>CM057349.1:383238222-388238222 GCA_030015575.1 Agapanthus africanus | reverse complement strand
CGCATCGACGACTTGATTCTATGTGTCATACACCTTCCCGCGGGTCATGAGGCTGGTTGATGCTTCCGCTCCTGATCTGACTCAGTTTGGGGCTCTGCGTGTATTGCTTAATCCGTATTCAAATGAAGGCAGTATGGTTTTTAGTGATCGAGTCCTTTCTGCTCCAGCGGGTTCCGTCCAACAATTGCTCGATTTGTCGAAGAATGGAACTCCAGTTTTAAAGCTCAAAGAGATCATGAATTTATATTCAATCAGGACGGGGTACTTGGTGTTCCGCCTAAATGACACTGCTCTCTTCATGCGGTATAATCCGTATCGCTTCGCCCAGCAGTTAGGTTACAACAAGGGCGTCCCCCTCTAAACATTTTTAGTTGAGCCTACTCTCTCACTGGAGGTCGCCCGCGATGTTGTCCATCATTTCATGAAGATAAATACTGGTTCTCTCTTCATGATCCCAGAGTCTGACTACCTTCCAAGGCCCGTGAAACACTTCAAGGGCTGGTATCACAACAGGGCAAGTCCTATCATCGCAGAGGAGAGATGGGTGCTCTTCGAGTGTAAAGCTCATGCTCCAGCTTAAGTTATTAGTGCCCTGTTGCGGCCACGGTCCATTGTTTGCCTTCCTCTGAGGGACAACGGTCCAGTGCTCATTCCTAAAGCCGCTCGAGCAGAATCAGTCCCCCGTACTGCTGGTATGCCGGTCCACACTAGAGCCGGGTAGAGACTCCTGATAAAGTACCAGTAGTGGCATCACCAAAGGCAAATAACGAATGCGAGATTGGGCAGTGCCGCGCAAAAGTGTCGAAGGGGACGAAGCGTCCCTCCACTAGTGCTAGCTCAGGCCCTAAAAGGAGGAAGAAATTGGCCGCCTGTTTATTCGATGCTTTACTTAAGTTTGAGCTTCTTATTCAGGATGAGCCGATATCTGCACATGAATCGGACGACGGTCTTCTCTTTCCTGGTTCATCCATAGAGGAGGCCGCTCAGTTGGCCGAGGCTTTGAAGCGTTCACAGAATGAAGCTAAAAATGTGCGCCCCAGGATGGGATGCCTTCCTCCTGTTGAATTCCGTGATGTCGATCCAGCTCCGGCCATGCTACCGATAAATCCTTTAACGCTGGAAGAAGAACGAGCCCTCAAACATCCGGTATCAGACGCTTTTGAAGATGCGGCTGCTTTGAAAGTGGGTAGGGATTCATTTTCGATTGAAGCTCAAAGAGCGCGACTAAACAGAAAAGTGCAGCGGCTCGAAAAGACCATCCTTCAGGCTTCCTGGTGTATTGGTATGTATAATTTTTCCTCTCTTTCAGTAAATAATTTGTATACTTTCACGTCTTATTATCTTTACAAATTTATTTTGTAGGGCCTTCTGCAGCGGGTGTAGTTTTGAGCCTGGATCGTGCCTTGGAGCCTCCGGTGATGGATTTTATTCCTCCAGCAGAGATTGCCAAACTGGCTATAGATTCTGTGAATATTTCCAGTGACGCACCGGAAAGTGTAGAGGAGATTATCGAAGCTGCCATCCGTGGCTTGGAGCCGCCGGTGATGGCTTTTGTTTCTCTAGCGGAGATTTTCAAACCGGCCATAGATTCTGTGAATATTTCCAGTGATGCACCGGAAGATGTAGAGGAGATTACCGAAGCTGCTACCCCTTCAGTTCAAAATGGACGAAGTATCGAAGGTAATCTTATATATATTTATTGTTTAATGACCCTTCCATATATCTGACCCTTTCTTTCTCTTAGAATTGCGGGAGTTAGCATCTTCTATTGTAGATCTTTCTCTGGAAGAAACCTTCCAGCGTTTACTTAAAATGGCGGCCCCGCACGTGATATCTCCCCAGAGTATCGTCCTTTCGTCGAGCCAAGGTTGGTATTCCTTTGCCTTTCCGTTTTATATTTTCATAATGATGCTAATGTGTCATTTAGTTTAAACCACAGTCCGAGAGGCTGATGATGAAGTTGAAGTTCTCGATGGGCTTCGGATCTCAGATCCGCCTTCTATGGCCGTAGGTAAGTGACACTTTAGCACTGGAATTCTTTCACTTATACAATGTGCAGAAAGGCGACTAACCATATATGTAATTTCACAGTTTTGCCAACCCTGACTCCATTAGAGTCCCGGATTTCCATGCCGCCGGGTCCTTACGCCAGACCCATGTCTGAGAGGATGGCAAAATAGAGCATTCATTCACTGGCGACTCTTATTGAAGATCTTCGTGCTGGCACTTCCGTCATGGCTGAAGAGTTTTCTATTGAAGCCGATGCATCTTTGTCCGTTCTTGCCACCTACCATGACAAGGCGCCGGTGCGTACCTGGGTCTTGTATTGCCGTCAAGTGGAGGCCTCTCTATATGGGGTTGAATGCATACGCCTTCCATCTGATATCTTGTCCGTAAAGGCCAGCTTGCGTGGATGGATCGATCGGTGTGCGGCCAATCTCGTCATGTAAGAAAAAGCACAACCGAAATTTTTCAGTAAGGGAGTTGGCTTCGAAGGCTTTAGGGGAACTTTAAGCCCAGCTCACCACCAAGAATTCTTAGGCCTATGAAATTTGGCAGGTCCTTCATGAGGCTATTACGGAGGTAGTGGCTCTCGATAAAGTCGTCATTTTTACACGCGAGATGGTCGAGACCCACAAGATTGCCGAGAAAGAGCTTGAGAATCGATTTTCTTTATACCAAAAACAGTAGGCCCAGGAAGGGACTTAGCTTGTGGAGGTGCTAGAGCTTGAGGTGGAAGTCCAGTGGAAAAATGACGATCTTGCTGGCCTATTTAACCGCCCGCCGTCTTAAAAATTTTGTCGATGTATATTCTCTTCTTTTTTATATCTTGTATTCACTTTGATTTATGAATAAAAGACATATTTTATTTCATGCTTGCGCCTCTCTATCCTTTGATGTCTTAACTTGGCTTAAAGTAGTTTATGTACTCATTTCGGAATTTATAGTTTATCCACTCATTTCAGAGTTTGTAGTTTATTCACTCGTTTTAGAGTCTCTAGTTTATGTACTCATTTCGGAGTTTATACTTTATTCACCTGTTTCAGAGTCTCTAGTTTAGGTACTCATTTCAGAGTCTCCAGTTTTTGTACTCATTTCGGAGTTTGTAGTTTATTCACTCGTTTCGGAGTCTCTAGTTTATGTACTCATTTCGGAGTTTATTAGTTTACCTCCCTTGGGTTTATAGGCAAACTTGTCCTAACGTTGTATATAGATAACCCCTATTCTTTACGACAGAGGACCGTTAGGTTTGTGGTACTAGGGTTTTAGTCCGTGGTACCGTCACATTGGCTAATGTATTTCTCGATATACAGTCTTTAAGCTGTTGTTCGAGTAACCCCGCGACTGTCGTCTCTCTGATCCCTTCGGGGGCTGGACAAGACATCTTCAAGTAATCTCCTTAGGCTATATTACCGTTGGAAGAGAAAGCGTTAGGAATTTGCCATGTCGCTTTTTATTTGAGGTTAGGCTCAATTTGGAGCCCGATGAGTCATAACCACTCCGCATTGGAGTGGGATGATCTCCGATAGTCTTTTAGGCTTTATATGAGTTGCCGTCAAGATCTGAAGCTAGGAATATGCTATCGCTTCATTTTTGTTTTAACGATGCCACACCGCTTCTTTTACTGAAATAGGATAGACATCTGTAGGACCTCTATGCCGTATATATTGCAATTGAAGTCCGGAGCTAGAAATATGCCATTGCTCCAATTTCATTTGATAGTAGCGTTCGCATCTTGCTGAAATGAGGGGGAACGCCGAGATAGTCTCTAGGCTGTATATGTGCCATAAAGACTTGGAGCTAGAATTTTGCCGTGACTCCATTTCGATTTGGCTCGTTGGAGCTTTATTGACATCACGTCTGCACCTTGCAGGCATGATAAGGAACCCCGGGATAGTCTTTAGGTTGTATATGTACCGTAAAGACTTGGAGCTAGGATTTTGCCATTACTCCTTTTTTGTTTGACCCTTGGATCTTTGATGATGTTGTGTCTACATCTTGTTGGTATGAGAAGCAAGTCGAGCTGGAGTTAGGATTTTGCCGTCACTCCTTTTTAATTTGGCTCCTTGGAGTTTTGTTGACGTCACGTCTGCATCCTGTTGGAATGAGAAGAACGTCGAGCTGATCTCTAGGCTGTAAATGTGGCCGTTAAGATCTGGCTCTCGCCTTTGACGGATCCGGGTGGGAAGATTTAGTTCTCTTTTTTCATTTGTGCCAATGGATTGCATACAGGGGTCAGTATAGACTCACCTGCAAGGCAGAGGAGTTTCATTTTATTTTTTTCTTGCCACGATACTTTATCTTTTCAGCTTTTATTTCATGAAAGTCGCGATTACCCAATCATTCGGCTAATTTATTCACGGTGCCTAATCATTTCGGCAATGTATTTTTTAATTTTACTCGCTGTTTTTTATTACGAGTTGCCCATACATTTCGGCTGTTTCAAATGCATTTTTTGCTCGCTGATTTTTATACCGAGTTAGGGAATTGGGTCCTGATATCAATTTTGGCATCAGCATCGCTGCAACTGGAATATTGCCAGGAGAGAATCATCATTTGCTGTGAGAGGACTTGAAATTTGATACCTTTTTAGGCATCGGTATTGCTATAACTGGAATGTTTCTGTAGGGTTTCGTTAGCCTTAGCAAAGTTTTGGCAAGCATCAATAATGCTATTTAAAAATTTTGGGGTTCTAAACAAAACCTAATCAAGATCTTAACTAGAGAATTAGGATTAAACATTGAATGTAAACTCTTTACATCTAATTGAACAAGGAATACAACCTTTGTAGATTGGTCCTTCACTTCAATAGCTCCGTGTAGTAGTCCGTACGCTGCGATCATCGAACTCCCGGACTCTAGAAAGGCTCCCATGAAGAAATGAACAAGCTTGCTTCGAAATCTTCGAGGCCGAAGATGATCTACGTCGAGAAGACACTAGCTCATGCTATCTCTTCACTAATTGTATAGATTAGTGAAGCAAAAACCCAAAACTAAATGGCTAATAGTTGAGGATGATGAAGTAGGAATATTGCTCACTTTAGATTTGGTTTTCTCACAGTCTATCATCACTTTGTCAAAAGCTAGAAAGCTTAAAATGAGGAAGAAGAAGATAAAACTCAAGTGATGAAAGAATGAATCCATTAATGTTAAAAATGCAACCATGGATGAGTATATCATATAACTAACCCTTGTAGAGAGTTGACCATTGTGTATGGTTAATGGTTGAGTTGATAAATATCTTAAGGAAAACAAAAGAGTGGACTAAGTCAATGGTTATCTTGAAACTTCTCCAAGCTTCCAACCATCAAAATATCTCCACTAATTGTAATTACTTAAGAATAAATATTAACCCTAATATTAACCCTATCATGGTATAAGTCTTATACATATGTTGTATGTATAACCTAGCATGACACAACAATATATATCACATATATATTTTGTGCAAAAAGAACATAATTAATATATATCACATATATATTAATGTATCATAATGAGAAAAATCAATACTTAAGTGAGCCAATATTAGTTAATATAATTTAATATATCAAACATATTAATTCTAAATTAAATAATTAAATCAACATTTGATTTAATAACTCGGCTATATTACATATAACCAACTAATATCAAATGTAACAACTTATCGAATCAACACATGATCCGATAACCTGGCTAAAACTCATATAACCTTTGATGTCACAAATCACGAGAATATAATACGGTATCACATAAGCGCATTAATCTCGGTCCCGCACATATCACATATGTGCTCCTACTCCGTTTCGCATGAACCAGGAAACCTCTGTGTAGAACTTTAAAGACTCATCAATACGCCGGCAGTAGGTGATGATCATATCAAATACCCACAAGCTGCAAGCGGTCTGCTAAACATAACGGCCACCCGGTTATTGAGCGATCAAAAGATCAACAAGCAAGCCTGCTATAACTCCTGCGAATCCAAACAGTAACACTACCATACAATCCGGTCTCTTCGTCTGATATGTCACATATCATAGCCTGGGGTTGGTATAATGTCAGACCTTAATAGCCTGATAAGTCATGCCGATGCAAGGTCCATAACGGTTCGAGAAACTACTGGTAACACTTACCAGTAAATCTCAGCAACCCTAGACAGGGATTTCCTGTTATGGCCAATCGAGCATAGCGCAACATCAACTCCCTATACCGGTAGAGACGAAACGCCTCCTATCGCTCATTGCCTCCATGTGACTCGGGACTGTACCCAAAAGCCACCGTTTTGCATGATCTCTTGACCGTGGTTAGGTGGAAATCAAAGCACGGTTAGAATCACACAAGACTCTATGATGATCTCGGGTCTACAGACTAATCTGTACCAGTGTCAGCAGAGAACTTCTATCCGACGATAGGTATAATACCATCTAGGAGTTCTCGGTGAGTCCGTCCAGTGTACCCAGTCTCTACTGAGCACCCATATACCTTCTCTGATGTCAAACACCAATGGATATGGGATCATCCATCGGCCATCATATGGGTCGATAAGTGTACATGCTAATCTATCTGGAGTATCGATGCCCTGTCTCAATACTTCCACGACTAGGAAAATTTGAAGGATGTACTTATCGACTACCATGTCCCCACTAGTATGATCTGCATCATTGTCCTGGTAGTCAAGTACTAATCCTAAAGGCTTTATCAATATGTAATAGAGAGACAATCAGTGTACATGTTAAGATAAAGTGCAACCAGATAGCATACTATCATGTCGAGCAAGAAAGTCCTCCTTATATATATCCAAGTATCCACTACAATATACATAGCATGTACAGTAATGGCCTCTAGGGCATACATATAACTAACAATCTCCCACTTGCACTAAGGCCATCTGCTGTAGTATCCAATACCCAACAATAAAGCAGTGGTTGTAGTATCCCATACTCAACCATCCCATAGAAGTCTCTCTAGGGGTAAGGCCTTTATGAGTGGATCCGCTGTGTTATCCTTCGTATCTACTCTCCTGACCTCGATCCCTTGGAGATCAGCCATCTCCCTGATCAGGTGATACTTGCCTCAGAATATGTCTGGAACGCTGATGGGACTGGTGTTCCTAGGCCAAAGCCACAACTCCATTGTTGTCACAATAACAGTTATTTGACGCTCAATGGTAGGAACCATGTTCATCTTATGAACAAGAAATGTCCAGACAACCACTTTGGAAGTATCGTTGGTAGTAATGTATTCAGCCTTTATCGTCTAGTATGTCACGGTATTTAGCTTGGAACTCTTCCAACATACCATCCCTTCATTGAGGGTAAAGACAATGCATGTGATTGACTCTCAGTCGAACTTATCACTTTGGAAGCTGGAACCAAGAACTTTCTTTTAGTGCTTCTCGAGTACTTAAGAATGTCCACCACAGCTGTCCGGTGATTCTCCCAAGATCCGATTGATTCCTGATCACTACACCTAGTGAGTCATCTACATCTGGTCTGGTACATAACATCGCATATTCTGATAGAGCCTACTGCCGAAGCATAGGGTATCCATTGTACGCGAGCTCTCTCCAAATCAGTCTTAGAAGACATCTTTTTGGAGAGAGTGATCCATGAGTAAGTGGACGAACCACCACGCTTAGAATCTTCCATAATAAACCCCTTTAGTATGGTGTTAATGTATTTGGATTTGCGACACTCCCAATATCCACTTAGATCTATCATCATAGATCATAATCTACAACATGTAGTAGGTATCATCCAAATCTTCCATAGAGAATCCTCGTGATAAGAGGAGCTTGACCGAGTGTAGCATAAGAAACCATTTCCTATCAAGGGTATGTCATCCACGTACAATACGTGGAAGACAACCTTACTCTCTACAACCTTCTTGTATATACAAGGTTCATCTACCCCTTTGATGAAGTCAAACTCTTTGACTTTCACATCAAAACAGATATTCCAACTCCGCGATGCGTGCATAGAACCTGATGGACTTAAGCATAGTTTTGAAGTCTCAACTTTTCCATCTATACCAAGAATCTTCTCAAGATCCATTCGCTCCAAATGGGTTTTACCCCTTCAGGTGCAACATTCAATGTCATTCTTTGTTGGTGTACATGGATTCCATCTTTGATCGCATAGCATCCAGCCATTTCACAAAGTCTTCACTTGTGATGGCCTTCCTGAACCTAGTTGGGCCATCATCTCATGATGCAATCCTCGCTCCCACTGTCACCGAGAAGAGCATAGTATCGCTCATGTGGATGAGGAACCCTACCAGATTCACGGAGAGGCTGAGGTTTGTTGGAGACTATTGAATCATTTGGTTCTACCAAATCATCAGCTGTTAGTTTGTCTAGCTGGAACTCCTTCCAGTTCTACCTCATGTCCACATATTTCTTCACAAGAAATCCCTTTTTCTAAAAAAGGTTGCATGCTGAGAAGACAAAACGCATTTTGCTCCTCAGAGTGGTAGAAGATATTCCCTCGCAAATGTTTGGGATATCCTAACAGACTTATAGAACTGACCTTGCCTCGAGTTTGTCTGGATTTTTCTTTTCAACATAGGTCGGACAACCCCATATCTTAACTTGTTTAAGACATGGTCTCTTTCCACACCATATCTCATATGTGGTGGTAGGCCCTGATTTGGAAGGAATCTCATTTAATAGGTATGCAGCATCTCAAGTGCATAACATCCAAAAGGAAAACAGGTAACTCAACAATACTTATTATAAAGCGCGCCATATCTCATAGGGTGCGATACCTCCGCCCCGATACACCGTTGTGCTGTGGTGTATACGAATGAGTAAGCTGAGAGAGAATCTCATTCTCCTTTTAGAAACACCAGGAACTCTATGCACAAGTATTCACCTCCCCGTTCACATCGAAGGACTTAATACTTTTACCTGTCTGATTCTTTAACTTCAAGCTTATATTCGTTGAATTTCTCAAATGTTTCAGACTTGTGTTTCAACAGGAACATATGTCCGAATCTTTGAGAGATAGTCGATGAATATAATGAAGTACAAAGAACCAACCTCGGCATTTGTAGACATAGGATCGCATACATCATCATGTATCTGTCCCAAGAGTTCACTAACTCTTTCTCTATTTCTAGTAAACGGAGTATCGGTCATTTTACCTTTGAGACAAGACTAACAAGTATCATAAGATGAAAATTCGAACGGATTCTCATATTCATCCTTATGTAATTTAGCTGGTCGTGTCGCATAGATATGACCTAGTCTACAATACCTCAAGAAGGATTTGTTCATTTCTGAATTAGTCCTCTTACGTGTGTTCTAGATACTTTGAACTGTGATTTGATTTAGAACGTATATGCTATTATATAACGTGCCTGATCGAATCAACTCTTGATTCAGGAAAATGTTTACAACATTATCCTCTAATATAGAATTATATCCTTCTTTAACACATTAAAGAAACCGATGTAATGTTGTATATCAAGTTCGGTATGTAATAACATTTGTTCAGAATCAATGTATCTAATACAAGGTGATATCTACCAACAGACTTGGCTGCAACAATTGCACCATTTTCTAACACTTGGAGATATATCACCCATTCTCAGTTCTCTATCTTTCATTTAGCCCATGTAACACTTACATATGTGGGATTCTGATCCGGTATCACATACTCAGGATGTAGAGAATACTGAGAAATAGTTCTTGGTAATGAACACACCCGAAGAAGATGCATCAACATGCACTTTCTTTGATTGGGTTGCATGGGAATTCGGATATTCCCCTATTTCCTGCTCGGACTTATAATAATTATAAGATTGAGCGGAACCAACGTTCTCTAGCTCATTATAATAAGCAGGTTCAGTCAATGCATCCATATTATTATCTTGATTAAGGCGTGACTTGGTCGCTACCAGGAGAGAGAGAGTGAGAGAGAGAAGAAAATACTCTACGTGCGCTCTTGCAGGATTAGATTGGTTATTAGTTTATCTAATCAGGATGGCTCCCACTGTTTTAGTCAAATCTTCCTTCCAACCCTAAAAGGTAAGACTAGCCGGGATTAATTACACTCTACAATTTCGCCAATCTTTCGGCCAGGCCAGTGTTGATACTTTGAGGGAGGTTCCCCGTACTTTCGCACGGACCTAATTAAAATAAATCTTGTTTTCCCAGGGGCGTAACCCCGTTAACACATTTCTAGACACCTACTTGATCGGCTAATTGTAATGTGTAAAACTCTCCCAGGAGTAACTCTTACCCGCAGTGGGTATCGAGATCCAACTATCTCATAGAAGGTATGCAATCTCATTGCAAATTTCAACACTTGAAATTCCCGATAATATTTTTACCCCTAGCACCTATGACCTTGGCTATGGTCAACATATCATAAGCACTAGTCAAGTTCTATCCGTCATTTTATGGTTAATTAGACCCACCCACACGACCCTCGGCTATGGTCGACATAATCATGTGACTGTCCTAACTAATCGCATCATATGCTGTGTAGGAAAGACATCACTTAGTTACCGTACACTATGCCTCGGCTATGGTCGACATACGCAGCACGAATACTAAGTACTTTACTTCCTAAAATGACGGAGGGCTACGCAGGTTTTTAAGAAAACCATGAGCGTAATGAACTTGATATCGTGGTAGAATCGAGTGAATTTTAAAAGGAGTGTTTTTGAGGCTTTTACTAGTTTTGCTAAAGAGGTCACTCCCGGAGAAGGGATCTCGGCTCTTTCCTTATCGAATAAGGTGCAGGATATTTCACAAATACAACTATGCAAAGCAAAAACTATATAAGCAATCAAAAGACAAACCGAGTGGCTTGTAGCATCTGCTAGTTTCGCTAAAGAGGTCACTCCCGGTGAAGGGATCTTGGCTCTTTCCTTATCGAATAAGGTGCTGGATATTCTGCAAGGAATACCGCTATGCGAAGCAAGAACTAGAGCTACTAGTTTTAAACAACTTTCTACAACATCTTTAGGTTTCTTTTTCTTTAATTAATCTCATTAATGAAGTCTCATTTATTTATGCTTCCTAAGCATCACAGAAGAAACAAAAGCAGTAATATTTAATATATCTCATATATATAATATAGGCATTCGTCTCAGGCATATAAAATGATCACATAATAAAATATCAGCAGCAGAAGAACATATATGAAATATTGGATATACTAGGAATTCCGAGTTTTAAGTTAAACCAGTATAAAACACGAATTCCACGGTCGTGATGAATATACAAACCCACTTCCCTAGACCCCAACGAGAGCGACAAGTAACCCTACCAATTCTAGAGTTAGGAGACCCGTTCTCGACTCCTCGAGATGGTCTCCTACTGAACCCTAGAACCCGGTTACTTGTGCTCCCCGCCTTGGGTCTATCCTAATGCAGAAAAGTAAATAATATACATCAATGGTGACATCATCCTCAACCCGGAAGTGCCCCAATAAAAGAATATTGCATACAAGCTTTTATATGAATGAAAATGAAAAACTCTCATCTCACATAAAACTCCCGGCTATTCAGAACACGACAATCCAATATAACATATCACAACAACACATAACATCACAGGTCATCAACATAAGTAAATATGCGTATCCCAATTTTCGTTGACATATAGCACCGAAACCGGCAATACACCACATATTACACTTACGATCGCAGAAAGAAAGTGAAAAACTATAACAGTTGGAATCTGCAACCACCTTATACATCATAAACCCAATATATCACATACATTGGATTTCATGCCTAACAAAATGAATTCCTTAGACATCGCATGCCTAACAATTATAAACCCCGTATTTTAGTCTCGATATTGAAAACACTTTCCAATAACTTGTCGGGTAATTCAACAAGATTCTTGATAACCTAATCGAATGCTCGTCGGAAACTTTAATACATGGCCGCACCCCCCGGTGTCGTCGATGAAGTGCATTATGGTGGAACACCGCAGCTGCGAGCACCCGAACGGATGCTTTTGGTAACGGGGTTCTCCTACAGTCACTTGGTCGGGGCTATAGGGCATGGCTATCTAGTAAGGTTACCCGGCGAGTATCCGCGTACACTACGTAATTGCGACGGACTTTTGATCAGCATCAAAATCCCGTGGCAACCGATCAACTGAGACTAAACCGCTAGATCTAAAATATTCAAACTAGTTATCTCATAACCAATTCTGTGGATTCCAAATATTGTATGACAATCACAGATAGCTAGGCGAAGTTAGATAATTCAATCAATACAACGAATTCCCAAAAATTCCCAGAGCTCACAACACTTGAGCATAGTTAAAGTTAACCAGAGATATGCCACAGCACCTACGGACCAACAGCTGAAGGGCCCGACCGAAGCCTCTCAAGTAGCGCCGCAGATCCGCCGCCAAAACCATGTTTTGGCCGCGGATCTGCAGTCACTTGGATGAGTTAGGGTTTCGTTCTTCAGGTGTGTCCATAGAATTCCCTGCATGATTTTTGAGTATTTTTAACAAGGAAAAATCCAACTTTTTGAAAAATTTCTAGAAAGGGGGTCATTTGGGGCTTTCGGGATTTCGATCGGACTTTAAACTTCGTCTAGACAACACCTAATGCTCTAGCTTGGCTTTGATACCACTGTAGCGTTTCGTTAGCACCTTAGTAAGGTTTTAGCAAGCATCAATCATGTTACTTTAAAATTTTAGAGTGCTAAACAAACCCTAACCAAGATCTTAACTAGAGAATTAGGGTTAAATATTGAATGTAAACTCTTTACATCTAATTGATTAAGGAATACAACCTTTGTAGACCGGTCCTTCAATTCAACAGCTCCGTGTAGTAGTTCCTACACTGCGATCATCAAACTCCCGGACTCTAGAAAGGCTCCCATGAAGTAATGAACAAGCTTGCTTCGAAGTCTTCGAGGCCGAAGATGATCTACGTCGAGGAGACACTAGCTAATGCTATCTCTTCACTAATTGTATAGATTAGTGAAGCAAACACTCTAAACTAAATGGCTAATAGTATAGGATGATGAAGTAGGAATATTGCTCACTTTAGATTTGGTTTTCTCACAATCTATCATCACTTTGTCAAAAACTAGAAAGCTTAAAATGAGGAAGAAGAAGATGAAACTCAAGTGATGAAAGAATGAATCCATTAAGGTTAAAAATGCAACCATGGGTGAGTATATCATATATCTAACCCTTGTAGAGAGTTAACCATTGTGTATGGTTAATGGTTGGGTTGATAAATATCTTCAGGAAAACAAAAGAGTGGACTAAGTCAATAGTTATCTTGAAACTTCTCCAAGCTTCCAACCATCAAAATATCTCCACTAATTGTAATTACTTAAGAATAAATATTAACCCTAACATTAACCCTAGCATGGTAAAAGTCTCATACATATGTTGCATGTATAACATAGCATGACACAACAATATATATCACATATATATTTTGTGTAAAAAGAATATAATTAATATATATCACATATATATTAATGTATCATAATGAGAAAAATGAATACTTAAGTGAGCCAGTATTAGTTAATGTAATTTAATATATTAAATATATTAATTCTACATTAAATAATTAAATCAACATTTGATTTAATAACCCGGCTATATTACATATAACCAACTAATGTCAAATGTAACAACTTATCGAATCAACACATGATCCGATAACCTGGCTAAAACTCATATAACCTTTGATATCACAAATCACAAGAATATAATGCGGTATCACATAAGCGCATTAATCAAGGTCCCGCACATATCACATATGTTCTCCTACTCCGTTTCGCATGAACCAGGAAACCTCTGTGTAGGACTCTAAAGACCCATCAATACGCCGGCAGTAGGTGATGATCATATCAAACATCCACAAGCCGCAAGCGGTCTGGTAAACGTAACGGCCACCCGGGTATTGAGCGATCAGAAGATCAACAAGTAAGCCTGCTATATCTCCTGCGAATCCAAACAGTAACACTACCGTACAATCCGGTCTCTTCGTCTGATATGTCACATATCACAGCCTGGGGTTGGTATAACGTCAGACCCCAATAGCCTGATAAGTCATGCCGATGCAAGGTCTATAACGGTTCGAGAAACTACTGGTAACACTTACCAGTAAATCTCAGCAACCCTGGCCCGAGATTTCCTGTTATGGCCAATCGAGCATAGGGCAACATCAACTCCCTATACCGGGAGAGACGAAACCCTTCCTATCGCTCATTGTCTCCATGTGACTCGGGACTGTACCCAAAAGCCACCGTTTTGCACGATCTCTTGACCTTGGTTAGGTGGAAATCAAAGCACGGTGGGAATCACACAAGACTCTATGACGATCTCGGGTCTACAGACTAACCTATACCAGTGTCATCAGAGAACTTCTATCCGACGATAGGTGTAATACCATCTAGGAGTTCTTGGAGAGTCCGTCCAGTTTTCGGAGAGTTCTCGGAGAGTCCGTCCAGTTCTCGGAGAGTTCTCGGAGAGTCCATCCAGTGTACCCATACTGAGCACCCATATACCTTCTCTGATGTCAAACACCAATAGATATGGGATCATCCATCGCCCATCATATGGGTCGAGAAGCGTATATGCTAGTCTACTCTAGAGTATTGATGCCTTGTCTCGATATTCCCACGACTAGGAACATTTGAAGGATGTACTTATTGACTACCCTGTCCCTACTAGTATGATCTGCATCATAGTCCTAGTAGTCAAGTACTGATCCTAAAGTCTTTATCAACATGTAATAGAGAGACAATCAGTGTACATGTTAAGATAAAGTGCAACCGGATAGCATATTATCATGTCGAGCAAGAAAGTCCTCCTTATATATTCAAGTATCCACTATAATATACATCGCATGTACAGTAATGGCCTCTAGGGCATACATATAACTAACCGTTTCAAGGATCGAATCATCATTTGCCATTTTCGATTTGAGCAAGGATGACTTATCGAACAGGGTTCGGATCCCGTTGACTAAGTCTTTTTGTCTTTATGAGCCATAAGGGTCTCATAAAGGCTTTTCTCCCTACGAGTCGTGAGGATCTCATAGGTGTATTTTCTCCTTAAGAATCGTGAGGACTCCTAAGCGTGTTTTCTCTTGTAAGTCATAAGGATCTCACAACAATGTTTTCTCATTATAAGTCGAAAGGACTTACAAGTGTCGTTCACCATATAGACACATTTCTCTCCATTGATAGAACTTGGTAAAGGAATATTTATTCCTGTCCGTGGATTGTATACAGGGGTCAATATCCGACCGTCTGTACGGTAACTAGGGGAATGTAAAGGCTTAATAACATATTCAGATCCCTATAGCTTAAGGATTTCACAAGATTGTGCCCTTCCGGGCTTTCACAAGCTCGCCGGTAGTCCTGTTATTTTAACTCACGGCGCCCTTTCGGGTTTTCATCCGTACACATTTTGCTTGTCGACGTACCATTTTTTTAGGCGACGGAATTTCTTGGATGCTACCTTTGGAGTTTTGACTCAGGAAGACAACGAGCGGACACAAGCTTCGTCATCTATCGTTGACCTAAGTCATGACTCGTCGTTCGTAGTATTTCTTGAGGAATCGGCCGTTTATTGGCCGGAAGGGTCTTTTGCCATGCATATCCATGAGCAGGTAGGCTCCACCTTGGTAGACTTTGTCTATGATGTACGGGCCTTCATAGTTCGGTTCGAATTTCCCCCAGTTTGAATGATTAGGGATCATGGGTCTTTTGACGACTAGCACGAGTTCGCCTTGGTGGAATGTTCTTGGCCTAGTCAGTTTTTCGTAAGACCGTGTCATCCTTTCCTTATAAGCTTCCACATTTTTCTGCGCTATAAGGAGAGTTTTGTCGAGGGCTTCGAGCTCCTAAAGCCGAAGATGAGCGTTTTCTTCATCCGTCAGTTCGTATCGAACCGCTACTCGTAGAGAAGGGAGTTCTATTTCCAAAGGAAGCGCTGCTTCCGTGTCGAATACCGATGCATATGGTATTGTATTCGTGGCCATTTTAAACATTTTTCGGTACGCCCAGAGAGCTTCGTGCAGTGTTTCATGCCAGTCTTTTTTGTTTCTGGACACCGTTTTCTTTAAAATTTTTGTCAAGGTCTTGTTGAAAGCTTCAGCTAGACTTTTGGCACGAGAATTATAGACTGAAGAGTATCTCCAATTTATCTTATACTGTTCTGCAAAGAGGCTGATTTTATGGCTTTTATAAGCTGGCCCATTATCCGAGATAATTCATCGCGGAGTGTCGAACCGATATATGACATCGGTTTTGAAGAAATGGAGGATATTCTGCATCTTCACCTCCTTTAGTGGTACTGCTTCTGCCCACTTAGAAAATTATTCGGTTGTTTCCAGTATGAACCGATGTCCTTTGGACGATGCTGGTTCAATGGGGCTAATTATATTGGTTCCCCACATTTCGAATGGCCAGCTAGCTATTGTTGGGTGTAGGGGATTTGGGTGCTGGTGGATGAAGTCCCCGTGAATTTGGCCCTAGTGACACTGCTTCACATATTCAAGACAGTCCTGAATCATCACGGGCCAATAATAACCCATTCTTTTGATCTTCAGATTCATTTTTGGCCCAGCCTGATGAGAACCACCGAGTCTGTTATGAGTTTCTTGGATGACTTTCTTTGCTTCCTTTGGTCCTAGGCATCTTAGCCACAGATAGTCGAACGATCTCTTTATATAAAGTATCATTAACAAATGCAAAAGACAGAGCTCGTTTCATGAGCTGATGTCTAGACGACGCATTTTTGGGAATTCGTTGAGATTTGAAGTAGTCTATGAAAACTTCCTTCCAATCCATGACCTTTTCTTTGTCCGTTATTTGATGGGTTACTTGTTCGGTCGTTTGTTTTACTTCGGATAGCTTTATTAAGTCCCTAAAATATATTTCTGTCGGCGTGAGAACCCGACAGCTTTGCACGATGATCCTTACGTCGTCGAGATCTTCGTTGGCCAATTCCTTAGCCAATTTGGCTAATTTGTCCACCTTGCTGTTTTCTGCACGTGGTATACTCTTCAGGATGTAAGAGAGGATTTGTGTCAGCTGTTGCTGTACTCTTTAGCCGTACTTTATCAACTCTAGCCTGCAAGTCTGATTGTTGCCATTTACTTGGCTAACGATCAATTGGGAGTCTCCACATATGATGAGGTCTTTGATTCCCATGTCGACAGCGATCTCAAGACCTTCTATCAAAGCTTCATATTTAGCTTCGCTATTAGTCTTTGGTTCTATTAAGGAGAGGGCGTAACACAGTATCCCTCATTGTGGAGTCACGAAGATAAGGCCAAACCCAGCTTTGATTACGGGGGTGTTTTGCTTTCGCCTCTTTAAGGAAGATACTTCGTCAAAGTAGAGTTCCCATTGGGAATCATTTTCTTCCTTCTCTCCTTCGATTGTGTCGAACGCAAGTTCATGCGTCAACTCACAATTTAAAGGAGAGTCGGCTGATATCGGATGCTCGGCGGGAAAGTCGGCGATGGCTTGGCCTTTTATTGCTTTGAGGGGTCGATACGTTATTGAGAACTCCATTAGGAGGAGGGCCCATTTGGCAAGCCTTCCTGTTAGTATGGCCCTTGACATCAAATATTTGAGAGCATCCACCTTTGATGTGAGATGGACCTCATGTGCCAAGGCGTAATACATGAGCTTCGTTATCGTGAAGATCAGTGCCAGGCAATGCTTTTCGATGGGGAAGTAGTTGTTTTTTGCCACCAGGAAAACTCGATTCAAATAGTACAGAGCTCTTTCATTTGCCTGATCGTTCTCTTTTGCCAATAGCGCACCTAGAGAACCTTCAAGGGCTATTGTATATAGGATGAGGGGTTTTCCCTTAACCGGAGCGTTCAATACCGGCGGATTTTGCAGGTATTGCTTAATTTCTTATAGTGCATTTTGGCACTTTTGATCCCAGACGAACGGGGTCCCCTTTTCATTAGATGACTGAAGGGTCGGCATTTTCCGGAGAGGTTGGCTATGAACCGCCGGATATACGCGAGCTTTTCTTGAAAAGATCATGGCGTGGGCATTTCCATAATCGCTTTGATCTTTGAAGGGTCCATTTCGATACCGTGGTGCCGTATAACGAATCCTAGGAATTTGCCTGAGAAAACTCCAAACGCTCATTTTAGAGGATTCATTTTCAGATTGTAATTCCGAAGACGTTGGAACACCGTGCTTAGATGTTCGCAATGTTCCTTATGCGATTTGCTTTTCACCACAAGGTCATCGATGTAGAATTCGACAATCTCATGGATGAGGTCATCGAAGATCTTTGTCATGGCTCTCTGGTAGGTAACGCCAGCGTTCTTCAAACCGAAGAGCATTACTTTATAGCAGAATATGCCTAGCGGTGTCCGAAAGGCGGTATGTTTTTGGTCTTCAGGATGCACTTTTATTTGGTTGTATCCTGAAGATCCATCCATGAAGGAGAAGACCTCATGGGTAGATGTGTTATCGATCATCAGCTTTGTAACAGGTACTGGGAAGTCATCCTTTGAACAAGCTTTGTTGAGGTCCTGAAAGTCCACGCAGATGCGCACCGTCCCATTTTTCTTCATCACCGTAACAATGTTAGCGATCCATTTAGGATATTGAACTTCTTGGATTAAGACGGAGTCAATTAGTTTCTTGACTTCGGTGTTGATACTCATCTCGAGTTCAAGCCGCATCCTTCTCAGCGCCTGTTTGACTGGCTTGATGTCCGGCGATATAGCCAGTTTATGTACCGCTACTTTTGGATCTAGACCCGGCATCTCGGAATAGTTCTATGTGAAGCGGTCTTTATATTGCATGAGCACGTATTTTAACGCGGCTACCTATTTTTTAGATAGCAGCTCACTGACGAATGTTGGCCTCAGATCATTTTCCGACCCTAAGTCAATTTTCCTTAGGTTATCCGCCGTAGTTTGTATCCCATCTTCTAGCTCTTTTGGTGCTGGTGGGAACTTTGAGATCATCTCGTCCTCGTCTTCATTTGTGAAGCATTTAAAGAGGTCCTCCATATTCTCATGCCCTCCCTCCTTTAAGAGTGTTATCATGTGGTAAGTACGAGTTTGCTTCCATCCTTGATGTTGAGCTGGTCCTCTCCTCACGGTATAGGTCCTCGTTGGCTCATGCTTTTGTAGCGGAATTACCCTCCAGCTGTCGGATAAAGCGAACATGCATTATTGATATTGGTATTCTACCCAATCTTTGAAGGTTAAGCAGTCTTCGAGTGGATGACCTATTGCTCGGTAGTAGGAGCAATAATCCGGGTTATGGACCTCGTTTATTTGTTCAGGGTGCCGAGACTCCGAGGGCGTCACCATTTGATGCTTCATGACAAGGTTGAATATTTTTCTTCCGTTGTCTTGAGGGAAAGAATATTCACGACCCATCTTCTTTATAAGGGATAGGTTCCAATCGACTTTTACTCGATTGCACGGCTTCTTGGATCCATTTTGCTATTTTCGAACGTTGTTTGCATTCTTAGCATTGCTCTTGCCTCTATTTCGGGCTTTTCTTCTATCGCGAGACTGTACAGCGGGCTGGGGATGAAGGGCATTGCATTCTTCTTTCTCCCCAGATTGCTAATTGAGACGCTGCGTCCCGACCTTTTCATAAATGGCCATTTCGCGGCTGTGGTTGTCTCGACTCTTTTGACAAGCTTCTTTTATTAGCTTGTCTATTTTCTCCCCGAGCGATGGACTTAACGTTCTTAAAGCGGGATTTCGCTCTGTTATAACGCCACAGCTATTTGGAAGAGAGTTCTCTCCTTCACTGGAGTTGGTTATAACGCGGCAATTGTGGAATCACTCATGTTTCTTGGACCGAACGTTTCCGAGCCTGGTTGTTTCCATTTTCACGTTGGGCATCTTCCGTTGGGTCTCAGGAATATTCCAAATCTTTTTATAGAGTTGGGCTTGTCGAACTATTTGTTCGAGGGGTACACCTTGGCATCTTAACATCATTTTCAATCCCTTAACGTAGTATCTTGGCAGGCGGTTTGGTTGTAGCCTATCGAGTGCAGAATCAGCACCGTGCCAGACTACGTTCTCTATCCTGGTCACCCTAGATTGGTAGAAGAGGATCGCCTTTTCACTTCTTCGCTTGGGATGCACGTAGAAAGTCTGTAGTTCCTTTACTCTATATGTATCGAGCGCATCAAGTTTCTTGTAATGCCGAGGCGGAGTTGTTCCCCTAATAAAAGAGCAAAGCTCTGTTAAATTTGTTGAGGCAGCATGTTACGTGCTCTCCACGAGTGCGCCAGCGCCAAAGCCAATTTTTTAGGATTAAATCCTATGGTGGTGCCTCACGTGTACTTCATGTGGGTGCCAATGTGCAAAGTACAGGAGTACCCATCTTAAGAATTGAATTCTTAAGTGGCGTTCACGTGCACAGCATGTGAGCGCCACTGCCCAAGTAGAATTAAATTCTACAATACTCTCTATTAAATAGAGCCGTTGGATTTTTGATCCAACGGAGATGATAAATCATTAAAAATACAGAATTAAATTCTGTTGGGAGAAAACATTCCCCAAATCTTTCTAAAATAAAAAAAGATACTCTCGGTTGGATCAAAGATCCAATTATAGAATAAAATTATATTCTGTAATATATTCCCTTAATATTTCTAAATAAGAAAGATTGCTCTCTGTAAAATAGAGAACCCTTGGATTAAAAATCCTATGGTGATTAAAAATCAC
Source organism: Agapanthus africanus (assembly GCA_030015575.1). Lineage (NCBI taxonomy): Eukaryota > Viridiplantae > Streptophyta > Magnoliopsida > Asparagales > Amaryllidaceae > Agapanthus > Agapanthus africanus. Next base: position 388,217,557 of record CM057349.1, on the reverse strand, counting down.
CGTTCTACAGAATAAATTTTGTGTAGGGGAAAATATTTCTCCAAACTCGTTAAAAACAAAAATCATATTTTGTAAAGACAGATGTCCTTGGATCAAAGATCCAACGATGGGTAAAATTCTCCAAATCAATTTTGAGTCCAATTAAATCAATTGGAATCTCTCAATGAGAGATTTTCTCAGAAGTAAACAAACTTGTCTCCACTATATAAAGGAACCGAGACTTCAAGTCTTAAAAAAAGGAGGACAAAAAAGAGAGACGAAACAGAGGAGAGACTTTCAAGAGATAGAAAAAACCCTATAAGCTTCTGCAAAAAGAAAAACACAGGGAGCTCTCTAAAAGATCAGAGAATTTAATTCTCAAAAAAGAAAAATTCCCTTTTCAAGAAGAAGAACCTAAGTAAAGAAAATATAGAGATAAAAATCTCTCTTTTACCCATTTAAGGGTTTAACCCTTCTCAAAGAACTAATTTCTTTTTCTTGATCAGAGATCCACAAGACAAATCTTCCACAAGTTGATAATTTAATTCTCATCGGGAAGATCTTGTTCTTGAATCAAAGATTCAGAAAAGAATTAGGTCCAAAAGAAGAACAAAAGGAGAATGAACCTATAAGAGAACTCGGTTCTTAAAGAAAAACCCGATCTCAGATTTTCAAAAAAAAAAAATCTTTGTGATCATTAGTGGTCAAAATGCCATTAACATAAATTTAATCTCTAAAAAAGGAAAAAGACAAGTGCCTCACGTGCTTCCCACATGGGTTCCCCTCTTAAAAGCGCGTAGCGTCTCACGTGAGATACATGCAGGTGCCCGAAACAGAAGGCCATCGTCTCACGTGAAACACACGTGGTCGTATGAATAAAAATGCTTAGCACTCCATAAATAGCCAAAACGGCTAAATGCTTAGCACTGATTGGGCAGCGCTCAGCGCCTCACATGCTCCTCACGTGGGCGCCACCATAAAAGGAAAAAAGAGAGAAAAGTGCCTAGCACTGCATAAACATCCAAATGGCCGAGTACTCAATACTTCACATGTCATATATGTGAGCATCAGAGCTCAGATAAGTGCTTAGCACTTTTATATAAAAGGAAAAAGCAGCTGAACAAACAGAGCCCAAATAAGTGCTTAGCGCTTTTTGAATAAAAGAAAAGACTAAGCCCAAAATGGCTAGGTTTCTGAAGTTTTCTTGCAGCTGAGCCTAAATGCTCTTTTGCTGGATCTTAAGAAAAAGTGATCCCAAAATATTGTTAAGTGGATCTTAGTCTCAAATTGGACTAACGTATCTTAGCAAAAAAACAAAAAAAAATCGAGCCCCAAATGCTCACATATATTTAATTCGATCTTAATCTCAAACTAGATTAACGGTCCTTAAATAAAACAAACCCAAATAAAAAATATATGGATTTGGACTAATCCACGCTCTACGGGCAACGACATAAATTAGACTCTGTATACAATCCACGGGCAACCAAAATCAACAAAAACATACACGACACGAAGTAAACTATCGAAGCAGGAGAAAGTGGTTATCGTAACACGGTAACGTAATTAACTGCAGGGGCTTGCGCCTACAGTGAAGAGCGTCCCTACAATATAAAAAACCCTCATAAAATGAGGGGGAATCTGATGAAGTTTGCTATAAAGGCCGTGTCTGTCCAAACCTCCGATATATGGTGCAATAAATCAACTTGGTATCTTTGGTGAGGTGGACGGATAAATAAAAATAGCATCTGCCCCCAAAATCAGGCAAGGCGATCCATCCCGGTCCATCTCTGTTTTCGGCGGCGAACAGATTCTGGCACTCTCGGTGGGACCTTTCCCTCTTTTCACTCCACACTTAGTGTGTCGTGTTCACGAAAAAAACCATGGTTTGCTATGGTTGCCCTTGGATTCGAGGTACTAAGATTTGTTGTCTTGCTCCTATGCAGAAGAGAAAATAGATGGCTTTCCACTGCACAACTTGCAACAACAACTCCCGCTCCGTCAGAACTGAAAGAGTGACTTACGAGCCCAACGCGGCCTCCATCTTTTCAATGCCGGTGGGGCAAGTAACTCAAGCCACTACTAGATTGTTCTTCGGGACCATAATCCCACCAGTGAGTTTCAGCATCCCAGCGCCGCAAGAGGAAGCTCCCAAGAGGCCGGTCTTCGATCGACTTGCAATCACAACGACCCCTCTCAACGGGTCATCCAAATCCGATGCCTCAGTGTTCAACAGGCTGAGCCGAAGCTCAAAAATCTCAGTCTTCAATAGGCTGAGAAAGAACCAAAACGGGCCCGCAAAGAGGCTCGTGACACCTGAAGGGGCTGTCCCAAAACGGATAGCCCTTTCAACTCCTCCTGCAGGTGAAGTCGTCAAAGGTGCTTTCTCTACCAGAAAGTTGATCTTCGAAAGATTGGTTGTTCCTCCTCAAACTCTGCTGAGGATGTCAGTCTTCAACAGGTTGGCACCAATAATAGTCCTTCAGCAAAGCCAGGGGCACGAAGAAGCCGCTTCCAAAACTGAGGCGATCTCTGCCGCAAGACACGCTCGACGTTGCCACTAGCACTGGATGAGAGAAGCTGGAGGCAACTCCCCCTCTGGACTTACCCTACCGGCTCTAATGGTGGAGGTTGACGTTGTTGTTCCAACCAGGAACATCTTTGATCTACTCAGGAAGGTATGTAAGAACTCTCCAACGACGGTGCTAAAGAAATTGCCCCTACCTGCAGAAGCCATAATGCAGGCAAAGATGGAGCAACCCCATCAACGGCTCTCCTTGCAAATTCACAGGGTCTGGGGAAAGTTCAGGACTCTGTGACCAACAAAGATTACTCTTGTCGACCAAAGAAATCGAAGGCTCGGCAAGAGGAAGACTACTCATCCTTCATACAGCGAAAGGCTTCTTCTATAGAGGTGCCTGTCATAACGGCTCCATAAACTTCAACCTCCCAAAAAAGGACGAGGCCGGAGAAAATTCCACCGCCAGCGGCAAATTCCAAAGGCGAAGGACCCTAACGCCCAAAGTTTGGGGGAATAATTGTGCATACGGTCTACATGGCTTCCGGGAAAGAGGAAAGCAATACTTCCGTGGGTCATTGACCGTAAACTCGATCGCTGACAAAAGCTCAGGAGAAACAACAAAAGCTCCAGGAAATATTGACCAAAATGGCAGCACATACCGGACAGAAAGAAAGTTCAGAAACAACATATGAGCAATGCCAAGAGCAAGAGACCGATAAAGAGTTCCTACGAAGGGTGTTTGAAAGAAAAGACAAGGAGGCCGCGGAACAGCTGCTAACATAAAGCCGATGGCGCTTTTGTTCCAGGACATGATTGGAATGATGATCCAGCCAGAAACCCCAGCCGATGATCCGCCGATAATCATCGAGGATGACAGAGGGGAGACAATAAACCCTCTTCCGGTTTTATCAACAGCTAAGGAAGAAACGATCTTCAAGGCTGCTCTTGATGATTATATAGCTCAAAAAATAAGAGCTCATCAAGCTAATGAAACGGATGGCCAAACTGTCAGAACCGGGCGACCATATCCAGGCTGGTATGACTAAATCAAATACCCGTCGGGATATACAATCCCCAAGTTCCATGTATACAAAGGGATAGGAAACCCACACCAGCATGTCGTGCAGTTCAGAGTTCTGTGCGGCAACACTAGAGGCGACAAAAAACTATTGCTTCGCCAGTTCGTTGGCAGCCTGTCAGAAATGGCCTTTGAGTGGTACTCGGAGCTCCTAAATGACTCCATGAGAACATTTATATAGATAGAACTGCTGTTCATACAGCGGTTTGCCAGCGCAAGCGAGCGCACCCCGATCACGACAATAATCAATGCCAGAGTAAGGCCGGGAGAAACATGGTGAAAGGCTCCTTAGCACCCCGGCTATGTTTTCTAAGGCATCGACCATGCCAATTTCAAAATATCTTGGGTGCTAGGAAACCCTAAATCGAGGATCTAACTAGAGAATTAGGGTTATCAAAACATGTAAACAACTTTACACTAAGTTAATGAGGAATATAACCTTTGTGGACCGGTCCTTCACTTCTAAAGTTTTGTGTAGTAGTCCCTTCGCTCCAAGTAGTGATCTCTCGGACTCTCGTTAGGCTCCATTAGGCGAAAGGAACAAGCTTCTTGAAGTTTTTGAGGCCGAAGACGATTTACATCGAGGAATCTCCAACTCAAGTTATCTCTTCACTAATTGAGAATTAGTGAAGCAAACAACCTATACTAAATGGCTAGTCCAGTGTAGGTTGATGAGGTAGGAATTTTGCTCACTTTAGAATAATTTTTCTCACTCATTTTCTTCACCTTAAGAAAACCTAGTGAACTCTAAAGAGATGAAGAAGATGAAATCAATAATGGAATGGCAACCATGGGTGAGAAAATATCATATATCAACTCTTGTAGAGACTTAACCATGGCTAAAGATAATGGTTGGGTTAATAAATATCAAAGGTAAGACAAAATTAGTGGACTAAGTTAAGGTTTCCAAAAGCTTCCAAACCATCTTAAACCATGACAATTTTCCACCTAATTTTGATTTTCCCTTTAATATTAAAACCCTTAATTATCTAAAGCATGGTGTGAGTCTCATACCCATATACAATGTATCATCAAGCATGACACAAAGGAAATAATACATTAATATATATCACATATATATTAAATGTACAAGTAAGAAAAAGAAATTCTTAAGTGAGCTAATTTTAGTTAATGTATATTAATATATCAAATATATAATTATATATTAAATTATTAAATCAACACTTAATTTAATAATCCGGCTGTATCGTATACAACCGACTAATATCATTTACATCAACTTATCGAATCAACACTTGATTCGATAACCCGGCTATATCACATATAATAGACTGATATCACATATCGCGAGATTAGAATACGGTATCACATACACGTACTAATCTCGGTCCCGCACATATCACATATGTGCCCTACATCGTTTCGCCTGAGCCAGGAAACCTCTGTGTAGGACTCTAAAGACTCATCAATATGCCGACAGTAGGTCATGATCATATCAGTCACCCACAAGCCGTCAGCGGTACTAGCTGGACGTAACGGATACCCGCGTATTGAGCGATCAGAAGATCAATAAGCAAGCCTGCTCATACTCCCATAAATCCAATAAGTAACACTATCGTACAGTCCGGTCTCTTCGTTTGATATGTCGCATATCTAGCCTGAGGGTGGTAAACGTCAGACCCCAATAGCTTGATAAGTCATGCCGATGTGAGTCTCATAACGGGTTAAGAAACTACTGATAATACTTACCAGTAAATCTCATAATCAGCCCTGGTCAGGGACTTCCTGTTATAGCTAATCGAGCACAGCGCATCATCAACCCCCAATACCGGGAGAGACGAAATCCTCTCCTATCGCTTATTGCCTCTATGTGACTCAGGACTATACCCAAAAACCACTGTTTTGCACGTTCTCTTGAACGTGGTAAGGTGGAAATCAAAGCACAGTGGGAATCACACAAGACTCTATGATGATCTCGGGTCTACAGACTAATCTATACCAGTGTCACCAGAGAACTTCTATCTGACGTGAGGTATAATACCATCTAGGAGTTCTCGGTGAGTCCTGTTCAGTGTACCAAGTCTCTACTGACTACCCGTACACAATCTATGATGTCAAACACCAATGGATGTGGGATCATCTATCGCCCATCATACGGATCAAGAAACGTATACGCTAGTCTACTCTGGAATATCGATGCCCCGTCTCGATATTCCCACGAGTAGGAACAATTAAATGATGTACTTATGGACTACCCTGGCTCCACTAGTATGATCTCCATCATAATCCTGGTAGTCAAGTCCACATCTTAAGGACTTTATCAACATGTAACAGAGAGAAAGTACAAGTGTACATATTAAGATAAAGAGTAACCAGATAGCATACTATCATGTTGAGCAAGAAAGTCCTCCCTATATATGTCCCATCATCCACTATAATATACAATCATGTACAATAATGGCCTCTAGGGCATACATACAACTAACAATCTTCCACTTGCACTAAGGCCAGTTATTGTAGTATCTCATACCCAACGTCCCATAAAAGTCTCTCTTGGGAATGGCCTTGGTGAGTCGATCCGCCGTGTTATCCTTCATCTCAACTCTCCTGACCTCGATCCCCTGGAGATCAACCATCTCCCTGATCAGGTGATACTGCCTCAGAATATGTCTAGATCGCTAATGAGACCAGGGTTCCTAGGCTAAATCCTCAACTCCATTGTTATCACAATACCGGTTATTGGACGCTCGAAGGTAGGAACCAAGTTCATCTCATGAACAAGAAATATCCAGACAACCTCTTTGGCAGCATCGTTGGTAGCGATGTATTTAGCCTTTATCGTTGAGTCTTCCACGGTATCTAGCTTGAAACTCTTCCAACATACCGTCCCTCCACTGAGGGTAATGACAGAACCCAAGACTGACTATCATTCGACCTTATCACTCTGGAAGCTCGAATCAGTAAAGGACTCGCACTAGAGTTCACCGTTACCATACACCAAGAACATATCTATTGTGCTTCTCAAGTACTTAAGAATGTCCTTCACAGCTGTCCAGTGATTCTCCCAAGATCCGATTGATTACTGATTACTACATCTAGTGAGTTAGCTACATCTGGTCTGGTATATAATATCGCATACATGATAGAGCCTACTGCCGAAGCATAGGGTATCTCTTACACGCGAGCTCTCTTCAAATCAGTCTTGGGAGACATCTTTTTGGAGAGAGTGATTCCTATGTGAATTGGCGAACTTCCACGCTTAGAATCTTCCATACTAAACCCCTTTAGTATGGTGTTAATGTACCTGGATTGGGACAATCCCAACATCCATTTAGATCTATCTCTATAGATCTAGATCCCCAAGATGTAGGATGTATCACCTAGATCTTTCGTGGAGACTCTTTGTGATAAGAGGAGCTTGACCGAGTGTAGCATAGGAAACCCATTTCCTATCAAGAGTATGCCATCTTCGTACAATACGAGGAAGACAATCTTACTCTCTACAACCTTCTTATATATACACGATTCATCTATCTTTTTGACGAAGTCAAACTCTTTGACCGCTATATCAAAATAGATGTTCCATCTCTGCGATACCTGTTTCAACCCGTAGATTGAATTAAGCAGCTTGCACACCTTTCCGCTGCTCCCACTGTCCATAAAGCCCTCTGGCTGTCATGCACACGCTCCCTTCTAAATCACTATTTAGAAAAGCGATCATGACGTGCAACTGCCAGATTTCGTAGTCATGGTATGCAGCGATGGCAAGTAGGATCCGGATGGACTTATGCATAGCCACTGGAGAAAAGGTTTCATCATAATCCACACCTAGTTTTATGACGAAAACCTTTCGCTACAAGTCTAGCTTTGAAATTCTCAAATTTTCCATCTATACCAAGTATCTTTCTCAAAGATCCACTTTTTCCTATTGGGTTTTACCCTTTCAGGTGAAACATGCAAAGTCCTTAATTTGTTGGTGTACATGGATTCCATCTCAGATCGCATTGCATCCAACCATTTCACAGAGTCCCCACTCGTGATGGTCTGCCCGAATCTAGCTAGGTCATCATCTTCCATGATGCAATCCTTGCTCCCACTGTCACTGAGAAAACAGTAGTATCTCGCAGGTGGTTGAGGAACCCTACCAGATTCCCGGAGAGACTAAGGTTCGTTGGAGACTATCGAATACTCTGGTTCTACTAAATCATCAGTTGTAGTTTGTATAGCCGAAACTCCTTCCAGTTCTACCTCATGACCACAAAATTTGTTTTTGAAGAAATTCCTTTTTCTAAAAAGTTGGCATGCCTAGAAACAAAACACCTTTTATTCCTCGGTGTGGTAGAAGATATTCCCTTGTGAATGTTTGGGATATCCAATAAACTTACAGAACTGACATTGTCTCGTGTTTCTCCAGATTTTGCCTTTCAACATAGGCCGAACAACCCCATATCTTAACTCGTTTAAGAGATGGTCTCTTCCCACACCATATCATATATGGAGTGGTAAGCACTGATTTGGTGTGAAACCCATTCAATAAGTATGCAGCTTTCTCAAGTGCATAACTCCAAAAGGAAATAGGTAACTTAGCAGTACTCATCATAGAGCGCACCATATCTAATAGGGTGCGATTCCTCCGCCCTGATATACCGTTGTGTTGTGGTGTATACGGAGGAGTAAGTTGAGAGAGAATCTCATTCTTTTTTAGATAGTCTAGGAACTTCATGCTCAAGTATTCTCCTCCTCGATTAAATCGAAGGATTTAATACTTTTACCCGTCTGGTTCTCAACTTTACGTTTACATTCTTTGAATTTCTCAAAACCTTCAGACTTGTGTTTCAATAGGAACACATGTCCGAATCATGAGAGATCGTCAGTGAATATAATAAAGTATGAGGAACCATTCCTGGCATATGTAGACATGGGATCTCATACATCACTATCTATCAGTCCTAAGAGTTCAGTAACTCTTACTTTGTTTCCTGTAAACAGAGTTTTGGTCATCTTACCTTTGAGACATGACTAGCAAGTTTCATAAGATGAAAATTCGAACGGATTTAAATATCCATCCTTATGTACCTTAGCTAGTCATGGCTCATTGATATGACCCAGTCTATAATGCCACAAGAAGGATTCGTTCATTTCTGAACTCTTCTTCTTGTGTGTGTTCTGTATACTTAGAACTGTGGTTTGATCTAGAACATATATGCCATTATATAACGTGCCTGATCCAATCAACTTTTGATTCAGTAAAATGTTCACAACATTATCCTGCAATACAAAATTACATCCTTCTTTAACTAATAAAGATACCAATATAATGTTGTATATCAGGTTCGGCATGTAATAACATTCGTTCAGAATCAATGCATTACTACTTGGTGATACAAGGCGATATTTGCCAACTGATTTGGCTGCAACAATTGCACTATCACCCGATCCCAGTTCTCTACCTCTCTAAGCCTATGTAACAGATTACATATGTGGGATCCTGATCTGGTATCAAATACCCAGGACGTAGAGTATATGGAGAAACAGTTCTCGGTAACGAACACACCTGAAGAATATGCATCAATATGCTCATTCCTCGTTTGGGCAGCATGGGAATCCTGGTATTCCCCTATTTCCTGCTTCAGTCTTATAACAATTATAAGAAAAAGTGGAACCAATGTTCCCCAGCTCAGTTTGATAAGCAGGTTCGGTCAAATAGATCCATATTATTATCTTGATTAAGACATGTCACGGTCGCTACCAGGAGAGAGAGAGAGAGAGAAGAAAACACTCTGCGTGCGCTCTTGCAAGATTAGATTGGTTATTATTTTATCTAATCAGGATGGCTCCCACTATTTTTATCAAATCTTTCTTCAAACCCTAAAAGGTAAGACTAGCCGGGATTAATTATACTCTACAAGTTCGCTAACCATTCAGCCAGGCCAGTGTCGGTACTTTGAGGGAGGTTCCTCGTGCTTTCGTACGGACCTAATTAAAGTAAATCTCGCTTTCCCAAAGGCATAACCTCGTTAACGCCTTTCTAGACACCTAATGGGTTAGCTAATTGTAAAGTGTAAAACTCTCCCAGGAGTAACACTTACTCGCAGTGGGTATCGGGATCCAACTATCTCATAGAAGGTATGCAATCTCATTGCAAATTTTAACACTTGAAATTCTCGATAATATTTTCACCCAAGCGATCTATGACTTTGACAGGATCAACAAATCATAAATCGCAAGTCAAGTTCAACCCGTTCATTTCGTGATTGAATTAAACCTACCCGCACGACCCTTGACAAGGTCAATAAGGCCGCACGACTACCCTAATTCAATCGCAACACATGCTTTTGCAGATAAGCACTAATCAGCTACTGTACACTATTCCTTGACAAGGTCAATAAATACAGAACGAATACTAAATAGTACTTATCTAAAATGACAGAGGGCTACGACAGGTTTTTAAGAAAACCTTTTGCGTAATGAACTTGATATCGGTGCAGAATCGAATGATTTTGAAAATGAGTGTTTTTTAGGCTTTTACTAGTTTCGCTAAAGAGGTCACCTCCGGTGAAGGGATCTCGGCTCTTTCCTCATCGAATGAGGGGCTGGATATTCATCAAGGAATATCACTATGCAAAGCAAGAACTAAATAAGCAATCAAAGAACAAAACCGAGTGGGTTGTAGTATCTGCTAGCTTTTGCTAAAGAAGTCACTCCCGGTGAAGGGATCTTGGCTCTTTCCTCATCGAATGAGGTTCTGGATATTCTACAAGGAATACCACTATGCAAAGAAAGAATTCGATCTACCTTTTTTGAAATTTTGATTCCACAACATCTTTAGGTTTCTTTCTTTTCATTAATCTCATTAATGATGTCCCATCATTTATGATTCTTATGCATCACAGATAAGAAACGAAAATAGAACGTACACTCATGCCATCCGCATTCGACACAGTGTCTCGTTATGCACCGTTAGGTTATTTAACTAACAGCATAGCGGGGCGGGACTAGCGCGGATGTAAAATATAAGCAACGTTTATTATATATCATATATATAATATACCAATCGTCTCAGCATATAAAGTGATCACATCACAGAATATCAGGAACAGAAAATAACATATGAAATATTGGATATACTAGAAGTTCCATGTTTTAAATTAAGCCAATAAAAAACACGGATTCCACGGTCGCGATGAATAGCCAACCCACATCCCTAGACCCCTATGAGAGCGGCAAGCAACCCTGCTAATTCTAGAGTTAGGAGACCCGGTCTCGACTCCTTGAGATGGTCTCCCACTGGACTCTAGAACCCGTTTACTTGTGCTCCCCTACTTGGGTCTATCCTAATGCGGAAAAGTTAATAATATACATCAATGGTGACATCATCCTCAACCCGGAAGTGTCCCAATAAAAGAATATCACATACAAGTTTTACATGAATGAAAATGAAAAACTCTTATCTCACATAAAAAAAACCCGGCTATTCAAACACGACGATCCAATATAACATATCACAGCAACACATAACATCACATGTCATCAATGTAAGTAAATATGCATATCCCAATTGTTGTTGACATATAGCAACGAAACCGGCGATACCCCATATATTACACTTACGGTCACAGTAAAGAAAGTGAAAACTACAACAATTGAATCTGCAACACCTTAGACATTAAAAACCCGAAATATCACATACTTTGGATTTCATGCCTAACCAAATGAATTCCTTAGGCATTATAAACCCAGAATATCTCATATTCTGAATTTCATGCTTAACAGTATAAATCCCGTATTTTAGTCTCATTATTGAAAACACTTTCAAATAACAAGTCGGGCAATTCAACAATATTCCCGACATCCTGATCGAATGCTCGTCGGAATCTTTAGTGGACGGCCGCACCCTTGATGCCATCGATGAAGTGCACTTAGGCGGAACACCACGGCCGCGAGCACCCGGATGGATGCTTTTGGCAACGGGGTTCTCCTATAGTCACTTGGTCGGGGCTAGGGGCGTGACTATCTAGTAACATTACCCGATGAGTATTCGCGTACACTACTTAATTGCAATAGAGTTTTGATCCAAATCAAAACCTCGTGGTAACTCATCAAATGAGACTAAATTGCTAGATTTATAAAATTCAAACCAGTTTTCACAAAACCGATTATTGTGGATTCCAAATTTTGTATCAAAAATCATAGATAGCTAGATGATGTTAAACATTTCGATCGAATCAACGAATTCCAAAAATTCCTAGAGAGCTCAACACTTGAGCACAGTTTAAAAATACCCGGACAATACCCCAAGCACATACGGACTAGCACAAGAAGGCACGTCCCAAGCCTCACCAATGGCGCCGCGGTACCGCCGCCAAAGGCATGCTTTGGCCGCGGTTCCGTGGTCATTAGGTCAAGTTACGGTGTCATTTTTCTTAGGGGTCCATACAATACCCTGCATAATTTTCTGAATATATTTAACATGGAAAAATCCAACATTTGGCAAAATTTCCAGAGAGCAAGAAACTTGGGGTTTCGATATTCGTTCGAACACTTTAACTTCGCCTAGTCAACTCCTAATGCTCCATCTCGGCTCTGATACCAATGAAAGGTTCCTTACCACCCCGTCTATGTTTTCTAAGGCATCAACCATGCCATTTTAAAAAGTCTTGGGTGCTAGGAAACCCTAAACCGAGAATCTAACTAAAGAATTAAGATTATCAAAACTTGTAAACAACTGTACACTAAGTTAATGAGCAATACAACCTTTGTAGACCGGTCCTTCAATTCTAAAGCTCCGTGTAGTAGTCCCTTCGCTCCAAGCAGTGGTCTCCCGGACTCTCGTTAGGCTCCACTAGGCGAAAAGAACAAGCTTTCTTGAAGTCTTCAAGGCCGAAAATGATCTACGTCAAGTAATCTCCAACTCTAGCTAACTCTTCACTAATTGAGAATTAGTGAAGCAAACAATCTATACTAAATGGCTAGTCTAGTGTAAGTCGATTAAGTAGGAATTTTTCTCACTTTAGATGTAACATTTCAGAAAAATAAAATATTATTTTTGGGAATTTAGATAATTAAATAATAATTATTACGAATATTTTAATGAGTGGAGATTAGTTTTAAAGGTTATGGTATAATTAAATACCGATAAATTAGGAAATATTTGGAAATTTATGTTAATTATTGTTTTTGAAAGAGATTATAACAATGGAGCATTTATAGATTTCTTATAATTAATTATATTCTGTGTTAATGCTAAAACCGATTAATTTTCACTAATCTTGCATTAAGCTTGATTTTTGCATCATGACATACAACAAAACTTGTTTCATTTTTAACCATGTCATCTTGTTTATTTTTATGTATATGATTTTATTTGTTTTTGGGTTTTAAAAGAAAAGAAAATGAATAAAGAAATGGGTATAGGCAAGAGAGAGAAGAGAGAGAGAGAGAGGTGAGGGGTCTTTGACATGGCTTCATTCTTCATCCTCTTCATTATTTTCTTCCCTCCCTAAACCATGGCTGCCCTCTTCTTTCCCCCTCCTCTATCTCCTCATAACACCCACATTTCCACCTCAAAACATCATATTCCCTTCACAAGAAACTTGCACAAGCTCACTACAAGCATGGGAGATCAAGAAAAATTCGATTTTGAGCACTTAGTGCAACTCAAGAAAATTCTTGAGTTGCCAAATGAGGTAATTCTTTTACCATTAGTGTAGTATTTGATTTCCTTTAGCATCTAGTTTAGTTTAGAAGTGATTTAGTGAGGTTTAGTGAGGATTAAAAATTCCAAGATCAAGTTTAGGGGATTTTTGAGTTGTGAAGTGTAATTGAGATTAGTAGAGACCATAAAACCCATTTTAGTGTTAGAATTCTGGACAAAACCAGAGATTAAAACCCATAACCCAAACTTAGAAACCCTGATATCGGAAGACCGTAGGAATTTTGATGATATTTAGAGATCTGCTATGACCCGGGGCACCTGAAAAATATTTAGCGATTACTGAGAGGTTTGCAGGCAACCTAGAAGCTAACCCCAAAACCTGAGACCCCCAATCCACTTCCTGGCTGCCAATTATCTCTTTCTGGCCACAATTTGTGGCCTTGGTACGGTGGAATCGCCTCGTGCTTAGTCCATGGCTCCATTTTAGGCAAATTAGACCTAGCTCATATGCAGAATTGGCTAATTTCACCTGAAACGAAATCTGGAAGTGTTTTCTCTTGTTGCTGTTTCGTTTTGCGACTTCGTTTTAACTTTGATTTTGGTATTTGTATTTTGACTCTATCACTTGACGTTTGTACATCAATATCGGGTGTTGTTTGGCTCTTTTGCATGAGTAGACCATAGGTTTTAACCTATGTGCGATTCGTGTATTGTTTTGGTTTTCGTGCGTGATTTCTGTTTACGATGCTATGTGTGCATATATGTAGGTACCCTCAAGTGGACTTTGAACAACAGGGATGAGCGTGACATCATCGACTTCGGCAAGCAAGGATCAAGGTGAGTAGATATATATCTACGGAGGAAGTCGGGTGGATGGAGTATAGCACCCCCGCAGTTTCATAGTATAGCACGTGAATGTGTTATGATATATATATATATATATATATATATATATATATATACTTATGTGTTTTATGAGATGGGTATACTTAGCAAGAAATGTTTATGTGACTTTGGGTTGACATAGCTCGCTAGCTGATAGTTCCAATATGTTATTGCTTTCAAATGCTAGTTTAATTATTACATTCCTTGCTTGATATCCGATACATTCATATATTCATTTTTCATGCAATATTATGGGACTTTATGTCATTAATTCACTGTTATTTACTCTTGAGATTGGGATTTCAGATTTCCATGAGATTTCTCGATTTGGAGAAACTGCAAAGATTTTATAAACTTATTATCATTTAAAGATAGAAAATTGTGGTTTTCTCATGAAATGATTTGAGAGGTGTCCACCATGAGTTTTCTCGGCTCTTGAGCGATATCAAATACCCGATTCGCAGAGGAGGAGGAACCGTCTGCGAGTGAATGGTGGACCCGGTGCGGTACCCCCGGGAATGATGGTCGCAGATGATGGCGTTGAGCCCGGCAGGGAAGCACTACCGACCAGTTATTGTGACGCGCCGAATATCCGGAGGATACCGACGTGGTCTTGAGATTTGATAATATGGGCCAGTCCGGCTTACCGGAGCCCTAGATATTGAGATTTGATGATACGGGTCAGTCCGGATTGCCAGAGCCCGATATATTGAGATATTGGGATATATATTTTGTGACGATGCTTGGCACTGATTCTCTGTTGATTTCATTGATGATACTTCGATTTTTATACATAAATCTCACTGATATATGAAAACAGTTTTCTCATTCAGTTGCATTCCGTTTTCATGCATTCATATATCATGTATGTATTATGTTGCTACCTGAGGCACTGACATAAGCACTTGGTATTACACTTCTGTTAGATGTTTACCCTGACCATTTTCAGATGTTTCAGATTATATATTATATGGATATTATCGTATGACCTAGGATAGAGTCATACAAGCGATTTCTTCTCCGTGATATTTTTTACTCACCAGTTGGCAACTCACCCCAGTTGTGCCATAGTTTCTTGCATGTTTTGCCATACAGATTTCCTTGGCGGCTTTTCTAGCACACTACTTCATTCCGGGTGATTGCTTTTGTAGGTGGGTTCACTCGCATTGTGACCACCATTGTACTTTACTTATATTCAGTTGTATCTAGTAACTCCATTAACCAGACTTGTATATTTGTTAGACTTAGAAGACTAATGTAAATTCTTTCGACCTTAGAGTCGCGCGTCTGTATTATTATCGTTTTTCTCTGGTATTTTGAGGATACTGCTTTTCTTGATGAGTTTTGATCCTTGCCCTTCGGCGTTGTATATTATATTGTATTGCGTAGTTGTGTCCGCCAATTGACGAAGAGCTAGCTCCCGCTTGGGAATGCCCTATTTATTATGCATGTTTGTGTAGGGTTGCTGGGCACGCGCATAAGGGTCTACGAGGCATCAACCATGCCCGATTAAAATTTTAGCCGTGCCGAACAACCCGGATACGGATCTTTAAACTAGAGTTTAGGCGAAAACTAGCATGATAAACAGTTTAACACTAAGTGAGAGGGATTACAACCTTTGTAGATCCGGTCCTTCACTTCATAAGCTCCGTGTTGAGGTCCCTTCGCTGCGATCATCGTGCTCCGGACTCTCGAGAGGTTCCACGAAGAGAAAGATGCAGTCTTGCTTCCGATCTTCGATACAAAGATGATCTACCTTGAAGTTTCATTAACACAAGCTAACACTCACTAAAATTGAGTGAACACTCTCATCTAAAGGGCAAGGGAAGATGAGGATGATGAAGTAGGATTTTTGCTCTCTTTATTTATCTTTTTCTCACATTTATTCATCACTTGGAAAAAAATCTAGAAAGCTTTTTCATGAAAGAATGAAGGAAGAAGAAGATGAATAATGATTGAATTTTTCTTTTGTGATGAATAGAAAGAATTAATATGATAAATAATGCAACCATGGTCAACTAACCTTTGTAGAGATTGAACTAGGGTTAAGGGGTGTGGTTGGGTTAAGAAATATCATGCAAAAATATCTTTTCCAAAACAAAAAAGAAAACCTTCTAGAAACATCTAGAAAGGTTTAACCCTAATCAAACCCTAACCATGTTTAATCTCTACTAAACATGTTGCATTAGTAATCATATCATGTTACAATATTATATATCACATATATAATATTTATCGTAACAAAATAAAATAATACATTTAACATATATCGCATATATATATCAATGTATTACCCGAGTGAGAAAAAGAATCTTTTAGTGAGCAAATATTAGTTAATGTAATTTTAATATATCATATATATTATTATACATTAAATTATCGAATCAACACTTGATCCGACAATCCGGCTATATCGCATATAACCGACTAATATTTATCCGTACCGATTCATCGAATCAACACTTGATCCGATGACCCGGCTGATATCATATATCGCGAGAATAGAATACGGTATCTCATATCGCATTATCCTCGGTCCCGTACATATCACATATGTGCTCCTACTCCGTTTTGCCTGAGCCAAGAAACCTCTGTGTAGGACTCTAAAGAATGGTCACTACGCCGGCAGTAGGTGATGATCATATTAAACACCCACAAGCTGCAAGCGGTCAGCTAAACGTAACAGCTACCCAGGGATTGAGCGCTCAGAAGATCAACAAGCAAGCCTGTACATTCTCCTGTGAATCCAAACAGTAACACTCCCGTACAGTCCGGTCTCGTCGTCTGATATGTTGCATATCTCGCCTAGGGGTGGTAAACGTCAGATCCCAGTAGCTCGATAAGTCGTGTCGATATGAGGTCTATAACAGTTCGAGAAACTACTGATAACACTTACCAGTAAATCTCAGCAACCCTGGCCAGGGATTTACGGTTATAGCCAATCGAACACAGCACAACATCAACTCCCTATACCGGGAGAGACGAATCACCTCCTATCGCTCATTGCCTCCATGTGATTCGGGACTGTACCCAAAAGCCGCCTTTTTGCACGCCCTCTTGGACGTGGTATGATGGAAATCAAAGCACAGTGGGAATCACACAAGACTCTATGACGATCTCGGGTCAACAGACTACTCTGTACCAGTGTCACCAAAGAACTGCCATCTGACGTGATGTATAATACCATCTGGGAGTTATCGGCGAGTCCGTCCAGTGTACCCAGTCTCCACTGAGCACCCGTACACCATCCTTGATGTCAAACACCGATGGATATAGGATCATCCATCGCCCATCATATGGGTCAAGATGCGTATACGCTAGTCTACTCTGGTGCATCGATGCCCTGTCTCGATATACCCTCGACTAGGAACAATTATAGGATGTACTCGTCGACTACCGTGGCCCCACTAGTATGATCTCATCATAGTCCCAGTAGTCGAGTACATATCCTAAGGGCTTTATCAACATGTAACATAGAGACAATCGGAGTACATGTTAAGATAAAGTACAACCAGATAGCATACTATTATGTCGAGCAAGAAAGTCTTCCCTATATATATCCAAGCATCCATTATAATATACATCGTATGTACAGTAATGGCCTCTAGGACATACATATAACTAACAGTTTGTACCCGTTTGGGGCCAGTATTTATAAAGGAGACTCTGCCGAAATTTTCGGGAAAATATGATGTTTCTTTAAAAATGTTTAATGCCACTTTTTATTAAAACCACTTACTTTAAAACAAGTTTTCCTTCACTTCTTCTTTTAAATGGTCTAGATTTCTGGGATTTTGGCTTACTTGAATTAGATGGGGTCCAATAGACTTGGTAGGGTAGTAATCAAAGCACAATGGGAACTCACATGAGACAAATGACGACCTCAGGTCGATGAACTAACCTGTACACATGTCACCAGGGAACTGCTATCTGACGCTAGGTATAAATACCAACTAGCAGGTTCCCGGTGAGTCCTGTCCGGTGTACTCATAACCCAATGAGCACCTGTATACATTTTAGGTGATCCAACTGACACCAATGGCTTGTGAGACCGGCTACCGCCCCTCGTCGAGGTCTCGACTGTATACACTAGTCTACTTCGGAGTATCGATACCCTGTCTCGAAACTCCCACGACTGGGGACCACATTTAAGGATGTGCTTATGGACTACCCAACTCTCACGTATATGATCACCATCATACTGTTGGTAGTCAAGTAGGATTCTAAGGGCTCTATCAACGTGTAATAGTGATAATGTCATCTAAAGCTGTATACGACTGATAAAGGCAAACCGGATAGCATACTATCATCTCGAGTAAGACTGTTCTACCGGTATTGGCCCTCCCTCAATCATTGCAATCACGTACCTGCGATCCAATAATTGACTTTGAGAGCATTATATCCAACAATTTACTCTTGAGATTGGGATTTCGGATTTCCATGAGATTTCTGGATTTGGAGAAACCGCAAAGATTTTATAAACTTATTATCATTTAAAGATAGAAAATTATGGTTTTCTCATGATATGATTTGAGAGGTGTCCACCATGAGTTTTCTCGGATCTTGAGCGATATCATATACCCGATTCGAGAAGGAGGATGAACCGTTTGCGGGTGCATGGTGGACCCGGTACGGTACCCCGGGGCAAGATGGCCGCAGATGATGGCGTTGAGCCCGGCAGGGAAGCACTACCGACCTGTTATTGTGACGCGCCAAATATCCGGAGGATACCGACGTGGTCTTGAGATTTGATGATATGGGCCAGTCCGGCTTGCCGGAGCCCTAGATATTGAGATTTGATGATACGGGCCAGTCCGGATTGCCGAAGCCCGAGATATTGAGATATTGGGATATATATTTTGTGTTGATGCTTGACACTGATTCTCTGTTGATTTCATTGATGATACTTCGATTTTTATACATAAATCTCACTGAGATATGAAAACAATTTTTTCATTCAGTTGCATTCTGTTTTCATGCATTCATATATCATTATGTATTATGTTTCTACCTGAGGTACTGACACGAGCACTTGGTATTACACTTCTGTTAGATGTTTAACCCGGCCATTTTCAGATGTTTCAAGCTATATATTAGATGGATATTATCGTATGACCTAGGATAGAGTCATACATGCGATTTCATCTCAGTGATGTTTTCTACTCACGAGTTGGCAACTCACTCCCATTGTGCCATAGTTTCTTGAAGGTTTTGCCGTACAGGTTTCCTTAGCGGCTTTGCTGGCACACTACTTCATTCCGGGTAATTGCTTTGGTAGGTGGGTTCACTCGCATCGTGACCACCATTGTACTTTACCTATATTCTGTTGTATCTAGTAATTCCATCAACCAGACTTGTATATTTGTTAGACTTAGAAGACCGGTGTATATTCTTTCGACCTTAGAGTCGCGCGCCTGTATTATTATGGTTTTTCTATGGTTTTCTTGAGGATACTTCTTTTCTTGATGAGTTTTGATCCTCACCCTTCGGCGTTGTATATTATATTGCATTGCATGGTTGTGTCCGCCAATTGGCGAAGAGCTAGCTCCCGCTTAGGGATTCCCTATTTATTATGCATGTTTGTAACCGTTTGGGGCCAGTATTTATAAAAGGAAACTCTGCCGAAATTTTCGGGAAAATATAATGTTGCTTTAAAAATGTTTAGTGCCGCTTTTTATTAAAACCGCTTGCTTTAGAACAAGTTTTCCTTCACTGCTTCTTTTAAATGGTTTAGATTTATGGGATTTTGGCTTACTTGAATTAGATGGGGTCCTATAGACTTCATATGATTCAAATGCCAGTCACGTGTCATTTCGGGTCGTGACATTAGAATAATTTTTCTCACTCATTTTCTTCACCTCAAGAAAACCTAGCTAGCTCTAAAGAGGTGAAGAAGAAGATGAAGTCAATAATGGAATGTCAACCATGGGAGAGAAAATATCATATATCAACTCTTGTAGAGACTTAACCATAGCTAAATATAATGGTTGGGTTAATAAATATCTAAGGTAAGACAAAATTAGTGGACTAAGCCAAGGTTTCCATAAGCTTCCAAAGCATCTTAAACCATGACAAGTTTCCACCTAATTTTGATTTTCCCTTTAATATTAAAACCCTTAATTATCTAAAGCATGGTGTGAGTCTCATACACCCATGTATAATGTATCATCAATCATGACACAAAGAAAATAATATATTAATATATATCACATATATATTAAATGTACAAGTGAGAAAAAGAAACTAAGTGAGATAATATTAGTTAATATATATTAATATATCAAATATATAATTATACATTAAATTATTAAATCAACACTTGATTTAATAACCCGGCTGTATCGCATACAGCCGACTAATATCATTTATATCAACTTATCGAATCAACACTTGATTCGATAACCTGGCTATATCACATATAACCGACCGATATCACATATCACGAGATTAGAATACGGCATCACATATACGTACTAATCTCGGTCCCGCACATATCATATATGTGCCCTACTTCGTTTCGCCCGAGCCAGGAAACCTCTGTGTAGGACTCTAAAGACTCATCAATACGCTGGCAGTAGGTTATGATCATATTAGTCACCCACAAGCCATCAGTAGTACTAGATTGACGTAACGACTACCTGGATATTGAGCGATCAGAAGATCAACAAGCAAGCCTTCTCATACTCCCGTGAATCCAATAAGTAACACAACCATATAGTCCGGCCTCTTCGTCTGATATGTCGCATATCTAGCCTGAGGGTGGTAAACGTCATACCCCAATAGCTTGATAAGTCATGCTGATGTGAGGTTCATAATGGGTCGAGAAACCACTGATAACACTTATCAGTAAATCTCATAATCATCCATGGCTAAGGACTTCCTATTATAGCCAATCGAGCACAACGCAACATCAACCCCCAATACCGGGAGAGACGAAATCCCCTACTATCACTCATTGCCTCCATGTGGCTCGGGACTGTACCCAAAAACCACCGTTTTGCACATTCTCTTGAACATTGTAAGGTGGAAATCAAAGCACGGTGGGAATCACATAAGACTCTATGACGATCTCGGGTCTACAGACTAACCTGTACCAGTGTCACCAGAGAACTGCTATCTGCAGTGAGGTATAATACCATCTAGGAGTTCTCGGCAAGTCCTATTCAGTGTACCCAGTCTCTACTGAGCACGCGCATACAATCTTTGTTGTCAAACACCAATAGATGTGGGATCATCCATCACCCATCATATGGATCAAAAACGTATACGCTAGTCTACTCTGGAATACCGATGCCCCGTCTCGATACTCCCACGACTAGGAACAATTAAAGGATGTACTTATAGACTACCCTGGCCCCACTAGTATGATCTCCATAATAATTCTGGTAGTCAAGTCAACATCCTAAGGGCTTTATCAATATGTAACAGAGAGACAGTACAAGAGTACATGTTAAGATAAAGAGTAACCAGATAGCATACTATTATGTTGAGCAAGAAAGTCCTCCCTATATATGTCCCAGCATCCACTATAATATACAATCATGTACAATAATGGCCTCTAAGGAATACATACAACTAACACTTGGGTCCAATACGCGATCCGGTGGCGGAACCTATGGTCAATGTGCGAACAGCGCATCGAAGAATCTCCCGCCGTGGGCATGTTCATCGGGACCCTTGATTCTCAAATGACTGTGTCCCAGTTCATGGCATTCTTCAAGCCGGCAACCTTCCAGGCTCTGATCGATAAACTGACAAGATGGGCCTCATGCCTTCCTCCTCAAATAAGGACCCTTTAAATAACAAGGGTAAAGGAAAGCGGCCTTTGTTGCCAACACGCAACAGCAACCGAGTGGCCCGAAACCGGTTGCTCGCCAAAACAACGTGCGATCGCGTCTATCCCTGGAAGAAAGGCTAGGACGTGCTTACTTGTTTTCCCGTGACAAGACTAGGAGACTGTTCTAGTTGGCAGTGCACAAAAAACTCATCATATTGCCAGACTCACGACATCCACCGCAACCCGGCGACGTCAACAACCCCAACTACTGCTCCTATCACAAAATTCTGAGCGACCCAATTGAGGATTGCTACATCTTCAAGAACTAGATCGAGGACCAGTATCAACAGGGGAAGTTTGCACTGTCTGATAACTGGATACGCCGGGGGCATCATGCTCACTCGTTGAAGAAACTCCATGGGAAGTCGTTCTTTCAGAAAAAAACAAAAGAATGCTGAAAGATCTACAGGCATGTCTGGCAGTTAGGTGGAAAACTCCACCTGAACCCGAAATAATTGAAGGGATGCTGAAACCGCGCCCCACACCGAAAATTATCGACAAAGGGCAAAATCCCCAAGTCGATCCTTCAAAGTCTTAAAAGAAAAAGAAGAAGACCAAGAAGCCTCTGTAACCTGTCAAGTATGATGACAAGCACACAAACCTACAAAAGTACATTGACATGCTAGAGGGGTACAACCAGAAGACGTGGAAACTAGTCACGCTCGAAGAGTTCCTCAAGCATATTCTTGAGAACGAAGATAGTGACAACAATGAGGAAAATGACTCATCTAAAGAAACTGAAGAGTATGTAGCAAGTTACCACATGGTCTCCCATTCGTCGTTAAATGGTGAAGAAGCTCCCTCGGCGTCGGAAAGCAATGTAGAGGAACTGGGGGCAGAATCGGCACTAAAATCCCTGGAGCTGCTAGATGACCCGATCGATTGGCTGTTAAATGAAGCCTTTCAAGAAAGAAAAGTTGACCAAGAACGCGAAACAGCCATATACAAAAAAGCTAAGGGTCGGCATCAGAATGAAGAAGCTGCGGCGAGGATGAGTCGTAAAGTACTCCAACCAAACCGAAGCACACCTGCCACAAATAAGAGCAGGATCAAGCCAAAGAAGCGGTTCGCAAAAATTTTATCAATGGGAATGAAGCTGCCACCTCTCGTAGGAAACACTCCTGGGGTCATATGCCTCAACGGAGAGGATTTACATCCAAACTACTGCCTATATCATCGGAAGGTTACCCACCCCACCGAGGAATGCAGTGCCTTCAAGAAGTGGTGGCAAGGATACGTTGCCCATCAAAAACACTTCAAGAGGATGAAGAATTAAGATCGTCGACAGCAAAAAAGTGCGACAAGTGCACGTGAGAAAATGATTGGCAACTGTCATATGTTTGATACCAGTTCGGAAGGGGAAAAAACCTAGGTTCTTACCATCGAGAGCGATTCTGAGGATGAAATAACCCTCGGCCCTCTCTTCAAAGACTCCAACTCCAAAAAAAAAGAGGAGGGGAAGAACTGCGAGAACAATCAACTGCGTAACTGCATGCTGTCTGAGAAGAACCTCGGACCTACAAACAAAGGTTCGAGCAAAAGAGATAAAGGGAAAGAAAAAATCCCTGAGAAAATCACCCTCGATGATGGAGTTGTCAAAGAGGGACCCACCTAGGAAAAACAAGGTGGATTACAACGTCCTGGCATATTGGAAAATGCCCTCATAACTAAGCATATTGGATGCTCTCCTCCTGTCCAAAAGGGCACGAGATTATCTGATTAAGGCATTATAAGAGCCTGATCAGTTCCAAGTTTTCCTCACAGAAGAGAAGATGAAGGATGAGCTGGCAGGGTGTAAAATTTCAGAAAAATAAAAAATTATTTTTCGGAATTTTTACAATTAAATAATAAATATATTGAATATTTATTAGTGCGGTATAATTAAATACCGATAAATTGGGAAATATTTGGAAAATTATAAAAATTACTGAAATGAGGTTTTTTTTAAATGAATTAAGCAAATTATGAATTTTATGATTAATTATATTCCATTTTAATGCTAATCGCGATTAAATATCGCTAATCGTGTATTAAGCCGGATTTGTGCACATGACATGCACCATGTCTAATTACACTTACAATTTCTTTCATGGTTTCTTTCTTTTTAGCATGCATGGTTTTAATTTTTTTAAGAGAAGAGAAAAGAAAAGAAATGAAAAGAAAAGAAAAAGGAAAAATGATAAAGATTGTGGCATGGTGAGAGGTATGGGCAAGAGAGATAGTGAGAGGGGTTTTCTTTGACTTAGCCATTCCTTCATCTTCATCATCTCATCTTCATCACTTCACCATGGCTGCTGCCCACCTCCTTCCACCACCTCAACCCCTCACTTCATCATGAAAAATCCATAAAAACATCATCCTCACTTCATTAAAAACATGCACAAGCTCACTAGATGCACTTTGGACCAAGAAAGGATGAATTTTGGAGACTTGGGGCAACTCAAGAATTTTCTTGAGTTGCTAAATGAGGCAATTTCTGCACAATTAGTATTGTATTTCGATTACTTTTACACCTATACAAGTTTAGAAGTGTTTTGATGCAGTTTTGTGAGCTTTGAAAATTCCTAGAAAGGGTTAGGGTTTTTCTTGAGTTGTGAATGTGTTATTGAACCTTATTGGTGACCTTAGACCCCCATGAAGTTAGAAATCCAGACCAAACATGTCATGACCCAAAATAGCCCGTGACTGGCACTTGAATCGTATGAAGTCTACAGGACCCCATCTAATCTAAGTAAGCCAAAAGCCCAGAAATCTAAAACTATTTTAAGGAGTAAAATAAAGAAAACTGGTTTTAAGAAGTAAAGAAAACATGTTTTGAAATCAAGTTTTTAAATAAGTAGGCCGAATATGCATTTTTTAAAAATCACATATCTTTTCTGAAAATTTCGGCAGAGTTTCCTTTGTAAATACTAGCCCCGAACGGGGTACAACATAAATAATATATATGCAATGATAAAAGACATCCCCAAGCGGGAGCTAGCTCTTTGTCAATCGACGGTCACAAACACGCAAGCAATATAATATACAACGCCAAAGGGCGAGGATCAAAACTCAAAGGAAAACTCAAATAGCATGAAAAGCGTAATACTACAACACGCGACTCTAAGGTCGAAATAATACATAACTGGTTTCTAAGTCTGAAACAATATACAAGTTTTTGGCATTTGGTTGATGGAATTACTAGATACAACTGAATAATACTTGTACAATGGTGGTTCTGATACAAAAGAACCCACCTACCAAAGCAAGCCACCCATATGGAAGCAGTGTGCCAGAAAAGCCACAATGAAACCTGTACGGCAAAATCTGCAAGAACTGTGGCACAACGGGGGTGAGTTGCCAACTCGTGAATAGAAGATATCTACAAGTAGAAATCGCATGCATGACCTAATCCTAGGTTAATACGATCAGATATATATAAACCTCAAATAAATAAGTCTGAAGCATGATAAGGTGGCAATATAACATCTAAACATGTATGTAGTGCCAAGTGCTCGTGCCAGTGCCTCAGGTAATAACATGTCATGAAGTCTATAAGTATGTGGATATCATCCAACTATGTGATCAATGTCATCAATGTCAACTATATCAGGAAATCTATGAGTATGTGGATAGCATCCCACTATGTAATCAATGTCTGTATGTATGTGGATCCCGTCCACCTGTCACCCAATGACAATAAGCATCATGCATGTAAATATCATAAAGCATATGTATGGAAGTATGAGGATATAATCAAAATCATGGAACCTGAGTTCCTAGCATCGACACTCGAAAACATCATGAAACCTGTGCCTAGCATCGACACGTAAATCCTCATCTATCAGGTGCTGTCACCACGACTGGCCTTGATAGGTACGCATCATACGCTGTCTCGAAATCCCGAGTGCCCAGCTTCGACCCTCGAATTTCGACGTATCCATACGTACATAACTCCGGTCGGTATCCCCACGATAACCGCCGAGTCCAAATACTATCACCGGTAGGTAGTACTCCCTGCCAGGCTCACCGTCTAACATATATGAGTCATCTTGCCCCGGGGTACCTCACCGGGTCCACCATGTACCCGCAGACGGTGCCTACCGCTCCTCAAATCGGATTTCACATGCCACTCTCAGAACCTAGAAAACACATGGTGGACGCACTGAAATATCATATCAAGGGTAACCGGGTTTTTAAAACAATATATATATTCTCCTTTAAAATACCCACGGTTCCCAAATCCAAAAATATCATGGAAACAACATATCTCAATGCGTCAAATCAAAAGCATGATGTATGCGACATATAACCAAAATGTAAGCATATCAGTATATCATGCAACATGGAGTAGCAATATGCACATAATTAGGGAAGACCGCTTCTTTAAAATGGATCAGTTTTTAAAAGTATCTTGTGGTTCCCAATCTGCGAGTTATGCCAGAATCATCTATGTATGCGCAATATGTAAGTGTACAAGTATAAGTGTACAACAGGTAGGTGCTCGAGTATGAGTGTACAATATGTAAGTACACGAACATGAATATACAATAGGTATGTGCACAAGTATGGGTGTACGCTATGTAGGTACACGAGTATGAATGTACAATAAATATGTGCACAGGTATGGGTGTACAATATGTAAGTACACGAATATGAATTTACAATAGGTATGTGCACAAGTATGGGTGTACGCTATGTAGGTACACGAGTATGAATGTACAATAAATATGTGTACAGGTATGGGTGTACAATATGTGAGTACACGAATATGAATGTACAATAGGTATGTGCACAAGTATGGGTGTACGCTATGTAGGTACACGAGTATGAATATACAATAAATATGTGCACAGGTATGGGTGTACAATATGTGAGTACACGAATATGCCATGCAAGGAATCATATCATGAATGCAACAGTACTACAGTATAGTGGCATGGCAATTATCGATGATGAAGTGTGTGAGCCGGCAAATAGTGTACGTGGAACATATGCATCATCGATAAGAGTGCTGGTGTCCTAACAGCATGATGGTAATATAGCAATAACACATGAAATGCAATGCGCATAGCAATGAAAATGCGGAATCGAATAAATCAACGCAACAGTGAAGAGTCTACATCAATATGTAAGTGTCATGCAGTTTTGCCTTTTAAAATAAGACGAATCGGGGATTTTAGTAAAATAAGGGCTACATTGTTTTTAAGAAAAAATGCGCCTTTTGAAATTATCCGTAGAATCCCTTTTTGCCTATCTTTAAATTATTCCCGGTTCGTTAGTTTTGAAATAGGTATGTCTCGGGTTTAGTCTAATGTCTACTAAGGAATCTACAGACCTAACTAACAAGCTAAGCAGGAGGGGTATGGAAACCACCTACATCTGAGTCGATATATATATATATATATATAATAGTCGGTGATCCCGCCTCAATAGTATCACGTACGATACAGTATATTATATGACGTCCTCGAGTCATGAGTGCGGATCTATCATCAATATAAAGCTCGTACGGTAAATCGTCATACGGCATCCCAATAGCTGGATACGGGTCAATATCATAATTGTCTCATCAATTATCTGGTATCCTTATCATCATATCACATGATCTGGGGTACTGATCTAAATCTAGTACACATCGATACCATCTATAGAAATATAAGTGCGTGTGTGAAACACACGTCTAAAGGCCCGCTAAAAATCACATGTCGTATCCCAAATACGAATCACATCATATCACCGATCTCGTGGCACTATGCCCAATGTCATCGACTCATCTCAAAATATCATCCGCTATCCTCATCATCACGGTATAAGTAGCAATAAGTACGTGTGTGCGTGTGGGTGTAAACCTGCTCTAGGGTTCGCGACTAGGAACTACACTAGTTTACTTCCAACCCTAATCAATCTATAGTACACCTAACACATCTCAAATATCCACGACACTATAAGCTATCATGAGTATATATTTATATACTATACTAATATCGGATTGCGGGGGTGCTATACGCCATCCACCCGACTTCCCCCTGTAGATATAATCTACCCACCTGTATCCTGCGTGTCGGTGTCGATGTCGCTTTCATCTTCTGCATCATCTCGGATCACCGTGGGGGTACCTACATATCACACGTATCACATCGCATTAAAACCAAATCGAACTTAAAACGACACGCGAAAACCAACACGATATGCTAAAAGGCCTATAGGTTAGAACCTATGATTAGCCTTCGCAAAACAACCCGAAATCACTCGATATAGACATACAAACGTCACATGATCGAGATAACGCACAAATACCAAAATCTGGAAATCAAAATACGCAAAACCAAAACTAAATTCAAAGCAGCAACCCAAGAAAATGATCCCAGATTTCGTCTCAGGCCAAATATAGGCAAGCAAATAAGTCTAGAGTGATGTATAGGGTGTACATGACCTACAGTTGAAGCCTAGACCCGTACCATCACTAATTGGCCGAGCCCCCTATAGGAAAAACCGGCCTAGCCGCCCCAGTGTGATCCAATGGGGTTCGTCTGGCTACAGGGTGTTCCTAGGGTCTCAAATGGGCCTCTGAACTTGTTTATTTTTCCAGTAAACGTCCCAGTCCATTCCAGATTTCTCTGCACACTCTAAGTCGTCACAAACCGACATGAAAGTCCCGTAATTCCGTATTTTTCGGTTTCAGGTTTTGCTAGGTCAGGGTTTTAGTCAATATAGGGTCTAAGGTCACCATTAGAGTCCAATTGCATAGGCACAATTCAAATTTACCCTAACCCTCTATAAGTTTGCCCAAATTGCACAAAACTTCGAAAAAACGACACTAAGCTTTAAAAGAGGCTAAATCACTTGAAATGCTACAACAATTGTGAAAGAATTACCTCCATAGAGACTCATGAATCTTCCCACAGCACCCAAACACCATCTTTCTTGGTCCATTCTAAAGCTTTTAAGCTTGTGCACACTTTTTGTGAAACCGAAATGGGTTTCGGGGTTGTATTCATGGTGGATCTAGGCTTGAAGAGGGAGGATGAAGAAGAAGGAGGGGGCAGCAGCAGCACAAGGAAAGAGGAGAGAGAAATGGGTGTGAGGAAATGATGGGAGTATGGTTCAAAAGGTGAAGGTTGACCTAGTCTTTCTCTCTCTTCATCATGATACCATTTTCTTTTCTTTTCCTTTTATTTTCTTTTCCTTCTCACTCAAATAGTAAACCCAAAACACCCATGGTAGGAAAAATGTAACACAAGTCCAAAAATGATATGTGCATATTTTGCACAAAAAGCCAAAAATCCGATTAGCGATTTTTAAATCGCGATTAGCACTAAATTAGCATATAAAAACTTTAAAATGACATAATTACATATAATACATTATTTTAGAATTTTCCATAATTTTTTCAAAATTTTTCCCATTTATCGGTATTTAATTATAAATTTAATATTAAAATAATCAATAAAATAATATTAAATTATAAAAATCCCCAAAAATAATATTTTATTATTTTGAAATGTTACAATCTTCCCTCCTTAAATAAATTCGGTCCTCAAATTTAAATTTAAACCCCCAATTTCTAAAACATTTCAATAAGAAATCCAAGTCGTCGGTGCTCCGAAATCATCAATGCATAAAACGCATCATAGCGCATTGCATGCGCATGAGTAATGAGCAGATAACTCAAAAACAAAACTCCGTCAAGTATCCCGCAATCATCGGAGTTATGGTAAAGCCACGAATGCCAAATCCAAGCAAGACCAATATGATATAAATCAGAACTATACATGTAAATAGCTGAAGTAAATGCGTGCCAAATCCCTTTAAGTCGCTGTGCGATGCGCATAGCACTGCACAGTGGCGGACGTCCATTATAATAAAATACCCATATACATATATATCATTTGCTTAATATGCACGTCCCACCTTTTTGAAAACAATTTAGAAGGGTTTTCTTGTTTTAAACGTTTCGTGTCATATCAGACACATAGGCATATACTGAGACTATAGCTCGCTTTTTGGAAATCCTTTCGATAACTATCAATGCATGCAAAATATATCTAGGTACTGTCCTCTGACTAGTCCTGCTCAGTATGAAAACACGGCAAATATCATAAAAAAATGTACTGCTCCATAAGGAATCAATCCCAAGAATATATATAAGAATACTCTGTGCGTCTGGTGCGCACGGAAATCAAAATCCATATATGTACCATACAGGTGCACAAAACAACATCTAGGTGCAATGGGTGTGCACACAACATCTGTCATAGGCAACGTGTGTGCCTAACAGCAAAATCAGGTGCATCTGATACGCACGAAGAATCCCGATTTACCGCATCTGTGTGCACCAAAATCGTATCTCAAGTCATGCGCTCAACACGCGCGAAAATCCAAATCGGGTGCATCCATCACGCACGAATAAAATCTAATTCATGCGCACTCAACATGCACGAAATCACGAAATCCAATATCAAGCATCGAACATGTTGGAGATAGTGCCTTCATAGTCAATTATTGGATCGCAGGTACGTGATTGCAATGATTGCGGAGGACCTATACCGGTAGGACAGTCTTACTCGAGATGATGGTATGCTATCTGGTTTGCCTTTATCAGTCGTGTACATGTTCAGGTGACTGATTACATGTTACACTTTGATAGAGCCCTTAGGATCTTGCTTTACCACCAACAGTATGATGGCGATCATATACGTGAGAGTTGGGTGGTTTATACGCATATCCTTAATTGTAGTCCCTAGTCGTGGGAGTTTCGAGACAGGGCATCGATACTCCGGAGTAGACTAGTGTGTACAGTCGAGACCCCGACGAGGGGCGGTGGCCGGTCTCACAAGCCACTGGTGTCAGTTGGATCACCTAAGATGTATACAGGTGCTTATTAGGTTATGAGTACACCGGACAGGACTCGCCGGGAACCTGCTAGTTGGTATTATACATATCGTCAGATAGCAGTTCCCTGGTGACATGTGTACAGGTTAGTTCATCGACCTGAGGTCGTCATTTGTCTCGTGTGAGTTCCCACTGTGCTTTGATTTCTACCCTACCACGGCTCAAAGGAGTCGTGCAAACAGGTAGTTTTTGGGTACAGTCCCGAGCCATATGGAGGCACGTGAGCGGATCGGCAGGGGATTCGTCTCTCCCGGTATTGGGGGCGAGGTCGTGCTGTGTCTAGGAGAGCCATTACACAAAGTCCATGGCCATGGCAGGAGATTTACTGGTAGGTACTCCAGTAGTATCTCAGGGTGTTATTGGGCTACACTCCGACACGACTTATACTGCTATTGGGGGTCTGACGTTTCTAGCCCCCTAGGCAGATATGCGATACTCATAGACGAACGGACCGGACTGTATATACATTGTCACTGTTAGGCTCAGTAGGGTTTCTGGAAGAGTTCGTTCATCAGCCTCCCTTGAGGTCAGTCCATGGGCAGCCGTTACGCATTGCTAGTGCCGCTGACAGTTTGTGGTTAAACCCACTGCCAGGGTACTGACGAGTCATTAGAGTCCCCCACAAACAGTTTTCCAAGTTCGGGCGAAACGTTGTAGAGGCCGTATGGTTTTATGGCAGGGTTCGGAAAATGCACGTGCGTTTACGCACGTGTTATTTTTCGGGCAGATGACACTGGTCGGCTTTGGTTTAAGCCGGATCCGAGTATTATATTGAGTAGATATAATATCTTTGTCTCAGTTACATTTGTATTCGGTCGTAATACAAATGCGGGTATATTTATACAGTTACGGGGTTATCCTGAAAGTCGTTTCAGGATCACTTTTGGAAGTTGCCAGTTTCCAGTTTTCTATCAGCCGTCTTTTTACTTTCGGTTAAAGACGGATTTATCTTTTCTTGGATGAGGGTGAGTCATGCTTCTAGAAGGTTCTAGAAGTTTCTAGAAAGTGGTGACAAGGATTATGACTCATGCTTTGACTTTAATGATTCTTGTTTTCCTTAAGATATTTGTTCTTGATATTTTTTTGTTATGATAAGGATCATTGTTTATGGTCACCTCCTTATCTCCTCCTACACTCACCCTCCTCCTTATTTATTAGTGGCCGGCCCTCTCTCTCCTCCCCCACTCACTCACTTGAAAAGATTATGGTTGTTAAAAAGAAAAGACCAAAGTTTTGAATGCATGGAAATTTCATAGTTCATTTCTTGTTCCATTTCATTTCCATCGGCAACTTCATTTACCGATCGTCCACGGACTTGGACGAAGTGAGACAAAGTCATCTACTCATTCTCTACATCATTCTTGGTCGTCTCTTTTAGCAAACTTGACGACCGAGTTGCCTCGAGTCAGAGGCGGGAGCCCGTTTAAAGAATCGTTGATGTGGTGCCACCTGGACGAGCAGATCGGAGATCGACGAGATCGGAGCAGCCGCAACGGAGCGTGGGATGATGGTTAAAGAACGAAGGACTCGGATCGTTCGGTATAACTTTTCTACACTCTTTACAGTTTGTTAGTTTAGCAATAATGGCAGATCCGGGTTAAAGTATACGATAGCGCCAGATAAAAAGTTTTGTTCCGCACTTGGCGTCTGTAGACGGCCAGGGCGCTACCGTAGACTTACAGTGGTATCAGAGCCTCACCATTTTGCTATACTAACTTGTGCTAACGCGTTTAAAACATCGATCGAACCGGAAATCAAAAACCGCATTTTTCATTTTGACAGTTTCTGTCGATTTTAAATGGTGTCCTAAAAATATTCCACATATCACAGAAAGTTGTGCAGGGTTTCAGAAGTACAACGACAAAATTTGAGCACGTGAACCCACCAAACCGCCGCGGAGTCGCGGCCAAACCCATGGTTTGGCCGCGCATCCGCGGCCGTTCTATGGGATCAGTGCACCAAATTTTCTCTGTGTCTTCTCTGTTGGAATTTGGGGTTTTTGGTATATATCTTTTGGGCCCAGATTTTGTTACTGTTCACCAGTTGTTCGTGGGGCCCACTTTGTGATATTTTTTCGATCGAAATTTAAACATGTTAGTTTACAGTGCTTACATTATATCTCCGACCGGGAATGTCATTTGATCGGTAAACCGCGTCTGATTGCTATAGTTCTTTTAGACGGGTTTGCGAACGTGACATTCGCGTTGATGTTCTGTGTTGTGCTGTGATGTTGCGGATTTGTCGTGGTGGATAGCAGTGTGCAATGGTAGTGCAGTTTGGATTTATTTGTACATTTGATATTGCGCGGCGAGCGTCCAACTTGTGGACTGCCGTCTCTGCCTGTTGTATAATATTCTTTTGGGGCACGACCAGGTTGCGGTCGATGTACATGTTGTACTATTATTTATTACTGTACTAGGTTTTGCCCCACGACGGATTGCACGGATAGCCGGGTTCTGAGGGGCAACGGGTCCGCATCTCATGGCTTTGAGAGGCAGAGGGGCCTCACTCTAGAATTGGCAGACTATTCGCCGCACTCGTAGGGGGTACAGGTTGACCCAAGGAGGGGTGCCCAAGATTACCGGATTCCGTGAAGTGCTGGGTGGTCCATTCACTTTGCTGTAGGGGGCTGCCTCGCTTCAGGTTTTGGCGGGTAACTTGCCGCACCCGTAGGGGTCTAGGTTTCATTGCACAGGCTATCCACACGACAGGGGAACGTCGGGTTTCAGCAGCGGCTCTGTGAAACTCGGGGATCCCAGATTATCTGTATTGTTCTGTGATGCTTATTACTTTTTTGTAATGTTGCATATTATCACGCCTGGAGCGATTATTGTATATTGGCTTATATACTATTAGATGTTGTATATGTTTTACACCCGCGCTAGTCCAGTCCCCGCTCTGTCGTTAGTTAAGTAACCTAACGGGTGATGACGGGACCCAGTGACGAATGCGGATGGCATATACGTACATTTTATTTTCGTTCTTTTCTGGTGTGATTGATTGATGGGACTGCGTTGATTCTGATCAATGCAAAGTAAAACAAACCTGTTTGATGTTGTTGGAACAATTTAAAAAGGTGTTATTACAAAGATATTTCCTTTTGTTTTGCATAGAGGTATTCGGTGGAATATCCTGCACCTCATTCGACGGGGCAAGGGCCGATATCCCTTCACCGGGACTGACCCCTTGGGCAGAAGTTTGCGTCAGGGTAATAACTTCACTATAGTCGATTACAAGTTGCTTTGCATAGCGGTATTCAGTGGAATATCCTGCACCTCATTCCACGAGGAAAGAGCCGAGATCCCTTCATCGGGAGTGACCTCTTTAGCAAAAGGTTTTCGCCACTATATTTTAAAAAGCTATCAGGTTCCTTCAGCGTTATCAAGTTCGTTACGTTAAAGGTTTTTCGCCAAAAACCAGTCGTATCCCTCCGTCACTTCTTTTGGGTATTCAGTAGTATTCAAGCTATGCATTTTAGCCAAAGTTAAGGCATAGTGTTTGGTAGCTGCTGGGTATTCATTTGTTGCATAGATAGATGAGTTAGTTTGGGACAGTCGTTCTGCCGATTGGACAAAGTCAGGGGCATTTGCGGGTGGGTTCAAATTGACAAGATAGTGACGGGTAGAACTTGGCATGTGACTTATGACATTTTGACCAAAGCCAAGGTTATAAGAGCATGGGGCAAAAATCATATCAGGAGTTTCTAAAGAAACTGAAACTTGCCAAGTATGCGCATACCTTCTGGAGTATGAGTAACGTGGATGCATTCCATCACGTTATCATGCGATGAGAGTTGGATCCTGATTCCCACTGATGAGTTGGTTTACTCTTCGGGTGATCCCGATTGATTCTTCTTTCAGGTTTGGAGGAGAATTTGACAGGACAGTGGGAGGTTTCCGAATTAGATAAAGTGATAACCATTCTGATCTAGGTTAGAGTGCACGCAGAGTGTTTCTTTTCTCTCTCTCTTTGGCAGCGGCCTTTGACCGACCCTAGACTATGACTCAGTGACCAAGTTGACCGAATCTTCTTAAAATACTGGCTTTTGGATTGTCTATGTTGCATAAGTCATTGCCACTCCTTCTTTTACCCTTTGAATTTCTCAGAACATCCGTATTACTACGGACATCCACTTCCATTGGATAGATCCATCGTATGGTTATATACGAACTCGAAGGGACTTCTTCGAGGATGGATCCAGGTTCAGGAGAAATAGAATTGGTTTATTCAGTTGTCTTTTAATTATCACCTTCTCTCAGGTTGCGATGGCTCCTTTGTTTAGGAGAGTACACCTATTACGCTTATTGGATAGTCTTATTCCAAACCATAGGCAGGTGCCAAAAGGTAGGGAATGAAGAAAACCGATTAGCCTAAGTAGGGTGTGCAGAAGGTAATATGTAAAGAAAAAATAAAGGGATTAGAAAGAGGGCAAAGTAAATTGTGACTGTTATCATTCACGACCAAACCGCGTACTTCATCGCCACTCTTATTTCACCTTTAAAAGAATAAGGTATTATTCAGTTGTCTTTTATCATCACCTTCTCTCGAGATGCGAGTACTCCTTGGTTTAGGAGGGTACACCTATTATGCTTACTGGATAGTCTTCTTCCAAACCATAGGTGGTGCCGAACTGTAGGGAAGGAAGAAAACCATTTAGCCTAACGATGGTGTACAGAAGGTAACGACTAAAGACAAATAAAGGGATTTGGAGAGATGACAATAAAATATACGGTTGAAGTCATGAATTGGATTATGGAAGAGGCATTGCTATGAATACCAGGATACCCCTACGAAACATTTTCATGTTTCAGTGCATTGTTAAAGAAAAACTGTTTTCCCGATTAAACACTTACTCCAAGGGTATGTATTTACCAGGTTTCATTCTCATATCTGTATGGTTTTACAGATGATGAGTGGGAGTAAGTTATTGGGAATTAGGTGATTATCCTCATTATATCGGAATTCGTTGTAATTGGTGATATTTGAGGAAATCGCCAGGGTACAGTTTTCAACCTACGACGCACAGTTTTTGAGTTGTTTAACTCAGCGGACTTATACAGAGTATTGTATATTGTCCAGTGTCCATCAGGATAAAGGGGTAGGTCCTCGTACTATGTTCTATTTACTTATAACTTCTCTAGTATTTGGACAAGTGTTTCATAGAAATACAAGGTCTAAGTTTTGAGAAGTTATGGGTATAAGAATAAAGTAGAGAACCAGGTGTCACAAGTGTCGGGATTCTTTAAAGAGATCGAAGATGTAGATTCTTGTGATTGGTATTCTGATGATAGTGATGGTTTTGAGAAACGTGTTTCTCTTTCAGGTTATTCATAATTGGATGGATTCCTAAGTTGAGTAATGCTGATTAGCCTCTTTCCATTAAGTTAATATGCACTGGAGACAGCTGCATGATTTGAATCTGGTTCCAATTAAATAAGTGCCAAAGTTTCTATATTGGATATAGAATAGTTCGTACCTTAAAAGATGTTAAGGTACGGGGAGTTGTCCAGCTTATGCTTAAAACCAGACTGTGGATAACTCAGGGCACGTTTCTGTAATGGCTATTTGTGGGTTGACCCTGGCTATGACGAGGGTTGATATTCTACCATTTGGAAGATCAATAGTGATATTGTTCTTGACTCGCCACAGTTTTAGTAAAATGGATCTTTTTCAGAAAACAGTAGTGGGAGTATGGTAGAACTGGAAGTGATTCCAGAACCGTGAACGATTACGGAAAATTTAATAGGACCTATATATTCAATCAGGTTTGACATTCCAATAGCCACTCCGCAGATATGGTGGGTAACCTCAGACACCCGAGAGGTACTTCGGTAGCCTCAAGGACGGTGACAGGGAGGTTCTTATCTACCCAGACTTGACACTACTGTTGTTCCAGGTTATGAGACCCGGTAGGAGGGTTATCATAGTCAGTGGGAGCAGCAGAAGCATGGTGGGCAAGTAGCTTATGTCTATTTATAAACTAGAGCAGTTATAGCAGAGAAAGATCATCTAGTTTTGATGTGACAGTCATGGGTTTGACTTCAATCAGAATAGGGGATGGATCTGTTAAGAAGGTAGTAGGGTGTGATGTCATGGTATTTGGATGACATACACATAGTAGGAAATAAAATTCCTATACTACGATCGGTTGTACTGTGGTCGTCACACAGTTGTTTCTCCAGACAGGATATGGATATAATATTTGACATTCTGGTTTCTAGATCTATGGTTTTAGATCTAGATTTGTGTAGTTTCCCAATGTGGATACTTTGACAGATATTCTAATAGTTTTTGGAATAGTTGACTCCTAGCATGGTGGTGTACCTGCAGGTGATGGAGTCACCCTCTCTAAAGGTGTCTTACAGACTAAAGGGGAGAGGGATTGGCATGATTGGCAGATCACTTGCTTAGGCAATTGAGTCAATCATGAGATGTCAAGTACCACACCAGATGTTGTTTTTGCACTAGATGCAATAAGTATGTATTAATCCAATCCTGGAGAAACATAAGGAAGCAGTTTTAGAACATAAGTACATGTTCTACGGATTTGATGACGGCAGCCTCCTTCGGGAGACGGTTATCATTCCAAGCTTCAAAGGTGACATGGTTGACAGAGTGATTGTCAGAATTATAGTTTTTCCCTCTGACCAAGAAGGACAGTATTATGGACAGGTGGTCCAAGAGGATACTGTGGG
Source organism: Agapanthus africanus (assembly GCA_030015575.1). Lineage (NCBI taxonomy): Eukaryota > Viridiplantae > Streptophyta > Magnoliopsida > Asparagales > Amaryllidaceae > Agapanthus > Agapanthus africanus. The sequence continues at coordinate 388,180,072 of CM057349.1, read as the reverse complement.
AGGCATGGTGCCGGATACTGATTAGGTTCAGTGATCGATACAGTCTAAGAAGTTTGGATTTGGAGTTCATTTATGAACTAGGTCCCATCAAATATCCAGACATATTCTAAGACAGGTATTACTCGATCCGGGAGATGACTTTCTCCACGAACTTGAGATTTAGAGAGATATAGAAAGAAACATCTAGGCGGATTCACTCACTGAGACTATTTCTCGAACACAATAGTTTTACAAACAGGCTTTGTGAAACTGATTAGTAGAGGAGTTGGATGTTCGGTTTCACACGGGCTGTGAGTAGTCGACATCGCAATAATTAGCCTTGAGTGCAAGTGGGAGATTGTTGGAGATAGTGCCCTCATAGTCAATTATTGGATCGCAGGTACATGATTGCAATGATTGCGGAGGACCTATACCGGTAGGACAGTCTTACTCGAGATGATAGTATGCTATCTGGTTTGCCTTTATCAGTCGTGTACATGTTCAGGTGACTGATTACATGTTACACTTTGATAGAGCCCTTAGGATCTTGCTTTACCACCAACAGTATGATGGCGATCATATACGTGAGAGTTGGGTGGTTTATACGCATATCCTTAATTGTAGTCCCTAGTCGTGGGAGTTTCGAGACAGGGCATCGATACTCCGGAGTAGACTAGTGTGTACAGTCGAGACCCCGACGAGGGGCGGTGGCCGGTCTCACAAGCCACTGGTGTCAGTTGGATCACCTAAGATGTATACAGGTGCTCATTGGGTTATGAGTACACCGGACAGGACTCGCCGGGAACCTGCTAGTTGGTATTATACATATCGTCAGATAGCAGTTCCCTGGTGACATGTGTACAGGTTAGTTCATCGACCTGAGGTCGTCATTTGTCTCGTGTGAGTTCCCACTGTGCTTTGATTTCTTCCCTATCACGGCTCAAAGGAGTCGTGCAAACAGGTAGTTTTTGGGTACAGTCCCGAGCCATATGGAGGCACGTGAGCGGATCGGCAGGGGATTCGTCTCTCCCGGTATTGGGGGCGAGGTCGTGCTGTGTTTAGGAGAGCCATTACACAAAGTCCATGGCCATGGCAGGAGATTTACTGGTAGGTACTCCAGTAGTATCTCAGGGTGTTATTGGGCTACACTCCGACACGACTTATACTGCTATTGGGGGTCTGACGTTTCTAGCCCCCTAGGCAGATATGCGATACTCATAGACGAACGGACCGGACTGTATACACATTGTCACTGTTAGGCTCAGTAGGGTTTCTGGATGAGTTCGCTCATCAGCCTCCCTTGAGGTCAGTCCATGGGCAGCCGTTACGCATTGCTAGTGCCGCTGACGGTTTGTGGTTAAACCCACTGCCAGGGTACTGACGAGTCATTAGAGTCCCCCACAGACAGTTTTCCAAGTTCGGGCGAAACGTTGTAGAGGCCGTATGGTTTTATGGCAGGGTTCGGAAAATGCACGTGCGTTTACGCACGTGTTATTTTTCGGGCAGATGATACTGGTCGGCTTTGGTTTAAGCCGGATCCGAGTATTATATTGAGTAGATATAATATCTTTATCTCAGTTGCATTTGTATTCGGTCGTAATACAAATGCGGGTATATTTATACAGTTACGGGGTTATCCTGAAAGTCGTTTCAGGATCACTTTTGGAAGTTGCCAGTTTCCAGTTTTCTATCAGCCGTCTTTTTACATTCGGTTAAATACGGATTTATCTTTTCTTGGATGAGGGTGAGTCATGCTTCTAGAAGGTTCTAGAAGTTTCTAGAAAGTGGTGACAAGGATTATGACTCTTGCTTTGACTTTAATGATTCTTGTTTTCCTTAAGATATTTGTTCTTGATATTTTTTTGTTATGATAAGGATCATTGTTTATGGTCACCTCCTTATCTCCTCCTACACTCACCCTCCTCCTTATTTATTAGTGGCCGGCCCTCTCTCTCCTCCCCCACTCACTCACTTGAAAAGATTATGGTTGTTAAAAAGAAAAGACCAAAGTTTTGAATGCATGGAAATTTCATAGTTCATTTCTTGTTCTATTTCATTTCCATCGGCAACTTCATTTACCGATCGTCCACGGACTTGGACGAAGTGAGACAAAGTCATCTACTCATTCTCTACATCATTCTTGGTCGTCTCTTTTAGCAAACTTGACGACCGAGTTGCCTCGAGTCAGAGGCGGGAGCCCGTTTAAAGAATCGTTGATGTGGTGCCATCTGGACGAGCAGATCGGAGATCGACGAGATCGGAGCAGCCGCAACGGAGCGTGGGATGATGGTTAAAGAACGAAGGACTCGGATCGTTCGGTATAACTTTTCTAAACTCTTTACAGTTTGTTAGTTTAGCAATAATGGCAGATCCGGGTTAAAGTATACGATAGCGCCAGATAAAAAGTTTTGTTCTGCACTTGGCGTCTGTAGACGGCCAGGGCGCTACCGTAGACTTACAGAACATACGCAAGTCCAATCAAATGCACGGAGTGCAAGAAATCAGCATCAATATCAGAATCAAAATCGACGGTATACAATACGGCTAAATAAAATCAGGTATACCATGGTGGATAATCTCACAATCGCGTGCATCAGCGTGCACAATTCAAATCAAAACACTAAAAGTGCATGTAAACGATGCCGAAGGCATAAGTCAAATCGCATGCACAACACAGGCATGAAATCAAAATCAGCATATGGAATGACATCAAATCGAAGTCAGGTGCAACCGTAGTGCACAAAATATAAATCCGGTGCAATAAAGGCACGAAATATAAATCTGGTGCAATAAACGCACAAAACATAAAACTAGTGCGACAAACACACGAAGTATAAAACTGGTGCATCCTGTGCAAGAAATACAAATACGGTACATCCTGTGCACAAAACCCAAACAATAACTCAAATGCGTAAATAGCAACACCGAGTGTACCAAGGTGTAAAAATCATAAATGTGTGCCACTGCGTGCACAAAACACATATCAATGCACTACAAGCATATATAAGCTATACCGAGTGCAAAAATCAATTCGGGTGCGTATGATATGCACAAAATCAACTCAACGGTATGAAATCTATGAAGTCATAAGCAGGTGCAGCCAAGGCACGAAAATGATATCGGGTGCAATAACTGTGCACAAATCATAAATCAACACAACGGTGTGTAAAGCACATCTCAAGTATAAAAACTATGCGCAAGATATAAATGCCCGGTAGGTGCAACCATGGTGCATGAAAACAAATATCATTGAACTCAGCCATCAAGACTAAATCATGCGAATAAATCGCCCAAAAAACCGGAATCCAAAGTGACGGATGCATGATAATCGAATCACAAAATCACAAATCATAAATACTGTCATCGGTATATCCTCCTTCAAAGTCGAGAAGGTGTTGATTCATCCAATGCTAGTATCGCAAGATATCCACTTGCCTCTTGCTCGCGGTCTGGCATCCTCTGTCTCTGAGTCCTTATCTTCTCTGTGGATTACCAATCTCGCAATCCATCGGCTCATCGGCCCTATCAGGTGTGCTAACGGGAACGATTCCGTTCTGGCACTTCTCTGGTCATCTCTCGGTCAATCTTCACGGCCACTCGTAAAGTAGCACGTCACTGGCGTCGGCCTCTGGCTCTCTGAATGCACATCACACATCTGCTCCTGGTGCAAATCTTATTGCAGCAGCGTCCTGGAAGGAATCCTGCTCAAGGTTTCTTCCGATCTTGCCTATGCCGAACTATACGGAGGCTGGTACTCTTGCGTAATCTCTTCTCACTCTCTAGACATCTGCGTCCTCAGTACGGCTTTTCCTCGGCACCTGGTCACATTCAAACGCCTCTGTAGACATATTCGACCATAATCTCAACAGGGAAATAACAATAGCTCGTCAGCATCTCGTACGAACCTCTTGTTCCTCCTGTCTGCATCATTGTCCATTTCGACGTCACATCTCTATCTGCGTACTGCAAATGTTCTCGGTTACGGTCCATCCGAAGTCTCTCACACGGACTCGAAATCACGAACTCGGTATCTCCATCACTCTGTGGAAGATATCTAGTCGAACACATCCTCCGTAACTCATCCTATCCTGTGGAGATATACTCAACACTCGTCCGTTCTTGACCAATTCACAACGCATCTGGGTGAGGTCCTCTATCCGAACCTGGTAAACTGTCTTGTCGACAATGCCGAACTCTGGCCTGCTGGGTGTGCGCAATATGACCACTCCTGGGTCCAAGTCTTCTCGTATAATATTCCAGAAAGGTCCTGTCGAGCTTTCTCTCAAATCTCGTTTCTGCCGAATTGCCCGGAAGTTACCACCTTTACTATATCTGGCTCTTGTTCCGGAATGGCTGCATACCCATCGCGACTCCTTCTGGAAGGTATATCCATATACAACGCCTCTGCGTGCGTATCACATCTCTGATGTCAGCGGAGTGGAACGTCCTCTCGTTAAGAGCTCACACGAATATCGTACTCCACTTTTCTCTGCTGTCAACTGCTTCGGACTCGTTTCATCGTGGCTGCATGGACGGCGCTCCAATGGCTATACTCGTATCTGGAGTCTCCCAAGCAATGTGTCCCATCACATGATATCCAAATGATGTCGAACTATCCGATCGATTTGTCAAAACCTCATAATCCCCCAAGAGCTCAATATCTTGGGTACAGTTTAATAGTATCGAGTACATACCACAGTATCGGTGGTCCAGCCGTTGAAGGGCAAACCCAAGCCTCACTAATGGCGCCGCGGAACTGCCGCAAACCCTAAGGTTCAAAGGCTTTCATACGGTCATTTTGTCGAGTTAGGGTTTCATTCTTCTAGAGGATCCATAGACTCGCTTGCATGTCTTTCCGAATACTTTAAACTTGGAATCGAGTTCTTGACATTCGATCGTCTCTATCGACTCTCAACGAATCTGCGTGAAGTCGTCTCTAGCTGGAATCAATCTATCTGATGACCTCGCATCGGGGTAGGCGAACGAACCGCATGTCCTAATCATTCATCATCGGGTGACTAGCGACTTACCATCATATCTCTAGGTATATGCTTATGCTGCAGCGGCTCCAATCACCTGGGCGATATCTCTTCATTTGCAACAACAACTGGCTCAATCGTCTGTACGCTGAACAACACCTCAATCGTCCTGAATAAGCGATATATCGATGGTCATCACATCCTGGCTGGCCCCTAGCAGTGGCCTGATCCTCTGGTACTGATCTGTACGTCCGAGAAGTCTAGTATAAGCGATCTGTCAAATGCTCATGGCGCGAAAACACAATAAAACGATGCCTCTCTATGCAATCGTATGTCTCCGGAATCACGCCCTGGTCAGTCCTCGTCCACGACGAGCTCATGCTGATGCAACTTTAGCCGTAGCTCTCTCTCTGCCCGTGTAATCGTGCCAGCAAAAAACATAACCAGTGTCGATGAGGATAGATCATAGGAAAGAATATAACACTGTGCAAGGAATGTACATCCTAAGGTTTCATAAGCGGAGTAGCGTATAGTAAATATGCCGCGGAACATACGTACGGTATGTCACTCTACTCAAGCCACCTACTCCATCAACCAAGGGTCATCCTATACGACGAAAGTTCGGGTATAATACCCTCTCGACTAAGTCTAAGTTCCGTAAGGTCAAGCCTAAGTTCCGTATATATATAGACGCTCTAGGCTCCACATAGTCAAACTTAGACTCGAACCAAGGTTAACCTAGCGCTCTGATACCAACTTTGTCACGACCCGAAATAGCCCGTGACTAGCACATGAATCGTATGAAGTCTATAGGACCCCATCTAATCCAAGTAAGCTAAAAGCCCAGAAATCTAAAACCATTTTAAGGAGTAAAATAAAGAAAACTGGTTTTAAGAAGTAAAGAAAACATGTTTTGAAATCAAGTTTTTAAATAAGTAGGCCGAATATGCATTTTTTTAAAATCACATATCTTTTCTGAAAATTTCGGCAGAGTTTCCTTTGTAAATACTGGCCCCGAACGGGGTACAACATAAATAATATATATGCAATGATTATAGGCATCCCCAAGCGGGAGCTAGCTCTTCGTCAATCGACGGTCACAACCACGCAAGCAATATAATATACAACGCCGAAGGGTGAGGATCAAAACTCAAAGGAAAACTCAAATAGCATGAAAAGCGTAATACTACAACGCGCGACTCTAAGATTGAAATAATACATAACTGGTTTCTAAGTCAGAAACAATATACAAGTTTTTGGCGTTTGGTTGATGGAATTACTAGATACAACTGAATAATACATGTACAATGATGGTTCTGATACAAAAGAACCCATCTACCAAAGCAAGTCACCCATATGGAAGCAGTGTGCCAGAAAAGCCACAATGAAACCTGTACGGCAAAACCTGCAAGAACTGTGGCACAACGGGGGTGAGTTGCCAACTCGTGAATAGAAGATATCTACAAGTAGAAATCTCATGCATGACCTAATCCTAGGTCAATACGATCAGATATATATAAACCTCAAATAAATAAGTCTGAAGCATGATAAGGTGGCAATATAACATCTAAACATGTATGTAGTGCCAAGTGCTCGTGCCAGTGCCTCAGGTAATAACATGTCATGAAGTCTATAAGTATGTGGATATCATCCAACTATGTGATCAATGTCATCAATGTCAACTATATCAGGAAATCTATGAGTATGTGGATAGCATCCCACTATGTAATCAATGTCTGTATGTATGTGGATCCCGTCCACCTGTCACCCAATGACAATAAGCATCATGCATGTAAATATCATAAAGCATATGCATGGAAGTATGAGAATATAATCAAAATAATGGAACCTGAGTGCCTAGCATCGACACTCGAAAACATCATGAAACCTGTGCCTAGCATCGGCACGTAAATCCTCATCTATCAGGCGCTGTCACCACGACTGGCCCTGATAGGTACGCATCATACGCTGTCTCGAAATCCCGAGTGCCCAGCTTCGACCCTCGAATTCCGACGTATCCATATGTACATAACTCCGGTCGGTATCCCCACGATAACCGCCGAGTCCAAATACTATCACCGGTAGGTAGTACTCCCCTCCCAGGCTCACCGTCTAACATATACAAGTCATCTTGCCCCGGGGTACCTCACCGGGTCTACCATGTACCCGCAGACGGTGCCTTCCGCTCCTCGAATCGGGTTTTACATGCCACTCTCAGAACCGAGAAAACATATGGTGGACGCACTGAAATATCTTTAAAATATTCTCTTTTTTCCTATCTTTAAAATATTCCCTGTTCGTTAGTTTTGAAATAGGTATGTCTCGGGTTTAGTCTAATGCCTACTAAAGAATCTACAGACCAAACTAACAAGCTAAGCAGGAGGGGTATGGAAACCACCTACATCTAAGTCGATATATATATATATATATATATATAATAGTTGGTGATCCCGCATCAATAGTATCACGTACGATACAGTATATCATATGACGTCCTCGAGTCATGAGTGCAGATCTATCATCAAAATAAAGCTCCTACGGTAAATCGTCGTACGGCATCCCATTAGCTGGGTACGGGTCAATATCACAGTTGTCTCATCAAATATCTGGTATCCTTATCATCATATCACATGATCTGGGGTACTGATCTAAATCTAGTACACATCGATACCATCTATAGAAATATAAGTGCGTGTGTGAAATACACGTCTAAAGGCCCGCTAACAATCACATGTCGTATCCCAAATACGAATCACATCATATCACCGATCTCGTGGCACTATGCCCAATGTCATCGACTCATCTCAAAATATCATCCGCTATCCTCATCATCATGGTATAAGTAGCAATAAGTACGTGTGTGCGTGTGGGTGTAAACCTGCTCTACGGTTCGCGACTAGGAACTACACTAGTTTACTTCCAACCCTAATCTATCTATAGTACACCTAACACATCTCAAATATCCATGACACTATAAGCTATCATGAGTATATATTTATATACTATACTAATATCGGACTGCGGGGGTGCTATACGCCATCCACCCGACTTCCCCCTGTAGATATAATCTACTCACCTGTATCCTGCGTGTCGGTGTCGATGTCGCTTTCATCTTCTGCATCATCTCGGATCACCGTGGGGGTACCTACATATCACACGTATCACATCGCATTAAAACCAAATCGAACTTAAAACGACACGCGAAAACCAACACGATACGCTAAAAGGCCTATAGGTTAGAACCTATGATTAGCTTTCGCAAAACAACCCGAAATCACTCGATATAGATATACAAACGTCACACGATCGAGATAACGCACAAATACCAAAATCTGGAAATCAAAATACGCAAAACCAAAACTAAATTCAAAGCAGCAACCCAAGAAAATGATCCCAGATTTCGTCTCAGGCCAAATATAGGCAAGCAAATAAGTCTAGAGTGATGTATAGGGTGTACATGACCTACAGTTGAAGCCTGGACCCGTACCATCACTAAGTGGTCGAGCCCCCTATAGGCAAAACCGGCCTAGCCGCCCCAGTGTGATCCAATGGGGTTCGTCTGGCTACAGGGTGTTCCTAGGGTCTCAAATGGGCCTCTGAACTTGTTTATTTTTCCAGTAAACGTCCCAGTCCATTCCAGATTTCTCTGCACACTCTAAGTCATCACAAACCGACATGAAAGTCCCGTAATTCTGTATTTTTGGGTTTTAGGTTTTGCTAGGTCAGGATTTTAGTCAATATAGGGTCTAAGGTCACCATTAGAGTCCAATTGCATAGCCACAATTCAAATTTACCCTAACCCTCTCTATGGTTGCCCAAAGTGCACAAAACTTCGACAAGACGACACTAAGCTTTAAAAGAGGCTAAATCAGTTGAAATGCTACAACAATTGTGAATGAATTACCTCCATAGAGACTCATGAATCTTCCTACAGCACCAAAACACCATCTTTCTTGGTCCATTCTAAAGCTTGTGAGCTTGTGCACACTTTTTGTGAAACCGAAATGGGGTTTCGGGGTTTTATTCATGGTGGATCTAGGCTTGAAGAGGGAGGATGAAGAAGAAGGAGGGGGCAGCAGGAGCACAAGGAAAGGGGAGAGAGAAATGGGTGTGAGGAAATGATGGGAGTATGGTTCAAAAGGTGAAGGCTGACATAGTCTTTCTCTCTCTTCATCATGATACCAATTTCTTTTCTTTTCCTTTTCTTTTCTTTTCCTTCTCAATCAAATAGTAAACCCAAAACACCCATGGTAGGAAAAATGTAACACAAGCCCAAAAATGATATGTGCAAGTTTTGCACAAAAAGCCAAAAATTCGATTAGCGATTTTTTAATCGCGATTAGTAGTAAATTAGCATATAAATGCTCATAAAAACTTAACAATGACATAATTACATAGAATACATTATTTTAGAATTTTCCATAATTTTTTCAAATTTTTTCTTATTTATCGGTATTTAATTATAAATTTAATCTTAAAATAATCAATAAAATTATATTAAATTATAAAAATTCCAAAAAATAATATTTTATTATTTGTTTTTGGGTTAATATAGTGTATTCGTAAAATAGTGTTTTAGCTAGATCCTTAGTCGCGAACCCTAGATTAGTGATTTGCATACACGCACACATACACGCTTGCATACTTTTATTACTTGTGCGTATATGGGGATATGTGTATACACACACACACACACACACGCATAGGTATGGGACTATATATATCTATATATACACACACACATATATATATATATACATATATATATATATATATATATATACATACATACATACATACATGATGATAAGGATAATATATGGCATTTGGAGATGGGTTGATGAGATTGGGCATGGTGCCATGAGATCGGTGATGTGACATGGTTCATATATTTGAGATACAACATGATATTATAGCGGGTCCTTGGGCGATGTGTTTCGTACACACGCATATATATATATATATATATATATATATATATATATATGGTATCAGTATTGTACTCGACTTAGATCAGTACCCCTAGTTCATGATATATGATGATAAGGATATCAGATGATATATGAGATAAATGTGATATTGACCCATACCCAGATTTAGGATGTCGTACGATGGATTTACCATATGAGCTATATTGATGATAGATCTGCACTCTTGACTCGAGAATGTCATATTATACAGTGTATCGTTTAGGATACTATTGAGGAGGGATCACCGACTATTATATATATATATATATATATATATATATATATATATATATATCGACTCAGACTTAGGTGGTTTTCCTTACCCTTTTCGATTAGTTTGTTAGTTTAGTCCTGTAGTTACTTGTAGATGTTAGACTAGACTCGATACATACTTATTTCAAAAACTAACGAATCGTGAGTATTTTAAAGACAGGACAAGGGATTCTACGGATATTTCAAAGGACGTATCTTTTCTTAAAAACACCGTAGCATTTATTTCCAAAACACCACGATTCGTATTATTTCAAATGGCAAAACAGTATGACACATATATAGTAATGTAGATTCTTTATTGTTGCGTTATTATTCATGTTCCGCATATTATTGCTGCATTTACTATTTAATTGCCATTTATTCTGCTATTCACATTGCATTGCATGCTTATATGTATTCTTGTAGAAATGATGAAACCTGTTGTCACGCCCCGCTTCCCAAAATACGGAATACGAGGGGTAGACAAGGCCAGCCATGCTCTTACGGTCAAGGAAATGTCCTGCCATAGTCACACTTCGGCTTCTAGTTTTTCATGGTAAACAGTAAATGATGCGCAGGTAATGAGAAATGCAGTAACTGAATGGAACAATGTAAAGAACTGACCTGAGGGGAAACAAACGGGATATAACTCTGGATAGCAAGTCGATGTGTCTGTGATATACGTCTAGTCCTGGTCCAGGCTAAATCTTCTCCTCACACTGAGCATGCATACTCAGGTCGTCAGAGCGACACAAAAGCAATATAATATATATATAATCATGTGACAATTCTAACAGTGATAATAGATATATATAACAGTAGATTAATGGCAGTATGGATATGAACATGTAGTAATCAATGCAGGGGAACAGTAAAAGCAGTAGAATGATATGCCACGTATGTCAACATAGTAAGTAAGGTATATAAATGCCAGTATCCCTATCAGTCTCTAAGTCTCACTAAGCCTATCGTCAGCCCAAGTGTGAGAGTCAACCACTCGCGAGTGTCCTCCACCCAAGGGCAAGGGACCACGGGCCCAACATGTATATCACGGTAATAATCATGTACCCTGTAAATCTCCATATATCTCCCTAAATATATAAGACGGCATGGGACTCCCGAGATTCTGTTGAATTCACACTTAAACTACCCTACACCCAGTGGTCTACATCAAACGCTAACCATAACCCTAAATACCAATCGGTCTGTGACAAGTCTGCGCGAGAACTGGAGGCAGGAGCTCCATCAAGCACGTCCCAACAAATACCTAAGATAAATGGCAGTGTCCGGTGCCTTATCTGTGACACCTATGCAAGAGCTTCCATAAGTGTCCCATACCACTTATAGTCACACGTACACACGTCTCACAGACGTCGACAATGCAATAGAATAATAAGGTTCACTGATTGTGTACAAGTGCGTATCACTTTCACTTATTCACTGATACACGAACACTGACGTACTTGCCACAATCATCACTAATACCTAACACTGGGTAATGCACGTTATCACTAGGTTATCAATACAATGACATGTGTATGATATGATGCGTAAACAGTATATAAACCATGATTAGGGTGTCATGAATCAGTAATCTACCACTTGCAATATTTATCATAAATCATACGGTTACAGTTTAGTTAAACGATAAACAGGTAATAATTAGTATGTTCAGTTATCTATCTATAGAATTTAGTTTCATGCCAATCAGGTTCCAGGATCATTAATTATAGCCATTTCATTTCAAGCATTCACGGCTGAAAATCCGGTTTCAGAATCGGAAGTCCGTTTCGTAACGCATTTTAATCCCAGTTGGGATCAGATTTTAGCCACGCTACAGTTTAATGAAATATAGAGTTTTCAGTAATGTTTTCAACGCAATAGACGGATTTTCAATCGTATCTGTACATCAGGATTTATACACTATTCAATACCAATATGTCAGTTCTGATTCTGCTGAGACTGTTATACGTCCCCATCTTTTAAATTACAGATTAATTAACAAACGATAACGAAACAGGATGAAACCACTTGTGTTGTCTAGCTAACACATTCTCCTATAATAACCAGTGGAGTTCCGCAACCTACAAGTTAAGGAAACAGTGCGGTACCCATTACGGGACAGTAAACAACAACTGGAGTCGCTCTGGACTGCAGTCCAGAGTCGCACTCCGATCCAAATATTGTCATAGTTTAAGTACAGGAATGTCTGGAAACTAGTATAGGGTTAAAGTTCGTCGAGTTGGCTTCGATTTGAGCCCTCGAACGTATCATTCCAGTGTGTATATAATTTATGGCGATTTTAACGGTCTTCAGGTACAATAAAATTCAAGTTTTTCCAGTAAACTTGGGGATAGTCATTTTAATCGTTAACGGTCATATTATCCAACGAAATTCACATAATAGATTCACGGCCATACGGGCCAAACTATACCATTTAGTTCCGTCAAATTAGGTGAGTATTTTCATTAGGAAAACACGTCGAACAGGTATGGCACATAATTGATCTAAACTTGTAACTTTATGATCTATGTAATTAAAGATTGTAACTTAAGTAAATAGCATGTAAGCAAGTAAAATACTTGCCTGGAGACGGTGAACTGATGGCGCGGCAGTTAAGGCAGTAGTGACACGTCCCGGCACGGAGTAGCAAACGCACGACGAGTCTCGGCTAAGCTTGGGCTTGGCTCGAGCTTGAGGAGAGGTTGTTGCGAGCTCAGGTGGTGTTGGGGCTGGAGATCGCTGATGCTGTCGAGGCCGATGGAGAGAGATTGCAGAGGGAGAGAGGGAGAATTTAGAGAGAGAGAAAGAGTTAGAGATATAGAGAGAGAAAGATTGAGAAAGAGAGAGAGAGAGTGATATATAGAGAGAGATAGAGAGTGAGAAGGGGAGAGAAACAGAGAGAGATAGCAGGAGAAGGAGAATGCAGAGGGGAAGTGAGAGAGAGATCGAGAACAGGGGAGTATAGAGGGTTGTAGAGATAGAGAGAGAGAGGAATGAGAGAGAAGGAGAGAGGGAACTGAGAGAGAGAGAGAGAGAGAGCCAGAGAGAGAGAAAGTTCAGTGAGAGAGAGAGAGCACAGAGAGAGAGAGAGAGATCTGAAGGGGGAGAGGAAGGGAGGATGTTAGCGACGGTGGTGATGATGATGTTGGGGTCTCGGCAGTGGTTGAACGGCGATGAGGCGGGGGGGTCGGCACGGGTGTCGACGAGTTGGTGGTCGGTTTCTCGAGGTGGAGGCAGAGGCTCGATGGGGGTTCGCCGATGAATGGGTGTGTAGGGATGGTGTCACGGCGATAACAGGGAGGGTGTCGACGAGATGCGATGGGACCGTCGGTGAGAGGGTGCAGGGGGTGGAGCTCGGGTTTGAGATGGAGGCGAGGGTTGTTAGGTTGTCGGAGGGAAGTGGTTGCAGAAAAGTTTGAGGAGGAAAGGAGAACGAGGGAGAGAGCGAGCGAGGAAGCGGGTGTGATGGAAGAGTGGGGGAGAGGAAGAGGTCACGCATCGTGGGGAGTAACGCACGCTCGAGCGTGGCCGACAAAGGCGCAGGCATGGGCGAAGGAGGCGGAAGCGGGTCGAGCGCGCGAGGGGTAAAGGAATTAGCCGTTGGAGGAAGATGAGTGAGCGACGCGGGCCGGGTCGGGTGCGGGTGAGGAGACTGGGCCGGGCCGGGGTTTAATTTGAATAAAAGAAGTGGACTGAGGATTTGGGGAAAGGCCGGGCTTGGGTTTTAAAAAAAATAGATTAAGTTTATGGAAATAAGTGAGTGGGCTGAGGGAAATTCTAAAGGGCCGGCAAAAAAATTAGTAGAATAAATAAAGGGAAAAAAGAAAATGGGCTGGGGTTTTAAAGGAAAAATTTAATGGGAAAAATAAAAGGGGGTTTACAAGAAATAAATTTATAAATAAATAAATAAAATTATAAATAAAAATAAATAGAATTCTAGAGTAACAAAATACAGGTTTTGGTATAAAAGGGGCTGGGTATTACACCTGTTGTTAGGACACCAGCACCAACCGATGACGCATATGCTCCACGCACACTCGTGTGCCGGCTCACACACATCTTCATCGGTAATTGTGATATCACGTACACTTAGAGAATATCATTTCATTGACATAGCTTACTAGATGAGAGTTCCTACATGTTATTATTTCATATGTTAGTTCATTATTGCATTCATTGCTCGATATTTCATGCATATTTTTATATTCATTAGTCATGCAATATTATAAGGGCCAGTCTGGATTACCGAAGCCCAGTATTCATTATTATTAATTTTTCATTTGGGATTTTATATTTTCCATGAGATTTCTGGATTTGGAGAAACCGCAAGATTTAATAAACTCATTTATCATTTTAAAAGATAAAAGTGCGATTTTCTCATGTTATGATTGTGATATGTCCACCATGAGTTTTCTCGGCTCATGAGCGATATCACACACCCGATTCGAGGAGGATATGAACCGTCTGTGGGTGCATGGTGGAGCCGGTGCGGTACCCCGGGACGAGAAGATCGCAGAGAATGGAATTTGAGCCTGTGACAGGGGAGTATTGCTGACCGGTGATTTTATTGAGATTTATGATACAGGCCAGTCCGGATAGCCGGAGCCTGAGATATTGAGATTTGATAATACAGGCCAGTCCGGATTGCCGAAGCCTGAGATATTGAGATATTGGGATATTGGGATATATATTTTGTGTCGATGCTTGACACTGATTTTCTGATGATTTCATTGACGATACTTAAATGTTTATACAAAATCGCACTATATTAAGAAAACAGTTTTCTCATTCATGATATATTCTGTTTTCATTATACCGCATTCATACCTCATATTTACGATATATTGCTACCTGAGGCACTGACACGAGCACATGGGATTACACTTATGAATAGATGTTTACCCTTGCCTTTATATTATGCTTCAGGCCATATTATCATTGAGGATATATATTATGATCGTATTGACCTAGGATTGAGTCATACATACAATTTCTGCTCTGTGATGTTTTCTACTCACGAGTTGGTAACTCACCCCCGTTGTGCTACAGTTCTTGCAGGTTTTGCCATACAGGTTTCGTTGCGGCTTTGGTGGCACACTGCTTTCATTCCGGGTGATTGCTTTGGTAGGTGGGTTCACTTGCATCGTGACCACCATTGTACTTTTTTTCATATTCAGTTGTATCTAGTAAAACTCCATCAACCAGACTTGTATATTTATAACCTTAGAACACCAGTTGTATATTCTTTCGACCTTAGAGTCATGCGTTATATTATTATGGTTTTCTTGATGATTTGAGTTTCCTTTTGAGTTTTGATCCTCGCCCTTCGGCCTTGTATACTATATTTCTTGCGTGGTTGTGATCGTCAATTGACGAAGAGCTAGCTCCCTCTTGGGGATGCCTTTATTTATATTATGCATGTTGTACCCTTTTGGGGCCATTATTTACAAAGGAAACTCTGCCGAAATTTTCAGAAAAGACTTGATGTTTTAAAAATGCAATATTTCGGCTTATGTTATTTAAAACCACTTGCTTTAAAGATAAGTTTTCCGCACTTCTTCTTTAAAATGGTTTAGATTTCTGGGATTTTTTGGCTTACTTGAATTAGATGGGGTCCTATAGACTTCATATGATTCAAGTGTCAGTCACGTGCCATTTCGGGTCATAACAAAGTTGGTATCAGAGCATTAGGTTAACCTTGGTTCGAGTCTATATTTGACTATGTTGAGCCTAGGGCATTTGTATATATACAGAATTTAGGCTTAACCTTACGGAACATAGACTTAGTCGAGGGGGTATTAGACCCGAACTTTCGTCGCGTAGGTTGACCTTGGTTGATAGAGTAGGTGACTTAAGGAGAGTGGCGTACCGTGTGTATGTTCCGCGACATACTTACGATACGCTACTCCGCTTAAGAAGCCTTAGGATGTACATTTCCTTGCTCAGCATTATATTCATTCTTATAATCTATCTTCATCGATATTGGTTTATGGTTTTGCTTCCACGATTACACGGGCAGAGAGAGCTACGGCTAGAGTTGCGTCAGCATGAGCTCGTTACAGACGAGGACTGACCAGGGCGTGATTCCAGGGACACACGATTGCATAGATGTATCGTCCTATTGTATTTTCGCGCCACGAGTGTTTGATGGATCACTTTTACGAGATTTCTCGGACGTGCAGATCAGCACCAGAGGATTAGGCCACTGCTAGAGGCCAGCCAGATTGTGATGACCGTCAATGCACCGATTATTTGATGATTGAGGTACTGTTCAGCATGCGGACGAATGAGCCAGTTGTGGCTGTGAATGACGTGATATCGCCCCAGATGTTTGAAGCTAACGCCGCATAAGTTGTACTTAGAAATATGATAGAAGATCGCTAGTCACCAAAGATGAAGGACTGGGACATGTGATTCGTTGCCTACCCTGATGCGAGATCATCAGATTGATTGATTCCAGCTAGAGACGACTTTACGCAGGTACGTTGAGAGTCGGTAGAAGATGATCGAATGTTAGAAACCTATTTTCCAAGTTTAAAGTATTCGGGAAAATATGCAAGTAATTTCCTGGACTCTCTAGAAGAATGAAACCCTAACTCGATATAATGACCATAAGAACGCTCTGAAACGTTAGGGTTTACAGCAGTTCTGCGGTGCCATTGATGAGGCTTGGGTTTGCCCTACTACGGTTGGTCCATAGGTACTGTGGCGTGTACTGGAATACTATTAAACTGTACTCAAGATGTTGAGCTCTTGGGGGATTATGGAACTTTGACGAATCGATCAAAAGGTTCGACGTCATTCGGATATCATGTGATGGGATACATTGCTTGGGAGACTCCAGATACGAGTATAGCCGTTGGAGCGCAGTCCATGTAGCCACGAAGAGACGAGTCCGAATCAGTCGACATTAGAGAAAAGTGGAGTAAGCGGATCGTACGGGATCTTGATGAGATGACGTTTCACTCCGCTGGTACCAGAGATGTGATACGCATGAAGAGCCGTTATATATAGATATATCTTCCATAAAGAGTCGCGATAAGTATGCAGCCGTTCCGGAACAAGAAACAGATTTAGTAAAGGATGACGACTTCCTGACAGTTCGGCAGAAACGAGATTTGGGAGAGACTTCGATAGAACCTTTCTGGAATACTATACGAGGAGACTTAGACTTGGGATCGGTCATATTACGCACACCTAGTAGGCCAGACTTCGGCGTCGTCGACGAGACATATTATGAGTGACCATGACAGTTGGCTAGAGATCTTTAGAGGATGTGCTAGAGCGGGACTGTTTCCGCCATCTTTGAGTTAGGTATTTGGGTGGTTTATTTGCATGATTGAGATTTTGTGCACCACAGTTGCACTTGACTTCGATTTGATTTCATTCGAGATGTTGATTCTGATTTCATACCTATGGTATGCATGTGATTTGGCTTATGATTTTGGCATAGTTTTCATGAACTTTTAGCGTTTTGATTTGATTTTTGTGCACACTGATGCACATGGTTATGAGATTATATACCACGGTATACCTGATTTGGATTCGGATTAGAATGTGGTGTATACCGTCGATTTCGATTGTGATATTCGATATTATTTTCGTGCACCTGGTACACTGGATTTGAATTCTTGCGCATACTTGGGCGCTTGATGCGATTTTGGTGCACGCCAGATACACTAAATCGATATTCTTCATGCATATCAGATGCACCTGATATTGCTGTCAAAAACACCCGTTGCCTTTGACAGGTATTTCATGCACACCCGTTGCACTTAGATTTTGTTTTGTGCACATGTATGGCACATTCATAGGTTTCGATTTCCGTGCGCACCAGACGCACGTGGCATTCTTATATACATTTTGGGATTTGATTACCTTTGAGCAACATGTTTTATGATATTTACTATTTGATATAGTAGCTGAGCAGGACTAGACATAGGACAGTACCTGAATATGTTTTTGCATGCATTGATAGTTATCGAAGGGATTTCCAAGAAAGGAGCTATAGTCTCAGTATTTACCTACGTGTCCGAGGTGACACAAGACATTTAATAAAGGAAACCCTTCTAAATTATTTTTCAAAACGGCGGAACGTGTATGTTAAACAAAGGATATATATATATACATACTTATAGTTATTTTCTTACAATAGACGTCCGCCACTCTGCAGTGATACGCACATCGCACAGCGACTTGAAAAGGGTTTGGCATGCTTTGCTTCTAGATATTTCAACGATACGTACATGTATAGTTTGATGTATATCGTGTTGATTTTCGTATTGGATTTTGATAATTGTGTTTTTGCCATAACTCCGATGATTGCGGGATGCTTGACGGAGTTTTGATTTCGAGTTATCTGCTCATTTTTCATTTGATGCATTGCGCTACGATGCGTTTTATGTATTCATGATTTCGTAGCCCCGACGACTTGATCATTTTACTGAAATGTTTTAGAAATTAGGGGAGTTTAAATTTAAATTCGGGACCGAATTTCTTTAAGGGGGGAAGACTGTAACATTTCAGAAAAATAAAATATTTTTTTGGGATTTTTTACAATTAAATAATAAATATATTGAATATTTTATTAGTGCGGTATAATTAAATACCGATAAATTGGGAAATATTTAGAAAATTATAGAAATTACTGAAATGAGGGTGTTTTAAATGAATTAAGCAAATTATGAATTTTATGATTAATTATATTCCATTTTAATGCTAATCGCGATTAAATATCGCTAATCGTGTATTAAGCCGGATTTGTGTACATGACATGCACCATGTCAAATTACACTTGTTACATTTTCTTTCATGGTTTATTTCTTTTTAACATGCATGGTTTTTATTTTTTTAAGAGAAGAGAAAAGAAAAGAAATGAAAAGAAAAGAAAAAGGAAAAACGATAAAGAATTTGGCATGGTGAGAGGTATGGGCAAGAGAGAGAGAGTGAGAGGGGTTTTCTTTGACTTAGCCATTCCTTCATTTTCATCATCTCATCTTCATCACTTCACCATGGATGCTGCCCTCCTCCCTCCACCACCTCAACCCCTCACTTCATCATGAAAAATCCATCAAAACATCATCCTCACTTCATTAAAAATATGCACA
Source organism: Agapanthus africanus (assembly GCA_030015575.1). Taxonomy (NCBI): domain Eukaryota; kingdom Viridiplantae; phylum Streptophyta; class Magnoliopsida; order Asparagales; family Amaryllidaceae; genus Agapanthus; species Agapanthus africanus. The sequence continues at coordinate 388,160,782 of CM057349.1, read as the reverse complement.
AGCTCACTAGATGCACTTTGGACGAAGAAAGGATGAATTTTGGAGACTTGGGGCAACTCAAGAATTTTCTTGAGTTTCCAAATGAGGTAATTTTTGCACCATTAGTATTGTATTTCGATTACTTTTGCACCTATACAAGTTTAGAAGTATTTTGATGCGGTTTTGTGAGCTTTGAAAATTCATAGAAAGAGTTAGGGTTTTTCTTGAGTTGTGATTGTGTGATTGAACCTTATTGGTGACCTTAGACCCCCCCCCCATGATGTTAGAAACCCAGACCAAACATGAACTAAAATCTGAAACCCAAAAACAGAAACATTTCATGTCAGTTTTGTGATGAAATTGAGGGTGTAGGGAATCTGGAGTAACCTGGGACTTTTACTGGAAAACCAAACAACCCCAGTGGACTATAATTGACACTTGGAGACCACCCTCTACACACGAACCAAAATGGAGCCAGTATAACTGAGCAGTCCGGATTTTAGGGGGTAGAGGCCGGCCACATTGATGAATTTGGTGCCCAGGTTCCTTCTGTAGGTCATATACACCGTATACATCACCCAGTACTATTTGTGCACCTAGTTTTGACCTGAACTAAAATATGGGAACACTTTTATGGGTTGCTGCCTTGTATTTCGTGATGTTTATGAATTTAAGTTTTGATATTTGTGTTTAGTATCGGTCACTTGACGTTTGTACGTCGATATCGGGTGTTTTTGGGCTCTTTTGTAGACCATAGGTGACCTATGTGAGATTCGTGTGTCGTTTTGGTTTTGGATTGGACTTTAATGTGGCACGATATGTTATAATATGTAGATACTCTAGCGAAGACTTCAAGAGGACAAGAGAGCGCGTGACGACATCGGCATCGGCAAGCGAAGATCAAGGTGAGTAGATATATATCTACGGGGGAAGTCAGGTGGATGGCCTATAGCACCCCCGCAGTTTCGTAGTAATAAACACGTATGTGTTATAATATATTGATATATATATATACTTATGTATTATAAGATGACTTTGGGTTAGTATAGTGTATTCATAAATTAGTGTTTTAGCTAGTTCCTTAGTCGCGAACCCTAGATTAGTGATTGCATACACGCACACATACACGCTTGCATACTTTTATTACTTGTGCGTATATGGGGATATGTATACACACACACACACACACACACACACACACGCATAGGTATGGGACAATGTATGTGTGTGTGTGTGTACACACACACATATATATACACGATGATGAGGATAGTATATAGTATTTGGAGATGAGTCGATGAGATTGGGCATGTTGCCATGAGATCGGTGATGTGACATGGTTCGTATATTTGAGATACGACATGATATTATAGCGGGTCTTTGGGCGATGTATTTCGTACACATGGATATATATATATGTAGTGGTATAAGTATTGTACTAGACTTAGATCAGTACCCCCAGTTCATGATATACGATGATAAGGATACAGGATGATTTATGAGATAAATATGATATTGACCCGTACCCAGATTTGGGATACCGTACGATGGATTTACCGTACAAGCTATATTGATGATATATCCGCTCTCTTGACTCGAAGATGTTATATTATATAGTGTATCATATGGGATACTATTGAGGCGGGATCACCAACTATTAGATTTATATATATATCGACTCAGACTTAGCTGGTTTTCCTTACCCTTTTCGATTAGTTTGTTAGTTTAGTCATGTAGTTACTCGTAGATGTTAGACTAGACTCGATACATACCTATTTCAAAAATTAACGAATCGTGAGTATTTTAAAGACAGGACAAGGGATTCTACGGATATTTCAAAGGACGTATCTTTTCTTTAAAACATCGTAGCCTTTATTTCCAAAACACCACGATTCGTATTATTTCAAATGGAAAAACAGTATGACACATATATAGTAATGTAGATTCTTTACTGTTGCATTATTATTCATGTTCCGCATATTATTGCTGCATTTACATTTAATTGCCATTTATTCTGCTGTTCGCATTGCATTGCATGCTTATATGTATTCTTGTAGAAATGATGAAACCTGTTGTTAGGACATCAGCACCATTACCGATGATGCGTATGCTCCACGTACACTCGTTTGCCGTCTCACACACATCTTCATCGGTAATTGCTATGTTGCGTACACTTAGAGAATATCTTTTCATTGACATAGCTTACTAGATGAGAGTTCCTACATGTTATTATTTCATATGTTAGTTCATTATTGCATTCATTGCTCGATATTTCATGCATATTTTTATATTCATTAGTCATGCAATATTATAAGGGCCAGTCCGGATTGCCGGAGCCCAGTATTCATTATTATTGATTTTTCATTTGGGATTTCGGATTTTCCATGAGATTTCTGGATTTGGAGAAACTGCAAGATTTAATAAACTCATTTATCATTTTAAAAGATAAAAGTGCAGTTTTCTCATGTTATGATTGTGATATGTTCACCATGAGTTTTCTTGGCTCGTGAACGATATCATACACCCGATTCGAGGAGGAGATGAACCATCTGCGGGTGCATGGTGGACCCGGTGCTGTACCCCGGGGCGAGAAGATCGCAGAGAATGACGTTTGAGCCTGTGACAGGGGAGCATTGCTGACCGGTGATTTTATTGAGATTTATGATACAGGCCAGTCCGGATAGCCGGAGCCTGAGATATTGAGATTTGATGATATAGGCCAGTTCGGATAGCCGGAGCCTGAGATATTGAGATATTGGGATATATATTTTGTGTCGATACTTGAAACTGATTTTCTGATGATTTCATTGATGATACTTAAATGTTCATACAGAAATCTCACTGTATTAAGAAAACAGTTTTCTCATTCATGATGTATTTTGTTTTTATTATACCGCATTCATACCTCATATTTACGATATATTGCTACCTGAGGCACTGACACGAGCACATGGGATTACACTTATGCATAGATGTTTACCATTGCCTTTATATTATGCTTCAGGCCATATTATCATTGAGGATATATATTATGATCGTATTGACCTAAGATTGAGTCATACATAGGATTTCTGCTCTGTGATATTTTCTACTTACGAGTTGGCAACTTACCCCGTTGTGTCACAGTTCTTGCATGTTTTGCCGTACATGTTTCGTTGCGGCTTTACTGGCACACTGCTTTCATTTCGGATGATTGCTTTGGTAGGTGGGTTCACTTGCATCATGACCACCATTGCACTTTTTTTATATTCAGTTGTATCTAGTAAAACTCTATCAACCAGACTTGTATATTTCTAATCTTAGAAGACCAGTTGTATATTCTTTCGACCTTAGAGTCGCGTGTTGTATTATTATGGTTTTCATGATGATTTGAGTTTCCTTTTGAGTTTTGATCCTCGCCCTTTGGCGTTGTATACTATATTGCTTGCGTGGTTGTGACCGTCAATTGAGGAAGAGTTAGCTCCCGCTTGGTGATGCCTTTATTTATATTATGCATGTTGTACCCTTTTGGGGCCAGTATTTACAAAGGAAACTCTGCCGAAATTTTCGGAAAAGACTTGATGTTTTAAAAATGCAATACTTCGGCTTATGTTATTTAAAACCACTTGCTTTAAAGATATGTTTGCCTCACTTCTTCTTTAAAATGGTTTAGATTTCTGAGATTTTTTGGCTTTTTTTAATTAGATGGGGTCCTATAGATTTCATATGATTCAAGTGCCAGTCACATGCCATTTCGGGTTGTAACACAGAAGTTCACACAGCTGACATTACATTCAGTGATGAAGATCTCCTTCTCGAAACGTGCGAGCATAATCTCCCATTATACATTACCGGGTACTAACATGAGATCAAGATAAGGAAAATCCTTGTCGACAATGGATCCTTCGTCAACCTTCTCAACGTGAAGGTGCTTAAGGAAATTTTCATGAACGTTCAGCACCTAGCCCGAGATAAAATTACCATCTCCGGGTTTAACTCACAGTCGTCATGGATGCTTGTGTCTATAATACTGACGTTACGATTTGGGTTGCTCATCACCGACATCAAATTTCATCTCATTGATGCCAAGAATTGCTATAGCGCTCTGCTCGGCAGGCCTTGGTTACACGTATACAACATCATCCCTTCTACACAACATTAGTTTATGAAGTATTTCAAAAATTTCTTGGAATACACCATTACAGGGGAATTAAATCCGTTCTCCGTAAACAAAGTCCGAAAATACGAAGACGCAAAGTACTTCCTGCCAGACTTCGAAGATACGGAAAGGTGTCATATGCCGGAGGATAAACAGAAGTCTGTTTCCACCATCTCGATATTTGGGAGCGACACAGAGGAAGATGAAGAAATAGTCTACTCGGGGAAACCCCAAAACAACAGGCCCGGACCATCTACTCGTATTCTGGTATTTGGCAGCGAATCTGAGGACGAAACTAACGCCGTTTTCTCTATCCTCCCATCAATGCAAACCCTCGCCGGAATCGATCAGAGTCTGCAAATCATAATGGCTCCGTCTCGGCATTACAAGGAACTTGATGTGCTCGATACATACAGCGTGCATAAACTACATAATTTCTATGTGCCTCCCAGGCGAAGAGGTGAAAAGGTGATCCTCTTCTACCAATGTACGGAGACCAAAGTAGAGAAAGAAGTCTGGAACGGTACCGATTTTGCACTCAACAGGATTCAACCAATCTGCCTTCCAAGATACTACGTGGAGGGATTGAAGAGACTGTTAGGATGCCAAGGTGTGCCCCTCGAACAAACAGTTCAGCAAGCCCAATTCTATAAAAAGATTTGGGATATTCCTAGGACCCAGTGAAAGATGCCTAACGGAAAGATGGAGACAACCGGGCTTGGATACGTTCGGTCTAAGAAACATGAGCGATTCCATAATTATCGCGTCATAAAAAGCTCCAGTGAAGGAGAGAACGCTCTTCCAAATAGCTGTGACGTTGAAACAGAGCGAAATCCCGATCTAAAAACGTTAAGTTCGTCACTCGAGGAACAAATAGACAAGCTAATAAAAGAAGCTTGCCAAAAGATTCGGGATAACCATAGCCACGAAATGTCCATTTATGAAAAGGCTAGGACGCAGCGTCTCAATCAGCAATCTACCGGGAATGAAGACTGCAATGCCCTTCATCCCCAACCCGCTGTATGTTCTCACAACAGAGGAAAAGCCCGGAATAGAGGAAAGAGCAAACCTAAGAATGCAAATAACGTTCGAAAACAGCAAAATGGATCCAAGAAGCCGTGCAATCGGGGAAAAGTCGATTGGAACCCGTCCCTTATAAAGAAGATAGGTCGGGAATACTCTTTCCCTCAAGACAAGACAAGGAAAATATTCAACCTTGTCATGAAGCACCAAATGGTGACGCTCTCGGAGTCTCGGCGTCCTAAACAAATAAACGAGGTCCATCACCCTGATTATTGCTCCTACCACCGAACAATAGGTCATCCCCTCGAAGACTGCTTCACCTTCAAAGACTGGGTAGAAGACCAATATCAACAAGGTAGGTTCGCTTTATCCGACTGCTGGAGGGTAACCCCACCGCAAAATCATGAGCCAAAGAGAACCTATACCATAAGGATAGGACCGGCTCAACATCAAGAATGGGAGCGAACTCTTACCTTCCATGTGATAACACTCTCAAAGGAGGGAAGGCACGAAACTATTGATGACCTCTTCAGGTGCTTCGCAAATGAAGACGGGGACGAGGCGATCTCAGAGTTTCCACCAGCACCAAAAGAGCAGGAAGATATGATACACACTACGGCAGACAACCTAAGGAAAATTGACTTAGGGACGGAAACTGATCCGAGGCCAACGTTCGTCAGTGAGCTGCTATCTAAAAAATAGGTAGCCACGTTAAAAGATGTGCTCATGCAATATAAAGACTGCTTCGCATGGAACTATTTCAAGATGCTGGGTCTAGATCCAAAAGTGGCGTTACATAAACTGGCTATATCGCTGGACATCAAGCCAGGCAAAAAGGCACCGAGAAGGATGCGACTCGAACTTGAGATGAGTATCAACACTGAAGTCAAGAAACTAATTGACTCTGGCTTCATCTAAGGAGTTCAATATCCCGATTAGATCGCTAACATCGTTCTAGTGATGAAGAATAATGGGACGGTGCGCATCTGCATGGACTTTCGGGACCTCAACAAAGCTTGCCCGAAGAATGACTTTCTAGTACCTGTTACCGAGTTGATGATCGATAACACGTCTATTCATGAGGTCTTGTCCTTCATGGATGGATCTTTAGGATACAACCAAACAAAAATGCATCCTTAAGACCAAAAAAATACCTCCTTCCAGACCCCGCTAGGCATATTCTGCTATAAGGTGATGCCTTTCAGTTTAAAGAACGCTGACGCTACCTACCAGAGGGCCATGATGAAGATTTTCGATGACCTCATCCAGGAGATTGTCAAATGCTATATCGACGACCTTGTGGTGAAAAGCAAATCGTACCAGGAACATTGGGAACATCTAATCATAGTGTTCCAATGTCTTTGGAAGTATAATCTGAAGATGAATCCTCTAAAATGCGCGTTCAGAGTCTCCTCAAGCAAATTCCTAGGATTCATCATACAGCACCGGGGTATCGAAATCGATTCCTTAAAGATCAAGGCGATAATGGAAATGCCTAGGCCAAGAACTCTCAAACAGTTGTGATCTCTTCAAGAAAAGCTTACGTATATCCGGCGGTTCATAGCCAACCTCTCCGGAAAATGCCGTCACTACAGTCATGTGATGAAAAAGGGGATCCCGTTTTTCTGGGATCAAAAGTGCCAAAATACACTAAACGAAATCAAGTAATACCTGCAAAATCCGCCGGTATTGACCGCTCTGGTTAAGGGAAAACCTCTTATCTTATATACAACAGCCCTTACGGATTCTCTTATCACGCTATGAGTACAAGAGAATGATTAAGGAAAGGAGAGAGCTTTGTAATATTTGAGCCGAGTTCTCCTAGGAGCAGAAAACATCTACTCCCCCATCAAAAAGCATTGCCTGGAATTGATCTTCATGATAACCAAGATCAGACATTACGCCTTGGCGCATGAGGTCCATCTCATATTGAAGATGGATCCTCTCAAATATCTAATGTTGAGGATTATACTAACAGGAAGGCTTTCCAAATGGGCCCTCGTCCTAATGGAGTTCTCGATAACGTATCATCCCCTCAAAGCAGTGAAAGGACAGGCTATTGCCGACTTTCTCGCCGAGCATCCGATACCGACTGACTCCCTCTTAAATTGTGAGTTGCCGGACGAACATGCATTCGACGCGATCGAAGGATAAAATGACTCCAAATAGGAACTCTACTTTGATGGAGCATCTTCCATGAAGCGGCGAAAGCAAAACACCCTCATAATCAAAGCTGGGATGGGCCTTGTTTTTATGACTCCACAAGGAGGGATATTACGCTACACCCTCTCCGTAATAGAGCCAATGACTAATAACGAAGCTGAATATGAAACTTTGAGAGCAGGTCACGAGATTGCTGTCGACATAGGAATCAAAGTCTGTTGGATGTAGTGCCCTCAAAGTTAATTATTGGATCGTAGGCACATGATTGTAATGATTGAGGAGGACCTATACCGGTAGGACAGTCTTACTCGAGATGATAGTATGCTATCTGGTTTAACTTTATCATCGTGTACAGCTTTAGGTGACATGATCACTATTACACGTTGATAGAGCCCTTAGGATTCTTGCTTGATTACCAGCAGTATGATGGCGATCATATACATGAGAGTTGGGTAGTCCATAAGCACATCCTCAAAAGTAGTCCCTAGTCGTGGGAGTTTCGAGACAGGGCATCGATACTCCGGAGTAGACTAGTGTATACAGTCAAGACCCCGACGAGGGGCGGTGGCCGGTCTTACAAGCCATTGGTGTTGGTTGGTTCACCTAAGATGTATACAAGTGCTCATTGGGTTATGAGTGCACCGGACATGACTCGTCGGGAACCTGCTAGTTTGTATTATACCTAGAGTCAGATAGCAGTTCCCTGGTGACATGTGTACATGTTAGTTCATCGACCTGAGGTCGTCATTTGTCTCGTGTGAGTTTCCATTGTGCTTAGATTACTACCCTACCACGGCTCAAAGGAGTCGTGCAAACAGATTTAGTTGGGTATAGTCCCGAGCCACATAGAGGCAGTGAGCGGATCGACAGGGGATTCGTCTCTCTCGATATTGAGGGTGAGATCGCGCTGTGTCTAGAAGAGCCATTACACCAAGTCCTTGGCCAAGGCAGGTGAGAATTACTGGCAGGTATTCCAGTAGTTTCTCAGGGTGTTTAGGGCTACCCTCCGACACGACTTATACCGCTATTGGGGGTCTGACGTTACCAGCCCCTAGGCCCGATATGCGATGCTCATAGAGGAACGGACCGGACTCTACGGATATTATCACTGATAGGCTTAGTAGTGTTCCAGGATGAGTTCGCTCATCGACAACCCTTTCGGTCAGTACACCGGCAGCCGTTACGCACAGCTAGTGCCGCTGACATGCTTGTAGTTTAACCCACTGCCAGTGTATTGACGAGTCTTTAGAGTCTCCCACAGATAGTTTCCCAAGTTCGGGCGAAACGTTGTAGAGGCTGTATGATTTTATGGTAGGGTTCGAACATGCACGTGCACAAGTGCACGTGTCATGGTTCGGACAGATAAAACTGGTGGGCTTTGGTTTAAGCCGGATCCGAGTATTATATTGTATAGGAATACTTTTCATCTCATTGCATTTTGTATTCGGTCCGAATACAAATGCGGGTATGTATATACAGTTTAAGGATAATCTTGTAATTCGTTACGGTATTATATTTGGAGTTGCCAGTTTTTCATCTCTCGGTTAAACATTAGTTTTAATGTTTAATTTATGGTTTGAGTTTGTACATTCTTTTTGGCCAACATTTCCTTCATGTTTTCAATGTGGCCGAATTGGGGGCTGCCAATTCATTTTGGCTTTGATGAGTCATAGTTTCTTGCTTCTAGATGGTTGAGTCATTTGCTTGGGAAATTGGTGAGGCATGGTTTCATTGTGAATCATTCTTTGATCATTAATTCCTTTGGTAATTCTTTGGATATTTGTTGTTGATTTTTATGATATCATCACCACTTGATTTCTATTATCACCACTCCTATACAATTCCCTGGGGATTTCTATAGTGGCCGGCCCCCACTTGGAGATGGATTGATTTTTGGCGGAACACTATTCAGCAGAGAGGAATTCTTTTGGGTGAGAAAATTTTGTTTCTCATTGCAAAATCCTTAGTCCACTTCATTACACTAAAAAGGCAACTCCATTTACCTATACCCAATTCATTGGGTTCCTTGAGACAAAATATTCTATACTCTCTCTACTTCAATCCTGGACATGTCGGTTAGCAAACTTCATGTCCGAGTTGCTTCGGTTTGAAGCGGAGCCCGTATAAAGATTCTTTGACGTGGTGCAACTTCGAAGAGGCGACCGGAGATCGAGCAAGTTCAAAGATGCCGCGAGGAGCATGGGATGATGGCTAAAGATCGAAGGACACGGATCGATCGGTATAGCCATTCTATCATTTTACAGTTTGCTAGTTTAGTTTTAATGGCACGATCCGGGTTACAGTCTATGTTAGCGCCAGTTTATGAAAAAGTTTTTGTTCCGCGTTTGGCCTCAGATTATTGGCCGGGGCGCCACCGTAGACTTACATGATATCAGAGCCACGCCATTAACCTTTACTAGCTTGTTCTAACATATTTAAAGTATCAATCGAACGAAATTTCCAAAACCGCGATTTCAAAGTTAAAGTTTCTGTCGAATTTTTAAACTGGTCTAAAAATTATTTTGGATATGTCAGAAAATCGAGCAGGCTTTTCTAAGACTGCAGAAGAAATTTGGTAGAATGATCCCAAAAAACCTCCGCGGAACCGCCGCAGTGTGCCGCGGTACCGCCGCCGTTTTGGGGCTTCAGTGCACCAGTTTTCTTCTCGGTGTCTTTCATGTGGAATTGTGGTTTCTGCAATATTTTGTTTGGGCCTAGATTTGTTTGAGTACTGGATTTGTACTTGGGGCCCACTTCGGGAAGTTTTGTCGATCGAAATTTTAAATGTGTTAGTTTACAGTACTTACATTATATCTCCGACCGTGAATGTCATTCGAGCGGTAAATCTTGTCTAATTGCTATAGCCCTTTTAGACGGGTTTGCGAACGTGACATTCACGTTGATATTCTGTGTTGTGCTGTGATGTTGTGGATTTGTCGTGGTAGATAGCTTGCGTGCAATGTTAGTGCAGTTTGGATTTATTTGTATATTTGATATCGCGGGGCGAGCGTCCGACATGTGGACTGCCGTCGCTTCCTGTTTGTATATTATTTTTTTGGGGCACGCCCGGGTTGAGCTCGATGTACCCGTTGTACATATTTTCTTTTCTGTACTAGGTTTACCCCCCGAAGAAGTACATGGATAGCCGGGTTCTGGAGGGCAACGGGTGTTCCCCTCCAAATGACGCGGCGGAGATGCGGTAAACGTCTTGCCTGAAATTCGGGACAGATGCTATTTGGTTTTATCCGTCCACCTCACCGAAGATGCCAAGTTGATTTATGGCACCGTGTATCGGAGGTTTAGACGGATGTGGCCGATGTAGCAGACTTCGTCAGATTCCCCCTCGCTTGAGGGGTTTTTGATTGTGGGGACGCTCTTCCCTGCAGGCACAAGCCCCTGCAGTTAATTACACTACCGCATCGCGGTAGCCACTTTCTCCTTCTCAAGATGTTCACTTCGTGTCGTGTGTGTTTGTTTTGTTTGTGGTTGCCCGTAGATTGTATACGGAGACTAAATGATGCCGTCGCCCATAGGACGTGGATTAGTCCAACTCCGTGTTTACTTAGATTTGGGTTTGGTGTTTTAGTTTAAGGATACGCTAGCCATATTGAGGCTAAGATCAACTTAAACTTTTGTTAAGGATACGTTAGCCTAATCTCCAGACTAAGATCAACTTAACAGGATCGTTTGGATCCGACATGAGAGCAATTGCCTCTATTGTTTAGTTTAATGACGTTGCAGTCGATTTCCAGTTTAGGGACATGGTGGTCCATCATTCCCATTTGGGGACGAACATTAGTTTTAAGGACATTTCGGTCCACGAGTTTAAGGACCCCGCAGTCCGTATCGATGTGTGGTTGTCGGGACCCGTCACCTCTCTGACATCGTTGAAGGATTACAACGATAGGTGTCAGAGGAGTTCGGAGATGTACCCTTGAACCGGATGTAAATTGATTTAGGAGAGCAGTCTTGCTCAGTCAATTTAATTTGAAGACTTACGGCCATGATTGGGCTAAGTCCAGTTGAGAAATGTTCAACGTTTTTATTTATCTTTAGCCTATTAGGCCTGTGCTAGGGCTTTGCCCCTTTTTAATAATGCACTGCATTTTATTCTGGCCTGCTAGGCCTTTGGGCTCTGTCCTTTTGTAAATGATGCAGAGCATCTGTTTTGGTTTGGGCTCTGCATTGCATTTTATTAGGCCTTTTTTAATTGGGTTTGGCCCTTCTGTAAATAATGCAGTGCATTAATTACTTGACAGTGGCTTGTCAGGCGCTTTGCGCCAATTACTGAGCGCAAGCGCTTGTCGTGGCGACACGTGTCATACTCTGGTGAGCGCAAGCACAACAGCGCAGTGCGCTGCGCCAATGCGCTGCGCTGTTGCGCTACTGACACGTGGCGCGCTCTGGTGAGTTGCGCCAACTTTAAAGAGCAATGCTCTATTTTTAAAAGCGCATAGCGCAAGTGGTTCTGGAGCTGACACGTGGCGCTCTCTGGTGGCTTGCGCCAACCCAGGAGCGCAACAGTGCAGTTTTTGCAAGTGCAAGGCACTATAACTTGAGAATCTTTAAGATTCCAGAACCAATGGTTCATAAAAAAGTGCAAGGCACTGTTATTATTTATTTTTTATTGAATATCATTGATCTTGTTCTTAGATCAATGATCTATTCAGAAGAATTTCTTATCTTTTTTTAAAGGTTTTTACCTTCTTTCCCTTCTTGAGTTCTTCTCAAAATTCTTTAGAGTTCTCTCTGTTTTGTTGTTTTTGAAGTTCTTGATGTTCCTTTTTTTTGAATTGGGGTCTAGGGGCCTTTATATAGTGCCCATTAATTTGTTAAATTTGTTAAAGAGATCATTCTCTGAGTGATTTGGGGAATTTTCCCCACCGTTGGATTTTTGATCCAAGGGCTTCTCTTTTACAGAAGACAATCTTCTTGTTTTAACCAGAACAGAAAGATCTTACTGGAATTTTAATTTTGTTTGGCGCAGATAAACCAGTGCTTGCCACGTGTCGCGCGGCGCAGAGCGCAGCACAACAGCGCAAGCGCAGCTGCGTTGCCATATGTCGCGCAGCACAGAGCGTAGCGCAACTGCGCTACCACGTGGCGCGCAGCGCAACTGCGCTAGCTCAACTGCGCTGCCACGTGTCATGAAGCGCAGTGCTTGCGCAACTGAAGCGTTGCTTCCTTTACTTTTTTTTAAATAGAGCCCTGCTCTGATTGGGCGCGCTGCCTTGGGCTCTGCGCTGACGTATCAGCTTTTGACACGTGGCGCGTTGCGTGCAGCGCAAGGGATTTGAAGCGTTGCTTCAATTTTTGAATTTTGAAATTCAAACAGAGCTTTGCTCTGATTGGGGGAAACAAATGCCCCCCACCGTTGCGCTCATGTGGCTCACACGTGAGTGCAGCGGTGGCAAGATCTTGGCCGTTGGATCAACGGGTGAGTTGAAGGGAGGCAGGCGCCTATAAATAGGACCCTTAGTCCTTAGTAAATGTTTTACCATTTTCAAGAATCTTGATTTTCAGAGCCTTGTTCTTGCTTAAGAATTTTAGAGCCTTGCTCTCGTTTCTTTCCAAGAACTCCAGAGTTCAGATTTTAGATCATCTTAAGTAAAATTTAACTTAAATTAAATTAAATTAAATTAACTTTAATCAACAGAGCCTTGCTCTTATAGATCTTTGATCTAAAGAAAACCCCTTTGGGGTTTCATCAACAGAGCCTTGCTCTCAAGAGTTCACAGATCTACAGAGATCTTGTTTCATGGGTTTTTGTTAGTTATATGTATGCCCTAGAGGCCATTACTGTACATAGGATGTATATTGTAGTGGATGCTGGGACATATATAGGGAGGACTTTCTTGCTCGACATGATAGTATGCTATCTGGTTGAACTTTACCTTAACGTGTATACTGATTGTCTCTCTGTTACATGTTGGTAAAGCCCTTAGGATCTGTACTTGACTACCTGGACTATGATGCGGATCATACTAGTGGGGACATGGTAGTCTATAAGTACATCCTTCAAAGTCCCTAGTCGTGGGTGTATCGAGACGGGGCATCGATATACCAGAGTAGACTAGCGTGTATCTTCTCGACCCATACAGATGGGCGATGGATGATCCCATATCCATTGGTGTTTGACATCAGAGATGATATACGGGTTCTCAGTAGAGACTGGGTATACTGGACGGACTCGCCGAGAACTCCCAGATGGTATTATACCTCACGTCAGATGGCAGTTCTCTGGTGACACTGGTACAGAGTAGTCTGTTGACCCGAGATCGTCATAGAGTCTTGTGTGGTTCCCACTGTGCTTTGATTTTCATCTTACCACGTCCAAGAGGGCGTGCAAAACGGTGGTTTTTGGGTACAGTCCCGAATCACATGGAGGCAATGAGCGATAGGAGGGGATTCGTCTCTCCCGGTATAGGGAGTTGATGTTGCGCTGTGTTCGATTGGCTATAACAGGAAATCCCTGGCCAGGGTTGCTGAGATTTACTGGTAAGTGTTACCAGTAGTTTCTCGAATTGTTATAGACCTCATATCGACATGACTTATCGAGCTATTGGGGTCTGACGTTTACCACCCCTAGGCGAGATATGCGACATATCAGACGATCAGACCGGACTGTACGGTAGTGTTACTGGTTGGATTCACTGGAGTGTGAGCGGGCTTGCTCGTCGATCTTCAGATCGCTCAATACCCGGGTGGCCGTTACGTTTAGCAGACCGCTTGCGGCTTGTGGGTGTTTGATATGATCATCATCTGCTGCCGGCGTATTGACGAGTCTTTAGAGTCCTACACAGAGGTTTCCTGGCTCAAGCGAAACGAAATAGGAGCGCATATGAGATATGTGCGGGACCGAGAATAATACGAGTATGTGATACTGTATTCGATTCTCGCGATGTGACATTGATCGGTTATATAAGATATAGCCGGGTTATCGGATCAAGTGTTGATTCGATAAGTTGTTACTAATGATACCTGTCGGTTTTGTGCGACATGACCGGATCATTGAATCAAGTGTTGATTTAATGATTTAATGCATAATTATATATTTGATATATTACTTTGCATTAACTAGTATCGGTTTACTTAAAATGGATTTTCTCACTCGGGTGTGCGCATTGCATATGCGATATGATTTTGTGCACTTTATTGTATCATGTTTGATGATGCATGATTGCTAGGTTATGTGTAAAGAATTTAACCAAAGTTATTTAAATGGTTAAGGGTTTTACTTATTCATTAATTAGTCTTTTTATTTTTGGAAAAAGGAAAAGAAATGAGAGAAAAATGGTGGCTTATTTTGTTTGCACTTGAAGCTTCATGAAGCTTTTATGATGCAACCATTTTTGTCTCATCTCCAAAACCCTAACCATTCCTTCAACCTTGGTCAATTCTCTACACTTAACTTAGGTTAAAGTTATGATAAGAATGATATTATTATTTTTTCATAATTAATCTTATCATAATATTCTTCTTCTTCTTCCTTCAACTCAAGAAGAAAATCTTGAGGTCATCAATGGTGGATTGATGATTTGAATGAGAAATCCAATTCTAAAGTCTACCCACTTCCTATTTCTTCATCCTCTACCTCTTGCTAAGTAGTAGAGTGTGTTTTCTTCACAAGTTTCTTGACTTGGTGAAGTCGGAGCTTGATTTAGCGATGCCTCGACGTAGATCATCTTCGGCATGGACATCGACGACCTAGCTCGCTTATTCTCCGATGAAGTCGACGCTAGAGCCCGGATTCCTTTTGGACAGCGGAGAGGACTTCGTTGCAGAGCTATGGAGGTGGAGCACCGGATCTACAAAGGTTGTATTTCCGTATCTCTTAGTTTATTGTTAACTAGTTATCTTTTCGCCTAGTTTTCTAGCAAACGATCCGTAGTCGGGTCTCTCGGCACCTAGAATTTTTGAAAATGGCATGGTTGATGCCTTGTGAGACCTCACTAGAGTGCCTAGGAACCCTACAGTGGTATCAGAGCCTAGCTAGAGCCTTAGGCGAAGTCTAGACGGAATTTGAAACCCGAACGAACCCGAAACCCGATCATAAACTTGCTCTCTGTCCATTTTTTAAAATCTGGTCTTTTTCCAAATTAAAAATATGCAGAAAATCAAGCAGGGTTTTCTAAGAATTACTATAAATTTCGTGGACCTAATTCCACTTTCCCACCGCGGTTCCGCGGCATGAGCAAGGCTCATGCGGCGGATCCGCGGTCGTACGGCCACATTATTTAAATTATTTTGCATAATAATTCTTAGTTTCCAGTGGTGATTTTTCTGGGAATTTTTAATAATTTTTCAAGAGTTGAATTTTCTGCAGTTGTTTTGGGGATTCGGTGTTTCGATCGGATTATCAAATTTTGTCTGTGTGGCTTTCCGGATAAATTTTTGAATATGTTAAAAAGTTCGACCGGATATAAATACCCAATTTTTCCCCTGTCGGGAAATTTCCAAGTGTTGGATTTTTCCGTAGTTTAACGACGTTCTAAGTAGTGCAAGTAACGCGATGGTCCCTCTAGAAGACAACAAACCTTAACTCGATTATGTGACCGTCTTGAACTGCCCTTTGAACCTTCGGGTTTGGGGCAGTACGGCGTGCCACATGTGAGGCGTTGGCTTGACCCTTCTACGGCTGGACCGTTGGTACTGAGGCACGAACGGAATGTTGTTAGACTTGTTTCATGTGTTCATCTGTATCGGGAAAACTTGGGTGTTCGATTGTTCGATCGGAAAGTTTGACATTTTCTATTTATCCGGAATGGGATACAATAATTGGAATTCACAAAAAGTTATGAGATAACGAAATGAATATTATAAACATAGCAGTTTAGTCTCACTTGATCGGTTGCCACGGAATTTTGATGTGATCAAAAGTCCGTCGCAATCACGTAGCGTACGCGGATACTCGCCGGGTAAACTTAATAGACAGCCTCACTCCATAGCCCCGACCAAGTGACTGTAGGAGAACCTCGTCGCCGAAAGCATCCGTTCGGGTGCTCGCGGTAGCGGTGTTCCGCCTTGGTGCACTTTGTCGACGGCGTCGGGGGTGCGGCCGTCTACTGAAGTTCGCGACGAGCATTCGATCAATATGTCGGGAATCCTGTTGAATTGCCCGACTTGATATTGAAAAGAGTTTTCAATAATGAGACTAAAATGCGGGGTTTATAATTGTTAGGCATGCGATGTCTTAAGAATTCATTTGGTCAGGCATGCGATGTCTGAGATGGTTGCGGATTCCAACTATTGTAGTTTTACACTTTCTTTTCTGTGACCGTAAGTGTAATATGTGATGTCGCCGGTTTCGTTGCTATATGTCAACGACAATTGGGATGCGCATATTTACTTACGTTGATGACATGTGATGTTATGTGTTGCTGGATATGTTATATTGGATCGTCGTGTTTGAATAGCCGGGGGTTTTTATGTGAGATGAGTGTTTTTCATTTTCATTCATGTAAAAACTTGTATGTAATATTCTTTTTTTTGGGGCACTTCCAGGTTGCGGAAGATGTCACCGTTTGTATATTATTTACTTTTCCGCACTAGGATAGACCCAAGGAGGGGAGCACAAGTAACCGGGTTCTGGAGTCCAGTGGGAGACCAACTCGAGGAGTCGAGTCCGGGTCTCCTAACTCTAGAATTGGTAGGGTTGCTTGCCGCTCTCGTAGGGG
Source organism: Agapanthus africanus (assembly GCA_030015575.1). Taxonomy (NCBI): domain Eukaryota; kingdom Viridiplantae; phylum Streptophyta; class Magnoliopsida; order Asparagales; family Amaryllidaceae; genus Agapanthus; species Agapanthus africanus. Next base: position 388,143,802 of record CM057349.1, on the reverse strand, counting down.
TCTAGGGGTGTGGGTTTGGCTATTCATCGCGACCGTGGAATCCGTGTTTTATACTGGCTCGTATTGAAAACACGGACGTCCTAGTATATCCAATATTTCATATGTTTCTTCTGCTGTGTTTTATCTGTGATCATGTGATGTTCTGTGACAGGTACAGTATATAGTATATATGATATATTATATAGGCGTTACTTATGTTTTACACCCGCGCTAGCCCTGCCCTGCTCTGCCGTTAGTTACCTAACCTAACGGTGCACGAGGGGACATCGTGGCGAATGCGGATGGCATAAGTGTACGTCGTATTTATCTGTGATGATTAGGTACTTAATTGATGGGACTTCATTAATGTGATTAATGAAATAAAAGAAACCTAAGATGTTGTAGAATCGAATTTCAAAATAAAACAGGTAGCTACTGTTCTTGCTTTGCACAGAGGTATATGTGATATATCCTGCACCTCATTCGACGAGGAAAGGACCGACGATCCCTTCACCGGGAGTGACTCCTTTAGCAATAACTGGCAGATGCTACACACTCGGTTTGTCTTTTGATTGCTTTTAAGAGTTTTTGCTTTGCACAGTGATATATATGATATATCCCGAGCCTCATTCGACGAGGAAAGGACCGACGATCCCTTCACCGGGAGTGACTCCTTTAGCAAAACTAGAAAAGCCTCAAAAGCACTCCATTTTAAAATCATTCGATCCTACAACGATATCAAGTTCATTACGCAATAGGTTTTCAGAAAAACCTGTCGTAGCCCTCCGTCATTTCAGATACGTACTAGTTAGTATTCGTGCTGCGGTTGTTTGGCCTCCGTCAAGGCGTAGTGTACGGTAGCTAACTAGTACTTATCTGCTAGCATATGATGCGATTGGATTAGGGTATTCGTACGGCGTTGTTTGGCCTCCGTCAAGGGTCGTGCGGGTGGGTTTAATTCAATCAAGAAATGACGGGTTGAACTTGACTAGCGGACTATGGGTTGTTTGGCCTCCGTCAAGGTCATAGCGAGCTAGGGGGAAAATATTATCGGGAATTTCAAGTGTTGAAATTTGCAATGAGATTGCATACCTTCTATGAGATAGTTGGATCCCGATACCCGCTGCGAGTAAGAGTTACTCCTGGGAGAGTTTTATACATTACAATTAGCCGATCAAGTAGGTGTCTAGAAAGGTGTCAACGGGGTTACGCCTCTGGGAAAACGAGGTTTACATTAATTAGGTTCGTGCGAAAGCACGGGGGACCTCCCTCAAAGTACCGACACTGGCCTGGCTGAAACATTGGCGAACTTGTAGTGTGTAATTAATCCCGGCTAGTCTTTCCTTTTAGGGTTTGAAGGAAGATTTGATAAAAAGCAGTGGGAGCCATCCTGATTAGATAAAATAATAACCAATCTATTCTTGCAAGAGCGCACGCTGAGTGTTTTCTTCTCTCTCTCTCCTGGTAGCGACCATATCACGCCTTAATCAAGATAATAATACGGATTATTGACCGAACCCGCTTGTTATACTGAGCTGGGGAACGTTGGTCCCGCTCCAACTTATAATTGTTATAAGACAGAGCAGGAAATTGGGGATTACCAGAATTCCCGTGCCGCCCAAACGAAGAGAGTGCATGCTGATGCATCATCTTCGAGTGTGTTCATTACAAGAATTGTTTCTCAGTATTCTTTACGTCCTGGGTATATGATACCAGATCAGGATCCCAGATATGTAATCTGTTACATAGGGCTACAGAAAGGTAGAAAACTGAGAACGGGTGATAAGTTTCATGAGGCAGAAAACGAGGCAAGTGTTGCAGCCAAGTCTGTTGGTCACTGTCACCCTGTATTATGAATACATTGATTCTGAACAAATGTTGTTAGATACCGAACCTGATATACAAAATCATATCTATCTCTTTATCAGTAAAGAAATGATAAAATTTTGTATAGTTAGATAATGTTTTGAACATTTCCTATATCAAAAGTTGATCGGTTCAGGCACGTTATCTAAAAGCATTGACATTCTAAATCAAACTACAGTTCTTTAGTATACAGAACACACACAAGAGGAAGAGTTCAGAAATGAACGAATCCTTCTTGAGGTATTGTAGACTAGGTCATATCAATGCGACCCGACTGGCTGAGTTACATTTAGATGCATATTTAAATCAGTTTGAATTTACATCTTGTGAAACTCCCCAATCATGTCACAAAGATAAGATGACCATAGCTCCGTTTACTGGAAACAGAGAAAGAGTTAGTAAACTCTTGGGATGATGCATGTTGATATATGTAGGTCCCCTGTCTACACATACCAGGACTGGTTCTTTATACTTCATTATATTCTCTGATAATCTCTCAAGATTCGGACATATGTTCCTGTTGAAACACAAGTCAGAACCTTTTGAGATATTCACAGAATATAAGTAGAGGTAGAGAACCAATACGGGTATAAGTATTATGTCCTTTGATGTGATCAAGGAGGAGAATACTTGAGCACGGAAATCCTGGATTATTCTAAAGGAGAATGAGATTCTCTCTCAGCATTACTCCTCCGATTACACCATAGCACGATGGTATATCGGGGCGGAGCAATCACACCCTATATGATATGGTGTGCTCTATGATGAGTATTACTGAGTTACCTATTTCCTTTTAGGGGTTATGCTCTTGAGAAGCTGCATACCTATTGAATAGGTTCGAATCAAATCAGTTGCCTACCACTCCATATGAGATATGGAAAGGGAAGAGCCCATGTCTTAAGCTAGTTAAGATTTGGGGTTGTCCGGCCTATGTCTAAAAGCAAAATCAGGACAAGCTCGAGGCAAGGTCTGTTATATAGAACTGGAAGTGTTCCAGCTATACAAACTACAGCAGATGATTTGGTACAACCAGAGGATTCAGTAGAAACCAACGAACCTCAGCCTCTCCGCCGATCTAGTAGGGTTCCTCACCCATATGAGAGATACTTCGGTTTCTCTATGACAGTGGGAGCAAGGATTGCATCATAAGATGATGACCCAACTAGCTTCGAGCTGGCCATCAGGAGTAAGACTCTGTAAGAATGGCTGGATGCTTAATGATCTGAGATGGAATCCTTATACACCAGCAAAGTATGGACTTTAGCTGCTATATCTGAAGGGTTAAATCCCCATCAGGAGCAAGTATATCTTGAGAAGATTACTTGGTGTACTTGGAAAAGTTAAGACTTTCAAAGCTAGACTTGTTAAAAGTTTGCATCATTGACCAGGTGTGGATAATTATGAAACCTTTTCAAGTAGCTATGCTTAAGTCCATCCAGATCCTACTTGCCACGGCTACATACCATGACTACGATATCTGGCGGTTGGGTGTCATGACTGCTTTTCTAAATGATGTTTTAGAAGAGAGAGTCTATAAGTACACAGCCAGAGGGCTTCGTAGACAGTGGGAGCAGCGGAAACGTGCACAAGATGCTTTATAAGATAAAGCAGGTATCGCGGAGTTGGAACATCTGTTTTGATGGATTAGTCAAAGAGTTTGACATCATCAAAATGGTAGATGAACCTTGTATAAACAAAAAGGTAGTAGGGAGTATGTTGGTGATCCTCGTAGAGTACGTGGATGACATACTCTTGATAGGGAAGGAGTTTCCTGTGCTACGCTCGATCAATCTCCGCTTATCACAATGATTCTCCATAAAGGATCAGAGTGATACCTCCTAAATCCTGGGTTTTTGGATCTATGAGATAGATCTAATTGGATGTTAGGACTCTCACTAGTTGTAGTGAGACGGTATCAACCGATTCTGGGAAGAATCACTGGAAGTGTTCCAGGGTGATAATGACGACTGAGTGTCAGTCACAGGCATTGTCTTTACCCTCAGTAAAGGGACGGTATGTTGAAAGAGTTCCAAGCTGGATACCGTGGCATACTAGACAATTAAGGCTGGATACATCGCTACTAAAGATGCTACCAAAAAGGCAGTCTGGGTGTATATTGGTTCATGAGATGAACTTAGTTCCTGCCATTGTGTGACAATTGAGTTGTGGCTTATGCCAAGGAACGCCGGTCCCATCAGTGATCCAGACATATTCTATGGCAGTATCACTTGATCATGGAGATGGTTGATCTCCAGGGAGATCGAGGTAAGGAGAGTAGGCTCAGAGGACAACACAGCGGATCCACTCACAAAGGCCTATTCCCAGAGAGAGATTTTTATGGGATGGTTGAGTATGAGATACTACAACCACTGCTACAGATGGCCCTAGTGCAAGTGGGAGATTGTTAGTTATATGTATGCCCTAGAGGCCATTACTGTACATAGGATGTATATTGTAGTGGATGCTGGGATATATATAGGGAGGACTTTCTTGCTCGACATGATAGTATGCTATCTGGTTGAACTTTACCTTAACGTGTATACTGATTGTCTCTCTGTTACATGTTGGTAAAGCCCTTAGGATCTGTACTTGACTACCTGGACTATGATGCGGATCATACTAGTGGGGACATGGTAGTCTATAAGTACATCCTTCAAAGTCCCTAGTCGTGGGTGTATCGAGACGGGGCATCGATATACCAGAGTAGACTAGCGTGTACCTTCTCGACCCATACAGATGGGCGATGAATGATCCCATATCCATTGGTGTTTGTGTAGGGTTCCTAGGCACTCTAAGGCAGTCTCACAAGCCATCAACCATGGCAATTTCAAATTTTAACGTGCCGAGAAACCCTAGACTACGGATCGTCGACTAGAAGTTTAGGCGAAAAGTAAACTAGTTAACACTTAACTGAGAGATACGGAAATACAACCTTTGTAGATCCGGTCCTCCACCTCCACGGCTCCGAGATGAGGTCCTCTCCGCTGTCCAAATCAAATCCGGGCTCTAGCGTCGGCTTCATCGGAGAATGGACGGGCTAGGTCGTCGACGACGTGCCGAAGATGATCTACGTCGAGGCATCGCTAGATCAAGCTCCACCTTCACCAAGCCATGAAAACTTGTGAAGGAAACACACTCTACTACTTGGCAAGAGGTAGAGGATGAAGAAATAGGAAGTGGGTAGACTTTAGTTTTGGATTTCTCACTCTTTTTCATCACTTGCCATTAATGGAGAAAGCTTTCTTCATGTGAAGAAATGAAGAAGAAGAAGCTAATTATGATAAGTTAATTCAAAAAGAAAAGAATAACAATACTTATCATAATATTAACTCTAGTCAAGTGTAGAGAATGAATCATGGTTAGTGGGAATGGTTAGGGTTAAGGATGAGATAAGAATGGTTGACTTGATTAAAGTTTCATGAAGCTTCAACTAAACTCCAAAATAAGCCACCATTCTTATCTACTTTCCATTTATTTTCCAAAAGAATAAACAAATAAATGAATAAATAAATAATGGGAGAAGAAACAAAACCCTAACCACTCTCACAACCATGGTTTAATCTTCACACAAATCCAAGTTAACATGTATCATCAAACATGATACAATCATGTGCACAAAACTATATCAAATATACAATGTGCACATCCGAGCGAGAAAATCCGTTTAAAGTGAACCGATACTAGTTAATGCAAAGTAATATATCAAATATATAATTATGCATTAAATCATTAAATCAACACTTGATTCAATGATCCGGTCATGTCGCACATAACCGACTGGTATCATTAGTAATAACTTATCGAATCAACACTTGATCCGATAACCCGGCTATATCACATATAACCGATCAATGTCACATCGCGAGAATCGAATACAGTATCACATACTGGTATTATTCTCGGTCCCGCACATATCTCATATGCGCTCCTATTTCGTTTCGCTTGAGCCAGGAAACCTCTGTGTAGGACTCTAAAGACTCGTCAATACGCCGGCAGCAGGTGATGATCATATCAAACACCCACAAGCCGCAAGCGGTCTGCTAAACGTAACGGCCACCCGGGTATTGAGCGATCTGAAGATCGACGAGCAAGCCCACTCACACTCCAGTGAATCCGACCAGTAACACTACCGTACAGTCCGTTCTGTTCGTCTGATATGTCACATATCTCGCCTAGGGGTGGTAAACGTCAGACCCCAATAGCTCAATAAGTCGTGTCGATATGAGGTCTATAACAATTCGAGATACTACTGGTAACACTTACCAGTAAATCTCAGCAACCCTGGCCAGGGATTTCCTGTTATAGCCAGTCGAACACAGCGCAACATCAACTCCCTATACCGGGACAGACGAATCCCCTCCTATGGCTCATTGCCTACATGTGACTCAGGACTGTACCCAAAAACCACCGTTTTGCACGCCCTCTTGGACGTGGTAAGATGGAAATCAAAGCACAGTGGGAACCACACAAGACTCTATGACGATCTCGGGTCAACAGACTACTCTGTACCAGTGTCACCAGAGAACTGCCATCTGACGTGAGGTATAATACAATCTGGGAGTTCTCGGCGAGTCCGTCCAGTGTACCCAGTCTCTACTGAGCACCCGTATATCATCTCTGATGTCAAACACCAATGGATATGGGATCATCCATCGCCCATCTGTATGGGTCGAGAAGGTATACGCTAGTCTACTCTGGTATATCGATGCCTCGTCTCGATACACCCACGACTAGGGACTTTGAAGGATGTACTTATGGACTACCATGTCCCCACTAGTATGATCCGCATCATAGTCCAGGTAGTCAAGTACACATCCTAAGGGCTTTACCAATATGTAACAGAGAGACAAACAGTATACACGTTAAGGTAAAGATCAACCAGATAGCATACTATCATGTCGAGCAAGAAAGTACTCCCTATATATGTCCCAGCATCCACTACAATATACATCCTATGTACAGTAATGGCCTCTAGGGCATACATATAACTAACAATCTCCCACTTGCACTAGGGCCATCTGTAGCAGTGGTTGTAGTATCTCATACTCAACCATCCCTTAAAAATCTCTCTCTGGGAACAGGCCTTTGTGAGTGGATCCGCTGTTTTGTCCTCTGAGTCTACTCTCCTATCCTCGATCACCTTGGAGATCAATCATATCCATGATCAGGTGATACTGCCTTAGAATATGTCTGGATCACTGATGGGACCGGCGTTCTTTGGCATAAGCCACAACTCCATTGTCTCACAATAGTAGGAACATAGTTCATCTCATGAACCATTATACATCCAAACAGCCTCTTTGGTAGCATCTTTAGTAGCGATATGTCCTGCCTTTATCGTCTAGTATGCCACGGTATCTAGCTTGGAACTCTTCCAACATACCGTCCCTTCACTGAGGGTAAAGACAATGCCTGTGACTGACATTCAGTCGTCTTTATCACCCTGGAACCCTTCCAGTGATTCTCCCCAGGATCGATTGATACCGTCTCACTACAACTAGTGAGAATACTAACATCCATTTAGATCTATCTCATAGATCCAAAATCCAGGATTTAGTGGGTATCACTTTGATCCTATGTGGAGAGTCATTGTGATAAGCGGAGATTGATCGAGCGTAGCATAGGAAACTCCTTCCCTATCAAGAGTATGTCATCCACGTACTCTACGAGGATCGTCACCATACTCCCTACTACCATTTTGTTTATACAAGGTTCATCTACCATTTTGATGATGTCACTTCTTTGACTAATCCATCAAAACAGATGTTCCAACTCCGCGATGCCTGCTTTATCCTATAAAGCATCTTGCACACGTTTCCGCTGCTCCCACTGTCTACGAGGCCCTCTGGCTGTGTACTTATAGACGCACTCTTCTAAATCATCATTTAGAAAAGCAGTCAAGACACCCAACCACCAGAGATCGTAGTCATGGTATGCAGCCGTGGTAAGTAGGATCTGGATTGACTTAAGCATAGCCACTGGAAAAGGTTTCATCATTATCCACGCCTGGTCAATGAAGAAAACCTTTAACAAGTCTAGCTTTGAAAGTCTCAACTTTTCCATCTACACCAAGTAATCTTCTCAAGATATACTTGCTCCTGATGGGGATTTAACCCTTCAGATATAGCAACTAAAGTCCATACTTTGTTGGTGTATAAGGATTCCATCTCAGATCACTAAGCATCCAGCCATTCTTACAGAGTCTTACTCTTGATGGCCAGCTCGAAACTAGTTGGGTCATCATCTCATGATGCATTCCTCGCTCCCACTGTCATAGAGAAACCGAAGTATCTCTCAGGTGGGTGAGGAACCCTACTAGATCGGCGGAGAGGCTGAGGTTCGTTGGTATCTACTGAATCCTTTGGTTCTATCAAATCATCAGCTGTAGTTTGTATAGCTGGAACCTTTCCAGTTCTACATTACAGACCTTGCCTCGAGCTTGTCCGGATTTTGCTTTTCAGACATAGGCTGGACAACCCCAAATCTTAACTAACTTAAGAGATGGGCTCTTCCCTTATCATATCTCATATGGAGTGGTAGGCAACTGATTTGATCGTGACCCTATTCAATAGGTATGCAACTTCTCAAGCGCATAACACCAAAAAGGAATTAGGTAACTCAGTAGTACTCATCATAGAGCACACCTTATCACATAGGGTGTGATTGCTCCGCCCCGATATACCATCGTACTATGGTGTATACGGAGGAGTAATGCTGAGAGAGAATCTCATTCTCCTTTAGAATAGACCAGGATTTCCGTGCTCAAGTATTCTCCTCCTTGATCACATCAAAGGACATAATACTTATACCCGTATTTTGGTTCTCTACTTCTAACTTATATTCTGTGAATATCTCAAAAGGTTCGGACTTGTGTTTCAACAGGAACATATGTCTGAATCTAAAGAGATCATCAGAGAACGTAATGAGTACAAAGAACCGGTCTTGGCATGTGTAGACAGGGGACCTACATACATCAACATGTATCATCCCAAGAGTTCACTAACTCTTTCTCTGTTTCCAATAAACAGAGCTAGTGTCATTATATCTTTGTGACATGACTGGCAAGTTTCACAAGATGTAGATTCAAACTGATTTAAATATGCATCTACATGTAACTTCAGCTAGTCGGGTCACAATGATCTGACCTAGTCTACAATACCTCAAGTAGGATTCGTTCATTTCTGAACTCTTCCTCTTGTGTGTGTTCAGTATACTAAAGAACTGTAGTTTGATTTAGAACATCAATGCTTTTAGATAACGTGCCTGATCCGATCAACTTTTGATATAGGAAATGTTCAAAGCATTATCCAACAATACAAAATTTTATCATTTCTTTACTAATAAAGAGATAGATATGATTTTGTATATCAGGTTCGGTATCTAACAACATTCGTTCAGAATCAATATATTGGTAATACAGGGTGACAGTGACCAACAGACTTGGCTGCAACACTTGCCCCGTTTTCTGCCTCATGAAACTTATCACCCGTTCTCAGTTCTCTACCTTTCTGTAGCCCTATGTAACATATTACATATCTGGGATCCTGATCTGGTATCACATACCCAGGACGTAAAGGATACTGAGAAACAGTTCTGTGTAACGAACACACCCGAAGATGATGCATCAGCATGCACTCTCTTCGTTTGGGCGGCAAAGGAATTCTGGTAATCCCCAATTTCCTGCTCTGTCTTATAACAATTATAAGTTGGAGCGGGACCAACGCTCCCCAGCTCAGTATAACAAGCGGGTTTGGTCAAATATCCGTATTATTATCTTGATTAAGGCGTGATATGGCCGCTACCAGGAGAGAGAGAGAAGAAAACACTCAGCGTGCGCTCTGTCAAGAATAGATTGGTTATAATTTTATCTAATCAGGATGGCTCCCACTGCTTTTTATCAAATCTTCCTTCAAACCCTAAAAGGAAAGACTAGCCGGGATTAATTACACACTATAAGTTCGCCAATCTTTCAGCCAGGCCAGTGTCGGTACTTTGAGGGAGGTTCCCCGTGCTTTCGCACGAACCTAATTAATGTAAACCTCGTTTTCCCAGAGGCTTAACCCCGTTGACACCTTTCTAGACACCTACTTGATCGGCTAATTGTAATGTATAAAACTCTCCCAGGAGTAACTCTTACTCGCAGCGGGTATCGGGATCCAACTATCTCATAGAAGGTATGCAATCTCATTACAAATTTCAACACTTGAAATTCCCGATAATGGTTTTTACCCCTAGCACCTATGACCTTGGCTAAGGTCAACAAATCATAGGTACTAGTCAAGTTCTACCCGTCATTTCGTGATTAATTAGACCCACCCACATGACCCTTGGCTAAGGTCAACAAAGCCACATGACTGTCCTAACTAATCGCATCATATGCTGTGTAGGAAGACATCACTTAGCTACCGTACACTGTGCCTTGACTATGGTCAACAAACACAGCACGAATACTAAGTACTCTACTTCCTAAAATGACGGAGGGTTGCGGCTGGTTTTTATGAAAACCTTTAACGCTTTGAACTTGATCTCGTTGCGGAATCAAATGGTTTTTAAATGGAATGTTTTCGAGGCTTTTTCTAGTTTTGCTAAAGGGGTCACTCCCGGTGAAGGGATCGTCGGCCCTTTCCTCGTCGAATGAGGTGCGGGATATATCATATATATCACTGTGCAAAGCGGAAACTATAGAAGCGATCAAAGACAAACCGAGTGTGTAGCATCTGCCAGTTATTGCTAAAGGAGTCACTCCCGGTGAAGGGATCTCGGTCCTTTCCTCATCGAATAAGGTGGAGGATATATCGTATATACCGCTGTGCAAAGCAAGAACTGTAGCTACCTGTTTTTATTTTGAAATTCGATTCCACAACATCTATTAGGTTTATTTTATTTCATTAATCACATTAATGAAGTCCCATCATTTATGTACCTAAACATCACAGATAAATACGACGTACACTTATGCCATCCGCATTCGCTTCGATGTCCCCTCATGCACCGTTAGGTTAGGTAACTAACGGCAGAGCAGGGCAGGGCTAGCGCGGGTGTAAAACATAAGTAACGCCTATATAATATATCATATATACTATATACTGTATCTATCACAGAACATCACATGATCACATCACAGATAACGCAGCAGAAGAAACATATGAAATATTGGATATACTAGGACGTCCGTGTTTTCAATACGAGCCAGTATAAAACACGGATTCCACGGTCGTGATGAATAGCCAAACCCACACCCCTAGACCCCTACGAGAGCGGCAAGCAACCCTACCAATTCTAGAGTTAGGAGACCCGGACTCGACTCCTCGAGTTGGTCTCCCACTGGACTCCAGAACCCGGTTACTTATGCTCCCCTCCTTGGGTCTATCCTAGTGCGGAAAAGTAAATAATATACAAAAGGTGACATCTTCCGCATCCTGGAAGTGCCCCAATAAAAGAATATTACATACAAGTTTTTACATGAATGAAAATGAAAAACACTCATCTCACATAAAAACCCCCGGCTATTCGTACACGACGATCCAATATAACATATCCAGCAACACATAACACCACATGTCATCAACGTAAGTAAATATGCGCATCCCAATTGTCGTTGACATATAGCAACGAAACCGGCGATATCACATATTACACTTACGGTCACAGAAAAGAAAGTGTAAAACTACAACAGTTGGAATCCGCAACCACCTCAGACATCGCATGCCTGACCAAATGAATTACTTAGACATCGCATGCCTAACAATTATAAACCCCGCATTTTAGTCTCATTATCGAAAACACTTTTCAATACCAAGTCGGGCAATTCAATAAGATTCCCGACATCCTGATCGAATGCTCGTCGCAAACTTCAGAAGACGGCTGCACCCCCGATACCGTCGACAAAGTGCACCAAGGCGGAACACCGCTACCGCGAGCACCCGAACGGATGCTTTCGGCGACGGGGTTCTCCTGCAGTCACTTGGTCGGGGCTATGGAGTGAGGCTGTCTATTAAGTTTATCGGCGAGTATCCGCGTACGCTACGTGATTGCGACGGACTTTTGATCACATCAAAATTCCGTGGCAACCGATCAAGTGAGGCTAAAATGCTATGTTTATAATATTCATTGAGTTATCTCATAACTTCTTGTGAATTCCAATTATTGTATCCCATTCCAGATAATTAGAAAATGTTAAACTTTCCGATTGAACATTCAAACACCCAAGTTTTCCCGATACAGATCAACACATGAAATAAGTCTAACAACATTCAGTTCGTGCCTCAGTACCGACGGTCCAGCCGTAGAAGGGTCAAGCCAACACCTCACATGTGGCACGCCGTACTGCCCCAAACCCGAAGGTTCAAAGGGCAGTTTAAGACGGTCACATAATCGAGTTAAGGTTTGTTGTCTTCTAGAGGGTCCATCGCGTTACTTGCACTACTTAGAACGTCGTTAAACTACGGAAAAATCCAACACTTGGAAATTTCCCGACAGGGGAAAAATTGGGTATTTATATCCGGTCGAACTTTTTAACAGTTTCTAAAATATCCGGAAAAACATAAACAAAGTTAAATTATCCGATCAAATTAACGAATCCCCAATAAAACCCTAGAAAACTCAACACCTGAGTGGAATTAAAAAATTAACATCAAAAATTGCCAAGAAAGGACCTAAGAATAAATATATGAAATTTGAGGGACTAAGTGGAAATTTGGGCCGCGGAAGCGCCGCCAAACCCCTGGTTTGGCCGCGGATCCGCGCTCCAATTATTGAATTAGTCGACCAAACTTCACAGTAATTCTTAGTTTTTCCTGCTTATTTTTCTGCATATTTTTAATTCACAAAATACAATAGTTTTGAAAAATGTACAGAGAGCGATTTTGCTTGGGGTTTCGCGGTTCGATCGGATCTCTAACTTCGTCTACCGATCGCCTAAGGCTCTAGCTAGGCTCTGATACCACTGTAGGGTTCCTAGGCACTCTAAGGTAGTCTCACAAGCCATCAACCATGGCAATTTCAAATTTTAACGTGCCGAGAAACCCTAGACTACGGATCGTCGGCTAGAAGTTTAGGCGAAAAGTAAACTAGTTAACACTTAACTAAGAGATACGGAAATACAACCTTTGTAGATCCGGTCCTCCACCTCCACGGCTCCGAGATGAGGTCCTCTCCGCTGTCCAAATCAAATCCGGGCTCTAGCGTCGGCTTCATCGGAGAATGGACGGGCTAGGTCGTCGACGACATGCCGAAGATGATCTACGTCGAGGCATCGCTAGATCAAGCTCCACCTTCACCAAGCCATGAAAACATGTGAAGGAAACACACTCTACTACTTGGCAAGAGGTAGAGGATGAAGAAATAGAAAGTGGGTAGACTTTAGTTTTGGATTTCTCACTCTTTTTCATCACTTGCCATTAATGGAGCAAGCTTTCTTCATGTGAAGAAATGAAGAAGAAGAAGCTAATTATGATAAGTTAATTCAAAAAGAAAAGAATAACAATACTTATCATAATATTAACTCTAGTCAAGTGTAGAGAATGAATCATGGTTAGTGGGAATGGTTAGGGTTAAGGATGAGATAAGAATGGTTGACTTGATTAAAGTTTCATGAAGCTTCAACTAAACTCCAAAATAAGCCACCATTCTTATCTCCTTTCCATTTATTTTCCAAAAGAATAAACAAATAAATGAATAAATAAATAATGGGAGAAGAAACAAAACCCTAACCACTCTCACAACCATGGTTTAATCTTCACACAAATCCAAGTTAACATGTATCATCAAACATGATACAATCATGTGCACAAAACTATATCAAATATACAATGTGCACATCCGAGCGAGAAAATCCGTTTAAAGTGAACCGATACTAGTTAATGCAAAGTAATATATCAAATATATAATTATGCATTAAATCATTAAATCAACACTTGATTCAATGATCCGGTCATGTCGCACATAACCGACTGGTATCATTAGTAACAACTTATCGAATCAACACTTGATCCGATAACCCGGCTATATCACATATAACCGATCAATGTCACATCGCGAGAATCGAATACAGTATCACATACTGGTATTATTCTCGGTCCCGCACATATCTTATATGCGCTCCTATTTCGTTTCGCTTGAGCCAGGAAACCTCTGTGTAGGACTCTAAAGACTCGTTAATACGCCGGCAGCAGGTGATGATCATATCAAACACCCACAAGCCGCAAGCGGTCTGCTAAACGTAACGGCCACCCGGGTATTGAGCGATCTGAAGATCGACGAGCAAGCCCGCTCACACTCCAGTGAATCCGACCAGTAACACAACCGTACAGTCCGGTCTGTTCGTCTGATATGTCGCATATCTCGCCTAGGGGTGGTAAACGTCAGACCCCAATAGCTCAATAAGTCGTGTCGATATGAGGTCTATAACAATTCGAGATACTACTGGTAACACTTACCAGTAAATCTCAGCAACCCTGGCCAGGGATTTCCTGTTATAGCCAGTCGAACACAGCGCAACATCAACTCCCTATACCGGGAGAGACGAATTCCCTCCTATCGCTCATTGCCTACATGTGACTCGGGACTGTACCCAAAAACCACCGTTTTGCACGCCCTCTTGGACATGGTAAGATGGAAATCAAAGCACAGTGGGAACCACACAAGACTCTATGACGATCTCGGGTCAACAGACTACTCTGTACCAGTGTCACCAGAGAACTGCCATCTGACGTAAGGTATAATACCATCTGGGAGTTCTCGGCGAGTCCGTCCAGTGTACCCAGTCTCTACTGAGCACCCGTAAATCATCTCTGATGTCAAACACCAATGGATATGGGATCATCCATCGCCCATCTGTATGGGTCGAGAAGGTATACGCTAGTCTACTCTGGTATATCGATGCCCCGTCTCGATACACCCACGACTAAGGACTTTGAAGGATGTACTTATGGACTACCATGTCCCCACTAGTATGATCCGCATCATAGTCCAGGTAGTCAAGTACAAATCCTAAGGGCTTTACCAATATGTAACAGAGAGACAAACAGTATACACGTTAAGGTAAAGATCAACCAGATAGCATACTATCATGTCGAGCAAGAAAGTCCTCCCTATATATGTCCCAGCATCCACTACAATATACATCCTATGTACAGTAATGGCCTCTAGGGCATACATATAACTAACAGTTTGACATCAGATATGATATACGGGTGCTCAGTAGAGACTGGATACACTGGACGGACTCGCCGAGAACTCCCAGATGGTATTATACCTCACGTCAGATGGCAGTTCTCTGGTGACACTGGTACAGAGTAGTCTGTTGACCCGAGATCGTCATAGAGTCTTGTGTGGTTCCCACTGTGCTTTGATTTCCATCTTACCACGTCCAAGAGGGCGTGCAAAACGGTGGTTTTTGGGTACAGTCCCGAATCACATGGAGGCAATGAGCGATAGGAGGGGATTCGTCTCTCCCGGTATAGGGAGTTGATGTTGCGCTGTGTTCGATTGGCTATAACAGGAAATCCCTGGCCAGGGTTGCTGAGATTTACTGGTAAGTGTTACCAGTAGTTTCTCGAATTGTTATAGACCTCATATCGACACGACTTATCGAGCTATTGGGGTCTGACGTTTACCACCCCTAGGCGAGATATGCGACATATCAGACGATCAGACCGGACTGTACGGTAGTGTTACTGGTTGGATTCACTGGAGTGTGAGCGGGCTTGCTCGTCGATCTTCAGATCGCTCAATACCCGGGTGGCCGTTACGTTTAGCAGACCGCTTGCGGCTTGTGGGTGTTTGATATGATCATCATCTGCTGCCGGCGTATTGACGAGTCTTTAGAGTCCTACACAGAGGTTTCCTGGCTCAAGCGAAACGAAATAGGAGCGCATATGAGATATGTGCGGGACCGAGAATAATACGAGTATGTGATACTGTATTCGATTCTCGCGATGTGACATTGATCGGTTATATAAGATATAGCCGGGTTATCGGATCAAGTGTTGATTCGATAAGTTGTTACTAATGATACCTGTCGGTTTTGTGCGACATGACCGGATCATTGAATCAAGTGTTGATTTAATGATTTAATGCATAATTATATATTTGATATATTACTTTGCATTAACTAGTATCGGTTTACTTAAAATGGATTTTCTCACTCGGGTGTGCGCATTGCATATGCGATATGATTTTGTGCACTTTATTGTATCATGTTTGATGATGCATGATTGCTAGGTTATGTGTAAAGAATTTAACCAAAGTTATTTAAATGGTTAAGGGTTTTACTTATTCATTAATTAGTCTTTTTATTTTTGGAAAAAGGAAAAGAAATGAGAGAAAAATGGTGGCTTATTTTGTTTGCACTTGAAACTTCATGAAGCTTTTATGATGCAACCATTTTTGTCTCATCTCCAAAACCCTAACCATTCCTTTAACCTTGGTCAATTCTCTACACTTAACTTAGGTTAAAGTTATGATAAGAATGATATTATTATTTTTTCATAATTAATCTTATCATAATATTCTTCTTCTTCTTCCTTCAACTCAAGAAGAAAAGCTTGAGGTCATCAATGGTGGATTGATGATTTGAGTGAGAAATCCAATTCTAAAGTCTACCCACTTTCTATTTCTTCATCCTCTACCTCTTGCCAAGTAGTAGAGTGTGTTTTCTTCACAAGTTTCTTGACTTGGTGAAGTCGGAGCTTGATTTAGCGATGCCTCGACGTAGATCATCTTCGGCATGGACATCGACGACCTAGCTCACTTATTCTCCGATGAAGTCGACGCTAGAGCCCGGATTCCTTTTGGACAGCGGAGAGGACTTCGTTGCGGAGCTATGGAGGTGGAGCACCGGATCTACAAAGGTTGTATTTCCGTATCTCTTAGTTAATTGTTAACTAGTTATCTTTTCGCCTAGTTTTCTAGCAAACGATCCGTAGTCGGGTCTCTCGGCACCTAGAATTTTTGAAAATGGCATGGTTGATGCCTTGTGAGACCTCACTAGAGTGCCTAGGAACCCTACAGTTTTAACCTATGAACATAGCTTTGCTCTTGGATCAAATGCAGATCTTTTTGATCTAAAAATGAAGAACTCCTAAAAGTTTTCATGGATATTTAAGATCCCAAAATTTTTAATCTTTAGGAGTTTAAAAGTTTTTTTTTTCTTTTAATATATTTTCTCATCATTATCATAGAGCTAGGCTCTTTTAAGGAATTTTATTCCCTTAAGACCAGAGTTTGACAAGTGTCACTCTGTGACAAAGCTTTGCTTTGAAAGAGGAGATTTTCTCCTTATCTCTAGGGATTTTTATTAATGAGAATATTCTCTTAGGGATTAATTGACAATCTCATCCAATGATGAGGTTGTCCTATTAACTGATGCACTGTCGTCCAGATTTTGTGGGTCCCCATTTGGTCCCCTACCCACTGCATTGCAGTGTGGTGTAAATTTTTAAAATGCCAAGCGTTGGAATTACAACACCGACGGCTAATTTTTGTCCCTCCACAGGAAACATGCCTGCTGACCTATCATTCTCGTTTGTTCGCTCCGAGGGAGGATTTCCCCAGGCACCAGTGGACCGAGAGGTGCTCACTCTCATCAAGGATCATGACCCCGAGCATAAGAACCTTCACTTGTGGGGTAGGTGGTATAACGATATCATCCAGGGTCGTCGAAGCTTCGGTTTTGCTACGCCGTCCGAGCCAATATTTTCGATCCCCTATGCGGATGAACCCCCGGTGAAGTATGCCGTAGAGGTCAAAAATTGGAATTCGGATGACCTCCTCCAGCCTGCAATTGGGGCTATTCCCGTGCAGCCGCCGCCTGCAATAGATATTTTGGGGAGGCGAATCTGTCAGGGTGAAGCACGCCCTTGGGAACAGGCCTATAACATTGGATTGATCCCGCGACCGCCCACCGGATATTTGCAGTGGGTCCGGTACATCTTATCAGCGAAGAGGACTCATCTGATGAAGATTGGTTTGTATCGGCCATCTACGTCTCGCTCTTTGAGTATCCCTCTCCTCCAACGTGGCGGGTTAAGGCTTTTATCGAATAATGGAATATCCCCACCCACACCTTCCTGATGACGGACAGGGAAGTCTCTATCTCCTTGGAGGAGTTTGCTGAAATCTCGGGTTTGCCGATGAGGGGGAAGTATTACGAGGAGCTGCTTCCTCCTGACGAATACGTCTTTGCTACCAAGCCGCTGGTGTTTGATCTGATGCCGGAGAACGCTATTCAGCACCAGTTTCCGGGCCTGGTGAAAGTGCTGGAGATCTATGAAGGGCTCTATCTGGAATCGGGCGTCCGGGGAGTCAGTTTCGCAGATTTTATCGCCTGCTTCATTCGACCAGAGTTCCTATCGGAGCGGAGCGAGAAGTTCGCCCAGCTTGATGACCCTTTTGGCTTCGGCTTGGACAGCCGACCCACATCGGAGGATGATCATAAGGACTTTTATCTCCCCGGTGCCGCCGTCATTCCCTTGTCAGAAATCGCCGTCCCGGGCATGGATGAGGAGACCTTTTTTGTAGGGTTCCTGGGATTGTGGTTGTGCAGCTTTGCGCTCCCTATGCACCCGCGCCACATGCGGCCATCTGTTTTCTATCCAGCGCATCGGACGGTGGCTGGTCTGCAGTTAACAGTAGGAATCGCCGGGCTGGCTCACCTTTATAATGGACTCAGCGTAGCGGCGGACGCTAATGTGCCTGGGGTGCAGCCTGCTAACTTCCCGATGCACTACTTCACCTCTTGGATGGAAATGCATGTGCACGGGGTGTTCGGCGCCCATAAGATCCCTCCGTTCTTTGAGAAGTGCAGACTCCCAAGAGTCATGCGGTTGGTCGGCGCTTCAATCGTGGTTGCACCTCCGCGGGAGGCTAGGGGGCTTCTCCTTCGTCCACACCTGGTCGGAGCGAAGGTTTCTTTTTTTGGATAAAGTCATAACCATAGGCTCAGAGACCACCAAGTCGGTAGTGCCGTTACGTGATGATTTTAAGGACGGGGCCTCCATATTGAAAGCTCGGGAGATCCTCCACCCCTACTCTATTCGGCCGGGCTACCTGGTGTTTAGGCAGAATGAGACGGCACTCTTCATGAGGTAAAACCCTCATCAGTTCGCTCAACAATCGAGCTATCACCAGGGGATCCCGATGGAAGCTTTCTTGGAAAAGCCTGTGGCCAGCCGAGAGGGGATAAGGAATGCAATACACCATTTCATGCGGCTTAACACGGGTTCCTATTTCTTCATCAGCGAGCCGAGATGCGTCCCCAAGGTGCTCAACGCGTACGTGGCTTGGTACGCGCATGCAATGGGTCCAGTTATCCTTATGGAGAAGCGCATGTTGGTTGACCGCAAGGGTGCGCCTCTCGGCGGCGATCGCAAGGCTCCCTTGAAGTCAAGGACCCCGGTCATTCCTCCGCTGAAAGATGCCGGAACCGTGCCACCTCGCGTGTTGAGCCCTCCGCGTGGACTGCCGCTCCGTGGTACTACGGATGCACCACCGGCGCCCCGTGCTCCAGTAGAGACGGTAGATGTGGTTTCATCGGAGTCCGGCGTGGGCGCGGATATCGAGACCCGCCGCCCTAAGGTGCCTGCAAAGCGCAAGTCGATCTCGGGTGCACCCAGGGCTGGTGGGTAGAATAGGAAGAAGAAGTCGCTCCTCTCTCTCGACGCGATCCTCGATTTAGAGCCTCAGGCCCCTCTTACCGAAGGTATAAGCGAGTATGGCAGCAATAAAGGCTTCTCGGTAGACCCCGCAAAACTGACCTGGCGGCTGCCATTGCAGCTTCTGCGCGATCAGCGAGGCTCGAAGCGTGGTTGGATAAACTTGCTCAAGAAGGTAATCATTAGCTGTACTCTTCGTCATTTTATAGCATTTTTATTATTATCTTCGACTAATGCTTTCCCCCTTTTTTAACAGGTGTCACTACCGAAGAAGTCGTCGCTGCCTCTTTAAAAACCTTCCAGGAGGAGGAAGAGAAGCGTGCTTTAATGGGCATCGGTACGTCTTACTTTATTAAGTTTTTATCCTCTTTTCTGATGGTCAACCTAACCTTCTTCCTTTGCTTCTTTGCAGGGGCTGCGCCAGCTGATGCGGGGACTCTCCCCGGGCCCGTTACTAAAGTCCCAGTCTCCTCGGGGCTGCTGCGAGAGCCTCAACTCGACAAGTCGACGAGGGATGCCTTGAAGGATTTGGAGGCATCCCTGTTCACAGATGAGGACGTCTCAATGAAGGAGCCTTTGAAGAGGTCTGTCTCAAGGGCTCAGGAAGAGAGAAAGCGGCTAAGGCGCGAGGCGAAGGCACACAGGGTTGCTTTGGCCGTGGGAGCTGGCCCAAGCACCGTCCCTCGTGCGGCTACTCTTTCGGAAGGGTCTCCGGTTGCCCTGTCCACTGCTCATAGGAGGGCGTTGCGTGCGGCTCGGGAGACCAACGATCAGTCCACCTCAGGTAGTGTGTCTTTCAAGATTTTGTTATAAGAATTGTAAACCTATCGGTTCTTATATATCTCGTCCTGCAGGGCCAAGTCCAACCGAAGGGAGGCGGAAACCGTCGAACCTAAGGGGACAACGGAAGATACACCGTCCGAACCCGAGCCGACGGTGGGCAACGTCGCCGGGGTTGCTGAACCTGAGCTGGGGGCTGAGGGAGCTGCACCAGAGAAGGTCGTTGATGCCGAGCCTGAGGTGGCGGCAAATGAGACGACCGCTATATCTGAGCCTGGGGCAGCGGCGGACGAGGCGCCTGAGACCGGCGACCCCATGGTGACGGCGGATGAGACAATGGCGACCACCGAGCCCGAAGAAGTAGCGGGTGAGAAGGGCACGACTCTTGGGGACAAACCAGCCGCTCTTTCTCAAAAGTCTTGCAATGCTCCAATTATTGCTCTCCCCGTCTACGGTCCCCCACCGTCTTCTGGTCGGGCGAGTACTACGACAGCCCCTGTCGAGTCCGGTGATGAGGCCACGGGAGTTGGACTCGTATCAATGGAGGAGGGAGACGCCTCCGTTTCGGCTGGCGGCTCATCAGGTAAATTTTGAGTTATTATCCCTTTTTTTATATCTTGCGATCCTTTCTGACAAGTTTATCTTTGTTTTTAACGCAGGTGCGGCCAGTGCCGATTCTCCATTGCTCGAGGGAGCGCCTTCAACCACTGTCTTGGCGGTGGTCACCTTTCAGCCTTCCCTTGTACCATCAAAGATGTTGGAAGGTATGGATTTGCAACCTATTAGTTTTATCTTTCAGCCGCATAATTTATGTACTAAAGTCGTACTATTGTGTCTTTTTAGGAGTGCTTTTTTATCATCTCTATCAGTTGTTGCACCCATACTTCTCCTTCCCATCTGAACTCGCTTTTTCCTCCAGTGGCGCTAGTGAGTATAGTTTCCAACTGATGTCTTTCCTTTTTTAGTGATGGAATTATTTCTAACTTTCCCTTGTCCTAATTGCAGTGCTACAAATCGAAGGAGAGGATGAGAGATCAGTCGCGCCACCGGCCCTTCCGGCCTTGCCGCCCGCTGCACCTGGTATAGTAAACTATCTCATCAATGACTCTTTTTTTTTGTATTTCTTGAACTTTCATCTAATCGTATTTTGTTTTTTCAGCTGTCGTTCCGATCCCGGCGCCTTTTGAGTCTCGAGTCACAATGCCAGCAGGCCTCTTCCTGAGACGTCCGTCTTCAAAGGGTGCCATAATGAGCTTTGGTATGCTGAGCGGATACGTCGAGGAGCTTGACGCAGACGCTCTCCCCTCTGCCGCGAATTACGCTGCTGAGGTTAACCCGATGTTAGCGGCGCTTGTGAATTTTCACGATGGAGGCGTCGTCGAGCTTTGGGTTAATCACTACAGGGAAATCGATGTTCGCCTGCATCAATCGGAGTTTGTGCGTCCTGCTCCCGAGACCTTAGCCGCAAGCAATCAAAGAGCAGCATGGATCGAACAAAGCGCTTCTTACTTCCGTCACCTGGAACAAGAAGCGGTTTTACGGCTGAGGGAATGCCAAGAGATCTCGAGCGAGATGGCTCGTCTGCGTGCTGAGGTTGAGGCTAACGCTACCCAAGTGAAGGCTATCTTCGAGGGCCTCCTGGAACGCATCTCAAATGGGCTGAACCTGAAGTAGAAACTCGATGCTGCCGAGCGTAATGTCCAAGGCCGCGAAGCAGCTCAGCAGGCCGTTGGGGAGCAGCTTGCATCCTTCTTGCAGCAACGGGCTCAAGTAGAGGCGGAACTGGCGGTGGTGGCCGATCAGGAAAAGGCATGGAAGGAAATGCGCGAACAACTGATAGGGCTATTTAAGACGCTTCCTTCCCAGTAGCTGCCTTTGTATCAATATACTTGTAAAATTTTTCTTTTTCGAATAAGATGTATCCATTCTTTATTCTTTTGTACGATTCACCTTGTACTTGATTGAATTAATAAATAAAGATACACATTTTTTCTTTGCAATGTCTTGTATGCTCTTTTGCTTTCTCCCTTTCTCTTATTATCAGCATGATGTCTTAATAAATATGGTTGACAGATAATAGAGTAAGCATCCTGTCTTGATTTCTTCCAGAGGTAGCGATGGCTTAGGCCACAAGTTCAGATCTGCCGCCTAAGACTTTTCAACTCTATGAGCCGTGAGGGTCTCATAGAGACTTTTCTCCCTACGGATCGAGAGGATCTCGTAGGTGTATTTTCTCCTTAGGAATCGTGAGGATTCCTAAGTGCGTTTTCTCTTATAAGTCGTAAGGATCTTATAAGAGAATTTTCCCTCTTACGAGTCAAAAGGACTCGTAAGCGGTTGTTTCCCTCCTTGTCGAGATTCGACTTTGGAGAGTGAGACCCGTGAATAGTATACAAGAGACCGTTTTAGGCCGACTTGCAGGGTCCCAGTGCTTAGGAAACAAGTTTTTTTTTTAATTCCTGCTGCCTAAGGCTTCATCTTGTAAGTCGAAACGAATCGGGAAGTCCTCGCGAAGACACTAATTTCCTCACGAGTCGAGACGAATCGAGCAGCTCTCGTCAAGGACACTAATTTCCCTGAGTTGAAGTGTTTTGCCGAGGACGCTGGTTTCCTCGAGGTTGAAACGAATCGGAGTATCCCTGACGAGACACTGGTTTCTCTGCGGGCCGACGCGAATCAGGATGTTCTCGTCAAGGACACTGGTTTTCCTGTGTCGAAGGATTTGGCCGAAGACACTAGTTTCTTCAGGGTTGAAACGAATCGGAGTATTCCTGCGGAGACACTGGTTTCTCTGAGGGCCGACGCGAATCAGGAGGCTCTCATCAAGGACGCTAGTTTCCCTGAATTGAGGTATTTGCCAAGGACACTGGTTTCCCTAAGGTTGAAACGAGTCGAGGTGTTCTTGAAAGACGCTAGTTTCTCTATGGGTCGACGCGAATCGAGGTGTTCTCGTCAAGGACACCGGTTTCCCTGAGTCGAAGTATTTTGCCGATGACACTAGTTTCTTCGGGGTTGAAATGAATCGGAGTATTCCTGCGGAGACACTGGTTTCTCTGCGGGCCGACGCGAATCAGGAGGCTCTCATCAAGGACGCTAGTTTCCCTGAATTGAGGTATTTGCCAAGGACACTGTTTTCCCTGGGGTTGAAACGAATCGATGTATTCCAGCAAAGACGCTAGTTTCTCTACGGGTCGACGCGAATCAGGATGTTCTTGTCAAGGACATTGGTTTCCCTGAGTCGAAGGATTTTTCCGAAGACACTGGTTTCTTCAGGGTTGAAACGAATCGGAGTATTCCTGCGGAGACACTGGTTTCTCTGCGGGCCGACGCGAATCAGGAGGCTCTCATCAAGGACGCTAGTTTCCCTGAATTGAGGTATTTTCCAGGGACACTGGTTTCCCTGGGTTGAAACGAATCGATGTATTTCTGCAATGACGCTAGTTTCTCTGCGGGTCGACGCGAATCGAGGTGTTCTCGTCAAGGACACTGGTTTCCCTGAGTCGAAGTATTTTGCCGAAGACACTGGTTTCTTCGGGGTTGAAACGAATCGGAGTATTCCTGCGGAGACACTGGTTTCTCTGCGGGCCGACGCGAATCAGGAGGCTCTCATCAAGGACGCTAGTTTCCCTGAAATGAGGTATTTGCCAGGGACACTGGTTTCCCTGGGGTTGAAATGAATCGATGTATTCCTGCAAAGACGCTAGTTTCTCTGCGGGTCGACGCGAATCAGGATTTTCTTGTCAAGGACACTGGTTTCCCTGAGTCGAAGTATTTTGCCGAAGACACTGGTTTCTTCGGGGTTGAAACAAATCGGAGTATTCCTGCAGAGACACTGGTTTCTATGCGGGCCGGCGCGAATCAGGAGGCTCTCATCAAGGACGCTAGTTTCCCTGGATTGAGGTATTTGCCAGGGACACTGGTTTCCCTGGGGTTGAAACGAATCGATGTATTCCTGCAAAGACGCTAGTTTCTCTGTGGGTCGACGCAAATCGAGGTGTTCTCGTCAAGGACACTGGTTTCCCTGAGTCGAAGTATTTGTGGTGGTCTTCCAGGTTTTATGTAAGTTACCGTTAGAACCGTGAAGCTAGGAATTTGATCTTCGCTTCGTTTGCTGGCACTGCGTCTGTTGCATCAACACGAATGTCGCGGTTGTCTCTAGGCTGTTAGTGAACCGTCGAGATTTGGCTTTGCTTTCTAGCGGAGCCTATTAGGAAGGTATAGTTCCGTCTTTGTTTGTGTCCTTGGATTGTATACAGGGATCGATGTGATCTCACCTGTAGAGCAAAAGTTTCATCATTTTTTTTATATTATTGCTTTATTTCCGCGATGCTCTATCATTTCAGCTTTTATATCGCGAAGGTCGTGATTGCCCAATAATTTCGGCTATTTCCCGCGGTGCCCAATCATTTCGGCTATTTATTTTATTTTTACTCGCTGCTTTTTATTGCGAGTTGCCCAATCATTTCGGCTATTTTTTTATTTTTACTCGCTGCTTTTTATTGCGAGTTGCCCAATCATTTCGGCTGTTTTATATGCATACGTTTTTACTTGCTGCTTTTTATTGCAAGTTGCCCCATCATTTCGGCTATTTTGTATGCATGTGCGGCTTGCTGGCTTTTCGCCGTAAGCCTAGAATTAGACACCGGTTTCGGCATCAGCACCACTACAACTGGGATATTGCCAGGAGCGAATCATCATTTGCTTCTGTCGATGTCGAACAAAGGTGGCTTAGCGAACAGGGTTAAGGTCATGTCGACTAAGGCTTTTGACTTCATGAACCGTAAGGGTCCCACAAAGGTATTTCTCCCTACAAGTCGTGAGGATCTTGTTGGTGTATTTTCTCCTTACGAATCGTAAGGATTCCTAAGTGTATGTTCCGTTGTAAGTCGTAAGGATCCTACAAGAGGGTTTTCTCCTTGTAAATCGAGAGGACTTACAAGGGTCATGCGAACATATCCCCAGTCACGGATGGGACTTGGTTAGGGAAATGTTTATTCGCGCCCGTGGATTGTATACAAGGGTCAGTATTGAACCACTTGTAGGGCAAAATCGAAGGTTGTGGAGGTTTCTTAAGCACAGGTTTAGGTCTCTGTAACTTAAGACTTTCAATTCTTATGAGCCATGAGGGTCCCATAAGAGAGTTCTCCTTACGAGTCGTGAGGATCTCGCAAGTGTATTTTCTCTTTAGGAATCGTGGGGATCCCTAAGTGTGTTGCTTCCTTGCGAGTCGTAAGGATCTCATGCGGGTGGTTTCTCCTTACAAGGTCGAGAGGACCCTGTATGTGTCCTTTAACGAGGTTGCGCCCTTTCGGGTTTTCACAAACACTCGCCGGCAGTCCTGCTGTTTTTACTCACGGAGCCCTTTCGAGTTTTCATCTGTGCCCATTTTGCTTATGGAGATACCGTTTTTTTTATTCTTTTATTCTTTTTTTTACGAGGTCGCGCCCTTTCGAGTTTTCACGAACACTCGCCGGTAGCCCTGCTGTTTTTACTCACGGAGCCCTTTCGGGTTTTCATCCGTGCCCATTTTGCTTATGGACATACCGTTTATTATATTTCTTTTTATATGTTTTTTTATATAGTTTTTTTATTCATCTCGTCAGCCTAAGGATGCTGCAGTAGTAGTTTAAAGACGTTTCGGTCCTTTGTTAGTTTAAGGACGTTTCGGTCTGTCATTAGTTTAAGGACGTTTCGGTCCGTAGTGAAGAAGGTCGGCTACTACTTATAAAGTTCGGGCTTAGGAAGATAGCGAGCGGACATAGTCGTCCTCACCTATCATTGACCTAGGCTGTGGCTCATTAAGCGTAGTATTTCTTTAGGAAGCGGCCGTTTATTGGCCTGAAAGGCCTTTCACCGTGCATATCCATGAGTAGATAGGCTCCACCCTGGTAGACCTTGTCTATGATGTATGGGCCTTCATAGTTCGGCCCAAAGTTTCCCCGCTTGGCGCGACTGGGGATCATAGGCCTTTTGACCACTAGCACGAGTTCGCCTTGGCGGAATGTCCTCGGCCTAGTCAATCTTTCATATGAGCGTGTCATCTTTGCTTTATAAGCTTCCAGATTTTGTTGCGCTATGAGCCAGGTTTCATCAACGGCATCAAGCTCCTCAAGCCGAAGGTGAGCATTTTCTTCGCCCATCAGCTCATAGTGGACTGCCACTCCCAGAGAGGGTAACTCTATCTCGAGGGGGAGTATTGCTTCCGCACCGAATACCAACGCATATGGCGTTGCGTTTGTGGCCGTCTTGAACGTAGTTCGATACACCCAAAGAGCCTCTTGCAGCCTCTCATGCCAATCCTTCTTATTTCGGGACACCGTTTTCTTCATGATCTTCATCAAGGTCTTGATGAAGGCTTCGGCTAGACCATTAGCTCGCGAATTATAAACCGAGGAATATCTCCAGTCTATATTGTGTTGTTGCGCGAAGTGACTGATCTTGTGGCTTTTGTAGGTTGGCCCGTTATCGGAGATGATCCGTCGCGGAGTTCCAAACCGGTAAATGATGTGCGTCTTGAAGAAATGGAGGATATTCTCCGTCTTCACTTCCCTTAACGGTACTGCTTCTGCCCATTTGGAGAAGTAGTCAGTCGTCGCCAGGATGAAACGATGTCCCCTGGACGATGCTGGTTCGATGGGACTGACTATGTCAGTTCCCCACATCTCGAACGGCTAGCTAGCCACTGTCAGATGTAGTGGATTTGGATGCTGGTGGATGAAGTCCCCATGGATTTGGCATGAGTGGCATTGCTTCGTATATTCGAGGCAGTCCTGAATCATCATAGGCCAGTAGTAGCCCATCCGTTTGATCTTCAACTTCATCTTTGGGCCTGCTTGGTGAGAACCGCAGAGTCCGTCGTGAACTTCCTGAACGACTCTTTTTGCCTCTTCAGGTCCCAGACATCTCAACCACAGAGAATCAAACGACCTCTTGTACAGAGTATCATTGACGAAGGCGAAAGACAGAGCTCATTTCATAACCTGATGTCTTGAGGACGCATCTTCGGGCGTTCTATAAAGACTTCCCTCCAATCCTCGGCCTTTTCCCGGTCTTTTATTTGCATAGGCATTTGCTCAGTCGCTCCCTTCTCTTCGGGTGATTCCGGAGATATTTCCGCTGGGGCGAGCACCCGACGACTTTGTACCACAATTCTGACGTCATCGAGGTTCTCGTCAGCCAATTCTTTAGCGAGCTTGGCCAACGCGTCCGCTTTGCTGTTTTCCGCGCGCGGTATGTTCTCCAAAGTGTAGGAAGGGATTTGGGTCAACAATTGTTTCACCTTTTCGCCGTACTTCACCAATTCTTTTTTGCACGTTTGGTAGTCGCCATTTACTTGGCTAACGACCACTTGAGAATCTCCATATATGAGAAGGTTTTCAATTCCCATGTCAATGGCGATCTCGAGGCCTGCTATCAAAACTTCGTATTCGGCTTCATTGTTCGTCCTCGGTTCTGTTAAGGAGAAAGCAAAGCGCATTATCCCTCCTTGTGGAGTCATGAAAATAAGGCCTACCCCCGATCTGATTATGGGCATACTTTGTTTGCGCTTCTTCATAGAGGATGCTCCATCGAAATAAAGCTCCCATCGGGTATCACCACCATCGATTGCGTCAAACGCATGTTCGTCTGGCAGCTCGCAATTCAGAGGAGAATCAGCAGGTATCGGATGCTCAGCGAGGAAGTCGGTGATGGCCTTGCCTTTCACTGCCTTGAGAGGTTGATATGTTATCGAGAAATCCATCCAGCGCAGGGCCCATTTAGAGAGTCGCCCTGTCAGTATGGCCTTTGACATCAAATATTTTAGAGGGTCCACCTTCGAAATGAGACAGACCTCATACGCCAACGCATAGTGCCTGAGCTTTGTTATCGCAAAGATCAACGCCAGGCAGTGTTTTTCAATAGGGGAATAGTTGCTTTCTGCCCCCAGTAGAACTCGACTTAAGTAATAGAGAGCTCTCTCCTTCCCTTGATCGTTCTCTTGTTCCCATAATGCACCTAAGGCACCTTCGAGGGCGGTTGTATAAAGGATGAGAGGTTTTCCCTTAACCGGAGCAGCTAACACTGGCGGATTCTGGAGGTACTGCTTGATTTCGTCCAGCACGTCTTGGCATTTATGATCCCAGACGAACGGGGTTCCCTTCTTCATCAGGTGGCTGTAAGGACGGCACTTGCCTGAAAGGTTGGCTATAAATCGCCGTATATACGCGAGCTTCCCTTGGAGAGACCGCAGCTATTTGAGAGTCCTTGGTGGAGGCATTTCCATGATCGCCTTGATCTTTGACGGATCTATCTAAATACCTCGGTGTCGGACGATGAATCCCAGGAATTTGCCCGAGGAAACTCCGAATGCACACTTGAGAGGGTTCATCTTCAAGTTGTATTGTCGAATGAGTTGAAATACGGTCTTCAGATGCTCGAGATGTTCCTCGTATGATTTGCTTTTAACCACGAGATCGTCGATATAGCATTCGACGATTTCGTGTATAAGGTCATCAAAGATTTTCGTCATGGCCCTCTGATAGGTGGCACCGGTATTCTTCAAACCGAAGGGCATCACCTTATAGAATATACTCAAAGGGGTCCTGAAGGCGGTGTGCTTCTGGTCTTCGGGATGCATCTTTATTTGATTATACCCTGATGAGCCGTCCATGAAGGAGAAAACCTCGTGAGTGGACGTATTGTCTATCATCAGTTCGGTGACTGGCACTGGGAAATCGTCCTTCGGGCAGGCTTTATTGAGATCCCGGAAATCTACACATATGCGTACTGTCCCATTTTTCTTCATCACCAGGACGATGTTGGCGATCCATTCAGGGTATTGAACTTCCTGGATGAAGACAGAGCCGATCAGCTTCTTGACCTCAGCATTGATACTCATCTCAAGCTCGAGCCACATTCTTCATGGCGCCTGTTTGACCGGCTTGACATCCGGAGATATCGCCAATCTGTGCACAGCAATTTCTGGATCTAGTCCCGGCATTTCGGAATAGTTCCACATGAAGCAATCTCTATGCTGTAGAAGCACGTCTTTTAACGCAGCCATCCTTTCTTCAGATAGAAGCACCTGACGAATGTGGGCCACGGGTCACTTGCCGTTCCCAAATCAATCTTCTTGAGGTTATCTGCGGTAGTATGTATTCCATCCTCCAGCTCTTTCGGTGCTGGTGGAAATGCTGAGATCACCTCATCATTGTTGTTTTCGAAGCACTAAGGAAGGTCATCAATATTCTCAGGCTCTTCTTTTGATATTGTTATCATGTGACAAGTACGAGCTCACTTTGAAGACCGATGTGGGTCTGGTTCTGCTTTCGTGGCTTTGGGTTCGTGCTTCTATGGCGGCGTTACCCTCCAACTGTCAGATAGAGTGAACTTGCCAAGCTGATACTGATCTTCAACCCATTTCTTGAAGGTGAAGCAGTCTTCGAGAAGGTGCCCTATTACTCGGTGATAAGAGCAATAGTTTTGGTGTGCGACTTCGCCTGCTTGTTCGGGGTTTTTAGACTCCGGCAGTGTAAGCATCTGATGTTTTATAGCTCGGTCAAGTATCTTCTTCGTCTTGTCCCGAAGAAAAGAGTATGCTCGACTCATCAGGGACAGACCTGGACCGCTCGATTCCCGCTTGCGTGGCTTCTTAGTCCTGCTTTGTTGCTGTCGAGCGCTTTTTTCGCTTTTCGACTTGTTTCTGCCTCTGCGTCGAGCCTTCTTTATAACAGGTGGACAGGGAGCGGCACTTTCATCTTTCACGGCCTGTTGGAGGAGGTGTTGCGTTTTGGCTTTATCATAGATGGCCATCTCACGGTTGTGATCGTCTCTGACTTTTTGGCCAACTTCCCTTATAAGCTTGTCCATTTGTTCTTCGAACGACGGACTGGGCACTTTTACATCAGGAACTTTTACTGGTTCAGGATTAGCGTCCTTCCATTGAGCATCCGCTTCTTCATCGAAGTCATGCACGACGTAGCAGTCACGGAGCAGCTCTCGTTTCTTGGACCGAATGTATCCAAGCCCAATTGTTTCCATTCTCCCATTAGGCAACTTGTGCTGAGTTCCGGGAACGTTCCAGACCCTGTCATAGAATTTGGCTTTTCGAGCGGTCTGTTTGAATGGTATCCCTTAGCGCTTCAATAGCCTTTTCAATCCTTCCATGTAATATCTAGGCAGACGAATGGGCTGAAGCCTGTCAATCGTAGAATCCGCACCGTGCCAGATTTCTTTTTTCACCTTAGTTTCCCCGGAACGGTAGAATAGAATCGCCTTTTTGCCTTCTCGCCTGTGAGGGACATAGAACGTCTGCAGCTCTTCTACACTGTAAGTATCAAGCGCGTCAAGTTCTTTATGATGTTTAAGTGGAACCATGGCGACTTGCAGACTTTGCTCTTCATCAGCGAATGTTCGTATTAAAGGCTGAGTAGAGAATATAGCATGGACCTCATCTTCCGAATCGCTGCCAAAGATCAACATAGGAGCGGACGGTCCCGGCTTGTTGTGTTGGGGTGGCGCGGAATAAACTATCTCTTCGTCCTCCTCAGTATCGCTCCCGAAGACTGGGATGGTGGCGTTAGCTTTGTTCTCCGGTTTGTGACATCTTTCTGTGTCCTCGAAATCCGGTAAGAAATATTTTGCATCTTCATATTTGCGGACTTCGTTCACAGAGAATGGGTTCAACTCTCCCGTTACGGTATACTCGAGACCATCCTTAAAATATTTCATACACTGATGCTGTGTAGAAGGGATGATGTTGTACTCGTGTAACCAGGGTCGGCCGAGCAAAGCGTTATAGCATGTCTTGGCATCTATGACGTGGAATTTAATGTCCATGATGAGTAGTCCAAAGCACAGCGTCAATATCACTGACCCGAGAGCCCGTGATGATTGAGAGTCGAACCCGGAGATAGTGATCTTATCCCGGGCAAGGTGCTGCACGCTCATACAGATTTCTTTCAATACCTGTACATTGAGGAGATTGACGGAGGACCCATTGTCGACCAGGATCTTGCCTATCTTTATATCGTGTCAGTATCCTGAGACATAGAGGGAGCGATTGTGTTCGCACGTCCCAAGGAGAAGGTCTTCATTGCCAAAAGTGACATCGGCCGTGTGCACTTCCTCCAATTCATCCTTCATCTTTTCTTCGGCCAGGAAATCTTGGAATTGTTCCGGCTCCTGTAGTGCCTTGATTAACGAATCTCTCGCCTCTTTTGATAGTAAAGGGCGTCAAGAATGCTGAGCTGCGAGGGTAGCTTCCTCAAGTGTGCCAGAATGTTGTAGTCCACCTTATTTCTCTTTGGCGGGTCCTTGGCAATTAGCTCTTCCACAACTTGGTCATCCAGGGCGATATCCTCAGAGACCTTTTCTTTCCCTTTATCTTTTTTGTTTGAGGGTTCGAGATTCTTTTCGGGTAACGTCCGATTACGCAGCCAGATATTTTTGCAGACCTTCGGCTCTTCTTCTTTTCCCGAGGTGGACTCTTTAAAGAGGGGGCTAAGAGCCAGCTCCTCGTCAGAATCGATCCCGAATGTGAGCACTAGTGATCCCCCGGCGTTAACCATGCGACAATTGCCGGTAGTTCTGTTAAGCCCCTCGGTCGTATTTTTCTGCTCCCGGTGAGTTTTGCGCCTCTCCCGCTTAAAATGTTATCGATGAGCAACATATCCTTGCCACCATATATTGAAAGCTTTGCACTCTTCAGTGGGGCACGAAATCTTCCGATGATATAAGCAGTAGGAGGGGTGCATTTCCACTTCACCAGTAATGCTTCCTTCCGAGGATGGTAACTTCATACCCATTGATATAGCCTTAGCAAACCTTTTCCTCGTCTTGAATTTGCTTTTATCCGCAGTGGATGTATTTTGCTCTAGCGGAAGTGTCTCAGCTCTTTCGTCAAGTCGCTGGCGCTTGGCCCTTTCAAATACAGCCGTCTCGCGTTCCCGATCAGCATTACTTTTCAACAGAGCTTCGTTGAGGATTGCGTCAATTGTTTCATCCGATGGCCCCAGAACTTCCGGTTCAGGATCTGCCCCCATTTTTTCAGTGCAAGGAGTTTCCTCAACATCTGTAAACGAATGGGAGATCATATGACAGCTCGCCACATATTCCTCAGATTCATCCGACGAACTGTCTCCCTCATCTTCTTCTTGAAAGACGTGGTTGAGGAACTCTTGGAGCGTAATGGGAGTCCGTGCTTTCTGGTTGTATTCTTCCAGCGCGTCAATTTGTTTTTGTAAGTCCGTGCGCTTATCGCCTGGCTTCACGGGCTTCTTGGATTTCTTTTTCTTCTTCTTTGAAGATTTTGACGGCTGGTTGTGAGTGCTTAGGCCACCACCATCGGTCTTTGGAGTTGGACACGGCTTCAACATCCCTTCAATGATCTGAGGTTCCAACGGGTTCTTCCACCTGATTGCTGGGCATGTTTGAAGATCGTTCATCATCCTCTTTGTTTTGGCTGATAGCACAACCTCCCATGGGGCTTCTTCAACGAGAGAGCACGTTGCCCCCGGCGTATTCATTCTTTTAGGGGTGTGAGGCTGCGGCGGATTCACCTTCCATCTGTCGGACAACGGGAACTTTCCCTGTTGGTACTGGTCTTCAATCCAATTTTTGAAAACGTAGCAATCTTCGATCGGATAACCCAGTACTCGGTGATAGGGATAGTAATTGGGATCATGGACGTCGTTCGGCTGCGACAGACGTCTTGGATCTGGCAGGTTTATGAGTCGGTTGCGCAACTCCAGCTCGAATAATCTTCTCGTTTTATCTCGGGGAAACTAGTAAGGACATCCTAGCCTCTCCTCAAGGGGTACGTGCGGACACATATTATTTTGACGGACAACCGGCTTCGAGTTGCTCGGCTGTTGTTGAGCATTAGCGACAACGATCGCTTTTCCCTTCCCCTTTTCATTTCGAGAGTCCGGCTTTGGAGGGGGAGGTCTATGGCCCATCTGATCCATTTGCGCTAGCTTGTCGATCAGGGCCTGGAAGGAAGTCGGCTTGAAGAACATCATGAATTGCGATATGGTCGCATGCGGATCGAGGGTCCCCACAAACATGCCTACCGCAGGAGCCTCTTCGATGAGTTGCTCGCATTTTGACCATAAGTTCCGCCACCGTATAGCATATTGGACCCATGTCTCGCCTGGCTTCACTCTGGCATTAATCAATGCCGTCATCAGGGTGCGTTCGCTGGCGCTTGCGAAACGCTGAGTAAACAGCAGTTCCATCTCCGCAAATGTCTTGATAGAGTCGTTTGGGAGCTCAGAATACCACTCGAATGCTGTATCTGAAAAGCTGCCGACGAACTGGCGAAGTAACAGTTTGTCATCACCGCCGGTGTTGCCGCAAAGCGCTCTGAACTGGGCAATATGCTGGTGGGGATTGCCCGTCCCTTTATAGACATGGAATTTCGGTATCGTATAGCCCGGCGGGTTCTTTATCTAATCGTACCAGCTCGGATATGGTCGTTCTGCTTTTACGACCTGACCGGCTGCCTCAGTCGCATGATGAACCCGTATCTGTAGGGCTATATATTTGTCCAAGTCAGCTTTGGAGATTGTCTCCTCTTTGGCTGTTGACAGAGCAGGTGGAGGATTTGACGTTTTGTAGGGTTCCTAGGCACACTCAAGAGGTCTCACAAGGCATCAACCATGCCAAATTCAAAATTTTCCGGTGCCGAGAAACCCTAAACTAGATCGTTAACTAGAGAATAGGCGAAACTACAAGCTAGTAAACAACTTTACTGCAAAGTGAAAGAGACTACAACCTTTGTAGATCCGGTCCTCCACTTCCTTAGCTGCGTGACGATGTCCCTTCACTGTGATCATCGGATCCCGGACTCTAGCGTCGGTTTCATCGGAGAAATGGGCGGGCTAGGTCGTCGACTTTGAAGCCGAAGATGATCTACGTCGAGGCAACTCAAGATCAAGCTCCAACTTCACCAAGTCATGAAACTTGTGAAGAAAACACCCTATACCACATGGCAAGTGGTAGAGGATGAAGAAATAGGAAGTGGGTTCACTTTGAATTTGGATTTCTCACTTGACATATTTCAAGAGAGCTTTTCTTTTTCTTCACTTGAAGAAGAAGATGAAGAAGAAGAAAATGAATAATGAATTATCTCCAAAAAGAAAATCAAGTGATGGTTATCATTTAGCAACCATGGGTAAGTAAACTCATGTAGAGAATAAACTAGGGTTTAGGTAATGGTTAGGTTTAGGATAAAAACAAAATGGTAGACTTTCAAAGCTTCATGAAGCTTCAAGAGCAAAACAAAACAAGCCTCCATTTTATTTTTCCCAAAATGAATAAATAAATAAATCAAACCCTAACCATTAACTTAATCATAGTTTAAAGCAAACACATACCCAAGTTTGCATGTATCATCAAACATGATACAAGCAAGTGCACAAAAATATATCATATATACAATGTGCACAATCTAGTGAGAAAATCCATCTTAAGTGAACAAATACTAGTTAATGTAAAGTAATATATCAAATATATAATTATACATTAAATCATTAAATCAGCACTTGATTTAACAATCCGGTTATATCACATATGACCGACTAATATCTAATGTATCGACTTATCGAATCAATCCTCGATTCGATAACTAGGTTATATCACATACAACCAATCGATACATTCATCGCGAGAATAGAATACGGTATCACATACACGCATTATTCTCGGTCCCGCACATATCTCATATGCGCTCCTATTTCGTTTCGCTTGAGCCAGGAAACCTCTGTGTAGGACTCTAAAGACTCGTCAATACGCCGGCAGCAGGTGATGATCATATCAAACACCCACAAGCCGCAAGCGGTCTGCTAAACGTAACGGCCACCCGGGTATTGAGCGATCAGAAGATCGATGAGCAAGCCCCCTCACACTCCTGTGAATCCAACCAGTAACACTTACCGTACAGTCCGGTATGTTCGTCCGATATGTCGCATATCTTGCCTAGGGGTGGTAAACGTCAAACCCCAGTAGCTTGATAAGTCGTGTCGATATGAGGTCTATAACAGTTCGAGAAACTACTGGTAACACTTACCAGTAAATCTCAGCAACCCTGGCCAGGGATTTCCGATTATAGCCAATCGAACACAGTGCAACATCAACTCCCTATACCGGGAGAGACGAATCCCCTCCTATCGCTCATTGCCTCCATGTGATTCGGGACTGTACCCAAAAGCCACCGTTTTGCACGCCCTCTTGGACGTGGTAAGGTGGAAATCAAAGCACAGTGGGAATCACACAAGACTCTATGACGATCTCGGGTCTACAGACTAACATGTACCAGTGTCACCAGAGAACTGCCATCTGACGTAAGGTATAATACCATCTGGGAGTTCTCGACGAGTCTGTCCAGTGTACCCAATCTCTACTGAGCACCCGTATATCATCTCTGATGTCAAACACCAATGGATATAGGATCATCCATCGCCCATCTGTATGGGTCGAGAATGTATACGCTAGTCTACTCTGGTATATCAATGCCCCGTCTCGATACACCCACGACTAGGGACCTTGAAGGATGTACTTATGGACTACCATGTCCCCACTAGTATGATCCGCATCATAGTCCAGGTAGTCAAGTACACATCCTAAGGGCTTTACCAACATGTAACAGAGAGACAATCAGTGTACACGTTAAGGTAAAGAGTAACCAGATAGCATACTATCATGTCGAGCAAGAAAGTCCTCCCTATATATGTCCCACCATCCACTACAATATACATCCTATGTACAGTAATGGCCTCTAGGGCATACATATAACTAACAATCTCCCACTTGCACTAGGGCCATCTGTAGCAGTGGTTGCAGTATCTCATACTCAACCATCCCATGAAAGTCTCTCTCTGGGAAAAGGCCTTTGTGAGTGGATCCGCCGTGTTGTCCTCTGAGTCTACTCTCCTAACCTCGATCACCTTGGAGATCAGCCATCTCCTTGATCAGGTGATACTGCCTTAGAATTATGTCTGGATCACTGATGGGACGGACGTTCCTTGGCGTATAGCCACAACTCCATTGTCATACAATGGGAGGAACTAAGTTCATCTCATGAACAAATATACATCCAAATAGCCTCTTTGGTAGCATCTTAAATAGCGATGTATCCTGCCTTTATCGTCTAGTATGCCACGGTATCTAGCTTGGAACTCTTCCAACATACCGTCCCTTTACTGAGGATAAAGATAATGCCTGTGACTGACATTCAGTCGTCCTTATCACCCTGGAACCTTTCCAGTGATTCTCCCCAGGATCAATTGATACCATCTCACTACAACTAGTGAGTATCCTAACATCCAATTACCTTTATCTCATAGATGAAAACTCAGGATTTAGGAGGTATCACTTTGATCCTGTTTGGAGAATCTTTGTGAGAAGCGGAGATTGACCGAGCGTAGCAAAGGAAACTCCTTCCCTATCAAGAGTATGTCATCCACGTACTCTACGAGGATCACTACCATACTCCCTACTACCTTTTTGTATATACAAGGTTCATCTACCATTTTGATGATGTCAAACTGTTTGACTAACTCATCAAAACAGATGTTCTAACTCCGCGATGCCTGCTTCATCCTGTAAAGCAACTTGCACACGTTTCCGCTGCCCCCACTGTTTATGAAGCCCTCTGGCTGTGTACTTATAGACACTCTCTTCTAAAACATCATTTTAGAAAAGCTGTCATGGCACCCAACCACCAGATATCGTAGTCATGGTATGTAGCCGTGGCAAGTAGGATCTGGATGGACTTAAGCATAGATCCTTAGAAAAGGTTTCATCATAATCCATACCTGGTCAATGATGCAAACTTTTAACAAGTCTAGCTTTGAAAGTCCCAACTTTTCCATGTACACCAAGTAATCTTCTCAAGATATACTTGCTCCTGATGGGGATTTAACCCTTCAAATAAAGCAACTAAAGTCCATACTTTGTTGGTGTATAAGGATTCCATCTCAGATCGCTAAGCATCCAGCCATTCTTACAGAATCCCACTCCTGATGGCCAGCTCGAAACTAGTTGGGTTATCATCTCATGATGCATTCCTCGCTCCCACTATCATAGAGAAACAGAAGTATCTCTCAGGTGGGTGAGGAACCCTACTGGATCGGCGGAGAGGCTGAGGTTCGTTGGTAACTATTGAATCCTTTGGTTCTTCCAAATCATCAGCTGCCAGTTTGTATAGCTGGAACATTTCCAGTTCTACAGAACTGACCTTGCCTCGATCTTGTCCGGATTTTGCTTTTAGACATAGGCCGGACAACCCCAAATCTTAACTAACTTAAGATATGGGCTCTTCCCTTTCCATATCACATATGAAGCGGTAGGAAACTGATTTGATTGGATCCCTATTCAATAGGTATGCAACTTCATAAGTGCATAACTCCTAAAAGAAAATAGGTAACTCGGTAGTACTCATCATAGAGCACACCTTATCATATAGGGTGGGATTGCTCCGCCCCGATATACCATCGTGCTATGGTGTATACAGAGGAGTAATGCTGAGAGAGAATCTCATTCTCCTTTAGAATAATCCAGGATTTCCGTGCTCAAGTATTCTCCGCCCTGATCACATCAAAAGACATAATACTTATACCCGTATTTTGGTTCTCTACTTCTAACTTATATTCTGTGAATATCTCAAAAGGTTCGGACTTGTGTTTCAACAGGAACATATGTCTGAATCTTGAGAGATTATCAGAGAATGTAATGAAGTACAAAGAACCGGTCTTGGTATGTGTAGACAGGGGACCTTCATACATTAACATGTATCATCCCAAGAGTTCAACTAACTCTTTCTCTGCTTCCAATAAACAGAGCTATGGTCATCTTCTCTCTGTGACATGACCGGCAAGTTTCATAAGATGTAAATTCAAACTAATTTAAATATGCATCTATATGTAATTTCAGCTAGTCGGGTCGCATTGATATGACCTTGTCTACAATATCTCAAGAAGGAATCGTTCATATCTGAACTCTTCCTCTTGTGTGTGTTCTGTATACTAGGAACTGTAGTTTGATTTAGAACGTCAATGCTTTTACATAACGTGCCTGATCCGATCAACTTTTGATATAGGAAATGTTCAAAACATTATCCAACAATACAAAATTATATCCTTCTTTAATAAATAAAGAGACAGATATGATTTTTTATATCAGGTTCGGTATCTAATAGCATTTGTTCAGAATCAATGTATTGGTAATACAGGGTGACAGTGACCAACAGACTTGGCTGCAACACTTGCACCATTTTCTGCCTCATGAAACTTATCACCCGTTCTCGGTTCTCTACCTTTCTGTAGCCCTATGTAACAGATTACATTTGCGGGATCCTGATCCGGTATCTAATACCTAGGACGTAAAGGACACTGAGAAATAGTTCTGTATAATGAACACACCCGAAGATGATGCATCAGCATGCACTCTCTTCGTTTGGGCGGCACGGGAATTCTGGTAATCCCCAATTTCCTGCTCTGTCTCATAATAATAATAAGTTGGAGAGGGACCAACGTTCCCCAGCTCAGTATAACAAGCGGGTTCGGTCAATACATCCGTATTATTATCTTGATTAAGGCATGACATGGTCGCTACCAGGAGAGAGAGAGAGAAGAAAACACTCTGCGTGCGCTCTTCCAAGATCAGATTGGTTATTATTTTATCTAATCAGGATGGCTCCCACTGTTGTTATCAAATCTTCCTTCAAACCCGAAAAAGAAAGACTAGCAGGGATTAATTACATACTACAAGTTCGCCAATCTTTCAGCCAGGCCAGTGTCGGTACTTTGAGGGAGGTCCCCCGTACTTTCGCACGGACCTAATTACAGTAAACCTCGTTTTCTCAGAGGCGTAACCCCGTTGACACCTTTCTAGACACCTACTTGATCGGCTAATTATAATGTGTAAAACTCTCCCAGGAGTAACTCTTACTCGCAGCGGGTATCGGGATCCAACTATCTCATAGAAGGTATGCAATCTCATTGCAAATTTCAACACTTGAACTCCCGATAATTTTGCCCCTAACACCCTATGACCTTGACGTAGGTCAACAAACCATAGGCTACTAGTCAAGTTCAACCCTTCATTTCTTGATTGAATAAAACCCACCCACACGACCCTTGACGGAGGTCAACAAGGACGTACGACTACCCTAACCCAATCTGCATCATATGCATAAGCAGATAAATACTAGTTAGCTACCGCACACTATGCCTTGACGGAAGTCAACAAACGTAGCACGAATACTAAGTAGGACTTATCTGAAATGACGGAAGGCTACGACAGGTTTTTTCCGAAAACCTATTGCGTAATGAACTTGATATCGTTGTAGAATCAAATGATTTTAAAATGGAGTGTTTTTTAGGCTTTTCTAGTTTTGCTAAAGGGGTCACTCCCGGTGAAGGGATCGTCGGCCCTTTCCTCGTCGAATGAGGTGCGGGATATATCATATATATCACTGTGCAAAGCTGAAACTATAGAAGCAATCAAAAGACAAACCGAGTGTGTAGCATCTGCCAGTTATTGCTAAAGGGGTCACTCCCGGTAAAGGGATCTCGGCCCTTTCCTCATCGAATAAGGTGCAGGATGTTCTACGAGGAACACCGCGATGCAAAACAAGAACTGTAGCTACCTGTTTTTGAAAATTTGATTCCACAACATCTTAGGTTTCTTTTCTTTCATTAATCATATTAATGAAGTCCCATCATTTAAGTACCTAAACATCACAGATAAATATAACGTACGCTTATGCCATCCGCATTCGCCTCGATGTCCCGTCTGCACCGTTAGGTTAGGTAACTAACGGCAGAGCGAGGCAGGGCTAGCGCGGGTGTAAAACATAAGCAACGTCTATATAATATATCATATATACTATATACTATATCTATCCGAACATATTACATGATCTCATCACAGATAACGCAGCAGAAAATATCATATGAAATATTGGATATACTAGGACGTCCGTGTTTTCAATACGAGCCAGTATAAAACACGGATTCCACGGTCGTGATGAATAGCCAATCCCACACCCCTAGACCCCTACGAGAGCGGCAAGCAACCCTACCAATTCTAGAGTTAGGAGTCCCGGACTCGACTCCTCGAGTTGGTCTCCTACTGGACTCTAGAACCCGGTTACTTGTGCCCTCCTCCTTAGGTCTATCCTAGTGCGGAAAAGTAAATAATATACAAACGGTGACATCTTCCACAACCTGGAAGTGCCCCAATAAAAGAATATTACATACAAGTTTTTACATGAATGAAAATGAAAAACACTCATCTCACATAAAACCCCCTGGCTATTCAAACACGACGATCCAATATAACATATCCAGCAACACATAACATCGCATGTCGTCAACGTAAGTAAGTATGCATACACCGATTGTCGTCGACGTATAGCAACGACAATCGGCAATACCACTACATACTACACTTACGGTCACAGAAAAGAAAGTGTAAAACTACAACAGTTGGAATCCGCAACCTTTTTAGACATCGCATGCCTAATCAATTGAATTCCTTAGACATCGCATGCCTAACAATTATAAACCCCGTATTTTAGTCTCATTATCGAAAACTCTTTTCAATATCAAGTCGGGTAATTCAACAAGATTCCCGACATCCTGATCGAATGCTCGTCGCAAACTTTAGTAGATGGCCGCACCCCAATGCCGTCGACGAAGTTCACTAAAGCGGAACATCGCTGCCGCGAGCACACGAACGGATGCTTTCGGCGATGGGGTTCTCCTACAGTCACTTGGTCGGGGCTATGGGGTGTAGCTGTCTATTAAGTTTACCCGGCGAGTATCCGCGTACGCTACGTGATTGCGACGGACTTTTAATCGCATCAAAATTCCGTGGCAACCGATCAAGTGAGACTAAAGTCCTATGTTTATAACATTCATTCAGTTATCTCATAACTGCTTGTGGATTCTAAATATTGTATCACATTCCAGATAAATAGAAAATGTTAAACTTTCCGATCGAACAATCAAACACCCAATGTTTCCCGAAACAGCTCAACACTTGAAATAAGTTTAGAAACATCCATTTCATCCCTCAGTACCAACGGTCCAGCCATAGAAGGATCAAGCCAACGCCTCACATGTGGCACGCCGTACTGCCCCAAACCCTAAGGTTCAAAGGGCAGTTCAAGACGGTCACATAATCGAGTTAAGGATTGTTGTCTTCTAGAGGGTCCATCGCGTTACTTGCACTACTTAGAACATTCTTAAACTACGGAAAAATCCAACACTTGGAAATTTTCCGGCAGGGGAAAAAGTAGGTATTTATATCCGATCGAACTTTTTAACAGTTTCTAAAATATCCGGAAAAACATAAACGAAGTTAAATTATCCGATCAAATTAACGAGTCCCCAATAAAACCCTAGAAAACTCAACACTTTGGTGGAATTAAAAAATTACCATAAAAAATTGCCAAGAAAGGACCTAAGAATAAATATATGAAATTTCAGGGACTAAGTCAAAATTTTGGCCGCAGAACCGCCGCCAAACCCCTGGTTTCGCCGCGGTTCCGCAGTCAAATTATTGACTTAGTGGACCGTACTTCACAGTAATTCTTAGTTTTTCCTGCTTGTTTTTATGAGCATTTTTAATTCACAAAACTCCACTGTTTTGAAAAATGTATAGAGAAGGGTTTTGTCGGGGTTTACGGGTTCGATTGGACTTCGAACTTCGTCTACACTTCGCCTAAAACTTTAGCTAGACTCTGATACCACTGTAGGGTTCCTAGGCACACTCAAGAGGTCTCACAAGGCATCAACCATGCCAAATTCAAAATTTTCCGGTGCCGAGAAACCCTAAACTAGATCGTTAACTAGAGAATAGGCGAAACTACAAGCTAGTAAACAACTTTACTGCAAAGTGAAAGAGACTACAACCTTTGTAGATTCGGTCCTCCACTTCCTTAGCTGTGTGACGATGTCCCTTCACTGTGATCATCGGATCCCGGACTCTAGCGTCGGTTTCATCGGAGAAATGGGCGGGCTAGGTCGTCGACTTCGATGCCGAAGATGATCTACGTCGAGGCAACTCAAGATCAAGCTCCAACATCACCAAGTCATGAAACTTGTGAAGAAAACACCCTATACTACATGGCAAGCGGTAGAGGATGAAGAAATAGGAAGTGGGTTCACTTTGGATTTGGATTTCTCACTTGGAATCATCACTTGACATTTTTCAAAAGAGCTTTTCTTTTTCTTCACTTGAAGAAGAAGATGACGAAGAAGAAAATGAATAATGAATTATCTCCAAAAAAAAATCAAGTGATGGTTATCATTTAGCAACCATGGGTAAGTAAACTCATGTAGAGAATAAACTAGGGTTTAGGTAATGGTTAGGTTTATGATAAAAACAAAATGGTAGACTTTCAAAGCTTCATGAAGCTTTAAGAGCAAAACAAAACAAGCCTCCATTTTATTTTTCCCAAAATGAATAAATAAATAAATAAAACAAATAAATCAAACCCTAACCATTAACATAATCATTGTTTAAAGCAAACACATACCCAAGTTTGCATGTATCATCAAACATGATACAACCAAGTGCACAAAAATATATCATATATACATTGTGCACAATCTAGTGAGAAAATCCATCTTAAGTGAACAAATATTAGTTAATGTAAAGTAATATATCAAATATATAATTATACATTAAATCATTAAATCAACACTTGATTTAACGATCCGGTTATATCGCATATGACCGACTAATATCCAATGTATCGACTTATCAAATCATTCCTCGATTCGA
Organism: Agapanthus africanus; assembly: GCA_030015575.1. Classification (NCBI taxonomy): domain Eukaryota; kingdom Viridiplantae; phylum Streptophyta; class Magnoliopsida; order Asparagales; family Amaryllidaceae; genus Agapanthus; species Agapanthus africanus. Next base: position 388,100,747 of record CM057349.1, on the reverse strand, counting down.
TAACTAGGTTATATCACATACAACCAATCGATACATTCATCGCGAGAATAGAATACGGTATCACATACACGCATTATTCTCGGTCCCGCACATATCTCATATGCGCTCCTATTTCGTTTCGCTTGAGCCAGGAAACCTCTGTGTAGGACTCTAAAGACTCGTCAATACGCCGGCAGCAGGTGATGATCATATCAAACACCCACAAGCCGCAAGCGGTCTGCTAAACGTAACGGCCATCCGGCTATTGAGCGATCAGAAGATCGACGAGCATGCCCGCTCACACTCCTGTGAATCCAACCAGTAACACTTACCGTACAGTCCGGTCTGTTCGTCTGATATATCGCATATCTCGCCTGGGGGTAGTAAACGTCAGACCCCAGTAGCTCGATAAGTCGTGTCGATATGAGGTCTATAACAGTTCAAGAAACTACTGGTAACACTTACCAGTAAATCTCAGCAACCCTGGCCAGGGATTTCCGGTTATAGCCAATCGAACATAGTGCAACATCAACTCCCTATACCGGGAGAGACGAATCCCCTCCTATCGCTCATTGCCTCCATGTGATTCGGGACTGTACCCAAAAGCCACCGTTTTGCACGCCCTCTTGGACGAGGTAAGGTGGAAATCAAAGCACAGTGGGAATCACACAAGACTCTATGATGATCTCGGGTCTACAGACTAACCTGTACCAGTGTCACCAGAGAACTGCCATCTGACGTAAGGTATAATACCATCTGGGAGTTCTCGGCGAGTCCGTCCAGTGCACCCAGTCTGTACTGAGCACCCGTATATCATCTCTGATGTCAAACACCAATGGATATGGGATCATCCATCGCCCATCTGTATGGTTCGAGAAGGTATACGCTAGTCTACTCTGGTATATCGATGCCCCGTCTCGATACACCCACGACTAGGGACCTTGAAGGATGTACTTATGGACTACCATGTCCCCACTAGTATGATCCGCATCATAGTCCAGGTAGTCAAGTACTCATCCTAAGGGCTTTACCAACATGTAACACAGAGACAATCAGTGTACACATTAAGGTAAAGAGTAACCAGATAGCATACTATCATGTCGAGCAAGAGAGTCCTCCCTATATATATCCCAGCATCCACTACAATATACATCCTATGTACAGGAATGGCCTCTAGGGCATACATATAACTACCACGTTTCTCCCCTATCGTCTTCAAGAACGATCGGTGGATCTTCAGCTGGAGGATCTTGTTGGATCATCATTCCCACCATGTCCTGGAATAGTTGGGCAATTCGCTTTATGTTGGCTGCTTGTTCAGCAGCCTCTTTATCCTTCTTCTCCAATATCCGACGAAGGAATTCAGCGCCAGTTTCTTGCTCCTGGCGTTCATCCGAGGATGCTTCGGGGCTTTCTTTTGGCCCAGCGAGTGCAGCCATCGCGTTCATCATCTCCTGGAGCTTTTGCTGTTGCTCCTGATCTTTGGTCACTGACCGGTAAGCAGTCTATGACCTGTAGATGCACGGCTGTCCTCCTTCCCAGACGCCATGTAGACGGTATGGACTACAATGTCCCCGGACTTAGGGCGTTTGGGCTCGCCGCCCTTGGCATTTGCTGCGGGCGTAGGAATTTTCTCCGGGATCCTTCTCTTGTGGGCCGTTGAAGTTGAAGGGGTCGTTGCTGCGGGCACCCTGGTGATTGTCGTCCTTTACTGTTTGATTGGACAGTCCTTTTCTTCCTGCACTTTCGTCCTTTTCTGCTGACGAGAGTGACCTTGGTCAATTACAGAGTCTTGAACCCTTCGCCAAACTTTATAAATTTTAGAGAATAGCCGCTGAGGGGGCTACTCCAACTTTGTTTCTGTAACCCTCTCTGCTGGCGGAGGAGATCTTTTTAGCATAGCAGTCGGAGAGTTCTTACGTACCCTCCTAAGTGGTTCAAAGCTGTTCCCAGTTGGAACAGCAGCATTAACTTCCACCACTGGAGCAGGTGGAGTTAGCCCTGAGGGGGAGTTGCCCCCGTCCTTCCTTACTCGGCGTCAGTGGTGACGTCGAGCATGACGAGCCGTTAGGGCTGGCTCGGAGATAGGGACAGCTTCATCTTGCCCCCTGTCCGAATAAGGTGCCGCCGGTGCCAGCCTCTTAAAGACTGAGGTTGTCCTTTGAGTAGCGATATTCAATCTGTCAAAGACAGATTCTCGAGTAGGAGCAGGAGCCGGAATAGTCAGCCTTGAAAAGACTGACTCTTTAACAGGAGAAGTCGCCTTGGCGACTTTTGGAGCAGGGGTGGTTGTCTTTCTCGGGACGGCCATTTCAGGGTTCATGGGCTTCTTGGCGGGCCCATCAGGGTTCTGGTTCAGCCTGGCAAAGACAGAGGCTGCCGGTTTGATATTAGACGACCCGTTGAAAGGGGCCGTTGTAGCAGTGAGCCGATCGAAGACCGACTTCTTATTCGCTTCTGGTGCGGGCACTGGCATGGTGAAGCTTGCAGGCGGGATCATGGTTCCAAAAAACAAGCCGGTGGTGGCCTGGGTCACCTGTTCTACCGGCATGGCAAGGATGGAGGCCGCTTGAGTCCCATAAGCTACACCTCCAGGTGAGGTGGAGCGTTGGTTGCACTGGCACTTTGAACAGCTCGAGCAGTTGGAGGCCATTGATGCTTGATTTCTGCGCCAGGAAAAAGACCAAATCTTAGTAACTTAAAATCCAAAGGCAACCATTAACAAACCGCGATTCGTTCGCGAAGACGACACACGAAGTGTGGAGTAGAAAGAGGAAAAGGTCCCACCGGGCGTGCCAGAATCTGTTCCCCTCCGAATGACGCGGCGGAGACGCGGTAAACGTCTTTCCTAAAATTCGGGTCAGATGCTATTTGGTTTTACACGTCCACCTCTCCGAAGATGCCAAGTTGATTTATGGCACAGTGTATCGGAGGTTTAGACGGATGCGGCCGATGTAGCAGACTTCGTCAGATTCCCCCTCGCTTGAGGGGTTTTTGATTGTGGGGACGCTCTTCCCTGCAGACGCAATCCCCTGCAGTTAATTACTCTATCGCATCGCGGTAGCCACTTTCTCCTTCTCCAGATGTTCACTTCGTGTCGTGTGTGTTTGTTTTGTTTGTGGTTGCTCGTGGATTGTATACGGAGACTAAATGATGCCGTCGCCCGTAGGATGTGGATTAGTCCAACTTCGTGTTTACTTAGATTTGTGTTTTGTGTTTTAGTTTAAGGATACGTTAGCCATATTGAGGCTAAGATCAACTTAAACTTTTGTTAACGGGATCGTTTGGATCCGACATGAGAGCAATTGGCTCTATTGTTTAGTTTAATGACGTTGCGGTCGATTTCAAGTTTAGGGACATGGTGGTCCATCATTCCCATTTGGGGACGAACATTAGTTTTAAGGACATTTCGGTCCACGAGTTTAAGGACCCCGCAGTCCGTATCGATGTGTGATTGTCGGGACCCGTCACCTCTCTGACGTTGTTGAAGGATTACAACGATAGGTGTCAGAGGAGTTCGGAGATGTACCCTTGAACCGGATGTAAATTGATTTAGGAGAGCAGTCTTGCTCAGTCAATTTAATTTGAGGACTTACGGCCATGACTAGGCTAAGTCCAGTTGAGAAATATTCAACGTTTTTATTTATCTTTGGCCTATTAGGCCTGTGCTAGGGCTTTGCCCCTTTTTAATAATGCATTGCATTTTATTCTGGCCTGCTAGGCCTTTGGGCTCTGTCCCTTTGTAAATGATGCAGAGTATCTGTTTTGGTTTGGGCTTTGCATTGCATTTTATTAGGCCTGTTAGGCCTTTTTTAATTGGGCTTGGCCCTTCTGTAAATAATGCAGTGCATTAATTACTTGACAGTGGCTTGTCAAGCGCTTTGCGCCAATTACTGAGCGCAAGCGCTTGCCGTGGCGACACATGTCATACTCTGGTGAGCGCAAGCGCAACAGCGCAGTGCGCTGCGCTGGTGCGCTACTGACACGTGGCGCGCTCTGGTGAGTTGCGCCAACTTTAAAGAGCAATGCTCTATTTTTAAAAGCGCATAGCGCAAGTGGTTCTGGAGCTGACACGTGGCGCTCTCTGGTGGCTTGCGCCAACCCAGGAGCGCAACAGTGCAGTTTTTGCAAGTGCAAGGCACTATAACTTGAGAATCTTTAAGATTACAGAACCAATGGTTCATAAAGAAGTGAAAGACACTGTTATTATTTATTTTTTATTGAAGATCATTGATCTTGTTCTTAGATCAATGATCTATTCAGTAGAAGTTCTTCTCTTTTTTTTAAAGGTTTTTACCTTCTTTCCCTTCTTGAGTTCTTCTCAAAATTCTTCAGAGTTCTCTCTGTTTTGTTGTTTTTGAAGTTCTTGATGTTCCTTTTTTTTTTGAATTGGGGTCTAGGGGCCCTTATATAGTGCCCATTAATTTGTTAAAGAGATCATTCTCTGAATAATTTGGGGAATTTTCCCCACCGTTGGATCTTTGATCCAAGGGCTTCTGTTTTACAGAAGACAATTTTCTTGTTTTAACAAGAACAGAAAAATCTTACTGGAATTTTAATTTTGTTTGGCGCAGATACAACAGCGCTTGACACGTGTCGCACAGCGCAGAGCGCAGCGCAACTGCGCTGCCACGTGGCGTGCAGCGCACAGCGCAGCGCAACTGCGCTAGCGCAACTGCGCTGCCATGTGTCACGCAGCGCAGTGCTTGCGCAACTGAATCATTGCTTCCTTTAATTTTATTTTAAATAGAGCCTTGCTCTGATTGGGTGCGCTGCCTTGGGCGCTGCGCAGACGTATCAGCTTTTGACACGTGGCGCGTTGCGCGCAGCGTAAGGGATTTGAAGCGTTGCTTCAATTTTTGAATTTTGAAATTCAAACAGAGCTTTGCTCTGATTGGAGGAAACAACGGGTCCGCATCTCATGGCTTTAAGAAAGAGAGGACCTCACTCTAGGATTGGCAGGCTATTCTCCGCACTCGTATGGTGTACAGGTTGACCCAAGGTGGAGTGCTCAAGTTACCAGATTCCGTGCAGTGCTGGGTGGTTCATTCACTATGCTGAAGGGGGCTGCCTCGCTTCTGGTTTTGGCGGGTAACTTGCCGCACCCGTATGAGTCTAGGTTTTTATTCCACAGGTTATCCACACGACCAGGGGAACGTCGGGTTTCAGTAGTGGCTCTGTGAAACCCGGGGATCCCAGATTATCTGTATTGTTCTGTGATGCTTATTACTTTTCTTTAATGTTGCATTTATCACGCCTGGAGCGATTATTGTATATTGGTATATATACTAGCAGATGTTGTATATGTTTTGCAACCGCGCTAGTCCAGTCCCCGCTCTGTCGTTCGTTAAGTAACTTAAAGGGTGATGACGGGACCCAGTGGCGAATGCGGATGGCATATACGTACATTTTATTTTCGTTCTTTTTTGGTGTGATTAATTGATGGGACTGCATTGATTCTGATCGATGCAAAGGAAAACAGACCTGTTGGACATTTTTGGAACAGTTTTCAAAAAGTGTTATTACAAGGACGTTTTCTTTTATATTTCATAGTGGTATTTAGTTTGGAATATCCTACACCTCATTCCATGAGGCAAGGGCCGAGATCCCTTCACCGGGAGTGACCTCTTGGACAGAGGTTTGCGTCAGGGTAATAACTTCACTATAGCCGATTATTTTTTGCTTTCCATCGTGATATTCAGTTTGGAATATCCTGTACCTCATTCCACGAGGAAAGAGCCTAGATCCCTTCATCGGGAGTGACCTCTTTAGCAATGGTTTTCGCCACTATATTTTTGTAAAAAGCTATCAGGTTCCTTCAACAATTTCAAGTTCGTTACGTTAAAGGTTTTTCGTGAAAAACCAGCCGTAGCCCTCCATCATTTCAGTTGGGTATTGAGTAGTATTCAAGCTATGTATTTTGACCAACGCCAAGGCATAGTGTTTGGTAGCTGCTGGGTATTCATCTATTGCATAGATAGATGTGTTGGTTTAGGACAGTCGTACTTCCATTTGGCCAACGTCAGGGGTATGTACGGGTCGGTTCAAATTAACAAGATAATGATGGGTAGAACTTGACATGTGACTTATGATATTTTGGCCAACGTCAAGGTCATAAGAGCATGGGGCAAAAAAAATCCATATCGGGAGTTTCTAAAGAAACTGAAACTTGCCAGGCATGCGCATACCTTCTGGAGTGTGATAACGTGAGTAGATTCCTTCACGTTATCATGTGATGAGAGTTGGATCCCGATTCCCACTGATGGGTTGGTTTACTCTTCGGGTGATCCCGACTAATTCGTCTTTCAGGTGTGGAGGAGAATTTGACGATACAGTGGGAGGTTTCCTGATTAGATAAAGTGATAACCATTCTGATCTAGGTTAGAGTGCACGTAGAGTGTTTCTTTTCTCTCTCTCTTTGGCAGCGACCATGGCCCGACCCTAGACTATGACTCAGTGACCAAGGTGACCTAACTTTCTTAAAATACTGGTTTTTGGATTGTCTGAGTTTCATACATCATTGCCACTCCTTCTTTTACCCTTTGCATTTCTCCAGAACACCTCGTATTACTACGAACATCCACTTTCATTGGATAAATCCATCGTATGGTTATATACGAACTCGAAGGGACTTCTTCGGGGATGGATTCAGGTTCAGGAGAAATTGAATTGGTTTATTCAGTTGTCTTTTATCATCACCTTCTCTCAGGTTGAGAGTACTCCTTGGTTTAGGAGACGATAAACCTATTACACTTATTAGATAGTCTTCTTCCAAACCATAGGCAGGTGCCGAAAGGTAGGGAATGAAGAAAACAAATTAGCCTAAGTAGGGTGTACAGAAGGTAATAAGTAAAGAAAAAATAAAGGGATTAGAAAGAGGGCAAAGTAAGTTGTGACTGCTATCATTCATGACCAAACCACGTAGTTCATCGCCACTCCTACTTCACCATTTCTTTTTCTCCAGTTCAGGAGAAATAGATTAAGGTTTTATTCAGTTGTCTTTTATCATCACCTTCTCTCAGGTTGCAAGTACTCCTAGGATTAGGAGAGTACACCTATTATGCTTACTGGATAGTCTTCTTCCAAACCATAGGCTGGTGCCGAATGATAGGGAAGGAAGAAAATCATTTAGCCTAACGATGGTGTACAGAAGGTAACGAATAAAGACAAATAAAGGGATTTGGAGAGATGGCAACGAAATATACGGTTATAGTCATGAATCTGGATTATGGAAGAAGCATTACTACGAATACCCGAATACCCCTTCGAAACATTTTCATGTTTCAGTTTCAATGTGCATTGTTAATAGAAAACCGATTTACCAATTAGACACTTGCTCCAGGGTATGTATTTACCAGGTATGATTCTCACATCTGTATGGTTTTACAGATGATGAGTGGGAGTAAGTTATTGGGAATTAGGTGACCATCCTCATTATATCGGAATTCGTTGTAATTGGTGATATTTGAGAAAATCGCCTAGGTGTTTGCTTGACAGCAAGTATTTGGTTTTGAATATCCGTTGTTATGCACCAATTTCAAATTGATATATCTGTACCTTTATTTTCATAAAGTGAGATAACTTTTGAAATTATGTCTGTGACATTTACCTATATCAGTTGACGATTGGGTAAGGAGCATTGAACAGCGGAGTAGTTCTTAACCATAAGTACAATTTTCAACCTATGATGCATAGGTTTTGAGTTATTCAACTCAGCGGACTTATACAGAGTATTGTATGTTGTCCAGTGTCCATTAGGACAAAGGGGTTGGTCCTCGTACTATATTCTATTTACTTGTGACTTCTCTAGTTTTTAAACAAGTGTTTCGTAGAAATACAAGGTCTAAATTTTGAGAAGTTGTGGGTACAGGAATAAAGTAGAGAACCAGGTGTTGCAAGTATCAGGATTCTTCAAGGTGATCGAAAATGTAGATACTTGTATATGGTATTCAGTTGATAGTACTGGTTTTGAGAAACTTGTTTCACTTTCGGGTTACTCATAATTGGATGCATTCCTAAATTGAGTAATGATGATCGGCCTCTCTCCATTTTGTTGACATGCACTGGAGACAGCTGCATGAATTGAATCTGGTTCCAATTAAATCTATGCCTCAGATTCTATATTGGATATAGAGTGGTTCGTATCTTAACGATGTTAAGGTACGGGGAGTTGTCCGGCTTATGCTTAAAATCAGATTCTGGATAACCCAAGGCACGTTTCTGTAATTGCTGTTTGTGGGTTGACCCGAGCTATGACGAGGGTTGATTTTCTTCCATCTGGAAGATCAATAGTGATATTGTTTTTGACTCGCCACAGTTTTACGAAAATGGATTTTTTCAGAAAACAGTAGTGGGAATATGGTAGAACTGGAAGTGATTCCAGAACCGCAAACGATCACTAAAAATTTAATAGGACCTAAAGGTTAAATCAGGTTTGACATTCCATTAGCCACTCCACAGATATGGTGGGTAACCTCAGGCACTCGAGAGGTACTCCGGTAGCCTCAAGGACGGTGACAGGAAGGTTCTTGTTTACCCAGACTTTCCATTACTGTTGTTCCAGACTATGAGACCCAGCATGAGGATGAGTATAACGTCGTTCTAAACTAGCTTTAGAAGTGTGCGTGCATATGATTCTGCCACAGGGTTGTTGTAGTCAGTGGGAGCAGCGGAAGCATAGTGGACAAGTAGCTTGTGTCTATTTATAGACTAAAGCAGATATAGATGAGATAGATCATCTATTTTTGATGTGACAGTCATGGGTTTGACTTCATCAGAATAGGGGATGGATCTGTTAAGAAGGTAGTAGGGTGTGATGTCCAGGTATTTGGATGAAATACACATAGTAGGAAGTGAAATTCCTATACTAAGATCGGTTATACTGTGGTTGTCACACAGTTGTTTCTCCACAAAGGATATGGATATAATATCTGAGATTCTGGTTACTAGATCTATGGTTTTAGATCTAGATTTGGGTAGTTTCCCAATCTGGGTACTTAGACAGTATTCTAAAAGGTATTTTAGAATGGACGACTCATGGCATGGTGGTGTACCTGCAGGTGATGGAGTCTCCCTCTCTAAAGGTGTCTTACAGACTAAAGGGGAAAGGGAAGTGCATGATTGTCATATCACTTGCTTAGGCAATTGAGTCAATCATGAGATGTCAAGTACCACACCAGATGTTGTTTTTGCACTAGATACGAGCAGTTTTATAACATAAGTGGATGTTCTAGGGATTTGATAACGGCAGCGTCCTTTAGGAGACAGTTATCATTCCAGGCTTCCAAGGTGACATGGATGACAGAGTGATTATCAGAGTTCTAGTTTTCCCTCTGACGAAGGGGGCAGTATTATGGACAGGTAGTCCAAGAGGATAGTGTAGGAGGTATGGTGCAGGATACTGATTAGGTTCAGTTGACGATACAGTCTAAGAAGTTTGGATTTGGAGTTCATTTATGAACTAGGTCCCATCAGATATCCAGACATATTCTAAGATAGGTATTACTCAATTCGGGAGATGGCTTTCTCCGCAAACTTGAGATTAAGAGAGACATAGAAAGAAACATCAATGCGGATCCACTCATTGAGGCTATTTCTTGAACGCAATAGTTTTACAAACGGGCTTTGTGAAACTGATTATTAGAGGAGTTGGATGTTCGGTATCACACGGGCTGTGAGTATGCGACATCGCAATAATTAGCCTTAATTGCAAGTGGGAGATTGTTGGATGTAGTGCCCTCAAAGTCAATTATTGGATCACAGGCACGTGATTGCAATGATTGAGGAGGACCTATACCGGTAGGACAGTCTTACTCGAGATGATAGTATGCTATCTGGTTTAACTTTATCATCGTGTACAGCTATAGGTGACATGATCACTATTACACATTGATAGAGCCCTTAGGATTCATGCTTGACTACCAGCAGTATGATGGAGATCATATACGTGAGAGTTGGGTAGTCCATAAGCACATCCTTAAAAATGGTCCCTAGTCGTGGGAGTTTCGAGACATGGCATCGATACTCCGGAGTAGACTAGTGTATACAGTCGAAACCCCGATAAGGGGCGGTGGCCGGTCTGACAAGCCATTGGTGTCAGTTGGTTCACCTAAGATGTATACAGGTGCTCATTGGGTTATGAGTGCACCGGACAGGACTCGCCGGGAACCTGCTAGTTGGTATTATACCTAGAGTCAGATAGCAGTTCCCCGGTGACATGTGTACAGGTTAGTTCATCGACCTGAGGTTGTCATTTGTCTCGTGTGAGTTCCCACTGTTCTTAGATTACCACCCTACCATGGCTCAAAGGATTCATGCAAAGAGGTTTTAGTTGGGTACAGTCCCAAGCCACATAGAGGCAGTGAGCGGATCGGCAGGGGATTCGTCCCGGTATTGGAGGTGAGATCGTGCTGTGTCTAGGAGAGCCATTACACCAAGTCCTTGGCCAAGGATGGTGAGAATTACTATTAGGTATTCCAGTAGTTTCTCAGGGCGTTCAGGGCTACCATCCGACACGACTTATACCGCTATTGGGGGTCTGACGTTACCAACCCCTAGGCCCGATATGCGATGCTCATAGACGAACGGACCGGACTGTACGGATTGTTAGTGTATATGCCCTAGGGGCCATTATTGTATCAGACTAGTTAGTATATTACTTAATGGAAGTTTGGGATATTCACATGTATATAACAGTCTTGCTAAACATAGTAGTATGCTACTTGGTTTTTCTATCTTAATATGTGAGTATACGTATTGATAGAGCTCTTATGATCTTGCTTGACTACCAGCGTTGTGATGGCAGTCACACTAGTGGGAGATGGGTAGTCTACAAGCACATCCTTATTCAGGTCCCTAGTCGTAGGATTATCGAGACAGGGCATCGATACTCCGGAGTAGACTAGTGTGTACGCTTCTCATCCCAGTTGGGGAGATGGTATGTCCCACAGCCGTCAGTACATCGTACTGGAGATAGTATGCAGGTGCTCGTTAGGTTACGGGTACACCGGACAGGATTCACGGGGAACTGTTGGTTGGTATTATACCCATCGTCAGTTAACAGTTCCCAGGTGACATGAGTACAGCATAGTCCGCAGACTTGACACTGCTACTTCACCTCGAGTGTGTCCCACTGTTCTTAGATTGCTACCCTACCACGGCTCAAAGGAGTCGTGCAAACAGGTAGCAGTTGGGTGCAGTCCCGAGCACTTGGAGGCAGTGGCGGTTAGACAGGATTCGTCTCTCCCGGTATTGGGAGTTGATATCGCGCTGTGTCAGAGAGCCATTACGCAAAGTCCCTGGCCAGGGCAAGCGAGATTTACTAGTAGGTTCCAGTTGTTTTCTCAGGGTGTAATGGGCTACGCTCCGACACGACTTATACCGCTATTAGGGTACTGACGCTTGCCGCCCCCTAGGCCCGATATGCGATAGTCTTAGACGAACAGACCGGACTGTATGGAGATTATCACATCAAACTCAGTAGGAGTTCGGATGGGTTTCCTCATCGGCCTTCTTATCGACATCTACCTGGGGACCGTTACGTACAGCTAATGTCGCTTGCGGTCTGTGGTTAAACCCACTGCCAGTGTAGTAGTCGAGTCTTTAGAGTCCCACACAGAGAGTTTCTCTACTCCAGGCAAAACGATATAGAGGTCGTATGGTTTTACGACAAGGGTTCGGATGCAAACGTGTGTTTACACACGTACGACATTCGGACAGTTTTTACTGGCCGGCTTTGGTTTAAGCCAGTTTCTAGTATCCGGTTATTGGATTTATACAGTCTAAAGTTTTTCCGTGTTTTCACGGATAGGAGGGGCGTTCTCGTAATTTCGCGAGAAGCTTCTAGAAGGTTGGTGACTTGGGGGTTAAGGTGGCATAAGCATTAAATGAGATTAGTGACTCATTTGTGTGATTCATCCTTATCATTAATGCATCATAAATGCTTAATGACTCATGTAGATGAATCACTCATTTGTATTTATGAAGTATGGTTGTTAAATCATTTATTTCATTTATCTTGATAATGATAATGCTTCATATATATCATGAAAGATCATTATCTCATTCCATTCTCTTGCTCACTTTCTCTCTCCTCAAGCTCTCTCTCTTCAAACCCTAATCCTCCCCTCTCATGTGTTGAGATCAATGATTAGATTAGACTACTTAATCCATAACCCTTCTCTATATCACCTAGGTTACTTAGATTAGCACTTTAAGAAACCTAGTTACCTCAAGTTAGAGGTGAAGCTTGAAGTAAAGCTCTCGGGTGGATCATCTACTACATAGAGAAGGCCGGAGAGGACGTAGAGAACGAAAAGACGAAGGACATGGTTCATTAGGTATAATCACTTTTCATAGTAGTGGTTAACTTCTATGATTCTTGTTAGTTATAGTTTAGCAAAGATTCTCGGTTAGTCGATGTTTATGCAAAGAACAATATCGTTTTTCATTATTCCGCCTCCCCACAAGTCGTGGGGTGTTGTACATCGACTTACAGTGGTATCAAAGCCTCGCTAAACAATAATTAACTCATTAGCAAAGTCGTTACAATTTCGAACGCGAAATGAACCGGAAAAGACATCGATATCATATAGTTTCTGTCGAATTTAAAATGAGGTCCAAAATTTTTTCAGGGACCTGCAGAATAACAAGCAGAGAATTATAAGACTACTGGAGAAAATTGGGTTCTTGAATCGGCCAAACGACCGCGGAACCGTGGCCGATCCCACCGATCCGCCGCGGATCCGCGGCCGAGTTGAAGCCGATTCAACCCAGTTTGCTCCAGTATCTCTTCTGTGATATTTTTGTGTTTTCTGGGATGTTTATTTTTCTTCTCAACTCTCAGGTGCACAGAGAAGTATTGGAGTAGAATCTAAAAGTGTTTGCTCGATCGAAATTTTACGATATTTGCTAATTTGATTATATCTGTGATTGTATAATGTGTTCGTAAACCTCCCCTAACTGCTAGTATGTCGATTTGCAGGGGGTTGCACATTTCTGTAATGGTTTTTACTGTTTGTGGTTGTGAACTGTATTGGACTGTTGTGATGATTAGCCGAGATTTGAGATGGGTTGTTATATTCATTCATTCAATGTAATTGTAATATGTTGTAATATTATTTTGCGGGGCACATCCAGGTTGCGGTTGTAGCCACCGCTGTATTATTTCATTTTACTGTTTTTTCTCCTAGGATAGTCCCAAGATGGGGTGCACAAAATACCGGGTACTTTGAAGTGTTTAGTGGCCTACTCATGTTGTTGAGGGAGACCGCTTCACTTTGGGTATTTGGCGGGTAGTTTGCCGTACCCGTAGGGGTCTAGGGTGGGGTAATGGCTATTCATCACAACTGTGTAATCCGTCTCTTGTTGCAGGCTCTAAACAAACGCGGATTGCTTGCAAATCCAATAATATTCATATGAGATATGGGATGCCTATTATTGCGTCTGACAAATGTACAATATCTATATATGATAGCTATTTAGACGTCACTTATGTTTTACACCCACGCTAGCCCAGCCCCCGCTCTGCCGTTAGTTAAGTAACCTAACAGGTGATGACGGGACCCAGTGGCGAATACGGATGGCATAAGAGGACGTTGTATTTTCATTGTTTTCTGCAATGATAGGTTAATGATGGGACGCATTATTTATAATGAAAAGAAAATAAACCAAAAGTTGAATCGTTGGAACAATTTAAAAGAAACCACTCGGTTATTTTAAAACAGTTGATATTTTTAATTGCGGAGCTTTAACCACTCTTTTTAAAAAAGCTATCAGGTTCCTTCGGTCATATCAAGTTCACTACGTTCACGGTTTCGCCAAAACCATTCGTAGCCCTCCGTCATTTCATTTAGGTATTCAGTAGTATTCAAGCTATGTATTTTGACCTAACGCCAAGGCATAGTGTTAGGTAGCTGCTAGGTATTCATTTGTCGCATAGATAGATGAGTTAGTTTGGGACAGTCGTATTATCATTTTGGCCGAACGTCAAGGATATGTACGGATGGGTTCAAATTAACAAGATAATGATGGGTAGAACATGACATGTGACTTATGACATTTTGACCTAACGCCAAGGTCATAAAAGCATGGGGCAAAAATATATATCGGGAATTTCTAAAGAAACTGAAATTTGCAAAGAGATGCATACCATTTGGAGTTTGATGAATGTTGGTAGGATTCCTTCAACATTATCATACGATGATATTTGGATCCCGATCCTACTGTGAGTATATGCTACTCATCAGGAGATTCGTCACTTAACGATCAATGCTATAAACCCAGTTGGTGTCAAGAAAGGTGTCAGCGGGGTTACGCCCCCAGAGAAAAGAGGTTATTTAATTAAGGAACTTCGCGAAAGCGTTGGAAAACCTCCCTCGAAGTACTGACACCAACCTGGATGAACGGTTAAGCAAGTATTGTACAGTGAGAAGAGTCCTGGCTAATTCTTCTTTTATGGTTTGAGGAAGGATTCGAGAAACAGTGGGAGCCATCCAGTTTAGATAAATTAAAAAGCACTTTAAACTTGCAAGAGCATCAAGCTAAAGTGTTTCTTCTCTCTCTCCTACTTACAGCGACCCTGAAAATGACTGGACTTAAGTTACTTTTAGAGAAAAATATACTGAGAGGGCCAAACTATAAAGATTGGCTGTGGAATGTCAAAATGGCTTTGACCTATGACAAATTGGGGTACGTCCTCACCGCTAAGGCACCTGCAGTCCCAGGTCCCAAATCCAGTAATGCGGATAAGGAAATCGGCAAAACCTGGGAGTATGATTGCGCGAAGGCCAAGTGCATCGTGCTTTCTTCGATGAACAATGAACATCAGAGGAGGCACGAGGATATGGATCTTGATGCCATATTTCTCCATACAAAAGAACTTTATGGAGAGCAATCTCGTATAGCAAGATACGAGACCTCTAAGAACTTGTTTCAAGCGAGGTTGGTCGTCGGATCATCGGTAGGAGAACATGTCCTAAAGATGATTGGCTATATAGAAGAGCTCGCAGACCTTGGGACGACTTTGGATAATGAGCTTTATACAGACCTTATTCTCCAGTCCCTTCCTTCCACCTACGCCCAGTTTATTCTGAACTTCAACATTCAAAGAAAAGAAGTTGAACTTCCGGAACTCCTTAACATGTTGAGGAGTGCAAAGGGCACCTTGCAGAAGGCAAGGGAAACACCCGCTATGTTTGTTAGCGGTGCTTCTTCTTCCGGGTCCAAAGCTAGGGCCAAAGGAAGGAAAAAGAAGGCCGCCACCAAACCTAGAGGAGGTGCAAGTAAGGTGGTAGCGAAGGGAAAGAAAACGTTTGCGGTACTAGTAGTGGCCCAGGATGAGTGTTTCCATTGTCATAGGAAATGGCACTGGAAGAAAGATTACAAGGCGTGGAACCCCAAGAACCAGGAAGCGAAGCAAGCTATGGCTTCGACTTCAGGTGTGTTTGTAATTGAGAATTGTCTGTCAATCAACTCTACTTCCTGGGTATTGGATACCGGATCAGGATCTCATATATGCAATTCATTACAGGCACTGAGAAACCGTAGAGTGCTGAAGGATGGTGATATGACCCTGATGGTTGCAAACAGAGCTAGCGTAGGAGTTGTGTCCGTAGGGGATTATCACCTGGGATTGACGAGTGGACACATTTTGGTTTTACATAACTGTTTTTGTGTACCAAGCTTAACATGTAATATCATATCTGTTTCCTTGTTATCAAATAAAGGTTATGATTTCACGTTTGTAAGTGATGTTGTTAACATCCACCTTAATCATGGTTTGATTGGGTCCGGTACACTGGATAACGGTATATATGTCTTAAACCAACTCCAAATTTTCAATGTTCAGAACACACTAAAAAGAAAGTCTCCAGATTTAAATAAAGCTTTCTTATGGTATTATAAACTGGGTCACATCAATGAGAAAAGGTTGACTAAGTTACATAGAGAAGGATATTTGGACTCGTTCGAATATCAAACTTATGCCACTTGTCAATCTTGTCTTAAAGGAAAGATGGCAAAGACTCCATTTACTGGACATGGAGTAAGAGCGAGCGAGCTCTTAAGACTCATACACAGCGATGTATTTGGTCCAATGTCTACACATGCAAGAGGTGGTTTTTCCTATTTCATTACTTTTACGGATGATTACTCAAGGTACGGATTCATTTATCTGATGAGACATAAATCCGAGGCTTTTGAGAAATTCCAAGAGTATAAGAATGAAGTAGAAAACCAAACCGGCAAAAGTATCAAGACACTAAGATCTGATCGAGGTGGTGAATACTTAAGTGCCGAGTTCCAAGGTTACCTAAAAGAGAAAGGAATTCTCTCTCAGCTTACTTCTCCATACACTCCACAGCATAATGGTGTATCGGAGAGACGAAATCGAACCTTATTGGATATGGTACGTTCCATGATAAGTAATGCTGAGTTACCGCGATCTTTCTGGGATTATGCGCTAGAATCAGCGGCATATCTTTTGAACATAGTTCCTACCAAGACTGTGCCTACCACACCATATCAGATGTGGAGTGGGAAGAAAACTTATCTTCAGTATCTAAAAATTTGGGGATGTCCAGCTTTTGTTAAAAAGCAGCATGTGGACAAGCTCGAGGCACGATCAGTAAAGTGTAAGTTTGTGGGATGTCCAAAGAACTCCAGGGGATATCTATTCTATTACGCAGAGGAACAAAAGGTATTTGTTTCTCGTAATGCCCATTTTCTAGAACATCAGTTTTTAGAAAAGGAAACAAGTGGGAGCGAAATAGAACTGGAAGAAATTCCAGAACCACAAACTACTACTGAAAGTTTGGTAGAACCAGTAGTTCAAGAAGAACATGACATTCCCGCACCCCTCCGCAGAAGTAGTAGGCCGTCTCATCCTCCTGAGAGATACTACGGTTTTCTCATAGATGGGGATAGAGAGGATTGCATCATAAATAATGATGAACCTACGAGCTTCCAGCAGGCCATCCAGAGCGGCGACTCGGTACGATGGCAAGATGCAATGCGGACCGAAATAGAGCCCATGTACACCAACAAAGTATGGACTTTGGACTTTGCTCCAGATGGGGTAAAACCCATAGGATGCAAATGGATCTTCAAGAAAAAGATTGGTGTAGATGAACAGGTGGAAACCTATAAGGCTAGACTTGTTGCAAAGAGTTTTCGTCAAAGACCTGGTTTGGACTATGACGAAATTTTTTCTCCAGTGGCTGTGCTCAAATCCATTTGGGTCCTTCTTTCTATTGCTGCCTTCCATGATTATGAAATCTGGAAGATGGACGTAAAAACGGCTTTTCTGAATGATAATTTAGAAGAATGCGTCTATATGGATCAGCCAGAGGGTTTCAATCAAAGTGGGAGCAGCAGGAAAGTATGCAAGTTGCTTAAATCCATTTATGGATTAAAGCAGGCATCGCGGAGTTGGAACATCTGTTTTGATGAAAAAGTCAAAGAATATGACTTTATCAAAAATCCAGATGAACCATGTATATATAGTAAAGTTGTAGCAAGAACTGTCGTATTCCTCGTCTTGTACGTGGATGACATTCTATTAATAGGAAATGACATTCCTATGTTATAATCTGTCAAAGGATTCTTGTCACACAGGTTCTCCATGAAAGACCTGGGTGATGCCTCTTACATTCTGGGGATCCGGATCTATCGTGATAGATCCAAGAGGATGTTGGGACTTTCGCAGTCCAGGTATATCGACACTGTACTGAAAAGATTCAGTATGGAAGATTCTAAGCACGGTAATCTACCGGCTTATCACGGAATCACCCTTTTCAAAGAGATGTCTCCCAAGACTGATTTGGAAAGGGAATGCATGTCTTTTATACCCATACGCTTCTGCGGTAGGCTCTATAATGTATGCGATGTTGTGGACCAGACCAGATGTAGCTTACGCACTGAGCGTGGTAAGCCGGTATCAGTCAGACCCAGGGGAGAAGCACTGGATAGCAGTAAAGAACATTCTCAAGTACCTGAGGAGGACGAAGGAGATGTTCTTGGTTTACGGCAGAAAAGACCTCAAGATGGAGGCCTTTGCTGATTCCGGCTTCCAGAGTGATAAGGACGCTTCCAAATCCATGTCAGGTTATGTCTTTACCCTCAATGGAGGGGCGGTGTGCTGGAAGAGTTCAAAGAAGGACACCGTTGCTGACTCGACGATGGAAGCGGAGTATATTGCTGCTTGCGATGCCGCAAAAGAAGCGGTCTGGATGAAGATGTTCCTAACAGAACTTCAGGTGGTTCCTACCATTGTTGATCCAATACCTTTGTATTGCGACAACAACGGAGCTATAGCTTTAGCAAAGGAACCAAGGTCCCATCAGAAGTCCAGATACATCTTAAGACGGTATCACCTGATCAGGGAGATCATTGATCGTCGGGAGATCGAGGTTCGGAGAGTTGCTACTGAAGAGAACATTGCTAATCCATTCACGAAGGCCCTACCTCAGATTCAGTTCGAGAGGCTACTCGAGATCATCGGTCTTCGATATGCCAGTACATGGCCCTAGTGCAAGTGGGAGATTGTTAGTGTATATGCCCTAGGGGCCATTATTGTATCATACTAGTTTGTATATTACTTAATGGAAGCTTGGGATATTCACATGTATATAACAGTCTTGCTAAACATAGTAGTATGCTACTTGGTTTTTCTATCTTAATATGTGAGTATACGTATTGATAGAGCTCTTAGAATCTTACTTGACTACCAGCGTTGTGATGGCAGTCACACTAGTGGGGGCTGGGTAATCTACAAGCACATCCTTATTCAGGTCCCTAGTCGTAGGATTATTGAGACATGGCATCGATACTCCAGAGTAGACTAGTGTGTACACTTCTCATCCTAGTTGGGGAGATGGTCTGTCCCACATCCGTCAGTACGTCGTACTGGAGATAGTATGCAGGTGCTCGTTAGGTTACGGGTACACCGGACAGGACTCACGGGGAACTGTTGGTTGGTATTATACCCATCGTCAGTTAACAGTTCCCAGGTGACATGAGTACAACATAGTCCACAGACTTGACACTGCTACTTCGCCTCGAGTGTGTCCCACTGTTCTTAGATTGCTACCCTACCACGGCTCAAAGGAGTCGTGCAAACAGGTAGCAGTTGGGTACAGTCCCGAGCACTTGGAGGAAGTGGCGGTTAAACATGATTCGTCTCTCCCGGTATTGGGAGTTGATATCACGCTGTGTCAGAGAGCCATTACGCAAAGTCCCTGGCCAGGGCAAGCGAAATTTACTGGTAGGTTCCAACTGTTTTCTCAGGATGTAATGGGCTACGCTCCGACACGACTTATACCGCTATTAGGAGACTGACGCTTGCCGCCCCTAGGCTCGATATGCGACAGTCTTAGACGAACAGACCGGACTGTATGGAGATTGTCACATCAGACTCAGTAGGAGTTCGGATGGGTTTCCTAATCGGCCTTCTTATCGACATCTACCTGGGGACCGTTACGTACAGCTAGTGCCGCTTGCGGTCTGTGGTTAAACCCACTATCAGCGTAGTAGTTGAGTCTTTAGAGTCCCACACAAAGAGTTTCTCTACTCCAGGCGAAACGATATAGAGGTCGTATGGTTTTACGACAAGGGTTCGGACGCATACATGTGTTTACACACGTACGACATCCAGACTGTTTTTACTAGCCGGCTTTGCTTTAAGCCAGTTTCTAGTATCCGGTTATTGGATTTATACAGTCTAAAGTTTTTCCATATTTTCACGGATAGGAGGGGCGTTCTCGTAATTTCGCGAGAAGCTTCTAGAAGGTTGGTGACTTGGGGGTTAAGGTGGCATAAGCATTAAATGAGATTAGTGACTCATTTGTGTAATTCATCCTTGTCATTAATGCATCATAAATGCTTAATGACTCATGTAGATGAATCACTCATTTGTATTTATGAAGCATGGTTGTTAAATCATTTATTTCATTTATCTTGATAATGATAATGCTTCATATATATCATAAGAGATCATTATCTCGTTCCATTCTCTTGCTCACTTTCTCTCTCCTCAAGCTCTCTCTCTTCAAACCCTAATCCTCCCCTCTCATGTGTTGAGACCAAGGATTAGATTAGACTACTTAATCCATAACCCTTCTCTATATCACCTAGGTTACTTAGATTAGCACTTTAAGAAATCTAGATACCTCAAGTTAGAGGTGAAGCTTAAAGTAAAGCTCTCGGGTGGATCATCTACTACATAGAGAAGGCCGGAGAGGACGTGGAGAACGAAAAGACGAAGGACATGGTTCATTAGGTATAATCACTTTTCATAGTAGTGGTTAACTTCTATGATTCTTGTTAGTTATAGTTTAGCAAAGATTCTCGGTTAGTCGATGTTTATGCAAAGAACAAGATCGTTTTTCATTATTCCGCCTCCCCGCAAGTCATGGGGTGTTGTACATCGACTTACACAGATATTGTCATTGATAGGCTCAGTAGTATTCCAGGATGAGTTCGCTCATCGGCTTCCCTTTCGGTCAGTACATCGGCAGCCGTTACGCACAGCTAGTGCCGCTGACATGTTTGTGGTTAAACCCACTGCCAGAGTATTGACGAGTTTTTAGAGTCCTCCATAGATAGTTTCCCAAGTTCGGGCAAAACGTTGTAGAGGCCGTATGGTTTTATGGCAGGGTTCGAACATGCACGTGCACAAGTGCACGTGTCATGGTTCGGACAGATAATACTGGTGGGTTTTGGTTTAAGCCGGATCCGAGTATTATATTGTGTAGGAATACTTTTCGTCTCGATGTATTTTGTATTCGGTCGGAATACAAATGCGGGTATGTATATATAGTTTAGGGATAATCCTGTAATTCGTTACGGGATTATTTTTAGAGTTGCCAGTTTTTCTTCTCTCGGTTAAACGTTAGTTTTAATGTTTAATTTATGGTTTAAGTTTGTACATTCTTTTTGGCCAAAATTTCCTTCATGTTTTCAATGTGGCCGAATTGGGGGCTGCCAATTCATTTTGGCTTTGATAAGTCATAGCTTCTTGCTTCTAGATGGGTGAGTCATTTGCTTGGGAAATTGGTGAGGCATGGTTTCATTGTGACACATTCTTTGATCATTAATTTCTTTGGTAATGCTTTGGATATTTGTTGTTGATTTTTATGATATGATCACCACTTGATGTCTATTATACCCACTCTTTTACAATTCCTTGGGGATTTCTATAGTAGCCGGCCCCCACTTGGAGATGGATTGATTTTTGGCTGAACACTATTCAGCAGAGAGGATTTCTTTTGGGTGAGAAAATTTTGTTTCTCAATGCAAAATCCTTAGTCCACTTCATTACACTAAAAAGGCAACTCCATTTACCTACACCCAATTCATTGGGTGCCTTGAGTTAAACTATTCTACACTCTCTCTACTTCAATCTTAGACATGTCGGTTAGCAAACTTCATGTCCGAGTTGCTTCGGTTTGAAACGGGAGCCCGTATAAAGATTCGTTGACGTGGTGCAACTTCGACGAGGTGACCGGAGTTCGGTCGAGTTTGGAGATGCCTCGAGGAGCGTGGGATGATGGCTAAAGACTGAAGGTCACGGATCGATCGGTATAGCCATTCTATCATTTTACAGTTTGCTAGTTTAGTGTTAATGGCATGATCCGGGTTACAGTCTATGTTAGTGCCAGTTTATGAAAAAAATTTGTTCCACATTTGGCCTCAGATTATTGGCCAGGGCGCTACCGTAGACTTACAAAGACCTCTTCATATATGGAGACTCCCAGCTAATTGTCAGCCAAGTAAATGGCGATTATCAGACATGCAAGCCAGAGCTGATAAAGTGCGGTGAATGAGTGCAGCAACTGCTGACACAAACCGCCTCCTACATCGTAGAAAGTATACCACGTGCAGAAAACAGCAAGGCAGATGCATTGGCCAAATTGGCTAAGGAATTGGCCGACGAAAACCTTGACGATGTAAGGATCATTGTGCAAAGTCGCAGGGTTCTCACGCTAAAAGAAATATCTTCGGAAGACTTAACAGAGCCATCCGAAGGAAAATAAATGACCGAACAAGTAACCCTTCAAATAAGGGATGAAGAAAAGGTCAAGGATTGGAAGGAAGTCTTCATAGACTATTTCAAATTCCAACGAACGCCCAAAAATGCGTCGTTTAGACATCAGCTCATGAAACGAGCTCTGTTTTTCACCTTCGTTAATGATACTCTATATAAGAGATCGTTCGACTGTCTGTGGCTAAGATGCCTGGAACCAGAAGAAGCGAAGAGAGTCATCTAAGAAACTCACGATGGACTCTGCGGTTCTCATCAAGCTAGACCAAAAATGTGTAAGACTATGGTAGCGTCCCGGCCGTCTTTCCGAGGCCAAAATGCGAAAACGAAAATTTTTCTTAACTTGAAAACCGGCGCTATCGTATACTTAACACCCGGATCGAACCATTAACCTACAACTAGCTATCTAGAGAAGGGATAGAATGCTATACCGATCGATCCGTGTCCTTCGGTCTTTGGCCACCATCCCAAGCTCCTCGCGGCATCTCCAGTCTTGATCTCCTCGTCGGAAAGGGCACCACATCACCGAGTCTTTTTACGGGCTCCCACTTCTGGACCGAGGCAACTCGGACATGAAGTTGGCAAGCCGACGTGTCCAAGAATGCTGTAGACTAAGTGTAGAAGCATTTGTCTCAAGGGGTTGTTGAAGTTGCCATTGAAGGAGGGAAGAAGAAAAATGAACTTTGTGTAAGTGCACGGCGGCGCCCTGGCCTCCATCCCGAGGCCAAAATGCGGAAGCGATGGTTAACTTTAATTTTTCTTGAACCGGCACCACCGCGCACTAAAACCCGGATCGAACCATTGACTAGTCCTAGCTAACTACAAGATGGGGAAGATAGATATACCGACTGATCCGTGTCCTCCGGTCTTCTCGTCGTCGTCCCGATCTCCCGCGGAAGCTCCGGTCTCCACCTCGTCGCCGGAAGGGCACCACGTCGCCGGCTTCATTTACGGGCTCCCACCTCTATACCGAGGCAACTCGGGCACGAAGTTGGCGAGCCGACGTGCCCAAGGTTTGCAGTAGAATGCGTGTAGTGATATGTCTCATTTGGGGTTTAGGATGTTGCCTTTGGTGAAGGGATTGAAGTGGTCTTGTGGAGATTGAACTAGTGGGATTTTACAAAGCCAAAGGAACAAAAATCCCACGCTCATAAATTTTGGACAGCCACCAAGGAGCTTTGCCGGCCATGCAAGATGGAGTGGAGAGAAATGAGAGTGTGTATCAAAAAATGAGAGAGGCCACACAATAATGCAAGAGGGAATCAAAAGAAATCATGAAAGAACATGATCACAAACACATCCACACTCAACCACAACCATCATCAAAAACATGATAACTCCAAAAGTCAAGCAATGATGAAGTGAACAAGTCAAGGTCAACAAGAGCTATCATGAAGCAACAAAATGCAAAGAACCCCCTCCACTAATGCTTATTTGCACAATTGCAAATAAGCCCTCCTCCACCAATCTTCGGCCAAAGAAGGATACAAATGAAAATGGCCGAAACGGAAAGCAAACTGGCAACTCCAGAAAACTGGTCCCGTAATAAATTACAGGAAAACCCCGATACTGTGTATACAAACCCGCATCTGTATTCCAACCGAATACAAATGCAATGAGACAAAATCTACACTGTACTATACTAGGATCAAGCTTAAACCAAAGCCGGCTAGTATTATCCGTTCGATCCTGATCCGTGCAATACCGCACGTATTTGATCGAACCCTGCCATATCTCCATACGGCCTCTACAGCTTTTCGCCCGAAAACTTGAGCAACTGAATGTGGGGGACTCTAAAGACTCGTCAACACCTTGGTTGTGGATTTAACCACTAGCACGTCAGAGGTATAAGCCAATACGTAACGGGCTACCAGGCATTGACCAAAAGGGACGTCGATGAGCGAACTCATCCTGACACCCTACAGAGCCTGTCAGTGACAATATCCGTACAGTCCGGTCCGTTCGTCTATGAGCATCGCATGGCGGGCCTAGGGGGTTGGTAAAGTCAGACCCCCAAAAGCGGTACAAGTCGTGTCGGAGTGTAGCCCAGAACACCCTGAGATACTACTGGAATACCTACCAGTAAATCTCCTGCCTCGGCCGAGGGCTTCGTGTAATGTCTCTCCTAGACACAGCGCGACCTCACCCCCAATACCGGGAGAGACGAACCCCTGAAGATCCGCTCACTGCCTCCATGTGGCTCGGGACTGTACCCAACTAAAACCTGTTTGCACGTCTCCTTTGAGCGTGGTAGGGTAGTAATCAAAGTACAGTGGGAACTCACACGAGACAAATGACGATCCTCAGGTCGATGAACTAACCTGTACACATGTCACCAGGGAACTGCTATCTGACGTCAGGTATAAGACCAACTAGCATGTTCCCGGCGAGTCCTGTCCGGTGTACTCATAACCCAATGAGCACCTATATACATCTTAGGTGAACCAACTGACACCAGTAGCTTGTGAGACCGGCCACCGCCCCTCGTCGGGGTCTCGAATGTATACACTAGTCTACTCTGGAGTATCGATGCCCTGTCTCGAAACTCCCACGACTAGGGATCTTTTAAGGATGTGCTTATAGACTACCAACTCCCACGTATATGATCGCCCTCATACTGCTGTCAGTCAAGCAAGAATCCTAGGGGCTCTATCAACGTGTAATAGCGCCATGTCAGGTCACCCAAAGCAGTACACAATGATAAAGATAAACCAGATAGCATACTATCATCTCGAGTAAGACTGTCCTACCGGGATAGGTCCTCCCTCAATCCTTGCAATCATGTGCCTGTGATCCAATAATTGACTCTGAGGGCACTATCTCCAACAATCTCCCACTTGCACTCAAAGCTAATTATTGCGATGTCGCATACTCACAGCCCGTGTGATACCGAACACCCAACTCCTCTATTAGTCAGTCTCACAAAGCCCGTTTGCGAAACTATTGCGTTCGAGGAATAGCCTCAGTGAGTGGAGCCGCCTGGATGTTTCTTTCGATGTCTCTCTATATCTCAAGTTCGCGGAGAAACCCATCTCCCGAAATGAGCAATACCTGTCTTAGAATGTGTCTGGATGTCTGATGGGACCTAGCTCATAAATGAACTCCAAATCCAAACTTCTTAGACTGTATCGTCAACTGAACTTAATCAGTGTCCTGCGCCATGCCTCCCTCAGTATTGCCTTGGACCACCTGTCCAAAATACTGCCCCTCGTCAGAAAGAAAACAATAACTCTGACGACCTCCTTGTCGTCCAGGTCACCTTGGAAGCCTGGAATGATAACTGTCTCCCGAATGAGGCTGTCGTTATCATATCCCTGGAACATCCACTTATGTTCTAAAACTGCTTCCGACTGTTTCTCCAGGATTGGATCAATGTCAACTTATTGCATCCAGTGCAAGAACGACATCTGGTGTGGTACTTGACATCTCATGATTGACTCAATTGCCTAAGCAAGTGATCTGCCAATCATGCACATCCCTCTCTCCTTTAGTCTGTAAGAAACCTTTAGAGAGGGTGACTCCATCACCTGCAGGTACACTACCGTGTCAGGAGTCGTCCATTCTAAATACTCTTAGAATGTTGTCTAAGTACCCTTAATTGGGAAACCACCCAAATCTAGATCTAAAACCATAGATCTAGTAACCAGTATGTCTGATATAATGTCCAAGTCCCATGTGGAGAAACCATTGTGTAACGACCAAAGTATAACCGATCGTAGTATAGGAATATCACTTCCTACTCTGTGTATGTCATCCAAATACCATGACAACACACCCTACTACCTTCTCAACAGATCCATCCCCTATTCTGATGAAATCAAACCTATGACTGTCACATCAGAAATAGATGATCTATCTCCACTACATCTGCTTTAGTCTATAAATAGACATAAGCCATCTGTCCACCAATGCTTCCGCTGCTCCCACTGACTACGACAACCCTCTGGCAGAGTCATATAAACGTACACTTCTAAAGCAAGTTTAGAACGACGCTATACTCATCCTCCTGCCGGGTTTCACAGTCTGGAACAACAGCAATGGCAAGTGTGGGTAAACAAGAACTTCCCTGTCACCGTCCTTGAGGCTACCGGAGTACCTCTCGGGTGCCTGAAGTTACCCACTATATCTGCGGAGTGGCTAATGGAATGTCAAGCCAGATTGATTCTTTAGGTTCCTATGAAATCTTCAGTAATCGTTTGTGGTTCTGGAATCACTTCCAGTTCTACCATACTCCCACTACTGTTTTTCTGAAAAAATCCATTTTTAATAAAACTGTGGCGAGTCAAGAACAATATCACTATTGATCTTCCAGATGGTAGAAAGTCAACCCTCGTCATAGCCTGGGTCAACCCACAAACAGCCATTACAGAAACGTGCCTTGAGTTATCCAGAGTCTGGTTTTAATCATAAGCCAGACAACTCCCCGTACCTTAACATCGTTAAGATATGAACTGTTCTATATCCAATATAGAACCAGAGGCACTGATTTAATTGAACCAGATTCAAATCATGCAGCTGTCTCCAGTGCATGTTAACTAAATGGAAGGAGGCCGATCAGCGTTACTCAACTTAGGAATGCTTCCAATTATGAGTAACCTGAAAGAGAAGCAAGTTCTCTTTATCATTACTATCAACTGAATACCATACACAAGTATCTACATCTTCGATCACTTTGAAGAATCCCGATACTTGCTACACCTGGTTCTCTACTCTATTCAAATACCTATAACTTCTCAAAATTCGGACCCTGTGTTTCCACGAAACACCTGTCTAAAAACTAGAGAAGTCATAAGTAAACCGAATATAATATGAGGACCAACCCCTCTGTCCTGATGGACCCTGGACAACATACAATACTCTGTATAAGTCCCTTGAGTCTGATTACTCATTCACTGTGTGTCGTAGGTTGAAAACTGTACTTATGGTTAAGAAGATTACACCACTGTTTAATACTCCTTACCTAACCATCCACTGATATAGGTAAATGTCATCGACATAATTTCAAAAAGTATATCTCACTCTATGAAAATAGACGTACAGATATATCGATTTGAAATTGGTGCATAACAGCGGATATTCAAAACCAAATATTTGCCGACCGGCAAACAATCCAGGTAACTTCCTCAAATATCACCGAATACAACGAATCCCGATATAATGAGGATGATCACCTAATCCCACTAACCTACTCCCACTCATCATCTGTAAAACCATACAGATGTGAGAATCATACCTGGCAAATACATACCCTGGAGTAAGGACTAATTGGGAAATCAGTTTTCCTTTAACAGTACACAGTGAAACTGAAACATTGAAATGTTTCGATAGGGTATCCGGTATTCCTAGCAATACCTCTTCCAGATTCACGACTGTAACCGTATAATTCTTTGCCACCTCTCCAAATCCCTTTTTATGTCTTTTGTCATTACTTTCTGCACACCCTTTTAGGCCAAATGGTTTTCTTCCTTCCCTACCGTTCGGCACCAGCCTATGGTTTGGAAGAAGACTATCCAATAAGCATAATGGGTGTACTGTCCTAATCCGAGGAGCACTCGCAATGCGAGAGAAGGTGAGGATAAAAGACAACCGAATAAACCTTATTCCTATTTCTCCTGAACCAGAACCCATCCCCGAACTGGAACAAGTTCCTTTCGAGTTCGTATATAACTATACGATGGAGTATCCAATAAACTGTGGATCTTCGTAGTTATACGGAGTGTCCTGGAGAAATACAAAGGTGAAGTGGGAGTGGTAATGAAATACCTGGTTTGGTCGTGAATATCAGTTGCAATTTACTTTGCCCTCTTACTAATCCCTTGCTTTGTCTTAACTTAATACTTTCTGCACACCATCGTTATGCTAATTGGTTTTCTTCATTCCCCACCGTTCGACACCAGCCTAAGGTTTGGAAGAAGACTATCCAATTTGCGTAATAGGTGTACTATCTCCTAAACCAAGGAGTACTCGCAACCTGAGAGAAGGTAAAAGGAAAAGACAACTGAATAATCCTATCCGTTTTCTTCAGAACCTGAAACCATCATCGAATAAATTCTTTCGAGTTCGTATCTAACCATACGATGGTTTTGTCCAATGGAAGTGGACGTTTGTAGTAATACGGGGTGTCCTGGAGAAAAGGGTAAAAGTAGGAGTGGCAATGAGATCTGCAACTCTGACAATCCAAAAGCCAGTGTTCAAGAAGGTTCGGTCAACTTGGTCACTGAGTCATAGTCTAGGGTCGGGTCAATGGTCGCTGCCGAAGAGAGAGAGAAAAAAACACTCAGCGTGCACTCTAACCTAAATCAGAATGGTTACCAATTTATCTAATCTGGAAACCTCCCACTGTACCGTCAAATTCTCCTCCAAACCTGAAAGAAGAATTAGTCAGGATCACCCGAGGAGTAAACTAACCCATCAGTGGGAATCGGGATCCAACTATCATCGCATGACAACGTGACGGAATCCGCTCACGGTATCACACTCCAGAAGGTATGCGCATATCTGGCAAGTTTCAATTCTTTTGAAACTCCCGATGTGATTTTTGCCCCATGCTCTTATGACCTTGACTTTGGCCAACAAATCATAAGTCACATGTCAAGTTCTACCCGTCATTCTTCAAGTTGATTTGAATCCACCCGTACCTACCCTTGACTTTGGCCAACAAGGCAGTACGACTGTTCCAAACCAACGCATCTATCTATGCTGCATATGAATAACCAACAGCTACCAAACACTGTGCCTTGACTTTGGCCAACAAACACAACTTGAATACTATTGACTATCCATATGAAACGACGGAGGGCTACGAATGGTTTCTGGCGAAAACCTTTAATGTAATGAACTTGATATCGTTGAAGGAACGGATAGCTTTAAAAAATATAGTGACGAAAACCATTGCTAAAGAGGTCACTCCTGGTGAAGGGATCTCGGCTCTTTCCCCGTAGAATGAGGTGCAGGATATTCCAACTGAATACCACGGTGCAAAGCAAAAGTAATCGGCTATAGTGAAGTTAATGCCCTGACGCAAACCTTTTGTCCAAGGGGTCACTCCCGGTGAAGGGATCTCGGCCCTTGCCTCGTCGACTGAGGAGCAGGATATTCTAGCTGAATACCACGATGTGAAACAAAAGAGAACGTCCTTGCAAATAACAGCTTTTTTGAAAAGTGTTCCAACAACATCAGAATAGGTTTGTTTTACTTGCATTGATCCGAATCAACGCAGTCCCATCAATTGATCACACCACAAAGAACGAAAATATACTGATGTACGTATATGCCATCCGCATTCGCCACTGGGACCCGTCATTACCCGTTAGGTTAGGTAACTAACGACAGAGCGGGGACTGGACTAGCGCGGATGCAAAACATATACAACATCTACTAATATATATACCAATATATTATATTCACTCAAGGCGTGATAAAATGCAACATCACAGAAATGTACAGCATCACAGAACAATACAGATATCTGGGATCCCCGGGTTTCACAGAGCCACTAATGAAACCCGACGTTCCCCTGGTCGTGTGGTAGCCTGTGCAATGAAATCCTAGACCCCTACGGGTGCGGCAAGTTACCCGCCAAAACCGGAAGCGAGGAAGCCCCCTTCAGCAACGTGAATGGACCACCCGGCACTTCACGGAATCCGGTAACTTGGGCACCCCTCCTGGGTCAACCTGTACCCCCTACGAGTGCGGCGAATAGCCCGTCAATTCTAGAGTGAAGTCCCCTCCGTCTCAATGCCATGAGATGCGGGCTCGTTGCCCTCTAGAACCCGGCTATCCGTGCACCCCTCCGCGGGGAAATCCTAGTACAGAAAATAAAATATACATACAACGGGTACATCGACCGCAACCTGGTCGTGCCCCAAAATAATAATACAAACAGGCAGTGACGGCAGTCCACATGTCGGACGCTCGCCCCGCAATATCAAATGTATATAATACAACAAAACTGTACTAGCATTGCATCCAGGCAATCCCCACGACCAATCCGCAACATCACAGCAATACACAGAACATCAACGTGAAAATCACGTTCGCAAATCCGTCTAACCGGGCTATAGCAGTTAGACAGGATTTACCGATCAAGTGGCATTCACGGTCGCAGATATAATGTAAAAACTATGAACTAATGTGTTTTAAATATCCGATCGATTAAATTTTAACAAGTCGGCCCCAAGTACTACTGTAGCACATCAAGAAATTCTGGACCCAAAATTAATATTCCAAAAACCCTACAATCAACCCAGAAAGCAACTGCAGAAATTTGATGCAGCAATCTCAACATAGTGCGGCGGAACCGCGGCCTAATGGGGGGTTCAGCCGCGGTTCCGCGCTCCTGTTGTCGAGTCACTGTATCAAATTTCTACAATATGCTTAGAACTTCCAGTACATCACTATTTTACAACCTGAAAAATTTTTGGACTTCAAAAAATTTCAACAGAAACCGATGCATGTGAAAACGAGGGTTTTTGGAATTTTGTTCGATCGGAAGTGTAAACACATTAGACAAAGCTAGACTAAGTTAATGGCGAGGCTCTGATACCACTGTAAGTGCACGGCGGCGCCCCGGCCTCCATCCCGAGGCCAAAATGCGGAAGCGATGGTTAACTTTAATTTTTCTTGAACCGGCACCACCGCGCACTAAAACCCGGATCGAACCATTAACTAGTCCTAGCTAACTACAAGATGGGGAAGAGAGATATACCGACTGATCCGTGTCCTCCGGTCTTCTCGTCGTCGTCCTGATCTTCCGCGGAAGCTCCGGTCTCCACCTCGTCACCGGAAGGGCACCACGTCGCCGGCTTCTTTTACGGGCTCCCACCTCTATACCGAGGCAACTCGGGCACGAAGTTGGCGAGCCGACGTGCCCAAGGTTTGCAGTAGAATGCGTGTAGTGATATGTCTCATTTGGGGTTTAGGATGTTGCCTTTGGTGAAGGGATTGAAGTGGTCTTGTGGAGATTGAACTAGTGGGATTTTACAAAGCCAAAGGAACAAAAATCCCACCCTCACAAATTTTGGACAGCCACCAAGGAGCTTTGCCGGCCATGCAAGATGGAGTGGAGAGAAATGAGAGTGTGTATCAAAAAATGAGAGAGGCCACACAATAATGCAAGAGGGAATCAAAAGAAATCATGAAAGAACATGATCACAAACACATCCACACTCAACCACAACCATCATCAAAAACATGATGACTCCAAAAGTCAAGCAATGATGAAGTGAACAAGTCAAGGTCAACAAGAGCTATCATGAAGCAACAAAATGCAAAGAACCCCCTCCACTAATGCTTATTTGCACAATTTCAAATAAGCCCTCCTCCACCAATCTTCGGCCAAAGAAGGATACAAATGAAAATGGCCGAAATGGAAAGCAAACTGGCAACTCCAGAAAACTGGTCCCGTAATAAATTACAGGAAAACCCTGATACTGTGTATACACACCCGCATCTGTATTCCAACCGAATACAAATGCAATGAGACAAAATCTACACTGTACTATACTAGGATCGGGCTTAAACCAAAGCCGGCTAGTATTATCCGTTCGATCTTGATCCGTGCAATACCGCAAGTATCTGATCGAACCCTGCCATATCTCCATACGGCCTCTACATCTTTTCGCCCGAAAACTTGAGCAACTGAATGTGGGGGACTCTAAACACTCGTCAACACCTTGGTTGTGGATTTAACCACTAGCACGTCAGAGGTATAAGCCAATACGTAACGGGCTACCAGGCATTGACCAAAAGGGACGTCGATGAGCGAACTCATCCTGACACCCTACTGAGCCTGTCAGTGACAATATCCGTACAGTCCGATCCGTTCGTCTATGAGCATCGCATGGCGGGCCTAGGGGGTTGGTAAAGTCAGACCCCCAAAAGCGGTACAAGTCGTGTCGGAGTGTAGCCCAGAACACCCTGAGATACTACTGGAATACCTACCAGTAAATCTCCTGCCTCGGCCGAGGGCTTCGTGTAATGGCTCTCCTAGACACAGCGCGACCTCACCCCCATACCGGGAGAGACGAACCTCTGAAGATCCGCTCACTGCCTCCATGTGGCTCGGGACTGTACCCAACTAAAACCTGTTTGCACGTCTCCTTTGAGCGTGGGAGGGTAGTAATCAAAGTACAGTGGGAACTCACACGAGACAAATGACGATCCTCAGGTCGATGAACTAACCTGTACACATGTCACCAGGGAACTGCTATCTGACGTCAGGTATAAGACCAACTAGCATGTTCCCGACGAGTCCTGTCCGGTGTACTCATAACCCAATGAGCACCTATATAAATCTTAGGTGAACCAACTGACACCAGTGGCTTGTGAGACCGGCCACCGCCCCTCGTCGAGGTCTCGAATGTATACACGAGTCTACTCTGGAGTATCGATGCCCTGTCTCGAAACTCCCACGACTAGGGACCTTTTAAGGATGTGCTTATAGACTACCAGCTCCCACGTATATGATCGCCCTCATACTACTGGCAGTCAAGCAAGAATCCTAGGGGCTCTATCAACGTGTAATAGCGACATGTCAGGTCACCCAAAGCAGTACACGATGATAAAGATAAACCAGATAGTATACTATCATCTCGAGTAAGACTGTCCTACCGGGATAGGTCCTCCCTCAATCCTTGCAACCACGTGCCTGTGATCCAATAATTGACTCTGAGGGCACTATCTCCAACACTTTGGAGAGTGGTTAGGAATTTTTGTAGCAAGTAAAGAATGAGATCAACAAATTTCCCACCATCAAAATGAATTCCCCCTCCCCTCTAGAAATGGGCGGCCATGTTAAGAAAAGGAGGAGGGAAAAAATCAATGGAATAAAGCAAGAGGAGAAATTGTATGATAATGAGAAGAATATGTCACACCAAATTCTAATACAAATCCAATCTCATTCCCATCTCATTTAATGCAAACCATGATGGAAAAAGAATCAAAAGATGCTTTGAACTATCATGAAAACTCATATCACAAATAACCCCCTCCACAATGCTAATTTGCACATTTGCAAATTAGCCCCTCCATCAATTTTCAGCCAAAGAAGGAACAAAGGAAAAATGGCCGAAATGGAATGCAAACTGGCAACTTCAAAAAACTGATCCCGTAAAAAATTACAGGAATACCCCGCGACTGTATATACATACCCGTATTTGTATTCTGACCGAATACAAATGCAATGAGACAAAATCTACACTGTACAAAACTAGGATCCGGTTTAAACCAAAGCCCGCTAGTATTATCCGTCCTCATGATCCGTGCAATACCTCACGTATATGATCGAACCCTGCCATATATCCATATGGCCACTACAGCGTTTCGCCCGAAACTTAAGAAACTGTCTGTGGGGGACTCTAAAGACTGGTCAATACTTTGGCTGTGGATTTAACCACTAGCACGTCAGAGGTATTAGCCGTACGTAACGGGCTACCAGGTATTGACCAAAAAGGACGTCGATGAGCAAACTCATCCTGACACCCTACTGAGCCTGTCGGTGACAATATCCGTACAATCCGGTCCGTTCGTCTATGAGCATCTTATGGCGGGCCTAGGGGGTTGGTAAAAGTCAGACCCCTAAAAGCGGTACAAGTCGTGTCGGAGTGTAGCCCAGAACACCCTGAGATACTACTGGAATACCTACCAGTAAATCTACTGCCTCGGCCGAGGGCTTTGTGTAACGGCTCTCCTAGACACAGCGCGATCTCACCCCTAATACCGGGAGAGACGAATCCCCTGCCGATCTGCTCACTGCCTCCATTTGGCTCGGGACTGTACCCAACTAAAACCTGTTTTCACGACTCCTTTGAGCCGTGGTAGGGTAGTAATCAAAGCACAGTGGGAACTCATACGATACAAATGATGATCTCAGGTCGATGAACTAACCTATACACATGTCACCAGGGAACTGCTATCTCACATCTGGTATAATCCCAACTAGCATGTTCCCGGCGAGTCATGTCCGGTGTACTCATAACCCAATGAGCACCTGTATACATCTTAGGTGAATCAAGTGACACCAGTGGCTTGTGAGACCGGCCACCACCCCTCGTCGGGTTCTCGACTGTATACACTAGTCTACTCTGGAGTATCGATGCCCTGTCTCGAAAACTCCCACGACTAGGGACCTTTTAAGGATATGCTTATAGACCCCAGCTCCCACGTATATGATCGCCATCATACTGCTGGCTGTCAAGAAAGAATCCTAAGGGCTCTATCAACATGTAATAGCGACCTGTAAGGTCACCTAAAGCAGTACATGATGATAAAGACAAACCAGATAGCATACAATCATCTTGAGTAAGACTGTCCTACCGGTATAGATCCTCTCTCAATCATTGCAATCACGTGCCTGTGATCCAATAATTGACTCTGAGGGCACTATATCCAACAATCTTCCACTTGCACTCAAGGCTAATTATTGCGATGTCGCATACTCACAGCCCGTGTGATACCGAACACCCAACTCCTCTACTAATCAGTTTCACAAAGCCCGTTTGCGAAACTATTGCGCTCGAGGATTAGCCTCAGTGAGTGGATCCGCCCTGATGTTTCTTTCTATGTCTCTCTTTATCTTAAGCTCACCGAGAAAGCTATCTCCCGAAATTAGCAATACCTGTCTTAGAATATGCCTGGATATCTGATGGGACCTAGCTCATAAATGAACTCCAAATCCAAACTTCTTAGACTGTATCATCAACTGAAACCAATCAGTATCCTGCGCCATGCCTCCCTCAGTATCCGCTTGGACCACCTGTCCAAAATACCACCCCTCGTCAGAGGGAAAAACTATAACTCTGACAGTCACTCTGTCATCCAGGTCACTTTAGAAGCCTGGAATGATAACCGTCTCCCGAAGAAGGCCACCGTTATCAAATCCCTAGAACATCCACTTATGTTCTAAAACTGCTTCCGACCGTTTCTTCAGGATTGGATTAATATCAACTAATTGCATCTACTGCAAAAACAACATCTGGTGTGGTACTTGACATCTCATGATCAACTCAATTGCCTAAGCAAGTGATCTGCCAATCATGTACATCCGTCTCCCCTTTAGTCTGTAAGACACCTTTAGAGAGGGTGACTCCATCACCTGCAGGTACACTACCATGCCCGGAGTCATCCATTCTAAATACTTTTAGAATGCTTTCTAAGAACCCTGATTGGGAAACTATCCAAATCGAGATCTAAAACTATAGATCTAGTAAGCAGAATGTCTGATATTATATCTATATCCTTTGTGGAGAAACCACTGTGTGACAACCAAAGTATAACCGATCGTAGTATAGGAATTTCACTTCCTACTCTGTGTATGTCATCCATGTACCAGGACATCACACCCTACTACTTTCTTAACAGATCCATCCCCTATTCTGATGAAGTCAAACCTATGACTGTCACACCAGAAATAAATGGTCTATCTCCACTATATCTGCTTTAGTCTATAAATAGACATAAACTACTTGTCCACTATGCTTTCGCTGCTCCCACTGACTACGATAACCCTCTGGCAGAATCATATACACGTGCACTTCTAAAGCCAGTTCAGAACAACACTATATTCATCCTCCTGCCGGGTCTCACAGTCCGGAACAACAGCAATGGCAAGCCTAGGTAAACAAGTACCGTCCTTGAGGCTACCGGAGTTCCTCTCGGGTGCCTGAGGTTACCCACCTTATTTGCGGAGTGGCCAATGGAATGTCAATCAGATTGAATCTTTAGGTTCATATCAAATTTTCAGTAATCGTTTGCAGTTCTGGAATCACTTCCAGTTCTACCATACTCCCACTACTGTTTTCTGAAAAATCCATTTTTATTAACACTGTGGCGAGTCTAGAACAATATCACTATTGATCTTCCAGATGGTAGAAAGTCAACCCTCGTCATAGCCCGGGTCAACCCACAAACAGCCATTACAGAAACGTACCTTGAGTTATCCAGAGTCTGGTTTTAAGCATAAGCCGGACAACTCCCCGTACCTTAACAATGTTAAGATATGAACTTTTCTATATCCAATACAGAAACAGAGGCACTGATTTAATTGGAACCAGATTCAAATCATGCAACTGTCTCCAGTGCATGTCAATCTAAATGGAAGGAGGCCGATCAGCGTTACTCATTTTAGGAATGCTTCCAATTATGAGTAACCTGAAAGAGAAGCAAGTTTTCTTAATTATTATTATCAACTGAATACCATTCACAAGTATCTACATCTTCGATCACCTTCAAGAGTCCCGATACTTCCAACACCTGGTTCTCTACTTTATTCATATACCTATAACTTCTCAAAACTTGGACCTTGTGTTTCTACGAAACACATGTCTAAGAACTAGAGAAGTCACAATTAAATAGAATATAGTACGACTACCAACCCCTCTGTCCTAATGGACACTGGACAATATACAATACTCTGTATAAGCCCCCTGAGTCTAATAACTCATTCCCTGTGTATCGTAGGTTGAAAACTGTACTTATGGCTAAGAAGAATTACACCGTTGTTTAATGCTCCTTACCTAACCATCCACTGATATAGGTAAATGTCATAGACATAATTTCAAAAAGGTATATCTCACTCTATAAAAGTAGATGTACAGATATATCAATTTGAAATTGGTGCATAACAGCGGATATTCAAAACCAAATATTTGTCGTCCGGCAAACAACCCAGGCGATTTCCTCAAATATCACCAATTACAACGAATCCCGATAATGAGGACAACCGCCTAATTCCCAATAACTTACTCCCACTCATCATCTGTAAAACCATACAGATGTGAGAATCATACCTGGTAAATACATACCCTGGAGTAAGGACTAATTGGGAAATCAGTTTTCTTTTAACAATACACAGTGAAACTGAAACATTGAAATGTTTCAAAGGGGTATCCTGGTATCCCAGTAATGCCTCTTCCATTATCAGATTCATAACTATAACCGTATATTTCTTTTCCATCTCTCCAAATCCCTTTATATGTCTTTAGTCATTACTTTCTGCACACCTCTTTAGGCCAAATGGTTTTCTTCCTTCCATATCGTTCGACACTAGCCTATGGTTTGGAAGAAGACTATCCAATAAGCATAATGGGTGTACTGTCCTAATCCTAGGAGCACTCGCAACCCAAGAGAAGGTAAAGATAAAAGACACCTGAATAAATCTTATTCCTATTTCTCCTGAACCAGAATCCATCCCCGAACTGGAACAAGTTCCTTCGAGTTCGTATATAACAATACGATGGAGTATCCAATAAACTGTGGATCTTCGTAGTGATACGGAGTGTCCTGGAGAAATACAAAGGTGATGTAGGAGTGGTAATGAAATACTTGGTTTGGTCGTGAATAGCAGTCGCAGTTTACTTTGCCCTCATACTAATCCATTTATTTGTCTTTACTTAATACCTTCAGTATACCTTTTAGGCTAAATGGTTTTCTTCATTCCCCACCGTTTGGCACATGCCTATGGTCTGGAAGAAGACTATCCAATAAGCCTAATAGGTGTACTGTCCTAATCCAAGGAGCACTCACAACCTGAGAGAAGGTAAAAGGAAAAGACAACTGAATAGTCCTATTCGTTTTCTCCAGAACCGGAAACCATCCTCGAATAAATTCCTTCGAGTTCGTATATAACCATACGATGGTTTTATCCAATGGAAGTGGATGTTCGTAATAATACGGGGTGTCCTGGAGAAAAGGGTAAAAGTAGGAGTGGCAATGAGGTATGCAACTCTGACAATCCAAAAGTAAGTGTTTTAAGAAGGTTCGGTTAACTTGGTCACTGAGTCATAGTCAAGGGTCGGGTCATGGTCGCTGCCAAAGAGAGAGAGAAAAGAAACACTCTGCGTGCACTCTAACCTAGATCAGAATGGTTGTCAATTTATCCAATCAAGAAACCTCCCACTGTATCGTCAAATTCTCCTCCAAACCTGAAAGAAGAATTAGTCGGGATCACCCGAGGAGTAAACCAACTCATCAGTGGGAATCAGGATCCAACTATCATCGCATGATAACGTGACGGAATCCACTCACGTTATCACACTCCAAAAGGTATGCGCATGCCTGGCAAGTTTCAGTTTCTTTAGAAACTCCCGATGTATGTTTTTACCCCTAGGACCCAAGTGACCTTGACAATGCCAACATATCAAAGAGTCCTAGTCAAGTTCAATCCGTCATTATCTTGATTGTGTTAAACCCACCCGTACGAGTCCTTGACAATGCCAACATAACCGTACGACTTTCCTAACCAATCTACTTATCCATGCGACAGAAAAGCATTACAAAGCTACCAAACAGTACGCCTCGGCAATGCACGACATACGTAGCACGAATACTAAGCAATACTAATATGAAATGACGGAGGGCTACGGAAGGTTTTTGGCGAAAAACCTTTAGCGTAATGAACTTGATATCGTTGAAGGAACCGGATAACTTTTTATAAAAATATAGTGGCGAAAACCTTTGCTTAAGAGGTCACTCCCAGTGAAGGGATCTCGGCTCTTTCCCCGTAGATTGAGGTGCAGGATATTCCAACTGAATGCCACGATTCAAAGCAAAAGGCAATTGGCTATAGTGAAGTTATTACCCTGACGCAAACTTCTGTCTAAGGGGTCACTCCCGGTGAAGGGATCTCAGCCCTTGCCTCGTCGACTGAGGTGCTGGATATTCATAACCGAATACCACTGTGCAAAACAAAAGAGAACGTCCTTGCAATAATAGCTTTTTGAAAAATGTTCCAACAACGTCAAAGTAGTTTTGTTTAGCTTGCATTGATCCGAATCATTGCAGTCCCATCAATTGATCACACCAATAAAGAACGAAAAAATAATGATGTACGTATATGCCATCCGCATTCGCCACTGGGTCCCGTCATCACCCGTTAGGTTACTTAACTAACGACAGAGCGGGGACTGGACTAGCGCGGGTGTAAAACATATACAACATCTACTAGTATATATATCAATATATAATATTCATTTAAGGCATGATAAAATGCAACATCACAGAAAAGTAATAAGAATCACAGAACAATACAGATAATCTGGGATCCCCGGGTTTCATAGAGCCGCTACTGAAACCCGACGTTCCCCTGGTCGTATGGATAGCCTGTGCAATGAAATCCTAGACCCCTACGAGCGCGGCAAGTTACCCGCCAAAACCTGAAGCGAGGCAGCCCCCTTCAACAAAGTGAATGGACCACCCAGCACTTCACGGAATCCGGTAACTTGAGAACCCCTCCATGGGTCAACATGTACCCCCTACAAGTGCGGCGAATCGCCCGCCAATTCTAGAGTGAAGCCCCCTCCGTCTCAACGCCATGACATGCGGGCCCCTTTCCCTCTAGAACCCGGCTACCCGTGCACCCCTCCGCGGGGTAATCCTAGTACAGAAAGTAAAATATACAACGGGTATATCGACCTCAGCCCGGTCGTGCCCCAAAAGAATAATATACAAACAGGCAGTGACGGCAGTCCACATGTCGGACGCTCGCCCCGCAATATCAAATGTACAAATACAACCAAACTGTACTACCATTACATCCAGGCTATCCACCACGAAAAATCCGCAACATCACAGCACAACACAGAACATCAACGTGAATGTCACGTTCGCAAATCCGTCTAAAAGAGCTATAGCAATTAGACAGGATTTACCGATCGAATGACATTCACGGTCGCAGATATAATGTAAATACTGTGAACTAAAATGTTTAAAATTTTCGATCGACGAAATTTCCCGAAGTGGACCCCCAAGTACAACTGCAGCACTCAAAAAAAATCTGGGCCCAAAAAGAATATACCATAAACCCCAATTCCAAGTCAGAAACCTACTCAAGAAATTTGGTGCACTGTGGCTACAGTACGGCCGCGGATCCGCGGCCAAAACGTGGTTTTGGCGGCAAATCAGCCGCGCTACAGTAAAATCAGCCCACCAAATTTTCTCAGTTTTCTTAGAAAAGCCTGCACATATTTCTGCAATGTACCAAATAATTTTTCGAGCACAAAAAATTTCGACAGAAAATTGGACTTGAAAATGGGGTTTTTGGAAAATCCGTTCGATCGAACTTGTAAACATGTTAGAGCAAGCTAGACTAGGTCAATGGCGTGGCTCTGATACCATGTAAGACTACGGTAGCGCCCCGGCCGTCTTTCCGAGGCCAAAATGTGGAAACGAAAATTTTTCTTAACTTGAAAACCGGTGCTATCTTATGCTTAAAACCCGGTTTGAACCATTAACCTACAAATAGCTATCCAGAGAAGGGATAGAATGCTATACCGATCGATCCGTGTCCTTCGGTCTTTAGCCACCATCCCAAGCTCCTCGCAGCATCTCCAGTCTTGATCTCCTCGTCGGAAAGGGCACCACATCACCGAGTCTTTTTACGGGCTCCCACCACTGGACCGAGGCAACTCGGACACGAAGTTGGCAAGCCGACGTGTCCAAGAATGCTGTAGACTAAGTGTAGAAGCATTTTTCACAAGGGGCTATTGAAGTTGCCATTGAAGGAGGGAAGAAGAAAAATGAACTTTGGAGAGTGGTTAGGAATTTTTGTAGCAAGCAAAGAATGAGATCAACAAATTTCCCACCATCAAAATGAATTCCCCCTCCCCTCTAGAAATGGCCGGCCATGTCAAGAAAAGGAGGAAGGAAAAAATCAATGGAATAAAGCAAGAGGAGAAATTGTATGATAATGAGAAGAATATGTCACACCAAAGTCTAATACAAATCCAATCTGATTCCCATCTCATTTAATGCAAACCATGATGGAAAAAGAATCAAAAGATGCTTTGAACTATCATGAAAACTCATATCACAAATAACCCCCTCCACAATGCTAGTTTGCACATTTGCAAATTAGCCCCTCCATCAATTTTCAGCCAAAGAAGGAACAAAAGAAAAATGGCCGAAACGGAATGCAAACTGGTAACTTCAAAAAACTGATCCCGTAATAAATTACAGGAAAACCCCGCGACTGTATATACATACCCCCATTTGTATTCCGACCGAATACAAATGCAATGAGACAAAATCTACACTGTACAATACTAGGATCCGGCTTAAACCAAAGCCCGCTAGTGTTATCCGCCCTATCATGATCCGTGCAATACCTCACGTATATGATCGAACCCTGCCATATATCCATATGGCCTCTACAGCGTTTCGCCCGAAACGTGAGAAACTGTCTGTGGGGGACTCTAAAGACTCGTGAATACTTTGGCTGTGGATTTAACCACTAGCATGTCAGAGGTATTAGCCGTACGTAACGGGCTACCAGATATTGACCAAAAGGAACGTCGATGAGCGAACTCATCCTGACACCCTACTGAGCCTGTCAGTGACAATATCCATACAGTCCGGTCCGTTCGTCTATGAGCATCGCATGGTGGGCCTAGGGTGTTGGTAAAAGTCAGACCCCCAAAAGCGGTACAAATCATGTCGGAGTGTAACCCAGAACACCCTTAGATACTACTGGAATAGCTACCAGTAAATCTCCTGCCTCGGCTGAAGACTTTGTGTAATGGCTCTCCTAGACACAGCGCGATCTCACCCCCAATACCGGGAGAGACGAATCCCCTGCCGATCCGCTCACTGCCTCCATGTGGCTCGGGACTGTACCCAACTAAAACCTGTTTGCATGACTCCTTTGAGCCGTGGTAGGGTAGTAATCAAAGCACAGTGGGAACTCACACGAGACAAATGACGATCTCAGGTTGATGAACTAACCTGTACACATGTCACCAGGGAACTGCTATCTGACGTCTGGTATAATCCCAACTAGCATGTTCCCGGCGAGTCCTGTCCGGTGTACTCATGACCCAATGAGCACCTGTATATATCTTAGGTGAACCAACTGACACCAGTGGCTTATGAGACCGGCCACCGCCCTTCGTCGGGGTCTCGACTGTATACACTAGTCTACTCTGGAGTATCGATGCCCTGTCTTGAAAACTCCCACGACTAGGGACCTTTTAAGGATGTGCTTATAGACCCCAGCTCCCACATATATGATCGCCATCATACTGCTGGCAGTCAAGCAAGAATCCTAAGGGCTCTATCAACATGTAATAGCGACTTGTAAGGTCACCTAAAGCAGTACACGATAATAAAGACAAACCAGATAGCATAATATCATCTTGAGTAAGACTGTCCTACCGGTATAGGTCTTCCCACAATCATTGCAATCACGTGCCTGTGATCCAATAATTGACTCTGAGGGCACTATATCCAACAAAATGAAGCCGAAGATCAAAAGAATGGGTTACTATTAGCCCACAATGATTCATGACTGCCTCGAATATACGAAACAGTGTCACTCATGCCAAATTCAAGGGGACTTCATCCACCAGCATCCAAACCCGGTACACCCAACAATGGTTAGCTGGCCATTCAAAATGTGGGGAACCGATATAATTGGCCCCATTGAACCAGTATCATCCAAAGAACATCGGTTCATACACCGACTACTTTTCTAAGTGGGCAAAAGAAGTACCACTAAAGGAGGTGAAGACGGAAAATATCCTCCATTTCTTCAAAACCCATTTCATCTACTGGTTCGGCACTCCACGCGAATTATCTCGGATAATAGGCCATCCTATAGGAGCCATAAAATCAACCGCTTTACAGAACAACATAAAATAGACTAGAGATATTCTTCCGTCTATAATCCTCGAACCAACGCTCTAGCTGAAGCTTTCAACAAGATCTTGAAAAAAATTATAAGGAAAGCAGTGTCCAGAAACAAAAGAGACCGGCACGAAAGGCTGCATGAAGCTCTCTGGGTGTACCGAACAACGTTCAAAACGGCCACGAATACAACACCATACGCGTTGGTATTCGGCACGGAAGAAGTGCTTCCCTTGGAAATAGAACTCCCTTATTTACGAGTAGCGGTTCGATACGAGCTGACAGATGAAGAAAATGCTCATCTTCGGCTTCAGGAGATCGATGCCTTCGAAGAAACTCGCCTTAAAGCACAGCAAAACCTGGAGGCTTATAAAGCAAGGATGACATAGTCAT
The DNA here is from genome assembly GCA_030015575.1 of Agapanthus africanus. Taxonomy (NCBI): domain Eukaryota; kingdom Viridiplantae; phylum Streptophyta; class Magnoliopsida; order Asparagales; family Amaryllidaceae; genus Agapanthus; species Agapanthus africanus. The sequence goes on along the minus strand of CM057349.1, from coordinate 388,057,720 downwards.
ACGAAAGACTGACCAGGCCGAGAATATTCTGCCAAGGCGAACTCGTGCTAGTAGTCAAAAGACCCATGATCCCCAATCGTGAAAAACGGGGGAAATTCGAGCCAAACTATGAAGGCCCGTATATCATAGACAAAGTCTATCAAGGTGGAGCATTCCTGCTCATGGATATGCATGGCGAAAAACCTTTCCGGCAAATAAACGGCCGATTCCTCAAAAAATAATACACCTAATGAGTCATGACCTAGGTCCGTGATAGATGACGACGCTCATGTCCGCTCGCTATCTTCCTGAGTCAGAACTCTGAGAGTAATATGCAAAAAAGCTCTGTCGCCTCAAACGCGGCAACAACGGACCGAGAAGTCCTTAAACTAAATATTCGCCTCAAACATGGCGGTAACGGACCGAAACGTCCCTAAACTAATATTCAACCCCAAAACTGGAACACCGGAACGAGATGTCCCAAAACTAACAAAAAACCGAGATGTCCTTAAACTAAAACTCCGCCTCAAAAATGGCAACAATGGACTGAAAAGTCCTTAAACTAATTTCTTGCCTCAAATATGGCAGTATCGGACTGAAAAGTCCCTTAAACTAACAACCTTTGTTAAAAAAAAAGGGTATGTCCACAGCAAAAATGGGCACGGATGAAAACCCGAAAAGGAACCGTGAGTAAAAACAGCAGGACTGCCGGTGATTTTGTGAAAATTCGAATAGGGCGCAAACTCGTAAAATAAAAAAATTCATGTGCACTTACAAGGTCTTATCGACCTTGTGTGGAGAAAATACCTGCATGAGATCCTTTCGACTCACAAAGGAGCAACACACTTAGGAATCCTTACGATTCCTAAGGAGAAAATCAAGAACAAAATTTTCAAAAACAGGCGCTAACGAATCCCTAGTCTAAGGATTGTCCCATAAGCCCTAAATAACAAAAACATGCATAAGGTTAAACTAATTATACCAAATAAATCCATGTCCTTCGGTCTTTAATCACCTTCCCAAGCTCCTCACGGCTTCCTTGATCAAGCTTGATCTCCGGTCTCCATCTATTGAAGACAATCCACCCGAGAGTCTATGTAACAAGCTCCAACCTCATATCCGAGGAAACTAGGGCATCTAGATAGCTACTCTAGATACCGTAGATGAAGTAGAGAGTGATGAGGGATTTATTTGTCTCAAGACACCCTAGGTTTCTCAACTCATGAGAGGGTTAGGATGGAGGAAGAATAAGATGCTATGAGATGAGGTGTAGAGAGCAACTCATGAGAGAGAGAGAAATGAATTATGGGTTGTTTTTCTGTTTCTTGTGTGATTATGATAAGAAATAATGGAGCCATCACATAAATGTCCATTCTCCAAAATATCTTAGTCAACAAAAAATATCTCAAGTCAACATAATCTCACAAAAAAAAAAACCTAAGCATGCTAGAATAGTAACCATGGGTCACTAATTAGCCATGCCATAAAAAATGAAATAAACACCTCATCCTACACCTCAATAACATTTTAATCCAAAAAGGTCTAAACCATGATGAGGTGTAATCTTCTAAAAGTAATCTTGTAATAAATTACAAGAATACCCATCAACTGTATATACATACCCGCATCTGTATTCCAAAGAATACAAATACAAAGAGACGAAAATAATCCAACAAATATATTACTAGGATCTGGCTTAAACCAAAGCTCACTAGTATTATCCGTTCGAACATCATCCGTGCACAAGTACACGTATGTGATCGAACCCTGCTGTAAAACCATACGGCCTCTACATCGTTTCACCCGAAGCAGGGAAACCCTCTGTGTGGGACTCTAAAAACTCGTCAATACGCTGGTAGTGGGTTTAACCACAAGCACGTCAGCGGCACTAGCTGTACGTTACGGCTATCCAGGTATCGAGCGAAAGGGAGGCCGATGAGCAAACTCATCCTGAAACCTTACCGAGCCTGACAGTGACAATATCCATACAGTTCGGTCCATTCGTCTACGACTATCGCATATCGAGTCTAGGGGTGGATAAAGTTAGACCCCTAATAACGCGACATTTAGTGTCGGTATGAAGCTCATCACCACCTGAGAAACTACTGATTCGAATCAGTAATTCTAGACTACCTTGGCCAAGGATTTTTGGTGATACCCAGTCGTGCACAACCGCGACATCAACCCCCAATATCGGGAGAGACGAATCCCCTGACGTTCCGCTCGCTGCCTCCTTGTGGCTCAGGACTGTTCCCAAGTAAAACCTGTTTGCACAACTCCTCTGAGCCGTGGTAGGGTAGTAATCAAAGCACAGGAACTCACATGAGACAAATGACGATCTCAGGTCGATAGACTAACCTGTACACATGTCACCTGGGAACTGCTATCTGACAATAGGTATAATACCAACTAGCATGTTCCCGGCGAGTCCGTTCGGTGTTCTCATAACCCAATGAGCACCTGTATACATCTTAGGTGAACAAACTGACACCAATGGCTTATGAGACCGGCCACCGCCCCTCGTCAGGGTCTCGATCAGTATACACTAGTCTACTCTGGAGTATCGATGCCCAGTCTTGAAACTCCCTCCACTAGGGACATTTAAGGATGTGCTTATTGTTAGTTGTATGTATGCCCTAAAGGCCATTATTGTACATTTGATGTATATTATAGTGAATGCTGGGATATATATAGGGAGGACGTTCTTGCTCGACATGATAGTATGCTATCTGGTTACACTTTATCTTAACATATACACTTGTATTGCCTCTATGTGACATGTTGGTAAAGCCCTTAGGATGTGTACTTGACTACCAGGACTATGATGCAGATCATACTAGTGGGGCCAGGGTAGTCCGTAAGTACATCCTTAATTGTTCTTAGTCGTGGGAGTATCGAGATGGGGCATCGATGTTCCAGAGTAGACTAGTGTGTACGATTCTTGACCCTGTATGGGGCGATGGTTGATCCCAACACCATTGGTGTTTGACATTAGAGAGTGTGCACAGGTGCTCAGTGGAGACTGGGTACACTAAAGAGGACTCGTCGAGAACTCCTAGATGATATTATACCTCATGTCAGATAGCAGTTCTCTGGTGACACTGGTACAGGTTAGTTTGTCGACCCGAGATCGTTATAGAGTCTTGTGTGATTCCCACTGTGCTTTGATTTCCACCTTACCACGTTCAAGATAACGTGCAAAATGGTGGCTTTTTGGTACAGTCTCGAGTCACATTGAGGCAATGAGCAATAGGAGGGGATTTCGTCTCTCCCGGTATTGGTGGTTGATGTTGCTCTGTGCTCGATTGGCTATAACAGGAAGTCCCTGGCCAGGGCTGTTATGAGATTTACTGGTAAGTGTATCAGTAGTTTCTCAACCCGTTATGAGCCTCATATCGGCATGACTTATTGAGCTATTGGTGTCTGATGTTGACCACCCCCAGGCTTGATATGCGACATATCGGATGAAGAGACCGGACTGTACGGTAGTGTTACTTATTGGATTCCCAGAAGTATGAGCAGGCATGCTTAATGATCTTCTGATCGCTTAATACCCGGGTGGCCGTTACATTTAGCAGACCGTTAATGGCTTTTGGGTGACTGATATGATCACCACCTACTGCCTGCGTATTGACGAGTCTTTAGAGTCCTACACAGAGCTTTCTTGGCTCAGGCGAACCGAAGTAGGAGCACATATGTAATATGTGCGGGACCGAGATTAATGGGTGTATGTGATACCGTATTCTATTCTCGCGATATGGGATATCAGCCGGTTATATGTGATATAGCCGGGTTATCGGATCAAGTGTTGACTCGATAAATTGATACATATGATATTAGTCGGTTATATGTGATATAGCCGGATTATTAAATCAAGTGATGATTTAATAATTTAATGTATAATTATATATTTGATATATTAAATTACATTAACTAATATTTGCTCACTTAAGCATTTCTTTTTCTCACTTATGATACATTTAGTTTATATGTGATATATGTTAATTGTATTGTTCTCTTTTCATGCACACATAATACATATGTGATGTATATTGTTGTGTCATGCTTGGTTATACATGCGACATGGGTATATGAGACTCACACCATGCTCTTGATAATGTTAAGGTTTTTATTTGTTTTAGTAATTCAAAATTATTTGGAAATTAGTCATGGTTGAGCTCAGTGGAAGCTTGTGGAACCATTGACTTAGTCTGCTAATTTTGTTTTACCTAAGATATTTATTAACCTAACCATTATCTATTAGGCATGGTTTATTCTCTATATGAGTTAGTATATGATATGAACTTACCCATAGTTGCAATTCTAACCTCACTGATTCACTTATTCATTCATCACTTCATCTCCTTCAAACTCTCTAGGTTTTGAAGTGGTAAGAAAAATTTGTGAGAAAATAAATTCTAAATTGAGCAAAATTCCTAGTTCATCATCCTCTACTAGACTAGCCATTTAGTTTAGGGTGTTTGCTCCACTAATTCCCAATTAGTAAAGAGGTAGCTTGAGTTGGTGTCTCCTCAACGTAGATCATCTTCGGCCTCGAAGACTTCAAGCAAGCTTGTTCTTTTCATCTTGTGGAGCCATTCTAGAGTCCGGAAGATCACTACTTGGAGCGAAGGGACTACTACATGGAGCTATTGAAGTGAAGGACCGGTCTACAAAGGTTGTATTCCTTATTCACTTAGATGTAAAGATATTTACATTCTAGTTTCGTCCAATTCTCAAGTTAAAGATTCTAGTCTAGGGTTCTTTAGCATGGTAAATTTTCGAAAATGGCATGGTAGATGCCTCCCGAAACCTTGCTGTCGTGCTAGGGATCCCAGTAGTGGCATCAGAGCTAAGCTAGCGAATTAGACGATATTTGTAGAATTATGAAACCGAAACAACTCCGAAACTGCAAACCCGAACACCAAGTTTCTGTCGATTTTTTAAAGGTCTCTAAAATTTTTTTAAACAAGTGCAGAATGTTACATGTGATGTAACTAGAACACCAAAGAAATTTGAAAGCAAAATCCTAAAATTGACCCGGTGAGATTGTCAAAAAAACCGGTGTCACCTTTTTTTCTGTGGCAAAAAATCTTCAAATTTTTGTGGTGTTCTTATCTCTTGGTTTCAGGGTTTGAGGTATTGTTTGTTTTTGCTAAGATTGCATGTGATGTTATCTTTCTGTAAAGGCAATTTGGAGTGTTTCGTAGTCATAATTCTAACATCGTTTCAGGTATTTTAGACGGCGTTAAAAGGTTCGAACGAATATCAATAACCCATTTTTATCCCTCACTGGAAATTTTCCAAAAGTTGGAATTTTTCAGGTTAAATATATTCGAAATATCATGGAAGTAATTCTATGGACCCTTTAGAAGAACGAAATCCTAACTCGATTCTATGACCGTCGGAACCACCGCCAAACCCAAGGGTTTGCGACACTTCCGCAGCGCCATAGGTGAGGCAAGGGTTGACCCTTCTACGGTTGGTCCGTAGGCATTGTGGCATGTTTTGGGTATTCTTTAACTTTGCTCAAGTGTTGAGCACTCTGGGAAATGTGGGTGTTTGTTAATTCGATCGGAAATTTTAACATCGTCTAGCTATCTGTGAATGTCATACAATAATTGGAATCTACACTAATTTTTTTTGTCAAAGTAATTAGGTGCGTGCAAGTTTAACATTTCGGTCTCAAGCGGAATCGGGAATCTTGTTGAATTACCCGACTTCCTTTGAAAAGTGTTTTCATAGATGAGACCCAAATGTAAGATTTGCATTGTTAGGCATGAAATCCAGAATATGTGATATTCCGAGTTTATGATGTTTAGGGGCAGCGATAATTCCAATTGTTGTAGTTTTTCACTTTCTTTTCTGCGACCGTAAGTGTAATATGTGGTATTTCGCCAGTTTCGTTGCTATACATCAACGACAATTGGAATACGCATATTTACTTACGTTGATGACATGTAATGTTATGTGTTGCTGTGATATGTTATATTGGATCTTCGTGTTTGAATAGCCGGTGGTTTTTATGTAAGATGAGAGTTTTTTCATTTTCATTCATGTAAAAACTTGTATGTAATATTCTTTTATTGGGGCACTTCCGAGTTGAGGATGATGTCACCATTGATGTATATTATTTACTTTTCCGTATTAGAATAGACCCAAGGAGGGGAGCACAAGTAACCGGGTTCTAGGGTCCAGTGGGAGACCATCTCGAGGAGTCAAGACCGGATCTTCTAACTCTAGAATTGGTAGGGTTTCTTTCCGCTCTTGTAGGGGTCTAGGAATATGGGTTTGGCTATTCATCGCGACCGTGGAATCCATGTTTTTTACTAACTTAATTTAGAACACGAAAATCCTAGTATATCCAATATTACATATGTTATCTTCTGCTGCTGATATTTATGATGTGATCACTGCATATTCTGAGACGAATGGCTTATTATATATATGATATATAATAAACGTTGCTTATGTTTTGCACCCACACTAGTCCCGCCCTGCTATGCCGTTGGTTAAGTAACCTAACGATACATAACGGGACACTGTGGTGAATGCGGATGGCATAAGCGTACGTTCTATTTTCGTTTCTTTATCTGTGATGCTTAGGAAGCATAATTGATGGGACTTCATTAATGAGATTAATGAAAGAAAATAAACCTAATGATGTTGTGGAATCAAATTTTCAAAAAAAGTAGCTCTAGTTCTTGCTTTGCATAGTGGCATTCCTTTTAGAACATCCAGCACCTTATTCAATAAGGAAAGAGACGAGATCGATTCACCCGGAGTAACCTGTTTAGCGAAACTAGCAGATGCTACAACTAGCTCAGGTTTTTTTATTGCTTTTTTAGTTCTCGTTTTGCATAGCGGTATTCTTTGCAGAATATCCAGCACCTCATTCGATGAGGAAAGAGCCAAGATCCCTTCAACGGGAGTGACCTCTTTAGCGAAACTGGTAAAAGCCTAAAAACACTCCTTTTTCAAAATCACTCGATTCTGCAACGATATCAAGTTCGAAGCGTTAAAGGTTTTCTTAAAAACCATTCACAACCCTCAGTCAGTTTAGGAAGTAGAGTACTTAATATTCGTGCTACGTTTATTGACCATAGCCAAGGCGTAGTGTGCGGTAGCTAAGTGATGTCTTCTTACACAGTATATGATGCGATTAATTAGGATAATCATTTGAATTTGTTGACCATAGCAAAGGGTCATGTCGGTGGATCTAATTAATCACGAAATGACGGGTAGAACTTGACTAGTGCTTGTGATTTGTTGACCATGGCCAAGGTCATAAGCCACTAGGGGTAAAAACCATTATCGGGAATTTCAAGTGTTGAAATTTACAATGAGATTGCATACCTTCTATGAGATAGTTGGATCCCGATACCCACTGCGAGTAAGCGTTACTCCTGGGTGAGTTTTACACTTTACAATTAGCTAACCCATTAGGTGTCTAGAAAGGTGTTAACGGGGTTATACCTATGGGAAAACGAGGTTTACTTTAATTAGGTCCATGCGAAAATACGGTGAACCTCCCTCAAATTACCGACACTGGCCTTGCTGAACAGTTAGCGAACTTGTAGGGTGTAATTAATTCCGGCTAGTCTTACCTTTTAGGGTTTGAAGGAAGACTTGATAAAAACAGTGAGAGCCATCCTGATTAGATAAAATAATAACCAATCTAATCTTGCAAGAGGGCACATAGAGTGTTTTCTTCTCTCTCTCTCCTGATAGCGACCGTAACATGCCTTAATCAAGATAATAATATGGATGTATTGACCGAACCTGCTTATTATACTGAGCTGGGAAACGTTGGTTCCGTTCTTTCTTATAATTGTTATAAGACTGAGCAGGAAATAGGGGAATGCCAAAATTCCAATGCCACCCGATCGAAGAAAAAGCATGTTGATGCATTTTCTTCAGGTGTGTTCGTTACAGAGAACTGTTTCTCAGTATACTCTACGTCCTGGGTATGTGATACCGGATCAGGATCCCATATATGTAATTTGTTACATGGGCTACAGATAGATAGAGAACTAGGATAGGGTAATGGTGCAATAGTTGCAGACAAGTCAGTTGGCAACTATCATCTTGTATTATCAAATACATTTATTCTAAATGAATGTTATTACATACCGAACCTGATATACAAAATTATATCGGTCTCTTTATTTGATAAAGAAGGATATGATTTTGTATTGCAGGATAATGTTATGAAAATTGTCCTGAATCAAGAGTTAATTAGATCAGGCACGTTATGAAATAGCATATACATTCTAAATCAAACCGCAGTTCTAAGTATACGGAACACAAACAAGAGGACAAGTTCAGAAATGAATGAATCCTTATTGTGGCATTGTAGACTAGGTCATATCAATGCGACACGACTAGCTAAGGCACATAAGGATGAATATTTGAATCCATTCGAACTTTCATCTTATGATACTTGCCAGTCATGTCTCAAAGGTAAAATGACCAAAACTCCGTTTACTGGAAATGGAGGAAGAATTGTTGAACTCTTGGGATTGATACATGTTGATGTATGCGATCCATGTCTATACATGCCAGGATTGGTTCCCCGTACTTTATTATATTCACTGACTATCTCTCAAGATTCGAACGTGTGTTCCTGTTGAAACACAAGTCTGAACCTTTTAAGAAATTCAAAGAATGTAAGCATGAAGTTGAGAACCGGACGGAGAAAAGTATTAAGTCCTTCGATTTGATCGAAGAGAAGAATACTTGGGCATAGAATTCCTGGTTTATCTAAAATAGAATGAGATTCTTTCTCAGCATTACTCCTCCGTATACACCACAACACAACGGTGTGTCAGAACGGGGAAAACGCACCCTATGAGATATAGTGCGCTTTATGATGAGTACTTCTGAGTTGCATGTTTCCTTTTGGAGTTATGCACTTGAGAAGCTGCATACCTATTGAATATGGTTTCCACCAAATCGGAGCCTACCACTCCATATGAGATATGGTATGGGAAGAGACCATGTCTTAAGCGAGTTAAGATATGGGGTTGTCTGGCCTATGTTGAAAAGCAAAATCCGGACAAACTCGAGGCAAAGTCAGTTTTGTAAGTTTGTAAGGATATCCCAAACATACATGAGGGAATATCTTCTACCAAACCCAGGAACAAAAGTGTAATTTTTTTCCTCAACATAACCACTTTTTAGAAAAAGGAACTTCTTTAAAAACAAATAAGTGGTCATGAGATAGAACTGGAAGGAGTTCCAACATTACAAACTACATTACAAACTACGACTGATGATTTAGTGGAACCGGAGAATTCAATAGTCTCCAACGAACCTCAGCCTCTCCGTGAATTTGGTAGGGTGCCCTACCCACCAGAGAGATAATGTGATTATTCTCAGTGATAGTGGGTGCGAGAATTGCATCATAGTTGATGATGACCCAAGTAGATTCAGCAGACCTTCACGAGTGGAGACTTTGTGAAACGGCTCGATGCAATGAGATCTGAGATGGAATCCATATGCACCAACAAAATATGGACTTTGCATGTTGCTCCTGAAGGGGTAAAACCCAAGGGGAGCAAGTGGATCTATGAGATAGATACTTGGTGTAGATGGAAAAGTTGAGACTTGCAAAGCTAGACTTGTAGCAAAAGGTTCTCGTCATACAACCAGGTATGGATTATGATGAAACCTTTTCTCTAGTGGCTATGCTTAAGACCATCCGGATCCTACTTTCCATCGCTGCATACCATGACTACGATATCTGGCAGTTGCACGTCATGACCACTTTTCTAAATGTGATTTAGAAGAGAGCGTGTGCATGACAACCAGAGGGCTTCGTTGACAAGTAGGAGCGGTGATTTAATCTCAAAAAACTATCTATTAACCGCAATCAAGAACGGCGTCGCATGAAGCTAGCCGGTGAGTACGGGTCGGTCCACAGGGATTTTGTGAATCTCCTAGTTGCGCTAATGAGTTAATTCCGAAGGGTGTTCGGATTGGTTATTAAATCTAAAAACCTAAATTATTCTATCTACGATTATCTAGATCTATTCTTGCTAGGGTTAGGTTTAGGGATGGTTTGGAAATGCAAGTAAATCTCAACGCTTTCTATACCCGAATGAAGATCTATGAGGAGTTATGGTAATTATCAATAAAGGGGATTAGATCCATTCGGGAAGGTGTTCCTTCCTCTAGGTTCTTGTCCTTCCTTTAGAGATCCTTACCCTAACCTCCATAGAAAACGCACGCAACCGGGCTTTTACACTACGGTATCACCGCTACCTCGAGGGATAGGGTGCCGTAGGGCGCGGTGTGTGCGTGTATGCATGGAGTCCTATTGTAAATATATAATGGGTAAGAAAGGGATGAGAGATCTCATCTCTCAAAAGCCTTCCCTAAATCTAACTCTAAACAATTTATCTACAGCGAGGAAATAAATCTACCTAGGGCAAAGAATTGAAATCTAAACTAGGGCAAGGAATTAAACCTACTTACAGATGCATTTCTCCAATCATCAACGCAGGGTTGTCAGATCTGAATTTCAGAATTGAAGAAAGGCACCGATGCTCTCCATAAAGAGATCTGAATTTATTATTAAAAGGAGGCGTGAAAAGAATACAATGATTTGGGCTTCTATTTATAGGAGATAGAAACCCTAGGTTACAATTGATTCGCATGTCTACATTTACCAAAATATCCTTAGGAAGACCGAGTCAAAGTAGACTTCCAAGTTTTGGTAAAATTTTGTGTCTGGAAATTTTGGAACTGATTCTGGGCTTCTTGGGCTTTTTATTTCTTTGGATCTTTATTCTATTTGGCTTCTCTATTTCTTCCAGATCTCCAGTGAACAATTGCAGTGGACTTTTAACCGTTTACTTTGTAATCTTGGACCTTGCGTTGCCTTGTACTGATCTTTTGTGTAGACTTGATTATGATCTTTCTATTTGTTGGTCAAAAGTCCTTTTTTTGTGTCGTCTTTTGTCTTTTTCACTGTTTTCGCTCCAAGAACCTGTAACCTGTAACATGTAGCAGACATGCGTCAAAAGCACCTGTTTATTTATAAAAAGAATAAGAATGGGGAATATAATAATGCAATATTATGGTGTGAACAAATACCCCCAAACTTATCTTTTGCTCGTCCTCGAGCAAACTTATCTTTTGCTCGTCCTCGAGCAAACTTATTTTTATTCACTAAAATCCTAACCACACTTTCGCAGGGAAACGCGATTGCACTGAGCACGTGCAACAAGCCGTTAAACCTCTATGTGTCCCTAGTAGGAGGAGTGTTGTCTCCTGAGGGTTTTCAGCGGATACTACCCACAAAATCCTATCAATTCGGCCCATTAACTTTAATTCTCCAATTAGGTCTTCTAACAAGGAATTCTATTATCTTCGATTTGCAAATTATCCACCCATATTCTTCACACTTCCTCATCATTTAACTTAAGATTATATATGTTCTATAGACTTACTTAGCTTTCGGCATTTCCTAAGTTTTCCTTCTAGGGTTCCATCTCCACTTAGGAAATTTTATCAACTTTACTAAAGATACAAGTTCTATTCTTCATTCCTTTCTCTCATCTAAACTCCAATCACATATCCCCACGTGTGTGTATAAATCACCCTTACACTTGGAAATTCAAATCAAGCAATCGTACTCTCGTCCATTGTCCAAAGTACTTATTAATTGGTGAATTTTTAATTGAATTTTGCTTACACATCCTTCATGCGACCGTTAATACTTCTTGAGGTACCAACGACCGATTACAAAATGCGTTTGCATTTTAAAGCGTAATTCCTAGTCTTGCAACACCCAAGGCTTTAGCAGTGACTCCCAAACCTGTTGGTCTAAGGCACTAGGTGATGAAGCACCCTCGCTAAATATTTTTCTATTTTTGCAGCCTTAAGTAATCACAAAAACCAGTGTTTATTTTTTTTTCTTTATTCACTTTTTTTCTTTTATTTTCTTTTCTTCATACTAAGGACTTTAGACAAGAGCATTTCAAGGTCTCCTCTACTATTCCAAGTTTCAAGGTGCGTGATTGTGCAAATTGTAGGGTATACATTTTCAGAATCTAGACTTAAGTTAGGAACTATTTTTCAAACTTATACTCTAATAAGAACATCAATACTTTTCCTTTGTTTCAACTTAGCCCAAGAAGTGAACTCAAAATTTTCCTATTTCTAAATAAACTACAAAGACATATAATTTGTACCGTTAAATTTTAAGGGAGGTTATTTTTAGGGTTTTTAATTTACTACGTCAAAGATCTAGTTGTTCCTAGCTAGTTAACCTATCTATCAAACTCTAGTCAAATAAGCCAAAATTGAATACAATAATTTTTATAATTTTTGAAATTTTTCAATTTTTATGGGTTTTCAAATAAATATGCAAATGCAAAAATATACATATGAATGCGAAGGAAGAAGACGTACCGAGTATACCCCCAAACTTGAACTTGACAGTGTCCTCACTGTCATACTAAACCAAGAGGGTCAAAATACCGGCACTCCCCTGTTTATTTATTTATAATTTTTTTTTATTTTTTTAATGTTTTGAAATTTTTTTATTTTTTTTATAGAAAAAGAAAACAAAAAAAATATATACATATATACAACAAGGTTCCCCCCAAACTTAAACTTGGCCTTACACAAGCCAAAGGTGAACACCAACCATTCAAAAATCTTATCGTGGTAATGGTATAGTTGGTGCAAGAATGGGGTATGGAGGAAAGAAATGAGAAACACGCAAGACCGTGTGGTAAGAAGAATGGTAGAATATGGACTCGATGGAGGAGAAGAATGGCGGAAAGGAGAAAGAAGGGTCATGCGATCTTGAAGGTGTAAATCGAGTGAAAAAATTAGCGCAATTTGTGATGACCGAAGTGTTAAAAATGATTGTGCTAATCTATCAACTCGTCGTGAAATGGGGTCAAATCCCTCAAGATTCGCAAGAAGGCATGGGTACGCCGAACTTGGTATTGGAGATGAAAGCGTAACGGTCTCTTGTACGGTCAGAACGATAGGAAGGACGAAAGGAAGTGAATTAGGGATAGGCTCATTCTCACCGTAGTAAACTGTCTCAAATTTGAAATATTCCATCAATGGTTCGAAACGACTGTAAGCAACCGAGTCTGATGGTTCGACTAACTCATTTGAAAATATAAAGGACTCAAACTCGGGCGGTGAGTCATCAACATCGTCTGAAAAAGTGAAACACTCGTACGTGTTATCGTCCGTGAGAACTGTGTTAGATTCAAAGAGAAATTTTTCAAACTCACAGTCTTCAAGCGTGATATTAGGCGTGGTCAGAACGATAGAAAGGAGGGAGGGTGATTTAGGTAAAGGTTCAAGAGGATGAATTGGAAAATCCGACATATCAAACAAAAATGGTTCAACCTCAATATTATCCTCACTACTCTCCTCAATACTATCCTCATAATTCTCCTTAATACTTATCTCATTCATGCTATTATCATCAAAATCAAGACGCATATGAAGTTCGGGAGAAACAATTAATGACTCGGGATGATGAATTGGACATAAAATTTCAATCAAATCGACAGGTTCATCATCCGAAATATTCCCGGCGTCTATATCCTCAATCAAGTGAAAATCAATATTTTCTGACACCTCATCAAAAGCATGGATATTTATCAATTCAGGTTCTAGAGTGGAGGTGTAAAGATCGAAAAGATTAAGTGTGGTTTCACTCGAAAGGGGTTCTTCACAATCTCGCAAATCAAGCACTACAAAGTCGCACAACTCATCATTTTGGACACATGTTTGAAAATTGGAGTTGTTGGATTCAATTGTGTATGGGTAGGTTTGATTTGGAAATCCTCTCACATTCTCACTCTGTCCAACCGCCTCCTCATACATTGAAAAATTTGGAGCTAGCAGGAAACTAGCTACCGGTTCAGCAGGTTGCATAAGGGAGGCCACAGACGCTTCCACATTCCTAACCATTTTGTTTGTTGCAGCAATATAAGCTTCCAACGACTCTTCCAAACTAGACTTTGGTGGTAAGGGGGTTTCGGTAAAAGATTCGAAATTGTTTGGATACGTGAAACTCCCTAATGGCTGTATAGAAACATTATCTAGTGACGGTGGAAAAATCGGATAGGACTGGTAGGAAGTGGGTGATTGGATAAGGGTAGGGTCAACATGTGGAGAAAAAGGTGAATAATCGTGCGGGCCCCTAGAACTAGATGTGTGGAGAGGGTTGAAAGATCGGCTGTGAGATTGAGCAATATGCTCAGCAATGGACATCGGTTTAGGAGTTACAGCAGGATTCAAAAAAGTGGTGTCAACATATGGAGGTGGAAAATGTTAACTTGGTTGACTTGGTTGACACAAAGTGGGTTGAAAAGTCGAACTGTTTCTCCTAGACGCCTCTATTTGATCTTTCAAAGATATTTTAGGCAAGGAAGGATCGTCTTTAAATTGACGAACGAAGCAAAGTTAGGTTCGGGATACCAAAGTTCAGCAAGAGATTTGTGATGTGGGGTACCCATGATGTCAGAAGGAGAAGAGAAAGAAGGTGTGTGTAAGTGGGGTGCAAGGATTTGTTAGCGACAAAATTTTGCAAGTTTTTATAAAAAAAAAAAGAAATCTCTTTATTTAGAACTGTTTGCAAAAAGATTTTCGAGAAAAGAGCTAAGACACACTTTCGATCAACCAAAAATGCACAATCAGGCCTAGATCTAGGGTCACCTAGGTCAGCTAGACAGCTCCTAACTGTTCCAAAGGGCTAGAAATAGGACCTCAAACCGCCTCTTCACCGCCAATTGCGGCCAGGTAAGTGCCAGGTAAGTAGGAGGCTTCCCGCTACAAGTAGCGGTCCTAATTAAGTAACCATTTGCCTTAGACACACTTGCCTAGACACCGCAAAGTCAGGTTAGGATAAACGGTCGATGGCTTTAACTAGTCCTCTGTCCTATTGAACTCGAAGTCTTTAGGGCTGAGTCTAGTATTTTTTAATTAAAGATTGGTCAATGCAAATGCTTAATGTGATTTCTGGGGTCCTGGGAAGGGTGATGAAATCCCCACCCAATCTGAATTGGTCAAAAGCCCCTTAAAATCCGATTAAAGATATGCAAAACAGTAAATCACTTTCAATCAAATCTTTTTTTTTCCTATGAATTTCAAAGTTTGCAAATTTTCTAATTAAAATTTTCCTTTTTCCGCTTACTCTTTATTTGGAAATTTTGCAAAAAGATTTTCGATAAAAGATATGCAAAACAAAAAATATTACTTGCAATCAATTATTATTTTAAGCATAGCGCAACGAATCCTGCATAAGATTTGTTATTTGGAAGGCGGAAGATTTTTAAGCGCAAAGAAATCCTGCAGGAGATTTTTCAGAAGAGATATCAGAGATTTGCAGAGGAGAAGATCAGAATACTTACAGTTTTTTTTAACTGCGCTTCTGCTTTTTTTTTGCTGAATCGACCAGGCCGCGGCGGTTCCGCGGCCAGAAGGGGTGTCCCGCGGCGGTTCCGTGGCCGGAATGGGGCCGCCGGCGCTTTTTTTTTTTGACCAGATCGCCGCGGTTGCTTTGTAGACTCGGTCCTCCAAATTTCTTCTGTTCCTCAGTTGTTATGATCTTCTGTTTGTTCAGATTTGATATTTTCTGTTTTGATCTCTGGAGATTTCCATATCCGAACTGGATTGTAGATCCTGCAAAATTCAAACAAAGATACCCTTCACAAAATAACAAAATGATGAATTTTTATATTTTTTGAAATTTTTCAGATTTTTATGATTTTTTTGAATTTTTATTAACCCGAAATTGCAAAAAAGGAAATTACTACGCCATCCCCGGCAACGGTGCCATTTGATTTAATCTCAAAAAACTATCTATTAACCGCAATCAAGAACGGCGTCGCATGAAGCTAGCCGATGAGTACGGGTCGGTCCACAGGGATTTTGTGAATCTCCTAGTCGCGCTAACGAGTTAATTCCGAAGGGCGTTCGGATTGGTTATTAAATCTAAAAACCTAAATTATTCTATCTACGATTATCTAGATCTATTCTTGCTAGGGTTAGGTTTAGGGATGGTTTGGAAATGCAAGTAAATCTCAACGCTTTCTATACCCGAATGAAGATCTATGAGGAGTTATGGTAATTATCAATAAAGGGGATTAGATCCATTCGGGAAGGTGTTCCTTCCTCTAGGTTCTTGTCCTTCCTTTAGAGATCCTTACCCTAACCTCCATGGAAAACGCGTGCAACCGGGCTTTTACACTACGGTATCACCGCTACCTCGAAAGATAGGGTGCCGTAGGGCGCGGTGTGTGCATGTATGCATGGAGTCCTATTGTAAATATATAATGGGTAAGAAAGGGATGAGAGATCTCATCTCTCAAAAGCCTTCCCTAAAGCTAACTCTAAACAATTTATCTACGGCAAGGAAATAAATCTACCTAGGGCAAAGAATTGAAATCTAAACTAGGGTAAGGAATTAAATCTACTTATAGATGCATTTCTCCAATCATCAATGCAGGGTTGTCAGATCTGAATTTCTGAATTGAAGGAAGGCACCGATACTCTCCATAAAGAGATCTGAATTTATTATTAAAAGGAGGCATGAAAAGAATACAATGATTTGGGCTTCTATTTATAGGAGATAGAAACCCTAGGTTACAATTGATTCGCATGTCTACACTTACCAAAATATCTTTAGGAAGACCTAGTCAAAGTAGACTTCCAAGCTTTGGTAAAATTTTATGTCTGGAAATTTTGGAACTGATTCTGGGCTTCTTGGGCTTTTTATTTCTTTGGATCTTTATTCTATTTGGCTTCTCTATTTCTTCCAGATCTCCAGTGAACAATTGCAGTGGACTTTTAACCGTTTGCTTTGTAATCTTGGACTTTGCGTTGCCTTGTACTGATCTTTTGTGTAGGCTTGATTAAGATCCTTCTATTTGTTGGTCAAAAGTCCCTTTTTGTGTCGTCTTTGGTCTTTTTCACTGTTTTCGCTCCAAGAACCTGTAACCTGTAACATGTAGCAGACATGCGTCAAAAGCACCTATTTATTTATAAAAAGAATAAGAATGGGGAATATAATAATGCAATATTATGGTGTGAACAAGCGGCGGGAAGGTGTGCAAGCTGCTTAGTTGAAGCATGCATCGCGGAGTTGGAACGTCTGTTTTGATATGATAGTCAAAGAATTTGACTTAATCAAAAAGATAGATGAACCTTGTATATACAAGAAGGTAGTAGAGAGTAAGATTTTTGTCTTCGTATTGTATGTAGATGACAAACTCTTGATAGGAAATGGGTTTCCTATGCTACGCTCGGTCAAGCTCCTCTTATCACGAGGATTCTCCAGGAAAGATCTGGGTGATTCCTACTACATCTTGGGGATTTAGATCTATAGAGATAAATCTAAGCGGATGTTGGGAGTGTCCCAAATCCAAGTACATTAACACCGTACTAAAGGGTTTAGTATGGAAGATTCTAAGCATAGTGGCCTGCCCACTTACTCGGGAATCACTCTCTCCAAAAAGAAGTCTCCCGAGACTGATTTGGAGAGAGCTCGCGTGCAAGGGATATCCTATGCTTCGGAAGTAAGGCTCTATCATGTATGCGATGTTATGTACCAGACTAGATGTAGTTAACTCACTAGGTGTAGTGATCAGGCATCAATTGGATCTTGGGAGAATCACTGGACAGCTGTAAAGGACATTCTTACGTACTTGAGAAGCACTAAAAGAATGTTCTTGGTTCGAGCTTCCAGAGTGATAAAGTCGACTGATAGTCAGTCTCAGGTTTTGTCTTTACCCTCAATGGAGGGACGGTATGTTGGAAGAGTTCCAAGCTATATACCATGGCAATCTAGACAATAAATGCTGAATACATCGCTACCAACGATGCTACCAAAGAGGTTGTCTGGGTATTTCTTGTTCATGAGATGAACATGGTTCCTACCATTGTGTTACAATGGAATTGTGGCTTTGGCCTTAGAACCCCGGTCCCATCAGCGATCCAGACATATTCTGAGGCAGTATCACCTGATCAGGAGATGGTTGATCTCCAGGGGATCCAAGTAAGGAGAGTTGAAGTGAAGGATAACACAGCGGATCCACTCACCGAGGCCTTTTCCCACGAGAGACTTTTATGGGATGTTGGGTATGAGATACTACAACAACAGGCCTTAGTGCAAGTGGGAGATTGTTAGTTGTATGTATGCCCTAGAGGCCATTATTGTACATTTGATGTATATTATAGTGAATGCTGGGACATATATAGGGAGGACTTTCTTGCTCGACATGATAGTATGCTATCTGGTTACACTTTATCTTCACATGTACACTTGTATTGTCTCTCTGTGACATGTTGGTAAAGCCCTTAGGATGTTTACTTGACTACCAGGACTATGATGCAGATCATACTAGTGGGGCCAAGGTAGTCCGTAAGTACATCCTTAATTGTTCCTAGTCGTGGGAGTATCGAGACGGGGCATCGATATTCCAGAGTAGACTAGTGTGTATGATTATTGACCCTGTATGGGGCGATGGTTGATCCCACCACTATTGGTGTTTAACATCAGAGAGTGTGCACAGCTGCTCAGTGAAGACTAGGTACACTGAACAGGACCCGCCGAGAACTCCTAGATGGTATTATACCTCACGTCAGATAGCAGTTCTCTGATGAAACTAGTACAGGTTAGTTTGTCTACCCGAGATCGTCATAGAGTCTTGTATGATTCCCACTGTGCTTTGATTTCCACCTTAGCACGTTCAAGAGAACGTGCAAAACAGTGGTTTTTGGGTACAGTCCCGACAGTTCCAGACCTCGTGCCACTGCTCCTCTTCTGGAAGTGAAAGTTTCCCAATTCGATTATGCCACATGGAGGCAATGAGCGATAGGAGGGGATTTCGTCTCTCTCGGTATTGGGGGTTGATGTTGCGTTGTTCTCAATTGGCTATAACAAGAAGTCCCAGGCCGGGGCTGTTATGAGATTTACTGGTAAGTGTTATCAATAGTTTCTCGGCCCGTTATGAGCCTCATATTGGCACGACTTATCAAGCTATTAAGGTCTTACGTTGACTACCCCCAGGCTAGATATGCGACATATCAGACGAAGAGACTGGCCTGTATGGTAGTGTTACTTATTGGATTCACAGGAGTATGAGCAGGCATGCTTGATGATTTTCTGATCGCTTAATACCAAGGTGGCCGTTATGTTTAGGAGACCGCTGACGGCTTGTGGGTGACTGATATGATCACCACCTACTGTCGGCGTATTGATGAGTCTTTAGAGTCCTACACAGAGCTTTCCTGGCTCAGGCGAAACAAAGTAGGAGAACATAAGTGATATGTGCGGGAACGAGATTAATGCGTGTATGTGATACCGTATTCTATTCTTGCGATATGTGATATCGGCTGGTTATATGTGATATAGCCGGATTGTCGGATCAAGTGTTGATTCGATAAAATGATACATATGATATTAGTCGGTTATATGTGATATAGCCGGATTATTAAATCAAGTGATGATTTAATAATTTAATGTATAATTATATATTTGATATATTAAATTACATTAACTAATATTTGCTCACTTAAGCATTTCTTTTTCTCACTTATGATACATTTAGTTTATATGTGATATATGTTAATTGTATTGTTTTCTTTTCATGCATACATAATACATATGTGATATATATTGTTGTGTCATGCTTGGTTATACATGCGACATGGGTATATGAGACTCACACCATGCTCTTGATAATGTTAAGCTTTTTATTTTTTTTAGTAATTCAAAATTATTTGGAAATTAGTCATGGTTGAGCTTAGTGGAAGCTTGTGGAACCATTGACTTAATCCACTAATTTTGTTTTACCTAAGATATTTATTAACCTAACCATTATCTATTAGCCATGGGTTATTCTCTACATAAGTTAGTATATGATATGAACTCACCTATGGTTGCAATTCTTACCTCATTGATTCACTTATTCATTCATCACTTCATCTTCTTCTTCATCTCCTTCAAGCTCTCTAGGTTTTGAGGAGGTGAGGAAAAGTTGTGAGAAAATAAATTCTAAAGTGAGAAAAATTCCCACTTCATCATCCTCTACTAGACTAGCCATTTAGTTTAGGGTGTTTTCTTCACTAATTCCCAATTGGTAAAGAGGTAGCTTGAGTTGGTGTCTTCTCGACGTAGATCTTGATCGGCCTCGAAGACTTCAAGCAAGTATGTTCCTTTCATCTTGTGGAGCCATTCTAGAGTCCGGAAGATCACTACTTAGAGCGAAGGGACTACTACATGGAGCTATTGAAGTGAAGGACCGGTCTACAAAGGTTGTATTCCTTGTTCACTTAGATGTAAAGATGTTTACATTCTAGTTTTGTCTAATTCTCTAGTTAAAGATTCTATTCTAGGGTTCTTTAGCATGGAAATTTTTTGAAAAGCTTGTTGTCGTGCTAGGGAACCCAGCACTTATAGACCACCCAGCTCCTATATATATGATCGCCATCATACTGCTGGTAGTCAAGCAAGAATCTTATGGGCTCTATCAACATGTAATAGTGAGTTGTAATGCCGCCTAATACTGTATATGATGATAAAGACAAACCAGATAGCATACTATCATCTCGAGTAAGACTGTTCTACTTGTATAGGTCCTCCCTCAATCATCATAATCACCTGCCTGTGACTATGATAATTGCCTTGAGGGCACTATAGCCAACAAAAATATCACGTAGGAATCCCCACGATTCCTAAGGAGAAAATACACTTACGAAATCCTCTCGACTCGTAGGGAGAAATACCTTTGTGAGACCCTTATGGCTCATAAAGTCAAAATGCATTAGTCGACAGGATCCTAACCCTGTTTGCTAAGCCACCTTTGTTCCAAAAAATAAAGGCAAATGATGATTCGCTTCTGGCAATATTCCAGTTGCAGCGATGCTGATACCTAAACAGGTGTCAAACTCTAAGACTTTTCACGACAAATGATGATTCGCTCCTGGCAATATTTCATTCGTAGCGATGCTGATGCCAGGGTTGGTATCTGATTAAAAACTCGTAATAAAAGCATGTGGCGAGTAGTAAAAAAATATGAATATAAAAATATCTGAAAGGTTTGGGTAGCTAGCAATAAAAACGACGAGTAAAAATAAAAATAAATAGCCGAAATGATTGGGCACCGTGAATAAAATAGCCGATATGATTGGGCAATCACGACTTTCATGACATAAAAATGAAAAGATAGAGCATTGCGGAAATAAAAAAATAAAATTTCCTCTGGCCTGCAGGTGAGTCTGCACTGACCCCTGTATACAATCCATGGGTATAAATGAAAAAGGAACCATATTTTCCTACTAGGCTCCGTCAAAGGGAGAGCCAGGTCTTGATGGTACATATACAACCTAAAGACTATCCCGGCATTCCTTCTCATTCCAACCGGATGCAAACGCAACGTCAATAAAAGACCCAATGGTTGAAACAAAAATTGAGTAATGGCAAAATCCCAGCTCCAGCTCGACGTTCCTTCTCAGTGTAGACGTGACGTCAATAGAGCCAAAACAAAAAAGGAGTGACGGAAAAATCCTAACTCCAACTCGACATGCTTCTCATGCCAGCAGAATGCAGACGCAACGTCAACAAAAGACCCAATGGTCGAAACAAAAATGGAGTAATGACAAAATCCTAGCTCCAACCTGGCGTTCTTTCTCATTCCAGTAGGATGCAGACGCAACGTGCACAAAAGACCCAAGGGTTGAAACAAAAAAGGAGTGACGACAAAATCCCAGCTCCAGCTCGACGCTCCAGCAGCATGGAGACGCAACATCAATAAAGACCCAAGGGTCGACCAAAAGTGGAGCCATGGTGAAATCCTAGCTCCAAATCTCAGCGGCATATACAACTTAGAGACTATCTCGGCATTCCCTTGTCATTTCAGCAGAATGCGGACACAACTATCAAATGAAATTGGAATAATGGAATATTCTTAGCTTCGGACATTAATTGCAACACATACATCATAGAACTCCTACAGATGTCTACCCTATTTTAGCAAAAGAAGCGGCATGGCATCGTCAAACAAAAATGAAGTGACGGCATATTCCCAGCTTCGGGTCTTGACAGCAACTCATATAAAGCCTAAAAGACTATCGGAGATCATCCCACACCAGTGCGGAGTGGTTATGACTCATCGGGGCTCCAAATTGAGGTTATTTGAAGTAAAAAGCGTCATAGCAAATTCCTAACGTTTGCCCTTCCGGCGGTAATATATTCTAAGGAGATTACTTGAAGACGTCTTGTCCAGCCCCCAAAGGGATCAAAGACACGACAGTCGCGGGGTTGCTTGAACACCAACTTAAAGACTGTATATCGAAGAATACATCAGCCAACGCGACGGTACCACGGACAAAAACCCTAGTACCACAAACCTAACAGACCTCCGTCGTAAATTATGGAGGTTATCTATATAAAACGTTATGACATGTTTGCCCGTAAACCCAAGGGAGGTAAACTAAAAAACTCCGAAATAAGTACATAAACAAGAAACTCTGAAACAAGTGAATAAACTAGAGACTCCGAAATGAGTGAATAAACTAGAAACTCCGAAACGAGTAAATAAACTACAAACTCCGAAATGAGTAAATAAACTAATAGGCGCTAAAATTAAGACATCAGACACAGAGGAGCGCATGCAAAAAATGTGAATTCTTTATTCATAAATCAGAATGGTTTACATTTATGTAAAGAAAAGTGGGAAACACAATTCTAGCTGTTAAGAAGGCGAGGCTTTCAATAAACTGGCAACCCGCTCACTTTCTTCCCGCAACTCCTCCTCGCGTGCCACTACTGCAGTCAGCCTCGCTTCGGCTTGAGCCCGTTGTTGCAAACATGATAAAAGCTTCTCAGCGATTTCCTGCTTTGCTACCTCGCAATCTTGCATGCTCCGCTCGGTAAAGTCGAGGTTCTGCCTCAGCGCCAGTCTATAAGAAATGCATTGTTGGAGGTTTTCGAAAATAACTCGCAGTTGCGCGGCATTCGCTTTGACTTGGTCTCGCAATTGGCTAGATTCATCAGAAGCTGTCTCATGCTCCTTTCGTTTCAGGGCCAACTTTCGCTCGAAGTATTGAATGGAATCGGCACTTTCCTTGATCCACGCGATCAATTGAGCCTTCAAGGTTAATGCTTCAGGAGTGAGACGTTTGTGCTCGATCTCATGCAAACAAGCTTCAATCTGCTTACAATAGTTAACCCAAATGCTAACAAAATCTTCAATGTAGAAATTCACAAGCGTCGCCAACATAGGGTTGACCTCGTCAGCAAAATCCGCAGCAGAAGTGAGGGCTTCAATGTTAAGAGCATTGATGAATTCACTTAACATCCACTTGCTATTCGCTGCGTCTCTAGAATATTAGCGCTTAGGGCCCTATGGGCATGGAAATGCGAGACTCAAAAGGAACCAAAGACGGTATAGCTGCTGCAAAATAAAGCACACATAAAGAAGGGTTAGATTTCAACATAAGGAAAGATAATAAAGAAGAATGATGATGATCGAGATCTACAATACCAGTGGTCAAAAGTGGCAAGTTAGGAAGCAAAGGGGCTCGGTTATTCATTCATTTTCCCCCTCGAGCCGTAATACTACGGTCAATGCGAGAAAAGATTAGCAATAGAAAGTTTACTCATGGAAAAATGAAATAGAAGGTGAGGAATGCACTAACCAACGCCTGAAGGAGGAGCGACTTTCAATTGGAAGGCGAAGTGCGAGCTTAACGTCTGGTATAAGCGGTCAAAAAGCACTCCTGCAAGATTGCGACATTATATGGTAAAGAAGTTGATCCAAGAAAAAGAATGTTTGTGCTGAAACAAAGAAATGAGAAATCTTTACCTTCCATCATTAAACTCGAAAGAAATCGGGGGGATACAGAAGAGAGGGGTAAAACCGTGACAGTCGTGGCAATGGCGGGCGGTAATTCTTCAGTCGTTACAGCATCGGGATTTACCACGCCTATACTCAGAATAAAGGATATATCATTAGAGATGCCTAGCAGGATTAAATACTCAAAAGTAATAACTCAAGGAATACCTGACAAGGCAGAAACCAAGACAGTGTCCGAAGCGCCACCAACTGAGATGGCTTCCTCGGTTTCCACCGGGAAGGTGGATTTAGCATCCACACTTTCGTCCCCTGAATCGATAAGGGCTGTCGTAAGGCTTGCATCACCTGTCGATATCAGGGATCCACAGGGAGAAGAAGCGGCAATCGGAACAGTCCCAGATTCCAAAGGAAGGTTTACTACTTCAGGCTCTTTAACCGCCGCCACTTCACCCGCCACGTCACCACCTAAACTTGGCCCTATTTAAAAAGATGTTATGATTAAAGAAAAAGGCTGTTACTAGGTTTTAACAAGGGACCGTGCTTTGTTTTACCTTGAGGTAACCGTTCGGCCTCTTCCCGAGCCGTACGCGCAACCTTCCTATGAGTGGTGGATAGGGCAGAAGGTGTTAGTGTATATACCCTAGAGACCTTTATTGTATCATACTGGTTTGTATATTACTTAATGGAAGCTTGGGATATTCACAGTTGTATTGACATTCTTGCTCGAAATGGTAGTATGCTACTTGGTTTGTTTCCACCTCAATATGTGCATGTGTTTCTTTTAGCATATCACTTATACATATTGGTAGAGCCCTTAGGATCTTTGCTTGATTACCAGCGTTGTGATGGCAGTCACACTAGTGGGGGCTGGGTAGTCCATAAGAACATCCTTATACAGGTCCCTAGTCATAAGACTATCGAGACAGGGCATCGATAATCCAGAGTAGACTAGTGTATACGTTTCTGATCCCAGCAGGGGAGATGGTCTGTCCCACAGCCATTAGTACGTCATACTGGAGATAATATGCAGGTGCTCATTAGGTTATGAGTACACTAGACAGGACTCGTCGGTAACTGTTAGTGGGCATTATACCTATCGTCGGGTAGCAGTTCCCAGGTGGCATGAGTACAGCTTAGTCCGTTGAGTTGACACTGCTGCTTCTCCTTGAGTGTGTTCCCACTGTACTTTGATTACTACCCTACCATGGCTCAAAGGAGTCATGCAAACAAGTAGTAGTTGGGTGCAGTCCCGAAGCACTTAGAAGCAGTGGCGGTTAAACAGGATTCGTCTCTCCCGGTATTAGGGGTTGATATCGCGCTGTGTTCGGAGAGCCATTACACAAAGTCTCTGGCCAGCGCAAGCGAGATTTACTTGTAAGTATTCCAGTATTTTCTCAGGGTGTTTTGGGCTATACTCCTTCATGACTTGTTGCGCTATTAGGGGTCTGGCGATTACCGTCCCCAGGCCCGATATGCGATACTCTTAGATGAACAGACCGGACTGTACGGAGATTGTCACATACAGGCTCAGTATGAGTTCGGATGAGTTTGCTCATCGGCCTTCTTCTCGACAGATACCTGGGCAGCCGTCACATGCAGCTAGTACCGCTTGTGGCTTATGGTTAAACCCACTGCCAGCGTACTGTCGAGTCTTTAGAGTCCCACATGGAGAGTTTTCCTACATCGGGCAAAAGATGTAGAAGCCGTATGATTTTACGGAAGGGCTTCGATCACGTACGTGTACTTGTGCGCGTATGATGTTTGGGCGGATAATACTAGTGGGCTTTGGTTTAAGCCGGATCCTAGTATTATATTGATGGATCAGTTTCGTCTCATTGTATTCGTGTTTCTCGAAACACGGATACGGGTATGTATATACGGATGAGAGAGGCATTCTTGTAATTACTCAAGATTGTTTTAAAGGAAACACCTCATTAGGGTTTTGACCATTTACTTGATTAAAATAATTATGAGGTGGAGGGAATTGTTTGTTATTTGTATAAATGATAATTGTGCCATGGCTACTTAGTTTGACTATTTGACTTAGATATTTTGTGAGATATTTTATGGCACTAGATATTTTGGGTTAGATATTTTTCTTGCCATGCTTGTAGTCATATCAAGGGTAGCTATCTCAATTATCATTATGAAAAACATTTTCTCTTTTCTCAAGCTCTCCTTCTTCTTCCTCTCAACCCTTAAGGTCTCATGAGTTGAGTAAACTAGGGTTCCAAGAGACAAATAAATCCATCTTCTTTCTCTACATCACCTAGTTCATCTAGTTTAGCAAACTAGCTACCCTGGTTTTCTTGGATTTGAGGTAGGAGCTCAGACTATAGACTCTTGGGTGGATCGTCTTTGACTTGAGGAAGCCGACGAGGAAGCTACGATCCAGATCGATCCTCGGAGCCTACGATGACGAAGAGGAAAACGGAGAAGACCCGAAGGACTTGTATCTTGAGGTATAACTTCTTATCCGAGTACTTAAACTTCACACAGTATTTTGTTAGCTAGGGTTTAGACAAGATCCTGGAGTTCAAGTCCGTGTTGCGACCTTTGAAAATCCATTTTTTAAACATTCTGCCTCCCTACGACCTCGTGGGGTGCGTAACACGAACTTACAGTGGTATTAGAGCCTACTAAAACATAGCTAACAGTTTATACGAAGTGTAAAACTACGAAACCGAAGTAACTCCGAAATATCGAGACAAAGATCCAAGTTTCTGTCAATTTTTCCCGAGCCTCTAAAAATTTTCAAACAATTGCAGAGTGTTGTACTTGTTGTGATATGAACACATACAAAAATTGAAGCAATTTCACCGGAATTGGGCCGGCCACAATCTCAAAAAAACGGGTTTCACCTTTTTTTGTGGTGAAATGCTTTGAATTTTGGTCTGTGTTCTAGTTGCTTGGATCTAAGGTCTGTGGTGTTGTTTGTTTTTGCCAATTTTGGATATACTGTTATCTATTTACTGTGGCAATATGGGTTATCTCAAAGTCGTAGTTTTAATGTCGTTTAAAGTTTCAAGTTGTGAAAGATGTGTTTGGAAACGTCGACTAATTGCTATACATCGATTAGTCGGGGTTGCACATATCTGTGTTGTTGTTCTTGTGGTTTGTGTATATGAATTTATTGGATCGTTGTGGATGAATAGCCGGGGGATGTGAGATAAGGGTTTTTCATTCTTAAATTCGATTTAATATTGTAAAATGATGTAATATTATTTTTTCGAGGCACATCCGGGTTGAGGTTGTAGCCACCGTTGTATATTATTTCTTTTACAGTTTTCTGCTTCTAGGATAGACCCAAGGTGGGGTGCACAAACTACCGGGTACTTTGAAGTACCGAGTGGCCTACTCGGTTTGATGAAGGAGGTTGCTTCACTTCGGGTATTTGGTGGGTAGTTTGCCGCACCCGTAGGGGTCTGGGTTGGGTTTGGCTATTCATCACGACCGTGGAATCCGTCTTTCGTTACAGGCTTAAACGAAACGCGAAATTCCTAGTATATCCAATGTGTTCATCTGTGATCCTGAATGCCTATTATTGTGTCAGACGAATGGATATTATTATATATATTATATAATAGGCGTTGCTTATGTTTTGCATCCGCGCCAGTCCAGCCCCCACTCTGTCGTTAGTTAAGTAACCTAACGGGTGATGACGGGGCCACATGGCGAATGCAGATGGCATAAGCGTACGTTGTATTTTCTTTGTTTTCTCCAATGATAAGTTAATTGATAGGACTGCATTATATTAATGCAAAGCAAACAAACCAAAGATGAATCGTTGGAA
The DNA here is from genome assembly GCA_030015575.1 of Agapanthus africanus. Classification (NCBI taxonomy): domain Eukaryota; kingdom Viridiplantae; phylum Streptophyta; class Magnoliopsida; order Asparagales; family Amaryllidaceae; genus Agapanthus; species Agapanthus africanus. The sequence goes on along the minus strand of CM057349.1, from coordinate 388,030,105 downwards.
CAATTTAAAAACCACTCGGTTTTTTCAAAACAGAAACTTTTAAAAATGCGGAGCTTAAACCACTCCTTTTAAAAGCTATCACGTTCCATCGATTATATCGAGTTCACTACATTCACGATATCGCCAAAACCATTCATAGCCTTCCGTCATTTCATATGAATATTCAATAGTATTCAAGTTATGTTTGTTGGCCTTAGTCCAGGTATAGTGATTGGTAGCTGCTGGGTATTCATATGTTGCATAGATGGATGCGTTGGTTTGGGACAGTCGTACTACTTTGTTGGCCTTAGTCAAGGGTATGTATAGGTGGGTTCAAATTAACCTGGACAATGACGGGTAGAACTTGACATGCGACTTATGATTTGTTGGCCTTAATCAAGGTCATAAGAGCATGGGTCAAAAATCCACATCGGGAGTTTCTAAGGAAATTGAAACTTGCTAGTGCTGCATACCATTTGGAGTGTGATAATATTGGTAGGATTCCTTCAGCATTATCACACAATGATATTTGGATCCCGATCCTACTGTGAGTATATGCTACTCCTCGGGAGATTTTTCACTTAACGATCAATACTATAAACCAAGTAGGTGTCTAGAAAAGTGTTGGCGGAGCACACCTCCAGGGAAAAGAGGTTATTTAATTAAGGAACTTCGCGAAAGCGTCGTAAAACCTCCCTTGAAGTACCGACACTGGCCTGGCTGAAAACTTAAGCAAGAATTGTACGGTGAGATTAATCCTGACTAATTCTTCTTTTATGGTTTGAGGAAGGATTCGAGAAACAGTGGGAGCCATCCTGTTTAGATAAATTAAAAACCAATCTAAAATTGTAAGAGTATCATGCTAAAGTGTTTCTTTTCTTTCTCCTAATTGCAGCGACCAATTGACCACACATAGGTTACAACTAGCTAATAAAATGACTGGGCTAGACTATATTGACTGGAAAAGGTTTGCCCAGATGTCCATTTCCTGTGACAAGCTGGACCACCTCATTACTACTCAATCCCCCGCCGTCCCAAGTCCAGTTTCCACCATCGTGGATATTGATATCCATCAGACAAGGGAAAGGGATAGTGTGAATGCCAAGTGCCTCATGTTAGCCTCAGTAGATGGTGAGAACCAGAGGCAGCACGAAAAGTAGGATTTAGCCTCCATCTTCCTCCATAACAAAGTTTTATATGGTGAGCAATCTCGTATCACAAGATATGAGACCTCGAAAGAATTTCTTCAAGCGAGGTTGTCTATTGGGTCATCTATAAGGGACAACGACCTTACAATGACTAGCTATATTAATGAGCTCACGGACCTGGAGACCATGTTGGAGAACCAGTCAGATGTTAACTTGATTCTACAATCCCTACCTTCTACTTACACCCTGAAGGAAACCAGGGAGACACCCGCTCTACTTAATGGGGAAGCATCCTCTTCTGCATCCAAGGCGAAAGCAAAGGGTGAGAAAAAGAAGACCTCCACAAAGCCGACATGCAGTATCAGAAAGGTAGAGGGACAGGGAAGGGCAAAAGTTTTGGGGCTGACAGTAGCTAAGGAGGGATGTTTCTATTGTTACGGGAATGGGCATTGGCAGAGGGATTGCAGGGCTTTGAAAGCCAGAATCCAGGACCCGAAGCATGTTGTGGGTTCGACTTCGGGTGTGTTTGTAATTGAAAACTGTATGTCAATTAACTCTACTTCCTGGGTACTAGATACCGGATCAGGATCTCATATCTGTAATTCTTTACAGGCTTTGAGAAGCAGTAGAGTTATCAGGGTAGGTGATATAACTCTCAGGGTTGCTAACGGAATGAGCGTGGATGTTGAATCCATAGGGGAATATCATCTTGGATTAACAAGTGGGCATATATTGATTCTACGTAACTGTTTGTATGCACCTAGTCTAGTGATTGATCGTTTCTTTGTGTGTCGATTTAGAAAATGAATAAAATTCACAATCAAAGAATCATTTGACGGCAATCAACTACGGTGTCGGATGTAGATTGTTAGTGAGTGCGGATCGTCCACTGGGACAGTGTAATTGTTCGTCTTTTGAATTAGATGAGTCGAAACTTTAAAGAAAACAAAACAAAACAAAACAATTCATGATTTGTATTTAGAGTTCAAGAATTAGAAAAATCTAAATCTAATAACAAGAAAAGATAGAATCAAGAATTGAGAGTTTGTTGATTTTTCCAAACCAAATATCAAGAATCGAAATGAGGCTCATAGGAATCGATCGGATCTATAGATGCGATGTAATCTCACGATGTCGTATTCTTATCCTTCGATGAATTGATACTAGATCGATGATGATCGACGAGAATTAGGGATTTCTTGTGAAACTAAGGTTTCATCTTATCCCTTGTTCTTTCATCGATATCATTCATATTCTAGCCTCTAGTAAATTCAAGAAACGATCGTAGATCTCTAATTTCGAGCGATAACAATCAAGAAAGCATCGCAACGAAACTAGGTCATCGATTCTTGAACTTGCTAGGGTTTACAAAACTCGTAGGACTTAAAAATCGTTTTAAGATTTGTTACATCATCATTCTATTGATCGTCTCGACTCCTTTACGAGCGGAGTTTTACTCAAACATCATCATAAGAACTACAATCATAAATTGAGATCGAATCATGATGCAAGAATTTAAAGAAAGCAAGATTCAAGAATTTCACCTTTTATTTATATCAACAATTTCATTACAATCGCTCAAGAAATACAAGAGGAAGAACTCGATCGTCGATTTGGCTTCGCTCGGCTCCGTGAGTCGCGGATCGGCTTGGATCACTTGCTCGGTTGGAGATCGGCTCCTCTCCTAAAAGGTTGAAGGGCTTCTTGCTTGATTGGTACTCAAGATCTTGAATTTGGAATGGAATTAGGGTTAGGGTTTCGCACAAGCCTTGTCACTAGACTTGTGGAAGAAGATGAAGAGAGTAGAGGTAAAGAATGAACAACTTAGCTAAAGAACTAACTAATGATTGAACAACCTAAGATTTAACCCCTCAACCCTTAGATCTAGGCTCCTATTTATAGACTTTCCCAAACCCTAGATCTAGGATTAGAATTTGAATTTCCCTCCAAAAGTTAGTTAGAGGAGATTTGAATTTCCCTCCAAAAGTTTGTTGAGGAGAAGCTTCTAGATGAAGTTTGTTAGGAGCTTAATTAGGATTAGCTTAATTAATCTTCTTTGCTGATCTGGAAGAAGCTTCGAGGGTTTTCTGGAATTTGCCATAGATTTCTGAGCTTCTGGGACTGAGAGAGGAATTATGCCCTAAAATTAAACTGCTGACATGGCAATACCGCCGCGGAACCGCGGCGCAAACTGGCTCCCGCTGCGGTTCCGAGGCGCTTTGGAGGCTTCAGGGCTTGGGCTCTTTTTTGTTGCTTTGGGCTGATGTATGGAGCTTTTTGGGATATGTTGAATATTGTAATTCCTTCTGTATTGCTACCAGATCTACATCTTTTGAGTTGGCGTAATTTTGATCAGCTCTTTGGTTTTGCTCGTGCAATTTCCTGCACAAATCTCGACACAAGTGTTGCGCAATACAGGGATGATGCGATACCATGATAAACACACAATTTCCTCAGAAATGTCGGTTTTAGAGTCTAACACATGCAATCTGATATTTTACGACTGATTTGCTAATATGTGCAAGATGAATACCGAACACTTCTAGATGAGTGCAAATGTTAGGGAATTTGCCGTGTTAAAAGTGTAATATTTTCGACTGATCATCTAGCTCGTAATATCATATCTGCATCCTTACTTTCTAAGGAAGGATATGATTTTACATTTGTAAGCGATGTGGTCCACATCCACCTAAATCAAGCTTTGATTGGGTCAGGTACATTAGATAACGGAATATACGTATTAAATCAAGCTCAGGTTTTCAGCGTCCAGAACAGACTTAAAAGAATGTCTCCAGAATTAAATCAGGCTTTCTTATGACATTTTAGACTGGGTCACATCAATGAAACACGGTTGACGAAGTTACATAGAGAGGGATATTTGGATCCGTTCGAATATCAGTCTTATGCGGCTTGTCAGTCTTGTCTCATGGGAAAGATGACAAAGACTCCGTTCACTAGACACGGAGAAAGAGCGGGAGAGCTCTTGGGACTCATACACAGCGATGTGTGTGGTCCAATGTCTACACATGCACGAAGTGGTTATTCGTATTTATTACTTTTACGGATGATTTCTCTATGTATGGACATATCTTCCTAACGAAGCATAAATCCGAGGACTTTGAGAAATTCCGGCAATACATGAATGAAGTGGAAAAACAAACAGACAAAAGTATCAAGACACTAAGATCTGATCGAGGTGGTGAATACTTAAGTGCCGAGTTCCTGGATTACCTAAAAGAGAATGGAATTCTCTCTCAGCTTACTCCTCCATACACACCACAACACAATAGTGTATCGGAAAGGTGGAACAGAACCCTATTGGATATGGTTCGTTCAATGAAGGGTAAGACTGAGTTGTCGCGATCCTTCTGGGGTTATGCACTTGAATCAGCTGCATATCTTTTGAACTAAGTTCCTACTAAGTCAGTGCCTACCACACGATATCAGATGTAGAGTGGGAAGAAACCCTGACTTAAACACTTTAAGACATGAGAATGTCCAGCTTTTGTCAAAAAGCAGCATGCGGAAAAGCTCGAGGCACGCTCAGTTCAGTGTATGTTTATGAGATACCCAAAGAACTCCAAGGGGTATCTATTCTAATACGCATAAGAGAAAAAGGTCTTTGTTTCTTGTCATGTCCGCTTCTTGGAAACTGAATTTTTAGAAAATCATATAAGTGGGAGCGCAATAGAACTGGAAGAAATTCCAGAACCACAAGCTATTACAGAAAGCATGGTAGAACCAGAGATTTCAAAAAAACTGGACGTCCCCGTGCCACTCCACAGAACTAGCAGGCGGTCTCATCCGCTCGAGAGATACTACGGTTTTCTCATAGATGGGAATCGAGAGGATTGCATCATTGACAATGATGAGCCTACTAGCTTCCAGCAAGCCATTCAGAGCGGCGACTCGGTAAAATGGCTAGATGCAATGCAGGCTGAGATAGAGTCCATGTACACCAACAAAGTATGGACTTTGGACATTGCTCCAGAAGGGTTAAAACCCGTAGGCTGCAAATGGATCTTCAGAAAGAAGATTGGTGTAGATGGATAGGTTGAAACTTATAAGGCTAGACTTGTTGCAAAAGGTTTTCGTCAAAGACATGGTTTGGACTATGATAAAACCTTTTCTCCAGTGGCTATGCTCAAATTCATTCGGATCCTTCTTGCAATTGCTGCCTTCCACGATTATGAGATCTGGCAGATAGACATAAAGACGACTTTTCTAAATGGAAATTTTGAAGAGTGCATCTATATGGATCAGCCAGAAGGCTTCATTCAGAGTAGGAGCAGGGGGAAAGTGTGCAAGTTGCTTAAGTCCATTTATAGACTAAAGCAGGCATCGCGGAGTTGGAACATCTGTTTTGATGAGACGGTCAAAGAATTCGACTTTATAAAAATCCAGATGAACCATGCATATATAGTAAGATTGTAGGGAGAACTGTGGTATTTCTCGTCTTGTACGTGGATGACATTCTCTTGATAGGAAATAACATTCATATGCTATAATCAGTCAAAGGATTCTTGTCACAGAGGTTCTTCATAAAAGACCTGGGTGATGCCAACTATATTCTGGGGATCCAGATCTATCGTGATAGATCTAAGAGGATGTTGGGACTTTCGCAATTTAGGTACATCGACATGATACTAAAAAGATTTAGTTTGGAAGATTCAAAGCGCGGTTATTTACCAGCTTGTCACGGAATCACCCTCTCCAAAGAGATGTCTCCTAAGACTGATTTGGAAAGGGCTCACATGACATCTATACCCTACGCTTCTGCGGCAGGCTCTATAATGTATGCGATATTATGTACCAGACTAGATGTTGCTTACGCACTAAGCGTAGTAAGCCGGTATCAGTCAAACCCAGGGGTGAAGCACTGGATAGCAGTAAAGAACATTCTCAAGTACCTAAGAAGTGTAGGGTTCCTAGGCACTCTAGTAAGGTCTCACAAGGCATCGAACATGCCAAATTAAAATTTTTGGTGCCGAGAAACCCTAGACTACGGATCGTTTGCTAGATGTTTAGGCGAAACAGAAAACTAGTTAACAGTTAACTACTGTGATATGGAAATTACAACCTTTGTAGATCCGGATATCCACCTCCAAGGCTCCGCAAGGGCGTCCTCTCGCTGTCCATCATGAATCCTCGACTCGATCATCGGCTTCATCGGGAAAGCAAGTGGAATAGGTCGTCGGCTTTGTGTCAAAGACGATCTACGTCGAGGTTGCACAAACTCAAGCTCCGACTTCACAAACTTGTGAAACTTGTGAAGTAAACACCCAAAACAACTTGGCAAGAGGTAGAGGGTGAAGAAATAGGAGGTGGGTTCACTTTAGATTTGGATTTCTCTCACTAAAACTCAAGTTGCCATTGGAGTAGCAAGCTTGAAGAAGAAGAAGAAGATGAGCTCAAGAAAAGATTATGATAAGTCTTATGATAAAAATAAATTTAAATCAAATACTTATCATAACTTGAACTAGGGTTAAGTGTAGAGAATTAACCATGGTCACTTGGATGGGTTAGGGTTAAGCATGAAGATAAGGATGGTTGCTAAAGTCAAAGCTTCATGAAGCTTCAACAAATGACAAAGAAAGCCACCATTCTCATCTTATTCTTTTCCAAATAAATAAATAAATAAATAAATAAATAAATAAATGAATATGCAAAACCCTAATTATCAAATTAACCATGGATTAATTCTATACACTTAACATAATGATCAAGTATCATCAAACATGATACAGAATTGTGCACGAAAGCATATCACATATACAATGTGCATCAAGTGAGAAAAATCCATTTAAAGTGAACCAATACTAGTTAATGCAATGCAATATATCAAATATATAATTATGCATTAAATCATTAAATCAACATTTGATTCAATGATCCGGTCATGTCGCACATAACCGACTAGTATTCAATGCATCGATTTATCGAATCAATGATTCGATAACTAGGTCATATCGAATATAACCAATCGAAACATATATCGCGAGAATAAAATGCGGTATCACATACACGCATTATTCTCGGTCCTGCACATATCTCATATGCGCTCCTATTTCGTTTCGCTTGAGCCAGGAAACCTCTGTGTAGGACTCTAAAGACTCGTCAATACGCCGGTAGCAGATGATGATCATATCAAGCACCCACAAGCCGCAAGCGGTCTGCTAAACGTAACGGCCACCCGGGTATTGAGCGATCAGAAGATCGACGAGCTAGTCCGCTCACACTCCTGCGAATCCGACCAGTAACACTTACCATACAGTCCAGTCTCTTCGTCTGATATGTCGCATATCAAGTCTAGGGGTGGTATACGTCAGACCCCAATAACCCGATAAGTCGTGCCGATGTGAGGCTCGTAACGGGTCGAGAAACTACTGGTAACACTTACCAGTAAATCTCTAATCAGCCCTGGCCAGGGACTTCCCTGCTACGGCCAATCGAGCACAGCGCAACATCAACTCCCAATACCGGGAGAGACGAAACCCCTCCTATCGCTCATTGCCTTCATGTGACTCGGGACTGTACCCAAAGACCACCGTTTTGCACGCCCTCATGGACGTGGTAAGGTGGAGATCAAAGCACAGTGGGAATCATACAAGACTCTATGACGATCTCGGGTCTACAGACTAACCTGTACAAGTGTCACCTGAGAACTGCCATCTGACGTGAGGTATAATACCATCTGGGAGTTCTCGGCGAGTCCGTCCAGTGTACCCAGTCTCTACTGAGCACCCGTATACCATCTCTGATGTCAAACACCAATGGATATGGGATCATCCATCGCCCATCACATGGGTCGAGAAGCGTATACGCTAGTCTACACTGGTATATCGATGCCCCGTCTCGATACACCCACGACTAGGGACCTTGAAGGATGTACTTATGGACTACCATGTCCCCACTAGTATGATCTGCATCATAGTCTAGGTAGTCAAGTACAAATCCTAAGGGCTTTACCAACATATAATTATAAGACAGTATAAAGAGACTAGTGTACATGTTAAGATAAATAGCAACCAGATAGCATACTATCATGTCGAGCAAGAAAGTCATCTCTATATATGTCCAAGCATCCAATATAATATACATAATCTGTACAATACTGGCCTCTAGGGCATACATACTACTAACAATCTCCCACTTGCACTAGGGCCAGCTGCTGTAGTATCTCATACCGAGCATCCCGAAGAGTCTCTCAAACTGTATCTGGGGAATGGCCTTCGTGAGTGGATCCGCCGTGTTGTTCTTCGTGTCAACTCTCCTGACCTCGATCTCCCGGCGATCAACTATCTCCCGGATCAGGTGATACCGCCTCAGAATATGCCTGGATCGCTGATGGGACCTGGGTTCCTTGGCCAAAGCCACCGCTCCATTGTTATCGCAATACAAAGGTATTGGATGCTCAATGGATGGAACCACTCCAAGTTCAGTAATGAACTTCTTGATCCAGACAGCTTCTTTGGCAGCATCGTTGGCAGCGATGTATTCAGCCTCCATCGTCGAGTCTGCCACGGTTTCCTGCTTGGAACTCTTCCAGCTAACCGCCCCTCCGTAAAGGGTAAAGACAAAGCCCGACTGCGACTTAGAGTCGTCCTTATCACTCTGGAAGCTGGAATCGGTAAAGGACTCCACTTGGAGTTCTCCGTTACCATACACCAAGAACATATCTCTAGTCCTTCGCAAGTACTTGAGAATGCTCTTCACAGCTGTCCAGTGACTCTCTCCAGGATCAGCTTGATACCTGCTCACTACACTTAGTGAGTATGCTACATCGGGTCTGGTACATAGCATCGCATACATGATAGAGCCTACTGCCGAAGCATAGGGTATCCCTTGCATGCGAGCTCTCTCCAAATCAGTCTTGGGAGACATCTCTTTGGAGAGAGTGACTCCAGAGATCGTGGGTAAGTTCCCACGCTTGGACTCTTCCATACTAAACCTCTTTAGTATGGTGTCAATGTACCTGGATTGGGACAATCCCAAAATCCGTTTGGATCTATCTCTATAGATCCTTATTCCCAATATGCAGGAGGCATCACCAAGATCTTTCATTGAGAATCTTTGTGATAAGAAGAGCTTGACCGATTGCAGCATAGGAATATCATTTCCTATCAAGAGTATGTCGTCTACGTACAATACGAGGAAGACAACTTTACTCTCTGCCACCTTCTTGTAGATACAAGGTTCATCTGGATTTTTGACGAAATCAAACTCTTTGATAACGACGTCAAAGCAGATGTTCCAACTCCGCGATGTTTGCTTTAATCCATAAATGGATTTAAGCAGCTTGCACACCTTCCCGCTGCTCCCACTGTCTACGAAGCCCTCTGGCTGTGTCATGTACACGCACTCTTCTAAATCCCCATTTAGAAAGGCGGTCTTAACATCCATTTGCCAGATTTCGTAGTCATGAAAGGCAGCAATGGAAAGCATGATTCGGATGGATTTAAGCATAGCCACTGGAGAAAAGGTCTCGTCATAGTCCACCCCTGGTCTTTGACGAAAACCCTTTGCTACAAGTCTAGCTTTGAAAGTCTCCACTTTCCCATCTACACCAAGTTTCTTCTTGAAGATCCACTTGCTCCCAATGGGTTTTACCCCTTCAGGAGCAACTTCCAAAGTCCATACTTTGTTGGTGTACATGGAATCCATCTCGGACCGCATAGCATCCAGCCATTTCACTGAGTCACCACTAGTGATGGCCTGCTCGAAGCTAGTTGGGTCATCATCCTCCATGATGCAATCCTCACTGCCACCATCAATGAGAAAACCGTAGTATCTTTCAGGTTGGCGAGGAACCCTACTAGATCGGCGGAGAGGCTGGGGTTCATCGGGAACTACGGAATCCTCTGGTTCAACCAAATCTTCTGTTGTAGTCTGTATTGCTGGAACCTCTTCCAGTTCTACCTCAATGCCACTTATCTGTTTCATAAGAAAAAAATTTTCTAAGAAAGTGGCATGTCGAGAAACAAACACTTTTTGTTCCTCGGAGTGGTAGAAGATATACCCTCGCGAATGTTTGGGATATCCAACAAACTTACATAGAACAGACCTTGCCTCGAGCTTGTCCGGATTTTGTGTTTTAACATAGGCCGGACAACCCCATATCTGAATAAAATTAAGACATGGTCTCTTGCCATTCCATATCTCATATGGAGTGGTAGGCACTGATTTGGTCGGAACTCTATTCAGTAGGTATGCAGCAGTCTCCAGTGCATATCCCCAGAAGGAAATAGGTAACTCAGCTGTACTCATCATAGAGCGCACCATATCTAATAGGGTGCGATTCCTCCGTTCTGATACACCGTTGTGCTGTGGTGTATATGGAGGAGTCAGCTGAGAGAGAATCCCATTCTCTTTTAGGAAGCCCAGGAATTCATTGCTTAAGTATTCTCCTCCTCGATCAGATCGAAGGATTTTAATACTTTTTCCGGTTTGGTTCTCAACTTCTTGTTTATATTCCCTAAATTTCTCAAAAGTTTCTGATTTGTGTTTCATCAGGAACACATACCCGAACCTAGAGAGATCGTCAGTGAATGTAATGAAGTATGAAGAACCATCCCTGGCATGTGTAGACATGGGACCGCATACATCACTATGTATTAGTCCTAAGAGTTCGGTAACTCTTTCTCCGTGTCCCGTAAACGGAGTCTTGGTCATCTTGCCTTTGAGACATGACTGGCAAGTGTCATAGGATGAAAATTCAAACGGATTTAAATATCCATCCTTATGCAACTTAGCCAGTCGTGTCGCATTGATGTGACCCAGTCTACAATGCCACAAGAAGGATTCGTTCAGTTCAGAACTCTTCCTCTTGTGTGTGTTTGTTATGCTCAGAACTGTTGATTGATTTAGAACATAAATGCCATTGCACAACGTGCCTGATCCAACCAACTTTTGGTTACGGAAAATGTTCATAACATTGTCCTGTAATACAAAATTATATCCTTCTTTGCTTAATAAAGAAACCGATATAATGTTGCATATCAGGTTCGGCATGTAATAGCATTCGTTCAGAACCAATGTATTACCAGTTGGTAATACAAGGTGATATTCCCCGACAGTCTTAGCTGCAACAATTGCACCATTTCCAACTCTAATGTCTTTATCACCTTCTCCAAGTTCTCTACCTTTCCTAAGCCCATGTAACTGATTACATATATGGGATCCTGACCCGGTATCTAATACCCAGGACGTAGAGCAAATGGAGAAACAGTTCTCAGTAACGAACACACCCGAAGAAAATGCATCAACATGTACTTTCTTCATTCGGGTGGCATGGGAATCCTGGTATTCCCCTATATCCTGTTCATTCCTATAACTCTTATAAGAAAGAACGGAACCAACGTTCCCCAGCACAGTATAACATGCGGGTTCGGTCAATACATCCATATTATTATCTTTATTAAGGCATGAAATGGTCGCTACCTGGAGAGAGAGAGAAGAAAACACTTTAGCGTATGCTCGTGCAAGATCAGATTGGTTATTATCTTATCTAATCAGGATGGCTCCCACTGCTTTTTATCAAATCTTCCTCCAAACCCTAAAAGGAAAGACTAGCCGGGATTAATTACACACTACAAGTTCGCCAATCTTTCAGCCAGGCCAGTGTCGGTACTTTGAGGGAGGTCCCCCGTGCTTTCGCACGAACCTAATTACTGTAAACCTCATTTTCCCAGAGGCGTAACCTCGTTAACACCTTTCTAGACACCTACTTGATCGGCTAATTGTAATGTGTAAAACTCTCCCAGGAGTAACTCTTACTCGCAGCGGGTATCGGGATCCAACTATCTCATAGAAGGTATGCAATCTCATTGCAAATTTCAACACTTGAAATTCCCGATAATATTTTGCCCCTAGCGTCCTATGACCTTGACGGAGGCCAAACAACCCATAGTCCGCTAGTCAAGTTCAACCCGTCATTTCCTGATTGAATTAAACCCACCCGCACGACCCTTGACGGAGGCCAAACAACGCCGTACGAATACCCTAATCCAATCGCATCATATGCTAGCAGATAAGCACTAGTTAGCTACCGTACACTGCGCCTTGACGGAGGCCAAACTACCGCAGCACGAATACTAACTAATACTTATCTGAAATGACGGAGGGCTACGCAGGTTTTTCATAAAAACCATGAGCGTAATGAACTTGATATCGTTGTAGAATCAAATGATGTTTTGAAATGGAGTGATTTTGAGGCTTTTCTAGTTTTGCTAAAGGAGTCACTCCCGGTGAAGGGATCTCGGTCCTTTCCTCGTCGAATGAGGTGCGGGATATATCATATATATCGCTGTGCAAAGCAAAAACCCAAAAGCAGTCAAAAGCAAACCGAATGTGTAGCATCTGCCAGTTATTGCTAAAGGAGTCACTCCCGGTGAAGGGATCTCGGTCCTTTCCTCATCGAATAAGGTGCGGGGTATATCATATATACCGCTGTGCAAAGCAAGAACTGTAGCTACCTGTTTTGTTTAAAATCTGATTCTACAACATCTTAGGTTTCTTTTCTTTCATTAATCACATTAATGAAGTCCCATCATTTAAGTACCTAAACATCACAGATAGATATGACGTACGCTTATGCCATCCGCATTCGCCTCGATGTCCCCTCGTGCACCGTTAGGTTAGGTAACTAACGACAGAGCAGGGCAGGGCTAGTGCGGGTGCAAAACATAAGTAACGTCTATATAATATATCATATATACTATATAATATATCCATCACAGAATCTCAACACAGATATCGCAGCAGAATAAACATATGAAATATTGGATATACTAGGACGTCCGTGTTTTCAATACGAGCCAGTATAAAACACGGATTCCACGGTCGTGATGAATAGCCAATCCCACACCCCTAGACCCCTACGAGAGCGGCAAGCAACCCTGCCAATTCTAGGGTTAGGAGACCCGGACTCGACTCCTCGAGTTGGTCTCCCACTGGACCCCAGAACCCGGTTACTTGTGCTCCCCTCCTTGGGTCTATCCTAGTGCAGAAAAGTAAATAATATACAAAGGGTGACAACTCCCGCATCCTGGAAGTGCCCCGAATAAAAGAATATTACATACAAGTTTTTACATGAATGAAAATGAAAAACACTCATCTCACATAAAAACCCCCGGCCATTCGAACACGACGATCCAATATAACATATCCAGCAACACATAACATCACGTGTCATCAACGTAAGTAAGTATGCATACCCCAATTGTCGTTGACATATAGCAACGAAACCGGCGATATCACATATTACACTTACGGTCACAGAAAAGAAAGTGTAAAACTACAACAATTGGAATCCGCAACCTCTTTAGACATCACATGCCTAACAGTTATAAACCCCGCATTTTAGTCCCATCATCGAAAACTCTTTTCGATATCTTGTGAAACTAAACTGCTAGATCTATAACATTCATCCAGTTATCTCATAACTGTTTGTGAATTCCAATTATTGTATCCAATTCCGGATAAATAGAATATATTAAACTTTCCGATCGAACATTCGAACACCCAAGTTTTCCCGACACCGATCAACACATGAAATAGGTTCAAAGACATTCACTTCATGCCTCAGTACCAACGGTCCAGCCGTAGAAGGGTCAAGCCAACGCCTCACATGTGGCACGCCGTACTGCCCCAAACCCGAAGGTTCAAAGGGCAGTTCAAGACGGTCACATAATCGAGTTAAGGTTTGTGTCTTCTAGAGGGACCATCGCGTTACTTGCACTACTTCGAACGTCTTTTAACCACAGAAAAATCCAACACTTGGAATTATTCCGGCAGGGGAAAACCTGGGTATTTATATCGGGTCGAACTCTTTAACATATTCTACAGTTATCTGGAAAAACACAAAGACGAAATTTGATAATCCGATCGAATCACTGATTCCCAATAGTACCCCAGAATACTCTTCTGTAAAGTCACAATAAAAATATCCCAGAATACACAGCATTGAATTATATGAGTTACTGTGAAGAAAAAATTACACAAAGGAACAGTACGACCGCGGAAGCGCCGCACATGCCTAGCATGTGCCGCCCTTCCGCGGTGGAAAAGTTGATTCAGGTCCTCGTATTTCACAGTAATTCACATAGCACCCTGCTTGATTTTCTACATATTTTTAATTGACAAAAATCCGAATTTTTAGAAAAAGTCCAGAGAGCATTTTTAGGTTTTGGATTTCGATTCGATCGGGTTTCAAACGTCGTCGGGACTTCGCCTAAGGCTCTAGCTAGGCTCTGATACCACTGTAGGGTTCCTAGGCACTCTAGTAAGGTCTCACAAGGCATCGAACATGCCAAATTAAAATTTTTGGTGCCGAGAAACCCTAGACTACGGATCGTTTGCTAGATGTTTAGGCGAAACAGAAAACTAGTTAACAGTTAACTACTGTGATACGGAAATTACAACCTTTGTAGATCCGGATATCCACCTCCAAGGCTCCGCAAGGGCGTCCTCTCGCTGTCCATCATGAATCCTCGACTCGATCATCGGCTTCATCGGGAAAGCAAGCGGAATAGGTCGTCGGCTTTGTGTCAAAGACGATCTACGTCGAGGTTGCACAAACTCAAGCTCCGACTTCACAAACTTGTGAAACTTGTGAAGTAAACACCCAAAACAACTTGGCAAGAGGTAGAGGGTGAAGAAATAGGAGGTGGGTTCACTTTAGATTTGGATTTCTCTCACTAAAACTCAAGTTGCCATTGGAGTAGCAAGCTTGAAGAAGAAGAAGAAGATGAGCTCAAGAAAAGATTATGATAAGTCTTATGATAAAAATAAATTTAAATCAAATACTTATCATAACTTGAACTAGGGTTAAGTGTAGAGAATTAACCATGGTCACTTGGATGGGTTAGGGTTAAGCATGAAGATAAGGATGGTTGCTAAAGTCAAAGCTTCATGAAGCTTCAACAAATGACAAAGAAAGCCACCATTCTCATCTTATTCTTTTCCAAATAAATAAATAAATGAATATGCAAAACCCTAATTATCAAATTAACCATGGATTAATTCTATACACTTAACATAATGATCAAGTATCATCAAACATGATACAGAATTGTGCACGAAAGCATATCACATATACAATGTGCATCAAGTGAGAAAAATCCGTTTAAAGTGAACCAATACTAGTTAATGCAATGCAATATATCAAATATATAATTATGCATTAAATCATTAAATTAACATTTGATTCAATGATCCGATCATGTCGCACATAACCGACTAGTATTCAATGCATCGATTTATCGAATCAATGATTCGATAACTAGGTCATATCGAATATAACCAATCGAAACATATATCGCGAGAATAAAATGCGGTATCACATACACGCATTATTCTCGGTCCTGCACATATCTCATATGCGCTCCTATTTCGTTTCGCTTGAGCCAGGAAACCTCTGTGTAGGACTCTAAAGACTCGTCAATACGCTGGTAGCAGATGATGATCATATCAAGCACCCACAAGCCGCAAGCGGTCTGCTAAACGTAACGGCCACCCGGGTATTGAGCGATCAGAAGATCGACGAGCTAGTCCGCTCACACTCCTGGGAATCCGACCAGTAACACTTACCATACAGTCCAGTCTCTTCGTCTGATACGTCGCATATCAAGTCTAGGGGTGGTATACGTCAGACCCCAATAACCCGATAAGTCGTGCCGATGTGAGGCTCGTAACGGGTCGAGAAACTACTGGTAACACTTACCAGTAAATCTCTAATCAGCCCTGGCCAGGGACTTCCCTGCTACGGCCAATCGAGCACAGCGCAACATCAACTCCCAATACCGGGAGAGACGAAACCCCTCCTATCGCTCATTGCCTTCATGTGACTCGGGACTGTACCCAAAGACCACCGTTTTGCACGCCCTCATGGACGTGGTAAGGTGGAGATCAAAGCACAGTGGGAATCACACAAGACTCTATGACGATCTCGGGTCTACAGACTAACCTGTACAAGTGTCACCTGAGAACTGCCATCTGACGTGAGGTATAATACCATCTGGGAGTTCTCGGCGAGTCCGTCCAGTGTACCCAGTCTCTACTGAGCACCCGTATACCATCTCTGATGTCAAACACTAATGGATATGGGATCATCCATCGCCCATCACATGGGTCGAGAAGCGTATACGCTAGTCTACACTGGTATATCGATGCCCCGTCTCGATACACCCACGACTAGGGACCTTGAAGGATGTACTTATGGACTACCATGTCCCCACTAGTATGATCTGCATTATAGTCTAGGTAGTCAAGTACAAATCCTAAGGGCTTTACCAACATGTAACTATAAGACAGTATAAAGAGACTAGTGTACATGTTAAGATAAATAGCAACCAGATAGCATACTATCATGTCGAGCAAGAAAGTCATCTCTATATATGTCCAAGCATCCAATATAATATACATAATCTGTACAATACTGGCCTCTAGGGCATACATACTACTAACAAGAAGGACTAAGGAGATGTTCTTGGTGTATAGAGGAAAAGACCTCCAGATCGAGGCCTTTGCTGACTCCAGCTTCCAGAGTGATGATTAAGAGAGGTTTTGTCGATCAAAAATATTTACCGCAATCAAGAACGGCTTCGCATGAAGCTAGCCGGTGAATACGGGTCGGTCCACAGGGATGTGTAAATCTCCTTTAAGTTCTTACGAGTTAATTCCAAATGGTGTTTGGATTTATAACTAAACCTAAAAATTGAAGTTGTATGAGACTAGGATTAGAAACTTGCTAGGATTAGGTCTAGGGAAAATTTGGTAAACAAAGATCTTCATCTCTTTCCATTGCCATTAATTAAAGATATCATATTAGTGTTATGGTAAATATTTATAAAGGGGATTAGGATGATTGGGATGATTGATTCTTCCTCTAGATCCTTGTCCTTCCTTTATTAATCTTTACCCTAACCTCCATGGAAAACCTTAAAATCCGGGCCTTTAGACTACGGAATTCACCGTTACCTCGAGGGTAAAAGTGCCGTAGGGAGCGGAATAAGAAGGTATGCATGGAGTTCTAATGTTCATAAAAGTTTGGCAACGAAAAGAGATGAGAGATCTTCGTCTCTCAAATCCTTCCCTATTCCTAACCCTAACAAGCGAGGAAACTACTCGCTCATTGAGGGGATGAAAAAAGACAAGAGTTTATTCAAGAGAGAAAACATCGATTGCAGGTTAATAAAAGCTAAAATAAATTAAACTAAGGCGAGAAAATAAGAGCTGATATGAAAAACTACAACTACTGCAAGGAAAATAACCTACTTACTGTTGATGCGCTCTAACTTCAAGAAAACAGAATTTTATTCATGAGTAGAGGCATAAGAAAATACAAGGTCTTGGGTTCTATTTATAGGACATAGAAACCCTAGGTTTACAATTGTACCGCATGTCTAAAGTTACAAATATACCCCTAGAAAATCTTTTCAGAGCCGCCACAGAATTTTGGAAAAATTTCCTGCGCACTAGGGCTTCAAACGGCCGCGGATCCGCGGCATAGGCGCTCTTGGGCCGCGGATCCGCGGCCCAATAATGAGTTCAGCTCATGATTTTTCTTGGGCTTGGCTTGGTTCTTCTGGGCTTCTTGTTTCTTTATTTCTTTTTCCATTTGGGCTTCTGCAGTGACTCCAGAACTTCAGTGAACACTTGTACCGATCCCTTAACCGTTTGCCATGACAATTTGGATCTTGCGTCGCCTTGTTGACGGTGAACCGTTCTTCTGCTTAGCTTTACTAAGATCTTCCTATTTGTTGGTCAAAAGTCTCTTTTTGTGTCGTCTTTTGCTTTTTTCACTGTTTTCGCGCCAAGAACCTGTAACCTGTAACATGTAGCAGACATGGGTCAAAAGCACCTGTTTTTATTCTTAAATGCATAAGAATGGGGAATACAAAATGCAATATTATGTTATGAACAAATACCCCCAAACTTATCTTTTGCTCGCCCTCGAGCAAACTTATTATTTTATTTATTCTCGATAAAAATCTAACCTAGCCGCACTTTCGCAGGGAAACGCGATTGCACTGAGCTCGTGCAACAAGCCGTTAAACCTCTAGGTGTCCCTAGTAGGAGGAGTGTTGTCTCCTGAGGGTTTTCAGCGGATTACACCCACAAAATCCTATCAATTTGGTTTTTCGACTTTTGTTTTCTAATTAGGTTTTCTAACAAGGAATTCTATTATCGTCGACCCGCAAATTATCCACCCATATTCTTCACACTTCCTTATCATTTAACTTAAGATTATATATATCCTGTAGAATTACCTAGCTTTCGGCATCTCTTAAGTTTTCCTTCTAGGGTTTCATCTCTACTTAGGAGTTTCTATCAACTCTATTAAAGATACGAGTTTTATTCTTCACTCCTTTCTCTCATTTAAACTCTAATCACATATCCCCACGTGTGTGTAAATATCACCCCTACACTTGGAAATTCAAATCAAGCAATCGTACTCTCGTCCATTGTCAAAAGCACTTATTAATTGGTGATCTTTCGCTTTCACATCCTTCATGCGACTGTTAATACTTCTTGAGGTACCAACAACCAATTACAAGATGCGTTAGCACTTTAAAGCGTACTTCCTAGCTTTGCAACACCCAAGGCTTTTAGCAGTGACTCCCAAACCAGTTGGTCTAAGGCACTAGGTGATGAAGCACCGTCGCTAAATATTTTTCTATTTTTACAGCCTTAAGTAATCACAAAAACCAGTGTCCATTTTTTTTTCTTTATTCACTTTTTTTTTTATATTGTGCTAAGGACTTTAGACAAGAGTATTTCAAGGTCTCTTCTACTAATCCAAGTTTCAAGGTGCGTGTTTGTGCGTTTTGTAAGGTATATGTTTTCAGAATCTAGACTTAAGCTAGGAACTATTTTTCAAACTTATACTCTAATAAAAGTTTTAATACTTTTCCTTC
This sequence comes from Agapanthus africanus, assembly GCA_030015575.1. NCBI lineage: Eukaryota > Viridiplantae > Streptophyta > Magnoliopsida > Asparagales > Amaryllidaceae > Agapanthus > Agapanthus africanus. Next base: position 388,011,060 of record CM057349.1, on the reverse strand, counting down.
GTTTCGACTTAGCCCAAGAACTGAACCCAAAATTTTCCTATTTCTAAATAATCTACAAAGACAAATACTTTCTACCGTTAAACTTTAAGAAAGGTTATTTTTAGGGTTTTTAATTTGCTAAGTCTAAGATTTAGTCTTTCCTAGCCAGTTACCCTATTTATCAAACTCAAGTCAATTAACCAGAATTGAATACATTAATTTTTATAATTTTTGAATTTTTTCAATTTTTATGGGTTTTTCTGTTTTCTAATTTTTTTTTATTTTTCAAATTTTCAAATTTTTATGATTTTTTATATAAAGATGCAATGCAGAAATATACATATGAATGCAAAAGGAAAAACTTACCGAACATACCCCCAAACTTACAATGGACAGTGTCCTCACTGTCATGCTGCACCAAGTGGGTTGATAATATCGGCGAGTTCCTGCTTATTATTATATTTACATATTATATACACACCCCCAAACTTATTTGAAATAATGTTTTGGAAGAAAAGAAATCTGGGGGTGAAAGTGGAGGAATATTACTCGGTGTAGATCGGCTCCTGCAAGAACAGGAGCTCCTCCGAAGGGTCCGCTGTGAGGAACGGTTTCAAACGATGCCCATTTACTTTGAAAAGCGTACCGTCCTCCGGATTTTCCAGATCAACCGCACCGTGCGGATAAACGGTGCGGACTACAAAAGGTCCCCTCCACCTAGAACGGAGCTTGCCGGGATGAAAATGTAATCGAGTATCATATAATAAAATCTGTTGACCTGGTTTAAATGTCTTGCGCAAAAGGTTTTTATCATGAAATACCTTAACTCGGTTTTTAGCAATCACGGCATTATCATATGCCTCATCCCGCAGCTCTTCTAGTTCATTTAACTGCAGCTTTCGGTTGCTGCCCGCATCTCCTAAGGATAGATTCAGCTCTTTAATGGCCCAAAATGCCTTATGCTCAATTTCTACTGGAAGGTGGCAGGCCTTCCCGTAAACAAGCCGGTATGGAGACATGCCAAGATCGGTCTTGTATGCAGTACGGAAAGCCCATAATGCATCGATTAATTTTAGTGACCAATCTTTACGGTTTTTAGAAACCGTTTTCTCCAAGATTTGCTTAATTTGTCGATTCGAGACCTCGGCTTGCCCACATGTTTGGGGATGGTATGGCGTTGACAGCTTATGGGTGATAGAGTATTTGCGCATTAAGGACTCAAAAGTCCTATTACAAAAGTGAGAACCATTATCACTTATTATCGCGCGAGGGTGCCCAAATCGAGAAAAGATGTGATCTTTAAGAAATCGAACGACAACCTTGTTATCATTCGTTCGACTAGGCATCGCCTCGACCCATTTTGAAACATAGTCAACAGCCAAAAGAATATACACATTTCCAAAAGAGTTGGGAAATGGTCCCATGAAGTCTATACCCCAAACATCAAAAATGTCTACAACCAAAATAGGTTGGAGCGGCATTTCGTTTCTCCGCGATATCCGGCCCAAGTGTTGGCACCGGGAGCAAGCTTTGCAGTATTCGAAAGCATCTTTGAAGAGTCGTGGCCAATAGAAACCACACTGCAAAACTTTCTCGGCTGTCTTCTTTGGGCCAAAGTGCCCGCCACATGCTTGATCGTGGCAAAAAGACAGCACACTCTTGACCTCATTTTCTGGCACACACCGACGAATGATTTGGTCGGGACAATATTTAAAAAGATAAGGTTCATCCCAGTAAAAATGCTTTACTTGGGACAAAAATCGAAGTTTATCTTGTTTCGACCAATCTTTAGGTATCAAGCCGGTGGCTAAGTAGTTTACAATATCGGCGAACCATGGTTCGCAAGAAACAGTCAAGAGTTGCTCATCGGGGAAAGCATCAGTGATAGGCAGTTCAAGCGTGGGCGACGAAGGAAGTCGTGAAAGGTGATCGGCCACTACGTTTTCACATCCCTTTTTGTCCCGTATGATAAGGTCAAATTCTTGTAGCAAGAGGATCCAACATATGAGCCTAGACTTAGCATCCTTCTTCGTAAAAAGGTGGCGAAGAGCTGAGTGATCCGTGTACACTATAACTGGAGAGCCGATTAAATAAGGCCGAAATTTCTCAAGTGCAAACACAACCGCTAAAAACTCTTTTTCTGTTGTTGTGTAGTTTAATTGGGCCTCATTTAATGTTCGGCTAGCGTAGTAAATTACATGCGGCATCTTGTTAATGTGCTGTCCAAGAACAGCACCAATTGCAAAATCTAATGCGTCGCACATAATTTCGAAGGGATGCGTCCAGTCTGGAGATGAAAGGATGGGCGCAGAGATGAGTGAGTGTTTCAAAGACTCGAACGCTTTCATGCAAGTTGAGTCGAAAACAAAAGTAGTGTCTTTGGCCAACAAGAGAGTCAAGGGTCTAGCAATCTTGCTAAAGTCCTTGATGAACCGTCTATAGAAACCGGCATGGCCAAGGAAAGCTCGGATATCTTTGACGCATTTAGGAGGAGGAAGATTAGAAATGACTTCGATTTTAGCTCTATCAACCTCTATGCCGTTTTGCGAGATGACATGTCCTAAGACAATGCCTTCTCGTACCATAAAGTGGCACTTCTCCCAATTCAAAGTCAGGTTCTTTTCCCTACAGCGGGTGAGAACTGCGTCAAGATGTCGTAAACACTCATCGAAGGAGTCACCAAAAATGGAGAAATCATCCATAAATATTTCCAAAAACTTCTCCACCATGTCCGAAAAGATCCCCATCATACACCGCTGAAATGTAGCGGGTGCATTGCATAACCCAAAGGGCATGCGACGATAAGCAAAAGTGCCAAAGGGACAAGTAAATGTAGTCTTGTCTTGATCCTCTTTGGCTATGGGGACTTGATTATAACCGGAATAGCCATCTAAAATGCAGTAGAATTCGTGCCCCGCCAATCGTTCTAGCATTTGGTCAATGAATGGTAAAGGAAAGTGGTCCTTCCTTATCGCGGCATTGAGTTTCCGGTAGTCGATGCAGACTCGCCACCCAGTTTGGGTGCGTGTGGGAATTAACTCATTTGCCTCATTGGTGATGACCGTGATGCCCGATTTCTTTGGCACGACATGAATGGGGCTAACCCATTGGCTATCCGAGATAGGGTAAATGATACCGCTATCAAGACACTTAACAATCTCCTTCTTGACCGCCTCTTTCATGATGGGGTTGAGGCGTCTTTGTGGATCCCGTGCCGGCTTGGCATCATCCATCAAGTGTATATGATGTTCGACTATGAGGGGACTAATCCCCTTGATGTCCGCCATAGACCAGCCGAAAGCTTGCCGATTATTGTATAAGACCGTTAAAAGAGCCTTCTCTTGCTCAAGCTAGAGAGGCCGAGATGATAACGGGTAAGGTCTCATTTTCACCTAGATAAGCATATTTTAGGTGCGACGGCAAAAGCTTTAGTTCGAGTTTAGGTGGTGAAACAATAGATGGTAATAATGGAGTAACTGTTTCAAACTCGAAGGATTCCATCAAAGGTTCAAATTGAGTGTACGCTACCGAGTCGGATGGTTCAACTAACTCATCCGAAAAAGCAAAAGACTCAAACTCGGGTGGAGAGTCTTCAAGATCATCAACAAAGGTGAAACACTCATAATCTTTGTCCGTCGTAAAAGCTGTGTCGGATTCTAGGAGGAACGCACTAGTGGCGTCAATATTACTGTGATCAAATATGAAATTTTCGAACTCACAGTCCTCCTCCGCGATCTCATCGATCGAGCACACATCAAGTACGCTAGAATTAGGCTCGCAAGGCTGACTTCCTAACTTGAAAATGTTGAGTTCAACTGTCATCTTGCCAAAAGATAAATTCATTGAACCGTTACGACAGTTGATTACCGCATTAGAAGTCGCGAGGAATGGTCGACCAAGTATCACCGGAATTTGATTACGGGGGTTAGCGACAGGCTGTGTATCCATAACAATAAAGTCCACGGGGAAAATGAAATCCCCTACTCTAATTAACACATCCTCCAACTCTTCCCTAGGGTGGGTGATTGATCGGTCGGCCATTTGGAGAGTGCAATGAGTAGGCTTGAGCTCTCCAACGCCTAATTGTTCGTACACCGAATAGGTAGCAAATTGACACTAGCACCAAGATCTAATAGTGCTCTATTGATGGTCTTGTTCCCAATTGTGATCGAAATAGTAGGACAACCGGGGTCCTTGTGCTTTGGGGGTAAAGAATTGACAAGAGCATCACTAACAGCACTAGCCACGAAAACTTTCTTTGGTACTTGTGACTTCTTCTTTTTGGTGCATAAGTCCTTTAGGATTTTTGCATATGAAGGAACTTGTTGGATTGCATCCAAAAGAGGGATATTTATGCTAACCTGCTTGAACAACTCTACAATCTTCTCCATCTGTGGAGTTGGTTTATTGGATCTCAACCGATTTGGAAAAGGAACATTTTGAAAAGTTGTTGAGTCCAATTTTTGCGGATCAGATTGTTGAGTTGGAACGGAACCCCGTGTAGATGTGTTCGTATTGTGAGAAGAGGGTCCGTTCGAGCTAGAAGAAGTAGAGCCATGTGAAGGATGGAGAATAGGCTCTAACGAAGAAGAAGAGGAAGATGAAGAACCACCGGCAGAGGTGTCATGGTGAATACCCACATTGTTTTGCAGCACTTTTCCGGATCTCAACGTAGTCACAGCATTCACGTTATGATTCTGCTGTTCATGTGCAACATGTGCGTGACCGGGATTTGGGAGTGGTTGAGACGGAAGCTTTCCTTTCTCTCGCTCTTTCAATGCTGCGTTGAGTTGTGCAATTTGTGCCTCAATAGCTTTGATGCTTTGATCGTGTGAGGCACTGTTTTGCACCAAAGACTGAACAGAAGTCTCTATCCTAGCTGTGGACTGTGCAGATTGCTTTAGGAATGCTTCTAGACTTCTTTCGAGCGAGCTAACAGCATTTTGAGGGGGAACAAAATTGTTGGGCACAAAATTGTTCATCTGATTAGGGTAAGGTTGCTGTTGGAGAGGCTGCTGAAATTGAGTTTGTGGAGGTGCTTGTTGTTGTGGAGGAGGAGCCCTTTGAAAATTGTTGTTTCCTTGGGGTTGTTGATTGTGGTTCCAAGCGAAATTAGGGTGGCTCTTCCAACCCGGATTGTATGTCGAAGAGTATGGATCATTTCTTTGTCGTTGCTGAAAGGCAGCATTGACTTGATCTTGTCCTTGAGTGGAAGCAGTGTAAGGACACTCTTCGGTGAGATATGATGGATCCGAACAACAAGCACAAACAGTTCGTGGGGGCACAACAGGAGCAGGAGAAGGTGCTGAGATTTTGGTCTCAAGTGCTTCTAGCTTTTTCGTAAGAGCGGCCATCTCGGCCTTCATAGCAATTGACATCTCTACTTGATGTATGCCTTCCCTAGGTTGACCAATAGAAGAAGATGATGTGGTCTTGGTGCTCTCCCATTGAATTGTTTGCTCACTAAGATCCTCAAGAAACTGCCACGCTTCCTCACTATACTTGGACAGAAAGTGACCTTGACTAATGGTTTCTAGCAACTGCTTCGTTGCCGGGTTCAATCCCTCGTATAATGTTTGGCAAAGTTGCCATCTTTCGATCCCATGGTGAGGGCATTGAACGAGTAGGTCTTTGAATCTTTCAAAACATTTCCAAAATGGTTCGGCAGGAAGCTGTGAAAATTGTATAATTTCATTACGGATTTTTGCAGTTTTGTGATGAGGATAGAACTTTTTAAGAAAAGCTTTCACAAACTCGTCCCAATTTCTAATTGAGTGTGATGCGGTGCTGTATAGCCACTTCTCGGCTAGGTCACATAAGGTGAAAGGAATGACCCTTAGCCTTATAGCGTCATCACTTAATTGGGTAGTTTTCATCATGGCGCAAACGTTTTGGAATTTGTTGATAAAGATATATGCATCTTCGGATTCCAAACCATGAAACTTAGGCAGCATGTTGATGAAGTGGGGTTTGATCTCAAAATTGTCCCCATTAGCCGGTGGGAGGGAAAGACAAGTAGGAAGGGCGGTGCGGACGGGGTAGAAAAGATCCTGGAGCGCGACTCGTGCGGGCGCTTCGACAGGCGGAAGATTCGGGTTATTCGCACCTAACGGAGGTGGAATCCTTCCCGTCGGTAAGGTATTGTTGGGATCGTATCCCGACATACCTTCGGAAGAATGTGATGGTGAAAGTGAAGAAGTGGACAAGATTTCGATTTCGGAGTCGAAAGGTTCGTCGGTCGGTACCAACGAAACGCGGACTAATCGGACGCTAGGGTCCCTAGTCCAACCGGACATACACTAAAAGGGTTAGTGTAGTCGAAAGATGAAAGATAGAATGTGAAGGTAAGAAAACGTCAATGAGGAGAAGTGGTGTAAGTGAGTGCAAAGATTCTTTAGCGACAAGTTGCAAGTTTTGAAACGATTTTCCTTTTTTTTTCCTTTTTAAGTGAGCTTTGTGCAAAAAGATTTTTTCGAAAAGAGACTAGTGACACAAATGCAATTAACCACACATGCACAATCAGGCCTAAGTCTAGGGTCACCTAGGTCAGCTAGACAGCTCCTAACTGTTCCAAATGGCTAGAGATAGGACCTCAAACCGCCTCTTCACGGACAAGTACGGCCAGGTAAGTGGGAAGGAACCACCACTATAGTGGGCCTAATTAAAAACCACTAGCCTAGACACCGCAATGTCGGTTAGGATAAACGGCCGATGCCTATACTAGTCCTCTGTCCTATTGAGCTCGAGGTCCTTAGGGCTGAGTCTAATATTTTTTAAATTAAAAGTGGTCAATGCAAATGCTTTAAGTGATTTCTGGGGTCCTGGGAAGGGTGATGAAATCCCCACCCAATCTGAATTGGTCAATAGCCCCTTAAAGTCATATTAAAGTATGCAAAGCAGTAAATCACTTGCAATCAATTTGCTTTTTAGCGCGGCGCAAAGAATTCTGCAGAAAATCAATTATTGGAAGGGGGAAGAAGATTTTTAGCGCAAAGAATCCTGCAGAAGATTTGACAGAAGTTATATGGGGATTTGCAGAGGGGAGAATAAGGGAACAAACAGTGCAATTTTTGCGCAGAGATCTCCACAGGGATCCGCGGATCCGCGGTCTTGGATGAGTATATGCCGCGGAATCGCGGTCGGGTAGCAGCTTCAGATTGCCAAAAAATTTCTGCTGTTCTGTAATCTCAATCCCTCTCTATTTTGATGTATCTTTTTCTGTTTTGCCTTCTGTGTTGTTTCAGATCCGTCAATCCTGCAAAAATCCACAAAGAAAACCCTTCAAACAATAAAAGATGATAAATTTTTTTTTATTTTTGGAATTTTTCAGATTTTTATGATTTTTTAGATTTTATATTAACCCAAAATTACAAAAAGAAAATTTTACGCCATCCCCGGCAACGGCGCCATTTGATTAAGAGAGGTTTTGTCGATCAAAAATATTTACCGCAATCAAGAACGGCGTCGCATGAAGCTAGCCGGTGAATACGGGTCGGTCCACAGGGATGTGTAAATCTCCTTTAAGTTCTTACGAGTTAATTCCAAATGGTGTTTGGATTTATAATTAAACCTAAAAATTGAAGTTGTATGAGACTAGGATTAGAAACTTGCTAGGATTAGGTCTAGGGAAAATTTGGTAAACAAAGATCTTCATCTCTTTCCATTGCCATTAATTAAAGATATCATATTAGTGTTATGGTAAATATTTATAAAGGGGATTAGGATGATTGGGATGATTGATTCTTCCTCTAGATCCTTATCCTTCCTTTATTAATCTTTACCCTAACCTCCATGGAAAACCTTAAAATCCGGGCCTTTAGACTACGGAATTCACCGTTACCTCGAGGGTAAAAGTGCCGTAGGGAGCGGAATAAGAAGGTATGCATGGAGTTCTAATGTTCATAAAAGTTTGGCAACGAAAAGAGATGAGAGATCTTCGTCTCTCAAATCCTTCCCTATTCCTAACCCTAACAAGCGAGGAAACTACTCGCTCATTGAGGGGATGAAAAAAGACAAGAGTTTATTCAAGAGAGAAAACATCGATTGCAGGTTAATAAAAGCTAAACTAAATTAAATTAAGGCGAGAAAATAAGAGCAGATATGAAAAACTACAACTACTGCAAGGAAAATAACCTACTTACTGTTGATGCGCTCTAACTTCAAGAAAACAGAATTTTATTCATGAGTAGAGGCATAAGAAAATACAAGGTCTTGGGTTCTATTTATAGGACATAGAAACCCTAGGTTTACAATTGTACCGCATATCTAAAGTTACAAATATACCCCTAGAAAATCTTTTCAGAGCCGCCACAGAATTTTGGAAAAATTTCCTGCGCACTAGGGCTTCAAACGGCCGCGGATCCGCGGCATAGGCGCTCTTGGGCCGCGGATCCGCGGCCCAATAATGAGTTCAGCTCATGATTTTTCTTGGGCTTGGCTTGGTTCTTCTGGGCTTCTTGTTTCTTTATTTCTTTTTCCATTTGGGCTTCTGCAGTGACTCCAGAACTTCAGTGAACACTTGTACCGATCCCGTAACCGTTTGCCATGACAATTTGGATCTTGCGTCGCCTTGTTGACGGTGAACCGTTCTTCTGCTTAGCTTTACTAAGATCTTCCTATTTGTTGGTCAAAAGTCTCTTTTTGTGTCGTCTTTTGTCTTTTTCACTGTTTTCGCGCCAAGAACCTGTAACCTGTAACATGTAGCAGACATGGGTCAAAAGCACCTGTTTTTATTCTTAAATGCATAAGAATGGGGAATACAATATGCAATATTATGTTATGAACAAGTGACAAGGATGACTCCAAGTCCATGTCGGGTTATGTTTTTACTCTTAATGGAGGGGCGGTCTGTTGGAAGAGCTCCAAGCAGGACACCAAGCGGAGTACATAGCTTCTTGTGACGCCGCGAAAGAAGCAGTCTAGATGAATATGTTCTTAACAGAACTTCAGGTGGTTCCGTCCATTGTAGATCCAATACCTCTGTATTGCGACAACAACGGCGCTATAGCCTTAGCGAAGGAACCCACGTCCCATCAAAAGTCCAGACACATTTTAAGGCGTTACCACCTGATCAGGGAGATCGTTGATCGCCGGGAGATCGATGTGAGGAGATTAGATACGGAGAATAACACTGCAGATCCATTCACGAAGGCCATCTCTCAGACACAGTTCGAGAGGCTAATCAAGATGATAGGTCTGCGATATGCCAATAAATGGCCATAGTGCAAGTGGGAGATTGTTAGTGTATATTCCCTATAGGCCATTATTGTATCATACTGGTTTGTATATTACTTAATGCAAGCTTAGGATATTCACAGTTGTATTGACATTCTTGCTCGAAATGGTAGTATGCTACTTAGTTTGTTTCTACCTCGATATGTGCATGTGTTTCTTTTAGCATATCACTTATACATATTGGTAGATCCCTAAGAATCTTTGCTTGATTACCAGCGTTGTGATGGTAGTGACACTAGTGGGGGCTGGGTAGTCCATAAGCACATCCTTATACAGGTCCCTAGTCGTAGGACTATCGAGACGGGGCATCGATACTCTAGAGTAAACTGCTGTATACGCTTCTCATCCCAGCTGGGGAGATGGTCTGTCTCACAACCATTAGTACGTCATACTGGAAATAGTATGCAGGTGCTCATTAGGTTATGAGTACACTGGACAGGACTCGTCGGGAACTGTTGGTGGGCATTATACCTATCGTCGGGTAGCAGTTCCCAGGTGACATGTGTACAGCTTACTCCGTTGATTTGACACTGATACTTCGCCTCGAGTGTGTTCCCACTACACTTTGATTACTACCCTACCACGGCTCAAAGGAGTCATGCAAACAGGTAGTAGTTGGGTGCATTCCCAAAGCACTTGGAGGCAGTAGCGGTTAGACAGGATTTGTCTCTCCCGGTATTGGGGGTTGATATCGCGCTGTGTTCGGAGAGCCATTACACAAAGTCCCTGGCCAGGGCAAGCGAGATTTACTGGTAGGTATTCCAGTAGTTTCTCAGGGTGTTTTGGGCTACACTCCTTCACAACTTATTGCGCTATTAGGGGTCTGATGATTACGGTCCTCCAGTCCCGATATGCGATACTCTTAGACGAACAGACCGGACTGTACGGAGATTGTCATATACATACTCAGTAGGAGTTCAGATGAGTTTGCTCATCGGCCTTCTTATCGACAGATACCTGGGCAGCCGTTACGTGCAGCTAGTACCGCTTGCGGCTTGTGATTAAACCCACTGCCAGTATATTGTCGAGTCTTTAATGTCCCACATAGAGTGTTTCCCTGCATCGGGCAAAAGATATAGAGGCTGTATGGTTTTACGGCAGGGCTTCGATCACGTACGTGTACTTATGCACGTATGATGTTCGGACGGATAATACTAGTAGGCTTTTGCTTAAGCCGGATCCTAGTATTATATTGATGGATCGTTTTCGTCTCATTGTATTCGAGTTTCTCGAAACACGAATATGGGTATGTATATACGGATGAGAGGGGCATTCTTATAATTACTCAAGATTGTTTTAGAAGGAGACACCTCATTAGGGTTTTGACCATTGACTTGATTAAAACAATTATGAGGTGGAGGGAATTGTTTGTTATTTTTATAAATGATAATTGTGCCATGACTACTTGGTTTGACTATTTGACTTAGATATTTTGTGAGATATTTTGTGGCACTAGATATTTTGGGTTAGTATTTTTCTTGCTATGCTTGTAGTCATATCAAGGGTAGCCATCTCAATTATCATTATGAAAAACATTTTCTCTTTCCTTAAGCTCTCCTTCTTCTTTCTCTCAACCCTTAAGGTCTCATGAGTTGAGTAAACTAGGGTTCCAAGAGACAAATAAATCCATCTTCTTTTCTACATCGCCTAGGTCATCTAGTTTAGCAAACTATGTGCCCAAGTTTCCTCAGATTTGATGTGGGAGCTCGGACTATAGACACTCGGGTGAATCGTCTTTGACTTGAGGAAGCCGACGAGGAAGCTACGATCCGGATCGATCCTCGGAGCCTACGATGACGAGGAGGATAGCAGAGAAGACCTGAATGACTTGTATCGTGAGGTATAACTTCTTATCCAAGTAGTTAAACTTCATACAGTATTTTGTTAGCTAGGGTTTAGACAAGATCCTAGAGTTTAAGTCCGTATTGCGACCTTTGAAAATCCGTTTCTTAACATTCCACCTCCCGCGACCTCGTAGGGTGCGTGACACGGACTTACAGAAGGAACGTCCGCCGTAGGAATGCCAGAAGGTTGAGCATCACTCGAACCCGCACTTGCGGCTAATATAGCCTGATGCTCCCTTACTGCATGCTTTTTGCGCTTCCTCTCAGCCTGGGCTGTATGAACAGATCTCCTCAAAACCTCCAATAGGGGGACATCATCGTCTAAATCAGGCTCGGCCTCCGGATCTGCTGCAACATCCATCATTGGATGCTTTAGAGATGCCTCTCATGGTGCCCCTAGGGTGGCCTCAACTATAGCCAGTGGCCTTGAAGGCTCCTCCACACCATCGCTTAAAGATGACATGGTACTTAGAACGGCATGAATGGCGGTGGTTCCTATAAAAAAAGAGGGAGAGAATCATGGTATGAATGAAATGAATTAGATATGTAAATGTGTCGCAAACATACCGAGGCCCATGAATGCGCGGAGCCTTTCCTCCTCCCCAAATGTCTCGAGGGACACCAAGAGAGTCTCTTCAGTAGAGATTCCTGTTAAAAGAAGAGCGTCAATAAAGCATGATAAGAAATGTATTTACAGAAAAATGTAAATAAAATATACCAGATGCCTCGAGAGAAGCTAATAACTCTTGCTCACGAGCCAGTCTTTGAGAAGCTTCGATAGCAGCCTAAAGGTCAGTAGCAGCGGGAGCTTCAAACAAACCCTCGTTGGTGCCATACTCGGACAAGCCTTTGCTATAAGGGGAATGAGACTCCTGACCGAATATGACATCAGCTGATAATAAGGATTTCTTTTTTTTTGCGAACTGGCACTAACAGCCGATGATAAGAGTTTTCTCTTAATGGGCTTCTTCGGACTGCGGGTCCCACTCCGAACCTATACCCGACTCCGGAGACACCATAGCTATCACAGTCACAGGAGCATCCAGTTGAAGCTTATCTGGAAAATCTCGTGGGACTACAGCCGTGGCGTTCTCTCTTAAAGATGGACGAAGGATTTCCCGTCGCTTCAGTGGGACCGCTGGATTACTGGCTGGGACAACATCCTTATGGTCAAGAACAAGACGCCTCTCTTCCTTGATGACAGCACCCGTCAATGTTGGTACCAAGCAACATAAGCATTCGAGGCCCTTGGGACATAACTCGGCTCGCTGATGAGGAAGTGGGACCCCGTATTCAAATGCATGAAATGATTGCGTCACGTTGCGAACACCTTCCTCAGTAGTAACGGGATCCATGATGAATGCCTCGAAGGGAACGCCTTGGTTATAACCCAATTGCTGGGTGAAACGGTGCGGGTTATATCTCATAAACAAAATCAAGGCGTTCTGTCTGAATACCAGGAAACCTGGCCTGACAGAATACAAATGGAAAATCACTCGGGCCCTCAACACAGAAGCTTCGTCCATGAAAATATTTTGCAGCGGCTGGATCGCTTTGGAAGATTCTTTGCTGATGGTCAGGACTTTATCGACAAAGGCCATGCTGTCCCCAACCATGTGCGGGTAAAGAAGCAATTGCCGAGCCTCTAGCTGTGTTGGGTCTGGATAGGAAGCATCGACCTAGTGCATGACCCGAGGAAAATTGTATCTTTAAAAAAATCTGGTTCATTTATGCATACCAAAAGCACCCAGCACGTGCATCTTGATCCACAAGGTGAAGTAACGCAATGGGAGATTAATGGGCTTCAGACCCGGTTGAGTAGTGTCAGCCGCTAGACTCAGGCCATGATATAAGTGAGTCAGACCTGCAACCCCAACGGCGAGGTGTGTCCCCACTATAATACGGTGAGCCGGATAAAAGATAGATGATCTCATATAACGGGGATGCATCGGAAGTGCGAACCAACTCAACCACAAGTCGATGAACCCCAGGAAGAATGTCTCCTTATCAATGTCCGGAGCAACAATCTCTGCGAAAAAATAATCGGGGTATCCGAAATAAAAACTTCTTTAAGTCTATTTCCACCGTCGGTAATTTGTCTAAGCCAAATTCGAACGGATCATCATGCTTGGCGAACTTCACAGCCTTTTTCGGCAAAGCTCCGGACGAAGGAAGCGGGCGATAAAATCTATAAAGCTAACCCTGTGCCCACCAGACTCCAAGAATAAGCTCTCGTATATGTTCAACATCTTGATCAAGCTTGGAAACTTATGTTGAATGGCATTCTCTGGGGTAAGATCCATTACCACTGATTCGGTAGCAAAGATGTACTCGTCAGGGGGAAGTATCTCCTCATAATGTTTCCCTCTGACGGGTAATCAAGATATCACCACGAATTCCTCCAATGAGATTGAGACCTCCCGATCCAATAAGAGAAATGTGTAGGTCGGGATATTCCATTGCTCCAGAAAAGATTTAACCCACCACACATGACGAGTATGGTAATAAAATAAGGAGGCATAGATCGTCGGATATAGATCGGTCTTCAGCAGCAGGGACTTCTTGGCCGACAGAATGTAATAGGCCCACTGAAGATAGCCAGATGGATGGCGGGAAGTCATTCTTAACATGTAAACCTGTCCACAAGGACGCGATTCTTCTTGGCATATGCGACGCCCTAGAATGTCTAGGGCCTTTGGCGGGTGCACTGGTATTGATGACATAGAAGGTTGGAGACGACCTTCCGAGGTCCACTTGACCTCTTCTACCGCGTAAGCGACCTACGGAGGGTCAGCATAATGGAATGACGGGATCGGTTCTAACGGCGCTGCATAGGTAAATCTGCGCCGATCCCAGATAATTTGACTGTACCGTGACCCTCACAGATGGAGATATCTTTTCTATGGTTCATAATCCCAAATGAGCGCAAAAACTTTCCGTTCTGTAGGCACATCGGCGAAAGCACTCTCCGAGCAAACGTAGGGGAAGGAGGAATCAGAAGCCATAATACCTGAAAAGAAAAGAACCCGTAGAGGGTTAGTTATCGACGCAATGAAATCAACTACAATTAAAGATCTTAGCATTTTAAGTACATCCAAATTTGTACTACATTCTGGCATATTAAAGTCACCACAGTCCAAGGAAAAAAGGACAATGGGCCCTACAAAATCAAGGTAACGCCCCCATCAATGATGAGAAAGGCACTCATTGTAAGAATCCAAAAGAATACTCATTTAATGAAAAATCTCATTGAATTGTTGAGTTAAACTCCCAATATCCTAAAAAAACGAGTTCTACTGCAGATTCTAATTTGCAAGAAGAACCCTAAAAAAGAAAATAAGAAAAGGGAAATAAAATTCCCAAAAGAATTTCTTAAAAGGAAATTTTTTTAAGAGATAAGCTCTGTAGAATAACCCGGAATTAAATTCCTCTAATAATGTGATAAAATCCCAGAAATCCGTACGGGAAATGGAATTAAATTCCAAACAACCCTCAAACATCAAAGTCAGTAATAGGGTAAAACTCTAAGATCTCTAAGACTCATGGTCTACCCAAATAAAAGTTTTTAGATCTCTAAGAGATCGTTCCAAGAGAAAGGCAAAACTCTGTTAATGGGTTAAAACCAAAAACAAAAAGAGATTCTTTTAAGAGTTTATTTAAGAGTTAAATCATGGTCAAGATTCTTACCAACTTTAGACAGAATTTAACTCTGAGAAAGTTCTGGGAACAGAGATCTAAGCTCTGAAAAAAGAATTAAATTCTTAAGGAAGAAGAAGACTCAAGAAGATGATAGAATGACGGTCATCTCAAGGGCTAAAGGCTCTATTTATATGACATGAAGGGACAGTTGAACTCCCCAGGAGATCGAACGATGGATAAAATAACACCGTTGTGCCTATGTGTGAACCATGTGAGCACAACGGTGGAGGCATTTGTTTTCCCAATAAAATAGCAAAGCTCTATTGAATTTGTTGAAGCAGCATCCCACGTGCTCTCCACTAGGGTGTTAGCGCCAATGCCAATCTTTTAGGATTAAATCCTATGGTGGCATCTCACGTGCTCCTTACGCGGGTGCCAAAGTGCAAAGCAAATGAGTACCCATCTTAAGAATTGAATTCTTAAGTTGTGTCCACGTGCACAGCACGTGGCACCAGCACCCAAGTAGAATTAAATTCTACAATACTCTCTGTTAAACAGAGCCGTTGGATCAAACATCCAACGGAGATGATAAATCATCAAAAATACAAATTCTTTTGGGAGAAAACATTCCCCAAATCTTTCTAAAATAAGAAAGATACTCTCGGTGGGATCCAAGATCCAACTATAGAATAAAATTCTATTCTGGAATACATTCCTTCAATCTTTTTAATAAGAAAGATTGCTCTCTGTAAAATAGAAAACCCTTGGATTAAAAATCCAATGGTGATTAAAAACCACCATTCTACAGAATAAATTCTATATAGGGAAAAATATTTCCCCTATCTCGTTAAAACAAAAATCATATTCTGTAAAGACAGAAGTCCTTGGATCAAAGATCAACGGTAGGTAAAATTCCCCAAATCAATTTTGAGTCCAATTAAATCAATTGGACTCTCTCAATAAGAGATTTTCTCAAAATTAAACAAACTTGCCTCCACTATATAAAAGATCCAAGACTTCAAGTCTCCAAAAAAAAAGAAGACAAAAAGGAGAGACGAAACAGAGGAGAGACACTCAAAAGATAGAAAAAAAACATCTATATGCTTTTGCAAAAGAAAAAAATACAGGGAGCTCTCGAAAAGAACAGAGAATTTAATTCCCAAAAAAGAAGACTTCCCTCTTCAAGAAGAAGAACCTAGGTAAAGAAAATACAGAGATAAAAATAGCTCTTTTACCTATTTAAGGGTTTAACCCTTTTCAAAGAACTTAGTTTTTTTTCTAGATCAGAGATCCACAAGACAAGTCTCCTACAAGTTAAGAATTTAATTCTTATCGGGAAGACCTTGTTCTTGAATTAAAGATTCAGAAAAGAATTATATCCAAAAGAAGAACAAAACGAGAAAGAACCTATAAGAGAACTCAGTTCTTAAAGAAAAAACCTGATCCCAGATCTTAAAAAAACGAAGATCTTGGTGATCATTAATGGTAAAAATGCCATTAACAGAGATTTAATCTCTAAAAGGGGAAAAAAGACTAGCGCCTCACATGCTTCCCACATGGGCACCCCTCTTAATAGTGCCTAGTGCCTAACGTGAAAGACACGTGGGTGCCTAAAGCAGAAGGCCATCACCTTACGTGAAACACACGTGGGCGCTGAATAAAAGTGCTTAGCACTCCATAAATAGCCAAAACGGATAAGTGCTTAGCACAGATTGGGCAGCGCCCAGTGCATCACGTGCTCCTCACTTGGGCTCCACCAAAAAAGGAAAAAAGAGATAAAAACACCCAGCACTCCATAAACAGCCAAAATGGCTAAGTGCTCAATAATTCACATGCCATATATGTGAGCATCAGAGCTCAAATAAGTTCTTAGCACTTTTATATAAAAGGAAAAAGAAGCTAAACAAACAGAGCCCAAATAAGTGCTTAGCACTTTTTGAATAAAAGAAAATACTAAGCCCAAAATGGCCAGGTCTCTGAAGTTTTCTTGCAGATGGGCCCAAATGCTCTTTTGCTGGATCATAAGAAAAAGTGATCCCCAAATATTGTTAAGTGGATCTTAGTCTCAAATTGGACTAACGTATCCTTAGAAAAAATAAAAAACAAATCGAGCCCCAAATGCTTTCATATATTTAAGTCGATCTTAATCTTAAACAAAATTAACGGTCCTTAAATAAAACAAACCCAAATAAAAAATATACGGATTTAGACTAATCCATGCCCTACGGGAGACGACATAAATTAGTCTCCGTATGCAATCCACGAACAACCAAACCCAACAAAAACTTACACGACACAAAGTAAACTGCCGGAGCAGGAGAAAGTGGTTATCGCAACACGGTAACGTAATTAACTTCATGGGCTTGCGCCTGCAGGAAAGAGTGTCCCCACAATAAAAAAAACCCTTCATAAAATGATGGGGAATCTAATGAATTCTGTTACAACGGTCGCATCTGTCCAAACCTCCGATATTTGGTGCCATAAATCAACTTGGTATCTCCGGAGAGGTGGACGGATAAATCCAAATAGCATCTGCCCCCAAAATAAGGCAAGACGATCCATCCCAATTCATCTCTGTTTTCGGTAGCGAACATGAGCCATTGTGATTTGCAGGCTCTGATTCGCTCTAGCGAGGGTTTGCACTGACGGGAAGATTGAGAAAACGGCGTTAGCTTCATCCTCAGAGTCACTGTCAAAGACCGGAATACGAGTAGATGGTCCATGCCTGTTGTTTTGGGGTTGCCCTGAGTAGACTATTTCTTCATCTTTCACGGTGTCGGTCCCAATGATCGAGATGATGGATACAGACTTCTGTTTATCTTCCGTCTTATGACACTTTTCCATATCTTTGAAGTCTGGCAGGAAGTACTTTGCGTCTTCGTATTTTCGGACTTCGTTTACGGAAAATGGATTTAGTTCCACTGTAATGGTGTATTCCAAGCCGTCTTTGAAATACTTCATACACTGATGTTGTGTAGAAGGGATGACATTGTACTGGTGTAACCAAGGCCTGCCGAGCAAAGCGTTATAGCAAGTCTTGGCATCAATGACATGAAATTTGATGTCAATGACAAGCAAGTCGGAGCGTAACGTCAGTATTACGGACCCAAGCGTCCGTGACGACTGTGAGTCGAATCCGGATATGGTAATTTTGTCTCGAGCCAGGTGCTGAACATTTATGCAAATTTCCTTCAACACCTTCACGTTGAGAAGGTAGACATAGGATCCATTGTCGACAAGGATTTTCCCTATCATGATGTCGTGGCAGTACCCGGTAACGTATAATGGGCGATTATGCTTGCACGTTCTGAGAAGGAGATCTTCATTTCTAAATGTAATGTCACCGGTGTGAACCTCTGCCAGCTCATCCTTCATCTTCTCTTCTGCGAGGAAAGCTTGGAACCAAACAGGCTCTTGTAATGGTTTGATCAGAGAATCTCGTGCCTCTTTGGACAGGAGGAGAGCATCCAATATGCTCATTTGTGAGGGTATTTTCCTCAGATGTGCTAGGACATTGTAATCCACCTTGATTTTCTTAGGCGAGTCCCTGGCTACGAGCTCTTTGATAATTCCGTCATCGAGGGTGATTTCTTCAGGGATTTTTTCTTTCCCTTTGTCTCTTTTTCTCGAACCTTTGTCTCTTTTGCTCGAACCTTTGTTTGTAGTTCCAAGATTCTTCTCAGGCAGCGTGCGGTTACGCAGCTGAATGTTTTCACAGTTCTTCTCCTTTTCTTCTTTTTCGGAGGTGGATTCTTTGAAGAGAGGGCTGAGGGGTATTTCGTCCTCAGAATAGCTTCCAAAGGTAAGAACTTGGGGGTTTTCCCCTTTCGGACTGGTATCAACTATATAACAGTTGCCAGTCGCTTTTTCATACGCATCTGTCGTACGTTTTTGCCGTCGAAGAGTTTCACGCTTCATCCTTTTGAAATGTTTTTGATGGGCAACGTATCATTACCACCACTTCTTGAAGGCACTGCATTCCTCAATGGGGTGGATAACCCTATGATGATATAGGCAGTAGTTTGGATATTGATCCTCTCCTTCAAGGCATATGACCCCGAGATTGTTTCCTACGAGTGGTGGCAGCTTCATTTCCATTGACAGGGCTTTGGCGAACCGCTTCTCTTTCTTGATCCTGCTCTTATCTGTGGCAGGTGTGCTTTAGTTTGTTGGACTACTTTATAACTTGTCCCCGCCGCAGCTTCTTCATCCTGACGCTGACGCTTAGCTTTTTCGTATATGACTGTTTCGCGATCTCGATCAGCTTTGCTTTCTGAAAGGCCTCATTTAACAGTCTATCAATCTGGTCTTTTGCCAATCCCGAGGATTTTAGCGCTGATCCTGCCCCCAGTCCCTCCGTGTTGTTTTCTAATACTGAGAGAGTTTCCTCGTCATTTAACAACGAATGGAAGACCATCTGGAAACTTTCTACATAGTCTTCGGTTTCTCCCGATGAGTCATTTTCCTCATCGTTGTCACTATCTTCGTTCTCAAGAATATGCTTGAGGAACTCTTCGAGTGTGACTGGTGACTGCACCTTCTAGTTGTACTCCTCCAGCACGTCAAAGTACCTTTGTAGGTCCGTGCGTTTGTCGTCATACTCGGCAATTTGCACAGGCTTCTTAGTCTTCTTCTTTTTCTTTGAAGACTTTGAAGGCTCGACTTGGGGATTTCGCCTTTTGTCGACAATTTTTAGTTCGGGACGCGGTTTCAGCATCCTTTCGATGATTTTGGATTCAAGAAGACTTTTCCACCTGACTGCAGGACATGCATGTAGATCCTTCAGCATTCTTTTGGTTTTAGTTGAAAGAATGACTTCCCATGGAGTTTTTTCCACGAGCGAGCATGATACCCCCGGTGCATCCACCTTTTTGGGAGTGTGCTTCTGGGGCTGGTTCACTGATTACTCTAAAATATTACACATTTGAATGAACATTTTCCCTACTTTTGTTAAGTATTTAAAGGTGTTTATTATAAATATAGAACATGTGTGGGTTTATTTGTAAAAAGATAATTATCATATGTTTCTAGATTATAATTAATATTACGAGGGAAAATACATGCATATAATATTTATATAAAATTATATTAATTAAAATATGCATATCATATCAAATATCTCTAATCAATATTCTTAAAGATTTAATATCATATAAATGGTTAGGATAATATCTCAAATATAACAAATATTACTAATACTTTGAATTGAGATATTGTACAGATATGAGCTCAGGTCTGGAATCCTCGAGATCCGAGATGTCGGGATCAAATCTGCAGAAAAGATGAATCAAATCATAAAATCACAAATGGCAGAGACTCAGAAAAAGATTTGAAGAAAATAGATATCGAAGTCATCTCCACATGTCAACACTAGAGAGCATAAGAATTTTCAAAACGAGATGCCACTAAACCGCCACTGTTGGGCATCCAAACACCACTATTTGCGGCGGATCCGCGGCAATATTGTGGCCATTGGATTTGGTATTTTTTAGGTGTGATTGTGACAACAAATCACCATACATAGGATTTAGGGTTTTCTAACTCTGTGACTAATTAAAGGACCGAGAGCTATACTTTGAAAACCATCAACTGAAGATATCAAAAGGTCCAAAGCGATCCACGTATCCAGGTGATCATCGGCTGTTCATCTACCTCCAATAGGAGAGATCGGGAGCAACTATACTTCTTTGTATTCTACTTTGTACGGAGTTGTAAATGATCTAGTTGATTAATAAAGGTAGATTTTTAGTTTAATTCATTGCATTTTACTTTCTGCATTTAAATTATGATCCCATTCTTTATCTTTCTTCTTATTCTCAAACCATGCATAAGTAATTCCTAACTTGCTAGGATTCGTAGACAAGAGTAGATCAATGGATAAGAAAATCAATTAACTTCTTTTATTCATTTTAAAATTTATAAAGTTTAGCAAAACAAATATTAACATCCTTATCGGATGCGCTACCAATTTATTGATAGTCTCGACTACGATTTGAAATTAGATTAACAATTGTTTTGTTACAAGATAGACATGAATAGAGATCAATAAAAAGACAAGGGTTAGAAATAGGAAAACCCTAGTTTCTTCCAAAAACCCCAATCTACATTCATCACTATCAATCTAGTTCTAAACTATTAAAAAATAAAAGGAGTCATCTTTAATTAGTCATCTATTACTACTAAGTTCTATGAACCCTACAAGCCTCTTCTTTACAAATTCTACATTCATATTAAACATAGATCTAAAACCAATCACCCCTTCTTTCAATCAACTCGTCTAAAGAAAGATAAAGGTTCCACGTTTCCCTGAGGACGACCCGTACTCATCTCGGCTAGCTACTAGCGACACTGTTATTAATTGCGGTTACTTTACGAACACACTTTTTTCAAAACAGAATTAATCAAATGGCGCCGTTGGTGGGGATACGTGCGTAATTTTTTTTCTTGCTATTCGTGTTGTATTCTTATAAAATCCAGTAAACATATTATAAAGAGAACCAAAACCGCATCTTGTGTATTTAACGATTATTATGCGACTTTTGTGAGAGAATCTAGAGTCACCGGAGCGAGGAAATAGTGATCGGAGACTTTCTATATATTCCAGAGGAACTTAGGTGTGTACTGCAGAAAAACCAGCAAAAGACCACAGCAAAGTGCGGCGGAACCGCGGAAATAGTAAGAACTTGGCCGCGGAACCGTGGCGGCTTTAGGGATTTGTGCCCCCAAAATCTTCAGGTATCTTTCTCTCTCCTCTAAGATCCAATAATCTGATTTTTTGCATGGTTCTTTCCAAATATCGCCGCTTAAAAAAATCTTTTTGCGTGTTTTGATATCGGTTTGTTTGTGTATATCTAAAATGGACATTAAGGGGGAATAACCCAAATCCAGATTTGGTGGGGATTTCATCACCCTTTCTAGGCCCCACAAATCACAAAACAAGCATACTCTCACCTGAATTAATTAAAAAATATCTAGACCATGCCTCTAAGGACCGTCGCACTCAATTAGGACAGAGGAGGCTCGAGGGTAATCTACCACTTATCAACATTTCTCCTGTGGTGAGGCAAGTGTGACTAAGGAAAGTGGTTACTTAATTAGGCCAGCTATTTTCGGTGATTCATATAGCGGATATCTCCCACTTACCTGGCACATACCTGGCCACAGGAGTGATAAAGAGGTGGTAGAGGATTGATCTTGTGGCTTGTCCTTTGGAAGTCTAGGAGAGGTCTAATGACTTGACCTAGGTGACCCTAGTTCAAGGGTTTGATTGTGCATTTTTTGTGATTTGTTGAGTCACGCCTCACGTCTGACACTTTTTCAAAACAAACCTTCTTACAATCATTCTCACGCACGCTGCCACATGCGCTAAACCCGCTTAGTGCATGATTGGCTGGACACGGGATTCTAGTGCCTGTCTTGTCTGCGTGTTTGCTATCAACTCCGAAGTCGGTACTTCTTCATTTTCTATTTCTCCTCAACCCACCACATCTACCCAGATGGACGGTTTTCCATCAGATTTTAATAACACCACTCTGCCACCACCCGTAGGTGCACAGAATCCAGCGTGCATCTCTCTTCAAGAAAGATGCTACCCGATATGCGGTCCCCTTCCTACTTGTCTATCTATTCCACCAGCCAATATGGATAATTTCGAAATTAAACCCCACTTCATCAACCTGTTGCCTAAATTTCACTTACTTGAATCCAAAGACGCATACGTTTTTATAACCAAATTCGAAAACGTATGTGCAATGATGGGCACTACAAAACTTTCTGTGGATGCTAAGAGATTACGTCTTCTCCCTTTTACTTCGTGCGACCTAGCAGAGAAATGGCTTTATATCACTGCCGCACATTCCATTGCCAAATAGGATGAATTCGTTATAGCATTTCTTAAGAAATTTTATCCCAATCACAAAACCGCCCGTGTTCGAAGAGAGATTAACCAGTTTACCCAACTTCCCAATGACCCATTTTGGAAATGATTTGAACAGTTTAAAGATCTTCTTGTCCAATGTCCTCATCACGGAATCGATAGATGGCAATGTTGCTGCATTATATATAAGGGTGTTAATCCAGCGACAAAACAGATGCTTGAAACCATTTGTCAATGTCATTTCATGTCTAAAAACGATGGTGAAGTTTGGCAATTCCTGGAAGATCTCGTCGAACAAACTTTACAGTAGGAAAGCGTTAGACCAACATCATCTTCATCTAGGGCAGGTATCCATCAGCTCGATGTTTCTATCGTAGTGAAAGCCGAAATGGTAGCAATGCAAAAGAAACTCGAAGCTATGGAAAAAAAATCTCATCAGCCTCCCTAAACCAAGTTATGCTCCCCAAAACCGTGTGTGGTTATTGTTCTGACCCATCACATTTAACGAAAGAATGTCCTTTGAGTTCTCCATTTCAAGGTCAAGAACAAACTAATGCTACTTTTAATCAACCTAGAAACGATCCTTATTCTTCCACATACAATCAGGGATGGAGGAATCACCCTAATTTTGCTTGGAACAAAAACCAAACTCAAACTCAAATCCGTTTCCAAGCCAAAATAACTATCAAAAGGTTCCCCCACAGCAACAACAGCTACCATAACAGAGTCGGCACGCCTTTCAACTACAATCTTTTCAAAATCCGACCAACAATTTTTCACCTTATAATAATTCTTTCCCAACGGCCGGTACCGAAAAATCCTTTGCACTCAAACGAAGCTTGGAAACATTTATTAAATATTTCATGCAAACGACGGCAAATTTAATGTCTTCTATCCAAACATTAGTGCAGCACACTGCTTCCCATGGTGAAAGCATAAAATCGATAGAAGCACAACTTGCACAGTTAAATGCTGCGATGAGTGAGAGAGAGAAAGGGAAACTTCTTTCTAAACATCTAATGCTGTCATCAATTGTCGAAACAGCTCTATGAACCTATCATTCGGGAAGATGTCAATTGAGCTTAATATTTACAAGTTGGGAAGTGAACCCTTCGAACACTCTGCTCATGTATACTCTGTCAAAATGATGGATTCCAACAGCAGCGAATTTGAACAGGTTCACGACACTGATCTAGACTCCTTTAATACGTTATTGTTTGACCCCCGCTATTTATTATACACATACGGACCCTTCTATTGAGCTGTCCGGGTCAATATCCAACGCTTATTATGAACCTTTTATGGAGTCTGGGTATCATCCTGTTCTTTCCGATGAGAATATTCTTCGTGATATCGATAAAAGTTTTGAAGAAATTTTCGTTGATGAACTCGCATTCTTAGAAGACATGTGAGTTTTGATGAATCAACCCCAAACCAAAGAAGTTAAACCACCACCCCTTCTTTTTATCAATAAAAAGAATGTGAGTAATTCATCATCATTGTTTCGTCTCTAAAAACCGAGATGCAAACCCGTTCTATTACACCACTTATCTCTTCCCCACTTCTTCACGTCAATAGGTGACATGTTTTTCTACCAACCGGTACGTTATATCGATAAGATCTTTGAATGGTTGGTATTGACTTTTGGCCTTTGTAAAGCTTTATATTGACCAATAACTTTACCCCCTCTTTATAATTTTAAATGCTCAATACTGTTTAACTCAAGTTTGGGAGGGAGAGAAAAACATTTTGGCTCTTAGAAATAAAATTTATAAACAAAATTATGAGCCAAAAATAAATTTGGGGGAGGTTTTCACGTTTATTTATTCTTGTCCCCATTAATAATTGTTCCTCCCAAGTCTACAGGTTTTTGAGATTTAAAATATGACATCAGTGAGGATACTGCTGTAAACAGGTTTGGGGGAGGTTTGTTCATATTTACGCATTACTTTGCATTACACTTGGCATAAGCACAAAAAAATTCTTTGATAATGGAAGTTAAAAAGTGAAAAATTACATATGAAAGATAAAAATAGTTTAAGAAAAACAAGAAAATTAGATGTTTTCTTAAACGAAACTAGTAATAGGTAGTTATGAGCTGTTTTTCCAAGGGTTAGTAAGATGAAGGAAGTCACTAATCTGAGGATAAAAATAAGCCTGAAAATTAGTCTCTGTTTTGAGGCCAATCATCTAAACGCTGATATCCTACTATACGCACTCACACACATCTTGAAACTTGGGATAGTAGAGGATACCTTGAAATGCTCTTGTCTAAAAAGCCTTGGTATGAAAAAAAATAAAAATAAATGAAGCATAAAATATAAAATGGTGAAGAAAAATGAACATTGGTTTTGTAATCACCATTGCAGCATAAAAAAATACAGCGAGGGTACTTTATCACCTAGTGCCTTAGACCAACTGGTTTGGGAGCCACTGCTAAGTCTCAGGTGTTGCAAGACGAAGAAATTGCTAATTACGCCTAATAAGTAAGAACATTTAGTAATCTGTCGGTTAGTACCTCAAGAATTATCAACGGTCAGATGAAAAATGTGTGAGCAATTCCATCTATAATATTCATCGACGAATAGGTATAATGGCGGATGGACAAGAGTATGATAGCTTGAATTGAATTCTCTGAGTGTAGGGATGTCTTTTACACACACATAGGGGTATATGATCGATGTTTGGAAAAAAGGTAGGGAGGAAGAATAAAGGCGATATTTTATTGAGGGGTGATGTGATTTCTAACATTTTTTCATTACCATTAAGATAGGGCTCATGGCAACAGAAAAGCTGGTGTAGTTGGAAACTCTTATTTTCAAGTTCTTTTCTTTTATAGCTCTTATCTTTATATGTAACTTTCACTATCATTCTTTTATTATAGAATTTTGTTGGTGTAGTACGCTAAAAAACCTCAGGAGACAACACTTCTCCTGCTAGGGTCACTTAGAGCTTTAACGGCTTGTTGCACATGCCCAGTGCAATCATGTTGCCTACGAAAGTGTGCTAGTTAGTTTTTCTTTTTCTTTTCTTTTTCTCCCTCTCTTCAATAACATGTTTGCTCGGGACGATCAAAGTTAAGTTTAGGGGTATTTGTTCAGTCGATAAAATTGCACTTTTGATATGGTATTTTCCTTACTTTTCTTAAATATCTAAAGGTGTTTGTTATAAATATAAAACATATTTGGGGTTTTATCTGCAAAATACCATTTACCATATATTTATATATTATAATCAACATCATGAAGAAAAATGTATGCATATAATATTTATATAATATTTTGATAATTTAAATATGCATATCATATCAAATATCATTAACCAATATTCTTAAACTATAATATCATATCAAATTGGTTAGGATAATATCTCAAAAGTAACAAATATAAATAACATTATTCATTTAGATATTGTGTAAGATTAGCTCAGGTCAGGAGATCAACATGTTGAGATGTCGGGAATCAAGAATCTGCCGATAAAATTAAAGAAAATCGAAGTATCCATACTGACAGAGGCTCAGAAAAGATATGAAAATTCTGGACATCAAATAAATCTCCACGTGTCACTATGAGATGATCCCAGAAGATTGGAACCAAGACCACTCCAAAGCGCGGCGGAACCACGGCAACTAACACCTATGTGCGGCGGTTCCGTGGCCTATATGTGGAGTTAGGAGTTAGGATTTTTTCATTTGGATCTCTACAACAACCTCTGATTCTTGGGATCTTTGGTTTCTGGTTTTGGGGCTATATAAAGGACCGAGGGCTAAACCTAAGAAAAGATGAATCTATCAATCAATCTAATCACCTTTTACATGAAGCCAATCACCGTCAAAAAAAAAGTTATCCAAGACTGCTCCGCGATTCAACGTGATAAAACGACGTGATAATCGACGGAACATCTACTTCCTACGAGGCAGAGATCGAGAGCAACTTCTTCTTCCTCTTGTAATCTAAACTCGAAGAATTGTATTTGTGAAATTGATTAATAAAGGTAGATTATTAGTTTTATTATTTCACATTTTAATTTCTGCATTATGAATTCTTTCTCTATTCTTTCTTCTTCTATTTCTATGATGCGAGAGTAATTCTCTGCTTGATAGGGTTCGTAAGATCAGGGTAGATCAATGGATGAGAAAATACCTTAAATCATTTTAAATCTTATGAAGTTTATAAACTTTAGCAAAAGAATCATCAACATCCTTATCAGGTGCGCTATCAATTCATTGATAGTCTCGACCACTATTTGAGATCTGATTGACAATCTTTTTATAAAGGGTTAGACATGAATGCACTACTACAATAAGGGATTGCCCCTACGGATAAAAGTATCCATAGGGCAACCTTTTATTTCCCCTACGGATTAATCTGTAGGTCCCCATGGTTGCCCTTACGGTGCCTTACGGATTAATTTAAAATATTAAAACATAATTTGTTATTTATCCCTACGGAGCCGCAAACGAAGGCCCTACGGATTAATCCATAGGGGCATTATATGGGTTATTTATAAAAAAATAAAGCCCAGAAATTTTCTCGTTCCCACAATTTCCTCGCTCTCACTCTCCCACGCACGCCTCGTCGCCACCGCACTCCCGCGCTCCCCTTCGCCACCGGACTCCCACGTGCGCCTCTTCATCGCCGACATCACCATCGACTTCCTCATCAATCTTAGGAACTCTCTCGTCCCCGATTGCATCGTCGACTGACCATCTTCGGACTCCTCCACCTTGGGATATTTGAATCGCCGACTTAAGAATTGTAAATTTCATATTTTAACTTCTAATTATGCATTTATTTATGTTATTGTTGATTATTGTGTTGCTACTAGGGCTTAGAGTTAGGGTTCGGTCTAGGGTTTGGGCTAGGTTTAGGGTTAGGGTTTTGTGTAGGGTTAAGGTTCGGTTCAGGAATAGGGTTAGGTTTAGGGTTAGAGTTCAGTTTAGGGTTAGGGTTCGGTTCAGTTAGAGTTAGGCTTAATTAGTTAGGGTTAGGGTTCAGTTTAGGGTTAGGGTTTGGTTCAAGGTTAGGGTTAGAGGCTAGGGTTAATTTGGGTTAATTAGGTAAAATACAGTGTATTTTGTGTTAGGGTGTAAATTAGGGTTAATTGGGTTAATTAGTGATAATTTGAAGGGCTATGATGTTGATTAGGGTTAATTTGGGTTAATTGGGTTATGTTTGGGTTAATTAGGGATAATTTGTGTTAGGGTAACGATTATGGTTAATTTGGGTTAATTAGGCTTAGGGTTTAGGGTGCACTAGTTTCTTCAGTAGGATGCTCGATGATAACGTAAACGTACAATTTTACCGTAAACGCAAGAAAAATTTACCCGAAACTTGAAACTTCGAACCCTTAATAACAAAACGTAAATTTAAAACCTATTCATGTTAAATTTTCAAGTTAAAACCAATATATGATACTCGATGATAATATGAAACTTTCATATTCTCATCGATACTCATATGTGAAAATCAAAGCGTGACTTAGTCCCCGTCTATCAGTTAACATACGTTCGATGTGTAGGGTTCCTAGGCACACTCAAGAGGTTCCACAAGACATCAACCATGGCAAAATCAAATTTTTCTTGTGCCGAGAAACCCTAATGCGAGATCGTTAACTAGAGGCAAAGGCGAAACACTATGCAAGTAAACAACTTTATTGCTAAGTGATAGGAAATACAACCTTTGTAGATCCGGTCCTCCACTTCCTTAGCTCCATGATGATGTCCCTCCGCTGCGATCATCGGATCCCGGACTCTAGCGATGGTTTCGTCGATGAAATGATCGGGCTAGGTCGTCGACTTCGATGCCGAAGATGATCTACGTCGAGGCAACTCAAGATCAAGCTCCAACTTCACCAAGTCATGAAACTTGTGAAGAAAACACCCTATACTACATGGCAAGTGGTAGAGGATGAAGAAATAAGAAGTGGGTTCACTTTGGATTTGGATTTCTCACTTGGAATCATCACTTAGACATTTTCAAGAAAAAGGTTTTCTTTCTTCTTGAAGAAGAAGAAGAAGAAAGAATAATAATGAATGAATTAAAAATATAGAAAATCAAGTGATGGTCATCATTTAGCAACCATGGGTGAGTTAACAAGTGTAGAGAATAAACTAGGGTTAAAGTAAAAAGTTAGGGTTAAGGCAAAAGACAAAATGGCAAAGACTTTCAAAGCTACATGAAGCTTCATGGATAAAACAAACCAAGCCTCCACTTTATTCTTGCCAAAATGAATAAGGAAAATAAATAAATAAATAAGTAAATCAAACCCTAACCATTAACCTAATCATGGTTTAATCATACACACCCAAGTTTGCTTGTATCATCAAACATGATACAAACTAGTGCACAAAGCTATATCAAATATACTATGTGCACTTCAAGTGAGAAAATCTATCTTAAGTGAACCAATACTAGTTAATGTAAAGTAATATATCAAGTATATAATTATACATTAAATCATTAAATCAACACTTGATTTAAGGATCCGGTCATGTCGCATATAACCGACTAGTATCTAGTGTATCAATGTATCGAATCAACACTTGATTCGGTAACCCGGCTATATCACATATAACCTGCCGATGATACAAATTGTGAGAATAGAATACAGTATCACATACTGGTATTATTCTCGGTCCCGCACATATCTCATATGCGCTCCTATTTCGTTTCGCTTGAGCCAGGAAACCTCTGTTTAGGACTCTAAAGACTCGTCAATACGCCGGCAGCAGATGATGATCATATCAAGCACCCACAAGCCGCAAGCGGTCTGCTAAACGTAACGGCCACCCGGGTATTGAGCGATTAGAAGATCAACGAGCAAGCCCGCTCACACTCCTGTGAATCCAACCAGTAACACTTATTGTACAGTCCGGTCTGATCGTCTGATATGTCGCATATCTCGCCTAGGGGTGGTAAACGTCAGACCCCGGTAGCTCGATAAGTCGTGTCGATATGAGGTATATAACAGTTTAAGAAACTACTGGTAACACTTACCAGTAAATCTCAGCAACCCTGTCCAGGGATTTCCGGTTATAGCCAATCGAACACAGCGCAACATCAACTCCCTATACCGGGAGAGAAGAATCCCCTCCTATCGCTCATTGCCTCCATGTGATTCGGGACTGTACCCAAAAACCACCATTTTGCACGCCCTCTTAGACGTGGTAAGGTGGAAATCAAAGCACAATGGGAATCACACAAGACTCTATGACGATCTCGGGTCTACAGACTAACCTGTACCAGTGTCACCAGATAACTGCCATCTGACGTAAGGTATAATACCATCTAGGAGTTCTCGGTGAGTCCGTCCAGTGTACCCAGTCTCTACTGAGCACCCGTATATCATCTCTGATGTCAAACACCAATGGATATGGGATCATCCATCGCCCATCTGTATGGGTCGAGAAGGTATACGCTAGTCTACTCTGGTATATCGATGCCCCGTTTCGATACACCCATGACTAGGGACCTTGAAGGATGTACTTATGGACTACCATGTCCCTACTAATATGATCTGCATCATAGTCCAAGTAGTCAAGTACACATCCTAAGGGCTTTACCAACATGTAACAGAGAGACAATCAGTGTACACGTTAAGGTAAAGAGTAACCAGATAGCATACTATCATGTCAAGCAAGAAAATCCTCCCTATATATGTCCCAGTATCCACTACAATATACATCCTATGTATAGTAATGGCCTCTAGGGCATACATATAACTAACAATCTCCCACTTGCACTAGGGCCATCTGTAGCAGTGGTTGCAGTATCTCATACTCAACCATCCCATAAAAGTCTCTCTCTGGGAAAAGGCCTTTGTGCGTGGATCCGCCGTGTTGTCCTCTGGGTCTTCTCTCCTTACCTCGATCACTTTGGAGATCAACTATCTCCATGATCAGGTGATACTGCCTTAGAATACGTGATGGGACCGGGGTTCCTGGGCCAAAGCCAAAACTCCATTTTCATACAATGGGGGGAACTTAGTTCATCTCATGAACCAATATACACCCAAACTGCCTCTTTGGTAGTATCTTTAATAGCGATGTCACCAGCCTTTATCTTCTAGTATGCCACGGTATCTAGCTTGGAACTCTTCCAACATACCGTCCCTTTACTGAGGGTAAAGACAATGCCTGTGACTGACATTCAGTCGTCCTTATCACCCTGGAACATTTTCAGTGATTCTCCCCAGGATCGATTGATACCATCTCACAACATCTAGTGAGAATCCTAACATCCAATTAGATCTATCTCATAGATCCAAAATCCAGGATTTAGGAGGTATCATCTTGATCCTATATGGAGAATCCTTGTGATAAGCGGAGATTGACCGAGCGTAGCATAGGAAACTCCTTTCTTATCAAGAGTATGTCATCCACGCACTTTATGAGGATCACCACCATACTCCCTACTACCTTTCTGTATATACAAGGTTCATCTACCATTTTGATGAAGTCAAACTTTTTGACTAAGACATCAAAACAGACGCTCCAACTCCGCGATGCCTGCTTTAAACTGTAAAGCAACTTGCACACGTTTCCGCTGCTCCCACTGTCTACGAGGCCCTCTGGCTGTGTACTTATAGACGATCACTTCTAAAACATCATTTAGAAAAGCGGTCATGACACCCAACCACCAGATATCGTAGTCATGGTATGTAGCCGTGGCAAGTAGGATCTGGATGGACTTAAGCATAGCTCCTTAGAAAAGGTTTCATCATAATCCATACCTGGTCAATGATGCAAACCTTTAACAAGTCTAGCTTTGAAAGTCTCAACTTTTCCATGTACACCAAGTAATCTTCTCAAGATATACTTGCTCCTGATGGGGATTTAACCCTTCAGATAAAGCAACTAAAGTCCATAATTTGTTGGTGTATAAGGATTCCATCTCAGATCGCTAAGCATCCAGCCATTCTTACAGAGTCCCACTCTTGATGGCCAGCTCGAAACTAGTTGGGTCATCATCTCATGATGCATTCCTCGCTCCCACTGTCATATAGAAACCGAAGTATCTCTCAGGTGGGTGAGGAACCCTACTAGATCGGCGGAGAGGCTGAGGTTCGTTGGTAACTATTGAATCCTTTGGTTCTTCCAGATCATCAGCTGCAGTTTGTATAACTGGAACATTTCCAGTTCTATATAACAGATCTTGCCTCGAGCTTGTCCGGATTTTGCTTTTAGACATAGGCCGGACAACCCCAAATCTTAACAAACTTAAGATATGGGCTCTTCCCTTTCCATATGAAGTGGTAGGCAACTGATTTGATTTGAACCCTATTCAATAAGTATGCAGCTTCTTAAGTGCATAACTCCCAAAAGGAAATAGGAAACTTGGCAGTACTCATCATAGAGCACACCATATCACATAGGGTGCTATTGCTCCGCCCCGATATACCATCGTGCTATGGTGTATACGGAGGAGTAATGCTGAGAGAGAATCTCATTCTTAGAATAGTCGAGGAATCCCGCGCTCAGGTATTCTCCTCCTTGATCACATCAAAGGACAAAATACTTATACCCGTTTTTGGTTTTCTACTTCTAACTTATATTCTGTGAATATCTCAAAAAGCTTCGGACTTATGTTTCAACAGGAACATATGGTTGAATCTTGAGAGATCATCAGAGAATGTAATGAAGTACAAAGAACCGGTCCTGGCATGTGTAGACAGGGGACCTTACATACATCATCATGTATCAGTCCCAAGAGTTTACTAACTCTTTCTCTGTTTCCAGTAAACAGAGATATGCTCATTTTATCTTTGTGACATGACTGGCAAGTTTCATAAGATGTAAATTCAAACTGATTTAAACATGCATCTAAATGTAACTTTAGCTAGTCGGGTCACATTGATCTGACCTAGTCTACAATACCTCAAGAAGGAATCATTCAATTCTGAACTCTTCCTCTTATGTGTGTTCTGTATACTAAGAACTGTAGTTTAATTTAGAATATCAATGCTTTTAGATAACGTGCCTGAACCGATCAACTTTTGATATAGGAAATGTTCAAAACATTATCCAACAATACAAAATTTTATCATTTCTTTACTAATAAAGAGACTGATATGATTTTTTATATCAGGTTCGGTATCTAATAACATTCGTTCAGAATCAATGTACTGGTAATACAGGGTGACAGTGACCAACAGACTTGGCTGCAACACTTGCACCGTTTTCTGTCTCATGAAACTTATCACCCGTTCTCAGTTCTCAACCTTTCTGTGGCCCTATGTAACAGATTACATATCTGGGATCCTGATCTGGTATCAAATACCCAGGACGTAAAGGATACTGAGAAACAGTTCTCTGTAATGAACACACCCGAAGAAGATGCATCAGCATGCACTTTCTTCGTTTGGGCGGCATAGGAATTTAGGTATTCCTTTATTTCCTGCTCTGTCTTATAACAATTATAAGTTGGAGCGGGACCAACGTTCCCCAGCTCAGTATAACAAGCGGGTTCGGTCAAATATCCGTATTATTATCTTGATTAAGGCGTGATATGGTCGCTACCTGGAGAGAGAGAGAAGAAAACACTCAGCGTATGCTCTTGCAAGATAAGATTGGTTATTATTTTGTCTAATCAGGATGGCTCCCACTGGTTTTTATCAAATCCCCCTTTAAACCCTAAAAGGAAAGACTAGCCGGGATTAATTACACGCTACAAGTTCGCCAATCTTTCAGCCAGGCCAGTGTCGGTACTTTGAGGGAGGTTCCCCGTGCTTTCGCACGGACCTAATTAATGTAAACCTCGTTTTCCAATAGGCGTAACCCCGTTAACACCTTTCTAGACACCTACTTGATCGGCTAATTGTAATGTGTAAAACTCTCCCAGGAGTAACTCTTACTCGCAGCGGGTATCGGGATCCAACTATCTCATAGAAGGTATGCAATCTCATTGCAAATTTCAACACTTGAAATTCCCGATAATTTTGCCCCTAGCGTCCTATGACCTTGACGCAGGCCAACAAACCATAGTGCGCTAGTCAAGTTCAACCCGTCATTTCCTGATTGAATTAAACCCACCCGCACGACCCTTGACCCAGGCCAACAAAGTCGCACGACTATCCTAATCCAATCTGCATCATATGCATAAGCAGATAAATACTAGTTAGCTACCGCACACTACGCCTTGATGCAGGCCAACAAACGTAGCACGAATACTAACTACTACTTATCTGAAATGACGGAGGGCTACGACAGGTTTTTAAGAAAACCTATTGCGTAATGAACTTGATATCATTGTAGGATCGAATGAATTTTGAAATGGAGTGTTTTTTAGGCTTTTCTAGTTTTGCTAAAGGGGTCACTCCCGGTGAAGGGATCATCGGCCCTTTCTTCGTCGAATGAGGTGCGGGATCTATCATATATATCACTGTGCAAAGCAGAAACTATAGAAGCAATCAAAAGACAAACCAAGTTTGTAGCATCTGCCAGTTATTGCTAAAGGGGTCATTCCCGGTGAAAGGATCTCGGCCCTTTCCTTATCGAATAAGGTGCAGGATGTTCTACAAGGAACACCGCGATGCAAAGAAAGAACTGTAGCTACCTGTTTTTATTTTTGAAATTCGATTCCACAACATCGTAGGTTTCTTTTCTTTCATTAATCATATTAATGAAGTCCCATCATTTAAATCACCTAAACATCACAGATAAATACGACGTACACTTATGCCATCCGCATTCGCCTCGATGTCCCCTCGTGCACCGTTAGGTTAGGTAACTAACGGCAGAGCGGGGCAGGGCTAGCGCAGGTGTAAAACATAAGTAACGTCTATATAATATATCATATATACTATATACTGTATCTATCACAGAACATCACATGATCACATCACAGATATCGCAGCAGAAAATATCATATGAAATATTGGATATACTAGAACGTCCGTGTTTTCAATACGAGCCAGTATAAAACACGGATTCCACGGTCGCGATGAATAGCCAAACCCACACCCCTAGACCCCTACGAGAGCAGCAAGCAACCCTACCAATTCTAGAGTTAGGAGACCCGGACTCGACTCCTCGAGTTGGTCTCCCACTGGACTCCAGAACCCGGTTACTTGTGCCCTCCTCCTTGGGTCTATCCTAGTGCGGAAAAGTAAATAATATACCATTGGTGACATCTTCCACAACCTGGAAGTGCCCCAATAAAAGAATATTACATACAAATTTTTACATGAATGAAAATGAAAAACACTCATCTCACATAATAACCCCCCGGCTATTCAAACACGACGATTCAATATAACATATCCAGCAACACATAACATCACATGTCATCAACGTAAGTAAACATGCGTATCCCAATTGTCGTTGACATATAGCAACGAAACCGGCGATATCACATATTACACTTACGGTCGCAGAAAAGAAAGTGTAAAACTACAACGGTTGGAATCCGCAACCTTCTTAGACATCGCATGCCTAATCAAATGAATTCCTTAGACATCGCATGCCTAACAATTATAAACCCCGTATTTTAGTCTCATTATTGAAAACTCTTTTCAATATCAAGTCGGGCAATTCAACAAGATTCCCGACATTTTGATCGAATGCTCGTCGCAAACTTTAGCAGGCGGCCGCACCCCCGATGCCGTCGACGAAGTGCACTAAGGCGGAACACCGCTGCCGCGAGCACCCGAACGGATGCTTTCGGCGACGAGGTTCTCCTACAGTCACTTGGTCGGGGCTATGGGGTGTAACTGTCTATTAAGTTTACCCGGCGAGTATCCGCGTACGCTACGTGATTGCGACGGACTTTTGATCACATCAAAATTCCATGGCAACCGATCAAGTGAGACTAAAGTGCTATGTTTATAACATCCAAATCAGTTATCTCATAACTACTTGTGGATTCCAAATATTGTATCACATTCCAGATAAACAGAAAATGTTAAACTTTCCGATCGAACAGTCAAACACCCAAGTTTTCCCGAAACAGCTCAACACATGAAATAAGTTTAAAAACATTCACTTCATGCCTCAGTACCAACGGTCCAGCCGTAGAAGGGTCAAGCCAACGCCTCACATGTGGCACGCCGTACTGCCCCAAACCCTAAGGTTCAAAGGGCAGTTCAAGACGGTCACATAATCGAGTTAAGGTTTGTTGTCTTCTAGAGGGACCATCGCGTTACTTGCACTACTTAGAACATTCTTAAACCACGGAAAAATCCAACACATGGAAATTTTCCGGCAGGGGAAAAATTGTGTATTTATATCCGGTCGAACTTTTTAATATATTCTAAAATTACCCGGAAAAACACATGGACAAAGTTTGACAATCCGATCGAATCTACGAACTCCCAATACAACCCAGAAAACTCAACTCTTGAGTAAACATTAAAAATTCCCAGAAAATACAGCATGTACACAAAGAAATTACTGTGCAAAAAGAAATGGATTACGTCATCATTTGGCCGCGGAACCGCCGCATAAGCCAGCTTATGCCGCGGTTCCGCGGTGCTTTGGACGTATCATTTTGCCGTTTTGCACTGTATTTCTTAAAACTCCCTGCTGAATTTTTTAAGCATTTTTAATCTGGAAAAATCCACAGTTTCAAAAATTGTACAGAGAAGGGTTTTAAACTAGGGTTTCGGGTTCGATCGGACTTCTAACATCGTCTACACTTCGCCTAAGGCTCTAGCTAGGCTCTGATACCACTGTAGGGTTCCTAGGCACACTCAAGAGGTTCCACAAGGCATCAACCATGGCAAAATCAAATTTTTCTTATGCCGAGAAACCCTAATGCGAGATCGTTAACTAGAGGCAAAGGCGAAACACTATGCAAGTAAACAACTTTATTGCTAAGTGATAGGAAATACAACCTTTGTAGATCCAGTCCTCCACTTCCTTAGCTCCATGATGATGTCCCTCCGCTGCGATCATCGGATCCCGGACTCTAGCGATGGTTTCGTCGATGAAATGATCGGGCTAGGTCGTCGACTTCGATGCCGAAGATGATCTACGTCAAGGCAACTCAAGATCAAGCTCCAACTTCACCAAGTCATGAAACTTGTGAAGAAAACACCCTATACTACATGGCAAGTGGTAGAGGATGAAGAAATAGGAAGTGGGTTCGCTTTGGATTTGGATTTCTCACTTAGAATCATCACTTAGACATTTTCAAGAAAAAGGTTTTCTTTCTTCTTGAAGAAGAAGAAGAAGAAAGAATAATAATGAATGAATTAAAAATATAGAAAATCAAGTGATGGTCATCATTTAGCAACCATGGGTGAGTTAACAAGTGTAGAGAATAAACTAAGGTTAAAGTAAAAAGTTAGGGTTAAGGCAAAAGATAAAATGGCAAAGACTTTCAAAGCTACATGAAGCTTCATGGATAAAACAAACCAAGCCTCAACTTTATTCTTGCCAAAATGAATAAGGAAAATAAATAAATAAATAAGTAAATCAAACCCTAACCATTAACTTAATCATGGTTTAATCACACACACCCAAGTTTTCTTGTATCATCAAACATGATACAAACTAGTGCACAAAACTATATCAAATATACAATGTGCACTTCAAGTGAGAAAATCTATCTTAAGTGAACCAATACTATTTAATGTAAAGTAATATATCAAATATATAATTATACATTAAATCATTAAATCAACACTTGATTTAATGATCCGGTCATGTCGCATATAACCGACTAGTATCTAGTGTATCAATGTATCGAATCAACACTTGATTCGGTAACCCGGCTATATCACATATAACCTGTCGATGATACAAATCACGAGAATAGAATACAGTATCACATTCTGGTATTATTCTCGGTCCCGCACATATCTCATATGCGCTCCTATTTCGTTTCGCTTGAGCCAGGAAACCTCTGTTTAGGACTCTAAAGACTCGTCAATACGCCGGCAGCAGATGATGATCATATCAAGCACCCACAAGCCGCAAGCGGTCTGCTAAACGTAACGGCCACCCGGGTATTGAGCGATCAGAAGATCAACGAGCAAGCCCGCTCACACTCCTATGAATCCAATCAGTAACACTTACCGTACAGTCCGGTCTGATCGTCTGATATGTCGCATATCTCGCCTAGGGGTGGTAAACGTCAGACCCCAGTAGCTCGATAAGTCGTGTCGATATAAGGTCTATAACAGTTCGAGAAACTATTGGTAACACTTACCAGTAAATCTCAGCAACCCTGGCCAGGGATTTCCGGTTATAGCCAATCGAACACAGCGCAACATCAACTCCCTATACTGGGAGAGACGAATCCCCTCCTATCGCTCATTGCCTCCATGTGATTCGGGACTGTACCCAAAAACCACCGTTTTGCATGCCCTCTTGGACGTGGTAAGGTGGAAATCAAAGCACAGTGGGAATCATACAAGACTCTATGA
This sequence comes from Agapanthus africanus, assembly GCA_030015575.1. Taxonomy (NCBI): domain Eukaryota; kingdom Viridiplantae; phylum Streptophyta; class Magnoliopsida; order Asparagales; family Amaryllidaceae; genus Agapanthus; species Agapanthus africanus. Next base: position 387,973,119 of record CM057349.1, on the reverse strand, counting down.
CGATCTCGGGTCTACAGACTAACCTGTACCAGTGTCACCAGATAACTGCCATCTGACGTAAGGTATAATACCATCTGGGAGTTCTCGGCGAGTCCGTCCAGTGTACCCAGTCTCCACTGAGCACCCGTATATCATCTCTGATGTCAAACACCAATGGATATGGGATCATCCATCGCCCATCTGTATGGGTCGAGAAGGTATACGCTAGTCTACTCTGGTATATCGATGCCCCGTCTCGATACACCCACGACTAGGGACCTTGAAGGATGTACTTATGGACTACCATGTCCCCACTAATATGATCCGCATCATAGTCCAGGTAGTCAAGTACACATCCTAAGGGCTTTACCAACATGTAACAGAGAGACAATCAGTATACACGTTAAGGTAAAGAGTAACCAGATAGCATACTATAATGTCGAGCAAGAAAATCTTCCCTATATATGTCACAGTATCCACTACAATATACATCCTATGTATAGTAATGGCCTCTAGGGCATACATATAACTAACACGATATTCGTCGTGACATAGAACTATACGAAGGTTGTTAAATATCGGACGGTATAGTTAGGTACTAACAACCGTCGTGTAGTCTATGTGACGAGAAGATTCAATCGCATGATAACCGATAGATTTGTCCAGTGTGGACAAGTTAGGAATGTATAAAGCAAACACCTGCATTCACTTGTGTTTTCATTCGTTTCGAGTTATTTCTTCGGTACTTTTCTGCTGGTTTTCTATGTACAAAGATAGATTAGATGTTCATTTCAACGTTGTTTCACAGCTTTAAAATGATTATCTATTCTATTACAGTGTACTCAGAGAACAACGGGAAGGTGCTGCCGAAATTTACTCGAAATGGTTGAAGGCACAAGCGAATGGGTGTCTGCTCTATACATTCTTAATGGGATAGAATTCTTACCCCCGACAGCGAAAAACACACATACAACACGAATACACAACAAACATACACACAACTCATACACACTAACAACCCTACACTTAAGCGAAATCATAAATTGAAACACACATATACAGACTACAACTCATACTTGGGTATCTTCAAATCTAACTTTGTTTATCGATAATTTATTCTTTTCAACGATAAACGCACACACAAAGCATATACACGGATTTTCTCCTTTTTCAATAACCGTCTCATTCTTAGATTTCTCAATATAGTCATCATAACCTACAATTTATATGTTATAAGTCTAACATGGCCCATGAGTACATCAGAGTTAAGGACTGATGTATGTGGATTGGTAACGATGTATGTGGATTGGTAACAATGTATGCAACCTAGGTTTGTCGCAGGAGTTGCTGCTTTCATTGAATTTGCACGCGCACATAATAAGATCGTGTTAGAGAAGATTCTCTACCCGTGCGATAGATGTGGGAATAAGTACTGGCAGAAGATAGAATTCGCAGAGCTTCTTATCGTTAAACACGGTTTTACTAGACTTTATACAACTTGTCTATCTCACAGGGAAGGAGAAGAAGACAGTAATGCGGCAGAAGAAGAAGACGGTAATTTCTTTCTAGGAGAAGAAATGGAGGATATGGTAGAGGCTGCCCTAGGTGAATCTATTCGTACCGAAGATGACATTCCTTCCGGTCAAGGACCGCGTGCGGATAAGTATGAAAAGTTCATGAATGATACAAGAAAACCGATTTATGAGAATGCAAAGTATCCCACCCTCTCATAGTTCGTCCAACTTTTCCAGATTAAGTGCCTAAATGGATGAAGAAATAAGTCATTCACAATGCTTCTTTTGTTCTTGAAAGATTCTATGCCCCCAGGAAATAACGTGCCCGACAGCTGGTACGGAACCCAGAAGATGATGTCTGATTTGGATCTGAAGTGTGAGAAGATTCAAGCATGTCCTAAAAATTGCGTGTTGTACCGGAAAGAGAGTTTAGATTTGAAAGAGTGTCCAACATGCGGAGAGGCCAGGTATAAGCTGAAAGATTCTGATAAGAAGCCCGATATACCTGTCAAGATAGCACGATACTTTCCCATAACACAGAGGCTTAAGAGGCTATTCAGGTGCAAAAAAAAAGCCAAGGTAATGATTAGGCATCACCGTGCTCCTCTAAGTGAAGATGGAAAAATGAGTCATCCAAGAGATTCACCGGTATGGAAGGATTTCGATGAGAGGCACGAAACATTCAGTTGTGATCCTCTCAATGTCAGATTTGGACTCGCTAGTGATGGCTTCTACTCATTCAACCATATGGCTGGAAGCCACAGCACATGGCCGGTTGTAATGATAGTTTATAATCTGTCGCCTTGGTTGGCTATGGATCAATCATACTTTATGATATCTCTTCTTATCGACGGACCAAACTCACCGGGAAATAATATCGACGTCTATCTCCGACCTCTGATCGATGAGTTAAAATCTTTATTCATTGATGGTGTAGAGACTTACGATGCAAACACAAATACAACCTTCATACCGTGTGCGGCTTTAATGTGGACAATTAATGACTTTCCTGCATATGGAATGCTATCAAGTTGGTCCGTACATGTTCATAAATCATGTCCTTATTGCCATCAACATACAACATCGAAATTCTTGAATTTTAGCAGAAAGGTTTATTATTACGGCCATCGACGTTTCCAGCCTCTAAACCATCCCTACAGATTAGACGATGTTCACTTTGATGGTCATCAGGAGCTTCTTAGACCTCCAGCCCCATTTTCCGGAGAGGACGTGACTGCTCTGTGGGATGGTTACAATAACGTGACCTTCGGGATAGATCCGACAAAACAGGTCAAACCACCATTCTGGAACAAGTTAAGCATTTTCTTCGAGCTTCCGTGCTGGTCAAAAAATTTAGTGTGTTATTGTCTGAATGTCATGCACATAGAGAAGAGAGTATCCGAGCACGTACTCAACTTGCTTCTTTGTAAAGACGGAAAATTGAAACACAGCCTCCATGCTCGGATGGATCTACAGGACTGGGAAATTAAAAGTGAATTGCGTCCTAAACCGATAGCGAGCAAACCAGACAAGTTTGTAGTTCCCAATGCCGCATATCATATGTCACAACCGGAGAAGAAAAGATTCCTGTAGGTGTTGCATGATTTGAAAGTTCCCATAGGTTTCTCAGGATCATTTAGCAAGAAGATAAAATTTGTGAAAGGCAAGATCGATGGGCTGAAAAGTCATGATCGCAATATTATAATGGAGCACCTTCTCCTACTAGCCCTCAGGACTTCCCTTCACGAATCGGTTGGTCTAATAATCAATGACCTATGTTGCTTTTTTAGAAAATTATGCGCTAAAATCCTGGATGTTGTGACGTTGGAGAAACTAGAAAATTCTATTCCGTTGATATTTTGTAAGTTTGAGCGTATTTTCCCACCGTCATTCTTCGATATCATAATACACCTGACGCTTTATCTTGCAACTGAGGCTAAGTTAGCCGGACCGGTACAATATCGATGGATGTATCCTGTCGAAAAGTACGTGGAATTTTTCGTTTCGCGCAATTTGTAAAATTATTGTTGTCTTATATGCCTGTATTTATTTATTTAACATATTTTTCTTTAGGTACCTCTACACCCTAAAAAAGTATATACGCAATAAAAATCGACCAGAGGGTTCTATCATGCAAGGTTATCTTCTAGATGAAGTAACCACATTTTGTACCCGCTATCTGGATGAGAACATTAAGATGAAACTTAACCGGTCTCGAAGAATTCAGGACGGGCCATATGGTAAAGCTGATTATAAAAGAGTAGATACTATGTTTATCAACAAGATATATCGGTTTATCCTCCTCAATAGCGCATGTCTTGAAAAAATTAGAAAGTAAGTTTTTTTGAATTAATTGTTATATTTGTGTTTGTGTGTGTATGAAATGATATAATATTGATGTCATAATTTATTGTTGAGAACAGAATTCATTTTAACGAGGTACGTGAGGAGCATCCTGATTGGAACAATGAACGATTGGAAAAATATCATCAGGATAATTTTTGCGATTGGGTTGCAGATCATGTAAGTTATTCGAATAACATGTTATTGCTACCGGTCTTAATCTAAACTTATATCGTTATGTATTTGTCGTAAAAAAAAATTTGTTAGATCCACGATCCGAACTTGTCTGCATCATTAGAGAGTGATTCAAGATGTTTAGCTCAGTTTCCTAGTATGGAGGTTGCATATTATAAAGAATTCGATGTCCTTGGATACAAATTCAAAGTTAAGGACATAGAAACATCTCGAACCACTCAGAATAGTGGGATTGCGGCGGTAGGATAGGATGGTGTGATTTATTATGGATACTTAAATTGTATACTTGGCATCCAATATTCCGAACGATCAGAACCGTTTTATATATTTCAGTGTACTTGGTACGTTACACAAACCGATACGGATAGATGGAGAAACAATCTCGGGATATGGAAAGATGAATATGGATTGACCAGTGTGAACACACTTTGATTTTACGGTCAGGACGATCCATTTATCTTTCCGAACCAAGCGTTCCAAGTATACTACTCACAGTGTTTGAAGCATCTTGGATGGAGTGTCGTATGCTATTGGAAACCCAGGGATGTTTATGATGTCCCAGAATTCGAGGACAGCGATAAGGATGAAGAAGAGAGAAGACTTAGAGTGATCTGACCGTCTGTTTCAAAAGACAGGTTATCTTCGGCTGATCATGAATTACGTGTGTTAGAAATGATATGGATGATGAAATCCAAGTAGATATGTCTAATGCGTCCATGAAACGAAAAAGGTTATCAGTAATGTTATATTATTACTTTAAATTTTACGATCTATACATATATAGCATGCGTATGTAATGATTGTACTCTTGTCTAGATTTGATGACGATGACGGGAGCAGCGAGGGGCGGCAAGACCTCTAGTGGCGGCACCGATAGAGGCAGAGGCAGAGCGGTTCTGCCACCCGGAGAGCTGCGTAGGGTGCTTTAGAGGGCCGGTCTTGCACCACAATCGGAGAACCCTTCGGATGCTTCCTGTGGAATTTGCCACACCTCCAGGTATATTGCACGCATATTCATTTTGAATGTAATATTATAGATATACATGCATATTTATGTCAAAATTACTTATATAGTCAATATTTGATTGTCTAGCTATTGGTGGTGCGTCCATATCAGGGATAGAGGCCACTCCCGCACCTCCAGGTATGTTTATATATCCTATAGTGCATGCATATTGATTTAGAATGCTATATCATAAATATACATACATTCTTTTTGCTCTTACGTACTTAGATAATCATTTTTTTAATTATCTAGCTTAGGTGGTGCCTCCACATCTTGGGAAGTGGCCACCACCGTACCTGCTGGTATATTTATATATCCTATAGTGTATACATGGTGATTTAGAATGTTATATTATTGATATACACATTCTTTTTGCAATTACTTATAGTCAATGTTTGATTGTCTAATTATAGATGGTGCGTCCACTTCTAGTGTAGGGGCCACTCCCGCCACTTCCGTACCCTCCGCTCAGTCTGCAGATTAGTATGAATAAATATAAAATATTTATTCATTTTACATATTCTTTAATAATAAACATGAACATGATGTAATTTTATCGATGTTTATTTTCTAGTTGGAGGGGATGCGTCTATGTCTGGGTCACTGGTTGTTCCTCACCGGAGGAACTATAGTCCTGCTCGTGCTGCTACCCGGGCCCAGGCTCATGCTTCTGTCTTCGGAGGTATATATCACACTTCAATTTTCGTTAAACCTTGATTTCTTAATACCACTTTGTCTTAATATTGATTATCTTGATATTTCTTGTAGATGCAGGGCATCCCCATCCCGAGAGGGGGACTCGAGGCCCGAATCAGTCCCACAGGCTGTGGCTCGATAGAGATAGGGGGAGGCAGCATTCCACCTCTTCTTTACCCCTGATTATCGCTATACCGGCTATTATGCCGAGAGGTTCGTCCGGTATATAGGGATGAGAGCCGCCTCGTGAAGAAATATCCACTTCAAGTTGAGTGGGGCGACCAGCACCGGCGCTCATTTGCCCTCTTCTGGGATCAGGCTCGGGTATTAATATATATTTTAATTTGACTTATCCAATATATTTATTATTATTTAACACTTGCAATTTTATAACATTGTTTTTTTGTATTTGCAGTTGGATTACGACTTTCAGCCTGTACCCGACCCTGATCACCCTGAGCGAATGCTCGATCTTCACGCTCTGTACCATGGCCTAATGAAGAACATGCAATCAAAAGTCCGATACAATAGGAAAGAGCTGAAGATCGACCGCTATTCTCTGTGGATGGTGACCCCCGAGGCAGAGAGAGCGGCTCTCCTACATACTGTGGCCTTTGCGAGAGTCGATATAGATACATGGCATCTCTTGTGCCAATATTTCAACTCTCAGCGCAAATAGGTTTGTAATTTAAATGTAATTCATTATTTATGATATAATTTATTTTTTTGTGTTGCTTAATTAGAAAGCTAAATCTGAATGTGTTGTACAGAAACATGCCGATCAAAATAAAGAGAATAGGAAGTCGGCGAAGAGGGGTCGCTCCACTTATACAGGTGGCTTGAGGAATATTAATCGTGCTATGGAGGCATCGGTAAATTCTAATAGATCTACTATGATATAATATAATATTAAAAGTTATTTTATAATATATGTAAATTTTTTGCGAATTGCAAAGATCTCAGACCCTAGCACAGGGTGGTACACTGAGCGTGTTGACCGCATATCTTGTCGTCCACGGCACCTCGACAGATCCCGCCATGGGCAAGTTTTGATTTCCCAACACCGCTACCCAGAAGTATTGTGTAAGTGTTAATATTTATTCTAACAGGTTTGAAATTTTTGTTTTGAAAAGTTCAAATTTAAATGATATACTTATATCTTACTGGTTAATGTGGGTGTAGGAGCGAGTAGTGGAGCAGGCGAAGGCATCGGGGATCGATTTTACTGGACAGACCAATCCGATGCTGCTGACCCCAGTCCTAGACGCTGCACACGGAGGTTGGAAGAGAGGCCGGGGACTGGGTCCTAGCAGGACCCATATGAGGTTGGACTCTACTCCGGCAGCTACTTCCCCTACCCCCATGAGCGACGTCTAGAGCAAGATGTTGCCACCTTGAAGACTACCGTCCAGGAGTTGAAGGAGATGATGGTATGTATACTACTTAATAGTAAAATATTATATCATATTATAGATAGTAACATATCCAATATTAGTAGGCTGAGCTTATTTGGTTGTAAACTTAGCTTTGATTAATCATACTTACATGGAACTGTCTAATTAAAATAAACTACAGTTTTCCAAAATAGATATCCAAACGAGGCCTAAGTCCCTAAGTATTCTTAGATTGGGATTTCGGAATAACCTGATAATGATACGAATTCGACTTATACATAGTTCTTACTCGTTTATTACACACAAAATTGAACAGATGCGATAGGCTACTTCGGCTGTGGCTCTACATGCATCTCCTTCGGCTGCAGCTTTGCAAGCTACTACCTCGGCTGCGGTTGCGCACACCACTCTTGCAGCTCCACAGCCCGTTCAGACTCCCGCACAGTCCGCTCCTTCATTGGTCGAGTTTTTGACGATTTAGGGATGCACTGAGGAGCAGATGCACTAGATTACGGCGATTATCAGAGGTGAAGAAGCTAGACCGAGCTAGGGTAGAATTTTTTTATATTTTAAGCATGCATGTACTTATATGATACATATTGTTTATATTTTGGACGATATTAGTGGTGTTTGCGTGTTCACGATGATTTAGATTGATATCGTATTCTGTTTGTTCATTTCTTTTATATATTATGCGTGAGATGTTGATTATGAATACTGCGATATTTGGTTATATGATGTATATATTATTGTGCACAGGGCGAGAGTAAAACAGGAAGTCCGTTTTTAAAAAAAACCGATTTTTTGTCCCTACGGATTAATCCGTAGGGCCATCTGTTACACTTACGGATTAATCCGTAGGGCCATCTGTTGCACCTACGGATTTAGCCGTAGGGACAAAATATCAGGATACCTGATATTTTGCTCCTATGGACTCAGTAACTGGTGTTACACTTGCCCCTACGAATATATCCGTAGGGGCTTTTGTCTGTCCCTACAGATTGCTTCGTAAGGGCCTAAAGATAGACCTATGAAGAAATTCGTAGGGCATTATATCTGGACCTACGAATAACTCCGTAGGGGCATATCTTTGCCCCTGCGGATTTATCCGGAGGGGTAAGTATTTTATTTTATAAACCAATAAATTAAATAAATATTTTGTCCCTACGGAGGAAACAGTAGAGGCAATTATTACTCCGTAGGGATATGTTCAGGGCGAAGACTTGCACCTGCGGCCTTTGCACCTACTGTGTATTTTTGTATTCCTACGAATATATCTGTAGGGGTAGTGAGTTTCCCCTACGGCTTTATACGTAGAGGCAACCCCTTATTGTAGTAGTATGGAGATCAATGAAAGGACAAGGGTCAATAGTGGGGAAACCCTAGTTTCTTCCAAAAGAACCCTAATCCTCATTCAACGCCATCAATCTAGTTTTAAATGTATCAATAGATAAAAGGAGTTATCTTTATTAGTCATACATGACTACTAAATCCTAAAGAATCCTACAAACCTTCTTTATATAAAATCTACATCCGTAATTAATTTAGATCTTGAAACTATTATCTTTATTCTCCTTCCTTTCTCTTTTCTATTTGTTTCGATCCGTCTATAGCAAGAATTAGAAATTCCACGAATCCCTGAGGATGACCCGTATTCACCACAGCTAGTTACAAGCGACGCCGTGCTGATTGCGGTTACTACTACAAACACTTCTTTTCAAAATACAACCAATCAAATGGCGCCGTTGCCGGGGATCCGTGCATAATTTTTCTTTTCTTGTTATTTGTGTTGAATTATTATCCTATCCATAAAATATAAATCAAGACCGCATCATGTATATTTAACAATTAGTGTGCGATTTTTGCGAGAAAATCTAGAGTCACTGTAGCGAAGAGATAAAGATTCAGAGACATTCATCAAGACCAGAGGAGAAAGGGAGGCCATCATAGTAAAAAGATTTCAAAGAACTCTCAACTCCATGGCGGAACCGCGGCAAGAAGTCCATTTTGGAGGTGGAACCACGGCGATGTTGGTGATTTAGGACTTCAATTTTCTCTGGTATCTTTTCTATCTCTTTCACTCTCCTCTGAAAAGTGCAATAATATATTTTCTGCGGAATTCTTTGCAAAATTCGCTGCTTAAAAAATTCTTTTTGCGTGCTTTGAAATTGGTTTTGATTTTACATATTATTAATACGGATTTTTAAGGGGCAAAAACCCAAATTCAGATTTGGTGGGGATTTCATCACCCTTCCTAGGCCCCACAAATCACAAAACTAGTATCCGCATCACCATATATTAATTAAAAAATATCTAGACCAAGACTCTAAGGACTGTCGCGCTCATTAAGGACAGAGGAAGGTCGTGGGTAATCTATTACTTATCCACATTTCTTTTGTGGTGTCTAGGGAAAGTGTGTTTAAGGCAAGTGGTTACTCAATTAGGCCTGATATTTTCGGTGATTTGTATAGCGGATACCTCCCACTTACCTGGAACATACCTGGCCATAAGAGGTGGTAGAGGATTGATCCTGCGAGTTGTCCTCTGGATGTCTAGGAGCGGTCTAGTGACTTAGACTAGGTAACCTTAGATCTAGGGTTGATTGTGCATTTTTGTGATTTGTCTAAGTCCGAATTTTCCAAAACAAACCTTTTTACATAATTCTCACAAACGCTGCCACTTGCGCTAAACCCGCTTAGTGCATGCTTGGCTGGATATGGGATTCTAGTGCCCGTCTTGTCCGCGTTTCAGCTATCGACTCCGAATTCGGTACTTATTCATCTTCTTTTCCCCTACCAACAACAACGACCGAGATGGACAGTTCTCTATCAAATTTTAATAACATCACTCTGCTGCCACCCGCAGGTGCGCATAATCCACTGCGCATCTCTCTTGAAGAGAGATGCTATCCTATACGTGATCCCCTTCCTACTTGTCTATCTATTCCACTAGACAATGGGGATAATTTTGAAATCAAACCCCACTTTATCAACCTTTTGCCTAAATTTCATGGGCTTGAGTCCGAAGACGCATACGTTTTTATCACCAAATTCTAAAACGTATGTGATATGATGGGCACTTCACAACTTTCTGTGGATGCTGTGTGTTTACGTCTTCTCCCGTTTACTTTGTGCGATTTAGCTGAAAAATGGCTTTATAACATGACCGCAAAGTCTATTTCCAATTAGGACGAATTCGTTATAGTATTCCTTAAGAATTTTTATCTCAATCATAAGACCGCCCGTGTTCGGATTAAAATCAACCAGTTTATCCAGCTTCCTAACGAACCATTTTGGAAATACTTTGAACGGTTCTGCTTGTCTAATGTCCTCATCACGGAATCCATAGATGTGATCTGTGCCGAATTATATATGAGGGCATTAATCCAACGACAAAATATATGCTAGAAACCATGTGTCAATGCAATTTCATGTCTAAAGACGATGGTGAAGCTTGGCAATTCCTGGAAGATCTCGCTGAACATACTTTGCAACGGGAAAGCGTTAGACCACCATCATCTAGGGGAGGTATCCATCAGCTCGATGTTTCGATCGCAGCAAAAGCCAAAATGGCAGCAATGCAAAAGAAACTCGAAGCTATGGAAAACAAATTTTTATTAGCCTTCCTAAACCAGGTAACGCTCCCTAAAACCGTGTGTGGTTGCTGTTCCGACCCATCACATCTGACGGAAGAATGTTCTTTGAATCCTCCGTTTCAAGGTCACGAGCAACTAATGCTTCTTTTCAGCAGCGATCTAAAAACGATCCTTATTCTTCCACATATAATCAGGGATGGAGGAATCACCCTAATTTTTCTTGGAACCAAAACAAAAAAAAAACTCAAAATACGGTCCCAAGCCAAAATAACTATCAAAGGGCTCCTCCAAAGCAACAGCAACCACCACAGAGTCACCACCCCTTTCAACCATAAACTTTTCAAAATCCGGGCAACAATTCTGCACCTTATAATAATTCGTTCCAAACGGTCGATACCGAAAACTCCTCAGCACTCGAAAGAACCTTGGATATGTTTATGAAACATTACATGAAAACGTTGGATGATATAAAGTCTTCTATCCAAACATTAAGGAAGGACCCCGCCTCCCATGGTGAGAGTATAAAATTGATAGAAGCACAAATTGCACAATTAAATGCCGCAATGATTGCTAGAGAGAAAGGGAAACTTCCATCTCAACCCCTACCTAATCCTGGCCACTCGCAACATCATAATGTGAGTGCCATTTGTTAGTTATGTATATGCCCTAGAGGCTATTGTTGTACATATGATGTATATTATAATGGATGCTTGGATATATATAGAGAGGACTTTCTTGCTCGACATGATAATATGCTATCTGGTTTCACTTTGACTTAACATGTTGACTTGTATTAGTTTATTATCTTGCTCTCACATGTTGATAAAGCCCTTAGGCCCTGTACTCGACTACTAGGACTATGATGAGATCATACTGGTGGGGCCAGGGTAGTCCACGAGTACATCCTATAATTGTTCCTAGTCGAGGGTGTATCGAGACAGGGCATCGATACTCTAGAGTAGACTAGCTTATACGCATCTTGACTCATATGATGGGCGATGGATGATCCCATATCCATTGGTGTTGGACATCAAAGTTGGTGTACGGGTGCTCAGTGGAGACTGGGTACACTGAACGGACTCACCGAGAACTCCTAGATGGTATTATACCTATCGTCGGATAGCAGTTCTCCGGTGACACTGGTACAGGTTAGTCTGTAGACCCGAGATCGTCATAGAGTCTTGTGTGATTCCCACTGTGCTTTGATTTCCACCTTACCACGTTCAAGAGGACGTGCAAAACGGTGGCTTTTGGGTACAGTCCCGAATCACATGGAGGCGATGAGCGATAGGAGGGGTTTCGTCTCTCCCGGTATTAGGGGTTGATGTTACGCTGTGTTCGATTAGCTATAACTGGAAGTCCCTGGCCAGGCCTGATATAGAGATATACTGGTAAGTGTTATCAATAGTTTCTCGACCCGTTATGAGCCTTACATCGACACGACTTATCGGTTATTGGGGTCTGACGTTTACCACCCCTAGACTGTATATATGACATATCAGACGAAGAGACCGGACTGTATGGTAGTGTTACTGATTGGATTCGCAGGAGTATGTATAGGAGTGCTTGTTGATCTTCTGGTCGCTCAATACCCGTGTGGATGTTACGTTTAGCTGACCGCTTGCAGCTTGTAGGTGTTTGAAATGATCATCACCTACTACCGACGTATTGACGAGTCTTTAGAGTCCTACACAGAGGTTTCCTGGCTCAGGCAAAATGGAGCAGGAACACATATGTGATATGTGCGGGATCGAGATTGATACGCGTATGTGATACCGTATTCTAATCTCGCGATATGTGATATCGGCCGGTTATATGTGATATAGCCTGGTTATCGGATCAAGTGTTGATTCGATGAAATAATATATAATATATATGTATATATATATATGATGCTCACATAAATATTTATTATTCTCACTTATAATACATTTAACATATATGTGATATATGTTTATTGTATTGTTTTCTTTTGTTACATAAATATTATATATGTGATACATAATATTGTGACATGCTTGGTTATAAATGCAACTAGGGTTTATTAGAGTTAAACCATGCTAGGGTTAATATTAGGGTTTATATTTATCATTAAGTAATTCAAATATTGTGGATATTGATCAAGGATGAAGCTTGTAGTCTTCTTTGACTTTGTCCACTCTTTTTGTCTAGCTTAAGATATTTATCAACCTCACCTTTAACCATAGCTAATGGTTAAGTCTCTACATGGGTTAAGGATGATATACCTGACCCATGGTTGCATTTTCTAACCACACAACAATAATCCATCACTTGCTTCTTCTTCTTCTTCTTCATTGGAAAAAAGCTCGCTAGATTTCTCATTTTGTGATAAATGATTGTAAGAAATTAAATAATAAAGTGAGCAAAATTCCTACTTCATCATTCTCTTCTATATTAGCCATATAGATTAGTGTGTTAGTTTTACTAATTCCATATTAGTGAAGAGAGAGCTTGAGTCCGTGTTTCCTAAACGTAGATCATCGTAAACTTTGAAGACTTCAAGCAAGGATGCATCGTACATCTTGTGGAGCCTCTCAAGAGTTCGGAAGTTCATGGATCGCAGCGAAGGGACCACTACTCGAAGCTTTTGAAGTGAAGGAACGGACTACAAAGGTTTTAATCCCTATCTCTTAGATGTAAAGTTGTTTACATACAATGTTTACCTTAATTCTCTAGTTAAGATCTTGGTTAGGGATTCATATCACCCCAAAATTTTATAAAATGGCATGTATGATGCCTCCCTAAACCTTGTGGTAGTGCTACGCAGCCCTACAATGGTATCAAAGATAAGCTGGAGCATTAGGCGAAGTCTAGACGAAGTATAAAATCCGATCAAACCCCGAAAACCCAAACGAGACCCCTTTTCTAGAAATTTTTTCAAATGTTGAAATTTTTCATATTAAAAATATTCAGAAAATCATGCAGGGAATTCTATGGACCCACCTGAAGAACGAGTCCCTAACTCGCAACAGTGACCGCGCAACCGCGGCCAAAACTTGGTTTTGGCGGCGGTTCTACGGCGCCACTGTGGAGGCTTGGGACGGGCCCTTCAGCGACGGTCCTTAGGTGATAAGGCATGCTTCTGGGAATATTTATTTTCTGCTCAAGTGTTGAGCTCACTGGGGTATTTTGGGAATTCGTTGAATCGATCAAATTGTGTAACTTCTCCTAGATATCTGTGTTGTGATACAATATATGGAATTCATTTAGTTTGGCATGAAATCCGTAATATGTGATATTTCGGGTTTACGATGTCTAAAGAGATTATGGATTCCAAATATTGTAGTTTTACATTTTCTTTTCTGTGACCGTAAGTGTAATATGTAGTATATCGCCGTTTTCGTCGCTATAGATCGACGACAAATGTGATAGGCATATTTACTTACGTTGATGACATGTGTTGTTATGTGTTGCTGTGATATGTTATATTGGATCGCCGTGTTTTGAATAGCCGGGGGTTTTATGTGAGATGAGAGTTTTCTTTTTCATTCATGTAAAATTCATTTGTATGTAATATTCTTTTATTGGGGCACTTCCGGGTTGAGGTTGATATCACCATTGTATATTATTTATTTTTCTGCATTAGGATAGACCCAAAAAGGGGAGCACAAGTAACCGGGTTCTAGGATCCAGTGGGAGACCATCTCGAGGAGTCGAGACCGGGTCTCCTAACCCTAGAATTGGGAGGGTTACTTGCCGCTCTCGTAGGGGTCTTGGGATGTGGATTTGGCTATTCATCGCGACCGTGGAATCCGTGTTTTATACAGGCTCAAAATAAAACACGGACCTCCTAGTATATCCAATATTTCATATGTTATCTTCTGCTGCTGATATACTGTGATGTGATCATTTTATATGCGTGAGACGAATGCTTATACTAAATATATATGATATATAAATATTACAACTTTCGTTTCTTCTGTGATGCTTAGGAAGCTTAAATGATGGGATTTCGTTAATGAGATTAATGAAAAGAAAAGAAACCTAAAAGATGTTGTAGAATCAAATTTTCAAAAATGGTAGCTACAGTTTTTGCTTTGCATAGTGGTATATGTGATATACCCTGCACCTTATTCGATGTGGAAAGAGCCGAGATCCCGTCATCGGGAGTGACCTCTTTAGCAAAACTGGCAGATGCTACAAACTTACGGTTTAGTTTTTGATTGCTTCTATAGTTCTTACTTTGCACAACGGTATTTATGAAATATTCTGCACCTTATTCGATGAGGAAAGCGTCGAGATCCCTTCACCGGGAATGACCTCTTTAGCGAAACTAGAAAAGCCTCAAAAACATTCCTTTTCAAAATCACTTGTTTCTACAAACAATATCAAGTTCATTATGCTCATGGTTTTTATAAAAACCCGCGTAGCCCTCCGTCATTTCAGATAAGTACTACTTAGTATTTGTGCTACGTTTGTTGACTGCGGTAGCTAATTAGTGCTTATCTGCTAAAAACATGAGATTGATTGGATTAGGGTAGTTGTATGACTTTGTTAACTATGTTAAGGGTCGTGCAGGTGGGTTTAATTCAATCAGGAAATGACGGGTTGAACTTGGCTAGCAATTATGATTTGTTGACTATATTAAGGTCATAAGTTGCTAAGGGCAAAAGAAATTATAGGGAATTTCAACTGTTGAAATTTGCAATGAGATTGCATACCTCCTATGAGATAGTTGGATCCCGATACCCACTACGAGTAAGAGTTACTCCTGGGAGAGTTACACATGACAATTAGCCGATCAAGTAGGTGTCTAGAAAGGTGTTAACGGGGTTATACCTTTGGGAAAATGAGGTTTATTTTAATTAGGTCCGTGTGAAAGCACGGGGAACCTCCCTCAAAATACCAACACTGACCTGACTGAAAGATTGGCGAACTTGTAAGGTGTAATTAATCCCAGCTAGTCTTACCTTTTTGGGTTTGAAGGAAGATTTGATAAAACCAGTGGGAGCCATCCTGATTAGATAAGATAATAACCAATCTAATCTTGCAAGAGCGCATGCTAAAGTGTTTTTTCTCTCTCTCTCTCCAGGTAGCGACCATGTCAGGTCTTAATCAAGATAATAATATGGATGTATTGATCGAACCCGCTTGTTATACTGAGCAGGGGAACGTTGGTCCCGCTCCCATTTATAATTGTTATAAGTCCGAGCAAGGAATATGAGAATATCTGGATTCTCACGCTACCCAAACGAAGAATGAGCATGTTGGTGCATCTTCTTCAGGTGTGTTAGTTACCGAGAACTGTTTCTCAGTTCACACTACGTCCTGAGCATTAGATACCGGATCAGAATCCCACATATGCAATATATTGCATGGGCTAAAGAGAGGTAGAGAACTGGGAATGGGTGATCATTCCGTAAGAGTAGGGAATGGTGCAAGTGCTGCAGCCAAGTATGTTGGCAGTTATCACCCTGTATTACCAAATACATTGATTCTGAACGAATATTATTAGATACCGAACATGATATACAATATCATATCAGTCACTTTATTTATTAAAGAAGGATATAATTTTGTATTGTTAGATAATGTTTTGAACATTTCCTATATCAAGAGTTGATCGGTTCAGAAACGTTATCTAAAAGCATATACGTTCTAAATCAAACTACAGTTCTTAACATACAGAACACACACAAGAGGAAAAGTTCAGAAATGAACGAATCCTTCTTGAGGCATTATAGACTAGATCATATCAATGCGACCCGACTAGTTGAAGTTATATTTAGATACATATTTAAATCAGTTTGAATTTATATCTTGTGAAACTTGTCAGTCATGTCACAAAGATAAGACGACCATAGTTTTGTTTATTGGAAACAGAGAAAGAGTTAGTGAACTCTTGGGATTGATACTTGCTGATGTATGAAGGTCCCCTGTCTACACATGCCAGGACTGGTTCTTTGTACTTTATTACATTCACTGATGATCTCTCAAGATTCGGACATATGTTCCTGTTAAAACGCAAGTCTGAACCTTTTAAGACATTCAAAGAATATAAGTTAGAAATAGAGAACCAAAACGGGTATAATTATTGTGTCCTATGATGAGATCAGGGAGAAGAATACTTGAGCACGGAGATCCTGGACTATTCTAAAGGAGAATGAGATTCTCTCTCAGCATTACTCCTCCGTATACACCACATCACGTTGGTATATCGGGACAGAGCAATTGCACCCTATGTGATATGGTGTGCTCTATGATGAGTACTACTGAGTTCCCTATTTCTTTTTGGGGGTTATGCACTTGAGAAGCTGCATACATATTGAATAGGGTTATAATCAAATCAGGTGCCTACCACTCCATATGTGATATGGTATGGGAAGAGCCCGTCTCTTAAGGATGTTAAGATTTGGGGTTGTCCGGCCTATGTCTAAAAGCAAAATCCAGACAAACTCGAGGCAAGGTCAGTTCTGTGGAAGTTTGTTGGATATCCCAAGCATTTGCAGGGGAATATCTTCTACCACACTGAGGAGAAAAAGGTGTTTTATTTCTCAGCATGCCATCTTTTGGAAAAGGAATTTCTTGTGAAGAAATTAATGGTTATGAGGTAGAACTGGAAAGAGTTCCAGCTATACAAACTACAGCTGATGATTTGATAGAACCGAAGGATTCAATGGTTCCCAACGAACCTCAGCCTCTCCGCCGATCTAGTAAGGTTCCTCACCCGCCTGAGAGATACTTCGGTTTTCTCTATGACAGTGGGAGCAAGGACTGCATCATGAGATGATGACCCAACTAATTTCGAGCAGGCCATCAGGAGTGGTGACTCTGTAAGAATGGCTGGATGCTAAGCAATCTGAGATGGAATCTATGTACACCAACAAAGTATAGACTTTGGTTGCTTTATCTGAAGGGTTAAATCCCCATCAGGAGCAAGTATATCTTAAGAAGATTACTTGGTGTACATGGAAAAGTTGAGAGTTTCAAAGCTAAGGCTTGTTGCAAAAGGTTCTTTTCATTGACCAGGTGTGGGTAATGATGAAACCTTTTCTAGTCCCTATGCTTAAGTCCATTCGGATCCTACTTGCCATTGCTACATAGCATGACTATGATATCTGGTGGTTGGGTGTCATGACTGCTTTTCTAAATGATGATTTAGAAGAGAGCGTCTATAAGTATACAGCCAGAAGGCTTCGTAGACAGTGGGAGCAGCGAAAACGTTTGCAAGTTGCTTTATAGGATAAGACAGGCATCACAGAGTTGGAACATCTGTTTTGATGTAGTAGTCAAAGAGTTTGACTTCATCAAAATGGTAGATGAACCTTGTATATACAAAAAGGTAGTAGGGAGTATGGAGGAGATCCTCGTATTGTATGTAGATGACATAATCTTGATAGGAAAAGAGTGTCCTATGCTACGCTCTGTCAATCTCTTCTTATCACATAGATTCTCCATATAGGATCAAGGTGATACCTCCTAAATCCTGGGTTTTGGATTTATGAGATAGATCTAATTGGATGTTAGGATTCTCACTAGGTGTAGTGAGATGGTATCAATTGATCCTGGGGAGAATCACTGGATAGCTTCCAGGATGGTAAGCTCGACTGAATGTCAGTCACAGGCATTTTTTTTACCCTCAGTGGAGGGGCGGTATGTTGGAAGAGTTCTAAGCTAGATGCCGTGGCAAACTAGACGATAAAGGCTGGATACATTGCTACCAAGGATGCTACAAAAGAGGCAGTCTGGATATATAAGTTCATGAGATGAACTTCATTCCTACCATTGTGAGACAATGTAGTTATGGCTTAGGCCTAGGAACCCCCGTCCCATCTATGACCCAGACATATTCTTAGGCAGTATCACCTAATCATGGAGATAGATGATCTCCCGAAAGATCGAGGTCAAGAGAGTTGATACGAAGGACAACACTGCGGATCCACTTACGAAGGCCATTCCCCAGATACATTTTGAGAGACTCTTCGGGATGTTGGGTATGAGATACTACAACAGCCGGCCTTAGTACAAGTGGGAGATTGTTAGTTATGTATATGCCCTAGAGGACATTGTTGTACATATGATGTATATTATAATGGATGCTTGGATATATAGAGAGAGGAATTTCTTGCTCGACATGATAGTATGCTATCTGGTTTCACTTTGTCTTAATATGTTGACATGTATTAGTTTACTGTCTTGCTCTCACATGTTGATAAAGCCCTTAGGATATGTACTCGACTACTAAGACTATGATGAGATCATACTAGTGAGGCCAGGGTAGTCCATGAGTACATCCTATAATTGTTCCTGGTAGAGGGTGTATCGAGACAGGGCATCGATACTCCAGATAGACTAGCGTACACGCATCTTGACCCATATGATGGACGATGGATGATCCCATATCCATTGGTGTTGGACATCAAAAATGGTGTACGGGTGCTCAGTGGAGACTGGGTACACTGAACGGACTCGTAAATAACTCTTAGATGGTATTATACCTATCGTCAGATAGCAGTTCTCCGGTGACACTGGTACAGGTTAGTCTGTAGACCCGAGATCCTCATAGAGTCTTGTCTGATTCCTACTATGCTTTGATTTCCACCTTGCCACGTTCAAGAGGACGTGCAAAACGGTGGCTTTTGGGAACAGTCCCGAATCACATGGAGGCCATGAGCGATAGGACGGGTTTCGTCTCTCCCGGTATTGGGGGTTGATGTTGCGCTGTGTTCGATTGGCTATAACTAGAAGTCCCTGGCCAGGGCTGATATGGAGATATACTGGTAAGTGTTATCAGTAGTTTCTCGATCCGTTATGAGCCTCACATCGACACGACTTATCGGTTATTGGGGTCTGACGTTTACCACCCCTAGACTGTATATGTGACATATCAGACGAGAAACCAGACTGTATGGTAGTGTTACCGATTGGATTCGCAGGAGTATGTACAGGATTGCTTGTTGATCTTCTAGTAGCTCAATACCCGGGTGGCTGTTACATTTAGCTGACCGCTTGCAGCTTGTAGGTGTTTGATATGATCATCACCGACTGCCGGCGTATTGACGAGTCTTTAGAGTCCTACACAGAGGTTTCCTGGCTCAGGTAAAATGGAGTAGGAGCACATATGTGATATGTACGGGATCGAGATTGATATGCGTATGTGATACCGTATTCTATTCTCGCGATATGTGATATCGGCCGGTTATATGTGATATAGCTGGGTTATCGGATCAAGTGTTGATTCGATGAAATAATATATAATATGTGTGTGTGTGTGTGTGTGTGTGTGTGTATATATTATGCTCACTTAAATATTTATTAGTCTCACTTATAATACATTTAACATATATGTGATATATATTTATTGTATTGTTTTCTTTTGTTACATAAATATTATATATGTGATATATAATATTGTGACATGCTTGGTTATAAATGCAACTAGGGTTTATTAGAGTTAAACCATGCCAGGATTAATATTAGGGTTTATATTTATCATTAAGTAATTCAAATATTGTGGATATTGATCAAGGATGAAGCTTGTAGAAGCTTGTCGTCTTCTTTGACTTTGTCCACTCTTTTTGTCTAGCTTAAGATATTTATCAACCTCACCTTTAATCATAGCTAATGGTTAAGTCTCTATATGAGTTAAGGATGATATACTTGACCCATGGTTGCATTTTCTAACCACACAACAATAATTCATCACTTTCTTCTTCTTCTTCTTCTTCATTGGAAAAAAGCTTGCTAGATTTTTCATTTTGTGATGAATGATTGTAAAAAATTAAATAATAAAGTGATCAAAATTCCTACTTCATCATTCTCTTCTATATTAGCCATATAGATTAGTGTGTTAGATTCACTAATTCCATATTAGTGAAGAGAGAGCTTGAGTCCATGTTTTCTCGACGTAGATCATCGTAGACTTTGAAGACTTCAAGCAAGGATGCATCATACATCTTGTGGAGTCTCTCAAGAGTTCGGGAGTTCATGGATCGCAGCGAAGGGACCACTACTCTTAGCTTTTGAAGCGAAGGAACGGACTACAAAGGTTGTAATCCCTATCTGTTAGATGTAAAGTTGTTTACATGCAATGTTTACCCTAATTCTCTAGTTAAGATCTTGGTTAGGGTTTCATAGCACCCCAAAATTTTATAAAATGGCATGTGTGATGCCTCCCTAAACTTTGTGGTAGTGCTACGCAACCCTACACCAGTACCACATTGAGATCGGGAAGATTGCTGAACAATTAAGTCGGTGAACAAGTTGATAGGGATGAATCAATCAATGATACCCCAGCTTCCACTTCTAACCCTTGTCTAATCTACCATCTTCTTCCGAGCCAATTCTCTGTTTTTCCCTAGGCTCGAACCCTCATCCCACTTCCTTGAGTCAACCTAAAATGATCCCAACTCTGATTCTGGAATCCGTTCCACCCCCACAATCTTCTCCAATGTTGGACCCAACCCTTATTGATAAAGCTCCTTATCTAAATAGGTTAAGGGGAAACAAACTAAGTCCACAAATGGAGAAGATTGTGGAAATTTTTAAGCAAGTTAACATAAATATCCCTCTCCTAGATGCTATACAACAAGTTTCGTCCTATACGAAAATTCTAAAGGACTTATGCACTAGGAAGAGGAAAACTCAAGTACCAAAAAAGTTTTCCTTATGAGTAATGTGAGCACTGCTTTTACACAGCAACTACCCAAGAAGCGAAAAGACCCGGGAGTCCTACAATATCTATTTCTATTGGGGGTAAAAATATCGATCGTGCTCTACTCGACCTTGGCGCTAGTGTTAACTTGCTTCCATATTCCGTGTATGAGCAATGAGGTATCGGAAAGTTGAAGCCGGCGTACTGCACTTTTCAGATGGCCGATCGATCTATCACCCAACCTAGGGGTGAGCTAAAGGACGTGTTGATAAATGTTGGGGAATTTATATTCCCTGTGGACTTTATTGTTCTAGATACACAGCCTGTAGCAAACCCACGAACCAAATTCCGGTGATCCTCGGTCGACCCTTCTTAGCCACTTCCAATGCTATCATCAATTGTCGAAACGGCTCTATTAACCTATCCTTCGGAAAGATGTCAATTGAGCATAACATTTACAAGTTGGGAAGTGAACCCTCCGAACCATCTGCTCATGTATACTCTGTCGAAATGATGGATTCCGATAGCAGCGAATTTGAACAGCTTCACGACACTGATCTAGACTCCCTTAATACGTTGTTGTTTGACCCTACTATTTATTATACACATACGGACCCTTCTATCGAGCTGTCCGGGTCAACATCTAATGCTTATTATGAATCTTTTATAAAGAATGAGTATCATTCGGTTCTTTCCGATGAGATTATTTTTTGGGATATCGATGAAAGCTTTGAAGAAATTTTCGCTGATGAACTCGCATTCTTAGAAGACATTAGAGTTTTGATGAATCAACCCCAAACCAAAGAAGTTGAATCACCACCCCTTCTTCTTATCAATAAAAAGAATGCGAGTATTCCATCATCATTGTTTCATCTCTATAAACCGAGACGCAAACCCGTTCTATTACACCACTTATCTCTTCCCCACTTCCTCACATCGATAGGTGACATGTTCTTCTACCAACCAGTGCGTTACATCGATAAGATCTTTGAATGGTTGGTATTAACTTTTAGTCTTTATAAAGCTTTATATTGACCAATAACTTCCCCCCTCCTAATAATTTTAAATGCTTAATACTGTTTAACTCAAGTTTAGTGGGGAGAAAAATATTTTGTCTCTTAAAAATAAAATTTGTACACAAAATTATGAGCCAAAAATAAGTTTGGGGGAATTTTTCACGTTCATTTATTCTTGTCCCCGTTAATAACTTTTCCTTCCAAGTCTACAGATTTTTGAGATTTAAAATATGACATCAGTGAGGACATTGCTGTAAACAGATTTGGGGGAGCTTTGTGCTTATTTACGAATTACTTTGCATTACACTTTGCATAAGCACAAAAAAATTTCTTTGATAATGGAAGTTAGAAAGTGAAAAATTATATATGAAAGATAGGAATAGTTTAAGAAAAACAAGAAAGTTAGATGTTTTCTTAAACGAAACTAGTAATAGATAGTTATGAGTTGTTGTCCCAAGGGTTAGTAAGATGAAGGAAGTCACTAATCTGAGGATAAAAATAAGCCTGAAAAATAGTCTCTATTTTGATGCCAAACATCTAAACGTTGATATCCTACTATACGCACTTACACACATCTTGAAACTTGGGATAGTAGAGAATACCTTGAAATGCTCTTGTCTAAAAAGCCCTGGTATGAAGAAAAATAAATATAAATGAAGCATAAAATATAAAATGGTGAAGAAAAATGAACACCGATTTTGTAATCACAAAGACAGCATAAAAAAATATAGCGAGGGTGCTTTATCACCTAGTGCCTTAGACCAACTGGTTTGGGAGTCACTGCTAAGCCTTAGGTGTTTCAAGATGAGGAAATTGCTAATTATGCCTAATAAGTAAGCACATTTAGTAATCGGTCGGTTAGTACCTCACGAAGTATTAATGGTCTCATGAAAAATGTGTGAGCAATTCCATCTATAATATTCACCGACTAAAAAGTACTAATGCGGATGGACAAGAGTATGATAGCTTGAAATGAATTCTCCGAGTGTAGGGATGTCTTTTACACACACATAGGGGTATATGATCGATGTTTGGAAGAAAGGTAGGGAGGAAGAATAAAGGCGGTGTTTTATTGAGAGATGATGTGATTTCTAACATCTTTTCATGACCAATAAGATAGGGCTCATGGCAACCAAAAAGCTAGTGTAGTTGGAAACTCTTATTTTCAAGTTCTTTTCTTTTATAGTTCTTATCTTTATATGTAATTTTCACTATCTTTCTTTTTTTATAGGATTTTATGGGTGTAATCCGTTAAACCCTCAGAAGACAACACTCCTCCTACTAAGAACACCTAGAAGTTTAATGGCTTGTAGCACGTGCTCAGTGCAATCATGTTGCCTACGAAAGTGTGCTAGTTAGTTTTTCTTTTTCTTTTCTTTTTCTCCCTCTCTTCAATAACAAGTTTGCTCGGGAAGATCAAAATTAAGTTTGGGGGTATTTGTTCGGTCGATTAAATTTCACTTTCGATATGACATTTTCCTTACTTTTCTTAAATATCTAAAAGTGATTGTTATAAATATAAAACATATTTAGGGTTTTATCTGCAAAATACCATTTACCATATGTTTATATATTATAATCAACATTATGAAGAAAAATGTATGCATATAATATTTATATAATATTTTGATAATTTAAATATGCATATCATATCAAATATTCTTAAACTATAATATCATATCAAATTGGTTAGGATAATATATAAAAGGTAACAAATATAACTAACATTATTCATTGAGATACTGTGCAAGGTAAGCTCAGCTTAAGAGATTAAGATATTGAGATGTCGAGAATCAAGAATCTGCCGATAAAGTTAAAGAAAATCAAAGAATCAATACTTGCAAATACTCAGAAAAGATATGAAGATTCCAGAGATCAAATAAATCTCCACGTTTCACTATGAGATGACCCCAGAAGATTGGAACCAAGACCACTCCAAAGCGCGGCGGAACCACGGCAACTAACACCTATGTGCGGCGGTTCTGCGGCCTATATGTGGAGTTAGGAATTAGGATTTTGTGGTTTGGATCTCTACAACAACCTCTGATTCTTGGGATCTTTGGTTTCTGGTTTTGGGGCTATATAAAGGACCGAGGGCTAAACCTAAGAAAATAGGAATCTATCAATCATTCTAATCACCTTTTACACGAAGCCAATCATCGTTAAAGAACAAGTGATCCAAGACAGGTCCGCAATTCGACGTGATAAAGCGACGTGATAATCGACGTAACATCTACTTCCTACGAGGTAGAGATCGAGAGCAACTTCTTCTTCCTCTTGTAATCTAAACTTGAAGAATTGTATTTGTGAAGTTGATTAATAAAGTTAGATTATTAGTTTTATTATTTCGCATTTTAATTTCAGCATTATGAATTCTTTCCCTATTCTTTCTTCTTCTATTTCCATGATGCGAGAGTAATTCTCCGCTTGATAGGGTTCGTAGGATTTGGGTAGATGAATGGATGAGAAAATATCTTAACTCCTTTTAAGTCTTATGAAGTTTATAAACTTTAGCAAAAGAATTGTCAACATCCTTATCGAATGTGCTATCAATTCATTGATAGTCTCAACCGCGATTTGAGATCAGATTGACAATCTTTTTGTTAAGGGCTAGAAATGAATGGAGATCAATGAAAGGACAAGGGTCAATAGTGAGGAAACCCTAGTTTCTTCCAAAAAAACCCTAATTCTCATTCATCGCCATCAATCTAGTTTTAAATCTATCAATAGATAAAAGGAGTCATCTTTATTAGTCATCCATGACTACTAAATCCTAACGAATGCTACAAGCCTTCTTTATATAAAATCTACATCCATAATTAATTTAGATCTTGAAACTATTATCTTTATTCTCCTTCCTTCTCTTTTCTATTTCTTTTGACCCGTCTAAAGCAAGAATTAGAAATTCCATGAATCCCTGAGGACGACCCGTATTCACCACAGCTAGCTACAAGCGACGCCGTGCTGATTGCGGTTACTACTGCAAACACTTCTTTTCAAAATACAACCAATCATCAACCTCAAACGATCCCAACTCCAATTCTTGGATCCATTCCATCCCCACAAACTTCTCCTCTAATGTTGGACCCAACCCTTATTAATAAAACTCATTTTCCACACAGGTTAAGGGGTAATAGACCAAGTTCCCAAATGGAGAAGATTATGGAAATTTTTAAGCAAGTTAACATAAATATTACTCTCCTAGATGCTATCCAACAAGTTCTATCTTATGCAAAAATTCTAAAGGACTTGTGCATTAGGAAAAGGAAAATTCAAATGCCTAAAAAAGTTTTTCTAGCGAGTAATGTGATCACTATTTTTACCCAAAAAATACCCAAGAAACAAAAAAAAAACCCGGGAGTCCTACAATATCTATTATTATTGGGGGTAAAAATATCAATCGTACTCTACTCGATTTGGGTACTAGTGTTAACTTGCTTCCGTATTCTGTTTATGAGCAATTAGAGATCGGAGAGTTGAAACATGTTCATTGCACTCTCCAAATGGCCGATTGATCTATCACCCAACCTAGGGGTGAGCTAGAGAATGTGTTAATCAAAGTCGGGGAATTCATATTCCCTGTGGACTTTATTGTTATAGATACACAGCCTGTAGCAAACCCACAGAACCAAATCCCGATGATTCTTGGTCGACCATTTCTAGCAACTTCCAACGCAGTAATCAATTGTCGTAACGGTTCTATGAACCTATCTTTCGGGAAGATGACAATTGAGATTAACATTTACAAGTTGCGAAGTGAACCCTCCGAACTTTATGCTCATGTATGTTCTGTCGAAAAGATAGATTCTGACAGTTGCGAATTTGAAGAGCTTCACGATACTGATCTAGACTCCAATAACATATTTGATCCTGCTATTTATTATACACCTGAGGATCCTTCTATCGAAAATTCCACACCCACGTCCAAATCCTTTGACTTGTCGAATGAGTTAGTCGAGCTATCCGGATCAACATCTAACGCTAAATATGAACCTTTTACGGAGTCCGAGTATCATACCTTTCTTTCCGATGAGGTTATCATTTGAACTATCAATGAAAGCTTTGAAGACATTTTTGCCGAAGAAATAGCATTTCTCGAAGACTTGTGAGTTGTGATGAATCAACCCCTACCCAAAGAACTTGAACTGCCACCCGAGAATGCGGATATTCCATCCATTCCTTATCTTTCATATTCTTATTTTCAGCCACCATCACTATTTCGTCTCTACCAACCGAGACGTAAACACATTCTATTACACCTTTTATCTCCTCCCCACTTCTTCACATCTATAGGTGACATGATCTTCTACCAACCTTGGTGTTACATTGATAAAATATTCGAACGGTTGGTGTTGAATTTTGGTCTTTGTAAACCTTTATATTGACCAATAATAACTTTATCCCCCTTCTTTATGATACTTAATATTGTTTCACTCAAGTTTGGGGGGGGGGGATATTTTGGCTCTTCAAAGAAAATTTTTACATGATTGTGAGCCAAAAATAAGTTTGAAAGAGATTTTCACTGTCATTAATTTTTTCCCCTCTAATAACTCTTCCTCTCAGGTCTACAGGTTTTGAGCTTAAAAGATAACATCAGTGAGGACACTGCTACAAATAGGTTTGGGGGAGGTTTGTGCTATTTCATGCATCATTTTTCATTATACTAATAAAAGCACAAATTTTTTTATTGATAATAAAACTTAGAAAGTGGAAAAAACTTATGAAAGATAGGAAGAGTTTGAGAAAAGTAAGAAAATTAGATGTTTTTAAAAAGAAACTAGTAATAGGTAGTTATGAGCTGTTGTCCCAAGGGTTAGTAAGATGAAGGAAATTACTAATCTGGGGATAAAATTAAGTATGAAAAATAGTCCCTATTCTAGAGTCTAAACAGCTGAACGTTGATACCTTACTATAGGAACTTGCACACATCTTGAAATTTGGGATAGTAGAGGATACCTTAAAATGCTCTTGTCTAAAAGTCTTAGTTTGAAGAAAAATAAAAATATTAAAAAATGGTGAAGAAAAATGAACACTGGTTTTGTAATTACTTAAGGCAGCATAAAAAAAATTTAGCGAGCGTGCTTTATCACCTAGTGCCTTAGACCAACTGGTTTGGGAGCCATTGCTAAGCCTTAGATATTGCAAGAAGAGAATATTACTAATTACGGCTAAATGAGTGAGCACATTTAGTAATCGGTTGGTTGGTATCTTAAGAAATATTAACGGTCATATGAAGAATGTGTGAGCAATTCCATCTAAAATACTCACCGACTAAAAAGTACTAAGGAAGATGGACAAAAGTATGATACCTTGATTGAATTCTCTAAGTGTAAGGATGGCTTTTATAAACACATAGGGGTATATGATCGATATTTGGGTGAAAGATAGGAAGGAAGACTAAAGACGATATTTTATTGAGGGATGATATGATTTTTGACCTTTTTTCATGACCATTACGATAGGGCTCATGGCAACTAAAAAGTTAGTGTAGTTTGAAACTTTTATTATCTTTCTTTTATATGTTTCTTGTCTTTGTATGTAACTTTTATTATCTTTCTTTTATTATGAGATTTTGTGGGTGTAATCTACTAAAAACCCTCAGGAGACAACACTCCTCCTACTAGAGATACTTAGAGATTTAAAGACTTTTTGCATGTGCTCAATGCAATCGTGTTGCCTACGAAAGTGTGTTAGGTTTTTCTTTTTCTTTTTCTTCTTTTTCTCTCTTTAATAACTAGTTTGTTCGGGACGATCAAAGTTAAGTTTGAGGGTATTTGATTAGTCTAAAATATTGTAGATTTGAATGAACATTTTCCATATTTTTGTTAAGTGCTTAAAGGTGTTTATTGTAAATATAAAGCATATGTGGGTTTATTTGTAAAAAGATAATTATCATATGTTTCAACATTACAATTAACATTATGAGAGAAAATACATGCATATAATATTTATATAAAATTATAATAATTAAAATATGCATATCATATCAAATATCTCTACTCAATATTCTTAAAGATTAAATATCATATAAAATGGTTAGGATAATATCTCAAATATAAAAAGTATTACTAATACTATGAATTGAGATATTGTGCAAATATGAGCTCAGTTCTGGAATCCTCGAGATCCGAGATGTCGGGATCAAATCTGCAGAAAAGATGAATCAAATCATAAAATCACAAATGGCAGAGACTCGGAGAAAGATTTGAAGAAAATAGACATCGAAGTGATCTCCACATGTCAACACCAGAGAGCACAAGAATTTTCAAAACGAGATGCCACTAAACCATCGTGGTTGGGCAGCCAAACACCACTATTTGCTGCGAATCCATGGCAATATTGTGGCCGTTGGATTTGTTATTTTTTAGGTGTGATTATGACAACAAATCACCATACATGGGTCTAGGGTTTTCTGCCTCTGTGACTATTTAAAGAACCAAGAGCTATACTTTGAGAACCATCAACCGAAAAGATTAAGAGGTCTAAAGTGATCCACGCATCCAGGTGATCATCAGCTGTTCATCTACCTCCAACAAGAGAGATCGAGAGCAACTAGGCTTCTTTTTATTCTACTTTGTACGGAGTTGTAAATGATCTAGTTGATTAATAAAGGTAGATTTTTAGTTTAATTCTTTGCATTTTACTTTCTGCTCTTAAACTTTGCATTTACTTTGTGTATTTACATTATGATCTCATTCTTTATCCTTTCTTCTTATTCGCAAACCATGCGTGAGTAATTCCTAACTTGCTAGGGTTCGTAGAAAAGGGTAGATCAATAGATGAGAAAATCAATTAACTTCTTTTATTCATTTTAAAGTTTATAAAATTTAGCAAAACAAATGTTAACATCATTATCGGGCGCGCTATAAATTTATTGATAGTCTCGACCACGATTTGAGATTAGATCAACAATTATTTTGTTAAAAACTAGACATGAATAGAGATCAATGAAAAGACAAGGGTTAGAAGTAGGGAAACCCTAGTTTCTTCTAAAAACCCTAATCTATATTCATCACTATCAATCTAGTTCTAAACTATTAAAAAATTAAAGGATTCATCTTTAATTAGTCATCCATTACTACTAAGTCCTATGAACCCTACAAGCCTTTTCTTTATAAATTCTACATCCGTATTCAACATAGATCTAAGACCAATCACCCCTTCTTTCAATCAACTCGTCTAAAACAAGATAAAGGTTTCACGTTTCCCTGAGGATGATCTGTACTCATCTCGGCTAGCTACTAGCGACACCATTATTTCTTGCAGTTACTTTACGAACACACTTTTTCCAAATCTATAATCAATCATTCACCCTCCAGTTCTCAGACAGCATGAAATTCCTCTTTTGATACTGGTCTTCGACCCAGTTCTTGAAGACGTAGCAATCCTCAATTGGGTGGCTCACCATTTTGTGATAGAAGCAGTAGTTTAGGTTGTTGACGTTGCCGGGTTGCGGTGAACGTCGTGGGTCTGGAACTGTAATGAGTTTGTTGCGCACTGCCAACTCGAAGAGTCTCCTCGTTTTATTGTGGGAAGACGAGTAAGCGCGTCCCAGCCTTTCTTCTAGCGATAGGCGAGTAGCCGGCTTTGGGACACTCAGTTGTTGTTGAGTATTAGCAACGAAGGCCACTTTCCCTTTACCCTTGGCATTTTGAGGGTCTTTATTTGAGGAGGAAGGCCCGTGGGCCATCTGGTCTATTTAGACCAGTTTATCGATCAAAGTCTAGAAGGTGGTCGGCTTAAAGAATGTCATGAACTAGGATACAATCGTCTAAGGATCTAGGGTCCCGATGAACATGCCCACGGCGGGAGATTCTTCGATGCACTGTTCGCACTTTGACCATAGGTTCCACCACCGGATCATGTATTAGACCCAGGTCTTTACTGACCTTACCCTGGCATTGATTAAGGCCCTGATCGGGGTGCGCTCACTTGCGTTGGCGAACCGCTGTGTGAACAGAAGTTCCATCTTTATGAATGTTCTCACGGAGTCATTTAGAAGCTCCGAGTACCATTTAAAGGTCGTCTCTGACAGGTTGCCAACGAATTGGCGAAGCAACAGTTTGTCGCCGCCTCCAGTGTTGCCACATAGAGCTCTGAACTGAGCGACATACTGGTGTTGGTTGCATGTCCCCATATACACATGGAACTTGGGGATCCTATATCCCAGCGGGTATTTGATTTGGGATTTAGGAAAATCCAGGCCTGTTTTGGTTCTTGCTCAGCCTGTTGACAACTGAGACGTCTGAGTTTCGGCTCAGCCTGTTGACAACTGAGACGTCTGAGTTTCGGCTCAGCCTGTTGAAGATTGAGACATCGGATTTGGACGACCCGTTGAGAGGGGCCGTTGTGGTTGCAAGTTGATCGAAAACCGAATTCTTGGGAGCTTCCTCTTGCGGCGCTGGGGCACTAAAACTCGTTGGTGGGATCATGGTCCCGAAGAATAGTCCAGTAGTGGCTTGAGTTACTTGCCCCACCGGCATTGAAAAGATGGAGGACGTGTTGGGCCCATAAATCACTCCTTCAGTTGGGGTAAAGCGGGAGTTGCTGTTGCAAGTTGTGCAGCTGGAAGCCATCAATTTTCTCTTCTACACAGGAGCAAGACACCAAATCATAGTACTTCAAATCCAAGAGCAATTATAGGAAACCGCGATTTTGTTAGCGAAACACGACACATGAAGTATGGAGTGGAAAGAGGAAAATGTCCCAACGGGCGTACCAGAATCTGTTCACCGCCGAAAACAGAGACGAACCGGGATGGATCGTCTTTCCTGAGTTTGGGGGCAGATGCTATTTGGATTTGTTCATCCACCTCTCCGAAGATACCAAGTTGCTTTATGGCGCCATATATCGGAGGTTTGGATGGATGTGACCGTTGTAGCAGACTTCATCAGATTCCTCCTCATTTTATGAAGGGTTTTTGATTATGGGGATGCTCTTCCGTGTAGGCGCAAGCCCCTGCAGTTAATAATGTTACCGCATTGCGATAACCACTTTCTTCTGCTCCGGCAGTTCACTTCGCGTCGTGTGTGTGTTTTGTTAATTTTGGTTGCTCGTGGATTGTATACGGAGACTAGTTTATGTCGTCACCCGTAGGGCACGGATTTGTCCAAATCCATATATTTTAGATTTGGGTTTAGTTTATTTAAGGACTATTAACCTGATTTGGGATTAAGATTGACTTAAATATATGAGCATTTGGGCCCAATTATTCTAGTTTAAGGACATCAAGGTCCACTATCGCCATGTTTGAGGCGAATATTAGTATAGGGACATTTCGGTCCATTATCATCATATTTGAGACGGATATTAGTTTAAGAATATTTCGATCCAACATTCCCATTTTGGGGACGAATGTTAGTTTAAGGACATTTCGGTCTAACAATCCCGTTTTGGGGACGAATGTTAGTTTAAGGACATTTTAGTCCAACAATCCCGTTTTGGGGATAAATGTTAGTTTAAGGACATTTCGGTCCATTATTCATCTTACGTGCACATGTATTTGTTACGTGACGGAATGAACAATGGTGATATGGAATGCGCCTAATTTGGGATACGATCCGATTTGATGTGTTCACGTCAATTTGGAAGTGTATCAGTGTATGACGAAAGGAGCTGTTGGTTGTCGAGACCCGCCACTTCTCTGAAGATGTTGAAGAATTACAATGACATATATCAGAAGTGTGGAAAGATGTACCCTTGAACCAAATCCCCTTATTTAAGGGGAGAAAGAGTTGTTTTGGACCTAACAATTGGTAGTCATATTGGAGACTAAGATTACCTTAGAAGATATAGGATGAATATCATTTTGGATATCATCAATGAGAGATCATCAGTCATGTTCGAGACTAAGATCGGTTTGGAAATCACGAGCATATGGGCTCAGATGATTTCAAAACAAAGAGGTTTAACCTCAGAAAACGTAGCCAATTTGGGGCGGAGATTGAGTTTCCATAATTACCCAACAGTGCTAAGCACTGGACATACAACGCTCGCGTGTGTTTCACGTGGGGCACTGGATTAGTGCTAAGAGCTGGATTAGTGCTAAGCACTAGAGTCCTGTGGCGCTCACGTGTGAAATACGTGAGGCGCTCAGATATGGGCATTGCCCAATCGGTGCCAAGCACTTTAGTCATGTTGACTAATCATAGAGTGCGAAGCACTTTACATGGTACTCACGTAGGAAACAAGTGAGTGCTGAGCATTCCGTTTTATTTGTTCACTTCCCCTCTTTTTACAGAAGTGCTAATCACTTGGCTAGAGCCTACGAGTGAGGCACATGAGATGCCAAATTTTAGATTTCCAAGAGTGTTTCACGTGTATTTCACGTGACTGCTTTCTTTTAGGGAGTTGAGGTGCTTTATTTGGTGGCTGCCTAATTGACACAAAGGAGTTTTTCTTTGCTCTTTAGCCGCCCATGTAGGAAACATGTGAGGCGGTTTTAGTTTTCCTTTTGTTTGTTTTAAACACTCACGTGGGAAACACGTGAGGCTCCATAATAGTGCTAAGCACTAATGAGACGCCAAGTTATTCTTGTTTTTTTACCCAAAAGATATTGATCTCTGTTAGTGACATTTTAGTCATTGATGATTATCAAAATTTCTATTTTGAAGATCTTGGATCATCATCATTGTTTTTATTGAAGAACTAAGTTCTTTTTCACTTTTATAAGAACCAAGTTCTTTATGAAGGGTTAAACCCTAATTTTTGGAGGAATTAAATTCCCATATGTTCCTGTTCTTTCTCTTTCTTCTTTAACCTAGTTCTTTTCTCCTAAATTTTGAATCCGCAGAAGAAAATCTCCCTGATGAGAATTAAATTCTCAACTTGTGGGGAGATTTGCTTCTGTAAATCTCAACCAGAGGAAGAACCAAGTTCTTACATGAAGGGTTAAACCCTTAGATAGGCAAAGGAGAGACAATATATTCTCTGTGTTTACTTTACCTTGGGTTTCAATGTGGAAAGTCTTCTTCTTTAAGAATTAAATTCTCTCTTCTCTCAAGAGCCCACTGTATTCTTTTTTCCAGAAGCTTCTCGGGGGCCTTTTTCTTTCTTTCTATTTTCTTCTTTTCTTCGTCTATCTCTTTTTTTTTCTTGCGAGACTTGAAGTCTCGGTTTTTTATATAGTGAAGGTGAGTTTGTTAATTAAAATCTCTCATTGAGAGATTCCATTGATTTTATTGGTCTCAAAAATCGAATTGTGGAATTTTATTCACCTTTGGATCTTTGATCCAAGGACTTCTGTTTTTACAGAATATATTTTCTTGTTTTAGTAAGATTGGGGGAATATTTTCCTACGGATAGAATTTTATTCTATAAAATGGTGATTTTTAATCACCATTGGACTTTTAATCCAAGGATTCTCGGTTTAACAGAGCACAATCTTTTTTTGTTTAGAAAGATATGGGAAATATTTTGCTTCTCATTGGATTTTTGATTCACTAACTTTTCTGTTTAACAGAAAATATTCTTTCCAATAGAATTTAATTCTATGCTTAATCACCATTGAATCCTTGATCCAATAGTTCATTGAGTAGAATTTAATTCTACGTAAGAAAGTGTCTTCACGTGTTTAACACGTGGGTCTTATTTAACCCTTCCAATTTGGTACCCATATGCTTTACATATAGGCGCTCACGTGTATTACACGTGAGGCCAATTTGGCCTATTTTTTATTTTGTTACAGCGCTTATATGCTTGCATATAGGCGCTCACGTGTTTAACACGTGAGGCTTATTTAGCTAATCAACTGTTTGATTACAGCGCTTATATGCTTTGTATATTGGCGCTCACGTGTTTAACACGTGAGGCTTGAGTAGTGGGTAATTTTTTTCCCCTTTCTCTCTTTTTATGAGGGAAGAGTATAATTAAGCAAAACAATTAAATATTGTCGATACAAAGTTTATCGTATTTTAATGTAAAAGTTGATTTAAAGTTATGTTTCATGATATTATTGAGTGAAAGTTGGTTCTAAACATTGGTTTTATGATTATAAAAATTGTTTTAAAATATGGATGCCAAATATGTAAGAAAAGTGGATTTTATATAGAATAGAAGAAAAATGTCGGTATTAACTCCACTTCCGATATATGTTTTGAAAAGAAACTTTTAAAGAAGAAGGGGAGGATTAGAAGAGACTTATAAGCTAGTTATCCTAAGGAAAGTTAGTCGAGAGAGTGTTGATCTTCATAGCGTCGCGGGGTTGCCGGAACCTACTTCGATCCTCGCCGGAAGTCGATCTCTTGCTAACTCCACTTGTACTCTTCTTGTACTTAGAAAACCTTGAAAATTTTGGATAGAATTTTCAGAATGTGGAAGGGCTAGGGTATGGGGTTGCATTTATAGTGTGGAATTAGGGTTTTGGAATTAAAAAGATAAATTAAAATGCATTAAAATGTGATAAATGGGAAATTTAGGGGTCTCTATTTGATTGCAGAGTAATCAAACAGTGCAGGGGAGTTAAGGGTAGGCCAAGAGTCTTGTGTGCAAAGCACGGGCCTCTGTTGCGTTACATTAATGCCCTGGCCATCATCCATGGCTGGTTTATGGAACAAAATTTTTATACGAGTTTAAAATGGCGCTAGAATAACCAAATACCCGGATCTAACCTAAACCTAACTAGCAACTATAGAAGTTATCTGCTATGTTCAAAGTTTATACCTAAACAATCAAGTCCTTCGAGTCTTCACTCCTCTCCTTTAGCTCCTCAAAGGATGTACGGATCATGCTTGATCGACGGCCTTCTCGCGTCAAAGATGATCTACCCGAGAGTGTGTATCTATCTCTAAATCGAGGTAACTAGGGTACTTAGTATGATAATCTAAGTAGCCTGGATGATGTAGAGAGTGGTGATGGATTGATTTGTCTCACTAACCCTGGGTTTCTCAACACATGAGACTTTTAGGGTTTGAGATAGAAAAAGATGAAGCTTGAAGAGATGAGAGTGTTGTAGAGAGCATATAATGAAGAATGGCTTAGTGTTGTGAATAATATCTAGCATCAATAATTCACAACACAAAATATCAAGCATGAATCAATTGTAAACTATGAGTCATCCCATGAGTCACCAAGTAGCCATACTTCATTTAATGATAAATGAAAACCTCATACCTCCACCTTATTAACCATTAACAAAAATGGTTAAACAAATAATAAGGTGTCTTCTTCTAGAAGCACCCTTGTAAGAAATTACAAGAATACCCCTCACCGTGTATACATACCCGTATCCGTATTCCAAAAAATATGAATACAAAGAGACAAAATAATCCAAGAATATAATACTAGGATCCAGCTTAAACTAAAGCCCACTAGTATTATCCATCCGAATCATGATCCGTGTAGCTAGTACACGTATATGATCGAACCCCTTTCGTAAAACCATAGGACCTCTACATCGTTTCACCCGAAGCAGGGAAACCCTCTGTGTGGGACTCTAAAGACTCAACAGTATGCTGGCAGTGGGTTTAACCACAAGCACGTCAGTGGTACTAGCTGTACATAACGGCTACCCAAGTACCTGTCGAAAAGATGGTCGACGAGCAAACTCGTCCGAACTCCTACTGAGTCTATCCGTGATAATCTTCGTACAGTCCGGTCTCTTCGTCTAAGAGTATCGCATACCGGGTCTAGAGGGTGGTAAACGTCAGACCCTAATAACCCGATAATTCATGCTGATTCGGCTTAGGACCAATCCAGACTATTGATCAACCTATCAGTAAATCCCAGCTACCTTGGCCAAGGTCGTATGGTCCTGACCATTCGAACGCAATACGATATCGACTCCAAATACCAAGAGAGAGGAATCCCCAACAATCGCTCACTGCCTCCATATGGCTCGGGACTGTACCCAACCAAAACCTGTTTGCATGACTCAGTAGAGCCGTGGTAGGGTAGTGATCAAAGCACAGTAGGAACTCACACGAGAAAAATGACGATCTCAGGTCCGAAGACTAACCTCTACACATGTCACCTGATAATTTCCATCTGACGATAGGTATAGTACCATCTAGAAGTTCCCGGCGAGTCCGTCCAGTGTACTCACACCCAATGAGCACATGTATACGATCCTAGGTGTATCAGACCAATGGCTGCGGGACCAACCATCACCCTTCGTCAGGGTCTAGAAATGTATACACTAGTCTACTCTGGAGTATCAATGCCCAGTCTCGATACGCACGCGACTAGGTACCATTTAAGGATGTGGTTATGGACTACCCAACTCTCACAAATATGATCGCCATCGTAACGCTGATAGTCAACCAAGATCCTACATGCTTTACCAATATGTAATCGCAGTATGTAATAATGAGTATAACATATGTACATGTTAAGATAAAGTCAAACCATAATAGTATACTACTGTATCAAGTCTTTATCAATATGTGTAAGCTGGATAAAGTATGAGTAAAAACAAATACACATATCCTGATAAAGACAACTCAAATAATATACTATATAACTGAGCAAGAATGTCATATACATACATATCCCCAGCATCCATATGTATACATATACAATAATGGCCTCTAGGGCATACATATCCAACAATCTCCCACTTGCACTAAAGGCTAGTAATTGGCGTACCAAATACCCAACGTCTGCTCTAAGGCCAGCTGTTGGCATACTGCATACCCAATATCTTAAAAAGTCACTCGAACTGCGCTTAAGGGAGGGCCTTTGTAAATGGATCCGCTGTGTTTTCTTTTGTATCCATTCTCCGGACCTCAATCTCCTAGCGATTTATGATCTCCCTGATCAGGTGACACTACCTTAAGATGTGTTTGATTTCTGAAGGGACCGTGGTTCCTTCGCTAAAGCTATAGCCCCATTGTTATCGCAATACAAAAGTATTAGATCAACAATGGACGGAACTACCTGAAGTTCAACAATGAACTTCATCCAGACCGCTTCTTTTGCGGCATCGTTCGCAACAATGTATTCAGCCTCCATCGTCGAGTCTGCGACGGTGTCCTGTTTGGAGATTCTCCAACACACCGCCCCTTCATTAAGGGTAAACACAAAACCTGAGACAGACTTGATGTCATCCCTGTCACTCTGAAAGCTTGAATCGGTAAAGAACTCGACCTTAAGGTCTCCATTACCATATAATAAGAACATCTCCTTAGTCCTTCTCAGGTACTTGAGATTGTTCTTCACAGCCGTCCAATGATTCTCACCTGGGTTTGACTGATACCGGCTCACCACTCTAAGCGCTTATGATACATCTGGTCTGATACACAGCTGTAGGGTTACTAGGCACTCTAAGGAGGCTCCACAAGGCATCGACCCTACCGGATTAAAATTTTATCTGTGCCGAATAACCCTAGACTAGATCGTTAACTAGAGATTAGGCGATAACTATGTGAGTAAATCACATTTACACTAAGTGAATGGAAATACAACCTTTGTAGATCCGGTCCTCCACTTCTTTAGCTCCGTGATGACGTCCCTTCGCTGCGATCACCGGGATCCCGGAATCTAGCGATGGTTTCGTCGGAGAAAAGAGCGGGCTAGGTCGTTGACTTCGATGCCGAAGACGATCTACGTCGAGGCAACTCTAACTCAAGCTCCATCTTCACTTGGTCATGAACCTTGTGAAGAAAACACCCTATACAACATGGCAAGTGGGTTCACTTTGGATTTGAATTTCTCACTTGATTTCAACACTTGAAATTTTCTAGCAATGGTTTTCTTTCTTCTTGAAGAAGAAGAGGAAGAAAGAAAAAGAATGAATTAATGTGAAAGGAAAATTCAAGTGAAGTTATCATCTTGCAACCTTGGGTGAGGCTAACACATGTAGAGAATAAACTAGGGTTTAGGTGTAATGGTTAGGTTAAGGAAAAAACAAAATGGTAAAGACTGTCAAAGCTTCATGAAGCTTCATGAATAAAACAAAGCAAGCCTCCATTTTATTTTTGCCAAAATGAATAAAGAAAATAAATAAAACAAATTAAAACCTAACCATTAACCTAAAGATGGTTTAAAGCAAACATACACCCAAGTTTGCATGTATCATCAAACATGATACAATCAAGTGCACAAAAATATATCACATATACTACTTGTGCACATCAAGTGAGAAAATCCATCTTAAGTGAACAATACTACTCAATATAAAAGTAATATATCAAATATATAATTATACATTAAATCATTAAATCAATACTTGATTTAATGATCCGGTCATATCGCATATAACCGACTAATATCAAGTGTATCAATGTATCGAATCAACACTTGATTCGGTAACTCGGCTATATCTTATGTAACCGTCCAACGATACAAATCGCGAGAATAGAATTCAGTATCACATACTGGTATTATTCTCGGTCCCGCACATATCTCATATGCGCTCCTATTTCGTTTCACTTGAGCCGGGAAATCTCTGTGTTGGACTCTGAAGACTCGTCAATACGCCGGCAGCAGGTGATGATCATATCAAACACCCACAAGCCGCAAGCGGTCGGCTAAACATAACGGCCACCCGGGTATTGAGCGATCAGAAGATCAATGAGCAAGCCCGCTCACACTCCTGTGAATCCAACCAGTAACACTTACCGTACAGTCCGGTCTGTTCGTCTGATATGTCGCATATCTCGCCTAGGGGTGGTAAATGTCAGACCCCAGTAGCTCGATAAGTCGTGTCGATATGAGGTCTATAACAGTTCAAGAAACTACTGGTAACACTTATCAGTAAATCTCAGCAACCCTGGCCAGGGATTTCCGGTTATAGCCAATCGAACACAGCACAACATCAACTCCCTATACCAGGAGAGACGAATCTCCTCCTATCGCTCATTGCTTTCATGTGATTCGGGACTGTACCCATAAACCACCGTTTTGCACGCCCTCTTGGACGTGGTAAGGTGGAAATCAAAGCACAGTGGGAATCACACAAGACTCTATGACAATCTCGGGTCTACTGACTAACCTGTACCAGTGTCACCAGAGAACTGCCATCTGACGTAAGGTATAATACCATCTGGGAGTTCTTGGCGAGTCCGTCCAGTGTACCCAGTCTCTACTGAGCACCCGTATATCATCTCTGATGTCAAACACCAATGGATATGGGATCATCCATCGCCCATCTGTATGGGTCGAGAAGGTATACGCTAGTCTACTCTGGTATATCGATGCCCTGTCTCGATATACCCACAACTAGGGACTTTGAAGGATATACTTATGGACTACCATGTCCCCACTAGTATGATCCGCATCATAATCCAGGTAGTCAAGTACACATCCTAAGGGCTTTACCAACATGTAACAGAGAGACAATCAGTGTACACGTTAAGGTAAAAAGTAACCAAATAGCATACTATCATGTCGAGCAAGAAAGTCCTCTCTATATATGTCCTAGCATCCACTACAATATACATCCTATGTACAGTAACGGCCTCTAGGGCATACATATAACTAACAATCTCCCACTTGCACTAGGGCCATCTATAGCAGTGGTTGTAGTATCTCATACTCAACCATCCCATAAAAGTCTCTCTCTGGGAAAAGGCCTTTGTGAGTGGATCCGCCGTGTTGTCCTCTGAGTCTACTCTCCTAAACTCGATCTCCTTGGAGATCAACCATCTCCATGATCAGGTGATGCTGCCTCAGAATATGTCTGGGTCACTGATGGGACCAGGGTTCCTGGGCCAAAGCCACACTTCCATTGTCACACAAAGGTAGGAACCTAGTCCATCTCATGAACCACTATACACCCAGACAGCCTCTTTGGTAGCATCTTAAGTAGCGATGTATCCAGCCTTAATCGTCTAGTAAGCCACGGTATTTAGCTTGGAACTCTTCCAACATACCGTCCCTTCACTGAGGGTAAAGACAATGCCTGTGACCGACATTCAGTCGTCCTTATCATTCTGGAACCTTTCCAGTGATTCTCCCCAGGGTCGATTGATACCATCTTACTACAACTAGTGAGAATCCTAACATCCAATCAGATCTATCTCATAGATCCAAAACCCAGGATTTAGTAGGTATCACTTTGATCCTATATGGAGAATCATTGTGATAAGCAGAGATTGACCGAGCGTAGTATAGGAAACTACTTCCCTATCAAAAGTATGTCATCCACGTACTCTACGAGGATCACCACCATACTCCCTACTATCTTTTTGTATATACAAGGTTCATCTACTATTTTGATGATGTCAAACTCTTTGACTAACACATCAAAACAGACGTTCCAACTCCGCGATGCCTGCTTTAATCTGTAAAGCAACTTGCACGCGTTTCTGCTGCTCCCACTGTTTACGAAGCCCTCTGGCTGTGTACTTATAGACGTTCTCCTCTAAATCATTATTTAGAAAAGCAGTCATGGCACCCAACCACCAGATATTGTAGTCATGGTATGTAGCAATGTTAAGTAGGATCCGGATGGACTTGAGCATAGCCACTGGAAAAGGTTTCATCATTATCCACGCCTGGTTGATGACTAAAACCATTAACAAGTCTAGATTTGAAAGTCTCAACTTTTCCATCTACACCAAGTAATCTTCTCAAGATATACTTGCTCCTGATGGGGATTTAACCCTTCAGATAAAGCAACCAAAGTCCATACTTTGTTGGTGTATAAGGATTCCATCTCAGATCGATAAGCATCCAGCCATTCTTACAGAGTCCCACTCCTGATGGCCAGCTCGAAACTAGTTGGGTCATCATCTCATGATGCAATCCTCGCTCCCACTGTCATAGAGAAACCAAAGTATCTCTCAGGTGGGTGAGAAACCCTACTAGATCGGCGGAGAGGCTGAGGTTCGTTAGAATCTATTGAATCCTTTGGTTCTACCAAATCATCAGCTGCAGTTTGTATAGCTGGAACCTTTCCAGTTCTACATAACTGACCTTGCCTCGAGCTTGTCCGGATTTTGCTTTTAGACATAGGCCGGACAACCCTAAATCTTAACAAACTTAAGAT
This sequence comes from Agapanthus africanus, assembly GCA_030015575.1. NCBI lineage: Eukaryota > Viridiplantae > Streptophyta > Magnoliopsida > Asparagales > Amaryllidaceae > Agapanthus > Agapanthus africanus. The sequence continues at coordinate 387,931,838 of CM057349.1, read as the reverse complement.
ATGGACTCTTCCCTTTCCATATCACATATGAATGGTAGGCAACTGATTTGATTTGAACCCTATTCAATAGGTATGCAACTTCTCAAGCGCATAACTCCTAAAAAGAAATAGGAAACTCAGTAGTACTCATCATAGAGCACACCATATCACATAGGGTGCTATTGCTCCGCCCCGATACACCGACCTGATGTGGTGTATACGGAGGAGTAATGTTGAGAGAGAATCTCATTCTCTTTTAGAATAATCCAGGAATTTTGTGCTCAAGTATTCTCCTCCTTGATCACATCAAAGGACATAATACTTATACCCGTTTTGGTTCTCTACTTCTAACTTATATTCTGTGAATATCTCAAAAGGTTCGGACTTGTGTTTCAACAGGAACATATGTCTAAATCTAAAGAGATCATCAGAGAATGTAATTAAGTACAAAGAACTGGTCTTGGCATGTGTAGACAGGGGACCTTCATACATCAACATGTATCATCCCAAGAGTACACTAACTCTTTTTCTGCTTCAAATAAATAGAGCTGTGGTCATCTTATCTTTGTGACATGACCGACAAGTTTTCATAAGATGTAAATTCAAACAGATTTAAATATGCATCTATGTGCAACTTAGCTAGTCGGGTCGCATTGATATGACCTAGTCTATAATACCTCAAGAAGGATCCGTTCATTTCTGAACTCTTCCTTTTGTGTGTGTTCCGTATACTAAGAATTGTAATTTGATTTAGAACATCAATACTTTTAGATAACGTGCCTGAACCGATCAACTTTTGATATAGAAAATGTTCAAAACATTATCCAACAATAAAATTTTTTATCATTTCTTTACTAATAAAGAGACTGATATGATTTTGTATATCAGGTTCGGTATCTAATAACATTCGTTCAGAATCAATGTATTTGGAATACAGGATGACAGTGACCAACAGACTTGGCTGCAATACTTGCACCGTTTTCTGTCACATGAAACTTATCACCCGTTCTCAGTTCTCCACCTTTCTGTAGCCCATGTAACAAATTACATATGCGGGATCCTGATCCGGTATCAAATACCCAGGACGTAGAGAATACAAAGAAACGGTTCTTTGTAATGAACACACCCGAAGATGATGCATCAACATGCACTTTCTTCGTTTGGGTGGCACGGGAATTCTGGTAATCCCCAATTTCCTGCTCGGTCTTATAACAATTATAAGTTGGAGCGGGACCAACGTTCCCCAGCTCAGTATAACAAGCGGGTTCGGTCAATACATCCATATTATTATCTTGATTAAGGCGTGACATGGTCGCTACCAGGAGAGAGAGAGAGAAGAAAACACTCTGCGTGCGCTCTTGCAAGATCAGATTGGTAATTATTTTATCTAATCAGGATGGCTCCCACTATTTTTATCAAATCTTCCTTCAAACCCTAAAAGGAAAGACTAGCCGGGATTAATTACACCCTACAATTTCGCCAATCTTTCAGCCAGGCCAGTGTCGGTACTTTGAGGGAGGTCCCCCGTGCTTTCGCACGAACCTAATTAAAGTAAACCTCGTTTTCCCAGAGGCGTAACCCCGTTGACACCTTTCTAGACACCTACTAGATCGGCTAATTGTAATGTGTAAAACTCTCCCAGGAGTAACAATTACTCGCAGCGGGTATCGGGATCCAACTATCTCATAGAAGGTATGCAATTTCATTATAAATTTCAACACTTGAAATTCCCGATAATTTTGCCCCAAACGTGCTATGACCTTGACGAAAGCCAACAAACCATAGCCCGCTAGTCAAGTTCAACCCGTACATTTCTTGATTGAATTAAACCTACCCGCACGACCCTTGATGAAAGCCAACAAAGCCGTACGACTACCCTAATCCAATCGCATCATATGCAGCAGATAAGCAGCATATAGCTACCGCACACTGCACCTTGACGAAAGCCAACAAATGCAGCATGAATACTATATACAACTTATCTGAAATGACGGAGGGCTACGACAGGTTTTTCTGAAAACCTATTGCTTAATGAACTTGATATCGTTGTAGAATCAAATGATTTTAAAATAGAGTGCTTTTGAGGCTTTTCTAGTTTTGCTAAAGGGGTCACTCCCGGTGAAAGGATCGTCGGCCCTTTTCTCATCGAATAAGGTGCAGGATATATCATATATACCGCTGTGCAAAGCAAAAACTATAGAAGCAATCAAAAGACAAACCGAGGGGTGTAGCATCTGCCAGTTATTGCTAAAGGGGTCACTCCCGGTGAAGAGATCTCGGCCCTTTCCTTATCGAATAAGGTGCAGGATGTTCTACAAGGAACAGGATGTTCTACAAGGAACACCGCGATGCAAAGCAAGCACTGTAGCTACCTGTTTTTGAAAATTCGATTCCACAACATCTTTTAGGTTTCTTTTCTTTCATTAATCATATTAATGAAGTCCCATCATTTAAATCCACCTAAACATCACAGATAAATATAACGTACGCTTATGCCATCTGCATTCGCCTCAATGTCCCGTCTGCACCGTTAGGTTAGGTAACTAACGGCAGAGCAAGGCAGGGCTAGCGCGGGTGTAAAACATAAGCAACGTCTATATAATATATCATATATACTATATATAATATCTATCTGAACATATCACATGATCACATCACAGATAACGCAGCAGAAAATATCATATAAAATATTGGATATACTAGGACGTCCGTGTTTTATTTTGAGCCTGCATAAAACACGGATTGCACGGTCGTGATGAATAGCCAAACCCACACCCCTAGACCCCTACGAGAGCGGCAAGCAACCCTACCAATTCTAGAGTTAGGAGACCCGGACTCGACTCCTCGAGTTGGTCTCCCACTAGACTCTAGAACCCGGTTACTTGTGCTCCCCTCCTTGGGTCTATCCTAGTGCGGAAAAGTAAATAATATACAAATGGTGACAGCAACCTGGACCCGGAAGTGACCCAATAAAAGAATATTACATACAAATAATTTTACATGAATGAAAATAAAAACTCTCATCTTACATAAAACCCCCGGCTATTCAAAACGCGACGATCCAATTTAACATATCCAGCAACACATAACATCACATGTCATCAACGTAAGTAAATATGTGCATCCCAATTGTCGTTGACATATAGCAACGAAACCGGCGATATCACATATTACACTTACGGTCACAGAAAAGAAAGTGTAAAACTACAACAGTTGGAATCCGCAACAACCTTAGACATCGCATGCCTAACAGTTATAAACCCCGCATTTTAGACTCTGTATCGAAAACACTTTTCAATATTAAGTCGGGAAATTCAACAAGATTCCCGATATCCTGATCGAATGCTCGTCGCAAACTTTAGTAGACGGCCGCACCCCCGGACGCCGTCGACGAAGTGCACTAAGGCGGAACACCGCTGCCGTGAGCACCCGAACGGATGCTTTCGGCGACGGGGTTCTCCTACAGTCACTTGGTCGGGGCTATGGGGTATGGCTGTCTATTAAGTTTACCCGGCGAGTATCCGCGTACGCTACGTGATTGCGACGGACTTTTGATCGCATCAAAATTCCGTGGCAACCGATCATTTGAGAGTAAACTGCTATGTTTATAACAATCAAATATGTTATCTCATAACTACTTGTGGATTCCAAATATTGTATCACATTACAGATAAATAGAAAATGATAAACTTTCCGATCGTACAAACAAACACCCAAGTTTTTCCGAAACAGCTCAACACATGAAATAAATTTAAAAACATTCACTTCATACCACAGTACCAACGGTCCAGCCGTAGAAGGGTCAAGCCAACGCCTCACATGTGGCACGCCGTACTGCCTCAAACCCTAAGGTTCAAAGGGCAGTTCAAGACGGTCACATAATCGAGTTAAGGTTTGTTGTCTTCTAGAGGGACCATCGCGTTACTTGCACTACTTAGAACGTTATTAAACTACGGAAAAATCCAACACTTGGAAATTTCCCGGCAGGGGAAAAAGTGGGTATTTATATCCGGTCGAACCTTTCAACTTATTCTAAATATCCGGAAAACATTACGAAATTAAATATTCCGATCGAATCATCGAATACAAAATAAACCCCAAAAATACTCAACACTTGAGTCACTGTTAAAAATACCCAGAAAATAGAAACAACAAAGGCAAGAATTACTGTGCAAAAACACGTCGCTAATTCCATTACCCTGCCGCGGAAACGCCGCCAAAGGTGGGTTATTGCGGCGGTTCCGCGGCCACGTGGAGGACTTAGAGGCTCGTTTTTCATGGTAATTCTTAGAAAAGCCTGCTGAATTTTTTAGATATTTTTAATACGTAAAAATCCCAGATTTCAAAAAATTTCCAGAGAGGGGGTTGATTTTGCGTTTCGGGTTTCGATCGGGGTTTTAACTCCGTAAACACATCGCCTAATGCTCTAGCTAGGCTCTGATACCACTGTAGGGTTACTAAACACTCTAAGGAGGCTCCACAAGGCATCGATCATGCCGGATCAAAATTTTATCCGTGTCGAATAACCCTAGACTAGATCGTTAACTAGAGATTGGGCGATAACTATGCAAGTAAATCACATTTACACTAAGTGAATGGAAATACAACCTTTGTAGATCCGGTCCTCCACTTCTTTAGCTCCGTAATGACGTCCCTTCGCTGCGATCACCAGGATCCCGGACTCTAGCGATGGTTTCGTCGGAGAAAAGAGCGGGCTAGGTCGTTGACTTCGATACCGAAGATGATCTACGTCGAGGCAACTCTAACTCAAGCTCCATCTTCACTTGGTCATGAACCTTGTGAAGAAAACACCCTATACAACATGGCAAGTGGTAGAGGATGAAGAAATAGGAAGTGGGTTCACTTTGGATTTGAATTTCTCACTTGATTTCAACACTTGAAATTTTCTAGCAATGGTTTTCTTTCTTCTTGAAGAAGAAGAGGAAGAAAGAAAAAGAATGAATTAATGTAAAAGGAAAATTCAAGTGAAGTTATCATCTTGCAACCTTGGGTGAGGCTAACACATGTAGAGAATAAACTAGGGTTTAGGTGTAATGGTTAGGTTAAGGAAAAAACAAAATGGTAAAGACTTTCAAAGCTTCAAGAAGCTTCATAAATAAAACAAAGCAAGCCTCCATTTTATTTTTGCCAAAATGAATAAAGAAAATAAATAAAACAAATTAAAACCTAACCATTAACCTAAAGATGGTTTAAAGCAAACATACACCCAAGTTTGCATGTATCATCAAATATGATACAATCAAGTACACAAAAATATATCACATATACTACTTGTGCACATCAAGTGAGAAATCCATCTTAAGTGAACAATACTAGTCAATGTAAAAGTAATATATCAAATATATAATTATACATTAAATCATTAAATCAATACTTGATTTAATGATCCGGTCATATCGCATATAACCGACTAATATCAAGTGTATCAATGTATCGAATCAACACTTGATTCGGTAACTCGGCTATATCTTATGTAACCGTCCAATGATACAAATCGCGAGAATAGAATTCAGTATCACATACTGATATTATTCTAGGTCCCGCACATATCTCATATGCGCTCCTATTTCGTTTCGCTTGAGCCAGGAAACCTCTGTGTAGGACTCTAAAGACTCGTCAATACGCCGGCAGCAGGTGATGATCATATCAAACACCCACAAGCCGCAAGCGGTCTGCTAAACGTAATGGCCACCCGGGTATTGAGCGATCAGAAGATCAATGAGCAAGTCCGCTCACACTCCTGTGAATCCAACCAGTAACACATATCGTACAGTCCGGTCTGTTCGTCTGATATGTCGCATATCTCGCCTAGGGTTGGTAAACGTCAGACCCCAGTAGCTCGATAAGTCGTGTCAATATGAGGTCTATAACAGTTCAAGAAACTACTGGTAACACTTACCAGTAAATCTCAAAAACCCTGGCCAGGGATTTCCGGTTATACCCAATCGAACACAGCACAACATCAACTCCCTATACCGGGAGAGACGAATCCCCTCCTATCGCTCATTGCCTCCATGTGTTTCGGGACTGTACCCAAAAAACACCGTTTTGCACACCCTCTTGGACGTGGTAAGGTGGAAATCAAAGCACAGTGGGAATCACACAAGACTCTATGACGATCTCAGGTCTACAGACTAACTTGTACCAGTGTCACCAGAGAACTGCCATCTGACGTAAGGTATAATACCATCTGGGAGTTCTCGGCGAGTCCATCCAGTGTACCCAGTCTCTACTGAGCACCCGTATATCATCTCTGATGTCAAACACCAATGGATATAGGATCATCCATCGCCCATCTGTATGGGTCGAGAAGGTATACGCTAGTCTACTCTGGTATATCGATGCCCTGTCTCGATATACCCACGACTAGGGACTTTGAAGGATGTACTTATGGACTACCATGTCCCCACTAGTATGATCCGCATCATAATCCAGGTAGTCAAGTACACATCCTAAGGGCTTTACCAACATGTAACAGAGAGACAATCAGTGTACACGTTAAGGTAAAGAGTAACCAGATAGCATACTATCATGTCGAGCACGAAAGTCCTCCCTATATATGTCCCAGCATCCACTACAATATACATCCTATGTACAGTAACGGTCTCTAGGGCATACATATAACTAACAACAGCATCACATACATTATAGATCCTACAACCGAAGCATAGGGTATAATACTCATGCGAACCCTCTCCTCATCAGTCTTAGGAGACATCTCTTTGGAGAGGGTGATTCCGTGCAAAACGGGTATGTTACCGCGCTTGGAATCTTCCATACTACATATCTTTAGTACGATCTCTATGTACCTGGACTGCGAAAGTCCCAATAATCTCTTAGATCTATCTCTGTAGATCTTAATCCCCAGAATGTACGAGGCATTACCCAGGTCATGGAGAACCTTTGTGACAAGAAGAACTTACCCGAATATAGCATAAGAATATCCTTTCCTATCAAAAGAATGTCGTCCACGTACAAGACTAGGAATACGACTGTTCGTCCTACAATCTTCTTATATATATAAGGCTCATCCTCGTTCTTGATGAAGTCAAAGTCCTTGACTGTTTCATCAAAACAAATGTTCCAGCTCCGCGATGCCTATTTTAATCTATAAATGGATTTAAGAAACTTGCACACCTTCCCGTTGCTCCCACTGTCTACAAAACCTTCCAGTTGATCCATAGAAACGCACTCTTCTAAATTTCCGTTTAGGAAAGCCATTTTTACGTCCATCTGCCATATTTCATAGTCATGGAAGGCAGCAATGGCAAGTAGGATCCGAATGGATTTGAGCATAGCCACTGGAGAAAAGGTTTCGTCATAGTCCGCTCCTGGTCTTTGACGAAAACATTTTGCAACGAGTCTAGCCTTATAAGTTTCCACCTACCCATCTACACCAAACTTCCTTTTGTAGATCCAATTGCATCCAACGGGTTTTACCCCAGGTGGAGCAATATCCAAAGTCCACACTTTATTGGTATACATGGACTCCATTTCGGATCGTATAGCATCCAGCCATTTATCAGAGTCCCTACTGATAATAGCATGTCTGAAACTAGTAGGATCATCTTTTTTCAAGATACAATCCTCTCGATCCCCGTCCATGAAAAAACCATAGTATCTCTCGGGCGGATGAGAAATCCTGCCAGATCTGCAGAATGGCTTAGGTTCATCCGGGGTAATTGAATCTTGAGGTTCCATCAAATCTTCAATTTCAGTTCGTGGTCCCTGAATTTCTTCCAATTCTACCGTGTTCCCACTAATTTCTTTTGCAAGAAACTCTGATTCTAAGAAAACGGCGTGCTGAGCAACAAACACCTTCTGTTCCTCGGTGTGGTAGAAGAGATATCCATAACCATTCTTTGGATATCTCATAAACTTATATAAAACTGACTGTGCATATAGTTTATCCGGATTATGCTTTTTAACGTAAGCCGGATAACCCCATATCTTAAATCTTTTAAGATATGGCCTTTTACCATTCCATATCTCGAACGGTGTCCTACGCACGGATTTGGATAGAACAACATTCAACAGATATGCCGATGTCAGAAGCGCATGTCCCCAAAATGAAAGAGGCAATTCGGCGTTACTCATCATGGAGCGAACCATATCAAATACGGTACGGTTTCTTCACTCTGATAAACCGTTGTGCTGTGGTGTATACGGAGGAGTAAGCTGAGAGAGAATACCATTCTCTTTTAGAAAATCCTGGAATTCCGTACTTAAGTACTCCCCTCCTCTATCAGATCGGAGGATCTTGATAATTTTTCCAGTATAGTTCTGTACTTCGTTTCTGAATTCTTTGAATTTCTCAAAAGCTTCAGATTTGTGTTTCATGAGATACACATATCAGAACCTAGAGAGATCGTCAGTGAATGTGATGAAGTACGAGAACCCACCCCTTGCATGTATAGACATCGAACCACACACATTACTGTGTATGAGTTCCAAGAGCTCTGCTGCTCTTTCTCTGTGTCCGGTGAAGGGAGATTTAGTCATCTTTCCCTTGAAACAAGACCGACAAGTTTCATAAGATGAAAATTCGAACGTATTCAAATATCTATCTTTATGCAGCTTACTTAGTCTTTTCTCTCCGATATGACCAAGTATACAATGCCACAAGTAGGATTCGTTCATTTCTGGACTCTTCCTCTTGCGTGTGTCTTGTATATTGAAAACTGTGTTTTGATTTAGAACACAGATACTATTACACAGTGTACCTTTTGCAACCAATACCTGATTAAGGTAAACGTTCATGATATTTCTATTAAGAACAAACTTATATCCATCTTTATCAAGTAAAGAAACTGATATGATGTTGCAAACCATGGAAGATACATAGTATCAATTATTCAAAATCATAGTATTGCCATTTGGAAACCCACCGTATTGCAAATTTAGTAACCAGAGAAGTCAAAACCATATTGGTATAACATTGGAAGGGCAAGAGATATCACCGAGCGACCAGTTTAGATATCTAGGTTCCATCATCCAAAAAAATGGGGAGATTGATAGTGATGTTAATCAAAGGATCCAAGCTGGTTGGTTGAAATAGAGGAGTGCAACAGGGATTTTGTGTGATCGTAACTTTCCGTTAAAATTGAAGGGAAGTTTTATCGGAGCGCTATTCGGCCTGCCTTATTATATGGTACAAAATGATGGGCCCCTTAGAAGCATCATACACAGAAGATGCACGTAGCGGAGATGCGCATGCTTCATTGGATGTGCGGTAACACTAGAAAAGATAAGGTGCAAAATGAGAATATTCGTGCAAAAGTTGGTGTAGCACCTGTGGAGGAGAAGATGCGGGAAAACCGGCTAAGATGGTTTGGTCATGTGCGACGCAGACCTATGGATGCACCGGTTCGACGAATAGATACTCTCAATATGGGCAATGGCAAAAGGGTAAAAGGGAGACCGAAGAAAACATGGATGGAGGTGATACGAAACGATATGGTTGCCAAAGGACTCAATAAAAGTATATCGTTCGATAGGAGTGAGTAGAGGCGGAGGATTCATGTTCTGGGCCCTGCGTGATTCTCATGTTGGTTCATGTAGCCTACCACATATGCTTGGGATAAAAGGCTCAGTTGTTGTTGTTGTTGATAGTATTTCCATTTGGCAACACTAGGTGATATTCTCTGACAGCTGCAGCATCAACGCGTGCTCCATTCCTTACTCTGAAGGACATGTCACCAGGTCCAACCATCCTAGTTTTTCTCAGTCCATACAATAAATTACATCTATGAGATCCCGATTCGGTATCTAGAACCTAAGAGATAGGAATGACCGAAAAACAGTTCTCAATAACAAGAAAACCTGAAGAAGACGTAATTGTATGCTTCTACTTCATTGGGGTCATCAAGGAATTCATGCAATCCTCTTTCCCTTGCTCATTCTCATGACAGCTGTCATAAGTTAGAGCCGAACCGATGTTTCCCAGCCCCGAATAAGAATTCGGATCGGTCAAGCGATACATTTTATTATCTTGATTAGGGCGTGAAATGGTTGCGACATGGAGAGAGAGAGAAAAAATACTTAGCGTGCGCTCTTGCAAGATTAGATTGGTTATTAGTTTATCTAATCAGGATGGCTCCCACCATTTCCTAAAATTCTCCATCAAACCTCAAAATGAGAACTAGTCAGGATTAATTTCACGTTACAATACTTGCTTAACCTTTCAACCAGACTAATGTTGGTACTTCGAGGGAGGTTTTCCAACGCTTTCATGAAGTTCCTTAATTATATAACCTCTTTTTCCTGGAGGCGTGGCCCCTCTAACACCGTTCTAGACACCTGCTTGGTTTATAGCATTGATTGTTAAGTGAAATAATCTCCCAAAATAATCCTACTCATCAGTGGTGGGATCGGGATCCAACTATCATCGCATGATAACCTAGATGTAAGCCACTCTAGTTACCATACTCCAGAAGGTTTGCAACATTAGCAAGTTTCCTGTATATTTGAAACTTCCGATGTGGTTTTTGCCCTAACGATTTCTGACCTTGACTTGGTCAACAAACTATAAACCGCTAGTCAAGTTCAGCCCATCATTTTTTTGATTGCATTAAACCCACCCGTACATGCCCTTGACTAGGTCAACAAGGCTGCATGACTGTCCTAACCAATCGCATTTACAATGCACAGAAAAGTACCACTTAGCTACCGTACACTACGCCTTGACTAGGTCAACAAACGCAGCACGAATACTAAATATTACTATTCTGAAATGACGGAGGGCTACGGCTGGGTTTTTGGCGAAAACCCCTTTAACGTAATGAACTTGATATCGTTAAAGGAACCTGAGCAGTTTTGAAAAAGAGTGGCTTAGGCTCCGCTTTTGAAAACTAGTGGTTTTGAAAAAACTAAGTAATCTACAGTATAGACTTTTCTCAAGAGGTCACTCCCCATGAAGGGATCTCGACTCTTGCCTCCTGGAATGAGGTGCTGGATTTTCACAACCGAATACCACTATACAAAGCGAAAGAATATAACTGTAGTTTTTCGAAATTTATTCCAATAACTTTTTAGGTTTCCTTTCTTGCATTAATCAAAATTAATGCGGTCCCATCATTTAATCCTATCACACCAGAAAAGAACGAAAATACAATGTACGTATATGCCATCCGCATTCACCACGGGGCCCCTTCGTGCACCGTTAGGTTACTTAACTAACGGCAGAGCGAGGGCTGGACTAGCGCGGGTGCAAAACATATACAATATCTACTAGTAAATATATAAATATATATAACTTTCGTCCCAGGCATGATAATAAGCAACATCACGGAATCTCAGCAAGCAACACATAATGGTGGATAATCTTAGAGCCTCGGATTTCATTTGAGCTGCAAATGAGACCCGACGTTCCCGGTCGTGTGGATAGCCTGTGCAATGAAAATCTGGACCCTTACGAACGCGGCAAGTTACCCGGCAATCCCAGAAGTGAGGCAACCCCAATCAACAAAGTGAATGGGTCACCCAGCACTTCATGGGATCCGGTAACTTGAGCGTCCCTCCGTGGGCCATCCTATACCCCCTACGAGTGCGGCAAATAGCCCGCCAGCTCTAGAGAGAAGCCCCCTCCGTCTCAACGCCATGAGATGATGACATGTTGCCCTCTAGAACCCTGCTATTCGAGCACTCCACCGAGGGGTAATCCTTGAACAGAAAAAGAAAATATATGTACAATGGTGACATCAACCTCAACCCGGTCATGTCCCAATCAAATAATATACAACATGGCAGTAACGGCTGTCCACATGTCGGATGCTCGTCCTGCAATAACAAATGTACAAATGAATCTTAACTGTACTACTATCATTGCACCGCAAGCTATCCACCATGACAATCCAACCATAAGCTCAACACAAACACAGAACATCAATGTGAAAGTCATGTTCGCAAACCCGTCTAATAGAACATATAGCAGTTAGATGGATTATACCGCTCTAATGATATTCACGGTCCCAGATAGTAATGTATGTACTGAAACTTATAAACGGCGTTAAAATAACGACTTTGAAATACCCCGTATTGCCACAATATTTAAGATAATAGAATATCCAATCTGGCCAAAATCAAACAGTACTAAAGAACCAATATTCAAGAGTAAAGAACACCCAAAAAATTCCAACACCCAAAATCTCTACATGGTCGGCGACACCGGGAAATTTAGCATTCTCGCCGGCCATAGTTTGGGTCTCATTTTTTACTAGTGTTCTAGTTATCACAAGAGTAGTCTTCTGCAATTGTTTAAAAAAAATTTGAAGACATTTTGAAATCGACGAAAACTTGAATATTTCACGGTTTGTTTCGGAGTTGTTTTGGTTTTGTTATTTTATCATTGTTAAAAACTGCTAGTTTAAGGTTTATGGGCTGGCTCTAATATCATGTTGGGTTACACTAACACCCTAGCCATCATCCGTGGCCGGTTTGCGGAATAAAAATTTTATGCGAGTTTAAACAGGCGCTAGAATAACCAAATATTCGGATCTACCATAAACCTAACTAGCAACTAGAGAATCTATCTGCAATGATCGAAGTTTATACCTAAAGAATCTAGTCCTTCGGGTCTTCGCTCCTCTCCTTTAGCTCCTCAAATGATGTACAGATCGCGCTTGATCGACGGCCTATTGCGTCAAAGATCATCCAACCGAGAGTGTGTACTTTGAGCTCCTACCTCTAAACCGAGGTAAATATGGTACTTAGTATGCTAATCTAAGTAGCCTAGATGATGTAGATAGTGATGATAGATTGATTTGTCTCACTAACCCTAGGTTTCTCAACACATGAGACTATTATGGTCTGAGGTAGAAGAAGATGAAGATTGAGGAGATGAAAGTGTAGTAGAGAGCATAGAATGAAGAATGGCTTAGTGTTGTGATTAATATCTAGCATCAATAGTTCACAACACAAAATATCAAGCATGAATCAATTGTAAAGCATGAGTCACCCCATGAGTCACTAAGTAGCCATGCTCCATTTAATAATAAATGAACACCTCATACCTCTACCTCATTAACCATTAAAGAAAATGGTTAAACAAATAATGAGATATCTTCTTCTAGAAGCACCCTTGTAAGAAATTACAAGAATACCGCTTACCGTATATAGATACCCGTATCCGTATTTCGAAAAATACGAATACAAAGAGACAAAATAATCCAAGAATATAATACTAGGATCAGGCTTAAACCAAAGCTCACCAGTATTATCCATCCGAATCATGATCTGTGTAGCTAGTATACGTATATGATCGAACTCCTGTCGTAAAACCAAACGGTCTCAACATCATTTTGCCCGAAGCAGGGAAACTCTCACTGTGGGACTCTAAAGACTCGACAATACGTTGGCAGTGGGTTTAACCACAAGCACATCAGCAGTACTAGCTGTACATAACGGCTATCCAGGTACCTATCGAAAAGAAGGCCGACGAGCAAACTCGTCCGAACTCCTACTAAGTCTATCCGTGACAATCTCCGTACCGTCCGGTATCTTCGTCTAGGATTATCGCATACAAGGTTTAGGGGGTGGTAAACGTCAGACCCTAATAACTTGATAATTCATGCTGATTCAGCTCAGGACCAATCCGGTAAACTACTGATCAACCAATCAGTAAATCCCAGCTGCCTTGGCCAAGGTCTTATGGTCCTGAACAATCGAACACAGTGCGATATCGACTCCCAATATTGGGAGAGACGAATCCCCAACAATCGCTAACTGCCTCCATGTGGCTTGGGACTGTACCTAACTAAAAGCCGTTTGCACGACTTAGTAGAGCCGTGGTAGGTTAGTGATCAAAACATAGTGGGAACTCACATGAGAAAAATGACAATCTCAGGTCTGAAGACTAACCTGTACACATGTCAGCTGAGAACTTCCATCTGATGATAGGTATAGTACCATCTGGAAGTTCTCGGCGAGTCCGTCCAGTGTACTCACACCCAGTGAGCACCTGTATACGATCTTAGGTGCATCAAACCAATGGCTGCGGGACCAACCATCGCCCCTCGTCAAGGTCTAGAAAGGTATACACTACTCTACTCTGGAGTATCAATGCTCAGTCTCGATACTCACATGGCTAGGGACTATTTAAGGATGTGCTTATGGACTACCCAGCACCCACAAGTATGATCGCCATCATAACACTGGTAGTCAAGCAAGATCCTACGGGCTTTATCAACATGTAACCGCTGTATGTAATAACGAGTATAACATATGCATATATTAAGATAAAGTCAAATCATAATAGTATACTACTGTATTAAGCATTTATCAATATGTGCAAGCCGGATAAAACATTAGTAAAAACAAATACATATATCCTGATAAAAACAACTCAAATAATATACTATATAACTAAACAAGAATATCATGTACATACATATCCCCAGCATCCATATGTATACATATACAATAATGGCCTCTTGGGCATACATATCCAACAACCTCATCACCTACGGATGGACCGTCGACGTCGGCCCAATCTCCCATCTCGCCAATCGTTCTGTGGAGGGGAGCCTTCGGATCTTACCCATGTGTCCTACTCTGTATTTATACCCTTTTGCACATGTTTATGTATTCAGTCTTTACATTTTTATGTGCATTGCACTGTAAACTTTTAAGTTTCCAAAAAGTTTAAAATAAAAATCAGAAAAAATATAATGTGTCAGAGGGGATTCAAACATAGGGGCTACGTCACAGTAGTGCAAGACTTTACCAATGAGCTACAAGTGATTTCATGCTATTTTTAAACAAAAATAACTTATAAATTGTACTCGGGCTTGTAAACACCTTTCAGCACATTAAATAGAAAATTTCCATATAGTAAAATAAGATTCGTTACATTCTACCCTCCTTATAAATATTTTGTCCTCGAAATTTACAATTACATAAGGACTAATTTATAAATAAGTGAGGATATCTTGCACGCATGTCGTCGTCTCATTCCCACGTTGATTCTCCTAATTAATCTTTTCTCCACATCACTCAGACCAAGTTTACTTTCTTGTTCTGCAGTGTCTTCACCTTTCGGTCCAGTATCTCAACGGGTTGTTTCTCATAAGTTAGATTCGTCTGTACAGTGAGCTCAAAGTGATCAAGGATGTGGCTGGGGTCGGTCACATATCTTCGAAGCTGGGACATGTGAAACATTTTGTGCACTCCTTCCAATTGTTAGTTGTATATATTCCCTAGAGGCCATTATTGTACATATGATGTATATTATAGTGGAGACTTAGACATATATAGGGAGGACTTTCTTGCTTGACATGATAGTAAGCTATCTGGTTGCTCTTTATCTTAACATGTACACTTCTATCGTCTATATGTGACATGTTGGTAAAACCCTTAGGATTTGTACTTGACTTCCAGGATTATGATAGGGATCATACTAGTGGGGTCTGGATAGTCGGTAAGTACATCCTTCAATTGTTCCTAGTCATGGGAGAATCGAGACAGGGCATCGATATTCCAGAGTAGACTAGCATATACGTATCTTGACCCTTATGATGGGAAATGGATGATCCCACATCCATTGGCGTTTGACATCAAAGATAGTATACGGGTGCTCAGTGGAGACTGGGTACACTGAATAGGACTAGCCGAGAACTACTAGATGGTATTATATCTCACGCCAAATAGCAGTTCTCTGGTGACACTGGTACAGGTTAGTCTGTAGACCCGAGATCGTCATAAAGTCTTGTGTGTCTCCTATTGTGCTTTGATTTCCACCCTACCACGGCTCTACTGAGTCTTACAAACAGGTGGTTTTTAGGTACATTCCCGAGTCACATGGAGGCAATGAGCGATAGGAGGGGATTTCGTCTCTCCCGGTATTGGGGGTTGATGTTGTGCTATGCTCGATTGGCCATAACAAGAAATCCCTGGCCAGGGTTTTCGAGATTTACTGGTAAGTGTTATCAGTAGTTTCTCAAGCCGTTATGTACCTTATATCGACACGACTTATCGAGCTATTGGGGTCTGACGTTTCACCACCACCAGGCTGGATATGCGACATATCAAACGGACAGACCGGACTGTACGGTGGTGTTACTTATTGGATTCACGGGAGTATGAGCAAGCCTGCTTGTTGATCTTCTGATCGCTTAATACCCGGGTGGCTGTTACGTTTAGCAGACCTCTTGTGGCTTGTGGGTGTTTGATATGATCATCACTTACTGCCGGCGTATTGACGGGTCTTTAGAGTCCTACACAGAGGTTTCCTGGCTCAGGAGAAATGAAGTAGGAGCACATATGTGATATGTGTGGGACCGAGATTAATACGTGTATATGATACCATATTCTAATCTCACGATATGTGATATCGGCCGGGTATATGTGATATAACCGGGTTATCGAATTAAGTGTTGATTCGATAAGTTGATATTATTGATATTATTCGGTTATATGTGATATAACCGGATTATTAAATCAAGTGTTGATTTAATGATTTAATATATAATTATATATTTGATATATTAATTTACATTAACTAATATTAGCTCACTTAACCATTTCTTTTTCTCACTTGTGCATACATGATATATATGTGATATATATTATGTATCATGCATGGTTATATATGCAACTTGGGTGTGTGAGACTCACACCATGACCATGATAGAATTAGGGTTTTATTTATCTAAGTAATTAATAAAATTGGATGGAAAAGTGTCATGGTTAGAAGCTTGGAGAAGCTTGAACAACCTTGACTTAGTCCACCAAATTTGTTTTACTTAAGATATTTTTAAACCTAACCAACTATCATAAGCCATGGTTAAGTCTCTACAAGGGTTAGTGTATAACATAAACTCACCATGGTTGCATTTCTAACCTCATCCCATTCTCTTGTTCATTCTCATGTTCATCTTCTTCTTCATCTCTTCAAGCTCTCTAGGTTTCAGGAGATGAAGAATCCTAGTGAGAAAAACAAATCTAAAGTGAGCAAAATTCTTACTTCATCATCCTCTACTACTAGCCATTTAGTTTAGGGTGTTTTCTTCACTAATTCCATATTAGTGAAGAGGAAGCTTGGGTTAGTGTCTCTTCGACGTAGATCATCTTCGGCCTCAAAGACTTCAAGCATGCTTGTTCATTTCTCTTGGTGGAGCCTATCTTGAGTCCGGGAGATTGATGCTTGGAGCGAAGGGACTACTACACGGAGCTATTGAACCAAAGGACCGGTCTACAAAGGTTGTATTCCTCATTCATTTTTGTAATGTTTGATTGCATACTTGTTGTTACCCTAACTTTCTAGTTCGATTCCTAGGTTAGTTTGCTTATCACCCCCTAAAATTTTTGTTGTTGCATGTTTGATACTTGCAAACCCTAGACATGGTGCTAAGGAAACCCTACAGTGGTATCAGAGCCAAACTGGAAATTTAGACGATGTTAAATATAATACGAAACCGAAACAACTCCGAATAAACGATATTCTGGAACCCTGAATTTTGCTCTCTGTCGATTTTTAAACGAACTAAAAAAATTATTTTAGCAACTACAGAAGATTGTATATGATACAATTAGAACACAGAATAAAATTGAGTCGTTTCCTCGGATTTCACCCGAGCACAATCCTTATAAAACCGAGGAGGCCGGCCAAAGAAGCTCTAATTCGTCTCGATTTTCTTCTGTGCTCTGTTCTGTAGGTTTTGGGGTTTCAGGTATTGTTTGTTTAGTCCAAAATTTCATGTGATGTTAATTTTGATATGGGCTAATAGGGATAGTTTCGTAGTCGATTTTTTAACATTGTAATGGTAACCTAGACTATGTTTAACAGTTCTAACGAACTTCATACACCTCCTCTTGACCCCCTCTATAATTTTCCAAGAGTTAGAATTTTCTAAGTTGAGTATATTAAATGTTCGTGCAAGTAATTCTATCGACCCTCTAGAAGAAAGAAATCCTAACTCGATTCTATAACCACGGAACCATGACCAAACCCTAGGGTTTTCCGTAGTTCCACGGCGCCATAGGTGAGGCAATGGTTGACCCTTCTACGGCTGGTCCATAGGTACTGAGGCATGTTTTGGGTATTTTAACTTTGCTCAAGTGTTGATCCTTTTGGGAGTTGTGGTATTTGTTGATGCGATCGAAGCGTTTAACATCGTCTAGATGATTGTGATACAATATTTGGAATCCATAATAATCAATTTTATGAAAACTGAATTGAATTTTATAAATCTAGCAATTTAGTCTCATTTGATCGGTTGCCACGGAATTTTGATGTGGATCAAAAGTCCGTCGCAGTCACGTAGTGTATGCGGATACTCACCGGGTAACATTACTAGATAACCACGCCCCATAGCCCCGACCAAGTGACTGTAGGAGAACCCCATTGCCAAAAGCTGTTGGAGATAGTGCCCTCATAGTCAATTATTGGATCGCAGGTACGTGATTGCAATGATTGCGGAGGACCTATCCCGGTAGGACAGTCTTACTCGAGATGATAGTATACTATCTGGTTTGCCTTTATCAGTCGTGTACATGTTCAGGTGACTGATTGCATGTTACACTTTGATAGAGCCCTTAGGATCTTGCTTTACTACCAACAGTATGATGGCGATCATATACGTGAGAGTTGGGTAGTTTATATGCATATCCTTAATTGTGGTCCCTAGTCGTGGGAGTTTCGAGACAGGGCATCGATACTCCGGAGTAGACTAGTGTATACAGTCGAGACCCCGACGAGGGGCGGTGGCCGGTCTCACAAGCCACTGGTGTCAGTTGGATCACCTAAGATGTATACAGGTGCTCATTGGGTTATGAGTACACCGGACAGGACGCGCCGGGAATCTGCTAGTTAGTATTATATCTACCGTCAGATAGCAGTTCCCTGGTGACATGTGTACAGGTTAGTTCATCGACCTGAGGTCGTCATTTATCTCGTGTGAGTTCCCACTGTGCTTTGATTTCTACCCTACCACGGCTCAAAGGAGTCGTGCAAACAGGTAGCTTTTGGGTACAGTCCCGAGCCATATGGAGGCACGTGAGCGGATCGGCAGGGGATTCGTCTCTCCCGGTATTGGGGGCGAGATCGTGCTGTGTCTAGGAGAGCCATTACACATAGCCCACGGCCGTGGCAGGAGATTTACTGGTAGGTACTCCAGTAGTATCTCAGGGTGTTTTTGGGCTTCACTCCGACACGACTTATACTGCTTCTGGGGGTCTGACGTTACTAGCCCCCTAGGCGGATATGCGATACTCATTGACGAACGGACCGGACTGTATATACATTGTCACTGTTAGGCTCAGTTGGGTTTTCTGGATGAGTTCATTCATCGGCCACCCTTGAGTTTGCTCATCAGTCTCCCTTGAGGTCAGTCCATGGGCAGCCGTTATGCATAGCTAGTGCCGCTGACGGTTTGTGGTTAAACCCACTGCCAGGGTACCGAAGAGTCATTAGAGTCCCCCACAGACAGTTTCCCAAGTTCGGGCGAAACGTTGTAGAGTCCATATGGTATTATGGCAGGGTTCGGAAAATGCACGTGCGTTTACGCACGTGTCAGTTTTCGGGTAGATGATACTGGTCGGCTTTGGTTTAAGCTGGATCCGAGTATTATATTGAGTAGGTATAATATCTTTGTCTCAGTTGCATTTGTATTCGGTCGTAATACAAATGCGGGTATATTTATACAGTTTCGGGGTTGTCCTGAAATTCGTTTCAGGATCACTTTTGGAAGTTGTCAGTTTCCAGTTTTCTATCAGCCGTCTTTTAACATTTGGTTAAAGGCGGATTTATCTTTTCTTGGATGAGAGTGAGTCGTGCTTCTAGAAGGTTCTAGAATTTGTGACAAGGCTAAGTGACTCATGCTTTGATTTCTTTACATTCTTGTTTTGCTTAAGATCTTTATGCTTTGTTATTAAAGCTGCTTGTCTTCCTTAGGATATTTAGTGAGAAGCTTTTTGCTTAAGGTCACCACTTGCTCCTACGGTCACCTCCCTCCAACATATAAAATGGCCGGCCCTCTCTCTCCTCCTCACTTCACTTGATGTTTCATTTTGGTTAGAAAAGATTATGATAGTATTCGGGGTGTATGGAATTTTACAGTTCATTCCATTCCATCACCCGATTTCCACGGCAACTTCATTAACCGATCGTCCACGGTTTTGGACGAAGTGAGACAAAGTCATCTACTCATTCTCTACATCAATTCTTGGTCGTCTCTTTTAGCAAACTTGACGACCGAGTTGCCTCAAGTCAGAGGCGGGAGCCCGTTTAAAGAATCGGTGATGTGGTGTCACCTCGAGGAGGATATCGGAGATCGACGAGATCGGAGCAGCCGCAACGGAGCGTGGGATGATGGTTGAAGAACGATGGACTCGGATCGTTCGGTATAACCTTTCTACACTCTTTACAGTTTGTTAGTTTAGCAATAATGGCAGATCCGGGTTAAAGTATACGATAGCGCCAGTTTAAAAAATTTTATTCCGCATTTGGCGTCTGTTGACGGCCGGGGCGCTAGCGTAGACTTACAGTGGTATCAAAGCCTAACCATTTTGCTATACTAACTTGTGCTAACGCGTTCAAAATATCGATCGAACCGAAAATCAAAAACGGCAAAATCCTTGCTTGACAGTTTCTGTTGTTTTTAAATGGTCTCAAAATTTATTTCTGGATGTCTTAAAAATCTGTGCAGGCGTTTTTAAGATCCACGACGAAATTTGGGGTCGTGATTCCTCCAAGATGCCGCGGAAACGCGGCCAAACCCATGGTTTGGCCGCGCATCCGCGGCCACGTGGGGAGCACGTGCTCCCAAATTTTGTCAGTGGGTTCTATGTTGGATTTTGGGGTTTTTGGTAAATATCGTTTTGGCCCAGATTTTGTTACTGTTCACCAGTAAGTCGTGGGGCCCACTTTATGATATTTTTTGTCGATCGAAATTTAAACACGTTAGTTTACAGTGCTTATATTATATCTCTGACCGGGAATGTCATTTGATCGGTAAACCGCGTTTGATTGCTATAGTTCTTTTAGACGGGTTTGCGAACATAACATTCGCGTTGATGTTCTGTGTTGTGCTGTGTTGTTGCGGATTTGTCATGGTGGATAGCAGTGTGCAATGGTAGTACAGTTTGAGTTTATTTGTGCATTTGATATTGCGGGGCGAGCGTCCAACTTGTGGACTGCCGTCACTTCCTGTTGTATAATATTCTTTTGGGGCACGACCTGGTTGCGGTCGATGTACCTGTTGTACTATTTTTCATTACTGTACTAGGTTTTACCCCGCGACGGAGTGCACGGATAGCCGGGTTCTGGAGAGAAACGGGTCCGCATCTCATGGCTTTGGGAGGCAGAGGGGCCCCACTCTAAAATTGGCAGACTATTCGCCGCACTCGTAGGGGGTACAGGTTGACCCAAGGAGGGGTGCTCAATTTACCGGATTCCGTGAAGTGCCGGGTGTTCCATTCACTATGCTGTGGGGACTACCTCGCTTCAGGTTTTGGCGGGTAACTTGCCGCACCCGTAGGGGTCTAGGTTTCATTGCACAGGCTATCCACACGACAGGGGAACGTCGGGTTTCAGCAGTGGCTCTGTGAAACCCGGGGATCCCAGATTATCTGTATTATTCTGTGATGCTTATTACTTTTCTGTAATGTTGCATATTATCACGCCTGGAGCGATTATTGTATATTGGTTTATATACTATTAGATGTTGTATATGTTTTACACCCGCGCTAGTCCAGTCCCTGCTCTGTCGTTAGTTAAGTAACCTAACGGGTGATGACGGGACCCAGTGACGAATGCGGATGGCATATACGTACATTTTATTTTCGTTCTTTTCTGGTGTGATTGATTGATGGGACTGCGTTGATTCTGATCAATACAAAGTAAAACAAACCTGTTTGATGTTGTTGGAACAAATTTAAAAAGTGTTATTGCAAAGACGTTTCCTTTTGTTTTGCATAGCGGTATTCAGTGGAATATCCTGCACCTCATTCGACGGGGCAAGGGCCGATATCCCTTCACCGGGACTGACCCCTTGGGCAGAAGTTTGCGTCAGGGTAATAACTTCACTATAGCCGATTACATGTTGCTTTGCATAGCGGTATTCAGTGGAATATCCTGCACCTCATTCCACGAGGAAAGAGCCGAGATCCCTTCACCGGGAGTGACCTCTTTAGCAAAGGTTTTCGTCACTATATTTTAAAAAGCTATCAGGTTCCTTCAGCGATATCAAGTTCACTACGCTAAAGGTTTTTCGCCAAAAACCAGCCGTAGCCCTCCGTCATTTCATATGAATGGTCAGTAGTATTCAAGCTATGTTGGTCTGGCCCTTAGCCAGGACGTAGTGATTGGTAGCTGCTGGGGTATTCACATGTTGCATAGATAGATGCGTTGGTTTGGGACAGTCGTACAGCCTTGTTGGCCCTTAGTCAAGGGCGAGTACGGGTGGGTTCAAATTAACAAGATAATGATGGGAAGAACTTGACATGTGACTTATGGTGGGCTGGCCCTTAGTCACGATCATAAGAGCATGGGGCAAAAATCATATCGGGAGTTTCTAAAGAAACTGAAACTTGCCAAGTATGCGCATACCTTCTG
Organism: Agapanthus africanus; assembly: GCA_030015575.1. Taxonomy (NCBI): domain Eukaryota; kingdom Viridiplantae; phylum Streptophyta; class Magnoliopsida; order Asparagales; family Amaryllidaceae; genus Agapanthus; species Agapanthus africanus. The sequence goes on along the minus strand of CM057349.1, from coordinate 387,909,289 downwards.
GAGTATGAGTAACGTGGATGCATTCCATCACGTTATCATGCGATGAGAGTTGGATCCCGATTCCCACTGATGAGTTGGTTTACTCTTCGGATGATCCCGATTGATTCTTCTTTCAGGTTTGGAGGAGAATTTGACAGGACAGTGGGAGGTTTCCGGATTAGATAAAATTATGACCATTCTGATCTAGGATAGAGTGCACGCAGAGTGTTTCTTTTCTCTCTCTCTTTGGCAGCGACCTTTGACCGACCCTAGACTATGACTCAGTGACCAGGTTGACCGAACCTTCTTAAAATACTGGCTTTTGGATTGTCTATGTTGCATAAGTCATTGCCACTCTTTCTTTTACCCTTTGCATTTCTCAGAACACCCGTATTACTACGGATATCCACTTCCATTGGATAGATCCATCGTATGGTTATATACGAACTCGAAGGGACTTCTTCGAGGATGGATCCAGGTTCAGGAGAAATAGAATTGGTTTATTCAGTTGTCTTTTATTATCACCTTCTCTCAGGTTGCGAGAGCTCCTTGGTTTAGGAGAGTACACCTATTACGCTTATTGGATAGTCTTATTCCAAACCATAGGCAGGTGCCGAAAGGTAGGGAATGAAGAAAACCAATTAGCCTAAGTAGGGTGTGCAGAAGGCAATAACTAAAGACAAAATAAAGGGATTAAAAAGAGGGCAAAGTAAATTGCGACTGATATCATTCACGACCGAAACCGCGTACTTCGTCGCCACTCCTATTTCACCTTTAAAAGAATAAGGTATTATTCAATTGTCTTTTATCATCACCTTCTCTCAAGATACGAGTACTCCTTGGTTTAGGAGGGTACACCTATTATGCTTACTGGATAGTCTTCTTCCAAACCATAGGCTGGTGCCGAACGGTAGGGAAGGAAGAAAACCGTTTAGCCTAACGATGGTGTACAGAAGGTAACGACTAAAGACAAATTAAGGGATTTGGAGAGATGGCAATAAAATATACGGTTAAAGTCATGAATTGAATTATGGAAAAGGCATTGCTATGAATACCAGGATACCCCTACCAAACATTTTCATGTTTCAGTGCATTGTTAAAGAAAACCTGTTTTCCCGATTAAACACTTATTCCAAGGGTATGTATTTACCAGGTTTCATTCTCATATCTGTATGGTTTTACAGGTGATGAGTGGGAGTAAGATATTGGGAATTAGGTGATCATCCTCATTATATCGGAATTCGTTGTAATTGGTGATATTTGAGGAAATCGCCAGGGTACAGTTTTCAACCTACGACGCACAGGTTTTGAGTTGTTAAACTCAGCGGACTTATACAGAGTATTGTATGTTGTCCAGTGTCCTTCAGGACAAAGGGGTAGGTCCTCGTACTATGTTCTGTTTACTTATAACTTCTCTAGTATTTAGACAAGTGTTTCGTAGAAATACAAGGTCTAAGTTTTGAGAAGTTGTGGGTATAAGAATAAAGTAGAGAACCAGGTATCACAAGTATCGGGATTCTTCAAAGAGATCGAAGATGTAGATTCTTGTGATTGGTATTCAGATGATAGTGATGGTTTTGAGAAACGTATTTCTCTTTCAGGTTACTCATAATTGGATGGATTCCTAAGTTGAGTAATGCTGATTAGCCTCTTTCCATTAAGTTGATATGCACTGGAGACAGCTGCATGATTTGAATATAGTTCCAATTAAATAAGTGCCAAAGTTTCTGTATTGGATATAGAATGGATCGTACCTTAAAAGAAATTAAGGTACGGGGAGTTGTCCAGCTTATGCTTAAAACCAGACACTGGATAACTCAGGGCACGTTTCTGTAATGGCTGTTTGTGGGTTGACCCTGGCTATGACGAGGGTTGATATTCTACCATTTGGAAGATCAATAGTGATATTGTTCTTGACTCGCCACAGTTTTAGTAAAATGGATCTTTTTCAGAAAACAGTAGTGGGAGTATGGTAGAACTGGAAGTGATTCCAGAACCGCGAACGATTACGGAAAATTTAATAGGACCTATATATTCAATCAGGTTTGACATTCCAATAACCACTCCGCAGATTTGGTGGGTAACCTCAGACACCCGAGAGGTACTCCGGTAGCCTCAAGGACGGTGATAGGGAGGTTCTTATCTACCCAGACTTGACACTACTGTTGTTCCAGACTATGAGACCAGGCAGGAGGATAAGTATAGCGTTGTTCTAAACTAGCTTTAGAACTGTACGTGTATATTATTCTGCCAGAGGGTTGTCGTAGTCAGTGGGAGCATCGGAAGCATAGTGGGCAAGTAGCTTATGTCTATTTATAGACTAGAGCAGTTATAGCGGAGAAAGATCATCTAATTTTGATGTGACAGTCATGGGTTTGACTTCAATCAGAATAGGGGATGGATCTGTTAAGAAGGTAGTAGAGTGTGATGTCATGGTATTTGGATGACATACACAAAGTAGGAAGTAAAATTCCTATACTACGATCGGTTGTACTGTGATCGTCACACAGTTATTTCTCCAGACAGGATATGGATATAATATTTGACATTCTGGTTTCTGGATCTATGGTTTTAGATCTGGATTTGGGTAGTTTCCCAATGTGGGTACTTTGACAGATATTCTAATGGTTTTTAGAATAGTTGACTCCTAGCATGGTAGTGTACCTGCAGGTGATGGAGTCACCCTCTCTAAAGGTTTCGTATAGACTAAAGGGGAGAGGGATGTGCATGATTGGCAGATCACTTGCTTAGGCAATTGAGTCAATCATGAGATGTTAAGTACCGCACCAAATGTTGTTTTTGCACTAGATGCAATAAGTTTGTATTAATCCAATCCTGGAGAAACATAAGGAAGCAGTTTTAGAACATTAGTACATATTCTACAGATTTGATAACGGCGGCCTCTTTCGGGAGACGGTTATCATTCCAGGCTTCAAAGGTGACATGGATGACAGAGTGATTGTCAGAGTTTTAGTTTTCCCTCTGACGAGGGACAGTATTATGGACAGGTGGTTCCAGAGGATACTGTGGGTGGCTTGGTACCGGATACTGATTAGGTTCAGTGATCCATACAGTCTAAGAAGTTTGGATATGGAGTTCATTTATGAACTAAGGTCCCATCAGATATCCAGACATATTCTAAGACAGGTACTACTCAATTAGGGAGATGGCTTTCTCCGCGAACTTGAGATTAAGAAAGATAAAGAAAGATACTTCTAGGCGGATCCACTCACTGAGGCTATTTCTCGAACACAATAGTTTTACAAACGGGCTTTGTGAAACTGATTAGTAGAGGAGTTGGATGTTCGGTTTCACACGGGCTGTGAGTAGTCGACATCGCAATAATTAGCCTTGAGTGCAAGTGGGAGGTTGTTGGAGATAGTGCCCTCATAGTCAATTATTGGATCGCAGGTACGTGATTGCAATGATTGCGGAGGACCTATCCCGGTAGGACAGTCTTACTCGAGATGATAGTATACTATCTGGTTTGCCTTTATCAGTCGTGTACATGTTCAGGTGACTGATTGCATGTTACACTTTGATAGAGCCCTTAGGATCTTGCTTTACTACCAACAGTATGATGGCGATCATATACGTGAGAGTTGGGTAGTTTATATGCATATCCTTAATTGTGGTCCCTAGTCGTGGGAGTTTCGAGACAGGGCATCGATACTCCGGAGTAGACTAGTGTATACAGTCGAGACCCCGACGAGGGGCGGTGGCCGGTCTCACAAGCCACTGGTGTCAGTTGGATCACCTAAGATGTATACAGGTGCTCATTGGGTTATGAGTACACCGGACAGGACTCGCCGGGAATCTGCTAGTTAGTATTATATCTACCGTCAGATAGCAGTTCCCTGGTGACATGTGTACAGGTTAGTTCATCGACCTGAGGTCGTCATTTGTCTCGTGTGAGTTCCCACTGTGCTTTGATTTCTACCCTACCACGGCTCAAAGGAGTCGTGCAAACAGGTAGCTTTTGGGTACAGTCCCGAGCCATATGGAGGCACGTGAGCGGATCGGCAGGGGATTCGTCTCTCCCGGTATTGGGGGCGAGATTGTGCTGTGTCTAGGAGAGCCATTACACATAGCCCACGTCCGTGGCAGGAGATTTACTGGTAGGTACTCCAGTAGTATCTCAGGGTGTTTTTGGGCTTCACTCCGACACGACTTATACTGCTTCTGGGGGTTTGACGTTACTAGCCCCCTAGGCGGATATGCGATACTCATTGACGAACGGACCGGACTGTATATACATTGTCACTGTTAGGCTTAGTAGGGTTTTCTGGATGAGTTCATTCATCGGCCACCCTTGAGTTTGCTCATCAGTCTCCCTTGAGGTCAGTCCATGGGCAGCCGTTATGCATAGCTAGTGCCGCTGACGGTTTGTGGTTAAACCCACTGCCAGGGTACGGAAGAGTCATTAGAGTCCCCCACAGACAGTTTCCCAAGTTCGAGCGAAACGTTGTAGAGGCCATATGGTATTATGGCAGGGTTCGGAAAATGCACGTGCGTTTACGCACGTGTCAGTTTTCGGGCAGATGATACTGGTCGGCTTTGGTTTAAGCCGGATCCGAGTATTATATTGAGTAGGTATAATATCTTTGTCTCAGTTGCATTTGTATTCGGTCGTAATACAAATGCGGGTATATTTATACAGTTTCGGAGTTGTCCTGAAATTCGTTTCAGGATCACTTTTGGAAGTTGCCAGTTTCCAGTTTTCTATCAGCCGTCTTTTAACATTTGGTTAAAGGCGGATTTATCTTTTCTTGGATGAGAGTGAGTCGTGCTTCTAGAAGGTTCTAGAATTTGTGACAAGGCTAAGTGACTCATGCTTTGATTTCTTTACATTCTTGTTTTGCTTAAGATCTTTATGCTTTGTTATTAAAGCTTCTTGTCTTCCTTAGGATATTTAGTGAGAAGCTTTTTGCTTAAGGTCACCACTTGCTCCTACGGTCACCTCCCTCCATCATATAAAATGGCCGGCCCTCTCTCTCCTCCTCACTTCACTTGATGTTTCATTTTGGTTAGAAAAGATTATGATAGTATTCGGGGTGTATGGAATTTTACAGTTCATTTCATTCCATCACCCGATTTCCACGGCAACTTCATTAACCGATCGTCCACGGTTTTGGACGAAGTGAGACAAAGTCATCTACTCATTCTCTACATCAATTCTTGGTCGTCTCTTTTAGCAAACTTGACGACCGAGTTGCCTCAAGTCAGAGACGGGAGCCCGTTTAAAGAATCGGTGATGTGGTGTCACTTCGACGAGGATATCGGAGATCGACGAGATCGGAGCAGCCGCAACGGAGCGTGGGATGATGGTTGAAGAACGAAGGACTCGGATCGTTCGGTATAACCTTTCTACACTCTTTACAGTTTGTTAGTTTAGCAATAATGGCAGATCCGGGTTAAAGTATACGATAGCGCCAGTTTAAAAGTTTTTATTCCGCATTTGGCGTCTGTTGACGGCCGGGGCGCTAGCGTAGACTTACAAAAGCAACTGTCCGGGTGCTCGCAGCACTTTGTCGACGGCATCGAGGGTGCGGTTGTCTACTAAAGTTTCCGACGACCATTCGATCAGGATGTCGGGAATCTTGTTGAATTGCCCGACTGGTTATTGAAAAGTGTTTTCAATATCGAGACTAAAATGCGGAGTTTATAATTGCTAGGCATGTGATGTCTAAGGAATTCATATTGTTTGGCATGAAATCTAAAGTATGTGATACATTGGATTTATGATATCTAAGGTGGTTGTGGATTCCAACTGTTGTAGCTTATCACTTTCTTTTCTGGGACCGTAAGTGTAATATGTGGTGTATCGCTGGTTTCGTTGCTATACGTCAACGGCAATTGGGATACGCATATTTACTTACGTTGATGACATGTGATGTTATGTGTTGCTGCGATATGTTATATTGGATCTTCGTGTTTGAATAGCCGGGGGTTTTATGTGAGATGAGAGTTTTGCATTTTCATTCATGTAAAATTCAATGTATGTAATATTCTTTTATTGGGGCACTTCCGAGTTGAGGATAATGTCACCATTGATATATATTATTTATTTTTCCGCATTAGGATAGACCCAAGGAGGGGAGCACAAGTAACCAGGTTCTAAGGTCCAGTAGAAGACCATCTCGAGGAGTCGAGACCGAGTCTCCTAACCCTAGAATTGGTAGGGTTGCTTGCCACTCTCGTAGGGGTCTAGGGATGTGGGTTTGGCTATTCATCACGAACGTGGAATCCATGTTTTTTTCTGGCTTGATATAAAACACGGAAATCTTAGTATATCCAATATTTCATATGTTATTTTCCGCTGCTTATATTCTGTGATGTGATCACTTGATATTCCGAGACGAATGGATATATTATATATGAGATATATAATAAACGTTGCTTATGTTTTGCACCCGCGCCAGTCCCGTCCCGGTATGCCGTTAGTTAAGTAACCTAACGGTGCATAACGGGACACTGTGGCGATGCGGATGGCATAAGCATACGTTCTATTTTCGCTTCATTTTTTGTGATGCTCAGGAAGCTTAAAATGATGGTACTTCATTAATGAGATTAATGAAAGAAAATAAACCTAAATGATGTTGCAGAATTGGATTTGAAACTCACTCGGCCTTTTTATGAAAAAGCAAGTTTCAAAATGCGGAGCTTAAGCCACTCCTTTTAAAACCATTTGATTCTGCAACGATATCAAGTTCAAAGCGTTAAAGGTTTCTTAAAAAACATCCGCAACCAATCATCATTTTAGAAAGTAGAGTACTTAGTATTCGTACTGCGTTCATAGTTAAGGCGCGGTGTACGGTAGCTAAGTGATGTCTTTCTACATCGCATATGATGCGATTAATTAGGACAGTCATGTGACTTTGTTTACCATAGTTAAGGGTCATGTGGGTGGGTCTAATTAATCATGAAATGACGGGTAGAACTTGACTAGTGCTTGTGATTTGTTGACCATAGTTAAGGTCATGAGCTACTAGGGGTAAAAACCATTATCGGGAGTTTCAAGTGTTGAAATTTGCAATGAGATTGCACACCTTCTATGTGATAGTTGGAGCCCGATACCCGCTACGAGTAATCGTTACTCCTGGAAGAGTTTTGCACTTTACAATTAGCTAACCTATTAGGTGTCTAGAAAGGTGTCAATGAGGAAAACGAGATTTACTTTAATTAGGTCCGTGCGAAAGCATGAGGAACCTCCCTCAAAGTACCGACATTGGCCTTGCTGAACGGTTAGCGAATTTATAGAGTGTAATTAATCCCGACTAGTCTTTCCTTTTAGGGTTTGAAGGAAGATTTGATAAAAACAGTGGGAGCCATCCTGATTAGATAAAATAATAACCAATCTAAACTTGCAAAGAGCGCACGTAGAGTGTTTTCTTCTCTTTCTCTCCTGGTAGCGACCATGACATGCCTTAATCAAGATAATAATATGGTTGTATTGACCGAACCTGCTTATTATATTGAGCTGGGGAACGTTGGTTCCATTCTTTCTTATAATTGTTATAAGACTGAGCAGGAAATAGGGGAATACAAGAATTCCCATGCCACTCAATTGAAGAAGAAGCATGTTGATGTATCTTCTTCAAGTGTGTTCATTACAGAGGACTGTTTCTCAATATACTCTACGTCATGAGTATATGATAGCAGATCAGGATCCCACATATGTAATTTGTTACATGGGCTTGGATAGGTAGAGAACTGGGATCGGGTGATAATGCAATTGTTTCAGCCAAGTCAGTTGGCAGAAATCACCTTGTATTATTAGAATACATTGATTCTGAACAAATGTTATTACATACCGAACCTGACATACAAAAATTATATCAGTCTCTATATTTGATAAAGGAAGATATGATCTTGTATTGCAGGATGATGTTGTGAACATTGTCCTGAATCAAGAGTTGATTGGATCAAGCACGTTATGAAATAGCATCAAAGTTCTAAATCAAACAACGGTTCTAAGTACATAGAACACAATCAAGAGGACAAGTTCATAAATGAACGAATCCTTCTTGAAGCATTATAGACTAGGTCATATCAATGCGACACGACTAGCTAAGGCACATAAAGATGAATATTTGAATCCGTTCGAACTTTCATCTTATGAAACTTGCGAGTCATGTCTCAAAGATAAAATGACCAACACTCCGTTTACTGGAAACGGAGGAAGAGTTGCTGGACTCTTGGATTGATACATGTTGATGTATTCGATCCATGTCTACACATGCCAGGATTGGTTCCTCGTACTTTATTATATTCACTAACTATCTCTCAAGATTCGAACGTGTGTTCCTGTTGAAACACAAGTCTGAAGCTTTTGAGAAATTCAAAAAATATAACCATGAAGTTGAGAACCAGAAGGGTAAAAGTATTAAGCCCTTCGATTTGATCGAAGAGAAGAATATTTAGGCATGGAATTCCTGGTTTATCTAAAAGAGAATGAGATTCTCTCTCTGCATTACTCCTCCATATACACCACAGCACAACAGGTGTATCGGGGCGAAGGAATCACACCCTATGAGATAGGATGCGCTCTATGATGAGTACTGCTGAGTTTCCTATTTTCTTTTGGAGTTATGTACTTGAGAAGCTGCATACCTATTGAATAGGGTTCCCACCAAATCAGTGCCTACCAATCAATATAAGATATGGTATGGGAAGAGACCATGTCTTAAACGAGTTAAGATATGGGGTTGTCCATCCTATGTTGAAAGGCAAAATCCGGACAAACTCGAGACAAAGTCGGTTCTGTAAGTTTTTTGGATATCCCAAACATGTGAGGGAATATCTTCTACCGAACCGAGGAACAAAAGTGTTTTGTTTCTCAACATGCCACCCTTTTAGGAAAAGGAATTTCTTTGAAAAAACAATTTAGTGGTAATGGGGTAGAACTGAAAGGAGTTCCAGCTATACAAACTACAAATGATGATTTAGTGGAACCGGAGAATTCAATAGTCTCCAATGAACTTCAGCCTCTCCGCGAATCTGGTAGGGTTCCTCACCCACCTGAGAGATAATACGATTATTCTCAGTGACAGTGGGAGCAAGGATTGCTTCATGGTTGATGATGACCCAACTAGATTCAGCAGGCCTTCATAAATGGGGATTTTGTGAAATGGCTGGGTGCAATGTGATCTGAGATGGAATCCATGTACACCAACAAAGTATGACTTTGCATGTTGCTCCTAAAGGAGTAAAACCCAACGGGAGCAAGTGGATCTTTGAGAAAGATACTTGGTGTATATGGAAAAGTTAAGACTTTCAAAGCTAGACATGTAGTAAAAGGTTCTCGTCATACAACCAGGTGTGGATTATGATGAAACCTTTTCTCCAGTAGCTATGCTTAAGACCATCCGGATCCTACTTTCCATCGCTGCATACTATGACTACGATATCAGGCATTTGCATATCATGACCGCTTATCTAAATATGATTTAGAAGGGAGCGTGTACATGACAGCCAGAGGGCTTTGTGGACTAGTGGGAGCAGCGGAAAGATGTGCAAGCTGCTTAGTTAAAGCATGCATCGCGGAGTTGGAACGTTTATAATTATAGCAGTCAAAGAGTTTGACTTCATCAAAAGGTAGATGAACCTTGTATATACAAAAAAAGGTAGTAGAGAGTGAGATTGTCTTTCTCTTGATAGGAAATAAGTTTCTTATGCTACGCTCGGTCAAGCCCCTCTTATCACGAGGATTCTCCATGACAGATCTGGGTGATACCTACTACATCTTGGGGTAGAGATCTATAAGATAGATCTAAGTGGATGTTGGGAGTGTCCCAAATCCAGATACATTAACACCATAGTAAAGGGGTTTAGTATGGAAGATTCTAAGAATAGTGGTTCTCCCACTTACTCAGAATCACTCTCTCCAAAAGGATGTCTCCGAAGACAGATTTGAATAGAGCTCGCATACAAGGGATGACCTCTTCTTTGGCAATAGACTCTATCCTGTATGCGATGTTATGTACCATACCAGATATAGCTCACTAGGTGTAGTGATCAGGAATCAATGGGATCTTGGGAGAATCACTGGGTAGCTGTGAAGCACTAAAGAAGTATTCTTTATGTTTGGTAATGGTAGACTCCAGTGGGAGTCCTTTACCAATTCGAGCTTCCAGAAGTGATAAGCTCGACTGAAAGTCAGTCACAGGCTTTGTCTATTACCCTTAGTGGAGGGATGATATGTTGGAAGAGTTCCAAGCTATATACCGTGGCAATCTCAACAATAAAGGATGGATACATCGCTACCAACGATGCTAACCAAAGAGGTTGTCTGGGTATTTCTTTTTCATGAGATGAACATCGTTCCTACCATTGAGCGTCCAATATTCGTATTGTGACAACAATGGAGTTGTGGCTTTGGCATAGGAACCCCGGTCCCATCAGCGATCCAGACATATTCTGAGGCAGTATCACCTGATCAGGAGATGGTTGATCTCTAGAGGATCGAGGTTAGGAGAGTTGACTTGAAGAAGACATGGCGGATCCACTCACGAAGGCCTTTCCCACGAAAGACTCTTATGGGACGTTGGGTATGAGATACTACAACAGATGGCCCTAGTGCAAGTAGGAGATTGTTAGTTGTATGTATGCCCTAGAGGCACATATGATGTATATTATAGTGGAGGCTTAGACATATATAAGGAGGACTTTCTTGCTAGACATGATAGTATGCTATCTGGTTGCTCTTTATCTTAACATGTACACTTTTATCGTCTCTCTGTGAAATGTTGGTAAAGCCCTTAGGATCTGTACTTGACTTCAAGGATTATGATAGGGATCATACTAGTAGGGTCTGGATAGTCGGTAAGTATATCCTTCAATTGTTCCTAGTCGTGGGAGTATCGAGACAGGGCATCTGTAAGTCCGCGGCGGCGCCCCGGCCGTCGATCCGACGCCGGAAATGCGGAAACGAAAAACTTTGCAAACTAGCAAACCGGCACCACCGCGCACTTTTAACCCGAATCGGGCCAATAACCTAGCTACTAGCAAACTAAAGATGGGTGAAGAGTTATACCAAGCGATCCGTGTCCTTCGGTCTTCGACTCCACTCCGATCTCCCGCGGAATCTCCGTCCGTCACGTCCTCGTCGGAAAGGGCACCACATAGCCGAATACTTTTACGGGCTCCCACCTCTTGACCGAGGCAACTCGGGCGCGAAGTTGGCTAGCCGACGCGTCCAAGATCTGCTGTAGGCTAGTGTAGAAACCATGTCTCTTTGGGGTTTAGTGTAGTTGCCATTGATGGAGGAATGAGGTTGAACTTTGAAATGAAGCTTAGGGATTTTATATAAGCAAAATGAGAATGAGATGAACATATTTTTCCACCACCTCAAAAAATAAAAACCCTCTCTCATAGTGGCCGGCCCTCTCATATCAAATGGTGGAGAGAAAAGATCAAAACCAAGAAGGGAGGTGATGGTAGGAGATCAAGGGTGGTGACCACATCAAAAGCAAGCTTCACATCATACACTAAATCAATCTTAATCTCATTAATGCATGAAATGATGATAGAAAAGAATGGAATAAAAAGAAGCTCTCATAATCAATCCATATGCAAGAAACCCCCTCCACTAATGTTATTTGCAAACTTGCAAATAACCCCCCTCCATCGAAAAGTCCGGCCGTGAAGGAACAAAGGAAAACCGGCCGGAACGGAATGCAAACTGGCAACTTCAGAAAATTGATCCCGTAATAAATTACAGGAAAACCCCGCTACTGCATATACATGCCCGCATTTGTATTCCCACTGAACACAAATGTAAAGAGACAATATCTACACTATCTAATACTAGGATCCGGTTTAAGCCAAAGCCGGCTAGTAAAATCCATCCGATCACGATCCATGCAATACCGCGCGTATCTGATCGAACCCTGCCATATCTCCATACGGCCTCTACAGCGTTTCGCCCGAAACTTGAGTAACTGTGTGTGGTGGACTCTAAAGACTCGTCAATACTATGGCTGTGGATTTAACCACTAGCACGTCAGAGGTATTAGCCATACGTGACGGGCCACCAGCTATTGACCAAAAGGGACGTCGATGAGCGCACTCATCCTGACACCCTACTGAGCCTGTCAGTGACCATATCCGTACAGTCCGGTCCATTCGTCTATGAGCATCGCATGGCGGGCCTAGGGGGTTGGTAAAAGTCAGACCCCCAAAAGCGGTACAAGTCGTGTCGGAGTGCAGCCCAGAACACCCTGAGATACTACTGGAATACCTACCAGTAAATCTCCTGCCTTGGCCAAGGACTTTTCATGTTCTGGCTCTCCTAGACACAGCGCGACCTCACCCCCAATACCGGGAGAGACGAACCCCTGCAGATCCGCTCACTGCCTCCATGTGGCTCGGGACTGTACCCAACTAAAACCTGTTTGCACGACTCCTTTGAGCCGTGGTAGGGTAGTAATCAAAGCATAGTGGGAACTCACACGAGACAAATGACGATCTCAGGTCGATGAACTAACCTGTACACATGTCACCAGGGAACTGCTATCTGACATTAGGTATAATCCCAACTAGCAGGTCCCCGGCGAGTCCTGTCCGGTGTACTCATAACCCAATGAGCACCTGTATACATCTTAGGTGAACCAACTGACACCAGTGGCTTATGAGACCGGCCACCGCCCCTCGTCGGGGTCTCGACTGTATACACTAGTCTACTCCGGAGTATCGATGCCCTGTCTCGAAACTCCCACGACTAGGGACCTTTTAAGGATGTGCTTATAGACTCCAGCTCTCACGTATATGATCGCCCTCATACTGCTGGAAGTCAAGCAAGAATCCTAGGGGCTCTATCAATGTGTAATAGCGACTCGTAAGGTCACCTAAAGCAGTACACGATGATAAAGATAAACCAGATAGCATACTATCATCTCGAGTAAGACTGTCCTACTGGGACAGGTCCTCCCTCAATCATTGCAATCATGTACCTGTGATCCAATAATTGACTCTGAGGGCACTATCTCCAATAATCTCCCACCTGCACTCAAGGCTAATTATTGCGATGTCGCATACTCCTCTACTAGTCAGTCTCACAAAGCTCGATTGTGAAACTATTGCATTCGAGGAATAGCCTCAGTGAGTGGATCCGCTCTGGTGTTCCTTTCTATGTCTCTCTTTATCTCAAGTTCGCGGAGAAAGCCATCTCCCGAAATGAGCAATACCTGTCTTAGAATGTCTGGATGTCTGATGGGACCTAGCTCATAAATGAACTCCAAATCCAAACTTCTTAGACTGTATCGTCAACTGAACTTAATCAGTATCCTACGCCATGCCTCCCTCGGTATCCCCTTGGACCACTTGTCCAAAATACTGCCCCTCGTCAGAGGGAAAACTATAACTCTGACAACCTCTCTGTCATCCAGGTCACCTTGAAAGCCTGGAATGATAACTATCTCCCGAAGGAGAATGCTGTTATCATATCCCTAGAACATCAACTTATGTTCTAAGACTGCTTCCGACTGTTTCTCCAGGATTGAATCAATATCAACTTATTGCATCTACTGCAAGAACATCTGGTGTGGTACTTGACATCTCATGATTGACTCAATTGCCTAAGCAAGTGATCTACCAATCATGCACATCCCTCTCCCCTTTAGTCAGTAAGACACCTTTAGAGAGGGTGACTCCATTACCTGCAGGTACACCACCATGCCAGGAGTCGTCCATTCTAAATACTCATAGAATGCTGTCAAAGTACCCAGATTGGGAAACCACCCAAATCTAGATCTAAAACCATAGATCCAGTAACCAGAATGTCTGATATAATATCCAAGTCCTATGTGGAGAAACCACTGTGTGACGACCAAAGTATAACCGATTGTAGTAAAGGAATATCACTTCCTACACTGTGTATGTCATCCAAATACCAGGACATCACACCCTACTACCTTCTCAACAGATTCATCCCTTATTCTGATGAAGTCAAACCTATGACTGTCACATCAGAAATAGATGATCTATCTCCGCTATATCTGCTTTCGTCTATAAATAGACATAAGCCTGATGTCCACCAATGCTTCCGTCGCTCCCACTGACTACGACAACCCTCTGGCAGAGTCATATACACGTGCACTTCTAAAGTCAGTTTAGAACGACGCTATACTCATCCTCTTGCCGGGTCTCACAGTCTGGAACAACAGCAATGGCAAGTCTGGGTAAACAAGAACCTCCCTGCCACCGTCCTTGAGCGTACCGAAGTACCTCTCGGGTGCCTGAGGTTACCCACCATATCTGCGGAGTGGCCAATGGAATGTCAAACCAGATTGAATCTTTAGGTTCTTTTTAAATCTTCGGTAATCGTTTGCGGTTCTGGAATCACTTCCAGTTCTACCATACTCCCACTACTGTTTTCTGAAGAAATCCATTTTTGTTAAAACTGTGGCGAATTAAGAACAATATCACTATTGATCTTCCAAATGGTAGAAAGTCAACCCTCGTCATAGCCCGGGTCAACCTACAAACAGCCATTACAGAAACGTGCCTTGAGTTATCCGGAGTCTGGATTTAAGCATAAGCCGGACAACTCCCCGTATCTTAACAATGTCAAGATATGAACTGTTCTATATCCAATACAGAAACAGAGGCACTGATTTTATTGAACCAGATTCAAATCATGCAGCTATTTTCAGTGCATGTCAACTAAATGGAAGAGAGGCCGATCAGCATTACTCAACTTAGGAGTACTTCCAATTATGAGTAACCTGAAAGAGAAGCAAGTTCTCTTAATCATTACTTTCAGCTGAATACCATTCACAAGTATCTACATCCTCGATCACCTTGAAGAATCCCGATACTTGCAACATCTGGTTCTCTACTTTATTCATATACCTATAACTTCTCAAAACTCAGACCCTGTGTTTCTACGAAACACCTGTCTAAGAACTAGAGAAGTCACAAGTAAACAGAATATAGTACGAGTACCTACCCCTCTGTCCTAATGGACACTGGACAACATACAATACTCTGTATAAGTCTGCTGAGTCTAACAACTCATTCACTGTGCGTCGTAGGTTGAAAACTGTACTTATGGTTAAGAAGAATTACACCGCTGTTCAGTGCTCCTTACCTAACCATCCACTGATATAGGTAAATGTCATAGACATAATTTCAAAAAGTATATCTCACTCTATAAAAATAGACGTACAGATATATCAATTTGAAATTGGTGCATAACAACGGATATTCAAAACCAAATATTTTCCGTCCGGCAAACAACCCAGGTGACTTCCTCAAATATCACCAATTACAACGAATTCCGATATAATGAGGATGATCACCTAATTCCCAATAACTTACTCCCACTCATCATCTGTAAAACCATACAGATGTGAGAATCATACCTGGTAAATATATACCCTGGAGCAAGTGTCTAATTGGGAAATCAGTTTTCTTTTAACAGTACACAGTGAAACTGAAACATTAAAATGTTTCGATGGGGTATCCGGGTATTCCCAGTAATGCCTCTTCCATTATCCAGATTCACAACTGTAACCGCATATTTCTTTGCCATCTCTCCAAATCCCTTTATATGTCTTTAGTCATTACCTTCTGTACACCCCTTTAGACCAAATGGTTTTCTTCCTTCCCTACCGTTCGGCACCAGCCTATGGTTTGGAAGAAGACTATCCAATAAGCATAATGGGTGTACTGTCCTAATCCCAGGAGCACTCGCAATGCGAGAGAAGGTGAAGATAAAAGACAACCGAATAAACCTTATTCCTATTTCTCCTGAATCAGGATCCATCCCTGAACTGGAACAAGTTCCTTTCAAGTTCGTATATAACCATACGATGGATTATCCAATAAACTTGGGATCTTCGTAGTGATACGGAGTGTCCTGGAGAAATACAAAGGTGATTTAGGATTGGCAAAGAAATACTTGGTTTGGTCGTGAATAGCAGTCGCAATTTACTTTGCCCTCTTACTAATCCCTTTCTTTGTCTTAACTTAATACCTTCTGTACACCATTTAGGCTAATTGGTTTTCTTCATTCCCTACCGGTCGGCACCTGCCTATGGTTTGGAATAAGACTATCCAATTTGCGTAATAGGTGTACTATCTCCTAAACCAAGGAGTACTCGCAATGAGAGAAGGTGAAAGGAAAAGATAACTGAATAGTCCTATTCGTTTTCTCCAGAACCAGAAACCATCCTCGAATAAATTCCTTCGAGTTCGTATATAACCATATGATGGTTTTGTCCAATGGAAGTGGACGTTCGTAGTAATACGGGGTGTCCCGGAGAAAAGGGTAAAAGTAGGAGTGGCAATGAGGTCTGCAACTCTGACAATCCAAAAGCCAGTGTTAAGAAGGTTCGGTCAACTTGGTCACTGAGTCATAGTCTAGGGTCGGGTCAATAGTCGCTGCCAAAGAGAGAGAAAAGAAACACTCAGCGTGCACTCTAACCTAGATCAGAATG
The DNA here is from genome assembly GCA_030015575.1 of Agapanthus africanus. Classification (NCBI taxonomy): domain Eukaryota; kingdom Viridiplantae; phylum Streptophyta; class Magnoliopsida; order Asparagales; family Amaryllidaceae; genus Agapanthus; species Agapanthus africanus. Next base: position 387,892,868 of record CM057349.1, on the reverse strand, counting down.
GTTATCACTTTATCTAATCTGGAAACCTCCCACTGTAACGTCAAATTCTTCCCCAAACCTGAAAGAAGAATTAGCCGGGACCACCCGAGGAGTAAACCAACTCATCAGTGGGAATCGGGATCCAACTATCATCGCATGATAACGTGACGGAATCCACTCACGTTATCACACTTCAGAAGGTATGCGCATATCTGGCAAGTTTCAGTTTCTTTAGAAACTCCCGATGTGGATTTTTACCCCATGCTCTTATGACCTTGACTTTGGCCAACATATTATAAGTCACATGTCAAGTTCTACCCGTCATTGTCCAGGTTAATTTGAACCCACTGGTACATACCCTTGACTTTGGCCAAAATAGTAGTACGACTATCCTAAACCAACGCATCTATCTATGCAGCATATGAATACCCAATAGCTACCAAACACTGTGCCTTGACTTTGTCCAACATACACAGCTTGAATACTATTGACTATCCATATGAAATGACGGAGGGCTACGAATGGTTTCTGGCGAAAACCTTTAACGTAATGAACTTGATATCGTTGAAGGAACGGATAGCTTTTTAGAAAAATATAGTAACGAAAACCTTTGCTAAAGAGGTCACTCCCGGTGAAGGGATCTCGGCTCTTTTCCCGTAGAATGAGGTGCAGGATATTCCAACTGAATACCACGATGCAAAGCAAAAGTAATCGGCTATAGTGAAGTTATTGCCCTGATGCAAACTTCTGTCCAAGGGGTCACTCCCGGTGAAGGGATCTCGGCCCTTGCTTCGTCGACTGAGGAGCAGGATATTCCAACTGAATACCATTGTGCAAAACAAAAGAGAACGCCCTTGCAATAACAGCTTTTTGAAAAAGTGTTCCAACAACATCAGAATAGGTTTGTTTATCTTGCATTGATCCGAATCAACGCAGTCCCATCAATTGATCACACCACAAAAGAACGAAAATAATGATGTACGTATATGCCATCCACATTCGCCACTGGGTCCCGTCATCACCCGTTAGGTTAGCTAACTAACGACAGAGCGGGGACTGGACTAGCGCAGATGCAAAACATATACAACATCTACTAGTATATATATAATATACAATTTTCGCTCAAGGCGTGATAAAATGCAACATCACAGAACAATATAGATATCTGGGATCCCCGGGTTTCATAGAGCCGCTACTAAAACCCGACGTTCCTCTGGTCGTATGGATAGCCTGTGCAATGAAAAGTCCTAGACCCCTACGGGAGCGGCAAGTTACCCGCCAAAACCTGAAGCGGGGCAGCCCCCTTCAACAATGTGAATGGACCACCCAGCACTTCATGGAATCCGGTAACTTGGGCGTCCCTCCTGGGTCAAACCTATACCCCCTACGAGTGCGGCGAATAGCCCACCAATTCTAGAGTAAAGCCCCCTCCGTCTCAATGCCATGAGATGCGGGCTCGTTGCCCTCTAGAACCCGGCTATCCGTGCACCCCTCCGCGGGGTAATCCTAGTACAGAAAATAAAATATACATACAACGGGTACATCGACCGCAACCTGGTCGTGCCCCAAAATAATAATACAAACAGGCAGTGACGGCAGTCCACAGGTCGGACGCTCGCCCCGCAATATCAAATGTATATATAAAACAAAACTGTACTAACATTGCATCCAGGCTATCCCCCACGACCGATCCGCAACATCACAGCAAAACACAGAACATCAAAGTGAATGTCACGTTCGCAAATCCGTCTAAAAGGGCTATAGCAGTTATGTTAGTTATATGTATGCCCTAGAGGCCATTGCTATACATAGGATGTATATTGTAGTGGATGCTTGGACATATATAGGGAGGACTTTCTTGCTCGACATGATAGTATGCTATCTGGTTACTCTTTACCTTAACGTGTATACTGTTTGTCTCTCTGTTACATGTTGGTAAAGCCCTTAGGATGTGTACTTGACTACCTGGACTATGATGCAGATCATACTAGTGGGGACATGGTAGTCCATAAGTACATCCTTCAAAGTCCCTAGTCATAGGTGTATCGAGACGGGGCATCGATATACCAGAGTAGACTAGCGTGTACCTTCTCGACCCATACAGATGGGCGATGGATGATCCAATATCCATTGGTGTTTGACATCAGAGATGATATACGGGTGCTCAGTGGAGACTGGGTACACTGGACGGACTCGCCGAGAACTCCCAGATGGTATTATACCTTACGTCAGATGGCAGTTCTCTGGTGACACTGGTACAGAGTAGTCTGTTGACCCGAGATCGTCATAGAGTCTTGTGTGGTTCCCACTGTGCTTTGATTTCCACCTTACCACGTCCAAGAGGGCGTGCAAAACGGTGGTTTTTGGGTACAGTCCCGAGACACATGGAGGCAATGAGCGATAGGAGGGGATTCGTCTCTCCCGGTATAGGGAGTTGATGTTGCGCTGTGTTTGATTGGCTATAACCGGAAATCCCTGGCCAGGGTTGCTGAGATTTACAAGTAAGTGTTACCAGTAGTTTCTCGAATTGTTATAGACCTCATATCGACACGACTTATCGAGCTATTGGGGTCTGACGTTTACCACCCCTAGGCGAGATATGCGACATATCAGACGATCGGACCGGACTGTACGGTAAGTGTTACTGGTTGGATTCACAGGAGTGTGAGCGGGCTTGCTCGTCGATCTTCTGATCGCTCAATACCCGGGTGGCCGTTACGTTTAGCAGACCGCTTGCGGCTTGTGGGTGTTTGATATGATCATCACCTGCTGCCGGCGTATTGACGAGTCTTTAGAGTCCTACACAGAGGTTTCCTGGCTCAAGTGAAACGAAATAGGAGCACATATGAGATATGTGCGGGACCGAGAATAATACCAGTATGTGATACTGTATTCGATTCTCGCGATTTGTGACATTGATCGGTTATATGCGATATAGCCGGGATATCGGATCAAGTGTTGATTCGAAAAGATGTTACTGTTGATATTAGTCGGTTATATGCGATATGATCGGATCATTAAATCAAGTGTTGATTTAATGATTTAATGCATAATTATATATTTGATATATTACTTTGCATTAACTAGTATTGGTTCATTTTAATTGGATTTTCTCGCTTGCTTTGCACAAGTTGTATATGTGATATACTTTTGTGCACTTGATTGTATCATATTTGATGATACATGTTAACTTGGTTAAGTGTAAAGATTAAACCATGGTTAAGTTAATGATTAGGGTTTTTCTTTTCTTTCTTATTTATTTATTTATTTATTTTGGAAAGAATAAAGAGAAAATGGTGGTTTTCTTTGTTTGTAGTTGAATCTTCATGAAGGTTTGACTTTCTAACCATTTTGTCTTCATGCTTAACCCTAACCATTTAAACAAACCATGGTCTATTCTCTACACTTAACTAGGGTTAGGATATGATAAGTATTCATATTATTTATCCTTTTTCAATATACTTATGATATTCTTTCTTATTCTTCTTCATCTTCAACATTGAAGAAAGCCTTCTACCAACAATGGTGGAATGTGAAAAAGAGTGAGAAATCCAAATCTAAAGTGAACCCACCTCCTATTTCTTCATCCTCTACCTCTTGCCAAGTAGTATAGGGTGTTTCCTTCACAAGTTTTCATGGCTTGGTGAAGGTGGAGCTTGATCTAGTGATGCCTCGACGTAGATCATCTTCGGCGTCGTAGTCGATGACCTAGCCCGTCCATTCTCCGATGAAGCCGACGCTAGAGCCCAAGATCAAATTTATACAGCGAGGAGACATCATCGCGGAGCCATGGAGGTGGAGAACCGGATCTACAAAGGTTGTATTTCCGTTTACCATTTAGTTAAGTTGTTAACTAGTTTCTTTTTCGCCTAAAATTCTAGTCAATGATCCGTATTAGGGTTTCTCGGCACCCGTAAAATTTGAAATTGGCATGGTTGATGCCTTGTGAGACCTCTTGAGAGTGCCTAGGAACCCTACAGTGGTATCATAGCCTAGCTAGAGCCTTAGGCGATGCGTAGACGGAGTTAGAAATCCGAACGAACCGAAACCCTAACCCAAAAATTGCTCTCTGGAAATTTTCTGAATTTTTGGATTTTTGTGAATTAAAAATTGCTAAAAAATTCAGCAGGGAATATGATGAATTACTGTGAAGCACGTGCAAGTGATTCGACAGAAGAGCCAAGGAACCGCGGCCACACCCTGGCTTGAGCGGCGGTTCCGCGGCCAGAATACTGAATCAATGCACGTGGTTTGCACAGTAATTAGTTTCTGTATGTGCTGTATTTTATGGGAATTTTTAATATTTATTCAAGAGATGAATTTTCTGGGTTGTTTTGGGGATTCGAATGTTCGATCGGATTATCAAATTTTGTCTGTGTGGTTTTCCGGATAATTTTTGAATATTTTAAAAAGTTCGACCGGATATAAATATCCAATTTTTCCCCTGTCGGGAAATTTCCAAGTGTTGGATTTTTCCGTGGTTTAACGACGTTCTAAGTAGTGCAAGCAACGCGATGGTCCCTCTAGAAGACAACAAACCTTAACTCGATTATGTGACCGTCTTGAACTGCCCTTTGAACCTTCGGGTTTGGGGCAGTACGGCGTGCCACATGTGAGGCGTTGGCTTGACCCTTCTACGGCTGGACCGTTGGTACTGAGGCACGAACTGAATGTGGTTAGACTTATTTCATGTGTTGATCTATATCGGGAAAACTTGGGTGTTCGACTGTTTGATCGAAAAGTTTAACATTTTCTATTTATCCGGAATGTGATACAATAATTGGAATTCACAAGTAGTTATGAGATAACTGAATGAATGTTATAAACATAGCAGTTTAGTCTCACTTGATCGGTTGCCACGGAATTTTGATGTGATCAAAAGTCCGTCGCAATCACGTAGCGTACGTGGATACTCGCCGGATAAACTTAATAGACAGCCTCACTCCATAGCCCCGACCAAGTGACTGTAGGAGAACCCCGTCGCTGAAAGCATCCGTCCGGGTGCTCGCGGTAGCGGTGTTCCGCCTTGGTGCACTTCGTCGACGGTATCGGGGTGCGGCCGTCTATTAAAGTTTGCGACGAGCATTCGATCAGGATGTCGGGAATCTTGTTGAATTGCCCGACTTGGTATTGAAAAGTGTTTTCGATTTTGAGACTAAAATGCGGGGTTTATAATTGTTAGGCATGCGATGTCTAAGTAATTCATTTGATTAGGCATGCGATGTCTAAAGTGGTTGCGGATTCCAACTGTTGTAGTTTTACACTTTCTTTTCTGTGACCGTAAGTGTAATATGTGATATCGCCGGTTTCGTTGCTATATGTCAACGACAATTGGGATGGACATATTTACTTACGTTGATGACATGTGATGTTATGTGTTGCTGGATATGTTATATTGGATCGTCGTGTTTGAATAGCCGGGGGTTTTTATGTGAGATGAGTGTTTTTCATTTTCATTCATGTAAAAACTTGTATGTAATATTCTTTTATTGGGGCACTTCCAGGTTGCGGAAGTTGTCACCGTTTGTATATTATTTACTTTTCCGCACTAGGATAGACCCAAGGAGGGGAGCACAAGTAACCGGGTTCTGGAGTCCAGTGGGAGACCATCTCGAGGAGTCGAGTCCGGGTCTCCTAACTCTAGAATTGGTAGGGTTGCTTGCCGCTCTCTTAGGGGTCTAGGGGTGTGGGTTTGGCTATTCATCACGACCGTGGAATCCGTGTTTTATACTGGCTCGTATTGAAAACACGGACGTCCTAGTATATCCAATATTTCATATGATACTTCTGCTGCGATATCTGTGATGTAACCATGTGATGTTCTGTGATAGATACTGTATATAGTATATATGATATATTATATAGACGTTACTTATGTTTTACACCCGCGCTAGCCCTGCCCCGCTCTGCCGTTAGTTACCTAACCTAACGGTGCACGAGGGGACATCGAGGCGAATGCTGATGGCATAAGTGTACGTCGTATTTATCTGTGATATTTAGGTATTTTAAATGATGGGACTTCATTAATATGATTAATGAAATAAAAGAAACCTAAGATGTTGTAGAATCGAATTTTAAAATAAACAGGTAGCTACAATTCTTGCTTTGCACAGCGGTATATATGATATATCCTGCACCTTATTCGATAAGGAAAGGACCGAGATCCCTTCACCGGGAGTGACTCCTTTAGCAATAACTGGCAGATGCTACACACTCGGTTTTTCTTTTGATTGCTTTTAAGAGTTTTTGCTTTGCACAGTGATATATATGTTAGTTATATGTATGCCCTAGAGGCCATTACTGTACATAGGATGTATATTGTAGTGGATGCTGGGACATATATAGGGAGGACTTTCTTGCTCGACATGATAGTATGCTATCTGGTTGCTCTTTACCTTAACGTGTATGCTGGGTGTCTCTCTGTTACATGTTGGTAAAGCCCTTAGGATCTGTACTTGACTACCTGGACTGTGATGCGGATCATACTAGTGGGGAAATGGTAGTCCATAAGTACATCCTTCAAAGTCCCTAGTCGTGGGTGTATCGAGACGGGGCATCGATATACCAGAGTAGACTAGCGTATACCTTCTCGACCCATACAGATGGGCGATGGATGATCCCATATCCATTGGTGTTTGACATCAGAGATGATATACGGGTTCTCAGTAGAGACTGGGTACACTGGACGGACTCGCCGAGAACTCCCAGATGGTATTATACCTCACGTCAGATGGCAGTTCTCTGGTGACACTGGTACAGAGTAGTCTGTTGACCCGAGATCGTCATAGAGTCTTGCGTGGTTCCCACTGTGCTTTGATTTCCATCTTACCACGTCCAAGAGGGCGTGCAAAACGGTGGTTTTTGGGTACAGTCCCGAGTCACATGGAGGCAATGAGTGATAGGAGGGGATTCGTCTTTCCCGGTATAGGGAGTTGATGTTGCGCTGTGTTCGATTGGCTATAACAGGAAATCCCTGGCCAGGGTTGCTGAGATTTACTGGTAAGTGTTACCAGTAGTTTCTCGAATAGTTATAGACCTCATATCGACACGACTTATCGAGCTATTGGAGTCTGACGTTTACCACCCCTAGGCGAGATATGCGACATATCAGACGATCAGACCGGACTGTACGGTAGTGTTACTGGTCGGATTCACTGGAGTGTGAGCGGGCTTGCTCGTCGATCTTCAGATCGCTCAATACCCGGGTGGCCGTTACGTTTAGCAGACCGCTTGCGGCTTGTGGGTGTTTGATATGATCATCGCCTGCTGCCGGCGTATTGACGAGTCTTTAGAGTCCTACACAGAGGTTTCCTGGCTCAAGCGAAACGAAATAGGAGCGCATATGAGATATGTGCGGGACCGAGAATAATGCGTATATGTGATACCGTATTCCATTCTCGCGATGAATGTATCGATTAGGTTATATGCGATATACCCTAGTTATCGAATCAAAGGTTGATTCGATAAGCCGATACATAGGATACTGGTCGGTTATATGCGATATGACCGGATCGTTAAATCAAGTGTTGATTTAATGATTTAATGTATAATTATATATTTGATATATTACTTTGCATTAACTAGTATCGGTTCACTTTAAATGGATATTCTCTCTCGGGTGTGCGCATTGCATATGCGATATGATTTTGTGCACATGTTTGTATCATGTTTGATGATGCATGCTTTTTGGTTAAGTATAAAGAATTAAACCAAGGTTAAGTTGTTGATTAGGGTTTTACTTATTCATTTATCTTATTTATTTATTCATTTTGAATAAATTAGAAGATAAATGAATGGTGGCTACTTTTGTTTTTAGTTGAAGTTTCATGAAGCTTTGACTTGTTGACCTTTTGTTCTCATCCTTAACCCTAACCATTCAACCCAACCTTAGTCAATTCTCTACACTTAACTAAGGTTAAGATTATGATAAGTATTCTTTTATTTTTCTATTTTCAAAAAACCTTATCATATTCTTTATCTTCTTCTTCTTCTTCACTTCAAGAAAAAGCTTCACAAGCTTTAATGGCAAAGTGAGAATTAGAGTGAGAAATCCAATTCTAAAGTCTACCCACTTCCTATTTCTTCATCCTCTACCTCTCGCCAAGTAGTAGAGTGTGTTTCCTTCACAAGTTTTCATGACTTGGTGAAGGTGGAGCTTGATCTTTCGATGCCTCGACATAGATCATCTTCGGCATGGACATCGACGACCTAGCTTGCCCATTCTCCGACGAAGCCGACGCTTGAGCCCGGATTTGATTTGGACAGCGGAGAGGACCTCGTTGCGGAGCTATGGAGGTGGAGCACCGGATCTACAAAGGTTGTATTTCCGTATCTTGTAGTTAAGTGTTAACTAGTTAGCTTTTTCGCCTAGACTTCTAGCAAACGATCCGTAGTTTAGGGTTTGTAGGCACCGTAAAATTTGAAATTGGCATGGTTGATGCCTTGTAAGACCTCTTGGGAGTGCCTAGGAACCCTACAGTGGTATCAGAGCCTAGCTAGAGCCTTAGGCGAAGTCTAGACGGATTTTGAAACCCGAACGAACCCGAAAACCCAAACCCAAAATGCTCTCTGTCCTTTTTCCAAAAATTGGGATTTTTCCAAATTAAAAATATGCAGAAAAATAAGCAGGGTTTTCTAAGAATTACGGTGAAAAATTTTGGTCGTAATTCCATCAAACAGCCGCGGAACCGCGGCCTTAGCCCACGTGGCGCGGCGGTTCCGCGGCAACACTGTTGCATCGTTGACCAAAATTTGCACAGTAATTATTAGTTTGCTGTGCTGAGTTTTCTGGGTAATTTTAAAATATACTCTACAGTTGAGTGTTCTGGGGTTGCATTGGGAATAGTATGCTCGTTCGGATTATCAAATTTTGTCTGTGTGGCTTTCCGGATAAATTTTAGAATATGTTAAAAAGTTCGACCGGATATAAATACCCAATCTTTCCCCTGACGGAAAATTTCCAAGAGTTGGATTTTTCCGAGGTTTAACGACGTTCTAAGTAGTGCAAGTAACGCAATGGACCCTCTGGAAGACAACAAACCTTAACTCGATTATGTGACCGTCTTGAACTGCCCTTTGAACCTTCGGGTTTGGGGCAGTACGGCGTGCCACATGTGAGGCGTTGGCTTGACCCTTCTACGGCTGGACCGTTGGTACTGAGGCATGAACTGAATGTTTTAAAACCTGTTTCATGAGTTGAGCTGTTTCGGGAAAACTTGGGTGTTCGATTATTTGATCGGAAAGTTTAACATTTTCTATCTTATTCGGAATGTGATACAATAATTGGAATTCACAAAAGTTATGAGATTACTGAATGAATGTTATAAATCTAGCAGTTTAGTCTCATTTGATCGGTTGCCACGGAATTTTGATTTGATCAAAAGTCCGTCGCAATCACGTAGCGTACGCGGATACTCGCCGGGTAAACTTAATAGACAGCTACACCCCATAGCCCCGACCAAGTGACTGTAGGAGAACCCCGTCGCCGAAAGCATCCGTTCGGGTGCTCGCGGTGGCGGTGTTCCGCCTTGGTGCACTTCGTCGACGGTATCGGGGGTGCGGCCGCCTACTGAAGTTTGCGACGAGTATTCGATCAGGATGTCGGGAATCTTGTTGAATTGCCCGACTTGATATTGAAAAGAGTTTTCGATTTTGAGACTAAAATGTGGGGTTTATAATTGTTAGGCATGCGATGTCTAAGGAATTCATTTGGTCAGGCATGCGATGTCTGAGGTGGTTGCGGATTCCAACTGTTGTAGTTTTACACTTTCTTTTCTGTGACCGTAAGTGTAATATATGATATCGCCGGTTTCGTTGCTATATGTCAACGACAATTGGGATGCGCATATTTACTTACGTTGATGACATGTGATGTTATGTGTTGCTGGATATGTTATATTGGATCGTCATGTTTGAATAGCCGGGGGTTTTTTATGTGAGATGAGTGTTTTTCATTTTCATTCATGTAAAAACTTGTATGTAATATTCTTTTATTGGGGCACTTCCAGGTTGCGGAAGATGTCACCGTTTGTATATTATTTACTTTTCCGCACTAGGATAGACCCAAGGAGGAGGGCACAAGTAACCGGGTTCTGGAGTCCAGTGGGAGACCAACTCGAGGAGTCGAGTCCGGGTCTCCTAACTCTAGAATTGGTAGGGTTGCTTGCCGCTCTCGTAGGGGTCTAGGGGTGTGGGTTTGGCTATTCATCACGACCGTGGAATCCGTGTTTTATACTGGCTCGTATTGAAAACACGGACGTCCTAGTATATCCAATATTTCATATGTTTCTTCTGCTGCGATATCTGTGATGTGATCATATGATGTTCTGTGATAGATACAGTATATAGTATTTATGATATATTATATAGGCGTTACTTATGTTTTACACCCGCGCTAGCCCTGCCCCGCTCTGCCGTTAGTTACCTAACCTAACGGTGCACGAGGGGACATCGAGGCGAATGCGGATGGCATAAGTGTACGTCGTATTTATCTGTGATGTTTAGGTACTTAAATGATGGGACTTCATTAATGTGATTAATGAAATAAAAGAAACCTAAGATGTTGTAGAATCGAATTTCAAAATAAAACAGGTAGCTACAGTTCTTGCTTTGCACAGCGGTATATGTGATATATCCTGCACCTTATTCGATGAGGAAAGGACCGAGATCCCTTCACCGGGAGTGACTCCTTTAGCAATAACTGGCAGATGCTACACACTCGGTTTGTCTTTTGATTGTTTTTAAGTGTTTTTGCTTTGCACAGAGATATATATGATATATCCCGCACCTCATTCGACGAGGAAAGGACCGACGATCCCTTCACCGGGAGTGACTCCTTTAGCAAAACTAGAAAATCCTCAAAAGCACTCCATTTCAAAATCATTTGATTCTACAACGATATCAAGTTCATTACGCAATAGGTTTTCAGAAAAACCTGTCGTAGCCCTCCGTCATTTCAGATAAGTCCGGTTTTAGTATTCGTGCTGCGTTTGTTGACCTTGTCAAGGCGCAGTGTGCGGTAGCTAACCAGTATTTATCTGCTTATGCATATGATGCAGATTGGGTTAGGGTAGTCGTGCGGCCTTGTTGACCTTGTCAAGGGTTGTGCGGGTGGGTTTGATTCAATCCCGGGTTGAACTTGACTTACGGTCTATGGTTTGTTGACCTTGTCAAGGTCATAGATCGTTCAGGGCAAAACATTATCGGGAATTTCAAGTGTTGAAATTTGCAATGAGATTGCATACCTTCTATGAGATAGTTGGATCCCGATACCCGCTGCGAGTAAGAGTTACTCCTGGGAGAGTTTTATACATTACAATTAGCCGATCAAGTAGGTGTCTAGAAAGGTGTCAACGGGGTTACGCCTCTGGGAAAACGAGGTTTACATTAATTAGGTTCGTGCGAAAGCACGGGGGACCTCCCTCAAAGTACCGACACTGGCCTGGCTGAAAGATTGGCGAACTTGTAGTGTGTAATTAATCCCGGCTAGTCTTTCCTTTTAGGGTTTGAAGGAAGATTTGATAAAAAGCAGTGGGAGCCATCCTGATTAGATAAAATAATAACCAATCTATTCTTACAAGAGCGCACGCGGAGTGTTTTCTTCTCTCTCTCTCCAGGTAGCGACCATATCACGCCTTAATCAAGATAATAATACGGAATATTGACCGAACCCGCTTGTTATACTGAGCTGGGGAACGTTGGTCCCGCTCCAACTTATAATTGTTATAAGACAGAGCAGGAAATTGGGGATTACCAGAATTCCCGTGCCGCCCAAACGAAGAGAGTGCATGTTGATGCATCATCTTCGGGTGTGTTCATTACAGAGAATTGTTTCTCAGTATTCTTTACGTCCTGAGTATGTGATACCAGATCAGGATCCCAGATATGTAATCTGTTACATAGGGCTACAGAAAGGTAGAGAACTGAGAACGGGTGATAAGTTTCATGAGGCAGAAAACGGGGCAAGTGTTGCAGCCAAGTCTGTTGGTCACTGTCACCCTGTATTACCAATACATTGATTCTGAATGAATGTTATTAGATACCGAACCTGATATACAAAATCATATCTGTCTTTTTATTAGTAAAGAAACGGTAAAATTTTGTATTGTTGGATAATGTTTTGAACATTTCCTATATCAAAAGTTGATCGGTTTAGGCACGTTATCTAAAAGCATTGATGTTCTAAATCAAACTACAGTTCTTTAGTATACGGAATACACACAAGAGGAAGAGTTCAGAAATGAACGAATCCTACTTGAGGTATTGTAGACTAGGTCAGATCAATGCGACCCGACTGGCTGAGTTACATTTAGATGCATATTTAAATCAGTTTGAATTTACATCTTATGAAACTTGCCAGTCATGTCACAAAGATAAGATGACCATAGCTCTGTTTATTGGAAACAGAGAAAGAGTTAGTAAACTCTTGGGATGATACATGTTGATGTATGTAGGTCCCCTGTCTACACATGCCAAGACCGGTTCTTTATACTTCATTACGTTCTCTGATGATCTCTCAAGATTCAGACCTATGTTCCTGTTGAAACACAAGTCCGAACCTTTTGAGATATTCACGGAATATAAGTTAGAAGTAGAGAACCAAAACGGGTATAAGTATTATGTCCTTTGATGTGATCAAGGAGGAGAATACTTGTGCACGGAATTCCTGGACTTTTCTAAAGGAGAATGAGATTCTCTCTCAGCATTACTCCTCCGAATACACCATAGCACGATGGTATATCGGGGCGGAGCAATCACACCCTATATGATAAGGTGTGCTCTATGATGAGTACTACTGAGTCACCTATTTCCTTTTGGGAGTTATGCACTTGAGAAGCTGCATACCTATTGAATAGGGTTCAAATCAAATCAGTTGCCTACCGCTTCATATGTGATATGGAAAGGGAAGAGCCCATGTCTTAAGCTAGTTAAGATTTTGGGTTGTCCGGCCTATGTCTAAAAGCAAAATCCGGACAAGCTCGAGGTAAGGTAAGTTATGTAGAACTGGAAGTGTTTCAGCTATACAAACTACAACAGATGATTTGGTACAACCAAAGGATTCAGTAGATACCAACGAACCTCAGCCTCTCCGCCGATCTAGTAGGGTTCTTCACCCACCTGAGAGATACTTCGGTTTCTCTATGACAGTGGGAGCGAGGATTACATCATGAGATGATGACCCAACTAGCTTCGAGCTGGCCATCAGGAGTAAGACTCTGTAAGAATGGCTGGATGCTTAGTGATCTGAGATGGAATCCATGTACACCAACAAAGTATGGACTTTGGTTGCTATATCTGAAGGGTTAAATCCCCATCAGGAGCAAGTATATCTTGAGAAGATTACTTGGTGTAGATGGAAAAGTTGAGACTTTCAAAGCTAGACTTATCAAAGGTTTGCATCATTGGCCAGGTGTGGATTATGTTGAAACCTTTTCTAAGAATCTATGCTTAAGTCCATCAAGACCCTACTTGTCACGGCTACATACCATGACTGCGATATCTGGTGGTTGGGTGTCTTGACTGCTTTTCTAAATGATGATTTAGAAGAGAGCGTCTATAAGTACACAGCCAGAGGGCTTCGTAGACAGTGGGAGCAGCGGAAACGTGTGCAAGATGCTTTATAGGATAGAGCAGGCATCGCGGAATTGGAACATCTGTTTTGATGTATTAGTCAAAGAAGTTGACATCATCAAAATGTTAGATGAACCTTGTATAAACAAAAAGGTAGTAGGGAGTATGGTGACGATCCTCGTAGAGTACGTGGATGACATACTCTTGATAGGGAAGGAGTTTCCTATGCTACGCTCGATCAATCTCCGCTTATCACTATGATTCTCCATGTAGGATCAAAGTGATACCTACTAAATCCTGAGTTTTGGATCTATGAGATAGATCTAATTGGATGTTAGGACTCTCACTAGTTGTAGTGAGACGGTATCAACCGATCCTGGGGAGAATCACTGGAAGGGTTCCAGGGTGATAATGACGACTGAGTGTCAGTCACAGGCATTGTCTATACCCTCAGTAAAGGGATGGTATGTTGGAAGAGTTCCAAGCTAGATACCGTGACATACTAGATGATAAAGGCTGGATACATCGCTACTTAAGATGCTACCAAAGAGGCGGTCTGGATGTATATTGGTTCATGAGATGAACTATGTTCCTCCCATTGTGAGACAATGGAGTTGTGGCTTATGCCGAGGAACGCCGGTCCCATCAGTGATCCAGACATATTCTAAGGCAGTATCACTTGATCATGGAGATGGTTGATCTCCAGGGAGATCGAGGTTAGGAGAGTAGACTCAGAGGACAACACAGCGGATCCACTCACAAAGGCCTGTTCCCAGAGAGAGACTTTTATAGGATGGTTGAGTATGAGATACTACAACCACTGCTACAGATGGCCCTAGTGCAAGTGGGAGATTGTTAGTTATATGTATGCCCTAGAGGCCATTACTGTACATAGGATGTATATTGTAGTGGATGCTGGGACATATATAGGGAGGACTTTCTTGCTCGACATAATAGTATGCTATCTGGTTGCTCTTTACCTTAACGTGTATGCTGGGTGTCTCTCTGTTACATGTTGGTAAAGCCCTTAGGATCTGTACTTGACTACCTGGACTGTGATGCGGATCATACTAGTAGGGACATGGTAGTCCATAAGTACATCCTTCAAAGTCCCTAGTCGTGGGTGTATCGAGACGGGGCATCGATATACCAGAGTAGACTAGCGTATACCTTCTCGACCCATACAGATGGGCGATGGATGATCCCATATCCATTGGTGTTTGACATCAGAGATGATATACGGGTGCTCAGTAGAGACTGGGTACACTGGACAGACTCGCCGAGAACTCCCAGATGGTATTATACCTCACGTCAGATGGCAGTTCTCTGGTGACACTGGTATAGAGTAGTCTATTGACCCGAGATCGTCATAGAGTCTTGTGTGGTTCCAACTGTGCTTTGATTTCCATCTTACCACGTCCAAGAGGGAGTGCAAAACGGTGGTTTTTGGGTACAGTCCCGAGTCACATGGAGGCAATGAGCGATAGGAGGGGATTCGTCTCTCCCGGTATAGGGAGTTGATGTTGCGCTGTGTTCGATTGGCTATAACAGGAAATCCCTGGCCTGGGTTGCTGAGATTTACTGGTAAGTGTTACCAGTAGTTTCTCGAATAGTTATAGAGCTCATATCGACACGACTTATCGAGCTATTGGGGTCTGACGTTTACCACCCCTAGGCGAGATATGCGACATATCAGACGATCAGACCGGACTGTACGGTAGTGTTACTGGTCGGATTCACTGGAGTGTGAGCGGGCTTGCTCGTCGATCTTCAGATCGCTCAATACCCGGGTGGCCGTTACGTTTAGCAGATCGCTTGCGGCTTGTGGGTGTTTGATATGATCATCGCCTGCTGCCGGCGTATTGACGAGTCTTTAGAGTCCTACACAGAGGTTTCCTGGCTCAAGCGAAACGAAATAGGAGCGCATATGAGATATGTGCGGGACCGAGAATAATGCGTGTATGTGATACCGTATTCCATTCTCGCGATGAATGTATCGATTAGGTTATATGCGATATACCCTAGTTATCGAATCAAAGGTTGATTCGATAAGCCGATACATAGGATACTGGTCGGTTATATGCGATATGACCGGATCGTTAAATCAAGTGTTGATTTAATGATTTAATGTATAATTATATATTTGATATATTACTTTGCATTAACTAGTATCGGTTCACTTTAAATGGATATTCTCACTCGGGTGTGCGCATTGCATATGCGATATGATTTTGTGCACATGTTTGTATCATGTTTGATGATGCATGCTTTTTGGTTAAGTATAAAGAATTAAACCAAGGTTAAGTTGTTGATTAGGGTTTTACTTATTCATTTATCTTATTTATTTATTCATTTTGAATAAATTGGAAGATAAATGAATGGTGGCTACTTTTGTTTTTTTGTTGAAGTTTCATGAAGCTTTGACTTGTTGACCTTTTGTTCTCATCCTTAACCCTTACCATTCAACCCAACCTTAGTCAATTCTCTACACTTAACTAAGGTTAAGATTATGATAAGTATTCTTTTATTTTTCTATTTTCAAAAAACCTTATCATATTCTTTATCTTCTTCTTCTTCTTCACTTCAAGAAAAAGCTTCACAAGCTTTAATGGCAAAGTGAGAATTAGAGTGAGAAATCCAATTCTAAAGTCTACCCACTTCCTATTTCTTCATCCTCTACCTCTCGCCAAGTAGTAGAGTGTGTTTCCTTCACAAGTTTTCATGACTTGGTGAAGGTGGAGCTTGATCTTTCGATGCCTCGACGTAGATCATCTTCGGCATGGACATCGACGACCTAGCTTGCCCATTCTCCGACGAAGCCGACGCTTGAGCCCGGATTTGATTTGGACAGCGGAGAGGACCTCGTTGCGGAGCTATGGAGGTGGAGCACCGGATCTACAAAGGTTGTATTTCCGTATCTTGTAGTTAAGTGTTAACTAGTTAGCTTTTTCGCCTAGACTTCTAGCAAACGATCCGTAGTTTAGGGTTTGTAGGCACCGTAAAATTTGAAATTGGCATGGTTGATGCCTTGTGAGACCTCTTGGGAGTGCCTAGGAACCCTACAATATATGATATATCCCGCACCTCATTCGACGAGGAAAGGACCGACGATCCCTTCACCAGGAGTGACTCCTTTAGCAAAACTAGAAAAGCCTCAAAGACACTCCATTTCAAAATCATTTGATTCTACAACGATATCAAGTTCATTACGCAATAGGTTTTCAGAAAAACCTGTCGTACCCCTCCGTCATTTCAGATAAGTAGTAGTTAGTATTCGTGCTGCGTTTGTTGGCCTTTGTCAAGGCGCAGTGTGCGGTAGCTAACTGGTGCTTATCTGTTTATGCATATGATGCAGATTGGATTAGGGTAGTCGTGCGACCTTGTTGGCCTTTGTCAAGGGCCATGCGGGTGGGTTTAATTCAATCAAGAAATGACGGGTTGAACTTGACTAGCATCCTATGGTTTGTTGGCCTTTGTCAAGGTCATAGGAGGTTAGGGGCAAAATATTATCGGGAATTTCAAGTGTTGAAATTTGCAATGAGATTGCATACCTTCTATGAGATAGTTGGATCCTGATACCCGCTGCGAGTAATTGTTACTCCTGGGAGAGTTTTATACATTACAATTAGCCGATCAAGTAGGTGTCTAGAAAGGTGTTAACGAAGTTACGCCTCTGGGAAAATGAGGTTTACATTAATTAGGTTCGTGCGAAAGCACGGGGGACCTCCCTCAAAGTACCGACACTGGCCTGGCTGAAAGATTGGCGAACTTGTAGTGTGTAATTAATCCCGGCTAGTCTTTCCTTTTAGGGTTTGAAGGAAGATTTGATAAAAAGCAGTGAGAGCCATCCTGATTAGATAAAATAATAACCAATCTATTCTTGAAAGAACGCACGCTGAGTGTTTTCTTCTCTCTCTCTCCAGGTAGCGACCATATCACGCCTTAATCAAGATAATAATACGGATATTGACCGAACCCGCTTGTTATACTGAGCTGGGGAACGTTGGTCCCGCTCCAACTTATAATTGTTATAAGACAGAGCAGGAAATTGGGGATTACCAGAATTCCCTTGCCGCCCAAACGAAGAGAGTGCATGCTGATGCATCATCTTCGGGTGTGTTCATTATATAGAACTGTTTCTCAGTGTCCTTTACGTCCTGGGTATATGATACCGGATCAGGATCCCGGATATGTAATCTGTTACATAGGGCTATAGAAAGGTAGAAAACTGAGAACGGGTGATAAGTTTCATGAGGCAGAAAACGGGGCAAGTGTTGCAGCCAAGTCTGTTGGTCACTGTCACCCTGTATTATAAATACATTGATTCTGAACGAATGTTATTAGATACCGAACCTGATATACAAAATCATATCAGTCTCTTTATTAGCAAAGAAATGATAAAATTTTGTATTGTTGGATAATGTTTTGAACATTTCCTATATCAAAAGTTGATCGGTTCAGGCACGTTATCTAAAAGCATTGATGTTCTAAATCAAACTACAGTTCTTAGTATACTGAACACACAAAAGAGGAAAAGTTCAGAAATGAACGAATCCTTCTTGAGGCATTGTAGACTAGGTCATATCAATGGGACCCGACTAGCTGAAGTTACATGTAGATGCATTTTTAAATCAGTTTGAATCTACATCTTGTGAAACTTGCCAGTCATGTCACAAAGATATAATGACACCAGCTCTGTTTATTGGAAACAGAGAAAGAGTTAGTAAACTCTTGGGATGATACATGTTGATGTATAAAGGTCCCCTGTCTACACATGCCAAGACCGGTTCTTTGTACTTCATTACATTCTCTGATGATCTCTCAAGATTCAGACATATGTTCCTGTTGAAACACAAGTCCGAACCTTTTGAGATATTCACAGAATATAAGTTAGAAGTAGAGAACCAAATACGGGTAAAAGTATTATGTCCTATGATGAGATCAAGGAGGAGAATACTTGAGCATGGAAATCCTGGACTATTCTAAAGGAGAATGAGATTCTCTCTCAGCATTACTCCTCCGTATACACCATAGCACGATGGTATATCGGGGCGGAGCAATCACACCCTATATGATAAGGTGTGCTCTATGATGAGTACTACTGAGTTACCTATTTCCTTTTGGGAGTTATGCACTTGAGAAGCTGCATACCTATTGAATAGGGTTCAAATCAAATCAGTTGCCTACCACTTCATATTTGATATGATAAGGAAAGAGCCCATCTCTTAAGTTAGTTAAGATTTGGGGTTGTCCAGCCTATGTCTGAAAAGCAAAATCCGGACAAGCTCGAGGCAAGGTCTGTTATGTACAACTGGAAAGGTTCCAGCTATACAAAACTGCAGCTGAAGATTTGACAGAACCAAAAGGTTCAATAGTTACCAACGAACCTCAGCCTCTCCGCCGATCTAGTAGGGTTCCTCACCCACCTGAGAGATACTTCGGTTTCTCTATGACAGTGGGAGCGAGGATTGCATCATAAGATGATGACCCAACTAGTTTCGAGCTGGCCATCAGGAGTGGGACTCTGTAAGAATGGCTGGATGCTTAGCGATCTGAGATGGAATCCTTATACACCAGCAAAGTATGGACTTTGGCTGCTATATCTGAAGGGTTAAATCCCCATCAGGAGCAAGTATATCTTGAGAAAATTACTTGGTGTAGATGGAAAAGTTGAGACTTTCAAAGCTAGACTTGTTGAAGGTTTTCGTCATCAACCAGGCGTGGATAATGATGAAACCTTTTCAAGTAGCTATGCTTAAGTCCATCCAGATCCTACTTGCCACGGCTACGTACCATGACTACGATATCTGGCGGTTGGGTGCCATGAATGCTTTTCTAAATGATGTTTTAGATGAGAACGTCTATAAGTACACAGCCAGAGGGCTTCGTAGACAGTGGGAGCAGCGGAAACGTGTGCAAGATGCTTTATAGGATAAAGCAGACATCGCGGAGTTGGAACATCTGTTTTGATGTGTTAGTCAAACAGTTTGACATCATCAAAATGGTAGATGAACCTTGCATATACAAAAAGGTAGTAAGGAGTATGGTGATGATCCTCGTAGAGTACGTGGATGACATACTCTTGATAGGGAAGGAGTTTCCTATACTACGCTCGATCAATCTCCGCTTATCACAATAATTCTCCATATAGGATCAAAGTTATACCTCCTAAATCCTGGGTTTTGGATCTATGAGATAGATCTAAATGGATGTTAGAACACTCACTAGCTGTAGTGAGATGGTATCAATCGATCCTGGGGAGAATCACTGGAAGGGTTCCAGGGTGATAATGACGACTGAATGTCAGTCGCAGGCATTGTCTTTACCCTCAGTAAAGGGACGGTATGTTGGAAGAGTTCCAAACTAGATACCGTGGCATACTAGACGATAAAGGCAGGATACATCATTACTTAAGATGCTACCAAAGAGGCTGTTTGGGTGTATATTGGTTCATGAGATGAACTACGTTTCTACCATTGTGAGGCAATGGAGTTGTGGCTTATGCCAAGGAACGCCGGTCCCATCAGTGATCCAGACATAATCTATGGCAGTATCACCTGATCATGGAGATGGTTGATCTCCAGGGTGATCGAGGTTTGGAGAGTAGAATCAGAGGACAAACACAGCGGATCCACTCATAAAGGCCTGTTCCCAGAGAGAGATTTTTATGGGATGGTTGAGTATGAGATACTATAACCACTGCTATTAGATGGCCCTAGTGCAAGTGGGAGATTGTTAGTTATATGTATGCCCTAGAGGCCATTGCTATACATAGGATGTATATTGTAGTGGATGCTTGGACATATATAGGGAGGACTTTCTTGCTCGACATGATAGTATGCTATCTGGTTACTCTTTACCTTAACGTGTATACTGTTTGTCTCTCTGTTACATGTTGGTAAAGCCCTTAGGATGTGTACTTGACTACCTGTACTATGATGCAGATCATACTAGTGGGGACATGGTAGTCCATAAATACATCCTTCAAAGTCCCTAGTCGTGGGTGTATCGAGACGGGGCATCGATATACCAGAGTAGACTAGCGTATACCTTCTCGACCCATACAGATGGGCGATGGATGATCCCATATCCATTGGTGTTTGACATCAAAGATGATATACGGGTGCTCAGTGGAGACTGGGTACACTGGACGGACTCGCCGAGAACTCCCAGATGGTATTATACCTTACGTCAGATGGCAGTTCTCTGGTGACACTGGTACAGAGTAGTCTGTTGACCCGAGATCGTCATAGAGTCTTGTGTGGTTCCCACTGTGCTTTGATTTACACCTTACCACGTCCAAGAGGGCCTGCAAAACGGTGGTTTTTGGGTACAGTCCCGAGTCACATGGAGGCAATGAGCGATAGGAGGGGATTCGTCTCTCCCGGTATAGGGAGTTGATGTTGCGCTGTGTTCGATTGGCTATAACCGGAAATCCCTGGCCAGGGTTGCTGAGATTTACTGGTAAGTGTTACCAGTAGTTTCTCGAATTGTTATAGACCTCATATCGACACGACTTATCGAGCTATTGGGGTCTGACGTTTACCACCCCTAGGCGAGATATGCGACATATCAGACGATCAGACCGGACTGTACGGTAAGTGTTACTGGTTGGATTCACAGGAGTGTGAGCGGGCTTGCTCGTCGATCTTCTGATCGCTCAATACCCGGGTGGCCGTTACGTTTAGCATACCGCTTGCGGCTTGTGGGTGTTTGATATGATCATCACCTGCTGCCGGCGTATTGACGAGTCTTTAGAGTCCTACACAGAGGTTTCCTGGCTCAAGCGAAACGAAATAGGAGCACATATGAGATATGTGCGGGACCGAGAATAATACCAGTATGTGATACTGTATTCGATTCTCGCGATTTGTGACATTGATCGGTTATATGCGATATAGCCGGGATATCGGATCAAGTGTTGATTCGATAAGATGTTACTGTTGATATTAGTCGGTTATATGCGATATGATCGGATCATTAAATCAAGTGTTTATTTAATGATTTAATGCATAATTATATATTTGATATATTACTTTGCATTAACTAGTATTGGTTCATTTTAATTGGATTTTCTCGCTTGCTTTGCACAAGTTGTATATGTGATATACTTTTGTGCACTTGATTGTATCATATTTGATGATACATGTTAACTTGGTTAAGTGTAAAGATTAAACCATGGTTAAGTTAATGATTAGGGTTTTTCTTTTCTTTCTTATTTATTTATTTATTTATTTTGGAAAGAATAAAGAGAAAATGGTGGTTTTCTTTGTTTGTAGTTGAATCTTCATGAAGGTTTGACTTTCTAACCATTTTGTCTTCATGCTTAACCCTAACCATTTAAACAAACCATGGTCTATTCTCTACACTTAACTAGGGTTAGGATATGATAAGTATTCATATTATTTATCCTTTTTCAATATACTTATGATATTCTTTCTTCTTCTTCTTCATCTTCAACATTGAAGAAAGCCTTCTACCAACAATGGTGGAATGTGAAAAAGAGTGAGAAATCCAAATCTAAAGTGAACCTACCTCCTATTTCTTCATCCTCTACCTCTTGCCAAGTAGTATAGGGTGTTTCCTTCACAAGTTTTCATGGCTTGGTGAAGGTGGAGCTTGATCTAGTGATGCCTCGACGTAGATCATCTTCGGCGTCGTAGTCGATGACCTAGCCCGTCCATTCTCCGATGAAGCCGACGCTAGAGCCCAAGATCCGATTTGTACAGCGAGGAGACATCATCGCGGAGCCATGGAGGTGGAGAACCGGATCTACAAAGGTTGTATTTCCGTTTACCATTTAGTTAAGTTGTTAACTAGTTTCTTTTTCGCCTAAAATTCTAGTCAACGATCCGTATTAGGGTTTCTCGGTACCCGTAAAATTTGAAATTGGCATGGTTGATGCCTTGTGAGACCTCTTGAGAGTGCCTAGGAACCCTACAAGTTAGACAGGATTTACCGATCGAGTGACATTCACGGTCGTAGATATAACGTAAATACTGTGAACTAGCATGTTTAAAATATCCGATCGAACAAATTCACCGAAGTGGGCCCCAAGCACTACTGTAGCACTTACAGAAAATCTGGGCCCAAAAATAATATCCCAAAACCTCTATTTCCAACTCAGAAGCAATCTGCAAAATTTTGGTCAAGTGATCAATCAAAAGCACGGCGAAACCGCGGCCTAAGCATGGGTTTGGCCGCGGTTCCGCGGCGTTATGGTGAGATCTCGAGACTAAATTTTCACAGATTGCTTAGATTTCCATGCACAGTATTCTGCAACAACCTGAAAAATTTTTGGAGCTAAAAAAAATTCGACAAAAACCAAGGCACTGAAAATACGGTTTTTGCGATTT
Source organism: Agapanthus africanus (assembly GCA_030015575.1). NCBI lineage: Eukaryota > Viridiplantae > Streptophyta > Magnoliopsida > Asparagales > Amaryllidaceae > Agapanthus > Agapanthus africanus. Next base: position 387,869,964 of record CM057349.1, on the reverse strand, counting down.
TTGTTCGATCGGGTTTTAAACACACTAGAGCAAGCTAGGCATGGTTAATGGCGTGGCTCTGATACCAATATAAGTCCGCGGCGGCGCCCCGGCCGTCGATCCGACGCAGGAAATGCGGAAACGGAAAACTTTGCAAACTAGCAAACCGGCACCACCGCGCACTTTTAACCCGGATCGGGCCATTAACCTAGCTACTAGCAAACTAAAAGATGGGTGAAGAGTTATACCAAGCGATCCGTGTCCTTCGGTCTTCGTCTCCACTCCGATCTCCCGCGGAATCTCCGTCCGTTACGTCCTCGTCGGAAAGGGCACCACATAGCCGAATACTTTTACGGGCTCCCACCTCTTGACCGAGGCAACTCGGGAGCGAAGTTGGCTAGCCGACGTGTCCAAGATCTGCTGTAGGCTAGTGTAGAAACCATGTCTCTTTGGGGTTTAGTGTAGTTGCCACTGATGGAGGAATGAGGTTGAACTTTGAAATGAAGCTTAGGGATTTTATATAAGCAAAATGAGAATGAGATGAACATATTTTTCCACCGCCTCAAAAAATAAAAAACCTCTCTCATAGTGGCCGGCCCTCTCATATCAAATGGTGGAGAGAAAAGATCAAAACCAAGAAGGGAGGTGATGGTAGGAGATCAAGGGTGGTGACCACATCAAAAGCAAGCTTCACATCATACACTAAATCAATCTTAATCTCATTAATGCATGAAATGATGATAGAAAAGAATGGAATTAAAAGATGCTCTCATAATCAATCCATATGCAAGAAACCCCCTCCACTAATGTTATTTGCAAACTTACAAATAACCCCCCTCCATCGAAAAGTCCGGCCGTGAAGGAACAAAGGAAAACCGGCCGGAACGGAATGCAAACTGGCAACTTCAGAAAACTGATCCCGTAATAAATTACAGGAAAACCCCGCTACTGCATATACATGCCTGCATTTGTATTCCCACTGAACACAAATGCAAAGAGATAATATCTACACTATCTAATACTAGGATCCGGCTTAAGCTAAAGCCGGCTAGTAAAATCCGTCCGATCGCGATCCATGCAATACCGCACGTATCTGATCGAACCCTGCCATATCTCCATACGGCCTCTACAGCGTTTCGCCCGAAACTTGAGTAACTGTGTGTGGTGGACTCTAAAGACTCGTCAATACTATGGTTGTGGATTTAACCACTAGCACGTCAGAGGTATTAGCTATACGTGACGGGCCACCGGCTATTGACCAAAAGGGACGTCGATGAGCGCACTCATCCTGACACCCTACTGAGCCTGTCAGTGACAATATCCGTACAGTCCGGTCCGTTCATCTATAAGCATCGCATGGCGGGCCTAGGGGGTTGGTAAAAGTCAGACCCCCAAAAGCGGTACAAGTCATGTCGGAGTGCAGCCCAGAACACCCTGAGATACTACTGGAATACCTACCAGTAAATCTCCTGCCTTGGCCAAGGACTTTTCATGTTCTGGCTCTCCTAGACACAGCGCGACCTCACCCCCAATACCGGGAGAGACGAACCCCTGCAGATCCGCTCACTGCCTCCATGTGGCTCGGGACTGTACCCAACTAAAACCTGTTTGCACGACTCCTTTGAGCCGTGGTAGGGTAGTAATCAAAGCACAGTGGGAACCTACACGAGACAAATGACGATCTCAGGTCGATGAACTAACCTGTACATATGTCACCAGGGAACTGCTATCTGACATCAGGTATAATCCCAACTAGCAGGTTCCCGGCGAGTCCTGTCCGGTGTACTCATAACCCAATGAGCACCTGTATACATCTTAGGTGAACCAACTGACACCAGTGGCTTGTGAGACCGGCCACCGCCCCTCGTCGGGGTATCGACTGTATACACTAGTTTACTCCAGAGTATCGATGCCCTGTCTCGAAACTCCCACGACTAGGGACCTTTTGAGGATGTGCTTATAGACTCCAGCTCTCACGTATATGATCGCCCTCATACTGCTGGAAGTCAAACAAGAATCCTAGGGGCTCTATCAACGTGTAATAGCGACTCGTAAGGTCACCTAAAGCAGTACACGATGATAAAGATAAACCAGATAGCATACTATCATCTCGAGTAAGACTGTCCTACTGGGACAGGTCCTCCCTCAATCATTGCAAGCACGTGCCTGTGATCCAATAATTGACTCTGAGGGCACTATCTCCAACAGCATCGATATTCCAGAATAGACTAGCGTATACGTATCTTGACCCATATGATGGGCGATGGATGATCCCACATCCATTGGTGTTTGACATGAAAGATAGTATACGGGTGCTCAGTGGAGACTGGGTATACTGAGCAGGACTCACCGAGAACTCCTAGATAGTATTATACCTCACGTCAGATAGCAGTTCTCTGGTGATACCGGTATAGGTTAGTCTGTAGACCCGAGATCATCATAGAGTCTTGTGTGTCTCCCACTGTGCTTTGATTTCCACCCTACCACAGCTCTACTGAGTCGTGCAAACATGTGGTTTTTAGGTACAGTCCCGAGTCACATGGAGGCAATGAGCGATTGGAGGGGATTTCGTCTCTCCCGGTATTGGGGGTTGATGTTGTGCTGTGCTCGATTGGCCATAACAGGAAATCCCTGGCCAGGGTTGCCGAGATTTTCTGGTAAGGGTTACCAGTAGTTTCTCGAGCCGTTATGTGCCTTATGTCGGCATGACTTATCGAGCTATTGGGGTCGCACGTTTCACCACCCTCAGGCTGGATATGCGACATATCAGACGGACAGACCGGACTGTATGGTAGTGTTACTTATTGGATTCACGGGAGTATGAGCAAGCCTGCTTGTTGATCTTTTGATCGCTCAATACCCGGGTGGCCGTTACGTTTAGCAGACATCTTGCGGCTTGTGGGTGTTTGATATGATCATCATCTACTGACGGCGTATTGACGAGTCTTTAGAGTCTTACACAGATGTTTCCTGGCTCAGGCGAAGCGAAGTAGGAGAACATATGTGATATGTACGAGACCGAGATTAATACGTGTATATGATACCGTATTCTAATCTCGCGATATGTGATATCGGCCGGGTATATGTGATATAGCCGGGTTATCGAATCAAGTGTTGATTCGATAAGTTGATATTATTGATATTAGTCGGTTATATGTGATATAGCCGGATTATTAAATCAAGTGTTGATTTAATGATTTAATGTATAATTATATATTTGATATATAGTGTACATTAACTAATATTAGCTCACTTAACCATTTCTTTTTCTCACTTGTGTATACATGATATATATTATGTATCATGCATGGTTATATATGCAACTTTGGTGTGTGAAACTCACACCATGACCATGATAGAATTAGGGTTTTATTTATCTAAGTAATTAATAAAATTGGATGGAAAAGTGTCATGGTTAGAAGCTTGGAGAAGCTTGAACAACCATTGACTTAGTCCACCAAATTTGTTTTACTTGAGATATTTTTAAACCTAAACAACTATCATAAGCCATGGTTAAGTCTCTATAAGGGTTAGTGTATAACATAAACTCACCATGGTTGTATTTCTAACCTCATCTCATTCTCTTGTTCATTCTCATGTTCATCTTCTTCTTCATCTCTTCAAGCTCTCTAGGTTTTAGGAGATGAAGAATCCTAGTGAGAAAAACAAATCTAAATTGAGCAAAATTCCTACTTCATCATCCTCTACTACTAGCCATTTAGTTTTGGGTGTTTGCTTCACTAATTCCATATTAGTGAAGGGGACGCTTGGGTTAGTGTCTCCTCGACGTAGATCATTTTCGGCCTCGAAGACTTCAAGCATGCTTGTTCATTTCGCTTAGTAAAGCCTATCTTGAGTCTATGAGATCGATGCTTAGAGCGAAGGGACTACTACACGGAGCTATTGAAGTGAAGGACCGGTCGACAAAGGTTGTATTCTTCATTCACTTTTGTAATGTTTGATTACATACTTGTTGTTACCCTAACTTTTTAGTACGATTCCTAGGTTAGTTTTATTAGCACCGCCTAAAAATTTTGTTGTGGCATATTTGATACTTGCAAACCCTAGGCATGGTGGTAAGGAAACCCTACACCAATGTGGGTGGAACTGCCAAACGGTATGCCACTTCTCCGACTCATTCGAGAATGTCGAACGGTCTTATATATCTCGGACTGAGCTTATCCCTCTTTCCAAAGAGGATTACTCCTCGGTTTGGAGAAATCTATAGAAAAACAAGATCTCTAGGTTGGAACTCCAGGTATCGGTGCTTTGCATCAGCCCAGTGCTTCTGTCGGTCTTGGGCTATGCGTATTCTTTCCCTGATCGTGCGGACTACGTCTACAGCTGCCATGATCATCTCTGGTCCAAGGAATTCCCGATCTCCGATGTTGTCCTAACTTAATGGTGAACAAAATTTCCTTCTGTAGAGTGCTGCGAATGGTTCCATACCAATACTTTCCTGATAGCTATTTGTTAAGAATATGTATGCCCTAGAGTCCATTATTTTATGATATAGTGGATGCTTGGACATATATATAAAGGACTTTCTTGCTCGACATGATAGTATGCTATCTTGTTGCTCTTTATCTTAACATGTACACTTGTATTATTATACTACCTCTCTGATACATGTTGATAAAGCCCTTAGGATGTTTTCTTGACTACCTGGACTATGATGTGGATCATACTACTAGGACTTGTGTAGTCCACAAGCACATCCTTTAATAGTTTCTAGTCGAGGGGATATCGAGACAGGGTATCGATATTCCAAATTAGACTAGCGTGTACGTTTCTTGACCCTGTATAGGGCGATGGTTGATCCCATAACCATTGGTGTTTGACATCAAAGATTGCACACATGTGCTCATTAGAGAATGGGTACACGAAACAGGACTCACCGAGAACTCCTAGATGGTACCATACATATCGTCAGATAGCAGTTCTCCGGTGACACTGGTATAAGTTAGTCTGTAAACCCGAGATCGTCATAGTGTCTTGTGTGGTTCCCACCATGCTTTGATTTCCTCCCTACCATGCTTTGATTTCCTCCCTACCATGGCTCAAAGGAGTCATGCAAACAGGTGGATATTTTGTACAGTCCCGAGTCGCATGGAGGCGGTGAACGACTGGAGGGGTTTCATTTCTCCCGGTATTGAGAGTTGATGTTGCGCTATGCTCGATTGGCTATAACAGTAAATCCCTGGCCAGGACTGATGAGATTTATTGGTAAGAGTTATGAGTAGTTTCTTGAACTGTTATAGGCCACACATCGGCATGACTTATCATGTTACTGGGGTCTGACGTATCCACCCTCAGACTCGATATGAGACATATCAGACGAAGAGACCGGACTATACAGTAAGTGTTACTTATATGCTTCATGGGAGTTTGGACAAGCTTGCTTATTGATCTTCTACTCGCTCAATACCTGGGTAGTCGTTACGTCCAGCTAGTACCGCTGACGGCTTGTAAGTAACTGATGTGATCATTACCTACTGCTGGCGTATTAACGAGTTTTTAGAATCCCACACAGAGGTTTCATAGTTCAAGCGAAAAAAAGTAGGGCACATATGCTGATATGTGCGGGGGCCTGATTAAATACGAGTACGTGATACCTTTTTCTAATCTGGCGACATTTGATATCAGTCAGGTTATATGTGATATAACTGGATTATTGAATCAAGTGTTGATTTGATAATTTGATATACAAATAAATGATAAATTAACTCAAGTATTGATTTAATAATTTGCTATATATTTATTTTTGATATAATTATATATTAACTACTATTATTGCTCACTAATTATTTTCTACTCTTTATATATATATATATATATATATATATATATATATTATGAAGCATGGTTTTTCTATTTTTGAGAAAATAGAAAAATGAGGTGGGAAAAAGAGAGATATTTGTGGAATGGGCGAAGCATGACTTGATCATTTGTTTATTCATTTGTGTTCACTATACAAGTATGGTTGCAATTTATTATTGCAATTTATTGCATGCTTCAATAAGTGAATGATATATTAAGCTATTCTTCATACTTCCTCACTTTAACCTAGCTCATTTTTTCCTTAGCTCTCTCTATTTTCCTTCTCCTTCTTCTTCTTCCCCTTGCTTCAAGCCCTAACCCTCATATGTGTTGTGAACCCTAAGACTATAGAAAATTCTAAGTGAGCTTAAAACCCTACTTCATCATCCTACTCTCGATTAGCCATTTAGATTAGCTTATTTCCTTCACTAATAATAGATTGATGAAGAGGTAGCTTAAGCTAGAGAAGTTTCGGGTGGATCATCTTCGGCGTGGAAGATCGCGAAGAAAGCGTGTTCCTTCTTCAAGTAGAGCATAGAGGAGTCGTAGGGACGACTACTCGAAGCTATAGAAATGAAGAGCTCGATCTACAAAGGTTGTAATCTCTTTCACTTGGTGTAAAGATAGATTATACCATGCTTTAAACCCTAATACTCTAATTAGATTGTAGGTTATTGTAGCTTAGCACCCAAGATATTTTTAAATTGCATGCTTGATGTCATTTAAAACCCAGTGGTAGTGCTAAAATACACTTACATGGTATCAAAGCCAGGCTAGAGCATTAGACGATATGTTAGAAATTGCGAAACCAAAACAACTCCGAAAACTGAAACCAAAAGCCCTAGTTTCTATAAATTTTTAAAAGGTCTCGGAAAATTTTTTAAGCAAGTGCAGAATATTACATGTGATGTAACTAGAACACCAGACAAAAATGAGATCATGAGTCATTTATTTGGCCGACGAGATTTGATTTTTGGCCGGCCTGGCCGGTTTCTTCATATCAGTTTGGGCTCATTTTTGTTGGTGTTCTGATGGCTTGGTTTTAGGGTTTCAGGTTATGTTTGTTTTGCCAAGATTGCATGTGATGTTATCTTTTGTATTAGGGCAATTCAGAGTGGTTCGTAGTCACAATTTAACATCATTTCGGGTTTAAGTTTGATATGTTATACAATATTTAGAATCCACATAAATTAGTTTTGTGAAAACTAGTTTGTAATTGGTAAATCTAGTGTTTTAGTCTCTATTGATCGATTGCCACGGTATTTTGATTCGAATCAAAACTCCATCGCAATCTCGTATAGTATGTGAATACTCGCCGGATAACATTACTAGATAGCCACGCCCCAAAGCCCCGACCAAGTGACTATAGGAGAACCCCGTTGCCAAAAGCATCCACTAAGGTGCTCGAGGCCACGGTGTTCCGCCTAAGTACACTTCGTCGACAGCGTCGGGGATGCGGCCATCTACTAAAGTTCCTGACGAGCATTCGATCAGGTAGTCGGGAATCTTGTTGAATTACCCGACTAAGTTATTGAAAAGTGTTTTCGATTTGAGACTAAAATACAAGGTTTATAGGGTTAGGCATGAAATTTGGAATATGAGATATTCCGGGTTTATGATGTCTAAGGGATATACGGATTCTAATTATTGTAGTTTTCATTTCTTTTCTGTGACCGTAAGTGTAATATGTGGAGTATCCCCGATCTCGTTGCTATACGTCAATGATATTCGGGATACGCATATTTACTTGTGTTGATGACATGTGATGTTTATGTATTGCTGTGATATGTTATATTGGATCGTCGTGAATGAATAGCCAAGGGTTTTTACGTGAGATGAGAGTTTTTCAATTTTCAATCATGTAAAATTGTATGTAATATTCTTTTATTGGGATACTTCCGGGTTGAGGTGTTTGTCACCATTGATATATATTATTTACTTTTCCGCATTAGGATAGACCCAAGACGGGGAGCAAAAGTAACCGGGTTCTAGAGTCCAATGGGAGGCCATCTCGAGGAATCGAGGCTAGGTCTCCTAACTCTAGAATTGGTAGGGTTACTTTTCGCTCTCGTAAACGTCTGGGGATGTGGGTTTAGCTATTCATCACGACCGTGGAATCCGTGTTTTTCATTGCTGACTGAATATAAAACACGGACCTCCTAGTATAGCCAATATTTCATATGTTTTGCTTCTGCTGCTTGGTTCTGTGATGTGATCATATAACTGCGTGAGACGAATGCTATATATATGATATATATAATAAACGTTACTTATGTTTAGCACCTGCACTAGTCCAGCCCCCGCTCTGCCGTTAGTTAAGTAACCTAACGATGCATGACGGGGCCCCATGGCGAATGTGAATGGCATAACGTACGTTCTATTTTCGTTTCTTCTATGATGTTAAGGAAACATAAATGATGGGACTTCATTAATGAGATTAATGAAAAGATAAGAAACCTAAAGATGTTGTAGAATCAAACTTTTCAAAAAGGTAGCTCTAGTTTTTGCTTTGCATAGTGGTATTCCTTGATGAATATCCAGTACATCATTCAATGAGGAAAGAGCCGATATCCCATCACCGGGAGTGACCACTTTAGCAAAACCAGAAAATGCTACAACCCACTCGGTTTGTTTTGATAGCTACTCAAGTTCTTGCTTTGCATAGTGGTATTCCTTAATGAATATCCAGCACCTCATTCGATGAGGAAAGAGCCAAGATCCCTTCACCGGGAGTGACCTCTTTAGCAAAAGCTAGCAAATGCTACAACATACTCGGTTTGTTTTTGAAAACGACTCGATTTTAAAAGTAGAGCTTAAACCACTCGTTTTTCAAATCACCTGATTCTACAACGATATCAAGTTCATTACGTTAAAGGTTTTCATCAAAATTATTCGTAGCCCTTCGTCATTTCAGATAAGTGTTATTTAGTATTCGTGCAGCGTTTGTTGAACCTGTCAAGGCATAGTATGTGGTAGCTGATTAGTGCTTATCTGTCGCATGTGATGCGATTGGATTAGGGTAGTTGTACGGCTTTGTTGACCTTATTAAGAGTCATACGAGTGGGTTTAATTTAATCACGAAATGACGGGTTGAACTTGGATAGCGCTTATGATTTGTTGACCTTGTTAAGGTCATAAGTCGCTAGGGGTAAAAACAGATATTGGGAATTTCAAGTATTGGAATTTGCAATGAGATTGCATACCTTCTATGAGATAGTTGGATCCTGATAGCTACTGCGAGTAAGAGTTACTCCTGAGAGAGTTTTCCACTTTATAATTAGTTGATCCAGTAGGTGTCTGAGAAAGGTGTTAATGGGGTTATGCCCCTGTAGAAACAAGGTTATTTAATTAGTTCCATGCGAAACCACGGGGAGACTCCCTCGGAGTACCAATACCTGCCTGGCTTACCGATTGGCGAACTTGTTGGGTGTAATAAATCCCGGATAATCTTACCTTTTAAGGTTTGAAGGAAGATTTGATAAAAACAGTGGGAGCCATCTTGATTAGATAAGAAAATAACCAATCTAATCTTGCAAGAGCACACGCTAAACTGTTATCCTTCTCTCTCTGTCCTGGTAGCGACCATGATACGCCTTAATCAAGATAATAATTTAGATGTATTGACCGAACATGTAGATTATACTAGGCTAGGGAACGTTGGTTCCACTTTATCTTATGACTGTCATAAGTCTGAGCAAGGAATAGTAGAATACCCGGATTCCCACACAACCCAAACGAAGAAAGAGCATGCCGATGCATCTTCTTCGGGTGTGTTCTTTATTAAGAATTGTTTTTCAATTTTCTCTACGTCCTGAGTATTGGATACTGGATCAGGATCCCACGTTTGTAATTTGTTACATGGGTTAAGCAGAGGTAGAGAACTGGAAGAGGGTGATATGTCTCTAAAAGTAGGGAATGGAGCAATTGTTGCAGCCAAAGCAGTTGGCGAGTATCACCTAGTATTACCAAATGGCAATACATTGATTCTGAGCGACTGTTATTTCGTACCAAAAATGTTATGAATATTTTCCTAAATGAAGTGTTGATTGGGTTTGGTACGTTGTGTAACGGTATATACGATCTAAATCAAACTACAGTTCTAAATATACAGAACACACACAAGAGGAAAAGTTCAGAGATGAACGAAACCTTCTTGTGGCATTGTAAACTTGGTCATATCAATGTGACAAGACTAGCTAAGTTGCATAAAGATGGATATTTAAATTCGTTTGAATTTACATCTTATGAAACTTGCAAGTCATGTCTCAAATCAAAGATGACCAAAACTCCGTTTACAGGACACGGAGAAAGAGCTACTTAACTCTTAGGACTAATACATAGTGATGTATGTGGTTCTATGTCTACACATGCCAGGAATGGTTCTTCGTACTTTATTGCATTCACCGATGATCTCTCAAGATTTGGACATGTGTTCCTGTTGAAAAACAAATCTAAAGCTTTTGAGAAATTCAAGGAATATTAGTACTAAGTAAAGAACCAGACGGGTAAAAATATTAAAGTCCTTCGATCTGATCTGGGAGGAGAATACTTAAGCACCGAATTCCGAGACTACCTAAAAGAGAATGGGATTCTCTCTCAGCTTACTCCTCCGTATACACCATAGCACAATGGATTATCGGAGCGGAGGAATCGCACCATATTAGATATGGTGTGCTCTATGATGGGTATTGCTGAGTTACCTATTTCCTTTTGGGGTAATGCACTTGAGACAGTTGCATACCTATTGAATAGGGTTCCGACCAAATCTGTGCCTACCACTCCATATGAGATATGGTATGAGAAGAGACCATCTCTTAAACGAGTTAAGATATGGGGTTGTCTGGTCTATGTTAAAAAACAAAATCCGGACAAACTCGAGGCAAGGTCTGTTCTATGCAAGTTTATAGGATATCCAAAGGATTCATATGGATATATATTCTACCACATTGAGGAACAAAAGGTGTTTGTTTCTTAATATTCCACCCTTTTAGAAAAGGAATTTCTTGTTAAATAAATTAGTGGTAATGAGATAGAGCTCGAAGAAGTTCTAGCCACATAAACTATAACTGACGATTTGGTAGAACCAGAGGATTCAATAATCCCCGACGAACCTCAGCCACTCTACTAATCTAGTTGGGTTCCTCATCCACCTGAGACATACTACGGTTTTCTCATAAACTGTGGGAGCAAGGATTGCATCATGGAAAATGATGACCCAACTAGTTTCAAGCATGCCATCACAAGTGGAGACTCTGTGAAATGGTTGGATGCTATGCGATCTGAGATGGAATCCATATACACCAACAAACTATGGACTTTGGAAGTTGCTCTTAAAGGGGTAAAACCCATCGAGAGCAAATGGATTTTTAAAAAGAAAATTGGTGTAGATGCAAAGTTTGAGACATTCAAAGCTAGACTTGTAGCAAAAGGTTTTTTTCAACGACCAGGAGTCGACTATGATGAAACCTTTTCTCCAGTGGCTATACTTAAGTCCATCAGGATCCTACTTGCCATTGCTGCATACCATAACTACGAAATCTGGTAGATGGATGTCAAGACCGCTTTTCTAAATGGTGATTTAGAAGAGAGCGTGTACATGACACAGCCAGAGGGCTTCATAGACAGTGGGAGCAGCGGAAGCGTATGCAAGCTGCTTAAATCAATCTACGGATTAAAGTAGGCATCGCGGAGCTGGAACATCTATTTTGATGAAAATATTAATGAGTTTGACTTCATCAAAAACGTAGATGAAACTTGTACATACAAAAAGGTTGTGGAGAGTAAGGTTGTCTTCCTCATATTGTACGTGAATGACATACTCTTGATAGAAAACGATGTTCCTATGCTACACTCGGTCAAGCTCTTCTTATCACATAAGTTCTTCATTAAAGATCTGGGTGATGCCTCCTACATCCTGAGGATTAAGATCTATAGAGATAGATCTAAATGGATATTGGGATTGTCCCAATCCAGGTACATAGACACCATACTAAAGAGATTTAGTATAGAAGATTTTAAGCGTGGTAATTTACCCGCTTGTTTAGAAATCACTCTCTCCAAAGAGATATCTCCTAAGACTGATTTGGAGAGGGCTCGCATGCAAGGGATACCCTATGCTTCTGCAGTCAGGTCTATCATGTATACGATGTTATGTACCAGACCGGATGTAGCTTACGCACTAGGTATAGTGAGTAGGTATCAATCAGATCCTGTGGAAAACCACTAGACAGCTGTAAAGAACATTCTTAAGTACTTGAGAAGGACTAAAGAAATGTTCATGGTGTATGGTAACGGAGAACTCTAGGTGGAGTCCTTTACCGATTCGAGCTTCCCGAGTGATAAGGACGACAGTAAGTCGGTCTCGAGTTTTTTCTTCACTCTCAATGGAGGGGCGGTACGTTGGAAGAGTTCCAAGCAAGATGCTGTAGCAGACTCGACAATGGAGGCTGAATACATCGCTGCCAACGATGCTGCCAAAGAGGCTATTTGGATGAAGAAGTTCATAGCTGAACTTGGTGTGATTCCATCCACTGAGTATCCAATACCTTTGTATTGTGATAACAATGGAGCTGTGGCTTTGGGCAAGGAACCCCGGTCCCATCAGCGATCCAGACATATTCTTCGGTGGTATCACCTGATCTTGGAGATAATAAATTGACGGGAGATCGAGGTCAGAAGAGTCGACAGAAGTAAAACACAGTGGATCCACTCATGAAGGCCCTCCCCCAGATGCAGTTTGAGAGACTTTATGGGATGTTGGGTATGAGATACTATAACAATTGGCCTTACTGCATGTGGGAGATTGTTAGGAATATGTATGCTTAGAGGCCATTATTTTATGATATAGTGGATGCTTGGACAAATATATAGAGGATTTTTGCTCGACATGATAGTATGTTATCCGGTTTCTCTTTATCTTAATATATACATTTGTATTATTATAACTCCACTCTGATACATATTGATAAAGCCCTTAGGATGTTTGCTTGACTGCCAGGACTATGATGTGGATCATACTATTGGGACTTGTGTAGTCTACAAGCACATCCTTTAATAGTTCCTAGTCGATGGGATATCGATACAGGGCATAGATATTCCAGAGTAGACTAGTGTGTATATTTCTTGACCCTGGATGGGGCGATGGTTGATCCCATAACCATTGGTGTTTGACATCAAAGATTGCACACAGGTGCTCATTAGAGAATAGGTACACCGAACAGGACTTGCCGAGAACTCCTACATGATACCATACCTATCGTCAGATAGCAGTTCTCTGGTGATACTTGTATAGAATAGTTTGTTGACCCGAGATTGTCATAGTGTCTTCTGTGGTTCCCACTGTACTTTGATTTCCTCCCTACCATGGCTCAAAGGAGTCATGCAAAAAGGTGGATTTTTGGTACAGTCTTGAGTCACATGGAGGCAGTGAGCGATAGGAGGGGTTTCGTCTCTCCCGGTATTGGGAGTTGATGTTGCGCAATGCACGATTGGCTATAACAGCAAGTCCCTGATCAGGGCTGATGAGATTTACTGGTAAGAGTTATCAGTAGTTTTTCTGTAACATTTCGAAATAAGAAAAATATTATTTTTAGGGAACATTTATAATTTAATATTATTTTATTGAATATTCTAATAATTCGGTATATTTAAATCCAAATAAATAGGGGGAAATTTTGGAAAAGTTATGAAAAATTCTAAAATAGGGTAATTTAGAGAATTATGCCATTTCTAAGTTTAATTGATTAGTTATATGCTAATTTAGTGTTAATCGCGATTAAAAATCGCTAATCGGGTTTTTTAGCTTTTTGTGCAAAACATGCACATATCATCTTTTCTTACACTTGTGCATTTTTCCACCATGGTTTCTCATTTGGGTTTACTATTTGAGTGAGAAGGAATTTATAGAAAAGAAAAAGAAAAGAAAGGAGAAAGGGGAATATTATATGAGGTATGGTGAGAGAGAGAGAGGTATGGGCTTCTTTGACCAAGGACTTAACCATTTCCTTTGATCCCAACACTCATTTTCTTCCCCTCTCCCTCAACTCCCTGCTGTGGCTGCTGCTCCTCACCTCCCTCCCCACTTCACCTCCTCAAAACATCACCAAAACCCCATATTCATTCATTAAAAGTGTGCACAAGCTCAAGATCTACACATTGGACCAAGGAAGCAAGGATTTTGGCCACTAGGGGCAACTCAAGAAAATTCTTAAGTTGCCAAATGAGGTATTTTCTGAATCCTTAACTTAGTTTTAGCATTTCCTTTACCCCCATGTTTAGATTGAATCAATATTGTGTGTGTGTTTGTGGACTTAAAGAAAACCTAGTTAGGGTTTGAGGAAAATGTGGTTGTAAGATGAAATTGAGCTTAGTAGAGGCAGCACAAACACCCTAGTGATGTTATTTTAGACCCACACCTGAACTGGAAACCAGAATTCGGATTTACGGAATCGATATCGGGGAAAACTGTAAATCTGGGAGTGTATTTTGTAATCTTCTATCACCCGGGGCATTCTGGAATAAAATTGATTGGACAGTGATATGAGCAGGCACCGTAGAACCACCACACAAGACCCCAAACCCTACCCCTTTTTCCAGGCCGCCAATTTATTCCCATTGGCCGCAAATTGCGGCCATAGCTGCACCAAACTTGCTCGTTTTGGTTCTGTAGCCCCTACATGCATAGATTAGACCCCTGGTATGTATAGATTTGTCTAATTTGACCTAGGGTGAAATCTGGGACCCTTTTCTCCAGTTGCTGTTTTGATTCTGTTTCTGTATTTCGTATTTTTAGTTGTGGAATTGTGTATCCGTGTTTTACCTCGACTATTTGGCGTTTATACGACGATATCGAGGTTTGATTGATGGTTTTGAAGGCATGCCCATAGGTTCTAATTTATAGGCCCCTTATCGTATTGTTTTGGGTTTCGTGTGCCGGGTTAGCCTTGATTTGGTTTTAACACGCATATACGATACTTTGATGTATAGGTACCCCATGAAGACTTCGGGACGACAAGCAATGCGCGTGGTGACGTCGACAAATGAAGACGCAAGGTGAGTAGATTATATCTACAGGGGGAAGTCGGGGGATGACATATAGCACCCCTGCAGTCCGTAGTTGATATACTATATATGATAATTATAGTGTGTCATGGATATTGTGTTAGGTGTTTTATGGATAGTTTAGGCTTAGAAGTAAACTAGTGTAGTTCATAGCCACGAACCCTAGAATAGGTTTACACCCACACGCACACCCTTGCATATTCACTATACTTACACTGCGTTGATGATGATATTGGATGACTTTGGAGATGGGTCGATGATATTGGGCTTGGTGCCGTGAGATCGGTGATTTGATATGATTCATATTTGGGATACGATATGTGATTCTTAGCGGGCCTGGGCATGTGTTTTACCCCCGCATTCATAATTATATAGATGGTATCGATTTGTACTAGACTTAGATTCAGTATCCCAGATTATGTGTTTTGATGATAAGAATATCAGGTACTTGATGATATAATGTGATATTGAACCGTATCCAGCTATTGGGATGCCGTACGACGATTTACCGTACGAGCTTTATATTGATGATAGATCCGCACTCATGACTTGAGGATTGTCATATGATATACTGTATTGTACGCGATACTATTGAGGCGGGATCACTGACTATTATATGTATATATATATTTATATCGACTTAGATTTAGGTGGATTCCATACCCTTCCCGGTTGACTTGATACTTAGATTGTGGTTTGTATAATAGATGTCAACTAGACCCAAGTCATACCTATTACAAAAACCCTGATTTGTCTTATTTCAAATGGCAAGCTGCATTATTATTCAATTACCATTTATTCTATGGCTCGCATTGCATTGCATGCTCATATGTTATTGATTCAGATTTCTTGTGCACATGCCTTTACATAGTTGCATGCTTATATTAGTGTTCTTGTTGCATGCATTATAATTCATGGATTTCGCACTGTGATATGGTTGCATATGATGATTCTGGATTGTTTTACTCCTGCGTATATATATCAGTGGTATGAGACGCTGGAATATATATGTATACCCATAAAGTATATATATATTAGTGGTATGGGACGCTGATATATATATATATACGCATACTTAATATATCATCATGATGATCTATGCAAATTTACATATGCATTATGAACTCGATTGGAGAGGAGCCTATGTGCTCGGAGCCTATGAGCTCGATTGGAGAGGAGCCTATGTGCTCGGAGCCTATGAGCTCGATGTGCTCGGAGCCTATGTGCTCGGAGCCTATGACCTCGATTGGAGAGGAGCCTATGTGCTCGGGGCCTTTATGGTCGATGGTATATTATATCTTCCCTACCCTACATTTATTGTATATGCATTGCATAACATATTAGTAGTACATGATAGAGTACCTTCATGAATGCTGCATTCATGTCGGATACATGATATATGGGTTTCATTTGATATTGAGATATATAGTTTGTGTCAATGCTCGACGTTGATTTTCTGATGATTCATTCACGATATCTCCTGTTTTCATTTTACCGCATACATACATCATAATTGTGATATATTGTTACGTGAGGCACTGGTACGAGTACTTGGCACTACACTTATGTTCAGATGTTACATTGCCACTTTACTATGCTTCAAACTTATTCATTTGAGGTTTATATTATATCTGATCGTTATGACTTAGGTTATGTCATGCTTCCAATTTCTGCTTGTAGATATTTTCTATTCACGAGTTGGCAACTCACCCCCGTTGTGCCACAGTTCTTGCAGGTTTTGCCGTAGAGGTTCCATAGCGGCATTTCCAGCACGTTGCTTCCTTTGCGGGTGATTTGCTTGGTAGGTGGGTTCTTTGCATCAGAACCATCCTTGTATATGCATTATTCTCTGTATCTAGAAATTCCATCAACCAAAACTTGTATATTGTTTCAGACTTAGACGCAAGTGATGTATTATTTCGACCTTAGAGTCGCGCTCAGTAGTATTACGATTTTCTTGCTTATTGGAGATTCTCTTGGGTTTGATCCTTACCCTTCGGCGTTGTATATTATATTGCTTGTGTGGGTTGTGCTCTTTGCTTAGGCGTAGTAAGTGTGTGATAAAATGCCACATTGGGAAATAATTTACAAAATATGTTCTTTACTCTAAATGGTTTTAGATTTCTGGGCTTTTGGCTTACTTGGATCAGATGGAGTCCTATAGACTTCATATGGTTCAAGGGCCAGTCACGTGCTCTTTTGGGTCGTGGCAAAGTTGGTATCAGAGCGCTAGGTTAACCTTGGTTCGAGTCTAAGTTTGACTATGTGGAGCCTAGGGCGTCTATATATATACGGAACTTAGGCTTGACCTTACGGAACTTAGACTTGGTCGAGGGGGTATTAGTCCCGAACTTTCGTCGCGTAGGATGACCCTTGGTTGATGGAATAGATGACTAAAGTAGAGTGACGTACCGTGGGTATGTTTCGCGGCATACTTACGATACGCTACTCCGCTTAAGGAACCTTAGGATGCATATATTTTCGAGATCAGTGATTCTCTTCATATCCATGATTATATATGCATCTGAGATCCTCGATTCTATTAGTTTCATGATCATACCTTCATTGATGTTGTTCCTTCTTATGATCATGTATCCACTATGGATCTGTTGTTATCTTTCTTGCTATTGATCTGCTCTCTTTGATACTCGATTGAGGTTCCTGTCGCCATGTTTGAGCGCAGTTTGGCCTGCTGCTAGGGTTACGGTCAGTGCGATCTCGTCTGGTACGAGGGCCGGCCATTGTGTTTTCTGGTGACATGGGAACATCTCGAGTTAGTTTTGGGTGATTGTGACCTCTTGTGGAGGCGAGTGCTTGATTTTACACCGGATGATCGGGCCATTGTTAGAGCTGCCAGTTGAGAGAGGACTGTTGATGTACAGCATACCTCGGAGATTATGAGGTTGCCTATCGTGCAGACAGATGAAACAGCTGTTAGTTATATGTATGCCCTAAAGGCCATTACTGTACATTGGATGTATATTGTAGTGGATGCTGGGACATATATAGGGAGGACTTTCTTGCTCGACATGATAGTATGCTATCTGGTTGCTCTTTATCTTAACGTGTATACTGATTGTCTCTCTGTTACATGTTGGTAAAGCCCTTAGGATGTGTACTTGACTACCTGAACTATGATGCGGATCATACTAGTGGGGACATGGTAGTCCATAAGTACATCCTTCAAAGTCCCTAGTCGTGGGTGTATCGAGACGGGGCATCGATATACCAGTGTAGACTAGCGTATACCTTCTCGACCCATACAGATGGGCGATGGATGATCCCATATCCATTGGTGTTTGACATCAGAGATGATATACGGGTGCTCAGTGGAGACTGGGTACACTGGACGGACTCGCCGAGAACTCCCAGATGGTATTATACCTCACGTCAGATGGCAGTTCTCTGGTGACACTGGTACAGAGTAGTCTGTTGACCCGAGATCGTCATAGAGTCTTGTGTGGTTCCCACTGTGCTTTGATTTCCATCTTACCACGTCCAAGAGGGCGTGCAAAACGGTGGTTTTTGGGTACAGTCCCGAGTCATATGGAGGCAATGAGCGATAGGAGGGGATTCGTCTCTCCCGGTATAGGGAGTTGATGTTGCGCTGTGTTCGATTGGCTATAACCGGAAATCCCTGGCCAGGGTTGCTGAGATTTACTGGTAAGTGTTACCAGTAGTTTCTCGAACTGTTATAGACCTCATATCGACACGACTTATCGAGCTATTGGGGTCTGACGTTTACCACCCCTAAGCGAGATATGCGACATATCAGACGATCAGACCGGACTGTACGGAAGTGTTACTGGTTGGATTCACAGGAGTGTGAGCGGGCTTGCTCGTCGATCTTATGATCGCTCAATACCCGGGTGGCCGTTACGTTTGGCAGACCGCTTGCGGCTTGTGGGTGCTTGATATGATCATCATCTGCTGCCGGCGTATTGACGAGTCTTTAGAGTCCTACGCAGAGGTTTCCTGGTTCAAGCGAAACGAAATAGAAGCGCATATGAGATATGTGCGAGACCGAGAATAATACGTGTATGTGATACCGTATTCCATTCTCGCGATGAATGTATCGATTAGGTTATATGCGATATACCCTAGTTATCGAATCAAGAATTGATTCGATAAACCGATACATTGGATACTAGTCGGTTATATGTGATATGACCGGATCGTTAAATCAAGTGTTGATTTAATGATTTAATGTATAATTATATATTTGATATATTACTTTGCATTAACTAGTATCGGTTCACTTTAAATGGATATTCTCACTCGGGTGTGCGCATTGCATATGCGATATGATTTTGTGCACATGATTGTATCATGTTTGATGATACATGCTTTTTGGTTAAGTGTAAAGTATTAAACTATGGTTAAGTGGATGATTAGGGTTTTTACTTATTCCTTTATTTGTTTATTTATTCATTTTTGGCAAAATGAAAATGGTGGCTAATTTGGATATATGTTGAAGCTTCATGAAGCTTTGACTTAGTCACCATTTTTGTCTTCATACCTAACCTAACCATTCACTTAACTTGAGTTTAGTCTCTACACTTAACCATGGTTGATTATGATAAGTATTCTTTTATTTTCTATTTTCTAAATTAACTTATCATAACAATTTCTATCTTCTTCTTCATCTTGACACATGAAGAAACCTTACTTCATCAATGGTGATTGACGAAAACAAGTGAGAAATCCAATTCTAAAGTCTACCCACTTCCTATTTCTTCATCCTCTACCTCTTACCAAGTAGTATAGGGTGTTTCCTTCACAAGTTTTCATGGCATGGTGAAGGTGGAGCTTGATCTAGCGATGCTTCGACGTAGATCATCTTCGGCATGGACATCGACGACCTAGCTCGCCTATTCTCCGATGAAGCCGACGCTAGAGCCCGGGATTTGTTTTGGACAGCGAGAGGACTTCATTGCGGAGCTATATAGGTGGAGCACCGGATCTACAAAGGTTGTATTTCCGATTCTTATAGTTAAGTGTTAACTAGTTACTTTGTTCGCCTAGATTTCTAGCCAACGATCCGTAGTCGGGTTTCTCGGCACCTAGATTTTTTGAAATTGGCATGGTTGATGCCTTGTGAGACCTCATTAGGGTGCCTAGGAACCCTACAGTGGTATCAGAGCCTAGCTAGAACCTTAGGCGAAGTCCAGACGATGTTTGAAACCCGATCGAACCGAAAAACCAACCCGGAAAATGCTCTCTGTACTTTTTCTAAAAACAGGGATTTTTCAGTATTAAAAATATGTAGAAATATCAGCAGGAATATCTAAGAGTTACTGTAAATTTCGATGCCCTAATTCCATTAAAGCGCCGCGTTTCCGCGGCACGAGCCTGGCTCGTGCGGCGGATCCGCGGCCTGTTTGTCGTGTTATGAGTTGAAGTTTGCACAGTAACTCCTATTTAACAGTGCTGGTTTTCCTGGGTATTTTTAATATTTTTTCCAGAGTTTGAATTTTCTGAGTTGTTTTGGGGATTCGAATGTTCGATCGGATTATCAAATTTTGCCTGTGTGGCTTTCCGGATAAATTTTTGAATATGTTAAAAAGTTTGACCGGATATAAATACCCAATTTTTCCCCTGTCGGGAAATTTCCAAGTGTTGAATTTTTTCTTAGTTTAACGACGTTCTAAGTAGTGCAAGTAACGCGATGGACCCTCTAGAAGACAACAAACCTTAACTCGATTATGTGACCGTCTTGAACTGCCCTTTGAACCTTCGGGTTTGGGGCAGTACGGCGTGCCACATGTGAGGCGTTGGCTTGACCCTTCTACGGCTGGACCGTTGGTACTGAGGCACGAACTGAATGTTGTTAGACTTATTTCATGTGTTGGATTGTATCGGGAAAACTTGGGTGTTCGATTGTTCGATCGGAAAGTTTAACATTTTCTGTTTATCTAGAATGTGATACAATAATTAGAATTCACAAATAATTATGAGATAACGGAATGAATATTATAAACATAGCAGTTTAGTCTCACTTGATCGGTTGCCACGGAATTTTGATGTGATCAAAAGTCCGTCGCAATCACGTAGCGTACGCGGATACTCGCCGATAAACTTAATAGACAGCCTCGCTCCATAGCCCCGACCAAGTGACTGTACGAGAACCCCGTCGCCGAAAGCATCCGTTCGGGTGCTCGCGGCAGCGGTGTTCCGCCTTGGTGCACTTCGTCGACGGTATCGGGGGTGCGGCCGTCTACTGAAGTTTGCGACGAGCATTCGATCAGGATGTCGTGAATCCTGTTGAATTCCCCGACTTGATATTGAAAAGAGTTTTCGATTTTGAGACTAAAATGCGGGGTTTATAATTGTTAGGCATGCGATGTCTAAGTAATTCATTTGGTCAGGCATGCGATGTCTGAGGTGGTTGCGGATTCCAACTGTTGTAGTTTTACACTTTATTTTCTGTGACCGTAAGTGTAATATATGATATCGCCGGTTTCGTTGCTATATGTCAACGACAATTGGGATGCGCATATTTACTTACGTTGATGACATGTGATGTTATGTGTTGCTGGATATGTTATATTGGATCGTCGTGTTTGAATAGCCGGGGGTTTTTATGTGAGATGAGTGTTTTTCATTTTCATTCATGTAAAAACTTGTATGTAATATTCTTTTATTGGGGCGCTTCCAGGTTGCGGAAGTTGTCACCGTTGTTGTATATTATTTACTTTTCCGCACTAGGATAGACCCAAGGAGGAGGGCACAAGTAACCGGGTTCTGGGGTCCAGTGGGAGACCAACTCGAGGAGTCGAGTCCGGGTCTCCTAACTCCAGAATTGGTAGGGTTGCTTGCCGCTCCCGTAGGGGTCTAGGGGTGTGAGTTTGGCTATTCATCACGACCGTGGAATCCGTGTTTTATACTGGCTCGTATTGAAAACACGGACGTCCTAGTATATCCAATATTTCATATGTTTCTTCTGCTGCGATATCTGTGATGTGATCATGTGATGTTCTGTGATGGATACAGTATATAGTATATATGATATATTATATAGGCGTTACTTATGTTTTACACCCGCGCTAGCCCTGCCCCGCTCTGCCGTTAGTCACCTAACCTAACGGTGCACGAGGGGACATCGAGGCGAATGCGGATGGCATAAGTGTACGTTGTATTTATCTGTGATGTTTAGGTACTTAAATGATGGGACTTCATTAATGTGATTAATGAAAGAAAAGAAACCTAAGATGTTGTAGAATCGAATTTCAAAATAAAACAGGTAGCTACAGTTCTTGCTTTGCATAGAGGTATATATGATATATCCTGCACCTTATTCGATAAGGAAAGGACCGAGATCCCTTCACCGGGAGTGACTCCTTTAGCAATAACTGGCAGATGCTACACACTCGGTTTGTCTTTTGATTGCTTTTAAGTGTTTTTGCTTTGCACAGTGATATATATGATATATCCCGCACCTCATTCGACGAGGAAAGGACCGACGATCCCTTCACCGGGAGTGACTCCTTTAGCAAAACTTGAAAAGCCTAAAAAACACTCCATTTCAAAATTCATTTGATTCTACAACGATATCAAGTTCATTACGCAATAGGTTTTCAGAAAAACCTATCGTAGCCCTCCGTCATTTCAGATAAATCCTGTTTAGTATTCGTGCTGCGTTTGTTGACCTTGTCAAGGCGCAGTGTGCGGTAGCTAACCAGTATTTATCTGCTTATGCATATGATGCAGATTGGGTTAGGGTAGTCGTGCGGCCTTGTTGACCTTGTCAAGGGTCGTGCAGGTGGGTTTGATTCAATCAAGAAATGACGGGTTAAACTTGACTTGCGGTCTATGGTTTGTTGACCTTGTCAAGGTCATAGATCGTTCGGGGCAAAATATTATCGGGAATTTCAAGTGTTGAAATTTGCAATGAGATTGCATACCTTCTATGAGATAGTTGGATCCCGATACCCGCTGCGAGTAATTGTTACTCCTGGGAGAGTTTTATACATTACAATTAGCCGATCAAGTAGGTGTCTAGAAAGGTGTCAACGAGGTTACGCCTCTGGGAAAACGAGGTTTACATTAATTAGGTTCGTGCGAAAGCACGGGGGACCTCCCTCAAAGTACCGACACTGACCTGGCTGAAAGATTGGCGAACTTGTAGTGTGTAATTAATCCCGGCTAGTCTTTCCTTTTAGGGTTTGAAGGAAGATTTGATAAAAAGCAGTGGGAGCCATCCTGATTAGATAAAATAATAACCAATCTATTCTTGCAAGAGCGCACGCTGAGTGTTTTCTTCTCTCTCTCTCCTGGTAGCAACCATATCACGCCTTAATCAAGATAATAATACGGATTATTGACCGAACCCGCTTGTTATACTGAGCTGGGGAACGTTGGTCCCGCTCCAACTTATAATTGTTATAAGACAGAGCAGGAAATTGGGGAATACCAGAATTCCTATGCCGCCCAAACGAAGAAAGTGCATGCTGATGCATCATCTTCGGGTGTGTTCATTACAAAGAACTGTTTCTCAGTGTCCTTTACGTCCTGGGTATATGATACCGGATCAGGATCCCAGATATGTAATCTGTTACATAGGGCTACAAAAGGGTACAAAAACTGAGAACGGGTGATAAGTTTCATGAGGCAGAAAACGGGGCAAGAGTTGCAGCCAAGTCTGTCGGTCACTGTCACCCTGTATTACCAATACATTGATTCTGAACGAATGTTATTAGATACCGAACCTGATATACCAAATCATATCACTCTCTTTGTTAGAAAAGAAAGGATATAATTTTGTATTGATGGATAATGTTTTGAACATTTCCTATATCAAAAGTTGATCGGTTCAGGCACGTTATCTAAAAGCATTGATGTTCTAAATCAAACTACAGTTCTTAGTATATGGAACACACACAAGAGGAAGAGTTCAGAAATGAACGAATCCTTCTTGAGGCATTGTAGACTAGGTCACATCAATGCGACCCGACTAGCTGAAGTTACATGTAGATGCATATTTAAATCAGTTTGAATTTACATCTTATGAAACTCGCCAGTCATGTCACAAAGATAAGATGACCACAGCTCTGTTTATTGGAAACAGAGAAAGAGTTAGTGAACTCTTAGGATGATACATGTTGATGTATGTAAGGTCCCCTGTCTACACATGCCAGGACTGGTTCTTTATACTTCATTACATTCTCTGATAATCTCCCAAGATTCAGACATATGTTCCTGTTGAAACATGAGTCCGAGCCTTTTGAGATATTCACAGAATATAAGCGAGAAGTAGAGAACCAAAATACGGGTATAAGTATTATGTCCTATGATGAGATCAGGGAGGAGAATACTTGAGCACGGAAATCCTGGATTATTCTAAAGGAAAATGAGATTCTCTCTCAGCATTACTCCTCCGTATACACCATAGCACGATGGTATATCGGGGCGGAGCAATAGCACCCTATGTGATATGGTGTGCTCTATGATGAGTACTACTGAGTTACCTATTTCCTTTTTGGGAGTTATGCGCTTGAGAAGATGCATACCTATTGAATACGGTTCGAATCAAATCAGTTGCCTACCACTCCATATGAGATATGGTATGGGAAGAGCCCATGTCTTAAGTCAGTTAAGATTTGGGGTTGTCCGGCCTATGTCTAAAAGCAAAATCTGGACAAGCTCGAGGCAAAGTCTGTTATGTAGAACTGGAAAGGTTCCAGCTATATAAACTACAGATGATGATTTGGTACAACCAAAGGATTCAGTAGATACCAACGAACCTCAGCCTCTCCGCCGATCTAGTAGGGTTCCTCACCCACCTGAGAGATACTTCGGTTTCTCTATGACAGTGGGAGCGAGGATTGCATCATGAGATGATGACCCAACTAGTTTCGAGCTGGCCATCAGGAGTGAGACTCTGTAAGAATGGCTGGATGTTTAGTGATCTGAGATGGAATCCATATACACCAAAAAAGTATGGACTTTGGTTGCTATATCTGAAGGGTTAAATCCCCATCAGGAGCAAGTATATCTTGAGAAGATTACTTGGTGTACATGGAAAAGTTGAAACTTTCAAAGCTAGACTTGTTAAAGGTTTTCGTCATCGACCAGGCGTGGATAATGATGAAACCTTTTCAAGTGGCTATGCTTAAGTCCATCCAGATCCTACTTGCCACGGCTACATACCATAACTACGATATCTGGCAGTTGGGTGCCATGACTACTTTTCTAAATAATGATTTAGAAGAGAACGTCTATAAGAACACAGCCAGAGGGCTTCGTAGACAGTAGGAGCAGCGGAAACGTGTTCAAGATGTTTTACAGGATAAAGCAGGTATCGCGGAGTTGGAACATCTGTTTTGATGGATTAGTCAAAGAAGTTGACATCATCAAAATGGTAGATGAACCTTGTATAAACAAAAAGGTAGTAGGGAGTATGGTGACGATCCTCGTAGAGTACGTGGATGACATACTCTTGATAAGAAAGAAGTTTCTTATGCTACGCTCGATCAATCTCCGTTTATCACAAAGATTCTCCGTGTAGGATCAAAATGATACCTCCTAAATCCTGAGTTTTAGATCTATGAGATAGATTTAATTGGATGTTTGGAATCTCACTAGTAGTAGTAAGATGGTATCAACCGATCCTGAGGAGAATCACTGGAAGGGTTCCAGGGTGATAAAGACGACTGAATGGCAGTCACAGGCATTGTCTTTACCCTCAGTGGAGGGACGGTATGTTGGAAAAGTTCCAAGCTAGATACCGTGGCATACTAGAAGATAAAGGCAGGATACATCGCTACTTAAGATGCTACCAAAGAGGCTGTTTGGGTGTATATTGGTTCATGAGATGAACTAAGTTCCTCCCATTGTGTGACAATGGAGTTGTGGCTTATGCCAAGGAACGCCGGTCCCATCAGTGATCCAGACATATTCTAAGGCAGTACCACCTGATCATGGAGATGGTTGATCTCCAGGGTGATCGAGGATTGGAGAGTAGACTCAGAGGACAACACAGCGGATCCACTCACGAAGGCCTGTTCCCAGAGAGAGATTTTTATGGGATGGTTGAGTATGAGATACTACAACCACTGCTATCAGATGGCCCTAGTGCAAGTGGGAGATTGTTAGTTATATGTATGCCCTAGAGGCCATTACTGTACATTGGATGTATATTGTAGTGGATGCTGGGACATATATAGGGAGGATTTTCTTGCTCGACATGATAGTATGCTATCTGGTTGCTCTTTACCTTAACGTGTATACTGATTGTCTCTCTGTTACATGTTGGTAAAGCCCTTAGGATGTGTACTTGACTACCTGAACTATGATGCGGATCATACTAGTGGGGACATGGTAGTCCATAAGTACATCCTTCAAAGTCCCTAGTCGTGGGTGTATCGAGACGGGGCATCGATATACCAGTGTAGACTAGCGTATGCCTTCTCGACCCATACAGATGGGCGATGGATGATCCCATATCCATTGGTGTTTGACATCAGAGATGATATACGGGTGCTCAGTGGAGACTGGGTACACTGGACGGACTCGCCGAGAACTCCCAGATGGTATTATACCTCACGTCAGATGGCAGTTCTCTGGTGACACTGGTACAGAGTAGTCTGTTGACCCGAGATCGTCATAGAGTCTTGTGTGGTTCCCACTGTGCTTTGATTTCCATCTTACCACGTCCAAGAGGGCGTGCAAAACGGTGGTTTTTGGGTACAGTCCCGAGTCACATGGAGGCAATGAGCGATAGGAGGGGATTCGTCTCTCCCGGTATAGGGAGTTGATGTTGCGCTGTGTTCGATTGGCTATAACCGGAAATCCCTGGCCAGGGTTGCTGAGATTTACTGGTAAGTGTTACCAGTAGTTTCTCGAACTGTTATAGACCTCATATCGACACGACTTATCGAGCTATTGGGGTCTGACGTTTACCACCCCTAGGCGAGATATGCGACATATCAGACGATCAGACCGGACTGTACGGAAGTGTTACTGGTTGGATTCACAGGAGTGTGAGCGGGCTTGCTCGTCGATCTTCTGATCGCTCAATACCCGGGTGGCCGTTACGTTTGGCAGACCGCTTGCGGCTTGTGGGTGCTTGATATGATCATCATCTGCTGCCGGCGTATTGACGAGTCTTTAGAGTCCTACACAGAGGTTTCCTGGTTCAAGCGAAACGAAATAGGAGCGCATATGAGATATGTGCGAGACCGAGAATAATGCGTGTATGTGATACCGTATTCCATTCTCGCGATGAATGTATCGATTAGGTTATATGCGATATACCCTAGTTATCGAATCAAGAATTGATTCGATAAACCGATACATTGGATACTAGTCGGTTATATGTGATATGACCGGATCGTTAAATCAAGTGTTGATTTAATGATTTAATGTATAATTATATATTTGATATATTACTTTGCATTAACTAGTATCGGTTCACTTTAAATGGATATTCTCACTCGGGTGTGCGCATTGCATATGCGATATGATTTTGTGCACATGATTGTATCATGTTTGATGATACATGCTTTTTGGTTAAGTGTAAAGTATTAAACTATGGTTAAGTGGATGATTAGGGTTTTTACTTATTCATTTATTTGTTTATTTATTCATTTTTGGCAAAAGGAAAATGGTGGCTAATTTGGATATATGTTGAAGCTTCATGAAGCTTTGACTTAGTCACCATTTTTGTCTTCATACCTAACCTAACCATTCACTTAACTTGAGTTTAGTCTCTACACTTAACCATGGTTGATTATGATAAGTATTCTTTTATTTTCTATTTTCTAAATTAACTTATCATAACAATTTCTATCTTCTTCTTCATCTTGACACATGAAGAAACCTTACTTCATCAATGGTGATTGATGAAAACAAGTGAGAAATCCAATTCTAAAGTCTACCCACTTCCTATTTCTTCATCCTCTACCTCTTGCCAAGTAGTATAGGGTGTTTCCTTCATAAGTTTTTATGGCTTGGTGAAGGTGGAGCTTGATCTAGCGATGCTTCGACGTAGATCATCTTCGGCATGGACATCGACGACCTAGCTCGCCTATTCTCCGATGAAGCCGACGCTAGAGCCCGGGATTTGTTTTGGACAGCGAGAGGACTTCATTGCGGAGCTATGGAGGTGGAGCACCGGATCTACAAAGGTTGTATTTCCGATTCTTATAGTTAAGTGTTAACTAGTTACTTTGTTCGCCTAGATTTCTAGCCAACGATCCGTAGTCGGGTTTCTCGGCACCTAGATTTTTTGAAATTGGCATGGTTGATGCCTTGTGAGACCTCATTAGGGTGCCTAGGAACCCTACAGCAGCTGTTACTAAGATGGACAGGATGTCGCTTCCGGAGCTTATGAGCTAAAAATCGCCGGAGCTTCCAGGCCGATATGAGACAAATGATAGCTAGTCTACCCGATTTGAGAGACGAAGGTGATTCGTCAGATTTATGCGCCGGAGCAGGCCCAGTTGAGTTAAAGATTTCCAGTGTGGAGAGTCTTACTCGGATTTAGAGCAGACCGATTTAGAGATGACCGCCAATGTATTGCCTTTCCTGGAGGATTGAGGCGCTATTTAGCGTACAGACGAATAAGCCAGTTGTTGCGGCAGTTCTGCGGCGCCATTAGTGAGGCTTGAGTTTGCCCTTCTACGGCTGGATCATTGATGCTGTGGTATGTACTCGATGCTGTTAAACTGTACTCAAGATGTTGAGCTCTTGGAGGATTAAGAGGTTTTTGACGAATCGATCGAATGGTTCGACTTCCTTCGGATGCTAGGTGGTGAAATGCATTTCTTGGGAGACTCCAGATACGAGGATAGCCGTTGGAGCGCCGTCCATGCAGCCATGATGAGACGAGTCCGAAGCAGTCGACATTGAGGCAGAGTGAAGTAAAGAGTTCGCAAGAGATTTCGACGAGATGACGTCCCACTCCGCTGACATCAGAGATGCGATACGCACGCAGAGGCGTTGTATATAGATACATCTTCCAGAAAGAGGCGCGATAAGTATGCAGCCGTTCCGGAATAAGAATTAGTTTTAGCAATGGATGATGACTTCCGGGCAATCCGGCAGGAATGAGATTTGAGAGAGAGACCTCGACAGGACCTTTCTGGAATACGATACGAGAAGACCGAGACCCAAGAGTGGTCATGTTGTGCAGACCCAGCAGGCCAGAGTTCGGCATCGTCTACGAGGTAGTTGACCAGGTTCAGATAAAGGACCTCACCCAGATGCGTTGTAATTGATCAAGGACGAAAGAGTATTGAGTATTCCTCCGATGGTTGGAACGCGTTCCCGAGGACCTGTTCGGCCAGACATCTTCTATAGAATGGTAAAGCTACAGAATACGCGATTTCGAGTCCGTGCGAGAGACTTCGGATTGACCGTGGCCGAGAACAGTACAATGCGTAGATAGCATGGCGTGACGCCATAGTGGACGACGATAGAGACAAGTGGAACTAGAGGTTCGTGCGAGACACTGACGAACTGTCATTACTTCCCGTCATGGCTAGAGATCTGATATGCTTACAAAGGCGTTAGGATGCGATCAATTTCCGAGAAAATGTTGTGCGGAGGACACAGATGTCCATCGAGTGAGAAGAGATTATGCAAGAGAGCCAGCCTCCATACAGTTCGGCATAGGCAAGATCGGAAGAGACCTTGAGCTGGATTCCTTCCAGGACATTGCTGCAATGATATTTGCACCCAGGATCAGATGTGTGATGTGCATTTATAGAGCCAGAGGCCGACGCCAGTGACATACTGCTTTACGAGTGGTCGTGAAGATTGACCGAGAGATGACCAGAGAAGTGCCAGAACGGAATCGTCCCCGTTAGCACACCTGACAGGGCCGATGAGCCGATTGACTGCGAGGTAGGTAATCCGCAGAGAAGATAAGGACCCAGAGTCAGAGGACGCCAGACCGTGAGCAAAGAGGCAAGTAGATATCTTGCGCTGCTAGCATTGGGTGCACCGACTCCTTCTCGACCTTGAAGGAGGAACTACCGAAGACGGTACTTATAAGTTGGTATACATATCGATTCATATACTTCATCATATTTATTCATGTCAATATACTCAGGATATATGAGATTTACTTGATGTGGGACATTCAGGATATATGAGATTTACTTGATGTTGGACATTCAGGATATTTGAGTCTTACTTGATGTGGTACATTTAGGATATATGAGATTTTTTTTTTCGATATTGTACATTCAAGATATATTGAGACTTATATGATATGAGAGCCAATTTAGGAGCTGATTTGGGGAAATTGAGATTTGGATTTTTCATGATGTTTTCTAGATTTGAGAACCGTGGTAGTTTCATGAAATTATGCATTATTTGAAAAACCTGGTTTCTCTTGATATGATATTTCAGCAGCCACCATGAGATTTATCGGTTCTGATTATATACCCGATTCGGAGAGCGGAGGCACCGTCTGCGGGTACATGGTGGGGCCCGGAGGTACCCCGGGGCAAGAATTCGTGGATCTAGACGATGAGTTAGTGGAGGAACCATATCTACCGAAGGCAGTACCTATGACTCGGCGGTTATCGTAGGGATACCGACGGGAGTCATGTACGTATGGATACTTGAAAAGACGAGGGTCGAAGCTGGGAACTCGGGTTTTTCGGGATAGCGTATGATACGTATCTATCAGGGAGCCAGTCATGGTGACAGCACCTGATAGATCGGTATTTATGTGTCTATGTGAAACACTTTTTTTTTCATGACATATTGTCTTATATTCTATTTCATATATGAGTTGGTTTGGATATACGATCTTGGTGCACGCCAGATACACTAAATCGAAATTCTTCGTGCATGTCAAATGCGCCTGATTTTGCTGTCAGGCACACACGTTGCCTATGACAAATGTTTCGTGCACACCAGTTGCACCTAGATGTTGCTTTGTTCACATGTATGACACATACATGGATTTTGATTCCGTGCGCACCAGACGCACCGGATATTCTTATATATATTTTTGGGGATTGATTTCTTAGAGAGTAGTACACCTTGATGATATTCGCTATGTATTGATGTTTTCGGAGCCCCGACAATTGGATTTTGCTGAAATGTTTTAGTACTGGGGGTTTAAATTTAAATTCGGGGACCGAATTTATTTAAGGGGGGTAGATTGTAACATTTCGAAATAATAAAAATATTATTTTTAGGGAACATTTATAATTTAATATTATTTTATTGAATATTCTAATAATTCGGTATATTTAAATCCAAATAAATAGGGGAAATTTTGGAAAAGTTATAGAAAATTCTAAAATAGGGTAATTTAGAGAATTATTCCATTTCTAAGTTTAATTGATTAGTTATATGCTAATTTAGTGTTAATCGCGATTAAAAATCGCTAATCGGTTTTTTTAGCTTTTTGTGCAAAACATGCACATATCATCTTTTCTTACACTTGTGCATTTTTCCACCATGGTTTCTCATTTGGGTTTACTATTTGAGTGAGAAGGAATTTATAGAAAAGAAATAGAAAAGAAAGGAGAAAGGGGAATATTATATGAGGTATGGTGAGAGAGAGAGGTATGGGCTTCTTTGACCAAGGACTTAACCATTTCCTTTGATCCCAACACTCATTTTCTTCCCCTCTCCCTCAACTCCCTGCTGTGGCTGCTGCTCCTCACCTCCCTCCCCACTTCACCTCCTTAAAACATCACCAAAACCCCATATTCATTCATTAAAAGTGTGCACAAGCTCAAGATCTACACATTGGACCAAGGAAGCAAGGATTTTGGCCACTAGGGGCAACTCAAGAAAATTCTTGAGTTGCCAAATGAGGTATTTTCTGAATCCTTAACTTAGTTTTAGCATTTCCTTTACCCCCATGTTTAGATTGAATCGATATTGTGTGTGTGTTTGTGGACTTAAAGAAAACCTAGTTAGGGTTTGAGGAAAATGTGGTTGTAAGATGAAATTGAGCTTAGTAGAGACAGCACAAACACCCTAGTGATGTTATTTTAGACCCACACCTGAACTGGAAACCAGAATTCGGATTTACGGAATCGATATCGGGGAAAACTGTAAATCTGGGAGTGTATTTTGTAATCTGCTATCACTCGGGGCATTCTGGAATAAAATTGATTGGACAGTGATATGAGCAGGCACCCTAGAACCACCACACAAGACCCCAAACCCTACCCCTTTTTCTAGGCCGCCAATTTATTCCCATTGGCCGCAAATTGCGGCCATACCTGCACTAAACTTGCTCGTTTTGGTTCTGTAGCCCCTACATGCATAGATTAGACCCCTGGTATGTGTAGATTTGTCTAATTTGACCTAGGGTGAAATCTGGGACCCTTTTCTCCAGTTGCTGTTTTGATTATGTTTCTGTATTTCGTATTTTTAGTTCTGGAATTGTGTATCCGTGTTTTACCTCGACTATTTGGCGTTTATACGACGATATCGAGGTTTGATTGATGGTTTTGAAGGCGTGCCCATAGGTTCTAATCTATAGGCCCCTTATCGTATTGTTTTGGGCTTCGTGTGCCGGGTTAGCCTTGATTTGGTTTTAACACGCATATACGATACTTTGATGTGTAGGTACCCCATGAAGACTTCGGGACGACAAGCAATGCGCGTGGTGACGTCGACAAATGAAGACGCAAGGTGAGTAGATTATATCTACAGGGGGAAGTCGGGGGATGACGTATAGCACCCCCGCAGTCCGTAGTTGATATACTATATATGATAGTTATAGTGTGTCATGGATATTGTGTTAGGTGTTTTATGGATAGTTTAGGCTTAGAAGTAAACTAGTGTAGTTCATAGCCACGAAACCTAGAATAGGTTTACACCCACACGCACACCCTTGCATATTCACTATACTTACACTGCGTTGATGATGATATTGGATGACTTTGGAGATGGGTCGATGATATTGGGCTTGGTGCCGTGAGATCGGTGATTTGATATGATTCATATTTGGGATACGATATGTGATTCTTAGTGGGCCTTTGGGCATGTGTTTTACCCCCGCATTCATAATTATATAGATGGTATCGATTTGTACTAGA
Source organism: Agapanthus africanus (assembly GCA_030015575.1). Classification (NCBI taxonomy): domain Eukaryota; kingdom Viridiplantae; phylum Streptophyta; class Magnoliopsida; order Asparagales; family Amaryllidaceae; genus Agapanthus; species Agapanthus africanus. The sequence continues at coordinate 387,837,085 of CM057349.1, read as the reverse complement.
CTTAGATTCAGTATCCCAGATTATGTGTTTTGATGATAAGAATATCAGGTACTTGATGATATAATATGATATTGAACCGTATCCAGCTATTGGGATGCCGTACGACGATTTACCGTACGAGCTTTATATTGATGATAGATCCGCACTCATGACTTGAGGATTGTCATATGATATACTGTATTGTACGCGATACTATTGAGGCGGGATCACTGACTATTATACGTATATATATATTTATATCGACTTAGATTTAGGTGGATTCCATACCCTTCCCGGTTGACTTGATACTTAGATCTGTGGTTTGTATAATAGATGTCAGACTAGACTCAAGTCATACCTATTACAAAAACCCTGATTTGTCTTATTTCAAATGGCAAGCTGCATTATTATTCAATTACCATTTATTCTACGGCTCGCATTGCATTGCATGCTCATATGTTATTGATTCAGATTTCTTGTGCACATGCCTTTACATAGTTGCATGCTTATATTAGTGTTCTTGTTGCATGTATTATAATTCATGGATTTCGCACTGTGATATGGTTGCATATGATGATTCTGGATTGTTTTACTCCTGCGTATATATATCAGTGGTATAGGACGCTGGAATATATATGTATACCCATAGAGTATATATATATTAGTGGTATGGGACGCTGATATATATATATACGCATACTTAATATATCATCATGATGATCTATGAAAATTTACATATGCATTATGAGCTTGATTGGAGAGGAGCCTATGTGCTCGGAGCCTATGAGCTCGATTGGAGAGGAGCCTATGTGCTCGGAGCCTATGAGCTCGATGTGCTCGGAGCCTATGTGCTCGGAGCCTATGACCTCAATTGGAGAGGAGCCTATGTGCTCGGGGCCTTTATGGTCGATGGTATATTATATCTTCCCTACCCTATATTTATTGTATATGCATTGCATAACATATTAGTAGTACATGATAGAGTACCTTCATGAATGCTGCATACATGTCGGATACATGATATATGGGTTTCATTTGATATTGAGATATATAGTTTGTGTCAATGCTCGACGTTGATTTTCTGATGATTCATTCACGATATCTCCTGTTTTCATTTTACCGCATACATACATCATAATTGTGATATATTGTTACGTGAGGCACTGGTACGAGTACTTGGCACTACACTTATGTTCAGATGTTACATTGCCACTTTACTATGCTTCAAACTTATTCATTTGAGGTTTATATTATATCTGATCGTTATGACTTAGGTTATGTCATGCTTCCAATTTCTGCTTGTAGATATTTTCTATTCACGAGTTGGCAACTCACCCCCGTTGTGCCACAGTTCTTGCAGGTTTTGCCGTAGAGGTTCCATAGCGGCATTTCCAGCACGTTGCTTCCTTTGCGGGTGATTTGCTTGGTAGGTGGGTTCTTTGCATCAGAACCATCCTTGTATATGCATTATTCTTTGTATCTAGAAATTCCATCAACCAAAACTTGTATATTGTTTCAGACTTAGACGCAAGTGATGTATTATTTCGACTTTAGAGTCGCGCTCAGTAGTATTACGATTTTCTTGCTTATTGGAGATTCTCTTGGGTTTGATCCTCGTCCTTCGGCGTTGTATATTATATTGCTTGTGTGGGTTGTGCTCTTTGCTTAGGCGTAGTAAGTGTGTGATAAAATGCCACATTGGGAAATAATTTACAAAATATGTTCTTTACTCTAAATGGTTTTAGATTTCTGGACTTTTGGCTTACTTGGATCAGATGGAGTCCTATAGACTTCATATGGTTCAAGGGCCAGTCACGTGCTCTTTTAGTTCGTGACAATTTCAAACCATTATAGACCACACATCGGCATAACTTATCAAGTTACTGGGGTCTGACGTATCCACCCCGAGACTCGATATGCGACATATCAGACGAAGAGACCAGACTGTACGGTAAGTGTTACTTATAGACTTCATGGGAGTTTGGACAAGCTTGCATGTTGATATTCTATTCGCTCAATACCTGGGCAGCCGTTACGTCTAGCTAGTACCGCTGACGGCTTCTAGGTAACTGATGTGATCATTACCTACTGCTAGCATATTGTCGATTCTTTAGAGTCCCACACAGAGGTTTCATAGTTCAACCGAAATGAAGTAGGGCACATATGTTGATATGTGTAGAGGCCTGATTAAATACGAGTATGTCATACTGTATTCTAATCTTGCGACATTTGATATCAGTTAGGTTATATATGATATAATCGGATTATTGAATCAAGTGTTGATTTGATAATTTGATATACAGATAAATAATATTAGTCGGTTATATATGATATAACCAAATTATTAAATGAAGTATTGGTTTAATAATTTGATATATATTTATATTTGATATAATTATATATTAACTAATATTATTGCTCATAAATTATTTTCTACTCTTAATATATATATATATATATATATATATATATATATATATATATATATATTATGAAGCATGCTTTTTCTATTTTTGAGAAAATAGAAATATGAGGTGGAAAAAAGAGAGATATTTGTGGAATGGGTGAAGCATGGCTTGATTATTTTTTTATTCATTTGTGTTCACTATACAAGCATGGTTGCAATTTATTATTGCAATTTATTGCATGCTTCAATAAGTGAATGATTTATTAAGCCATTTTTCACACTTCCTCACTTTAACCTAGCTCATTTTTTCCTTAGCTCTCCCTATTTTCCTTCTTCTACTTCCTCTTACTTCAAGCCCTAACCCACACATATATTGTGAAACCTAGGGCTTTAGAAAAATCTAAGTGAGCTTAAAACCTTACTTCAACATCCTACTCTAGATTAGCCATTTAAATTAGGTTGTTTCCTTCACTAATAGTAGATTAGTGAAGAGATAGCTTGAGCTAGAGAGCTTCGGGTGGATCATCTTCGGCGTGGAATATCACGAAGCAAGCTTGTTCTTTCTTCAGGTGGAGCCTAAAGGAGTCGTAAGGACTACTACTCGGGGCTATAGAAGTGAAGGACTTGATCTACAAAGATTGTAATCTCTTTCACTTAGTGTAAAGATAGATTATATCATGCTTTAAACCCTAATATTTTAGTTGGATTCTAGGTAGGTATAGCTTAGGACCCAAGAAATTTTTAAATTGCATGCTTGATGCCAGTTAAAACCCAGTGTTGGTGCTAAGACACACTTTCACTATTGTTGTATGAAAACTCCACAAGGTGTAGGTGATCTTCCCACAAACCTCCGAAGTCTAACATACAAGCTCTTAGCATGTCTTTTAGAATCTGAATTGTTCGTTCAGAATGTCTATCTGTTTGTGGATGGTAAGCCATGCTGAAGTTCAGACTCGTTCCCAGGCTAGCTTGCAGACTTTGCCAAAACTGTGATTGAAATCTTGTGTCACGATCGAAGATGATGCAAACTGGTACTCCATGTAATCTCACAATCTCTTGCATGAGTTTATGGGTATCAAATATAGTACATTTTGAGGTTAAATCTTACTTTAGCTTCATGCTTACCTCCATATACTTCTTTGCTAATTTCTCGGTAGATTAGCCAACTAGAAATGGGAAGAAATGTGCCAACTTGGTGAGTTGGTCCACAATAATCCATACTACGTCGTTACCCTTCGTGCTGCAAGAAATGGCAGTCACGAAGTCCATGGTAATGTGCTGCCATTTCCATTCTAGGATTGGTATTGGCTGAAGTAGACCAGCAGCTCTGTGATGTTCAGCCTTCACTTGCTGACACACCAAACACTTGGCTATGCTTCCGGCTACTTCACGCTTCATTCCATACCACCAGTAGTGTTGTCGTAAATCTTTATACATTTTGGTACCACCGGGATGAACAGAATAAGGAGAGCTGTGAGCTTCTTTCATCAACTTTTCTCGAACAGAACCTTGTGATACACACAATCTACTTCCATATCTCAAATATCCTTCTTCGTGGATGATGAAGTCTATTCAAAGTCCTCTTTCTACTTTTTCTCGGATCTTTTACAGCTTGGTATCATTTGCTTGAGCTGTCTTGATCTGATTAACAATAGTAGACCGAACTTATAAGTTCATCAAATACGAAGAGTTACCTGGCATAACTACTTCGATCGCTAATCCGTGCAATTCCTGCTGTAGGTTCCACTGAGCGGTGAGATTGCTAATGGCTAGCGGCTAAGTGGGTCAGGAACTAAATTCACCTTTCTTGGATGATATTGTAAGTTGATGTCGAAGTCCGCCATGAGTTCTAGCCATCATCTCTGTCGTATATTCAATTCTTTCTGAGTAAATACATACTTCAGACTCTTGTGGTCAGTGTATATATCCACTCATTCTCCCAGAAAATAGCGGCGCTAAATCTTAAGTGCAAAGATAACGAATGCCAACTCAGGATCATGTATTGGATAGTTGCGCTCATGAACTTTCAGCCATCTTGATGCAAAAGCTACAACTTTTCCATGCTGGTGTAGAACACATCCTAATCCCTTACCGGATGCATCGCAATTCACAACAAATCCTCCAGATTGGTCCGGTATTACGAGAATAGGAGCAGAAGTTAACCTCGACTTGAATTCTACAAAAGCTTGTTCCATGCTTCTGACCACACGAATGCTTTGTCTTTACGAGTGAGCTTGGTCAGGAGTGCTCCAATCTTCAAAAAGCTTTCAATGAATCTTCGGTAGTATCCTGATAATCCTAAGAAACTTCGTATATCCTTCAACATCTTTGGTGTCGGCCACTCGCTGACAGCTGACACATTAGCTGGATCTACTGAGATTCCTTCGCCTAAAACAATATGTCTTAGAAATCCGAATTGATCTAGCCAAAATTCACACTTGCTGTACTTCGCATAGAGTTGATGTTGTCGCAATGTATCCAGGACAATTCGTAAATGCTCAGCGTATTCTTTCCGATCCTTTGAATACACCAAGATGTCGTCGCTGAAAATAACAACAAACCTGTCTAGATACTCTCGGAAAATTCGGTTCATCAGATTCATGAAGATGACAGGTGCATTGGTTACTCCAAATGGCATCACGAGATATTTGTAATGACCATAGCAAGTCTATCAGACTCTTTGACCTTCACCTGATGAAAATCCAAACGAAGATCTAGCTTTAAGAAAACATAAGACCCACTTAGCTGATCTAACAGATGATCGATGTGCGGTAGTGGATACTTGTTCTTTATCGTCACTTCGTTCAGAGCTCGGTATTCTACACATATTCTGTATGAACTTTCTTTCTTCTTCATGAGCAAAATTGGAGATCCCTAACTTGAAGTACTAGAACGAATCCAACCTTTCTTCAGAAGTCTTTCCAACTGAGTACGGATCTCTTTCAATCCTTCTGGACTTAACCGGTACGGAGCTTTGATCACCGGTTGCACACCAGGTAGTAAATCGATACTGAATTCAAGAGCTCGATTAAGAGGAAAACCTGTTATATCTTCACGGAATACATCCTCGAACTCTCAAACTACCTCTGGTTTCGAATCTTCCACTTATAATGTTGCAATCACTGCCTTCTTTGGTTTAGGTTTGTAGGTGCTGGGTTCTAGGGTACGGTCTCTACTCTTGAAATAAAAGACCGGATGATCTGGTATCTCGAACACTACCCTCCTTTGACGACAGTCGATGGCAGCAAAGAAATTGCCCATCCAGTCCATTCCTAAGACTACGTTGAAGTTTGGTATGTCCAGCACCTTGAAGTCCGCATAAAATTCTCTACGGCAAACGACCACTGGACACAGATCGTATCCTATAGTTGCCTTTAAAACATCTTTCCCTGAACTGACATTCCATATGGATACGAGCGGTTTAACTGGAATCGCATGAGTTCGAACAAACCGTTGCGACATAAAGCAATGTGATACTTCAGTATCGAAGAGTGCAAAAGCAAGTAGGGAGGCTACTAAGATTGTACCTAAGTTGTGTGGGATATATTTAGGTATAGAAAAATTATATAGATATATAAGGATTGAAAAAGGTTTGAAAGATTGGGAGTTACCAGTGATGACTTGGCCAGTGGATTCAGCTTCCTCAACAGTCATTATGAAAGCCTGATGCCGGGGTACATTCCTCCTTGCTGGAGGCACATTCCTATGTCGCACGTTCCTCTACCTTTGAGGAATGTTCATATATGCATGATGGAATTGATAAGGAGGCTATGCAGGAAGTCCACGTGGAGGTGGAGCAGGTAGAGAAAGACGAACTGCAGGAGCCTAAATAGCTGGCCGCTGTGAAAAGGTGATGGCTAGTTTGGGTGCTGGAGCTGGGTTAAGTCTATGAGGACATGCTCCAATAGCGTGAATGGATGTGCCATAAGCTAATCACAGGTCATTTGCACGCCTGCAGTTCTTCGCCAGGTGTCCATTCCTCTTGCAATAGAAGCAAAAGTCTGGACTGGGCCGGTTAAATGTTACTCCCGGTCTTCTGGGTGCAAAAGTTAGCCTGGAAGAGGCTCTTCCTGCCATCTGAGTGGAAGGGCATTTCACACCGGCAGTCTGAGGTCTGTCCTTCTTCTTCACCACTGTCTCATAGCATCGGGTAGCCTTCAGAGTGAGATTATGGGTCGGGAAATCCCATGTAACGAGTGCAGCTTGGATTTTCGGGTCCAACCCTTGTTGAAATCGTTGAGCCCTGATCTCAGTAGTCGGGATCAGGTGTGCTGCGAACCTGTTAGAATATTGTGTTAGCAGTGTAATATGTGATATCAGGAAATTGAATATTGAGACATATCTTACCTGCTAAGCATGATAAACTCAGTATCGTATTCATCCACTGACTTGCTCCACATCGATCCTTATTGCAAGTGGATGAACTGTTGTTCCATATCGAAATAGGCACTCTCAGGAAACTATTTCACGTCGAACATATCATGAAATGTCCTCCATTCAATAGGTTAAGCGAGTCGGTTTTCTTCAGCCTTCGACCAAACTCTAGCGTTATCTGTTAGTTGCATCTTTGCAACTTTCACCCAAGCAATCTTTGGCACTTGTGCTGCTGCCAGGTCATCTTCTATTGACTGAGCCCATTCTTCTGCCTCCAGTGGGCACTCTTTGCCAAAGAAATGTTTCGGATGCAGTGCCCAGAATTGCTTGACTCCGGATGCCTCAGCTTCTGGGCGGTGCATTAGGATAGCAGTCTGATACTGCTAACTCTCCAAGAGGCTCTTTATCGTCTCAAACAGTACCGTCTGCTCGTTGATGGGAGCTGCAATGGTAGGTGGTGGTAGTAGAGGAGGTGATGGGGTGTTACCATTGACATTGGTGCTTGTGTTGTTCGGTGAATCCAAGAGCTTGATAGAAAAGGAAAGTTTAGGATAGATTCAAAGAATTTGTAATGTAAGGAATGTATAGTTGCTGATTCTTATAATTCTTATGATATATTGCTTAGGATTCCATGCAGAACTGACCTGCATAGACCATCAACAAAACCTATCACACCACGCTTTCCAGTGTACATAAGCGGCGACGTGGCGGGCCGCAATGTATTTACTAAGAAGTAAATACGTTAAGCGTAAATTAAGCACTATAAATAAAATACACAAGAATGACAAGAGATGTAAAATAAACAGCAACTTTTATTAACATTCATCTTTACAATAAAGCAGTGCCTAAACAGTGGCATACAAAATGGAAAATAAGTACAAGGAAAGCTAAAAGTCTGACTGCTCTGTGAACTGGTCCAAGTCCTCCTGGCTCAGCTCGATTTCCTGAGAGTCGGGTCCTCTTGATGAACATTCCAAGAAAGCAATAGACAGGAATGTCGTTAGAGAACTAGCGCTCGGTAAGTCCCAAAAGAAAGGAAGGAATACAACAACGTAATGTTGAAGAAAACTGTTAAGTTATACAGGTATCAGTTTATCACTCTAACGTAGTTGTTTGTAACTTGGTACAGAATATATCAGTATATACGAGTGGAGTCTAACTATCCCGTAGACTATGGTAACATGTAAGTACAAGGCCCCATCAAAACCCACGGGACAACGGCACGAGAGTTCATGTAGGTGTCTTTTAATGACCATCATCGTGTCACTTTTAATACATTCCATACCAATCTATCCCGTTAACCTCGAGTAATGTTTTATAAAGGATATAATTATCAGACTTGCCAAGACCATGAATACAAGTTGTTCATGTAATCAGGTTCGGGATGTAAACAAGTAGTCATGTGATCAAGTCAAGTTATAGCCATGGTTCGGTCAAGTCAAGTCGGTATGTTGATATTGTTCTGGTATTCAGGTTCAGGTTCAAGTATTCAGGTTAGAGTTTGGATTCATGTTGAATTTGATTCTGATTTGAGTTGGACTCAGATTTATTTATACTCAGACTTGAGTCAGATATTTATAACTGATTTGGATCCTGAATTAAGTTCGGGTGTTATCGGTAACTGCTGCACATAGACGGCAGGATTTGTATATTTTTCCAAGACAATTACCATTGCTAATATCGTTAAGTTTTTCTACCTTTAATAGGCAAGCACTCACTTTCTCCGGCTCCCTAAGGCTCAAGAAAATTGATCTCGCTTAAACCTATATTTACTAAAGTCCTTAACAGTGTTTTATATAACTCAAGGGGGTTTTATGAAAAATATTTTTAATATATAGTTTCAAAATAACCCCAAGAATTTTTTATATTATTTATGGTTTTCATGGATGTGAATTTTAAAGATGTGAGGTATTTTAATGATAATAACTTAGCTTGAATAGTTCATAGTATTTTATTGTAAAGCTTGACTTTTGGATAATTTGAGAGTATTTTGGTGAAATTTGTCATTCTTTATCTTTTTAAAAAATATGGAATTTTATTATATCTTAAAAATATGTGGTTTGATAATATTTATATAATATTAAAAATTAATTTTATTATTAAGTAGAAATTTCGTTTTTCTTAAAAATCGTATTAAAAATCTTTCGAGACCGAATGCTCCGTGAGGAGGTCTGTATCTCGCTCTACTAGCCCGAGGATGTGCGATAATCCACACCATCCAATAGCGAGTTTTCCATAAAGGGTTGTAGAGGTATAATCGCAAAGATTTAAAAATACAATCTAAAAAGAAAACCGTTTTTTTATATTACATGGTATTTTAATGAAATATTGTGTTCGTAACTAAAAATACACTCGAAGTGTATCATGCTATGGAAAACATGTGTGTTTGTGAGGGGTGGGTCGTTACCTCGTATAGTTTTCTAAAGGTATAATTAAGCAAAATATGGTAGATACAAAGTTCATGGAATTTTAATGTAAAAGTTGATTTAAAGCTATGTTTCATGATATTATTAAGTGAAAGTTGGTTCTAAATATTGGTTTTATGATTATAAATATGGTGTAAGAATATGGATGCCAAATATATAAGAAAAGTGGATTTTATATAGAATAGAAGAAAATTGTTGGTATTAACTCCACTTCCGACATAGGTTTTGAAAAACAACTTTTAGAGAAGAAGAGAGAGGATTAGAAGAGACTTACGAGCTAGTTATCCTAAGGAAAGGTAGATGAGGGATTGTTGATCTTCGTGGTTTCGCGGGGTTGCCGGAACTTGCTTCGATCCTCGCCGAAAGTCGATCTCTTGCTAACTCCACTTCTACTATTCTTGACTTTGAGAATTTTGGGGTTGTATTTATAGTTTGGAATTAGAGTTTTGGAATTTAAAAGATGAATTAAAATGCATTAAAATGTGATAAATGGAAAATTGAGGGGTCTCTGTTTGATTGCAGAGTAATCAAACAGTGCAAGGGAGTTAGAGGTAGGCCAAAAGTCTTGTGTGTAAAGCACGGGCCTCATCACCTACGGATGGACCATCAGCGCTTGCCCAATTTCCCATCTCACTGGTCGTTCTATGGAGGGGAGCCGTCGGATCTTGGCCACGTGTCTTATTCTATATTTATACTCTTTTGCACATATTTATTTATTCAGTCTTTTCATTTTTATGTGCAGTGCACGTGTAAACTTTTGGGCTTCCAAAAAATTTATAATGAAAATCAGAAAAAAAAATATAATGTGTCAGAAGGGATTCGAACACAGGGGCTACGTCACAGCAGTGCAAGGCCTTACCAATAAGCTACAAGTGTTTTCTTGCTGTTCTTAAACAAAAATAACTTATAAATTGTACTCAGACTTGTAAACTCCTTACTGTATATTAAATTGAAAATTTTCATACAGTAAAATCAAAGTCGTTACAATTATCCAATATTTAGGAATTTGAGATAGAGATGTTTGTATAGAGACGTCTGGTGTTCAAAATTTCTGAGACAGACGTCTAGTACAGACGTCTATTTTTTGACATGGGTGAGTATTTGATTTTGAAACGTGGCAATTTGGATTCAAACGGATAGGCTAGACGTCTCTAAAAGAGAAGGAGACATCTTGAGCATTAAAAAAAGTTAGAATGAGGTTTCTATCCTTATGAGATCATCCTTAAACATATGTATAACACTTATAACTTCTATCTTCATCTTGGTTTTTCGATAATCTTCATTCCCTTAATCCGTTACATTGAAATGTTATTGAATTTTGATTAATCTTTCATCACTTTATCTCTTGCGTCAAGTCATCATACCATATCATCGTTTTGAGTGCGTATCATATTGTAGGCAATCTTGCTTAAATATTTGATATATCATGCATGTTGTACTCAAGACATAAACACTTGGAAACGTTATCAATAACTTATGAATTTATTTAAATAAAGTTTTAAACTAAATAATCGAAACTGAGGATCGTGCGACATGGATGTCAATATGATCTTCCATTTCGATTTTCCTCGGCTCTTTGACTTGACCATCTTCCATTTTCCCATTTCCATCATTCTGCCGCAGTTCTCCACTGAAAGTGCAGAAGTTCCCGAACTCTCACTCATGGCCTTTCTTCTCATCTCATCCTTTAATATGCAACTCACTGTATAATTAAACGTAAGAGTCTCTAAGATCGAGTTTCTTACCTCCATCACAAGGTTTTCCCAACTCTCCAGTAACGAACAGAGAAATAACAAGGCCTGAATCTCGTCTTCAAACATAATTAAAATGGATTCTAATTGGCTCATCATGTTGTTGAACTCGTTCAAGTGTTCTTTCACTGAACCGCTTCCTGTTATTTTCATGTTGAAAAGCTTCTTCATCAAGTATATCTTGTTTGATATTGAAGGCTTCTCATACAACTTCGGTAGCGTCGTCATTAGCACCATGGTTGTCTTCTCTTTTGAGATATTAAAGGCCACCTGCGAAGTCAACGACAATCTGATTATCGCCAGGACTTTCCTATCCAAAAGGGTACATGCCTCATCGGTCATCTTCTCGGGCTTTCCTCCTAGCAACGGAATATATATGTCCTTTTAGTATAGCTAGTCCTCCATCTGTATGCGCCACCAACCAAAATTATGACAATTGAATATTTCGATCCTTATTTTATCCTCCACCATCTTTTGTTTATGTCGCAGCAAACCCAACTTCTCGTTTGATCTGAACCAACGAATTCAAAATGACGATCTACAAAAGTGGGGAAGATGGCGTCATTACCCACTGTTAACCTAGATCGTAGAATCGAAGAAGCCTAGGTTCCTTAAAAAGCCCTAGGCTCTGATACCAGTTGTTGGGTTGGGAAACCAGTTGATACATGGATCAATGCTCACAGCAAACCAAATCACGCAATAAAAACAACCACACAATTAATAATGAAATATAAATTTATAACGATGCGAGAATAAATAAATAAGAATCAAACACAGAAAGGCAAAAGGGATTTGTTAACGAGGTTCACCTACTGTATGGCTAATACCCGGCAGAGTGGACTTTTCAATGTATATATACTATAATCTTGAATCAAGTACACCACGAGCAAACCCTAGGAGATTTCTCTCAAATCTCTCTAGATCTATGCCGTCACCCTATCAATACAATATTCTCTCCTTTTAATGTAATTCGACAGTACAAATATTAAATGAGAGGTCCCTTTTTATAGGCAAACCCTAATCCAATACAAAATAGAGATAAATCACAATTTGGGAAAAAAGATTCATAGTAGTTATCACGACGGCAGACTTCTGACCCACACTTGGGCAGAAGTCTGTCCCGACTCTGTAAATATTTAGCTTCTTAAGAAGGACATATGACCCACACTTGGGCAGATGTCTGCCTGAGCACTGGATTGGGCTTCGTTCTTCCATAGACATTTGTTTTGCTGGTCTGCAGACGGCTATCGTTGCTCAGGTGTTTCTGACATACTTCTCATACACGTCTTGACGTCTTCCTCATTCAACTGAAGACATCTGACCTCAGTAACAAAATATTTTAAACTTTATAAATTAACTTTGTAGAACTACTACAGGGCGGAACCGTAAACAAAAGGACTTTAGTTCACAGTTTAAACCGAGTGAACCATGACCGAAACCTGCATAAGCAAAGGTTGGGTCATGGTTCTGACCGTGAACGAAATGAGAAATGTTCACGGTTAGAACCATGAACATTTCTTAGCATGAAAAAATTAAAAAGTCAATTAGTTGGTGGGCCCCAGGGTTTTGTTCATGGTGCGAACCATGAACAAAACCTGTAGCCTGCTTCAGATATCAATATCTAGAGTAGCTTTTTGTTCACGGTTGTAACCGTGAACAAATGCCTTTAGTCATGGTTACAACCGTGAACAATGTTTTTTTTTAAAAATAACCAAATTTTTCGCGTCCCACGCGTGTTATTTTCAATCACAATCAACAATATATAATTTCTATTCATAAGCAGCAATATATAATTTTCATTCATGCAATATATTCAAATCTTACGCAATATATGATAATCAATGTAATAAACTCTGAATCGCATGCAAACATAAACAAAATATATACATACAATCAATATAATCAATACTCTACTAATGAACAAATGTATGTGTCAACAAATCAAAAAATTTATGTGTAAACAAATCGTACAATATGATCAATACTCCACTAATGAACAAATGTATATATCAACAAATCAAAAATAGAACTAATGTCGTTGGGACGACGATCCACCTCCATTGTCTCGTGGCCTAAAGAATGCGCTCAACTCATTTCATATGGCATGCTGGACGGAATCAGTATGCGACTGCCTCATGTCTCTGATCTCCCCCCTATGCTCTTGCAGCTCATACCGCGTCCCCTTCAACTCCTTCTACATCTGATGCTGCTTCTCAACCTGCTCATAGAGCCGATGGATCTCCTCCTGCGGTGCAGCTGCCGCATCCACCCGCGTCTGGGTCACAGCGTACTCATGTGTGGTCGAACGCCTACAAAAAAATCGATAGGCCTCGGGACCAACCCCGCGCTCATACCCACCATGATGCCCGTCGAATATCGAACCCAAGACAGGGATAATGGCAGTGATCGAGTCGCTGGGGCCAAGTCCCAAGGCGTCCGTCTGCTCTTAGAACTGGGTCTGTATAGAATATATGTATACACACATAGGTGCTAACTTAAAATACGTAATCAACTTAATTATATGAAACTTACCATGTAAGCGCCCGTGCCCTTATGTAACGCAGCCATCCCTTGGTTCCATTGTAGTTGGCAAGGTCTTTCTTTCTCTGCGATGAAATTAGGATTTAGTTTAATGATTAATTAATTATATAGAAAACATATGGAATTAAGTATCGAAATACTCACCAAGTGACACTGAGCGTTGGCCTATGAGCGCTTCCCTTGGATCAGGATAGCACGTTCTCGCACGTCGTTGTTCCGGTTCTGCTTATTTTGAACCGACATCGTCTTACAAAAATAAAGATTATAATATATTTTAGAATATGATTTCATGTTATATTATTAAAATCTTAAAAATTAAATTGATACTAGCACATCATCGCGCTCAAAATGGGCGACAAGAAGCGGCCAATCCTCTCTCAGGATCTCCTGCGCTATGACCTCCATCAAGTGCATCCGATGATCCTCGGTCGCCATGCCCAAGGAAGGAAAAGTTTACTCTTTACTTCCCATCGGTGATATCGCTTGATCGATTGACACTATCCTAGGAAGTGAGCAAGAGCGCGATCTATATCGAATGGTCTGTACACGCCATCCTCGCTGGGCTCGCCAATGAATTTGTAATTGTTCCTGGTCTGAACTTGAAATATATTAAACAAATAATTATATATGTGTGTGTGTATAACGATGATTGAAATTTAAATGTGTGAAAGGATATGTCATACCTCTTTCGACCCAAAAAACCGCATAGCACACTCGGTCTGGGCCTTATTCCAACGAATATGGAGCGGGTGCTTACAATAACTACTGATCTCCTGCCCAACATAATCCCCTCACTAGGTCGCGTACTCTCCAACAGGCACACCTGTCATGTCAAAGAAAAGATCCCATGACCCAACATTCTTAGACGGCCTGCAGCAGTCGGGCCTAGTAGGACCTCTCGTCCTAACACTGCTAGAGCCTGCGAAAAAATAGATAAACATATACAATATTATAATATTTAGAATATGAATACAAAATTTGATAAATTTAAATTACAATCATTATTTAAAAGCTTTAAGAAATAATGATTATATTAGTCGTCCCCGGCATAGCGCCCGATGCCATCCTGCGAGTAGAATGCGGATCTGCAAATAATAAACTGTTAGATTATTCAATATCCACCTATATTGTAATGGTGTATCAATTTTTAAATGAGTAAACTGTGCGCCATGCGCAGGAGTGACTAGGGTATGAGGACCCGCTGACACACTAATAGGGATAAGGGGAGGCGACGACGCTGCGGGTGATCTGGCGGTAATATAGGGAGCACTAGTAAGGATAGTATGGACAGTTGGGGGTGATGCGGTGTGAGTAGTGGGGCCATCTGGGGTGATGTGGCGGTAATCGGGGAAGCGTTTCTAGGGATAGGCGCTGCTGCTGCGGCTCTCATGCCTACTGAGGCTCCTTGGACAGTCTCGTCAGCGGGTATGGATTGACTCAGAATGTCTTGTAGACGTTGTCTCTTGTGGCTTTTAGTGCCTTTTCCTGCGCCCATGATCAAATACTACATATATATTTAAACATTATTTCATTACTTGTAATCATTATACAATTTAGAACATTCAATTTAACTTCATTACCTAGCACGTTTATGTGATACATTATCTGAAGATTCGTTGGGTAAATTCTCAAAATCTTGATCCGTGACAATCAATTGACCGATGCCACTTCTTACAAACATATGGATGGGCGGCGCGAAATAATTTGGATCCGTGGTATGTTCAATATATGGACTGAGACGTGAGCCGCAGAATAGTTTGAAGTTCTAAGTTTATGATAAAAAATTTTAAAGATGAGGGTTTTCTTAATTAAATTTAAGATTTTGGATTTAGGAAAAAGGTTAGTATGGGATTTGACAAGAGTTCAATGTAGAGGAAAATGATGATGAATTAGGGTTTAGCCTTGTTCATGTGTGTGCGCGCGCACACGCGCTTGTATATATCTGAGTGTGTATGTTTGGGGTTAGGGTGGGATTTGACAAGAATTCTATGTAGAGAAGAATAATATTGAATTAAATTTTGGCCTTATTTGTATGTGTGTGTGTGTGTCTTTCTCTGTGTGCGCATGCGCGCTTGTGTGTGTATGCGTGCGTGCGCACACATACACACACAACCATACACACACACATTTATTAGATATCTATAAAATACCTTAAAATGTTTCACTAAATTACTCTTGGCTTATGTTGTTTTATCACTAAACTACCATAACGAGGGTTCTAAGAAACCTATTTTTTCAATTTCAGTAAATTACACTAAAATACCCTTAATTATTGTTGGTTTTTCACTAAACTACCTTGACAAATTTAAATAAACCATTCATCTTCTTGAATAAACTAAAATACTCTAAATTTTAGTTTAGTAGTAGTGTTTGGGCATTGAGTACACGACGGTTGTTAGAACCAAACGATACCGTCCGATATTTAACACCCTTCGTATAATTTTATGTCACGACGAATATCGAACGTATGTTAACCGATAGACAGGGACTAAGTCGCATTTAAATTTTCACATATGATTATCGATGAGAATATGAAAATTTCATATTATCATCGAGTATTATACACTTAATTTAAGATTTAATTTGAATTAGTTTTACGTTTACGTTTCAATTTAAAGGTTTTAGGGTGGGATTCTTGCCTATAACTCACAAGTTCAGAAGGTATAAAGAAATGTTCAATGGTTAGATGGAGACTGGTATGTTGCCTGAATTATTGTCCGATAACAACATACTGCAATAATGGAGAAATTATCAGAATATCACATTCGGAAATATACATAACAAAGATGCAATATCATGCCCATCTAGCTGAAAGAAGCATAGTGGTTTGCGCCACAATTTAGATGTCATGCATATCAAGAAGGGCGTCTCTAAGCACATCATCAATCTTTTGATATGTAAGGATGGAAAAACGAAGGACAATATCAACGCCCATCGTGATTAGGCAAATTTGGATGGTTCATCCATTAGAAAAGAATTGCAATCTCGGCCTGTGGCTGGTAAATCGGGTTATTACGAGATCCCACCGGCAATCTACAATATGAATAAAGTGGAGAAGCAGCGGTCTTGCGTGTGTTAAAAGAATTGAAAGTTCCCGACGGTTTCTCATCAAACATTTCCAAACAGGTGCAAGTAGAAAACGGAATAATCGTAGGACTCAAGAGCCACGATTATCATATATTGATACGGCTTCTTCTTCCTTTATGTCTCAGAATATCGGTAAAATTAGAAGTTGGTCTTGTGCTTAACGACTTTTGCACATATTTCTGCCAATTGTATTCCAAAAACATAGACATCAATGAGATAGCAGAGCTCGAAAAATACATTCTTTTGAACCTCTGCAAACTCGAAACTATCTTTCCACCTTCCTTTCTCGACATTATTGTTCACTTGTCCGTCTTTCTGACAACCGAGGTCGGTATTGGTGATCCGGTCCATTACCGTTGGATGTATCCAATCAAGAGATATTATTGACATTTATTATTCATCATTTAAATTGCAAAGAATTATCTTGAATTATTAATTTATTTCATTTTCAGCATATATCTGTTAACTTTAAAAAACTATATCCACAATAAGTTTCATTCTGAAGGTTCGATTGCTCAAGATTATCTCGTGGAAGAAGTCATGTCTTTTTGTGCTCGTTTCCTGAACGACGATGTCAGGACGAAGCTGAACAAACCGCAGAGTATTCTTAACGGTCCAATTGGAGCAAGAAGGCAGTAACACCCGAGCCCAATACTACTAATTTATGTTACTGTTTGAGCATTAGGTGGTACTCATTTCATTTATCTTGCTTATTTGTGGCTTATTGTAAAATTTTATCCGGAAAAGTCATTTCTGCACATAACAAATTTTAGCATCTAAATGAAATTAAAAATAGTCATCTTGGCCTACTCGACACCCTAGCCTTGTGGTAGCATCGGTGCATCGAGTTCTCGTCCCGTTCGGTGAAACGGGCGAGTTTGGACGGCTACGCACGCGTACAGGTGTCCGTCTTGGGGGTATGCTTTTTAATCATAAAACACTTAATTTTAAAGTTTGGAACCCGCTTAAAATGCTATTATTTAAATTTCAAATTTTTGGACCCAACCCGGACGCGATTTGGAAATGTTTTATTTAGCGCCAAAATCCCAAATTAATATAATATTTAAAACCATAATATACTTCATATATATGTTCACTCTATTAAATCTTTTGATTTTTTTAAACCCTTAAATCTTTCCTCAGCCAATCAATAATTCTCCCGTGGGCCCTTACCTATCTCTCTTTCTCTCTCTTTCTCTATCTCTCTCTCTCTACCCATCACAAATCTCTCTCTCCCCCCCCCCCATAATCTTTCTCTCTCTCTCTCTCCTCTTTTAAATACTTTTTCCCCTCTCTGTTCGTGATCACGAGAACAGAAAACCCCACGAACCTCGTGAGAACCCATCGCGCAACCCTAGCCACCTTCACCCGTCACCGCCGCAGCCCCGACGCCGACGCCGTTACCACCAGCGCCCTCGCCTCTTCCTACTCGTCTCGCCCATATCCTCATTGCCTGCACCCTCGCAGCCACCAGTGCTCCCCGCCGCAGCCACCCGCGACCACCTGCGCCGCCCTGGTCGTCGCCGACGATCAACAGACCCCCAGTGATCACCTCTCTCTCGCGTTCACCCAACTCCAACCCTCGACCAAGACTCTCACCGATCAACCTCCTTGACGTCGATTAGACCACAACGCAACAGCCATCGTCGTCATCTTCCTCGGTGGCGACCAACTTTGAACCGAGCAGCCACCCATCAGGCCGGGAACCCATCTCGCCAAGTCTGCATCGCCTACGCCTTGCAGTCGCCATCGTTGATCCTCTGCACTGACCGAGCATACATTACGTCGGCTTCGAGTTAGTGTTCCCGTTGTTGTTTCCGTGATTGCATGATTGTTCATTGCTGATGTAAGTATCCCAATACTTACTCTAACATGCTAGTTACTGCAAGGGCCAATCTTGCCACAAAAAATTATTGTTATATTTATTGGGTCATAATAAATTATGTGTATGATATTACATTATTGACAATGAAATAGTTATAAAAATATACCCTGCTATGAATATTAATTTACTAATCTTAATATTGCATGCTAATGTGAATATCACATATGAAAATATATACTATGTACACTTGCTGCATTGATAGGAATATTATGAATATATAATTGAAAAGCTTTAAGGGTTTAATATGCATATAAAAGTATAGTAATACTTAATTGTTTGCATTTACCAAGTTAATTAAATATATATATCAGTTTAGTATAGTGCACGGACAAGTATTTTTATGTGGATAAATAAATACAGTTATAATATATTGGTTTAGTTAAATTTATTTCATATGTCTATTTGATAGTCATAACTTTATTGGACCGTTACAGAAATTATTGCACCGCTAAGGGTGCTTAAACCTGTTAACATGATTAAACGGCTACATTGTATTACTGCACTCTTGTGATTGAATGAAACATGCTTATTATTCAGTTCACTGCTTACTTCATGTTGTTCATACCCACGTGTGATTATATATCTGATTGGGAGCACACTCACGATATTGTTTACATCTTGACCTGACATGGCTACACATATATATATATCGATACACCTGACATGGTACCGTATACTGTTGACTTGACCTGATGTACCATGACCCGACCTATTACCTGATCTCGTGTCTAATGCCAACAAACCTGACATGTAGTCCTCATGGACCATTCCTGTTGTCTATCCAGACAAACCTGCTTTTACCTGATCCTGTATTGGCATTAGTTCTTGATTACTGAATACCTGACTCGACACATATAACTTGGGGGTATGGGGAAATCAAAGGTGAAATCTGACTTGTAACTCGACAGTTCACTACCTGTATTGAGTGTACACATTCCTGTTTTGTGCCTAGCGGCATGTCTCGGTTTCAGCCGAGAATATTGTGGCCGTGGTCCCGGGTATGTACGGGATACTATCGAATGTACACATTCCTATTTTTTGCCTAGCGGCATGTCTCGGCTGCAGCCGAGAATATTGTGGCCGTGGTCCCGGGTATGTACGGGATACTATTGAGTTACATCGACGATTCATCAGTTGATTTCAAAGACTTTAGAATAGAAAACCTGATAGGACAGTTTAGTTACCCACTGCACAC
The DNA here is from genome assembly GCA_030015575.1 of Agapanthus africanus. Taxonomy (NCBI): domain Eukaryota; kingdom Viridiplantae; phylum Streptophyta; class Magnoliopsida; order Asparagales; family Amaryllidaceae; genus Agapanthus; species Agapanthus africanus. The sequence continues at coordinate 387,817,440 of CM057349.1, read as the reverse complement.
TACCCTGCACTGCTTGTTTCACATTATTGCTCTATTCATGTTTATTTCTGCATTGCCTGTTACATTGTTCATATTATATTACTTGTTGACATGACGCGCTGACGTCTGGGTTTTGCATGGCCCAGATTCTGTACCGCCGTCGCAGTCCGAGCAGGAGTATTTCAGCCAGCAGGCTGAGCTGTGAGTTCGGTAGTAGTTAGTTTTATTTCCTGCATTTACTTCCAGATGTGAGCCCGTATTATGGGACATACATTTCAGTTATTTGTATTGGATCATTTGCTTCCGCATTTATTTATTATTGACTCCTGTTATCTTGGATTATGGACGTGTTTAGATAGTTTTATTTTGTTCTTGATATCTCTACAGCCGTAATGTGACTGTGGATGGATACTTCCTACCCACAGGTAGCATGGTTGGCTATGTCACGTGCCCATTTTAGCGTACTCTGGGAAGCGGGGCGTGACATGGTTCTTTTGGTATCAGAGCCATAGGTTAGTTAGGTTGATTCTTTTGTAGTTGGGTATTGTGCCCAATACACGAATCAAAATACCCGTGTTAGGAAACATGTCCTGCCACTTTGCCGTTTACCTTCCTTGAATCATATTCTTCCTAATTATATCTTTTACGATATGCAAACTTCCTTTGCATGTCGACTCGAAAAACATGATTCCTTGTTGTCTCTAGGACTTAGGCGACTTGGGTGGAGTTAAGTAATTGTGGCTATGATACCGCGGCATAGTTACAATACGGTACTCTATTTAAGTATCTTGGAGTTCTAGCCTTGATCTATATTCAGAATCTATTATCATGTTAATATTGGGTGTTTTGAGTTCAGGATTATGGCAGGTAAGAATTTCAAGACGTACCAGAGGCGTGTGGACGAAGCCGCCGTGCTTGGAGTGACAGGGGGAATGCTGGAGAATCAAAAGAGACAGACTGAGCTGATCCAGCAGCAAGCAGATTCGTTTCAGGAAGGTTTGCAGATCGTTCAGCAGTCTGTAAACAACGTTGGAGCTAAACCAGTTGACCGAGTAGGGACCGTGGCAGATTTCAGACGTTTGGGTCCGTCTACATTCACTGGTTTGGAAGAGTCGTTGCCAGCCGAGCAGTGGCTAGTCGACACGGAGAATTTGCTGATTGCGGCACAGATTCCAGATGACAAAAGGGTTAATGTGGTACGCATTCAGTTAGTGGACTACGCCCGAGAGTGGTGGCTTGTGGAAGAGACCCGCTTGCCCAAGCCGATCAGTTGGGTGGATTTTTTCTAAAAGTTTCCTGGAGAAGTTCTTCCCGCGGACTGTACGGGAGGAAATGGAAGAGAAGTTTATTGGGCTAAGGCAGAATGGAGCACCCGCGGACGTGCATGCAGCAGAGTGGACGAGACTCAGCAGATTCGCTGGACCTTTAGTCGCCAACGATGCAAACAGGGCATGAAGGTTCATGCGCAGCTTGGACGTGGGCATCCAGAAGCAGATTGTCTCCCTGGATTTGACCACTTTCTCACAAGTACTTGCGGCAGCCGAGAGCAGCAAAGTTTATCTGGGATGAAAGGGAGTTTGCAGCAGACAGCAGTTGCGGTAAGGAAATAGTTCTGTTAGGCCAGTCGAGTTAGGGCTAGGCCGACAAACAATATTCTTGCAGCAATGGAAGTTGATAGTGGTGAAGAGCCGGCGGTTGTTCGCGATTTTATAGACGTATTTGAAGATATATCGGGTTCACCGCCGAAGCGAGATATGGAGTTCGCAATTGATCTTATTCCTGGTGCAGCGCCAGTATCTAAAGCGTATTATCCAATGGCACCAGTAGAATTGGAAGAAGTTAAGAAACAGGTTACTGAATTGCTTGAGAAGGGTTGGATTTGAAGCAGTAACTCGCCTTAGGGAGCTCCAGTTCTTCTAGTAAAGAAGAAGGATGGCACAAGAAGAATGTGCATCGACTATCGAGAATTAAACCGGGTGACTATTAAGAACAAGTACCTGATCCCTGGCATTAGAGAACTTTTGAGCAGCTTAGTGGCGCGAGAGTATTCTCGAAGCTGGATTTGCGATCCGGATATCATCAGGTTCGAGTGAAAGCAGAAGATATTTTCAAGACGGCGTTTCGAACTCGGTACAGACATTACGAGTACTTGGTGATGCCCTTCGGAGTAACGAATGCGCCGGCAATATTCATGGACTTGATGAACCGAATCTTTTCACCGTTCTTGGACCAGTTTATTGTGGTGTTCATTAACGATATTCTGGTTTACTCGAAGAGTTTTGAGGAGCATGCTGAGCATTTGAAGATCGCACTGCAGACGTTGAGACAGGAGAAATTGTATGTGAAGATGAGTAAGTGCGAGTTTTGGCTGAAGGAAGTGAAGTTTTTGGGGCATGTTGTGTCTGGCGATGGAATTGTAGTCGATCCAAAAAAAATTGCAGCAGTTCGAGATTGGCCGATTCTAAAGAATGTTGCTGAGATAAGAAGTTTCCTTGGATTAGCCGGATACTACAGGAGATTTGTGGAGAACTTTGCTCGTCTGGCAGGGCCGTTGACCAAGCTTACGCGCAAGGAAGTATCTTTTGTATGGACGGATAAGTGTGCGTTAGCTTTTGAGACGTTGAAGCAGAAGTTGATAACCGCCCCTATTCTGACCGTGCCAGACAATTCCAGAGGATTGGTGATTCACAGCGACGCATCTGGGAAAGGATTGGGATGTGTTTTGATGCAGCATGGGAAGGTTGTAGCATACGCATCGAGACAATTGAAGACCCATGAGAAGAATTATCCGACTCATGACTTGGAGCTTGCGGCTGTGATTTTCGCTTTGAAGATTTGGAGACACTACCTTTTGGGCGAAAGAGTCGAAGTCTTTACAGATCATAAGAGCTTGAAGTATATGTTCACGCAGAAGGAGCTTAGTATGAGGCAGCGTAGATGGTTGGAGCTGATGGCTGACTACGACCTTGATCTTAAGTACCATCCGGGGAAGGTTAATGTTGTGCCGGATGCGCTTAGTCGGTTACCAGCAATTCAGGTGTTAACTACGCAGAAGGAGATCATTGCAGATTTTCGAAGATTTGACTTGGAAGTTGTGCTACCGCGTTCTACAGGACAGTTGATGCAGCTGCAAGTGCAGTCGTCTTTGGTTGAGAAAATTAAAGCAGCACAATCGCAGGATCCTAGACTGCAAAAGTTTCGAGAACAGGTTGAAGCCGGACTACGAACAGATTTACAGGTCCACGAAGATGGTTCATTAAGGTATGGTAGCCGTTTGTGTGTGCCAAAGGGAGATGTTCGTGAAGAGCTTATGAAGGAGGCACACAGTTCGGCTTATTCTGTACATCAAGGAGGCACAAAGATGTACCGAGATATTCGACAGCATTTCTGGTGGGAAGGCATGAAACGGGAGATTGCTCGCTTTGTGGCTAAGTGTTTGGTGTGTCAGCAAGTTAAGGCTGAACATCAAAGGGTTGCTGGTTTATTGCAACCACTTCCGATTCCTCAGTGGAAGTGGGAACATATAACCATGGATTTCGTGACGGCTTTACCGCGGAGTCCAAAGGGCAACAATGCAGTATGGGTGATTGTTGATCGGTTGACCAAGGAAGCTCACTTTATTCCTTTCCGGGTTGGTCAATCAACAGAGACACTGGCAGAGCGGTACATGCAGGAGATTGTAAGATTGCATAGAGTACCGGTGAGCATCGTGTCCGATCGGGACACTCGGTTCTTATCACACTTCTGGAGGAGTTTACAGGAAAGTTTAGGTACTCGATTGAAGTTTAGCACAGCTTATCATCCTCAAACTGATGGTCAGTCGGAGAGAACGATCCAAACTCTTGAAGATATGTTGAGAGCATGCATGTTGGACTTCAAGGGTTCGTGGGAGGATCATCTACATTTGGTGGAGTTTTCATACAACAACAGTTTTCAGACAACTATTCAGATGGCTCCGTTTGAAGCTTTGTATGGTCGTAAGTGCCGTTCACCGGTTTTTTGGGATGATGTCGAAGTTTGTTGGGACCAGATTTGGTTGTGCAGACAGTTGAAAAGGTTAACACTATCAGGAATCATATGAAGGCAGCTCAAGACAGACAGAAGAGTTGGGCTAACACGTCAAAAAGACCTCTAGAGTTCGCCGTGGGTGATTTGGTATTCTTGAGGATATCACCGACTAGAGGGGTGATTCGTTTTGGGAGTCGAGGAAAGCTTAGTCCTCGATTTGTTGGACCCTTTGAGATATTGGAGCGTGTTGGAGAGGTAGCGTACCGTTTGGCGTTACCGCAGTCCTTGGCAGGTGTGCACGATGTGTTTAACGTATCTCAACTACGAAGGTATGTTCGAGATGAAACACACGTTTTGGATCATTCGGAGTTAGCAGTACGGGAAGACTTAACTTTTGAGGAGCGACCGGTTGAAATCGTGGATCGAAGGGAAAAGGTTCTTAAGAACAAGGTTATCCCCCTTGTGCTTGTTTCTTGGGGTAATCGATCGCATGGAGAGTCCACTTGGGAATGAGAAGATGAGATCCGGCAGAAGTTTCCTCACATTTTCCTGTAGTTTTCTATCTTGTATTCTTGGAATTTCGAGGACGAAATTGTTTTTGTAGTTGGGTATAATGTAACACCCGAGCCCAATACTACTAATTTCTGTTACAGTTTGAGTATTACGTGGTACTCATTTCATTTATCTTGCTTATTTGTGGCTTACTGTAAAATTTTATCCGGAAAAGTCATTTCTGCACATAACAAATTTTAGCATCTAAAATGAAATTAAAAATAGTAATCTTGGCCTACTCGACACCCCTAGCCTTGTGGTAGCATCCGTGCATCGAGTTCTCGTCCCGTTCGGTGAAACGGGCGAGTTTGGACGGCTACGCACGCGTACAGGTGTCCGTCTTGGGGGTATACTTTTTAATCATAAAACACTTAATTTTAAAGTTTGGAACCCGCTTAAAATCCTATTATTTAAATTTCAAATTTTTGGACCCAACCCGGACGCGATTTGGAAATGTTTTATTTAGCGCCAAAATCCCAAATTAATATAATATTTAAAACCATAATATACTTCATATATATGTTCACTCTATTAAATCTTTTGATTTTTTTAAACCCTTAAATCTTTCCACAGCCAATCAATAATTCTCCCGTTGGCCCTTACCTATCTCTCTCTCTCTCTCTCTTTCTCTATCTCTCTCTCTCTACCCATCACAAATCTCTCTCTCTCTCTCCCCTTTTAAATACTTTTTCCCCTCTCTGTTCGTGATCACGAGAACAGAAAACCCCACGAATCTCGTGAGAACCCATCGCGCAACCCTAGCCACCTTCACCCGTCACCGCCGCAGCCCCGACGCCGACGCCGTTACCACCAGCGCCCTCGCCTCTTCCTACTCATCTCACCCATATCCTCATTGCCTGCACCCTCGCAGCCACCAGTGCTCCCCGCCGCAGCCACCCGCGACAACCTGCGCCACCCTGGTCGTCGCCGACGATCAACAGACCCCCAGTGTTCACATCTCTCTCGTGTTCACCCAACTCCAACCCTCGACCAAGACTCTCACCGATCAACCTCCTTGACGTCGATTAGACCACAACGCAACAGCCATCGTCGTCATCTTCCTCGGTTGCGACCAACTTTGAACCGAGCAGCCACCCATCAGGCCGGGAACCCATCTCGCCAAGTCGGCATCGCCTACGCCTTGCAGTCGCCATCGTTGATCCTCTGCACTGACCGAGCATACATTACGTCGGCTTCGAGTTAGTGTTCCCGTTGTTGTTTCCGTGATTGCATGATCGTTCATTGCTGATGTAAGTATCCCAATACTTACTCTAACATGCTAGTTACTGCAAGGGCCAATCTTGCCACAAAAAATTATTGTTATATTTATTGGGTCATAATAAATTATGTGTATGATATTACATTATTGACAATGAAATAGTTATAAAAATATACCCTGCTATGAATATTAATTTACTAATCTTAATATTGCATGCTAATGTGAATACCACATATGAAAATAAATACTATATACACTTGCTGCATTGATAGGAATATTATGAATATATAATTGAAAAGCTTTAAGGGTTTAATATGCAATATAAAAGTATAGTAATACTTAATTGTTTGCATTTACCAAGTTAATTAAATATATATATCAGTTTAGTATAGTGCACGGACAAGTATTTTTATGTGGATAAATAAATACAGTTATAATATATTGGTTTAGTTAAATTTATTTCATATGGCTATATGATAGTCATAACTTTATTGGACCGTTACAGAAATTATTGCACCGCTAAGGGTGCTTAAACCTGTTAACATGACTAAACGGCTACATTGTATTACTGCACTCTTGTGATTGAATGAAACATGCTTATTATTCAGTTCATTGCTTACTTCATGTTGTTAATACCCACGTGTGATTATATATCTGATTGGGAGCACACTCACGATATTGTTTACATCTTGACCTGACATGGCTACACATATATATATTGATACACCTGACATGGTACCGTATACTGTTGACTTGACCTGATGTACCATGACCCGACCTATTACCTGATCTCGTGCCTAATGCCAACAAACCTGACATGTAGTCCTCATGGACCGTTCCTGTTGTCTATCCAGACAAACCTGCTTTTACCTGATCCTGTGTTGGCATTAGTTCTTGATTACTGAATACCTGACTCGACACATATAACTTGGGGGTATGGGGAAATCAAAGGTGAAATCTGACTTGTAACTCGACAGTTCACTACCTGTATTGAGTGTACACATTCCTGTTTTGTGCCTAGCGGCATGTCTCGGTTTCAGCCGAGAATATTGTGGCCGTGGTCCCGGGTATGTACGGGATACTATCGAGTGTACACATTCCTGTTTTGTGCCTAGCGGCATGTCTCGGCTGCAGCCGAGAATATTGTGGCCGTGGTCCCGGGTATGTACGGGATACTATTGAGTTACATCGACGATTCATCAGTTGATTTCAAAGACTTTAGAATAGAAAACCTGATAGGACAGTTTAGTTACCCACTGCACACTACCCTACACTGCTTGTTTCACATTATTGCTCTATTCATGTTTATTTCTACATTGCCTGTTATATTGTTCATATTATATTACTTGTTGACATGACGCGCTGACGTCTGGGTTTTGCATGGCCCAGATTCTGTACCGCCGTCGCAGTCCGAGCAGGAGTATTTCAGCCAGCAAGCTGAGCTGTGAGTTCGGTAGTAGTTAGTTTTATTTCCTGCATTTACTTCCAGATGTGAGCCCGCATTATGGGACATACATTTCATTTATTTGTATTGGATCATTTGCTTCCGCATTTATTTATTATCGACTCCTGTTATCTTGGATTATGGACATGTTTAGATAGTTTTATTTTGTTCTTGATATCTCTACAGCCGTAATGTGACTGTGGATAGATACATCCTACCCACAGGTAGCATGGTTGGCTATGTCGCGTGCCCATTTTAGCGTACTCTGGGAAGCGGGGCGTGACAAAGGCTAAAGAACATGTCTTACGATCTTGCAGCCAGTGTACATGCGTACATCTTGATAATCTTCGATTGTTTTGCTAAATATGTAGAGTAAGTGTTTATTATTTCATCATTTTATTCGTTAAAAATTAAATTTAATCTAATTAATATAACTGTATATTAAAGAACAGAGCGCACAAAGATATACTCACGAGATCGAATCCTAGGACGTGGTCGAATGATAGGATCGAAGAAGAACAGAAGCACACTTTCGTCGCTTGGTCTATAAAAGAAGTGAACGAACAATTGAACCATGGACATCACGTTGATAAAGAAGTCCATGACCTTTTAAACGGTCCAACGATTGCAGCTAGGTTTTACAACGGGTATGGGGTATCCGGATATAAATTTAAGGTAGAAAGTACGGAACATATTAGGACTACACAAAATAGCGGCATCGCAACCATTGACGAGGATGGAAATCCCTACTGTGGTGTTCTTAAGGAAGTTATAGCAGTCTCATACCAGCATACTGTTAGGAATATGTATGCCCTAAAGGCTATTATTGTACATGATTGTATATTATAGTGGATACTTGGACATATATATAGAGGACTTTCTTGCTCGACATGATAGTATGCTATCCGGTTGACTTTATCTTAATATGTTCACTGGTATTATTATATTGTCTCTCATATACATGTTGATAAAGCCCTTAGGGTGTTAGCTTGACTACCGGACTATGATGCAGATCATACTACTGGGACCTGGGTAGTCCACAAGCACATCCTTTAATTGTTCCTAGTCGAGGGTATCGAGACAGGGTATCGATATTCCAGAGTAGAGTAGTGTGTACGTTTCTTGACCCTATATGGGGGCGATGGTTGATCCCATAGCCGTTGGTGTTTGACATCAAAGATTATACATAGGTGCTCGTTAGAGAATGGGTACACCGAACAGGACTCACCGAGAACTCCTAGATGGTACCATACCTATCTTCAGATAGCAGTTCTCTGGTGACACCGGTACAGGTTAGTCTGCAGACCCGAGATCGTCATAGCGTCTTGTGTCAGTCCCACTGTGCTTTGATTTCCTCTCTATCACGGCTCAAAGGAGTCGTGCAAACAGGTGGATTTTGGGTACAGTCCCGAGTCACATGGAGGCAATGAGCGATAGGAGGGGTTTCGTCTCTCCCGGTATTGGGAGTTGATGTTGCGCTATACTCGATTAGCTATAACTGTAAGTCCCTCGCCACGGCAGTTGATGCGATTTACTGGTAAGAGTTATCGGTAGTTTCTCGTACCGTTATAAGCCATATATCGGCATGACATATCAAATTATTGGGGTCTGACGTATCCACCCCCATAGTCGATATGCGACATATCAGACGAAGAGACCGGACTGTATGTTAAGTGTTACTTATAGGCTTCATGAGATTTTGGACACGCTTGCTTTTTGATCTTCTAATCGCTCAATTCCTGGATAGCCGTTACGTCCAGCTAGTACCGCTGACGGCTTGTGGGTGACTGATGTGATCATCACCTACTGCTGGCATATTGACGAGTCTTTAGAGTCCCACACAGAGATTTCCCAGTTCAAGCGAAACGAAGTGGGGCATATATGCTGGTATGCGGGGGCTTGATTAAATACGAGTATGAGATGCCGTATTATAATCTGACGGTTATTTGTTATCAGTTAGGTTATATGTGATATAACCAGATTATCGAATCAAGTGTTGATTTGATAATGTGATAAACAGATTAATGATATTAGTCGGTTATATGTGATATAACCGGATTATTAAATCAAGAGTTGATTTAATAATTTGATATATATTATATTTGATATAATTGTATATTAACTAATATTATTAGCTCACTAATTATTCTTCATAATATATATATATATATATATATATATATATATTATATGAAGCATGGCATAGATTTTCTATTTTTAGAAAATAGAAAAAAATAAGGTGGAAAATGGGAGGAATGGTGAAGCATGGCATTGGATATTTGTTTTTTTTTCTTTCACTATTGAAGCATGGCTTCATTTTATTATTGTAAACTATGGATGCTTCAATAATTGGAAAGAGGATGAAGTATCCATGCTTCACATATTCATTCTACACTTGTGTTTTTCATAAGTTCATTCTTTTTGAGTTGAACTCTTTTGCTCTCTAGCTTTTTCCATCTTCCTCCTCACACCTCCAAGCCTTAACACTCATATGAGTTATGAAACCTAAGGCTTGTGAGAACCCTAGTGAGAAAACAAAATCCATATTTCACCATCCCACACTTGATTAGCACTCAAGTGTAGTGTGTTGCCTTCACTAAAGTGTTTAGTGAAGAGATAACTTGGATTAGTGGAGCTTCGGGTGGATCATCTTCGGCACGAAGGTCATCGGAGGAAGCATGCACCTTCTTCAAGTGGAGCTTAGTGGAGTCGTAGGGACTACAACCCAGAGCATATGAAGAGAAAGACACGGGCTACAAAGGTTGTAGGCTCATTCTCTTAGTTATAGTTTTTGTTATATCATAGTTAAACCATAATCATCTAGTTAAAGATATTGGTTAGTGTTAATTAGAACCTAAAATTTTTTTAAATGGCATACTTGATGCTAGTAAACCCCAGTTATGGTGCTAACAAACACATTCACGTACGACTGCCCCATTTCATATATTCTAATGCAGATGGTATGATACCAAGACTGTTGGGTTATGCCAGCGCCTTGGCCATCTACCGTGGCCGATTGTGGAACAAAAAATTTCTAAACTAGCGCTAGAACAACCCAATAACCCGAATCTACCATAAACCTATAAGCTAGCTAACTAAAGAGAAGTTAGAATGGTTATACCGAATGATCCGAGTCTTTCGGTCTTTAACCATCTTCCCAAGCTCCTAGTGGCCACCATGATCAAGCTTGATCATCAGTCTCCCTCGGTCGAAGATGATCCACCTGAGGATTTGTAGTTCGAGCTCCAACCTCATAGCTAAGGTAACTAGGGTACCTAGTTCGCTAAACTAGATAGCCTAGAGGATATAGAGTCTAATGATGGATTAATATGTCTCATAACACCCCAGGTTTCTCAACACATGAGATTTTTAGGGTGGAGGTAGAAAAAGCAAACATGAGGAGAGATGAAAGTGTAGTGTGAAGCAACCCAAGAAAATGGCTAAGTGTTGTGAACCCTCCTGAAGAAAACCAATAATTCACAACCCATAAATATCAAGCATGCTTCAATAGTAACCTTGAGTCACCCCATGAGTCACCACAAAGCCATGCTTCAATAAATGTAATAACATACCTCATCCTCTACCTCATTAACCATTTAACTAAATGGTTATAAACTAAATAAGGTGTCTTCTTCTAGAAGCACCTTGTAATAAATTACAAGAATACCCCTCATCCGTATATACATACTTGTATCCGTATTCCAAAAAATACGAATACAAAGAGACGAAAATAATCCAATTATATAATACTAGGATCCGGCTTAAACAAAAGCCCATTGGTATTATCTATCTAAATCATGATACGTGAAAAAGTGTACGTATATGATCGAACCCTGCCGTAAAACCATACGGCCTCTACATCGTTTCGCTTGAAGCAGGGAAACCCTCTGTGTGGGACTCTAAGGACTCGTCAATACGCTGGCAGTGGGTTTAACCACAAGCACGTCAGCGGCACTAGATGTACGTAACGGCTACCCAGGTATTGAGCTAAAGAAAGGCCGATGAGCAAACTCATCTAAACCCCTACTACGCCTGTCCGTGACAATCTCCATACAGTCTGGTTTGTTCATTTAAGAGTATCGCATATCGAGTCTAAGGGGGTGGATAAAGTCAGACCCCTAATAACACGATATTTTGTGTCGGTATGAAGCCCATCACCACCTGAGAAACTAATGATACAAATAAGTAATTCTCGTCTACCTTGGCCAAGGATTTCTGGTGATGACCACCCTTGCACAACGCGACATCAACCCCCAATACCAGGAGAGATGAATCCCCGACGATCCGCTTACTGCTTCCATGTGGCTCGGGACTGTTTCCAACTAAAACCTATTTGCACGACTCCTTTGAGCCGTGGTAGGGTAGTAATCAAAGCACAGTGGGAACTCACACGAGACAAATGATGATCTCAGGTCGACAGACTAACCTGTACACATGTCACCTGGAAACTGCTATCTGATAATAGGTATAATACCAACTAGCAAGTTCCCGGCAAGCCCGTCCAGTGTACTCAGAGCCCAATGAGCATCTATATACTATCTTAGGTAACTAACTGACAACAATGGCTTGTGAGACCTGGCCACCGCCCCTCGTCGGTATCTCGATATGTATACACTAGTCTACTCTGGAGTATCGATGCCCAGTCTCGATACTCCCTCGACTAGGGACATTTAAGGATGTGCTTATAGACTACCCAGCTCCCACATATATGATCGCCATCATAATGCTGGTAGTCAAGAAGGAATCCTATGGGCTTTATCAACATGTAATAGTGATCTGTAATACCACATAAAACATGTACATGATGACAAAGACAAACCAGATAGCATACTATCATTTTGAGTTAGACGGGTTTGCCTGTATAGGTCCTCCCTTAATCATCTCAATTGCATGCCTGCGATTCAATAATTGACTTGAGGGCACTAGAGCCAACAATCTCCCACTTGCACTTAAGGCTAATTATTGCGGTGTCACATACTCACAGCCCATGTGATACCGAACACCCAACTTCTCTACTAATCAGTCTCGCAAATCTCGTTTGCGAAACTATTGTGTTCAAGAAATAGTCTCAGTGAGTGGATCCACTCCAATGTTTCTTTCTTTATCTCTCTATATCTCAAGTTCGCGAAGAAAGACTATCTCTCGAAATAAGCAATATCTATCTTAGAATTTGTCTGGATATCTGATGAGACCCAGTTCATAAATGAACTCCAAATCCAACAAACTTCTTAGACTATATCATCTACTGAATTTAATCAGCATCCTGCGCCATGCCTTCCTCAGTATCCACTTGGACCACCTGTCCAACATACTATCCCTCAAAAGAGGGAAAACTATAACTCTGACAGCCACTGTGTCATCCAGATCACCTTGGAAGAATGAAATGATAACCGCCTCCCGAAGGAGGCTGCCATTACCATATTCTAAGACCATCCACTTATGTTCATAACTGCTTCCCAACGTTTCTCTAGGATTAGATTAATATATATACTTATTGCAGCTAGTGCAAAATCAATATCTGGTGTGGTGCTTGACATTTTATGATTAACTCAATTGCCTAAGCAAGTGATATGCTAATCATGCAAATCCCTCTCCCCATCAGTCTATAAGACATCTTTTAGAGAGGGTGACTCCATCACCTGCTAGTACACCACCACGTTAGGAGTCATCCATTTTAAAACATTTTTAGAATAATGTCAAAGTACCCGAAATAGGACACTTCCCAAAACTAGATCTAAAACCATCGATCTAGTGACCAAAATCCCTGATATTTTATCTAGATCCTATATGGAGAAACACCTTGTGACAACCATAGTATATAACCGATCGTAGTATAGGAATTTTACTTCCTATTAAGTTCATGTCATCCAAAAACCAGGACATCACTCCCTGCTACCTTTTTACCAGATCCATCTGTTATTCTGATGAAATCAAACTCTATAACTGTCACATCAAAAATAGATGATCTAACTCCTCTATACCTGCTTTAGTCTATAAATAGACATAAGCTGCCTGCCCACTATGCTTCCGCAGCTCCCACTGACTACAACAATTATCTGGCAGAGTCATATACACATACACTTCTAAAACTAATTTAAAACAATATTATACCCATCCTCCTGCCAGATATCATAGTCTAGAACAGCAAATAGTGGCAAGTTTGGATAATCAAAAACTTCCCTGTCGCCGCTTTTGAGGAGACCGAAGTACCTCTCGAGTGTCTGAGGTTACCTACCAAATCTGCGGAGTGGCTAATGGATTGTCGAATCCAATTGAATGTTTAGGTTCTACTAAATTTTCAGTAATCGTTTTTGGTTCTGGAATATCATCCAGTTCTACTATACTCCCACTAATATTTTCTAAAAAGAATTCATTTTACTAAAACTAGTGGCGAGTCAAGAATCAATATAACTGTTGATCTTCCAAAATAGTAGAAAGTTAACCCTCGTCAATGCCCGGGATAACCCACAAACTACCATTACTGAAACGTGCCTTGAGTTTATCCGGATTATGGTTTTAAGTATAAGCCGGACAACTCCATATACCTTAACATCGTTAAGATATGAATCCATTCTATATCCAATATATAAACAAGGGCACTAATTTAATTGGAACCAGATTCAAAGAATACATACAGCTATTTCCAATGCATATCAACTAAATGGAAGGAGGTCGAGCCGTATTACTCATCAAGGAATGCATCCATATATGAGTAACATGAAAGAGAAGCAAGTTCTCAAAACCATTACTTACGACGGAATACCTAGCACAAGTATCTACATTTTCGATCACCTTAAAGAATCCTGATACTTGCAACATATGGTTCTCTAGTTTATTCTTATACCTATAACTTCTCAAAATTTGGATCTTGTATTTCAACGAAATAATTGTCTAAAACTAGAGAAGTCAAAAGAAAACTGAATATAGTACTTTGTATAAGTCCTTTGTCTTAACCCCTTTGGAGTACTAACCCCTTTTTCCTAATGAACATCGGACAACATATAATACTTTGTATAAGTCCTTTGAGTTCAATAACTCAAATCTTGTGCATCGTAGGTTGAAAACTGTGCTATGGTTAAGAAGAATTACAGCATTGTTGAATGCACCTTACCTAACCATCAACTGATATAGGTAAATATCATAGAAATAATTTCAAAAAGTTATATCTTACTTTATAAAATAAACGTACAGATATATCAGTTTGAAATCGGTGCATAACAACGGATATTCAAAACCAAATATTTGTCGTCAGGCAAAACCCAGGTGATTTTCTCAAATATCATCAATTACAAAGAATTCTGATATGTATTGAGGATCTTATTACCCAATTCCGACTATCTTACTCCCACTCAGTATCTGTAACACCATACAGATGTGAGAATCAAGTCTGGTAATTATATACCCTGGAGTTAGAGTATAATTGGGAAAACAGTTTTTAATTAACACTGCACATCAAAACTGAAACATGAAAATGTTTCGAAGGGGTATCCGGGTATTCCTAGTAATGCCTCTTCCACTATCCAGATTCATGACTGTAACCATATATTTCCTTTCTCTCACTCTAATCCCTTTATATGTCTTTACTTATTACCTTATGTACACCACACTTAGACTAAATGGTTTTCTTCCTTCCATACCTTTTGGCACCTATCTAAAGTTTGGAAGAAGACTATCCAATAAGCGTAATAAGTATACTCTCCTAATACTAGGAGCCCTCGCAACCTGAGAGAAGGTAAAGATAAAAGACAACCGAATAAACCTATTCAATTTCTCCTGAACCGGAAACCATCCTCGAACTGAAACAAGTTTCTTCGAGTTCGTATGTTACTATACGATGGCATATACAAGCAATATGGATCTTCGTAGTGATACGGAGTGTCCTGGAGAAATACAAAGGGGAAGTAGAAGTGGCGATGATATACGTGGCTTCGTCGTGAATGATACTAGTCGCAATTTCCTTTTCCCTCTTTCTAATCCCTTTATATGTCTTTACTTATTATCTTCTGTACACCACACTTAGGCTAATTAGTTTTCTTCCTTCCCTACCTTTCGGCACCTGCCTATGGTTTGGAAGAAGACTATCCAATAAGCACAATAGGTGTACTCTCCTAATACCAGGACCCCTCGCAACTTAAGAGTAGGTACAGGGAAAAGACAACTAAATAATTATTCAATTTCTCCAAAACCGGAAATCATCCTCGAACTGAAACAAGTTTTTTCGAGTTCGTATGTAACTATATGATGGCTTATCTAATCAATATAGATTTTCGTAGTGATACGGAATGTTCTGGAGAAATGAAAAGGAAAAATAGGAGCAGTAGTGATATATGCGACTATGACAATCTAAAAGCCAAAGTGTTTTAAGAAGGTTCGGTTAACTTAATTGATGAGTTTTAGTCTAGGGTCAGGTCATGGTTGCTGCCAGAGAGAGAGAGAGAGAGAGAGAGAGAGAGAGAGAAAACACTCAGCATGCGCTTTAACATAGATTACATTGGTTAATCACTTAATCTAATCAGGATGGCTCCCACTGTTTCTTCGAATTCTCCTTCAAATCCAAAAGGAGAATTAGTCGGGATCATGTGAAAATCACTCGAGGAGTAACACCTACTCATCAGTGGGAATCGGGATCCAACTATCATCGCATGATAACTTGATGGAAGTCACTCAAGTAACCACACTCCAGAAGGTATGCACATGCCTGGCAAGTTTCCTGTATAAACTCCCGATGTGATTTTTACCCTTAGGGCCCATATGACCTTGACTGTAACATTTCAGGAAATAAAATGTTATTTTTGAGAAATTAAATAATTAAAATAGTAAATTTTATAAATATTAGAAAATATTTAGTAATTTATATAATTCTTGATTTTGAAGGTATTAAGTTGATTTGGGTATTTCATAATTTACTTATGCAACTAATTTTATACTAAACTCGATTAATATTTCATTAATTGTGGATTAATTTTGTTTATGCATGAGGCATGCAACATAATATGTTGCATGAGACTTATTACATTTTATTTGTTATCACCATGGCACCATTTTGTTTTAAATACTTTTGCTTTAAAAAGAAAAGAAAAGAAATGGAAAGAGATATTTTGTTAGGGGGAGAGAGAGAGTGGGACCATGGTCCTTGAGTGAGTGAGAGAATGAGAAAATTGTAAAGCTCCCCACACATTTCTTTACTTCACCCTCTCCTTCATCTCCATGGTTGCCCTCTCCCTCCACCTCACACCACCTCAAAAATTCCATCAAAATTACATGTTGCCTTCATAAAAAGTGATCCTAACACCCTCACAAACCCTATGGAGACATCAAAGCAAGGTTTTGAAGGCTTTGGGCAACTCAAGAATATTCTTGAGTTGCCAAATAAGGTAATCTACACATCCTTACCTTAGAATTTAAATTCCTTTAAGTTCCATAATAGATTTGGGTTGATTAAGTAAGGTTTAGTGATCATGGAAAATTCCATGATGAAGTTAGGGGACACTTGTGTTGCGATGGTGAAATTGATGTGTAATTTGGTGACTACAAACCCCCTTAGTGTTAAAAACTAGAGCCTAGACATGAAACTTGAGTTATATATTTCAAATGTCGGTTTTGTGTATAACTTGTGGACTACAGGAAATCTGGAATGACCTGAAACCTTTACAAGAAAAACTAGCAACCCTATTGACCTATATTAAACATTATAAGACCACCCTGAGAAGAAGAACCCAATCCAAGAAGCTAGGGCCGGCCAGACCGGATTTTGGGAGGATGTCGCCGGGTCATTTGTGGGCATTGGTGTTAGGATTGGTTCTGTAGCTCAAATACCCCATATACTACCCCACTGTACTACTTGTTTTTCCCCAATTCACCTGAGACTAAATCTGGAACCATTTTCTTGAGTTGTTGTTTTGTTGTGTGACTTTTAATGACTTGAAACTTTGGATATTGTGTTTTATCTCGGTCACTTGACATTTGTAAGTTGATATCGGGAGTTATTTGGTTATTCTTGCATGCGTAGACCATAGGTTTTAACCTATGTGTGAGTCGTGTGCCGTTTTGGTTTTCGTACGCGATTTCTGTTTACGATACTATGTGTTTATATATGTAGGCACCTTCATGTGGATTCGGATAACAGGGGAGAGCAAGGTGACATCGACTTCGGCAAGTATGGATCAAGGTGAGTAGATGTATATCCATGGGGGAAGTCGGGTGGATGGCGTATAGCACCCCCGCAAACGTAGAATAGGGTTATTACCGTATTATTATAATAGGTTTGTATGAGATTTTGGGTACATAACGAGTAGGGTAGTTAGAAGACTTAGGATAGATTTGGTTGATCTAGGAAGGCCTATGCAGAGGATGATTACCTTGGAGGAAAATCGTAGGTTTCAGTAGACACACACGTACACACGCACACTTGACTTGGTGTATATGTGTGTGTGTGTAGGTTTTATATATATATATATATATATATATATATAACCTACACAGTATTATATATATATATATATAACCTACACAGTATGTATGTATGTATGTATGTATGTATGTACTGTGTAGGTTTTATATATATACTGTGTAGGTTATATATATATACACACACACACACACACACATACATACATACATACATACATACATACTGTGTGTGTGTATATATATATATAACCTACACAGTATGTATGTATGTATGTATGTATATACAAACATACTGTGTAGGTTATATATATATATATATATATATATATATATATATATATACACATACATACATATACACATGATATGAGGATGGTATATGATACTTGGAGATGAGTCGATATGATCGGGCATGATGTCGTGAGATAATTGATATGTGATCGAGTCATAATATAATATATGACGTGATATTATAGTGGATCGATGAGCGATGTGTAATTATACATACGATAATATGTGTTGATGATATTGGAATGTACGGGACCTTAGAACAGTATCCAAGATCATGACATTATTTGATGATGATACCATATGAATGATGATGCATATATGATAGTTGACCCGTACCCCAATTTTTGGGATGCCGTACGATGGATTTTACCGTACGAGCTATAGATATGATGATTGATCCGCACTCTTGACTCGAGGATGTCGTACTATGTATTATACAGTACATGATGTTATGAGGCCGGATCGCCGACTATTAGGTGTTTCGACTCGGAATTTTGGTGGTTTTTCTCACCCTTCGACTAGCTTCTTAGTTTAGCCTTTTAGTCAATTAGGTAGATGTTAGACTAGGCTCGAGTCATACCTATTTTCAAAAACTAACGAATCGTGAGCATTTTCAAAAGACAATCTGATAGATGCTACATATCTTTTCTTTAAAACACCGTAACCCCTATTTTTCTAAAAACCACGATTCGGGCTATTCCAAACACAAAAATGGTATGACTCGTATATAGATATGTATGTTCTACAATATTGCGTTTACTATTCATTCTCCGTTGTATTCATGTTGTTCTCGCGCATTGCTGATTGGTTCGAAAAATTGTGTTTGTAGAATAACCGCAATTAGAACGGTGCCGCGTGTAGCTAGACCGAAGTGAGTACGGGTCGTCCTCTGGGAAACGTTGAATCTTTTATTTTTACTTTAGATGTGTTGAGAGAGGGGGGGGAATAAAGAATATTATAGAATGGTTTCTAGATCTACATTAAGAACTAATGCAGAATATAGATCTAGATTATTTATGGATGTAGTTAATATAAGAAGGGGCTTGTAGGGTTCATTAGGATTTAGTAGTTATGGATGATTAATTAAAAATTACTCTTTTATCCTTTAATAGATTTAAAACTAGAACGACGGTGATGCATGTAGATTAGAGTTTCTGGAGGGAAAAGGAATCCCACTCTTAACCCTTATCTCGACACGGAACTCTGTTCATATCTAGCCTTTACCAAATCAATCATTAATCTAATCTCTAATCGCGGTCGGGACTAACAATGAATTGTTAGCGTTCCCGATTAGAATGTTAATGATTCTTTTGATAAAGTTAATAAACTTTATAGGACTTAAAAAGAGTTTAGAGATGTTCATCATCCATTAGCCTACCCTAATCCTACGAACCCTAACAAGCAGAGAATTACTCGCGCATGTTGGGAGAAAAAGAGATGGAGAGAAATTGCATAATTAAACTACGAAGAAATAGAATAAGAAAAAGAAAGCTACCTTTATTAATTAACAATATTCAGTACACTTTGATTCCTTAGAAAATGATTACAAATACTAGTTTGCTTCTCGATCTCTTCTAAGGAGGTAGATGAACCGTTGATGATCAGCCTGGATACGTGAGCCGTCTTGGACTTCGTGATCTCGTCGGCTTGATGATTTTTCCAAGAGGCTCTCGGTCATTATTTATAGTCCCAAAGCCAGAAACCTTGCTTCCAAATTAGGAAGATAACAGTAGAGATTCTCCCACAAAATTTGCAAACTCTATCTCTTCTATCTTGCCGCGGATCCGCGGCCAACAGGCGGTTTGGCCGTGGATCCGCGGCCAATGGTGGAGATCTCTTGATCAATTTCTTGAGGCTTTATCTGTGTGACATTTGGCAATCTTTGGAACCTTTGGAACTTGGAAATCTTCTCGTAGTTGCTGCCAGACTTGATTTCTAAGTTTTGGTTTCTTAATTAGGCAGGTTTGCTTTAACAACTTGATTTCCTTGATTTTAGCCATGCAAATTCTGCATAATAACTCAACAAATAATATTTAGTAGAGTTTGTTTTATTGAGATATTAACTTAACCATTAAGACTTTGGTCAAAGGTATTTAATAAAGTAAGCATATTTTAAATGGGCCAAATGTTACATGGATATTATATGCTTACATTTTCCTACCAAATGTTAATTATAATATATAAACACATGAAAATAGTATTTTTACAGATAAACCCTCATATGTATCATATATTATAATAAACACCTTTTCTAATATACAAATAGTAGGAAAATGTCATATTAAATGTGCAGTTTTATCAACTGAACAAATACCCCCAAACTTATATTTGATCGTCCCGAGCAAACTAGTTTATTTAAGAGAAGGAGAAAAAGAAAGGAGAAAACTAAGCACACTTTCGTAGGCAAACACGATTGCACTGAGCACTTGCAACAAGCCGTTAAACCTCTAGGTGTCCCTAATAGGAGGAGTGTTGTCTCCTGAGGGTTTTCAGCGGATTACACCCACAAAATCCTATAATAAAAGAGAGATGGTGAAATTTACATATAAAGATAAGAACCATGAAAGAAATACTTTGAAAATTTAAAGTTTCCAACTATACAAGCTTTTCAGTTGTCATGAGCCCCATCTTAATAGTCATGAAAAGATGTTAGAAATCACATCATCTCTCAATAAAACATCGTCTTTATTCTCCATTCCTACCTTTCATCCAAACATCGATCATATAACCCTATATGTGTGTAAAGAACATCCCTACACTCGGAGAATTCAATTCAAGCTATCATACTCTTGTCCATCTTTCTCGGTACTTTTTAATTTGATGAATATTTAGAGAGATTTGTTCACACATTTTCATGCGACCGTTAATACTTCTTGAGGTACTAACCGACCGATTAGTCATGTGCTTGCTTATTAGGTATATTTTCCTCGTCTTGCACCACCTAAGGCTTAGCAGTGACTCCCAAACCAGTTAGTCTAAGGCACTAGGTGATGAAGCACCCTCGCTATATTTTTTTATTGCTGCCTTGGCGATAACAAAACCAGTGTTCATTTTTCTCACCATTTTATATTGTATTCACTTTTTTATTTCCTTCATACTTTGGCTTTTAGACAAGAGTATTTCAAGGTATCCTCTACTATCCCAAGTTTCAAGACGTGTGTAAGTGCGTATAGTAGGGTATCAACGTTCAAATGTTTGGCTTCCAGAATAGAAACTATTTTTCAGACTTATTTTTATGCTCAGATTAGTAACTTTCTTCATCTTACTAACCCTTGGGATAACAGCTCATAACTATTTATTAATAGTTCGTTTAAGAAAACTTCTAATTTTCTTGGTTTTCTTAAACTATTCCTATCTTTCATATATAATTTTTCACTTTCTATTCTTTTATTATCAAAAAAAAATTTTGTGCTTATATATAGTATAATGCAAAGTATGCGTAAATAAGCACAAACCTCCCCCAAACTTGTTTTCAACGGTGTCCTCACTGTTGCTATCTGCTGGATCACAAAAACCTGTAAGCTTGGGAGGACATTATTAATGGGGGCAAGAATATATGAAAGTGAAAATCCTCCCCCAAACTTATTTTTGGCTCACAAATTTGAGGACAAAAGTTATGTTCAAGAGCCAAAAATATACCCCCCCCCCAAAACATGAGTTAGACAATACGAAGCATTTTAAGAGGGGGTGAGTCATTTGATCAAACTAAGACTTTACAAAGACCAAAAGTTAACACCAACCATTCAAAGATTTTATCAGTATAGCATATAGGTTGGTGGAAAAATGTGTTGTATCGAGTCAAGAAAAAATGGGGAAGGGATAAGAGGTGGTCTGGAAAGGGTTTGAAATTAGAGAAAAGAAAGAATGATGATGAATGTGAATGATTAGGAAGAAGGAATGGTGACGGTTCAACCTCTATAGGTGGAGATTGATCAATCACAAAATCCGTATTGTTTAAAAATTCAAGTTCGTCAGCAAAAAGTTCTTCAAAACTTTTATTAATGGTGTGATCGAAAATTTTGCTGTCAAAGAGTTTTGTGCCAGAATTTATCCTACTTGATTCAAAAATTATTGAGGTAGAGGACTCGAAAAACTCATCTACCTCATTTTCAAAAATATCCAAATCAAGTTGAATTTCTGGTATTATTGAACTTGAATTAACGGATTGTGATTCATCAAAACTCACTGAAACTATAGGAACAGAAGAAAAACCGGAGAAAGTAGAAGGTGAAATGGGTAAACAAATTGGTGTGTCGAGTGTTGTTGTACCAGATGTGGAAGATGGAGGCTGTATTTCTTCGGGTATACCTTTATCATCAACTTCAAGACATATTTGGGGTTCGGGAAGAATTAAAGGCTCAAGATGATGACCACAAGGAAGTGAAAGGATTTGATGAATTGGTGGGACAAAATCATCCAAAATTCGGGTTCATCAATCAATATATCCTCAACGTCAATCACCTCATTCAAGTGAAGGTTAGAATTCTCAAACACCTCATCAAAAGTATGGTTTTCAATCAGTTTTGGTTTAAGAGTGGAGGTGTAGAGATCACAAGGGTTGGGTATGATTTCACTTGAAATGGACCCTTCACAGTCGGGTAAATCAAACACTACAAAGTTACACAACTTATCAGACATTCTATTTGGTGTACTTGATGAATCTATAAAACTGGAGTTGTGGATTTCAGTTTGGAATGGGGAGGTTTGATTAGGAAGGGTGTACAGTTCTGTCTCACAACCCAAATTCTCATTTTGTCCTATGCCCGAATCATATACTGAAAAATTTTGGGCAGGTTTGAAATTCTTCGCTTGCATCCACTCTGTTGTTTCCTTCCTAATTTGGTTCGACAATTCCAAAAAAATTTCAAATGTCTGCTCCAGACTAGTCTTAGGTTGATAAGGGGTTTCAGTATAAGATTGAAATTCCTGTGGATAAATAAAACTCCCAAATGACTGATTAGAAGAACTGTCTAGAGAAGATGGAAAAGTCGGATTGGATTGATAAGAATAGAATGGTTGCGAAAATTGGATGGGAGTAGGGTCAACATTGTGATAAGAAGAATATTGATATGGGTTGGTCGGTTGGCTATCAAACTCTTCTTTGGAAAGTGGAGGTGATGGTTGATATTGGTCCGGGTTGAAACTTTGGCCTCTAGCCCTAGCTATGTGCTCAGCAATGGACATTCGTCTAGGGGCTTCCTCATTCTGGGTATCAACTGAAATAGGTGTAGGATTAGGATACGGTTGATAAGACCTAGACAGAGGTGGCCAACTATTTCTTCCTGCTTGTTCTATATGATCTCCTAAGGACATGGAAGAGCCGAACGGTATACCGAAGGGATTACGAAAACAAGAGATATCTGGTTGTGGACAGTAAAGCTCGGTAAGTGTTCTTCTGTTTAGGTCGCCCATTATAAGAAGAGAAGAAGAGGGAAGGGGAGAAAATAATTGGTTTGTTTTGAAAAATGACAGATTTAGACAAATCACACAAAAATGCACAAACAACCCTAGAACTATGGTTACCTAGGTCCAGTCTCTATACCGCTCCTAGACTTCCAAAGGACAAGCCGTAGGATCAATCCTCTACCGCCTCTTTACTACCCCTGTAGCCTGGTAAGTGACAGGTGAGTGGGAGGCTCCCCACTACGAAAGTAGTGGTCCTAATTAAGTAACCACTCGCCTTAGACACACTTGCCTAGACACCACAAAAGTAATGCGGATAAGCGATAGATTACCCACGACCTTCCTCTGTCCTTATTGAGCACGACAGTCCTTAGAGTCTGGTCTAGATATTTTTTAAATTAATGTAGGGTTGATGCAGATGCTCGGTTTGTGATTTGTGGGGCTTAGGAAGGGTGATGAAATCCCCACCTAATCTGGATTTTGGTCTTGCCCCTTAAAAATCCGTATTAAAATATGCAAAATCAAAACATTGCAAAAAGATTTTTGAGCGGCGATATTTTGCAAAGAATCCTGCAGAAAAGATATTTTATTGGATTTCAGAGGAGAGAGAAGGAGGTTAGAATCTTACCGGAGAAGACTGAAGCCCTAGATCTCCTAACTGGCCGCGCTTCCGCAGCCGATGTGCACTTCCGGCCGCGGTTCCGCCGCAAGAGGGAGAGATCAATTGATGAATTTTTTTCTGTGGCCTTCTCTACTTCTTTGGATCTCAATGAATGTATCTGTCTCCTGTTTCCTCAAGTCTGTGACTCCATATTCCCTCGCAAAAATCACACAATAATCGTTAAATATACAATTTGTAGCTTTGTTTTATTTATGATATAGATTGTATAAGAATTCAACACAAATAGTAAGAATAATAAAATTACGCACGTATCCCCGGTAACGGCGCCATTTGATTGGTTCGAAAAATTGTGTTTGTAGAATAACCGCAATCAGAACGGTGTCGCGTGTAGCTAGACCGAGGTGAGTATGGGTCGTCCTCTGGGAAACGTTGAATCTTTTATTTTTACGTTAGATGTGTTGAGAGAGAGGGGGGAATAAAGAATATTGTAGAATGGTTTCTAGATCTACGTTAAGCACTAATGCAAAATATAGATCTAGATTATTTATGGATGTAGTTAATATAAGAAGGGGCTTGTAGGGTTCATTAGGATTTAGTAGTTATGGATGATTAATTAAAAATTACTCTTTTTATCCTTTAATAGATTTAAAACTAGAACGATGGTGATGCATGTAGATTAGGGTTTCTGGAGGGAAAAGGAATCCCACTCTTAACCCTTATCTCGATACGGAACTCCGTTCATATCTAGCCTTTACCAAAACAATCATTAATCTAATCTCTAATCGCGGTCGGGACTAACAATGAATTGTTAGCACGCCCGATTAGGATGTTAATGATTCTTTTGATAAAATTTATAAACTTTATAGGACTTAAAAAGAATTTAGAGATGTTCATCATCCATTAGCCTACCCTAATCCTACGAACCCTAACAAGCAGAGAATTACTCGCGCATGTTGGGAGAAAAAGAGATGGAGAGAAATTGTATAATTAAACTACTAAGAAATAGAATAAGAAAAAGAAAGCTACATTTATTAATCAACAATATTCATTACACTTTGGTTCCTTAGAAAATGATTACAAATACTAGTTTGCTTCTCGATCTCTTCTAAGGAGGTAGATGAACCGTTGATGATCAGCCTGGATGTGTGAGCCATCTTGGACTTCGTGATCTCGTCGGCTTGATGATTTTTCCAAGAGGATCTCGGTCTTTATTTATAGTCCCAAAGCCAGAAACCTTGCTTCCAAATTAGGAAGATAACAGTAGAGATTCTCCCACAAAATTTGCAAACTCTATCTCTTCTATCTTGCCGCGGATCCGCGGCCAACAGGCGGTTTGGCCGTGGATCCGCGGCCAATGGTGGAGATCTCTTAATCAATTTCTTGAGGCTTTATCTGTGTGACATTTGGCAATCTTTGGAACCTTTGGAACTTGGAAATCTTCTCGTAGTTGCTGCCATACTTGATTTCTAAGTTTTGGTTTCTTAATTAGGCAGGTTTGCTTTAACAACTTGATTTTCTTGATTTTAGCCCTGCAAATTCTGCACAATAACTCAACAAATAATATTTAGTAGAGTTTTTTTTATTGAGATATTAACTTAACCATTAAGACTTTGGTCAAAGGTATTTAATAAAGTACGCATATTTTAAATGGGCCAAATGTTACATGGATATTATATGCTTACATTTTCCTACCAAATGTTAATTATAATATATAAACACATGAAAATAGTATTTTTACAGATAAACCCTCATATGTATCATATATTATAATAAACACCTTTTCTAATATAGAAATAGTAGGAAAAATGTCATATTAAATGTGCAGTTTTATCAACTGAACAATTGCATGTTCACACATGTGTTTTCTTTGGTAATTATGAACCATGTCTGTTAGGACACCAGCGCCATTACCGATAATGCGTATGCTCCACGTACACTTGCTCGCCGGCTCACACACACATCATCGGTAATTTCCATGTCACATACATTTTAGAAAACATTACTTTAGTGGCATAGATTGCTACTTATCAGTTTTAACATATTGTTAGTATGCTTGCCCTCTTATGCTAGTTTAGACATTGCATTCTTTACTTAGATACTTCACGTATTCATATATTCATTCTGTTATGTAATATTGTGGGGCTTTATGCCGGTATTCACTGCTTATTGACTCTTGATTTCGGGGATTTCGGATTTTCTATGAGATTTCTGGATTTGGGGGAAAACCGCAAGACTCTTATAAACTCATTATTTTTTTAAAAAATGCAAGTTGTGGTTTTCTCGTGATATGATGTATGTGTCGTCCACCATGAGTTTTCCTGATTTCTGTTGGTTTTCGAGACCCGATTCGAGAAGTAGGATGAACCGTTTCTGGTATATGGTGGGCCCGGTACGGTACCCCGGGACAAGAAGCTCGAGTTGTAGACGATGAGCCTGGTAAGGGAAGACTATCTACTGGTGATGTCGGGCGCGGCGGATATTCGGAGGATACCGACCGTAGTCGTGAGATTTGATGTTATGGGCCGATCCGGACTGACGGAGCCCGAGATATTGAGACATTGAGATTTTGAGACATTGAGATATTGAGACATTGAGAATTTGAGATATTGAGATATTGTGTCGATGCTTGACACGGATTTTCTCTCGATTTCACTGATGATATTTCGGTTTTATTATACAGGTTTTACTAAGATAAAAACACAGATTTTCTTATACCTGATATATCCAGATTTCGTGGTTGATTGTTTCATTCATGATGCATTCATACATATACATATGACATGTTACTACTTGAGGCACTGACAGGAGTGTTGGTATTACATTTATGCTTAGATTAGTACCGTCAGCATTATATTATGGGCATATTATTTTACGACCTAGGAGATCGTCTTTCATATGATTTCTACCTGGTGATGTCTTCTACTCACGAGTTGGCAATTCACCCCCGTTGTGCTACAGTTTCTTGTAGGTTTAGCCATATAGGTTCCATGGTGGTTTTGCTGGCACACCACTTCCTTCCGGGTGATTGCTTGGTAGGTGGGTTCACTTGTATCGTGACCGACGTTGTACTCTTATTTATTTTAGTTGTATCCAGTAAGCTCCATCAACCAGACATTGTATATTTGATAGACTTAGAAACCAGTTGTTTATTTTTTTGACCTTAGAGTCGCGCGCTTGTATTATTATGGTTCTTCTCTGGTTTTCTTGAGGATGTTGGTTTTCTTTTGAGTTTTGATCATCGTCCTTCGGCGTTGTATATTATATTATTGCATGTGTGGTTGTTTCCGTCAATTGGAGAAGAGCTAGCTCCCGCTTGGGGATGCCTTATTCATTACTTATGTATATTCCTGTTTTGTACCCGTTTGGGGCCAGTTTTTACAAAGGAGACTCTGCCGAAATTTTTAGGAAAATTGATGTTCTAAAATGCGTTAATGTGAGTTTATTTTACTACATCTCCTTTTTATGCTAAGTTTTCCTTTACTCTATTTCTTTAAAATGGTTTAGATTCTGAGTTTTAGCTTACTTAGATTACGTTGCGCCTTAAGACATTTCGTAATTTAAGTGCCAGTCACGTTCCGTACCTTCGGGTGTTGACATTGACAATGCCAACGTATCAAAGAGTCCTAGTCAAGTTCAACCCGTCATTATCTTGATTGCATTAAACCCACTCGTACGAGTCCTTGACAATGCCAACATGACCATATGACTGTCCTGACCAATCCACATATCCATGCGACAGAAAAGCACTACATAGCTACCGAACACTACGCCTCGGCAATGCACGACATACGTAGCACGAATACTGAGCAATACTAATCTGAAATGACAGAGGGCTACGGCTGGATTTTGGTGAAAAACCTTTAACGTAATTAACTTGATATCATTGAAGGAACTCAAGTGATTTTACAAATATACAGTAGCGAAAACTTTTGCTAAAGAGGTCACTCCCTGTGAAGGGATCTCGGTTCTTTCCTCATCGAATAAGGTGCACGATATTCCCAATTGAATACCATGATGCAAAGCAAAAGAATCGAATAAAGTGAAGCTATTATGATGACGCAAACTTCTTATTAAGAGGTCACTCCTGATGAAGGGATCTCGGCTCTTGCCTCGTCGAATGAGGTGCATGATATTCCTAATCGAATACCACTGTGCAAAGCAAAAGAAAACATCTGTAATGTCTGTTTTCAAAAAACTTGGTTCCAACAACATCATATAGGTTTGTTTTTTCTTTGTATTGATCAGAATCAACGCAGTCCTATCAATTAAACATATCACCCCAGAAAATAGAACGAAAATATAATGTACGTATATGCCATTTGCATTCGCCATGGGGCCCCGTCATGCACCGTTAGCTTACTTAACTAACGGCAGAGCGGGGGATGGACTAGCACGGGTGCAAAACATATACAACATCTACTAGTATATATATAAATATATATAACATTCATCCCAGACATGATATAAGCAACATCACAGAATCTCAGCAAGCAACACAGAATGGTGGATAATCTTGGAGCCTCGGGTTTCATTTGAGCCGCAAATTAGACCCGACGTTCTCTGTCATGTGGATAGCCAATGCAATGAAAACTTGGACCCGTACGAGTGCGGCAAGTTACCCGCCAATTCCAGAAGTGAGGCAACCCCATCAATAAAGTGAATGGGTCACCCAGTACTTTAAGGAATCCGGTAACTTGAGCACCCCTCCGTAGGTCATCCTATACCCCCTACGAGTGTTATAAATAGCCCGCCAATTCTATAGTAAGGCCTCCTCCTTCTGAATGCCATGAGATGCGGGCCCTTTTCCCTCCAGAACTCATCTATTCGAGCACTCCACCACGAGGTAATCCTAGTACATAAAAAAATATGTACAAGGGTGACATCGACCTCAACCCGGTTGTGCCTCAAACAAATAATATACAAACTAGCAGAAAAAGCAGTCCACATGTCGGATGCTCGCTCTGCAATATCAAATATACAAATGAATCTCAACTGTACTACTACCATTGCACCGCAAGCTATCCACTACGACAATCCAACCACAACCTCAGCACAACACAGAACATCAACGTGAATGTCATGTTCGTAAACCCGTCTAAAAGAACATATAGCAATTAAATGAATTATACCGCTCTAATGACACTCACGATCGCAGATAGTAATGTATGTACTGAAAACTTTTAAACGGTGTTAAAAATAGCGACTTCGAAAAACTCCTTATTGCCCCTAAACCAAAGATAATATTATATGTAATCTGGGCAAAAACAAATAATACCCAAAAACCAATATTCAAGAATCCTGAACACACTAAAAAACACAAGACCCAACTCCACAGTTCCACCGGCAGCGCCGGGAAAAAGTCCGGTCTCGCCGGCCAACTTAAAGAATTTTGGGCTCATTTTTAAAATGTGTTCTAGTTATCACAAGAGTAGTCTTCTGCAATTGTTTAAAAAAATTTAGAAGACTAATTAAATTTGACAGAAACTTGAATATTTAGCGTATTATTTCGGTTTCGTTATTTAAACATCGTCTAAAACTGCTAGTTTAGGGTTTATGAGTCGGCTCTGATACCATATTGGGTTATGCCAGTGCCCTAACCATCTACCATGGCCGATTGCGGAACAAAAAATTTCTAAACTGGAGCTAGAACAACCCGATAACCCGGATCTACCATAAATCTATAAGCTAGCAAACTAAAAAGGGGTTAGAATGGTTATATCGAATGATCCGAGTTCTTCGGTATTTAACCATCTTCCCAAGCTCGTAGTAGACACCATGATCAAGCTTGATCGTCAGTCTCACTCGGTCGAAGATGATCCACCTGAGGATTTGTAGTTCGAGCTCCAACCTCATAGCCGAAGTACTAGGGTACCTAGTTCGCTAAACTAGATAGCCTAGAGAATATAGAGTCTAATGATGGATTAATATGTCTCATAACACCCTAACTTTCTCAACACATGAGACTTTAGGGTGGAGGTAGAAGAAGCAAGCATGAGGAGAGATGAGAGTGTAGTGTGAAGCAACCCAAGAAAATGGCTAAGTGCTGTGAACCCTCTTGAAGCAAACCAATAATTCACAACCCACAAATATCAAGCATGCTTCAATAGTAACTATGAGTCACTCCATGAGTCACCACAAAGCCATACTTCAATAAATGTAATAACACACCTCATCCTCCACTTCATTAACCATTTAACTAAATGGTTATAAACTAAATGAGGTGTCTTCTTCTCGAAGCACCTTGTAATAAATTACAAGAATACCTCTCATCCGTATATACATACCCGTATCCGTATTCCGAAAAATACGAATACAAAGAGACAAAAATAATCCAATAATATAATACTAGGATCCGGCTTAAACAAAAGCCCACTAGTATTATCCGTCCGAATCATGATACGTGCACAAGTGTACGTATATGATTGAACCCTACCGTAAAGCCATACGGCCTCTACATCGTTTCTCCTGAGCCAGGGAAACCCTCTTTGTGGGACTCTAAAGACTCGTCAATACGCTGGCAGTGGGTTTAACCACAAGCACGTTAGCGGCACTAGCTTTACGTAAAGGCTACCCAGATATTGAGCGAAAGGAAAGCCGAAGAACAAACTCATCTGAACCCCTACTGAGCATGTCCATGAAAATCTCCGTACAGTCCGGTTTGTTCATCTAAGAGTATCGCATATCGTGTCTAGGGGTGGATAAAGTCGGACCCCTAATAACGCGATATTTCATGTCGATATGAAGCCCATCACCATCTGAGAAACTACTGATCCAAATCAGTAATTCTCGTCTACCTTGGCCAAGGATTTCTGGTGATGGCCACCTATACATAATGCGACATCAACCCCCAATACCGGAAGAGACGAATCCCCGACAATCCACTCACTGCCTTCATGTGGTTCGAGACTATACCCAACTAAAACCTGTTTGCACAGCTCCTTTGAGCCGTGTTAGGATAGTAATCAAAAAACAGTGGGAATTCAAACAAGACAAATGACGATCTCAGGTCGACAAACTAATCTATACACATGTCACCTGGAACTGCTATCTGACAATTGGTATAATACCAACTAGTAAGTTCCCGGCGAGTCCGTCCAGCATACTCATAACCCAATGAGCACCAATATACTATCTTAGGTGACTAACTGACACCAATGGCTTATAAGACCTGGCTACCACCCCTCATCGGGGTCTCGATAAGTATACATTAGTCTACTCTGGAGTATCGATGCCCAGTCTCGATACTCCCTCAACTAAGGACATTTAAGGATGTGCTTATAGACCATCCAACTCCCACGTAGATAATCGCCATCATAATGCTGGTACTCAAGCAAGAATCGTATGGGCTCTATCAACATGTAATAGTGATCTGTAATACCACATAAAGCATGTACGTGATGACAAAGACAAACCAGATAGCATACTATCATTTTGAGTAAGACTGTTCTACCCGTATAGGTCCTCCCTCAATCATCTCAATCGTGTGCCTGCAATTCAATAATTGACTTGAGGGCACTATAGCCAACAAAGACTGACCGGAGTATGAAGGTCGATCAATACTATCTGACTTTGGTAAACACCAAACGGATGTTACCAAAATACGACAGATTTATCTTTCCCACAATGGAAACAAAAATATATTATGCTCCGGACTTGCAGAAGGTTGACTAGGATATTGTTTGTCGTTGGAAACCAAGAAATTATTATAACGTGCCGACGCTGAATGCCTCTGAAGATGAGAGTGACGATGAAGATCTTGTGATAACATGTCTCATTAAATCTATTGAACATACCATGGATCCGAACTATTCTGCGCCTCCTATCCATATGTTTATAAGAAGTGACATCGGCGAATTGATTGTCACGGATCAAGATTTTGAGAATCCACCCAACGAATTTTCAGATAATGTACCACATAAACGTGTTAGGTAATAAAGTTAAATTGAATGTTCTAAATTGTATAATGATTATAAATAATGAAATAACGTTTATATATGTGTGTGTGTGTGTGTAGGATTTGATCATGGACGCTGGCAAAGGCACTAAACGCCATAAAAGACAGTGTCTACAGAACATTCTGAGTCGATCCACACCCGCCAATGAGACTGTCCCAGGACCCTCAACAGGCACGGGAGCCGCAGCAGCGTATATCCCTAGCAACGCTCCTTTATTACCGCCCCTTGCTCACACCGCATCGCCCCCGACTGTCCCCTATCCTTACTAGCACTCCTCCTATTACTGCCACATCATCCCCCATGGCCCCCTACTCGCACCGCATCATCCTCGACTATCCCCCTATCCTTACTAGCGCTCCCTATACTACCGCCAGATCACCCGCAGTGTCGCTGCCTCGCCATACCCCTACAGTGCGTCAGTGGGTCCTCATACTCCGTCACACATGCACATGGTGCGTAGTTTACTCATTTAAAATTTGATACATTATTACAATATAGATGGATATTGAATCATCTAACAGCTTATTATTTGCAAATCGTACTTTATTCGCAGGATGGCGTCTGGCGCCAGTTCTAGTGCCACGCTGGGGAAGACAGGTATAATCGTTATTTCTTAAAGCGTTTAAATAACGATTGTAATTTAAATTTGTCAAATTCTATATTCATATTTTAAATATTATAATATTGTGTATGTATATCTATTTTTTCGCAGGCTCAAACAGTGTTAGGATGAGAGGTCTTACTGCTGCAAGCCACGGACGGATGCTGGGCCTTGGGATCTGATCTTTGACGCGACAAGTGTGCCTGTTGGAGAGAACACGACCCAGTGGGGGGATTATGTTGGGCAGGAGGTCCGTTCTTATTACAAGTACTCGCTCCATATTCGGTGGAACAAGGTCTAGACCGAACATGCTATGCAGTATTTTAGGTCGGAAGACGTATGACATACCCTTTCATATATTTAAATTTCAATCGTCGTTATATACATATACATATAATTATTTGTTTAATATATTTCAATTTCATACCAGGAAGAACTACAGATTCATTGGCGAGCCCGGCGAGGATGGCGTGTACAGGCCATTAGATATAGATCGCGCCCTCGCTCACTTCTTAGGCCGGTGTCAAGTGATCAAGCGACATCGCCAATGGGAAGTGAAGAGTGAACTTTACCTTTTCTAGGCCGCGGCGACCGAGAATCAGTGGATGCACTTGATGGAGGTCATAACGCTGGAGATCCCGAAAGAGGATTGGCCGTTTCTTGTCGCCTATTTTGAGCGCAATGATGTGCAGATATCAATTTAATTTTCAAGATTTTAACAATATAACATAAAATCATATTCTAAAATATATTATAATCTTTATTTTTGCAAGACGGTGTCGGTTCGAAATAAGAAGAAGCAAAACAAGGGCGTGCGAGAACGCGCTATCCCGATCTAAGGGAAGCGCTCGTAGGCCAATACTCGGTGGCACTTAGAGAGTATTTCGATGTATAATTCTATATGTTTTCTATATCGTTAATTAATTATTAAACTAAATCCTAATTTCATCGCAGAGAAAGAAAGACCCTGCCAACTACAATGAAGCTAAAGGGTGGGCGGCATTACATATGGGCACGGACACATACATAGTAAGTTTCATATAATCAAGTTGATTACGTATATTAAGTTAGCACCTGTGTGTGTATACCCAGTTCCAGGAGCAGACGGACGTCTTGGGACTTAGTCCCGACGACTCGATCACCGTCATTGTCCTTGTCCTGGATTCGAGATCTAGCGGGGATCACGGTGAGTATGAGCATGGTGTTGGTCTCGGGGCCCATCGATTTTTTGATAAACGTTCATCCGCGCATGAGTACGCCGTGACCCAGACGTGGATCGATGTGGCAGATGAGTCGCGGGAGGAGATCCGTCGGCTTCGCGAGCAGGTGGAGCAGTAGCATCAGATGCAGCAGGAGACACGTCAGGAGCTTCAGAAGACGCGGCACGAGTTGTAGGAGTTTAGGGCGGGATCCGAGACATGAGGCAGTCGCACACCGATTCCGTATAGCAGTAAATACAAAATGAGTTGAGCGCATTCTTTAGGCCACGGAACGATGGAGGTGGATTGTCGTCCCAACGACGTTAGTCATATTTTTTTATTTGTTGACACATACAATAGGACATTAGTGCAGCATTGATCATATTGAATGATTTTTGACACATACATTTTTTGATTTGTTGATCAGTGGAATATTGATAATATTAATTGTATGTGTATTTTTTGTTTATGTTTGCATGCAATTCATAGCTTATTATTTTGATAATCGCATATTAATTCCGTGAGATTTGAATGTATTACGTGAATGATAATTATACATTGCTTCGTCCGAATGAAAATTATATATTGCTTGTGATTGAAATTAACGTGCGTGGGGCTCGGAAAATTTAATTATTTAAAAGAAAAATATTGCTAACGGTTGTAACCATGACTAAAGACATTCGGTCACGGTTACAACCGTGAACAAAAAAGCTGCTCCAGATACTGTTATCTAATGCAGGTCTGTGTTATGGGGTCACGGTTACAAATTTTGTTTACGGTTGTAAACGTGACCCATAACTGGTTTTGTTCACTGCTATAACCATGAACAAAATTGTGGGGCCCACCAATTAACTGATTTTTAAGTTTCCACGCTAAGAAACGTTCACGGTTACAACCGTGAACGCTTTTTATTGTGTTCATGGTTAGAACCGTGATCCAAGATTTGCTTACGCAGGTTTGGATCACGGTTCTCTTACGGTTTAAACCGTGAACAAATCCCTATCTTATAGCAGTGATTAAAGAAAATGCAATGATCAAGAAACTATAGTGAACAAAAAGGATCAAAAGGGCTGCAGATCTGCAACATCTCAAGTAGAACCTCCTGATATACGATCATCATGCATGAAGAGTTCTTGTTGAGGTGTAAGTGGGTGCACATAGGCAACGCCGTTAGCAATACTATCAAGTGCCAGTATGTCGTCGTCGTCATTTAGATCCACCACCCGTGACCTATGCAACCAAGTGCCATCGCTCTCCCACAGTAGCGGTCTCCGGGGAGAAACTCTATATGTGCAATATATGCATTATATCTGCAATAATAATCTGACATGAAAAGAAGATTGCACCAAAATTATATTTAAACCTCAAATAAAATGCACTGAACTACAAAACGACCCACTTGAAATTAATCAACAAATCAAGAAGAAAAGAAACTAAGTACTAAAGAAAATGCCATTTATTTGATCAAGAAACAATTAGTGAACAATCTGTAAGGATCAAAAGGGATAATTGCATGATATCAAAGAGAACAATCTCAGCAATATCTCAAGTACTAGAATCGCATTATATATTCGATCATCATGGGCAAGAAGAGTTCTTGAGGTTGAGGCGAAAGGGGGGCAGCATAGGGAAACACCGTATGCAATATTATCAAGCGCTGCCCTGTACATTATTATCATTTACAGTCGAGGCGAAAGCGGGAATGCAGCAGCAGGAGGCTCGTAATGGCCAAGGTAGGGGACACCGTTAGCGATGTTTTGAGGCACCGGTGCATTATTATCTTTTACAGCCACCAGCCTTGTCTCGTCTCCGCCGCTGCTCTCCCACAGTAGTAATCTCCCACCTGCATAGAGCAGTATCTCCAATTCATCACTCTCGAACCTCAGAGGCAGAGGCAGTGTCAGCGCCCCCGGTAGTCTTGTCTGAGCCCTACGTGGTCCCCATTGTCTATCGTACACCAGCGATGATGACGCATGACGTGGTCTCCGCTCAGGTTCGTCCATCAAAAAGAAAAGATCTGCCTCAAAACTGACGTTGTTCAAAACAACGATGCCTAGGTCATTTCCAACTCTTCCTAGCTGAAACCTCATTTCATGCCCTATACTTGACTGCGGGCGGCTATCCACAATAGAGGTAGTCATTGTATTAGGATCATGGATGACAAGCAACGGGAAATGACTGTTAGAAACGTCATGATCGGTAAGCCAGAAAGCTAGTCCCCGACAAGAAACACCCGTGTTCAAACGGATTCCATACAATCCGTAATGATGATCACAAAGATCGATTGGAGCTTGATCCAAGGTCCAGGTTCTTGACCGGGAGCAGAAGGCGTCGAAGCTGTAGCGGCCATGGCCCACTTGAACGGCGCAGATGATGCGGAAAGGTATGTCGGTGATATCGGTAGGCCAAAGGGGATGTCGGTGGAAAGCGAGAACAGCGGGAGTTGTGTTGGAATGGCGCTTGCCAGGGTTGGGGAGGGCCATGTGCAGGGGTGAACGATTGGAGAGTGGGTTGAATACGTGGTAGGAGTTGGCGGAGTCGCGGCAGAGGACGCAGCCGAAGGAGGATGAGAGGATGGTGATGGGTTGAGGGATGTAAGGTGGACAAATACGGTGGAAGCGGTGGGTTCCCAAGTGGAGCATTACCGGATAACCGTCGTCATCATAAAAGAAGCCATGTTGGTCGTGGAGCATTACCGGATAACCGTCATCGTCGAAGAAGAAGCCATGTCGGTCGTAGCGGCGGGAGCCATCCATTTGTATTCTTGGAATGGTACTTCTTGAATAATTGATTTCTTGTTACTTGCTGTTGTTATTGTTTGAGAAAGCGTAATTTAAACAATGGAATTCTCTTCTCTTGTTTCTTGCAAGACTAAACAATTTATAGGATGCGAGAGGGGTATTTGGAATCAGGAATGATAACTGTCTATTGTAGTTTGTGTCAACATTTGATGTATAATGCACTAAAAACCATATCATAATGTTTACCAAGATAACTATTTTAAACTTTATAAATTAACTTTGTAGAATTTGCCACTTAGTTTCAATGTTTGTGTATACATTGGCAAAAGCTGTGGTCAAGATTTGTGAAGCACCGTGAATAACGCATATAACTGCAAACGTATCTTTGCAAATAAACAATATGTTTGATTCTTCTGCAGCTTAAAATGAGGTAACATGGCAAGCTAATTTTTTCTTGTTTTCTTTTTCCTCTTTTCAATCTACTTTCGTAAAATGGTGGATTAAAGTAAAATTGATCTTTAGTGAGAATTGCATTCCTATATGCAAGCCAGCCACATGAACGCTTTGACCTTATCCGGGATTGCAAGTTTCAAGATACACGTAGCGCTTGATAACTCTTATTAACTTCTATAATGGACCTAATTAAGCTAGATGATACTATTGCTCCCCTATCTCGAAACTATCCTTTCAATCCAACACCGACCTCTTTATTCCTAAGATATCCAACAATTGTTGTTTCTCTTGACTAGCTAGTCATGTGTAGATAGTATATATAGTCGTGTGAAATGCAAGTTCCTCCTCTCATCCTTCCATACTTGTGCAAATTACAATTTCCGTCGCTTGCAATATCTTGATACTCTGTGTTGTCCCAGAAAAAAAAATTCAATGATAGGTCCAGCGCAAACAATTTTCTTAAAGTTTACTCTTCTCATTTTCCATTCCGCTTTAGTATTGAGAAAAATCATGTCTCCAGCCGCAAACTAGATCCTTGCCAAAACATAAATATTGATTGTTTATTTTTAGGGGTTTTTTTATTTTGATCACCAACTTCTTTCATATTTTCGAAAGACACACAACTACTTTATATTTTTAAAAACAACAATTTTTTCACCGTCGTCTAAAAAGGACACATGTTAGTTTGAAATTATTTAGTTGAGTTAGAGAGTGGGTTAATATAACTGTGAGATAGGGTTATGACAATTATAACGGCATTATCCCCCATCTCTCTCTTTCTCCCTCATCTCTCTTTCCTTCTCTTTCCCCATTGTGAAGCTTCAGCTCAACAAACAGAAAACCAAGGCGTTCCTTCTTTGTGGCTGTCATGATCTCCTCTTTTCTTCTTGTAATCAAACATATATATATCTCTCTCTCTCTCTCATATGCTGGTCATCAAATTGGTAAAGTAAGAAAAGTGGTTGCCAAAATGCAATGAGACGCAATATGAACCAAATACATGGATGCTAATCAGGCAAAATTTATCAAGCAATAAAAGTCTAAGATCAGCTAACAAATGAGAAGGAAGAGAAAGGGAGGATGAGAGCAGAGAGTGTTTCAATTTGTTGGAGATATAAAGAGAAGAAGGAGGAGGCACTACTACAATAAGGGGTTGCCCCTACGGATATAGTTATCCGTGGGGGCAATAAAAGTTTGCCCTTACGGATTAATCTGTAAATCCCCATAGTTGTCTCTACGGTGCCATACGAATTAATTTAAAAATATTAAAACGTAATTTGTTATTTGGCCCTACGGAGCCGCAAAAGAAGGACCTACGGTTGAATCCGTAGGGACATGTATATGGGTTATTAATAAGAAAATAAACACAGAAAAGTCATCGATCCCAAAAAAACTCTCTCTCATCACTCGATCTCCCGCGCGCATCTCTCGTCGCCACCCGCCCGCGCCTCGTCGCCACCGCCCTCCCGCGCGCGGCTCGTCGTCCCCGACATCACCGTCGACTTCCTCGTCACCACCGTCCGCGACTCGTCGCCGATTGCGTCGTCGACCGTCTCCGGTCTCCTCCATCGCCGGCCTAGCTACAGGTTGGTAAATTTCATAGTTTTACTTCTAATTATGCTTTTATTTCTGTTTTTGTTGATTATTGGGTAGATAATTGGGCTAGGGTTAGGGTTCAGGGTTCGGTTAGGGGGAGGGTTCAGTTGAGGTTAGGGTTAGGGTTCGATTCAGTTAGGGTTAGGGTTAGGGTTAGGTTTAATTAGTTAGGGTTAGGGTTAGGGTAAGACTTGGGCTAGGGTTAGGGTTAGGGTTAGGGTTTGGTTCAGGTTTAGGGTTAGAGGCTAGGGTTAATTTGGGTTAATTATTGATAATTTGAAAGGGTTAGGGTGTTGATTAGGGTTAATTTGGGTAAATTGGGTTAAGTTTGGGTTGATTAGAGTTAATTAGGTTAATTTGGCTAAATTGGGCTAAGTTTGGGTTGAGTAGGGTTAATTTGGTTAATTTGGGTAAATTGGGTTAAATTTGGGTTAATTAGGGATAATTTGTGTTAGGGTAACGATTATGGTTAATTGTGGTTAATTAGGTTAATTTGGGTTATTTAGGGTTAGGGTTTAGGGTGCACTAGTTCATTTAGTAGGATACTCGATGATAACGTAAACATACAAGTTTACCGTAAACGCAAGAAAAATTTACCCTAAACTAAAAACTTCGAACCCTTAATAACGAAACGTAAACGTAAAACCTATTCAAGTTAAATGTTCAAGTTAAAACCAATATATGATACTCAATGATAATATGAAACTTTCATATTCTCATCGATACTGATATATGAAAATCAAAGCGCGACTTAGTCCCCGTCTATCGGTTAACATACGTTCGATGTTCGTCATGACATAGAACTATACGAAGGTTGTTAAATATCAGACGGTATAGTTCGGTACTGACAACCGTCGTATAGTCTATGTGATGAGAAGATTCAATCGTATGATAACCGATAGATTTGTCCAGTGTGGACAAGTTAGGAATATATAAAGCAAACACCTGCATTCACTTGTGTTTTCATCCGTTTCGAGTTATTTCGTCGGTACTTTTCCGCTGGTTCTCCGTGTACAAAGATAGATTAGATATTCATTTCAACGTTATTTCACGGCTTTGAAATGATTATCTATTCTATTACAGTGTACTCGGAGAACAGCGAGGAGGTGCTGCCGAAATTTACTCGAAACGGTTGAAAGCACAAGCAAATGGGTGACTGCTCTATACATTCTTAATGGGATAGAAGCCTTACCCCCGACAGCCAAAACACACACATACAACACGAATACACAACAAACGCACACACAGCACATACACACTAACAACTCTACACTTAAGCGAAATCATAAATTGAAACACACACATATATATAATACAACTCATACATGGGTATTCTCAAATCTAACTTTGATTATCGATAATTTATTCTTTTCAATGACAAATACACACTCAAAGCATATACACGGATTTTCTCCTTTGTCAGTAACCATCTCGTTCTTAGATTTCTTAATATAGTCATCATAACCTACAATTTATATGTTATATAGTCTAACATGGCCCATGACTACATCAGAGTTAAGGACGGGATATATGTGGATTGGCAACAACGTATGCAGCCTAAGTTTGTCGCGGGAGTTGCTGCTTTTATTGAATTTGCACGCGCACATAATAAGATCGTGATAGAGAAGATTCTCTGCCCGTGCGATAGATGTGGGAATAAGTACTGGCAGAAGGTAGAATTTGCAGAGCTTCATATCGTTAAACATGGTTTTACTAGACTTTATACAACTTGGCCATATCACGGGGAAGAAGAAGAAGACAGTAATGCGGCAGAAGAAAAAGGAGAAGACGGTAATGCGGCAGAAGAAGAAGACGGTAATTTCTTTCCAGGAGAAGAAATGGAGGATATGATAGAGGCTGCCCTAGGTGAATCTATTCGTACCGAAAATAACATTCCTTCCGGTCAAGGACCGCGTGCGGATAAGTATGAAAATTTCATGAATGATGCTAGAAAACCAATTTATGAGAATGCAAAGTATTCCACCCTCTCATGGTTCGTCCAACTTTTCCAGATTAAGTGCCTAAATGGATGGAGCAACAATTCATTCATAATGCTTTTTTCGTTCTTGAAAGATTCTATGTCCCCGGGAGATAACGTGCCCGACAACTGGTACGGAGCCCAGAAGATGATGTCTGATTTGGGTCTGAAGTAAGAAGATTCAAGCATGTCCTAAAAATTGCGTGTTGTACCGGAAAGAGAATTCAGATTTGAAAGAGTGTTCAACATGCGGAGAGGCCAGGTATAAGCCGAAAGATTCTGATAAGAAGCCCGATATACCTGTCAAGATAGCACGATACTTTCCCATAACACAAAGGTTGCAGAGGCTATTCAGGTGCAAGAAAACAGCTGAGGCAATGATTTGGCATCACCGTGCTCCTTCAAGTGAAGATGGAAAAATGAGTCATCCAACATATTCACCGGCATCGAAGGATTTCGATAGGAGGCACGAAATATTTAGAAGCGATTCTCGCAATGTCAGGCTCAGACTCGCTAGTGATAGCTTCTGCCCATTCAACTATATGGCTGGAAGCCACAGACATGGCCCGTTGTAATGATAGTTTATAATCTGTCGCCTTGGTTGGATATGGACCAATCATACTTTATGATACCTCTTCTTATCGACGGACCAAACTCACTGGGAAACAATATCGATGTCTATCTCCGACCTCTGATCGAGGAGTTAAACTCTTTATTCATTGATAGTGTAGAGACTTACGATGCAAACACAAATACAATCTTCATACTGCGTGCGGTTTTAATGTGGACAATTAATGACTTTCCTGCGTATGGAATGCTATCAGGTTGGTTCGTATATAGTCACAAAGCATGTCCTTATTGCCATCAACATACAACATCGAAATTCTTGAATTTTAGCAGGAAGGTTTGTTATTGCAGCCATCGACGTTTCCTGCCTCTAGACCACCCCTACAGGCTAGACGCTGTTCACTTTGATGGTCATCAGGAGCTTCTTGGACCTCCAGCCCCATTGTCCGGAGAGGACGTGACTGCTTAGTGGGATGGTTACAATAATGTAACCTTCGGGATGGTTCCGACAAAACAGGTCAAACCACCATTCTGGAACAAGTTAAGCATTTTCTTCGAGCTTCCGTACTGGTCAACAAATTTATTGCGTCATTTTCTGGACGTCATGCACATAGAGAAGGGAGTATCCGAGCACATACTCAACTTGCTTATTTGTAAAGATGGGAAATCGAAAGACAACCTCAATGCTCGAATGGATCTACAGGACTGGGAAATTAGAAGTGAATTGCATTCTAAACCGGTAGCGGGTAAACCAGGCAAGTTTGTACTTCCCAATGCCGCGTATCATATGTCACAACCGGAGAAGAAAAGATTCCTGCAGGTGTTGCATGATTTGAAAGTTCCCACAGATTTCTCAAGATCATTCAGTAAGAAGATAAAAATTGTGAAAGGCAAGATCGATGGGCTGAAAAATCATGATCACCACATTATTATGGAGCACCTTCTCCCATTAGCCCTCAAGACTTCCCTTCCCGAATCGGTTAGTCTAGTTATCAATGACCTATGTTGTTTTTTCAGAGAATTATGCGCAAAAACACTGGAAGTTGCGACGCTGGAGAAACTAGAAAATTCTATTTCGTTGATACTTTACAAGTTTGAGCGTATTTTCCCACCGTCATTTTTCGATCTCATAATACACCTGACGGTTCATCTTGCAACTGAGTCTAAGTTAGCTGGACCAGT
The DNA here is from genome assembly GCA_030015575.1 of Agapanthus africanus. NCBI lineage: Eukaryota > Viridiplantae > Streptophyta > Magnoliopsida > Asparagales > Amaryllidaceae > Agapanthus > Agapanthus africanus. The sequence goes on along the minus strand of CM057349.1, from coordinate 387,775,240 downwards.
ACAATATCGATGGATGTATCCCGTCGAGAGGTACGTAGAATTTTTCATTTCGCACAATTTGTAAAATTATTGTTGTTCTGTATGCCCGTATTTATTTATTTAACATATTTTTCTTTAGGTACCTCTATACTCTAAAAAAGTATATACGCAATAGAAATCAACCAGAGGGTTCTATCATGCAAAGTTATCTTCTAGATGAAGCAACCATATTTTGTTCTCGCTATCTGGACGAGAACATTGAGACGAGACTTAACCGGCCTCGAAGATTTCAGGACGGGCCATATTGTAAAGCTGATTATAAGAGGGTAGACACTATGTTTATCAACAAGATATACCAGTTTATCCTCCTCAATAGCACATGTCTTGAAAAATTTAGAGAGTAAGTTTTTTTGGATTAATTGTTATATTTGTGTTTGTGTGTGTATGATATGATATGATATTAATGTCATAATTTATTGTTGAGAACAGAATTCATTTTAACGAGGTACGTGAGGGGCATCCTGATTAGAACGATTGGAAAAATATCATCAGGATAATTTTTGCGATTGGGTTGCAGATCATGTAAGTTATTCGAATAACATGTTATTGCTACCAGTTTTAATCTAAACTTATATCGTTATGTATTTGTCGTAAAATTGGTTTTGTTAGATCCACGATCCGAACTTGTCTGCATCATTAGAGAGTGGTTCAAAATGTTTAGCTCAGTTTTCTAGTATGGAGGTTGCATATTATAAAGGATTCGGTGTCCTTGGATACAAATTCGAAGTTAAAAACATAGAAATATCTAGAACCACTCAGAATAATGGGATTGCGACGGGAGGATCGGATGGTGTGATTTATTATGGATACTTAAATTGTATACTTGGCATCCAATATCCCGGACAATCAGAACCGTTTTATATATTTCAGTGTACTTAGTACGATACACGAACCAATATGGATAACTGGAGAAGCAATCTCGGGACTTGGAAAGATGAATATGAATTGACCAGTGTGAATACACTTCGATTTTACCCTCAGGAGGATCCGTTTATCTTTACGAACCAAGCGTTCCAGGTATACTACTCACAGTGTTTGAAGCATCCAGGATGGAGTGTCATATGCCGTTGGAAACCCAGGGATGTTTACGATGTCCCAGAATTCGAGGACAGCGATGAGGAAGAAGAAGAGAGAAGACTTAGAGTGCTCCGACTGTCTATTTCGAAAGACGGGTTGTCTTCGGCTGATCATGAAGTTACGTGGGTTAGAAATGATATCGATGATGAAATCCAAGTAGATATGTCTAATGCGTCCACGAAACGAAAAAGGTTATCAGTAATGTTATATTATTACTTCACTTTTTATGATCTATACATATATAGCATGCATATGTAATAATTGTCTAATGCGTCCACGAACCGTTTTGTCTAGAATTGATGATGATGACGGGAGCAGCGAGCCGCGGCAGGAGCTCCAGCCGCGGCACCGGCAGAGGCAGAGGTAGAGCGGTTCTGCCGCCCGGAGAGCTGTGCAGGGAGCTTCAGAAGGCCGGTCTTGCACCCCGATCGGAGACCCCTTCGGATGCCTCCTTCTGTGTGGACTTTGCCACACCTCCAGGTATATTGCACGTATATTCATTTTGAATGTAATATTATAGATATACATGCATATGCATGTTAAAATTACTTATATATTCAATGTTTGATTGTCTAGCTGTTGGTGGTGCGTTCACATCAGGGACAGAGGCCACTCCCGCACCTCCAGGTATGTTTATATACCATATAGTGCATGTATATTGATTTAGAATGCTATATCATAAATATACATATATTCTTTTTACTCTTACGTACTTACATCTCGGGTAGAGGCCACCACCGCACCTGCGGGTATGTTTATATATCCTATGGTGTATACATGTTGATTTAGAATGTTATATTATTTATATACACATTCTTTTTGCAATTACTTATATAGTCAATGTTTGATTGTCTAATTATAGGTGGTGCATCCACGTCTGGTGCAGGGGCCACTCCCATCACTTCCATACCCTCTGCTCAGTCTGCAGGTTTGTATGAATAAATATAAAATATTTATTCATTTTACATATCCTTTAAGAATAAACATGAACTTCATGTAATTTTATCGATGTTTATTTTCTTGTTGGAGATGCGTCCACGTCCGGGTTACCAGCTGTTCCTCACCGGAGGAACTATCGTCCCGCTCGTGCTGCTGCCCGGGCCCAGGCTCGTGCTTCTGTCGCCGGAGGTATATATCACACTTCAATTTTCGTTAAACCTTGATTTCTTAATACCACTTTGTCTTAATATTGATTGTCTTGATATTCCTTGTAGATGCAGGGCATCCCCATCCCGAGAGGGGGACTCAAGGCCCGAATCAGTCCTACAGGTTGAAGCCCGACAGAGCTAGGAGGAGGAAGCATTCCCCCTCTTCTTTACCCCTGATTATCGCTATACCGGAGATTATACCGAGAGGTTCGGCCGGTATATGGGGGATGAGAGCCGCCTCGTGAAGAAGTATCCACTTCACGTTGACTGGGGCGACCAGCACCGGCGCTCGTTTGCCCTCTTCTGGGACCAAGCTCGAGGATTAATATATAGTTTCATTTGACTTACCCAATATATTTATTGTTATTTAATACTTGCAATTTAATAACATTGTTTTTTTTGCATTTGCAGTTGGATTACGACTTTCGGCATGTACCCGACCCTGATCACCCTGAGAGAGTGCTCGATCTTTACGCTCTGTACCATGGCCTGATGAAGAACATGCAATCAAAGATCCGATACAATAGGAACGAGCTGAAGATTGACTGCTATTCCCTGTGGATGGCGACCCCCGAGGCAGAGAGAGCGTCTCTCCTACATACTCCGGCCTTTACGAGAGTCGACGTAGATACATGGCCTCTCTTGTGCCAATATTTCGACTCTCAGCGCAAACAGATTTGTATTTTAAATGTAATTCATTATTTAGTATATAATTTATTTTTTTGTGTTGCTTAATTAGAAAACTAAATCTGAATGTGTTGTACAGAAATCGGCCGATCAAAATAAAAAGAATAGGAAGTGGGCAAATAGGGGTCGCCCCATTTATACAGGTGGCTCGAAGAATATTACTCGTGCCATAGAGTTATCGGTAAATTACAATAGACCTACTGTGATATATTGTAATATTAAGAGTTATTTTATAATATATGTAAATTTTTCGCGAATTGCAGAGAGCTCAGACTCTGGCGTAGGATGGTACACCGAGCATGATGTCCGCGTATCTTGCCGTCCACGGCATCTCGACAGATCCTTCCACGGGCGAGCTTCGATTCCCCGACACCGCTACCCAGGAGTATTACGTAAGTGTTAATATTTATTCTAACAGGTTTAAAATTTTTGTTTTGAAAAGTTCAAATTTAAATGATATACTTATATTTTAATGGTTAATGTAGGTGTAGGAGTGGGTGGTGGAGCAGGCGGAGGGATCGGGGATCGATTTTACTGGACATAACGATCCGATGCTGCTGACCCCAGTTCTAGACGCCGCACACGGAGGGCACCACGGAGGTTGGGAGAGAGGCCGGGGACTGGGTCCTAGCAGGGCCCATATGAGGTTGGACTCTACTCCGACGATTACTTCCCTTACCCCCCGTGAGCGACGTCTAGAGCAAGATATTGCCTTCTTGAAGACCACCGTCCAGGAGTTGAAGGAGATGATGGTATGTATACTACTTAATAGTAAAATATTATATCATATTATAGATAGTAATATATCCAATATTAGTAGCCTAAGCTTATTTGGTTGTAGACTTAATTTTGATTAATCTTAGATTGGGGTTTCGCAATAACCTGATAATGAAACTAATTCAACTAATACACAGTTCTTACTCGTTTATTACACACAAAATTGAACAGATGCGACAGGGTACTTCAGCTGCGGATCCACATGCATCTCCTTCGGCTGCGGCTCTGCAAGCCACTACTTCGGCTGCGGTTACGCAGACCACTCCCGCATCTCTACAGCCCGCTCAGACTCCTGCACAGTTCTCTCCTTCATTGGTAGAGTTTTTGACGACTCAGGGCTGCACCGAGGAGCAGATGCGCCAGATTAAGTCGATTATCAGAGGTGGAGGAGCTGGACCGAGCTAGGGTAGCTTTATTTATATTTTTGAGAATGTATATACTTATCTGATACATATTGTATAAATTTTGGACGATAATGGTTGGTGGTTGTTTATGAACGATGATTTATCCTGATATCGTATTCTGTGTGTCTATTTCTATTATATATTATGCGTGACATGGTTGATTATAAATATTTCTGTATTATGTCTATTTCTATTATATTTATCCTGATGTCGTATGATATATATATATTATTGTGCACAGGGCGGGTTAAAAACAGGAAGCTCTTTTTTATAAAAAAAACCCTAATATTATGTCCCTACAGATTAAGCCATAGGGCCATCAGTTGCACCTAGGATTAATCCGTAGGTCCAATGTTTGCCCCTACATATTTATCCGTAGGGACAAAATATCAGGATAACTGACATTTTGCCCCTATGGATTCAGTAACAGGAGTTACACGTGCCCTTACGGATACACCCGTAGGGGCTTATATGTAGACCTACGGCTAACTCCGTAGGGGCTGGAATTTGCCCCTACGGATAGCACCGGAGGGGAAAGTATTTTATTTTATAAACCACTAAATTAAATAAATATTTTGTCCCTACGGAATACACCGTAGGTACATAATCCCCTACGCATGAAACCGTATGGGAAATTTTTACTCCGTAGGGACATGTTCAGGGCGAAGACTTACACCTACGGCGATTGCACCTACGGAGAATTTTCTAGCCCCAACGAAGATATCCGTAGGGGCAGTGCTTTGCCCCTACGGATAAAGCTGTAGGGGCAACCCCTTATTGTAGTAGTGAGAAGAAGAGAGAGACCCTTGAACCCTTTTAACAAAAAATACATCCATTTATTTTTGTCTTTTAAGCCCCTTAATTAACAGCTAAAATTGACAGCAGTGAATTTGATATGGACATAAAGTTAATGGAATTTAACCATGGTGTCCTTTTTAGATAAAGTTAAAGAAATTAATATTGTTTTTAGAAATATGAAATGGTTTGTTTGTTTTTTGAAAATATGAAAAAAATTGTGTGGCCTAAATAAAAAAAACCTTATATTAAAAAACAACCAAATTCTTTGATATTTTCAAGTTTTTTTTATTTTGGCCACCAAATTCTTTAATATTTTAAAAAAATCCACCAAATACTTATTATTTCTAAAAACAATACCAACTACTTTTAACTTATCTAAAAACGACACTTCTGTTAACTTTCCATCAAATTTTAATCATTAAGAACTGAAAAAACAAAAATGCTTCTAAAAATCTCAACAATCTTCTCCTATTTGCACGGGAAGATTGAGAACAGCGAATTGGGGATCCGATAGAGAAAGGGGTTGAGGGGGAGGAAAGGAGTCACCGGAGATGAGTTTGAAGGAGGCGAATGGGGGAAGAGGAGAAGGCGAGGAAGAGGATGCAGGAGGAGTGGTTGAAGCAGGAGAGGATGTGAAACTTGTTGGGTCTTAGGGTTTTGGGGTTGTGGATCAAGGAGGAATGAGAGGGATGTGATGGAAGGGGTACTTTCGTCTTTTGATGTCCTAACAATATAAAATTAACGTGATCTGAATGAAAGTTGACAAAGGTGTCAGAATTTGATATTGTTTTTAAAAATACGACGACTTTGATGTATTTTTTGAAAATATAAAAGAAGTGGGCGGGTAAAATAAAAAAAACATTTTATCTTTCCCCTTCATGACTTAGACTGTCGCTTAATTCGACCCTTTGATTGGGCAACCGTTCGGAACTTTTACTATATTTTGACTAGTATGGATTTATCCATATCAGTTCATGATTTGGAGACACCAACCTCCTTTCTCCGACACACTTTCTCCCGTTTCACTAAGTAATTCCCTTTAAAGTCATTTCCACCACTTATCCACATGATGTGTTTTCAGTTTTGTCTATTTTCTTCTCAATTCAAACTGGCATATCATAATACGTTAGATGGTAGGAAGGTATAGCTGACAACGTTGAATTGAGTAAGGTAATACTTTGTCCAAAAGATAAGAACCTCCCCTTCAATCCTCCCAATCCTCTCTCTACTTTATAGGTGCGCTTGGTAGAGATAAACTAGGTAGTAATCCTAAATTACCATAAAATATTATCAAACTTGTTTAGGTGTAAAAGATATTCCCGAAAATATAGGATTACAATGGTAATCAAATGATTCTATTTCATGGTAATCCTATTCCCCCCAAAAACACGTGTCTATTCTAAATTACCACGAAATATTCACGTCTAACATTAAATGGGCCATGACCATCCATAGGCAGCCTCCCTCACCACCCGCCGGCCGGCCTTGCCACCCATTGTCGGCCGACCGGCGATCGGCCATTCGCTGCCAGCCGGCTGACGGTCATCGCTGATCATTCACTGGTCAGTCCGTCGTAGATCGGACTTTCATCATTGACCGGCCATAGTTCGTCGCCGGTCGTCCGCCGGCAGGCCCCGCCGCCCGTTGCCAGCCCCTCGCTGGCCCGCCGCCGATCGGCCGTTTGTCGTCGGCCTCGCCGCCATCCACCGGCGCTCTTTCGATCTCGCCACCGGTTGACGGTTGCATATACATATATTATTGGGAATGATTAAAGTATGCCAAGTGATTGAAAAAATTAAAGTTAACCGCAATCAAGACGATATCTCTTCGCAGCTAGCCGCGATGAGCACGGGTCGATCCACAGGAAGACGGAGCATTTTAAGTTCTTGTTCTTACGAGTTAATGCGCGAGGGCGGAAAGTTCGTTATCTACCCTATGTGTATATGCAAGTATAAAGTTTGTTAGGAAACGATAGGATAGTGTAACTTAATGGATTCCGTATTCAAGTACTTTGAGCCGAACTCAACCAATGAAGCTAGAGCAATCGGTAACAACGTGGATTAGGGTATTTAAGCACGGTATTCGTAGAATCCGGCTTATTAACCCCTGTCCGTCCGTTCTTGTCTCTTGCTTTCGCCTCCGGTCAATCCGAACGCAATCGGTCGCGGTTAGGAATCACCGATACCTTGATAGGGTAGGGTGTCTAACGGAGCGCTTGCGTACGGTTTGGACGGAGTTGCAAATGGAAAAGATGGGAAAAGGAAATGAGGAACGAAACGTTAACTTACAATATCTTTCTCTTTTCCTAACAACACATATTAACAACCATTCACAAAACAAACCAAAAAGAGAGAACAAAAGAACAAAGAAAAGAAAAGATTACAAGTAAGTAAGTGCATGGAATTTAAGTGCATGAAAGTAAAGCAAGGTAATAAATTGCATGAATGTAAAAGAGCAAGAAAGAAAAGTGCAAGAAAGAAACTACTAAGAACCTTGGAACAAAACACAAGACATGGGTTCAATAACCCACACTTAAACTTGCAAGCTCAATGAAGAGCTTACAAGATCAAGTGATGGCAAAGAACTCATGGTGAATGAAGGCACAAAAAGAGAGCTTTATTGATTCCAAAATAATGATACAACCCCTTGAGATCAATGACCAAAGCTTAAACCTGCAAGCTCAATGAAGAGCTTGCAAGATCAAGTTAAGGTAGAGAGCTCAAGGGGGATTAGCTATGTACAAGAACTGAAAAAGAAAACTTGGAAGAAGAATGATAAAACTTGGACAAAAGTGGCGAAAATTAGACTCTTGAACCCTTGCCCACTGACTGCTATATATAGGCTCAAAAGGAGAATAAATAAACAATATAAACATGATGAGGTGGCAGCAAGGAGGGTCCCACAGAAAGATGGAACCCATTGGGGACTGCATGGCCGGCAACCTCAGCTAGAGTGGCCATATGCTCGGGTCAAATCCGAGCATATGGGCTCGTGCTTCTGTGGTGTGCTTGGGCTGTCTCCAATATGACTATGGCATTGTTTATTTTCTCAAATTAGGCTTGGTCTGCACCCAGGTCTTGGAGGGAAACTAGAAGATACAAATCATATCACACCTTTATGCAATAAATGCATATCACACCATGCCACTTGCTCCTAGCCATCATGAGTGTGTGCCATGGTAGCCCCCTAAGGTCCTAGTGCACACTTGTGTACAACTTGTATTGTGTTGGTCCATTTAGATAGAAAAGTGTGTACACAAGCATGTTGCTCAAAGAAACCCAAGAATTATCGGTCGGTTTGCGGTTCTGGTTGCAGTGTCAGCTCATAACTGTAATATCTGTGATTTTAAGTGTATTTCCAGTATTTTGTCACGGATACCTGTAATCTGTAATACTGAGCAGACACTGGTTAATAGTACCGATAAATACAAAAAATAGATAATGAATGAGCGGTATTAAATTGCAGTTTTCTGTGATGAACAAATACCCCCAAACTTATCTTTTGCTCGTCCCGAGAAAAACAAAATCCTAGCCTCACTTTCGCAGGGAACGCAATTGTACTGAGCGCGTGCAATAAGTCGTTAAACCTCTAGGTGACCCTGGTAGGAGGAGTGTTGTCTCCTGAGGGTTTTCAGCGGATACTACCCACAAAATCCCGTCAAGTTAGTTTCATAAGTTAACGTTGATTCTACTCCTACAGTTTAGTATCTACGTTAGAAATTCTATCATCCTAAATTAGAAATATCCAACCATTATATTTCACGCCTCCTATCTATTTAACATCAGATCCTATACGTTCCAAAAAAGTTTAGAAAGATGTTGGTATCTCCTGAGTTTTCCTTCTAAAGTGCGGCCTTAAATCAGGGATTTTTATCAACTTTACATAAAACATAAGTCTTATTCTTCATTTCTATCTTTTATCCAAATATCGATTGTATACCCCTACGTGTGTGTAAATTTTCACCCCTGCACTTAAGAATTCAATTCAAGCTATAGTACCCTTGCCCTAATACCTAATACTACTTCTTTTCATTTAATGATGGTCGGTGTTGCTCACACACCTTTTATGCGACTATTAATGCTTCTTAAGGCACTAACCAGCCGATTACTGAATGTGTAAGCTTAAAGCGTAATTAGCAGTTTCTAGGTCTTAACTTAATTTATTTTTCTTTTTCTTTTTCTTTATTTTTCTTTTTCAAGACCGGATATATTTTTCACTGATGCTCTTTTGGTGTTTAGCTTTAATTACCGATTTTTCTTTCATACTAGGCTTTCAGGCAAGAGTATTTCTAGGTATCCTCTACTATCCCAAGTTTTAAGGTGCGTGTATTTGCAGTTGTAAGGTATATACTTTCTAAATTTGAACTCAAGAATAGAAACTATTTTTCAGACTTATCCTTCAGTAAAGCTTCAATACTTTCCCTTCATTTCGACTTAACTCAAAAACTGAACTCAAAATTACCTATTTCTCAAAAAAACTGTAAGGATGTATAATTACCAAGGTTAAACAGAATAAGGGTTATTTTTAGGGTTTTCAATTCTTAAGCCTAGGATTTAGTTGTTTCTAATGTATCAACTAATCTTTCGGAATAAAATCTAAGTTACCCTATTAGCTAACTTGACGACAAAGTTTTTATATTTTTGGAAATTTTCGATTTTTATGGGATTTTAATAAGGTATGCAAATGCAGAATATACATATGATTGCGAAGGTAGAAAGCTTACCGAGCACACCCCAAACTTAAACTTGACAATGCCCTCACTGTCAGGCTACACCAAAAGAGTCAAAATTGTCGGCGCTCCCCAAAAGATTTATACAAAACAAAAAGAAAAACAAAAATATATACATAAAAAGGTTCCCCCCAAATTTAAGTGAAACAGTGTTTCCACTGTTTAAGCGGTGAAGTTCAGGATTAGGGGGAAAGAGAACAGTATTATCTACACAAGGCCTTACACAGGCCAAAAGTTAATACCAACCATTCAAAAAATTTATCGCTATAATGCAGCGGTTGGTGAAAGAATGTGGAGAGGAAAGAATTGGAGAATACGCGAGACCGTATGGGGATAGAAGTGGTATACGGTCTCGGTATATGAGGAGAAGAATGGCGGAAGGGAAAAAGAAATAGAGTACAAACTTGAGGGTGAAAATGGGGTGAATAAATTAGCACAATTTGTAATGACCGATGTGTAAAAAGTAATTGTGCTAATTTATACCCGTTGAGAAATGGGGTCAAATCCCTCAAGATTCGTGAGAAAACATGAGTACGCTGAACTTGGTAAACCAGACACAAGAAATGAAATTGATACGATGTCTTGCAAGGTCGGAACGATGGAAAGGATGGAGGGAAGTGATTGAGGAAGGTTATCGGTTAAAGGTTCCGGAGGGTGTACACAGTTAATGAAAGGGATATGATGAATTGGAAAATCCGACTCATCAATTAAAACTGGTTCATCCTCAAAGCTATCCTCAAAAGTCTCCTCAAAAATTATTTCATCTATGCAAATTTCATCAAAATCAAGACGCATATGGAGTTCGGGAAAAACAGTTAATGACTCGGGTTGATGAATTGGAAAGAAAAATTCATCCAAAGCTGCGGGTTCATCATCCAAAATATTCCCAGCGTCAATATCCTCAATCGAGTGAAGATCAATATTCTCAGACATATCATCAAAAGCATGGATATCTATCAATTCAGGTTCTAAGATGGGGGTGTAGAGGTCAAAAGGTTGGTGATTGGTTTCACTCGACAGGGTCCTTTCACAATCTGGTAAATCAAATACTACAAAGTCGTACAACTCACTAAATGTTCTATCGGCAATTTGTGATTCATTTGGGACACTCGATAGACATTCAAAACCGGAGTTGTGAGATTCAATTTGGAACGGGTAGGTTTGATTTGGAAGGGTGTACAACTCACTCTCTCCACTCAAATTCTCAGCCTGTCCTACCGCCTCTTCATACATTGGAAAATTTGGAGCTAGTTGAAAACTAGCTATCGGGTCACTAGGTTGTATGAGGGCGGCCATGGACGCATTCAAATCCATCATCTGTTGGTACGACGCTACCCTAAAGTCTTCCAATGACTGTTCTAGACTAGACATGGGTTGTGCAGGAGTTTCAGTAAAAGATTCAAAGTTGTTTGGATACTGAAAACTCCCAAATGACGGTTCAGAAGCAATGTCTAGGGAAGGTGTAAAATTTGGGTAGGACTGGTAGGAATTGAATGATTGGAAAAGGGCAGGATCAATATTCGGATAAGAAGGTGATTGGAATTGTTGATCAAAAGAATTGGCAGTGGTGAAAGGAGTGAAAGATCGGCTACAGGATTGTTCAATTCTGTTGGGAGTAGACATGGGTCTTGGAGTAACAACAGGACTCTCAAAAGGGGTATCAACGTATGAAGGTGGGGAAGATTGAAAAGGTTGATACAAAGTGGATTACGGAGTGCAAGTGTTTTTCCTAGACGCGTCTATGCGATCTTTCAAAGAAATTTTGGGCATGGATGGATCGTTTAAAATCCGACCAAAACACGAACCGTAAGAAGTGATGTCTGGTTGTAGGTACCATAGTTCGGCGAGAGTTTTTCTGGGTGGGGTACCCATGATATAAAGAGAAGAAGAAGAAGAGAAAGTGTGTGAATTTTTTTTATTTTTTTATTTTTTATAAGTTAGTTATCAACAAAAGAATGAAATATACACACAAAAAGAATCTAGACAAAAACAATCACGACACAAAAATACCACGCACCTAAATGGTCTAGGGTTCATCTAGGTCAACTAGAGCTGCTCAAGAACTTGATTGTCGAAGTAAAACTGTGTCGAGAAACGGACTCAAGATATACTGATCACGAGGCCAGGTAATTGCGGAGATAAGGGGAGGTTTTCCGACGCTTTCGCGAAGGTCCTTAATTAAATAACCTTTTCTCTTTTGACGGTTTCGCCGTTTAACACTTTCTTAGACACCCCGTAAACAATATACCGTTAAGCGGTATTCTAAACACAATTAAGCTCTCCTAATGAGCGCGAAGTCCTTAAGGTTTAAAAGTATAGTTTCTTTTAAAATTTTATGCCGGTAAACGTTATGTTCAAGTTCGTGATTTGTGGGCCACGGAAAAGGTGATGAAATCCTTTACCGTATGTTGTGGGGTTCGATTGCCCTTAAGTCCGTATTAATGTATGCAATGCGCACTTCAATGAAAAAATTTGTTCAAAATTTCAAACAATCTTTTTTTACGTTTAAGCTCGGCACTGCAACAAATACGGGTTAGTCAATTTTGGCGTTTGACAGCGAACTTGCAAAGAATCCTGCAAAGAATAGTATATTGGATGCGTCAGATTTGAGAAAGAAGGTGTTGACGAAGTACGTACCGATAAATTTTCGGGTTTAGAAACCCCCGTTGAAGTTAAATCCGAATAGCTTGAAATATTCGCTTGCGCGGGTCAAACTATGCGGATCTTTGGCACTATACGTCGTAATCACCTTAGCTTGGAATGTACACTTTTCCGCCCACAATCGTCGTTCGCAATTCCGCAAAATCTGCAAATGTCGGAAAAAATGCATATTAGTGCGGAAAAATGATACGAATGCCCAAATACCTGCACACTAAAAATTATAAAAAACAAACAATAAAAATAAGACAAAAACAGAACACTGGAACACAGAAGAAAAATTGGAGGCAACAGGAAGCACAACGGCCGGCGAGCTCGGATTTGAAGGGAAAGTCGTCGGTTCGATTTTGGATTTTGGGCTCCAAACTTTTTCTGGTGTCACAATTTTCTATAGGTATCTCACTGGTATTATTTATATTTTTAGTTTAGTTACAGAGTGCAAGCAGGTACAAAATTACAGAGAGCAAAATCAAGTTAGCAAAGTTAGTGTTTTTGTTTTGGTTTTTGAAATTTTTAGTTTGTTTTTAAAATAGGGTTAGTTGTATAAGTGAGATGTACAATGATTAACCCGAAATAAAAAAACAAAAACGTTACCATTTTCCCGGCAACGGCGCCATTTGATTGAAAGAATTAAAGTTAACCGCAATCAGTATGGTGTCGCTTTGCAGCTAGCCGCGATGAGCACGGGTCGATCCACAAGGAGACGGAGCGTTTTAAGTCCTTGTTACGACGAGTTAATGCGCGAGGGCGGAAAGTTCGTTATCTACCCTATATGTATATGCAAGTATAAAGCTTGTTAGGAAACGATAGGATAGTGTAAGTTAATGGATTCCGTATTCAAGTACTTTGAGCCGAACTCAACCAATGAAGCTAGAGCAATCGGCAACAACGTGGATTAGAGTATTTAAGCACGGTATTCATAGAATCCGGCTTATTGACCCTTGTCCGTCCGTCTTGTCTCTTGCTTTCGCCTCCGGTCAATCCGAAGGCAACCGGTCGCGGTTAGGAATCACCGATACCTTGGTAGGATAGGGTGTCTAAAAGAGCGCTTGCGTACGGTTTGGACAGAGTTTCAAATGGAAAAGACGGGAAAAGGAAATGAGGAACGAAACGTTAACTTACAATATCTTTATCTTTTCCTAACAACCCATATTAACAACCATTCACAAAACAAATCAAAAAGAGAGAACAAAAGAACAAATAAAACAAAAGATTATAATAAGTAAGTGTATGGAATTTAAGTGCATGAAAGTAAAGCAAGGTAATAAATTGCATGAATGTAAAAGAGTAAGAAAGAAAAGTGCAAGAAAGAAACTACTAAGAACCATGGAACAAAACACAAGACATGGGTTCAATAACCCACACTTAAACTTGCAAGCTCAATGAAGAGCTTGCAAGATCAAGTGATGGCAAAGAACTCATGGTGAATGAAGGCACAAAAAGAGAGCTTTATTGATTCCAAAATAATGATACAACCCCTTGAGATCAATGACCAAAGCTTAAACTTGCAAGCTCAATGAAGAGCTTGCAAGATCAAGTTAAGGAAGAGAGCTCAAGGGGGATTAACTATGTACAAGAACTAAAAAAGAAAACTTGGAAGAAGAATGATAAAACTTGGACAAAAGTGAGGCAAAAATTGGACCCTTGAACCCTTGCCTACTGCCTGCTATATATAGGCTCAAAAGGAGAATAAATAAACAATATAAACATGATGAGGTGGCAGCAAGGAGGGTCCCACAGAAAGATGGAACCCATTGGGGACTGCATGGCCGGCGACCTCGGCTAGAGTGGCTATGTGCTCGGGTCAAATCCGAGCACATGGGTGTAACGTTTTGAAAATCGTTTAGGTGAAATTTCGAAAAATCGGTAAAATGCGGGTGTTTTCCGTAAAAATCAAGATATAAATATCTTTTAATATAAAATTAAATATACATATTCTAACTATGTAATTACTAGTATTTGGTGTTTATTGAGCCACTGATAAAATTTCTAATTTTCTGAAAAAATTTCCGAAATTATTTATTTTAATATTATTTTAAGCCGTCACTAATACATTTAATTAGGGAAAATTACAAATTGGAATGGGTTGATACAAATTTTGTGCATCATGACACGCTAAACTAACGTGTAAAATATTTTTTTCTGAAATGAAATGAAATTGTCAAATGGTTTTAGAAAATATTGAAGAAAAAGGCTTATTTTGTGAAAATAAATTAGGTATTTGAGGTATGGGGGTATTTCCTTCACTTGGAATTTTCTACACACACACCCACACCCACACACACACACACCCCCGCCCATTTTTCCTCCCCTTTAGTGGCTGAAATTCAGCAGCCCCTCCCCACTCTCCCCTCCAATTAAACAAAACAAATGAAAAGAAAAGAATAAAGAGAGAAGAAGTTAATTGAAGTATGGGCTTTGACTTTTGTGTTGACTTTGGACTTTCCTCACTTGCTTTTTCCCCTCCTCACTCTCTCTCCTCTCCTCTTCATGCTGCAGCCGAGCCTCCCTCATGCTGCCCTCCCCTTTTTCTCATCTCATTCCACTCAAAACCCTTCAGAAAAATCTCCAAAATTCAATCTAAAAATCAAGCCAAAACTCAAATCCAACTCTTACCCATTTTTCCTTTACCTATTCTAGTATGGATCATGGAGCAAGAAGCTAGTTTGTGAGGCTAGGTTGCATGTTTGATTCAAGTTTTGTGAGGTATAAATCTTTGTCCCATGGTTTGATTTTTGATTAGTTACTTAATTGTTGCTATAATACTTCCTTATTAGCTAATTAGATGCTTAATTAGGTTTTAATTTGAAAACTTGGAAATTCTAGAATGGGGTTTGAGTTCAAATTAGGGTTTTGTGTAGTTGGTTTATAGTTGTGTGATATATTTAACATCTTAAAACTTGTAAAAGTTAAACTAGTAGCTAGTTTGCTAATTGTTAGTTTAAAATTGTTAAAAGTGGTTAATATTGCAAACTAGGTTTTTAGTTTTAATTCAAAATGTGAGATTAAAAATATGGTTAGGGTTTCATCACATCATTAAAATTATAATGAGTGGTTTAATATCTTAGGTTATGCAAAACCAAGCTTAGTTGTTGAATTGTGAATTTTACTTTGAAAATTGTCAAAATTGGATAAATTGCAAACTAGAATTTTGGGGTTAATGAAATTGCATGAGATTAAATTGTGGAAATGATTTTTATGACTTATTTAAGATGTTTAATAAGTATTATGGCCAATAGAATTGTTAAAACATCAAGTGTTGTACTAAAACGGTAAATTTTGCTTGCTAGGTTTTCGGAAAAATAGCTTTTAAAGTGAGTTTGGGGTTTTTGTGAATTCTAACCTATTTCATATTATAATTAGTGTTTGTGAATGTGCAAATGGGTGCGTTTGGATTTTTCTCGATGGGTTGATGTTTGTACATCGACATCGAGGGTTGGTTTGGCTATTCTTGCATGCGTAGGCGATAGGTTTTGACCTATATGTGATACGCGTGCCGATTTGGTTTTCGTATGCCGTTTCAATTTCGAATTGGGTTTTTATGCGGCACGATACGTTGTGATTTGTAGGTACCCCCATGTGGACTTCGAGACGACGAGCAAGCGCGTGGCGACGTCGGCACCGGCAAGCGAAGATCAGGTGAGTAGATTTATATCTACGGGGGAAGTCGGGTGGATGGCGTATAGCACCCCCGCAAGTTATGAGGAATGAGGTGATGTGGTGACGATATACTTTTATGTGTTATTATGAGATATGAACACCTAGTAAGAAAAGCCTTAGGAGCTTATGAGTTTAGGGTTAGCGAGAATTGAAGAAAGGACTTTAGTGGATTTCTTAGTCATGAAACCCTAGAGTAAGGATTTGCATACACGCACCCTCACACACTTGCATGCATTTTAGTACTTGTGCGTAAATGGGATATGTATATATTTATATACACATAGGTATGGGACTATATCTCTCTCTCTCTCTCTCTCTCTCTCTCTCTATATATATATATATATATATATATATATATATATATATAATGAGGATACTGGATGATAGTTGGGGATGAGTCGATGAGTTGGGCTTGATGCCACAAGATCGGTGATATGATTTGGATCGTATTATGAGATGCGAAATGTGATGATAGCGGATCGGTAGGCGATGTGTTTCATACACACGCATTTATATATATGTTGACGATATTAGTAGTGTACTAGACTTAGATCAGTACCCCCTACCCACGATATGTGATGATGTGGATACCAGATGAATAATAAGATAAATGTGATATTGACCCGTACCCAGTTTGGGATGCCGTACGATGGATTTACCGTACGAGTTATATGTTGATGATAGATCCGCACTCTTGATTTGAGGATGTTATATCAGATGATGTATCATATGGGATACTATTGAGGCGGGATCACCGACTATTATATAGACAGATATATATCGACTCAGATGTAGGTGGTTTCCGTACCCCTTTCGATTGGTTGTTAGTTAGACATGTAGTTTACCTAGTAGATGTCAGACTGGACCCGAGTCATACCTATTTCCAAAAACTGACGAAGTCGTGAGAATTTTAAAAACATACCAAGGGATACTACAGATATTTTAAAAGACGTATCTTTTCTTAAAAAACACCGTAGTCCTTATTTTCAAACACCACGATTCGTACTATTTCAAATGGCAAAACAGTATAACACATGTATAGTAAGGTAGATTCCTTGTTGACACGTTATTATTCATGTTCTGCACATTATTGTTGTATTTACTATTCATTTTCCTTATTATGTTGTTATCGCTTCATTGCATGTTATTGTGTACATAGTAATTAGGAAACCATGCTATTAGGACACCAGCACCATTACCGATGACGCGTATGCTCCACGTACACTCGCTTGTCGGCTCACACACATCTTCATCGGTAATTGCCATGTCACGTACACTTTAGAAAATACTATTTCAGTGACATAGCTTGCTAGCTGATAGTTGTAATATGTTGTAGTTTTCCATATGCTAGTATAATTATTGCAATCATTGCATGATATTATATGCATCCATATATTCATTGGTTATGCAGTATTATGGAGATTTATGCCGGTATTCGCTGTTTATTGGTATCATGATTTTGATGATTTTGGATTTACATGAGATTTCTGGATTTGGGGGAAAACCGCAAGAATTTAATAAAAGCTTAATATCATCATTTTAAAATGCAAATTGCGATTTTCTCATGATGTATGAGTCGTCCACCATGAGTTTTCATGATTGCTGTTGGATTTGGAAACCCGATTCGAGAAGTTGGATGAACCGTCTCGGGTACATGGTAGGCCCGGTATGGTACCCCGGGGTAAGAAGCTCGAGTTGTATTCGATGAGCCTGGCGGGGAGCACTACCTACCAGTGATATTATTTAGACTCGTCGGTTATCCAGAGGATACCGACCGGAGTCATGAGATGGTTATAGGCTGATCCGTTCTGCCGGAGCCCGCGGGCCTATCCCGTAGATGATACGGATGCCTGAGATATTGATACTTGAGATTTGAGATATTGAGATTTGATATTGAGATACTGAGACTTATGTTTTGTGTCGATACTTGACAATGATTTCTCTGTTGCATTCATTAATGATTACTTGATTGATATACATATAGAAATCTCATTGATTAAAGAAAACAGTTGTCTCACTCATGATATATTCTGTTTCCATTCGTAATGCATTCATACATCATATATATCTGATATGTTGCTATCTGAGGCACTGACACGAGCACGTGGTATTGCACTTATATGTAGATGGATTAGGATATTATTTGAGGATATAACCTAGGTTAGCGTTATGCATGCGATTTCTACTCGTAGATGTTTTTCTACTTACGAGTTGGCAACTCACCCCCATTGTGCCACAGTTCCTTGCAGGTTTTGCCGTACAGGTTTCATTGCGGCTTGCTGGCACACTGTTCTTCCGGGTGATTGCTTTGGCAGGTGGGTTCTTTGCATCAGGACCACCTTTGTGTATTCATTATTTCAGTTGTATCTAGAAACTCCATCAACCAGATTGTATATTTGAGAGAGATAGAAAACCAGACCTGTTATTCTTTCGACCTTGAGTCGCGCGTTATATTATTATGGTTTTCATGTTGTTTTGGCTTTTCTTTTGAATTTTGATCCTCACCCTTCGGCGTTGTATATTATATTGCTTGTGTGGTTGTAACCGTCAATTGACGAAGACCTAGCTCCCGCTTGGGGATGTCTTTTTACTTATTTCGTATACTATTCATGTTGTACCCCGTTTGGGGCCAGTATTTATAAAGGAGACTCTGCCGAAATTTTCAGAAAATACTTGAGATTTTAAAAATACACATTTCTGCCTATGTTGATTAAAACTACTTGCTTTAAATTGGTTTTTCCATCACTCTACTGCTTTAACTGGTTTTGATTTCTGGTTTTTGGCTTACTTAGATTACGTACGCCTCGAGACGTTTTGTAATTTAAGTGCCGGTCGTGTTCCGTACTTTTCGGGTCGTGACAATGGGCTCGTGCTTCTGTGGTGTGCTTGGGATGTCTCCAATATGACTCTGGTATTGTTTATTTTCTCAAATTAGGCTTGGTCTGCACCCAGGTTTTGGAGGGAAACTAGAAGATACAAATTACATCACACCTTTATGCAATAAATGCACATCACACCATGCCACTTGCTTCTAGCCATCATGAGTGTGTGCCATGGCAGCCTCCCTAGGTCCTAGTGCACACTTGTGTACAACTTGTATTGTGTTGGTCCATTTAGATAGAAAAGTGTGTACACAAGCATGTTGCTCAAAGAAACCCAAGAATTATCGGTCGGTTTACAGTTCTGGTTGCAGTGTCAGCTCATAACTGTAATATCCGTGATTTTAAGTGTATTTCCAGTATTTTGTCACGGATACCTGTAATCTGTAATACTGAGCAGACACTGGTTAATAGTACCGATAAATACAAAAAATAGATAATGAATGAGCGGTATTAAATTGCAGTTTTCTGTGATGAACAAATACCCCCAAACTTATATTTTGCTCGTCCCGAGCAAAACAAAATCCTAGCCTCACTTTCAAAGGGAACGCGATTGCACTGAGCGCGTGCAACAAGCCGTTAAATCTCTAGGTGTCCCTAGTAGGAGGAGTGTTGTCTCCTGAGGGTTTTCAGCGGATACTACCCACAAAATCTCGTCAAGTTAGTTTCATAAGTTAACGTTGATTCTACTCTTAAAGTTTAGTATCTACGTTAGAAATTCTATCATCCTAACTTAGAAATATCTAACCCTTATGTTTCACGCCTCCTATCTATTTAACATCAGATCCTATGCGTTCCAAAAAAGTTTAGAAAGATGTTGGTGTTGTAGGGTTCCTAGGCACTCTTGTGAAGGTTCATAAGGTATCAAACATGCCCGAATAAAATTTTAGACGTGTCGAACAACCTAAATCCGGGATCTTTGCTAGATTATTAGGGTTTAACATGCAAGTAAACATCTTTACTACTAAGTGTGAGGGATTACAACCTTTGTAGTCCGCTCCTTCGCTTCACAAGCTCCGAGTAGAAGTCCCTTCGCCGCGATCCACGATCTCCCGGACTCAAGAGAGGCTCCACGACTCGAACGATCCATGCTAGCTTGTAGTGTTCCGTTTCTCCGATGATCTACGTCGAAGTTGCTATAACTCAAACTCTCTCACTCTAATGAGGTGAACACCCTAATCTAATGGGCTAGATTAGATGAGAATGATGGAGTAGTATTTATGCTTTCCTTTTATATCATAATCTCACATGAAATCATCACAAAAGGAATTTCTAGTAACCTTTCTCAAAGCTAAAGAGAGAAGAAGATGATAGATAATGAGAGTAAACCTTTTGTGATGAATAGTAGATAAGAATATATGATTGATCATAGAATCATGGTCAAGGATGAGAAGGTTAACCTTTGTAGAGAATAAACTAGAGCTAGGGTTTGGTTAGCTTAAATAATGAGTCATAAGATAATATCAACCATAATATCTTACACTTGACAAAAGGAAAGCTTCTAGATGGTGCAAGAAGGAGCTAACCCTAATCAAACCCTAACCTTGCTTAATCTCCATTAAACATGTTCTATTATCAACCATATCATGTCACAATAATATATATCACATATATATTATATATTTACAACAAAAGAAAATAATACATTTAACATATATCGCATATATATCAATGTATTAATCCGGTAAGAAAATGAAATAATAAAGCGAGGCAATATTAGATAATGTAATACAATATATCATATATATTATTATACATTAAATCATCGAATCAACACTTGATCCGACAATCCGGCTATATCGAATATAACCGACTAATATATCATGTACCGATTCATCGAATCAGCACTTGATCCGATGATCCGGTTCATAACTAAATATCGCGAGAATATAATACGGTATCTCATATCGCATACTGCACATATCACATATGTGCCTCTACTCCGTTTTGCCTGAGCCAAGAAATCTCTGTGTAGGACTCTAAAGAATCGTCAATACGCCGGTAGCAGGTGATGATCATATCAAACACCCACAAGCTGCAAGCGGTCAGTTAAACGTAACAGCCACCCAGGTATTGAGCGATCAGAAGATCAAAAAGCTAGCCTGTACGTTCTCCTGTGAATCCAATCAGTAACACTCCCATACAGTCCGGTCTGTTCGTCTGATATGTCGCATATCAAGTCTAGGGGTGGTATACGTCAGACCCCAGTAACCGATAAGTCGTGTCAATGTGAAGCTCATAACAGGTCGAGAAACTACTGGTAACACTTACCAGTATATCTCTATATCAGCCCTGGCCAGGGACTTCCAGTTATAGCCAATCGAACACAGCACAACATCAACTCCCTATACCGGGAGAGACGAATCCCCTCCTATCGCTCATTGCCTCCATGTGATTCGGGACTGTACCCAAAAGCCACCGTTTTGCACGCCCTCTTGGACGTGGTAATGTGGAAATCAAAGCACAGTAGGAATCACACAAGACTCTATGACGATCTCGGGTCTACAGACTACCCTGTACCAGTGTCACCGGAGAACTGCCATCTGACGTGTGGTATATCACCATCTGGGAGTTCTCGGCGAGTCTGTCCAGTGTACCCAGTCTCCACTGAGCACCCGTACACTATTCTTGATGTCAAACACCGATGGATATGGGATCATCCATCGCCCATTATATGGGTCAAGATGCGTATACGCTAGTCTACTCTGGTGTATCGATGCCCTGTCTCGATTTACCCTCGACTAGGAACAGTTATAGGATGTACTCATCGACTACCGTGGCCCCACCAGTATGATCTCATCATAGTCCCAGTAGTCGAGTACAGATCCTAAGGGCTTTATCAACATGTGAGAGAAAGACAGTAAACCAATACAAGTCAACATGTTAAGATAAAGTGAAACCAAATAGCATACTATCATGACGAGCAAGAAAGTCCTCTCTGTATATATCCAAGCATCCATCATAATATACATCATATGTACAACAATGGCCTCTAGGGCATATACATAACTAACAATCTCCCACTTTCACTAAGGCCAGCTGCTGTAGTATCTCATACCTAGCATCCCGAATAATCTCTCAAACTGTATCTGGGGAATGGCCTTCGTGAGTGGATCCGCAGTGTTGTCCTTCGTATCAACTCTCCTGACCTCGATCTCCCGGCGATCAACTATCTCCCTGATCAGGTGATACCGCCTCAGAATATGTCTGGACTTCTGATGGGACCTGGGTTCCTTGGCCAAAGCCACAACTCCATTGTTATCGCAATACAGAGGTGTTGGATGCTCAATGGATGGAACCACACCAAGTTCACTAATGAACTTCTTAATCCAGACAGCCTCTTTGGCAGCATCGTTGGCAGCGATGTATTCAGCCTCCATCGTCGAGTCTGCAACGGTATCCTGTTTGGAACTCTTCCAATATACCGCCCCTCCATTGAGGGTAAAGACAAATCTCGAGTGCGACTTAGAGTCGTTCTTATCACTTTGGAAGCTGGAATCGGTAAAGGACTCCACCCGGAGTTCTCCGTTACCATACACCAAGAACATGTCTCTAGTCCTTCGCAAGTACTTGAGAATGTTCTTCACAGCTGTCCAGTGACTCTCTCCAGGATCTGCTTGATACCGACTCACTACACTTAGTGAGTATGCTATATCAGGTCTGGTACATAGTATCGCATACATGATAGAGCCTACTGCCGAAGCATAGGGTATCCCTTGCATGCGAGATCTCTCCAAATCAGTCTTGGGAGACATCTCTTTGGAAAGACTGAGTCCAGAGATCGTGGGTTGGTTCCCACGCTTGGATTCTTCCATACTAAACCTCTTTAGTATGGTGTCAATGTACCTGGATTGGGACAATCCCAGTATCTGTTTAGATCTATCTCTATAGATCATGATTCCTAATATGCAGGAGGCATCACCTAGATCTTTCATTGAGAATCTTTGTGATAAGAAGAGCTTGACTGATTGCAGCATAGGAATATCATTTCCTATCAAGAGTATGTCATCCACATACAATACGAGGAAGACAATCTTACTCTCTGCTACCTTCTTTATAGATACAAGGTTCATCTATATTTTTGATGAAGTCAAACTCTTTGACTACAACATCAAAACAGATGTTCCAACTCCGCGATGCTTGCTTCAACCCATTAATGGATTTAAGCAGCTTGCACACCTTTCCGCTGCTCCCACTATCTACGAAGCCCTCTGGCTGAGTCATGTACACGCACTCTTCTAAATCACCGTTTAGAAAGGCGGTCTTAACATCCATTTGCCAAATTTCGTAGTCATGGTATGCAGCAATGGCAAGTAAAGATCCGGATGGACTTAAGCATAGCCACTGGAGAAAAGGTTTCGTCATAATCCACACCTGGTCGTTGACGAAAACCCTTTGCTACAAGTCTAGCTTTGAAAGTCTCAAATTTTCCATCTACACCAAATTTCTTTTTAAAGATCCACTTGCTCCCAATGGGTTTTACCCCTTCAGGAGCATTTTCCAAAGTCCATACTTTGTTGGTGTACATGGATTCCATCTCAGATCGCATTTGTAACGTTTTGAAAATCGTTTCGGTGAAATTTCGGAAAATCGGTAAAATAAGGGGGTTTTCTGTAAAAATTCAAAATACAAATATCTTTATTATAAAAATTAAATATACATATTCTAGCTCTGTAATTGCTAGTATTTGGTGTTTATTGAGCCACTGGTGAAATTTCAAATTTTCTGAAAAAAATTATTTTAATATTATTTTAAGCCGTCACTAATACATTTAATTAGGAAAATTACAAATTGGAATGGGTTGATACAAATTTTATAATTCTTGACACACTAAACTGACATGTAAAATATTATTTCTGAAACGAAATCGTTTGCCAAAACGGTTTAAAAATTATTGAAGAAAAAAGGCTTTTTTTTAGTGAATTTAGTGTAAATGGATGTTTGGGGTATAGTATTTATCATTTTCCATCACCCCACACCCATACCCACACTCACATACCCCCATTTTTCCTTCCCCTTGGCTAAATTCAGCAGCAACCCCCCCCTCAGTTGTCCCCACTTGTGTTGCAAAAGAAAAGAAAGAAAAGAAAAGAAAAGAAAAAAGAATGATAGAAGTAAAAGGTGGACTTTTTGACCCCATTCTCTCTCCAATCACCTCACACTCTCTTCTCCTCCCCATTTGGCCGAGCCCTCTTTTTTTCCTGCACCACAACAGCCCCTCTTTCTTCCTCTCTCATTTTTCATCAAAAAATTCAACAAAATGCCCAAAAAACCAACACAAAAATCCCATAAAATCAAAATCCGACTCCTACCCATTTCTCATTAGCCAAAATTGCATGGATCTAGGGAACAAAATTTCGATTTGGGAGGCTATGTGTGCCTGTGGATCTTCAAAATTATTGGGTATAAATTCCAACCCTTTTTTCTTAATTTGTTAGTTAATTTCTTAAAGCTAATTAATTAAGTGATTAATTAGGTTTTAGATGTGTTTAATTGCATGATTAAGGAATTCAAGTTAGGGTTTTGTTGTGGAATTGGGTTGTGATAAATTGTGCATGGTTATGTGATGTGAATTAATATATTAAGTATTGTAGAAAGCTAATCTAGTTGTTAATTACAAACCATTACTTATAAAATGCCCTAATTAAGTTATTTTGCTAACTAGGGTTTTTAGAAAATTATGAAATGCTTTAGGTTAAAATATAATTATGGTTTCATGTCGTTATTAATATTATATTGAGTGGTTTAATACCTTTGGATCATGAAAATCCAAGCTAAATTGTTGTTTGTGTATTTTTGCTATAAAATTGTTAAAATTGGGTATTTTGTAAACTAGAATTTTGGGGTCAATGGAATTTAATGAGATTAAATTATGGGAATTATTTTTATGACTTATTTAAGATATTTAATAAGTATTATGGCCGCTAGATTTGTTTAAACGTCGAGTTTTGTACTAAAACGGGTAATTTTTGCTTGCTAGATTTTCGGAAAAATGGCTTTTAAGGTGAATTTGTGGTTTTTGTGAATTCTAACCTATTTTATATTATAATTAGTGTTCGTGAATGCGCAAATGAGAGTGTTTGGGTTTTTCTCGATGGTTTGAAGTTTGTACATCGATATCGAGGGTTGGTTTGACTATTCTTACCTGCGTAGGCGATAGGTTTTGACCTATGCGTGATACGCGTGCCGATTTGATTTTCGTATGCCGTTTCGATTTCGAATTTGGTTTTAATGCGATACGGTGCGTTATGATATGTAGGTACCCCATATGGACTTCGAGACGACAAGCAAGCGCGTGGCGACGTCGGCACAGGTGAGTAGATTTATATCTATGGGGAGAAGTCGGGTGGATGGCGTATAGCACCCCCGCAGTCCGTGGTGATGTATACGAACACGTATACACACATATATATTGATTATTTATTATTGAGTTTATTGATGATAAAGATAGATTTTTTGTGTGAATGGATAGGTTTAGTGTTGCGATACCCTAGAGTAGAGGTTGCACCACATTTACACACACACCCATACTTGCGTACATTTTCTTCATATGTGCTTATATGGGATTATATAGTTATGTGTTCACATGGGTATGGGACTATGTGTTCATATACTGGATTTGAGGATAGTACTTAGGATCTGAGATGAGTCGATGAGATTTGATTTGAGGCCGTGAGATCGGTGATTTAGCAGGGTTCGTATTTGAGATACGACATGACGTTGTAGCAGGTCCTTTGACGTAGTGTTTCACACACGTGCATGCATACGTAAGTGGTATCAGTATTGTACTAGACGTAGATCAGTACCCCGATCATGATTTTGATAAAGAGGATACCAGATGAATAGTATGATGAATGTGATATCGACCCGTACCCAGATTTGGGATGCCGTACGACGGATTTACGTACGAGCTATATATTGATGATTGATCCGCACCCTTGACTTGGGATGTCTGACTATAGATATGGTATCGGAAATGATATTATTGAGGCGGGATCACCGACTATACATATACATGTATGTATATGTATCGACTCAGATGATAGGCGGTTTCCTTACCTGTAGTTCAGCTTGTTAGTTCATCCGTATAGTTTAGTGTAGTTGTTAGATTAGATTAGACTCCTACCTATTTCAAAACTAGCGGATCGTGGGTATTTTAAAAGACAGGTCTAGGGATCTACGGATATTTCAAAAGACGTATCCTTTCTTAAAACCACCATAGCCCTTATTTTCAAAACCCCCCGATTCGTGTTATTTCAAATGGCACCATTGTTTAATATTTAGCTCCCGCTCATTATTGTTGTTCGCTCCGCATCGCATACTTATATTATAAATTCTTATTGCATTGTTGATATCATACTGTTAGAACACCAGCACCATTACCGATGATGCGTATGTACCACATACACTTACTCGCCGGCTCACACACATCTTCATCGGTAATTGCCATGTCACGTACACCTTAGAAAATATTATTGCTTGACTTAGCTTGTTAGTTAGTAATTTGACATGATATTAATGCACCTGCCTTACATATGCCAGCTTAATATTGTAGTTATTACTTGTCACTTCATGCATACTGTTATTCATTGTTATGCCGCATTCATGGTTTTACATGCTATTGATGATTTGGATTCGGATTTCCATGAGATTTTCTGGATTTGGGGGAAAACCGCAAAACTTATATAAACTGCTTTCTCTCTTTTTAAATAAAAAGTGCGGTTTTTTCCCATGATGAATGAGTCGTCCACCATGAGTTTGCTGATGGATTTCGAGACCCGATTCGAGGAGATGGATGAACCGTTTCGGGTACATGGTGGGCCCGGTGCGGTACCCCGGGGCAAGAAGATCGTGTTGTTGACGTTGAGCCTGTGCAGGGGAGCACGACCGACCGGTGATATTACCCGACGCGTCGAATATCCGGAGGATACCGTCGTGGTCATGAGATGGATGGTAGGGGCCGGCCTGGACTGACGGCGCCCTAGTCATTGTGATTGAGACATTGAGATTTCAAGATATTAAGGTA
Source organism: Agapanthus africanus (assembly GCA_030015575.1). Classification (NCBI taxonomy): domain Eukaryota; kingdom Viridiplantae; phylum Streptophyta; class Magnoliopsida; order Asparagales; family Amaryllidaceae; genus Agapanthus; species Agapanthus africanus. The sequence continues at coordinate 387,748,358 of CM057349.1, read as the reverse complement.
CAGAGACTGTGATACAGAGATATCGAGATATTGGGATTACGTTTTGTGCCGATGCTAGGCACTGTTTTATGCTGATTTCATTATGATACCTCATTTTAAAAATACAGAAATCTCACTAATTTATGAAAGCAGTTTTCTTCAGTACATGCATTCTGTTTCATGCATTCATACATCATCCATATGATATATTGCTACCTGAGGCACTGACACGGGCATATGGGATTACACTTGGGTTAGATATTGACCCTAGTCATTGTTATAGACTGCTGGTTATATTTGAGGATTATATATTATGATCGTATGACCTAGGATTGCGTCATACATGCGATTTCTGTTCGTGGATGTTTCTATTCACGAGTTGGCAACTCACCCCCATTGTTCCCCAGTTTCTTGCAGGTTTGCCGTACAGGTTTCATTACGACTTTGCTGGCACTGCTTTCTTTCGGGTGACTTGCTAGTAGGTGGGTTTATTGGTATCGTACCCATCATATTACTTTGTATAATATTATTCAGTTGTATCTAGTAAATTCCATCAACCAAACATGTATTTATTTTTTTGAGATAGAGACCAGTGATGTTATTCTTTCGACCTTAGAGTCGCGCGTTGTATTTCTGTGGATTTTTTGTTGTTTTGAGTTTCCTTTTGAGTTTTGATCCTCGCCCTTGGCGTTGTATATTATATTGCTTGTGTGGTTGTGACCGTCAATTAACGAAGAGCTAGCTCCTGCTTGGGGATGCCTTTTATTGATTTCGTATACTATTCATGCTGTATCCCATTTGGGAGCCAGTATTTACAAAGGAGACTCTGCCAAAATTTTCAGGAAATATTTGATGTTTTTTTTAAAACGCATAACTCGGCTTATGCTATTAAAACTACTTGATTTAAATTGGTTTTCCTTCACTCTACTACTTTTCTTGGTTTGGATTTCTGGGTTTTCGGCTTACGTAGATTACGTACGCCACGAGACGTTTCGTAGTCTAAGTGCCGGTCATGTTCCGTACTTTCGGGTCGTGACAGTATTGCATCCAGCCATTTCACAGAGTCACCACTCGTGATGGCCTGCTCGAAACTAGTCGGGTCATCATCTTCCATGATGCAATCCTCGCTTCCACCATCAATGAGAAAACCGTAGTATCTCTCAGGCGGATGAGAAACCCTGCTAGATAGGCAGAGAGGCTGGGGTTCATCGGGTACTACTGAATCCTCTGGTTCTACCAAGTCTTCTGTTATAGTTTGTGTTGCTGGAACCTCTTCCAGTTCTACCTCAATGCCACTATTCTGTTTCATAAGAAAACCTTTTTCTAAAAAAGTGGCATGTCGAGAAACAAACACCTTTTGTTCCTCGGGGTGGTAGAAGATATACCCTTGTGAATTTTTGGGATATCCTACAAACTTATATAAGACAGATCTTGCCTCGAGTTTGTCCGGATTTTGCCTTTTGACATAGGCCGGACAATCTCATATCTTAATATAATTAAGATGTGGTCTCTTCCCTTTCCATATCTCATATGAAGTGGTAGGCATAGATTTGGTGGGAACTCTATTCAATAGGTCTATGGCTGTCTCAAGCGCATACCCCCAGAAGGAAATAGGTAACTCAGCTGTACTCATCATCGAGCGCACCATATCTAATAGGGTGCGATTCCTTCGTTCTGATACACCGTTGTGCTGTGGCGTATAAGGAGGAGTAAGCTGAGAGAGAATCCCATTCTCTTTTAGATAATCTAGGAACTCATTGCTTAAGTATTCTCCTCCTCGATCAAATCGAAGAATCTTAATACTTTTGCCCGTTTGGTTCTCTACTTTGTGCTTATATTCTCTGAATTTCTCAAAAGCTTCAGACTTGTGTTTCAACAGGAACACATGCCTGTATCTAGAGAGATCGTCAGTGAATGTAATGAAGTAGGAAGAACCGTTCCTGGCGTGTGTAGACATGGGACCGCATACATCACTATGTACCAGTCCTAAGAGTTCCGTAACTCTTTCTCCGTGTCCACTAAACGGAGCTTTGGTCATTTTTCCTTTGAGACATGAATGACAAGTATCATAAGATGATAATTCGAACGGATTCAAATATCCATCTTTATGTAACTTAGCCAGTCGTGTCGTATTGATATGACCAAGTCTACAATGCCACAAGAAGGATTCGTTCATTTCTGAACTCTTCCTCTTGTGTGTGTTTTGTATATTGAGGACTGTATTTTGATTTAGAATGAATATGCCATTATGTAACGAGCCTGATGCAATCAACTTTTGATCTAGGAATATGTTCATAACATTATCCTTTACTACAAAATTATATCCTTCTTTACTTAATAAATAAACTGATATATTGTTGCACATCATGTTCGGTATATAATAGCACTTATTTAGAATCAGTGTATTATGACTTGACAATACAAAGTGATATTCGCCAACTGCTTTGGCTGCAATATTTGCCCCATTCCCTACTTGAACGGAATGATCACCTTTTTCCCAGTTCTCTACCTTTACGTAGCCCATGTAACAATTTACATATGCGGGATTCTGATCCGGTATCTAATACCCAGGACATAGGGTGAACTGAGAAACAGTTCTCAATAACTAACACACCCGAAGAAGATGCATCAACATGCATGTTCTTTTGGGCAGCATGAGAATCCAGATATTCTCCTATTCCCTATTCAGTCTTATAACTCTTATAAGAAAGAACGGGTCCAACGTTCCCCTGCTCAGTATAATAAGCGGGTTCAGTCAATACATCCATATTATTATCTGGATTATGGCCTGACATGGTCGCTACCTGGAGAGAGAGAGAAGAAAACACTTTAGCGTATGCTCTTGCAAGATTAGATTGGTTATTATCTTATCTAATCAGGATTTCTCCCACTATTTTTATCAAATCTTCCTTCAAACCCTAAAAGGTAAGATTAGCCGGGATTAATTACACCCTACAATTTCGTCAATCTTTCAGCCAGATCAGTGTCGGTACTTGAGGGAGGTTCCCCGTGCTTTCGCACGGACCTAATTAAAGTAAACCTCGTTTTCCCAGAGGCGTAACCCCGTTAACACTTTTCTAGACACCTACTTGATCGGCTAATTGTCCTGTGTAAAACTCTCCCAGGAGTAACAATTACTCGCAGTGGGTATCGGGATCCAACTATCTCATAAAAGGTATGCAATCTCATTGCAAATTTCAACACTTGAAATTCCCGATAATATTTTTACCCCTAGCGTGCTATGACCTTGACGCATGCCAAACAACCCATAGTCCGCTAGTCAAGTTCAACCCGTATAATTCGTGATTGAATTAAACCCACATGTACGACCCTTGACGCATGCCAAACAACGCCGTACGAATACCCTAATCCAATCGCATCTCATGCTACAGATAAGTAATAATTAGCTACCGTACACTATTTCTTGACGCATGCCAAACTACCGCAGCACGAATACTAAATATTACTTATCTGAATTGACGGAGGGCTATGCAGGTTTTTCATAAAACCATGAGCGTAATGAACTTGATATCGTCGTAGAATCATGTGAAATTTTGAAATGGAGTGTTTTTTAGGCTTTCATTAGTTTTGCTAAAGAGGTCACTCCCAATGAAGGGATCTCGGCTCTTTCCTCATCGAATAAGGTGCAGGACATATCATATATATCGCTATGCAAAGCAAAACTCAAAAAAGCAATCAAAAGACAAACCGAGTTTTGTAGCATCTGCCACTTTCGCTAAAGAGGTCACTCCCGGTGAAGAGATCTCGGCTCTTTCCTTATCGAATAAGGTGTAGGGTATATCATATATACCACTATGCAAAGCAAAACTCATAAAAGCAATCAAAAGACAAACCGAGTTTTGTAGCATCTGCCAGTTTCGCTAAAGAGGTCACTCCCGGTGAAGGGATCTCGGCTCTTTACTTATCGAATAAGGTGCAGGGTATATCATATATACCGCTATGCAAAGCAAAACTGTAGCTACCCTTTTTATAAAGTTTTTATTCTACAACATCTTTTAGGTTTCTTTTCTTTTTATTAATCTCATTAATAAAATCCCATCAGCTTATGCTTCCTAAGCATCACAGAAGAAACGAAAGCAGTAATATTTATATATCAGCATATATATATAGTATAAGTATTCGTCTCAGGCAGTAATATGATCTCATCACAGAACATTGCAGCAGAAGAACATATATGAAATACTGGATATACTAGGATGTCCGTGTTTTCAATACGAGCCGGTATAAAACACGGATTCCACGGTCGCGATGAATAGCCAAACCCACATCCCAAGACCCCTACGAGAGCGATAAGTAACACTGCCAATTCTAGGGTTAGGAGACCCGGTCTCGACTCCTCGAGATGGTCTCCCACTGGACCCTAGAATCCGGTTACTTATGCTCCCCTCCTTGGGTCTACCGGAAAAGTAAATAATATACACTGGTGACATCAACCTCATCCCGAAAGTGCCCCAATAAAAGAATATTACATACAAATGAATTTTACATGAATGAAAATAAAAACCCTCATCTCACATAAAACCCCCGGCTATTCAGAACACAACGATCCAATATAACATATCACGGCAACACATTATATCACATATCATCAACGTAAGTAAGTATGCATATACCGATCGTCGTTGATGTATAACAACGAAAACCGGCAATACAACTACATACTACACTTACGGTCACAGAAAAGAAATTGTAAAACAACAATATTTGGAATCCACAATCATTTTAGACATCGTAAATCCGAAATATCACATACTTCGCATTTCATGCCTAACTCTATGAATTCCACATATTGTATCACATTCCAGATAAATAGACAATATTAAACTTTCCGAACAGATAATCAAATATCCAAAATTTCCTAAATTGCTCAACACTTGAGCGGAGTTCAAATAATCCCAGAATATGTCACAGTACCGGTGATCCAGCCGTAGAAGGGTCAAGCCAACGCCTCACATATGGCACGCCGTACTGCCCCAAACCCTAAGGTTTAGAGGCAGTTCAAAACGGTCACATAATCGAGTTAAGGTTTGTTGTCTTCCAGAGAGTCCACCGTGTTACTTGCACATTTTTCCGAAAGATTTAAACCCGATAAAAATTCAACACTTGAAAGTTTTTCGTGCCGGGAAAAAATGAGTTAATGATATCCGTTCGAACATTTTAACAGTTTCTAAATATCCGGAAATAATAACGAATTTAAATTTTCCGATCGAATCAACGATTACAAAATAAACCCCAGAACACTCAACCCATGAGTCAAAATAAAAATACCCAGAAACTATATAAGCATTAAAAAAGAATTACTGTGAAATAAAAATAGTCAAATCAAGCATTACTGCAGCGGAACCGCGGCCCAAGCAGGGTACGGCCGCGATTCCGCGGCTGTCTGTACGGATGACTTTATCGTATTTCACTGTTATTCTTATTTTTGACTGCTGAATTTTTTAGGTATTTTTAATTCAGAAAAAATCGCATTTTTGAAAAATATCCAGAGAGGGGTTCATTTTCGTCGTATCGGGTTCGATCGGAGTTTTAACTTCGTATACACGTCGCCTAATACTCTAGCTAGGCTCTGATACCATTGTAGGGTTCCTAGGCACTCTTGTGAAGGTTCATAAGGCATCAAACATGCCCAAATAAAATTTTAGACGTGCCGAACAACCCAAAGCCGGGATCTTTGCTAGATTATTAGGGTTTAACATGCAAGTAAACATCTTTACTACTAAGTGTGAGGGATTACAATCTTTGTAGTCCGCTCCTTCGCTTCACAAGCTCCGAATAGAAATCTCTTCGCCGCGATCCACGATCTCCCGGACTCAAGAGAGGCTCCACGACTCGAACGATCCATGCTAGCTTGTAGTGTTCCGTTTCTCCGATGATCTACGTCGAAGTTGCTATAACTCAAGCTCTCTCACTCTAATGAGGTGAACACCCTAATCTAATGGGCTAGATTAGATAAGGATGATAGAGTAGTATTTATGCTTTCTTTTTATATCATAATCTCACATGAAATCATCACAAAAGGAATTTCTAGTAACCTTTCTCAAAGCTAAAGAGAGAAGAAGATGATAGATAATGAGAGTAATCCTTTTGTGATGAATAATAGATAAGAATATATGATTGATCATAGAACCATGGTCAAGGATGAGAAGGTTAACCTTTATAGAGAATAAACTAGGGCTAGGGTTTGGTTAGGTTAAATAATGAGTCATAAGATAATATCAACCATAATATCTTACACTTGACAAAAGGAAAGCTTCGAGATGGTGCAAGAAGGAGCTAACCCTAATCAAACCCTAACCTTGCTTAATCTCCACCAAACATGTTCTATTATCAACCATATCATGTCACAATAATATATATCATATATATATTATATATTTGCAACAAAAGAAAATAATACATTTAACATATATCGCATATATATCAATGTATTAATCCGGTGAGAAAATGAAATAATAAAGCGAGCCAATATTAGATAATGTAATAAAATATATCATATATATTATTATACATTAAATCATCGAATCAACACTTGATCCGACAATCCGGCTATATCGAATATAACCGACCAATATATCATGTACCGATTCATCGAATCAACACTTGATCCGATGATCCGGTTCATAACTAAATATCACGAGAATATAATACGGTATCTCATATCGCATTATCCTCGGTCCTGCACATATCACATATGTGCCTCTACTCCGTTTTTCCTGAGCCAAGAAACCTCTGTGTAGAACTCTAAAGAATCGTCAATACGCCGGTAGTAGGTGATGATTATATCAAACACCCACAAGTTACAAGCGGTCAGCTAAACGTAACAGCCACTCAGGTATTGAGCGATCAAAAGATCAACAAGCTAGCCTGTACGTTCTCCTGTGAATCCAATCAGTAACACTCCCGTATAGTCCGGTCTGTTCGTCTGATATGTCGCATATCAAGTCTAGGGGTGGTATACGTCAAACCCCAGTAACCGATAAGTCGTGTCGATGTGAGACTCATAACAGGTCGAGAAACTACTGGTAACTGTTCCCCTCCGAAAGACGGCCAGGACGTGAGGACGTCCTGCCTGAGATTCGGGGCAGATGCTATTTGGTTTTATCCGTCTACCTCTCCGAAGAAGCCAAGTTGATTTATGGCACTGTGTATTGGAAGTTCAGACGGATGCGGCCGATGTAGCAGACTTCATCATATTTCCCCTCGTTTGAGGGGTTTTTGATTGTGGGGACGCTCTTCCCTGCAGGCGCAAGCCCCTGCAGTTAATTACACTACCGCATTGCGATAGCCACTTTCTCCTTCTCCAGAATTTCACTTCGTGTCGCGTGTGTTTGTTTTGTTTGTGGATGCCCGTGGATTGTATACAGAGACTAAGTTATGCCGTCGCCCGTAGGACGTGGATTAGTCCAAATCCGTATTTACTTAGATTTGGGTTTGGTGTTTTAGTTTAAGGATACGTTAGCCATATTGAGGCTAAGATCAACTTAAACGTTCGTTAAGGATACTTTAGTCTGATTTGAGACTAAGATCAACTTAAACGGGATTGTTTAGATCCGACAAAAGAGCATTTGGGAGCTCTACTGTTCCAGTTTAAGGACGTAGTGGTCCATATGTAGTTTAAGGACATTGCGGTCCATTGCCAGTTTAGGGACATGGGGGTCCATATTCCAGTTTAGGGATATGGTGGTCCATAGATAGTTTAAGGACGCATAAGTCCGTGGGTTTAAGGACCCCACAGTCCGTATTTTAGTTTAAGGACGCTTAAGTCCATGGGTTTAAGGACCCCACAGTCTGTGTTTTGGTTTAAGGACGCATAAGTCTGCGGGTTTAAAAACCCCACAGTTCGTGTTGATATGTGGTTGTCGGGACCCGTCACCTCTCTGACGTCGTTAAAGGATTACAACGATAGGAGTCAGAGGAGTTCGGAGATGTACCCTCGAACCGGATGTAAATTGATTTAAGAGAGCAGTCTTGCTCAGTCAATTTAATTTGAGGACTTACGGCCATGATTGGGCTAAATCCAGTTGAAAAAATGTTCAACATTTTTATTTGTTTTTGGCCTAATAGGCCTGTGCTAGGGCTTTGCCCCTTTTTAAATAATGCATTGCATTATTTTATTTTGTTTAGGCTCTGCCCATTTATAAATGAGGCAGAAAATCAATTTTGTCTGAGCTCTGCATTTTATTTTGTTTGGGCTCTGCCCTTTTATAAATGATGCAGAGCATCAATTTTATTTGGGCACTTCCCTTTTATTGCATTGCAATTTATTTTGTTCTATTAGGCCTTTTAGATGTGGGCCTGGCCCTTTAGTAAATAATGCATTGCATTTGTCAGGCGCTGAGCGCAAGCGCTTGTGATGATGACACGTGTCATACAAGTGCAGTGCGCTGCGCCAGTGCGCTGCGCTTGCGCTGCTGACACGTGGCGCGCTCTGATGAGTTGCGCCAATTTCAGAGAGTAAGGCTCTATCTTAAAAGCGCATAGCGCAAGTGGTTCAGGTGCTGACACGTGGCGCTCTCTGGTGGCTTGCGCCAACCCAAGAGCGCAACAGTGCAAATTTTACAAGTGCACGGCACTGTTTGATTTCTTGATCCAATTTAGATCAAAGAAAACAAGTTTTTCTTGTTTTTCTTGTTTTCAGAGAACCAGTGGTTCATAAAAAGTGCAAGGCACTGTTATTTATATTTTACTGAAGATCATTGATCTTGTTCTTAGATCAATGATCTATTAGAAGAAATTCTTCTATTTTAAAGGTTTTTTTACCTTTTTCTTGAATTTCTCTTCAAGTTTCTTCAGAGTTGAAGTTCTTGATGTTTTCTTTATGTTGATGATCTTTGAATTGAGGTCTAGGGGTCTTTATATAGTGCCCATAGATTTGTTAAGTTTGTTAAAGAGATCCTTCTCTGAGTGATTTGGGGAATTTTCCCCACCGTTGGATTTTTGATCCAAGGGCTTCTGTTTTACAGAAGACAATCTTCTTGTTTTAATAAGAACAGAAGAATCTTACTAGAATTTAATTCTGTTTGGCGCAAACGCCCCAGCGCGTGACACGTGTCAAGCAGCGCAGAGCGCAGCGCAACTGCGCTTGCGCAACTGCACTGATACGTGTCGTGCAGTGCACGGCGCAGCGCATCTGCGCTGATACGTGTCGCGCAGCGCACGGCGCAGCGCACGTATCGCGCAGCGCAGAGCTTGCGCAACTGCGCTGACACGTGTCGCGCAGCGCAGCGCTTGCGCAACTGAAGCGTTGCTTCCTTTAATTTTGTTTAAAATAGAGCCTTGCTTTGATTGGGCGCGCTGCCTTGGGCGCTGCGCTGACGTATCAGCTTTTGACACGTGGCGCGTTGCGCGCAGCGCAAGGAATTTGAAGCGTTGCTTCGAATTTTGGATTTTTGAAATTCAAACAGAGCTTTGCTCTGATTGGGGGAAACAGTAACACTTACCAGTATATCTCTATATTAGCCCTGGTCAGGGACTTCCAGTTATAGCCAATCGAACACAGCACAACATCAACTCCCTATACCGGGAGAGACGAATCCCCTCATATCGCTCATTGCCTCCATGTGATTCGGGACTATACCCAAAAGCCACCGTTTTTCACGCCCTCTTGGACATGGTAAGGTGGAAATCAAAGCACAGTGGGAATCATACAAGACTCTATGACGATCTCGGGTCTACAGACTACTCTATACCAGTGTCACCGGAGAACTGCCATCTGACGTGTGGTATATCACCATTTGGGAGTTCTCGGCGAGTCCGTCCAGTGTACCCAGTCTCCACTGAGCACTCGTACACTATCCTTGATGTCAAACACCGATGGATATTGGATCATCCATTGCCCATCATATGGGTCAAGATGCGTATACGCTAGTCTACTCTGGTGTATCGATGCCCTGTCTCGATATACCCTCAACTAGGAACAGTTATAGGATGTACTCATCAACTACCGTGGCTCCACTAGTATGATCTCATCATAGTCCCAGTAGTCGAGTACAGATCCTAAGGGCTTTATCAACGTGTGAGAGAAAGACAGTAAACCAATACAAGTCAACATGTTAAGATAAAATGAAACTAAATAGCATACTATCATGACGAGCAAGAAATTCCTCTCTGTATATATCCAAGCATCCATCATAATATACATCATATGTACAACAATGGCCTCTGGGGCATATACATAACTAACAGGTGTCTCCTGAGTTTTCCTTCTAAAGTGCGGTCTTAAATCATGGATTTTTATCAACTTTACAGAAAACATAAGTCTTATTCTTCATTTCTATCTTTTATCCAAACATCGATTGTATACCCCTACGTGTGTGTAAATTTTCACCCCTACACTTAAGAATTCAATTCAAGCTATAGTACCCTTGCCCTAATACCTAATACTAATTCTTTTCATTTAATGATGGTCGGTGTTGCTCACACACCTTTCATGCGACTATTAATGCTTCTTGAGGCACTAACCAGCCGATTACTGAATGTGTAAGCTTAAAGCGTAATTAGCAGTTTCCAGGTCTTGACTTTATTTTTTCTTTTTCTTTTTCTTTATTTTTCTTTTTCAAGACCGGATATATTTTTCACTGATGCTCTTTTGGTGTTTAGCTTTAATTACCGATTTTTCTTTCATACTAGGCTTTCAGGCAAGAGTATTTCTAGATATCCTCTACTATCCCAAGTTTCAAGGTGCGTGTATGTGCAGTTGTAGGGTATATACTTTCTAAATTTGAACTCAAGAATAGAAACTATTTTTCAGATTTATCTTTCAGTAAAGCTTCAATACTTTCCCTTCATTTCGACTTAACTCAAGAACTAAACTCAAGATTACCTATTTCTCAAAAAAAACTGTAAGGACGTATAATTACCAAGGTTAAACAGAATGGAGGTTATTTTTAGGGTTTTCAATTCTTAAGCCTAGGATTTAGTTATTTCTAATTTATCAACTAATCTTTCGGAATAAAATCTAAGTTACCCTATTACCTAACTTGACGACAAAGTTTTTATATTTTTGGAAATTTTCGATTTTTATGGGTTTTTAATAAGATATACAAATGCAGAATATACATATGATTGTGAAGGTAGAAAGCTTACCGAGCACACCCCCAAACTTAAACTTGACAGTGCCCTCACTGTCAGGTTACACCAAGAGGGTCAAAATTTTCGGCGCTCCCCAAAAGATTTATACAAAACAAAAAGGAAAACAAAAATATATACATAAAAAGGTTCCCCCCAAACTTAAGTGAAACAGTGTTTCCACTGTTTAAGCGGTGAAGTTCAGGATTAAGGGGGAAAGAGAACAGTATTATCTATACAAGGCCTTACACAGACCAAAAGTTAACACCAACCATTCAAAATTTCATCGCTATAATGCAGCGGTTGGTGAAAGAATGCGGAGAGGAAAAAAATGGAGAATACGCGAGACCGTATAGGGATAGAAGTGGTATACGGTCTCGGTATGAGGAGAAGAAAGGCGGAAGGGAAAAAGAAATGGAGTACGAACTTGAGGGTGAAAATGGGGTGAATAAATTAGCATAATTTGTAATGACGGATGTGTAAAAAGCGATTGTGCTAATCTATCAACCCGTTGAGATATGGGGTCAAATCCTTCAAGATTCGTGAGAAAACATGAGTACGCCGAACTTGGTAAATCAGACACAAGAAATGAATGTGATACGATGTCTTGCAAGGTCGGAACGATGGAAAGGATGGAGGGAAGTGATTGAGAAAGGTTATCGGTTAAAGGTTCCGGAGGGTGTACACAGTTAATGAAAGGGATAGCATGAATTGGAAAATCCGACTCATCAATTAAAACCGGTTCATCCCCAAAGCTATCCTCAAAAATCTCCTCAAAAATTATTTCATCCATGCAAATTTCATCAAAATCAAGACGCATATGGAGTTCGGGAAAAACAGTTAATGACTCGGGATGATGAATTGGAGAGAAAAACTCATCCAAAGATGCGGGTTTATCATCCAAAATATTCCCAGCGTCAATATCCTCAATCGAGTGAAGATCAATATTCTCAGATATCTCATCAAAAGCATGGATATCTATCAATTCAGGTTCTAAGATGGGGGTGTAGAGGTCAAAAGGTTGGGGATTGGTTTCACTCGACAGGGTCCCTTCACAATCTGGTAAATCAAACACTACAAAGTCGTACAACTCACTAAATGTTCTATCGGCAATTTGTGATTCATTTGGGACACTCGATAGACATTCAAAACCGGAGTTGTGAGATTCAATTTGGAATGGGTAGGTTTGATTTGGAAGGGTGTACAGCTCACTCTCTCCAATCAAATTCTCAGCCTGTCCTACCGCCTCTTCATACATTGGAAAATTTGGAGCTAGTTGAAAACTAGCTACCGGGTCACTAGGTTGTATGAGGGCGGCCATGGACGCATTCAAATCCATCATCTGTTGGTAAGACTGATTTGTCTAAAAAATACTTATAACCGCAATCAAGAACGGCGTCGATTTGCAGCTAGCCGGTGAGTACGGGTCGGTCCACAGGGATGTTATGAATCTCCGATTCGTTCTTACGAGTTAATTCCGAAGGGCGTTCGGATTTATTATTAAATCTAAAAATCTAATTAACCTAGGACAATTATCTAGATCTATTCTTGCTAGGGTTAGGTTTAGGGATGGTTTGGAAATGCAATTAAATCTCAACGCTTTCTATACCCGAATGAAGATCTATGAGGAGTTCTGGTAATTATCAATAAAGGGGATTAGATCCATTCGGGAAGGTATTCCTTCCTCTAGGTTCTTGTCCTTCCTTTAGAGATCCTTACCCTAACCTCCATGGAAAACGCGCGCAACCGGGCTTTTACACTACGGTGTCATCGGTACCTCGAGGGGTAGGATGCCGTAGGGCGCGGTATGTGCGTGTATGCATGGAGTCCTATTGTAAATATTTGGTGGGTAAGAAAGGGATGAGAGATCTCATCTCTCAAAATCCTTCCCCAAAGCTAAACCCTAAACAAGTTCCTAGGGCATGAAATTAAATCCACCTAGGGCAAAGAATTGAAATCTAAACTAGGGCGAGAAATTAAATCTACTTACAGATGCATCCCTCCAATCATCCATGCAGGGTTGTCAGATCTGAATTTCTGAATGGAAAAGAAACATCGATGCTCTCCAAAAGAATTTTGTATTTTATTAATGAAGGGAGGCATAAGAAAATACATTCTTTAGAGTTCCTATTTATAGAGGATAGGAAACCCTAGGGTACATTTTGACTCGCATGTCTGAAATTACAAAAATAGCCCTAGAAAGACCAGTCAACGCCGCCACAAAAAAATATGGAAAAAATATTTGCTCCTAAATCCCTAACTCGACCGCGGAACCACGGCCCTAGGCCTGGTTTGGCCGCGGTTCCGCGGCCAAAAAGAAGAGTTGGGTTCTGAAATTTCTGCTGCAGGCTCTGGTTGTTTTGGTCTTCCTGTATCTATATATATTTTTTTCCATTTGGGCTTTTAGGTTGGTTCCAGATCTTCAGTGAACAATTTGCAATGGATTTTTAACCGTTCGCTTTGAGTCGATGTCTTGAATCTTTCTTTGTGAATTGTTCCTTATGTAGGCTTGATCAAGATTCTCTGTTTGTTGGTTAAAGTCCACATTTTCATCGTCTTTACATCGTTTTCATTGTTTCCTGTCCAAGAACCTGTAACCTGTAACATGTAGCAGACATGCGTCAAAAGCACATGTTTATTTATCAAAAGAATAAGAATGGGGAATATAATAATACAATATTATGGTGTGAACAAATACCCCCAAACTTATCTTTTGCTCGTCCTCGAGCAAACTTATTTTTATTCACTAAAATCCTAACCGCACTTTCGCAGGGAAACGCAATTGCACTGAGCACGTGCAACAAGCCGTTAAACCTCTAGGTGTCCCTAGTAGGAGGAGTGTTGTCTCCTGAGGGTTTTCAGCGGATACTACCCATAAAATCCTATCAATTCGGCCCATTAACTTTTGTTCTCCAATTAGGTTTTCTAACAAGGAATTCTATTATCTTTTACTCGTAAATTATCCACCGGTATTCTTCACACTTCCTCATCATTTAACTTAAGATTATATATGTTCTATAGACTTACTTAGCTTTCGGCATCTCTTAAGTTTTCCTTCTACGGTTCTATCTCCACTTAGGAATTTCTATCAACTCTACTAAAGATACAAGTTCTATTCTTCACTCCTTTCTCTCATCTAAACTCCAATCACATATCCCCACGTGTGTGTATAAATCACCCCTACACTTGGAAATTCAAATCAAGCAATCATACCCTTGTCCGTTGTTCAAAATACTTAATAATAGGTGAATTTTTAAATGAATTTTGCTTACACATCCTTCATGCGACCATTAATACTTCTTGAGGTACCAACGACCGATTACAAAATGTGTTTGCACTTTAAAGCGTACTTCCTAGTTTTGCAACACCCAAGACTTTAGCAGTGACTCCCAAACCAGTTGGTCTAAGGCACTAGGTGATGAAGCACTCTCGCTAAATATTTTTCTATTTTTACAGCCTTAAGTAATCACAAAAACCAGTGTTCATTTTTTTCTTTTCTTTATTCACTTTTTTTTTCTTTTATTTTCTTCGTACTAAGGACTTTAGACAAGAGCATTTCAAGGTCTCCTCTACTATTCCAAGTTTCAAGGTGCGTGATTGTGCAAATTGTAGGGTATACGTTTTCAGAATTTAGACTTAAGCTAGGAACTATTTTTTAAACTTATACTCTAATAAAAGCTTCAATATTTTTCCTTCGTTTTGACTTAGCCCAAGAAGTGAACCCAAAATTTGCCTATTTCTAAATAAACTACAAAGACATATACTTTCTACCGTTAAACTTTAAGGACGGTTATTTTTAGGGTTTTTAATTCACTAAGTCTAAGATCTAGTTGTTCCTAGCCAGTTAACCTATTTGTCAAACTCAAGTCAATTAGCCAAAATTGAATACATAAATTTTTATAATTTTTTAAATTTTTCAAATTTTTATGGGTTTTCAAATAAATATGCAAATGCAAAAATATGTACAAATGAATGCGAAGGAAGAAGACGTACCGAGCATACCCCCAAACTTGAACTTGACAGTGTCCTCACTGTCATGCTAAACCAAGAGGGTCAAAATGCCGATACTCTCCTGTTTATTTATTTATAAACTTTTTTTTTCATTTTTTAATGTTTTGAATTTATTTTTTATTTTTTATAAAATGAAAACAAAAAATATATGTACATATATTCAAAGGTCCCCCCCAAACTTAAGCTTGGCCTTACACAAGCCAAATGTTAGCACCAACCATTCAAAAATCTTATCATGGTAAAGGTATAGTCGGTGCAAGAATGGGATGGAGATGAAAGAAATGAGAAACACGCAAGACCGTGTGGAAAGAAGAATGGTAGAATATGGTCTCGGTGGGGGGAAAGAAGGGCGGAAAGGAGAAAGAAGGATCGCGCGAACTTGAGAATGTAAATCGAGTGAATAAATTAGCGCAATATATGATGATCGATATGTTATAAGCGATTGCGCTAACCTATCAACCCGTCGGGAAATAGGGTCAAATCCCTCAAGATTCGCAAGAAAACATGGGTACGCCGAACTTGGTATAGGAGATGAAAGCGTAACGGTCACTTGTTCGGTCGGAACAATAGGAAGGAGGGAGGGTGATATAACAGTCAAAAGTTCAGGAGGATGAATTGGAAAATCAGACACATCAAATAAAAATGGTTCAACCTCGATATTATCCTCAAGACTCTCCTCAATACTATCCTCAATATTTAACTCATCCATGCCATTATCATCAAAATCTAGACGCATATGAGATTCGGGAGAAACATTTAATAACTCAGGATGATGATTTGAACATAAAATTTCAATTAAATCGACAGGTTCATCATCTGAAATATTCCCGGAGTCTACATCCTCAATCAAGTGAAAATCAATTTCTTTAGACAACTCATCAAAAGCATGGATATGTATCGATTTAGGTTCTAGAGTAGAGGTGTAAAGATCGAAAGGATTAAGTGTGGTTTCACTTGAAAATGGTTCTTCACAGTTGGGCAAATCAAATACTACAAAATCACACAACTCGTTTTTATTTTCAACAGGTGAACTATTTAGGGCAATCGATGGAAAACAGGAGTTGTGGGCTTCAATTGGATAAGGGTAGGTTTGATTTGGCAATTCTCTCTCATTCTCACTCTGTCCAACTGCCGCCTTATACATTAAAAAATTTTGAGCTAGCGTGAAACTAGCTACCGGTTCACCAGGTTGCATAAGGGCGGCCACGGACGCTTCCACATTCCTAGTCATTTTATTTGTTGCTGCAATGTACGCTTCCAACGACTCTTCCAAACTAGACTTAGGTGGTGAGGGGGTTTCGGTAAAAGATTCGAAATTGTTTGGATATGTGAAACTCCCTAATGGCTGTGTCGAAACAGTGTCCAGTGAATGTGGGAACGTCGAGTATGACTGGTAAGAAGTGGGTGATTGGACAGGGGTAGGGTCAACATATGGATAAAAAGCTGAATAGTCGTGCGGATCCCTAGAACTAGATGAGTGGAGAGGGGTGAAAGATCGATTGCGAGATTGAGCAATATGCTCAGCAATGGACATCGGCCTAGGAGTGACAGAAGGACTTGAAAAAGTGGTATCAACATATGGAAGTGGTGAAGGTTGACTTGGTTGACACAAAGTGGGTTGAAAAGTCAATCTGTTTCTCCTAGACGCCTCTATTTGATCTTTCAAAGATTTTTTAGGCAAGGAAGGATCGTCTTTAAATTGACCGAACAAATTGACGTACGACGCAAAATTAGGTTCGGGATACCAAAGTTCGGCTAATGATTTATTATGTGGGGTACCCATGTTAGAAGAAGGGGAAAGGAAGAAAGTTTGTGGTGCAAGGATTTATTTACGGCTAAAAAAAAGTTTGCAAGTTTCTACAAAATTTTCCTAATTTTTTTTTATTTATTCTTTTTCTCTTTATTAGGAAAAATTTGTTGCAAAAAGATTTTCAACACAAAATATGCAACAGCAAAATATTACTTGCAATCTATTTTATTTCAAGCGGGGCCCAAAAATCCTGCACAAGATCATTATTTGGAAGAGAATATATTTCTAAAGTGCACAAAATCCTGCAGGCATTTCCAGGAAATATATTTCAAAATATACAGAAAAGAGACAGTGGGGCTTACAGAAAAATTTTCCTCAGATGAAGCCTCGAGATAGCCGCGTTTCCGCGGCAAATTTGCTCTAACACCGCGGTTCCGCGGTCCCCTGAACTTTTTGGATCCCCAGAAAATTTTTGGTGCGACGATTCGACAAGAAGGCCGCGGTTCCGCGGCCTAAGGTGGGTTTTGGCCACGGAATCGCGGCGGGATGGGGGATTCACTGCTCCAAAAAATTTCCACTGTTCTGTTGTTCAAAATCTCTTCTGTTCCGATATTTTGTTTCCTGTTTTGCTTTCTGAAAATCTCCAGATCCGAATTTGTATATCCTGCAAAAAATTCAACCACAAAGTATCCCTTCCAAAAATAACAAATTATATATATTTTTATATTTTTTTTCTTCAGATTTTTATGATTTTTTTAAATTTTATGATTAACCCGAAATCGCGAAAAGGAAAGTTCTACGCTATCCCCGGCAACGGCGCCATTTGATTTGTCTCAAAAATACTTATAACCGCAATAAAGAACGGCGTCGCTTTGCAGCTAGCCGGTGAGTACAGATCGGTCCACAGGGATGTTGTGAATCTCCGATTCGTTCTTACGAGTTAATTCCGAAGGGCATTCGGATTGATTATTAAATCTAAAAATCTAATTAACCTAGGGAAATTATCTAGATCTATTCTTACTAGGGTTAGGTTTAGGGATGGTTTGGAAATGCAATTAAATCTCAACGCTTTCTATACCCGAATGAAGATCTGTGAGGAGTTATGGTAATTATCAATAAAGGGGATTAGATCCATTCGGGAAGGTATTCCTTCCTCTAGGTTCTTGTCCTTCCTTTAGAGATCCTTACCCTGACCTCCATGGAAAACGCGCGCAACCGGGGTTTTACACTACGGTGTCATCGGTACCTCGAGGGGTAGGATGCCGTAGGGCGCGGTATGTGCGTGTATGCATGGAGTCCTATTGTAAATATTTGGTGGGTAAGAAAGGGATGAGAGATCTCATCTCTCAAAATCCTTCCCCAAAGCTAAACCCTAAATAAATTCCTAGGGCATGAAATTAAATCTACCTAGGATAAAGAATTGAAATCTAAACTAGGGCGAGAAATTAAATCTACTTACAGATGCATCCCTCCAATCATCCATGCAGGGTTGTCAGATCTGAATTTCTGAATGGAAAAGAAACACCGATGCTCTCCAAAAGAATTTTGTATTTTATTAATGAAGGGAGGCATAAGAAAATACATTCTTTAGAGTTCCTATTTATAGTGGATAGGAAACCCTAGGGTACATTTTGACTCGCATGTCTGAAATTACAAAAATAGCCCTAGAAAGACCAGTCAACGCCGCCACAAAAAAAATATGGAAAAAATCCCTAACTCGGCCGCGGAACCGCGGCCCTAGGCCTGGTTTGGCCGCGGTTCCGCGGCTAAAAAGAAGAGTTGGGTTCTGAAATTTCTGCTGCAGGCTCTGGTTGTTTTGGTCTTCCTGTATCTATATATCTTTTTCCATTTGGGCTTTTAGGTTGGTTCCAGATCTTCAGTGAACAATTTGCAATGGATTTTTAACCGTTCGCTTTGAGTCGATGTCTTGAATCTTTCTTTGTGAATTGTTCCTTATGTAGGCTTGATCAAGATTCTCTGTTTGTTGGTTAAAGTCCACATTTTCATCGTCTTTACATCGTTTTCACTGTTTCCTGTCCAAGAACCTGTAACCTGTAACATGTAGCAGACATGCGTCAAAAGTACCTGTTTATTTATAAAAGGAATAAGAATGGGGAATATAATAATACAATATTATGGTGTGAACAACGACGCTACCCTAAAGTCTTCCAATGACTGTTCTAGACTAGACATGGGTTGTGCAGGAGTTTCAGTAAAAAATTAAAAGTTGTTTGGATACTGAAAACTCCCAAATGGCGGTTCAGAAGCAATGTCTAGGGAAGGTGTAAAAGTTGGGCAGGACTGATAGGAATTGAATGGTTGGACAGGGGTAGGATCAACATTCGGATAAGAAGGTGATTGGAATTGTTGATCAAAAGAATTGGCAGTGGTGAAAGGAGTGAAAGATCGCTACGGGATTGTTCAATTCTGTTGGCAGTAGACATGGGTCTTGGAGTAATAACAGGACTCTCAAAAGAGGTATCAACGTATGAAGGTGGGGAAGGTTGAAAAGGTTGATACAAAGTGGATTAGGGAGTGCAAGTGTTTGTCGTAGACGCGTCTATGCGATCTTTCAAAGAAATTTTGGGCATGGATGGATCGTTCGAAATTCGACCAAAACACGAACCGTAAGAAATGATGTCTGGTTGTGGGTATCACAGTTCGGCGAGAGTTTTTCTGGGTGGGGTACCCATGATATAAAGAGAAGAAGAAGAGAAAGAGTGTGAATTTTTTTTTATTTTTTTATTTTTTATGAGTTAGTTATCAACAAAAGAATGAAATATACACAAAAAGAATCTGGACAAAAACAATCACGACACAAAAACACCATGCACCTAAATGGTCTAGGGTTCACCTAGGTCAACTAGATCTGCTCAAGAACTTGATTGTCGAAGTAAAACTGTGTCGAGAAACGGACTCAAGATATACTGATCACGAGGCCAGGTAAGTGCGGAGATAAGGGGAGGTTTTCCGACGCTTTCGCGAAGGTCCTTAATTAAATAACCCTTTCTCTTTTGGCGGTTTCGCCGTTTAACACTTTCCTAGACACCCCGTAAACAATATACCGTTAAGCGGTATTCTAAACACAATTAACCTCTCCTAATGAGCGCGAAGTCCTTAATGCTTAAAAGTCTAGTTTCTTTTAAAATTTTGTGCGGGTAAACGTTATGTTCAAGTTCGTGATTTATGGGCCACGGAAAAGGTAATGAAATCCTTTATCGTATGTTGTGGGGTCTGCTTGCCCTTAAGTCCGTATTAATATATGCAATGCGCAATTCAATGAAAAAATTTGTTCAAAATTTCAAACAATCTTTTTTTACGTTTAAGATCGGCACTGCAACAAATACGGGTTAGTCAATTTTGGCGTTTGACAGCGAACTTGCAAAGAATCCTGCCAAGAATAGTATATTGGATGCGTCGGATTTGAGAAAGAAGGTGTTAACGAAGTACGTACCGATAAATTTTCGGGTTTAGAAACCCCCGTTGAAGTTAAATCCGAATAGCTTGAAATGTTCGCTTGTGCGGGTCAAACTACGCGGATCTTTGGCACTATACGTCGTAATCACCTTAGCTGTGAATGTACACTTTGCCCCCCACAATCGCCGTTCGCAATTCCGTAAAATCTGCAAATGCTGGAAAAATGGATATTAGTGCGGAAAAACAATACGAATGCCCAAATACTTGCACACTAAAAATTATTAAAAAAACAAACAATAAAAATAAGACAAAAACAGAACACTGGAGTACAAAAGAAAAATTGGAGGCAACAGGAAGCACAACGGCCGGCGAGCTCGGATTTGAAGGGAAAGTCGTCGGTTCGATTTTGGATTTTGGGCTCCAAACTTCTTCTGGTGTCACAATTTTCTATAGGTATCTTACTGGTATTGTTTATATTTTTAGTTTAGTTACAGAGTGCAAGCAGATACAAAATTCCAGAGAGCAAAATCAAGTTAGCAAAGTTAGTGTTTTTGTTTTGGTTTTTGAAATTTTTAGTTTGTTTTTAAAATAGGGTTAGTTGAATAAGTGAGATGTACAATGATTAACCCGAAATAACAAAAACAAAAACGTTACCGTTTCCCCGGTAACGGCGCCATTTGATTAAAAGAATTAAAGTTAACCGCAATCAGGACGGTGTCGCTTTGCAGCTAGCCGCGATGAGCATGGGTCGATCCACAGGGAGACGAAGCGTTTTAAGTTCTTGTTACGACGAGTTAATGCGCGAGGGCGGAAAGTTCGTTATCTACCCTATGTGTATATGCAAGTATAAAGTTTGTTAGGAAACGATAGGATAATGTAAGTTAATGGATTCCGTATTCAAGTACTTTGAGCCGAACTCAACCAATGAAGCTAGAGCAATCGGCAACAATGTGGATTAGGGTATTTAAGCACGGTATTCATAGAATCCGGCTTATTGACCCTTGTTCGTCCATTCTTTTCTCTTGCTTTTGCCTCCGGTCAATCCGAACGCAACCGATCGCGGTTAGGAATCACCGATACCTTGGTAGGGTAGGGTGTCTAACGGAGCGCTTGCGTACGGTTTGGACGGAGTTTCAAATGGAAAAGACGGGAAAAGGAAATGAGGAACGAAACGTTAACTTACAATATCTTTATCTTTTCCTAACAACACATATTAACAACCATTCACAAAACAAACCAAAAAGAGAGAACAAAAGAACAAAGAAAAGAAAAGATTACAAGTAAGTAAGTGCATGGATTTAAGTGCATGAAAGTAAAGCAAGGTAATAAATTGCATGAATGTAGAAGAGCAAGAAAGAAAAGTGCAAGAAAGAAACTACTAAGAACCATGAAACAAAACACAAGACATAGGTTCAATAACCCACACTTAAACTTGCAAGCTCAATGAAGAGGTTGCAAGATCAAGTGATGGCAAAGAACTCATGGTGAATGAAGGCACAAAAAGAGAGCTTTATTGATTCCAAAATAATGATACAATCCCTTGAGATCAATGACCAAAGCTTAAACTTGCAAGCTCAATGAAGAGCTTGCAAGATCAAGTTAAGGTAGAGAGCTCAAGGGGGATTAGCTATGTACAAGAACTAAAAAAGAAAACTTGGAAGAAGAATGATAAAACTTGGACAAAAGTTAGGCAAAAATTGGACCCTTGAACCCTTGCCCACTTCCTGTTATATTTAGGCTTAAAAGGAGAATAAATAAACAATATAAACATGATGAGGTGGCAGCAAGGAGGGTCCCACAGAAAGATAGAACCCATTGGGGACTGCATGGCCGGCAACCTCGACTAGAGTGGCCATGTGCTTGGGTCAAATCCGAGCACATGAGCTCGTGCTTCTGTGGTGTGCTTGGGCTGTCTCCAATATGACTCTGGCATTGTTTATTTTCTCAAATTAGGCTTGGTCTGCACCCAGGTCTTGAAGGGAAACTAGAAGATACAAATCACATCACACATTTATGCAATAAATGCACATCACACCATGCCACTTGCTCCTAGCCATCATGAGTGTGTGCCATGGCAGCCTTCCTAGGTCCTAGTGTACACTTGTGTACAACTTGTATTGTGTTGGTTCATTTAGATAGAAAAGTGTGTACACAAGCATGTTGCTCAAAGAAACCCAAGAATTTTCGGTCGGTTTGCGGTTCTGGTTACAGTGTCAGCTCATAACTGTAATATCCATGATTTTAAGTGTATTTCCAGTATTTTGTCACAGATACCTGTAATCTGTAATACTGAGCAGACACTGGTTAATAGTACCGATAAATACAAAAAATAGATAATGAATGAGCGGTATTAAATTGCAGTTTTCTGTGATGAACACCAAGCAAGTTAATGTAAGATTCCTTGGATTAGATACCTGGTCATCCCATTCCCAAGAATCTGAGAATTCCCGGTAATCTTCCATTCAATGTACCAAACGCAACCTATCAGTAATTGAAAGGGTTGTCAAACGAGTCGGGTTAGGTCAAATTGGGTCTGGTCACGTTTGACCAACCAAAATTGAGTTCGGGTCGATTCGACCCGCTTAATAACCGCGTTAGCTTTTTAAGACTCGTACCTGACCCGTTTAATATTTGGGTCGGGTCGACCCGATCAATTTAATATTCAGGTTGGATCATAATCGGATCATCACTGCTACAATAAGGGGTTGCCCCCTACGGCTATAAGAATCCGTAGGGGCAACTTTTTATTTCCCCTACGGATTAATCCGTAGGTCTCCATGGTTGCCCCTACGGTGCCCTACAGATTAATTTAAAAATATTAAAACGTAATTTGTTATTTGGCCCTACGGAGCCGCAAAAGAAGGCCCTACGGATTAATCTGTAGGCACATATATGGGTTATTTATAAAAACATAAAGCCTAGAAATTTCCTCGTTCCCAAAATTTCCTCGCTCTCACTCGTCTCCCGTGCGCGCCTTGTCACCACCGCACTCCCGCGCGCGCCTCGTCGTCGCCGACATCATCATCGACTTCCTCTTCGACAGTAGGAACTCTCTCTTCACCGATCTCCACCTTGCGTCGTCGGGACAGTAGAATTGCCGGGTTAAGGTTAGTAAATTTCATTTTTTAACTTCTAATTATGCATTTATTTGTGTTATTATTGATTATTGGGTTGCTACTAGGGCTTAGAGTTAGGGTTCGGTCTAGGGTTTGGGTTAATTAAGTAGGGTTAGGGTTCAGTGTAGGGTTAGGGTTCGGTTCAGGAATAGGGTTAGGGTTAGGGTTAGGGTTCGGTTTAGGGTTCGGTTCAGTTCAGGTTAGGGTCAGGGTTAATTAGTTAGGGTTAGGGTTAGAGTTAGGGTTCAGTTTAGGGTTAGGGTTCGGTTCAGGGTTAGGGTTAGAGGCTAGGGTTAATTTGGGTTAATTAGGTAAAATAGAGTGTATTTGTGTTAGGGTGTTGATTAGGGTTAATTGAGTTAATTAGTGATAATTTGAAGGGTTAGGGTGTTGATTAGGGTTAATTTGGGTTAATTTGGTTAATTTGGATTAATTGGGTTAAATTTGGGTTAATTAGGGATAATTTGTGTTAGGGTGACGATTAGGGTTAATTGGGGTTAATTAGGTTAATTTGGGTTAATTAAGGTTAGGGTTTAGGGTGCACTAGATTCTTCAGTAGGATACTCGATGATAACGTAAACATACATTTTTACCGTAAACGCATAATTTTACCGTAAACGCAAGAAATTTTTTTCCTAAACTTGAAACTTCGAACCCTTAATAACGAAATGTAAACGTAAAACCTATTCATGTTAAATGTTCAAGTTAAAACCAATATATGATACTCGATGATAATATGAAACTTTCATATTCTTATCGATAATCATATGTGAAAATCAAAGCACGACTTAGTCCCCGTTTATAAGTTAACATACGTTCGATATTTGTCGTGACATAGAACTATACGAAGGTTGTAAATATCGGACGGTATAGTTCGATACTAAAAACCGCTGTGTAGTCTATGTGCTGAGAAGATTCAATCATATGATAACCGATAGATTTGTCCGGTGTGGACAAGTTAGGAATGTATAAAGAAAACACCTGCATTCACTTGTGTTTTCATTCGTTTCGAGTTATTTCGTCGGTACTTTTCCGCTGGTTCTCCGTGTACAAAGATAGATTAGATGTTCATTTCAGTGTCGTTTCACAGCTTTGAAATGATTGTCTATTCTATTACAGTGTACTCGGAGAACAGCGGGGAGGTGCTGCCGAAATTTACTCGAAACGGTTGAAAGCAAAAGCGAATGGGTGCTGCTCTATACATTCTTAATGGGATAGAAACCTTACCCCGACAGCCGAAACACACACATACAACACGAATACACAATAAACGCACACACAGCACATACACACTAACAACCCTACACTTAAGCGAAATCAAAAATTGAAACACACATATACAGAATACAACTCATACTTGGGTATCCTAAAATCTAATTTTGTTTATCGATAATTTATTATTTTCAACGACAAATACACACACAAAGAACATACACGGATCTTCTCCTTTTTTAGTAACCATCATGTTCTAAGATTTCTCAATATAGCCATCGTAACCTACAATTTATATGTTATACAGTCTAACATGGCCCATAAGTATATCAGAGTTAAGGACTGGATGTATATGGATTGGAAACAACGTATGCAACCTAAGTTTGTCGCAGGAGTTGCTACTTTCATTGAATTTGCACGCGCACATAATAAGATCGTGTTAGAGAAGATTCTCTGCCCGTGCGATAGATGTGGGAATAAGTAGTGGCAGAAGGTAGAATTCGCAGAGCTTCATATTGTTAAACATGGTTTTACTAGACTTTATACAACTTGGTTATATCACGGGGAAGAAGAAGAAGACAGTAATGCAGCAAAAGAAGAAGGAGAAGACGGTAATGCGGCATGAGAAGAAGACGGTAACTTCTTTCCAGGAGAAGAAATGGAGGATAAGGTAAAGGCTTCCTGATTGATCTGTTTTAAAGAAGTGTATGTAGAAATAACCGCAATCAATAACGGTGTCGCGTGTAGCTAGACCGAGATGAGTACGGGTCGTCCTCAGGGATATATGGAATCTTTTAATCTTTCTTTAGACGTGTTGATTAGGAAGAGGAAGAAGAATAGATAATAGTGAAGAATAGTTATAGAATCTAGATCTACGTTAAACATGGATGTAGAATATAGATCTAATTTAAAGACGGATGTAGATTTTATATCAGAAGAGGGCTTCTAGGGTTCGTTAGGATTTAGTAATCCTGGATGACTAATAAAGATGACTCCTTTTATCTTTTGATAGATTTAAAACTAGATTGATAGTGATAAATGAGGATTAGGGTTCTTGGAAGAAACTAGGGTTTCCACACTATTGACCCTTGTCCTTTCATTGATCTTTATTCATGTCTAGCTCTTAACAAAACAATTGTTAATCTGATCTCAAATCGCAGTCGAGACTAGCAATGATAAGGATGTTAACGATTTTTATGCTAAAGTTTATAAACTTCATAAGACGTAAAAGAAGTTAAAATATTTTCTCATCCATTGATCTACCATAATCCTACGAACACTATCAAGCGGAGAATTACTCGCGCATGATGGAGATAGAAGAACGGATAGAGATGGAATTCATAATGTAACTAAATAATTAAACTACTAATTAATTAAACTAAAGATCTACCTTTATTAATCAACTTCACAAGTACAAATTTCAAGTTTAGATTATAAGAGGAAGAAGAAGTTACTCTCGATCTCTGCCTTGTCGGATGTAGATGTTCCGTCAAATCTCATGTTGCTTTATCACGTCGAATCTTGGACCTGTCTTGGATCACTTATTATTTGACGATGATTAGCTTGTGTAAAAAATTAATGATTTCTAAGTTTAGCCCCCGGTCCTTTATATAGCCCCAAATCCAGAAACCAAAGATTCCCAGAATTAGGGTTTGTTGTTGCAAATCACAACTAAAAATCCTAAATCCTGACTCGGTGAATCGGCCGCGGATCCGCTACATATTGCATGGTTTGACCGCGGAAGCGCGGTTTGTTGATGAGATCTTGGCTTCAGAATTCTGGAGCTGCTTTGTTGTGACACATGGAGATTTATTTGATGTCTAAAATTTTCATATCTTTTCTGAGTCTCTGCCAGTATTGATTCTTCGATTTTATTTAATTTTATCGGCAGATTTTTAATTCCCGACATCTCAACATCTCGATCTCCTGACCTGAACTAAACCTTGTACAATATCTCAATGAATAATGTTAGTAATATTTGGTATTTTTGAGATATTATCCTAACCAATTTGATATGATATTATATTATAAGAATATTGATTAAGGATATTTGATATGATATGTATATTTAAATTATCATAATATTATATAAATATTATATGCATATATTTTCCTTCATAATGTTAATTATAATATATAAACATATGATAAATAGTATTTTTACAGATAAACCCAAATATGTGTCATATTTATAATAAACACCTTTAGATATTTAAAAAAAGTAAGGAAAATGTTATATCAAAAGTGCGATATTTTCGACTGAACAAATACCCCAAACTTAACTTTGATCATCCCGAGCAAACTACTTATTTAAGAGAGCGAGAAAAAGAAAAAGAAAAACCTAAGTAGCACACTTTCGTAAGCAACACAATTGCACTGAGCACGTGTAACAAGCTTTTAAACCTCTAGGTGTCCCTAGTAGGAGGAGTATTGTCTCCTGAGGGTTTTGAGCAGATTACACCCACAAAATCCTATAATAAAAGAAAGATGGTGAAAGTTACATACAAAGATAAGAACTATAAAAGAAAGAACTTGAAAATAAGAGTTTCCAACTACACCAGTTTTTCGGTTGTCATGAGCCCTATCTTAATGGTCGTGAAAAGATATTAGAAATCACATCATCTCTCAATAAAATATCGTTTTTAGTTTTCCTCTCTATCTTTCCTCCAAACATTGATCATATACCCCTACGTGTGTGTAAAAGATATCCTTCCACTTAGAGAATTCAATTCAAGCTATCATACTTTTGTCCATCTTCCTTAGTACTTTTTAGTTGGTGAATATTTTAGATGGAATTGCTCATACATTTTTCATGCGACCGTTAATACTTCTTGAGGTACTAACCAACCGATTACAAAATGTGCTCGCGTATTAAGGCATAATTCCTCGTTTTGCAATACCTAAGGCTTAGCAGTGGCTTCTAAACCAGTTGGTCTAAGGCACTAGGTGATAAAGTATCCTCGCTATATTTTTTTTATGCCGCCTTAAGCAATTACAAAACCATTGTTCATTTTTTTCTTCACCACTTATATTTTATTTTATTTTCCTTCATGCTAAGACTTTTAGACAAGAGCATTTCAAGGTATTCTCTACTATCCCGAGTTTCAAGATATGTGTAAGTGCGTATAGTAGAGTATCAACGTTCAAATGTTTGGCCTCAAGAATAGGGACTATTTTTCAGACTTATTTTTATCCTCATATTAGCAATTCCTTCATTTTACTAACCCTTGGGACAACGGCTCATAACTACTTATTACTAGTTTTATTTAAGAAAACATCTAACTTTCTTTCTTTTCTCAAACTATTTCTATCTTTCATATGTAAATTTTCACTTTTAAACTTTCATTATCAAAAAAAAAGTGTGCTTATATATAGTATAATACAAAGTAATGCGTGAATAAGCCCAAACCTCCCCCAAACCTGTTTACAGCAATGTCCTCACTGATGTCATCTGTTAAGCTTAAAAAAACTGTAGACTTAGGAGGAAAAGTTAGTAACGGGGATATGAAATAGTGCAAGTAAAATTCTCCCCCAAACTTATTTTTTGGCTCACAATTTTATAAAAAATTTCTTTCAAGAGCCAAAATATCCCCCCCCCAACTTAAGTAAAATAGTATTAAGCATTTAAAATTATTGGGGGGGTTAAAGTTATTGGCCAAAGTAAAGCCTTACAAAGACTAAAAGTCAACACCAACCATTCAAAAAATTTATCGATGTAACGCATTGGTTGGTGGGAAATCAGAGATTTGAATAAGTGGGGAGATAGGAGGCGGTATGGTTTACGTCTCGGTTGATAGAAACGAAACAATAATGTGAACAGAAACGAGAATATAGATGATTTGGAATGGGAAGAATGGTCACATTCTCGTATGGGATAAGAAGAAATAGTGGTGGTTCGACTTCTTCAGGTAGAGGTTGATTAATCACAAAATCTGTGTCGTTTAGGAATGCAAGTTCGTCGGCGAAAATATCTTCGAAACTTTCATCGATGGTCCGATTAAACGTTTCAATCTCAATAAGTGTCACGCCAGAATTCAGCACACTTGATTTGTCAAAAATTATGGAGGTAGGAGACTCATAAAGCTCATCTAACTCATTCTCAAAAGAGTCTAAATCAAGTTGTCTTTCTAAAATTATCGAACTCGAAATATCGGATTGTGATTCATCAACACTCGCTATCATTAAAGGAAGATTAGAAGAAGAATCAGAGAAAGTGGAAGATGAAATGGGTAAACAAATTAGTGTGTCGAGTATTGCTGAACCAGATATGGGAAATAAAGGCTGAATTTCGTTCTGCTTTTCGGTTATACATTTATCATCAATTTCAAGATGCATATGGGGTTCGGGAAGAATAGTAAAAGGCTCGAGATGATGACCACACGGGAGTGAAAGGACCTGATAAATTGGTGGAACAAACTCATCAAAAATTTCGGGTTCATCATCCAATATATGCCCAACGTCAATATCCTCAATCAAGTGAAGATTAAAAGTCTCAGATACCTCATTAAAAGCATGGTTTTCAATCAATTGTGGTTATAGAGTGGAGGTGTAGAGATCACAAGGATTGGGTGTGGCTTCACTTGAAATGGACTGCTCACAATCAGGTAAATCAAACACTACAAAGTCACACAACTCATCAGACATTCTATCTTCAATTGGTGAATCATTTGGTGTACTTGATAGATCTGTGAAACTGAAGTTGTAGATTTCAATTTGAGATGGGGAGGTTTGATTTGGAAGGGTGTACTGCTCTCTCTCACTACCCAAATTCCCAATTTGTCTTATAGCCGTATCATACGTTGGAAAATTTTGAGCTGGTTTGAAACTAGTTGCTCGTTCGTTTTGTTTATTGAGGACGGTCATGCACTCATTCAATTCCTCTCTGGCACGGCGCGACGCTACTACATATTCTTCCACAGTCCGTTTAAGACTAGACATGGGTCGGTAAGGGGTTTCAGCATAAGATTGAAATTCTTGTGGATAAATAAAACTCCCAAATGACTGATTAAAAGGAATGTCTAGAGAAGGTGTAAAAATCAGGTAGGATTGATAAGAATCGAATGGTTGTGAAACTTGGGCAGGAGTAGGATCAACATTGTGATAAGAAGAATATTGATATCGGTTGGTTGGTTGGCGACTGTCAACAGATGTCATATACGCCACAAACCGAGTAGTAAAATCTTCTTTAGAAAGTGGTGGTGTTTGTTGTCCTAACGGTTTGACCGGATTGAAACTTTGACCGTTATTCCTTGCTATATACTCAGCGATGGACATGCGTTTAGGAGTTCCCTCACACACTTTAGATGGAGTATCAACAAAAGAAGATGTAGAATTTTGATGCGGTTGATAGGACCTGGAGTGAGGTGGCCAACTGTTTCTTTCCGCTTGCTCTATCCGATCTCTTAAAGACATGGTAGAGTCGGATGGTCGAAGCAATTACGATAACAAGAAATATCTGGTTCTGGATAGCAAAACTCGACAAGAGTTCTTTTATTTGGGTTACCCATTATAAGAAGGTGCAAAGAGGGAGGAGGGTGAAAAGATTTAAACTCTATTTGGATTGTTTTGCTTTGAAAGTGGGAATTGAGGGTTGACTCAACAAATCACAAAATGCACAAGCAAACCCTAGAACTAAGATTACCTAAGTCAAGCACTAGACCACTCCTAGACTTCCAAAGGACAAACCGCAGGATCAATACTCTACCACCTCTTTATAACTCTTGTGGCCAGGTAAGTGCTAGGTAAGTGGGAGGTATCCGCTATATGAATCACCGAAAATAGCGGGCCTAATTAAGTAACCACTTGCCTTAGGCACACTTTCCAAGACACCACAAAAGAAATACGAATAAGCGATAGATTACTCGCGACCTTCCTCTGTCCTATTTGAGCATGACGGTCCTTAGGGTCTTGATCTAGATATTTTTTAATTAATATAGGGTTATGCGGATACTCGTTTTGTGATTTGTGGGGCCTACGAAGAGTGATGAAATCCCCACCTAATCTGAATTATGGTCTTGCCCCTTAAAGTCCATATTAAAATATACAAAAACAACCCGCAAAACAAAACACACAAAAAGATTTTTGAGCGGCGATATTTTACAAAGAATCCTGTAGAAAATATATTATTGGATTTTTCAGAGGAGAGAGAAAGAGATAGAAAAGATACCAGAAAAGTTTGAGGGCACAACTTCCCAAGACCGCCGCGGTTCCGCCGCCGTTTGCACATAATAGCCGCGGTTCCGCCGCGCTTTAGGGGGTTCTTTGTTTAATTTGTTTACTGTGGCTTCCTTTGCTCCTCTGGGTCTTGATGAATGTCACTGAATTTTTATCTCCTAGCTAAAGTGACTCCAGATTCCCTCGCAAAAATTGCACACTAATCGTTAAATATGCAAGATGTGGTTTTGTTTTATTTTTATGATATAGATCGAATAAGAATTCAACACGAATAGCAGGAAAAAAATTACGCACGTATCCCTGGAAACGGCGCCATTTGATTGATCTGTTTTAAAGAAGTATTTGTAGAAATAACCGCAATCAATAACGGTGTCGCATGTAGCTAGACCGAGATGAGTACGGGTCGTCCTCAGGGATATATGGAATCTTTTAATCTTTCTTTAGACGTGTTGATTAGGAAGAAGAAGAAGAATAGATAATAGTGAAGAATAGTTATAGAATCTAGATCTACGTTAAACACAGATGTAAAATATAGATCTAGTTTAAAGACGGATGAAGATTTTATATCAGAAGAGGGCTTGTAGGGTTCGTTAGGATTTAGTAATCCTGGATGACTAATAAAGATGACTCCTTTTACCTTTTAATAGATTTAAAACTAGATTGATAATGATGAATGAGGATTAAGGTTCTTGGAAGAAACTAGGGTTTCCACACTATTGACCCTTGTCCTTTCATTGATCTCTATTCATGTCTAGCCCTTAACAAAACAATTGTTAATCCGATCTCAAATCGCGGTCGAGACTAGCAATGATAAGGATGTTAACGATTCTTTTGCTAAAATTTATAAACTTTATAAGACTTAAAAGAAGTTAAAATATTTTCTCATCTATTGATCTACCATAATCCTACGAACCCTATCAAACGGAGAATTACTCGTGCATGATGGAGATAGAAGAACGGATAGAGATGAAATTCATAATGTAACTAAATAATTAAACTACTAATTAATTAAACTAAAGATCTACCTTTATTAATCAACTTCACAAGTACAAACTTCAAGTTTAGATTACAAGAGGAAGAAGAAGTTGCTCTCGATCTCTGCCTTGTCGGATGTAGATGTTCCGTCGAATCTCACGTCGCTTTATCACGTCGAATCTTGGACCTGTCTTGGATCACTTGTTCTTTGACGGTGATTAGCTTATGTAAAAGATTGATGATTTCTAAGTTTAGCCATCGGTCCTTTATATAACCCCAAAACCAGAAACCAAAGATCCCCAGAATTAGGGTTTATTGTTGCAAATCACAACTAAAAATCCTAAATCCTGACTTGGTGAATCGGCCGTGGATTCCCCGCATATTGCATGGTTTGGCCGCGGAAGCGCGGTTTGTTGGTGAGATCTTGGCTTCAGAATTCTGGAGCTGCTTTGTTTTGACACATGGAGATTTATTTGATGTCTGAAATCTTTATATCTTTTCTGAGTCTCTGCCAGTATTGATTCTTCGATTTTATTTAACTTTATCGGCAGATTTTTAATTCCCGACATCTCAACATCTCGATCTCCTGACCTGAACTAAACCTTGCACAATATCTCAATGAATAATGTTAGTAATATTTGGTATTTTTGAGATATTATCCTAACCAATTTGATATGATATTATATTTTAAGAATATTGATTAAGGATATTTGATATGATATGCATATTTAAATTATCACAATATTATATAAATATTATATGCATACATTTTCCTTCATAATGTTTATTATAATATATAAACATAAGATGAGTAGTATTTTTACAGATAAACTCAAATATGTGTTATATTTATAATAAACACCTTTAGATATTTAAGAAAAATAAGGAAAATGTTATATCAAAAGTGCGATATTTTCGACTGAACAGTGCCCTAGGTGAATCTATTCATACCGAAGACGACATTCCTTCCGGTCAAGGACCCGGTGTGGATAAGTATGAAAAGTTCATGAATGATGCTAGAAAACCAATTTATGAGAATGCAAAGTATTCCCCCCTCTCATGGTTCGTCCAAATTTTCCAGATTAAGTGTCTAAATGGATGGAGCAATAAGTCATTCATAATTCTTCTGAAGTTCTTGAAAGATTCTATACTCCCGGGAAATAACGTGCCCGACAGCTGGTACGGAGCCCAAAAGATAATGTCTGATTTAGGTCTGAAGTGTGAGAAGATTCAAGCATGTCCCAAAATCTGCGTGTTGTACCAAAAAAAGAATTCAGATTTGAAAGAGTGTCCAACATGTGGAGATGTCAAGTATAAGCCGAAAGATCCTGATAAGAAGCCCGATATACCTGTTAAGATAGCACGATACTTTTCCATAACACAGAGGCTGCAGAAGCTATTCAGGTGCAAGAAAACAGCCGAGGCAATGATTTGGCATCACCGTGCTCCTCCAAGTGAAGATGGAAAAATGAGTCATCCAAGAGATTCACCGGTATCGAAAGATTTCGATAGGAGACACAAAATATTCAGTAGCGATCCTCGCAATGTCAGGCTCGGACTCGCTAGTGATGGCTTCTGCCCATTCAACTATATGGCTGGAAGCCACAGCACATGGCCCGTTGTAATGATAGTTTATAATCTGTCGTCTTGGTTGGTTATGGATCAATCATACTTTATGATGCCTCTTCTTATCGACGGACCAAACTCACCGGGAAACAATATCGATGTCTATCTCCGACCTCTGATCGATGAGTTAAAATCTTTATTCATTGATGGTGTAGAGACTTACGATGCAAACACAAATACAACCATCATACTGCGTGCGGATTTAATGTGGACAATTAATGACTTTCCTGCGTATGGAATGCTATCAGGTTAGTCCGTACATGGTCACAAAGCATGTCCTTATTGCCATCAACATAAAACATCGAAATTCTTGAATTTTAGCAGGAAGGTTTGTTATTGCGGCCGTCGACGTTTCCTGCCTCTAGACCATCCCTACAGGTTAGACGATGTTCACTTTAATGTTCATCAGGAGCTTCTTGGACCTCCAGCCCCATTGTCCAGAGAGGACGTGACTGCTCAGTAGGATGGTTACAATAATGTGACCTTCGGGATAAATCCGACAAAACAGTTCAAACCACCATTCTGGAACAAGTTAAGCATTTTCTTCAAGCTTCCGTACTGGTCAACAAATTTAGTGCATCATTGTCTGGACATCATGCACATAGAGAAGGGAGTATCCGAGCACGTACTCAACTTGCTTTTTTGTAAAGACGGAAAATCGAAAGACAACCTCCATACTCGGATGGATCTTCAAGACTAGAAAATTAGAAATGAATTGCATCCTAAACCGACAGTGGGTAAATCAGGCAAGTTTGTACTTCCCAATGCCGCGTAATAAGCATGTTCGGTCAATCCATCCATAGTATTATCTTGATTAAGGCATGACATGGTCTCTACTAGGAGAGAAAGAGAAGAAAACACTCTGCGTGCGCTCTTGCAAGATCAGATTGGTTATTATTTTATCTAATCATGATGGCTCCCACTGTTTTTAACAAATCTTCCTTCAAACCCTAAAAGGTAAGACTAGCCGGGATTAATTACATCCTACAAGTTTGCCAATCTTTCGGCCAGGCCAGTGTCGGTACTTTGAGGGAGGTTCCCCATGCTTTCGCACGGACCTAATTAAAATAAACCTCATTTTCCCAGGGGCGTTATCCCGTTAACACCTTTCTAGACACCTACTTGATCGGCTAATTATAATGTGTAAAACTCTCCTAAGAGTAACTCTTACTCGCAATGGGTATCGGGATCCAACTATCTCATAGAAGGTATGCAATCTCATTGCAAATTTCAACACTTGAAATTCCCGATAATATTTTTCCCCTAGCAACTTATAACCTTAACAAGGTCAACAAATCATAAGCGCTAGCCAAGTTCAACCTGTCATTTCCTGATTGAATTAAACCCATCCGCACGACCCTTAACATAGTCAATAAAGTCGTATAACTACCCTAATCCAATCGCATCATATGCTTAAGCAAATAAGCACTAATCAGCTACCGCACACTACGCCTTAACATAGTCAACAAACGTAGCACGAATACTAAGTAGTACTTATCTGAAATGAAGGAAGACTACGGCAGGTTTTTAAGAAAACCCTTTGCGTAATGAACTTGATATCGTTGTAGAATCGAGTGATTTTGAAAAAGAGTGTTTTTGAGGCTTTTGCTAGCTTTGCTAAAGAGGTCACTCCCGGTGAAGGGATCTCGGCTCTTTCCTCATCGAATGAGGTGCAGGATATTTCACAAATACCACTATGCAAAATAAAAACTATAGAAGTAATCAAAAGACAAACCGAGTGGGTTGTAGTATCTGCCAGTTTCGCTAAAGAGGTCACTCCCGGTGAAGGGATCTCGGCTCTTTCCTTATCGAATAAGGTGCTGGATATTCTACAAGGAATACCGCTATGCAAAGCAAGAACTAGAGCTACCAGTTTTAAAACAAGTTTCTGCAACATCTTTAGGTTTCTTTTTCTTTCATTAATCTCATTAATGAAGTCCCATCAATTATGCTTCCTAAGCATCACATAAGAAACGAAAGCAGCAATAGTTATTATATATCATATATATAATATAGGCATTCATCTTAGAATATCAAGTGATCACATCATAAAATATCAGCAGCAGAAGAACACATATGAAATATTGGATATACTGGGAATTCCGTATTTTAATTAAGCCAATAAAAAACGCGGATTCCACGGTCGCGATGAATAGCCAAACCCACATCCCTAGACCCCTACGAGAGTGGCAAGCAACCCTCCCAATTCTAGAGTTAGGACACCCGGTCTCGACTCCTCGAGATGGTCTCCCACTGGACCCTAAAACCCGGTTACTTGTGCTCTCCTCCTTGGGTCTATCCTAATGCGGAAAAGTAAATAATATACATCAATAGTGACATCATCCTCAACCTGGAAGTGCCCCAATAAAAGAATATTACATACAAGCTTTTACATGAATGAAAATGAAAATCTCTCATCTCACATAAAAAAAACTCGGCTATTCAAAACACGACGATCCAATATAACATATCACAGTAACACATAACATCACATGTCATCAACGTAAGTAAATATGCGTATCCCAATTGTCGTTGACATATAGCAACGAAACCGGCGATACACCACATATTACACTTATGGTCGCAGAAAAGAAAGTGAAAAACTACAACAATGGGAATCCGCAACCACCTTAGACATCATAAACCCAATGTATCACATACTTTGGATTTCATGCCCAACCAAATGAATTCCTTAGACATCACATGCCTAACAATTATAAACCCCGCATTTTAGTCTCGATATTGAAAACACTTTCCAATAACCTGTCGGGTAATTCAACAAGATTCCTGATAACCTGATCGAATGCTAGTCGGAAACTTTAGTAAACGGCTGCACCCCCGATGCCGTCGATGAAGTGCACTAAGGCGGAACACCGCGGTCGCGAGCACCCAAACTTTTGGCGACGGGGTTCTCCTACAGTCACTTGGTCGGGGCTATATGGCATGGCTATCTAGTAAGGTTACCCGGCGAGTATCCGCGTACGCTACGTGATTGCGACGGACTTTTGATCCACATAAAAATCCCGTAGCAACCGATCAAATGAGACTAAATTGCTAGATTTATAAAATTCAAACTAATTATCACATAACTAATTATTGTGGATTCCAAATATTGTATCACAATCACAGATAGCTAGACGATGTTAAACTTTTCAATCGAATCAACAAACATCCAAAATTTCTCAAAGAGCTCAACACTTGAGCGGAGTTTAAAAAGTACCCAGAATATGCCACAGCACCTATGAACCATCCGTAGAAGGGCCAACCCATGCCTCACTCATGTCGCCACGGAACTGCCGCAAATCATAGGGTATGACCGTAGTTCCGCGATCCAAAAAGTCGAGTTTGGGTATCGTTCTTCTAGAGGGTCCACAGAATCGCTTGTATGATTTTCTGAAGATTTTAAACTTGGAAAAAATCCAACTCTTAGAAAATTTCCAGCGAGAGAAGAAATGAGTTATTGATATCCGTTCAAACTTTTTAACGTCGTCTAAATAACCCGAATATATGTTAGAATTACGATTACGAAACACACCGAATTACCTTTGTACAAAGATAACATCACATGCAATTTTAGCAAAAACAAGCAACACCTGAAATACCAAAACCCAGAGACCGGAACACAGAAAAAATTTGAAGCCCAAATGCCCCAGAGGAACCAGTGAGCTCGGATTTTCAAGCCTTGTGGCCGGCCAAAAACGGGTGGGGAGTGTTCAAATTTCTACTGTGTTCATGTTATATCTCATATAATATTCTGCAGTTACTTAAAAAAAATTTGACACTTTAAAAAAATCGACAGAAACTAGATTTTTATATTGTTTCGGAGTTGTTTCGGTTTCGTAATTCTACAAACATCGTCTAATTCTCTAGCTTGGCTCTGATACCACTGCAGGGTTGTCTATCACGACAGCAAGGTTTCGAGAGGCATCGTCCATGCCAATTTTAAAAAATTGTCGTACTAAAGAACCCTAATCTTAGAATCTTAACTAGAGATTTAGACGAAACAACAATGTAAACAACATTACATCTAAGTGAATGAGAAATACAACCTTTGTAGACTGGTCCTTTACTTCTAAAGCTCCGTGTAGTAGTCCTTTCACTCCAAGTAGTGAACACCCGAACTCTAGTAAGGGTTCACATGAAGAAATGAACAAGCTTGCTCGAAGTCTTCGAGGCCGAAAATGATCTACGTCGAGAAGACTCAAGCTCATGCTACCTCTTCACTAATAGTAGATTAGTGAAGCAAACACCCTAAAATAAATGGCTAATAAAATAGAGGATGATGAAGTAGGAATTTTTCTCACTTTGGATTTATTTTTCTCACAATATTTCATCACCTTGAGAAAAGCTAGAAAGCTTTCTCATGAGGAAGAAGAAGATGAAGTGGAGATGATAATGAAAACTCATGAGGTGAGAATAGCAACCATGGGTGAGTTAGTGTCATACACTAACTCATGTAGAGACTAAACTATGGCTAAGGATAATGGTTAGGTTAATAAATATCTTAAGTAAAACAAATTAGTGGACTAAGTCAATGGACACAACAAGCTTCTCCAAGCTTCTAGCCATGACAAATTTCCACCAATTTGTGAATTACTAAAATAAATAAAAACCTTAATACTATCTTAAGTATAGTGTAAGTCTCATACACCCAAGAAGCATGTGGCATCAAGCATGACACAAAATAATGTACATTAATATATATCACATATATACTATATGCATACAAGTGAGAAAAAGAAATGTTTAGTGAGCAAATATTAGTTAATGTAAGTTAATATATCAAATATATAATTATACATTAAATTATCAAATCAACTCTTGATTTAATAATCCGGCTATATCACATACAACCGACTAATATCAAATGTAACAACTTATCGAATCAACACTTGATCCGATAACCCGACTATATCACATATAACCGACTGATATCACATATCGCGAGAATAGAATGCGGTATCACATACACGCATTAATCTTAGTCCCGCACATATCACATATGTTCTCCTACTTCGTTTCGCATGAACCAGGAAACCTCTGTGTAGGACTCTAAAAACTCGTCAATACGCCGGCAGTAGATGATGATCATATCAAACACCCACAAGCCACAAGCGGTCTGCTAAACGTAACGGCCACCCGGGTATTGAGCGATCAGAAGATCAACAAGAAAGCCTGCTCATACTCCTGCGAATCCAATCAGTAACACTACCGTACAATCCGGTCTCTTCGTCAGATATGTCGCATATCACAGCCTGGGGGTGATATAACGTCAGACCCCAATAGCCTGATAAGTCATGCCGATGTGAGGCTCATAACGGTTTGAGAAACTACTGATAACACTTACCAGTAGATCTCAGCAACCCTGGCCAGGGATTTCCTGCTATGGCCAATCGAGCATAGCGCAACATCAACCCCCAATACCGGGATAGACGAAATCCCCTCCTATCGCTCATTGCCTCCATGTGACTCGGGACTGTACCCAAAAACCACCGTTTTGCACGATCTCTTGAATATGGTAAGATGTAAATCAAAGCACAGTGGGAATCACACAAGACTCTATGACGATCTCGGGTCGACAGACTAACCTGTACCAGTGTCACCAGAGAATTGCTATCTGACGATAGGTATAATACCATCTAGGGGTTCTCGGCGAGTCCGTTCAGTATACCCAGTCTCCACCGAGCACCCATATACCATCTCTGATGTCAAACACCAATGGATATGAGATCATCCATCGCCCATCACATGGGTCGAGAAGCGTATACGCTAGTCTACTCTGGAATATCGATGCCCCGTTTCGATACTCCCACGACTGGGAACAATTGAAGGATGTACTTACCGACTACCCTGTCCCCACTAGTATGATCTGCATCATAATCCTGGTAGTCAAGTACTCATCATAAGGGCTTTATCAACATGTAATAGAAAGACAATAAATGTACATGTTAAGATAAAGAGCAACCAGATAGCATACTATCATGTCGAGCAAGAAAGTCCTCCCTATATATGTCCAAGCATCCACTACAATATACATCACATGTACAGTAATGGCCTTTAGGGCATAAACATAACTAACAGAATTTACAAAAAACGGTTTTTTATACTTGCAACACCGACATATCATACAGGATCTTTTCGAAAACCTTAACTAGCTAAACTACTTGGAGGTTTTAACTACTCTGATAGAGTTTATACCTCCTTGAATCTAATCTAGTCCTTCGGGTCTTCTTCTCCTTTCCTTGAGCTCCTCAAAGTTGCGGATCTAGCTCGGTCGCCGGCCTCCTCGTGTCGAAGACGATCCACCCGAGAGTCTATGGTTCAAGCTCCAACCTCTAAACCGAGGTAACTAAAGTACCCAGTTCGCTAAACTAGATAGCTTAGAAGATGTAGAGAGTTAATTGGAGTGTTTTATCTCAAAGGACCCTAAGTTTCACAACACATGTAAGGGTTAGGGTCTTGAGGAAGAAGGAGAAGAAAAAATGGAGAGAGAAAAGAAAATGCAAATGAGCCAAGTCATGTGTCTTGTGAAGAATGGCTCATTGTTTTTCTCACATGAAGCATGGATTATTTCCAATAGAAAATATCAACCATGCTTCAATAGTAAGTCCAAACCAATAAACAAATCAATAAGCCATGCTTCACCATACCACAAATATCTCCATTTTCCACCTCATTAATCTATTTTCCAAAATAGATAAATCCAATAATGAGGTGTCCCCTTCTAGAAGTATCTCTTGTAAAATTACAAGAATGCCCTCATCGTATATACATACCTGTATTTTTACTGTGAAAATACGAATACTATAAGATAATAATAATCCAATAATATAATACTAGAATCTGGCTTAAACCAAAGCCCCCTAGTATTATCCATCCGAACAACATCCGTGTAGCCAGTACACGTATATGATCGGAACCCTGCACGTAAAACCATACGGCCTCTACATCATTTCTCCTGAACCAGGGAAACCCTCTGTGTGGACTCTAAAGACTCGACAGTACGCTGGTAGTGGATTTAACCATAAGTCCGTCAGCGGCACTAGCTGTATGTAATGGCTACATAGGAATCTGTTTAAAAGAAGGTCGACGAGCGAACTCATCCGAACCCCTACTGAGCCTATCCGTGACAATCTCCGTATATTCCGGTCTGTTCGTCTAAGAGTATTGCATATCGGGCCTAGGGGTGGTAAACGTCAGACCCCTAATAACGCAATAAGTCATGTCGGTGTAGAGCCTAATACACCTTGAGAAACTACTGATGTACCTACCAGTAAATCTCACTTGCCCTGGCCAGGGACTTTGTGTATTGGCTATCCGAACACAGCGCAATATCAACTCCCAATACCGGAAGAAACGAATCCTTTCTATCCACTACTGCCTCTAAGTGCTTCGGGGCTACACCCAACCACTAACTGTTTGCACGCCTCATTTGAGCCGTGGTAGGGTAATAATCTAAGTGCAGTGGGAATACACTCAAGACGAATAATGATGTCAAGTCAACGAAATAATCTGTACTCATGTCACCCGAGAACTGCTAACTGACAATAGGTATAATACTAACCAGCAGTTCCCATCGAGTCTGTCCAGTGTAACTCATAACCCAATGAGCACCTGTATACTATCTCTGGTACGGCATACCAATAGCTGCGGGATAGGCCATCTCCCATGACTGGGATGAGAAGCATATACACCAGTCTACTCTGTAGTATCGATACCCTGTCTCGATAATCCTACGACTAGGGACAAGCTTAAGGATGTGCTTATAGACCACCCAGCCCCCCACTAGTGTGACTGCCATCACAATGCTGGTAGTCAAGCAAAGATCCTAAGGGCTCTATCAATATGTATTAGTAACAACAACTGAGCCTTTTATCCCAAGCATATGGGGTAGGCTACATGAACCAACATGAGAATCACGCCGGGTCCAGCACATATCAATATGTATTAGCGATATGCGAAAAGAAATATATACACATATTAAAATAGAATCAAACCAGATAGCATACTATCATATTGAGCAAGATTGTTATTATATCTGTGTATATCCAAGTATCCAAAATGAAATATACAATCCAGTACTATACAATAATAGCCTCTAAGGCATATATCACTAACAAACATCGCAGGCATGCAATAAACCATATGGAATATCGGATAAACTAGGAGCCCCATATTTCATTTAAGCCGCAAATGAAACACAACATTTCCCGGTCATGTGGATAGCCCGAACAATATCGATCCAAGACCCCTATGAACGCGGAAAGCCACCCGCCAATTCTAGAAACGAGGCAATCTGAACTCAATGTCATGATGGGCCACCTGGCACTTGCTAGAATCTGGTAACTTGGGCACCCCTCCATAGGTCTATCCTAAAACCCTACAAGTGCAGCAAGCAACCCGCCAATTCCAGGACGAAGAAGCCCGGTCTCAACTCCTTGAGATTGCGAACTACTGCATCATAAAACCCAGTTGCTCGAGCACTTTTCCATGGGTTACCTTAGTCCAGAAAATGAAAAAAAATACAAAGGAGACAACGACCGCAACCTGGCCGTGTCGCAATAATAGAATATACACAAAGTTGTAACGATGGCCAAAAACGGCCGCTCGTCCCGAATAAATGAATATACATGAATCATAAACTGTACAAAAATCATCACATGAGGAGATATACATCACGACAATCCAGCTAAACCGTCTCAAACATATACACAACAACACAAGTATCATATGTGAAACCCTTTTCTAATTGGCCATATAGCAATTAGACGACG
This sequence comes from Agapanthus africanus, assembly GCA_030015575.1. Classification (NCBI taxonomy): domain Eukaryota; kingdom Viridiplantae; phylum Streptophyta; class Magnoliopsida; order Asparagales; family Amaryllidaceae; genus Agapanthus; species Agapanthus africanus. Next base: position 387,706,233 of record CM057349.1, on the reverse strand, counting down.
TTTACCAACACATACCATTAAAAGCAAAACAAAAACGATGCTATAATTTCAATCAAGAAGTTTCCGAACTACCCATAAAAATTACAAATAGCACAAACAAAGACCTGGGGAAAAATGAACCACCCTAAAAATCTAGTTTCCCTCTGATTAAGCCCATGAAAGAAACAGGGGCCAAACCAGTGTGCCCTGGCCAACTCAGGCGGACAAAAGGCCAACTTGGGCGACCAGGGAACGTCTGTTTTGTTCCTTGCTTCTCCCACATGATTTTAGTAAAATACCCAGCTCAAAAATGTATTTCAAAAAATTTTCAGGTCGAGTTTATAAAAATGAACAGAGGCTTAATTCTAAGAAACTAGAAATGGAAAACTTCATTATCCAAAACTAAAACATTTTCACAAGAAAGTTAAAATTCTTTGGGCCGGCTCTGATACCATGTTGGGTCAGTCAATGCAGCGGAAGCTTGTCGTGGTGTCCAAAGGTCCCTCGGCGGCTACTTTTTACATTATCCCCTAGCGACAGACTATAAACCGCCTTACCAATTCGTACGGAGCACCCTAAGGGTAAGAGCCTGCGTTTCGCCACTACTGTCACACAATGAGAACCCTCCATGGGTCGGCTTCCCTGCCTAGTACCTCTGATACCAAGTTGGTCAGACAGCGCACCCCATCCCATGAGGTCGTCGTGGCCCAACTGGTCGCTCAGAACTACTTTTTACGCATGTCCCCCGTGATAGAATACAACCCATCGGACCCTCCGTATGGGACACCCTGTGTTGGATAAGTATACCCCTAGAGGCCTCTATTGTATAAGATGTTAGGGATATGTATGTATAGAACAATCTTGCTCAATATGATAGTATACTATTTGGTTTGTCTTTATCTTAACATGTATATTAGATATTACATTCTGTTATTACATGTTGATAAAGCCCGTAGGATCATTGCTTAACCACCAGTGTTATGACGGCGATCATACTTATGGGGGCTGGGTAGTCTATAAGCACATCCTTAAATGTCCCTAGTCGTGGGAGTATCGAGAATGGGCATCGATATTCCAGAATAGACTAGTGTATACGTATCTTGACCCCGACGAGGGGCGATGATTGGCCCCACGGCCATTGGTGTATAGCACCAAAGATTGTATACGGGTGCTCATTAGGTTATGAGTTATACTGGACGGACTCGCCGAGAACTTCTAGATGGTAATATACCTATCTTCAGATAATAGTTCTCTCATGACATAGGAATAGGGTAGTCTTTAGACCTGAGTTCGTCATTTGTCTCGAGTGTGTTCCCACTGTACTTAGATTACTACCCTACAACGGCTTTAAAGAGTCATGCAAACAGGTTTTAGTTATGTACAGTCCCGAAGCACTTAGGGGTAGTGAGCGATAGAAGGGATTTGTCTATCCCGGTATAGGGAGTCGGTGTTGCACTGTATTCGATTGGTCCTCAACATAAGACCTTGGCCAAGACAGATGAGATTTACTGATAGTGAGATCAGCAGTTTCTCGGGACGGTTTTGAGCCACATCAACATGACTTATCAGTTTTTTAAGGGTCTGAATTTTTTCACCCCCTAGACCTGGTATGTGACACTTTCAGACGAAGAGACAGAACTGTACGGAGATTGTCACTTTTAGGCTCAGAAGGGATACGGACGAGTTTGCTTATCGACCTTCTTTTCGTTCAATACCTGGGTAGCCGTTACTTACAGCCAGTGCCACTGACGTGCTTGTAGTTAAACCCACTACCAACATATTATTGAGTCTTTAGAATCCCACACAAAGGGTTTCCCGGCTCAGATGAAACGATATAATGTACGTATTTTGATACGTACGGAGGTTCTATTAAATACGTGTTTTTGTACACGTACTTTTAATCGGATATTTTGTTAATACTAGCTGGTTTGAAAGATAGATATATTATCATATTTAGATGAAATGTGAACTATTATTATATCTCCTTTGGTATCTTTTTTTAGTATTTGTATTTTGACACGAATACAATATTTATACGAATACGGGTATTGGTATAAATACGGATATTCGTGTCTTGATATAAATACGGGTATTTGTATCTTAATACAAATACGGGCATTCGTATCTTCTACGAATATGGGTCTATATATTTTGATACGAATACGGGTGTGTGTATTTGTAGCATATTCTTGTATTTGTGTGTGTGTATGTGTACAAATGATGTGGCTTCATTTCTCTTCTTATTTCTTCTCGTTTATAGTGGAAGTGTATGGACTTGTGACTCATATGTGTGAGTCACAATTCCACCCACTTCACACTTAAAAGAAAAGAAAAGAGAATGGTGATGTTTTGATCATTATCATCATCCTTAGCTTCTTCTTCTCTCTCTATTTTTTTCCTAGTTGAGGTGAGAAAAAGAAAAAGAAAGAAAACAAATAGATAACCTTTACTACATCACTTGTGATTAATTCTTAGCAAGTCTTGTTCACAAGTTTCTTCACTTAGTTTTTTAGTATAAAGCTAGAGTCTTTGCTGGGGTTCCTTCGAGTGGATCATGGTCGACAAGGAAGACCGACTCCCAGGCTTGTTTCCTGTAGACTTAGAAGCTCAAGAAGTGGAAAAGAAGACGAAGGAAACGACTACAAAGGTTGTAAACATCTAACCGAGTAGTTATCGTCTCTTTTAGCTTGCTAGTTTAATGTTTGGAATCGATTCAAGGTCGTAGAGGCTTGCGCTCTTGTGTAAAAAAATTTTTTTGTATTCCGCACGCAAGTTAGCGGCACGAGCATGAGATTTTACTTACACCCTAGGGGTAAGATCCAGCGCTTCGCCACACTGTTGAGAACTGTTAGGTCCCTTGTGCTCGCGCTGCAAGACTCACGGCGAAGACGGAAGCGAAAACAAAAAATTTATAGAAAGCACTAGCAACCGAAACCCTAGAATCGATTCCAAACACTAAACTAGACAACATTACATACAAGGTTAGGAGGCTAGATATCTTTGTAGCATGTCCGTGCAATTGCGAAAGACCTCTACTCCGCTCCATGCACTCTAGCTCGGCTCGAAAGTCATCGGGAACGAGCTTGAACGCCGATCTACCTTGCCGAAGATGATCCACCCGAGGGTGTCCGAATCAAGCTATAGCTTCACACTAGCAAATCAAGTGAAACAACTCACAAACAAAACTTGCTAAGAAATAATTGTGAGATTGATATAGTGGTGAATATCTCAAGTTTTCTCTCTTTACCAATTTTTCCTTTTCATTTTAGAAGCTAACATAAAGAGAAGAGAGAAGAAAGGAATGAGTAAAGTATAAATCCAAATCCTAGCATAATTCTTCTCTTTCTCTTTTTGTTCTCAAATGTTGTAGTGTGTGGGTGGATGAGTGAGTCACCCTAATGACTCATCCATCCACACTCTTCAACAAGCTTCTAAGGTTAATGGAATGTTTATGTGTACATACATGCACAAATACATACACACACACACACATTTATATATATACAACCAAATATGTATCAAAATACATATACTCGTATTCGTATCAAAATATGAATACTCATATTCATATTGAGATAAAAATATCTGTATTCGTATTAAGATACAAATACCCGTATTTTTACAAATACTCATATTCTTATAAATACCGTATTTGTATTAAAATACAAATACCCTATTCTTATAAAAATATGAATACCAAAAGAGAGAAAATGAGAGATATAATACTAGCTCACAAATAAAATCCAACTATCTTTCAAACTCGCTAGTATTAACAAAACACCCGATTAAAGTACGTGTATAAACTACACGTATTTAATCGAGTTTGAGTGCGTATCAAAATATGCACACACTATATCGTTTCGCTTGAACCGGAAAACCCTCTATGTGGGATTCTAAAGACTCGACAATACGATAGCAATGAGTTTAACCACAAGCACGTCAGTGGCACTAGCTATAACTAACGGCTACCCGGGTATTGAACGAAAGGAAGGTCGGAGAGCAAACTCATCAGTATCCTTACAGAGCCTGTAAGTCACAATCTCCGTACAGTTCGGTCTCTTCGTCTAAGAGTATCGCATACCGGGTCTAGAGAGGTGGATAACGTGAGACCCCTACTAACCCAAAAAGTCATGTCGATGTCAAGCTCATCACCTACAAAGAAACTACTGATCTACAATCAGTAAATCCCATCCACCATGTATAGGGATTTATGGTGATAGCCAACAGAACACAGCGCGACATCGACTCCCTACACCGGGAGAGACGAATCCCTAACGATCGCTCACTGCCTTCATATGGCTCAGGACTGTACCCAACTAAAACTTATTTGCAAGACTCAGTAGAGCCGTGGTAGGGTAGTAATCTAAGTACAATGGGAACTCACACGAGACAAATGACGATCTCAGGTCAACAGACTACTTATACTCATGTCACCAGAGAACTACTATCTGACGATAAGTATAGTATCATCTAGAAGTTTTCGGCAAGTCTGTCCAGTGTACTCACTTCCAGTGAGCACTTGTATACAATCTCAGGTGCAATACACCAATGGATATGAGACCTGCCACCGCCTCTCGTCGGGGTCTAGAAACGTATACACTAGTCTACTTTGGAATATCTATACCCAGTCTCGATACTCCCACGAGTAAGGACATTTAAGGATGTGCTTATGGACTACCCAGCTTTCACAAGTATGATTGCCATCATATTTCTGGTAGTCAAGCAAAGATCCTACGGGCTTTATCATTATATATTAGCGACACGTAATAACCAGTAAAACGTATACAAATTAATGATAAAGACAAATAGCATACTATCATCTTGAGTAAGACTGTTCTATCTGTATAGGTCCTCTTTCAATTATCATAATCGCCTACCTGCAATTATAATAATTATCTTGAGGGCACTATAACCAACAATCTCCCACTTGCATTTAAGGCTAATTATTACGGTATCACATACCCATACCTCGTGTGCTACCGAATACCTAACTTCTCTACTAACAGCTCGTGTATTAGAGAAATAGTCTCAGTGAGTGGATCCGCTATAATATTTCTAACTTTATCTCTCTATATCTTAACTTCACGAAGATCAACTATCGCCCGAACTGGGCGATACCCTGCCTTAGAATTTGTCTGGATACCTGATGGGACCAAGTTCATAAATGAACGACTTTATCCAACAAACTTCTTGGGTTATATCCTCTGTTGAATCAGCATCCAACGCCATGTCTACCTCAGTATCCGTTTGGAACTCTTTCCAACATACTGCACCTTAGTAGAGGGTAAACTTTTAACTCTGACAGCCATTTTGTCATCCAGGTAACTCCAGAAGCCAAAACCGGTAACCGCCTCCTGTAGGAGGCTGCCATTACCATACACCAAGAGCATCTTGATATGTTCTTCACCCCTTCCTTTTGTTTCTCCAGGATTAATATCTGCTTACTACACTAAGTACAAAAGCAACTTCTGGTCTGGTCTTGACATCACATGATTGACCCAATTGGCAAAGCAATTAGAATGCCATTCATGCGAGTCCCTCTCCAAATCAGTCTGGAAGATTTCTCTTTAGAGAGGATGACTCCATCACCTGCGGGAAAACTACCACTTTAGGATTCGTTACTTCTAAACCCTTTTAGAATGGTGTCCAAGTATCCGGATTGGGACACATATGTGATATATTATCCAGATCCTGTGTGGAGAAATATCTGTGACAACCAAATTTTGACCGATTGTAGTATAGGAACATTACTTCCTATCAGAAGTGTATCATCCATATGATACTACTCCCTACACACTTCTTACCAGGTTCATCTATTATTTTGATGAAGTCAAACACCTTGACTTTCACATTAAAACAGATGATCCATCTCCGTTATGCCCGCTTTAGCTATGAATAGACACAAGCAACTTGCACACTTTCCGCTGCTCCCACTGACTACGACAACCCTCTAGCAGAATCGTATGTACATGCACCTCTAAATACCCATTTAGAAAGACGTTATAGTCATCCACCTGCCAGATTTCATAGTCATGAATAGTATCAATGGCAAGTAATATCCGTATGGACTTCAGCACATACATTGAAGAAAAAGTTTCATCACAATCCACAACGGGTATTTGATGAAAACTCTTTACTACAAGTCTAGCCTTAGTAGATTACTACCTTTCCACCTACACTGATCTAGAAAGATCTACATGCTCCTAATGGGTTTTACCCCTTCAGGGGCACCCAGAAAATTCCATAATTTGCTGATGTGCGTGGAGTCCAACTTGGATATCTGGTATGTGGTCATCATCCGGAAGTCACCACTTCCTAATGGTCGGCTGATAACTAGTAGGGCTATCATAACCATGATGCAAACCTTCCTGTCACCGTCTACAAGGAAACCAAAATACCTCTCGGGTGATTGAGATTACCTACTAAAATTCATGGAGTGGCTGAGGATTTTTGGGTCCAAATGAATCCTTAGGTTCTACTAAATTTTCAGTAACCGTTTGCGGTTCTGGAATTACTTTCAGTTCTACCATACTCCCATTAATATCTTTTGCAAAAACAAGTCCTTTTTATAAAAAAAAGGTGGCGAGTCAAGAACAATATAACTATTGATCTTGCAAATGGTAGAAATTAAACCCTTGCGAAAGCTTGGGATAATCAACAAACTACTATTAAAGAAGCGTGCCTTGAGTTCGTCCGGATTCTGCTTTTAAACAAAAACCGAATAACTCCATATCTTAACAACCATAAGATATGCAACCATTCTATGTCCATATTGAATCAAAGGCGCTAATTTAGATAGAATCAGATTCAAAATGTTATGCAACTGTGTCCAGTGCATATCCCCTAAATGGAAAAGGGCCATACAGCATTACTCATCAAGGAGCGCACCCTCGGATGAGTAACCTATGAGAAACAATATTCTCATTATTACTATGACGGAATACCTAGCATAAGTATCTACATTTTCGATCACTTCGAAGAATCTTGATACTTCCAATGTCTGGTTGTCTACTTTATTCTTATACCTATAAACTTCTCAAAATGTTTGGACTCTGCATTTCAACGAATGTGTGTCTAAAACTAGAGAACTCATAAGTAAAATGGAATAAAGTAAGAGTAACAACCCCTTATCCATGAGGACACCGGATAACATACAATACCATGTATAAGTCCCAGGAGTATACTAACTCAAACTCCGTGTGTTGTAAGTTGAAAACTGTATTTTGGTTAAGAACGTCGATACTGTTATTCAATACACCTTACCTTATCCTCAACTGATAAAGGTAAATGTCTAGGACATAATTTTCAAAAATTAAATCCTACTTTATAAAATAAATATACGGATATATCATTTTAAAAATCGGTGCATAACAACGGTTATTCAAAAACCAAATATTTGCCGTTACGCAAAACCAGGTGATTTAATCTAACATCACCAATTACTACGAATTCTGATATTGAGGATCGAATCACCCATTTCCCAATATTCTACTCCTTCTCAGGATCTGTAATGCCCTACAGATGTAAGATACTAATCCGATATACATATACCCTAAAGTCAGAAATAATTGGGGAACGGTTTTTAATTACAACCACACAGAAAAACTGAAACATATAATGTTTCAAGGGGTGGCCGGGTATTCCTAGTAATTCCTTTTCCAATGCCTATATTTACGACAATAGTTGCAATTTCCTTTGCCCTCACTTCAATCCCTTTATATGTCTCTACATCTTACCTTCTGTACACCAACTTAAGCTAGTTGGTTTTCTTCCTTCCCTACCTTTCGGCACCTGCCTAAGGTTTGAAAAAAGACTATCCAACAAACGCAACGGGTGTACTCTCCTAATAAAACTAGCTCTCAGCTTGAGAGAAGGTAAAGGGAAGGGACAACCGAATTCTACAATTCAATTTCTCCAGAACCTGTAGCCATCCTCGGACTGAAATAAATTTCTTCGAGTTTGTATGTAACTACACGAGATGGCCATTCTAAGAAATATGGATATCCGTAGTGATATGGAGTGTTGTGGAAAATACAAAGAGTAAAGTAGGAGTGACAGGGATATATGCGATTTTGTCGTGAATCATAAAAATCCAAAGCCGGATGTAAAAAGGTTCGGTTAACTTGGTTTATGAGTTTTAGTTTATGGTCATTCATGGTCGCAAACTAGAGAGAGAAAAGAAACACTCAGTATGCACTCTTTCAAGATTAGATTGGTTAATTACTTTATCTAATCAGAATGGCTCCTACTGTTTTCTCGAATTCTCCTTCAAACCCTAAAAGAAAATTAGTCGGGATCATTTACACCTTACAAGTTTGCTAACCGTTCAGCCAAGCCAGTGTTTGTACTCTGAGGGAGGATCCCCGTGCTTTCGCACGAACCTAATTAATAACCCCATTTCTGCAGAGCATTAACCTCGTTAACACTTTTCTAGACACCTAATGGGTTAGCCGATTGTGAAGTGAAACTCTCCTGGGAGTAATACCTACTCATTATTAGGAATCGGGACCCAACTATCATTGTGTGATAACTTCGACGAACGACGACCAAAATCACCACACTCCAGAAGGAATGCGCATACTTGGAAAGTTTCCCTTATATTTGAAACTCCCGATATGGTTTTTTTTACCCCTAGGACCCTAGTGATCTTGACTGAGTCAGCAAATCAAAGGGTCCTAGTTAAGTTCAACCCGTCATTATCTTGATTATATTAGACCCACCCGCACCAGCCCTTGACTGACTCAACAAGGCCGTATGAATATCCTAACCAATCGCATCACATGCTACAAACAAGCACCACTTAGCTACCACATACTACGCCTTGACTGAGTCAACAAACGCAGCACGAATACTAAGCACTGCTCGTAGGAAATGACGGAGGGCTACGGCTGGTTTTTAGCGAAAACCATTAAAGTAATGAACTTGATATCGTTGGAGGAACTCAAGTGGCTTTGAAAAAGAGTTGTTTAGGCTCCGCTTTTAAAACAATTGGTTTTGAAGAAAACCGTGTAGTTTTAAAATTTGTTCTGAGAACAACATTTTAGATTTGTTTTCCTTGCATTATCCATATTGTAGGGTTCCTAGGCACTTTAATGAGGTCTCACAAGGCATCAACCATGCCAATTTCAAATTTTACAAGTGCCGAGAAACCCTAATACGGATCGTTAACTAGAATTTTAGGCGAAAGATGCAACTAGTTAACAACTTAACTAAAAGAATGGAAATACAACCTTTGTAGATCTGGTCCTCCACCTCCATAGCTCCGCAATGAAGTCTCCTCGCTGTCCAAATGGAAACCCGGGCTCTAGCGTCGGCTTCATCGGAGAAATGGGCGGGCAAGGTCGTCGGCTTCGTGCCGAAGATGATCTACGTCGAGGCATCACAAGATCAAGCTCCCACTTCACTAAGTCATGAAACTTGTGAAGAAAACACCCTATACTACTTGGCAAGTGGTAGAGGATGAAGAAATAGGAAGTGGGTTCACTTTAGAATTGGATTTCTCACTCATTTTCTCAAGTTGCCATTGATGGAGGCAAGCTTCTTCTTGAAGAAGAAGAAAAAGAAGATAAAAAATGTTATGATAAGTCTATTACAAAAAGAAAATAAAATGAATACTTATCATAATCCAACCATGGTCAAGTGTAGAGAATGAACTAGGGTTAAGTGGAATGGTTAGGGTTAAGCATGAGACAAAATGGTGACTTAGTCAAAGCTTCATGAAGCTTCAATATCAAACAAAGAAAGCCACCATTTTCTCTTTATCATTTTCTTTTGTCAAAATGAACAAAAGAAATAAATAAATGAATAAGTAAATAAACCAAAACCCTAACCACTCATATAACCATGGTTTAATCTTTACACAAACTCAAGTAAGCATGTATCATCAAACATGATACAATCAAGTGCACAAAAGTATATCACATATACAACTTGTGAACTTCAAGTGAGAAAATCCATTTAAAGTGAACCAATACTAGTTAATGCAAAGTAATATATTAAATATATAATTATACATTAAATCATTAAATCAACACTTGATTTAACGATCCGGTTATATCGCATATAACCAACTAGTATCCTATGTATCGGCTTACCGAAGCAATCCTTGATTCGATAACTAGGTTATATCGCATACAACCTTTCGATACATTCATCGCGAGAATGGAATACGGTATCACATACACGCATTATTCTCGGTCCCGCACATATCTCATATGCGCTCCTATTTCGTTTCGCTTGAGCCAGGAAACCTCTGTGTAGGACTCTAAAGACTCGTCAATACGCCGGCAGCAGGTGATGATCATATCAAACACCCACAAGCCGCAAGCGGTCTGCTAAACGTAACGGCCACCCGGGTATTGAGCGATCAGAAGATCGACGAGCAAGCCCGCTCATACTCCTGTGAATCCAACCAGTAACACTTACCGTACAGTCCGGTCTGTTCGTCTGATATGTCGCATATCTTGCCTAGGGGTGGTAAACGTCAGACCCCAATAGCTCGATAAGTCGTGTCGATATGAGGTCTATAACAGTTCGAGAAACTACTGGTAACACTTACCAGTAAATCTCAGCAACCCTGGCCAGGGATTTCCGGTTATAGCCAATCGAACACAGCGCAACATCAACTCCCTATACCGGGAGAGACGAATCCCCTCCTATCGCTCATTGCCTCCATGTGACTCGGGACTGTACCCAAAAACCACCGTTTGGCACGCCCTCTTGGACGTGGTAAGGTGGAAATCAAAGCACAGTGGGAACCACACAAGACTCTATGACGATCTCGGGTCAACAGACTACTCTGTACCAGTGTCACCAGAGAACTGCCATCTGACGTAAGGTATAATACCATCTGGGAGTTCTCGGCGAGTCCGTCCAGTGTACCCAGTCTCCACTGAGTACCCGTATATCATCTCTGATGTCAAACACCAATGGATATGGGATCATCCATCGCCCATCTGTATGGGTCGAGAAGGTATACGCTAGTCTACTCTGGTATATCGATACCCCGTCTCGATACACCCACGACTAGGGACTTTGAAGGATGTACTTATAGACTATCTGTCCCCACTAGTATGATCTGCATCATAGTCCAGGTAGTCAAGTACACATCCTAAGGGCTTTACCAACATGTAACAGAGAGACAATCAGTATACACGTTAAGGTAAAGATCAACCAGATAGCATACTATCATGTCGAGCAAGAAAGTCCTCCCTATATACGTCCTAGCATCCACTACAATATACATCATATGTACAGTAATGGCCTCTAGGGCATACATATAACTAACAATCTTCCACTTGCACTAGGGCCATCTGATAGCAGTGGTTGTAGTATCTCATACTCAACCATCCCGGAAAAGTCTCTCTTTGGGAAAAGGCCTTTATGAGTGGATCCGCCGTGTTGTCCTCTGAGTCTACTCTCCTAATCTCGATCGCCCTGGAGATCAACTATCTCCATGATCAGGTGATGCTGCCTCAGAATATGTCTGGATCACTGATGGGACCGGCGTTCCTTGGCATAAGCCATAACTCCATTGTCACACAATGGGAGGAACTAAGTTCATCTCATGAACAAATATACATCCAGACTGCCTCTTTGGTAGCATCTTAAGTAGCGATGTATCGAGCCTTTATCGTCTAGTATGCCACGGTATCTAGCTTGGAACTCTTCCAACATACCGTCCCTTTACTGAGGGTAAAGACAATGCCTGCGACTGACTCTCAGTCGTCCTTATCATCCTGGAACCCTTCCAGTGATTCTCCCCAGGATCGATTGATACCATCTCACTACAACTAGTGAGAATCCTAACATCTAATTAGATCTATCTCATAGACCCAAACCCAAGATTTAGGAGGTATCACTTTGATCATTTATAGAGAATCATTGTGATAAGCGGAGATTGACCGAGCGTAGTATAGGAAACTCCTTCCCTATCAAGAGTATGTCATCTACGTACTCTACGAGGATCATCACCATACTCCCTACTACCTTTTTGTATATACAAGGTTCATCTACCATTTTGATGATGTCAAACTGTTTGACTACTACATCAAAACAGATGTTCCATCTCCGTGATGCCTGCTTTATCACATAAAACATCTTGCACACGTTTCCGCTGCTCCCACTGTCTACGAAGCCCTCTGGCTGTGTACTTATAGACGCCCTCTTCTAAAACATCATTTAGAAAAGATGTCATGACACCCAACCACCAGATATCGTAGTCATGGTATGTAGCCGTGGCAAGTAGGATCTGGATGGACTTAAGCATAGCTACTTAGAAAAGGTTTCATCATCATCCATACCTGGTCAATGATGTAGACCTTTAACAAGTCTAGCTTTAAAAGTCTCAACTCTTCCATGTACACCAAGTAATCTTCTCAAGATATACTTGCTCCTGATGGGGATTTAACCCTTCAGATATAGCAACCAAAGTCCATACTTTGTTGGTGTACATGGATTCCATCTCAGATCGCTAAGCATCCAGCCATTCTTACAGAGTCCCACTCCTGATGGCCAGTTCGAAACTAGTTGGGTCATCATCTCATGATACAATCCTCGCTCCCACTGTCATAGAGAAACCAAAATATCTCTCAGGTGGGTGAGGAACCCTACTAGATCGGCGGAGACGCTGAGGTTCGTTGGAACCTACTGAATCCTTTGGTTCTACCAAATCATCTGCTGTTGTTTGTATAGCTGGAACCTTTCCAGTTGTACATAATAAACCTTGCCTCGAGCTTGTCCGGATTTTGCTTTTCAGACATAGCCCGGACAACCCCAAATCTTAACTAACTTAAGAGATGGGCTCTTCCCTTATCATATCAAATATGAAGTGGTAGGCAACTGATTTGATTTAAACCTTATTCAATAGGTATGCAGCTTCTCAAGTGCATAACTCCAAAAAGGAAACAGGTAACTCAGTAGTACTTATCACAGAGCACACCTTATCATATAGGGTGTGATTGCTCTGCCCCGATATACCATCGTGCTATGGTGTATACGGAGGAGTAATGCTGAGAGAGAATCTCATTCTCCTTTTAGAATAATCCAGGAATTCCGTGCTCAAGTATTCTCCTCCTTGATCACATCAAAGGACATAATACTTTTACCCGTATTGGTTCTCTACTTCTAGCTTATATTCTGTGAATATCTTAAAAGGTTCGGACATGTGTTTCAACAGGAACATATGTCTGAATCTTGAGAGATCATCAGAGAATGTAATGAAGTAAAAAGAACCGGTCTTTGCATGTGTAGACAGGGGACCTTCATACATCAACATGTATCATCCCAAGAGTTCACTAACTCTTTCTCTGTTTCCAATAAACAGAGCTATGGTCATCTTATCTTTGTGACATGACTGGCAAGTTTCACAAGATGTAAATTCAAACAGATTTAAATATGCATCTAAATGTAACTTCAGCTAGTCAGGTCGCATTGATATGACCTAGTCTACAATACCTCAAGAAAAATTCGTTCATTTCTGAACTCATCCTCTTGTGTGTGTTCTGTCTATTAAGAACTGTAGTTTGATTTAGAACATCAACGCTTTTAGATAACGTGCCTGATCCGATCAACTTTTGATATAGGAAATGTTCAAAATATTATCCAACAATACAAAATTTTATCATTTCTTTACTAATAAAGAGACTGATATGATTTTGTATATCAGGTTCGGTATCTAATAACATTCGTTCAGAATCAATGTATTGTAATACAGGGTGACAGTGACCAACAGACTTGGCTGCAACACTTGCCCCGTTTTCTGCCTCATGAAACTTATCACCCGTTCTCAGTTCTCTACCTTTCTGTAGCCCTATGTAACAGATTACATATCTGGGATCCTGATCTGGTATCATATACCCAGGATGCGGAGGATACTGAGAAACAGTTCTTTGTAATGAACACACCCGAAGGAGATGCATCATATGTACTTTCTTCGTTTGGGCGGCACGGGAATTCTGGCATTCCCCTATTTCTTGCTCTGTCTTATAACAATTATAAGTTGGAGCGGGACCAACGTTCCCCAGCTCAGTATAACAAGCGGGTTCGGTCAATAATCCGTATTATTATCTTGATTAAGGCGTAATATGGTCGCTACCTGGAGAGAGAGAGAGAAGAAAACACTCAGCGTGCGCTCTTGCAAGAATAGATTGGTTATTATTTTATCTAATCAGGATGGCTCCCACTGCTTTTTATCAAATCTTCCTTCAAACCCTAAAAGGAAAGACTAGCCGAGATTAATTACACACTACAAGTTCGCCAATCTTTCAGCCAGGCCAGTGTCGGTACTTTGAGGGAGGTCCCCCGTGCTTTCGCACGAACCTAATTAATGTAAACCCAGAGGCGTAACCCCGTTTTCCCAGAAGCGTAACCCCGTTGACACCTTTCTAGACACCTACTTGATTGGCTAATTGTAATGTGTAAAACTCTCCCAGGAGTAACAATTACTCACAGCGGGTATCGGGATCCAACTATCTCATAGAAGATATGCAATCTCATTGCAAATTTCAACACTTGAAATTCCCGATAATATTTTGCCCCTAGTGTTCTATGACCTTGACGAATGCCAAACAACCCATAGTCCACTAGTCAAGTTCAACCCGTACATTTCTTGATTGAATTAAACCCACCCGCACGACCCTTGACGAATGCCAAACAACGCCGTACGAATACCCTAATCCAATCGCATCATATGCTCAAGCAGATAAATACTAGTTAGCTACCGTACACTACGCCTTGACGAATGCCAAACTACCGCAGCACGAATACTAACTAGTACATATCTGAAATGACGGAGGGCTACGACAGGTTTTTCTGAAAACCTATTGCGTAATAAACTTGATATCATTGTAGAATCAAATGATTTTAAAAATGGAGTGCTTTTGAGGCTTTTCTAGTTTTGCTAAAGGGGTCACTCCCGGTGAAGGGATCGTCGGTCCTTTCCTCGTCGAATGAGGTGCGGGATATATCACATATATCACTGTGCAAAGCAAAAACTCTTAAAAGCAATCAAAAGACAAACCGAGTGTGTAGCATCTGCCAGTTATTGCTAAAGGAGTCACTCCCGGTGAAGGGATCTCGGTCCTTTCCTCATCGAATAAGGTGCAGGATATATCACATATACCGTTGTGCAAAGCAAGAACTGTAGCTACCTGTTTTATTTTTTGAAATTCAATTCTACAACATCTTAGGTTTCTTTTCTTTCATTAATCACATTAATGAAGTCCCATCATTTAAGTACCTAAATATCACAGATAAATACAACGTACACTTATGCCATCCGTATTTGCCTCGATGTCCCCTCGTGCACCGTTAGGTTAGGTAACTAACGGCAGAGCGGGGAAGGGCTAGCGCGGGTGTAAAACATAAGTAACGCCTATATAATATATCATATATACTATATAAAGTATCCATCACAGAACATATCACATGATCACATCACAGATATCGCAGCAGAAGAATCATATGAAATATTGGATATACTAGGACGTCCGTGTTTTCAATACGAGCCAGTATAAAACACGGATTCTACGGTCGTGATGAATAGCCAAACCCACACCCCTAGACCCCTACGAGAGCAGCAAGCAACCCTACCAATTCTGGAGTTAGGAGACCCGGACTCGACTCCTCGAGTTGGTCTCCCACTGGACTCCAGAACCCGGTTACTTGTGCTCCCCTCCTTGGGTCTATCCTAGTGCGGAAAAGTAAATAATATACAAAAGGTGACATCTTCCGCAACCTGGAAGTGCCCCAATAAAAGAATATTACATACAAGTTTTTACATGAATGAAAATGAAAAAACACTCATCTCACATAAAAACCCCCGGCTATTCAAACACGACGATCCAATATAACATATCCAGCAACACATAACATCACATGTCATCAACGTAAGTAAATATGCGCATCCCAATTGTCGTTGACATATAGCAACGAAACCGGCGATATCACATATTACACTTACGGTCACAGAAAAGAAAGTGTAAAACTACAACAGTTGGAATCCGCAACCTCTTTAGACATCGCATGCCTAATCAAATGAATTCCTTAGACATCGCATGCCTAACAATTATAAACCCCGCATTTTAGTCTCATTATCGAAAACACTTTTCAATATCAAGTCGGGCAATTCAAGAAGATTCCCGACATCCTGATCGAATGCTCGTCGCAAACTTTAGTAGGCGGCCGCACCCCCGATGCCGCTGACGAAGTGCACCAAGGCGGAACACCGCTGCCGCGAGCACCCGGACGGATGCTTTCGGCGATGGGGTTCTCCTACAGTCACTTGGTCGGGGCTATGGAGTGAGGCTGTCTATTAAGTTTACCCGGCGAGTATCCGCGTACGCTACGTGATTGCGACGGACTTTTGATCACATCAAAATTCCGTGGCAACCGATCAAGTGAGACTAAATTGCTAGATTTATAACATTCATTCAGTTATCTCATAACTACTTGTGAATTCCAAATATTGTATCACATTCCAGATAAATAGAAAATGTTAAACTTTCCGATCGAACATTCAAACACCCAAGTTTTCCCGATACAGCTCAACTCATGAAATAAGTTCAAAGACATTCACTTCGTGCCTCAGTACCAACGGTCCAGCCGTAGAAGGGTCAAGCCAACGCCTCACATGTGGCACGCCGTACTGCCCCAAACCCGAAGGTTCAAAGGGCAGTTCAAGACGGTCACATAATCGAGTTAAGTTTTGTTGTCTTCTAGAGGGTCCATCACGTTATTTGCACTACTTAGAACGTCTTTAAACCACGGAAAAATCCAACACTTGGAAATTTTCCGACAGGGGAAAAGGTGGGTATTTATATCCGGTCGAACTTTTTAACATATTCAAAAATTATCCGGAAAACACATAGACAAAGTTTGACAATCCGATCGAAACTACGAACTCCCAATACACCCCAGAAAATTCAACTCTTGAATAAATTTTAAAAATTCCCATAAAATTCAGCATTTAAATAAAGAAGTTACTGTGCAAAAATGGTTGACTGAAGAGACTAAATGGGCGCGGAACCGCCGCAATAGGCGGCTAATGCCGCTGATCCGCCGCGCTTTAGACAGATCATTAGGTAATTTTTGCACCGTAATTCTTAGAATTTCCTGATGAATTTTTTAAGCATTTTTAATTTGAAAAAAACCACTTTTTCAGAAAAAGTCCAGAGAGCATGATCGGGTTAGGGTTTCGGGTTCGTTCGGGTTTCAAACTTCGTCTACGCATCGCCTAAGGCTCTAACCTGGCTTTGATACCACTGTAGGGTTCCTAGGCACTCTAATGAGGTCTCACAAGGCATCAACCATGCCAATTTCAAATTTTACAAGTGCCGAGAAACCCTAATACGGATCGTTAACTAGAATTTTAGGCGAAAGATGCAACTAGTTAACAACTTAACTAAAAGAACGGAAATACAACCTTTGTAGATCCGGTCCTCCACCTCCATAGCTCCGCAATGAAGTCTCCTCGCTGTCCAAATGGAAACCCGGGCTCTAGCGTCGGCTTCATCGGAGAAATGGGCGGGCAAGGTCGTCGGCTTCGTGCCGAAGATGATCTACGTCGAGGCATCACAAGATCAAGCTCCCACTTCACTAAGTCATGAAACTTGTGAAGAAAACACCCTATACTACTTGGCAAGTGGTAGAGGATGAAGAAATAGGAAGTGGGTTCACTTTAGAATTGGATTTCTCAGCTTCTTCTTGAAGAAGAAGAAGAAGAAGATGAAAAATGTTATGATAAGTCTATTACAAAAAGAAAATAAAATGAATACTTATCATAATCCAACCATGGTCAAGTGTAGAGAATGAACTAGGGTTAAGTGGAATGGTTAGGGTTAAGCATGAGACAAAATGGTGACTTAGTCAAAGCTTCAATATCAAACAAAGAAAGCCACCATTTTCTCTTTATCATTTTCTTTTGTCAAAATGAACAAAAGAAATAAATAAATGAATAAGTAAATAAACCAAAACCCTAACCACTCATATAACCATGGTTTAATCTTTACACAAACTCAAGTAAGCATGTATCATCAAACATGATACAATCAAGTGCACAAAAGTATATCACATATACAACTTGTGAACTTCAAGTGAGAAAATCCATTTAAAGTGAACCAATACTAGTTAATGCAAAGTAATATATTAAATATATAATTATACATTAAATCATTAAATCAACACTTGATTTAACGATCCGGTCATATCGCATATAACCGACTAGTATCCTATGTATCGGCTTACCGAAGCAATCCTTGATTCGATAACTAGGTTATATCGCATACAACCTTTCGATACATTCATCGCGAGAATGGAATATGGTATCACATACACGCATTATTCTCGGTCCCGCACATATCTCATATGCGCTCCTATTTCGTTTCGCTTGAGCCAGGAAACCTCTGTGTAGGACTCTAAAGACTCGTCAATACGCCGGCAGCAGGTGATGATCATATCAAACACCCACAAGCCGCAAGCGGTCTGCTAAACGTAACGGCCACCAGGGTATTGAGCGATCAGAAGATCGACGAGCAAGCCCGCTCATACTCCTGTGAATCCAACCAATAACACTTACCGTACAGTCCGGTCTGTTCGTCTGATATGTCGCATATCTTGCCTAGGGGTGGTAAACGTCAGACCCCAATAGCTCGATAAGTCGTGTCGATATGAGGTCTATAACAGTTCGAGAAACTACTGGTAACACTTACCAGTAAATCTCAGCAACCCTGGCCAGGGATTTCCGGTTATAGCCAATCGAACACAGCGCAACATCAACTCCCTATACCGGGAGAGACGAATCCCCTCCTATCGCTCATTGCCTCCATGTGACTCGGGACTGTACCCAAAAACCACCGTTTTGCACGCCCTCTTGGACGTGGTAAGGTGGAAATCAAAGCACAGTGGGAACCACACAAGACTCTATGACGATCTCGGGTCAACAGACTACTCTGTACCAGTGTCACCAGAGAACTGCCATCTGACGTAAGGTATAATACCATCTGGGAGTTCTCGGCGAGTCCGTCCAGTGTACCCAGTCTCCACTGAGCACCCGTATATCATCTCTGATGTCAAACACCAATGGATATGGGATCATCCATCGCCCATCTGTATGGGTCGAGAAGGTATACTCTAGTCTACTCTGGTATATCGATGCCCCGTCTCGATACACCCACGACTAGGGACTTTGAAGGATGTACTTATAGACTATCTGTCCCCACTAGTATGATCTGCATCATAGTCCAGGTAGTCAAGTACACATCCTAAGGGCTTTACCAACATGTAACAGAGAGACAATCAGTATACACGTTAAGGTAAAGATCAACCAGATAGCATACTATCATGTCGAGCAAGAAAGTCCTCCCTATATACATCCTAGCATCCACTACAATATACATCATATGTACAGTAATGGCCTCTAGGGCATATATATAACTAACACATATAATATGTGTTAGTTGTATGTATGCCCTAGAGGCCAGTATTGTACAGATGATGTATATTATATTGGATGCTTGGACATATATAGAGATGACTTTCTTGCTCGATATGATAGTATGCTATCTGGTTGCTCTTTATCTTAACATGTACACTTGTCATTTAAACTGTCTTATAGTTACATGTTGATAAAGCCCTAAGGATGTATACTTGACTACCTGGACTATGATGCAGATCATACTAGTGGGGACATGGTAGTCCATAAGTACATCCTTCAAGGTCCCTAGTCGTGGGTGTATCGAGACGGGGCATCGATATACCAGTGTAGACTAGCGTATACGCTTCTCGACCCATGAGATGGGCGATGGATGATCCCATATCCATTGGTGTTTGACATCAGAGATGGTGTACGGGTGCTCAGTGGAGACTGGGTACACTGGACGGACTCGTCGAGAACTCCCAGATGGTATTATACCTCACGTCAGATGGCAGTTCTCAGGTGACACTAGTACAGGTTAGTCTGTAGACCCGAGATCGTCATAGAGTCTTGTGTGATTCCCACTGTGCTTTGATCTCCACCTTACCACGTCCATGAGGGCGTGCAAAACGGTGGTCTTTGGGTACAGTCCCGAGTCACATGGAGGCAATGAGCGATAGGAGGGGTTTCTTCTCTCCCGGTATTGGGGGTTGATGTTGCGCTGTGCTCGATTGGCCGTAACAGGGAAGTCCCTGGCCAGGGCTGATCAGAGATTTGCTGGTAAGTGTTACCAGTAGTTTCTCGACCCGTTATGAGCCTCACATCGGCACGACTTATCGGTTATTGGGGTCTGACGTTTACCACCCCTAGACTTGATATGCGACATATCAGACGAACAGACCGGACTGTACGGTAAGTGTTACTGGTTGGATTCACAGGAGTGTGAGCGGGCTAGCTCGTCGATCTTCTGATCGCTCAATACCCGGATGGCCGTTACGTTTAGCAGACCGCTTGCGGCTTGTGGGTGCTTGATATGATCATCATCTGCTACCGGCGTATTGACGAGTCTTTAGAGTCCTACACAGAGGTTTCCTGGCTCAAGCGAAACGAAATAGGGGCGCATATGAGATATGTGCAGGGGCGAGAATAATGCGTGTATGTGATACCGTATTTTATTCTCACGATGAATGTATGGATTGGTTATATGCGATATAACCTAGATATCGAATCAAGGATTGATTCGATAAGCCGATACATAGGATACTAGTCGGTTATATGCGATATGACCGGATCGTTAAATCAAGTGTTGATTTAATGATTTAATGTATAATAATTTATTTGATATATTACTTTGCATTAACTAGTATTGGTTCATTTTAAAAGAATTTTCTCACTTGATGCACATTGTATATGTGATATATTTTTGTGCACTTGTTTGTATCATGTTTGATGATACTTGCTCACTTGGGTTTGTGTAAAGATTAAACCATGGTTATATGAATGGTTAGGGCTTTGTTTATTTACTTATTTATTTATTTATTTATTCATTTTGGAAAATAAATGAGAATGGTGGCTTATTTTGTTTGTATATGTTGAAGCTTCTTGAAGCTTTGAACAAGTCCACCATTCTTATCTCATCCTTAACCCTAACCATTCCTACTAACCCTAGTTTACTCTCTACACTTGACTATGGTTAGGATATGATAAGTATTCATATTAGTTTCTTTTTAAATAAGACACTTATCATATTCTTGCTTCTTGATCATCATCTTCTTCTTCAAGAAAAGCTTAAGTCCATCAATGGCAACTTGAGCAAAAGTGAGAGAAATCCAAATCTAAAGTGAACCCACCTCCTATTTCTTCATCCTCTACCTCTTGCCAAGTACGTAGTATAGGGTGTTTACTTCACAAGTTTCACAACTTGGTGAAGTTGGAGCTTGATCTTGTGTAGCCTCGACGTAGATCATCTTCGGCATGAAGCCGACGACCTTGCCCGCCCATTTCTCCGATGAAGCCGATGCTTGAGTTTGGGATTCGAGACGGACAGCGAGAGGACGTCTACGTGGAGCTAAGGAAGTGGATAACCGGATCTACAAAGATTGTAGCTTCTTATCTTTAGTTAAGTTGTTAACTAGATTCGTATTTCGCCTAAACTTCTAGTCAACGATCCGGATTAGGGTTTCTCGGCACCCGTAAATTTTTGAAATTGGTATGGTAGATGCCTTGTGAGACCTCATTAGAGTGCCTAGGAACCCTACAATATGATCCCATCATTTATGTTTCTAGCCACAACAGAAACAACCAAAAATAGCATGCTTTATATACCATCTACATTCGCTTGGGGGTACCGGGTCTTCACTATAAGGTTACTTAACTTACGGCAGCGGGGACAGGGCTAGCGCAGATGCAAAACATATAAACACACACACACACACACACACACACACATATGCAAGTAATAAAAATCACAGGCATGTGATAAACAGCAAACAAGATGGAATAGCGGATAAACTAAAAGTCCCATGTTTCGTTTGAGCCAAACGAATACCAACGCTCCTCGGTAGTGTGGACAGCCCATACAACATCGAACCATGACCCCTACGAGTGCGGCAAGTTATCCACTAATTCTAGAAGTGAGGCAGCCCATACTCAATGTCATAAGTGGGCCACCCTGCACTTCTTAGAATCCGGTAACTTAAGACTCCTCCGTGGGTCAACCTACAAGTCCTACAAGTTCTGAGATCAACCCGCCAATTCTAGAGCGAGACGGCTCGAACTCATCACCATGATACAACCACCTTCCGCACTCTAGAACCTGGCTACCCGAACATTTCTCCCAGGTTTATCCTAGTACAAAAATGAAATATATACAATGGCGACAATGTCCTCAACCCGGACATGTTCCAATAAAAGAATATACATCAAACGGAAACAACGGCCATAATCCGGCCGCTCGTCCCAAATAAATGAATAAAAATATCAAAACTATACAAGCATATCGCACGAGGGGCTATCTTTCACGACAATCTGGCTAAACCATCACAAGATATATATCTAAACCAACAAAACAAGTAACTAGTGTGCAACCCATTCTAATCGAACATATATTAATTAGAAGACGTTGTCCAACACACAAATAAAGATACGGATCATAAAAGATGCTTTAGTTTCGTTCGAAAAGTTTTCCAAACTTGCTCGAATAAAAAGATAACACAAACTAAAATCTGGGCAAAAAAATATCACCAAAAATCAAGTTTCCTAACAACCAAGCCCCTGTAAAAACCCAAGGACCTAAATCAAATTTTGGGGCGTAAATAGCAGCCAAAAGAATATTCTAGTGGCCGAATTTTTGACAGAGGTCCTCGGGTTTCGTGTCATGTTTTCATACTTCAAACCTTGCTCTCTGAAATACTTTAAAAAAATTTCAGAGACCGTTTTCAAAAATTGACAAAAACTTGATTTACGAAACTTGATACGGTTAAACTTTCGATTTTGAAACGTAAATATCGTCTATAACTATTTAAAGTGTTTGGCACGGCTCTGATACCACTGTTAGGTCCCTAGTGCTCACGCCACAAGACTCGCAACGAAGGCGGAAGCGAAAACAAAAAATTTATAGCAAGCACAAGCGACCAAAACTCTAGAATCGATTCCAAACACTAAACTAGATAGCATTACATACAAGTTTAGGGGGATAGATACCTCTGTAGTATTTTCATACAATTGTGGAAGACCCTTACACTGCTCCATGGACTATAGCTTGGGTCCGAAGTCATCGGGAATGAGCTTGCACACCGATCTACCTTACCGCAGATGATCCACCCGAGAGAGTCTGAATCAAGCTATAGCTTCACACTAGTAAATCAAGTGAAACAACTCACAAAAAAAACTTGCTAAGAAATGATTGTGTTGATGTAGTGGTGAATATCGCAAGTTTTCTCTCTTTGCCAATTTTTCCTTTTCATTTTAGAAGCTAACATAAAGAGAAAAGAGAAGAAAGAAATGAGTAAAGTATAAATCCAAATCCTTGCATAATTCTTCTCTTTCTCTTTTTGTTCTCAAATATTGTAGAGTGTGGGTGGATGAGTGAGTCACCCCAATGACTCACCCATCCACACTCTTCAACAAGCTTCTAAGGTGAGTTGAATGTTTATGTGTACACACACACACACACACACACACACACACATACAACCAAATATGTATCAAAATATATATATATACCCATATTCGTATCAAAATATGAATACCTTATTCATATAAAAATACAAATACCCGTATTCGTATTGAGATAAAAATACCCGTATTCGTATTAAGATACAAATACCCGTATTTATACCAATACTCGTATTCGTATAAATATCTTATTCGTATCAAAATACAAATATCTTGTTCGTATAAAAATACGAATACCAAAAGAAAGAAAATGAGAGATATAATACTAGCTCACAAATAAAATCCGGCTATCTTTCAAACCCGCTAATATTAACAAAATGCCCGATTAAAATACGTGTATAAACTACACGTATTTAATCAAGCCTGAGTGTGTATCAAAATAAGCTCACACTACATCATTTCTCCTAAATTAGGAAACCCTCTGTGTATGACTCTAAAGATTCGACAATACGTTAGCAATGAGTTTAACCACAAGCACGTCAGTGGCGCTTGATGTACGTAACGACTACCCAGGTATTGAACGAAAGGAAGTTCGACGAGTAAACTCATATGTATCCCTACAGAGCATGTAAGTGACAATCGCCGTATAGTCCGGTCACTTCGTCTAAGAGTATTGCATAGCGGGTCTACGGGGTGGATAACATCAGACCCCTAATAACCCGATAAGTCGTGTCGGTGTCAAGCTCATCACCCACTGAGAAACTACTGATCTACAATTTGTAAATCCCATCCACCCTTGCCAGGGATTTATGGTGATAGCCAACCGAACACAGCGCTACATCAACTCCCTACACTGGGAGAGACGAATCCCTGACGATCGCTCACTGCCTCCATCTAGTTCGGGACTGTATCCAACTAAAACCTGTTTGCACTACTCAGTAGAGCCGTGGTAGGGGAGTAATCTAAGTATAGTAGGAACTCACATAATACATATGATGATCTCAGATCAACAGTCTACATGTACTCGTGTCACAAGAGAACTGCTATCTGACGATAGATATAGTATCATCTAGAAGTACTGTCACGCCCCGCTTCCCAGAGTGCGCTAAGATCGGCACGTGACAGAGCCAACCATGCTACCGGTGGCTAGGAAACATCCTTCCACAGTTACATTACGGTTGTCTAGAAGATATCAAGAACAGGAAAGTAAATAAACTATCTAGTACATGTCCATGAGCCAGAATAAACGAGTCAAGAAATAATATGCGGAAGCAATAAATCCAATGAGCAATAACATCTGGAAAGTAAACATAACTGAACTGGATACTAACAGGATCCTCACTGCTCGGCCTGACTGCGGAAATACTCCTGATCAGCCTGCGACAAGGGTAGAGGATCTGGGCCATGCAAAACCCAGACGTCAGTGCGTCATAATATCAATAATAATATAATCAGAGGGTAACAAGTCATGCAGGCATGAGTATGACAGTAATAAAAGTATAATAGTAACACGAATAAGAAACAGTGAAGGGTATAAGCACATGTGACGTGCGGTGAGTAATCTGAACTAAACTACTTGGTTAACTACTCTCAAGTCTTTGTAATCAATTTAATGAATCGTCAATGTAACTCAATAGTATCCCGTGCGTGCCCGGAACCACGGTCAAGACTCTCGGGCTGAATCCGAGACGTGCCGCTAGACAGTAAACAGGTAACCTGTACAGACGAATAATGTCAGCAGCAGCATCCCGGGGCTGGCCTAGCCCGTAAAACTGATCAGTATAAGTATCGAACTGTCGAGTTACAAGTCAGATTTCATCATTGATTTCCCCATACCCCCAATTTATGTGTTCAAGTCAGGTATTGATAAATCTGAAGCTAATGCCAACACAGGATCAAGCAGAAACAGGTTTGTCTATACAGACAACAGGATATGTCCATCGGGACAACATGTCGGGATTGTCGTTATTAGAAATAGGATCAGGTAACATGTCAAGTAGTGATATATCAGGTCATGTCAGGTAGTGTACATGTATCAAGTCATGTCAAATAGTGGTGTATCAGGTCACGTCAAGTAGTGTACAGGTATCAAACGGATACTCATAATAAAACTGTAGCAAGTATTGAATCAGGGTGAAAGTACGGATGTACAATAAAAGCATGGATGCACAAATATCGATCAGGGGTTACATCATGACTATATAGGGTGCACAATATCAAGCATGGGGTGTTAATATAACAACAATATGTAATAATATGACATGGTATGCGAATAGTTATAGAATTAACGGTATGGATGCACAAATATCGATTAGGGGTTACATTTACAGTTCCAATACTAATTAGGATGCACTTTATTAAGTATGGGGTGTTACTACAATAATAATATGAATTAATGTGATCTATAAATGCAGTTATATATATTTTAAATGATATGGATGCAAACGGGTATCCGAAAACAGTAAACTTTTAGTATGGATGTACAATGTGATAAACGGGTAACATTTTACTCATATGGATGCATAATAATATTAACATGGATAAGATATTCAAACCGATTAATAACCATAAAAGTGGTATTGATTAATCATGCACAAGAAAGTTCCGTTCAGAAATTCAGCGTCACCCTGATTTGTAAAATAGCTTAAACATAACAAACGTTCTCCAAAAGGGACGTGTCTTATACCAAAACAACGATAATTCAATAAGGTTTTCATTTTTATAAATTGAAGTATCTCAGGTTGTTTCTACAAAAATCTATGAACATTCAAAATTGAAAGTTTGTTGCTGGAATTTTCCTAGACAGCATTTTAGAGATATTTTCATTTGCATTTTACGTTATTTAAAAAATTTATTTTGCAATTAAATATTTCATAGAGTTATAGTATTCTGAGTTAGCTTCGTAACGAACTAAAGAACGTATACTAATGATTTTTCTATGATTTATAATGAATTTTATCAGTTAAGGTGTACAGTATATTTCAGATTTGTCGTATCCGCTTTGCAACGACATTTCATGTGTAAACTATAATATTTACAAACTATATTTTGTATAACATTATAAAATGCATATTATAAACTAATTAAAGATAATAATAAGAAATATTACGACGATATAAATTTTATAGATATAATTATAGTATGTCGCAAGTTGTAAACTTTCATACATTTTATATTATAAAACTGATTAACGTTAAATAACTACGGTGTATAAATTATATAGATATAGCTGTATGATGATGATGATGATGATGATACGGAAACATATAAATAAATTATATAAAGCATAGCATGTAGCAAGTTGTAAACTTTCCTCGATCGAATCACGCGACGGATACGCACGGCATGTCCGACGTCGGTAAATCGTCGCAACGTACACGCGGCACGCGGGACAGGTCCAGGCAAGGCAAGAGGGTGATCACACAGGCAAGGTACGTTCACTAAATCACTCGGATCATCAGCGAAGAGCACGGCTCCGGCGGTGATCACCGGAATCAAGAAACAAGATCAAGAAAAAGAAAGAAGAAAGAAAAAGAAGAGGCTGTGTATTAAATAAGGAAAGATAAAAAATAAATAAATAAAATATATATATATATATATATACAGAGGAGAGAGAGAGTCACGAGAGAAAGAGAGAAAGGGGTTATTAGTTTGTTAGGAAATTAGCTAAGATTATATATTAAATTTTAATATACACGTCCCTTTTTATTAGTTAACTAAATTTTAATTTGTATCAGTTTATAAAATTAATATTATATAAATAAAATTTGATATTCTGGTAAATACAAATATAGTCCAAAACATGCCCGGGTTGGGTCTAAAATTCAGTTTCAAAATATGAAAAATATATATGTCGACCAAAATTAAAGTTGGATATCCGGGTTACGAAAATGCATACCCCCACGGACGGATGCACGTAGCGTGCACGTAGCCATCCAAACGAGTCCGTTTCACTGAACGGGACGAGAACAAGATGCGCGGATGCTACGACAGGGTCAGGGGTATCATGTAAGCCATGCTAGATATTTTTAAAATATTTTACTTGACTTTAAATGTTATATTAAAAGAAATGCAGATGCCAGATAAAATGCCAGTATGCAGTAAAAAAATGAAAATGCACGAATCCATGTAACAGGTCAGGATAAATCATAAATATGAATCAAGACAGGTTTCAAGCAAGCGGGTTAGGTAAAATGCAAATACAAATGTCAAAATACTATTCGCACCCAAAACACAGTAAACCAAGAAACTACCATAAATAAGTAAATACTTGAACTGGAATTGGTATAAATGAACTAGGGTGTTACATTATACCCAACTACAAAAAGAATTTCGTCCTTGAAATTCCCAAGACAAGAAAAGATAAACAATCATGAAACTGCAGGAAGAGATCTGGAAACTTCTGTTAAATCTCGTCTTCTCGTTCCCAAGTCGATTCTCCGTGCGAGCGATTCCCCTAAGAAATAAGTACGAGAAGGATAATCTTGTTCTTAAGGACCTTTTCTCTTCGATCAACAATCGACATCGGTCGTTCCTCAAAGGTTAAATCCTCCCTTACAGTCAGCTCCGAATGATCCAGCATGTGTGTTTCATCTCGAACATACTTACAGAGTTGAGATACATGAAACACGTCATGAACATTCGTCAAAGATTATGGTAAAGCCAATCGATAAGCCACTTCTCCAACACGCTCCATAATCTCGAAAGGCCCCACGAGTCGAGGACTACGCTTGCCTCAACTCCCAAAACGAATCACTCCTCTAGTCGGTGATATCTTCAAGAATACCAGATCATCAACAGCGAACTCTAAAGGTCTTCTCGATATATCGGCCCAACTCTTCTACTGATCTTGTGCTGCCTTCATGTGATTTCGGATAGTATTAACTTTCTCCACGGTTTGCACGATCAAATCCGGTCCCAACAATTTTCATTCTCCAACATCGTCCCAACCAACAGGTGAACGACACTTGCGACCATACAATACTTCGAATGGAGCCATCTGAATAGTCGCCTGAAAACTGCCATTGTAAGAAAACTCCACCAAGTGTAGATGATCCTCCCACGAACGCTTGAAGTCCAACATGCAAACTCTCAACGTAACTTCAAGAGTTTTGATCATTCTCTCCGACTGACCATCTGTCTGAGGATGATAAGCTGTGCTAAACTTCAATCGCATCCCCAAACTTTCCTGTAGACTCCTCCAGAAGTGTGATAAGAATCGGGTGTCACGGTCGAACGCGATGCTCACAGGTACTCCATGCAATCTCACAATCTCCTGCATGTACCGTTCTGCTAACGCTTCCGTTGACTGACCAACTCGAAACGGGATGAAATGAGCTGCCTTGGTCAATCGATCAACAATCACCCAAACTGCTTTATTGCCCTTTGGATTCCGCGGTAAAGCTGTCACGAAATCCATGGTTATATGTTCCTACTTCCATTGAGGAATCGGAAGTGGTTGCAATAAACCAGCTACCCTTTGATGTTTAGCCTTGACTTGCTGACACACCAAGCACTTCGCTACAAAGCGAGCAATCTCCCTTTTCATGCCTTCGCACCAGAAATGTTATCGTAGATCACGGTACATCTTCGTGCCTCCTAGATGTACGGAATACGCGGAACTGTGTGCCTCCTTCATAACTTCTTCGCGAATATCTCCTTTCGGCATACACAAATAGCTACCATATCGCAACGAACCATCTTCATGAATCAACGAGTCCGTTTGAAGTCCTTCTTTAACCTGTCCTCGAAACTTCTGCAATTTTGGGTCCTGTGACTGCGCTGCTTTAATATTATCGATCAACGATGACTGCACTTGCAGCTGCATCAACTGTCCCGAAGAATGCAGTAGCACGATCTCCAACTCGAATCTCCGAAAGTCTTCGATAAGTTCCTTCTGTGCAGTCAACATCTGAATTGCTGGTAACCGACTAAGCGCATCCGGCACTCCATTAACTTTCCCCGGATGGTATTTTTGATCCAGATCGTAGTCAGCCATCAGCTCCAACCATCTACGCTGCCTCATGTTGAGTTCCTTCTGCGTGAACACATACTTTAAGCTTTTGTGATCGGTGAATACTTCGACCCTTTCGCCCAATAAGTAGTGTCTCCAAATCTTCAAAGCGAAAATCACAGCTGCTAGCTCCAAATCATGAGTTGGGTAATTCTTCTCATGGGTCTTCAACTGCCGTGATGCATAAGCTATAACTTTCCCATGCTGCATCAAAACACATCCAATCCTTTCCCAGATGCGTCGCTGTGAATCACCAATCCTCCGGAACTGTCTGGAACGGTTAAAATAGGGGCGGTTATCAATCTCTGCTTTAATGCCTCATAAGCCGATGCAAACTTATCCGTCCACACAAATGGTACTTCCTTGCGCGTAAGCTTGGTCAGAGGCTCAGCCAAACGAGCAAAATTCTCCACGAATCTTCTGTAATACCCGGCAAGTCCAAGAAAACTTCTGATCTCTGCTACGTTCTTCGGAATCGGCCAATCTCGAACTGCTATAATCTTCTCAGGGTTAACGGTGATTCCATCTCCGGATACGATATGCCCCAAAAACTTCATTTCTTCAAGCCAAAACTCCCACTTGCTCATCTTTGCATATAATCTTTCTTGCCTCAATGTCTGCAGTGCGATCTTCAAGTGTTCTGCATGCTCTTCTAGGCTCCTCGAGTAGACCAGAATATCATCGATGAACACCACTATAAACTGGTCCAAGAATGGTGAAAAGATTCGGTTCATCAAGTCCATAAATATCGCCGTTGCATTCGTGACTCTGAATGGCATCACTAAATACTCGTAATGTCCATACCGAGTTCGAAATGCAGTCTTGCAAATATCCTCTGGTTTAACTCGGACCTAATGATATCCGGATCGTAAATCGAGCTTCGAGAATACCCTCGCGCCATTAAGTTGCTCGAATATTTCGCCAATGCGAGAGATCGGGTACTTGTTCTTAATAGTCACCCGGTTTAATTCTCGATAATCGATGCACATCCTCCTTGTGCCATCTTTCTTCTTTACTAAAAGAACTGGAGCTCCCCAAGGTGAATTGCTGCTGCGAATCCAACCCTTCTCAAGTAATTCGGTAACCTGCTTCTTGACTTCTTCCAACTCCACTGGTGCCATCGGATAGTACGCCTTTGAGATTGGCGCTGCACCAGGAACAAGATCGATCGTGAACTCCACATCTCGTTTTGGCAGTAAACCCAAGATGTCCTCGAACACGTCCATGAACTCTCGAACTACAACTAGCGCTTCCTCCTTATCAACTTCCATCGACGAAAGAACACTGTTTGCCGGCCTAGCCCTAAACCTGGCTGGCCCGACAAAACTGCTACCTCCAGCAAAGACAAACTCCGGATGTCCAGGAATCTGGAAAATCACTTTCTTTGCTCTACAATTAATGTGAGCGTGGAAAGTGCCGAGAAAATCCATTCCCAAGACAACTTCATAACTGCCGGTATCGATCACCAAGAAATCTGCAAAATATGAACTGGTAAGCGATGAAACTGAGAGAACCAATGAAATTTCACGACCATGAATCAAGGAAATGAATCAAGACCAGGACTCCAAGTTACTTAAATAGAGTACCGCATTGTAACCATGCTGCAGTTCATAGTTACAATCACATAACTCCGTTCAAGCCGCCCAAATCCTAGTATCAAAATCAAAGGAACAGGGAGAAACAATAGGGAACTAAAGTTTCGAAGCCGAGATGTAAAGTTGTTTGCATATCGTCAAGACAAGGGTCAAGAGAAAGATATGATTCAAGAATAACGATAACAATGTGGCAGGACATGTTCCTAATTACGAGTTTTCCGATTTGTGTATTGGGTCCAATACCCAACTACAAAAAGAATCAAACCCGATTAACCTAAATCCTATGGCTCCGATACCAAACAGACCCTGTCACGCCCCGCTTCCCAGAGTGCGCTAAGATCGGCATGTGACAGAGCCAACCATGCTACCTGTGGCTAGGAAACATCCTTCCACAGTCACATTACGGCTGTCTAGAAGATATCAAGAACAGGAAAGTAAATAAACTATCTAGTACATGTCCATAAGCCAGAATAAACGAGTCAAGAAATAATATGCGGAAGCAATAAATCCAATGAGAAATAACATCTGGAAAGTAAACATAACTAAACTGGATACTAACAGGATCCTCACTGCTCGGCCTGACGGCGGAAATACTCCTGATCAGCCTGCGACAAAGGTAGAGGATCTGGGCCATGCAAAACCCAGAC
The DNA here is from genome assembly GCA_030015575.1 of Agapanthus africanus. Lineage (NCBI taxonomy): Eukaryota > Viridiplantae > Streptophyta > Magnoliopsida > Asparagales > Amaryllidaceae > Agapanthus > Agapanthus africanus. The sequence goes on along the minus strand of CM057349.1, from coordinate 387,674,472 downwards.
GTCAGTGCGTCATAATATCAATAATAATATAATCAGGGGGTAACAAGTCATGCAGGCATGAGTATGACAGTAATAAAAGTATAACAGTAACACGAATAAGAAACAGTGAAGGGTATAAGCACATGTGGTGTGCGGTGAGTAATCTGAACTAAACTACTGGGCTAACTACTCTCAAGTCTTTGAAATCAATTTAATGAATCGTCGATATAACTCAATAGTATCCCGTGCGTGCCCGGGACCACGGTCAAGACTCTCGGGCTGAATCCGAGACGTGCCGCTAGGCAGTAAACAGGTAACATGTACAGACGAATAATGTCAGCAGCAACATCCCGGGGCTGGCCTAGCTCGTAAAACTGATTGGTATAAGCATCGAACTATCGAGTTACAAGTCAGATTTCATCATTGATTTCCCCATACCCCCAAGTTATGTGTTCAAGTCAGGTATTGATAAATCTGAAGCTAATGCCAACACAGGATCAAGCAGGAACATGTTTGTCTATACAGACAACAGGATATGTCCATCGGGACAACATGTCAGGATTGTCGTTATTAGAAACAGGATCAGGTAACATGTCAAGTAGTGATATATTAGGTCATGTCAGGTAGTGTACATATATCTAGTCATGTCAAGTAGTGGTGTATCAGGTCACGTCAAGTAATGTACAGGTATCAAACGGATGCTCATAATAAAACTGTAGCAAGTATTGAATCAGGGTGAAAGTACGGATGTACAATAAAAGCATGGACGCACAAATATCGATCAGGGGTTATATCATGACTATATAGGGTGCACAATATCAAGCATGGGGTGTCAATATAACAACAATATGTAATAATGTGACATAGTATGCGAATAGTTATAGAATTAATGGTATGGATGCACAAATATCGATTAGGGGTTATATTTATAGTTCCAATACTAATTAGGATGCACTTTATTAAGTATGGGGTGTTACTACAATAATAATATGAATTAATGTGATCTATAAATGCAGTTATATATATTTTAAATGATATGGATGCAAACGGGTATCCGAAAACAGTAAACTTTTAGTATGGATGTACAATGTGATAAACGGGTAACATTTTACTTATATGGATGCATAATAATATTAACATGGATAAGATATTCAAACCGATTAATAACTATAAAAGTGGTATTGATTAACCATGCACAAGAAAGTTTCGTTCAGAAATTCAGCGTCACCCTCATTTGTAAAATAGCTTAAAAATAACAAACGTTCTCCAAAAGGGACGTGTCTTATACCAAAACAAAGATAATTCAATAAGGTTTTCATTTTTATAAGTTGAAGTATCTCAGGTTGTTCCTATAAAAATGTATGAACATTCGAAATTGAAAGTTTGCTGCTGGAATTTCCCTGGACAGCAGTTTAGAGATATTTTCATTTGCATTTTACGTTATTTAAACAATTTATTTTGCAAGTAAATATTTCATTGAGTTATAGTATTCTGAGTTAGCTTCGTAACGAACTAAAGAACGTATACTAATAATTTTTCTATGATTTATAATGAATTTTATCAATTAAGGTGTACAGTAAATTTCAGATTTGTCGTATCCGCTTTGCAACGACGTTTCATGTGTAAACTATAATATTTACAAACTATATTTTGTATAACATTATAAAATGCAGATTATAAACTAATTAAAGATAATAATAAGAAATATTACAACGATATAAATTTTATAGATATAATTATAGCATGTCGCAAGTTGTAAACTTTCATACATTTTATATTATAAAACCGATTAACGTTAAATAACTACGGTGTATAAATTATATAGATATAGCTGTATGATGATGATGATGATGATGATGATGATACAGAAACATACAAATAAATTATATAAAGCATAGCATGTAGCAAGTTGTAAACTTGCCTCGATCGAATCACGCGACGGATACGCACGGCACGTCTGACGTCGGTAAATCGTCGCAACGCATACGCGGCACACGGGACAGGTCCAGGTAAGGCAAGAGGGTGATCACACAGGCAATGTACGTGCACTGAATCACTCGGATCATCAGCGAAGAGCACGGCTCCGGCGGTGATCACCGGAATCAAGAAGCAAGATCAAGAAAAAGAAAGAAGAAAGAAAAAGAAGAGGCTGTGTATTAAATAAGGAAAGATAATATATATATATATATATATATATATATATATATATATAGGAGAGAGAGAGTCACGAGAGAGAAAGAGAGAAAGGGGTTGTTAGTTTGTTAGGAAATTAGCTTAGATTTAAATTTAAAAAATCTTTTATTAGTTAACTAAATTTTAATTTGTATCAGTTTATAAAATTAATATTATATAAAAAAAATTTAATATTCTGGTAAATACAAATATAGTCCAAAATATGCCCGGGTTGGGTCTAAAATTCAGTTTCAAAATATGAAAAATATATATGTCGACCAAAATTAAAGTTGGATATCCGGGTTACGAAGATGCATACCCCCACGGACGGATGCACGTAGCGTGCACGTAGCCATCCAAACGAGTCCGTTTCACTGAACGGGACGAGAACAAGATGCGCGGATGCTACGACAGGGTCAGGGGTATCATGTAGGCCATGCTAGATATTTTTAAAATATTTTACTTGATTTTAAATGTTATATTAAAAAAAATGCAGATGCCAGATAAAATGCCAGTATGCAGTAAAAAAATGAAAATGCACGAATCCATGTAACAGGTCAGGATAAATCATAAACATGAATCAAGACAGGTTTCAAGCAAGCGGGTCGGGTAAAATGCAAATACAAATGTCAAAATACTATTCGCACCCAAAATACAGTAAACCAAGAAACTACCATAAATAAGTAAATAGTTGAACTGGAATTGGTATAAATAAACTAGGGTGTTACAAGTACTTATGAGTCCGTCCGGTATACTCACTTCCAGTGAGCACCTGTATACAATATCAGGTGCAACACACCAATGGATATAAGACCTACCGCCGACCTTCGTAGGGATCTAGAAATGTATACACTAGTTTGCTTTGGTATATCGATGCCCAGTCTCGATACTCCCATGACCAAAGACATTTAAGAATGTGCTAATGGACTACCCAGCTCTCACAAGTATGATCACGATCATAACTCTGGTAGTCAAGCAAAGATTCTACGGGCTTTATCATTATGTATTAGCGACACGTAATAACCAGTAAAACGTATGCACATCAATGATAAAGACAAACCTGATAGCATACTATCATCTTGAGAAAGACTGTTCTATCTGTATAGGTTCTCCTTCAATTACCATAATCGCCTACCTGCAATTATAATAATTACCTTGATGGAACTATAGCCAACAAGAACCCCCCATGAGCCGGCACTGCTTAGTAGCTATGATACCATGTAAGTGATTTTTACTTGCATCGCAACATTTGCAAACAAAGCGGAAGTCATAAAAAAATTTCTAGCAAGCAAAAGCCATGAAAACCCAAACAAAAACCCAAAGACTTGAACTTGCAAACAAAAGAAAGCAACTAGAGACTAAAGCTAGGGTTTTTAGAGCTACAACCTTTGTAGCGTGTCTACCTAATTGTGGAAGACCCTCTCTAAGCTCCGAGTCCTCCGAGAACGAGCTTGGTCGACGATCAACCATGACGAAGATGATCCACGCGAAGAAAACTCGACTCTAGCTCCAACTTCACTCTAAGGTGATCTTTTTTGAAGTAACTTGCAATGAACTTGTTAGAAGATTATGGAAAGTGATGTAGAGAAGTATTTTGCTCTCTTATTCTTTCTTTCTTTCTTTTTTTCAGAGCTAGAAAATGAAGAGAGAGTGTGAGGAAAGGAAAATGAATAAGCACTATCAAATGAGAGAGAAAGAGTTCTCACTCTCATATAACCCCAATCCTCTCTCCTTCACATGTCAAACATATTGGGGTGGGTATGCCCCCTTTCCTCATTTGCCATCACATAGCACAAAACTTAGCTCTTAAAAGAAAAGGGAAAAAGATAATGTTTTTCATAAATACATATTTATATTTGTATCATAATACAAATATCAAAAAGTGAGTGAGGGTAAAATATAATACTAGTGTATATATCTATTATTAAATCAAAAATTGATTTAATAATCTGGTATCAAATATACCGGCTAGTATTATCAAACGTCCGATTAATGTATGTGTTATATACACGCATATAATCGAACTCTCGCACATATCACCACACGCGCACTATATCGTTTCACCAGAGCCGAGAAACCCTTTGTGTGAGACTCTAACGACTCGACAATACACTGGAAATAGGTTAGGATTATATCTGAATAATCTCAAACACTTTCAGATCAATCCTCTCACGGGACAACCCACAAGCGCGTCAACGGTACTAACTGTACGTAACGGCTACCTAGGTATTAAACTAAAGGCTGATCGATAAGAAAGCTTGTTCGTACCCTGCAGAGCCTATCAGTAACAGTCACCATATAGTCTGGTATGTTCCTCTAAGAGTGTCACATACCGGATCTAGGGGGTAGAATCCGTCAGACCCCCAATAACCCGATAAGTCATGCCGATGTATAGCTGATAACCATCTAAGAAACTACTAATAACACTTATCAGTAAATCTCATCTGCCCTACCCAGAGACTGATGGTTATAGCCAATCGTGCACAGCGTGACATCAACTCCATATACAGGGAAAGGTGAATCCCTTCTGATCGCTTGCTGCCTCTATGTGGCTCGGGATTGTACCCAACTAAAATATATTTGCACGGCTTTTTAAAGTCGTGGTAAGGTAGTAATCAAAGCACAGTGAGAACCACACTAGATACTATGATGACCTCAGGTCTACAGACTACCATGTACTAATGTCACCAGAGAACTGCTATCTGATGATAGGATAATACCATCTAGAAGTTCTCGGCGAGTCTGTTCGATGTACAATCTTTGGTGTCAAATATCGATGAATGTGGGATCAACCATCGTCCCGGTCAGAATCAAGAAACGTATACAATAGTCTACTCTAGAATATCGATGCCCGGTCTCGATACTTCTACAACTAAGAATATTTAATGATGTGCTTATGTACTACCCAGGCCCCACTAGTATGATCTACATCATAATCCTTATAGTTAAGTAAAGATCCTACTGGCTTTATCAACATGTATTATCGATACGTAATAGCAAGTAAAACATATACACATGTTAAGATAAAGACAAACCAAATAGTATACTATCATATTGAGCAAGACTGTCATGTATATACATATGTCCAAGTATCCGCTATAATATACAATAATGGCCTTTTGGGCATACATATCCAACAAAGTGCAAATAGAAGATTGTTGGATATAAATGCCCTGAAGGCAATTATTGTAATTGTACATGGATCTATATGGATAGAATAGTCTTACTCGATATGATAGTATGCTATTTGGTTTTTCTTTACCATTCTTGTGTATATGTTTTACTTATTATTATGTATCGCTAATACATGATGATAAAGCCCACAAGATGTTTGCTTAACTACCAGGATTATAATGGGGATCATACTAGTGGGGCCTGGATAGTCTATAAGCACATCCTTAAAGTATGATGGGAGTATCAAGACTGGGTATCGATACTCTAAAGTAGACTAGCGTATACATTTCTTGCCCCTGACCGGAGCGATAGTTGGTCCCACAGTCATTGATGTTAGACACCAAAAATTGTATATGGATGCTCATTAGAGAATGAGCATACTGAACGGACTCGACGAGAACTCGTAGATGGTATTATATCTATTGTCAGATAGCAGTTCTCTGGTAACATGAGTATAGGGTAGTCTTTTGACCTGAGATCGTCATAGTGTCTTGTGTTTGTTTGCACTATACTTTAATTACTACCCAACCACGGATTTAAAGAGCCATGCATACATGTTTTAGTTGGGTACAGTCCCGAAACACATGGAAACAGTGAGCGATCGAAGGGATTCGTCTCTCCTGGTATAGGGAGTTGATGTCGTGCCATGCATGATTGACTATAGCTATAAGTCTTTAGCCAAGACGGTTGAGATAAACTGATAAGTGTTATCAGTTGTATCTCAAATAGTTATGAGTTTGATATCAGCATGACTTATTGGGTTATTGGGAGTCTGACAGCATCCATCCCCCAGACCCGGTATGTGACACTCTCTGACGAAGAGACCGAACCGTACGGTGATTGTCACTGATAGGCTCTGTTGGGTTCGGATGAGTTTGCTTGTCGATTTACCTTTCGATCAATACCTGGGTAGCTGTTATGTGCAACTAGTACCGCTGACGTGCTTGTGGGTTAACTCATGAGGGTATTGATCTGAAAGTGTTTCATATTCAATCGGATATGATTCTAATCTACTGCCAGCGTATTGTAGAGTCTTTAAAGTCCCACACAGAGGGTTTCCCCGCTCAGGCGAAACGATATAGTGTGTGTGTATGATGATACGTGCGGGAGTTCGATTAAACACGTGTATGATGATACGTGCGGGAGTTCGATTAAACACGTGTATATGATACACGTACATTAATCGGACGTCTGATAATACTAGCCGGTTTGTTATAAAGCCGGATTATTAAATCAAGTGTTGATTTAATAATAAAACATATTTTTTTTTATGTTTTATAGTATTATGTTAACTCTCTCTCTCTCGTTTGCTATTTGTATGTGATACAAATATATGTATATGTTTATGATACATATACTATAACGGTGTGTATGTTGATACGTGCGGGAGTTCGATTAAATACGTATATGTGATACATGTACATTAATCAGACGTTTGATAATACTAGTCAGTTCATGATAAAGCCGGATTATTAAATCAAATGTTGATATATATATATATATATATATATATATATATATATATATATATATATATATATATATATATATTCTAGTATTATGTTTTATCTATTTCTTTTTCATTTACTATTTATATATGATACAAATACGTGTATATGTATATGATACATACACTTGAATGTTTTGTATATTGATACACATATACATTCTAGAAGGGACACCTCATTTCTCATTATTATTAATAAACAAATGAGTCATTTCTTTTTAATAATTAAGAAATGAGATATGGTTGTAGAGATGTATGGGCTTCAATTTTAAATGAAAGTAAAAGACTACTCTAGTATGAAGTATTCTCTCTCCTTCATCATTCCTTCATGCATCTTCTCTCTCCTCTTTTTTTTTTTAGAGAAATAAGAGCAGAAGAGAGAAATGAGAGAAAAGGAGACGGTGTTCTTACTACATCTTCTTCCTCTCATTCTTTAGCAAATTGTGAGAGCAAGTTACTTCACAAAAACATTCTTTTGGTGAAGTTGAACCTTGAGTTGGGGTTTTCTTCGAAGTGGATCATTTTCGGCGAAGAGGTCCGCATGCAAGCTCAATCCCTAAGATATGGAGTCTAGCTTGGGGTCTTCCACTAAGAGAGTGGACACGCTATAAACGTTATAGCATTCTAAAACCCTATTTATAGCTTGCTTGTCTTGTACAACTATTAGTATTTGAATGATTTTGGGTTTGTGTATGGTGCTGTGTTTTAGAAATTTTTATTCTATATTTCTGCCGCAGTCCGCAAGTATTACGACCCTAACACCACACACTAATATCTTACACATCGATTTTCAACCTTGTGATTAAGTTTTTCCTCCGTCGTCTGTTTGCTATCTTATGAAAGAAGGAAGAGTTTTGATCTCCCTCTGTAAGCCATTGGACTCTCAACCTCTATCTCCACACTATCCCTTCACGTTTATATATCGATCTCCTTTCTCATCTCCTTCACTTTCTCCTATTCCTCGTGGCTAAGGTCCTCCTTTTCTTCCTTTTTTTCTAGTTTTTCGATGGACCTCAGCAGCTCTTCCTTACTTTTGTTGATCATTCTGCATTTTGCGCTATCCCATGACGTTAAACAACTCCTAAGGTGTGCCAATTTAGCCACCCTAATTTGTGCCGGTGACTTATTATTCACACAAACGTGTCTTTCCCAACAATTTTTAACCACGTTTTTACAAGACGGATCCCTCTAACCACATCTTTTCGAATTTGAATTGTTTTCTACCCATTTTTTCTCTTTCACCCGAGTTCAGATTTAGCGGCACATGACCAGAAGTAGGACTTCGCAGGGATATAATGTAAGCTAATGGAAACCTAGTTTCCCACTGTAAAGAAACGAAGATCTTATCCAGTCTTACTGGACACGGCCTGACCTGTCTATTTGACCAAGTGAAATTCCTATCATTATTCATCATGTCTATCAGACCGAGATTCGCAATAATCGCATTAAATTTTAGACTCTTCTTTCCATCCCCTTTACCTCCCTTACATTCATGTATAAATCTAGCAACATTAAAGCCCTCCCCCTGCCCCCCCCCCCCCCCCCCCCCAACAAACACCCACGGGTGTCGCCATCTGTTAGCAATGTCAGCAAGTTCTTGAAAGAACTCCATCCTCCTTTCTTGACTTTTTTAGATATATTGAAGTAGCACAAGTTGATTTTGTTAAACTGTGATTACTTAATAAATATGTAATTGGTTGAATTAAGATGTTTTAAAACGAATCTCGATACCTAAATCAACCATAATATTGAGCTAGCATGTTTACAACTAACGTTGAATCATGTTGGTGCCCGAGGTGGTTATTAATGGTGGTAGAATTAAATAAGAATAACTGAAAAGAAAATTTGTGGTCGGAGATTAATTTCTCTGATCATAAGTCTCCTAGTGAATAAATTGCCCACTGATCTTTTCGATTCTTTATTTTACTGTTATCAAACAGGCGGCAAATTATCTGAACATCACGAGTTTGCTACATCTCACTTGCCAAACCATTGCCGATTTGATAAAGGACAAGAGCGTGGAAGAGGTTCGCATGATATTCAACATCACGAGCGGTTTCACACCTGAAGAGGAGGCGGCCATCTGCAAAGAGAACGCATGGGCCTTCCAGTAAACGGTGTGCGTTACTTCATTTTAGTGTATAGGTCGATTGTGGAAGAAGAAAAGCTAACGACAAACTATCTTTAGGTGAGGCATGATTTTTATTGTTAATGCTATAATTTGAGGTTTTGATGGTTTAATTGCAATTGTTCATGATTTTATTGTTAATGCTATAATTTAAAGTTTTGATGGTTTAATTGCGTTGGTTACGATTATCGTCTGTGCTGGTTTCAGCTTATTTACTTTATTGTTTTCATGTGTGATATAATTGCTCGGTGCTTGGTCATTTGTTTGTTCTTGCCAATGTGTATAGATGAATTGGATGTTGCTTAATTTCATAGTATCAATTTCATATAACTAATCACACTATTTGAAATTGCCCATTTGATTCTAACGAGGGCAAGAATTTTTATCATAATTTTCAGAAAATTTGTTTTAGGAAAGAATAACGAACTTTTAAAAAAACTGTAGAGTTTCATACCAAGTCTAGAATAAACAAAAAGAATTATAACCATCAATTATATATAAAATGAGCATAAAAATCAAAGTGGTGTAATGTCAATAATTTCAAAAAAATCTGAAGATTGACAACACATATTGTAAGGGATGATAAAAGTTGAAAATGCTATGCAAGATAGTTGAGCTATAGTTTACGCAGATTGAGATAAAGAAAAGAAGAAAAAATTTAGTCATATTTATATCTGGTGTATCTTTTTATTCATATAAAAAAAGTATCATGTTTTTCTATCATAAAATAAAAGGCCTTTCTCCATGAGCAATTTAGTTCAAGCCATGATTTCTGAAAAATGTATTAAATTTGTGGTTCATCAAACTTAATGATCACATGATATACAACCAACCGATCAATTTAGCCAACCATTGACAAATAATGAAAGGCACTTGTAACGAAAAAGCCTAAAAAATAAAAGAAGTAACTTTGACAAAAATTGCTAAAACTCCATATAACATTGATGTCAACGTTAAGATAAATCTTTGCAAGAAATTCAATCATGAATATTTTTCAAAGATAAAAAAAAATAAGGAAAAAATTTACCTGATTTTTTTAATTATGAAAAATTTTTGGGAATAACTTTTTAGCCAAAGTGAGATAAAATAAATAAAAACCAAATTATTAAAAAAAGGGTAAATTGTCAAAAAAAAAAATCCTTGGCATGCTTCAAACTTGCTAAGAACCCTGGGGTCTTTTGCTCTTGTTAAAACACCCTAGTCCCAATTAAAAACCCCTAGTCCCAATTAAAACCCCCTTTATACTAGTTGCATGCAATATCTAAAAAATTGCATGTAATATCTAGGCTGTTGGAGAAAATAAAAGCCTAAATAAAATATAGTCCAAGAGGATTTTTATAAACATTTTGAACAGTAGCCTCTTCCCAACAATTTTTAAAATATTAGATGTTTTTAGACTACTCCTGTAACGGGCCAAGAACTTTTTGACAATTTACCCCAAAAAGAAATAGCCCACAAATTTCTGTATTTTTTGGCCTAGCATAAATGGGCATTTTGGAAATTAATAAGGGAAAAGGATATGAAAATAAATATGGATAGAAAGAAGGCCAAAGGCGGAAAGGTCAATATGAATGCTTTGACTTGCAAAAGATTTTTTTTTATTGACCTAACTTTGTATTATAGTTATAACAAAAAAACACTTGACATATTTCTCAACAAAAAATTAAAATCATTTAAACCAAAAGACTAATAAATCTCTTTATTTTTTGTATTTTATTTGTTTTTGGGCACCTTTTGGAAATTAATAAGAGTAAAGGATATGAAAGTAAATATGGATAAAGAAAGGACCCAAAGCGAAAAGGCCCAAATGAATGCTTTGAAATATTCCTTAATCAACCCAATTTTATATTACTGTAACCAGAATTTAGCACGTCATGTTTGTGCTTTTTTACATCGTGGACAAAGATTTGAGAATATTTTTTTTTATAAAATTAGTTAAAATAATCTGGGCTTTAAAAGTTTTTCCTTTTGGACTTTTAATTTTTTATTTTAATAAGTTAGTTATTTTAAATATTTAAAAATCTTAAATCTTATTAACAAAAAGTATTTTAGATATTTATCAAACAAAAGAATAAAATGATTTAAAACAAAAAACTGATAAAACCTTTTATTTTCTATATTTTATTAATTAAATCATGTGAATTCGCACATACCCTAATAAGTAGACATGCCCTCATCGCTTAAGTGGTGACAAGTTAAAAGGTTGTTTTTTCTCGTGTTTCTTACGTACCTTTGTGCCATATAAGATAGATTGATAGATAGATAGATGGTTTGTAAATTAATATAACCACATAATTATCTAATTCTTGTCAATCCAACAATAGGCTAAATTATAAATTATGAAAGAGAGTAATTATACAAATAAGAATGGTAATATAAACAGGACTATCAAAATTCTTTGTTATTTGCGCTTAATAGAATACAATAGTTGGATGAAATGTGGCTGAGATTGCCCACAAATCTATGGCTGTGGTCGCAAGACCTAGCCTCTGGGGGTGGGGGCCGGGGCCGTCCGCTTAAACCAAGTACCCCACTCTTCTGTTAAACACTCTTTTTCTCCCGCAACCCCAGTTTACTCTGGATATTTTTTCTTCTTGTTTTGGCACTGGCGAGGTCCTAAGCTAAGGACACAACACACATGCAACATATCCATCCACGGTATATATAAGCACACAACACACATGCTTCCAAAGAACCCACGCATTTGGTCCAAAATTGATTTGTGGCCAATTTCTCTTTTGGGTTCAAGAGTTTAAGGGGAAATGTGCATACAAACTGTGCTCGTTCGTTGTTGACTCCAGATAGACACCGGCATCTCTCTTGTTGATATTGTCGTTCTCAAAGAAGCCAGTTGTGCTGAGTCATCATTTGTTGTTGCGCATCTTACATTTACCAATCATACGCCCCCCCTCCTCTTTCATCGAAAAGCTAAAATTATTTTGTGGAGAGAGAAAAAAAAAAGAAGAGAGAGAAAGAGATGAACATGATCACAGAGCATGTGCTCTCAATCTCTAATCACGCATAATCAGATGAGAAATTCGTAACGTATATCAATATTCGAGCTAAGGCTGCGATTTTTGCAGGGCAAAAGAAAAGGAAGCCCCTTTATTGAACGGAGAGAGAGAGGAGAAGGAATCCTATGATTCTTCTTGGTCCCCCTTTGACCGACTTGTTCTTCTTCCGATTCGTTGGAGGCCGTGAAAAGATTTGATTTTTGTATCGATGGAGGAGAGGTCGTGATGGCGATTGTTGGTGAAGAAATGGAGAGGGATTTCGAGGCCAAGCTCAAGCTGCAGCAGCAGCAACCGCAGAGCCCTGTGCAGAGATCGAATAGCATCGCGTTTAGAGCGCCGCAGGAGCAGTTCTCGATCAATGAGTTTGAATTGGGGAAGATTTATGGCGTCGGTTCTTATTCTAAGGTATCTTTACTTTCTGGGTTTTTGTTTGAATCTGCGATTTGGTTGATATCAAATTGTTAATTTAAGATGATATTTTGATGTAAAAATGGAAAATTAGGTAGTTTTATTGATATATTGGCAATAAGATTTGGCGGTTGAATTTTGTTTTGGGGGGTGGGGGGGGGGGGCGATTTTGATTCTGGGATATGTTTCTAGGCATTTTTGCTGGGACAATTTGTAGACTGTTTTATTTTCGTTGAAGAAATGAGAAAATTGAGAATGCAGATTATGCTAACTATCCTTTTGGAACTTTTTTTTTGGGAACTTTGTTGATAGGTTTTATTTGTAGGCACATTAAAACTGTAGGTGGCTGAAATAATGAGTTTCGGAGCATCTTAGCTTGCATGTAAAGTATGCAGGGATAATGTTTTTTTTATTTTTCAATTGAAATCTGACTGATAAGTTTCAAATGCATTTTGCAAGCAATAGTTAAGACTTTGTTTAACAACATGGATTCCTGAAATCATGAATATTCGAGTCTTTGGAAAGATGATTTTAAACATACGGACTTTAGCTTTGTTTGATTGCATTGAAATGTTTAAAAATGCTTTTAAAAAATATAGAGTACATGGTAGAGGGAGAATGGGAAAGTTTGCATAATTATCTATCGGTTTCATTGTCCAGTAACAGTAAGGATAACTCTTCAATGTTTAACAACAAAATCAGACTTTAAGCCTGTGTTTTTTTATGTTAACGAATCAATTGGAGAGTCATTCATGGATCTTTTGATTCATTTGGAGCCATGAAGAAGATTTATTTACTTTCTACCAAGAACTCTTTATGTTGAAGAAAATTATATTGGTTACCAAGTCCAACTTGCTACAGAAACATTCTCAGGGAACATTGCAACTACTCATGGATGCATGTGATAAAACGTGTTCTATCATCAGATTTAATGCATTGAAAATATAGTTCCAGATAATTACTTCTTGACCTTTTTATCCTAAAAAGTCCTGGACATGGAGCATCTGGCTTCAACCCTTTGAACATATTAGAAACTATTTATGTTGGTTCACATCTTTGCGTATTTATTTTCCCGGAGAATTAACAAGAAATTTTAAGGGTATTAAATCAGACCATCAAAATAGTGAATGGTACAGTTCAATGATGCTGTTCTCTGAGGTCATAACATTTGTGATGCTTTTCCGTTACAAAATTTTTATTTTTCCTGAAATCTATATCTCATCAAAGCGTTACAAAATTTTTATTTTTCCAAGTTTGTGATTGTTTGATCTATAAGATGTTTCTATCTGAGGAGACAACCTTAAACTGATCATCTGGAGAATACCCCATAAATAATTGAACTTTAAATTATTTACTATCCGATAACATTTAATATAATATCGCTTGTGTTTGATTCTCTATTGAGTCCTTGTGAGAGTGATATAAACCAGTCTTGATTATGATGGGTTTTTTAAAAAAAATTATTAAAGAAAATGACTAGGTACAAAGATTCAAATCACATTGTCAAATTGCCGGACAAGGATCACTAGTTGTAAACATGTTGCATGTTGTTTGGCTTTCACGTTTATGAATAAGTCATTCATTATAATTTTGTAGCGATGGGGTAAATTCGAAGAACATTTTTAGAGCCCAACATATTGCTTATCCTTCTGATCAATATGGATGGAAAAAGCCTACAGGTTTCACCAAGTTTCCATAATATAAAAGTCAATTATTTTGTGAAAGGGCTGATTTGTTTGCTATGGAAACATAGACACATACACGAGGCGCGGATGCAAAACTATATTTGTGTTTATTTATTTCTGTAAAAATGAATAAACAATCAACCAAAAACTGTTATAAGATAATGACAATATTGAAATCTGGTTTAGCAAACTACTTTTTAGAAGTAAGAAACTTCAACCCGATTTATACATGATTCAAGTTATAAGTTTTAACACATAAATTATGATGCAAACATATTAGACACATACACGGAACATTTAGAACATGCATACAACACGTATCCGGAGTGTCCGACACGTGTCGGTGTTCGATCAAACATGGTCACGACTCTATGTTGAACATGTCAATGCAGCATAGTCCGTTGGCAAAATAGTAAATTACCGAAAAAACATTTCAAGTAATTTATTGATTTTATTCAGCTATTTGTTGATTCATATTTATAATTTTCATGTTAATTATTTTTAACATGATCAGCCTAGGAAGCATGGACACTTTTATATGTTGGCCTTGTCCGTGCCCGACACATATTAGACACTCTGCTGGATACTATTTCCAACATGTTTAGGCCTTATCAGGCTTCAAATTGGATGTATCCGACACTTCTAATAGCGCAAAAGATTGAGAAATAAGATTGAAGAATATATGTGTAGACAACTTTGATATCTTCGATGATACGAGAATGTCAAATATTTCAAAACTCTCCCATGATGGACTATAACTAAGAGTATAGGTCCAAATTGATGCAAATGATGAAGACGGATCTATGATAGATGGCTCCAATTGAAATAGGGTTTATATTTTTGTTTGTTTTAACTTTTGTGATGGTGTGTATTTTACTTCAGTTTTCTATATGAATTTGTTTATGCTCAAGAAAACTTATAGTTATGGATGTAAGTTATAACCGTGATTTTATTTTTCTTGTATTTTTAAAGTTATACTAGTATATGTTTTTCCATGGTTTATTATATTTTGTTTAAAAGATAAACCTATAAATAAATAATATAGTTGTGTCCCGTGTCCTTTTTTTAATAAAAAATTGTCGTGTCTCATGCCTGCATCCCTGACCGTATTTGTGTTTGTATTCGTGTTCGTGCTTCATAGTGATCAACATAAAATCACATTCAAATATATCATTCTCCTAACAGTTACTTCTTATAACTCAATGTTTTGGGTCTTTCTCAATTTTTGAAACATAAAAAACTGTATTTCCATTATTTTAAATAGACCTCTAAGAAGAAAAAGGTTGTTACTTGAAACACACATATTCAATGAAGCTAAAGTAAGCTAGATTTCAGGACATCATTTGCAAATGGAGATTTAGGCACTATAAGTCTATAATGATGATTGAACAGGGGATTATGGAGAGATGATACTTGTTCAGCAAGCCTAAAAATCAGATTTGAGTTTAAAAAAAACTCTATTCAGTTGGCCGGGGATCCTTTTTTCCCCCCTGGGTGTTGATGGTAGGGGGGTGGGGTTTTTTTTTTTTGGGGGGGGGGAGTGATGTGTTTTTCTCCTTGTTTTAGGATTGGTATGTCTTAAAGAAGCATGGATTTAGTTGATTAGTTCTGAGAAGGTTGTTCACTGGATTATATCAATAGTGAACCCTAATTTCTAAGGAGAAGTAGTTAAATTTTATTAACAGAATCAATGTATCTTGCTTCTCTGATTACAATGTTTCAATTCTTTTCCATATGAGTAGTCCTACATATTTCCCTTCTATCACTTAAATGTCATATATGGTATATCCTGAAACCCCCTATCCACCTTTGACCACACATGC
Organism: Agapanthus africanus; assembly: GCA_030015575.1. NCBI lineage: Eukaryota > Viridiplantae > Streptophyta > Magnoliopsida > Asparagales > Amaryllidaceae > Agapanthus > Agapanthus africanus. Next base: position 387,658,582 of record CM057349.1, on the reverse strand, counting down.
TAGTTGCTAGTCGGGATGTAAACGGATCCGGATAATCTGATCCGGATCCATTTTCGAATCTGACAATTTACGGATATGGATACTAAAAATCCATATCCGGATGAATCCGGATCTGGATTCGGATAGAAAATTTGTATCCAAGTCGGATACGGATACTAACAAAAATTTTGGATTCAGATCCGGATATCCAAACTAATGGTTTCCATTATCCAACTACCAATTACTATTAATTATAACTAGACTTATGGATGACCCGTGGACTTGATGTTACATGAAAAAGTCCTAATTTAAAACTATTGAGACTTGTGGACTTGATGTGATAGTTTGAATCTAAAGATATTGGTTAACCTATTTAAATATTTTATTAGTTGTAGTTATAAATCATAACTTTTTATATTTATTCGAATAGTATCCGTATCCGATTTTAGCGGATATGGTTTTTACAATATCCGATCCCCGATCCGCTATCCGTATTTGATTTGTAGCAGATACGGATAGTAAATTATTCTTACCGACAACTATCCATATCCGCATTCACATCCATAAATAGGTGCCGGATACGGATATGGTAATGCCTATATCCGATCCGTGTCCGATCCGTTGGCATCCCTAGTTGCTCCCAAACCATAGTTAGAGTATTGAGTTGCAAGTTCGCAACCATCCACTCATGAATATTAAATATCTTGTCCTAATTGGCTAATCACTCACCATTAGTAACCCATTAGAACCGTACCACTCTTTCCTTTACTGCAATTTCATCCTTCAGCCGTGTCTTTTGGTCAAATTTGACGATGTAATAGTTGGAAAGCCTAAAATTTTCAAGCTGAGGTTGTTGCCATCTGCTTTCAGGTGATGTGCATGAACGTTTTCGTTGCACATGCATGAATATTACAGAACATCATGCATTAAATTATTGGGCATATCTACGACTTCTGGCTAGTTTTTTTCCTGTAATTTTTTATTCCGACACTCATGTTTATATATGACATTGATAGTCTTTTTGTTTGTTTTTTTCCCTTTATGATGCCTTCAGGTTGTAAGGGCAAGGAAGAAGGATACAGGAACTGTCTATGCTATGAAAATTATGGACAAGAAGTTCATTACCAAAGAAAACAAAATATCTTATGTAAAGCTGGAGCGAATTGTGCTTGATCAATTGGATCATCCTGGCATTATCAGGCTATATTTCACCTTCCAAGATACCTACTCCCTTTGTAAGTTTTTCTCATCTAGTGGATCTTTGTCATCTCTATATTTTCAGAACCTTTATAAGTTGAAGTATTGTGGATTGATTCATCATGCACACATTCAGAACATATCAATATAAAAAAATAATTATATTCTATCTGCAATTGAAATTGTTGTCTGAATTGAGGTTATTACTGATTTGCAGACATGGCACTTGAGTCCTGTGAAGGTGGAGAGCTTTTTGATCAAATAGCCAGGGTAATCATTTAACTTCCAGGATTAACTCTTTAGTATACATCACTTTTGTTTTCTTTCTGTTTAATATATAAGCAAGCTTATTCATATTGCAGAAAGGCCGTTTGTCTGAGGATGAGGCTCGCTTTTATGCAGCAGAAGTTATTGATGTTTTGGAATATATGCATGGGATAGGATTAATCCATAGGGATATTAAGGTACAAAAGGGGCATGATTCATGTTAGCATTGTTCCTTTAATACCTATAATGCTAACTATTTTTGGTTGCCAGCCAGAAAATTTGCTACTCACGGCAGATGGGCACATTAAAATTGCCGATTTTGGTAGTGTAAAGCCAACAAAGGAGTGCAGAATCACGGTCCTTCCAAATTCCGCAGGTAATGTGTGGCATTGTCCTTAGTGGGACTTCTGAACAAATATCAAGTGATGGTTGCTAATTCTATTTTCATTTTTAATCCAGAGGATAGAGCATGCACATTTGTGGGAACGGCTGCTTATGTCCCTCCAGAAGTTCTCAATTCTGCACCAGCAACTTTTGGGTAAGAGCATAGCATAGCACCAGCCATGTACTGGATCTCGATTTTCTTTAAGGCAGTCACAGATATTAAATGTCCCCAGGCAGCAAACTGATAGCTGAAACATCCTATTTTTGTGTTTCCTCTCCTTCAACCTAGTGCTCATATGTATTTTGATGCTTGTTTCATCAAATTTACTATGAGAAAAATACTTTTAGAAAAGAATAATGATGCTAGATGCTATAGAATGTAAATTTTTTTGTAGATGTCTCTATCACATTATGCTCTTTGCAGTTCTTACTTAATAGATCACTCTTCTCATATAGATGGTTGCGTTATTATGAGTTCTTACTGTAAATTGATCAGTAGTTAGGGCATTAGTGATGGTAAATCGACAATTTGATCTGCTTGGCAAGGGTTACAAGGGCAAATATTAATGACGTGTGGATGACCTATATCCTTCTTTTAGGTGGGTGGATTTCAATTTGTGAAGTGTCTGCATAAATGGCTATCTTCATGTCATTACAAAATTCGTGGTTTATTTGTATATATTACGATATCCTACACCCTTTTTTCATCAAGATAAATTCCTTGTATTGATTTGTTTATGGATGTTTACATTAAACTTCTTTTTGCCAATACCCAATTTTTTTGGTAAAAAAATTATTAAACAAGAGTATTGCATCTTTAGTGCAAAATAGGAATTTGGGCATTCTCTCAGATGTTTTAGTATTTGAGGCATTAGAAAATTGAGGAGTCAATTAAATAATGAGGGTCTCATGGATTAAGATTGGAAGTCTCATTTCAACAAAAATTTAGCCTTCTCATACATTCTAATTTTGAATAAGTATTAAGATCATTCCTAAATCCAATATTTCCACCCAAACACTCATTAGAATCCAAATAAAAAAGAGAGTTCAACTGATTCTTGGAGGAAACTTGGATTTGTAAGGTTGGATAATGAAAACGAGAGGATGAGAATACCCCCAACCCCCACCCCAAACAATAAATAAATAAATAAGGGAACAAAAGGAGAAAGAAAAGGGAAATCAAGGGTGTTAGCTATGTCTCTTCTGTTAGATTGATTAGATGAGCTCATTAAGGTTTCCAGATTGTTAAAGAAATTAGTTATCAGTTGGATCTAGTTAACGATGTTAAGAATGTTAGTTGAAAGTTGAAACTGCTGACTATGTTCGAAGGTTGTTTAGTGTAAAGTATATGAACACGAGAGATGACGAAGTAGATGAACATGGTGAAGCAAAAGGTTTCTCATGATGTTTAGAATACCGATTTGAAATTCAGAAACCTTTGCAAGGACATCATGGTTGAGATCGTCATAAGCAATGGCGAAATTGCTATGCACACCATTCGTTCCTTAAGAATTTCACTCTCTCTGCTAATCACCATAAAACTTTTAATTCTTGGTTACCATTGCAAATTCTCAATAAGTGTAGGCTAATGAAGTCACCGTGCACCAATTGCTCCTGCTGCATCATAATCTTCACTTATTTATGTTTTGCTGATTTCAAGATCTTGAACCTGAAATCTAAACTATCACAAGAATCATCAAAAATATCTTCAAGGAATGGAAGACAAGAATGAATTTGTTTACCGACTTAGCCATCTAAGAAAGCATATGCATAATCATTCTCTGTACCTTATTGTTTGATCCTCTTAAAGATGGAAATGAGTTTAGCAAGGAATTTTAGTGATCACATCATCATCTTCTATGGATATTCATTGAATGCTTGTGGTCACTCATGTTATTGCTAAAGAACTTTGGCTTCCCTGAATCACGATCACCTTCTTGAATCTTGATAGTTTCAATAGTAAGAATGGCTACTCATACCAATGTGAGAAATCTAATTGCAAGAATTAATAGGGTTTTTGCTGGGAAGAGAGAAACAATTGAGGATGAAAATGGAAACAATATTGATGTGACAGGAGCATGGGGTGCTCATTCATTTTAAGATGTGTTGATGGTATTTTCTTCTTTATTTCTTGAAATTACTTTCTATTTTTGTTCTTGCAAATCCTTTTACGATTAGGGTTCAGTTATTTTATATATGTGATACTATGATAGATCGAAAAAGATGAAGAAAAGATGAATTGTCATACATTCACAAATGCGTGTAGACACAAACACAAACTTTTTATTTGAATGTGATCCCTTTGGGAATTGAACTGGCGACCTCTCACTTTAGAAAGGAAAGTTACACCAACTGAGCTAGGCCTAGTTGGTCACAAACAAACTTCCAAATGCACACATAAAGGAAAAACGTGTCCACATAAAGAAGTACTAACCTATTCACATGCACACGTGCAAATGTCTGGAAAAAAGATACAGACTTCACAATGGCAAAAATCTTACTTTTCCAACTCAACAAGTTCATTTGGCTGGAGAGAGATTTTGAATCAAGAATAGGACCAAGCTATTTGTTATCGAGATATTCATGTTCTGTTTCTTCTATTTTTATTTTACTTAGCAGCAGCAGCAGCAGCAGCAAGGGTCAAAGGGCCTACAGTGTCCCATAGCCGCATTCTATTGAAGAGCTTGCGTGACATGCTTTTATTGGGCTTTGCACTTAAGCCATCCCTCCTTTTCCCCTCCTATTCTGTAAAATGCAAGGCTTAGGTGCAAAATACAATTCTAAGCTCAACCACATAAGCTCCTCTTTAGCGTGTATCCTATGGGGGGAAATTCTTCCATGTACCTGGGGCATGTGCCAGATCATGAGAGAGAAAGAAATAAAGATATGGTCCCCTCAAAGTTGTCCGATCTCTTTCTCTCTCCTACCCGGCACCCGGCATACCAAATAATTTCTCACGATTGGGATACTATCGGCCCCTTTTACCCTAATAATAATAGTAGCGATAATGGTAATATTATTATCATTATAATTATGAATTATTGTTGTTATTAATTATTGATTATAATTATTATTATTAACTATTATTCTTACTATTTATATGGTCTTATTCTAAGCTATTTGTAATTTAATTACATATAAGAACACATTTTACTTATTTTTTCTTTGTTCGATTGAAACTTGTAAGGATATTGGTTTCCACTTTCAGCCCTGAAATGGCATGGGAAAAGCCTTAAGTCAAGAATGACTTAGAAACAACTTGGTCCATGATAAAGCACAGATTTTGCACCGATTGAACTTAAATTAATCATAAGCTTGACTCGAGTTATACTATGGCATATAGATCACTTCTTGTTTAAACTTGCCTTCATCTGATTTTGATTCTTATGTTTCTTGTATCAGAAATGATCTATGGGCTCTTGGATGCACCTTGTATCAGATGCTTTCGGGATCTTCTCCCTTTAAAGATGCTAGTGAATGGCTTATATTCCAGAGGATCATAGCTAGGGATATCAAATTTCCCGATTATTTTTCAGATGAAGCAAGAGACCTTATTGATAGATTATTGGTAAAATTTTGCAAAGAATTACTACTTGAACCCAAGTTTAACCTTTATTACGAGTTTCCTTAAATCCTCTTAACTATTATATGCATAATTATCTTCTTGTTCGATTTCTGCTGTCTTACAAGACATTTCACCTACATGTATCCTAAATGATTAATTTTCTTGGCTTCAAGTCTCTATTTTTGATAGCCCTAAATTCATTCTCTTTACAACAGCATCAGCAACTACCCCAAACTTTTGAATCTGCTGTATGAATCATTTTCTCTCATTTTGCTCTGTTAAAGGCCATCTCCCCAATTAAATTAACAACTAACATATCTGAAACTCATTATCTTTAGATTTAAAATATTATTTGCTACATGAAAGCCCTTTCTCAAGCTATCTTGATCCATTTCCCACATATTATCCTCAATTGAAGCGACCTCTAACTTCATGTAGATTCGATCATTTCTTATTCTAACATTTACTGATTTGCAGCACATCGATCTTTAGGCATGTGTGTACTAAGAAAAGGGAAATCGAACTGTTTGTGGTTTTTACATTATTATATATTAATGTTATTTAAAACTTGGTTGGCGTTGAAGTATGTTGTGAATTTTGAAATATAAGAATTGGTTGTTGTAAGATGTGTGTGTGTGTGTGTGTGGATAATGGAGGAAAGGTGCTATAGGAGGTAATTTCCTCCTATGGCGTCGAAAAAATATATCCTCCACAATTTTTTACGACGATCGGCACTCATCATCATCTTTATCATGTAAGATGTGGATACACCAAATTTCATGTGATTCCATCACTTTTTCATCTTTGATTTAATGGGTGCAAAATTAACGGTTTACCGACGATAGAACTTTTACATAGCTAATTCAACGGTGAAAAAGTGGTGGAATTTATCCGTATCTTACATGATAAATATGATGATGGATACCAACGTCGAAAAAAATCGTGGAGGATATAGATTTTTGACGCCACCTAACGAAAAAGCCTCATAAGGTCGCTTTTCTCCATTGTTCTCTCTCTCTCTCTCTCTCTCTCTATATATATATATATATATATATAGAGAGAGAGAGAGAGAGAGAGAGAGAACAATGGAGGAAAGAGACCATAGGAGAGGATTTCCTCCTATGGCGTCGAAAAATTACAACCTCCATCGTTTTTTTCCGACGATCGGAACCCATCATATTCATCGTTATCATCTAAGATGTGGGTACACCAAATTTCATATGATTTTACAACTTTTTCACCGTTGAATTAGTTGGGTTCGAAATTAACGGTTTACCGACAATAGAACTTTTTACATTGCTAAATCAACGGTGAAAAAGTTGTAGAATCACATGAAATTTGGTGTACCCACATGAAATTTGGTGTACCCACATCTTAGATGATAACAATGAAGATGATGGGTTCCGATCGTCGGAAAACACGATGGGGGTGTATTTTTCGACGCCATAGGAGGAAATTCCCTCCTATGGCCTCTTTCCAACATTATATATATATATATATAGGGGAGTGCTCCGTTGCAAACTGGTCCGCATTTTTTAAAAACGAGAACTCCCGATCTACGATATATTTTAATGATCCGATCCGTTCAGATTGATCATCCCACCCTTAAATATATGTGTGAAAAATCAAAGGATTTGAAGAGCTCTAGCCTATGCATCGATGGGTGCAAAAATGAACATTTTTCGATTATGCAATATAAACTTCATCCGATACATATGTTAAAGGTCTTTAAATCTTTTTTTTCATGCACATACATTTGAGGGTATGGCAATTAACTTGAACGGATCGGATCGTTAAAATATGTCGTAGATCAAGAGTTCTCGTTTTTAAAAAACGCCGACCGGTTTGCAATAGATCTGTCCCCTATATATATATATATATGGATATTGTAGCATTGTTGATTCTTCCTGATATTTTAAAAGTTCTTCACTAAGGAGTATCCAAATAATCCTCTCATGAAGTATAGGTGCCAGTCTTGATACTCGTGCTGGGCACCTCACCTGATATTGGCTCCATTCTTAATTCTGATGACTATAATCTGCGCTGGGTTCAGTTTGTATTTTTAAACTTGTATAAGTCTACGTGATACCGAGACTCGAGAACATATGGGATCCTTATATTATGAATTGAGTGCATTTAACTGCGGGTTGTGTTCTCTCTTTATCCTTGTTCTTATTTTTCTTTTCCTATATTGTCCCCCTGTTTCTGAAATCTGGAGAGGGGTAATCTGGACAGCAAGCATATTTTCTCTCAGAAAACCTAATTCCTTTGATTGCAACTGCCTCCGTCACTATCCTCTAAAATCTGGATAGAAAAGTATATCTTCATTGAAAAATAAATAAATTCTAATTTCTTTATTTGCAACAACCCCATTTCAGTATTCTCTGTAATATAGCAACATGAGCGGGATGGAAGAATTGATTTCTGGACCTGACGCCTAAGAATTTGCGATGAAGGCTTTGTTGTTGTTTTAACCCTAGCAAATTTTGGGGTGCATGACATGCTTAATGAATTTATAAGATAATATGCTTGCAAGTCTACATCACTGTTCCCCTTTCTCATTAGAACCACTAACCTTGATGCATACAATCTTTTACTGATTTTATAAGAATGGAGGGTAGAGGGAGAAGGAAACCAGCAAATTCATGTCAATTCTGCTGATTAATAATTTATTTATTTTTTTTGAAAATGTTTGTTTTCTTTATCTAAAATCACAATTTTTTGATATTTACTGTCTTATTTTGGAAGGTCCGGTTATAACCTTGACATTTAAATAAACTTGTTTCAGTTAAATTCTTATGACTTGCAGTTCTGCAGACTCACATTTACTACATATATTTGGGGGATAAGAACCCAAAAAAATGATGGATTTTTCTTTGTTTGTTCCACTAATTTCAGGACACTGAGCCTACTAAAAGACCGGGTGCTGGACATGGAGGTTATGCTTCCCTCAAGAAGCATCCTTTCTTTAAGGGCACTGACTGGAAAAACTTGCGTCAGTCACCAGCACCGACAATTGCTCCAGAGTTGAACGTACTTGGAATTTTTTTGACGAGTCACTAACTTTGTTGTTTCTGCTACACATCCAAATTAATTAACTGTATTATTCTTTTAGGAGAGTGAGGATGGTGAAGTTCAGGATTCTACTTGGAATCTGTCACATATTGGAGGTGGCCCACTTCATCAACATGCAACTCCGGAAGAGAATCATGGTGCACCATCATCTTCAGACCCAGAATCTCATATTTCTAAGCTTGCTAAGATCGACTCTTTCGACTCAAAATGGTACATTCAAACATAGTCAATTTTATTATTGATGATTATTCTCAACAGTCAATTTATCCATGAACTGTGCAAATCTTTGTATTATTGATGATCATTTACAAGCATAGACAAAATTTCTGCAAATAGTTATGACTTATTATCATTATATGATAGAAGTTCTAGTGTTCTTATAGATGGAAAGCAAGACACCAGACATCTTTGTTTGATCTCATCGATGTTTATACCACACTTTTACATAAAAGTCGATATATTGATGCCTTTACATAAAAGTCCCTGTAATTGAACAATCATTCCGTTGACATAATGTATATTCTAATACATATTCCATTTTCCAACAGTCTATTTTTAGTTGTTATTCATGCCACCGTCTTCTATGTTTTATGCTTGTTCTGTTTTGTTGTATGATAAAATACAAGTTTCTGCATGCAAGATTATGTGGTTTCTTTTTCCTCCATGCATTGATTATACACTGCTTAGCTGGATATCGATAATATTGTATTATTTGTTTCTAGGTCATGGTTCTTTTATGCTTCTATAAAGTTGTTTTTTTTTCCTTAGCATATATATCGTCTTATTTGTTATAATGGCAGGAACGAGTTTCTCGAGCCTGGGGAGTCCATTGTTATGATATCGAAGCTGAAGAAACTACAAACACTAACAAATAAGAAAGTGCAACTTATCCTCACCAACAAACCCAAATTAATTTGTGTTGATCCTTCCAAGTTGATGTCCAAGAGTACCATAATTTGGTCAGATAACCCCAATGACCTCAGCATCCAAGTTACAAATACTTCGCATTTCAAAATTTGCACAGTAAGTTTCCGTAGCTCTTCTCCTGACTGAATATTTTTCTTCTTTCCCCTATTTAACTTTTTTCTTTTTGGTCCATACAGCCAAAAAAAGTATTATCATTTGAGGATCCTAAAGAAAGAGCATCACAATGGAAGAAGGCAATTGAGGGCCTTCAACACCGCCGCTAAATTCATTTTCTGGGATATATAATGAATCTTATTAATGTTGCTTAAAATCAGGTAGTTATTTCACTGTTATATAGAATTGCATTGCCCCTGACCTTTAGTCCTCGCTGTAAAGGAGGAAAAAAAAAAGAAACAGATTCATTGCAACCGACAGAATTACTAAAAAATTACTGCCCTCGTGTAGATTTGAATTGAGTGATTATCGAGTTTTTTGAGTGATTGTTAGATTTTGTAACAATATGATCTTATATGATCGACCGCCGCATGTTAAAATGTTAAGAAAAAGAGAGCAGATGATATGTCACGGAACCTTTTGTTTATTTCATTATCAAAGGGTGGTTTCATTTTTTTTTTCCTTCATTTAGTTTTCTCCCCCTATTCATATTTTCAGCTAATGATATGACTGCAGATGTGAGATTGCTATTTATAATATCTGGATGCATATTAGGCAAATATAAAATATATTATAAGCAAACATCCAATAAGCCACAAGCATTCATTATATCGAACCTGCAATGGAAATATATTAGACCGATTACATATATATACTCGAGTCCGTGATATAGCTCTTCACTTCAAGGGAGGCTCTCATTGTTGAATCTCTCGGCAGCGTCTGGTCGATTTCATACAATCTAAGCATGTTGTAGTTTTCTAGACCGTGTGATCGTTTGGTTGCTCGTGTCATGGCTTAAGAACAAACAGGCTAATAGTTTCTTATTTTAGTAGAATTCTAAGGAAATGCGAGATATCCTCGAAATGTTTACACATTGGCCATAACTATAGTTAGAATTCATATGCATCATTCGTATCCTGTAGTGGAATCTATTCCACTCAAACTGGTGGGCAAACAATGCTTGGTTTTAGATGCTTTACAATTTCTGCATAATTTATGAATTCACTACTTGAATAGTAGAATTATGATTTTCTCTTTTCTTAAAACAATATAAATAATTTAAGTAATCTCTTAATTCGATGGATTCTTCCAAACTATAATTTAATTATTTTCTCTGAATAAATTTGGTGAATGAAATAATTTATCAGTATTCAGTAGAAGTTTCACTATAAATGATTTGCGCAGGGGAGAAATCAGAATCTTAACCAACTTGACTTCGTTTTGCTTGAGAATTTCATAAGGAAATATTTATTCATGGTAGGATTTCTTTACATATATATCACCCTCCAACACTTTTTTTTTGAAGTTAAAGAAGTACTACTGCTCAATAAAATAAATTGAAATAAGGTAAATTAATTACAAAACAAACCAATCGTATATTGAGATAACCAATTAGCGATAGAACTAATATCTTATGGTTTTTATTTGTGGAAGGAAAACATATCATTGTAATTTTTCATATAAATATAACCATAAGATATAAACCCTACACCTCACAATAAAAATTCTCGATGCACTAAAAAAATTAAAATGAAAATGAAAATATTGCTACAAATTATTCCAAATCGTCGGCTGCTGCTAGATTTGAGTCAGTCGGAAAATTATAGGCTTATAGGCTTTGAAGATTCGCATCCACTCATTGATGATTCCATCTAATGTTAAGAAGTACCATGTGTTATGCTGAAATAAGCATATCTAAAAAATCAAGATTTTTCTTTCCTTCGGTTCTTATCCAACAGACGAATACTATTAATTGTATTGTCATTCTTAATAATAAACGTGCAAGAAGTAGCAACATTCATAAAATCATTATCATCAAAATCATCAAGAGATTTAGAAGGAGTTTTCGACTTTGGTTTCACACCTGGTTTCTACTTAGAATTTTTCGTTAAAGTTGTGGTTCCACGCGATCAAGTAAGATGCTTACTGAGAGCAGTGGTAATTGATTTTATCTTTGCGGACATCTTTCTGGTGTGAGGTGGTTTGAAACCAGGAGGGATAATAGGATTACCTTCCAGGTCTACCTTAGTCGGGTTAGTATTTTGCACAACTGAGTTATTTGAGTTGATGGGTTCAAATCTCGAGTTGATTGATTTAGGGATAGTGAAAGTTTGAGGACCACATTATTATGTACTTCTTTTTCTCCGGTATCATAAATTTGAGAAATATAATTGGTAATGATATTAAATTGTAATGCTGCAGAGCTTCCGCTAACATTAACGGTATGGTCATCAGAAGGGATAGGTTTGTTAAGCATATCTACATGAGTAGTAGAATGCACTGTAATATCAACATTTTCTGCAGATTTAGAGAGAACATTACCTGTGGGCTTCCAAGCTTTTCTTAGAGAATCATTTTGGTTGGTTGTTATAGTTGGCGTTTTCCGAATCACACTCGATGAATCTTTGGTGGTAGTTTTATCCATATTCAAGATATTCTTTTTGCAGAACTCGGAAGAATCCCAATGCTTAGAATATAAATCGAAGTATTTAAATTCCTTTTCACAAACGATATCTTATGTTATTCTTTGTATCTACTCTCCGAATCTCGATCTCGTGGCGATCTACTATCTCCCGGATCAAATGATATCACCTCAGAAAGTGTCTGGACTTCTAATGGGACCTGGGTTCTTTGGCCAACGCCATAGCCCCATTAACGTGGGAGGACGTCGACGGTTGGACGTCAACGACCAGCATCAACAGTCGATTGTTGGTGGCAGTGAGGACGGTCGCCGAAGGCTGATGTCGACAGTCGGTTACTGGTGGCAGATGACATTTATGAGTGTACACTGTTGCATTGGCAATTGATGACACCACCATGACTGAATTCTTGGAGAATTTTAATTTTCGAAAAGGTACGAGTGAATTTGAGAATCAAAATTTCACTTATATTTCTATTGTAAATTTATAAGAAGAAATTTCAAAATCTAATCATAGCACTTTAATTAAACACTACGACTAACACTCTATATTAAACTGCTAGCTACATGACTCGGGACTAACACTCTTCTTAAAGTTCTATCAAATTCCCGATATTTGATTTTAAATGACTTAGGACTAACACCTACTTTAGTGTATTAAAGAGGCAGACGGGGGATCTTTTGAAAGTTCCTAGTGCCCTTGCCACTACAATAGCGGCCAATGCGAAATCGAAAAACAAAAAATTTACGGAGAGCACTAGAAATTAATCCCCAGCGATCTTTCCAAACACTAAATTAGCAACATAAGCATGCAAGGTTTATAGAGATTACAACCTTTGTCGCATGTCCACCCAATTGTGGAAAACCTCTCCAAGCTCTTCGTAGGCCATCGGGAACAAATTTGAGAGGTGACCGCCCTTACCGAAGATGATCCACTCGAGAGAACCGATCCAAGCTCAAGCTTCATTTAGTGAAGCAACCGACACTCCAAACTTGCTAGGAATGGAGAGTATGTATGTAGGAATTTTTCCACTGTCATTTTCTCTCAAACATAAAGCTCAAGAGAGTAAATGAAGAAGAAGGAGGAGGAGGATGAAGAGGTAACCATAACAAGAAATGAGCTAAGTGTTGGTTGAAGGATAGAATAAAATGGCTTCATATTTTTTACAACCAAGAAAAAATATCACACCAACTTTGAATAAACAAATGAAGCACATCTCTCTCTACATTCCCATAACCATACCTAAAGCGACCTCACCCTCCATCCCATTTCCATGAATATTCATAAATGAATATTCGCAAATGAGGTGTCATCCTTTTAGAAAGTATTCTGTATAAATACATAATACAATCCGGTATACGTATCGAAATATATATACGTGTATCCGTATAAAAATATGAATAGCCAAAAGAGAGAAAATGAATAGTGAACAATAATATATATATATATATATATATATATATATATATATATATATATGTTGGAGATAGTGCCCTCAAAGTCAATTATTGGATCGCAGGTAAGTGATTGCAATGATTGAGGCAGGACCTATACCGATATGACAGTCTTGCTCAAAATGATAGTATGCTATTTGGTTTGTCTTTATCATCATATACATGCTTTAGTTCGCAATTGCATGTTGATAGAGCCCATAGGATTCTTTCTTGACTGCCAGCAGTATGATGGTGATCATATACGTGGGAGCTGGAGTCTATAAAGCACATCCTTAAAGTGTCCCTAATCGTGGGAGTTTCGAGACAGGCCATCGATACTCCAGAGTAGACTAGTGTATACAGTCGAGACCCCGACGAGGGGCGGTGGCCGGTCTCACAAGCCACTGGTGTCAGTTGGTTCACCTAAGATGTATACAGGTGCTCATTGGGTTATGAGTACACCGGACAGGACTCGCTGGGAACATGCTAGTTGGTATTATACATATCGTCAGATAGCAGTTCCCTGGTGACATGTGTACAGATTAGTTCATCGACCTGAGGTCGTCATTTGTCTCGTGTGAGTTCCCACCGTGCTTTGATTTCTACCCTACCACGGCTCAAAGGAGTCGTGCAAACAGATCTTTTTTTGGTACAGTCCCGAGCCACATGGAGGCAAGTGAGCGGATCGGCAGGGATTCGTCTCTCCCGGTATTGGGGGTGAGATCGCGCTGTGTCTAAGAGAGCCATTACACAAAGCCCTCGGCCGAGACAGGAGATTTACTGGTAGGTACTCCAGTAGTATCTTAGGGTGTTCTGGGCCACTCTCTGACACGACTTATACTGCTATTGGGGGTCTGACGTTACCAGCCCCTAGGCCGATATGCGATACTCATAGACGAACGGACCGGACTGTATGTATATTGTCACTGTTAGGCTCAGTAGGGTTCATGGATGAGTTCGCTCGTCAGCTTCCCTTCCAATCAATACATAGGCAACCGTTACGTACAGCTAGTACCTCTGACGTGCTAGTGATTATACCCAGTGCCAGTGTGTTGATGAGTCATTAGAGTCTCCCACAGACACTTTCCCAAGTTCGGGCGAAACGTTGTAGAGGCCGTATGGTTTTATGGCAGGGTTCGGAAAATGCACGTGCGTTTACGCACGTGTCATATTTCGGGCGGATAATACTGGTCGGCTTTGGTTTAAGCCGGATCCGAGTATTATGCTGTGTAGATATAATATCTTTGTCTCAGTTGCATTTGTATTCGGTCGTAATACAAATACGGGTATGTTTATTCTGATACAGGGTTATCCTGAAATTCGTTTCAGGATCACTTTTGGAAGTTGCCAGTTTCCAGTTTTCTATCACCCTTCTTTTAACATTCGGTTAAAGACGGATTTATCTTTTCTTGAGATGAGTGTGGAAGCTTCTAGATGATGACTAGGATGGTGACTAGGCTTCATGACTCATTTGTTCATTAAATGCTTTGATGACTAGGATGGTGACTAGGCTTGATGATTCATTTGTTCATTAATGTGTTCATACAAGGTGTTAAGGTGAATCATCATCTCATTTATTCTTGTGATCACCTCTTAGCTCCTAAACTCACCCCCCTCCTATATATGGCCGGCCCTTCCCCTCTTGTGAGGATATGGTTGCTTGAGAGAAAAAGATGATAGTTTTATTGTATGGAAATTTGATAGATACTCATTTCACATTTCCACCCGATCCAAAAAGCAACTTCATTAACCGTTCGTCTATAGCTTTGGACGTAACGAGACAAAGTGTTCTACTCATTCTCTATATCATCTTGGTCGTCTCTTTTAGCAAACTTGACGACCGAGTTGTCTCGGTTCAGAGGCGGGAGTCCGTTTAAAGATCCGTCGACGTGGTGCCACCTGGACGAGAAGACTGGAGTTCCAGGAGATTGGAGCAGCCGCAACAAAGCGTGGGATGATGGTTGAAGACCGAAGGACTCGGATCGTTCGGTATAACATTCCAACCCACTTTGTAGTTTGTTAGTTTAGCTTTAATGGCAGATCCGGGTTATAGTACGCGATAGCGCCAGTTGTAAAAAGTTTTTGTTCCGCATTTGGCGTCTGTTAGACGGCCGAGGCGCTACCGTGGACTTACAGTGGTATCAGAGCCTCACCATTAAGCTTTACTAACTTGTGCTAACGTGTTTAAAATATCGATCGAACGGATTTTCGAAAACCGCAAATTCCAAGTTCTGAGTTTCTGTCGATTTTTAAAAGTGTCTGAAAATTATTTTGATCATCCCAGAAAATTGAGCAGGGTTTTTGAAGAGTTACGGTGAAATTTGGACACGTGTTACCACTATACCGCCGCGGATCCGCGGTCAAAGCTTGGGTTTGACCACGGAACCGCGGCCAGTATGTGGCAATAGTGGACCAAATTTTACCAGTGTGTTCTTCAGTGGAAATTGTGGTTTTTGGTATATATCTTTTGGGCCCAGATTTTGTTACTGTACAGCAGATGTACGTGGGGCCCACTTCGGGAAAATTAGTCGATCGAAATTTTAAATTTGTTAGTATGCAGTATTTACATTATATCTCCGACCGGGAATGTCATTTGATCGGTAAACCGCGTCTGATTGCTATAGTTCTTTTAGACGGGTTTGTGAACGTGACATTCGCGTTGATGTTCTGTGTTGTGCTGTGATGTTGCGGATATGTCGTTGTGGATAGCAGGGTGCAATGATAGTGCAGTTTGGATTTATTTGTACATTTGATATTGCGGGGCAAGCGTCCAACATGTGGACTGCCGTCACTGCCTGTTTGTATAATATTCTTTTGGGGCACGACCGGGTCGAGGTCGATGTACCCGTTGTACATATTTTTATTTCTGTATTAGGTTTATCCCGCGAAGGAGTGCACGGATAGCCGGGTTCTGGAGGGCAACGGGTCCGTATATCATGGCTTTGAGAGGCAAAGGGACCTCACTCTAGAATTGGCAGACTATTCGCCGCACTCGTAGGGGGTACAGGTTGACCCAAAGAGGGGTGCTCAATTTACCGGATTCCGTGAAGTGCCGGGTGTTCCATTCACTATATTGTGGGGACTACCTCGCTTCAGGTTTTGGCGGGTAACTTGCCGCACCCGTAGGGGTCTAGGTTTCATTGTACAGGCTATCCACACGACCAGGGGAACGTCAGGTTTCAGCAGCGGCTCTGTAAAACCCGGGGATCCCAGATTATCTGTATTGTTCTGTGATGCTTATTACTTTTCTGTAATGTTGCATATTATCACGCCTGGAGCGATTATTGTATATTGGTATATATATTATTAGATGTTGTATATGTTTTATACCCGCGCTAGTCCATCCCCCGCTCTGTCGTTAGTTAAGTAACCTAACGGGTGATGATGGGACCCAGTGACGAATGCGGATGGCATATACGTACATTTTATTTTCGTTCTTTTCTGGTGTGATTGATTGATGGGACTGCATTGATTCTTATCAATGCAAGGATAAAACAAACCTATATTTGATGTTGTTGGAATAAATTTTAAAAGGTGTTATTACAAAGATATTTCCTTTTGTTTTGCATAGTGATATTCAGTTTAGAATATCCTGCACCTCATTTGACGAGGCAAGGGCCGAGATCCCTTCACCGGGAATGACCCCTAGGGCAGAAGTTTGCGTCAGGGTAATAACTTTACTATAGTCGATTACAAGTTGCTTTGCATCGTGGTATTCAGTTGGAATATCCTGCACCTCATTCCATGAGGAAAGAGCCGAGATCCCTTCACCAGGAGTGACCTTTTTAGCAAAGGTTTTTCGCCACTATATTTTTATAAAAAGCTATCAGGTTCCTTCAACGAGATCAAGTTCATTACGTTAAAGGTTTTTCGCCAAAAACCAGTCGTAGCCCCCCGTCATTTCTTTTGGGTATTCAGTAGTATTCAAGCTATGTATTTTGGCCAAAGTCAAGGCATAGTGTTTGGTAGCTGCTAGGTATTCATCTGTTGCATAGATAGATGAGTTGGTTTGGGACAGTCGTTCTGCCATTTTGGCCAAAGTCAAGGGCATGTGCGGGTGGGTTTAAATTGACCTGGATAGTGACGGGTAGAACTTGGCATGTGACTTATGATATTTTGAGCAAAGCCAAGGTCATAAGAGCATGGGGCAAAAATCACATCGGGAGTTTCAAACATAAAGAAACTTGCCAGGCATGCGTATACCATCTAGAGTGTGATAACTTGGGTGGCTTCCATCAAGTTATCATGCGATGAGAGTTGGGTCCCGATTCCCACTGATAAGTTGGTTTACTCCTCGGGTGATCCCGACTAATTCTTCTTTCAGGTTTGGAGGAGAATTTGAGATTACAGTGGAAGGTTTACTGATTAGATAAAATGATAACCATTCTGATCTAGGTTAGAGTACACGCAGAGTGTTTCTTTTTGGCAGCGACCTTTGACCGATCCTAGACTATTACTCAATGACCAAGTTGACCGAACCTTCTTAAAATACTGGCTTTTGGATTGTCCGAGTTGCATAAGTTATTGTCGCTCCTTCTTTTACCCTTTGTATTTCTCAGAACACCCCGTATTGCTACGGACATCCACTTCCATTGGATAGATCCATCGTATGGTTATATATGAACTCGAAGGGACTTCTTCGAGGATGGATCCAGGTTCAGGAGAAATAGAATTGGTTTATTCAGTTGTCTTTTATTATCACCTTCTCTCAGGTTGCGAGGGCTCCTTAGTTTAGGAGAGTACACCTATTACGCTTATTGGATAGTCTTATTCCAAACCATAGGCAGGTGCCGAAATGTAGGGAATGAAGAAAACCAATTAGCCTAAGTAAGGTGTACAGAAGGTAATAACTAAAGACAAAATAAAGGGGTTAGAAAGAGGGCAAAGAAAACTGCGATTGCTATCATTCACAACCAAACCGCGTACTTCATCGCCACTCCTATTTCACCTTTGCTTTTCTCTCCAGTTTGGGGGAAATAGAATAATGTATTATTCAGTTGTCTTTTATCATCACCTTCTCTCAAGTTGCGAGTACTCCTTGGTTTAGGGGGGTACACATATTATGCTTACTGGATAGTCTTCTTCCAAACCATAGGCTGGTGCCGAACGGTAGGGAAGGAAGAAAACCACTTAGCTAAAAAAGGGTGTACAGAAGGAAATGACTAAAGACAAATAAAGGGATATGGAGAGATGGCAAAGAAATATACGGTTAGAGTCATGAATTGGATTATGGAAGAGGCATTACTAGGAATACCAGGAAACCCCTACGAAACATTTTCATGTTTCAGTGCATTGCTAAAGGAAAAACTGATTTCCCGATTAGATACTTACTCCAGAGTATGTATTTACCAGGTTTCATTCTCATATCTGTATGGTTTTATAGATGATGAGTGTGAGTAAGTTATTGGGAATTAGGAGATCATCCTCATTATATCGGAATTCGTTGTAATTGGTGATATTTGAGGAAATCGCCTGGGTACAGTTTTCAACCTACGATGCACAGGTTTTGAGTTATTCAACTCAGCGGACTTATACAGAGTATTGTATGTTGTTCAGTCTCCGTCAGGATAAAGGGGTAGGTCCTCGTACTATGTTCTGTTTACTTGTGACTTCTCTAGTTTTTAAACAAGTGTTTCGTAGAAATACAATGTCTAAGTTTTGAGAAGTTGTGGGTATAAGAATAAAGTAGAGAACCAGGTATCACAAGTATCGGAATTCTTCAAAGAAATCGAAGATGTAGATTCTTATGACTGGTATTCAGTAATGATTTTGAGAAACTTGTTTCTCCTTCGGGTTACTCATAATTGGATGTATTCCTAAATTGAGTAATGCTGATTAGCCTCTCTCCATTAAATTGATATGCACTGGAGACAGCTGCATGATTTGAATCTGGTTCCAGTTAAATTAGTGCCTATATTTCTATATTGTATATAGAATGGTTCATATCTTAACGATGTTAAGATACGGGGAGTTGTCCGGCTTATGCTTAAAACCAGACTCTGAATAACTCAAGGCACGTTTCTATAATGGCAGTTTGTGGGTTGACCCGGGCTATGTCGAGGGTTGATTTTCTACCATCTGGAAGATCAATAGTGATATAGTTTTTGACTCGCCACAGTTTTAGTAAAATGGATTTTTTCAGAAAAACAGTAGTGGGAGTATGGTAGAACTGGAAGTGATTCCAGAACCGCAAACGGTTACGGAAAATTTAATAGGACCAATATATTCAATCAGGTTTGACATTCCAATAGCCACTCCGCAGATATAGTGGGTAACCTCAGACACCCGAGAGGTACTCCGGTAGCCTCAAAGACGGTGACAGGGAGGTTCTTGTTTACCCAGACTTGACACTAATGTTGTTCCAGACTATGAGACCCGGCAAGAGGATAAGTATAACGTCGTTCTAAACTAGCTTTAGAAGTGTACGTAGATATTATTCTGCCAGAGGGTTGTCATAGTCAGTAGGAGCAGCGGAAGCATAGTAGGCAAGTAGCTTATGTCTATTTATAGGCTTGAGCAGATATAGTGGAGATAAGATCATCTAATTTTGATGTGACAGTCATGGGTTTGACTTCATCAGAATATGAGATGGATTTGTTAAGAAGGTAGTAGGGTGTGATGTCCTGGTATGAGGATGACATACACAGAGTAGGAAGTAAAATTCCTATACTACGATCGGTTGTACTGTGGTCGTCACACAGTTGTTTCTTCACACAGGATATGGATATAATATCAGACATTCTGGCTTCTAGATCTATGGTTTTAGATCTAGATTTGGGTAGTTTCCCAATGTGGGTACTTTGACAGTATTCTAATAGTATTTTAGAATAGATGACTCCTGGCATGGTGGTGTATCTGCAGGTGATGGAGTCACCCTCTCTAAAGGTGTCTTAGAGACTAAAGGAGAGAGGGATGTACATGATTGGCAGATCACTTGCTTAGGCAATTGAGTCAATCGTGAGATGTCAAGTATCACACCAGATGTTGTTTTTTGCACTAGATGTGATAAGTTTATATTAATCCAATCCTGAAGAAACATAAGGAAGCAGTTTTAGAACATAAGTGCATGTTTTACGGATTTGATGACGGCAGCCTCCTTCAGGAGACGGTTATCATTCCAGGCTTCCAAGGTGACATGGATGACAGAGTGATTGTCAGAGTTATAGTTTTCCCTCTGACGAGGGACAGTATTATGGACAGATGGTCCAAGAGGATACTGTGGGAGGCATGGTGCTGGATACTGATTAGGTTCAGTTATTGATACAGTCTAAGAAGTTTGGATTTGGGGTTCATTTATGAACTAGGTCCCATCAGATATCCAGACATATTCTAAGAAAGGTATTACTCGATTCGGGAGATGGCTTTCTCCGCGAACTTGAGATTAAGAGAGACATAGAAAGAAACATCAGGGCGGATCCACTTACTGAGGCTATTTCTCGAACACAAGAGTTTTACAAACTGGCTTTGTGAAACTGATTAGTAGAGGAGTTGGATGTTCGGTATCACACGGGCTGTGAGTATGCGACATCGCAATAATTAGCCTTGAGTGCAAGTGGGAGATTGTTGGAGATAGTGCCCTCAAAGTCAATTATTGGATCGCAGGTAAGTGATTGCAATGATTGAGGCAGGACCAATACCGATATGACAGTCTTGCTCAAAATGATAGTATGCTATCTGGTTTGTCTTTATCATCATATACATGCTTTAGTTCGCTATTGCATGTTGATAGAGCCTATAGGATTCTTGCTTGACTGCCAGCAGTATGATAGCGATCATATACGTGGGAGCTGGAGTCTATAAAGCACATCCTTAAAGTGTCCCTAGTCGTGGGAGTTTCGAGACAGGCCATCGATACTCTAGAGTAGACTAGTGTATACAGTCGAGACCCCGACGAGGGGCGGTGGCCGGTCTCACAACCTACTGGTGTCAGTTGGTTCACCTAAGATGTATACAGGTGCTCATTGGGTTATGAGTACACCGGACAGGACTCGCCGGGAGCATGCTAGTTGGTATTATACATATCGTCAAATAGCAGTTCCCTGGTGACATGTGTACAGGTTAGTTCATCGACCTGAGGTCGTCATTTGTCTCGTGTGAGTTCCCACCGTGCTTTGATTTCTACCCTACCACGGCTCAAAGGAGTCGTGCAAACAGGTCTTTTTTGGGTACAGTCCCGAGCCACATGGAGGCAAGTGAGTGGATCGGCAGGGGATTCGTCTCTCCCGGTATTGGGGGTGAGATCGCGCTGTGTCTAGGAGAGCCATTACACAAAGCCCTCGGCCGAGACAGGAGATTTACTGGTAGGTACTCCAGTAGTATCTCAGGGTGTTCTGGGCCACTCTCTGACACGACTTATACTGCTATTGGGGGTCTGACGTTACCAAGCCCTAGGCCGATATGCGATACTCATAGACGAACGGACCGGACTGTATATATATTGTCACTGTTAGGCTCAGTAGGGTTCATGGATCAGTTCGCTCGTCAGTTTCCCTTCCAATCAATACATAGGCAACCGTTACGTACAGCTAGTACCTCTGACGTGCTAGTGGTTATACCCAGTGCCAGTGTGTTGATGAGTTATTAGAGTCCCCCACAGACACTTTTCCAAGTTCGGGCGAAACGTTGTAGAGGCCGTATGGTTTTATGGCAGGGTTCGGAAAATGCACGTGCGTTTACGCACGTGTCATATTTCGGGCGGATAATACTGGTCGGCTTTGGTTTAAGCCGGATCCGAGTATTATGCTGTGTAGATATAATATCTTTGTCTTAGTTACATTTGTATTCGGTCGTAATACAAATGCGGGTATGTTTATACTGATACGGGGTTATCCTGAAATTCGTTTCAGGATCACTTTTGGAAGTTGCCAGTTTCCAGTTTTCTATCACCCGTCTTTTAACATTCGGTTAAAGACGAATTTATCTTTTCTTGAGATGAGTGTGGAAGCTTCTAGATGATGACTAGGATGGTGACTAGGCTTCATGACTCATTTGTTCATTAAATGCTTTGATGATTAGGATGGTGACTAGGCTTGATGATTCATTTGTTCATTAATGTGTTCATACAAGGTGTTAAGGTGAATCATCATCTCATTTATTCTTGTGATCACCTCCTAGCTCCTACACTCACTCCCTCTCCTATATATGGCCGGCCCCTCCCCTCTTGTGAGGATATGGTTGCTTGAGAGAAAAAGATGATAGTTTTATTGTATGGAAATTTGATAGATACTCATTTCACATTTCCACCCGATCCAAAAGGCAACTTTATTAACCGTTCGTCCATAGCTTTGGACGTAACGAGACAAAGGGTTCTACTCATTCTCTACATCATCTTGGTCGTCTCTTTTAGCAAACTTGACGACCGAGTTGCCTCGGTTCAGAGGCGGGAGCCCGTTTAAAAATCCGTCGACGTGGTGCCACCTGGACGAGAAGACTGGAGTTCCAGTAGATTGGAGCAGCCGCAACAAAGCGTGGGATGATGGTTGAAGACCGAAGGACTCGCATTGTTCGGTATAACATTCCAACTCACTTTGTAGTTTGTTAATTTAGCTTTAATGGCAGATCCGGGTTATAGTACGCTATAGCGCCAGTTGTAAAAAGTTTTTGTTCCGCATTTGGCATCTGTTAGACGGCCGGGGCGCTACCGTGGACTTACAATATATATATATATATATTATTAAATCAAAACTTGATTTAATAACCTGGCTTAATTCTAAGCCGGCTAGTATTATCATCCATCTGATTAAATTTCGTGTAGCATGTACACGTATTTAATCAGACTCCTGTATATATCAACACACGTCATCTATATTATATCGTCTGAACCGGAAAAACGCTCTATGTGGGACCTAAAGACTTGACAATAAGATGGCAGTGAGTTACCGGATAATTCCATAACCACAAGCACGTTAGCGGCACTAGCTGTACGTAACGGCTACTCAGGTATATGCCGAAAGGGAGGTCGACAATCAAGTCTGTCTATACCCTACTAAGACTGAATGTGACAATCTCCGTACAGTTTGGTCTCTTTTTCTAAGAGTATTGCATACCGGGTTTAAGAGGTGGATAACGTTAGACCCCTAATAACCCGATAACTCGTGCCGGAGTCAAGCTCATCACCAACCGAGAAACTGCTGAACTCCTATCAGTAAATCTCATCCACCGTGGCCACGGATTTAGGGAGATTGCCAACCGAACACAGTGCGACATCGACTCCTAATACCAGGAGAGATGAATCCCTGACGATGCTGACTTCCTCCATGTGGCTCGGGACTGTACCTAACTAGAACCGGTTTGCACGACTACTTTGAGCCGTGGTAGGGTAGTAATCTAAGTACAGTGGGAATTCACACGAGACAAATGACGATCTCAGGTCAAAAGACTAAGCAGTACTCATGTCACTAGAGAACTGCTATCTGACGATAGGTACAATACCATCTAGAAGTTCTTGATGAGTCCATCCATTGTACTCATCTTCAGTGAGCACCTATATACTATCTTAGGTGACACAACACTAATGGCTTGTGAGACTGGCCATCGCCCCTTATCGGGGTCTAAAAACGTATACACTAGTCTACTCCGTAATATCGATGTCTAGTCTCGATACTCTCTCGAGTAGGGACATTTAAGGATGTGCTTATGGACTACCTAGCTCTCACGTATATGATCGCCATCATAATGCTGGTAGTCAAGCAAGAATCCTATGGGCTTCATCATTATGTATTAGAGACACGTAATAATAAGTAAAACGTATACACATCAATGATAACGACAAACCAGATAGCATACTATTATTTCGAGTAAGACTGTTCTACCTGTATAGTTCCTCCCTCAATTATCATAATTGCCTACCTGCAATTATAATAACTGCCTTGAGAGCACTATATCTAACAATCTCCCACTTACACTTAAGGCCAATTATGCGGTATCGCATACCCATACCCCATATGCTACCGATTACCCAATTTCTCTACTAATTAGTTTCGCAAACTGTATTTGTGAAACATCCGTGTTCGAGAAATAGCCTCAATGAGTGGATCCGTTATAATGTTCCGACTTTCTCTCTCTATGTCTCAACTTCGCGGAGATCAACAATCTCCCAAACTGAGCGATACCCCGCCTCAAGAATTTGTCTGGATACATGATGGGACCAAGTTCATAAATGAACAATTTTATCCAACAAACTTCTTATGCTGTATTCTCTGTTGAGTCATAATCAGTATCTTGCACCATGACTATCTCAGTATCTCTATTGGAACCCTATCCAATATACTATTTCTCAGAAGGGGCTAAACTCAAAATTCTGACAGCATCTTTGTTATCGAGGTCGCCTTAGAAACCTGAACCGATAACCGCCTCCTAGAGGAGGCTGCCATTATCATATACCAAGAACATTCTCTTATGTTCTTAACTGCTTCCTTTTGTTTCTCCAAGATTGGATTAATATCTGCTTACTACGGCAAGTACAGTAGCAACATCTGGTTTGGTACAAGATATTGCATGATTGACTCAATTGCCTAACCAAATGATATATTATTCATGCCAGTCCTTCTCCTCATCAGTCTGAAAGACATCTCTTTAGAGAGGGTGACTCAATCACCTGCGGGTACACTACCATGCCAGAAGTCATCCATTCTAAAACACTTTTAGAATGGTGTCTAAGTACTCGAATTGGGAAACCTACCAAATCTAGATCTAAAACTATTGATCTAGTCACCAGAATTCCTGATATCTTATCCATATTCTATACGGAGAAACACCTGTGACAACCAAAGTTTGATCAATTGTAGTATATGAACATCATTTCCTATCAGGAGTATGCCATCCAAGTCCCAGGACTGTACTCCCTACACCTTTCTTACTAGGTTCATCTGTTGCTTTGATGAAGTCAATCGCCTTGACTCTCATATCAAAACAGATGATCCATCTCGTCTATGCATTCTTTAGTCTACAAATAGACATAAGCAATTTGCACACCTTCCGCTGCTCCTACTGACTACGATAACCCTCTGACAGAGTCATATACACGTGCACTTCTAAATTTCCATTTAGAAAGACGTTATAGTCATCCTCTTCCCAGATATCATAGTCTTGAATAGTAATAGTGGTAAGTCATATCCGTATGGACTTTAGCACAGACATTGAGGTAGAAGTTTCATCACAATCCACGTCGGGTATTTGATGAAAATCTTTACAACAAGTCTAGCCTTATTAGGTTAATACTACAGATCTCGAAAGATCTACTTACTCCTAATGTGCTTTACCCCTTCAGGAGCACCCAGCAAATTCCATAATTTGCTGAAGTGTGTAGAGTCCAATTTGGATATAAAGCATCCAGTCATTATCCGGAAGTCACCACTTCTCATTGTAGGGTTCCTAGGCACACTCAAGAGGTTCCACAACTGATCAACCATGGCAAAATCAAATTTTCCATGTGCCGAGAAACCCTAATGCTAGATCGTTAACTAGAGGTAAGGCGAAACATGCAAGTAAACAACTTTATTGCTAAGTGAAAGGGACTACAATCTTTGTAGATCCGGTCCTCCACCTCCAAAGCTCCGTGACGACGTCCCTTCGCTGCGATCACCAGGATCCCGGACTCTAGCGATGTTTTCGTCGGAGAAATGAGCGGGCTAGGTCGTTGACTTCGATGCCGAAGATGATCTATGTCGAGGCAACTCTAACTCAAGCTCCATCTTCACTTGGTCATGAACCTTGTGAAGAAAACACCCAATACAACATGGAAAGTGGTAGAGGATGAAGAAATAGGAAGTGGGTTCACTTTGGATTTGGATTTCTCACTTGATTTCATCACTTGACAATTTTCAAGAAAGCTTTGCTTTTTCTTCATGAAGAAGATGAAGAAGAAGAAAGAAAAAGAATTATGAATGAATTAATAAAATAGAAAATCAAGTGATGCCTTATCATATTGCAACCATGGGTGAAGATAGCTCATGTAGAGAGCAAACCCTAGTTTAGGTAATGGTTAGGTTAAGGAAAGAAACAAAATGGTCAAAGCTTTCAAAGCTTCATGAAGTTTCAAGAATGAAACAAAATTAGCCACCATTTTATTCTTGCCAAAATAAATAAGTAAATAAATAAATAAGGTAATGGAAACCCTAACCATTAACCAAACATGGTTTAAAGTAAACACACACCCAAGTTTGCATGTATCATCAAACATGATACAAACTAGTGCACAAATATATATCATATATACAATGTGCACAATCAAGTGAGAAAATAATCTTAAGTGAACCAATACTAGTTAATGTAAAGTAATATATCAAATATATAATTATACATTAAATTATTAAATCAACACTTGATTCAATGATCCAGTCATACTGCATATAACCGACTAATATCAAGTGTATCAATGTATCGAATCAACATTTGATTCGGTAACCCGGCTATATCACATATAACCGACCAATGATACAAATCGCGAGAATAGAATACAGTATCACATACTGGCATTATTCTCGGTCCCGCACATATCTCATATGCGCTCCTATTTCGTTTCGCTTGAGCCAGGAAACCTCTGTGTAGGACTCTAAAGACTCGTCAATACGCCGGCAGCAGGTGATGATCATATCAAACACCCACAAGCCGCAAGCGGTCTGCTAAACGTAACGGCCACCCGGGTATTGAGCGATCAGAAGATCAACGAGCAACCCCGCTCACACTCCTGTGAATCCAACCAGTAACACTTACCGTACAGTCCGGTCTGTTCGTCTGATATGTCGCATATCTTGCCTAGGGGTGGTAAACGTCAGACCCCAGTAGCTCGATAAGTCATGTCGATATGAGGTCTATAACAGTTCGAGAAACTACTGGTAACACTTACCAGTAAATCTCAGCAACCCTGGCCAGGGATTTCCGGTTATAGCCAATCGAACACAGCGCAACATCAACTCCCTATACCGGGAGAGACGAATCCCCTCCTATCGCTCATTGCCTCCATGTGATTCGGGACTGTACCCAAAAACCACCGTTTTGCACGCCCTCTTGGACGTGGTAAGGTGGAAATCAAAGTACAGTGGGAATCGCACAAGACTCTATGACGATCTCGGGTCAACAGACTACTATGTACCAGTGTCACCAGAGAACTGCCATCTGACGTAAGGTATAATACCATCTGGGAGTTCTCGGCGAGTCCGTCCAGTATACCCAGTCTCCACTGAGCACCCGTATATCATCTCTGATGTCAAACACCAATGGATATGGGATCATCCATCGCCCATCTGTATGGGTCGAGAAGGTATACGCTAGTTTACTCTGGTATATCGATGCCCTGTCTCGATACACCCACGACTAGGGACCTTGAAGGATGTACTTATGGACTACCATGTCCCCACTAGTATGATCTGCATCATAGTCCAGATAGTTAAGTACACATCCTAAGGGCTTTACCAACATGTAACAGAGAAACAATCAGTGTACACGTTAAGGTAAAGAGCAACCAGATAGCATACTATCATGTCGAGCAAGAAAGTCCTCCCTATATATGTCCAAGCATCCACTATAATATACTTCCTATGTATAGTAATGGCCTCTAGGGCATACATATAACTAACACTCATGGCCTGCTGATAACTAGTAGAGCCATTATCATCATGATGTTGACCTCCCTGTCACCGTTTACAGGAAAACCGAAGTATCTCTCGGATGGCTGAGGTCATCTACTAAATCTACGGAGTGGATAAGGTTTGTCAAGTCTAATTGAATCTCCAGGTTCTACTAAATTTTTAGTAACTGCTTGTGGTTCTAGAATCACTTCCAGTTCTACCATACTTTCACTAGTTTCTTTTGCGAAAGATCTCTTTTATAAAAAGGCGGCGAGTCAAGAACAATGTAATTATTGATCTCGAAAATGGTAGAAGCAAAACCCTAGCAAATGCTTAGGATAAACCACAAACTGCCATTACCGAACCATGCCTTGAGTTTTTCGAGATTCTTCTTTTAAACAGAAACCGGATAACTCCATACCTTAAGAATCTTAAGATATGCAACCAATCTATGTCCATATAGAATCAAAGGCACTAATTGAGATGAAACTAAATTCAAATATTATGCAGTTGTTTCCAGTACATATCACCTAAATGTAAAAAGGCTAATACATCATTATTCATCAAGGAGCGAACCCACAGATGAGTAACCTGTGAGAGAAACAAGTTCTTAATATTACTACGACGGAATACTTAGCATAAGTGTCTACATCTTTGACCACTTCGAAAAATCCTGATACTTCCAATGTATAGTTCTCTACTTTTATTCTTATACCTATAAACTTCTCAAAATCTTTGGACCTTGCATTTCAATAAATATGTGTCTAAAACCAGAGAACTCATAGGTAAACCCAAATGAAATAAGAGTACCAACCCCTTGTCCTAAAGGACCCCGGAAAATATACATTGCCATGTATAAGTCCCAATAGTAGACTAACTCATGCTCTGTGTGTTGTAGATTAAAAACTGTATTTTGGTCAAGAATGTCTTACACCGTTATTCAATACAGCTTACCTTATCCTCAACTGATAAAGGTAAATGTTTGGAACACAATTTTCAAAATTTATATCTCACTTTATAAAATAAAGATACAGATATTCAATTTTAAAAATTTGTGCATAACAACGGTTATTCAAGACCAAATATTTGCCGTAAGGCAAAATCAGGTGATTTAATCCAATATCGCCAATTGCTACGAATTCCGATATTGAGAATTAAATCGTCCATTTCCCAATATTCTACTCTTACTCAGCATCTGTAACATCGTATAAATGTGATATCCTAATCTGGTATATACATACTCTGGAGTCAGAACTAATTGGGAAAATAGTTCTCAGTAACAACTACACAGAGAAACTGAAACATGAAAATGTTTCTAGGGGTGGCCGGGTATAATGCATCTTTTACTACCCAGATTCATGACAATAGTCGCAATTTTCTTTGCCCTCACTTCAACCCCTTTATATGTCTCTACATTTTACCTTCTGTATACCATACTTAGGCTAATTGGTTTTCTTCCTTTCCTACCTTTCGGCACCAGCTTATGGTTTGGAAGAAGACTATCCAATAAGCGTAATTGATGTGCTCTCCTAATGCAAGGAGCTCTCATAACCTGAGAGAAGGTAAGGTAGGAGAGACAACAGAATTATACAATCCAAATTCTCCAGAACCATTGGCTATCCTCGACCGAAATAATTTCTTCGAGTTCATATGTAACTATACGATGGCCTTTCCAAGCAATATGGATCATTGTAGTGATACATAGTGTTCTGGAGAAGATTAAGGGAAGGTAGGAGTAGCAGGGGAATATGCGAATTTATCGTGAATCATGACAATCCAAAACCAGAGTGTGTAAGAAGGTTCGGTCAACTTAATTAATGAGTTTTAGTTTAAGGTAAGTCATGGGTCACTATAACTAGAGAGAGAGAGAGAGAAAACACTCAGCGTGCACTCTATCAATATTAGATTGATTAATCACTTTATCTAATCAGGAAGGCTTCTACTGTATCCTTGAATTCTCCTTCAAACCCTTAAAAGGAGAACTAGTCATGATCATATTCACTTTACAAGTTCGCTAACTGTTCAGCCAAGCCAGTTTGGTACTCTTAAGGAAGTCCCCCATGCTTTTGTATGGACCCAATTAAATAAACCCATTTCTGCAGAGGCGTAACCTCGTTAACACTTTCTAGAAACCTAATAGGTTAGCTAATTGTGAAGTGAAAATCTCCCGAGGAGTAATACCTACTCAGTGGGAATCGAGACCTAACTATCATTGTGTGATAACTTTGATGGAAGCCGGCCAAAATTACCACACTCAGAAAGTATGCACAAACTTGGCCAGTTTTCTGTATATTTGAAACTCTCGATATGGTTTTTGCCCTATGCGCTTATGACCTTGATTTTGGCCAACAAATCATAACATGCAAGTCAAGTTCTCCCCGTCATTATCCATATTAATTTAGACCCACCCGTACTCACCTTGATTTTGGCCAATAAGGTGGTACGACTGTCCTAAGCCAATGCATCTATCTATGCTACGGATAAGCAACACACAATTACCATTCACAAAACCTTGACTTTGGCCAACAAAGACCGCATGAATACTATGTGCTACTTATCCGAAATGATGGAGGTCTACGGATGGTTTTTAGTGAAAAACCTTTAACTTAATGAACTTGATATCGTTGAAGGAACTCGAGTGGCTTTGAAATGGAGTGGTTTAGGGTCCGCTTTTAAAACTAGTAACATAAACTTTTGCTTAAGAGTGAACTCCCCGTGAAAGGATCAAGGCTCTTTCCTCATAGAATGGGGTGCAGGATATTCCTAACCGAATACCTCTATGCAAAACAAAAGAATATGACTATAGTTGTAAAGAAAACCGAGTAGTTTTAAAAATTGGTTCCGACAACATCATTTAGGTTTGTTTTCTTTTCATATAATGCAGTCATATCAATACAAGTTTCTAAGCTACACTAGAAACAACCAAAATAGCATATTTTTATATGCCATCCACATTCCCCACGGGGTCTCGGGTCTCCACCGTAAGGTTACTAAACCTACGGTAGGGCGGGGACAGGGCTAGTGCAGATGCAAAACATATAGAAGCATATAATATTATATATATATATCATCGCAGGCAAGTAATAAAATCACAGGCATGTAGAAAACAATATCGAATAGTGGATAAGCTAGGAGCCCCACGTTTTATTTAAACCGCAAATAAAACGCGGCGTTCCCCGGTCGTGTGGATAGCCCGTACAATATTGATCTTAAACCCCTACGAGGGCGGCGAGCCACCCTCCAATCCTAGAAATAGGTAGCACGGTCTTAACTCCATGAGATGGCTACCCTCTGAATTCTGGAATCCGGTGACTCGTGCGCTCCTCCACAGGGTAATCCCAGTATGGAAATGAAATATATACAACGGTGACATCGATCGCATCCTGGTCGAGCCCTAATAAATAAATATACATAAAGCGAAAACGGCGGCCACAAGTTGGAGCTCGTCTCAAACAAATGAATACAATATTATAAAACAAAACTGTACACGCAAATCACACGATGGGCTATCCAACACGACAATCCGGCTAAGCCATCACAAGATATATATCACAGAACAAGCAACACAAGTAAGTGTGCAACCCCGTCTAATTGAACATATAACAATTAGACGATATTCAACAACACATATATACAGATACGAAAACCATGCCCATAGAATTCATCACCCGCGAAGCTAACACTTGAATTTTCAAACGACAAAAATTCAACTGCACTTCAACATCCGAAAATCCATCACTTTGGCGACTTTTCGGATTCCAAAGAACCCGAAACTTGCCCGAGAGCCCGATGGAGCAGTCAAGCACATCCTAAAGATCCGCATGGGGTATAGAAGGTACCCCCTACCCAAGATCACCACATGGTGGTCTCGGGGAGGAGGCAAGACCTGAGAACACCCGAAAGGGTGCTCTCGGGTTAGCCCATTTCCCTAGACCACCAAGTGGTGGTCCAGGGGAATGGGCCCCACCCTAATCCCCCAGGGACTCCCCGAGGTACCCATGATCCTTGTCGCGGACTCTTGGTTCGAACCAAGTGCCTACGGGGATCGAAATTGCGCAATACCATGGATTTTTGGACAACTATCAAAAACAGTTTTCAACTTAGAATAAACAACCCCTAATCTCGATATAGTTCAGAAAAATTGGCTTTCCAAGACTCTTCGGGTCACCATCGAACCTCTACGGAGTCCGCATTCCAAAATGAGAGCTTCGGAGATAAAAAAAACAAGCAAGAAAAACCCGTAACAACGGCTGAATTTTTCAAGAAAACACGGCTGAAAACTGCCAAGATTAAATGGGGTTTCCGGTGGAATTCTATGGTCATGTGAGCTAGTTTTAGTGTATGGATTGGCTCTGATATCATTGAAAGGGTCAGTCAACACAGCAAAAACTGGTCGTGGCGCCCATATGTTTCTCAGCTGGTACTTTTACATAGTCCCCTCGCGACGGACTACAACCCGTCGGACCATATAACCACACGGGGCACCCTAAGGGTAAGAGCCTGCATTTTTCCACTACTGTCACACAATAAGAACCCCCCATTGGTCGGCATCCCTACCTAGTAGCTTTGATACTATTGAAATGGTCAGTCAGCACAGCAGAAGTTCGCCATAGTGCCTATAGGTCCCTTAGTAGCTACTTTTTACGTTGTCCCCTCACGACGGACTACAACCCGTCGGACTATATAACCGCACGAGGCACCTTGGGGGTAAGAGCCTGCACTTTGCCACTACTGTCATACAGTGAGAACCGCCTATGGGTCGGCATCCCTTCCTAGTAGCTCTGTACTATTGAAAGTTCCTAGTGCCCTTGCCACTACAACCGTGGCTAATGCGGAATCGAAAAACAAAAATTTTATGGGGAGCACTAGAAACTAATCTTTAGCGATTTTTTCAAACACTAAACTAGTAACATAAGTATGCAAGGTTTGTAGTGATTAGAACCTTTATCATATGTCTGATTGATCTTCTTTTTGTGTGTATGAAAATGTAATCACAACCAAAGAAATTTATACCGCAATCAATTAACGGTGTCGAAGTAGCGCGTCAATGAATACGGATTGTCCACTGAGATGCGTGTTTTGATCGATCTTGCTTTAGATGAGTTGAAATGAAAATATAAAAGAAAATTCAAGAAATAGATTTGAGATTTAATTGAGTTGTCATTTCAAGAAAATCGAAAACATATTCAAGAATATAAAAATCAAGAAAGTGTCCAATGTCAATTTGATTTATCAAGATTATGAAGAATAGCTTGTAGGATTCGATTGAGTTAATAGTTAATGATGAATCTAATAATTCCTAATCTTATCTATTGATAATTTGTAGCTAGATTGATGATGATGATTGAAGATTAGGGATCTATTGAAGAAACTAGGGTTTCTTCTTCACTATCACTTGTCTTTTCAATCATAATCATTCGGATCTAGCCTCTAGCAAAGAAAACCATCAATTGTTTGATCCCTAATTTGCAATGAAATAATCAAGAAGTGATCTCGATCCAAATTAGGTCATCAACGATTCTTTTTACTAAGGTTCAAAAATCTTATAAGATTTAAAATTAGTATTAAGATTTGTTCATCATTAGATTTATCAATTCTCTCGAATCCCCCACAAGCGGAGATTTCACTCACACATCATGAAAATTAAAGAATCACAAATGAGATATTTCATAATGCAAGAATGTAATGAAAACGAGATTTAACAAATTATCACCTTCATTAAATCTTCTTCAAATTTACACAACTCCTCATTTCGAGGTACAAGATTAAGCTCTCGATCGCTCCTTTGAAGAGGTGAATTTGTTGTCGATCTTTGCGAAGCTCGATCGCCGTGAGTCGTGGATCATCGTGGATCTCTTGCTCGGATGATGATCGGCGTTGCGATGAAGGATCATTGATTTCTCGCTTGAATTGCTTCTCAATGGATCTTGATTTCTCTTTGGATTTGATTTGGATTTTGTTTTGGATCAAGTTGTGTCACTCAACTTGTGCAAATTTTGCTCAATATTCAACAACCGAACAACCTTTTCAATGAATCCCTAGGTCTCTTTTTATAGCTCTCCCAATCTTCCACTAGAAGCTAGGTTTATCTTCCACTAGAAGCTATGTTGTTATGAAGCTTGCATGAGAAGCTTGGCAGGTATCAAACTTGCACAAGAAGCTTTGCTGTTAGAAGGGAAGCTTCTGGAGAAATATACACAATTCAAAGCGTCTTGGAGAAGCTAGGAAGTTATAAGGAGGCCTCTGGAAAAAGTACCAACCGCCAACGAGTTAGATCGGCCGCGGATCCGCGGCGGATCGGGCTGGATCGGCCGCGGTTTCGCGGCCGTTTAGTGAGATCTCTGAATGGATTTTCTGCAGTTGTTTGGTTTTGGCTTTAGGGACTTCTTCTGATTTCTGGAATCTTAATATCCTTTCTTGGTTTCTGCCAGATTTGCAGTATTTTACTTGCTGCGTTTTATCAGCAAATTTGTGATTCCGGTTCTTTGACCTGAATAATTTTCTGCACAAAATCTCACTGAAACGTGTCGAGATGTTTAATATCATGCATGAAGTAATAAACACACAATTTTCGTCATAATGCCGGTTATAATGTATAACACATGTTATTTGATATTTTGCAGACGAATTACTAATATGTGCTATATTTATACCAAACACATTTAGATAATTAGAAAAAGTAGGGAAATTGATGTGTTAAGAATGCAATATTTTCGACTGATCAATGTCCACCCAATCATGGAAGACCCCTCCAAGCTCTTCGTAGGTCGTTGGGAACAAGATTGAGTGGCGACCGCCCTTACCGAAAATGATCCACCCGAGGGAACTGCTTTAAGCTCCAGCTTCATCTAGTGAAACAACCGACACTCCAAACTTGCTAAGAATAAAGAGTAAGGATGTAGGAATTTTTCCACTGTCATTTTCTCTCAAATATAAAGCTCAAGAGAGCAAATGAAGAAGAAGGAGGAGGAGGAGGATGAAGAGGTAGACATAACAAGAAATGAGCTAAGTGTTGGTTGAAGGATGGAATAGAATGGCTTCATATTTTTTACAACCAAGAAAAAATATCACACTAATTTTGAATAAAAAAATGAAGCCCATCCCTTTCTACATTCCCACAACCATATCTAAAGCCACTTCACCCTCCATCTCATTTCCATGAATATTCATAAATGAATATTCACAAATGAGGTATCCTCCTTCTAGAAAGTACTCGATATAAATACGGAATACAACCCAGTACACGTATCGAAATACATATGCGTGTATCGTATAAAAATACGAATAGCCAAGAGAGAGAGAGAGAGAGAGAGAGAAAATAAATAGTGAACTATAATACTAGAATATATATATAAAAAACATATATAAATTATTAAATCAAAACTTGATTTAATAATCTGGCTTAATCCTAAGTCGGCCAGTATTATCAATCGTCCGATTAAAGTCCATGTAGTATGTACACATATTTAATCAGACCCCTGTATATATCAACACGCGTCATCTATATCATATTTCCTGAACCGGGAAAACTTTCTGTGTGGGACTCTAAATACTCGACAATACGCTGACAGTGAGTTACTGGATAAATTCATAACCACAAGCATGTCAGCAGTAGTAGCTGTACGTAACGGCTACCCAGGTATATACCGAAAGGGAGGTCGACAATCAAGTCCGGAGCCTGAATGTGACAATCTTCATACAGTCCAGTCTTTTCGTCTAAGAGTATCACATACCGGGTCTAGGGTGTGGATAACGTCAGACCCCTAATAACCTGATAAGTCATGCCAGAGTCAATCTCATCACCAACTGAGAAACTACTGAACTCCTATAAGTAAATCTCATCTATCGTGGCCACGGATTTAGGATGATTTCCAACCGAACAAAGCGCGATATCGACTCCTAATACCAGGAGAGATAAATCCCTGACAATCGCTCACTACCTCCATGTGGCTTGGGACTGTATCCAACTAAAACCTGTTTGCATGAATTCTTTAAGCCGTGGTAGGGTAGTAATCTAAGTACAGTGGGAACTCACATGAGACAAATAACGATCTCAGGTCAAAATACTAACCTGTACTCATGCCACTAAAGAACTGCTATCCGACGATAGGTACAATACCATCTAGAAGTTCTCGGTGTGTCCGTCCAGTGTACTCATCTCCAGTGAGCACCTTTATACTATCTTAGGTGACACAACATCAATGGCTTGTGAGACCAGCCATCGCCCCTCGTCGGGGTCTAGAAACGTATACACCAGTTTACTTCGGAATATTGATGCCCAGTCTCGATACTCCCTCGACTAGGGACATTTAAGGATGTGCTTATAGACTACTCAGCTCTCATGTATATGATCGCTATCATAATATAGGTAGTCAAGCAAGAATCATACGGGATTCATCATTATGTATTAGCGACACGTAATAACAAGTAAAATATGAAAGTATGTCTTAGCACCTCTACTAGGTTTATACAAGTATCAAGTATGCAATTTTAAAATTTCTAGAGGTGTAAGCTATACCAACTTAGAATTGAACTAGAGAATTAGGGTTTTAGTGCAAGAATACAAGTTCTGAACTAAGTGAAGAGGATTTACAACCTTTGTAGACCAGTCCTTCACTTCTAAAGCTCCAAGTAGTAGTTCCTAAAACTCTTTTTTGACTCCACTTGAAGAAAGGATCGAGCTTACTTGAAGTCTTCGAAGCCGAAGATGATCCACCTTGAAGTCTCTCTCACTCAAGCTCACTCTTCACTAATCAAAGTATTAATGAAGCAAACAACCTAAACTAATGGGCTAGATTAGTGTAGCTTGATGAAGTAGGAGATGTGCTCACTAAAATTCTTTTCTCTTTTCTTTTTCCAACTCAAGAAAAACCTAGAGAGGAAATGAGAGATGAGAATGAACTTGGATGTTGTAAGTGAGGGAATGAACCATAAGCTAGAGATAAGGTTGGGATGAATAAAATATCTAAGAGTAAAAAAAAAATAGGAGATGAGTCATGGCTTCTCAATGCTTCTCCAAGCATCCAAAGCCATGACTCATTTCCACATTTTCTATTTTTTCTTAAAAAGAAAATCATCCCAATAATCTTTAGTCATGGTGTGATTCTCATACACAGATGTTCTATGTATCATCTATCATGATACAAATCCAAATACATATATATATATATATATATATATATATATATAAAGAGAAAAAAATCAAAAGTGAGCAATAATATTAGTTAATATATATAAATATATCAAATATATAAATACATATCAAATTATTAAAACAACACTTGATTCAATAATCCGGTTATATCATATATAACCGACTAATATCATATATATATATATATATGTATGTATGTATGTATGTATGTATGTATGTATGTATATCACATTATTAAATCAACACTTGACTCAATAATTCGGTCATATCATATATAACCGAGTAATATTCAATATTCGATATAAAATTAACACTTGATTCAATAATACGGTCATATCATATATAACCGGCCAATATCAAATATATATATATATAACAAATTATTAAATCAACACTTGATTCAATAATCCGGTTATATGACATATAACCTTACCGATATCAAATATCGCTAGATTAGAATACGGTATCACTAACTCGTATTCAATCAGGCTCCTGCACATATCTCCATATGTGCCCTAATTCGTTTCGCTTGAGCTAGAACACCTCTTTGTGGGACTCTAAAGACTCGTCAATACGCTAGCAGTAGGTAATGATCATATCAGATACCCACAAGCCGTCAGCGGTACTAGCTGGACGTAACGGCTACCTAGGTTTTGAACGAGTGGAAGATCAACAAGCAAACTTGTCCAAACTCCCGTAAAGCCTATAAGCAACACTTACCGTACAGTCCGGTCTTTTCGTCTGACATGTCGCATATCGAGTCTGGGGGGTGGAATCGTCAGACCCCCACTAACTTGATAAGTGATGCCGATGTGTGGCCTATAACCTTTCGAGAAACTACTGATAATACTTACCAGTAAATCTCATCAGTATTGGCCAGGGACTTGCTGTTATAGTCAATCGAGTATAGCGCAACATCAACTCACAATACCGGGAGAGACGAAACCCCTCCTATCGCTCACTGCCTCCATGTGACTTGGGGTTGTACCCAAAATACACCTATTTGCATGACTCCTTTGAGACATGGTAGAGACGAAATCAAAGCACAGTGGGAACCACACAGGACACTATGACGATCTTGGGTCTACAGACTAACCTGTACAAGTGTCACCAGATAACGGCTATCTGACGATAGGTATCATACCATCTAGGAGTTCTCGCCTAGTCCTGTTCGGTGTACCTATTCTTTAATGAGCACATGTGCACAATCTTTGATGTCAAACACCAATGGTTGTGGGATCAACCATCGCCCCATACAGGGTCAAGAAACCTACACACTAGTCTACTCTGGAATATCGATTCCCTGTCTCGATACTCCCTCGACTAGGAACTATTAAAGGATGTGTTTACGGACCACACAAGCCCTACTAGTATGATCTACATCATAGTCCTGATAGTCAAGCCAACATCCTAAGGGCTTTATCAACATGTATCAGAGAGACAGTTGTTTCCCCCAATCAGAGAGCAAAACTCTATTCAAAATTTGAAATTTGAACTGAGGCAGCGCCCCATGAGAGCGCTCGCGCCAAGAGTCAAAGACTCTGAGGCAGCGCTTCACGGGCAAAGCATGAGAGCGCTGGCGACAAAGAATCTGAGGCAGCGCCTCATGTGCAAAGCACGAGAGTGCTAGCGCCAAGAGTCAAAGACTCTGAGGCAGCGCTTCACGTGCAAAGCACGAGAGCGCCAGCGCTAGAACTAAATATTCTCCACCATTGGATCAAAAATCCAACGAAGATGATAAATTATCAAAGTACAGAATTAAATTCTGATTGAGAAAATACTCCTCAATTTTTTCTAAACAAGAAAGATTGTGCTCTGTAAATCAGAGCACCGTTGGATCAAAGATCCAATGGTGATTAAAAATCACCAAGATACAGAATAAGTTCTGTATGGGAAAATATTTTCCCAATCTTGCTAAAAACAAGAAAAATGTCTTCTGTAAGACAGATGCCCTTGGAACAAAGATCCAATGGTGGGAAACATCACCAAATAAATCAGAGATCTCTCAATGAGAGATTTCCTTAACCGATTCAACAAATCAGCCTTCCCTATATAAAGGACCCAAGACTTCAAGTCTTGTACAGAGAAACCTCCCTATAAGTTTCAAGTTCTCAGAAAAGAAAAAGAGAAGAGCAAGCTCTAAGAAAAAGAACCTTCTTCAAGGTAAATAAAACGAAGAGAGATTATAACATCTCCTCCATATTCAAGAGTTTAACTCTCACATCAGAAGAACTTAGTTCTTTTTCCAGACCACAGATCTATAAGACAAAGTCTTTAATAAAAAGAAGGGAGATCATAGATCTCCTCCACATCTAAGAGTTTAACTCTCACATCAGACGAACTTAGTTCTTTTCCCAGATCTCGGATCTATAAGACGAAGTCTTTCACAAGGGATAACCAAATTCTCAGAGAATTGAATTGGGTAGAACAAAAAACTCAGTGCTTAGCACTCAAATCTGGCGCTCAGCGCCGAGCGCTCCATGTGCTCCTCACGTGGGCGCTATTTAATAAAAAGTGCTTAACACTCAAATCCGGGGCCCAGCGGCAAGCGCTCCACGTGCTCCTCACGTGGGCGCTGCTCAATAAAAGAGCGCTCAACACTCAAATGCTGGCGCTCAGCGCCAAGCGCTCCACGTGCTCCTCACGTGGGTGCTGCTCAATAAAAGAGCGCTCAACACTCAAATGCTGGCGCTCAGCGCCAAGTGCCTCACGTGCCCCTCACATGGGCGCTACTTAACACAGAGCGCTCTGCTCTCCTCAAGAAGAGCCTAGCTCTATGAAAAGTGTTCAACACTCATAAGAAACAAAAAGAAAGTGGGTATCAGTATTCACATAAATATTTAGCATTATGCGCACAGAGAAAGGACTGTGTCCTAGCAAGTGTCTAACACTTTATAAAAAAAAAGGGAAATGATAGAGTGGGCTGAGCCTATGGTTGGCCAACCCCCAAAATTGACCGAGCCCATAGGTTTTCTTTTAAATTGGACTTAGTCCCAAACAAGGTTATCAAATCTTTGATGAACATTCATTGGTTCAAGGGTACATCTCTCCACACCTCTGATACATGTCGTTGTAATTCTTCAACGTCTTCAGAGAGGCGAAGGGCCCAATAACCAATAATTCTTGGTATACCCTCCCCCCAAACCAACAACCCTGTGGACCACAATGTCCTTAAAACTAAATTGTGGACCGCAACGTCCTTAAAACTAAATTGCGGACTGCAACGTCCCTAAAAACTAAACTCCATGGACCATAATGTCTTTAAACTGTGGATCGCAACGTCTTTGAAACTAAATTGTGGACCGCAACGTCCTTAAAACTAAATTGCGGACCGCGACGTCCCTAAAAACTAAACTCCACGGACTATGATGTCTTTAAACTGTGGACCGCAATGTCCTTGAAACTAAATTGTGGACTGCAACGTCCTTAAAACTAAATTGTGGACCTCAACGTCCTTAAAACTAAATTCCACGGACTATGATGTCCTTAAACTTTGGACCGCAATATCTTTAAAACTAAACTCCATGGACCGCAATGTCCTTAAAACTAAATTGCGGACCACAACGTCCCTAAAAACTAAATTGTGGACCGCAATGTCCCTATAAACTAAAGAAAATCCCGTTGAGTAGATCTTAGTCTAAAATTAGACTAACGTATCCTCAACAAATGTTTGAGTTGATTTTAATCTAAAACAAGATTAACGATCCTTAAACCAGCCCAAACCCAAATCTAAGAAAATACGGATTTGGACTAATCCACGCCCTACGGGCGACAACATAAATTAGTCTCCGTATACAATCCACGGGCAACCAAAAATAAAATAAATACACATGACACGACGTGAACATCTGGAGAAGGAGAAAGTGGTTATCGCTACGCGGTAACGTAATTAACTGCAGGGGCTTGCGCCTGCAAGGAAGAGCATCCCCACAATCAAAAACCCCTCGCAAGCGAGGGGGAATCTGATGAAGTCTGCTACAACGGCCGCATATGTCCAAACTTCCGATACACGGTGCCATAAATCAAATTGGCATTTTCGGAGAGGTGGACAGATAAAACCAAATAGTATCTGCCCCCAAATTCAGGCAAGACGACCTACGCGGTTCCGTCTCCGTTTTCGGCGGCGAACAGATTCTGGTATGCCCGGTGGGACCTTTTCCTCTTTCCACTCTACACATCGTGTGTCGTGTTCGCGAACAAATCGCGGTTTAATATTGTTGCCCCTGGATTCGAGGTACTAAGATTTGGTGTCTTGCTCCGTGCAGAAGAGAAGATGGCGTCAATGGCTTCCAACTGCACCAACTGCAACAACAACTCCAGCTCCGCCCCGTCTGGAGGTACGGGCCCCAAGCGACTTCCATCTTCGCAATGCCGGTGGAGCAGGTGACACATGCCACTACTGGGTTGTTCTTTAGGACCATGCTCCCACCAATGAGCTTCAACTACCCAATGCCGTCACAGGAGGCTTCAAAGAAGTCGGTCTTTGATCGGCTTACCACTACCACGGTCCCTCTCAACGGGTCGTCCAAGTCCAGCGCCCCGGTCTTTAACAAACTAGGCCAAAGCTTAAGTGGGCCCATGAAGAAGCCTGCAATACCCGAAGGAGTCATCCCGAAGCGGATAGCTATGCCAACTCCGGTAGATGAAATCGTCAAAGCGGCTTCCCCTTTTAAAGGATCGGTCTTCACAAGACTGTTCGTTCCAACTCCCGCTTCAGGCGAAGTCACCAAGGCTGCTTCCCCTGCCCGAAGGTCAGTCTTCGACAGGTTGGACGTTTCTTCTCAGCGGACATCAGTCTTCGATAGGCTGGCACCAACAGCAACCCTTCACCAGAACAGGGGGCATGATGAAGCCGCCTCCGTAACTGAGCCAGTACCGTCTGCAAGACATGCTCGACGTCGCCACTGGCGCCAAGTGAGGAAAGATGGGGGTAGTTCTCCTTCTGGGCTTACCCCACCAGCTCCTACGGTGGAAATTGATGCTGCTGTTCCAACTGGGAACAGCTTTGAGCCGCTCAGGAGGGTGCTCAAAAACTCTCCAACTGCTGTATTAAAAAGGTCTCCTCTACCCGCTGAAAATGTCACAAAGGCGAAGCCGGAGCAGCCCCCCTCAGCGGTTGTCCTCCAAAATCCACAGGGTCTGGCGAAGGGTCCAAGACTCTGTGATTAACCTAGACTACTCCCGCCGACCGAAGAAAATGAAGGTTCGGCAAGAGAAGGACCATCCCGTCGTACCACAGAAGGTATCGTCTGCATGGGTGCCCGCTGCAACGTCCCCCTTAACTTCGACCGCCCACAAAAGGAGAAGGCCGGAGAAGATCCCCGTGTCTGCGACGAATCGCAAGGGCACTGAACCTAAACGCCCCAAGTCTGGGGACATGGTAGTATACACCGTCTACATGGCTTCCGGAAAGGAGGAAAGCCGTGCTTCTACGGATCATCGACCACTTACGCGGTCCGTAACAAAGGCTCAGGAGCAACAACAGAAACTCCAGAAGATGATGACAAAGATGACCACACTCACTGGGCCAAAAGAATACCCGGAGACATCGTCGGAGCAGCGCCAGGAGCAAGAAACCGATGCCGAATTCCTCCGAAGAATGCTCGAGAAGAAAGACAAAGAGGCCGCGGAACAAGCGGCTACCATAAAGCAAATGGCGCTTCTGTTTCAAGATATGGTCGGGATGATGATACAGCCGGATCCTCTAGCCGAAGACCCTCCAATAATCCTTGAAGATGACAGAGGGGAGACATCGAATCCTCTTCCGGCTCTATCAGCAGCCAAGGAAGAGACCATCTCCAAAGCCGCCCTTGACGACTATATAGCTCAACAGATACGAGCTCATTAGGCGAGCGAAGCGACCGGCCAAATCGTCAAGACTGGACGACCCTATCTGGGTTGGTACGATCAAATAAAGTACCCGCCAGGATATACGATCCCTAAATTCCATGTGTATAAGGGGACGGGTAATCCACACCAGCACGTTGATCAATTCAGGGCTCCATGCGGTAATACTGGGGGTGACGACAAACTGCTGCTTCGCCTATTTGTTGGCAGCTTGTCGGAGACAACATTCGAATGGTACTCCGAGCTCCCGAATGACTCTGTCAAGACATTTGCAGAAATGGAGCTACTGTTTACACAAAGATTCGCAAGCGCTAGCGAGCGCACCTCGATCACCGCACTAATTAATGCTAGAGTGAAGCTGGGAGAATCCTGGGTTCAATACGGCATTCGGTGGCGGAACCTTTGGTCAAAGTGTGAACAGCGCATAGAGGAAGCTCCTGCCATAAGCATGTTCGTGGGGACCCTCAACCCTTAGGCGACCATTTCCCAATTCATGATGTTTTTCAAGCCGACCATTTTCCAGGCCTTGATCGACAAGCTGGCCCAAATGGACCAGATGGGCCATAAACCGTCTTCGAAAACAGATTTTTGGAATGAAAAGGGAAAGGGAAAGCGACCTTCGTCGCCAACGCTCAGCAACAATCGAGTGGCCCGAAACCGGTTTCTCACCAAAATGATAAACAGCGATCATTCGGAGAAAAGATGAGACGCCCTTACTCGTTCCTTCGGGATAAGACGAAGAGATTATTCGAGCTAGCACTGCGCAACATGCTCATCACTCTGCCAGAGCCGAGACGCCCAACGCAATCAGGCAACGTTAACAGCCCCAATTACTGTCCTTACCACCGAATATTGGGTCACCCAATCGAAGATTGTTACATCTTCAAAAGTTGGATCGAAGACCAGTACCAACAGGGTAAGTTCGCACTGTCCGAAAACTGGAGGGTGAACCCGCCACAACCGCACGCTCCTAAAAAGGTGGACATGCCGGGGGCATCATGCTCACTTATTGAAGAAGCCCCATGAGAGGTGGCCCTTTCAGCTAAGACTAAAAGAATGCTGGAGGACTGTCAAGCATGTCCGGCGATTAGGTAGAAAAGCCTGCTGGAGCCTGAGATTATTGAAGGGATGTTGAAGCCGCGCCCAACGCTGAAAGTTGGTGATGGTGGACAGAACCTTCGGGCCAAGCCTCGGAAGTCTTTAAAGAAAAAGAAGAAGGCCAAGAAGCCCGTCCAACCCGACGACAACCATACAAGGTTGCAGAAATATATCGATGCACTAGAAGAATATAACCAGAGGGCATGGACCCTAATTACATTGGACGAATTCTTCAAGCATGTTCTTGAGAATAAAGACGACAACGCTGATGAAAGAGACGATTCTTCAGAAGAGCCCGAGGATTATGTGGTGAGTTGCCACATGATCTCTCACTCGTCAATAAAGGGCAAAGAAGCTCCTGATGCAGAGAAACTGGGGGCAGATCCAGAACCGGAACTCTTGGAACCGTCAGATGAGATGATTGACATGTTGCTGAACGAGGCCCGTCAAAGGAGCAAAGCTGATCGAGAGCGCGAAATGGCCATATTCGAAAAAGCCAAACGTCGGCGACAGGATGAAAATGTTGAAGCACTCCAACCAGATCGAAGCACGCCCGCGGCAGACAGAAGCAGGCTTAAGACGAGGAAACGGTTCGCTAAGGCCCTGTCGATGGGAATGAAGCTGCCACCTTTTAAAAGAAATATTCCTGGCTGCATACACCTTGACAAAGCGGATGGGCATCCTAGCTACTGCTTATACCATCGGAGGATTACGCATCCTACCGAAGAGTACAATACCTTCAAGAAATGGTGGCAAGGATACGTTGCACACCGACAACATTTCAAGCGGTTGAAACGCAAAACTCGTCGGGAGCAGAGAAATGCGACAGA
This sequence comes from Agapanthus africanus, assembly GCA_030015575.1. Lineage (NCBI taxonomy): Eukaryota > Viridiplantae > Streptophyta > Magnoliopsida > Asparagales > Amaryllidaceae > Agapanthus > Agapanthus africanus. Next base: position 387,613,686 of record CM057349.1, on the reverse strand, counting down.
TAAGCACAAAAGAACCGCCGGCAACTGTCACATGGTTGATACCAGGGGATCGCAAGTTCTCACTTTCAGAAGCGATTCTGATGAAGAAATGGCCCTTTACCCCCTCTTTAAGGAATCCACCTCTGGAAAAGAGGAAGAGGTGAAGAACTGCGAGAACATTTAACTGCGTAATCGTACGTTGCCTGAAAAGAATCTCGGACCTTCAAACAATGGTTCGAACAAAAAAGACAAGGGGAAGGAGAAAATCCATGAGGAGATTGCCCTCGATGATGGGCTCGTCAAAGAGCTCGCAGCCAAGGACCCGTCTAAGAAAAGTAAGGTGGATTACAATATCCTAGCGCATTTGAGGAAGATACCCTCATAACTAAGTATACTGGATGCCCTCTTTCTGTCTAAAAAAGCACGGGATTCCTTGGTCAAGGCGTTACAAGAGCCCGATCAGTTCCAGGCTTTCATCGCAGAGAAGAAAATGCAAGATGAGCTGGCAGAAGTCCACACGGCTAACATTACATTTAACAACGAGGATCTTCTCCTTGGTATGTGCGACCACAACCGCCCTTTATAGGTCACTGGATACTGCCATGACATCAAAATAGGGAAAATACTTGTTGACAGCGGGTCCTCTGGCAACCTTCTTAACGTGCAGGTGCAAAAAGAAATCTGCATGAGCGTTCAGCATTTAGCCCGAGATAAAATCACCATCTCTGGATTTGATTCGCAGTCATCGCGGATGCTCGAGTCTGTGATACTGACGTTACGCTTTGGACTGCTTGTCACTGACATCAAATTTCATGTCATTGACGCCAAGACCTACTACAACGCTTTGCTCGGCAGGCCCTGGTTACACGAGTACAGCGTCATCCCTTCTACACAACACCAGTGTATGAAGTATTTCAAAGACGGCCTCGAGTACACCGTTATGGGAGAGCTAAACCCATTCTCTGTGAACGAAGTCCGAAAATATGAAGACGCCAAGTACTTCCTGCCAGATTTCGAAGACATGGAGAAGTGTTATAAGCCGGAGCTTAAACAGAAGACCATCACTCCCATTCCTACCTTTGGAAGCGATACCGAGGAGGATGAAGAAATAGTCTACTCGGGACAGCCTCAGAAGCGGAATTATAAACCCGGACCATCCGCTCTAATTTTGGTCTTTGGCAGCGACTCCGAAGATGAAACCAACGCCGTATTCTCAGTCCGCCCATCAATGCAAACCTTCATTGGAGCAGACCGGAGTTTGCAAATCGCCATGGTTCCGTGGCGGCACTACAGAGATCTTGATGCGCTGGAGACATATAGTGTGCAAGAGTTGCGGACATTCTACGTCCCTCCCAAGCGAAGAGGCGTAAAGGTGATCCTATTCTATCGATCCGGGAAAACCAAAGTCGAGAGAGAAGTATAACGTGGTGCCGAACCTGCGCTTGACAGGATCCAACCAATCCGTCTGCCCAAATACTATCCAGAGGGATTGAAAAGGTTATTAAGATGCCAAGGCGTACCTTTCAAACAGACTGCTCGACAGGCCCAATTCTACAACAAGATTTGGAACGTCCCCAGAACGCAGCGAAAATTACCCAATGGAAAAATGGAAACGATCGGGCTTGGATATGTCTTCTTCAAGAAACGGGAGCAATTCCATGACTGCCATATCATAAAGGACCTTGATGAAGAGGAGGATGCTCTTTTAAAAGACGCTGACGTTGAACCAGAACGAGGTCCTGCCATAAAAGTGTCGAGTCCGTCATTTGAAGAATAGATGGTGTAACAACCGAGTCCAGTTCTACAAATTTCTGTTACCTTATGTGTAGTGTGTGGTATTTATTTCATTTATCTTGCTTGACTGTTGCCAGTTATAGTTTACACCGACATGTTATATTCTGCATATAACAATTTAAGTCATCTAAAATTAAATTAAAAATACTTGTCATGGCTTGCTCGACACCCCTAGCCCTGTGGTAGCGTCCTTACATCGTGTTCTCGTCCCGTTCAGTGAAACAGACGTGTTTGGACGGCTACGCGCACGTACGTGCGTCCGTTCTTAGGGGTATGCCTTGTTAGTTGTATGTATGCCCTAGAGGCCAGTATTGTACAGATGATGTATATTATATTGGATGCTTGGACATATATAGAGAGGACTTTCTTGCTCGATATGATAGTATGCTATCTGGTTGCACTTTATCTTAACATATATACTTGTCTCTTTATACTGTCTTATAGTTACATGTTGGTAAAGCCCTTAGGATGTGTACTTGACTACCTGGACTATGATGCGGATCATACTAGTGGGGATATGGTAGTCCATAAGTACATCCTTCAAGGTCCCTAGTCGTGGGTGTATCGAGACGGGGCATCGATATACCAGAGTAGACTAGCGTATACGCTTCTCGACCCATGAGATGGGCGATGGATGATCCCATATCCATTGGTGTTTGAAATCAGAGATGGTATACGGGTGCTCAGTGGAGACTGGGTACACTGGACGGACTCGCCGAGAACTCCCAGATGGTATTATACCTCACGTCAGAAGGCAGTTCTCTGGTGACACTTATGCAGGTTAGTCTGTAGACCCGAGATCGTCATAGAGTCTTGTGTGATTCCCACTGTGCTTTGATTTCCACCTTACCACGTCCATGAGGGCGTGCAAAACGGTGGTTTTTCGGTACAGTCCCGAGTCACATGGAGGCAATGAGCGATAGGAGGGGTTTCGTCTCTCCCGGTATTGGGGGTTGATGTTGCGCTGTGCTCGATTGGCCATAACAGGGAAGTCCCTGGCCAGGGCTCAGTTAGAGATTTACTGGTAAGTGTTACCAATAGTTTCTCGACCCGTTATGAGCCTCACATCGGCATGACTTATCGGTTATTGAGGTCTGACGTTTACCACCCCTAGACTTGATATGCGACATATCAGACGAGGAGACCGGACTGTACGGGAAGTGTTACCGGCAGGCTTTTACAGGAGTTGGAGCGGGCTTGCTTGCTGATCTTCTGATCGCTCAATACCCGGGTAGCCGTTACGTCCAGCTAGTACCGCTGATGGCTTGTGGGTGCTTGATGTGATCATCACCTACTGCCGGCGTATTGACGAGTCTTTAGAGTCCTACATAGAGGTTTTACTGGCTCAGGCAAAATGAAATAGGAGCACGTATGTGATATGTGCGGGACCGAGAATAATGCGTGTATGTGATACTGTATTCTATTCTCGCGACTTTAATGTACCGGTCGGTTATATATGATATAGCCGGGTTATCGAATCAAGGGTTGATTCGATAAGTCGATATAATGGATGTTAGTCGGTTATATGAGATATGACCGGATTATTAAGTCAAGTGTTGATTTAATAATTTAGTGTATAATTGTATATTAGATATACTAATTTACATTAACTAACATATGTTCACTTATGGATTTTTCTCACATGTGCACACTTTAATATATATGTGATATATATTAAAATGTGTTTTCTTTTTTGTATCATGGTTGTTGATACACTAGACATGGGTGTGTAAGACTTACACCATTCTATATTTAAATGGTGGTTAATAATTATTTAAGGTAATTACAAATTAGTGGACATTTTGTCATAAGCATGAAGCTTGTGGATACTTTGACAAAGTCCACTAAATTTGTTTTACCTTAGATTTTTATTAACCTAACCATTTAAACTTAGCCATGGTAATGTCTCTATATGAGTTAGTATATGATACTCACTCACCATGGTTAGCTCACTCACTTGATCATTATCCTCATTCCTTTCTTTTGCTCAATGATGAAGAAGATGAACAAAAGAAAAGAATGAGGATAATGATCAAGTGAGTGAGCTAACCATGGTGAGTGAGTATCATATACTAACTCATGTAGAGACATTACCATGGCTACATTTAAATGGTTATGTTAATAAAAATCTAAGGTAAAACAAATTTAGTGGACTTTGTCAAAGTATCCACAAGCTTCCAAAAGCTTCATGCTTATGACAAAATGTCCACTAATTTGTAATTACCTTAAATAACTATTAACCACCATTTAAATATAGAATGGTGTAAGTCTTACACACCCATGTCTAGTGTATCAACAACCATGATACAAAAAAGAAAACACATTTTAATATATATCACATATATATTAAAGTGTGCATATGTGAGAAAAATCCATAAGTGAACATATGTTAGTTAATGTAAATTAGTATATCTAATATACAATTATACACTAAATTATTAAATTAACACTTGACTTAATAATCCGGTCATATCTCATATAACCGACTAACATCCATTGTATCGACTTATCGAATCAACCCTTGATTCGATAACCCAGCTATATCATATATAACCGACCGGTACATTAAAGTCGCGAGAATAGAATACGGTATCACATACATGCATTATTCTCGGTCCCACACATATCACATACGTGCTCCTATTTCGTTTTGCCTGAGCCAGTAAAACCTCTATGTAGGACTCTAAAGACTCGTCAATACGCCGGCAGTAGGTGATGATCACATCAAGCACCCACAAGCCGTCAGCGGTACTAGCTGGACGTAACGGCTACCCGGGTATTGAGCGATCAGAAGATCAGCAAGCAAGCCCGCTCCAACTCCTGTAAAAGCCTGCCGGTAACACTTCCCGTACAGTCCGGTCTCCTCGTCTGATATGTCGCATATCAAGTCTAGGGGTGGTAAACGTCAGACCCCAATAACCGATAAGTCGTGCCGATGTAAAGCTCATAATGGATCGAGAAACTACTGGTAACACTTACCAGTAAATCTCTAACTGGGCGCTGGCCAGGGACTTCCCTGTTATAGCCAATCGAGCACAGTGCAACATCAACCCCCAATACCGGGAGAGACGAAACCCCTCCTATCGCTCATTGCCTCCATGTGACTCGGGACTGTACCCAAAAACCACCATTTTGTATGCCCTCATGGACGTGGTAAGGTGGAAATCAAAGCACAGTGGGAATCACACAAGACTCTATGACGATCTCGGGTCTACAGACTAACCTGCACAAGTGTCACCAGAGAACTGCCATCTGACGTGAGGTATAATACCATCTGGGAGTTCTCGGCGAGTCCGTCCAGTGTACCCAGTCTCCACTGAGCACCCGTATACCATCTCTGATGTCAAACACCAATGGATATGGGATCATCCATCGCCCATCTCATGGGTCGAGAAGCGTATACGCTAGTCTACTCTGGTATATCGATGCCCCATCTCGATACACCCACGACTAGGGACCTTGAAGGATGTACTTATGGACTACCATGTCCCCACTAGTATGATCCGCATCATAGTCCAGGTAGTCAAGTACACATCCTAAGGGCTTTACCAACATGTAACTATAAGACAGTATAAAGAGACAAGTATACATGTTAAGATAAAGTGCAACCAGATAGCATACTATCATATCGAGCAAGAAATTCCTCTCTCTATATATGTCCAAGCATCCAATATAATATACATCATCTGTATAATACTGGCCTCTAGGGCATACATACAACTAACAATCTCCCACTTGCACTAGGGCCAGCTGCTGTAGTATCGCATACCAAGCATCCCGAAGAGTCTCTCAAACTGTATCTGGGGAATGGCTTTCGTGAGTAGATCCGCTGTGTTGTTCTTCGTGTCAACCCTCCTGACCTCGATCTCCAGGCGATCAACTATCTCCCGGATCAGGTGATACCGCCTTAGAATATGCCTAGATCGCTGATGGGACCTGGGTTCCTTGGACAAAGCCACCGCTCCATTGTTATCGCAATACAAAAGTATTGGATGCTCAATGGTTGGAACCACTCCAAGTTCAGTAATGAACTTCTTGATCCAGACAGCCTCTTTGGCAGCATCGTTGGCAGCGATGTATTCAGCCTCCATCGTCGAGTCTGCCACGGTTTCGTGCTTGGAACTCTTCCAGCTAACCGCCCCTCCATAAAGGGTAACCGCCCCTCCATAAAGGGTAACCGCCCCTCCATAAAGGGTAAAGACAAATCCCGACTGCGACTTAGAGTCGTCCTTATCAGTTTGGAAGCTCGAATCGGTAAAGGACTCCACTTGGAGTTCTCCGTTACCATACACCAAGAGCATCTCTTTAGTCCTTCGCAAGTACTTGAGAATGCTCTTCACAGCTGTCCAGTGACTCTCTCCAGGATCAGCTTGATACCTACTCACTACACTTAGTGAGTATGCTACAACGGGTCTGGTACATAGCATCGCGTACATGATAGAGCCTATAGCCGAAGCATAGGGTATCCCTTGCATGCGAGCTCTCCCCAAATCTGTCTTGGGAGACATCTCTTTGGAGAGAGTGAGCCCTGAGATCGTGGGTAAAAACCTACGTTTGGACTCTTCCATACTAAACCTCTTTAGTATGGTGTCAATGTACCTGGATTGGGACAATCCCAATATCCTTTTAGATCTATCTCTATAGATCCTAATTCCCAATATGCAGGAGGCATCACCAAGATCTTTCATTGAGAATCTTTGTGATAAGAAGAGCTTGACCGATTGTAGCATAGGAATGTCATTTCCTATCAAGAGTATGTCGTCCACGTACAATACGAGGAAGACAACCTTACTCTCTGCCACCTTCTTGTAGATACAAGGTTCATCTGCGTTTTTGATGAAATCAAACTCTTTGATAACGACGTCAAAGCAGATGTTCCAACTCCGCGATGCTTGCTTTAATCCATAAATGGATTTAAGCAGCTTGCACACCTTCCCGCTGCTCCCACTATCTACGAAGCCCTCTGGCTGAGTCATGTACACGCACCCTTCTAAATCACCGTTTAGAAAGGCGGTCTTAACATCCATTTGCCAGATTTCGTAGTCATGATATGCAGCGATGGCAAGCATGATCCGGATGGATTTAAGCATAGCCACTAGAGAAAAGGTTTCGGCATAGTCCACACCTGGTCTTTGACGAAAACCTTTTGCAACAAGTCTAGCTTTGAAAGTCTCCACTTTCCCATCTACACCAAGTTTTTTCTTGAAGATGCACTTGCTCCCAATGGGTTTTACCCCTTCAGGAGTATCTTCCAAAGTCCATACTTTGTTGGTGTACATGGATTCCATCTCGGACCGCATTGCATCCAGCCATTTCACTAAGTCCCCACTCGTGATGGCCTGCTCGAAGCTAGTTGGGTCATCATCAACCATGATGCAATCCTCGCTCCCACCGTCCATGAGAAAACCGTAGTATCTCTCAGGTGGGTGAGAAACCCTACTAGATCGGCGGAGAGGCTGAGGTTCATTGGGAACTACTGAATTCTCTGGTTCCACTAATCTTCAGTTACAGTTTGTGTATCTGGAACCTCTTCCAGCTCTACCACTTTGCCACTAATTTCTTTTACAAGAAATTCCTTTTCTAAAAAGGTGGCACGTTGAGCAACAAACACTTTTTGTTCCTCACTGTGGTAGAAAAAATACCCATATGAGTTCTTTGGATATCCCACAAAATTGCAAAGAACTGACCGTGCCTCGAGTTTGTCCGGATTTTGTCTTTTGATATAGGTCGGACAACCCCATATCTTAATTCGTTTAAGATATGGCCTCTTCCCACTCCATATCTCATATGGTGTGGTAGGTACAGATTTAGATGGAACTTGATTCAATAGGTATGCTGCTGTCTCCAGCGCATACCCCTAGAAGGAAATAGGTAACTCAGCTGTGCTCATCATAGAGCACACCATATCTAATAGGGTGCGGTTCCTCCGTTCCGATACACCGTTGTGTTGTGGTGTATATGGAGGAGTCAGCTGAGAGAGAATCTCATTCTCTTATAGGAAGTCCAGGAATTCATTACTCAAGTATTCACATCCTCGATCAGATCGAAGGATTTTAATACTTTTCCCGGTTTGGTTCTCGACTTCTTGTTTATATTCTCTAAATTTCTCAAAAGCTTCTGATTTGTGTTTCATCAGGAACACATATCCGAATCTAAAGAGATCGTCAGTGAATGTAATGAAGTACGCAGAACCATTCTTGGCATGTGTAGACATGGGGCCGCATACATCACTATGTACCAGTCCCAAGAGTTCTGTAACTCTCTCTCTCTCCGTGTCCCGTAAACGGAGTTTTGGTCATCTCGCCTTTGAGACATGACTGGCAAGTGTCATAAGATGAAAATTCAAACGGATTCAAATATCCATCTTTATGCAACTTAGCTAGTCGTGTCGCATTGATGTGACCCAGTCTACAATGCCACAAGAAGGATTCGTTCATTTCTGAACTCTTTCTCTTGTGTGTGTTTGTTATGCTTAGAACTGTTGATTGATTTAGAACATAAATGCCATTGCACATCGTGCCTGATCCAACCAACTTTTGGTTTAGAAAAATGTTCATAACATTATCCTGTAATACAAAATTATATCCCTTTTTACTCAACAAAGAAACCGATATAATGTTGCATATCAGGTTCGGCATGTAATAGCATTCGATCAGAATCAATGTATTACCAGTTGGCAATACAAGGTGATATTCCCCGACGGTTTTAGCTGCAACAATTGCACCATTTCCAACCCTTATGTCTTTATCACCTTCTCCAAGTTCTCTACCTTTCCTAAGCCCATGTAACTGATTACATATATGGGATCCTGACCCGGTATCTAATACCCAGGACGTAGAGGAAATAGAGAAACAGTTCTCTGTAACGAACACACCCGAAGAAAATGCATCAACATATACTTTCTTCATTCGGGTGGCATGGGAATCTTGGTATTCCCCTATATCCTGTTCAGTCTTATAACTTTTATAAGAAAGAACGGAACCAACGTTCCCCAGCACAGTATAATATGCGGGTTCGGTCAATACATCCATATTATTATCTTGATTAAGGCATGATATGGTCGCTACCTGGAGAGAGAGAGAAGAAAACACTTTCGCGTATGCTCTTGCAAGATCAGATTGGTTTTTATTTTATCTAATCAGGATGGCTCCCACTGTTTTTATCAAATCTTCCTTCAAACTCTAAAAGGAAAGACTAGCCGGGATTAATTACACCCTACAACTTCACCAATCTTTCAGCCAGGCCAGTGTCGGTACTTTGAGGGAGGTTCCCCGTGCTTTCGTACGGACTTAATTAAAGTAAACCTCGTTTTCCCAGAGGCGTAACCCCGTTAACACCTTTCTAGACACCTACTTGATCAGCTAATTGTCCTGTGTAAAACTCTCCCAGGAGTAACAATTACTCGCAGTGGGTATCAGGATCCAACTATCTCATAGAAGGTATGCAATCTCATTGCAAATTTCAACACTTGAAATTCCCGATAATCTTTTGCCCCAAACGATCTATGACCTTGACAAGGTCAACAAACCATAGACCGTAAGTCAAGTTCAACCCGTCATTTCTTGATTGAATTAAACCTACCCGCACGACCCTTAACAAGGTCAACAAGGCCGTATGACTACCCTAAAACAATCTGCATCATATGCATAAACAAATAAATACTGGTCAGCTACCGCACACTACGTCTTGACAAGGTCAACAAACGCAGCACGAATACTAAACATGACTTATCTGAAATGACGGAGGGCTACGACAGGTTTTTCTGAAAATCTGTTGCGTAATGAACTTGATATCGTTGTAGAATCATATGAATTTTGAAATGGAGTGATTTTGAGGTTTTCATTAGTTTTGCTAAAGAGGTCACTCCCGGTGAAGGGATCTCGGCTCTTTCCTTATGGAATAAGGTGCGGGATATATCATATATATCACAATGCAAAGCAAAACTCCAAAAGCAATCAAAAGCAAACCGAGTGTTATAGCATATGCCAGTTTTGCTAAAGAGGTCACTCCCGGTGAAGGGATCTCGGCTCTTTCCCCATCGAATAAGGTGCGGGATATATCATATATATCGCTATGCAAAGCAAAACTGTAGCTACTCTTTTTTAAAAATTTGATTCTACAATATCTTTTAGGTTTCTTTTCTTTCATTAATCACATTAATGAAGTCCCATCATTTAAGTCACCTAAACATCACAGATAAATACGACGTACACTTATGCCATCCGCATTCGCCTCGATGTCCCCTCGTGCACCGTTAGGTTAGGTAACTAACGGCAGAGCGGGGCAGGGCTAGCGCGGGTGTAAAACATAATTAACGCCTATATAATATATCATATATACTATATACAGTATTTATCACATCACATCACAGATATCGCAGCAGAAGAAACATATGAAATATTGGATATACTAGAACGTCCGTGTTTTATTTTGAGTCTCTATAAAACACGGATTCCACGGTCGCGATGAATAGTTAAACCCACACCCCTAGACCCCTACGAGAGCGGCAAACAACCCTACCAATTCTAAAGTTAGGAGACCCGGACTCGACTCCTCGAGTTGGTCTCCCACTGGACTCTAGTACCCGGTTACTTGTGCTCTCCTCCTTGGGTCTATCCTAGTGCGGAAAAGTAAATAATATACAAAAGGTGACATCAACCTCATCCCGGAAGTGCCCCAATAAAAGAATATTACATACATTTAATTTTATATGAATGAAAATAAAAACTCTCATCTCACATTAAAAAAACCCGGCTATTCAAAACGCGACGATCCAATATAACATATCCAGCAACACATAACATCTCATGTCTTCAACGTAAGTAAATATGCGCATCCCAATTGTCGTTGACATATAGCAACGAAACCGGCGATATCACATATTACACTTACGGTCACAGAAAAGAAAGTGTAAAACTACAACATTTGGAATCCACAATCTCTTTAGACATTGTAAATCCGAAATATCACATACTTCGCATTTCATGCCTAACTGTATGAATTCCACATATTGTATCACATTCCAGATAAATAGACTGTATTAAACTTTCCGATCGAATAATCAAATACCCGAGATTTCCTAAATAGCTCAACACTTGAGCGAAGTTCAAAAATTCCAGAATACGTCACAGTAGCAACGGTCCAGCCGTAGAAGGGTCAAGCCAACGCCTCACATCTGGCACGCCGTACTGCCTCAAACCCTAAGTTTCAAAAGGCAGTTCAAGACGGTCACAAAATCGAGTCAAGGTTTGTTGTCTTCTAGAGGGTCCATCGCGTTACATGCACGTATTTCTGAAAGATTCAAACCCGAGAAAAATTCAACACTTGAATGTTTTTCGTGCCGGGAAAAATTGAGTTAATGATATCCGTTCGAACATTTTAATACTTTCTAAATTATCCGAAATAACAAAACAAAATTAAATTCTCCGATCGAATCGACGATTACAAAATAAACCCCAAAATACTCAACACTTGAGTCAAATTAAAAATACCCATAAAGATCCAATAACAGAAGTGAACATTACTGCACAAATAGAAAAGCCAAATATCACTGTACGACCGCGGTTCCGCGGCACAAGCAGGGTATTGCCGCGGAACCGCGGCGGTCCGTACTGCTTACGTCATCAAATTTGCACCGTAATTCTTAAAAAACCCTGCTGAATTTTTTAGGTATTTTTAATTCAGAAAAAACCCAGTTTTTAAAAATTGTCCAGAGAGGGGGTTAAAATTGCGTTTCCGGGTTCGATCGGGGTTTTAACTTTGTTAACACATCGCCTAATGCTCTAGCTAGGCTCTGATACCACTGTAGGGTTACTAGACACACTAACAAGGCTCTACATGCCTTTTAATTATAAAATACTTCATTTTAATTTTTGGAACCTGCCTATAAATTTCATATTTTAAATTCAAACTTTTGGACCCGACCCGGGCGCGATTCTGAATTATTTTGTATCTCGCCTAATTGGATTATTTAATATTAATTTTACCTAACATATTTTTGCAGCATAGAAACTATTTACGTGGGTTTTCAAATCTTTTCAGCCTATGGTAAATCCTCTTTAAAAGTTTAGATATCTCTTCATATTTTTTTCCCCACCATTTCTCCTCAGAAATCTTTTAAAATTTTTCTTCTGTTCACGAGCCGATTTCCCCAGCCAATCAGAGCGTTTCTTTAACCCTGGGCCCCACATTTTTTCTCTCTCCCCCTTTTCTCCTTCTGTTTCTCGCTCTCTCTCCTTTCTCATTCTCCTTCTCTCTCTTCTCTCTCCCTCTCTGGCGCTAACAGCCAAAATTCTTTCTCCTCTCGTTTTCTCTCTCCTCTCGATCTCTCTCCCCCTCTCGATCTCTCTCCTCTTCTCTCTCCTCTCGATCTCTCTCTCTCTCCCCGCGTCTTCTCTCTCTCTCTCTTCTTCTTTTATAATTCTTTCTCCTCCTCCTCTAAAAGAAAACAGAACCCATCCCTGATAGAACCCTAGCCGCCTTGCCTCTTCTCGTCGTCGCCCTAGCCCCGACGACGCCGCAGAAGCCTCGTCGCAGCCGCCTCTACCCTCTCGTCTTCCTCCTTCTTTCTCTTCTGTGCACCCTGCACCAGCAGCCGCGACCCCTGCACTTTGTGCATCGCCGGAGCTGTGGCCGTCGACGACTTGTCCCATGTCCCTGGCATCGTGTACAACTCCGCTTCTGTAGATCGTCGGAGCCGTCGTTCTCGCCGCGGTCGATCTCGCCGCCACCACAGCACCTCCTTGGCAAACCCTTTCGCCGGAATCCGACCGTGCCGGCGACGTTTCCCGATGACCCAGCGAGTACCTCCGACCCGTGTGACTCCACTGTTCGTCGTTTGGGTTCATTCCGTGAACCGTGCGCACGTCGCGATATTTTCCCCGCGACGCGTAACGTTCCGTTTTCCGTTTCGCGACCCGTCGAGGCAAGTGAAACTTGCTACATGCTATTTTAAACTATTCGTATGCTATATTATTTATTTCCTGTTAAATCTCTAAATAGAATCGAAAGAATTAAATTTCAAGTTAACCGTATAAGTTCCATTACATGTTTTATGATCCCGAACTTGAAACTTAATTTTGCATCTAATTATTTATACCTAGTAATCACCTGTAAGTGATAGACCACATGATCACAGTGTTTATAGCCATGATACCTTTTTTTCCAGTTTCAACCTATCGGACATCCATGTGCAACTTTAACCGGTTGAATTACAACTGCATCCATTGAACAAATTATACATGTTGTCGCATCCATGGATCACTCAATACTTATTAACCTGGTTTTTAGTATTCACATCTATCATACTGTATTCGTATAGTGTTAACATCATCCGATAAACACAACTGATAACTGTACAGCTAATTAACTAAATCTGCTTTATTGCTTAACTTACTGCTTAGATTGTGTTGTTGATAACCATGCTTGATTACTTATAACCATGATTATGCTAGCTGTTTATGAGTACCCACATGTTATCTTTTACACCCTGGCCTGACTTACTACACACATATCGATTGACCCGACATGGTACCGTACATTACTTGACTTGACCTGATGTACCATGGATTGACCCGTTACCTGATCTTGTGTCTAATGCCAACAAACCTGACATGTAGTCCTCACGGACCGTTCCTGTTGTCTATCCAGACAAACCTGCTCTTACCTGAACCTGTGTTGGCATTAGTCCTTGATTACGGAATACCTGACTTGACACATATAACTTAGGGGCATGGGGAAATCAATGATGAAATCCTGACTTGTAACTCGACAGTTGCTCGCTTATACTGATCAGTTTTAGAGGCTAGGCCCGCCTCGTGACGATGCTGCTGACATCGTTGGTCTGTACTCCTCTCCTGTTAGTGCCTAGCGACACGTCTCGGTTTCAGCCCGAGAGTCTATAGACCGTGGTCCCGGGCATGCACGGGATACTATTGAGTTACATCGAAGATTCATCAAATTGATTTCAAAGACTTTAGAATAGAAAACCCAATAGAACAGTTTAGTTTACTCACTGTACACTACTCTTCACTGCCCTGATTTATATTACTGTTACACCTGCTTTTCATTCATGTTTATATTTGCATTGCCTGTTACCCTGTTTATATTTGATCACTTGATGACATGACGCGCTGACGTCTTGGTTTTGCATGGCCCAGATTCCGTACCTTTGCTGCAGTCCGGGCAGGAGTACTTCAGTCAGCAGGCTGAGCAGTGAGGTTTTAGTAGTAGCTAGTTCTTTTATTTTTCTGCAGTTTATTCCTGATGTGAGCCCGCATTATGGGACATACATTCCAGTTATTTGTATTGGATCTTTTGCTTCCGCACTTTTATTATTCTTGACTCATGTTATCTTGACTTATGGACATGTATTAGATAGTTACATTTTGTTCTTGATATCTCTACAGCCGTAATGTGACTGTGGATGGATACTTCCTACCCACAGGTAGCATGGTTGGCTATGTCATGTGCCCAGTTTAGCGTAATATGGGAAGCGGGGCGTGACATGGTTCTTTTGGTATCAGAGCCATAGGTTAGTCGGGTTGATTCTTTTTTGTAGTTGGGTATTGTACCCAATACACGAATCAGAATACCCGTGTTTAGGAAACATGTCCTGCCACCTTGTCGTTTTACCGTTCTTGAATCAATTTCTTCCTGACTATATCTTTTACGATGTGCAAACTTCCTTTGCATATCGACTCGAAAACCTGATTCCTTGTTATCTCTAGAGCTTAGGCGACTTGGGTGGACTTATGTAATTGTAGCTATGATACCGCGGCATAGTTACAATGCGGTACTCTATTTAAGTAACTTGGAGTTCTAGCCTTGATCTATACTGTAAATTTGTTATCATGCTAATTTTGGGTGTTTTGATTTCAGGAATATGGCAGACAAGAATCTAAAGACGTACCAAAGGCGTGTTGACGAAGCCGCCATGCTTGGAGTGATACGGGGAATGCTGGAGAATCAAAAGAGGCAGACCGAGCTGATCCAGCAGCAAGCTGAATCGTTTCAGGAAGGGTTGCGGACCGTTCAGCAGTCCGTGAACAATGTTGGAGCTAAACCAGTTGATCGTGTGGGGACCGTAGCAGATTTCAGGCGTTTGGGTCCGTCTGTCTTTACTGGTTTGGAGGAGCCGTTGCCAGCAGAGCAGTGGCTAGTTGACACGGAGAACTTACTTATTGCGGCTCAGATCCCAGAAGATAAAAGGGTGGATGTGGTGCGCATTCAGTTAGTGGACTACGCCCGTGAATGGTGGCTTGTGGAGGAGACCCGTTTGCCCAAGCCGATCAAGTGGGCGGATTTTTCAAAGAGTTTCCTGGAGAAGTTCTTCCCTCGGACTGCACGGGAGGAAATGGAAGAGAAGTTCATTGGTCTGAAGCAGAATGGAGCACCTGTAGATGTACATGCAGCTGAGTGGACACGGCTCAGTAGATTCGCTGGACCTTTAGTTGCCAACGATACAGACAGGGCAAGGAGGTTCATGTGCAGCTTGGATGTAGACATCCAGAGGCAGATTGTCTCCCTGGGTTTGACCACCTTCTCACAAGTTCTTACAGCAGCCCGAGAACAGCAGAGCCTATCTGGGAAGACTGGGAGTTTGCAGCAGACAGCAGTTGCAGTAAGGAAGCCGGCATTTGTACCAAACCGAGCTCATGGACGCAGAGGTATTCCAGTGGACCGTCGTGGTGTAACACCGATGAAGAAGCCTGCTGTCGTTGATCAGAGGAAGCGCGTGGTTTGTAGCTTTTGCCACTTTCCCGGACATTTGCAAAAGGAGTGTCGCAGGATGCAGGGACTTTGTCTGGTTTGTGGATCAGCGGATCATACTGTTAGTTCTTGTCCGTCGAAGTTACGCACAAGGGATGATATTCCGAAGCCTCCGCAGAAACCATTTCAGGGACAGAAGCAGCTGACTCAAGGACCTAATCAGGCTCGAGATTTTACCTTGACGGCTGAGGAAGCTAAGGCATCAGGAGAAGTTGTTTCAGGTATTCTACTCGTTCATGGTTTTCCCGCATTAGAATTATTTGATTCTGGTGCATCCCATTGTTTTATATCGTCCAAGTTTATAGCTACACACTCGATTACTTGCACGACCCTGTCTAGTTTCTGGGACATACACACTGGGAATGGGAAAATCATATCTAGTAGGGAATGTAAAGATTGTACAGTTGTTGTTTGCGGACGGAAGCATTTTGCAGATTTCTTGGTGATTGATACGGGCAGCTACGAGGTTGTCTTGGGAATGGATTTTCTTGGCATTTTCCACGCTCACATTGATTGTAGGGCAAAGAAAGTAATTTTCCAGATTCCCGGACATCCCGAGTTTATCTTCACCGGAGGGAGCAGTTCTGTCGGGCCAGTCGAGTTTAGGGCTAGGCCGACAACTAATATTCTTGCATCAATGGAGGTTGATAAAAGTGAAGAGGCAGCTGTTGTTCACGATTTTATGGACGTGTTTGAAGATATATCGGGATTACCGCCAAATCGGGACGTGGAGTTCGCAATTGATCTTATTCCTGGTGCATCGCCAGTATCTAAAGCGTATTATCCAATGGCACCAGTGGAGTTGGAAGAACTCAAGAAACAGGTTGCTGAACTGCTTGAGAAGGGTTGGATTCGAAGCAGTAACTTGTCTTGGGGAGCTCCAGTTCTTCTAGTTAAGAAGAAAGATGGCACGAGAAGGATGTGCATCGACTATCAAGAATTAAACCGGGTGACTATTAAGAACAAGTACCCGATCCCTCGCATTGGCGAATTTTTTGAGCAGCTTAGTGGCGCGAGGGTATTCTCAAAGCTGGATTTGCGATCCGGATATCATCGGGTCCAAGTGAAAGCAGAAGATATTTGCAAGACGGCGTTCCGAACCCGGTATGGACATTACGAGTACTTAGTGATGCCCTTCGTAGTAACGAATGCACCGGAGATATTCATAGACTTGATGAACCAAATCTTTTCACCATTCTTGGACCAGTTTATTGTGGTGTTCATTGACGATATTCTGGTTTACTCGAAGAGTTTTGAAGAGCATGCTGAGCATTTGAAGATCTCACTGTAGACGTTGAGACAGGAGAAGTTATATGCGAAGATGAGCAAGTGCGAGTTTTGGCTGGAAGAAGTAAAGTTTTTGGGGCATGTTGTGTCTGGCGATAGAATCGCCGTCGATCCCGAAAAGATTGCAGCAGTTCGTGATTGGCCGATTCCGAAGAATGTTGCGGAGATAAGAAGTTTTTTTGGACTCGCCGGGTATTACAGAAGATTTGTGGAGAACTTTTCTCGTCTGGCGGAGCCGTTGACCAAGCTTACGCGCAAGGAGGTACCTTTTGTGTGGACGGATAGGTGTGCGTCAGCTTTTGAGACATTGAAGCAGAGATTGATAACCGCTCCTATTTTGACCGTGCCGGACAATTCCGGAGTATTGGAGATTCACAACGACGCATCTGGGAAAGGATTGGGATGCGTTTTGATGCAGCATGGGAAGGTTGTAGCGTGCGCATCAAGACAGTTGAAGACCCATGAGAAGAATTACCCAACTCACGACTTGGAGCTTGCGGCTGTGATTTTCGCTTTGAAGATTTGGAGACATTACCTTTTGGGCGAAAGGGTCGAAGTTTTCACGGATCATAAGAGCTTGAAGTATGTGTTCACACAGAAGGAGCTTAATATGAGGCAGCGTAGATGGTTAGAGCTGATGGCGGACTACTATCTTGATCTCAAGTACCATCCGGGGAAGGTTATTGTTGTACCGGATGCGCTCAGTCGGTTACCAGCTATTCAGATGTTGACTACGCAGAAGGAACTCGTGGAAGACTTTCGAAGATTTGATTTGAAGGTTGTGCTACCGCATTTTTCGGGACAGTTGTTGCAGCTGCAAGTACATTCGTCGTTGATCAAGAATATTAAAGCAGCGCAATCGCAGGATCCTAGATTGCGAAAGTTTCGAGAACAGGTTGAAGCCGTACTACGAGCAGATTTATCGATCCACGAAGATGGTTCGTTGAGGTATGGTAGCCGTTTGTGTGTGCCAAAGAGAGATATTCATGAAGAACTTATGAAGGAGGCACACAGTTCAGCTTATTCCGTACATCCAGGAGGCACGAAGATGTACCGAGACTTACGACAGCATTTCTGGTGGGAAGGCATGAAACGAGAGATCGCTCACTTTGTGGTAAAGTGCTTGGTGTGTCAGCAAGTTAAGACTGAACATCAAAGGGTTGCTGGTTTATTGCAACCACTTCCGATTCCTCAGTGGAAGTGGGAACATATAACCATGGATTTCGTGACAGCTCTACCGCGGAGTCCAAAAGGCAACAATTCAGAATGGATGATTGTTGATCGTTTGACCAAGGCAGCTCATTTTATCCCTTTTCGGGTTGGTCAATCAACAGAGACTTTGGCGGAGCGGTACATGCAGGAGATTGTAAGATTGCATGGAGTACCGGTGAGCATCGTGTCCGACCGTGACACTCGGTTTTTATCACACTTTTCGCGGAGTTTACAGGAAAGTTTGGGGACTCGATTGAAGTTTAGCACATCTTATCATCCTCAAACTGATGGTCAGTCGGAGAGAACGATCCAAACTCTTGAAGATATGTTGAGAGCGTGCATGTTGGACTTCAAGGGTTCTTGGGAGGATCATCGGCATTTGGTGGAGTTTTCTTACAACAACAGTTTCCAGGCAACTATTCAGATGGCTCCATTTGAAGCTTTGTATGGTCGCAAGTGTCGTTCACCTGTTTGTTGGGACGATGTCGGTGAACGAAGATTGTTGGGACCAGATTTGGTTGTACAGACAGTTGAGAAGGTTAACGTTATCCGGAACCATATGAAAGAAGCACAAGACTGACAGAAGAGTTGGGCAGAAACGTCGAGAAGACCTCTAGAGTTCGCCGTGGGTGAGTTGGTATTCTTGAAGATATCACCGACTAGAGGGGTGATTCGTTTTGGAAGTCGAGGAAAGCTCAGTCCTCGATTCGTTGGACCCTTTGAGATCTTGGAGCGTGTCGGTGAGGTAGCGTACCGTTTGGCGTTACTGCAGTCCTTGGCGAATGTGCACGATGTGTTTCACGTATCTCAACTCCGTAACTATGTTCGAGATGAAACACATGTGTTGGATCATTCGGAGCTGACAGTACGAGAAGATTTGACTTTTGAGGAGCGACCGGTTGAAATTGTGGATCGAAGGGAAAAGGTTCTTAAGAACAAGATTATCCCTCTTGTACTTGTTTCTTAGGGTAATCGCTCACATGGAGAGTCAACTTGGGAACAACAAGATGAAATCCGGCAGAAGTTTCCCCATCTTTTCTTGTAGTTGGTCGGTCGTCTATCTTTTGTGTTCTTGGAATTTTGAGGACGAAATTCTTTTTGTGGTTGGGTATAATGTAACAACCGAGTCCAATTCTATAAATTTCTGTTACCGTATGTGTAGTGTGTGGTATTTATTTCATTTATCTTGCTTGACTGTTGCCAGTTATAGTTTACACCGACATGTCATATTCTGCATATAACAATTTAAGTCATCTAAAATTAAATTAAAAATACTTGTCATGGCCTGTTCGACACCCCTAGCCCTGTGGTAGCGTCCTTGCATCGTGTTCTCGTCCCGTTCAGTGAAACGGACGTGTTTGGACGGCTACGCGCACGTACGTGCGTCCATTCTTGGGGGTATGCCTTTTAATTATAAAATACTTCATTTTAATTTTTGGAACCTGCCTATAAATTTCATATTTCAAATTCAAATTTTTGGACCCGACCCGGGCGCGATTCTGAATTATTTTGTATCTCGCCTAATTAGATTATTTAATATTAATTTTACCTAACATATTTTTGCAGCATAGAAACTATTTACGTTGGTTTTCAAATCTTTTTAGCCTATGGTAAATCCTCTTTAAAATTTTAGATATCTTTTCATATTTTTTTCCCCACCTTTTCTCCTCAGAAATCTTTTAAAATTTTTCTTCTGTTCACGAGCCGATTTCCCCAGCCAATCAGAGTGTTTCTTTACCCCTCATTTTTTCTCTCTCTCTCTCTTCTCCTTCTATTTCTCTCTCTCTCTCCTTTCTCATTCTCCTTCTCTCTCTTCTCTCTCTCTCTCTGGCGCTAACAGCCAAAATTCTTTCTCCTCTCGTTTTCTCTCTCCTCTCGATCTCTCTCTCCCCGCGTCTTCTCTCTCTCTCTTCTTCTTTTATAATTCTTTCTCCTCCTCCTCTAAAAGAAAACAGAACCCATCCCTGATAGAACCCTAGCCGCCTTGCCTCTTCTCGTCGTCGCCCTAGCCCCGACGACGCCGCACAAGCCTCGTCGCAGCCGCCTCTACCCTCTCGTCTTCCTCCTTCTTTCTCTTCCGTGCACCCTGCACCAGCAGCCGCGACCCTTGCACTTTGTGCATCGCCGGAGCTGTGGCCGTCGACGACTCGTCCCGTGTCCCTGGCATCGTGTACAACTCCGCTTCTGTAGATCGTCGGAGCCGTCGTTCTCGCCGCAGTCGATCTCGCCGCCACCACAGCACCTTCTTGGCAAACCCTTTCGTCGGAATCCGACCGTGCCGGCGACGTTTCCCGATGACCCAGCGAGTACCTCCGACCCGTGTGACTCCACTGTTCGTCGTTTGGGTTCATTCCGTGAACCGTGCGCACGTCGCGATATTTTCCCCGCGACGCGTAACGTTCCGTTTTCTGTTTCGCGACCCGTCGAGGCAAGTGAAACTTGCTACATGCTATTTTAAACTATTCG
Organism: Agapanthus africanus; assembly: GCA_030015575.1. Lineage (NCBI taxonomy): Eukaryota > Viridiplantae > Streptophyta > Magnoliopsida > Asparagales > Amaryllidaceae > Agapanthus > Agapanthus africanus. The sequence continues at coordinate 387,593,178 of CM057349.1, read as the reverse complement.
TATGCTATATTATTTATTTCCTATTAAATCTCTAAATAGAATCGAAAGAATTAGATTTCAAGTTAACCGTATAAGTTCCATTACACGTTTTATGATCCCGAACTTGAAACTTAATTTTGCATCTAATTATTTATACCTAGTAATCACCTGTAAGTGATAGACCACATGATCACAGTGTTTATAGCCATGATACCTTTTTTTTCCAGTTTCAACCTATCGGACATCCATGTGCAACTTTAACCGGTTGAATTACAACTGCATCCATTAAACAAATTATACATGTTGTCGCATCCATGGATCACTCAATACTTATTAACCTGGTTTTTAGTATTCACATCTATCATACTGTATTCGTATAGTGTTAACATCATCCGATAAACACAACTGATAACTGTACAGCTAATTAACTAAATCTGCTTTATTGCTTAACTTACTGCTTAGATTGTGTTGTTGATAACCATGCTTGATTACTTATAACCATGATTATGCTAGCTGTTTATGAGTACCCATATGTTATCTTTTACAACCTGGCCTGACTTGCTACACACATATCGATTGACCCGACATGGTACCGTACACTACTTGACTTGACCTGATGTACCATGGATTGAACCGTTACCTGATCTTGTGTCTAATGCCAACAAACCTGACATGTAGTCCTCACGGACCGTTCCTGTTGTCTATCCAGACAAACCTGCTCTTACCTGATCCTGTGTGGGCATTAGTCCTTGATTACGGAATACCTGACTTGACACATATAACTTAGGGGCATGGGGAAATCAATGATGAAATCCTGACTTGTAACTCGACAGTTGCTCGCTTATATTGATCAGTTTTAGAGGCTAGACCCGCCTCGTGACGATGCTGCTGACATCGTTGGTCTGTACTCCTTTCCTGTTAGTGCCTAGCGGCACGTCTCGGTTTCAGCCCGAGAGTCTGTAGACCGTGGTCCCGGGCATGCACGGGATACTATTGAGTTACATCGAAGATTCATCAAATTGATTTCAAAGACTTTAGAATAGAAAACCCAATAGAACAGTTTAGTTTACTCACTGCACACTACCCTTCACTGCCCTGATTTATATTACTGTTGCACCTGCTTTTCATTCATGTTTATATTTGCATTGCCTGTTACCCTGTTTATATTTGATCACTTGATGACATGACGCGCTGACGTCTAGGTTTTGCATGGCCCAGATTCCGTACCTTTGCTGCGGTCCGGGCAGGAGTACTTCAGTCAGCAGGTTGAGCAGTGAGGTTTTAGTAGTAGCTAGTTCTTTTATTTTTCTGCAGTTTATTCCTGATGTGAGCCCGCATTATGGGACATACATTCCAGTTATTTGTATTGGATCTTTTGCTTCCGCACTTTTATTATTCTTGACTCATGTTATCTTGGCTTATGGACATGTATTAGATAGTTACATTTTGTTCTTGATATCTCTACAGCCGTAATGTGACTGTGGATGGATACTTCCTACCCACAGGTAGCATGGTTGGCTATGTCACATGCCCAGTTTAGCGTACTCTGGGAAGCGGGGCGTGACAGATGGACAAGCTAATAAGGGAAGCGAGTCAAAAGGTTCGGAACGACTACAGCCGCGAAATGGCCATTTACGAGAAATCCAAGACGCAACGCCTCCTTCAGCAGGCTACGGACGACGACAATGCCCTTCACCGTCAGCCCGCCATGCATTCCCAAGACAAGAAAAAGGCCCGACGCAGAGGCAAAAACAAGTCAAAGAACGTAAAAGACGTTCGACAGCGGCAAAACGGATCCAAAAGGCCACGCAATCAGGAAAAGGTCAGCCGGAATCCGTCTCTAACGAAAAAGATGGGTAGAGCATATTTTTTCCCTCGAGACAAGACAAGGAGAATCTTTGACCTTGTCATGAAACATCAAATGACGACACTCCCGGAGTCTCGTCGCTCCGATCAAGCAAGTGAGGTTCATCACCCAGACTATTGCTCCTATCACCGAGCGATAGGACATCTTCATGAAGACTACTTCACCTTCAAAGACGGGATTGAAGACTAGTATCAACTCGGTAGGTTCGCTCTATCCGACAGTTGGAGGGTAACCCCACCACAAAAACACGAGCTAAAAGCAACGTATATGGTAAGAGTAGTACCAGATCAACATCGGTCTTGGAAACGGTCTCGTACCTGCCACGTGATAACGCTGTCAGAAGGAGTGCCCGGGAACATGGATGACCCCTCCTGGTGTTTCGAAAATGAGGATGGAGATGAGTTGATCTCAGAATTTCCACCGGCGCCAAAAGAGTTGGAAGATGGAATACATACTACCGTGGACAACCTAAGGAAAATTGACTTGGGGACGGCAAACGACCCACGACCCACATTCATCAGTGAGCTGCTGTCTAAAGAGCAGGTGGCTATGCTAAAAGACGTGCTCATGCAGTATAAAGACTGCTTCGCATGGAATTATTTCGAGATGCCGGGATTAGACCCGAAAATAGATGTACATAAATTGGCAATGTCCACGGACGTCAAGCCAGTCAAACAAGAGCCAAGAAGAATGCAGCTCGAACTTGAGATGAGTATCAATGCCAAAGTTAAGAAGCTAATCGACTCCGGCTTCGACGGGGAGAAAGGGGAGAGTGATACCCGATGGGAACTCTATTTCGACGGAGCATCTTCCATGAAGAAGCGAAAGCACAGCTCCCCTATAATAAAATCGGGGGTAGGCCTTATCTTCGTGACTCCGCAAGGATGGATAATGCGCTTTGCTTTTTCCCTAACAGAGCCGAGGATAAACAATGAAGCAGAATATAAGGCTTTGATAGCAGGCCTTGAGATCGCTGTCGATATGGGAATCGAAAATCTCCTCATATACGGAGACTCCCAGCTGGTCGTTAGTCAAGTAAATGACGACTATCAAACGTGCAAACCAGAGTTGGTAAAGTACGGCGAGAGAGTGCAGCAGCCGCTGACTCAAATTCCCTCCTATATTCTGGAAAGCATACCGCGTATAGAAAATAGCAAGGTGGATGCATTAGCCAAACTCTCTAAAGAACTAGCTGACGAAAACCTCGATGATGTAAGGATCGTTGTACAAAGCCGACGGGTTCTTGCACCAGCGGAAATATCTCCGGAGTCATTTGAAGAAAAGGAAGCGACCAAACAAACAGCCCTACAAATAGAGGATCAAGAAAAGGCTAAGGATTGGAGAGAAGTCTTTATAGACTACTTCAAATTCCGTCGAACACCTGAAGATGCATCCTCAAGACATCAGCTCATGAAACGAGCTCTGTCTTTCGCCTTCGTCAATGATACTTTGTATAAGAGATCGTTTGAATCCCTATGGCTGAGATGCCTGGGACCGGAAGAAGCAAGGAGTGTCGTAAAAGAAACTCACGACGGACTCTGCGGTTCTCATCAAGCCGGGCCAAAGATGAAGCTGAAGATCAAGAGGATGGGCTATTATTGGCCCACGGTGATTCAGGACTGCCTCGAATAAGCAAAGCAGTGCCACTTATGCCAGATTCACAGGGACTTCATCCACCAGCATCCAAACTCGCTACACCCAACGGTGGCTAGCTGGCCGTTTGAAATGTGGGGAACCGGCATAATTGGGCCCATCAAACTAGCGTCATCTAGAAGACATCGGTTCATATTGGCGACAACCGATTACTTCTCTAAGTGGGCACAAGCAGTACCGCTAAGAGAAGTGAAGACGGAGAATATTCTCCATTTCTTCAAGACACGCGTCATTTATCGGTTCGGCACTCCGCGATGGATTATCTTTGATAACGGGCTGGCCTACAGAAGTCACAAAATCAGCCGCTTCGTACAGCAGCATAATATAGACAGGAGATACTCATTGGTCTATAATCCCCGAGCTAACGGTCTAGCTGAGGCTTTCAACAAGACCTTGACGAAGATCATAAAGAAGACGGTGTCCAAAAATAAGAAGGACTGGCACGAGAGACTACATGAAGTTCTCTGGGCGTATCGGACCACATTTAAAACGGCCACAAACACAACGCCGTATGCATTGGTATTCGGCGCTGAAGCAGTACTCCCCTTGGAGATAGAGCTACCCTCTCTACGAGTGGCGGTTCATTACGAGTTAACAGACAAAGAGAATGCTCATCTTCGGCTTGAGGAGCTCGACGCCCTCGATGAAACTCGTCTCATGGCGCAGCAAAACCTAGAAGCTTACAAAGCAAGAATGACGCGCTCATACAAAAGATTAACTAGGCCGAGAACATTCCGCCAAGGCGAACTCGTGCTAGTTGTCAAAAGACCTATGATCCCTAATCGTGCCAAACGGGGGAAATTCGAGCCGAACTTGTTAGTTATATGTATGCCCTAGAGGCCATTACTGTACATTGGATGTATATTGTAGTGGATGCTGGGACATATATAGGTAGGACTTTCTTGCTCGACATGATAGTACGCTATCTGGTTACTCTTTATCTTAACATGTATACTTTCTGTCTCTCTGATTACATGTTGATAAAGCCCTTAGGATGTGTACTCGACTTCCAGGACTATGATGCAGATCATACTAGTGGGGCATGGGTAGTCAATGAGTACATCCTTCATTGTTCCTAGTCATGGGAATATCGAGACGGGGCATCGATATTCCAGAGTAGACTAGCGCATATCTTCTCGACCCATGCGATGGGCGATGGATGATCCCATATCCATTGGTGTTTGACATCGAAGATGGTATGCGGGTGCTCAGTGGAGACTGGGTACACTGAACGGACTCGCCGAGAACTCCCAGATGGTATTATACCTCACGTCAGATGGCAGTTCTCTGGTGACACTGGTACAGCTTAGTCTGTTGACCCGAGATCGTCATAGAGTCTTGTGTGTCTCCCACTGTGCTTTGATTTCTACCCTACCACGGCTTTACTGAGTCGTGCAAACAGGTGGTTTTTGGGTACAGTCCCGATTCACATGGAGGCAATGAGTGATAGGAGGGGATTCGTCTCTCCCGGTATTGGGGGTTGATGTTGTGCTATGCTCGACTGGCCATAACAGGAAATCCCTGGCCAGGGTTGCTGTGATATACTGGTAAGAGTTATCAGTAGTTTCACGAATGTTATGGACCTCAAGTCGGCATGACTTATCGAGCTATTGGGGTCTGACGTTTACCACCCCTAGGCGAGATATGCGACATATCAGACGAACAGACCGGACTGTACGGTAAGTGTTACTGGTTGGATTCACAGGAGTGTGAGCGGGCTTGCTCGTCGATCTTCTGATCGCTCAATACCCGGGTGGCCGTTACGTTTAGCAGACCGCTTGCGGCTTGTGGGTGTTTGATATGATCATCATCTGCTGCCGGCGTATTGACGAGTCTTTAGAGTCCTACACAAAGGTTTCCTAGCTCAAGCGAAACGAAATAGGAGCGCATATGAGATATGTGCGGGACCGAGAATAATGCGTGTATGTGATACCGTATTTCATTCTCGCGATGAATGTGTCGAATGGTTGTATGCAATATAACCTAGTTATCGAATCAAGGATTGATTCGATAAGCCGATACATAGGATACTAGTCGGTTATATGCGATATGACCGGATCGTTAAATCAAGTGTTGATTTAATGATTTAATGTAGAATTATATATTTGATATATTACTTTGCATTAACTAGTATTGGTTCACTTTAAATGGATTTTCTCACTTGAATTGTGCAAGTTGTATATGTGATATACATTTGTGCACATGATTGTATCATGTTTGATGATACATGCTTACTTGGTTAAGTGTAAAGAATCAAACCATGGTTTAAGTTAATGATTAGGGTTTTGATTATTTATTCATTTATCTTTCTTATTTATTCATTTTTGGAAAAAGAAAAGGATAAATGAATGGTTGAATGTTTTGTTTTTAGTTGAAGTTTCTTGAAACTTTGACTAAGTCACTCTTTTGTTCTTATGCTTAACCCTAACCATCCTTTTAACCATGGTCTTTTCTCTACACCTAACTAAGGTTGAAAGTATGATAAGTATTCTTCTTCTTCTCTTTTTTAATTAACTTATCATATCTTCTTCTTTTTCTTCTTCTTCATCTTCTTCTTCCATGAAGAAAGCTAGTGACCATCAATGGCAACTAGTGAAATCAAGTGAGAAATCCAATTCTAAAGTCTACCCACTTCCTATTTCTTCATCCTCTACCTCTTGCCAAGTTGTATAGGGTGTTTACTTCACAAGTTTTCAAAGCTTGGTGAAGTTGGAGCTTGTTCTTGTGATGCCTCGACGTAGATCATCTTCGGCATCGAACCGACGATCAAGCCCGCCCATTCTTCGATGATGCCAATGCTAGAGTCAAGGGTTCGATTTGGACAGCGGAGGGAGATCATCGCAGAGCTTAGGAAGTGGTGGACCGGATCTACAAAGGTTGTAGCCCCTTCCCTTTAGCTATATTTCCGTTTACTTACTCGCTTCGCCTATATATCTAGTTAACGATCCGTAGATTAGGGTTTGTAGGCACCCGTAAAATTTGATTTGTGCATGTTTGATCACTTGTGAGACTCCATTAGAGTGCCTAGGAACCCTACAGTGGTATCAGAGCCTAGCTAGAGCCTTAGGCGAAGTCCCGACGGAGTTAGAAGTCCGATCGACCCGAAACCCCGATTTTAACATGCTCTCTGGACTTTTTTGAAATTCGTGGTTTTTTGTGAATTAAAAATATTCAGAAAAATCAGCAGGAAGATCTAAGACTTACTGTGAAATTCGAGCTCCTGTATCCATCAAAGAGCCGCGTTTCCGCCGCATAAGCATGGCTTATGCGGCGGATCCGCGGCCATAATGTATCTTTATTTGATGAAATTTGCACAGTAACTCTTAGTATGCAGTGCTGGTTTTCCTGGGAATATTTTAATATTTATTCCAGAGTTTTATTTTCTGGGTTGTATTGGGAACTCAGTGTATCGATCGGATTGTCTAATTTTGTCGGTGTGTTTTTTCCGGATAAATCTTAGAATATGTTAAAAAGTTCGACCGGATATAAATACCCACTTTTTCCCCTGCCGGGAAATTTCCAATTGTTGGATTTTTCCGTAGTTTAACGACGTTCTAAGTAGTGCAAGTAACGCGATGGACCCTCTAGAAGACAACAAACCTTAACTCGATTATGTGACCGTCTTGAACTGCCCTTTGAACCTTCAGGTTTGGGGCAGTACGGCGTGCCACATATGAGGCGTTGGCTTGACCCTTCTACGGCTGGACCGTTGGTACTGAGGCACGAACTGAATGTTGTTAGACTTATTTCATGTGTTGAGCTGTATCTGGAAAACTTGGGTGTTCGATTGTTCGATCGAAAAGTTTAGCAGTTTCTATTTATCCGGAATGTGATACAATAATTGGAATTCACAAATTGTTATGAGATAACGGAATGAATATTATAAACATAGCAGTTTAGTCTCACTTGATCGGTTGCCACGGAGTTTTGATGTGATCAAAAGTCCGTCGCAATCACGTAGCGTACGCGGATACTCGCCGGGTAAACTTAATAGACAGCCTCAACCCATAGCCCCGACCAAGTGACTGTAGGAGAACCCCGTCGCCGAAAGCATCCGTTCGGGTGCTCGCGGCAGCGATGTTCCGCCTTGGTGCACTTCATCGACGGTATCAGGGGTGCGGCCGCCTACTAAAGTTTGCGACGAGCATTCGATCAGTTTTTCGGGAATCTTGTTGAATTGCCCGACTTGATATTGAAAAGTGTTTTCGACAATGAGACTAAAATGCGGGGTTTATAATTGTTAGGCATGCGATGTATAAGGAATTCATTTGATTAGGCATGCGATGTCTAAAGAGATTGCGGATTCCAACTGTTGTAGTTTTACACTTTCTTTTCTGTGACCGTAAGTGTAATATGTGATATCGCCGGTTTCGTTGCTATATGTCAACGACAATTGGGATGTGCATATTTACTTACGTTGATGACATGCGATGTTATGTGTTGCTGGATATATTATATTGGATCGTCGTGTTTGAATAGCCGGGGTTTTTTTTATGTGAGATGAGTGTTTTTTCATTTTCATTCATGTAAAAAACTTGTATGTAATATTCTTTTATTGGGGCACTTCCAGGTTGCGGATGTTGTCACCATTTGTATATTATTTACTTTTCTGCACTAGGATAGACCCAAGGAGGAGGGCACAAGTAACCGGGTTCTAGGGTCCAGAGGGAGACCATCTCGAGGAGTCGAGTCCGGGTCTCCTAACCCTAGAATTGGTAGGGTTGCTTGCCGCTCTCGTAGGGGTCTAGGGGTGTGGGATTGGCTATTCATCACGACCGTGGAATCCGTGTTTTATACTGGCTCGTATTGAAAACACGGACGTCCTAGTATATCCAATATTTCATATGATTCTTTCTGCTGCGTTATCTGTGATGTGATCATGCGATGTTCTGTGCTCTGTTCAGATAGATATTATATATAGTATATTTAATATATTATATTGACGTTGCTTATGTTTTACACCCGCGCTAGCCCTGCCTCGCTCTGGCGTTAGTTACCTAACCTAACGGTGCAGACGGGACATCGAGGCGAATGCGGATGGCATAAGCGTACGTTATATTTATCTGTGATGTTTGGGTGGACTTAAATGATGGGATATTCATTAATGAGATTAATGAAAGAAAATAAACCTAATTGATGTTGTGGAATCGAATTTCAAAATAAAAACAGGTAGCTACAGTTCTTGCTTTGCATCGCGGTGTTCATTATAGAACATCCTGCACCTTATTCGATGAGGAAAGGACCGAGATCCCTTCACCGGGAGTGATTCCTTTAGCAGTAACTGGCAGATGCTACACACTCGGTTTGTCTTTGATCGCTTCTTTAGTTTTCGCTTTGCACAGTGATATATATGATATATCCCGCACCTCATTCGACGAGGAAAGGGCCGACGATCCCTTCACCGGGAGTGACCCCTTTAGCAAAACTAGAAAAGCCTCGAAAACATTCCATTTAAAAACCATTTGATTCCGCAACGAGATCAAGTTCAAAGCGTTAAAGGTTTCCACAAAAAACATTCGCAACCCTCCGTCATTTTAGGAAGTAGAGTACTTAGTATTCGTGCTGTGTTTGTTGACCATAGTCAAGGCACAGTGTACGGTAGCTAAGTGATGTCTTCCTACACCGCATATGATGCGATTAGTTAGGACAGTCATGTGGCTTTGTTGACCTTAGCCAAGGGTCATGTGGGTGGGTCTAATTAATCACGAAATGACGGATAGAACTTGACTAGTACCTATGATTTGTTGACCTTAGCCAAGGTCATAGATGCTAGGGGTAAAAACCATTATCGGGAGTTTCAAGTGTTGAAATTTGCAATGAGATTGCATACCTTCTATATGATAGTTGGATCCCGATACCCACTGCGAGTAATTGTTACTCCTGGGAGAGTTTTGCACTTTACAATTAGCCGATCAAGTAGGTGTCTAGAAAGGTGTCAACGGGGTTACGCCTCTGGGAAAACGAGGTTAACTGTAATTAGGTCCGTGCGAAAGCACGGGGAACCTCCCTCAAAGTACCGACACTGGCCTGGCTGAAAGATTGGCGAACTTGTAGAGTGTAATTAATCCCAGTTAGTCTTTCCTTTTAAGGTTTGAAGGAAGATTTGATAAAAACAGTGGGTGCCATCCTGATTAGATAAAATATATAACCAATCTGATCTTGCAAGAGCGCACGCTGAGTGTTTTCTTCTCTCTCTCTCCAGGTAGCGACCATATCATGCCTTAATCAAGATAATAATATGGATGTATTGACCGAACCCGCTTGTTATACTGAGCTGGGGAACGTTGGTCCCGCTCCAACTTATAATTGTTATAAGACAGAGCAGGAAATAGGGGAATACCAGAATTCCTATGCCGCCCAAACGAAGAAAGTGCATATGATGCATCTCCTTCGGGTGTGTTCATTACAAAGAACTGTTTCTCAGTATCCTCTGCATCCTGGGTATATGATACCCGATCAGGATCCCAGATATGTAATCTGTTACATAGGGCTACAAAAAGGTAGAAAAACTGAGAACGGGTGATAAGTTTCATGAGGCAGAAAACGGGGCAAGTGTTGCAGCCAAGTCTGTTGGTCACTGTCACCCTGTATTACGAATACATTGATTCTGAACAAATGCTGTTAGATACCGAACCTGATATACAAAATCATATCAGTCTCTTTATTAGTAAAGAAAGGATATAATTTTGTATTGATGGATAATGTTTTGAACATTTCCTATATCAAAAGTTGATCGGTTCAGGCACGTTATCTAAAAGCATTCACGTTCTAAATCAAACTACAGTTCCTTGTATACTGAACACACACAAGAGGAAGAGTTCAGAAATGAACGAATCCTTCTTGAGGCATTGTAGACTAGGTCATATCAATGCGACCCGACTGGCTGAAGTTACATTTTAGATGCATATTTAAATTAGTTTGAATTTACATCTTGTGAAGCTTGCCAGTCATGTCATAAAGATAAGATGACCATAGCTCTGTTCATTGGTAACAGAGGAAGAGTTAGTAAACTCTTGGGACTGATACATGATGATGTATGTAAGGTCTCCTGTCTACACATGCCAGGACTGGTTCTTTATACTTCATTATATTCTCTGATAATCTCTCAAGATTCAGTCGTATGTTCCTGTTGAAACATAAGTCCGAGGCTTTTGAGGTATTCACAGAATATAAGTTGGAAGTAGAGAACCAAAATACGGGTATAAGTATTATGTCCTATGATGAGATCAGGGAGGAGAATACTTGTGCATGGCATTCCTGGACCATTCTAAAGGAGAATAAGATTCTCTCTCCGTATTACTCCTCTGAATACACCACAGCACAACGGTGTATCAGGGCAGGGCAATCACACAATATTAGATATGGTGTGCTCTGTGATGAGTATTACTGAGTTACCTATTTCCTTTTTGGGTGTTATGCGCTTGAGAAGCTGCATACCTATTGAATTAGGTTCGAATCAAATCACTGCCTACTATTCCATATGAGATATGGTATGGGAAGAGCCTATCTCTTAAGTAAGTTAAGATTTGGGATTGTCCGGCCTATGTCAAAAGCAAAATCCGGACAAGATCGAGGCAAGATCAGTTCTGTAGAACTGGAAAGGTTCCAGCTGTACAAAACTGCTAATGATTTGACAGAACCAAAGAATTCAATAGTTCCCGACGAACCTCAGCCTCTCCGCCGATCTAGTAGGGTTCCTCACCCACCTGAGAGATACCTTGGTTTCTCGATGACAGTGGGAGCATGGAATACATCATAAGATGATGACCCAACTAGATTCGAGCAGGCCATCAAGAGTAGGGACTCTGTAAGAATGGCTGGATGCTTAGCAATCTGAGATGGAATCCATATACACCAATAAAGTATGGACTTTGGTTGCGATATCTGAAGGGTTAAATCCCCATCAGGAGCAAGTATATCTTGAGAAGATTACTTGGTGTAGATGGACAAGTTGAGACTTTCAAAGCTAGACTTGTTAAAGGTTCTCGTCATCAACCAGGAACGGATAATGATGAAACCTTTTCCAGGGACTATGTTTAAATCCATCCAGATCCTACTTGCCACGGCTACATACCACGACTATGATATCTGGTGGTTGGGTGCCATGACTACTTTTCTAAATATTGATTTAGAAGAGAACGTCTATAAGAACACAGCCAGAGGGCCTCGTAGACAGTGGAAGCAGCGGAAACGTGTGCAAGATGCTTTATAGGATAAAGCAGGCATCGCGGAGTTGGAACATCTGTTTTGATGGATTAGTCAAAGAAGTTGACATCATCAAAAATGGTAGATGAACCTTGTATAAACAAAAAAAAGGTAGTAGGGAGTATGGTGACGATCCTCGTAGAGTACGTGGATGACATACTCTTGTTAGGGAAGGAGTTTCCTATGCTACGCTCGATCAATCTCCGCTTATCACAATGATTTTCCATATAGGATCAAAGTGATACATACTAAATCCTAAGCTTTGGATCTATGAGATAGATCTAATTGGATGTTAGGATACTCACTAGTTGTAGTGAGATGGTATCAATTGATCCTGGGGAGAATCACTGGAAGGGTTCCAGAGTGATAAAGACGACTGAATGTCAGTCACAGGCATTGTCTTTACCCTTAGTAAAGGGACGGTATGTTGGAAGATATCCAAGCTAGATACCGTGACAAACTAGACGATAAGGGCTGGTAACATCGCTATTAAAGATACTGCCAAAGAGGCAGTTTGGGTGTATATTGGTTCATAGGATGAACTAGGTTCCTACCATTGTGTGACAATGGAACTGTGGCTTTGGCCCTGGAACCCTGGTCCCATCAGTGACCCAGACATATTCTGAGGCGGCATCACCTGATCATGGAGATAGTTGATCTCCAGAGTGATCGAAGTTAGGAGAGTAGACTCAGAGGAGAACACGGCGGATCCACTCACGAAGGCCTTTTCCCAAAGAGAGACTTTATGGGATGGTTGAGTATGTGATACTGCAACCACTGCTACAGATGGCCCTAGTGCAAGTGGGAGATTGTTAGTTATATGTATGCCCTAGAGGCCATTACTGTACATTGGATGTATATTGTAGTGGATGCTTGGACATATATAGGTAGGACTTTCTTGCTCGACATGATAGTACGCTATCTGGTTACGCTTTATCTTAACATGTATACTTTCTGTCTCTCTGATTATATGTTGATAAAGCCCTTAGGATGTGTACTCGACTTCCAGGACTATGATGCAGATCATACTAGTGGGGCGTGGGTAGTCAATGAGTACATCCTTCATTGTTCCTAGTCGTGGGAATATCGAGACGGGGCATCGATATTCCAGAGTAGACTAGCGCATATCTTCTCGACCCATGCGATGGGCGATGGATGATCCCATATCCATTGGTGTTTGACATCGAAGATGGTATGCGGGTGCTCAGTGGAGACTGGGTACACTGAACGGACTCGCCGAGAACTCCCAGATGGTATTATACCTCACGTCAGATGGCAGTTCTCTGGTGACACTGGTACAGCTTAGTCTGTTGACCCGAGATCGTCATAGAGTCTTGTGTGTCTCCCACTGTGCTTTGATTTCCACCCTACCACGGCTCTACCGAGTCGTGCAAACAGGTGGTTTTTGGGTACAGTCCCGATTCACATGGAGGCAATGAGTGATAGGAGGGGATTCGTCTCTCCCGGTATTGGGGGTTGATGTTGTGCTATGCTCGACTGGCCATAACAGGAAATCCCTGGCCAGGGTTGCTGTGATATACTGGTAAGAGTTATCAGTAGTTTCACGAATGTTATGGACCTCAAGTCGGCATGACTTATCGAGCTATTGGGGTCTGACGTTTACCACCCCTAGGCGAGATATGCGACATATCAGACGAACAGACCGGACTGTACGGTAAGTGTTACTGGTTGGATTCACAAGAGTGTGAGCGGGCTTGCTCGTCGATCTTCTGATCGCTCAATACCCGGGTGGCCGTTACGTTTAGCAGACCGCTTGCGGCTTGTGGGTGTTTGATATGATCATCATCTGCTGCCGGAGTATTGACGAGTCTTTAGAGTCCTACACAGAGGTTTCCTAGCTCAAGCGAAACGAAATAGGAGCGCATATGAGATATGTGCGGGACCGAGAATAATGCGTGTATGTGATACCGTATTTCATTCTCGCGATGAATGTGTCGAATGGTTGTATGCAATATAACCTAGTTATCGAATCAAGGATTGATTCGATAAGCCGATACATAGGATACTAGTCGGTTATATGCGATATGACCGGATCGTTAAATCAAGTGTTGATTTAATGATTTAATATAGAATTATATATTTGATATATTACTTTGCATTAACTAGTATTGGTTCACTTTAAATGGATTTTCTCACTTGAATTGTGCAAGTTGTATATGTGATATACATTTGTGCACATGATTGTATCATGTTTGATGATACATGCTTACTTGGTTAAGTGTAAAGAATCAAACCATGGTTTAAGTTAATGATTAGGGTTTTGATTATTTATTCATTTATCTTTCTTATTTATTCATTTTTGGAAAAAGAAAAGGATAAATGAATGGTTGAATGTTTTGTTTTTAGTTGAAGTTTCTTGAAACTTTGACTAAGTCACTCTTTTGTTCTTATGCTTAACCCTAACCATCCTTTTAACCATGGTCTTTTCTCTACACCTAACTAAGGTTGAAAGTATGATAAGTATTCTTCTTCTTCTCTTTTTTAATTAACTTATCATATCTTCTTCTTCTTCTTCTTCATCTTCTTCTTCCATGAAGAAAGCTAGTGACCATCAATGGCAACTAGTGAAATCAAGTGAGAAATCCAATTCTAAAGTCTACCCACTTCCTATTTCTTCATCCTCTACCTCTTGCCAAGTTGTATAGGGTGTTTACTTCACAAGTTTTCAAAGCTTGGTGAAGTTGGAGCTTGTTCTTGTGATGCCTCGACGTAGATCATCTTCGGCATCGAACCGACGATCAAGCCCGCCCATTCTTCGATGATGCCAATGCTAGAGTCAAGGGTTCGATTTGGACAGCGGAGGGAGATCATCGCAGAGCTTAGGAAGTGGTGGACCGGATCTACAAAGGTTGTAGCCCCTTCCCTTTAGCTATATTTCCGTTTACTTACTCGCTTCGCCTATATATCTAGTTAACGATCCGTAGATTAGGGTTTATAGGCACCCGTAAAATTTGATTTGTGCATGTTTGATCACTTGTGAGACTCCATTAGAGTGCCTAGGAACCCTACAGAACTATGAGGGCCCATACATCATAGACAAAGTCTACTAACGTGTGGCTTACTTGCTCATAGATATGCATGGCGAAAGACCCTTCCGGCCAATAAACGGCCGGTTCCTGAAAAAGTACTATGCCTGACGAGTCACGGCCCAGGTCAACGATAGATGACGACGCCTATGTCCGCTCGCTATCTTCCCAAGCCTAAACTCTATAAGTAGTATTCGGCGAAACCTCGCCTCAAAATCCCAACGGACTGAAACGTCCCTAAACTAACTTTGGACCGAACGTCCCTAAACTAACTGTGGACCAAAACGTCCCTAAACTAACTGCGGACCGAAACGTCCCTAAACTAACAACGGACCAAAACGTCCCTAAACTAACAATGGACCGAAATGTCCTGAAACTAGCTATGGACCGAAACGTTTTTAAACTACTACAAACCGCAGCATCCTAGGGCTGATGCAAAAAAAAAGGTACGTCCATAAGCAAGATGGGCACGGATGAAAACCCGAGAGGGCTCCGTGAGTAAAAACAGCAAGGCTACCGACGGTGTTTGTGAAAACCCGAAAGGGAACAGACTCATAAAAAACTCATGCACGATAGCAGAGAACCACAAGGGGAAAGAGCGACGGTTTGGACAGTCCCAGAATCCCGAAGAGAGTAGCTACTTCGGGCTCTATGGTCTCCATCGTCTTGCCTGCCATCTCATCGCCAGGACTTGGCCCTACGGGATATGATTTATAAGAATTAGCATATCGAGTTCTAATAAAAAGACCGGGCATTACGTTACCTTGCGGAAGATTATGTAAGTCCACGTTGCGACCCCCGGTTCTTACGGGGAGGCGGAAACGGTATAAAAGTCAAATTTTTAGCGCATGGGGCAACATGGACTAACAAAGTCGGGATCTTTTCTAAACTAAACTAGCAAACATGCAAAGGAGAGTTAACTACTCGGCAAAGTGGTTATACCTAACTTGAACTCCTTCTTCTTGAAACCTAGTAGAGGTTGATGGTTCTTTCCTCGTAGCCTTCTTCCGTCAAAGATGGATCCACCTGAGGGTTCAACCTTCGGGCTCTTTCTCGAACTTAGAGTGAACTAGGATCTCCGGCTTGCTAAACCTTGAACCCTAGAGAGAGTAGAGAGTATCTATGGGGTGTTTCTCTTTCAAGGAGAGGGATTCTCAACACATGAGAAGGATTCTCCTTGAGCTTGAGGAAGAAGAAGATGAAGTGAGGAGAGAGAATGAATATGATAGAATGAGCTCATTTTCCTTTTGCAACCATAACAAAAGGAAAAAGAATTATCTAATTAATAATAATAATTCAAAATGAAATAGTTGATGGTTGTTTTTGGAATGACCACTATCATCACTTCATTAAATGAATGTAAGCTAGAATCAAGGAGTATCCTTGCAAAGTAATGATGATGGTCAAACATTCAACCATGGTCAACAAGTCAACCATGGTCAACAAGTCAACAAAACCAACCATGACACAATTTCATTTAATTACTATTATTAATTGATATTTCATAAATCCATTAGGGTTTGGAAAAAGACGACTGTCAACTGTGCATACGCACCCGTTCCGAAACCCTAATGAAAGACCTCTTCCTTCGCCTCAAACAACTGTGCATACACACCTGCATTCTCGTTCCGAGGAACAAGAATACTGAGAGATAAAAGCAACCCCAAAACATATACCAGTATCTGGCTCAAACCAGAGCCTGCTAGTATAAACCGTCCGGACTCCAAACGTACACAAGTGCGCAGATGAGAACGAACCCTGCCGCAAAACCATGCGACCTCTACTCAGTTTTGCCCAGAGGCGAATACCCTCTGTGTGGGACTCTAAAGACTCGACACTACGCTGGCAGTGGGTTTAACCACAGACCGCAAGCGGCACTAGCTGTGCGTAACGGTCTCCAGGTAGATGCCGACAAGAAGGCTGACGAGGTGAACCCCATCTGAACTCCTACTGAGTCTGAATGTGACAGTTTCCGTACAGTCCGGTCTGTTCGTCTAATACATCGCATGTCGGGCCTAGGGGGTGGTAAACGTCAGTCCCCCAATAGCGGTACAAGTCGTGTCGGAGTGAAGCCCAAAACACCCTAAGATAACACTGGAAGCCTACCAGTATATCTCGCTTGCCCTGGCCAGAGACTACTCGTGTAATGGCTCTCCTAGACACAGCGCGATGTCAACCCCCAATACCGGGAGAGACGAATCCTGTCTAACCGGCACTGCCTCCAAGTGCTTCGGGACTGCACCCAACTACCACCTGTTTGCACGACTCCTTTGAGCCGTGGTAGGGTAGTAGTCAAAGTACAGTGGGAACACACTCGAGGCGAAGTGCCAGTGTCAAGTCAGCGGACTAAGCTGTACTCATGTCACCTGGGAACTGATAACTGACGATAGGTATAAAAACCAACTAGTCAGTTCCCGACGAGTCCTGTCCAGCGTACTCGTAACCTAACGAGCACCCGCATACTATCTCAAGTACGACGTACTGACGGCTGTGGGACAGACCGTCTCCCACACTGGGATGAGAAGCGCATGCGCTAGTCTACTCCGAAGTATCGATGCCCTGTCTTGATAGTCCTGCGACTAGGGACCTGTATAAGGATGTGCTTATAGATTAGCCAGCCCCCACTAGTGTGACTGCCATCACAACGCTGGTAATCAAGCAAAGATCCTAAGGGCTCCACTAATGCGTATAGGTGATATCGCAAAATAAACACATGTACACATTGAAGTAGAAACAAACCAAGTAGCATACTACCATTTTGAGCAAGATTGTATATACAAGGTGAATATCCCAAGCTTCCATTAAGTAATATACAAACCAGTATGATACAGTAATGGCCTCCAGGGCATATACACTAACAATCTCCCACTTGTACTAAGGCCATGTACTGGCGTATCGAAGACCTATCATCTCGATCAGCCGCTCGAACTGAGTCTGGGGTAAGGCCTTGGTGAATGGATCTGCAGTGTTATCTTCTGAAGCGACTCTCCGAACCTCGATCTCCTGGCGATCCACGATCTCCCTGATCAGGTGATACCGCCTCAAGATGTGCCTGGATCTCTGATGGGACCTGGGTTCCTTCGCTAAAGCTATAGCCCCATTGTTGTCGCAATACAGAGATATTGGGTCAACAATGGACGGAACCACCTGAAGTTCTTTCAAGAACTTCCTCATCCAGACAGCTTCTTTTGCGGCATCAGATGCAGCGATGTATTCCGCTTCCATCGTCGAGTCTGCAACGGTTTCCTGTTTGGAACTCTTCCAACACACCGCCCCTCCATTGAGGGTAAAGACAAAACCCGACATGGACTTGGAATCATCCTTGTCACTCTGGAAGCTGGAGTCAGCAAAGGCCTCGATCTGGAGGTCTTTTCCGCCATACACCAAGAACATCTCCTTAGTCCTTCTCAGGTACTTGAGAATGTTCTTTACCGCTATCCAGTGTTTCTCCCCAGGGTTTGACTGATACCTGCTTACCACACTCAGTGCATAAGCTACATCCGGTCTGGTACACAACATCGCATACATTATAGAGCCTACCGCAGAAGCGTAGGGTATAATAGACATGCGATCCCTCTCCAAATCAGTCTTGGGAGACATCTCTTTAGAGAGGGTGATCCCGTGACAAGCCGGTAGGTTACCGCGCTTGGAATCTTCCATACTGAATCTCTTCAGTATAGTGTCGATGTACCTGGACTGTGAAAGTCCTAATATCCTCTTGGATCTATCACGATGGATCCGAATCCCCAGGATGTAAGAGGCATCACCCAGGTCTTTCATGGAGAACCTGTGTGACAAGAATCCCTTGACAGATTGTAGCATAGGAATGTCATTTCCTATTAAGAGAATGTCATCCACGTATAAAACGAGGAATACTACAGTTCTCGCTACAAATCTACTATAGATGCATGGTTCATCTGGATTTTTGATAAAGCCAAATTCCTTGACCGTCTCATCAAAACAGATGTTCCAACTCCGCGATGCCTGCTTTAGTCCATAGATGGACTTAAGCAACTTGCACACCTTTCCGCTGCTCCCACTCTGAATGAAACCCTCTGGCTGATCCATATAGACACACTCCTCTAAATTTCCATTTAGAAAAGCGGTTTTTACGTCCATCTGCCAAATCTCATAATCGTGGAAGGCAGCAATGGCAAGAAGGATCCGAATGGATTTCAGCATAGCCACTGGAGAAAAGGTTTCGTCATAGTCCAAGCCAGGTCTTTGACGGAAACCCTTTGCTACAAGTCTAGCTTTATAGGTCTCAACCTGTCCATCTACACCAATCTTCCTTTTGAAGATCCACTTGCATCCTACGGGTTTATCCCGTCTGGAGCAATGTCCAACGTCCATACTTTGTTGGTGTACATGGACTCCATTTCGGTCCGTATTGCATCCAGCCATTTTACCGAGTCAACGCTCTGAACGGCCTGCTGGAAGCTAGTAGGCTCATCATAATCTATGATGCAATCCTCTCTATCCCCGTCTATGAGAAAACCGTAGTATCTCTCGGGCGGATGAGACTGCCTACTACTCCTGCGGAGCGGCGTAGGAATGTCCTGTTCATTTGAACCCTCTGGTTCCACTAAGCTTTCAGTAATAGTCTGTGGTTCTGGAATTTCTTCCAGTTCTACTGCGCTCCCACTTAATTCTTTTTCTAAGAACTGGTGTTCTAGAAAGTGGGCATGACGAGAAACAAGAACTTTTTGTTCCTCCTCGTAGTAGAAGAGATATCCCTTGGAATTTTTTGGATATCCCAAAAACTTACACAGTACTGAGCGCGCCTCGAGCTTGTCCGCATGCTGCTTTTTAACAAAAGCTGGACTTTCCCAAGTCTTAATATGACTGAGATGGGGCCTCTTCCCACACCACATCTCATATGGTGTAGTAGGCACAGTCTTAGTAGGAACTCGGTTCAAAAGGTACGCAGCTGATTCTAGCGCATACCCCCAGAATGATCGCGGTAACTCAGCGTTACTCATCATGGACCGTACCATATCCAATATGGTTCGGTTCCGTCTCTCCGATACACCGTTGTGCTGCGGAGTGTATGGAGGAGTAAGCTGAGAGAGAATCCCGTTCTCTTTTAAATAATTCAGGAACTCGGCACTTAAGTATTCTCCATCTCGATCCGATCTTAGAATCTTGATACTTTTGCCGGTCTGTTTTTCTACTTCATTCTTATATTCCTGGAATTTTTCAAAGGCTTCGGACTTATGTTTCATTAAGAAGACATAACCGTACCTTGAAAAATCATCCGTAAAAGTAATGAAGTAAGAATAACCGCTTCGCGCATGTGTAGACATTGGACCGCACACGTCGCTGTGTACGAGTCCCAAGAGCTCGCTCGCTCTTACTCCGTGTCCAGTGAACGGAGTCTTTGTCATCTTTCCTTTGAGACAGGATTGACAAGTGGCATACGATTGATATTCGAACGGATCCAAATATCCTTCTGTATGTAACTTAGTCAACCTTCTCTCATTGATGTGACCCAGTCTACAATGCCATAAGAAAGTCTGATTGATTTCCGGAGACTTTCTTTTGTGTGTATTCTGGACATTGAAAATCTGTGGTTGGTTCAATACGTATATACCATTGCTCAGTGTACCTGACCCAATCAGAACTTGATTAAGGTGAATGTTTACAACATTACTTACAAACGCAAATTCATAACCTTCTTTAGAAACCAAAGATACAGAAATGATATTACAAGTTGCGTTGGGTACAAAAAAGCAATTACGCAAAACCAAAACATGCACATCTGACATTCCCAGGTGATAGTCCCCTATGGCTTTAGCATCCATGCTAGCTCCGTTCGCAACTCTGAGGGTCATGTCACCTGCCTTCAAAACCCTACGGTTTCTCAACGCCTGCAAAGAATTACAGATATGAGATCCTGATCCGGTATCCAATACCCAGGAAGTAGAGTTTATCGAAAGACAGTTTTCAATAACATACACACCTGAAGCTGAAGCCGCAACCTGCTTCAGTTCCTGTGTCCTGGCTTTCCAAGCCCTGCAATCCTTCTTCCAGTGTCCACTCTTGTGACAATAGAAGCATTCCTCTTTACCCACCAGTTTCCCCGCTAACTTTGTTGCTTTTTCTTTTCCCTTCTTTTCCACTTTACTAACACCGCCCCTTGGTTTGGCGGGGGCTTTCTTCTTCTTTCCCTTGGCTCTCGCCTTGGACCTAGAAGAAGAAGATCCTCCTACAAACAAAGTGGGTGTTTCCCTACCTTTCTGTAGGGTGCCCTCTGCGCTCCTCAGCATGTTGAGGAGTTCTGAAAGTTCAACTTCCTTTTCTTGCAAGTTGAAATTCAGTATGAACTGGGCGTAAGTGGAAGGAAGGGACTGGAGAACTAAGTTCGTATAGAGCTCACTCTCCAACGTGGTCCCAAGTTCTGCGAGCTCCTCAATGTAGCCAATCATCTTAAGCACGTGGTCCGCTACCGATGATCCGACGGCCAACTTTGCCAAAAATAACTTCTTCGACACTTCGTATCTTGCGATACGAGACTGCTCTCCATACAGTTCTTTTGTATGAAGAAATATGGATTCCAAGTCCATATTCTCGTGCCTTCTCTGATGTTCGTTGTCCATAGAGGCAAGCACGAGGCACCTGGCCTTCGCACAATCAATCTTCCAAGTCTTACGGATTTCCTTATCCGCGACGCTGGAGGTGGGACCTGGGACGGGGGGAGCTTTGGTGGTAAGAAGATACCCCAGCTTGTCGTAAGTGATTGCCATTTTGACATTCCTGAGCCAATCTTTGTAGTTTGGCCCTGTCAGTATGTTTTTATCTAGAAGTAACTTAAGTCCAGTCATTTCGATTTGGTCGCTGCAGGGGGGGAGAGAAGAAACACTTTAGCACGATGCTCTTGCAAGTTTAGAGTGGTTTTTAATTTGTCTAAACAGGATGGCTCCCACTGTCTCTCGAATCCCTCCTCAAACCATAAAGGAAGAATCAGTCGGGATCAATCCCACCGCACAATACTTGCTTAACCGTTCAGCCAGGTCAGTGTCGGTACTTCGAGGGAGGTTTTCCAACGCTTTCGCGAAGTTTCTTAATTTAAGAACCTCTTTTCCCTGGGGGCGTAGCCCCGCTAACATCTTTCTAGGCACCTACTAGGTTTATAGCATTGATCGTTTAGTGAGAAATTTCCCGAGGAGTAGCATATACTCACAGTAGGATCGGGATCCAAATATCATCGCGTGACGAAACTGAAGGAATCCTACCAGAATCATCACACTCCAAATGCTATGCAAATCTAGCAAGTTTCAGTACTTATGAAACTCCCGATGTGGATTTTTGCCCCATGCTCTTATGACCTTGACTTTGGCCAAAATATCATAAGTCACATGTCAAGTTCTACCCGTCACTATTCAGGTTAATTTGGATCCACCCGTACCTACCCTTGACTTTGGCCAAAATGGCAGTACGACTGTCCCAAACCAACGCATCTATCTATGCTACACATGAACACCCAATAGCTACCAATCACTATGCCTTGACTTTGGCCAACATACATAGCTTGAATACTATTGCCTGTTCATGCGAAACGACGGAGGGCTACGAATGGTTTTGGTAAAACCGTGAACGTAGTGAACTTGATATAATCGATGGAACGAGATAGCTTTTAGAAGGAGTGGCTCAAGGTCCGCTTTTAAAAGTTAGTTTTGAAAAGAACCGAGTGGTTTTTCGAAAGTGTTCCAACGACTTTAACTTGGTTTATTATCTTGCATTAGTTCTTTTAATGCGTGATATTCTTGCATTAGTTCTTTTAATGCGTCCCATCATTTAATCCTACCATTGCAGAAAACAACCAAAATATGACGTACGCTTATGCCATTCGCATTCGCCACGGGGTCCCGTCATCACCCGTTAGGTTACTTAACTAACGACAGAGCGGGGGCTGGGCTAGCACGGCTGTAAAACATAAGCAACGCCTAAATAGTTATAAATATATAGCAATGATAGACATTACAGATCACAGATGAATACATTGGATATACTAGGAATCCGCAATCCGTTCGAGCCTGCAACGAAAAGCGGATTACACGGTCGCGGTGAATAGCAAATACCCCATCCAAGACCCCTACGGGTGCGGCAAACTACCCGCCAAGTACCCGGTAGTTTGTGCACCCCTCCATGGGTCTATCCTAGGAGCAAAAACAGTAAAAAGAATTATACAATGACGGCTACAACCCCGACCCGGTTGTGCGGCCATACAAATAATAATATTACATCAATTTACATATTACAAATGAATGAAAGAAAAACAACACTCATCTCACATCCATCCCGGCTATTCACCCGCGACAATCCAATCCATTCATATACACATACCATCAACAAACACAGATCACAGATATGTATAACCCCGACTAATCGACATATAGCGATTAGCCGACGTTCAATACATTCAAACATCACAGATATAACCAATATAGCCAAAGTGTAGCGAAGTTCGAAAAAAAAATACGGATTTATAGGACCCCAAAAGTAAATTTCTTTTCTGGAAAACCTGGGCACAAATAAACCATCTGAAAAATCCCAAAATCCTACCAGAAGAACACTGCACAAAACCCATCACATGAAGAGCCCAAACGGCGGCGGATCCGCGGCAAAAAGAATACCTATGGCCGCGGATCCGCGGCGGTTTGAAGGATTCATGGGATCGTTTTTGGTGGGTGTTCTCACAAAACCCTGAGCCGATTTTAGGAGTAAAACGTTTTAATTTTAGAGCACAAAAATTTTCAACAGAAACTTAGGGTTTTGTATTTCCGGTTTTTGTAATTTTTCCGTTTCGAACTTCCATACACTTCGCTACCAAGCTAGTTTAAGTTTAGTTAGGCTCTGATACCACTGTAAGTCCACGTTGCGACCCCCGGTTCTTACGGGGAGGCGGAAACGGTATAAAAGTCAAATTTTTAGCGCATGGGGCAACATGGACTAACAAAGTCGGGATCTTTTCTAAACTAAACTAGCAAACATGCAAAGGAGAGTTAACTACTCGGCAAAGTGGTTATACCTAACTTGAACTCCTTCTTCTTGAAACCTAGTAGAGGTTGATGGTTCTTTCCTCGTAGCCTTCTTCCGTCAAAGATGGATCCACCTGAGGGTTCAACCTTCGGGCTCTTTCTCGAACTTAGAGTGAACTAGGATCTCCGGCTTGCTAAACCTTGAACCCTAGAGAGAGTAGAGAGTATCTATGGGGTGTTTCTCTTTCAAGGAGAGGGATTCTCAACACATGAGAAGGATTCTCCTTGAGCTTGAGGAAGAAGAAGATGAAGTGAGGAGAGAGAATGAATATGATAGAATGAGCTCATTTTCCTTTTGCAACCATAACAAAAGGAAAAAGAATTATCTAATTAATAATAATAATTCAAAATGAAATAGTTGATGGTTGTTTTTGGAATGACCACTATCATCACTTCATTAAATGAATGTAAGCTAGAATCAAGGAGTATCCTTGCAAAGTAATGATGATGGTCAAACATTCAACCATGGTCAACAAGTCAACCATGGTCAACAAATCAACAAAACCAACCATGACACAATTTCATTTAATTACTATTATTAATTGATATTTCATAAATCCATTAGGGTTTGGAAAAAGACGACTGTCAACTGTGCATACGCACCCGTTCCGAAACCCTAATGAAAGACCTCTTCCTCCGCCTCAAACAACTGTGCATACACACCTGCATTCTCGTTCCGAGGAACAAGAATACTGAGAGATAAAAGCAACCCTAAAACATATACCAGTATCTGGCTCAAACCAGAGCCTGCTAGTATAAACCGTCCGGACTCCAAACGTACACAAGTGCGCGGATGAGAACGAACCCTGCCGCAAAACCATGCGACCTCTACTCAGTTTTGCCCAGAGGCGAATACCCTCTGTGTGGGACTCTAAAGACTCGACACTACGCTGGCAGTGGGTTTAACCACAGACCGCAAGCGGCACTAGCTGTGCGTAACGGTCCCCAGGTAGATGCCGACAAGAAGGCTGACGAGGTGAACCCCATCTGAACTCCTACTGAGTCTGAATGTGACAGTCTCCGTACAGTCCGGTCTGTTCGTCTAATACATCGCATGTCGGGCCTAGGGGCGGTAAACGTCAGTCCCCCAATAGCGGTACAAGTCGTGTCGGAGTGAAGCCCAAAACACCCTGAGATAACACTGGAAGCCTACCAGTATATCTCGCTTGCCCTGGCCAGGGACTACTCGTGTAATGGCTCTCCTAGACACAGCGCGATGTCAACCCCCAATACCGGGAGAGACGAATCCTGTCTAACCGGCACTGCCTCCAAGTGCTTCGGGACTGCACCCAACTACCACCTGTTTGCACGACTCCTTTGAGCCGTGGTAGGGTAGTAGTCAAAGTACAGTGGGAACACACTCGAGGCGAAGTGCCAGTATCAAGTCAGCGGACTAAGCTGTACTCATGTCACCTGGGAACTGATAACTGACGATAGGTATAAAAACCAACTAGTCAGTTCCCGACGAGTCCTGTCCAGCGTACTCGTAACCTAACGAGCACCCGCATACTATCTCAAGTACGACGTACTGACGGCTGTGGGACAGACCGTCTCCCACACTGGGATGAGAAGCGCATGTGCTAGTCTACTCCGGAGTATCGATGCCCTGTCTCGATAGTCCTGCGACTAGGGACCTATATAAGGATGTGCTTATAGATTAGCCAGCCCCCACTAGTGTGACTGCCATCACAACGCTGGTAATCAAGCAAAGATCCTAAGGGCTCCACTAATGCGTATAGGTGATATCGCAAAATAAACACATGAACACATTGAAGTAGAAACAAACCAAGTAGCATACTACCATTTTGAGCAAGATTGTATATACAAGGTGAATATCCCAAGCTTCCATTAAGTAATATACAAACCAGTATGATACAGTAATGGCCTCCAGGGCATATACACTAACAGATTATGGGTTGCTTCCTGAGCCGCGCACGCAACTTGTCTATGGGCGGTAGACAGGGCGGCTGGAGCACCTTCTAAAGGGATAGCGACAGATGGAGTGGTGCTTGAGCCTGCACCTATAGCCAAAGCGGCATCACGTTCCTTCACTGCGCGCTTCCTGCGTTTCTTTTTGTTTGTGTATATGCCCTATAGGCCATTATTGTATCATACTAGTTTGTATATTATTTAATGGAAGATTGGGATATTCACAGTTGTATTAACAGTCTTGCTCAACATAGTAGCATACTACTTGGTTTATATCTATCTTAATATGTGTATATGTTTCTTTTAAGCTTATCACAAATACATATTGATAGAGCCTATAGGATCTTGCTTGACTACCAGCGTTGTGATGGCAGTCACACTAGTGGGGGTTGGGTAGTCTACAAGCACATCCTTTTTCTGGTCCCTAGTCGTAGGATTATCGAGACATGGCATCGATACTCCGGAGTAGACTAGTGTATACGCTTCTCGTCCTAGCAGGGGAAATGGTCTGTCCCACAGCCATTAGTACATTGTACTGGAGATAGTATGCAGGTGCTCGTTGGGTTACGGGTACACCGGACAGGAGTCGCAGGGAACTGTTGGTTGGTATTATACCCGTCGTCAGTTAACAGTTCCCAGGTGACATGAGTACAGCATAGTCCGTAGACTTGACACTGCTGCTTCGGCTCGAGTGTGTTCCCACTATTCTTAGATTGCTACCCTACCACGGCTCAAAGGAGTCATGCAAACAGGTAGCAGTTGGGTGCAGTCCCGAAGCACTTGGAGGCAGTGGCGGTTAGATAGGATTCGTCTCTCCCGGTATTGGGAGTTGATATCCCACTGTATTTGGAGAGCCATTACGCAAAGTCCCTGGCCAGGGCAAGCGAGATTTACTGGTAGGTTTTTCAGTAACTTCTCAAGGTGTAATGGGCTTCACTCCGACACGACTTATACCGTTTTTAGGGGACTGACGCTTGACGCCCCCTAAGCCCGATATGCGATAGTCTTAGACGAACAGACCGGACTGTACGGAGATTGTCACATCAGGCTCGGTAGGAGTTCGGATGGGTTTCCTCATCGGCCTTCTTATCGCCATCTACCTGGGGACCGTTACGTACAGCCAGTACCGCTTACGGCCTGTGGTTAAATCCACTGCCAGCGTAGTGTCGAGTCTTTAGAGTCCCACACAGAAGGTTTCCCTGCTTCAGGCAAAACGATATAGAGGTCGTATGGTTTTACGACAGGGTTCGGGCATATACGTGTATTTATGCACGTATGATATTCGGACAGATTATACTAGCGGGCTTTAGTTTAAGCCAGATTCTAGTATTCGATTATTGGATTTATACAGTCTCAGTTTATCCGTGTTTTTCGTAAATACGGATGGGAGGGGCATTCTCGTAATTAGTCGAGAAGCTTCTAGAAGAAAAGTGACTCATTTAGTTTTAATTCATTTATGAATTAAACTAAATGAGGTGGAGAGGTGATGTGTTATTCGCATTAAATGTTTTAATGACTCATGAGATGATTCATCCAAAGTGAGTTAATGAAGCATGGTTGATATTATTATTTGGATAATTATCATGCTTCATATATTCACAAATGAGTTATTAATTCATATCATTCTCACATACACACACTCTCTCCTCAAGCTCTCCTCTTCTTCAACCTAACCCTAATCCCCTCATGTGTTGAGATCCCAAGGGTTAGAAAGACTAATAGATCCTTAATCCACTTCTATATCTTCTAGGTCACTTGAATTAGCAATCCTAGCCACTTAGTTACCTCAAGTTAGAGATTAAAGCTTGGAGAAGGAACTCTTGGGTGGATCTTCTATTACATCGAGAAGGCCGACGAGGAGGTGAACAACCAGAATAAGAAGGACTAGTATCTTGAGGTATAATCATCTATCATAGTAGTTTAGCACTTCTAGATAGTTTGTTAGTTAGGGTTTAGCAAAGATTCGTAAAGTTAGTCGATGTTACCTTGAACAAAATGATCGTTTTACCTATTCCGCCTCCCCTCATCTTATGGGGTGTGTAACGTTGACTTACAGTGGTATCAGAGCCTGGCTAAACCATAACTAACATGTTAGCAAAGTCTTTAGAAATTCGATCGCAAAATAATCCCGAAAAAACGACGTTTTCACCTAGTTTCTGCCGATTTTAAATTGGGGTCTAAAAATTTTTCAGGGACTCTTAAAAATACAAGCAGGGTTTTTTAAGAATTGTGAAGAAATTTGGGATCGTGACTCGTCCAAACCACCGCGGAAACGCGGACGATCCAAGCAATCCACCGCGGATCCGCGGCCGAGTTGACACCGAGTCAACCCAAATTTGCTCAGTTATTCTTCTGTGTTGATGTTGTGTTTTCTGGGATGTTTTGTTTCTACTCAGGTTTTATGTGCACAGAGAATTGTTTGGAGTAGATTCATATGTATTGCTTGATCGAAATTCTAAGAACTTTGGCTAACTGGATTATATCTGTGTTGTGTTTAATGTGTTCGTAAACCCCCATAATTGCTAGTATGTCAGTCAGCAGGGGGTTACACATTTCTGTAATGGTTACTTTGTGTTTGTGGATATGAACTTGTTGGATTGTCGTGAATGGATAGCCGGGGATGTGAGACGAGTGTTGCTTTCATTCAAATGTAAATTGTAATTTGTTGTAATATTCTTTTGCGAGGCACATCCGGGTTGAGGTTGTAGCCACCGTTGTATTATTTCATTTACTGTTTTCTGCTCCTAGGATAGACCCAAGGAGGGGTGCACAAACTACCGGGTACTTTGAAGTGCTTAGTGGTATACTCACGTCGTTGAGGGAGACCGCCTCACTTCGGGTACTTGGCGGGTAGTTTTCCGTACCCGTAGGGGTCTAGGGTGGGGTTTGGCTATTCATCGCGACTGTGTAATCCGTCTTTCATTGCAGGCTCAAAAGAAATGCAGATTGCTTGTATATCCAATATATTCATCTGTGATCTGGAATGTCTATTATTGCGTCTGACGAATATACAATATCTATATATGATATCTAGTAGGCGTTGCTTATGTTTTGCATCCGCGCTAGCCCAGCC
Source organism: Agapanthus africanus (assembly GCA_030015575.1). NCBI lineage: Eukaryota > Viridiplantae > Streptophyta > Magnoliopsida > Asparagales > Amaryllidaceae > Agapanthus > Agapanthus africanus. The sequence continues at coordinate 387,564,384 of CM057349.1, read as the reverse complement.
CCCGCTCTGTCGTTAGTTAAGTAACCTAACGGGTGAATGACGGGGCCCAGTGGCGAATGCGGATGGCATAAGCGGACGTTGTATTTTCGTTGTTTTCTGCAATGATAGGTTAATTGATGGGACGCATTATTTTAATGCAAAGAAAATAAACCAAAGTTGAATCGTTGGAACAGTTTAAAAGAAACCACTCGGTTATTTTAAAGCAGAAGATTTTTTTAATTGCGGAGCTTAAACCACTCCTTTTAAAAGCTATCAGGTTCCTTCGATCATATCAAATTCACTACGTTCACGGTTTCGCCAAAACCATTCGTAGCCCTCCGTCATTTCATTTGGGTATTCAGTAGTATTCAAGCTATGTATTTTGACCAACGCCAAGGCATAGTGTTTGGTAGCTGCTGGGTATTCATTTGTAGCATAGATAGATGAGTTGGTTTGGGACAGTCGTACTGCCATTTGGCCAACGTCAGGGGTATGTACGGATGGGTTCAATTTAACAAGATAATGATGGGTAGAACTTGACATGTGACTTATAACATTTTGACCAACGCCAAGGTCATAAGAGCATAGGGCAAAAATCCACATCGGGAGTTTCTAAAGAAACTGAAACTTGCTAGAGTTGCATACCATCTGGAGTGTCATAATTTTGGTGGGATTCCTTCAGCTTTATCACACGATGATATTTGGATCCCGATCCTACTGTGAGTATATGCTACTCATCAGAAGATTCTTTCACTTAACGATCAATGCTATAAACCAAGTAGGTGTCAAGAAAGGTGTCAGCGGGGCTACGCCCCCAGGGAAAAGAGGTTATTTAATTAAGGAACTTCGCGAAAGCGTCGTAAAACCTACCTCGAAGTACCGACATCGGCCTGGCTGAACGGTTAAGCAAGTATTGTACGGTGAGAATAGTCCTGACTAGTTCTTCTTTTTTGGTTTGAGGAAGGATTCGAGAAACAGCGGGAGCCATCCTGTTTAGATAAACTAAAAATCACTCTAAACTTGCAAGAGCATCATGCTAAAGTGTTTCCTCTCTCTCTCCTAATTGCAGTGATCCAGAACATGACAGGCCTTAAGTTATTATTAGATAAAAATATTTTGGCATGGCTAAACTATAAAGATTGGTTCCGGAATGTCAAGATGGCAATTACCTATGAAAAATTGGGGTATGTCCTTACTACTAAGGCCCCTGCCGTCCCAGGTCCTGAATCCAGTGTCGCGGATAAGGAAATCCGCAAGACCTGGGAGTTAGACTGCGCGAAGGCCAAATGCATCGTGCTTGCCTCTATGAATAATGAACATCAGAGGAGGCATGAGAATATGGATCTAGAATCCATATTTCTCCACACCAAGGAACTGTATGGAGAGCAATCTCGTATAGCTAGATACAAGACCTCGAAGAACTTTTTTCAGTCGAGGATGGCCGTCGGATCATCTGTAGGGGAACATATCCTTAAGATGATTGGCTATATTGAAGAGCTCGCAGACCTCGGGACAACATTAGAGAACGAGCTGTATAAAGACTTGATTCTCCAGTCCCTTCCTTCCACCTATGCCCAGTTTATCTTGAATTTCAAACATTCATAGTAAAGAAGTTGAAATTCCAGAACTCCTTAACATGTTGAGGAGTGCAGAGGGCACCTTGCAGAAGGCAAGGGAAACACCCGCTATGTTTGTTCGTGGTGCTTCCTCTTCCACGTCCAAGGCAAGGGCCAAAGGAAGGAAGAAGAAGGCCGCTACCAAACCAAGAGGTGGTGTTGGTAAGGTGGAAGCCAAGGGAAAGGCAAAGGTTGCGGTGCCGGTAGTGGCAAAGGACGAGTGCTTCCACTGTTGTAGGAAAGGCCATTGGAAGAAAGATTACAAAGCTTGGATTGCCAAGAACCAGGACCCGAGGCAAGTTGTGGCTTCGGCTTTAGGTGTGTTTGTAATTGAAAATTGTCTGTCAATCAACTCTACTTCCTGGGTATTGGATACCGTATCAGGATCTCATATATGCAATTCATTACAGGCGCTGAGAAACCGATAGAGTGCTGAAGGTTGGTGATATGACCCTCCAGGTTGCTAACGGAGCTAGCATGAATGCTGTGTCCGTAGGGGATTATCACCTTGGATTGACGAGTGGACATATTTTGGTTTTGCGCAACTATTTTTGTGTACCTAGTTTAACGTGTAATAATCATATCAGTATCGTTGTTATCAAAAGAAGGTTATGATTTCACGTTTGTAAGCGATGTTGTTAACATCCACCTTAATCATGGTTTGATTGGGTCCGGTACACTAGATAACGGTATATACGTGTTAAACCAATTACCGATTTTCAATGTCCAGAACACACTAAAAAGAAAGTCTCCAGATATAAATCAGGCTTTCTTATGGCATTGTAGACTGGGTCACATCAATGAGACAAGGTTAACTAAGTTATATAGAGAAGGATATTTGGATCCGTTCGAATATCAATCTTATGCCACTTTTCAATCATTTCTCAAAGGAAAGATGACAAAGACTCCATTCACTGGACATGGAGTAAGAGCGAGCGAGCTCTTAGGACTCATACACAGTGATGTATGTGGTCCAATGTCTATACATGCAAGAGGCGGTTTTTCATATTTCATTACTTTTACGGATGATTACTCTAGGTATGGATTCATTTTCTTGATGAAACATAAATCCGAGGCCTTTGAGAAATTCCGAGAATATAAGAATGAAGTAGAAAACCAAACCGGCAAAAGTATCAAGACACTGAGATCTGATCGAGGTGGTGAATACTTAAGTGCCGAGTTCCTGGGTTACCTAAAAGAGAATAGAATTCTCTCTCAGCTTACTCCTTCATACACTCCACAACACAACGGTGTATCGGAAAGACGGAACCGAACCCTATTGGATATGGTGCGTTCCATGATGAGTAATGCTGAGTTACCGCGATCTTTCTGGGGTTATGCACTAGAATCAGCTGCATATCTTTTGAATAGGGTTCCTACTAAGATTGTGCCTACCACACCATATCAGATGTGGAGTAGGAAGAAACCCTATCTTCAGTATCTAAAGATATGGGGATGTCCAGCTTTTGTTAAAAAGCAGCATGCGGACAAACTCGAGGCACGATCAGTACAGTGTAAGTTTGTGGGATATCCAAAGAACTCCAAAGGGTATTTTTTCGATTACGCAGAGGAACAAAAGGTTTTTGTTTCTCGTAATGCCCATTTTCTAGAACAGCAGTTTTTAAAAAAGGAAACAAGTGGGAGCGCAATAGAACTGGAAGAAATTCCAGAACCACAAACTACTATTGAAAGTTTGGTAGAGTCAGAAGTTCCAGAAGAACAGGACATTCCCGCACCCCTCCACAGGAGTAGTAGGCTGTCTCATCCGCCTGAGAGATACTACGGTTTTCTCATAGACGGGGATAGAGAGGATTGCGTCATTGATAATGATGAACCTACTAGCTTCCAACAGGCCATCCAGAGCGGCGTCTCAGTAAGATGGCTGGATGCAATGCGGACCGAGATGGAGTCCATGTACACCAACAAAGTATGGACTTTGGACTTTGCTCCAGATGGGGTAAAACCCATAGGATGCAAATGGATCTTCAGGAAGAAGATTGGTGTAGATGGACAGGTGGAAACCTATAAGGCTAGACTTGTTGCAAAGGGTTTTCGTCAAAGACCTGGTTTGGACTATGACGAAACTTTTTCTCCGGTGGCTATGCTCAAATCCATTCGGATCTTTCTTGTCATTGCCGCCTTCCATGATTATGAGATCTGGCAGATGGACGTAAAGACGGCTTTTCTAAATGGTAATTTAGAAGAGTGTGTCTATATGGATCAGCCAGAAGGTTTCAATCAGAGTAGGAGCAGTGGGAAAGTGTGCAAGTTGCTTAAGTCCATTTATGGACTAAATCAGGCATCGCGGAGTTGGAACATCTGTTTTGATGAAACGATCAAAGAATATGACTTTATCAAAAATCCAGATGAACCATGTATATATAGTAAAATTGTAGCACGAACTGTCATATTCCTCATCTTATACGTGGATGACATTCTCTTGATAGGAAATGACATTTCTATGCTACAATCTGTCAAAGGATTCTTGTCACATAGGTTCTCCATGAAAGACCTGGGTGATGCCTCTTACATTCTGGGGATCCGGATCTATCGTGATAGATCTAAGAGGATGTTGGGACTTTCGCAGTCCCGGCATATCAACACTATACTGAAAAGATTCAGTATGGAAGATTCTAAGCGCGGTAATTTATCGGCTTGTTACGGAATCACCCTCTCCAAAGAGATGTCTCCCAAGACTGATTTGGAAAGGGATCGCATGTCAGTTATATCCTGCGTTTCTGCGGTAGGCTCTATAATGCATGCGACGTTGTGTACCAGACCAGATGTAGCTTACGCACTGAGCGTGGTAAGCCGGTATTAGTCAGACCCAGAGGAGAAGCACTGGATAGCAGTAAAGAACATTCTCAAGTACCCGAGAAGGACTAAGGATATGTTCTTGGTTTATGGCGGAAAAGACCTCTAGATCGAGGCTTTTGCTGACTCCAGCTTCCTGAGACAAGGATGGCTCCAAGTCCATGTCAGGTTATGTCTTTACGCTCAATGGAGGGGCGGTGTGTTGGAAGAGTTCCAAGCAGGACACCGTTGCTGACTCGACGATGGAAGCGGAGTATATAGCTGCTTGCGATGCCGCAAAAGAAGCAGTCTGGATGAAGAAGTTCCTAACAGAAATTCAGGTGGTTCCTACCATTGTTGATCCAATACCGCTGTATTGTGACAACAACGGCGCTATAGCTTTAGCAAAGGAATCCAGGTCTCATCAGAAGTCCAAACACATCTTAAGGCGGTATCACCGGATCTGGGAGATCATAGATCGCCGGGAAATCGAGGTCCAGAGAGTTGCTACAGAGGAGAACACTGCAGATCCATTCACAAAGGCCATACCTCAGACACAATTTGAGAGCCTATTCGAGATGATAGGTCTTCGATACGCCAGTACATGGCCCTAGTGCAAGTGGGAGATTGTTAGTGTATATGCCCTAGGGGCCATTATTGTATCATACTAGTTTGTATATTACTTAATGGAAGCTTGGGATATTCACAGTTTTATTAACAGTCTTGCTCAACATAGTAGTATGCTACTTGGTTTATATCTATCTTAATATGTGTATATGTTTCTTTTAAGCATATCGCAAATACATATTGATAGAGCCCATAAGATCTTGCTTGACTACCAGCGTTGTGATGGCAGTCACACTAGTAGGGGCTGGGTAGTCTACAAGCATATCCTTTTTCAGGTCCCTAGTCGTAGGATTATCGAGACAGGGCATCGATACTCCGGAGTAGACTAGTGTATACGCTTCTCGTCCCAGTAGGGGAAATGGTCTGTCCCACAGCCATTAGTACGTTGTACTGGAGATAGTATGCAGGTGCTCGTTGGGTTACGGGTACACCGGACAGGACTCGCAGGGAACTGTTGGTTGGTACTATACCCGTCGTCAGTTAACAGTTCCCAGGTGACATGAGTACAGCATAATCTGTAAACTTGACACTGCTGCTTCGCCTCGAGTGTGTTTCCACTATTCTTAGATTGCTACCCTACCACGGCTCAAAGGAGCCGTGCAAACAGGTAGCAGTTGGGTACAGTCCCGAAGCACTTGGAGGCAGTGGCGGTTAGATAGGATTCGTCTCTCCCGGTATTGGGAGTTGATATCGTATTGTGTTTGGAGAGCCATTACGCAAAGTCCCTGGCCAGGGCAAGCGAGATTTACTGGTAGGTTTTTCAGTAGCTTCTCAAGGTGTAATGGGCTTCACTCCGACACGACTTATACCGCTTTTAGGGGACTGACGCTTGCTGCCCCCCTAGGCCCGATATGCGATAGTCTTAGACGAACAAACCGGACTGTACAGAGATTGTCACATCAGGCTCGGTAGGAGTTCGGATGGGTTTTCTCATCGGCCTTCTTATCGACATCTACCTGGGGACCGTTACGTACAGCTAGTACCGCTTACGGTCTGTGGTTAAACCCACTGCCAGCGTAGTGTCGAGTCTTTAGAGTCCCACACAGAGGGTTTCCCTGCTTCAGGCGAAACGATATAGAGGTCGTAGGGTTTTACGACAGGGTTCGGACATATACGTATATTTATGCACGTATGATATTCGGACAGATTATACTAGCGGGCTTTAGTTTAAGCCAGATTCTAGTATTCGATTATTGGATTTATACAGTCTCAGTTTATCCGTGTTTTTCGTAAATACGGATGGGAGGGGCATTCTCGTAATTAGTCGAGAAGGTTCTAGAAGAAAGGTGACTCATTTAGTTTTAATTCATTTATGAATTAAACTAAATGAGGTGGAGAGGTGATGTGTTATTTGCATTAAATGTTTTAATGACTCATGAGATGATTCATCCAAAGTGAGTTAATGAAGCATGGTTGATATTATTATTTGGATAATTATCATGCTTCATATATTCACAAATGAGTTATTAATTCATATCATTCTCACATACACACTATCTCCCCTCAAGCTCTCCTCTTCTTCAACCTAACCCTAATCCTCTCATGTGTTGAGATCCCAAGGGTTAGAAAGACTAATAGATCCTTAATCCACTTCTATATTTTCTAGGTCACTTGGATTAGCAATCCTAGCCACTTAGTTACCTCAAGTTAGAGGTTAAAACTTGGAGAAGGAACTCTTGGGTGGATCTTCTATTACATCGAGGAGGCCGACGAGGAGGTGAACAACAAGAACAAAAAGGACTAGTTTCTTGAGGTATAATCATATATCATAGTAGTTTAGCACTTCTAGATAGTTTGTTAGTTTGGGTTTAGCAAAGATCCGTAAAGTTAGTCGATGTTAACTTAAACAAAATGATTGTTTTACCTATTCCTCCTCCCCGCATCTTGTGGGGTGTGTAACGTTGACTTTCACTTTTCGGTCTGAGCAGTGAGAAGCGATCTCCTCAAGACCTCTGTCAAAAGGACGTCATCGTCCAAACCAAGCTCTGCCTCTGGAGCCGTTACGACGTCTGTCATCGGCTGCTTAAGCGAGGCTTCTTACGGTAATACTGGGGGAGCTGGGACCTCAATAGTTGGCTCTGGAAGCACCGCCGCATCACCACTCGGGATCGGCACCGCACTCGGGATAACCTGAGTCAAGGTAGTCCCTGCAATAAGATGAAAGTAAGGGTCAGAGCATGAACGAAGAACGGAATGAAAACACAATGAGTTAAATTATACCAAGGCCGAAAAAAGCACGAAGCCTCACTTCCTCTTCGAATGTTTTGAGGGAAGCCGCGAGAGCCTCTTCGGTAGATTATACTAATAAGGAAGGAAAAAGCGTCAATAAAAGCATAATAATAAGGAAGGAAGGAACAGGAAAAATACAACTAAAGCATACCTGACTTCGCGATGGTGATCAGCGCCGCTTCTTCGCTAGCCAATCACTCGGAGGCCACAAGGGCAGCCTGGAGATCAGTATCATCCTCAGGCATGATAAATAAACCCTCATTGGTGCCATACTCACTTAAGCCTTCGCTATAGGGAGTATGGGGCTCCTGGCCGAGCACAACGTCGGCAGAAAATAGCGACTTCTTCTTCCTTTGTGAGCGAGCGCCGGCAGCCGATGACAGGAGTTTGCTCTTGGCAAGAAAATTTGGGCGACGAGTCCCGATCTCCGTACCCATGCCAGACTCAGGAGACGCTGCAGCCACCGCTTCTATAGGCACACGAGGTAGAGGCTTATCAGGAAAGGCGCGCGGGACCACAACCATAGCAGCCTCTCGCAAGGAAGGACGAACAATGGTCCATCGCTTCAAATGGACAGTTGGATTACCAGCCGGGATAGCACCCTTGCGATCGACCAGTAACCGCTTTTCTTCCTTTATAACAGCACCTATCGCATGCTGGTACCACGCCACGTATACGTTCAAGACTTTCGGAACGCAGCTCGGCTCAACGATAAAAAAGCCGGACCCGGTGTTAAGCCGCATGAAATGGTGTAGCGCGCCACGGATACCCTCTTCTGTATCAACCAGCTCATCTACAAAAGCCTCAAGTGGGACATCCTGATTGTAACTCAATTATTGAGCGAAACGGTGCGGGTGGTACCTCATGAACAACGCCGAGTCGTTCTGCCTAAACACTAAAAAGCCTGGCCTGATTGAATATAAATGTAGAATCTCCCGAGCCTTCAAGGTAGAAGCCCCGTCTTTGAAGGTGTCGCGCAGCGGCTGCACCATTTTGGTGGATTCCTTGCCGATGGTTAAGACCTTATCGACGAAGGTCATGCCATCCCCAACCGTACGCGGGCGAAGAACCAGACCCCGAGCCTCTCGCTGAGTCGGTTCCAAAGCGGAAGCGTCAACTAGTAGCATAACCCGAGGAAAGTTATAAGTGTCATAGAAACGGGGTCGCTTGTGGAATCCAAAAGCGCCGAGCACATGCAGCTCGATCCACGACGTAAAATAGTGCAACGGGAGATTTACGGGCTGTACCCCTGGCTGAGTAGTGTCTGCCGCTAAGCTGAGGCCATGATACAAGTAAGCCAGCCCAGCGACCCCGACGGCCACTCGCATCCCAATAACCATTCAGTGAGCCGGATAGAAGACGGATGGCCTCATATAGCGAGGGTGAATGGGAAGCACAAACCAGCTTAACCATAGGCCGAGAAACCCCAAAAAGAACGCCTCTTCATCAATATCTGAAGCTGCGAGCTCTGCAAAGGGGACGACCAGGGTATCTGGAAGAAAGAAATTCCTTTGATCTGCCTCCGCTGTTGGCTGGCTGTCCAAGCCAAAACCAAAAGGGTCGTCAAGCTTGGCGAATCTCGTGGCTTGTTTGGACAAGGCTTCCGGGCAAAGAAAGAGGGCGATGAAATCTACGAAGCTGACTCTGTGCCCTCTGGATTCGAGAAACATACTTTCGTAAATCTTCAACACCTTGATCAGACCGGGGAATTGATGTTGAATGGCATTCTCTGGGGTAAGACCCATCACCACTGATTTGGTGGAAAAAATGTACTCGTCAGGAGGAAGTAGCTCCTCGTAATGTTCTCCCCTGACGGGTAAGCCAGAGATCTCCGAAAACTCCTCCAAGGAGATTGAAACTTCTCGATCTAAGAGGAGGAAGGTGTGAGTCGGGATATTCCATTGTTCCAAGAAAGCTTTGACCCACCATATAGGGGGCGCGGAATACTTGAAAAGAGACGCGTAAACTACAGGGTAAAACCCAAGCTTTAGCAGCAATGATTTCTTGGCCGACAAGATGTATCGAGCCCACTGAAAATACCCGGCTGGATGGCGAGGAGTCAAGCCTTTCATGTATGGCTGTCCCCAAGGGCGGCTCGCCTTGACATATGCGCCGCCCCAGAATATCTAAAGCCATCGGTGGCTGTACGGGTATCGCGGCCATAGAGGGCTGAAGGCGACCCTCCGAAGTCCAGTTGACCTCCTCTACGGCATAGTTCACTGGGGGTGAGTCGGCGTAGTGGATCGCTGAAATGGGCTCCGAAGGCACCGCACAAGAGAAGCTGCGTCGAATGGGCGCATGATCTTTGATCAGTGCGAAAACTTCCCGGTCTATGGGCGCGTCAGCAAATGCGCTCTCCGGACGAACGAAGGGGGAAGAAGTGTCGAAAGACATAGTACTTGCGCGAAAAGGAACAAGGGTTAGCTGTCAATGCTACAGTCCAAATTCTAACACTTGGTACTTAAAATTTGTATCACACTGCAATGCAGTGGAAAGGGACCAAAGGGGACCCACAAAATCAAGATGACGGCTCATCATTGATGAGACAGTCACTCATTCAAGAGGAAATCCTAAAAGGATTCTTATTTAATGAGAGGCTCATTGGGCCAAGGAGTTAAACTCACTCGAGAGCAGCGCTTTGCAATAGAAATCAAATCTGTCATTATGAGGGGAATAAAAATTCCCTAAGAATTCTAAAGAGCCATGCTCTGCGAAGAAGATGGAACAAGCCATCAGAACCCTTAAATAGCAAAGCTCTGTTAAGAAACCCTAAAAAAGATCTCTTTAGATCTATGATCTAAGAAAGAGCAAAGCTCAGTTAAGAAACCCTAAAAAAGATTTCTTTAGATCTATGATCTATGAAGAGCAAAGCTCTGTTTTAATTAACGGTTTGAAGATCCATGATCTAGTAAGAGCAAAGCACTGTTTAATAGGGTCAAACATGATTCTTACCAAATATTTGAACAAAGTTCTAACTTAAAGAAAGTTCTTGGGGCAAAGATCTATGCTCTAAAGAGAGAATTAAATTCTCAGAAAAACAAGAAGGGGAGAAGATGAACAGAAGTCATCTCAAGGGCCAACGGCCCTATTTATAGGTGCTGGAAGTCGATCCAACTTCTAAGTTGATCTAACGGTGGAACGGCAGCCACCGCTGCACTCACGTGTAAGCCACATGAGCACAACGGTAGAGGGCATTTGTTTCCCCCAATCAGAGAGCAAAGCTTTATTCAAAATTCAAAATTTGAACTGAGGCAGCGCCTCATTAGAGCGCTAGCGCCAAGAGCGCCGGAACTAAGAGTCAAAGACTCCGAGGCAACGCTTCACGTGCAAAGCACGAGAGCGCTTGCCTTAAGAGCGCCAGCGCTAAAGACTCTGAGGCAGCGCCTCACGTGCAAAGCACGAGAGCGCTAGCGCCAAGAGTCAAAGACTCTGAGGCAGCGCCTCATGTGCAAAACACAAGAGCGCCAGCGCTAGAACTAAATGTTCTCCACCATTGGATCAAAAATCCAACGAAGATGATAAATTATCAAAGTACAGAATTAAATTCTGATTGAGGAAATACTCCTCAAATCTTTCTAAACAAGAAAGATTGTGCTCTGTAAATCAGAGCACCGTTGGATCAAAGATCCAACGGTGATTAAAAATAACCAAGATACAGAATAAGTTCTGTATGGGAAAATATTTTCCAAATCTTGCTAAAAACAAGAAAAATGTTTTCTGTAAGACAGAGGCCCTTGGATCAAAGATCCAATGGTGGGAAACATTCCCAAATCAATCAGAGATCTCTCAATGAGAGATTTTCTTAATTGATTCAACAAATCAGCCTCCCCTATATAAAGGACCCAAGACTTCAAGTCTTGTACAGAGAAACCTCCCTATAAGTTTCAAGTTCTCAGAAAAGAAAAAGAAAAGAGCAAGCTCTGAGAAGAAGAACCTTCTTCAAGGTAAATAAAAAGAAGAGAGATCATAACATCTCCTCCATATTCGAGAGTTTAACTCTCACATCAGAAGAACTTAGTTCTTTTTCCATATCACAGATCTATAAGACAAAATCTTTAATAAAAAGAAGGGAGATCATAGATCTCCTCCACATCTAAGAGTTTAACTCTTACATAAGAAGAACTTAGTTCTTTTTCTAGATCTCATATCTATAGGACAAAATCTTTCACAAGGGAGAACCAAATTTTCAAAGAATTGAATTGGGTAGAACAAAAAACTCAGTGCTTAGCACTCAAATCTGGCGCTCAGCGCCGAGCGCTCCATGTGCTCCTCACGTGGGCGCTATTCAATAAAAAGTGCTTAACACACAAATTTGGCGCTCAGTGCCAAGCGCTCTACGTGCTCCTCACGTGGGTGCTGCTCAATAAAAGAGCGCTCAACACTCAAATGCTGGTGCTCAGTGCCAAGCGCTCCACGTGCTCCTTACGTGGACGCTGCTCAATAAAAGAGTGCTCAACACTCAAATGCTGGCGCTCAGCGCCAAACGCCCCACGTGCCTCTCACATGGGCGCTACTTAACACAGAGCGCTCTGCGCTCCTCAAGAAGAGCCTAGCTCCATGAAAAGTGTTCCACACTCATAAAAAAAAAAAAAAAAGTGGGTGTCATTATTCACATAAATGTTTAGCATTATGTGCACAGAGAAAGTACTGTATCCTAGCAAGTGTCTAACACTTTATAAAAAAAGGGAAATGACAGAGTGGGTTGAGCCCAAGGTTGGCCAAACCCCAAAATCGACCGAGCCCATAGGTCTTCTTCTAAATTGGACTTAGTCCTAAACAAGGTTATCAAATCTTTGATGAAAATTCATTGGTTCAAGGGTGCATCTCTCTACACCTTTGATACATGTCGTTGTAATTCTTCAACGTATTCAAAGAGGCGGAGGGTCCCAATAACCAATAATTCTTGGTATACCCCCCCAACCAACAACCCTGTGGACCGCAATATCCTTAAAACTAAATTGTGGACCGCAATGTCCTTAAAACTAAATCGCGGACCGCAACATCCCTAAAAACTAAACTCCACGGACTATGATGTCTTTAAACTGTAGACCGCAACGTCCTTGAAACTAAATTGTGGACCGCAGCGTCCTTAAAACTAAATTGCGGACCGCAACGTCCCTAAAAACTAAACTCCACAGACTATGATGTCTTTAAACTGTGAACCGCAACATCCTTGAAACTAAATTGTGGACCGCAACGTCCTTAAAACTAAATTGTGGACCGCAACATCCTTAAAACTAAATTGCGGACCACAACGTGCCTAAAAATTAAATTCCATGGACTATGATGTCCTTAAACTTTGGACCGCAATGTCCTTAAAACTAAATTGCGGACCGCAATATCCCTATAAACTAAATTGCGGACCGCAATTTCCCTATAAACTAAAGAATATCTTGTTGAGTAGATCTTAATTTAAAATTAGACTAATGTATCCTCAACAAACGTTTGAGTTGATCTTAATCTAAAACAAGATTAACGATCCTTAAACCAACCCAAACCTAAATCTAAGAAAATACGGATTTGGATTAATCCACACCCTACGGGCGACAACATAAATTAGTCTCCGTATACAATCCACAGGCAACCAAAAATAAAACAAAGACACACGACACAAAGTGAACATTTAGAGAAGGAGAAAGTGGTTATCGCTACGCGGTAACGTAATTAACTACAGGGGATTGCGCCTGCAGGGAAGAGCGTCCCCACAATCAAAAACCCCTCGCAAGCGAGGGGGAATCTGACGAAGTCTGCTACAACGGCCGCATCTGTCCAAACCTCCGATACACGGTGCCATAAATCAACTTGGCATCTTCGGAGATGTGGACAGATAAAACCAAATAGCATCTGCCACCAAATTCAGGCAAGATGACCTACGCGGTTCCGTCTTCGTTTTCGGCGGCGAACAACAGTATACAAATACAAGTGTACATGTTAAGATAAAGAGCAACCAGATAGCACACTATCATGTAGAGTAAGAAAGTCATTGTTCCCCTCCGAATGGCGGCGACGACGTGAGGACGTCTTACCTGAGATTCGGGGCAGATGCTATATGGTTTTATCCGTCTACCTCTCCGAAGACGCCAAGTTGATTTATGGCGCCGTGTATCGGAGGTTTAGACGAATGCGGCCGATGTAGCAGACTTCGTCAGATTCCCCCTCGCTAGAGGGGTTTTTGATTGTGGGGACGCTCTTCCCTGCAGGCGCAAGCCCCTGCAGTTAATTACGCTACCGCGTCGCGGTAACAACTTTCTCCTTCTCCAGAGTTTCACTTCGTGTCGTGGGTGTTTATTTTGTTTGTGGTTTCCCGTGGATTGTATACGGAGACTAATTTATATTATCGCCCGTAGGACGTGGATTAGTCCAAATCCGTATTTACTTAGATTTGGGTTTGGTGTTTTTAGTTTAAGGATATGTTAGCCATTTTTGAGGCTAAGATCAACTTAAACGTTCGTTAAGGATACGTTAGTCTGATTTGAGACTAAGATCAACTTAACGGAAGAGCATTTTAGGGCTCCATTGTTCCAGTTTAAGGACATAGTGGTCCATTTTTAATATATGGCCATTGGGACCCGTCACCTCTCTGACGCCGTTGAAGGATTACAACGACAGGTGTCAGAGAAGTTCAGAGATGTACCCTTGGACCAAAGTTGGTTAAGGGGTTTATAGTCCAATTTAGGGCTAAAGTCTGTTTGAAGGTTTAAGGATACATTAGCCATATTTGAGGCTAAGATCGACTTAAACGGGATCGTTTAGATCCGACAAAAGAGCATTTGGGGGCTCTATTGTTCCAGTTTAGGGACATAGTGGTCCGGGTTCCAGCTTAGGGACATGGGGGTCCATCGGATTTGTGGCCGTTGGGACCCATCACCTCTCTGACGCCGTTGAAGGATTACAACGACTGGTGTCAGAGGAGTTCAGAGATGTACTCTCGAACCGGATGGAGATTGGTTTAAAAGAGCAGCCGTGCTCAGTCAGTTTAATTTGAGGACTTACGGCCATGATTGGGCTAAGTCCAGTTGAGAACGTTTTTCTTGATTTTTGGCCTATTAGGCCTGTGCTAGGGCTTTGCCCATGTCTAGTAATGCACTGCATTTTATCTTGGCCTGCTAGGCCTTTCTGACTTGGGCTCTGTCCCTTCATTTTCAATGCAGAACATCTGTCTTTGTTTGGGCTCTGCCCCCTTTTAAAATAATGCAAAGCATTTAATTCGGCATGTTAGGTATTTTTAATTGGGCTAGGCCCTTTTGCAAATAATGCAATGCATTGATTATTTGACAGCGGCTTGTCAGGCGCTTTGCGCCAAATAATGAGCGCAAGCGCTCGTGGAAGTGACACGTGTCGCACTCCGGTGAGCGCAAGCGCAACAGCGCAGTGCGCTGTGTCAGTGTGCTGCGCTGTTGCGCTGCTGACACGTGGCGCTCCCTGATGGCTTGCGCCAACACAGGAGCGCAACAGTGAAATTTTTGCAAGTGCAGAGCACTGTCTTATGTTTTGATCGATTTTAAATCAGAGAAAACAAGTTTTTCTTGTTTTCAAAGAACCAATGGTTCACAAGTGCAAAGCACTATTTATTTATTTATTTTTTATTATTGAAGATCATTGATCTTGTTCTTAGATCAATGATCTATTAGAAATTCTTCTATCTTAAAGGTCTTTTACCTTTTTCTTCTTGAAATTTCTTCAGAGTTCTCTCTGTTTGAAGTTCTTGATTTCTCACAATTGTTTTTTCTTTTTTTGAATTGAGGTCTAGGGTCCTTTTTATAGTGCCCATAAATTAGTTAAATTTGTTAAAGAGAACTTTCTCTGAGTGATTTGGGGAATTTTCCCACTGTTGGATCTTTGATCCAATGGCTTCTGTTTTACAGAAGAAAATCTTCTTGTTTTAACAAGAACAGAAAGATTTCTTTAAAATCTTAATTCTGTTTGGCGCAAATCTCCCAGCGCGTGACACGTGTCAAGCAGCGCACAGCGCAGCGCAACTGCGCCAGCGCATCTGCGCTGACACGTGTCGCGCAGCGCCAAGCGCAGCGCATCTGCGCTGACACGTGTCGCGCAGCGCAGTGCTTGTGCAACTGAAGCATTGCTTCTTTTAATTTTGCTTTAAATAGAGTTTTTCTCTGATTGGGTGCGCTGCTTTGGGCGCTGCGCTGATGTATCCGCGTCTGACACGTGGTGCGTTGTGCCCGGGATTTGAAGCGTTGCTTCAAAATTTAAATTTTGAATTTCCAACAGAGCTTTGCTCTGATTAAGGGAAACAAATACCCCCCCACCGTTGCGCTCACGTGGCGCGCACGTGAGTGCAGCGGTTGCAAGCTTCTGACCGTTGGATCAAGGAGTGAGCTGAAGGGGTGCAAGCACCTATAAATAGGACCCTTAGTCCTTGGTAATTTTTTTACCACTTTCAAGAATCTTGATTTTCAGAGCCTTGCTCTTGCTTTTTCCCAAGAACTCCAGAGTTCAGAATTTAAAACCATCTTATGTATAATAAAATCAAATTAAATTAAAATTGATTAATAGAGCCTTGCTCTCATAGATCTTTGATCTAAAAACCCTTTTGAGGTTTCATCAACAGAGCCTTGCTCTCAAAAGTTCATAGATCTACAGAGATCTTGTTCATGGGTTTTAACCCATGAACAGAGCTTTGCTCATGGATTAAATGTAGATCTTTTCTTGATCTTGAAAATGAAGAACTCCTAAAAGTTTTCATGGATCTTTAAGATCCCAAATTTTTATCTTCAGGAGTTAAAATTTCTTTTTGATGTATTTTTCCATCATTATTATAGAGCTAGGCTCTTTTTTTAAAGAATCTTTATTCCCTTGAGCCCAGAGTTTGACAAGTGTCACTCTGTGACAGAGCTTTGCTCTAAAAGAGGAGATTTTCTCCTTGTCTCTAGGGATTTCCCATCAATGAGAATATTCTCTTGGGGATCTTTTCATTAGTTGACAGTCTTACCCAATGATGGATCTGTCTTATTAAATGATGCACCGTCATCCAGATTTTGTGGGTCCTCATTTGGTCCCCCTACCCACTGCATTGCAGTGTGGTGTAAAAATTTTAAAATGTTGAGCGTTGGAATTATAACACTGACGTTTACTTTTTATCTCTTCGCAGGAAACATGTCTGCCAATTCATCTTTTCCGTTTGTTCGTTCAGAGGGAGGGTTTCCCCAGGCACCGGTGGACCGCGTGGTGCTCACACTCATCAAGGATCATGACCCCGAGCACAAGAGCCTTCACTTGTGGGGTAGGTGGTACAATGAGATCATCCAGGGTCGCCGAAGTTTCAGTTCTGCCACACCGTCTGAGCCAATATCTTCACTCCCTTACGCAGATGAACCCCCGGTGAAGTATGCCGTGGAGGTCAAAAATTGGAATTCGGATGACCTCCTCCAGCCCGCGATTGGTGCTATCCCTGTGCAGCCGCCGCCAGCGATAGATATTTTAGGGAGGCGAATTTGTCAGGGTGAAGCACTCCCTTGGGGACAGGCCTACAATATTGGATTGATCCCACGACCACCTGCCGGATATTTGCAATGGGCCCGGTACATCCTGTCAGCGAAAAGGACTTATCTGATAAGGATTGGTTTGTACTCGGCCATTTACGTCTCGCTTTTTGAGTATCCTTCTCCTCCGACGTGGTGGGTTAAGTCTTTTATCAAGCAATGGAACATCCCCACCCACACCTTCTTGATGACGGACCGGGAAGTCTCTATCTCCTTGGAGGAGTTTACTGAAATCTCGGGGCTGCCGATGAGGGGAGAGCTTTACGAGGAGCTACTTCCTCCCGATGAATATGTCTTTGCCACCAAGCCACTGGTGTTCGACCTGACGCCGGAAAACGCTATTCAGCACCAGTACCCGGGCTTGGTTAAGGTGTTGGAGATCTATGAAGGACTCTATTTAGAATCGGGCGTCTGGGGCGTCAGTTTTGCAGATTTTATTGCCCGTTTTATTCGACCGGAGTTCTTATCGGAGCAGAGCGAGAAGTTCGCCCAGCTCGACGACCCTTTTGGATTCGGTTTGGATCGCCGACCCACATCGGAGGATGACCACAAAGACTTTAACCTCCCTAATGCCGCCGTTGTCCCTTTTTCAGAAATTGCTATCCCGGGCATAGATGAGGAGACTTTTTTTGTAGGGTTCCTGGGCTTGTGGCTGTGCTGCTTTATGCTCCCTATGCATCCGCGCCATATGCGGCCATCTGTTTTCTATCCAGCGCATCGGATGGTGGCTGGTTTGCAGTTGTCAGTAGGAATCGCCGGGCTGGCTTACCTTTATAATGGACTTAGCGTAGCGGCGGACGCTAATGAGCCTGGGGTGCAACCCGCCAACTTCCCGATGCACTATTTTACCTCTTGGATGGAAATGCACGTGCACGGGGTGTTCGGCGCCCATAAGATTCCTCCCTTTTTTGAGAGATGCAGACTCTCGAGGGTCATACGGTTGGTCGGGGCTTCGATCGTAGTTGCACCTCCACGGGAGGCGAGGGGACTGCTCCTTCGACCACGCCTGGTCGGAGAGAAGACCTCTTTCTTGGATAAGGTCATAACAATAGGCTCAGAGACCACCAAGTCAGTAGTGTTGCTACGCGATGATTTCAAAGATGGGGCTTCCATATTGAAGGCTCGAGAAATCCTCCATCTCTACTCCATTCGGCCGGGCTACTTGGTGTTCAGGCAGAATGAGACCGCACTCTTTATGAGGTATAACCCACACCGGTTTGCTCAGCAATCAAGCTACAACCAAGGGATCCCGATGGAAGCCTTCTTGGAAAAGCCTGTGGTTAGCCGAGAGGGGATAAAGAACGCAATGCACCACTTCATGCGGCTTAACACGGGTTCCTATTTCTTCATCAGCGAGCCGAGCTGCGTCCCCAAGGTCCTCAACGCGTACGTGGCCTGGTATGCGCATGCTATGGGTCCAGTTATCCAAATGGAAAAACGCATGCTGGTCGACCGTAAGGGTGCGCCTCCAGGTGGCGATCGCAAGGCTCCCTTGAAGCCGAGGACCCCGGTCATTCCTCCATTGAAAGGTGCTGGAGTCGGACCTCCGCGCGTGTTGAGCCCTCCGCACGGATTGCCGCTTCGTGATATTGTGGATGCGCCACCAGCCCCCCGTGCTCCAGCGAAGGTGGTAACTGTGGTATCGTCGGAGTCCGGCGCAGGCGCGGATATCGGGACCCGCCGCCCCAAGGTGTCTGCCAAGCGCAAATCAGCCCCGGGTGCATCCAAAGCTGGTGGGCAAAAGAAGAAGAAGTCGCTCCTCTCCCTCGACGCGATCCTCGGTTTAGAGCCTGAGGCCCCTCTTACCGAAGGAATAAGCGAATATGGCAGCAATAAGGGCTTCTCGGTAGACCCCGCAGACACCGATTTGGCGGCTGCTATTGCAGCTTCTGAGCGATCAGCGAGGCTCGATGCGATGTTGAGTAAACTCGCTGAGTCAGGTAACCATTAGTTGCTTTCTTCGTCATTTTATCGCATTTTTTATCATTATTTTTGACTAATGCTTTCTCCTTTTTAAACAGGGGTCAATACCGAAGAAGCCATCGCTGCTTCTTTGAAAACCTTCCGGAAGGAAGAGAATAAGCGCGCTTTAATGGGCGTTGGTACGTATCGCCTTATCAGAAATTTTTGTCTTCTTTTCCGATGGCCAATCTAACTTTCTTCCTTTATTTCTTTGCAGGGGCTGCGCCAGCTGATGTGGGGACTATCCCCGGGTCCTCTACTGAAGTCCCAGCTTCCTCGGGGCTACCGCGGGAGCCTCAACTTGACAAAACGACGAGGGATGCCTTGAAAAATTTGGAGGCATCCCTGTTCACGGACGAAGACACCTCAATGAAAGAGGCTCTGGTGAGATCCGTCTCAACGGCTCTGGAGGAGAGGAAGCGGTTGAGGCGCGAGGCGAAGGCGCACAGGGCCGCTTTGGCCACGGGAGCGGGCCCAAGCACCATTATTCTCTCTGCTTCTCCTTCTGAAGAGCTCCCGGCCGGTCTATCTACCGCACGCAGACAGGTAGCGCATGCAGTTCGGGAAGCTAATGATAAGTCCACTTCAGGTAATATTTCTCTCAGAATTTTGTTGTAAGAATTATAATGCCATCGGTTCTTATATATTTTATCTTGCAGGGCCAAGTCCGACCGAGGGGGAGGCGGAGACCATTGAACCCAAGGAAACAGAGGAGGCGGTGCCTGCCGAACCCGAGCCGACGGTGGGCAACGTCGCTGAGGCTTCGGAGCCTGAGATGGAGGTTGAGGGGTCTGCAGCCGAGAAGGTCATTGATGCCGAGCCTGAGGTGATGGCAAATGAGATGATCACTATTACTGAACCTGGGGCGGCGACGGATGAGACACTTAAGACCGGCGACTTCATAGTGGCGGCGGATGAGACGACGGCGACCTCCGAGCCCGAAGAAGTAGCGGGCGAGATGGGCACGACTCTTGGGGAAGAGTCAGTCTCTCTTTCTCAAGAGTCCGGCAATGCTCCGATCATTGCCCTCCCCGTCTACGGTCTTCCGCTGTCTCCTGGTCACGCGAGTACGACGACAGCCCCCATTGAGTCGGGTGATGAGGCCACGGGCGGTGGCCTCATGTCGGTAGAGGAGGGAGTCGCCTCCGTTTCGGCCGGCAGCTCATCAGGTAAATCCTAAGTTACTGTCCTTTTTATCTTACAATCCTTTCTGATAAGTTCACATTTGTTCGTAACGCAGGTGCAGCCAGCGCCGATGCCCCATTGCTCGAGGGAGCGCCTTCAACCACTGCCTTGGCGGTGGTCACCTCTCAGCCCCCTCTCATACCATCGAAGATATTGGAAGGTATGGGTTTGCAACTTATTGATCTTATCTTTCGGACGTATAATTTGTGTACTAAAGTCATACTGTTGTGTCTTTCAGGAGTGCTTTTTGATCATCTCTATCAAGTGTTGCTCCCACACTTCTCCTTCCCATCTGAATTCGCTTCTCTATCCGGTGGCGCTGGTGAGTATGGTTTTCAATTGATATCTTTCTTTTTCAGTGAGGGAATTATTTCTAACTTTTCTCGCCTTGGTTACAGTGCTACAAATTGAAGGAGGGGATGAAAGGTTGGCCGCACCACCGGCCCTTCCGGTCTTGCCATCTGCCGCAGCTGGTATAGCAAACTATCACATTGATAACTCCCTTCTTTTTTATTTCTTGAACTGTTGTATGATCATATCTTGTTTTTCCAGCTGTCGTTCCGGTCTCGGAACCCTTCGAGCCTCGGATCGTAATGCCGGCGGGTCCTTTCCTGAGACGTCCGTTCTCGAAAGGCGCCGCGAATAGTCTGGGCATGTTGAGCGACTACGTCGAGGAACTCGACGTCGAGACTCCTATATCTGCTACAGACTTCGCTACGGCGGTTAACCCGATGCTGGTGATACTCGTGAACTTCCATGACGAGGGCATCATCGCGTCTTGGGTTAACCATTGCAGGGAGATCGAGGCTCGCCTGCATCAGCTAGAGTCGATGCGTCCCTCTCCCAAGACCTTAGCCGCCAGCAATCAAAGAGCAGCGTGGATTGAGCAGAGTGCTTCTTACTTCCGCCATCTCGAACAAGAAGTTATTTCAAGGCGTAAGGAGCGCGGTGAGATTTCGAGCAAGTATGCCCAACTGCATGCTCGGGTGGAGGCCAACGCTGCACGGCCGAAGGTTATCTTTGAGGGCCTTCTGCAATGCCTCTCCGAAGGGTTATCACTGAGGCAACAACTTGACGTTGTCGAGCGGGATGCACCTAACCAGGAAGCAGCCCAGAAGACAGCGGAGGAGCAACTTTCATCCTTTTTGCAGCAGCGGGCCCAGGTGGAAGCGGAAGTGGCCGCGGCAGCCACTCAGGAGGAGGCGCTGAAAGAAGTGTGAGAGCAGCTTGCGGATTTGTTAAAGACACTTCCTCCCCAGTAGCTATCCCTTCTTGTATCATTTGTACTTGTAAATAAAAATGTATATTTTTATCCTTTAACACAATGTATCTTGTACTCAATCAAGTTTATGAATAAAAGATACACATTCTTTGTAATGTCTTGTGTCATTTCTCCGCCTTCTTCTTCCTTTTATTATCAGCATGCTACCTTAGTAAACATGGTTGACAGATAATAGAGCAAGCATCTTGGTTTCCTCAAGAAATAGCGATAGCTTAGGCCGCAGGTTCAGGTCTGCTGCCTAAGACTTTTCAACTCTATGAGCCGTGAGGGTCTCATAGAGACTTTTCTCCCTACGGATCGAGAGGATCTCGTAGGTGGATTTTTTCCTTAGGAATCGTGAGGATCCCTAAGTATGTTTTCTCTTACAAGTCGTAAGGATCCTATAAGAGAATTTTTTTTCTTCTTACGCGTCGAGAGGACCCATAAGCGGTTGTTTCCCTCCTTGTCGAGATTCGACTTTAGAGAGTGAGACCCATCGATAGTATGCAAGAAACCGTTTTGGGCCAACTTGCAGGGTCCCAGTGCTTAGGAAACAGGCTTCTTTTATGCCCACTTCCTAAGGCTTTATCTCACGAGTCGAGCCGCCTCAAGAATTTCTCGCAAAGACATCAATTTCTTCACAAGTCGAGACGAAGCGAGCATTTCTCGCAAGAACATCCTAACGCCGCATTTAACCTCTGCTCTTTACAACAGAAGTCCGTTAGGGTCTGTGGTACTTAGGGTTTTGGCCATCGTACCGTCGCATAAGCTGATATATTCCTCGATAGGCAATCGTGCTATTCGAGTAGCCCTACGACTGCCATGTCTCTGATCCCTTCGGGGGCTGGACAAGACGTCTTCAAGCAATCTTCCTAGGCAGTTTGACCGTCGGAAGAGCAAGCGTTAGGAATTTGCCATGCCGCTTTTTACTTGAGGTTAGGCTCATTGGCGAGCCCCGATGAGTCATAACCACTCCGCGCTGGTGTGGAATGATCTCCGATAGCCTTTCAGGTTTTATGTGAGTTGCCGTCAATACCCTGAAGCTAGGAATTTGGCCTTTGCTTCGTTTGCTGGCATCGCGTCTGCTGTATCGAGACGAATGTCGCGGTTGTCTTTAGGTTGCTGATGAACCGTTGAGGTTTGGAACTAGGGATTTTGCCGTGGCTCCGTTTGTTTGATTGTCGCGTCTGAATCCTGCTGGAGGGAGAACGCTGAGGTGACAACTCGTCTGCTATATCGAAACGAACGTCGGGGTGGAGCTGGAATTTTGCCGTGGCTCCGTTTGTTTGATTGTCGCGTCTGAATCCTGCTAGAGGGAGAGCACTGGGGTGACATCTTGTCTGCTGTATCGAGACGAATGTCATGGTGGAGCTGGGATTTTGCCGTTACTCCATTTGTTTGATGATGTTGCGTCTGCTGTGTCGAGACAAACGTCGAAGTGGTGACCATTCCGCACTGGTGTGGGATGATCTCCAGTTGTCTTTCAGGCTTTATATGACTCGCCGTTAAGACCTTGAAGCTAAGAATTTGGCCTTCGCTTTGTTTGCTTTGTTACGTCCGAATCCGGTTGGAGGAAGAACGCTGTGGTGACATCTCGTCCGCTGTATCGAGACGATCGTCGAGGTGGAGCTGGGATTTTTCCGTTACTCCGCTTGTTTGACCATGGGGTCTTTCGTAGGCGTTGTATCTGCATCTTGATGGACTGCGAAGGAACGCCGTTGTTAACATCTCGTCTACTGTATCGAGACGATTGTTGAGGTGAAGCTGGGATTTTGCCGTCGCTTCGCTTTGTTTCGACCGTGAGGTCTTTTGTTGGCGTTGTATCTGCATCTTGATGGACTGCGAAGGAACGCCTTTGTTGATTCTTAGGCCGTATATGTTGCCGTTGAGATTTGGCTCCGTTTTCTGATGGAGCGTTGGGAGGGAAGGGGTGCTTCCTTCTTTGTTTGTGCCCCTGGATTGTATATAGGGATTGCTGTGCTATCGTCTGTAGGGCAAAAAGTTTCACTTTTTCATTTCATTTTTTTTATTCTTTCCGCGATGCTCTATCATTTCAGCTTCCACATCGCGAAGGTCGCGATTGCCCAATCATTTTGGCTATTTTTCACGGTGCCCAATCATTTCGGCTATATATTTTTTTATTTTTACTCGCTGCTTTTTATTGTGAGCTGCCCCATCATTTCGGCTATTTTGCATGCATACATCTTTACATGCTGCTTTTTAATGCAAGTTGCCCCATCATTTCGGCTATTTCATATGCATTTTCGGCTCGCTGATTTTTTTATTGCGAGCATGGAACTTGGAATCTGATGCCAATCTTAGCATCAACATCGCTACGACTGGAATATTGCCAGGAGAGAATCATCATTTGCCATGAAAGGACTTGGAATTTGATACCGATTTAGGCATCAGCATCGCTACAACTGGGATATTGCCAGGAGTGAATCATCATTTGACATGAAAGGACTTCTAATTTGATACCGTTTTAGGCATCAGCATCGCTACAACTGGGATATTGCCAGGAGCGAATCATCATTTGCCTCTGTCGATGTTGAACAAAGGTGGCTTAGCGAACAGGGTTAAGGTCCTGTCAACTAAGGCTTTTAACTTCATGAGCCGTAAGGGTCTCACAAAGGTATTTCTCCCTACAAGTCGTGAGGATCTCGTAGGTGTGTTTTCTCCTTAGGAATCGTGCAGACTCCTAAGTGTATCTTCCTCTGTAAGTCGTAAGGATCCTACAAGAGGGTTTTCTCCTTGTAAATCGAGAGGACCTACAAGGGTTGTTCATCATGCGTACATATCCCCAGTCACGGATGGGACTTGGTTAGGGAAATGTTTATCCGCGCCCGTGGATTGTATACAAGGGTCAGTATTGAGCCGCTTGTAGGGCCAATCGAAGTTTGTGGGGGTTGCTTAAGAACAGGTTTAGGTCTCTGTAGCTTAAGACTTTCAAATCTTATGAGCCGTGAGGGTCCCATAAGCGAGTTCTCCTTACGAGTGATGAGGATCTCGCAAGTGTATTTTCTCCTTAGGAATCGTGAGGATCCCTAAGTGTGTTGCTCCTTTGTGAGTCGTAAGGATCTCACGCGGGTGGTTTCTCCTTATAAGGTCGAGAGGACCCTATAAGTGTCTTTTAACGAGGTTGCGCCCTTTCGGGTTTTCACAAACACTCGCCGGTAGTCCTGCTGTTTTTACTCACGAAGCCCTTTCGGGTTTTCATCCGTGCCCTTTTTTGCTTATGGACATACAGTTTTTATTTATTTTTTATTTTATTTTATTTTATTTTATTCATATTTTTTTTTCTTTTCCTTCTTTTTTTTTACCTCGTCAGCCTAAGGATGCTGCGGTATTAGTTTAAAGACGTTTCGGTCGTCAACTAGTTTTAGGACGTTGCAGTCCATCATTAGTTTAAGGACGTTTCGGTCCACCGTTAGTTTAAGGACGTTGCAGTCCGTCGTCGCCGTATTTGAGGCGAATCTCTAGTTTACTAACTTTTCGCTCTATGGGGCTTTCTCTATGACTGAGCATGATGCCCCTGGCGTATCCATCTTTCTCAGAGCGTGCGGTTGTGGCGGGTTCACCTTTCAGTTTTCAGAGATGATGAACTTGCCCTGTTGGTATTGGTCTTCGACCCAGTTCTTGAAGACGTAGCAATCCTCGATCAGATGACCTACCGTTTGGTGGTAAAGGCAATAATTGAGAGCGTTAACATCTCCTGGCCGTAACGGACGTTTTGGACTCGGCAGATTGATGAGTCTGTCACGTACTGCCAGCTCGAACAGTCCTCTTATTTTATCTTGCGGAAACGAGTAAGGACGTTTCAAATTTTCCTGGAGGGGTTGCCGCTTGTTGTTTCGGCAAACAACCGGTCTAGGGCCACTCGATTGTTGTTGAGTGTTGGCAATGAGGGTTATTTTCCCATTTCCTTTATCCTTTTCGCTCGATCCTTTGTTTACGGGGCCGAGATTTTTTTCAAATAGCGTGCTATTGCACGGCTGAACGTTCTCGCAGCTCCTCAATGCCTTTATTTTTGAAATAGATTCCCCGAGAGAAGGGTTGGGGGTAGCTTCTTCGTCAGAGTCGCTTCTAAAGGTGATAATTTGCGATCCCTTAGAGTCGGATCGGCGGCTCTTTTGCGCTCATCTATCGCATTTTTTCGACGTCTACGAGCTTCACATTTTGTCCTGTTTAAGTGTTGCTTTTGAGCGACATACCCTTGCCACCAACAGTTAAAGGATTCGCAGTCTTCGGTAGGATGTATGATCTTCTGATGATATAAGCAGAATTTAGGGTGCATCTCTATCCCGGTGAGAGTATTTTCTTCAGAGGGCGGTAGCTTCATTCCTACTGATAGAGCTTTGGCGAACCTTTTCTTCGTCTTGAATTTATTTTTATCCGCATTGGATGGCTTTTGATTTGACGGGAATGCCTTGGCTCTTTCCAGTATGGCCATCTCACGCTCTTGATTGGCTTTCGCTTTCAGACGAATTTCATTTCGGAAGACATCGATCAACTCGTCTGATGGCTGTAGAATCTGTTAGTTGTATGTATGCCCTAGAGGCCAGTATTGTACAGATTATGTATATCATATTGGATGCTTTGACATATATAGAGATGACTTTCTTGCTCGACATGATAGTATGCTATCTGGTTACTATTTATCTTAACATGTACACTAGTCTCTTTATACTGTCTTATAGTTACATGTTGGTAAAGCCCTTAGGTTTGTACTTGACTACCTGGACTATGATGCAGATCATACTAGTGGGGACATGGTAGTCCATAAGTACATCCTTCAAGGTCCCTAGTCGTGGGTGTATCGAGACGGGGCATCGATATACCAGAGTAGACTAGCGTATACGCTTCTCGACCCATGTGATGGGCGATGGATGATCCCATATCCATTGGTGTTTGACATCAGAGATGGTATACGGGTGCTCAGTGGAAACTGAGTACACTGGACGTGTTAGTTATATGTATGCCCTAGAGGCCATTACTGTACATAGGATGTATATTGTAGTGGATGCTGGGACATATATAGGGAGGACTTTCTTGCTCGACATGATAGTATGCTATCTGGTTACCCTTTACCTTAACGTGTATGCTGATTGTCTCTCTGTTACATGTTGGTAAAGCCCTTAGGATCTGTACTTGACTACCTGGACTATGATGCGGATCATACTAGTGGGGACATGGTAGTCTATAAGTACATCCTTCAAAGTCCCTAGTCGAGGGTGTATCGAGACGGGGCATCGATATACCAGAGTAGACTAGCGTATACCTTCTCGACCCATACAGATGGGCGATGGATGATCCCATATCCATCGGTGTTTGACATCAGAGATGATATACGGGTGCTCAGTAGAGACTGGGTACACTGGACGGACTCGCCGAGAACTCCCAGATGGTATTATACCTCACGTCAGATGGCAGTTCTCTGGTGACACTGGTACAGAGTAGTCTGTTGACCCGAGATCGTCATAGAGTCTTGTGTGGTTCCCACTGTGCTTTGATTTCCATCTTACCACGTCCAAGAGGGCGTGCAAAACGGTGGTTTTTGGGTACAGTCCCGAGTCACATGGAGGCAATGAGCGATAGGAGGGGATTCGTCTCTCCCGGTATAGGGAGTTGATGTTGCGCTGTGTTCGATTGGCTATAACAGGAAATCCCTGGCCAGGGTTGCTGAGATTTACTGGTAAGTGTTACCAGTAGTTTCTCAAACAGTTATAGACCTCATATCGACACGACTTATTGAGCTGTTGGGGTCTGACGTTTACCACCCCTAGGCGAGATATGCGACATATCAGACGATCAGACCGGACTGTACGGTAGTGTTACTGGTCGGATTCACTGGAGTGTGAGCGGGCTTGCTCGTCGATCTTCAGATCGCTCAATACCCGGGTGGCCGTTACGTTTAGCAGACCGCTTGCGGCTTGTGGGTGTTTGATATGATCATCATCCGCTGCCGGCGTATTGACGAGTCTTTAGAGTCCTACACAGAGGTTTCCTGGTTCAAGCGAAACGAAATAGGAGCGCATATGAGATATGTGCGGGACCGAGAATAATGCGTGTATGTGATACCGTATTCGATTCTCGCGATGTGACATCGATCGGTTATATGCGATATAGCCGGGTTATCGGATCAAGTGTTGATTCGATAAGATGTTACTAATGATACCCGTCGGTTATGTGCGTCATGACCGGGTCGTTAAATCAAGTGTTGATTTAATGATTTAATGCATAATTATATATTTGATATATTACTTTGCATTAACTAGTATCGGTTCACTTTGAATGGATTTTCTCACTCGGGTGTGCGCATTGCATATGCGATATGATTTTTGTGCACTTGATTGTATCATGTTTGATGATACATATCTTTTTGTTAAGTGTAATGAATTAAACCTAGGTTAAATAAATGATTAGGGTTTTCTTTTATTCATTTATATTTTCATTTGTATTTAAAAGATAAATGAGAAAAGGAAAAGAAGTCAAAAATGGTGGCTATTTTTGTTTTCAACTTGAAGCTTCATGAAGTTTTCTTCATGTCACCATTTTTGTCTCATCTCCTTTACCCTAACCATTCTTTAACCTTGGTCAATTCTCTACACTTAACTTGGGTTAAAATTATGATAAGAATTAAATTATTATTCTTTTTATAATAACTCATCATCTTCTTGCTTTTTTCTTCTTCACTTCATGAAGAAAAACTCCACTACATCAATGGTGATTGATGCATATGAGTGAGAAATCCAATTCTAAAGTCTACCCACTTCCTATTTCTTCATCCTCTACCTCTTGCCAAGTAGTAGAGTGTGTTTCCTTCACAACTTTTCACGGTTTGGTGAAGATGGAGCTTGATTCATCGATGCCTCGACGTAGATCATCTTCGGCATGGACATCGACGACCTAGCTTGCCCATTCTCCGACGAAGCCGACTCTAGAGCCCGGATTTGATTTGGACAGCGGAGACGACCTCGTTGCGGAGCTATGGAGGTGGAGCACCGGATCTACAAAGGTTGTATTTCCGTATTTTCATTAGTTAACTGTTAACTTGTTCTTGTTCGCCTAGATATCTAGCAAACGATCCGTAGCTTAGGGTTTGTAGGCACCATAATTTTTGAAATTGCCATGGTCGATGGCTTGGGAGACCTCACTAGAGTGCCTAGGAACCCTGCAGTGGTATCAGAGCCTAGCTAGAGCCTTAGGCGAAGTCCAGACGGAAATTGAAGTCCGATCGAACCGAAACCTCACCCGGGAAATTGCTCTCTGTACAATTTTTAAAATCTGGTCTTTTTCAACATTAAAAATGTTCAGAAAACTAAGCAGGAAATTGTAAGAAAGACTGTAAAATTCGGCTGCCCAATTCCAACAGTGTGCCGCGCTTCCGCGGCACGAGCCTGGCTCGTGCGGCGGAAGCGCGGCCATTTTGTCGTATTAGGCATCCTAATTGGTACAGTAATTCACAATATACTGTGCTGGTTTTCCTGGATATTTGTAATATTTTTTCCAGAGTTGAAATTTTCTGAGTTGATTTGGGAATTCGATGTTTCGATCGGGATATCAAATTTTGTCTGTGTGGCTTTCCGGATAAATTTTAGAATATGTTAAAAAGTTTCGACCGGATATAAATACCCAATTTTTCCCCTGTCGGGAAATTTCCAAGTGTTGGATTTTTCCGTAGTTTAACGACGTTCTAAGTAGTGCAAGTAACGCGATGGTCCCTCTAGAAGACACAAACCTTAACTCGATTATGTGACCGTCTTGAACTGCCCTTTGAACCTTCGGGTTTGGGGCAGTACGGCGTGCCACATGTGAGGCGTTGGCTTGACCCTTCTACGGCTGGACCGTTGGTACTGAGGCACGAACGGAATGTTGTTATACTTGTTTCATGTGTTGATCAGTTTCGGGAAAACTTGGGTGTTCGATTGTTCGATCGAAAAGTTTGACATTTTCTATTTATCCGGAATGGGATACAATAATTGGAATTCACAATAGTTATGTGATAACTGAATGAATGTTATAAATCTAGCAGTTCAGTCTCACTTGATCGGTTGCCACGGAGTTTTGATGCGATCAAAAGTCCGTCGCAATCACGTAGCGTACGCAGATACTCGCCGGGTAAACTTAATAGACAGCCTCACTCCATAGCCCCGACCAAGTGACTGTAGGAGAACCCCGTCGCCGAAAGCATCCGTCCGGGTGCTCGCGGTAGCGGTGTTCCGCCTTGGTGCACTTCGTCGCCGGTATCGGGGGTGCAGCCGTCTACTGAAGTTTGCGACGAGCATTCGATCAGGATGTCGGGAATCTTGTTGAATTGCCCGACTTGATATTGAAAAGAGTTTTCGATTTTGAGACTAAATTGCGGGGTTTATAATTGTTAGGCATGCGATGTCTAAGTAATTCATTTGGTCAGGCATGCGATGTCTGAGGTGGTTGCGGATTCCAACTGTTGTAGTTTTACACTTTCTTTTCTGTGACCGTAAGTGTAATATGTGATATCGCCGGTTTCGTTGCTATACGTCAACGACAATTGGGATGCGCATATTTACTTACGTTGATGACATGTGATGTTATGTGTTGCTGGATATGTTATATTGGATCGTCGTGATTGAATAGCCGGGGGTTTTTATGTGAGATGAGTGTTTTTCATTTTCATTCATGTAAAAACTTGTATGTAATATTCTTTTATTGGGGCGCTTCCAGGTTGCGGGAGTTGTCACCTGTTGTATATTATTTACTTTTCCGCACTAGGATAGACCCAAGGAGGAGGGCACAAGTAACCGGGTTCTGGAGTCCAGTGGGAGACCAACTCGAGGAGTCGAGTCCGGGTCTCCTAACTCCAGAATTGGTAGGGTTGCTTGCCGCTCTCGTAGGGGTCTAGGGGTGTGGGTTTGGCTATTCATAACGACCGTGGAATCCGTGTTTTATACTGGCTCGTTTTGAAAACACGGACGTCCTAGTATATCCAATATTTCATATATTTCTTCTGCTGCGATATCTGTGATGAGATCATGTGATGTTTCTGTGATGGATATAGTATATAGTATATATGATATATTATATAGACGTTACTTATGTTTTACACCCGCGCTAGCCCTGCCCTGCTCTGCCGTTAGTTACCTAACCTAACGGTGCACGAGGGGACATCGAGGCGAATACGGATGGCATAAGTGTACGTCATATCTATCTATGATGTTTAGGTATTTAAATGATGGGACTTCATTAATGTGATTAATGAAATTAAAAGAAACCTAAGATGTTGTAGAATCGAATTTCAAAATAAAACAGGTAGCTACAGTTCTTGCTTTGCACAGCGGTATATGAGATATATCCTGCACCTTATTCGATGAGGAAAGGACCGAGATCCCTTCACCGGGAGTGACTCCTTTAGCAATAACTGGCAGATGCTACACACTCGGTTTGTCTTTTGATTGCTTTTAAGTGTTTTTGCTTTGCACAGCGATATATGCGATATATCCCGCACCTCATTCGACGAGGAAAGGACCGACGATCCCTTCACCGGGAGTGACTCCTTTAGCAAAACTAGAAAAGCCTCAAAAGCACTCCATTTCAAAATCATTTGATTCTACAACGATATCAAGTTCATTACGCAATAGGTTTTCAGAAAAACCTGTCGTAGCCCTCCGTCATTTCAGATAAGTTGTATATAGTATTCGTGCTGCATTTGTTGGCTTTCGTCAAGGTGCAGTGTGCGGTAGCTATACGCTGCTTATCTGCCAGCATACGATGCGATTGGATTAGGGTAGTCGTGCGGCTTTGTTGGCTTTCGTCAAGGGTCGTGCGGGTGGGTTTAATTCGATCAAGAAATGTACGGGCTGAACTTGACTAGCGGGCTATGGTTTGTTGGCTTTCGTCAAGGTCATAGCACGTTAGGGGCAAAACATTATCGGGAATTTCAAGTGTTGAAATTTGCAATGAGATTGCATACCTTCTATGAGATAGTTGGATCCCGATACCCGCTGCGAGTAAGAGTTACTCCTGGGAGAGTTTTATACATTACAATTAGCCGATCAAGTAGGTGTCTAGAAAGGTGTTAACGAGGTTACGCCTCTGGGAAAACGAGGTTTACAGTAATTAGGTTCGTGCGAAAGCACGGGGGACCTCCCTCAAAGTACCGACACTGGCCTGGCTGAAAGATTGGCGAACTTGTAGTGTGTAATTAATCCCGGCTAGTCTTTCCTTTTAGGGTTTGAAGGAAGATTTGATAAAAAGCAGTGGGAGCCATCCTGATTAGATAAAATAATAACCAATCTATTCTTGACAGAGCGCACGCTGAGTGTTTTCTTCTCTCTCTCTCCAGGTAGCAACCATATCACGCCTTAATCAAGATAATAATACGGAATATTGACCGAACCCACTTGTTATACTGAGCTGGGGAACGTTGGTCCCGCTCCAACTTATAATTGTTATAAGACAGAGCAGGAAATTGGGGATTACCAGAATTCCTGTGCCGCCCAAACGAAGAGAGTGCATGCTGATGCATCATCTTCGGGTGTGTTCATTATACAGAACTGTTTCTCAGTATCCTCTACGTCCTGGGTATGTGATACCAGATCAGAATCCCAGATATGTAATATGTTACATAGGGCTACAGAAAGGTAGAAGAACTGAGAACGGGTGATAAGTTTCATGAGGCAGAAAACGGGGCAAGAGTTGCAGCCAAGTCTGTCGGTCACTGTCACCCTGTATTACCAATACATTGATTCTGAACGAATATTGTTAGATACCGAACCTGATATACAAAATCATATCACTCTCTTTATTAGTAAAGAAATGATAAAATTTTGTATTGTTGGATAATGTTTTGAACATTTCCTATATCAAAAGTTGATCGGTTCAGACACGTTATCTAAAAGCATTAATGTTCTAAATCAAACTACAGTTCTTATTATATGCAACACACACAAGAGGAAGAGTTCAGAAATGAACGGATCCTTCTTGAGGCATTGTAGACTAGGTCATATCAATGCGACCCGACTAGCTGGAGTTACATATAGATGCATATTTAAATCAGTTTGAATTTACATCTTGTGAAACTCGCCAGTCATGTCACAAAGATAAGATGACCATAGCTCTGTTTATTGGAAACAGAGAAAGAGTTATTGTACTCTTGGGATAATACATGTTGATGTATGAAGGTCCCCTGTCTACAAATGCCAGGACTGGTTCTTTGTACTTCATTACATTCTCTGATAATCTCTCAAGATTCAGACATATGTTCCTGTTGAAACACAAGTCCGAACCTTTTGAGATATTCAAAGAATATAAGTTAGAAGTAGAGAACCAGAATACGGGTAAAAGTATTATGTCCTTTGATGAGATCAAGGAGGAGAATACTTGAGCACAGAAATACTTGGACTTTTCCAAAGAAGAATGAGATTCTCTCTCAGCATTACTCCTCCGTATACACCATAGCACGATGGTATATCGGGGCGGAGCAATCACACCCTATATGATATGGTGTGCTCTATGATGAGTAATACTGAGTTACCTTTTTCCTTTTGGGTGTTATGCACTTGAGAAGTTGCATACCTATTGAATAGGGTCACAATCAAATCAGTTGCCTACCATTTCATATGTGATATGGAAAGGGAAGAGCCCATGTTTTAAGCTAGTTAAGATTTGGGGTTGTCCAGCCTATGTCTGAAAAGCAAAATCCGGACAAGCTCGAGGCAAAGTCTGTATTGTAAAACTGGAAATGTTCCAGCTATACATAATGCAGCTGATGATTTGAAAGAACCAAAGGATTCAGTAGATGCCAACGAACCTCAGCCTCTCCGCCGATCTAGTAGGGTTCCTCACCCACCTGAGAGATACTTCGGTTTCTCTATGACAGTGGGAGCGAGAATTGCATCATGAGATGATGACCCAACTAGTTTCGAGCTGGCCATCAGGAGTAAGACTCCGTAAGAATGGCTGGATGTTTAGCGATCTGAGATGGAATCCTTATACACCAACAAAGTATGGACTTTGGTTGCTATATCTGAAGGGTTAAATTCCCATCAGGAGCAAGTATATCTTGAGAAGATTACTTGGTGTACATGGAAAAGTTGAGACTTTCAAAGCTAGACTTGTTAAAGCTTTTCGTCATCGACCAGGCGTGGATAATGATGAAACCTTTTCAAGTAGCTATGCTTAAGTCCATCCAGATCCTACTTGCCACGGCTGCATACCATGACTGCGATATCTGGTGGTTGGGTGTCTTGATTGCTTTTCTAAATGATGATTTAGAAGAGAGCGTCTATAAGTACACAGCCAGAGGGCTTCGTAGACAGTGGGAGCAGCGGAAACGTGTGCAAGATGCTTTATAGGATAAAGCAGGCATCGCGGAGATGGAACATCTGTTTTGATGAATTAGTCAAAGAAGTTGACATCATCAAAATGGTAGATGAACCTTGTATATACAAAAAGGTAGTAGGGAGTATGGTGACGATCCTCGTAGAGTACGTGGATGACATACTCTTGATAGGGAAGGAGTTTCCTATGCTACGCTCGATCAATCTCCGCTTATCACAATGATTCTCCATAAAGGATCAAAGTGATACCTACTAAATCCTGGATTTTGGATCTATGAGATAGATCTAAATGGATGTTAGGATACTCACTAGATGTAGTGAGACGGTATCAAACGATCCTAGGGAGAATCACTGGAAGTGTTCCAGGGTGATAAAGACGACTGAGTGTCAGTCGCAGGCATTGTCTTAACCCTCAGTAAAGGGACGGTATGTTGGAAGAGTTCCAAGCTAGATACCGTGACAGACTAGACGATAAAGGCAGGATACATCGCTACTTAAGATGCTACCAAAGAGGCTGTTTGGGTGTATATACGTTCATGAAATGAACTATGTTCCTCCCATTGTGTGACAATGGAGTTGTGGCTTATGCCAAGGAACGCCGGTCCCATCAGTGATCCAGACTTATTCTAAGGCAGCATCGCCTGATCATGGAGATGGTTGATCTCCAGGGAGATCGAGGTTTGGAGAGTAGATTCTGAGGACAACACAGCGGATCCACTCACAAAGGCCTGTTCCCAGAGAGAGACTATTATGGGATGGTTGAGTATGAGATACTACAACCACTGCTACAGATGGCCCTAGTGCAAGTGGGAGATTGTTAGTTATATGTATGCCCTAGAGGCCGTTACTGTACATAGGATGTATATTGTAGTGGATGCTGGGACATATATAGGGAGGACTTTCTTGCTCGACATGATAGTATGCTATCTGGTTACCCTTTACCTTAACGTGTATGCTGATTGTCTCTCTGTTACATGTTGGTAAAGCCCTTAGGATCTGTACTTGACTACCTGGACTATGATGCGGATCATACTAGTGGGGACATGGTAGTCTATAAGTACATCCTTCAAAGTCCCTAGTCGAGGGTGTATCGAGACGGGGCATCGATATACCAGAGTAGACTAGCGTATACCTTCTCGACCCATACAGATGGGCGATGGATGATCCCATATCCATCGGTGTTTGACATCAGAGATGATATACGGGTGCTCAGTAGAGACTGGGTACACTGGACGGACTCGCCGAGAACTCCCAGATGGTATTATACCTCACGTCAGATGGCAGTTCTCTGGTGACACTGGTACAGAGTAGTCTGTTGACCCGAGATCGTCATAGAGTCTTGTGTGGTTCCCACTGTGCTTTGATTTCCATCTTACCACGTCCAAGAGGGCGTGCAAAACGGTGGTTTTTGGGTACAGTCCCGAGTCACATGGAGGCAATGAGCGATAGGAGGGGATTCGTCTCTCCCGGTATAGGGAGTTGATGTTGCGCTGTGTTCGATTGGCTATAACAGGAAATCCCTGGCCAGGGTTGCTGAGATTTACTGGTAAGTGTTACCAGTAGTTTCTCAAACAGTTATAGACCTCATATCGACACGACTTATTGAGCTGTTGGGGTCTGACGTTTACCACCCCTAGGCGAGATATGCGACATATCAGACGATCAGACCGGACTGTACGGTAGTGTTACTGGTCGGATTCACTGGAGTGTGAGCGGGCTTGCTCGTCGATCTTCAGATCGCTCAATACCCGGGTGGCCGTTACGTTTAGCAGACCGCTTGCGGCTTGTGGGTGTTTGATATGATCATCATCCGCTGCCGGCGTATTGACGAGTCTTTAGAGTCCTACACAGAGGTTTCCTGGTTCAAGCGAAACGAAATAGGAGCGCATATGAGATATGTGCGGGACCGAGAATAATGCGTGTATGTGATACCGTATTCGATTCTCGCGATGTGACATCGATCGGTTATATGCGATATAGCCGGGTTATCGGATCAAGTGTTGATTCGATAAGATGTTACTAATGATACCCGTCGGTTATGTGCGTCATGACCGGGTCGTTAAATCAAGTGTTGATTTAATGATTTAATGCATAATTATATATTTGATATATTACTTTGCATTAACTAGTATCGGTTCACTTTGAATGGATTTTCTCACTCGGGTGTGCGCATTGCATATGCGATATGATTTTTGTGCACTTGATTGTATCATGTTTGATGATACATATCTTTTTGTTAAGTGTAATGAATTAAACCTAGGTTAAATAAATGATTAGGGTTTTCTTTTATTCATTTATATTTTCATTTGTATTTAAAAGATAAATGAGAAAAGGAAAAGAAGTCAAAAATGGTGGCTATTTTTGTTTTCAACTTGAAGCTTCATGAAGTTTTCTTCATGTCACCATTTTTGTCTCATCTCCTTTACCCTAACCATTCTTTAACCTTGGTCAATTCTCTACACTTAACTTGGGTTAAAATTATGATAAGAATTAAATTATTATTCTTTTTATAATAACTCATCATCTTCTTGCTTTTTTCTTCTTCACTTCATGAAGAAAAACTCCACTACATCAATGGTGATTGATGCATATGAGTGAGAAATCCAATTCTAAAGTCTACCCACTTCCTATTTCTTCATCCTCTACCTCTTGCCAAGTAGTAGAGTGTGTTTCCTTCACAACTTTTCACGGTTTGGTGAAGATGGAGCTTGATTCATCGATGCCTCGACGTAGATCATCTTCGGCATGGACATCGACGACCTAGCTTGCCCATTCTCCGACGAAGCCGACTCTAGAGCCCGGATTTGATTTGGACAGCGGAGACGACCTCGTTGCGGAGCTATGGAGGTGGAGCACCGGATCTACAAAGGTTGTATTTCCGTATTTTCATTAGTTAACTGTTAACTAGTTCTTGTTCGCCTAGATATCTAGCAAACGATCCGTAGCTTAGGGTTTGTAGGCACCATAATTTTTGAAATTGCCATGGTAGATGGCTTGGGAGACCTCACTAGAGTGCCTAGGAACCCTGCAGGACGGACTCACCGAGAACTCCCAGATGGTATTATACCTCACGTCAGATGGCAGTTCTCAGGTGACACTTGTACAGGTTAGTCTGTAGACCCGAGATCGTCATAGAGTCTTGTGTGATTCCCACTGTGCTTTGATCTCCACCTTACCACGTCCATGAGGGCGTGCAAAACGGTGGTCTTTGGGTACAGTCCCGAGTCACATGGAGGCAATGAGCGATAGGAGGGGTTTCGTCTCTCCCGGTATTGGGAGTTGATGTTGCGCTGTGCTCGATTGGCCGTAACAGGGAAGTCCCTGGCCAGGGCTGATCAGAGATTTGCTGGTAAGTGTTACCAGTAGTTTCTCGACCCGTTACGAGCCTCACATCAGCACGACTTATCGGGTTATTGGGGTCTGACGTATACCACCCCTAGACTTGATATGCGACGTATCAGACGAAGAGACTGGACTGTATGGTAAGTGTTACTGGTTGGATTCGCAGGAGTGTGAGCGGGCTAGCTCGTCGATCTTCTGATCGCTCAATACCCGGGTGGCCGTTACGTTTAGCAGACCGCTTGCGGCTTGTGGGTGCTTGATATGATCATCATCTGCTACCGGCGTATTGACGAGTCTTTAGAGTCCTACACAGAGGTTTCCTGGCTCAAGCGAAACGAAATAGGAGCGCATATGAGATATGTGCGGGACCGAGAATAATGCGTGTATGTGATACCGCATTTCATTCTCGCGATATATGTTTCGATTGGTTATATTCGATATGACCTAGTTATCGAATCATTGATTCGATAAATCGATACATTGGGTTCTAGTCGGTTATGTGCGACATGACCGGATCATTGAATCAAATGTTGATTTAATGATTTAATGCATAATTATATATTTGATATATTGCATTGCATTAACTAGTATTGGTTCACTTTAAACGGATTTTTTCTCACTTGGATTGCACATTGTATATGTGATATACTTTTGTGCACATCTTTGTATCATGTTTGATGATACTTGATAATGTGATTAAGTGTAAAGGGTTAAACCATGGTTAAGTGATGATTAGGGTTTTGGTTTTTCATTTATTTATTTGTTTATTTATTTGAAAGGATTAAGTTAAGAATGGTGGCTTATTTTGGAGCTATGTTGAAGCTTCATGAAGCTTTGACAAAGTCCACCATCCTTATCTCATCCTTAATCCTAACCACACTTACTAACCTTGGTTTAATCTCTACACTTGACCATGGTCAATATATGATAAGTATTCATATTAGTTTTATTTTAAAATATGAACACTTATCTTTCTTTCTTCATCTTCATCTTCTTCTTCTTCTTCAAGCTCAAGGTCCATCAATGGCAACTTGAGTTAAAGTGAGACAAATCCAATTCTAAAGTGAACCCACCTCCTATTTCTTCACCCTCTACCTCTTGCCAAGTTGTTTTGGGTGTTTACTTCATAAGTTTCACAAGTTTGTGAAGTCGGAGCTTGAGTTTGTGCAACCTCGACGTAGATCGTCTTTGACACGAAGCCGACGACCTATTCCGCACGTTTCTCCGATGAAGCCGTCACGAGAGTTCAAGCTTCAAGATGGACAGCGAGAGGACGCCCTTGCGGACCATGGAGGTGGATATCCGGATCTACAAAGGTTGTAATTTCCGTATCCCAGTAGTTAACTGTTAACTAGCTTTTAGTTTCGCCTAGAATTCTAGCAAACGATCCGTAGTCGGGTCTCTCGGCACCGTTAAAATTTTAATATGGCATGTTCGATGCCTTGTGTGACCTCATTAGGGTGCCTAGGAACCCTACAGTGGTATCAGAGCCTAGCTAGAGCCTTAGGCGAAATCTAGACGGAGTTTGAAGTCCGAAACAACCCGAAACCCAAATACTTTAGAGCTCTCTGGACATTTTCATAAATCTGGGATTTTTTCATATTAAAAATGCCTAAAAAATTCACCAAGGAAATATAAGAATTCCGATGCAAAAAATTTCACCTGAACAGTAAATGAAGCCGCGGAACCGCGGCCTAAGCACTGCTTAGGCGGCGGTTCAGCGGCTAAAAGGTGACGTCATCCCATTATTTTTGCATTGTAATTCCTGATAAATTCTGGTGAGTTTTCTGGGTATTTTTAAATTGATTTAAGGGTTCAGTGCTCTGGGGTTATATTGGGAATCGACGATTTGATCGGAATATCAAACTTTGTCTAAGTGTTTTTCCAGATAACTGTAGAATATGTTAAAGAGTTCGACCGGATATAAATACCCAGGTTTTCCCCTGCCGGAATAATTCTAAGTGTTGGATTTTTCTGTGGTTAAAAGACGTTCTGAGTAGTGCAAGTAACGCGATGGTCCCTCTAGAAGACACAAACCTTAACTCGATTATGTGACCGTCTTGAACTGCCCTTTGAACCTTCGGGTTTGGGGCAGTACGGCGTGCCACATGTGAGGCGTTGGCTTGACCCTTCTACGGCTGGACCGTTGGTACTGAGGCATGAAGTGAATGTCTTTGAACCTATTTCATGTGTTGATCGGTGTCGGGAAAACTTGGGTGTTCGAATGTTCGATCGGAAAGTTTAATATATTCTATTTATCCGGAATTGGATACAATAATTGGAATTCACAAACAGTTATGAGATAACTGGATGAATGTTATAGATCTAGCAGTTTAGTTTCACAAGATATCGAAAAGAGTTTTCGATGATGGGACTAAAATGCGGGGTTTATAACTGTTAGGCATGTGATGTCTAAAGAGGTTGCGGATTCCAATTGTTGTAGTTTTACACTTTCTTTTCTGTGACCGTAAGTGTAATATGTGATATCGCCGGTTTCGTTGCTATATGTCAACGACAATTGGGGTATGCATACTTACTTACGTTGATGACATGTGATGTTATGTGTTGCTGGATATGTTATATTGGATCGTCGTATTCGAATAGCCGGGGTTTTTTATGTGAGATGAGTGTTTTTCATTTTCATTCATGTAAAAACTTGTATGTAATATTCTTTCATTTGGGGCGCTTCCAGGTAGCGGAAGTTGTCACCCTTTGTATATTATTTACTTTTCCGCATTAGGATAGACCCAAGGAGGGGAG
This sequence comes from Agapanthus africanus, assembly GCA_030015575.1. Lineage (NCBI taxonomy): Eukaryota > Viridiplantae > Streptophyta > Magnoliopsida > Asparagales > Amaryllidaceae > Agapanthus > Agapanthus africanus. The sequence continues at coordinate 387,524,807 of CM057349.1, read as the reverse complement.
CACAAGTAACCGGGTTCTGGGGTCCAGTGGGAGACCAACTCGAGGAGTCGAGTCCGGGTCTCCTAACCCTAGAATTGGCAGGGTTGCTTGCCGCTCTCGTAGGGGTCTAGGGGTGTGGGATTGGCTATTCATCACGACCGTGGAATCCGTGTTTTATACTGGCTCGTATTGAAAACACGGACGTCCTAGTATATCCAATATTTCATATGTTTATTCTGCTGCGATATCTGTGATGTGATTCTGTGATGGATATAGTATATAGTATATATGATATATTATATAGACGTTACTTATGTTTTACACCCGCGCTAGCCCTGCCCTGCTCTGTCGTTAGTTACCTAACCTAACGGTGCACGAGGGGACATCGAGGCGAATGCGGATGGCATAAGTGTACGTTATATCTATCTGTGATGTTTAGGTATTTAAATGATGGGACTTCATTAATGTGATTAATGAAAGATAAGAAACCTAAGATGTTGTAGAATCGAATTTTAAAATAAAACAGGTAGCTACAGTTCTTGCTTTGCACAGCGGTATATATGATATACCCCGCACCTTATTCGATGAGGAAAGGACCGAGATCCCTTCACCGGGAGTGACTCCTTTAGCAATAACTGGCAGATGCTACACACTCGGTTTGCTTTTTGACTGCTTTTGGGTTTTTGCTTTGCACAGCGATATATATGATATATCCCGCACCTCATTCGACGAGGAAAGGACTGAGATCCCTTCACCGGGAGTGACTCCTTTAGCAAAACTAGAAAAGCCTCAAAATCACTCCATTTCAAAACATCATTTGATTCTACAACGATATCAAGTTCATTACGCTCATGGTTTTTATGAAAAACCTGCGTAGCCCTCCGTCATTTCAGATAAGTATTAGTTAGTATTCGTGCTGCGGTAGTTTGACCTCCGTCAAGGCGCAGTGTACGGTAGCTAACTAGTGCTTATCTGCTAGCATATGATGCGATTGGATTAGGGTATTCGTACGGCGTTGTTTGGCCTCCGTCAAGGGTCGTGCGGGTGGGTTTAATTCAATCAGGAAATGACGGGTTGAACTTGACTAGCGGACTATGGGTTGTTTGGCCTCCGTCAAGGTCATAGGACGCTAGGGGCAAAATATTATCGGGAATTTCAAGTGTTGAAATTTGCAATGAGATTGCATACCTTCTATGAGATAGTTGGATCCCGATACCCGCTGCGAGTAAGAGTTACTCCTGGGAGAGTTTTACACATTACAATTAGCCGATCAAGTAGGTGTCTAGAAAGGTGTTAACGAGGTTACGCCTCTGGGAAAACGAGGTTTACATTAATTAGGTTCGTGCGAAAGCACGGGGGACCTCCCTCAAAGTACCGACACTGGCCTAGCTGAAAGATTGGCGAACTTGTAGTGTGTAATTAATCCCGGCTAGTCTTTCCTTTTAGGGTTTGGAGGAAGATTTGATAAAAAGCAGTGGGAGCCATCCTGATTAGATAAGATAAAAACCAATCTGATCTTGCACGAGCATACGCTAAAGTGTTTTCTTCTCTCTCTCTCCAGGTAGCGACCATTTCATGCCCTAATAAAGATAATAATATGGATGTATTGACCGAACCCGCATGTTATACTGTGCTGGGGAACGTTGGTTCCGTTCTTTCTTATAAGAGTTATAGGAATGAACAGGATATAGGGGAATGCCAGGATTCCCATGCTACCCGAGTGAAGAAAGTACATGTTGATGCATTTTCTTCGGGTATGTTCGTTACTGAGAACTGTTTCTCCATTTGCTCTACGTCCTGGGTATTAGATACCGGATCAGGATCCCATATATGTAATCAGTTACATGGGCTTAGGAAAGGTAGAGAACTTGGAGAAGGTGATAAAGACATTAGAGTTGGAAATGGTGCAATTGTTGCAGCTAAGACTGTCGGAGAATATCACCTTGTATTACCAACTGGTAATACATTGGTTCTGAACGAATGCTATTACATGCCGAACCTGATATGCAACATTATATCGGTTTCTTTGCTAAGTAAAGAAGGATATAATTTTGTATTACAGGACAGTGTTATGAACATTTTCCTTAACCAAAAGTTGGTTGGATCAGGCACGTTATGCAATGGCATTTATGTTCTAAATCAATCAACAGTTCTGAGCATAACAAACACACACAAGAGGAAGAGTTCTGAACTCAACGAATCCTTCTTGTGGCATTGTAGACTGGGTCACATCAATGCAACACGACTAGCTAAGTTGCATAAGGATGGATATTTAAATCCGTTTGAATTTTCATCCTATGACACTTGCCAGTCATGTCTCAAAGGCAAGATGACCAAGACTCCGTTTACGGGACACGGAGAAAGAGTTACCGAACTCTTAGGACTAATACATAGTGATGTATGCGGTCCCATGTCTACACATGCCAGGGATGGTTCTTCATACTTCATTACATTCACTGACGATCTCTCTAGGTTCGGGTATGTGTTCCTGATGAAACACAAATCAGAAGCTTTTGAGAAATTTAGGGAATATAAACAAGAAGTTGAGAACCAAACCGGAAAAAGTATTAAAATCCTTCGATCTGATCGAGGAGGAGAATACTTAAGCAATGAATTCCTGGGCTTCCTAAAAGAGAATGGGATTCTCTCTCAGCTGACTCCTCCATATACACCACAACACAACGGTGTATCAGAACGGAGGAACCGCACCCTATTAGATATGGTGCGCTCTATGATGAGTACAGCTGAGTTACCTATTTCCTTCTGGGGATATGCACTGGAGACTGCTGCATACCTACTGAATAGAGTTCCGACCAAATCAGTGCCTACCACTCCATATGAGATATGGAATGGCAAGAGACCATGTCTTAATTTTATTCAGATATGGGGTTGTCCGGCCTATGTTAAAACACAAAATCCGGACAAGCTCGAGGCAAGGTCTGTTCTATGTAAGTTTGTTGGATATCCCAAACATTCGCGAGGGTATATCTTCTACCACTCCGAGGAACAAAAAGTGTTTGTTTCTCGGCATGCCACTTTCTTAGAAAAGGGTTTTCTTATGAAACAGATAGGTGGCATTGAGGTAGAACTGGAAGAGGTTCCAGCAATACAGACTACAACAGAAGATTTGGTTGAACCAGAGGATTCCGTAGTTCCCGATGAACCCCAGCCTCTCCGCCGATCTAGTAGGGTTCCTCGCCAACCTGAGAGATACTACGGTTTTCTCATTGATGGTGGCAGTGAGGATTGCATCATGGAGGATGATGACCCAACTAGCTTCGAGCAGGCCATCACTAGTGGGGACTCAGTGAAATGGCTGGATGCTATGCGGTCCGAGATGGATTCCATGTACACCAATAAAGTATGGACTTTGGAAGTTGCTCCTGAAGGGGTAAAACCCATTGGGAGCAAGTGGATCTTCAAGAAGAAACTTGGTGTAGATGGGAAAGTGGAGACTTTCAAAGCTAGACTTGTAGCAAAGGGTTTTCGTCAAAGACCAGGTGTGGACTATGACGAGACCTTTTCTCCAGTGGCTATGCTTAAATCCATCCGAATCATGCTTGCCATTGCTGCCTTTCATGACTACGAAATCTGGCAAATGGATGTTAAGACCGCCTTTCTAAATGGTGATTTAGAAGAGTGCGTGTACATGACTCAGCCAGAGGGCTTCGTAGACAGTGGGAGCAGCGGGAAGGTGTGCAAGCTGCTTAAATCCATTTATGGATTAAAGCAAGCATCGCGGAGTTGGAACATCTGCTTTGACGTCGTTATCAAAGAGTTTGATTTCGTCAAAAATCCAGATGAACCTTGTATTTACAAGAAGGTGGCAGAGAGTAAGGTTGTCTTCCTCGTATTGTACGTGGACGACATACTCTTGATAGGAAATGATATTCCTATGCTGCAATCGGTCAAGCTCTTCTTATCACAAAGATTCTCAATGAAAGATCTTGGTGATGCCTCCTGCATATTGGGAATTAGGATCTATAGAGATAGATCCAAACGGATTTTGGGATTGTCCCAATCCAGGTACATTGACACCATACTAAAGAGGTTTAGTATGGAAGAGTCCAAGCGTGGGAACTTGCCCACGATCTCTGGAGTCACTCTCTCCAAAGAGAAGTCTCCCAAGACTGATTTGGAGAGAGCTCGCATGCAAAGGATACCCTATGCTTCGGCAGTAGGCTCTATCATGTATGCGATGCTATGTACCAGACCCGATATAGCATACTCACTAAGTGTAGTGAGCAGGTATCAAGCTGATCCTGGAGAGAGTCACTGGACAGCTGTGAAGAGCATTCTCAAGTACTTGCGAAGGACTAGAGATATGTTCTTGGTGTATGGTAACGGAGAACTCCAAGTGGAGTCCTTTACCGATTCGAGCTTCCAGAGTGATAAGGACGACTCTAAGTCGCAGTCGGGCTTTGTCTTTACCCTTTACGGAGGGGCGGTTAGCTGGAAGAGTTCCAAGCAGGAAACCGTGGCAGACTCGACGATGGAGGCTGAATACATCGCTGCCAACGATGCTGCCAAAGAGGCTGTCTGGATCAAGAAGTTCATTACTGAATTTGGAGTGGTTCCATCCATTGAGCGTCCAATACCTTTGTATTGCGATAACAATGGAGCGGTGGCTTTGGCCAAGGAACCCAGGTCCCATCAGCGATCCAGGCATATTCTGAGGCGGTATCACCTGATCCGGGAGATAATTGATCGCCGGGAGATCGAGGTCAGGAGAGTTGACACGAAGAACAACACGGCGGATCCACTCACGAAGGCCATTCCCCAGATACAGTTTGAGAGACTCTTCGGGATGCTCGGTATGAGATACTACAGCAGCTGGCCCTAGTGCAAGTGGGAGATTGTTAGTTGTATGTATGCCCTAGAGGCCAGTATTGTACAGATTATGTATATCATATTGGATGCTTGGACATATATAGAGATGACTTTCTTGCTCGACATGATAGTATGCTATCTGGTTACTATTTATCTTAATATGTACACTAGTCTCTTTATACTGTCTTATAGTTACATGTTGGTAAAGCCCTTAGGTTTGTACTTGACTACCTGGACTATGATGCAGATCATACTAGTGGGGACATGGTAGTCCATAAGTACATCCTTCAAGGTCCCTAGTCGTGGGTGTATCGAGACGGGGCATCGATATACCAGAGTAGACTAGCGTATACGCTTCTCGACCCATGTGATGGGCGATGGATGATCCCATATCCATTGGTGTTTGACATCAGAGATGGTATACGGGTGCTCAGTGGAAACTGAGTACACTGGACGGACTCGCCGAGAACTCCCAGATGGTATTATACCTCACGTCAGATGGCAGTTCTCAGGTGACACTTGTACAGGTTAGTCTGTAGACCCGAGATCGTCATAGAGTCTTGTGTGATTCCCACTGTGCTTTGATCTCCACCTTACCACGTCCATGAGGGCGTGCAAAACGGTGGTCTTTGGGTACAGTCCCGAGTCACATGGAGGCAATGAGCGATAGGAGGGGTTTCGTCTCTCCCGGTATTGGGAGTTGATGTTGCGCTGTGCTCGATTGGCCGTAACAGGGAAGTCCCTGGCCAGGGCTGATCAGAGATTTGCTGGTAAGTGTTACCAGTAGTTTCTCGACCCGTTATGAGCCTCACATCAGCACGACTTATCGGGTTATTGGGGTCTGACGTATACCACCCCTAGACTTGATATGCGACGTATCAGACGAAGAGACTGGACTGTATGGTAAGTGTTACTGGTCGGATTCGCAGGAGTGTGAGCGGGCTAGCTCGTCGATCTTCTGATCGCTCAATACCCGGGTGGCCGTTACGTTTAGCAGACCGCTTGCGGCTTGTGGGTGCTTGATATGATCATCATCTGCTACCGGCGTATTGACGAGTCTTTAGAGTCCTACACAGAGGTTTCCTGGCTCAAGCGAAACGAAATAGGAGCGCATATGAGATATGTGCAGGACCGAGAATAATGCGTGTATGTGATACCGCATTTCATTCTCGCGATATATGTTTCGATTGGTTATATTCGATATGACCTAGTTATCGAATCATTGATTCGATAAATCGATACATTGGGTTCTAGTCGGTTATGTGCGACATGACCGGATCATTGAATCAAATGTTGATTTAATGATTTAATGCATAATTATATATTTGATATATTGCATTGCATTAACTAGTATTGGTTCACTTTAAACGGATTTTTTCTCACTTGGATTGCACATTGTATATGTGATATACTTTTGTGCACATCTTTGTATCATGTTTGATGATACTTGATAATGTGATTAAGTGTAAAGGGTTAAACCATGGTTAAGTGATGATTAGGGTTTTGGTTTTTCATTTATTTATTTGTTTATTTATTTGAAAGGATTAAGTTAAGAATGGTGGCTTATTTTGGAGCTATGTTGAAGCTTCATGAAGCTTTGACAAAGTCCACCATCCTTATCTCATCCTTAACCCTAACCACACTTACTAACCTTGGTTTAATCTCTACACTTGACCATGGTCAAGATATGATAAGTATTCATATTAGTTTTATTTTAAAATATGAACACTTATCTTTCTTTCTTCATCTTCATCTTCTTCTTCTTCTTCAAGCTCAAGGTCCATCAATGGCAACTTGAGTTAAAGTGAGACAAATCCAATTCTAAAGTGAACCCACCTCCTATTTCTTCACCCTCTACCTCTTGCCAAGTTGTTTTGGGTGTTTACTTCACAAGTTTCACAAGTTTGTGATGTCGGAGCTTGAGTTTGTGCAACCTCGACGTAGATCGTCTTTGACAAGAAGCCGACGACCTATTCCGCACGTTTCTCCGATGAAGCCGTCACGAGAGTTCAAGCTTCAAGATGGACAGCGAGAGGACGCCCTTGCGGAGCCATGGAGGTGGATATCCGGATCTACAAAGGTTGTAATTTCCGTATCCCAGTAGTTAACTGTTAACTAGCTTTTAGTTTCGCCTAGAATTCTAGCAAACGATCCGTAGTCGGGTCTCTCGGCACCGTTAAAATTTTAATATGGCATGTTCGATGCCTTGTGTGACCTCATTAGGGTGCCTAGGAACCCTACAGAATCTCCGGCTCAGGGTTTGCCATTGGTTTCTCAGCGCAAGGAGCCTCCTCGTCCTCTGTCAGTGAATGAGAAATCACATGACAAGTCGCTACGTAGTCTTTGGATTCATCCGATGAATTTTCTCCATCGTTTTCGTCCTCGACAAAAGAACAAGTTGCCCCCGGCGTGTCCGTCTTCTTTGGAGAGTGCGACTGTGGTGGGTTCACCTTCCAACTTTCAGACAGCGCGAACTTGCCTCGTAGGTACTGATCCTCGATCCATCCCTTAAAGACGAAACAATCCTCGATCGGGTGACTTACCATTTGGTGGTAAGGGCAATAATTGGGATTATTAAGATCGCCTGGCTGCGACAGACGCTTTGGACTCGGCAGATTGATGAGTCTGTTGCGCACTGCCAGCTCGAACAGTCTTCTCGTTTTATTTTGAGGAAACGAGTAAGGACGTCCTAGCCTCTCTTCGAGGGATGGGCGTGGATGCGCGTTATTTTGGCGAATGACCGGCTTTGAGTCGCTCGGCCGTTGTTGAGCATTGGCAACGACAGTCGCCTTCCCTTTTCCTTTCTCATTTTGAGAGTCTGGTTTTGGAGGAGACGGTCCGTGGCCCATTTGATCCATTTGGGCTAATTTGTCGATCAAGGCCTGGAAGGTGGTCGGCCTGATGAACATCATGAATTGCGAGATAGTCGCCTGCGGATCAAGAGTGCCCACGAACATGCCTACTGCAGGTGCCTCTTCTATGCGTTGTTCGCATTTCGACCATAGATTTCGCCATCGTGTTGCGTATTGAACCCACGTTTCGCCTGGCCTTATCCTGTCATTGATCAATGCCGTAATCGGGGTGCGTTCACTAGCACTTGCAAATCTTTGTGTAAATAGTAGCTCCATCTCCGCAAATGTTTTGACGGAGTCGTTAGGTATCTCTGAATACCATTTGAAGGCCGTTTCCGCTAAGCTGCCGATGAATTGGCGTAGCAACAATTTGTCATCGCCTCCAGTATTGCTGCATAAGGCCCTGAATTGAGCGACATACTGATGCGGATTCCCTGCCCCTTAATATACGTGGAACTTAGGGATTGTATATCCCGGCGGGCAACTGATCTGGTCATACCAACTCGGATAGGGCCGTCCGGTTCTAACAATTTGCCCAGCCGCTTCATTCGCCTGATGAACCCGGATCTGCTAAGCTATATATTCGTCCAGGTCAGCTTTGGAGATTTCCTCCTCTTTGGCTGTTGACAGAGCCGATGGAGGATTTAACGTTTCTCCCCTATCGTCTTCGAGGACGATGGGGGGATCTTCAGCAGGAGGGTCTTGTTGAATCATCATACCCACCATGTCTTGGAACAGGAGGGCCATTTTCTTTATGCTGGCTGCTTGTTCCGCAGCCTCTTTATCCTTCTTCTCCAATATCCGGCGAAGAAACTCAATGTCAGTTTCTTGTTCTTGACGCTCATCCGAGGACGTTTCAGAGCTTTCTTTTGGCCCAGTGAGTGCGGCCATCGCGTTCATCATCTCCTGGAGCTTTTGTTGTTGCTCCTGGGCTTTCGTCACGGATCGGGTGCGCGGTCGGTGACCCGTCAAAGCGCGGCTTCCTTCCTTTCCGGAAGCCATATAAACTGTGTGCACTACCATGCCCCCAGACTTGGGGCGTTTGTGTTCAGCGCTTTTACGGTGTGCCTCGTTCACAGGGGCTTTTTGTGGCTTCCTTCTCTTTTGAGTGATTGGCGTTGAGGGTATCGCTGCAGTAGACATCCGAGTAGCCGTTGCTTCTTCTGGCCTGACAGAGTAGTCTTTCTCCTGTCGAACCTCCGTCTTTTTCTGTCGGTGGAGATAGTTTTCATCAATCACCGACTCTTGGACCTGTCGCCAGACCTTGTAAATTTTAGAGGACAGCCGTCAAAGAGGCTGCTCTAGCTGCTTCTCTGGAATACTCTTCGCAGGTGAAGGAGTTCGCTTCAACACCGCAATAGGAGAGTTTCTGCGCACCGATTTCAGCAATTCAAAGCTGTTCCCGGTTAGAACAGCAACATCGATCCCCACCGTTAGAGTTGGAGGAGTAAATCCAGAGGGGGAGTTGCCCCCAGCCTTCCTCACTCGGCGCCAGTAGCGACGTCGAGCATGTCGTGCTGATGGAGTTGTTTCGGCTATAGGGGTGACCTCCTCATGCCCCCTACGTTGGTCAGAACCTGCTGGTACCAGCCTTTTAAAGACCGACGTCCATTGAATGGGGATGGCCAGCCTATCAAAAGCAGACTTCCGAGTAGGGGAAGCAACCTTGGTGATTTCGCCGAGAACGGGAGTAGGGATGGCTATCCGCTTCGGGATAACGCCTTCTGGTATTGCAGGCTTCTTTATGGACCCGTTGGAGTTCTGGTCTAGTCCGTTAAAAACTGAGGCAGTGGAGTTGGGCGACCCGTTGAGAGGGGTCGCGGCAGTGGTAAGTCGATCAAAGACCGACTTCTTTGGGGCTTCTTGCACCGTCATTGGGGCATTGAAGCTCATTGGTGGGAGCATGGTCCCGAAGAATAATCCAGTGGTGGCTTGAGTTACTTGCTCCACTGGCATCTTGAAAAGGGAGGCCGCTTGGGGCCCATAAGTCACTCCTCCAGCAGGGACGAAGCGAGAGTTGCAGTTGCAGGTAGTGCAATTTGAAGCCATTGATCTTCTGTTTTTTGCACGGAGCAAGACACCAAATCTTAGTACCTAGAATCCACAGGCAACCACAGCAAACCGCGATTTGTTCATGAACACGACACACGAAGTGTGGAGTGGAAAGAGGAAAATGTCCCACCGGGCGTGCCAGAATCTGTTCCCCTCCGAATGGCGGCGACGACGTGAGGACGTCTTGCCTGAGATTCAGGACAGATGCTATATGGTTCTATCCGTCTACCTCTCCGAAGACGCCAAGTTGATTTATGGCACCGTGTATCAGAGGTTTAGACGAATGCGACCGATGTAGCAGACTTTGTCAGATTCCCCCTCGCTAGAGGGGTTTTTGATTGTGGGGACGCTCTTCCCTGCAAGCGCAAGCCCCTGCAGTTAATTACGCTACCGCGTCGCGGTAACAACTTTCTCCTTCTCCAGAGTTTCGCTTCGTGTCGTGGGTGTTTGTTTTGTTTGTGGTTGCCCGTGGATTGTATATGGAGACTAATTTATATTGTCGCCCGTAGGACGTGGATTAGTCCAAATCCGTATTTACTTAGATTTGGGTTTGGTGTTTTTAGTTTAAGGATACGTTAGCCATTTTTGAGGCTAAGATCAACTTAAACGTTCGTTAAGGATACGTTAGTCTGATTTGAGACTAAGATCAACTTAACGGAAGAGCATTTTAGGGCTCCATTGTTCCAGTTTAAGGACATAGTGGTCCATTTTTAATATATGGCCGTCGGGACCCGTCACCTCTCTGACGCCGTTGAAGGATTACAACGACAGGTGTCAGAGAAGTTCAGAGATGTACCCTTGAACCAAAGTTGGTTAAGGGGTTTATATTCCAATTTGGGGCTAAAGTCTGTTTGAAGGTTTAAGGATACGTTAGCCATATTTGAGGCTAAGATCGACTTAAACGGGATCGTTTAGATCCGACAAAAGAGCATTTGGGGGCTCTATTGTTCCAGTTTAGGGACATAGTAGTCCGGGTTCCAGTTTAGGGACATGGGGGTCCATCGGATTTGTGGCCGTTGGGACCCGTCACCTCTTTGACGCCGTTGAAGGATTACAACGACAGGTGTCTGAGGAGTTCAGAGATGTACCCTCGAACCGGATGGAGATTGTTTTAAAAGAGCAGCCGTGCTCAGTCAGTTTAATTTGAGGACTTACGGCCATGATTGGGCTAAGTCCAGTTGAGAACGTTTTTCTTGATTTTTGTCCTATTAGGCCTGTGCTAGGGCTTTGCCCATGTCTAGTAATGCACTGCATTTTATCTTGGCCTGCTAGGCCTTTCTGACTTGGGCTCTGTCCTTTCATTTTCGATGCAGAACATCTGTCTTTGTTTGGGCTCTGCCCCCTTTTAAAATAATGCAAAGCATTTAATTCGGCCTGTTAGGTCTTTTTAATTGGGCTAGGCCCTTCTGCAAATAATGCAATGCATTAATTATTTGACGGTGGCTTGTCAGGCGCTTTGCGCCAAATAATGAGCGCAAGCGCTCGTGGAAGCAACACGTGTCGCACTCTGGTGAGCGCAAGTGCAACAGCGCAGTGCGCTGTGTCAGTGTGCTGCGCTGTTGCACTGCTAACACGTGGCGCTCCCTGGTGGCTTGCGCCAACACAGGAGCGCAACAGTGCAATTTTTGCAAGTGCAGAGCACTGTCTTATGTTTTGATCGATTTTAAATCAAAGAAAACAAATTTTTCTTGTTTTCAAAGAACCAATGGTTCACAAGTGCAAAGCACTATTTATTTATTATTATTTTTATTATTGAAGATCATTGATCTTGTTCTTAGATCAATGATCTATTAGAAATTCTTCTATCTTAAAGGTCTTTTACCTTTTTCTTCTTGAAATTTCTTCAGAGTTCTCTCTGTTTGAAGTTATTGATTTCTCACAATTGTTTTTTCTTTTTTGAATTGAGGTCTAGGGTCCTTTTTATAGTGCCCATAAATTAGTTAAATTTGTTAAAGAGATCTTTCTCTGAGTGATTTGGGGAATTTTCCCACCGTTGGATCTTTGATCCAATGGCTTCTGTTTTACAGAAGAAAATCTTCTTGTTTTAACAAGAACGGAAAGATTTCTTTAAAATCTTAATTCTGTTTGGCGCAAATGCCCCAGCGCGTGACACGTGTCAAGCAGCGCAAAGTGCAGTGCAACTGCGCCGGCGCATCTGCGCTGACACGTGTCGCGCAGCGCAACTAAAGCGTTGCTTCCTTTAATTTTGCTTTAAATAGAGCTTTGCTCTGATTGGGTGCGCTGCTTTGGGCGCAGCGCTGATGTATCCGTGCTTGACACGTGACGCGTTGCGCCCGGGATTTGAAGCGTTGCTTCAAAATTTGAATTTTGAATTTCCAACAGAGCTTTGCTCTGATTGGGGGAAACAGTCATCTCTATATATGTCCAAGCATCCACTATAATATGCAATAATAGCCTCTAGGGCATACATATTCCTAACAATCTCCCACTTGTACTAAGGCCAGCTGTTGTAGTATCTCATATCCAATATCCCAAAAAGTCTCTCAAACTACGTCTGGGGGAGGGCGTTCGTGAGTGGATCCACCGTGTTGTCCTTCGTATCTACTCTCATGACCTTGATCTTCCGGTGATCAACTATCTCCCGGATCAGGTGATACTGTCTCGGAATATGTCTGGATCGCTGATGGGACCGGAGTCCTTGGCCAAAGCCACAGCTCCATTGTTATCACAATACAAGGGTATTGGATCCTCAATGGATGGAACCACACCAAGTTTAGCTATGAACTTCTTCATCCAGACAGCCTCTTTGGCAGCATCGTTGGCAGTGATGTATTCAGTCTCCATCGTCGAGTCTGCTACGGTATCTTGCTTGGAACTCTTCCAATATACCGCCCTTCCATTGAGGGTGAAGAAAAACCCGAGACCGACTTGCTGTCGTCCTTATTGCTCTGGAAGCTTGAATCGGTAAAGAACTCCACCTGGAGTTCACTGTTACCATACACTAAGAATATTTATTTAGTCCTTCTCAAGTACTTAAGAATGTTCTTCACATCTTTCCAGTGCTTCTCCCCTGGGTCTGATTGATACTTACTTACAACACTAAGTGAGTAAGCTATATCCGGTCTGGTGTATAACATCGCATACATGATAGAACCAACTGCAGAAGTATAGGGTATCACATGCATGCAAGCCCTCTCCAAATCAGTCTTGGGAGACATCTCTTTGGAGAGAGTGATTCCTGAACAAGCGGGTAAATTACCACGTTTAGAATCTTTCATACTAAACCTCTTTATATGGTGTCTATGTACCTGGATTGGGACAATCCCAACATCCTTTTAGATCTATCTCTATAGATCTTTATCCCCAGGATGTAGGAGGCATCATTCAGATCTTTCATGGAGAACTTTTGTGATAGGAAGAGTTTGACCGAGTGCAGCATAGGATTATCATTTCCTATCAAAAGTATGTCATCCACGTATAATACGAGGAAGACAACCTTACTCTCTACAACCTTTTTATATATACAAGGTTCATCTACGTTTTTGATGAAGTCAAACTCTTTGACTGCCACATCAAAACAGATGTTCCAGCTTCGCGATGCCTGCTTTAATCCGTAGATTGATTTAAGTAGCTTGCACACCTTTCCGCTGCTCCCACTGTCTATGAAGCCCTCTGGCTGTGTCATATACACGCTCTCTTCTAAATCACCATTTAGAAAAGCGGTCTTGACGTTCATCTGCCAGATTTCATAGTCATGGTATGCAACAATGGCAAGTAGGATCCTGATGGACTTAAGTATAGCCACTGGAGAAAAGGTCTCATCATAGTCGATACCTGGTCATTGATGGAAACCTTTTGCTACAAGTCTTGCTTTAAATGTCTTAACCTTTCCATATACACCAAGTTTCTTCTTAAAGATCCACTTGCTCCCAATGGGTTTTACCCCTTCAGGAGCAACTTCTAAAGTCTATACTTTATTAGTGTACATGGATTCCATCTCAGATCGCATAGCATCTAACCATTTCACAGAGTCTCCACTTGTGATGGCCTGCTCGAAACTAGTTGGGTCATCATCTTCCATGATGCAATCCTCACTCCCACAGTCTATAAAAAAACCGCAGTATCTCTCAGGTGAATGAGGAACCCTACTAGATCTGCGGAGTGGCTGAGGTTCGTCGAAGACTAATGAATCCTCTGGTTCTACTAAATCATCAATTGTAGTTTGTGTATCCGGAACTTCTTCCAGTTCTACTTCATTACCACTAATTTCTTTCACAAGAAATTCCTTTTCTAAAAAGGTGGCATGTTGAGCAACAAACAACTTTTGTTCCTCACTGTGGTAGAATAGATATCCATGTGAATTCTTTGGATATCCCATGAACTTTCAAAGAACTGATCATGCTTCGAATTTGTCCGGATTCTATTTTTTAACATAGGCCGGACAAACTCATATCTTAACTCGTTCAAGATATGGTCTCTTTCCATTCCATATCTCATATGTGTAGGGTTCCTAGGCACACACATGAGGTTCTACAAGTGATCAACCATGCCAAAATCAAATTTTTTATGTGCCAAAGAAACCCTAATGCTAGATCGTTAACTAGAGGTAAGGCGATACTAAGCAAGTTAACAACTTAACTACAAGTGAAAGTGACTACAACCTTTGTAGATCCGGTCCTCCACTTCTTTAGCTCCGTGATGACGTCCCTCCGCTGCGATCAACCGGATCCCGGACTCTAGCGATGGTTTCGTCGGAGAAATGATCGAGCTAGGTCGTTGACTTCGATGCCGAAGATGATCTACGTCGAGGCGACTCAAACTCAAGCTCCATCTTCACTTGGTCATGAAACTTGTGAAGATAACACACTCTACTACATGGCAAGTAGTAGAGAATGAAGAAATAGGAAGTGGGTTCACTTTGGATTTGGATTTCTCACTTGATTTCATCACTTGAAATTTTTAAGAAAGCTTTTTTCTTTTCTTCATGAAGAAGAAGAAGAAGAAGAAAGAAAAATGAATTATCTCTAAAATAATAAATCAAGTGAATCTTATCACAATGCAACCATGGGTGAAGTAAACACATGAAGAGAATAAACTAGGGTTTAGGTGTAATGGTTGGGTTAAGGAAAAAACAAAATGGTTGAAGCTTCATGAAACTTCAAGAATAAAACAAAGAAAGCCACCATATTTGTTTTTGCCAAAAATAAATGAATAAAATAAATGAATAAGCTAAAACCCTAACCATTAACCTAAACATGCTTTAAAGCATACACACACCCAAGCTTGCATGTATCATCAAACATGATACAAACTAGTGCACAAGCATATATCACATATACAACTTGTGCAAATCAAGTGAGAAAAATAATCTTAAGTGAACAATACTAGTCAATGTAAAGTAATATATATAATATATAATTATACATTAAATCATTAAATCAACACTTGATTTAATGATCCGGTCATACTGCATATAACCGACTAATATCAAGTGCATCATCATATCGAATCAACATTTGATTCGGTAACCCGGCTATATCTTATATAACCGTCCGATGATACAAATCGCGAGAATAGAATTCAGTATCACATACTGATATTATTCTCGGTCCCGCACATATCTCATATGTGCTCCTATTTCGTTTCGCTTGAGCCATGAAACCTCTGTGTAGGACTCTAAAGACTCGTCAATACGCCGGCAGCAGGTGATGATCATATCAAACACCCACAAGCCGCAAGCGGTCTGCTAAACATAACGGCCACCCGGGTATTGAGCGATCAGAAGATCAACGAGCAAGCCCGCTCACACTTCTGCGAATCCAACCAGTAACACTTACCGTACAGTCCGGTCTGTTCGTCTGATATGTCGCATATCTCGCATAGGGGTGGTAAACGTCAGACCCCAGTAGCTTGATAAGTCATGCCGATGTAAGGTCCACAACAAGCGTGAAACTACTGATAACACTTACCAGTAAATCACTGCAGCCCTGGCCAGGGATTTCCAGTTATGGCCAGTCGCGCATAGCGCAACATCAACCCCCAATACCGGGAGAGACGAATCCCCTCCTATCGCTCATTGCCTCCATGTGAATCGGGACTGTACCCAAAAATCACCTGTTTGCACGACTCAGTAGAGCCGTGGTAGGATGGAAATCAAAGTACAGTGGGAGACACACAAGACTCTATGACGATCTCGGGTCAACAGACTAAGCTGTACCAGTGTCACCAGAGAACTGCCATCTGATGTGAGGTATAATACCATCTGGGAGTTCTCGGCGAGTCCGTTCAGTGTACCCAGTCTCCACTGAGCACCCGCATACCATCTCTGATGTCAAACACCAATGGATATGGGATCATCCATCGCCCATCACATGGGTCAAGAAGATATACGCTAGTCTACTCTAGAATATCGATGCCCCGTCTCGATATTCCCACGACTAGGAACATTGAAGGATGTACTCATGGACTATCCAGGCCCCACTAGTATGATCTACATCATAGTCCTGGAAGTCGAGTACACATCTTAAGGGCTTTATCAACATGTAATAGAGAGACAGAAAGTATACATGTTAAGATAAAAAGCAACCAGATAGCATACTATCATGTCGAGCAAGAAAGTCCTACCTATATATGTCCCAGCATCCACTACAATATACATCCAATGTACAGCAATGGCCTCTGGGCATACATATAACTAACAATCTCCAACTTGCACAAGGGCCATCTGTAGCAGTGGTTGCAGTATCTAATACTTAACCATCCCCTATAAGTCTCTCTCTGGGAAAAGGCCTTTGTGAGTGGATCCGCCGTGTTGTCCTCTGAGTCTACTCCCCTAACCTCGATCACCCTGGAGATCAACTATCTCCATGATCATGTGATGCTGCCTTAGAATATGTCTGGGTCACTGATGGGACCAGGGTTCCTGGGCCAAAGCCGCACTTCCATTGTTACACAATGGTAGGAACCTAGTTCATCTCATGAACCAATATACACCCAAACTGCCTCTTTGGTAGTATCTTTAATAGCGATGTTACCAGCCTTTATCGTCTAGTTTGCCACGGTATCTAGCTTGCAACTCTTCCAACATACCGTCCTCTACTGAGGGTAAAGACAATTCCTACGACTGACATTCAGTCGTCCTTATCACCCTGGAACATTTCCAGTGATTCTCCCCAGGATCCATTGATACCATCTTACTACACCTAGTAAGAATCCTAACATCCATTTAGATCTATCTTATAGATCCAAAACCCAGGATTTAGGAGGTATCGCTTTGATCCTATTTGGAGAATCCTTGTGATAAGTGGAGATTGACCGAGCGTAGCATAGGAAACACCTTCCCCATTAAGAGTATATCATCCATGTACTCTACGAGGATCACCACCATACTCCCTACTACCCTTTTGTATATACAAGGTTCATCTACCATTTTGATGAAGTCAAACTCTTTGACTACCACATCAAAACAGATGTTCCAACTCCGCGATGCCTGCTTTATTCTGTAAAGCAACTTGCACACGTTTCCGCTGCTCCCACTGTTTACGAAGCCCTCTGGCTGTGTTCTTATAGACGTTCTCTTCTAAATCATTATTTAGAAAAGTAGTCATGGCACCCAACCACCAGATATCGTAGTCATGGTATGTAGCAATGGCAAGTAGGATCCGGATGGACTTAAGCATAGCCACTGGAAAAGGTTTCATCATTATCCACGCCTGGTTGATGACGAAAACCTTTAACATGTCTAGCTTTGAAAGTCTCAACTTTTCCATCTACACCAAGTAATCTTCTCAAGATATACTTGCTCCTGATGGGGATTTAACCCTTCAGATATAGCAGCCAAAGTCCATACTTTGTTGGTGTATATGGATTCCATCTCAGATCGCTAAGCATCCAGCCATTCTTACAGAGTCCCTACTCTCGATGGCCTGCTCGAAACTAGTTGGGTCATCATCTCATGATGCATTCCTCGCTCCCACTGTCATCGAGAAACCGAAGTATCTCTCAGGCGGATGAGGAACCCTACCAGATCGGCGGAGAGGCTGAGGTTCGCCGGGGACTATTGAATCCTTTGGTTCTGTCAAATCAGCTGCAGTTTTTGTATAGCTGGAACCTTTCCAGTTCTACAGAACTGACCTTGCCTCGATCTTGTCCGGATTTTGCTTTTTACATAGGCCGGACAATCCTAAATCTCAACTTACTTAAGAGATAGGCTCTTCCCATACCATATCTTATATGGAGTGGTAGGCACTGATTTGATCCGAACCCAATTCAATAGGTATGCAGCTTCTCAAGTGCACAACCCCCTTTAAGAAACAGGTAACTCAGTAATACTCATTATAGAGCACACCATATCATATAGGGTGATATTGCTCCGCCCTGATACACCGTTGTGCTATGGTATATTCAGAGGAGTAATACGGAGAGAGAATCTCATTCTCCTTTAGAATAGTCCAAGAATTCCATGTACAAGTATTCTCCTCCCTGATCTCATCATAGGACATAATACTTATACCTTTATTTGGTTCTCTACTTCTAACTTATATTCATTGAATTTCTCAAAAGCTTCAGACATGTGTTTCAACAGGAACATATGTCCAAATCTTAAGAGATTATCAGTGAATGTAAGGAAGTATAAAGAACCAGTCCTGGCATATGTAGACAGGGGACCTTACATACATCATCATGTATCAGTCCCAAGAGTTCACTAGCTCTTTCTCTGTTTCCGATAAACAGAGCTATGGTCATCTAATCTTTGTGACATGACTGGCAAGTTTCACAAGATGTAAATTTAAACTGATTTAAATATGCATCTAAATGTAACTTCAGCCATTCGGGTCGCATTGATATGACCTAGTCTACAATGTCTCAAGAAGGATTCGTTCATTTCTAAACTCTTCCTCTTGTGTGTGTTCTGTATACTAGGAACTGTAGTTTGATTTAGAACATCAATGCTTTTAGATAACGTGCCTGATCCGATCAACTTTGTATATAGGAAATGTTCAAAACAATATCCAACAATACAAAATCATATCCTTCTTTACTAATAAAGAGACTGATATGATTTTGTATATCAGGTTCGATATCTAATAGCATTCGTTCAGAATCAATGTACTGGTAATACAGGATGACAGTGACCAACAGACTTGGCTGCAACACTTGCCCCGTTTTCTGTCTCATGAAACTTATCACCGTTCTCAGTTCTCTACCTTTTATAGCCCATGTAACAAATTACATATCTGGGATCCTGATCCGGTATCAGATACCCAGGACGCAGAGGATACTGAGAAACAGTTCTGTGTAACGAACACACCCGAAGAAGATGCATCATATGCACTTTCTTCGTTTGGGCGGCATGGGAATCTTGGTATTCCCCTATTTCCTGCTCGGTCTTATAACAATTATAAGTTGAAGCGGGACCAACGTTCCCCAGCTCAGTATAACAAGCGGGTTCGGTCAATACATCCATATTATTATCTTGATTAAGGCGTGATATGGTCGCTACCTGGAGAGAGAGAGAAGAAAACACTCTGCGTGCGCTCTTGCAAGATTAGATTGGTTATTTATTTTATCTAATCAGGATGGCTCCCACTGTTTTTATCAAATCTTCCTTCAAATCCTAAAAGGAAAGACTAGCCGGGATTAATTACACTCTATAAGTTCGCCAATCTTTCAGCCAGGCCAGTGTCGGTACTTTGAGGAAGGTTCCCCGTGCTTTCGTTCGGACCTAATTACAATAAACCTCGTTTTCCCAGGGGCATAACCCCGTTGACACCTTTCTAGACACCTACTTGATCGGCTAATTGCAAAGTGCAAAACTCTCCCAGAAGTAACAATTACTCGCAGTGGGTATCGGGATCCAACTATCATATAGAAGGTATGCAGTCTCATTGCAAATTTCAATACTTGAAACTCCCGATAATGGTTTTTACCCCTAGCACTTATAACCTTAACTATGGTCAACAAATCATAAGTACTAGTCAAGTTCTACCCGTCATTTCGTCATTAATTAGACCCACCCACATGACCCTTAACTAAGGTCAACAAAGTCACGCGACTGTCCTAACTAATCGCATCATATGCGGTGTAGGAAGGCATCACTTAGCTACCGTACACTGTGCCTTGACTATGGTCAACAAACACAGCACGAATACTAAGTACTCTACTTCCTAAAATGACGGAGGCTTGCGGATGATTTTTAAGAAAACCTTTAATGCTTTGAACTTGATCTCGTTGCGGAATCAAATGGTTTTTAAATGGAGTGTTTTTTAGGCTTTTCTAGTTTTGCTAAAGGGGTCACTCCCGGTGAAGGGATCGTCGGCCCTTTCCTCATCGAATAAGGTGCAGGATATATCATATATACCGCTGTGCAAAGCAAAAACTATAGAAGCAATCAAAAGACAAACCGAGGGGTGTAGTATCTGCCAGTTATTGCTAAAGAGGTCACTCCCGGTGAAGGGATCTCGGCCTTTTCCTCATCGAATAAGGTGCAGGATGTTCTACAAGGAACACCGCTATGCAAAGCAAGAACTGTAGCTACCCGTTTTTAAGAAATTCGATTCCACAACATCTTTTAGGTTTATTTTCTTTCATTAATCTCATTAATAAATGTCCCATCATTTAAGTCCACCTAAACATCACAGATAAATATAACATACGCTTATGCCATCCGCATTCGCCTCGATGTCCCGTCTGCACCGTTAGGTTAGGTAACTAACGCCAGAGCGAGGCAGGGCTAGCGCGGGTGTAAAACATAAGCAACGTCTATATAATATATCATATATACTATATGCAATATCTATCTGAACATATCACATGATCACATCACAGATAACGCAGCAGAAAATATCATATGAAATATTGGATATACTAGGACGTCCGTGTTTTATTTTGAGCCTGAATAAAACACGGATTCCACGGTCGTGATGAATAGCCAATCCCACATCCCTAGACCCCTACGAGAGCGGCAAGCAACCCTACCAATTCTAGAGTTAGGAGACCCGGACTCGACTCCTCGAGATGGTCTCCCACTGGACCTTAGAACCCGGTTACTTATGCTCCCCTCCTTGGGTCTATCCTAATGCGGAAAAGTAAATAATATACAAAGGTGACATCTTCCGCAACCTGGAAGTGCCCCAATAAAAGAATATTACATACAAGTTTTTTACATGAATGAAAATGAAAAACACTCATCTCACATAAAAAACCCCGGCTATTCAAACACGACGATCCAATATAACATATCCAGCAACACATAACATCACATGTCATCAACATAAGTAAATATGCCCATCCCAATTGTCGTTGACATATAGCAATGAAACCGGCGATATCACATATTACACTTACGGTCACAGAAAAGAAAGTGTAAAACTACAACAGTTGGAATCCGCAACCTACATAGACATCGCATGCCTAACCAAATGAATTCCTTAGACATCGCATGCCTAACAATTATAAACCCCGCATTTTAGTCTCATTATCGAAAACACTTTTCAATATCAAGTCGGGCAATTCAACAAGAGCCCCGACATTTTGATCGAATGCTCGTCGCAACTTTAGTAGACGGCATATACCGTCGACGAAGTGCACCAAGGTGGAACACCGCTGCCGCGAGCACCCGAACGGATGCTTTCGGCGACGGGGTTCTCCTACAGTCACTTGGTCAGGGCTATAGGGCGTGGCTATCTATTAAGTTTACCGACGAGTATCCGCGTACGCTACGTGATTGCGACGGACTTTTGATCACATCAAAATCCCGTGGCAACCGATCAAGTGAGACTAAAGAGCTAGATTTATAACATCCAAATCAGTTATCTCATAACTACTTATGGATTCCAAATATTGTATCACATTCCAGATAAATAGAAAATGTTAAACTTTCCGATCGAACAATCAAACACCCAAGTTTTCCCGAAACAGCTCAACATATGAAATAAGTTTAAGAACATTCACTTCATGCCACAGTACCAACGGTCCAGCCGTAGAAGGGTCAAGCCAACGCCTCACATGTGGCACGTTGTACTGCCCCAAACCCTAAGGTTCAAAGGGCAGTTCAAGACGGTCACATAATCGAGTTAAGGTTTGTTGTCTTCTAGAGGGTCCATCGCGTTACTTGCACTACTTAGAACGTCCTTAAACCACGGAAAAATCCAACACTTGGAAATTTCCCGGCAGGGGAAAAAATGGGTATTTATATCCGGTCGAACTTCTTAACATGTTCTAAAATAACCCGGAAAAACACATAGACAAAGTTAAACAATCCGATCGAATCATCGAGTCCCCAAAACAACCCAGATAACTCAACTCTTGAGTATAATTAAAAATTTCCAGAAGAATCAGGAATCACAAACGGAGGTTACTGTGCAAAACTGATTACCTATTCTTTACATACGGCCGCGGAACCGCCGCCAATAGCATGGAAAGGCCGCGGTTCCACGGCGCTTTAGAGGTGTTAGGGACACGTGTTGCACAGTAACTCTTAGAAAATCCTGCTGATTTTTCTGAGTATTTTTAATTCACAAAAATCACAGTTTTGAAAAAATTTACAGAGAAGGGTGAAATCTAGGGTTTCGGGGTTCGATCGGGTTTCTAACTTTGTCTATACTTCGCCTAAGGCTCTAGCCAGGCTCTGATACCACTGTAGGGTTCCTAGGCACACTTATAAGGTTCTACAAGTGATCAACCATGCCAAAATTAAATTTTTTATGTGCCAAAGAAACCCTAATGCTAGATCGTTAACTAGAGGTAAGGCGATACTAAGCAAGTTAACAACTTAACTACAAGTGAAAATGACTACAACCTTTGTAGATCCGGTCCTCCACTTCTTTAGCTCCGTGATGATGTCCCTCCGCTGCGATCAACCGGATCCCGGACTCTAGCGATGGTTTCGTCGGAGAAATGATCGGGCTAGGTCGTTGACTTCGATGCCGAAGATGATCTACGTCGAGGCGACTCAAACTCAAGCTCCATCTTCACTTGGTCATGAAACTTATGAAGATAACACACTCTACTATATGGCAAGTGGTAGAGAATGAAGAAATAGGAAGTGGGTTCACTTTGGATTTGGATTTCTCACTTGATTTCATCACTTGAAATTTTCAAGAAAGCTTTTTTCTTTTCTTCATGAAGAAGAAGAAGAAGAAGAAGAAAGAAAAATGAATTATCTCTAAAATAATAAATCAAGTGAATCTTATCATAATGCAACCATGGGTGAAGTAAACACATGAAGAGAATAAACTAGGGTTTAGGTGTAATGGTTAGGTTAAGGAAAAAACAAAATGGTTGAAACTTCATGAAACTTCAAGAATAAAACAAAGAAAGCCACCATATTTGTTTTTGCCAAAAATAAATGAATAAAATAAATGAATAAGCTAAAACCCTAACCATTAACCTAAACATGCTTTAAAGCATACACACACCCAAGCTTGCATGTATCATCAAATATGATACAAACTAGTGCACAAGCATATATCACATATACAACTTGTGCAAATCAAGTGAGAAAAATAATCTTAAGTGAACAATACTAGTCAATGTAAAGTAATATATCTAATATATAATTATACATTAAATCATTAAATCAACACTTGATTTAATGATCCGGTCATACTGCATATAACCGACTAATATCAAGTGCATCATCATATCGAATCAACATTTGATTCGGTAACCCGGCTATATCTTATATAACCGTCCGATGATACAAATCGCGAGAATAGAATTCAGTATCACATACTGATATTATTCTCGGTCCCGCACATATCTCATATGTGCTCCTATTTCGTTTCACTTGAGCCAAGAAAACTCTGTGTAGGACTCTAAAGACTCGTCAATACGCCGGCAGCAGGTGATGATCATATCAAACACCCACAAGCCGCAAGCGGTCTGCTAAACGTAACGGCCACCCGGGTATTGAGCGATCAGAAGATCAACGAGCAAGCCCGCTCATACTCCTGTGAATCCAACCGGTAACACTTACCGTACAGTCCGGTCTGTTCGTCTGATATGTCGCATATCTCACCTAGGGATGGTAAACGTCAGACCCCAGTAGCTTGATAAGTCATGCCGATGTAAGGTCCACAACAAGTGTGAAACTACTGATAACACTTACCAGTAAATCACTGCAACCTTGGCCAGGGATTTCCAGTTATGGCCAGTCGAGCATAGCGCAACATCAACCCCTAATACCGGAAGAGACGAATCCCCTCCTATCGCTCATTGCCTCCATGTGAATCGGGACTGTACCCAAAAACCACCTGTTTGCACGCCTCAGTAGAGCCGTGGTAGGGTGGAAATCAAAGCACAGTAAGAGACACACAAGACTCTATGACGATCTCGGGTCAACAGACTAAGCTGTACCAGTATCACCAGAGAACTGCCATCTGACGTGAGGTATAATACCATCTGGGAGTTCTCGGCGAGTCCGTTCAGTGTACCCAGTCTCCACTGAGCACCCGCATACCATCTCTGATGTCAAACACCAATGGATATGGGATCATCCATCGCCCATCACATGGGTCGAGAAGATATACGCTAGTCTACTCTGGAATATCAATGCCCCGTCTCGATATTCCCACGACTAGGAACATTGAAGGATGTACTCATGGACTACCCAGGCCCCACTAGTATGATCTACATCATAGTCCTGGAAGTCGAGTACACATCCTAAGGGCTTTATCAACATGTAACAGAGAGACAGAAAGTATACATGTTAAGATAAAGAGCAACCAGACAGCGTACTATCATGTCGAGCAAGAAAGTCCTACCTATATATGTCTCAGCATCCACTACAATATACATCCAATGTATAGTAATGGCCTCTAGGGCATACATATAACTAACAATGTGGTATTTAGGCATGGATTTTATGGAACTTGATTCAATAGGTATGTAGTTGTCTCAAGTGCATAACTCCAAAAGGAGATAGGTGACTCAGCAACACTCATCATATAGCGCACCATATCTAATAGGGCGCGATTCCTCCGCTCCGATACTCCATTTTACTGTGGTGTATACGGAGGAGTAAGCTGAGAGAGAATCCCATTCTCTTTTAGATAATCTTGGAATTCCGTGCTTAAGTATTCACCTCCTCGATCAGATTGAAGGATTTTATTACTTTTACCCATCTGGTTCTCTACTTCGTTCTTATATTCCTTGAATTTCTTAAAAGGTTCAGATTTGTGTTTCAACAGGAACACATGTCCGAATCTTGAGAGATCATCAGTGAATGTAATGAAGTAAGAGGAACCATTCCTGGCATGTGTAGACATAGGACCGCATACATCACTATGTATTAGCCCTAAGAGTTCAGTAGCTCTTTCTCCGTGTCCAGTAAACGGAGTTTTGGTCATCTTGCCTTTGATACATGGCTGGCAAGTTTCATAAGATGTAAATTCGAACGGATTCAAATATCCATCTTTATGTAATATAGCTAGTCTTGTTGTATTGATATGACTAAGTCTACAATGCTACAAGAAGGTTTCGTTCATTTCTGAACTTTTCCACTTGTGTGTGTTTTGTATATTTAGAACTGTATTTTGATTTAGAACGTATATTCCATTACATAATGTACCAAACCCAATCAACACTTGATTTAGGAAAATATTCATAACATTTCTCTAGTGCAAAGTTATATCTTTCTTTATCTAATAAAGAAACGGATATTATATTGCACATCATCGATGGTACATAATAATAGTCATTCAAAATCAATGTAATACCATTTGGTAGTACAAGGTGATATTCGCCGACAGCTTCGACAGCAACAATTGCTCCATTCCCTACCCTGAGAGACATATCACCCTTTCCCAGTTCTCTACTTCTCTTTAACTCTTATAACATATTACAAATGTGGGATCATGATCTGATATCTAATACCCAGGATATAGAGCAGACTGAGAAACAGTTCTCAATAACTAACACACCTGAAGAAGATGCATCAAAATGCCCTTTCTTCGTTCGGGTTGCATGGGAATCCGTGCATTCCTATATCCCTTGCTTAGACTGTAACACCTTAGAATGTGAATGGGGGTTATTATACTTTAATGTGTGGTTTTTAGTAAAAAGTTTACCAAAACGGTTTTCAAATATTTTATCTGGATTTATGAATATTTTATTAGAATTTAATTTGGACTGCACACACATGTGCATGTTAACTAGGGTTAAGCATGGGGTTAAACCATGTTTAGATAACCATGGTGGACTAACCCATTTAATTAAGTTAATTTGAATTTATTAGGAGTATTAGTTTTTTTTTTAAAATATGATTGGTGTTAGGGGTTGACTTGGGTTGGAGAGAGAGAGAGAGAGAGAGAGGGAGCATGATGGCATGAACTATGCTTGATCATCATGATGAGAGAGGGGGGGAATAGGTTGACTCTCTTTTCTTTGTTTTCAAATCAATTATTTTTCCCTCACACTCATTCTCACATCTCTCTCTCCCTCTCACTTTCACACACACACAACTTCACAGCAGCAGCAGCAGCTGAAGCAACAGCAGCAGCAGCATCAGAAGCAGCAGCATCAGCATCAGCAACAGCATCAGCAACAACAGCAACAGCAACACTAGCAGCAGCAGTAAAATTCCCTTCTTCTTCTCCTTCTTCCTGCATTCTAGGATCAAGTGAGGTATAATTTCTTAAACTCAACTCCTTTCTTTGCTAGCATGTGGTTATTTAGCTTCGGGTAGTGTTTAATGTGGATTTTTGTGCTAGTTTGTGGTTTAAGTGGGGTTTAAGCTAAGTTGGGATTATTATGTCTTAATTGACTTAGGTAGGTGTTATTAGTGCTGTTTTAATTTAGTAGTGTCACTAGATTTCTTTATAACACCCTAAAGTCACAAATTTGAAATTAAAATACGGTTTTGAAGCAAACTGTAGGATATTTGAGATCTGCTGCATCTGTGATCTTTTTCTAGTCTAGCAAACATGTTCAGTTTAGTGTGCAGGCTTTTTAGAGTAGTGTGTAGGATTTCGTGCTCGTTTCCCTCCCCAAAATCCGGCGACATTCCTTGCTTTTCCGGCGTCGCCGGCCCCCATGTTGAGTTGGGTGTTGGTGTTTTGGCTAGTGGTGTCTGTGAGCGTCTTCTAGTGTTTGGTATTGTTTGGGTTTTGGGTTTCTGCTGTTGGTGAAATCTGGGAGAGTATGGTTAGTTTTGGTGTTTTGTGGACTTTGACGTTAATTTGATGGTTTAGTTGGAGAATAGGGTAAATCAGGGTTTTTAAGATTAGATTAGCTCTAATGTGTGCTGTTGGTATCACTTGGTTACTGTAATTTCACCTAATATCACTAGTGCATTCTATTGTTGCAAACTAAGTGTTTTAAAACGTCTTTGAAACTAAACTTTAAGATACGTAGAATCTGCTGTATCTGGGATTATAATTTTTGTAAGAAAACATATACATTAGGCTATACTTTGTGTTAGGATTATAGTGTAGAAACCTGGACCTTTTTCACCTGTTTTTGGCCGATATCAACCCTATGGTGGCCGACCCAAATGTTTGGGAATTTGTTGGATTTTTGCAAGTAGTTGTCTGTAGGTATTGTGAGGGGTTTGGTCTTATTTGATTTTCTTGTTTTTGCTCCAGATTAAATCTGGGACCGTTTACCAATATTTTGCGTAGTGGGACTTGTGCGACACGTAGGATACGGGTCGAGTTGGTGTGCTGTGTGTCATAGCGTGTCGCGGTGGTTTTTGACGTATACACACACGTTACGTATACGCACGCGTTTAGCTTGCGACGCTAATTTCTCGTATAATCTTGAGATCGTGTTTTTGCAGGATTGTGCCTTATGAGTGTTGCTTGTGTAAATTCTAGGTTCGCAGGCGGGGACTTCGAGCGCCGCGGAGAAAGGAAAGCAGGTGGTCGGATACACCTAGCACCAGATCACGGGTGTGTAGATGTAATATCTACGGGGGGAAATCGTTTGGATGGCGCAAGACGCCCGTAGTTCAGATAGTTTATAAACTTCTAGTAGAACTAGTATCTATGAGTATAGTGCCTAGTTAATCATCTTGCTGCATTTGCGATCCTATATATTTACATACATGTGCAAACTCATTTCATAGGACACTTGCACCATTACCATGGTTTTATGCAGCATGAGCACTATTCATGCGCGCGCGCACCTTGGTAATTGCTATGCCACAACACTAGATAACTTGTAATCTAGAACAATTTCACCATATATAATTCTTAAACCTGTGCTAATGCATTTAAATTCCTCAGGATGAACATGTAGGATTGTTAGTCATATGCATGTACTTCATTACATCATTTGTCCATGCCTAGCCTATTAGTCATACATTGCAGTTCGATTTGTTGATATTATAGGCATTCATTATCATTGACATGTGCACTTATGATGATTTTCTTGAGGATTTCAGCACTTGAGATTTATGAGATTTTGGGGAAAAGCCGCAAGGATTTAATAAACCTGATATTATTTTTAAACATTGAAAGTTGCGGTTTTTCTCGTAATATGATACATGTGTCGTCCACCATGAATTTCTGTTGGTTTTCGAGACCCGTTTCGAGGAGTTGGATGAACCATCTCGGGTACATGGTGGGCCCGGTAAGGTACCCCGGGGCAAGAAGATCGAGGTGTAGACGATTAGCCTGGCAGGGCCGACTACCTACCGGTGATTGTTGGCGCAGCGGATATCCAGAGGATACCGACCGTGGCCGTGAGATGTTGAGATATTGATATTTTGAGATGGGTCAGCCGGACGGCTGGGGCTTGAGATAGTGTGATATGGATACATGAGATTTGAGATAGTTGTTTGAGGTGTCGATGCTGGACACGGATTTCTGTTGATTCTACTGATATTATGTTGATATTTCAAAAGAGTTTTCTAAGAAGAAAATAATGATTTTCTTATATTAACATATTCAGGTCACGAGTTGAAATTGATTCATGTTGCATACATACCTGCTAGTGCATCATGCCAGATTAGTATTGTAAATTGATTTATGTTGCATACATATCTGCTAGTATATCATGCCCTATCGGTTTTGTTGGGTTATGACACTTGTGTGCATGCTTACGATAGCCTCTATAGATGTTATGTATTACTCACGAGTTGGCAACTCACCCCCGTTGTGCCACAGCCTTTTTGCAGGTCCGCTCCGTCAGCACAGCAGCAGCGGACGCACTTGCTCCTTTTGCTCCTTTTGCCTGGACTTGAGACTTTTGCTCGTAGGTGGGTTGTGATGTTATTTTGTTTCCACCTTGTATATTCATTGTATCTAGAGTACTCCATCTACTGTACTTGCTATTGTATTGATATATATTGACCTAGAGACGAGGCAGTGAGATTTGTGAACTTTGATGTTGTATTTTGGGGTCGGCTCACTTGAGCCGACATAATGTTTATTACTTATGCCTTTTATGCTTATCTTGCACATTGATGATTTATATTGCGTGGGATTTGAGTCTGCTTCGGCGAAGATCTAACTCCCGCTTGGGGATGCCTTATTCATGTTATATGCTATTCGTGATTTGTACCCGTTTGGGGCCAGTTTTTACAAAGGAGATTCTGCCGAAATTTTTGGAAAATGTGATGTTGTTCTTTAAAAGATTTTGATGCGACTTATATGGTTTTCTTTCGCTCTATTGCTTAAATGGGTTTTGATTTCTGGGTTTTGGCTTACTTAGATTACGTATGCCTTGAGACGTTTCGTAATTTAAGTGTCAGTCGCGTTCCGTACCTTTCGGGTCGTGACAAAGTTGGTATCAGAGAGATAGGTTTTACCTTTCTGAGTGTAGGATGACCCTTGGTAGATAGAGTAAGTGACTTAAGCAGGGTAACGTGCCGTGTATATGTCCGCGGCATACTTGCGATGCGGTACTCCGCCTAAGTGACTTTAGGATATACTTTCTTGAAATTCCTTCTTCAATCCCGTGTATCCTATGATTCTATTGCACTGTTCTTATTATCCTGTTTCCTGTACCGGCCACTATGCCTCCGAATGCTACGAGGACGCAGAGGGCTGCTGCCCGAGATGAGATCCGAGCAGGCTCGTCCGAGTCGAGGACCGAGCAGGACGGTGTACCTACTCCCCAGGGACAGACTGATCCGCCTTCCCCAGGCCACATGGATAGACTAGAGTCTGGTATGGAGGAGTTACGATAGATGATGGGAGGTATGCAGGAGTTACGACAGATGGTGGGATCCTTAGTAGAGGCCAGTCGTGCACCGAGATCGGAGGACGTACCTACCACAACACTGACTACGATAGTATCTGCTGCCCAGATAGTTGCTCCTACTACTATTGTGGCTATTCCAGTATCACTATAGAATTTCATGAGGCTGAGACCCCCAGTCTTCACCGGCACAGATGCAGCGGAGGATCCGCAGACATTCCTTGACAAATTAGCCAAGATTTGTTGTTCGCTCAAATGTTCCGACGACAGATGGGTGGAGCTTATGAGTTTCCATCTAGAGGGCCTTGCGCAGACATGGTGTGAGTTGGTTGAGAGAGGTCAAGCTGCAGGTCTACCTCCTATGACTTGGGCCGAGTTCACAGCAGTATTTCTAGCCCGTTTCCTTCCAGAGAGCGTTCGTGATGCTAGAGCTCGTAGATTTGAGGCTTTGCGCAAGACTCCAGGGATGACAGTATCCGAGTATGATGTCCAGTTTACGCAGTTGTCCAGATATGCTCCGTACTTGGTTGATACTGAAGAGAAGAGGGTAAAGAGGTTTATGCAGGGACTCGACACCCAGTTATTTCTTGCCATCGGCGCCCAGCACTTCGACACTTATGCAGCTGTTATGGACACGGCCTTACGGATGGAGGCGCGTATTTCAGAGACTTCGGCCGTTTCTGGGCCGAAGAGGATTCGTACCGATATGACAGCTCATAGGCATCGTGACAGATTCTTTCCGAGAGATGGTGGCGGCAGAGGAGTTGGACGGGGTCAGCTATTTGGTTCGTATCCTCAGGGACAGCAGGCATCGCCAGGATGTTTTGGGTGCGGGAGTCCGCACCATCGTGTTAGAGACTGTATGGTGAGACGACAGGGAGCGGCGACAGTCCCACACATGACTTTACCACCTTCACCATCTCCTCAGAGAGCTCTACTTCCTACCCCCGGTGGTGCTCTACGTCAGTTAGACGCCCCCAGAGGCCGTGGACACGGCTGTCCTGTTCAGAGAGGACGAGGAGGCAGAGGCCGAGGCAGAGGTCAGCCAGTTATTGGTGGGGGACAGGCCCGAGTATTCGCTTTGACGCCGCAGTATGCGCAGGCATCCAATGCCGTTGTGACAGGTACCTTGCCAGTATGTTCTTTCGACGCGAGAGTATTATTCGACCCTGGTTCCACACATTCATATGTATCTACACACTTTGCACCGGTGTTGGGCCGTGAGTCATCGTCGTTAAATCAGCCGCTTGTTGTTATTACTCCGGTAGGCGAGTCGTTTGTCGCTCGTTTGGTGTTTCGTTTGTGTTCCGTTCGTATCGGGGAGAGGGATTCATCGGTTGATTTGATTCTCCTCGATATGTTGGACTTTGATGTGCTTCTAGGCATGGACTGGCTAGCCACTTGTTATGCATCTGTGGACTGCCGTGAGAAGGCAGTCAGATTTAGCTTTCTGGGAGAGCCAGTCCTTGTTATTCAGGGAGACCGCAGTGTCACCCTTCCCAGCTTGATTTCGTCTCTTCGCGCCGGTCAGCTCTTGCGGAAGGGATGTCAGGGATTCTTAGCTTCTATTTGTGATACTCGAGCTGCAGAGGTTCCGTTGGACCAGGTCCCGATTGTGTGTGAGTTCCCTGATGTCTTCCCTGACGAGCTGCCTGGGCTACCGCCTGAGCGCAATGTTGCTTTCTGCATTGACTTGATTCCCGGTTCAGGGCCTATTTCTATACCGCCTTATCGGATGGCCCCGGCGGAGCTTAGAGAGCTGAAGGGTCAGTTGCAGGATTTGTTAGATAAAGGGCTTATTCGACCTAGTGTTTCTCCGTGGGGTGCTCCTGTCCTGTTCGTCAAGAAGAAAGACGGCAGTTTGCGCTTGTGCATTGATTACCCCCACCTGAACAGGGTTACCATACGGAACAGATATCCCTTACCACGTATCAATGATTTGTTCGAACAGCTTCAGGATGCGGGATACTTTTCGAGGGTTGACTTGCGATCGGGTTACCATCAGTTGCGGGTGCGGCAGGAGGATATTTCGAGGACGGCTTTTCTCACGCGTTACAGACACTATAAGTTTTTGGTGATGTCGTTCGGACTCACCAATGCACCAGCCGCGTTTATGGATTTGATGAACCGCATTTTCAGGCCGTATCTAGATCTGTTCATTATCGTGTTTATTGACGACATTCTGGTGTATTCCTGGAGCCGAGAGGAGCACGAGCAGCACCTGAGGATCACATTGCAGACTTTGAGGGAGCACCGGCTGTTCGCGAAATTCTCCAAGTGCGCATTTTGGCTTGACAGCATTGATTTCTTGGTTCATGTGATTATGAGAGATGGCATATGTATGGATCCGAAGAAGATCGAGGCCGTTCAGCATTGGCCCCGACCGACATCAGTTACGGAGATCCGCAGTTTCCTAGGCCTGGCTGGCTACTACCGACGATTTGTTCAGGACTTCTCCCATATCGCTGCACCGTTGACCGGGTTGACCCAGAAGGGAGTTCTTTTGATTGGACCGAGGCGTGCGAGCATAGCTTCCAGCAGTTGAAGACTCGTCTGACTACTGCACCAGTGTTGTCATTGCCTTCGGGATCGGGTGGATTCATGGTTTATTGCGATGCTTCTTGAGTGGGACTAGGTTGCGTGTTGATGCAGCACGACAAGGTTATCGCGTATGCTTCTCGGCAGCTGAAGACACATGAACAGAACTATCCTACGCACAATTTAGAGATGGCTGCAGTGGTGTTTGCACTCAAGATCTGGAGACATTACCTATACGGAGTGTCGTGCCAGATATTCACGGACCACAAGAGCTTAAAGTACATATTTCAGAAGCAAGACTTGAATCTGAGACAGCGCCGTTGGATGGAGCTGGTGAAAGACTATGATTGTGAGATCCTTTACCATCCGGGCAAGACGAACGTGGTGGCAGATGCTTTGAGTAAGAGGCCCGGAGGTAGTTTTTCTTGTTTGAGCACCGTGCAGAGGCAGTCGTCGGCAGATTGGCAGATTTTATGCGACAGCCGAGTTGAGTTCGAGTTAACTCCGATCGGGGACAGCTTGCGCATATTCGTGCACGTCCGCAGTTGCTTGACCGTATTCAAGAGGCGCAGCCCAGTGATGACCATCTTTCAGAGATCACGGAGAAGGTTAGGCAGGGCAGAGTTTCCGAGTTCGTGATCGATGATCAGGGAGTACTGTGATTTAGGACTCGATTATGCGTACCAGATTCTGAGGGACTGCGGTGTGAGATTCTTGAGGAGGCGCATAGATCGATATATAGAGTTCATTCAGGTTCCACCAAGATGTACTGCGATCTGAGAGATGTTTATTGGTGGGACAGAATGAAGAAGGACGTCACAGATTTCATGTCGAGATGCCTGACTTGTCAGCAAGTCAAGGCCGAGCACCAGAGGCACGCTGGAGAGTTGCAGCCTTTGCCCATCCAGGAGTGGAAATGGGAGCAGATTTCTATGGACTTCGTTGTGGGTCTACCCAGGACCAGTCGAGGGTATGACTCCATTTGGGTGATCGTGGATCAATTGACGAAAGCGGCTCATTTCCTGCCAGTGAAGACCACTTTCGGTTTTGCTCAGTATGCCCAGATTTATATCGACGAGATCGTACGGTTGCATGGCGTCCCGACGTGTACGTGTCAGACCGAGGCACCCAGTTTATCAGCCGACTATGGCAGAGACTTCAGGAGACGTTGGGCACCCGTTTGAGTTTCAGCACAGCATTTCATCCGCAGACCGACGGCCAGTCAGAGCAGACTATTCAGACTCTCGAGGATATGCTCCGAGCATGTATTTTAGAATTCGGTGGTAGCTGGGATCATCATTTACCCTTAGTGGAGTTCTCCTATAACAACAGCTTCCAGGATACTATTCAGATGGCACCTTTCGAGGCCTTGTATGGGAGGAGATGTAGATCGCCCGTCTGTTGGACTGAGCTTAGCAAGAGTAGTATTTTGGGGCCGCAGATCGTGCAGGAGACGACCGAGAAAGTACAGTTGATTCATGATCGGATGAGAGAGGCTCAGAGCAGGCAGAAATCATTTGCGGACAGATGTCGTCGCAGACTAGAGTTCGCAGTTGGCGATCACATTTTTATGAGGGTCTTTCCGATAAAGGGCGTGATGAGATTTGGGCGAAAAGGAAAGCTTAGTCCCTGATTTATGGGTCCCTTCGAGATCCTCGAGTGTGTCGGCGCAGTTGCATATCGTTTGGCTCTTCCACCCAGCTTTCCGGACGTTCACCCCGTCTTCCACGTGTCGATGCTTCGCAGATATCTTCATGACATTTCTCACATGATTCAGCATCAGACCATTCAGCTTGAGCGTGATCTTTCATTCACCGAGCAGCCAGTAGTGATATTGGATCGGCAGGTGAAGAAACTTTGATCAAAGGTCTTGCCATCTGTGAAGGTTCTTTGGCGCAGCCCGAGTGGTGAAGAGATCACTTGGGAGGCCAAGGGCGAGATGCGGAAGAAATTCCATCATCTCTTTGAAGGTACGCGTGTTGGGGTAAAAATTTGCACACCGGTTGACCGAGTCAAAGTCAAGGTCAACCCCCAAGCCAGGTAGGCCCAAGCCCAGGTCAAGCGGGCCCATGCCCAAGTCGAGCCAGCGGCCGGCCTCCCCCCATGCCAAGATAAAAAATTTTGTAATAAATAATTTTGTTGTATTTCTTGTATTTTTATTTTATGAATAAATGTAAGAAAATGGGCATAAAGCCAAATTTTGTAAAGCCCATGGCTTATGTGCAAAAAGAAATGGCACATGAGCCATGGGATAGGCAAAATGCCATTTTGTGAAGCCCAAGGGGCTATATGTAAAATGTATAGCCTATAAAGGCAAGGATAATGAAAATATCCCAACAACTTTTTCTCTCTCCAAAGAAAAATCTAGATCTGTGATCTTCTCCTCCCTCACGGTTCTAAACCTTCCTCTCTTTTTTTTAATTAAATCAAGAGTTTTACTCTTCTTTTTCCAAAACTAAATAGTTTTTCACTACAAAACCCACAAAGGGAAACTCAGATCTGCCATCAGATCTCAGAAAGGAGAGATTTTTAGAATCTCATATTTCTTGATCTTCAAGATCCGGCCAACAAAGGAAGAAGAAGGAGACCCATCTCCAGAAACCCCACTTTGGGGGAGAATTAGGGCTCAAGGGGAGAAGCCCTTCATCAGCTTCTTATATATATGTGTGTGTGTGTGTGTGTGTGTGTGTGTGTGTGTATGTATATATGTATATATATGTATATATGTCTATATATATATACACATACACACACACACAAAATAATAAGTGCTCCTTTCTGGGAGTACAACTCCCATTGCAGGGACCAAGTTCCTTTTTGCGCCCGAGCGCCCACATGCTGACACATGGAGCGCTAGCGCTCAGGAGGCTAGCGCCTGAGCGCCCACGTGCTGACACGTGGAGCGCTAGCGCTCTTGCACTCAGAGCGCTAGCGCTCAAAGCGCTAGCGTCCGAGCGCCCACGTGTTGACACGTGGAGCGCTAGCGCTCTTGCGTTCAGAGCGCTAGTGCTCAAAGCGCTAGCGCCCGAACGTCCACGTGCTGACACGTGGAGCGCTAGCGCTCAAAGCGCTAGCGTTCTTGCGCTCAGAGCGCTAGCGCTCAAGGCACTAGCGTCCAAGCGCCCACGTGCTGACACGTGGAGCACTAGCGCTCTTACGCTCAGAGCGCTAGCGCCCACAGCGCTAGCGCCCGAGCGCCCACATGCTGACACGTGGAGCGCCAGTGCCCAAAGCGCTGGCGCTTTTCCCCATGCATCCTCTGGATGGGCGCTGGCGCTTTTCCCCATGCATCCTCTGGATGCCCTTTCCCTTTATTTTTTTTACATATATGTATATACACATACACATACTCTACAACACTGTCCTTCCTAAGAAAATTTTTGGGCCGGGGCGCTGTCCCGCACCCCGCAAGGGGGCTGCTAGCCTCTTTAACCCCCAGCACGCTAACCAGATAGCGGGACCCCCGTAAAAACTCTGCGTAGCTCCCGATATATCCATGCCCCCTATAACAAAAACACACGTACACTGCACGTTGAGTTCGCATGACCAGTTTAACCCGTTAATCAGAGGTTCCCTCGCTCCAAAGGCGAGGGGTAATTAACGGTAGCTTAGTCCGCGGCTGCCGGAGATTCGGATCCCCACGATCAATAAACCCCGGTCTACCCTAGGCAGGGGGAATCTGTAATGCGCCTGACAAGCGCGCGTGTATTCCCATCTCAATGGGGTGACGAAAAACACCCTACAGATTCTGGCACGCCCGGTGGGACCAATCTCTCCTCCCATATTTCGGGTTAAACGTTCATGCGAACTCAATCAATATACATATTTATATTTATACTAAAATAATGCTCTTTCATGCAGGATTTTCAAGCAATCACCTTTCAACAATGTCTCCAAAGATGAACTCAGCTCCCATCTTCTACACGATGAAGATGGACGCCAGGACGGTCCTTCCGGCCAGTCTTGGGCGACAATGGGAAGAGCCGCCGCTACCATTCGGCTCTATCCTGTTTGTTTCGGCTAATGCCATCCCTGCACCTTAAAGCCCGGTGACAGACAAGCCGGTCTCGAAAGGCAAGAGGCCAAATGTGGTGGTCTCGAAAATGCCCCAACTCAAACGCAAGTCGGTGTTTGAACGACTTTTCTTGGCCCCAGCTGGGGGCAAGGACATCAACACCAGCAAAGCAACAAGGCATCCCGAACAAGCTCCGGTGGTGCCCTTGACAACTGCTCGATCGGGTGTCTTCTCTAAGCTCCCCGCTAATCGACTCACGGTGGCTTCCCAGGAAACAGATGCCCGCCAAGCCCTTAAAATTGAGAAGCTAAGGCAGAAAAGGCTCAGATACAGAGCCAACAAAAGGGCTAGGGCTCCTGCTAGGCTGAACCTCATGAGGTTCGAGGAACAGGGTTACCCCGCCAAAGATGAGGGGATGGCTGAATGTGTTATCCACACTGTCTACATGGTGGGCACGCGCAGCAAGAGCAAGGACGGGGCCACCACATCCCAAATCCAATCTGGCGTGAATATGGCTGCCACATTCCAAGGACAGCCTTCTCTGGAAGGTAATGAAGATCCTCCCAGTGAGGCTGATAAGCAGAGAGAGCCCTCAGTTGATGAGGAGTCGGGCTCAGAAAGCGAAGATGAGCCAACTTTCCATCCTAAGACCGCAGAGCAGCAACTTCTCCAAGAGCTCTGAAAACAGCTCAGAAGTAAAGACAAGGAGATGGCCAAGCTCTACTCAAAGATCGACGACTTGACAAATGTCGTCTTACGGCTTACGGCCCAACTTGCTTCTCAGCCGCCCAATCAAGCGCATGGCTTTGCTCATGAACTGGGAAACGGTGTCCCGAGACAGCCGATGCCTATTCCCTCAAATCCAAAGGTGGGCGGACCGCACGAAAGTCAGTCGCATCCTATCTCGGGAAATGTCTTGTCTACCGATGAAAGTAGCCCGCTAACTCAAAATCAAATCATGGATTTGGTTGCCAACAAAGTCAAATCATTGGTAGCCGAAGCCGAAGCGCAAAAAGATATCAGCAACAGTGGGAGACCATATCCTGCTCAATATGATCTGGTAGAATTTCCTAGCGGCTATGTCATCCCTAAATTCGGAAGATTTGATGGGACGGGAAATGCGAATCAGCATATCGCCCACTTCAAAGCCTCATGCGGGAATACTGGGGGCAATGATGCGCTTCTCCTCCGCCAGTTCGTTAATAGCTTGGCCGACGTTGCTTTCGACTGGTACGCGAGCATACCGGATGGCTCCGTCACAACTTTCGTCCAAATGGAGTCTCTGTTTCGGCAAAGGTTTATGAGCGTCAGCGATAAGATCACCATTGCCGAGCTCGTAAGGACCAAGCCAAAGAACAACGAAAGCAGCATGGATTTTATAACCCGATGGCGCAATCTCTCCGTCAAATGTGAACCGCCGATAGAGCAGGACCAATCTGTCAGTCTCCTTATCGGAAATCTCAACAATTGGATGGCCCCGTTTCTATGCACCGCAGGTCTCAAAACATTCCAAGAGCTGACCAGGAAAGTTCAGATGCTGGAGCGCTCAAAGCAGGAGTCCTCCTCGGATTCCCAAAATAACAATAGGTCCTAGAGAAATCGAAAGGACGATAATCGCAAAGGCAGAAATTCCGACGATTCTGAATCTTTCAATACCTCAGCTAACCGAAATAAGAAAGGGTCGAGCGGGCCTAATGCCAACCAGCCTCGGAAGCCAGTGTTTGGAGAGGGAAGAGAATCTCCACTGAAAGAGAAGCTGGATAAGGTCTATTCCTTCAGAAGGGACAAAATCCGTAAAATATTCAAAGACGCCCTGAGGAACGGTCTACAACTGCCAGAGTCAAAAAGACCGCAGGAAGCGAATAGGACCGACGACCCCAAATACTGCCCATATCACAGAGTGATAGGTCATGCCATTGAGGACTGCTTCGTCTTCAAAGATTGGGTCGAAAAGCAATACAAGGCAGGAGAGATAGAACTGTCTAATGGCGTGTTAACAAACAGTCCAGCTGCGACCGCCAATTTCATACAAACGGAGACCGAAGTTCTTCGTGAAACTGATTCTCTCAGACATCTGCCTTTCTCTGAAAACAATCGACCACCACGTCATTAAACTGGGAATAGTCGACCTCTAAGCCGTTATACTGGGAATGTAAAAAATAATAATAATAATAAATATAAAAAAAATGTGTGTATATAAACAAAAAATGTGTAAATAGAAGAAAAATAAAGAAAAGCCGAAATAATAGGGCAACTCGCAATAAAAATCAGCGAGTAAAAATGAAAATGAAAATAAAGCCGAAATGATGGGGCAACCGCGAATAAATAGCCGAAATGATAAGGCAATCGCGACCTTCGCGATAAGAAAAGCTAAAATGATAGAGCAATCGCAGTAAAAAAAAACAACTGCGAATGATGAGTCGCTTCTGGTACCATATTCCAGTGTAGCGATGCAGACGCCAACCAAAATCCAATTTTTCAAAATTCTCCCCGCCCTACGGTTAGTCCCCAAATTGACTGCCGTATACAATCCACGGGCTCAAATAATTCTCATCACCCTCATGCCCCACCGTAATCACCAGTTACGCGGCTGGTCTCCGCCTTTAGAATTATGCTCCATTGAGAAGACCCACTCATGTGTCCTCACGATACATGAGGAGAATAAACCTTTGTGGGATCCTTACGACTCATAAAGGAAAAACACATTTAGGAGTCCTCACGCCTCCTAAGGAGAAAATACACCTGCGGGATCCTTACGACTCGTAGGGAGAAAATGCTTTTATGGGATCCTCACGGCCCATAAAATTGAAAAGCCTTAGGCGATAGGGATCTAAACCTGTTTCCTAAGCCATCTCTCCCCAATCCCCAAATGGCGAATGATGAGTCGCTCCTGGTACTATGTTCCAGTGCAGCGATGCAGACGCCAACCAAATTCCAAATCCCATACCCCAACGGCGAATGATGAGTCGCTCCTGGTACCATATTCCAGTTCAGCGATGCAGACGCCGACAAGGTCCCGAAATTTTTCTGGCCCTACGGTCTGGATCATATATCCTGCAAAACCGTATACAATCCACGGGCGTAAAACAATCCCAATCTCTCCCAAGTCCTACCAGTGAGATCACATTCAAAGTCCCACCAAAAATAATAAAATAAAAATAAAAAAAATAAAAATAGGTATGTCCACAAGCAAAATGGGTACGGATGAAAACTCGAAAGGGCTCCGTGAGTAAAAACAGCAGGACTACCGACGAGTTTGTGAAAACCCGAAAGGGCGCAAACTCGTAAAAAAGAGATGAAATGCACTCACAAGGTCCTCTCGACTTTGTGAGGAGAAAATTCCCGCGTGAGATCCTTACGACTCACAAAGGAGCAACACACTTAGGAGTCCCCACGACTCCTAAGGAGAAAATACACCTACGGGATCCTTACGACCCGTAGGGAGAAAATGCTTTGTGAGACCCTTACGGCTCACAAAATTGAAAAGTCTTAGGTGATAGTGACCTAAAACCTGCCTTCTAAGCCATCGCTTCCTGATAAGCAAGCACAAATAATGATCCGCTCCTAGTACCATATTCCAGTGTAATGATACTGATGCCAAGCAAAAACCAATTCCTAATTCCTAAAAGGGCAAATGATGGGTTGCTCCTGGCATTATTCCAGTGCAGTGATGCAGATGCCAGACAAGAACCGAAATCCTCAAATCCTCTCATGGCAAATGATGATTCGCTCCTGGTACCATATTCCAGTATAGCGATACTGATGCCAAGCAAAAACCAATTCCCAAATCCTCGCGGGGCAAATGATAGGTTGCTTCTGGCATTATTCCAGAGTAGCAATACAGATGCCAAACCAAAACCAATTCTCAAATCCTTTCATGACAAATGATGATTCGCTTCTGGTACCATATTCCAGTATAGTGATGCTGATGTCAACCCGAATCAAATCAAACCAGCAAGCTCTGCGTTGAAATCATGCTTCGTCTCAGAATGTACCCCGTATCGGAATCATACTTCGCCTCGGAGTACCTGCCTTCCCTGTCAGAATTATACTTTGCCTGGGAATCAACCTCTGCATCAAAATTATGCTTCGGTCAGAATGTCTGCCGCTCATCGGAATGATGCTCCGATCCTTGGAATCATGCTCCACCCTTCGAAATGATGCTCTGAATCCTGGAATTATACTCCGCTCTTCGGAATGATGCTCCGATCCTTGGAATCATGCTCTACCCTTCGGAATGATGCTCCGAATCCTGGAATTATGCTCCGCTCTTTGGAATGATGCTCTGAATCCTGGAATTATGCTCCGCTCTTCGGAATGATACTCTGATCCTTGGAATCATGCTCCACCCTTCGGAATGATGCTCCGAATCTTGGAATTATGCTCCGCTCTTCGGAATGATGCTCCGAATCCTGGAATTATGCTCCGCTCTTCGGAATGATGCTCCGAATCCTGGAATTATGCTCCGCTCTTCGGAATGATACTCCGATCCTTGGAATCATGCTTCACCCTTCGGAATGATGCTCCGAATCTTGGAATTATGCTCCGCTCTTCGGAATGATGCTCCGAATCCTGGAATTATGCTCCGCTCTTCGGAATGATGCTCCGATCCTTGGAATATGCTCCACCCTTCGGAATGATGCTCCGAATCCTTGAATTATGCTCCGCTCTTCGGAATGATGCTCCGAATCCTGGAATTATGCTCCGCTCTTCAGAATGATGCTCCGATCCTTAGAATCATGCTCCACCCTTCGGAATGATGCTCCGAATCCTGGAATTATGCTCCGCTCTTCGGAATGATGCTCTGAATCCTGGAATTATGCTCCGCTCTTCTGAATGATGCTCCAAATCCTGGAATCATGCTCTGCTCTTCGGAATAATGCTCTGATCCTTAGAATCATGCTCCGCTCATCGGAATGATGCTCCGAACCCTGGAATCATGCTCCGCTCATCGGAATGATGCTCTGATCCCCTGGAATCATGCTCCGCTCATTGGAATGATGCTCCGATCCCCTGGAATCATGCTCCGCTCATCGGAATGATGCTCCGATCCCTGGAATCATGCTCCGCTCATCGGAATGATGCTCCGATCCTTGGAATCATGCTCCGCTCATCGAAATGATGCTCCGATCCCCGGGAATCATGCTCCCCGAGGGATACTCCGACCCTGAAATTATGCTCCGCGAATCAGAATGATGCTCCGATCCCCGGAAATCATGCTCCCCGGATGATGCTCCGCCCCCGGAATGATGTTCCACCTCGAAGTTCAGCTTCAAGATCCATCAATTTCATGCACACAACTCAAATATGCTGTGTGCATTTATTGATGGGGGGCAATTTGTTGGGGTAAAAATTTACACACCGGTTGATCGAGTCAAAGTCAAGGTCAACCCCTAAGCCAGGTGGGCCCAAGCCCAGGTCAAGCGGGCCCATGCCCAAGTCGAGCCAGCGACCGGCCTCCCCCCATGCCAAGATAAAAAATTTTGTAATAAATAATTTTGTTGTATTTTTTGTATTTTTATTTTTTGAATAAATGTAAGAAAATGGGCATAAAGCCAAATTTTGTAAAGCCCATGGCTTATGTGCAAAAAGAAATGGCACATGAGCCATGGGATAGGCAAAATGCCATTTTGTGAAGCCCAAGGGGCTATATGTAAAATGTATAGCCTATAAAGGCAAGGATAATAAAAATATCCCAACAACTTTTTCTCTCTCCAAAGAAAAATCTAGATCTGTGATCTTCTCCTCCCTCAAGGTTCTAAACCTTCCTCTTTTTTTTAATTAAATCAAGAGTTTTACTCTTCCTTTTCCAAAACTAAATAGTTTTTCACTACAAAACCCACAAAGGGGAACTCAGATCTGCCATTAGATCTCAGAAAGGAGAGAATTTTAGAATCTCATATTTCTTGATCTTCAAGATCCGGCCAACAAAGGAAGAAGAAGGAGACTCATCTCCAGAAACTCCACTTTGGGGGAGAATTAGGGCTCGAGGGAAAAGCCCTTCATCAGCTTCAAAACATCTTAGGAGTTTAACTCCTCACACACACACACACACACACACACACGGACACAAAATAATAAGTGCTCCTTTCTGGGAGTACAACTCCCATTGCAGGGACCAAGTCCCTTTTTGCGCCAGAGCGCCCACGTGCTGACACGTGGAGCGCTAGCGCTCTTGCGCTTAGGGGGCTATCGCCCGAGCGCCCACGTGCTGACACATGGAGCTCTAGCGCTCTTGCGCTTAGGGGGCTAGCGCCCGAGCGCCCACGTGTTGACACGTGGAGCGCTAGCGCTAGCGCTCTTACGCTCAGAGCGCTAGCGCTCAAAGCGCTAGCGCCCGAGCGTCCACGTGCTGACACATGGAGCGCCAGCGCTCAAAGCGTTCGCGCTCTTGCGCTCAGAGCGCTAGCGCCCGAGCGCCCACGTGCTGACACGTGAAGCGCTAGCGCCCAAAGCGCTGGCGCTTTTCCCCACGCATCCTCTGGATGCCCTTTCCCTTTATTTTTTACATATATGTATATACACACACACATACACATACTCTACAACACTGTCCTTCCTAAGAAAACTTTTGGGCCGGGGCGCTGCCCCGCACCCCGCAAGGGGGCTGCTAGCCCCCTTGACCCCCAGCCCGCTAACCGGGTAGCGGGACCCCCGTAAAAACTCTGCGTGGCTCCCAATATATCCATGCTCCCCTATAACAAAAACACACGTACACTGCACGTTGAGTTCGCATGACCAGTTTAACCTGTCAATCGGAGGTTTCCTCGCTCCAAAGGCGAGGGGTAATTAACAGCAGCTTAGTCCGCGGCTGCCGGAGATTCGGATCCCCACGATCAATAAACCCCGGCTTACCCTAGGCAGGGAGAATCTGTAATGCACCTGACAAGCGCGTGCGTATTCTCATCTCAATAGGGTGACGAAAAACACCCTACAACGCGTAGCTATATTTTAAATTCGGGGACGTATTTTCTTTAAGGGGGGAAGATTGTAACATCTTAGAATGTGAATAGGGGTTATTATACTTTAATGTGTGGTTTTTAGTAAAAAGTTTATCAAAACGGTTTTCAAATATTTTATCTGGATTTATGAATATTTTATTAGAATTTAATTTGGACTGCACACACATGTGCATGTTAACTAGGGTTATGTTTGGGGTTAAACCATGTTTAGATAATCATGGTGGACTAACCCATTTAATTAAGTTAATTTGAATTTATTAGGTGTATTAGTTTTTTTTTTTTTAAATATGATTAGTGTTAGGGGTTGACTTGGGTTGGAGAGAGAGAAAGAGAGAGAGGGCATGATGGCATGAGCCATGCTTGATCATCATGATGAGAGAAAGAAGGAATGGGTTGACTCTCTTTTCTTTATTTTCAAATCAATTATTTTTCCCTCACACTCATTCTCACATCTCTCTCTCTCCCCCTCTCACTTTCACACACACACACAACTTCACAGCTGCAGCAGCAGCATCAGAAGCAGCAGCATCAGCACCAGCTTCAGCAACAACACTAGCAACAGCAACAACAGCAACACAACAACAGCAACACTAGCAGCAGCAGCAGAATTCCCTTCTTCTTCTTCTTCTTCTTCTCCTTCTTCCTGCATCCTAGGATCAAGTGAGGTATAATTTCTTAAACTCAACTCCTTTCTTTGCTAGCATGTGGTTATTTAGCTTCGGGTAGTGTTTAATGTGGATTTTTGTGCTAGTTTGTGGTTTAAGTGGGGTTTAAGCTAAGTTGGGATTATTATGGCTTAATTGACTTAGGTAGGTGTTATTAGTGCTGTTTTAACCTAGTAGTGTCACTAGATTTCATTAAAACACCCTAAAGTCTCAAATTTGAAATTAAAATACGGTTTTGAAGCAAACTGTAGGATATTTGAGATCTGCTGCATCTGTGATCTTTTTCTAGTCTAGCAAACATGTTCAGTTTAGTGTGCAGGCTTTTTAGAGTAGTGTGTAGGATTTCATGCT
Source organism: Agapanthus africanus (assembly GCA_030015575.1). Taxonomy (NCBI): domain Eukaryota; kingdom Viridiplantae; phylum Streptophyta; class Magnoliopsida; order Asparagales; family Amaryllidaceae; genus Agapanthus; species Agapanthus africanus. The sequence continues at coordinate 387,480,457 of CM057349.1, read as the reverse complement.
CGTTTCCCTCCCCAAAATCCGGCGACATTCCTTGCTTTTCCGGCGTCGCCGGCCCCCATGTTGAGTTGGGTGTTGGTGTTTTGGCTAGTGGTGTCTGTGAGTGTCTTCAAGTGTTTGGTATTGTTTGGGTTTTGGGTTTCTGCTGTTGGTGAAATCTGGGAGAGTATGGTTAGTTTTGGTGTTTTGTGGACTTTGACGTTAATTTGATGGTTTAGTTGGAGAATAGGGTAAATCAGGGTTTTTAAGATTAGATTAGCTCTAATGTGTGCTGTTGGTATCACTTGGTTACTGTAATTTCACCTAATATCACTAGTGCATTCTATTGTTGCAAACTAAGTGTTTTAAAACGTCTTTGAAACTAAACTTTAAGATACGTAGAATCTGTTGTATCTGGGATTATAATTTTTGTAAGCAAACATATACATCAGGCTATACTTTGTGTTAGGATTATAGTGTAGAAACCTGGATCTCTTTCACCTGTTTTTGGCCGATATCAACCCTATAGTGGCCGGCCCAAATGTTTGGGAATTTGTTGGATTTTTGCAGGTAGTTGTCTGTTGGTATTATGAGGGGTTTGGTCTTGTTTGATTTTCTTATTTTTGCTCCAGATTAAATCTGGGACCGTTTACCTATATTTAGCGTAGCGGGACTTGCGCGACACGTACGATACGAGTTGAGTTGGTGTGCTGTGTGTCACAGCGTGTCGCGGTGGTTTTTGACGTATGCACACACGTTACGTATACGCACGCGTTTAGCTTGCGGCACTAATTTCTCGTATAATCTTGATATCGCGTTTTTGCAGGATTGTGCTTTATGTGTGTTGCTTGTGTAAATTCTAGGTTCGCAGGCGGGGACTTCGAGCGCCGCGGAGAAAGGAATGCAGGTGGTCGGATACACCTAGCACCAGATCACGGGTGAGTAGATGTAACATCTACGGGGGAAAATCGTTTGGATGGCGCAAGACGCCCAATAGTTCAGATAGTTTATAAACTTCTAGTAGAACTAGTATCTATGAGTATAGTGCCTAGTTAATCATCTTGCTGCATTTGCGATCCTATATATTTATATACATGTGCAAACTTATTTCATAGGACACTTGCACCATTACCATGGTTTTATGCAGCACGAGCACTATTCATGCGCGCACACACGCCTTGGTAATTACTATGCCACAACACTAGATAACTTATAATATAGAACAATTTCACCATATATGATTCTTAAACCTGTGCTAATACATTTAAATTCCTCAGGATGAATATGTAGGATTGTTAGTCATATGCATGTACTTCATTACATCATTTGTCCATGCCTAACCTATTAGTCATATATTGCAGTTCAATTTGTTGATATTATAAGCATTCATTATCATTGACATGTGCACTTATGATAATTTTCTTGAGGATTTCAGCACTTGAGATTTATGAGATTTTGGATAAAAGCCACAAGGATTTAATAAACCTGATATTATTTTTAAACATTGAAAGTTGCGGTTTTTCTCGTGATATGATACATGTGTCGTCCACCATGAGTTTCTGTTGGTTTTCGAGACCCATTTCAAGAACTTAGATGAACCGTCTCGGATACATGGTGGGCCCAGTAAGGTACCCCGAGGCAAGAAGATCGAGGTGTAGACGATGAGCCTGGTAGGGGCAAACTACCTACCGGTGATTGTTGGCGCGGCGGATATCCAAAAGATACCGACCGTGGCTGTGAGATGTTGAGATATTGATACTTTGATATGGGTCAGCCGGACGGCTGGGGCCTGAGATACTGTGATATGGATACATGAGATTTGAGATAGTTGTTTGAGGTGTCGATGCTGGACACGGATTTCTGTTGATTCTACTGATATTATGCTGATATTTCAAAAGAGTTTTCTAAGAAGAAAATAATGATTTTCTTATATTAACATATTCAGACCACGAGTTGAAATTGATTCATGTTGCATACATACCTGCTAGTGCATCATGCCAGATTAGTATTGTAAATTGACTTATGTTGCATACATATCTGCTAGTATATCATGCCCTATCAGTATTGTTGAGTTATGACACTTGTGTGCATGCTTACGATAGCCTCTATAGATGTTATTTATTACTCACGAGTTGGCAACTCATCCCCGTTGTGCCACAGCCTTTTTGCAGGTCCGCTCCGTCAACACAGTAGCGGCGGACGCACTTGCTCCTTTTGTTCCTTTTGCCTGGACTTAAGACTTTTGCTCGTAGGTGGATTGTGATATTATTTTGTTTCCACCTTATATATTCATTGTATGTAGAGTACTCTATCTACTGTACTTGCTATTTTATTGATGTATATTGACCTAGAGATGAGGCAGTGAGATTTATGAACTTTGATGTTGTATTTTGGGTTCGAGCTCACTTGAGCCGACATGATGTTTATTACTTGTGCCTTTTATGCTTATCTTGCACATTGATGATTTATATTGCGTGGGATTTGAGTCCGCTTCGGCGAAGAGCTAGCTCCCGCTTGGGGATGCCTTATTCATGTTATTTGCTATTCGTGATTTGTACCTGTTTGGGGCCAGTTTTTACAAAAGAGACTCTGCCGAAATTTTTGGAAAATGTGATGTTGTTCTTTAAAAGATTTTGATGCGACTTATATTGTTTTCTTTCGCTCTATTGCTTAAATGGGTTTTGATTTCTGGGCTTTGGCTTACTTAGATTACATACGCCTTGAGACATTTCGTAATTTAAGTGTCAGTCGCGTTCCGTACCTTTCGGGTCGTGTATTCTTTGAATTTCTTAAAAGGTTCAGATTTGTGTTTCAACAGGAACACATGTCCGTATCTTGAGAGATCATCAGTGAATGTAATGAAGTAAGAGGAACCATTCCTGGCATGTGTAGACATATGACCGCATACATCACTATGTATTAGTCCTAAGAGTTCACTAGCTCTTTCTTCGTGTCCAGTAAACGGAGTTTTGGTCATCTTGCCTTTGAGACATGGCTGGCAAGTTTCATAAGATGTAAATTCGAACGGATTCAAATATCCATCTTTATGTAACTTAGCTAGTCTTGTTGCATTGATATGGCTAAGTCTACAATGCCACAAGAAGGTTTCGTTCATTTCTGAACTTTTCCTCTTGTGTGTGTTCTGTATATTTAGAACTGTATTTTGATTTAGAACGTATATTCCATTACATAATGTACCAAACCCAATCAACACTTGATTTAGAAAAATATTCATAACATTTTTCTCTACTGCAAAGTTATATCTTTATTTATCTAATAAAGAAACGGATATTATATTGCACATCATCGATGGTACATAATAATAGTCGTTCAAAATCAATGTAATACAATTTGGTAGTACAAGGTGATATTCGCCGACAGCTTCGGCAGCAACAATTGCTCCGTTCCCTACCTTAAGAGACATATCACCCTTTTCCAGTTCTCTACTTCTCTTTAACTCTTGTAACATATTACAAATATGGGATCATGATCCGGTATCTAATACCCATGATATAGAGCAGACTGAGAAACAGTTCTCAATAACTAACACACCTGAAGAAGATGCATCAAAATTCTCTGTCACGCCCCGCTTCCCAAAATACGGAATACGAGGGTTGACAAGGCCAGCCATGCTCCTACGGTCAAGGAAATATCCTGCCGCAGTCACAATGTCATGCCCCGCTTCCCAAAATACGGAATACGAGGGTTGACAAGGCCAGCCATGCTCCTACGGTCAAGGAAATATCCTGCCGCAGTCATACTTCGGCTTCTAGCTTTACGTGGTAATCAGTAATTGTAAATCCCCGTTCCCATCTCAATAAAAATTTTCTAATTTTTCCTAAATTCCCGAGTTGTTCTTTTCTTTTCCCCTCGTAAAATTTTGTAGGGAAATGATTTGCTTAAATTCCAATATTTAAAATTTACCAAACCCTAAAAGTCAAAACCCAAAATTTAAAACCAATTAAAACCAAACTAAAACCAAAAATATATTAATAAATCCAAACCAAACTATACTTAAACCCCCAGCCCAACAACCAAAAATCAAATTTAAATTAACAAATTACTTCTTAAGCCCGGCCCAGCATTCTACCCTCAGCCCAATAATTTCTCTTTTCAAATTAATAAACTTTTACTCGGCCCAGCCCGTCCCCCTCCTCAGCCCACACACCAAATTAAAGAAAATTTAAAATGAATTCTTTTAGAACCCTGGCCCACTCCTCCAAGCCCAGCCCGTCTCCAAGCCAACCCACATCAACCCGACCCGCTTCTCCTCCCATCATCTTCCCCAACGGTAACTTTTCCCCCCCGACCCACTTCCTCCGCCGCAGCTCACGCCCACGCCCTCGCTACGCCTTGCCGTTACCCCTCACGATTCCCTCAATCTCCTCCTCTCGTATCCCCTATCTCCCTCACACCCTCACCTCCCCCCTCACTTTCAAAAATTCCTCATCTCTCTCCCTCTCGAAAACACACGAACCCACATCAACCCAACTCCGTTCGACCCTTCCGACGACGACAACCCCCTCGGCGACCCCATACTTCCTCCCTCACACTCAACTCACTTCTCACAAGCCCTTGCCTCCATCAACCGAGCTCCCCTGCACACCAACCCCCTGCACACCCGAGCTCGGCCACCTACCCTCGACTCCGGCGAGCTTGAACCGCCTCAGTCGACACCCCTTCATCCTCAGCATCAGCATCGTCACCATCACTCCAAAAGACCCACACCCGAGCTCTCTCTCTCTCTCTCTCTCTCTCTCTCTCTCTTCAAAAACACCCAAAACCCAAGTCGTGAGCCTCCACTGTGCACATCGCCGGAGCGACGCCGCCGACCGTCGGCGACCCCAGCACTTCTCAGGCGAACCACAGAGCACCCCCTACGCTTCCAGTGACCGTGCAACGGCTCCGGGCAACTCCGACATCAAATCCGTATCGCGAGCCAAGCTCGCGCAAATCGATTCACGCCGTTCGTCGCGTGGTCATGACGCCGCTGCTGCCGTGCAACCCCGAGACGTTTCCAGGCAAGTACTTTACTTGCTACATGCTAATTTACCCATATTACAAACTCAACATATATGTTATGAAATTCCTTTTCCCGATAGAATTAAACGACATATGTGTTCGATGCTTGGCCCCAATGAAAATACTTGCCTAAGTTGACGAAATTAGATTTTTTGTGTTGGTTCTTATAGTGATAATTATCCTGTAAAAATCTTACTGGAAACTACGAACGTTAGTGACTAAAATGAATACCCCCAAATATACCGATAAAACTAGAAATTTCCCGTATTTGAAAATGATTAAAATCACTGTAAATTATGTACATACTGGAAAGATGCGTTCGAGGGCTTAAATAGAAGCCGACTCGACTAACTTTGACTCTATGTAAACTTCTAATGCTTTCTGTACTGTAACTGCGACGATATTTAGATCGGAGTGTGACTCTGGACTGCAGTCCAGAGCGACTCTGATTACTGTTTACTGTCCCAAAATGTGTGTCACTTTGTTTCCTGAATTCATATGTTACGGAACTCTGCAGTGGATTAAAGGTGGATCTGTTAGCTAAACAAAACAAGTGGTTTCATTCTGTTTCATTGCCGTTTGCTATTTAAATTGTAAATAAAAAGGGCAGAACGTATAACTGTCCAGAACAGATTCAGAAGTGACATACTAATGTTAAACTGTGTATAACTTTCGACGTACAGACGCAATTGAGGATCCGTCTATTGCGTTGAATACCCTATCTAAAACCCTAGATTTTATTCAACTGTATCATCACTAAATTCTGAACCCAACTAGGTACAATTCGTGTTGCGAAACGGACGTTCAGTTCAGAAACTGAATTTCCAGCCGCGAGTAATTAAAATGAAACAACTGTATCTCGAATACCAGAAACCCGATTGAACTGAAACTAATTTTGATGAATTTCTGACTGAGTGTTCTATTTATCGTATTTGTATCATTTCGTTAAATTCTAAACATATGAATTTATGCAATTTTTGTAAGTTAATGACGTGCACATTGGTTCATAACATACTTAGCTCATTGATGGCATACATACATATATCATACCCCATTTGCCATATACTTAGTGTTAGTGCGTGTTAGAGTCAGTGGACATTGTATTATCATGCGTGATTGATGTTGGTTTAGGAGTGACGAGTACACCAATAGGAAGTGAATATTCATGACAGTGATTGATACAGTGAACAGTGATAAAACCGTGCCATTGGTATACTTGTACACGACTAAATCAAGATCATAAATAGTGTAAACCTGGGGATAAAGGGGAAATCGAAGTGGAAATAGAATCGTATTTAGCGGGACCGTGTTTTAGAGGATGATCATTCGAGCAGCGATATATATATTAGGTAGGATCTAGCGATCCGGCTGACAGGGTTATGTCCCGGGCATGTGGGCCGTTGTCTCGGGTATGTACGAGACTCCTGTTAAACATGATCCTCCTTCCACTATGCGATTTCAAACATGACCTAGAGCCTGATAGGGACATAGATCATATTTTGCATCATATAGTGACATAGCGATTGCATGCATTGTACTTTCACCGTTATTACTTCATTTACCTGTTTCACCTTATTATTATAATATTGCTATTGTGTCGTTCTGACGACCTGAGTATGCATGCTCAGATCCCGTGGAAGGACCAGCGCAGGAGACGGATCTACCTTTCGTGTTCACGGAGATATAGTCTGGTGTACTTTCTTTCTTTACTGCTTTCCATAAAAGTGATCATGAGATTGAACTTGGTTAATAACTGTTCTTGTTATTTGTAATTTGTGAACAATGGATTTTAATGTAATAAATTAGTGATGTGATTCCTTTACTACTGTGCTTTATTTACTGATTACCATGTAATGCTAGAAGCCGAAATGTGACTACGACGGGATGATTCCTTGACCGTAGGAGCATGGCTGGCCTAGTCATCCCTCGTTTTCCGTATTTTGGGAAGCGGGGCGTGACAGTAATCAATGCACAGGTAATGAGAAATGCAGTCACTAGATCAAAACAAATACAAAAGAACTAACCAGATGGAGATCAAGAGAGTATGGCTTTGGGTCGCTGATCAGGATGTCCGTGATGTCCTCGGGGTACGTCAGGTCCTGGTCCAAACTAGATCCACTTCTCACTCTGAGCATGCATACTCAGGTCGTCAGAGCGACACGATAGCAATACATATACACACACACACACACACACACACACACACACACAAATGCGAACACTTACAATAATGATGAGTATGAAACGGTAATCACGGAATAATAACGTGAACATGAAGTAGCCAATGCAGGTAGCTAATAGAGCAGTTAAACAGTAAAGCAGTAAACAGTATGGCAGGTATGTTGAACCAGTAAGCAATGCATATCAATGTCACTAACCCTATCAGTCTCTAAGTCTCACTGTACAGGTCACTAAGCCTATCGTCAGTCCAAGTGTGAGAGTCAACCACTCGTAAGTATCCCTCACCCAAGGGTAGGACCCAAAGGCAAGGGAACACGGGCCCGAGTTGCTCGCTAATAATCAGTAATATCCTCATATATCTCCAGAATCGATGTATGTGCCGGCATGGGACTCCCGAGATTCTGTTGAACTCACACTCAAACTACCCCACATCCCGTGGTCTACATCAAACGCCAACCATAAACTCAAATACAAGTCGGTCCATGACAAGTCTACGCGAGAACTGAAGACAGGGTCTCCATCAAGCATGTCTCGACTGATACCCAAGATAAATGGACGGTGTTTGGTGCCTTACCTGTGACACCCATACAAGTGCTTCCATAATCGTCCCATACCAATTATAGCCACACTTATACACGTCCCACAGACGTCAACAATGCAATAAATCAATAGGGTCCACTGATTGTGCACAAGTACGTATCACTTCCACTTATCCATTCAGGCTTACACACTAACGTACTTGCCACAATCAAACACTAAAATCTAACACTGGGTAATGCACATGATCACTAGGTTACTAATGCAAAGACATCTATATAATGTGATGAGAATACAATAATTAAGGCATGATTAAGATATCATCAGTCAGTGTCCTGCCACTTGCATAATTTATCATAAATCATACATGCAAAATTTAGCGAAACAATGAAAAGGGGGTAAGCATTATGTTTAATTATCTATCCATCAAATTTGGTTTCACGTTAATCGGGTTTCAGGATCGCTAGATATGGCCATTTCAAGTTAAGTGTTCGCTGCTGGAAATCCGGTTTCAGAATCGGAAGTCCGTTTCGTAACTCATTTTAATCCCAGTTGGGATCACAATTACGTGATGCTATAGTTGAATAATATTTAGGGTTATCAGTTAGGTTTCCACTGCAATTGGAGGATCAGTCATATCCTATAACCACAGGAAGTTATGCTCATTTTATGTTCAATGTGTTAAATCTGTCGGTGCAGGATTCAGCAGGACATATTGACATTATAAAATGGGTTTAAAATATCAAACAGTTGAGGAATCCAGCAAGACGAGTGGAGTAAGAAATCTAACTCAATTTTATACGTAACGATATAGGGTTTCACGCATTCTCATATTTGAACAGGAATATACAGGGGTCTAGAAACAGGAGTTAACTGGGATTTCCATTCTGGACTGCAGTCCAGAATCGTAATCCTCCGCAATTATCTCTATCATAGTTTATTAAAATTCAGTGATAAACTATATAATACAGTAGGTTAAACAGTTAGCTTCGATACGAGCTATCGAACGCTAAAATCCGGTTTGTACACAATTTATTATAAATTTTACGGTTTAGCATGTCCGAAAGTTTTCAGGTTTTACGACAGAAATCGGGACATCATTTTACATAAGCAAACGACATTGTATTGGAACCAAAGTCTCAAGGGACATTCATTATAACCCAGGCCATCACATTTTATATGTTGCCGTCAATTTAACGGGATTTTCCATTCGGACCGTGCAACGAACACTTGAATTATAACGATTCACATGAAATTATATGCGGAAATGATTAGTAACATGAATTGTAAAATATAAAAGTAGCATGAAGCAAGTGTTAAACTTGCCTGAAGACGTTCGATGGTCACGAAGGCGATGATGATGGCAGCCTGCAGCGACGGCACGGTTAGCACAACGACATGCACACGGCTACACACGGCTGGGATTCGAGTTTGACCTCGGTGAAGACGATGGAGCTAGGAGGCGACGGTAATCGGAGGTGATGGTCAAGGCCGCGACGATGAGAAGCCCGGCAGCAATGACGGTGAGAGGTCACGTACGGGTCCGGCATAGCACCAGCAGTGGTGGCAGCAAGCTCAGGGGTGAGCCCGGGTCTGTTCTCGGAACAGCGGAAAGGTGGAGTCGTCGTGGCAGCCGAGGGCGGCGTTGGTTGGCCGGAGCAGGTGAGGGCGATGGGTGTGGGCGAGGGGTGCTCGGGGAGATAGTCGGAGCTCCGGTGGCGTGGGGACAGCGAGGGTGTTCACGAAGGGAGTGGGTGCAGTGAAGGAGGTGAGGGAGCTCGGAAAGGCGATGGGTGCTGCGGTGGTCGGGGGTCTGGTGGTGCTTGGTGTAGGCGAGAAGGAGGAGTCGACGGTGAGGCGAGCTCCGGCGTCGATGAGACGCAGGCACGGTGGATGGGTTGGGTTCTCTTCGGTGTGCAGGGAAGGGAGTCGGGGAGGTAGGTGAAGGAAGAGGGGAGGAGAAAAGAAGGAAGGCGAGGAGGTGGAGACGAGGTATGGGTATGGTCGACAACGAAGAGGTGAGCGTCGGCAACGAGGACAGGCAAGGGGCGTGGGCTCAGTGTGCAGGCAATGGGTAGGGGGAGCTCGTGGTTTCTTGAGAGAGGAGAGAAGAGGAAGGGGGAAAGCGTGAGAAGGAGGATGGAGCCGTTGAGGGGAGCGGGTCATGGGAAGGAACGCGCGCGTGTCGTGGGCGCGAGAGAGGCGGGCGCAAGAGGACGGGGTCGCGACGTAGGGGAAAGAAACGAGCGGGAAGGAAAAGAGCGTGGAGAAGAAGGGGCGCTAACGGGTCGGGTAGAGGGGATGGGCCGGGCTCGGGTTAGGAATAGGAAAAGAATTAGGGGGTTTGGGCCGGGCCGGAAATTAAGTAAAAATAGAAAAAGAGATAGGGAGGAATAGGCCGGCTAATAAAAGGAAAAAAGAAAAATAAAGGGGAAAGGGCCGGGAGATAATAAAGGGAAAAGGGAGTTAGGGTTTGGGTTTAGAAAAGGGAAAAATAAAAAGGAGTTAAGTAATAGGATTGATTTTAGGTAAAAGAATTTAAGAAGGGAAATAGAATAAAGGAATTAGGATTTTTAAATACTTAAAATAATTATAAATATAAATAGGTAAGTTTGAGAGTGGTCCCCTTTTATAAAATACGGCTATTGGCGTATAAAAGAACTGGGTATTACATGCTCTTTCTTCGTTCGGGTTGCATGGGAATCCGTGCATTCCCATATCCCTTGCTTAGACTTATGACAGTCATAAGATCGAGTGGAACCAATGTTCCCCAACCCAGTATAATAAGCGGGTTCGGTCAATACGTCCATATTATTATCTTGATTAAGGCGTGACCTGGCCGCTACCTGGAGAGAAAGAGAAGAAAATACTTTAGCGTGCGCTCTTACAAAATTAGATTGGTTATTATCTTATCTAATTAGGATGCCTCCCACTGTTTTTATCAAATCTTCCTTCAAATCCTAAAAGGTAAGATTAGCCGGGATTAATTACACCCTACAAGTTCACCAATAGGTCAACCAGGCATGTATTGGTACTCCGAGGGAATCTCCCCGTGCTTTTGCATGGAACTAATTAAATAATCTCGTTTCTGCAGGGGCATAACCCCGTTAACACCTTTCATAAACACCTACTGGATTAGCTAACTGTAAAATGGAAAACTCTCTCAGGAGTAACACTTACTCCCAGTGGGTATCGGGACCCAACTATCATATAGAAGGTATACAATCTCATTGCAAATTTCAACACTTGAAATTCCCAATATCTATTTTTACCTTATGCAGTTTATGACCTTGATAAGGTCAACAAACTATAAACTGCAAGTCAAGTTCAACCCATCATTTCGCGATTGAATTAAACCCACCCGCATAACCCTTGACAAGGTCAACAAGGCCGTACGACCACCCTAATCCAATCGCATCATATGCGGCAAATAAGCACTAATCTGCTACCGCACACTATGCCTTGACAAGGTCAACAAACGCAGCACGAATACTAAATAGTACTTATCTGAAATGATGGAGGGCCACGACTGGTTTTGAAGAAAACTTTTAACGTAATGAACTTGATATCGTCGTAGAATCTAGTGATTTGAAAATGAGTGGTTTAAGCTCCATTTTAAAATCGAGTAGTTTTCAAAACAAACCGAGTGGGTTGTAGCATATGCTAGTTTTGCTAGAGAGATCATTCCCGGTGAAGGGATCTTGGCTCTTTCCTTATCGAATGAGGTGCTAGATATTCATAATGGAATACCACTATGCAAAGTAAGGACTAGAGCTACCTTTTTGAAAAATTTGATTCTACGACATCTTTAGGTTTCTTTTCTGTTTATTAATCTCATTAATGACGTCCCATCATTTATGTTTCCTAAATATCACAGAAGAAACGAAAATAAAACACATATATATACCATCCGCATTCGCCACAAGGACCAGGGTCTTCACTGTAAGGTTACTTAACTTACGGCAGGGCGGGGTCAGGACTAGCGCGAATGAAAAACATATATAGTGTCTGCTAGCATATCATATATATAAGTAGCATTCGTCTCACGTGGTTATATGATCACATCATATCACAGAAGCAGCAGAAGCAAACATATGGAATATAGGATATACTAGGAGGTCCGTATTTTAGATTAAGCCAGTAATGAAAAATACGGATTCCACGGTCGTGATGAATAGCCAAGCCCACATCCCTAGACCCCTACGAGAGCGGCAAGCAAACCTACCAATTCTAGAGTTAGGCGACCGGTCTCGCCTCCTCGAGATGGCCTCCCACTGAATTCTAGAACCCGGTTACTTATGCTCCTCGCCTTAGGTCTATCCTAATGCGGAAAAGTAAATAATATACATCAATGGAGACAACAAACTCAACCTATAAGTGTCCCAATAAAAGAATATTACATACAAATTTTTATATGAATGAAAATTGAAAAACTCTCATCTCACGCAAAACTCCCCGGCTATTCAATCACGACGATCTAATATAACATATCAACCAGCAACATAATAACATCACATGTCATCAATGTAAGTAAATATGCGTATCCCTAATGTTGTTGACGTATAGCAACGAGATCGGGGATACTGCCACATATTACACTTACGGTCGCAGAAAAGAAATGAAAACTCAATAATTAGAATCTGCATCATCCTTAGACATCATAAACCCGGATTATCTCATATTTCGGATTTCATGCCTAATCCTATAAACCTTGCATTTAAGTCTCGAATTGAAAATACTTTTCAAAAACAAGTCGGGTACTTCAACAAGATTCCCGATTAAATGATTGAATGCTCGTTGGGAACTTTAGTAGATAGCCGCACCCCCGATGCCGTCAACGAAGTGCACTTAGGCGGAACTGTTGGGATCCGGCGCCCGCACCGCGGAGGCCGCGGACGAGGCGGAAGCGAAAACAAAAACTTTTTGCGGGCACCAGATGCTCACACTCGAGGATTTGAACCAAACACCCTAAACTCGAATACTAAAACATGCAAGGTTGAGAAATACAACCTTTGTCGCGTGTCCACTCAATTGTGGAAGACCCCTCCAAGATCGTAACTGTAGGGAACGCGTTTGAGTATCGACCACCCTTGCCGAAGATGATCCACCTGAAGGAACGCGGAGGAAGCTCTAACCGATGGCCCAAAGTTGCTAGGTTTGGATGGCTGGTGATGTAGGAATAATTCACTATATTTTTCTCTCTAGAATCTTGCTCTAAAATGGAAGCAAGAAGAAGAAGGAGATGGAGAAGATGAAGCATGAGCCATAGGAGATGAAGAAATGATGATGTAGAAAAACATGGCTACTAAAGATCAACCATGATCAAATAGTGTAACCAAATGAATTTTCCAATATAAAATTCCAAGCCATACCTTTCTGCATTCATGCACCATGCTTCACAGCTTTCCATTTTCCACCTCATCGCCTTATTTGTTTTTCTAAAAAGAAAAACATATATGAGGTGTCTATCTTCTAGAAGCATTCCCGTATAAATACGGAATACTTCACCTGGTATATGTATTGCTACGTATACGCGTATCCGTATAAAAATACGGATAGCGCCAAAGAGAGAAAATGAATAATGAACAATAATACTAAAATATATGTATTAAAATACATATATAAATTATTAAATCAAAACCTGATTTAATAATCCGGCTTAATCCTAAGCCTGCTAGTATTATCAACCGTCCGATTAAAGTTCGTGTACTGCATACACTTTTTTAATCGGACCCCTGCTTGTACCACCGTACGGCTCCTACATCTGTCGTCTGAATCGGGAAAACCCTCTGTATGGGACTCTAAAGACTCGACAATACGCCGGCAGTGGGTTTAACCACAAGCACGTCAATGGTACTAGCTGTACGTAACGGCTATCCAGGTACTTGTCGAAAGAGGGGTCGACAATCAAGTGCGTCCTTACCCTACTGAGCTTGAATGTGACAATCTCCGTACAGTCCGGTCTCTTCATCAAAGAGTATCGCATATCGGGTCTAGGGGTAGATAAAGTAAGACCCCTACTAACCCGATAAGTCGTGTCTAGGTCTAGCTCATCACCAAATGAGATACTACTGATCAACTATCAGTAAATCTCCTCTACCGTGGCCACGGATTTCTGGTGATAGCCAACTGAACACAATATGGCATCGACTCTTAATACCAGGAGAGACGAATCCTTGACAGTCGACCGCTGCCTCCATGTAGCTCGGAACTGTACCCAACTAAAAGCTGTTTGCATGACTCCTTTGAGCCATGGTAGGGTAGTAATCAAAGTACAGTGGGAACTCACACAAGACAAATGACCACTTCAGGTCAAAGGACTAACCTGTATTCATGCCGCTTGAGAACTTCCATCTGACGATAGGTATAATACCATCTAGAAGTCTCGGCGAGTACGTCCAGTGTACTCACCTCCAGTGAGCACCTGTATACTATCTTAGGTGACACAACACCAATGGCTTGTGAGACCGGCCACCGCCCCTCGTCGGGGTCTCGAAGCGTATCACTAGTCTACTCCAGAATATCGATGCCCAGTCTCGATACTCCCACGACTAGGGAATTTAAGGATGTGCTTATAGGCTACCCAGCTCTCACGTATATGATCACCATCATAATACTGGTAGTCAAGCAAGAATCCTATAGGCTCTATCAACATGTAATAGTGATCTGCAATACCACATAATGCATGTACATGATGATAAAGATAAACCAGATAGCATACTATCATATTGAGTAAGATTGTCCTAACCATATAGGTCATCCCTCAATCATTACAATCGTGTGCCTGCGATTTCAATAATTGACTTGAGAGCACTATATCCAATAGGAACACCGTGACCGCGAGCACCCGAGTGGATGCTTTTGGGCATAGGGCTCTCCTATAGTCACTTGGTCAGGGCTATAGGGCGTGGCTGTCTAGTAGTGTTTCATGGCGAGTGTTCGCGTATAATACGAGATTGCGACGGAGTTTTGATCCGAATCGAAACTCCATGGCAATCCATCAAATGAGAATAAAACGCGAGATTTACAAATCGGTAACTAGTTTTCACAAAACTAATTAATATGGATTCCAAAAATTGTATCACATATCCAAACTATCTAGACGATGTTAAATATTTCGATCGATGTTTCAAACATTACCAATTCACAGAGACCTCAACAACTTGAGCCTTATCAAAAATACCCAGAAAGCCTGAAATGTCACAATGAAGCAGCAGAAGAAATACGAGTCCACGACTCCTCATGTTGGCGGCGAAACCGCAGCCAAAACATAGTTTAGGTGGTGGCTCTACGGCCAAATCAAGGAGTTAGGCCCTCATACTTCTTGAGGATCCATACAATTACTTGCATGATTTTTTGAGAATTTTTAATCTGTAAAATTTCAACGTTTGAAAAATTGGACAGAAACAACCCAAAATCAGTATTTAAAACTTCGATCGAACACTTTAACTTCGTCTAGTCATCGCTTAAGTCTCTAGCTTAGTTTTGATACCATGAAAGTATGTCTTAGCATCTCTACTAGATTTATACAAGCATCAAGTATACAATTTAAATTTGTTTAGAGGTCTAAGCTATACTAACCTAGAATCGAACTAGAGAGTTAGGGTTTTAGTGCAAGAATATAAGTTCTAAACTAAGTGAAGAGGGTTTACAACTTTTGTAGACCGGTTCTTCACTTCTAAAACTCCAAGTAGTAGTCCTTAGAACTTTTCTTTGATTCCACTTGAAGAAAGGATCGAGATTGTTTGAAGTCTTCGAAACCGAAGATGATCCACCTTGAAGTCTCTCTCACTCAAGCCTACTCTTCACTAATCAAAATATTAGTGAAGCAAACAACCTAAACTAATGGGCTAGATTAGTGTAGGTTGATGAAGTAGGAGATGTGCTCACTAAAATTCTTTTCTCTTTTCTTTTTCCAACTCAAGAAAACCCTAGAGAGGAAATGAGAAATGAGGATGAACTTGGATGTTGTGAATGAGGGAATGAACCATGAGCTAGAGATAAGGTTGGGATGAATAAAATATCTAAGAGTAAAACAAAATAGGAGATGAGTCATGGCTTCTCAATGCTTCTCCAAGCATTCAAAGCCATGACTCATTTCCACATTTTCTATTTTTCCTTAAAAAGAAAATCATCCCAATAATCTTTAGTCATGGTGTGATTCTCATACACCCATGTTTTATGTATCATCTATCATGATACAAATCCAAATACATTTATAAATATATATCTCATATATATATATAAATGTATGTAAAGAGAAGAAAATCAAAAGTGAGCAATAGTATTAGTCAATATATATAAATACATATCAAATTATTAAATCAATACTTGATTCAATAATCCGGTTATATCATATATATATGTGTGTGTGTATGTATGTATGTATGTATATCACATTATTAAATCAACACTTGATTCAATAATCCGGTCATATCACATATAACCGACTAATATTCAATATTCGATATTAAATCAACACTTGATTCAATAATCCGGTCATATCACATATAACCGACTAATATTCAATATTCGATATTAAATCAATACTTGATTCAATAATCCAGTCATATCTTATATAACCGTCCAATATTAAATACATATATACATATAACAAATCATTTAATCAACACTTGATTCAATAATCCGGTTATATCACATATAACCTTACTGATATCAAATATCGCTAGATTAGAATACGGTAACACATACTCGTATTCAATCAAGCACCTGCACATATCTCCATAGGTTCCCTAATTCGTTTCGCTTGAGCTAGGAAACCTCTGTGTAGGAATCTAAAGACTCGTCAATACGCCAGCAGTAGGTAATGATCATATCAGATACCCACAAGCCCTCAGCGGTACTAGCTGGACGTAACGACTATCCAGGTATTGAATGAATAGAAGATCAACAAGCAAACTTTTCCAAACTCCCGTAAATCCTATAAGCAATACTTACCGTACAGTCTGGTCTCTTCGTCTGATATGTCGCATATTGAATCTGGTGGGTGAAATCGTCAGACCCCCACTAACTTGATAAGTCATGACGATGTGTGGCCTATAACCTTTCGAGAAACTACTGATAACACTTACCAGTAAATCTCATCAGCCCTGGCCAGGAACTTGCTGTTATAACCAATCGAGCATAGCGCAACATCAACTCCCAATACCGGGAGAGACGAAACCCCTCCTATTGATCACTGCCTTATGTGATTCGGGACTGTACTAAAAATCCATCTGTTTGCATGACTCCTTTGAGCCGTGGTAGGAAGGAAATCAAAGCACAGTGGGAACCACACAAAACACTATGACGATCTCGGGTCTACAGACTAACCTGTATAAGTGTCAACAGAGAACAGCTATCTGATGATAGGTATGGTACCATCTAGAAGTTCTTGGCGTGTCCTGATCGGTGTACCCATCCTCTAATGAGCACCTGTGCATAATCTTTAATGTCAAACACCAATGGTTGTAGGATCAACCATCGCCCCATACAGGGTCAAGAAACGTACACACTAGTCTACTTTAGAATAGCGATGCCCTGTCTTGATACTCCTTCGACTAGGAACTGTTAAAGGATGTGCTTACGGACCACACAAGCCCCACTAGTTTGATCTGCATCATAGTCCTGGTAGTCAAGCCAAGATCCTAAGGGCTTTATCAACATGTATCAGAGAGACAGTATACAAATACAAGTGTACATATTAAGATAAAGAGCAACCAGATAGCATATTATCATGTCGAGCAAGAAAGTCCTCTATATATATGTCTAAGCATCCACTATAATATACAATAATGGCCTCTAGGGTATACATATTCCTAACAAAACGTATATACATCAATGATAAAAACAAACCAGATAGCATACTATCATTTCGAGTAAGACTGTTCTACCTGTATTGGTCATCTCTCAATTATCATAATCACCTACCTGTAATTAAAATAATTGCCTTGTGGGCACTATATCTAACATCTTTATAGGACCCAGTTTGATTTAGATGTTATATAACACTATGTTTGAATTGGACGTTGACTAGACTTGGAAAAAAGTTAGAGAAAAAAGGTTCTAGTCTTATAGGCTTAAAAAGCAATGGGTCTAGGTCCCTGCCTAAAAAAATTTGTGACTAGGGATGGAAAATTTTCCCCGTCCCATAGGTACCGACCCGCCTCCATCTCAATCGGGGTAGAGATTTTGGCCGTTGACTGGGGCACGTGGCGCGGATGGGGAAAATCCGATAGCTAAATACTGGGGACAGGACGGGGATGTTGACCTTGTTGGGTAATATCTACTCACCTTTGTTTTGATATTGGACAAAACGCTATTTGACTATTTTACACACTGACGATATTTGTAGTTGAGTTTTATGTTTTCGGTGTGAGAGACATAACAGGTAAAGCTATATCGAAGAAAAAGAACAAGTATAGCAATATTAAAGAGCAAAATGATATGAATATGGATTCACAAGACATACAGATGAAGAAATCAAAAGAACGAGCTTTGGTGATATCATTGAGAAAAAGAGACATGGCTACAATGAATTATCAAAACGAAGTGTTAAAGATCAAAGGAACATGGATATAGAGTTAACGACTCAAGCAACTCAGAAAACGTGCCAAAATTGAGTAGAAACATATTTTCTTCTGTATCAAGTCGTAGGTATCTTGTAAGAGTCACACGGTTTTTGTCACGTCCCACTTCCCAGTATATGGAGAAGTAGACGAGACGGGCCACGACATATTTACTCAGAAGTAAACACGTTAAGCGTAAATAAGCAATATAAATGAATACACAAGAATAACAAGAGATGGCATAATAACAGCAACTTTTATTAACATTCTTTCTTTTCATTACAACTGATTTGAAAAGGAAATATACAATGATAAAAGCAATGCCCAAACAGTGGCATACGAATGAAAAGGAAATAAGTACAAGTAAAAACTAAAAGTCTGACTCCTTTTTGAACTGATCCAAGTCCTCCTGGCTGGGGTCAGTCTCCTGAGAGTCGGGTCCTCCTGACGAACATTCCAAAGAAAGAAAGAAACAGGAATGTCGTCAGCGAACTAGCGCTCGGTAAGTCCCAAAGATAAGGATGGAATAGAACAAGTAAAGAGGAGAGAACTGGTAATTTAAACATGTATATGTTTGTTATACTAACGTAGTTGTTTGTAGCTTGATACAGAATGTATCAGTGTATACGAAAGGAGTCCAACTTGCTTAATAGACTATGGTAATCGGAAGTACAAGGCCCCGTCAAAACCCACGGGACAACGGCACGGATGTTCAGGTAGGTGTCTTTTAGTGACCGTCTCGTTCCACTTCTAATACATTCCGTACCAGTTTATCCCATTAAACCCCGTAATGTATGTTTTATAGATTGTAGTTATCAGACTTGCCGAGACCATGGATATAAGTTGTTCATGTAAACGGTTTCAGAATGTATCAAGTAGTCATGTAGTCAAGTCATAGCCATGGTTCGGTCAGGTCAAGTCATATTTGCATGTTGATATTGTTCTGGTATTCAGGGTCGGGTTCAAGTAGTCATGTTTGGATCATGTTGAAATGGATTCATATTAGACGTAGACTCTGACTTGAGTCAGACACTTTAAACAGAATTTTGATCCTGATTAAGTTTGGGTGTTATCGGTAACTGCTGCACATGAACGGCAGGATTTGTGTTTTTTTCCAGGACAATTACCATTGATAACACCGTTAAGTTTTTCTACCTTAAATAGGCAAGCACTCACTTTCTCCGGCTCTCGGAGGCTCAAGAGAATTGATCCCGTTTAAACCTATATTTACTGAAGTCCTGAAATGTAATTTATATAACTCGAGGGATTTTTATGAAAATATTTATATACTTTCAAAATAAACCTTGAGTATTTATTTATCGTATTTAGGGTTTCATGGATGTAACTTTTAAGATTTGAGATATTTTAGTGAATATTAACTAAGCTTGAATAGTTCTTGGTATTTAAGTGTAATACTTGTCTTGTATTGATACTTGATGGTATTTTGGTAAAACTTGTCATTCTTTTATCTTTTTAGAAAACATGGAATTTTATTATATCTTGAAAACATGTGATTTGATAATATTTATATATTTATAAAAAATAATTTTATTATTAAATAGAAAATATCGTTTTTCTTAAAAATCGTATTGAAATCTTTCGAGACTGAATGCTCTGTGAGGAGGTCTGCATCTCGCTCTACTAGGCCAAAAATGTACGATAACGCACCATCCATTAGAGGGTTCCCTAAAATGGGTTTTAGAGGCATAATCGCAAAGAATTTTGATAATACTATTAAAAAAACCGAGTTTTTATAGTTTATGGTATTTTGATGAAATGTTGTAATCGCCACGATATATGTTTCAAAGAGAATCGTGCTATGGAATCATGTGTGTTGTGAAGGGTAGGTCGTTACCCTGTGATGTTTTCTAAAGGTAATAGCAAGCAAAATAAATAAATATGGTCGATACAAAGTTCATGGTATTTAAAGGTAAAACTCAATTTAAAGTTGTTTAGCATAATGATTTAGGGTGAAAATTGTTCTAAACTTTAGTTTTATGATTAACAAGCAATGTATAGGAATATGAATGAGCAATTCTTAAGAAAAAATTGTAGTTTCAAAGATTTTAGAATCAAATGTCGGTATGACTCTACTTACCGACATGTTTTATAAAAGAGACTTTTTATGTAGAAATAGAAGAAAGGGGTGGGACTTACTAGCTAAAAGGGTGAAGATAAGGTAGAAGAAGATTATGTAGTCGCTGTGGCGTCGCGGGGTCGCCAGAATTGCTTTTTTTCCTCGCCGGAAGTTGACCTTAGGCTAACTCCACTTCTACTCCACTTGTACTTAGAAAATTTTGATAATTTTGGCTAGGGATTTCAGAATGAGGAAGGGTTAGGGTATGGGGTTGTATTTATAATGTGGAATTAGGGTTTTGGAATTGAAAGAATGAATTAAAATGCATTTAAAATTGGATTAATTGGAAAATTGAATTCTCTGTTAAATTGCAGAGAAAACAAACAGGGCAGGGGTAATGGGGGTAGGCCAATCGACAAGTGTGCAAAGTCCAGGGACTTTTCTCTACGGACCGACCGGCGTTGTCGGCCCAAAGCTTAATCTCGCCAGCCAAGTTGTGTGTGTTGGGGGTTGGATGCTTGCCACGTGTCCTCTTCAATACATACAACATTTTGCACGTGTTAGATTTCTCTGACTTTTCATTTCTATGTGTAGTGCATGTGTATACTTTTGGGCTTCCAAAAAGTTTAAAAGAAAAATCAGAAAAAAATAATATGTGGCTGATGGGATTCGAACATAGGGGCTACGTCACAGCAGTGCAAGGTTTTACCAGTGAGCTACAAGTTGTTTCTTGCTGTTCTTAAACAAAAATAACTTTTAAATTGTAGTCAGGCTTGCAAACTCCATTCTGTACATTAACTTAAAATATTTCGTATAGTAAAATCAGAGTGATTATAGTTTTAAAAGTCTTCTAAATTCTCTATATAACCGATTTATTAGTTCTTGAGTCGCCTCATGTCCTGATGAGTCGTCTCATAAGTCATTTGATCCTTACTTTCACTTCATATATCCTTGAGCCGGCTCATGTCTTGATGAGCCGTCTCAAGTGAATTCCCTGCAACTCCAATTTTTATCTGTTGACATGAGACGTCTCATATTGCTTAAAGCCGGCTCAACCTTGGTCTTGAGTGAAGGGTTTCCAGGTGCTCGCAAGTAAGCGCAACGGAAGCGAAAAACGAAAATTTTATTGCAAGCACAAGGAAACACAACCTAGAAATTGATCCAGACACTAAACTAGCAAACTAAACAAAATATCTAGCTACAAGTTTGTGAGAATACAACCTTTGTAGAGTATCCACCCAATCGTGGAAGACCCATCCAAGCTCCGCAGGCTATCGGGAACAAGCTTGAAAGACGACCGCCTTTGCCGAAAATGATCCACTCGAAAGAAAACAAGCCAAGCTCCAGCTTCGCTCCAAAGCGAACTTTGAGAAAGCAACTGACACTCTAAGCTTGAAAGGAATAGAGTGTGAGGGATGTAAGGATTTATCACTATCATTTACTCTCAAATATCAAATTTCAAGATTGCTCAAGAGCTAAAGGAAGAAAGAGGAGGAGAGGATGAGAGAGAGTCTATCATAATAAAACTAACCAAAGTGTATGAGTGAATAAGATGAGAGGGATATTTTTACAACCATAAAAAAATACCACAACTATTTTCCAATAAACAAATGAGCCCATCCCTCTCATCCATACTCTCTTTTATGCCTCCTCTTCCATCTCATTTCTTTTCTTTTAAAAAGAAAATCCTAATGAGGTGTCCCCTTCTAGAGGTATTTTTTATAAATACAAAATACAACTCCCGGTATAAGTATTGAATATATATACGCGTATCCATATAAAAATACGAATAACCAAAAGAGAGAAAATTATAGTGAACATAATACTAGAATATATATATATATATATATCAAAAAATATATATGTAAATTATTAAATCAATACTTGATTTAATAATCCGGATTAATTCTAAGCCGGCTAGTATTATCAAATGTCCGATCAAAGTTCGTGTAGCCAGCACATGTATTTAATCAGACCCTTGCATGTATCAACATACGACCTCTACATCGTTTCGCCTGAACTGGGAAACCCCTCTGTGTGGGACTCTAAAGACTCGATAATACACTAGCAGTGAGTTACTGAATAAATCCATAACCATAAGCACGTCAGCGGCATTAACTATACGTAATGGATACCCAGGTATATATCGAAAGGGACATCGACAATCAAGTCTGTCCGTACCCTACCGAGCCTGTAAGTGACAATCTCCATACATTCCGATCTGTTCGTCTAAGAGTGTCGCATATCGGATCTAGGGGGTGGATAACTTCAGACCCCTATAACCCGATAAGTCGTGCCGGTTTCAAGCTTATCACCTACTAAGAAACTACTGATCTCCTATCAGTAAATCTCATCCACCTTGGCCAGGGATTTATGGTGATGGCCAACCGCACACAGTGAGATATCAACTCCCTAAACCGGGAGAAACGAATTCTTTCCGATTGTTCACTGCCTCTATGTAGCTTGGGACTGTACCCAACTAAAACTTATTTGCATGACACCTTTGAGCGGTGGTAGGGTAGTAATCTGAGTACAGTGGGAACTCACACGAGACAAATGACTATTTCAGGTCTAAAGACTACTTTGAACTCATGTCACCAGAGAACTGCTTTCTGAAGATAAGTATAATACCATCTAGAAACTCCCGGCAAGTCCGTTCGGTGTACTCACCTCCAGTGAGTACCTGTATACAATCTTAGGTGTCAAAACACCAATAGCTTATGAGACCGGCCACCGCCCTCGTCGGGGTCTAGAAAGTATACACCAATCTACTCTGGAATATCGATGCCCATCTCGATATTCCTAAGATTAGGAACATTTAAGGATGTGACTATGGACTACCCAGCTCCCATATATATGATCACCATCATAATACTGGTAGTCAATTAGGCAGACGGATGCTGATTGGCAGATTTTGTGCGACAGTGGCATACAGTTTGAGTTTACCTCTATAGGTGGACAGTTTGCCCATGTTCGTACTCGTCCACTTTTGCTTGATCCTATCAGGAAGGCACAGTCCGAGAATGTTCGATTATCAGAGATTTTGGAGCGAGTTCAGCTGTATTGAGATTCAGAGTTTATGATTGACAGCGAGGGAGTGCTATGGTTTGGGACCCGGTTATGTGTACTCGGCATCGATAGGCTGAGGCGTGTGATATTAGAGGAGACACATCAGTCTTCCTACAACGTTTCATCTAAGGTCTACCAAGATGTATCACGATTTACGAAATGTGTACTGGTGGGAAGGGATGAAACGTGTTGTGTCTGACTTCGTTTCAAAATGCTTGACTTGTCAGCAAGTCAAACCTGAACATTAGAGGCCGGCTGGGGAGTTGCAGCCTCTACCCGTCCCCGAGTGGAAATGGGAACAGATCTCCATGGATTTCATTGTGGGTCTACCCAGGTCTAGCAGAGGGTATGAATTCATTTGGGTGATTGTGGATCGGTTGACGAAGATAGCTTACTTTCTTCCGGTAAAGACTACATTCGGATATGCTCAGTATGTCCAGATCTACATTGATGAGATTGTGCGGTTGTACAGAGTTCCGACATGTATTGTTTCTGATAGAGGCACACAATTTACCAGTCGTCTCAGGCAGAAGCTTTAGGATGCTTTGGGCACTCTCTTGAGTTTCAGTACTGCCTTCTACCCACAGACCGATGGCCAGTCGGAACGTACGATTTAGACTCTTGAAGATATGCTCTGAGCTTGTACGCTAGATTTGGATGACAGTTGGGATCATCACTTGCCTTTGATTGAGTTCTCCTATAATAATAGTTTTCAAGAGACGATTTGGATAGCCCCATTTGAGGCGTTATATGGAAGGAAGTGTCAGTCGCCAGTTGTAATGACCCCAAAATCCCTATACCTTCATTAAATACGGTATTTAATTGTTTTTGGTATTTTTTGTTTTCTATCAAATTTATTATTTTATCCCTCCATCTATTTTACCTATTATTTTTCGAGGCCCGATTTCTTTTCCTTGTATTTAAGTTTTTAACTTATCATCCTCACATTCTTTTATAAATCTTTAAGCCTAAACCCAAGTTTCTTTAGCTAAATTAAATATATTTTTCCTATGTAATATCAACCCAAACACGAGCCCAGACCATTACATTTCCAATTAAACCGATTTCCCACTAAATAAAAACCCAACAGCCCATCCTAAGCTTGACCCACGTTCCCTTCAACCCATATTAAAACCCTATATATATAATCACAAACCCCCACCTGTTCAATTTCCTCCTCCTCATTTTTTTCTCTTCTTATTTAACTTCTTTCCTTAATTAAAAACCTTGTCTCCCACTTCCAAATTGAAACCCTCTAGCTTCCCCCTCTCTTTCTTCCCTCTTCTTCACCTTTTCCCCTCCCTCAAAATAAACAAAAAAACAAAAACAAAACATAGACCTCTCCATTCCCCACTCCCTTCTCTCTCATCAATTCCCTCACTCATTCTCCTCTCTTATATATAAATATAGATACATATATCTCAATATCTCACTCTCTCATTCTCTCTCTCCCCTCACAAACCAAAGTATCAAACCCACAATCGAGTCTCTTTCTCTCTCTCTCTCTCTCTCTCTCTCAAGTTCACCGTCTCTCTCTCTCCTCGAGCTAACCTCCGAGCTCACCACCGATCAAGTCACCTGCAACCCAACCTGAGCTCCACTTCAAACGCAGCCGAGCACTCCACTGCCACTGCCACTGCCGTCGACGACCATCTCCGGCGACTTAGCAACCACCAACGACCACCATCGAGCTCCATGGCCAGCCATCTCTTAGTCGAGCAAAACCTTCATCCCTTCCATAAAAAAACACCATTGACCCGACCCCACCTCCATTTTTTTTCTTTGATCCAGATCGTCAAGAGACAATTGATCTAAGATTTGTCTATTGGAGTATGAATGAGGTAAGAATATATAGCTAAACTACATTAAATTTTGTTTAAGAATTTCAAGTCATTTATTCTTCTCATATTTTTTGGTTCAATATCCTTTGGATCTAACAATTGTTGACCCCCTTCAATTTTTCGATTTACTATACTTATTTGCTTTAAGACATCAGTGACCTGGTGATATTTTTGGATAATTTTCAGTTCTGCATAATTGGATTTTGTCACAGTCACGAATCAAACTATCTTACCTCACTCCATTATTGAATCACCTCCCTTAGCCGAGCACTTCTTCAATAGCTCTTTTTGACGCCTTCCGGGCCAAGAACCAAGGTTCCAAGGCCAGGCCCAAGTCCGCGTAAGAACGACGGTCATTTCCATGCCTCCGGATCTCCATTCCGTTGACATTCAAATTTGTGTCCGAGAGTGTTCGACGAAATACCGCAATGAAATTTTTTGTCGTTTTCTTACTTTCCCATCCCATGTAAGTCCCTTCTCTCTCTTCTCTTTTCTAATCTAAAAATTTGTATTCCTAAAACCCGACGGATGCGAAGTTAATCCGACTTTCGATTCGGTTTTCTTTAAAAAGTGCAAATTTCATTAAACACAATCATACAAAACTCTCACATCTTGACTATTAATCATTAACAAAATATCATGAACAAGTTTCATAGCAAAATATTCATATTGTAATTTTTATCATACTTTTTCAGTAAAATACCATATAGTTTAGTTTTGACATTAAACATCATATTTCTTGCTATACCTTTAAATAGATCAGGAGGTAATGACCTACCTCCGCACAACACTCATATGCAACATAGCACGATGTCTTTCGGGAATATAGAATACGGGAATACGAAATTACACTTAAATACCTTTATTTTATAAAAACCTTTTCTATAAGATTATGTATTTTAAATAAATCTTTGCAAAGTGCCGCTACAACCCATTTTGGAAAACCCGTTCTGGATGGTGCGGATTATCGCACATCCTCAGGCTTAGTAGTGCGAGATGCAGACCTCCGCAAGGAGCATTCGATCTCGAAAAATTTTAAAATACAAACATCTTAAGAAAATGAGATTTCTAGAAAAACAATAAAATTAAAATTATTTTATATAAATATATATGTGTGTGTGTGTGTGTGTGTGTCATCAAAATATCTAATCTTTGTTATAATATAAATATTCCAACCTTTTTTAAATCAAAAGAATCACTTTACATGAAAACACCATGCAATTCTATACAAGTTCGATTCTTTCCAAGTAAATACCCTATATTATGGAAAATAGGTTTTAATTACTAGAAATGTCACATATATAAAATCTACATCTATGAAAACTTTAAAGACGATAATTAAATAATTGAGGTGTATTTTGAAAATTATACAAAATTACTTTTACATAAAAACCCCTCAAGTTCTATAAATTACCCTAAGGACCTTAGTAAATATAAGTTTAAGCGGGACCAATCTCTTGAGCCTCAGGGAGCCGGAGAAGTGGGTGCTTGCCTATTTAAGGTAGACAACTTAATAAACGGTGTTATCAACACGGTAATCGTCTTTGAAAAAGACACAAATCCTGCCGCCCATGTGCAGCGGTTACCGATAACACCAAAACTTAATTAAGGACTTCAATTTCTTTTCTAATTGTCTGACTCAGACTGAGTCTCATTATTATAATCTGACTTGAATATGATTCAAGTACAAACTACAATTCAATATGATTCCGTGAATCCATATATTCAATCTGTTCAAACTATTCAATCTATATTGACCGAACCGAACCATGGATATACTTCCATTTACATGATTCTCCAGTTACATCCATTTACTGATATCATGGTTTCGGCAAGTCATTCCATTATACAATCTATATTACAAAACAATACAAGTTGCAATACATTACAAACAATACAATCAAGACATCGCGGGGTTTAAGGGGTAGATTGGTACGGGAGGTGTTAGAAGTGGCACGAGACTGCAACTATTAAGACACCTAACCTGAATTCATTTGCTGTTGTACCGTGGCATAAACGGTTTCTTGTACTCCACTTGCCTTTAGTCTCTGGCATATAGGGACTCCTCTCGTATACACTGACATCCTTCTGTACCAAGCTAGAAACAACAGCGTTAAAACTAAATACAACTTTAAAAGCTACACTCTCTCTCTTACTCTCTGTATATTCTACATCTCCCTTATCTTTGGAACTTACCGAGCGATTTGTTCGCTGATGACATTCTCTTTCTTCTTCTTTGAATGTCGTCAGGTGATTCGGACCTTCCAGAGATCGAGCCCAGCACCGAAGACTTGGACCAGTTTACTGAAGATCCTGAGCTGTAGTTTCACTTGTACTTTTCTTTTATATTCTGTATTTTCCTTTCTTTTATGCCACTGTTTAGGCATTGCTTTCATTCAGAAGTATTTACTTTTCCATGCATTGTACAAAGAATGTTAATAAATAAAGTTGATGTTCAGTTATACCTACTATCTTTGTCTCTTGTGCATTTTTATTGCTTAGATGCGCTTAGTGTATTTACTTCAGAGTAAATACGTAGCGGCCAGTCGCGTCCACTGCCCGTATATTGGGAAGTGGGGTATGACACCAGTTTGTTGGACCGAGCTTAGCGAGAGCAGCCTCCTAGAGCCTCAATTGGTTCAAGAGACTACTGAGAAAGTCCAGATGATCCAGGATAGGATGAGAGCAGCTCAAAACAGGCAGAAGTCTTATGCCGATCATCATCGACGTAGACTTGAGTTTGATATGGGGGACCATGTATTTTTTCGTGTCTCTTCGATGAAGGGTGTGATGCGATTTGGGAAAAAGGTGAAACTCAGTCCCAGATATATTGGACCTTATTAGATTCTTGAGAGGGTGGGTACTGTAGCGTATCGTTTAGCACTTCCGCCAAGTTTTCCCGATGTGCATCCTGTGTTTCATGTGTCCATGCTTCGCAAATACATTCATAATCCTTCTCACGCTATTCAGCATCAGACTATACAGCTTGAGCGTGATTTGTCTTATACTGAGCAGCCTGTAGCCATTCTTAACCGGCAGGTGAAGAAGCTGTGATCAAGGGTACTTCCCTCTGTAAAGGTTTTATGGCGTGGACCAAATAGCGAAGAGGTCACTTGGGAAGCCGAGGATATGATACGGAAGGAATTTCCACATCTTTTTGAAGGTATGTGTATTTAGATTTTTAAATTCGGAGACCGGATTTTTCTTAAGGGGGTATATTGTAACGTTTTGGAAAAATTTTAAAATGTTATTCTTTTTTTTCTAATGGTTTTTTTTTTAGATTTTAAAGCGGTAAAAAGACTTTTATATAAATGGACATGGTATTTAAGTTTTATTGTGTTTAGTTTAGGTGACTTTTAGTTGTAAAGAAAGTGTTATAGTGAAAAGTTTTAATTTCAGAGAGGGTTATAGGATTGTATGAGGGTTCAAGTGCAATTTGTGAGGATCATGATGTTAAGGTTATTATGAACCTCACCCACAACACACCATGAGATGCACTACAAGCCAACACCTCACCTTTGCACACATGCACTTCACCCCTCCAGGATGACACCTCCTCTTTCCCTTTTCAACACAAAACTCTCTTTATTTTGTTCAGTTTAGCAAACTGAAAATAGGTTTTCACAATACTTTAGCACCAAAATAGTGTAGCTCTTCACCCCCACAAAGAGAAAAACTAGAGTTTCCTTGGATATTAATTCAAATCACTCAAGCTAGGCCTCCTCAACTCTTTGAGCACATCGTGATGCTTAGAGTTCTGTGGAATTCTTCAAATCAGGTAAAAACCCAACTTTTCAGGTCTTCATATGAGTTCACATACCTAAGAGTGCATACAATATCGGAAAAATATGATTTAGTTTAGAGTTTTAGCCTCTGTTGATATCTGCTATAGTTATATTAGTCTCTATATAAATCTAACAGTACAGTAGAATGTTGTTAGAACCTAGAGTGCCCCCTAGAAATCCGGACCCAATCCCCTACAGTTCGACCGTCAGAATCATCCAAATTCTTGTTACCGCCGGTTTTCTTGAGGAATTGGGTGTTGAATTTTTGTCGGTATATCTCTGTAGGTTATCTAAGGTCTCTGGTATACTTTGATTTTTATTAGATTGTCTGTATAAAAATCTGGAAGCTAATTGCTTTACTTTTTGTAATATTTTAATGTATGATACGAACATTTCGTATCACGTTTTTGTGTTTTCTCAAAATGCGACGATTCGGGGTAGTTCTAGTTAGCTTTGGGTCTGTATAGCACACGATATTCAAACGCATCACGTTGCGTAAGATAGTTTACTTAGAATTTACGTATTCGTCGTATCGGAAATTAGCCGCTTATATACGAAAGTTTTATTTCGATGTTAGATTTGACCGCGGGGACTTTGGAAGCAGCGAGGAAGGGAAAATGAGTGATGGGATCCGAGTAGATCACGACTTGTTCCGGTGAGTAGACTAAACATCTACCGGGGACATTGTATGGATGGCGTATAGTGCCCGATACCAACAAAACTTATTATAATTGTTTTCCATTCATGTTGTTTGCATAATTAGATCTAAAATTGCATTGTATACATTCTTACACATTAAACACTATTGCTTAATACTTGTTAGGACACTTGCACTATTACCGATGAGTTTATATTGCACTTGCACATACCTACATACTACACTACACCCCGTCGGTAATTAACATGTCGCGTACACATTTAGAACTTACTATGTCATATATATCCTATTGTACACTGTTAGGATCCTTAATGACGGTTGTCACTCTTCATTGCTATTGTTTGATGTACATTGTATCTCCTTGTCATTATTATTACTTTTATTCATGAAATGTTGCTTTATGAGATTTATGTTATTTTGAGTTTTAATTCCACGTGTGATATAGTCGATAAGATATAAATGGTTATATCTTTATGGTTTCTTGTGATATATATGGCACGTCCACCATGAGTTGATGTTTTGCTGATTTGGTTTTATTCCGAACCAAGTGGGGGAGCTATACGGTTGCGGATTTTTACGTATTCCAGACTGAGTGCGGGAGTACACAGTCGGATATATGGTGGACCCGGTCGAGACCAAGGGGTAGGAAAGCCGCATTTGAAGCGGAGAGCCTAGCGAGGACACTCGATACCGGAGATAGTTTGAGAAACACGGCGGATATCTAGAGGATACCGACCAATATTGTTGGTTGTCAGGATCATTTGGGGAACGATGCCTGCTAGAACTGAAGTTTTGTATCGATATTTGACACTGGATTTCTGGATCGTTTATGAATATGACCAAGATTTTGAAATACTTGATGAGATTTCTATTTTCTTCTATATATGTACTATAGTGATATATTCATGTTTCACATGCCATCACATATCATAACTACCTGATGAATATATTTAGTCGCTATTTCGTTTATGCATACAATTTCAACTGTTTGATATTAGTTTATTCGCTGAGTTGGCAACTTACCCCCGTCGTGCCTTAGTTCCTTACAGGAGAGATCGCGTGGACACATAGCGGCGTTGCGGACACACATATCACAGCTTTCTTCGCTTATCTTGCTATGTAGGTTACATGTTTAGTAACCGTCTCTTTTGGGTATTTTGTATTTTATATCTGGTGTCACTTCATCAGACCGTGTATATTATTTAACTTAGAACGAGAGAAGACTTATGTATATTTTGGGTCGATTTGAGTAAAATCGACTAGTTATGTTTGATTATGCTTTCTTTTATTTTTATGCATGTGATCTTCGCTTTTGAGCATCGTATATTATTTGCGTGGGTTGTTTCCACCTATTGGTGTTGATTTTGCTCCCCAAGTAGGGGATGTCACTATTATAATAATTATGTACTGTTTTTTTTCAAAATTTACAAAGGAGTTGCTGTGAAAATTTCCAATACTAAAACCATTTATTTTAACTTTATTTCAAAAACCATTCGGCATATGTTTTGTAATAAACAATCTTTGAATTTAAAATGTGGTCTTGATGATGCTCTATATTGGCGATCTCCTAGATCAGGATACGTGACAGATGATGTGTCCCAGAACTCAGAAGAAAGGGCCCACAGGGGCCGACCAGGCCACCCCTGTACCCGACCTGCAGGCATAAGCTGGCTCTCCTCAGAACCCCCTGCAAATTGTCCTCCTCGGCCTCTTAACTCGCCCCGAGCTACAACAGGATCAAGATGCTTCGGCCCTCCCGCTCGTTCCCGAGCTCCCCCGCCGAGGCCATCTTCCTCGGTCCCTCCGACCGACCAACTCCACCACTCACAGGCGTAACCGCCGCTCCGCAAATCTCGCCATGTGCGGATTCTCCGTCAGCAACATCCCACGTTCCACGTCATCACGATCCCCATTAACGGGCGATCTGCTTATTACGCGGGTGTGACCTCGGGAGCGTAACTGCCGACTAGATTCTCGCGCCTGCTACTGCTCGCTGCCGCCACTATATAAACGCCCATCACAGAGGGGTCAAGTAAGCTTTTTTCACCTTACTTAGCCGTTACTCTGCTCAGATCTTGTGCTAACTTGATCGTCAGAGGGTCCTCGGTGGTACCAAACCACCCCGGGACTTCCTTGCAGGTAATCGGCGCAAACTCCTCAAAACCACCAATCTCCTCAAAACCCATTGAGACCCACACGCAACAGGAGATCACCTCCAAGATCTACCGGGAGATCGACGGAAGACAACATCTGACGGAGACCCGAAAAGGACCTCCATCGCGCCACGTAACCGATGGGCGCCTCAGCGCCCGGGGTCACGTGGCGCGCACGTGATCGATGGGTGCCTCAGAGCCCAGGGTCACGTGGCGCGCACGTGACCGATGGGCGCCTCAGCGCCCCATGGTCACGTGGCGCGCACGTGACCGATGGGCGCCTCAGCGCCCCGTGGTCACGTGGCGCGCACGTGACCGATGGGCGCCTCAACGCCCGTGGTCACGTGGCGCACACGTGACCACGGGAAACACCGGCGGGAAGGGGCCTAGCCCCTGGGTTGGGGAGTTGAACTCCCAAAGGGTTTTTGGAGTTGAACTCTTAACAGAAATTTAATTTATGAAGTTAAACTCCAACAGATCTAGAAAGGAGTTAAACTCCTATGAATTTTTGGCTCTTCTTTTGAGCCTTGGCTGTCCAAAGTTAGATTTTTTTTGAGACGGGTCTCCTTCTTCTTCTTCTGTTGGCCAGATCTTGAAGATCAAGAGGTATGAGGTTTTAAAGATCTCTTTTTTTTGAGATCTGATAGGAGATCTGAGTTCCCCTTTGTGGGTTTTGCGGTGAAAAACTATTTATTTCTGAGAAAGGAAGAGTAAAACTATTGATTTAATTCAAAGAGGAAGAAAGTTTTTTTTTTTAGAACCTTGAGAAAGGGGAAAGAGGCACAAACCCTTGATTTTGAGGGGAATGAAAAATATCTCCTTTTTTATTCATCATCATGTTTCCTTATATAGGTTTACATATTTACATATAGCCCTTTGGGCTTTACAAAAATAGCATTTGGCCCATCGCATGTCTCATGTGCCATTTCTTTTTGCGAATAAGCTATGGGCTTACAAAAAATTGGCTTTATGCCCATTTTGCATACATTCATACAAAAAGTTGCATCAAAATTATTTGTTATATGATTTTTATTTTGGTATGGCGGAAGGCCGGACGCTTCGTGTTCGGGCTCGACCCGGGCATTGGCCCACCTGCTTAGGCTTGAGCCCACCTGACTTGGGGTTGACCTTGACTTTGACTTGGTCAACCGGGGTGCAAATTTTGGCCCCAACATCTTCCAACGAGGTAAGCTAAGAGAGTAGATACGGAGAATAACACTGCTGATCCATTCACAAAGGACATTCCTCAAACGCAGTTCGAGAGGCTATTCGAGATGATAGGTCTGCGATATGCCAGTACATGGCCCTAGTGCAAGTGGGAGATTGTTAGTGTTTATTCCCTAGAGGCCATTACTGTATCATACTAGTTTGTATATTACTTAATAGAAGCTTGGGATATTCACAGTTGTATTGACAGTCTTCCTAAAAATGGTAGTATGCTACTTGGTTTGTGTCTACTTTAATATGTGCATATGTTTCTTTTAACGTATCGCTTATACATATTAGTAGAGCCCTTAGGATCTTTGCTTGATTACCAGCGTTGTGATGGCAGTCACACTAGTGGGGACTGGGTAGTCTAAGCAACATCTTATACAGGTCCCTGGTCGTAGGATTATCGAGACAGGGCATCGATACTCCGGAGTAGACTGGTGTATATGCTTCTCATCCCAGCATAGGGAGATAGTTTGTCCCACAGCCATCAGTACGTCGTACTGGAGATAGTATGCAGGTGCTCGTTAGGTTACGGGTACACCGGACAGGACTCGCCGGGAACTGCAGGTTGGTTTTATACCCATCGTCAGATAGCAGTTCCCAGGTGACATGAGTACAGCTTAGTCCGTCGACTTGATACTGCTACTTCGCCTCAGGTGTGTTCCCACTGTACTTAGATTACTACCCTACCACGGCTCAAAGGAGTCGTGCAAACAGGTAGTAGTTAGGTGCAATCCCGAAGCACTTGGAGGCAGTGGCGGTTAGACAAGATTCGTCTCTCCCGGTATCGGGGGTTGATATCGCGCTGTGTAGGGAGAGCCATTACGCAAAATCCCTGGCCAAGGCAAACGAGATTTACTGGTAGGCTTTCAGTAGTTTCTCAAGGTGTAATGGGCTTCACTCCGACACGACTTATACCGCTATTAGGGATCTGAAGTTTACCGCCCCCTTAGGCCTGATATGCGATAGTCCTAGACAAACAGACCGGACTGTACGGAGATTGTCACATCAGACTCAGCTGGAGTTCGGATGGGTTCCCTCATCGTCCTTCTTATCGACATCTACCTGGGGACTGTTACGTACAGCTAGTACCGTTTGCGGCCTGTGCTTAAACCCACTGCCAGCGTAGTGTCGAGTCTTTAGAGTCCCACACAGAGAGTTTCCCTGCACCGGGCAAAAGGTGTAGAGGCCGTATGGTTTTACGGCAGGGCCGCGATCACTTACATACACTTATGCACGTATTATGATCGGGCAGATAATACTAGCGGGCTTTGGTTTAAACCAGATTCTAGTATTATACAGATGGATTTATTCAGTCAAAGATTATCCGTGTTTTTCGGAAATACGGATGGGAGGGGCAGTCTCGTAATTTGTCGGGAAGCTTCTAGAAGAAGATGACTCATTTCTATTTATTTCTTTTTGGATTAAACACAAATGAGGTGGAGAGATGAGGTGTAGGTTTTCATTAAATGCTTAATGACTCATGAAGTGATTCACCATTAGGATTAAATGAAGCTTACAAGATATTTCTAGATATTTATCAAAGAGATATTTGTATGCTTGATATTATTCTATCATGAGTTATTTTTATTCATTATCATTATCACAAAAGCTTTCTCTCTCCTCAAGTCTTCATCTTCTTCCTCAAAACCCTAAAAGCTCTCATGAGTTGAGAATCTTAGGGTTTAAGTGACTAAGTAATCCATCTAATTACTCTACACCCTCTAGGACTTCTAGATTAGCGATCTAGAAGCCGTAGTTATCTCAGATTCGAGATAGGAGCTCGGACTATAGACTCTCGGGTGGATCGTCTTTGACTCGAGGAGGCCGTTGAGGTGCCCATGTTCCATAGAGCCTACGAGGTGTGGAGGATAGCGATGAAGACCCGAAGGACAAGTAACGTGAGGTATAACTTCGAATCCGAGTAGTTAAACCTCTCGTAGTTTGCTAGTAATGGTTTAGACACGATCCGTGTGCTCAAGTCCGTGTTACGAAACTTTGATAATTGTTTTTCATATATTCCGCCTCCCCGCGAGCTCGTGGGGTGCGTGATATGGACTTACAGTGGTATCAGAGACTACTAAACCTTTACTACCTTGTTAGCAACTTATTAGAACTTCGATCGTCGGAAAAACACGAAAACTTAACCCCGAACCCCTCAAGTTTCTGTCAATTTTAAACTTGTCGAAAAAATTATTTCAGAGGTATGAAAATTCACAGCAGGGAATTCTAAGAATACTGGAGAAATACGAGATCCCAACTCGGTGAGACTGTCGCGGAAGCGCGGAGGATTAGTGCAATCCGCCGCGGATCCGCGGCCGAGTCAACTCCGAGTTGACTCGTATTTACACAGTAACTCTTAGTTTTGGGTGTTCTGTTTTTCTGTATATTTTGTTTCTGCCCAGGTTATTTCAGTGCTGGCTTGCATTTGGGGTAGAGACGAAAAAAGGCTGTCGATCGAAATTCTAAGCTATTTGCTAATCAAGTATTATCTGTGATGTTTAATGTGTTCGTAAACTTCCCCTAACTGCTAGTATGTCGGTTAGCAGGGGGTTGCACATTTCTGTAATGGTTTTTACTGGTTTGTGTATATGAACTTCATTGGATCGTTGTGATGATTAGCCAGGGTTTGAGATGAGTTTTTATATTCTTTCATTCGATGTAAATTGTAATATGATGTAATATTCTTTTACGGGGCACATCCGGGCTGAGATTGTAGGCACCGCTGTATTATTTCATTTACTGTTATCTGCTCCTAGGATAGACCCAAGGTGGGGTGCACAAACTACCGGGTACTTTGAAGTGTTTAGTGGCCTACTCACGTTGTTGAGGGAGACCGCTTCACTTCGGGTACTTGGCGGGTAGTTTGTCGTACCCGTAGGGGTCTAGGGTGGGGTAATGGCTATTCATCACAACTGTGTAATCCGTCTTTCATTACAGGCTCAAAGGAAACGCGGATTGCTTATATATCCAATAATATTCATCTGTGATCTGGAATGCCTATTATTGCGTCTGACGAATGTACAATATCTATATATGATATCTAGTAGGCGTTGCTTATGTTTTGCATCCGCGCTAGCCCAGCTCCCGCTCTGTCGTTAGTTAAGTAACCTAATGGGTGAATGACGGGGCCCAGTGGCGAATGCGGATGGCATAAGAGGATGTTGTATTTTCGTTGTTTTATGCAATGATAGGTTAAATGATGGGATGCATTATTTTAATGCAAAGAAAACAAACCAAAATTGAATCGTTGGAACAAATTTAAAAGAAACCACTCAATTATTTTAAAAGAGCAGAATTTTTAATTGCGGAGCTTTAACCACTCCTTTTAAAAAGCTATCAGGTTCCTTCGATTATATCAAGTTCACTACGTTCACGGTTTTGCCAAAACCAGTCGGAGCCCTCCGTCATTTCATATGGATGGTCAGTAGTATTCAAGCTATATTTGTTGGCCTTCGTCAAGGCATAGTGTTTGGTAGCTGCTGGGGTATTCATTTGTTGCATAGATAGATGAGTTGGTTTGGGACAGTCATACTGCCATTTGGCCAATGTCAGGGGTATGTACGGATGGGTTCAAATTAACAAGATAATGATGGGTAGAACTTGACATGTGACTTATGATTTGTTGGCCTTCGTCAAGGTCATAAGAGCATGGGGCAAAAATCCACATCGGGGGTTTCTAAAGAAACTGAAACTTGCTAGTGTTGCATACCATTTGGAGTTTGATAATGTTGGTAGGATTCCTTCAGCATTATCACACGATGATATTTGGATCCCGATCCTACTGTGAGTATCCGCTGCTCATCAGGAGATTCGTCATTTAACGATCAATGCTATAAACCAAGTAGGTGTCTAGAACAGTGTCAACGGGGCTACGCCTCCAGAGAAAAGAGGTTATTTAATTAAGGAACTTCGCGAAAGCGTCGTAAAACCTCCCTCGAAGTACCGACACTGGCCTGGCTGAACGGTTAAGCAAGTATTGTACGGTGAGATCAGTCCTGACTAATTCTTCTTTTATGGTTTGAGAAAGGATTCGAGAAACAGTGGGAGCCATCCAGTTTAGATAAACTAAAAACCAATCTAAACTTGTAAGAGCATCATGTTAAAGTGTTCCATCTCTCTCTTTTTGCAGCGACTATGTGACCATGACTAGGTTACATCTGGATAACAACATGACTGAATCTGACTTTTATGATTGGCAAAGGTCTGTCCAGATATCCATTACCTATGACAAGCTGGACCACCCTATCACTACTCAAGCACCCACCGTCTCAGGTCCAGTTTCCACCGTCACGGATAAGGATATCTGTCAGACAAGGGAAAAGGATAGTGCGAATGCCAAGTGCCTCGTGTTGGCTTCAGTTGATGGTGTATACCAGAAGCAGCATGAGAAAATGGACTTAGTTTCCATCTTTCTCCATAACAAAGATTTATATGGAGAGCAATCTCGTATCGCAAGATATGAGACTTCGAACGAATTATTTCAAGCGAGGTTGGCTGTCAGGTCATCTGTAGGGGACAACGTCCTTACGATGACTAGCTATATTGATAAGCTCACGGACCTGGAGACTACGTTGGGAAACAGGTCATATGCTGACTTATTTCCACAGTCCCTACCCTCCACTTACACCCTGAAAGAAACCAGGGAGACGCCCGCTCTGCTTAATGGGAGACCTTCTTCTTCTGCATCCAGGGCGAAAGCAAAGGGTGAAAAGAAGAAGACCTCCACAAAGCCGATATACGGTGTCAGTAAAGTAGAATGAAAGGGAAGAGTAAAAGTTTCGGGACTTGGTGTAGGGAAGGAGGGATGTTCCTATTGTTATGGGAACGAGTATTTGCAGAAGGATTGCAGGGCTTTGGAAGCCAGTAGCCAGGATACGAAGCATGTTGTGGCTTCAGCCTCGAGTGTGTTTGTGATTGAGAACTGTTTGTCAATTAACTCTACTTTCTGGGTACTAGATACCGGAGCAGGATCTCATATCTGTAATTCATTATATGCTTTGAGAAACCGTAGAGTTATCAGGGTAGGTGATTTGTCTCTCAGAGTAGCAAACGGAATGAGCGTGGACGCTGAATCCGTAGGAGAATATCGCCTAGGTTTGACAAGTGGGTAGATATTGATTCTACGTAACTGTTTGTATGTACCTAGTTTGACTTGTAATATCATATCAGTATCCTCACTTTCGAGAGAGGGATATGATTTTACATTCGTAAGCGATGTAGTTCACATCCACCTAAATCAAGTTCTGGTTGGGTCCGGTACATTAGATGACGGTATATATGTATTGAGTCAAGCTCGGGTTTTCAATGTCCAGAACACACTTAAAAGAAAGTCTCCGGAAATAAATCAGGCTTTCTTATGGCATTGTAGACTAGGTCACATCAATGAAACACGGTTGACTAAGGTACATAGAGAAGGATATTTGAATCCGTTCAAATATCAATCTTATGCTACTTGTGAATCTTGTCTCATGGGAAAGATGACAAAGACTCCGTTTACTGGACATGGAGTAAGAGCGAGCAAGCTCTTGGGACTTATACACAGCGATGTGTGTGGTCCAATGTCTACAGATGCGCGAGATGGTTATTCCTACTTCATTACTTTTACGGATGATTTCTCTAGGTATGGACATATCTTCTTGATGAAGCATAAATCCGAGGCCTTTAAGAAATTCCGCGAATACAAGAATGAAGTGGAAAACCAAAAAGGCAAAAGTATCGAGACAATGAGATCTGATCGAGGTGGTGAATACTTAAGTGCTGAGTTCCTGGGTTACTTAAAAGAGAATGGAATTCTCTCTCAGCTTACTCCTCCATACACACTACAACACAACGGTGTATCAGAAAGGCGGAATCGAACCCTATTGGATATGGTTCGTTCCATGATGAGTAAGGCTGACTTACCGCGATCTTTCTGGGGTTATGCACTAGAATCAGCTGCATATCTTTTGAACAAGGTTCCAACCAAGACTGTACCTACCACACCATATCAGATGTGGAGTGGGAAAAAACCCTATCTTCAGTACCTGAAGACATGGGGATGTCCAGCTTTTGTAAAAAAGCAGCATCCGGACAAGCTCGAGGCACGCTCGGTACAGTGTAAGTTTGTGGGATATCCAAACAACTCCAAGGGGTATTATTTCTATTACGCAGAGGAACAAAAGGTTTTTGTTTCTCGTCATGCCCACTTCTTAGAATCTGAATTTTTAGAAAATCAGAAGAGTGGGAGCGCAATAGAACTGGAAGAAATTCCAGAACCACAAGCTGTTACTGAAAGTATGGTAGAACCAGAAGATTCAGAAGAAAGGGACATCTCGGCGCCTATCCGCAGAAGTAGTAGGCAGTCTCATCCACCCGAGAGATACTACGGTTTTCTCATAGACGGGGATCGAGAAGATTGCATCATTGATAATGATGACCCTACTAGCTTCCAGCAAGCCATTCAGAGCGGCGACTCGGTAAAATGGCTGGATGCAATGCGGACTGAAATGGAGTCCATGTACACTAACAAAGTATGGACTTTGGACATTGCTCCAGATGGGGTAAAACCGTAGGATGCAAGTGGATCTTCAGAAAGAAGATTGGTGTAGATGGACGGTTGAAACCTATAAGGCTAGACTTGTTGCAAAGAGTTTTCGTCAAAGACCTGGTTTGGACTATGACGAAACTTTTTCTCCAGTGGCTATGCTCAAATCCATTCGGGTCCTTCTTGCCATTGCTGCCTTCCACGATTATGAGATCTGGCAAATGGACGTAAAGACGGCTTTTCTAAATGGTAATTTGGAAGAATGCGTCTATATGGATCAGCCAGAGGGATTCATTCAGAGTGGGAGCAGCGGTAAAGTGTGCAAGTTGCTTAAGTCCATTTATGGACTAAAGCAGGCATCGCGGAGTTGGAACATCTGTTTTGATGATACTGTCAAAGAATTCGACTTTATCAAGAATCCAGATGAACCATGCATATACAGTAAGATTGTAGGGAGAGCTGTAGTATTCCTAGTCTTGTACGTGGATGACATTATCCTAATAGGAAATGATATTCGTATGCTACAGTCAGTCAAAGGATTCTTATCACAGAAGTTCTCCATGAAGGACCTGGGTGATGCCACCTACATTCTGGGGATCCAGATCTATCGTGATAGATCAAAGAGGATGTTAGGACTTTTGCAGTCCAGGTACATAGACACCATATTGAAAAGATTCAGTATGGAAGATTCTAAGCGCGGTAACCTACCGGCTTGTCACGGAATCACCCTCTCCAAAGAGATGTCTCCCAAGACTGATTTGGAAAGGGCTCGCATGTCGATTATACCCTACGCTTCTGCGGTAGGCTCTATAATGTATGCGATGTTATGTACCAGACCAGATGTAGCATACGCATTGAGCGTTGTAAGCCGGTATCAGGCAAACCCAGGGGAGAAGCACTGGATAGCAGTAAAGAACATTCTCAAGTACCTGAGGAGGACTAAGGCGATGTTCTTGGTGTATGGCAGAAAAGATCTCCAGATCGAGGCCTTTGCCGACTCCAGCTTCCAGAGTGACAAGGATGACTCCAAGTCCATGTCGGGTTATATCTTTACCCTCAATGGATGGGTGGTTTGTTGGAAGAGTTCCAAGCAGGACACCGTTGCTGACTCAACGATGGAAGCGGAGTACATAGCTGCTTGCGATGCCGCAAAAGAAACTGTCTGGATGAAGAAGTTCCTCACAAAACTTCAGGTGGTTCCTACCAGTGTTGATCCAATACCTCTGTATTGTGACAACAACGGCGCTATAGCTTTAGCGAAGGAACCCAGGTCCCATCAGAAGTCCAGACACATCTTAAGGCGGTATCACCTGATCAGGGAGATCGTAGATCGCCGGGAGATCGAGGTAAAGAGAGTAGATACGGAGAATAACACTGCCGATCCATTCACAAAGGCCATTCCTCAGACGCAGTTCGAGAGGCTATTCGAGATGATAGGTCTGCGATATGCCAGTACATGGCCCTAGTGCAAGTGGGAGTTTGTTAGTGTTTATGCCCTAGAGGCCATTACTGTATCATACTAGTTTGTATATTACTTAATGGAAGCTTGGGATATTCACAGTTGTATTGACAGTCTTGCTAAAAATGGTAGTATGCTACTTGGTTTGTGTCTACTTTAATATGTGCATATGTTTCTTTTAACGTATCGCTTATACATATTAGTAGAGCCCTTAGGATCTTTGCTTGATTACCAGCGTTGTGATGGCAGTCACACTAGTGGGGGCTGGGTAGTCTATAAGAAACATCCTATACAGTTCCCTGGTCGTAGGATTATCGAGACAGGGCATCGATACTCCGGAGTAGACTGGTGTATACGCTTCTCATCCCAGCATAGGGAGATGGTCTGTCCCACAGCCATCAGTACATCATACTGGAGATAGTATGCAGGTGCTCGTTAGGTTACGGGTACACCGGACAGGACTCGCCGGGAACTGCAGGTTGGTTTTATACCCATCGTCAGATAGCAGTTCCCAGGTGACATGAGTACAGCTTAGTCCGTCGACTTGAAACTGCTACTTCGCCTCGGGTGTGTTCCCACTGTACTTAGATTACTACCCTACCACGGCTCAAAGGAGTCGTGCAAACAGGTAGTAGTTGGGTGCAGTCCCGAAGCACTTGGAGGCAGTGGCGGTTAGACAGGATTCGTCTCTCCCGGTATCGGGGGTTGATATCGCGCTGTATAGGGAGAGCCATTACGCAAAGTCCTTGGCCAGGGCAAACGAGATTTACTGGTAGGCTTTCAGTAGTTTCTTAAGGTGTAATGGGCTTCACTCCGACATGATTTATACCGCTATTAGGGGTCTGACGTTTACTGCTCCCCTAGGCCTGATATGCGATAGTCCTAGACGAACAGACCGGACTGTATGGAGATTGTCACATCAGACTCAGTTGGAGTTCGGATGGTTTTCCTCATCATCCTTCTTATCGACATCTACCTGGGGACCGTTACGTACAGCTAGTACCGCTTGCGGCCTGTGGTTAAACCCACTGCCAGCGTAGTGTTGAGTCTTTAGAGTCCCACATAGAGAGTTTCCCTGCACTGGGCAAAAGGTGTAGAGGCCATATGGTTTTACGGCAGGGCCGTGATCACTTACGTACACTTGTGCACGTATTATGATCGGGCAGATAATACTAGCGGGCTTTGGTTTAAACCAGATTCTAGTATTATACAGATGGATTTATTCAGTCAAAGATTATCCGTGTTTTTTCGAAATACGGATGTGAGGGGCAGTCTCGTAATTTGTCGGGAAGCTTCTAGAAGAAGATGACTCATTTGTATTTATTTCTTTTTGGATTAAACACAAATGAGGTGGAGAGATGAGGTGTAGGTTTTCATTAAATGCTTAATGACTCATGAGGTGATTCACCATTAGGATTAAATGAAGCTTACAAGATATTTCTAGATATTTATCAAAGAGATATTTGTATGCTTGATATTATTCTATCATGAGTTATTATTATTCATTATCATTATCACAAAAGCTTTCTCTCTCCTCAAGTCTTCATCTTCTTCCTCAAAACCCTAAAAGCTCTCATGAGTTGAGAATCCTAGGGTTTAAGTGACTAAGTAATCCATCTAATTACTCTACACCCTCTAGGACTTCTAGATTAGCGATCTAGAAGCCGTAGTTATCTCAGATTCGAGATAGGAGCTCGGACTATAGACTCTCGGGTGGATCGTCTTTGACTCGGGGAGGCCGTTGAGATGCCCATGTTCCATAGAGCCTACGACGTGTGGAGAATATCGATGAATACCCGAAGGACAAGTAACGTGAGGTATAATTTCGAATCCGAATAGTTAAACCTCTCGTAGTTTGCTAGTAATGGTTTAGACACGATCCGTGTGCTCAAGTCCGTGTTACAAAGTTTTGATAATTGTTTTTCATATATTCCGCCTCCCCGCGAGCTCGTAGGGTGCGTGGCATGGACTTACAATAAGCTGGTCCGCGGCCTTCATCGCCGGGGCTATCACCTCGGCCTCCATGCGTAAGGTAAGGGCGACGTGCTGGAGGACCTGAAAAGTAAGAAAAAAGTCAGGAAGACGAAGGAAGCACCGAATCTCACAAATAACCGAGCACTTACCTGCACGGCCTCCTGGGCGATGGACGCCATCTGGTCCCTGAAGGTCCCCTCGGGGACCCTACCCCCTGCCGACTTCTCTATTTCGTGCAGCAGGCTATCCGCGACAGATAGCCCCGAGGGCACCGCGAACTGGAGGCCCCCCTCCTCCACCATGATCGGCGAGGGCAGGCCCCGAGGAGACCTCCGGGAACCCCTCTTGAGTGGCTCCGATGGAGAGCTGGTCTCCTCCTCCGAGATCGGGTCCTCCAGAATTCGAGCCCGCTTTCGGCCCGGCGCTCTGCTAGGCCCCGGGGCGAGATCCGCCCCCGAACGCTCAAGGGACGCGGCTACCGGAGGCACTGGGACGGAGGCCGAAGTAGCCGGGGCAGGCTTCGAATAGGAAGAGCTGACGCCTCTAGCCTTTGTGACCTTCCTCGGCTGGCGCATGGAGGCTCGGAGCTCGTCCATATCCATGGGTCCTGCACAAAACCAAATGCAAAGAAGTCAACGACACATGCAATATAAAAGCCAAAAAGCAAGCCTAACTTATCGACGAACTCAACGGGGCTGAGCCCGGCCCAACTCAGGACCCTCTCAGACAGCAGCACGTCAAATCGGGGGACGGGCTCCCACGACTCCACTCTCACCGCGGCGGGGTCATTGGACTGGTTTCCCGGGAAGCATTTTTCCCTCGACCACTTGGTGGGCACGGGCCAGTGCTCGCCCTCGGGCTGCGTGACGAAGAAAAACTTCTTCTTCCAGTCGTGAATGGAAGAAGGTAGGACTACAACTCCTGTCCCGGCGGCGCCCCCCTGTCGCTTCGTAAAAGATAGGTAGACCTACCTCGGGTCGCCCGCTCGACCCCCAAGATGATTTTTGAAAACAAGGGAAGAATCAAGGATGGAGAGGCTGAAGGGAACCGCCTGTAGTTTCAGGCGGATCAGGAACCCGAGGAGAATCCTCTATGAGTTCGGCACTAACTGGCCAGTAGCCCAAAGAAGTTCAGCGCTTCGACGACCTCGGAAGAGAAGAGCAGGCGCATTCCACCCCAAAAAGCTTCCAGGTACAGGGCGATCTCCCTACCTCATACTTGTTCTGCCCTCTCTCCCTCCTTGGCCAGACGAAGCATATAACGTGAGGGGATATAGAAGCGAGCTCGAGCATTGGCAAGCTCGTCCTCATGCCTCACCCAACACGAAGCGCCGGGAGTAGCGTCTACCGCCTCCTCCCTAGGGGCTGCCCCCGCCGCGCGATCCCGGGAAGAGGATCTGATCCCTGCTCCCCGGGAAGACTCGGGCTCAACTAGAGGGTCCCTAGAACCTACTCCTACGACATCTATAGATTCTACGAAAGAAGACATCTAACCTGGGGAAGAGAGATCCTCGGGAAATGAAAGTAGAAGAAAGAAGACGAGCGCCGAGCAACCGGGACTTAGAGCGACAAAATATGAAGGAGTAGGGGCCTGGAGTGGGCCCCACCCCCATTTATCACCACAATCGTCCTCATCCAACGGCGCCCTTCATCTCCCGCCAAAGCGCCTCCTCGCGTCCAACGGCCCCGATCGTTCCACTTGTCGTTCCCACACTGGGCCGCATCCCATCAGACGCTGCAAGTCTGCACACGTCGCGTCGGCCAACCGACGCTTGACACGTG
The DNA here is from genome assembly GCA_030015575.1 of Agapanthus africanus. Classification (NCBI taxonomy): domain Eukaryota; kingdom Viridiplantae; phylum Streptophyta; class Magnoliopsida; order Asparagales; family Amaryllidaceae; genus Agapanthus; species Agapanthus africanus. The sequence goes on along the minus strand of CM057349.1, from coordinate 387,435,638 downwards.
GGCCGTCGCTTCAGTGACAGGATGCAAGAACCGGCGCACCTTCCTTAAATGCAGAGATCTCGCCCTGATTCACTGGCAGGAAAGACAGCTGACAGCCCGGGGACGCGTCCTGACGAAATCTTAGGAGGGAGCTCACCCCGGGCGGCCCGGCAATCCACTCTTGACCCGACCCGCCAGCTGGTCGGGACAAGAGCGGGGGGGCTAATGATGATGCTCTATATTGGCGATCTTCCAGATCAGGACACGTGGCAGATGACGTGTCCCAGAACTCAAAAGAAAGGGCCCACAGGGGCCGACCGGGCCACCCCTATACCTGACCTGCAAGAACAAGCTGGCTCTCCTCAGAGCCCCCTGCAAATTGGCCTCCTCGGCCTCTCAGCTCGCCCCGAGCTACCACAGGATCAAGATGCCTCGGCCCTCCCGCTCGTTCCCGAGCTCCCCCGCCGAGACCATCTTCTTCTGTCCCTCCGACCGACCAACTCCACCACTCACAGGCGTAACTGCCGCTCCGCAAATCTCGCCATGCGCGTATTCTCTGCCGGCAACATCCCACGTTCCACGCCATCACAATCCCCATTAACGGGCGATCCGCTTATTACGCGGGCGTGACGTCGGGAGCGTAACTGCCGGCGAGATTTTCGCGTCTGCTACTGCTCGCTGCCGCCACTATATAAACCCCCATAACAGAGGGGTCAAGTAAGCTTTTTTCACCTTGCTTAGTCGTTACTCTGCTCGGATCTTGTGCTAACTTGATCGTCGGAGGGTCCTCGGTGGTACCAAACCACCCCGGGACTTCCTTGCAGGTAATCGGCGCAAACTCCTGAAAACCCATTGAGACCCACACGCAACAGGAGATCACCTTCAAGATCCACCAGGAGATCGACGGAAGACAATATCTGACGGAGACCCGAAAAGGACCTCCATCAGGTCTCATTTTCTACTTTTAAAAATGTACCTCCTTATTTCCACAAACAGAGTTTAGATCTTGATTTCTGGTTTACTTGGATTGTGTCGGCATTTTTAGACATCACACGATTTAAGTGCCGGTCATGTGCCAAATTCGTCGGGTCGTGACATGCCCATCAACCGAAACTATAAAAAAATACTCAATTTCTACTCTAAGTGTCACAAAAGACAATCTCTAGAAAAAAGGCCGAGGATGGTTGACATTAGTAAGCCTCATTAGACAAATAACCGCTACTTGGGTTAGGCTTGATCAAAAATTGAGATTATAGACATGACATAAGTTTTTTTTACCTGATGCACTGAAGTCGGCATACTGGATAATTTATCGCCGCCGAGCTAGAGAAGAGTTTTATGCAATTAATCCTGGTCATCCAAAACCATAACAATGGGTGAAACTTTCTAACTGTACTGTACGTATACTGTGTCGGTGTATCCGTGCAGAACAGACGGTGGATGTCGCGTCCGAGACATATCACATCATTTAGAAAATCAATCAATCAATCACTGGCGATTTGAAAGCGACTCTCCCCGAGATTTCCCTTTTCTGTGCCTCTTCGATCAAATCAACGGCCGTGCTACGATCCAAAACGCAGCTCTAGAGAGAGAAAGTAGAGAGAGAATCTAGGAGAGAGAAAGAGGAAGACGACGACGACGATGGAGTCGCCGCCCGATAACGACGTCTGCTCCGTTTGCCACGACAACTTCACCCTCCCTTGCCATGCCAATTGCTCCCATTGGTTCTGCGGTAAATTTCTGAACCCCCTTTCCCCAAACCCTAATTTTCTTTTTTTTTTATAATCGAAGAGAATTGGGAGATTTAGGTTGAAATTGAGCATGTCTCTGTGATTTGTATGATATAAAGGGGGGATTTTTGAGAAAAGAAATTGACTGTTGATTGTGAAAGATTGGGGTTTTGATAAGAACTAACAGTTTCTTTGATGATTTTGATGATGATTGCTGCCTCAGAAATGTATGGTTTTGTATGAGCATCGTCTATGTGCATGGCAGGACAATGTATACTGCGGGTTTGGCATCATGGATCTGCGCTTCAGCCCTGCAAGTGCCCCATTTGCCGCCGCTTCGTTACTTTGCTGATACCTTCTGAGGATACACAGCATCAGCGCCACGAAGGGGAAGCTAGTCGGGTGCTCGAGAACGTAGAGAAGTATAACCGATTGTTTGGTGGAGGCTCAAGAAGCCTTGTGCAGGTGAATCTCCTTGGAATACCTATCCGCCCGTTTTATATCCTCTTATAGCAGATGATGTTTCTTTAAATGCCTTCATTTTTTGTCGATGCATGAGAAATAATTAGCAATAAGAAATTCCCGGGAAAGCAAGTTTTACGGGTTTCAGAGGGTTGTGTTGATTAGGGAAAAAATAAGATCACCTTCAAGCACATTGACTCTCATTCCATATAAATTTGTAGTACAAGCACACTTTCTTGACAAATGCAGGAGTTTGAGCAACACAATGCCAATTTGTATGAGAAATTTAGCTTTCTAAAGTAGCTGTTGTAATTTTTGAGATAACCCCTATTTCTTACCACATATCAAACTGAACCAGTAACACTCTCAACAACCTGTTACTCACTGTTGGTGTGCGTAAAAAAGTCAATAGTAGGTCATGATGAAGGGGTATCTAATAGTTGAAGGGGGTGGATACTTGTTCAGTCTAATAGTTGATAGGGGTGCGGGTATCTCAAAATCGGTTTTATATAAAGGGATTTTTTGGAGGTAATTTACCATTTTGTTTTAATAATGTGTTAGTCTGGAATTTTAAAGATAGCTTTGATATCACAACATCTTTAGATCTTCATTAAGATACCTTTATTGATTGACTCCTTAGGGCTTATACTTCATATTTTCTTGCTTTCAAATTGAGCTATTATTGTCAAACACTTCCTGATTTATCATACGCATGTAGTGATTCTTAATTATGATCTCATGGGCTTTGGTTTTAACCTTCCAAAAAATCTAGTAAAGATTTCTTACTTGCTACAAGTACTTTCCAAAGAAGTGGAGCGTGCGGAAGATGGGATGTGGTATATGGAAGATACCTTCTGTGGTTTATGTCCGTCAGAGCTTCTCTTGATAATTCTCACAAATAATACATGTAATTTGTTCCTCGGTGCTTGGAATTCCGTCAACCTCATTTATCTCTAAACGAAGAAAAGGAGGCTTTCTCAAACGAACATTATATTGAATTTGTTCTTATTTTCCTTCTCACTCTTCGCAACTATAACGTCATCTTTCCCTACACCAACGGGAGAGGAGATATCTATATGGCAGTGCATTATAACATATTAGAATCCCGGCATCCCGCCCATCCTTTCTCAGGGGCTGTTTGGTTGAGTGTAGTTGGAGCCCCATGCGGTACCAACTATATGGAGTTATAAAATCAAGTGTTTGGTTCAAGTAGTTGCTGCTTTAACTTGTAGTTGGAAAAGAAAATTGTGTTAAAAATTATGTAGTTGCAACTACGTTCAAATTGAACGTTTTTTCAACTACATGAGTTGAAATGCAAAAAAGAATAGAAAAGTCTGTAATTGTGTTGCAACTACATCCAAATAAACACATGGTTTGCAAATAATGTAGTTGCAACTACATTCTAACCAAACAAAGGAATGATGTTGCAACCACGGTATTTGCATCTACATGTAGTTCTAAATATATTGTTTTTCCAACTACAAGCATCCAAACAGCCCCTTATACGAATTTGCACATGAATTATATAATATTCAGTTTACAAGTATTTTATGCACGATCCAATGTTGTTTATCTGAGTGCACATGGATTTATAGTATTGGATATGCATCCATGCACTAGTCCTTTGTTTGTCTTAGTTTGTTCATGAATGCATAATATTGGCTGGAAGTACTTAGACACACTCAACGTTTTATCATCTACCCTCTTCCTCTGGATTCTTTGGTCCTGGAGAATTGTGAAGAATTGCTCTTTGGTTCATGGTTCAAACCGCATTATCAAGAAGTTAGAATTCCTACCCGCTAAATGGCCTTTTAGGATTATGGCAAGCTCCTCCTATGTCCATGGGTTTATTTTGCCAGAAGTTATACACAGATTGTGAATGATTGTAATCCTCTTAGTCGTTAATGGAGCCTTGTGCCCCATATCAAGCTGACCAGTGGCGGATACAGGAATTTTCAAAGGGTGGGACCAAGGTCCAGGTTATGCATTTACAATTTTTTTTAATAAAAATCAAGTCTAAATCAAGTTATCTTACATCTATTCACAAAATCAAGTTATTCATTCACAATTTTTTGAACAAGCTGTTCATTCAAAATGAAGTAATTGAAATCAAGTAACAAAATCAAGCTATTCATTCAAAATCAAATAATTGAAATCTAGAGTTTGGGTTAAAAGAAGAATACCATATAGATTTTGAACCAACAAGATTCTACGGTTTCTGCGTCGATGAGGTGACTGTTCATAAAGAGGAGCAGATGACTGATGAAGACGAGTATGACTTGTGACTAGGCTAGGCGAGGCTGCGACCGTGAGGGGCGAGAGCAAGGGTGCAGACAAAGAGGATGAGGCTCAGACGAGGGTTTTTAGAGATGCGACCAAGAGTCTGAGAGGCGAGGGTTTTTAGAGATGACACGCTGGCTTTTGGATCGAGACAAGGGCCATGAGGCTATGGGTTTTAGAGAAGGGATGCGGGTTTTTTTTCCAGAGATGTGGCATTTTTTTCAATGATTGAGATCGAGATGTGGGCAGGGACCGCAGGGTACCTCCCTATGTTTTGAAAAATAGGATGGGGCCATGGCCCCACCCTGCCCTTGAATAGGCCTGCCCCCACCGCGCTGACCTCACGCTGATGGAAAAGATTTATTTGATGACGATGGCGGGTTTTTTTTTTTGAAAAAGAAAATTAGGTGCATTGCATGAGATATGAGCTGAGAGAGTGATGGCGGTGATGATATGTGAAGTTGCAAAATTCTTGTAGGAATCTATTAGTATTTGCCGTAATTCAACATAGATATTTTATTAAAAGAAGAATTACTTATTATTTTAATGTGACCTCTTTTTCTGGGAACTCTGAAAGAACCGTGGACTGTTTATTTACTTCTGTCTCTATAGCTCCCTCAGAAGCCTCCTGCAAGGTTACTGACAAAATCTGCTTCTTGCGTAGGTTTATATTAGTTAACAAACCATAAAGTTGGACTATAACTAATATCTCGTTTTGATGCTTTTGCAAAGAAACAAAAAGAGCATAGCATTTGTGTATTAAATTTAGATGTCATCTCCACCATATTTCTTTTTCTCATTAATTTGCTTGGTTCATATCAAGGTTTTAACAATTTTTGTTCTTTTGACCCCTCTGATGAACATCTATTGGCTTGCACTAATCGTGGCGAGGAGTTTAATTACTCTATATTCGTTCTGAATCTAAGCAAGAAGTATTATTTCTTATTAGGAATGGTCTTCATTTTGAGTGTTACCATGCCAGTGATTGTCTGTTGTTCTATGTCATCCTTGCCTACTCCTCTTACTGGAGCCATCTTCTTTTTGTTCCCCTATGGTTTGTTTTATACTCTTTAGTAGTTGTTTAGCCAGATCATTTGCTGTTATTCCCGTGTTACCTAATCACTCCTGTTTTGTGAGTGAACTTTTTTCCTCATTTCTATTATCTGATTTATACACCTTTCAGATGGCCATGTTTACTAAGCTGGTTAGGTTTCCATGCCATTCTGTTTTCAATCTTGTTTTGCCTTTGTTTTGGGTGTTATGGTTATTATGGGGGGAAATGGATGCAAATTTTAAGCCAAAACAGGAAATCATCAAAATAAAACGTATACTTCATTATAGTTATATTTTTCAGAGTAGTCATTTCCAATTTATTCTTGTGAATTCTTTATTTGAATATCGAAAGGATCTGTTAAAATTTACTTTTGCTTATGTACCCATAATTGCTAGATATATATCATGAACACACAAACACATTAGAATGTCATCCTATGTGGCATATTGGCTTATATAATCTCTCATATATTAAAGCAATTACAAACAACAACCGCAGCAGCAACAATGACTACACCAACAAATCTTTATCATAACTTTTGGGGTTCATTTCTTTTTCCTAAGAATTAGAGAAATTGAAGGTTATGCCTTTGTTGCATGCATAAGTTTCATAATCAATATAGATTTTCCTAACTGTAAACTGGTAGCTAGGTCCTAAAGCAAGTCCCTTTCTCGTTTATTGCTTACTTAGACAGGATGTCTTGCACCAACCTTATTATTAGTATTTTTTTTAGATGTCTCCCATTCGTGAATCGAACCGGCGACCTCTAACTTTGGAGAAGAAAGTTTTACCGCAAGAGCTATCAGCTATGCTCTTTTGGTGTTTTGCATGCAAGTCGGTTTAGTATTAAATATTTCTGGTAGATGATGACAATGCTAATTCTATTAAAAATCCACTTAATATAACGTTATTAATTGAATAATATTACTTTATGATGATACTAGTTTTGTGCATGTGCCATGCACATGGAATATAGATAAATTCTTCATTTGATAATTTCAAATATGACATGGACTAAAAGTTTGAATGTGCCCAATTGGACTAACTGCCTCGAACTGCATATTTTAACCCTTGAAATTCTTCAGGAGTCACTTTATGTCATGACGCAACAACACATGCTTAAATTTATGTTAAATAAATGAGATTTAAAACCAATATTTGTGAATCAATATTTTAATATCTATTATTTTAGGTTTTCACAAGGAAAACAATTTTTGTACCCGGCTAAGTCTTGTACCGGCATCTCACCTTGAGTGGGATTGGGAGGCCCTCCAATCAATTGGAGGACGGGCCCCAATGACTAGACAACGCCCTGTTAAACACCCGGTGGCATCCGGGTACGGGGCTTGGCCAGGTTCAAAAGTACTTATCTTTTCATAATGCAAACTAAACACCTCAATAATATATAATAATAATAATAATAATGAAGAAGAAGAAAAGAGGTTCTAGGAGGCTTTTTCGTTAGGTAGTAAAGAATCTATATCCTTTACGATTTTTTTTGACGATCGACATCCATTATCATCATCTTTATCATATAAGATGTGGATACACCAAATTTCATGTGATTCCATCACTTTTTCACCGTTGAATTAACAATGCAAAAAGTTCTATTGTCCGTAAACCGTTAATTTTGCACTCACTAAACTAACGGTAGAAAAGTGATGGAATCACATAAAATTTGGTGTATCCACATCTTATATGATAAAGATGATGATGATTGGTGCCGATCATCGAAAAAATCGTGGGGTGCATTTTTTTGACGCCATAAATGGAAATTCCCTCATATGGCATCTTTCCTCCATTATTATATATATATATATATATAGAGAGAGAGAGAATAATCGATGAAAGGTGCTACAGGAGGGGATTTCCTTTTATGGCGTTGAAAAAATACATCCTCTAAGATTTTTTTCGACGATCGGTATTTATCATCTAAAATGTGGATACATCAAATTTTATATGATTCTATCACTTTTTCTCCGTTGATTTAGTGGGTGCAAAATTAACGGTTTACCGACAACATAACTTTTTACATTGCTAATTTAACGGTGAAAAAATGGGAAATCATATGAAATTTGGTGTATCCACATCATAGATGATAAAGATGATGATGATGGATGCCGATCGTTGAATATAATGTTGGAAGATGTATTTTTTTGACGTCACCTGACGAAAAACCCTCCCAGGGCCATTTTCCTTCATTATTCTCATACACACACAACAACTGAGCCTTTTATCATAAGCATATGGGGCAGGCTATATGAACCAACATGAGAATCATGCCGGGTCCAGTACATGAATTCTTATATATATATATATATATATATATATATATATATAGGTGCCATAGGAGGGAATTTCCTCGTATGGCATCGAAAAAATACACACTCTATGATTTTTTCCGACGATCGGCACCCATCATTATCATCTTTATCATGTAAGATACGGATACACCAAATTTCATATAATTCCATCATTTTTCACCGATGATTTAGTGGGTGCAAAATTAACGGTTTATCAACTATAGAACTTTTTTACATTGCTAATTCAACGGTGAAAAGTGGTGGAATCACATGAAATTTGGTGTATACACATCTTACATGATAAAGATGTTCATGGGTGCCGATCGTCGAAAAAATCGTGAAGAATATAGATATTTGACGCCACCTAACGAAAAAGCCTCCAAGAGCATCTTTTCTTCATTATTCTCATATATATACAATGATTAAAAAGCGGCAGAAAAGAGCTATGCGGCCAAAGGGCTTAGGCACATAGGCGCCGCTTAGACGGCCGCGTTGACATCAATCTAGATATATTTTTAGTTAATTTTGTTATTTTCTTAAACTTATTTGTTAAATATTGATTCTAATTTGATTGTTAACTATTTTGGTTTCTTTTTTACTTGTAGAAACGATTTAAATAAGCATTCTCAAAGGCGTTGACAATTAATTGCAAGCTAGTAATGAAGTAAATTCCGTCAATTTTTCAAAGATCCAAAAAAATTTAATTAATTAATTGTCTAACCTAAATCTTTCCAATTTTAAGTCCAAAAATGCAAAAAAAGATGAGGCAAAAAAATCCCATTTTCGTCAAAAGCTAGAAACTTGAAAGAGCAGGCGAAACTCGAAAACGGTATTGGCGTGGATGAAGCTTGAAGTCGAAATTGAAGATCGAAAGTGAAGACAAGATTGAAGTTTGATATGGAGATCATAGTGCAGATCTTGGTTCAAGTTCGATATTGAGAACTTCGAAACCGACGACAGTTGCTGGCCCTTATGGTCCTCGAAATCCGCGGCGGCTCTTAAAGTCGGCGGTGGAAGGCCTTATGGTGGCCTTCAACATTTAATGGTGCTTAAACAACTCCATTTTATTATATATTATATCTCAATTAACAAATAAAGAGAGTATATCCAAAAGAATACAAGCGTAAGTATAATTCCCGACTAAACGATCTAATGCAGAACGGTACAGCTCTTCTACGCGTGTAGGCGGTCGCCATTTAAAACACTGCATGTGTGTAATTCCCATCCATTTTTTCAATGCCACATCCTCATTCTCCTTTGTCCAAGACTCGACATATATACCGATTTATTTTGAACAATCTCACTAATCTCATTGATGTAAATGTCAAATTTTATAATTCGGAAAACCTCATTGCTATGATCTTTTATATGATGACCTATGAGAATTTTATTTGTCAAATACCAAAGGTTGTTCATCTCGAAAAGAACTCCCAAATTTCCCTTATTGTATGACAAAATCAAACCCGATCTCACCAAATTGTGATAAAATTATAAAAAAAAAAAGAAAATCCCAATATCACTAGTTGAAGACCATTCTTAAAAGTTCAACGCCATCTCATAATTTATTATATTACTATGATACTATCTAACAAAACCAATGCTAATATCACAAGTTCCTTCTAGTCTAATTACTTTGAATTAAAAAAATATGTATTTAAAACCAAATTCTTATAAAATACATTGCATTTGGCTCATATACACCCACATATGCGTTATGCACCTTCTTGACACGTAACATTGAGCCGCATGGCCCATTATGCAGATCAAGCTCATTTTCTAAGCTAAAAACGCCTACACCATCATTGTTTTTTTCAATTGTGGTTGAAATGTTGTGTGAGTTGGTCCGGTATTGGATTAGACCTACTATGCAACCAATTAAATTTAAATGAACCTTTTTTAAGTTCCCTTTCTTTCTATTCTCCTCTTCCATGTCTACTTCTTTTCTCACAAAAGTTTAGTTTTCCCAATGTATCTAATTTTTAATTTTCTGCCATGAAGACATTTTTGCGGGGGGGGGGGGGGGGTGTTGTTTGGAGTAAGAGGAGTAATGGCCATTGGAAAGTTGAAAAGTTTTCTAAGGGATGTTACTGCTGCAATATATTATGAAGTTGGTCTGCTTAGCGATCTTGGTGTAGGTCGCTAAGAAATTTGAATGTCCATATCAAAATTCCATATTTTTTAATCAAAATTTGCTACAGTCATCATAAGGAGTACAAAATATTAGGATGTCAACATATTATTTTCAAAAACAAAAACGTGTTATATTCATTCTAGGAATACATTGGATCTTTATTTAGATTAGATTAGATGTAAATTTATATTAGATCGGATTAGATAGATCGGGGAAAATTGATTTTGAATTGTATTGGGTAGATTAAAATGAACCTATTAAACGTGGCTTTCAAAATTCCAATCAATTTTTATTGGCTTCATTCACTCCATAATAGATTGAGTGCACATAATAAAAAATATGAGTAACCTAAAATTTATAGATTATGAAAAGTATACTGCCATACCAATATTAGTTATACTCACACAAAATTGTAAAGACTAAATTGAGACAATGGATGCGTGTATCTATTAATAGAGTGTAAGAATATTAGAAGGGACTACCAATATAGATTGCTCAGATTCACTTTTAAGAGGAATTTAGATTAAGTAAACTTGAAATTACATACCTTGAATTACTCGTATTGGTAGTTCGATATTCTATATGATTACTTTGTTGATACTTTCCTCTCATCAACTTGAGGAGCACATAATGTCACTGTTTACTTACACTGTTTATTTACTTATCTATATAGATACATAGAAAGGCGGGAAATTATATTCACCTCACATCTTCTTTTACCATTGCCTATTTTTATTCTCCTTCATTTTTTCCGTTTGTTATGCCTTCTTATAAATTAATCTCTACTTTGTCTATTTCACGTGTGGCAATCCTACCCACAAGAGCAGGCATCCACACATATAAGGAATATCAGGAAAGTGCATCATCTGAAGTATAGTTTCTTGCTTTGACAGTGTTGCCATGAGACTTAATTGTGCTTCTAGGTGATTCTTGGGATATGTGCTTTTCTATTGGTTTTCTATCTCGTGTTGGCATCAAAATTTCACAGATTCCTTCTAGGCATGGTAGAGATTCCTTGAATTACTCGTATTGGTAGTTCGATATTCTATACAATTACTCTGTTGATACTTTCTCTCATCAACTTGAGGAGCAGATAATGTCACTGCTTGCTTACACTATTTACTTATATATATAGATACGTAAAAAGGCGGAAAATTATATCCACCTCTCGTCTTCTTTTACCATTGCCTATTTTTATTCTCCTTTCTTCATTTTTTTTTCGATATTTCTATTGTTATTCCTTGTTATAATCTCCACTTTGTCTATTTCACATGTGGCAATCCTACCCACAAGAGCAGGCATCCACACATATAAGGAATATCAGGTATGTGCATCATCCAAAGCATAGTTTCTTGCTTTGACAGTCTTGCCATGAGAGACTTAATTGTGATTCTAGGTGATTCTTGGGATATGTGCTTTTCCATTGGTTTTCTATCTCGTGTTGGCATCAAAATTTCACAGATTCCTTCTAGGCATGGTAGAGATTCCTTGCATCATATGCATGTAGATTAAAGCTTATCCTGCCTCACTAGGTTCTTCTTCCCGTCCTACTCAATCTCTTTTATTGTTAATCAGTTTCAACTAGTACTTGAATGCTTGGTCTTATATCACCATGCCGTAATAATATATTTGAGTATTGCCATCTTCTCTAATCAATCCCCTTCACGGTGTATTTAATAACCGGTTCTCATTATGGCAGGACTTTAAAGTGGGTCATGTAATAAAGTTTAAGTTTGTGTCGGTTCATTAGGAACAAGTCTGCTGAAAAGTCTTTTCACAATGATCCTATGTGACCATTGTAAAGATCAACCAAAAGAAAAAGGAGGTTCAAAAGAAAAGGGTGAGTTCGCTTGAGCCTTCATTCTGAAATGTTCTGCGGACTATTATCTAAATGGTTTTACAGGTACTGTAGGTCTTGGGAATGTGAAATTTTGGTTAGTTGGAATGGGTTGATGGTCAACTCCAGTCCAATCGAGTCAAATATTAGGGTTTCACGTCATGGAACCCCAGGGGGTTAATGGGTTACGAGAAACCCCATGAAACCACATTTTATTTCAGTATTTTGGTGTGTGGTTGCTTGAAAACTATATAAAGCTGGATTTCGCTAGTTACCTTGGTTTGGGGTTTAATTTTTCACTAGAAGTCTCCATATTTTAGATTTCACACCGAACTCACCGGTTTGAAAACTCTTAGAAACACATCAAATTATTATTATTATTTTAACTGAGATCAGAGGAAACAACTTAAGGTTTCATCATGAGAACATAAAAAACTCGGTTGAGACATCTGTAAACCCAAGCCTATCTTCTCTCTTTAAGAGGTAATCTAATTGGGTTTGGTTGGGTCGCGAGTGAGCAACACTGGATATATAGTTGCATATTGGAGAGTACATGAGATTACCTGAAGAAGACAAGAAGGATCCCCCAACCTTGCTGCAGCCTCTTGTTTGGCTGACGGGCATTGATCCTTGCCTCCTTGGTTTGGCACACCAAAGGTTAAAAAAAGTCGCCTTATCTACTGCATTTGATCCTCATCAATGTTCATCCTTCAGCTTTATTTCTTTGTTCTTCCAGCCAAAGAAATAAAATAAAAGGGCACCAAGTCCCAAGTTATATTCTAGGATCTTCCTGCACAGTCAATTAACAGAAAAATAAGGGTAAATTGCTTAATAATACCATAATGTTTTGCACATTTTGCAAAATAATACCACAATGTTTTTTTGCTATATTTAAATACCACAATGTTCTAAATCGCATGACGGTGTTAACCGCTGATACAGAATAACCAAACTGCCCCTTTCTATATTTAGATTTAAAAAATAAAAATTAACCCTAACCCTAATTACTTGCCCCCAACTCTCACCCTAATTAGCCAACACTGCCCCAACCCACGACCACCATCCATCGCCACCTCCGATGTAGCGTCACCACCTCTGCCTCGGCTTCCTTGCCCCATGGTAACCATCAACCTCCACCTCGGTCCCCACGCCACCGTCTTCTCCACCTCCTCACTGCTACACCACCACCTCCTCCCCATCACTCCTATAGCCATTATCACCTCCATCTTTGTGCCAATGACCACCACCACTCTCCCCCATGGTCATTATCCACTGCGTCTCTATGGCCGCCACATATCCCCTTCACCACCATCGTTTGGTCTCATGGCCACTATCAACCCCCACCTCATCTCCATAGCCACAACTCCTCCGCCTCTTCCTCATCACCGCCTCCGCCTCCTCCCTCATCGCCACCACCTCCTCCCCATCGCTTCCATGGCCACCATCAATCTCCACCTTGCCTCCATGGCCACCATGGCCACCACCTTCGCTCCCATCGTCACCATCTCCTCCCTATTGCTCCCCATGGCCACCCCTCCTATACCTCTGCCCTCATCGCCCCCATCACAACCACCTCCTCCACCTCCGCCCCAATCATCACCACCGCTCCGGCCCATCTCCACCATCACTTTCCACCTACGCCTCTATCACCACCACCTCCTCCACTTTCACCCCTTCACTACCGCCTCCTCCCCATCGCTCTCATGGCTGCTGCCATCTCCACCTCCGCCGCCTTCGTTGCCACCATCAACGTCTATCTCTATCACCGTCACCTCCTCAACCTTCGCTACCGCCTCCTTCCCATCACTCCTATAGCCATCTCTTCCACCTCCACCCCATCATCACCACCACCGTTCCACTTCATGGCCATCATCAACCTCCACCTCATCTTCATGGCCACCATGGCCACCATCTCCTCCCCATCGCTCCTATGGTCACCACCTCCGCCCTATCGTATCGCCGCCACCTCCTTCGCACCTCCGCTGCTGCGTAACCACCTCCGCCCCCATCTCCATCTTCGCCGATGCTGAAAACCAGCACTCCGAGGATCTCAATAAACTATAGGAAGAAGATGTGTTAGGGTTAGGGATAGGTTTTTTCCTTGTCTTTTTCAAATTTAAATCAGCCAAGGGCAAAATTGTCCAAAAATACCCATGTGCAAAGCACGTAATAGAATATTCTTATGTCTGGTTAACAAAAGGTATCAAACTGCAAACGAAGCTTAACATTGTGGTATTAAAGTGCTGGAAAAAAATTATTGAGGTATTATTTTGCAGAAATGATGAGACATTGTGGTATTATTAAGCAATTACCCCGAAAAATAACTTGTAGAATAATTGTTCTAGGGAGAAAAACTGCTGTAGACTAATTAAGACGAGATTTAAGTGAAACCCCGCTCTGAAGTCCACTGGGGATAAAATAGAAATAAGGCTAGAAGAAAAATATTTTATTGCATGATTTGTGGCCATCTTCCTCCCACAAACTCTAAAATAGCCCTCGCTAGATCCAAAAATAACTTGCTCATCCAAGCTTAACGCTTGATGAAGTGAGTCTAGTGGGATCTTCATGGTTTAACTCATAAAGCTATTGCAACACGTTAGTAGTTGATATTCAATTCACTGTTGTAAAAAGTGCTTGAAGCATCCGCTAAAGCATTTTGAGGGGGTCTCCGCTTCCCTTCGGAGGAAACCGGTGACATAAAGCGTTTAGAGGTTCTTTTGGGATTTCAAAGCAAAAAATCGGCGCTTTAGCGGATGAAGCAGACAAAATGGTCACAAAGCGAGTGAAGCGAGTAAAGGGAAGTGGGTTTGGATGACGTGGGTCCAGTGATTAAAAAGCGGCAAAAAAAGCTGTGCGGCCAAAAGGCTTAGGTGCATAGAAGCCGTCTAGACGGCCGCATTGACATCAATTTAGATATATTTTGAGTTAATTTTGTTATTTTCTTAAACTTATTTGTTAAATATTGATTCTAATTTGATTAATTACTTTGATTTCTTTTTTACTTGTAGAAGTGTTCTAAATAAGCATTCTAAAAGGCGTAAACAATTAAATGCAAGCTGATAATGAAGTGAATTCCGCCAATTTTTCAAAAATTCAAAAATATTTAATTAAAAAATTAATTAATTGCCTAAGCTAAATCTCTCCAATTTTAAGTCCAAAACAGCAAAAAAAAAGAGAAGGCAAGAAATCCCATTGTCGTCAAAAGGTTAGAAGCTCGAAAGAGCAGTCGAAACTCGAAACCGGTGTTGGCGTGATTAAAGCTTGAAGTCGAAGTTGAGTTCGAACTTGAAGATCGAAAGTGAATACAAGATTGAAGTTTGATGTGGAGATCGTAGTGGAGATCTTGGTTCAAGCTCGATACTGAGAACTTCAAAACCGACGACGGTCGCTAGCCCTCGAAATCCGCGGTGGCTCTTGAGGTCGGCGGTGAAAGGCCTTATGGTGGCCCTCAGCGTTTAATGGTGCTTAAACAACTCCATTTTATTATATATTATACTTTAATTAGCAAATAAAGAGAGTATAATCACAAGAATACAAGTGTAAATATAATTTCCGACTAAACAGTCTAATGCAGTACGGTACGGCTCTTCTACACGCCTACGCGGCCGCCTTTTAAAACACTGAGTGGGTCGGATATAAAATGGTTCTATAATAAGAAAAATAAACCTTAATAAGTTCAGGTTTAAATAAAGCGATTATACTCCATTTAATAACTTAATTATGTAAAATCTTTTACTATTTAAAAAAATTTTAATATATTTTTTCATAATTATTTGGATTATTTTATTGTTATCAAATTTTACACACACACGCGCTAATTTTTTATATTCAAAAATAGGTTGGCAGTTTTTCAGCCAAAACACCGCTAATGCGTGCTAAAGCTAAAGCGTCGCCCCACCGCTTTGCTCCAATTTCCATTTTCAACAACCTTACTTTCAGTGAGCTATTTTTCTGTGCTTTTCGAGATATATATGTTGCTGGAAATCTTAATTTTGATATCGGGCTACTGTGCATTTAATTCGTTGATTGCGAAAAAGTAACAGTTTAATAGGCTATACCAGTCCTTTATTTATATAATATCACACATAAATTGCTTGAAAGAACGTTGAAAAACTGTGGTTTAGGTATGCCTACAAAGACGATCCTTAGTTGAGGATTTAGAGTACATACCTGTCCTCTAACAACTTTCTCTAATTCTATTGTTGTTACGGTAAGAGTTTTTATTTTTTATTTTGGTCAAAAGCGGTCATTGTCTTTTCTAGAGAATGTGGATAATATAGTCCCACGTCGGAAAAATTATGGGATACATATGCGTGTAAGATATAAGATGGAATAAACCTCCATAAGATTTGAGTCTTTTGGATGGAGTCCCACTATATTAAAAGCCTATGTGTATCCATGTGTGGGCTCGGGTGTTTGTTTGTCCATATTGCACATGAGGTTTGAGCCCTCATTGCACATGAAGTTCTTGTTGCACATGATGGGGAGTATTGAGAATGTTGATAACATAATCCCACATCAGAAAAATTGTGGGATGCATATGAGTATAAGATATTAGATTGGATAAAACCTCTATAAGGCTTGAGTCTTTTGGATGAAGTCACTATATTAAAGCCCATGTGCATCCATGTGTGGGCCCAAAACCGAGTCTTACATCTTTGAAGTCTTCACAGTAATTGCATCTCAGCATCGAGTTCTTGTATTTTGTTTTCTTGTGATTTTGACATGTTGGGGAAATTCAAGGTTGTGCAACTACTGCTCTTCCCTGTTTGTTCCTTGAAAGTTTTTGATGTTAATACCACAGTTATTCTTTTTGGTAAAATTCGTTGATAGTGTTTCATTCTCTTTGCAGAGGTTGTGGGACCTCCCATTTTTCATTCGAAGGTTGTTAAGAGAACTGATGGATCCTCAGAGATCCCTTCCTCTTGTTTTTAGGGCACGGATGATTTTTGCAGTAAGTTCATCTGAGGCGTACATCTAATCAAGTTCCTGTTTTTTGTTTATTTAATTTCCATAACTTCATTTACCGTTGAATTACGTATATCCATGCCTGCTTAATTGATGAGTTACTTGTAATTTTATAACCTGTACATATGTCCTTTACATTCTTTCCCTCTGATTATCTGCGGAATGCTTTTTACCTTTAATCCATTCATGGATAGATCTAAGGTTCTGTTGAATCACGATAATGACATCATATAAAGTAATTTATTTCTTGATTTTTATTGCAAGAAACAAAACCTTCAGGATTCGTTGAACATATTTTCAATAAACTTGAACGTTAGAAAATGTTAATTTTCTTGGGTTTTTTTTTTTCTGGTGGCGGCACTTAAATACTTTGTTGAAATCATCATTAAAATATGTAAGATGAAAAGTAAGAATGTAGACATCCTATTATCTCATTCCATAGTGCAGGATGATTATTGTTGATGAAGAAATCAAAATTACCAAAGTGTTCAGTGTTGTAATCTTGAAACTGAAATTAGTAAAATTAGAGTTTTGACTGTTTCAAACTTACATCTGTGGTGTGTTAACAACTAGTGGATTAGCGGGTAGTGCTTGACTTGTTCATTTCATCTTTGAGAGAAATCTTATAGCTACAGGGATGAGAGTTGGTGTGAGGCTTCTAGTCGGGGAAGGTGGTTCCAACCTGTATGCTTGAAGAAAACCTCTGTAGTCTCTAGTAGATCTTGGGAAGAGAATATAGTAGTCTACCATGAGTGAAGGAAATATATGTAATGGTGCAACTTAGAACGGCCAGGTTTCTAGATTTTAATGATCATATTGCTTTGCAATCATGGCAAACAAAATGATCTTTTGGTTTGTTAAGAGGCCATATGTGGCTTGTTAAGAGGCCTTTATTTCTTTTTGAATATTTTGTTATTGTCATCTCTCCTTCAATATTTCGATTGCATATGAACATTCGTATTTAGAATTTCTGCTACACTGTCACCAAACCACAATCAAAGCCAGCAGCAATGATAGAGCCTTTTTTTCCTGTTTTCTTTTTGATTAAATGAATCATCCTTATATATATTTTTTGGATGTGACCCCTTTTGGAATCGAACCGGCGACCTCTTTGGACAGGAATACTTACTACATGAGCCGAATTGTGTTTATATTAAATTACATTCTACATTGACCATTTCCCTCTATTAACGCCTTTGTTAAATAGTACCCACTATATATTATGACTACAATTCTAATTTGGTTTGTGTATGCCTAGACATAGCAGTTCTTTCAGCTAATGATCATATAACTTCTAACATGAGTCTAGATTGAACTTGTCCAAACCATTTAAAATTTAACTCACACAAGTTGTTGAGGATTTTTGGTACCTCTAACTTGTAGTAAATGGATTCTTTTCTTATAGCATCTTAACTTCATTGTCATTATGACTTTCGAAAAACATTCTCATCCCTGGCACACTACATTTCGGATCTTTTTGTGATGATAAATGCATGTTATCATAGCTGCAAACTACTAATTACTAATCAATATTTATAATGCATATGTTGTATCAGGTTGGTACTTGTTTCGATCTTCGACCCTCCTTGAAAACTAATTAACCTTGGACTTGCAGATGGTTCTCAGTGGAATCTATGTCTTGAGCCCAGTTGACATTCTTCCAGAAGGTTAGGCGCTTTTATACTCTGTAGATATAATTCTTTTAATATGATTTATTTTACATAAATCTCAACTGTTACTGCATTATTATTTTTATTTTTAAACAGGAGTCCTCGGGCTTGTGGGTTTAGTGGATGATTTCCTCATACTGCTCATTGTTTTCCTCCACCTTGCTGCCATATACCGCTCTCTACTTCTTAATCGTCATGGAGGCTATTGAATTTCCTAGTCATCGGGTCTTCACGCTTTCTTGTTTTGGCAAGATGGAGACATTCGATAATTTCGTATTCAGCTCTTTATAATCTGAAGCCATGAAATATTGCCTTTATAAGATGGAGTCGATTCTTGCTCACTATTCAAGATCGAGTTGTTACATGGTAGTCATTATAAACTGCTATTATATGGCATCGTCTGTATTAGGCATTATTAGTAGCCCTTGCTGTGCAGTTTTATAGAAGTTTTAATTTTTCGGTTTTCTTTCTTGTAAACGTCTGTCACTTCTATAGATGTATATGATTATCATCAAGTACATTCATGGTTCTTTCAGAAAATGGGATTATTACTCTTTTTCTTCTTATATTTGAACAATTTGTGTTGTAAATATTCAAGTTGCATAACTGGCCATCTGGCAACTTGATATATTGTTCATTTTTTAGTGGGCGATTATTTTTGTGTCAGTTTATATAGAAAGATCAAAATGTAGCTTGATTTTACATTTGGTTGGGCTTGAATTTACGGTAGATTACCCTCCTGAGTTAATTGAACAATGTAGTATGTATAAAATATATTGAGTAAAAGAGCATATTATTTAGGTAGTATATTTTACTGTTGGTATAAGGAAACAGCTTCCATAATATAATTACAAGGTTAAAAAAGTATATTATTTAGTTAGATAAACCTCAATACAAAATAATATGTTTGTATATATTTGCTCATATCGTGCTATGATGGACATTCTTCTTTTCGAATGAGAGGTTTTTTTTTTTAAGAATGGACGATTGCCTTTTTCTGACCTTATTGTGCAATTGGAGAGCGGATAAAAATTTCTATAATGCACCACAAAATTAAACTATATTACAATAAGAGAAACATAGATAATCCTCATAACTTCCCTTCCAAACATAATAAATGGAGTAATTCTCACAAAGAAAAAAGTTTATATAAAAATGAGATATTTATTTGAGTCATTTGCAGCTGTTCATTCTTGGACCCATGAAGGCATAAACCGACCCACTTAAAGTGAGTCAGATTCATGCATCAAAACTCAATTTCTCAAAATAAAGAAAGAAAGAGGCGAAGTCTCAGGAATCGAGAGCTTTCTTCTCCTCCTCCTGTGCTTCCTCAAGAGAGAGGCCAAGCGAAACGCAAAAGCTCGAGCTGGACTCCATTTCTCTCCCAAAATTTTGAAAAATCAACGATGCGATCGTTTTCTCGATCCCTCGTTCATCTACCTCTCATCGTCCTCCTCTTCGTCGCCTCGGGCTTCGCCTCCGAGTCCGATCACAAGGTAATCTCGTCCGCACATCTCTCGCTGTTTCACTTCTAATACTCGAGCCCTAGCCCTAGATTACTGAATCGAGGGTTTCGTGCGTTTGGAATCTTGTTAAAATCTTCAGATCTTGCGTTGGATCTTTGGCGGTTTGCGTTTCTTACGTTTGGATCAGTGAAGATCTCGTTTTTTTATTAGATCGCTTTCTGATTTGCTTGTATGATGTGTTTCATGATACAATAACGTGACCTTGAGGCATGGATTTCGATTTGGTTTAGTTTTGTGCAATGCCTACCCTGAATTTTTATATAGTTTAAAGATTATTTGATTGTTTGCTTATGGTAGGAACTGTAGTAATGATCACTCTTTTGGCTTACTAATTAAAAACTATTGGGAATTTTCCTGCAACAAATCCTTATAAATGTCATAGATTCTTTCTTGTTTGTGCCAAAATATGGCTTTGATGCTTAGAGGACCTTGACAGCTGCATATTATGAACTTCTGTGTTAGCACATCTCTGTATGGTTATGGCCCAACTTTCTTGGCACACCATGGGTTATATCATTTGGCCATTGTATCTAGTTCTATGATTAATGGAAGTCTCATCACAACCTTAAGAAAAACAATAATTTTAGGAAGAGTTATTTTATGAACGCTTATTCACTTGTTAATTCTGGCATGGAGTACATAAAAACTGTACTCAATTTGATTGTGGATCTTACATCATAAGGAAATCTAAAAAAATGTTAAATATAATATATTCTTAGTTTTTTCTCCTTGCTAGTCATGACGTAATCGTTTGATACAAAAATCAATCCCTACAAACTAAGAGATCATAGGGAAAAGAAGAATATATTCCAAATGCAACATACCGCCCGTGAATCCCTAGAAGGAAGAAGCATTAGCTATTATTGCATCCGTGACCATTTAAGGCAGATTGCTCGCTACAAAGGGATTGATTAAATTTCCTCCAAAATGAATTCACCTTCAATTTTAAGGCACTCTCTGTTTCTAGCCTCCACCAACAGGGAGGGACCTTTCCAATCCTCAACTAATGTTTTCCTAAGATATTTAACCTCATGATCTTTTTGGCATATCCAATACTCCACTTCTTCAGCTAGCCATCCAATACGCATGTTGGAATTCCAACTTGGAAGCGGATTCACTTTTGACCGCCCTGGAATAGGTGCTGTAGACTTACCTCTGCTCCAACTGACATCATATTGTAGAATGTAGATGATTATGTATGTCGTAACATATTATTCAGCGGGCAGCAACTTCCAAACAAAGCATTCTATTCTTCTTGTTCATACCCTCCCTATGAACTATCATGTTTTAATTCTGGTCTCTAAGGCTTGCTAACAAGTGATACTCATAAAAAAATTCCTTATTCAGTGTTGTGAATAGTAGACATGTGTGCATGGATTTGTCATCAAGAAGACGTATCTGTCTCGTACTTGTATCGAAATCATACTCATGTTTAGTTATTTCAGATTTAGATTGTACTCTAGGTGCAGTGAACATGCATCATGTATCAATGACTATGATACCCGCAGCCTTCATCAACAATAACAAGTCATTTGTATTCTTAGTTTAGATTTATTTAAGTCACAATTTTTTGTCTATTATGATTATATATTTATACACAAAAATATCAGCCTACCCAACAAATCGTATCCTAAATTTTCGAAAAAATTGCGAATCCGCAGATCTGACTCTATATGTCCCAATCGGTATCTGAACCCATGCTACTTATGTTGTCTAGGCTTAAGTGACTGTCAAGGAAACTTTAATTTTCACTTAATCGGCCTAATCAAGCATGTTTAGCACTCTTCAAGCAATCATGTGGGTCGGTATGTTTAGACAGCCCAACTTGCTTAATTAGTTGATTTATCATTGCAAATTCGTCTGGCTTTATATGTTTTTGTTCATTTTAACCAAATTTTTTTGTAAACCGGATTAAATACCTTAACTATCATTTTTTGTACCAAAACCCTATTTCCCCATCTCCAAATACCCTAACTATCATTTTTCGTACCAAAACCCTTTTTCCCCATCCCATATATTTTTATTTATTAATATTAAAACTGCCTAGACAGCATTTAGACGGCTGAGCTTTAAGCGGTACTCCTACAACCCAATACCTGTCGTTTTCTATAAAATAATAATTGCTCTTATTATTCGAATAGAAGATCCTTTTGAGTTGCAATTGTTAAGAACATGTCTAGAGAAAGTCCAAACCCTTGCAATATGGGGGGATAATATTTCTAGATATTTGGTTTCTTAGGGAAATTGCTAGCACGAAATTCCTTGTTTTGATGACAACCTTGTGTGGAATAAAATTTATGGCCTTATTTCAATTGTGTTTGCCTTATGGTGGGTTGTCCGATCTTATATCTTATACCTATGTACCTCTCATAGTTTTTTCCAATGTGAGACTATTCCCACACTTATCTCAACATGGCTATGCTGCTTTTGCAAAAGTATTACTTTTCAATTTTTTTATATAACATATCCAATCATGTAAACTCATAGACTTTATATTTATTTTAGTGTAAATATGCAATCTTCCATTTAGGTTTCAATAATTTTATACTTTTCAAAAGAAACTAAATAGATATTGACACTTGAATCGGAATTATATATATTCCAAAAACCAATTAATTTCTAGACTCTTGGGAAGGCCATAAATGAAACCGTAGCCAAAGTGGCATTTTTAACCTTTCTGAAATAGGTGTTGATGCTTGAAAGCGTTTCACTGATCTCTGGATTTTGGTTTTTGTTTACCTGACTCCATGCATTTATCTTCTCTATCTTGTATGATCTCTAGACTTCAATAATAATAAAAAAATACATGTAAAAAATATCTCATTTGTGCTTAACATTATACCATGGAATTGAAAAACAATAATATGTATAAATCTCTATTTGGTACTCTCTCTTATCTAATATGAAGTGTTTATTTGGTTTGCTTGTAATTGCTATATGCCATTTTTACGATCAGTAACTTATCGATTTAATTAGATTCTGGTGGTTGAATAACTCGGATCGTATCTACCCCTTTTAGGTTCTCCCTAAACTATTCAAGTAACACCCACCTTGATTTATTACTATTGAGCTAATATAAATATTTTGCAATATATTCATGATAAATGTGCGTCAATTTCTCTGCTCTATGAGGAAAATTGCTAGATGATTCTTCTCAAGCCATTGATTTATTTAAGCTAAAAAATATGTAACCGGCGTGAAATTTTGTGACAAAGGCTTTGTCTTATTTGTTCATGCTTTATGCCTTCTTCTCATTTTCTTCAGTTCAGCTTTCTTAATGTACTAGTTGTGTTTTAGTAGTAAAGTTAAGCTGTATTATCTCCAAACTAAATAGAAGTAGTAAAAGTTTCAGTAATGTACTATTCGATTTAAATTTATTTCACAAAATATTCAATATGAGCTCAACCTAGATGTCTATGATTTTGAAATTTTTATGCTCATAGCTCAATTATGTAAAATTTATAGCATGAATGGAGTTATTTGTTGGTTATGTGATCTTTTAGCCATTTTCATTCTCATGTTTATTTTGCTTGGCAATATGCCTTTTCCATCTCCAATTATTTACTTTTTATTTTTTTTATTTTCATTTCACTTTTAGCTAATATTATTCCTTTAAAGGGGTAGGCTTCCCTTTATAGAAGCTTTTAACTTCTAACTTTGCCTCTTCGTCTAAATTGGTATGTCTTTTTTAATAATATTTTAGACCCAAATTATCAAAAATGTGGACCCAAGCACATCTGTAGTTAGGCCAATATTCTTTCGTAGCCCTTCCTATGATGCCATTCTCAAATGAGTTTGTATGGGCGACTTATTAGATGAATTACTAAGAAGGAAAACAATCATCATTTTCAATGACAAGATCAAGTCAATCTCCTTTTGGGAATGAGTTGGTCAATCCTTTATTTATAAATTATAACCACTCTTGCTCTATAACAAGGTCATAATCTTCTAGCCTATAGTTAAATAAGGTAGAAGTCATGGTTCTAAATCTTGCTTGATCCCGATCGAAGATGGGTCGATTTCGATCAAACATACTGATCAGATACTGAGTTATATTGGGTTTCCAATTGATCAGTAAGGTTGTAGTGTTAAAGTTTATTAGTGGGTTAAAGTTTATTAGTTGGTTAGTGGGTGTACTAATAGGTTATCAGGTTATGCTTTATTTGACTATCATTTAATACTGCAACTATACTAAAAAGATTACAGTTATGTTTACAAGTATTAAAAGTGAAGAGTTTATCAAATTATTTGTAGTTGCTTTTACTATTATTTAAAGAATTTACTTATTTAAAAAATTCTTTTTGACAAATGATATAGGATTCAACATTTCCAATCCTAGAAAGCCGATACGGTCGACATGGTTGATTCCATCTTAAAATTGACCATACAGACCGATATCGATACTTCGATACCGAGATTTTAAACCTTGGTAGTGATATGCAATACTTGATAACTTATGGGACCTATACTTTACCCAATTATTTGGAGCAAAGATCAAGTTGCTGAACTTGTAGCTCTAAGTTCTTCCTCCTATTTCTTTCTGTTTCTTGTTTTTCTCTCACTCTTTTATCACTCTTTCTTTCTCCTTTGTGTCAAAAAGCATCAATTTGTCTTTCTATAAGCCATTCCTTGTAGTTCTAACTCTTGGCATATGTAGATCGTCTAGGTAGGGGACTCATTGCCTTTGTAGGACTATGCAGTATTTGATAGGATATCGATACTGAGATTTTAAACCTTTGTTGGAATATGCAATACTTGATAACTTAAGAGACCTTTACCTGATTATATGGAGCAAAGATCTAGTTACTGAACTAACTACTGCTTTTCTTGTCATTGTATAACCGGCTTCTTTCCTATAGAGGAGTTAGATTTTGGTAAACATGGATTAGGGAGGTCAGTCCTGGCAAGATCTGATCCGACTCAAATAACTTATATTTCCGAATTTAAATCCAAACCATTCTCTTAACAACCTCTTTTTTCTTCGCCTCTCCCTCTTTTTCTCTTACAGTGCTCTGGTGGCTTTACGGCACATATGTAGTATATAGTGGCACACATGCATCCACATACAGTCTTTTACCACCTTCCTTTTATTTTACTCGTTCTCCTTTTAGGGTTCTTTGGTAATTCCCTTTCTGTAATATGTTGATCTTTGTATTAGCTGTCTTTAATTGCTAAAAGTGGTCTTTATTTTCAATTTTAGCTATTGGTTTCTGTTCTTCTATCTTCATTCTCCCACATTATTTTCCCACATTATTTATTTTTTAATGTAATTTGTTTGATCATAGAGGTGAAATTTTGGTCTGTTATGAAGCTTCATTCAGCAGCTATAGGTATCAATATGAAAAAGAAAATGCTTAATCTCTCAGCAACACTGAATTTGCAACATTGAATTTTCTCTGCAGTATCAAGTTGATGACCCTATAACTCTCTGGGTAAACAAGGTTGGCCCGAATAACAACCCTCAAGAAACATACAATTATCATAGTCTTCCATTCTGCCAACCTTCTGAGAACCCTGCACACAAGTGGGGTGGACTTGGGGAGGTTCTTGGTGGTAATGAACTTATTGACAGCCAGATCGACATAAAATTTCGAAGTATGCGAACATTTTATTATTTATTCATTAAGCATGTCAATTATTAATTCATTAAAGCATGGCTGGTGTTCTGTTACATCATTACTAATGCGGTTTTGTATGATTTGAACAATATATACCAGAAAATGTTGACAAGGGTTCCATCTGTACCCTTGAACTTGATGAAGCGAAGGTGAAGCGCTTCACAGATGCAATAGAAAGCTCATATTGGTTTGAATTCTTCATTGGTATGTCTGTACAAAACTCTTTAAAGAAGTTGATTTAATTAGTGGCTTAGGTTTTTCCATCATGTAGGCTTACATCTTATCGGTTACTGTTACAATAAAATCTAATGCTATTTTTTGTTCTTTCTTTGTTGGTGTGAGCGCAGATGATTTGCCTTTATGGGGTATGCATTCCTTGCCATCTTTTCTTTGTTTAATTTCCCTAAATATCGACTTTCTTTCTTACAGTTGGCTATTTTCATTTACATATCAGGCTTTGTTGGGGAGACTGATAAGAACAATGAGAATAAACATTATCTTTTCACACACAAGAATATTCTTGTGCAGTATAATGGTAATCAGGTAATTATTTTTTAATCTGACGCATTTAATGATAATTATACCCATCATCTTTAGGTATTCATGTTGTTTTTAAACCAGATTATTCACGTCAATCTCACTCAAGAATCTCCAAAACTTTTGGAAGCTGGGAAGAAAATTGACATGACATATTCAGTTAAATGGTCAGAAACAAATGTAACATTTGCACATCGTTTTAATGTTTACTTGGACTATCCTTTCTTTGAGCATCAGGTATCATTCCCTTTTTCTTTTCGTTCTTTCCTTTTTTCTGCCCCTCCTGCCCACCTTCATCTCATCCTGTTTGTGCTTCAATGCTTATGTACTTCAATCCCATCGACTGTTTTTGTTTCCTTTGTTTTGCAGATTCACTGGTTTTCTATTTTCAATTCTTTTATGATGGTAATTTTCCTCACGGGCATGGTATCCATGATATTGATGCGCACTCTTAGAAATGATTATGCAAAATATGCACGTGAAGATGACGATCTGGAATCCCTGGTGATCACTTAAAACTTTTTATAATAAGAATAGAACTATAGCTCTTGCTTATTGGTTGCGAATGGTTATGCTAAGTAGTAAATTTGTTCTCGCACTTTTACCAGGAAAGAGATGTGGGTGAAGAATCTGGATGGAAACTTGTCCATGGTGATGTCTTCCGACCTCCTCGCAACTTAGTTCTTCTTTCTTCTCTTGTCGGTACTGGTGCCCAGTTGGCATTACTTATTCTCATTGTGATTGTTTTGGCAATCATTGGGACGTTATACGTTGGGTACGTTTTCTTACTCTTATATCCCCTCTATTTACCATCTTAAGAACTTGAGTTTTGACATCCCTAGTAATGTATGTCACTATGACTTTGTCTTCACAAAATATTCTCTATATTCTTTGAGTTTGTTGTAAATAAGGTTTGAAATCTCGGTATCAGACGGTCACCTTTGAGATCAGAATCGTATATCGGATTTTATATCGTTTGAGAAAAAGAATTGTTAAGAATTAAGATTTTTTTTAAAAATATTTAAAATAACTATAAACAATTAGTCAAATTCTTTTGTAATTAATGATTTCTAAAGTTGTATTAATGATGTCAAACCAACCGTAATAACCGAATAACCAATAATAAACTCCTTAAACCATTAATGAATTCGTTAACCCACTAGTATACCCACTAACCATAAATAAACGGAATACGCAAAGCCCATTATAAAACGATAAACAAAAAATTGCTTGGTATCGTACGGTATCGAGATCAGAACTTGGATTGTCATTTTTGGGATTGGAATCGGCCATCTTAGACCGCGATTTCAAACCATGGCTGTAAATAATGGCTATGGACAAAGTAAGGTATACACAAGGCCTGTTTAAGAGAAGAACATGCTTTTGCTGTGTGTTTTGATGAAAATACAGTGACATGCTATGCTATCTCCCTTTTTCTACTTGAAAAGAGTGGTCAACTCTATATCTTGTAAAGAGTCAGACTATGACTTGTCTTTGAATTAGCATCGTTTAACCATAAGAGGCTATTTCCCCTAGCTGAAGGAAGAAAAAAAGGAAGAGAAAAACTGTTCGGTGGGTGAAAGGTCAGTGGATCTCCCATTGCTTTCTATCTAATATATTTCCAAGCAAAGAATGATATGATGAAGTTAATTGTTCGGTGGGTCCAAGATGGGTTAAACTTTCTTCAATTGCCGTTTAACATGTTCTCTATCAGGCTTGAATAATTAGAGTAAAACTGATTAGCTCCATTTTGATGTTGAGATGTAGAATATGGAGCTATCACTGCTAAGAATAGTTCCATATTGGAAAAAACAAGAGATGCACATGAGTATAAGATATAAATGGGAGCCGTACCAAAACGCTTAGGTTTTTTGGGTGGAACCTCAACTATATTGAAAGCCCATGCACTCATATAAGCCCAACACTCCAAATATCAAATTCTAACATGGTATTAGAGACCAGATCCACATTGCCTCTGAGAAAGCAATCTACGATCACCAAAAAGATGCCCCACATAGATTAGCTCTACAATTGTTGTGCGATCCACATGGGTATAAAATATAGATGGGAACCCCCCACCAAAAGACTAGCCATTTGGATGAAAGTTCATCTATATTGATAGCCCATGTGCACTCATATAAGCCCAACACTCCAAATATCTCCAAATATCAAACTCATAACAATCACAGACAAATATTGCCTAGGAATCTTCTTATACTCTTGATGTACCATTCAATTGTTGTTAGTTGCAATACATCTCATCTCCTTATCTGGCTTCTTGTCTAGACAAATTTACGGCTTTAAATACAATACAATATTTCATTCTTATATTCTTGATGTACCGTTCAATTGCTGTGCTTAGTTCTAATACATATTATCCCTGCCATCTTCTTGTCTAGAGGAAATAAACTGTATCCATGAATTATGGCAGAGTTCTCTAAAGTTTATAAATTGGTAGGATTTCCGCTCGACAATCATAGAAAATTAACAATATGTGGACTGTTAAAACTTGGCGTATTCTTTTGTTCAATATTTATTTTTAGTTACATAACTTGCATTACATTTTTTGACCTGTTTTGATTTGGATGACTTGTGTGATTTAAGCTTCCTCAATGCTCATTAATGAATGAGACAATTCTGTTAAGGATGTATTCCAAGAATAATAGTAATAACCAGGTGGTGTCCTCCAAATTTTCACCTTGTCTGAGCTCAAAACTCTAAAGAAATGGTAAATGAAATATTTTCTGTAGAAAACTATGTTCTGACAGAAATGAAGGCAGAAGCTAATCAGAATACATTCCCACAACACGCACACACATACACCAGCATTCATCCCTCATCTCTCTTTATATCTTAGTATCCTGTATATTCTGGAAGAAATCTTGAGCGTCAATCATCAATCTTGTATTTCTTTAGTCATGCATAATCCCATCATGTGTCATTAATGGCAAGGCAAATATCTTTGTACTATCTAGAGAGCATTCTGTGGTTTCTGAATATCTAGACATAACATGTAAAGTCTGAGCCTTGGGCTCAATCGTCCTGAATTTGTTCATAACATAATCAAGCAACCATAGGTTACATGAAGAATGCACTCATGTCCTGTAGGAAATGCTTTTTATATGGACAATGATTATAGGTTCTACTTTTGCATCTTAAGATGATGCTATAGATTGAGCTATTATTCTATAATATATAGTGACTTCTGAGTTTTATTGTTCTGTTGTTTGTGAAGTTATCGACCGATCCAAGTCATTTGATCTTCCATTTGTTGACGCTATAGATGATACCACAATAGGGTGAGAGTTATTTCGGCCTGAAAATCAAGAATTTAAGGATTTTTTTCCTTTCCTTTTGGAATTATTAGGCCTTGTCCAAATCATTTGGGAAGATCCCAATTATCTTGGGTATCTGGAAAAAACAATTGTAACACATGTTTCCTTAGAACTAGGAAGTAGATTTTTTACCTTATTCCATGCCTGTCGTATTACTAAATATGGTCACCTGCCTTGGATATTACTTGCTTGTAAATAATGGTACCTGCCGCAACCAACTAGAGATCTTGATGTTTGGTGAATTTATTTTCCTTTACCTTTAAAACGTGCAATTAAGTTTCATGGTGTACCCCCCCCCCCCCCCTCCCTTTCTTCTCTCTCTCTCTCTCTCACCATCTATCCTAATTTATTATGTTTCAGTATATTCCAGAAGAAATACCTAAAGCACATAATTGAAAGTTACTGGCTCTTCAATATAGTGGTGATGTTTCTTGCTTGCATGTTACAATCTGCATTGCAGATTCTGTACAACTCATAGATGTATTATTCCAATGCCAGCTAATGTTATACTGTCAATTTCATTTTTAACTTCTACTTCATATGATCATTTTCAATACATTTATCTATCATACATCTATTTCTATGTGGCCAGGCGAGGAGCTATTGTCACAACTTTCATAGTGTGCTATGCTCTTACTTCATTCATTTCAGGCTATGTAAGTGGTGGTATTTACTCAAGACATGGTGGTATGCATATACTTTCCTCTTAAAAAATGCTTAGTTCTTGCAGTTTGGCCATTGTTTGCGTTTCCTTTACTACAAAGCTAAAGGGTGGCCATATTTTTCAGGCAAAAGCTGGATAAAGTCGATGATCCTAACAGCATCTCTGTTCCCATTTTTGTGCTTTGGAATTGGCTTCCTACTCAACATGGTTGCCATCTTCTATGGGTCCCTTGCAGCTATTCCCTTCGGGACCATGGTCATCATTTTCATACTTTGGGCTTTCATCTCTTTTCCCCTAGCTCTTCTAGGCACAGTTGTGGGAAGGAACTGGAGTGGTGCTCCAAATAATCCTTGCCGAGTTAAGACCATTCCTCGCCCTATCCCACAGAAGAAATGGTTTCTCACCCCCTCAGTCGTCTCGCTTATGGGTGGTCTTCTTCCATTCGGTAGCATATTCATTGAGATGTACTTTGTCTTCACCTCATTTTGGAATTACAAGGTAATCTAACATGGCCCAGGATCACCCTTTTGAGAAAATTGTTCAACCTTATTTATTAATTTGAAAGTTCACATTACTGTAGTATGCTAAATTGCAAGATGCTTCCTCACCTTTGCCACTAATATTACCCTCTCCCTTTCAAATACTGCCCCCCCCCCCCCCCCCCAAACACACACACAATGAATGTTTTTTCCCAACCGCAAATTTTTATATGTTAGAACACCCCTTGCACTTAATATGCATGTTAGTAAAATTAGGGGTATTTCTGAAAAAAAAAAAGAGAAGGAAAAAAAAATTGCTGCTAAAGAAGGTGCAAAATGTAGATTTTGAAAACGAATGCAATTGGTTGCAACTATTGAATTCTCGTATGTAATTAGTTAACTTGATGCGTGGACATGCTTGGCAGGTGTACTACGTCTATGGTTTCATGCTGTTGGTTTTCGTCATACTCTTAATTGTCACCGTATGTGTAACAATTGTTGGCACCTATTTCTTGCTGAATGCCGAGAACTATCACTGGCAGTGGACCTCTTTCTTTTGTGCCGCCTCGACCTCTTTCTATGTATACCTATACTCTATATATTATTTCTATCTCAAGACCAAGATGTCTGGTTTCTTCCAAACCAGCTTCTACTTTGGCTACACCCTCAT
The DNA here is from genome assembly GCA_030015575.1 of Agapanthus africanus. Classification (NCBI taxonomy): domain Eukaryota; kingdom Viridiplantae; phylum Streptophyta; class Magnoliopsida; order Asparagales; family Amaryllidaceae; genus Agapanthus; species Agapanthus africanus. The sequence goes on along the minus strand of CM057349.1, from coordinate 387,404,395 downwards.
GTTCTGCCTCGGTTTAGGAATACTCTGCGGTCAGCATTCTTCTCTTTCTACATACTTAGTAACAGTATGAAATTTCTCTGCTGTTTATGGTTTTTATTAACCAACTCTTTTTTTACTTGAAAATTTCCAGGCGCCGTGGGTTATCTTGGCTGCACCTTGTTTGTAAGAAGGATTTACAGGAACATCAAATGTGATTAAGCCATCTTGTAACTCATTGGGGTTCCCAATTTCTTTGCCATCTAATTTACGAGCTTCTAGGGAGGACTGTTCGTTTTCTTTTCCTTTTTTTTTGGCTGTAGGTAACTAAGCCTTCTGTATACATTGTTAGTGTGGCAGTAGTGACTATACACATAATATAATATATAATAGATACTGTTGAGGAGCACATTTGAGCTTCCATTCTTTTCGCATGGTGTAATTCATGCAAACATGCCGTTAACCTGCCTGAGTCTGAGCCAGAGTTGAGACTATAATATGAATACCTCATGAAATGAGTCAGTTTTTAAGTTGTTTTGCACGAAAAATTTAGAATTGATGACAGGAGCCAATGTTCATCTTCATCTTCTTTGGTTGCATTTTTTTTGCTTCCAAACTTGAAGTCATATAGAAGTCATCTTCTCTAGGTGTAAGCAATGAAGCAGAGGACGAAGTCAATTCATTTTGTTGCTATCGTTTTGTACGTGACATCATTAAAACATGACTGCTGCCTTTATTGACTAATTGAAATGGAACTTTTCAAAACAGTTGCAGGGCCATTTTCTTACGAAAAGAATAGTCAACATAATACCATCGGGAAAAAAAAACCAAAACCTAGTAAAACACTGCAACTTACTTAAATACGCTCGATAAAACCAGGTTGAAAACATATTGGGCAAGCTAGACTTGGTATTGAATTTTGATGGATTGATGGGGGAAAATGGTACAGTTGTTTTAGTATGGTTTTATAATATCTATTTTTTAATACATGTTTTGTGAATATTGTGTGCGCTCTTAGATAAGTGATTAGATCATTCACTTGCTGGTGAATGATACAATATCCTATCTGTTTTTCTAGTCATACTAGATTGCGCGACTCTTTATGTATTTTTCTTAATGATTTGAGTGTTCTTTTCTTTTGAAAAATAAAATTGCTTATTAATTGTAACCACAACCAATTGTTGGTAATATCTTCTTAATATATCTAACATCATTGTTTAGTATAGGTGAGGCCACAATTTCTTAGCTAGGCCCTCTGTATTAATAGGCAAAAAATGGTCCCATCTGTATTCATTCACACACTTTCTATCAACCAAAATTACTCAAAAAAGTTCATGAAAACGATCTTTTCCTTTCCCCTGCCTATATATACCTCTGATTTCCAGGATGCCTAGCTGGCCACTGAGACCTCCTCCCATGAATAAAAAGAAAATATGATTAAAATGCCAAGGTCTTATTCTATTGGTGGTGTGATGCATTGAGTGATGAATGTCCCCACAAATATACACGACAAATCAATGGCCTGATATAATAAATATAGACCTTATTTATAGGCGACTGTTGTCTCCTTCCACTTGCATTCTCAGCTTTCAAATTCAATGCCCAACTCCACTTTTGCTGCCTTTGATATTTTGCCTTGTGCCCTTTTTCTTAATATTTGATTTGATAGAGCACTTTGGTAATGCAAAAATTTAGTGTCACAAGGTTGATGCACAATCAATGTATTATAGGGCTTGTTAGGTACTCATGATTCTCATGAATGTAATTTTGTCATTTTCTTTCTCAAACTTATACACTAAAACAATTATGGACCATGTTGATGCTCAAATTAGGATTCCATAAAGCTCTGGAAACACTGGCCAAGAGGAACATTGACGGCGCAACCGTGACGATGAAAAAAAAAACGACGACGTTGGAACCATATATAGTCGGCTAAAATCTCTTTGTTGTTTATGCCAGATATGATCCCAAGTGACATTAGATATGCAATTTTGGGGTATTTTTGGATCTTCAGAAATCTCGAAACTAGTTATGGTTCGGAAGTTTGAATTGAGCATTTGATTGAACAATGTAACTTGCAGTGGAGATCATAACGAGACACATGTTGCTATAATTAGTCGAGTTCTCTTCGAGACATAAATTGATGTACGGCCTAGTTGTATATCCTATCATATTCGCCTAATATCAAAATTCTATTTATGAGTTTTGTTCTTTGTTGTATTTTCAAATTAAAGAAACATTATGATTTTCTTTGTCATTTGTAAAATTAAAAAATATTGAAATTTGTTGCCGCACAAAATATGATCATACATAATAGTTTGGAAAACAGCATCCAAGAACAAAGTTTTAAAACATGTGGAGGCATAGAAAACATAGTTGGAAAGACTACCCATAAGCAACTAAAACTCTTCTTAAGTTAGGCTGGAGATGTTGGGTTACCTTAGCGTCTTGGCCATCAGCCGTGGCAGGTGCGGAACCAAAACTGGCGTTTAAAAACTTGGCACTAACGAAACCCGTTAGAATTGAACCATAAACTTATACCAGTAAACTACAAAGAGCTAAACTATAAGGTTAGAAATGTTATACCGAACGAACCAAGTCCTTCAGTCTTCCATTATCTTCCTCAACTCCTTGAGGCGTGCTCGATTGAACTTGGTCGTCGGTCTTCTTTCGTCGAAGATGATCCACTCGAGAGATGTAGCTTATGGCTCTAACTCCACATCAAAAGCAAGTGAAGCAACTAGGGATTCCAGATTGCTAATCTAGAATGTCTAGGATGCAGTAAGTTTTCTAAGTGTTTATCGATCTTACATGCTCTCTTGATTCTCAACTCATGAAATTGTATAGAGGAGGTTGAGTATGAAGGTGGAGAAACTCAAGAAACTCAAGAGAGGAGAGTGAAGTATGATGGTGAGAAGAAAACTCATCTCTCAAAAAATAATGAGCCATCCATGGAGAGAGAAAATCTCATGCTAGGTTTTGTAAAACATATTCTTTCAATATAATATCAAGCTCATGTTTGAATAATTTGCACAAATGAATTAATAATTCATTTGTGCACACTATGCAAGCATGGTTCTCACCATATTCCCCTCTCTCAATTATCCACCTCATTATCCATTTAAAATAAATGGTCAAATCCAAAATGAGATGTCCACCTTCTAAAATGTTATCCGTATAAATACGGATTATATTCTACTGTATAAACATACCTGTATTCATACCGAAATACAAATACCCGAAGAGATAGAATAACACAAATAACATAATTCTAGAATATACATATCGAAATACATATACGTAAATTATTAAATCAATACCTGATTTAATAATCCGGCTCAAATCCGAGCCGGCTAGTATTATCAACTGTCCGATCGAAAGTCCTGGTACATAGTACAATCAATCGATCGGAACCCTGCACGTATGCAATACGACTACTACACCGTTTTGCCAGAACCAGAGAAACCCTCAGTGTGGGACTCTAAAGACTCGTCAATACGCTGGCAGTGGGTTTAACCACAAGCACGTCAGTGACACTAGCTGTACGTAACGGCTACCCAGGTATTGAGCGAAAGGAAGGCCGATGAGCAAACTCATCCGAACCTTTACTGAGCCTTTCCGTGACAATCTCCGTACAGTCCATTCTGTTCGTCTAAGAGTATCGCATATCGAGTCTAGGGGGGTGGATAAAGTCAGACCCATAATAACGCGATATTTCGTGTCGGTATGGAGCCCATCACCCACTGAGGAACTACTGATCCAAATCAGTAATTCTCGTCTACTTGTCCAAGGATTTCTGGTGATGGCAACCCGTGCACCGCGCGACATCAACCCCCAATACCGGGAAAGACGAATCCCCGACAATCCGCTCACTGCCTCCATGTGGCTCGGGACTGCACCCAACTAAAACCTGTTTGCACGACTCATTTGAGCTGTGGTAGGGTAGTAATCAAAGCACAGTGGGAACTCACACGAGACAAATGACGATCTCAGGTCGACAGACTAACATGTACACATATCACCTGGGAACTGCTATCTGATAATAGGTATAATACCAACTAGCATGTTCCCGATGAGTCCGTCCAGTGTATTCATAACCCAATGAGCACCTGTATACTATCTTAGGCGACTGACTGACACCAATAGCTTGTGAGACCGGCCACCGCCCCTCGTCGGAGTCTCGATAAGTATACACTAGTCTACTCCGAAATATCGATGCCCAATCTCGATACTCCCTCGACTAGGGAGATTTAAAGATGTGCTTATAGACCATCTAGCTTCCAGTATATGATCGCCATCATAATGCTGGTAGTCAAGCAAGAATCCTATGGACTCTATCAACATGTAATAATGATATAGGCAAACCAGATAGCATACTATCATCTCGAGTAAGACTGTTCTATCCGTATAGGTCATCCCTCAATCATCACAATCACGTGCCTGCGATTATAATAATTAACTTGAGGGCACTATAGCCAATAATCTCCCACTTGCACTTAAGGCTAATTATTGCGGTGTCGCATACTCACAGCTCGTGTGATACCGAACACCCAACTTCTCTACTAACCAGTCTCGCAAAGCCCGTTTGCGAAACTATTGCGTTTGAGAAATAGCCTTAGTGAGTGGATCCACTCCAATGTTTCTATCTTTATTTCTCTATATCTCAATTTCGCGGAGAAACATTATCCCCCGAAATGAGCAATACCTGTCTTAGAATTTGTCAGGATATCTGATGGGACCCAGTTCATAAATGAACTCCAAATCCAACAAACTTCTTAGATTGTATCAGCCACTGAATTTAATCAGTATCCTACGCCATCCCTTCCTCAGTATCCGCTTGGACCACCTGTCCAACATACTGCCCCTCAATAAAGGGAAAACTATAACTCTAACAGCCATTCTGTCATCCAGGTCACCTTGGAAGCCTGAAATGATAACCGCCTCCTGAAGAAGGCTGCTGTTACCATATACCAAGAACATCCACTTATGTTCATAACTGCTTCCCAACGTTTCTCCAGAATTGGTTTAATATATATTTATTGCATCCAGTGTAAAAACAATATCTGGTGTGGTACTTGACATCTCATGATTGACTCAATTGCTTAAGCAAGTGATATGCAAATCATGCAAATCTCTCTCCTCATCAGTCTAGAAGACATCTCTTTAGAGAGGGTGACTCCATCACCTGCGGGTACACCACCATGCCAGAAGTCGTCCATTCTAAAACACTTTAGAATAGTGTCAAGTACCCAAATTGGGACACTTCCCAAATCTGAATCTAAAACCATAGATCTAGTGACCAGAAACCCTGATATTTTATCCAGATCTTATGTGGAGAAACACCTTATGACAACCACAGTATAACTGATCGTGGTATAGGAAAATCACTTCCTATCAAGAGCATGTGTCACGCCCCGCTTCCCAGAGTACGCTAAGATGGGCACATGACATAGCCAACCATGCTACATGTGGATAGGAAATATCCTTCCACAGTCACATTACGGCTGTAGAGATATCAAGAACAATAATAAACTATCTAACACATATCCATAAGCCAGGATAAAACGAGTCAAGAATAAAATAATGCGGAAGCAAAAGATCCAATATAAGAATAAACTGGAATGTATGTCCCATAATGCGGGCTCACATCAGGAATGAAAATACCGAAAGTAAAAGAACTAACTACTAGCAAGTCCTCACTGCTCAGCCTGCTGACTGAAATACTCCTGCTCGAACTGCAGCAAAGGTAAGGAATCTGGGATATGCAAAACCCAGACGTCAGTGCGTCATAATATCAAGCAATACTATAAACAGGGGTAGCAGTACATGCAGGTATGAGTATAAGCAAGAATATAACAAGAATATATATAACAGTGAGTGTGTCAGTATAAGTGACGTGCAGTGATGTCTAAACCGTGCTACGGGGTTATCTATTCTAAAGTTTTCGAAACCAAGTAATGTAATCCTCATCGTAACCCATCGGTGATTTATTCCGTAACGCCCGAAAAAAAGGCAAACAATAGGTATTCCGTAACGCCCGGAAGAACGAAAAACAATAGGTATTCCGTAACGCCCAGAAAAAAGGCAAATAATAGGATGGCCCTTTGAGCTACGTTCGGTTACACTCCTGATTTCCCCATACCCCCAAGTTATATATGTTCAAGTCAAGTATTAAATAATTTGGAACTAATGCCAACACAGGATCAGGCAGGTACAGGTTTGTCTGGATAGACAACAGGAAATGTCCGTAGGGACAACAGGTCAGGTTTGTTGGCATTAGTAACAAGATTAGGTAACGGGTAAAGCCATGGTATATCAGGTCAAGTCAGGTAGTATATAGGAATCATGTCATGTCAAGAGGTGCACGGTACCATGTTGTGTTTGTTAGTTGTATGTATGCCCTAGAGGCCAGTATTGTACAGATGATGTATATTATATTGGATGCTTGGACATATATAGAGATGACTTTCTTGCTCGATATGATAGTATGCTATCTGGTTACTGTAGCGTCTTGAAAAGTCGTTTTGGTGTTTTCTTGAAATTCGGTGAAAATTCGGTATTTTTCCGAAAACCGTCTTTCTCGATATTTTGCAGTTTAGGGCTAATTATACCTTAAATGGATAGGTAATTACTTGTTTTTAGTGACTAATGAGTTAATTATGAAATTTTGGTCATTTAAAAAATTTTCCCTATTTTTCATTTTTTTAATATTATTTTAAGCCGGTAAGAAAATACAATAAATAAGCGATAAATACAAATTTTTCCGGGCTAATTTTAATCTCTAAAATTATGATAATTATATTCTAGTGATAACATGAATTTTTAGTAATTTATTTTGATTTTTTTCAAATTTTTATGATTTGAAACGAAATTATAGAATTTTTGGGCTAAAACTTGCAATTTTTGAGTTGTAGGGGGCCTTTTTGCATAAAATTTCTTTTGTAAAACCCCTCTATCTTTTCCCTCAGCCCAAGAACAGCCCAAACCTTGGCCAAGACCAGAAATTTCTGGCCTCTCTTTTCTTTGGTTGCTTCTTGAGTTGTTTTGTTAGTTTATGGATTTAATTTAAATATAATGGATAAAGTATGACACATTTGACTTTGGAACTTGACCCTTGACCTTCCCACTCACCCCCACACCCTCCCCCATACCTCATTCTGGCCGAAAAACCTGCACCCTCTTCTTCCTCTCTTTTCTTTTCTTTTTTCTTCAATTTCTTCAAGAAAAATACATCAAAATCCATGATTTAATTCAAAAATCCAAACAATTTCCTTATGCTATCATTATCCTTAGCCATTCTTGCTTGAATCTTGAAGCTAGGAAGCCATTCTTTGGAGCAAACTTTCTTGCTTGATCCATAGATCAAGAGGTTCGGTCGCGGAGACGTCAGACGCGGCGCGAAAGGGAAAGGCGGTGATTGGACACAGCTAGCCAGGGATCCCGGTGAGTAGATTTAACATCTACGGGGGACGATCGTTTGGATGGCGCAAGTCGCCCGATAGATTTAGTAAACTGGAAAATAGTAAATTGGATAATCACTTGTGACATTAGAATAATAATACTGGCATGATAATTGCTGCAATTAGATCAATATGTTATATCCATATACGCAACTCAATTGTAGGACACATGCACCATTACCAGGTTTTTATATGCAGCACGAGCACTATTCATGTTTACACACACACCCTGGTAATTGCCATGCCACCACACTAGATAACATTTAAATTAAACCTTTTACTAATTGATACTTAAACTGCTGTTTTTGCCTTTAATTTCTTAAAAATGAAACCGTAGTATTGCTATTCATGTGCATGTACTTCATCATATTAATTGTTCATGCTTAATACATTAATCACACATCGCGACTTGATTATTGATATCATACGCATTCATTATCATTGATATATGCACTTATGAGGATTTCTTGAGATTTTATGATATTGCTGGATTTCGGGGGAAAACCGCAAAATTTCTAAACTTATTATGTTTTAAAATATGTAAAAATTGCGGTTTTCTAGTGATGTAAGTGTCGTCCACCATGAGTTTGCTGTGGATTTGGAAATCCGTGTCGAGGAGTGGAGGAACCGGCACGGGTACATGGTGGGCCCGGTAAGGTACCCCGGGGCAAGAGGAATGTGGTGATGACGTTGAGCCTGGCAGGGGACGGATTACCTACCGGTGACTGTTTGGGACGGCGGATATCCAGAGGATACCGACCGTGGCCGCTAGATGATGAGATATTGATATTTGAGATGGGTCAGCCGGACGGCTGAGGCCAGAGATACATTTATGAGATTTGAGACAGCTTTTGGGTGTCGTTGCTGGACACCGATTTTCGTCGATTCATTGACATTATGCTGGCATTCTAAAAGAGTTTCAAAAACAAAAAGAGATAAAATATTTCTTATATATACCTATTGAGACCTCAGATTTTCATGTTGCATACATATTAGCACACTGATATGATATACACACCTGCTAGTGCATCCAGTCATACCTGTATTTTAGATGCTAGGATGCTTGTGTGCATGCATACGATAGCCTTTGCAGATGTTATTTATTACTCACGAGTTGGCAACTCACCCCCGTTGTGCCACAGTCTTTTGCAGGTCCGCTCCGTCAGTTCAGTAGCGGCGGGCGCACTTGTTCTTTTGCCTGTTTTGCTTGGGCTCGAGATTTGCTCATAGGTGGGTTATGTTATTATTTTGTACCACCTTGTATATTCTTGTATCTAGTGTACTCCATCTACTGTTTCTACCAGATTATTGTATATTGACCTAGAGATGAGACTGTGAGGTTTGTGGATTTTATGCTGTATTTGGGGTCGAGCTCACTTGAGCCGACATGCTACTTTTTCATGCTTCCTTATGCTTTATTATGCTTGTTGTCATTTACATTGCGTGGGATTTGTGACCGCCGTATGGCGAAGAGCTAGCTCCCGCTTGGGGATGCCCTATTTTGTGGATTCATGTATATATTTTGTTGTACCCATTTTTGGGGGCCAGTATTTACAAAGGAGACTCTGCCGAAATTTTCGGAAAAATTAGTATTGTTTTTAAAAGGGGTTTTATATGACTTATTTGATAAGCTTGCTTTCAAATGTTTGGGTTTTCTTCACTCTTTTGCTTAATTGGTTTTGTTTTCTGGGCTTTGGCTTACTTATTTTACGGACGCCTTTAGACGTTTCGTAAACTTAAGTGCCAGTCACGTTCCGTACCCTGCGGGTCGTGACAAAGTTGGTATCAGAGCGATAGGTTTTACCTTTGTGAGTGTAGGATGACCCTTGGTAGATGGAGTAAGTGACTTAAGCAGGGTAACGTAGCGTGCGTATGTCCGCGGCATACTTACGATACGGTACTCCGCCTAAGTGACTTTAGGATACTTGCTTGGAAATTTCCTTCTTCAATTCCGTGTATCTTATAATCCTATTGCACTGTCCTTATTATCCGTTTTCCTGTAACAGCCACTATGCCGCCGAAGGCTACGAGGGCACAGAGGGCTGCCGCCAGAGACGAGATTCGAGCTGGCTCGTCCGAGACTAGGACTGAGCAGGGTGGTATGCCTACGCCGCAGGGACAGACCGATCCACCTTCCCCAGGCCGTATGGATAGGCTCGAGACTGGTATGGAGGAGTTGCGACAGATGATGGGAGGCATGCAGGAGCTACGTCAGATGGTAGGATCCCTAGTTGCAGCCAGTCGTACACCGAGGCCGGATGACGTACCTACTACATCACAGACGACCATGATACCTGCTCCTACTACTACCACCGTGGCCATTCCGGTTTCACTACAGGATTTCATGAGGCTGAGACCTCCAGTATTCACCGGCACCGAGACAGCGGAGGACCCACAGACGTTCCTTGACAGTTTAGCCAGGATCTGCCGTTCGCTGAGATGTTCGGATGATCGATGGGTAGAGCTTGCGAGTTTTCGACTAGAGGGTCTCGCGCAGACATGGTGGGAGTCAGTCTTGAGAGGTCGAGCTGCAGATCTACCGCCTATGACTTGGGCCGAGTTTACAGCGGTCTTTCTAGCCCGTTTCCTTCCAGAGAGCGTTCGTGACGCCAGAGCTCGCAGCTTCGAGGCCTTAGTCAAGACACCTGGGATGACGGTGTCTGAGTATGATATCCAGTTTACACAGTTATCCCGATATGCTCAGTATTTGGTGGATACCGAAGAGAAGATGGTGAAGAGGTTCGTACAGGGACTTGATGCCCAGCTATATCTTGCCATTGGCACCCAGCACTACGACACTTATTCAGCGGCTATGGATACGGCATTGCGGATGGAGGCACGCATATCACGGACTTCGGCCGTTTCTGGGCCGAAGAGGATGCGCACCGATGTACCGCCTCAGAGGCAGCGCGCCAGATTCTTTCCGAGAGATAGGCCTGGCAGAGGATTTGGGCGGGGACAGTTATATGGTTCTTATCCCCAGGGGCAGCAGCCGTCGCCAGGATGTTTTGGGTGCGGGAGTCTGCACCATCTTGTCAGAGACTGTCCAGTGAGACGACAGGGAGCAGCGACAGTTCCGCATGTGACCCTACCACCATCACCACCCCCTCCTCAGAGAGCCCTACTTCCTACCCCAGGCGATGCTCCACGCCAGTTAGGTGCACCGAGAGGCCGTGGACGCGGCGGTCCTGTTCAGAGAGGACGAGGAGGCAGAGGCCGAGGTCGAGATCAGCCCGCTATCGGTGGAGGACAGGCCCGAGTATTTGCTTTGACACCGCAGGATGCGCAGGCATCCAATGCCGTTGTGACAGGTACTTTGCCAGTTTGTTCTTTCGACGCACGGGTATTATTCGACCCAGGTTCCACACATTCGTACGTCTCTACACACTTTGCACCGATGTTGGGCCATGAGTCGTCGTCGTTAGATCAGCCGCTTGTTGTTGTTACTCCGGTAGGCGAGTCGTTTGTCGCACGGTTTGTATTTCGTTTGTGTTCCGTTCGTATCGGGGAGAGGGATTCATCAGTTGATTTGATACTCCTCGATATGTTGGACTTTGATGTGCTTCTGGGCATGGATTGGCTAGCCACTTGTTATGCTTCGGTGGACTGCCGTGAGAAGGCAGTCATATTTAGCTTTCCGGGAGAGCCAGTCCTTGTTATTCAGGGAGACCGCAGTGTCACCCTTCCCAGCTTAATTTCTTCTCTTCGCGCTGGTCAGCTCTTGCGGAAGGGATGTCAGGGATTCTTAGCGTTTGTTTGTGATACTCGAGCTGCAGAGGTTCCGTTGGACCGGGTCCCGGTAGTTTGTGAGTTCCCTGATGTTTTCCCTGATGAGCTACCTGGGCTACCGCCTGAGCGCGATGTTGAGTTCTGCATTGATTTGATTCCCGGTTCGGGGCCTATTTCTATACCGCCTTATCGGATGGCCCCGGCAGAGCTTCGAGAGCTGAAGGATCAGTTGCAGGATTTGTTGGATAAGGGGCTCATTCGACCTAGTGTTTCTCCGTGGGGTGCTCCGGTCCTGTTTGTCAAGAAGAAGGATGGAAGTTTGCGCTTATGTATCGACTACCGCCAGCTGAACAAAGTTACCATTCGGAACAGATATCCGTTGCCGCGCATTGATGATTTGTTCGACCAGCTTCAGGGTGCGGGGTATTTTTTCGAGGATCGACCTGCGATCAGGATACCATCAGCTACGAGTTCGACAGGAGGATATACCGAGGACAGCTTTCCACACGCGCTACGGCCACTACGAGTTTTTGGTGATGTCGTTCGGACTCACCAACGCCCCAGCAGCATTTATGGATTTGATGAACCGTACATTCAGGCCGTATCTTGACTTGTTCATCATCGTGTTTATCGACGATATCTTGGTGTACTCCCGGAGCAGAGAGGAGCACGAGCAGCACTTGCGGATTACGTTACAGACTCTGAGGGAGCACCAGCTGTTCGCGAAGTTCTCCAAGTGTGCTTTCTGGCTGGACAGCGTCGGATTCTTGGGTCACGTGGTTACGAGAGACGGCATTTGTGTGGACCCGAAGAAGATTGAGGCTGTTCAGCAGTGGCCCCGACCTACATCGGTTACTGAGATCCGTAGTTTTCTAGGCTTGGCGGGCTACTACAGGCGTTTTGTTCAGGACTTCTCCCGTATAGCTGCACCGTTGACCAGTTTGACCCGGAAGGGAGTTCCTTTCGTTTGGACAGAGGAGTGCGAGCGCAGTTTTCAGCAGCTGCGGACATGTTTGACTACGGCGCCGGTATTATCTTTACCTTCGGGATCAGGCGGATTTGTTGTCTACTGTGATGCTTCGCGAGTGGGATTAGGATGCGTTTTGATGCAGCATGGCCGGGTGATCGCTTATGCTTCTCAGCAGTTGAAGAAGCATGAACAGAACTACCCCACTCATGATTTGGAGATGGCTGCAGTGGTCTTTGCACTGAAGATTTGGCGACATTACCTTTACGGCGAGTCATGTCAGATATTCACCGATCACAAGAGCTTAAAGTACATATTTCAGCAGCGAGACCTGAACCTCAGACAGCGTCGTTGGATGGAGTTGGTGAAAGACTACGACTGCAAGATCTTATATCACCCCGGCAAGGCGAATGTGGTGGCAGATGCGTTGAGTAGGAGGCCCGGAGGTAGTCTATCCTTTTTGCGCGCAGTGCAGAGGCAGTCGTCAGCAGATTGGTAGATGTTATGCGACAACCGAGTTGAGTTCGAGTTCACTCAGACAGGGGGACAGCTCGCGCATGTTCGTGCACGCCCACAGTTGCTTGACCGTATATATGAGGCACAGCGTAGTGACGACCGTTGCTCAGAGATCATGGCACAGATGGGACAGGGCAGATTTTCCGAGTTCATGGTTGACGATCAGGGGATTTTACGATATGGATCTAGACTGTGCGTACCAGATACTGATGGATTACGGCGCGACATTCTCAAGGAGGCACACCGATCAGTGTATAGTGTCCACCCCGGTTCCACCAAGATGTACCATGATATGAGAGAGACCTACTGGTCGGACGGGATGAAGAGGGACATTGCGGAGTTCGTTTCGAGATGCCTGACTTGTCAGCAAGTCAAGGCCGAGCACCAGAGGCCCGCAGGAGAGCTACAGCCGTTACCCATTCCAGAGTGGAAATGGGAACAGATTTCGATGGATTTCGTTATGGGTCTACCCAGGACCAGTCGAGGGTACGACTCCATCTGGGTGATCGTGGATAGATTGACGAAAGCGGCTCACTTCCTTCCAGTGAAGACGACTTTCAGCTTCGCTCAGTGTGCTCAGCTCTATATTGACGAGATCGTGCGACTACATGGCGTACCGACTTGTATCGTGTCAGATCGAGGCACTCAGTTCACCAGCCGACTTTGGCAGAGACTTCAGGAGGCTTTGGGCACTCGTTTGAGCTTCAGCACAGCGTTTCATCCGCAGACAGACGGACAGTCAGAGCGGACCATTCAGACTCTCGAGGACATGCTCAGAGCGTGCGTTTTAGACTTTGGTGGTAGCTGGGATCGTCATTTACCTCTAGTGGAGTTCTCCTACAACAACAGCTTCCAGGATACTATTCAGATGGCACCTTTCGAGGCATTGTATGGGAGGAGATGCAGATCGCCCGTTTGTTGGACAGAGCTCAGCGAGAGCAGCATTTTGGGGCCGCAGCTTGTTGAGGAGACGACATCGAAGGTCCAGTTGATCCGAGACCGGATGAGAGCGGCTCAGGGCAGGCAGAAATCCTATGCAGACAGACGCCGTCGCAGATTAGAGTTCGCAGTTGGCGACCATGTTTTTCTGAAAGTCTCTCCGATGAAGGGCGTGATGCGTTTTGGGCGAAAGGGGAAGCTTAGCCCTAGTTTTGTAGGTCCCTTCGAGATCCTCGAGCGTGTTGGCGCTGTTGCATATCGTTTGGCTCTTCCACCCAGCTTTCCCGATGTTCACCCCGTCTTCCTTGTTTCGATGCTCCGCAAGTACCTTCACGACCCTTCGCATGCGATTCAGCACCCGACAGTCCAGCTAGAGCGCGACCTTTCTTTTGCAGAGCAGCCGGTGGCCATCTTGGATCGGCAGGTGAAGAAGTTGAGGTCGAAGATTATACCAACCGTCAAGGTCCTTTGGCGTAGCCCGAGCAGCGAGGAGATTACCTGGGAGACCGAGGGCGAGATGAGGAAGAAATATCCCCATCTCTTTGAAGGTACGCGTAGCTATATTTTTAAATTCGGGGACCGAATTTCTTTAAGGGGGGAAGATTGTAGCGTCTTGAAAAGTCGTTTTGGTGTTTTCTTGAAATTCGGTGAAAATTCGGTATTTTTCCGAAAACCGTCTTTCTCGATATTTTGCAGTTTAGGGCTAATTATACCTTAAATGGATAGGTAATTACTTGTTTTTAGTGACTAATGAGTTAATTATGAAATTTTGGTCATTTAAAAATTTTTCCCTATTTTTCATTTTTTTAATATTATTTTAAGCCGGTAAGAAAATACAATAAATAAGCGATAAATACAAATTTTTCCGGGCTAATTTTAATCTCTAAAATTATGATAATTATATTCTAGTGATAACATGAATTTTTAGTAATTTATTTTGATTTTTTTCAAATTTTTATGATTTGAAACGAAATTATAGAATTTTTGGGCTAAAACTTGCAATTTTTGAGTTGTAGGGGGCCTTTTTGCATAAAATTTCTTTTGTAAAACCCCTCTATCTTTTCCCTCAGCCCAAGAACAGCCCAAACCTTGGCCAAGACCAGAAATTTCTGGCCTCTCTTTTCTTTGGTTGCTTCTTGAGTTGTTTTGTTAGTTTATGGATTTAATTTAAATATAATGGATAAAGTATGACACATTTGACTTTGGAACTTGACCCTTGACCTTCCCACTCACCCCCACACCCTCCCCCATACCTCATTCTGGCCGAAAAACCTGCACCCTCTTCTTCCTCTCTTTTCTTTTCTTTTTTCTTCAATTTCTTCAAGAAAAATACATCAAAATCCATGATTTAATTCAAAAATCCAAACAATTTCCTTATGCTATCATTATCCTTAGCCATTCTTGCTTGAATCTTGAAGCTAGGAAGCCATTCTTTGGAGCAAACTTTCTTGCTTGATCCATAGATCAAGAGGTTCGGTCGCGGAGACGTCAGACGCGGCGCGAAAGGGAAAGGCGGTGATTGGACACAGCTAGCCAGGGATCCCGGTGAGTAGATTTAACATCTACGGGGGACGATCGTTTGGATGGCGCAAGTCGCCCGATAGATTTAGTAAACTGGAAAATAGTAAATTGGATAATCACTTGTGACATTAGAATAATAATACTGGCATGATAATTGCTGCAATTAGATCAATATGTTATATCCATATACGCAACTCAATTGTAGGACACATGCACCATTACCAGGTTTTTATATGCAGCACGAGCACTATTCATGTTTACACACACACCCTGGTAATTGCCATGCCACCACACTAGATAACATTTAAATTAAACCTTTTACTAATTGATACTTAAACTGCTGTTTTTGCCTTTAATTCCTTAAAAATGAAACCGTAGTATTGCTATTCATGTGCATGTACTTCATCATATTAATTGTTCATGCTTAATACATTAATCACACATCGCGACTTGATTATTGATATCATACGCATTCATTATCATTGATATATGCACTTATGAGGATTTCTTGAGATTTTATGATATTGCTGGATTTCGGGGGAAAACCGCAAAATTTCTAAACTTATTATGTTTTAAAATATGTAAAAATTGCGGTTTTCTAGTGATGTAAGTGTCGTCCACCATGAGTTTGCTGTGGATTTGGAAATCCGTGTCGAGGAGTGGAGGAACCGGCACGGGTACATGGTGGGCCCGGTAAGGTACCCCGGGGCAAGAGGAATGTGGTGATGACGTTGAGCCTGGCAGGGGACGGATTACCTACCGGTGACTGTTTGGGACGGCGGATATCCAGAGGATACCGACCGTGGCCGCTAGATGATGAGATATTGATATTTGAGATGGGTCAGCCGGACGGCTGAGGCCAGAGATACATTTATGAGATTTGAGACAGCTTTTGGGTGTCGTTGCTGGACACCGATTTTCGTCGATTCATTGACATTATGCTGGCATTCTAAAAGAGTTTCAAAAACAAAAAGAGATAAAATATTTCTTATATATACCTATTGAGACCTCAGATTTTCATGTTGCATACATATTAGCACACTGATATGATATACACACCTGCTAGTGCATCCAGTCATACCTGTATTTTAGATGCTAGGATGCTTGTGTGCATGCATACGATAGCCTTTGCAGATGTTATTTATTACTCACGAGTTGGCAACTCACCCCCGTTGTGCCACAGTCTTTTGCAGGTCCGCTCCGTCAGTTCAGTAGCGGCGGGCGCACTTGTTCTTTTGCCTGTTTTGCTTGGGCTCGAGATTTGCTCATAGGTGGGTTATGTTATTATTTTGTACCACCTTGTATATTCTTGTATCTAGTGTACTCCATCTACTGTTTCTACCAGATTATTGTATATTGACCTAGAGATGAGACTGTGAGGTTTGTGGATTTTATGCTGTATTTGGGGTCGAGCTCACTTGAGCCGACATGCTACTTTTTCATGCTTCCTTATGCTTTATTATGCTTGTTGTCATTTACATTGCGTGGGATTTGTGACCGCCGTATGGCGAAGAGCTAGCTCCCGCTTGGGGATGCCCTATTTTGTGGATTCATGTATATATTTTGTTGTACCCATTTTTGGGGGCCAGTATTTACAAAGGAGACTCAGCCGAAATTTTCGGAAAAATTAGTATTGTTTTTAAAAGGGGTTTTATATGACTTATTTGATAAGCTTGCTTTCAAATGTTTGGGTTTTCTTCACTCTTTTGCTTAATTGGTTTTGTTTTCTGGGCTTTGGCTTACTTATTTTACGGACGCCTTTAGACGTTTCGTAAACTTAAGTGCCAGTCACGTTCCGTACCCTGCGGGTCGTGACAGTTACTCTTTATCTTAACATGTATACTAGTCTCTTTATACTGTCTTATAGTTACATGTTGGTAAAGCCCTTAGAATGTGTACTTGACTACCTGGACTATGATGCAGATCATACTAGTGGGGACATGGTAGTCCATAGGTACATCCTTCAAGGTCCCTAGTCGTAGGTGTATCGAGACGGGGCATCGATATACCAGTGTAGACTAGCGTATACGCTTCTCGACCCATGAGATGGGCGATGGATGATCCCATATCCATTGGTGTTTGACATCAGAGATGGTATACGGGTGCTCAGTGGAGACTGGGTACACTGGACGGACTCGCCGAGAACTCCCAGATGGTATTATACCTCACGTCAGATGGCAGTTCTCAGGTGACACTTGTATAGGTTAGTCTGTAGACCCGAGATCGTCATAGAGTCTTGTGTGATTCCCACTGTACTTTGATCTCCACCTTACCACGTCCATGAGGGCGTGCAAAACGGTGGTCTTTGGGTACAGTCCCGAGTCATATGGAGGCAATGAGCGATAGGAGGGGTTTCGTCTCTCCCGGTATTGGGGGTTGATGTTGCGCTGTGCTCGATTGGCCGTAACAGGGAAGTCCCTGGCCAGGGCTGATCAGAGATTTGCTGGTAAGTGTTACCAGTAGTTTCTCGACCCGTTA
Organism: Agapanthus africanus; assembly: GCA_030015575.1. Taxonomy (NCBI): domain Eukaryota; kingdom Viridiplantae; phylum Streptophyta; class Magnoliopsida; order Asparagales; family Amaryllidaceae; genus Agapanthus; species Agapanthus africanus. The sequence continues at coordinate 387,386,809 of CM057349.1, read as the reverse complement.
TGAGCCTCACATCGGCACGACTTATCGGTTATTGGGGTCTGACGTTTACCACCCCTAGACTTGATATGCGACATATCAGACAAACAGACCGGACTGTACGGTAAGTGTTACTGGTTGGATTCATAGGAGTGTGAGCGGGCTGGCTCGTCGATCTTCTGATCGCTCAATACCCGGATGGCCGTTACGTTTAGCAGACCGCTTGCGGCTTGTGGGTGCTTGATATGATCATCATCTGCTACCGGCGTATTGACGAGTCTTTAGAGTCCTACACAGAGGTTTCCTGGCTCAAACGAAACGAAATAGGAGCGCATATGAGATATGTGCGGGACCGAGAATAATGCGTGTATGTGATACCGCATTTCATTCTCGCGATGAATGTTTCGATTGGTTGTATGCGATATGACCTAGTTATCGAATCATTGATTCGATAAAACGATACATAGGATACTAGTCGGTTATATGCGATATGACCGGATCGTTAAATCAAGTGTTGATTTAATGATTTAATGTATAATTATATATTTGATATATTACTTTGCATTAGCTAGTATCAGTTCACTTTAAATGGATTTTCTCACTTGATGTGCAAGTTGTATATGTGATATACTTTTGTACACATATTTGTATCATGTTTGATGATACTTGATCATTTGGTTAAGTGCATAGAATTAAACCATGGTTAAGTTGATAATTAGGGTTTTGCTTATTCATTTATTTATTTATTTGTTCATTTATTTATTTGGAAATGGTTTAGATGAGAATGGTGGCTTTATTTGTTTCTAGTTGAAGCTTCATGAAGCTTTGACTTCTTAACCATTCTTGTCTTCATGCTTAACCCTAACTCATCCAAGTAACCATGGTCTATTCTCTACACTCTACCCTAGTTAGTATATGATAAGTATTCATTTACTTTTCTATTTTTAAATAGACTTATCATATTCTAGCTTCATCTTCTTCTTGATCTTCAAAAGAAAAAGCTTAAGTCCATTAATGGCAACTTGAGCTAAAGTGTGAGAAATCCAATTCTAAAGTGAACCCACCTCCTATTTCTTCATCCTCTACCTCTTGCCAAGTTGTTTTGGGTGTTTTCTTCACAAGTTTCACAACTTGGTGAAGTTGGAGCTTGAACTTGTGATGCCTCGACGTAGATCATCTTCGGCACGAAGCCGACGAACTATTCCGCTCATTTCTTCGATGAAGCCGACGCGAGAGTCCGAGATCCGACTAGGACAGCGAGAGGACGTCTACGTGGAGCTAAGGAAGTGGATAACCGGATCTACAAAGGTTGTAGCTTCTTATCTTTAGTTAAGTTGTTAACTAGATTCGTATTTCGCCTAAACATCTAGTCAACGATCTGTATTAGGGTTTCTCGGCACCCATAAATTTTTAAATTGGCATGGTTGATGCCTTGTGAGACCTCTATAGTGTGCCTAGGAACATTTAAGTGTTAAGTAGTAGGTGTAACAAGTCATGTCAGGAGTGCATAAAATGTCATGTGGGTGCTCATAATCAAACTAAAATAAGCAGGGGTATACAAAAAAAGTATAGGGTACTAATGGAACAATAAAATGGAACATTGTAATGTGGTATGCAAATAGGTACAGATTAAAATATATGGATGCACGGTTATCGATTAGAGTTAGGGTTATGGTTCCATCATTAAGTAAAATACACTTAAACAAATATGGAATGTTAAAAATCTCGTTAATATGGGTTAAATGATCTAGGGATGCAAATATATATAGGTTAAATGGATGCAAACGGGTGTCCGATAAGGTAAAAGCTATTAAAAAGGTACTATGGGTTATGCAAATAATTATTATGTGATTTAAATACGGATGTGGGTACTATGTATAGTAAATCAAAATGCAATATGGTACGTTTCAAGTTATAAATCTAAAATGATAAAATGGACATCGAAGTGTTAAAATGAAACAACTGGCCTTAGATTTAATTTACAGGTTTAACATGCAATTAAATATGTATAAAAAATAATATAAGTAGCATGTAACAAGTTTTACTTGCCGTGACATATCAAGAAACGGGTATACGGAATGTCACACGTCGGCGGGAAAAGTCGCGACGCGCGCACGATATACGGAATGGATCCAAACAACGTACAAGTGGATCACACGGGTCAGAGATACTTGCTGGGTCGTCGGGATCGTCGTCGGCACGACCGGATTCCGGCAATCAAGAAAACAGTGAATCATGAGAAGTAAAAACATAAAGAAAGAAAAGAAAGGATGGAGAAAAGGAATGGAAGAAGGGGAGAATGAGAGAGAGCTTACCGTAGATGTATTCTGTGGTTGCAGAGGGGTGATGTGAAGGTGTCAACGGCGGTGAACGGAGCTCCGGCGATGAGGTTTGGCTTCTAGGGTTCGGTTGGGTTAAGCTAGGGTTTCAGGTATAGAGGTGTGCAGGGGTCTCGTGAAGAGGGGAAGAATAAAGGAGAGAGAAGAGAGAAAGGAGAGACGGCGACGGCGAGGGCGGTCGGCGGTGATGGGGTGAGGTGTTGGGTTCTTGGTGTGTGCAGGGGCTTGGGAATGGTGAAGAAGAAGAAGAAGAAGACGAGGAGGAGGAGAAGGAGATGGTGATGAGGTTGAGGAGTGAGGTCGAGGGCAGAGGAGTTAGGGTTAGGGTTTGAGGAGGCGGCGGAGTTGATGGGTTTCTCGTAGGCTCGGGGGGTTTTAAAGATGAGGGAGGAGAAGGATAGAAGGAAGGTGAGCATAGCGGGGAGGAGGTGACCCGACTCGAGAAGCGAACAGTGTTTGCGAGAGGAGAGAGAAAGAGCGCGAGAGATTCTGAGAGAGGAAGGAGAGAGAGAGAGATGTGGGGCCGGGCACTGAAGGAAGCTGGGGATTTTTAAGAAAAGATTTTTAAGGAAAAAATTGAGAAGATTTTCAGTTGTTTGGATAACCTTCAACGTATAAAAAAATATTCGACTAATATTAAAAGATTTTAAATAAATGATTTTTGGCGAGAAACAAAAGTATTTCAAAATGCGTCCGGGTCGGGTCCAAAAATTCAGATTTTAATTACGAAAAATAAATGCAACTTCTAAACTGTAAAATGAATAATCAGGTAACGAAAATGCATACCCCTAAGAACGGACGCACGTATGTGCGCGTAGCCATCCAAACACGTCCGTTTCACTGAACGGGACGAGAACACGATGCGCGGACGCTACCACGGGGTTAGGGGTATCATGCAGGCTATGAAATGCAATTTTAATCTGTTTTACGTGATCTAAAATGTTATATGATAAAATGCGCGATGCTAGGTGAAATATTAATATGCAGTATCCATGCGATGCACGTGTCTATTTAGCTAGCCAGGGTAGTCTATAAATATGAATCAACCAGTTCAAGCAAGCGGGTCGGGTCGAATGCAATGTAAAACTAGACCACCATTCGCATCCAAACATGATAAATCAATAAAATACCACAGACAAATAAATACGGAAATAGAAATTGGTATAACTGAACTCGGTTGTTACATTATACCCAACTACAAAAGAATTTCATCCTCGAAATTTCAAGAACAAGAAAGGATAAACAATCAATCACACATTACAAGAATAGATATGGAAACTTCTGCCGGATTTCATCTTCTCATTCCCAAGTTGATTCTCCATGTGAGCGATTACCCCAAGAAACAAGTACAAGAGGGATAGCCTTGTTCTTAAGAACCTTTCCTCTTCGATCCACAATCGACATCGGTCGCTCCCCAAAGGTTAAATCTTCACATACAGTCAACTCCGAATGACCCAGCACGTGTGTTTTATCTCGAACATACTTACGGAGTTGAGATACATGAAACACGTCATGAACATTCGCCAAGTATTTCGTTAGCGCCAATCGTTACGCCACTTCTCCAATATGCTCCAAATCTCAAAAGGTTCGATGAATCGAGAACTAAGCTTTCCTCGACTTCCGAAAAGGAATCAACCCTCTAGTCGGTGATATCTTCAAGAATCCCCAAATCACCAACTGCGAACTCTAGAGGTCTTCTCGATATATCTGCTCAACTCTTTTGTCGGTCTTGTGCTGCTTTCATATGATTCCGGATAATGTTAACCTTCTCCACTATTTGCACGATCAAATCCGGTCCCAACAATCTTCGTTCTCCAATATCGTCCCAACAAACAGGCGAACGACACTTGCGACTATATAAAGCTTTGAATGGAGCCATCTGAATAGACGCGTGGAAACTGTTGTTGTAAGAAAACCCCACTAAGTGTAGATGATCCTCCCATGAACCCTTGAAGTCTAACATGCAAGCTCTCAACATGTCTTCAAGAGTTTGGATCGTTCTCTCCGATTGGCCATCTGTCTGAGGATGATAAGCTGTGCTAAACTTCAATCGAGTCCCCAAACTTTCCTGTAAGCTCCTCCAAAAGTGTGATAAGAAACGAGTGTCACGGTCGAACACGATACTCACCGGTACTCCATGCAATCTTACAATCTCCTGCATGTACCATTCTGCCAAAGTTTCTGTTGATTGACCGAATCGAAAAGGGATGAAATGATCTGCCTTGGTCAATCGATCAACAATCACCCAAACTGCATTGTTGCCCTTTGGACTCCGCGGTAAAGCCGTCACGAAATCCATGGTTATATGTTCCCACTTCCACTGAGGAATCGGAAGTGGTAGCAACAAATCAGCAACTCTTTAATGTTCAGCCTTGACTTGCTGACATACCAAGCACTTTGCCACAAAGCGGCAATCTCCCATTTCATGCCTTCCCACCAGAAATGCTGTCGTATATCTCAGTACATCTTCGTGCCTCCTGGATGTACGGAATATGCTGAACTGTGCGTCTCCTTCATAAATTCTTCATGAATATCTGTAATACTCGGCAAGTCCAAGAAAGCTTCTGATCTCTGCAACGTTCTTCGGAATCGCCCAATCTCGAACTGTTGCAATCTTTTCGGGATCAACGGCGATTCCACCTCCAAACACGACATGTCCCAAAAACTTCATTTCTTCAAGCCAAAACTCGCACTTGCTCATCTTTGCATATAATTCTTCTTGCCTCAATGTCTGCGGTGCGATCTTCAAGTGTTCTGCATGCTCTTCAATAGTCTTAGAGTAGACCAGAATATCATTAATAAACACCACTATAATCTGGTCCAAGAATGATGAAAAGATTCGGTTCATCAAGTCTATAAATATCGCCGGTGCGTTCGTTACTCCGAAGGGCATCACTAAATACTCGTAATGTCCATGCCGAGTTCGGAACGCTGTCTTACAAATATCTTCTGTTTTAACTCGGACTTGATAATATCCGGATTGCAAATCCAGTTTCGAGAATACCCTCGCGCCACAAAGCTGCTCGAACAATTCGCCAATGCGAGGGATCAGGTACTTGTCCTTAATAGTCACCCGGTTTAATTCTCGATAATCGATGCACATCCTCCTTGTGCCATCTTTCTTCTTTACTAGAAGAACTGGAGCTCCTCAAGACGAGTTACTGTTTCGAATCCAACCCTTCTCAAGTAATTCAGTGACCTGCTTCTTAACTTCTTCCAACTCCACTGGTGCCATTGGATAGTACGCCTTTGAGATTGGTACTGCACCAGGAGCATGATCGATCGCGAACTCCACATCTCGTTTTGGCGGTAAACCCGAGATATCCTCGAACACGTCCATGAAATCTCGAACAACAGCCGGCGCTTCATTTTTAGCAACCTCCATTGACTAAAGAACACTATTTGTCGGCCTAGCCTTAAACTCGACTGGCCCGACAGAACTGCTAATACCAAACATCCTCTGGATGTCCGGGAATCTGGAAATTCGCTTTCTTTGCTCTACACTCAATGTGAGCGTGGAAAGCGCCGAAAATCCATTCCCAAGACGACTTCATACTGCCGGTAACAATCACCAAGGAATCTACAATAGCTCTCGTCCGCCAACAACAACAGAACAATCCTTACACCCTCTATTAGTTAAGATTTTCCCATTCCCAGTGTGTATGTCCCAAAAACTAAACAGGGTCGTGCAAGTAATCGAGAGTGTAGTGATAAACTTGGATGACATAATCAAATGGGATGCACTAGAATTAAATAATGCTAATGCGAGAAAACCAGGAACAAGTAGGGTACCTGAAATGACTTCCTCTGAAGCTTTAGCCTCTTCAGCCGTCAGGGTAAAGGCTCGAGCTTGATTGGGTCCCTGAGTTATCAGCTTCTGCTCCTGAAACTGTCTCTGCGGTGGCTTCTGAGTATCTTCCTTCAACCGTAGTTTCGACGGACAAGTATCAATGGTGTGATCAGCTGATCCGCAAATAAGACAAAGTCCAAGCCTCTTACGACAATCTCTTCGATAATGACCCGGTCGTTGGCAGTAATCGCACAACACCCTTCCCTTTTGCTCGGGCAAAACTGGCCTCTTCATTGGTACAACCCCACGCCTGTCCACTGGAATACCCCTGCAGCCATGTGCTCGGTTCGGTGCAAATGCCGGCTTCCGTACTGTAACTGCTGGCTGCTGTGTACTTCCGGTCATCATAGATAGGCTCTGCTACTCTCGGGCTGCTGTAAGTACTTGTGAGAAAGTGGTCAAACCCAGGGAGACAATCTGTCTCTGGATGTCCACATCCAAACTGCGCATGAACCTCCTTGCCCTATCAGCATTATTGGCAACCAATGGTCCAGCGAATCTGCTGAGCCGCGTCCACTCAGCTGCATGTACATCTACAGGTGCGCCGTTCTGCTTCAAACCGACGAACTTTTCTTCTATTTCCTCCCGTGCAGTTCGCGGGAAGAACTTCTCTGCAACGAGTAAATTCTCCGTATCAACCAGTCACTGCTCCGCTGGCAACGGCTCCTCCAGGCCAGTAAAGACAGACGAACCCAGTCTCCTGAAATCCGCCACGGTACCCACACGATCCACGGGTCTGGCCACAACATTGTTCACGGACCGCTGAACGGTCCGCAAACCTTCCTGAAAAGATTCAGCTTGCTGCTGGATTAGCTCGGTCTGTCGCTTTTGGTTCTCCAACATCCCACGTATTACTCCAAGTATAGCGGCTTCGTCAACACGCCTTTGGTACGTTTTCAGATTCTTGTCTGCCATGTTCCTAAAATCAAAGCACCAAAGGATTAGCATGATAACAGATTCAAAATAGATCAAGGATATGAATCAAGGCTAGAACTCGAAGTTACTTAGATAGAGTACCGCATTGTAACCATGCCGTGGTATCATAGCTACAATCACGCAACTCCACCCAAGTCGCCTAAGTTCTAGAGATAACCAAAAGGAATCTAGGTTTCGTGTCGATATGCAAAAGAGGTTTGCATATCGTAAAAGTAGAATCAGGAGGAAATTAAGATTCAAAAATGGTAAGACGGTAAGGTGGCAGGACATGTTTCCTAATCACGAGTATTCTGATTCGTGTATTGGGTCCAATACTCAACTACAAAAGAATCAAACCCGATTAACCTATAACCTATGGCTCTGATACCAAAAGAACCATGTCATGCCCCGCTTCCCAGAGTACGCTAAGATGGGCATGTGACATAGCCAACCATGCTATCTGTGGATAAGAAATATCCTTCCACAGTCACATTACGGCTGTAGAGATATCAAGAACAATAATAAACTATCTAACACATGTACATAAGCCAGAATAAAACGAGTCAAGAATAAAATAATGCGGAAGCAAAAGATCCGATACAAGAATAAACTGGAATGTACGTCCCATAATGCGGGCTCACATCAGGAATGAAAATACCGAAAGTAAAAGAACTAACTACTAGCAAGTCCTCACTGCTCAGCCTGCTGACTGAAATACTCCTGCTCGGACTGCAGCAAAGGTAAGGAATCTGGGATATGCAAAACCCAGACGTCAGTGCGTCATAATATCAAGCAATACTATAAACAGGGGTAGCAGTACATGCAGGTATGAGTATAAGCAAGAATATAACAAGAATATATATAACAGTGAGTATGTCAGTATATAAGTGACGTGCAGTGATATCTAAACCGTGCTCCGGGGTTATCTATTCTAAAGTTTTCGAAACCAAGTAATGTAATCCTCATCGTAACCCATCGGTGATTTATTCCGTAACGTCCGAAAAAAACGGCAAACAATAGGTATTCCGTAACGCCCGGAAGAACAGCAAACAATAGGTATTCCGTAACGCCCGGAAAAACGGCAAACAATAGGATGGCCCTTTGAGTTATGTTCGGTTACACTCCTGATTTCCCCATACCCCCAAGTTATATATGTTTAAGTCAGGTATTAAATAATCTAGAACTAATGCCAACACAGGATCAGACTGGTACAGGTTTGTCTGGATAGACAACAGGAAATGTCCATAGGGACAACAGGCCAGGTTTGTTGGCATTAGTAACAAGATCAGGTAACGGGTAAAGCCATGGTACATCAGGTCAAGTCAGGTAGTATATAGGAATCATGTCAAGAGGTGCACGGTACCATGTCGTGTCAAGTAGTAGGTGTAACAAGTCATGTCAGGGGTGCATAAAATGTCATGTGGGTGCTCATAATCAAACTAAAATAAGCAGGGGTATACAAAACAAGTATAGGGTACTAATAGAACAATAAAATGGAACATTGTAATGTGGTGTGCAAATAGGTACATATTAAAATATATGGATGCATGGTTATCGATTAGAGTTAGGGTTATGCTTCCAACATTAAGTAAAATACACTTAAACAAATAAGGAATGTTAAAAATCTCGTTAATATGGGTTAAATGATCTAGGGATGCAAATATATATAAAATAGGTTAAATGGATGCAAACGGGTGTCCGATAGGGTAAAAACTATTAAAAAGGTACTATGGGCTATGCAAATAATTATTATGTGATTTAAATACGGATGTGGGTACTATGTATAGTAAATCAAAATGAAACATGGTACGTTTCAAGTTATAAATCTAAAATGATAAAATGGACATCGAAGTGTTGAAATGAAACAAATGGCCTTAGATTTAATTTACAGGTCTAACATGCAATTAAATATGTATAAAAAATAATATAAGTAGCATGTGGCAAGTTTTACTTGCCTTGACAGATCAAGAAACGGGTATACGGAACGTCACACGTCGGCGGGAAAAGTCGCGACGCGCGCACGATGTACGGAACGGATCCAAACAACGTACAAGTGGATCACACGGGTCAGAGATCCTTGCTGGGTCGTCGGGATCGTTGTTGGCACGACCGGATTCCGGCAATCAAGAAAACAGTGAATCATGAGAAGTAAAAACATAAAGAAAGAAAAGAAAGGATGGAGAAAAGGAATGGAAGAAGGCAAGAATGAGAGAGAGCTTACCGTAGATGTGTTCTGTGGTTGCAGAGGGATGATGTGAAGGTGTCAACGGCGGTGAACGGAGCTCCGGCGATGAGGTTTGGCTGCTAGGGTTCGGTTGGGTTAAGCTAGGGTTTCAGGTATAGGGGTGTGCAGGGGTCTCGTGAAGGAGGGAAGAGCAGAGGAGAGAGAGGAGAGAAAGGAGAGACGGCGACGGTGAGGGTGGTCGGCGGCGATAGGGTGAGTTGTTGGGTTCTTGGTGTGTGCAGGGGCTTGGGAATGGTGAAGAAGAAGAAGAAGACGAGGAGGAGGAGAAGGAGATGGTGACGAGGTTGAGGAGTGATGTCGAGGGCAGAGGAGTTAGGGTTAGGGTTTGAGGAGGTGGTGGAGTTGATGGGTTTCTCGTGGGCTCGGGGGGTTTTAAAGACGAGGGAGGAGAAGGATAGAAGGAAGGTGAGCGTAGCGGGGAGGCAGTGACCCGACTCGAGAAGCGAACAGTGTTCGCGAGAGGGGAGAGAGAGAGTGCGAGAGATTCTGAGAGAGGAAGGAGAGAGAGAGCGCGAGAGATGTGGGGCCGGGCACTGAAGGAAGCTAGGGATTTTTAAGAAAAGATTTTTAAGGATAAAAATTGAAAAGATTTTCAGTTGTTTGGATAACCTTCAACGTATAAAAAAATATTCGACTAATATTAAAAGATTTCAAATTAATTATTTTTGGCGAGATACAAAAGTATTTCAAAATTCGTCCGGGTCGGGTCCAAAAATTCAGGTTTTAATTACGAAAAATAAATGCAACTTCCAAACTTTAAAATGAATAATCAGGTAACGAAAATGCATACCCCCAAGAACGGACGCACGTACGTGCAAGCAGCCATCCAAACACGTCCGTTTCACTGAACGGGACGAGAACACGATGCGCGGACGCTACCGCGGGGTTAGGGTATCATGCAGGCTATGAAGTGCAATTTTAATCTATTTTACGTGATCTAAAATGTTATATGATAAAATGCGCGATACTAGGTGAAATGTTAATATGCAGTATCCATGCGATGCACATGTCTATTTAGCCAGCCAGGGTAGTCTATAAATATGAATCAACCAGTTCAAGCAAGCGGGTCGGCTCGAATGCAATATAAAAGTAGACTACCATTCGCATCCAAATATGATAAATCAATAAAATACCACAGACAAACAAATACGGAAATAGAAATTGGTATAACTGAACTCGGTTGTTACAGTATGTCATCCAAATAACAGGACATCACTCCCTACTACCTTCTTACAAGGTCCATCTGTTGTTCTGATGAAGTCAAACTCTATGACTGTCACATCAAAACTAGACGATCTATCTCCACTATACTTGCTTTAGTCTATAAATAGATATAAGCTACTTGCCCACTATACTTCCGCTGCTCCCACTGACTACAACAACCCTCTGGCAGAGTCATATACACATGCACTTCTAAAGCTAATTTAGAACGACGCTATACGCATCCTCCTGCCAGATTCCATAGTCTAGAACAACAGTAGTGGTAAGTTTGAGTAATCAAAAACCTCCCTGTAACCATCTTTGAGGAGACGAAGTACCTCTCAGGTGTCTGAGGTTACCCACCAAATCTGCGGAGTAGCTAATGGATTGTCGAATCCAATTGAATGTTTAGGTTCTACTAAATTTTCAGTAATCGTTTGTGGTTCTGAAATCAATTCCAGTTCTACCATACTCTCACTAATGTTTTCTGAAAATAATTCATTTTACTAAAACTGTGGCAAGTCAAGAACAATATAACTATTGATCTTCCAGATGGTAGAATGTTAACTCTCGTCAAAGCCCGGGATAACCCCACATACTGCCATTACTGAAACGTTCCTAGAGTTTATCCGGATTCTGGTTTTAAGCATAAGCCGGACAACTCCATATATCTTAATATCGTTAAGATATGAATCCATTCTATATATCCAATATAGAAACAAAGGCACTAATTTAATTTGAACCAGATTCAGAATACATGCAGCCGTTTCCGGTGCATATCAACTAGATGGAAGGAGGCCAAACAGCATTACTCATCAAGGAGCGCACCCACGCACGAGTAACCTAAGAGAGAAGCAAGTTCTCAAAACATTACTTACGACGAAATACCTAACACAAGTATCTACATTTTCGATCACCTTGAAGAATCTTGATACTTGCAACATATGGTTCTCTACTTTATTCTTATACCTATATCTTCTCAAAATCTGGACTTTGTATTTCACCGAAATACTTGTCTAAAACTAGAGAAGTCATGAGTAAACAAAATATAGTACGAGTACCAACCCCTTTGTCCTAACGGACATCGGACAACATACAATATTTTGAATAAGTCCACTGGGTTTAATAACTCAAAACCCTGTGCGTCGTAGGTTGAAAACTGTGCTATGGTTAAGAAGAATTACACCGCTGTTGAATGTACCTTACCTAACTATCAACTGATATAGGTAAATGTCATACACACAATTTCAAAAAGTTATATCTCACTTTATAAAATAAACGTACAGATATATCAGTTTGAAATTGGTGCATAACGATCGATATTCAAAACCAAATATTTGCCGTCAAGCAAAACCCAGATGATTTTCTCAAATATCACCAATTACAAAGAATTCCAATATATAGAGAATCTAATCACCAAATTCCCAATTTACTCCCACTCAGCATCTGTAACGCCATACAGATACGAGAATCAAATCTGGTAAATACATACTCTGGAGTTAGAATATAATTGGGAAAATTAGTTTTCAATTAACAACACACGGTAAAACTGAAACATGAAAATATTTCGAATGGGTAGCTGGGTATTCGTAGTAATGCCTCTTTCACTATCCAGATTCATGACAGTAACCGTATACTTCCTTGCCTTCACTCTAATCCCTTTATATGTCTTTACTTCTTACCTTCTGTAAACCACACTTAGGTTAATTGGTTTTCTTCCTTTCCTCCCTTTCGGCACCTGTCTATAGTTTGGAAGAAGACTATCCAATAAGCGCAATAGGTGTACTCTCCTGATACTAGGAGCCCTCGCAATCTGAGAGAAGGTAAAGAGAAAAAAACAACTGAATAATCATATTCAATTTCTTCAGAACCGAAATCCATCCTCGAATTAGAACAAGTTCTTTCGAGTTCGTATGTAACTATACGATGGAATATCCAAGAAATGTGGATCTTCATAGTGATACAGAGTGTTCTAGAAAAATGCAAAGGGAAAATAGGAGTGGCAATGATATATGCAACTAAATGACAATCTAATATCCAAAGTATTTTAAGAAGGTTCGGTTAACTTGGTTCATGATTTTTTAAGGTCAGACCACGGTCGCTGCCAAAGAGAGAGAAAATAAACACTCAGCATGTACTCTAACCTAGATTAGATTGGTTAATCACTTTATCTAATCAGGATGGCTCCGACCGCTTCCTCGAATTCTCCTTCAAACCCTAAAAGGAGAATAAGTCGGGATCATCTGAAAATCACCTGAGGAGTAACACCTACTCATCAGTAGGAATCGGGATCCAACTATCATCGCATGATAACTTGATGGAAACCACTCAAGTCACACTCCAGAAGGTATGTGCATGCCTGGAAAGTTTCCTGTAGGTTTGAAACTCCCGATATGGTTTTAACCTTAGGATCCAAGTGGCCTTGAAGAGGTCAACAACTCAAAGGATCCCAGTCAAGTTCAACCCGCCACTATCTTGATTGCATTAGACCCACCCGCACAAACTCTTGACGAGGTCAACAAGATCGAATGACTCTCCTAACCAATCCATATATCCATGCGACAGAAAAGTATTACAGAGCTACCGCACACTACGCCTTGACGAGGTCAACAAACGCAGCACGGATACTAAGCAATACTAATCTGAAATGACGGAGAACTGCGACTGGGTTTTTGGCGAAAAAACCTTTAACGTAATGAACTTGTTATTGTTGAAGGCCGAGTGGTCTTTACAAATATATAGTGGCGTAAACTTTTGCTAAATAGGTCACTCTCTGTGAAGAGATCTCGGCTCTTTCCTTATCAAATGAGGTGCAGGATATTCCAAAATGAAGACTACGATGCAAAGAAAAAGAATCGAATATAGTGAAATTATTACGATGATGCAAACTATTGCCCAAGAGGTCACTCCCGATGAGGGGATCGGCTCTTGCCTCGTCGAATGAGGTGCTGGATATTCTGAACCGAATACCACCGTGCAAAGCAAAAGGAAACGTCCTGTAATAACAGTTTTTGAAAATTTGGTTCCAACAACATCATATAGGTTTGTTTTTACTCGCATTAATCAAAATTAACACAGTCCCATCAATTAATCCATATCACACCAGAAAAAGGAATGAAAATACAATGTACGTATATGCCACCGGCATTCGTCATGGGGCCCCGTCATGCACCATTAGGTTACTTAACTAACGAAGAGTGGAGACTGGACTAGCGCGGATGCAAAACATATACAACATCTACTAGTATATATAAATAAATAAATAAATAACTATATATATATGTGTGTGTATATATATATATATATATATGTATGTATGTGTATATAGCATTCGTCCCAGACATGATATAAGCAACATCTTAGAACATCAATAAGTAACACAGAATGGTGGATAATCTTGGAGCAACGGGTTTCATTTGAGCCTCAAATGAGATCCGACGTTCCCGGTCGTGTGGATATCCCGTGCAATGAAAACCTTGGACCCCTACGAGTGCGACAAGTTACCAACCAATCTCAGAAGTGAGGCAACCCCAATCAACAAAGTGAATGGACCACCCAGCACTTCACGGAATCCAGTAACTTGAGCACCCCTCCGTGGGTCATCCTATACTCCCTACGAGTGCAGCGAATAGCTCGCCGATTCTAGAGTAAGGCCCCCTCCGTCTCAACGCCATGAGATACGGGTCCGTTGCCCTCTAGAACCCGTCTATTCATGCACTCCACCGCGGGTTAATCCTAGCAGAGAAAAGAAAAGTATATATACAATGGCGACACCGACCTCAATCCGGTCGTGCCCCAATAAAAGAATATACAATCTGGCAGAGACGGCCGTCCACATGTCGGACGCTCGCCCCGCAATAATAAATATACAAATGAATCTGAACTGTACAACTATCATTACACCACTGGCTATCCACCACGATAATCCAACCACAATATCAGCACAACTCAGAACATCAACGTGAATATCACGTTCGTAAACCCGTCTAATTGAACATACAACAACTAGTCGGGTTGTACCGATCAATGATATTCACGGTCGCAGATATAATCACATGTACTGATAATCATGTATTAAAATTTCGACCGACTAAAACTTTCCCAAATTGGCCCCCAAATGCAAACCAGCACTCAAATAAATCTGGGCCAAAACCATACATCCAGAAAATCATATTTCCATTAAATAGAGTGCCAGATGAAATTTGGCACAAAACTACCACGAAACGGCCGCAAAACTGCAGCCAATGGGCATGGTATGCGGCGGTTCCGCGGCAAGTTTATTGGTTCAAGTGCTTAAATTTCTTCTGGTGTCCTCTAAATGCTTGCTTGTATTTTTAAGATGCTCTGAATGATTTTTTGAACAAGTTTTAAAATCGGCAGCAACCATGGTAAAATAGAAATACGATTCGGAAAAATTGGTCGATAGAGATTTTAACCTTGTGCAAACTAGCTTGTAATGGTTTATGGGGTGGCTTTGATACCATGTTGGGTTATGATAGCGTCCTGACCATCAGCCATGGCCGGTGCGGAACAAAAACTGGCGTTTAAAAACTTGGCGCTAACGAAACCCGCTAAAATCGAACCATAAACCTATATTAGCGAACTATAAAGAGCTAAACTACAAGATTAGAAATGTTATACCGAACAAACCAAGTCCTTCCGTCTTCCATTATCTTCCTTAGCTCCTTGAGGCGTGCTCGATTGAACTTGGCCGTCGGTTGTTCCCTCATGGGAATTAAATAAAATACAGATAAAGCAGCAAGGGAAACCTCAAACGAGGCATCACGTGTCTATGGCATCACGTGTCTATATGTGACCGGGTATCATGTGCCCACACGTGACCAGGCCTCACGTGCAGACACATGACCATTTACAGGCAAAGCCTGTAGACACTGAATAAAATAAACAAATTGGAAATGCTGTGTCAGTGGGGTCACGTGTCAACACGTGACCAGGTCTCACGTGCAGACACGTGACCATCTACAGGCAAAGCCTGTAGACACTGAATTAAATTCTAAATTGAATTCTTAATCAGTAGGGTCACGTGCCAACACATGATAGGCTTTTAAACCCTCTGAAACAATAGAATTAAATTCTAATTTAATGCTTTATCAAATGGGGACACATGCCAACACGTGATAAACTCCTAAACCATCTAAACTAATAGAATTAAATTCTAATTAAGAGGGAATAAAAAAACCTAATTGGAAAAATATTTCTCTGGATCTTTCCAAACAAAAAGATTGCACTTTGTAAAGTGGAGCACCGTTGGATTAAAAATCCAATGGTGATTAAAAAACCGCCAGTTTATAGAATGATTCTACATAAGGAAATATTTCCCTAAAATCTGCCAGGAACAACAGATAAAATATCTTTTGGATTAAAATCCAAAGGTGAATAAAATTCACCGAGTGATCTAAAAGATCATGTTGGTTACAAAATCAATCAAAATCTTTTAATGAAAGATTGACTAAACAAACTGATTCTTTTTTCTCTCCTATAAATAGGAGCCAAGAAGAGAAGAGGGAAAAAAAAAGGAGACAAAAACAGAGAGAGAATTTAATTCTCTAGAGAGAAAAGAAGATCTCTTCAGAAAAGAAAGAAACCCTAGGTAAGAGAGGAAAAGAGATCATTCGATAAGCTCCCACAAAACAAAAAGAGAATTTAATTCTCAAATTAAGAGTTTAACTATTCTGAATAAGAACTTAGTTCTTTATTTGGTTGAAGATCTGCAGAAGCAGATCTCCCCATAAGTTGAGAATTTAATTCTCATCCGGAGAATTCTGCCATACAGATCTAAAGCCTAAGGGAGGACCTAAGTTCAGAGAATTTTATTCTCCCACAAAGCACATAGGAATTTAATTCCACCAACAAAGATAGGGTTTAACCCTTAATATAAGAACTTAGTTCTTCTTCATGGTAATATATCTGCAGAAGCAGATCTCCCCATAAGTTGAGAATTTAATTCTCATCGGGGAGATTCTGCCATGCAGATCCAAAACTTAGAGGGGGAATTGAGTTTAAAGAATTTAATTCTTTCGAACATATAGGAATTTAATTTCTCTAAATAAAATTAGGGTTTAACCCTATAAGATAATTTAATTCTTATACAAGGGATTCATCTCTACATGCATGTAAAAAGATCAAGTACCCAACATGATCACGTAGCAACACGTGACCCTCCCCTCCAATGACCAAAAGAGAAAAAATAAGATTAGGTCACGTGCTCTCACGTGACCCTTGAACATACTTCTCAAAATAAAAAGGGCAGAATCGATTTTGAGCGCCTCACGTGACCCCTGACAAACACCTCTTTAAAAAAGAGAAGATGGAAAAAACTGAAGGATTAATATCCAACGCATGGGCGCCCTCACGTGTCCCCACGTGACCCCTAACAAATCCTTTTAATATCCAATTCATGGGTACCCATCACGTGCTCACACGTGATGGCCATAAAGATTAAGTGTTTAACACTTACCTGCATATTCTGAGAATAAAATAAGGAAAGATCTTTTCAGAAAAGAAAGAAACCCTAGGTAAGAGAAGAAAAGAGATCATTCTATAAGCTTCCACAAAACAAAAAGAGAATTTAATTCTCAAATTAAGAGTTTAACTTTTCTGAATAAGAACTTAGTTCTTTGGTTGAAAATCTGCAGAAGCAGATGTCCCCATAAGTTGAGAATTTAATTCTTATCGGGGGGATTCTGCCATGCAGATTTAAAGCCTAAGGGAGGGTCTAAGTTCAGAGAATTTTATTATCCGACAAAGCACATAGGAATTTAATTCCTCCAAGAAAGATAGGGTTTAACCCTTAATATAAGAACTTAGTTCTTCTTCATGGTAATAGATCTGCAGAAGCAGATCTCCCCATAACTTGAGAATTTAATTCTCATCGGGAAGATTCTGCCATGCAGATCCAAAACTTAGAGGGAGAATTGAGTTTAAAGAATTTAGTTCTTTCGAACATATATGAATTTAATTCCTCTAAATAAAATTAGGGTTTAACCCTATAAGATAATTTAATTCTTATACAAGGGATTCATCTCTATATGCACGTAAAAAAATCAAGTACCCAACATGATCATGTGGAAACACGTGACCCTCCCCTCCAATGACCACAAGAGAACAAATAAGATTAGGTTACGTGCTCCTACGTGACCCTTGAACAGACTTCTCAAAATAAAAAGGGCAGAATTGATTTTTGGGCACGTCACGTGTCTTCACGTGACCCCTGACAAACACCTCTTTAAAAACGAGAAGATGGAAAAAACTGAAGGATTAATATCCAACGCATGGGCGCCCTCACGTGTCCCCACGTGACCCCTAACAAATCCTTTTAATATCCAATACATGGGTACCCATCATATGTCCACACGTGATGTTCATAAAGATTAAGTGTTCAACACTTATTTGAATATTCTGAGAATAAAATAAGGGAAGTCTGGCCCAATACTCAAGCACCTCACGTGACCCCACGTGAGCACCTCTTTTTTTTTAGCGTTTAACACTATTCTAAGCGCATCACGTGGGAGCACGTGATAGCCGAGTGTACTCTAGTGTTTAACACTATATTCAAGCCAGTCTTAGCTTAAATTAGCTAAGTTTTCCAGAGGTAAGATCCCCTGAAACTGATCTCCAACCATACTCTTGACATTCAAAATAATTCCCACAGCCCTTTCAATCAACTTTGGTTCGAGGGTACATCTCTTCACACCTCTGATACATGTCGTTGTAATTCATCAACGTCTTCAGAGAGGTGGTGGGTCCCAATGGCCAATAACTATCTGGTGCATTTCTATACCTATGTTTGCATCTGAACTTGGACCGCAATGTCCCTAAATTAAAACAATAGAGCCCAAATGCTCTTTTGTTGGATCTAAATGATCCTGTTAAGTAGATCTTAGTCTAAATGAGATTAACGTATCCTTAACAACCACTTAAGTTAATCTTAATCTCAAACGAGATTAACGATCCTTAAATCAATCCAATTACAAATCCCTCAACTGACATTGGTTCAAGGGTACATCTCATCACACTTTTGATATATGTCGTTGTAACTCTTCAACGTCTTCAGAGAGGTGGCGGGTCCCAATAATCAATAAACCCAATGAAAACAATAGAGTCTAAATACTCTTTGGTTAGATCTAAACGATCCCGTTAAGTTGATTTTAGTCTAAAATTAGACTAACGTATCCTTAACAAACGTTTAAGTTAATCTTAGTCTCAAATGAGACTAACGTATCCTTAAACTCAAACCCAAACCCAAATCTAAAAAAATACGGATTTGGACTAATCCACGCCCTACGGGCGACAACATAAATTAGTCTCCGTATACAATCTACGGGCAACCAAAAACAAAACAAACACACACGACACGAAGTGACCATCCGGAGAAGGTGAAAATGGTTAACGCGATGCGGTAGTGTAATTAATTGCAGGGGCTTGCGCCTGCAGGGAAGAGCGTCCCCACAATCAAAAACCCCTCAACGAGGGGGAATCTGACTAAGTCTGCTATATCGGCCGCATCCGTTTAAACCTTCGATACATGGTGTCATAAATCAACTTGGTATCTTCGGAGAGGTGGACAGATAGCATCAAATAGCATCTGCCCTCAAAGTTCAGGCCGGACGTCCCAACGTCCCGGTCACGTCTTTCGGCAGTGAACAGATTCTGGCACGCCCGGTGGGACCTTTTCCTCTTTCCACTCCACACTTCGTATTTCGTGTTTCGCGAACAAATCGCGGTTTGATATAGTTGCCATTGGGTCCGAGGTACTAAGATTTGGTTTTGCTCCCGTGCAGAAAAAAAAACATCAATGGCTTCAAACTGCACTAACTGCAACTGCAACTCCCGTGCCGACTTATCTGGAGGAGTAACCTACGGTCCCCAAGCGGCATCCCTTTTCACAATGCCGGTGGAACAAGTGACCCAAGCCACCACTGGGCTATTCTTAGGGACCATGATCCCGCCAACAAGCTTCAGCACTCCTATACCATCGCCAGAAGCTCCGAAGAAGTCGGTCTTTGATAGGCTTGCAACTACTACGGCCCCTCTCAACGGGTCGTCCAAGTCCACTCCCTCAGTTTTCAATAGACTAGGCCGAAGCTCAGATGGGCCCATGAAGAATCCCACAATCCATGAAGAGGTTATCCCGAAGCGGATAGCCTTTCCTTCCCCTGAAGTCATCAGAGCGGTTTCCCCTGCTAAGGAGTCGGTCTTTGCAAGACTGGCCGTTTCAGCTCCCATTCCAGACATAGTCATGAAGGCTGTTTCCCTTGTTCGAAAGTCGGCCTTCGCAAGAATGACTATCCCTTCCCAACGGACGTCAGTCTTCGACAGGCTAGCGCCAAAATAGTCTCTCCTCAAAATAAGGGGCATGAGGAAGCTCAACCAATAGTGGAGGTGATCCCGGCCGCACTACATGCTCGACGTCGCCACTGGCGCCGAGTGAGGAAAGCTGGGGGCAGTTCACCCTCTGGACTTATGCCGCCAGCTCCAATGGTGGAAATTGATGCTGCTGTTCCAACTGGGAACAACTTTGAACCACTCAGGAGGGTCCGCAAGAACTCTCCGATGGCTGTACTGAAAAGGCCTCCTCTACTTATGAAGAGCGCTACAAAGGCGAAGCTGGAGCATCCCTCTCAGCGTTCGTCCTCCAAAATTCACAAGGTCTAGCGACAGGTCCAAGACTCCGTGATTTATCAAGACTACCCCCGCTGACAGAAAAAGATGAAAGTCCGGCGAGAAGAAGACCATCCTGTCAAGCCACAAAAAGTATCGTCTCCCTGGGTGCCCGCTGCAACGGCCCCCTCAACTTCATCAGCCCACAAAAAGAGAAGGCCAGAGAAAATCCCCGTGTTGGCGACAAATGTCAAGGGCACTAAGCCTAAACGCCCTAAGTCTGGGGGCATGGTGGTGCATACCGTCTATATGGCATCTAAAAAAGAGGATAGCCGTATCTCCACAGGTCATCGACCGTTTACGTGATCAGTAATTAAGGCTCAGGAGCAATAACAACAAAAGCTCCAAGAGATGCTAACAGCCATGGCCGCACTCACGGGACCAAAAGCAAGCCCGGAGACATCCTCGGAGCAGCGTCATAAGCAGGAGACGGATGCTGAATTCCTTCGGAGAATGATTGAGAAAAAGGACAAAGAGGCCGCGGAACAAGCGGCCAACATAAAACAAATGGCTCTTCTATTCCAAGATATGGTGGGCATGATGATCCAGCCGGACCCTCCAGACGAAGATCCTCCTGTAATAATTGAAGATGATAGAAGAGAGACATCAAATCCTTTGCCGGCTCTGTCAGCAGCCAAGGAGGAGACCATCTCTAAAGCCACACTCGATGATTATATAGCTCAACAAATACGAGCTCATCAAGCGAATGAAGCGGCTGGCCAAGTCGTCAGAACTGGACGGCCCTATCCGGGTTGGTACGATCAAATAAAGTACCCACCAGGATACACGATTCCTAAATTCCATGTGTACAAGGGGACAGGCAATCCCCATCAACATGTCGCTCAGTTCAGGGCTCTCTTTGCAGCAACACTGGAGGAGATGATAAGCTACTGCTTCGCCAATTCGTCGGCAGCTTGGCGGAGACGTCGTTCGAATAGTACTCAGAGCTTCCTAACGACTCCGTTAAAACTTTTAAAGAGATGGAATTGCTGTTCACCCAACGTTTCACAAGATCTAGCGAACACACCCCAATTACAGCATTAATTAATGCCATAGTGAAGTCAGGTGAAACATGGGTGCAGTACGCGATACAGTGGCGGAATTTATGGTCGAAGTGCGAGCAGCGCATCGAAGAAGTTCCTGCAGTAGGCATGTTCGTGGGTACTCTTGATCCGCAGGCGACCATATCCCAGTTCATGATGTTCTTCAAGCCAACTACTTTCCAGGCCTTAATTGACAAGCTGGCCCAAATGGATCAGATGGGTCATAGACCATCCTCTTCGAAGCTGGAATCTCGAAATAAAAAGGGAAAGGTAAAGCGACCTTCGTCGCCAATGCTCAACAGTAGCCCAGTGGTCCAAACCCAACTGATCGCCAAGATGAAAGACGGCGATTCTTTAATGAGAAACTGAAGCACCCTTATTCGTTTCCCCGGGATAAGACGAGGAGACTGTTCGAGCTGGCGGTGCACAATAGGCTCATCACCTTGCCGGATCCGAAACGCTCATTGCAACCCGGAGAGGCCAATAATCCCAATTATTGTCCCTATCACCAAGTGATAGGCCATTCAATCGAAGATTGTTTCGTCTTCAAAGGCTGGATTGAGGACCAATACCAACAGGGCAAATTCGCACTGTTCGAAAACTGGAAAGTAAGCCCGCTCGACCGTACGCTCTTAAAAGGGGGGACACGCCGGGGGTATCATGCTCTTTTGTAGAAGAACCTCCATGGGAGCTCGCTCTTTCAACCAAACAAAAAGAATGCTAAAGGATCTCCAAACATGCCCGGCAATCAGGTGGAAAAGTCCGCTGGAACCTGAGGTCATCGAGGTAATGCTGAAGCCGCGCCCAACGCCAAAAGTTGGTGGGGATGGTCAAAATGTCCATACCCAGCCGTCAAAGTCTTCGAAAAAGAAGAAGAAGACCAAAAAGCCCGTGAAGCATGGGGACAAGTGCATGGACCTGCAAAAACAGATTGACGCGTTGGAAGAATATAACCAGAAGGCGTGAACCCCGGTCACGCTTCAGGAATTTCTCAACCACATCCTTGAAGACGGAGACAACGACAAAGATGAGGGAGAAGATTCGTCAGATGAACCTGAGGATTATGTGGCAAGCTGACATGTGATCTCTCACTCGCTGGTAGATGGTGAAGAGGCTCCCGATGTAGAGAAACTGGAGGCAGATCCTGAACCAGAACTCCTGGGACTCAGATGAAATGATTGACGCATTCCTGAATGAAGTTCTTCTGAAAAGCGAAGCCGATCGAAAGTGCGAAATGGCCATATTTGATAAAACCAAACGCCGGCGACTAGACGAAAGGGTTAAAACACTCCCACCAGATCAAAGCACATCCGCCGCAAATAAAAGCAGGTCCAAGACAAGGAAAAGGTTCGCCAAAGCCATATCAATGGGGATGAAGCTTCCAACCTCTGAAGGAAACACTACAGATAGGATACACCTTAATGAAAGGGTCATACATCCTAACTTCTGCTTATATCATCAGAGGATTGCACACCCTACTGAAGAATGCAACGCCTTTAAAAAATGGTGGCAATGATATGTAGCTCATAGGCAACACTTCAAGAGGATGAAGCGTGAAGCTCGTCGACAGCAGAAAAATGCGACAGACGAACGTGGAAGAGCTGCAAGCAACTGTTACATGGTTGATAGCAGGGGATCACAAGTTCTCACCTTGGAGATTCGGAAGAAGAAATGGCTCTCGGCCCTCTCTTCAAAGAATCCACCTCAGGAAAAGAGGAAGAAACGAAAAACTGTGAGAATATTCAGCTGCGCAATCGCACGCTACCCGAAAAGAATCTCGGACCCGCAAACAAGGTATCGAACAAAAAGGATAAGGGGAAAGAAAAGATTCCTGAGGATATCGCCCTCAATGATCGAGTCGTCGAAGAGCTTGCAGCCAAGGACCCACCTAAGAAAACAAGATGGATTACAATGTTCTGGCACACCTGAGGAAGATACCCTCACAGCTAAACATTCTCGACGCCCTTCTGCTATCTAAGGAGGAGAGAGATTCTTTGATCAAGGCACTACAAGAGCTCGAGCAGTTCCAAGCTTTCCTTGCCGATGAAAAGATGACGGACGAGCTGGAAGAAGTGCACACGGCCGATATCACCTTCGGCGATGAAGATCTCCTCCTCGGGACACACGAGCATAATCGTCCCCTTTTTATCTCCGGATACTGTCATGATATCAAGATAGGCAAAATCCTGGTTGACAATGGATCCTCCGTCAACCTCCTCAATGTTAGAGTGTTGAAGGAAATCTGCATGAGCGTTCAGCACCTCGCTCGTGATAAAATCACCATCTCCGGGTTTGACTCCCAGTCATCATGGATGCTCGAGTCTGTGATATTGACGTTACGCTTTGGGCTGCTCGTCGCGGACATCAAATTTCGCGTCATTGACGCCAAGACATGTTACAATGCTTTGCTCGGCAGGCCTTGGTTACACGAGTACAACATCATCCTTTCTACACAACATCAGTGTATGAAGTATTTCAAGGATGGCCTTGAGTATACCGTGGCAGGGGAGTTGAACCCATTCTCCATGAATAAAGTCCGAAAGTACGAAGATGCAAAATACTTCTTACCATATTTCGAAGACATGGAAAGATGCCATAAACCGAAGAACAAATCTATCACCACTATTCCGGTCTTCGGGAGGGATACCGAAGAGGAAGAAGAAGTAGTTTATTCAGGGCCGCCCCAATGCAACAAGCCGGGACCGTAGTAGTTTATTCAGGGCCGCCCCAATGCAACAAGCCGGGACCGTACACCCCTATTCTGGTCTTCGGCAGCGACTTGGAAGATGAGGTCAATGCAGTATTTTCTGTTCGGCCATCAGTGCAAGCCTTCATCGGAGATGATCAGAGTTTGCAGATCGCCATGGTTCCGCGAGAGCATTACAAAGAGCTCGACGCACTTGACACCTACAGTGTGCAAGAACTGCAGATGTTCTACGTCCCTCCCAGGCGAAGAGAGCAAAAAGCGATCCTCTTTTATTGATCCATGGAAACCAAAGTGGAGAAAGAGATCTGGCATGGTGCTGATTCTACGCTTGACAGGCTCTAGCCCATCCGTCTGCCCAGATACTACACAGAAAGATTAAAAAGGCTGTTGAGGTGCCAAGACGTACCCTTCAAATAGACTGCTCGAAAAGCTCAGTTCTACAACAAGATCTGGAACGTCCCCAGAACTCAGTGAAAATTGCCTAACGGGAAATGGAAACGATCGGACTTGGATATGTTCAACCTAAGAAACGGGAACGATTCCATGATTGCTATGTCATACATGACTTGATGAAGAAGGAGAGGCTCTGTTAGAAGACGCTAACCCTGAACCAAAACGAGGTCCCGCCATGAAAGTGCCAAGTCCGTCGTTCGAAGAACAGATGGACAAGCTAATAAGGGAAGCGAGTCAAAAGGTCCGGGATGACTATAGCCGCGAAATGGCCATTTACGAGAAAGGCAGGACACAGCGCCTCCTTCAGCAGGTTGCGGAGAATGACGATGCTCTTCATCGCCAGCCCGTTATACAAAAGACCCGACGCGGAGGCAAAAATAAACCAAAGAACGAAAAAATGTTCGACGACGGTGAAGCGGATCGAAGAAGCCACGCAATCGAGAATCGAGAAGCTGGGATCCGTCTCTTATAAAGAAGATGGGTTGAGCATATTATTTTCCCCAAGACAAGACGAGGAGGATATTTGATCTTGTCATGAAATATCAGATGTTTACCCTTCCGGAGTCCAAGCACCTCGAGCAAGCAGGCGAGGTCTCTCACCCAGACTATTGCTCCTATCACCGAGCAATAGGACATCCTCTTGAAGACTGCTTCACCTTCAAAGACTGGGTAGAAGACCAGTATCAGCAAAGCATGTTCGCTCTATCCAACAGTTGGAGGGTAACCCCGCCACAGAAGCATGAACCGAAAGTCACGAGAGTAGAGCCAGATCAACATCGGTCTTGAAAGCGATCTCGCGCCTGTCACGTGATAACGATGTCAGGAGAAGGAGTATGTGAAGATATGGCTAATCTCCTCTGGTGCTTCGAAAACGATGATGACGAAGTGATCTCAGAGTTTCCACCAACACCAAAAGAGCTGGAAGATGGGATACATACTACTGCAAATAACCTCAGAAAAATCGGCTTGGGGACGGCAAACGACCCATGGCCGACGTTCGTCAGTGAGTTGTTGTCTGAAGAAAAGGTGGCTACGTTCAAAGATGTGCTCATGCAGTATAAAGACTGTTTCGCAAGGAACTACTCCGAGATGCCAGGATTAGATCCAGTAATAGCCGTCCACAAATTGGAGATTTCTCCGGACGTCAAGCCGGTCAAACAAATGCCGAGAAGAATGTGGCTCGAACTTGAAATGAGCATCAATGCTGAGGTCAAGAAGCTAATCGACTCTGGCTTCATCCAAGAGGTTCAGTATCCTGACTAGATCGCCAACATCGTCCCCGTGATGAAGAAAAATGGGACAGTGCGCATCTATGTGGACTTTCGAGACCTCAACAAAGCATGTCCGAAAGATGACTTTCCTGTACTGGTTACCGAGTTGATGATAGACAATGCGTCCACTCACGAAGTCTTCTCCTTCATGGACGGCTCATCAGGTTATAATCAAATAAAAATGCATCCTGAAGACCAGAAGTATACCGCCTTCCGGACCCCTTTAGGTATATTCTGCTACAAAGTGATGCCTTTCGGTCTGAAGAACGCCGGCGCTACCTATCAGAGGGCCATGATAAAGATTTTCGATGACCTCATACAAGAAATCGTCGAATGCTATATCAACGACCATATGGTTTAAAGCAAATAGCACGAGGAGCATTGGGAGCATCTAAAAACAGTGTTCCAACGTCTTCAGAAATACAACTTGAAGATGAACCCTCTGAAATGCGCGTTCGGAGTCTCCTCAGGCAAATTCCTAGGATTCATCGTGCGACACCGGGGCAATAGACCCGTCGAAGATCAGGGCAATCATGGAAATGCCTCCGCCAAGAACTCTCAAGCAACTGCGGTCTCTCCAAGGAAAGCTCGCGTATATCCGTCGGTTCATAGCCAATCTCTCCGGCAAGTGCCGTCCCTACAGTCATTTAATGAAGATGGGGACCCCTTTCGTCTGGGATCGCAAATGCCAGATCGCACTAGACGAAATCAATCAATACCTGCAGAATCCGCCAGTACTGACTGCTCCGGTCAAGGGAAAGCCTCTCATCCTGTACACAATGACCTTTGAAGGTTCCTTAGATGCGCTATGGGCACAAGAAAACGACCAAGGGAAGGAGAGAGCCCTCTACTATTTGAGTCGAGTGCTCCTGGGGGCAGAAAAAACTACTCCCCTATCGAAAAACACTGCCTGGCGTTAATCTTTGCAATAACGGAGCTCCGGCACTATGCGTTGGCGCATGAGGTCCACCTCATATCAAAAGTGGATCCTCTCAAGTATTTGATGACAAGAGCCATACTAATGGGACGAATCGCTAAATGGGCCCTGCTCTTGATGGAGTTCTTGATAACTTATCGTCCGCTCAAGGCAGTGAAAGGCCAGGCTATCGCCAACTTCCTCGCCGAGCTTCCGATACCTGCCGATTCTCCCTTGAACTGCGAATTGCTAGACGAGCATGCATTTGACACGATCGACGGGGTGAAAGGAGGGAGTGATACCCGATGGGAACTCTACTTTGACGGAGCATCTTCTATGAAGAAACGAAAGCACAACTCCCCTATAATCAAATCTGGGGTGGGCCTTATCTTCGTGACTCTATAAGGAGGGATAATGCCCTTCGCCTTCTCCTTAACAGAGCCGAGGACGAACAATGAAGCCGAATATGAAGTTTTGATAGCAGGTCTTGAGATCGCTGTCAACATGGGAATTGAAAACCTCCTCATATACGGAGACTCCCAACTGGTCGTTAGCCAAGTAAGCGGCGACTATCAGACATGAAAACCGGAGTTGGTAAAGTACGACGAGAGAGTACAACAATTGCTGACTCAAATCCCTGCCTACGCCCTGGAAAGCATACCGCGAGCGGAGAATAGCAAAGCGGACGTGTTAGCTAAACTCGTTAAAGAACTGGCTGACGAAAACCTCGATGACGTGAGAATCGTTGTGCAAAGCGTCGGGCTCTTGCACCGGAAGAAATATCTCTGGAGTCGTCCAAAGAAAAGGTAGATACCGAGCAAACAACCCTACAAATAAAACACCAGGAAAATGCTAAGGATTGGAGAGAAGTCTTTATAGACTACTTCAAATCCCGTCAAACACCTGAAGATGCGCCCTCAAGACATCAGCTCATTAAACGAGCTCTATCCTTCGCCTTCGTCAATGATATGCTGTATAAGTGATCGTTTGACTCCCTGTGGTTAAGATGCCTGGGACCTGAAGAAGCAAAGAGATTCGTCCAAGAAACTCACGACGGACTCTACGGTTCTCATCAAGCCGGGCCGAAGATGAAGCCGAAGATCAAAAGGATGGGCTACTATTGGCCCACAATGATCCAAGACTGCCTCGAATACGCGAAGCAGTGCTACTCGTGCCAGATTCACGGGGACTTTATCCACCAGCATCCAAATCCGCTACATCCGACGGTGGCTAGCTGGCCGTTCGAAATGTGGGGAACTGACATAATCGGGCCCATCGAACCTGCATCATCCAGAGGACATCGGTTCATACTGCTAACAACCGATTACTTCTCCAAGTGGGAAGAGGCAGTACCACTAAGAGAAGTGAAGACGGAGAACATTCTCCATTTTTTCAAGGCACACGTCATCTATTGGTTCGGCACTCCGCGACGGATTATCTCCGATAACGGGTCAGCCTATAGAAGTCACAAAATCAGCCGCTTCGCACAACAACATAATATAGACTGGAGATACGCTTCGGTCTATAATCCTCAAGCTAACGGTCTGGCTAAGGCTTTCAACAAGACCTTGATAAAGATCGTGAAAAAGACGGTGTCCAAAAATAAGAAGGACTGGCATGAGAGACTGCATGAAGCTCTCTGGGCGTATCGAACTATGTTCAAAACGGCCACAAACACAACGCCGTATGCGTTGGTATTCGGCACTAAAGCGGTACTCCCCTTGGAGATAGAGCTACCTTCCTTATGAGTGGCAATTTATTACGAGCTAACAGACGAAGACAATGCTCATCTTCGGCTTGAGGTGCTCGACGCCCTTGACGAAACCCGGCTCATAGCGCAACAAAACTTTGAAGCCTACAAAGCAAAAATGACACATTCATACGAGAGATTGATTAGGCCGAGAACATTCCGCCAAGGCGAACTCGTGCTAGTGGTCAAAAGACCTATGATCCCCAATCGTGCCAAACGGGGGAAATTCGAGCCAAATTACGAGGGCCCATACATCATAAACAAAGTCTACCAGGGTAGGGCTTACTTGCTTATGGATATGCATGGCGAAAGACCCTTCAGGCTGATAAACGGTCGGTTCCTAAAAAAATACCACGCCTGACGAGTTACGGCCTAGGTTAATGATAGATGACGACGCCTATGTCTGCTCGCTATCTTCCCAAGCCCAAACTCTATAAGTAGTATCCGACGAAACCTCGCCTCGATAATGTGCGACGGACCGTAATGTTCTTAAACTAACAACGGACCATAATGTCCTAAAACTAGCTATGGACCGAAAGGTCCTAAAACTAACTACTGACCGAAACGTCTTTAAACTACTACAAACCCGCAGCATCCTTAGGCTGACGCGTAAAAAAAAACGGTACGTCCATAAGCAAGATGGGCACGGATGAAAACCCGAAAGGGTTCCGTGAGTAAAAACAGTAGGGCTACCGGCGAGTTTGTGAAAACCCAAAAGGGCGCAATCTCGTTAAAAGACACTTGTAAGGTCCTCTCAACCTTGTAAGGAAAAAACTACTTGCGTGAGATCCTTACGACTCACAAAGGAGCGACACACTTAGGGATCCCCACGATTCCTAAGGAGAAATTACACTTACGAGATCCTCACGACTCGTAAGGAGAACCCTCTTATGAGACCCTCACGGCTCATAAGATTCAAAAGACTTAACCTATAAGAATCTGAACCTATTCTTAAGACATCACAATCCCCAGAATTTCCCTACAAGCGGTTCAATGCTGACCCTTGTATACAATCCACGGGCGTGAATAAACCTTTCCCCAACAGAGTCCCACCACTGACGAGGGATATTTTCATATGGCGAACGACATTTGTAAGTCCTCTTGACTTATAAGGAGAAAACACTCTTGTAAGATCCTTACGACTTATAAGAGACCATACACTTAAGATTCCTCATGATTCTTAAGAAGAAAACGCACTTACGAGATCCTCACGACTCGTAGGGAGAAATACCTTTATGAGATCCTTACGGCTCGTAAAGTCACAAAGACTTAGCCAACAGGATCCTAACCCTGTTTGCTAAGCCACCTTTGTTCGACATCGACAGAGGAAAATGATGATTCGCTCCTGGCAATATCCTAGTTGTAGCGATGCTGATGCCTAAATCGGTATCAATTCCCAAACTTGCAGCGAATAGTCAGCGAGCCACAAATGCATATGAAATAGACAAAATGATGGGGCAACTTGCGATGAAATTAGTAAGTAAAAATGTATGCATACAAAAACAGCCGAAATGATTGGGCAACTCGCAATAAAAAGCAGCGAGTAAAAAGAAATAGCCGAAATGATTGGGCACCGCGAGAAATAGCCGAAATGATTGGGCAATCGCGACTTTCGCGATACGAAAAGCTGAAATGATAGAGTATCGCGGAAAGAAAACAAAAAATATACATATGAAATGAAACTTTTGCCCTACAGGTGAGATCACATCGATCCTTGTATACAATCCAGGGGCGCAAACAAAGGGGAACCATATCATCCCACCAGGCTCCATTAGAAAGAGAGCCAAGTCTCGATGGCCACATCTACACCCTGGAGACCCACAACAACGTTCCTCCTCATTCTAGCAGGATTCGGACGCGACAATCAATCTTGGAGCCATGGCAAAGTCCCTAGTTCCAGATTTCGACGGCGACATCTACAGCCTAGAGATCATCAACGGCATTCCTCTTCATTCCTACAGGATACAGACGCGACATCAACCAATGGAGCCATGGCAAAGTCCCTAGTTCTAAATCTCGACGGTTCACAGATAACCTAGAGACTAGCTCGACATTCGTCTCATTACAACAGGCGCAACATCAGCAAAGCGGATCCGTGACAAAGTTCCCAGTTCCAGAACTCGGTGGTGCACAGACAACCGAGAGTCAATCCCTGACCCCACACGACCAAAGTCAATCTTGACCCCGTACGGCTAAAGTCAACCCCTGACCCCGTACGGCCAAAGTCAATCCTGACCCTGTATGGCTAAAGTCAACCCTTGACCCTGTACGACCAAAGTCAATCCTGACGCCGTATGGCTAAAGTCAACCCCTGACCCTGTACGGCCAAAGTCAATCCGGACCACGTATGGCTAAAGTCAACCCCTGACCCCGTACGGCCAAAGTCAATCCTGACCCCGTATGGCTAAAGTCAACCCATGACCCCATATGGCTAAAGTCAATCCTGACCCCATATGGCCAAAGTCAATCCTTGACCTCCCCGTCGAAGCATTGTTTTGACTCAGGGATAGGTCAACTCATTGAACACTTATGAGTCCTCTCGACTTGTAAGGAAGAAAATTCTCTTGTGAGATCCTTACGACTCTCAAGAGAAAACACACTTAGGAATCCTCACGATTCCTAAGGAGAAAATACACCTACGAGATCCTCTCGATTCGTAGGGAGAAAAATCTTTATGGACCCTCACGGTTCATAAAGTTGGAAAGCCTTAGGACACAGATCTGAATCTGAATCCTAAACCATCGCTGTCCTACAAGGAGATCAAAATAGATTATCCACAAAATGCATTTACTAAAAGGGACACACCACCATGAAGCAAAATATGTCTTTTATTCATGAATCAAAATGAATACAAAGTACAATTTATGAAATAATAAAAAAATACTCTCATTCAGGAGTATGTACAAAAGAAGAATAAAAAGAGACATATACAATTTTTCAAGCCGCCGGACGATTTAATAGATTTGTCAGTTCATCCTTTTTCCGCTGGGCCTCGGTTTCATAATTTGTTATCGCTATGAGACGGGCCTCCGCTTGAGACTGTTGGGCCTGGTACGAGGCGAGCCGACTTTCAAGCTCCTATTCGGTAATTTTGTGGGCTTCAACCATCTCGCGAGTAAAAAGGACGGCTTTATCAATAGCTACCACCTCCCTGATAGCTTCTTGAAGCACCCGCCAGAGTTCATACGCATGAGTGGTCTTGGCCGTAAGTTCAGCTTGAAGTTCCCCCAGCGCATTTGAAGCTAGCTCCCTCTTCGAAAATTTTCGGTTGAGCCTCTTCTCACATGACAGTATATTTGCGGGGTACAGTTCAATCAGCCCCCGCAAGCTCGCCTTTGTAGCCACAGCCTCTGAAGGAAGGTGCGAGCACTCAAGGCTATGTAAGCAATCCTTCACCCGACGACAAAACTCAACCCAGACATGCACCAATGTTTCACCATGGTAAGCAGCAAGAAAGGGGAGAGAAATGTTGGCTTCAGCAGCAAATTCTTCGGCTGTGAGCGAGCTACCAGCACGAAGGTCTTCGATCAGAGTCGACAAAGAGTGAAGGCTTAGCTTCTCCATTCGTTCAGATGCACATAGAGCATAAGGGCCGGGTGGCATAACGATGCGAGATTCCAGCATGGTAAGAACGGGAAAAGATGTTAAGATTCATAAAAAGAAATCAGCGAGAGTTGCAAGTAAAGAGTAGATAGAACAACGTCGAAACTTTACTTACCCACAGTCATGCAAGAAGGGCTCAAAAGGTCCCCAGACCCGTCAAGGATCTCAACTTCATCATCAGCTTTCAGAACTACAGAAGACATCAGTATTGTTATGCGAACTAATAATAATTCCATGAAGAAGGTAAATAACTCTAACCTTGCCCGGAAGAGAGGACGATGCGTTGAGGGGATATTGCCTGCGGAGCGGCCATCTCTAGCAAACGCTGAAAGGATTTTCTAGGAGACAGATCAGCGATAAACGCCGCCAACCCGCGTAATTCTGAAAAGACAGAAAGGTTCAGATGATGGAGAGATTATTAAAATAAAATATAGAAGGCTATCTTCGATGCTCCTCCCGCTCTGAACTGGAGCGATAGCAGCTTCGGCGGCCTCCTCCATGCCCCCAGGCACATCATCGGGGACATGGGCCGGTATAACAGCTTCCAATTGAGGAGCAGCGGCCACCGTTGCAGACTCCAATGAAAGGACGGTGGCCTCGACTACCTGTCACATAGTCTCTGGGTTGTCCCCAGAAAGATCCATTGAATCTGTAGCCAATGAAGATGCCTCTTTCGGGAGAGCAAGCACCGGGAGAACGGAAGCCACCAATCGAAGCTCTGCCCCAGTAATAGCAACTGTAGCGACCCCATCCACGCCTACTGGTGTCTCATCGGGGATATTTACAGAGTCCACGGTCAAGACGCGACTCGAAGCCATTGCCGAAGTCCCTGCAATGTTTTACAAAGATAAGAAAACATAGAAAGTGAAACAGATTACTTGCCGAAGGAAAAATACAGAAAACATGCATACCGATACGCCAAGACGCCTCTAGTATGGCTTTCTCAAGCCGACGTTCTTTCCTGAGAAGGTATGCTTGCCGAGGCTCAAAGGTAAATTCATGGCCGCCGGTCCACAATGACAATTCATCTTCAGAAGCAGCCGAGATAGGCTGTTTGAGGGCTATCTCGCCTCCCTCTTCCAGGGAACATGAATATTCGCCGTATTGATAGAGGGTCTTCATAGAATATTGCGGCAGGATAAGGACTCTTTGGGGCGCGCACGTTCTCGGTCTAGTCCTGGGAGCGCCTTATAGCCTCAGCCAATTGTGCGGCTTCCTCGGCAGATGAACCTGGAAAAAGAAGACCATTATCCGGCTCTTGCATAGATATTGGTTCATCTTGAATGATAGGCTCGGATTCTGTTAAAAAGTCAAGCAGACTGGTGACTGTCTTCTTCCTCTACTTCGACCCGAAACTGGAGCTGGAAGATGATCGTTTCCTTCCCCTCGGCGCTTTGGTGCGACGTTGACCCACTTTGCCTTTGGTATCCTCTCTCGGCGGTGCTACCGATAATGACATTGCCATTGCTGATGCCGCAGCTGATGAAACTGCTACTGGTGCCTTATCAGAAGTCTTTGTCTGAGCTTTAGTGCGCATCGACATGCCAACTGTGGGAGGAGTCAGGTCCGCTTCTGCCACCTCAGGAATAAGTAAGGCGCCAATACCCCTCAAGGGAGGGCGAATCGTTGTCCGCGGTCACGGCGGGACTCCCATAGCTTGGGGCGGGGCGGGAGCTCTAAGCCCAAAAAGTATCCTCCTCTCCTCAGCAATGATGGGACTAACTCGGTGGCGGTACCAACCCGTGAAAGCCCCCACATACCTCGGAATATAGTCGGCCTCGAGGATCATGAAATGAGAACCGGTGTTCAGCCGCACGAAATGATGGGTGGCATCGCGAACAGCTTCGAGAGAAGAGTTAGGCTCCACCATGAATGCCTTAAAGGGAACACCCTAGTCATAACCTAATTGCCGGGCAAAGCGGTGTGGATTATACCACATAAAAAGAACCGCATCATTCGGCGGAACACCAAATAACCCGGCCTGATCGAGTACAAGTGCATGGCTTCCCTGGGTTTCAAAGATAGTGCTCCCTCTTTCGATAAATCAAACAGTTGCTGGACAGGTCCCGAGGGAGCAGAGAGGATTCGGTCATTAAAAACCATCACACCTTCGTGGGCATAAGGATTAAGCAGTACACGAAGAGCCCCTAACTGAGTCGGATCAGGAGTAGAAGCGTCCACCAACCTTATGAGCCGCGGGAAGGTATAAGCATCGTAAAAGCCCAGTCTCTGGTGCGCAGCAAATGCCCCTAGCACGTGCATCTCAATCCATGACGTAAAATAATGAAGAGAGAAACTCACCACATCCATGCCTGGGGTTGAGGTATTGGCTGCAGTGCTTAGCCCATGGTATAGATGCGATAACCCTGTAATGCCCACGGCTAGTCGCGCCCCTTCGGCAATGCGATGAGCAGGGTAAATGACCGAGGCTCTCATAAATCGACGATGCGTTGGAACGACAAACCAACTGAGCCAAATGCTGACAAAGCCGACGAAGAAAGTTTCTTCATCCATGCCAGGCACTGCAATCGACTCAAAAGGTATAACAGACAAGATTGGAATATAGAACTGTGGCAAATCTTCTTCTCTAGCTGATAGCTTATTTAAACCAAACCCGAAGGGGTCGTTGATATTCGCGAACTTTGGAGCCACCTTTGATAGGACGTCTCCACGAAGGAAGCGATGATAAAGCTTTTAAAAGTGACACCCTGTCCCTCTGACTCTGTGAGCAGCTTCTAAAAAATACCCAGAGTCTTGATTAGACTCGGGTACTTGTGTCGGACGACATTTTCAGTCGACAAGCCGTCAAGCGTAGCGGGCACAGTCTTGAAGGCATACTCGTCAGAAGGCAACAATTCTTCGTAAGGCGCTCCCATGATCGGCAAATCCGAGATCTCGCGAAACTCTTCCAAAGAAATCGAAACTTCACGGTCCCCTAACAAGAAAGTGTTGGTGGGAAGATTCCATTGATTAAGGAAAGCTTTAACCCACCATATATGAGGAGATTGATAATGGAAGAGAGACGCGTACACCGCCTGGTAAAGCCCGACCTTCTGCAGTCGCACACGATGGGCGGACAGGATATAACGAGCCCAGAGAAGATAGCCCGTGGGATGGCGAGGGGTAAGCCCTATCTTGTAGACTTGTCCCCCGGGCCGGGATTCACCTTGGCAGATACGACGCCCCAAGATGTCTATGGCCGGCACAGGCTTGTTTGGTATCCCAACTGTCGACGGCTCAAGCCGTCCTGTAGGAGTCCAATCCGCCACCTCTACAACAAAAGTAGTCTGCGGACGGTCCATCGACAAGAACGGGCGGAGAGGTTCTGCTGGTACCTCGTAAAGAAAGTTTCGGCGACCGCGGATGATATGACCGTACCAGGTTCCCCACAAAAGTAGATTGGCGCAATCCGGATCACGAGCCTTAATCATTGCCATCACCTCTTCATCAGACGGTGACTGAGGAAAAGCAGGCTCCGAGCGGGTAAAAAGAAAGTATGAAAAAGAAGTCATTGTTCCTGAAACAAAGGAAATGAAACTGTTAATGAAACCCACACGTGTATATATATTTATAAATATATATATAAAAAGACAGTGGAAGAATGCGACAAGCCGCTTATTTCATGGGACCATTGGTTGCAAAACATAGGGGCTCCATAAAATCAAGATGGCGGCTCACTAATGATGAGGCAGAGTAATCATTACGAGAACAAAGGAAGATTCTCAATAAATGAATAAGTGGATCTCAAACATCTCTACACATTCCCTAAGAAAAAAACTCATCACCAACTCTGGGCGAAATTCAAGAAACATCTCTCCTAAAATTTTGCCAAGAACAATTGAAGATGAAAATCTCAAGAAGTGTTGTTTGAGAACTAAGTTCTCTGGGGGAATTAAATTCTTTTTTTGAACAGAGGAATTAAATTCCAAGAAAATTTTCAGAGCTAAGCTCTTTGGAATGGAATTAAATTCTAAAAGAAAATGGGTACCATCATCAATCCCCTAAGATCGGAGAAAGATGCCCAACATTGGGGGCTTACTACCTAAAGATCATGCGTTTTTAGAGTTCAGAGAGATGCGTTTTTTTAAGGGAAAAAAACCCTTGGTGTTGAATTTAAAATCCAAAGAAAATTTCTACAAAAGTTCCTCGGCTGTTTAAGACCCTTACCTGAAAAGGGATTCCTTTTTGTTGACAGAGTTAAACTCTGGATTTTGTTTTAATAAACAGAGAACTGAGCTCTGAGGAAGAGAATTAAATTCTTAAGGCAAGAACGAGAAAGGAAGAAGATGAAGGAGTGGAGGCGCTGTTGAAGAGACCTCTGCATTTATAGGACATGATGGGAAACGGTTCATCTTCCCTGTTCCCTAGGTAGATCCAACGGCCACAAAAGTTACAGTGTTGCACTCACGTGTAAACACGTGAAAAAACGTTGTGGGGGCATTTGTTCCCTCATGGGAATTAAATAAAACACAGATAAAGCAGTAAGGGAAACCTCAAACGAGGCATCACGTGTCTACAAGTGACCGGGCATCACGTGCCCACACGTGACCAGGCCTCACGTGCAAACACGTGACCATTTACAGGCAAAGCCTGTAGACACTGAATAAAATAAACAAATTGGAAATGCTGTGTCAGTGGGGTCACGTGTCAACACGTGACCATATCTCACGTGCAGACACGTGACCATCTACAGGCAAAGTCTGTAGACACTGAATTAAATTCTAAATTGAATGCTTAATTAGTAGGGTCACATGCCAACACGTGATAGGCTCTTAAACCCTCTGAAATAATAGAATTAAATTCTAATTTAATTCTTTATCAAATGGGGTTACATGCCAACACGTGATAAACTCCTAAACCATCTGAACTAATAGAATTAAATTCTAATTAAGAGGGAATCAAAAACCCTAATTGGAAAAATATTTCTCTGGATCTTTCCAAACAAAAAGATTGCACTTTGTAAAGTGGAGCACCGTTGGATTAAAAATCCAATGGTGATTAAAAAATCGTCAGTTTATAGAAAGATTCTACATAAGGAAATATTTCCCTAAAATTTGCCAGGAACAACAGATAAAATATCTTTTGGATTAAAATCCAATGGTGAATAAAATTCAACCGAGTGATCTAAAAGATCATGTTGGTTACAAAATCAATAAAAATATTTCAATGAAAAATTGACTAAACAAACTGATTCTTTTCTTTCTCCTATAAATAGGAGCCAAGAAGAAAAGAGGAAAAAAAAAAGGAGACAAAAACAGAGAGAGAATTTAATTCTCTAGAGAGAAAAGATCTTTTCAGAAAAGAAAGAAACGCTAGGTAAGAGAGGAAAAGAGATTATTCTATAAGCTCCCACAAAACAAAAAGAGAATTTAATTCTCAAATTAAGAGTTTAACTCTTCTGAATAAGATCTTAGTTCTTCATTTGGTTGAAGATATGCAGAAGCAGATCTTCCCAAAAGTTGAGAATTTAATTCTTATCGGGGGGATTCTTCCATGCAGATCTAAAGCCTAAGGAAGGACCTAAACTCAGAGAATTTTATTCTTCCACAAAGCACATAGGAATTTAATTCCTCCAACAAAGATAGGGTTTAACTCTTAATATAAGAACTTAGTTCTTCTTCATGGTAATAGATCTGCAGAAGCAGATCTCCCCATAAGTTGAGAATTTAATTCTCATCGGGGAGATTCTGCCATGCAGATCCAAAACTTAGAGCGAGAATTGAGTTTAAAGAATTTAATTCTTTCGAACATATAGGAATTTAATTCGTCTAAATAAAATTAGGGTTTAACCCTATAAGAGAATTTAATTCTTATACAAGGGATTCATCTCTATATGCACGTAAAAAGATTAAGTACCCAACATGATCACGTGGCAACACGTGACCCTCCCCTCCAATGACCACAAGAGAACAAATAAGATTAGGTCACGTGCTCCCACGTGACCCTTGAACAGATTTCTCAAAATAAAAAGGGCAGAATTGATTTTGGGCGCCTCACATGTCCCCACGTGACCCCTGACAAACACCTCTTTAAAAAAGAGAAGATGGAAAAAACTGAAGGATTAATATCCAACGCATGGGTGCCCTCACGTGTCCCCACGTGACCCCTAACAAATCCTTTTAATATCCAATACATGGGTGCCCATCACGTGTCCACACGTGATGTTCATAAAGATTAAGTGTTCAACACTTATTTGAATATTCTGAGAATAAAATAACGGTAGTCTGGCCCAATACTCAAGCGCCTCACGTGACCCCACGTGAGCGCTTTTTTTAGTGTTTAATACTATTTTAAGCGCATCACGTGGGAGTACGTGATAGCCGAGTGTACTCTAGTGTTTAACACTATATTCAAGTTAATCTTAGCCTAAATTAGCTAAGTTTTCCAGAGGCAAGATCCCGTGAAACTGAACTCCAACCATACTTTTGACATTCAAAATAATTCCCAGAGCCCTTTCAATCAACTTTGGTTCGAGGGTACATCTCTTCACACCTTTGATACATGTCGTTGTAATTCATCAACGTCTTCAGAGAGGTGGTGGGTCTCAATGGCCAATAACTATCTGGTGCATTTCTAAACCCATGTTTGCATCTGAACTTGGGCCGCAATGTCTCTAAACTAAAACAATAGAGCCCAAATGCTTTTTTGTTGGATCTAAATGATCCTGTTAAGTAGATCTTAGTCTAAATGAGATTAACGTATCCTTAACAACCACGTAAGTTAATCTTAATCTCAAACGAGATTAACGATTCTTAAATCAATCCAATTACAAATCCCTCAACCGACATTGGTTCAATGGTACATCTCATCACACCTCTGATATATGTCGTTGTAACTCTTCAACGTCTTTAGAGAGGTGGCGGGTCCTGACAATCAATAAACCCAATGAAAACAATAGAGTCCAAATACTCTTTTGTTGGATCTAAACGATCCCGTTAAGTTGATTTTAGTCTAAAATTAGACTAACGTATCTTTAACAAACGTTTGAGTTGATCTTAGTCTCAAATGAGACTAACATATCCTTAAACTCAAACCCAAACCCAAATCTAAGAAAATACGGATTTGGACTAATCCACACCCTACGGGCGACAACATAAATTAGTCTCCGTATACAATCCACGGGCAACCAAAAACAAAACAAACACACACGACACGAAGTGACCATCTGGAGAAGGAGAAAGTGGTTACCACGATGCGGTAGCGTAATTAACTGCAGGGGGTTGCGCCTGCAGGGAAGAGCGTCCCCACAATCAAAAACCCCTCAACGAGGGGGAATCTGACGAAGTCTGTTATATCGGCCGTATCCGTTTAAACATTCGATACATGGTGTCATAAATCAACTTGGCATTTTCGGAGAGGTGGACGGATAGCACCAAATAACATCTGCCCTCGAAATTCAGGCCGGACGTCCCAACGTCTCAGTCGCGGCTTTCGACGTAGAACACCGGTCTTCCTTCGTCGAAGATGATCTACCCGAGGGATGTAGCTCATGGCTCTAGCTCCACATGAAAAGCAAGTGAAGCAACTAGTGATTCCAGGTTGCTAATCTAGAATGCCTAAGATTTAATGAGTGTTCTAAGTGTTTCTCCATCTTATCTCCTCTCTTGATTCTCAACTCATGAGATTGTAGAGAGGAGGTTGAGCATGAAGATGGAGGAATTCTAGAAACTCAAGAGAGGAGAGTGAAGCATGATGGCGAGAAGAAAACTCATCTCTCAAAAAAATAATGAGCCATCTATGGAGAGAGAAAATCTCATGCTAGGTTTTGTAAAACATATTCTTTCAATATAATATCAAGTCCATGCTTGAATAGTTTGCACAAATGAATTAATAATTCATTTGTGCACAATATGCAAGCATGGTTCTCACCATACTCCCCTCTCTCAATTATCCACCTCATTATTAAATAAATTGTCAAATCCAAAATGAGGTGTCCACCTTCTAGAATGTTATCCGTATAAATACGGATTACATTCTATTGTATATACATACCTGTATTCGTACCGAAATACGAATACCCGAAGAGATAGAATAACACAAATAACATAATACTAGAATATACATATCGAAATACATATACGTAAATTATTAAATCAATACCTGATTTAATAATCCGGCTCAAACCCAAGCCAGCTAGTATTATCAACTGTCCGATCGAAAGTCCTGGTACATAGTACAATCAATCGATCGGAACCCTGCACGTATGCAATATGGCTACCATATCGTTTCACCAGAACCAGGAAAACCCTTTGTGTGGGACTCTAAAGACTCGTCAATACGCTGGCAGTAGGTTTAACCACAAGCACGTCAGCAGCACTAGCTGTACGTAACGACTATCCAGATATTGAGAGAAAGGAAGTCCGACGAGCAAACTCATCCGAAGCCCTACTGAGCCTGTCCGTGAAAATCTCTGTACAGTCCGGTCTGTTTGTCTAAGAGTATTGCATATCGAGTCTATAGGGGTGGATAAAGTCAGACCCTTAATAACGCGATATTTCATGTCGGTATGGAGCCCATCATCCACTGAGAAACTACTGATCCAAATCAGTAATTCTCGTCTACCTTGGCCAAGGTTTTTTTATGATGGCCACCTGTGCACCCCGCGACATCAACCCCCAATACCGGGAGAGACGAATCCCCGACGATCCGCTCACTACCTCCATGTGGCTCGGGACTGTACCCAACTAAAACCTGTTGGGTTATGCCAGTGCGCTGGTCATCAAATCGTGGCCTATCACGGAACAAAATTTTTACAAACTGGCGCTAACACAACCCGCGAATACGGATCGACCATTAACCCTAAACCTAGCAAGCAATATAAAGAGTTAGGAATGTTATACCGAATGATCCGTGTCCTTCGGTCTTTAAACACCTTCCCAAGCTCCTAGTGGCTACCATGTTCAAGTTTGGTTGCCGGTCTCCCTCCATCGAAGATGATCCACCTGAGAGTCTATGAATCGAGCTCCAACCTCATAACCAAGGTAACTAGAGTATCTAGTTTGCTAAACTAGTTAGCCTAGAAGATGTAGAGTCTAATCATGGATTAATTTGTCTCTAAACACCCTACGTTTCTCAACACATAAGAGAATTAGGGTGGAGGTAGAAGAAGAAGCCATGAGAGATGAGAGTGTGAAGTTTGAGCTCAACTCAAGAAAAGGCTAAGTGTTGTGAGAGTGTGAGAATATAATATTAAAGCAACTACAGAAAAATATCTCAAGTTCACTAAAATATCTCACAACTTAACAAGTATCAAGCATGCAAGAATAGTGTATCATGAGTCATCCCATGAGTCACCACCATGAGTCACCAAGTATCCATGCTTGAATTAAAGCTAAGCACACTCATCCCTCACCTCAATTAACCTTTTAACTAAATGGTTAATAAACATAATGAGGTGTTTTCTTCTAGAAACAATCTTGTAATAAATTATAAGAATGTCCTTCATCCGTATATATATATACCCACATCAGTATTCCGAAAAATACGAATACAATGAGATGAAAATAATCCAACAATATAATACTAGTATCTGACTTAAACCAAAGCCCACCAGTATTATCTGTCCGAATCATGATAAGTGCATAAGTGCACGTATATGATCGAATCCTGCCGTAAAAACCATATGGCCTCTATATCGTTTTACCCGAAGCAGGGAAACTCTCTGTGTGGGACTCTAAAAAATCGTCAATACGCCGGCAGTGGGTTTAACCACAAGTACGTCAGCGGCACTAGCTGTACGTAACGGCTATCCAGGTATTGAGCGAAAGGAAGGCCGACGAGCAAACTCATTCTGACCCCTACTGAGCTTGTCCGTGACAATATCCGTACAGTACGGTCTGTTCGTCTAAGAGTATCGCATATCGAGTATAGAGGGGGGGATAAAATCAGACCCCTAATAACGCGACATTTCATGTCGGTATGAAGTCCATCACAACTTGAGAAACTACGGATCCAAATCAGTAATTCTCGACTACCTTGATCAAGGATTTCTGGTGATGGACACCCGTGTACTACGCGACATCAACCCCCAATACCAGGAGAGACAAATTCCCGACGATCCGCTCACTGCCTCCATGTGGTTTAGGACTGTATCCAACTAAAACCTGTTTGCATGACTTCTTTGAGCCGTGGTAGGGTAGTAATCAAAACACAGTGGGAACTCACATGAGACAAATGATGATTTCAGGTCAACAGACTAATCTGTACACATATCACTTGGTAACTGCTATCTGACAATAGGTGTAATACCAACTAGCATATTCCCGGCGAGTTCGTTCAGTGTACTCATAACCCAATGAGCACCTATATACTATCTTATATGAACAAACTAACACCAATGGCTTGTGAGACCGGCCACCGTCCCTCGTCAGGGTCTCGATCAGTATACACCAGTCTACTCTGGAGTATTGATACTCAGTCTCGATACTCCCATGACTAGGGACATTTAAGGATGTGCTTATAGACCACCCAGCTCTCACGTATATGATCGCCATCATAATACTGATAGTCAAGCAAGAATCCTATGGGCTCTATCAATATGTAATAGTGATCTGTAATACCACCAGAAATATGTACATGATGATAAAGATAAACCAGATAGCATACTATCATTTTGAGTAAGACTATTTTATCCGTATATGTCCTCCCTCAATTATCGCAATCGCGTGCCTGCGATTCAATAATTGACTTGATGGCACTATAGCCAACAAAACCTGTTTGCACGACTCTTTTGAGTCGTGGTAGGGTAGTAATCAAAGCACAATGAGAACCCACACGAGAAAAATGATGATCTCAGGTCGACAGACTAACCTGTACACATGTCATCTAGGAACTGCTATCTGACAATAGGTATAATACCAACTAGCATGTTCCCGGTGAGTCCGTCCAGTGTACTCATAACCCAATGAGCACCTGTATACTATCTTAGATGACCGACTGACACTAATGGGTTGTGAGACCGGCCACCGCCCCTCGTCGGGATCTCGATAAGTATACACTAGTCTATTCCGAAGTATCGATACCCAGTCTCGATACTCTCTCGACTAGGGATATTTAAGGACGTGCTTATAGACCACCCAGCTCCCACGTATATGATCGCCATCATAATGCTGGTAGTCAAGCAAGAATCCTATGAGCTCTATCAACATGTAATAGTGATTTGTAATACCACATACATGTACATAATGATAGAGGCAAATCAGATAATATACTATCATATCGAGTAAGACTGTTCTATCCGTATAGGTCCTTTTTCAATCACCACAATCGTGTGCTTGCGATTACAATAATTGACTTGAAGGCACTAGAGCCAACATGAGATACAATAAATTTGAAATATTGTCGCGTGTTAATAAAAAGATGTCTTCAAAAATTTAGGTCTTGTTGTGTCTTATCGCCATTAGAGACCTGCTGCAAAAAAATTAAAATTTTGATTTTGTTTCGTTTCCTTATGTTGAGTGTTAAATCAATAATTTAGAAGAAAAAAATGTTAACCAACAAGTTATCAAGAAATGAGATTTCCTTCCAATTGAACAATCTACATCAACCGAATTTAGAAACTCAGTTTATTTTAAGTGCGTTGACTCATTTACCAAGTATCTCCACAATTTATCCATCCTTCATCCTTCCATTATTTTTTCAAAATGATATATCAATTGGTTGCATGTCCCTTTCAACTTTGTGGCATCCCAACTACACTTCTTGTATGCTGATTGCCTTTTTGTCAATAATCAATTGAAAAGGAAAACATCAAAATCAGCATCAGAGGGGTTCATTTTTGATGTGGAACTTTGTGGTATCCAACAAAATGATTGAATAGTTTTAGCCATCCAACCTCAGCTAGTTCTCAAACAAATTATTAAACTTCCCCTCACCATTACCATCATATAAGCATTTTTATAAAGAATTTGATAAAAAAATTTTAGGGTAAATTGTCAAAAAGCCCCCAGCCCCTTGTGTGAGAAACCCT
Organism: Agapanthus africanus; assembly: GCA_030015575.1. NCBI lineage: Eukaryota > Viridiplantae > Streptophyta > Magnoliopsida > Asparagales > Amaryllidaceae > Agapanthus > Agapanthus africanus. Next base: position 387,342,892 of record CM057349.1, on the reverse strand, counting down.
GGGCCTTTTGCTCTTGTTATAAAAACCCTGGGCCCAATCAAAACCCCCTTTATACTCGTTGCCTCTAATATCTAATGCAACTAATTGCGTGTAATATCTAAACAGTTCAAGGGAATAAAAGCCTAAATGAAATTCAGTCTAGGGTTTTTTTTACAAAGCTTTTGAGCAGTAGGGTCTTCCCAACAATTTTAAAAATATCAGGGGTTTTTAGACGACTCTTGAGCATGCAGGGGGCTTTTTTTGACAATTTACCCAAAAATTTACTATCTTATCTTATTGTAACCGGAATTTACATATTTGAATATGTTGTTAAATTTTCTAGCTTCAAATTCTATCAAATTGTGGAAAAGAATGCAGAAGCCATTTAAGTAAGTCGCATATATTTTCCAAGATGACCATTACTAAATCCAATCATTGATTTCAAAAGACTCATTTTAAATCAGACAAGAAGCCACCTTGTAGACCAAAAAAATCCTGACTGCGGAAGGGTAACACAAACCTTATTTTGATGGACTGGTTATAAAAACACACACAAATGCAGTAGTGAAAGGCAATCTGTTTTCTCCGGACACAAAATAATCCTCTTCATTCTGTTATTTTCTTTCTTCCCCATATTCAGAATGACCGGTGATGAAGGAAAAAATTAAACTATATTTTATATTTTACGAATAAATTTTAATTTTTTTTGGATTTAATTATATTTATATGAAGTAGCAGTTCAACCAGATTTAAAAATTATGTCAAAAATACATATTTCACACTACTCCTAAAAATCGGAGTTATTAATTGTTTTCCCTGAATAATCGAATGATATCAAACTAGGAATAGTGTATGCCAAAAATTAAACTCAGCCTTTTATTTTTATATGCAATGCAAGCTTCTTTCATTTCCCCATGAAAAAACTAGTTTCTTTTTAATCCCAACTTTACCTCCTTGTTGTTATTATTATTATTAGTATTATTATTATCATATATAAAGCAAGGTTCTGTTGGAATCCAGCACTTCCGGCACAATACCGTGAGATTTATTCTTTGATGAATGAGATTTATCGAGCACAGCAAGCCAATTCTTTAGAGCACCTCGCACCTCTAGGCCTTTCTGTAGCAACCAGTTAGGTTGTATAATTATAGCGATTGAGTGATCATGACGAAATTTAAAGTTTATGGAGCAAAACCTTTACCTTACAGCTTGGGGCACTACGGCAATATACAGCCTAATTCAACGAATAAATAGCCGTCGAATTAAGTCTATTTCAACTGGACATTCTAAATTGCGATGGAAGATCGCCGTGGCGTTTATATGCGATGTTGTAGACTTTCTTCGATGGAGATACTCTAGCAAATTATCGTTACCTAATTCGATGAGTAAAATCCGTCGAAATAGAGTTTAATTCCACACAGCAGACGTGTTGAATTAGTTCCAAAAAATCGTACTAAAATAATATTAAAAAATTTAACAACCCATTTTCGACATGAAATTCCCGTCGAATTAGGTCCAACCCGGACAAAAAATAATCCCAGAATCACTGAATGATTCAATCCAATAAACAATTATTGCCATAAATCCAATTCCAATCCAAACAATTCCAACCGAAATCCAATATACATTACAATTCCAAATCCTTCTCAATCCTAATCCAATCCAATCCAATTCCAAATCTATTTTCATAATCAATCCAAGGACCCATACATGTACATACATGCATACATCCATATCCATATATACACATGCATACATACATCTATACATACACATACACATGTATACACATGATTTCGTACATGTTATAAAATTAAATAAAATGATCCATAATAACCCCATATTTGTAACATATAAGATATCCAAATAACACAAATTTACGATAAGTTTAATACATATAAGACACTACAAGAAATATAGGCTTTATTCATCGGGTTAAACTTGGCGTAACAAACAATAACCCGAAGAAATAAACAATTTCCGTCAGAGCCGACGAAAAAAGATTTATTGTCGGATTCTAAGTTTATTTCGTCGGCTGATTTTTTTCGTCGGTTATTTACCGATGGAGAAGTGTAAACAAACCTGGACCTTTTCCCCCCAAAATCCAGACTTAATTCGTCGGTTTTGTGACTTTTTTCGACGGGTTTTACCCGACGAAATAAGTTGCTGACAGAGAAAAAAATTGGCAGCTTATTGTCGTTTCGATCGATCGATACACATACAATTCAATATAATGATATCTGACATATACGTTCATCAAAAATTGAAATCAATTCATGAAAAATCCATTCAAATTGTAAATTCCCAGTTCTGTAAATAAAATTTTCCCATATTTCTCTAAGTCCCCTTGAATGTTTTCTATTTTCTCCGCATATTTTTGTATGAATTGCGATGCGATGCTTAGGTTTCAAATATTAAAAATTTTCTAAACAAAAGAAATAAAAAGCCCAAGGAAAAACCTCTGGCCCAAACCCTAAGCCCATGCCCTTACCCCATGCCCGACCCGGCCCCGTGCCCATACCCGACCCGTTCTTTTCCCCACTCCCATTTCTTTTCCCGCTTCTTCTTCCTCATTCCCCACGTCGCCGCTCGACCCATGCCCCCGCTCCCCGTTCGCGACCATGACCCCACGCCTCTACCCACGATCCCACGTGCACGCGCTCACGAACTCCCTTGACCTCGTCTCCCTCTCTCATACAAAGTCGAGCCCTCATCCCCACTGCCTCTCTTTTCACTGCGCCACTGCCTTCTCGCCCAAAGGTTTCCCCAGCCACCGAGCTCCGACCACTCTCCCCAACAACTCTTCCTCCTCCTCTCATCGCCACCTTCTCGTCACATTCCACTACCCGCCTGCACCACCGCAACCCACCGCGAGCATTGCCGACCAACTCCACCTCTATCGCCACAAAACAGCCGACAGCCACTTCAAGCTCCCCTGCAACCTCCTCACCTCACCGTCGTCATCACTTCCATCACCTCCGGTCTTCCCCACTGCCATCGTCGTCGCTCGTATCGACCACCTCCAACAACCATCCGTCACCACTGGCTCGCCTCAGCCGGCATACCAAACCACCGTAGCCGTCGACCTCTCATAGCTACTACCCCACAGCACTGAGATCGTCGCCTCCACCAACCACGACGAGCCCCAGCTCCCAGCAAACCCCACCGAACTTCATCCAAGCTCACACCCAAACCACATTTCACGCCTCCATCGTTAGCCCTGGTCGACCACCGCGCCGCCAATGCCCACAAATAACCGTCATCAGGCAAGTACACTGCTTGCTCCATGCTAACTTTATCTATTACAATTCAAAATACCAATATATTCCGTATATACCTTTCGTGCGAAATAATATAATGTCAGTGTTCGATGCAAAATGTAGGGTTGCTAGGAACGCGCACAAGGGTCTACGAGGTATCAACCATGCCCGATTAAAATTTTAGCCGTGCCGAACAACCCGAATACGGATCTTTAAACTAGGGTTTAGGCGAAAACAAACATGCTAAACATTTTAACACTAAGTGAGAGGGATTACAACGTTTGTAGATCCGGTCCTTCACTTCATAAACTCCGTGTTGAGGTCCCTTCGCTGCGATCATCATACTCCGGACTCTCGAGAGGCTTCACGAAGAGAAAAGTGCAGTCTTGCTTCCGATCTTCGATACCAAGATGATCTACCTTGAAGTTTCATTAACACAAGCTAATACTCACTAAATTAAGTGAACACTCTCATCTAAAGGGCAAGGGAAGATGAGGATGATGAAGTAGGATTTTTGCTCTCTTTTATAATCTTTTTCTCACACTCATTCATCACTTGAAAAAAAACTAGTAAGCTTTTTCCATGAAGAAAGAAGAAGGATGAAGATGAACAATGAAAAGATAATCCTTTTGTGATGAATAGTAGTCAAGAATATATGATTGATTATTAAACCATGGTCAAGGATGAGAGGCTAAACGTTTGTAGAGAATAAACTAGAGTTAGGGTTTGGTTAGGTCAAGAATGAGTCAAGGATAAGTATCAACCATAATATCTTAACCAAGACAAAATAGAATCCTTCTAGAATGAACAAGAAGGTGCTAACCCTAATCAAATCTTAATCCCTTTTTTTTATCATCCTTAAACATGTTTTATAATAAATCATATCATGTCACAATAATATATATCACATATATATTATATATTTGCAACAAAAGAAAATAATACAATTAACATATATCGCATATATATTAATGTATTACCCGAGTGAGAAAAAGAATCTTTTAGTAAGCTAATATTAGTTAATGCAATTTAATATATCAAATATATTATTATATATTAAATTATCGAATCAACACTTGATCCGACATTCCGGTTATATCGCATATAACCGACTAATATTTATCCGTACCGATTCATCGAATCAACACTTGATCCGATGACCCGGCTGATATCAAATATCGCGAGAATACAATACGGCATCTCATATCGCATTATCCTCGGTCCCGCACATATCATATACGTGTTCCTACTCCGTTTTGCCTGAGCCAAGAAAGCTCTGTGTAAGACTCTTAAGAATCGCCAATACGCCGGCAGTAGGTGATGATCATATCAAACATCCACAAGCTGCAAGCGGTCAGCTAAACGTAACAGCTACCCCGGTATTGAGCGCTCAGAAGATCAACAAGCAAGCCTGTACATTCTCCTGTGAATCCAAACAGTAACACTCCCGTACAGTCCGGTCTCATCGTCTGATATGTTGCATATCTCGCCTAGGGGTGGTAAACGTCAGACCCCAGTAGCTCGATAAGTCGTGTTGATATTAGGTCTATAACAGTTCGAGAAAATACTGATAACACTTACCAGTAAATCTCAGCAACCCTGGCCAGGGATTTCCGGTTATAGCCAATCGAACACAGCACAACATCAACTCCCTATACCGGGATAGACGAATCCCTTCCTATCGCTCATTGCCCCCATGTGATTCGGGACTGTACCCAAAAGCCACCTTTTTGCACGCCCTCTTGGACGTGGTATGATGGAAATCAAAGCACAGTGGGAATCACACAAGACTCTATGACGATCTCGGGTCAACAGACTACTCTGTACTAGTGTCACCGGAGAACTGCCATCTGATGTGAGGTACAATACCATCTGGGAGTTCTCGGCGAGTCCGTCCAGTGTACCCAGTCTCCACTGAGCACCCGTACACCATCCTTGATGTCAAACACCGATGGATATGGGATCATCCATCGCCCATCATATGGGTCAAGATGCGTATATGCTAGTCTACTCTGGTGCATGCATACCCTGTCTCGATACACCTTCGACTAGGAACAGTTATAGGATGTACTCGTCGACTACCGTGGCCCCACTAGTATGATCTCATTATAGTCCCAGTAGTCGAGTACATATCCTAAGGGCTTTATCAACATGTAATATAGAGACAATCAGAGTACATGTTAAGATAAAGTACAACCAGATAGCATACTATCATGTCGAGCAAGAAAGTCCTCCCTATATATGTCCTAGCATCCACTACAATATACATCGTATGTACAGTAATAGCCTCTAGGGCATACATATAACTAACAATCTCTCACTTGCACTAGGGCCATCTGTTGTGGTATCACATACCCAACAATTAGCTGCGGTTGAAGTATCTCATATTCAACCATCCCATAAAAGTCTCTACTGGGAAAAAGGCCTTTGTGAGTGGATCCGCGCTGTCGTCCTCTGTGTCTACTCTCCTAGCCTCGATCTCCCTGGAGATCAACCATCTCTATGATCAGGTGATACTGCCTAAGAATTATATCTGGATTTCTGATGGGACGGTAGTTCCTTGGCTAAAGCCACAACTCCATTGTCACACAATGGTAGGAACGAAGTTCATCTCATGAACTTATATATATCCAGACTGTCTATTTGGTAGCATCTTTGGTAACGATGTATCTTGCCTTTAATCCTCTAGAAAGTCACGGTATCTAGCTTGGAACTCTTCCAACATACCATCCCTCCACTGAGGGTATAGACAAGCCTGCGACTGACATTCAGTCGTCCTTATCACCCTGGAACCTTTCCAATGATTCTCTCCGGGATCGATTAATACCATCTCACTACAACTAGTGAGTATCCTAACATCCAATTAGATGTATCTCATAGATCCAAAAACCAGGATTTAGGAGGTATCATTTTGATCCTATATGGAGAATCCTTATGATAAGCGGAGATTGACCAATCGTAGCATAGGAAACTCCTTCCCTATCAAGAGTATGACATCCACGTACTCTACGAAGATCACCACCATACTCTCTACTACCTTTTTGTATATACAAGGTTCATCTACCATTTTGATGAAGTCAAACTCTTTGACTGCCACATCAAAACAGACGTTCCAACTCCGCGATACCTGCTTTATCACTTAAAACATCTTGTACACGTTTCCGCTGCTCCCACTGTCTACGAAGCCTTCTGGCTGTGTACTTATAGACGCTCTTTTCTAAAACATCATTTAGAAAAGCAGTCATGACACCCAACTGCCAGATATCGTAGTCATGGTATGTAGCCGTGGCAAGTAGGATCTGGATGGACTTAAGCATAGCTTTGAAAGTCTCAACTTTTCCATGTACATCAAGTAATCTTCTCAAGATATACTTGCTCCTGATGGGGATTTAACCCTTCAGATAAAGCAACCAAAGTCCATACTTTGTTGGTGTATAAGGATTCCATCTCAGATCACTAAGCATCCAGCCATGCTTACAGAGTCCCACTCCTGATGGCCTGCTCGAAACTAGTTGGGTCATCATCTCATGATGCATTCCTCGCTCCCACTGTCATAGAGAAACCGAAGTATCTCTCAGGTGGGTGATGAACCCTACTAGATCGGCGGAGAGGCTGAGCTTCGTTGGAAACTATTGAATCCACATTCAATAGGTATGCATCTTCTCAAGTGCATAACTTCCAAAAGGAAATAGGAAACTCAGTAGTACTCATCATAGAGCACACCATATCACATAGGGTGTTATTGCTCCGCCCCGATATACCAACGTGCTATGGTGTATACGGAGGAGTAATGCTGAGAGAGAATCTCATTCTCCTTTAGAATTAGTCCAGGATTTCCGTGCTCAAGTATTCTCCTCCTTGATCTCATCAAAGGACATAATACTTATACCCGTATTTTGGTTCTCTACTTCTAACTTACATTCTGTGAATATCTCAAAAGGTTCGGACTTGTGTTTCAACAGGAACATATGTCTGAATCTTGAGAGATTATCAGAGAATGTAAAGAAGTACAAAGAACCGGTCTTGGCATGTGTAGACAGGGGACTTTCATACATCAGCATGTATCAATCCTAAGAGTTCACTAACTCTTTCTCTGTTTCCAATAAACAGAGCTATGGTCATCTTATCTTTGTGATATGACCGGCAAGTTTCACAAGATGTAAATTCAAACAAATTTAAATATGCATCTTAATGTAACTTCAGCTAGTCGGGTCGCATTGATATGACCTAGTCTACAATGCCTCAAGAAGGATTCGCTCATATCTGAACTCTTCCTCTTATGTGTATTCTATATACTAAGAACTGTAGTTTGATTTAGAACGTCAATGTTTTTAGATAACGTGCCTGAACCGATCAACTCTTGATATAGGAAATGTTCAAAACATTATCCAACAATACAAAATTATATCCTTTCTTTACTAATAAAGAGACTGATATGATGTTGTACATCAGGTTCGGTATCTAATAACATTCGTTCAGAATCAATGTATTCTGGTAATACAGGGTGATAGTGACCAACAGACTTGGCTGCAACACTTGCACCGTTTTCTGTCTCATGAAACTTATCACCCATTCTCAGTTCTCTACCTATCTGTAACCCATGTAACAAATTACATATGTGGGATCCTGATCCGGTATCAAATACCCAGGACGTAAAGGATACTGAGAAACAGTTCTTTGTAACGAACACACCCGAAGAAGATGCATCATCATGCACTTTCTTCGTTTGGGCGGCACGGGAAATCTGGTATTCCCCAATTTCCTGCTCTGTCTTATAATAATTATAAGTTGGAGCGGGACCAACGTTCCCCAGCTCAGTATAACAAGCGGGTTCAGTCAATACATCCGTTTTATTATCTTGATTAAGGCGTGATATGGTCGCTACCTGGAGAGAGAGAGAAGAAAACACTGAGCGTATGCTCTTGCAAGATTAGATTGGTTATCTAATATATCTAATTAGGATGTCTCCCACTGTTTTAATCAAATCTCCCTTCAAACCCTAAAAGGAAAGACTAGCCGGGATTAATTACACGCTACAAGTTCGCCAATCTTTCAGCCAGACCAGTGTCGGTACTTTGAGGGAGGTCCCCCGTGCTTTCGCACGAACCTAATTAAAGTAAACCTCATTTTCCCAGGGGCGTAACCCCGTTAACACCTTTCTAGACACCTACTTGATCGGCTAATTGTAATGTGTAAAACTCTCCCAGGAGTAACTCTTACTCGCAGCGGGTATCGGGATCCAACTATCTCATAGAAGGTATGCAATCTTATTGCAAATTTCAACATTTGAAATTCCCAATAATATTTTACCTCCAGCAGCTATATGACCTTAACATGGTCAACAAATCATAAGTGCTAGTCAAGTTCAACCCGTCATTTCCCGATTGAATTAAACCCACCCGCACGACTCTTAACATGGTCAACAAAGTCGCACGACTACCCTAATCCAATCGCATCATATGCTTATACAGATAAGCACTAATCAGCTACCGCACACTACGCCTTAACATGGTCAACAAACGTAGCACGAGTACTAACTAGTACTTATCTGAAATGACGGAGGGCTACGACAGGTTTTTAAGAAAACCCTTTGCGTAATGCACTTGATATCGTCGTAGAAACGAGATATTTTAAATGGAGTGTTTTTGAGGCTTTTCTAGTTTTGCTAAAGGGGTCACTCTCGGTGAAGGGATTGTCGGCCCTTTCCTCATCGAATAAGGTGCAGGATATATCATATATACCGCTGTGCAAAGCAGAAACTATAGAAGCAATCAAAAGACAAACCGAGTGTGTAGCATCTGCCAGTTATTGCTAAAGGGGTCACTCCCGGTGAAGGGATCTCGGCCCTTTCCTCATCGAATAAGGTGCTGGATGTTCTACAAGAAACACCGCTATGCAAAGCAAGAACTAGAGCTACCAGTTTTTAAACAAGTTTCTACAACATCTTTAGGTTTCTTTTATTTCATTAATCTCATTAATGAAGTCCCATTTTATTATGCTTCACAAGCATCAGATATGAAACGAAATCAGCAATATAATTTATATCTTATATATATAATATAAACATTCGTCTCAGGCAGTAATATGATCTCATCACAGAACATTGCAGCAGAAGAACATATATGAAATATTGGATATACTAGGACGTCCGTGTTTTCAATACGAGCCTGTATAAAACACGGATTCCACGGTCGCGATGAATAGCCAAACCTACATCCCTAGACCCCTACGAGAGCGGCAAGTAACACTGCCAATTTTAGGGTTAGGAGACCCGGTCTCGATTCCTCGAGATGGTCTCCCACTGGACCCTAGAACCCGGTTACTTGTGCTCCCCTCCTTGGGTCTACCTAATGCGGAAAAGTAAATAATATACATCAACGGTGACATCTTCCGCAACCTGAAAGTGCCCCAATAAAAGAATATTACATACAAATGAATTTTACATGAATGAAAAAGAAAAACTCCCATTTCACATAAAACCCCCGGCTATTCAAAACGTGACGATCCAATATAACATATCACAGCAACACATAATATCTCATATCATCAACGTAAGTAAGTATGCATACACCGATCGTCGTCGATGTATAGCAACGAAAACCGGCAATACAACTACAAACTATACTTACGGTCACAGAAAAGAAAGTGTAAAACTACAACAGTTGGAATCCGCAACCTCCTTAGACATCACATGCCTAACCATTTGAATTCCTTAGACATCGCATGCCTTAACAATTATAAACCCCGCATTTTAGTCTCATTATCGAAAACTCTTTTCAATATCAAGTCGGGCAATTCAACAAGATTCCCGATATCCTGATCGAATACTCGTCGCAAACTTTAGTAGACGGCCGCACCCCCGGATGCCATCGACGAAGTGCACTAAGGCGGAACACCGTTGGCGCGAGCACCCGAACGGATGCTTTTGGCGACGGGGTTCTCCTACAGTCACTTGGTCAGGGCTATGGGGCATGGCTGTCTATTAAGTTTACCCGGCGAGTATCCGCGTACGCTACGTGATTGCGACGGACTTTTGATCACATCAAAATCCCGTGGCAACCGATCAATTGAGACTAAAGTGCTATGTTTATAACATTCATATTAGTTATCTCATAACTACCTGTGGATTCCAAATATTGTATCACATTTCAGATAAATAGACAATGTTAAACTTTCCGATCGAATAATCAAACACCCAAGATTTCCCCAATATATCTCAACACTTGAAATCAGTTTAAAAACATCCATCACATGCCACAGTACCAATGGTCCAGCCGTAGAAGGGTCAAGCCAACGCCTCACATGTGGCACGCCGTACTGCTACAAAGCCTAAGGTTCAGAGGCAGTTCAAGACGGTCACATAATCGAGTTAAGGTTTGTTGTCTTCTAGAGGGTCCACCGCGTTACTTGCATGACTTAGAACGTTCTTAAACTCGAGAAAAAATCCAACTTTTGAAAAATTTTCCGACAGAGGAAAAAGTGAGTTGTTGATATCCGTTCGAACTTTTTAACAGTTTCTAAAAATTACCCGGACAAACTAAACAAAGTTAAATTATCCGATCGAATCAACGAGTCCCCAATACAACCCTAGAAAACTCAACACTTGAGTGGAATTAAAACATTCCCAGAAAAAATTGCCAAGAAAGGACCTAAGAATAATTATATGAAATTTCAGGGACTAAGTCAAATTTTGGCCGCGGAACCGCTGCCAAACCCTTGGTTTAGCCGCGGTTCCGCGGCCAAATACCGTACTTCACAATATTTCTTAGTTTTTCCTGCTTGTTTTTCTGAGCATTTTTAATTCATAAAAAACCAAAGTTTTGAAAAATGTACAGAGAAGGGTAAACATCGGGGTTTCCGAGTTCGATCGGACTTTAAACTTCGTCTAGACTTTGCCTAAAGCTCTAGCTTGGCTCTGATACCACTGTAGGGTTGCTAGGCATGCGCACAAGGGTCTACGAGACATCAACCATGCCCGATTAAAATTTTAGCCATGCCGAACAATCCGAATACGGATCTTTAAACTAGGGTTTAGGCGAAAACAAACATGTTAAACATTTTAACACTAAGTGAGAGGGATTACAACCTTTGTAGATCCGGTCCTTCACTTCATAAGCTCCGTGTTGAGGTCCCTTCGCTGCGATCATCATACTCCGGACTCTCGAAGAGAAAGGTGCAGTCTTGCTTCCGATCTTCGATACCAAGATGATCTACCTTGAAGTTTCATTAACACAAGCTAACACTCACTAAATTAAGTGAACACTCTCATCTAAAGGGCAAGGGAAGATGAGGATGATGAAGTAGGATTTTTGCTCTCTTTTATAATCTTTTTCTCACACTCATTCATCACTTGAAAAAAAACTAGTAAGCTTTTTCCATGAAGAAAGAAGAAGGAAGAAGATGAACAATGAAAAGATAATCCTTTTGTGATGAATAGTAGTCAAGAATATATGATTGATTATTAAACCATGGTCAAGGATGAGAGGCTAAACTTTTGTAGAGAATAAACTAGAGTTAGGGTTTGGTTAGGTCAAGAATGAGTCAAGGATAAGTATCAACCATAATATCTTAACCAAGACAAAATAGAATCCTTCTAGAATGAACAAGAAGGAGCTAACCCTAATCAAACCCTAATCCCTTTTTTTATCATCCTTAAACATGTTTTATAATAAATCATATCATGTCACAATAATATATATCACATATATATTATATATTTGCAACAAAAGAAAATAATACAATTAACATATATCGCATATATATCAATGTATTACCCGAGTGACAAAAAGAATCTTTTAGTGAGATAATATTAGTTAATGCAATTTAATATATCAAATATATTATTATACATTAAATTATCGAATCAACACTTGATCCGACAATCCGGCTATATCGCATATAACCGACTAATATTTATCCGTACCGATTCATCGAATCAACACTTAATCCGATGACCCGGCTGATATCAAATATCGCGAGAATACAATACGGTATCTCATATCGCATTATCCTCGGTCCCGCACATATCACATACGTGCTCCTACTCCGTTTTGCCTGAGCCAAGAAACCTCTGTGTAGGACTCTAAAGAATCGTCAATACGCCGGCAGTAGGTGATGATCATATCAAACACCCACAAGCTGCAAGCGGTCAGGTAAACGTAACAGCTACCCAGGTATTGAGCGCTCAGAAGATCAACAAGAAAGCATGTACATTCTCCTGTGAATCCAAATAGTAACACTCCCGTACAGTCCGGTCTCGTCGTCTGATATGTTGCATATCTCGCCTAGGGGTGGTAAACGTTAGACCCCAGTAGCTCGATAAGTCGTGTTGATATGAGGTCTATAACAGTTCGAGAAACTACTGATAACACTTACCAATAAATCTCAGCAACCCTGGCCAGGGATTTCCGGTTATAGCCAATCGAACACAGCACAACATCAACTCCCTATACCGGGAGAGACGAATCCCCTCCTATCGCTCATTGCCCCCATGTGATTCGGGACTGTACCCAAAAGCTACCTTTTTGCACGCCCTCTTGGACGTGGTATGATGGAAATCAAAACACAGTGGGAATCACACAAGACTTTATGACGATCTCGGGTCAACAGACTACTCTGTACCAGTGTCATCGGAGAACTGCCATCTGACGTGAGGTACAATACCATCTGGGAGTTCTCGGCGAGTCCGTCCAGTGTACCCAGTCTCCACTGAGCACCCGTACACCATCCTTGATGTCAAACACTGATGAATATGGGATCATCCATCGCCCATCATATGGGTCAAGATGCGTATACTCTAGTCTACTCTGGTGCATCGATGCCCTGTCTCGATACACCCTCGACTAGAAACAGTTATAGAATGTACTCGTCGACTACCGTGGCCCCACTAGTATGATCTCATCATAGTCCCAGTAGTCGAGTACATATCCTAAGGGCTTTATCAACATGTAATATAGAGACAATCAGAGTACATGTTAAGATAAAGTACAACCAGATAGCATACTATCATGTCGAGTAAGAAAGTCCTTCTTATATATGTCCTAGCATCCACTACAATATACATCGTATGTACAGTAATGGCCTCTAGGGCATACATATAACTAACACAAAACCCAAATCGAAAACCCCCGTTAATTTGAAGGAAACTGATCACATAGGATGGCCCAAGTAATAACGAATGCTGTGTTATGATTTAGCTAGAAAATACGGTCTTTAATGACGTGACAGGCCTTTCCCATTTAGACTCGTAGAACTGAAACTTTCCCGTACCTGAAACTCGTAAAAATCACAGTTAATTGATTATAAATCGGAATGTTGCGTTCGAGGGCTCATATCGAAGCCGACTCGACGACTTAGAACCCCAAAAGAGTTTTAATTTGCTTCTATGCAAAAGGGTGACGGAAATTGGTTCGGAGTGCGGCTCTGGACTGCAGTCCAGAGCTAAGATAAATCTGTTAGCTTTGGCTGTCGATTCTCGTTTTGTAATGCTTTCACTCTGCTGTATGGAAATGTTATAATATGTAACCCTATACCATAGCTAAGATAAATCTGTTAGCTAACCAATGAAAGTGATTTCATCCATTTCTACTGCCGTTTACTATTTAAACTGTATTTTAAATTAATAGAACATATAGCAGTCCCAAATAGGGACAGAACTTATACCCCATTGTTGTACAGTGTATAACTTCCAGTACACCATGGATATCATCGATCCGTATGGTGCGTTGGAAACCTAACCGATAAACCTAAATTTTGTTCAACTATAGCGTCGCCTAATTTTGATCGCAACAGGGTGAAAATTGTGTTGCGAAATAGACCTTCAGTTCAGGAACTGAAATTCCAGTAGCGAATAATTAAAACGAAACGACTGTAACTTGCAAACCTAAAACCCGATTGTCCTGAAATTAATTTTGTTGAACTGCCGACTAAGTTTACTTATTACCGCTTTTGTATCTTTTTGCTAAATTTTGAATGCATGATTTAATACGAATTTTCTATGTTCATAAGAAGCATAACGACTTGTACTGCACATAAACTGTGTAGCGGCATGATTAATAGTTCTACCCGACTACAAGACCTTTAGTGATGGTGAACATTCGTGTTAATTCTCAGTGTATATTGCATTGTCGAACGTGTGAAGTGTTGGTGTGGTTGTGTCATGTACGCCAGTGAATAGTGAGTGATTCGTGATAATGAACCATACAGTGAACAGTGAATAAAATCGTGCTACTGATGCGTACTTGTACACAACTAGCCCATATTCATGAATAGTGAAACCTGGGGGAAAAAGGGGAAATTGAAGTGGAAAGGGAGTTGTATTTAGCGAGATCAGTGATTTAGAGGATGATCATTTGAACATCGACTCTTATATATATTAGGTTGGGCCTAGCGGTCCGGCTGACAGGGTTATGTCCCGGATAATAGCGGGCCATAGTCTCGGATACGTACGGGACCCTCGTTAAACATGATCCTCCTTTCCATAAATCGATTTCAAAAGTGACTTAGAGACCGATAGGGACACAGATCATACAGTGCATCAGCTAGTAACATATTGATTACCTGCATTTTTCTCCACTGTTATTACTTTCATGTTCTTGTCTTTAGTTATTATTATAATATTGATATTATGTCGCTCTGACGATCTGAGTATGCATACTCAGACCTTAAGGAAGAACCAATTCAGGAGTCAGACCCGCCCTTTGAGCTTGCGAAGATTTAGACGGTCATGCCTCCATTACCTTTACTGCTTTCCCTAAAGAAACCTTGTATTCGCACTTGATTAGTAGTTCTTTTCCTTATTTTGTTGTAAATTTTGAACAATGAAAGTTGATATAATAACTAGTGATATATTTCCTTTACTTCTGTTCTGTGTTTACTGATTACCATGTAATGCTAGAAGTCGAAGTGTGACTACGGCTGGATTATTCCTTGACCGTAGGAGTATGGCTGGCCTAGTCATCCCTCGTATTCCGTATTTTGGGAAGCGGGGCGTGACATGGCTTTGTTGGTATCAGAGACGCGTTTAGTAGTAAGGGATAACATTAACTACACTTTATTACACTATTTTCGCTTCACTACTCCTCACTTTCATCCTTGTATCTAATCATATCCGTTTAAATGTCTTCCAGCGACATGACGTCCCCGAACGACCACTCCTCGGACTCAAGTTCTCAGGATCGCACGGAGAGGATCTTGAGTGCACTGATGACCCTCGCAGAAGCTCAAGAGAGAAAGACAGACCTACTCACCGAGGGACTCAGGGCAATTACCGCAGTAGGGGGACACTCCGCTCTCATTACCGCCCCCGAGGGCACTGCTCCAAGAGCTTTTTCTGCCAGGGCTGGCACCGCGTCAGATTTTCGATACAGCTGCATTTACGGGACTAGCCAAACCACTCGAGGCCGAGCAATGGTTGGTCAATATGTAGAACCTACTGACGGCCGCATGGGTACCCGATGAAGAGAAAGTGAATGTGATAAAGATCCAGTTGGAGGACGAAGCCCTTACTTGGTGGTCAGTTGAAGAAAGCAGACTAGACGGGCCAATCGAATGGAGAAAATTCAAGGAGTGCTTCTTGGACCACTAATTTCCTTCCACCACCAAGGCAGAGATGGAAGAGAGATTCATCTTACTGAAGCAGAATGGTCGTCCCGTGGACATATTGATAGTGTATATGCCCTAAGGGCCATTATTGTATCATACTAGATTATATATTACTTAATGGAAGCTTGGGATATTCACAGATGTATATACAGTCTTGCTAAAAATGTTAGTATGCTACTTGGTTTGAGTCTACTTTAATATGTGCATATGTTTCTTATAACGTATCACTTATACATATTAATAGAGCCCATAGGTTCTTTGCTTGAGTACCAGCGTTGTGATGGCAGTCACACTAGTGGGGGCTTGGCAGTCTATAAGCAACATCCTATACTTGTCCCTAGTCGTAGGATTATCGAGACAGGGCATCGATACTCCAGAGTAGACTAGTGTGTACGCTTCTCATCCCAGTTGGGGAGATGGTTTGTCCCATAGCCATCAGTACGTCGTACTGGAGATAGTACACAGGTGCTCGTTAGGTTACTGGTACACCGGATAGGACTCGCAAGGGAACTGTTGGTTGGTTTTATACCCGTCGTCAGTTAACAGTTCCCAGGTGACATGAGTACATCATAGTCCGCAGACTTGACACTGCTATTTCGCCTCGAGTGTGTCCCACTGTTCTTAGATTGCTACCCTACCACGGCTCAAAGGAGTCATGCAAACAGATAGCAGTTGGGTGCAGTCCCGAGCATTTGGAGGCAGTAGTGGTTAGACAGGATTCGTCTCTCCCGGTATTGGGAGATGATATCGCGTTGTGTCAGAGAGCCATTACGCAAAGTCCCTGGCCAGGGCAAGCGAGATATACTGGTAGGTTCCAGTAGCTTCTCAGGGTGTAATGGGCTTCGCTCCGACATGACTTATACAGCTATTAGGGGACTGCCGCTTGCCGCCCCCTAGGCTTGATATGCGATAGTCTTAGACGAACATACCGGACTGTACGGAGATTGTCACATCAGGCTCAGTGGGAGTTCGGATGAGTTTTCCTCATCGGCCTTCTTATCGACATCTACTTGGGGACCGTTACGTACAGCTAGTGCCGCTTGCGGTCTGTGGTTAAACCCACTGCCAGCGTAGTGTCGAGTCTTTAGAGTCCCACACAAAGAGTTTTCCTACTCCAGGCGAAATGATATAGAGGTCGTATGGTTTTACGACAAGGGTTCAAACGCATACACGTTTAAACGCACGTACGACGTTCGGACAGTTTTTACTAGCCGGCTTTGGTTTAAGCCAGATTCTAGTATCGGGTTATTGGATTTAGACAGTCTAAAGTTTTTTCGTGTTTTCACGGATAGGAGGGGCGTTCTTGTAATTTCACGAGAAGCTTCTAGAAGGTTGGTGACTTGGGGGTTTAGGTGGCATAACCATTAAATGAGATTAGTGACTCATTTGTGTGATCATCATTGTCATTAATGCATCATAAATAGTTAATGACTCATGTAGATGAATCACTCATATGTATTTATGAAGCATGGCTATTAAATCATTTATTTATTTTATTTGATAAATAATAATGCTTCATATATATTATGATAGATCATTATCTCATTATCATTCTCTTTCTCACCTTCTCTCTCCTCAAGCTATCTCATTCTTGAAACCCTAACCCTAACCTCTCATGTGTTGAGATCAAGAGTTAGCTAGACTAATACATCCATAACCTCACTCTATATCCCCTAGGTAGCTTAGATTAGCACTTTAAGCAACATAGTTATCTCAATTTGGAGATCAAGCTTGGAGAAGGAGCTTTCGGGTGGGTCGTCTTTGACTCGAGGAGGCCGTTGAGGTGCCGATATTCCAAGGAGCCTACGAGGAGTGGGGGATAGCGATGAAGACCCGAAGGACATGTAACGTGAGGTATAATTTTGAATCCGAGTAATTAAACCTCTAGAAGATAGCTAGTAACGGTTTAGAAAAGATTCATGCGCTCAATTCCGTGTTACGAAGCTTTGATAATCGATTTTCATATATTCCGCCTCCCCGCAAGTTCGTGGGGTGCGTGACATGGACTTATAGTGGTATCAGAGCCAACTAAACCATTACTAGCTTGTTAGCAACTAATTAGATGTTCGATCGACGGAAAACGCGAAAACAACACCCCGTACCCTATCAGTTTCTGTTAATTTTAAACGTGTCTAAAAAATTATTTGACATACCTTAAAATTCACAGCAGGGAATTATAAGAATACTGGGAAAATACGAGGACACAACTCGACAAGACGGCCGCGGAACCGCGGCCAAATGGTGCTTTTGGCCGCGGATCCGCCGCCGAGTCAACCCCGAGTTGACTTGGATTTGCACAGTAATTCATATATTCTGGTGTTTTGTTTTCCTGTATATTCTGTTTCTGCCCAGGTTACTTCAGTGCAGGTTTGCTTTTGGGGTAGACACGGATAAATGTAGTCGATCGATGTTCTAAATTAATTGCTAATTGGGTTTTATCTGTAATGTTTAATGTGTTCGTAAACCTCCCCTAACTGCTAGTATGTCGGTTGGCAGAGGGTTGCATATTTCTGTAATGTTTACTGTTTGTGTATATGAACTTGATTGGGATGTTGTGATGATTAGCCGGGGTTTGAGATGTGTTTTATATTCATTCATTCGATGTAAATGTAATATGATGTAATATTCTTTTACGGGGCACATCCAGGTTGCGGTTGTAGCCACCGTTGTATTATTTCATTTTTACTGTTTTTACTCCTAGGATAGACCCAAGGTAGGGTACACAAACTACCGGGTACGTTGAAGTGTTTAGTGGCCTACTCATGTTGTTGAGGGAGACTGCTTCACTTCGGGTACTTGGCGGGTAGTTTGCCGTACCCGTAAGGGTCTGGGGTAGGGTAATGGCTATTCATCACAACTGTGTAATCCGTCTTTTGTTGCAGGCTCAAAGCAAACGCGGATTGCTTGTATATCCAATAAAGTTCATCTGTGATCTGGAATGCTTATTATTGCGTCTGACGAATGTACAATATTTATATATAAATAGCTATTAGACGTCACTTATGTTTTACACCCGCGCTAGCCCAGCCCCTGCTCTGTCGTTAGTTAAGTAACCTAACGGGTGATGACGGGACCCCGTGGCGAATGCGGATGGCATAAGAGGACGTGGTATTTTCGTTGTTTTCTGCAATGATAAGATAAAAGATGGGACGCATTATTATAATGCAAAGAAAATAAACCAAAGTTTAATCGTTGGAACAAATTTAAAAGAAACCACTCGGTTATTTTAAAAAGAGCAGAATTTTTAATTGCGGAGTTTTAACCACTCCTTTTAAAAAGTATCAGGTTCTTTCGATTATATCAAGTTCACTACGTTCACGGTTTTTGCCAAAACCAGTCGTAGCCCTCCGTCATTTCATATAGATAGTCAATAATATTCAAGCTGTGTTTGTTGACTAAAGTCAAGGCACAGTGTTTGGTAGCTGTTGGATATTCATATGTAGCATAGATAGATGCGTTGGTTTGGGACAGTCGTATTACCTTGTTGACTAAAGTCAAGGGTATGTACGGGTGGGTTCAAATTAACCTGGACAATGACGGGTAGAACTTGACATGTGACTTATGATTTGTTGACTAAAGTCAAGGTCATAAGAGCATGGGGAAAAAATCCATATCGGGAATTTCTAAAGAAACTGAAATTTGCAGAGATATGCATACCATTTTGGAGTTTGATGAATGTTGGTAGGATTCCTTTAACATTATCATACGATGATATTTTGGATCCCGATCCTACTGTGAGTACATACTACTTATTAGGAGATTCGTCACTTAACGATCAATGCTATAAACCAAGTAGGTGCCTAGAATGGTGTCAGCGGGGTTACGCCCCCAGAGAAAAGAGGTTCTTTAATTAAGGAACTCCGCGAAAGCGTTGGAAAACCTCTCTCGAAGTATCGACACTAGCCTGGCTGAATGGTTAAGCAAGTATTGTACGGTGAGAATAGTCCTGGCTAATTCTTCTTTTATGGTTTGAAGAAGGATTCGAGAAACAGTGGGAGCCATCCTGTTTAGATAAATTAAAAACCACTCTAAACTTGCAAGAGCATCATGCTAAAAGTGTTTTTTTCTCTCTCTCTCTCAATTGCAGCGACCCTATGACCACGACTAGGTTACATCTAGATAATAAATTGACTGAATCTGACTTATATGACTGGCAAAGGTCTGTCCAGATTTCCATTGCCTATGACAAGTTGGACCACCCTGTTACTACTCAAGATCCCGCCGTCCAAGGTCCAGTTTCCACCGTCGCGGATATGGATATCCGTCAGACAAGGGAAAAGGATAAAACGAAAGTCAAGTGCCTCGTGTTAGCTTCAGTTGATGGTGTATACCAGAAGCAGCACGTGAAGATGGACTTAGATTCCATCTTTCTCCATAACAGAGATTTATATGGAGAGCAATCTCATATCGCAAGATATAAGACCTCGACCGAATTAATTCAAGCGAGGTTGGCAGTCGGGTCATCTGTAGGGGACAACGTCCTTATAGTGACTAGCTATGAACTCCAGGACCTAAAGACCATGTTGGGAAACAGGTCAGATACTGACTTGGTTCTTCATTCTCTGCCTTCTACCCTGAAAGAAACCAGGGAAGCAGAAGGAAAGAGAAGGGCAAAAGTTTTGGGACAGGATGTAGTAAAAAGTGACGTTCCTATTGTTACGGAAATGAACATTGAAAGAAGGATTGCAGGGCTAGCAAAGCCAGTAGCCAGGATACGAAGCATGCTGTGGCTTCGACCTCAAGTGTATTTGTAATTGAGAACTGTTTATCAATTAACTCTACTTCCTGGGTATTAGATACCGGAGCAGGATCTCATATCTGTAATTCATTACATGCTTTGAGAAACCGTAGAGTTATAAAGGTAGGTGATTGGTTTCTCAAAGTTGCAAACGGAATGACAGTGAATGCTGAATCCGTGGGAGAATATCGCCTAGGTTTGACAAGTGGGCATATATTGATTTTACGTAACTGTTTGTATATACCTAGTATGACTTGTAATATCATATCAGTGTCCTCACTTTCAAGAGAGGGATATGATTTTACATTCGTAAGCGATGTAGTTAACATCCACCTAAATCAAGTTCTGATTGGGTCAGGTACATTAGATAACGGTATATACGTATTAAGTCAAGCTCAGGTTTTCAATATCCAAAACACACTTAAAAGAAAGTCTCCAGAAATAAATCAGGCTTTCTTATGGTATTGTAGACTAGGTCACATCAATGAGAGAAGGTTGACTAAGTTACATAGAGAAGGATATTTGAATCCGTTCGAATATCAATCTTATGCTACTTGTGGATCTTGTCTCAAAGGAAAGATGACAAAGACTCCGTTCACTGGACACGGAGTAAGAGCAAGCGAGCTCTTGGGACTCGTACACAGTGACGTGTGCGGTCCAATATCTACACATGCGAGAGGTGGTTATTCCTACTTCATTACTTTTACGGATGATTTTTCTAGGTATGGATATGTCTTCTTGATGAAGCATAAATCCGAGGCCTTTGAAAAATTCCAGGAATACAAGAATGAAGTGGAAAACCAAACATGCAAAAGTGTCAAGACACTGAGATCTGATCAAGGTGGTGAATACTTAAGTGCCGAGTTCCTAGCTTACTTAAAAGAGAATGGAATTCTCTTTCAGCTTACTCCTCTATACACACCACAACATAACGGTGTATCGGAGAGACGGAACCGAACCCTATTGGATAGGTACATTCCATGATGAGTTACCGCGATCATTCTGGGGATATGCACTAGAATCAGCTGCATATCTTTTGAACCGAGTTCCAACCAAGACTGTGCCTACCACACCATATCAGATGTGGAGTGGGAAGAAACCCTGTCTTAAGTATCTTAAGATATGGGGATGTCCAGCTTTTGTAAAGAAGCAGCATGCGGACAAACTTGAGGCATGCTCAGTCCAGTGTAAGTTTGTGGGATATCCAAAGTACTCCATGGGATATTGTTTCTATTACGCAGAGGAACAAAAGGTCTTTGTTTCTCAACATGCTCGCTTCTTGGAAACTGAATTTTTTGAAAATCAGAAGAGTGGGAGCGTAATAGAACTGGAAGAAATTCCAGAACCACAAGCTATTACTGAAACCTTGGTAGAACAAGAAGGTTCAGGAGAACTGGACATCCCAGCGCCACTCCGCAGGAGTAGTAGGCAGTCTCATCCGCCCGAGAGATACTATGGTTTTCTCATAGACGGGGATAGAGAGGATTACACTATTGACTATGATGAGCCTACTAGCTTCCAGCAAGCCATTCAGAGCGGTGACTCAGTAAAATGGCTGGATACAATGTGGACCGAAATGGAGTCCATGTACACTAACAAAGTATGGACTTTGGACATTGCTCTAGATGGGGTAAAACCTGTAGGATGCAAATGGATCTTCAGAAAGAAGATTGGTGTAGATGGATAGGTTGAAACCTACAAAGCTAGACTTGTTGCAAAGGGTTTCCGTCAAAGACCTGGTTTGGACTACGACGAAACCTTTTCTCCAGTGGCTATGCTAAAATCCATTCGGGTCCTTCTTGCAATTGCTGCCTTCCACGATTATGAGATCTGGCAGATGGACGTAAAGACAGGTTTTCTAAATGGTAATTTGGAAGAGTGTGTCTATATGGATCAGCCAGAGGGATTCATTCAGAGTGGGAGCAGCGGTAGAGTATGCAAGCTGCTTAAGTCCATTTATGGACTAAAGCAGGCATCGCGGAGTTGGAACATCTGTTTTGATGATGCTATCAAAGAATTTGACTTTATCAAAAATACAGATGAACCATGCATATACAGTAAGATTGTAGGGAGAATTGTAGTATTCCTCGTCTTGTACGTGGATGACATTCTCCTAATAGGAAATGATATTCCTATGTTACAGTCACTCAAAAGATTCTTGTCACATAAATTCTCCATGAAAGACCTGGGTGATGCCACCTACATTCTGGGGATCCAGATCTATCGTGATAGATCAAAAAGGATGGGACTTTCGCAGTCCAGGTACATAGACACCATATTGAAAAGATTCAGTATGGAAGATTCTAAGCGCGGTAACCTACCGGCTTGTCACGGAATCATCCTCTCCAAAGAGATGTCTCCCAAGACTGATTTGGAAAGGGATCGCATGTCGATTATACCCTACGCTTCAACAGTAGGCTCTATAATGTATGCGATGTTACGTACCAGACCAGACGTAGCATACACATTAAATGTAGTAAGCAGCTATCAAGAAAACCCAGGGGAGAAGCACTGGATAGCCGTAAAGAACATTCTAAAATACCTGAAGAGGACTAAGGATATGTTCTTGGTATATGGCGGAAAAGACCTCCAGATTGAGGCCTTTGCCGATTCAGGCTTCCAGAGTGACAAAGATGACTCCAAATCCATGTCGGGTTATGTCTTTACCCTCAATGGAGGGGCGGTCTGTTGGAAGAGTTCCAAGCAGGAGACCGTTGCCGACTCAACAATGGAAGCGGAATACATAACTGCTTGCGATGCCGCAAAAGAAGCTGTCTGGATGAAGAAGTTCCTCACAGAACTTCAGGTGGTTCCTACCAGTGTTGATCCAATACCTTTGTATTGTGACAACAACGGCGCTATAGCTTTAGCGAAGGAACCCAGGTCCTATCAGAAGTCCAGACACATCTTAAGGAGGTATCACCTGATCAGGGAGATAGATCGCCGGGAGATCGAGGTGAAAAGTGTAGAGACGGGGAATAACATTGTTGATCCATTCACAAAGGCCATTCCTCAGATGTAGTTCGAGAGGCTATTCGAGATGATATGTCTACATATGCCAGCTCATGGCCCTAGTGCAAGTGGGAGATTGTTAGTGTATATGCCCTAGGGGCCATTATTGTATCATACTAAATTGTATATTACTTAATGGAAGCTTGGGATATTCACAGATGTATATACAGTCTTGCTAAAAATGGTAGTATGCTACTTGTTTTGAGTCTACTTTAATATGTGCATATGTTTCTTGTAACGTATCACTTATACATATTAGTAGAGCCCATAGGTTCTTTGCTTGATTACCAGCGTTGTGATGGCAGTCACACTAGTGGAGGCTGGGTAGTCTATAAGCAACATCCTATACTTTTTCCTAGTCGTAGGATTATCGAGACAGGGAATCGATACTCCAGAGTAGACTAGTGTGTACGCTTCTCATCCCAGTTGGGGAGATGGTCTGTCCCATAGCCATCAGTACGTCGTACTGGAGATAGTACACAGGTGCTCGTTAGGTTACGGGTACACCGGACAGGACTCGCAAGGGAACTGTTGGTTGGTTTTATACCCGTCGTCAGTTAACAGTTCCCAGGTGACATGAGTACAGCATAGTCCGCAGACTTGATACTGCTACTTCGCCTCGAGTGTGTCCCACTGTTATTAGATTGCTACCCTACCACGGCTCAAAGGAGTCGTGCAAACAGGTAGCAGTTGGGTGCAGTCTTGAGCACTTGGAGGCAATAGTGGTTAGACAGGATTCGTCTCTCCCGGTATTGGGAGATGATATCGCGCTGTGTCAGAGAGCCATTACGCAAAGTCCCTGGCCAGGGCAACCGAGATATACTGGTAGGTTCCAGTAGCTTCTCAGGGTGTAATGGGCTTCGCTCCGACACGACTTATACAGCTATTAGGGGACTGACGCTTGCCGCCCCCTGGGCTTGATATGTGATAGTCTTAGATGAACAGACCAGACTGTATGGAGATTGTCACATCAGGCTCAGTGGGAGTTCAGATGAGTTTTCCTCATCGGCCTTCTTATCGACATCTACCTGGGGACCGTTACGTACAGCTAGTGCCGCTTGCGGTCTGTGGTTAAACCCACTTCCAGCGTAGTGTCGAGTCTTTAGAGTCCCACACAGAGAGTTTTCCTGCTCTAGGCGAAACGATATAGAGGTCGTATGGTTTTACGACAAGGGTTCGAACGCATACGAATTTAAACGCACGTACGACGTTCGGACAGTTTTTACTAGCCGGCTTTGGTTTAAGCCAGATTCTAGTATCAGGTTATTGGATTTATACAGTCTAAAGTTTTTCCGTATTTTCACGGATAGGAGGGGCGTTCTCGTAATTTCACGAGAAGCTTCTAGAAGGTTGGTGACTTGGGGGTTTAGGTGGCATAACCATTAAATGAGATTAGTGACTCATTTGTGTGATTCATCATTGTCATTAATGCATCATAAATGGTTAATGACTCATGTAGATGGATCACTCATATGTATTTATGAAGCATGGTTGTTAAATCATTTATTTATTTTATTTGATAAATAATAATGCTTTATATATATCATGATAGATCATTATCTCATTATCATTCTCTTGCTCACCTTCTCTCTCCTCAAGCTCTCTCATTCTTGAAACCCTAACCCTAACCTCTCATGTGTTGAGATCAAGGGTTAGCTAGACTAATACATCCATAATCTTACTCTATATCCCCTAGGTAGCTTAGATTAGCACTTTAAGCAACCTAGTTATCTCAATTTGGAGATCAAGCTTGGAGAAGGAGCTTTCGGGTGGATCGTCTTTGACTCGAGGAGGCCGTTGAGGTGCCGATGTTCCAAGGAGCCTACGAGGAGTGGAGGACAGTGATGAAGACCCGAAGGACATGTAACGTGAGGTATAAGTTCGAATCCGAGTAGTTAAACCTCTAGAAGATAGCTAGTAACGGTTTAGAAAAGATTCATGCGCTCAAGTCCGTGTTACGAAGCTTTGATAATTGTTTTTCATATATTCCGCCTCCCCGCAAGTTCGTGGGGTGCGTGACATGGAATTACACATATATGCGGCAGAATTCAACCGTCTGAGCCGATTTGCTCCGTATATGGTCTCTTCAGAGGCCACCAGGGCCAGGTGCTTCTTACAGGGACTTGATTTTGAGCTACAGCAGTTGATCGCGTCACTCGAGTTGTAGACTTTTGCGCAGGTGCTCAACGCGGCACGAATTCAGGAGAAGCTGATCAATAAATTTAGGGGCCCCAGTTCGAGTGATAGGAGGCCCCTAATTGTTCCAGCGCGTATTCACACACCGTCTAGAGGAGTCATACTAGTTCACAGACCAGGGACGACACAGATGAAGCGTCCACTCACGCCCCAGCATCGCCCTCAGGGTAAAACCTTAGTTTGCGGCTACTGCAACAGGGATGGGCACACCCAGAAGGACTGTCGCTGTGCCAACGGACAGTGTTTGATTTGCGGATCCAGCCAGCACCGAGTCAGTGGTTGCCCCGAACGAACAGAGCTACAGGGAGGGTCTGGACCGCAGCAGCAGAGGTCACAGGAGCAGAGGCAATCCTACACAGGACGCGGTCAGGGACATGTTTTCACCTTGGCCGTCGAGCAGGCAGAGGCTTCAGGCGAAGTTGTCACAGGTATTCTACTCGTACATTCCATGCCAGCTAAAGTACTGTTTGATTCTGGAGTATCGCACTGTTTCATATCTGCGCATTTCGTTGATACACACTCCATACCACATGAACCATTAACTAAGGGTTAGGAAATACATACAGGTAATGGTGTTATAGTATCCAGTCGAGAATGTAGATCCTGTCCAGTTGTAGTGTGTGGCAGGGAATTCTATGCGAATTTCCGTGTGATCGGAACAGACAGCTATGACGCAATTCTCGGGATGGATTGGATGAGTACATTCCATGCAGTTATTGATTGCCGAGTAAGGAATGTGACTTTCTGCATTCCCAATCACCCAGAGTTTATTTTTGAAGGCGGGAGCGAATCTTTGGAGCCAGCCAAGTTCAGAGCCAAGCCAAAGGAGTTGACAGCTATGGAGATTGATGAGAGCCCACCCCCGAATATTGTTCAGGATTTTCTGGATGTGTTTCCTGAAGATTTACCAGGTCTACCACCTCTCCGCGTTTTGTAATTCTCTATTGATTTGATTCCAGGTACAGCACCAGTTTCCAAGGCCTCATACAGAATGGCACCAGTTGTGTTGGCAGAATTGAAGAAGCAAATTGGGGAACTCATGGAGAAAGGATTTATCCGCCCAAGCGCTTCACCGTGGGGTGCACCAGTTTTGTTGGTAAAGAAAAAGGATGGATCTCTACGGATGCGCATAGACTACCGGGAGCTGAACAAAGTCACGATAAAGAACAAATATCCCATTCCGTCCATCGACGACTTATTTGATCAGTTAAGTGGGGCCAGAGTATTTTTGAAGTTGGATCTCCGTTCGGGTTATCACCAGATCAGAGTAGCGGCCGAGGATATATGCAAGACGGATTTCAGGACCCGATACGAGCATTATGAGTTCCTTGTGATGCCGTTTGGTGTTACCAATGCTCCAGCTATATTTATGGATCTGATGAATCGGGTATTTGCGAAATATTTGGAAACGTTTGTCGTTGTATTCATCGACGACATACTAGTCTACTCTA
Source organism: Agapanthus africanus (assembly GCA_030015575.1). Lineage (NCBI taxonomy): Eukaryota > Viridiplantae > Streptophyta > Magnoliopsida > Asparagales > Amaryllidaceae > Agapanthus > Agapanthus africanus. The sequence continues at coordinate 387,315,653 of CM057349.1, read as the reverse complement.
AGACTCGAGAGGAGCACGTCGAACACTTGCGAACAGTATTATGAATTCTTCGGAAAGAGAAGCTGTATGTGAAATTGAGCAAGTGTGAATTCTGGCTCGATAAGATGCAGTTCTTGGGACACATTGTTTCGGGCGAAGGCATCTCAGTGGACCCGGCAAAGATAGAATCTGTTAGAGATTGGCCAACACCGAAGTCAGTGGCCGAGATCAGAAGCTTCCTGGGACTGGCCGGATATTATCGACAGTTCGTTCAAGACTTTGCATGAGTCGCTGAACCCTTGATGAAGCTGACACGGAAGGTTGTGCCGTATGTGTGGACGGAGGAGTATACTCGGGCTTTTGAGACACTGAAGCAGAAATTGACCACGGCGCCTATTCTTACAGTACCAGATAATTCCGGTGGGTTGGTGATACATAGCGATGCTTCAGGGAAGGGCCTAGGCTGTGTTCTGATGAAGCATGGTCGGGTGGTTACTTACGCCTCACGACAGCTGAGGAATCACGAGAGGAACTACTCTACTCATAACTTGGAGTTAGCCGCAATGGTTTTCGCATTGAAGATCTAGAGGCATTACCTGTTAGGCGAGAAGGTAGAGGTGTACACAGATCACAAGAGTCTGAAGTACGTCTTCACTCAGAAAGAACTGAATATGAGGCAGCGCTGATGGCTAGAGTTAATGGCGGACTATGACTTAGACTTGTAGTATCATCCGGGAAAAGTAAATGTTGTACCAGATGCTCTCAGTTGCAAGCCAGCGGTAATGCTGTTGACCAGCCAGAGGAGCATCATTGAAGATTTTTAGAAGCTCGAGCTAGAGGTCGTTACACCGAGTGCAATAGGGCAATTTTGGCAACTACAGGTGCAGTCTTCTCTCATAGATCGCATCAAGGCTGCGCAACCTGATGATCCTCGATTGCAAAAGTTCAGAGAGCAGGTGGAAGCCGGGCTGAGAACAGACTTACTCATATATTAAGACGGTTCTTTGAGATTCGGTAGCAGACTCTGCGTACCCAAAGGAGAGGTTCGAGAAGAGGTACTAGCTGAGGCTCATAGTTCAGCTTATTCTATGTCCAGGAGGCACGAAAATGTATCGAGATCTGAAGCAACACTTTTGGTGGAACGGGATGAAGCGAGAAATTGCACGGTTTGTATCCAGGTGTTTGGTATGTCAGCAAGTGAAGGTGGAACACCAGAGAACAGCGGGGCTGTTACAACCGCTTCCGATACCAGAATAGAAGTGGGAGCACATTACTATGGATTATGTGACTGCCTTACTACGGAGCCCTAGAGGCAACAAAGCCGTTTGGGTTATCGTCGACCGCCTTACAAAAGCTGCACACTTTATACCTTTCCGGGTGGGATAGTTGATAGAGTCGCCGGCAGAGAAATACATGCAAGAGATAGTGCGACTTCATGGAGTTCCGGTCAGTATTGTGTCAGATCGAGACACCAGATTTGTTTCTCACTTTTGGAGAAGCTTACAGGAGAGTCTGGGCACCCGCCTCAAGTTCAGCACAACGTATTATCCACAACAGACGGACAATCCGAGCGCATGATTCAGACGCTCGAGGACATGTTGAGGGCTTGTATGTTGGACTTCCAGGGTTCTTGGGAGGATCATCTGCATCTGGTTGAGTTTTCTTATAACAACAGTTACCAAGCTAGCATCCAGATGGCTCCTTTCGAAGCACTTTACGGGCGTAAATATCGATCCCCTGTTTGTTGGGATGACGTGGGCGAACAAATATTACTGGGCCCTGAACTCATTGTTCAGACGGTAGACAAAGTCCAGATGATCAGACAGTGCATTAAGACGATTCAGGATCGACAGAAGAGTTGGGCGGATGCCAGCCGGAGAGCATTAGAATTTGAAGTCGGAGATCACGTATTCCTGAAGATTTCCCCTACCCGCGGAGTCATCAGGTTTGGAGGTCACGGGAAACTCAGTTCTCGGTTCGTCGGACCTTTTGAGGTGCTAGAGCGAGTGGGAGAGGTGGCCTATCGACTTGCCGTGCCTCCGTCGCTAGCTGGTGTGCACAATACTTTCCACGTATCTCAGTCGCGACGTTATGTTCGGGATGAGAGCCATGTTCTGGACCACTCGGAGTTAGCCTTGGGCAATGACTTGTCGTACGAAGAGCAGCCCACCACTATCCTCGACCGCAGAGAAAAAGTGCTGAAGAATAAAGTCATTCCGTTAGTCCGAGTGTCTTGGGGCGGTCGTTCCCAGGAGAATCTACCTAGGAGCGTGAGGAGGATATCCGTGCGCGTTTTCCACATCTGTTTGTGTAGTGCTGTTTTGTTGTCTCTCTTCTAAATTTCAAGGACGAAATTTTGTAAGGAGGGTATGATGTAAATTCCCAGTTCCGTAAATAAAATTTTCCCATATTTCTCCAAGTCCCCTTGAATGTTTTCTATTTTCTCCGCATTTTTTTTGTATGAATTGCGATGCTTAGGTTTCAAATATTAAAACTTTTCTAAACAAAAGAAATAAAAAGCCCAAGGAAAAACCCCCGGCCCAAACCCTAAGCCTATGCCCTTACCCCATGCCCGACCTGGCCTCATGCCCATACCCGACCCGTTCTTTTCCCCACTCCCATTTATTTTCCCGCTTCTTCTTCCTCCTTCCCCACGTCGTCCGTCGATCCATGCCCCCGCTCCCCGTTCGCGACCACGACCCCACGCCTTTACCCACGATCCCATACGCATGCGCTCACGAACTCCCTCGACCTCGTCTCCCTCTTTCATACAAAGTCGAGCCCTCATCCCACTGCCTCTCTTTTCACTGCGCCACTGCGTCCTCGCCTAAAGCTTTCCCCAACTGCCGAGCTCTGACCACAACAACTCTTCTTCCTCCTCTCATTGCCACCTTCTCTTCACATTCCACTACCCGCCTGCACTACCGCAACCCACCGCGAGTATTGCCGACCAACTCCACCTCCATCACCGCAAACAGGCGATAGCCACTTCAAGCTCCCCTGCAACCTCCTCACTTCACAGTCGTCATCACTTCCATCACCTCCGGTCTTCCCCACTACCATCGTCGTCTCTCGCATCGACCACCTCCAATAACCATCTGTCACCACCGCCTCGCCTCAGCCGGCATACCAAAACGACCGTAGCCGTCGACCTCCCTGAGCTACTACCTTACAGCACTGAGATCGTCGCCTCCACCAATCACGATAAGCCCCAGCTCCCAGCAAACCCAACCGAGCTTCATCCAAGCTCACACCCGAACCCCATTGCACGCCTCCACCGTTAGCCCTGGTCGACCACCGCGCCACCAACGCCCTCGAATAACCATTATCAAGCAAGTATACTGCTTGCTCCATGCTAACTTTATCTATTACAATTCAAAATACCAATAAATTCCGTATATACCTTTCGTGCGAAATAATATAATGTCAGTGTTCGATGCAAAACCCGAATGGAAAAATCCCGTTAATTTGAAGGAAACTGATCACATAGGATGGCCCGAGTAATAACGAACGCTGTGTTATGATTTGGCTAGAAAATACGGTCTTTAATGACGTGACAGACCTTTCCCATTTAGACCCGTAAAACTAAAACTTTCCCGTACCTGAAACTCGTAAAAATTATAGTTAATTGATTACAGACCAGAATGTTACTTTCAAGGGCTCATATCGAAGCCGACTCGATGACCTATAACCCCATAAGAGTTTTAATTTGCTTCTATACTAAAAGGGTGACAGAAATTGGTTCGGAGTGCGGCTCTGGACTGCAGTCCAGAGCAGCTTTGGCTGTCGATTCCCGTTTTGTAATGCTTTCACTCTGCTGTATGGAAATGTTATAATGCCGAAACCTATACCATAGCTAAGATAAATCTATTAGCTAACCAATGAAAGTGATTTCATCCATTTCTACTGCTGTTTACTATTTACACTGTATTTTAAATTAACAGAACCTATACCCCATTGTTGTACAGTGTATAACTTCTAGTACACCTTGGATATCATCGATCTTTCTGGTGAGTTGGAAACCTAACTGATAAACCTAAATTTTATTCAACTATAGAGTCACCTAATTTTGATCCCAACAGGGTGAAAATTGTGTTGTGAAATGGGCCTTCAGTTCAGGAACTGAAATTCCAGCAGCGAACACTTAAAACGAAACGACTGTAACTAGCAAACCCGAAACCTGATTGTCCTGAAATTAATTTTGTTGAACTGCTGACTGAGTTTACTTATTACCTCTTTTGTATCTTTTTGCTAAATTTTAAATGCATGATTCAATACGAATTTTCTATGTTCATAAGAAGCATAACGACTTGTACTGTAAATAAACTGTTTAGCGGCATGATTTATAGTTCTACCTGACTACAAGACCTTTAATGACGGTGAACATTTGTGTTAATTATCAGTGTATATTGCATTATTGAAAGTGTGAAGTGTTGGTGTGGTTGTGTCAAGTACGCCAGTGAATAGTGAGTGATTCGTGATAATGAACCATATAGTGAACAGTGAATAAAATCGTGCTACTGATGCGTACCTGTACACAACTAACCCTTATTCATGAATAGTGAAACTTGGGGAAAAAGGGAAAATCGAAGTGGAAAGGGAGTTGTATTTAGCGAGGTCAGTGATTTAGAGGATGATCATTCGAACAACGACTCTTATATATATTAAGTTGGGCCTAGCGATCCGGTTGACAGGGTTATGTCCCGGGTAACAGCGGGCCGTAGTCTTGGATATGTACGAGACCCTCGTTAAACATGATCCTCCTTTCCACAACTCGATTTCAAAAGTGACTTAGAGACCGATAGGGACACACATCATACAGTGCATCAGCTAGTGACATATTGATTACCTGCATTTTTCTCCACTGTTATTACTTTCATGTTCTTGTCTTTAGTTATTATTATAATATTGCTATTATGTCGCTCTGACAACCTGAGTATGCATGCTCAGACCTCGAGGAAGAACCAATTCAGGAGTCGGACCTTCCTTTCGAGCTTGCGGAGATTTAGGCGGTCGTGCCTCCATTACCTTTACTGCTTTCCCTAAATAAACCTTGTATTCGCACTTGGTTAGTAGCTCTTCCTTATTTTGTTGTAAATTGTGAACAATGAAAGTTGATGTAATAACTAGTGATGTATTTCCTTTACTTCTGTGCTGTGTTTACTGATTACTATGTAACGCTAGAAGCCGAAGTGTGGCTACGGCAGAATTATTCCTTGACCGTAGGAGTATGGCTGGCCTAGTCATCTCTCGTATTCCATATTTTGGGAAGCGGGGCGTGACACAAATCGCAACAAAACCAATTCATTTCACCAAAATATCAAATCCATTCTATTCCATTCATTTTCAAAACAATTCAATTATATTCGGACATTGCAAAAAATGACGATCAAGAAGATGCATAATCAACTTATTGGGAGGCACCGCCGGAGGATAGTGAGTGAAATCGAGCAGATCTTACAGTGTTTATCAATAGACAAAATATTAGATATGATTTAGGAGATAATAAACTATATGTAAGGTTTTAAATATTAGATATCGGTATCGTCTCGGATTAACGTTTTTCATATCGGATAGCATATGTTGGACGATATATCGACGATACTAATTCATATCGGTTATCGGTATCGAGTATATCAGGTGTCAATATCAAATTTTTTACATATCAGGTGTCAATATTTGGCATATTGGGTATCGGTATCGGGTATATCGGTTATGAATCTTTGAATATTATCTAAATTGACATATGCTGTAGTTTTAGCGACATATAAATAACCACAATGAAATAAATTATGCAAGAAAAATATTCAAATAAGAAAATAAAATAATTAAGATACCATGATTCTAAACTTATTAATTTTATATACTTACTTGCAACTTTCAATATGATATTCACGATAATAAACTATATGAAATTTCTATTAAAACGAAGGATTATTAATTAAACTCACATCCGGTACTTCTCTTCCTTAAAGCATCAGCCTTCGGATCAGGAGTGTCCTCGCCTCAATATCGGCGAGGGCTTCTACTCTGTTCAAAATGAAGGGATCGTTTAGCACCCTCGACGGGTTTCGGCGCGCATCAAGTATGCTATTTAAAAAAAATTCTAGGGTGCCGAGCGAGCCCGACCAAGAATTTAACTAGAGAATTAAGGTTTTTATAGCATGTAAACAAACTTTACACTAAATAATATAGGAAAACAACCTTTGTAGATCGGTCCTTTACTTCTAAAGCTCTGTATAGTAGTCCCTTAGCTCCAAATAGTGGTGTCCCGAACTCTCCTTAGGCTCCACTAGACGAAAGGAACGAGCTTGCTCAAGGATCTTCGAGGCCGAAGATGATCTACGTCGAAGAATCTCTAACTCAAGCTATCTCTTCACTAATTGATGTATTAGTGAAGTAAACAATCTATACTAAATGGCTAATTTGGTATAAATTGATGAAGTAGGAATTTTGCTCACTTTAGAATTATTTTTCTCCTTTTCTTTTTCACCTCTCTTGAAAGCTAGAGAGCAAAAGAAGGAGATAAAGAAGAAACTCAAGTGATCAAGTGATGAACCATGGGTGAGAAAATATCTCATGTAGAGACTTAACTATGGCTAAAGATAATGGTTATGTTAATAAATATCTAGAGTAAAACAAAACTAGTGGACTAAGTCAAGGTTTCTACATACTTCCACAAGCATCTCAAACCATGGAAATTTCCACCTAATTTTGATTTATCTCTTTATAATTAATCACCCAAATTATCTTTAGTTAGATATGAGTCTCATACACCCAAGTCCAATATATCATCTTGCATGACACAAAAATAAATACATTAATATATCATATATATATATATTTGTATGTATTTATAGAAAATAAATTCTTAAGTGAGCTAATATTAGTTAATGTATATTAATATATCAAATATATAATTATACATTAAATTATTAAATCATCACTTGATTTAATAACTCGGCTATATCATAAATAACCGACTTATACCATTTACATGTATATCAAATATACATATAACAATTATTGAATCAACACTTGATTCAATAATCCGGTTATATCACATATAAGCTATATCGCGAGATTAGAATACTGTATCACATACAAGTATCAATCTCGGTCTCGCACATATCACATATGTGCCCTGTTTCGTTTCGCTTGAGCTAGGAAACCTCTGTGCAGAACTCTAAAGACTCGTCAATACTCTAGTAGTAGGTGATGATCATATCAGCCACCCATAAGCCATCAACGGTACTAGCTGGACGTAACGGCTACCCAGGTATTGAGCGATCAGAAGATCAACAGAAAAACTTGTCCATACTCCCGTGAATCCAATAAGTAACATTACCGTATAGTCCGGTATCTTCGTCTGATATGTCGCATATCGAGTCTGGGGCTGGTAAACGTCAGAACCCAATAACTTGATAAGTTATGCCGATATGAGGCTCATAACGGGTTGAGAAACTTCTGATAACACTTACCAGTAAATCTCAGTATCAGCCATAGCCAGGGACTTCCTGTTATAGCCAATCGAGCATAGCGTAACATCAACCCCCAATACAGGGAGAGATGAAACCCCTCCTATCTCTCATTGCCTCCATATGACTCGGGACAATACCCAAAACCACCTGTTTGCACGCTCTCTTGAACGTGGTAGGGTGGAAATCAAAGCACAGTGGGAATCACACAAGACTCTATGACAATCTCGGGTCTATAGACTAACCTGTACCAGTGTCACCAGAGAACTGCTATCTGACGCTAGGTATAATACCATCTAGGAGTTCTCGGCGAGTCCTGTTCAGTATACCCAGTCTCCACTGAGCACCCGTATACAATCTTTAATGTCAAACACCAATGGATATGGGATCATCCATCGCCTATCAAATGGGTCAAGAAACGTATACGCTAGTCTACTTTGGAATATCGATGTCTCGTCTCGATACACCTACGACTGGGAACAATTAAAGGATGAACTAGTGGACTACCCTGGCCCCACAATTATGATTGCATCATAATCCTAGTAGTCAAGTATACATCCTGAGGGCTTTATCAACATGTGAGAGCAAGACAGTTTCACAATACTAGTCTACATGTTAAGATAAAGAGTAACCAGATAGCATACTATCATGTCGAGCAAGAAAGTCCTCTCTATATATGTCGAAGCATCCATTATAATATATAATCATGTACAATAATGGCCTCTAGGACATACATACAACTAACAATCTTCCACTTGTATTAAGGCCAGTTGTTGTAGTATCTCATACCCAATATTCCGAAGAGTTTGTCAAATTGTATCTGGGGTATAGCCTTCGTGAGTGGATCCGCCGTGTTATTCTTCATATCAACTCTCCTGACCTTGATCTCCCGGCAATCAACCATCTCCCGGATCAGGAGATACCGTCTCAGTATATGCCTGGATCGCTGATGGGACCTGGGTTTCTTGGTTAAAGCCACAGCTCTATTGTTATCGCAATACAAAGGTATTAGATGCTCAATGGATGGAACCACACCAAGTTCAGTTATGGACTTCTTCTTCCTAACAGCCTCTTTGGCGGTATCTTTAGCAGCGATGTATTCAGTCTCCATCGTCGAGTCTGCTACGGTATCTTGCTTGGAACTCTAACAACATACCGCCCCTCCATTGAGGGTGAAGACAAAACCCAAGACCGACTTAGAGTCATCCTTATCACTCTAGAAGCTCGAACCAGTAAAGGACTCCACTTGGAGTTCACCGTTACCATACACCAAGAACATTTCTTTAGTCCTTCTCAAGTACTTAAGAATGTTCTTCACAGCTGTTTAGTGATTCTCCCCAGAATCCGATTGATACCTGCTTACAACACTAAGTGCGTAATGCTACATCCGGTCGAGTGCATAACATCGCATTCATGATAGACCCGACTGTCGAAGCACAGGGTATCCCTTGCATGCGAGACCTCTCCAAATCAGTCTTGGGGGACATCTCTTTGGAGAGAGTGATTCCTGAGATCGTGGGTAAATTCCCACACTTGGAATCTTCAATACTAAACCTCTTTAGTATGGTGTCAATATACCTGGATTAGGACATGATTGTTTGAGTTTTGCGTGTTCAATTTTAGTTAATTACCGCAATCAAGATGGTTTCGCTTGTAGCTAGCCGGTTGAGTACGGGTCATCCGCAGGGAGATGGGAATCTTTTTCTATATGCTTTCACGAGTTAAGTCCAAAGTCCAGATTTGTTTGTGATTCACTAAGTGTTAAAATGATATGTAAAGAGAGCTTGTTAGGGATAGGATTAGGTTAGTTTGAGTTAGGAGTCGCTCACTTCTTTCGTTACCACTCTTAATATCGGTGTTACGGTAATCGGCAACAATGGGGATTAGCACGACTAGGAAGGAACTTGCGAGTATAAGCTAGGCTTTCCAACGCATAAGTTCTTCCTTTTGGTGCTTGTCCGTCCGTTCTTGGCTCTTAGCTTTAACCTCCGGTTAATTCAACCACAACCGGTCTCACTACGAAATCACAGCTATCATGTAGGATAGGGTGCCGTAGGGAGCGGATTGTGGTTCAATTAACGGGAGTTCGATTTAAGATGTTGGGCAAGGAAAGAGTGAGACAGATTTCCTTCTCTCAAACTTCCCTTATCCTACCCTAACAAGTATGGAAACTACTCACCCATTACAAGAAGAACGAAAAATAAAACAAAGGAGGAAGATAGAAAGAAAGAGATTAGAAGATAACAACTAGCTATTTGCGAGCTCACCTTGGCAAGGATCAAACGTAAGCATCATGGTTGTTTAAGGATAAAGGAAAAGAGGACAAGAAAGAAACAACAATAAATAACAACAGCTAAATTATCAAATAAAGATTACAAGCAATTAACATAACAAGAACAAGACAAGTATGATAACAAAAAGATCTTCTTTATTCATCATCCTTCACTCACAAAAGCTCACTACAAGTTTTTTAATGGAGAAGTGATGAGAAGAGGAAGAAGAACAACAAGTATTCTAAAACCTAAAATACAAGATTAAGCACCCTTGGCTTTGGCAAGTTCTGGACTATTTATAGGCAGGGAGATGGAAACCTAGGGCAACATTCTGAAACAAAATGAAATGACCAATCTGCCCCCAAAATTTCTTCAGCCGACAAGCTTAAATGGCCGCAGAACCGCGGCCTAAACCCCCTATTGGCCGCGGTTCCGCGGCCCTATAGGAGAGTTGGGGTCTCTGCTTTTGTGTGCTTCCCTGGTCTTCTATGTCCTTTATTCTGGTACATGTTTTTTCTCAGATTTTCTTCACGATTTTTCCAGAATTTCTGTTGATCAAAAGGTGATTTGATGTGGATCTTTTTGTCATGATTTTTTCGAGCTCTGCATAGATATCTTGGACTTGGTGTTGCCATTGTGCTTTGTGCATGAAGGTGACAATCGATTTGCCATTTCGTCTCTTAAACTGGTGTGTGGCAACATACGGATAGAGAGCGGAGACCCGTGTTTTATCTGTGGTTGGCAGGAATCCGGATTTTGTCGTGCTTTTCCATGAATTTCATCGTTTAGCCGAGAACCTGTATCCTGCAATTGACTAGCAAACACGGCTCAAGAGTACCTACCGATAAGCAATATGATAAAAATTGGGCGGTATAAAAATACAAAAATCTGATATGAACAAATACCCCCAAACTTATCATTTGCTCATCCCGAGCAAAGCTAATTTATTCACAAAAAATTCCTAACCTCACTTTCGCAGGGAACGCGATTGTACTGAGCATGTGCAACAAGTCGTTAAACCTCTAGGTGTCCCTAGTAGGAGGAGTGTTGTCTCCTGAGGGTTTTCAGCGGATACTACCCAAAAAATCCGGTCAAGCTAGTTTTGCAAAATAACTATGATTTAAACTCTAAAGTTTTGTTTCAGAAAATAACAATTCTATTATCCTAAGTCTAGACTATCGAACCCTTATTTTTCACACCTCGCTTCTTATTTAACTACAGATTTTATATGTCTTTACGTGCAGTGCAAATAGTGTTGTTAATTTTTCAGAATGATCGATTTAAGTCATCATGTCACACAAAAAGCCCAGATAAAATTTTTAAAAGGATCATATAAGTTTTATAAAGAGTTAAGCATTTTTCAAGTTTCGTTTTCCAGTAAGGCTTCAACTTCAGAATTTCTATCTTCCTTAACAGGAAACTAGGTCTTATTTCTCACTCCACCTTTTTCTTGTTTTCATTTCATACACACCTCAGTGAACGTGCAATAGTCTTTATCATAGAATAAAACCTTTATATCTCCGCTAAATTTTTTTTATAAAAGCCTGTCTTTTATCAAGATTATTCTCACACAAAGAACCGTTAGGAATTTTAACTCGGAGAGAACACTTGCTTGACTTTGTTTTAATCCGGACTTTCTAGGCTTCTTAGCGAGCTTTGGGCCAATGCACCCAAACCAGTTGGCTTTAGGGCATTAGGTTTAGAAACACCCCAGCGGACTTAATTACTCAAGTTACCTAGGTCCAAAAAACAAAAGACAATTTGGCATGAAAATCATGATGATTCAATGCGAACGGAGATATAACCGGCAGTTCAATTATTTTTTGGATAAAAGACGTGTTTAGTGGGTTTTGGTGTGTAATCATTCCAATCAAGTTTCAGATGGGTTATTTTTCAGACTTAGTTCCAATTAAGACATCAATAACATTCCTTCATATTTACTTTACTTCATAAACTATTCTTGATATTACTTATTTCAGAACAAACCTATTTGATCCTCAGAAAATCATTTATCCATTTAAAAGTTTTTAGACATAAAAGACTTGTCATTTAATTTCTAAAACTCACGACACGTGTAGTGTGATGTAAAGACGTATATCGGCTATAGTTAACTTCAAAGCAGAGTTATCTTTCAGGTTTTCAAAATCTAAAAATAAGATTTAGTTATTCTTATCTTATCAAACAAAACCGTCGAAATGTTGAATCAGAGTCCTCCCACTAGCTAACTCGACAAAAAAGTTTTTATGTTTTTAGAAAATTTTCTGATTTTTATGGATTTTATGGATTTTAATATGCAGATGCAAAATATACATATGAATGCGAAGGTAAGAAATGCGTACCGAGCGTACCCCCAAACTTAAACTGGACAGTGCCCTCACTGTCTTTGCATGAAGAGATCATTGAAGGGTCAAAATTGTCGGTTAGATATACACAATTTTTTTTGTTTTTGTTTTTTTTGTTTTTGTTTTTTTTAAAGAAAAGAAGAATAGCAAAAATGGAAAAGAATATCCACAAATATACAAAATGGTATATACATACCCCCAAACTTATTTGGAACAGTGTCTACTGTTCTTGGCTGGATAACCGAAGTTTGGTGGTCGGCAGAGGAAGATTATGCAGGGTAAACCGGCTCCTGTAAGACCAGGAGCTCCTCTGTTGGTTTGGTACTAAGGTACGGTTTAAGTCGGTGTCCGTTTACTTTGAAAAATGAACCGTCCTTTGGATTCTCCAAATCCACAGCGCCATGCGGATACACATTCCGCACAAAATACGGCCCTTTCCAGCGAGATCTGAGCTTTCCTGGATGGAAGTGTAGTCGGGTGTCGTAAAGCAGTACCTGTTGACCAGGTACGAAAGTTTTGCGCAAAAGGTGTTTATCGTGAAACACCTTCGTTCGGTTCTTAACGACAACCGCGTTATCGTAAGCCTCATCCCTAAGCTCGCTTAATTCGTTCAACTGCAGCTTCCGATGGCTGCCCGCATCTTCGAGAGACAGATTCAGCTCCTTTGTCGCCCAAAATGCGCGATGCTCTATTTTGACAGGGAGGTGGCAAGCCTTTCCGTACACAAGCCGATAGGGAGACATGCTAAGATCGGTCTTATAAGCGGTTCGAAATGCACAAAGGGCATCAGTGAGTTTCAGCGACCAATCTTTTCGGTTCTTGGAAACCGTCTTTTCCAGTATCTGCTTGATTTGCCGATTTGAAACATCGGCCTGCCCACAGGTTTGGGGGTGGTAGGGCATGGATAGCTTATGATTAATGGAATATTTCCGCATCAAGGCCTTGAAAGTCTTATTGCAGAAATGAGTTCCATTGTCGCTAATGATCGCTCGGGGGTGCCCCAAACGGGAGAAAATGTTTTCTTTAAGAAATCTAATGACAACCTTGTTGTCATTAGTCCGGCTGGGCACAGCCTCGACCCACTTAGGGACATAATCAACAGCGAGAAGGATGTACAAGTTCCCAAAAGAGCTGGGAAATGGCCCCATGAAATCGATCCCCCAAACGTCGAAAATCTCCACAACCAAGATTGGTTGGAGCGGCATCTCGTTCCTCCGGGATATCTGGCCCAAGTGTTGGCACCGGGAGCAAGTCTTGCAATAGTCATGAGCGTCTTTGAAAAGTTGTGGCCAGTAGAAACCACATTGCAAGATCTTCTCAGCTGTTTTTCTGGGGCCAAAATGCCCGCCACATGCTTGGTCGTGGCAAAATGACAGCACACTCTTGAATTCATCGTCAGGGACACACCGACGAATTATCTGGTCGGGACAGTACTTGAACAGATAGGGTTCGTCCCAGTAAAAGTGTTTTACTTGGGATAAGAAGCGAAGTCTGTCCTGACTTGACCATTCAGTCGGAAGTAATCCTGTGGCCAAGTAGTTCACAATATCTACGAACCAGGGTTCGCAAGATACTGTCAAGAGCTGTTCATCCGGGAAAACGTCATTGATCGGAATTTGAAGCGATGGCGAAGAAGGAAGTCATGAGAGATGGTCAGCGACGACGTTTTCACATCCTTTTTTGTCCTTGATGACAAGGTCAAACTCTTGAAGTAAGAGGATCCAACGTATCAGCCGAGATTTTGCATCTTTCTTCGCAAAAAGATGGCGCAGAGCAGAATGGTCTGTGTAGACAATGACTGGAGAGCCGATGAGGTAGGGCCTGAACTTTTCTAAAGCAAATACAACAGCTAAAAATTCCTTCTCAGTTGTTGTATAATTGAGTTGGGCGTCGTTCAGGGTTCGGCTAGCATAATAGATTACGTGCGGCATCTTGTTAATGTGTTGTCCAAGGACAGCACCAATGACAAAGTCGGATGCATCGCACATAATCTAAAATGGGTGCGTCCAGTCAGGCGAAGAGAGAACGGGAGCAGAAGCGAGTGAGCTTTTTAATGACTCGAATGCAGTCACACAGCTCGAGTTGAAGTCGAATGGCGTGTCCTTGGCCAGCAGAAGAGTCAAGGGCCTAGCAATCTTGCTAAAGTCCTTGATGAACCGTCTATAGAAACCGGCATGGCCAAGGAAGGCTCGGATATCTCTGACGCATCGGGGAGGAAGGAGATTGGAAATGACTTCAATCTTTGCTTTATCTACCTCAATGCCTTTTTGCGAGATGATATGTCCTAAGACAATACCTTCGCGCACCATGAAGTGGCACTTCTCCCAGTTCAAAGTGAGATTCTTGTCCTTACACCGGGTAAGGACAGCGTCGAGATGCAGCAGATACTCGTCAAAGGAATCGCCGAAGATGGAGAAATCGTCCATGAAGATCTCCAAGAATTTTTCCACCATGTCTGAGAAGATTCCCATCATACACCGCTGGAAGGTAGCGGGCGCATTGCATAACTCAAAGGGCATGCGACGATATGCAAACGTGCCGAAAGGACAAGTGAAAGTGGTCTTGTCCTGGTCTTTTTCGGCGATGGGAATCTGATTATAGCCGGAGTAGCCATCAAGAAAACAGTAGTACCCGTGTCCGGCCAATCGTTCAAGTATCTGGTCAATGAAAGGTAGCGGAAAGTGGTCCTTCCGTGTTGCGGCGTTGAGTTTTCTGTAATCAATGCATACTCGCCACCTAGTTTGGGTGCGAGTAGGGATTAACTCGTTCGCCTCGTTAGTGATGACCGTTATACCTGACTTCTTGGGGACAACATGAATGGGGCTAACCCACTGGCTATCAGAGATAGGGTAAATGATACCACTATCCAGATATTTTACGATCTCCTTATTCACAGCCTCCTTCATGACTGGGTTGAGACACCTTTGTGGATCCCTGGCTGGTTTGGCATCATCCATTAAATGAATGTGATGTTCAACGATCAGGGGACTAATCCCCTTGATGTCCGCCATGGACCAGCCAAAAACTTGCCTATTGCTGTGCAAGACCGCAAGAAGGGCTTTCTCTTGCTCTGGAGCTAGAGAAGCCGAGATGATGACTGGGAGGGTCTCGTTCTCACCCAAGTAAGCATACTTAAGGTGAGACGGTAAAGGCTTGAGTTCGAGCGTTGGAGGTGAAACGATGGAAGGCAAGATTGGTGAAGAGGTCTCGAACTCAAAGGACTCCAGCAAAGGTTCAAAACGAGTGTATGCGACCGAGTTGGATGGTTCAGGTAACTCATCCGGAAATTCGAAGGATTTGAACTCGGGTGGTGAGTGGCTAAGATCGTTCGAGAATGTGAAACACTCGTAGTCATTGTCGGGCGTAGAAACAGCAGCAGGTTCGAAGAGGAACGCACTAGTGGCGTTAAGGTTATCGTGATCGAACAGAAACTCCTCGAATTCACACTCTTCTGGAGTGATCTCCTGGATCTAGCAAACGTCCAGTATATGAGCATTAGGTTCGGTGGGCTGATTCCCCAACCTAAAAATGTTGAGTTCAATTATCATATTACCAAAAGATAGGTTCATCGAACCATTGCGACAATTGATCACGGCATTTGAGGTTGCAAGGAATGGGCGGCCGAGTATCACCGGAATTTGATTCCGGGGGTTAGCTACAGGCTGTGTGTCTAAAACAATGAAGTCAACAGGGAATATGAAGTCCCCAACCTTGATTAACACATCCTCTAGCTCACCCCTAGGATGGGTGATCGATCGGTCGGCCATTTGGAGAGTGCAGTGTGTGGGTTTCAGCTCTCCTACACCTAGGTTCTCATATACTGAGTACGGAAGCATGTTAACACTTGCACCAAGATCTAATAGTGCGCGGTTGATGTTCTTATCCCCAATGGTAATAGAAATCGTAGGACAGCCAGGGTCCTTCCGTTTTTGCGGTAAAGATTGGGTAAGAGTATCACTCACAGCACTAGCCAAGAATACTTTCTTGGGTACCTGAGACTTCCTCTTTTTCGTGCACAAGTCCTTTAAGATTTTCGCATAAGACGGGACTTGTTGGACAACATCTAAAAGGGGAATGTTAATGTTAACCTGCTTAAACAACTCTAGAATCTTCTTCATTTGTGGATTTTGTTTATTAGATCTCAACTGGTTTGGAAATGGGATGTTTTTAAAATTGGTTGAGTCCAATGCTGGAGGAGGAGATTGTGGAGTTGGAACGGATCCCAGAACTGGTGTTTTCGTGGAGTGAGAATTGGGTCCGTTTAGAGCAGAAGAAGAGGAAGAGCCTTTTGAAGAATGGAGAATAGGCTCAGAAGACGAAGAAGCAGGAGAAGAAGAAGAAGAAGCAGCGGCCGGGGTGTCATCGTTGATCCGTGTGCCAATATTGTTTTGCAGCATCCTTCCCGATCTCAATGTGGTCACGACACTCACATTATTGTTCTGTTGTTCAAGAGCAACATGTACATTATGTGGGTGACCGGGATTAGGGAGTGGCTGGGACGGGAGCTTCCCCTTCTCTCGCTCGCTTAAGGCCGCATTCAGCTGTGCAATCTGGGCCTCGATGGTCTTGATGCTTTGCCCGTGAGCGGCAGTGTGTTGCACTAAGGACTGAATGGAAGACTGGATGTTGGCGGTGGACTAAGTTGATTGTTTAACGAATGCCTCCAGACTTCGTTCGAGCGAGTAAACCTTATCGTTGTTTGACGGAACAAAATTGTTTTGGGGAAAAGAATTGTTGGGTGCAAAGTTGTTCGTCTGATTTTGAAAAGGTTGGGGTTGGAAGGGCTGCTGAAATTGATGTTGAGTTTGTTGTTGTGCTTGTTGTTGCGGCGGAGGGGGTCTTTGGAAATTGTTGCCTTGGAATTGATGCTAATTCTGATTCCAGGCAAAATTGGGGTGGTTCCTCCAATCGGGATTGTACGTGGAACAGTATGGATCATTTCTC
Source organism: Agapanthus africanus (assembly GCA_030015575.1). Classification (NCBI taxonomy): domain Eukaryota; kingdom Viridiplantae; phylum Streptophyta; class Magnoliopsida; order Asparagales; family Amaryllidaceae; genus Agapanthus; species Agapanthus africanus. Next base: position 387,298,637 of record CM057349.1, on the reverse strand, counting down.
GGTCTTTGCTGAAATGCAGCATTAACCTGATCCTGTCCTTGAGATGGAGAATTGTAAGGACACTCTTCGGTTAAATGAGAAGGATCGGAACAACAAGCACAAATGGTACGATGGGGAAGAACAGGGGCAGGAGAAGGAGATGAAAATTTGCTCTCTATCGCTTCAAGTTTTCTCGTTATTGCAACCATTTCAGCTTTCATCGCAATAGAGACATCAAGTTGGTGAATTCCTACCCTAGAATGACCGGTAGAAGTGGAGGTAGAAGAAGAAGAAGTCGGCCTGGTGCTCTCCCATTGAAGCGTTTGTTCCGCAAGGTCGTCGAAGAATTGCTACGCTTCCTCGTCAGATTTCGATAGGAAGTAGCCCTGACAAATGGTTTCCAACGACTGCTTGGTTGCTGAGTTCAGGCCCTCGTATAAGGTTTGGCAAAGTTGCCATTTCTCAATACCGTGGTGAGGGCACTGAACAAGAAGGTCTTTATACCGGTCAAAGCACTTCCAGAAGGGTTCAGAAGGAGGCTGAGAGAATTGGTTGATTTCGTTACGAATCCTTGCGGTTTTATGATTCGGATAGAATTTTTTGAGAAACGCTTTCACAAACTCATCCCAGCTGGTTATGGAGTGGGAAGCGGTTCTATACAGCCATTTTTCAGCAAGATCGCACAAAGTGTGCGGAATGACCCGTAGCCGTATATCATCGTCCGACACCCGGGTGGTTTTCATCATGGCACAAACATTTTGAAATTTGTTGATGAAGATATAGGCATCTTCAGATTCAAGCCCATGAAATTTCGGGAGCATGTTAATGAAGTGGGGCTTAATTTCAAAATTATCCCCATTGGCCGGTGGAAGGGAAAGAGAGGTGGGAAGTGCAGAACGGGTGGGATAGAAACGATCCTGGAGCGCAATTCGCGGTGGCGCTACAACAGGTGGTGGTGGTGGGTTATTCGCATCCATAGGAGGTCGAATCAATCCCGGGGGAGTTGCAGGGATGTTGGGATTAACTCCTGACATCGCGGAAGAAGAGATTGGTGAAGGCGAAGGTGAGGATGTATGAACAGAATTCTGGTCAACGTCGGAGTTGGCCGGCAAAGGTAAGGGTGAAAGAGGCGTGGACGGAGTTTCGACGTCTGAGTCGATCGCGTAGTCGGTAGCGACTAACGTAACGCGGACTAAGCGGGCGCTAGTGTCCCGAGTCCAAGCGGACATACACTAAACGAATTTAGTATAGTCAAAGCGGAGAAGGTGAGGGTAAGAAAACGTCAATGGAGAAATACGATGGGTGGTGAGTGAAAAATGGATTTTGGCGACAAAGGGCAAGTTTTTATAAAAGTTTTTGATTTTTTCTTTTTTTCTTTTTCTTTTTTTAGAAAGAGCTTTACAGAAATATGAACGGACTTACGGCTTCAAGCAATCACAAACAAGATATGCACAATCACACCTAGATCTAGGGTCACCTAGGTCAGCTAGACAGCTCCTAACTGTTCTAGAGGGCTAGAAATAGGACCTCAAACCGCCTCTTCTCCGCCAATTGCGGCCAGGTAAGTTCCAGGTAACTGGGAGGCTCCCCACTACGTAAGTAGTGGTCCTAATTAAGTAATCACTTGCCTTCGACACACTTGCCTAGACACCGCAAAGTCAGGATAGGATAAACGGCCGATACCTGTAACTAGTCCTCTGTCCTATTGAGAGCGAAGTCCTTAGGGCCGAGTCTAGTATTTTTTAATTAACAATGGTCAATGCATATGCTTTTTATGATTTTTGGGGTCCTGGGAAGGGTGATGAAATCCCCACCCAATCTGAATTGGTTTCAAGCCCCTTAAGTCCGTATTAATTAATGCAAAGCAGTAACAAATCAACTGCAATCAATTTTTATTTTTTTAAGCGCGGCGCAAAGAATCCTGCACAAAAATAATTTATTGGAAGGGGGAAAAGAATTTGCGCAAAGAATGCTGCAGAAAACACAGTTCAGTGGAGTTCAGAGGAGTGGGGATAGAGAAAGAAACACTCACAGAAGTTTTGGCACCCTGAAGGCACCAAACGGGCTCAGTTCCGCGGCCAAAGCTTGCTTATGCCGCGATTCCGCGGCAGTTAGGAGGAATTGGGCTTCTGAAAATTTTGGGTGTGCTGCTGTGGCTGTCCTCTTCTTGTCTGGAGCTCCTGAATCTGGATTTGCTCACTGGAACTGCTCTAGAATTTTTCAGTAGACCGTTTTATCCATCTTGAATCTGTCGCGGTGTAGCCGTGAGATATGGGTCTATCTTCCCACGTCTTTGGCACTGAACTTGAACTTCGTATTATCCTACACACTTGCACAAAAACTAATCAAAAATAACAAGATGGTTTTTTTTACAATGTATATTTTTTGTTTTGTTTTTCGGTTATATTTATATTCACAAATTAACCCTAAATTACACAAAGAAATAAACTACCGTCTCCCCGGCAACGGTGCCATTTGATTGTTTGAGTTTTGCGTGTTCAAGTTTAGTTAATTAACGCAATCAAGACGGTTTCGCTTGTAGCTAGCCGGTTGAGTACGGGTCGTCCGCAGGGAGATGGGAATCTTTTTCTATGTGCTTTCACGAGTTAAGTCCAAAGTCCAAATTTGTTTGTGATTCACTAAGTGTTAAAATGATATGTAAAGAGAGCTTGTTAGGGTTAGGATTATGTTAGTTTGAGTTAGGAGTCCCTCACTTCTTTCGTTGCCACTCTTAATATCGGTATTACGGTAATCGGCAACAACGGGGATTAGCACGATTAGGAAGGAACTTGCGAGTATAAGTTAGGCTTTCCAACGCATAAGTTCTTCCTTTTGGTGCTTGTCCGTCCGTTCTTGGCTCTTAGCCTTAACCTCCGGTTAATTCAACCACAACCGGTCTCACTACGGAATCACCGCTATCATGTAGGATAGGGTGCCGTAAGGAGCGGATTGCGGTTCAATTAACGGGAGTTCGATTTAAGATGTTGGGCAAGGAAAGAGTGAGAAAGATTTCCTTCTCTCAAACTTCCCTTATCCTACCCTAACAAGTATGGAAACTACTCACCCATTACAAGAAGAACGAAAAATAAAACAAAGGAGGAAGATAGAAAAAAAGAGATTAGAAGATAACAACTAGCTATTTGCGACCTCACCTTGGCAAGGATCAAACGTAAGCATCATGGTTGTTTAAGGATAAAGGAAAAGAGGACAAGAAAGAAACAACAATAAATAACAACAACTAAATTATCAAATGAAGATTACAAGCAATTAACATAACAAGAACAAGATAAGTATGATAACAAAAAGATCTTCTTTATTCATCATCCTTCACTCACAAAAGCTCACTACAAGTTTTTTAATGGAGAAGTGATGAGAAGAGAAAGAAGAACAACAAGTATTCTAAAACCTAAAATACAAGATTAAGCACCCTTGGCTTTGGCAAGTTCTGGACTATTTATAGGCAGGGAGATGGAAACCTTGGGCAATATTCTGAAACAAAATGAAATGACCAATCTGCCCCCAAAATTTCTTCAGCCGTCAAGCTTAAACGGCCACGGAACCGCGGCCTAGACCCCCTATTGGCCGCTGTTCCACGGCCCTATAGGAGAGTTGGGGTCTCTTCTTTTCTGTGCTTCCCTGGTCTTCTATGTCCTTTATTCTGGTACATGTTTTTTCTCAGATTTTCTTCTCGATTTTTCCAGAATTTCTGTTGATCAAAAGGTGATTTGATGTGGATCTTTTTGTCATGATTTCCTCAAGCTCCACATAGATTTCTTGGACTTGGTGTTGCCATTATGCTTTGTGTATGAAGGTGACAATCGATTTGCCATTTCGTCTCTTAAACTGGTGTGTGGCAACATACGGATAGAGAGCGGAGACCCGTGTTTTATCTGTGGTTGGCAGGAATCCGGATTTTGTTGTGCTTTTCCATGAATTTCATCGTTTAGAGCCGAGAACCTGTATCCTGCAATCGACTGGCAAACATGGCTCAAGAGTACCTACCGATAAGCAATATGATAAAAATTGGGCGGTATAAAAATGCAAAAATCTGATATGAACAAATACCCCCAAACTTATCATTTGCTCGTCCCGAGCAAAGCTAATTTATTCACAAAAAATTCCTAACCTCACTTTCGCAGGGAACGCGATTGCACTGAGCATGTGCAACAAGCCGTTAAACCTCCAGGTGACCCTAATAGGAGGAGTGTTGTCTCCTGAGGGTTTTCAGCGGATACTACCCACAAAATCCGGTCAAGCTAGTTTTGCAAAATAACTATGATTCAAACCCTAAAGTTTTGTTTCAGAAAATAACAATTCTATTATCCTAAGTCTAGACTATCGAACCCTTATTTTTCACACCTCGCTTCTTATTTAACTACAGATTTTATATGTCTTTACGTGCAGTGCAAATAGTGTTGTTAAGTTTTCAGAAGGATCGATTCAAGTCATCATGTCACACAAAAAGCCCAGATAAAATTTTTAAAAGGATCACATAAGTTTTATAAAGAGTTAAGCATTTTTCAAGTTTCGTTTTCCAGTAAGGCTTCAACTTCAGAATTTCTATCTTCCTTAACAGGAAACTAGGTCTTATTTTTCACTCCACCTTTTTCTTGTTTTCATTTCATACACACCTCAGTGAACGTGCAATAGTCTTTATCATAGAATAAAACCTTCATATCTCCGCTAAATTTTTTTTATAAAAGCCTGTCTTTTATCAAGATTATTCTTACACAAAGAACTGTTAGGAATTTTAACTAGGAGAGAACACTTGCTTGACTTTGTTTTAATCCGGACTTTCTAGACTTCTTAGCGAGCTTTGGGCCAATGCACCCAAACCAGTTGGTTTTAGGGCATTAGGTGTAGAAACACCCCAGCGGACTTAATTACTCAAGTTACCTAGGTCCAAAAACAAAAGACAATTTGGCGTGAAAATCATGATGATTCAATGCGAACGGAGATATAACCGGCAGTTCAATTATTTTTTGGATAAAAGACGTGTTTAGTGGGGTTTGGTGTGTAATCATTCCAATCAAGTTTCAGATGGGTTATTTTTCAGACTTAGTTCCAATTAAGGCATCAATAATATTCCTTCATATTCACTTTACTTCATAAACTATTCTTGATATTACTTATTTCAGAACAAACCTATTTGATCCTCAGAAAATCATTTATCCATTTAAAGTTTTTAGATATAAAAGACTTGTCAATTAATTTCCAAAACTCACGACACGTGTAGTGTGATGTAAAGATGTATATCGGCTATAGTTAACTTCAAAGGAGAGTTATCTTTCAGGTTTTCAAAATCTAAAAATAAGATTTAGTTATTCTTATCTTATCAAACAAAACCGTCGAAATGTTGAATCAGAGTCCTCCCACTAGCTAACTTGACAAAAAAGTTTTTATGTTTTTAGAAAATTTTCTGATTTTTATGGATTTTAATATGCAGATGCAAAATATACATATGAATGCGAAGGTAAGAAATGCGTACCGAGCGTACCCCCAAACTTAAACTGGACAGTGCCCTCGTTGTCTTTGCATGAAGAGATCATTGAAGGGTTAAAATTGTCGGTTAGATATACACAATTTTTTTTTGTTTTTGTTTTTTTTGTTTTTGTTTTTGTTTTTAAAGAAAAGAAGAATAGAAAAATTGGAAAAGAATATCCACAAATATACAAAATGGTATATACATACCCCCAAACTTATTTGGAACAGTGTCTACTGTTCTTGGCTGGATAACCGAAGTTTGGTGGTCGGCAGAGGAAGATTATGCAGGGTAAACCGGCTCCTGTAAGACCAGGAGCTCCTCTGTTGGTTTGGCGCTAAGGTACGGATTAAGTCGGTGTCCGTTTACTTTGAAAAATGAACCGTCCTTTGGATTCTCCAAATCTACAGCGCCATGCGGATACACATTCCGCACAAAATACGGCCCTTTCCAGCGAGATCTAAGCTTTCCTGGATGGAAGTGTAGTCGGGTGTCGTAAAGCAGTACCTGTTGACCAGGTACGAAAGTTTTGCGCAAAAGGTGTTTATCGTGAAACACCTTCGTTCGGTTCTTAACGACAACCGCGTTATCGTAAGCCTCATCCCTAAGCTCGCTTAATTCGTTCAACTGCAGCTTCCGATGGCTGCCCGCATCTTCGAGAGACAGATTCAGCTCCTTTATCGCCCAAAATGCGCGATGCTCTACTTCGACAGGGTGGTGGCAAGCCTTTCCGTACACAAGCCGATAGGGAGACATGCCAAGATCGGTCTTATAAGCGGTTCAAAATGCTCAAAGGGCATCAGTGAGTTTCAGCGACCAATCTTTTCGGTTCTTGGAAACCGTCTTTTCCAGTATCTGCTTGATTTGCCGATTTGAAACTTCGGCCTGTCCACAGGTTTGGGGGTGGTAGGGTGTGGATAGCTTATGATTAATGGAATATTTCCGCATCAAGGCCTCGAAAGTCTTATTGCAGAAATGAGTTCCATTGTCGCTAATGATCGCTCGGGGGTGCCCAAAACGGGGGAAAATGTTTTCTTTAAGAAATCTAATGACAACCTTGTTGTCATTAGTCCGGTTGGGCACAACCTCGACCCACTTAGAGACGTAATCAACAGCGAGAAGGATGTACAAGTTCCCAAAAGAGCTGGGAAACGGCCCCATGAAATCGATCCCCCAAACGTCGAAAATCTCCACAACCAAGATTGGTTGGAGCGGCATCTCGTTCCTCCGGGATATCCTTGCAATAGTCATGAGCGTCTTTGAAGAGTTGTGGCCTGTAGAAACCACATTGCAAGATCTTCTCAGCTGTCTTTCTGGGGCCAAAATGCCTGCCACAAGCTTGGTCATGGCAAAATGACAACACACTCTTGAATTCTTCGTCAGGGACACACCGACGAATAATCTGGTCGGGACAGTACTTGAACAGATAGGGTTCGTCCCAGTAAAAGTGTTTTACTTGGGATAAGAAGCGAAGTCTGTCCTGACTTGACCATTCAGTCGGAAGTAATCCTGTGGCCAAGTAGCTCACAATATCTGCGAACCAGGGTTCGCAAGATACTGTCAAGAGCTGTTCATCCAGGAAAATGTCATTGATCGGAATTTGAAGCGATGGCGAAGAAGGAAGTCGTGAGAGATGGTCGGCGACGACGTTTTCACATCCTTTTTTGTCCTTGATGACAAGGTCAAACTCTTGAAGTAAGAGGATCCAACGTATCAGCCAAGATTTTGCATCTTTCTTCACAAAAAGATGGCGCAGAGCAGAATGGTCTGTGTGACAATGACTGGAGAGCCGATGAGGTAGGGCCTGAACTTTTCTAAAGCAAATACAACAGCCAAGAATTCCTTCTCAGTTGTTGTATAATTGAGTTGGGCGTCGTTCAAGGTTCGGCTAGCATAATAGATTACGTGCGGCATCTTGTTAATGTGTTGTCCAAGGACAGCACCAATGGCAAAGTCGGATGCATCGCACATAATCTCAAATGGGTGCGTCCAGTCAGGCGAAGAGAGAACGGGAGCAGAAGTGAGTGAGCTTTTTAATGACTCGAATGCAGTCACACAGCTCGAGTTGAAGTCGAATGGCGTGTCCTTGGCCAGCAGAAGAGTCAAGGGCCTAGCAATCTTGCTAAAGCCCTTGATGAACCGTCTATAGAAACCGGCATGGCCAAGGAAGGCTCGGATATCTCTGACGCATTGGGGAGGAAGGAGATTGGAAATGACTTCAATCTTCGCTTTATCTACCTCAATGCCTTTTTGCGAGATGATATGTCCTAAGACAATACCTTCGCGCACCATGAAGTGGCACTTCTCCCAGTTCAAAGAGAGATTCTTGTCCTTACACCGGGTAAGGACAGCGTCGAGATGCAGCAGACACTCGTCAAAGGAATCGCCGAAGATGGAGAAATCGTCCATGAAGATCTCCAAGAATTTTTCCACCATGTCTGAGAAGATTCCCATCATACACCGCTGGAAGGTAGCGGGCGCATTGCATAACTCAAAGGGCATGCGACGATATGCAAACGCGCCAAAAGGACAAGTGAAAGTGGTCTTGTCCTGGTCTTTTTCGGCGATGGGAATCTGATTATAGCCGGAGTAGCCATCAAGAAAACAGTAGTACTCGTGTCCGGCCAATCGTTCAAGTATCTGGTCAATGAAAGGTAGCAGAAAGTGGTCCTTCCGTGTTGCGGCGTTGAGTTTTCTGTAATCATTGCATACTTGCCACCTAGTTTGGGTGCGAGTAGGGATTAACTCGTTCGCTTCGTTAGTGATGACCGTTATACCTGACTTCTTGGGGACAACATGAATGGGGCTAACCCACTGGCTATCAGAGATAGGGCAAATGATACCACTATCCAGATATTTTATGATCTCCTTCTTCACAGCCTCCTTCATGACTGGGTTAAGACGTCTTTGTGGATCCCTGGCTGGTTTGGCATCATCCATCAAATGAATGTGATGTTCAACGATCAAGGGACTAATCCCCTTGATGTCCGCCATGGACCAGCCAAAAGCTTGCCTATTGCTGTGCAAGACCGCAAGAAGGGCTTTCTCTTGCTCTGGAGCTAGAGAAGCCGAGATGATGACTGGGAGGGTCTCGTTCTCACCCAAGTACGCATACTTAAGGTGAGACGGCAAAGGCTTGAGTTCGAGCGTTGGAGGTGAAATGATGGAAGGCAAGATCGGTGAAGAGGTCTCGAACTCAAAGGACTCCAGCAAAGGTTCAAAACGAGTGTAAGCGACCGAGTTGGATGGTACAAGTAACTCATCCGGAAATTCGAAGGATTCAAACTCGGGTGGTGAGTGGCTAAGATCGTTCGAGAAAGTGAAACACTCATAGTCATTGTCGGGCGCAGAAACAGCAGCAGGTTCGAAGAGGAACGCACTAGTGGCATTAAGGTTATCGTGATCGAACAGAAACTCCTCGAATTCACACTCTTCTGGAGTGATCTCCTGGATCGAGCAAACGTCCAGTATATGAGCATTAGGTTCGGTGGGATGATTCCCCAACCTAAAAATGTTGAGTTCAATTGTCATATTACCAAAAGATAGGTTCATCGAACCATTGCGACAATTGATCACAGCATTTGAGGTTGCAAGGAATGGGCGGCCGAGTATCACCGGAATTTGATTCCGGGGGTTAGCTACAGGCTGTGTGTCTAAAACAATGAAGTCAACAGGGAATATGAAGTCCCCAACCTTGATTAACACATCCTCTAGCTCACCCCTAGGATTGGTGATCGATCGGTCGGCCATTTGGAGAGTGCAGTGTGTGGGTTTCAGCTCTCCTACACCTAGTTGCTCATATACTGAGTACGGAAGCAGGTTAACACTTGCACCAAGATCTAATAGTGCGCGGTTGATGTTCTTATCCCCAATGGTAATAGAAATCGTAGGACAGCCAGGGTCCTTCCGTTTTTGTGGTAAAGATTGGGTAAGAGCATCACTCACAGCACTAGCCAAGAATACTTTCTTGGGTACCTGAGACTTCCTCTTTTTCGTGCACAAGTCCTTTAAAATTTTCGCATAAGACGGGACTTGTTGGACAACATTTAAAAGAGGAATGTTAATCTTAACCTGCTTAAACAACTTCAGAATCTTCTTCATTTGTGGATTTTGTTTATTAGACCTCAACCGGTTTGGAAATGGGACGTTTTTAAAATTGGTTGAGTCCAATGCTGGAGGAGGAGATTGTGGAGTTAGAACGGATCCCAGAACTGGTGTTTTCGTGGAGTGAGAATTGGGTCCGTTTAGAGCAGAAGAAGAGGAAGAGCCTTTTGAAGAATGGAGAATAGGCTCAGAAGACGAAGAAGCAGGAGAAGAAGAAGAAGCAGCGGCCGGGGTGTCATCGTTGATCCGTGTGCCAATATTGTTTTGCAGCATCCTTCCCGATCTCAATGTGGTCACGACACTCACATTATGGTTCTGTTGTTCAAGAGCAACATGTACATTATGTGGGTGACCGGGATTAGGGAGTGTCTGGGACGGGAGCTTCCCCTTCTCTCGCTCTCTTAAGGCCGCATTCAGCTGTGCAATCTGGGCCTCGATGGTCTTGATGCTTTGCTCGTGAGCAGCAGTGTGTTGCACTAAGGACTGAATGGAAGACTGGATGTTGGCGGTGGACTGAGTTGATTGTTTAACGAATGCCTCCAGACTTCGTTCGAGCGAGGAAACCTTATCGTTGTTTGACGGAACAAAGTTGTTTTGGGGAAAAGAATTGTTGGGTGCAAAGTTATTCGTCTGATTTTGAAAAGGTTGGGGTTGGAAGGGCTGCTGAAATTGATGTTGAGTTTGTTGTTGTGCTTGTTGTTGCGGCGGAGGGGGTCTTTGGAAATTGTTGCCTTGGAATTGATGCTAATTCTGATTCCAGGCGAAATTGGGGTGGTTCCTCCAACCGGGATTGTACGTGGAAGAGTATGGATCATTTCTCGGTCTTTGCTGAAATGCAGCATTAACCTGATCCTGTCATTGAGATGGAGAATTGTAAGGACACTCTTCGGTTAAATGAGAAGGATCGGAACAACAAGCACAAATGTTACGAAGGGGAAGAACAGGGGCAGGAGCAGGAGATGAAAATTTGCTCTCTATCGCTTCAAGTTTTCTCGTTATTGCAGCCATTTCAGCTTTCATCGCAATAGAGACATCAAGTTGTTGAATTCCTACCCTAGAATGACCGGTAGAAGTGGAGGTAGAAGAAGAAGAAGTCGGTCTGGTGCTCTCCCATTGAAGCGTTTGTTCCGCAAGGTCGTCGAAGAATTGCTACGCTTCCTCGTCAGATTTCGATAGGAAGTAGCCCTGACAAATGGTTTCCAATGACTGCTTGGTTGCTGAGTTCAGGCCCTCGTATAAGGTTTAGCAAAGTTGCCATTTCTCAATACCGTGGTGAGGGCACTGAACAAGAAGGTCTTTATACCGGTCAAAGCACTTCCAGAAGGGTTCAGAAGGAAGCTAAGAGAATTGGTTGATTTCGTTACGAATCCTTGCGGTTTTATGATTCAGATAGAATTTTTTGAGAAACGCTTTCACAAACTCATCCCAACTGGTTATGGAGTGGGAAGCGGTTCTATATAGCCATTTTTCAGCAAGATCGCACAAAGTGAGCGGAATGACCCGTAGCCGTATATCATCGTCCGACAGCCGGGTGGTTTTCATCATGGCACAAACATTTTGAAATTTGTTGATGAAGATATATGCATCTTCAGATTCAAGCCCATGAAATTTCGGGAGCATGTTAATGAAGTGGGGCTTAATTTCAAAATTATCCCCATTGTCCGGTGGAAGGGAAAGACAGGTGGGAAGTGCAGAACGGGTGGGATAGAAACGATCCTGGAGCGCAATTCGCGGTGGCGCTACAACAGGTGGTGGTGGTGGGTTATTCGCATCCATAGGAGGTCGAATCAATCCCAGGGGAGTTGCAGGGATGTTGGGATTAACTCCTGACATCGCGGAAGAAGAGATTGGTGAAGGCGAAGGTGAGGATGTATGAACAGAATTCCGGTCAACGTCGGAGTTGGCCGGCAAAGGTAAGGGTGAAAGAGGCGTGGACGGAGTTTCGACGTCTGAGTCGATTGCGTAGTCGGTAGCGACTAACGTAACGCGGACTAAGCGGACGCTAGTGTCCCGAGTCCAAGCGGACATACACCAAACGAGTTTAGTATAGTCAAAGCGGAGAAGGTAAGGGTAAGAAAACGTCAATGGAGAAATACGATGGGTGGTGAGTGAAAAATGGATTTTGGCGACAAAGGGCAAGTTTTTATAAAAGTTTTTGATTTTTTCTTTTTTTCTTTTTCTTTTTTTAGAAAGAGCTTTACAGAAATATGAACGGACTTACGGCTTCAAGCAATCACAAACAAGATATGCACAATCACACCTAGATCTAGGGTCACCTAGGTCAGCTAGACAGCTCCTAACTGTTCCAGAGGGCTAGAAATAGGACCTCAAACCGCCTCTTCTCCGCCAATTGCGGCCAAGTAAGTGCCAGGTAAGTGGGAGGCTCCCCACTACGTAAGTAGTGGTCCTAATTAAGTAACCACTTGCCTTCGACACACTTGCCTAGACACCGCAAAGTCAGGATAGAATAAACGGCCGATGCCTGTAACTAGTCTTCTGTCCTATTGAGCGCGAAGTCCTTAGGGCTGAGTCTAGTATTTTTTAATTAACAATGGTCAATGCATATGCTTTTTATGATTTTTGGGGTCCTGGGAAGGGTGATGAAATCCCCACCCAATCTGAATTGGTTTCAAGCCCCTTAAGTCCGTATTAATAAATGCAAAGCAGTAACAAATCAACTGCAATCAATTTTTATTTAGTTAAGCGCGGCGCAAAGAATCCTGCACAAAAACAATTTATTGGAAGGGGGAAGAGAATTTACGCAAAGAATGCTGCAGAAAACACAGTTCAGTGGAATTCAGAGGAGTGGAGATAGAGAAAGAAACACTCACAGAAGTTTTGGCACCCTGAAGGCACCGAACGGGCGCAGTTCCACGGCCAAAGCTTGCTTATGCCGCGGTTCCGCGGCAGTTAGGAGGAATTGGGCTTCTGAAAATTTTGGGTGTGCTGCTGTGGTTGTCCTCTTCTTGTCTGGAGCTCCTGAATCTGGATTTGCTCACTGGAACTGCTCTAGAATTTTTCAGTAGACCGTTTTATCCATCTTGAATCTGTCGCGGTGTAGCCGCGAGATATGGGTCTATCTTGCCACGTCTTTGGCACTGAACATGAACTTCGTATTATCCTGCACACTTGCACAAAAACTAATCAAAAATAACAAGATGGTTTTTTTTTACAATGTATATTTTTTTTGTTTTTCGGTTATATTTATATTCACAAATTAACCCGAAATTACACAAAGAAATAAACTACCGTCTCCCCGGCAACGGCGCCATTTGATTGTTTGAGTTTTGCGTGTTCAAGTTTAGTTAATTACCGCAATCAAGACAGTTTCGCTTGTAGCTAGCCGGTTGAGTACGGGTCGTCCGCAGGGAGATGAGAATCTTTTTCTATGTGCTTTCACGAGTTAAGTCCAAAGTCCAGATTTGTTTGTGATTCACTAAGTGTTAACATGATATGTAAAGAGAGCTTGTTAGGGTTAGGATTATGTTAGTTTGAGTTGGGAGTCACTCACTTCTTTCGTTGCCACTATTAATATCGGTGTTACGGTAATCGGCAACAACGGGGATTAGCACGACTAGAAAGGAACTTGCGAGTATAAGCTAGGCTTTCCAACGCATAAGTTCTTCCTTTTGGTGCTTGTCCGTCCGTTCTTGGCTCTTAGCCTTAACCTCCGGTTAATTCAACCACAACCAGTCTCACTACGGAATCACCGCTATCATGTAGGATAGGGTGCCGTAGGGAGCGGATTGTGGTTCAATTAACGGGAGTTCGATTTAAGATGTTGTGCAAGGAAAGAGTGAGAATGATTTCCTTCTCTCAAACTTCCCTTATCCTACCCTAACAAGTATGGAAACTACTCACCCATTACAAGAAGAACGAAAAATAAAACAAAGGAGGAAGATAGAAAGAAAGAGATTAGAAGATAACAACTAGCTATTTACGACCTCACCTTGGTAAGGATCAAACGTAAGCATCATGGTTGTTTAAGGATAAAGGAAAAGAGGACAAGAAAGAAACAACAATAAATAACAATAACTAAATTATTGTCACGCCCCGCTTCCCAGTGTACGGCGAAGTGGACGCGACGAGATCCTCTACGTATGTACTCAGAAGTACATACGCTAAGCGTAGCTAAGCAATATAAAATAATCACAAGAGATAAATGATATTGAAATAACAACAATTTTTATTAATAACATTCTTTGTACAATGCATGAAATGAAAATACAACTGGAATGAAAAAAACAATGCCTAAACAGTGGCATAACAGAAATGAAAAATACTGGAAAGAACAAGGTACAATTATCTAGAGCTCTGGGTCTTCTTGGAACTGCTCCAAATCTTCACCGATGGGCTCGATCTCAGCTTGGTCCAACGCACCTGACGACATTCAAAGAAGAAAGAAATAGAATGTCGTCAGCGAACAGGTCGCTCGGTAAGTCCCAAAGAATAAGAAGAATGAGAATGATAGAGTAACAGTATTTTCTAAAGTATTATATTGTTGAATATTATGGAACATTGTGTAACGCTGTTGTTTGTAGCTTGGTACAGAAGGATGCCAGTGTATACGAGGGGGATCTCTATATGCTAGAGATCAGGGCAAAAGGAAAGTACAAGAAACCGTTATGCCACGGTACAACAGCAATAGGATTCAGGTTAGGTGTCTTAATCTGACCACCTCGTGCCACCTTTAACATCTTCCGTACCAATCTACCCCTTAAACCCCGTAGTGTTTTAACAGTATTGTAGTATTGGAATATGTAAATTGAGTGACTGACCAAAACCATGATATCAATAAGCATGTTGTAACTGTATAATCAGGTAAATGGAATATCAGGATAATGGATGAATATCCATGGTTTGATTCAGTCACAAGGAATATGTTGTTAACTGGATTCAGGGTTTCATGTATTCAAATTGGGTTGGAGTATAAAAGAATATAGGTTGACTTGAATCATATTCGAGTCAGGAATAGTCAGACTCTAACCCGAGTCAGACTAAAAGAAAGATAATTTGAAGTCCAATATTAGTTAGGGGCCTTTTTGTAATTTGTAAAACTTGAGGGGGTTTTCTGTAAAATGTACTTTTGTATAGTTTTCAAAATACACCTCAAATATTTAATAATCGTCTTTATTGTTATAATGAATGTGTATTTTATTTGTGTTATTCTAGGGAGTATATCCTAATAAAAGTATTAATTGTTTTATTTGAAATGCATGGTATTTTAACGTAACTTTTAATCTTTTAATTTTAGGAAAAAGTGGAAACTTTAGATTATGATAAAATAGGTGTTTAAATGTTAATTATATATATATTAACACATGAATAATTTTATATAAATATTTTATTAAAAAAAAATCTCATTTTCCCTAAATATCGTATTTTGAACCTTTCGAGACCGAATGCTCCTTGCGGAGGTCTGAATCTCGCACTACTAGCCTGCGGGTGCACGATGAACCGTACTATCCCTAACAGGTTCCCCAAAAGTGGGTTGTAGCGGCGCTTTGCTTAGGTTTAACAAATACTTTTCATTTGGGAAAACGATTTTATAAATATAAGGTATTTATTTGCAAAAAGTATAGTTTTCCGTATTTTAGTTGTTAGGGTTTCCTAAGCCAGCTAGCCTACTTCTAAGGTCTAAACGATGAGTCATTAGAAGCCTTAAATTGCCTCTTCACCGTCAATTGCGGCCAGGTAAGTGCCAGGTAAGTGGGAAGGAACCACAGTCGTGGGCCTAATTAAAAACCACTAGCCTTAGACATACTTGCCTAGGCACCACAAGACAGTTTAGATAAACGATCGATGTCCATGACCAATCGTGTTTTAATTTTATTAAAAGATTTTATTTAGAAATGTTTACAACTTAAAGCTTTCGATAAAGATTATAAAGATTAGGGTATTTTAGTGAAAAGTCCTGTAATTTCGTATTCTGTGTTTTGATATTTATCAATTAGGGTTATATTGAGTGTGTGTAGAGGTAGGTCATTATCTCGTGACTTATTTTAAGTTTTGGTGAAGTTTAAAGGTAAAACATGACATGTTAAAGTTGAAGGTATTAACGTGCAAGAATACGATATTCGAAAACGTTATCATTTTATGTGTGAAATTTCATTCAAATTGGGTTCTACAAGTTTAGTGATCAAAATAAACATATTTAGGAGTGAGGTAATTAATTAAACTAAAAAAATGAACTTCATGGTATTTTTATGAAAAGAATACGATTTTGCAAAGAAGTTATCATTTCATGTGAAAAAGTTTGATTAAATTGGTTTATGGGTGATTAATAGTCAACATGAATATGGGTAGATAATATGTATTAGGTGACAAGTGGAAATTTATAGAAAAACCGAATCGGAAATCAGTTTGTCCGATTTCCGTCGGGTTCCAAAAAGTCGTATTTTTACACTTATAGAAAAGAGTGATAGAAGGGATGGGACTTACGATTTGGACAAGCTAATGAAGCTAATGGATGTGGTGGTTGCCGATTCGTCGAAAGCGTCGCGAAGGTTCTGATCCGGTCACCGGAATCCGTCGTCGATTTCGGCAGCGCTTCGCTTCTTGCTCTTCGTACCGAGTTCTCGAGAATTTGAGAGAGTAGACTTAGAGTGGTGAGGTGAAATAGTAGAGGGTAGGGGTCTTTATATAGGGCTAGGCTAGGGTTAGGGTTAGGATAAAAAAATATTTAAAAAAATGTAAAAATCATTAAAATTTCATTAAATTTGGTCTTAAAAGGGATTTATTGAGAAATGGGTAACAATACAAAAAAATTAGAGTATGCAGTTGAATAGACCCAGTCAACACAAAAAAATTTCGTGTTGACGACTCGGCCGACCGGCCGAGTCCGGCCGGCGGCGCCGGCCGATTCGGCCGAGTCGTGGCCGAGTCGGGTGCCGTTGGGTCGGGCTCGGTCTGGGGGGAATTTTGGCATACTTTAATTTTCTTGATTCGCAATAAATTGTGAGTTATGGCTGTTTGACCGTTTGACTTCTAAAAAATTTAAACCAAAAAGATATAAAAATTATGTGGGGTATGGGATTCGAACTCTGGTGACTTGGTTCAGCAATGCAAGGTATTACCAATGAGCTACAAGCTCCTTCTTGTAATTATTGTAGAAAATAGATACTTAAAATGATATCAGCAGCATTAAATATCAAAGTACACTTTAAATTTTAAAACAATTTAATGTACACTAAAAATGAAATTATTTAAAAACAAAATAATTAATTATATATATCTTGTGCTCAGAGTAAAATACTCCTTTATGAATTAAAAAAAATTTTAAAAAATTTTGTACAGAAAAATGTATATGAAAATTAGGGTTGTTACATTCTACCCTCCTTATAAAAATTTCGTCCTCGAAATTTGTAAAAGGAAGGTGTAACAAATCCAAGAAAAGTTTGGTGCTAGTGTATTGACAGGGTTTTAAAAATGTAAAGATTGTGTGAAGGAATGAAAGAGTGCGAAGGTTTTGGTAAATTTGTAAAAGAGGTGAGGGAATTTTGGGTTAACATAGATTCAAAGTATATGATTCACGGAATATGAAGGAAAGGATTCAAGGGACATGATTGTAAAGAATGTTTTAGTTGCTGGTTCTTGTGTTATATTGCTTAGGTTGTTCACGCAGATTAGAACTGCATGACAGTGATTCATACAGCTCTGACCTGCATGGGCTACCAACAAAACCTGTCACGCCCCGCTTCCCAGTGTACGGCGAAGTGGACGCGACGAGGTCCGCTACGTATGTACTCAGAAGTACATATGCTAAGCGTAGCTAAGCAATATAAAATAATCACAAGAGACAAATGATATTGAAATAACGGCAACTTTTATTAATAACATTCTTTGTACAATGCATGAAATGAAAATACAACTGGAATGAAAAAAACAATGCCTAAACAGTGGCATAACAGAAATGAAAAATACTGGAAAGAACAAGGTACAATTATCTAGAGCTCTGGGTCTTCTTGGAACTGCTCCAAATCTTCACCGGTGGGCTCGATCTCAGCTTGGTCCAACGCACCTAACGGCATTCAAAGAAGAAAGAAATAGAATGTCGTCAGCGAACAGGCCGCTCGGTATATCCCAAAGAATAAGAAGAATGAGAATGACAGAGTAACAGTATTTTCTAAAGTATTATATTGTTGAATATTATGGAACATTGTGTAACGCTGTTGTTTGTAGCTTGGTACAGAAGGATGCCAGTGTATACGAGGGGGATCTCTATATGCTAGAGATCAGGGCAAAAGGAAAGTACAAGAAACCGTTATGCCATGGTACAACAGCAATAGGATTCAGGTTAGGTGTCTTAATCTGACCACCTCGTGCCACCTTTAACACCTTCCGTACCAATCTACCCCTTAAACCCCGTAGTGTTTTAACAGTATTGTAGTATTGGAATATGTAAATTGAGTGACTGACCAAAACCTTGATATCAGTAAGCATGTTGTAACTGTATAATCAGGTAAATGGAATATCAGGATAATGGATGAATATCCATGGTTTGATTCAGTCACAAAGAATATATTGTTAACTGGATTCAGGCTTTCATGTATTCAAATTGGGTTGGAGTATAAAAGAATATAGGTTGACTTGAATCATATTCGAGTCAGAAATAGTCAGACTCTAACCCGAGTTAGACTAAAAGAAAGATAATTTGAAGTCTAATATTAGTTAGGGGCCTTTTTGTAATTTGTAAAACTTGAGGGGGTTTTCTGTAAAAAGTACTTTTGTATAGTTTTCAAAATACACCTCAAGTATTTAATAATCGTCTTTATTATTATAATGAATGTGTATTTTATTTGTGTTATTCTAGTGAGTATATCCTAATAAAAGTATTAATTGTTTTATTTGAAATTCATGGTATTTTAACGTAACTTTTAATCTTTTAATTTTAGGAAAAAGTGGAAACTTTAGATTATGATAAAATAGGTGTTTAAATGTTAATTATATATATATATATTATCACATGAATAATTTTATATAAATATTTTATTAAAAAAAATCTCATTTTCCCTAAATATCGTATTTTGAACCTTTCGAGACCGAATGCTCCTTGCGGAGGTCTGAATCTCGCACTACTAGCCTGCGGGTGCACGATGAACTGTACTATCCCTAACAGGTTCCCCAAAAGTGGGTTGTAGCGGCGCTTTGCTTAGGTTTAACAAATACTTTTCATTTGGGAAAACGGTTTTATAAATATAAGGTATTTATTTGCAAAAAGTATAGTTTTCCGTATTTTAGTTGTTAGGGTTTCCTAAGCCAACTAGCCTACTTCTAAGGTCTAAACGATGAGTCATTAGAAGCCTCAAATCGCCTCTTCACCGTCAATTGCGGCCAGGTAAGTGCCAGGTAAGTGGGAAGGAACCACAGTCGTGGGCCTAATTAAAAACCACTAGCCTTAGACACACTTGCCTAGGCACCACAAGACAGTTTAGATAAACGATCGATATCCATGACCAATCGTGCTTTCATTTTATTAAAAGATTTTATTTAGAAATGTTTACAACTTAAAGCTTTCAATAAAGATTATAAAGATTAGGGTATTTTAGTGAAAAGTCCTGTAATTTCGTATTCTGTGTTTTGATATTTATCAGTTAGGGTTATATTGAGTGTGTGTAGAGGTAGGTCATTACCTCGTGACTTATTTTAAGTTTTGGTGAAGTTTAAAGGTAAAACATGACATGTTAAAGTTGAAGATATTAACGCGCAAGAATACGGTATTCGAAAACGTTATCATTTTATGTGTGAAATTTCATTCAAATTGGGTTCTACAAGTTTAGTGATCAAAATAAACATATTTAGGAGTGAGGTAATTAATTAAACTAAAAAAATGAACTTCATGATATTTTTATGAAAAGAATACGGGTTCCAAAAAGTCGTATTTTTACACTTATAGAAAAGAGAGATAGAAGGGATGGGACTTACGGTTTGGACAAGCTAATGAAGCTAATGGATGTGGTGGTTGCCGAATCGTCGAAAGCGTCGCGAAGGTTCTGATCCGGTCGCCGGAATCCGTCATCGATTTCGGCAGCGCTTCGCTTCTTGCTCTTCGTACCGAGTTCTCGAGAATTTGAGAAAGTAGACTTAGAGTGGTGAGGTGAAATGGTAGAGGGTAGGGGTCTTTATATAGGGCTAAGCTAGGGTTAGGGTTAGGATAAAAAAAATATTAAAAAAAATGTTAAAATCATTAAAATTTCATTAAATTTGGTCTTAAAAGGGATTTATTGAGAAATGGGTAACAGTACAAAAAAATTAGAGTATGCAGTTGAATAGACCCAGTCAACACGAAAATTTTTCGTGTTGACGACTCGGCCTACCGGCCGAGTCCGGCCGGCGGCGCCGGCCGATTCGTCCGAGTCGCCGGCCGATTCGGCCGAGTCACGGCCGAGTCGGGTGCCGTTGGGTCGAGCTCGGTCTGGGGGGAATTTTGGCATACTTTAATTTTCTTGATTAGCAATAAATTGTGAGTTATGGCTGTTTGACCGTTTGACTTCTAAAAAATTTAAAACAAAAGGATATAAAAATTATGTGGGGTATTGGATTCGAACTCTGGTGGCTTGGTTCAGCAATGCAAGGTATTACCAATGAGCTACAAGCTCCTTCTTGTAATTATTGTAGAAAAATAGATACTTAAAATGATATCAGCAGCATTAAATATCAAAGTACACTTTAAATTTTAAAACAATTTAATGTACACTAAAAATGAAATTATTTAAAAACAAAATAATTAATTATATATATCTTGTGCTCAGAGTAAAATACTCCTTTATGAATTTAAAAAGAATTTAAAAAATTTTGTACAGAAAAATGTATATGAAATTTAGGGTTGTTACAATTATCAAATGAAGATTACAAGCAATTAACATAACAAGAACAAGACAAGTATGATAACAAAAAGATCTTCTTTATTCATCATCCTTCACTCATAAAAGCTCACTACAAGTTTTTTAATGGAGGAGTGATGAGAAGAGGAAGAAGAACAACAAGTATTCTAAAACCTAAAATACAAGATTAAGCACCCTTGGCTTTGGCAAGTTCTGGACTATTTATAGGCAGGGAGATGGAAACCTAGGGCAACATTCTGAAACAAAATGAAATGACCAATCTGCCCCCAAAATTTTTTCAGCCGACAAGCCTAAACGGCCGCGGAACCGCGGCCTAGACCCCCTATTGGCCGCGGTTCCGCGGCCCTATAGGAGAGTTGGGGTCTCTGCTTTTGTGTGCTTCCCTAGTCTTCTATGCCCTTTATTCTGGTATATGTTTTTTCTCAGATTTTCTTCACGATTTTTCCAGAATTTCTGTTGATCAAAAGGTGATTTGATGTGGATCTTTTTTTCATGATTTCCTCGAGCTCCGCATAGATTTCTTGGACTTGGTGTTGCCATTGTGCTTTGTGCATGAAGGTGACAATCGATTTGCCATTTCGTCTCTTAAACTGGTGTGTGGAAACATACGGATAGAGAGCGGAGACCCGTGTTTTATCTGTGGTTGGCAGGAATCCGGATTTTGTCGTGCTTTTCCATGAATTTCATCGTTTAGAGCCGAGAACCTGTATCCTGCAATTGACTAGCAAACACGGCTCAAGAGTACCTACCGATAAGCAATATGATAAAAGTTGGGCGGTATAAAAATGCAAAAATCTGATATGAACAGGACAATCCCAACATCCGTTTAGATCTATCTCTATAGATCTTAATCCCCAGGATGTAGGAGGAATTACTCAGATCCTTCATGGAGAATCTTTGTGATAAGAAGAGCTTGACCGAGTGCAGCATAAGAACATCATTTCCTATCAAGAGTATGTCATCCACATACAATACGAGGAAGACGACCTTATTCTCTGCAACCTTCTTGTATACTCAAGATTCATCTACGTTTTTGATAAAGTCAAACTCTTTGACTGCCACATCAAAACAGAAGTTCCAACTCCGTGATACTTGCTTTAACCCGTAGATTAATTTAAGCAGCTTGCACACCTTTCTGCTTCTCCCACTATCTATGAAGCCCTCTGGCTGAGTCATGTACACGCTCTTTTCTAAATCACCATTTAGAAAAGTGGTCTTGACGTCCATCTTCCAGATTTCGTAATAATGGTATGCAACGATGGCAAGTAGGATCCGGATGGACTTAATCATAGCCACTGAAGAAAAGGTTCTTCATAATCGACACCTGGTCGTTGACGAAAACCTTTTGCAATAAGTCTAGTTTTGAAAATCTCAACTTTTCCATATACACCAAGTTTCTTCTTAAAGATCCATTTGCTCCCAATGGGTTTTACCCCTTTGGGAGCAACTTCCAAAGTCTATACTTTGTTGATGTCATGGATTCCATCTCAGACAGCATTGCATCCAGCCATTTCACAGAGTTCCCGCTCGTGATGGCTGTTGGGTTACGCCAGCATCTTGGCCATCAATCCGTAGCCAAATGCGGAACAAAAACTTTTAGAAACCGGCGCTAACGGAACCCGATTCTCGGATCGTACTATTAACCTTAAACTAGCTATATGAAAATGAGTTTAGAAAGGTTATACCGAATGATCCGTGTCCTTTGGTCTTCAACTTCTGTCCTAAGCTTCTTGTGGCTTTCTCGATCATGTTTGATCTTCGGTCTCCCCACATCGAAGAAGATCCACCTTGAGGGTTTGTAATACGGGCTCTGACCTCAAACCGAAGCAACTCGGGTATGTAGTTTGTTCGCCTAGATAACCAAGATGAAGTAGAATGTGTGTATGATTAGATTGTCTCAATACACCCTAGGTTTCTCAACACATGAGATATGTAGGGTGGAGGTTGAAGATGATGCTATAAGGTGAAGAGTGTGAGCTCAAGAAAAAGTAAGTGAAGAAATGGCTTGTGTTGTAAGGATATATTAACTCAAGAAAATCCCTCACCAAAAAAAAGATCTGCCTCTAACTAAAATATCTCACAACCCTCTCCAAAATATCAAGCATGAGTCATTACATGGCCCATTATGAGTCACACCCATGTGGCATGCAAGAATCATGACAAAACCAACACTCACACTTTCCACTCATAAACCATTTTAACCTAAAATGATTTGTAACAAAAAGAAATGGCATCTTCTAAAGTAAAATTGTAACGAATTACAAGAATACCCCTCATCCGTATATACATACCCGCATCTGTATTCCGACTGAATACGAATACAACGAGACGAAAATAATCCAACAATATAATATTAGGATCCGGCTTAAACCAAAGCCCGCTAGTATTATCCGTCCGATCATGATTCGTGCACAAGTGCACTTATATGATCGAACCCTGCCATAAAACCATACGGCCTCTACAACGTTTTGCCCGAAGCAGGGAAACCTTCTGTGTGGGACTCTAAAGACTCGTCAATACGCTGGCAGTGGGTTTAACTACAAGAACGTCAGTGGCACTAGATGTACGTAACCACTACCCAGGTATTGAGCGAAAGGGAGGCTGACGAGCAAACTCATCCTGAAACCCCTACTGAGCTTGACAGTGATAATATCCGTACAGTCCAGTCCATTCGTCTATGAGTATCGTATATCGAGTCTAGGAGGGTGGATAAAGTTAGACCCCTAATAACGCGACATTTAGTGTCGGTATGAAGCTCATCACCACCTGAGAAACTACTGATCCAAATCAGTAATTCTCGACTACCTTGGCCAAGGATTTCTGGTGATGGCTACCCGTGCACTCCGCGACATCAACCCCCAATACCGGGAGAGACGAATCCCCTGACGATCCGCTCACTGCCTCCATATGGCTCGGGATTGTACCCAACTAAAACCTATTTGCACGACTCTTTTGAACCATGGTAGGGTAGTAATCAAAGCACAGTGGGAATTCATACGAGACAAATGACGATCTCAGGTCGATAGACTAACCTGTACACATGTCACTAGGGAACTGCAATATGACAATATGTATAATACCAACTAGCATGTTCCCGGCGAGTCCGTCCGGTGTACTCATAACCCAATGAGCACTTTTATACATCTTAGGTGAATAAACTAACACCAATGGCTTGTGAGACCGTCTACCGCCCTTCGTCGGGGTCTCGATCAGTATACACTAGTTTACTCTTGGAGTATCGATGTCCAGTCTCAAAACTCCTACGACTAAGGACCTTTTAAGGATGTGCTTATAGACCACCCAGCTCCCACGTATATGAACGTCATCATACTGCTGGTAGTCAAGCATGAATCCTATGGGCTCTATCAACATATAATAGTGATCTGTAATGCCACCAAAAGCATGTATATGATGATAAAGGCAAACAAGATAGCATACTATCATCTCGAGTAAGACTGTTCTACCGGTATAGGTCCTCCCTCAATCATCGCAATCACGTGTCTACGATCCAATAATTGACTTGAGGGCACTATAGCCAACAATCTCCCACTTGCACTTAAGGATAATTATTGCGGTGTCGCATACTCACAGCCCGTGTGATACCGAAAACACCCGATTTCCCTACTAATCAGTTTCACAAAGCTCGTTTGTAAAACTATTGCGTTCGAGAAATAGCCTCAGTGAGTGGATCCGCTCCAATATTTCTTTCTATGTCTCTCTTTATCTCAAGTTCGCGGAGAAAACCATCTCCCGAAATGAGCAATACCTATCTTAGAATATGTCTGGATATCCGATGTGACCCAGTTCGCAAATGAACTCCAAATCCAGCAAACTTCTTAGACTGTATCGTCCACTGAATTTAATCAGTATCCAGCACCATGCTTCCCTCAGTATTCGCTTGGACCACCTGTCCAAAATACTGCCCCTTAAAAGAGGGAAAACTACAACTCTGACAGTCACTCTATCATCCACGGCACCTTGGAAGTCTGGAATGATAACTGTCTCCCGAAGGAGGCCGCCATTACCAAATCCCTAGAACATCCTATTATGTTCATAAACTGCTTTTGAACATTTCTCCAGGATTGGATTAATATATAAACTTATTTCAACTAATGCAAAAACAACATCTGGTGCGGTACTTGACATCTCATGATTGACTTAATTGCCTAAGCAAGTGATATGCCAATCATGCACATGTCTCTCCCATTTAGTCTGTAAGACACCTTTAGAGAGGGTGACTCCATCACCTGCAGGTCCACACCATGCGAGGAGTCGTCCATTCTAAAACTCCTTTAGAATAGTGTCAAAGTATCCAGACTGGGAAACTATCCAAATCTATATCTAAAACCATAGATCTAATTACCAGAATGCCTGATATTATATCCATAACCTATATGGAGAAACTACTGTGTGACAACCATAGTATAACCGATTGTAGTATAGGAATTTCACTTCCTATAATGTGCATGTCATCCAAATACCAGGACATCACACCCTATTACCTTCTTAATAGATCTATCTCCTATTCTGATGAAGTCAAAGCCTATGACTGTTACATCAAAAATAGATGATCTATCTCCGCTATACCTGCTTTAGTCTATAAATAGACATAAGCTACTTGTCCACTATGCTTCCGCTACTCCCACTGACTACAACAACCCTTTGGCAGATTCATATACACGTACACTTCTAAAACTAGTTTAGAACGACGCTATACTCATCTTTCTGCCGGGTCTCATAGTCCAGAACAGCAGTAATGGGATGTTTGGGTAAACTAGAACCTCCCTGTCACCGTCTTTGAGGATACCGAAGTACCTCTCGGGCGCCTGAGGTTACCCACCATATCTGCGGAGTGGCCAACGGAATGTCAAACCCGATTGAATCTTTAGGTTCTATTAAATTTTCATTAATCGTTTGTGGTTCTGAAATCACTTCCAGTTCTACCATACTCCCACTACTGTTTTCTGAAAAAAGTCCATTTTAGTAAAACTGTGGCGAGTCAAGAACAATCTTACTATCGATCTTCCAGATGGTAGAAAGTTATAGCTGATCGCACGCTTTTGGCGTGTCGGATGTTCAAAGTTCTAAAGTATAACCGCGATCAGGACGGTGTCGCTATGCAGCTAGCCGGTTGAGCACGGGTCGATCCACAGGAAGATGGTTGTATGTCCGTTCGAGTTTTAGACGAGTCAATAAAGAATTTGTATGTGTTTGTTCAAACTAACCTATGTGTTTTATATGCAAGTATGAAGTTGTTAAGAAAAAGATACGAAATTGTAAGCTAACGAAATCCGTACTCAAAACCTTTGAGCCGAGTCTTGACCAATTGAAGCTAGAGCAATCGGCAACAACGTGGATTAGGGGATTTAAGCACGGTATTCGTGGAATCCGGCTTATTTACCCTTGTCCTTCCGTTCTTGTCTCTTGCTTTCGCCTCCGGCCAAACCGAACACAACCGGTCGCGGTTAGGAATCACCGTTACCTTGGTAGGGTAGGGTGCCTAACAGAGCGCTTGCGTAACGTTTGGGCGGAGTTCAATGGAAAATAACGGGAAAAGGAAATGAGCAAAGAAACATTAACTTACAATACCGTATTTATTCTTAACAACGATAATTACAATCATTCACAAAAAGAACCAAAAAGAGAGAACAAAAAGAATAAAGAAAAGAAAAGATTACAAGTAAGTAAGGGCATGGAATTTAAAGTGCAAGAAAGAAAAGCAAGGTAATAAAAAGCAAGAAAGAAATAAGCAATAAAAAGAACTAGAAACTAGAACTCAAGACAAGCATGGGATCAATAACCAACCCTTAAACTTGCAAGCTCAATCAAGAGGTTGCAAGATCAAGAGAAGGGTAGAGAATGCATGTGAATTGAAGCACTAATTCCATAAGAAAATACAACCCTTGATATCAATAACTAACCCTTAACCTTTCAAGCTCAATGAAGAGGTTGAAAGATCAAGAGGAAGCAAAAATCTCAAGGGGAAGCTAAACAAATAAGAATGATACAAAAACCCTCATCTTCATTCACATCCACTCAATGCTCTCACTACATTTCCATGGAGGAAGAATGAAGAAGAAGAAGAAGAAGAAGAAAGAAACTAAAACTACACTAAAGTGGCTAAAAGAATGGGCACCATTGGCTTGGCAAATTCTGGGGTATTTATAGGAAGGGAACTGGAAACCTAGGGCAAGAATCTGGCTCAATATGAATTCCCCAAACTACCCCTGAAAAACGACACAGAGAGGACACCATATGGCCGCGGTTCCGTGGCCTAGACCCCCTATTGGCCACGGAACCGCGGCCATCTTGATGAGTTGGGTCATGGGATTTTGTGTACTTCCCTGGTTTGTAGTTGTCTGCTATGTGGTATATGACTTTTCTCAGAAACTCTTCACAATTTTTCCAGAATTTCAGTAGAACAAGAGGTGATGTGATGTGGATCTTTTGCCATGATTTCCTCGAGCTCCGCGTAGATTTCTTGGATCTTGTGTTGACATTGAGCTTTGTGCATGACATGACAATCGATTTGCCATTTTGTCCCTTAAACTGGTATGTGGCAACACACGGATAGAGAGCGGAGACCCGTGTTTTATCTGTTGTTGGCAGTAATCCAGAATTTGTCGTACTTTTCCATGATATTCACTGTTTAGAGCTGATACTAGTATCCTGCAATTATGTAGCAAACACTGATAAAAAGCACCTGCCTATAAACAAACGAGCGTAAGAATGGGCGGTATAGAATGCAATATTCTGGTATGAACAAATACCCCCAAACTTAACTTTTGCTCGTCCCGAGCAAAACCAATTATTCACAAAAAAGTCCTAACCGCACTTTCGCAGGGAACGCGATTGCACTGAGCACGTGCAACAAGCCGTTAAACCTCTAGGTGTCCCTAGTAGGAGGAGTGTTGTCTCCTGAGGGTTTTCAGCGGATTACACCCACAAAATCCCGTCAAGCTAGTGTTATAAGTTAACATCGATTCTACTCCTACAATTTAGTATTTATATTAGAAATTCTATCATCCTAAGTTAGAAATATCCAACCCTTATTTTTCACATCTCCTATCTGTTTAAGTTTAGATCCTATACGTTCCAAAAAAAAGTTTAGAAAGATGTTGGTTCTCCTGAGTTTTCCTTCTAAAGTGCGGCCTCAAATCAGGGATTTTTATCAACTTTACAGAAAACACAAGTCTTATTCTTTATTTCTATCTCTTATCCAAACATCAACTGTATACCCCTACGTGTGTGTATATTTGCACCCCTACACTCAAGAATTCAATTCAAGCTATAATACCCTTGCCCTAATACCTAATACTACTTCTTTTTAATTTAATGATGGACGGTGTTGCTCACACACCTTTCATGCGACTATTAATGCTTCATGAGGCACTAACGGCCGATTACTGAATGTGTGAGCTTAAAGCGTAAATAGCAGTTTCCAGGTCTTGACTTTATTCTATTTTTCTTTTTCTTTTTCTTTTTCTTTTTCTTTTTCAAGACCGGATATATTTTTCAACATGCTCTTTTGGTGTTTAGCTTTAAATACCGTTTTTTCTTTCATACTAGGCTTTCAGGCAAGAGTATTTCAAGGTATCCTCTACTATCCCAAGTTTCAAGGTGCGTGTAAGTGCAGTTTGTAGGGTATATACTTTCTAAATTTGAACTCGAGAAAAGAAACTATTTTTCAGACTTATCCTCCAGTAAAGCTTCAATATTTTCCCTTCATCTTGACTTGACTCAAGAACTGAAATCAAGATTAACTATTTCTCAAAAAAAAAAAACTGTAAGGACATATACCTACCAAAGTTAGACAGAATGAGGGTTATTTTTAGGGTTTTCAATCCCTAAGCCTCGAATTTAGTTATTTCTAACATATCAACTAAACTTTCAGAATAAAAATCTAAGTTACCCTAATAGCTAACTTGACGACAAAGTTTTTATATTTTTTGGAAAATTTTCAATTTTTGTGGGTTTTTAATAAGGTATGCAAATGCAAAATATACAAATGAATGCGAAAGAAGAAAGCTTACCGAGCACACCCCCAAACTTAAACTTGACAGTGCCCTCACTGTCAGGCTACACCAAGAGGGTCAAAAATGTCGGCGCTCCCTAGAAACAAATTATATACAAAACAAAAAGGAAAACAAAAAATATATACAAAAAGGAGTCCCCCCAAACTTAAGTAAAACAGTGTTTCCACTGTTAAGCGATGAAGTTCAGGATTAGGGGGGAAAGAATAGTGTCAAGCTATACAAGGCCTTACACAGGCCAAAAGTTAACACCAACCATTCAAAGATCTTATCGTGATAAAGCAGTGGCTGGTGAAAGAAGGCGTAGAGAAAAGAGATGGAGAATACGTGAGACCGTATGGAGATAGAAGCGAGATACGATCTCGGTATATGAGAAGAAGAATGGCGGAAGGGAGAAAGAAATGGAGTACGAATTTGAGGGTGAAAATGGAGTGAATAAATTAGCACAATTTGTGATGACCGATGTATAAAAAGCGATTGTGCTAATCTATTAACCCATCGAGTAATGGGGTCAAATCCCTCAAGATTCGTAAGAAACCATGGGTACGCCGAACTTGGTAAACCAGACACAGGAAGTGAAAATGATACGGTTTCTTGCAAGGTCGGAACGATGGAAAGGATGGAGGGAAGTGGTCGAGGAGGGGTATCGGTTAAGGTTTCGGGAGGGTGCACACAGTCAATGAAAGGAACAGGATGAATTGGAAAATCCGACTCATCAATTAAAACTGTTTCATCCTTAGTACTATCCTTAATATTCTCCTCAAAATTTATCTCATCTATGCCTTTATCATCAATATCACGACGCATATGAAGTTCGGGAAAAACATTTAATGACTCGGGATGATGAATTGGAGAGAAAAACTCTGCCAAATCTACAGGTTCATCATCCAAAATATTCCCGGCGTCAATATCCTCAATCAAGTGAAAATCAATATTCTCAGACACCTCAACAAAAGCATGGATATTAATTAATTCAGGTTCTAGAGTGGAGGTGTAGAGGTCAAAAGGATTAGGTGTGGTTTCACTCGAAAGGGACCCTTCACAATCGGGCAAATCAAACACTACAAAGTCACACAACTCATTATCTGTTCTATCTTTAATCAATGAATCGTTTGGAACACTAGATAGACATTCAAAACTGGAGTTGTGGGATTCAAATTGAAACGGGTAGGTCTGATTTGGAAGGGTGTACAGCTCACTCTCTCCGCTCAAATTCTCAACTTGTCCTACTGCCTCTTCATACATTGGAAAATTTGGAGCTAGTTGAAAACTAGCTACCGGGTCACTAGGTTGTATGAGGGCGGCCATGGACGCATTCAAATCCATCATCTGTTGATACGACGCTACCCTAAAGTCTTCCAAAGACTGTTCCAGACTAGACATGGGTTGTGAAGGGGTTTCAGTAAAAGATTCAAAGTTGTTTTGGTACTGGAAACTCCCAAATGACGGTTCAGAAACAATGTCTAGGAAAGGCGCAAAAGTCGGGTAGGACTGGTAGGAATTGAATGGCTGGACAGGAACAGGATCAACATTTGGATAAGAAGGTGAATGGAATTGTTGATCCCAGGAATCTGTAGTGGTGAAAGGAGTGAAAGATCGGCTACAGGATTGTTCAATATGTTCAGCGATGGACAAAGGACGACTTGCAAAAGGGGTATCAACATAAGAGGGTGGGGGAGGTTGAAAAGGTTGATACAAAGTGGATTGCGAAGGGCAAGTGTTTGTCCTAGACGCGTCTATCCGATCTTTCAAAGAGATTTTGGGCATGGAGGGATCGTTCGACGTTCGGCCAAAGCAAGAACCGTAAGAAGTAATGTCTGGTTGTGGGTACCAAAGTTCGGCAAGAGTTTTGCGAGGTGGGGTACCCATGATATGAAGAGAGAGAAAAAGAAAGGTAGAGAAAAGGAGGGAAAAAGAATATGATTTTTTTTTTAATTTTTTAATTTTTTAGTTAGTTATTAACAAAAGAATGAAATATACACACAAAAAGACTATGGACAAAAACAATCACGACACAAAAACACCACACAGCTAATCGTTCTAGGGTTCACCTAGGTCAACTAGACCTGCTCCAGAACTTGATTGTCGAAGTAAAACTGTGTCGAGAAACGGGCTCAAGATACACTGATCACGAGGCCAGGTAAGTGCAGAGATAAGGGGAGGTTTTCCAACGCTTTCGCGATGTTCCTTAATTAAATAACCCTTTCTCTTTTGGCGGTTTCGCCGTTAACACTTTCCTAGACACCCCGTAAACAATATACCGTTAAGCGAGGTTCTAAACACAGTTAACTTCTCCTAGTGAGCGCGAAGTTCTTAAGGCTTAAAGTCTAGTTTCTTTTAAATTTTGTGCGGGTAAACGTTATGCTCAAGTTCATGATTTGTGGGCCACGGAAAAGGTGATGAAATCCTTTACCGTATGTTGTGGGGTTCGCTTGCCCTTAAGTCCGTATTAATGTATGCAATGCGCAATTCAATAAAAATTCTATAAAGAATTAAACAATCGTTTTTTAGTTTAAGCACGGCACTGTAACAAATACGGGTTAGTCAATTTTTTTTAGCGTTTGCTAGCGAACTTGCAAAGAATCCTGCAAAGAATAGTATATTGGATGCGTCGGATTTGAGAAGAAGGTGTTAGTAAAGTACGCACCGTTAAGTTTTTGGGTTAGGAAACCCCCGTTGAATCAAATCCGGCAAGCTTGAAAAGTTCGCTTGCGCGTGTCAAACTACCCGAATCTTTGGCACTGTACTTTGCAATCACCTTAGCCTTGAACGTACACTTTGCTCCCCATAATCACAGTTTGCAAATCTGCAAAAATCTGCACTCTTGCCCACAAAAAAATGATCAAAAAGAAAAAAAAAACAAAAAGATTTTTTTTTAAGTATATACAAAAAGAATATTAACCCGAATAACAAGAAAGAAAATATGCTACCGTCTCCCCGGCAACGGCGCCATTTGATCGCACGCTTTTGGCGTATCGGATGTTCAAAGTTCTAAAGTATAACCGCGATCAGGATGGTGTCGCTATGCAGCTAGCCGGTTGAGCACGGGTCGATCCACAGGGAGATGGTTGTATGTCCGTTCGAGTTTTTGACGAGTCAATAAAGAATTTGTATGTGTTTGTTCAAACTAACCTATGTGTTTTATATGCAAGTATGAAGTTGTTAAGAAAAAGATACGAAATTGTAAGCTAACGAAATCCGTACTCAAAACCTCACTCCGTTGCTTGGTCTAACGCGCCATGAAAACGAATTGAGCCTGCTATATTCAGTCGCCAACCTTCGTGTCAACCTTGTAGCTAGCGCCGAGTCTTGACCAATTGAAGCTAGAGCAATCGGCAACAACGTGGATTAGGAGATTTAAGCACGGTATTCGTGGAATCCGGCTTATTTACCCTTGTCCTTCCGTTCTTGTCTCTTGCTTTCGCCTCCGGCCAAACCGAACACAACCGGCCGCGCTTAGGAATCACCATTATCTTGGTAGGGTAGGGTGCCTAACGGAGCGCTTGCGTAACGTTTGGGCGGAGTTCAATGGAAAATAACGGGAAAAGGAAATGAGCAAAGAAACATTAACTTACAATACCGTATTTATTCTTAACAACAATAATTACAATCATTCACAAAAAGAACCAAAAAGAGAGAACAAAAAGAATAAAGAAAAGAAAAGATTACAAGTAAGTAAGTGCATGGAATTTAAAGTGCAAGAAAGAAAAGCAAGGTAATAAAAAGCAAGAAAGAAATAAGCAATAAAAAGAACTAGAAAGTAGTACTCAAGACAAGCATGGGATCAATAGCCAACCCTTAAACTTGCAAGCTCAATCAAGAGGTTGCAAGATCAAGAGAAGGGTAGAGAACGCATGTGAAATGAAGCACTAATTCCATAAGAAAATACAACCCTTGAGATCAATAACTAACCCTTAACCTTTCAAGCTCAATGAAGAGGTTGAAAGATCAAGAGGAAGCAAAAATCTCAAGGGGAAGCTAAACAAATAAGAATGATACAAAAACCCTCATCTTCATTCACATCCACTCAATGCTCTCACTACATTTCCATGGAGGAAGAATGAAGAAGAAGAAGAAGAAAGAAACTAAAACTACACTAAAGTGGCTAAAAGAATAGGCACCATTGGCTTGGCAAATTCTGGGGTATTTATAGGAAGGGAACTGGAAACCTAGGGCAAGAATCTGGCTCAATATGAATTCCCCAAACTACCCCTGAAAAACGACACAGAGAGGACACCATATGGCCGCGGTTCCGCGGCCTAGACCCCCTATTGGCCGCGGAACCGCGGCCATCTTGATGAGTTGGGTCATGGGATTTTGTGTACTTCCCTGGTTTGTAGTTGTCTGCTATGTGGTATATGACTTTTCTCAGAAACTCTTCACAATTCTTCCAGAATTTCAGTAGAACAAGAGGTGATGTGATGTGGATCTTTTGCCATGATTTCCTCGAGCTCCGCGTAGATTTCTTGGATCTTGTGTTGACATTGAGCTTTGTGCATGACATGACAATCGATTTGCCATTTTGTCCCTTAAACTGGTATGTGGCAACACACGGATAGAGAGCGGAGACCCGTGTTTTATCTGTTGTTGGCAGTAATCCAGAATTTGTCGTGCTTTTCCATGATATTCACTGTTTAGAGCTGAGACTAGTATCCTGCAATTATGTAGCAAACACTGATAAAAAGCACCTGCCTATAAACAAACGAGCGTAAGAATGGGCGGTATAGAATGCAATATTCTGGTATGAACAATAGCCTGGGATAACCCACAAATTGCCATTACAGAAACGTGCCTTGAGTTAGTCAGAGTCTGGTTTTAAGCATAAGCCGGACAAGTCCATATACCATAACATCGTTAAGATATGAACCATTCTATATACAATATAGAAACAGAGGCACTGATTTAATTGGAACCAGATTCAAATCATGCAGCTGTCTCCAGTGCATGTCAACTAAATGGAGAGAGGCCGATCAACATTACTCAACTAGGAGTGCATCTAGATATGAGTAACCTGATAGAGAAGCAAGTTCTCAAAACCATTACTATCAACTGAATACCAAACACAAGTATCTACATCTTCGATCATCTTGAAGAATTCTGATACTTGCAACACATGGTTCTTTACTTTATTCTTATACCTATAACTTCTCAAAACTTGGACCTTGTATTTCTATGAAATACTTGTCTAAAACTGGAGAAGTCACAAGTAAACAGAATATAGTACGAGCACCAACCCCTTTATCTTAATGGACACTGGACAACATACAATACTTTATATAAGTCCGCTGAGTTGAATAACTCAAACCCTGTGCGTCGTAGCTTGAAAACTGTGCTATGGTTAAGAATAATTACACCGCTATTTAATACTCCTTACCCAATCATCAACCGATATAGGTAAATATCATGGACATAATTTCAAAAAGTTATATCTCACTTTATAAAATAAACGTACAGATATATCAGTTTGAAATTGGTGCATAACAACGGATATTCAAAACCCAATATTTGCCATCAGGCAAAACCCCAGGCGATTTTCTCAAATATCACCGATTACAATGAATTCCGATATAATGAGGATACAATCACCTATTTCCTAATAACTTACTCCCACTCAGCATCTGTAAAACCATACAGATGTAAGAATCAAACCTGGTAAATACATATCCTAGAGTAAGGATCTAATTGGGAAATCAGTTTTCAATTAACAACGCATAGTGAAACTGGAACATGAAAATGTTTCGAAGAGGTAACCGGGTATTTCTAGTAATGCCTCATCCATTATCTATATTCATGACTGTAACCGTATATTTTCTTGCCATCTCTCCAAATCCTTTTATCTGTCTTTACTCATTACCTTTTGTACACCACCCTTAGGTTAAATGGTTTTCTTCCTTCTCTACCGTTCGGCACCAGCCTATGGTTTGAAAGAAGACTATCCAATAAGCGTAATAGGTGTACTCTCTTAATCCTAAGAGCCCTCGCAACCTGAGAGAAGGTAAAGATAAAAGACAACTGAATAATCCTATTCTATTTCTCCTAAACCAGAATCCATTCTCGAACTGGAACAAGTTCCTTCGAGTTCGTATGCAACTATACGATGAATTATCCAATAAATGTGGATCTTCGTAGTGATACGGGGTATTCTAGAGAAATTCAAAGGTGAAGTAGGAGTGGCGATGATATACGCGGCTTCATCATGAATGATAGCAGTCGCAATTTACTTTGCCATCTTTCTAATCCCTTTATTTGTCTTTACTTATTACCTTCTGTATACCACACTTAGACTAATTGGTTTTTTTTCTTCTCTACCTTTTGGCACCAACCTATGGTTTGGAAGAAGACTATCCAATAAGCGCAATATGTGTACCCTCTCCTAATCCTAGAAGCCCTCAAAACCAGAGAGAAGGTAAAAGGAAAAGACAACTGAATAGTCCTATTCAATTTCTCCTGAACCGTAAACCATTTTCGAATCTGAAACAAGTTTCTTCGAGTTCGTATGTAACTATACGATGGTCATATCCAATAAATGTGGATCTTCGTAGTGATACGGAATGTTCCGGAGGAAAGCAAAGGGTAAAAGAAGGACTGGCAATGATATATGCAACTTTGAAAATTCAAAAGCCGATGTATTTTAAGAAGGTTCGGTTAACTTGGTTTATGAGTTCTAGTCTAGGGTTGGGCCATGGTCGCTGCCAAAAGGAGAGAGAAAAGAAACACTCAGCGTGCACTCTAATCTAGATCAGAATGGTTAATCACTTTATCTAATCAGGATGTCTTCCACTGTATTATCAAATTCTTCTCTAAACCCAAAAGAAGAATTAGTCGGGATCATCTAAAATCACCCGAGGAGTAAACCAACTCATCAGTGGGAATCGGGATCCAACTATCATCGCATGATAACCTGATGGAATCCACTCATGTTATCACACTCCAGAAGGTATGCGCATGTCTGACAAGTTTCCTGTATGTTTGAATCTTCTGATGTGATTTTTACCCCATGCTCTTATGACCTTGACGAAGGCCAACAAATCATAAGTCATATGTCAAGTTCTACCTATCATTGTCCAGGTTAATTTGAACCCACCTGTACATACCCTTGACGAAGGCCAACAAAGTAGTACGACTTTCCTAAACTAGCGCATCTATCTATGCAACAGAAGGGTAACAAACAACAACCATACGCTATGCCTTGACAAAGGTCAACAAACATAGTATGAATACTAAGTGCTACCCGTCTGAAATGACGGAGGGCTACGATTGGGTTTTGGTGAAAAACCTTTAACGTAATGAACTTGACATCCTTGAAGGAACCAGATAGCTTTACAAATATATAGTGGCGAAAACCTTTACTAAAAAGGTCATTCCCGGTGAAGGGATCTCGGCTCTTTCCTCGTGGAATGAGGTGCAGGATATTCCTAACCGAATACCACGATGAAAAACAAAAAAGTAATCGACTATACAAAGTTATTACCCTGACGCAAACTTCTGCTCAAGAGGTCACTCCCGGTGAAGGGATCTCGGCGCTTGCCTTGTCGAATGAGGTGCTGGATATTCATAACTGAATACCACTGTGCAAAACAAAAGAAAACGTCCTTGTAATAACAGCTTTTGAAAATTTGTTCCAACAGCATTGAATAGGTCTGTTTTCCTTGCATTGATCAGAATCAACGCAATCCCATCAATTGATCACACCAGAAAAGAACGAAAATATGATGTATGTATATGCCATCCACATTCGCCACTGGGCCCCGTCATCACCCATTAGGTTACTTAACTAACGACAGAGCGGGGGCTGGACCAGCGCGGGTGCAATCCATATATAACATCTACCAGTATATATATTACAATATATAATAATCGCTCCAGGCATGATAAATGCAACATCACAGATAAGCAATAAGCATCACATAACAATACTGATAATCTGAGAGCCCAGGGTTTCCATTGAGCCGCAAGTGAAAACCGACGTTCCCGTGGTTGTGTGGATAGCCAGTGTAATGAAAACCTAGACTCCTACGAGCGCGACAAGTTATCCACCAAAACCAGAAGTGAGGCAACCCCTTCATCAAAATGAATGGGCTACCCAGCACTTCACGGAATCCGGTAACTTGAGCACCCCTCCTTGGGTCAACCTGTATCCCCTACGAGTGTGGCGAATAGCCCACTAATTCTAAAGTGAGGCCCCGTCCATCTCAACGCCATGAGATGCAGACTCATTGCCTTCTAGAATCCGGCTATCCGTGCACTCCATCGCGGGTAATCCTAGTACAGAAAAGAAAATATGTACAATAGTGACATCGACCTCAACCCGGTCATACCCCAAACAAATAATATACAAACATACAGTGACGGCAGTCCACATATCGGACGCTCGTCCCGCGATATCAAATGTACAAATAAAACTAAATTGTACTATCATTGCACCCAAGCTATCCACCACGACGAGCCAGCCACAATACAACATAACACAGAACATCAACGTGAATGTCACGTTCATAAACCCGTCTAAAAGAACTATAGCAATTAGACAAGTTGTACCGCTCTAATGACATTCATGGTCGCAGATAGTAATGCATGTACTGTAAAACTTTAAACAGTGTTAGAAATATCGACTTCGAAAACTCCCTGAATAACCCTAAACTAATAGATAAAACCATATCCAAACTGGGCTAAACAAGAAATACCACTGAACCAATATTCCAGATACCAGAGCACACTACAAATTTCAAGTCCAAACTCATCACAAAAACCGGCCAGGCCGGATTTTTTCCTTATGTGGCTGGTCAAGTGAAGTCATTTCGAGCTCGTATTTGGTGTGTGTTCTAGTTGTCACCAAGGTAGTCTTCTGCAATTGCTTAAATATTTTTAGAAGACTAAATAAAATTCGACAGAAACTAGAATACATTGGGTATTGTTTCGGAGTTGTTTCGGTTTTGATACTTTAATATCATCTAAATTAACTAGTATGTGGTTAATGGGTTGGCTCTGATACAATGTTGGGCTATGCCAGCGCCCCAGTCATCAATCTGTGGCTAAATGCGGAACAAAAGCTTTGAGAAACCGGCGCTAACGGAACCCGATTCCTGGATCGTACCATTAACCCTAAACTAGCTATATGAAAAGGAGTTTAGAGAGGTTATACTGAATGATCCGTGTCCTTCGGTCTTCAACATCTGTCCCAAGCTCCTCGTGGCTTCCTCGATCATGTTTGATCTCCGGTCTCCCCACATCGAAGAAGATCCACCTCGAGGGTTTGTAATACGGGATTCGACCTCAAAACCGAAGCAACTCGAGTATCTAGTTTGCTAGCCTAGATAGTCAAGATGAAGTAGAGAGTGTGTGTGATTAGATTGTCTCAATACACCCTAGGTTTCTCAACACATGAGAAATATAGGGTGGAGGTTGAAGAAGATTCCATGAGGTGAAGAGTATGAACTCAAGAAAAAGCAAGTGCAGAAATGGCTTATGTTATGAGATCTTTTGTTGTGATGATATATCAACTCAAGAAAAACCCTCACCAAAAAAAAGATCCGCCTCTAACCAAAATATCTCACAACCCTCTCCAAAATATCAAGCATTAGTCACTACATGACCCACCTTGAGTCACACCCATGTGGCATGCAAGAATCATGACAAAACCAACACTCACACTTTCCACTCACAAACCATTTTAACCTAAAATGATTTGTAACAAAAAGAAATGGTATCTTCTAAAGTAAACTTGTAACGAATTACAAGGATACCCCTCATCCGTATATACATACCCGCATCCGTATTCTGACTGAATATGAATACAACAAGACGAAAATAATCCAACAATATAATACTAGGATCCGGCTTAAACCAAAGCCCACTAGTATTATCCGTTCGATCATGATCCGTGCACAAGTGCACATATATGATCGAAGCCTGCCGTAAAACCATACGGCCTTTACAACGTTTCGCCCGATGCAGGGAAACCCTCTGTGTGGGACTCTAAAAAATCGTCAATACGCTGGCAGTGGGTTTAACCACAAGCACGTCAGTGGCACTAGCTGTACGTAACGGCTACCCAAGTATTGAGCGAAAGGGAGGCCGATGAGCAAACTCATCCTGAAACCCATACTGATCCTGACAGTGACAATATCCGTACAGTCCGGTCCATTCGTCTATGAGTATCGCATATCGAGTCTGGGGGGGTGGATAAAGTCAGATCCCTAATAACACGGCATTTAGTGTTGGTATGAAACCCATCACCACCTGAGAAACTACTGATCCGAATCAGTAATTCTCGACTACCTTGGCCAAGGATTTCTGGTGATGGCTATCCGTGCACTCCGCGACATCGACCTCCAATACCGGGATAAACGAATCCCATGATGATCCGCTCACTGCCTCTATGTGGCTCGGGACTGTACCCAACTAAAACCTGTTTGCATGACCTTTGAGCCGTGGTAGGGCAGTAATCAAAGCACAGTGGGAACTTACACGAAACAAATGATGATCTCAGGTCGATAGAATAACCTGTATACATATCACCAGGGAACTGCAATCTGATAATAGGTATAATACCAACTAGTATGTTCCTGGCGAGTCCGTCCGGTGTATTCATAACCTAATGAGCACCTGTATATATATTAGGTGAACAAACTAACACCAATGGCTTGTGAGACCGACCACCGCCCCTCGTCGGGGTCACGATCAGTATACTCTAGTCCACTCTTGGAGTATCGATGCCCAGTCTTGAAACTCACACGACTAGGGACCTTTTAAGGATGTGCTTATAGACCACCTAGCTCCCACGTATATGATCGCCATCATACTGCTGGTAGTCAAGCATGAATCCTATGGGCTCTATCAACATATAATAGTGATCTGTAATGTCACCTAAAGAATGTACATGATGATAAAGGCAAACCAGATAGCATACTATCATCTCGAGTAAGACTGTTCTACCGGTATAGGTCCTCCCTCAATCATTGCAATCACGTGCCTGCGATCCAATAATTGACTTGAATGCACTATAGCCAACATTGGCCTGCTCGAAACTAGTTAGGTCATCATCTTCCATGATGCAATCCTCGCTCCCACCATCAATGAGAAAAATATAGTATCTCTCAGATGGATGAGGAACCTTACTAGATCGGCAGAGTGGCTGAGGTTCTTCGGGGACTATCGAATCCTCTGGTTCCACCAAATCTTCCGGTTAAGTTTGTGTAGCTGGAACTTCTTCCAGCTCTACCTTATGACCTCTAATTTCTTTTGCAAGAAATTCCTTTTCTAAAAAGGTGGCATGCCGAGAAACAAACACCTTTTGTTCCTCAATGTGGTAGAAGATATACCCCCGCGAATGTTTGGGATATCCAATAAACTTACACCGAACTGACCTTGCCTCGAGCTTGTCCAGATTTTGTGTTTTCACATATGCCAGATAACCCCATATCTTAACATAATTAAGACATTGTCTCTTCCCCTGCCATATAGCATATGGAGTGGTAGGCACAGATTTGGTAGGAACCATATTCAATAGGTCTGCAGCTGTCTCCAGTGCATAACCCCAAAAAGAAATAAGCAACTCAGCAGTACTCATCATAGAGTGCACTATATCTAATAGGGTATGGTTTCTCCGCTCCGACACACCATTGTGCTGTGGTGTATACGGAGGAGTAACCTAAGAGAGAATCCCATTCTCTTTTAAATAGTCCAGGAATTCTGTGTTTAAGTATTCTCATCCCCGATCTGATTGAAGGATTTTAATACTTTTAACCGTTTGGTTCTCTACTTCGCACTTATATTCCTTGAATTTCTCAAAAGCATCAGACTTGTGTTTCAACAGGAACACATGCCCGAATTTTGAGAGATCATCGGTGAATGTAATGAAGTGCGATGAACCATTCCTGGCATGTGTAGACTTAGGACCGCATACATCACTATTTATCAGTCTCAAGAGTTCTGTAGCTCCTTCTCCATGTCTAGTAAACGGAGTTTTGGTCATTTTACCTTTGAGACATGACCGAAAAGTTTCATATGTTGTAAATTCAAACTTATTTAAATATCTATCTTTATGCAACTTAGCTAGTCGTGTCGCATTGATATGACCTAGTATACAATGCCACAAGAAGGATTCATTCATTTCTAAACTTTTCATCTTGTGTGTGTTATGTATGTTGAGAATTGTAGTTTGATTCAGAACGTATAAACCGTTACATAACGTACCAAACCCAATCAACACTTGATTTGGGAAAATGTTCACAATATTATTCTCTACTACAAAGTTATATCTTTCTTTATCTAATAAAGAAATTAATATTAAATTGCATATCATAGAGGGTGCATAATAACAGTCGTTCAAGATCAATGTATTCCCATTTCGTAATACAAGGTGATATTGACCAACCGCTTTGGCTGCAACGTTTGCACCATTCCCTATATTTAGAGGTTGATCACCTTTTCCTAGTTCTCTACCTTTCTTTAATCCATGTAATATATTACATACGTGAGATCCTGATCCGGTATCTAATACCCAGGACGTAGAGTGCACTGAGAAATAGTTCTCGGTAACAAACATACCGGAAGAAGATGCATCAACATGCTCATTTCTCGTTCGGGTCGCGTAGGAATTCGGATATTCCTTTATTTCCTGCTCAGACTTATAACAATTATAAGATAGAGCGGAACCAACGTTCCCCAGCTCAGTATAACAAGCGGGTTTGGTCAATACATCAATATTATTATCTTGATTAAGGCGTGACATAGTCGCTACCTGGAGAGAGAAAGAGAAGAAAACACTTAGCGTATGCTCTTACAAGATTATATTGGTTATTATCTTATCTAATCAGGATGGCTCCCACTGTTTTTTTATCAAATCTTCCTTCAAATCCTAAAAGGTAAGACTGGCCGATATTAATTACACCTTACAAGTTCGCCAATCTTTCAGCCAGGCCAGTGTCGGTACTTTAAGAGAGGTTCCCCGTGCTTTCGCACGGAACTAATTAAAATAAACTTCGTTTTCTGTAACACTTTAGAATGCAGCTAGTGTTAATTAAGAGTTATGCGGGTTTTAATGAAATTAAACTAATAATTATTTTCTTAAACATCTTTTATTTAATTAATTAATATTTATTTAATTATTTTACACTTGCACATACATGTGCATGTTGAATTAGGGTTAAGGAGGTGTTAACCATGCTTTATTAGCCATGGCACACTTAACCATTCTTTTTTAGCATGTCATGTTATATATTAAACAATTATATCTATTTTAGTTTTAAGGAAAAAGGATTTTAATGGATTTTGGAAAAGAATAGAATAGAAGAGAAGAGAAGAGAAGAGTTGAATATATTGGATGAAGACTTTGAGGCATGGTTGATAATTAATGAGAGAGTGAGTGTAAGGCATACACTCACCCCACACTCATATACTCTCATTCTTCACCTTAACCTCTCTCATTCTCACCTCACTATCTCAATTCTTTTATTCTTCTCCTCATTCACAATCCTTCTAAGTTCGTCACTAGATAAATATGTCATCATAACTCTAAGCCTAAACCTTCATCAACCTCACTAAAACCTTCATTAATCTTGCTTATGAGCCTATTATGATGACTTGGAGCTTGGAAAGCTAGGGTTTTCCCCAAGTTTTGGTGAGGTAGTGATCTTTATATCCTTATTAGGCTCTAATGAAGTTGTATGCTTATTAGTTTCAGTTTTAAACACTAAAGTTATAGTTTTTCTGCAAATATCGTATTTTTGTGTATGTTTTGGTATCTCTGTGATCTGCTATCACTAACTTAGTCTACTGTAAAATCTAGCAATACAGTAGTATAGTGTTAGAAAGCCCTGAGTGTGCACCTGAAACTCGGACCCCACCCTCCTAGTTGAACCGGCAAGAATGAGGGAATGGCCGGCGCTGCCGGATTTTTGGTGACCTGGGTGGTTGTATTTAGGGTAGCTGTCTGGGAGTTATTTATAGTGTTTGGTTCTGTTTGATTTTCTTATATTTTCTTTAGGCAAAATCTGGAACCACTTAGCTAGTTTCTAGTGTTTCGGCAACGTGCGATACGGATATCCGACACGGTTTTTGTACTTCATGTAGCTTGCTGCACTTGGGTTGATTTAG
The DNA here is from genome assembly GCA_030015575.1 of Agapanthus africanus. Lineage (NCBI taxonomy): Eukaryota > Viridiplantae > Streptophyta > Magnoliopsida > Asparagales > Amaryllidaceae > Agapanthus > Agapanthus africanus. The sequence continues at coordinate 387,256,098 of CM057349.1, read as the reverse complement.
GGTGTCGCTACACACCTTCGTCACTAAGTTAACACTTGATAGCTTGTGGGAGTCGATGCGTTGGTTAATGCGTTGTTTGCGTGTGTTATCGGGATGTTTCTAAATTGCACTTGTTATGTTTTTGGTGTGATATTAGGATCGATTGCGGGGACTTCGGGCGCTACTAGGAAAGGGAAAGAGGTGGTTGTATTCACCTAACTCGATATCATTGGTGAGTAGATTTAACATCTACGGGGGAATCGCCCATATGGCGCTAAGCGTCGAAGGCTGGATTCAGTGATATAAACCTATGTTGTTAGTATATACATTGATTGTGCATGAACATCATCTTGCACATCCCATTACTTGTTGTATATTGACATTGTATTGATTGGACACTACACCATTACTAACGGTTCATGTTGCACGAGCACTGAATTGTATGCCACACACACACCGTTAGTAATTGACATGACACACACACTATAGAAATTTGTCACGACCCGAAATTTAGTTCGTGACCGGCACTTAAATCACGCAACGTCTAAAGTCGTAACGCAAATTAAGTAAGCCGAAGCCCAGAAATCTAAACCTTTTTAAAGAAAATAAAAGAGGTAAAGTATTGAAATAAAAGTATGATGAAATCAAACGTTTTCTTAAATGCATAGATAATGGAACAAGAAAATGCAAGTGGATTATACTAGTTGAAAAACATGTTTCGTCTTTTAAAAATTTGGGCAACACATCCCTTGTATATTTTGATCCAAAACCACATATACATAACAACAATAAAGGCATCCCCAAGTAGGAGCTAGCTCTTCGCCAATCGGTGGAATCACAGCCACGCAAGTCAGAAATATATGTATACGACGCCAAACGGCGAAGATCAAATCAAAGGAATAATGTAAACAAGCAAGACATCAAATCCCCCAATAGCGAACATATAATCCGTCGCTCTAAGTCTCGCAAACACAAGTCTTTCTAAGTTTTACTACTTATACAAATACTAGTTTCTGATTGATGAAGTTAACTAGATACTGTAGGGTTGCTATGCATGCGCACAAGGGTCTATGAGGCATCAACCATGCCCGATTAAAATTTTAGCCTTGCTGAACAACCCGAATACGGATCTTTAAACTAGGGTTTAGGCGAAAACAAACATGTTAAACATTTTAACACCAAGTGAGAGAGATTACAAGCTTTGTAGATCCGGTCCTTCACTTCATAAGCTCCGTGTTGTGGTCCCTTCACTGCGATCATCGGGTTCCAGACTCTCGAGAGGTACCACGAAGAGAAAGATGGAGTCTTGCTTCCGATCTTCGATACAAAGATGATCTACCTTGAAGTTTCGTTAACACAAGCTAACACTCATAATATGAAGTGAACCTCTCATCTAAAGGGCAAGGATAGATGAGAATGATGATGTAGGATTTTTGCTCTCTTTTATTTTCTATTTCTCATATATTTTTCATCACTTAGAAAAAGCTAGAAAGCTTTTTCATGAAAAAAAAGAAGGAAGAAGATGAACAATCAACATTAAACCTTTTGTGATGAATAATGAAAGGATAAAGATGATCAATAATGTAACCATGGTTGTCTAAACCATTGTAGAGAATTAACCAAGGCTAGGGTTTGGGTTAGGTTAAGAATGAGTCACTTGAAAATATCTTTTCCAAAACAAAAAAGAAAACCTTCTAGAATCTACTAGAAGTCTTAACCCTAATCCAAACCCTAATCATGTTTAAACTCCACAAAACATGTTGCATTAATTATCATATCATGTTACAATATTATATATCACATATATAATATTTATCGTAACCAAATAAAATAATATAATTAACATATATCGCATATATATCAATGTATTACCCGAGTGAGAAAAAGAATCTTTTAGTGAGATAATATTAGTTAATGTAATTTAATATATCATATATATTATTATACATTAAATTATCGAATCAACACTTGATCCGATAATCCGGCTATATCGCATATAACCGACTAATATTTATCCGTACCGATTCATCGAATCAACACTTGATCCGATGACCCAGCCGATATCAAATATCGCGAGAATACAATACGGTATCTCATATCGTATTATCTTCGGTCCCGCACATATCACATACGTGCCCCTACTCCGTTTTGCCTGAGCCAAGAAACCTCTGTGTAGGACTCTAAAGAATCGTCAATACGCTGGCAGTAAGTGAAGATCATATCAAACACCCACAAGCTACAAGCGGTCAGCTAAACGTAACAGCTACCCAGGTATTGAGCGCTCAGAAGATCAACAAGCAAGCCTGTACATTCTCCTGTGAATCCAAACAGTAACACTCCCGTACAGTCCAGTCTCGTCGTTTGATATGTTGCATATCTCGCCTAGGGGTGGTAAACGTCAGACCCCAGTAGCTTGATAAGTCGTGTCGATATGAGGTCTATAACAGTTTGAGAAACTACTGATAACACTTACCAGTAAATCTCAGCAACCCTGGCTAGGGATTTCCGGTTATAGCCAATCGAACACAGCACAACATCAACTCCCTATACCGGGAGAGACGAATCCCCTCCTATCGCTCATTGCCTCCATGTGAGGTATAATACCATCTGAGAGTTCTCGGCGAGTCCGTCCGGTGTACCCAGTCTCCACTGAGCACCCATACACCATCCTTGATGTCAAACACCGATGGATATGGGATCATCCATTGCCCATCATATGGGTCAAGATGCGTATACGCTAGTCTACTCTGGTGCATCGATGCCCTGTCTCGATACACCCTCGACTAGGAACAGTTATTGGATGTACTCGTCGACTACCGTGGCCCCACTAGTATGATCTCATCATAGTCCCTGTAGTCGAGTACATATCCTAAGGGCTTTATCAACATGTAATATAAAGACAATCAGAGTACATGTTAAGATAAATTACAACCAGATAGCATACTATCATGTCGAGTAAGAAAGTCCTCCCTATATATATCCAAGCATCCATTACAATATACATCGTATGTACAGTAATGGCCTCTAGGGCATACATATAACTAACAATCTCCCACTTGCACTAGGGCCATCTGTTGTGGTATCGCATACCCAACAATTAGCTGCGGTTGAAGTATCTTATACTCAACCATCCCGTAAGAGTCTGTACTGGGAAAAAGGCCTCTGTGAGTGGATCCGCGCTGTTGTCTTTTGTGTCTACTCTCCTAACCTTGATCTCCCTGAAGATCAACAATCTCCATGATCAGGTGATACTGCCTAAGAATTATATCTGGATTTCAGATGGGACGGTAGTTCCTTGGCTAAAGCCACAACTCCATTGTCACACAATGGTAGGAACGAAGTTCATCTCATGAAGTTATATATATCCAGACTGCCTCTTTGGTAGCATCTTTGGTAACGATGTATCTTGCCTTTAATCGTCTATTAAGTCACGGTATCTAGCTTGGAACTCTTCCAATATACCGTCCCTCCACTGAGGTAAAGACAATGCCTGCGACTGACATTCAGTCGTCCTTATCACCCTGGAACCATTTTAGTGATTCTCTCCAGGATCGATTGATACCATCTCACTACAACTAGTGAGTATCCTAACATCCAATTAGATCTATCTCATAGATCCAAAACCCAGGATTTAGGAGGTATCAGTTTGATCCTATATGGAGAGTCCTTGTGATAAGCGGAGATTGACTGAGCATAGCATAGGAAACTCCTTCCCTATCAAGAGTATGTCATCCACGCACTCTACGAGGATTACCACCATACTCTCTACTACCTTTTTGTATATACAAGGTTCATCTACCATTTTGATGAAGTCAAACTCTTTGACTACCACATCAAAACAGATGTTTCAACTCCGCGATGCCTGTTTTATCACATAAAGCATCTTGCGCACGTTTCCGCTGCTCCTACTGTCTACGAAGCCCTCTGGCTGTGTACTTATAGACGCTCTCTTCTAAAACATCATTTAGAAAAGCAATCATGACACCCAACCGCCAGATATTGTAGTCATGGTATGTAGCCGTGGCAAGTAGGATCTGGATGGACTTAAGCATAACTTTGAAAGTCTCAACTTTTCCATGTACACCAAGTAATCTTCTCAAGATATACTTGCTCCTGATGGGGATTTAACCCTTCAGATAAAGCAACCAAAATCCATACTTTGTTGGTGTATAAGGATTCCATCTCAGATCGCTAAGCATCCAGCCATTCTTACAGAGTCCCACTCCTGATGGCCAGCTTGAAACTAGTTGGGTCATCATCTCATGATGCAATCCTCGCTCCCACTGTCATAGAGAAACCGAAGTATCTCTCAGGTGGTGAGGAACCCTACTAGATCGGCGGAGAGGCTGAGGTTCGTTGGAAACTATTGAATCCACATTCAATAGGCATGCAGCTTCATAAGTGCATAACTCTCAAAAGGAAATAGGAAACTCAGTAGTACTCATCATAGAGCACACCATATCACATAGGGTGCTATTGCTCCGCCCCGATATACCATCATGCTATGGTGTATACGGAGGAGTAATGCTGAGAGAGAATCTCATTCTCCTTTAGAATAGTCCAGGAATCCCGTGCTTAAGTATGCTCCTCCTTGATCTCATCAAAGGACATAATACTTATACCCGTTGTTGGTTTTCTACTTCTAACTTATATTCTGTGAATATCTCAAAAGCTTCGAACTTGTGTTTCAACAAAAATATATGTCTGAATCTTGAGAGATCATCAGAGAATATAATGAAATAAAAAGAATCGGTCTTGGCATGTGTAGACAGGGGACTTTCATACATCAGCATGTATCAATCCAAAGAGTTCAATAACTCTTTCTCTGTTTCCAATAAACAGAGCTATGGTCATCTTATCTTTGTGACATGACCGACAAGTTTCACAAGATGTAAATTCAAACAGATTTAAATATGCATTTAAATGAAACTTTAGCTAGTCGGGTCGCATTGATATGACCTAGTCTACAATGCCTCAAGAATGATTCATTCATTTCTCAACTATTCCTCTTATGTGTGTTCTGTATACTAAGAACTGTAGTTTGATTTAGAACGTCTATGCTTTTAGATAACGTGCCTGAACCGATCAACTCTTGATATAGGAAATGTTCAAAACATTATCCATCAATACAAAATTATATCAGGTTTGGTATCTAATAACATTCATTCAAAATCAATGTATTCTGATATGATGTTGTATATCAGGTTTGGTATCTAATAACATTCGCTCAAAATCAATGTATTCTGGTAGTACAGGGTGACAGTGACCAACAGACTTGGCTGCAACATTTGCACCGTATTCTGTCTCATGAAACTTATCACCCGTTCTCAGTTCTCTACCTATCTGTAGCCCATGTAACAAATTACATTTGCGGGATCCTGATTCGTTATCTCATACCCAGGACGTAAAGGATACTGAGAAACAATTCTCTATAATGAACACACCCGAAGAAGATGCATCAGCATGCACTTTCTTCGTTTGGGCGGCACGGGATTTCTGGTAATCCCCTATTTTCTGCTCTGTCTTATAACAATTATAAGTTGGAGCGGGACCAACGTTCCACAGCTCAGTATAACAAGCGGGTTCGGTCAATATATCCGTATTATTATCTTGATTAAGGCGTGATATGGTCGCTACTTGGAGAGAGAGAGAAGAAAACACTCAGCGTATGCTCTTGCAAGATTAGATTGGTTATCTAATATATCTAATCAGGATGTCTCCCACTGTTTTAATCAAATCTTCCTTTAAACCCTAAAAGGAAAGACTAGCCGGGATTAATTACACGCTACAAGTTCGCCAATCTTTCAGCCAGGCCAGTGTCTGTACTTTGAGGGAGGTCTCCCGTGCTTTCGCACGAACCTAATTAATGTAAACCTCGTTTTCCCAGAGGCGTAACCCCGTTAACACCTTTCTAGACACCTACTTGATTGGCTAATTGCAATGTGTAAAACTCTCCCAGGAGTAACTCTTACTCGCAGCGGGTATCGGGATCCAACTATCTCATAGAAGGCATGCAATCTCATTGCAAATTTCAACACTTGAAATTCCCAATAATATTTTTCCCCAAGCGATCTATGACCTTGACTGAGTCAACAAACCATAGACAGCAAGTAAAGTTCAACCCGTTATTTCCTGATTGAATTAAACCCACCCGCACGACCCTTGACTGAGTCAACAAGGCCGCACGACTACCCTAATCCAATCGCATCATATGCTTTGCAGATAAGCACTAATCAGTTACCGCACACTACGCCTTGACTGAGTCAACAAACGCAGCACGAATACTAACTATTACTTATCTGAAATGACGGAGGGCTACGACAGGTTTATAAGAAAACCCTTTGCGTAAAGAACTTTATATCGTTGTAGAATCGAGTGATTTTAAATGGAGTGTTTTTAAGGCTTTTCTAGTTTTGCTAAAGGGGTCACTCCCGGTGAAGGGATCGTCGGCCCTTTCCTCATCGAATAAGATGCAGGATATATCATATATACCGCTGTGCAAAACAAGAACTATAGAAGCAATCAAAAGACAAACCGAGTTTGTAGAATCTACTAGTTTCACTAAAGAGGTCACTCCCGGTGAAGGGATCTCGGCTCTTTCCTCATCTCCCGCTACCAGTTTTTAAACAAGTTTCTACAACATCTTAGGTTTCTTTTATTTCATTAGTCTCATTAATGAAGTCCCATTTTATTATGCTTCGCAAGCATTAGATATGAAACGAAATCAACAATATATAATATATATCTCATATATATAATATAAACATTTGTCTCAGGCAGTAATATGATCTCATCACAGAACACTGCAGCAGAAGAATATATATGAAATATTGGATATACTAGGACGTCCGTGTTTTCAATACGAGCTTGTATAAAACATGGATTCCACGGTCGCGATGAATAGCCAAACCCACATCCCTAGACCCCTACGAGTGCGGCAAGTAACACTGCCAATTCTAGGGTTAGGAGACCCGGTCTCGACTCCTCGAGACGGTCTCCCACTGGACCCTAGAACCCGGTTACTTGTGCTCCCCGCCTTGGGTCTACCTAATGCAGAAAAGTAAATAATATACAATGGTGACATCATCCTCAGCCCGGAAGTGCCCCAATAAAAGAATATTACATACAAATGAATTTTACATGAATGAAAAAGAAAAACTCTCATCTCACATAAAACCCCCGGCTATTCAGAACACGACGATCCAATATAACATATCACAGCAACACATAATATCTCATATCATCAACGTAAGTAAGTATGCATACGCCGACTGTCGTCGATGTATAGCAACGAAAACCGGCGATACAACTACATACTACACTTATGGTCACAGAAAGAAAGTGTAAAACTACAACAGTTGGAATCCGCAACCTCCTTAGACATCGTATGCCTAAACAAATGAATTCCTTAGACATCGCATGCCTAACAATTATAAACCCCGCATTTTAGTCTCATTATCGAAAACTGTTTTCAATATCAAGTCGGTCAATTCAACAAGATTCCCGACATTTTGATCGAATGCTCGTCGCAAACTTTAGTAGACGGCCGCACCCCCGATGCCGTCGACGAAGTGCATTAAGGCGGAACACCGCTGTCGCGAGCACCCGAACGGATGCTTTTGGCGACGGGGTTCTCCTACAGTCACTTGGTCGGGGCTATGGGGCGTGGCTATCTATTAAGTTTACCCGGCGAGTATTCGCGTACGCTACGTGATTGTGACAGACTTTTGATCACATCAAAATTCCGTGGCAACCGATCAATTGAGACTAAACTGCTATGTTTATAACATTCAAATTAGTTATCTCATCATTCCAAATATTGTATCACAATCCAGATAAATAGACAATGTTAAACTTTCCGATCGAATAATCAAACACCCAAGTTTTCCCAAATAGTTCTCAACTCTTGAAATTAGTTTAAAAACATCCATCACATGCTACAGTACCAATGGTCCAGCCGTAGAAGGGTCAAGCCAATGCCTCACATGTGGCACGCCGTACTGCCACAAACCCTAAGGTTTAGAGGCAGTTCAAGACGGTCACATAATCGAGTTAAGGTTTGTTGTCTTCTAGAGGGTCCACCGCATTACTTGCATGACTTAGAACGTTCTTAAACTCAAGAAAAAATCGAACTTTTGAAAAATTTTCTGACAGGGGAAAAAGTTATTGATATCCGTTCGAACTTTTTAACAGTTTCTAAAAATTATCCGGAGAAACTAAATAAAGTTAAATTATCCGATCGAATCAACGATTCCCCAATACAACCCTTGAAAACTCAATACTTGAGTGGAATTAAAATATTCCAAGAAAAAAATAACAAGAAAGGACCTAAGAATAATTAAGTGAAATTCCAGGGACTAAGTCAATATTTTGGCCGCGGAATCGCCGCCAAACCCCTGGTTTCGTCGCGGTTCCGCGGTCAAATAGTTGACTTAGGGGACCGTACTTCACAGTAATTCTTAGTTTTTCCTGCTTGTTTTTCTGAGCATTTTTAATTCATAAAAAACCACAGTTTTGAAAAATGTACAGAGAAGGGTAAACATCGGGGTTTCCGGGTTCGATCGGACATTAAACTTCATCTAGACTTCGCCTAAAGCTCTAGCTTGGCTCTGATACCACTGTAGGGTTGCTATGCACGCGCACAAGGGTCTATGAGGCATCAACCATGCCCGATCAAAATTTTAGCCGTACCGAACAACCCGAATACGGATCTTTAAACTAGGGTTTAGGCGAAAACAAACATGTTAAACATTTTAACACCAAGTGAGAGGGATTACAACCTTTGTAGATCCGGTCCTTCACTTCATAAGCTCCGTGTTGTGGTCCCTTCGCTGCGATCATCGGGTTCCGGACTCTCGAGAGGTTCCACGAAGAGAAAGATGCAGTCTTGCTTCCGATCTTCGATACAAAGATGATCTACCTTGAAGTTTCGTTAACACAAGCTAACACTCATAATATGAAGTGAACACTCTCATCTAAAGGGCAAGGATAGATGAGAATGATGAAGTAGGATTTTTGCTCTCTTTTATTTTCTATTTCTCACATATTTTTCATCACTTGGAAAAAGCTAGAAAGCTTTTTCATGAAAAGAAAGAAGGAAGAAGATGAACAATCAACATTAAACCTTTTGTGATGAATAATGAAAGGATAAAGATGATCAATAATGCAACCATGGTTGTCTAAACCATTGTAGAGAATTAACCAAGGCTAGGGTCTGGGTTAGGTTAAAGAATGAGTCACTTGAAAATATCTTTTCCAAAACAAAAAAGAAAACCTTCTAGAATCTACTAGAAATCTTAACCCTAATCCAAACCCTAATCATGTTTAAACTCCACAAAACATGTTGCATTAATTATCATATCATGTTACAATATTATATATCACATATATAATATTTATCGTAACCAAATAAAATAATACAATTAACATATATCGCATATATATCAATGTATTACCCGAGTGAGAAAAAGAATCTTTTAGTGAGCTAATATTAGTTAATGTAATTTAATATATCATATATATTATTATACATTAAATTATCGAATCAACACTTGATCCGATAATCCGGCTATATCGCATATAACCGACTAATATTTATCCGTACCGATTCATCGAATCAACACTTGATCCGATGACCCAGCTGATATCAAATATCGCGAGAATACAATACGGTATCTCATATCGTATTATCCTCGGTCCCGCACATATCACATACTGAGTTATTAATATCCGCTCGACCTTTTTAACGGTTTCTAAAATTATCCGGACAAACTAAACAAAGTTAAATTATCCGATCGAATCAATGATTCCCCAATACAACTCTTGAAAACTCAACACTTGAGTGGAATTAAATTATTCCCAGAAAAAATTAACAAGAAAGGGCCTAAGAATAATTACATGAAATTTCAGGGACTAAGTCCAAATTTTGGCCGCGGAACCGCCGCCAAACCCTTGGTTTCGCCGCTGTTCCGCGGTCAAATAGTTGACTTAGGGTACCGTACTTCATAGTAATTCTTAGTTTTTCTTGCTTGTTTTTCTGAGAATTTTTAATTCAGAAAAAACAACCTTTTTGAAAAATGTACAGAGAAGGGTAAACATTGGGGTTTCCGGGTTCGATCGGACTTTGAACTTACAACAGTGGGCACGATCCAATATGTCCTACCTACCATAGCAAATCACCAGAAAGCAAGCTGTGTGCCAGCGATACTGCTACTGATCCATGCGATCAACCTGCAAGGACTGTGGCACAATGGGGGTGAGTTGCCAACTTGTGAGTAGAAAACATCAGCAGGTAGAAATCGAATAAAACAATGATTTCCTGGTGATGACCATAATGCAAATATGTCAACACTCGAGTCAATGCAATGACATACAGAAATAGCATCTGACAGCATATGCCAGCATGCGTGTAGATATCATCCACGTGTCCATCAACGACACAAACCATATCATGAAAACGTATGTCTATATGTATGAGGATATCAACTACGTGTTTCTATCAACAACACATCAAAATCATGGAACCTGAGTGTCCAACACCGACACTCGAAACATCATGAAACCCGTGTCCAGCATCGACACATAAATCCTCATACCGCAGGCGCCACATCCTCAGATCGGCTCTCATATCTATCTCATCTCAAGCGCCGCATACACTGATCGGCCCTCATATCCATCTCATGACTCTAGCCGGTATCCTCCGGACAACCGCCAGGTCCAACCAATCACCGGTAGGTAGTACTCCCTCTGCCAGGCTCATCGTCTACACCACAAAAATCATTTCTTGCCCTGGGGTACTATATCGGGTCCACCATGTACCCGCAGACGGTGCCTCCCACTCCTCGAATCGGGTATACTCACAACTCAGAACCGAGAAAACGTATGGTGGACGCCTCGAAATATCATATCAAGAGAAACCGAGTTTTTAAAATAATACATAATTTCCTTTGAAATATAACCACGATTCTCAAATCCAGAATCTTATGTAAACAACATCTCAATGTGTAATATCATAAAGCATGATGTATGCAAACATAGAAAATAAATGTGAGCATATCAAGTATATCATACGACATAGTATAGTGATGTGAGCATAACAAGTATATCATGCAACATAGAATAATGATGCGAGCATAATAAGTATATCATGCAACATAACATAATGATGTGAGCATAGCAAGTCTATCATGCCAACGAGTCATATGACAATACCGAACAATTAAGAGTAATAGCATGATGTGGTAATTCTATTGTGTAAGTGACATAGCAATTATGGATGATGAAAGTGTGTGAGCCGGCAATATGTGTAAGTGTAACATACGCATCATCGATAATTGTGTAGGTGTACTAGCACAGGTATATGTAATGTAATGAGAATATCATGAATGTAGCATAAAGTACATTGTAAGCGAAATGCTATAAGATATACGTATCTAATCTAACATCTACGCAAAGGCTAAACTAAGCGGTGTCATGGATTAAATATCTATAACATATCCGAGTCGGTGAATCTATCAATCGACATCCAGCCTCATAACATCACGTACGGTATAATCCATCGTACGACATCCTCTAGTCAAGGGTATGGATCAATCATCCAGTAAAACATCGTGTGCGATAAACTATCGTGCAGCGACAACAAACAGAATAGGGATTCTATCGACCTATACAACAATGAGGGTACGGACCTAGCATCTCGTACAGCATATCACTCATTATTCACATCATTATATATATATATGTTGGAGATAGTGTCCTCAGAGTCAATTATTGGATCATAGGCACGTGATTTCAATGATTGAGGGATGACCTATACCGGTAGGACAGTCTTACTCGGGATGATGGTATACTATCAGGTTTATCTTTATCATTGTGTACTGCTTTAGGTGACCTTACTGGTCACTATTACACGTTGATAAAGTCCCTAGGATTCTTGCTTGACTGCCAGCAGTATGAGGGCGATCATATACGTGGGAGCTGGTAGTTTATAAGCACATCCTTAAAAGGTCCCTCGTCGAGGGAGTTTCGAGACAGGGCATCAATACTCCAGAGTAGACTAGTGTATACAGTCGAGACCCCGACGAGGGACGGTGGCCGGTCTCACAAGCCACTGGTGTCAGTTGGTTCACCTAAGATGTATACAGGTGCTCATTGGGTTATGAGTACACCAGACAGGACTCGCCGGGAACCTGCTAGTTGGTCTTATACCTGACGTCAGATAGCAGTTCCCTGCTGACATGTGTACAGGTTAGTTCATCGACCTGAGATCGTCATTTGTCTCGTGTGAGTTCCCACTGTACTTTGATTACTACCCTGCCACGCTCAAAGGAGACATGAAAACATGTTTTAGTTGGGTACAGTCCCGAGCCACATGGAGGCAGTGAGCGGATCTGCAGGGGTTCGTCTCTCCCGGTATTGGGGGTGAGGTCGCGCTGTGTCTAGGAGAGCCATTACACGAAGCCCTCGGCCGAGACAGGAGATTTACTGGTAGGTATTCCAGTAGTATCTCAGGATGTTCTGGGCCACACTCCGACACGACTTGTACCGCTTTTAGGGGTCTGACTTTTACCAACCCCCTAGGCCCGCCATGCGATGCTCATAGACGAACGGACCGGACTGTACGGATATTGTCACTGATAGGCTCAGTAGGGTGTCAGGATGAGTTCGCCCACAGACGTCCCTTTTGGTCAATAGCTGGTGGCTCGTCACGTATGGCTAATACCTCTGACGTGCTAGTGGTTAAATCCACAGCCATAGTATTGACGAGTCTTTAGTGTCCCCCACACACAGTTACTCAAGTTTCGGGCGAAACGCTGTAGAGGCCGTATGGAGATATGGCAGGGTTCGATTAGATACGTGCGGTATTTCACGGATCGTGATCAGACGGATTTTACTAGCGGGCTTTGGTTTAAGCCGGATCCTAGTATTAGACAGTGTAGATTTTTTCTCTTTGCATTTGTATTCAGTGGGAATACAAATGCGGGTATGCATATACAGTAGCGGGGTTTTCCTGTAATTTATTACGGGATCAGTTTTCTGAGGTTGCCAGTTTGCATTCCGTTCCGGCCAGTTTTCCTTTGTTCCTTCCCGGCCGGACTTTTCCGTTGGAGGGGGTTATTTGCAAGTGTGCAAATAACATTTTGTGGAGGAGTTTTCTTACATTATGTGGCTTCATGATGAGATTCTTTTTAGTCTCTTCCTTTGCATTAAATGAGATTAGAGTTGATTAGGATTAGATGTGACTTTGTTATCATTACTTTTGGGTTGTGGTCACCTTTCACCTTTTTCTACACTCACCTCCCTTCTTGTTTATTCCATGACACTCCCATTTTGATTAAGGGGCCGGCCACACTTGAGGGGAGAGGAGGGAGAGGTTCATTTTGATATATGGCATTTTTTCTCATCTCATTTCTTGCTAGGAAAAATGAAAGCACCATTTTCCTCCAAAGTTCTTTATCTTCATTCCTCCATACCATGTCAACTACCATAAACCCCATTGAGACAAAGATTCTACACTACACCTACAGTACCCTTGGACGCGTCGGCTTGCCAATTTCACGCCCGAGTTGTCTCGGTCCAGAGGTGGGACCCCGTAAAAGAAATCGGCTACGTGGTGCCTTTCCGATGAGGAGGTGACGAACGGAGATTCCGCAGGAGATCGAAGTGGAGACGAAGACCGAAGGACACGGATCTCTTGGTATAGCTTCTCTACTCTTTTCTAGTTTGCTAGTAGCTAGGTTAATGGCCCGATCCGGGTTTTTAGTGCGTGGTGGTGCCTGTTTCAAAAGTTAAAGAAAATTATCGTTTCCGCATTTTGGCCTCGGGATGACGGCCGGGGCGCCGCCGTGCACTTACATTAGTATCAGAGCCACGCCATTAAGCTAGTCTAGCTTGGTCTAACGTGTTTACATTTCCGATCGATCAAAAGTCCTAAAAACCGTATTTTTCTTGCATCAGGTTTCTGTCGAAATTTTTTTAGCTCCAAAAATTTTTCAGGCTGTTGCAGAAACATGTGCAGGAAATTCTAAGCAATCTGGGAAAATTTGGTGCAGTGTTGTTGCCATTCCACCGCGGAACTGTGGCCTTAACCCTACTTGGGCCACGGTTCCGCCGCAGTATAGTGGGTTCACTGCACCATATTTCTTCAGTTGGTTGCTGTGTTAGAAATGGGGTTTTTGGTATATTATTTTTGGGCCCAGAATTTCTTTAAGTGCTACAGTAATGCTTGGGGCCCACTTGGGTAAACTTGATCGATCGGATATTTTAAACACATTAGTTCACAGTATTTACATTATATCTGCGGCCGTGAATGTCACTTGATCGGTAAATCCTGTCTAACTGCTATAGCCCGGTTAGACGGATTTGCGAACGTGACATTCACGTTGATGTTCTGTGTTGTACTGTGTTGTTGCGGATCGGTCGTGGGGATAGCCTGGTTGCAGTGGTAGTACAGTTTTTTTTATATATGTACATTTGATATTGCGGGGCGAGCGTCCGACATGTGGACTGCCGTCACTGCCTGTTTGTATTATTCTTTTGGGGCACGACTGGATCGAGGTCGATGTACCCGATGTATGTATATTTTACTTTCTGTACTAGGATTACCCCGCGGAGGGGTGCACGGATAGCCGGGTTCTAGAGGGCAACAAGCCCGCATCTCATGGCATAAAGACAGAGGGGGCTTTACTCTAGAATTGGCGGGCTTTTCGCCGCACTCGTAGGGGGTATAGGTTGACCCAGGAGGGGTGCCTAAGTTACCGGATTCCGTGAAGTGCTGGGTGGTCCATTCACGTTTATGAAGGGGGCTGCCTCGCTTCAGGATTTGGCGGGTAACTTGCCGCGCCCGTAGGGGTCTAGGTTTTCATTGCACAGGCTATCCACACGACCAGGGGAACGTCGGGTTTCAGTAGCGGCTCTATGAAACCCGGGGATCCCAGATATCTGTATTGTTCTGTGATGCTTATTACATTTTCTGTGATATTGCATTTTTATCACGCCTTGAGCGAATATTATATATTGATATATATACTAGTAGATGTTGTATATGTTTTGCATCTGCGCTAGTCCAGTCCCCGCTCTGTCGTAAGTTAAGTAACCTAACGGGTGATGACGGGACCCAGTGGCGAATGCGGATGGCATATACGTACATCATTATTTTCGTTCTTTATTGGTGTGATCAATTGATGGGACTGCGTTGATTCGGATCAATGCAAGATAAACAAACCTATTCTGATGTTGTTGGAACACTTTTCAAAAAGCCGTTATTGCAAGAACGTTCACTTTTGTTTTGCATAGTGGTATTCGGTTATGAATATCCAGCACCTCAGTCGATGAGGCAAGGGCCGAGATCCCTTCACTGGGAGTGACCCCTTGGACAGAAGTTTACGTCAGTGCAATAACTTCACTATAGTCGATTACTTCTGCTTTGCATCGTTGTATTTAGTTGGAATATCCTGCACCTCATTCTACGGGGAAAGAGCCGAGATCCCTTCACCGGGAGTGACCTCTTTAGCAAAGGTTTTCGTTACTATATTTTTCTAAAAAGCCATCCGTTCCTTCAACGATACCAAGTTCATTACGTTAAAGGTTTTCGCTAGAAACCATTCGTAGCCCTCCATCATTTCAGTTAAATATTCGGTAGTATTCAAGCTATGTATTTTGACCTCACGCCAAGGCATAGTGATTGGTAGCTGCCGGATATTTATCTGTTGCATAGATAGAATGCGTTGGTTTGGGACAGTCGTACTACTATTTTGGCCTACGTCAAGGGTATGTACGGGTGGGTTCAAATTAACCTGGATAATGATGGGTAGAACTTGACATGTGACTTATGACATTTTGACCTCACGCCAAGGTCATAAGAGCATGGGGCAAAAATCACATCAGGAGTTTCAAAAGAAACTGAAACTTGCCAGATATGCGCATACCTTCTGGAGTGTGATAACGTGAGCGGATTCCGTCACGTTATCATGCGATGATAGTTGGATCCCGATTCCCGCTGATGAGTTGGTTTACTCCTTGGGTGATCCCGACTAATTCATCTTTCAGGTTTGGGGAAGAATTTGACGATACAGTGGGAGGTTTCCTGATTAGATAAATAGATAACCATTCTGATCTAGGTTAGAGTGCACGCTGAGTGTTTCTTTTCTCTCTCTCTTTGGCAGCGACCATTGACCCGACCTTAGACTTGACTCAGTGACCAAGATTAACCAAACCTTCTTATAAGACTGGCTTTTGGATTGTCTGAGTTGCAAACCTTATTGCCACTCCTACTTTTACCCTTTTCTCCAGGACACCCCGTATTACTACGATCGTCCACTTCCATTGGACAAAACCATCGTATGGTTATATACGAACTCGAAGGATTTATTCGAGGATGGTTTCCGCTTCTGGAGAAAACGGATATGACTATTCAGTTGTCTTTTCCTTTTACCTTCTCTCAGGTTGTGAGTACTCCTTGGTTTAGGAGATAGTACACCTATTACGCAAATTTGATAGTTTTCTTCCAAACTATAGGCAGGTGTTGACCGGTAGGGAATGAAGAAAACCAATTAGCCTAAACGGTGTACATAAGGTATTAAGTTAAGACAAAGAAAGGGATTAGAAGGAGGGCAAAGTAAAATGCGACTGATATTCACGACCAAACCAAGTATTTCATTACCACTCCCACTTCACCTTTGTATTTCTCCAGGACACTCCGTATCACTACGAAGATCCACAGTTATTTGGATATTCTATCGTATGGTTATATACGAACTCGAAAGGAACTTGTTCCAGTTCGGGGATGGATTCTGGTTCAGGAGAAATAGGAATAAGGTTTATTCAGTTGTCTTTTATCATCACCTTCTCTCGCATTGCGAATGCTCCTAGGATTAGGACAGTACACCCATTATGCTTATTGGATAGTCTTCTTCCAAACCATAGGCTGGTGCCGAACGGTAGGGAAGGAAGAAAACCATTTAGCTTAAGAGGGTGTACAGAAGGTAATGACTAAAGACATATGAAGGGATTTGGAGAGATTGCAAAGAAATATATGGTTACAGTTGTGAATCTGGATAATGGAAGAGGCATTATTAGGAATGCCCAGATACCCCTACAAAACATTTCAATGTTTCAGTTTCACTGTGTATTGTTAAAAGAAAACTGATTTCGCAATTAGCACTTGCTCCAGGGTATGTATTTACCAGGTATGATTCTCACATCTGTATGGTTTTACAGATGATGAGTGGGAGTAAGTTATTGGGAATTAGGTTATCATCCTCATTATATCGGAATTCGTTGTAATTGGTGATATTTGAGGAAATCGCCTGGGTTGTTTGCCAGATGGCAAATGTTTGGTTTTGAATATCCGTTGTTATGCACCAATTTCAAATTGATATATCTGTACATCTATTTTCATAGAGTGAGATATAACTTTTAGAAATTATGTCTATGACATTTACCTATATCAGTGGATGGTTAGGTAAGGAGCATTAAACAGCGGTGTAATTCTTCTTAACCAGAAGTACAGTTTTCAACCTACGACACACAGTGAATGAGTTATTAGACTCAGGGGACTTATACAGAGTATTGTATATTGTCCAGTGTCCATGAGGACAGAGGGGTTGGTTCTCGTACTATATTCGGTTTACTTATGACTTCTCTAGTTTTTAGACAGGTGTTTCGTAGAAACACAGGGTCCAAATTTTGAGAAGTTATAGGTATAAGAATAGAGTAGAGAACCAGGTGTTGCAAGTATCGGGATTCTTCAAGGTGATCGAGGATGTAGATACTTGTGTATGGTATTCAGATATTAGTAATGAGTAAGAGAACGCGCTTCTCTTTCAAGTTACTCATAATTGGAAGTATTCCTAAGTTGAGTAACGCTGATCGGCCTCCTTCCATTTAGTTGACATTCACTGGAGACAGCTACATGATTTGAATCTGGTTCAATTGAATCAGTGCCTCTGTTTCTGTATTGGATATAGAACAGTTCATATCTTAACGATGTTAAGGTATGGGGAGTTGTCTGGCTTATGCTTAAAACCAGACTCTGGATGACTCAAGGTACGTTTCTGTAGTGGCTGTTTGTGGGTTGACCCAGGCTATGACGAGGGTTGACTTTCTACCATATGGAAGATCAACAGTGATATTGTTCTTGACTCGCCACAGTTTTAATAAAAATGGATTTTTTTTCAGAAAATAGTAGTGGGAGTATGGTAGAACTGGAAGTGATTCCAGAACCACAAACGATTACTGAAAATTTGATAGGAACCTAAAGATTCAATCTGTATTTGACATTCTATTAGCCACTCCGCAGATATGGTGGGTAACCTCAGTCACCCGAGAGGTACTCCGGTAGCCTCAAGGACGGTGACAGGGAGGTTCTTGTTTACCCAGACTTGCCATTGCTGTTGTTCCAGACTTTGAGAGCCGGCAGGAGGATGAATATAGCGTCTTTCTGAACTAGCTTTAGAAGTACACGTCTATATGACTCTGCCAGAGGGTTGTCATAGTCAGTGGGAGCAGCGGAAGCATTGGTGGACAAGTGGCTTATGTCTATTTATAGAGTTAAGCAGATATAGCGGAGATAGATCTTCTATTTCTAATGTGACAGTCATAGGTTTGACTTCATCGGAATAGGGGATGGATCTATTAAGAAGGTAGTAGGGTGTGATGTCCTGGTATTTGATGACACAGAGTAGGAAGTGAAATTCCTATACTACTGTCGGTTATACTTTGGTTGTCACACAGTGGTTTCTCCACATAGGACATGGATTTCATATCAGACATTCTGGATTTGGGTGGTTTCCCAATCTGGGTACTTTGACAACATTCTAAGAGTATTTAGAATGGACGACTCCTGGCACGGTAGTGTACCTGCAGGTGATGGAGTCACCCCCCCTCTAAAGGTGTCTTACAGACTAAAGTAGAGAGGGATGTGCATGATTGGCAGATCACTTGCTTAGGCAATTGAGTCAATCATGAGATATCAAGTACCACACCAGATGTTGTTTTTGCATTAAATGCAATAAGTTGATATTTATCCAATCCTGGAGAAACATTCGGAAGCAGTTTTAGAACATAAGTGGATGTTCTAGGGATATGATAACGACAGCCTCCTTTAAGAGACGGTTATCATTCCAAGCTTCCAAGGTGACCTGGATGGCAGAGTGGCTGTCAGAGTTATAGTTTTTCCTCTGACGAGGGGCAGCATTTTGGACAGGTGGTCCAGGAGGATACTGAGAGAGGCATGGCGCAGGACACTGATTAAGTTCAGTTGACGATACAGTCTAAAAAGTTTGGATTTAGAGTTCATTTATGAGCTAGGTCCCATCAGACATCCAGACATTCTAAAACAGGTATTGCTCATTTCGGGAGATGGCTTTCTCCATGAACTTGAGATATAGAGAGACTTAGAAAGAAACATCGGAGCGGATCCACTCACTGAGGCTATTCCTCGAACGCAATAGTTTCGCAAACGGGCTTTGTGAGACTAACTAATAGAGGAGTTGGGTGTTCGGTATCACACGGTCTGTGAGTATGCGACATCGCAATAATTAGCCTTGAGTGCAAGTGGGAGATTGTTGGAGATAGTGCCCTCAGAGTCAATTATTGGATCACAGGCACGTGATTTCAATGATTGAGGGATGACCTATACCGGTATGACAGTCTTACTCGGGATGATAGTATGCTATCTGGTTTATCTTTATCATCGTGTACTACTTTAGGTGACCTTACTGGTCACTATTACACGTTGATAGAGCCTCTAGGATTCTTGCTTGACTGCCAGCAGTATGAGGGCGATCATATACGTGGGAGCTGGTAGTTTATAAGCACATCCTTAAAAGGTCCCTAGTCGAGGGAGTTTCGAGACAGGGCATCGATACTCCAGAGTAGACTAGTGTATACAGTCGAGACCCCGACGAGGGGCGGTGGCCGGTCTCACAAGCCACTGGTGTCAGTTGGTTCACCTAAGATGTATACAGGTGCTCATTGGGTTATGAGTACACCGGACAGGACTCACCGGGAACCTGCTAGTTGGTCTTATACCTGACGTCAGATAGCAGTTCCCTGGTGACATGTGTACAAGTTAGTTCATTGACCTGAGATCGTCATTTGTCTCGTGTGAGTTCCCACTGTACTTTGATTACTACCCTACCACGCTCAAAGGAGACGTGAAAACAGGTTTTAGTTGGGTACAGTTCCGAGCCACATGGAGGAAGTGAGCGGATCTGCAGGGGTTCGTCTCTCCCGGTATTGGGGGTGAGGTCGCGCTGTGTCTAGGAGAGCCATTACACGAAGCCCTCGGCCAAGGCAGGAGATTTACTGGTAGGTGTTCCAGTAGTATCTCAGGATGTTCTGGGCCACACTCCGACACGACTTGTACCGCTTTTGGGGGTCTGACTTTTACCAACCCCCTAGGCCCGCCATGCAATGCTCATAGACGAACGGACCGGACTGTATGGATATTGTCACTGACAGGCTCAGTAGCGTGTCAGGATGAGTTCGCTCACAGACGTCCCTTTTGGTCAATAGCTGGTGGCCCGTCACGTATGGCTAATACCTCTGACGTGCTAGTGGTTAAATCCACAGCCATAGTATTGATGAGTCTTTAGAATCCCCCACACACAGTTACTCAAGTTTCGGGCGAAACGCTGTAGAGGCCGTATGGAGATATGGCAGGGTTCGATCAGATACTTGCGGTATTGCACGGATCTTGATCGGACGGATTTTACTAGCGGGCTTTGGTTTAAGCCGGATCCTAATATTAGACAGTGTAGATTTTGTCTCTTTGCATTTGTATTCAGTGGGAATACAAATGCGGGTATGCATATACAGTAGCAGGGTTTTCCTGTAATTTATTACGGGATCAGTTTTCTGAGGTTGCCAGTTTGCATTCCGTTCCGGCCAGTTTTCCTTTGTTTCTTCCCGGCCGGACTTTTCCGTTGGAGGGGGTTATTTGCAAGTGTGCAAATAACATTTTGTGGAGGGGTTTTCTTGCATTATGTGGCTTCATGATGAGGTTCTTTTTTAGTCTCTTCCTTTGCATTAAATGAGATTAGAGTTGATTAGGATTAGATGTGACTTTGTTATCATTACTTTTGGGTTGTGGTCACCTTTCAGCTTTTCCTACACTCACCTCCCTTCTTGTTTATTCCATGACACTCCCATTTTGATTAAGGGGCCGACCTCACTTGAAGGGAGAGGAGGGAGAGGTTCATTTTGATATATGGCATTTTTTCTGATCTCATTTCTTGCTAGGAAAAATGAAAGCACCATTTTTCCTCCAAAGTTCTTTATCTTCATTCCTCCATACCATGGCAACTACCATAAACCCCATTGAGACAAAAATTCTACACTACACCTACAGTACCCTTGGATGAGTCGGCTTGCCAACTTCGCACCCGAGTTGCCTCGGTCCAGAGGTGGGAGCCCGTAAAAGAAATCAGTTACGTGGTGCCTTTCCGACGAGGAGGTGACGAACGGAGATTCCGCGGGAGATCGGAGTGGAGACGAAGATCGAAGGATACGGATCGCTTGGTATAGCTTCTCTACTCTTTTCTAGTTTGCTAGTAGCTAGGTTAATGGCCCGATCCGGGTTTTTAGTGCGCGGTGGTGCCGGTTTCAAAAGTTAAAGAAAATTATCGTTTCCGCATTTTGGCCTCGGGATGACGGCCGGGGCGCCGCCGTGCACTTACAATATATATATATATATATATATATATATACATATACCTATATCTCAGGTCACATCCGTATCAATCTCATATCACGGGACCGACAAAGGTATCAATTATCTCATATCGACTCGCATCCGTATAACGACATATCAAACCAAGTCATCATATCCCATCTTATACTCTTTTCATCACATCAATATCTCACATCAAGTCATCTTATAAATCTCATGTCGTATTTATCGACCTCATTACATGCCACTATAATCTCATACTTATTCTCTTGCAACTACATATGTATATATCGTGATTCATATCCTTATATATCAATTCGAGACATCCTTTCTATCATATCATTTCACACTAAACCATAAACTATAACCTTAAGTCGTGGCATATCTTGTCTCCAAACTATAAATCACATATCAATGTTTGCGGGGGTGCTATACGCCATCCACCTGACTTCCTCTGTAGATATAAATCTTCTCACCCGCGGAACTCCTTGTTCAGCTGTAGTCGATGTGCTTCGTCGTCTCGGAATCCACACGAAGGTACCTACAATCAATACACAATCGCAATGCTATTAAAATCAATTCCGAAAACCGATATGACACACGAATTGCCTATAGGTTAGAACCTATAGCCTACGCATGCAAAAACAACCAAACAACCCTCGTCGTTGACGTACAAATATCTTACGACTCAATACAATATCTAATACCAAATCCCAAGTTCATAAATCACGAATACCAAATTCAGCAACATAGGAAATCACTCCCAGATTTCATCTCAGGTTAATTAGGACTAAACAAGCAAATACAAGGAATAAGTTACAGGGATTAGGAGCTATAACTAAAAACCCAACCCCAGAACCCACTGGAAATCCGGCGACAACGCTATATAATCCGAGCTCGCCGGCCAGATTAGGGTGAAATTGGTTCGAACTTTTGTGGTGATCTTCTGGTCATTTATATAGGTCACTGGACTTGCTAGATTTTCTTGAAACTACCCAAGATAGCTCTAAATACCCTGTAGGCTATAAAATATCACAAAACCGACACGGGACAATTCTATGTTCGTATTTTTGATTTCTAATCCGTGTTCTAGGCCAGAAAAGACATCTCTCAGGGCTTGCAACACTTACTACTCATCATAAGTCCACATAATCACCCAAACCCCTTCCTGGAATTTCCAAACATCACATAACCTAACCAAATCAAATTCTAAACTAAACTATGATATATAAACTCACATACTAATCTAAAAGTGAAGGAAATACTTCATTTGGAAACTCAAGAATTTTCTTGAGTTGCTCAAAATCTTCAAAATCCAGCTTTGAAAGGTCTAACGGGTTTGTAGAGAGGTGGGGATCATTTTTTGTGAAGTGAGTATAGGGTTTTAGTGAAGGAATTGAGATAATACATAGAGCTGGAGGTGGAGGAAGTAAGAGGATGATGAGGTTGAAGAAAACAAATAGAGGGGAAATGAAGGGGCAACCCCCCTCTCTCTTATCCTCACTCTTTTTTCTTATTCTCACCCCCTCACAAGCCCATGCCCCACACTCTCTCACTCTCCAATAATTCTCTTTCTTATCTTTTCTCTTTTTCTTTTAAACCCAAATATCAACAAATACAAATGAAACAACATGTAATAAAATGCAACATGTCATGGTGCACTAACCATGGAAAAATATAGAAACACGGATTTGGCTTAATCGCGATTAGTAGTGCACTAATCAAGTTTAATTTTAAACTTATGTATAATTAATTATAAAAATGCTTAATCCGATAAATATATATTTAAATGAATAAATCATTTTAATCTTTAATTATTTCCCAAATATTGATATATATATTTATACCATTTTACGAAAATCCCAAATTCGCAAATCGAATACTTTCCGCGTAATATATTAATATTAAATTCCAAAAATAATATTTTATATTTTCTGAAATGTTACAAAATTACCATGGATGATATATATTGCATCACTTTCGTTATCATTAACAGTTGGATAATAATTCTTATCTTATCGCACATATGAATTGCATCATACATGTTTGCATACTACATACATTGCTATAGTTGCCCATTTACTTCAAAAAGATGTTGCATATCTCGTATTTCGTGGACATATGCATTGATTTACTGATTTCATGCGATTTCTGGATTTGAGAACCACGATTATATTTAAAAAGGGAAAACATAATATATTGCTTTAAAAATGCGGTTTCTCTTGATATGATATTTCGAGGCGTCCACCATGAGTTTTCTCGGTTCTGAGATGTGAGTATACCTAATTCGAGGAGCGGTAGGCACCGTCTGTGGGTATATGGTGGACCCGGTAAGGTAACCAGAGGCAAAAAATGATTTTTGTGGAGTAGACGATGAGCCTGGTAGAGGGAACACTACCTACTGGTGATAGTTTTATACTCGGTGTTTATTCGTAGGATACCGACCGGAGTCGTGAGATAGATATGGGCCGATCCAGACTGACCGAGTCCGAGAGAGAGAAAGATGTGGATTTACGTGTCGATGCTGGACACGGGTTTCATGATGTTTCGAGTGACGATGTTGGACACTCAGGTTTCATGATGTGACGGATTTGAGGGCCGATCAGAGTGACGACGCCTGAGATTTTGGGATTTGGGGTGTCGTTGATGGACATCGGTTTTCCATGATGATGATTCATACATAAGATTTTATGTGTTATCCCATACTCAGGATTTATTCATATGCACTGTTTCATTTAGTTGTTGTACCCTGGTAGGGTACTTTGATCATGATTGTTGCATATCCGTACTATAATATTTATGGCATCAGATTACACATTTCAGACTATCGCTTTCGAGGCGTCTATCTTTTTGATGAACGAATCCTCCTTGTGGCATTGTAGACTACGTCATATCAATGTGACACGACCAACTACGTTATATAAGGATGAATATTAGAATCCGTTCGAATTTTTCATCTTATGATACTTGCTAGTCTTGTCTCAAAGGTAAAATAACCAATACTCCGTTTACTAGAAACAGCGAAAGAGTTACCAAACTCTTGGGACAGATAAATGGTGATGTATATGGTCCTATGTCTATAAATGCCAAGGTTGGTTCTTGGTACTTCATTATATTCACTGATCATCTCTTAGGATTCAGACATATATTCCTGTTGAAACATAAGTCTGAAATTTTTGAGAAATTCAAGGAATATAAGCTTGATGTTTAAGAACCAGACGGGTAGAAGTATTATGTCCTTCGATGTGATCGAGGAGTATAATACTTGAGCATGGAGTTCCTGGACTTTCTAAAAGGAGAATGAGATTCTCTCTCAGCTTACTCCTTCGTATACACTATAGCACAACGGTGAAACGGGACGGAGGTATCGCACCCTATGAGATATGGTGCGCTCTATGATGAGTACTGCCGAGTTACCTATTTCCTTTTGGTGTTATGCACTTGAAAGTTGCATACCTATTGAATGCGGTTCCATACAAATCAGGGCCTACCAATACATATGGGATATGGAATGGGAAGAGACCATGTCTTAAACGAGTTAAGATATGGGGTTGTCCGGCCAATGTTGAAAAGCAAAATCCGGACAAGCTCGAGGCAGGGTCAGTTCTGTATAAGTTTGTTGGATATCCCGAACATTTGTGAGGGAATATCTTTTACCACACTGAGAAGCAAAAGGTATTTTGTTTTATCAGCATGCCACCTTTTTAGAAAAGGAATTTCTTGTGAAGAAATTTGTGGTCATGAGGTAGAACTGGAAGGAGTTCCAGCTAGACAAACAACACCTGATGATTTGGTGAAACCAAAAGATTCAATAGTCTCCAACGAACCTCAGCCTCTCTGTGAATCTGGTAGGGTTCCTCATCCACTGGAGAGATACTACGGTCTTCTTGGTGACAGTGGGAGCGAGGATTGCATCATGGTAGATGATGTCCCAACTATGTTCAGGCAGGCCATCACAAGTGGGGACTCTGTAAAATGGCTGGATGCTATGCGATCAAAGATGAAATCCATGTACACTAATAAAGTATGACTTTGAATATAACACCTGAAGGGGTAAAACCCATTGGGAGCAAATTGGATCTTGAGAAGATTCTTGGTGTAAATGGAAATGTTGAGACTTTCAAAGCTATGCTTAAGTCCATCAGGATCATTACAAGCATCGTGGAGTTGGAATATCTGTTTTTATGTGACAGTCAAAGAGTTTGACTTCATCAGAAAGATAGATGAAGCTTGTGTATATAAGAAGGTTGTAGAGAGTAAGGCTGTCTTACACGTATTGTACGTAGATGACATACTCTTGATAGGAAATAGTTTCCTATGCTACACTCGGTCAAGCTCCTCTTATCACGATAATTATCAATAGAAGATCTGGATGATACCTATTACATCTTGTGGATTATGATCTATGGTGATAGATCTAAGTGGATATTGGGAGTGTCCCAAATCCAGGTACATTAACACCATACTAAAGGTGTTTAGTATGGAGAATTCTAAGCGTGGTGGTTTGCTCACTACCTCAGGAGTCATTCTCTCCAAAAGAATGTCTTCCGAGACTGATTTGGAGAGAGCTCGCGTGTAAGGGATACCCTATGCTTCGGCAGTAGGCTCTATCAGAGTATACGATGTTATGTACCAGACCAGATGTAGCTAACTTACTAGGTGTAGTGATTAGGAATCAATCGGATCTTGGGAGAATCACTGGACAGATGTGGAGGACATTCTTAAGTACTTGAGAAGCACTAAAGAAAGTTCTTGGTTCCAGCCTTCAGAGTGATAAGTTCGACTGAGAATTAGTCACAGGTATTGTCTTTACCCTCAGTAGAGGGACGGTATGTTGGAAGAGTTCCAAGCTAGATACCGAGACATACTAGACGATAAAAGCTGAATACATTCCTACCAATAATGCTGCCAAAGTGGCTATCTGGGCATTACTTGTTCATGAGATGAACAAGGTTCCTACCATTGAACGTCCAATAACTGTTATTGTGACAACAATGGAGTTGTGGTTTTGGCCTAGGAACACCGGTCCCATCAGCATTCCAGACATTCTGAGGAAAGTATCACCTGATCAGGGAGATGGTTGATCTCCAAAGGTGTAACATTTCATAAAATATAAAATATTATTTTTGGAATTTAATATTAAAATAATATTTTTCCCGAAAACTGTCGATTTGCGAAATTGGGGTTTTCGAAAAAGGGTATAAATATATACCAATAATTGTGAAATAAATGGAAATTAAAATGATTTATTCATTTAAGAATATATTTAAAGGAATTGGCATTTTAAATATTTATTATATGCAGTTTGATAAAAATCCGATTAGTGCACTGCTAATCGCGATTAAGCCAAATCCGTGTTTCTACAGTTTTCATGACTAGTTCACCATGACATGTTACAAGTTGTTTCATTTCATTTGTGTTATGTATTTGGTTTATATGTGGTGAGAAAGGAAAAAGAATGGAAAAAGGGGGTAATGATGACTTGAGGAGAGAGAAAAGAGGACATAATCATGATAGGAGACCATGCTTGAGAGAGAGAGAGAGAGAGAGAGAGAGAAGGGGGTGCTGCCTTATTCCATCATCCTCCACCATTTTTCATCTTTTCCTTCATCTTCCTCAAGCTCATTCCCTCCACCTTCAACTCCAAATGTCATCTCCAAATCTCCACCAAAATCCTATACCCCTTTCACAAAAAAGGATCACCTCTTCAACCTCTACCCAATGGACCAAGAAATGTGGGATTTTGACAACAATGGCAAACTAGGGTTTTTCTTGAGATGCAAATGTGGTATATCTTCTTCCTTGTAGTTTAGTGTGTTGGTTCTTTATATTCTAGTTTAGTTTAGAGGTGTTTTGAGTGAGAAATGGTGATGTTAGAATAATTCTAGAAAAGGATTAGGGTTTGAATTGAATCCTATGGTACAATTGAGGTTAGTAGTGAACTTAAACCCCCTTTGGTGACAGTATATTGGACTAAACCATAAACTTAAACCCCAAAACATAAACTTAGAAACCCCGATTATAGGAAATTTTTGAGAATAGTGATGGTATTTTAGGATCTGGAGTGACCCGGGTGATCTGAAAATTTTTCCGAGATCACAGAGGGATGTGCAGGTGATATGGTGCACACCCTAAAGACCCAAGACCAAACCCTAATACCTGGGCCGCAAATTTAATCCCTTAGGCCGCAATTTGCGGCCTGGGTACTTCATTTTGGGTTCTTGCTTCGTCTGTAGATCCTATTTCAGTAAAATAGACCCTTTACATATGCAACTTTGACCAATTTGGCCCAGGGTAAAATCTGGGAGCACATTGGGGTTGTTTTTGGCTATGTTTTCCGTATTTTGGGATGCTTGGTTTTGATATTGGGATTTGTATTTGGTCGTGTGGCGTTTGAACGTCAACGACTAGGATTTTTAGTCGTGTTTTGCATGTGAAGCTATAGGTTTTAACCTACGAGCGGAACTTGTGCCATTTTGGTTTCCGATTTGATTTTAATACGCAATTGCGATGCGTTATGATATGTAGGTACCACATGTGGACTTCGAGACGACGAGGATGAGCGTGGCATCATCGACTCCAGAGAGCGAAGATAGAGGTGAGTAGATTTATATCTACGGGGAGAAGTCGGGTGGATGGCGTATAGCACCCCCGCAAAGTCATAAGAAATGATGTGATATGATATAGATATGTATTTATATGTTATGGAGAGATTTGAACATTTAGCAAGAAAAGGTTAGGAGATCATGAGTTTAGTGTTAGCGAGAAGTGAAGAACGGACTATAGTTGACTTCTTAGTCACGAAACCCTAGAGTAAGGATTTGCATACCCGCACATACAAACACTCGCATGCATTTACTTCTTTGTGTGTATTGGGAACATATAGATATTAGAATTCATATGCATGGATGATGAGGATAGTATATGGTATTTGGGGATGAGTCGACGAGTTGAGCATGGTGCCATGAGATCGGTGATGTGATTGGTTCGTATTAGGAGATATGACGTGATATTAGCGGATTGTTTGGGCGATGTGTATTTGCACACATGCATACATTTATGTTGATGATATGAGTATTGTACTAGATTTAGATCAGTACCCCTGTTCACGATATGTGGTGATAAGGATATCAGATGAGTAATGAGCTAAAAGATGATATTTGATCCGTACCCAGATTTGGGAAGCCGTACGATAGATTTACCGTATGAGATATATTTATGATATTAGATCCGCACTCAGGACTCGAGGATGTCATATGATTTATTGTATCGCACATGATACTATTGAGGCGAGATCACCGACTATATATATATATATATATATATATATATATATATATATAGATTGACTCAGACTTAGGTGGATTCCCTCACTCTTTTGACTGGGCTCGAGTCATACTCGTTTTCAAAGTGGAGGATTGTGAGTATTTTAAATACCAGAATTGTATGACTCGTATATTGGGAGGGTTTATTCTTCAGTGTTGCTGTTATCATACCACCTTCAGTATATTCATGATGTTTCATCGCATTGCATGCGTATACATATACTATCTGTAATTATTATGAAACCATGCTGTCAGGACACCAACACCATTACCGATGATGCGTATGCTCCACATATACTTTCTTGCCGGTCCACACACATCATCATCAATAATTGCAATGTCACATACACTTTAGAAAGTACTATTTCATTGACATAGCCTGCTAGTTGGTAGTTGCAATATTTTATAGCTTTCATATGCTAGTTTAACTATTGCATTTATTGCATGATATCAGATGCATTCATATGTTCATTGTTCATGCAGTATTATAGAGATTTATGCCAGTATTCATTGTTATTGACATCCTGATTTTGATGATTTCCGATCCTTCTCGAGATTTCTGGATTTGGAAACCGCATGTGAATGTTTTGTAAACTGATGAATTATTTTAAAGAGAAAAATGCGGTTTTTCTTGATATGTTGAGTATTGTCCACCATGATATTTTCTTGGTTCTGAGATATTTTCGAGACCCGATTCAAGGAGTTGGATTAACCGTTTGCGGGTACATGGTGGACCCGGTATGGTACCCCGGGGCAGGAAGCTCGAGGTGTAGACGATGAGCCCGGCAGGGGCAGATTGCCTACCGGTGATTTTACCTGGCGCGGCGGATTTTCGGAAGATACCATCGTGGTCGTGTGATTGATGATATGGGCCGATCCGGATTGACGGAGCCCGAGGTATTGAAATTTGAGACACTGAGATATTGAGATTTGATGATACAGGCCAGTCCGGATAGCCGGAGCCTGAGATATTGAGACATTGAGATTTATGTTTTGTGTCGATACTCGACACGGATTTTATTTTGATTTCATTGATGATATCTCGATTCATATACATGCAGAAATCTCATTAAATAAAGAAAAATAGTTCTTTGATTCATGATGTACTTTGTTCTCATTATATGCATCTGCACATCATTGTAGTGATATATTGCTACCTGACATTTGTACATCATATTAGTGACATGTTGTTACCTAAGGCACCGGAACGAGTTCTTGGTATTACCTTATATAGATAGATGTTTACCCTTACCTTTATATTATGCTTCAGGCCATATTATTATTATTTGAGGATAATACTGATCATTTGACCTAGGATTGTGTTATGCATGCGATTTCTACTCATAGATGTTTTCTACTCACGAGTTGGCAACTCACTCCCGTTGTGCCATAGTTCGTTGCAGGTTTTGCCGTACAGGTTTCGTTGCGGCTTGCTGGTACACTGTTCCTTCCGGGTGATTGCTTTGGTAGGTGGCTTCATTGCATCGTGACCACCATTGTTTTTATATTTGTTATTTCAGTTGTATCTAGTAAAACTCCATCAACCAGTCTTGTATAGTTGATAGAGATAGAGGACCCGTGTTTATTATTTCGACCTTAGAGTCGTGTTTTGTATTATTATGGTTTTCCTCTGGTTTTCTTGATGATGTCAGATTTTTATCCTGAGTTTGATCTTTCCCTTTCGGCGTTGTATATTATATTGCATTGTGTGGTTTTTTCCGCCTGTTGGCGAAGAGCTAGCTCCCGCTTGGGGATGCCTTTATTCATTATAAATGCTTTATCAGGTTTGTACCCGTTTGGGGTCAGTTTTTACAAAGGAAACTCTGCCGAAATTTTCAGATTAGACTTGAGATTTCGAAAATGCATACTTCGACTTATGTTGTTAAACCTCTTGATTTAAAAAATTGGTTTTTCCTTCACTCTACTGCTTTACTTGGTTTGGATTTCTGGGTTTGGATTACTTAGATTACGTACGCCTCGAGACGTTTCGTAGTCTAAGTGCCGGTCATGTTCCGTACTTTTCGGGTCGTGACAAAGTTGGTATCAGAGCGTTAGGTTTTACCTTCGAAGTGTAGGATGACCTTGGTTGATTGAGTAGGTGAATCAAGTATAGTGATGTACCGTGGGTATGTTCCGCGGCATACTTACGACACGATACTCCACTTAAGAAGCCTTAGGATGTACATCTTCTTGTAAGTCCACGGTAGTGCCCCGTCCGTCTAACAGACGCCAAATGTGGAACAAAAACTTTTTACAAACTGGCGCTATCGTGTACTATAACCCGGATCTGCCATTATAGCTAAACTAACAAACTACAAGTGGGTAGAAATTTTATACCGAACGATCCGAGTCCTTCAGTTTTCAACCATCATCTCACGCTTTGTTGCGGCTGCTTCGATCTCCTAAATCTCCACTCTCCTCATCCAGGTGGCACCGCGTCGACGGATCTTTAAACGGGCTCCCGCCTCTGAACTGAGGCAACTCGATCATCAAGTTTGCTAAAAGAGATGACCAAGATTGATGTAGAGAATGAGTAGAACAGTTTGTCATGCTTCGTCCAAACTTATGGACGAACGGTTAATGAAGTTGCCTTTTGGATCGGGTAAATAAGAAATTGGCATATCAAATTTTCATAAACCTAAACATTCATAATCTTTTCAAAAATGAATCCATCATCTATTGCAAGAGGGGTCCGGCCACAATATGAAGTAAGGGAGGTGAGTGTAGGAGCTAGGAGGTGACCACAACCATAAATGAATGAGTGTTCATCTAAACACCTTGCAACATCATTTAATGAAAAACATGAATCATCTAACCTCGTCATCAAAACATTAAATGAACAATTAACGCAACTAAGAGTCACTAATCCTAGTCACCATCTAGAAGCATCTAGAAACTTCCACACACTCATGACTCACCTCAAGAAAAGATAAATCCGTCTTTAACCGAATGTTAAAGACGGGCGATAGAAAACTGGAAACTGGCAACTTCCAAAAGCGATCCCGAAACGAATTTTAGGATAACCCCATAACAGTATAAACATACCCGCATTTGTATTACGACCGAATACAAATGCAACTGAGACAAAGATATTATATCTACAAATATAATACATGGATCCGGCTTAAACCAAAGCCCACCAGTATTATCTGTCCGAAATGTGACACGTGCATAAACGCACATGCATTTTCCGAACCCTGCCATAATACCATACGGCTTCTACAACGTTTCGCCCGAACTTGGGAAACTGTCTGTGGGGGACTCTAATGACTCATCAACACACTGGCACTGGGTATAACCACTAGCACGTCAGAGGTACAAGCTGTACGTAACGGTTGCCTATGTATTGATTGGAAGGGAAGCTGACGAGCGATCTCATCCAGAAACCCTACTGAGCCTGACAGTGACAATATCCGTACAGTCCGGTCCGTTCTTCTAAGAGTATCGCATATCGAGTCTAGGGGGTGGATAAAGTCAGACCCCTAATAACGCGATAATTCATGTCGGTATGAAGCCCATCACCCAGTGAGAAACTATCGATCCTGGATCGGTAATTCTCAAATACCCCGGTCGAGGATTTCTAGTGATGGCCACCCGTGCACTGCGCGACATCAACCCCCAATACCGGGAGAGACGAATCCCCGACGATCCGCTCACTGCCTACATGTGGCTCGGGACTGTACCCAAATAAAACCTGTTTGTATGTCTCCTTTGAGCGTGGTAGGGTAGTAATCAAAGCACAGTGGGAACTCACACGAGACAAATGATGATCTCAGGTCGACAAACTAACCTGTACACATGTCACCAGGGAACTGCTATCTAACGATATGTATAATACCAACCAGCATGTTCCCGGCGAGTCCTGTCCGGTGTACTCATAACTCAATGAGCACCTGTATACATCTTAAGTGAACCAACTAACACCAATGGCTTGTGAGACCGGCCACCGCCCTTAATCGGGGTCTCGACTGTATACACTAGTCTACTGTGGAATATCGATGCCCTGTCTCAAAACTCCCACGACTAGGGACACTTTAAGGATGTGCTTATAGACCCCAGCTCCCACATATATGATCGCCATCATATTGCTGGCAGTCAAGCAAGAATCCTATGGGCTCTATCAACATGCAATAGTGAACTAAAGCATGCATACGATGATAAAGACAAACCAGATAGCATACTATCATCTCGAGTAAGACAGTCATATCGGTATAGGTCCTCCCTCAATCATTGCAATCACGTGCCTGCGATCCAATAATTGACTTTGAGGGCACTATATCCAACAATCTTCCACTTGCACTTAAGGCTAATTATTATGATGTCGTATACTCACTGCCCGTGTGATACCGAACACCTAACTCCTCTACTAAAATAGCCTTAGTGAGTGGATCCGCTATAATATTTCTTTCTATATCTCTCTTAATCTCAAGTTCGTTGAGAAAGCTATCTCCCGAATCGAGTAATACCTGTCTTAGAATATGTCTGGATATCTGATGGGACCTAGTTCATAAATAAACTCCAAATCCAAACTTCTTAGACTGTATCGACAACTGAAACTAATCAGTGTCCAGCCCTATGCCTCCCACAGTATCCTCTTGGACCATCTGTCCATAATACTTTTCCTCGTCAGAGGGAAAACTATAACTCTGACAGCTACTCTATCATCCAGGTCACCTTGGAAGCCGGAATGATAACCGTCTCCTGAAGGAGGCTGCCGTCATCAAATCCGTAGAACATGCATTTGTGTTCTAAAACTGCTTCCTTATGATTCTCCAGGATTGGATTAATATAAACTTATCGCATCTAGTGCAAAAACAACATCTGGTGTGGTACTTGACATCTCACGATTGACTCAATTGCCTAAGCAAGTGATATGCCAATCATGCACATCCCTCTCCCCTTTAGTCTGTAAGACACCTTTAGAGAGGGTGACTCCATCATCTGCAGGTACACCACGATGCCAGGAGTCATCTATTCTAAAATACCATTAGAATACTGTCAAAGTACCCAGATTGGGAAACTACCCAATTCTAGATCTAAAACCATAGATCTAGTAACCAGAATGTCTGATATTATATCCATATCCTTTGTAGAGAAACAATTGTGTGACGACCAAAGTACAACCGATCGTAGTATAGGAATTTTACTTCCTACTCTGTGTATGTTATCAAAATACCAGGACATCACACCTTACTACCTTCTTAACAGATCCATCCCCTATTCTGATGAAGTCAAAGCCATGACCGTTACATCAAAATTAGATGATCTTTCTCTGCTATATCTGCTCAAGTCTATAAATAGACATAAGCAACTTGTCCACTATGCTTCCGCTGCTCCCAATGACCATAACAACCCTCTGGCAGAATAATATACACGCACACTTCTAAAACCAGTTTAGAACGACGCTATACTTAACCTCCTACCGGGACTCATAGCCTGGAACAATAGTAGTGTCAAGTCTGGGTAAACAAGAACCTCCTTGTCACCGTCCTTGAGGCTACCGGAGTACCTCTCGGGTGTCTGAGGTTACCCACCATATCTGTGGAGTGGCTATTGGAATGTCAAACCTGATTGAATATATAGGTCCTATTAAATTTTCAGTAATCGTTTGCGGTTCTGGAATCTCTTCCAGTTCTACTATACTCCCAGTACTGTTTTCTGAAAAAATCCATTTTACTAAAACTGTGGCGAGTCAAGAACAATATCACTATTGATCTTCCAGATGGTAGAAAATCAACCCTCGTCAAAGCCAGGGTCAACCCATAAACTGCCATTACAGAACGTGCCTTGAGTTATCCAGTGTCTGGTTTTAAGCATAAGCTGGACAACTCCCCTTACCTTAACATCGTTAAGATATGAAGTATTCTATATCCAATATAGAAACTTTGGTACTTATTTAATTGGAACCAGATTCTAATCATGCAGCTGTCTCCAGTGCATATTAACTTAATGGAGAGAGGCTAATCAGCATTACTCAACTTAGGAATCCATCCAATTATGAGTAACCTGAAAGAGAAATATGTTTCTCAAAACCATTACTATCATCTGAATACCAATAACAAGAATCTACATCTTCAAGCTCTTTGAAGAATCCCGATATTTGTGACACCTGGTTCTCTACTTTATTCTTATACCCACAACTTCTCGAAACTTAGACATTGTATTTCTACGAAACACTTGTCTAAAAACTAGAGAAGTCATAACTAAACAGAACATAGTATGAGGACGTACCCCTTTGTCCTGACGGACACTGGACAACATACAATCCCTGTATAAGTCCGCTGAGTTGAATAACTTAAAACATGTGCGTCGTAGGTTGAAAACTGTCCCCAGGCGATTTCTTCAAATATCACCAATTACAACGCATTCCGATATAAGGAGGATGATCACCTAATTACCAATAACTTACTCCCACTCATCATCTGTAAAACCATACAGATATAAGAATGAAACTTGGTAAATACATACCCTGGAGTAAGTATGTAATCGGGAAATCAGTTTTCCTTTAACAATGCACTGAAACATGAAAATGTTTCGTAGGGGTATCCTGGTATTCCTAGTAATGCCTCTTCCATAATCCAATTCATGACTTTAACCTTATATTTCTTTGCTATCTTTCCAAATCGCTTTATTTGTCTTTATTCATTACCTTCTGTACACCATTGTTAGTCTAAATAGTTTTCTTCCTTCCTTACCGTTCGGCACCAGCCTATGGTGTAGGGTTCCTAGGCACACCCATGAGGTTCTACAAGTGATCAAACATGGCCAATTCAAATTTTTCATGTGCCTACAAACCCTAATACGGATCGTTAACTAGATGTATAGGCGATGCAATGCAAATAAACAACTTTAACTTAAAGGAAAGAGGCTACAACCTTTGTAGATCCGGTCCTCCACCTCCTAGGCTCCGTGATGACGTCCCTCCGCTGTCCATATCGAATCCCGGACTCTAGCATCAGCTTCATCGGAGAAATGGGCGGGCTAGGTCGTCAACTTCGATGCCGAAGATGATCTACGTCGAGGCAACTCAAGATCAAACTCCAACTTCACCAAGTCATGAAACTTGTAAAGAAAACACCCTATACTACTTGGAAAGTGGTAGAGGATGAAGAAATAGAAAGTGGGTTCACTTTAGAATTGGATTTCTCACTCTTTTTCTCATGTTGCCATTGATGGAGGCAAGGTTTCTTCTTTGTTGAAGAAGAAGAAGAAGAAGAAAGAATATGATAAGTTCTTTTTCAAAAAGAAAATAATATGATACTTATCATAATCTAAACCATAGTTACGTGTAGAGAATTAACTAAGGTTAGGTTGAATGGTTAGGGTTAAGGCTAAGAGACAAAATGGTGAAAGCTTCAAAACTTCATGAAGTTTCAACTAGCAAACAAAGAAAGCCACCATGATTTATTTATCTTTCAAAAATGAATAAATAAATAAATGAAAAGATAAGTAAATCAAAACCCTAACCATTAACATAACCATGGTTTAATTCTTTACACAAACCCAAGTTTGCATGTATCATCAAACATGATACAAACAAGTGCACAAAAGTATATCACATATACAACTTGTGTATATCAAGTGAGAAAATCCAATTTAAATGAACCAATACTAGTTAATGCAAAGTAATATATCAAATATATAATTATGCATTAAATCATTAAATCAATACTTGATTTAACGATCCGGTCATATCGCATATAACCGACTAATATCCAATGTATCGGCTTATCGAATCAATCCTCGATTCGATAACTAGGTTATATCGCATACAACCAATCGATACATTCATCGCGAGAATGGAATACGGTATCACATACACGCATTATTCTCGGTCCCGCACATATCTCATATGCGCTCCTATTTCGTTTCGCTTGAGCCAGGAAACCTCTGTGTAGGACTCTAAAGACTCGTCAATACGCCGGCAGCAGATGATGATCATATCAAGCATCCACAAGCCGTAAGCGGTCTGCTAAACGTAACGGCCACCCGGGTATTGAGCGATCATAAGATCGACGAGCAAGCCCACTCACACTCCTGTGAATCCAACCAGTAACACTTACCGTATAGTTCGGTCTGTTCGTCTGATATGTTGCATATCTCGCCTAGGGGTGGTAAACGTCAGACCCCAATAGCTCGATAAGTCATGCCGACGTGAGGTCCATAACAATCGTGAAACTACTGATAACTCTTACCAGTATATCACTGCAACCCTGGACAGGGATTTCTTGTTATGGCCAGTCGAGCATAGCGCAACATCAACCCCCAATACCGGGAGAGACGAATCCCCTCTTATCGCTCATTGCCTCCATGTGAATCGGGACTATACCTAAAAACCACCTGTTTGCATGGCTCAGTAGAGCCGTGGTAGGGTGGAAATCAAAGCACAGTGGGAGACACACAAGACTCTATGAAGATCTCGGGTCAACAGACTAAGCTGTACCAGTGTCACCAGAGAACTGCCATCTGACTTGAGGTATAATACCATCTGGGATTCTCGGCGAGTCCGTTCAGTGTACCCAGTCTTCACTGAGCACCCGCATACCATCTCTGATGTCAAACATCAATGGATATGGGATCATCCATCGCCCATCACATGGGTCAAGAAGATATACGCTAGTCTACTCTGGAATATCGATGCCCCGTCTCGATATTCCTACGACTAAGAACATTGAAGGATGTACTCATGGACTACCCAGGCCCCACTAGTATGATCTGCATCATAGTCCTGGAAGTCGAGTACACATCCTAAGGGCTTTATCAACATGTAACAGAGAGACAGAAAGTATACATGTTAAGATAAAGAGCAACCAGATAGCATACTATCATGTCGAGCAAGAAAGTCCTACCTATATATGTCCCAGCATCCATTACAATATACATCCAATGTACAGTAATGGCCTCTAGGGCATACATATAACTAACAATCTCCCACTTGCACTAGGGCCATCTGTAGCAGTAGTTGTAGTATCTAATACTCAACCATCCCTTAAAAGTCTCTCTTTGGGAAAAGG
Source organism: Agapanthus africanus (assembly GCA_030015575.1). NCBI lineage: Eukaryota > Viridiplantae > Streptophyta > Magnoliopsida > Asparagales > Amaryllidaceae > Agapanthus > Agapanthus africanus. The sequence goes on along the minus strand of CM057349.1, from coordinate 387,218,107 downwards.
CCTTCGTGAGTGGATCCGCCGTGTTGTCCTCTGAGTTTACTCTCCTAACCTCGATCATCCTGGAGATCATCTATCTCCATGATCAGGTGATGCCGCCTCAGAATATGTCTGGGTCACTGATGGGACCAGGGTTCCTAGGCCAAAGCCACACTTTCATTGTCATACAATGATAGGAACCTAGTTCATCTCATGAACCAATATACACCCAAACTTCCTTTTTGGTAGTATCTTTAATAGCGATGTTACCAGCCTTTATCGTCTAGTTTGCCACGGTATCTAGCTTGGAACTCTTCCAACATACCGTTCCTCCACTGAGGGTAAAGACAATGCATGCGACTGATATTCAGTCATCCTTATCACCCTGGAACCTTTCTAGTGATTCTCCCCAGGATCGATTGATACCATCTCACTATAACTAGTGAGAATCCTAACATCCATCTAGATCTATCTCATAGATCCAAAACCCAGGATTTAGGAGGTATCATTATGATCCTATATGGAGAATCCTTGTGATAAGCGGAGATTGAACGAGCGTAGCATAGGAAACCCCTTTCCTTATCAAGAGTATGTCATCCACGTACTCTACGAGGATCACTACCATACTCCCTACTACCTTTTTGTATATACAAGGTTCATCTACCATTTTGATGAAGTCAAACTCTTTGACTACCACATCAAAACAGATGTTCCAACTTCGCGATGCCTGCTTCATCCTATAAAGCATCTTGCACAGGTTTCCGCTGCTCCCACTGTCTACGAAGCCCTTTGGCTGTGTACTTATAGACGCACTCTTCTAAAACATCACTTAGAAAAGCAGTCATGGCACCCAACCGCCAGATATCGTATTCATGGTATGTAGCCGTGGCAAGTAGGATCTGGATGAACTTAAGCATAGATCCTTAGAAAAGGTTTCAACATAATCCATACGTGGTCAATGATGCAAACCTTTAACAAGTCTAGCTTTGAAAGTCTCAACTTTTCCATGTACACCAAGTAATCTTCTCAAGATTTACTTGCTCCTGATGGGGATTTAACCCTTCAGATAAAGCAACCAAAGTCCATACTTTGTTGGTGTATAAGGATTCCATCTCAGATGGCTAAGCATCCAGCCATTCTTACAGAGTCCTTACTCTTGATGGCCTGCTCGAAACTAGTTGGGTCATCATCTCATGATGCATTCCTCGCTCCCACTGTCATCGAGAAACCGAGGTATCTCTCAGGCGGATGAGGAACCCTACCAGATCGGCGGAAAGGCTGAGGTTCGTCGGGAACTATTGAATCCTTTGGTTCTGTCAAATCATCAGCTGCAGTTTTGTATAGCTGGAACCTTTCCAATTCTACAGAACTGACATTGCCTCGATCTTGTCCGGATTTTGCTTTTGACATAGGCCGGACAATCCCAAATCTTAACTTACTTAAGAGATGGGCTCTTCCCATACCATATCTCATTTGGAGTGGTAGGCACTGATTTGATTCGAACCTAATTCAATAGGTATGCAGCTTCTCAAGTGCACAACCCCAAAAGGAAATAGGTAACTCAGTAGTACTCATCATAGAGCACACTATATCCAATATGGTGCGATTGCTCCACCCCGATACACCGTTGTGCTGTGGTGCATTCAGAGGAGTAATACTGAGAGAGAATCTCATTTTCTTTTAGAATATCCAAGAATTCCATGCACAAGTATTCTCTTCCCTGATCTTATCATAGGACATAATACTTATACCCATATTGGTTCCCTACTTCTAGCTTATATTCTGTGAATATCTCAAAAGGTTCGGACTTGTGTTTCAACAGGAACATATGTCTGAATCTTGAGAGATTATCAGAGAACGTAATGAAGTATAAAGAACCAGTCCTGGCATTTGTAGACAGGAGACCTTATATACATCATCATGTATCAGTCCCAAGAGTTCATTAACTCTTTCTCTGTTTCCAATAAGCAGAGCTATGGTCATCTAATCTTTGTGACATGACTGGCAAGTTTCATAAGATGTAAATTCAAACTGATTTAAATATGCATCTAAAAAGTAACTTCAGCCAGTCGGGTCGCATTGATATGACCTAGTCTACAATACCTCAAGAAGGATTCGTTCATTTCTGAACTCTTCCTCTTATGTGTGTTCTGTATACTAGGAACTGTAGTTTGATTTAGAACGTCAATGCTCTTAGATAACGTGCCTGAACCGATCAACTTTTGATATAGGAAATGTTCAAAACATTATCCATCAATACAAAATTTTATCATTTCTTTACTAATAAAGAGATTGATATGATTTTGTATATTAGGTTCGGTATCTAATAGCATTTGTTCATAATCAATGTATTGGTAATACAGGGTGACAGTGACCAACAGACTTGGCTGCAACACTTGCTCCGTTTTCTGTCTCATGAAACTTATCAGCCGTTCTCAGTTTTCTACCCTTTTGTAGCCCTATGTAACAGATTACATATCTGGGATCCTGATCCTGTATCAAATACCCAGGATGCAGAGGATACTGAGAAACAGTTCTTTGTAATGAACACACCCGAAGAGATGCATCATATGCACTTTCTTCGTTTGGGCGGCATAGGAATTCTGGTATTCCCCTAACTCTGCTCGTCTTATAACAATTATAAGTTGGAGCGGGACCAACGTTCCCCAGCTCAGTATAACAAGTGGGTTCGGTCAATACATCCATATTATTATCTTGATTAAGACGTGATATGGTCGCTACCTGGAGAGAGAGAGAAGAAAACACTCTGCGTGCGCTCTTGCAAGATCAGATTGGTTATATATTTTATCTAATCATGATAGCTCCCACTGTTTTTATCAAATCTTCCCTTCAAACCTTAAAAGAAAGACTAGCCGGGATTAATTACACTCTACAAGTTCGCCAATCTTTCAGCCAGGCCAGTATCGTTACTTTGAGGGAGGTTCCCCGTGCTTTCGCACGGACCTAATTACAGTAAACCTCGTTTTCCCAGAGGCATAACCCCGTTGACACCTTTCTAGACACCTACTTGATCGGCTAATTGCAAAGTACAAAACTCTCCCAGGAGTAACAATTACTCGTAGTGGGTATCGGATCCAACTATCACATAGAAGGTATGCAATCTCATTGCAAGTTTCAACACTTGAAACTCCCGATAATGGTTTTTACCCCTAGCACCTACGACCTTGGCTAAGGTCAAAAAATCATAGTACTAGTCAAGTTCTACCCGTCATTTCGTGATTAATTAGACCCACCCACATGACCCTTGGTTAAGGTCAACAAAGCCACATGACTGTCCTAACTAATCGCATCATATGCTGTGTAGGAGACCTCACTTAGCTACCGCACACTACGCCTCGGCTATAGTCGACAAACGTAGCACGAATGGTTTTTAAGAAAACCTTTAACGCTTTGAACTTGATCTCGTTGCGGAATCAAATGGTTTTTAAATGGGAATGTTTTTGAGGCTTTTCTAGTTTTGCTAAAGGGTCACTCCCGGTGAAGGGATCGTCGGCCCTTTCCTCGTCGAATGAGGTGCGGGATATATCATATATATCACCGTGCAAAGCGGAAACAATAGAAGCGATCAAAAATACAAACCGAGGGTTGTAGCATCTGCCAGTTATTGCTAAAGGAGTCACTCGGTGAAGGATCTCGGTCCTTTCCTCATCGAATAAGGTGCAGGATGTTCTTCAAGGAACATCGCGATGCAAAGCAAAGAACTGTAGCTACCTTTTTTATTTTGAAAATTCGATTCCACAACATCAATTAGGTTTATTTTCTTTCATTAATCTCATTAATGAATGTCCATCATTTAAGTCCACCTAAACATCACAGATAAATATAACGTACGCTTATGCCATCTGCATTCGCCTCGATCTCCGTCTGCACCGTTAGGTTAGGTAATTAATGCCAGAGCGAGGCAGGGCTAGTGCGGGGTGTAAAACATAAGCAACGTCTATATAATATATCATATATACTATATATACTGTATCTATCTGAATATATCACATGATCACATCACAGATAACGCAGCAGAAAATATCATATGAAATATTGGATATACTAGGACGCCCGTTTTTTCAATACGAGCCAGTATAAAACACGGATTCCACGGTCGTGATGAATAGCCAATCCCACACCCCTAGACCCTACTAGAGCGGCAAGCAACCCTACCAATTCTAGGGTTAGGAGACCCGACTCGACTCCTCGAGATGGTCTCCCACTGGACCCTAGAACCCGGTTACTTATGCTCCCCTCCTTGGGTCTATCCTAATGCGGAAAAGTAAATAATATACAAATGGTGACATCATCCGCAACCTGGAAGTGCCCCAATAAAAGAATATTATATACAAGTTTTTACATGAATGAAAATGAAAAACACTCATCTCATATAAAACCCCCCCGGCTATTCAAACACGACGATCCAATATAACATATCCAGCAACACATAACATCACATGTCATCAACGTAAGTAAATATGCGCATCCCAATTGTCGTTGACATATAGCAACGAAACCGGCGATATCACATATTACACTTACGGTCACAGAAAAGAAAGTGTAAAACTACAACAGTTGGAATCCGCATCCTCTTTAGACATCGCATGCCAATCAAATGAATACTTAGACATCACATGCCTAACAATTATAAACCCCGCATTTTTAGTCTCATTATCGAAAACTCTTTTCAATATCAAGTCGGGCAATTCAACAAGATTCCCGACATTTTGATCGAATGCTCATCGCAAACTTTAGTAGGCGGCCGCACCCCCGATACCGTCGACGAAGTGCACTAAGGCGGAACACCGCTACCGCGAGCACTCCGAACGGATGCTTTCGGCGACGGGGTTCTCCTACAGTCACCTGGTCGGGGCTATGGGGTGAGGCTGTCTATTAAGTTTACCCGGCGAGTATCCGCGTACGCTACGTGATTGCGACGGACTTTTGATCACATCAAAATTCCGTGGCAACCGATCAAGTGAGACTAAAGTGCTTGATTTATAACATTCATTTAGTTATCTCATAACTATTTGTGAATTCCAATTATTGTATCACATTCCGGATAAATAGAAAATGTTAAACTTTCGATCGAACAATCGAACACCCAAGTTTTCCCGAAACAGCTCAACACATGAAATAAGTTTAAAAACATTCACTTCGTGCCTCAGTACCAACGGTCCAGCCGTAGAAGGGTCAAGCAACGCCTCACATGTGGCACGCCGTACTGCCCCAAACCCTAAGGTTCAAAGGGCAGTTCAAGACGGTCACATAATCGAGTTAAGGTTTGTTGTCTTCTAGAGGGACCATCGCGTTACTTGGCACTATTTGGAACGTCATTAAACTATGAAAAATCCAACAATTGGAAATTTCCCGGCAGGGGAAAAAGTGGGTATTTATATCTGGTCGAACTTTTTAACATATTCTAAAATTACCCGGAAAAACACATAGACAAAGTTTGATAATCCGATCGAATTTACGAACTCCCAATACAACCCAGAAAACTCAACTCTTGAGTGATATTTAAAAAATCCCAAAAATCCAGAACCAAAATATAGGAATACTGTGCAAAATTATTGGGCAATGTGACAAACGGCCGCGGAACCGCCGCAGAAGCCATGCTTCTGCCTCTGTTCCGCGGCGGTTTAGATGATTCAGGAGCTCCGTTTTGCACTATAATTCTTAGAACTTCCTGCTGAATTTTTTAAGAATTTTAATCTGGAAAAAACCCAGTTTTTTAAAAAGTCCAGAGAGCAAATTTGTGTTAGGGTTTCGGTTCGATCGGACCTTCTAACTCCGTCTACGCATCGCCTAAGGCTCTAGGCTAGGCTCTAGGTACCACTGTACGGTTCCTAGGCACACCCATGAGGTTCTACAAGTGATCAAACACGGCCAATTCAAATTTTTCATGTGCCTACAAACCCTAATACGGATCGTTAACTAGATGTATAGGCGATGCAATGCAAATAAACAACTTTAACTTAAAGGAAAGAGGCTACAACCTTTGTAGATCCGGTCCTCCACCTCCTAGGCTCCGTGATGACGTCCTTCCGCTGTCCATATCGAATCCCGGACTCTAGCATCGGCTTCATCGGAGAAATGGACGGGCTAGGTCGTCAACTTCGACGCCGAAGATGATCTACGTCGAGGCAACTCAAGATCAAACTCCAACTTCACCAAGTCATGAAACTTGTGAAGAAAACACCTATACTACTTGGCAAGTGGTAGAGGATGAAGAAATAAGAAGTGGGTTCACTTTAGAATTGATTTTCTCACTCTTTTTCCTCATGTTGCCATTGATGGAGGCAAGGTTTCTTCTTTGTTGAAGAAGAAGAAGAAGAAAGAATATGATAAGTTCTTTTTCAAAAAGAAAATAATATGATACTTATCATAATCTCAACCATAGTTACGTGTAGAGAATTAACTAAGGTTAGGTTGAATGGTTAGGGGTTAAGGCTAAGAGACAAAATGGTGAAAGCTTCAAACTTCATGAAGTTTCAACTAGCAAACAAAGAAAGCCACCGTGATTTATTTATCTTTCAAAATGAATAAATAAATAAATGAAAAGATAAGTAAATCAAAACCCTAACCATTAACATAACCATGGTTTAATTCTTTACACAAACCCAAGTTTGCATGTATCATCAAACAGATACAAACAAGTGCACAAAAGTATATCACATATACAACTTGTGTATATCAAGTGAGAAAATCCAATTTAAGTGAACCAATCTAGTTAATGCAAAGTAATATATCAAATATATAATTATGCATTAAATCATTAAATCAATACTTGATTTAACGATCCGGTCATATCGCATATACCGTATAATATCCAATATATCGGCTTATCGAATCAATCCTCGATTCGATAACTAGGTTATATCGCATACAACCAATCGATACATTCATCGCGAGAATGGAATACGGTATCACATACACGCATTATTCTCGGTCCCGCACATATCTCATATGCGCTCCTATTTCGTTTCGCTTGAGCCAGGAAACCTCTGTGTAGGACTCTAAAGACTCGTCAATACGCCGGCAGCAGATGATGATCATATCAAGCATCCACAAGCCGCAAGCGGTCTGCTAAACATAACGGCCCACCCGGGTATTGAGCGATCAGAAGATCGACGAGCAAGCCCGCTCGATACTCCTGTGAATCCAACAGTAACACTTACCGTACAGTCGTCTGTTCGTCTGATATGTCCGCATATCTCGCCTAGGGGTGGTAAACGTCAGACCCCAATAGCTCGATAAGTCATGCCGACGTGAGGTCCATAACAATCGTGAAACTACTGATAACTCTTACCAGTATATCACTGCAACCCTGGCCAGGGATTTCTTGTTATGGCCAGTCGAGCATAGCGCAACATCAACCCCCAATACCAGGAGAGACGAATCCCCTCCTATCGCTCATTGCCTCCATGTGAATCGGGACTATACCTAAAAACCACCTGTTTGCACGACTCAGTAGAGCCGTGGTAGGGTGGAAATCAAAGCACAGTGGGAGACACACAAGACTCTATGACGATCTCGGGTCAACAGACTAAGCTGTACCAGTGTTACCAGAGAACTGCCATCTGACGTGAGGTATAATACCATCTGGAGTTCTCGGCGAGTCCGTTCAGTGTACCCAGTCTCCACTGAGCACCCGCATACCATCTCTGATGTCAAACATCAATGGATATGGGATCATCCATCGCCCATCACATGGGTCGAGAAGATATACGCTAGTCTACTCTGGAATATCAATGCCCCGTCTCGATATTCCCCACGACTAGGAACATTGAGGATGTACTCATGGACTACACAGACCCCACTAGTATGATCTGCATCATAGTCCTGGAAGTCGAGGTACAACATCCTAAGGGCTTTATCAACATGTAACAGAGAGACAGAAAGTATACATGTTAAGATAAAGAACAACTAGATAGCGTACTATCATGTCGAGCAAGAAGTCCTACCTATATATGTCCCAGCATCCACTACAATATGACATCCAATGTACAGTAATGGCCTCTAGGGCATACATATAACTAACATATGGTTTGGAAGAAGACTATCCAGTAAGCATAATAGGTGTACCCTCCTCAACCTAGGAGTACTCGCAACTTGAGAGAAGGTGATGATAAAAGACAACTGAATAATACCTTATTCTTTTAAAGGTGAAATAGGAGTGGCGATGAAGTAGGCTGTTTGGTCGTGAATGATAGCAGTCGCAATTTACTTTGCCCTCTTTCTAATCCCTTTATTTTGTCTTTAGTTATTACCTTCTGCACACCCTACTTAGGCTAATTGGTTTTCTTCATTCCCTACCTTTCGGCACCTGCCTATGGTTTGGAATAAGACTATCCAATAAGCGTAATAGGTGTACTCTCCTAAACCAAGGAGCCCTCGCAACCTGAGAGAAGTTGATAATAAAAGACAACTGAATAAACCAATTCTATTTCTCCTGAACCTGGATCCATCCTCGAAGAAATCCCTTCGAGTTCGTATATAACCATACGATGGATCTATCCAATGGAAGTAGATGTCCGTATTAATACGGGGTGTTCTGAGAAATACAAAGTGTAAAAGAAGGAGCGGTAATAACTTATGCAACTTAAGACAATCCAAAAGCCAGTATTTTAAGAAGGTTCGGTCAACTTGGTCACTTAGTCATAGTCTAAGGTCGGTCAAAGGTCGCTGCCAAAGAGAGAGAGAGAGAGAAAAGAAACACTCTTGCGTGCACTCTAACCTAGATCAGAATGGTTATCATTTTATCTAATCAGGAAACCTCCCACTGTAGGCTCAAATTCTTCTCCAAACCTGAAAGAAGAATTAGTCGGGATCACCCGAAGAGCAAAACCAACTCATCAGTGAGAATCGGGATCCAACTATCATCGTATGATAACTTGATGGAAGCCACTCAAGTTATCACACTCCAGAAGGTATGCGCATGCCTGGCAAGTTTCAGTTTATATTTGAAACTCCCGATGTGATTTTTACCTCATGCTCTTATGACCTTGACTTTAGTCAACAAATCATAAGTCACATGTCAAGTTCTACCCGTCATTATTCAGGTTAACTTGAACCCACCCGTACCTATCCTTGACTTTAGTCAACAAGGCAGTACGACTGTCCCAAACCAACGCATCTATCTATGCAACAGATGAATACTCAGCAGCTACCAAACACTATGCCTTGACTTTAGTCAACAAACATAGCTTGAATACTACTGACCATTCATAAGAAATGACGGAGGGCTACGGCTGGTTTTTGGCGAAAAAACCTTTAACGTAATGAACTTGATCTCGTTGAAGGAACTTGATAGCTTTTTATAAAAATATAGTGACGAAAACCTTTGCTAAAGAGGTTTCTCCCGGTGAAGGGATCTCGGCTCTTTCCTCGTGGAATGAGGTGCAGGGTATTCTAACTGAATACAGCGATGTATAGCAACTTGTAATCGACTATAGTGAAGTTATTACCCTGACGCAAACTTCTGCCCAAGGGGTCACTCCCGGTGAAGGGATATCGTCCCTTGCCTTGTCGAATGAGGTGCAGGATATTCCAAACTGAATATCACTATGCAAAACAAAAGGAAACGTCTTTTAACACTTTTTAAAAACTGTTCCAACAACATCAAATATAGGTTTGTTTTCCTTTGCATTGATCAGAATCAATGCAGTCCCATCAATTAAACACACCAGAAAAGAAAGAAAATATAATGTACGTATATGCTATCCGCATTCGCCACTGGGTCCCGTCATCACTCGTTAGGTTACTTAACTAACGACAGAGTGGGGACTGGACTAGCGCGGGTGTAAAACATATACAATATCTAGTAGTATATATACCAATATACAATAATCGCTCCAGGCGTGATAATATTCAACATTACAGAAAAAGTAATAAGCATCACAAAACAATACAGATAATCTGGGATCCACGGGTTTCACAGAGCCGCAACTGAAATCCGACGTTCCCCTGGTCGTGTGGATAACTTGTGCAATGAAAACTAGACCCCTACGGGTGCGGCAAGTTACCCGCCAAAACCTGAAGCGAGGCAGCCCCTTACAACATAGTGAATGGACCACCCGGCACTTCACGGAATCCGGTAAATTGAGCACCCCTCCTTGGGTTAACCTGTACCTCCTACGAGTGCAGCGAATAGTCTGCCAATTCTAGAGTGAGGCCCCTCTGCCTCTCAAAACCATGAGATACGGACCCATTGCCCTCCAGAACCCGGCTATCCGTGCACTCCGTCGTGTGGTAAACCTAGTACAGAAATAAAAAATATACAACAGGTACATCGACCTCAGCCCGGTCGTGCCCCAAAAGAATATTATACAAACAGGTAGTGATGGCAGTCCACATGTTGGACGCTCGCCCCGCAATATCAAATATACAAATAAATCCAAACATCACTACCATTGCACACTGCTATCCACTATGACATATCTGCAACATCATAGCACAACACAGAACATCAACGCAAATGTCACGTTCGCAAATCCGTCGAAAAGGACTATAGCAACTAGACGCAATTTACCGCTCGAATGACATTCACGGTCGGAGATATAGTGTAAATACCGCATACTACCAAGTTTAAAATTTCGATCGACAAAACTTCCCGAAGTAGGCCCCACGTACATCTGCTGTACAGTAATAAAATATGAGCCCAAAAGAACAAATCCAGAAACCACAATTTCCTGTGAAGAAGCCACTGTACAAATTTAGACCACTGGTCCTACAAACTTGCCGCGGATCCGCGGTCAAACCCTAGGTTTGACCGCGGATCCGCGACGGTACTGTAGGATCACGTGACCAAATTTTTACAGTTTGCTTAAAAAACCCTGCTCAATTTTCTGAGATACTCAAAATAATTTTTAGGCCCGATTTAAAATCAACAGAAAGTTTGAACAGAAAATTGTAGTTTTGCGAAAATCCGTTCGATCGATATTTTAAACGCGTTAGAATAAGTTAGTAAAGTTTAATGGCGAGGCTCTGATACCACTGTAAGTCCACGGTAGTGCCCCGGCCGTCTAACAGACGCCAAATGCGGAACAAAAACTTTTTACAAACTAGCGCTATCGTGTACTATAACCCGGATCTGCCATTATAGCTAAACTAACAAAATATAAAGTGGGTAGAAATGTTATACCGAACGATCCGAGTCCTTCGGTCTTCAACCATCATCCCACGCATTGTTGCGGCTGCTCCGATCTCCTGAATCTCCAGTCTCCTCGTCCAGGTGGCACCACGTCGACGGATCTTTAAACAGGCTCCTGCCTCTGAACCGAGGCAACTTGATCATCAAGTTTGCTAAAACAGATGACCAAGATTGATGTAGAGAATGAGTAGAACACTTTGTCTCGTTTCGTCCAAAACTATGGACGAACGGTTAATGAAGTTGTCTTTTGGATCGGGTAAATGAGAAATTGGCATATCAAATTTTCATGAACCTAAACATTCATAATCTTTTCAAAAATGAATCCATCATCTATTGCAAGAGGGGCCCGGCCACAATATGAAGCAAGGGAGGTGAGTGTAGGAGCTTGGAGGTGACCACAACCATAAATGAATGAGTGATTCATCTAAACACCTTGCAACATCATTTAATGAAAAACATGAATCATCTAACCTAGTCATCAAAACATTAAATGAACAATTAATGCAACCAAGAGTCACTAATCCTAGTCACCATCTAGAAGCATCTAGAAACTTCTACACACTCATGACTCACCTCAAGAAAAAATAAATCCGTCTTTAACCGATTGTTAAAGACGGGCGATAGAAAACTGGAAACTGGCAACTTCCAAAAGCGATCCCGAAACGAATTTCAGGATAACCCCGTAACAGTATAAACATACCCGCATTTGTATTACGACCGAATACAAATGCAACTGAGACAAAGATATTATATCTACAAATATAATACATGGATCCGGCTTAAACCAAAGCACACCAGTATTATCTGTCCGAAATGTGACACGTGCGTAAACGCACGTGCATTTTCCGAACCCTGCCATAATACCATACGGCCTCTACAACGTTTCGTCCGAACTTGGGAAACTGTCTGTGGGGGACTCTAATGACTCATCAACACACTAACACTGGGTATAACCACTAGCACGTCAGAGGTACAAGCTGTACGTAATGGTTGCCTATGTATTGATTGGAGGGAAGCTGACGAGCGAACTCATCCAGAAACCCTACTGAGCCTGACAGTGACAATATCCATACAGTCCGGTCCGTTCGTCTAAGAGTATCGCATATCGAGTCTAGGGGTGGATAAAGTTAGACCCCTAATAACGCGATAATTCGTGTCGGTATGAAGCCCATCACCTAGTGAGAAACTATCGATCCTGGATCGGTAATTCTCAAATACCCTGGCCGAGGATTTCTAGTGATGGCAACCCGTGCACTGCGCGACATCAACCCCCAGTACCGGAAGAGACGAATCCCTAACGATCCGCTCACTGCCTCCATGTGGCTCGGGACTGTACCCAACTAAAACCTGTTTGCACGTCTCCTTTGAGCATGGTAGGGTAGTAATCAAAGCACAGTGGGAACTCACACGAGACAAATGATGATCTCAGGGAGACAAACTAACCTGTACACATGTCACTAGGGAACTGCTATCTGACGATATGTATAATACCAACTAGCATGTTCCCGGCGAGTCCTGTCCGGTGTACGCATAACTCAATGAGCACCTGTATACATCTTAAGTGAACCAATGGCTTGTGAGACCGGCCACCGCCCCTCGTCGGGGTTTCGACTGTATACACTAGTCTACTCTGGAGTATCGATGCCCTGTCTCGAAACTCACACGAATAGGGACACTTTAAGGATGTGCTTATAGACCCCAGCTCCTACGTATATGATCGCCATCATATTGCTGGCAGTCAAGCAAGAATCCTATGGGCTCTATGAAGATGCAATAGTGAACTAAAGCATGTATACGATGATAAAGACAAACCAGATATCATACTATCATCTCGAGTAAGACAGTCATATCGGTATAGGTCCTCCCTCAATCATTATAATCACGTGCCTGCGATCCAATAATTGACTTTGAGGGCACTATATCCAACACTTGTTGCACAGTATTATATTCCTTTCTATGATCTAGCTTCATCAGTACCAGTTTATGGTTTTGTTACCACGGTTGTACGGGTGTGGAGAGCTACGGCTAGAGTTGCGTCAGCACGAGCTCGTCACGGACGAGTACTGACCAGGGCGTGATTCCAGGGACATACGATTGCATAAAGATGTGTCATTTTATTGTGTTTTCGCGCCATGAGCGTTTAATGGATTTCCTTTACAAGATTACTTGGACGTGCAGATCAGCACCAGAGTATCGAGCCACTGATAGAAGCCAACCAGAATGTGATGACCATTGATGTATCGCTTATTCATGATGATTGAGGCACTGTTTAGCGTGCAGACGAATGAACGACGAGATATCGCCTCAGATGTTGGAGCTACTGCAGCATAAGTTATACTCAGAGATATGATAGATGGTCGCTAGTCACACGAGGGTGAAAGACTAGGACATGTGGTTCGTTCGCTTGCCCTGATGCGAGGTCATCAGATAGATTGATTCCATCTAGAGACGACTCCACACAGATACGTTGAGAGTCGACAAAGGCGATCGAATGTCAGAAACCCATATTCTATGTTTAAAGTATTCGGAAAGATATGCAAGTAATTCTATGGACCCTCTAGAAGAATGAAACCCTAACTCGACATAATGACTGTGTGAAAGCCTTTGAACCTTAGGGTTTGCGGCAGTTCCGCGGTGCCATGAGGCTTGGATTTGCCCTTCTACGGCTGGTCCACCGATGCTGTGGTATGTACTCGATACTATTAAACCGTACGCAAGATGCTGAGCTCTTGGGGGATTATGAGGTTTTGATGAATCGATCGAATGGTTCGACTTCATTCGGATGCTATGTGGTGGGATGCATTGCTTGGGAGACTCCAGATACGAGTATAGCTGTTAGAGCGCAGTCCATGCAGCCACGATGAGACGAGTCCGAAGCAGTCGACAGTAGAGAAAGGTGGAGTAAGAGATTCGTACAAGATTTTGATGAGATGATGTTCCACTCTGCCGACATCAGAGATGTGATACGCATGCAGAGGCGTTGTATATGGATATATCTGCCAGAAGGAGTTGCGAGGAGTATGTAGCCGTTCCGGAACAAGGAACAGATTTAGTAAAGGGTAATAACTTCCGGACAGTTCGGCAGAGATGAGATTTGGGAGAGACCTCTACAGGATCTTTCTGGAATAAATTACGAGAAGACTTGGACCCGGGAGTGGTCATTTTACGCACACCAGCAGGCCAGAGTTCGGTATCGTCGACGAGACATGTTATGAGTGACCATGACAGTTGGCCAGAGATTCTCAGAGGATGTGCTTGAGCGGGACTATTCTGCCATACTTGATTTCGGTATTTTGGGCAGTCTATTCGCATGATTGAGTGTTGATGACCGAGTTTCATGATATTTGTTTTCGTGCACCATGGTTGCACCTACTGGGTATTTATATTTTGTGCATAGTTATTACCTTTGAGGTATGATTTATACACCGTTGTGTTGAGTTATGATTTATACAGATTTATTGCACTTGATGTTGATTTTGATTTATTGCCTATGGTATGCATGCGATTTGACTTATGCTTTCGGTATAGTTTTCATATACTTTTAGTATTTTGATTCGATTTTGTGCACGCTGATGCACATGGTTGTGAGATTTTATACCGTGGTATACCTGATTGGATTGAGGTTTATTATACACCATCGATTTTGATTATGATATTTGGTATTGTTTTCGTGCACCTTGTGCACTGGATTTGGATTCTTGCTCATACTTGGGCGCTTGTTGTGATTTTAGTGTACACCAGATGCACTAAATCGGGCTTCTTCGTGCATATCAGAAGCACCTGATACTGCTGTCAGGCACACCCGTTTTCTATGACAGGTGTTCGTGCACACCCATTGCACTTAGATATTGTTTCTGTCCACATGTATGGTACATTCATGGGTTTTGATTTCCATGCGCACCAGACTCACGTAGCATTCGTATGCACTTTTTGGGATTGATTTCTTAGGGAGCAGTGTGTTTTTATGATATTTGCTACTTGTTTTTGTACTGAGCAGGACTAGTCAGAGGATAGCACCTAGACGTATTTTGCATGCATTGATAGTTATCGAAAGGATTTCCAACAAGAGAGCTATAGTCTCAGTATTTACCTACGTGTCTGATATAACACGAAACGTTTAAAACAAGGGAACCCTTCTAAGTTATTTTCAAAAAAAAAAAAAGGCGGGACGTACATATTAAAAAAAGGATAGTCTATATATAGTTATTTTCTTACAATAGACGTCCGCCACTGTGCCGCGATACACGCATCGCACAACAACATGAAAGGTTTGGAATGCATTCCTTTCTGACGCTTACAAATATGGTTTTGATGTGTATCATGATTGGTTTCGTTTTGGGCTTTGACATTGATGTCTAAGCTATGAATCCGATGATTGCGGGATGCTTGACGGAGTCTTGATTTGGAGTTATCTGCTCATTGTTCATGCGCGTGCATTGCGCTATGATGCGTTTTATGTATTGATGATTTCGGAGCCCCGACGACTTGGACTTTTTACTGAAATGTTTTAGTATTTGAGGGGTTTAAATTTAAATTGGGGGACCAAATTTCTTTAAGGGGAAGATTGTAAAATTTCAGAAAATATAAAATATTATTTTTGGAATTTAATAGTAAAATAATATTTTTCTCGAAAACTGTCGATTTGCGAAATTGGGGTTTTCGAAAAAGGGTATAAATATATACCAATAATTGTGAAATAAATGAAAATTAAAATGATTTATTCATTTAAAAATATATTTAAAGGAATTAGCATTTTTAATATTTATTATATGCAGTTTGATAAAAACCCGATTAGTACACTGCTAATCGCGATTAAGCCAAATCCGTGTTTCTACAATTTTCATTACTAGTGCACCATGACATGTTACATGTTTTTTCATTTCTTTTGTGTTATGTATTTGGTTTATTTGTGGCGATAAAGAAAAAAGAATGGAAAAAAGGTGTAATGCTGACTTGAGGAGAGAGAAAAGGGGACATAATCATGATAGGAGACCATGCTTGAGAGAGAGGGGGGGGGGGGAGAGTGCTGCCTCATTCCATCATCCTCCACCATTTTTCATCTTTTCCTTCATCTTCCTCAAGCTCATTCCCTCCACCTTCAACCCCAAATGTCATCTCCAAATCTCCACCAAAATCCTATACCCCTTTCACAAAAAAAGGATCACCTCTTCAACCTCTACCCAATGGACCAAGAAATGTGGGATTTTGACAACATGGCAAACTAGGGTTTTTCTTGAGATGAAAATGAGGTATATCTTCTTCCTTGTAGTTTAGTTTGTTGGTTCTTTATATTCTAGTTTAGTTTAGAGGTGGTTTGAGTGAGAAATGGTGATGTTAGAATAATTCTAAAAAAAGATTAGGGTTTGAATTGAATCTTAGGATACAATTGAGGTTAGTAGTGAACTTAAACCCCCTTTAGTGACAGTATATTGGACTAAAACATAAACTTAAACCCCAAAATATAAACTTAGAAACCCCGATTATCGGAAATTTGTGAGAATAGTGATGGTATTTTAGGATCTGGAGTGACCCGGGTGACTTGAAAATTTTTCTGAGATCACAGAGGGATATGCAGGTGATATGGAGCATACCCTAGAGACCCAAGACCAAACCCTACACCCAGGCTGCAAATTTAAACCCCTGGGCCGCAATTTGCGGCCTGGGTACCTCATTTTGGGTTCTTGCTTCGTCTGTAACTCCTATGTCAGTAAAATAGACCCATTATATATGCAACTTTGACCAATTTGGCTTAGGGTAAAATCTTGGAGCACATTGGGGTGTTTTTAGCTATGTTTTCTATATTTTGGGATGCTTGGTTTTGATATTGGGATTTTTATTTGGTCGTGTGGCGTTTGAACGTCAACGACTAGGATTTTTAGTCGTGTTTTGCACGCGAAGCTATAGGTTTTAACCTATGAGCGGAACTTGTGCCATTTTGGTTTCCGATTTGATTTTAATATGCAATTGCGATGTGTTATGATATGTAAGTACCACATGTGGACTTCGAGACGACGAGGATGAGAGTGGAGTCATCGACTCCAGAGAGTGAAGATAGAGGTGAGTAGATTTATATCTACGGGGAGAAGTCGGGTGGATGGCGTATAGCACCCCCGCAAAGTCATAAGAAATGATGTGATATGATATATATATGTATTTATATGTTATGCAGAGATTTGAACACTTAGCAAGAAAAGGTTAGGAGATCATGAGTTTAGTGTTAGCGAGAAGTGAAGAAAGGACTATATTTGACTTCTTAGTCACGAAACCCTAGAGTAAGGATTTGCATACCCGCACATGCACACACTCGCATGCATTTACTTCTTTGTGTGTATTGGGAACATATAGATATTAGTATTCATATGCATGGATGATGAAGATAGTATATGGTATTTGGGGATGAGTCGATGAGTTGAGCATGGTGCCACGAGATCGGTGATGTGATTGGTTCGTATTAGGAGATACGACGTGATATTAGCGGATTGTTTGGCGATGTTTATTTGCACACATGCATACATTTATGTTGATGATATGAGTATTGTACTAGACTTAGATCAGTACCCCTGTTCACGATATGTGGTGATAATAATATCAGATGAGTAATGAGCTAAAAGATGATATTTGACCCGTACCCAGATTTGGGAAGCCGTACGATAGATTTACCGTACGAGATATATTTATGATGTTAGATCCGCATTCTTGACTCGAGGATGTCATATGATATATTGTATCGCACATGATACTATTGAGGCGAGATCATTGACTACTATATATATATATATAGATCGACTCCGACTTAGGTGGATTCCTTTACCCTTTTGACTAGGCTCGAGTCATACTCGTTTTCAAAGTGGAGGATTATGAGTATTTTAATGTAAGTCAATGTTACACACCCCACAAGATGCGGGGAGGCGGAATAGGTAAAACAATCATTTCGTTTAAGGTAATATCGACTAACTTTACGGATTTTTGCTAAACCCTAACTAACAACTATCTAGAAGTGCTAAACTACTATGATAGATGATTATACCTCAAGATACTAGTCCTTCTTGTTCTTGTTGTTTACCTCCTCGTCGGCCTCCTCGATGTAATAGAAGATCCACCCGAGAGTTCCTCCTCGAAGCTTTAACCTCTAACTTGAGCTAACTAAGGGCTAGGATTGCTAATCCAAGTGACCTAGAAGATATAGAAGTGGATTAAGGATCTATTAGTCTTTCTAACCCTTGGGATCTCAACACATGAGAGGATTAGGGTTAGGTTAAAGAAGAGGAAAGCTTGAGAGAGAGAGAGAGTGTGTATTTGTTATTATGAAATGAAATATAACTCATTTGTGTATGTTATGAAGCATAAAATATCTTGCACAAATATCTTGCACAAATATCTTCATGCTTCATTTAATACAAATGAAAGAACGAATCATCCCATGAGTCATAGTTTCATTTAATGCAAATAACACATCATCTCCTCCACCTCATTAAGCTTAATCCATAAATGAATTAAAACATAATGAGTCACCTTTTTTCTAGAAACTTCTCGACTAATTACGAGAATGCCCCTCCCATCCGTATTTACTAAAAACACGGATAAATTGAGACTGCATAAATCCAATAATCTAATACTAGAATCTGGCTTAAACCAAAGCCCGCTAGTATAATCTGTCCGAACATCGTACGTGCACAAATACACGTATATGTCCGAACCCTGTCGTAAAACCTTACGACCACTATATCATTTGGCCTGAAGCAGGGAAAATCTCTATGTGGGACTCTAAAGACTCGATACTACGCTGGAAGTGGGTTTAACCACAGGCCGCAAGTGGTACTAGCTGTACGTAACGGTCCCCAAGTAGATGTCGATAAGAAGGCCAATGAAGAAACCCATCCTAACTCCTACTGAGCCTGATGTGACAATCTCCGTACAGTCCGGTCTGTTCGTCTAAGACTATCGCATATCGGGCCTAGGGGGTGGCAAGCGTCAGTTCCCTAAAAGCGGTATAAGTCGTGTTGGAGTGAAGCCCATTACACCTTGAGAAGTTACTGGAAATCCTACCAGTAAATCTTGCTTGCCCTGGCCAGGGACTTTGCGTAATGGCTCTCCAAACACAGTGCGATATCAACTCCTAATACCGGGAGAGACGAATCCTATCTAACCGCCACTGCCTCCAAGTGCTTCAGGACTGCACCTAACTGCTACCTGTTTGCGCGACTCTTTTGAGCCGTGGTAGGGTAGCAATCTAAGAACAGTGGGAACACACTCGAGACGAAGCAGCAGTGTCAAGTCTACGGACTATGCTATACTCATGTCACCTGGGAACTGTTAACTGACGACGGGTATAATACCAACCAACAGTTCCCTGCGAGTCCTGTTCGGTGTACCCGTAACCCAACGAGCACCTGCATACTATCTCCAGTACAACGTACTAATGGCTGTGGGACAGACCATTTCCCCAACTGGGATGAGAAGCGTACACACTAGTCTACTCCGGAGTATCGATGCCCTGTCTTGATAATCCTATGACTAGGGACCTGAAAAAGGATGTGCTTGTAGACTACCCATCCCCCACTAGTTTGACTGCCATCACAACACTGGTAGTCAAGCAAGATCCTATGGGCTCTATCAATATGTATTCGCGATATGCTAAAAGAAACATATACACATATTAAGATAGATATAAACCAAGTAGCATACTACTATGTTGAGCAAGAATGTTAATACAACTGTGAATATCCCAAGCTTCCATTAAGTAATATACAAACTAGTATGATACAATAATGACCCCTAAGGCATATACACTAACAATCTCCCACTTGCACTAGGGCCATGTACTGGCATATCGAAGATCTATCATCTCGAATAGTCTCTCGAACCGTGTCTGAGGTATGGCCATTGTGAATGGATCTGCAGTGTTCTCCTCTGTAGAGACTCTCCGGACCTCGATCCCTCGGCGATCTATGATCTCCCTGTTCAGGTGATACCGCCTTAAGATGTGTCTGGACTTCTGATGGAACCTGGGATCCTTTGCTAAAGCTATAGCGCCGTTGTTGCCATAATTCAGAGGTATTGGATTAACAATGGTAAGAACCACCTGAAGTTCAGTTAGGAATTTCTTCATCCAGACTACTTCTTTTGCGACATCGCAAGCATCGATATACTCTGCTTCCATCGTCGATTCAGCAACGGTGTCCTGCTTGGAACTCTTCCAACACACCGCCCCTCCATTGAGGGTAAAGACATAACCTGATATGGACTTGGAGTCATCCTTGTCACTCTGGAAGCTGGAGTCAGCAAAAGCCTCGATCTGGAGGTCTTTTCCGCCGTAAACCAAGAACATATCCTTAGTCCTTCTCAGGTACTTGAGAATGTTGTTTACTGCTATCCAGTGTTTCTCTCCTGGGTTTGACTAATATCGGCTTACTACGCTCAGTGCGTACGCTACATCTGGTCTGGTGCACAACATCACATACATTATAGAGCCTACCGCAGATGTGTAGGGTATAATCGACATGCGATCCCTTTCTAAATCAGTCTTGGGAGACATCTCTTTGGAGAGGGTGATTCCGTGACAAGCCGGTAAATTACCGCGCTTAGAATCTTCCATACTGAATCTTTTCAGTATAGTGTTGATATACCTGGACTGCGAAAGTCCTAACATCCTCTTAGATCTATCACGATAGATCTGCATCCCCAGAATGTAAGAGGCATCACCCAGGTCTTTCATGGAGAACCTGTGTGACAAGAATCCTTTGACAGATTGTAGCATAGGAATGTCATTTCCTATCAAGAGAATGTCATCCACGTACAAGACGAGAAATACGACAGTTCGTGCTACAATTTTACTGTATATACATGGTTCATCTGGATTTTTGATAAAGTCATATTCTTTGACCGTTTCATCAAAACAGATGTTCCAACTCCACGATGCCTGCTTTAGTCCATAAATGGACTTAAGCAACTTGCACACTTTCCCGCTGTTCTCACTCTGATTGAAACCTTCTGGCTGATCCATATAGACACACTCTTCTAAATTACCATTTAGAAAAGCCGTCTTTACGTCCATCTGCCAGATCTCATAATCATGGAAGGTGGCAATTGCAAGAAGGATCCGAATGGATTTGAGCATAGCTACTGGAGAAAAACTTTTGTCATAGTCCAAACCAGGTCTTTGACAAAAACCTTTTGCAACAAGTTTAGCCTTATAGGTTTCCACCTGTCCATCTACACCAATCTGCTTCCTGAAGATCCACTTGCATCCTTTAGGTTTTATCCCATCTGGAGCAAAGTCTAAAGTCCATACTTTGTTGGTGTACATGGACTCCATCTCGGTCCGCATTGCATCCAGCCATCTTACTGAGTCGCCGCTCTGAATAGTCTGCTGGAAGCTAGTAGGTTCATCGTTATCAATGACACAATCTTCTCTATCCCCATCTATGAGAAAACCGTAGTATCTCTCAGGCGGATGAGACGGCCTACTACTCCTGCGGAGGGGTGCGAGAATGTCCTGTTCTTCTGAAACTTCTGGCTCTACCAAACTTTCAGTAGTAGTTTGTAGTTCTGGAAGTTCTTCCAGTTCTATTGCGCTCCCACTTATTTCCTTTTCTAAAATCTGCTGTTCTAGAAAATGGGCATTACGAGAAACAAAAACCTTTTGTTCCTCTGCGTAATAGAAATAATTCCCTTTGGAGTTCTTTGGATATCCCACAAACTTACACTGTATTGATCGTGCCTCGAGTTTGTCCGCATGCTGCTTTTTAACAAAAGCCGGACATCCCCATATCTTCAGATACTAAAGATAGGGTTTCTACCCACTCCACATCTGATATGGTTTGGTAGG
This sequence comes from Agapanthus africanus, assembly GCA_030015575.1. Lineage (NCBI taxonomy): Eukaryota > Viridiplantae > Streptophyta > Magnoliopsida > Asparagales > Amaryllidaceae > Agapanthus > Agapanthus africanus. Next base: position 387,196,145 of record CM057349.1, on the reverse strand, counting down.
CACAGTCTTGGTAGGAACCCGGTTCAAAAGATATGCAGCTGATTCTAGTGTATAACCCCGGAAAGATCGCGGTAACTCAGCATTACTCATCATGGAACGTACCATATCCAATAGGGCTCGGTTCCGTCTTTCCGATACAACGTTATGTTGTGGAGTGTATGGAGGAGTAAGCTGAGAGAGAATTCCATTCTCTTTTAGGTAACCGAGGAACTCGGCACTTAAGTATTCACCACTTCGATCAGATCTCAGTGTCTTGATATTTTTGCCGGTTTGGTTTTCTACTTCATTCTTATATTCTCGGAATTTCTCAAAGGCCTCGGATTTATGTTTCATCAAGAAAATGAATCCATACCTAGAGTAATCATCAGTAAAAGTAATGAAATATGAAAAACCGGCTCTTGCATGTGTAGACATTGGACCACATACATCGCTGTGTATGATTCCTAAGAGCTCGCTCGCTCTTACTCCATGTCCAGTGAATGGAGTCTTTGTCATCTTTCCTTTGAGACATGATTGACAAGTGGCATAAGATTGATATTCGAACGGATCCAAATATCCTTCTCTATGTAACTTAGTTAACCTTGTCTCATTGATGCGACCTACTCTACAATGCCATAAGAAAGGCTGATTTATATCTGGAGACTTTCTTTTTAGTGTGTTCTGGACATTGAAAATCTGTAATTGGTTTAACACGTATATACCGTTATCTAGTGTACCGGACCCAATCAAACCATGATTAAGGTGGATGTTAACAACATCGCTTATAAACGTGAAATCATAACTTTCTTTTGATAACAACGATACTGATATGATATTACACGTTGAACTAGGTACACAAAAGCAGTTGCGCAAAACCAAAATATCTCCATTTGTCAATCCAAGGTGATAATCCCCTACGGACATAGAATTCATGCTAGCTCCGCTAGCAACTTGGAGGGTCATATCACCAACCTTTAGCACTCTACGGCTTCTCAGTGCCTGCAATGAATTGCATATATGAGATCCTGATCCGTTATCCAATACCCAGGAAGTAGAGTTGATTGACAGACAATTTTCAATTATAAACACACCTGAAGACGAAGCCACAACTTGCCTCGGGTCTTGGTTCTTGGCAATCCAAGCTTTGCAATCTTTCTTCCAATGGCTTTTCCTGCGACAGTGGAAGCACTCATCCTTTGCCACTACCGGCACCGTAACCTTGCCTTTCTCTTGGCTTCCACCTTACCAACGCCACCTCTTGGTTTGGTAGCGGTTTTCTTCTTCCTTCCTTTGTCCCTTGACTTAGACCTGGAAGAAGAAGCACCATGAACAAACATAGTGGGTGTTTCCCTTGCTTTCTGCAAGGTGCCCTCTGCACTCCTTAACATGTTGAGGAGTTCTGGAAGTTCAACTTCTTTACCTTGAATGTTGAAATTCAAGATAAACTGGGCATAGGTGGAAGGAAGGGACTGAAGAACAAAGTCTGTATATAGCTCGTTCTCTAATGTTGTCCCGAGGTCTGCGAGCTCTTCAATATAACTAATCATCTTAACGATATGTTTACCTACAGATGATCCGACGGCCATCCTCGACTGAAACAAGTTCTTCGAGGTCTCGTATTTAGCTATACGAGTTTGCTCTCCATACAGTTCCTTGGTGTGGAGAAATATGGATTGTAGATCCATATTCTCGTGCCTCTGTTGATGTTCATTATTTATAGAGGCAAGCATGATGCAGTTGGCCTTCGCGCAGTCTAACTCCTAGGTCTTGCGGATTTCCTTATCCATGACACCGGATTCAGAACCTGGGACGGAAGGGGCCTTAGTAGTAAGGACATAACCCAATTTGTCATAGGTAATTGCCATCTTAATATTTCGGAACCAATCTTTATAGTTTGGCCATGTCAAAATATTTTTATCTAATAATAACTTAAGGCCTGTCATGTTCTGGGTCACTACAAATGGGAGAGAGGGAGGAAACACATTAGCATGATGCTCTTGCAAGTTTAGAGTGGTTTTTAGTTTATATAAACAGGATGGCTCCCACTGTTTCTCGAATCCTTCCTCAAAACAAAAAAGAAGAACTAGTCTGGACTATTCTTACTATACAATACTTGCTTAACCGTTCAGCCAAGCCGGTGACGGTACTTCGAGGGAGGTTTTACGACGCTTTCGCGAAGTTCCTTAATTAAATAATCTCTTTTCCCTAGGAGCGTAGCCCCGCTGACACCTTTCTCGACACCTACTTGGTTTATAGCATTGATCGTTAAGTGAAAGAATCTCCCGATGAGTAGCATATACTCACAGTAGGATCGGGATCCAAATATTATCGTGTGATAAAGCTGAAGGAATCCTACCAAAATTATCACACTCCAAATGGTATGCAACTCTAGCAAATTTCAATTTCTTTAGAAATTCCCGATGTGGATTTTTGCCCCATGCTCTTATGACCTTGGCGTTGGTCAAAATGTCATAAGTCACATGTCAAGTTCTACCCATCATTATCTTATTAATTTGAATCCACCCGTACATACTCCTGACGTTGGCCAAATGGCAGTACGACTGTCCCAAACCAACTTATCTATCTATGCAACAGATGAATACCCAGCAGCTACCAAACACTATGCCTTGGCGTTGATCAAAATACATAGCTTGAATATTACTGAATACCCAAATGAAATGACGGAGGGCTACGAATGGTTTTGGCGAAACCGTGAACGTAGTGAACTTGATATGATCGAAGGAACCTGATAGCTTTTAAAAGGAGTGGTTTAAGCTCCGCAATTAAAAATCTGCTGTTTTAAAAATAACCGAGTGGTTTCTTTTAAACTGTTCCAACGATTCAACTTTGGTTTATTTTCTTTGCATTAAAATAATGTGTCCCATCAATTAACCTATCATTGCATAAAACAACGAAAATACAACGTCCTCTTATGCCATCCGCATTCGCCACTGGGCCTCGTCATTCACCCGTTAGGTTACTTAATTAACGACAGAGCGGGGCTGGGCTAGCGCGGATGCAAAACATAAGTAATGCCTACTGGATATAATATATATATATTATACATTCGTCAGACGCAATAATAGGCATTCCAGATCACAGATGAACATATTGGATATACAAGCAATCCACATTTCTTTTGAGCCTGCAATGAAAGACGGATTACACAGTCGCGATGAATAGCCAAACCCCCACCCTAGACCCCTACGGGTACGGAAAACTACCCGCCAAGTACCCGAAGTGAAGCGGTCTCCCTCAACGACGTGAGTAGGCCACTAAGAACTTCAAAGTACCCGGTAGTTTGTGTACCCCACCTTGAGTCTATCCTAGGAGCAGAAAACAATAAATGAAATAATACAACAGTGGCTACAACCTCAACCCGGATGTGCCCCGCAAAAGAATATTACAACAAATTACAATTTATATTTGAATGAAAGAAACACTCGTCTCACATCCCCGGCTATCCATTCATGACAATCCAACAAGTTCATATTCACAAATCAGTAAAAACCATTACAGAAATGTGCATCCCCCTGCTAACCGACATACTAGCAGTTAGGGGAGGTTTAAGAACACATTAAACATGATACAGATATAATCCAGTTAGCCAATTTTTTTGGAATTTCGATCAAGCAACACATATGAATCTACTCCAAACAATTCTCTGTGCACATAAAACCTGAGAAGAAACAAAATATCCCAGAAAACCCAACATCAACACAGAAGAATAACTGAGCAAATTTGGGTTGACTCAGTGTCAACTCGGCCGAGGATCCGCGGCGGATCACTTGTATCGGCCGCGGTTCCGCGGTTGTTTGGTCGAGTCACGATCCCAAATTTCTTCACAATTCTTAAAAAACCATGCATGTATTTTTAAGGGTCCCTGAAAAATTTTTAGACCCCAATTTAAAATCGGCAGAACCTAGGTGAAAACGTCGTTTTTTCGGGATTATTTTGCGGTCGAATTTCTAAAGACTTTGCTAACATGTTAGTTATACTTTAGCTAGTCTCTGATACCACTGTAAGTCAACGTTACACACCCCACAAGAAGCGGGGAGGCGGAATAGGTAAAACAATCATTTTGTTTAAGGTAATATCGACTAACTTTACGGTTCTTTGCTAAACCCTAACTAACAACTATCTAGAAGTGCTAAACTACTATGATAGATGATTATACCTCAAGATACTAGTCCTTCTTGTTCTTGTTGTTCACCTCCTCGTCGGCCTCCTCGATGTATAGAAGATCCACTCGAGAGTTCCTCCTCCAAGCTTTAACCTCTAACTTGAGGTAACTAAGTGGCTAGGATTGCTAATCCAAGTGACCTAGAAGTTATAAAAGTGGATTAAGGATCTATTAGCCTTTCTAACCCTTGGAATCTCAACCCATGAGAGGATTAGGGTTAGGTTTAAGATGAGGAGAGCTTGAGGAGAGAGAGTGTGTTTGTTATTATGAAATGAAATATAATTCATTTGTGTATATTATAAAGCATAAAATATCTTGCACAAATATCTTCATGCTTCATTTAATAAAAATGAATGAATCATCCCATGAGTCATGGTTTCATTTAATGCAAATAACACATCATCTCCTCCACCTCATTAAGCTTAATCCATAAATGAATTAAAATATAATGAGTCACCTTTCTTCTAGAAGCTTCTCGACTAATTACGAGAATGCCCCTCCCATCCGTATTTACGAAAAACACGGATAAACTGAGACAGCATAAATCCAATAATCCAATACTAGAATCTGGCTTAAACCAAAGCCCGCTAGTACAATCTGTCCGATCATCGTACGTGCACAAATACACGTATATATCCGAAACCTGCCGTAAAACCATACGACCTCTATATCGTTTCGACTGAAGTAGGGAAACTCTCTGTGTGGGACTCTAAAGACTCGATACTACGCTGGCAGTAGGTTTAACCACAGGCCGCAAGCGGTATTAGCTATACGTAACGGTCTCCATGTAGATGTCGATAAGAAGGCCGATGAGGAAACCCATCCAAACTCTTACTGAGCCTGATGTGACAATCTCCGTATAGTCCGGTCTATTCATCTAAGACTATCGCATATCGGGCCTAGGGGACGGAAAGCGTCAGTCCCCTAAAAGCGGTATAAGTCATGTTGGAGTGAAGCCCATTACACCTTGAGAAGCTACTGGAAATCCTACCAGTAAATCTCGCTTGCCCTGGCCAGGAACTTTGCGTAATGGCTCTCCAAACACAGTGTGATATCAACTCCCAATACCGGGAGAGACGAATCATATCTAATCGCCACTGCCTCCAAGTGCTTCGGGACTACACCCAACTGCTACCTATTTGCATGACTCTTTTGAGCCGTGGTAGGGTAGCAATCTAAGAACAGTGGGAACACACTCGAGACGAAGCAGCAGTGTCAAGTATACGGACTATGTTGTACTCATGTCACCTGGGAACTGTTAACTGACGACGGGTATAATACCAACCAACAGTTCCCTGCGAGTCTTGTCCGGTGTACCCATAACCAAACGAGCACCTGCATACTATCTCCAGTACAACGTACTAATGGCTGCGGGATAGACCATTTCCCCAACTGGGATGAGAAGCGTACACACTAGTCTACTCTGGAGTATCGATGCCCTGTCTCGATAATCCTACGGCTAGGGACCTAAAAAAGGATGTGCTTGTAGACTACCTAGCCCCCACTAGTGTGACTGCCATCAAAACGCTGGTAATCAAGCAAGATCTTATGGGCTCTATCAATATGTATTCGCGATATACTAAAAGAAACATATACACATATTAAGATAGATATAAACCAAGTAGCATACTACTATGTTGAGCAAGACCGTTAATACAACTGTGAATATCCCAAGCTTCCATTAAGTAATATAAAAACTAGTATGATACAATAATGGCCCCTAGGGCATATACACTAACATTTAAATACCAGAATTGTATGACTCGTATATTGGGTAGATTTATTCTTCAGTGTTGCTGTTATCATACCACCTTCAGTATATTCATGATGTTTCATCACATTGCATGCGTATACATATACTATCTATAATTATTATGAAACCATGCTGTTAGGACACTAATATCATTACCGATGATGCGTATGCTCCACATACACTTGCTTACCAGCTCACACACATCATCATCGGTAATTGCTATGTCGCATACACCTTAGAAAGTACTATTTCATTGACATAGCCTGCTAGTTGGTAGTTGCAATATGTTATAGTTTTTATATGCTAGTTTAACTATTGCATTTATTATATGATATCAGATGCATTCATATGTTCATTGTTCATGCAGTTTTATGTTTATGCCGGTATTCATTGTTATTGACATCATGATTTTGGATCCTTCTCAAGATTTCTGGATTTGGAAACCGCATGTGAAAGTTTTGTAAACTGATGAATTATTTTAAAGAGAAAAAGACGGTTTTCCTTGATATGTTGAGTATTGTCCACCATGATGTTTTCTCGGTTCTGAGATATTTTCGAGACCCGATTCGAGGAGTTGGATGAACCGTCTGCGGGTACATGGTGGACCCGGTATGGTACCCGGGACAAGAAGCTCGAGGTGTAGACGATGAGCCCGGCAGGGGAAGACTGCCTACCGATAATTTTACCTGGCGCGGCGGATATCCGGAGGATACCGTCTTGGTCGTGTGATTGATGATATGGGCCGATCCGGATTGACGGAGCCCGAGGTATTGAGATTTGAGACACTGAGATATTGAGATTTGATGATACAGGCCAGTCCAGATAGCCGGAGCCTGAGATATTGAGATATTGAGATTTATATTTTGTGTCGATGCTTGACACGGATTTTATGTTGATTTCATTGATGATATCTCCATTCATATACATACAGAAATATCATTAAATAAAGAAAAACAGTTCTTTGATTCATGATGTACTTTGTTCTCATTATAGGCATCTGCACATCATTGTAGTGATATATTGCTACCTGACATTTGTACATCATATTAGTGACATGTTGTTACTTGAGGCACTGGCACGAGTTCTTGGTATTACCCTATATAGATAGATGTTTACCCTTACCTTTATATTATACTTCGGGCCATATTATTATTATTTGAGGATAATACTGATCGTTTGACCTAGGATTGCGTTATGCATGCGATTTCTACTCGTAGATGTTTTCTACTCATGAGTTGGCAACTCACTCCCGTTGTGCCATAGTTCCTTGCAGGTTTTGCCGTACAGGTTTCGTTGCGGCTTGCTGGTACACTGTTCCTTCCGGGTGACTGCTTTGGTAGATGGTTTCATTGCATCGTGACCACCATTGTATTTATATTTGTTATTTCAGTTGTATCTAGTAAAACTCCATCAACCAGTCTTGTATAGTTGATAGAGATAGAGGACTGGTGTTTATTATTTCGACCTTAGAGTCGTGTATTGTTTTATTATGGTTTTCTTGATGATGTCAGATTTTTATCTTGAGTTTGATCCTCGCCTTTCAGCGTTGTATATTATATTGCATTGTATGGTTTTTTCCGCCGGTTGGCGAAGAGCTAGCTCCCGCTTGGGGATGCCTTTATTAATTATATATGTTATATCTAGTTTGTACCCGTTTGGGGTTAGTTTTTACAAAGGAAAATCTGCCGAAATTTTCAGAAAAGACTTGAGATTTTAAAAATGCATACTTCATCTTATGTTTTTAAACTTCTTGCTTTAAAAAATTGGCTTTTCCTTCACTCTACTGCTTTACATGGTTTGGATTTTTGGGTTTTGGCTTACTTAGATTACGTGCGCCTCGAGACGTTTCGTAGTCTAAGTGCCGGTCATATTCCGTACTTTTCAGGTCATGACAAAAGGATCGAGGTAAGGAGAGTAGATTTTGAGGTTAACACGACGGATCTACTCACCAAGGCCTGCTTCCCCAAATACTATTTGAGTGATTTTTGGGATGGTTGAGTATGGGATTCTACAGCCATTGCTATATTGTTGGGAATTGGATACTACAATAGATGGCCTTAGTGCAAGTGGGAGATTGTTAGTTATATGTATGCCCTAGAGGCCATTGCTGTACATAGGATGTATATTGTAGTTGATGCTTGGACATATATAGGGAGGACTTTCTTGCTCGATATGATAGTATGCTATCTGGTTGCTCTTTGTCTTAACATGTTGACTTGTATAGGTAATATTGTCTTGCTATCACATGTTGACAAAGCCCTTGGGTTGTGTACTTGACTACCAGGACTATGATGCAGATCATACTAGTAGGGCCAAGGGCAGTCTATAAGTACACCCTATAATAGTTTCTAGTCGAGAGTATCGATACAGGGTATCGATATTCCAGAGTAGACTAGCGTTTTCGCTTCTCGACCCATATGATGGTCGATGGATGATCACATATCCATTGGTGTTTGACATCAGAGAAAGTATACGGGTGCTCAGTGGAGATTGGGTACACTGAACGGACTCGCCGAGAACTCCTAGATGGTATTATACCTATCGTCGGATAGCAGTTCTCTGGTGATACTGGTACAGGTTAGTCTGTAGACCCGAGATCGTCATAGAGTCTTGTGTGATTCCCACTGTGCTTTGATTTCCACCATACCACGGTCAAGAGATCGTGCAAAAAGGTGGTTTTTGGGTACAGTCCCGAGTCACATGGAGGCAATGAGCGATAGGAGGGGTTTCGTCTCTCCCGGTATTGGGAGTTAATGTTGCGCTATGCTCGATTGGCCATAGTAGGAAATCCCTGGCCAGGGTTACTGAGATTTACTGGTAAGTGTTATCAGTAGTTTCTCGAACCGTTATGGACCTTGCATCGGCATGACTTATCAGGCTATTAGGGTCTGATGTTATACCACCCCCAGGCTATGATATGTGACATATCTGACGAAGAGACCGGACTGTACGGTAGTGTTACTGATTGGATTTGTAGGAGTTATAGCAGGATTTCTTGTTGATCTTCTGATCGCTCAATACCCGGGTGGCCGTTACGTTTAGCAGACTGCTTGCGGCTTGTGGGTGTTTGATATGATCATCACCTACTGCCTGCGTATTGACGAGTCCTTAGAGTCTTACATAGAGGTTTCCTGGTTCATGCGAAACGGAGTAGGAGCACATATGTGATATGTGCGGGACCGAGATTAGTGCACTATGTGATACCACATTCTATTCTCATGGTAAGTAACATCAGCAGGTTATGTGAGATATAGCCGGGTTATCGGATCAACTGTTGATTCGATATGTTGTTACATTTGATATTAATCGGTTATATGTAATATAGCCAGATTATTAAATAAAATGTTGATTTAATAATTTAATTTAGAATTATATATTTGATATATTAAATTACATTAACTAATATTAGCTCACTTAAGTATTCATTTTTCTCGTTATGATACATTGATATATATGTGATATATATTAATTGTATTCTTTTTGCACACATAAATATATGTGATATATTTTAGTGTGTCATGCTAGGTTACACATGCAACATGTATGTATGAGACATACACCATGCTAGGCTTAATGTTTGGGTTTAATATTTATTAAGTAATTACAAATTAGTGGAATTAATTTGTGGCTAGAAGCTTGGAGAAGCTTGTAGATAAGGTTTGACTTAGTTCAGTTATTTGTTTTTATTTAAGATATTTATTTGACCTAACCATTAGCCATACACAATGGTTAACTCTCTACATGGATTAGTGTATGTGATATACTCACCCATGGTTGCATTTCTAATACAGAGGATGATTCTTTCATCACTTCATCACTTCATCTTCTTCTTCCGCTTTAAGCTTTCTAGCTTTTGACAAAGTGATGAAATAAAATGAGAAAATCAAATCTAAAGTGAGCAATATTCCTACTTCATCATCCTCTACTATTAGCCATTTAGTTTAGGGTGTTTGCTTCACTAATCTCACTATTAGTAAAGAGGTAGCATGAGCTTGAGTCTCCACGACGTAGATCATCTTCGGCTTCGAAGGTATTGAGCAAGCTTGTTCATTTCTTCATGTGATCCTTACCAGAGTTCGGATGTTCACTACAAGGCGCGAAGGGACTACTACACGGAGTTTTAGAAGTGAAGGACCGGTCTACAAAGGTTGTATTCCGCATTCACTTAGATGTAAAGTTGTTTACATATTATGTTTAACCCTAAGTCACTAGTTAAGATCTTGGTTAGGGTTTGTTTAGCACCGCAAAATTTTAAATTAGCATGATTGATGCTTGCCAAAACCTTCACATGGTGCTAAAGAAACCCTACACAAACTGATAGTATAATATGGCAATATGTATATGCAACAGTCATGAAAGGTACTCTATCAAGTACTACTAATACATGAAGCAATGCATATCAAATAAATGCTGAGTGTGGGATACAACATAACATCATCAATGAATCATCATCGTGGAAAATCCTGGTGTCTATCAACGACACCCCAAATCCCAATACCTCAAGCGTCGTCACCCTGATCGGCCCTCAATCTGTAAATCTCATGGAACATGAGTGTCCAACATCGACACCCGAAACCTCATGAAAACATATGCCTGTGTGTGTGTGTATGTGTGTGTGTGTCCCTCAACGACACATCAAAATCATGGAACCTGAGTGTCCAGCATCGACACTCAAAAATATCATGAAATACTCGTGTCCAACATCGACACGTAAATCCATATATCGTATCTGTATATCTCATGGAACCTGAGTGTCCAACATCGACACTCGCAATCCACGGAACCTGAGTGTCTAACCTCGACACTCGCAATCCACATATCATGTCCATACATAACTCCGGTCGGTATCCCCCAGATATCATCGAGTCCAAATACTATCACCAGTAGGTACTAGCCCTCCTGCCAGGCTCATCGTCTATACCACCAAAATCACCTCTTACCCCGGAGAACCATATACCCACAGACGGTGCCTACCGCTCCTCGAATCGGGTTTCTAATACAAGTCTCAGAACCGAGAAAACTCATGGTGGACGCACTGAAATATCTTATCAAGAGAAACCGGGTTTTCAAATAATACATAAATTTCTTGAAATACCCCCACGGTTCTCAAATCCATATATCACATGAAATCCATATCTCAATGTGTAAATCCATGAAAACTGATGTATGCAACATAAAACAGTAATATGAGCATATTAAGGGAAAACCGCTCTTTTAAATGAATCCAGTTTTAAAATATATCATGTGGTTCCCAATTCCTCCGAAATCAAGTGCATCATCATATTGTTAGTGTATATGCCCTAGGGGCCATTATTGTATCATACTAACTTGTATATTACTTAATGGAAGCTTGGGATATTCACAGTTATACTAACAGACTTGCTAAACATGGTAGTATGCTACTTGGTTTATTTCTATCTTAATATGTGTATATGTTAGCATATCGAGAATACATATTGATAGAGCCCTTAGGATCTTGCTTGACTACCAGGATTGTGATGGCAGTCACACTAGTAGGGACTGGGTAGTCTACAAGCACATCCTTTTTTCAGGTCCCTAATCGTAGGATTATCGAGACAGAGCATCGATACTCCGGAGTAGACTAGTGTGTACGCTTCTCATCCCAGTTAGGGAGATGGTCTGTCCCACAGCCATCAGTATATTATACTGGAGATAGTATACAGGGGCTCGTTGGGTTACGGGTACACCGGACATGACTCGTAGGGAACTGTTGGTTGGTATTATACCCGTCGTCAGTTAACAGTTCCTAGGTGACATGAGTACAGCATAGTCCGCAGACTTGACACTGCTGCTTCGCCTCGAGTGTGTTCCCACTGTTCTTAGATTGCTACCCTACCACGGCTCAAAGGAGTCGTGCAAACAGGTAGCAGTTGGGTGCAGTCCCAAAGCACTTGGACGCAGTGGCGGTTAGATAGGATTCGTCTCTCCCGGTATTGGGAGATGATATCGCGCTGTGTTTGGAAAGCCATTACGAAAAGTCTCTGGCCAGGGTAAACGAGATTTACTGGTAAGATTTCCAGTAGCTTCTTAAGGAGTAATGGGCTTCGCTCCGACACGACTTATACCGCCTTTTAGGGGACCGACGCTTGCCGCCCCCTAGGCCTGATATGCGATAGTCTTAGATGAACAGACCAGACTGTATGGAGATTGTCACATCACGCTCAGTAGGAGTTCGGATGGGTTTCCTCATCGGCCTTCTTATCAACATCTACCTGGGGACCTTTACGTACAGCTAGTGCCACTTACAGTCTGTGGTTAAACCCACTGCCAGTATAGTGTCGAGTGTTTAGAGTCCCACACAGAGAGTTTTCCTGTTTCGGACGAAACGATATAGAGGTCGTATGGTTTTACGACAGGGTTCGGACACATACGTGTTTTTACACATGACGATGTTCGGACAGATTATACTAGCAGGCTTTGGTTTAAGCCAGATTCTAGTATTGGATTATTGGATTTATACAGTCTCAGTATTTCCGTGTTTTCACGGATGGGAGGGGCATTCTCGTAATTATTCGAGAAGCTTCTAGAAGGTTGATGAGTTAGTGTCTTAGGTGGAATTTGCATTAAATGGTTTAATGACTCATGGTGTGATTCATCCAAAGGAGTTAATGATGCATTTATTGCTTAATGACTCATGACATGAATCACACAAAGTGAGTTAATGAAGCATGATTGATATTATTATTTGTTATTCATTTAATAATTATCATGCTTCATATATTCACAAATGAGATATTATTTCATATCATTCTCACTCTCACCTTCTCTCTCCTCAAGCTCTCTCTCTTCAAAGAACTAACCCTAACCTCTCATGTGTTGAGATCCAAGGGTTAGAAAGACTAATAGATCCCTAATCCTATTCTATATCCTCTAGGCTACTTTGATTAGCACTCATAGCAGCCTAGTTACCTCAAGTGAGAGGTTAAGCTTGGAGAAGTAGCTCTCGGGTGGATCTTCTATTACAACAAGGAGGCCGACGAGGAGGTGGTCTACAAGAACAAGAAGGACTTGATTCATTAGGTATAATCATCTTTCATAGTATCTAATCACTTCTATGTTGTTGTTAGTTAGGGTTTAGCAAAGATCCGTAAAGTTAGTCGATGTTAGTTTAAACAAAATGATTGTTTTACCTATTCCGCCTCCCCGTATCATGTGCGATGTCTAACGTCGACTTACAGTAGTATCAGAGCCTCGCTAAACCATAACTAACTTGTTAGCAAAGTCGTTAGAAATTCGATCGCAAAATGAACCCGAAAAAACATCATTTTAACCAAGTTTCTACCGATTTTAAAACGGGGTCTAAAAATTTTTCAGCGACCCTTAAAAATACAAGCAGGGAATTATAAGATTACTGGAGAAATTTGGGATGGTGACTCGGACAAACCGCCGCGGAACCGCGGCAGATCCAAGCGATTCGCCGCGGATCCGTGGCCGAGTTGAAGCCGAGTCAGCCCAAATTTGCCCAGTAATTCTTTTAAGTTGATTTTGTATTTTCTGGGATGTTTTGTTTCTGCTCAGGTTTTAGGTGCATAGAGAATTATTTGGAGTACAATCATTTGTGTTTGCTTGATCGAAATTCTAAGATATTTGGCTAACTAGATTATATCTGTGATGTGTTTAATGTGTTCGTAAACCTTCCCTAACTGCTAGTATGTTGGTTAGCAGGTGGTTGCACATTTCTGTAATGGTTTTTACTGGTTTGTGTTTGTGGACTTGTTGGATTGTCGTGAATGGATAACCGGGGATATGAGACGAGTGTTTCTTTCATTCAAATGTAATTTGTAAATTGTTGCAATATTCTTTTGCGGGGCACATCCGGATTGAGGTTGTAGCTACCGTTATATTATTTCATTTACTGTTTTCTGCTCCTAGGATAGGCCCAAGATGGGGTACACAAACTACCGGGTACTTTGAAGTGTTTAGTGGCCTACTCACGTTGTTGAGGGAGACCTCTTCACTTCGGATACTAGGAGGGTAGTTTGTCGTACCCGTAGGGGTCTAGGGTAGGATTTTGTCTATTCATCGTGACTGTGTAATCCGTCTTTCTTTACAGGATAAAAAAGAATGCGGATTCGTAGAAAATCTAATATGTTCATCTGTGATCTGGAATGCCTATTATTGCGTCTGATGAATGTACGATATCTATATATGATATCTATTAGGCGTCACTTATGTTTTACACCCACGCTAGCCCTATTCCCGCTCTGTCGTTAGTTAAGTAACCTAAAGGGTGAATGACGGGACCCAGTGGTGAATGCGGATGGCATAAGAGGACGTTGTATTTTTGTTGTTTTCTGTAATGATAGGTTAATTGATGGGACGCATTATATTAATACAAAGAAAATAAACCAAAGTTGAATCGTTAGAACAATTTAAAAGAAACCACTCGGTTATTTTAAAATAGAAGATATTTTTTAAATTGCGGAGCTTAAGCTACTCCTTTTAAAAGCTATCAGGTTCCTTCGATCATATCAAGTTCACTACGTTCACGGTTTCGCCAAAACCATTCGTAGCCCTCCGTCATCTCATTTGGGTATTCAGTAGTATTCAAGCTATGTATTTTGACCAACGCCAAGGCATAGTGTTTGGTAGCTACTGGGTATTTATTTGTTGCATAGATAGATGAGTTAGTTTGGGACAGTCGTATTATCATTTGACCAACGTCAGGGGTATGTATGGATGGGTTCAAATTAACAAGATAATGATGGGCAGAACTTGACATGTGACTTATGACATTTTGACCAACGCTAAGGTCATAAGAGCATGGGGCAGAAATTTATATCGGGAATTTCTAAAGAAACTGAAATTTTCTAAGGGTTGCATACCATTTGGAGTGTGATAATTCTGGTAGGATTCCTTCAGCTTTATCACACGATGATATTTGGATCCCGATCCTACTGTGAGTATCTGCTACTCATCAGGAGATTCGTTACTTAAAGATCAATGCTATAAACCAAGTAGGTGTCGAGAAAGGTGTCAGCGGGGCTACGCCCCTAGAGAAAAGAGGTTATTTAATTAAGGAACTTCGCGAAAGCGTCGTAAAACCTCCCTCGAAGTACCGACATGACCTGGCTGAACGGTTAAGCAAGTATTGTACGGTGAGAATAGTCCTGACTAGTTCTTCCTTTTTGGTTTGAGGAGGGATTCGAGAAACAGTGGGAGCCATCTAGTTTAGATAAACTAAAAACCACTCTAAACTTGCAAGAGCATCATGCTAAAGTGTTCCCTCTCTCTCTCTTTGCAGCGACCCAGAACATAACAGGCCTTAAGTTACTATTAGATAAAAATATTTTGACAGGGCCAAACTATAAAGATTGGTTCCGGAATGTTAAGATGGCTATTACTTATAATAAATTGGGGTATGTCTTTACCACTAAGACACCTGCTATCCCTGGTACAGAACCCAGTGTCGCGGATAAGGAAATCCGCAAGACCTGGGAGATTGATTGCGCGAAGGCCAAATGCATTGTGCATGCCTCTATGAATAACGAACATCAGAGGAGGCACGAGAATATGGATCTTGAATCTATATTTCTCCACACCAAGGAACTGTATGGAGAGCAATCTCGTATAGCTAGATACGAGACCTCAAAGAACTTGTTTCAGTCGAGGCTGGCTGTCGGATCATCTGTAGGAGAATATGTCCTAAAGATGATTGGCTATATAGAAGAGCTCGCGGACCACGGGACGACTTTAGAGAACGAGCACTATACAGACTTGTTTCTTCAATCCCTTCCTTCCATCTACGCCCAGTTTATTCTGAATTTCAACATTCAAGGAAAAGAAGTTGAACTTCCAGAACTCCTTAACATGTTGAGGAGTGCTGAGGGCACCTTACAGAAAGCAAGGGAAACACCCACTATGCTTGTTCGCGGTGCTTCCTCTTCCGGGTCTAAGGCAAGGGCCAAAAGAAGAAAGAAGAAGGCCGCTGCTAAACCAAGAGGTGGTGTTAGTAAGGTGGGAGTTAAGGGAGAAACAAAGGTTACGGTGCCAGTAGTGGCAAAGGACGAGTGCTTCCACTGTCGTAGGAAAGGCCATTGGAAGAAAGATTGCAAAGCTTGGATTGCCAAGAACCAGGACCCGAAGCAAGCTGTGGCTTCGATTTCAGGTGTGTTTGTAATTGAAAATTGTCTTTCAATCAACTCTACTTCCTGGGTATTGGATACCAGATCAGGATCTCATATATGTAATTCATTGCAGGCACTGAGAAACCGTAGAGTGCTGACGGTTAGTGATATGACTCTCCAGGTTGCTAACGGAGCTAGCGTGGGTGCTGTGTCCATAGGCTATTATCACCTAAGATTGACGAGTGGACATATTTTGGTTTTGCGTAATTGTTTTTGTGTACCTAGTTTAACGTGTAATATCATATCCGTATCGTTGTTATCAAAAGAAGGTTATGATCTCACGTTTGTAAGCGATGTTGTTAACATCCACCTTAATCATGGTTTGATTAGGTCCGGTAAACTAGATAACGGTATATACGTGCTAAACCAATTACAGATTTTCAATGTCCAGAACACACTAAAAAGAAAGTCTCCAGATATAAATCAGGCTTTCTTATGGAATTGTAGACTGGGTCACATCAATAAGTCAAGGTTAACTAAGTTACATAGAGAAGGATATTTGGATCCGTTCGAATATCAATCTTATGCAACTTGTCAATCATGTCTCAAAGAAAAGATGACAAAGACTCCATTCACTGGACATGGAGTAAGAGCGAGCGAGCTCTTAAGACTCATACATAGCGATGCATGTGGTCCAATGTCTACACATGCAAGAGGTGGTTTTTCATATTTCATTACTTTTACGGACGATTACTCTAGGTATGGATTCATTTTTTTAATGAAATATAAATCCGAGCCTTTGAGAAATTCCAAGAATATAAGAATGAAGTAGAAAACCAAACCGGCAAAAGTATCAAGACACTGAGATCTGATCGAGGTGGTGAATACTTAAGTGCCGAGTTCCTAGGTTACCTAAAAAAGAAAGAAATTCTCTCTCACCTTACTCCTCTATACACTCCACAGCATAACGGTGTATCGGAGAGACGGAACCGAACCCTATTGGATATGGTATGTTCCATGATGAGTAATGCTGAGTTACCGCGATCTTTCTGGGGTTATGCATTAGAATCAGCTGCATATCTTTTGAACAGGGCTCCTACCAAGACTGTGCCTACCACGTCATATCAGATGTGGAGTGGGAAGAAACCCTATCTTCAGTATCTGAAGATATGGGGATGCCCAGCTTTTGTTAGAAAGCAGCATGCGGACAAACTCGAGGCACGATCAGTACAGTGTAAGTTTGTGGGATATCCAAAGAACTCCAAAGGGTATTTCTTCTATTACGCAGAGGAACAAAAGGTTTTTGTTTCTCGTAATGCCCATTTTCTAGAACAGCAGTTTTTAGAAAAGAAAACAAGTGGGAGCGAAATAGAACTGGAAGAAATTCCAGAACCACAAACTACTACTGAAAGTTTGGTAGAACCAGTAGTTCAAGAAGAATAGGACATTCCTGCACCCCTCCGTAGGAGTAGTAGGCCGTCTCATCCGCCTGAGAGTAACTACGGTTTTCTCATAGATGGGGATAGAAAGGATTACATCATTGATAATGATGAACCTACTAGCTTCTAGCAGGCCATCCGGAGCGGTGACTCGGTAAGATGGCTGGATGCAATGCGGATCGAGATGGAGTCCATGTACACCAACAAAGTATGGACTTTGGACTTTGCTCCAGGTGGGGTAAAACCCATAGGATGCAAATGGATCTTCAAGAAAAAGATTAGTGTAGATGGACAGATGGAAACCTATAGGGCTAGACATATTGCAAAGGGTTTTCGTCAAAGATCTGGTTTGGACTATGATGAAACTTTTTCTCCAGTGGCTATGCTCAAATCCATTCGGATCCTTCTTGCCATTGCCGCCTTCCAAGATTATGAGATCTGGCAGATGGACATAAAGACGACTTTTCTAAATGGTAATTTAGAAGAGTGCGTCTATATGGATCAGCCAGAAGGTTTCAATCAGAGTGGGAGCAGCGGAAAAGTGTACAAGTTGCTTAAGTCCATTTATGGAGTAAAGCAGGCATCGCGGAGTTGGAATATCTGTTTTGATGAAACGGTAAAAGAATATGACTTTATCAAAAATCCAGATGAGCCATGTATATATAGTAAAATTGTAGCACGAACTGTCGTATTCCTCGTCTTGTACGTGGATGACATTATATTAATAGGAAATGACATTCCTATGCTACAATATGTCAAAGGATTCTTGTCACACAGGTTCTCCATGAAAGACATAGGTGATGCCTCTTACATTCTGGGGATCCAGATCTATCGTGATAGATCTAAGAGGATGTTGGGACTTTCGCAGTCCAGGTATATCAACACTACACTGGAAAGATTCAGTATGGAAAATTCTAAGCGCGGTAATTTACCGGCTTGTCACGGAATCACCTTATCTAAAGAGATGTCTCCCAGGACTGATTTGGAAAGTGATCGCATGTCAGTTATACCCTACGCTTCTACGGTAGGCTCTATAATGTATGCGATGTTGTGCACCAGACCAGATGTAAGCTAGATTACGCACTGAGCGTGGTAAGTTGGTATCAGTCAGACCTAGGGGAGAAGCGCTGGATTCTTAAGTACCTGAGAAGGACTAAGGATACGTTCTTGGTTTACGGCGGAAAAGACCTCTAGATCGAGACTTTTGCCGACTCCAGCTTTAAGAGTGACAAGGATGACTCCAAGTCCATGTCAGGTTATGTCTTTACCCTCAATAGAGGAGTGGTGTGCTGGAAGAGTTCCAAGAAGGACACCGTTGCTGACTCGACGATGGAAGCAGAGTATATCGCTGCTTGCGATGCCACAAAAGAAGCAGTCTGGATGAAGAAGTTCCTAACAGAGCTTCAGGTGGTTCCTACCATTGTTGATCCAATACCGCTGTATTGCGACAACAGCGGAGCTATAGCTTTAGCGAAGGAACCCAGGTCCCAGCAGAAGTCCAGACACATCTTAAGGCGGTATCACCTGATCAGGAAGATCATAGATCGACAAGAGATCGAGGTCCGGAGAGTTCCTACAGAGGAGAACACTGCAGATCCATTCACTAAGGGCTTACCTTAGATTCAGTTCGAGAGGCTACTCGAGATGATAGGTCTTCAATACGCCAGTACATGGCCCTAGTGCAAGTGGGAGATTGTTAGTGTATATGACCTAGGGGCCATTATTGCATCATACTAGCTTGTATATTACTTAATGGAGCTTGGGATATTCACAGTTATATTAACAATCTTGCTAAACATGGTAGTATGCTACTTTGTTTATTTCTATCTTAATATGTGTAAATGTTAGCATATCAAGAATACATATTGATAGAGCCCTTAGGATCTTTCTTGACTACCAGCGTTGTGATGGCAGTCACACTAGTGGGGGCTGGGTAGTCTACAAGCACATCCTTTTTTCAGGTCCCTAGTCGTAGGATTATCGAGACAGGGCATCGATACTCCGGAATAAACTAGTGTGTACGCTTCTCATCCTAGTTGGGGAGATGGTCTGTCCCACAGCCATTAGTACGTTGTACTGGAGATAGTATACAGGTGCTCGTTGGGTTACGGGTACACCGGACAGGACTCGCAGGGAACTGTTGGTTGGTATTATACCCGTCGTCAATTAACAGTTCGTAGGTGACATGAGTACAGCGTAGTCCGCAGACTTGACACTGCTGCTTCGCCTCGAGTGTATTCCCACTGTTCTTAGATTGCTACCCTACCACGGCTCAAAGGAGTCATGCAAACAGGTAGCAGTTGGGTGCAGCCCCGAAGCACTTGGAGGCAGTGGCGGTTAGATAAGATTTGTCTCTCCCGGTATTGGGAGATGATATCGCGCTGTGTATGGAAAGCCATTACGCAAAGTCCCTGGCCAGGGCAAACGAGATTTACTGGTAGAATTTTCAGTAGCTTCTCAAGGTGTAATGGGTTTCGCTCCGACACGACTTATACAGCCTTTTAAGGGACTGACGCTTGCCGCCCCTAGGCCCGATATGTGATATCCTTAGACGAGCAGACCAGACTGTATAGAGATTGTCACATCAGGCTCAGTAGGAGTTCCGATGGGTTTCCTCATCGGCCTTCTTATCGACATCTACCTGGGGACCGTTACGTACAGCTAGTGCCGCTTGCGTTCTGTAGTTAAACCCATTGCCAGCGTACTGTCGAGTCTTTAGAGTCCCATACAGAGAGTTTCCCTGCTTCGGGTGAAACGATATAGAGGTCGTATGGTTTTACGACAGGGTTCGGACACATACGTGTTTTTACGCACGTACGATGTTCGGACAGATTATACTAGCAGGCTTTGGTTTAAGCCAGATTCTAGTATTGGATTATTGGATTTATACAGTCTCAGTATTTCCGTGTTTTCACGGATGGGAGGGGCATTCTCGTAATTATTCGAGAAGCTTCTAGAAGAATGATGATTGATTAGTTAGAGGCCTAGGTGGAATTTGCATTAAATGGTTTAATGACTCATGGTGTGATTCATCCAAAGGAGTTAATGATGCATTTATTGCTTAGTGACTCATGAGATGAATCACACAAAGTGAGTTAATTAATCATGGTTGATATTATTATTTGTTATTCATTTAATAATTATCATGCTTCATATATTCACAAATGAGATATTATTTCATATCTTTCTCACTCTCACCTTCTCTCTCCTCAAGCTCTCTCTCTTCAAAGAACTAACCCTAACCTTTCAGGTATTGAGATCCAAGGGTTAACAAGACTAATAGATCTCTAATCCTATTCTATATCCTCTAGGCTACTTTGATTAGCACTCATAGCAACCTAATTACCTCAAGTGAGAGGTTAAGCTTGGAGAAGTAGCTCTCGGGTGGATCTTCTATCACAACGAGGAGGCCGACGAGGAGGTGGTATACGAGAACAAGAAGGACTTGATTCATTAGGTATAATCATCTTTCATAGTAGCTAATCGCTTCTATTTTGTTGTTAGTTATGGTTTAGCAAAGATCCATAAAGTTAGTCGATATCAGTTTAAATAAAATGATTGTTTTACCTATTCCGCCTCCCCGCATCATGTGGGGTGTCTAACGTCGACTTACAGTGGTATCAGAGCCTCGCTAAACCATAACTAACTTGTTAGCAAAGTCGTTAGAAATTCGATCGCAAAATGAACCCGAAAAAACATCATTTTAACCAAATTTCTGCCGATTTTAAAACGGGGTCAAAATTTTTCAGGGACCCTTAAAAATACAAGCAGGGAATTATAAGATTACTGGAGAAATTTGGGATGGTGGCTCGGCTAAACCGCCGCGGAACCGCGGCAGATCCAAGCGATCCACGACCGAGTTGAAGCCAAGTCAGCCCAAATTTGCCAAATAATTCTTCTGAGTTGATTTTGTATTTTCTGGGATGTTTTGTTTCTGCTCAGGTTTCAGCTGCACAGAGAATTATTTAGAGTAGAATCATTTGTGTTTGCTTGATCGAAATTCTAAGATGTTTGGCTAACTAGATTATATCTGTGATGTGTTTAATGTGTTCGTAAACCTCTCTTAACTGCTAGTATGCCGGTTAGCAGGGGGTTGCACATTTCTGTAACAGTTTTTACTGGTTTGTGTTTGTGGACTTATTGGATTGTCGTTAATGGATAGCCGGGGGTGTGAGACGAGTGTTTCTTTCATTCAAATGTAATTTGTAAATTGTTGTAATATTCTTTTGCGGGGCACATCCGGGTTGAGGTTGTATCCACCGTTGTATTATTTCATTTACTTCTGCTTCTAGGATAGACATAAGGTGGGGTATACAAACTACCGGGTATTTTGAAGTGTTTAGTGGCCTACTCACATTATTGAGGGAGACCGCTTCACTTCAGGTACAAGGCGGGTAGTTTGCCGTACCCGTAGGGGTCTAGGGTAGGGATTTGGCTATTCATCGCGACTGTGTAATCCATCTTTCTTTCCAGGCTCAAAAGGAATGCGGATTCGTAGAAAATCCAATATGTTCATCTGTGATCTGGAATGCCTATTATTGCGTCTGACGAATGTATAATATCTATATATCATATCTATTAGGCGTCACTTATGTTTTACACCCGTGCTAGCCCAGCCCCCGCTAAACGCGTAAGGATAACGTCCACAAGATATCGGCACTAAATGCGTATGATATCGGCACAAGCTCAGCTAGGAACGCTAAACGACACAACCACCAAGCCTAGACCCTGATCGTACTGATCGTGCATTCACAACACAATATATATCGTGGAATCTAATATATATAACATCGCAATGTCAATAGAAACTCATGCCTAATTTTACCAAAAACCTAGTAAGCACTTTCTAATCATCTTAGCTTAAATCTAGTAGTTTAACCAAAACTAGCGATCACAATCAACACATAATAGCTTAAATAAATCACACAAACCATTACTAAAATTTTAATCTCACCCAAATAAGATTTTCTAAAAGCTAGCTTGGAACTAAGATTAATTAGACAATTAGGAAAATAACAAATTCACAATCTCATAATTAGTTCAAGTTTTCCTTGTCTAAACAACTCACTTAACCATTACAAACAATCAAAATCTTAAATTGATCTTCATAACCCTTACTAGAATTTCCAAAACATGCTAATTAAAGCTTTATTTAAACATCTAATAATCTTGCTTAATGTATTAAAACAACAACTAAGTTTAGGGTTAGGATTTTATACCTCACACTAGATTCACAACCTTGCAACTAGACCTCCAAATCAGTCTCCAAAATGCTAACTTTCATGAAGATCCAAGCTTGATTAAGGTTAAGGAATAATGGGTATGGATTTGTTTTCGAGTTTGTTGGATTATTTGATGAATTTTGATGAATTTTAGAAGCTTGAAGAAGTGAAAATGGGGTGAGAAAAGAATTGGGGTAGCAAGGGGGGTTCGGCCATTTTGGAAGAAAAATGGGAATGTGTGGAAGTGTGTGGAAATATCTAAGTTAAAATCACAATTAAAGCTTAATTACTTTATGCTACCTCAAATCCTTTTAATTAAATTTTCCATTAACCTTCAAAATATCTAGATATTTTTCCAAGAAATTTTGCAAAGAAGATAAAAGCTTAATCTTGTGAGAATGAGATTATTCTAAAGGAGAATGAGATTCTCTCTCAGAATTACTCCTCCGAATACACCATAGCACGATGGTATATCGGGGCGGAGCAATCACACCCTATATGATATGGTGTGCTCTATGATGAGTATTACTGAGTTACCTATTTCCTTTTAGGGGTTATGCACTTGAGAAGCTGCATACCTATTGAATAGGGTTCGAATCAAATTAGTTGCCTACCATTTCATATGTGATATGGAAAGGGAAGAGCCCATGTCTTAAGTTAGTTACGATTTAGGGTTGTCCGGCCTATGTCTGAAAAGCAAAATCCGGACAAGCTCGAGGCAAGGTCAGTAATGTAGAACTGGAAAGGTTCCAGCTATACAAACTGCAGCTGATGATTTAAAAGAACCAAAGGATTTGATAGTTACCAACGAACCTCAGCCTCTCCGCCGATCTAGTAGGGTTCCTCACCCACCTGAGAGATACTTCGGTTTCTCTATGACAGTGGGAGCGAGGATTACATCATGAGATGATGACCCAACTAGTTTCGAGCTGGCCATAAGGAGTAAGACTCTGTAAGAATGGCTGGATGTTTAGTGATCTGAGATGGAATCCTTATACACCAACAAAGTATGGACTTTGGTTGCTATATCTGAAGGGTTAAATCCCCATCAGGAGCAAGTATATCTTGAGAAGATTACTTGGTGTACATGGAAAAGTTGAGACTTTCAAAGCTAGACTTGTTAAAGGTTTTCGTCATCGACCAGGCATGGACAATAATGAAACCTTCTCAAGTGGCTATGCTTAAGTCCATCCAGATCCTACTTATCACGGCTACATACCATGACTACGATATCTGGTGGTTGGGTGTCATGACTGCTTTTCTAAATGATGTTTCAGAAGAGTACGTCTATAAGTACACAGCCAGAGGGCTTCGTAGACAGTGGGAGCAGCGGAAACGTGTGCAAGATGCTTTATAGGATAAAGCAGGCATCGTGGAGTTGGAACATCTATTTTGGTGGATTAGTCAAAGAAGTTGACATCATCAAAATGGTAGATGAACCTTGTATAAACAAGAAGGTAGTAGGGAGTATGGTGACCATCCTCGTAGAGTACGTGGATGACATACTCTTGATAGGGAAGGAGTTTCCTATGCTGCGCTCGATCAATCTCC
The DNA here is from genome assembly GCA_030015575.1 of Agapanthus africanus. Lineage (NCBI taxonomy): Eukaryota > Viridiplantae > Streptophyta > Magnoliopsida > Asparagales > Amaryllidaceae > Agapanthus > Agapanthus africanus. Next base: position 387,171,930 of record CM057349.1, on the reverse strand, counting down.
GCTTATCACAATGATTCTCCATATAGGATCAAAGTGATACCTCCTAAATCCTGGGTTTTGGATCTATGAGATAGATCTAATTGGATGTTAGGATTCTCACTAGTTGTAGTGAGATGGTATCATTTGATCCTGGGGAGAATCACTGGAAGGGTTCCAGGGTGATAAAGACGACTGAATGTCAGTCGCAGGCATTGTCTTTACCCTCAGTAAAGGGACGGTATGTTGGAAGAGTTCCAAGCTAGATACCGTGGCATACTAGACGATAAAGGCAGGATACATCGCTACTAAAGATGCTACCAAAGAGGCTGTTTGGGTGTATATTGGTTCATGAGATGAACTATGTTCCTCCCATTGTGTGACAATGGAGTTGTGGCTTATGCCAAGGAACGCAGGTCCCATCAGTGATCCAGACATATTCTAAGGCAGTATCACTTGATCATGGAGATGGTTGATCTCCAGGGTGATCGAGGTTTGGAGAGTAGACTCAGAGGACAACACATCGGATCCACTCACAAAGGCCTGTTCCCAGAGAGAGACTTTTATGGGATGGTTGAGTATGAGATACTGCAACCACTGCTATCAGATGGGCCTAGTGCAAGTGGGAGATTGTTAGTTATATGTATGCCCTAGAGGCCATTACTGTACATAGGATGTATATTGTAGTGGATGCTGGGACATATATAGGGAGGAATTTCTTGCTCGACATGATAGTATGCTATCTGGTTGATCTTTACCTTAACGTGTATACTGTTTGTCTCTCTGTTACATGTTGGTAAAGCCCTTAGGATCTGTACTTGACTACCTGGACTATGATGTGGATCATACTAGTGGGGACATGGTAGTCCATAAGTACATCCTTCAAAGTCCCTAGTCGTGGGTGTATCGAAACAGGGCATCGATATACCAGAGTAGACTAGCGTGTACCTTCTCGACCCATACAGATGGGCGATGGATGATCCCATATCCATTGGTGTTTGACATCAGAGGAGATATACGGGTGCTCAGTAGAGACTGGGTACACTGGACGGACTCGTCGAGAACTCCCAGATGGTATTATACCTCACGTCAGATGGCAGTTCTCTGGTGACACTGGTACAGAGTAGTCTGTTGACCCGAGATCGTCATAGAGTCTTGTGTGGTTCCCACTGTGCTTTGATTTCCATCTTACCACGTCCAAGAGGGCGTGCAAAATGGTGGTTTTTGGGTACAGTCCCGAGTCACATGGAGGCAATGAGCGATAGGAGGGGATTCGTCTCTCCCGGTATAGGGAGTTGATGTTGTGCTGTGTTCGATTGGCTATAACAGGAAATCCCTGGCCAGGGTTGCTGAGATTTACTGGTAAGCGTTACCTGTAGTTTCTCGAATAGTTATAGACCTCATATCGACACGACTTATCGAGCTATTGGGGTCTGACGTTTACCACCCCTAGGCGAGATATGCGACATATCAGACGATCAGACCGGACTGTACGGTAGTGTTACTGGTCGGATTCACTGGAGTGTGAGCGGGCTTGCTCGTCGATCTTCAGATCGCTCAATACCCGGGTGGCCGTTACGTTTAGCAGACCGCTTGCGGCTTGTGGATGCTTGATATGATTATCATCTGCTGCCGGCGTATTGACGAGTCTTTAGAGTCCTACACAGAGGTTTCCTGACTCAAGCGAAACGAAATAGGAGCGCATATGAGATATGTGCGGGACCGAGAATAATACGAGTATGTGATACTGTATTCGATTCTCGCGATGTGACATTGATCGGTTATATGCGATATAGCCGGGTTATCGGATCAAGTGTTGATTCGATAAGATGTTACTAATAATACCAGTCAGTTATGTGCGTCATGACCGGATCGTTAAATCAAGCGTTGATTTAATGATTTAATGCATAATTATATATTTGATATATTACTTTGCATTAACTAGTATTGGTTCACTTTAAATGGATTTTCTCACTTGAAGTTCACAAGTTGTATATGTGATATACTTTTGTGCACTTGATTGTATCATGTTTGATGATACATGCTTTATGGTTAAGTGTAAAGAATTAAAGCAAGGTTAAGTTGTTGATTAGGGTTTTAATTATTCATTTATCTTACAATTTATTTATTCATTTTGATTAAATTGAAAGATAAATGAATGGGGGCTTCATTTGTTTTTAGTTGAAGCTTCATGAAGCTTTGACTTGATGACTTTTTTGTTCTCATCCTTAACCCTAACCATCAACCCAACCTTAGTCAATTCTCTACACTTAACTAAGGTAAAGATTATGATAAGTATTGTTTTATTTTTCTATTTTTTAAAAACAACTTATCATATTCTTCATCTTCTTCTTCTTCTTCACTTCAAGATAAAGCTTCACAAGCTTTAATGGCAAAGTGAGAATTAGAGTGAGAAATCCAATTCTAAAGTCTACCCACTTCCTATTTCTTCATCCTCTACCTCTTGCCAAGTAGTAGAGTGTGTTTCCTTCACAAGTTTCTTGACTTGGTGAAGTGAGAGCTTGATCTTGCGATGCTTCGACGTAGATCATCTTCGGCATGGACATCGACGACCTAGCTCGCTTATTCTCCGATGAAGTCGACGCTAGAGCCCGGATTCTTTTTGGACAGCGGAGAGGACTTCGTTGCGGAGCTATGGAGGTGGAGCACCGGATCTACAAAGGTTGTATTTCCGTATTCCCTTAGTTAAGTGTTAACTAGTTTGCTTTTTCGCCTAGATTTCTAGCAAACGATCCGTAGTCGGGTCTCTCGGCACCTAGAATTTTTGAAAATGGCATGTTCGATGCCTTGTGAGACCTCACTAGAGTGCCTAGGAACCCTACAGCCACAGTTTTAATAAAAATGAATTTTTTCAGAAAACAGTAGTGGGAGTATGGTAGAACTGGAAGTGATTCTAGAACCGCAAACGATTACTGAAAATTTGATAAGAACCTAAAGATTCAATCTGGTTTGACATTCTATTGGTCACTCCGTAGATATGGTGGGTAACCTCAGGCACCCGAGAGGTACTACGGTAGACTCAAGAACGGTGACAGGGAGGTTCTTGTTTACCCAGATTTGCCATTGCTGTTGTACCAGACTGTGAGACCCGGCAGGAGGATGAATATAGCGTCGTTCTAAATTAGGTTTAGAAGTGCACGTGTATATGATTCTGCCAGAGGGTTGTCGTAGTCAGTGGGAGCAGCGGAAGCATAGTGGACAGGTGGCTTATGTCTATTTATAAACTAACGCAGAAATATCGGAGATAGATCATCTATTTCTGATGTGATAGTCATAGGTTTTGACTTCATCAGAATAGGGGATGGATCTGTTAAGAAGGTAGTAGGGTGTGATGTTCTGATATTTGGATGACATACACAGAGTAGAAAGTGATATTCCTATACTACGATCGGTTATACTTTGGTTGTCACACAGTGGTTTCTCCACATAGGATATAGATATAATATCTGACATTCTGGTTATTAGATCTATGGTTTTAGATCTAGATTTGGGTAGTTTCCCAATTTGGGTACTTAGACAGCATTCTAAAGGTGTTTTAGAATGGACGACTCCTGGCACGGTTGTGTACCTATAGGAGATGGAGTCACCCTCTCTAAAGGTGTCATACAGATTAAAGGGGAGAGGGATGTGCATGATCGGCAGATCACTTGCTCAGGCAATTGAGTTGATCAAGAAATGTCAAGTGTCACACCAGATGTTGTTTTTGCAGTAGATGCAATAAGTTGATATTGATCCTATCCTGGAGAAACATTCGGAAGCAGTTTTAGAACATAAGTGGATGTTCTAGAGATATGATAACGGCAGCCTCTTTCGGGGGACGGTTATCATTCTAGGCTTCCAAGGTGACCTGGATGACAGAGTGACTGTCGGATTTATAGTTTTCCCTCTGACGAGGGGCAGTATTTTGGACAGATGGTCCAAGAGGATACTGAGGGAGGCATGGCGCAGGATACTGATTAAGTTCAGTTGACGATACAGTCTAAGAAGTTTGGATGTAGAGTTCATTTATGAACTAGGTCCCATCAGATATCCAAACATATTCTAAGACAGGTATTGCTCATTTCGGGGGATGGCTTTCTCTGTGAACTTGAGATAAAGAGAGACATAGAAAGAAACATTAGGGCGGATCCACTCACTGAGGCTATTCCTCGGACGTAGTCGTTTCACAACCGGGTTTTGTGAGACTGATTAGTAGAGGAGTTGGGTGTTCGGTATCACACGGGCAGTGAGTATGCGACATCGCAATAATTAGCCTTGAGTGCAAATGGGAGATTGTTGGATATAGTGTCGTCAGAGTAAATTATTAGATCACAGGCACGTAATTGCAGTGATTGAGGGAGGACCTATGCCGGTAGGACAGTCTTACTCAAGATGATAGTATGCTATCTGGTTTGTCTTTATCACCGTGTACTGCTTTAGGTGACCTTACAGGTCGCTATTACACGTTGATAGAGCTCTTAGGATTCTTTCTTGACTGCCAGCAGTATGATGGCGATCATATACGTGGGAGCTGGGGTCTATAAGCACATCCTTAAAAGGTCCCTAGCCGTGGGAGTTTTCGAGACAGGGCATCGATACATCGGAGTAGACTAGTGTATACAGTCGAGACCCTGACGAGGGGAGGTGGCCGGTATCACAAGTCATTGGTGTCAGTTGGTTCACCTAAGATGTATACAGGTGCTCATTGGGTTATGAGTACACCGAACAGGACTCGCTGGGGACATGTTAGTTGGTATTATATCTGACGTCAGATAGCAGTTACCTGGTGACATGCGTACATGTTAGTAAATTGACCTGAGATCATCATTTGTCTCGTGTGAGTTCCTACCATACTTCGATTACTACCCTACCACGGCTCAAAGGAGTCGTGCAAACAGGTTTTAATTAGGTACAGTCCCAAGCCACATGGAGGCGGGGAGTGGATCGGCAGGGGTTCGTCTCTCCCGATATTGGGGTGAGATCGCGCTGTGTCTAGGAGAGCCATTACACGAAGTCCTTGGCCAATGCAGGAGATTTACTGGTAGGTGTTCCAGTAGTATCTCAGGGTGTTCTGGGCTATACTCCGACACGAGTTGTACAGCTTTTGGGGTCTGACTTTTACCAACCCCCTAGGCCCGTCATGCGATGCTCATAAACGAACGGACCGGACTGTACGGATATTGTCACTGACAGGCTCAGTAGGGTGTTAGGATGAGTTCGCTCATCGATCTCCCTTTTGGTCAATACCTGGTAGCCCGTTACGTATGGCTAATACCTCTGACGTGCTAATGGTTAAATCCACAGCCAAACTATTGACGAGTCTTTAGAGTCCCCCACAGTCAATTTCTCAAGTTTCGGGCGAAACGTTGTAGAGGCCGTATGGATTTATGGCAGGGTTCGAACGTACGCGTGCACTTGTGCATGTGTCATGGTTCGGACGGATAATACTAGCGGGCTTTGGTTTAAGACGGATCCTAGTATTATACTGTGTAGATTTTGTCTCATTGCATTTGTATTTGGTTGGAATACAAATGCGGGTATGTATATACAGTCGCGGGGTTATCCTATAATTTGTTACCGGATAGCTTTTTGAAGTTGCCTGCTCGCTTTCTCTTTTTGGCTAAATTCCTTTTCTATTGGTCGTTGGCTGAATTTTACATGGAGGGGCTTATTTGCAAATGTGCAATTAGCAAATGGGTGGGTTGGGGGGGTTTATGTGATGCTGGGGCTCCAGAAAATTCTAGCATGCTTCTTGATTGATTGAAGTGTTTTGTGAGCATCATTGTTAGCATTTAATGCTTCTTGGAAACCCAAATTTTTTTTTTGATGTGAATCTTTTCTTAAGGTCACCTTTCCACTAGCTTGTGCTCACCCCCTTGATCAATTTCCCACTGCCAATTTTTGGCCGAGAGCAATATAGAGGCAGCCCCTCATTTTGTGAGTGAGGATTTTTGATCTCAATTTCATTTGCACCAAAAATCCTTAGTTCATCTCAAAAGCTAATTTCTCCACCTCCACTCCAAATGGCAACTTCTAATAACCCCTTGAGACAAAGGTTTCTACGTATATTCTACAGCAATCTTGGACACGTCGGCTAGCAAACTTCGTGTTCGAGTTCCCGAGCCCGTAAAAAGACTCGGTGATGTGGTGTCCTTTCCGACGAGGAGATCGAGACCGGAGATGCCGCGAGAAGCTTGGGATGGTTGCCAAAGACCGAAGGACACGGATCGTTCGGTATAGCCTTTCTAACCATTCTTTAGTTGCTAGTTGTAGGTTAATGGTTCGATCCGGATTTATAGTATACGATAGCGCTAGTTTTAAGTTTTGAAAAAGTTTTCGTTTCCGCATTTTGGCCTCGGACAGACGGCCGGGGCGCTACCGTACACTTATACTTCTTTGTCCAGGCAGCCTCTTTGGCAGCATCGTTGGCAGCGATGTATTCAGCCTCCATCATCGAGTCTGCCATGGTTTCCTGTTTGGAACTCTTCCAACACACCGCCCCTCCATTGAGGGTAAAGACAAAACCCGAGTGCGACTTAGAGTCGTCCTTATCACTCTGGAAGCTCGAATCAGTAAAGGACTCCACCTGGAGTTCTCCGTTACCATATACCAAGAACATCTCTTTAGTCCTTCTCAAGTACTTGAGAATGTTCTTCACAGCTGTCCAGTGATTCTCTCCAGGATCTGCTTGATACCTACTCACTACACTTAGTGAGTATGCTACATCGGGTCTGGTACATAGCATCGCATAAATGATAGAGCCTACTGCTGAAGCATAGGGTATCCCTTGCATGCGAGCTCTTTCCAAATCAGTCTTGGGATACATCTCTTTGGAGAGAGTGAGTCTAGAGATCGTGGGTAAGTTCCCACGCTTGGATTCTTCCATACTAAGCCTCTTTAGTATGGTGTCAATGTACCTAGATTAGGACAATCCCAGTATCCGTCTAGATCTATCTCTATAGATCTTAATCTCCAAATGCAGGAGGCATCACCTAGATCTTTCATTGAGAATCTATGTGATAAGAAGAGCTTGATCGAGTGCAACATAGGAATATCATTTCCTATCAAGAGTATGTCATCCACGTACAATACAAGGAAAACAACCTTAGTCTCTGCCACCTTCTTGTATATACAAGGTTCATCTATGTTTTTGATGAAGTCAAACTCTTTAATTACCACATCAAAACATTTGTTCCAACTCCGCGATGCCTGCTTCAACCCATAGATGTATTTAAGTAGCTTGCACACCTTTCCGCTGCTCCCACTGTCTACGAAGCCCTCTGGCTGAGTCATGTACATACACTCTTCCAAATCACCATTTAGAAAGGCGGTCTTAACATCCATTTGCCATATTTCGTAGTCATGGTATGCAGCAATGGCAAGTAAGATCCGGATGGACTTAAGCATAGCTACTGGAGAAAATGTTTCATCATAATCCACACCTGGTCGTTGACGAAAACCCTTTGTAACAAGTCTAGCTTTGAAAGTCTCAACTTTTCCATCTACACCAAGTTTCTTCTTAATGATCCATTTTCTCCCAATTGGTTTTACCCCTTCAGGAGCAATTTCCAAAGTCCATACTTTGTTGGTATACATGGATTCCATCTCAGATCGCATTGCATCCAGCCATTTCATAGAGTCACCACTCGTGATGGCCTGCTCGAAGCTAGTTGGGTCATCATCTTCCATGATGCAATACTCACTCCCACCATCAATGAGAAAACCTTAGTATCTCTCAGGTGGATGAGGAACCCTACTAGATCGGCGGAGCGGCTGAGGTTCTTCGGGAACTACTGAATCTTCTGGTTCCACTAAATCTTCAGTTGCAGTTTTTGTTATTGGAACTTCTTCCAGCTCTACCTCTTTACCACTAATTTCTTTTACAAGAAATTCCTTTTCTAAAAAGGTGGCATATTGAGAATCAAACACCTTTTGTTCTTCAGTGTTGTAGAAAATATATCCTTGTGAATTCTTAGGATATCCCACAAACTTGCAAAGAACTGATCGTGCCTCGAGTCTGTCCGGATTTTTCCTTTTGACATAAGCCGGACAACCCCATATCTTAACTCGTTTAAAATATGGTCTCTTCCCACTCCATATCTCATGTGGTGTGGTAGGTACAGATTTAGATGGAACTTGACTTAATAGGTATGCTGCCGTTTTCAGTGCATAACCCCAAAAGGAAATAGGCAACTCAACGGAGTTCATCATAGAGCGCACCATATCTAATAGGGTGCGATTCCTCCGCTCCGATACAGCGTTATGCTGTGGTGTATAAGGAGGAGTAAGCTGAGAGAGACTCCTATTCTCTTTTAAATAGTCCAGAAACTCATTTCTCAAGTATTCTCCTCCTCGATCAGATCGAAGGATTTTAATACTTTTACCCGTTTGTTTCTCGACTTCGTGTTTATATTCCCTGAATTTTTCAAAAGCTTCAGACTTGTGTTTCAACAGGAACACATGTCCGTATCTTGAGAGATCGCCAGTGAATGTAATGAAGTAGGAAGAACCATTCCTGTCATGTGTAGACATGAGACCGCATACATCACTATGTATCAGTCCCAAGAGTTTCATAACTCTTTTTCCGTGTCCACTAAACGGAATTTTGGTCATGTTGCCTTTAAGACATGACTGGCAAGTGTCATAAGATGAAAATTCGAACGGATTCAAATATCCACCTTTGTGTAACTTAGCTAGTCGTGTCACATTGATATGACCTAGTCTACAATGCCACATGAAGGATTCGTTCATTTCTGAACTCTTCCTCCTGTGTGTGTTCTGTATATTAAGAACTGTGTTTTGATTTAAAACGTATATGTCATTATATAACAAGCCTGATCCAATCAACTTTTGATTTAGGAAGATATTCATAATATTATCCTGTATTACAAAATTATATCCTTCTTTACTTAATAAAGAAACTGATATAATATTTCATATCATGTTCGGTATATAATAGCATTCGTTCAAAATTAATGTATTAGCACTTGGTAATACAAGGTGATATTCGCCAACTGCTTTGGCTGCAACATTTTCACCATTCTCTACTCTTACGGAATGATCACCCATTCCCAGTTCTCTACCTCTCTTTAGCCCATGCAATATATTTCATATGTGGGATCTTAATCCGGTATCTAATGCCTAGAATATAGAGTGAACTGAGAAACAGTTCTCGGTAACTAACACATCCGAAGAAGATGCATCAACATGTTTATTCTTCATTTGGGTGGTGTGTGAATTCTGGTATTCCCCTATTTCCTGTTTAGTCTTATAACAATTATAAGAAAGAACAGAACCAACATTCCCCTGCTCAGTATAACAATCGGGTTCGGTCAATACATCAATATTATTATCTTGATTAAGGCTTGACATGGTCGCTACCTGGAGAGAGAGAGAAGAAAAACACTTTAGCGTGCGCTCTTGCAAGATTAGATTAGTTATTATCTTATCTAATCAGGATGGCTCCCACTGTTTTAATCAAATTTTTCTTCAAACCCTAAAACTTAAGATTAGCCGGGATTAATTACACCTTACAAGTTCTTCAATCTTTCAGCCAGATCAGTGTTGGTACTTTGAGGGAGGTTCCCCGTGCTTTAGCACGGACCTAATTAGAATAAATCTCGTTTTCCCAGAGGCATAACCCCGTTAAAACCTTTCTAGACACCTACTTGATCGCCTAATTGTTCTGTGTAAAATTCTCCCAGAAGTAATTCTTACTTGCAGCGGGTATCGGGATCCATCTATCTCATAGAAGGTATGAAATCTCATTGCAAATTTCAACACTTGAAATTCCCGATAATGCTTTTTCCCCTAGCAACTTATGACCTTAACATAGTCAACAAATCATAATTGCTAGCCAAGTTCAACCCGTCATTTCCCTATTGAATTAAACCCACATGCACGACCCTTAACATAGTCAACAAAGTCGTACCACTACCCTAATCCAATCACATCTCATGTTTAAGCAGATAAGCGCTAATTAGCTACCGCACACTACGCCTTAACACAGTCAACAAACGTAGCACAAATACTAAGTAGTACTTATCTGAAATGACGGAGGGCTACGCCGGTTTTTCAGAAAACCATAAGCGTAATGAACTTGATATCGTTGTAGAAACAAGTGATTTTTGAAAAAGGAATGTTTTTGAGGCTTTTCTAGTTTCGCTAAAGAGGTCACTCCCGGTGAAAGGATCTCGACTCTTTCCTCATCGAATAAGGTGCATGATATTTCATAAATACGGCTGTGCAAAGCAAGAACTATAGAAGCAATCAAAAACTAAACCGTGAGTTTGTAGCATCTGCCAGTTTTGCTAAATAGGTCACTCCCGGTGAAAGGATCTCGACTCTTTCCTCATCAAATAAGATGAAGGATATTCTACAAGATATACCGCTATGCGAAGCAAAAACTGTAGCTACCCTTTTTTGAAAATTTGATTCTACATCTTTTATGTTTCTTTTCTTTTATTAATATCATTAATAAATCCCATCATTTAAGCTTCCTAAGCATGACAGAAGAAACGAAAACAGTAATATTTATATATCAACACACATATATATAGTATAAGCATTCGTCATAGGCAGTAATATGATCTCATCACAGAACATTGCAGCAGAAGTCAACATATGAAATATTGGATATACTAGGGCGTCCGTGTTTTATTTTGAGCCTGTATAAAACAAAGATTCCATAATCGCGATGAATAGCCAAACCCACATCCCTAGACCCCTACGAGAGCGGAAAGTAACCCTGCCAATTCTAGGGTTAGGAGACCCGGTCTCGACTCCTCGAGATGGCCTTCCACTGGACCTTAGAACCCGGTTACTTGTGCTCTCCCTCTTGGGTCTATCCTAATACGGAAAAGTAAATAATATACGATGGTGATATCATCCTCAACCCGGAAGTTCCCCAATAAAAGAATATTACATACAAATGAATTTTACATGAATGAAAAGGAAAGCTCTCATCTCACATAAAACCCCCGGCTATTTAATACACAACGATCCAATATAACATATCACAGCACAACATAATCATCACAGATAATTAGGCGAAATTAGACAATTCGATAGATACAACGAATTCTCAAAAAATTCTCAGAGAGCTCAACACTTAAGCATAGTTAAAATTAACCAGAGACAGACCACAGTACCTACGGACCAACAGCTGAAGGGCCGACCCAAGCTTCTCAAGTGGCGCCGCGGATCCGCGGCCAAAACCAGGTTTTGGCCGCGGATCCGCGGTCACTTAGACGAGTTAGGGTTTCGTTCTTCAGGTGTGTCCATAGAATTCCCTGCATGATTTTCTGAGTATTTTTAACATGGAAAAATTCAACTTTTTAAAAAAATTCCAGAAAAGGGGTCGTTTCGGGGTTTCGGTTTTCGATCGGACTTCTAACTTCGTCTAGACAACTCCTAATGCTCTAGCTTGTCTCTGATACCAATGTAGGGTTAGCTTAGCACCTTATCAAGGTTTTGGCAAGCATAAATCATGCTACTTTAAAATTTTTTGGGTGCTAAACAAACCCTAACCAAGATCTTAACTAGAGAATTAGGGTTAACTTTGCATGTAAACAACTTTACATCTAAGAGAGAGTGATTACAACCTTTATAGTCCGTTCCTTCGCTTCATAAGCTCCGAGTAGTAGTCCCTTCGCCACGATCCATGAACTCCTGGACTCTAGAGAGACTCCACAAGTTGAAAGATCTATGCTTGCTTGAAGTCTTCCTTATCGAAGATGATGTACCTTGAAGAATCTCAAACCCAAACTTACACTTTACTAATGAAACAATTAGAGAAGTGAACACCCTAATCTAAGTGGCTAGAATAGATAAGGATGATGATGTAGGAATTTTGCTCTCTTTTGTTTTCAATTTCTCACTTTAAATCATCACAACACAAAAATCTAGAAAGCTTTTTCAAGGAAGAAGAAGAAGAAAGCTTTTGTGATGAATAATGAACTGTTGTGGTTAAAATTGCAACCATGAGTTAATAAATGAAGGCTTTGACTCATGTAGAGAATAAACTATGGTTAAAGGTTTGGTTTGGGTTAACAAATATCTACACAAAATATCAAAACTAAATGACAAAAGGAAAGCTTCATGAAGCTTAACCCAAAAGTAACCCAAATCCAAATCCTAACTTGGTTTAAACTTAAAAAATATGTTGCATTTGTAACCCTAACTTGTTACAATATTATATATCACATATACAACAAATTTTGTAACAAAAGAAAATAATACAATTAATATATATCGCATATACATCAATGTATTATCCAGTGAGAAAATGAATAAATAAAGCGAGCTTATATTACTTAACGTAATGTAATATATCACATATATAATTATACATTGAATTATCGAATCAATTCTTGATCCGACAATCCGGCTATATTGCATATAACCGACTAATTTAACATGTACCAATTCATCCAATCAACACTTGATTCGATAATCCGGTTATATCACATATACCCAGCCGATATCTTATATCGCGATAATAGAATACGGTATCTCATATCGTATTATTCTCGGTCCCGCACATATCACATATGTGCTCCTACTTCGTTTTGCCTGAGCTAGGATACCTCTGTGCAGGACTCTAAAGAATCGTCAGTACGCCGGCAGTAGGTGATGATCATATCAAACATCCACAAGCTGCAAGCGGTCAGCTAAACGTAATAGCAACCCGTGTATTGAGTAATCAGAAGATCAACAAGCAAGACTGTACATTCTCCTGTGAATCCAATCAGTAACACTCCCGTACAGTCCGATCTCTTTGTCTGATATGTCGCATATCTAGTCTAGGGGTGGTAAACATCAGACCCCAGTAACCGATAAGTCGTGTCGATGTAAGGCTCATAACGGGTCGAGAAACTACTGATAACACTTACCAGTAAATCTCCATATCAGCCCTGGCCAGGGACTTCCAGTTATAGCCAATCGAACATAGCATAATATCAACTCTCAATACCGGGAGAGAAGAAACCCCTCCTATCGCTCATTGCCTCCATGTGATTCGGGACTGTACCCAAAAGCCACCGTTTTGCATGCCCTCTTGGATGTGGTAAGGTAGAAATCAAAGTACAGTAGGAATCACACAAGACCCTATGACGATCTCGGGTCTACAGACTAATCTGTACCAGTGTCACCGGAGAACTGCTATCTGACGATAGGTATAATACCAACCAGGAGTTCTCAGCGAGTCTATTCAGTGTACCCAGTCTCCACTGTGCACCCGTACACCATCTTTCATTTCCAACACCAATGGATATGGGATCATCCATCGCCCAATATATGGGTCAAGATGCATGTACGCTAGTCTACTCTGGAGTATTGATGCCCTGTCTTGATACACCCTCGACTAGGAACAGTTATAGGATGTACTCGTGGACTACCCTGTCCCGACTAGTATGATCTCATCATAGTCCTAGCAGTCGAATACATATCCTAAGGGCTTTATCAACATGTGATCACAAAACAGTATTTGTTAACACATTAAGATAAAGTGAAACCAGATAGCATACTATCATATCAAGCAAGAAAGTCCTCTCTATATATATCCAAGCATCCATTATAATATACATCATATGTACAACAATTGCCTCTAGGGCATATACATAACTAACATCGATCTCACTCGGGTCCATACGAATACCGTCTCCCGTAACCACATGACCTAGGAATTCAACACTGTCAAGCCAGAATGAACACTTCGAGAATTTAGTAAACGGCTGGTGCTCACTCAATGTCTGCAACGGAATCCTCAAGTGTTGTTCATGTTCCTCTGGACTCTTGGAATAGACCAGAATGTCATCAATAAGAAAATAATAAACTGGTCGAGGAACAGCCTGAAAAATCTGGTTCATCAAATCTATGAATATTGCTGGGGCATTGGTGAGTCCAAACGACACCACCAAAAACTCATAATGCCTAAAGCTCTACGAAAAGCAGTCTTCGGAATGTCATCATTCCGAATTACGCAACTGATGATGAGCTGATCACAAATTAAACTTAGAAAAATTTCCCACACCCTGGAGCAGATCAAACGAATTGTTAATGCAAGGTTAAGGATGTTAGTTATATGTATGCCCTAGAGGCCATTACTGTACATAGGATGTATATTGTAGTGGATGCTGGGACGTATATAGGGAGGACTTTCTTGCTCGACATGATAGTATGCTATCTGGTTGATCTTTACCTTAACGTGTATACTGATTGTCTCTCTGTTACATGTTGGTAAAGCCCTTAGGATCTGTACTTGACTACCTGGACTATGATGCGGATCATACTAGTGGGGACATGGTAGTCCATAAGTACATCCTTCAAAGTCCCTAGTCGTGGGTGTATCGAGACGGGGCATCGATATACCAGAGTAGACTAGCGTATACCTTCTCGACCCATACAGATGGGCGATGGATGATCCCATATCCATTGGTGTTTGACATCAGAGATGATATACGGGTGCTCAGTAGAGACTGGGTACACTGGACGGACTCGCCGAGAACTCACAGATGGTATTATACCTTACGTCAGATGGCAGTTCTCTGGTGACACTGGTACAGAGTAGTCTGTTGACCCGAGATCGTCATAGAGACTTGTGTGGTTCCCACTGTGCTTTGATTTCCATCTTACCACGTCCAAGATGGCGTGCAAAACGGTGGTTTTTGGGTACATTCCCGAGTCATATGGAGGCAATGAGCGATAGGAGGGGATTCGTCTCTCCCGGTATAGGGAGTTGATGTTGCGCTGTGTTCGATTGGCTATAACAGGAAATCCCTGGCCAGGGTTGCTGAGATTTACTGGTAAGTGTTACCAGTAGTTTCTCGAATTTTTATAGACCTCATATCGACACGACTTATCGAGCTATTGGGGTCTGACGTTGACCACCCCTAGGCGAGATATGTGACATATCAGACGATCAGACCGTACTGTACGGTAGTGTTACTGGTTGGATTCACTGGAGTGTGAGCGGGCTTGCTCGTCGATCTTCAGATCGCTCAATACCCGGGTGGGCGTTACGTTTAGCAGACAACTTGCGGCTTGTGGGTGTTTGATATGATCATCACCTGCTGCCGGCGTATTGACGAGTCTTTAGAGTCCTACACAGAGGTTTCCTGGCTCAAGCGAAACGAAATTGGAGCGCATATGAGATATGTGCGGGACCGAGAATAATGCGTGTATGTGATACCGTATTTCATTCTCGCGATGAATGTGTCGAATGGTTGTATGCGATATACCTAGTTATCGAATCGAGGATTGATTCGATAAGCCGATACATTGGATACTAGTCGGTTATATGCGATATGACCGGATCGTTAAATCAAGTGTTGATTTAATGATTTAATGTATAATTATATATTTGATATATTACTTTACATTAACTAGTATTGGTTCACTTTAAATGGATTTTCTCACTCGGTTTGTGCACATTGTATATGTGATATACTTTTGTACACATGATTGTATCATGTTTGATGATACATGTTTCCTTGGTTAAGTGTAAAGAATTAAACCATGGTTAAACATATAATTAGGGTTTTATTTTTCCATTACTTATTTATTCATTTATTTATTTGTTTATACATTTTGGAAAATAAATGGAAAAGAGAAAAGAATGGTGGCTTTATTTGTTGTTTAGTTGAAGCTTCATGAAGCTTTGACTTTGTCCACCATTCTTATCTCATCCTTAACCCTAACCATTCCTTTAACCATGATTGATTCTCTACACATTACCATAGTTAACATTATGATAAGGTTTGATTATTCTTTTCTTTTTAATTAACTTATCATATCATTTTCTTCTTCTTCTTCCTTGAACTCAAGAAGAAAACCTTGAGGTCATCAATGGTGATTGATGATAAAGAGTGAGAAATCCAATTCTAAATTGAACCCACTTCCTATTTCTTCATCCTCTACCTTTTGCCAAGTAGTAGAGTGTGTTTTCTTCACAAGTTTCTTGACTTGGTAAAGTCGGAGCTTGATTTAGCGATGCCTCGACGTAGATCATCTTCGGCATGGACATCGATGACCTAGCCCGTCCATTCTCCGATGAAGCCGACGCTAGAGCCCGGGACTTGTTATGGACAGCGAGGAGACTTCATTGCGGAGCTATAGAGGTGGAGAACCTGATCTACAAAGGTTGTATTTCCGTATCTCTTAGTTAAGTGTTAACTAGTTTATTGTTTCGCCTAGATTTCTAGCCAACGATCCGTAGTCGGGTTTCTCGGCACCTAGATTTTTTGAAATTGGCATGGTTGATGCCTTGTGAGACCTCATTAGGATGCCTAGGAACCCTACAGTGGTATCAGAGCCTAGCTAGAGCCTTAGGCGAAGTCTAGACGGAATTTGAAGTCCGAACGAACCGAAACCCCAAAATTTTCTTGCTCTCTGGACATTTTCTAAAAACGTGGTTTTTTCAAGATTAAAAATATGCAGAAAAACCAGCAGGGATATCTAAGAGTTACGGTGAAGTTTGATGAGCCAATTCCATTAAACAGCCGCGGATCCGCGGCACGAGCATGGCTCGTGCGGCGGTTCCGCGGCCTAATTGTCTCATTGCCCCATTTTATTTGCACAGTAACTCCTATTTAGTGGTTCTGGTTTTCCTGGGAATTTTTAATAATTAATTCAAGAGTTGAATTTTCTGGGGTTATTTTGGGGATTCGTATATTCGATCGGATTATCAAATTTTGTCTGTGTGGCTTTCCGGGTAAATTTTAGAATATGTTAAAAAGTTCGACCGGATATAAATACCCACTTTTTCCCCTGTCGGGAAATTTCCAAGTGTTGGATTTTTCCGTAGTTTAACGGCGTTCTAAGTAGTGCAAGTAACGCGATGGACCCTCCAGAAGACAACAAACCTTAACTCGATTATGTGACCGTCTTGAACTGCCCTTTGAACCTTCGGGTTTGGGGCAGTACGGTGTGCCACATGTGAGGCGTTGGCTTGACCCTTCTACGGCTGGACCGTTGGTACTGAGGCACGAACTGAATGTTGTTAGACTTATTTCATGTGTTGATCTGTATCGGGAAAACTTGGGTGTTCGATCGTTCGATCGGAAAGTTTAATATTTTCTATTTATCTGGAATGTGATACAATAATTGGAATTCACAAGAAGTTATGAGATAACTGAATGAATGTTATAAACATAGCAGTTTAGTCTCACTTGATCGGTTGCCACGGAATTTTGATGTGATCAAAAGTCCGTCGCAATCACGTAGCGTACGCGGATACTCGCCGGGTAAACATAATAGACAGCCTCACTCTATAGCCCTGACCAAGTGACTGTAGGAGAACCCCGTCGCCGAAAGCATCCGTTCAGGTGCTCGCGGTAGCGGTGTTCCGCCTTGGTGCACTTCGTCGACGGTAACGGGGGTGCGGCCGTCTACTGAAGTTTGCGACGAGCATTCGATCAGGATGTCGGGAATCTTGTTGAATTACCCGACTTGATATTGAAAAGAGTTTTCGATTTTGAGACTAAAATGCGGGGTTTATAATTGTTAGGCATGCGATGTCTAAGTAATTCATTTGGTCAGGCATGCGATGTCTGAGGTGGTTGCGGATTCCAACTGTTGTAGTTTTACACTTTCTTTTCTGTGACCGTAAGTGTAATATGTGATATCGCCGGTTTCGTTGCTATATGTCAACGACAATTGGGATGGGCATATTTATTTACGTTGATGACATGTGATGTTATGTGTTGCTGGATATGTTATATTGGATCGTCGTGTTTGAATAGCCGGGGGTTTTTATGTGAGATGAGTGTTTTTCATTTTCATTCATGTAAAAACTTGTATGTAATATTCTTTTATTGGGGCACTTCCAGGTTGCGGAAGATGTCACCATTTGTATATTATTTACTTTTCCGCACTAGGATAGACCCAAGGAGGAGGGCACAAGTAACCGGGTTCTGGAGTCCAGTGGGAGACCAACTCGAGGGGTCGAGTCCGGGTCTCCTAACTCCAGAATTGGTAGGGTTGCTTGCCGCTCTCGTAGGGGTCTAGGGGTGTGGGTTTGGCTATTCATCACGACCGTGGAATCCGTGTTTTATACTGGCTCGTATTGAAAACACGGACGTCCTAGTATATCCAATATTTCATATGATACTTCTGCTGCGATATCTGTGATGTGATCATGAGATGTTCTGTGATAGATACTATATATAGTATATATGATATATTATATAGGCGTTACTTATGTTTTACACCCGCGCTAGCCCTGCCCCGCTCTGCCGTTAGTTACCTAACCTAACGGTGCACGAGGGGACATCGAGGCGAATGCGGATGGCATAAGTGTACGTCATATTTATCTGTGATGTTTAGGTACATAATTGATGGGACTTCATTAATGAGATTAATGAAATAAAAGAAACCTAAGATGTTGTAGAATCGAATTTTAAAATAAAACAGGTAGCTACAATTCTTGCTTTGCACAGCGGTATATGTGATATATCCTGCACCTTATTCGATGAGGAAAGGACCGAGATCCCTTCACCGGGAGTGACTCCTTTAGCAATAACTGGCAGATGCTACACCCTCGGTTTGTCTTTTGATTGCTTTTAAGAGTTTTTGCTTTGCACAGTGATATATATGATATATCCCGCGCCTCATTCGACGAGGAAAGGACCGACGATCCCTTCACCGGGAGTGACTCCTTTAGGAAAACTAGAAAAGCCTAAAAAACACTCCATTTCAAAATTCATTCGATCCTACAACGATATCAAGTTCATTACGCAATAGGTTTTCAGAAAAACCTGTCGTAGCCCTCCGTCATTTCAGATATGTACTGGTTAGTATTCGTGCTGCGTTTGTTGACCTCTGTCAAGGCGTAGTGTGCGGTAGCTGATTAGTGCTTATCTGCATAAGCATATGATGTGATTGATTTAGGGTAGTCGTGCGACCTTGTTGACCTCTGTCAAGGGTCGTGCGGGTGGGTTTACTTCAATCAGGAAATGACGGGTTGAACTTGACTAGCAGCCTATGGTTTGTTGACCTCTGTCAAGGTCATAGGACGCTAGGGGCAAAATATTATCGGGAATTTCAAGTGTTGAAATTTGCAATGAGATTGCATACCTTCTATAAGATAGTTGGATCCCGATACCCGCTGCGAGTAAGAGTTACTCCTGGGAGAGTTTTATACATTACAATTAGCCGATCAAGTAGGTGTCTAGAAAGGTGTCAACGGGGTTACACCTCTGGGAAAACGAGGTTTACATTAATTAGGTTCGTGCGAAAGCACGGGGGACCTCCCTCAAAGTACCGACACTGGCCTGGCTGAAAGATTGGCGAACTTGTAGTGTGTAATTAATCCCGGCTAGTCTTTCCTTTTAGGGTTTGAAGGAAGATTTGATAAAAAGCAGTGGGAGCCATCCTGATTAGATAAAATAATAACCAATCTATTCTTGCAAGAGCGCACGCTGAGTGTTTTCTTCTCTCTCTCTCCAGGTAGCGACCATATCACGCCTTAATCAAGATAATAATACGGATTTTTGACCGAACCCGCTTGTTATACTGAGCTGGGGAACGTTGAACCCGCTCTAACTTATAATTGTTATAAGACAGAGCAGGAAATTGGGGAATACCAGATTTCCCGTGCCGCCCAAACGAAGAGAGTGCATGCTGATGCATCATCTTCGGGTGTGTTCATTACAAAGAACTGTTTCTCAGTATCCTCTGCGTCCTGGGTATTTGATACCAGATCAGGATCCCAGATATGTAATCTGTTACATAGGGCTACAGAAAGATAGAGAACATAGAACGGGTGATAAGTTTCATGAGGCAGAAAACGGGGCAAGTGTTGCAGCCAAGTCTGTTGGTCACTGTCACCCTGTATTACCAATACATTGATTCTGAACGAATGTTATTAGATACCGAACCTGATATACAAAATCATATCAGTCTCTTTATTAGTAAAGAAATGATATAATTTTGTATTGATGGATAATGTTTTGAACATTTCCTATATCAAAAGTTGATCGGTTCAGGCACGTTATCTAAAAGCATTGACGTTCTAAATCAAACTACAGTTCTTAATAAACAGAACACACACAAGAGGAAGAGTTCAGAAATGAACGAATTCTTCTTAAGGTATTGTAGACTAGGTCATATCAATGCGACCCGACTGGCTGAAGTTACATTTAGATGCATATTTAAATCAGTTTGAATTTACATCTTATGAAACTTGCCAGTCATGTCACAGAGATAAGATGACCACAGCTTTGTTTATTGGAAACAGAGAAAGAGTTAGTGAACTCTTGGGATGATACATATTGATGTATGTAGGTCCCCTATCTACACATGCCAAGACTGGTTCCTTGTACTTCATTACATTCTCTGATGATCTTTCGAGATTCAGACCTATGTTTCTGTTGAAACATGAGTCCGAACCTTTTGAGATATTCACAGAATATAAGTTAGAAGTAGAGAACTAATACGGGTATAAGTAGTCTGTCCTTTGATGTGATCAAGGAGGAGAATACTTGTGCACGGAAATCCTGGACTATTCTAAAGGAGAATGAGATTCTCTCTCAGCATTACTCCTCCGTATACACCATAGCACGATGGTATATCGGGGCGGAGCACTAACACCCTATATGATAAGGTGTGCTCTATGATGAGTACTACTGAGTTACCTGTTTCCTTTTGGGGGTTATGCACTTATGAAGTTGCATACGTATTGAATAGGGTTCCAATCAAATCAGTTTCCTACCACTTCATATTTGATATGATAAGGGAAGAGCCCATCTCTCAAGTTAGTTGAGATTTGGGGTTGTCCGGCCTATGTCTAAAAGCAAAATCCAGAAAAGCTCGAGGCAAGGTCTGTTATGTAGAACTGGAAATGTTCCAGCTATATAAACTGCAGCAGATGATTTGATAGAGCCAAAGGATTCAGTAGATTCCAACGAACCTCAGCCTCTCCGCCGATCTAGTAGGGTTCCTCACCCACCTGAGAGATACTTCGGTTTCTCTATGACAGTGGGAGCGAGGATTGCATCATGAGATGATGACCCAACTAGTTTCGAGCAGGCCATCGAGAGTAAGACTCTGTAAGAATGGCTGGATGTTTAGTGATCTGAGATGGAATCCTTATACACCAACAAAGTATGGACTTTGGTTGCTATATCTGAAGGGTTAAATCCCCATCAGGAGCAAGTATATCTTGAGAAGATTACTTGGTGTACATGGAAAGGTTGAGACTTTCAAAGCTAGACTTGTTAAAAGTGTGCATCATTGACCAGGTGTGGATAATGATGAAACCTTTTTCAAGTAGCTATGCTTAAGTCCATCCAGATCCTACTTGTCACGGCTACATACCATGACTACGATATCTGGTGGTTGGGTGTCATGACTGCTTTTCTAAATGATGTTTTAGAAGAGTGCGTCTATAAGTACACAGCCAGAGGGCTTCGTAAACAGTGGGAGCAGCGGAAACGTGTGCAAGATGCTTTATATAGGATAAAGCAGGCATCGCGGAGTTGGAACATCTGTTTTGATGGATTAGTCAAAGAAGTTGACATCATCAAAATGGTAGATGAACCTTGTATAAACAAAAAGGGTAGTAGGGAGTATGGTGACGATCCTCGTAGAGTACGTGGATGACATACTCTTGATATGGAAGGAGTTTCCTATGCTACGCTCGAGCAATCTCCACTTATCACTATGATTCTCCATATAGGATCAAAATGATACCTCCTAAATCCTGAGTTTTGGATCTATGAGATAGATTTAAATGGATGTTAGGATTCTCACTAGTTGTAGTGAGGTGGTATCAATCGATCCTGGGGAGAATCACTGGAAGGGTTCCAGGGTGATAAAGACGACTGAATGTCAATCGCAGGCATTGTCTTTACCCTCAGTAAAGGGACGGTATGTTGGAAGAGTTCCAAGCTAGATACCGTGACATACTAGACGATAAAGGCAGGATACATCGCTACTTAAGATGCTACCAAAGAGGATGTTTGGGTGTATATTAGTTCATGAGATGAACTACGTTCCTACCATTGTGAGACAATGGAGTTGTGGCTCATGCCGAGGAACGCCGGTCCCATCAGTGATCCAGACTTATTCTAAGGCAGCATCGCCTGATCATGGAGATAGTTGATCTTCAGGGTGATCGAGGTTAGGAGAGTAGATTCAGAGGACAACACAGCGGATCCACTCACAAAGGCCTGTTCCCAGAGAGAGATTTTTATGGGATGGTTGAGTATGAGATACTACAACCACTGCTACAGATGGCCCTAGTGCAAGTGGGAGATTGTTAGTTATATGTATGCCCTAGAGGCCATTACTGTACATAGGATGTATATTGTAGTGGATGCTGGGACGTATATAGGGAGGACTTTCTTGCTCGACATGATAGTATGCTATCTGGTTGATCTTTACCTTAACGTGTATACTGATTGTCTCTCTGTTACATGTTGGTAAAGCCCTTAGGATCTGTACTTGACTACCTGGACTATGATGCGGATCATACTAGTGGGGATATGGTAGTCCATAAGTACATCCTTCAAAGTCCCTAGTCGTGGGTGTATCGAGACGGGGCATCGATATACCAGAGTAGACTAGCGTATACCTTCTCGACCCATACAGATGGGCGATGGATGATCCCATATCCATTGGTGTTTGACATCAGAGATGATATACGGGTGCTCAGTAGAGACTGGGTACACTGGACGGACTCGCCGAGAACTCCCAGATAGTATTATACCTTACGTCAGATGGCAGTTCTCTGGTGACACTGGTACAGAGTAGTCTGTTGACCCGAGATCGTCATAGAGTCTTGTGTGGTTCCCACTGTGCTTTGATTTCCATCTTACCACGTCCAAGAGGGCGTGCAAAACGGTGGTTTTTAGGTACAGTCCCGAGTCACATGGAGGCAATGAGCGATAGGAGAGGATTCGTCTCTCCCGGTATAGGGAGTTGATGTTGCGCTGTGTTCGATTGGCTATAACAGGAAATCCCTGGCCAGGGTTGCTGAGATTTACTGGTAAGTGTTACCAGTAGTTTCTCGAATTGTTATAGACCTCATATCGACACGACTTATCGAGCTATTGGGGTCTGACGTTGACCACCCCTAGGCGAGATATGCGACATATCAGACGATCAGACCGTACTGTACGGTAGTGTTACTGGTTGGATTCACTGGAGTGTGAGCGGGCTTGCTCGTCGATCTTCAGATCGCTCAATACCCGGGTGGCCGTTACGTTTAGCAGACCGCTTGCGGCTTGTGGGTGTTTGATATGATCATCACCTGCTTCCGGCGTATTGACGAGTCTTTAGAGTCCTACACAAAGGTTTCCTGGCTCAAGCGAAACGAAATAGGAGCGCATATGAGATATGTGCGGGACCGAGAATAATGCGTGTATGTGATACCGTATTTCATTCTCGCGATGAATGTGTCGAATGGTTGAATCCGATATAACCTAGTTATCGAATCGAGGATTGATTCGATAAGCCGATACATTGGATACTAGTCGGTTATATGCGATATGACCGGATCGTTAAATCAAGTGTTAATTTAATGATTTAATATATAATTATATATTTGATATATTACTTTACATTAACTAGTATTGGTTCACTTTAAATGGATTTTCTCACTCGGTTTGTGCACATTGTATATGTGATATACTTTTGTACACATGATTGTATCATGTTTGATGATACATGTTTCCTTGGTTAAGTGTAAAGAATTAAACCATGGTTAAACATATAATTAGGGTTTTATTTTTCCATTACTTATTTATTCATTTATTTATTTGTTTATACATTTTGGAAAATAAATGGAAAAGAGAAAAGAATGGTGGCTTTATTTGTTGTTTAGTTGAAGCTTCATGAAGCTTTGACTTTGTCCACCATTCTTATCTCATCCTTAACCCTAACCATTCCTTTAACCATGATTGATTCTCTACACATTACCATAGTTAACATTATGATAAGGTTTGATTATTCTTTTCTTTTTAATTAACTTATCATATCATTTTCTTCTTCTTCTTCCTTGAACTCAAGAAGAAAACCTTGAGGTCATCAGTGGTGATTGATGATAAAGAGTGAGAAATCCAATTCTAAATTGAACCCACTTCCTATTTCTTCATCCTCTACCTCTTGCCAAGTAGTAGAGTGTGTTTTCTTCACAAGTTTCTTGACTTGGTGAAGTCGGAGCTTGATTTAGCGATGCCTCGACGTAGATCATCTTCGACATGGACATCGATGACCTAGCCCGTCCATTCTCCGATGAAGCCGACGCTAGAGCCCGGGACTTGTTATGGACAGCGAGGAGACTTCATTGCGGAGCTATGGAGGTGGAGAACCGTATCTATAATGGTTGTATTTCCGTATCTCTTAGTTAAGTGTTAACTAGTTTATTGTTTCGCCTAGATTTCTAGCCAACGATCCGTAGTCGGGTTTCGATTTTTTGAAATTGGCATGGTTGATGCCTTGTGAGACCTCATTAGGATGCCTAGGAACCCTACAAAGGATACCTATTCCTCACCGTAACTCGATTCAATAGACGAAAATCCAAACACAACCTCAAACTGCCGTCCTTCTCTTGACGAGCAGAACAGGAGCTCCCCAAAGCGAAACACTTGGACGTATAAGTCCCCCATCAAGAAACTCTTGCAACAGATCCTTAAGCTCCTTAAGCTCCGCCGGCTCATCTGGAAAAACGTCGGAAAACTCTCGCACGATAGTAACCCAGTCAAACGAATAAACTATGGCTTCGGTATCACGAATGAAATCTAAGAATCCTCGACATCCTCTCCTCAAAAGTCGACTAGCGTAAAAGGCTGAAACCAAGCTGTGAGGGGCGGCACCACTGTCCCCCTGCACAACAAGAACTGACTCGCCGGGAATACAAAACCTGAATGTTTTCTCGCGGAAGTCCACAGACACATAGCACATAGCTAACCAGTCCATGTCTAAGAAAACGTCAAAGTCCAACATATCTAGAAGGATCAAATCGACGGACGAATCTCTATCTCCTATCCGATTGGCACATGACCAAAATACGTGTCGCGCAACCAAAGAATCGCTGACAGGAGTAAACACAACAAACAACTGATCAAGCAAACATAACTCTCGGCCCAACCTCGGCATGAAGTGTGTAGAACAAACATGTGCATAGATCCCGAATTAAACAAAACATATGCATCAAATGGACATACGAAAAAGAATACCTGAAACCACTACATTGGACGCCTGCGCGTCCTGATGAGTAGAAGCAAACGCTCATGCCTGCCCTCTACCTGCAACTGGCTGTCCTCTTCCTCTGCCATCCTGTTCTCTCTTCACAAACACTCCGTGACCACGACCTCCCTGCACATAATTTTGATGCGGATCAACAACAGGCGCAAAAGGTGACTCTCCCTGAGGTGAAGGTGGTAGGGTAACATATAGTACGACTGCCCTTCTCTGGCGTACCATGGTATAATTCCTGACGAGTTGATGAAAGCTCCCGCACCGGAAATATCCATACGGTGGCTGCTGACCCTCCTGAGAATAAGAGCTAAACAACTATCCTCGTCCTAAGCCTCTGCCACTCTTAGGACCTGAACGAAATCTGTCACGGCGTCTAAACATCTGTCTCTGGGCTGATACACCTGTACGAGCCCTCCTCGGTCCTGAAACTTCCAAAGTCTCGGGAAGACGCTCCTTATCTAGTAGGGCTGCGTCCACTGCTGCTTTATACGTGACACAATGCTGTGTGCTGATAGCGAGGAATAACTACATAACAGGAGTGGCAAACTCATGTCGCTGTGCTCGACTGGCCTCAACCAACGATCCCATCATCTGGCACAAATCCTACATATCTGCCTCTAGCCTAGCGATACAATCTATCGAAGGTGGATCAATCTGCTCCTGTACAGCGAGCGTACCGTCCTGATCAGTCCTCGTCTCAGACGAGCCAACTATGACCTCGGCTCCCGCTGCCTCTCTCTGTACCCTCGTAGCCATCGGCGGCATAATGGCTAGAAATGGAACAGGATCCGATAAGAACACGGAAATCGAATCATAAGGATATATATAATCATGGAAGGAATTTCAAGCAATAAGTCCTAAGGTCACTTAGGCGGAGTACCCTGTCGTAAGTATGCCGCGGACATACACACGCTACGTCACTCTGTTTAAGCTACCTACTCCATCATACTAAGATAGCCTACACTCCGAAAGGTAAAATCTAGCGCTCTGATACCAAGTTTTTCATGACCCGTAATTTGGCACGTGACGTTCCTTAAACCACGTAACGTCTACAGGTGTAATGCAATTCAAGTAAGCCGAAAACCCAGCAATCTAAACCATCAAAAGTAGTAAGTGATAAGAACATTGTTAAAACCTTTTGGGAATCTCAAGTAAAAATCATTAACTTAAGTTACTTTCTTAAAAATTTCACTAGCACCTCCTTTGTAAAAATAAGCCCCGAAACGGGTACAACATAGAATATAAAATAAAGCATCCCCAAACGGGAGCAAATCTCGCCCAAGGGCGGAAACAACCACTACAAACATATATACGACGCCGTAGCGAAGAAATATAATTGAAAACAGCATAAGGAGATAAAACTGCAAAGCAAAGGCCGGCTACCATGAGCACGGCACCCAGAGTCACAAAATAATACAACATCGATCCTTACAACTCGTCTCTAAGTCAAATACATGAAGGTGGTAGATGGAGAGTACTAGATATGGAGTTCCTGGAGTTTCTAAAAGGAGAATGTGATTCTCTCTCAGCTTACTCCTTCATGTACACCACAGCACAATAGTGTATCGGGGCAGATGTATCACACCCTATGAGATATGGCGTGCTCTATGATGAGTATTGCTGAGTTACCTGTTTCTTTTTGGTTTTATGCACTTGAGAAACTGCATACCTATTGAATAGGGTTCCAACCAAATCAGTGCCTACCACTACATATGAGATATGGAATAGGAAGAGACCATGTCTTAAATGAGTTAAGATATGGGTTGTCTGGTCTATGTTGACAGGCAAAATCCGTACAAGGTTGAGGCAAGGTCAGTTCTGTAAGTTTGTTAGGATATCCCAAACATTTGTGAGGGAATATCTTCTACCATTTTAAGGAGAAAAAGGTGTTTTGTTTCTCAGCATGCCACCTTTTTGAGAAAAAAGGTATTTCTTGTGAAGAAATTTGTGGTCATGAGGTAGAACTGGAAGGTGTTCCAGCTAGACAAACTAACAATTGATGATTTTGTAAAACCAAAAGATTCAATAGTCTCCAACTAAAACCTCAGCCTCTCCGTAAATCTGGTAGGGTTCCTCATCCACTTGAGAGATACTACGGTCTTCTTGGTGATAGTAGGAGCGAGGATTTCATCGATGATGGCCCAACTAGGTTCAGGCAGGCCATCACGACTGGCGACTCTATGAAAAGGTTGGATGGTATACGATCAAAGATGGAATCCATGTACACCAACAAAGTATGACTTTGCATGTTGCACCTGAAGAGGTAAAACCCATTGGGAGCAAATGGATCTTGAGAAGATCTTTGGAGTAGATCGAAAAGTTAAGACTTTCAAAGCTATGCTTAACTCCATCAGGATTAATGCGCACATCGCGGAGTTGGAACATCTGTTTTGATGTGACAGTCAAAGAGTTTGACTTCATCAAAATGGTAGATGAACCTTATATATACAGAAAGGTTGTAGAGAGTAAGGTTGTCTTCTACGTATTTTACATAGATTCCATATTCTTGATAGGAAAGGGTTTCCTATGCTACACCTGGTCAAGCTCCTCTTATCACGAGGATTCTCCATGAAAGATCTGGATGATATCTACTACATCTTATGGATTATGATATATGGTGATAGATCTAAGTGGATGTTGGGAGTGTCCCAAATCCAGGTACATTAACACCATACTAAAGGGGTTTAATATGGAAGATTCTAAGCGTGGTGGTTCGCCTACTTACTAATGGATCACTCTCTCCAAAACTGTTTAGGAGAAAGCTCGCGTGCAAGGGATACCCTATGCTTCGGCAGTATGCTCTATCATGTGTGCGATGTTATGTATCAGACTAGATGTAAATGACTCACTAGGTGTAGTGATCAGAAATCAATCGGATCTTGGGAGAATCACTGGACAGCCGTTGAGGACATTCTTAAGTATTTGAGAAGCACTAAAAGAAAGTTCTTGGTTCGAGCTCTTAGAATGATAAGGATGACTGAGAGTCAGTCAGAGACATTGTCTTTACCCTCAGTGGAGGGACGGTATGTAGGAAGAGTTCCAAGCTAGATACCAAGGCATACTAGACGATAAAGGCTGAATACATTGCTACTAACGATACTACCAAAGTGGTTGTCTGAACAATTCTTGTTCATAAGATGTACAAGGTTCCTACCATTGGGCGTCCAATAACTGTTATTATGACAAAAATAGGGTTGTGGCTTTGGCCTAAGAACGCAGGTCCCATCAGCGTTCTAGACATATTCTGAGGTAAGTATCACCTGATCAGGGAGATGGTGGATCTCCAAGGGATCGAGGTAAGGAGAGTAGATTTTGAGGTTAATACGGCGGATCTACTCACCAATGCCTACTTCCCCAAATACTATTTGTGAGATTTTGGGATGGTTGACTATGGGATACTACAACCATGTTATATTGTTAGGTATTGGATACTACAACAGATGGCCTTAGTGCAAGTGGGAGATTGTTAGTTATATGTATGCCCTAGAGGCCATTACTGTACATGGGATGTATATTGTATTGCATTCATGGACATATATAGGGAGGACTTTCTTGCCTGACATGATAGTATGCTATCTGGCTGCTCTTTATCTTAACATATACACTTATTGTCTCGCTCTCACATGTTGATAAAGCCCTTAGGTTCTGTACTTGACTATCAGGACTATGATGGAGATCATACTAGTGGGGCCAAAGGTAGTCCACAAGTACACCCTATAACTGTTCCTAGTCATGGGAGTATCGAGACAAGGCATCGATACTCCAGAGTAGAACAGCGTATACGCTTCTCGACCCATATGATGGGCGATGGATGATCCCATATCCATTGGTGTTTCACATCAGAGAAAGTACACTGGTGCTCAGTGGAGACTAGGTACACTGGATGGACTCGCCGAGAACCCCTAAATGGTATTATACCGATCGTCGGATAGCAGTTCTCTGGCGACACTGGTACAGGTTAGGCTGTAGATCCGAGATCGTCATAGAGTCTTGTGTGATTCCCACTGTACTTTGATTTCCACCATACCACGGTCAAGAGATCGTGTAAAAAGGTGGTTTTTGGGTACAGTCCTGAGTCACATGGAGGCAATGAGCGATAGGAGGGGTTTCGTCTCTCCCGGTATTGGGAGTTGATGTTGCGCTATACTCGATTGGCCATAACAGAAAATCCCTGGCCAGGGTTGCTGAGATCTAATGGTAAATGTTATCAGTAGTTTCTCGAACCGTTATGGACCTTGCATCGGCATGACTTATCAGGCTATTGGGGTCTAACGTTATACCACCCCTAGGCTGTGATATGCGACATATCAGATGAAGAGACCGGGCTGTACGGTAGTGTTACTGATTCGATTCGCAGGAGTACGAGCAGGCTTGCTTATTGATCTTCTGATCGCTCAATACCTGGGTGGCCGTTACGTTTAGCAGATCGCTTGCGGCTTGTGGGTGTTTGATATGATCATCACCTACTGCCGGCGTATTGACGAGTCTTTAGTGTCCTACACAGAGGTTTCCTGTCATGTGAAACGGAGTAGAAGCACATATGTGATATGTGCGGGACCGAGATTAATGCGAGTATGTGATACCACATTCTATTCTCGCGAAATGTGATATTCGTCGGTTATATGTGATATAGCCAAGTTATCGGATTAAGTGTTGATTCGATAAGTTGTTACTGTTGATATTAGTCGGTTATATGAATCATAGCCGGATTATTAAATCAAGTGTAGATTTAATAATTTAATGTATGATTATATATTTGATATATTACATTACATTAACTAATATCAGCTTACTCGAGTATTCATTTTTCTCACTTATGATACATTGATATGTGTGTGTGTGTGTGTGTGATATGTTAAATGTATTGTTTTCTTTTTGCACACAAAATATATGTGTGATATATATTATTGTGTCATGCTAGGTTACACATACAACATGTAAGTATGAGACTCACATCCTGCTAGGTTAAAGTTAGGGTTTTATTTGTTTTAAGTAATTCAAACAACTTGGATAATGAGTCATGGTTAAGCTTGTAGAAGCTTATAGTCTTCATTGAGTTAGTCCACTTATTTGTCTAGCTTAAGATATTTGTTAACCCAACACTTAACTCATAGCTATGGTTTAGTCTCTACAATGGTTAGTGTTATAGGGTTCCTATCGACGGCAGCAAGGTTTCGGGAGGCATCGTCCATGCCATTTTTAAAAAATTGCTGTTAAAAGGAACTCTAAACTAGAATCGTTAGCTAGAGATATAATACGGAAACATAGTAAACCATTTACTATCTAAGTGAAATAGGAAATACAACCTTTGTAGATCGGTTCTTCACTTCATAAGCCCCTTGTAGTAGTCCCTTCGCTGCTATCGTCGAGCTCCCGGACTCTTGCATGGCTTCGCGTAGAGAAATGAGCGATCTTGCTTGAAGACTTCGAGGCCGAAGATGATCTACGTCGAGAGAATACTAGCTCAAGCTTCTACTTCACTAACTAGAGAATTAGTGAAGCAAACACTAAACTAAAGTTCTAGTCTATTAGAGGATGATGAGATAGGAAGTGGGTTCACTTTAGAATTTCTTTTCTTACAATATTTCTCAGTTTGGATCAAACCCTAGAAAGCTTTTGGCTTTGAGGAAGAAGATGAACAAATAGATGAGAATGAAAACGATTAAGTGAGAGAGCTAACCATGGGTGAGTGGGTATCAAATACTAACTCATGTAGAGACATAACCATAGCTAATCCAAAATGATTAGGTTAACAAAATATCTAAAGTAAAAACAAAGTTAGTGGACTTTGTCAAAGCAAAACAAGCTTCTACAAGCTTCATGCTCTTTCCAAATATCCACTAATTTTGTAATTACCTTAAATAATTATAACCCAGAATTATAAATAGAATGGTGTGTCTCATACACCCATGTATGGCGTATCAACAACCATGATACAAAACGAAAAACACAATTTAATATATATTAAATGTGCACATGTAAGAAAAAGATTCTTAAGTGAGAAAATGTTAGTTAATATAAATTAGTATATCAAATATACAATTATACACTAAATTATTAAATCAAAGCTTGACTTAATAATCCGGCTATATCACATATAACCGACTAACACTAAATGTACCAACTTATCGAATCAACACTTGATTCGATAACCCGGCTATATCACATATAACCGACCGTTACAAAAGTCGAGAATAGAATACGATATCACATACACGCATTATTCTCGGTCCCGCACATATCACATATGTGCTCCTATTTCGTTTTTCCTGAGCCAGTAAAATCTATATGTAGGACTCTAAAGACTCGTCAATACGCCGTAATAGGTGATGATAACATCAAGCACCTACAAGCCGTCAGCGGTACTAGCTGGACGTAACGGCTACCAGGGTATTGAGCGATCAGAAGATCAGCAAGCAAGCCCGCTCCAACTCCTACAAAAGCCTGACAGTGACACTACCGTACAGTCCGGTCTCCTCATCTGATATGTCGCATATCAAGTCTAGGGGTGGTAAACGTCAGACTCCAATAACCGATAAGTCATGCCGATATGAGGCTCATAACAGGTCGAGAAACTACTGGTAACACTTACCAGTAAATCTCTAAGCCAGCCCTGTCCAGGGACTTCCCTGTTATGGCCAATCTAGTATAGCGCAACATCAACCCCTAATACCGGGAGAGACGAAACCCCTCCTATTGCTCATTGCCTCCATGTGACTCAGGACTGTACCCCAAAACCACCGTTTTGCATGCCCTCTTGGACGTGGTAAGGTGGAAATTAAAACATAGTGGGAATCACATAAGACTCTATGACGATCTCGGGTCTACAGACTAACCTGTACCAGTGTCACCAGAGAACTTCCATCTGACTTGAGGTATAATACCATATGGGAGTTCTCGGCGAGTCTGTCCAGTGTACCCAATCTCCACTGAGCACCCGTACATCATCTCTGATGTTAAACACCAATGGATATGGGATCATCCATCGCCCATCTATATGGGTCGAGAAGCCATACGCTAGTCTACTCTGGTATATCGATACCTCGTCTCGATACACCCACGACTAGGGACCTTGAAGGATGTACTTATGGACTACTATGTCCCCACTAGTATGATCCGCATCATAGTCCAGGTAGTCAAGTACACATCCTAAGGGCTTTACCAACATGTAACAGCGAGACAATCAGTATACACGTTAAGGTAAAGAGTAACCAGATAGCATACTATCATGTCGAGCAAGAAAGTCCTCCCTATATATGCTCAAGCATCCACTACAATATATATCTCATGTATAGTAATGATCTCTAGGGCATACATATAACTAACAATCTCCCATTTGCACTAGGGCCATCTGATAACAGTGGTTGTAGTATCTCATACTCAACCATCCCATAAAAGTCTCTCTCTGGGAAAAGGCCTTTGTGAGTGGATCCGCCGTGTTGTCCTCTGAGTCTACTCTTCTGACCTCGATCCCCTGGAGATCAACCATCTCCATGATCAGGTGATACTGCCTTAGAATATGTCTGGATCACTAATGGGACGGGCGTTCCCAGGCATAAGCCACAACTCCATTGTCACACAATGGTAGGAACGAAGTTCATCATATGAACTAATATACACCCAGACTTCCTCTTTGGTAGTATCTTTGATAGCGATGGATCCAGCCTTTATCGTCTAGTATGCCACGGTATCTAGCTTGGAACTCTTCCAACATACCGTCCCTTTACTGAGGGTAAAGACAATGCCTGTGACTGACATTCAGTCAAGCTTACCACCCTAGAAGCTATCCAGTGATTCTCCCCAGGATCGATTGATACCATCTTACTACATCTAGTGAGAATCCTAAAATCCACTTAGATCTATCTCATAGATCTAAAATTCTGGATTTAGGAGGTATCACCTTGATCCTATATGGAGAATCCTTGTGATAAGAGGAGATTGACCTGAGCGTAGCATAGGAAACTCCTTTCCTATCAAGAGTATGTCATCCACGTACAATACGGGGATCACAACCATACTCCCTACTACTCTTTTTGTATATACAAGGTTCATCTACCATTTTGATGAAGTCAAACTCTTTGACTACCACATCAAAACAGATGTTCCAACTCTGCGATGCCTGCTTTAACCTGTAAAGCAACTTGCACACTTTTCCGCTGCTCCCACTGTCTACGAAGCCCCCTGGCCTCCAGATATCGTAGTCATGGTATGTAGCAGTGGCTAGTAGGGTCTGGATGGACTTAAGCATAGGCACTTAGAAAAGGTTTCATCATAAGCCACACCTGGTCGATGATGCAAACCATTAGCAAGTCTTGCTTTGAAAGTCTCAACTTTTCCGTGTACACCAAGTAATCTTCTCAAGATATACTTGTTCCTAATAGGGATTTAACGATTTAGATATAGCAACCAAAGTCCATACTACGTTGGTGTACATAGATTCCATCTCAGATCGCATAGCATCCAGCCATTCTCATGGAGTCCCCACTCCTGATGGCCTGCTCGAAACTAGTTGGGTCATCATCTCATGATAAAATCCTCACTCCCACTGTCATAGAGAAACCAAAGTATCTCTCAGGTGGGTGAGGAACCCTACCAGATCGGCGGAGAGGCTGAGATTCGTTGGGAGCTATTGAATCCTTCGGTTCTACCAAATCATGAGCTGTAGTTTGTATAGCTGGAACTCTTTCCAGTTCTACCTCATGACCACTAATTTGTTTCCAAAATAAATTCCTTTTCTTAAAAAGGTGGCATGCCGAGAAACAAAACACCATTTGTTCCTTGGTATGGTAGAAGATATTCCCTTGCAAATGCTTGGGATATCCAACAAACTTTCATAGAACTGACCTTGCCTCGAGCTTGTCTGGATTTTGCTTTTAGACATAGGCCGGACAACCCCAAATCTTAACTTGCTTAAGAGATGGGCTCTTCCCATACCATATCGCATATGGAGTGGTAGACACCTGATTTGGTTAGAACGTCATTTAATAGGTATGCAACTTCTCAAGTGCATAACTCCCTAAAAGGAAATAGGCTACTCAGTAGTACTCATCATAGAGCGCACTTTATCTAATAGGGTGTGATTGCTCCGCCCCGATACACCATTGTGCTGTGGTTTATACGGAGGAGTAATGCTGAGGGAGAATCTCATTCTCCTTTAGAATAGTCCAGGAACTCCATGCTCAAGTATTCTCCTCCCTGATCTCATCAAAGGATATAATGCTCATACCCGTTTTGGTTCTCTACTTCTAGCTTACATTCCTTGAATATCTCAAAATCTTCAAATTTGTGTTTCAACAGGAACATATGTCTGAATCATGAGAGATCATCATTGAATGTAATGAAGTACAAAGAACCAGTCCGGGCATGTCTAGACAGAGGACCTACATATAACATCATGTATCTATCCCAAGAGTTCACTAACTCTTTCTCTGTTTCCAATAAACGGAGGTATGGTCATATTATCTTTGTGACATGACTGGCAATTTTCATAAGATGTAAATTCAAACTGATTTAAATATGCATCTTTATGTAACTTCAGCCAGTCGTTCCGCATTGATATGACCTAGTCTACAATGCCTCAAGAAGGATTCGTTCATTTCTGAACTCTTCCTCTTGTGTGTGTTCTGTACGTTAAGAACTGTGATTTGATTTAGAACGTATATGCTTTTAGATAACGTTCCTGAACCGATCAACTCTTGATATAGGAAATTTTCAAAACATTATCCGACAATACAAAATTATATCCTTCTTTACTAAATAAAGAGATTGATTTGATGTTGTATATCAGGTTCGGTATCTAATAACATTCGTTCAGAATCAATGTATTTGGTAATACATTGTAATATCCGGTTTTCATCTACGCCAATACCTGTATTCAAATAAAATATTTTACCCATTTTACATTTTACATTATATTCTAATTAATTTTGATTTCTTATGAACCCAACCCTAAGCCTAAGTCCGTATTTTAATCCCACTCTTTTCATTCAAAATTTTCTTGAGCCCAAGCCCAAAAACCCAAATCTTTATTTCAAAAATAACACTTATATTCAAATTATCTACTCATTCCTCACTTTTCAAAATTCAAATTTTATACCCTCAATTAAACCAAAATCTTACCCAAGTAAATTTCATTAATCTTCTCACATTAAAACTTTTTCCCGTTTCTCTCTCTCGTTTAATTTTCTTGAATTAATAATAAAATCCCACGTTTAAATCTCTCTCTCTCTTCCTTAAAATCCTCCAACGTTAATATCCACGTTCTCTCTCCCTCTATTCTCACCCCTCTTTCTTTTCCCCTCACCATCCCTCTTCCTCGTTCTCCTTCCTCCTCCTCTTCCCGCTCCCTCTCCCGACCCACGCCCACATCACACTGACGCCGCGCTCGCCCCGCCACCATCGCCGGCATCTCTCCTCTCTCCAAAACCTCGAGCCCCTCTTCTCCTCTCCGATCCCCACCTCACCTGCAACCCGACGAACCCATCATCGTCGACGAGCCCTCTTCACCAACCACTACCTTCCTCCCCTCTCACCGCAGCTCCTCAACGTCACCACCTCCTCTTCTATAACACCCCAAGACATCATAATACCAACCCATCATCACCCGATCACCCTCCTCTTACCCAGCAAGCCTCGAGCTCACCGCCATCCACCTTCACCGAGCACTACACGGCCAAGCCGACCTCCCTCCTCACCACCGTCAACTCCTCTGTGGACCCCGCCTTCGGCCTCCCCATTGACATCATCGCTCACTACTACATCCCTACTCGACAACAAACCGAGAACTCGTCTCTTTCTTCTCCTCTACTCTGCTGCGACCACCAAACTCGCCATTGCCATCTCTGCCCCACGTCCACCTCGTCGCTGCTCCTTGCCTAGACCTCTGTGCCTAGCTCCAACTAACACCAGTGCCAAAACCGAGCCCAAGCCCCAGCCGAGCCTCAGTCATTTCATCGAACACCTGTAACCGTTGCAATCGCCGCCGCCTTTGTCGTTGTCGCCGTTGACAGCGCCACCTCTATCACCGTGGGTATCGCCGCCATAGCTGTTGCCGCCATCATCGTCTTCAGGCAAGTGATCATCACTTGCTTCATATGCTACTAGTTTTTCTTATCACATAGTTATATATATATTGTATTTAACAATCAAGTTAATTAGAAAATCATGGATTTTGGATAAGTCTCACAATCCCCTGCTTATACTTTGTTTGACATAGATTATGAGTCGAGCTTTTATTCGGCTCTAACCACGTACGAAATATATTGACCGATTAAACGAAACAAAAGCTCTGATTGCCATACAGTTAAAATAAGTAGTTGATACTAAACGTTACGTGAAAACCTAGCTGTAAATGGCGGAACTTGTGTTCGTTAAACCCGATTACTATTTACATAGGTGCTGTTGAAATTTGGTTGAATATCAATATTGTTTCACCCATAAAATGTTACCCCGAAAACCATTGCGGAATCAGAATTTGTCTAAACACACTAGACCGTTAAATTCACGATAAATCTTTTACAAACTGGATTGGAGCATTCCATGGCTCGTACTGAAGATAACAAATTAACCTACAGTACTCTATAATTTATTTAAAAATTTGAACTTGTTATGATAGGGAAAACTGGGGAGAATTACGACCCTGGACTGCAGTCCACAGCAGTAATCCCAGTTCACCCTTATTTTAAGATCACTGTATAACATTGCTCAAATGCGAAAATATGCGGAACCCTATATCGTTACATAGAAAATTGAGTTATATTTCTTACCCCACTAGTTTCACTGGATTCCTTAACTGTATGATATTTTTAACATATTTTATAACGACGACGTGTTCTGCTAAATTCTGCAGCGGCAGATTTTACACATTGAACTTAACATGACCATAACTCCATGTTGAAATAGAATATTACTGATCTGCCAATTGCGTTGGAAAAATAACTGTTAACCCTAGATATCGTTCAACTATAGTGTCGCCTAAATCTGATCCCAACTGGGATTAAAATGCGTTACGAAATGGACTTCTGATTCTGAAACCGGATTTCCAGCAGTGAACGCTTAAAATGAAATGGCCATATCTAGTGATCCTGAAACCCGATTGAAGTGAAAACAAATTCTCTGGATAGATAATCATGCATACTACTTATCCACTGTTCATTGTTTCGCGAAATTTTGGCATATATTATTTATGATAAATTATGCAAGTGGTAGGACACCGACATATGACATCTTAATCCTGCCTTCCATACTGTTTTCTCATCACATCATATGTATATGTTATCGCATTAGTAGCCTAATGATCATGTGCATTACCCAGTGTTAGGTTTTAGTGGTGATTGTGGCAAGTACATTAGTGTTCGTGCATGAGTGGATAAGTGAAAGTGACACGTACTTGTACACAATCAGTGAACCCTATTATTCTATTGCATTGTCGACGTCTGTGGGTCGCGTATAAGTGTGACTATAAGTGGTATGGGTCACTTATGGAAGCTCTTGCATGTGTGTCACAGATAAGGCACCAGACACTGCCATTTATCTTGGGTATTAGTCGGGACGTGCTTGATGGAGATCCTGTCTCCAGTTCTCGCGCAGACTTGTCATGGACCGACCGGTATTTGAGATTATGGTTGGCGTTTGATATAGACCGCGGGGTGTGGGGTAGTTTGAGTATGAGTACAACAGAATCTCGGGAGTCCCTTGCCGGCTTATATATATATATATGGAGATATATAGAGATTTACAGGGTACATGATTATTACCGTGAGTTATATTTTGGGCCCGTGGTCCTTTGCCCTTGGGTCCTACACTTGGGTGGAGGACATCGCGAGTGGTTGACTCTCACCCTTGGACTGACGATAGGCTTAGTGACCTGTACAGTGAGACTTAGAGACTGATAGGGATAATGGCATTGATATACATTACTTACTGTGTTGACATACCTGGCATACTATTTTTACTGCTTTACCGTTCACCTGATCTATTGGACACTTTATTGGTTACTGCATGTTCATATCTTTACCGTCTTGATTTACTGTTATATATCTATTATCACTTTTCAAGTTGCCACTTGCATCTATATATTTATATTGCTATCGTGTCGCTCTGACGACCTGAGTATGCATGCTCAGAGTGAGGAGTGGATCTAGCCTGGACCAGGACCAGACGTACATCGCGGACATCTTGATCAGCTATCCAGAGTTATACACTTTTTACCTCCATCAGGTCAGTTCTTTGTATTGTTTTATTTCAGATACTGCATTTCTCATTACCTGTGCGTTGTTTACTAATTACCACGTAAAGCTAGAAGCCGAAGTGTGACTACGGCAGGATATTTCCCTGACCGTAGGAGCATGGCTGGCCTTATCAACCCCTCGTATTCCGTATTTTGGAAAGCGGGGCATGACATGGTTTTGTTGGTATCAGAGCCAGGTTTTGCTTCGTTTAGGATTGCAGTTCCGTGTAGTGTTTGGCAATCTAAGACATCCTTCTGTCTGGATTGTGAAGTTGTTATTCTTAATCTTGATTCACATAGTGTATTCGGCTTTGCATTTTGATATATCCGCTAGGGTTTGAGTGACTTGGAGTTCTACAGTGATTTCTACTTGTAATAACTTTCATCACATCTGATATTCTTGAATCCTTGCCAAATTCATATTATGTGTTGATTCTTATAGATTGTTCCTTATATCGTTCTCAAAATTGTTGTTTCAGAACCATGTCTTCCAACGACTCTTTCTCTATCTCCACTCCCCAGAATTAGACCGTAGAGATCCTGATTGCACTGCAAAGTCTGAAGGAAGTCCAGGAGCTAACGAGCGACCTGTTAGCTGAAGGACTGAGAAGGCAAGTAAATCAGGCACCATCAGAAGTCTCCAATCGTAAAGGGATCCCTGCTAGACGAGGAAAAGAGGGGAAGATGAAGCGCCCACTTGTTTCCCCGCGACAGAAGCAACAGAAGACCCAATGTTGTGGGTACTGCAAGAGGCTAGGATATCTTCAAAGGGATTGTCGCCGCGCCCAGGGGAAATGCCTGATTTGCGGATCCAACGAACATCTTATCAACAGTTGCCCTAAAAGGAAAGAGCTACAAGGAGGAGACTCGTCCACTTCTGCCAAGTGATGATTATTGCGTAGTTTGAACTTCGAGGATAGGGTGGACCCAGCGCAGGATTCAACTCGTGTGACGAGAATGCAGCAGTCTAGTAATCGAAGAAGAGTTATCATGTTTTTTGCTTTTAATAAAATGTTGTCACGTGTAAATATTTCTCTTTTCTTTTGAGATCCTGTATCCGTTAAACTTTTGGCTGAATGTAATAAAATCCTGAGTTGTGATGTATGTATCATCTCTTTTCCCCCTCACTTTACTTATACCATTCGTTGCATCAGTATTCTAGATTTTGTTTTCAGTCCTTGCTTACCGCATATTTTCTTGTACTCCGTATCCTTGATTTTTCCTAATATGTTCCACTGTCTGATCGTGTCTCTTTCTTTTCAGACCATGACCCACCCTGGAGCAGCGCCGCATCTAGATGAGGATGCACAGTCATGTGTTTCCTTAGACTGCATACTGGTGAGTTCTGACGATGAGGTCAACGGTCCCCAGGTCATTTTCGGAAACAGCGATTTCGAGGAAGAAGGAGCCGCCGCCACAGAGGTTGACATGATAGGCGATTCCGACGAAGAGGAAGGAGACCCTGAAGAGAACCCGATAGAGGAAGATCCCGAGGAAGGCCCGATAGAAGAAAATCCAGTGGAGGAAAATCCCATGGAAGAGAATCCAGAAGAAGAGAATCATATGGAAGCAGACCTCGATGAAGAAGCTCCAGCCAAGGAAGAAGGACCAGAAGAACAAGACCCTGCGGTGGAAGAACTCCCAATGGAGGTCCCTGCGAGGCGCTATGGAAATGGACGTCCCTACCTGAGTGCGCGAGCCTACCGTAACCTGCTGAATCTCCACAACCGCGACTGACGGGATTTAATCGTTGTCTTCTCTGGCCAAATAAATTTGCGTATAGTTTAGGGCCATCTTCGCTTTTCGAGAGTGTTTTGTTTCGAATTTTCTGGAATGAAATAAAATTGGCTGAGTTCGCTAATCTTTTGATCTTCTTGGTTCACATGATGCTTGGCTGTTTCCCCTGTACATTTATTTTCTCCTGAGATTCATTACCGTTCACCCTTACACCCTGGGCTGACCCGACCCCAATCGCTTCGACCTTCAGTCTAAAGCCGTCACACTCCGATCTTTTGAATGAGCCACACTCCATTGTAATCCCTACCCTAGCTAGCCCTATACATTTTTGTGCTTTTCCCTGTTACCCTAACTATATTTAGGGACATCATTATTCGTAAATTTAGTTTTCATTATTTTGTATTTATCGAAGAGTGCGTGTTATTGACTACTCCGTTTTATGTATTTTAAGTACACTACTATTATTCTCATTTTTCGGTAGCGCGACCATATGTATTACACATATTATTTTGGTGCTATGCTTCTTATTTTCACCATGTGGCTTTCTAAGTTATGTTAAAATGGTTTGATTGATACGTTATTCTAAAAATGTTTTAAACCACCGACAAGTCCTTCACTGCTTCATTATGATTATGCCTTATACTTATTATTTCTGCTGTGCTACTTTTGATATACTTATATGTGCACATATTTGGGTTTCGATTTTATCGAACACGCCTCGAATATTATTGTTCGTTATTGTCATCTATATTCTCGTATACATGTAATTTGCCCTTATAGTTGTTCCTGCCTTATACTTATTTAGACCTATCCTTTTTGGTATGTTGTTCTTACATATTTAGACCTTCAAAATTTCATCCACCCGTTTTAAGTAAATCACTAAGTGTTAGCATTCGATGTGGTAGCC
The DNA here is from genome assembly GCA_030015575.1 of Agapanthus africanus. NCBI lineage: Eukaryota > Viridiplantae > Streptophyta > Magnoliopsida > Asparagales > Amaryllidaceae > Agapanthus > Agapanthus africanus. The sequence continues at coordinate 387,130,882 of CM057349.1, read as the reverse complement.
TTTCGCTTGTTATTTTGTATTTTATCGTTATTTTAATTTCGAGGACGAAATTTTCTTTAAGGGTGGTATGATGTAATATCCGGTTTTCATCTACGCCAATACCTGTATTCAAATAAAATATTTTACCCATTTTACATTTTACATTATATTCTAATTAATTTTGATTTCTTATGAACCCAACCCTAAGCCCAAGTCCGTATTTTAATCCCACTCTTTTCTTTCAAAATTTTCTAGAGCCCAAACCCAACAACCCAAATCTTTATTTCAAAAATAACACTTATATTCAAATTATCTACTCATTCCTCACTTTTCAAAATTCAAATTTTATACCCTCAATTAAACCAAAATCTTACCCAATTAAATTTCATTAATCCTCTCACATTAAAACTTTTTCCCGTTTCTCTCTCTCGTTTAATTTTCTTTAATTAATAATAAAATCCCACGTTTAAATCTCTCTCTCTTCCTTAAAATCCTCCAACGTTAATATTCACGTTCTCTCTCCCTCTATTCTCACCCCTCTTTCTTTTTCCCTCACCATCTCTCTCCCTCGTTCTCCTTCCTCCTCCTCTTCCCGCTCCCTCTTCCGACCCACGCCCACATCACACCGACGCCGCGCTCGCCCCGCCACTATCGCCGGCATCTCTCCTCTCTCCAAAACCTCGAGCCCCTCTTCTCCTCTTTGATCCCCACCTCACCTGCAACCCGACGAACCCATCCTCCCCTCTCAACGCAGCTCCTCAACGTCACCACCTCCTCTTCTATAACACCCCAAGACATCATAATACCAACCCATCATCACCCGATCACCCTCCTCTTACCCAACAAGCCTCGAGCTCACCGCCATCCACCTTCACCGAGCACCACACGGCCAAGCCGACCTCCCTCCTCACCGCCGTCAACTCCTCTGTGGACCCCGCCTTCGGCCTCCCCATTGACATTATCGCTCACTACTACATCCCTACTCGACAACAAACCGAGAACTCGTCTCTTTCTTCTCCTCTACTCTGCTGCGACCACCAAACTCGCCATTGCCATCTCTGCCCCACGTCCACCTCGTCGCTGCTCCTTGCCCAGACCTCTGTACCTAGCTCCAACTAACACCAGTGCCAAAACCGAGCCCAAGCCCCAGCCGAGCCTCAGTCATTTCATCGAACACCTGTATCCGTTGCAATCGCCACCGCCTTTGTCGTTGTCGCCGTTGACAGCGTCACCTCTATCACCATGGATATCGCCGCCGTAGCTGTTGCTTCACATGCTTCTCGGCCATTATCGTCTTTAGGCAAGTGATCATCACTTGCTTCACATGCTACTAGTTTTTCTTATCATATAGTTATATATATATATTGTATTTAACAATCAAGTTAATTAGAAAATCATGGATTTTGGATAAGTCTCACGATCCCCTGCTTATACTTTGTTTGACAGAGTTTATGAGTCGAGCTTTTATTCGACTCTAACCACGTACAAAATATATTGGCCAATTAAACGAAACAAAAGCTCTGATTGCCATACATTTAAAATAAGTAGTTGATACTAAACGTTACGTGAAAACCTAGCTGTAAATGGCAGAACTTATGTTCGTTAAACCCGATTACTATTTACATAGGTGCTGCTGAAATTTGGTTGAATATCAATATTGTTTCACCCATAAAATGTTACCCCGAAAATCATTGCGGAATCAGAATTTGTCTAAACACACAAGACCGTTAAATTCACGATAAATCTTTTACAAATCGGATTGGAGCATTCCATAGCTCGTACTGAAGATAACAAATTAACCTACAGTAATCTATAATTTATTTCAAAATTTGAACTAGTTATGATAGGGAAAACTGGGGAGAATTACGACCCTGGACTGCAGTCCAGAGCAGTAATCCCAGTTCACCCTTGTTTTGAGATCACCGTATAACATCGCTCAAATGCGAAAATATGCGGAACCCTATATCGTTACGTTGAAAATTGAGTTAGATTTCTTACCCCACTAGTTTCACTGGATTCCTTAACTGTATGATATTTTTTAACATATTTTATAACGACGACGTGTTCTGCTAAATTCTGCAGCGGCAGATTTTACACATTGAACTTAACATGACCATAACTCCATGTGAAATAGAATATTACTGATCTGCCAATTGCATTGGAAAAATAACTGTTAACCCTAGATATCGTTCAACTATAGTGTCGCCTAAATCTGATCCCAACTGGGATTAAAATGCGTTGCGAAATGGACTTATGATTTTGAAACCGGATTTCCAGCAGTGAACGCTTAAAATGAAATGGCCATATCTAGTGATCCTGAAACCCGATTGACGTGAAACTAAATTCGCTGGATAGATAATCACACATACTACTTATCTCCTGTTCATTGTTTCGCTAAATTTTGGCATATATAATTTATGATAAATTATGCAAGTGGTAGGACACCGACATATGACATCTTAATCCTTCCTTCCATATTGTTTTCTCATCACATCATATGTATATGTTATCGCATTAGTAGCCTAATGATCATGTGCATTACCCAGTGTTAGGTATTAGTGGTGATTGTGGCAAGTACGTTAGTGTTTGTGCATGAGTGGATAAGTGAAAGTGACACGTACTTGTACACAATCAGTGAACACTATTATTCTATTGCATTGTCGACATCTGTGGGATGCGTGTAAGTGTGAATATAAGTGGTATGAGACACTTATGGAAGCTCTTGCATGGGTGTCACAGATAAGGCACCAGACACTGCCATTTATCTTGGGTATTAGTCGGGACGTGCTTGATGGAGATCCTGTCTCCAGTTCTCGCGCAGACTTGTCATGGACCGACCGGTATTTGAGGTTATGGTTGGCGTTTGATGTAGACCGCGGGGTGTGGGGTAGTTTGAGTGTGAGTTCAACAGAATCTCAGGAGTCCCATGCCAGCTTATATATATATGGAGATATATGGAGATTTACAGGGTACATGATTATTACCGTGAGTTATATTTTGGGCCCGTGGTCCCTTGCCCTTGGGTCCTACCCTTGGGTGGAGAACACTCGCGAGTGGTTGACTCTCACACTTGGACTGACGATAGGCTTAGTGACCTGTACAGTGAGACTTAGAGACTGATAGGGATAATGGAATTGATATACATTACTTACTGTGTTGACATACCTGGCATACTATTTTTACTGCTTTACCGTTCACCCGATCTATTGGACACTTCATTGGTTACTGCATGTTCATATCTTTACCGTCTTGATTTACTATTATATATCTATTTTCACTATTCGAGTTGCCACTTGCATCTATATATTTATATTGCTATCGTGTCGCTCTGACGACCTGAGTATGCATGCTCAGAGTGAGGAGTGGATCTAGCCAGGACCAGGACCAGACGTACATCGCGGACATCTTGATTAGCTATCCAGAGTTATACTCTTTTTACCTCCATCAGGTCAGTTCTTTGTATTGTTTTGTTTCAGATACTGCATTTCTCATTACTAGTGCGTTGTTTTCTAATTACCACGTAAAGCTAGAAGCCGAAGTGTGACTACGGCAGGATATTTCCCTGACCGTCGGAGCATGGCTGGCCTTGTCAACCCCTCGTATTCCGTATTTTGGGAAGCGGGGCGTGACACACATGCTGATAACTGCCAATATCTTGGCTGCAACAATTGCACCGTTTCCAAATCTTGAAATTTTATTACTCGTTCTCAGTTCTCTACCTATCGTAGCCCATGTAATATCTTACATATATGGGACCCTGGCCCGGTATCTCATACTCAGGACGTAGAGGTTACTGAGAAACAGTTCTCAGTAATGAATACACCCGAAGAAGATGCATCAGTATGCACTTCCTTCGTTTGGGCGCCACGGGAATCCTGGTAATCCTCTATTTCCTACTCGGTCTTATAACAATTATAAGTTGGAGCGGGATCAACGTTCCCCAGCACAGTATAACAAGCGGGTTAGGTCAATACATCCATATTATTATCTTGATTAAGGCGTGACATGGTGGCTACCTGGAGAGAGAGAAGAAAACACTCTGCTTGCGCTTTTGCAAGATTTAGTTGGTTATTATTTTAACTAATCGGGATGGCTCCCACTGTTTTTTATCAAATCTTCCTTCAAACCCTAAAAGGAAAGACTAGCCGGGATTAATTACACACTACAAGTTCGCCAATCTTTCAGCCAGGCCAGTGCCGGTACTTTGAGGGAGGTTCCCCATGCTTTCGCACGGACCTAATTAAAATAAATCTCGTTTTCCCAGAGGCATAACCCCGTTGACAACTTTCTAGACACCTACTTGATCGGCTAATTGTAAAGTGTAAAACTCTTCAAGGAGTAACAATTACTCGCGGTGGGTATCGGGATCCAACTATCTCATAGAAGGTATGCAATCTCATTGCAAATTTCAACACTTGAAATTCCCGATAATTTTTCCCCTTGCACCCTGTGACCTTGACGGAGGTCAACAAACCATAAGCTACTAGTCAAGTTCAACCCGTCATTTCTTGATTGAATCAAACCCACCCGCACGACCCTTGACGGAGGTCAAGAAGGTCGTACGACTACCTTAATCCAATCTGCATCATATGCATAAGCAGATAAATACTAGTCAGCTACCGCACACTACGCCTTGACGGAGGTCAACAAATGTAGAACGAATACTAAGTAGAACTTATCTGAAATGACGGAGGGCTACGACAGGTTTTTCAGAAAGCCTATTGCATAATGAACTTGATATCATTGTAGAATCAAATGATTTGAAATGGAGTGTTTTTTAGGCCTTTGCTAGTTTTGCTGAAGAGGTCACTCCCGGTAAAGGGATCTCGGCTCTTTCCTCATCGAATGAGGTGCAAGATATTCATAATACCACTATGCAAAGCAAGAACTAGGAAAAACAATCAAAAGACAAAACCGAGGGTTGTAGCATCTACCAGTTATTGCTAAAGGGGTCACTCTCGGTGAAGGGATCTCGGCCCTTTCCTTATCGAATAAGGTGCATGATGTTCTATAAGGAACACCGCTATGCAAAGCAAGAACTGTAGCTACCTGTTTTTGAAAATTCGATTGCACAACAACTTTAGGTTTCTTTTCTTTCATTAATCATATTAATGAAGTCACATCATTTAAGTCACCTTAACATCACAGATAAATACGACGTACACTTATGCCATCCGCATTCGCCTCGATGTCCCCTCATGCATCGTCAGGTTAGGTAACTAACGGCAGAGCGGGGCAGGGCTAGCGCGGGTGTAAAACATAAGTAACTTCTATATAATATATCATATATACTATATACAGTATCTATCACAACATATCAAATGATCACATCACAGATATCGCAGCAGAAGAAACATATGAAATATTGGATATACTAGGAGGTCCGTATTTTATTTTGAGCCCCTATAAAACACGGATTCCACGGTTGCGATGAATAGCCAAACCCACACCCCTAGACCCCTACGAGAGCGGCAAGTAACCCTACCAATTCTATAGTTAGGAGACCCGGTCTCGACTTCTCGAGTTGGTCTCCCACTGGACTCTAGAACCCGGTTACTTGTGCTCTCTTCCTTGGGTCTATCCTAGTGCGGAAAAGTAAATAATATACATATGGTGACATCAACCTCAACCCGGAAGTTCTCCAATAAAAGAATATTACATACATTTAATTTTTACATGAATGAAAATGAAAACTCTCATCTCATATAAAAACCGCGGCTATTCAAAACGCGGCGATCCAATATAACATATCCAGCAACACATAACATCACATGTCATCAACGTAAGTAAATATGCGTATCCCAATTGTCGTTGACTTATAGCAACGAAACCGGCGATATCATATATTACACTTACGGTCGCAGAGAAGAAACTGTAAAACTACAACATTTGGAATCCACAAACACCATAACATCATAAATCCAAAATATCACATACTTCGCATTTCATGCCTAACAGTATGAATTCCATATATTGTATCACATTACAGAAAAAACTAGACGATGTTAAACATTCCAATCGAATCATTAAACACCAAAAATTACCCAGAAAGCTCAACACTTGAGCATAGTTTTAAAGTTTTTCAGCACACGCCACAGTACCAATGAACCAGCCTAGAAGGGCCAAACAATGCCTCACATGTGGCACTGCTGGACCACCACAAACCCGAGGGTTCAGTGGCGGTTCTGACAGTCACATAATCGAGCTAAGGTTTTGTTCTTCTAGAAGGTCCATCGCATAACTTGCATAATCTCTGAAAGCTTTTTAACTATGGGAAAAATCGAACACTTGGAAAATTTTCCGGCAAGGAAAAAGTGGGTATTTGACATCCGATTGAACTTTTTAATAACGTCTAAAGTTACCCGAAAACAGTTAAAATTACAGACGAAACACTCCGACTTGTCATTATAGTAAATTAACATCACATGAAAATTTAGCAAAAATAAACAACACCTGAAGCACCAAAACCCATGTAACATAACACTGGAGAAATTTGGAGGGGGGCTCGGATAGGACCGGTATGGGGGGGTCTCAGGGGGTCTCACCGGCCCAAAAGTTCCCAAATGACACCAAATTTGACCAGTGTTCATGTTATCACATATATATGACTCTGTACATGTTTAAAAAAATTTTAGGGCTCGTTTTAAAATCGACAGAAACATAGATTTTAGGGTTTCAAGTTCGGAGTTTGTTTCGTGTTCGTAATCTAACATTATCCGTATAATCTCCTAGCTAGGCTCTGATACCACTGTAGGGTTCCTATCGATCGCAGCAAGGTTTTGGGAGACATCGTTTATGCCATTTTTAAAAAATTGTCGTTAAAATGAACTCTAAACTAGAATCGTTAGCTAAAGATATAATACGGAAACATAGTAAACCATTTACAATCTAAGTGAAATAGAAAATACAACCTTTGTAGATCGGTCCTTCACTTCATAAGCTCCTTGTAGTAGTCCCTTTGCTGCGATCGTCGAGCTCCCGGACTCTTGCATGGCTTCGCGTAGAGAAATGAGCGATCTTGCTTGAAGACTTCGAGGCCGAAGATGATCTGCGTCGATGGAATACTAGCTCAAGCTTCTACTTCACTAACTAGAGAATTAGTGAAGCAAACACCTTAAACTAAAGTTCTAGTCCAGTAGAGGATGATGAGATAGGAAGTGGGTTCACTTTAGAATTTCTTTTCTCACAATATTTCTCACTTTGGATCAAACCCTAGAAAGCTTTTGGCTTTGAGGAAGAAGATGAACAAATAGATGAGAATGAAAATGATCAAGTGAGAGAGCTAACCATGGGTGAGTGGGTATCAAATACTAACTCATGTAGAGACATAACCATGGCTAATCCAAAATGGTTAGGTTAACAAAATATCTAAATTAAAAACAAAGTTAGTGGACTTTGTCAAAGCAAAACAAGCTTCTACAAGCTTCATGCTCTTTCCAAATATCCACTAATTTTGTAATGATCTTAAATAATTATAACCCACCATTATAAATAGAATGGTGTGTGTCTCATACACCCATGTATGATGTATCAACAACCATGATACAAAAAGAAAAACACAATTTAATATATATCACATATATATTAAATGTGCACATGTGAGAAAAAGATTCTTAAGTGACAAATGTTAGTTAATGTAAATTAGTATATCAAATATACAATTATACACTAAATTATCAAATCAACACTTGACTTAATAATCCGGCTATATCACATATAACCGACTAACACTAAATGTACCAATTTATCGAATCAACACTTGATTCGATAACCCGATTATATCACATATAACCGACCGATACAAAAGTCGCGAGAATAGAATACGGTATTGCATACACGAATTATTCTCGGTTCCGCACATATCACATATGTGCTCCTATTTCGTTTTTCCTAAGCCAGTAAAACCTCTATTTAGGACTCTACAGAGTCGTCAATACGCCGGCAGCAAGTGATGATCACATCAAGCTACAAGCCGTCAGCAGTACTAGCTGGACGTAACGGCTACCCGGGTATTGAGCGATCAGAAGATCAGCAAGCAAGCCCGCTCCAACTCCTGCAAAAGCCTGACAGTGACACTACCGTACGGTCCGGTCTTCTCGTCTGATATGTCGCATATCAAGTCTAGGGGTGGTAAACGTCAGACCCTAATAACCGATAAGTCATGCCGATATGAGGCTCATAACGGGTCGAGAAACTACTGGTAACACTTACCGGTAAATCTCTAAACCAGCCCTGACCAGGGACTTCCCTGTTATGGCCAATCGAGCACAGCGCAACATCACGCCCAATATCGGGAGAGACGAAACCCCTCTTATCGCTCATTGCCTCCATGTGACTCGGGACTGTACCCAAAAACCACCGTTTTTCACGCCCTCTTGGATGTGGTAAGGTGGAAATCAAAGCACAGTGGGAATCACACAAGACTCTATGACGATCTCGGGTCTACAGACTAACCTGTACCAGTGTCACCAGAGAACTGCTATCTGACGTGAGGTATAATACCATCTGGGAGTTCTCGTCGAGTCCGTCCAGTGTACCCAGTCTCCACTGAGCACCCGTACATCATCTGTGATGTCAAACACCAATGGATATAGGGTCATCCATCACCCATCTATATGGGTCGTGAAGCTATACACTAGTCTACTCTGGTATATCGATGCCCCGTCTCGATAAACCCACGACTAGGGACCTTGAAGGATGTACTTATGGACTACCATATCCCCACTAGTATGATCCACATCATAGTCTAGGTAGTCAAGTACACATCCTAAGGGCTTTACCAACATGTAACAGAGAGATAATCAGTGTACACGTTAAGGTAAAGAGTAACCAGAAAGCATACTATCATGTCGAGCAAGAAAGTCCTCCCTATATATGTCCACACATCCACTACAATATACATCTCATGTATAGTAATGGCCTCTAGGCCATACATATAACTAACAAGTGCATGACATACACTCACCATGGTTGTATTTCTAACCTTATGAGTTTCATTCATCATCTTCTTTCTCACTTAAGAAAAAGCTTGCTAGTTTTTTCTAAGTGATGATACCTTGTGAGAAAAATAAATCTAAAGTGAGCCCACTTTCTACTTCATCATCCTCTACTATTAGCCATTTAGTTTAAGGTGTTTGCTTCACTAATTTCACACATTAGTGAAGAGATAGCATGAGCTCCAGTCTTCTCGACGTAGATCATCTTCGGCTTCGAAGGCATTGAGCAAGCTTGTTCGGTTCTTCATGTGAACCCTTACTAGAGTCCGGGTCTTCACAACTTGCAGCGACATGGAGCTTTAGAAGTGAAGGACCGGTCTACAAAGCTTGTATTCCCTCATTCACTTAGATGTAAAGTGTCTACATTTAGTTTCGTCGGATTTTCTAGTATTGATTCTAGCGTTAGGGTTAGTTAGAACGACAAATTTTTGAAATTGGTATGGACGATACCTCCCGAATTCTTGCTACCGTGCTAGGCAGCCCTACAGTAAAAGGCCACTTGGAAACTTGAACACTTGATGGTTCTATTTTGAGAAGTTTAGGGTGGTGTTGAATATGAGAGTGAGATGAGAGCTATGGTTTGATGTTAGGATTTTTGTTGATTGAGAGGGTGCTAGCCATGGAGTTTAGAGAGGTTTGGGGGAGAATGATGGAGAACTTGAGAAGAAAATGAGATTGAGATGAAGGAATGAAAGAGGGAAATGGGAGGGGACAAGGAGGTGATGAAGGAGGCATGGCATAAGCCCATGCCTTTCATGTCCTCTCTCTCTCTACTATTCTACTATGTAAGAAAAATACATAGCCATGCCATAATTTTGAAAATTGAATAAAACCCAAATCACAGTTTTAAACCTTTGTTAACTAGCCCTGGCACCTTAAGTGCAAAATTAGGAAAAAGAAATACTAGTTTTATCATGACAAGATCTATAATTATCTTTATATACCCAATTTATGATAACCCAAATAAATAATTGGTATTATTCTAATAAAACATATCATATTATATTATTATTTAAATTCGAAACTAATATTTATTATTTTTCTGAAATGTTACATTTTCTTTCTCTAAATCCAAAACTAAGGCCAAGGGGAAGAAGAAGAAGGTCTCTGTTAGTTATATGTATGCCCTAGAGGCCATTACTGTACATAGGATGTATATTGTAGTGGATGCTGGGACATATATAGGGAGGACTTTCTTGCTCGACATGATAGTATGCTATCTGGTTGAACTTTACCTTAACATGTATACTGATTGTCTCTCTGTTACATGTTGGTAAAGCCTTTAGGATGTATGCTTGACTACCTGGACTATGATGCGGATCATACTAGTGGGGACATGGTAGTCCATAAGTACATCCTTCAAAGTCCCTAGTCGTGGGTGTATCGAGATGGGGCATCGATATACCAGAGTAGACTAGCGTATACCTTCTCGACCCATACAGATGGGCGATGGATGATCCCATATCCATTGGTGTTTGACATCAGAGATGATATACGGGTGCTCAGTAGAGACTGGGTACACTGGACGGACTCGCCGAGAACTCCCAGATGGTATTATACCTCACGTCAGATGGCAGTTCTCTGGTGACACTGGTACAGAGTAGTCTGTTGACCCGAGATCGTCATAGAGTCTTGTGTGGTTCCCACTGTGCTTTGATTTCCATCTTACCACGTCCAAGAGGGCGTGCAAAACGGTGGTTTTTGGGTACAGTCCCGAGTCACATGGAGGCAATGAGCGATAGGAGGGGATTCGTCTCTCCCGGTATAGGGAGTTGATGTTGCGCTGTGTTCGATTGGCTATACCAGGAAATCCCTGGCCAGGGTTGCTGAGATTTACTGGTAAGTGTTACCAGTAGTTTCTCGAATTGTTATAGACCTCATATCGACACGACTTATCGAGCTATTGGGGTCTGACGTTTACCACCCCTAGGCGAGATATGCGACATATCAGACGATCAGACCGGACTGTACGGTAGTGTTACTGGTTGGATTCACTGGAGTGTGAGCGGGCTTGCTCGTCGATCTTCAGATTGCTCAATACCCGGGTGGCCGTTACGTTTAGCAGACCGCTTGCGGCTTGTGGGTGTTTGATATGATCATCATCTGCTGCCGGCGTATTGACGAGTCTTTAGAGTCCTACACAGAGGTTTCCTGGCTCAAGCGAAACGAAATAGGAGCGCATATGAGATATGTGCGGGACCGAGAATAATGCGTGTATGTGATACCGTATTTCATTCTCGCGATCAATGTGTCGGATGGTTGTATGCGATATAACCTAGTTATCGATTCAAGCGTTGAATCGATAAGCCGATACATTGAATACTAGTCGGTTGTGTGCGACATGACCGGATCATTGAATCAAGTGTTGATTTAATGATTTAATGCATAATTATATATTTGATATATTACTTTGCATTAACTAGTATTGGTTCACTTTAAATGGATTTTCTCAATTGGATTGTGCACATTGTATATGTGATATACATTTGTACATTTGATTGTATCATGTTTGATGATACATGATAGTTTGGTGTATGGATTAAACCATGGTTGGTCAATGGTTAGGGTTTCTTTTGCTTCATTTATTCATTTATTTATCCATTTTGTTTATTTTAGCAAAAGAAAATAATGAAGAGATAATGGTGGCTTTCTTTGTTTGTTTATGAACCTTCATGAAGGTTTGACCTAAGTGACCATTTTGTCTTCATGTCTTAACCCAACCATTCACTAACCCTTGTTAATTCTCTACACCTAACTATGGTTTGATTATGATAAGGATGATTATTCTTTTCTATTCTTGAATAATTATCATAACTTATCATCTTCTTCCTCTTCTTCTTCTTAATGAAAAAACCTTACTTCATCAATGGTGGATTGATGAAACAAGTGAGAAATCCAATTCTAAAGTCTACCCACTTCCTATTTCTTCATCCTCTACCTCTTGCCAAGTAGTAGAGTGTGTTTCCTTCACAAGTTTTCATGGCTTGGTGAAGGTGGAGCTTGATCTAGCGATGCTTCGACGTAGATCATCTTCGGCACGTCGTCGATGACCTAGCCCACTTCTTCTCCGATGAAGCCGACGCAAGAGCCCGAATTTCGATTTGGACAGCGAGGATACTTCGTTGCGGAGCTATGGAGGTGGAGAACCGGATCTACAAAGGTTGTATTTCCGTATCTCTTAGTTAAGTGTTAACTAGTTTATTGTTTCGCCTAGATTTCTAGCCAACGGTCCGTAGTCGGGTTTCTCGGCACCTAGATTTTTTGAAATTGGCATGGTTGATGCCTTGTGAGACCTCATTAGGGTGCCTAGGAACCCTACAGTGGTATCAGAGCCTAGCTAGAGCCTTAGGCGAAGTCTAGACGGAATTTGAAGTCTGAACGACCCGAAAATCCAAACCTAAACATGCTCTCTGTCCTTTTTCTAAAAACAGGAATTTTTGTGAATTAAAAATATGCAGAAAAATCAGCAGGCAATTTTAAGAGATACTGTGAAGTTCGACTGTCTAACTCCATCAACCTGCCGCGGTTCCGCGGCCGTACGGCATCATTGGTCAGCGAATCTTACACAGTAACTCCTAATAGATAGTGCTGGACTTTCTGGGAATTTTTAATATTTATTCAAGAGTTGAATTTTCTGGGGTTGTTTTGGGGATTCGGTGTTTCGATCGGAGTATCAGATTTTGTCTATGTGGCTTTCCGGATAAATATTAGAATATGTTAAAAAGTTCGACCGGATATAAATACCCAATTTTTCCCCTGTCGGGAAATTTCCAAGTGTTGGATTTTTCCGTAGTTTAACGACGTTCTAAGTAGTGCAAGTAACGCGATGGTCCCTCTAGAAGACAACAAACCTTAACTCGATTATGTGACCGTCTTGAACTGCCCTTTGAACCTTCGGGTTTGGGGCAGTACGGCGTGCCACATGTGAGGCGTTGGCTTGACCCTTCTACGGCTGGACCGTTGGTACTGAGGCACGAACGGAATGTTGTTAGACTTATTTCATGTGTTGAGCTGTATCGGGAAAACTTGGGTGTTTGACTGTTCGATCGAAAAGTTTAACATTTTCTGTTTATCTGGAATGGGATACAATAATTGGAATTCATAAATAGTTATGAGATAACTGAATGAATGTTATAAACATAGCAGTTTAGTCTCACTTGATCGGTTGCCACGGAATTTTGATGTGATCAAAAGTCCGTCGCAATCACGTAGCGTACGCGGATACTCGCCGGGTAAACTTAATAGACAGCCTCACTCCATAGCCCTGACCAAGTGACTGTAGGAGAACCCCGTCGCCGAAAGCATCCGTTTGGGTGCTCGCGGTGGCGGTGTTCCGCCTTGGTGCACTTCGTCGACGGCGTCGGGGGTGCGGCCGTCTACTGAAGTTTGCGACGAGCATTCGATCAGGATGTCGGGAATCTTGTTGAATTGCCCGACTTGGTATTGAAAAGAGTTTTCGATAATGAGACTAAAATGCGGGGTTTATAATTGTTAGGCATGCGATGTCTAAGTAATTCATTTGGTCAGGCATGCGATGTCTGAGGTGGTTGCGGATTCCAACTGTTGTAGTTTTACACTTTCTTTTCTGTGACCGTAAGTGTAATATGTGATATCGCCGGTTTCGTTGCTATATATCAACGACAATTGGGATGCACATGTTTACTTACGTTGATGACATGTGATGTTATGTGTTGCTTGATATGTTATATTGGATCGTCGTGTTCGAATAGCCGGGGGGGTTTTATGTGAGATGAGTGTTTTTCATTTTCATTCATGTAAAAACTTGTATGTAATATTCTTTTATTGGGGCGCTTCCAGGTTGCGGAAGATGTCACCCTTTGTATATTATTTACTTTTCCGCACTAGGATAGACCCAAGGAGGAGGGCACAAGTAACCGGGTTCTGGAGTCCAGTGGGAGACCAACTCGAGGGGTCGAGTCCGGGTCTCCTAACTCCAGAATTGGTAGGGTTGCTTGCCGCTCTCGTAGGGGTCTAGGGGTGTGGGTTTGGCTATTCATCGCGACCATGGAATCCGTGTTTTATACTGGCTCGTATTGAAAACACGGACGTCCTAGTATATCCAATATTTCATATGTTTCTTCTGCTGCGATATCTGTGATGTGATCATGTGATGTTCTGTGATACATACAGTATATAGTATATATGATATATTATATAGACGTTACTTATGTTTTACACCCGCGCTAGCCCTGCCCCGCTCTACCGTTAGTTACCTAACCTAACGGTGCACGAGGGGACATCGAGGCGAATGCGGATGGCATAAGTGTACGTCGTATTTATCTGTGATGTTTAGGTACTTAAATGATGGGACTTCATTAATATGATTAATGAAATAAAAGAAACCTAAGATGTTGTAGAATCGAATTTCAAAATAAAACAGGTAGCTACAGTTCTTGCTTTGCACAGCGGTATATATGATATATCCTGCACCTTATTCGATAAGGAAAGGACCGAGATCCCTTCACCGGGAGTGACTCCTTTAGCAATAACTGGCAGATGCTACACACTCGGTTTTCCTTTTGATTGCTTTTAAGAGTTTTTGCTTTGCACAGTGATATATATGATATATCCCGCACCTCATTCGACGAGGAAAGGACCGACGATCCCTTCACCGGGAGTGACTCCTTTAGAAAAACTAGAAAAGCCTCAAAAACACTCCATTTCAAAAATTCATTCGATCCTACAACGATATCAAGTTCATTACGCATTAGGTTTTCAGAAAAACCTGTCGTAGCCCTCCGTCATTTCAGATAAGTTGTATATAGTATTCGTGCTGCATTTGTTGGCTTTCGTCAAGGTGCAGTGTGCGGTAGCTATATGCTGCTTATCTGCCAGCATACGATGCGATTGGATTAGGGTAGTCGTGCGGCTTTGTTGGCTTTCGTCAAGGGTCGTGCGGGTGGGTTTAATTCGATCAAGAAATGTACGGGTTGAACTTGACTAGCGGGCTATGGTTTGTTGGCTTTCGTCAAGGTCATAGCACGTTAGGGGCAAAATATTATCGGGAATTTCAAGTGTTGAAATTTGCAATGAGATTGCATACCTTCTATGAGATAGTTGGATCCCGATACCCGCTGCGAGTAAGTGTTACTCCTGGGAGAGTTTTATACATTACAATTAGCCGATCAAGTAGGTGTCTAGAAAGGTGTTAACGGGGTTACGCCTCTGGGAAAACGAGGTTTACATTAATTAGGTTCGTGCGAAAGCACGGGGGACCTCCCTCAAAGTACCGACACTGGCCTGGCTGAAAGATTGGCGAACTTGTAGTGTGTAATTAATCCCGGCTAGTCTTTCCTTTTAGGGTTTGAAGGAAGATTTGATAAAAAGCAGTGGGAGCCATCCTGATTAGATAAAATAATAACCAATCTATTCTTGACAGAGCGCACGCTGAGTGTTTTCTTCTCTCTCTCTCTGTCACGACCCGCAGGGTACGGAACGTGACTGGCACTTAAGTTTACGAAACGTCTAAAGACGTCCGTAAAATAAGTAAGCCAAAGCCCAGAAAACAAAACCAATTAAGCAAAAGAGTGAAGAAAACCCAATCAATTGAAAGCGAGTTTATCAAATAAGTCATGTAAAACCCTTTTTAAAAACAATACCAATTTTTCCGAAAATTTCGGCAGAGTCTCCTTTGTAAATATTGGCCCCCAAAATGGGTACAACAAAATATATATGAATCCAACAAAATAGGGCATCCCCAAGCGGGAGCTAGCTCTTCGCCACAAGGCGGTCACAAATCCCACGCAATATAATGCAACAACAAGCAAAATAATCATAATGAAGCATAAGAAAAACAGCATGTCGACTCAAGTGAGCTCGACCCCAAAATACAGCATAAAAGTCCACAAACCTCACGGTCTCATCTCTAGGTCAATACAATAATACTGGTAGAAACAGTAGATGGAGTACACTAGATACAAAGAATATACAAGGTGGTACAAAAATAATAACATGACCCACCTATGAGCAAAACCTCGAGTCCAGGCAAAAGAGGCAAAAGAACAAGTGCGCCCGCCGCTACTGTACTGACGGAGCGGACCTGAAAAAGGCTGTGGCACAACGGGGGTGAGTTGCCAACTCGTGAGTAATAAATAACATCTACAAAGGCTATCGTATGCATGCACACAAGCATCCTAGCATCTAAAATACAGGTATGAATGGATGCACTAGCACGTGTGTATACAACATCAGTGTACGAATATGTATGCAACATGAATATCTGAGGTCTCAATAGGTATCTATAAGAAACATTTTATCTCTTTTTTTTTGAAACTCTTTTAGAATGCCAGCATAATACTCAAGGAATCGACGAGAACCGGTGTCCAGCAACGACACCTAAAAGCTGTCTCAAATCTCATAAATCCATGTCATAGTGTCTCTGGCCTCAGCCGTCCGGCTGACCCATCTCAAATATCAATATCTCATCATCTAGCGGCCACGGTCGGTATCCTCTGGATATCCACCGTCCCAAACAGTCACCGGTAGGTAATCCGTCCCCTGCCAGGCTCAACGTCAACACCACATTCCTCTTGCCCCGGGGAACCTTACCGGGCCCACCATGTACCCGTGACGGTTCCTCCACTCCTCGACACGGATTTCCAAAACCACAGCAAACTCATGGTGGACGACACTTACATCACTAGAAAACCGCAATTTACATATTTTAAAAAATATAGTAAGTTTAGAAATTTTGCGGCTTTCCCCCGAAATCCAGAAATATCATAAAATCTCAAGAAATCCTCATAAGTGCATATGTCAATGATAATGAATGCATATGGTATCAATAATCAAGTTGCGATGTGTGATTAATAGATTAGGCATGATCAATTAATATGATGAAGTACATGCACATGAATAGCAATCTTACGGTTTCATTTTAAGGAATTAAAGGCAATAGCACAAGTTTAAGTATCAATTAGTAAAAGGTTTCAATTTAAAGGTTATCTAGTGTGGTGGCATGGCAATTACCAGGGTGTGTGTGTAAGCATGAATAGTGCTCGTGCTGCATATAAAAACCCTGGCAATGGTGCAGGTGTCCTATAAAATGGTTTCGTCTAGGTATGTCAATATAATGCATGGATGCAGCAAATAGTCAACTAAGTATTTCACCCCTAATTACTAACATCACTAAGGATCTTGTAAGTTACTAAAACTATCGGGCGGCTTGCGCCATCCAACGATAGTCCCCCGTAGATGTTACATCTACTCACCGGAATCCCTGGCTAGCTGTGTCCAATCACCGCTTTCCCCTTTCGCGCCGCGTCTGACGTCTCCGCGACCGAACCTGAAATTTACATCAATACCAAACATAAGGTTACATATCAAGAATGACGCAAAACCCCAACGAAACTACTAATGTTCGCTAGCTAGGTACAACGTGTACAAAGTGCGCGGAACACACTCGAAAATCGCAAAAACTGCCAAAAAACGCCGATTTGGTCGCCCGGCAAAACTAAAACCCGACTACTCAAAACTCCGCGCTCACGCATCCTAAACGTCATAGGAGATGATAAAAACATCCCCAAGGTATCACAAATAATTCACCAAATAATTTTAATAAAAACCTAGTAAGCACAAACTAGTAATTTTGGTGCAAAAATCGAAAATTAGCGATACGGTTATCACAATCCAACCACACAACAAGCAATCTACAAACACTATAATTACAACACATTAGCAAAGATTCAAAACCTATTTTCCATAAACAACCATTACTTGAATTATATAACCTAGCAATTCTTAATCCAAACTATATATGAAAACCTTAAATTAACACTAATTTATAACTCAATTAGCAAGTTAACCTTCTAGATTAGGTTAGCAAAACAACTAGATAACAAATTAGATTTAATCAACCACATAATGGTGTGCTAACAAACCCTAGTTTAAAACAAACTACTCTTTTATAAACTAGATTAGAAATTAACTAAACTTTTAACACTAAAACCATATAATTAAAAGAATTTAGCCAAAAGAAATTAACTTGATGGAAATTATACCTCAATTTGAGATCTAGCAAGAATAAATTTGCTCCAAATGATGGCCTCAAGCATCAAGATCCAAGCTAGGGAGGTGAAGGAAAAGAAAGATGAAGGATGGGTTTAATTTGTAAGCTTGAAATTGCAATTTTGTTGAATTAAGCATGAAGAATTTTGAAGAAATGAAAAGAAAAGAGATGAAGAGGAGGGGGTGCAGGTTTCGGCCAGATTAGGGGGAAGGGGAGGGTGTGGGTGTGTAGGAAAAGTCATTGGTCAACTCTCCCAAAAGTCAAAGCACCATACTTCAACAACTATTTTTAAAATAAATTCCTAAACAAAACAATTCCACACATGAAGAAAAAGCAAGGTGAGGCCAGAAATTTCTGGACTTGATCAGGTGGGGCTGTCCTAGGGCTGAGGGAAGAGAGAGAGGGGTTTTACAAAAGAATTTTTATGCAAAAAGACCCCCTACAAGTCAAAAATTGCAAGTTTTAGCTTAAAATTCAATAATTTCGCTTTCTATACTAAAAATTAGTTAAAAATCAAAATAAAATACTAAAAATTTATGTTACCACTAGATTTTAATTATCATAATTTTAAAGATTAAAATTAGCCCGGAAAAATTTGTATTTATCGCTAATTTAATGTATTTTCTTACCGGCTTAAAATAATATTAAAAAATTGAAAAATTAGGGAAAATTTTTAAACGACCAGAATTTCATAATTAACTCATTAGCTACTAAAAACAAGCAATTACCTATCCATTTTAAGTATAATTAGCCCTAAACTGCAAAATAACGAGAAAGACGGTTTTCGGAAAAATACCGAATTTTCACCGATTTTCAGGAAAACACCAAAACGACTTTTCAAGACGCTACAATCTTCCCCCCTTAAAGAAATTCGGTCCCCGAATTTAAAAAAATATACCTACGCGTACCTTCAAAGAGATGGGGATATTTCTTCCTCATCTCGCCCTCGGTCTCCCAGGTAACCTCCTCGCTGCTCGGGCTACGCCAAAGGACCTTGACGGTTGGTATAATCTTCGACCTCAACTTCTTCACCTGCCGATCCAGGATGGCCACCGGCTGCTCTGCAAAAGAAAGGTCGCGCTCTAGCTGGACTGTCGGGTGCTGAATCGCATGCGAAGGGTCGTGAAGGTACTTGCGGAGCATCGAAACATGGAAGACGGGGTGAACATCGGGAAAGCTGGGAGGAAGAGCCAAACGATAAGCAACAGCGCCAACCCGCTCGAGGATCTCGAAGGGACCTACGAATCTAGGGCTAAGCTTCCCCTTTCGCCCAAAACGCATCACGCCCTTCATCGGAGAGACTTTCAGAAAAACATGGTCGCCAACTGCGAACTCTAATCTGCGAAGGCGCCTGTCTGCATACGATTTCTGCCTGCTCTGAGCCGCTCTCATCCGGTCTCGGATCAACTGTATCTTCGTTGTCGTCTCCTCAACAAGCTGCGGCCCCAAAATACTGCTCTCGCTGAGCTCTGTCCAACAAACGGGCGATCTGCATCTCCCCCCATACAATGCCTCGAAAGGTGCCATCTGAATAGTATCCTGGAAGCTGTTGTTGTAGGAGAACTCCACTAGAGGTAAATGATGATCCCAGCTACCACCAAAGTCTAAAACGCACGCTCTGAGCATGTCCTCGAGAGTCTGAATGGTCCGCTCTGACTGTCCGTCTGTCTGCGGATGAAACGCTGTGCTGAAGCTCAAACGGGTGCCCAAAGCCTCCTGAAGTCTCTGCCAAAGTCGGCTGGTGAACTGAGTGCCTCGATCTGACACGATACAAGTCGGTACGCCATGTAACCGCACGATCTCGTCGATGTAGAGCTGAGCATACTGAGCGAAGCTGAAAGTGGTCTTCACCGGTAGGAAGTGAGCCGCTTTCGTCAATCTATCCACGATCACCCAGATGGAGTCGTACCCTCGACTGGTCCTGGGTAGACCCACAACGAAGTCCATCGAAATCTGTTCCTATTTCCACTCTGGAATGGGTAACGGCTGTAGCTCTCCTGCGGGCCTCTGGTGCTCGGCCTTGACTTGCTGACAAGTCAGGCATCTCGAAATGAACTCCGCAATGTCCCTCTTCATCCCGTCCCACCAGTAGGTCTCTCTCATATCATGGTACATCTTGGTGGAACCGGGGTGGACACTATACACTGATCGGTGTGCCTCCTCAAGAATGTCGCGCCGCAATCCATCAGCATCTGGTACGCACAGTCTAGATCCATATCGTAAAATCCCCTGATCGTCAACCACGAACTCGGAAAATCTGCCCTGTCCCATCTGTGCCATGATCTCTGAGCAACGGTCGTCACTGCGCTGTGCCTCACATATACGGTCAAGCAACTGTGGGCGTGCACGAACATGCGCGAGCTGTCCCCCTGTCTGAGTGAACTCGAACTCAACTCCGCTGTCGCATAACATCTGCCAATCTGCTGACGACTGCCTCTGCACTGCGCGCAAAAAGGATAGACTACTCCCGGGCCTCTTACTCAACGCATCTGCCACCACATTCGCCTTGCCTGGTGATATAAGATCTCGCAGTCGTAGTCTTTCACCAACTCCATCCAACGACGCTGTCTGAGGTTCAGGTCTCGCTGCTGAAATATGTACTTTAAGCTCTTGTGATCGGTGAATATCTGACACGACTCGCCGTATAGGTAATGTCGCCAAATCTTCAGTGCAAAGACCACTGCAGCCATCTCCAAATCATGAGTGGGGTAGTTCTGTTCATGCTTCTTCAACTGCCGAGAAGCATAAGCGATCACCCGGCCATGCTGCATCAATACGCATCCTAATCCCACTCGCGAAGCATCACAGTAGACAACAAATCCGCCTGATCCCGAAGGCAAAGATAATACCGGCGCCGTAGTCAAACAAGTCCGTAGCTGCTGAAAACTGCGCTCGCACTCCTCTGTCCAAACGAAAGGAACTCCCTTCCGGGTCAAACCGGTCAACGGTGCAGCTATACGGGAGAAGTCCTGAACAAAACGCCTGTAGTAGCCCGCCAAGCCTAGAAAACTACGGATCTCAGTAACCGATGTAGGTCGGGGCCACTGCTGAACAGCCTCAATCTTCTTCGGGTCCATACAAATGCCGTCTCTCGTAACGACGTGACCCAAGAATCCGACGCTGTCCAGCCAGAATGCACACTTGGAGAACTTTGCGAACAGCTGGTGCTCCCTCAGAGTCTGTAACGTAATCCGTAAGTGCTGCTCGTGCTCCTCTCTGCTCCGGGAGTACACCAAGATATCGTCGATAAACACGATGATGAACAAGTCAAGATATGGCCTGAATGTACGGTTCATCAAATCCATGAATGCTGCTGGGGCGTTGGTGAGTCCGAACGACATCACCAAAAACTCGTAGTGGTCGTAGCGCGTGCGGAAAGCTGTCCTCGGTATATCCTCCTGTCGAACTCGCAGCTGATGGTATCCTGATCGCAAGTCGATCCTCGAAAAATACCCCGCACCCTGAAGCTGGTCGAACAAATCATCAATGCGCAGCAACGGATATCTGTTCCGAACGGTAACTTTGTTCAGCTGGCGGTAGTCGATACATAAGCGCAAACTTCCATCCTTCTTCTTGACAAACAGGACCGGAGCACCCCACGGAGAAACACTCGGTCGAATTAGCCCCTTATCTAACAAATCTTGCAACTGATCCTTCAGCTCTCGAAGCTCTGCCGGGGCCATCCGATAAGGCGGTATAGAAATAGGCCCCGAGCCGGGAATCAAATCAATGCAGAACTCAACATCGCGCTCAGGCGGTAGCCCAGGTAGCTCATCAGGGAAAACATCAGGGAACTCACAAACTACTGGGACCCGGTCCAACGGAACCTCTGCAGCTCGAGTATCACAAACAAACGCTAAGAATCCCTGACATCCTTTCCGCAAGAGCTGACCAGCGCGAAGAGACGAAATTAAACTGGGAAGGGTGACACTGCGGTCTCCCTGAATAACAAGGACTGGCTCTCCCGGAAAGCTAAATCTGACTGCCTTCTCACGGCAGTCCACCGAAGCATAACAAGTGGCTAGCCAATCCGTGCCCAGAAGCACATCAAAGTCCAACATATCGGGGAGAATCAAATCAACCGATGAATCCCTCTCCCCGATACGAACGGAACACAAACGAAATACAAACCGAGCGACAAACGACTCGCCTACCGGAGTACTAACAACAAGCGGATGATCTAACGACGATGACTCACGGCCCAACATCGGTGCAAAGTGTGTAGAGACGTACGAATGTGTGGAACCTGGGTCGAATAATACCCGTGCGTCGAAAGAACAAACTGGCAAGGTACCTGTCACAACGGCATTGGATGCCTGCGCATCCTGCGGTGTCAAAGAAAAAACTCGGGCCTGTCCTCCACCGATAGCGGGCTGACCTCGACCTCGGCCTCTGCCTCCTCGTCCTCTCTGAACAGGACCACCGCGTCCACGGCCTCTGGGTGCACCTAACTGGCGTGGAGCATCGCCGGTGGTAGGAAGTAGGGCTCTCTGAGGAGGGGGTGGTGATGGTGGCAGGGTCACATGCGGAACTGTCGCTGCTCCCTGTCGTCTCGCCGGACAGTCTCTGACAAGATGGTGCAAACTCCCGCACCCAAAACACCCTGGCGACGGCTGCTGCCCCTGGGGATAAGAACCATATAACTGTCCCCGCCCAAATCCTCTGCCGGGCCTATCTCTCGGGAAGAATCTGGCGCGCTGCCTCTGAGACGGTACATCGGTGCAAATCCTCTTTGGCCCAGAAACGGCCGAAGTCCGTGATATGCGTGCCTCCATCCGCAATGCCGTATCCATAGCAGCTGAATAAGTGTCGTAGTGCTGGGCGCCAATGGCAAGATATAGCTGGGCATCAAGTCCCTGTACGAACCTCTTCACCATCTTCTCCTCGGTATCCACCAAATACTGAGCATATCGGGATAACTGTGTAAACTGGATGTCATACTCAGACACCGTCATCCCAGGTGTCTTGACTAAGGCCTCGAAGCTACGAGCTCTGGCGTCACGAACGCTCTCTGGAAGGAAACGGGCTAGAAAGACCGCTGTAAACTCGGCCCACGTCATAGGCGGTAGACCTGCAGCTCGACCTCTCAAGACTGACTCCCACCATGTCTGCGCGAGACCTTCTAGTCGGAAACTCGCAAGCTCTACCCATCGATCATCCGAACATCTCAGCGAACGGCAGATCCTGGCTAAACTGTCAAGGAACGTCTGTGGGTCCTCCGCTGCCTCGGTGCCGGTGAATACTAGAGGTCTCAGCCTCATGAAATCCTGTAGTGAAACCGGGATGGTCACGGTGGTAGTAGTAGGAGCAGGTATCATGGTCGTCTGTGATGTAGTAGGTACGTCATCCGGCCTCGGTGTACGACTGGCTGCAACTAGGAATCCTACCATCTGACGTAGCTCCTGCATGCCTCCCATCATCTGTCGCAACTCCTCCATACCAGTCTCGAGCCTATCCATACGGCCTGGGGAAGGTGGATCGGTCTGTCCCTGCGGCGTAGGCATACCACCCTGCTCAGTCCTAGTCTCGGACGAGCCAGCTCGAATCTCGTCTCTGGCGGCAACCCTCTGTGCCCTCGTAGCCTTCGGCGGCATAGTGGCTGTTACAGGAAAAGGGGTAATAAGAACAGTGCAATAGGATCATAGGATACACGGAATTGAAGAAGGAATTTTCAAGCAAGTATATCCTAAAGTCACTTAGGCGGGGTACCGTATCGTAAGTATGCCGCGGACATACGCACGCTACGTTACCCTGCTTAAGTCACTTACTCCATCTACCAAGGGTCATCCTACACTCAAAAAGGTAAAACCTATCGCTCTGATACCAACTTTGTCACGACCCGCAGGGTACGGAACGTGACTGGCACTTAAGTTTACGAAACGTCTAAAGACGTCCGTAAAATAAGTAAGCCAAAGCCCAGAAAACAAAACCAATTAAGCAAAAGAGTGAAGAAAACCCAATCAATTGAAAGCGAGTTTATCAAATAAGTCATGTAAAACCCTTTTTAAAAACAATACCAATTTTTCCGAAAATTTCGGCAGAGTCTCCTTTGTAAATACTGGCCCCCAAAATGGGTACAACAAAATATATATGAATCCAACAAAATAGGGCATCCCCAAGTGGGAGCTAGCTCTTCGCCACAAGGCGGTCACAAATCCCACGCAATATAAAGCAACAACAAGCAAAATAATCATAATGAAGCATAAGAGAAACAGCATGTCGACTCAAGTGAGCTCGACCCCAAAATACAGCATAAAAGTCCACAAACCTCACGGTCTCATCTCTAGGTCAATACAATAATACTGGTAGAAACAGTAGATGGAGTACACTAGATACAAAGAATATACAAGGTGGTACAAAAATAATAACATGACCCACCTATGAGCAAAACCTCGAGTCCAGGCAAAAGAGGCAAAAGAACAAGTGCGCTCGCCGCTACTGTACTGACGGAGCGGACCTGAAAAAGGCTGTGGCACAACGGGGGTGAGTTGCCAACTCGTGAGTAATAAATAACATCTACAAAGGCTATCGTATGCATGCACACAAGCATCCTAGCATCTAAAATACAGGTATGAATGGATGCACTAGCAGGTGTGTATACAATATCAGTGTACGAATATGTATGCAACATGAATATCTGAGGTCTCAATAGGTATCTATAAGAAACATTTTATCTCTTTTTTTTTTGAAACTCTTTTAGAATGCCAGCATAATACTCAAGGAATCGACGAGAACCGGTGTCCAGCAACGACACCTAAAAGCTGTCTCAAATCTCATAAATCCATGTCATAGTGTCTCTGGCCTCAGCCGTCCGGCTGACCCATCTCAAATATCAATATCTCATCATCTAGCGGCCACGGTCGGTATCCTCTGGATATCCGCCGTCCCAAACAGTCACCGGTAGGTAATCCGTCCCCTGCCAGGCTCAACGTCAACACCACATTCCTCTTGCCCCGGGGTACCTTACCGGGCCCACCATGTACCCGTGACGGTTCCTCCACTCCTCGACACGGATTTCCAAAACCACAGCAAACTCATGGTGGATGACACTTACATCACTAGAAAACCGCAATTTACATATTTTAAAAAATATAGTAAGTTTAGAAATTTTGCGGCTTTCCCCCGAAATCCAGAAATATCATAAAATCTCAAGAAATCCTCATAAGTGCATATGTCAATGATAATGAATGCATATGGTATCAATAATCAAGTTGCGATGTGTGATTAATAGATTAGGCATGAACAATTAATATGATGAAGTACATGCACATGAATAGCAATCCTACGGTTTCATTTTAAGGAATTAAAGGCAATAGCACAAGTTTAAGTATCAATTAGTAAAAGGTTTCAATTTAAAGGTTATCTAGTGTGGTGGCATGGCAATTACCAGGGTGTGTGTGTAAGCAAGAATAGTGCTCGTGCTGCATATAAAAACCCTGGCAATGGTGCAGGTGTCCTATAAAATGGTTTCGTATAGGTATGTCAATATAATGCATGGATGCAGCAAATAGTCAACTAAGTATTTCACCCCTAATTACTAACATCACTAAGGATCTTGTAAGTTACTAAAACTATCGGGCGGCTTGCGCCATCCAACGATAGTCCCCCGTAGATGTTACATCTACTCACCGGAATCCCTGGCTAGCTGTGTCCAATCACCGCTTTCCCCTTTCGCGCCGCGTCTGACGTCTCCGCGACCGAACCTGGAATTTACATCAATACCAAACATAAGGTTACATATCAAGAATGACGCAAAACCCCAACGAAACTACTAATGTTCGCTAGCTAGGTAAAACGTACACAAAGTGCGCGGAACACATGCGAAAATCGCAAAAACTGCCAGAAAACGCCGATTTGGTCGCCCGGCAAAACTAAAATCCGACTACTCAAAACTCCGCGCTCACGCATCCTAAACGTCATAGGAGATGCTAAAAACATCCCCAAGGTATCACAAATAATTCACCAAATAATTTTAATAAAAACCTAGTAAGCACAAACTAGCAATTTTGGTGCAAAAATCGAAAATTAGCGATACGGTTATCACAATCCAACCACACAACAAGCAATCTACAAACACTATAATTACAACACATTAGCAAAGATTCAAAACCTATTTTCCATAAACAACCATTACTTGAATTATATAACCTAGCAATTCTTAATCCAAAGTATATATGAAAACCTTAAATTAACACTAATTTATAACTCAATTAGCAAGTTAACCTTCTAGATTAAGTTAGCAAAACAACTAGATAACAAATTAGATTTAATCAACCACATAATGGTGTGCTAACAAACCCTAGTTTAAAACAAACTACTCTTTTATAAACTAGATTAGAAATTAACTAAACTTTTAACACTAAAACCATATAATTAAAAGAATTTAGCCAAAAGAAATTAACTTGATGGAAATTATACCTCAATTTGAGATCTAGCAAGAATAAATTTGCTCCAAATGATGGCCTCAAGCATCAAGATCCAAGCTAGGGAGGTGAAGGAAAAGAAAGATGAAGAATGGGTTTAATTTGTAAGCTTGAAATTGCAATTTTGTTGAATTAAGCATGAAGAATTTTGAAGAAATGAAAAGAAAAGAGATGAAGAGGAGGGGGTGCAGGTTTCGGCCAGATTAGGGGGAAGGGGAGGGTGTGGGTGTGTAGGAAAAGTCATTGGTCAACTCTCCCAAAAGTCAAAGCACCATACTTCAACAACTATTTTTAAAATAAATTCCTAAACAAAACAATTCCACACATGAAGAAAAAGCAAGGTGAGGCCAGAAATTTCTGGACTTGATCAAGGTGGGGCTGTCCTAGGGCTGAGGGAAGAGAGAGAGGGGTTTTACAAAAGAAGTTTTATGCAAAAAGACCCCCTACAAGTCAAAAATTGCAAGTTTTAGCTTAAAATTCAATAATTTCGCTTTCTATACTAAAAATTAGTTAAAAATCAAAATAAAATACTAAAAATTTATGTTACCACTAGATTTTAATTATCATAATTTTAAAGATTAAAATTAGCCCGGAAAAATTTGTATTTATCGCTAATTTAATGTATTTTCTTACCGGCTTAAAATAATATTAAAAAATTGAAAAATTAGGGAAAATTTTTAAACGACCAGAATTTCATAATTAACTCATTAGCTACTAAAAACAAGAAATTACCTATCCATTTTAAGTATAATTAGCCCTAAACTGCAAAATAACGAGAAAGACGGTTTTCGGAAAAATACCGAATTTTCACCGATTTTCAGGAAAACACCAAAACGACTTTTCAAGACGCTACACTCTCCTGGTAGCGACCATATCACGCCTTAATCAAGATAATAAAACGGATAATTGACCGAACCCGCTTGTTATACTGAGCTGGGGAACGTTGGTCCCGCTCCAACTTATAATTGTTATAAGACCGAGCAGGAAATAGGGGATTACCAGAATTCCCGTGCCGCCCAAACGAAGAGAGTGCATGCTGATGCATCATCTTCGGGTGTGTTCATTACAAAGAACTGTTTCTCTGTATCCTCTACGTCCTGGGTATGTGATACCAGATCAGGATCCCAGATATGTAATCTGTTACATAGGGCTACAGATAGGTAGAGAACTGAGAACGGGTGATAAGTTTCATGAGGCAGAAAACGGGGCAAGAGTTGCAGCCAAGTCTGTTGGTCACTGTCACCCTGTATTACAATACATTGATTCTGAACGAATGTTATTAGATACCGAACCTGATATACAAAATCATATCAGTCTCTTTATTAGTAAAGAAATGATAAAATTTTGTATTGTTGGATAATGTTTTGAACATTTCCTATATCAAAAGTTGATCGGTTCAGGCACGTTATCTAAAAGCATTAATGTTCTAAATCAAACCACAGTTCTTAGTATACGGAACACACACAAGTGGAAGAGTTCAGAAATGAACGAATCCTTCTTGAGGCATTGTAGACTAGGTCATATCAATGCGACCCGACTGGCTGAAGTTACATTTAGATGCATATTTAAATTAGTTTGAATTTACATCTTGTGAAACTCGCCAGTCATGTCACAAAGATAAGATGACCACAGCTCTGTTTATTGGAAACAGAGAAAGAGTTAGTAAACTCTTGGGATGATACATGTTGATGTATGTAAGGTCCCATGTCTACACATGCCAGGACAGGTTCTTTGTACTTCATTACATTCTCTGATAATCTTTCAAGATTCAGACATATGTTCCTGTTGAAACATGAGTCCGAGCCTTTTGAGATATTCACAGAATATAAGCAAGAAGTAGAGAACCAAAATACGGGTATAAGTATTATGTCCTATGATGAGATCAGGGAGGAGAATACTTGTGCATGGAATTTCTGGACTATTCTAAAGGAGAATGAGATTCTCTCTCAGCATTACTCCTCCGTATACACCATTGCACGATGGTATGTCGGGGCGGAGCAGATACACCCTATATGATATGGTGTGCTCTATGATGAGTATTACTGAGTTACCTATTTCCTTTTGGGAGTTATGCACTTGAGAAGTTGCATACCTATTGAATAGGGTTTGAATCAAATCAGTGCCTACCACTTCATATGAGATATGGAAAGGGAAGAGCCCATATCTTAAGTTAGTTAAGATTTGGGGTTGCCCAGCCTATGTCTAAAAGCAAAATCCGGACAAGCTCGAGGCAAGGTCAGTTATGTAGAACTGGAAATGTTCCAGCCATACAAACTGCAGCTGATGATTTGATAGAACCAAAGGATTCAGTAAATTCCAACGAACCTCAGCCTCTCCGCCGATCTAGTAGGGTTCCTCACCTACCTGAGAGATAATTCGGTTTCTCGATGACAGTGGGAGCGAGGATTGCATCATGAGATGATGACCCAACTAGTTTCGAGCTGGCCATCTAGAGTGGGACTCTGTAAGAATGGCTGGATGCTTAGCGATCTGAGATGGAATCCATATACACCAACAAAGTATGGACTTTGGTTGCTATATCTGAAGGGTTAAATCCCCATCAGGAGCAAGTATATCTTGAGAAGATTACTTGGTGTATATGGAAAGGTTGAGACTTTCAAAGCTAGACTTGTTAAAGGTTTTCGTCATCAACCAAGCGTGGATAATGATGAAACTTTTTCAAGTATCTATGCTTAAGTCCATCCAGATCCTACTTACCACGGCTACATACCATGACTACGATATCTGGTGGTTGAGTGTCATGACTGCTTTTCTAAATGATATTTTGGAAGAGAGCGTCTATAAGTACACAGCCAGAGGGCTTCGTAGACAGTGGGAGCAGCGGAAACGTGTGCAAGATGCTTTATAGGATAAAGCAGGCATCGCGGAGTTGGAACATCTGTTTTGATGGATTAGTCAAACAGTTTGATATCATCAAAATGGTAGATGAACCTTGTATAAACAAAAAGGTAGTAGGGAGTATGATGACGATCCTCGTAGAGTACGTGGATGACATACTCTTGATTGGGAAGGAGTTTCCTATGCTATGCTCGGTCAATCTCCGCTTATCACAATGATTCTCCATATAGGATCAAAGTGATACCTCCTAAATCCTGGATTTTGGATCTATGAGATAGATCTAAATGGATGTTAGGATTCTCACTTGTCGAAGTGAGATAGTATCAACCGATCCTGGGGAGAATCACTGGAAGGGTTCCAGGGTGATAAGGACGACTGAAAGTCAGTCGCAGGCATTGTCTTTACCCTCAGTAAAGGGACGGTATGTTGGAAGAGTTCCAAGCAAGATACCGTGGCATACTAGACGATTAAGGCTGAATACATCGCTACTTAAGATGCTACCAAAGAGGCTGTTTGGATGTATATTGGTTTATGAGATGAACTATGTTCCTCCCATTGTGTGACAATGGAGTTGTGGCTTATGCCAAGGAACGCAGGTCCCATCAGTGATCCAGAGATATTCTAAGACAGTATCGCCTGATCATGGAGATGGTTGATCTCTAGGCGATCGAGGTCAGGAGAGTAGACTCAGAGGACAACACAGCGGATCCACTCACAAAGGCTTGTTCCCAGAGAGAGACTTTTATGGGATGGTTGAGTATGAGATACTTCCAACCACTGCTACAGATGGCCCTAGTGCAAGTGGGAGATTGTTAGTTATATGTATGCCCTAGAGGCCATTACTGTACATAGGATGTATATTGTAGTGGATGCTGGGACATATATAGGGAGGACTTTCTTTCTCGACATGATAGTATGCTATCTGGTTGAACTTTACCTTAACGTGTATACTGATTGTCTCTCTGTTACATGTTGGTAAAGCCCTTAGGATGTGTGCTTGACTACCTGGACTATGATGCGGATCATACTAGTGGGGACATGGTAGTCCATAAGTACATCCTTCAAAGTCCCTAGTCGTGGGTGTATCGAGATGGGGCATCGATATACCAGAGTAGACTAGCGTATACCTTCTCGACCCATACAGATGGGCGATGGATGATCCCATATCCATTGGTGTTTGACATCAGAGATGATATACGGGTGCTCAGTATAGACTGGGTACACTGGACGGACTCGCCGAGAACTCCCAGATGGTATTATACCTCACGTCAGATGGCAGTTCTCTGGTGACACTGGTACAGAGTAGTCTGTTGACCCGAGATCGTCATAGAGTCTTGTGTGGTTCCCACTGTGCTTTGATTTCCATCTTACCATGCCCAAGAGGGCGTGCAAAACGGTGGTTTTTGGGTACAGTCCCGAGTCACATGGAGGCAATAAGCGATAGGAGGGGATTCGTCTCTCCCGGTATAGGGAGTTGATGTTGCGCTGTGTTCGATTGGCTATAACAGGAAATCCCTGGCCAGGGTTGCTGAGATTTACTGGTAAGTGTTACCAGTAGTTTCTCGAATTGTTATAGACCTCATATCGACACGACTTATCGAGCTATTAGGGTCTGACGTTTACCACCCCTAGGCGAGATATGCGACATATCAGACGATCAGACCGGACTGTACGGTAGTGTTACTGGTTGGATTCACTGGAGTGTGAGCGGGCTTGCTCGTCGATCTTCAGATCTCTCAATACCCGGGTGGCCGTTACGTTTAGCAGACCGTTTGCGGCTTGTGGGTGTTTGATATGATCATCATCTGCTGCCGGCGTATTGACGAGTCTTTAGAGTCCTACACAGAGGTTTCCTGGCTCAAGCGAAACGAAATAGGAGCGCATATGAGATATGTGCGGGACCGAGAATAATGCGTGTATGTGATACCATATTTCATTCTCGCGATCAATGTGTCGGATGGTTGTATGCGATATAACCTAGTTATCGATTCAAGCGTTGAATCGATAAGCCGATACATTGAATACTAGTCGGTTGTGTGCGACATGACCGGATCATTGAATCAAGTGTTGATTTAATGATTTAATGCATAATTATATATTTGATATATTACTTTGCATTAACTAGTATTGGTTCACTTTAAATGGATTTTCTCACTTGGATTGTGCACATTGTATATGTGATATACATTTGTACATTTGATTGTATCATGTTTGATGATACATGATAGTTTGGTGTATGGATTAAACCATGGTTGGTCAATGGTTAGGGTTTCTTTTGCTTCATTTATTCATTTATTTATCCATTTTGTTTATTTTAGCAAAAGAAAATAATGAAGAGATAATGGTGGCTTTCTTTGTTTGTTTATGAACCTTCATGAAGGTTTGACCTAAGTGACCATTTTGTCTTCATGTCTTAACCCTACCATTCACTAACCCTTGTTAATTCTCTACACCTAACTATGGTTTGATTATGATAAGGATGATTATTCTTTTTCTATTCTTGAATAATTATCATAACTTATCATCTTCTTCCTCTTCTTCTTCTTCATGAAAAAACCTTACTTCATCAATGGTGGATTGATGAAACAAGTGAGAAATCCAATTCTAAAGTCTACCCACTTCCTATTTCTTCATCCTCTACCTTTTGCCAAGTAGTAGAGTGTGTTTCCTTCACAAGTTTTCATGGCTTGGTGAAGGTGGAGCTTGATCTAGCGATGCTTCGACATAGATCATCTTCGGCACGTCGTCGATAACCTAGCCCACTTCTTCTCCGATGAAGCCGACGCAAGAGCCCGGATTTCGATTTGGACAGCGAGGATACTTCGTTGCGGAGCTATGGAGGTGGAGAAACGGATCTACAAAGGTTGTATTTCCGTATCTCTTAGTTAAGTGTTAACTAGTTTATTGTTTCGCCTAGATTTTTAGCCAACGGTCCGTAGTCGGGTTTCTCGGCACCTAGATTTTTTGAAATTGGCATGGTTGATGCCTTGTGAGACCTCATTAGGGTGCCTAGGAACCCTACAGTCTCCACCAAACCGAAAGGAGGAGTAAAGAAGGTGCAGGGAAAAGGGAAAGCTGGGGGAGCAGCTGCAGCAACAAAAGGAGGAATGTTTTTATTGTTATTAGAAGGGACATTGGAAGAAAGATTGCCGGGTTTTGAAAGCCAAGAATCAGGAAACGAATTAAGTTGTGGCTTTGATTTCAAGTGTGTTCGTGATTGAAAATGGTTTCTCTATAAAATATACTTCCTGAGTGTTAGGTATCGAGTCTGGATCTCATATTTGTAATTCTTTGTAGGCCCTGAAAAGCTGTAAAGTTTTGAGGAAAGGTGATGACCCTCAGGGTTGGCAACGGAGCAAGTATAGATGCTATTGCAATGGGAGACTATCATCTTTGGTTGATGCGTGGACATATTTTGGTTTTGCATAATTTCTTTTGAGTACCTGGTATGATGTGTAATATTATATAAGTGGCTTTGTTATCTAATGAAGGGTATAATTTTTCACTTGAAAGCAATGTCATAAGCATTCACCTAAATCATGAACTGATTAGGTCAGATACACTAGATACCGGAATATACATACTCAATCAACATCAAGTTTTCAACTTCCAAAACACACTTAAAAGAAAGACTCCAGAATTAAATCAAACTTTCTTATAGCATTGTAAACTTGGTCATGTCAATGAAACAAGATTAACTAAGTTACATAAAGATGGATATTTAGATCTGTTTGAATATTTATCTTATGCAACCTATCAATCATGTATCAAAAGAAATATGACCAAAACTCTGTTTACGGGATACGGAGAAAGTGTCAGTGAGCTCCTGGGACTCATACACAATGACGGGTGTAGTCCGATGTCTAGACATATAAGAAGTGGTTATTCCTACATCATTACTTTTACCGATAATTTCTTAAGGTATGGACATGTATTCTTGATGAAATATAAATCCAAGGCCTTTGAGAAATTCAAGGAGTATAAGAATGAAGTGGAAAAACAAACAGGTAAAATTATCGAGGCACTTCAATCTGATCGGGGTGGAGAATACATAAGTGTCGAGTTCCTTGAATGTTAAAGAATGGAATTTTTTCTCAGCTTACTCCTCTATACACCCACAGCACAACGGTGTATCAGAAAGATGGAATAACACCTTATCAGATATGGTGTGATCCATGATGAATAGTGCTGAATTGCCGCTATCCTTCAGGGGTTTTGCACTTGAATCAGCCGCACCCCTATTGAATAAAGATCCAACTAAGTCAGTGCCTACTACTCCATATGAAATGTGGAGTGGGAAGAAACCATGAATTAAGTATCTTAAGATATGGGGTGTCTAGCTTTTATCAAAAAGCAGCATCCGAACAAGCTCGAGAAACAATCGGGTGCAAGTTTGTAGTATACCCAAAGAATTCAAGAGGGTATCTTTTCTATTACGCTGAGAAACAAACAATATTTGTTTCTCGACATGTCCACTTTTTGGAAACTCAATTTCTTGAAAAAGGAATTAGTAAGAGCGTGATAAAACTGGAAGAATTCTAGAACCACAAACGACTACTGAAGACTTAGTAGAACCTGAGGTTTTAATGGGGCCCGACATACCTCCGCCACTCCGCAGATCTAGTAGGCATTCTCATCCGCCCGATAGATACTACGGTTTTCTTATAGAAGGGGATCGAGAGAATTGCATTATCAATGATGATGAGCCTAATAATTTTCAGTAAGTCATCATGAATAGGGACTCAGTGAAATGGTTGGATGCTATGTGGTCCGAGATGGAATCGATGTACACCAACAAAGTATGGGCTTTGGATGTTGCTCCTCCTGGAGTAAAACCCATTGGATGCAAATGGATCTTCAAAAAGAAGATTGGTGTATATGGACAGGTGGAAACCTATAAAGATAGACTTTTTGCAGAAGGTTTTTGTCAAAGACCGGGATTGGACTATGATGAAACTTTTTCACCAGTGGCTATGCTTAAATCTATCCGGATCCTACTTGCCATTGCTGCCTTCCATGACTGACATCTGGCAGATGAACGTTAAAACTACTTTTCTAAATGGAAGTTTAAAAGAGTGTGTTGATATATATCAGCCATAGGGTTTCTTAGACAGTGGGAGCAGTGGGAAGGTGTGCAAGTTGGTTAAATCAATTTATGGATTAAAGCAGTAATCGCGGAGTTGGAATATCTGCTTTGATGAGACAGCCAAGGAATTTGACTTTATCAAAAATGTATATGAACCTTGTATTTATAAGAAGATTGTAGAGATAACTGTGGTATTCCCCGTTTTCTACGTGGATGACATTCTCCTGATAAAAAATGATATTCCTATGCTATAATCGGTTAAGCTCTTCTTGTCACAAAAGTTCTTTATAAAAGACCTGGGTGATGCCTCCTACATTTCGAGGATTAAGATCTATCATGACAGATCTAAAAGAATGTTGGGACTTTCATAGTTCATGTACATAGATACCATACTAAAGAGGTTTAGTATAGAAGATTCCAAAAGTGGTAATTTGCCCGCTTGTCACGGAATCACCCTCTCCAAAGAGATATCTCCCAAGAATGGTGAGGAGAGGGCTCACATGAGCATTATACCGTATGCTTCGGTGGTAGATTCTATAATTCATGTGATATTATATACCAGATCAAATGTACCTTATGCACTTAGCGTCGTAAACATGTATCAGTCCAACCAGGGGAGAAGAATTTGATAGCAGTAAAGAACTGATTGGTAAGGATTTATCGTGTTATTTTTAAGTTCTAAAGTAACCACAATCAAGACGGTGTTGCATGTAGCTAGACATGATGAGTATGGGTTGTCCACAAAGAAATGTTACGTTTTAGGTTCTTGTTCTCACGAGTTAAGCCAAAAATATGAATTGTTCGATTCTAACCTATGTGTTTTGTATATATGCAAACGAAACGCCTGTTAGGGATAGAGATTGGTTACTTTAAATTAGGAAAATCCATACTCATTTGTTTGTGCCTTACTTGACTATTGAAGCCAGAGCAATCGGTAACAACGTGGATTAGGGTGCTTAAACACAATATTTGCAATTGTGCGTAAAATTCGGCTTATTGTCCCTTGTCCTTCTTTTCTTGTCTCTTGACCTTTGCCTCCGGCCAAACCAAACATAACCGATCACGGTTAAGAATCACCTTTAGCTTGGTAAGATAGGGCACCTAATGGAGCGCTTGCGTAAGATTTGGGTAGAGTTCAATTAGTAAGTTTTGGGTAAAGGAAATGAGTAAAGAAAATCTTAACTTAAACAACCCTTCTCATTCCCTAACAAGATCAACTACTCACAATCCATCACAAACATCAAAAAAGAACAAAAAAGAGAAAAGATCAAAGAAAACATCATTGCAAGTAAGTAAAATAACATCAAATGAAATTGCAAGTAAGTAAATAGCAAGTAGAAGATATTAGGAACCAAATTGCAAGAAATTAGTTTTCATTAAAAGTTCAACTCTAAGATACAAACTATTGAGTTCAATAACCAAAACCTAAACTTACAAGCTTAATGAAGAGGTTGTAAGATCAGGAGAAGGCAAGGAACTCAAGATAAACTAACTACTATGTACAAAGAGCTAGAATCAAATTACAAAATGTAGAAATGAAATGGCAAAAGAGTAGCTAAGTATATCCACCCAAGCTTGTTCTCTATTCATGTATTTATATCCACTTCAACATAAAAAAAAACAATAAAAATGAAGTGATGTGACAATGAGGAGTGCCCAGAAGAAAAATGAGGCAATTTGGTGCAACTTAGGCCGCCAATGTGGGGATTTGGCCAAAACCAGCAGTTTTTCTTTGAGTGGTGGGGCCCGTCTTTGTGTGGTGATTTCATGTCCTCTCTATGATCTCTCTGGTATTGTTTGATTTTTCTATATCAACTTGAATTTAAACCTGTAGATTTAGAGGGAAATGCAAGTTTTAAATCACATCAACACTTTTTAAGCACTCATTACATATGCCCACTTGCTCATCCACTTGCCCACTTGCACAATTTTGAGTTCACACCATGACATGGCTGGTTCATGCACCATAATTATGAGTTCACACTTGGATCTAATCATGTCATGTTGGACCATTTGGATAAAAAGTTATACACTCGAATTGTTTTGCAAAATTTTCTTGAAAAATGATCGGTTTTCCATTCCGGTTTCAGTGTTAGCTCACAAATGTCGTATTTATGCATTTTGAGTGTGTTTCCAGTGTTTTGTCATGAATACCTATAATCTGTATTTATTGAGCAGACACGGATTAATAGTACCGATATAACACAAAAATGATAATGAATGAGCGGTATTGAAATGCAGTTTTTCATAATGAGCAAGAACATTCTTAAGTACCCGAGAAGGACTAAATAGATGTTCTTAGTGTACGGTAATCGAGACCTCTAGGTGGAGGCCTTTACCGACTCTACCTTCTAAAGTGAAGAGGATAACTCCAAATCAATCTCGGGTTATGTGTTCACCCTTAACGGTAGGGTGGTATGTTGGAAGAGTTCCAAATAGGACACCATTGCAGACTCGATGATAGAGACTGAGTACATTACTGCTAACGATACCGCAAAAGAGGTGCTCTGGATGAGAAAGTTCATTTCTGAACTTCGGGTGGTTACATCCATTGCTAATCCAATACCTTTGTATTGAAATAACAACGGATACATGGCATTGGTGAAGGAACAACGGTCGTATCAGAAATCCAGACACACCTTGAGGCGTTATCACCTAATCAGGAAGATTGTAGATTGTCGGGAGATCGAAGTGCGGAAAGTAGATATGAAAGACAACACAGTGGATCCATTCACCAAGATCATGCCTCAAGCATAGTTCGAACGACTATTCGAAATGTTGAGTATGTGATACGCCAACAACTGGCCCCAGTGCAGACGTTGGGTACTCGATACGCCAATAACAGACCTTAGTGTAAGTGGGAGATTGTTGGATATGTATGTCATAGAAGCCTTTGTTGTATAGGATGCTAGGGGTATATATGTACAGGACAATCTTGCTCGATATGATAGTATGCTATTTAGTTTGACTTTATCTTAATATGTGTATATGTTTTACTAGTTATTTCATATCGCTAATACATGTTGATAAAGCCCGTAGGATCCTTACTTGACTACTAGTGTTTTGATGGTAATCATACTTGTGGAAGTTAGGAAGTCGATAAGCACATCCTTAAATGTCCTTAGTCATGCGAGTATCAAGACTGGGCATCGATATTCCAGAGTAGACTAGTGTATATGTTTCTAGACCCTAACGAAAGGCATTGGTTGGTCCCACAGCCATTGGTATATTTCACCTAAGATTGCATACAGGTGCTCACTGGAGGTGAGTACACTGGACGAACTCAACGAGAACTGGCTAGATGGTATTATACCTATCATCAAATAGTATTTCTCCTATAACATGAGTACAGATAGTATGTCTACCTGAGATCGTCATTTTTCTTGTGTGAGTTCTTATTGTGCTTGGATTACTACCCTACCACGGCTCTACTGAGTCGTGCAAACAGGTTTTGGTTAGGTACAGTACCGAGCCATATGGAGGCAGTGAGCGATTGTTGGGGATTCTTCACTCCCGGTATAGGGAGTCGATATCGTGCTGTGTTCGATTGTCCAACACCATAAGTCCCTGGCCAGGGCAGATGAGATTTACTGATAGTTAGTACAGTAGTTTCTCGGATGGTCTTAAGCCATATCGGCAGGACTTGTCGAGTTATTAGGGGTCTGACGCTTTTCCACTCCTAAACCTGGCATGCGATACTCTCAGACGAACATACCAGAATGTATAGAGATTATCACGAATAGGCTCAGTAGGGCTTCGTATGAGTTTGATCGTCGGCCTTCTTTTCCACAGGTACCAGGATAGCTATTACGTACAGGTAGTACCACTGACGTGCTTGTGGTTAAATCCACTTCCATCATAATGTCTAGTCTTTAGAGTCTCACACAGTGGGTTTCCCTGGTTCAGGCGAAACGATATAAAGGCCTAATGGTTATACGTGCAGGGTTCCGATCAAATACGTGTACTGGTTACACGGATTTATGTTCGGACGGTTAATACTAGCAGGCTCTGGATTAAATCGGGCTATTAAATCAAGTATTGATTTATTAGTAATCTAGTATTATATTTGATGGATTATTATCTCTTATTTATTATTCATATTTTAGTACGAATACGCGTATGTATATACAGACACTAGTAAAATAGGGGGTTGCCCCTACGGATGGAAATATCCGTAGGGGCAGATTTAACTTGGCCCTACGGATTAATCCGTAGGGCTAAAAGGTTGCCCCTATGGGCACAGACGTCCAAGAATAAAAATATTAATTCTTAATTTGGTGTTTGCCCCTACGGAGCCGCAAACAAAAGACCTACGGTTATGTCCGTAGGGACAAGTAAATATCGTTTTAAAATAAAACCAGATCGATCGCCTACGCTCACTTTCTCTCTCTCTCTCAATCGCGCGCGAGAAAAAACCCCAAATCGCCACGCCGTCGTTGCCACCGTCGCCACCGCCGGTTTCGTCGCCACCGCCGGTTTCGTCGCCAAATCGCCACCGTCGTCGCTCCAGCCCACCAGCAGCCGTTCAGGTATAAATCTCGAGGTAAATTAAAGCATTTTTGGATTATTTTGGGCTTAGGGTTCATGGCTGGGTCTGGGTTGCGCGCGCGAGAGTTGGGGTTGGGCAGGGGTCGCGGTGGCGGTCGGGGTCAGGGTCGGGGTCGGGGTAGGGTTAGGGTTGGGGTTCGGCTGCTGCTGGGGTAGGGCTGGGGTTAGGGTTACGGTGGGGCTGGGGTTAGGGTTACGGTGGGGCTGGTTGAATGGCTCTTCTGATTAGTTGACAAATACAATGTTAATCATAATTTACTCGACACAGATGGTAGAAAATCAGAAAAAGATCAAGAAAAAAATAATCGATTTTGATTTTAACATGCGGGGTGTTGATGCAAGATGTAATATCTAGTAGCAGATGCTAGGCATATAGACTAAAGAATAGTTGTAAATGAACCGCTAGCAAGAAAATCCTATAATTATACACATCGCTTGACGCATGAAGCCTGAAGCTCTTTCTTTTGGGGGATAAAACTAGTTATATTCCTGCATTGCCTAGAAATAGCAGTGAGTTGGTTAAAACCTTTCAAACACAACCCCCCCACCCTCAAAAAAAAAGAAAGAAAGAAAGGGCAAGGAAAAAAAAGAATAGCAACAAGCAATACAAGCTAGCAACCGTAAATAACTGCTGAGATTATGTCTACCTTGGCAATTTGAACAATGATGGTCTTGTCTGGATTGTTAAGATCCACTTTATGGGGGTGAGGAACACATTTTGCAACTGTATTTATGATTTTCATTCTGTCAAGTGTTGAAATAAAAATCAACACTTGACAATCAATCCAAGATGCTCAATAACTTGCTTCAAAACCATAATCTAATCTTGATGATGCTCAATATTAGCGATTTCCATGATCACGACACGTGGCAGATGACGTGTCTCATAACGCTTTATGATATCAGTATCCTATATTTGTAGTTTTAATTGTTGATTGTTATAGATGTATACCATTACAATAATAGTTTTTGGTTGATGAATGCTATTGCAATGTAGGATGATCAGTTCTATCAATCTTGATCTCAATGGTTTAAAATCATATTACACATACAACACGAATGCACAACAAACGCATAATTAGAGAGCGACTCGAGATATTCAGGTTAAAACCAATATATGATACTCAATGATAATATGAAACCTTCATATTCCCATCGATACCCATATATGAAACTAAAAGCGCCACTTAGTCCCCGTCTATCGGTTAACATACGTGCGATGCTCGTCGTGACCTAGAACTATACGAAGGTTGTTAAATATCGGACAGTATAGCTCGATACTAACAACCGTCGTATAGTCTACGCGACGAGAAAATTCAATCGTATGGTAACCCATAGATTTGTCCCGTGTGGACAAGTTAAGAATGTATAAAGCAAACGCCTTCATTCACTTGTGTTTTCATCCGTTTCGAGATATTTCGTCGGTATCTTTCCGCTGGTTCTCCGTGTACAAAGATAGATTAGATGTTCATTTCAACGTTGTTTCACAGCTTTGAAATGATTATCTATTCTATTACAGTGTACTCGGAGAACAGCGGGGAGGTGCTGCTGAAATTTACTCAAAACGGTTGAAAGCACAAGTGATGGGCGTTCGCTCTATACATTCTTAATGGGATAGAAGCCTACCCCCGACAGCCGGAACACATACATACAAACGCATAATTAGAGAGCGATTCGAGATGTTCGGGTTAAAACTAATATATGATAATATGAAACCTTCATATTCCCATCGATACCCATATATGAAACTAAAAGCGCCACTTAGTCCCCGTCTATCGGTTAACATACGTGCGATGCTCGTCGTGACCTAGAACTATACGAAGGTTGTTAAATATCGGACAGTATAGCTCGATACTAACAACCGTCGTATAGTCTACGCGACGAGAAAATTCAATCGTATGGTAACCCATAGATTTGTCCCGTGTGGACAAGTTAAGAATGTATAAAGCAAACGCCTTCATTCACTTGTGTTTTCATCCGTTTCGAGATATTTCGTCGGTACCTTTCCGCTGGTTCTCCGTGTACAAAGATAGATTAGATGTTCATTTCAACGTTGTTTCACAGCTTTGAAATGATTATCTATTCTATTACAGTGTACTCGGAGAACAGCGGGGAGGTGCTGCCGAAATTTACTCGAAACGGTTGAAAGCACAAGTGATGGACGTTCGCTCTATACATTCTTAATGGGATAGAAGCCTACCCCCGACAGCCGGAACACATACATACAAACGCATAATTAGAGAGCGATTCGAGATGTTCGGGTTAAAACCAATATATGATAATATGAAACCTTCATATTCCCATCGATACTCATATATGAAACTAAAAGCGCCACTTAGTCCCCGTCTATCGGTTAACATAACGTGCGATAATTTATTCTTTTCAACGACAAACGCACACACAAAGCATATACACTGATTTTCTCCTTTGTCAGTAACTATTCCGTTCTTATATTTCTCAATATAGTCAGCATAACCTACAATTTATATGTTATTCAGTCTAACATGGCCCATGAGTACGTCAGAGTTAAGGACTGGATGTATGTGGATAGGAAACAATGTATGCAACCTAAGTTTGTCGCAGGAGTTGCTGCTTTCCTTGAATTTGCACGAGCACATAATAAGATCATAATAGAGAAGATTCTCTATCCGTGCGATAGATGTGGCAATAAGTACTGGCAGAAGGTAGAATTGGCAGAGCTTCATATTGTAAAACATGGGTTTACTAGACTTTATTCAACTTGGAAATATCACGGGGAAGGAGAAGAATGCAGTACTGCGGTAGAAGAAGAAGGAGAACACAATAATGCGGCAGGAGAAGAAGAAGAATTCGGTAATACGGCAGGAGACGGAAATTTATTTCCATCAGAAGAAATGGAGGATATGGTAGAGGCTGCCCTAGGTGAATCTATTCGTACCGAAGATGACATTCCTTCCGGTCAAGGACCGCGTGCGGATAAATATGAAAATTTCATGAATGATGCTAGAAAACCAATTTATGAGAATGCGAAGTATTCCACCCTCTCATGGTTCGTCCAACTTTTCCAAATTAAGTGCCTAAATGGATGGAGCAACAAGTCATTCACAATGCTTCTTTCGTTCTTGAAAGATTCTATGCCTCCGGGAAATAATGTGCCCGAAAGCTGGTACGAAGCCCAGAAAATGATGTCTGATTTGGGTCTAAAGTGCGAGAAGATTCAAGCATGTCCTAAAAATTGCGTGTTGTACCGGAAAGAGAATTCAGATTTGAAAGAGTGTCCAACATGCGGAGAGGCCGGGTATAAGCCGAAAGATTCTGATAAGAAGCCTGATATACCTGTGAAGATAGCATGATATTTTCCCATAACACAGAGGCTACAGAGGCTATTCAGGTGCAAGAAAACAGCCGAGGAAATGATTTGGCATCACCGTACTCCTCCAAACGAAAATGGAAAAATGAGCCATCCAAGAGATTCACCGGCATGGAAGGATTTCGATAGGAGGCACGCAATATTCAGTAGCGATCCTCGCAATGTCCGGCTCGGACTGGCTGCCGATGGCTTCTGCCCATTCAACTATATGGCTGGAAGTCACAGTACATGGCCCGTTGTAATGATAATTTATAATCTGTCGCCTTGGTTGGCTATGGACCAATCATACTTTATGATGCCTCTTCTTATCGACGGACCAAACTCACCGGGGAACAATATCGACGTCTATCTCCGACCTCTGATCGAGGAGCTGAAAACTTTGTTCATTGATGGTGTAGAGACATATGATTCAAACACAAATACAACCTTCATACTGCGTGCGGCTTTAATGTGGACAATTAATGACTTTCTTGCGTATGGAATGCTATCAGGTTGGTCCGTACATGGTCACAAAGCATGTCCTCATTGCCATGAACACATAACATCAAAATTTTTGAATTTTAGCAGGAAGGTTTGTTATTGCGGCCATCGACGTTTTCTGCCT
Organism: Agapanthus africanus; assembly: GCA_030015575.1. Classification (NCBI taxonomy): domain Eukaryota; kingdom Viridiplantae; phylum Streptophyta; class Magnoliopsida; order Asparagales; family Amaryllidaceae; genus Agapanthus; species Agapanthus africanus. The sequence continues at coordinate 387,088,010 of CM057349.1, read as the reverse complement.
CCAGACCACCCCTATAGGTTAGACACGGTTCACTTTGATGGTCATCAGGAGCTTCTTGGGCCTCCATCCCCATTGTCCGGAGAGGACGTGACTGCTAAATGGGATGGTTACAATAACGTGACCTTCGGGATGGATCCGACGAAAGAGGTCAAACCACAATATTGGAACAAGTTAAGCATTTTCTTCGAGCTTCCGTACTGGTCTACAAATTCAGTGCGTCATTGTCTGGACGTCATGCATATAGAGAAGGGAGTATCAGAGCACATACTTAACTTGCTTCTGTGTAAAGACGGGAAATCGAAAGACAACATGAATGCCCGGATGGATCTACAAGAGTGGGGAATAAGAAGTGAACTGCACCCTAAACCGGTAGAGGGTAAACCGGGCAAGTTTGTACTTCCCAATGCCGCTTATCATATGTCACAACCGGAGAAGAAAAGATTCCTGCAGGTGTTGCATGATTTGAAAGTCCCCACAGGTTTCTCAGGATCATTCAGCAAGAAAATAAAAATTGTGAAGGGCAAGATCGATGGGCTGAAAAGTCATGATCCCATGTTATCGTGGAGCACCTTCTTCCATTAGCCCTCAGGACTTCTCTCCCCGAGCAGCACCAACGCTCATTCGCCCTCTTCTTTGATCAGGCTCGAGTATGTATTAATATATATTTTCATTTGATCTATCCAATATATTTATTATTAACACTTGCAATCTAATAACAATGTTTTTTTTTGTATTTTCAGTTGGATTACGATTTTCAGCCTGTAGCCGACCCTGATCACCCAGGGAGGGTGCTCGACCTTCATGCTCTGTACAATGGCCTGATGAAGAACATGCAGGCCAAGGTCCGATACAACAGGAATGAGCTGAAGGCCGACTGCTACTCCCTGTGGATAGCGACCCCCGAGGCAGAGAGAGCGGCCCTCCTATCTACTCCGGCGTTTGAGAGAGTCGACGTAGAGACATGGCCTCTATTGTGCGCTTATTTCGACTCCGAACGCAAACAAGTATGTATTTTAAATTTAATTCATTATTTATGATATAATTTATTTCTTTGTGTTTCTTAATTAGAAAACTAAATGTTAATGCGTTGTGCAGAAACAGGCCGCTCAGAATACGGAGAACAGGAAGTCGGCGAAGAGGGGTCGCCCCACTTATACAGGTGGCTCGAGGAACATTACTCGAGCCATGGAGTTATCGGTAAATTAAGAGTTATTCTTTAATATTCTGCAATATTAAGAGTTATTCTCTAATATTTCTAATATTAAGAGTTACTTTCTAATATTGCAGACATCTCGGACCGTGGCGTCAGGTGGTACACCGAGCGTGCTGTCCGCATATCTTGCCGTCCACGGCACCTCGACAGATCCCGCCACGGGCGAGCTTCGATATCCCGACGTCGCTACCCAGGAGTACTGCGTAAGTGTTAATATTTTTTCTACCCAAATTTGAAATTTTAGTTTTGGAAGGTTCAAGTTTAAATTTTATACTTATACTTTACTGCTTAATGTGGGTGTAGGAGCGGGTGGTTGAGCAGGCCCAGGCCTCGGGGATCGATTTTACCGGGCAGAACGATCCGAGGCTGCTGACCCCAGTTCTGGACGCCGCACACGGAGGGCACCACGGAGGTTGGGAGAGAGGCCGGGGATTGGGCCCTAGCAGGGCCCATATGAGGTTGGACTCCACCCCGGTGGTTACTTCCTCCGTCTCCAGTGACCGGCATGTCCATCAGGAACTGGATAGCTTGAGGGCCACCGTTCAGGAGTTGAAGGAGATGCTGGTATGTATACTACTTTATAGTAAAATATCATTTCATATTATATACATATCAACATATCCATAATTAGTACGTAGCTTGAGCTTATTTGGTTTTAGACTTAAGTTTGATTAATCATACATACATATGTAATTAAAATAAACAACGCTTTTCCAAACTAGATATCCAAACAGGGTTTCGAAATAACTTAATAATGAAACGAATTCGAATAATACACAGTTCTTACATGCTTCTTACACACGTTATGTCCAGACGCGACAGGGTAGATCGGCCGAGCCTCCACATGCATCTCCTTCGGCTGCGGCTCCGCAAGCTACTACATCGGCTGCGGTTCCGCAGACAGCTCCTGTAGCTCTACCGCCCACTCAGACTCCCGCAGCCGCGGCTCCGTAAGTGACTACCTCGACGGCGGCTGCGCAGACCACATCGCCAGCTCCACATGCCGCTCAGACTCCCGCTCGCGACGCATTGCAGAGTGTATTGACCGAGGAGCAGGCGCGCGTTATTCTAACGTTATTCAGAGGTGGAGCTGGACCGAACTAGGGTAGCTTTTTGGTTCTTATTTTTTGAAACATGTATTTATTTATATCACATTGTACTACATTTTGAAACGATATTGATATTGGTTTGTATTTATATCATATTCAGTTTTTGGGTTTCTTTTGTATATTATATATATGCGTGAGATGTGATTATGAATACTGCAATATATGATTTGATTGATGTATATAGTATTGTGCACAGGGCGGGAAAAAATCTATCAGCCCATTTTTAAAAAAAAAATACAGACAATATGTACCTACGGATTAAACCGTAGGTATATATGTTGCCCCTACGGACATATCCGTAGGGGCAAACTATCAGGAAACCTGATATTTTCCCCCCTGATCTCAGTGCAAGGTGTTAGGAGTGCCCCTACGGATATGTCCGTAGGGGCCACTGTCTATCCCCTACGGAGTTATCCGTAGGGGCCAAATATTAGGTTTCCTGATATTTTGCCCCTACGGCATATTTTGCCCCTACGGTTCTATCCGTAGGTACATACAATATATTCAAAAAAACATAAAAAATATATGATTTGATTGCCCCTACGGAGTAATCCGTAGGGGCAACAACACCTACAGATATATCCGTAGGGGCAATAATTTGCCCGTAGGGGCAAGTTCAGGGCCTCAACTTGCACCTGCGGTCTTTGCACCTACGGGGTATTTTTTCGTCCCTACGCAGATATCCGTAGGGGCAGTGGTTTGCCCCTTCGGATAAATCCGTAAGGGCAACCCTTATTTGTAGTAGTGAGATTGGTATTCTTGTATTTATACAAGATTGTTTCTAGATGAAGAACACCTCATTTTAGATTTTCTATTTTTAGAAAATAAGGAAATGAGGTGGAGGACTAAGCTGGTATATGAGAATTGTGAGAAGTATGGCCATGTATTATTTTATTTCATTTGGTTATACTATTCAAGCATTGCTACTTTATTTTAATTGGAAAAATGAAATGATACATATCATTCTTCTTCTCATTTTTGATTCATTCTCACCATTGCATTCTCTCTCCTCATTAAGTCTCCTTCTTCTTCATTCCCTAACACTCTCATGTGTTGATAATCCTAAGGGATTAAGAGATAATTAATTCATCAAAACACTCTCTACATCTTCTAAATACCATATCTTAGCAAACTAGGCTATTTAGTTACTTCATTAATGAAGTTTTAGCTTAAGCCATAAACTCTCGTGTGGAATATCTTTGATACGAGAAGACCAACGTCCAAGCTCGTTCTCGATGGACTAGAAGCTAAGGAATATGACATTAAAGACCCGAAGGACTCGAACTCATGGTATAATCACTATCCGAGTATATTAGCTCCTATTATGGTTTTGCTAGTTTAGGCTTGTGGTAGATCTTGGATAGCTAGTTGATGTTTCTTGCTAAAAATTTTGAGTTTTGTGAATTCCGCCTCTCTACAAACACTGTAGAGTGAGCAATATCAACTTACACCCCGCACTGGATTGCAATCATTTAGAGTGGCTTTGTTATAGTTTTCTCAACAAAAATTATCTCAAAAAATTAATTTTTGGAGATAATTAAAGCTAAAAAAATTTTAACTCCATAAAATTAAACCTTACCTATGGCGAGGAGGCGGCTACGAGGCGGATTCGGTGCACAACAGCAGTGGCGGCGGCTACGGCTTCCTGTGTTGGAGGGAGGGAGAAAAAGATTATATATAGAGAGAGACAAGGAGGGAAGATGGTAAGAGCACGTACAGGTGGAAGGCGCCTGTGTAGGAGGAAGAAAGATGATTGTCAGTGAAGGAGACGACGCTGGTTGAGGGCTCGGTAGTGGTTGACCTGGTGAGAGAGAGCGAGTGAGTGAAAGAGAGAGAGAGAGAGAGAGAGAGAGAGAGACAGAGAGAGAGAGAAACTTACCGGAAAAGGAGCGGCGGTTGACGGCGAAAGGACATCGACGGTGAAAGGAGACGATGACGCTGTGCCGGATAGGGAGAGAGGGAGTTAGTGAAAGAGAGAGACAGCGATTGACTTACCGGCGCGGCTGTGGTGCTATGGAGGTCACTTGGGGAGGGGATCAGAGGAGGAGGTTGGTCTAGGATTTTTTTGATTTGGGAATTTGAGGGCTCTGATATGAAATCGAGCCCCTTTTAATTTATTGGGTTATTCCGTCGGACCATAGCCAACGGAATAACCAAATTCAAATATTAAGTAAAAATGGGCCCGTCTTTTTTATTTGGGGGTTATTTCGTCGGTTATTGACCTTTTTCGTCGGCTTCTAGCCGACGGAAAAAGCACCTAACGAAACAGCTATTATTTTCTTGTAGTGAGATATCCGATACAAAATATTGCATAATCTAAAGTTTAAAATTTTAAAAAAATAAATATATACGATCGAGCATCCTCAACGTTCACTCGTCATCCCCATCATCGTCTTCATCCTCGTCGCCTTCCTCGCCATCTCTCTCACCTCCATCCTCGCCGTCTTCTTTGCCGTCTTCGTCTTCGGATTTAAGAAGCCACTAAAGTGAAATTTTAAATAAAAAATAGATTTAGTACACATATTATATAATTAAATAAATTAACAAAACAAATAAAAAGATCCATAATAATCTCATATCGTAACACATAGGATATCTAGATAACACAAGTTACTATAAATTTAATACATACAAGGTATTCGATACAAAATATCACATAAAATAAAGATTTAAAATTAAATAAAATAAATACATACTGTTACAAATCGTAGATTTGAGAAAATAGGAAAAAATATTAGTGATTGATCAAGGAGCAATGTACAATATGCTTCTCTATATATAGCCCACAAGATGAAACCCTAATACGTAATATACGTATAATACACGTAAACTGTAATACCCATTTTCATTATACTCAAATCCATATTAAAATAAATATTGTTTCCATAATTTTTCCTATACTTTTCCTCCTAATTTTTCTTTTTAAATTTCCCTTTAATTTTTAACCTAAAACGAAACCCTAACTCAGACCTACACCTATGCCCAAAGGCCCGTCTCGCTAACCCAACAACTCTTCTTTCTTTCCCTGTCTTCTTTCTCTTTTCTCTCTTCACTAACCCCGACTCCTTCCTCCTTTCCTCGCAACGGCTCCCCTACGAACCGCTCCACCCACGACGAAGCCCTCTCCCCCAATGTCTCTCCACAAGATCCCAGCCACCTCCGAGATTCCTAAGCTCCCCTCTCTTTAACGTCTCTCTCTCCCATCGCTTAATATCTCTCTCTCTATTTTTCCCACTTTCAAACTCCAAGCACTCTACTCTTCCCTCATCGCCTCACCGCCGACATCGCCTCACCGGAGCTCATCGAATCACCACTAAACCCGAGCTCCTCCTCATTTTCCTCTCATCACCAGACCAATCACCAAATGCACCTCCTTCATCTCCTCCCTCATCTCAAAATAACTCCTTCAAATCCTAGTCACCAACACCACACTGCGCCGGACACCCTCAACTGTCGCCTTGACTACCTCGCCGTTGACAACACCTCCTTGTCACCAGCACCACCTCCTGCATCATCTCCTCTCTGCTAAGCCCAGCTCCTAAACTCCTTCACTGCAGCCACCATCACCGCACAACTCCAACTCCGAACCGCTGCCGCATGAGCCACTCGCCGCCAGCACCTCATTAGCGGACCCCTTTCTCCTCGACCCTCACACCACATCCTCAACTTCCCAAAACCCTCACCCAAGCACTCCTCTCATGTAACATTTTGGAAAATTATAAATATTAATATATAATTTTAAATATGGATATAATGAGTTTACAAAAATGATATCGCATATGAATTTTGGTATCGGATTGATATCCACAAAAATGTAATTATTTTGGAGAAAATGAGATATATGTGATATCTTATATCATGACAAGTGTTTTGTTTTTAATATGATATGAGATTTTATTATAAAGATTATGGTATTTAAGTTTAAGATAAGTGTTGTATTTCTTTTAAAAACGTGAAGGTATTTATTTAAAAGATCTTTTAGTTTGTTTTGAGGGTGTGTATATGTTTTGGTTAGAATAAACCTTCATAGCCAACACACCCACACACACACTCTCCTCACTCCACCTCATGCTTCTACCTTTACACCTCTTACTTGCTTTACACCACTTCTTGACACCTCCCCCTTCCCTTTTATAATAACACCATGATAATATTATCACTTTCAAACAGAACAAATACATTCCTTCAAGCTCCAACACCAAATACTTTCTAGCATTCATCATATCAAAAGAGAATTGGGGGTTCCTTCACCAATATTGTGCATATCACCAAGCTAGAGCCTCTACAATCTCTAGGAGCCTCCACCATGCACTTCTTGAGTTGTATTTCCTTGTAACCATCTCTATAGGTAAATCTCCTTCCTTTTTACAAGTCTTGTTTTGATTAAATATCAGTGTTCAAAGTGCAAATATATGAAAATAGGATTTGTGTGATATTTGTGATGATAAATTTGAATCTAGAACTTCTAGATTAATCTACTAGAAAAACTAATAATACTAGAATAAGGTGAGACCAATAGGAGGCAACCCCTAAAGCCTGAGCCCCTAATTTCTCTGTTCACCCCCCGGTTTCCCCAAAAATCCCGCCGCCGCCGGTTTTTCTACACAACGGTGTTTTGGGTTTTGGTCAGTAGCTTTGGTTGGTGATAATTTAAGCTACTATATTGTTTGTTTTGTCCCAGATTTCATATAGAGAAATCTGGGAGTGTTCTAGTATTTTTTTAACAATGTTTCCGATATTTATGATACGTTTTTTCATATTTCTATACGTTGAATTATTGACGTTTGTACGTTAATGTCAGGAATATTTGGTCGTATTCGGAGTAAGTGAGCTATAAATTCTAACCTATGTGCGCTTAGCTCGTTGTATTTGGAGTAAGTGAGCTATAGGTTCTAAGCTATGTGCGCTTAGCTCATTGAATTGCTTTTTAATACCATTTTTTTGCTGATGTGCTATAACAACGATTGTAGGTACAATTTCATAGATTTCCGAAACGGCAAAGACGGATAAAGCAATCGTGAACTTCAACTAGCTCAACAAGTTGGTTAGTAAATTTATATCTATAGGGAAAGTCGGGTGGATGGCGTATAACACCCCCATAACCATTTAATTAGGATAGTTATTCTATCTAGTTAGATTTTAATGATATGTTAAATAACTTACCTTTATTAGATTGATGTTTACTTCGCATCTAGTAGGTTATACATGTGGTTATATTGAATATATGGTTATGGTGATATACGTACATGACAATAGATCCATACGATATGGATTTGATTTTGAGTGGATATGGTACGAGGAAATCATACCGTACTTATGATGACGAGGATAGTGAGCTGAATACAGCCAAGTTTCTTTTGGACTCGTGGAGTCATGAGTTATCCCGACTTGGGACGTTACAATTGATTAAGCTATACTCTTTTAAAAACCAACGATTCGTTTTCACTTTTAAATGATAAATGACAAGGATGCAATACTATTTCCAAAATGAATATCTATTTTAACTTAATGCGGCTTTCTTATTTCAAAATTTCGTTTCGTTCTATTTTCAATGATAATGATATAGCTCATAGCAATTAGTTACATTTAATAATTACGCAATATACTCAGATTTCCTTTATATGTTCGCGATATGCTTACTGATTATATACATGCTCTTTTATAAAAACACACTGATAGAACACTGCACCACTATCAATGAGTACCATGTTGCACGAGCATGGACACATATGTTATACTACACCTCATTGGTGCTGCATCACAAACGTAGGACTGCTATACTATGCGATGTCTATATAAATGCTGATACGATGCGTTATGAATTCCCTATATCCAGGGAATTGGGTTGTATTTATATGCTATGGATATGGGTAGAATTACATTCTGCTATAAACACTTATAGAACACTTGCACAAATACTAAAGATTACCATGCTGCACGAGCACAGACGCGTATGCTACACTACACATCATTAGTATTGCCATGACACAGTAGAACTGTTGCGATTGTTTTCATGACTGGCTATATTTACGTACGATGCCTTTATTACCTGTTGATTAATTGTGAATACCCTTCACCATAGGTATTCGTATTTGGTTGTTATGAGTTTTTATGATGTTTTTACCTTCGACGATATATATCAGTGGTATGGGACGCTGATATATATTGATTATATCATCAAAAGGACATATGCAATTATTATTCTTTACTTGATATTTCTGGATATGATGAGTTAATGTCCACCATGAGCTTAATGTTTACTAATTTGATTTTATTCCGAACCGAGTGGGGGAGCTATACGGTTACAGACATGCTATATATCTGGACTGAGTAGAGGAGTATACAGTCGGATACATGGTGGACCCGATCAAGACTGAAGGGTAGAAAATCCGCGATTGAGGCGGGGAGCCTAGCGAGGACACTCGATACCGGAGATAGATATGAGCACGGCAGATATCCAGGAGATACTGACCGGGGATAGGGATATCGAGGGGCGACCGATCTGAAGAGACAGTGTCGACGATATCTGGATTTGCGTGTCGGTGATGGACACGAGAGATTTGATGATTTAAGGTGTCGATGCTGGACACCCATATATTGATGTTTTGCGATCATTTGAGATATGCCGTTATAGTTTATGCGATATAGTAGCCCATCAGAACTGATCCGGGGGACAGTACCTTAATTCTATTTTACCTGTTGATACATATAAAAGGGTTTCTAAACGAGCTATAGTCTCATTATTTTGACGTGTCTAGAATGATACAAGAATCTTTTAAACAGTAAACCTCTTAAAACTCTTTACTAAACAACGAGATGTATATCTTAAATACAACACATACTTCATACTATTACGTCTGCTTCTTATGCCGTGACATACGTATCCCATGGCTATTTTAAAAAGGGGTTTTACACACATATTTCGGCTACCTTATAGGTTTATACCTGGATGCATGTTATATACATAGGGGATGATATATTTTCGGGTTTACGGGATCGATAGTGATGCATTTATTGTACTTATGCATTATATATATATATATATATATATATATATATTAGTTCAGGATATGATAGTACTATACTTTATGACCTAGGTATAGCGTTATGCATTTCGATTTCTATCTTGCGATATACTTTTATTCACTGAGTTGGCAACTCACCCTCGTTGTGCCCCAGTTTCTTGCAGGATATACCACTCGAATAATCAGCGGCTTGCGACACACTCTTTTCTTCGGTGATTGATTTAGTAGGTGGGCTACTGTTGTATCGTACCCACAGTTGTGTGTGTGTGTGTGTGTGTGTGTGTATATATATATACTCTTTTGTATCTAGTTAAAACTCCATCAACCCAGAACTTGTATAATTATGGAGTTTTATGTTCTGGGTTGATGGAGTTTTAACTAGATACAAAAGAAAATATATATACAACTGTGGGTACGATACAACAGTAGCCCATGTGGGTACGATACCATGCTGTCGCCTCACCATCGTTGTCGCCTCACCGCAGCCAAGCTTCGCCGATGCCGTTTCCCCGTCATTGTTGCAGTCGATAGCAGGCAAGTTCAAATACTTGCTCTACATGCTATACACACACACACACATTTTACATTAGTTTTCTTAATTTTAGTTAACAATTAAAATTAATTATATTATCATGGTTTTGACAAGTGACGCGATCCGTGTTGTGTATAACATGAAATGGAGCATAAATCATGTCTAACGTCTTGTACTAATGTCATATGGAATTTATAAGTATTAATTATCGTTTTAAGAAAATAAACGAAACCAACATTTCGATTGTAAAACAATTAATCAAGTGTTTGATGATTGGTCCTTAATGAAACACTATTTAAAATTCCCATACATTATGATCAATAGCTTCATTTCCTAGTTAACTAATATCGTGTAGAATTTGAGCTCAAAATAACGTTGCTTCGCACATGAAATAATGCCCCCAAGAGGCGACGTTAAATCTAAAATTTATTGTACGTGTCATAGTATTAAATGTATAATAAATTGGATATAAATCACATAGTGACATACTTAGGCTCGTTAGGAAGCAAACTGGATAATGTATAAACCTCTGGTAATTTTTACTAAATATTTTCTTGTTGCAATATCGTAAACTGAAAGGAAGTATGATATTTATACCTATTTTTATACCTATGTTTATCCGTGTTAAATATTCAAATGTGCGGAGTCCTATATAGATGCATAGAAAATTGGGTTAACTTTCATATTCCACTAGTTCCACTAAATTCCATTGCCGTTTGATATTTATAACACAATTTATATTGTCGACATGTCCTGCTGTTTTCTGCAATGACAAATTATACGTATTGGCATTAAACAGATCATAACTCCATGTATATAATTCCTATTGATGTTCCGTCTGTTGCATTGAAAACCTAACTGATAAATATAGATTTGATTGAACTGTAGAAATGCTAAATTTTGTACGTAACTAATAGCAAACTGCGTTCGATGTTGGACTTACAGTTCTGAAACTGGAATTCCAGCAGTGAACATCCATTTTAAAATGAGCGTAACTCCATAACCAGAATTCCGGTTGATATGAAACCAATTTTACATGTTAGATAAATTAGTCTACTCTTTATTACTTTTATATTGTTTCACTTGATTCTGCACGTACAATATTGTAAATTTTACAACCTGGATGACACTGGCTGCCCTTTATTTAATTAAAGTGTATTAACCGCATTATTATCATGTCATGTAACTTCTTTACGCCCATTGATGGGTGACTATGTACACTGAAATCCTAGTGATTATATTGCATTATCGAGTGATAAGTGGTATCGATTGGATTGTGAAAAGTACGTCAGTGAAAACGATATGTACTTGTACACAACCAATCGGTTACATTCACATTAACTATAACCTGGGGAAAATGGGGAAATCAAGATAGAATCGAACTTTTATTTAGCGAGGTATAGTGTTTTAGAGGGTGATCATTCGATATTAGCGATATATATTGATTAGTTCATGGGCTTAACGGTACGGCTGCAGGGCTATGTCCTAGGCAACAACGGACCGTAGTCTCGGGCATGCATGTGACCCTTGTTAGACACGAAAACTTTTTCCACTGATCGATTCAAATTGACTTGGAGACTGATAAGTTTAATGACATGGACATTGTATTGATAATCGATTTGACACACATGCTACACGATTCTCCTGTGCCTGCTATTTCACATACACCTATCATTATTTTCCATGCCTACTATTTCATGTTTACTTTATTGCACATATTATATATTATTTAATCGTGTCTCCCTAACGACCTGACTTGTGCATGCTCGAGGACGTAGTAGACTTAGCTTAGGATCAGGACTTGCCCTACGCGATCGCAGAGATTTAGACAGCGACTCAAACTTATCGCCCTTCCGGTTTTCAATAAAGAACTTTATTATTTTGGTTTGTAGTTTATCTTGTCATTGAACTCCTTGTAACCATTGAAATCTTGTGGATTAATATAATAAAATAGTGATTTTGATTTCCTTTATTTGTGATATGTTTACTGACTACCATGTAATGGTAGAAACCGAAGTGTAATTACTGCAGGATTATTTCTTGACCGTAGGAGTAAGGCTGGCCTAATCACCCTCATATTCCGTATTTTGAGAAGCGGGGCATAGCATAAACCCCCATAAAAAAGATAAATACAAAATAATATCAAAGATATGATAAATCATAACAGCCCCCCTCAAACTCACGGTGGATCATAAACCGAGAGTTTGGACAAGAAATGCGAAAGTTGAGTACGTATGTGAGGCTTCATAAAGCGATCGACCAGTTGATCATTGGAATGGATGTAAGGAAGTGAAATCCGACCTTGGTCGTACTCTTGGTGAACCATGTGACAATCTACCTCAATATGCTTAGTACATTCATGAAAAACTGGATTTTCAGCAATACGAACTGCACTTTTTGTAGCGACCCTGAATGTCAAATACTCTTGTATGAATTCAATTTTATATAAAAGGTAATTCTATTTCTGATTATGAGTTATAAGTATTTTTTGATAAAATATAACAAGAAACAAGCTTCTAGCTCCTTGGTTAAGTTTCTACGCTGATGTCCCATGACCCTCTTGTTCGAATCCTAACGGTACAATTTTTTTTTCTTTTTGACGTTTTGGAAGCCCAAAGGTTTGCATGGGGATTTTACGGACTTTCCAAAACTCATAACAGAAAAGGGTGTGTAAATAGGATGTTTAATCACTGAGGATGCCTAGCACGAACCCCGAGACCCAAGTCCATGACCTGGTCGCCCCTTGGCCGCCAGTCGGCCCCCTTGCTCAGTTTGGGCCCGTCTTCTGCATGGGCTATTATTTGACTCTCCTCAACCCTGTTTAATATACTAAAACCCCCAAATCAATACAGAAACCCCAGTCCCTTGAATTACCCTTTTTACTCAATTTTAATTTCATTTTTAATGTTCATTTAACATACTCTACTCCATTCCTCTCCTATAAATATGCAACTCTGTCCTAGCTTCATCCCTTAGGTATACCACTCTCAAACTATACTCTCTCAAAGTCTCAAGTTCCTTCAAACCAAGGTTGTCTCCAGTCCAAGTCCTCTCCAAGAAACCAAGTTATCACCAAACTTTTTTCTCTCTACAAAGCTCTTAAGCTGACCAAGGATCTTCCTTTAGACAATCACCAAGTTCTTCTTTCTAGACGTCGAACCTTCGATCGAAAGAACTCTTCCCCTCTTATAAATGATGAATCGGTTGTTAAACCAATTCACACCGTGAGTAGGCCCTTTCTTTCCTTCCCGTCCCTCTCTTTCATCAATCTTATTAATCTTGCTAGGAGCCAAATTGCTTCTTATAAATTCTTAAGTCCCAATTCTATTGACCTCTCTCTTGTTACCTCCTTTATCTCATCATCAGAAGATGTGGTTAATCTATTTGAAATTTTCGTTGCATAACCCTTAACTTATCATTACCATTTTTCATGTTAAATGTTAAGAAAATAGACTGCCAATTCTACCATTTTTACAAAACATATGTTTCACTTATCTATGTAATTTTCCTTTCTTGTAAGAAAAATGTATTTTGTGGACATATTAAATAATGTTAGAATGTAACTTAACAAATAAATACCATGTCCTTATTTTAATCATGATGGTTGTTTATTGTTAACCTATTTTAGATAATATCATGCACACGGTAACGACCTACTCTACACGCACATTTTAGAATCATAGCATGATCTCATATCTATAGCATTTTTTCGAAAGAATTGTATTTCAATAAAATACCATCTATATAAAAATAACTTTTCCTTTGCAATTATGCCTCTGCAACACTCGTTAGGGGAATCCTGTTACAGACGGTGCCGATTATCGCACGTTCTGTGTCTAGTGGAGCAAGATCCATAGCTCCTCACATAGCATGGTCTTGAAAGGAAAATAAAATACGATGTTTTAAAACTACTAAACAGAAAAAGGGTGAAAACAAATATTTCTTAGACTAAAACAATAATATCTAAAATGATGTTTTTATAAAATATCTTTAACAAAACAAAGTAGGTTTTTCTACTAAATTCCCTAAGTTTTTGAAAAGATAGATTAGCACTAACATACCTTAGAAATAAAAAGACTAGTTTATGTTACGTATTTAGCTTGTAGATTGGTTTGAGTGGCGTCTTCTCTCATCAGTGCCTCGGGGTACCGGAGATAATGATGCACCACTTGCCTATCCCTTAAAATATATCGTAACTTCTGCAAAATGAAATAACGTAGAACTCGAACTTGACTTGAATTACAATTTAAATTGAACTCGAACTCAAACACAAACTTGAACTCAACTTAAACTTGAACACTTGAACTTGATTTGACTTGACCTGAACCATGAATATGACTTGGCTTGAACTTGATATGAATACTTGAACACAACTTGAACCTGAACTTGTACTCTCTATATTCATGGATTCAGTCAAGACCTATAAACTTGATCTATACAATAAAATACGCGGGGATAAGAGGTAGGTTGGTAAGGAACGTATGTCGTGGCATGAGACATCATTTAAAAGACACCTCTTGAATTTCTCGTGTCGTTGTCCAGTGAGTTATGACGAGGCCTTGTACTTCTTGTACCTTTGGTTCGCAGTGTAAGCTGAACTACTCTCGTATACACGCATACCTTACTTACCAAACTACAAAAAACCGTGTTAGAATAGAATAACCATATTCATATAACTGTCATGCTTAAGATACCTTAACATACTCATGTTTAATTAATACTCTTACATTTTCACTTCTACCGGTTAGTTTATACTTGGATCCATGTTCTCTTTTACATACCCTCAATTATCATATTTATTTCTTTGGGGAGTTAACGAGTGCTTATTCACTGACGACATTCCATTCTGTTTATTTTCCTTAGGATGCTCATCAGGTGAACAGGATTCAGAGGAGATCGAGCAAAGCCAGGAAGACTTCGATCAGCTTTCAGCTCAGCCAGACTATTAGTTTCCTTTATTATTTATTTCCAGTATGCCATTATTCAGGCACCTTTATTGTCATCGCACTTTTGTTATTTGTACTTGAAAATTATGGAAGTGAATGTAAATAAAGTTGTTGTTGAATTTTAATTACTCTTATTAATTATTGACTGTTGTTATATTTCTTATAAACACTTAGTGTATTTATTAAGGGAAAGGACCTTCTCGTAATAAATATGTTGCAGACCTCATCATATACCATTATCGTCTTTTGGGAAGTGGGGCGTGACAGGTTTTATTGGTGGCCCATGCAGGTCCCTCGGTAATAGGTCTGTAGTTCGAAGACGAACCATTATTCTAGGTGGGAAGGATGTCGGGCCCCGATACTTGCTCTCGGCATAAAGTTTGCCATGCCAAGGGGAGGGTACCACCTCTTGAACCCATGGGGACCACCTTTTGGATCCGTGAAATCTAATCTAAAACAATGGGATCGGTTCATTGAAACATAGGGCGAAAGAGGGTAGAACTGTATTATAAGTGTAATGATACCACCTTTCAATAAGGAGGCACCTTTTGGATGAACCGGAACTACAAAGTTTGAAGTTAAGCGTGCTCGGGCAAGGAAAATTCTAGGATGTGTGACCTCCTGGGAAATATCCCTTCTCGAGTACGGCTCGCTCCAAGTGACAAAACCGTACAGCTTCGACCAGAGCAGACAATACCGTCCGTACTATGGCATGGGGCGTTACACTTTTTTTCATAGTAAAGTAGAACGCGAGAAGGAATGACGACACCCATATCAGTATGTACTATGAAGCCATTTAAGCTTTGCAGTAGTATCATCCATTGCACGGTTCGCTCTAAGGGACAAAACCGTATGGCCACTTCTTGAGTACGGTTCACTCCCAGAGACAAAACCATACGACTTTAACCAGAGCGGACAATACCCTCCGTACTGGAGCATGAGGCGTTACACTTTTGTTGCCACAGTAAAGTGGAACGCGAGAAGGAATGACGACACCCATATCAGTATGTAAACTACGAAGCCATTTAATCTCTGCAGCAGTATCATCCATTACACAGTACTACGCTTCAGTGCTGGAGCGAGAAACAGTTTCTTTGTGCTTACTGCGCTAGGAAATCAAAGATGTACCAAATAAGACATAGAACCTAATGATAGATCGACGAGTATAAGGGTTGTCAGCCATCCGGTATCAGAGTATGCGTGTAAAGCAAGGTCAAAATCGGAAGGAAACAACAGTGGCCGAGTATGAGTGCCATGAAGGTATCGAAGAACCCGTATAAAAGCTGCATAGTGAACTGATGTAGGAGTACTCATAAACTGACTAAGAACATGAACAACATTTGCAATGTCTGTCCTGGTAAGAGAGAGATAAATAAGTACACTAACCAACTCACGATACTGAGTGGTGTTCGGTAGAGTCGCTCCATCTGCTTGACGAAGCTTCAGACGAACCTAAATCGGCGTAGCTGTAGAAGTACTGGTAGTAATAATAGAATCATCAATAGTAGCTCATGTAAGAAGATGTACTTCTGCTGTGACAGAAGGTAACCACGGTTAAAGTAAGCAACTTTGATCTCTAAGAAATAGCGCAAATATCCAAGATCTTTCATCTCAAACTGGTGCTTAAGACCTTTCTTTAGATATGTGATCGTTGTTGTGTCATTACCAGTGATAATTATATCATCAACATAGATCAAGAGAAGAACTCGACCTTTAGCGGAAGAGCGATAAAAGAGTGTATAATCAGCAAGACTCTCAGTGAATACTGCAGTCAGAAGAGCTTCACTAAATGGCTCAAACCAAGCGTAGGGTGCCAGCTTAAGACCATAAGGAGCACGACACAGATGTCATGCATACCTAGGGGAAGCGGAGAGACCAAGAGGTGGCTCCATATAAATCTTCTCTGAAAGATAACCGATAAGAAAAGAATTCTTAACGTCCATATGAAATATAGGTTAGCGACGGGCTGCTGGAACTGCAATAAATGCGCGAATGGAAATGATCTTAGTAATAGGAGCAAAAGTCTCTTCAAAATAAATACCATATTTCTAAGAAAACCCATGGGCCACAAGACGTACCTTGTAACGTTCGATTAATCCATCTGACTTAGTTTTGACCTTGCAAATCCACTTACATCTAATGGGCTTGATATCTGATGATAAATGAACAAGATCCCACGTGTAAGTATCACGAAAAGTCTGCAATTCTTCCTACAAAGCATACTGTCATTATGGATATTTCATAGCCTCGGTATATGACTTGGGTTCCTGAATAGAATGAATAGCAGAAAGAAAAGATAAAAACTGAGGAGAATAATCATTAGTCATGCAAAACCTATAACGGGCAGGTGGTCGTCTTTCTCGTAGAGTATTTCGACAAGTTGTAGGATAAGAAATAGCAACCAGAGAAGATGGTACATGGCATAAGTGAATACTCAATCGGCACTGTATCAATGGAAGGAACAGTAGAATGCGTAGAAGTATCAGTAGGTGTGACAAGAGGTGGAGCGGCGGTGTTGTTTGTCACCGGAAACTGGACTAAGGCGCGGAGAGCGCGTCTAGCCCGAATACAGGGGCAAATGCTATATGGAACATACCCATCCACCTCTCTGAAGATACCAAGTTGATTTATGGCACCGTATATTGGATGTTTGAATAGATGCGACCATTGTAGCTGACTTTCAGATTTCCTCTCACGGATAAGAGGTTTATTGATTATGGGGATGCTTTTCCCTGCAGGCGCAAGCCTCTGCATTGAATTTCGTTATCGCCAAGCGGAAACAACTTTCTCTGCTCCAAATATATCACTTCGTGTTGTGTTATGGTTTGTTTATTTTTGGGTTACCCTTAGATTGTATATTGAGACTGATATATGTCATCGCCCGTAGGGCATGGATTAGTCTAAATCCGTATATATTAGATTTGGGGGTTGAACTTAGGACGCATATGTCATATAAATGAGGTCCATCAGTTCATGGGATATTTAGATTTGATCTAAGAATCGTTAGTCATATATGGGACTAAGATCAACTTAGAAAATATGGCTAAGGATCCTTAGTTGTATATAAGACTATATCAACTTAGATAATATGCTAAAAGGATCGTTAGTCGTATATGAGACTAAGATCAACTTAGGTAATATGAATAAGGATCATTAATCGTATATGAGACTAAGATCAACTTAGAAATAGTGATCATATGCTCAATTGATCATTTGATTGCATATGAAGCATAAGATTTTATACTTAGCATATATTGTCTAAGTGCCAAATTTTGTCTTGTCATCAGGTGCCTTTTACTATTGATAGCCTATGGATAGTATACGGTAGTCAGTATAAGAATAGTATATAGGGAATGACAGTTTAGGGACATATCGGTCCATCTTTCAGCTTGCGTGCACGTATGTATCACGTGGTGAAACAAATGATGCGAACATCTAAATAGGATGCGCCCAATATTAGGGCGCGATCCAATTTGAAGGCATTTATATTTCCTTCAAATATATACATATACATATATGTATTCTTTTATAAAACCGGGCTCGTTGTTCTTTGTTTTGATGGTGCACATGTCGGTATGAGGCGCGTCTCAATATGAGGCATGCATCTATATGGGGTATATATGGGGCCCATCAATATGAGGTGTGCATTTGTATGGGGTGCACATATGTATGGGGTGCACATCCTGGGTTAAGGCATTCCCTGTCTTGATGAAATTTCATATCTTTTAAGAAGTTAGGACGAGGAAGGATGGCTCGTTGGTTATTGGGACCCACCACATCTCTGAAGACATTGAGGAATTACAATGCCGTATATCATAAGTGTAGAAAGATGTACCCTTGAACCAAATCCCATTTATGAGGGAAGAGAATATGTTGGAGAATGGTCTCTTGGCGAACTTATATTTAATCTAAGGATTATTAGTCTTATATGAGACTAATATCAATTTAGGTAACATGGACTAAGGATTTTTAGTCGTATATATGACTAAGATCAACTTAGATGTTATGAGTATGTGTTTGAAGGATCTTTAGTCGTATATGAGACTAAGATCAGCTTAAAAATATGATTAAGAATCGTTAATCTTCTTTTAGATTAAGATCAACCTAAACATTCAGCTAGTCATATTTGGGACTAAGGTCAACTTAGGTATCATGCGCATATGGGCTCAATTGATCTTAAGATCAAAGAAGCTTAAGCATCAGGGAATCAGCCAGGGAGTATGTTGTGGTGCACTTATATTGGCGCATGCATTATTAGGGCATGTCATCATGGGCGCATGTCCAATGGCCCATGCCTATCGGAGCAGAGGTCTCAAGCGCATGCCCATTAGAGCATGGGTTCTTGGTGCATGCCATGTGGCGCGTTTATATTGGCACATACATATTAGCCTATGAAGGAATGGTGCTAGGACATCGGCGCATGTTTAGATTGGTGCATGCCACGTAGCGCATACTCACTAGCGCATGTTCATCAACTCATATGCCTCTGTGTAGGGTTCCTAAGCACGACAGCAAGGATTCGGGTGGCATCGTCCATGCGAAATTAAAATTTTGCCATGCTAAAAGAACCCTAATCTAGGATGTTTAACAAGAGAATCATACGAAAACTAAATGTAAACAACTTTACATCTAAGTGAGTAGAGATTACAACCTTTGTAGTACGTTCCTTCGCTACTATAGCTCATTGTGGTGGTCCTTTCGCTGCGATCATCAAACTCCCGGACTCTTGAGCGGCTCCGCATGGTGAATGATTCATGCTTGCTTGAAGTCTTAAAAATCTAAGATGATCTATTTCGGGGAAACACGGACTCAAGCTATCACTTCACTAATACGGAATTAGTGAAGCTAACACCCTAATCTAAATAGCTAGTTTAGAAGAGGATGATGAAGTAGGAATTTTGCTCACTTTAGAATTAAATTTCTCACTATTTTCTTTATCTCCTCAAATCAAAAGAAATAGAGCTTGAAGGAGATGAAGAAAGAAGAAGATGAATGAATAAATGAGATTGAGGTTAGAAATGCAACCATGGTGAGTTTATGTCATCCTTAACCTATGTAGAGAATAAACCATGGCTAAGTGATTAGAGTTAGGTTAATAAATATCTTAGGCAAAACAAAACAAGTGGACTTAGTCAATGGTTCTACAAGCTTCATCCAAGCTTAACCATGACAAATATCCAAATGTTCGAATTACTTAAAATAAATATAAACATAATATTATCATAACCATGGTGTTAGTCTCATACACCCATGTTGCATGTGTAACCTTGCATACCACAATAATATATATCATATATATATTATTTATGTAACAAAAGAAAATAATACAATAAACATATATCACATATATTTTAAACGTATCAAAAGTGAGTAAAAGAAATACTTAAGTGGGCATATATTAGGTAATGTAATTTAATATATCAAATATATATTTATATATTAAATTACTAAATCAACACTTGATTTAATAATCCGGCTATATCACATATAACCGACTAATATAATATATATCATTTTATCGAATCAACACTTGATCCGATAACCCGGCTATATCACATATAACCGGCCGATATCACATATCGTGAGAATAGAATACGGTATCACATACGCGTATCAATCTCGGTCCCGCACATATCACGTATGTGCTCCTACTTCATTTCGCCTGTGCCAGGAAACCTCTATGTAGGACTCTAAAGACTCGTCAATACACCGGTAGTAGGTGGTGATCATATCAGTCACCCACAAGCCGTCTGTGGTCAGCTAAATGTAACGGCCACCCGGGTAATGAGCGATCAGAAGATCAACAAGCAAGCCTGCTCATACTCCTGTAAACCCTGTCAGTAACATTACCGTACAATCCGGTCTCTTCATCTGATATGTCGCATATCCAGTCTAGGGGTGGTAAACGTCAGACCCCAGTAACTGATAAGTCATGCCGATATGAGGCTCATAATGGATTGATAAACTACTGATAACACTTACCAGTAGATCTCCATATCAGCCCTGGCCAGGGACTTCCTGTTATATCCAATCAAGCACAGCGCAACATCAACCCCCAATACTGAAAGAGACCCTACTATCGCTCATTGCCTCCATATGATTCGGGACTGTACCCAAAAGCCACCATTTTGCACGTTCTCTTGAATGTGGTAAGGTGGAAATAAAAGCACAGTGGGAATCGCACAAGACTCTATGATGATCTCAAGTCTATAGACTAGCTTGTACCAGTGTCACCAGAGACCTGCTATCTGATGGTAGGTATAATACCAACTAGGAGTTCTCGGCGAGTCCATTCAGTGTACCCAGTCTCCACTGAGCACCCGTATACCATCTTTGATGTCAAACACTAATGGATGTGGGATTATCCATCGCCCATCATATGGGTCAAGAAGCGTATACGCAAATCTACTATGGAATATCGATGCCCTGTCTCGATACACCCTCAACTAGGAACAATTATAGGATGTACTTGTAGACTACCCTGGCCCCACTAGTATGATCTCCATCATAGTCCTAGTAGTCAAGTACACATCCTAAGGGCTTTATCAACATGTGAGAGTAAGACAGTATCACAATAAAATTCAACATGTTAAGACAAAGAGCAACCAGATAGCATACTATCATGTCGAGCAAGAAAGTCCTCTCTATATATATCCAAGCATCCACTATAATATACATCATATGTACAATAATAGCATCTAGGGCATTTACATAATTAACAATCTCCCACTTGCACTAAGGCCAGTTGTTGTAGTATCTCATACCCAACATCCCGAAAAGTCTCTCAAATTGTATCTGGGGTATGGCCTTCGTGGGTGGATCCACCGTGTTGTTCTTCGTATCAACTCTCCTGACCTCGATCTCCCGGCGATCAACTATCTTCCGGATCAGGTGATACCACCTCAGAATATTCCTGGATCGCTGATGTAACCTGTGTTCTTTGGCCAACGCCACTGCTCTATTGTTATCGCAATACAAAGGTATTGGATGCTCAATGGTCGGAACCACACCAAGTTCAGTTATGAACTTCTTTATCCAGATAGCCTCTTTTGCAGCATCGTTAGCAGCGATGTATTCAGCCTCTATCGTCGAGTCTGTCATGGTTTCATGTTTGGAACTCTTCCAACAAACCGCCGCTCCATTGAGGGTAAAGACAATTCCCGAGACCGACTTAGAGTCTTCCTTATCACTCTGGAAGCTCGAATCGGTAAAGGACTCCACTTGGAGTTCTCCGTTACCATACACCAAGAACATCTCTTTAGTCCTTCTCAAGTACTTGAGAAAGTTCTTCACAGCTTTCCAGTGACTCTCTCCTGGATCTACTTGATACCTACTCACTACACTTAGTGAGTATGCTACATCGGGTCTGGTACATAGCATCGCGTACATGATAGAGCCTACTGCCGAAGCATAAGGTATCCCTTGCATGCGAGCACTCTCCAAATCAGTCTTGGGAGACATCACTTTGGAGAGAGCGAGTCCTGAGATCGTGGGTAAATTTCCACGCTTGGATTCTTCTATACTAAACCTCTTTAATATGGTGTCAATGTACCTGAATTGGGACAATCCCAGTATCCGTTTATATCTATCTCTATAGATCTTAATCACCAAGATGTTGGAGGCATCACCTAGATATTTTATTGAGAATCTTTATGATAAGAAGATCTTGACCGAGTGCAGCATAGGAACATCATTTCCTATCAAGAGTATGTCATCCACGTACAATACGAGGAAGACAAATTTACACTTTTCCACCTTCTTATATATACAAGGTTCATCTACATACTTGATGAAGTCAAACTCTTTGACTACCACATCAAAATAGATGTTCCAACTCCACGATGCCTTCTTTAACCCATAGATGGATTTAAGCAGCTTGCACACCTTTCCGCTACTCCCACAGTCTATGAAGCCCTCTGACTGAGTCATGTACACGCACTCTTCTAAATCACCATTTAGAAAGGCGGTCTTAACATCCATTTTCCAGATTTCGTAGTCATGGTATGCAGCAATAGCAAGTAGGATCCGGATGGAATTAAGCATAGCCACTGGAGAAAAGGTTTCATCATAATCCACACCTGGTCGTTGACGTAAACCTTTTGCAATAAGTCTAGCTTTGAAAGTCTCAACTTTTCCATCGACACCAAGTTTCTTCTTAAAGATCCATTTGCTCCCAATGGGTTTTACCCCTTCAAGAGCAACTTCCAAAGTCCATACTTTGTTGGTATACATGGATTCCATCTCGGATCGCATTGCATCCATCCATTTCACAGAGTCACCACTCATGATGGCTTGCTCAAAGCTAGTAGGGTCATCATCTTCCATGATGCAATCCTTGCTCCCACCATCAATGAGAAAACCGTAGTATCTCTCTGGTGGATAAGGAACCCTATTAGATCGGAGGAGAGGCTGAGGTTTGTTGGGAACTATCGAATCCTCTGGTTCTACCAAATCTTCTGTTGCGGTTTGTGTAGTGGAACTTCTTCCAGTTCTACCTCTTTGCCACTAATTTCTTTCATAAGAAAACCCTTTTCTAAAAAAGTGGCATGTCGAGAAACAAACACCTTTTGTTCCTCAGAGTGGTAGAAGATATACCCTCATGAATGTTTAGGATATCCAATAAACTTGCACAGAACAGACCTTGCCTCGAGCTTATCCGGATTTTGTGTTTTCACATATGCTGGACAACCCCATATCTGAATAAAATTAAGACATATCTTCTTCCCATTTCATATCTCATATGGAGTGGTAGGCACTGATTTGGATGGAACTCTATTCAATAGGTAGGCTTCTGTATCAAGCGCATAACCCCAAAAGGAAATAGGCAACTCAGCGGTGCTCATCATAGAGTGCACCATATCTAATAGAGTGCGATTCCTCCGTTCTGATACACCGTTGTGCTGTGGTGTATATAGAGGAGTAAGCTGAGAGAGAATCCCATTCTCTTTTAGATAGTCCAGGAACTCATTGCTTAAGTATTCTCATCCTCGATCAGATCGAAGGATCTTAATACTTTTACCCGTTTGGTTCTCGACTTCGTGCTTATATTCTTTGAATTTCTCAAAAGCTTCCAACTTGTGTTTCATCAGGAACACATGTCCGTATCTTGAGAGATCGTCAGTGAATGTAATAAAGTATGAGGAACCATTTCTTGTATGTGTAGACATGAGACCACATACATCACTATGTATCAATCCCAAGAGTTCCGTAACTCTTTCTCCTTGTCGAGTAAATGGAGTTTTGGTAATCTTTCCTTTGAGACATGACTGGCAAGTGTCATAAGATAAAAATTCAAACGAATTCAAATATCCATCCTTATGTAACTTAGCTAGTCGTGTCGTATTGATATGACCTAGTCTACAATGCCATAAGAAAGATTCGTTCATTTCTGAACTCTTCCTCTTATGTGTGTTTTGTATATTAAGAACCGTGGTTTGATTTAGAACGTATATGCCATTATTTAACGAGCATGATCCAATCAACTTTTGATTCAGGAAGATGTTCATAAAATTATCATGTACTAAAAAATTATATCATTCTTTACTTAATAAAGAAACTGATATAAGATTGCATATCAGGGTTGGTATGTAATAGCATTCGTTCAGAACCAATGTATTACCATTTGGTAATATAAGGTGATATTTTCCAACTGCTTTGGCTGCAACATTTGCACCATTCTTTACTCTTACGGAATGATCATCCATTCTCATTTCTCTACATTTTCTTAGTCCATGTAATATATTACATATGTGGGATCCCGATCCGGTATCTAATACCCAGGACGTAGAGTGAACTAAGAAACAGTTCTCGGTAACTAACACACCTGAAGATGATGCATCAACATGCTTATTCTTCGTTTGGGCGGCGTGAGAATCTGGATATACCCCTATTTCCTGCTCAGTCTTATAACAATTATAAGAAAGAACAGAACCAACGTTCCCCTGCTCAGTATAACAAGCGGGTTCGGTCAATACATCCATATTATTATCTTGATTAAGGCCTGACATGGTCGCTACCTTGAGAGAGAGAGAGAGAGAAGAAAACACTTTAGCGTATGATCTTGCAAGATTAGATTGTTATTATCTTATCTAATAAGGATGGCTCCCACTGTTTTTATCAAATCTTCCTTCAAACCCTAAAAAGTAAGACTAGCCGGGATTAATTACACCTTACAAGTTCGCCAATCTTTCAGCCAGGTCAGTGTTGGTACTTTGAGGGAGGTTCCCCGTGCTTTTGCACGGACCTAATTAAAATAAACCTCGTTTTCCCAGAGGCATAACCCCGATAACACCTTTCTAGACACCTACTTGATCGACTAATTCTGATGTGTAAAACTCTCCCAGTAGTAAATCTTACTCGCAGTGGGTATCGGGATCCAACTATCTCATAGAAGGTATGTAATCTCATTGCAAATTTCAACACTTGAAATTCCCGATAATACTTTTTACCCCTAGCGTCCTATGACCTTGACAGAGGCTAAACTACCCATAAGGCGCTAGTCAAGTTCAACCCGTTCATTTCTTGATTTAATTAGATCCACCCGCACAAGCCTTGACGGAGGCCAAACAACGCCGTACGAATACCCAAATTCACTCGCATCTCATGCTATAGATAAGTACTAATCAGCTACCGTACACTACGCCTTGACGGAGGCCAAACTACCGTAGCATGAATACTAAATATTACTTATCTGAAATGAAGGAGGGCTGCGTCAAGTTTTTATGAAAACCTTTTGCGTAATGAACTTGATATCGTTGTAGAAACAAGTGATTATGAAAAGGAGTGTTTTTTAGGCTTTTACTAGTTTCGCTAAAGAGGTCACTCCCGGTGAAGGGATCACGTCTCTTTCCTTATCGAATAAGGTGCAGGATATTTCACAAATACCACTATGCGAAGCAAGAACTATAGAAGCAATCAAAAACAAAAACGAGTGTTGTATCATCTGCTAGCTTTTGATAAAGAGGTTACTCCCGGTGAAGGGATCTCGGCTTTTTTCTTATTGAATAAGGTGCTGGATATTCTACAAGGAATACCGCTTTGCAAAGCAAAAACTAGAGCTACCCTTTTTGAAAAATTTGATTCTACAATATCCTTTAGGTTTCTTTTCTTTCATTAATCTCATTAAAGAAGTCTAATCATTGATTCTTCCTAAGCATCACAAAAGAAACGAAAATACAACGTACGCTTATGCTATCCGCATTCGCCACAGTGTCCCGTTATGCACCGTTAGGTTACTTAACTAACGGCATACCGTGGTGGGACTAGCACGGGTGCAAAACATAAGCAACGTTTATTATATATCATATATATAGTAATAAAGTATTCGTCTCAGGCATATAAAGTGATCACATCACAGAATATCAGCAGCAGAAGATAATATATGAAATATTGGATACACTAGAAATTCTATGTTTTAATTTAAGCCAGTATAAAACACGGATTCCATAGTCGCGATGAATAGCCAAACCCACATCTCTAGACCCCTACGAGAGCGGCAAGCAACCATACCAAGTCTAGAGTTAGAAGACCCGGACTCGACTCTTCGAGATGGTCTCCCACTAGACTCTAGAACCCGATTACTTGTGCTCTCCACCTTGGGTCTATCCTAATGCGGAAAAGTAAATAATATACAACAATGGTGACATCATCCTTAACCCGGAAGTGCCCCAATAAAAGAATATTACATACAATGAATTTTACTTGAATGAAAATAAAAACTCTCATCTCACATAAAACCCACGGCTATTTAAATCACGACGATCCAATATAACATATAACAGCAACACATAATATCACATGTCATCAACGTAAGTAAATATGCGTATCCCAATTGTCGTTGACATATAGTAACGAAAACGGCGATACACCACATATTACACTTACGGTCCCAGAAGAAAAATGTCAAACTACAATATTTGGAATCCACAATCTCCTTAGACATCATAAACTCAAAATATCACATACCTCAGATTTCATGCCTAACAATATGAATTCCAAATATTGTATCACATTTCAGAAAAAGCTAGACGATATTAAAGATTCTGATCGAATCAACAAACACCCAAAATTTCCCAAAAAGCTCAACACTTGAGCATAGTTTAAAAATACTCAGAACATACCACAGTACCTATGGACCAACCGTAGAAGGGTCAACCCTTACCTCACTTATGCCGCCGCGGAACTACCGCAAACCCTAGGGTTTGGCGGCGGTTCTTACGGTGACAGAATCGAGTTAGGGTTTTTTTCTTCTAGAGGGTCCACCACATTACTTGCATGAATTTTGAATGTTCTTTAACTTTAAAAAAAATCCAACTCTTGGAAAATTTCCAGCGAGGGTTAAAGTGGGTATTTGATATCCATTCGAACTTTTTAACACCATCTAAATAACCCGAAACAAAGCTAGAATTACGAATACGAAACACTCCGAATTGCCATTGTATAAAGATAACTGATTGGGGAGAGATTTAGCTTATGCGTTTTTTGGAATCAAAGAATTTACCGCAATCAAGAACGGCGTCGCTTGGTAGCTAGCCGGTGAGTACGGGTCGGTCCACAGGGATTTTTTGTATTCTTAAATTGTTCTAACGAGCTAATTCCAAACGGTGTTGGGATGATTATCACTAAAAACTAAGTTGATTTAGACTAGGATTAGAATCTTGCTGGGGTTAGATTTAGCTTAAGTTTGGAAATTTAAGATTTCCCACCGCTTTCAATGCCCTAATTTAGATCTTATTAGGTGTTATGGTAATAATTAATAAAGGGAATTAGGACGATCGGGAAGAAACGATGTTTCTTCCTCTAGGTCCTTATCCGTCCTTTCTTAATTCTTACCCTAA
This sequence comes from Agapanthus africanus, assembly GCA_030015575.1. Taxonomy (NCBI): domain Eukaryota; kingdom Viridiplantae; phylum Streptophyta; class Magnoliopsida; order Asparagales; family Amaryllidaceae; genus Agapanthus; species Agapanthus africanus. The sequence continues at coordinate 387,060,349 of CM057349.1, read as the reverse complement.
CCTTCATGGAAAACATGCACAACCGGTCTTTTAAACTACGGTATCACCGTTATCTCGTGGGTAGAGTGCCGTAGGGAGCGGATTGTGTATGTATGCATGGAGTCCTATTATTTAATAAGTGATGGTCAAGAAAGGGGTGAGAGATTTTTCATCTCTCAAATCTTTCCTATACCCAACCCTAACAAGTGAGGAACTACTTACTCATTAGGAGATCGATAAAAGACATGTTTTTATTTGAGTTTTCGATTTAAAAAGACTAACTATCTAAACTATGGCAGATTAATAAAAGTTCTAAATTAATTAATTAGGGCAGATAATAAAAACTATACTAAGGCAAAAAGAAAATTTAGAACTACGGCAATGAAAAGAAATCTACTTACTTTATTGACGCTCTCAAAACATTACAATTGATTTCTAAATTTTTGATCAATGAAAAGAGGCATATCTCAAAGAGAGGTTTAGAATTTCTATTTATAGAGTATAGAAACCCTAAGGTTACAATCGATTCACATCTGCATTTACAAATATACCCTAAGAAGATTAGTCAACGCACTGCCACACTGACATTTTTTAGCACTGACACGCGCTCCATATGGCCGCAGAACCACGGCCAAAAGCCCTGTTTGGCCGCGGATTCACGGCCATATAGTGGTCTTGTTGGCTGAGTTTTCTTGGGCTTGTTCTGGTTGCAATTGACTTCTTGTTTCTTCACTTGATTTCTCAGATTGTCCTCTAGATTTCTTCCAGATTTCCACAGTGAATAATTTAGTGGACTTTACCGCTTGCTTCGTGTCGAAGTCTTGAACCTTGCGCTGCCTTTGTTCTTTGTGAAATTGTCCACTGATTTTCGTTTAGTCTTGAAACTGTAGTGTTAGTGTATGTGCCCTAGGGGCCATTATTGTATCATACTTGGTTGTATATTACTTAATGGAAGCTTGGGATATTCACAGTTATATATACAGTCTTGCTAAAAATGGTAGTCTGCTATTTGGTTTGTGTCTACTTTAATATGTGCATATGTTTCTTGTAACGTATCACTTATACATATTAGTAGAGCCCATAGGATCTTTACTTGATTACTAGCGTTGTGATGGCAGTCATACTAGTGGGGGCTAGGTAGTCTATAAGCAACATCCTATACTTGTCCCTAGTCGTAGGATTATCGAGACAGAGCATCGATACTCTGGAGTAGACTAGTGTGTACGCTTCTCATCCCAGTTGGGGAGATGGTCTGTCCCATAACCATCAGTACGTCGTACTGGAGATAGTATACAGGTGCTCGTTGTGTTACGGGTACACCGAATAGGACTTGCAGGAGAACTGACTGGATGGTATTATACCTAACGTCGGATAGCAGTTCTCAGGTGACATGTGTGCAGGTAGTCTGTTGACTTAAGGTCGTCATTTATCTCGTGTGAGTTCCCACTGTGCTTTGATTACTACCCTACCACGGCTCAAAGGAGTCGTGCAAACAGGTTTTAGTTGGGCACAGTCCCGAGCCACATGAAGGCAGTGAGCGACTGTTAGGGATTCGTCTCTCCCGGTATAGGGAGTTGATATCGCACTGTGATCGGTTAGTCATTACCATAAGTCCCTGGCTAGGGCTGATGGAGAATTACTGGTGGACTGATTAGTAGATTCTCGAAGGGTCTTGAGCTATACCGGCATGACTTGAACGGTTATTAGGGGTTTGACGTTCTCCACCTCCCTAGACCATACATACGATATCTTAGACGAACAGACCAGACTGCGCGGATATTATCACGGACAGACTCAATAGGAGTTCGGATGGGTTTCCTCATCGGCTTTCTTATCGACATCTACCTGGGGACCGTTACGTACAGCTAGTACCGCTTGCGGTCTATGGTTAAACCCACTGCCAGCGTAGTGTCGAGTCTTTAGAGTCCCACACAGAGAGTTTCGCTGCTCCAGGCGAAACGACATAGAGGTCGTATGGTTTTACGACAAGGGTTCGGACGCATATGCGTTTAAACGCACGTACGGCGTTCGGACAGTTTTTACTAGCCGGCTTTGGTTTAAGCCAGATTCTAGTATCGGGTTATTGGATTTATACAGTCTAAAGTTTTTCCGTATTTTCACGGATTGGAGGGGCGTTCTCATAATTTTCCGGGAAGCTTCTAGAAGCATGGTGACTTGGGGGTTAAGGTGGCATAAGCATTTATTACTTAATGACTCATTTGTGTGATTCATCAATGGAATTAAATGATGCATTAGTTAGCTAATGACTCATATGATGAATCACACAAGGTGAATGCAACAACCATGATGATTAATCATTTGAATTATTTATTTGATAAATTGTTATGCTTGTTATATTCAAATGAGCTCATTATTCAATATCATTCTTATCATCACCTTCTCTCTCCTCAAGCTCTCTCATTCTTGAAACCCTAACCCTAACCTCTCATGTGTTGAGATCAAGGGTTAGCTAGACTAATACATCCCTAATCCAACTCTATATCCCCTAGGTAGCTTAGATTAGCACTTTGAGCAACCTAGTTATCTCAAGTTAGAGATCAAGCTTGGAGTAGGAGCTCTCAGGTGGATCGTCTTTGACTCGAGGAGGCCGTTGAGGTGCCGATGTTCCAAGGAGCCTACGAGGAGTGGAGGACAGCGATGAAGACCCGAAGGACAAGTAACGTGAGGTATAACTTCGAATCCGAGTAGTTAAACCTCTCGTAGTTAGTTAGTAACGGTTTAGAAACGATTCATGCGCTCAAGTCCGTGTTACGAAGCTTTGATAATCGTTTTTCATATATTCCGCCTCCCCGCAAGTTCGTAGAGTGCGTGACATGGACTTACATGTAGGCATGATCAAGATCTTTCCATTTGTTGGTCGTAGTCTCACTTTTGTATCATCTTTTCATCGTTTTCACTGTTTTTGTTCCGAGAATCTGTAATCTGCAACTATGTAGCAGACATGGATCAAAAGCACCTATTTATTTATAAAATGAATAAGAGTGGGGAATATAATAATGCAAAATTATGATATGAAAAATAACATCACATGCAAATTTAGCAAAAACAAGTAACACCTGAAATACTAAAACCCAGAGACTGGAACACTGTAAAAAATTAAACCCAGAACCCTGCATTTTGGCCATGCAGGCCGGTTTTATCATCAAAGTGGTTGGCCAAATTCCGGTGAGGGGGGCTGAATTTTTCACTATGTTCATGTTGCATCTCATACAACATTCTGCAATTACTGAAATAATTTTTTGACACCTTAAAAAAATCGACAGAACTAAGGTTTTAAATCGGGTGTTTCGGAGTTGTTTCGGTTTCGTAATCCTACAATATCTGTCTAATTTTCTAGCTTGGCTCTGATACCATTGTAGGGCTCCTAAGCACGACAGCAAGGTTTTGGGTGGCATCGTCCATGCCAAATTAAAATTTTTCCATGCTAAAAGAACCCTAACCTAGGATGTTTAACAAGAGAATCATACGAAAACTAAATGTAAACAACTTTACATCTAAGTGAGTAGGGATTAAAACCTTTGTAGTCCGTTCCTACGCTTCAATTGCTCCTGTAGTGGTCCCTTCGCTGTGATCATCGAACTCCCGGACCCTTGAGTGGCTCCACAAGGTGAATGATGCATGCATTCTTGAAGTCTTCAAAATCCAAGATGTTCTACGTCAGGGAAACACGGACTCAAGCTATCACTTCACTAATTTGGAATTAGTGAAGCTAGCACCCAAATCTAAATGGCTAGTTTAGAAGAGGATGATGAAGTAGGAATTTTGCCCACTTTAGAATTAAATTTCTCACTATTTTTCTTTATCTCCTCAAATCAAAAGAGAGAGAGAGCTTGAAGGAGATGAAGAAAGAAGAAGATGAATGAATAAATAAGCTTGAGGTTAGAAATACAACCATGGTGAGTTTATGTCATCCTTAACCCATGTAGAGAATAAACCATGGCTAAGTGATTAGAGTTAGGCTAATAAATATCTTAGGCAAAACAAAACAAGTGGACTTAGTCAATGGTTCTACAAGCTTCATCCAAGCTTAACCATGACAAATATCAAAATGTTTGAATTACTTAAAATAAATATAAACATAATATTATCATAACCATGGTGTTAGTCTCATACACCCATGTTGCATGTGTAACCTTGCATGCCACAATAATATATATCACATATATATTATTTATGTAACAAAAGAAAATAATACAATAAACATATATCACATATATGTTAAATGTATCAAAAGTGAGAAAAAGAAATACTTAAGTGAGCATATATTAGTTAATGTAATTTAATACATCAAATATATAATTATACATTAAATTACTAAATCAACACTTAATTTAATAATCCGGTTATATCATATATAACCGACTAATATAATATGTATCATTTTATCAAATCAACACTTGATCCGATAACCCGGCTATATCACATATAACCGGTTGATATCACATATTGTGAGAATAGAATACGGTATCACATACGCGTATCAATCTCGGTTCCGCACATATCACATATGTGCTCCTACTTCGTTTCGCCTGAGCCAGAAAATCTCTGTGTAGGACTCTAAAGACTTATCAATACGCCGGCAATATGTGGTGATCATATCAGTCACCCACAAGCCATCAGCGGTCAGCTAAACGTAACGGCCACCTGGGTATTGAGCGATCAGAAAATCAACGAGCAAGCCTGCTCATAATCCTATAAAGCATGTCAGTAACACTACCATATAGTCCGGTCTCTTCATCTGATATGTCGCATATCCAGTCTAGGGTGGGTAAACGGCAGACCCCAGAAACCAATAAGTCATGCCAATGTGAGTCTCATAACGGGTCGATAAACTACTGATAACACTTACCTGTAGATCTCCATATCAGCCATGGCCTGGGACTTCCTGTTATAGCCAATCGAGCACAGCGCAACATCAACCCCCAATACCGGAAGAGACGAAACCCCTCCTATCGCTCATTGCCTCCATGTGATTCGGGACTATACCCAAAAGCCACCGTTTTGTACGTTCTCTTGAACATGGTAAGGTGGAAATCAAAGCACAGTGAGAATCGCCAAAGACTCTATGATGATCTCGGGTCTACAGACTAACCTGTACCAGTGTCACCAGAGAACTGCTATCTGACGATAGGTATAATACCAACTAGGAGTTCTCAGTGAGTCCGTTCAGTGTACCCAGTCTCCACTGAGCACCCGTATAACATCTTTGATGTCAAACAACAATGGATGCGGGATCATCCATCGCCCATCATATGGTTCAAGAAGCGTATATGCTAGTCTACTCTGAAATATCAATGCCCTGTCTCGATACACCCTCGACTAGGAAAAATTATAGGATGTACTTGTGGACTACCCTGGCCCCACTAGTATGATCTCCATCATAGTCTTAGTAGTCAAGTACACATCCTAAGGGTTTTATCAACATGTGAGTGCAAGACAGTATCACAATACAAGTCAACATGTTAAGACAAAGAACAACCAGATAGCATACTATCATGTTGAGAAAGAAAGTCCTCTCTCTATATATCCAAGCATCCACTATAATATACATCATGTAAGTCTACAGTAGTGCCCCGGCCAATAATCTGAGGTCAAACGCGGAATAAAAACTTTTTCATAAACTGGCGCTAACATAGACTGTAACCCGGATTGTGCCATTAACGCTAAACTAGCAAATTGTAAAATGATAGAATGGCTATACCAATCGATCCGTGTCCTTCGGTCTTTAGCCATCATCTCACGCTCCTCACGGCATCTCCGATCTCCTATCTTCTCGTCGATGTGGCACCACATCAACGGATCTTTATACGGGCTTTCGTCTCCAAATCAAGCCAACTCGGACATGAAATTTGCTAACCGACATGTCTAAGATTGAAGTAGAAAGTATGTAGAATAGTTTGTTTCAAGACACCCAAGCCATTGGGTGAAGGTAAATGAAGTTGCCTTTGGAGTAGAGATGAAGTGAGAATGAAATTTGCAATGAATGAAAATTTTCCTCACTCAAAATTACTCTCGGCCAAAAACAGAAAATGCTCACGGTCAAAATCATGCTCTGCTCATTTTCGCAGGGCCGGCCACTTCAAATAGATGATGGGAAAAAATGGTAACCATCAATTATGAAGGGGGGGTGAGCACAAGCAAGTGAGGGGTGGGAATAAGGAAAATATCCTTAACAAAATATTAAAGCTTGATAATAAACATTTAAAGCAAAAGCTAACACAATAACAACATCATGCCTTTCTAGAATGTAAGAACAATGACTCACCATCAAACAAATCCCCACTACATTTTCGGCCACAACAAGAAATGAAGGAAATGTGGCCAAAAAGAAATGCACAACATGAAGCATTAATTAAACATTAAAACTAATGTTTAATCGGGAGGAGAAAAACTGGCAACTTTAAAAGTAATCCCGTAACGAATTACAAGATTACCCCACAACTGTATATACATACCCGTATTTGTATTCCGACCGAATACAAATGCAATGAGACAAAAATATCCCTACACAGTATAATACTTGGATCCGGCTTAAACCAAAGCCCACCAATATTATCTATCCGAAGCATGACACGTGCACAGTACACGTGCATGTTCGAACCCTGCCATAAAACTATACGGCCTCTACAACGTTTCGCCCGAACTTGGGAAACTATCTGTCGGGGACTCTAAAGACTCGTCAATACGCTGGCAGTGGGTTTAACCACAAGCCGTCAGTGGTACTAGCTGTATGTAACAGCTGCCTATGTATTGACCGAAAGGTAAGCCGATGAGCGAACTCATCCTGGAACCCTACTGAGCCTATCAGTGACAATATCCGTACAGTCTGGTCCGTTCGTCTATGACCATCGCATATCGGGCCTAGGGGCTGGTAATGTCAGACCCCAATAGCGGTATAAGTCGTGTCGAAGCATAGCCTTGAAAACCCTGAGAAACTACTGGAATACCTACCAGTAATTCTCACCTGCCTTGGCCAAGGACTTGGTGTAATGGCTCTCCTAGACACAGCGTGATCGCACCCCCAATACCGGGAGAGACGAATCCCCTGCCGATCCGCTCACTGCCTCTATGTGGCTCGGGACTGTACCCAACTAAAACCTGTTTGCATGACTCCTTTGAGCCATGGTAGGGTAGTAATCTAAGCACAGTGGGAAATCACACGAGACAAATGACGACCTCAGGTCATTGAACTAACCTGTACACATGTCACCAGGGAACTGCTATCTGATGCTTGGTATAATACCAACTAACAGGTTCCCAACAAGTCCTGTCCGGTGCACTCATAACCCAATGAGCACCTGTATACATCTTAGGCGAACCAACCGACACCAATAGCTTGTGAGACCGGTCACCGCCCCTCGTCGGGGTCTCGACTGTATACACTAGTCTACTCCGGAGTATCGATGCCCTGTCTCGAAACTCCCACGACTAGGGACCACTTTTAAGGATGTGCTTATAGACTACCCAACTCTTACGTATTTGATCGTCATCATACTTCTGGTAGTCAATCAAGAATCCTAAGTGCTCTATCAACGAGTAATTGTGATCATGTCACCTAAAGCTGTACACGATGATAAAGACAAACCAAATGGCATACTATCATCTTGAGTAAGACTGTCCTACCGGTATATGTCCTCTTCAATCATTTCAATCACGTTCTTGTGATCCAATAATTGACTTTGAGGGCACTACATCCAACAATCTCCCACATGCACTTAAGGCTACTTATTACGGTGTCGCATACTCACAGTCCATGTGATACCGAACACCCAACTCCTCTACTAATCAGTTTCACAAAGCTCGTTTGTAAAACTCTTGTGTTCAAGAAATAGCCTCAGTGAGTGGATCCGCCCTGATGTTTCTTTCTATGTCTCTCTTAATCTCAAATTCGCGGAGAAAACCATCTTCCGAATTGAGTAATACTTGTCTTAGAATATGTCTGGATATCTGATGGGACTTAGTTCATAAATAAACTGCAAATCCAAACTTCTTAGACCGTATCGTCAACTGAACCTAATCAGTATCCTGCACCATGCCTCCCACAGTATCCTGTTGTACCACCTGTCTATAATACTGCCCCCTTCGTCAGAGGGAAAAATATAACTTTGACAGTCACTCTATCATCCATGTCACCTTGGAAACCTGAAATGATAACTGTCTCCTAAAGAAGGTTGTCGTTATCAAATCCCTAGAACATCCACTTATGTTCTAAAACTGCTTCCGTATGTTTCTCCAGGATTGGATTAATATAAACTTATTGCATCTAGTGCAGAAACAACATCTGGTGTGGTACTTGACATCTCATGATTGACTCAATTGCCCAAGCATGTGATAGACCCCTTTACAAGCGGATTTGTCACGGGAATAATCATGCACATCCCTCTCCCTTTTAGTCTGTAAGACACCTTTAGAGAGGGAGACTCCATCACCTGCAGGTACACTACCATACCAGGAGTCGTCCATTCTAGAACACCTTTAGAATACTGTCTAAGTACCCAGATTGGGAAACTACCCAAATCTAGATCTAAAACCATAGATCTAATATCCAGAATGTCTGATATTATATCCATATCCTGTATGGAGAAACAACTGTGTGACAACCAAAGTATAACCGATCGTAGTATAGCAATTTTACTTCCTACTCTGTGTATGTCATCCAAATACCAGGACATCACACTCTACTACCTTCTTAACAGATCCATCCCCTATTCTGATGAAGTCAAACCCATGACTGTCACATCAAAAATAGGTGATCTATCCCCGCTATATCTACTTTAGTCTATAAATAGATATAAGCTATTTGTCCACTTTACTTCCGTTGCTCCCACTGACTACAACAACCCTCTAGCAGAATCATATACACGTGCACTTCTAAAACTAGTTTAGAATAACGCTATACTCATCCTCCTTCCGGGTCTCATAGTCTGGAACAGCAGAAATGGCAAGTCTGGGTAAACAAGAACCTCCTTGTCACCATCCTTGAGGCTACCGGAGTACCTCTCGGGTGCCTGAGGTTACCCACCATATCTGCGGAGTGGATAACGGAATGTCAACCTGATTGAATCTTTAGGTCCTATTAAATTTTCAGTAATCGTTTGCGGTTCTGGAATCGCTTCCAGTTCTACCTTACTCCCACTAATGTTTTCTGAAAAAAATCCATTTTACTAAAACTGTGGCGAGTCAAGAACAATATCTCTATTGATCTTTTAAATGGAAGAAAATCAACCCTCGTCATAGCCCGGGTCAACCTACAAACTACCATTACAGAAACGTGCCTTGAGTTATCTAGAGTCCGGTTTTAAGCATAAGTCAGACAACTCCCCGTACCTTAACATCGTTAAGATACGAACCACTCTATATCCAATATAGAATATGAGGCACAGATTTAATTGGAACCAGATTCAAATCTTGCAGCTGTCTCCAGCGCATGCCAACTAAATGAAGAGGGCTGATCAACATTACTCAACTTAGGAATGCATCCAATTATGAGTAACCCAAAAGGGAAACAAGTTTCTCAAAACCATTACTATCAACTGAATACCATACACAACTATCCACATCTTCGATCACCTTAAAGAATCCTGATACTTGCAACACCTGGTTCTCTACTTTATTCCTGTACCCACAACTTCTCAAAACTTAGACCTTGTATTTGTACGAAACACTTGTCTAAAAACTAGAGAAGTCACAAGTAAACAGAACATAGTACGAGGACCAACCCCTTTGTCCTAATGGACACTGCACAACATACAATACTCAGTATAAGTCCGCTGAGTTGAATAACTCAAAATCTGTGCATCGTAGGTTGAAAACTATAATTATGGTTAAGAACTATTCTGCTGTTCAATACTCCTTACCCAATCGTCAACTGATATAGGTAAATGTCACAGACATAATTTCAAAAGTTATATCTCACTTTATAAAAATAAACGTACAGATATATCAATTTGAAATTAGTGCATAACAACGGATATTCAAAACCAAATACTTGCCGTCAGGCAAAAACCCAGGCAATTTCCTCAAATATCACCAATTACAACAAATTCCGATATAAAAAGGATGATCACCCAATTCCCAATAACTTATTCCCACTCATCATCTGTAAAACCATACAGATGTCAGAATCATACCTGGTAAATACATACCCTGGAGCAAGTGTTTAATTGGGAAATCAGTTTTCTATTAACAATGCACTGTGAAACTAAAACATGAAAATGTTTCGAAAGGGTATCCGGGTATTCGTAGTAACGCCTCTTCCATAATCCAGATTCATGACTATAACCGTATATTTTGTTGCCATCTCTCCAAATCCCTTTATTTGTCTTTAGTCGTTTCCTTCTATACACCATCGTTAGGCTAAATGGTTTTCTTTCTTCCCTACCGTTCGGCACCAGCCTATGGTTTGGAAGAAAACTATCCAATAAGAGTAATAGGTGTATACTCCTAATCCTATAAGTACTCGCAACTTGAGAGAATGTGATGATAAAAGACAACCTGAATAAACCTTATTCTATTCCTCCTAAACTGGAGAAAAGCAAAGGTGAAATAGGAGTGGCGATGAACTATGTGGTTTGTTCGTGAATGATAGCAGTCACAATTTACTTTGCCCTCTTTCTAATCCCTTCATATGCCTTTACTTATTACCTTCTGTACACCCTACTTAGGCTAATTGGTTTTCTTCCTTCCCTACCTTTCGGCACCTGCCTATAGTTTGGAAGAAGACTATCTAATAAGCGTAATAGGAGTACTCTCCTACTCCTAGGAGTACTCGCAACCTGAGAGAAGGTGATTATAAAAGAAAACTGAATAAACCAATTCAATTTCTCCTAAACCTGAATCCATCCTCGAATCTGGAACAAGTTCCTTCGCATTCGTATATAACCATACGATAGATTTATCCAATGGAAGTGGATGTTCGTAGTAATACGAGGTGTTCTGGAGAAATGCAAAGGGTAAAACTAGGAGCGGAAATGACTTATGCAACTCAGACAATCCATAAGCCGGTGTTTTAAGAAAGTTCGGTCAACTTGGTCACTGAGTCATAGTCTAGGGTCAGGCCATGGTCGCTGCCAAAGAGAGAGAGAGAAAAGAAACACTCTGCGTGCACTCTAACCTAGATCAGAATGGTTATCACTTTATATAATCAGGAAACCTCCCACTGTACCGTCAAATTCTCCTCCAAACCTGAAAGAAGAATTAGTCAGGATCACCCGAAGAGGAAACCAACTCATTAGTTGGAATCGGGATCCAACTCTCATCGCATGATAACGTGAAGGAATCCACTCACCACTCCAGAAGGTATGCGCATGCCTGGCAAGTTTCTTGTATGTTTGAAACTCCCGATATGGATTTTTGCCCCATGCCCTTATAACCTTGACGAAGGCCAACAAATTATAAGTCACATATCAAGTTCTACCTATCATTGTCCAGGTTAATTTGAACCCACCCGTACATACCCTTGAGGAAGGCCAACAAGGTAATACGACTGTCCCAAACCAACGCATCTATCTATGCAACAGAAAAGTAACAAGCAGCTACCATACACTATGTCTTGACGAAGGCCAACAAACATAGTATGAATACTAAGTGCTACCCGTCTGAAACGACGGAGGGCTACGGCTGGTTTTTGGCGAAAAACCTTTAACGTAATTAACTTGATCTCGTTGAAGGAACCTGATAGCTTTTTAAAAAAATATAGTGGCGAAAACCTTTGCTAAAGAGGTCACTCCCGGTGAAGGAATTTCGGCTCTTTCCTCGTGGAATGAGGTGCACGATATTCCAACTGAATACCACGATGCAAAGCAATAAGTAATCGACTATAGTAAAGTTATTACCCTGACACAAAATTCTTCCCAAGGGGTCACTCCCGGTGAAGGGATCTCGGCCCATGCCTCGTCAAATGAGGTGCAGGATATTCCAACTGAATACCACTGTACAAAACAAAAGAAAATGTCCTGTAATAACACTTTTTGAAAACTCTTCCAACAACGTCAAATAGGTTTGTTTTCCTTTGCATTGTTCATAATCAATCCAGTCCCATCAATTAATCACACCAGAAAAGAACGAAAATAAAATGTACGTATATGCTATCTGCATTCGTCACTGGGTCCCGTCATCACCCCTTAGGTTGCATAACTAACGACAGAGCGGGGACTGGACTAGCGTGGGTGCAAAACATATACAACATCTACTAGTATATGTACCAATATGCAATAATCGCTCCAGGCGTGATAAATGCAACATTACAGAAAAGTAATAAGCATCACAGAACAATACCGATAATCTGCGAGCCCCAGGTTTCACAGAGCCGCAACTGAAACCCGACGTTCCCCTAGTCGTGTGGATAGCATGTGCAATGAAAACCTAGACCCCTACAGGTACGGAAAGTTACCCGCCAAAACCTGAAGTGAGGCAGCCCCCTTCAGCAAAATGAATGAACCACCCGGCACTTCACGGAATCCGGTAACGTGAACACCCCACCTTGGGTCAACCTGTACCCCCTACGAGTGCGGCGAATAGCCTGCCAATCCTAGAGTGAGGCCCCCTCCGTCTCAAAACCATGAGATGCGGGTCTGTTTCCCTCCAGAACCCGGCTATCCGTGCACTCCGTCGCGAGGTAATTCTAGTACAGATATGAAAATATGTACAACTGGTACATCGACCTCAACCCAGTCGTGCCCCAAAAGAATAATATACAAACAGGCAGCGACGGCAGTCCATATGTTGGACGCTCGCCCCGCAATATCAAATGTACAAATAAATCCAAACTGCACTAGCATTGCACGCAAGCTATCCACCACGACAAATCCGCAACATCACAGCACAACACAGAACATCAACATGAATGTCACGTTCGCAAACCCGCCTAAAATGACTATAACAATTAGACAAGATTTACCGCTCGAATGACATTAACGGTCACAGATATAATGTAATGCACTGTAAACTAACACATTTAAAATTCTGATCGACAAAATTCCCGAATTAGGCCCCAAGTACAAATCCAGTACTCAAACAAATCTAGGTTGTTTCATTCATTAATGAAAGATTAGTGAAGAGGAAGCTTGAATTAAAGAAGCTTCGGGTGGATCATCTTCAACACGAAGATCGTGAAGGAAGCTCGTTCATTCTTCAAGTGGATCCTAGAGGAGTCGTAGGGACTACTACCCGTAGCTATAGAAGTGAAGGACACGATCTTCAAAGGTTGCAATCTCTTTCACTTAGCTTAGTTCTTTTCATATACTGCAAAAACCCTAATTATCTAGTTAGATTCTAGATTAGTGTAGGTTAGCACCAAGAAAATTTTTAAATTGCATGCTTGATGCCGGTATAAACCTTATGGTGGTATAGAAAACACTTTCATGGTATTAGAGCCAAAACTAAAGCATTAGACGATGTTTATAGAATTACAAAAACAAAACAACTCCGAAACAGTCGTAATGAAACCCTAGTTTTTGTCGAATTTTTAAAGTCCTCTAAAAAAATTTTAAACAAGTGCAAAAAGCTACTTATGAAGTATCTAGAACACCAGAAAAATTCGAGACAAAATGACAAAAGAGTGGCCGACCACATTGGTTTTTCCCCCGATGTCACCCGTTTTACTATAGCATGAAGTCCTGGAATTTTTGTGGTGTTATGATCTCTTGGTTTTAGGATTTCAGGTTATGTTAGTTTTTGCCCAGATTGCATGTGATGTTAGGGCAATTCGGAGTGTTTCGTAGTCGTAATTTTAACATCTTTTCGGGTTTAAGTATTGATATGTGATACAATATTTGGAATCCACATTTAATTAGTTTTGTGAAAACTAGTTTGCTAATTGTAAATCTAGTACTTTAGTCTCTGCTGATCGATTGCCACGGAGTTTTGATTCGGATCAAAAGTCCATCCCAATCTCGTATAGTACGTGAATACTCGTCGGATAATAGTACTAGATAGCCACTCCCCATAGCCCCGACCAAGTGACTTTATGAGAACCCCATTGCCAAAAGTATCCACAAGGGTACTCGCGGTCATGGTGTTCCGCCTAAGCGCACTTCGTCGATGGCATCGGAGGTGCGGCCATCTACTAAGGTTCCCGACGAGCATTCGATCAAGTAGTCGGGAATCTTGTTGAATTACCCGACTAAGTTATTGAAAAGTGTTTTCGATTTAAGACTAAAATGCAAGGTTTATACGGTTAGGCATGAAGTTCAGAATATGTGATATTCCTGGTTTATGATGTCTAAGGAAAATGTGGATTCTAAATATTGCAGTTTTTCATTTCTTTTCTACGATCGTAAGTGTAATACGTGGTGTATCCCTGATCTCGTTGCTATATGTCAACGACATTTGGGATACGCATATTTACTTACATTATTGACATATGATATTATGTGTTGCTGTGATATGTTATATTGGATCGTCGTGATTGAATAACCGGGTATTTTTAACGTGAGATGAGAGTTTTTCTATTTTCATTTATGTAAAATTGTATGTAATATTCTTTTATTGTGACACTTCCAGGTTGAGGATGATGTCAATATTGATGCATATTATTTACTTTCCGTATTAGGATAGACCCAAGGTGGGAAGCACAAGTAACCTGGTTCTAGAGTCTAGTGAGAGACCATCTCGATGAGTCGAGACCGGGTCTCCTAAATGTAGAATTGGCAGGGTTGCTTGTCGCTCTCGTAGGAGTCTAGGGATGTGGGTTTGGCTATTCATCACGGCCGTGGAATCCGTGTTTTTCATTACTGGCTGAATTTAATGCATGGACCTCCTAATATATCTAATATTTCATATGTTGACTTATATTGCTTAAGTCTGTGATGTGATCATATAACTGCGTGAGAAAATTCTATATATATGATATAGATAATAAACGTTGCTTATGTTTTGCACCCGTGCTAATCCAGCCCCCGCTCTGCCGTCAGTTAAGTAACCTAACGGTGTATGACGGGGTCCCGTGGCGAATGCGGATGGCATAAGCGTACGTTTTATTTTCGTTTCTATTCTATGATGTCTAGGAAACCATAAATGATGGGACATCATTAATGAGATTAATGGAAAGAAAAGAAACCTAAAGATGTTGTAGAATCAAAATTATAAAAGGTAGCTCTAGTTCTTGCTTTGCATAGTAGTATTCCTTGATGAATATCCAGCACCTCATTCGATAAGGAAAGAGCCGAAATCCCTTCACTAGGAGTGACCTCTTTAGCAAAACTAGCAAATGATACAAAAAAACACTCCTTTTCAAATCACTAAATTCTACAACGATATCAAGTTCATTATGTTTAAGCTTTTCTACAAAACCATTCGTAGCCCTCTGTCATTTCAGATAATGACTATTTAGTATTCGTGCTGCGTTTGTTGACCATAATCAAAGCGTTGTGTGCGGTAGCTGATTAGTGCTTATCTACCGCATATGATGCGATTGGATTAGGGTAGTCGTACGGCCTTGTTGACCATAGTTATGGGTAGTACGGGTGGGTTTAATTCAATCATGAAATGACGGGTTGAACTTGGGTAGAGCTTATGATTTGTTGACCATAGTTAAGGTCATAAGTTGCTAGGGGTAAAAATAGATATTGGGATTTCAAGTGTTGAAATTTTCAATGAGATTGCATACCTTCTACGAGATAGTTGGATCCCGATACCTACTGTGAGTAAGAGTTACTTCTGGGAAAGTTTTCCACTTTACATTAGCTAATCCAGTAAGTGTCTAAGAAAGGTGTTAATGGGGTTATGCCCCTACGGAAATGATGTTATTTAATTAGTTCTATGTGAAAGCATGGGGAGACACTTTCGGAGTACCAATACCTGCCTGGCTGACCGATTTGCGAACTTGTAAGGTGTGATTAATCTTATTTAATCTTAACTTTTATGGTTTGAATGAAGATTTGATAAAAACAGTGGGAGCCATCCTGATTAGATAAGATAATAACCAATCTAATCTTGCAAAGAGCGCACGCAAAAATGTTATCCTCTCTCTCTCTCTCTCCTGGTAGCGACCATGAAACGCCATAATCAAGATAATAATATGGATGTACTGACCGAACCCGCTTATTATACTGAGCTAGGGAACGTTAGCTCTTCTCTATCATATGATTTTCATAAGTCTGAGCAAAGGAATAAGGGAATATTAGGATTCTTAAGAAACCCGAACGAAGAAAGAGCATGATGATGCATCTTCTTCAGGTGTGTTCATTACCGAGAACTGTTTCTCAGTTTTCTCTACGTCCTGGGTATTGGATACCGAATCAGGATACCACATTTGTAATTTGTTATATGGGTCAAGAAGAAGTAGAGAACTGGAAAAAGGGTGATGTCTCTCAAGGTAGGGAATGGAGTAATTGTTGCAGCTAAAGCAGCTGGCAAATACCACCTAGTATTACCAAATGGTGATACATTGATTCTGAACGACTGTTATTACGTACCAAAAATGATGTGCACTATTATATTAGTTTCTTTATTGCATAAAGAAGGATATAACTTTGTATTGGAGGAAAATATTATGAACATTTTCTAAATCAAGTGTTGATTGGGTTTAGTACGTTATGTAACAGTATATACGTTCTAAATCAAACTACAATTCTAAACATACAGAACACACACAAGAGGAAAAGTTAAGAAATGAACGAAGCCTTCTTGTGGCATCGTAGACTAGGTCACATCAATCCGACAAGACTAGCTAAGTTACATAAAGATAGATATTTAAATCAGTTCGAATTTACATCTTATGAAACATGCGAGTCATGTCTCAAAGGCAAAATGACCAAAACTCCGTTTACAAGACACGAAGAAAGAGCTACTGAACTCTTGGGACTGATACATTGTGATGTATACGGTCTTATGTCTACACATGCCAGGAATGGTTCCTCGTATTTCATTATATTCACCGATGATCTCTCAAGATACAGACATGTGTTCCTGATGAAACACAAATCTGAATCTTTTGAGAAATTAAAGGAATATAAGTGCGAAGTAAAGAACCATACGGGTAAAAGTATTAAAGTTATACGATCTGATCGGGGAGGAGAATACTTGAGCACGGAATTCCGAGACTACTTAAAAGGGAATGCGATTCACTCTCAACTTACTCCTCCATATAGACCACAGCACAATGGAGATCGGAGGAGAGGAATCGCACCCTATTAGATATGGTGCGCTCTATGATGAGTGTTGCTGAGTTACCTATTTCATTTTGGAGTTATGCACTTGAGATAGCTGCATACCTATTGAATAGGGTTCCGACCAAATCCATGTCTGCCACTCCATATGAGATATGGAATGGGAAGAGACCATCTCTTAAACTAGTTAAGATATGGGGTTGTCCGGCCTATGTTAAAAAGAAAAATCCGGAAAAGCTCGAGGCAAGGTATGTTTTGTGCAAGCTTGTGGGATATCTAAAGGATTCATATGGATATATCTTCTACCATACCGAGAAACAAAAAGTGTTTGTTTCTCAACATGCCACCTTTTTAGAAAAGAAATTTATTGTGAAAGAAATTAGTGGTAATGAGGTAGAACTGGAAGAATTTCTAGGTACACAAACTATAATTGATAATTTGGTAGAACCATCAGGTTCCTACTTGCTATTGCTGCATACCATAACTACGAAATCTGGCAGATGGACGTCAAGAACGCTTTTCTAAATAGTGATTTAGAATAGAGCGTGCATTGACACAGCCAAAGGGCTTCGTAGACAGTGAGAGCAGCTGAAAGGTGTGCAAGCTTCTTAAATCCATCTACGGATTAAAACAGGCATAGCGAAGCTGGAACATCTGTTTTGATGAAGCGATCAAAGAGTTTGATCTCATCAAGAACATAGATGAACCATGTATATATAAAAGGGTAATACAGAGTAATGTTGTCTTCCTCGTAGTGTACGCGGATGACATACTCTTTATAGGAAATGATGTTCCTATGCTACACTCGGTCAAGCTTTTCTTATCACAAAAGTTCTCCATGAAAGATCTGGGTGATGCCTCATACATCCCGAGGATAAAGATCTATAAGGATAAATCTAAACATATGTTAGGATTTTCCCAATCCAGGTACATTGACACCATACTAAAAAGGTTTAGTATGGAAGATTCTAAGCATGGTAATTTACCCGCTTATTCAGGAATCACTCTCTCTAAAGAGATGTCTCCAAAGACTGATTTGGAGAGGGCTCGCATACAAGGGATACCCTATGCTTCGGCAGTCGGGTCTATTATATATGTGATGTTATGTACAAGACCGGATATAGCTTACACACTAGGTCTAGTGAGTAGTTATCAATCAGATCCTGGAGAAAAGCACTAGATAGCTATGAAGAAAATTCTTAAGTACTTGAGAAGGACTATAGAAATGTTCTTGGTGTATGGTAACGGAGAACTCCAGGTGGAGTCCTTTACCAATTCGAGCTTCCAGAGTAATAAGGACAACATTAAGTCGGTCTCGGGTTTCGTCTTCACCCTCAATGGAGGGGCGGTATGTTGGAAGAGTTCCAAGCAAGATACCGTAGAACACTCGATGATGGAGGCTGAATACATCGCTGCCAAAGAGACTGTCTGGATGAAGAAGTTCATTGCTGAAATTGGTGTGGTTCCATCCATTGAGTATCCAATACCAGTGTATTATGATAAAATAAAGCTGTGGCTTTGGCCAAGGAATCCCGGTCTCATCAGAGATCCAGACATATTCTTAGGAGGTATCACCTGATCCGGGAGATAGTAGAACGACGGGAGAACGAGGTCAGGAGAGTTGACACAAAGGATAACACAGCGGATCCACTCACGAAGGCCCTCCCCGAGACACAATTTGAGAGACCTTTTGGGATGTTGGGTATGAGATACTACAACAAATGGCCTTAATGGAAGTGGGAGATTGTTCGGAATATGTATGCCTGAGAGGCCACTATTGTATGATATAGTAGATGCTTGGACACACAACCACACACACACACACACACACATATATATATTCGACATGATAGTATGCTATCTGGTTGCTCTTTATCTAAACATGTACACTTGTATTATTATACTGTCTCTCTGATATATGTTAATGAAGCCATTAGGATGTTTGCTTGACTACCAGGACTATGATGCGGATCATACTACTTGGACTTGGATAGTCTATAAGCACATCCTTTAATAGTTCATAGTCGAGGGGATATCGAGACAGGGCATCGATATTTCAGAGTAGACTGGTGTGCACGTTTTTTGACCCTGTAGAGGGCGATGGTTGATCCCATAACCATTGTTGTTTGACATCAAAGATTGTATACAGGTTCTCATTAGAGAATGGGTACACCGAATAGGGCTCGCCAAGAACTCCTAGATGGTACTATACATATCGTCAGATGGTAGTTCTCTGGTGACACTGGTACAGGTTAGTTTGTAGACCCGAGATTGTCATAGTTTCCTATGTGGTTCCCACTGTGCTTTGATTTCCTCCCTAACACGGCTCAAAGGAGTCATGCAAACAGGTGGATTTTGGGTACAGTCCCGTGTCACATAGAGGCAGTGAGCGATAGGAGGGGTTTCGTCTCTCCCGGTATAGGAAGTTGATGTTGCGCTATTCTCGATTGGCTATAGCAGTAAGTCCCTAGCCAGGGATGATGAGATTTACTGGTAAGTGTTATCAGTAGTTTCTCGAACCGTTATGAGCCGTACATCGACATGACTTATCAAGTAACTGGGGTATGACGATTCCACCCCTAGACTTTATATGTGACATATCAGATGAAGAGACTGGACTGTACGGTAACTGTTATTTATAGGCTTCACGAGAGTTTGGAAAAGCTTGCTTGTTGATCTTCTATTCTCTCAATACCTGGGTAGCCGTTATGTCTAGCTAGTACCGCTGACGGCTTGTGGGTGACTGATGTGATCATAACCTACTGCTGGCATATTGAAGAGTCTTTAGAGTCCCACACAGAAGTTTCATAGTTCAAGCGAAATGAAGTAGGGCACATATGTTGATATGTGCGGAGGACATGATTAAATACGAGTATGTGATATCATATTCTAATCTTGCAGTAATTTGATATCGGTTAGGTTATATGTGATATAACCTGATTATTTAATCAAGTGTTGATTTGATAATGTGATATACAGATAAATGATATTAGTCGGTTATATGTGATATAACCGGATTATTTAATCCAGTATTGATTTGATAATGTGATATACAGATAAATGATATTAGTCGGTTATATGTGATATAACTGGATTATTGAATCAAGTGTTGATTTAATAATATGATATATATATATTTATATTTGATATAATTATATATTAACTAATATTATATATCACTAATTATTTTCTTAATATATATATATATATATATTTGATATATGTATGTATGTATGTATGTATGTGTGTGTGTGTGTGTGTGTATTAAATGAAGCATTGTTGGATTTTCTATTTTATGAAAATAGAAAAGATGAGGTGGAAAAGAAGAGATATTTGAGGAATGGGTGAAGTATGGATTGATGATTATTTATTTGTCATTCTACACTATTGAAGGATGGTTACAATTTATAATTGATGGATATTGTATGCTTCAATAATGTGAGAGCTTGAAGCCATTCTTTACTTGGTTTTTTCCTTAGATAATTTGGATGAGTTTTTAGCTCTCTCATTTTCCTTCTTCCTCCTCTTCCAAGCCCTAACCCTCACATGTGATGTGAATCATAGGGCTTTGGATAAACCTAAGTGAGCTTAAAACCCCTACTTCATCATCCTGGTCTAGGTTAATACTTTAGACTAGGTTGTTTCCTTCATTAATGAAAGATTATTGAAGGGGTATCTTGAATTAGATAAGCTTCAGATGGATCATCTTCGACACCAAGATTGTGAAGGAAGCTCGTTCATTCTTCAAGTGGAGCGTAAAAGAGTCGTAGGGTCTACAACTCGGAGCTACAGAAGTGAAGGACACGATCTTCAAAGGTTGTAATCTCTTTCACTTAGCTTAGTTCTTTTCATATCATGCTAAAACCCTAATTATCTAGTTAGATTCTAGGTTAGTGTAGTTTAGCAGCAAGAAAATTTTAAAATTGCATGCTTGATGCCGGTATAAACCTTTTTGGTGGTGCTAGGAAACACTTTCACGTACCTAGCATGTTTGCGCCTCAAAATTTGTGCAAAAAAGTGTATATAGGCCAATAGTGGGTGTAACTGACGATGAGGTAGAGGAATCAAGAAAGGACACATCTATCTCGGAATGAGAAAAATAGGGCATGTTCTCGAAAAAAATGACGTTTCGAGAAATATGAAGCCGTCTACTAGTAGGATCGTAACATCTATATCTTTTGTGAGACAGACTGTACCCTATCATAAAACACTTGATTGAACGAGAAAAGAGTTTATCTCATTCATGAGAAAGAAGAATGAATGAAATAAATACAACTAAACGTGCGAAAAATGGAATAGTTAAAAAGGGATTTATATATCCTCGAGTATAGAGTGGTATTAGGAAATAAAGAAGATGGAGTAATGTTGATAAGAAGTACAGCAGTCAAGAGAGCCTCGGTCCAATAAGAGCGAGGAACAAACGCAGAGAGTAAGAGGGCTCGTGCGGCATGTCAAGGATATCTCGATGTTTTCTCTCTGGTATACTATTTTGTTCATGAGTATGTGGACATGAAAATTGGGGAAGTGCGCATTGAGATTTAAGGATAGCTTGCATTGATGATGAAACGTACTCACAAGTATTGTCAGATCTAAAAATTTTAATTCGTTTTTTAAATTGAGAATAAATTATATTTGTAAATTCGGTATAAATTGAAGGAATTTCATATCTGGTATGCATAAGATAAACCCAAGAATAATGAGAGTAATCATTTATAAAGAAAACATAATATCGATAACACGACATGGACACAACAGGAGCAGGTCCCTAAATATCAGAATGAATTAAATTAAAAGGTTCTAATGAATTTTTATTATGAGACACAAAAGGTAAAGCGGTTTGTTTTTCCAAATGACATCCAACACACTTATTTAAAGTACTAATATGAAGGGGCCCTAAGACTCCAAACTCAGATAAAGATTTAAGATGAGTACTCAAAATATGTCCTAAACGACGATGCCACAGATCAGAAGTAGCCAAGCCAGCTACAGTTTTATTCAAGGTAGGTAAGTGAAGATACGCTAACTGGTAAGTCCATTCACATTACAACCTACCCTAATCTTCTGACCGGTGCTCGAATCCCGCACAATACAAGAAGTGGATGAGAAGGTAATGGTGTAATCAGAGCAATCTGACTAACAAATAAAAGATTCATTGATAATTTAGGCATATGTAATATAGATGAAAGAAAAAGATTGCCAGAAGAGTGATTTGTAGATGTGATGTCACCATATTATTTTGCTGCAAGTGATGAGCAATTAGCAATATGTATGTATGGAATATGAATAGTTGAACAGTTTGTAAGAGTGGATTTATCAAAAGTCATATGATGCGAGGCACCTGATTCAAATATCCAAGGAACAGAAATACCAAAATTAGAAGTTAAGGAAATGTAGCTAGAAGGTGCAGGAGTTCCACTGACATGAAAACTCTGTTGAACAATATTCACAATCTCTGTTATCTGTGCGGAGAAGAATGAACCTGAAGTTGGAGTAGAGGCTTCTGATGACACAACAGTAGATGCAGCTAGAGGGCGATTGCGATAACGAGCAGTTGAATGAGTTTGAGTATTTGTCAACTTTTTCTTAAGTACCACTGAGAGATATGATATCCAGGTTTCTTGCAGTATGCACAAACTCGTTTGGTAGAAGGAGAAGGCGGCAGTGGTGGAGCTATGACGAGTCTGGTTTTTATAGCAAAAATAATAACCGATTGTGCCACAGATGAACTTGTATTATGAGTACTGGTAGATGCAGCTGTCGACATCTGGAGGCGGATCTCCTCGGAAATGAACTTGGTTACTGCAGCTTCAATGCTAGGTAAAGGAACATGATTAATTATCTGACTGCGTAGTCCTTCAAGCTCCGGTCGAAGACGCTTAGCAAAGTGGTACAAATGCTGACGATCATGCTACTTGTAGTACTCGATAGAGACATCCCCTAATGTTGCTGGAATCTGAGCCTCCATTAGGTATAATTCCACCCAATACCTTGATAGAAGAGAGTAAAAGTCCTGAACAAATCGATCTCCCTGTCGAGCATCCTGAAGGGCTTGATGAAGTTGGTATTCATAAATAGCACCTGTCTGAACGAACATGCGGCTAAGAGCAATCCACTGCTGACGAGAGGTAGTCAGGCGTCCAATAGACAAACGAATAGGAATCACCACCGAACACAAAATATATGTCATAATCTGCTGATCGGTTTGCATCCATCGATCACGAGTGAGAGTGTGGAGACCTAAATTATCGGTGGAAGAATTGGAGTGATCGGCTAGAGTCACAGGTGTAGCAGAAGAAGTGGTGGTAGAAGGAGGACAAACTAGTGTGCTATCAATATAGCCCTACAATGCTAAAGCTCGAAATTTGTACTGCATAGTAAGGGCCTATCCATTATAATTCGTGAACATGATAAGAAGAATGTCAATTGGGGAAAATGAATAGAGTCAATGCTTATCCATATTAGAAAAGGAAAAAAATCGGCTTGAAAACAGCTCAAAGCAGCCTTAAAAACAACATTTAAAAATTATTTAAAATATCTTTAAAGATTCGGCTCTACTTGCAGAATTCAAGCCCCGGATCAAAGAGACGAGGCTAGGGCTAACATGGTAGAGATCAAGAAAGAGTTACGAATCGGGGAGGGGGATGAGTCTAGGGCTAACGTGGTGGAGGTGTAGGGGTATATGAAGAAAGCAGTGGTGAACTACTTCTTGAACCCAGTAGGGACGCTGCCAGGGGACAATCCGGCGACAAAGAACTCTCCGCTAAATTACGAGCATGTGTTTATTAGGGACTTCTTACCCTTTTCGCGGGCCTTCTTATTGAAGGGGGAGAGTTAGATCGTTAAGAATTTTCTACTGTAAACGCTGCAATTGCAGGTTTAATTTTGGGGGGAAATCAAAGTAAATTTCAAGATTGCATCAACATCACCAAGATCTAATTGCAGGTATAATTTTGGCGAGGGCAAACTTGATCTAGGATTGAGGCGGTGACGACGAGGGCAAAAAGAAAATGGTGATGATGGATTTGAGCATGGATGTAGTTGACGACGAGATCATGAGCAATCGATGGTGACAAGATCCAGAGATCACTCAACCACATATCAAACGGCGTTGAAGAAGAAAAAAATCTGGCTGGATCAATCAATGGCAACGGTGAGCAAAATTTACCTACGCTTTATTCGATGGTGACAAGATCCAGAGATCACTCAACCACATATCAAACGGCGTTGAAGAAAAAAAAATCTGGCTGGATCAATCAATGGCAACGGTGAGCAAAATTTACCTACGCTTTGATACCATGTTACAAATCGTAGATTTGGGAAAAGAGGAAAAATATTTTTGATTGATCAAGAAACAATGTACAATATGCCTC
The DNA here is from genome assembly GCA_030015575.1 of Agapanthus africanus. NCBI lineage: Eukaryota > Viridiplantae > Streptophyta > Magnoliopsida > Asparagales > Amaryllidaceae > Agapanthus > Agapanthus africanus. Next base: position 387,035,871 of record CM057349.1, on the reverse strand, counting down.
TCTATATATAACCCACAAGATGAAACCCTAATACGTAATATACGTATAATACACGAAAACCCTAATGCAAAAAGATAAATTCAATATAATATAAAAGATATGAAAAATCTTAATACATACGATCGAGCATCTCCCAACATTCACTCATCATCCCCATCATCTTCCTCATCCTTATTGATCTAGCCCTGATGACTTCGATTAGATCAATAGGTTCTCATCATGTGCTTCTTGCTGCGTATTATATTTAGAAAGTTAACATATAAATTTCTAAGATATATTTTGAATGTATTAATATAAAATATTGAGTGTCGAAACTTACGTATTCGATGCAAAACTGGGCGAAACTCTTGTTCCCTCCCCCGTAAATATCATGCAACTCAATACGAGCTGCTTTACCTCGATCTCTCCTCTCCTACAGTTACAACAAATATAGTTTATTGAGTTGCTAGAAAAGATAAAAATGTATCATCAAAAGACATACCCTAAACATAATGCTCATATAATGTCTGACCATGGCACTCTAGTAGTCGTCCGACCAATACGGATCCGGCTTCATCGCATACTTCTCCTCCAGTGTATTGCAATGTTCAAGCTTTTTGAAGAACTAGTTCTTATGGCTTCTCCAGATTTTCGCCATATGCTTAAGCAGTTTATCGTGAACTTCTTGTTCATTGACGAATGTCTCGGGACCCTCTTTTCCATACCGTCTATGATCAATTAGTTAATTGATCAATTGGTTATTAACTATCTAGATTAGGGCTATTTGGTTTTCAGGTTAATTAATATTTAATTCATGACTTAATTTAGGTTTAGTAGTTAGGAATCAAAAGGTGTAGGATGGTGTACCACATACCGATGTATATCGAGTGCGAAGAAAGCGAGCAATGGCGCTGACGTCAACCCTACAATCTTAAAAAAAAATCAATTTCTTTCTCTTTAAATCTCTACATAAATCTTCCAATATTAAATAAAATTAACAATAAACATGTTATGAAAATTGAAATTTTAGAAAATTGAAATTTTATAAAATTAATTTACTTCATTATTCGCCGATTTCACTTTGAGATAGATCCAGTGGACGAGATTGGTGGAGGAGGGAAGCTCGGATGTAGTGGTCAGAGGAGGGATGGTCCGATGAAAGAGGAAAGAGTGCTCGGTGAAGGGGTGGAGGAGGGATGATCGGCTCATGCTCGAGAATGATGAGGAGGAGGGGAGATTAACGGAGATGATGAGGAGGAGGAGGGGGTCGAGCTCAACTATGATGAAGATGATGAGGGGTGGTCGGCCTCCGGGATGATGATAATGATGAGGAAGAGGATCAACAATGACGATGAGGATGCATCGACGAGGAGGAGGAGGGGGCGGCCGACGGTGGCGACGTGCGAGATCGAGACAACGGCGAGTGATTTTGGGGTCGAAAACTTGTGGAGAAAGTGATTTTTGTTGAAAGAGGAGGCTGCTTCGAGAAGGGACTTTGTGATTTTGGAAAAAAAATTATGGAAATTGAAGGCTGAAGTTGGGCTGGGGTTGTTGACTTTGGTCAACATTTAATTCGACGCGAAACTCCTGTCGTATTAGATGTTGACCAAAATCAACAAAATTTTAAATATACGCAGAAATTTTAAATATACGCAGGCTAATTCGACGGGATTCTCCTGTCGAATTAGGATACAATTTCTTGTAGTGGGGTGACTTTATTAACTTTATAGCTATTGGATTTTTGAAACTTTCTGTAGTAATATATGTAAACCTTTTGTTTTAAGCATTGTAATCACTACTATGAATAGGGGCTGCCCCTACGTTTAGAACCACAGGAGCACTGCACTGCCCCTACAGTCATAATCGTAGCGGCAAAAATCCATCCGTAGGTCAAAGGCCGTAGAGGAAAGTTTATGCCCCTACGGACATAACCGTCGAGACAACTGCCCCTACGGTTTCCAACGTTGGGGTGGTTATTTTTTTTAATTTATGGAAAAAAGTAGTAATTTCTAACCTCTACGGTCCAAACCACAGAGGAAAATTAAAATTATCCTTGAGCCAAACTTTCATTTTAATAAGAATTTCTTTTATAAAAAATTGTAATTTATGCCCCTTGCAGTTGTCACCGTTGGGGCATAAATTTTGCCCTACGGATTACCCCGTGGGGCCAGACATTCATTTTAATAAAAAAATTAAATATGTAATTTATGCTTCTACGGTGCCAAAGGGGCATAAATTTGGCCATACGGATTACACCGTAGCACTAGACTTACATTACAATAAAAACATTTTTAAAAAAATTGTAATTTATGCCCTTGTACATTTGGACTTACGGATTACACCGTAGGGGCAAAATATCAGTTTTTCTGATATTTTACCCTTGAGATTGCAGCCTCAGAGGCATTTATTGCCCTTACATTGTCGACCATAAGGGTATATTGCCCTTACAGTGACAACCGTAGGGGCAAAGTTTCATATATATATATATATATATATATATATATATATATATATATATATTAATGCTTTCCTCGTTTTTTCCCCGCCCTATACAAAATAATATATATACATCGCACAGCATATCATATAATCAAATAAAGAAATATTTATAAACAACATTCCACGCATAATATATAACCAAATAAACTAAAACAATACGAAATCAATCTAAAGTCATGATCATAAACATCATATATAACAACCGTTGTCCAAAATATACAGTATGTATCAAATAAAGTACATACATCCTTCAAAAATCCCAAAAATATAAATAAATCTATGCTAGCTCCATCCAGGTGCTCCACTTCTAAATATCTGGAAAATCTGGCGCATCTGCTTCTCGCTGTAGCCCTGTGCCGACAAAATCTCGAGTAATGAAGGAGTGGCCTGTACAGGAGTAGAAGTGGGCTGTGGAGCCGAAGGAGGAGCATGCACAGAAGAACCTGGATGAGTGGCCTGTAGAGCCGGAGGAGGCGCATGCACAGAAGAACCTAGATGAGTGGCCTATGGAGCCGGATCCATAGGAGTGGCATGCGCAGCCACAGCCGAAGTAGTGTCTTGCGAAGCCGCAGCTGAAAGAGGGGCATGTGGAGCCACAGCCGAATAAGTGGCATGTCGAATCTCTAAAGTTTTTTTAAGTTTTTGTAATAAACGAGTAAGGGAACAGTGTACTACAGTTAGTCTATATGTATAGTTTCTAAATTCTAGGTCTAGAAATCAAGTCTTACGAATTGAAATGATGTGTTATTGATCTATAGAATAGTCGTTCAGATTTTTTTTTGTGCATGTTGTTGTTGTTGTTGTTATTGTAATTGTTGTTGTTGTGTTGTTATTGTTGTTGTTGTTGTGTGTGTATGCGTGTGTGCTCTTGTGTGTGTTTGTAACACCTTAAAACGTGATTAGAGTTAATTAAGCGATATAATATGCGTTTTTGATAAACTTAACTAATAATTATTTTCCACATATTTTATTTAATTATTTATGTACTTGCGGTATTTTTAAGCATACACATGTGCATGCTAATCTAGCATTAAGGATATGCTAAACATGTTTGGTTAGCTATGGCACATTAACCATATCTTTATGTTATATATATTTTTAGTAAGTAAAAAGGTTTTAGTTTTAATTTTAATAAGAAAAGACATGAAGGCATGGGAGGCATGGAAGTGAGGGGGGCATTCAATTAAGAGAGAGAGAGAGAGAGAGAGCGCATGGCTCTCAAGAGTCAACCCTCTACCCTTATCTCTCTCAACCTTCAACTCTCATTTCTCATTCTTCTCTTCTTCTTCTTCTTCTTCTTCTTCCTCTTCTTCTTTCAAAATCCCTCTCTTGAAAATATTCTCCAGCTCAACCTTGAGCCTAAACCACCATAAAACTTGACTAAACCCTCCATTAATCATGTTTAACCCCTTTTGAGATGCCTCGGAGCTTAAATGGTTAGGGTTCCTTCAAGTTTTTGGTGAGGTAATGATCTAAAACTCCTAATTAGGCTCTAAGGGAAGTCTTCTTGTTAACTAGTTTCACTAATATACCTTAATGTTTTGGTTTAGTGGTTAATATCGTATTTAGTTAAGCCTAGGGTTTCTGTTCAAATCTGTTATCAACCCCGAGATCTTTTTGAGAAGTTTCCATGACTAAGAGCTAGTCTAAATGACACAAACTTAACCCCAAAACCTAAGCCCTCCCTTCATTTTTATGGCCCTAGATTTATTGTTTCTGTCCGAAAATTTCAACCAGGTTGGGAAGTTGGAGTGTGTGTATTCGTCGTGGGTTCTCTGGGACTACATGTAGGCTTATGGCATATGCAACTTTCCCTAATTTCTTGTATAGGAAAATCTAGGACTGTTTTACTATAATTCAAGTATTTTGATAAAGAGCAATATGGATTAATCCGACTCTCTTTTAGGTGTTTCGTGTGGTTAGCGGCCTTAGGAATGGTCTAGGATGTCGCTGCACACGTTTAGCCCGCTAAGCTAATACATGATAGCTTATGGGAGTTGGTTCGTTAGTTTTGCGTATGTGTCGGTGTCTTATCGGAGAGTTTATTAACCTCACGCGTTATGGTTTTGTGCGATGCTAGGATCGTTTGCGGGGACTTCGGACGCAGCTAGGAAGGGGAAGGAGTTGGTCGGATTCATATAGCTCGAGACCGTCCGGTGAGTACATTTAACATCTACGGGGGAATCGCTGATATGTCGTTAAGCACCGATGGCGAGATTCTAGTTGCAACTTTATACCGCATGCTTATACATTTGTGATTGTGTATGAGTATCATAGTGTGCATCCCATTACATATTATGCATTCACATATCCCCAGTAGGACACTGCACTATTACCGACGGTTCATGTCGCACAAGCACTGATTCCTATGCCCACACACACCATTGGTAATTGCCATGATACTCACACTATTGAAATTTCCATGAATAACTACATTGTATTGCCTTCTTAATTGGTAGTTATACTATCGTTATTGTACTAGTACACATCATGTCAGCATCATACATACATTGTTATTAGTACCATGTTCTCATATAATGTTTCATGAGACTTGCGGTTTTCCCGACATGATATTTGATGTCCACCATGGGTGTTCTCGGTTCTGAGTTATAAGTATACCCGATTCGAAGAGTGAGGAGGAACCGTCTGCGGGTACATGGTGGGCCGGGTAAGGTACCCCGAGAAAAGAAGATCTTATAGAAAGGCGATGTGCCCGGCAGAGGAGCACTACCTACCGGTGACTGTATGGAAACTCAGCGGATATTTAGAGGATACTGTTCGGAGTTATATGATGAGATGGATATGGGGGCCGATCAGAGTGACGGTGCCTGAGATATTGGGATTTGTGTGTCGTTGATTGACACCAGTTTTTATGATGACTTATTGATGGTATCGCAGTTGTATTTCACATTCAGGACTTATTATGACATGCTCTGTTCATATAGTTGTAGCATCCTGATGTTGTACCTTGCTCATGATTATATTGCATTCATACTGTTATACATACAGCATCATAACCACATACTTAGGATTTGCCTCTATTTCGTATATGCTTGCGATTATACATATGATGTTATTTACTACTCATGAACTGGCAACTCACCTCCGTGTGCCACAGCGTTTTGCAGAACTGATCCTCAGTATAGTCATGGCGGGGCATTCTACTTCTTTTATTTCTGCGGATACCGCTACTTTTGGGCTTGACATATTTTGTAGGTGGGCGGTAAGTATCCATGTGCTTTCTATCTGTACTCTTATCCTTATATCTAGTACCCTCCATCTACTATATGTATGTTTTGACTTAGAGACGAGACCGAGAGATTTGATATTTGTATTATATGTGACTCTAGGTGTCGAGCTCGTGTAAGCCGACTTTTGTATTATGTTACGATATTTTTTTTTCATATTTGCTTATTTCTTCGCCTTTGGCATCATATATCTGTTGTGGTTGTGTTCCGCCTTTAGGCATGAGACTTGCTCCCAAGGGGGATGCTGTTTTTATATATTATATTTTGTATTCGTTTTCGGATCAGTTTTTTCAAAAGAAATGCTGCCGAAATTTTTAGTAAAAACTTGAGATTTTAAAAAGGTTGATATTTTGAAACAAATGTTTTACCACTCTACTTCATTTCACGGTTTAGATTTTTGGGTTTTAGCTTGAATTTTGCTACGCCTTTAGACGTTGCGTGATTTAAGTGCTGGTTGCATTCCTAAATTGGGTCATGAAAAAGTTGGTATCAAAGCGCTAGGTTTTACCTTTCGGAGTGTAGGATGACCCATAGTATGACGGAGTAGGTAGCTTAAGCAGAGTGACGTAGCGTGTGTATGTTTCGTGGCATACTTACGATACGATAGTCTACCTAAGTGACCTTAGGAGATATTTTCTTGTAATTCCTTCCTTGATTCTATGTATCCTTTTGATTCGGTTGCAATGTTCTTATCGAATCTTATTTCTTGTTCCAGCCATTATGCAGCCAAAGACTATGAGGGCCCAGAGGGCTACCGCTAGAGATGAGGTCAGGGCAGGCTCGTCTGAGACGAGGGCCGACCAGGGGGGTACACCTATCCCTCAGAAGCAAATTGATCCACCTTTTCCAGGCCGGATTGCTAGGCTAGAAGCCAGTATTCAGGACTTGCGTCAGATGGTTGGATCTTTGGTTGAGACCGATCGAGCACAGAGATCAGATGTTGTTCCACCTACTGTGAGGACCATGATTGTGCCTACTGCTCAGAAAGTTTTACCTGCCGCTATCGAGACTATTGTTGTATCATTATCGGAGTTTATGAGACTGAAGCCTCCGGATTTCACTGGTACAGATGCAACAGATGATCCATAGTCGTTCCTCAACTGGATGGCCCGGATTTGTCGTTCCCTGAGATGTTCTGATGCGAGATCAGTCGAGCTTACTAGTTTTCGTCTGAAGGGTATTGCCTAGACTTAGTAGGAGCATATCGAGAGAGGCCGAGCGGCAGGTCTTCCTCCTATGACCTGGGATGAGTTCGCGATAGTTTTTCTTGCTCAGTTCCTTCTGTAGAGCGTCAGGGATGCTCGAGCTTGCGGTTTTGAGTCTTTGCGCCAGAATTCCAGTATGGCGATAGCCGAGTATGATATCCAGTTCACGCAGCTATCCATATATGCACCTTATTTGGTGGACACTAAAGAGAAGGGTGTCAGGAGGTTCGTGCGAGGCCTTGATACGTAGCTGTTCCTCTCTATTGGCGCCTAACACTTTGATACGAATGCAGCGATGAATTCAGCCCTGCTAGTAGAGGAGCGTATTGCCGAGACTGCGATTGTTCCGAGACCGAAGCGAATTCGTACTGGTGTATCAGCTCCCAGGAAGTTTATCAGAGGCCGCGGCGGATTCTTTCTAGACCGTGGTGGTAGCAGAGGCTTGAGATGGGGCAAGTTATATTGTCTTACCCACAGCGTCAGCAGCCGTTGTCGAAATGTTTTAGGTGTGGGGGTCTGTATCACCGCATCTGGGATTGTACTGAGAGACGCCAAGATGAGGTAGCAGTTCCCAAGGTCACCTTACCACCTTCACCTCCTCCGAGAGCTTTGCCTCCTACGCCTCTTATTACTTCATGTTAGATCGATGCTCTGAGAGGCCATGGACGTGGCAGTCTTGTTCAGAGGGGACGAGGTGGCAGAGGCAGAGAGCAAGCCCATGTTCTTGCTTTGACTCCTCAGGATGCATAGGCATCGAATGAAGTTGTGACAGGTACTCTTTCAGTGTGTACATTCGATGCGTGCATATTGTTCGACCCTGGATCTATGCACTCTTATGTATCCACGCACTTCGTACTGAGATTGGACAATATTCAACTTTGTTAGATCAGCCGCTCGTTATGATTACTCCCGTTGGAGAGACTTTTGTTGCTCGACATGTGTTTCGGTCGTGTACCGTTCGTATTGGAGATGAGATTCTTCCATAAATTTGACCCTTCTTCATATGTTGGACTTTGACGTTCTCCTCTGCATGGAATGGTTAGACACTTGCTACGCGTTCGTGGACTACCGTGAGAAGGCGGCCATATTTTGTTTTTCAGGGTCAGTTCTTATTGTGCAGAGGGACCGCAGTGCCACCCTCACAGTTTGATTTCTGCCCATTCCGCTAGTTGACTCTTGAGGAAAGGATGTCGGGGATTCTTGGCTTATATTCGTTATACTGGAGCTACAACGGATCCATTGGATCAGGTTCTGATTGTGAGATAGTTTCCCGATGTATTTCCTGATGAGTTACCTAGATTGCTGCCAGAGCACGATGTTGACTTTTGCATCGATTTGATTCCTAGCACGGGGACTATTTCTATACTGCCTTATCGGATAGCCCCGGCGGAGCTTAAAGAGCTTAAGGATCAGTTGCAAGATTTGCTTGACAAGGGACTTATTCGTCCATGTGTGTCGCCTTAGGGGCTCCTGTCCTGTTCGTCAAGAAGAAGGACAGAAGTATGAGATTGTATATCGACTATCGTCAATTGAACCGAGTTTTGGTGCATAATAGGTATCCTTTACCTTGTATTGACGATTTGTTCGATCAGCTCCAGGGAGTGGGATACTTTTCCAAGATTGATTTGCGGTCAGATTATCATCAGTTGTGGGTCTGGAATGATGACATTCGAAAGACTGCTTTTCTTACGCGCTATGGACATTATGACTTCTTGGTGATGTTGTTCAGGCTTACCAATTATTGGGTTACGGCAGCGCCTTGGCCATCAAACCATAGCCGATTGCGGAACAAAAATTTATAAAAACCGGGGCTACCTCAACCCGCTTCTACGGATCTACCATTAACCCTAAACTAGCAATATGTAAAGAGAGTTGAGAATGCTTATACCGAATGATCCGTGTCCTTCGGTCTTGAACCATCATCCCAAGCTCCTAGGGAACTCCTTGATCAAGCTTGAACTTCGGCCTCCCTATATCAAAGATGATCTACCTGAGAGTCTATGAAATGAGCTCCAACCTCATATCCGAGGTAACTAAGGTACCTATATCGCTACACTAGATAGCCTAGGAGAAGTAGAGAGTGGTGAAGGATTAATTTGTCTCAAGACACCTTAGGTTTCTCAACACATGAGACATGAAGGGTGGAGGTAGAAGAAGACGCTTTGAGGATGAGAGTGTTGTAGGAGAGAGAATGAATAATGGCTAAGTGTTTTGAGTTGTGTTGTGAGAGTTATTGAAGCCATCAAATAAATATCCCATGTCTCCAAAATATCTTAAGTCAACCCAATATATCTTAAGTCAACAAAACTCTCACATAATCTCACAACATAACAAAAAACCAAACATGCTACGAAAATGCAATAAACACCTCATCCTCCATCTCATAAATCTTTTAATCCAAAAGGTTTAAAAAATAAGGAGGTGTAATCTTCTAGAAGTAATCTTGAAAGAATTACAAGAATACCCATCATCTGTATATACATACCCGCATCCGTATTCCGAAGAATACGAATACAATGAGACGAAAATAATCCAGCAATATAATACTAGGATCCGGCTTAAACCAAAGCCTACTAGTATTATCCATTTGAATCATGATACGTGCACAAGTGCACGTATATGATCGAACCCTGCAGTAAAACCATACGGCCTCTACATCGTTTCGCCCGAAGCAGGGAAACCTTCTGTGTGAGACTCTAAAAACTCGACAATATGCTGGCATTGAGTTTAACTACAAGCACTTCAGCGGCATTAGCTGTACGTAACGGCTACCCAGGTATTGAGCAAAATGGAGGACGACAAGCACACTCATCCTGAAACCCCTACTGAGCCCGACAGTGACAATATCTATACATTTCGTTCCGTTCGTCTATGAATATCGCATAACGAGTCTAGGGGGTGGATAAAGTCAGACCCCTAATAACGTGACATTTAGTGTTGGTATGAAACCCATCACCCATTGAGAAACTACTGATCCGAATCAGTAATTCTCGAATACCGTGGCCAAGGATTTCTGGTGATGGCCACCCGTGCATTGCGCGACATCAACCTCCAATACCAGGAGAGACGGATCCCCGACGATCTGCTCACTGCCTCCATGTAGCTCGGGACTGTACCCAACTAAAAGCTGTTTGCACGACTCCTTTGAATCATAGTAGGGTAGTAATCAAAGCACAGCGGGAACTCACACGAGATAAATGACGATCTCAGATCGACAGACTAACCTGTACACATGTCACCTGGGAACTGCTATCTGACAATAGGTATAATACCAACAAGCATGTTCCTGGCGAGTCCGTCCGGTGTACTCATAACCGAATAAGCACCTGTATACTATCTTAGGTCAACAAACAGAAACCAATGACTTGTGAGACCGGCCACCGCCCCACATCGGGGTCTCGATCAGTATACACCAGTCTACTCTGCAGTATCGATGCCCAGTCTCGAAACTCCCTCGACTAGGGATATTTAAGGATGTGCTTATAGAACGCCCAGCTCCCACATATATGATCTCCATCATAATGCAGGTAGTCCAGCAAGAATCCTATGCGCTCTATCAACATGTAATAGTGATCTGTAATGCCACCTAATGATGTACATGATGATAAAGTCAAACCAGATAGTATACTACCATCTCAAGTAAGACTGTTCTACCAGTATAGGTCCTCCCTCAATCATCATAATCACCTGCCTGCGACTATGATAATTGCCAAGAGGGCAATATAGCCAACAATCTCCCACTTGAACTTAAGGCATCGCATACTCACAGCCCGTGTGATACCGAACACCCTTCTTCTCTACTAATCAGTTTCTCAAAGCTCATTTACGAATCTATTGCGTTCGAGAAATCGCCTCAGTGAGTGGATCCGCTCCAATGTTTCTTTCTGTATCTCTCTATATCTTAACTTCACGGAGAACTATCTCCCGAAATGAGCCATACCTGTCTTAGAATATGTCTGGATATCTGATGGGACCCAGTTCACAAATGAACTCCAAATCCAGCAAACTTCTTAGACTGTATCATCCACTGAATTTAATTAGTATCCTGCACTATGCCTTCCTCAGTATCTACTTGGACCACCTGTCCAACATACTGTCCCTCAAAAGAGGGAAAACTATAACTCTGACAGTCACTCTGTCATCCAGGTCACCTTAGAAGCCTGATATGATAACTGTCTCCCAAAGGAGGCTACCATTACTATATCCCAAGAACATCCACTTATGTTCTTTACTGCTTCCCAACGTTTCTACAGGATTGGACCAATATATAAGCTTATTGCAGCTAGTGCAAAAACAATATCTGGTGTGGTACTTGACATCTTGTGATTGACTCAATTGCCTAAGCAAGTGATATGCCAATCTGTTGGCTATAGTGCCCTCAAGTCAATTATTGGATTGCAGGCATGTGATTGCGATGATTGAAGGAGGACCTATACCGGTAGAACGGTCTTACTCGAGATGATAGTATGCTATCTGATTTGTCTTTATCATCATGTATCTGCTTTAGGTGGCTTTACTGATCACTATTGCATGTTGAAAGAGCCCATAGGATTCTTGCTTGACTACCAACATTATGACGGCGATCATATACGTGGGAGCTGGGTGGCCTATAGACACATCCTTAAATGTCCCTTGTCATGGGAATTTCGAGACTGGGCATTGATACTCCAGAGTAGACTAGTGTATACTGATCGAGACCCCGACGAGGGGTGGTGGCCGGTCTCACAAGCCATTGGTGTCAGTTTGTTCACCTAAGATGTATACAGGTGCTCATTAGGTTATGAGTACACCGGACAGACTCGCCGGGAACATGCTAGTTGGTATTATACCTATTGTCAGATAGCAGTTCCGTGGTGACATGTGTACAGGTTAGTCTAACGACCTGAGATTGTCATTTATCTCGTGTGAGTTCCCACTGTGTTTTGATTACTACCCTACCACGGCTCAAAGGAGTCGTGCAAATAGGTTTTAGTTGGGTACAGTCCCGAGCCATATGGAGGCAGTGAGCGGATCGTCGGGGGATTCGTCTCTCCCGGTATTGGGGGTTGATGTCGCGGTTGTGCACGGGTAGCCATCACCAGAAATCTTTGGCCAAGATAGTCGAGAATTACTGATCTAGGATCGGTAGTTTCTCAGGTGGTGATGAGCTTCATACCGACCCTAAATGTCGCGTTATTAGGGGTTTGACTTTATCCACCCCCTAGACTCAATATGCAATACTCATAAACAAATGGACCGGACTGTACAGATATTGTCACTGTCAGGCTCAGTAGGGGTTTCAGGATGAGATTGCTCGTCGGCCTCCCTTTCGCTCAATACCTAGGTATTCGTTACGTACAGCTAGTGCCACTGACGTGCTTCTGGTTGAATACATTGCTAGCGCATTGACAAGTCTTTAGAGTCCCACACAGAGGGTTTCCCTACTTCAGGCGAAACGATATAGATGCCGTATGGTTTTATGGCAGGGTTCGATCACATACATGTACTTATGCACGGATGATGTTTGGACGGATAATACTAGTGGGCTTTGGTTTAAGCCGGATCCTAGTATTATATTTGTTGGATTATTTTCGTCTCTTTGTATTCGTATTCTTCGGAATATGGATGCGGGTATGTATATACGGTTGAGAGGTATTCTTGTAATTTATTACAAGATTACTTTTAGAAGATCACACCTCATCATTGTTTAGACCATTTTGGATTAAAAGGTTATTGAGGTGTAGGATGAGGTGTTTATTGCATTTTTGTGGTATGGCTAATAAGTGACCCATGGTTACTATTCTAGTATGCTTAGGGTTTTTGTTTGTTGTGAGATTATATTAACTTGAGATATTTTTTATTGACTAAGATATTTTGGAGGCATGGACATTTATATGATGGCTCCATTATTTCTTATCACACTCACACAACAAACAAAAACAACAAGACATTATTCGTTTCTTTCTCTCTCTCTTGAGTTGCTCTCAACACCTTATCCTCATGGCATCTTCTTATTCCTCTACCTCCACCCAAACCCTCTCATGAGTTGAGAATCCTTGGGTGTCTTGAGACAAATTAATCCTTTATCACTCTCTACTTCTTCCACGATATCTAGTGTAACGATCTAGGTACCCTAGTTACCTCGGATATGAGGTTGGAGCTCGTTGCATAGACTCTCGGGTTGATATCTTCGATGGAGGGAGACCGGAGATCAAGCTTGATCAAGGAAACCCCTAGGAGCTTGGGATAATGGTTGAAGACCGAAGGACACGGATCTATTCGGTATAACCATTCTAACTCGTCTGCATGTTTTGTTATCTTAGGCTTATGGGTCAATCCGGGTAATTGGTTGTGGTAGCGCCAAGTCTTATAAATTTTTGTTCTGCGTTTGGTCACGGATTGATGGCCAGGGCACTGCCGTAACCCAACATGGTATCAGAGCCACTCCATAAACCTTAGTTAATTCATTGTGACATTAGAAATCTGCCGTTTTTGTCGTGCAAAAACTGCCGACAAAAACAGTTCCGAAAACTGAAAGTTTGAGATGTTTGCACACCCCGTGAGCTCACGGTTTGAACTGAGAAGTTGCGGGGTGGTGCATGGGCACCCTGGGGAGTCCTCTGGGAGGACTGAATGGCTGGGCCCACTCTCCAAGACCACCATAAGGTGGTCTTGGCAGTTGGGACCTGAAACTGCCCCACCTTGGGCAGTTTCGGGACTGCCTCACCTCCTGGCCACCACGTGGTGGCCTCGGGGCTGGGGTACCCCTTCTAGGCCCCTGACTCAAAGTTAATTTCGTGCTCTAACTCCCCGCGAGGGTTCGGGTGCGTTTTATTTTGATTCGGACTTCCGAATTGGCTTTAAATGGTTGGTTTTTGGAACTTTAGCTCGCTTTCTTTTTTCATGGTTTTGGAAATTGGTTTAGTTTGCTAATTGAGTGCGGAATTCTATTGTCGTATTTTTCAGTACATACATTACTATCTGCGACCGTGAATGCCATTTGAGCGGTACAACTCATCTAACTGCTATATACTCTTTTAGACGGGTTTGCGAACGTGACATTCACGTTGATGTTCTGTGTTGTGTCGTGGTTGTGGCGGGATCGTCCTGGTGGATAGATTGGGTGCAATGGTAGTATAGTTTGGATTTATTTGTACATTTGATATTTCGGGGCGAGCGTTCGACATGTGGACTGCCGTCACTGCCAGTCTGTATATTATTTGATTGGGGCACGACCGGGTTGAGGTCAATGTCACTGTTGTACATATTCTTTTCTGTACTACGATTATCCCGCGGTGGAGTGCACGGTTAGCCAGGTTCTAGAGAGAAATGGGCCCGTATCTCATGGCGTTGAGACGGAGGGGGCCTCACTCTAAAATTGACGGGCTATTCGCCGCATTAGTAGGGCTATAAGTTGACCTACGGAGGAGTGCTCGAGTTACCGGATCCCGTGAAGTGCTGGGTGGCCCATTCATGTTTTTGATTGGGGTTGCCTCACTTTTGGTTTTGGCGGGTAACTTAGCGTACCCGTAGGGGTCTAGGTTTTCATTGCACATGCTATCCACACAACCAGGGGAACGTCGGGTTTCACTTGTGGCTCAAGTGAAACCCGGGACTCCAGGATTATCCACCACTCTGTGATGCTTGGCTGTGATTCTGAGATGTTGCTTTATATCATGTCTGGGACGATTGTTATATATATTTATATATATACTAGTAGATGTTATATATGTTTTACACCCGCACTAATCCAGTCCCCACTTTGTCGTTAGTTAAGTAACCTAACGAGTGATGACGGGACCCAGTGGCGAATGCGGATGGCATATACGTACGTTTTATTTTTCGTTCCTTTTTTTCTATGGTATGATATGTTAACTGATGGGACTGCGTTGATTCTAATCAATGCAAGGAAAATAAACCTATTTGATATTGTTGGAACAAATTTTCAAAAGCTGTTATTATAAGGACGTTTTCTTTTGTTTTGCACAACGATATTAGGTTATGAATATCCAGCAGCTCATTCGACGAGGAAAGAACCGAGATCCCTTCACCGGGAGTGACCTCTTGGGCAGAAGTTTGCGTCGGGGTAATAACTTCACTATAGTCGATTACTTTTTTTTTGCATCGTGATATTCAGTTAGGAATATCCTGCATCTCACTTGACGAGGAAAGAACCGAGATCTCTTAACCGGGAGTGACCTCTTTAGAAAAAGTTTTCGCCACCATATATTTATAAATGTTAGTTATATGTATACCCTAAAGGCCATTATTGTATATATGATGCATATTATAGTGGATGATAGGACATACATAGGGAGGACTTTCTTGCTCAACTTAATAGTATGCTATCTGGTTGCTCTTTATCTTAACATGTACACTGATTTTCTCTATATTACATGTTGATAGAGCCCTTAGGATGAGTATTTGAATACCAGGATTATGATGCGGATCATACTAGTGGGGCAGAGATAGTCGGTAAGTACATCCTTTAATGTCCCTAGTCGAGGGTGTATCGAGACGGGGTATCGATATACCAGAGTAGACTAGCATGTAGCTTCCCGACCCATGTAGATAGGCGATGGATGATCCCGTATCCATTGGTGTTTGACATCAGAGATGGTATACGGGTGCTCAGTGGAGACTGGGTACACTGGAAGGACTCGCCGAGAACTCTCAGATGGTATTATACCTCACATCAGATAGCAGTTCTCTGGTGACACTGGTATAGGTTAATCTGTCGACCCGAGATCGTCATAGAGTCTTGTATGATTCCTACTGTGCTTTGATTTCTACCTTACCACGTTCAAGAAAATGTGCAAAACGGTGGTTTTTGGGTACAGTCCCGAGTCATATGGAGGCAATGAGCGATAGGAGGGGATTCGTCTCTCCCGGTATAGGGAGTTGATGTTGCGCTGTGCTCGATTGGCTATAACAGGAAGTCCCTGACCAGGGATGATTCTGATATATACTGGTAAGTGTTATCAGTAGTTTTTCGACCCGTTATGAGCCTCATATCAGCACGACTTATTGAGTTATTGGGGTCTGACGTTTACCACCCCTAGACGAGATATGCGACATATCAGACGAAGAGACAGGACTGTACGGTAGTGTTACTGATTGGATTCGCAGGAGTATGAGCATGTTTACTTATTGATCTTCTGATCGCTCAATCCCGGGTGGCAGTAACGTTTAGCAGGCCGCTTGTGGCTTGTGGGTGTTTGATATGATCATCACCTACTGCCGGCGTATTGACGAGTCTTTAGAGTCCTACACAGTGATTTCCTGGCTCAAGTGAAATGGAGTATGAGCACATATGTGATATGTGCAGGAACGAGATTAATACGATGTGTGATACCATATTCTATTCTCTCGATTTGTGACATCGGTCGGTTATATGTGATATAGCCCGGTTATCGGATCAAGAGTTGATTCGATAAGTTGCTGCATATGATATTAGTCGGTTATATGTGATATAGCTGGATTATTAAATAAAGAGTAGATTTGATAATCTAATGTATAATTATATATTTGATATATTAATTTATATTAAGTAGTATTAGCTCACTTAAGATTTCTTTTCTCACTAGTTTTGTGCACATAGTATATATGTGATATATATTAGTATACAAGAATTTGTGTCATATTTGATGATACATGCAAGATGGGTTTATAAGACACACACATGCTTATGATGATAATTAGGATTTTTATTTATTTTGGAAATTACAAAATGGTGGGATTTTGTCATGGCTAGTAGCTTGTAGAAGCTTGTAATGTTCATTGACCAAGTCCACTCTTTTGTTTTTCCTAAGATATTTATTAATCCAACCAATTATCCTAACCATGGTTATGTCTCTATAAGGGTTAGCATATGATGCTTAACTCACCCATGGTTGCTATTATACTTTTGATAATTATCATGAGAGATTTTTCCTCCTTCTTCTTCCTCAAGCTTTTCTAGCTTCCATGGAGATGATGAAAAATAGTGAGAAAAATATTTCTAAAATGGGAAAAATTCCTACTTCATCATTCTCTACTACTTGCCATTTAGTATAGGGTTTTTGCTTCACTAATTTCACAATTAGTGAAGGGGTAGCTTGGGTTAGTGTCTCCTCGACATAGATCATCTTGGGTCTCGAAGACTTTGAAGCAAGCTTGTTCTATTCTTGTTATGGAGCCTTTCTAGAGCCCAGAGTTCACTGCTTGCAGCGAGGGACAACTACACGGAAGTAATGAAATGAAGGACCGGTCTACAAAGGTTGTATTCCTTGTTCACTTCTTATGCAAAGTTGTTCGCATTTCATTTCGTCACATTTTCTAGTATACGATTCTAGGTTAGGGTTATCTAGTATGGCTAAAAATTTAATTTGCCATGGAAGATACCTCAACAAACCTTGCTGCCGTGCTAGGCGACCCTGCAGTAGTATCAGAGCCATGCTAGAACATTGTACAGATTTTGTTAGATTACGAAACCGAAATGAATCCGAAACTTGAAACCCTTTACACTAGTTTTTGTCGAATTTAAAATGTGCTCGAATTTTTTTTAAAAAAACTGCTGAATGTTATATGTGATATAACATGAACGTCACTAAAATTTGAACCAATTTGGGCCTAACTTGGCCGGCCACAATAGGCTAAAAACCGAGCTCACCGGGTGAAGTATGGATTTTTGGCTTCAAATTTTAGCAGTGTTCCAGTCTCTGGGCTTTAGGGTTTCAGGTGTTGTTTGTTTTTTCTAAATTTGCTTGTGATGTGATCTTACACTATAAGAAATTCGGAGAGTTTCGTATTCATAGTTTTAACAATGTTTCGGGTATTCACATGTTGTCTAGGCGAAGTTAAAAAATTCGATTGAATGTCAAAAACCTATTTTTCCAAGTTTAACGTATTGGGAAAATCATGCAAGTAATTCTGTGAACCCTCTAGAAGAATGAAACCCTAACTTGACATTATGACCATGGAACCGCTTTCGAACCTTAGGGTTTGCGACACTTCCGCGGTACCATTAATGAGGCTTGGGTCTACCCTTCTACGGCTGGTTCATAGGTACTGTGGCATGATCTGGGTATTATTAAACCGTGCTCAAGTGTTGAGCTCTCGGGAAATTGTGGGACTTTGATGAATCGATCGAAAAATTTAACGTCGTCCGGGTATCATATGATGTGATACAATACTTGGAATCCATAAGAAAACTAATTTGAATTTTATAAATCTAGAAATTTAGTCTTATTTGATCGATTGCCACGGGATTTTGATGTGATCAAAAGTTCGTCGCAATCACGTAGCGTACGCGAATACTCGCCGGATAACCTTACTAAATAGCCATGCCCCATAGCCCTGATCAAGTGACTGTAGGAGAACTCCGTCGCCAAAAGCATCCGTTCGAGTGCTCGCGGCCGCGGTGTTCCACCTTAGTGCACTTCGTCGACGGCATCGGGGGTGCGGTCTTCTACTAAAGTTTTCGACGAGCATTCGATCAGGTTATCGGGAATCTTGTTGAATTACCCGACAGGTTATTGGAAAGTGTTTTCGATATCGAGACTAAAATGCAGGGTTTATAATTGTTAGGCATGTGATGTCTAAGGAATTCATTTGGTTAGGCATGAAGTCCAAAATATGTGATACGTTGGGTTTATGATGTCTAAGGTGGTTGTCGATTCCAATTGTTGTAGTTTTTCACTTTCTTTTTTGTGACTGTAAGTGTAATATGTGGTGTATCGCCGGTTTCATTGCTATATGTCAACGACAATTGGGATACACATATTTACTTACGTTGATTACATGTGATGTTATGTGTTGTTGTGATATGTTTATTGGATCGTTGTGTTTTAAATAGCTGGGGTTTTTTATGTGAGATGGGTGTTTTTCATTTTCATCCATGTAAAAACTTGTATGTAATATTCTTTTATTGGGGCACTTCCGCGTTGAGGAAGATGTCACCGTTGATGTATATTATTTACTTTTCCGCATTAGGATAGACCCAAAGAGGAAGCACAAGTAACCGGGTTCTAGAGTCCAGTGGGAGACCATCTCGAAGTGTCAAGACCGGGTCTCCTAACTCTAGAATTGGTAGGGTTGCTTTCCGCTCTCGTAGGGGATGTGGGTTTGGCTATTCATCACAACTGTGGAATCCGTGTTTTATACAGGCTTAATTTAAAACCCAGAAATCCTAATATATCCAATATTTCATATGTTGATTTCTACTGCGATATTTTGTGATGTGATGACTTGATATGTTTAGATAGATACTGTATATAGTATATGTGATATATTATATAGACGTTGCTTATGTTTTACACCCGCGCTAGCCCTGTCCCGCTCTGCAGTTAGTTACCTAACCTAACGGTGCATGATGGGACATCGAGGCGAATGCGGATGGCATAAGCGTACGTTGTATTTATTTGTGATGCTTAGGTAACTTAAATGATGGGACTTCATTAATGAGATTAATAAAAGAAAATAAACCTAAATATGTTGTGGAATCGAATTTTCAAAAATAGGTAGCTCTAGTCGTTGCTTTGCATAGCGGTATTATAGAATATCCAGCACCTTATTCGATAAGGAATGAGACGAGATCCCTTCACCGGAAGAGACCTCTTTAGCAATAATTGGCAGATGCTACAACCCTCGGTTTCGTTTTTTGATTGCTTTTCTATTTCTTGGTTTGCATAGTGGTATTTGTGAGATATCTTGCACCTTATTCGATAAGGAAAGAGCCGAGATCCCTTCACCAAGAGTGACATATTTAGCGAAACTAGAAAAAGCCTCAAAACACTCCATTTAAATCATTTGATTCTACAACGATATCAAGTTCATTACGCAAAAGGTTTTCTTAAAAACCTGTCGTAGCTCTCCGTCATTTTAGATAAGTAATAGTTAGTATTCGTTCTGCGTTTGTTGACCTTGTCAACGCGTAGTGTGCGGTAGCTGATTAATGCTTATCTTCTAGTATATGATGCGATTGGATTAAGGTAGTCGTTCAACCATGTTGACCTTGTCAAGGGTCATGCGGTTGGGTTTAACTCAATCAAGAAATGACGGGTTGAACTTGACTTGCGGTCTATGGTTTGTTGACCTTGTCAAGGTCATAGATCGCTCAGGGCAAAATATTATCGGGAATTTCAAGTGTTGAAATTTACAATGAGATTGCATACTTTCTATGAGATAGTTGGATCCCGATACCCACTGCGAGTAATTGTTACTCCTGGGAGAGTTTTACACATTACAATTAGCAGATTAAGTAGGTATCTAGAAAGGTGTCAATGAGGTTATGCCCCTGGGAAAACGAGGTTTATTTTAATTAGGTCCGTGCGAAAGCATGGGAAAACTCCCTCAAAGTACCGGCACTGGCCTTGCCGAAGGATTGGCGAACTTGTAGGGTGTAATTAAACCCGGCTAGTCTTTCCTTTTAGGGTTTGAAGGATGATTTGATAAAATCAGTGGGAGCCATCCTGATTAGATAAAATAATAACCAATCTAATCTTGCAAGAGTATACGCTGAGTGTTTTCTTCTCTCTCTCTCCAG
The DNA here is from genome assembly GCA_030015575.1 of Agapanthus africanus. Classification (NCBI taxonomy): domain Eukaryota; kingdom Viridiplantae; phylum Streptophyta; class Magnoliopsida; order Asparagales; family Amaryllidaceae; genus Agapanthus; species Agapanthus africanus. Next base: position 387,015,436 of record CM057349.1, on the reverse strand, counting down.
GTAGCGACTATGTCGCGTCTTAATCAAGATAATAATATAGATGTATTGACCGAACCCTCTTGTTATACTAAGCTGGGGAAAGTTGGTCCCGCTCCAACTTATAATTGTTATAAGACCGAGCAGGAAATTGGGGAATACCAGGATTCCCGTGTTGTCCAAACGAAAAAAGTTCATGTAAATACATCCTCTTCGGGTGTGTTCATTATCGAGAACTGTTTCTCAATATCCTCTACGTCTTGGGTATGAGATACCGGATCAGGATCCCACATATGTAATATGTTACATGGGCTACAGATAAGTAGAGAACTAAGAATGGGTGATAAGTTTTAAGAGTTAGAAACGGTGCAATTGTTGCAGCCAAAGCAGTTGGCAGTTATCACCTTGTATTACCAAATACATTGATTCTGAACGAATGTTATTAGATACCGAACCTGGTATACAACATCATATCAGTCTCTTTATTCACTAAAGAAGGATATAATTTTGTATAGTTGGATAATGTTTTGAACATTTCCTATATCAAGAGTTGATCGGTTCTAGAACGTTATCTAAAAGCATATACGTTTTAAATCAAACTACAGTTCTTAACATACAGAATACACACAAGAGGAAGAGTTCAGAAATGAACGAATCTTTCTTGAGGCATTGTAGACTAGGTCATATCAATTCGACCCGATGAGCTAAGTTACATTAAGATGCATATTTAAATCAGTTTGAATCTACATCTTGTGAAACATGTCAGTCATGTCATAAAGATAAAATGACCATAGCTCCGTTTACTGGAAACAGAGAAAGATTTGGTGAACTCTTGGGACTGATACATGATGATGTATGCGGTCCCCTGTCTACACGTGCCAGAACTGGTTCTTTGTACTTCATTACATTCACTGATGATCTCTCAAGATTCACACATGTGTTCTTGTTGAAACACAAGTTTGAAGATTTTGAGAAATTCAAAGAATATAAGTTAGAAGTAGAGAACCAAAAACGGGCATAAGTATTATGTCCTTTGATGTGATCAGGGAGGAGAATACTTGAGCACGGAATCCCTGGACTATTCTAAAGGAGAATGAGATTCTCTTTCAGCTTACTCCTCCGTATACACCACAGCACAACAGTGTATCGGGACGGAACAATCACATCCTATTAGATATGGTGCGCTCTATGATGAGTACTACTGAGTTGCCTATTTCCTTTTGGGAGTTATGCACTTGAGGAAGCTGCATACCTTTTGAATAAGGTACCAACCAAATCATGTGCCTATCACTCCATATGCGATATGGTATGGGAAGAGCCCATGTCTTAAGCAAGTTAAGATTTTAGGGTTGTCCGGCCTATGTCTAAAAGCAAAATCCGGACAAGCTCGAGGTAAGGTCAGTTCTGTGGAAGTTTGTTGGATATCCCAAGCATTCGCAAGAGAATATCTTCTACCACACCAAGGAACAAAAGGTGTTTTATTTCTCGGCGTGCCACCTTTTTGTGGAAAAGGAATTTATTTTGGAAAGAAATTTTTGGTTATGAGATAGAACTGGAAGGAGTTCCAGCTATATAAACTACAACTGATGATTTGGTAAAACCAGAGGATTCAATAGCTCCCAACGAACCTCAGCCTCTACGCCGATCTAGTATGGTTCCTCATCCACATGAGAGATACTTTGGTTTTCTCAATGATAGTGGGAGCGATGATGCATCATGAGATGATGACCCAACTAGTTTCGAGCAGGCCATTAAGAGTAGAGATTCTGTAATAATGGCTGGATGCTAAGCGATCTGAGATGGAATCTATGTACACCAACAAAGTATGAACTTTGGTTGCTATATATGAAGGGTTAAATCCCCATCAGGAGCAAGTATATCTTGAGAAGATTACTTGGTGTACATAGAAAAGTTGAGACTTTCAAAGCTAAGACTTGTTGGAAAAGGTTCTCGTCATCAACCAGATGTGGATAATGATGAAACCTTTTCTCCAGTGGTTATGCTTAAGTCCATCTGGATCCTACTTGCCATTGCTAAATACCATGACTACGATATCTGGCGGTTGGGTGTCATGACTGCTTTTCTAAATAGTGATTTAGAAGAGAGCGTCTATAAGTACACAGCAAGAGGGCTTCGTAGACAGTGGGAGCAGCGGAAGCGTGTGCAAGTTGCTTTATGAGTTAAAGCAGGTATCACGGAGTTGGAACGTCTGTTTTGATGTGGTAGTCAAAGAGTTTGACTTTATCAAAATGGTAGATGAACCTTGTATATACAAAAAGGTAGTAGAGAGTAAGGTGGTCTTCCTCGTATTGCACGTGGATGACATACTCTTGATAGGAAAGGAGTTTCCTATGCTACACTCGGTCAATCTCCTCTTATCACAAGGATTCTCCATATAGGATCAAGATGATACCTCCTAAATCCTGAGTTTTGAATATATGAGATATATCTAAGTGGATGTCAGGATTCTCACTAGGTGTAATGTGATGGTATCAATCTATCCTTGGGAGAATCGCTGGAAAGCTTCCAGGGTGGTAAGGTCAACTGAATGTCAGTCACAGGCATTGTCTTTACCCTCAGTGGAGGGATGGTATGTTGGAAGAGATCCAAGCTAGATACCATGACAAACTAGACGATAAAGGCTGGATACATCACTACCTACGATACTACCAAAGAGGAAGTCTGGGTGTATATAAGTTCATGAGATGAACTTTGTTCCTACCATTGTGTGACAACGGAGTTGTGGCTTATGCTTAGGAACCCTTGTCCCATCAGTGACCCAGACATATTCTAAGGCAGTACCACCTCATCATCGATATGGATAATCTCCAGGGAGATAGAGGTTAGGAGAGTAGACATAGAGACACGGCGGATCCACTCACAAAGGCTTCTTCCCAAGAGAGACTTTTATGGGATGGTTGAGTATGAGATACTACAACCACTGCTGATTGTTGGGTATTGGTTACTACAACATATGGCCCTAGTCCAAGTGGGAGATTGTTAGTCATATGTAGGCGCTAGAGGCCGTTATTGTACATATGATGTATATTATAGTGAATGCTTGGACATACATAGGGAGGACTTTCTTGCTCAACATGATAGTATGCTATCTTGTTGCTCTTTATCTTAACATGTACACTGATTATCTCTATGTTGTATGTTGATAAAGCCCTTAGGATGAGTACTTGACTACCATAATTATGATACGAATCATACTAGTGGGGCAGAGGTAGTCGGTAAGTACATCCTTTAATGTCCCTAGTCGAGGGTGTATCGAGACGGGGCATCGATATACCAGAGTAGACTAGCGTGTAGCTTCTCGACCCATGTAGACGGGCGATGGATGATCCCATATCCATTGGTGTTTCAAATCAGAGATAGTATACGGGTGCTCAGTGGTGACTAGATACACTGGACGGACTCGCCGAGAACTCCCAGATGGTATTATACTTCACGTCAGATGGCAGTTCTTTGGTGACACTGGTATATGTTAGTCGGTCGACCCGAGATCGTCATAGAGTCTTGTGTGATTCCCACTGTGATTTGATTTCCACCTTACCATGTTCAAGAGAACGTGCAAAACGGTGTTTTTTGGGTACAGTCCCGAGTCATATGGAGGCAATGAGCGATAGGAGGGGATTCGTCTCTCCCGGTATAGGGAGTTGATGTTGCGCTGTGCTCGATTGGCTATAACAGGAAGTCCCTGGCCAGGGCTAATTCTGAGATATACAGGTAAGTGTTATCAGTAGTTTCTCGACCCGTTATGAGCCTCATATCGGCACGACTTACCGAGTTACTGGGGTCTGACGTTTACCACCCCTAGACGAGATATGCGACATATCAGACGAAAAGACAGGACTATACGGTAGTGTTACTGATTGGATTCACAGTAGTATGAGCAGGCTTGCTTGTTGATCTTCTCATCGCTCAATACCCGGGTGGCCGTTACGTTTAGTAGACCGCTTGCGGCTAGTGGGTGTTTGATATGATCACCATCTATTGCCGGCGTATTGACGAGTCTTTAGAGTCCTACACAGAGGTTTCCTGGCTCAAGCGAAATGGAGTAGGAGCACATATGTGATATATGCGGGACCGAGATTAATATGATATGTGATACCATATTCTATTCTCGCGATTTGTGACATCGGCCGGTTATATGTGATATAGCCGGGTTATCGGACCAAGAGTTGATTCGTTAAGTTGTTACATATGATATTTGTCGGTTATATGTGATATAGCCGGATTGTTAAATCAAGAGTTGATTTGATAATCTAATGTATAATTATATATTTGATATATTAATTTACATTAACTAGTATTAGCTCACTTAAGATTTCTTTTCCCACTAGTTTTGTGCACATAGTATATAAGTGGTATATATTAGTGTATAAGTATTTGTGTCATGTTTGATGATACATGCAAAATGGGTGTATGAGACACACACATGCTTATGATGATAATTAGGGTTTTTATTTATTTTGTTAATTACAAAATGGTGGGATTTCGTCATGCGTAGTAGCTTATAGAAGCTTGTAATGTTCATTGACCAAGTCCACTCTTTTGTTTTGCCTAAGATATTTATTAACCCAACCAATTATCCTAACCATGGTAATGTCTCTACAAGGGTTAGCATATGATGCTTAACTCACCCATGGTTGCCATTATCCTTTTGATAATTATCATCGGAGATTTTTCCTTCTTCTTCTTCCTCAAGCTTTTCTAGCTTCCATGGAGATGATGAAAAATAGTGAGAAAAATATTTATAAAATGAGCAAAATTTCTACTACATCATCCTCTTCTACTTGCCATTTAGTATAGAGTGTTTGCTTCACAAATTTCACAATTAGTGAAGGGGTAGCTTGGGTTAGTGTCTCCTTGACGTAGATCATCTTCGGCCTCGAAGACTTCGAAGCAAGCTTGTTCTATTCTTCTTGTCGAGCCTTTCTAGAGCCCGGAGTTTACTACTTGCAGCGAAGGACTACTACACGGAGCTAATGAAGTGAATGACCGGTCTACAAAGGTTGTATTCCTTGTTCGCTTCTTTTGCAAAGTTGTTTGCATTTCATTTCGTCACATTTTCTAGTATACGATTCTAGGTTAAGATTAGCTAGTAGGGCTAGAATTTTAATTTGGCATAGAAGATGCCTCCCCAGTCATTGCTGCCATGCTAGACAACCCTTCAGTAAAGCTATCCGGTTTCTTCAACGATATCAAGTTCATTACGTTAAAGGTTTTTCGCCAAAAACCATTCGTAGCCCTCTGTCATTTCAGACGGGTAGCACTTAGTATTCATGCTATGTTTGTTTGCCTTAGTAAAGGCATAGTGTATGGTAGCTATTTGTTACTTTTCTGTTGTATAGATAGATGTGTTGGTTTGGAACAGTCATACAACTTTGTTGGCTTTAGTCAAGGGTGTGTACGGGTGGGTTCAAATTAACCTGGACAATGAAAGGTAGAACTTGACATGTGACTTATGATTTGTTGGCCTTAGTCAAGGTCATAAGACCATGGGGTAAAAATCACATCAGGGGTTTCTAAAGAAACTGAAACTTGCCAGGCATGCGCATACCTTATGGAGTGTGATAACTTGAGTGGATTCCATCAAATTATTATGCGATGAAAGTTGGATCATGATTCCCACTGATGAGTTGGTTTACTTCTCGGGTGATTTTAGATGATCCCGACTAATTCTCCTTTGGGTTTGGGGGAGGATTCGAGAAAACAGTGGGAGCCATCGGGATTAGATAAAGTGAATAACCATTCTGATCTAGGTTAGAGTGCACACTGAGTGTTTATTTTCTCTCTCTCTCTGGAAGCGACAATGGCCCGACCCTAGACTAAAACTCATGAACCAAGTTAACCGAACCTTCTTAAAACACAATGGCTTTTGGATTGTCAGAGTTGCATACTTTATTGCCACTCCTACTTTTACCCTTTTCTTTTCTCCGAAACATTCCATATCACTACGAAGATCCACATTTATTGGATAATCTATTATATAGTTACATACGAACTCGAAGGAACTTGTTCCAGTTCGAGAATGGATTCTGGTTCAAAAGAAATAGAATAAGGATTATTCAGTTGTCTTTTATCTTTACCTTCTCTCAGGTTACGAGGGCTCCTAGAATTAGGAGAGTACGCCTATTACGCTTATTGGATAGTCTTCTTCCAAATCATAGGCTGGTGCCGAACGGTAGGGAAGGAAGAAAACCATTTAGCCTAAGTACGGTATATAGAAGGTAATAAGTAAAGACAAATAAAAGGATTGAAGAGATGGTAAGGAAATATACTGTTATAGTCATGAATCTGGATTGTGTAAGAGGCATTACTAGGAATAGCCGGATACCCCTTCAAAACATTTTCATGTTTCGGTTTCACTGTGAGTTGTTAATTGAAAACTGATTGTTACTCCAGGGTATGTATTTATCAGGTTTGATTCTCACATCTGTATAGTATTACAGATGATGAGTGGGAGTAAGATATTGAGAATTAGGTGATTATATCCTCATTATATCGGAATTCATTGTAATTGGTGATATTTGAGGAAATCACTTGGGTTTTTACCGGACGGCAAATATTTGGTTTTGAATATCCGTAGTTACGCACCTGTTTCAAACTGATATATCTGTACGTTTATTTTATAAAGTGAGATATAAATTTTTCAAATTATGTCTATGACATTTACCTATATCAGTTGATGGTTAAGTATGGAGCATTCAATAACGGTGTAATTCTTCTTAACCATAGTACAATTTTCAACCTACGACACACAGGGTTTGAGTTAATGAACTCAGAGGACTTATAGAAAGTATTATATGTTGCCCAGTGTCCATTAGGACAAAGAGGTTGGTCCTCGTACTATATTCTATTTACTTTTGACTTCTCTGGCTTTTAGACAAGTATTTCGTAGAAATACAAAGTATAAGTTTTGAGAAGTTATAGGTAAAAGAATAATGTAGAGAACCATGTGTTGCAAGTATCGGGATCCTTCAAGGTAATCGAAGATGTATATACTTGTGTTTGGTATTCAGTTGATAGTAATGGTTTTGAGAACTTGCTTCCCTTTCAGGTTACTCATATCTGGATGCACTCCTAGTTGAGTAATGTTGATCGAACTCTCTCCATTTAGTTGACATGCACTAGAGACAGCTGCATAATTTGAATCTGGTTCTAATTAAATTAGTGCTTCTGTTTCTATAGTGTATATAGAATGGTTCATATCTTAACGATGTTAAGATATATGAAGTTGTCTGGCTTATGCTTGAAACCAGACTCTGGATAAACTCAAGGAACGTTTCAGTAATGGCTGTTTGTGGGTTATCCCGGGTTATGTCGAAGGATAACTTTCTACCATCTGGAAGATCAATAATGATATTGTTCTTGACTCGCCACAGTTTTAGCAAAATGGACTTTTTCAGAAAACAGTAGTGAGAGTATTTTAGAACTGGAAGTGATTTCAGAACCATAAACGATTACTGAAATTTTAATAAAATCTAATGATTCAATCGGATTTGACATTCCATTAGCCACTCCGTAGATATGGTGGGTAATCTCAGGCGCCCGAGAGGTATTTCGGTATCCTCAAAGATGGTGACAGGGAGGTTCGTGTTCCAGACTTGCCATTATTGTTGTTCTAAACTATGAGACCCGGTAGGAGGATGAGTATAGCATCGTTCTAAATTAGATTTAGAAGTGCACGTGTATATGACTCTGCCAGAGGGTTGTTGTAGTCAGTGGGAGCAGCAGAAGCATAGTGGATAAGTAGCTTGTGTCTATTTATAGACTAAAGCAGAATAACGGAGATAGATCATCTATTTTTGATATGACAATCATAGGCTTTGATTTCATCAGAATAGGAGATGAATATGTTAAGAAGGTAGTAGGTATGATGTCCTGGTATTTGGATGACATGCACTTTATAAGAAGTGAAATTCCTATACTATGATCGGTTATACTGTGGTTGTCATACAGTGGTTTCTCCATATTGGATATAGATAATATATCAGGCATTCTGGTTACTAGATCTAGATTTAGGTAGTTTTCCAATCTGGGTACTTTGACACTATTCTAAAGGTGTTTTAGAATGGACGACTGCTGGCATGGTGGTGTACCTGTACGTGATGGAGTCACCCTCTCTAAAGGTATCTTACAGACTAAAGGGGAGAGGGATGTGCATGATTGGCATATCACTTGCTTAGGCAATTGAGTCAATCATGATATGTCAAGTACCACACCAGATATTGTTTTTGCACTAGTTGCTATAAGTTTATATTAATCCAATCCTGAAGAAACGTTCGGAAGCAGTTTATGAACAAAGCAGGAGACGATTATCATTCTAGGCTTCGAAGGTGACCTGGATGACAGAGTGACTGTTTGAGTTATAGTTTTCCCTCTTCTGAAGGGGCAGCAGTTTGGACAGGTGGTCTAAGCGGATACTGAAGAAGGCATGGCGCAGGATACTGATTAAATTCAGTGGACGATATAGTCTAAGAAGTTTGCTGGATTTGGAGTTCATTTGTGAACTGGGTCCTATCAGATATCCAGACATATTCTAAGACAGGTATTGCTCATTTCGGGAGATGATTTTCTCCGCGAACTTGAGATAAAGAGAGACATAGAAAGAAACATTAGAGCGGATCCACTCACTGAGGCTATTTCTCGAACGCGATAGTTTCACAACAGAGCTTTGTGAAACTGATTAGTAGAGAAGTTGGGTGTTCGGTATCACACGGGCTGTAAGTATACGACACCGCAATAATTAGCGTTAAGTGCAGCTGGGAGATTGTTGGATATAGAGCCCTCAAGTCAATTATTGGATCGCAGATACGCGATTGCGATGATTGAAGAAGGACCTATACCGATAGAACAGTCTTACTCGAGATGATAGTATGCTATCTGGATTGTCTTTATCATCATGTATCTGCTTTAGGCGGCTTTACTGATCACTATTACATGTTGATAGAGCCCATAGGATTCTTGCTTGACTACCAGCATTATGATGGAGATCATATACGTAGGAGCTAGGTGGTCTATAGGCACATCCTTAAATTTCCCTAGTCATGGGAGTTTCGAGACTGAGCATCGATACTCCACAGTAGACTAGTGTATACTGATCGAGACCCCGACGAGGGGCGGTGGTCGGTCTCACAAGCCATTGGTGTCAGTTTGTTCACCTAAGATTTATACAGGTGCTCATTGGGTTATGAGTACACCGGACGGACTCGCCGGGAACATGCTAGTTAGTATTATACCTATTATCAGATAGCAGTTCCCTGGTGACATGTATACAGGTTAGTCTATCGACCTGAGATTGTCATTTGTCTCGTGTGAGTTCCCACTGTGTTTTGATTACTACCCTACCATGGCTCAAAGGAGTCGTGCAAACGAGTTTTAGTTAGGTACAGTCCCGAGCCACACAGAGGCAATGAGCGGATCGTCGGGGGATTCGTCTCTCAGACAACAAACAAAAACAACAAGCCATTATTCACTTCTTTTCTCTCTCTCTTGAGTTGCTCTCAACATCTCATCCTCATGGCATCTTCTTATTCCTCTAGCTCCACCCAAACCCTCTCATGAGTTGAGAATCCTTGGGTGTCTTGAGACAAATTAATCCTTCATCACTCTCTACTTCTTCTACGGTATCTAGTGTAGCGATCTACGTACCCTAGTTACCTCGGATATGAGGTTAGAGCTCGTTGCATAGACTCTCGGGTGGATCATTTTCGATGGAGGGAGACCGGAGATCAAATTTGTTCAAGGAAGCCCCTAGGAGTTTGGGATGATGGTTAAAGACCGAAGGACACTGATCTATTCGGTATAACCATTCTAACTCCTTTGCATGTTTTGTTATCTAGGGTTTATGGGTCGATCCAGGTAATTGGTTGTGGTAGCGCCAAGTTTTATAAATTTTTGTTCCGCATTTCTTCTGGGTCGATCCGGGTAATTGGTTGTGATCCGGGTAATTGGTTGTGGTAGTGCCAAGTTTTATAAATAGTACAATTTACCCTGGTTACTTCCATGGAAGGAGGCCAATCAGCATTACTCAACTATGAGTGCATCCACATATAAGTAAGCAGAAAAAGACGCAAGTTCTCAAAACCATTACTATCAACGGAATACCAAACACAAGTATCTACATCTTCGATCACCTTAAAGAATCCTGATACTTCCAATAATGGTTCTCTACTTTATTCATATACCTATAACTTCTTAAAATTTGGATCTTGTAAACTGAATATAGTACGAGAACCAACCCCTATAGGCGTAATAAGTGTAATAGGTGTATTTGAACAAAATACTTGTCTAACTGAATATAGTACGAGAACCAACCCCTTATGCTAAATGGTTTTCTTCCTTCCCTACCTTTCGGCACCAGCATATAGTTTGGAAGAAGACTATCCAATAAGCGTAATAGGTGTACCCTCCTAATCTTAGGAGCCTTCGCAACCTAAAGAAGGTAAAAATAAAAGACAAGCCGAATAATCCTATTCAATTTTTCCTGAGCCAGAATCCATTCTCGAACTAGAACAAGTTCCTTCGAGTTCGTATATAACTATACGATGGCTTATCCAATAAATATGGATCTTCATAGTGATACAGAATGTTCAGGAGAAATGCAAATGTGAAGTAGGAGTGGCGATGATATACACAGCTTCATCGGGAATGATAGTAGTCGCAATTTTCTTTGCCCTCTTTCTAATCCCTTTATTTGTCTTTACTTATTACTTATGTACATCACACTTAGGCTAATTGGTTTTCTTCCCTCCTTACCTTTCGGCACCAGCCTATGGTTTGGAAGAAGACTATCCAATAAGTGCAATAGGTGTACTTTCCTAAATACCAGGAGCCCTCGCAACCTGAGAGAAGGTAAAGGGAAAAGGCAACTGAATATTCCTATTCTATTTCTCCAGAACCGGAAACCATCCTCAGCCTGAAACAAGTTTCTTCGAGTTCGTATGTAACTATATGATGGTCATATCTAAGAAAAGTTGATCTTCGTAGTGATACGGAATGTTCCGGAGAAATGCAAAGGGGAAAAGTAGGAGCGGCAATGATATATGCGACTATGACAATCCAAAGGCCAATGTGTTTTAAGAAGGTTCGGTTAACTTGGTTCATGATTTTTAGTCTAGGGTTGGGCCATGGTCGCTGCCAAAGAGAGAGAGAAAAGAAACACTCACCATGCACTCTAACCTAGATAAGAATGGTTAATCATTTTATTTAATCAGGATGTCTCCCACTGTATCCTCAAACTCTCCAAAAAACCCAAAAGGAGAATTAGTTGAGATCATCTAAAATCACCCGAGGAATAAACCTACTCATCAGTGCGAATCGGGATCCAACTATCATCGCATGATAACCTGATAGAAGCCACTCAAGTCACCACACTCCAGAAGGTATGCACATGCCTGGCAAGTTTCCTATATGTTTGAAACCCCCGATGTGTGTTTTTACCCTTAGGACCCAAGTGACCTTCACAATGCCAACATATCAAGAAATCCTAGTCAAGTTCAACCCGTCATTATCTTGATTGCGTTAAACCCACCTGTACGAGTCCTTGAAAATGCCAACTTTAATACCCTAAGTGAAGTTAGGGATGAATACCACTTACCCCGTGAGAAGTTAGATATTATCCGGCATCGAGATGGGGATGTAACCGATACGGATACACACGGGGACCAACAGTAGAACAATGGCGAGTATCGAATTCCATTCCAAAAGATGGCATGATCAGAACTGTAAATGGAATGATACCACTCTTATGACACGGAGGCATCTTTTGGATGAATCGGAACTCCGGAATTTGAAGAACTCCGTAGCTAAGCATGCTAGAGCTAGGGAAATTCTGGGATGGGTAACCTACTGGGAAGTAGCCCCTTCTTGAGTCCGGTTCATTCAAAGAGACAAAACCGTGCGGTTTCGGCCAGAGCGGATAATACCATCTGTGTTTAGGGGTGGGTCGTGACAAATATGGTTTCCGAGCCGGTCCCGCAAAAGTAGGTATGTGGTTCGAGGACGAACTATTGTTCTAAGTGGGGGGGAATGTAATACCCTAGGTGGAGTTGGGGATGAATACCACCTACCCCGTGAGATGTGAGATGTTATCCGGTATTGAGGTGGGGATGTAACCTATATGGATACACATGGGGACCCACTGTAGAACAATGGCGAGTATCGAATTCCATTCTAAAAGAAGGCACGATAAGCAACTGTAATGGAATGGTACCACTCCTATAACACGGAGGCGTATTTTGGATGAATTGGAACTCCGGAGTTTGAAGAACTCTGTAGTTAAGCGTGCTTGAGCTAGGGAAATTCTGGGATGGGTGACCTACTGGGAAGTAGCCCCCTTCTTGAGTCCGGTTCATTCAAAAGGACAAAAACGTGCAGTTTCGGCCAGAGCGGACAATATCATCTGTGTTTGGAGGTGGGTCATGACACGAACATAACCGTACGACTGTCCTAACCAATCCACATATCCATGCGACAGAAAAGCATTACAGAGCTACCGAGCACTACGCCTCGGCAATGCATGACATACATAGCACGAATACTAAGCAATACTAATCTGAAATGACGGAGGGCTACGGCTGGTTTTTGGCGAAAAACTTTTAACGTAATGAACTTGATATCGTTGAAGGAACCGAGTGGTTTTACAAATATATAGTGGCACAAACTTTTGCTAATGAGGTCACTCCCGGTGAAGGGATCTCGGCTCTTTCCTCATCGAATGAGGTGCAGGATATTCCCAATCAAATACCATGATGCAAAGCAAAAGAATCGACTATGGTAAAGTTGTTACGATGACGCAAACTTATGCCCAAGGGGTCACTCCCGATGAAGGGATCTCGGTCCTTGCCTCGTCGAATGAGGTGCAAGATATTCCAAACCGAATACTACTGTGCAAAGCAAAAGAAAATGTCTGTAATGTCTGTTTTAAAAACATGGTTCCAACAACATCATATAGGTTTGTTTTATCCTTGCATTGATCAGAATCAACGCAGTCTCGTCAATTAAACATATCACACCAGATAAAGAAACGAAAATATAATGTACGTATATGCCATCCGCATTCTCCACTGGGCCCCGTCATCACCCGTTAGGTTACTTAATTAACGACAGAGCGGGGGCTGGACTAGCGCGGGTGCAAAATATATACAACATCTACTAGTATATATATAAATATATATGTATAACAATCATCCCGGGCATGATATAAAGCAACATCACAGAATCTCATCCAAGCAACACAGAGTGGTGGACAATCCTGGAACCTCGGGTTTCACTTGAGCTGCAAATGAGACCCGACGTTCCCTGTCGTGTGGATATCATGTGTAATGAAAACATATACCCCTACGAGTGCGGCAAGTTACCCGCCAATTCCAGAAGTGAGGCAACCCCAATCAACAAAGTGAATAGGCCACCCAACACTCCACGGAATCTGGTAACTTAAGTACTCTTCCGTGGGTCAACCTATACTCCTTACGAGTGCGGCGAATAACCTGCCAATTCTAGAGTAAGGTCCCCTCCGTCTCAATGCCACAAGATGCTGACCCGTTGACTTCTAGAACCCGGCTATTCGTGCACTCCACCTTTTGGTAATCCTAGTACAGAAAAGAAAATAATATGTACAAGGGTAACATCGACTTCAACCCGGTCAAGCCCCCAACAAATAATATACAAACCGACAGAGACGGCAGTCTACATGTCGGACGCTCTTCCCGCAATAATCAAAAGTAAAAATGAATCAAAATTGTACTACCATTGCACCACTGTCTATCCACCACGACGATCCGGCCACAACCACAGCACAACACAAAACATCAACGTGGATGTCATGTTCGCAAATCCGCCTAAAAGATCATATAGCAATTAGAAGAGGTGTACCGCTCTAATGATATTCACGGTCGTAGATAGTAATGTATGTACTGAAAACCACACATTTAAAATTTTGATCGACTAAACTTTTCCAAATTGGCCCTAAATGCAAATCCAGCACTCAAACAAATCTAGGCCTAAACCATATATCAAAAAAATCATATTTCCATGTATTAGAGCACCAAAAAAAATTTGGGGCACTGTAGCCCAAAATTCGTGGCGGTTCCGCCGCGAAATGTGACATTTTGCTCCGGTTTCGCGGCGTAATTTTGGAGTTAAGTGTCCAAATTGTTTCGTAGCTCTAGTTTTTCCTGCACATATTTTTAAGATACCAAAAAAATTTTTGAACAACTTTGAAATTCGAAAGCAAGCACATGAACATGGAACCGTGATCCGGAAAAATTGGTCGATCGAGATTTTAATCCTGTGCAAACTAGCTAGTAAGGTTTATGGGTTGGCTCTGATACCATGTTGGGTTACGGCAGCACCCTGGCCATCAAACTGTGGCTGATTGCGGAACAAAAAATTATAAAAACCAGCGCTACCTCAACCTGCTTTTACGGATCAACAATTAACCCTAAAGTAGCAATATGTAAAGAGAGTTGAAAATGATTATACCGAATGATCCGTGTCCTTTGGTCTTGAACTATCATCCCAAGCTTCTAGAGGCCTCCTTGATCAAGCTTGATCTTCGGTCTCCCACCATTGAAGATGATCCATCCGAGAGTCTATAAAACGAGATCCAACCTCATATCTGAGGTAACTAGGGTATCTAGATTGCTACACTAGATAACCTAGGAGAATTAGAGAGTGGTGAAGGATTAATTTATCTCAAGACACCCTAGGTTTCTCAACACATAAGATATTAAGGGTGGATGTAGAAGAAGATGCTTTGAGGATGAGAGTGTTGTAGGAGAGAGAGAATGAATAATGGTTAAGTGTTTTGAGTTGTGTTATGAGAGTTAATGAAGCCATCCAATAAATATCCCATGTCTCCAAAATATCTTAAGTCAACCCAAAATATTTCAAGTCAACAAAACTCTCACATAATCTCACAACACAACAAAAAACCAACAATGCTACAAAAAATGCAATAAACACCTCAACCTCCACCTCATAAACCTTTTAATCCAAAAGGTTTAAAAAATAATGAGGTGTAATCTTCTAAAAATAATCTTATAAGAAATTACAAGAATACCCCCATCCATATATACATACCCGCATCCGTATTCCGAAGAATACGAATACAATGAGATGAAAATAATCCAACAATATAATACTAGGATCCCGCTTAAACCAAAACCCAGTAGTATTATCCGTTCGAATCATGATACGTGCACAAGTGCATGTATATGATCGAACCCTGCCGTAAAACCATATGGCCTCTACATCGTTTCGCCCGAAGCAGGGAAACCCTCTGTGTGGGACTCTAAAGACTGATCAATACGCTGGCAGTGGGTTTGACCACAAGCTCGTACATGAGACGATTGTTATATTATATATATGATATATAATAGATGTTGCTTATATTTTGCACCCGCGCTAGTCCAGCCCCCGCTCTGCCGGTAGTTAAGTAACCTAACAGTGCATGAAGGGGCCCAATGGCGAATGCAGATGGCATAATCGTACGTTCTATTTTCGTTTCATTTTTCTGTAATGTTTAGGAAACATTAAATGATGGGACTTCATTAATGGGATTAATGAAAACAAAGAAAACTAAAAGATGTTGTAGAATCGAATTTTTCAAAAAGGGTAGCTCTAGTTTTTTCTTTGCATAGTGGTATCCTTGATGAATATTGAGCACCTCATTCGATGAGGAAAGAGCCGAGATCCCTTCACCGGGAGTGACCTCTTTAGCGAAACTAGTAAATGCTACAACTCACTCGGTTTTGTTTTTGATAAGCTTCTCTAGTTCTTGCTTTGCATAGTGGTATTCCTTGATGAATATCCAGCACCTCATTCGATGATGAAAGAGCCGAGATCCCTTATCACGACCCGAAGGTGCGGAACGTGACTGGAACTTAAATTACGAAACGTCTAAAAGCGTAACGTAATCTAAGTAAGCCAAAGCCCAGAAATCTAAATCGTTTAAAAGAATAAGTGAAGGAAAACTTTTTAAAAAACAACATCAAATTTTCCCGAAAATTTCGGAAGAGTCTTCTTTATAAAAACTGGCCCCGAAACGGGTACAAACAAGAAATATATACACAAGCAATAATAAAAGGCATCCCCAAGCGGGAGCTAGCTCTTCGCCAATTGGTGGACACAACCACGCAAGCAATATAATATACAATGCCGAAGGGCGAGGAACAAAACTCAAAAGAAAACCAAAATCCACCAGAAAACCATAATAATACAAGTTTACGACTCTAAGGTCGAAGAATACACCACTGGTTTTCTAAATCTATCAAATATTACAGATCTGGTTGATGGAGCTTACTAGCTAAAATAAATAAAAGTACAACGGCGGTCACGATACAAGTGAACCAACCAACCAAGCAATCATCCTGAATGAAGTGGTGTGCCAGCAAGCCGCCAAGGAAACCTGTACATCTAAACCTGCAAGAAAATTTTGGCACAACGGGGGTGAGTTGCCAACTCGTGAGTAGAAGACATCTTTGGTAGAAATCGCATGCACGACGATCTCATAGGTCATAATAATATACATATGTAACACTAGTCATCTAGCAGTGACAGGGTTATAATCTATGCATAAGTGCAATACTCAGTGCTCGTGTCTGTGTCACTAAACAGTAATGAGTCACATATCTGATGTATGAATGCATCATGAATGAGAAAATCAACCACGAAATCTGAATAATCTGATATAAGGAAATCATCAATGAATCTTGTATAATAAAACTGAAATATCATCAGTGAAATCGACAGAAAGTCCGTGTCAAGTATCGACACAATATCTCAATATCTCAAGCCTCAATATCTCAATATCTCAATACCTCAATATTTGAATATCTTAATGTCTCAATATCTCGGGCTCTGTCAGTCCGGATCGGCCCATATCATCAAATCTCACGACTACGACGGTATCCTCCGGATATCCGCCGCGCCAGACATCACCGGTAAGTATTCTTCCCCTGACAGGCTCATCGTCTACAACTCGAGCTTCTTGCCCCGGGGTACCTTACCAAGCCTACCATGTACCTGAAACGGTTCATCCTACTCCTCGAATCGGGTCTCGAAATCTAAAAGCAATCATGAAAACTCATGGTGGACGACACATACATCACGAGAAAACCGCAACTGGTATTTTAAATATGAAAAAGAGTTTATAAAATCTTGCGGTTTTTCCCCAAATCCAGAAATCTCATGGAAATCCAAAATCCAGGAATCAAGAATAAGTAAACAGTGAATATCAGCATAAAGCCCCAGAATAGTACATAACCGAATGAATATATGAAAGCATGATGTTTCTAGGTAGAGAATGCAATCTCTAAGCTAACATATGAGAGCAATCACACAAATATTATGTTGGAAATAGCATTTAGCTGATTATATCAATGAAATAATATGTTCTAAAGTGTACGCGACATGTCAATTACCGATGATGATGTGTGTGAGCCAGCAAATATATGTACGTGGAACATGCGCATCGTCGGTAATGGTGCTGGTGTCCTAACAGATGGAATCATAACAGTTAAGAAAACATATGTATAAACAGGCAGTGAAATGAGAATAATATGATTATAGCAGAGAAGGAGTAACAACAACAATACCGAAGAATATACATTTTTACTATACGAGTCATACCGTTTTGGTGTTTGAAATAGCGAAAATCATGGTTTTTAGAAAAATAGGGGCTACGGGGTTTTGAGAAAAGATACGTCCTTTGAAAAATCCGTAGTATCCCTCAGGCTGTCTTTAAAAATGTGCACGATTCGTTAGTTTTGAAAATAAGTATGACTCCAGCCTAAACTAGCATTTGCCTAACAACTAAGAGAATAACTAACGAACTGGTCGAAAGGTAAGAAGAATCCACCTAAAGTCCGAGTCAATATCTCTAGTAGTCGGCGATCTAGCCTCAATAGCGTCACGTACATAGTACGACTTGCTCGAGTCAAGAGTGCGGATCAATCATCATATCTATACCTCATACGGTAAAATCCATCGTACGACATCCTAAAATCGGGGTATAGGTCAACCATCATATATATATATCATCATTGATATGGTATCATCGTCAAACAATATCATGATCTGGGTACTGATCTAAGTCTCGTACACTCTAATGTCATCACACATTTTATCATGTGTGTGTGTGTGTATATATATATATATATATATATATATATATTTCTCATCGCCCAACGATACGCTATAATATCATAATATATCTCATATCATAAATCGATCATATATCAAACATCTCACGGCATCACGCCCACTCATATCGACTCATTCCCAAGTATCATATAACATCCCCATCACTCTCTCATATCGACTCATTCCCAAGTATCATATAACATCCCCATCACTCGTGTATATGTATATATATATACTTACTCACATACATATACACACACGCACACATATACATACAAGAAAATAAGTGTGTGTGTGTGTGAGAACCTATACTCTAGGGTCTCGCAACTAAAAACTAGACTAAAAGCACTATAATCCAACTTACATGAATTCCGATCCGTGGTCTCTAAAACCTTGCTTTCTAAGCACACGTATCTCACAACAACATATCTATAGATAACTATATCCAGACCATGTCATATCCTACGAAGTTGCGGGGGTGCTATACGCCATCTACCCGACTCCCCCGTAGATATACATCTACTCATCTTGATGCTCGCTTGCCGAAGTCGATATCGCCATTCTCTTCTTCATCATCCGAAGTCCACGTGAGAGGTACCTATATGTCATAACATATCGTATCATATTAAAATTTGATTCAAAATCAAAACGACACGCGAGGTACTTATAGGTTAGAACTTATAGCCTACGCATACGAAAACAATCATAAATCCCTCGTCGTTGCCGTACAAACGTCCAACGATTGAATCCGAAATCAATTACCAAAAACCAAGTTATGAAAAACCATGAACCACAAAACAGAAACTTTGAAAACTTACTCCAGATTTTATTTTAGGTGAAATTAAGTTAAGCAAACAGTACTGGGGTGATGTATAATGGGTAAATGAGCTACAGAACTAATTTCAACATGATCCCACAATGCATGGCCGGCCACATAAGCTAAAAATCCAAGCTCGCCGGTCCAAATTGCTTTGTTGGGGTTTGTATTTGCAGGGTGGCCTTATATGGGTCTAACTAGGTTAATAGTATTGTTTTTTTTCCTTCTAAAAGCCCCGGGTCACTCCAGATTTTCCTGCAATCCCCGAACTTCCACAAAACCGACATTGAAAAGTTTCTAAAGTTCTATTCTTGGGTTAAATCTTTGGTCTTATCTAGAATTCTAACTCTAAACAGGTTTTTATGGTCTTTAGTAGCCTCAATTACACTTTACCACTCATAAAATTCTCTAACCCTCATCTAGGAATTTCCCATTATCACAAAACCTCACTTAAACAATGTTAAACTAGAATAGATGCTAAAGGAACTTGATTACTATACTAATGGTGAAAGGATTATCTCATTTGGCAACTCAAGAATTTTCTTGAGTTGCACAAGTTCTTCAAAACCTCAACTTGATCACATCATGCTCTTTGTAGCAAGGTTGTGCATATTTTTTATGAAGAGAATGAAGTGTTTTGATGTAATTTTAGTGGTGAAATGAAGGGGTAGAGGAGAGGGGAGTGAGAGGGCAGCCATGAGAGAGTGAGGAAGAGAAGAAGAAAGATGAAGATGAGGTTAAGAAATGGGCTAAGGTCAAAGGGTGTTGAAGATACTAGAACCTTCTCTCGCTCTTTCTCATTTTCTTTTTCTTTTCTCTTTTCTTTTCATTTCAAAAAAACAAAAATGCTAAAAAAGAAGATAAGATGAAGACATGGTTTATGAAAAGAAAATATAACAAGTTGTGGTGCATGTCATGCACATAAATATACTTAATCCAATATTAGTAGATATTAATCAAATTTAGACATAAACTTGTATATAATTAATTGTATAAAATTTATAAAAATGTCTAAATCATGTAAATTCATTAAAAATCAATATTCAAGGTAGTTTTCTAATATTTCCCAATTTATTGGTATATAATTATACCATATCATTAAAATATTCATAATATTTATTATTTTAATTATATAAATTCCCAAAAGTAATATTTTATTTTTCTGAAATGTTACAGTCTTCCCCCCTTAAATAAATTCGGTCCCTGAATTTAAATTTAAACCTCTCAAATACTAAAACATTTCAGTAAAAAGAATCATGTCGCCGGGGCTCCGAAATCATAATACATAAAACATATCGTAGCGCAATGCATGCGCATGAACACGAGTATATAACTCAAAAGTAAAACGCCGTCATGTGTCACGCAATCATCAGAGTTATGGTGAAAATACAACGTCAAAATGCAATACGAAAACCCAATATGATATACTCAAAACTATAACTTGTACATGGTACGCATCGCAGTAAAATCATCGAAACATTTGAAAAAAAATGCATGCCAAATCGCTTTTCCAAGTCACCGTGCGATGCGCGTATCACGGCATAAGTAGCGGACGCTCATTTTAAGGAAATTTATACATATATTTTTTTTATTTAACATACACGTTCTGCCATTTTTGAAAATAATTTAGAAGGATTTCCTTGTAAAATGTTTCGTGTCATCTAGAACACGTAGGAAAATATTGAGACTATAGCTAATTTTGGAATTCCCTACGGTAACTATCAATGCATATAAAAACACCTAGGTACTGTTCTCAGTGCAGTCCTGCTCGGTTACTAAAACAATTAGTAATTATCACAAAAACGTACTGCTCAAAATGAAATCAATCTCAAATAGCGTATACGAAATACCACGTGCGTCCGGTGCGCACGGAAATCGAAACCAAATACAAATGCCAGGAATATGTACAGAAACAAAACTGAGTGCAACGAGTGTGCGCCAAAAACATCTGTCAAGTGCAACGGGCGTGCACGACAACAATATCAGGTGCATCTAATCTGCACAAATCCCGATTTAGTGCATCTGGTGTGCACAAAATCGCATCAAGTGCGACAAGTGTGCGTAAGAATCTCAATCAAGTGCACGTAGTGCACGAAAACATGTCGAATATCAAATCGAAATCAGCGGTATACGACATACACCGAATCAAAATTAAGTATACCGCGATAGATAAACTCACAACTACATGCATCGGTGTGCACAAGACCAAATCGAAGTACGAAAAGTGCATGAAAACTATACCGAAAACATGAGTCCAAAATCATGTGCAACCCATTACACGAAATCAAATTAGTATCTCAGAATGCATAAAAATCAAAATCAAGTGCAATGGGTATGCACAAAACGAACATCAATACAACTGATATATGGAACACTAATCGAGTGCCATGAATGTGCACATAGGAAATATCAATTATAGAACGAAATCCTTAAAAAACTAGAATCCAAACAACGGAAATGTGGTATTTGATTCACCAAATCGCGTAACACTGACATCGATGTGCTCCTTCTCCAATGTCAAAGGGTGTCGGTGCATCCAAAGCTAGCAGAGCAAGATATCTCCTTGCATCCCGTTCATAGTCTGGCGCCTGGTATTCTTAGGCGCTCTTCTTTCACTGCAGATGTCCAGTTACATAGCTCCCCGGCTCTACGGCCCAATATGGAAATGATGACGGAAACATTTCCGTTCTGGCACATCCTCTAAAAGTCTATGGCCAATTATCATGGTCACTCATAGCATGTCCCGTCGATGCTGCCGAACTCTGGCCTATTGGGTGTGCGTAATACAACAGATCCTGGGTCCAAGTCTCCTCGTTTAGTATTCCAGAAAGATTCTATCGAGATCTCTCCCAAATCTCGTTTTTGCCGAATTGCCCGGAAGTTATCACCTTTTACTAAATCCATTTCCTGTTATGGAACAGCTGCATACTCATCAGGACTCTTTCTGGAAGATATATCCACATTCAACGCCTCTGCATGCGTATCACATCTCTGATATCAATGGAGTGGAACGTCGTCTCGTCAAAATCTCGTACGAACCTGTTACTCCACTTTTCTCCAGTGTCGACTGATTCGAACTCGCCACCTCGCAGCTGTATCAACGGCGCTACCAACAGCTATACTTATCTCTAGAGTCTCCTAAGTAATGTATCCCATCACGTGATATCTGGACTACGTTAAACTTTTCAATCGATTCATCAAAGTCCCATAATTCCCCGAGAGCTCAACACTCGAGTACAGTTTAAAAATATCCAGTACATACCACAGCCCCTGCGGACCAGTCGTAGAAGGGAAAACTCAAGCCTCGCTAATGGCACCGCGGAACTGCCGCAAACCCTAAGGTTCAAAAGCGTTCACGTGGTCATTATGTCGAGTTAGGGTTTCATTCTTCTAGAGGGTCCATAGAATTACTTGCATATTTTTCCGAATACCTTAAATTTGGAAAAATGGGTTTCTGAAATTCGTTCAAACTTTTTAACTTCACCTAGACCACATCTGAATACCCTTCGTCCGCACGCTAAACAATGCCTCGATCCTTAAGAATAAACGATACATTAATGGTCATCACATTCTAGCCGGTCTCTAGCAGTGGCCCGATCCCCTGGTGCAGATATCAGACGCTTGCGTCCCCAAGAAAATATAGTAAACGACATATCGAAATGCTCATGATGACCGCAACTCTAGCCGCAGCTCTCTCTGCCCGTGCGACCGTAGTAACAGAAACCACCATCTGATATCAACGAAGATAGATCATAGGAACGAATAGAAATACTAGGGAAAAAACATACATTCTAAGGCTTCTTAAGCGGAGTAGCATATCATAAGTATACCGCGGAACATACACACTGTACGCCACTCTACTTTAGTCACCTACTCCATCAACCAAGGGTCATCCTACACGTAAAAGATAAAACAAAATGCTTTGATACCAACTTTGTCACGATCCGAAGGTACGGAACGTGACCGGCACTTAAATTATGAAACGTCTAAAGGCGTAACGTAATCTAGGCCCAGAAATCTAAACCATTTAAAAGAAGAAGTGAAGGAAAACTTGTTTAAAAACAACATCAAATTTTCCCAAAAATTTCGGCAGAGTCTCCTTTGTAAGAACTGGCCCCGAAACGGGTACAAACAAGAAATATATACACAAGCAATAATAAAAGGCATCCCTAAGTGGGAGCTAGCTCTTCAGCAATTGGCGGATACAACCACCCAATCAATATAATATATAACGCTGAAGAGCGAGGAGCAAAACTCAAAACAAAACCAAAATCCACATAAAACCATAATAATACAAGTTCGCGACTCTAAGGTCGAAGAATACACCACTGGTCTTCTAAATCAATCAAATAATATAGGTCTGGTTGATAGAGCTTACTAGATACAACTGAAATAAATAAAAGTACAACGGCGGTCACGATACAAGTGAACCAACCTACCAAGCAATCACCCTAAATGAAGTGGTGTGTGTCACGACCCAAAATTTGGCCCGTAACCGGCACATAAACTACGTAACGTCTACAGGCGTACGCAACCTAAGTAAGCCGAAACCCAGAAATTTAAACCACCCAAAACTAGATAAGCGGAGAAAAACATAGTTTAAAACATTCGGAAAATCATAAGTAAAATCTCTAACTCTAGTT
This sequence comes from Agapanthus africanus, assembly GCA_030015575.1. Taxonomy (NCBI): domain Eukaryota; kingdom Viridiplantae; phylum Streptophyta; class Magnoliopsida; order Asparagales; family Amaryllidaceae; genus Agapanthus; species Agapanthus africanus. The sequence continues at coordinate 386,991,841 of CM057349.1, read as the reverse complement.
TTCTTTCTTGAAAATTTCGGCAGCACCTCCTTTGTAAAAACTAGCCCTGAAAACGGGTAAAACATAAATAATATATAAAGCATCTCAAACGGGACCAAATCACGCCCAACGGCGGAGAAAACCACCAAAAAAATATATACGACGCCGAAGCGAAGAAATATAAAAGAAAACTGCATAAAGAAGTAAAACTTTTCAACAAAACCGGCTCCCACAAGCACGTCACCCAAAGTCACCAAAATAATAATACAATACCGAATCCTCACAACTCGTCTCTAAGTCAAATACAAGAAGTGGTAGATGGAGAATACTAGATCCAAACAAAAGATATACAATGTACAAACAGATAACCGCAAACCCACCTAAAAGCAAAGGCCTCACAGCCAAACGTAGCGGTATCCGCAAAAGTAGTGGTGATAAGAAGCCCTACCGCAACTACTCATAGGGTAAGCCCTGCAAAACACTGTGGCACAACGGGGGTGAGTTGCCAACTCGTGAATAGTAATTAACATCATACTGTAATCGCAAGTATGCACGAATAGCGATTAATCTATCACATGTAATCCGATAGCATAAGTATGACAATATGAATATGCAACAATCATGTAAAGGTATATCATCAGGGTACTACAATTACATGAAGCAATGCATATCAAAAATAATCCTGAGTGTGTGGGATGATATAATAAAACCTCATGCAAAATCATCAGCATGGAAAAACACCAGTGTCCCTCACTGACACATCAAATCCCAAATCCTCAGGCACCGCATCCTCAGATCGGCCCTCACATCCTGTAAGTCTTATGGAACCTGAGTGTCAAATATCGACACCCGAAACATCATGAAAACATATACCTGTGTGTATATATATACATATATAAGTATGAGGATATCAACTCCACCGACGGTACGTAGAAATCGTGGAAAACCTGAGTGTCAAACACCGACACTCGAAACATCATGAAACCCGTGTCTAGCATCGACACGTAAATCCTCATAACTCAGGAGCTGTCACCACGACTGACCCTGACGATATGCCGTACATCACTTCGGTCGGTATCCCCACGGTAACCGCCGAGTCCAAATACAATCATCGGTTGGTATTTGCACACCTTCCAGGCTTATAGTCTGTACTATGAACATCTTGCCGAGAGGAACCGTACCGGGCTCTACCATGTACCCACACATGGCCCACTACACTCCTCGCATCGGGTATATATCATAAATCTCAGAACCGAGAAATCTCATGGTGGACACATCAAAATATCATATCAAGAGAAACCATGTTTTCAAACAATACATAGTTTCTTGAAAATACCCCCACGGTTCTCAAATCCATAAATTACATGAAATTCATATCTCAATGCGAAAAATCCACGAAAACTGATATATGCAACATAAAACAACAATATGAGCATATCAAGGGAAATCCGCTCTTTTAAATGAATCTAGCTTTAAAATATATCATGCGGTTCCTAAAATCCTCCGAAAACAAGTGCAGCATCATATGAGGTGTACATGTAATTGTAACAAGGTTTAAGTATCTACATGTAAGCAAATATGTATGATGTATTTCATAGGCGCAATAGTCAACGTCTCAATATCACATGTCAAAACAATATCATTTAGGGTATATGCAACTATAGCAAAATATGTGGGTATACATGTCAGTATGTGTGCATAATGTACATATAGCTGTAATCGAGTATGTGGGTGTACATGTCAACATATATGCATGATGTAAAAGTAGCTATAACAAGGTATACGTGAAATGGAATAAGGGTCACTACCTCAACTATCCTTGCCCAATGCAATATCACGTATGTATGTGTCCACAGTATTTCATACGCATAATGGAATAAGAGTTACTAGCTCAACTATCTCTATCTACTACCATATCACGTATGTAGGTGGTTTGTGTGTGTCATGGCAATTACTGACGGTGTGGGTGTAGCATACAATTTAGTGCTCGTGCAACATGAGCCGTCAGTAATGTGTTATATCTAAAGATACAAGTCAAGGTACAACAGATAATACTATGCAATGACGTTCATATGAAATCAACTAATATGAAATAACATGCAGCTATCATATCATATCAGCCTCGACGCATAATACCATACGGGTGATTTTCCCGTAGATGTTAAATCTACCCACCGATGGTCTCGAGCTATGAAAATCCGACCACCTGCTTCCCTTTGTTCGAAGTGTCCGATGTCTCCTCTTGCGACGCTATAATTTCACAAACACAAAGACAGTGCAAAAATCTCAGAAATCGACCATTATTATGTAAAACTACATTTTAAATGACACACCAACTCCAAACTAACTCACAAGTGTCCGTCTAGAGGCAAACGTGCGTGACGACACTACGGAACCAACCCAAGTGCAACAGTTGCACAAGATCACGATTCGCGTCGCATATCGTAACACGCAGACTCAAAACACTAGATTATAAGAAAACGATCCTATATTTTGCATACTGTAAACACTAAAAAAATAAATAGTACCAAACACCCCTAAACCACAGCAGATAGCTACCCATAAAAAAACCAACACCCAACTCCCTACCAAAACCGATGTCGCCGGAATTTGCCATGGAGTCGCCGGCCAAACCCGGTGGGATGGGTCTCATGTCTCAGGTGGAATCCTAGGGTCACTAGTACAACACTACTATCTTGTTTGGTAAATCACTAAAATCTCAGGTCACAGCAGATCACAGAGGCTCTAAAAGGACACTAAAAATACGATATTGCACTAATCGATATCTAAAGTGTTCTACACCATAACCAACGAGCTATACATCATAAAAACTCCTATTTAACAGTGTAGGGATTATACCTATCAACACTTGCTCCCAAGATCCAAGCTTTCCTAGCTCCAAGTGATCAAAGAAGCTAAAGCAAGACTTGAAGTGTTTTTGTGAGATTATTTATGGAATTTTGGAGATTTATTGAGCTTGGAATTGTTGCAAAAGGTGAAAGAAATGATCAAGGGCAGAATAAGGAGGAGGCTCGGCCAATAGAGGAAGTGGGGGGATTTGTGAAGACTTGTGTGGAGTGTTCTAGCAAGAAATTGCAATAAATGCACATAAATGCACATACATGCATGAATGCCACCTCTCCCATTCATTTCTTTTCTTTAAAAACATTAATCCTTCGTACAAGAATATCTAGATATTATATGGAAGGTTTTGTTTTACTCAAACTTGATTAATTTGAAATGATACAAATTTAAGAATAATTATCCAAACCCAATATGTAAATACCACATTAAAATAATAGCGAAAAATTCTATTTAAACCAAAACTTCTCATATATCCCCAAAGTTCGCGCACTAGCTTTATTTTAGCTAAACTAGGTGCCGACAAGTTTATACGGGCGTTTGATCACAGTCGGGTTAAAACGGAAAATACTGACTATTTTACCCTAAAACGGAAAAATTCGTATAATGATTTTTTAAAACGTTACAATCTCCCCCTTATAGAAATTCGGTCCCCGAATTAAAATTTCATACTAAGCGTACCTTCAAAGAGATGAGGGAACTTCTTCCGTATCTCGCTCTCGGCCTCTCAAGTGATCTCCTCACTAGTAGGGATACGCCAAAGAACCTTCACAGATGGCAAGATCTTTGACCGAAGTTTCTTCACCTGCCGATCCAAAATAACAACCGGCAGCTCAGTGAATGAAAGATCGTGCTCAAGCTGAACGGTCTTGTGCTGAATCATGTGAGATGGATCATGAAGGTATCTACTAAGCGTCGACACATGGAAAACGGGGTGAATATCCAGAAAACTAGGCGGGAGCGCCAAATGATAAGCAACGGAACCCAGTCGCTCAAGGATCTCGAAAGGACCTACAAATCTGGGACTGAGCTTCCCCATCTTCCCAAATCGCATAACGCCCTTCATCGGAGAAATCCTCGGGAATACATGATCCCCACTGCGAACTCAAGTCTGCGACGACGACGGTCGGTATAAGACTTCTGCCGGCACTGGGCTGATCTCATCCTGTCCTGAATCAGCTGGATTTTCTCTATAGTCTCCTGAACTAGCTGGGGTCCTAAAACTCTACTCACGCTGAGTTCGGTCCAACAGACTGGCGATCGACACTTCCTACCATATAAAGCCGCAAAAGGTGCCATTTGAATAGTCTCCTGAAAGCTATTGTTGTAGGAGAACTCAATCAACGGCAAGTGACGATCCCAACTGCCACCAAAATCAAGCACACATTCACGGAGCATATCCTCCAGAGTCTGTATAGTCCGCTCTGATTGACCATCGGTCTGTGGATGAAAAGCAGTGTTAAAACTCAACCGGGTACCCAAAGCTTCCTGAAGCTTCTGCCAAAGACGGCTTATAAACTAGGTGCCTCTGTCGGATACTATGCATGTGGGAATACCGTGCAAACACACAATCTCATCTATGTACAACTGAACATATTGAGCACAACCGAAAGTGGTCTTCACTGGAAGGAAGTGAGCCGCTTTCATCAACCGGTCAACAATAACCCAAATGGAGTCATACCCTCTACTGGTCCTGGGTAGACCCACAATGAAGTTCATGAAAATCTGCTCCCATTTCCACTCCGGAACGGATAAAGGCTGCAACTCTCCAGTCGATCTCTGATGCTCAGCCTTGACTTGCTGACAAATCAGGCACCTCGAAACGAAGTCCGAAATATCGCGCTTCATCCCTTCCTACCAGTAAAAGTCTCTCAAGTCTCGGTACATCTTGGTGGAACCTGGATGAACGCTAAAGGCCGACTGATGTGCCTGCTCTAGGATCTCGTGTCTCAACCCATCAGTATCTGGTACACAAAAGAGAGTCCCACATCGTAGGACACCCTGGTCATCAATCATGAACTCCGAAACTGTACCCTGTCGAACAAGCTCAAGAATCACAGACAAACGGGCATCACTGGGCTGCGCCTCACGAATACGATCAAGTAGTAGTGGACGGGCGCAGACATTAACAATCTGTCCCCAAGCGGAAGTGAACTCAAACTGCACTCTACCATCACACAAGAGCTACCAATCTGCAGAAGACTGACGCTGAACTGCGCTCAACTGGGACAAGCTACCCCCGGGCCTACGACTCAAAGCATCAGCTACTACATTCGCCTTGCCCGGGTGATAAAGGATCTCACAATCATAATCCTTCACAAGCTCCATCCAACGGCGCTGTCGCAGATTCAGATCTCGCTGCTAGAAGATATACTTTAAGCTCTTGTGATCCGTGAAGATCTGACACGACTCCTCGTACAAGTAATGTCTCCAAATCTTCAACGCAAAAACTACCGCGGTCATCTCAAGATCGTGAGTGGGGTAATTCTGCTCGTGCTTCTTCAGCTGCCTAGAAGCGTAAGTAATCACTCTATCGTGCTGCATCAAAACACAACTGAGCCCCACTCATCACAGTAAACAATATAGCCACCCGATCCAGAAGGTAAAGATAGAACTGGTGTTGTCGTCAACCGAGTCTTCAACTGTTGAAAACTCTGCTCGCACGCATCAGTCCAAAGAAAAGGAACTCCCTTCCAGGTCAGTCCAGTCAGCGGTGCAGCGATACTCGAGAAATTCTGCACAAAACGGTGATAATAACCAGCTAAGCCTAAAAAGCTGCGGACCTCAGTCACCGATACAGGTCTGGGCCAAAGCTGTACAGCCTCGATCTTCCTCGGGTCCATAAGATTACCATCACCAGTCACCACATGACCCAGGAAGTCAACTCTATCAAGCCAAAATGCGCACTTTGAGAATTTAGCATACAGCTAGTGCTCTCTCAATATCTGCAAAGCAATCCCCAAGTGCTGCTCATGCTCCTCACGACTCCTAGAGTAGACCAGTATGTCATCAATAAACACAATAATAAACTGGTCGAGGAACGACCTGAAAATCCGGTTCATCGGATCTATGAACGTTGCTGGCGCATTGGTGAGTCCGAACGACATCACCAAAAACTCATAATGCCCATAGCGCGTACGAAAAGCAGTCTTCGGAATGTCATCATTCCGAACCCACAACTGATGATAACCCGAACGCAAATCAATATTAGAAAAATGTTTCGCACCCTGGAGCTGATCAATTAAATTGTCAATGCGAGATAAAGGATACCTATTCTGCACCGTAAATCGGTTCAATTGACGATAATCCACACACAGCCTCAAACTGTCGTCCTTCATCTTGACAAACAGAATAGGAGCTTCCCACGACGAAACACTCGGACGCACAAGTCCCATATCAAGAAATCCTTGCAATTGATTTTTAAGCTCTCTAAGCTCTGCCGGATCCATCCGATAAGGCATTATAGAAATAGGCTCCGTGCCAGGAATCAGATCAATACAGAACTCAATATCGCGCACTGGCGGCATCCCAGGTAACTCATCGGGAAAGACGTCGGGAAACTCTCACTTGGTAAGAACCCAGTCCAACGACTACACTGTGGCTCTGGTATCATGAATGGAAGCCAAGAATCCCCAACATTCCCTCCTCAAAAGCCGACTAGCGCAAAGGACGGAAATCAAACTGTGAGGGGCGGCACCACGGTCCCTCTGCACAACAAACACTGACTCGCTGGGAAAACAAAACCTAACTGTCTTCTTACGGCAGTCCACGGACGCGTAGCAAGTAGCTAACCAATCCATGCCCAACAGAACGTCGAAGTCCAACATCTCAAGAAGGATCAAGTCGATGGACAGATCTCTGTCTCCTATACGGACAACACACGACCGGAACACGTGTCGCGCAAAAAACGACTCTCTAACAGGATTAGTCATGATAAGAGGCTGATTTAGCAAACACGACTCTCGGCCTAATCTTGGCACGAAGTGCGTAGAAACATACGAATGCATAGATCACGGATCAAAAAGAATATGTGCATCATAAGAACATACAGAAAGGGTCTGAAAACCACAACATTGGATGCCTGCGCGTCCTGGTGGGTCAAGGCAAAAACCCGAGCCTGCCCTCTACCGGCTACTGGTTGTCCTCTGCCTCCACCACCTCGTCCTCTCGGTGCAAAACCACCGCGACCACGGCCTCTCTGAGAAGGAGTCTGACGCGGTTCAACTACAGGAATAAGAGGCAACACTCTCTGAGGCGGAGAAGGTGTTAAGGTAACCTGGGGTACGGCTGGTCCTCTCTGACGATCACGGTACAATCCCTCACGAGGTGCTGTAAACTGCCACATCCAAAACACCCACGTGTCGACGGTTGACCCTCCTGGGAAAAAGTACTGAACAACTTGCCACGTCCCACGTCTCTGCTACTCCCAGTGTCTGAACGAACTCTGTCTCGGGATCTAAACTTCTGCCTCTGGGTGCTATAGCAGTACGGGCCCTTTTCCATTCCGGAACAACCGATGACTCAGAAAGACACTCCTCTACCAATAGGGCTGCATCCATAGCTGCCGCATACGTGTCACAATGCTGAATGCTGATGGCTAGGAACAACTGGGTAAGCAGGCCTCGAACAAACCTCTTCAGCCTCATCTCCTCAGTCGCTACCAAGTATGGAGCATACACCGACAACTCGGTAAACAGTACATCATACTCAGACACCGTCATCCTCGGAGTCTGACGTAACGACTCAAATTTGCACGCTGGCACATCCCTGATGCTCGGTGGAAGAAAACGGGTGAGAAATGCCGTCACAAACTCAGCCCAGGTCATAGGAGCAAGACCTGCGGCTCTGCCTCTCTCTATGGACTCACACGATTTCTGGGCCAGACTCTCCAGACGGAAACTCGCGAACTCCACCCATCTCTCGTCGGAGCATCGGAGCGAACAACAAATCCTGGCCATCTGGTTGATAAACGACTAGGGATCCTTAGTAGCATCTGTGCCAGTAAACACCGGAGGCCTCAGCCTCATGAAATCGGTCAGTGACACAGTAATAACCTCCAGAGCCATAACTGCGACTGTCGGAATGGTAGGTACCATCATGGTCCCTGCAATGGGTGGAACAACTGCCTGCCCCTGCGCTCGAATGGCCTCTACTATAGTCCCCATCATCTGGCGCAGGTCTTGCATACCAGCCCCAAACATAGCAATGTGCTCCGGTACAACATGCGTACCGCCCTGGTCAGTCCTCTCCTCAGACGAGTCAACTCTGACCTCGGCCCACGCGGACGCTCTCTGTGCCCTCGTAGTCTTCGGCGGCATATAGGCTGGAAATTGAAACAAGATTCGATAAGGAAATAGAAACCGAATCATAAGGATGTATATCATCATGGAAGAACTTTCAATCAATAAGTCCTAAGGTCACTTAGGCGGGGTACTGTGTCGTAAGTATGCCGCGGAACATACACACGCTACGTCACTCAGCTTAAGCTCCCTACTCCATCATACCAGGTCATCCTACACTCCGAAAGGTAAAACCTAGCGCTCTGATACCAAATTTGTCACGACCCAAAATTTGGCCCATAACCGACACTTAAACTACATAACGTCTACAGGCGTATGCAACTTAAGTAAGCCGAAATCCAGAAATCTAAACCACCCAAAACTGGATAAGCGGAGAAAAACATAGTTTAAAACATTCGGAAAATCACATGTAAAATCTCTAACTCTAGTTTTCTTTCTTGAAAATTTCGGCAGCACCTCCTTTGTAAAAAAATAGCCTCGAAAATGGGTACAATATAGATAATATATAAGGCATCCCAAACGGGAGCAAATCATACCCAACGGCGGAGACAACCACTACAAACATATATACGACTCCGAAGCGAAGAAATATAAAAGAAACTTCTTGAAAAAGAATCCGCGAACGGATGCTTTCGGCGACGGGGTTCTCCTACAGTCACTTGGTCGGGGTTATGGGGTGTGGCTGTCTATTAAGTTTACCCGGCGAGTATCCGCCTACGCTACGTGATTGCGATGGACTTTTGATCACATCAAAATCCCGTGGCAACCGATCAAGTGAGACTAAACTGCTAGATTTATAACATTCATTCAGTTATCTCATAACTACTTGTGAATCCCAAATATTGTATCACATTTCAGATAAATAGAAAATGTTAAACTTTCCAATCGAATAATCAAACACCCAAGTTTTCCTAAATGGTTCTCAATACATGAGGGGAGTTTAAAAACATCCATTTCATGCCACAGTACCAACGGTCCAGCCGTAGAAGGGTTAAGCCAACGCCTCACATGTGGCACGCCGTACTGCCCCAAACCCTGAGGTTCAAAGGGCAGTTCAAGACGGTCACATAATCGAGTTATGGTTTGTTGTCTTCTAGAGGGTCCATCGCGTTACATGCACTACTTAGAACGTTCTTAAACTACGAAAATATCCAACACTTGGAAATTTTCCGGCAGGGGAAAAGGTGAGTTATTTGTATCCGGTCGAACTTTTTAACATGTTCTAAATTACCCGGAAAAATAAACAAAGTTAAATAATCCGATTGAATCATCGAGTCCCCAATACAACCCAGAAAACTCAACTCTTGAGTATAAATTAAAAATTCCCAGAAAACACAGCAATTACAGAAAGAAATTACTGTGCAAACCACGTGGCATGATTCACGATTATGGCCGCGGAACCGCCGCACAAGCCAGGGTGGGGCCGCGGTTCCACGGCGCATTGGTCGATTTGGGGGCACGTGCTGCACAGTAACTCCTAGAAAACCTTGCTGAATTTTTTGGATATTTTTAATTGGGAAAAATCCACAGTTTCAGAAAATGTATAGAGAAGGGTATCTATTAGGGTTTCGGGGTTCGATCGGGTTTCTAACTTCGTCTACATTTCCTAAAACTCTAGCTAGGCTCTGATACCACTGTAGGGTTCCTAGGCACACTCATGAGCTTCCACAAGGCATCAACCATGCCAAAATCAAATTTTTACATGTGCCGAGAAACCCTATGCAAGATCGTATACTAGAGGAATGGCGAAAAACATGGAAGTTAACAACTTTAACTACAAGTGAAAGAGATTACAACCTTTATAGATCCGGTCCTCCAGTTCTAAAGCTCCGTGATGACGTCCCTTCGCTGCGATCATCGGGATCCCGGACTCTAGCGATGGTTTCTTCGGAGAAATGAGTGGGCTAGGTCGTTGACTTCGATGCCGAAGATGATCTACGTCGAGGCGACTCAAACTCAAGCTCCATCTTCACTTGGTCATGAACCTTGTGAAGAGAATACACTCTACTATATAGCAAGTGGTAGAGGATGAAGAAATAGGAAGTGGGTTCACTTTTGATTTGGATTTCTCACTTGGTTTCTTCACTTGAAATTTTTCTAGAAAAGGTTTTCTTCTTCATGAAGAAGAAGAAGAAGGAAAAAGAATGAATTATTGAAAAGAATAAATCAAGTGAAATCATTCATATTGCAATCATGGGTGAGTTAACTTTTGTAGAGAGTAAACTAGAGTTTAAGTAATGGTTAAGTCAAAGAACAAAACAAAATGGTTTTGACTTTGTCAAAAGATGCTTGAAGTATCATGAATCTTCTAGCAAAGACAAAGGAAAAAGACCATTTTGTTTTACTAAAAAGAATAAAAACCCAAACCATTAACCTAAACATGGTGTACATCATACACACACCCAAGTTTGCATGTATCATCAATCATGATACAAACTAATGCACAAACATATATCACATATACAACTTGTGCACATCAAGTGAGAAAATCAATCTTAAGTGAACAAATACTAGTTAATGTAAAGTAATATATCAAATATATGATTATACATTAAATTATTAAATCAACACTTGACTTAATGATCCGGTCATATTAAATATAACCGGCTAATATTTAGTGTATCAATATATAAAATCAACATTTGATTCGGTAACCCGGCTATATCTCATATAACCGTCCGATGATACAAATCGCGAGAATAGAATTCAGTATCACATACTGGTATTATTCTCGCTCCTGCACATATCTCATATGCGCTCCTATTTCGTTTCGCTTGACCCAGGAAACCTCTGTGTAGGACTCTAAAGACTCGTCAATACGCCGGCAGTAGGTGATGATCATATCAAACACCCACAAGCCGCAAGCGGTCTGCTAAACGTAACGGCCACTCGGGTATTGAGAGATTAGAAGATCAATGAGCAAGCCCGCTCACACTCCTGCGAATCCAACCAGTAACACTTACCGCACAGTCCGGTATGTTCGTCTGATATGTCGTATATCTCGCGTAGGGGTGGTAAACGTCAGACCCAAGTAGCTTGATAAGTCATGCCGACGTAAGGTCCATAACAAGCGTGAAACTGCTGATAACTCTTACCAGTAAATCACTGCAACCCTGGCCAGGGATTTCCAGTTATGGCCAGTCGAGCACAGCGCAACATCAACCCCCAATACCGGGAGAGACGAATCCCCTCCTATCGCTCATTGCCTCCATGTGAATCGGGACTGTACCCAAAAACCACCTGTTTGCACGGCTCTGTAGAGCCATGGTAGGGTGGAAATCAAAGCACAGTGGGATACACACAAGACTCTTTGACGATCTCGGGTCAACAGACTAAGCTGTATCAGTGTCACCAGAGAACTGCCATCTGACGTAAGGTATAATACCATCTGGGAGTTCTCGGCGAGTCCGTTCAGTATACCCAGTCTCCACTGAGCACCCGCATACCATCTCTGATGTCAAACACCAATGGATATGGGATCATCCATCGCCCATCACATGGGTCGAGAAGATATACGCTAGTCTACTCTGGAATATCGATGCCCCGTCTTGATATTCCCACGACTAGGAACATTGAAGGATGTACTTATGGAATACCCAGGCCCCACTAGTATAATCTACATCATAGTCCTGGAAGTCGAGCACATATCCTAAGGGCTTTATCAATATGTAATAGAAAGACAGCAAGTATACATGTTAAGATAAAGAGCAACCAGATAGCGTACTATCATGTCGAGCAAGAAAGTCCTACCTATATATGTTCCAGCATCCACTACAATATACATCCTATGTACAGTAATGGCCTCTAAGGAATACATATAACTAACAATCTCCCACTTGCACTAGGGCCATCTGTAGCAGTGGTTGCAGTATCTAATACTCAACCATCCCATAAAAGTCTCTCTTTGGGAAAAGGCCTTTGTGAGTGGATCCGCCGTGTTGTCCTCTGAGTCTATTCTCCTAACCTTGATCACTCTGGAGATCAACTATCTCCATGATCAGGTGATGCTGCCTGAGAATATGTCTGGGTCACTGATGGGACCGGGGTTCCTTGGCCAAAGCCACACTTCCGTTGTCATACAATGGTAGGAACCTAGTTCATCTCATGAACCAATATACACCCAAACTTCCTCTTTGGTAGTATCTTTAATAGCGATGTTACCAGCCTTTATCGTATAGATTGCCACAGTATCTAGCTTGGAACTCTCCAACACACCGTCCCTTCACTGAGGGTAAAGACAATGCCTGGGACTGACATTCAGTCGTGCTTATCAGTCTGGAACTTTTCCAGTGATTCTCCCCAGGATGGATTGATACCATCTCACTATACCTAGTGAGAATCCTAATATCCATTTAGATCTATCTCATAGATCCAAATCCTAGGATTTAGGAGGTATCACCTTTATCCTATTTAGAGAATCCTTGAGATAAGAGGAGATTGACCGTGTGTAGTATAGGAAACTCTTTTCCTACCAAGAGTATGTTGTCCACGTACAATACGAAGATCACCACCATACTCCCTATTACCTTTTTGTATATACAAGGTTTATCTACCATTTTGATGAAGTCAGACTCTTTGACTACCACATCAAAACAGACGTTCCAACTCCGCGATGCCTGCTTTATCTTGTAAAGCAACTTGCACACATTTCCGCTGCTCCCACGGTTTACGAAGCCTTCTGGCTGTGTACTTATAGACGTTCTCTTCTAAATAAATATTTAAAAAAATAGTCATGACACCCAACCACCAGATATCGTAGTCATGGTATGTAGAAATGGCAAGTAGGATCTGGATGGGCTTAAGCATAGCCACTGGAAAAGGTTTCATCATTATCCTCGCCAGGTCGATGACGAAAACCTTTAACAAGTCTAGTTTTGAAAGTCTCAACTTTTCCATCTACACCAAGTAATCTTCTCAAGATATACTTGCTCCTGATGAGGATTTAACCCTTCAGATATAGCAACCAAAGTCCATACTTTGTTGGTGTACATGGATTCCATCTCAGATCGCTAAGCATCCAGCCATTCTTACAGAGTCCCTACTCTCGATGGCCTGCTCGAAGCTAGTTGGGTCATCATCTCATGATGCATTCCTCGCTCCCACTGTCATCGAGAAACCGAAGTATCTCTCAGGCGGATGAGGAACCCTACCAGATCGGCGGAGAGGCTGAGATTCGTCGGGGACTATTGAATCCTTTGGTTCTGTCAAATCATCAGCTGCAGTTTATATAGCTGGAACCTTTTCAGTTCTACAGAAGTGATCTTGCCTCGATCTTGTCCGGATTTTGCTTTTGACATAGGCCGGACAATCCCAAATCTTAACTTAATTTAAGAGATAGGCTCTTCCCATACCATATCTTATATGGAGTGGTAGGCATTGATTTGATTCGAACCCAGTTCAATAGGTATGCAGCTTCTCAAGTGCATAACCCCTTAAAAGAAACAGGAAACTCAGTAATACTCATCATAGAGCACACCATATCTAATATGGTGCGATTGCTCCGCCTCGATACACCGTTGTGCTGTGGTATATTCAGAGGAGTAACACCGAGAGAGAATCTCATTCTTCTTTAGAATAGTCCAGGAATTGTATGCACAAGTATTCTCCTCCTTGATCTCATCAAAGAACATAATACTTATACCCGTAATTTGGTTCTTTACTTCTAACTTATATTCTGTGAATATCTCAAAAGCTTCGGACTTATGTTTCAACATGAACATATGGCTGAATCTTGAGAGATCATCAGAGAATGTAATGAAGTACAAAGAACCGGTCCTGGCATGTGTAGACAGGGGACCTTACATACATCACTATGTATTAGTCCTAAGAGTTCACTAACTCTTTCTCTGTTTCCATTAAACAGAGCTATGGTCATCTTATCTTTGTGACATGACTGGCAAGTTTCACAAGATGTAAATTCAAACTAATTTAAATATGCATCTAAATGTAACTTCAGCCATTCGGGTTGCATTGATATGACCTAGTCTACAATGCCTCAAGAAGGATTCGTTCATTTTGAAACTCTTCCTCTTGTGTGTGTTCTGTATACTAGGAACTGTAGTTTGATTTAGAACGTCAATGCTTTTAGTAACGTGCCTGAACCGATCAACTTTTGAAATGTTCAAAACAATGTTCAACAATACAAAATTATATCCTTCTTTAATAAATAAAGAGATTGATATGATTTTGTATATCAGGTTCGGTATCTAATAGCATTTGTTCAGAATCAATGTATTGGTAATACAGGGTGACAGTGACCAACAGACTTAGCTGCAACACTTGCACCATTTTCTGTCTCATGAAACTTATCACCCGTTCTCAGTTCTCTACCTTTCTGTAGCCCTATGTAACAGATTACATATCTGGGATCCTGATCCGGTATCAAATACCCAGGACGTAGAGGATACTGAGAAACAGTTCTTTATAATGAACACACCTGAAGGAGATGCATCTCATGCACTTTCTTCGTTTGGGCGGCATGGGAGTCCTAGTATTCCCCTATTTTCTGCTCTGTCTTATAACAATTATAAGTTGGAGCAGGACCAACGTTCCCCAACTCAGTATAACAAGCGGGTTCGGTCAATATATCCATATTATTATCTTGATTAAGGCGTGATATGGTCGCTACCTGGAGAGAGAGAGAAGAAAACACTCTGCGTGCGCTCTTGAAAGATTAGATTGGTTATATATTTTATCTAATCAGGATGGCTCCCACTGTTTCTATCAAATCTTCCTTCAAACCTTAAAAGGAAAGACTAGCCGGGATTAGTTACACTCTACAAGTTCGCCAATCTTTCAGCCAGGCCAGTGTCGGTACTTTGAGGGAGGTTCCCCGTGCTTTCACACGGACCTAATTAAAATAAACCTCGTTTTCCCAAGGGCGTAACCCCGTTGACACCTTTCTAGACACCTATTTGATCGGCTAACTGTAAAGTGCAAAACTCTCCAAGGAGTAACAATTACTCGCAGTGGGTATCGGGATCTAACTATCTCATAGAAGGTATGCAATCTCATTGCAAATTTCAACACTTGAAACTCCCGATAATGGTTTTTACCCTTAGCACTTATGACCTTGGCTATGGTCAACAAATCATAAGCACTAGTCAAGTTCTACCCGTCATTTCGTGATTAATTAGACCCACCCACATGACGCTTGGTTAAGGTCAACAAAGTCACATGACTGTCCTAACTAATCGCATCATATGCTGTGTAGGAAGACATCACTTAGCTACCGTACACTGTGCCTTGACTATGGTCAACAAACACAGCACGAATACTAAGTACTCTACTTCCTAAAATGACGGAGGGTTGCGGATGGTTTTTAAGAAAACCTTTAACGCTTTGAACTTGATCTCGTTGCGGAATCAAATGGTTTTTAAATAGAGTGTTTTTGAGACTTTTCTAGTTTTGCTAAAGGGGTCACTCCCGGTGAAGGGATCGTCGGCCCTTTCCTCATCGAATAAGGTGCAGGATATATCATATATACCGATGTGCAAAGCAAAAACTATAGAAGCAATCAAAAAAACAAACCGAGGGTTGTAGCATCTGCCAGTTATTGCTAAAGGGGTCACTCCCGGTGAAGGGATCTCGGCCCTTTCCTTATCGAATAAGGTGCAGGATGTTCTACAAGGAACATCGCGATGCAAAGCAAGAACTGTAGCTGCCTGTTTTTGAAAAATTCGATTCCACAATATCTTTTAGGTTTATTTTCTTTCATTAATCACATTAATGAAGTCCCATTATTTAAGTCCATTTAAATATCACAGATAAATATAACGTACGCTTATGCCATCCGCATTCGCCTCGATGTCCCGTCTGCACCGTTAGGTTAGGTAACTAACGCCAGAGCGAGGCAGGGCTAGCGCGGGTGTAAAACATTAGCAACGTCTATATAATATATCATATATACTATATATAATATCTATCTGAACATATCACATGATCACATCACAGATAACGCAGCAGAAAATATCATATGAAATATTGGATATACTAGGACGTCCGTGTTTTAATTTGAGCCTGTATAAAACACGGATTCCACGGTCATGATGAATAGCCAATCCCACACCCCTAGACCCCTACGAGAGCGGCAAGCAACCCTACCAATTCTAGAGTTAGGAGACCCAGACTCGACTCCTCGAGATGGTCTCCCACTGGACCCTAGAACCCGGTTACTTGTGCTCCCCTCCTTAGGTCTATCCTAATGCGGAAAAGTAAATAATATACAATGGTGACATCATTCTCTACCCGGAAGTGCCCCAATAAAAGAATATTACATACAAGTTTTTACATGAATGAAAATGAAAAACACCCATCTCACATAAAAACCCCCGGCTATTCAAACACGACGATCCAATATAACATATCCAGCAACACATAACATCACATGTCATTAACGTAAGTAAGTATGCATACACCGATTGTCGTCGACGTATATCAACAAAAACCGGTGATACAACTACATACTACATTTACGGTCACAGAAAAGAAAGTGTAAAACTACAACAGTTGGAATCCACAAACTCTTTAGACATCGCATGCCTAACCAATTATAAACCCTGCATTTTAATCTCATTATCGAAAACTCTTTTCAATATCAAGTCGGGCAATTCAACAAGATTCCTGACATCCTGATCGAATGCTCGTCGCAAACTTTAGTAGGCGGCCGCACCTCCGATGCCGTCGACGAAGTGCACCAAGGCGGAACACCGCTGCCGCGAGCACCCGAACGGATGCTTTCGGTGACGGGGTTCTCCTACAGTCACTTGGTCGGGGCTATGGGGTGTGGCTGTCTATTAAGTTTACCCGGCGAGTATCCACGTACGCTACGTGATTGCGATGGACTTTTGATCACATCAAAATCCCGTGGCAACCGATCAAGTGAGACTAAACTGCTAGATTTATAACATTCATTCAGTTATCTCATAACTACTTGTGAATTCCAAATATTGTATCACATTCCAGATAAATAGAAAATGTTAAACTTTCCGATCGAATAATCAAACACCCAAGTTTTCCCAAATGGTTCTCAACACTTGCGGGGAGATTAAAAACATCCATTTCATGCCACAGTACCAACGGTCCAGCCGTAGAAGGGTCAAGCCAACGCCTCACATGTGGCACGCCGTACTGCCCCAAACCCTAAGGTTCAAAGGGCAGTTCAAGACGGTCACATAATCGAGTTAAGCTTTGTTGTCTTCTAGAGGGTCCATCGCGTTACTTGCACTACTTAGAACGTTCTTAAACTACGGAAATATCCAACACTTGGAAATTTCCCGGCAGGGAAAAAAGCGAGTTATTTGTATCCGGTCGAACTTTTTAACATGTTCTAAATTACCCGGAAAAATAAACAAAGTTAAATAATCCAATCGAATCATCGAGTCCCCAATACAACCCAGAAAACTCAACTCTTGAGTAAAAATTAAAAATTCCCAGAAAACACAGCAATTACAGAAAGAAATTACTGTGCAAACCACGTGGCATGTTTCACCATTATGGCCGCGGAACCGCCGCGCAAGCCAGGGTAGGGCCGCGGTTCCATGGCGCATTGATCGATTTGGGGGCACGTGCTGCACAGTAACTCCTAGAAAACCCTGCTGAATTTTTTGGATATTTTTAATTGGGAAAAATCCACAGTTTCAGAAAGTGTACAGAGAAGGGTATCGATTAGGGTTTCGGGGTTCGATCGGTTTTCTAACTTGATCTACACTTCGCCTAAAGCTCTAGCTAGGCTCTGATACCACTGTAGGGTTCCTAGGCACACTCATGAGCTTCCACAAGGCATCAACCATGCCAAAATCAAATTTTTACATGTGCCGAGAACCCTATGCAAGATCGTATACTAGAGGTAAGGCGAAAAACATGCAAGTTAACAACTTTAACTACAAGTGAAAGGGATTACAACCTTTGTAGATCCGGTCCTCCACTTTTAAAGCTCCGTGATGACGTCCCTTCGCTGCGATCATCAGGATCCCGGACTCTAGCGATGGTTTCTTCGAAGAAATGAGCGGGCTAGGTCGTTGACTTCGATACCGAAGATGATCTACGTCGAGGCGACTCAAACTCATGCTCCATCTTCACTTGGTCATGAACCTTGTGAAGAGAACACACTCTACTACATGGAAAGTGGTAGAGGATAAAGAAATAGGATATGGGTTCACTTTTGATTTGGATTTCTCACTTGGTTTCTTCACTTGAAATTTTTCTAGAAAAGGTTTTCTTCTTCATGAAGAAGAAGGAAAAAGAATGAATTATTGAAAAGAATAAATCAAGTGAAGTCATTCATATTGCAACCATGGGTGAGTTAACTTTTGTAGAGAGTAAACTAGAGTTTAGGTAATGGTTAGGTCAAAGAACAAAACAAAATGGTTTTGACTTTGTCAAAAGATACTTGAAGTATCATGAATCTTTTAGCAAAGACAAAGGAAAAAGACCATTTTGTTTTACTAAAAAGAATAAAAATCCAAACCATTAACCTAAACATGGTGTAAATCATACACACACCTAAGTTTGCATGTATCATCAATCATGATACAAACTTGTGCACAAACATATATCACATATACAACTTGTGCACATCAAGTGAGAAAATCAATCTTAAGTGAACAAATACTAGTTAATGTAAAGTAATATATCAAATATATAATTATACGTTAAATCATTAAATCAACACTTGACTTAATGATCCGGTCATATTAAATATAATCGGCTAATATTTAGTGTAACAATATATCGAATCAACATTTGATTCGGTAACCCGGCTATATCTCATATAACCGTCCGGTGATACAAATCGCGAGAATAGAATTTAGTATCACATACTGGTATTATTCTTGGTCCCACACATATCTCATATGCGCTCCTATTTCGTTTCGCTTGAGCCAGGAAACCTCTGTGTAGGACTCTAAATACTCGTCAATACGCCAGCAGTAGGTGATGATCATATCAAACACCCACAAGCCGCAAGCGGTCTGCAAAACGTAATGGCCACCCGGGTATTGAGCGATCAGAAGATCAACGAGCAAGCCCGCTCACACTCCTGCGAATCCAACCAGTAACACTTACCGCACAGTCCGGTCTATTCGTCTGATATGTCGCATATCTCGCCTAGGGGTGGTAAACGTCAGACCCCAGTAGCTTGATAAGTCATGCCGACGTAAGGTCCATAACAAGCATGAAACTACTGATAATTCTTACCAGTAAATCACTGCAACTCTGGCCAGGGATTTCCAGTTATGGCCAGTCGAGCATAGCGCAACATCAACCCCCAATACCGGGAGAGACGAATCCCCTCCTATCGCTCATTGCCTCCATGTGAATCGGGACTGTACCCAAAAACCACCTGTTTGCACGACTCAGTAGAGCCGTGGTAGGGTGGAAATCAAATCACAGTGGGATACACACAAGACTCTATGACGATCTCGGGTCAACAGACTAAGCTGTATTAGTGTCACCAGAGAACTGCCATCTGACGTAAGGTATAATACCATATGGGAGTTCTCGGCGAGTCCGTTCAGTGTACCCAGTCTCCACTGAGCACCTGCATACTATCTTTGATGTCAAACACCAATGGATATGAGATCATCCATCGCCCATCACATGGGTCGAGAAGATATACGCTTGTCTACTTTGGAATATCGATGCCCCGTCTCGATATTCCCATGACTAGGAACATTGAAGGATGTACACATGGACTATCCAGGCCCCACTAGTATGATCTACATCATAGTCCTGGAAGTCGAGCACATATCCTAAGGGTTTTATCAACATGTAATAGAGAGACAACAAGTATACATGTTAAGATAAAGAGCAACCAGATAGCGTACTATCATGTCGAGCAAGAAAGTCCTACCTATATATGTCCCAGCATCCACTACAATATACATCCTATGTACAGTAATGGCCACTAGGGCATATATATCACTAACACATCTATCGCCCATCATATGGGTCAAGAAGTGCATACGCTAGTCTACTCAGGAGTATCGATGCCCTGTCTCGGTACTCCCACGACTAGGAACATATGAAGGATGTACTTGGGGACTATACTGTCCCCAATAGTATGATCTGCATCATAGTCGTGGTAGTCAAGTACTCATCCTAAGGGCTTTATCAATATATGACATAGAGACAATCAAAGTACATGTTAAGATAAAGAGTAACCAGATAACATACTATCATGTTGAGCAAGAAAGTCCTCCCTATATATGTCCAAGTATCCACTACAATATACAACGTATGTACAGTAATGGCCTCTAGGGTATACACATAACTAACAATCTCCCACTTGCACTAGGGTCATCTGTTGTAGTATCTCATACCCAACAATAAGCTTTGGTTGAAGTATCTCATACTCAACCATTCCATAAAAGTCTCTACTGGGAAATAGGCCTTTGTGAGTGGATCCGTGCTGTTGTCCTCTGTGTCTACTCTCCTAACCTTGATTTCCCTGAAGATTAACCATCTCCATGATCAGGTGATACTGCCGAAGAATATGTCTGAATCACAGATGGGACGGGGGTTCCTAAGCCTAAGCCACAACTCTATTGTCACACAATGGTAGGAACGAAATTCATCTCATGAACTCATATTTATCCAGACTGCCTCTTTAGTAGCATCCTTGGTAACGATGTATCTTGTCTTTAATTGTCCAGTAAGTCACGGTATCTAGCTTGGAACTCTTCCAACATACCGTCCCTCCACTGAGGGTAAAGAAAATGCATGCGACTGACATTCAGTCGTCCTTATCACCCTGGAACCTTTCCAGTGATTCTCCCCAGGATCAATTGATACCATCTCACTATAACTAGTGAGTATCCTAACATCTAATTAGATCTATCTCATAGATCCAGAACCCAGGATTTATGAGGTATCACCTTGATCCTATAGAGAATTTTTGTGATAAGAGGAGATTGACTGAGCGTAGCATAAGAAACTTCTTCCCTATCAAGAGTATGTTATCCACGTACTATACGAGGATCACCACCATGTAGGGTTCCTAGGCATGCTAATGAGGTCTCACAAGGCATCAACCATGCCAAATTCAAATTTTTCTTGTGCCTACAAACCCTAATACGGATCGTTAACTAGAATTTAGGCGAAAACTATAACTAGTTAACAACTTAACTAAGTGTGAACGGAAAATACAACCTTTGTAGATCCGGTCCTCCACCTCCATAGCTCCGTGATGAAGTCCCTCCGCTGTACCCATCGGATCCTGGACTCTCGCGGTGGTTTCATCGAAGAAATGATCGGGCTAGGTCGTCGACTTCGATGCCGAAGATGATCTACGTCGAGGCAACACAAGATCAAGCTCCAACTTCACCAAGCCATGAAACTTGTGAAGAAAATACCCTATACTACTTGGCAAGTGGTAGAGGATGAAGAAATAGGAAGTGGGTTCACTTTAGAATTGGATTTCTCACTCTTTTTTTCATGTTGCCATTGATGGAGGCAAGGTTTCTTCTTTGTTGAAGAAGAAGAAGAAGAAGAAGAAGAAGAAAGAATATGATGAGTATTCTTTTAAAATAGGAAATAATATGATACTTATCATAATGGCAACCATAGTTAGGTGTAGAGAATAAACCATGGTTAGGTTAAAGGAAACAAACAAAATGGTCAAGCTTTCAACACTTCATGAAGTTTCATGAAAGAAACAAAATAAGCCACCATTCTATTTATCTTTCAAAATGAATAAATAAATAAATGAATAAGTAAATGAAGCAAATGAAAACCTAACCATTGACCAACCATAGTTTAAACCAAACACACAAACTTTCATGTATCATCAAACATGATACAATCAAATGCACTAAAGTATATCACATATACAATGTGCACATAAGTGAGAAAATCCTTTTTGAGTGAACCAATACTAGTTAATGCAAAGTAATATATCAAATATATAATTATTCATTAAATCATTAAATCAACGCTTGATTTAACGATCCGGTCATATCGCATATGACCGACTAATATCCAATGTATCGGCTTATCGAATCAATCCTCGATTCGATAACTAGGTTATATCGCATACAACCAATCGATACATTCATCGCGAGAATAGAATACGGTATCACATACACGCATTATTCTCGGTCTCGCACATATCTCATATGCACTCCTATTTCGTTTCGCTATAGCCAGTAAACCTCTGTGTAGGACTCTAAAGACTCGTCAATACGCCGGCCGCAGGTGATGATCATATCAAACACCCACAAGCCGCAAGCGGTCTGCTAAACGTAACGGCCAACCGGGTATTGAGCGATCAGAAGATCGACGAGCAAGCCTGCTCACACTCCTGTGAATCCAACCGGTAACACTTACCGTATAGTCCGGTCTCGTCGTCTGATATGTCGTATATCTCGCCTAGGGGTGGTAAACGTCAGACCCCAATAGCTCGATAAGTCGTGTCGATATGAGGTCTATAACAGTTCGAGAAACTACTGGTAACACTTACCAGTAAATCTCAGCAACCCTGGCCAGGGATTTCCAGTTATAGCCAATCGAACACAGCGCAACATCAACTCCCTATACCGGGAGAGATGAATCCCCTCCTATCCCTCATTGCCTCCATGTGATTCGGGACTGTACCCAAAAGCCACCGTTTTGCACGCCCTCTTGGACGTGGTAAGGTGGAAATCAAAGCACAGTGGGAACCACACAAGACTCCATGACGATCTCGGGTCAACAGACTACTCTGTACCAGTGTCACCAAAGAACTGCCATCTGACGTAAGGTATAATACCATCTAGGAGTTCTCGGCGAGTCCGTCCAGTGTACCCAGTCTCCACTGAGCATCCGTATATCATCTTTGATGTCAAACACCAATGGATATGGGATCATCCATCGCCCATCTGTATGGGTCGAGAAGGTATACGCTAGTCTACTCTAGTATATCGATGCCCCGTCTCGGTACACCCACGACTAGGGACCTTGAAGGATGTACTTATGGACTACCATGTTCCCACTAGTATGATCCGCATCATAGTCCAAGTAGTCAAGTACACATCCTAAGGGCTTTACCAACATGTAACAGAGAGACAAACAGTATACACGTTAAGGTAAAGATCAACCAGATAGCATACTATCATGTCGAGCAAGAAAGTCCTCCCTATATATGTCCAAGCATCCACTACAATATACATCCTATGTATAGTAATGGCCTCTAAGGCATACATATAACTAACAATCTCCCACTTGCACTAGGGCCATCTGATAGCAGTGGTTGTAGTATCTCATACTCAACCATCCCATAAAAGTCTCTCTCTGGGAAAAGGCCTTCGTGAGTGGATCCGCCGTGTTGTCCTCTGAGTCTGCTCTCCTAACCTCGATCCCTTGGAGATCAACCATCTCCATGATCAGGTGACACTGCCTTAGAATATGTCTGGATCACTGATGGGACCGGCGTTCCTTGGCATAAGCCATAACTCCATTGTCTCACAATGGTAGGAACGTAGTTCATCTCATGAACCAATATACACCCAAACATCCTCTTCGGCAGCATCTTAAGTAGCGATGTATCCTGCCTTTATCATCTAGTTAGCCACGGTATCTAGCTTGGAACTCTTCCAACATACCGTCCCTTTACTGAGGGTAAAGGCAATGCCTGTGACTGACTTTCAGTCGTCCTTATCACCCTGGAACCCTTCCAGTGATTCTCCCCAGGATCGATTGATACCATCACACTACAACTAGTGAGTATCCTAACATCCATTTAGATCTATCTCATAGACCCAATACATAGGATTTAGGAGGTATCACTTTGATCCTATATAGAGAATCATTGTGATAAGCGGAGATTGACCGAGCGTAGCATAGGAAACTCCTTTCTTATCAAGAGTATGTCATCCACGTACTCTACGAGGATCGTCACCATACTCCCTACTACCTTTTTGTTTATACAAGGTTCATCTTCCATTTTGATGATGTCAAACTCTTTGACCAACTCATCAAAACAGATGTTCCAACTCCGCGATGCTTGTTTTATCACATGAAACATCTTGCACACGTTTCCGCTGCTCCCACTGTCTACGAAGCCCTCTGGCTGTGTACTTACAGACGCTCTCTTCTAAAACATCATTTCAGAAAAGCAGTCATGACACCCAACCGCCAGATATCGTAGTCATGGTATGTAGCCGTGGCAAGTAGGATCTGGATGGACTTAAGCATAGCTACTTAGAAAAGGTTTCAACAAAATCCATACCTGGTCAATGATGCAAACCTTTAACAAGTCTAGCTTTGAAAGTCTCAACTTTTCCAAGTACACCAAGTAATCTTCTCAAGATATACTTGCTCCTGATGGGGATTTAACCCTTCAGATATAGCAACCAAAGTCCATACATTGTTGGTGTACATGGATTCCATCTCAGATCGCTAAGCATCCAGCCATTCTTACAGAGTCCCTACTCTCGATGGCCTGCTCGAAACTAGTTGGGTCATCATCTCATGATGCAATCCTCGCTCCCACTGTCATCGACAAACCGAAGTCTCAGGCGGATGAGGAAACCTACTAGATCGGCGGAGAGGCTGAGGTTCGTTGGAATCTACTGAATCCTTTGGTTCTACCAAATCATCTGCTGTAGTTTGTATAGCTGGAACCTTTCCAGTTCTACATAACTGACCTTGCCTTGAGCTTGTCCGGATTTTGCTTTTAGACATAGGCCGGACAACCCAAATCTTAACTAGCTTAAGACATGGGCTCTTCCCATACCATATCTCATATGGAGTGGTAGGCTGTGATCTGATTCGAACCCTATTCAATAGGTATGCAACTTCATAAGTACATAACTCCCAAAAGGAAATAGGTAACTCAGTAGTACTCATCATAAAGCACACCATATCATATAGGGTGTTATTGCTCCGCCCCGATATACCATCGTGCTATAGTGTATACGGAGGAGTAATGCTGAGAGAGAATCTCATTCTCCTTTAGAATAGTCCAGGAATTCTATGCATAAGTATTCTCCTCCCTGATCGCATCAAAGGACATAATACTTTTACTCGTATTGGTTCTCTACTTCTAACTTATATTCTGTGAATATCTCAAAAGGTTCGGACTTGTGTTTCAACAGGAACATATGTCTGAATCTAGAGAGATTATCAGAGAATGTAATGAAGTGCAAAGAACCGGTCTTGGCATGTGTAGACAAGGGACCTTTATACATCAACATGTATCATCCCAAGAGTTCACTAACTCTTTCTCTGTTTCCAATAAACAGAGCTGGTGTCATTATATCTTTGTGACATGACTGGCAAGTTTCACAAGATTAAAATTCAAACTGATTTAAATATGCATCTAAATGTAACTTCAGCTAGTCGGGTCGCATTGATATGACCTAGTCTACAATACCTCAAGAAGGATCCGTTCATTTCTGAACTCTTCCTCTTGTGTGTGTTCTGTATACTCAGAACTGTAGTTTTGTTAGTGTATATGCCCTAGAGGCCATTACTGTATCATACTAGTTTGTATATTACTTGATGGAAGCTTGGGATATTCACCTTGTATAAACAATCTTGCTCAATATAGTAGTATGCTACTTGGTTTATTTCTACTTCAATGTGTACTTGTGTTTATTTCAGTATATCACTTATACGCATTAGTAGAGCCCTTAGGATCTTTGCTTGATTACCAGCGTTGTGATGGCAGTCACACTAGTGGGGGCTGGGTAATCTATAGGCACATCCTTATACAGGTCCCTAGTCGTAGGACTATCGAGACAGGGCATCGATACTCCGGAGTAGACTAGCGTATGCGCTTCTCATCCCAGTGTGGGAGATGGTCTGTCCCACAGCCATCAGTACGTCGTACTGGAGATAGTATACGGGTGCTCGTTGGGTTACGAGTACACTGGACAGGACTCGTCGGGAACTGACAGGTTGGTATTATACCTATCGTCAGTTATCAGTTCCCAGGTGACATGAGTACAGCTTAGTCCGCTGACTTGACACTGACACTTCGCCTCGAGTGTGTTCCCACTGCACTTTGATCACTACCCTACCACGGCTCAAAGGAGTCGTGCAAACAGGTGGTGGTTGGGTGCAGTCCCGAAGCACTTGGAGGCAGTGACGGTTAGACAGGATTCGTCTCTCCCGGTATTGGGGGTTGACATCGCGCTGTGTCTAGGAGAGCCATTACACGAGTAGTCCCTGGCCAGGGCAAGCGAGATATACTGGTAGGTTTCCAGTGTTATCTCAGGGTGTTTTGGGCTTCACTCCGACACGACTTGTACCGCTATTGGGGACTGACGTTTTACCGCCCCCTAGGCCCGCCATGCGATGTATCAGACGAACAGACCGGACTGTACGGAGAATGTCACATTCAGACTCAGTAGGAGTTCAGATGGGGTTTCACCTCGTCAGCCTTCTTGTCGGCATCTACCTGGGGACCGTTACGCACAGCTAGTGCCGCTTGCGGTCTGTGGTTAAACCCACTGCCAGCGTAGTGTCGAGTCTTTAGAGTCC
This sequence comes from Agapanthus africanus, assembly GCA_030015575.1. NCBI lineage: Eukaryota > Viridiplantae > Streptophyta > Magnoliopsida > Asparagales > Amaryllidaceae > Agapanthus > Agapanthus africanus. The sequence goes on along the minus strand of CM057349.1, from coordinate 386,965,238 downwards.
CACACAGAGGGTATTCGCCTCTGGGCAAAACAGAGTAGAGGTCGCATGGTTTTGCGACAGGGTTCGTTCTCATCCGCGCACTTGTGCACGTTTGGAGTCCGGACGGATATTACCAGTGGGCTCTGGTTTGAGCCGGATGCTGGTATAGTATTTGGGGTTGCTTTTATCTCTTAGTATTCATGTTCCTCGGAACAAGAATGCAGGTGTGTATGCACAGTTATTTGAGGAGGAGGAAGATGACTTTCATTAGGGTTTCGGAACGGGTGCGTATGCACAGTTGACAGTCGTCTTTTTCCAAACCCTAATGGATTTGTATTATATCATTTAATAATATATAATAAAATGAAATTGTGTCATGGTTAGTTTTTTGTTGACTTGTTGACCATGGTTGACTTGTTGACCATGGTTGAACATTTGACTACCATCATTACAAATGCAAGATGCTTTTTCATTCTTGCTTTTTCATTTAATGTTTGTAATGATATTAGTCATTCCTAAACTTTCCATCAAACCTTTTTCATTTTGATTATTATTATTATTTTGATTATTCTTTTTCTTTTGTTATGGTTGCAAAAGGAAAAGAGAGGCTCATTCTATCACTCTCACTCTCTCTCTTCACTTCATCTTCTTCTTCCTCTAGCCAAGAGAAACCTTCTCATGTGTTGAGAATCCTTCTCTTGAAAAACAAAAGCAACCCTTAGACACTCTCTACTCACTCTAGGATCAAGGGTTTAGCAAGCCGGCGATTCTAGTTCACTCCAAGTACGAGAAAGAGCCCAAAGGTCGAGCCTTCGAGGTGGATCTATCTTCGGCAAGAAGAAGGCGACGAGAAGAGAACCATTCAAGCTTCTACAAAGAACAAGAAAGAAGAACAACAACAAGAAGAGAAGGAGTTCAAGTTTAGGTATAACCATCCTCCATAGTAGCTAACTCTCTTTAGCTTGTTAACTAGTTTTAGTTTAGACAACGATCCCGACATAGTTTAGTCCATGTTGCCTCTTGCGATAAAAATTCGTTTTTTATACCGTTTCCGCCTCCCCGTAAGTACCGGGGGTCGCAATATGGACTTACAGTGGTATCAGAGCCTAACTAAACTTAAACTAGCTTGGTAGTGAAGTGTAACGAAGTTCGGAACCGAAAAATCGCAAAACCGGAAAAACGAAAACCTAACTTTCTGTTGAAATTTTTTCTGCTCAAAATGAAAAACTTTATACTTGTAAAATCGTCTCAGGGTTTTCTAAGAACACACAAGAAAAACGATATCATGATTCCTCCAAACCGCCGCGCTTCCGCGGCCTCACCTACTCATCTGGCCGCGGAACCGCCGCAAGTTGATGTCATCTTTGCATCGTTTTTCGTGCAGTGTTCTTCTGTGTTGGTTTTGGGATTTTTAAGATATATTATATGTACCCAGATTTTCCAGAACTGAAATTCACTTTTGGGGTCCTATAATTCCGTATTTTTTTCCGAACTTCACTGCACTTTAGCTATGTTGGTTATATCTGTGATGTTTGCATGTATTGAACGTCGGCTAATCGCTATAAGTCGATTAGTCGGGGTTATACATGATCTGTAATGTTCTGGAATGTGTATATGAATGTGTTGGACTGTCGCGGGTGAATAGCCGGGGTGGATGTGAGATGAGCTTCTGTTTTTCTTTCATTCATTGTAAATGTAAATTGATGTAATTATATTATTTGTTTGGCCGCACAACCGGGTCGGGGTTGTAGCCGTCATTGTATAATTCTTTTTACTGTTTTTGCTCCTAGGATAGACCCATGGTGGGGTGCACAAACTACCGGGAACATGGAGGGTAGTTTGCCGCACCCGTAGGGGTCTTGGGTGGGGTATTTGCTATTCACCGCGACCGTGTTATCCGCTTTTCGTTTCAGGCTCGAAAGGAATGCGGATTGCTAGTATATCTAATGTATTCATCTGTGATCTGTAATGTCTATCATTGCTTTCTATTTAGGCGTTGCTTATGTTTTACAGCCGCGCTAGCCCAGCCCCCGCTCTGTCGTTAGTTAAGTAACCTAACGAGTGATGACGGGACCCCGTGGCGAATGCGAATGGCATAAGCGTACGTCATATTTTGGTTGTTTTCTGCAATGGTAGGAATTAAATGATGGGACGCATTAAAAGAACTAATGCAAGAATATCACGCATTAAAAGAACTAATGCAAGATAATAAACCAAGTTTAAAGTCGTTGGAACACTTTCGAAAAACCACTCGGTTCTTTTCAAAAATAACTTTTAAATGCGGAGCTTGAGCCACTCCTTCTAAAAGCTATCTCGTTCCATCGACTATATCAAGTTCACTACGTTCACGGTTTCGCCAAAACCATTCGTAGCCCTCCATCATTTCAGTTAAATGTACGGTAGTATTCAAGCTATGTATTTTGACCTCACGCCAAGGCATAGTGATTGGTAGCTGCCGGATATTTATCTGTTGCATAGATAGAATGCGTTGGTTTGAGACAGTCGTACTGCCATTTTGGCCTACGTCAAGGGTATGTACGGGTGGATTCAAATTAACCTGGATAATGATGGGACGAACTTGACATGTGACTTATGACATTTTGACCTCACGCCAAGGTCATAAGAGCATGGGGCAAAAATCCACATCGGGAGTTTCATAAGTACTGAAACTTGCTAGATTTGCATACCATTTGGAGTGTGATGATTATGGTAGGATTCCTTCATTTTCGTCACGCGATGATATTTGGATCCCGATCCTACTGTGAGTATATGCTACTCCTCGGGAAATTTCTCACTAAACGATCAATGCTATAAACCTAGTAGGTGCCTAGAAAGGTGTTAGCGGGGCTACGCCCCCAGGGAAAAGAGGTTCTTAAATTAAGGAACTTCGCGAAAGCGTTGGAAAACCTCCCTCGAAGTACCGACACTGGCCTGGCTGAACGGTTAAGCAAGTATTGTACGGTGGGATTGATCCCGGCTAATTCTTCCTTTGTGGTTTGAGGAGGGATTCGAGAGACAGTGGGAGCCATCCTGTTTAGACAAATTAAAAACCATTCTAAACTTGCAAGAGCATCGTGCTAAGTGTTTCTTCTCTCCCCCTGCAGCGACCAAATCGAAATGACTGGACTTAAGTTACTTCTAGATAAAAACATATTGACAGGGCCAAACTACAAAGATTGGCTCAGGAATGTCAAATTGGCAATCTCTTACGACAAGCTGGGGTATCTTCTTACCAGCAAAGCTCCCCCCGTCCCAGGTCCCACCTCCAGCGTCGCGGATAAGGAAATCCGTAAGACTTGGGAGATTGACAGCGCGAAGGCCAGATGCCTCGTACTTGCCTCGATGGACAATGACCATCAGAGGAGGCACGAGAATATGGATTTGGAATCCATATTTCTTCATACAAAAGAACTGTATGGAGAGCAGTCTCGTATCGCAAGATACGAAGTGTCGAAGAAGTTATTTTCGACAAAGTTGGCCGTCGGATCATCGGTAGCGGACCACGTGCTTAAGATGATTGGCTACACTGAGGAGCTCGCGGAACTTGGGACCACGTTGGATAGTGAACTTTACACGGATATAATTCTCCAGTCCCTTCCATCCACTTACGCCCAGTTCATACTGAATTTCAACTTGCAAGAAAAGGAAGTTGAACTTTCAGAACTCCTCAACCTGCTGAGGAGCGCAGAGGGCACCCTACAGAAGGGTAGGGATACATCCACTTTGTTTGTAGGAGGATCTTCTTCTTCTAGGTCCAAGGCGAAAGCCAAGGGAAAGAAGAAGAAAGCCCCCGCCAAACCAAGAGGCGGTGTTAGTAAAGTGGGTGCGAAGGGAAAGGAAAAGGCAACAAAGATAGCGGGGAAGCTTGTTGGTAAAGAGGAATGCTTCTATTGTCACAAGAGTGGACACTGGAAGAAAGATTGCAGGGCTTGGAAAGCCAGGACACAGGAACTGAAGCAGGTTGCGGCTTCAGCTTCAGGTGTGTATGTTATTGAAAACTGTCTTTCTATAAACTCTACTTCCTGGGTATTGGATACCGGATCAGGATCTCATATCTGTAATTCTTTGCAGGCGTTGAGAAACCGTAGGTTTTTGAAGGAAGGTGACATGACCCTCAGAGTTGCGAACGGAGCTAGCATGGATGCTAAAGCCGTGGGGGACTATCACCTAGGAATGTCAGATGGACATGTTTTGGTTTTGCGTAATTGCTTTTTTGTACCCAACGCAACTTGTAATATCATTTCTGTATCTTTGGTTTCTAAAGAAGGTTATGAATTTGCGTTTGTAAGTAATGTTGTTAACATTCACCTTAATCAAGTTCTGATTGGGTCAGGTACATTGAGCAATGGTATATACGTATTAAACCAACCACAGATTTTCAATGTCCAGAATACACACAAAAGAAAGTCACCAGATATTAATCAGACTTTCTTATGGCATTGTAGATTGGGTCACATCAATGAGAGAAGGTTGACGAAGTTACATACAGAAGGGTATTTGAATGCATTCGAATATCAATCGTATGCCACTTGTCAATCCTGTCTCAAGGGAAAGATGACAAAGACTCCGTTTACTGGACATGGAGTAAGAGCGAGCGAGCTCTTGGGACTCGTACACAGTGACGTGTGCGGTCCAATGTCTACACATGCCCGAAGCGGACATTCTTACTTCATTACTTTTACGGATGACTTCTCAAGGTACGGTTATGTCTTCTTAATGAAACATAAGTCCGAGGCCTTTGGAAAATTCCAGGAGTATAAGAATGAAGTAGAGAAACAGACCGGCAAAAGTATTAAGATTCTAAGATCGGATCGAGGTGGAGAATACTTAAGTGCCGAGTTCCTGGACTATTTAAAAGAGAACGGAATTCTCTCTCAGCTTACTCCTCCATACACCCCGCAACATAACGGTGTATCGGAGAGACGGAATCGCACCCTATTGGATATGGTACGGTCTATGATGAGTAACGCTGAGTTACCGCGATCATTCTGGGGGTATGCGCTAGAAACAGCTGCATACCTATTGAACCGAGTTCCTACTAAGACTGTGCCTACCACACCATATGAGTTATGGAGTGGGAAGAAACCCTATCTTCAGTACCTGAAGATTTGGGGATGTCCAGCTTATGTCAAAAAGCAGCATGCGGACAAGCTCGAGGCACGCTCAGTACTGTGCAAGTTTGTGGGATACCCAAAGAACTCCAGGGGGTATCTTTTCTATTACGCAGAGGAGCAAAAAGTCCTTGTTTCTCGTAATGCCCATTTTCTGGAACATCAGTTCTTAGAAAAAGAAGTAAGTGGGAGCGCAATAGAACTGGAAGAAATTCCAGAACCACAGACTATTACTGAAAGCTTAATGGAACCAGAGGGTTCAAATGAACAGGACATTCCTATGCCGCTCCGCAGAAGTAGTAGGCAGTCTCATCCGCCCGAGAGATACTACGGTTTTCTCATAGACGGGGATAGAGAGGATTGCATCATAGACTATGATGAGCCTACTAGCTTCCAGCAGGCCGTTCAGAGCATTGACTCGGTAAAATGGCTGGATGCAATGCGGACCGAAATGGAGTCCATGTACACCAACAAAGTATGGACGTTGGACATTGCTCCAGACGGGGTAAAACCCGTAGGATGCAAGTGGATCTTCAAAAGGAAGATTGGTGTAGATGGACAGGTTGAGACCTATAAAGCTAGACTTGTAGCAAAGGGTTTCCGTCAAAGACCTGGCTTGGACTACGACGAAACCTTTTCTCCAGTGGCTATGCTGAAATCCATTCGGATCCTTCTTGCCATTGCTGCCTTCCACGATTATGAGATTTGGCAGATGGACGTAAAACCGCTTTTCTAAATGGAAATTTAGAGGAGTGTGTCTATATGGATCAGCCGGAGGGTTTTCATTCAGAGTGGGAGCAGCGGAAAGGTGTGCAAGTTGCTTAAGTCCATTTATGGACTAAAGCAGGCATCGCGGAGTTGGAACATCTGTTTTGATGAGACGGTCAAGGAATTTGACTTTATCAAAAATCCAGATGAACCGTGCATCTATAGTAGATTTGTAGCGAGAACTGTGGTATTCCTTGTTTTATACGTGGATGACATTCTCTTAATAGGAAATGACATTCCTATGCTACAATCTGTCAAGGGTTTCTTGTCACACAGGTTCTCCATGAAAGACCTGGGTGATGCCTCTTACATCCTGGGGATCCGGATCCATCGTGATAGATCCAAGAGGATATTAGGACTTTCACAGTCCAGGTACATCGACACCGTACTGAAAAGATTCAGTATGGAAGATTCCAAGCGCGGTAACTTACCGGCTTGTCACGGGATCACCCTCTCTAAAGAGATGTCTCCCAAGACTGATTTGGAGAGGGATCGCATGTCTATTATACCCTACGCTTCTGCGGTAGGCTCTATAATGTATGCGATGTTGTGTACCAGACCGGATGTAGCTTATGCACTGAGTGTAGTAAGCCGGTATCAGTCAAACCCTGGGGAGAAACATTGGATAGCGGTAAAGAACATTCTCAAGTACCTGAGGAGGACTAAGGAGATGTTCTTGGTGTATGGCGGAAAAGACCTCCAGATTGAGGCCTTTGCTGACTCCAGCTTCCAGAGTGACAAGGATGATTCCAAGTCCATGTCGGGTTTTGTCTTTACCCTCAATGGAGGGGCGGTGTGTTGGAAGAGTTCCAAACAGGAAACCGTTGCAGACTCGACTATGGAAGCGGAATACATCGCTGCATCTGATGCCGCAAAAGAAGCTGTCTGGATAAGGAAGTTCTTAAAAGAACTTCAGGTGGTTCCGTCCATTGTTGACCCAGTACCTCTGTATTGCGACAACAACGGGGCTATAGCTTTAGCAAAGGAACCCAGGTCCCATCAGAGATCCAGGCACATCTTGAGGCGGTATCACCTGATCAGGGAGATCGTGGATCGCAAGGAGATCGAGGTTCGGAGGGTTGCTTCAGAAGAGAACACTGCAGATCCATTCACCAAGGCCCTACCCCAGACTCAGTTCGAGCGGCTGATCGAGATGATAGGTCTTCGATACGCCAGTACATGGCCTTAGTGCAAGTGGGAGATTGTTAGTGTATATGCCCTAGAGGCCATTACTGTATCATACTAGTTTGTATATTACTTGATGGAAGCTTGGGATATTCACCTTGTATAAACAATCTTGCTCAATATAGTAGTATGCTACTTGGTTTGTTTCTACTTCAATGTGTACTTGTGTTTATTTCAGTATATCACTTATACGCATTAGTAGAGCCCTTAGGATCTTTGCTTGATTACCAGCGTTGTGATGGCAGTCACACTAGTGGGGGCTGGGTAATCTATAGGCACATCCTTATACAGGTCCCTAGTCGTAGGACTATCGAGACAGGGCATCGATACTCCGGAGTAGACTAGCGTATGCGCTTCTCATCCCAGTATGGGAGATGGTCTGTCCCACAGCCATCAGTACGTCGTACTGGAGATAGTATACGGGTGCTCGTTGGGTTACGAGTACACTGGACAGGACTCGTCGGGAACTGACAGGTTGGTATTATACCTATCGTCAGTTATCAGTTCCCAGGTGACATGAGTACAGCTTAGTCCGCTGACTTGACACTGACACTTCGCCTCGAGTGTGTTCCCACTGCACTTTGATCACTACCCTACCACGGCTCAAAGGAGTCGTGCAAACAGGTGGTGGTTGGGTGCAGTCCCGAAGCACTTGGAGGCAGTGACGGTTAGACAGGATTCGTCTCTCCCGGTATTGGGGGTTGACATCGCGCTGTGTCTAGGAGAGCCATTACACGAGTAGTCCCTGGCCAGGGCAAGCGAGATATACTGGTAGGTTTCCAGTGTTATCTCAGGGTGTTTTGGGCTTCACTCCGACACGACTTGTACCGCTATTGGGGACTGACGTTTTACCGCCCCCTAGGCCCGCCATGCGATGTATCAGACGAACAGACCGGACTGTACGGAGAATGTCACATTCAGACTCAGTAGGAGTTCAGATGGGGTTTCACCTCGTCAGCCTTCTTGTCGGCATCTACCTGGGGACCGTTACGCACAGCTAGTGCCGCTTGCGGTCTGTGGTTAAACCCACTGCCAGCGTAGTGTCGAGTCTTTAGAGTCCCACACAGAGGGTATTCGCCTCTGGGCAAAACAGAGTAGAGGTCGCATGGTTTTGCGACAGGGTTCGTTCTCATCCGCGCACTTGTGCACGTTTGGAGTCCGGACGGATATTACCAGTGGGCTCTGGTTTGAGCCGGATGCTGGTATAGTATTTGGGGTTGCTTTTATCTCTTAGTATTCATGTTCCTCGGAACAAGAATGCAGGTGTGTATGCACAGTTATTTGAGGAGGAGGAAGATGACTTTCATTAGGGTTTCGGAACGGGTGCGTATGCACAGTTGACAGTCGTCTTTTTCCAAACCCTAATGGATTTGTATTATATCATTTAATAATATATAATAAAATGAAATTGTGTCATGGTTAGTTTTTTGTTGACTTGTTGACCATGGTTGACTTGTTGACCATGGTTGAACATTTGACTACCATCATTACAAATGCAAGATGCTTTTTCATTCTTGCTTTTTCATTTAATGTTTGTAATGATATTAGTCATTCCTAAACTTTCCATCAAACCTTTTTCATTTTGATTATTATTATTATTTTGATTATTCTTTTTCTTTTGTTATGGTTGCAAAAGGAAAAGAGAGGCTCATTCTATCACTCTCACTCTCTCTCTTCACTTCATCTTCTTCTTCCTCTAGCCAAGAGAAACCTTCTCATGTGTTGAGAATCCTTCTCTTGAAAAACAAAAGCAACCCTTAGACACTCTCTACTCACTCTAGGATCAAGGGTTTAGCAAGCCGGCGATTCTAGTTCACTCCAAGTACGAGAAAGAGCCCAAAGGTCGAGCCTTCGAGGTGGATCTATCTTCGGCAAGAAGAAGGCGACGAGAAGAGAACCATTCAAGCTTCTACAAAGAACAAGAAAGAAGAACAACAACAAGAAGAGAAGGAGTTCAAGTTTAGGTATAACCATCCTCCATAGTAGCTAACTCTCTTTAGCTTGTTAACTAGTTTTAGTTTAGACAACGATCCCGACATAGTTTAGTCCATGTTGCCTCTTGCGATAAAAATTCGTTTTTTATACCGTTTCCGCCTCCCCGTAAGTACCGGGGGTCGCAATATGGACTTACAAGTTTGACTTAGAACATCAATGTTTTTAGATAACGTGCTTGAACCGATCAACTTTTGATATAGGAAATGTTCAAAACATTATCCAACAATACAAAATTTTATCATTTCTTTACTTATAAAGAGACTGATATGATTTTGTATATCAGGTTCGGTATCTAATAACATTCGTTCAGAATCAATGTATTTGTAATACAGGGTGACAGTGACCAACAGACCTGGCTGCAACACTTGCACTGTTTTCTGCCTCATGAAACTTATCACCCGTTCTCAGTTCTCTACCTATCTGTAGCCCTATGTAACAGATTACATATCTGGGATCCTGATCCGGTATCAAATACCCAGGACGCAGAGGATATTGAGAAACAGTTCTTTGTAATGAACACACCCAAAGAAGATGCATCATATGCACTTTCTTCGTTTGGGTGGCACGGGAAATCTGGTATTCCCCAATTTCCTGCTCTGTCTTATAACAATTATAAGTTGGAGCGGGACCAACGTTCCCCAGCTCAGTATAACAAGCGGGTTCGGTCAATACATCCGTATTATTATCTTGATTAAGGCGTGATATGGTCGCTACCAGGAGAGAGAGAGAAGAAAACACTCAGCGTGCGCTCTTGCAAGAATAGATTGGTTATTATTTTATCTAATCAGGATGGCTCCCACTGTTTTTATCAAATCTTCCTTCAAACCCTAAAAAGAAAGACTAGCCGGGATTAATTACATACACTACAAGTTCGCCAATCTTTCAGCTAGGCCAGTGTCGGTACTTTGAGGGAGGTCCCCCGTGCTTTCGCACGAACCTAATTACAGTAAACCTCGTTTTCCCAGAGGCGTAACCTCGTTAACACCTTTCTAGACACCTACTTGATCTGCTAATTGTAATGTGTAAAACTCTCCCAGGAGTAACTCTTACTCGCAGCGGGTATCGGGATCCAACTGTCTCATAGAAGGTATGCAATCTCATTGCAAATTTCAACACTTGAAATTCCGATAATATTTTGCCCCTAGCAGCTATATGACCTTAACATAGTCAACAAATCATAAGTGCTAGTCAAGTTCAACCCGTCATTTCCCGATTGAATTAAACCCACCCGCACGACCCTTAACATAGTCAACAAAGTCGCACGACTACCCTAATCCAATCACATCAGATAAGCACTAATTAGCTACCGCACACTGCGCCTTAACATAGTCAACAAACGTAGCACGAATACTAACTAGTACTTATCTGAAATGACGGAGGGCTACGACAGGTTTTTCTGAAAACCTATTGCGTAATGAACTTGATATCGTTGTAGAATCAAATGATTTTGAAATGGAGTGTTTTCGAGGCTTTTCTAGTTTTGCTAAAGGGATCACTCCCGGTGAAGGGATCGTCGGCCCTTTCCTCATCGAATAAGGTGCGGGGTATATCATATATATCACTGTGCAAAGAAAAACTCTTAAAAGCAATCAAAAGACAAACCGAGTGTGTAGCATCTGCCAGTTATTGCTAAAGGAGTCACTCCCGGTGAAGGGATCTCGGTCCTTTCCTTATCGAATAAGGTGCATGATATATCACATATACCGCTGTGCAAAGCAAGAACTGTAGCTACCTGTTTTATTTTTGAAATTCGATTGCACAACATCTTTAGGTTTCTTTTTCTTTCATTAATCATATTAATGAAGTCCCATCATATAAGTACCTAAACATCACAGATAAATACGACGTACACTTATGCCATCCGCATTCGCCTCGATGTCCCCTCGTGCACCGTTAGGTTAGGTAACTAACGGCAGAGCGGGGCAGGGCTAGCGCGGGTGTAAAACATAAGTAACGTCTATATAATATATCGTATATACTATATACAGTATTTATCACAGAACATCACATGATCACATCACAGATATCGCAACAGAAGAAACATATGAAATATTGGATATACTAGGACGTCCGTGTTTTCAATACGAGCCAGTATAAAACACGGATTCCACGGTCGCGATGAATAGCCAAACCCACACCCTCAGACCCCTACGAGAGCGGCAAGCAACCCTACCAATTCTAGAGTTAGGAGACCCGGACTCGACTCCTCGAGTTGGTCTCCCACTGGACTCCAGAACCCGGTTACTTGTGCCCTCCTCCTTGGGTCTATCCTAGTGCGGAAAAGTAAATAATATACAAATGGTGACATCTTCCGCAACCTGGAAGTGCTCCAATAAAAGAATATTACATACAAGTTTTTACATGAATGAAAATGAAAAACACTCATCTCACATAAAAAAAACCCGGCTATTCGAACACGGCGATCCAATATAACATATCCAGCAACACATAGCATCACATGTCATCAACGTAAGTAAACATGCGTATCCCAATTGTCGTTGACATATAGCAACGAAACTGGCGATATCACATATTACACTTACGGTCACAGAAAAAAAAAGTGTAAAACTACAACAGTTGGAATCCACAACCCGCATAGACATCGCATGCCTAATCAAATGAATTCCTTAGACATCGCATACCTAACAATTATAAACCCCGCATTTCAGTCTCATTATCGAAAACACTTTTCAATATCAAGTCGGGTAATTCAACAAGATTCCCGACATCCTGATCGAATACTCGTCACAAACTTTAGTAGACGGCCGCACCCCCGATACCGTCGACGAAGTGCACCAAGGCGGAACACCGCTACAGCGAGCACCCGAACGAATGCTTTCGGCGACGGGGTTCTCCTACAGTCACTTGGTCGGGGGCTAAGGGGTGTAGCTGTCTATTAAGTTTATCCGGCGAGTATCCGCGTACGCTACGTGATTGCGACGGACTTTGATCACATCAAAATTCCGTGGCAACCGATCAAGTGAGACTAAAGTGCTAGATTTATAACATTCATTCAGTTATCTCATAACTAGCTGTGAATTCCAAATGTTGTATCCCATTCCAGATAAATAGAAAATGTTAAACTTTCCGATCGAACATTCAAACACCTAAGTTTTCCCGAAACAGCTCAACACATGAAACAAGTTTAAAAACATACAGTTCATGCCTCAGTACCAACGTTCCAGCCGTTAGAAGGGTCAAGCCAACGCCTCACATGTGGCACGTCGTACTGCCCCAAACCCTAAGGTTCAAAGGGCAGTTCAAGACGGTCACATAATCGAGTTAAGGTTTGTTGTCTTCTAGAGGGACCATCGCGTTACTTGCACTACTTAGAACGTCGTTAAACTACGGAAAAATCCAACACTTGGAAATTTCCCGGCAGGGGAAAAAGTGGGTATTTATATCCGGTCGAACTTTTTAACATATTCTAAATATCCGGAAAACCCAACGAAATTAAAAATTCCGATCAAAACAACGACTACAAAATAAACCCCAAAATACTCAACTCTTGAGTCAGTGTTAAAAATGCCCAGAAAATAGAAAAAACAGAGGTATGAATTACTGTGAAAAGATCCGTCGCTAATTCCATTACACTGCCGCGGAACCGCGCCAAAGGGGGGTCATTGTCGCGGTTCCGCGGCCATGTAGAGGAGTTAGGGTCTCGTTTTTCATGGTAATTCTTAGAATACCCTGCTGAATTTTTTAAGCATTTTTAATTTGGAAAAATCCTAGATTTTAAAAAAAGTACAGAGAGGGTTTTATTTTGTCGATTACGGGTTTCGATCGGGGTTTTAACTTCGTTAACATATCGCCTAAGGCTCTAGCTAGTCTCTGATACCACTGTAGGGTTCCTAGGCACGCTAATGAGGTCTCACAAGGCATCAACCATACCAAATTCAAATTTTTCTTGTGCCTACAAACCCTAATACGGACCGTTAACTAGAATTTAGGCGAAAACTATAACTAGTTAACAACTTAACTAAGTGTGAACGGAAAATACAACCTTTGTAGATCCGGTCCTCCACCTCCATAGCTCCGTGATGAAGTCCCTCCGCTGTACCCATCGGATTCCGGACTCTCGTGGTGGTTTCATCGAAGAAATGATCGGGCTAGGTCGTCGACTTCGATGCCGAAGATGATCTACGTCTAGGCAACACAAGATCAAGCTCCAATTTCACCAAGCCATGAAACTTGTGAAGAAAACACCCTATACTACTTGGCAAGTGGTAGAGGATGAAGAAATAGGAAGTAGGTTCACTTTAGAATTGGATTTCTCGCTCTTTTTTTCATGTTGCCATTGATGGAGGCAAGGTTTCTTCTTTGTTGAAGAAGAAGAAGAAGAAGAAAGAATATGATGAGTATTCTTTTAAAATAGGAAATAATATGATACTTATCATAATGGCAACCATAGTTAGGTGTAGAGAATAAACCATGGTTAGGTTGAACGGTTAGGTTAAAGGAAACAAACAAAATGGTCAAGCTTTCAACACTTCATGAAGTTTCATGAAAGAAACAAAATAAGCCACCATTCTATTTATCTTTCAAAATGAATAAATAAATAAATGAATAAGTAAATGAAGCAAATGAAAACCTAACCATTGACCAACCATGGTTTAAACCAAACACACAAACTTTCATGTATCATCAAACATGATACAATCAAATGCACAAAAGTATATCACATATATAATGTGCACATCAAGTGAGAAAATCCTTTTTGAGTGAACCAATACTAGTTAATGCAAAGTAATATATCAAATATATAATTATTCATTAAATCATTAAACCAACGCTTGATTTAACGATCCGGTCATATCGCATATGACCGACTAATATCCAATGTAACGGCTTATCGAATCAATCCTCGATTCGATAACTAGGTTATATCGCATAGAACCAATCGATACATTCATCGCGAGAATAGAATACGGTATCACATACACGCATTATTCTCGGTCCCGCACATATCTCATATGCGCTCCTATTTCGTTTCGCTTGAGCCAGGAAACCTCTGTGTAGGACTCTAAAGACTCGTCAATACGCCGGCAGCAGGTGATGATCATATCAAACACCCACAAGCCGCAAGCGGTCTTGTAAACGTAACGGCCCGGGTATTGAGCGATCAGAAGATCGACGAGCAAGCCTGCTCACACTCCTGTGAATCCAACCAGTAACACTTACCGTACAGTCCGGTCTCATCGTCTGATATGTCGCATATCTCGCCTAGGGTTGGTAAACGTCAGACCCCAATAGCTCGATAAGTCGTGTCGATATGAGGTCTATAACAGTTTGAGAAACTACAGGTAACACTTACCAGTAAATCTCAGCAACCCTGGCCAGGGATTTCCGGTTATAGCCAATGGAACACAGCGCAACATCAACTCCCTATACCGGGAGAGACGAATCCCCTCCTATCGCTCATTGCCTCCATGTGATTCGGGACTGTACCCAAAAACCACCGTTTTGCACGCCCTCTTGGATGTGGTAAGGTGGAAATCAAAGTACAGTGGGAACCACACAAGACTCTATCACGATCTCGGGTCAACAGACTACTCTGTACCAGTGTCACCAGAGAACTGCCATCTGACGTATGGTATAATACCATCTTGGAGTTCTCGGCGAGTCCGTCCAGTGTACCCAGTCTCCACTGAGCACCCGTATATCATCTCCGATGTCAAACACCAATGGATATGGGATCATCCATCGCCCATCTGTATGTGTCGAGAAGGTATACGCTAGTCTACTCTGGTATATCGATGCCCCGTCTCAATACACCCATGACTAGGGACTTTGAAGAATGTACTTATGGACTACCATGTCCCTACTAGTATGATCCGCATCATAGTCCAGGTAGTCAAGTACACATCCTAAGGGCTTTACCAACATGTAACAGAGAGACAATCAGTGTACACGTTAAGGTAAAGAGCAACCAGATAGCATACTATCATGTCGAGCAAGAAAGTCCTCCCTATATATGTCCAAGCATCCACTACAATATACATCCTATGTATAGTAATGGCCTAACACACCATACTCCCTACTACCTTTTTGTATATACTTGGTTCATCTACCTTTTTGATGAAGTCAAACTCTTTGACTAGCACATCAAAACAAATGTTCCAACTCCGTGATGCCTGATTTATCCTATAAAACATTTTGCTCACGTTTCCGTTGCTCCCACTGTCTACAAAGCCCTCTGGCTATGTACTTATAGACGCTCTCTTCCAAATCAATATTTAGAAAAATAGTCATGACACCCAACCGCTAGATATCGTAGTCATGGTATGTAGCCGTGGCAAGTAGGATCTGGATGGACTTAAGCAAAGCTTTGAAAGTCTCAACTTTTCCATGTACACCAAGTAATCTTCTCAAGATATACTTGCTCCTAATGGGGATTTAATGTTAGTGTATATGCCCTAGAGGCCATTACTGTATCATACTAGTATGTATATTACTTGATGGAAGCTTAGGATATTCACAGTTGTATATACAATCTTGCTCGAAATGGTAGTATGCTACTTGGTTTGTCTCTGCTTTAATATGTGTTAGTGTATATGCCCTAGGGGCCATTATTGTATCATACTAGTTTGTATATTACTTAATGGAAGCTTGGGATATTCACATGTATATAACAGTCTTGCTAAACATGGTAGTATGCTACTTGGTTTTTCCTATCTTAATATGTGAGTATACGTATTGATAGAGCTCTTAGGATCTTGCTTGACTACCAGCATTGTGATGACAGTCACACTAGTGGGGGCTAGGTAGTCTACAAGCACATCCTTATTCAGGTCCCTAGTCGTTGGATTATCGAGACAGGACATCGATACTCCGGAGTAGACTAGTGTGTACGCTTCTCATCCCAGTTGGGGAGATGGTCTGTCCCACAGCCGTCAGTACGTCGTACTGGAGATAGTATGCAGGTGCTCGTTAGGTTATGAGTACACCGGACAGGACTCACAGGGAACTGTTGGTTGGTTTTATACCAGTCGTCAGTGAACAGTTCCCAGGTGACTTGAGTACAGCATAGTCCGCAGACTTGACACTGCTACTTCGCCTCGAGTGTGTCCCACTGTTCTTAGATTGCTACCCTACCACGGCTCAAAGGAGTCGTGCAAACAGGTAGCAGTTGGGTGCAGTCCCGAGCACTTGGAGGCAATGGCGGTTAGACAGGATTCGTCTCTCCCGGTATTGGGAGTTGATATCGCGCTGTGTCAGAGAGCCATTACGCAAAGTCCCTGGCCAGGGCAAGCGAGATTTGCTGGTAGGTTCCAGTAGTTTCTCAGGGTGTAATTGGCTTCGCTCCGACACGACTTATACCGCTATTAGGGGACTGACGCTTGCCGCCCCCTAGGCCCGATATGCGATAGTCTTAGACGAACAGACCGGACTGTACGGAGATTGTCACATCAGACTCAGTAGGAGTTCGGATGGGTTTCCTCATCGGCCTTCTTATCGACATCTACCTGGGGACCGTTACGTACAGCTAGTGCCGCATGCGGTCTGTGGTTAAACCCACTGCCAGCGTAGTAGTCGAGTCTCTAGAGTCTCACATAGAGAGTTTCCCTACTCCAGGAGAAACGATATAGAGGTCGTATGGTTTTACGACAAGGGTTCGGACGCATACGTGTGTTTACGCACGTACGACTTTCGGACAGTTTTTACCAGTCGGATTTGGTTTAAGCCAGTTACTGGTATCCGGTTATTGGATTTATACAGTTTAAATTTTTTCCGTATTTTTGCGGAAAGGAGAGGCGTTCTCGTAATTGCGCGAGAAGCTTCTAGAAGGTGGTGACTAAGGGGGTTTAGTTGGCATATACAATGAATGTGATTAGTGAGTCATATGGATGATTCATCCATGTCATTAATGCATCATAAATGCTTAATGACTCATGGAGATGAATCATCACTAGATATTATCAAGCATGGTTGTTAAATTGATTTATTTTCTTTTCTTGATAAAAAGAAATGCTTGATATATATTATCATAACTCATTATTCTCACTTCATTATTATGTTCACCTTCTCTCTCCTCAAGCTCTCCCTCTTCAAACCCTAATCCTCCCCTCTCATGTGTTGAGTACAAGGATTAGTTAGACTTATTAAACCATAACCCTCACTCTATTTCACCTAGCTTCTTTGATAAGCACTTAAAGAAGTTTAGTTGCCTCAAGTTTAGAGGCTAAGCTTGGAGTAAAGCTCTCGGGTGGATCGTCTACTACTTTGAGAAGGCCGAGGAGGAGGTGGAGTTCGTAAAGACGAAGGACATGATTCGATAGGTATAATCCCTAAACATAGTAGTATAGAACTTCTATGTTTGTTGTTAGTTATCGTTTAGCTTCGATTCAAGCGGTTAGTCGATGTTTATACTTTAAACAAGTTTGTTTTTAAAATTTCCGCCTCCCCACAAGTACTGGGGTGTTGTACATCTACTTACAGTGGTATCAGAGCCTCGCTAAACAATAAATAACTTACTTGCAAATTTGTATGAATTTCGAACGGAAAAAACGAAACCGGAAAAGCCCGAAATCATAAGTTTCTGTCGATTTTTAAATGAAGTCCAAAAATTTTTCAGGGATGTTCAGAAAGCTTGAAAAGACAGTAGAAGAACACCCAAGAAAATTGGGCCCCTGAATCGCCTAAAGCGCCGCGGAACCGCGGCGGATCCCACCGATCCGCCGCGATTCCGCCGCCGAGTTGGCGATTCAGGAACCTAATTTTTCTGTGTTGGTTCTCTGGGATATTTGGTATTTTCTGGAATTTTTAATTTTTGCTCAAGTTTCAGATTTACAGAGAAGTATTAGAGCAAAATTAAAGGTGTTTAATTGATCGAAATTATACAGTATTTGCTTGTTGGATTATATCTGTGTTTGTATAATGTGTTCGTAAACCTCCCCTAACTGCTAGTATGTCGGTTGGCAGGGGGTTGCATATTTCTGAAATGGATTTTATCTGTTTGTGCATATGAACTGTGTTGGACTGTTGTGATGTATAGCCGGGGTTATGTGATGGGTTATTATTTAATTCATTTGATGTAAATGTAATTTGTTGTAATATTATTTTGCGGGGCACATCCAGGTTGCGGTTGTAGCCACCGTTGTATTATTTCATTTTACTGTTTTTGCTCCTAGGACAGACCCAAGGTGGGATGCACAAACTGCCGGGCGGGTAGTTTGCCGCACCCGTAGGGGTCTTGGGTGGGGTAATGGCTATTCATCACAACTGTGTAATCCGTCTTTTGTTGCAGGCTCAAAACAAACACGGATTGCTTGCAAATCCAATTAAGTTCATCTGTGATCTGGAATGAATATTATCGCGTCCGACGAATGTAAAATATCTATATATATGATAGCTATTTAGACGTCACTTATGTTTTACACCCGCGCTAGCCCAGCCCCCGCTCTGCCGTTAGTTAAGTAACCTAACGGGTGATGACGGGACCCCGTGGCGAATGCGGATGGCATAAGAGGACGTTGTATTTTCGTTGTTTTCTGCAATGATAGGTTAATGATGGGACGCATTATTTATAATGCAAAGAAAATAAACCAAAAGTTAATCGTTGGAACAATTTAAAAGGAACCACTCGGTTAATTTTAAAAACAGATATTTTTAAATACGTAGCTTTAACCACTCCTTTTAAAAGCTATCAGGTTCCTTCGGTTATATCAAGTTCACTACGTTCACGGTTTCGCCAAAACCATTCGTAGCCCTCCGTCATTTCATTTGGGTATTCAGTAGTATTCAAGCTATGCATTTTGGCCAAAGTCAAGGCATAGTATTTGGTAGCTGCTGGGTTTTCATTTGTTGCATAAGATAGATGAGTTAGTTTGGGACAGTCGTATTATCAGTTGACCAAAGTCAAGGGTATATATGGATGGGTTCAAATTGACAAGATAATGACGGGTATAACTTGACATGTGACTTATGACATTTTGACCAAAGCCAAGGTCATAAGAGCATGGGGCAAAAACTTATATCGGGAATTTCTAAAGAAACTGAAATTTGCAAAGTGATGCATACCATTTGGAGTTTGATGAATGTTGGTAGCATTCCTTCAACATTATCATACGATGATATTTGGATCCCGATCCTACTGTGAGTATATGCTACTTATCAGGAGATTCGTCACTTAACGATCAATGCTATAAACCAAGTAGGTGTCAAGAAAGGTGTCAGCGGGGTTACGCCCCCAGAGAAAAGAGGTTATTTAATTAAGGAACTTTGCGAAAGCGTTGGAAAATCTCCTTCGAAGTATCGACACTAGCCTGGCTGAACGGTTAAGTAAGAATTGTACAGTGAGAATAGTCCTGGCTAATTCTTCTTTTATGGTTTGAGGAAGGATTCGAGAAACAGTGGGAGCCATCCAGTTTAGATAAACTAAAAACCACTCTAAACTTGAAGAGCATCATGCTAAAGAGTTTTCTTTTCTCTCTCCTAATTGCAGCGACCCTGAAAATGACTGGACTTAAGTTACTTTTAGAGAAAAATATACTGACAGGGCCAAACTATAAAGATTGGCTGCGGAATGTCAAAATGGCTTTGACCTATGACAAATTGGGGTACGTCCTCACCGCTACGGCACCTGCTGTCCCTGGTCCCAAATCCAGTAATGCGGATAAGGAAATCAGCAAAACCTGGGATTTCGATTGCGCGAAAGCCAAGTGCATCGTGCTTGCCTCGATGAACAATGAACATCAGAGGAGGTACAAGGATATGGAACTAGATGCCATATTTCTCCATACAAAGGAACTTTATGGAGAGCAATCTCGTATAGCAAGATACGAGACCTCTAAGAACTTGTTTCGAGTGAGGTTGGCTGTCAGGTCATCGGTAGGAGAACATGTCCTAAAGATGATCGGCTATATAGAAGAGCTCGCAGACCTTGGGACGACTTTGGATAATGAGCTCTATACAGACCTTATTCTCCAGTCCCTTCCTTCCACCTACGCCCAGTTTATCCTGAACTTCAACATTCAAAGAAAAGAAGTTGAACTTCCGGAACTCCTGAACATGTTAAGGAGTGCAGAGGGCACCTTGCAGAAGGCAAGGGAAACACCCGCTATGTTTGTTAGCGGTGCATCTTCTTCCGGGTCCAAGTCTAGGGCCAAAGGAAGGAAGAAGAAGGCCGCCACCAAATCTAGAGGAGGTGTTAGTAAGGTGGGAGGGAAGGGAAAGAAAAAGTTTGCGGTACCGGTAGTGGGCCAGGATGAGTGCTTCCATTGTCACAGGAAAGGGCACTGGAAGAAAGATTGCAGGGCGTGGAACGCCAAGAACCAGGAACCGAAGCAAGCTGTGGCTTCGACTTCAGGTGTGTTTGTAATTGAGAATTGTCTGTCAATCAACTCTACTTCCTGGGTATTGGATACCGGATCAGGATCTCATATTTGTAATTCATTGCAGGCACTGAGAAACCGTAGAGTGCTGAAGGAAGGTGATATGACCCTAAAGGTTGCTAACGGAGCTAGCGTGGGAGCTGCGTCCGTCGGAGATTATCACCTAGGATTGACGAGTGGACACATTTTGGTTTTACATAACTGTTTTTTTGTACCAACCTTAACGTGTAATATCATATCAGTTTCCTTGTTATCAAATAAAGGTTATGATTTCACGTTTGTAAGAGATGTTGTTAACATCCACCTTAATCATGGTTTGATTGGGTCCGGTACACTAAATAACGGTATATATGTTTTAAACCAACTCCAAATTTTCAATGTCCAGAACACACTAAAAAGAAAGTCTCCAGATTTAAATAAAGCTTTCTTATGGCATTGTAGACTGGGTCACATCAATGAGAGAAGGTTGACTAAGTTGCATAGAGAAGGATATTTAGACTCGTTCGAATATCAAACTTATGACACTTGTCAATCTTGTCTCAAAGGAAAGATGACAAAGACTCCATTCACTGGACAAGGAGTAAGAGCGAGCGAGCTCTTAGGACTCATACACAGCGATGTATGTGGTCCATTGTCTACACATGCAAGAGGTGGTTTTTCCTATTTCATTACTTTCACGGATGATTACTCAAGATACGGATTCATTTATCTGATGAAACATAAATCCGAGGCTTTTGAGAAATTCCAAGAGTATAAGAATGAAGTAGAAAACCAAACCGGCAAAAGTATCAAGACACTTAGATCTGATCGAGGTGGTGAATACTTGAGTACCGAGTTCCTAGGTTACCTAAAAGAGAAAGGAATTCTCTCTCAGCTTACTCCTCTATACACTCCACAGCATAACGGTGTATCGGAGAGACGGAATCGAACCCTATTGGATATGGTACGATCCATGATGAGTAATGCTGAGTTACCGCGATCTTTTTGGGGTTATGCTCTAGAATCAGCAGCATATCTTCTGAACAGGGCTCCTACCAAGACTGTGCCTACCACTCCATATCAGATGTGGACTGGGAAGAAACCCCATCTTCAGCATATGAAGATTTGGGGATGTCCAGCTTTTATTAAAAAGAAGCATGTGGACAAGCTCGAGGCACGATCAGTAAAATGTATGTTTGTGGGATATCCAAAGAACTCCAAGGGATATTATTTCTATTACTGTCACGACCCGAAAGTACGGAACGTGACTGGCACTTAGATTACGAGACGTCTAAAGGCGTACCGTAACCTAAGTCAGCCAAAGCCCAGAAATCTAACCCAAAATCAAAAGAGAGTGAAGGAAAACCTTAAATGAAAACGGTTTTGAAATCAATTAAGTTGCATAGAATCCAAAAATAAACATCAAAAATTTCTGAAAATTTCGGCAGAGTCTCCCCTGTATTTTCTATCCCCCAAAATGGGTACAACAAGATAATAAACCTGTAATTATAAAAATGGCATCCCCAAGCGGGAGCTAGCTCTTCGCCCAAGGCGGATCACAACCACATGCAATATAATAGTAATATCAAGAAAAAGAGCATAAAAGAGATGCAAATACCAGAAAACACACGTCGGCTCAAGTGAGCGACCCAAAAGAAACCACAAATATACAAATCTCTCGGTCTCATCACTAGGTCGCATATACAATACAAGTGGTAGATGGAGAATACTAGATACAATGATAAAGCAAAAAGGAATAAAGTATACTCGCAACCCACCTACGGGCGATGTCGCGAGTCTGAGCAAAAGAAACTGATGACAAGATAGCCCGCCGCTACGAGACTGACGGGTCCGACCTGCAAGACACTATGGCACAACGGGGGTGAGTTGCCAGCTCGTGAGTAAATATAACATCTAATAAGGCAATCATAAGAATGCACGCAATGCACCACAACATGCATGTCCATATGTGCTATGATATCTCTAGTATGCATGCACAGGTATGCAATGTCATTATTAAGTCTTTAAGTGTTTTAACTGCTAAGGTTATTGAATTCTTAACTTTAGAACATGAATATCTGTATAATGGCTAAATATCATCAAGAAATCATCTGAAAACCCGTGTCAAGCATCGACACCAAAAAGGAATCATATCTGTCTCAATATCGGGCTCCGTCAGTCCGGATCGGCCCATATCATAAATCTCACGACAACGGTCGGTATCCTCCGGATATCCGCGCGCCAGACATCACCGGTATGTAGTCTTCCCCTGCCAGGCTCATCGTCTACAACTCGATCTTCTTGCCCCGGGGTACCATACCGGGCCCACCATGTACCCGAGACGGTTCATCCACTCCTCGAATCGGGTCTCGAAATCCAACAGAAAACATGAAAACTCATGGTGGACGACACATACGTCACGAGAAAACCGCAACTTTGTTTTAAAAAAATGATAAATATAAGCTTTGTTAAATTCTTGCGGTTTTCCCCAAAAAATCCAGAAATCGCAGCAAACTGAAATCCTCAAGAAATCATAATGTCCACATGTTATATATGATAAGTGTCTATGATATCAATGTATATGATGTGAGAGTTTGGCTAGAAATCTATGTAAATATGATAGTAATGCGAGGTATATGCATGCGATACAATCTCAAATATCATGCATGAATGAAATGGCGTTACTAAGCTAAACAGGTTTTATAGTGCACGTGGCATGGAAAATACCAAAGGCGTGTGTGTCACATGAATAGTGCGCGTGCAATAGATGCCAATGGTAAGGTGTTCGTGTCCTACGAAATGATATCGCATATGTATATATGAATGTCATATGAATGTCCATGCAATCTAGTATAGGGTTAGCTGTGAGGGTATGCCATGTACATAAATGGATAAGCTAGTTAACAATATAATTATTGCATAAAGTAGGGTAATCCTAACTAGCGAGGGGGGGGCCTCACGCCATCCAGACGATTCCCCCATAGATGAATATATCTACTCACCAGAAATCCCTGCTAATCTGATCCGGCCACCGCTTTGCCTTTGCGCGCCGTGTCCGATGTTTCTCCGACCGATCCTAAATTTGCACAATACCAAGCATAAGATTACAACACCTAAAACGATGCAAGTCACTATATACAATTATCAACGCTCTCAAATTAATCATAGCACGCCCTCGGTGCGTGGGAAAACGCACGAAAATCGCTAATTTTTAGCTAAAATCGTCATTTCGGGGAAATCGACAAAACTACAACCCGACTAGACGAAACCCCGCGTTCGCGCACTCTAATAATTCTATACGAAGCTAATAATATTGCTAACCTAACGCAATTTGAACGCATACTATTTTTCGTAAAAATCTAGTAAGCGATTTTCAAACCAAATCGATACAAACATTGAAATTTGTCGTTTTAGCGAGCATACCAATACACAATTAACCACTCCAATCACCTAGATAACCATCCCTAACATAATCCAACCATTATGCTACAAACCCTAATTTCTAAAATCAAAACCTTCTCTTGATTTTTCCTAATCAAACATTTACTACTAAACTAATATTTAGAATTGAAATTCTAGCACAATTAAACCACAAGTAAGCAAACTAGTTTAGAATTTTTACCTCCCCAATTGAATCCTAGCATGATCAAGTCACCAAGAAGCCTCCTTTCATCAAGTTTTTAAACTAATTTGGGTTGAATAGGGCATGGATTAGGGATTGGCTTTGAAAGGAGATGGAAAAATGTGAATTTTTGTTGATTTTTAGCAAGAAAAAAGGAGCAAGAATGGAGTGGGAAGTGGGGAATTGCTGCTGGAAGGGGTCGGCTGCAGCAATGAAGAGGAGTTTGGGATTTTTGGGAGAAGTTTCTAGGACCAAAACACCCCCATGTTATCATTTAATGCATTTCTTTTCAACATTTTACAAAAAAACCCTTATTTTACCTCATTTTTCATTAAATTTCCTTCCTTAAAACTAAAAGTTTGCAAGCCATGATATAATTTTATTAACACCATATTTTAGCTTATAAAGAATCCTAATTAATAAATTTACCTAATTAAATTTGTATTTATCCCTAATTAAATGTATTTAAAAAGGCTTAAAATAATAAAAAAATAATTAATTACGAATTTTTTTTTATTTAACTAGAAAATTATAAATGACATTTTAGTGACAAAATTATAGTAATATCTTATTTAAATTTTGTATAATTAGGTCTACAATGAAAAATATCAATTTTGACTTTTTACGGAAAAAGCCGAAAAATTGGCCGATTACCGAAAAACTGCCTAAACGATTTTCGAAGGGTTACAATCTTCCCCCCTTAAAGAAATTCGGTCCCCGAATTTAGAATTTAACTACGCGTACCTTCAAAAAGATGGGGATATCTCTTCCTCATCTCGACCTCGGTCTCCCAGGTGACCTCCTCGCTGTTCGGGCCACGCCAAAGAACCTTGACAGACGATATGACCTTCGACCTCAATTTTTTCACCTGCCGATCCAAGATGACAACCGGCTGCTCGGTGAAAGAAAGGTCACGCTCTAACTGGATCGTCTGGTGCTGAATCGCCTGGGAAGGATCATGAAGGTACTTGCGGAGCATCGAGACATGGAATACGGGGTGAACATCGGGGAAGCTGGGCGGAAGAGCTAACCGATAAGCGACTGGACCAACACGCTCTAGGATCTCGAAAGGACCAACATATCTAGGACTCAGTTTCCCTTTCCGCCCAAATCTCATCACACCCTTCATCGGAGAGACCTTCAGGAAAACATGATCGCCAACAGCGAACTCGAGTCGGCGACGACGCCTGTCAGCATAAGATTTCTGCCTGCTCTGTGCCGCTCTCATCCTGTCCCGAATCAGCTGTATTTTCTCGGTCGTCTCCTGTACGATCTGCGGCCCCAAAATACTGCTCTCCCTGAGCTCTGTCCAACATACAGGCGATCGACATCTCCTCCCATATAGAGCCTCAAAAGGTGCCATCTGAATCGTCTCCTGGAAGCTATTATTGTAGGAAAACTCGATCAAAGGCAAATGACGATCCCAGCTACCACCGAAATCCAAAACAAAAGCTCTGAGCATGTCCTCAAGAGTCTGAATCGTACGCTCCGACTGACCGTCAGTCTGAGGATGAAAGGCTGTGCTAAAACTCAATCGGGTGCCCAAAGCTTCCTGTAGTTTCTGCCACAATCGGCTGGTAAACTGGGTGCCACGGTCGGACACGATGCAAGTCGGAACACCATGCAGTCGCACAATCTCATCAATATAAACCTGGGCGTACTGAGAAAATCCAAAAGTGGTCTTCACTGGCAGAAAGTGAGCCGCTTTCGTCAGTCGATCCACAATCACCCAAATAGAGTCATACCCTCGACTGGTCCTGGGTAGACCCACAACGAAGTCCATGGAGACCTGCTCCCACTTCCACTCAGGGATGGGCAAAGGCTGTAACTCGCCGGCTGGCCTCTGGTGCTCAGCCTTGACTTGCTGACAAGTCAGGCATCTCGACACAAAGTCCGTAATATCCTTCTTCATCCCGTCCCACCAGTAAACCTCTCTCAAATCACGATACATCTTGGTGGAACCTGGATGCACACTGTATACGGATCTATGTGCCTCCTCGAGAATATCACGCCTCAGTCCCTCTGAATCTGGCACACACAGTCGAGTCCCAAATCGAAGTATCCCCTGATCATCAATCACGAACTCAGAAACTCTGCCCTGTCGAATCTGCTCAATGATCTCTAATGTACGGGCATCGCCGGACTGTGCCTCGTGGATACGATCAAGTAACTGTGGGCGTGCTCTGAAATGGGCCAGCTGTCCTCCTGTAGGAGTAAACTCGAACTGCGCTCTGCTATCACATAAAACCTGCCAATCCGCCGTCGACTGCATCTGTGCTGCGCTCAAACAAGATAAGCTACCTCCGGGCCTCCTACTCAAAGCATCTGCCACCACATTCGCCTTGCCCGGATGGTATAAAATCTCGCAGTCATAATCCTTCACCAACTCCATCCAACGGCGCTGTCTCAGGTTCAGGTCTCGCTGCTGGAAGATATACTTCAAACTCTTGTGGTCAGTGAATATCTGGCACGACTCACCGTATAGGTAATGTCTCCAGATCTTAAGTGCAAATACCACTGCAGCCATCTCTAAATCATGGGTGGGGTAGTTCTGCTCGTGTTTCCTCAGCTGCCGAGAAGCATACGCGATAACTCTGTCGTGCTGCATCAACACACATCCCATCCCCACTCTAGAAGCATCATAATATACCACGAACCCGCCTGATCCTGAAGGCAATGCTAACACTGGTGCAGTAGTCAGACGAGTTTTCAACTGCTGGAAGCTATCCTCATATGCCTGGGTCCAATCAAAAGGAACCCCCTTCCGGGTCAACCCGGTCAACGGTGCAGCAATGCGGGAGAAATCCTGGACGAAACGTCGATAATAGCCGGCCAGACCTAGAAAGCTGTGAACCTCTGTGACTGATACCGGTCTAGGCCAACGCTGAACTGCCTCGATCTTCTTCGGGTCCACGCAAATACCATCTCTCGTCACCACATGACCCAAGAAGTCGACACTGTCTAGCCAGAATGCGCACTTGGAGAATTTGGCGAACAGCTGATGCTCCCTCAAAGTCTGCAATGTGATACGTAGGTGCTGCTCATGCTCCTCCCGGCTCCGAGAATAAACCAAGATGTCGTCAATGAACACAATGATGAACTGATCGAGATACGGCCTGAATACGCGGTTCATCAAATCCATAAAAGCTGCCGGGGCATTGGTGAGCCCGAACGACATCACCAAGAACTCATAATGACCATAACGAGTACGGAAGGCGGTCTTCGGAATATCCTCCTTCCGAACCTGTAACTGGTGATAACCTGACCGTAAATCAACCTTCGAGAAAAACCCTGCACCCTGGAGCTGATCAAATAAGTCATCAATGCGGGGTAGGGGATACCTGTTCCGCACAGTAACTCGGTTCAGCTGACGATAATCAATGCATAAGCGCATACTTCCGTCCTTCTTCTTAACAAACAAGACGGGAGCGCCCCAAGGTGACACACTCGGTCGGATAAGCCCTTTGTCCAGCAAGTCCTGTAACTGATCCTTTAGCTCTCTCAGCTCCGCCGGGGCCATCCGATAAGGAGGTATAGAAATAGGCCCCGTGCCGGGGATCAAGTCAATACAGAACTCAATCTCGCGCTCTGGTGGCAGACCAGGCAGCTCGTCAGGGAATACATCAGGGAACTCTCTCACAATAGGGACCTGATCCAAAGGAACCTCTGTGGAGCTAGTATCACAAACATAGGCTAAGAATCCCTGACACCCTTTCCTTAAGAGCTGACCAGCGCGAAGAGAAGAAATCAAGCTGGGAAGGGTAGCGCTACGATCTCCCTGAATAATAAGAACCGGCTCACCAGGAAAACTGAATCTGACTGCTTTTTCACGGCATTCCACGGATGCATAACAGGTGGCTAACCAGTCCATACCAAGAAGAACGTCAAAGTCTAGCATATCGAGGAGAATCAAATCTACTGAAGAATCTCTCTCCCCGATACGAACGGAACAAGATCGGTATACAAAACGGGCAACAAAAGACTCGCCTACCGGGGTAATAACGACAAGCGGCTGATCTAACGGACAAGACTCTCGGCCCAACCTCGGTGCAAAATACGTGGATACATAGGAATGTGTGGAGCCTGGATCAAATAATACCCGTGCATCAAAAGAACATACTGGCAGAGTACCTGTCACGACGGCATTGGATGCCTGTGCATCCTGAGGAGTCAACGCGAACACTCGGGCCTGTCCACCACTAATAGCTGGCTGTGCTCTGCCTCTACCTCGGCCTCTGCCTCTGCCTCTGTCGCCTCGTCCTCTCGGAACCGGACCGCCACGCCCACGGCCTCTAGAAGCATCTGGCTGGCGTGAAGCATCATCAGGAGTAGGAAGTAAAGCTCTCTGAGAAGGTGGTGAGGGTGGTAAAGTCACATGCGGGACTGTCGCCGTGCCCGGACGTCCCATGGTACAGTCTCTGACATGGTGGTACTGACTCCCACACCGAAAACATCCTGGAGACGACTGCTGGGTCTGTGGATATGAACCAAATAACTGACCTCGTCTCAATCCTCTGCCTTCGCCATCTCCCGGAAATAATCTATCACGATGTCTACCCATCTGCCGCTGAGCTGGCGTATCAGTACGGATCCTCTTCGGCCCAGAAACGACCGGAGTCTCAGAAATACGCTCCTCCAAAAGTAAGGTTGCATCCATCGCGGCTGCGTATGTATCAAAGTGCTGGGTGCCGATGGCAAGGAATAGCTGTGTATCAAGCCCTCGCACAAACCTCTTTATTCTCTTCTCTTCTGTGTCGACTAGGTATGGAGCATATCGAGACAACTGGGTAAACTGTATATCATACTCCGACACTGTCATCCCAGGAGTCTTGCGCAAAGACTCAAAACTACGGGCTCGAGCATCTCGAACACTCTCCGGAAGAAAACGGGCAAGAAATGCAGCTGTAAACTCATCCCAGGTCATAGAAGGCATACCTGCAGCTCGGCCTCTCTCTACTGAGTCGTACCATATCTGGGCAAGACCCTCCAGACGAAAACTCGCAAACTCCACCAATCTATCCTCAGAACACCTCAACGAACGGCCAATCCGTGCCATCCTATCAAGAAATGCCTGTGGGTCCTCTGTCGCATCTGTACCGGTAAAAGCTGGAGGTCTCAATCTCATGAACTCCTGTAGTGAAACAGGGATAGTCTCCGTAGTAGCAGCAGGAGTGACCATCTGTGCAGCAGGTACGATCGTGGTCTGTGCGGTGGAAGGAACGTCCTTGGATCTCTGTGCCCGGCTGGACTCAACTAAAGATCCCATCATCTGCCGCAACTCTTGCATGCCGGCCTCTAATCTGGCAATACGGTCTGGATAAGGCGGATCAGTAGGACCCTGAGGGGTAGGAGTATCCTCCCGCTCGATCCTCGCCTCAGACGGGCCCGCCCGAATCTCATCCCTAGCGGCAGCCCGCTGAGCTCTCGTAGTCTTTGGCGGCATCGAAGCTGGAATAAGAAATAGAACTGATAAGGATATTGCAATTGGATCAAGGGATGCAAGGAATCACGAAAGGAAATACAAGCAATTATGTCCTAAGGTCACTTAGGCGGAGTACCGTATCGTAAGTATGCCGCGGATCATACCCACGCTACGCCACTCTGCTTAAGTCACCTACTCCATCTACCAAGGTCGTCCTACACTCAGAAAGGTAAAACCTACGCTCTGATACCAACTTTGTCACGACCCGAAAGTACGGAACGTGACTGGCACTTAGATTACGAGACGTCTAAAGGCGTACCGTAACCTAAGTCAGCCAAAGCCCAGAAATCTAACCCAAAATCAAAAGAGAGTGAAGGAAAACCTTAAATGAAAACGGTTTTGAAATCAATTAAGTTGCATAGAATCCAAAAAAAAACATCAAAAATTTCTGAAAATTTCGGCAGAGTCTCCCCTGTATTTTCTATCCCCCAAAATGGGTACAACAAGATAATAAACCTGTAATTATAAAAATGGCATCCCCAAGCGGGAGCTAGCTCTTCGCCCAAGGCGGATCACAACCACATGCAATATAATAGTAATATCAAGAAAAAGAGCATAAAAGAGATGCAAATACCAGAAAACACACGTCGGCTCAAGTGAGCGACCCAAAAGAAACCACAAATATACAAATTTCTCGGTCTCATCACTAGGTCGCATAGACAATACAAGTGGTAGATGGAGAATACTAGATACAATGATAAAGCAAAAAGGAATAAAGTATACTCGCAACCCACCTACGGGCGATGTCGCGAGTCTGAGCAAAAGAAACTGATGACAAGATAGCCCGCCGCTACGAGACTGATGGGTCCGACCTGCAAGACACTGTGGCACAACGGGGGTGAGTTGCCAGCTCGTGAGTAAATATAACATCTAATAAGGCAATCGTAAGAATGCACGCAATGCACCACAACATGCATGTCCATATGTGCTATGATATCTCTAGTATGCATGCACAGGTATGCAATGTCATTATTAAGTCTTTAAGTGTTTTAACTGCTAAGGTTATTGAATTCTTAACTTTAGAACATGAATATCTGTATAATGGCTAAATATCATCAAGAAATCATCTGAAAACCCGTGTCAAGCATCGACACCAAAAAGGAATCATATCTGTCTCAATATCGGGCTCCGTCAGTCCGGATCGGCCCATATCATAAATCTCACGACAACGGTCGGTATCCTCCGGATATCCGCGCGCCAGACATCACCGGTATGTAGTCTTCCCCTGCCAGGCTCATCGTCTACAACTCGATCTTCTTGCCCCGAGGTACCATACCGGGCCCACCATGTACCCGAGACGGTTCATCCACTCCTCGAATCGGGTCTCGAAATCCAACAGAAAACATGAAAACTCATGGTGGACGACACATACGTCACGAGAAAACCGCAACTTTGTTTTAAAAAAATGAAAAATATAAGCTTTGTTAAATTCTTGCGGTTTTCCCCAAAAAATCCAGAAATCGCAGCAAACTAAAATCCTCAAGAAATCATAATGTCCACATGTTATATATGATAAGTGTCTATGATATCAATGTATATGATGTGAGAGTTTGGCTAGAAATCTATGTAAATATGATAGTAATGCGAGGTATATGCATGCGATACAATCTCAAATATCATGCATGAATGAAATGGCGTTACTAAGCTAAACAGGTTTTATAGTGCACGTGGCATGGCAAATACCAAAGGCGTGTGTGTCACATGAATAGTGCGCGTGCAATAGATGCCAATGGTAAGGTGTTCGTGTCCTACGAAATGATATCGCATATGTATATATGAATGTCATATGAATGTCCATGCAATCTAGTATAGGGTTAGCTGTGAGGGTATGCCATGTACATAAATGGATAAGCTAGCTAACAATATAATTATTGCATAAAGTAGGGTAATCCTAACTAGCGGGGGGGGGGGGGCTCACGCCATCCAGACGATTCCCCCATAGATGAATATATCTACTCACCAGAAATCCCTGCTAATCTGATCCGGCCGCCGCTTTGCCTTTGCGCGCCGTGTCCGATGTTTCTCCGACCGATCCTAAATTTGCACAATACCAAGCATAAGATTACAACACCTAAAACGATGCAAGTCACTATATACAATTATCAACGCTCTCAAATTAATCATAGCATGCCCTCGGTGCGCGGGAAAACGCACGAAAATCGCTAATTTTTAGCTAAAATCGTCATTTCGGGGAAATCGACAAAACTACAACCCGACTAGACGAAACCCCGCGTTCGCGCACTTTAATAATCCTATACGAAGCTAATAATATTGCTAACCTAACGCAATTTGAACGCATACTATTTTTCGTAAAAATCTAGTAAGCGATTTTCAAACCAAATCGATACAAACATTGAAATTTGTCGTTTTAGCGAGCATACCAATACACAATTAACCACTCCAATCACCTAGATAACCATCCCTAACATAATCCAACCATTATGCTACAAACCCTAATTTCTAAAATCAAAACCTTCTCTTGATTTTTCCTAATCAAACATTTACTACTAAACTAATATTTAGAATTGAAATTCTAGCACAATTAAACCACAAGTAAGCAAACTAGTTTAGAATTTTTACCTCCCCAATTGAATCCTAGCATGATCAAGTCACCAAGAAGCCTCCTTTCATCAAGATTTTAAACTAATTTGGGTTGAAGAGGGCATGGATTAGGGATTGGCTTTGAAAGGAGATGGAAAAATGTGAATTTTTGTTGATTTTTAGCAAGAAAAAAGGAGCAAGAATGGAGTGGGAAGTGGGGAATTGCTGCTGGAAGGGGTCGGCTGCAGCAATGAAGAGGAGTTTGGGATTTTTGGGAGAAGTTTCTAGGACCAAAACACCCCCATGTTATCATTTAATGCATTTCTTTTCAACATTTTACAAAAAAACCCTTATTTTACCTCATTTTTCATTAAATTTCCTTCCTTAAAACTAAAAGTTTGCAAGCCATGATATAATTTTATTAACACCATATTTTAGCTTATAAAGACTCCTAATTAAGAAATTTACCTAATTAAATTTGTATTTATCCCTAATTAAATGTATTTAAAAAGGCTTAAAATAATAAAAAAATAATTAATTACGAATTTTTTTTTATTTAACTAGAAAATTATAAATGACATTTTAGTGACAAAATTATAGTAATATCTTATTTAAATTTTGTATAATTAGGTCTACAATGAAAAATATCAATTATGATTTTTTACGGAAAAAGCCGAAAAATTGGCCGATTACCGAAAAACTGCCTAAACGATTTTCGAAGGGTTACAATTACGCAGAGGAACAAAAGGTTTTTGTTTCTCGTAATTCCCATTTTCTAGAACATCGGTTTTTAGAAAAGGAAATAAGTGGGAGCGAAATAGAACTGGAAGAAATTCCAGAACCACAAGCTGCTTCTGAAAGTTTGGTAGAACCGGAAGTTCAAGAAGAACAGAACATTCCCGCACCCCTCCGCAGGAGTAGTAGGCCGTCTCATCCGCCTGAGAGATACTACGGTTTTCTCATAGATGGGGATAGAGAGGATTTCATCATAGATGATGATGAACCTACTGACTTCCAGCAGGCCATCCAGAGCGGCGACTCGGTACGATGGCTAGATGCAATGCGAACCGAAATGGAGTCCATGTACACCAAAAAAGTATGGACTTTGGACTTTGCTCCAGATGGGGTAAAACCCATAGGATGCAAATGGATCTTCAAGAAAAAGATTGGTGTAGATGGACAGGTGGAAACCTATAAGGCTAGACTTGTTGCAAAGGGTTTTCGTCAAAGACCTGGTTTGGACTATGACGAAACTTTTTCTCCAATGGCTATGCTCAAATCCATTCGGGTCCTTCTTGCTATTGCTGCCTTCCATGATTATGAAATCTGGCAGATGGACGTAAAGACGGCTTTTCTAAATGGAAATTTAGAAGAGTGCGTCTATATGGATCAGCCAGAGGGTTTCAATCAGAGTGGGAGCAGCGGGAAAATATGCAAGCTGCTTAAGTCCATTTATGGACTAAAGCAGGCATCGCGGAGTTGGAACATCTGTTTTGATGAGACAGTCAAAGAATATGACTTTATCAAAAATCCAGATGAACCGTACATATATAGTAAAGTTGTAGCCAGAAGTGTCGTATTTCTCGTCTTGTACGTGGATGACATTCTATTGATAGGAAATGACATTCCTATGCGACAATCTGTCAAAGGATTCTTGTCACACAGGTTCTCCATGAAAGACCTGGGTGATGCCTCTTACATTCTGGGGATCCGGATCTATCGTGATAGATCCAAGAGGATGTTGGGACTTTCGCAGTCCAGGTATATCGACACTGTACTGAAAAGATTCAGTATGGAAGATTCTAAGCGCGGTAATCTACCGGCTTGTCACGGAATCACCCTCTCCAAAGAGATGTCTCCCAAGACTGATTTGGAAAGGGAACGCATGTCTATTATACCCTACGCTTCTGCGGTAGGCTCTATAATGTATGCGATGTTGTGCACCAGACCAGATGTAGCTTACGCACTGAGCGTGGTAAGCCGGTATCAGTCAGACCCAGGGAAGAAGCACTGGATAGCAGTAAAGAACATTCTCAAGTACCTAAGAAGGACTAAGGAGATGTTCTTGGTTTACGGCGGAAAAGACCTCAGGTTGGAGGCCTTTGCTGATTCCGGCTTCCAGAGTGATAAGGACGATTCCAAGTCCATGTCGGGTTATGTCTTTACCCTCAATGGAGGGGCGGTGTGCTGGAAGAGTTCCAAGCAGGACACCGTTGCTGACTCGACGATGGAAGCGGAGTATATAGCTGCTTGCGATGCCGCAAAAGAAGCAGTCTGGATGAAGAAGTTCCAAACAGAACTTCAGGTGGTTCCTACCATAGTTGATCCAATACCTCTGTATTGTGACAACAACAGAGCTATAGCTTTAGCGAAGGAACCAAGGTCCCATCAGAAGTCCAGACACATCTTAAGGCGGTATCACCTGATCAGGGAGATCATTGATCGTCAGGAGATCGAGGTTCGGAGAGTTGCTTCTGAAGAGAACATTGCTGATCCATTCACAAAGGCCCTACCTCAGATTCAGTTCGAGAGGCTACTCGAGATCATCAGTCTTCGATATGCCAGTACTTGGCCCTAGTGCAAGTGGGAGATTGTTAGTGTATATGCCCTAGGGGCCATTATTGTATCATACTAGTTTGTATATTACTTAATGGAAGCTTGCGATATTCACATGTATATAACAGTCTTGCTAAACATGGTAGTATGCTACTTGGTTTTTCCTATCTTAATATGTGAGTATACGTATTGATAGAGCTCTTAGGATCTTGCTTGACTACCAGCGTTGTGATGGCAGTCACACTAGTGGGGGCTGGGTAGTCTACAAGCACATCCTTATTCAGGTCCCTAGTCGTTGAATTATCGAGACAGGGCATCGATACTCCGGAGTAGACTAGTGTGTACGCTTCTCATCCCAGTTGGGGAGATGGTCTGTCCCACAGCCGTCAGTACGTCGTACTGGAGATAGTATGCAGGTGCTCGTTAGGTTACGGGTACACCGGACAGGACTCACAGGGAACTGTTGGTTGGTTTTATACCAGAGGTCAGTGAACAGTTCCCAGGTGACATGAGTACAGCATAGTCCGCAGACTTGACACTGCTACTTCGCCTCGAGTGTGTCCCACTGTTCTTAGATTGCTACCCTACCACGGCTCAAAGGAGTCGTGCAAACAGGTAGCAGTTGGGTACAGTCCCGAGCACTTGGAGGCAATGGCGGTTAGACAGGATTCGTCTCTCCCGGTATTGGGAGTTGATATCGCGCTGTGTCAGAGAGCCATTACACAAAGTCCCTGGCTAGGGAAAGCGAGATTTGCTGGTAGGTTCCAGTAGTTTCTCAGGGTGTAATGGGCTTCGCTCCGACACGACTTATACCGCTATTAGGGGACTGACGCTTGCCGCCCCCCTAGGCCTGATATACGATAGTCTTAGACGAACAGACCGGACTGTACGGAGATTGTCACATCAGACTCAGTAGGAGTTCGGATGGGTTTCCTCATCGGCCTTCTTATCGACATCTACCTGGGGACCATTACGTACAGCTAGTGCCGCTTGCGGTCTATGGTTAAACCCACTGCCAGCGTAGTAGTCGAGTCTCTAGAGTCCCACACAGAGAGTTTCCCTACTCCAGGCGAAACGATATAGAGGTCGTATGGTTTTACGACAAGGGTTCGGACGCATACGTGTGTTTACGCACGTACGACTTTCGGACAGTTTTTACCAGTCGGCTTTGGTTTAAGCCAGTTACTGGTATCCGGTTATTGGATTTATACAGTCTAAAGTTTTTCCGTATTTTTGCGGAAAGAAGGGGCGTTCTCGTAATTGCGCGAGAAGCTTCTAGAAGGTGGTGACTAAGGGGGTTTAGGTGGCATATACAATGAATGTGATTAGTGAGTCATATGGATGATTCATCCATGTCATTAATGCATCATAAATGCTTAATGACTCATGGAGATGAATCATCACTAGATATTATGAAGCATGGTTGTTAAATTGATTTATTTTCTTTTCTTGATAAAAAGAAATGCTTGATATATATTATCATAACTCATTATTCTCACTTCATTATTATGTTCACCTTCTCTCTCCTCAAGCTCTCCCTCTTCAAACCCTAATCCTCCCCTCTCATGTGTTGAGTACAAGGATTAGTTAGACTTATTAAACCATAACCCTCACTCTATTTCACCTAGCTTCTTTGATAAGCACTTAAAGAAGTTTAGTTGCCTCAAGTTTAGAGGCTAAGCTTGGAGTAAAGCTCTCGGGTGGATCGTCTACTACTTCGAGAAGGCCGAGGAGAAGGTGGAGTTCGCAAAGACGAAGGACACGATTCGATAGGTAGAATCCCTAAACGTAGTAGTATAGAACTTCTATGTTTGTTGTTAGTTATCGTTTAGCTTCGATTCAAGCGGTTAGTCGATGTTTATACTTTAAACAAGTTCGTTTTTAAAATTTCCGCCTCCCCACAAGTACTGGGGTGTTGTACATCGACTTACAATATATGCATGTGTTTCTTTTAGCATATCGCTTATATACATATTAGTAGAGCCCTTAGGATCTTTGCTTGATTACCAGCGTTGTGATGGCGCTCACACTCATGGGGGCTGGGTAATCCATAAGCACATCCTTATACAGGTCCCTAGTCATTAGACTATCGAGACAGGGCATCGATACTCCGGAGTAAACTAGCGTATGCGCTTCTCATCCCAGCGTGGGAGACGGTCTGTCCCACAGCCGTCAGTACGTCGTACTTGAGATAGTATGCGGGTGCTCGTTAGGTTACGAGTACACTGGACAGGACTCATCGGGAACTGTTGGTTGGTATTATACCTATCGTCAGTTATCAGTTTCCAGGTGATATGAGTACAGCTTAGTCCGCTGACTTGACACTGTCACTTCGCCTCGAGTGTGTTCCCACTGTACTTTGATTACTACCCTACCACGGCTCAAAGGAGTCGTGCAAACAGGTAGTAGTTGGGTGCAGTCCCGAAGCACTTGGAGGCAGTGACGGTTAGACACGATTCGTCTCTCCCGGTATTGGGGGTTGACATCGCGCTGTGTCTAGTGTTAGTTATATGTATGCCCTAGAGGCCATTACTGTACATTGGATGTATACTGTAGTGGATGCTGGGACGTATATAGGGAGGACTTTCTTGCTCGACATGATAGTATGCTATCTGGTTACCCTTTACCTTAACGTGTATACTGATTGTCTCTCTGTTACATGTTGGTAAAGCCCTTAGGATCTGTACTTGACTACCTGGACTATGATGCGGATCATACTAGTGGGGACATGGTAGTCCATAAGTACATCCTTCAAAGTCCCTAGTCGTGGGTGTATCGAGACGGGGCATCGATATACCAGAGTAGACTAGTGTATACCTTCTCGACCCATACAGATGGGCGATGGATGATCCCATATCCATTGGTGTTTGACATCAGAGATGATATACGGGTGCTCAGTAGAGACTGGGTACACTGGACGGACTCGCCGAGAACTCCCAGATGGTATTATACCTCACGTCAGATGGCAGTTCTCTGGTGACACTGGTACAGAGTAGTCTGTTGACCCGAGATCGTCATAGAGTCTCGTGTGGTTCCCACTGTGCTTTGATTTCCATCTTACCACGTCCAAGAGGGCGTGCAAAATGGTGGTTTTTGGGTACAGTCCCGAGTCACATGGAGGCAATGAGCGATAGGAGGGGATTCGTCTCTCCCGGTATAGGGGGTTGATGTTGCGCTGTGTTCGATTGGCAATAACAGGAAATCCCTGGCCAGGGTTGCTGAGATTTACTGGTAAGTGTTACCAGTAGTTTCTCGAATTGTTATAGACCTCATATCGACACGACTTATCGAGCTATTGGGGTCTGACGTTTACCACCCCTAGGCGAGATATGCGACATATCAGACGATCAGACCGGACTGTACGGTAGTGTTACTGGTCGGATTCACTGGAGTGTGAGCGGGCTTGCTCGTCGATCTTCAGATCGCTCAATACCCGGGTGGCCGTTACGTTTAGCAGACCGCTTGCGGCTTGTGGGTGTTTGATATGATCATCATCTGCTGCCGGCGTATTGACGAGTCTTTAGAGTCCTACACAGAGGTTTCCTGGCTCAAGCGAAACGAAATAGGAGCGCATATGAGATATGTGCGGGACCGAGAATAATGCGTGTATGTGATACCGTATTCCATTCTCGCGATGAATGTGTCGAATGGTTGTATGCGATATAACCTAGTTATCGAATCAAGGATTGATTCGATAAGCCGATACATTCTATACTAGTCGGTTGTGTGCGACATGACCGGATCATTGAATCAAGTGTTGATTTAATGATTTAATGTATAATTATATATATGATATATTACTTTGCATTAACTAGTATTGGTTCACTTTAAATGGATTTTCTCGCTCGGATGTGCGCATTACATATGCGATATGATTTTGTGCACTTGCTTGTATCATGTTTGATGATGCATGCTTTTTGGTTAAGTGTAAAGTATTAAACCTTGGTTAATGAAATGGTTAGGGTTTATAATTTAGTTATTCATTTATCTTATTTAGTTATCCATTTATTTTTGATAAATGAATAAAAGAAAGAGAAAAGGATGGTGGCTTCTTTTGTTGTTTTGTTAAAGCTTCATGAAGCTTTGACTTAGTCCACTATTCTTATCTCATCCTTAACCCTAACCATACCACTCAACCATGATTAATTCTCTACACTAAACCATGGTTCTAAGATGATAAGAATGTATTATTCTTTTCTTTTTACAATTATCTTATCATAAGCTTCTTCTTCTTCTTCCTTGACTTCAAGAAGAAAAGCTTCACCTCCATCAATGGTGATTGATGCATATGAGTGAGAAATCCAATTCTAAAGTCAACCCACTTCCTATTTCTTCATCCTCTACCTCTTGCCAAGTAGTAGAGAGTGTTTACTTCACAAGTTTCTTGACTTGGTGAAGTCGGAGCTTGATTTAGCGATGCCTCGACGTAGATCATCTTCGGCATGGACATCGACGACCTAGCTTGCCCATTCTCCGACGAAGCCGATCCTAGAGCCCGGATTTGACTTGGACAGCGGAGAGGACCTCGTTGCGGAGCTATGGAGGTGGAGCACCGGATCTACAAAGGTTGTATTTCCGTTTTCTCATTAGTTAAGTGTTAACTAGTTAGCTTTTTCGCCTAGAAATCTAGCAAACGATCTGTAGTTTAGGGTTTGTAGGCACCGTAAAATTTGAAATTGGCATGTTCGATTCTTTGCGAGACCTCTTGGGAGTGCCTAGGAACCCTACAGTGGTATCAGAGCCTAGCTAGAGCCTTAGGCGAAGCGTAGACGGAATTTGAAGTCCGAACGACCCAAAACCGAAACCCAAAATATGCTCTCTGTACTTTTTTGAAAACAGTGGATTTTTCCAAATTAAAAATTGCTAAAAAATTCAGCAGGGAAAAATAAGAATTACGGTGCAAAAAGTTTCTGGTGAACAGTATTTTTCGCGGCGGATCAGCGGCAGAAGCATGGCTTCTGCGGCTGATCAGCGGCCACTTGGTGACGTCAGCCCACTTTGTTTGCACAGTAACTCCTGATAAATTCTGCTGATTTTCTGGGAATTTTTAATATTGATTCAAGAGTTGAATTTTCTGCAATTGTTTTGGGGATTCGGTGTTTCGATCGGGGTATCAAATTTTGTCTATTTGGCTTTCCGGATAAATTTTAGAATATGTTAAAAAGTTCGACCGGATATAAATACCCAATTTTTCCCCTGTCGGGAAATTTCCAAGTGTTGGATTTTTCCGTAGTTTAACGACGTTCTAAGTAGTGCAAGTAACTCGATGGTCCCTCTAGAAGACAACAAACCTTAACTCGATTATGTGACCGTCTTGAACTGCCCTTTGAACCTTCGGGTTTGGGGCAGTACGGCGTGCCACATGTGAGGCGTTGGCTTGACCCTTCTACGGCTGGACCGTTGGTACTGAGGTACGAACTGAATGTTGTTAGACTTATTTCATGTGTTGATCTGTATTGGGAAAACTTGGGTGTTCGATTGTTCGATCGGAAAGTTTAACATTTTCTATTTATCTGGGATGGGATACAATAATTGGAATTCGCAAAAGTTATGTGATAACTGAATGAATGTTATAAACATAGCAGTTTAGTCTCACTTGATCGGTTGCCACGGAATTTTGATGTGATCAAAAGTCCGTCGCAATCGCGTAGCGTACGCGGATACTCGCCGGGTAAACTTAATAGACAGCCTCACTCCATAGCCCCGACCAAGTGACTGTAGGAGAACCCCGTCGCCGATGTTGGAGATAGTGCCCTCAAAGTCAATTATTAGGTCACAGGTACGTGATTGTAATGATTGAGGGAGGACCTATCCCGGTAGGACAGTCTTACTCGAGATGATAGTATGCTATCTGGTTTACCTTTATCATCGTGTACTGCTTTAGGTGACATGACACGTCGCTATTACACGTTGATAGAGCCCCTAGGATTCTTGCTTGACCACCAGCAGTATGAGGGCGATCATATAAGTGGGAGCTGGGGGTCTACAAGCATATCCTTAAAAGGTCCCTAGTCGTGGGAGTTTCGAGACCGGGCATCGATACTCCATTAGTAGACTAGTGTATACAGTCGAGACCCCGACGAGGGGCGGTGGCTGGTCTCACAAGCCACTGGTGTCAGTTGGATCACCTAAGATGTATACAGGTGCTCATTGGGTTATGAGTACACCGGACAGGACTCGCCGGGAACATGCTAGTTGGTCATATACCAGACGTCAGATGGCAGTTCCCTGGTGACATGTGTGCAGGTTAGTTCATCGACCTGGGGATCGTCATTTGTCTCGTGTGAGTTCCCACTGTACTTTGATTACTACCCTACCACGGCTCAAAGGAGTCGTGCAAACAGGTTTTAGTTGGGTACAGTCCCGAGCCACATGGAGGCAGTGAGCGTATCTTCAGGGGTTCGTCTCTCCCGGTATTGGGGGTGAGGTCGTGCTGTGTCTAGGAGAGCCATTACACAAAGTCCTTGGCCAAGGCAAGGAGATTTACTGGTAGGTATTCCAGTAGTATCTCAGGGTGTTCTGGGCTACACTCCGACACGACTTGTACCGCTTTTGGGGGTCTGACTTTTACCAACCCCCTAGGCCCGCCATGCGATACTCATAGACGAACGGACCGGACTGCACGGATATTGTCACTGACAGGCTCAGTAGGGTGTCAGGATGAGTTCGCTCATCGACGTCCCTTTTGGTCAATAGCTGGTGGCCCGTTACGTATTGGTTTATACCTCTGACGTGCTAGTGGTTAAATCCACAGCCATAGTATTGACGAGTCTTTAGAGTCCACCACACTTTCAGTTACTCAAGTTTCGGGCGAAACGCTGTAGAGGCCGTATGGAGATATGGCAGGGTCCGATCAGATACGTGCGGTATTGCACGGATCAGGATCGGACGGTTTGTACTAGTAGCCGTATAGGTATATGGCAGGGTTCGATCAGATACGTGCGGTATTGCACGGATCAGGATCGAACGGATATTACTAGCCGGCTTTGGTTTAAGCCGGTCCTAGTTTAGTACAGTGTAGATTTTGTCTCTTTGCATTTGTATCCGGACGGAATACAGATGCGGGTGTGTATGCACAGTATCGGGGTTTTCCTGTAATTTATTACGGGACCAGTTTTCTGGAGTTGCCAGTTTGCATTCCGTTCCGGCCGGTTTTCCTTTGTTCTTTCCCGGCCGGACTTTTCCGATGGAGGGGGTTATTTGCAAGTTCGCAAATAACACTTTGTGGAGGGTTTTATTGCATATTGTTTGATATGATAACTTTCATATCTTTTCCACCATACTTTTGTTTTTTGTGATTTGATTGAATGAGGATGAGATTTGAAAGGGTATGGTTGGTTTTTAAATGAAGTATGGTTGTTGTTTGTATGTGGTCACCTCTTGACCTCTCCTACCCTCACCTCCCTTCATGATATGTATTTTGTTCCCTCCACCATTTTCCTAGATGACTTGGCCGGCCACACATTAGGAGGAGAAGAAAAATGAGAGATTCATTTGTGTGCTTCATTCTTCATCTCATTTCCTTGCAAAAATTGGTAGCTTCATTTCCCTCCAAAGTTCAATCCTCATTCCTCCATCCAAAGGCAACAAACCCCAAAGAGACAAGTAGCCTCTACACTACACTTCCTACAGCATATCTTGGGCACGTCGAGTAGCCGGCTTCGTGCCCGAGTTGCCTCGGCATTGAGGTGGGAGCCCGTAAACGAAGAAGGCGATGTGGTGCCCTTTCCGACGAGGAGGAGACGGACGGAGATCCCGCGAGGAGATCGGAGTGGAGATGAAGACCGGAGGACTTGGATCGTCGGTATACATCTCTTCCCTTTCATTCTTGTAGATAGTTAAACTAGTTAATGGTTCGATCCGGTTAAAGTGCGCGGTGGTGCCGGTTTGCAAAGTCCGCAAAAAATTTTAGTTATTCACCGCTTCCGCATTCCGGCGTCGGTTTGACGGCCGGGGCGCCGCCGTGCACTTACATTGGTATCAGAGCCTCCCCATTAACTTAGTCTAGCTTTGTGTAATGTGTTTTTCTGTTCCGATCGATCGAAATGTCCGAAAACCCCAATATACCCACGACAGTTTCTGTTGAAATTTTTCTGTCTCCAAAAATTTTTCAGGTTGCATAAAAGTACTGTGCTAGAAATTCTAAGAACACTGTTCAAATTCGACGTACTGTTCCTCTCACGTGACCGCGGAAGGGCGGCCAAAACCCATGTTTGGCCGCGCTTCCGCCGCAGTCTACAGGGATCAGTGGGT
Source organism: Agapanthus africanus (assembly GCA_030015575.1). Classification (NCBI taxonomy): domain Eukaryota; kingdom Viridiplantae; phylum Streptophyta; class Magnoliopsida; order Asparagales; family Amaryllidaceae; genus Agapanthus; species Agapanthus africanus. The sequence goes on along the minus strand of CM057349.1, from coordinate 386,922,434 downwards.
TGGGTTTTTACAGTGGGCTTCTGGGCTTAAATTAGGGGTTTTGGGATATTAAAATTGGGTCCAGGTTTTCTTTAACTGCTACAGTATTCTTTGTGGGCCCACTTGTTAAAGTTTGATCAATCGGAATATTTTAAACACATTTTTCACAGTATTTACATTATATCTGCGACCGTGAATGTCACTCGATCGGTAAATCCGGTCTAACTGCTATAGCCCGGTTAGACGGATTTGCGAACGTGACTTTCACGTTGATGTTCTATGTATTTGCTGTGATGTTGCGGATCGGTCGGTGGGGATAGCCTGGATGCAATACTAGTACAGTTTTGTTGTATTATGTACATTTGATATTGCGGGGCGAGCGTCCGACATGTGGACTGCCGTCACTGCCTGATTGTATTATTCTTTTGGGGCACGACCTGGTTGCGGTCGATGTACCCGGTGTATGTATATTTTACTTTCTGTACTAGGATTGCCCCGCGGAGGGGTGCACGGATAGCCGGGTTCTGGAGGGCAACAAGCCCGCATCTCATGGCATTGGGACGGAGGGGGCTTCACTCTAGGATTGGCGGGCTATTCGCCGCACTCGTAGGGGGTACAGGTTTGACCCAGGAGGGGTGCCCAAGTTGCCGGATTCCGTGAAGTGCTGGGTGGTCCATTCACGGCGCTGAAGGGGGCTGCCTCGCTTCAGGTTTTGGCGGGTGACTTGCCGCGCCCGTAGGGGTCTAGGATTTCATTGCACAGGCTATCCACACGACCAGGGGAACGTCGGGTTTCAGCAGTGGCTCTGTGAAACCCGGGGATCCCAGATATCTGTATTGTTTCTGTGATGCTGTTCATTTTCTGTGATGTTGCATTTTATTCACGCCTTGAGCGAAATACTATATATTGGTATATATATTAGTAGATGTTGTATATGTTTTGCATCCGCGCTAGTCCAGTCCCCGCTCTGTCGTTAGTAAGCTAACCTAACGGGTAATGACGGGACCCAGTGGCGAATGCGGATGGCATATACGTACATCAGTATATTTTCGTTCTTTTTGGTGTGTTCAATTGATGGGACTGCGTTGATTCGGATCAATGCAAGTTAAAAACAAACCTAATCTGATGTTGTTGGAACACTTTTCAAAAAGCTGTTATTGCAAGGACGTTCACTTTTGTTTTGCATCGTGGTATTCATTTGGAATATCCTGCTCCTCAGTCGACGAGGCAAGGGCCGAGATCCCTTCACCGGGAGTGACCCCTTGGACAGAAGTTTGCGTCAGGGCATTAACTTCACTATAGCCGATTACTTTTGCTTTGCACCGTGGTATTCAGTTGGAATATCCTGCACCCCATTCTACGGGGAAAGAGCCGAGATCCCTTCACCGGGAGTGACCTCTTTAGCGGAAGTTGTCGTCACTATATTTCTAAAAAGCTATCCGTTCCTTCAACGATATCAAGTTCATTACGTTAAAGGTTTTCGCCAGAAACCATTCGTAGCCCTCCGTCGTTTCATATGGGTAGTCAATAGTATTCAAGCTGTGTTTGTTGGCCTTAGTCAAGGCACAGTGTTTGGTAGCTGTTGGGTATTCATATGTTGCATAGATAGATGCGTTGGTTTGGGACAGTCGTATAGCCTTGTTGGCCTTAGTCAAGGGCTTGTACGGGTGGGTTCAAATCAACCTGGACAATGACGGGTAGAACTTGACATGTGACTTATGATTTGTTGGCCTTAGTCAAGGTCATAAGAGCATGGGGCAGAAATCACATCGGGAGTTTCAAAAGTACTGAAACTTGCCAGATATGCGCATACCTTCTGGAGTGTGATACCGTGAGCGGATTCCGTCACGTTGTCATGCGATGAGAGTTGGATCCCGATTCCCACTGATGAGTTGGTTTACTCCTCGGGTGACCCCGACTGATTCTTCTTTCAGGTTTGGAGGAGAATTTGAGGTACAGTGGGAGGTTTCCAGATTAGATAAATTGGTAACCATTCTGATCTAGGTTAGAGTGCACGCTGAGTGTTTCTTTTCTCTCTCTCTCTGGCAGCGACCATTGACCCGACCCTAAGACTTTGACTCAGTGACCAAGTTGACCGAACCTTCTTAACACTGGCTTTTGGATTGTCAGAGTTGCAAACCTCATTGCCACTCCTACTTTTACCCTTTTCTCCAGGACACCCCGTATTACTACGAACGTCCACTTCCATTGGACAAAACCATCGTATGGTTAGATACGAACTCGAAGGAATTCGAGGATGGTTTCTGGTTCTGGAGAAAACGGATAGGATTATTCAGTTGTCTTTTCCTTTTACCCTCTCTCAGGTTACGAGTACTCCTTGGTTTAGGGGTAGTACACCTATTACGCAAATTGGATTGTCTTCTTCCAAACCTTAGGCTGGTGCCGACCGGTAGGGAATGAAGAAAACCAATTAGCATAACGATGGTGTGCAGAAGGTATTAAGTTTAGACAAAGCAAGGGATTAGTAAGAGGGCAAAGTAAATTGCAACAGATATTCACGACCAAACCAAATATTTCGTTACCACTCCCACATCACCTTTGTATTTCTCCAGGACACTCCGTATCACTACGAAGATCCACAGTTTATTTGGATACTCCATCGTATGGTTATATACGAACTCGAATGGAACTTGTTCCAGTTCGGGGATGGATTCTGGTCCAGGAGAAATAGGAATAAAGTACATTCAGGTGTCTTTTATCTTCACCTTCTCTCGCGTTGCGAGTGCTCCTAGGATTAGGACAGTACACCCTTTATGCTTATTGGATAGTCTTCTTCCAAACCATAGGCTGGTGCCGAACGGTAGGGAAGGAAGAAAACCATTTGGCCTAAAGGGGTGTGCAGAAGGTAAAGACTAAAGACATATGAAGGGATTTGGAGAGGTGGCAAAGAATTATACGGTTATAGTTGTGAATTTGGATAATGGAAGAGGCATTACTAAGAATACCGGGATACCCCACCGAAACATTTCAATGTTTCAGTTTCACTGTGTACTGTTAAAAGAAAACTGATTTCCCGATTAGATACTTACTCCAGGGTATGTATTTACCAGGTATGATTCTCACATCTGTATGGTTTTACAGATGATGAGTGGGAGTAGGTTATTGGGAATTGGGTGATCATCCTCATTATATCGGGATTCGTTGTAATCGGTGATATTTGAGGAAATCACCTGGGCTGTTTGCCGGTCGGCAAATATTTGGTTTTGAATATCCGCAGTTATGCACCAATTTCAAATTGATATATCTGTATGTCTATTTTCATAGAGTGAGATATACCTATCTGAAATTATGTCTACGACATTTACCTATATCAGTGGATGGTTAGGTAAGGAGCATTAAACAGCGGTGTAATTCTTCTTAACCATAAGTACAGTTTTCAACCTACGACACACAGTGAATGAGTTATCAGACTCAAGGGACTTATACAGAGTATTGTATGTTGTCCAGGGTCCATCAGGACAGAGGGGTTGGTCCTCGTACTACATTCAGTTTACTTATGACTTCTCTAATTTTTTGACAGGTGTTTCGTGGAAACACAGGGTCCGAATTTGGAGAAGTTATAGGTATTTGAATAGAGTAGAGAACCAGGTATAGCAAGTATCGGGATTCTTCAAAGAGATCGAAGATGTAGATACTTGTGTATGGTATTCAGTTGATAGTAATGATAAAGAGATCTTGCTTCTCTTTCAGGTTACTCATAATTGGAAGTATTCCTAAGTTGAGTAACGCTGATCGGCCTCCTTCCATTTAGTTGACATGCGCTGGGGACAGCTGCATGTTTGAATCTGGTTCAATTAAATCAGTGCCTCTGTTTCTATATTGGATATAGAACAGTTCATATCTTAACGATGTTAAGGTACGGGGAGTTGTCCGGTTTATGATTAAAACCAGACACTGGACAACTCAAGGCACGTTTCTGTAATGGCTGTTTGTGGGTTGACCCAGGCTATGACGAGGGTTGACTTTCTACCATCTGGATGAACAATAGCGATATTGTTCTAGACTCGCCACAGTTTTATTAAAAATGGATTTTTTTTTCAGAAAACAGTAGTGGGAGTATGGTAGAACTGGAAGTGATTCCAGAACCACAAACGATTACTGAAGATTTGATAAGGAACCTAAAGATTCAATCTGGATTGACATTCCATTGGCCACTCCGCAGATATGGTGGGTAACTTCAGGCACCCGAGAGGTACTACGGTAGCCTCAAGGACGGTGACGGGGAAGTTCTTGTTTACCCACAATTACCAATGCTGTTGTTCCAGGCTGCGAGACCCGGCGGGAGGATGAGTATAGCGTCGTTCTGAACTCGCTTCAGAAGTGTACGTGTATATGACTCTGCCAGAGGGTTGTCGTAGTCAGTGGGAGCAGCGGAAGCATTGGTGGACAGGTTGCTTATGTCTATTTATAGACTAGAGCAGATGTAGCGGAGATAGATCATCTATTTCTGACGTGACAGTCATGGGTTTGACTTCATCAGAATAGGGGATGGATCTGTTGAGAAGGTAGTAGGGTGTGATATCCTGGTATTTGGATGATATACACAGAGTAGGAAAAGAAACTCCTACACTACGATCGGTTATACTTTGGTCGTCACACAGTGGTTTCTCCACAAAGGACTTGGACATTATATCAGACATACTGGTTACTAGATCTATGGTTTTAGATCTAGATTTGGGTGGTTTCTCAATCAGGGTACCTTGACAGCATTCTAAGAGTATTTAGAATGGACGACCCCTAGCACGGTAGTATACCTGCAGGTGATGGAGTCACCCTCTCCAAAGGTGTCTTACAGACTAAAGGGGAGAGGGACGTGCATGATTGGCAGATCACTTGCTTAGGCAATTGAGTCAATCATGAGATGTCAAGTACCACACCAGATGTTGTTCTTGCACTAGATGCAATAAGTTGACATTAATCCAATCCTGGAGAAACAGTCGGAAGCAGTTTTAGAACATAAGTGGATGTTCTAGGGATATGATAACGACAGCCTCATTCGGGAGACGGTTATCATTCCAGGCTTCCAAGGTGACATGGACGACAAGGAGGTTGTCAGAGTTATAGTTTTCCCTCTGATGTAGGGCAGTATTTTGGACAGGTGATCCAAGGCAATACTGAGGGAGGCATGGCGCGCAGGACACTGATTAAGTTCAGTTGTCAATACAGTCTAAGAAGTTTGGATTTGGAGTTCATTTATGAGCTACGTCCCATCAGACATCCAGACATATTCTAAGACTGATTTTGCTCATTTCGGGAGATGGCTTTCTCCGCGAACTTGAGATATAGAGAGACATAGAAAGAAACAACTAAGCGGATCCGCTCACTGAGGCTATTCCTCGAACGCAATAGTTCCGCAAACGAGCTTTGTGAGACTGACTAGTAGAGGAGTTGGATGTTCGGTATCACACGGGCTGTGAGTATGCGACATCGCAATAATTAGCCTTGAGTGCAAGTGGGAGATTGTTGGAGATAGTGCCCTCAAAGTCAATTATTAGGTCACAGGTACGTGATTGTAATGATTGAGGGAGGACCTATCCCGGTAGGACAGTCTTACTCGAGATGATAGTATGCTATCTGGTTTACCTTTATCATCGTGTACTGCTTTAGGTGACATGACACGTCGCTATTACACGTTGATAGAGCCCCTAGGATTCTTGCTTGACCACCAGCAGTATGAGGGCGATCATATAAGTGGGAGCTGGGGGTCTACAAGCATATCCTTAAAAGGTCCCTAGTCGTGGGAGTTTCGAGACCGGGCATCGATACTCCATTAGTAGACTAGTGTATACAGTCGAGACCCCGACGAGGGGCGGTGGCTGGTCTCACAAGCCACTGGTGTCAGTTGGATCACCTAAGATGTATACAGGTGCTCATTGGGTTATGAGTACACCGGACAGGACTCGCCGGGAACATGCTAGTTGGTCATATACCAGACGTCAGATGGCAGTTCCCTGGTGACATGTGTGCAGGTTAGTTCATCGACCTGGGGATCGTCATTTGTCTCGTGTGAGTTCCCACTGTACTTTGATTACTACCCTACCACGGCTCAAAGGAGTCGTGCAAACAGGTTTTAGTTGGGTACAGTCCCGAGCCACATGGAGGCAGTGAGCGTATCTTCAGGGGTTCGTCTCTCCCGGTATTGGGGGTGAGGTCGTGCTGTGTCTAGGAGAGCCATTACACAAAGTCCTTGGCCAAGGCAAGGAGATTTACTGGTAGGTATTCCAGTAGTATCTCAGGGTGTTCTGGGCTACACTCCGACACGACTTGTACCGCTTTTGGGGGTCTGACTTTTACCAACCCCCTAGGCCCGCCATGCGATACTCATAGACGAACGGACCGGACTGCACGGATATTGTCACTGACAGGCTCAGTAGGGTGTCAGGATGAGTTCGCTCATCGACGTCCCTTTTGGTCAATAGCTGGTGGCCCGTTACGTATTGGCTTATACCTCTGACGTGCTAGTGGTTAAATCCACAGCCATAGTATTGACGAGTCTTTAGAGTCCACCACACTTTCAGTTACTCAAGTTTCGGGCGAAACGCTGTAGAGGCCGTATGGAGATATGGCAGGGTCCGATCAGATACGTGCGGTATTGCACGGATCAGGATCGAACGGTTTGTACTAGTAGCCGTATAGGTATATGGCAGGGTTCGATCAGATACGTGCGGTATTGCACGGATCAGGATCGAACGGATATTACTAGCCGGCTTTGGTTTAAGCCGGTCCTAGTTAGTACAGTGTAGATTTTGTCTCTTTGCATTTGTATCCGGACGGAATACAGATGCGGGTGTGTATGCATAGTATCGGGGTTTTCCTGTAATTTATTACGGGACCAGTTTTCTGGAGTTGCCAGTTTGCATTCCGTTCCGGCCGGTTTTCCTTTGTTCTTTCCCGGCCGGACTTTTCCGATGGAGGGGGTTATTTGCAAGTTCGCAAATAACACTTTGTGGAGGGTTTTATTGCATATTGTTTGATATGATAACTTTCATATCTTTTCCACCATACTTTTGTTTTTTGTGATTTGATTGAATGAGGATGAGATTTGAAAGGGTATGGTTGGTTTTTAAATGAAGTATGGTTGTTGTTTGTATGTGGTCACCTCTTGACCTCTCCTACCCTCACCTCCCTTCATGATATGTATTTTGTTCCCTCCACCATTTTCCTAGATGACTTGGCCGGCCACACATTAGGAGGAGAAGAAAAATGAGAGATTCATTTGTGTGCTTCATTCTTCATCTCATTTCCTTGCAAAAATTGGTAGCTTCATTTCCCTCCAAAGTTCAATCCTCATTCCTCCATCCAAAGGCAACAAACCCCAAAGAGACAAGTAGCCTCTACACTACACTTCCTACAGCATATCTTGGGCACGTCGAGTAGCCGGCTTCGTGCCCGAGTTGCCTCGGCATTGAGGTGGGAGCTCGTAAACGAAGAAGGCGATGTGGTGCCCTTTCCGACGAGGAGGAGACGGACGGAGATCCCGCGAGGAGATCGGAGTGGAGATGAAGACCGGAGGACTTGGATCGTCGGTATACATCTCTTCCCTTTCATTCTTGTAGATAGTTAAACTAGTTAATGGTTCGATCCGGTTAAAGTGCGCGGTGGTGCCGGTTTGCAAAGTCCGCAAAAAATTTTAGTTATTCACCGCTTCCGCATTCCGGCGTCGGTTTGACAGCCGGGGCGCCGCCGTGCACTTACAGCCGAAAGCATCCGTCCGGGTGCTCGCGGCAGCGGTGTTCCGCCTTGGTGCACTTCGTCGACGGTATTAGGGGTGCGGCCGTCTACTGAAGTTTGCGACGAGCATTCGATCAGGATGTCGGGAATCTTGTTGAATTGCCCGACTTGGTATTGAAAAGTGTTTTCGATAATGAGACTAAAATGCGGGGTTTATAATTGTTAGGCATGCGATGTCTAAGGAATTCATTTGGTCAGGCATGCGATGTCTGAGGTGGTTGCGGATTCCAACTGTTGTAGTTTTACACTTTCTTTTCTGTGACCGTAAGTGTAATATGTGATATCGCCGGTTTCGTTGCTATATGTCAACGACAATTGGGATGGACATATTTACTTACGTTGATGACATATGATGTTATGTGTTGCTGGATATGTTATATTGGATCGTCGTGTTTGAATAGCCGGGGGTTTTTATGTGAGATGAGTGTTTTTCATTTTCATTCATGTAAAAACTTGTATGTAATATTCTTTTATTGGGGCGCTTCCAGGTTGCGGGAGTTGTCACCTGTTGTATATTATTTACTTTTCCGCACTAGGATAGACCCAAGGAGGAAGGCACAAGTAACCGGGTTCTGGAGTCCAGTGGGAGACCAACTCGAGGAGTCGAGTCCGGGTCTCCTAACTCTAGAATTGGTAGGGTTGCTTGCCGCTCTCGTAGGGGTCTAGGGGTGTGGGTTTGGCTATTCATCGCGACCGTGGAATCCGTGTTTTATACTGGCTCGTATTGAAAACACGGACGTCCTAGTATATCCAATATTTCATATGATTCTTCTGCTGCGATATCTGTGATGTGATCATGTGATGTTCTGTGATAGATACAGTATATAGTATATATGATATATTATATAGACGTTACTTATGTTTTACACCCGCGCTAGCCCTGCCCTGCTCTGTCGTTAGTTACCTAACCTAACGGTGCACGAGGGGACATCGAGGCGAATGCGGATGGCATAAGTGTACGTCGTATTTATCTGTGATGTTTAGGTACTTAAATGATGGGACTTCATTAATGAGATTAATGAAATAAAAGAAACCTAAGATGTTGTAGAATCGAATTTCAAAATAAAACAGGTAGCTACAGTTCTTGCTTTGCACAGCGGTATATGTGATATATCCTGCACCTTATTCGATGAGGAAAGGACCGAGATCCCTTCACCGGGAGTGACTCCTTTAGCAATAACTGGCAGATGCTACACACTCGGTTTGTCTTTTGATTGCTTTTAAGTGTTTTGCTTTGCACAGTGATATATGAGATATATCCCGCACCTCATTCTACGAGGAAAGGACCGACGATCCCTTCACCGGGAGTGACTCCTTTAGCAAAACTAGAAAAGCCTCAAAAGCACTCCATTTCAAAATTCATTCGATCCTACAACGATATCGAGTTCATTACGCAATAGGTTTTCAGAAAAACCTGTCGTAGCCCTCCGTCATTTCAGATAAGTAGTAGTTAGTATTCGTGCTACGTTTGTTGGCCTGCGTCAAGGCGTAGTGTGCGATAGCTAACTGGTGCTTATCTGCATAAGCATATGATGTGATTGGATTAGGGTAGTCGTGCGACTTTGTTGGCCTGCGTCAAGGGTCGTGCGGGTGGGTTTAATTCAATCAGGAAATGACGGGTTGAACTTGACTAGCGGACTATGGTTTGTTGGCCTGCGTCAAGGTCATAGGACGCTAGGGGCAAAATATTATCGGGAATTTCAAGTGTTGAAATTTGCAATGAGATTGCATACCTTCTATGAGATAGTTGGATCCCGATACCCGCTGTGAGTAATTGTTACTCCTGGGAGAGTTTTATACATTACAATTAGCCGATCAAGTAGGTGTCTAGAAAGGTGTTAACGAGGTTACGCCTCTGGAAAAACGAGGTTTACATTAATTAGGTTCGTACGAAAGCACGGGGGACCTCCCTCAAAGTACCGACACTGGTCTGGCTGAAAGATTGGCGAACTTGTAGTGTGTAATTAATCCCGGCTAGTCTTTCCTTTTAGGGTTTGAAGGAAGATTTGATAAAAAGCAGTGGGAGCCATCCTGATTAGATAAAATAAAAACCAATCTTTTCTTGCAAGAGCGCACGCTGAGTGTTTTCTTCTCTCTATCTCCAGGTAGCGACCATATCACGCCTTAATCAAGATAATAATACGGATTATTGACCGAACCCGCTTGTTATACTGAGCTGGGGTACGTTGGTCCCGCTCCAACTTATAAATGTTATAAGACAGAGCAGGAAATTGGGGATTACTAGAATTCCCGTGCCGCCCAAACGAAGAGAGTGCATGCTGATGCATCATCTTCGGGTGTGTTCGTTAGAAAGAACTGTTTCTCTGTATCCTCTACGTCCTGGGTATGTGATACCAGATCAGGATCTCAGATATGTAATCTGTTACATAGGGCTACAGAAAGGTAGAGAACTGAGAACGGGTGATAAGTTTCATGAGGCAGAAAACGGGGCAAGAGTTGCAGCCAAGTCTGTCGGTCACTGTCACCCTGTATTACAAATACATTGATTCTGAACGAATGTTATTAGATACCGAACCTGATATACAAAATCGTATCTATCTCTTTATTAGTAAAGAAATGATAAAATTTTGTATTGTTGGATAATGTTTTGAACATTTCCTATATCAAAAGTTGATCGGTTCAGGCACGATATCTAAAAGCATTAATGTTCTGAATCAAACTACAGTTCTTATTATATGGAACACACACAAAAGGAAGAGTTCAGAAATGAACGAATTCTTCTTGAGGCATTATAGACTAGGTCATATCTATGTGACCCGACTGGCTGTAGTTACATGTAGATGCATATTTAAATCAGTTTGAATTTACATCTTGTGAAACTCGCCAGTCATGTCAAAAAGATAAGATGACCATAGCTCCGTTTACTGGAAACAGAGAAAGAGTTAGTAAACTCTTGGGATGATACATGTTGATGTATGTAAGGTCCCCTGTCTACACATGCCAGGATTGGTTCTTTGTACTTCATTACATTCTCTGATGATCTCTTTCGAGTTTCAGACCTATGTTCCTGTTGAAACACAAGTCCGAACCTTTTGAGATATTCACAGAATATAAGCTAGAAGTAGAGAACCAAAATACGGGTATAAGTATTATGTCCTTTGATGCGATCAAGGAGGAGAATACTTGAGCACGGAATTCCTGGACTATTCTAAAGGAGAATAAGATTCTCTCTTAGCATTACTCCTCTAAATACACCATAGCACGATGGTATATCAGGACGGAGCAATAACACCCTATGTGATAAGGTGTGCTCTATGATGAGTACTACTGAGTTACCTATTTCCTTTTGGGAGTTATGCACTTGAGAAGCTGCATACCTATTGAATAGGGTTCCAATCAAATCAGTTGCCTACCATTTCATATGTGATATGGAAAGGGAAGAGCCCATGTCTTAAGTTAGTTAAGATTTGGGGTTGTCCGGCCTATGTCTAAAAGAAAAATCCGGACAAACTCGAGGCAAAGTTAGTTATGTAGAACTGGAAAGGTTCCAGCTATGCAAACTACAGATGATGATTTGATAGAACCAAAGGATTCAATAGCTACCAACGAACCTCAGCCTCTCCGCCGATCTAGTAGGGTTCCTCACCCACATGAGAGATACTTCTGTTTCTCTATAACAGTGGGAGCGAGGATTGCATCATGAGATGATGACCTAACTAGTTTCGAGCAGGCCATCGAGAGTAAGACTCTGTAAGAATGGCTGGATATTTAGTGATCTGAGATGGAATCCTTATACACCAACAGAGTATGGACTTTGGTTGCTATATCTGAAGGGTTAAATCCCCATCAGGAGCAAGTATATCTTGAGAAGATTACTTGGTGTACATGGAAAGGTTAAGACTTTCAAAGCTAGACTTGTTAAAAGTGTGCATCATTGACCAGGTGTGGATAATGATGAAACCTTTTCAAGTAGCTATGCTTAAGTCCATCCAGATCCTACTTGCCACGGCTACATACCATGACTGCGATATCTGGTGGTTGGGTGTCTTGACTGCTTTTCTAAATGATGATTTAGAAGAGAGTGTCTATAAGTACACAGCCAGAGGGCTTCGTAGACAGTGGGAGCAGCGGAAACGTGTGCAAGATGCTTTATAGGATAAAGCAGGCATCGCGGAGTTGGAACATCTGTTTTGATGGATTAGTCAAAGAAGTTGACATCATCAAAATGGTAGATGAACCTTGTATAAACAAGAAGGTAGTAGGGAGTATGGTGACGATCCTCGTAGAGTACGTGGATGACATACTCTTGATAGGGAAGGAGTTTCCTATGCTACGCTCGATCAATCTCCGCTTATCACAAAGATTCTCCGTATAGGATCAAAATGATACCTACTAAATCCTGGATTTTGGATATATGAGATAGATCTAATTGGATGTTAGGAATCTCACTAGCTGTAGTGAGATGGTATCAGTTGATCCTGGGGAGAATCACTGGAAGTGTTCCAGGATGATAAAGACGACTGAATGTCAGTCACAGGCATTGTCTTTACCCTCAGTAAAGGGACGGTATGTTGGAAGAGTTCCAAGCTAGATACCGTGACATACTAGAAGATAAAGGCAGGATACATCGCTACTTAAGATGCTACCAAAGAGGCTGTTTGGGTGTATAATGGTTCATGAGATGAACTATGTTCCTCCCATTGTGTGACAATGGAGTTGTGGCTTATGCCAAGGAACGCCGGTCCCATCAGTGATCCAGACATATTCTAAGGCAGTATCACTTGATCATGGAGATGGTTGATCTCCAGGGAGATCGAGGTTAGGAGAGTAGACCCAGAGGACAACACGGCGGATCCACTCACGAAGGCCTATTCCCAGAGAGAGACTCTTATGGGATGGTTGAGTATGAGATACTACAACCACTGCTACAGATGGCCCTAGTGCAAGTGGGAGATTGTTAGTTATATGTATGCCCTAGAGGCCATTACTGTACATTGGATGTATACTGTAGTGGATGCTGGGACGTATATAGGGAGGACTTTCTTGCTCGACATGATAGTATGCTATCTGGTTACCCTTTACCTTAACGTGTATACTGATTGTCTCTCTGTTACATGTTGGTAAAGCCCTTAGGATCTGTACTTGACTACCTGGACTATGATGCGGATCATACTAGTGGGGACATGGTAGTCCATAAGTACATCCTTCAAAGTCCCTAGTCGTGGGTGTATCGAGACGGGGCATCGATATACCAGAGTAGACTAGCGTATACCTTCTCGACCCATACAGATGGACGATGGATGATCCCATATCCATTGGTGTTTGACATCAGAGATGATATACGGGTGCTCAGTAGAGACTGGGTACACTGGACGGACTCGTCGAGAACTCCCAGATGGTATTATACCTCACGTCAGATGGCAGTTCTCTGGTGACACTGGTACAGAGTAGTCTGTTGACCCGAGATCGTCATAGAGTCTCGTGTGGTTCCCACTGTGCTTTGATTTCCATCTTACCACGACCAAGAGGGCGTGCAAAACGGTGGTTTTTGGGTACAGTTCCGAGTCACATGGAGGCAATGAGCGATAGGAGGGGATTCGTCTCTCCCGGTATAGGGGGTTGATATTGCGCTGTGTTCGATTGGCAATAACAGGAAATCCCTGGCCAGGGTTGCTGAGATTTACTGGTAAGTGTTACCAGTAGTTTCTCGAATTGTTATAGACCTCATATCGACACGACTTATCGAGCTATTGGGGTCTGACGTTTACCACCCCTAGGCGAGATATGCGACATATCAGACGATCAGACCGGACTGTACGGTAGTGTTACTGGTCGGATTCACTGGAGTGTGAGCGGGCTTGCTCGTCGATCTTCAGATCGCTCAATACCCGGGTGGCCGTTACGTTTAGCAGACCGCTTGCGGCTTGTGGGTGTTTGATATGATCATCATCTGCTGCCGGCGTATTGACGAGTCTTTAGAGTCCTACACAGAGGTTTCCTGGCTCAAGCGAAACGAAATAGGAGCGCATATGAGATATGTGCGGGACCGAGAATAATGCGTGTATGTGATACCGTATTCCATTCTCGCGATGAATGTGTCGAATGGTTGTATGCGATATAACCTAGTTATCGAATCAAGGATTGATTCGATAAGCCGATACATTCTATACTAGTCGGTTGTGTGCGACATGACCGGATCATTGAATCAAGTGTTGATTTAATGATTTAATGTATAATTATATATATGATATATTACTTTGCATTAACTAGTATTGGTTCACTTTAAATGGATTTTCTCGCTCGGATGTGCGCATTACATATGCGATATGATTTTGTGCACTTGCTTGTATCATGTTTGATGATGCATGCTTTTTGGTTAAGTGTAAAGTATTAAACCTTGGTTAATGAAATGGTTAGGGTTTATAATTTAGTTATTCATTTATCTTATTTAGTTATCCATTTATTTTTGATAAATGAATAAAAGAAAGAGAAAAGGATGGTGGCTTCTTTTGTTGTTTTGTTAAAGCTTCATGAAGCTTTGACTTAGTCCACTATTCTTATCTCATCCTTAACCCTAACCATACCACTCAACCATGATTAATTCTCTACACTAAACCATGGTTCTAAGATGATAAGAATGTATTATTCTTTTCTTTTTACAATTATCTTATCATAAGCTTCTTCTTCTTCTTCCTTGACTTCAAGAAGAAAAGCTTCACCTCCATCAATGGTGATTGATGCATATGAGTGAGAAATCCAATTCTAAAGTCAACCCACTTCCTATTTCTTCATCCTCTACCTCTTGCCAAGTAGTAGAGAGTGTTTACTTCACAAGTTTCTTGACTTGGTGAAGTCGGAGCTTGATTTAGCGATGCCTCGACGTAGATCATCTTCGGCATGGACATCGACGACCTAGCTTGCCCATTCTCCGACGAAGCCGATCCTAGAGCCCGGATTTGACTTGGACAGCGGAGAGGACCTCGTTGCGGAGCTATGGAGGTGGAGCACCGGATCTACAAAGGTTGTATTTCCGTTTTCTCATTAGTTAAGTGTTAACTAGTTCATTGTTCGCCTAGACATCTAGTTATCGATCCGTAGTTTAGGGTTTGTAGGCACCGTAAAATTTTAATTTGGCATGTTCGATGCCTTGTGAGACCTCTTGGGAGTGCCTAGGAACCCTACATCTAGGAGAGCCATTACACGAGTAGTCCCTGGCCAGGGCAAGCGAGATAAACTGGTAGGTTTCCAGTGTTATCTCAAGGTGTTCTGGTCTACACTCCGACATGAATTGTACCGCTATTAGGGGACTGACGTTCACCATCCCCCTAGGCCCGCCATGCGATGTATCAGACGAACAGACCGGACTGTACGGAGACTGTCACATACAGGCTCAGTAGGAGTTCAGATGGGTTCACCTCGTCAGTCTTCTTATCGGCATCTACCTGGGGACCGTTACATACAGCTAGTGCCGCTTGCGGTCTGTGGTTAAACCCACTGCCAGCGTAGTGTCGAGTCTTTAGAGTCCCACACAGAGAGCTATTCGCCTTTAGGCAAAATGAGTAGAGGTCGCATGGTTTTGCAACAGGGTTCGTTCACATCCGCGCACTTGTGCACGTTTGCTGTCCGGACAGCTTATACTAGCGGGCTTTGGTTTAAGCCAGATCCTAGTATATGATTTGGGATTGGTTTTATCTCTTTGTATTCGTGTTCCTCGGATCACGAATACGGGTGCGTATGCACACTTGATTGAGACAGAGGGAGAGGACTTTGATTAGGGTTAATGAACATTGTCATGTTATTAACCCTAATGCTTATGTGTGTATTATGATTAATTGATATTAGTTTAATATAATTGTGCATGGTTAGGGTTGTTGACCATTTGACATTCTTGACTTGTTGACCTAGGTTGATACTTTGACCATCATCATTTTATATAAAAGATGTTCTTTGATCCTTGCAATTTGCATTAAAAATGAAATGATAATGGTCATGTCTTGATTAAGCCATGACAATTATCTTGCTAATTATCAATTTACATAATTCACCCATATATGAGAGAATGGTTCATTTTATTCTCTCATTCTATCATATACTTTCTCTCTCTTGCTCCTCCTCTTCCTCAAGCTCTCCCCTCTCATGTGTTGAGAAACACTTGAGCTTGAGAGAAAACCTCTTCTAGATAATCTCTACTCTCATCTAGGGTTCTAGGATTAGCACTTCTAGCACCTTAGTTACTTCTAGCTTGAAGTTGAAGCCAAAGGTTGAGGCTTTTGGGTGGATCCTTTTTCGACTCGAGAAGGCGACAAGGCGATCTCTTTCTTACACTCCAAGGAGCAAGGAGAGAAGGACATAAAGCCTTAGGTATAACCATTCTTCCTTGCGGCTTATTTCTAGTTAGCTTTTAGTTAGTTTTGTTTAGTAAAGATCCCGACTTTGTCTAGTTCATGTTGCCTAGAGTAGTAAAAATCCGATTTTTATTCCGTTTTCCGCCTCCCCGTAAGCACCGGGGTGGGCAACATGGACTTACAGTGGTATCAGAGCCTAACTAAACATAAACTAGCTAGGTAGTAAAGTGTATGGAAGTTTGATCGGAAAAATCGCAAAACCAAAACATCAAAACCCTAAGTTTCTGTTGAAATTTTTTCTGCTCTAAAAATAAAAAATCATACGTCAAAAATCATCTCAGGGTTTTGTGAAGAAAGCCACCAAAAACGATCCAGTGAATCGCTCAAAGCGCGGCGGTTCCACGGCAAAAGCATGCCTTTTGCCGTGGAACCGCGGCCGTTTTGAATCTGTTCTGGATCGAGTTTGGTGCAGTGTTCTTCTGGCATGGTTTTGGGATTTTTAAGATGTTTTATTTGTTCCCAGGTTTTCCAGAAAAGAAATTTGTTTTTGGGGGCCTATAAATCCGTATTTTTGATCGAACTTCACTACACTTTGACTAAAGGGTTATATCTGTGATGTATATATGTATTGAACGTCCGCTAATCGCTATACGTCGATTAGTGGGGGTTATACATATCTGTGATCTGTGTTTGTTGATGGAATGTGTATATGAATGCATTGGATTGTCGCGGGTGAATAACCGGGGTGGATGTGAGATGAGTGTTTCTTTTTCTTTCATTCATGTAATATGTAAATTGATGTATTATTATTTGTATGGCCGCAAAACCAGGTCGGGGTTGTAACCGTCATTGTATAATTCTTTTTACTGTTTTTTCTCCTAGGATAGACCCATGGAGGGGGTGCATAAACTACCGGGTATCATGAAGTGCCGAGTGGCCTACTCACGGTGTTGAAGGAGGTTGCTTCGCTTCGGGTACTTGGCGGGTAGTTTGCCGCACCCGTAGGGGTCTTAGGTGGGGTATTGGCTATTCACCGCGACCGTGTAATCCGCTTTTCGTTGCAGGCTATAACGGATTGCGGATTCCTAGTATATCCAATGTATTCATCTGTGATCTGTAATGTCTATCATTGCTATATATCTATATACTATAACTATTTAGGCGTTGCTTATGTTTTACAGCCGCGCTTGTCGAGCCCCCGCTCTGTCGTTAGTTAAGTAACCTAACGGGTGATGACGGGGCCTCGTGGCGAATGCGAATGGCATAAGCGTACGTCATATTTTGGTTGTTTTCTGTAATGGTAGGATTAAATGATAGGACGCATTAAAAGAACTAATGCAAGAAAATAAACCAAGTAAAAGTCGATTGGAACACTTTGAAAACCACTCGGTTCTTTTCAAAACTAAACTTTTAAACGCGGAGCTTGAACCACTCCTTTTAAAAGCTATCTCGTTCCATCGATTATATCAAGTTCACTACGTTCACGGTTTCGCCAAAACCATTCGTAACCATTCGAAACACATGAATGGTCAAAAAGTATTCAAGCTATGTATTTTGGCCAAAGTCAAGGCATAGTGATTGGTAGCTATTGGGTATTCATGTGCAGCATAGATAGATACGTTGGTTTGGGACAGTCGTGCTGCCATTTTGGCCAAAGTCAAGGGTAGGTACGGGTGGGTCCAAATTAACCAGGAGAATGACGGGTAGAACTTGACATGTGACTTATGATATTTTGGCCAAAGTCAAGGTCATAAGAGCATGGGGCAAAAATCCACATCGGGAGTTTCATAAGTACTGAAACTTGCTAGCGCTGCATACCATTTGGAGTGTGATGATTCTGGTAAGATTCCTTCGGTTTTATCACGCGATGATATTTTGGATCCCGATCCTACTGTGAGTATATGCTACTCCTCGGGAAAACTCTCACTTAACGATCAATGCTATAAACCTAGTAGGTGTCTAGAAAGGTGTTAGCGGGGCTACGCCCATACGGAAAAGAGGTTACTTAATTAAGGAACTTCGCGAAAGCGTTGGAAAACCTCCCTCGAAGTACCGACACTGGCCTGGCTGAACGGTTAAGCAAGTATTGTACGGTGAGATTGATCCCGACTAATTCTTTCTTTATGATTTGAGAAGGGATTCGAGAGACAGTGGGAGCCATCCTGTTTAGATAAACTAAAAACCACTCTAAACTTGCAAGAGCATCATGCTAAAGTGTTTTTTTTCTCTCTCCTAATTGCAGCGACCATTCAAGATGACCGGACTTAAGTTATTACTGGATAAAAACATACTGACAGGGCCAAACTACAAAGATTGGCTCAGGAATGTCAAGATGGCAATCACTTACGACAAGTTGGGATATCTCCTTACCACCAAAGCTCCCCCTGTCCCAGGTCCCAAAACCAGTGTCGCGGATAGGGAAATCCGTAAGACCTGGGAAATAGATTGCGCGAAGGCCAAATGCCTCGTACTTGCCTCGATGGACAACGAACATCAGAGGAGGCACGAGAATATGGACCTAGAGTCCATATTTCTTCATACAAAAGAACTGTATGGAGAGCAGTCTCGTATCGCCAGATACGAAGTGTCGAAGAAGTTGTTTTCGGCAAGGTTGGCCGTCGGATCATCGGTAGCGGAACATGTACTTAAGATGATTGGCTACATAGAGAAGCTCGCGGAACTTGGGACCACGTTGGAGAATGAGCTCTATATGGATTTGATTCTCCAGTCCCTTCCTTCCACTTACGCCCAGTTCATCCTGAACTTCAACTTACAGGAAAAAGGAAGTTGAACTTTCAGAGCTCCTCAACATGCTGAGGAGTACAGAGGGCACCCTACAGAAAGGTAGGGAGACATCCACTTTGTTTGTAGGAAGATCTTCCTCTTCTAGGTCCAGGGCGAAAGCCAAGGGCAAGAAGAAGAAAGACCCCGCCAAAACAAGAGGCGGTGTCAGTAAAGTGGATACGAAGGGAAAAAGAAAGGCAACAAAGGTAGTGGGAAAGCTGGTGGGGAAGGAAGAATGCTTCTACTGTCACAAAAGTGGACACTGGAAACAGGATTGCAAGGCTTGGTAGGCCAGAACCCAGGATCTGAAGCAAGTTGCGGCTTCAGCTTCAGGTGTGTATGTTATTGAAAACTATCTATCAATAAACTCTACATCCTGGGTATTGGATACCGGATCAGGATCTCATATCTGTAATTCTTTGCAGGCGTTGAGAAAGCGTAGGTTTTTGAAAGCAGGTGACATGACCCTCAGAGTTGCAAACGGAGCTAGCATGGATGCTGAGGCCGTGGGGGACTATCACCTGGGAATGTCAGATGGACACTTTTTGGTTTTGCGTAGTTGTTATTTTGTACCAAATGCAACCTGTAATATCATTTCTGTATCTTTATTATCTAAAGAAGGTTATGAATTTGCATTTGTAAGTAATGTAGTGAACATTCACCTTAATCAAGTTTTGATTGGGTCAGGTACATTAAACAACGGTATATACGTATTAAACCAACCACAGATTTTCAATGTCCAGAATACACATAAAAGAAAGTCTCCAGAAATTAATAAAACTTTCTTATGGCATTGTAGACTGGGTCAAATCAATGAGAGAAGGTTGACTAAGTTACATACAGAAGGATATTTAGATCCGTTCGAATATCAATCGTATGCAACTTGTCAATCCTGTCTCAAAGGAAAGATGACAAAGACTCCGTTCACTGGACACGGAGTAAGAGCGAGCGAGCTCTTGGGACTCGTACACAGCGACGTGTGCAGTCCAATGTCTACGCATGCACGAAGCGGTTATTCTTACTTCATTACTTTTACGGATGACTTTTCAAGGTACGGTTATGTCTTCTTAATGAAACATAAATCCGAGGCTTTTGAAAAATTCCAGGAATATAAGAATGAAGTAGAAAAACAAACAGGCAAAAGTATCAAGGCACTAAGATCTGATCGAGGTGGTGAATACTTAAGTGCCGAGTTCCTGGGTTACTTAAAAGAGAATGGAATTCTCTCTCAGCTTACTCCTCCATACACTCCGCAACATAACGGTGTATCGGAGAGACGGAACCGAACCCTATTGGATATGGTACGGTCCATGATGAGTAACGCTAAGTTGCCGCGATCATTCTGGGGATTTGCGCTAGAATCAGCTGCATACCTTTTGAACCGAGTTCCTACTAAAACTGTGCCTACTACACCATATCAGATGCGGTATGGGAAGAGACCCTATCTTAATCATATTAAGACATGGGGATGTCCAGCTTTTGTCAAAAAGAAGCATGCGGACAGGCTCGAGGCACGCTCAGTACAGTGCAAGTTTGTGGGATATCCAAAGAACTCCAAGGGATATTTCTTGTATTGCGAAGAGGAACAAAAGGTTTTTGTTTCTCGCCATGCCCACTTTCTAGAACACCAGTTCATAGAAAAAGAAATAAGTGGGAGCCCAATAGAACTGGAAGAAATTCCAGAACCACGAGCTATTACTGAAAGCTTAGTAGAACCAGAGGGTTCGAAAGATCAGGACATTCCCACGCCACTCCGCAGGAGTAGTAGGCAGTCTCATCCGCCCGAAAGATACTACGGTTTTCTCATTGACGGGGATAGAGAGGATTGCATCATAGATTGTGATGAGCCTACTAGCTTCCAGCAAGCCATTCAGAGCATCGACTCGGTAAAATGGCTGGATGCAATGCGGACCAAAATGGAGTCCATGTACACCAACAAAGTATGGACGTTGGACATTGCTCCATATGGGGTAAAACCCGTAGGATGCAAGTGGATCTTCAAAAGGAAGATTGGTGTAGATGGACAGGTTGAGACCTATAAAGCTAGACTGGTTGTAAAGGGTTTTCGTCAGCGACCTGGTTTGGACTATGACGAAACCTTTTCTCCAGTAGCTATGCTGAAATCCATTCGGATCCTTCTTGCCATTGCTGCCTTCCACGATTATGAGATTTGGCAGATGGACGTAAAAACCGCTTTTCTTAATGGACATTTAGAGGAGTGTGTCTATATGGACCAGCCAGAGGGTTTCATTCAGAGTGGGAGCAGCGGAAAGGTGTGCAAGTTGCTTAAGTCCATTTATGGACTAAAGCAGGCATCGCGGAGTTAGAACATCTGTTTTGATGAGACGGTCAAGGAATTTGGCTTTATCAAAAATCCAGATGAACCATGCATCTATTGTAGATTTGTAGCGAGAACTGTAGTATTCCTCATTTTATACGTGGATGACATTCTCTTAATAGGAAAAGACATTCCTATGCTACAATCTGTCAAAGGGTTCTTGTCACACAGGTTCTCCATGAAAGACCTGGGTGATGCCTCATACATTCTGGGGATCCGGATCTACCGTGACAGATCCAAGAGGATTTTAGGACTTTCACAGTCCAAGTACATCGACACCATACTGAAAAGATTCAGTATGGAAGATTCCAAGCGCGGTAATCTACCGGCTTGTCACGGGATCACCCTCTCCAAAGAGATGTCTCCCAAGACTGATTTGGAGAGGGATCGCATGTCTATTATACCCTACGCTTCTGCGGTAGGCTCTATAATGTATGCAATGTTGTGTACCAGACCAGATGTGGCTTATGCACTGAGTGTGGTAAGCAGGTATCGGTCAAACCCTGGGGAGAAACATTGGATAGCAGTAAAGAGCATTCTCAAGTACCTGAGAAGGACTAAGGAGATGTTCTTGGTGTATGGCGAAAAAGACCTCCAGATTGAGGCCTTTGCTGACTCCAGCTTCCAGAGTGACAAGGATGACTCCATGTCCATTTCGGGTTTTGTCTTTACCCTCAATGGAGGGGCGGTATGTTGGAAGAGCTCCAAACAGGAAACCGTTGCTGACTCGACTATGGAAGCGGAATACATCGCTGCATCTGATGCCGCAAAAGAACCTGTCTGGATGAGGAAGTTCTTGAAAGAACTTCAGGTGGTTCCGTCCGTTGTTGATCCAATACATCTGTATTGCGACAACAACGGGGCTATAGCTTTAGCGAAGGAACCCAGGTCCTATAAGAAATCCAGACACATCTTGAGGCGGTATCACCGGATCAGGGAGATCGTGGATCGCCAGGAGATCGAGGTTCGGAGGGTTGCTTCAGAAGATAACACTGCAGATCCATTCATGAAGGCCTTACCCCTGACTCAGTTCGAGCAGCTGATCGAGATGATAAGTCTTCGATACGCCAGTACATGGCCTTAGTGCAAGTGAGAGATTGTTAGTGTATATGCCTTAGAGGCCATTACTGTATCATACTAGTATGTATATTACTTGATGGAAGATTGGGATATTCACAGTTGTATATACAATCTTGCTCGAAATGGTAGTATGCTACTTGGTTTGTCTCTGCTTTAATATGTGCATGTGTTTCTTTTAGCATATCGCTTATATACATATTAGTAGAGCCCTTAGGATCTTTGCTTGATTACCAGCGTTGTGATGGCGCTCACACTCATGGGGGCTGGGTAATCCATAAGCACATCCTTATACAGGTCCCTAGTCATTGGACTATCGAGACAGGGCATCGATACTCCGGAGTAGACTAGCGTATGCGCTTCTCATCCCAGCGTGGGAGACGGTCTGTCCCACAGCCGTCAGTACGTCGTACTTGAGATAGTATGCGGGTGCTCGTTAGGTTACGAGTACACTGGACAGGACTCATCGGGAACTGTTGGTTGGTATTATACCTATCATCAGTTATTAGTTCCCAGGTGATATGAGTACAGCTTAGTCCGCTGACTTGACACTGTCACTTCGCCTCGAGTGTGTTCCTACTGTACTTTGATTACTACCCTACCACGGCTCAAAGGAGTCGTGCAAACAGGTAGTAGTTGGGTGCAGTCCCGAAGCACTTGGAGGCAGTGACGGTTAGACACGATTCGTCTCTCCCGGTATTGGGGGTTGACATCGCGTTGTGTCTAGGAGAGCCATTACACAAGTAGTCCCTGGCCAGGGCAAGCGAGATATACTGGTAGGTTTCCAGTGTTATCTCAGGGTGTTCTGGGCTACACTCCGACACGACTTGTACCGCTATTAGGGGACTGACGTTCACCGCCCCCTAGGCCCGTCATGCGATGTATCAGACGAACAGACCGGACTGTACGGAGACTGTCACAAACAG
Organism: Agapanthus africanus; assembly: GCA_030015575.1. Taxonomy (NCBI): domain Eukaryota; kingdom Viridiplantae; phylum Streptophyta; class Magnoliopsida; order Asparagales; family Amaryllidaceae; genus Agapanthus; species Agapanthus africanus. The sequence goes on along the minus strand of CM057349.1, from coordinate 386,899,272 downwards.
GCTCAGTAGGAGTTCAGATAGGTTCACCTCGTCAGTCTTCTTATCGGCATCTACCTGGGGACCGTTACGTACAGCTAGTGCCGCTTGCGGTCTGTGGTTAAACCCACTGCCAGCGTAGTGTCGAGTATTTAGAGTCCCACACATAGAGCTATTTGCCTTTAGGCAAAATGAGTAGAGGTCGCATGGTTTTGCGACAGGGTTCGTTCACATCCGCGCACTTGTGCACGTTTGCTGTCCGGACAGCTTATACTAGCGGGCTTCGGTTTAAGCCAGATCCTAGTATATGATTTTGGATTGATTTTATCTCTTTGTATTCGTGTTCTTCGGATCACGAATACGGGTGCGTATGCACAGTTGATTGAGACAGAGGGAGAGGACTTTGATTAGGGTTAATGAACATTGTCATGTTATTAACCCTAATGCTTATATGTGTATTATGGTTAATTGATATTAGTTTAATATAATTGTGCATGGTTAGGGTTGTTGACCATTTGACATTCTTGACTTGTTGACCTAGGTTGACACTTTGACCATCATCATTTCATATAAAAGATGCTCTTTGATCCTTGCAATTTGCATTAAAAATGAAATGATAATGGTCATGTCTTGATTAAGCCATGACAATTATCTTGCTAATTATCAATTTACATAATTCACCCATATATGAGAGAATGGTTCATTTTATTCTCTCATTCTATCATATACTTTCTCTCTCTTTCTCTTCCTCTTCCTCAAGCTCTCCCCTCCCATGTGTTGAGAAACACTTGAGTTTAAGAGAAAACCTCTTCTAGATAATCTCTACTCTCATCTAGGGTTCTAGGATTAGCACTTCTAGCACCTTAGTTACTTCTAGCTTGAAGTTGAAGCCAAAGGTTGAGGCTTTCGGGTGGATCCTTCTTCGACTTGAGAAGGCGACAAGGCGATCTCTTTCTTACACTCCAAGGAGCAAGGAGAGAAGGACATAAAGCCTTAGGTATAACCATTCTTCCTTGCGGCTTATTTCTAGTTAGCTTTTAGTTAGTTTTGTTTAGTAAAGATCCCGACTTTGTCTAGTCCATGTTGCCTAGAGTAGTAAAAATCCGATTTTTATTCCGTTTTCCGACTCCCCGTAAGCACCGGGGTGGGCAACGTGGAGTTGGGTCATCATCTCAGATCGCTAACATTTAACCCTTCAGATAAAGCAACTAAAGTCCATACTTTGTTGGAGTATAAGGATTCCATCTCAGATTGCTAAGCATCCAGCCATTTTCACAGAGTCCCCATTCCTGATGGCCTGCTCGAAACTAGTTGGGTCATCATCTCATGATGCAATCCTCGTTCCCACTGTCATAGAGAAACTGAAGTATCTCTCAGGCGAATGAGGAACCCTACCAGATCGGCGGAGAGGCTGAACTTCATTGGAAACTATTGAATCCTCCGGGTTTACCAAATCATTAGCCGCAGTTTGTATAGCTGGAACTCCTTACAATTCTACCTCATGACCATTAATTTCTTCACAAGAAATTCCCTTTTTCACAAAAAGTGGTATACCGAGAAATAAAACATTTTTTGTTCCTCGGTGTGGTAGAAGATATTCCCTTGCGAATACTTGGGATATCCAACAAACTTCCACAGAACTGACCTTGCCTCGAGTTTGTCCGGATTTTTCTTTTGACATAGGCCGGACAACCCCAAATCTTAACATCTTTAAGAGATGGGCTCTTCCCATACCATATCATATATGGAGTGGTAGGCATCTGATTTGGTTGGAACCCTATTCAATAGGTATGCAACTTCTCAAGTGCATAACCCTAAAAGAAAATAGGCAACTCATTAGTACTTATCATAGAGCACACCATATCACATAGGATGCGTTTGCTCCGCCCCGATACACCGACGTGCTGTGGTGTATTCGGAGGAGTAATGCTGAGAGAGAATCTCATTCTCCTTTAGAATAGTCCAGGAATTCCGTGCTCAAGTATTCTCCTCCTTGATCACATCCAAGGACATAATACTTATACATGTTTTTGGTTCTCTACTTCTAACTTATATTCTGTGATTATCTCAAAAGTTTCGGACTTGTGTTTCAACAGGAACATATGTCTGAATCTTGAAAGATCATCAGTGAAATGTAATGAAGTACAAAGAACCGGTCCTGGCATATGTAGACAGGGGACTTTCATACATCAGCATGTATCAATCCCAAGAGTTCACTAACTCTTTCTCTGTTTCCAATAAACGAAGCTGTGGTCATCTTATCTTTGTGACATGACTGGCAAGTTTTACAAGATGTAAATCCAAACTAATTTAAATATGCATCTTTATGTAACTTCAGCTAGTCGGGTAGCATTGATATGACCTAGTCTACAATGCCGCAAGAAGGATTCGTTCATTTCTGAACTCTTCCTCCTGTGCGTTTTGTACGTTAAGAACTATGGTTTGATTTAGAAAGTCTATGCTTTTAGATAACGTGCGTGAACCGATCAACTAGGAAATGTTCAAAACATTATCCAACAATACAAAATTATATCCTTCTTTACTAATAAAGAGACTGATATAATATTGTATATCAGGTTCGGTATTTAATAACATTCGTTCAGAATCAATGTATTCTGGTAATGCAGGGTGATAACTGCCAACATTCTTGGCTGCAACACTTGCATCATTTCCAACTCTTGAAACTTATCACCCTGTTTTCAGTTCTTTACCTCTCCGTAGCCAATGTAACAAATTACATTTGCGGGATCCTGATCCGATATCTCATACCCAGGACGTAAAGGATACTGAGAAACAGTTCTCGGTGATGAACACACCCGAAGAAGATGTATCAGCATGCACTTTCTTCGTTTGGGCGTCACGGGAATTCTGGTAATCCCCTATTTCCTGCTCTGTCTTATAACAATTATAAGTTGGACCGGGACCAACGTTCCCTAGCGCAGTATAACAAGCGGGTTCGGTCAATGCATCCATATTATTATCTTTATTTAAGGCATGACATAGTTGCTATCTGGAAAGAGATAGAAGAAAACACTTAGCGTATGCTCTTGCAAGATTAGATTGGTTATTAATATATCTAATCAGGATGTCTCCCACTTTTTTAGTCAAATCTTCCTTCAAACCCTAAAAGAAAAGACTAGCCGGAATTAATTACACCCTACAAGTTCGCCAATTTTTCAGCCAGGCCAGTACCGGTACTTTGAGGGAGGTTCCCCGTCCTTTCGCACAGACCTAATTAAAATAAACCTCGTTTTCCCAGAGGCATAACCCCGTTAACACCTTTCTAGACACCTACTCGATCGGCTAATTGTAATGTGTAAAATTCTCCCAGGAGTAACTCTTACTCGTAGTGGGTATCGGGATCCAACTATCTCATAGAAGGTATGCAATCTCATCGCAAATTTCAACTCTTGAAATTCCCGATAATATTTTTCCCTAAGTACTTATGACCTTAACTATGGTCAACATATCAGAAGCACTAGTCAAGTTCTTCCCGTCATTTCATGATTAATTAGACCCACCCACATGACCCTCAACTATAGTCGACATAATCACATGGCTGTCCTAATTAATTGCATTATATGCTGTGTAGGAAGACATCACTTAGCTACCGTACACTACGCCTCAACTATAGTCTACATACGCGGCACGAATACTAAGTACTCTACTTTCTAAAATGACCGAGGGCTACGACAGGTTTTTAAGAAAACCCTTTGCGTAATGAACATGATATCGTTGTAGAATCGAGTGATTGTAAAAGGAATGTTTTTTAGGCCTTTTCTAGTTTTGCCAAAGATGTCACTCCCGGTGAAGGGATCTCGGCTCTTTCCTCATCGAATAAGGTGCAGGATTTTTCACAAATATCACTATGCAAAGAAAAAACTATAAAAACAATCAAAAGACAAACCGAGTTTGTAGCATCTGCTAGTTTCGCTAAAGAGGTCACTCCCGGTGAAGGGATCTCGGCTCTTTCCTTATCGAATAAGGTGCTGGATATTCTTAAAGGAATACCGCTATGCAAAGGAAGAACTAGAGCTACCAGTTTTTGAGACAAGTTTCTACAACATCTTTTGCTTTCTTTTAGTTTCATTAATCTCATTAATGAAGTCCCATTTTATTATGCTTCACAAGCATCACATTTGAAACGAAATCAGCAATATAACGTATATATCATATATATAATATAAACATTCGTCTCAGAAAGTAATATGATCTCATCACAGAACATTGCAGCAGAAGATAACATATGAAATATTGGATATACTAGGATTTCCGTGTTTTATGCGAGCCTGTATAAAACGCAGATTCCACGGTCGCGATGAATAACCAAACCCACATCTCTAGACCCCTACGAGAGCAGCAAGCAACACTGCCAATTCTAGGGTTAGGAGACCCGGTCTCGACTCCTCGAGATGGTCTCCCTCTGGACCCTAGAACCCGGTTACTTGTGCTCCCCGCCTTGGATCTACATAATGCAGAAAAGTAAATAATATACAATAGTGACATCATCCTCAGCCTGGAAGTGCCCCAATAAAAGAATATTATATACAATGAATTTTACATGAATGAAAATAAAAACCCTCATCTCACATAAAACCCCCGGCTATTCAAAACGCGACGATCCAATATAACATACACAGCAACACATAACATCACATGTCATCAACGTAAGTAAATATGCGTATCCCAATTGTCGTTGATGTATAGCAACAAAACCGGAGATACACCACAAATTACATTTACGGTCGCAGAAAAGAAAGTATAAAACTACAACAGTTGGAATCCGCAACCTCCTTAGACATCTCATGCCTAACCAAATGAATTCCTTAGACATCGCATGCCTAACAATTATAAACCCCGCATTTTAGTCTCGATCTCTAAAACACTTTTCAATATTTAGTCGGGTAATTCAACAAGATTCCCGACATCCTGATCGAATGCTCGTCGCAAACTTTAGTAGACGGCCGCACCCCCGGATGCTAGCGACGAAGTGCACTAAGGCGGAAAACCGCTGCCGCGAGCACCCGAACGGATGCTTTTGGCGATAGGGTTCTCCTACAGTCACTCGGTCGGGGCTATGGGGCATGGCTATCTATTAAGTTTACCCGGTGAGTATCCGCGTACGCTACGTGATTGCGACGGACTTTTGATCACATCAAAATCCCGTGGCAACTGGTCAAATGAGACTAAACTGCTAGATTTATAACATTCAAATTAGTTATCTCATAACTACTTGTGGATTCCAAATATTGTATCAAATTCCAGATAAATAGACAATGTTAAACTTTCCGATCGAATAAACAAACACCCAAGATTTTCCTAATAGCTCAACACTTAAGCGGAGTTCAAAAAGTATCCATCACATGACACAGTACCAATGGTCCAGCCGTAGAAGGGTCAAACCAACGCCTCATATGTGGCAACGTCGTACTGCCCCAAACCCTAAGGTTTAAAGGCGGTTCAGACGGTCAGATAATCGAGTTAAGGTTTGTGTTCTTCTAGAGGGTCCACCGCGTTACTTGCACGACTATGAATGTTCTTTAATTAAGGAAAAAATCCAACACTAGGAAATTTTTCGACAGGGGAAAAAGTGAGTTATTGATATCCGTTCGAACTTTTTAACACGTTCTAAAATTACCCGGAAAAACTTAAACGAAGTTAAACTTTCCGATCAAATCAACGAATATAAAAGATCTCCATAAAACTCAATACTTGAGTAGAATTAAAAATTCCCAGAAATATGCAAAATTAACCAAGAATAAACCCCAGAAGTGGTGGCCCCTAACTCCCAAGGGTGGCCGCGGAACTGCCGCCAAACCCATGGTTTGGCCGTGGTTCCGCGCTCCCTTGAGGGAGTTATGGGTTCGTGCTTCTTTGCAATTCTTAGAATTCCCTGCTTATTTTTCTGAGTATTTTTAATACAGAAAAAACAACATTTTAAAAAATATCCAGGGAGGGGTAAAATGCAACGTTTCGGGGTTCGATCGGAGTTTAAACTTTATCTAGACTTCGTCTATAGCTCTAGCTTGGCTCTGATACCACTGTAGGGTTACTAGGCACTGTCACAAGGGTCTATAAGGCATCAACCATGCCCGATTTAAAATTTAGACGTGCCGAACAACCCTAACCAAGATCTTAGACTAGAGATTAGGCGAAACAAAGAACAAGTAAACAACTTTACTTCTAAGAGTTGGGGATTACAACCTTTGTAGTCCGTTTCTTCACTTCTAAAGCTCCGTGTTGAGATCCCTTCGCTGCGATTATCGAGTACCCGAATTCTAGAGAGGCTCCATGAAGAGAAAGATGCAATCATGCTTCCGATCTTCAATAACAAAGATGATCTAACTTGAAGAAACTCAAACCCAAGCTCTTGCTTTGCTAATCAAGTATTAGCAAAGCAAACACCCTAATCTAAGTGGCAAGAATAGATGAGGATGATGAATTAGGAATTTAGCTCTCATTTTTTATCTTTATCTCACTCATTTTCATCACTTCATAAAAAGCTAGAAAGATTTTTCAAGAGAGAAGAAGGAAGAAGAAGAACTAAAACCATTTGTGATGAATAATGAAACATATGTGAGGTTAGAAATGCAACCATGGGTTAAGAAAGAAAACTTAACCCTTGTAGAGATTTAACTAGGGTAAAGGGTTGAGTTGGGTTAAAAAAATATCTATGCAAAATATCACAAAATATCAAGGTCAAAGTCAAAGCTTCAAGAAGCTTCTTGAAGGCTTCATGAAAGCTTAACCCTAATCCAAACCCTAACCATATTTAAACTCCACAAAACATGTTGCATTTATAACCCTAACTTGTTACAATATTATATATCATATATACAATATTTATTGTAACAAAATAAAATAATACAATTAACATATATCACATATATATATCAATGTATTACCCGAGTGAGAAAAAGAATCTTTAAGTGAGCTTATATTAATTAATGTAATTTAATATATCACATATATAATTATACATTAAATTATCGAATCAACACTTGATCCGATAATCCGGCTATTTCATAAATAACCGACTAACATAATCTGTATCAGTTCATCGAATCAACATTTGATCCGATGACCCGGCTATATCACATATACCCGGTCGATATCACATACCACGAGAATCTAATACGGTATCATATACACGTATAATTCTCGGTCCCACATATATCACATATGTGCTCCTACTCCGTTTTGCCTGAGCCAGGAAACCTCTGTGTAGGACTCTAAAGAATCGTCAATACGATGATATCAAACACTCACAAACTGCACGCGGTCAGCTAAACGTAACAGCCACCCAGGTATTGAGCGATCAGAAGATCAATAAGCAAGCCTGTACATTCTCCTGCGAATCCAATCAGTAACACTCCCGTACAGTCCGGTCTCTTCGTCTGATATGTCGCATATCTCGCCTAAGGGTGGTAAACGTCAGACCCCAGTAGCTTGATAAGTCGTGTCGATATGAAGTCCATAACAGTTTGAGAAACTACTGATAACACTTAACAGTAAATCTCAGCAAACCTGGCCAGGGATTTTTAGTTATAGCCAATCGAACACAGCGCAACATCAACTCCCTATACCGGGAGAGACGAAACCCCTCCTATCGCTCATTGCTGTAGGGGTTCCTAGGCACACCCATGAGGCTCTACAACTGATCAAACATGGCCAATTCAAATTTTTTTGTGTGCCGAGAAACCCTAATATAGATCGTTAACTAGAGGTAAGGCGAAACATGCAAGCAAACTACTTTGCTATAAAGTGAAAGTGACTACAACCTTTGTAGATCCGGTCCTCCACCTCTCTAGCTCCGTGTTGACGTCCCTCCACTGCGATCATCGGGTCCCGGACTCTGGCGATGGTTTCGTCGGAGAAATGATCGGGCTTGGTCGTCGACTTCGATGCCGAAGATGATCTACGTCGAGGCAACTCAAGATCAAGCTCCAACTTCACCAAGTCATGAAACTTGTGAAGAAAACACCCTATACTACATAGCAAGTGGTAGAGGATAAAAAAATAGGAAGTGGGTTCACTTTGGATTTGGATTTCTCACTCTTTTGATCATGGCACCATTGGAGGTAGCAAGGTTTCTTCTTCTTGAAGAAGAAGAAGAAGAAAAACAATATGACGATAATCATAAAATCAATTGATGAATAATAATAAATCAAGTGATCTTATCATAATGCAACCTTTGGTTAGTTTAACAAGTGTAGAGACTAAACTAGGGTTTAGGTGAATGGTTAGGTTAAGGAGAGAAATAAGATGGTCAAAGCTTTTCAAAGCTTCAACTAAAAACCAAAATTAGCCACCATTTCATTTCATGCCCAAAAATGAATAAAGAAAATAAGTAAAGATAACAAAACCCTAACCATTAACCTAAACATGGTTTAAATCAAACATACACCCAAGTTTGCATGTATCATCAAACATGATACAAACTAGTGCATAAAAAATATATCATATATACAATGTGCACAATCAAGTGAGAAAATCCATCTTAAGTGAACAAATACTAGTTAATGTAAAGTAATATATCTAATATATAATTATACATTAAATCATTAAATCAACACTTGATTTAATGATCCGGTCATACTGCATATAACCGACTAATATCAAGTCTATCAATGTATCGAATCAACACTTGATTCGGTAACTCGGCTATATCTTATATAACCGTCTAATGATACAAATCGCGAGAATAGAATCCAGTATCTCATACTGGTATTATTCTCGGTCCCGCACATATCTCATATGCGCTCCTATTTCGTTTCGCTTGAGCCAGGAAACCTCTGTGTAGGACTCTAAAGACTCGTCAATACGCCGGCAGCAGATGATGATCATATCAAGAACCCACAAGCCGCAAGCGGTCTGCTAAACGTAACGGCCACCCGGGTATTGAGCGATCAGAAGATCAACGAGCAAGCCCGCTCACACTCCTATGAATCCAACCAGTAACACTTACCGTACAGTCCGGTCTGTTCGTCTGATATGTCACATATCTCGCCTAGGGGTGGTAAACGTCAGACCCCAGTAGCTTGATAAGTCATGCCGACGTAAGGTCCATAACAAGTGTGAAACTACTGATAACTCTTACCAGTATATCACAGCAACCCAGGCCAGGGATTTCCAGTTATGGCCAGTCGAGCATAGCGCAACATCAACCCCCAATACTGGGAGAGACGAATCCCCTCCTATCGCTCATTGCCTCCATGTGAATCGGGACTGTACCCAAAAACCACCTGTTTGCACGACTCAGTAGAGCCATGGTAGGGTGGAAATCAAAGCACAGTGGGAGACACACAAGACTCTATGACGATCTCGGGTCAACAGACTAAGCTGTACCAGTGTCACCAGAGAACTGCCATCTGACGTGAGGTATAATACCATCTGGGAGTTCTCGGCGAGTCCGTTCAGTGTACCCAGTCTCCACTGAGCACCCGCATACCATATCTGATGTCAAACACCAATGGATATGGGATCATCCATCGCCCATCACATGGATCGAGAAGATATACGCTAGTCTACTCTGGAATATCGATCCCCCGTCTCGATATTCCCACGACTAGGAACATTGAAGGATGTACTCATGGACTACCCAGGCCCCACTAGTATAATCTACATCATAGTCCTGGAAGTCGAATACACATCCTAAGGGCTTTATCAACATGTAACAGAGAGACAGAAAGTAAACATGTTAAGATAAAGAGCAACCAGATAGCATACTATCATGTCGAGCAAGAAAGTCATACCTATATATGTCCCAGCGTCCACTACAATATACATCCGGTGTACAGTAATGGCCTCTAGGGCATACATATAACTAACAATCTCCCACTTGCACTAGGGCCATCTGTAGCAGTGGTTGAAGTATCTAATACTCAACTATCCCATAAAAGTCTCTCTTTGGGAAAAGGCCTTTGTGAGTGGATCCGCCGTGTTGTCCTCTGAGTTTACTCTCCTAACCTTGATTACCCAGGAGATCAACTATCTCCATGATCAGGTGATGCTGCCTCAGAATATGTTTGGGTCACTGATGGGACTTGGGTTCCTGGGCCAAAACCACACTTCCATTGTCACACAAAGGTAGGAACCTAGTTCATTTTATGAACCATTATACACCCAAACTGTCTCTTTGGTAGTATCTTTGATAGAGATGTTACCAGCCTTTATCGTCTAGTTTGCCACGATATCTATCTTGGAACTCTTCCAACATACCGTCCCTCTACTGAGGGTAAAGACAATGCCTGCGACTGACATTCAGTTGTCCTTATTACTCTGGAACCTTTCCAGTGATTCTCCCCAGGATCAACTGATACCATCTCACTACAAATAGTGAGAACCCTAACATCCCTTTAGATCTATCTTATAGATCCAAATCTCAGGATTTAGGAGGTATCACCTTTATCCTATTGGAGAATCCATATGATAAGAGGAGATCAACCGATCGTAGTATAGGAAACTCTTTTCTTATCAAGAGTATGTTGTCCACATACAATATGGGGATGACCACCTTACTCTCTACTAACCTTTTGTACATACAAGGTTCATCTACCATTTTGATGAAGTCAAACACTTCGACTACCACATCAAAACAGATGTTCCAACTCCGCGATGCCTGCTTTATTCTGTAAAGCAACTTGCACATGTTTCCGCTGCTCCTACTGTTTACGAAGCCCTCTAGCTGTGTTCTTATAGACGTTCTCTTCTAAATCATTCTTTAGAAAAGTAGTCATGGCACCCAACCACCAGATATCGTAGTCATGGTATGTAGCAGTGGCAAGTAGGATCTGTGTGGACTTAAGCATAGTTCCTGGAAAAGGTTTCATCATTATCCACGCCCGGTCGATGACGAAAACCTTTAACAAGTCTAGCTTTGAAAGTCTCAACTTTTCCATCTATACCAAGTAATCTTCTCAAGATATACTTGCTCATGATGGGGATTTAACCCTTCAGATATAGTAGCCAAAGTCCATACTTTGCTGGTGTACATGGATTCCATCTCAGATCGCTAAGCATCCAGCCATTCTTACAGAGTCCCCACTCTCGATGGCCTGCTTGAAAATAGTTGGGTCATCATCTCATGATGCATTCCTCTCTCCCACTGTCATCGAGAAACCGAAGTATCTCTCAAGCGGATGAGGAACCCTGCTAGTTCGGTGGAGAGGCTGAGGTTCGTCGGGGACTATTGAATCCTTTGGTTCTTTCAAATCATCAGCTGCAGTTTTGTATAGCTGGAACCCTTCCAATTCTACAGAACTGACCTTGTCTCGATCTTGTCCGGATTTTTCTTTAGACATAGGCCTGACAATCCCAAATCTTAACTTGCTTAAGAGATAGGCTCTTCCCATACCATATCTTATATGGAGTGGTAGGCAGTGATCTGATTCGAACCTAATTCAATAGGTATGCAGCTTCTCAAGTGCACAACCCCAAAAGAAAATAGGTAACTCAGTAGTACTCATCATAGAGCACACCATATCTAATACGGTGCGATTGCTCCGCCCTGATACACCGTTGTGCTGTGGTGTAATCAAAGGAGTAATACTGAGAGAGAATCTCATTTTCTTTTAGAATAGTCCAAGAATTCCATGCACAAGTATTCTCCTCCCTGATCTTATCATAGGACATAATACTTATACCCGGTTTTTGGTTCTCTACTTCTAACTTATATTCTGTGAATATCTCAAAAGCTTCGGACCTATGTTTCAACAGGAACATATGGCTGAATCTTGAGAGACTATCAGAGAATGTAATGAAGTACAAAGAACCGGTCCTGGCATGTGTAGACAGGAGACCTTACATACATCATCATGTATCAGTCCTAAGAGTTCATTAATTCTTTCTTTGTTTCCAATAAACAGAGCTATGGTCATCTAATCTTTGTGACATGACTGGCAAGTTTCACAAGATGTAAATTCAAACTGATTTAAATATGCATCTAAAATGTAACTTCAGCCAGTCGGGTCGCATTGATATGACCTAGTCTACAATACCTCAAGCGGAATTCGTTCATTTCTGAACTCTTCTTCTTGTGTGTGTTCTGTATGTAAGTCGATGTACAACACCCCACGACTTGCGGGGAGGCGGAAATTTGAAAAACGATCTTGTTCTTTGCTTAAACATCGACTAACCGCATGAATCGAAGCTAAACGATAACTAACATGAAACATAGAAGTTCTATACTACTATGCTTAGGGATTATACCTAAGGAATCGTGTCCTTCGCCTTTGCGAACTCCTCCTCCTCCTCGGCCTTCTCGAAGTAGTAGACGATCCACCCGAGAGCTTTACTCCAAACTTAGCCTCTAAACTTGAGGCAACTAACCTTCTTTAAGTGCTAATCAAAGAAGCTAGGTGATATAGAGTGAGGGTTATGGTTTAATTAGTCTAACTAATCCTTGTACTCAACACATGAGAGGGGAGGATTAGGGTTTGAAGAGGGAGAGCTTGAGGAGAGAGAAGATGAACATAATAATGAAGTGAGAATAATGAGTTATCATAATATATATCAAGCATTTTGTTATATCAAGAAAAGAAAAGAAAATCATTTACAACCATGCTTGATAAATATCTTGTGGTGATTCATCTCCATGAGTCATTAAGCAATTATGAAGCATTAATGACATGGATGAATCATCCATATGACTCACTAATCACATTCATTGTATATGCCACCTAAACCTCCTTAGTCACCACCTTCTAGAAGCTTCTCGCGCAATTACGAGAACGCCCCTCCTTTCCGCAAAAATACGGAAAAACTTTAGACTGTATAAATCCAATAACCGGATACCAGTAACTGGCTTAAACCAAAGCCGACTGGTAAAAACTGTCCGAAAGTCGTACGTGCGTAAACACACGTATGCGTCCGAACCCTTGTCGTAAAACCATACGACCTCTATATCGTTTCGCCTGGAGTAGGGAAACTCTCTGTATGGGACTCTAGAGACTCGACTACTACGCTGGCAGTGGGTTTAACCACAGACCGCAAGCGGCACTAGCTGTACGTAACGGTCCCCAGGTAGATGTCGATAAGAAGGCCGATGAGGAAACCCATCCGAACTCCTACTGAGTCTGATGTGACAATCTCCGTACAGTCCGGTCCGTTCGTCTAAGACTATCGCATATCGGGCCTAGGGGGCGGCAAGCGTCAGTCCCCTAAAAGCGGTATAAATCGTGTCGGAGGGAAGCACATTACACCCTGAGAAACTACTGGAACCTACCAGCAAATCTCGCTTGCCCTGGCCAGGGACTTTGCGTAATGGCTCTCTGACACAGCGCGATATCAACCCCCAATATCGGGAGAGACGAATCCTGTCTAACCGCCACTGCCTCCAAGTGCTCGGGACTGCACCCAACTGCTACCTGTTTGCACGACTCCTTTGAGCCGTGGTAGGGTAGCAATCTAAGAACAGTGGGACACACTCGAGGCGAAGTAGCAGTGTCAAGTCTGCGGACTATGCTGTACTCATGTCACCTGCGAACTGTTCACTGACGACTGGTATAAAACCATCCAACAGTTCCCTGTGAGTCCTATCCGGTGTACCCGTAACCCAACGAGCACCTGCATACTATCTCCAGTACGACGTACTGACGGCTGTGGGACAGACCATCTCCCCAACTGGGATGAGAAGCGTACACACTAGTTTACTCCGGAGTATCGATGCCCTGTCTCGATAATCCAACGACTAGGGACCTGAATAAGGATGTGCTTGTAGACTACCCAGCCCCCACTAGTATGACTGCCATCACAACGCTGGTAGTCAAGCAAGATCCTAAGAGCTCTATCAATACGTATACTCATATATTAAGATAGAAAAACCAAGTAGCATACTACCATGTTTAGCAAGACTGTTATATACATGTGAATATCCCAAGCTTCCATTAAGTAATATACAAACTAGTATGATACAATAATGGCCCCTAGGGCATATACACTAACACTGTATACTAGGAACTGTAGTTTGATTTAGAACATCAATGCTTTTAGATAACGTGCCTGAACCGATCAACTTTTGAAATGTTCAAAACAATATTCAACAATACAAAATTATATCCTTTCTTTACTAATAAAGAGACTGATATGATTTTGTATATCAGGTTCGATATCAAATAGCATTTGTTCAGAATCAATGTATTTGTAATACAGGGTGACAGTGACCAACAGACCTGGCTGCAACACTTGCACCGTTTTCTGTCTCATGAAACTTATCACCCATTCTCAGTTCTCTGCCTTTCTGTAGCCCTATGTAACAGATTATATATCTGGGATCCTGATCCGGTATCAGATACCCAGGACGCACACTGAGAAACAGTTCTTTATAATGAACGCACCCGAAGGAGATGCATCATATGCACTTTCTTCGTTTGGGCGGCATAGGAATTCTGGTATTCCCCTATTTCCTGCTCTGCCTTATAACAATTATAAGTTGGAGCGGGACCAACGTTCCCCAGCTCAGTATAACAAGCGGGTTTGGTCAATACATCCATATTATTATCTTGATTAAGGCGTGATATGGTCGCTACCTGGAGAGAGAGAAAAGAAAACACTCTGCGTGCGCTCTTACAAGATTAGATTGGTCATTTATTTTATCTAATCAGGATGGCTCCCACTGTTTTTATCAAATCTTTCTTCAAACCCTAAAAGGAAAGACTAGCCGGGATTAATTACACTCTACAAATTCGCCAATCTTTCAGCCAGGCCAGTGTCGGTACTTTGAGGGAGGTTCCCTATGCTTTCGCATGGACCTAATTACAGTAAACCTCGTTTTCCCAGAGGCGTAACCCCATTGACATCTTTCTAGACACCTACTTGATCGGCTAATTGTACAGTGCAAAACTCTCTCAGGAGTAACAATTACTCGCAGTGGGTATCGGGATCCAACTATCATATAGAAGGTATGCAATCTCATTGCAAATTTCTACACTTGAAACTCCCGATAATGATTTTTACCCCTAGCACTTATGACCTTAACTATGGTCAACAAATCATAAGCACTAGTCAAGTTCTACCCGTCATTTCGTGATTAATTAGACCCACCCACATGACCCTTAACTAAGGTCAACAAAGTCACGCGACTGTCCTAACTAATCGCATCATATATGGTGTAGGAAGACATCACTTAGCTACCGTACACTGTGCCTTGACTATGGTCAACAAACACAGCACGAATACTAAGTACTCTACTTCCTAAAATAATTGAGGGTTGCGAATGGTTTTTTTTATGAAAACCTTTAACGCTCTGAACTTGATCTCGTTGCGGAATCAAATGGTTTTTAAATGGAGTGTTTTTGAAGCTTTTCTAGTTTTGCTGAAGGGATCGTCGGCCCTTTCCTCATCGAATAAGGTGCGGGATATATCATATATATCACTGTGCAAAGCAGAAACTATAGAAGCAATCAAAAGACAAACCGAGTGTGTAGCATCTGCCAGTTATTGCTAAAGGGGTCACTCCCGGTGAAGGGATCTCGGCCCTTTCCTCATCGAATAAGGTGCAGGATGTTCTACAAGGAACACTGCGATGCAAAGCAAGAACTGTAGCTACCTGTGTTATTTTTGAAATTCGAATCCATAACATCAATTAGGTTTATTTTCTTTCATTAATCTCATTAATGAAGTCCCATCATTTAAGTCCACCTAAACATCACAGATAAATATAACGTACGCTTATGCCATCCGCATTCGCCTCGATGTCCCGTCTGCACCGTTAGGTTAGGTAACTAACGCCAGAGCGAAGCAGGGCTAGCGCGGGTGTAAAACATAAGCAACGTCTATATAATATATCATATATACTATATATCATATCTATCTGAACATATCACATGATCACATCACAGATAACGCAGCAGAAAATATCATATGAAATATTGGATATACTAGGACGTCCGTGTTTTACTTTGAGCCTAAATAAAACACGGATTCCACGGTCGTGATGAATAGCCAATCCCACACCCCTAGACCCCTACGAAACCGGCAAGCAACCCTACCAATTCTAGAGTTAGGAGACCCGGACTCGACTCCTCGAGATGATCTCCCACTGGACCTTAGAACCCGGTTACTTATGCTCCCCTCCTTGGGTCTATCCTAGTGCGGAAAAGTAAATAATATACAAATGGTGACATCATCCGCAACCTGGAAGTGCCCCAACAAAAGAATATTACATACAAGTTTTTACATGAATGAAAAAGAAAAACACTCATCTCACATAAAAAAAAACCCCGGCTATTCAAACACGACGATCCAATATAACATATCCAGCAACACATAACATCACATGTCATCAATGTAAGTAAGTATGCATACACCGATTGTCATCGACGTATAGCAACAACAATCGGCAATACCACTACATACTACACTTACGGTCACAGAAAAGAAAGTGTAAAACTACAACAGTTGGAATCCGCAACCTCTTTAGACATCGCATGCCTAATCAAATGAATTCCTTAGACATCGCATGCCTAACAATTATAAATTCCGCATTTTAGTCTCATTATCGAAAACTCTTTTCAATATCGAGTCGGGCAATTCAACAAGATTCCCGACACCTGGTACGAATGCTCATTGCAAACTTTAGTAGACGGCTGCACCCCCGATACCGTTGACGAAGTGCACTAAGGCGGAACACCACTACCGCGAGCACCCGAACGGATGCTTTCGGCGACGGGGTTCTCCTACAGTCACTTGGTCGGGGCTATGGGGTGTAGCTGTCTATTAAGTTTACCCGGCGAGTATCCGCGTACGCTACGTGATTGCGACGGACTTTTGATCGCATCAAAATTCCGTGGCAACCGATCAAGTGAGACTAAACTGCTAGATTTATAACATTCATTCAGTTATCTCATAACTACTTGTGAATTCCAAATATTGTATCACATTCCAGATAAATAGAAAATGTTAAACTTTCCGATCGAACAATCGAACACCCAAGTTTTCCCGAAATAACTCAACACATGAAATAAGTTTAAAAACATCCACTTCATGCCTCAGTACCAACGGTCCAGCCGTAGAAGGGTCAAGCCAACGCCTCACATGTGGCACGCCGTACTGCCCCAAACCCTAAGCTTCAAAGGGCAGTTCAAGACGGTCACATAATCGAGTTAAGGTTTGTTTTCTTCTAGAAGGACCATCGCGTTACTTGCACTACTTAGAACGTCATTAAACTACGGAAAAATCCAATACTTGGAAATTTCCCAGCAGGGGAAAAGATGGGTATTTATATCCGGTCGAACTTTTTAACATATTCTAAAATTACCCGGAAAAACATATAGACAAAATTAGACAATCCGATCGAATCTACGAACTCCCAATACAACCCAGAAAACTCAACTCTTGAGTAAAATTTAAAAATTCACGGAAAATACAGCACTAACAGATAGGAATTACTGTGCAAAGAAAATGACAAGATGCTCCTATATGGCCGCAGAACCGCCGCACATGCCATGCTCATGCCGAGGTTTCGCGGCCACTTGGTCGAGTTATGCGCACGTGCTTCACAGTAATTCTTAAGAAAGCCTGCTGATTTTTCTGCATATTTTTAATTCACAAAAAGACCAGTTTTGAAAAATTGTACAGAGAAGGATTTTGAGTTAGCGTTTCGGGTTCGATCGGGTTTCTAGCTTGGCTCTGATACCACTGTAGGGGTTCCTAGACACACCCATGAGGCTCTACAACTGATCAAATATGGCCAATTCAAAATTTTCTGTATGCCGAGAAACCCTAATATAGATCGTTAACTAGAGGTAAGGCGAAACGTGCAAGCAAACTACTTTGCTATAAAGTGAAAGTGACTACAACCTTTGTAGATCCGGTCCTCCACCTCTCTAGCTCCGTGTTGATGTCCCTCCGCTGCGATCATCGGGTCCCGGACTCTGGCGATGGTTTCGTCGGAGAAATGATCGGGCTAGGTCGTCGACTTCGATGCCGAAGATGATCTACGTCGAGGCAACTCAAGATCAGGCTCCAACTTCACCAAGTCATGAAACTTGTGAAGAAAACACCCTATACTACATGGCAAGTGGTAGAGGATGAAGAAATAGGAAGTGAGTTCACTTTGGATTTGGATTTCTCACTCTTTTGATCATGGCACCATTGGAGGTATCAAGGTTTCTTCTTCTGGACGAAGAAGAAGAAGAAAAAGAATATGATGATAATCATAAAATCAATTGATGAATAATAATAAATCAAGTGATCTTATTATAATGCAACCTTGGGTTAGTTTAACAAGTGTAGAGACTAAACTAGGGTTTAGGTGAATGGTTAGGTTAAGGAGAGAAATAAGATGGTCAAAGCTTTTCAAAGCTTCAAGAAGCTTCAACTAAAAACCAAAATTAGCCACCATTTCATTTCTTGCCCAAAAATGAATAAAGAAAATAAGTGAAGATAACAAAACCCTAACCATTAACCTAAACATGGTTTAAATCAAACATACACCCAAGTTTGCATGTATCATCAAACATGATACAAACTAGTGCACAAAAAATATATCATATATACAATGTGCACAATCAAGTGAAAAAATCCATCTTAAGTGAACAAGTACTAGTTAATGTAAAGTAATATATCTAATATATAATTATACATTAAATCATTAAATCGACACTTGATTTAATGATCCGGTCATACTGCATATAACCGACTAATATCAAGTGTATCAATGTATCGAATCAACACTTGATTCGGTAACCTGGCTGTATCTTATATAACCGTCTAATGATACAAATCGCGAGAATAGAATCCAGTATCTCATACTGGTATTATTCTCGATCCCGCACATATCTCATATGCGTTCCTATTTCATTTCGCTTGAGCCAGGAAACCTCTGTGTAGGACTCTAAAGACTCGTCAATACGCCAGCAGCAGATGATGATCATATCAAGCACCCACAAGCCGCAAGCGGTCTGCTAAACGTAACGGCCACCCGGGTATTGAGCGATCAATCAACGAGCAAGCTCGCTCACACTCCTGTGAATCCAACCAGTAACACTTACCGTACAGTCCGGTCTGTTCGTCTGATATGTCGCATATCTCGCCTAGGGGTGGTAAACGTCAGACCCCAGTAGCTTGATAAGTCATGCCGACGTAAGGTCCATAACAAGTGTGAAACTACCGATAACTCTTATCAGTATATCACAGCAATCCTGGCCAGGGATTTCCAGTTATGGCCAGTCGAGCATAGCGCAATATCAACCCCCAATACCGGGAGAAACGAATCCCCTCCTATCGCTCATTGCCTCCATGTTAATCGGGACTGTACCCAAAAACCACCTGTTTGCACTCCTCAGTAGAGCCGTGGTAGGGTAGAAATCAAAGCACAGTGGGAGACACATAAGACCCTATAACGATCTCGGGTCAACAGACTAAGTTGTACCAGTGTCACCAGAGAACTGCCTTCTGACGTGATGTATAATACCATCTGGGAGTTCTCGGCGAGTCCATTCAGTGTACCCAGTCTCCACTGAGCACCCACTTACCATCTCTGATGTCAAACACCAATGGATATGGGATCATCCATCGCCCATCACATGGGTTGAGAAAATATACGCTAGTCTACTCTGGAATATCGATGCCCCGTCTTGATATTCCCACGACTAGGATCATTGAAGGATGTACTCATGGACTACCCAGGCCCCACTAGTATGATCTACATCATAGTCCTGGAAGTCGAGTACACATCCTAAGGGCTTTATCAACATGTAACAGAGAGACAGAAAGTATACATGTTAAGATAAAGAGCAACCAGATAGCATACTATCATGTCGAGCAAGAAAGTCATACCTATATATGTCCCAGCATCCACTACAATATACATCCTGTGTACAGTAATGGCCTCTAGGGCATACATATAACTAACAATTGCCTCCATGTGATTCGGGATTGTACCCAAAAGCCACCGTTTTGCACGCCCCCATGGACGTGGTGAGGTGGAAATCAAAGTACACCGGGAATAACACAAGTCTCTATGACGATCTCGGGTCTACAGACTAACCTGTACGAGTGTCACCAGAGAACTGCCATCTGACGTGAGGTATAATACCATCTAGGAGTTCTCGGCGAGTCTGTCCAGTATGCCCAGTCTTCACTGAGCACCCGTATACCTTCTCTGATGTCCAACACCAATGGATATGGGATCATCCATCGCCCATCATATGGGTCAAGAAGCGCATACGCTAGTCTACTCAGGAGTATCGATGCCCTATCTCGGTATTCCTACGACTAGGAACATTTGAAGGATGTACTTGGGGCCTACACTGTCCCTACTAGTTTGATCTGCATCATAGTCGTGGTAGTCAAGTACTCATCCTAAGAGCTTTATCAACATGTGACATAGAGACAATCAGAGTACATGTTAAGATAAAGAGTAAACAGATAGTATATTGTCATGTCGAGCAAGAAAGTCCTCCCTATATATGTCCAAGCGTCCACTACAATATACAACGTATGTACAGTAATGGCCTCTAGGGCATACATATAACTAACACCACGAGCACGGCACCCAAAATCACCAAAATAATAATACAACACCGAATCCTCACAACTCGTCTCTAAGTCAAATACAAGAAGTGGTAGACGGAGAATACTAGATCCAAACAAAAGATATACAATATACAAACAGATAACTGCAAACCCACCTAAAAGCAAAGGCCTCAGAGCCAAACGTAGCGGTATCCGCAAAAGTAGTGGTGATAAGAAGCCCTGCCGCGACTACTCAAAGGGTAAGCCCTGCAAAACACTGTGGTATAACAGAGGTGAGTTGCCAACTCGTGAATAGTAATTAACATCATACTGTAATCGCAAGTATGCACGAATAACGATTAATCTATCATATGTAATCCGATAGCATAAGTATGAAAATATGAATATGCAACAATCATGTAAAGGTACATCATCAGGGTACTACAACTACATGAAGCAATGCATATCAAAAATAATCCTGAGTGTGTGGGATGATATAATAAAACCTCATGCAAAATCATCAGCATGGAAAAACACCAGTGTCCCTCACTGACACATCAAATCCCAAATCCTCAAGCACCGCATCCTCAGATCAGCCCTCACATCCTGTAAGTCTCATGGAACCTGAGTGTCAAACATCGACACCTGAAACATCATGAAAACATATACATGTATGTATATATATACATATATTAGTATGAGGATATCAACCCTGTATGTCCACCGACGGTACGTAGAGATCATGGAAAACCTGAGTGTCAAACACCGACACTCGAAACATCATGAAACCCGTGTCTAGCATCGACACGTAAATCCTCGTAACTCAGGAGCTGTTGCCACGACTGGCCCAGAAGATATGTCGTATATCACTCCGGTCGGTATCCCCATGATAACCGCCGAGTCCAAATACAATCACCGGTAAGTACTTGCCCACCTTCCAGGCTCATCGTCTGTACCACGAACATCTTGCCGAGGCGAACCGTACCGGGATCCACTATGTACCCGCACACAGCCCATTATACTCCTCGCATCGGGTACATATCACAAATCTCAGAACAGAGAAATCTCATGGTGGACGCATCAAAATATCATATCAAGAGAAACCGGGTTTTCAAACAATACATAGTTTCTTGAAAATACCTCCACGGTTCTTAAATCCATAAATCATATGAAATTCATATCTTAATGCGAAAAATCCATGAAAACTGATATATGCAACATAAAACAACAATATGAGCATATCAAGGGAAAGCCGCTCTTTTAGATGAATCCAGCTTTAAAATATATCATGCGGTTCCCAAAATCCTCTGAAAACAAGTGCAGCATCATATGAGGTGTACATGTAATTGTAGTAAGGTTTAAGTATCTACATGTAAGCAAATATGTATGATGTATTTCATAATCACAATAGTCAACATCTCAATATCACATGTCAAAACAATATCATTTAGGGTATATGCAACTATAGCAAAATATGTGGGTGTACATGTCAATATGTGTGCATAATGTACATGTAGTTGTAATCGAGTATGTGGGTGTACATGTCAACATATATGCATGATGTACATGTAGCTATAGCAAGGTATGCATGAAATGGAATAAGGGTCACTACCTCAACTATCCCTGCCCAATGCAATATCACGTATGTATGTGTCCACGGTATTTCATATGCACAATGGAATAAGAGTTACTACCTTAACTATCCCTATCCACTACCATATCACATATGTAGGTGGTTTGTGTGTGTCATGGCAATTACTGAAGGTGTGGGTGTAGCATACAATTTAGTGCTCGTGCAACATGAGCCGTCAGTAATGTGTTATATCTAAAGGTACAAGTCAAGGTACAATAGATAATACTATGCAATGGCGTTCATATGAAATCAACTAATATGAAATAACATGCAGCTATCATATCATATCAGCCCCGACGCATAACGCCATACGGGTGATTTCCCCATAGATGTTAAACCTACTCACCGATGGTCTCGAGCTATGAAAATCCGACAACCTGCTTCCTTTTGTTCGCAGTGTCCGAAGTCCCCTCTTGCGACGCTATAATTTCACAAACACAAAGACAGTGCAAAAATCTCAGAAATCGACCAATATTATGTAAAACTACATTTTAAACGACACACCAACTCCAAACTAATTCATAAGTGTCCGTCTAGATGCTAACGTGCGTGACGACACTAAGAAACCAACCCAAGTGCAACAGCTGCACAAGATCACGATTCGTGTCGGATAACATAACACGCGGACTCAAAACACTAGATTATAGGAAAACAATCCTAGATTTTGCATACTGTAAACACTAAAAAAATAAACAGTACCAGACACCCCTAAACCACAGCAGATAGCTACCCACAAAAAAACCAGCACCCAACTCCCCCCCAAAACCGATGTCGCAGGAATTTGCCATGGAGTCGCCGGCCAAACCCGGTGGGGTGGGTCTCATGTCTCAGGTGGAATCCTAGGGTCACTAGTACAACACTACTATCTTGTTTGCTAAATCACTAAAAATCTCAGGTCACAGCAGATCACAGAGGCTCTAAAAGGATACTAAAAATACGATATTGCACTAATCGATATTTAAAGTGTTCTACACCATAACCAACGAGCTATACATCATAAAAACACCTATTTAACAGTTTAGGAATTATACCTATCAACACTTGCTCCCAAGATACAAGCTTTCCTAGCTCCAAGTGATCAAAGAAGCTAAAGCAAGACTTGAAGTGTTTTTATGAGATTATTTATGGAATTTTGGAGATTTATTGAGCTTGGAATTGTTGCAAAAGGTGAAATAAATGATCAAGGGAAGAAGAAGGAGGAGGCTCGGCCAATAGAGGAAGTGGGGGGATTTGTGAAGACTTGTGTAGAGTGTTCTAGCAAGAAATTGCAATAAATGCACATAAATGCACATACATGCATGAATGCCACCTCTCCCATTCATTTCTTTTCTTTAAAAACATTAATCCTTTGCACAAGAATATCTAGATATTATATGGAAGGTTTTGTTTTACTCAAACTTGATTAATTAGAAATGATACAAATTTAAGAATAGTTATCCAAACCGAATATGCAAATAACACATTAAAATAATATTAAAATAGGGGAAAATTATATTTGAACCAAAACTTCTCATTATATCCCCAAAGCTGGCACACTAGCTTTATTTTAGCTAAACTAGGTGCCAGCAAGTTTATACGGGCGTTTGATCACAGTCGGGTTAAAATGGAAAATACCGACTATTTTACCCTAAAACGGAAAAATTCGCATAACGATTTTCTAAAACGTTACAGTGTGCCAGCAAGCCGCCAAAGAAACCTGTACATCTAAACCTGCAAGAAAATTTTGGCACAACGGGGATGAGTTTCCAACTCGTGAGTAGAAGACATCTTCGGTTGAAATCGCATGCACGACGATCTCTTAGGTCATAATAATATATATATGTAACACTAGTCATCTAGTAGTGACAGGGTAATAATCTATGCATAAGTGCAATACTCAGTGCTCGTGTCAGTTTCATTAAACAGTAATGAGTCACATATCTGATGTATGAATGAATTATGAATGAGAAAATCAACCACGAAATCTGAATAATCTGATATAAGGAAATCATCAATGAATCTTGTATAATAAATCTGAAACATCATCAGTGAAATCGACAGAAAGTCTGTGTCAAGCATCCACACAATATCTCAATATCTCAAGCCTCAATATCTCAATATCTCAATACCTCATTGTCTCAATATCTCAATGTATCAATATCTCGGGCTCCGTCAGTCCGGATCGGCCCATATCATCAAATCTCACGACTACGACGGTATCCTCCGGATATCCGCCGCGCCAAACATCACCGGCAGTAGTCTGCCCCTACCAGGCTCATCGTCTACAACTCGAGCTTCTTGTACCGCGGTACCTTACCGGGCCCACCATATACCCAAAACGGTCCATCCTACTCCTCGAATCGGGTCTCGAAATCCAACAGCAATAATGAAAACTCATGGTGGACGACACATACATCACGAGAAAACCGCAACTGGTATTTTAAATATGGGAAAGAGTTTATAAAATCTTGCAGTTATCCCCCAAATCCAGAAATCTCATGAAAATCCGAAATCCAAGAATCAAGAGTAAGTAAACCGTGAATATCGACATAAAGCCCCAGAATAGTACACAACCAAATGAATATATGAAAGCATGAAGTATCTAGGTAGAGAATGCAATCTCTAAGCTAACATATGAGAGCAATCACACAAATATTATGTTGGAACTAGCATTTAGCTGATTATATCAATGAAATAATATGCTATAAAGTGTACGTGACATGGCAATTACCGATGATGATGTGTGTGAGCCAGCAAATATGTGTACGTGGAACATGCGCATCATCGGTAATGGTGCTGGTGTCCTAACAGATGGAATCATAACAGTTAAGAAAACATATGTATAAACAGGCAGTGAAATGAGAATAATATGATTATAGCAGAGAAGGAGTAACAACCGCAATACCGGAGAATATACATTTTTACTATACGAGTCATATTGTTTTAGTGTTTGAAATAGCGCAAATCGTGGTTTTTAGAAAAATAGGAGATACGGGGTTTTCAGAAAAGTTACGTTCTTTGAAAAATCCATAGTATCCCTTAGGCTGTCTTTAAAAATGCATAAAATTCGTTAGTTTTAAAAATAAGTATGACTCGAGCCTAAACTAGCATTTACCTAACAACTAAGTGACTAACTAAGGAACTGGTCGAAAGGTAAAAAGAATCCACCTAAAGTCCGAGTCGATATCTCTAGTAGTCGGCGATCCGGCCTCAATAGCGTCACGTACATAGTACGACTTCCTTGAGTCAAGAGTGCGGATCAGTCATCATATCTTTCCTTCGTATGGTAAAATCCATCGTATGGCATCGCAAAATCGGGGTACGGGTCAACTATCATATATATATCATCATTCATATGGTATCATCGTCAAACAATATCATGATTTGGGTACTGATCTAAGTCTCGTACACTCCAATGTCATCACACATTTTATCGTGTGTGTGTGTGTGTGTGTGTGTGTATATATATATATTTCTCATCGCCCAACGATCCGTTAATATCATAATATATCTCATATCATAACTTGATTATATATCAAACATCTCACGGCATCATGCCAAGTCATATCGACTCCTTCCCAAGTATCATATAACATACCCATCACTCGTGTATGTGTGTGTGTGTATACACTTACTCACATACACACACACACACACACATATACACACATGAAAATGTGTGTGTGTGTGTGTATGAACCTATACTCTAGGGTCTCGCGAGTAAGAACTAGACTAAAAGCACTATCATCCAACTTACACGAATTCCGATCCGTGGTCTCCTAAAACCTTGCTTTCTAAGCACTCGTATCTCGTAACAACATATCTATATATAACTATATCCAGACCACGTCATATCCTACTGTCACGACCCGAAATTGGCACGTGACGGCCCTTAAACTACGCAACGTCTACAGGCGTATCGCAATTTAAGTAAGCCGAAAACCCAGCAATCTAAACCATTAAAAATAGTAAGTGATAATAAACATTTTAAAACCTTTGAAATCTCAACCCAAATTCTTTAAAATCCAACTTTATTTCCTTTAAAAAATTTGTCAGCACCTCCTTTGTAAAAACCAACCCCCAAAATGGGTACAACAAAAATATAAGTAAAGAATCCCCAAACGGGAGCAAATACACGCTCAAAGGCGGAAAACAACCACCACAACAGATATAAGACGTCATAGCAAAGAAATAAAAGACGATATAAATAAAACTGAATAAAATACCTCCAAGTCACAAAATAATATACAATATCATCCTCACATCAAATCTCTAAGTCATACATGAAAGTAGTAGATAGAGAGTACAAGATACAACGAATATACAATAAGCAATATCGGATAACCGCAAAACCCACCTAAAAAAAACTGCATACTATGAGCCGAAGCGGTATCCGCAGCAAAAGATGGTATGAAGATGAATAGCCTGCCTTGACTACTCTGAGGAACAACCTGCAAAACACTGTGGCACAACGGGGGTGAGTTGCCAACACGTGAATAGTAAATAACATATGCAGGTAATCGCAAGTATGCACGTACAGCACGAATCTAACATATGCAAGCTAATAGCAATAAATTGTCATATGTATGCAATAGTCATGAAAGATACACTAGCAGGTACAACTAATACATGAAGCAATAATATGAAAATCTGTATGCAACAATCATGTAAGGTACTCTATCAGGTACTATTAATACATGAAGCAATGATATGACAATGTATATGTGCAGCAGTCATGAAAGGTACTCTAACAGGTGCAATTAATACATGAAGCAATGCATATAAAATAAAAGTATGTAAATGCAATAGTCATGGAAGGTACTCTATCAGGTACTACTAATACATGAAGCAGTGCATAAATAATAAATGAGGAGTATGGAATGAAACATGTCATTCCCACGGAATCCTGACCTCATGGTAGGACCTAAGTCCATCAAGACAATCCAAATCCCAATTTTCTCAAATCGGCCCCCAAATTGGCTCTCATATAATGTAAAACTCTTATATCCTGAGTGTCCAATATCAAGTAAATCTCATATATCCAGTATCCAATATCAAGTGAATCTCATAAATCCTGTGTCCAATATCAAGTGAATCTCATATATCCGTGAATAAGTATAATTGCATGAATCATTATGATGATGTATATAAATTGATATGTATACATATATATTAGCGTCCCATTCCACTAATATATATATATATATATATATATATATAACAGCATCCCATTCCACT
The DNA here is from genome assembly GCA_030015575.1 of Agapanthus africanus. Lineage (NCBI taxonomy): Eukaryota > Viridiplantae > Streptophyta > Magnoliopsida > Asparagales > Amaryllidaceae > Agapanthus > Agapanthus africanus. Next base: position 386,871,989 of record CM057349.1, on the reverse strand, counting down.
GTTATATATACTTTGGAGTAAAATATCATGAAACCAAGTGTCATGTATCGACACAAAATACTGATCTATCAGGTGTTGTCACCACGAATGGCCCCCTGATAGGTACGTATCATACGCTATTACGAAAACCCGAGTGCCAGCTTCGACCCTCGTCTTTCGACGTATCCATACGTACATGGCTCCCGTCGGTATCTCCATGATAACCGCCGAGTCATAGGTACTGTCACCGGTAGGTACTTGCCCACTTTCCAGGCTCAATCAGCATGGACCGTCGATCTTCTTGCCGAGGGGAACCGTATCGGGCCCTACCATGTACCCGCACACGACCCACGACGCTCTTCGCATGGGGTATATATATCAGAACCGATAAAACTCATGGTGGCTGGTGAAATATCATATCAAGAGAAACCGGGTTTTTCAAATAATGCATAATTTCATGAAACTACCATGGTCCTCAAATCCAGAAAAAATCATGAAAAATCCATATCTCAATGCGAAAATCCATGAATATAATATATGCAGCATAAAACTGTAATGTGAGCATATAAAGTAAAAGACGCTAATTAACTGTAACAAGTTAATATATATTTCATGCGGTTCCTAATTTCTCCAAGTCTATATAACATCAAATAATGGTGAACTTGTAGCTATAATCAAATATATGTGTAAACATGTAGGTATAGCAAGGTATATGTATCTACCTATCAGTAATGATATAATATACCCTCCAGGTATCAGTGTAAGTATTTATGCAAGGTATACATGTAGCTATGTCATCATGTGTGAAATACACCTATCACTAATCATACAATACCATATAGGTATACAGGTAACTAGCATGTAGGCATATCAAGGCATATGTGTAAGCATGTAGGTATACATGTATGCTATATGTCTTATGCATAAAGGAATATGAATCAATGTCATAGTGTCCCTAACCAAAGAACATCATATGTATGTGTGTTGTGCGTGTCATGACAATTATTTACGGTGTGTGTGGCATACAATCAGTGCCCGTGCAACATGAGCCGTCAATAATAGTGCAGTGTCCTAAGGGTACAAGTCCAAGCACAACAAATAACTAAGCTATAAGGTGTATGCGCAACTCTATATATGCAATCGAATATGTGACAATATCATAACATCTCTAGCCCAGATGCATAACGCCATGCAGGTGATTCCCCCGTAGATGTTAAATCTACTCACCAACGCTCCTGGCTAGGTAAAGCCTACCACATGTTTCTCCTTCTTCACAGCGTCCGAAGTCCCCGTCTGCGAACCTGAAACAATAAAACGATATAATAAGCATATATTAGCAATAGACCCAAAACACGTACAAACTATGTTTGACCGACACACCAACTCAAAACATACTCCTTAGTGTTCGTATTGTGGCTAACGTGCGTAGCGACTCTACGAAACCAACCCAAGAGCAAAACCACACAAAGTGCACGATCCGTGTCATATAACGTATCACGCGTAAACGAAACATAAGAAACTACCTACGTGATCCCAGATTTTGCATACAGAGAAAACCCAAAAATCAAACAGGACCAAACACACCTAAACCAAAGCAGACACCTACCCACAAAAACCCATACCCTAACACCTTACGAAAACTGAGGTCGCCGGATTTTGGCTTCTCATCGCCGGCCGAGATCCGAGTAAGGGGGTTTGTGCTCCAGGTGATGTCCTATGGTCTCAGGTACAACACAACTACATTGTTTGGTTTTCTAGTAAACTCTCGGGGTCATAGCAGATCACAGATATCACAAATCGACACTAAAAATATGATATTTGCACGAAACTTAACTTTAAACGATCTAAACTAAAACTAATAAGCTACGCTATACAATAAACACTTAACTAACAGAAAGAGATCATTACCTATCCAAGAAAACTCAAAAATCCTAACTTTCCAAGCTCCAAGGCATCCAAGAGGCAAAAGATATGATTTTTGTGAGATTTTGTGAAGTTTGTGATGGTTTTTGTGAAGGATTAGCAAGTGTTCAGTTTAGAAAAGAGAGAGATGAAGAAAATGAGAAGGGAATAAGTGAGAGAAAAATGAGAGAGTGAGAGGATAATGATAGAGTGAGGTGAATGTAGGGTGAGAGTGAGGTGAGTGTACCCCTTTGCATTAAATCACCATTAATGCATTCACACTACCACCATGCCACCTCTTCTCTCAAACAAAACCCTAGGTAAATATCTCACCCAAAATATCTAGGATTATGGTTAAGGCAAAGCAAGGGATTAGATTAAAACAAAGGATTAGGTTAAGGGTTAAGTTGTCATGGTTGCTAAAAACAAGATTACATAAACACACCCTCACATAAATATGCACATGTGTGTGCATGACATAACAAATAATAATAAAATATTAATTAAATGTTATAAAATGTGAGGAACCCAAATTGGTAAACTTTTTACCAAAAACCCGCATTATCGTCTAAACTAACACTAATCGAAATCTAAGGCGTTACACCTACGAAGTTGCGGGGGTGCTATATGCCATCCACCCGAATTCCACCGTAGATATACATCTACTCACCTTGATCCTCACTTGCCGAACTTGATGTCGCCATCCTCTTCTTCATCGTCCGAAGTCCATGTGAGAGGTACCAATATGTCATAACATATCGTATCGCATTAAAATCCGATTCAAAATCAAAACGACATGCGAGGTATCTATAGGTTAGAACCTATAGCCTACACATAAAAAATCAATCATAAATCCCTCGTCGTTGCCGTACAAACGCCCAACGATCGAATCCGAAATCAATTTCCAAAAAACAAGTCATGAAAAACCATGAACCACAAAACAAAAGCTTTGAAAACTTACTCCATATTTTAATTTAGGTGAAATTAAGTTAAACAAACAGTACTGGGGTGATGTATAATTGGTATATGAGCTACAGAACCAATTTCAACATGATCCCACACTGCATGGCCGGCCACATAGGTCGAAAATCTGAGCTCGCCGGTCCAAATTGCTTTGTTGGGGTTCGTATTTGCAGGGTGGCCTTATATGGGTCTAACTAGGTTAATAGTATTCTTTTTTTTCCTTCTAAAAGACCCGAGTCACTCCAGATTTTCCTGCAATCCCTAAACTTTCACAAAACCGACATTGGAAAGTTTCTAAAGTTCTAGTCTTGGGTTAAATCTCTGGTCTTGTCCAGAATTCTAACTCTAAACAGGGTTTTATGGTCTCTAGTAGCCTCAATTACACTTTACCACTCATAAAATTCGCTAACCCTCATCTAGGAATTTCCCATTATCACAAAACCTCACTTAAACAATGTTAAACTATAATAGGGGCTAAAGGAACTTGATTACTATACTAATGGTGAAATGATTACCTCATTTGGCAACTCAAGAATTTTCTTGAGTTGCACAAGTTCTTCAAAACCTCAACTTGATCACATCATGGTCTTTGCAGTAAGGTTGTGCACATTTTTTGTGAAGAGAATGAAGTGTTTTGATGTAATTTTACTGATGAAATGAAGGGGTAGAGGAGAGGGGAGTGAGAGGGCAGCCATGAGAGAGTGAGGAAGAGAAGAAGAAAGATGAAGATGAGGTTAAGAAATAGGCTAAGGTCAAAGGGTGTTGAAGACACTAGAACCTTCTCTCACTCTCTCTCTCTCATTTTCTTTTTCTTTTCTCTTTTCTTTTCCATTTTAAAAACACAAAGACACTAAAAAAGAAGATAAGATGAAGACATGGTTCATGAAAAGAAAATGTAACAAGTTGTGGTGCATGTCATGTTAGTTATATGTATGCCTTAGAAGCCATTACTGTACATGAGATGTATATTGTAGTGGATGCCTGGATATATATAGGGAGGACTTTCTTGCTCAACATGATAGTATGCTATCTGATTACTCTTTATCTTAACATGTACACTGATTGTCTCTCTGTTACATGTTGGTAAAGGCCTTAGGATGTGCACTTGACTACCTAGATTATGATGCAGATCATACTAGTGGGACAAAGGTAGTCCGTGAGTACATCCTTTAAATTCCCTAGTCGTGGGTGTATCGAGATGGGGCATCGATATACTATTTAAATGGGCGATGGATGATCCCATATCCATTGTTGTTTGACATTAGAGATGGTATACAGGTGCTCAGTGGAGACTGGGTACACTGGACGGACTCGCCGAGAACTCCTAGATGGTATTATACCTCACGTCAGATAGCAGTTCTCTGGTGACACTGGTACAGGTTAGTCTGTAGACCCGAGATCGTCATAGAGACTTGTGTGATTCCCACTGTGCTTTGGTTTCCACCTTACCACGTTCAAGAGCACGTGAAAAACGGTGGTTTTTGGGTACATGCCCGAGTCACATGGAGGCAATGAGCAAAAAGAGGGGTTTCGTCTCTTCTGGCATTGGGGGTTGATGTTGTGCTGTTCTCGATTGACCATAACAGGGGAGTCCCTGGCCAGGGCTGATTTAGAGATTTACTGGTAAGTGTTATCAGTAGTTTCTCGACCCGTTATGAGCCTCGTATCAGGATAGCTTATCGGTTATTGGGGTCTGACGTTTACCACCCCTAGACTGGATATGCGATATATCAGACGAAGAGCCGGACTGTACTGTAGTGTTACTAACAGGCTTTTACAGGGCTAGAGCGGGCTTGCTTGCTGATCTTCTGATCGTTCAATACCCGGGTAGCCGTTACTTCCAGCTAGTACCGCTGACGGCTTGTGGGTGCTTGATGTGATCATCACCTACTGCCGGCGTATTGACGAGTCTTTAGAGTCCTACATAGAGCTTTTACTGGCTCAGGCAAAATGAAGTAGGAGCACATATGTGATATGTGCGGGACCGAGAATAATGTGAGTATATGATACCGTATTCTATTCTCGCGATACTTATATCGGACGGTTATATGTGATATAGCCGGGTTATCGAATCAAGTGTTGATTCGATAAGTTGGTACATTTAATATTAGTCGGTTATATGTGATATAGCCGGATTATTAAATCAAGTGTTGATTTGATAATTTAGTATATAATTGTATATTTGATATACTAATTTACATTAACTAATATTAGCTCATTTAAGCATTTATTCTCACATGTGCACACTTAATATATATATGTGATATATATTAATTGTGTTTTATTTTGTATCATGGTTGTTGATACACACTACATGGGTGTATAAGACTTACACCATACTAATTATAATGTTGGGTTTTAGTATTTAAAGTAATTCCAAATTAGTGGATAATAGCTCACATGCATGAAACTTCATGAAGCTTGTGGATCCATTGACTTAGTCCACTAATTTTGTTTTAATTAAGATATTTATTAACCTACCCATTATAATTTAGCCATGGTTATGTCTCTACATGAGTTAGTATATGATACAACTCACTCATGGTTCACTCTCTCACCTAGTTAGTTCATTCTCATTTCGTTTGCTCATCTTCTTCTTCCTTGAGCAAAAGGCTTGCTTGGGTTTTCTAAAGAGAGAAAATATTGTGAGGAAAATAAAACTAAAGTGAGTTCACTTCCTATTTCATCATCCTCTACTAGATTAGCACTTTAGTTAGGGTGTTTGCTTCACTAATCTCTCATTAGTGATGTAGTAGCTTAAGTTAGTGTCTCCTCGACGTAGATCATCTTCGGCCTCGAAGACTTCAAGCAAGATCATTCCTTTCGCCTTGAGAAACCATGCAAGAGTCCGGGAGTTATATGATCGCTACGAAGGGACCACTACAAGGAGCTAATCAAGTGAATGACCGGTCAACAAAGGTTGTATTCCGTTATCACTTAGATGTAAAGTAGTTTACATGTCGTTTCGTTTAATTCTCTAGTTATCGATTCTAGTTTAGGGTTTTTTAAAACGACAAAATTTTGAAAATGGCATGGACGATACCACCCGAAATCTTGTTGTCCTTCATAGGAACCATACATGTCATGCACATAAATATACTTAATGCAATATTAGTAGATATTAATCAAATTTAGACATAAACTTGTATATAATTAATTGTATAAAATTTATAAAAATGTCTAAATCATGTAAATTCATTAAAAATCAATATTCAAAGTAGTTTTCCAATATTTTCCAATCTATTAGTATATAATTATGCCATATCATTAAAATATTCATAATATTTATTATTTTAATTATATAAATTCCCAAAAATAATATTTTATTTTTCTGAAATATTACATTCGTTCACCGGGAGTGACCTCTTTAGCGAAACTAGCAAAAGCCTAAAAACACTCTTTTTCAAAATCACTAGATTCTACAACGATATCATGTTCATTACGCTTATGGTTTTCTTAAAAACTTGCGCAGCCCTCTGTCATTTTGGGAAGTAAAGTACTTAGTATTCGTGCCACGTTTGTTGACCTTAGTTAAGGCGTATTGTACGGTAGCTAAGTGATTTCTTCCTATAAAGCATATGATGTGATTGATTTGGACATTGGTACGACTTTGTTGACCATAGTTAAGGGTCGTACGGGTGGGTTTAATTCAATCAGGAAATGTACGGGTAGAACTTGACTAGCACTTATGATTTTTTGACCATAGTTAAGGTCATAAGCTGCTAGAGGTAAAAACCATTATCGGGAATTTCAAGTGTTGAAATTTGCAATGAGATTGAATACATTCTATATGATAGCTGGATCCCGATACCCACTGTGAGTAAGAGTTACTTCCGGAAGAGTATTGCACTTTACAATTAGCTAATCCAGTAGATGTCTAGAAAGGTGACAACGGGGTTATGCCTCTAGAGAAACGAGATTTATTTTAATTAAGTCTGTATGAAAGCATGGGGAACCTCTCTCGAAGTACCGATACCTGCCTGGCCAAACGATTGGCGAACCTGTAGGGTGTAACTAATCCTGGCTAATCTTACCTTTTAGGATTTGAAGGAAGATTTGATAAAAACAGTGGGAGCCATCCTGATTAGATAAAAACCTATCTAATCTTACAAAGAGCGCACGCAAAGTGATTACCCTTCTCTCTCTTGTTCATACCATAATTTTGCATTATTATATTCCCCATTCTTATTCATTTTACAAATAAACAAGTGATTTTGATCCATGTCTGCTACATAGTTGTAGGTTACATACAGGTTCTCAGAACAAAAACAGTGAAAACGATGAAAATACGATACAAAAGTGAGACTACGACCAACAAATGGAAAGATCTTGATCATGCGTACAGTTTGAAGACTAAACGAAGATCAATGGATAATTTCACAAAGTACAAAGACAGCACAAGATTCAAGACCTCGATATGAAGCAAACCGTAAAGTCCACAACATCATTCACTATGGAAATCTGAAAGAAAACTAAAAGACAATCTGAGAAACCAAGTGAAGAAACAAGAAGCCAAAGGCAACCAGAAGAAACCCAGAAAAATGCAGCCAACAAGCCCTCAACATGGCCGCGGAACTGCGGCCAAACATTCCTTCTGGCCGTGGATCCGCGGCCATATGAAGCCCGTCTCGGTGCAATTTCGTGTCGGTGCGGCGGTGCGTTGACTAGTCTTCTTTAGGGTATATTTGTAAATGCAGATGTGAGTCGAATGTAACCCTAGGGTTTCTATGCTCTGTAAATAGAAATCCTAAACCTCTTTTTATTTCATCTATTCAGAATTTTCAATTCGGTGTAAATGTTTGGAGAGAGACATCAAATAAAGTAAGATTTTTATTTCATTGCCCTAGTTAATTTTCTTTCTGCCTTAGTATAATTTTTATTATCAGCCCTAGTTAATTAGTTTAGAACATGTTTATCAATTCTCTAATGAGTGAGTAGTTCCTCACTTGTTAGGGTTAGGAATAGGAAAGGTTTGAGAGATGAAAATCTCTCACCCCTTTTTTCCCATCACATATTTTTATAGGACTCCATGCATACATACACACCCCGCTCCCTACGGCACCCTACCCTATGAGGTAGAGGTGATACAGTAGTTTAAAAGACCGGTTGTGTATGTTTTCCATGGAGGTTAGGGTAAGAATTAAGAAAGAACGGACAAAAATCTAGAGGAAGAAACATCGTTTCTCCCCGATGGTACTAATCCCTTTATTAATTATTACCATAACACCTAAATAGATCTAAATTAGGGCATTGAAAGCGGTGGGAAATCTCAAATTTCCAAACTTAATCTAAACCTAATCCTAGCAAGATTCTAATCCTAGTCTAAATCAACTTAGTTTTTAGTGATAATTAATGAACACCGTTTGGAATTAACTCATTAGAACAAATTGAGAATACACAAAATCCCTGTGGACCGACCCGTACTCACCGGCTAGCTACCAAGCGACGCCGTTCTTGATTGTTGTTAATAATTCTTTGATCACACAAAACTTAGGACACAAATCAAACGGCGCCGTTGCCGGGGATGGCGTAGTATTTTCTTTTTGCAATTTCGGGTTAATATCAAATCATAAAATTCATAAAAACTGAAAAATAAAAAAAATTTAAAATTTTTTATTATTTTGTTTTTGTTTGAAGGGTATTTCGTTTGAATTTTGCAGGAGACAAACAAATTTGGATCTGGAAAAATCCAGAAAGCAAAACAGAAAACAAAAGATCTGAACAACAGAGGAAAATCATAACAGAGCAACAGAAGAAGTTTGGAGGCTTGAACCGCACTTTCCACTGCGGAACCGCTGCTAAAAGTTGCTTTCTGCTGCGCAACCACGGTCTATAGGTGACGTCAACAAAGGAAATTTCCTCTGTAAGCTCCATTTCTTCTTCTCTGCAACCCCAATATCTCCTCTGTAAATTTCCTGCAGGATTCTTTGCGCCAAAAATTTCTCCCCTTCTCCAATAATTGATCTTGTGCAGGATTCTTTGCGCCGTGCTAAAAAAAATTGTTTGCAAGTGATTGTGTTTACTGCTTTGCATATTTAAATTGACTATAAGGGGCTTGAACACCAATTCAGATTTGGTGGGGATTTCATCACCCTTCCCAGGACTCCAAAAATCACATAAAGCATATTGCATTGACCATCAATTAATTAAAAAAGATTAGATTCAGCCCTAAGGACGTCGCGCTCAATAAGACAAAGGAATAGTTGTAGGCATCGACCGTTGATCCTAACCTGACTTTGTGGTGCCTAGGCTAGACAGGTAGTGAAAGGTAACTTTAAAAGGCCCATCTCATGGTGATTCGTGAGCGGATTCCTCCTTTCTCTACTTGTGCTTACCTGGCCACTATTGACGGTGAAGAGGCGGTTTGAGATCCTACTTCTTGACCTTTGGAACAGTTAGGAGCTGTCTAGCTGACCTAGGTGACCCTAGATCTAGGCTTGATTATGCATTTGTGATTGATTGAACGTGTGTCTAAGCCTTTTTATCTAAAATCTTTTTTGCAAAAAGCAACACATAAAAAAAAGCACAAAAAGAAAAAAAGGAAATTTTTTTACAAAAACTTGCAACTTGTCGGTAAGAAATCCGTGCACCCCACTTACATCCACTTTCTTTCCATTGACGTTTTCTTACCCCCACATTCTATTTTTCACTTTTTGACTACTCTACCTCTTTAGTGTATGTCCGGTTGGACTAGGGACACTAGTGCCCAATTAGTCCTTGTCTTGTTGATACCGACTGACGACGCTTTCGACTCCGAAGTCGAAATTCCTTCCACTTCCTTACTTTCACCTTCAAATTCTTCGTCTTCTAAGGAGATGTCGGGTTTAATCCTAACAACACCTTACCCACGGGACTGATTCCACCTCTGTTAGGTGCGAATAACCCACAACACCCGCCTATTGAAGCACCCCAACGAATCGCGCTCCAGGATCTTTTCTACCCTATTCGCACCGCCTTACCTACTTGTCTTTCACTCCCACCGGCAAATGGGGACAACTTTGAGATCAAACCCCACTTCATTAACATGTTCCAAAATTTCATGGACTGGAATCCGAACATGCCTACATCTTCATAAACAAATTCCGGCATGTTTGTGCAATGATGAAAACAACACAACTTTCAGATGATGCTATAAGGCTAAGGGTCATTCCTTTCACCTTATGTGACTTAGCCGAGAAATGGATATACAGCACAGCATCACACTCAATTAAAAATTGGGAAGAGTTTGTTAAAGCTTTTCTTAAAAAGTTTTATCCACATCACAAGACCGCGAGAATTCGCATTGAGATTATTCAATTTTCCCAGCTTCCTTCCGAACCATTTTGGAAGTGTTTTGAAAGATTTAAAGACCAACTTGTTCAATGCCCTCACCATGGTATTGAAAATTGGCAACTTTGCCAAACTTTATATGAAGGATTGAACCCAGCAACGAAGCAGTTGTTGGAAACCATTTGTCAAGGTCACTTTCTAACAAAATCGAGCGTGGAGGCTTGGCAGTTTCTCGACGATCTTGCTGAACAAACACTTCAGTAGGAAAGCACCAAGACCACCTCATCTTCTTCTGTTGGTCAATCTAGGGCAGACATATATCAATTAGATATTTCGATAGCAATGAAGGCCAAAATGACCGCACTTACGAAAAAGCTAGAAGCAATTGAGACCAAAATCTCACCGCCTTCTCCTGCCCCTGCTTTACCCCCACGAACTGTTTACGCTTGTTGTTCGGATCCATCTCACCTTACTGAAGAGTTTCCTTACAATCCACCTGTTCAGGGACAAGATCATGCCAATGCTGCCTTTCAGAAAAGATAAAGAAATGATCCATATTTTTCGACTTATAATCCTGGTTGGAGGAGCCACCCAAATTTTGCTTGGAATCAAAATCAACAATTCCAAGGAAACAACAACTTTCAAAGGCCTCCTCCTCCACAACAACAAGCACCTAAACAAACTCAATACCAACAACCTTTCCAACCACAACCTTACCCAAACCAAATGAACAATTTTGTGCCCAACAACTCTTACCCTCCAAATAATTTTGTTCAACTAAATGACGATAAGGTTAGCTCACTAGAAAGAAGTCTAATTACGTTTCTAAAACAGTCTACACAATCCGCAGCAAGGTTGGAGACATCCATTCAGTGTTTGGTGCACAACAGTGCTTCACATGATCAAAGTATCAAATCAATTGAGGCCCAATTGCACGACTAAATGCTGCGTTGAGCGAGCGAGAAAAGGGAAAGCTTCCATCTCAACCATTGCCAAATCCCGGTCACACACACAATGCACATGTTGCTTATGAACAGCAAAATCATAATGTAAATGCTGTGACCACGTTGAGATCTGGAAGAGTGTTGCACAATAACGTGGGTAATAGTGATGATACCCCTGCTGGTGCTTCTTCTTCATCTTCGTCCTCTTCATCTTCATCTTCATCTTCTTCATCAGAGCATGTTCTTCATTCTTCAAAAGGCTCTTCTTCTTCTAATCCGAACAGACCCACATCTCACGTCATGAACACACCAACACTGTGATCCGTTCCAACTCCACATTCTACTCCACAGACATTGGACTCAACAAATTTTCAAAATGTTCCTTTTCAAAACAGGTTGAGATCAAATAAACCAACTCCTCAAATGGAGAAAATTGTGGAGTTATTCAAACAGGTTAGGATAAATATACCTCTCTTAGATGCAATCCAACAAGTCCCTTCTTACGCGAAAATCTTAAAGGGCTTATGCACCTCGAAGAGAAAGTCTCAGATACCCATGAAAGTGCTAGTAGCTAGTGCCGTGAGCAATGCTATTAACCAAACTCAACCCTTACCCTAAAAACGAAAGGACCCTGGCTGTCCTACAATTTCAATAACAATTAGGGATAAGAACATCAATCGTGCACTTTTAGATCTTGGTTCTAGTGTTAACCCGCTTCCTTACTCCGTGTATGAGCAATTAGGTGTTGGAGAGTTGAAACCCACTCATTGTACTCTCCAAATAACTGATCGATCAATCACCCATCTTAGGGGTGAGTTAGAGGATGTGTTGATCAAAGTAGGGGATTTCATATTCCCCGTTGATTTTATTGTTCTGGACACACAACCTTTTGCTAACCCACGGAACCAAATTCCAGTGATCCCCGGTCGACCATTTTTGGCGACTTCCAATGCCGTAATCAATTGCCGTAATGGCTCTATGACTCTATCCTTCGGAAAAATATCTAGTGAGTTCAATATTTACAAGATAGGAAGTCTTCCCCCCGTACCTAAAGCTAGTATACGTGAAGTTTGCTCGATCCACAAAATCACGCAGGAGGACTGCGAGCTTGAAAAATTTCTGTTTGATAACAACAGTTTTGACGCCACTAGTGCGTCCCTTCTTGAATCTGGCACAGTTTGCACAACCGATAATGATTACGAATGTTTCACCTTTTCGAACGATTTTGACGACTCACCGCCCGAGTATGAGTCCTTTGAATTTTTGGATGAGTTAGTTGAACTATCCGATTCGGTTGCCTACAGTGATTTCGAACCATTGTTGGAATCCTTTGAGTTCGAGATAGCCTCCCCAATTTTACCTTCAATTGTTTCGCTTCCGAAACTCGAACTCAAGCCTTTGCCGTCTCACCTTAAATACGCTTACCTAGGTGAGAATGAGACCTTTCCCGTTATCATATCGGCCTCTCTAGCCCTCGAGCAAGAGAAAACCCTTTTAATGGTCTTACAAAATAACCGGCAAGCTTTTGGCTGGACTATGGCGGACATCGAGGAGATTAGTTCCCTCATAATTAAATATCATATGCATATGATGGATGATGCCAAGCCAGTAAAGGATCCATAGAAACATCTAGGGAATTGTGTGGTTAATCAACCTCCTCCTATAGAAGTTGAACCACCACCTTTTCTTTTAATAAAATACGAGAATGCCAATATTCCACTGATTTCGGATCCTTCACATTCTCGTTTTTATTCATCATCACCTCCTATCTCTTCACTTCCAAGTACATGCAAACACTTTCCATACCACCATTATCTCTTCCCCACTTCTTCTTCCCTCTGTACAATATGTTCTTCCACCGACCGATACTCTACACAGATAAATTTTTCAACTGGTTGGTGTTAACTTTTGGTCTTTACAAAGCTTGGCATTGACTTGTAACATTGTTTAACTCAAGTTTGGGGGGACCTTTTTGTATATATGTTTTGTTTTTCTTTCAACAATAAAAAAATAATATAAAAAAAAATAAACAAGGGAGTGCCGACAATTTCGACCCTCTTGGTGTAGCCTGACAGTGAGGACACTGTCAAGTTTAAGTTTGGGGGTGTGCTCGGTAAGCTTTCTTCCTTCGCATTCATATATATATTTTTTGCATTTGCATACTTATTTTAAAACCCATAAAAATTGAAAAATTGAAACATTCAATTTTGGCCATAATTGACTTAAGTTTGACAAAAAAGTTAACTAACTAGGAACGACTAGATCTTAGACTTAGTAAATTAAAAACCCTAAAAATAACATTTCTTAAAATTTAACGGTAGAAAGTATATGTCTTTATAATTTATTTAGAAATAGGCAAATTTTGAGTTCACTTCTTTGACTAAGTTAAAACAAGAGAAAAGTATTGATATTTTTATTAAAATATAAGTTTGAAAAATAATTCCTAAGCTTAAGTCTAAATTCTAAAAATATATACCCTAAAAATTGCACAAACACGAACCTTGAAACTTGGAATAGTAGAAGAGACCTTGAAATCCTCTTGTCTATAGTCCTTAGTACGATGAAAAAAAATAAAAATAAAAATACAAGTGTGAATTAAGAGATAAAAAAAATGAACACTGGTTTTTGTAATTACTTAAGGCTGCATAAATAGAAAAAAATATTTAGCGATGGTGCTTTATCACCTAGTGCCTTAGACCAACTGGTTTAGGAGTCACTGCTAAAGTCTTAGGTGTTACAAGACTAGGAATTACGCATTGATGTGCAAACACATTTTGTAATCGGTCGTTGGTACCTCAAAAAGTATTAACGGTCGCATGAAGGATGTGTGAGCAAATTTCATCCAAAAATTCACCAATTAAGAAGTATTTTGGACGATGGACAAGAGTATAATAGCTTGATTTGAATTTCCAAGTGTAGGGGTGATATATATACACACACGTAGGGGTATGTGATTGAGGTTTAGATGAGAGACAGGAATGAAACATAGGACATATATATTTTTTTAATAGAGATGATAAAAATTCCTAAGATGAGATAGAACCTTAGAAGGAAAACTTAAAAGATGCCAAAAGATAAGTAAATTCATAAGAATATATATAATCTTAAGTTAAATAATAAGGAAGCGTGAAAAATATGGGTGGATAATTTCTTAGTCGAAGATAATTACGTTTCTTGTTAGAAGACCTAATTGGAGAATAAAAGTCAATAGGCCGAATTGATAGGATTTTGTGGGTAGTATCCGCTGAAAACCCTCAGGAGAAAACACTCCTCCTACTATGGACACCTAGAGGTTTAACGGCTTGTTGCACGAGCTCAGTGCAATCACATTTCCCTGCGAAAGTGAGGGTAGGTCTTTTTCAAGAATAAAAACTAGTTTTGCTCGAGGACGAGCAAAAGATAAGTTTGGGGGTATTTGTTCATACCATAATTTTGCATTATTATATTCCCCATTCTTATTCATTTTACAAATAAACAGGTGCTTTTGATCCATGTCTGCTACATAGTTGCAGGTTACAGGTTCTCAGAACAAAAACAGTGAAAACGATGAAAAGACGATACAAAAGTGAGACTACGACCAACAAATGGAAAGATCTTGATCATGCCTACAGTTTGAAGACTAAACGAAGATCAATGGACAATTTCACAAAGTATAAAGGCAGCGCAAGGTTCAAGACTTCGACACGAAACAAACGGTAAAGTCTACAACATCATTCAATGTAGAAATCTGGAATAAAACTAAAAGACAATCTGAGAAACCAAGTGAAGAAAAAAGAAGCCAAAGGCAACCAGAAGAAACCCAGAAAATTGCAACCAACAAGCCCTCAACATGGCCGCGGAACCGCGGCCAATCATGCTTTCTGGCCGTGGATCCGCGGCCATATGAAGCCCGTGTCGGTGCAATTTCGTGTCGGTGCGGCGGTGCGTTGACTAGTCTTCTTTACGGTATATTTGTAAATGCAGATGTGAGTTGAATATAACCCTAGGGTTTCTATATTCTATAAATAGAAATCCTAAACCTCTTTTGGAGGTATGCCTCTTTTTATTTCATCTATTCAGAATTTTCAATTCGGTGTAAATGTTTGGAGAGAGCCATAAAATAATGTAAAATTTTTATTTCATTGCCCTAGTTAATTTTCTTTCTGCCTTAGTATGATTTTTATTATCTGCCCTAGGTAATTAGTTTAGAACATGTTTATCAATTCCTTAATGAGTGAGTAGTTCCTCACTTGTTAGGGTTAGGAATAGGGAAGGTTTGAGAGATGAAAATCTCTCACCCCTTTTTTGCCCATCACATATTTTTATAGGACTCCATGCATACATACACACACCGCTCCCTACGGCACCCTACCCTACGAGGTAGCGGTGATACCGTAGTTTAAAAGACCGGTTGCGTATGTTTTCCATGGAGGCTAGGGTAAGAATAAGAAAGGACGAACAAAAACCTAGAGGAAGAGACATCGTTTCTTCCCGATGGTACTAATCCCTTTATTAATTATTACCATAACACCTAAATAGATCTAAATTAGGGTATTGAAAGTGGAGGGAAATCTTAAATTTCCAAACTTAACCTAAACCTAACCCTAGCAAGATTCTAATCCTAGTTTAAATCAACATAGTTTTTAGTGATAATCAACCAACACCGTTTGGAATTAACTTGTTAGAACAAATTGAGAATACACAAAATCCCTATGGACCGACCTGTACTCACCGGCTAGCTACCAAGCGACGCTGTTCTTGATTGCGGTTAATAATTCTTTGATCACACAAAACTTAGCACACAAATCATCTCTCCTGGTAGCGACCAATGAAATGCCTTAATCAAGATAATAATATGGATGTATTGACCGAACCTACTTATTATACTGGGCTAGGTTCCGCTCTATCTTATGATTGTCATGAGTCTGAGCAAGGATTAGGGAAATATCCGTATTCCCTTGCCACCCATACGAAGAAAAAGCATGTTGATGCATAGTCTTCGGGTGTGTTCGTAGCCAAGAACTATTTATCAGTTTGCTCTACGTCATATGTATTGGACACCGGATCAGGATCCCATATATGTAATTTATTACATGGGCTACAGATAAGTAGAGAACTGGGAAAAGGTGATATATCTCTACTAGTAGAGAATGTGTTAGTTATATGTATGTCCTAGAGGCCGTTATTATACATGTGATGTATATTATAGTGGATGCTTGGATATATATATAGAGGACTTTCTTGCTCGACATGATAGTATGCTATCTGGTTGCTTTTTATGTTAACATATTGACTTGTATATGTGATATTGTTTTGCATTCACGTGATGATAAAGCCCTTAGGTTGTGTACTTGACTACCAGGACTATGATAGAGATCATACTAGTGGGGCCAATGGTAGTCCACAAATACACCCTAAAATTGTTCCTAGTCGAGGGTGTATTAAGACAGGGCATCGATATTCCAGAGTAGACTAGCGTATACGCATCTTGACCCATATGATGGGCGATGGATGATACCACATCCATTGGTGTTTAACATCAAAGATGGTATACGGGTGCTCAGGAGACTGGGTACACTGAACGGGCTCGCCGAGAACTTCTAGTTGGTATTATACTTATCGTTAGATAGCAGTTCTCCGGTGACACTGGTACAGGTTAGTCTGTAGACCCGAGATCGTCACAGAGTCTTGTGTGATTTCCACCGTGCTTTGATTTTCACCTTACCACGTTCAATAGAATGTGCAAAACGGTGGCTTTTGGGTACAGTCCCGAATCACATGGAGGCAATGAGCGATAGGAGGGGATTCGTCTCTCCCGGTATTGGGGGTTAATGTTGCGCTGTGCTCGATTGGCCATAATGACAAGTCCCTGGACAGGGCTAATATGGAGATTTACTGATAAGTGTTATCAGTAGTTTCTCGACCCGTTATGACCATCGCATCGGCACGACTTATCAATTATTGGGGTCTGACGTTTACCACCCCTAGACTAGACATGCGACATATCAGACGAAGAGACCGGACTTTACGGTAGTATTACTGACATGCTTTTGCAGGAGTTAGAGCGGGCTTGCTTGCTGATCTTCTGATCGTTCAATACCCGGGTAGCCTTACATCCAGCTAGTACCGCTGACGGCTTGTGGGTGCTTGATGTGATCATCGCTTGCTGTCGGCGTATTGACGAGTCTTTAAAGTCCTACACAGAGGTTTCAATGGCTCAGGCAAAATGAAGTAGGAGCACATATGTGATATGTGCGGGACCGAGATTAATACGAGTATATGATAACGTATTCTATTCTCGCAATATAAAGTATCGATCAGTTATATAAGATATAGCCGGGTTATCGAATCAAGTGTTGATTCGATAAGTCGATACAGTATCAGTCGGTTATATGAGATATAGCCGGGTTATCGAATCAAGTGCTGATTCGATAAATTGATACAAATAATATTAGTCGGTCATATAAGATATAACCGGATTATTAAATCAAGTATTGATTTGATGATTTAATGTATAATTATATATTTGATATATTAATTTATATTAACAAATATTAGCACACTTAAGCATTTCTTTTTCTCACATGTGCACACTTGATATATGTGATATATTAATTGTGTTTTATTTATGTGTCATGGTTGATGATACATGCAACATGGGTGTATGAGATTTACACCATGACAAAGATAATGTAGGGTTTATTTATTTATAGTAATTCAATTATTAGTTGGAAATTTGTCACATGGCATGAAGCTTCATGAAGCTTGGAGACCCATTGACTTAGTCCACTAGTTTTGTCTTACACTAGATATTTATTAACCCAACCATTATCTAAACCCATGATTAAGTCTCTACATGAGTTATATTAGATATTTTCTCACCCATGGTTGCCATTCACTCTCTCATCTATTACTTGCTTCTTCTTCCTCAAAGCTCAAGAGAGCTCTCTAGGTTTTCATGAGAGGTGATAAAATAGTGAGAAAAGTAATTCTAAAGTGAGAAAAAAATCTTATTTCATCATCCTCTACTAGATTAGCACTTTAGTATAGGGTGTTAGCTTCACTAATCCCACATTAGTGAATAGGGTAGCTTAGGTTTGTGACTCCTCGACGTAGATCATCTTCGGCTTTGAAGAATTCAAGCAAGCATGCATCTTTCTTCTTGTGGAGCCATTCGAGAGTCAGCAAGATCACAACTTGGAGCAAAGGGACTACTACAAAGAGCTAAAGAAGTGAAGGACCGGACTATAAAGGCTGTAATCCCTACTCACTTAGAAGTAAAGTAGTTTACACATCGTATTGTCTAAATCATTAGTTAAGATTCTAGGGTTAGTATTGTTAAGCATGGCAAATTTTTTAAAATGGCACGGACGATACCTCCCGAAACCTTGCTGTCGTGCCTAGCAATCCTACAGAATGGTGCAATTGTTGCAGTCAAGGTAGTTGACAAATATCACCTTGTATTAAACAGTAATACATTGATTCTGAGCGACTATTGTTCTGTACCAAAATATTGTAAATATTTTCCTAGATCAAGTGTTGATTGGGTAAGATACGTTGTATAGCGGTATAAACGTTCTGAATTAAACCACAATTCTAAACGTACAGAACACACACAAGAGGAACAGTTCAGAAATAAACGAAGTCTTCTTGTGGCATTGTAGACTAGGTCATATCAATGAGACAAGACTAGCTAATGATCAATAAGAATGCATATTTAATCCGTTCGAATTTACATTTTATGAAACTTTCCAGTCATGTCTCAAAGGCTTAGTGACCAAGTCTCCGTTTACTGGAAATGGAGAAAGAGCTACTGAACTCTTGGACAGATATATGGTGATGTATGCGGTCCTATGTCTACACATGCCAGGGATGGTTCCGCGTACTCTATTACATTCACCGATGTTCTCTTAAGATACGGACATGTGTTCTTGTTGAAACAAAAATCTGAATCTTTTGAGAATTTCAAGGAATATAAGTAAGAAGTTAAGAATCAAATGGGTAAAGGTATTCAAGTCCTTCTATATGATCGGGGAAGAGAATACTTGAGCATGGAATTCCGGGATTATTTAAAAGAGAATAAGATTCTCTCTAAGTTTACTCCTCCGAATACACTACAGCACAATAGTATATCGGGGTGGAGGAATCACACCCTATTAGATATGGTGCGCTCTATAATGAGTACTGCTGAGTTACCTGTTTCCTTTTGGGGATATGCACTTGAGATAGCTGCATACCTATTGAATACAGTTCCGACCAAATCCGTTGCCTACCACTCCATATAAGATATGGAATGGGAAGAGACCATCTCTTAAACTAGTTAAGATATGGGGTTATCCGGCTTATGTTGAAAAGCAAAATCCGGACAAGCTCAAAGCAAGGTCAGTTTTGTGCAAGTTTGTAGCATATCCCAAACATTCATGAGGGTATATCTCCTACTACACTGAGGAACAAGAGGTGTTTTGTTTCTCGACATGCCACTTTTTTTAGAAAAGGAATTTCTTGCAAGAGAAATTAATGGCAAAGAGGTAGAATTGGAAGATGTTCCAGCAACGCAAACTATAACTGACGATTTGATCGAACCGTAGGATTCAATAGTCCCCGACGAGCCGCAGCCACTCCACAGATATAGTTGGGTTCCTCATTCACCTGAGAGATACTAGGGTTTTCTCATAGACGGTAGGAGCGGGGATTGCATCATGGATGATGATGACCCAACAAGTTTTCGTGCAGGCCAACACGAGTAGGGACTCTGTGTAATGGATGGATGCTATACGATCTGAGATGGAATCCATGTACACCAAAAAAGTGCTGACTTTGAAAGTTGCTCCTGAAGGGGTAAAACCCATTGGGAGCAAGAGAATCTTTGAGAAAGAAAATTTGGTGTAGATAGAAAAGTTGAGACTTTCAAAGCTAGACTTGTAGCAAAAGGTTTCGTCTATGACCTGGTGTCGACTATGATGAAACCTTTTCTCCTATCGCTATGCTTAAGTCCATCAGGATCCTACTTACCATTGCTGCATACCACAACTACTTGCCATTGCTGCATACCACAACTACGAAATCTGGCAGACTGCACGTCAAAACCGCTTTTCTAAATGGTGATTTAGAAGAGAGCGTGTATATGACACTGCCAGAGGGCTTCATGTAAGTGCACGGCGGCGCCCCGGCCGTCAATCCGACGGCCAAACGCGGAAACGGTGGTAAACTTTTATTTTTGCGGACTTAGCAAACCGGCACCACCGCGCACTAAACTCCGGATCGTGCCATTAAACTAGTCTAAGCGATCTAGAGAGGGGGTAGAGAAATATACCATACGATCCGAGTCCTCCGGTCTTCATCTCCACTCCGATCTCCTCGCGGGATCTCCGTCCATCTCCTCCTCGTCGGAAAGGGCACCACGAAGCCGGGTACTTTTACGGGCTCCCACCTCAATACCGAGGCAACTCGGGCGCGAAGCTGGCGAATCGACGCGTCCAAGATTTGCTGTAGGAAGTGTAGTGTAGAGTGTATGTCTCACTTTTGGGGTTGGTTGCCATAGATGGAGGAATGGTGTATAGAAAATTGGTGCTTTCAATTTTCTAGCAATGGAATGAGATGAAGAATGATATACACAAAATGAATCACTCTCATTTTTCTCCTCTCAAACATGAAGCTCTCATTTTCTTCTCACTCAACCATGGAAAGAAAAAACTTCTCATTCTTATGAAAAACCTAATCAACTTAGAAATGGTGGAGAAAGAATAAGAAGCATGAAGGGAGGTGATCGTAGTAAAAGGAGGAGGGTGACCACATCCAAACATAATCATCATAAAACTACACATCAATCCTAATCCTTTCTTATCACAATAAAGCATGAAAAGCAAAGATGCTTATCATATCAACCTATATGCAAATAAGTCCTCCACAAAGTGTAATTTGCAAAACTGCAAATTACCCCCTCCATTGGAAAAGTCCGGCCGGGAAAGAACAAAGAAAAACCGGCCGGAACGGAAAGCAAACTGGCAACTCCAGAAAACTGGTCCCGTAATAAATTACAGGAAAACCCCGATACTGTGCATACACACCCGCATCTGTATTCCGTCCGGATACAAATGCAATGAGACAAAATCTACACTGTACTAAACTAGGACCGGCTTAAGCCAAAGCCGGCTAGTTATATTCGTTCGATCCTGATCCGTGCAATACCGCACGTATCTGATCGAACCCTGCCATATAACCATACGGCCACTAGTACAAACTGTCCGATCCTGATCCGTGCAATACCGCACGTATCTGATCGGACCCTGCCATATCTCCACACGGCCTCTACAGCGTTTCGCCCGAAAGCTTGAGTAACAGAAAGTGTGGTGGACTCTAAAGACTCGTCAATACTATGGTTGTGGATTTAACCACTAGCACGTCAGAGGTATAAGCCAATACGTGACGGGCCACCAGCTATTGACTAAAAAGGGACGTCGATGAGTGAACTCATCCTGACACCCTACTGAGCCTGTCAGTGACAATATCCGTGCAGTCCGGTCCGTTCGTCTATGAGTATCGCATGGCGGGCCTAGGGGGTTGGTAAAAGTCAGACCCCCAAAAGCGGTACAAGTCGTGTCGGAGTGAAGCCCAGAACACCCTGAGATACTACTGGAATACCTACCAGTAAATCTCCTTGCCTTGGCCAAGGACTTTGTGTAATGGCTCTCCTAGACACAGCACGACCTCACCCCCAATACCGGGAGAGACGAACCCCTGAAGATACGCTCACTGCCTCCATGTGGCTCGGGACTGTACCCAACTAAAACCTGTTTGCACGACTCCTTTGAGCCGTGGTAGTGTGGTAATCAAAGTACAGTGGGAACTCACACGAGACAAATGACGATCCCCAGGTCGATGAACTAACCTGCACACATGTCACCTGGGAACTGCCATCTGACGTCTGGTATATGACCAACTAGCATGTTCCCGGCGAGTCCTGTCCGGTGTACTCATAACCCAATGAGCACCTGTATACATCTTAGGTAATCCAACTGACACCAGTGGCTTGTGAGACCGGCCACCGCCCCTCGTCGGGGTCTCGACTGTATACACTAGTCTACTAATGGAGTATCGATGCCCGGTCTCGAAACTCCCACGACTAGGGACCTTTTAAGGATATGCTTGTAGACTACCAGCTCCCACGTGTATGATCGCCCTCATACTGCCGGTAGTCAAGCAAGAATCCTAGGGGCTCTATCAACGTGCAATAGTGACCTGTCATGTCACCTAAAGCAGTGCACGATGATAAAGGTAAACCAGATAGCATACTATCATCTCGAGTAAGACTGTCCTACCGGGATAGGTCCTCCCTCAATCATTACAATCACGTACCTGTGACCTAATAATTGACTCTGAGGGCACTATCTCCAACAATCTCCCACTTGCACTCAAGGCTAATTATTGCGATGTCGCATACTCACAGCCCGTGTGATACCGAACACCCAACTCCTCTACTGGTCAGTCTCACAAAGCCTGTTTGCGAAACTCTTGCGTTCGAGGAATAGCCTCAGTGAGTGGATCCGCCTTGATGTTCCTTTCTATGTCTCTCTATATCTCAAGTTCGCGGAGAAAGCCATCTCCCGAAATGAGTAATACCTGTCTTAGAATGTCTGGATGTCTGATGGGACCTAGCTCATAAATGAACTCCAAATCCAAACTTCTTAGACTGTATCGTCAACTGAACTTAATCAGTATCCTGCGCGCCATGCCTCCCTCAGTATTGCCTTGGACCACCTGTCCAAAATACTGCCCCTCATCAGAAGGAAAAACTATAACTCTGACAACCTTCTTGTCGTCCATGTCACCTTGGAAGCCTGGAATGATAACTGTCTCCCGAATAAGGCTGTCGTTATCATATCCCTAGAACATCCACTTATGTTCTAAAACTGCTTCCGACTGTTTCTCCAGGATTGGATTAATGTCAACTTATTGCATCTAGTGCAAGAACAACATCTGGTGTGGTACTTGACATCTCACGATTGACTCAATTGCCTGAGCAAGTGATCTGCCAATCATGCACGTCCCTCTCCCCTTTAGTCTGTAAGACACCTTTGGAGAGGGTGACTCCATTACCTGCAGGTACACTACCGTGCCAGGAGTCGTCCATCCTAAATACTCTTAGAATGCTGTCAAGTACCCTGATTGGGAAACCACCCAAATCTAGATCTAAAACCATAGATCCAGTAACCAGTATGTCAGATATAAAATCCATTTCCTCTGTGGAGAAACCACTGTGTGACGACCAAAGTATAATCGATTGTAGTATAGGAGTTTCTCTTCCTATTCTGTGTATGTCATCCAGATACCATGACACCACACCCTACTACCTTCTCAACAGATCCATCCCCTATTCTGATGAAGTCAAACCCATGACTGTCACGTCAGAAATAGATGATCTATCTCCGCTATATCTGCTTTAGTCTATAAATAGACATAAGCTACCTGTCCACCAATGCTTCCGCTGCTCCCACTGAGTACGACAACCCTCTGGCAGAGTCATATAGACGTACACTTCTAAAACTAGTTTAGAACGACGCTATACTCATCTTCCCGCCTGGTCTCGCAGCCTGGAACAACAGCAATGGTAATTGTGGGTAAACAAGAACTTCCCTGTCACCGTCCTTGAGGCTACCGGAGTACCTCTCGGGTGCCTGAAGTTACCCACCTTATCTGCGGAGTGGCCAATGGAATGTCAAATTAGATTGAATCTTTAGGTTCCTTATCAAATCTTCAGTAATCGTTTGCGGTTCTGGAATCACTTCCAGTTCTACCATACTCCCACTACTGTTTTTGAAAAAATCCATTTTTAATAAAACTGTGGCGAGTTTAGAACAATATTTCTATTGATCTGCCGGATGGTAGAAAGTCAACCCTCGTCATAGCCTGGGTTAACCCACAAACAGCCATTACAGAAACGTGCCTTGAGTTTATCCAGAGTCTGGTTTTAATCATAAGCCGGACAACTCCCCGTACCTTAACAATGTTAAGATACGAACTGTACTATATTCAATATAGGACCAGAGGCACTGATTTAATTGAACCAGATTCAAATCATGCAGCTATCTCCAGTGCATGTCAACTAAATGGAAGGAGGCCGATCAGCGTTACTCAACTTAGGAATGCTTCCAATTATGAGTAACCTGAAAGAGAAGCAAGTTCTCTAAATCATTACTATCAACTGAACACCATACACAAGTATCTACATCTTCGATCACTTTGAAGAATCCCGATACTTGTGACACCTGGTTCTCCACTCTATTCAAATACCAATAACTTCTCCAAATTCGGACCCTGCGTTTCCACGAAACACCTGTCTAAAAACTAGAGAAGTCATAAGTAAACTGAATGTTGTATGAGGACCAACCCCTCTGTCCTGATGGACCCTGGACAACATACAATACTCTGTATAAGTCTCTTGAGTCTGATAACTCATTCACTGTGTGTCGTAGGTTGAAAACTGTACCTTTGGTTATGAAGAATTACACCGTTGTTTAATGCTCCTTACCTAACCATCCACTGATATAGGTAAATGTCGTAGACATAATTTCATAAAGGTATATCTCACTCTATGAAAATAGACGTACAGATATATCAATTTGAAATTGGTGCATAACAGCGGATATTCAAAACCAAATATTTGCCAACCGGCAAACAGCCCAGGTGATTTCCTCAAATATCACCGATTACAACGAATCCCGATATAATGAGGATGATCACCCAATTCCCAATAACTTACTCCCACTCATCATCTGTAAAACTATACAGATGTGAGAATCGTACCTGGTAAATACATACCCTGGAGTAAGTATCTAATCGGGAAATCAGTTTTCCTTTAACATTACACAGTGAAACTGAAACATCGAAATGTTCCGATGGGGTATTCTGGTATTCCTAGTAATGCCTCTTCCAGATTCACGACTGTAACCGTATAGTTCTTTGCCACCTCTCCAAATCCCTTCATATGTCTTTAGTCATTACCTTCTGCACACCCATTAGGCCAAATGGTTTTCTTCCTTCCCTACCGTTCGGCACCAGCCTATGGTTTGGAAGAGGACTATCCAATAAGCATAAAGGGTGTACTGTCCTAATCCTAGGAGCACTCGCAACGCGAGAGAAGGTGAAGATAAAAGACACCTGAATGTACTTTATTCCTATTTCTCCTGAACCAGGATCCATCCCCGAACTGGAACAAGTTCCTTTCGAGTTCGTATATAACCATACGATAGATTATCCAATAAAATGGGATCTTCGTAGTGATACGGAGTGTCCTGGAGAAATACAAAGGTGATTTAGGATTGGCGAAGAAATACTTGGTTTGGTCGTGAATAGCAGTCGCAATTTACTTTGCCCTCTTACTAATCCCTTGCTTTGTCTGAACTTAATACCTTCTGTACACCGTTTAGGCTAACTGGTTTTCTTTATTCCCTACCAGTCGGCACCAGCCTATGGTTTGGAAGAAGACTATCCAATTTGCATAATAGGTGTACTACTCCTAAACTAAGGAGTACTCGCAACCTGAGAGAGGGTGAAAAGAAAAGACAACTGAATAATCCTATCCGTTTTCTCCAGAACCGGAAACCATCCTCGAATCCCTTCGAGTTCGTATCTAACCATACGATGGTTTTGTCCAATGGAAGTGGACGTTCGTAGTAAAACGGGGTGTCCTGGAGAAAAGGGTAAAAGTAGGAGTGGCAATGAGGTTTGCAACTCTGACAATCCAAAGGTCGGTGTTTAAGAAGGTTCGGTCAACTTGGTCACTGAGTCAAAGTCTTAGGGTCGGGTCAATGGTCGCTGCCAAAGAGAGAGAGAAAAGAAACACTCAGCGTGCACTCTAACCTAGATCAGAATGGTTACCAATTTATCTAATCTGGAAACCTCCCACTGTACCTCAAATTCTCCTCCAAACCTGAAAGAAGAATTAGTCGGGGTCACCCGAGGAGTAAACCAACTCATCAGTGGGAATCGGGATCCAACTCTCATCGCATGATAACGTGACGGAATCCGCTCACGGTATCACACTCCAGAAGGTATGCATATCTGGCAAGTTTCAGTACTTTTGAAACTCCCGATGTGATTTTTACCCCATGCTCTTATGACCTTGACTTTGGCCAACATATCATAAGTCACATGTCAAGTTCAACCCGTCATTCTCCAGGTTAATTTGAATCCACCCGTACCTACCCTTGACTTTGGCCAAAATGGCAGCACGACTGTCCCAAACCAACGCATCTATCTATGCTACATATGAATACCCCAATAGCTACCAATCACTGTGCCTTGACTTTGGCCAACATACACAGCTTGAATACTATTGACCACCCATATGAAACGACGGAGGGCTACGAATGGTTTCTGGCGAAAACCTTTAACGTAATGAACTTGATATCGTTGAAGGAACGGATAGCTTTTTAGAAAATATAGTGACGAAAACCTTTACTAAAGAGGTCACTCCCGGTGAAGGGATCTCGGCTCTTTCCCCGTAGAATGGGGTGCAGGATATTCCAACTGAATACCACGGTGCAAAGCAAAAGTGATCGGCTATAGTGAAGTTAATGCCCTGACGCAAACTTCTGTCCAAGGGGTCACTCCCGGTGAAGGGATCTCGGCCCTTGCCTCGTCGACTGAGGAGCAGGATATTCCAAATGAATACCACGATGCAAAACAAAAGTGAACGTCCTTGCAATAACAGCTTTTTGAAAAGTGTTCCAACAACATCAGATTAGGTTTGTTTAACTTGCATTGATCCGAATCAACGCAGTCCCATCAATTAATCACACCACAAAGAACGAAAATATACTGACGTACGTATATGCCATCCGCATTCGCCATTGGGTCCCGTCATCACCCGTTAGGTTAGCTAACTAACGGCAGAGCGGGGACTGGACTAGCGCGGATGAAAAAAACATATACAACATCTACTAATATATATACCAATATATTATATTTCGCTCAAGGCGTGAAAGAAATGCAACATCACAGAGAATGAACAGCATCACAGAAACAATACAGATATCTGGGATCCCCGGGTTTCACAGAGCCACTACTGAAACCCGACGTTCCCCTGGTCGTGTGGATAGCCTGTGCAATGAAATCCTAGACCCCTACGGGCGCGGCAAGTCACCCGCCAAAACCTGAAGCGAGGCAGCCCCCTTCAGCACCGTGAATGGACCACCCAGCACTTCACGGAATCCGGTAACTTGGGCACCCCTCCTGGGTCAACCTGTACCCCCTACGAGTGCGGCGAGTAGCCCGCCAATCCCAGAGTGAAGCCCCCTCCGTCTCAATGCCATGAGATGCGGGCTTGTTGCCCTCCAGAACCCGGCTATCCGTGCACCCCTCCGCGGGGCAATCCTAGTACAGAAAGTAAAATATACATACACCGGGTACATCGACCGCAACCAGGCCGTGCCCCAAAATAATAATACAATCAGGCAGTGACGGCAGTCCACATGTCGGACGCTCGCCCCGCAATAACAAATGTACATAATACAACAAAGACTGTACTAGCATTGCATCCAGGCTATCCCCCACGACCGATCCGCAATATCACAGCAAATACATAGAACATCAACGTGAAAATCACGTTCGCAAATCCGTCTAACCGGGCTATAGCAGTTAGACCGGATTTACCGATCGAGTGACATTCACGGTCGCAGATATAATGTAAATACTGTGAAAAATGTGTTTAAAAAATTTCCGATTGATCAAACAATTAACAAGTGGGCCCCAAAGAAAACTGTAGCACTCACAGAAACAATTGGCCCAACTTTAATATTCCAAAGCCCATATTTTAAGCCCAGAAGGCCTCTGTAAAAAAATGGTGAAGTGATGTGAATAGTGCGCGGCGGAAGGGCCGCACAAAGGGGGTTTTCGCGGCGGTTCCGCGCTCCAACTGTGGAGTTACTTCGTCAAATTTTTACAGAACTCTTAGATTTTCCAGTACATCAATATTTTATAACCTGAAAAATTTTTCGAGACCAAAAATTTTCAACAGAAACTGATGCGAACTAAAATGCAGTTTTGGAACTTTTTGATCGATCGGAAATGCAAACACATTACACAAAGCTAGACTAAGTTAATGGCGAGGCTCTGATACCACTGTAAGTGCACGGCGGCGCCCCGGCCGTCAATCCGACGGCCAAACGCGGAAACGGTGGTAAACTTTTATTTTTGCGGACTTAGCAAACCGGCACCACCGCGCACTAAACTCCGGATCGTGCCATTAAACTAGTCTAAGCGATCTAGAGAGGGGGTAGAGAAATATACCATACGATCCGAGTCCTCCGGTCTTCATCTCCACTCCGATCTCCTCGCGGGATCTCCGTCCATCTCCTCCTCGTCGGAAAGGGCACCACGAAGCCGGGTACTTTTACGGGCTCCCACCTCAATACCGAGGCAACTCGGGCGCGAAGCTGGCGAATCGACGCGTCCAAGATTTGCTGTAGGAAGTGTAGTGTAGAGTGTATGTCTCACTTTTGGGGTTGGTTGCCATAGATGGAGGAATGGTGTATAGAAAATTGGTGCTTTCAATTTTCTAGCAATGGAATGAGATGAAGAATGATATACACAAAATGAATCACTCTCATTTTTCTCCTCTCAAACATGAAGCTCTCATTTTCTTCTCACTCAACCATGGAAAGAAAAAACTTCTCATTCTTATGAAAAACCTAATCAACTTAGAAATGGTGGAGAAAGAATAAGAAGCATGAAGGGAGGTGATCGTAGTAAAAGGAGGAGGGTGACCACATCCAAACATAATCATCATAAAACTACACATCAATCCTAATCCTTTCTTATCACAATAAAGCATGAAAAGCAAAGATGCTTATCATATCAACCTATATGCAAATAAGTCCTCCACAAAGTGTAATTTGCAAAACTGCAAATTACCCCCTCCATCGGAAAAGTCCGGCCGGGAAAGAACAAAGAAAAACCGGCCGGAACGGAAAGCAAACTGGCAACTCCAGAAAACTGGTCCCGTAATAAATTACAGGAAAACCCCGATACTGTGCATACACACCCGCATCTGTATTCCGTCCGGATACAAATGCAATGAGACAAAATCTACACTGTACTAAACTAGGACCGGCTTAAGCCAAAGCCGGCTAGTTATATTCGTTCGATCCTGATCCGTGCAATACCGCACGTATCTGATCGAACCCTGCCATATAACCATACGGCCACTAGTACAAACTGTCCGATCCTGATCCGTGCAATACCGCACGTATCTGATCGGACCCTGCCATATCTCCACACGGCCTCTACAGCGTTTCGCCCGAAAGCTTGAGTAACAGAAAGTGTGGTGGACTCTAAAGACTCGTCAATACTATGGTTGTGGATTTAACCACTAGCACGTCAGAGGTATAAGCCAATACGTGACGGGCCACCAGCTATTGACTAAAAAGGGACGTCGATGAGTGAACTCATCCTGACACCCTACTGAGCCTGTCAGTGACAATATCCGTGCAGTCCGGTCCGTTCGTCTATGAGTATCGCATGGCGGGCCTAGGGGGTTGGTAAAAGTCAGACCCCCAAAAGCGGTACAAGTCGTGTCGGAGTGAAGCCCAGAACACCCTGAGATACTACTGGAATACCTACCAGTAAATCTCCTTGCCTTGGCCAAGGACTTTGTGTAATGGCTCTCCTAGACACAGCACGACCTCACCCCCAATACCGGGAGAGACGAACCCCTGAAGATACGCTCACTGCCTCCATGTGGCTCGGGACTGTACCCAACTAAAACCTGTTTGCACGACTCCTTTGAGCCGTGGTAGTGTGGTAATCAAAGTACAGTGGGAACTCACACGAGACAAATGACGATCCCCAGGTCGATGAACTAACCTGCACACATGTCACCTGGGAACTGCCATCTGACGTCTGGTATATGACCAACTAGCATGTTCCCGGCGAGTCCTGTCCGGTGTACTCATAACCCAATGAGCACCTGTATACATCTTAGGTAATCCAACTGACACCAGTGGCTTGTGAGACCGGCCACCGCCCCTCGTCGGGGTCTCGACTGTATACACTAGTCTACTAATGGAGTATCGATGCCCGGTCTCGAAACTCCCACGACTAGGGACCTTTTAAGGATATGCTTGTAGACTACCAGCTCCCACGTGTATGATCGCCCTCATACTGCCGGTAGTCAAGCAAGAATCCTAGGGGCTCTATCAACGTGCAATAGTGACCTGTCATGTCACCTAAAGCAGTGCACGATGATAAAGGTAAACCAGATAGCATACTATCATCTCGAGTAAGACTGTCCTACCGGGATAGGTCCTCCCTCAATCATTACAATCACGTACCTGTGACCTAATAATTGACTCTGAGGGCACTATCTCCAACACTTCATAGACAGTGGGAGCAGCAGAAGCGTGTGAAAACTGCTTGAATCCATCTATGGATTAAAGCAGGCATCGCGGAGATGGAACAATTGTTTTGATGAAGCTGTCAAAGAGTTTGACTTCATCAAAAAGGTAGATGGACCATGTATATGTAAGAAGCTTGTAGAGAGTATGGTTGTCTTTCTCGTATTTTATGCGAATGACATACTCTTGATAGGATACGATATTCCTATGCTACACGGTCAAGCTCCTCTTATCACATAAGTTCTCCATGAAAGATCTAACTGATACTTCTTACATCTTGGGGATATATATCTAT
The DNA here is from genome assembly GCA_030015575.1 of Agapanthus africanus. Taxonomy (NCBI): domain Eukaryota; kingdom Viridiplantae; phylum Streptophyta; class Magnoliopsida; order Asparagales; family Amaryllidaceae; genus Agapanthus; species Agapanthus africanus. The sequence goes on along the minus strand of CM057349.1, from coordinate 386,841,264 downwards.
AGAGATAGATCTAAATGGATTTGGGATTGTCCCAATCCAGGTACATAGACTCCATACTAAAGGGGTTTAGTATGGAAGATTCTAAGCGTGGTAATGCACCCGCTTGTTCAGGAATCACTCTCTCTAAAGAGATGTCTCCCAAGAATGATTTGGAGAGGGTCCGCATACAAGTGATACCCTATGGCAGTCGGATCAATCATGCATGTGATGTTATGTACCAGACCGGATGTCTCTTACTCGCTAGGTGTAGTGAGTAAGTATCGATTAGATCTTGGGGAAAGCCACTGGAAAGCTGTGAAGAACATTCTTAAGTACTTGAGAAGGACTAAAGAGATGTTCTTGGTGTATGGTAACGGTGAACTCTAGGTAGAGTCCTTTACCGATCCGAGCTTCCAGAGTGATAAGGATGACTGAAAGTTAGTCTCGGGTTTTGTCTTCATACTCAGTGGAGGGACGGTATGTTGGAAGGGTTCCAAGCTATATACTGTAGCAGACTCATTGATAGAGACTGATTACATCGCTACCAACAATGCTGCCAAAGAAGCTGTCTTGATGAATAGAGTTCATGAGATGAACCATGTTCCTACCATTGATCATCCAATACCTGTGTATTGTGATGACAATGGAGTTGTGGCTTTGTCTTAGGAACCCCGGTCCCGTCAGCGATCCAGACATATTCTTAAACAGTATCACCTGATAAGGGAGATGATTGAATTCCCTGAGATCGAGGTCAGGAGAGTTGACACAGAGGATAACACAGCGGATCCACTCACCGAGGCCCTTCCCCAGATGCTATTCGAGAGACTTTTGGGACGTTGGGTATGAGATACTACAATAACTAGCCTTAGTGCAAGTGGGAGATTGTTAGGAATATGTATTCCCTAGAGGCCATTATTGTTGATATAGTGGATACTTGGACATATATATAGAGGACTTTCTTGCTCGACATGATAGTATGATATCTGGTTACATTTATATTAACATGTTGACTGGTATCTTTATATTGTCTGTCTCTTACATATTGATAAAGCCCTTAGGATATGTAATTGACTACCAGGATTATGATGAGATCATACTGTGGGGCCAGGGTGGCCCAAAAGTACATCCTTTAACTGTTCCTAGTCGAGAGGATATCGAGACTAGGGCATCGATATTCCGGAGTAGACTAAAGGGCGATGCTTATCCTACAACCGTTGGTGTGTGACATCAAAGATTGTACACAGGTGCTCATTAGAGAATGGGTACACCGAACGGACTCGCCGGGGACTCCTAGTTGGTGTTATACATATCGTCAGGTTGCAGTCGTCTGGTGACAATGGTACAGGTTAGTCTGTATACCCGAGATTGTGATAGAGTCTTATGTGGTTCTCACTTGTCACGACCCAAAAATTCGGCCCATGACCGGCACTTAACCATGTAACGTCTGAAGGCGTAACACGACTAAGTAAGCCGAAAGCCCAGAAATCAAAACCATTTAAATGTAGAGTGTTAACATATTTTGTAAAAACAGTTGCAAATGTTTAGAAGATCTTTTAATTAATTTAGTAGAAAAATCCTTTTTAAGTTCAAGTGTTAATTAATAATTTTATTTGTGTGCAACATTTCCTAGTAGAAGAGTTTGTCATGTGGAATAAATAGAGCATCACAATAATGATGATACGACTAAGTGAAAACGTAATGAAGATAGCAAGAATATAAGACTGCATAAATAAAGTCGGCTCACAACGAGCTCGACACCAGAGTACAAAATAACATATATCGTCCTCACAACTGTCACTAAGTCAATACATGAAGGTAGATGGAGAATACTAGATACATCAAGATACAACTGAAAGTAAACAGATACCGTACAAAAACCCACCAACTAGCAATGGTATCTGTAGCAAAAGGTGCGGTAAACAGCCAGCCGCGACTACTCCAAAGGGCAACCTGCAAACACTGTGGCACAACGGGGGTGAGTTGCCAACTCGTGAGTAGTAGATAACATATAAAGGTAATCGCGAGTATTCACGTGTAGCGATACTCTAAACTATGCCAGCAAGTAACATCTATATGATGAACTGGGTGCTCAATATCATGTGACAGGTATGATCTAATAGCATTTCTATGTAGTGAGCAGATGTATGAAAATCAGACATGGCAATGTAATCTACCAACCCTATATAGGATGAACAGGGTACGCAATAATATGCAAGCATGTGTACTCTATCAGGTATGCAAGCTACAGGATGAGATGTCAAGTAATAAATGCTGAGTATGGGAAGAAATAATGTCTACACGGAATGTCAACGTGGAAAAATAACTGGTGTATGTCAATGCACCCCAATCCCAAACTAACTCAGGCACCGTCATCCATATCGGCCCTCAAATCCCGTAATCTCATAAAATCGTGGGAGCCCAACATCGGCACCCAAATATCAAGAAAACTCGTGTCCAGCATCGACACGCAAAACCTCATATCTCGAGCACCCGTCAATCCGGGCTAGCCCACGGGCTCTGTCTGCGGTGTCGGCCCTCGGCCCCGGCAGTACGAGTCGTCCCGTATCCATCTCTCGACTCTGGTCGGTATCCTCCGGACAACCGCCAGGTCCAACCAATCATCGGTAGGTAGTAGTCCCTCTGCCAGGCTCACCGTCTACTGCACAGCGATCCGTTCTCGCCCCGGGGTACCATACCGGGTCCACCATGTACCCGCAATCGGCCTCGTCCAGCTCCTCGACTCGGGTTTCCATGTATCGCTCTGGCATCGAGAAAACACATGGTGGACGCACTAAAATATCAAATCAAGGAAACCGGGTTTTTAAACAGTGCGTATTTTTCTTAAAATAGTACTCCGGTTCCCAAAATCCAGAAATCACATGAATCAATCTAATGTGTAAATCCATGCCATGTGTCGTATGGAAGAAAAGGGAAAACCGCTATTTTTCTAAAAATACCTAGTTTGGAAAATACCAAATGCGGTCCCTTAGTTTTTAAGTCAAGTCAATATCATCCATGTATGTTTTATATGAAAATGAGTATAGGTATGGATGTGCAAGCAGCTAAATATGCTAAGTGAGTGTAGCAATATACACGTACACCAATGTGGAAATGATGCATATGTGTCCAAGAGAGATATATATACATAAGCATTATGATGAGCTACAAGGTGAACATGGTAAAATATGCATATGCGGGCATGGCAAAACATGACAACATCAGTGAAATGGAATCAGTATACCTATAATTTCTAGCAATCCTATACTGTGAGTATCATGGCAATCACTAACGGTGTGAGTGTAGTATATAAATCGTGCTCGTGCAGCATGTATCGTTAATGACAGTGCAGTGTTCTATACTACCAGTTCTATATAGGTAACAAGGGTATGCTACTTAGTATGTTTGCATGAACATATAAAACTAAACATCCTACTACGCCCTGACGCTTAACGCCATACGGGAGATTTCCCCGTAGATGTTAAATTTACTCACCTGGTCGTGTGCTAAGTATAGCCGACCACCTGCTTCCCTTTTCCAGCGGCGTCTGACGTACCAGCCTGCGAACCTGGAATTTACACAAGAATCCAAATAATATCGCATACACGATAAAACAAAACGAGAACTCGTGTCGCGAATTGACGCGCGTGTGTGCGATACGCTGAAACGTGCGTGTATGTGCCTAGCGCTTACCCCGATACGCTGAATCACAGAACCACACGCGTATCGCGCGTATCGCGCAGACCAAAACACCAGAAAACAACATAGTGCCCCAGATTTTACCCAGATCAAAATATTGCAAAACTATGTATACCAGAGACCTATAAAATATAGCAGACACCTGTAGAAAAAACCCTAGGACCTAACTCCCTAGTCTGGCCGCAATTTGCGGCCAGAATAAAATTTCTGACGGCCTGGGTTGAGGGTGGTGGGGTCGGGCTCTGGTAGTTGGGTCAGTGTATCACCAGCAGTCTATGGTCCCCTCAATTTTATTCTGAACCTACAAGGATAGCAGCAGATCTCAAAAAGCTATGTTTTGCTCAAAAACATCAAGTTTTGCACCGATTTGAAAACTAAGGGTATTTTTGTGTAATCTGGGGTTTCCTAAGTTAACTTGGTCCTAACCATACCTAATTAGGCTATTCTAACTATTACTAACATTCCCTAACACCAACCCACAAGAATCACCAAAATCGTATAATTATCGCAAAAAGGATACGCGTGTGTGAACCTAAATGCGTGTGCATACGACACATCGCGACGCGCGTGAACTCACCAGAACCAACTTCGACGCGCTGTGGCGCGCAGCGCGCCACAGAACCACGCGGATCATGCGCGTGTCGCACAAGGTTAAAAACATCGAAAACGCGTTTATAGCTCCAGATTTTGCCTCTGGGCCAAACTACAAAAGTTATAGATACCAAAAGCCTAAGCTACCCAGAAGAACCCTACAGCCAAAAACCCAACACCCTAGCCCCTGTTCTGGCCGCAATTTGCGGCCAGAAGGAATAAACCGGCGGCCTCATTTTGGAGGTGGGTCCCCGTGCTCTGTGTGTGTGTCTCTGCTAAGGTCACTGTGCTACAGTCTTCACAATTTTATGATTTAAGGTTCGGGTCAACAGCAGATCCCACAGAGGCTCAAAAGTCCCTAAAATCGCTAATTTATGCCAAGTTGGGCAAATTGGTTACTCCGGTGTAATCTTGGATAAATCTTGGTTCCATTAGCCTTAACAGCACTTACTAAGGTTATACTAACCATTAAAACCATTACTTAACCAAATTCCACCCAAATCTCTACAACTAGCACTTAAACTACCAAATATAAACACTAACTACATCACAACCATAACATGAGCAAGAGAAGTGGGGTTTAAGGGAATTATACCTCTGTAGATCCTAGTTGAAGGAGGAAAGAAGAAGGAGGGAGTGGTGTGCTGCTGCTATAGCTCCTGGGGTTGCATCAAGGCTGAAATGAGCTGCTGATCTGCTCACTGCAGAGGCTGATGCTGCTGTTGCTGTTGGTATGTTCTGTTGTTGTTGCTGAAGCTGCTGCTGGTGTATTGTAGTGGGGTTGTGTGGTGTTGTGGTGTTGGTGTGGGTGCAAGGAGCTGCTGCTGCTTTGCAACTGCTGCTGAAACTAGCTACTGCTGTTGCAGTGCTGAAGAAAAGAGGCTGGAACTGAGGTAATAAGGTTGTATTGGAGGCTAAAGGTGTGAGGGTGTGTGTTGTTTAAGAAGTGGGCTGTTGCAATGATGATAGGGGCTGTTTATGCAGCAGTTGATGTAAGTCCACGTTGCCCACCCCAGTGCTTGCGGGGAGGCGGAAAACGGAATAAAAAATCGGATTTTTATCACTTTAGGCAACATGGACTAGACAAAGAAGGATCTTTGCTAAACAAAAACAAGCTAAAGCTAACTAGAAACTAGCTAAAGGGTAGAATGGTTATACCTAGGGCTTTATGTCCTTCTCTCCATGCTCCTTGGAGTAGTAGAAATGGATCACCTTTGTCGTCTTCTTGAGTCGAAGAAGGATCCACCCGAAAGCCTCAACCTTTGGCTTCAACTTCAAGATAGAAGTAACTAGGGTGCTAGAAGTGCCAGTCCTAAAACCCTAGATGAGAGTAAAAATTATCAAGAAGAGGTTTTTCTCAAGCTCAAGTGTTTCTCAACACATGAGAGGGGAGAGCTTGAGGGAGAGGAAGAACAAGAGAGAGAAAGTGAATAATAGAATGAGAGAATAAAACAACCATTATCACATATATGTGTGAATTATTATAAATTGATAATTAGCTAGATAATTGTCATGGTTAATCAAGACATGACCATTATCATTTCATTTTTAATGCAAATTGCAAGGATCAAAGAGCATCTTCCAAATGACATGATGATGGTCAAAGTGTCAACCTAGGTCAACAAGTCAAGAATGTCAAATGGTCAACAACCATTACCATGCACAATTATATTAAACTAATATCAATTAACCATAATACACACATAAGCATTAGGGTTAATAAAATGACAATGGTCATTAACCCTAATCAAAGTCCTCTCCCTCCGTCTCAAGCAACTGTGCATACGCACCGGTATTCGTGTTCCAAGGAACACGAATACAATGAGATAAAACCAATCCCAAATCATATACTAGGATCTGGCTTAAACCAAAGCCCGCTAATATAAGCTGTCCGGACAGCAAACGTGCACAAGTGCGCGGATGTGAACGAACCCTGTCGCAAAACCATGCGACCTCTACTCATTTTGCCTAAAGGCGAATAGCTCTCTGTGTGGGACTCTAAAGACTCGACACTACGCTGGCAGTGGGTTTAACCACAGACCGCAAGCGGCACTACCTGTACGTAACGGTCCCCAGGTAGATGCCGATAAGAAGACTGACGAGGTGAACCCCATCTGAACTCCTACTGAGCCTGTATGTGACAGTCTCCGTACAGTCCGATCTGTTCGTCTGATACATCGCATGGCGGGCCTAGGGGGCGGTGAACGTCATTCCCCTAATAGCGGTATAGGTCGTGTTGGAGTGTAGCCCAGAACACCCTGAGATAACACTGGAAACCTACCAGTAAATCTCGCATGCCCTGGCCAGGGACTACTCATGTAATGGCTCTCCTGGACACAGCGCGATGTCAACCCCCAATACCGGGAGAGACGAATCCTGTCTAACCGTCACTGCCTCCAAGTGCTTCGGGACTGCACCCAAAAACTACCTGTTTGCACGACTCCTTTGAGCCGTGGTAGGGTAGTAATCAAAGTGCAGTGGGAACACACTCGAGACGAAGTGACAGTGTCAAGTCAGCGGACTAAGCTGTACTCATGTCACCTGGGAACTGATAACTGACGATAGGTATAATACCAACCAACAGTCCCCGACGAGTCCTGTCCAGTGTACTCGTAACCTAACGAGCACCCGCATACTATCTCAAGTACGACGTACTGACGGCTGTGGGACAGACCGTCTCCCACGCTGGGATGAGAAGCGCATACGCTAGTCTACTCCGGAGTATCGATGCCCTGTCTCGATAGTCCAACGACCAGGGACCAGTATAAGGATGTGCTTATGGATTACCCAGCTCCCACGAGTGTGAGCGCCATCACAACGCTGGTAATCAAGAAAAGATCCTAAGGGCTCTACTAATATGTATATCAGCGATATGCTAAAAGAAACACATGCACATATTAAAGCAGAGACAAACCAAGTAGCATACTACCATTTCGAGCAAGATTGTATATACAACTGTGAATATCCCAAGCTTCCATCAAGTAATATACAAACTAGTATGATACAGTAATGGCCTCTAGGGCATATACACTAACAATCTCCCACTTGCACTAAGGTCATGTACTGGCGTATCGAAGACCTATCATCTCGATCAGCCGCTCGAACTGAGTCTAGGGCAAGGCCTTAGTGAATGGATCTGCAGTGTTATCTTCTGAAGCAACCCTCCGAACCTCGATCTCCTGGCGATCCACGATCTCCCTGATCAGGTGATACCGCCTCAAGATGTGTCTGGATTTCTGATGGGACGTGGGTTCCTTTGCTAAAGCTATAGCCCCGTTGTTGTCGCAATACAGAGGTATTGGGTCAACAATGGACGGAACCACCTGAAGTTCTTTCAAGAACTTCCTCATCCAGACAGCTTCCTTTGCGGCATCAGATGCAGCGATGTATTCCGCTTCCATAGTCGAGTCAGCAACGGTTTCCTGTTTGGAGCTCTTCCAACACACCACCCCTCCATTGAGGGTAAAGACAAAACCCGACATGGACTTGGAATCATCCTTGTCACTCTGGAAGCTGGAGTCAGCAAAGGCTTCAATCTGGAGGTCTCTTCCGCCATACACCAAAAACATCTCCTTAGTCCTTCTCAGGTACTTGAGAATATTTTTTACCTCTATCCAATGTTTCTCCCCAGGGTTTGACTGATACCTGCTTACCACACTCAGTGCATAAGCCACATCTGGTCTGGTACACAACATCGCATACATTATAGAGCCTACCGCAGAAGTGTAGGGTATAATAGACATGCGATCCCTCTCCAAATCAGTCTTGGGAGACATCTCTTTAGAGAGGGTGATCCCGTGACAAGCCGGTAGATTACCGCGCTTGGAATCTTCCATACTGAATCTCTTCAGTTTGGTGTCGATGTACCTGGACTGTGAAAGTCCTAATATCCTCTTGGATCTGTCACGGTAGATCCGGATACCCAGAATGTATGAGGCATCACCCAGGTCTTTCATGGAGAACCTGTGTGAGAAGAACCCCTTGACAGATTGTAGAATAGGAATGTCATTTCCTATTAAGAGAATGTCATCCACGTATAATACGAGGAATACTTCAGTTCTCGCTACAAATCTGCAATAGATGCATGGTTCATCTGGATTTTTGATAAAGCCAAATTCCTTGACCGTCTCATCAAAACAGATGTTCCAACTCCGCGATGCCTGCTTCAGTCCATAAATGGACTTAAGCAACTTGCACACCTTTCCGCTGCTCCCACTCTGAATGAAACCCTCTGGCTGTTCCATATAGACACACTCCTCTAAATGTCCATTTAGAAAAGCGGTCTTTACGTCCATCTGCCAAATTTCATAATCGTGGAAGGCAGCAATGGCAAGAAGGATCCGAATGGATTTCAGCATAGATACTGGAGAAAAGGTTTCGTCATAGTCCAAACCAGGTCGCTGACGAAAACCCTTTGCAACCAGTCTAGCTTTATAGGTCTCAACCTGTCCATCTACACCAATCTTCATTTTGAAGATCCACTTGCATCCTACGGGTTTTACCCCATCTGGAGCAATGTCCAACGTCCATACTTTGTTGGTGTACATGGACTCCATTTCGGTCCGCATTGCATCCAGCCATTTTACCGAGTCGACGCTCTGAATGGCTTGCTGGAAGCTAGTAGGTTCATCACAATCTATGATGCAATCCTCTCTATCCCCGTCAATGAGAAAACCGTAGTATCTCTCGGGCGGATGAGACTGCCTACTACTCCTGCGGAGTGCATGGGAATGTCCTGATCTTTCGAACCCTCTGGTTCTACTAAGCTTTCAGTAATAGCTTGTGGTTCAGGAATTTCTTCCAGTTCTATTGTGCTCCCACTTATTTCTTTTTCTAAGAACTGATGTTCCAGAAAATGGGCATTACGAGAAACAAGGACTTTTTGTTCCTCTGCGTAATAGAAAAGATACCCCCTGGAGTTCTTTGGGTATCCCACAAACTTGCACAGTACTGAGCGTGCCTCTAGTTTGTCCGCATGCTGCTTTTTGACATAAGCTGGACATCCCCAAATCTTCAAGTATTGAAGATAGGGTTTCTTCCCACTCCATAACTCATATAGTGTGGTAGGCACAGTCTTAGTGGGAACTCGGTTCAAAAGGTATGCAGCTGTTTCTAGCGCATATCCCCAGAACGATCGCGGCAACTCAGCGTTACTCATCATGGACCGTACCATATCCGATAGGGTTCGGTTCCGTCTCTCCGATACACCGTTATGTTGCGGAGTGTATGGAGGAGTAAGCTGAGAGAGAATTCCATTCTCTTTTAAGTAACCCAGGAACTCGGCACTCAAGTATTCACCGCCTCGATCAGATCTCAGAGCCTTGATACTTTTGCCTATTTGTTTTTCTACTTCATTCTTGTATTCCTGGAATTTTTCAAAAGCCTCGAATTTATGTTTCATTAAGAAGACATAACCGTACCTTGAAAAGTCATCCGTAAAAGTAATGAAGTAAGAATAACGACTTCGTGCATGTGTAGACATTGGACCGCACACGTCGCTGTGTATGAGTCCCAAGAGCTCGCTCGCTCTTACTCCGTGTCCAGTGAACGGAGTCTTTATCATCTTTCCTTTGAGACAGGATTGACAAGTTGCATACGATTGATATTCGAACGGATCCAAATATCCTTCTGTATGTAACTTAGTCAACCTTCTCTCATTGATGTGACCCAGTCTACAATGCCATAAGAAAGTTTTATTAATTTCTGGAGACTTTCTTTTGTGTGTATTCTGGACATTGAAAATCTGTGGTTGGTTTAATACGTATATACCGTTGTTCAATGTACCTGACCCAATCAAAACTTGATTAAGGTGAATGTTCACTACATTACTTACAAATGCAAATTCATAACCTTCTTTAGATAATAAAGATACAGAAATGATATTACAGGTTGCATTTGGTACATAATAACAACTACCCAAAACCAAAAAGTGTCCATCTGACAGTCCCAGGTGATAGTCCCCCACGGCCTCAGCATCCATGCTAGCACCGTTTGCAACTCTGAGGGTCATGTCACCTGCCTTCAAAACTCTACAACGCCTGCAAATAATTACAGATATGAGATCCTGATCCGGTATCCAATACCCAGGATGTAGAGTTTATTGATAGACAGTTTTCAATAACATACACACCTGAAGCTGAAGCCGCAACTCGCTTCAAATCCTGTGTTCTGGCCATCCAAGCCTTGCAATCCTGTTTCCAGTGACCACTTTTGTGACAGTAGAAGCATTCTTCCTTCCCCACCAGCTTTCCCGCTACCTTTGTTGCTTTTCCTTTTCCCTTCGTATCCACTTTACTGACACCGCCTCTTGGTTTGGCGGGGGCTTTCTTCTTCTTGCCCTTGGCTTTCGCCCTGGACCTAGAAGAGGAAGATCCTCCTACAAACAAAGTGGATGTCTCCCTACTTCTCTGTAGGGTGCCCTCTGCACTCCTCAACATGTTGAGGAGCTCTGAAAGTTCAACTTCCTTTTCCTGTAAGTTGAAGTTCAGGATGAACTGGGCGTAAGTGGAAGGAAGGGACTGGAGAATCAAGTCCGTATAGAGCTCATTCTCCAACGTGGTCCCAAGTTCTGCGAGCTCCTCTATGTAGCCAATCATCTTAAGAACGTGTTCCGCTACCGATGATCCGACGGCCAACCTTGCTGAAAAAAACTTCTTCGACACTTCGTATCTAGCGATACGAGACTGCTCTCCATACAGTTCTTTTGTATGAAGAAATATGGACTCTAGGTCAATATTCTCGTGCCTCCTCTGATGTTCATTGTCCATCGAGGCAAGTACGAGGCATTTGGCCTTCGCGCAATCTATTTCCCATGTCTTACGGATTTCCCTATCCGCGACACTGGTTTTGGGACCTGGGACAGGGGGAGCTTTGGTGGTAAGGAGATACCCCAGCTTGTCGTAAGTGATTGCCATCTTGACATTCCTGAGCCAATCTTTGTAGTTCGGCCCTGTCAGTATGTTTTTATCTAGTAATAACTTAAGTCCGGTCATGTTGAATGGTCGCTGCAATTAGGAGAGAGAAAAGAAACACTTTAGCATGATGCTCTTACAAGTTTAGAGTGGTTTTTAGTTTGTCTAAACAGGATGACTCCCACTGTCTCTCGAATCCCTTCTCAAACCGTAAAGAAAGGATTAGTCAGGATCAATCTCACCGTACAATACTTTCTTAACCGTTCAGCCAGGCCAGTGTCGGTACTTCGAGGGAGGTCTTCCAACGCTTTCGCGAAGTTCCTTAATTAAGTAACATCTTTTCCCTGTGGGCGTAGCCCCGCTAACACCTTTCTAGACACCTACTAGGTTTATAGCATTGATCGTTAAGAGAGAGTTTTCCCGAGGAGTAGCATATACTCACAGTAGGATCGGGATCCAAATATCATCGCGTGATAAAACCGAAGGAATCCTACCAGAATCATCACACTCCAAATGGTATGCAGCGCTAGCAAGTTTCAGTACTTATGAAACTCCCGATGTGGATTTTTGCCCCATGCTCTTATGACCTTGGCGTGAGGTCAAAATGTCATAAGTCACATGTAAAGTTCTTCCCATCATTATCCTGGTTAATTTGAACCCAGCCGTACCGACCCTTGACGTAGGCCAAAATGGCAGTACGACTGTCTCAAACCAACGCATTCTATCTATGCAACAGATAAATATCCGGCAGCTACCAATCACTATGCCTTGGCGTGAGGTCAAAATACATAGCTTGAATACTACCGAATATTTAACTGAAATGATGGAGGGCTACGAATGGTTTTGGCGAAACCGTGAACGTAGTGAACTTGATATAATCGATGGAACGAGATAGCTTTTAAAAGGAGTGGTTCAAGCTCCGCGTTTAAAAGTTTAGTTTTGAAAAGAACCGAGTGGTTTTCAAAGTGTTCCAATCGACTTTTACTTGGTTTATTTTCTTGCATTAGTTCTTTTAATGCGTCCCATCATTTAATCCTACCATTGCAGAAAACAACCAAAATATGACGTACGCTTATGCCATTCGCATTCGCCACGGGGCCCCGTCATCACCCGTTAGGTTACTTAACTAACGACAGAGCGGGGGCTGGGCTAGCGCGGCTGTAAAACATAAGCAACGCCTAAATAGTTATAATATATAAATATATAGCAATGATAGACATTACAGATCACAGATGAATACATTGGATATACTAGGAATCCGTAATCCGTTCGAGCCTGCAACGAAAAGCGGATTACACGGTCGCGGTGAATAGCCAATACCCCACCCAAGACCCCTACGGGTGCGGCAAACTACCAGCCAAGTATCCGAAGCGAAGCAACCTCCCTCACCACCGTGAGTAGGCCACTCGGCACTTCGAGATACCCGGTAGTTTGTGCACCCCCTCCATGGGTCTATCCTAGGAGCAAAAACAGTAAAAAGAATTATACAATGACGACTACAACCCCGACCCGGTTGTGCGGCCATACAAATAATAATACATCAATTTACATATTACATGAATGAAAGAAAAAGAAACACTCATCTCACATCCACCCCGGCTATTCACCAGCGACAATCCAACGCATTCATATACACATATCATCATCAAACACAGATCACAGATATGTATAACCCCCACTAATCGACTTATAGCGATTAGCCGACGTTCAATACATATAAACATCACAGATATAACCCTTTAGTCAAAGTGTAGTGAAGTTCGATCAAAAATACGGATTTATAGGCCCCCAAAAGCAAATTTCTTTTCTGGAAAACCTGGACACAAATAAACCATCTTAAAAATCCCAAAACCATGCCAGAAAGACACTGCACCAAACTCGACCCAGAACGGAGCCAAAACGGCCGCGGTTGCGCGGCAATAGCTTGCTATTGCCGCGGAACCGCGGTGCTTTGAGCGAATCTCTGGATCCTTTTTGGTGGCTTTCTTCATAAAACCCTGAGATGATTTTTGACGTATGACTTTTTATTTTTAGAGCAGAAAATTTTTTAACAGAAACTTGGGTTTTTGTAAACTCGGTTTTGCGATTTTTCCGATTGAACTTCCATACACTTTACTACCTAGCTAGTTTATGTTTAGTTAGGCTCTGATACCACTGTAAGTCCACGTTGCCCACCCCGGAGCTTGGGGGGAGGCGGAAAACGGAATAAAAAATCGGATTTTTATCACTTTAGGCAACATGGACTAGACAAAGAAGGATCTTTGCTAAACAAAAACAAGCTAAAGCTAACTAGAAACTAGCTAAAGGGTAGAATGGTTATACCTAGGGCTTTATGTTCTTCTCTCCTTGCTCCTTGGAGTAGTAGAAAGGGATCACCTTTGTCGTCTTCTTGAGTCGAAGAAGGATCTACCCGAAAGCCTCAACCTTTGGCTTCAACTTCAAGCTAGAAGTAACTAGGGTGCTAGAAGTGCTAGTCCTAAAACCCTAGATGAGAGTAAAGATTATCAAGAAGATATTTTTCTCAAGCTCAAGTATTTCTCAACACATGAGAGGGGAGAGCTTGAGGGAGAGGAAGAACAAGAGAGAGAAAGTGAATAATAGAATGAGAGAATAAAACAACCATTCTCACATATATGTGTGAATTATTATAAATTGATAATTAGCTAGATAATTGTCATGGTTAATAAAGACATGACCATTATCATTTCATTGTTAATGCAAATTGCAAGGATCAAAGATCATCTTCCAAATGAAATGATGATGGTCAAAGTGTCAACCTAGGTCAACAAGTCAAGAATGTCAAATGGTCAGCAACCATTACCATGCACAATTATATTAAACTAATATCAATTAACCATAATGTTAGTTATTTGTATGCCCTAGAGGCCAGTATTGTACAGATGATGTATATTATATTGGATGCTTGGACATATATAGAGATGACTTTCTTGCTCGATATGATAGTATGCTATCTGGTTGCTCTTTATCTTAACATGTACACTTGTCTCTTTAAACTGTCTTATAGTTACATGTTGATAAAGCCCTTAGGATGTGTACTTGACTGCCTGGACTATGATGCAGATCATACTAGTGGGGACATGGTAGTCCATAAGTACATCCTTCAAGGTCCCTAGTCGTGGGTGTATCGAGACAGGGCATCGATATACCAGAGTAGACTAGCGTATACGCTTCTCGACCCATGAGATGGACGATGGATGATCCCATATCCATTGGTGTTTGACATCAGAGATGGTATACGGGTGCTCAGTGGAGACTGGATACACTGGACGGACTCGGCGAGAACTCTTAGATGGTATTATACCTCACGTCAGATGGCAGTTCTCAGGTGACACTTGTGCAGGTTAGTCTGTAGACCCGAGATCGTCATAGTGTCTTGTGTGATTCCCACTTTGCTTTGATCTCCACCTTAACACGTCCATGAGGGCGTGCAAAATGGTGGTCTTTGGGTACAGTCCCGAGTCACATGGAGGCAATGAGCGATAGGAGGGATTTCGTCTCTCCCTGTATTGGGGGTTGATGTTGCGCTGTGCTCGATTGGCCGTAACATGGAAGTCCCTGGCCAGGGATGATCAGAGATTTGCTGGTAAGTGTTACCAGTAGTTTCTCGACCCGTTATGAGCCTCACATCGGCACGACTTATCGGTTATTGGGGTCTGACGTTTACCACCCCTAGACTTGATATGCGACATATCAGACGAACAGACCGGACTGTACAGTAAGTGTTACTGGTTGGATTCACAGGAGTGTGAGCGGGCTAGCTCGTCGATCTTCTGATCGCTTAATACCCGGGTGGCCGTTACGTTTAGCAGACCGCTTGCGGCTTGTGGGTGCTTGATATGATCATCATCTGCTACCGGCGTATTGACGAGTCTTTAGAGTCCTACACAGAGGTTTCCTGGCTCAAGCGAAACGAAATAGGAGCGCATATGAGATATGTGCGGGAGCGAGAACAATTCGTGTATGTGATACCGTATTTCATTCTCGCGATGGATGTATCGATTGGTTATATTTGATATAACCTAGATATCGAATCGAGGATTGATTCGATAAGCCGATACATAGGATACTAGTCGGTTATATGCGATATGACCGGATCGTTAAATCAAGTGTTGATTTAATGATTTAATGTATAATTATATATTTGATATATTACTTTGCATTAACTAGTATTGGTTCACTTTAAAAGGATTTTCTCACTTGATGCACATTGTATATGTGATATTTTTTTTGTGCACTTGTTTGTATCATGTTTGATGATACTTGATCATGTGGTTAAGTGTAAAGGATTAAACCATGGTTAAGAGATGATTAGGGTTTTGCTTTTTCATTTATTTATTTGTTTATTTATTTAGAAATGATTTAGATAAGAATGGTGGCTTCTTTTGTTTCTAGTTGAAGCTTCATGAAGCTTTGACTTATGCAACCATTCTTGTCTTCATGCTTAACCCTAACTCATCCAAGTAACCATGGTATATTCTCTACACTTAACCTTAGTTAGGATATGATAAGTATTGTTTTCTTTTTCATTTTAAAAAAGAATTATCATATTCTTTCTTCTTCTTGATCATCTTCTTCTTCAAGAAAAGCTTGATGCCATTAATGGCAACTTGAGCAAAAGTGAGTGAAATCCAATTCTAAAGTGAACCCACCTCCTATTTCTTCACCCTCTACCTCTTGCCAAGTTGTTTTGGGTGTTTTCTTCACAAGTTTCACAACTTGGTGAAGTTGGAGCTTGAACTTGTGCAACCTTGACGTAGATCATCTTCGGCACGAAGCTGACGACCTATTTCGCTCATTCCTTTTGATGAAGCCGATGCGAGAGTCCGAGATCCGACTAGGACAGTGAGAGGACGTCTACGTGGAGCTAAGGAAGTGGATAACCGGATCTACAAAGGTTGTAGCCTCTCTCCTTTACTTAAAGTGTTAACTAGATTCGTATTTCGCCTAGAATTCTAGCCGACGATCCGTATTAGGGTTTCTCGGCACCCATAAAATTTTAAATTGGCATGGTTGATGCCTTGTGAGACCTCTATAGTGTGCCTAGGAACCTTTCACTGGTATCAGAGCCTAGCTAGAGCCTTAGGCAAAGTCTAGACGATGTTTGAAACCCGATCGAACCCGAAAACCTAACTTTTTAACGCTCTCTGGACTTTTTCTAAAAACTGGGATTTTTCCAGATTAAAAATTGCTAAAAAATTCAGCAGGGCAATCTATGAATTACGGTGGAAAAATAACTTACTGAAGAGTCTACAGTGCGGCGGAACCGCGGCAGAAGCCTTGCTTCTGCGGCGGTTCCGCGGCAAATATATTGAATTATAAAATATTTTTTGCACAGTAACTGATTGATTCTGGTGTTGGATTTTCTGGGAATTTTTAAAATTTATTCAAGAGTTGAATATTCCAGGTTGTTTTGGGGATTCGATGATTCGATTGGATTATCAGATTTTGTCTATGTGGATTCCGGATAATTTTTGAATTTGTTAAAAAGTTCTACCGGATATGAATACCCAACTTTTCCCCTGTCGGGAAATTTCCAAGTGTTGGAATTTTCCGTAGTTTAACGACGTTCTAAGTAGTGCAAGTAACGCGATGGACCCTCTAGAAGACAACAAACCTTAACTCGATTATGTGACCGTCTTGAACTGCCCTTTGAACCTTCAGGTTTGGGGCAGTACGGCGTGCCACATGTGAGGCGTTGGCTTGACCCTTCTACGGCTGGACCGTTGGTACTGAGGCACGAACTGAATGTTGTTAGACTTATTTCATGTGTTGAGCTGTATCGGGAAAACTTGGATATTCGACTGTTCGATCGGAAAGTTTAACATTTTCTGTTTATCTGGAATGTGATACAATAATTGGAATTCACAAACAGTTATGAGATAACTGAATGAATGTTATAAATCTAGCGGTTTAGTTTCACTTGATATTGAAAAGAGTTTTCGATAATGAGACTAAAATGCGGGATTTATAACTGTTAGGCATGTGATGTCTAAGTATTTCATTTGATTAGGCATGTGATGTCTAAAGAGCTTGCGGATTCCAACTGTTGTAGTTTTACACTTTCTTTTCTGTGACCGTAAGTGTAGTATGTTTATATCGCCGGTTTCGTTGCTATACGTCAACGACAATTGGGGTATGCATACTTACTTACGTTGATGACATGTGATGTTATGTGTTGCTGGATATGTTATATTGGATCGTCGTGTTTGAATAGCCGGGGTTTTTTATGTGAGATGAGTGTTTTTCATTTTCATTCATGTAAAAACTTGTATGTAATATTCTTTTTATTTGGGGCACTTCCAGGTAGCGGAAGTTGTCACCTTTTGTATATTATTTACTTTTCCGCATTAGGATAGACCCAAGGAGGGGAGCACAAGTAACCGGGTTCTGGGGTCCAGTGGGAGACCAACTCGAGGAGTCGAGTCCGGGTCTCCTAACCCTAGAATTGGCAGGGTTGCTTGCCGCTCTCGTAGGGGTCTAGGGGTGTGGGATTGGCTATTCATCACGACCATGGAATCCGTGTTTTATACTGGCTCGTATTGAAAACACGGACGTCCTAGTATATCCAATATTTCATATGTTTCTTCTGCTGCGATATCTGTGATATGATCATGTGATGTTCTGTAATGGATACAGTATATAGTATATATGATATATTATATAGACGTTACTTATGTTTTACACCCGCACAAGCCCTGCCCTGCTCTGTCGTTAGTTACCTAACCTAACGGTGCACGAGGGGACATCGAGGCGAATGCGGATGGCATAAGTGTACGTCGTATTTATCTGTGATGTTTAGGTACTTAAATGATGGGACTTCATTAATGAGATTAATGAATGAAAAGAAACCTAAGATGTTGTGGAATCAAATTTTAAATAAAAAAGGGTAGCTGCAGTTCTTGCTTTGCACAGCGATATATATGATATATCCCGCACCTTATTCGATGAGGAAAGGACCGAGATCCCTTCACCGGGAGTGACTCCTTTAGCAATAACTGGTAGATGCTACACACTCGGTTTGACTTTTGATTGCTTCTATAATTTCTGCTTTGCACAGTGATATATATGATATATCCCGCACCTCATTCGACGAGGAAAGGGCCGACGATCCCTTCACTGGGAGTGACCCCTTTAGCAAAACTAGAAAAGCCTCAAAATCACTCCATTTTCAAAACTTCATTTGATTCTACAACGATATCAAGTTCATTACGCTCATGGTTTTCAGAAAAACCTGCGTAGCCCTCCGTCATTTCAGATAAGTAGTAGTTAGTATTCGTGCTGCGTTTGTTGGCCTGCGTCAAGGCGTAGTGTGCGGTAGCTAACTAGTATTTACCTGCTTATGCATATGATGCAGATTGGATTAGGGTAGTCGTGCGACTTTGTTAGCCTGCGTCAAGGGTCGTACGGGTGGGTTTAATTCAATCAGGAAATGACGGGTTGAACTTGACTAGCGCACTATGGTTTGTTGGCCTGCGTCAAGGTCATAGGACGCTAGGGGCAAAATATTATCGGGAATTTCAAGTGTTGAAATTTGCAATGAGATTGCATACCTTCTATGAGATAGTTGGATCCCGATACCCGCTGCGAGTAAGAGTTACTCCTGGGAGAGTTTTGCACATTGCAATTAGCCGATCAAGTAGGTGTCTAGAAAGGTGTCAACGAGGTTACGCCTCTGGGAAAACGAGGTTTACATTAATTAGGTTCGTGCGAAAGCACGGGGGACCTCCCTCAAAGTACCGACACTGGCCTGGCTGAAAGATTGGCGAACTTGTAGTGTGTAATTAATCCCGGCTAGTCTTTCCTTTTAGGGTTTGGAGGAAGATTTGATAAAAAGCAGTGGGAGCCATCCTGATTGGATAAGATAATAACCAATCTGATCTTGCACGAGCATACGCTAAAGTGTTTTCTTCTCTCTCTCTCCAGGTAGCGACCATTTCATGCCCTAATGAAGATAATAATATGGATGTATTGACCGAACCCGCATGTTATACTGTGCTGGGGAACGTTGGTTCCATTCTTTCCTATAAGAGTTATAGGAATGAACAGGATATAGGGGAATACCAGGATTCCCATGCCACCCGAATGAAGAAAGTACATGTTGATGTATTTTCTTCGGGTGTGTTCGTTACAGAGAACTGCTTCTCCATTTGCCCTACGTCCTGGGTATTAGATACCGGGTCAGGATCCCATATATGTAATCAGTTACATGGGCTTAGGAAAGGTAGAGAACTTGGAGAAGGTGATAAAGACATTAGAGTTGGAAATGGTGCAATTGTTGCAGCTAAGACTGTCGGGGAATATCACCTTGTATTACCGACTGGTAATACATTGGTTCTGAACGAATGCTATTACATACCGAACCTGATATGCAACATTATATCGGTTTCTTTATTGAGTAAAGAGGGATATAATTTTGTATTACAGGACAATGTTATGAACATTTTCCATAACCAAAAGTTGGTTGGATCAGGCACATTGTGCAATGGCATTTATGTTCTAAATCAATCAACAGTTCTGAGTATAACAAACACACACAAGAGGAAGAGTTCAGAACTGAACGAATCCTTCTTGTGGCATTGTAGACTGGGTCACATCAATGCGACACGATTAGCTAAGTTGCATAAGGATGGATATTTAAATCCGTTTGAATTTTCATCTTATGACACTTGCCAATCATGTCTCAAAGGCAAGATGACCAAAACTCCGTTTACGGGACACGGAGAAAGAGTTACCGAACTCTTGGGACTGATACATAGTGATGTATGCGGTCCCATGTCTACACATGCCAGGGATGGTTCTTCGTACATCATTACATTCACTGACGATCTATTCGGATATGTGTTCCTGATGAAACACAAATCAGAAGCTTTTGAGAAATTTAGAGAATATAAACAAGAAGTCGAGAACCAAACCGGAAAAAGTATTAAAATCCTTCGATCTGATCGAGGATGAGAATACTTAAGCAATGAATTCTTGGACTTCCTAAAAGAGAATGGGATTCTCTCTCAGCTGACTCCTCCATATACACCACAGCACAACGGTGTATCAGAACGGAGGAACCGCACCCTATTAGATATGGTGCGCTCTATGATGAGCACAGCTGAGTTACCTATTTCCTTCTGGGGATATGCACTGGAAACAGCTGCAGATCTATTGAATATGGTTCCCACCAAAACCGTGCCAACCACTCTATATGAGATATGGAAAGGAAAGAAACCATGTCTTAATTATGTTAAGATATGGGGTTGTCCGGCATATGTAAAAACGCAAAATCCGGACAAACTCGCGGCAAGGTCCATTCTGTGTAAGTTTAATGGATATCCCAAACATTCGCGCGGGTATATCTTCTACCACACCGAGGAACAAAAGGTGTTTGTTTCTCGACATGCCACCTTTTTAGAAAAGGAATTTCTTGAAAAAGAGATTAGTGGCAAGGAGGTAGAACTGGAAGAGGTTCCAGCAATAAAGACTACAACAGAAGATTTGGTTGAACCAGAGGATTCAGTAGCTCCCGATGAACCTCAGCCTCTCCGCCGATCTAGTAGGGTTCCTCGCCAACCTGAGAGATACTACGGTTTTCTCATGGATGGTGGCAGCGAGGATTGCATCATGGAGGATGATGACCCAACTAGCTTCGAGCAGGCCATCACGAGTAAGGACTCAGTGAAATGGCTGGATGCAATGCGGTCCGAGATGGAATCCATGTACACCAACAAAGTATGGACTTTGGACGTTGCTCCTGAAGGGGTAAAACCCATTGGGAGCAAGTGGATCTTCAAGAAGAAACTTGGTGTAGATGGGAAAGTGGAGACTTTCAAGGCTAGACTTGTAGCAAAAGGTTTTCGTCAAAGACCAGGTGTGGACTATGACGAAACCTTTTCTCCAGTGGCTATGCTTAAATCCATCCGGATCATGCTTGCCATCGCTGCATATCATGATTACGAAATCTGGCAAATGGATGTTAAGACCGCCTTTCTAAATGGTGATTTAGAAGAGTGCGTGTACATGACTCAGCCAGAGGGCTTCGTAGATAGTGGGAGCAGCGGGAAGGTGTGCAAGCTGCTTAAATCCATTTATGGATTAAAGCAAGCATCGCGGAGTTGGAACATCTGCTTTGACGTCGTTATCAAAGAGTTTGATTTCGTCAAAAATCCAGATGAACCTTGTATCTACAAGAAGGTTGCAAAGAGTAAGCTTGTCTTCCTCGTATTGTACGTGGACGACATACTCTTGATAGGAAATGATATTCCTATGCTGCAATCGGTCAAGCTCTTCTTATCACAAAGATTCTCGATGAAAGATCTTGGTGATGCCTCCTGCATATTGGGAATTAGGATCTATAGAGATAGATCTAAAAGGATACTGGGATTGTCCCAATCTAGATACATTGACACCATACTAAAGAGGTTTAGTATGGAAGAATCCAAGTGTGGGAACTTGCCCACGATCTCTGGAGTCACTCTCTCCAAAGAGATGTCTCCCAAGACTGATTTAGAGAGAGCTCGCATGCAAGGGATACCCGATGCTTCGGCTGTAGGCTCTATCATGTATGCGATGCTATGTACCAGACCCGATGTAGCATACTCACTAAGTGTAGTGAGCAGGTATCAAGCTGATCCTGGAGAGAGTCACTGGACAGCTGTGAAGAGCATTCTCAAGTACTTACGAAGGACTAAAGAGATGCTCTTGGTGTATGGTAACGGGGAACTCCAAGTGGAGTCCTTTACCGATTCGAGCTTCCAGAGTGATAAGGACGACTCTAAGTCGCAGTCGGGATTTGTCTTTACCCTTTACGGAGGGGCGGTTAGCTGGAAGAGTTCCAAGCAGGAAACCGTGGCAGACTCGACGATGGAGGCTGAATACATCGCTGCCAACGATGCTGCCAAAGAGGCCGTCTGGATCAAGAAGTTCATTACTGAACTTGGAGTGGTTCCATCCATTGAGCATCCAATACCTTTGTATTGCGATAACAATGGAGCGGTGGCTTTGGCCAAGGAACCCAGGTCCCATCAGCGATCCAGGCATATTCTGAGGCGGTATCACCTGATCCGGGAGATAGTTGATCGCCGGGAGATCGAGGTCAGGAGGGTTGACACGAAGAACAACACGGCGGATCCACTCACGAAGGCCATTCCCCAGATACAGTTTGAGAGACTCTTCGGGATGCTCGGTATGCGATACTACAGCAGCTGGCCCTAGTGCAAGTGGGAGATTGTTAGTTGTATGTATGCCCTAGAGGCCAGTATTGTACAGATGATGTATATTATAATGGATGCTTGGACATATATAGAGATGACTTTCTTGCTTGATATGATAGTATGCTATCTGGTTGCTCTTTATCTTAACATGTACACTTGTCTCTTTAAACTGTCTTATAGTTACATGTTGATAAAGCCCTTAGGATGTGTACTTGACTGCCTGGACTATGATGCAGATCATACTAGTGGGGACATGGTGGTCCATAAGTACATCCTTCAAGGTCCCTAGTCGTGGGTGTATCGAGACAGGGCATCGATATACCAGAGTAGACTAGCGTATACGCTTCTCGACCCATGAGATGGGCGATGGATGATCCCATATCCATTGGTGTTTGACATCAGAGATGGTATACGGGTGCTCAGTGGAGACTGGGTACACTGGACGGACTCGCCGAGAACTCCCAGATGGTATTATACCTCACGTCAGATGGCAGTTCTCAGGTGACACTTGTGCAGGTTAGTCTGTAGACCCGAGATCGTCATAGTGTCTTGTGTGATTCCCACTGTGCTTTGATCTCCACCTTAACACGTCCATGAGGGCGTGCAAAACGGTGGTCTTTGGGTACAGTCCCGGGTCACATGGAGGCAATGAGCGATAGGAGGGGTTTCGTCTCTCCCGGTATTGGGGGTTGATGTTGCGCTGTGCTCGATTGGCTGTAACAGGGAAGTCCCTGGCCAGGGCTGATCAGAGATTTGCTGGTAAGTGTTACCAGTAGTTTCTCGACCCGTTATGAGCCTCACATCGGCACGACTTATCGGTTATTGGGGTCTGACGTTTACCACCCCTAGACTTGATATGCGACATATCAGACGAACAGATCGGACTGTACGGTAAGTGTTACTGGTTGGATTCACAGGAGTGTGAGCGGGGTAGCTCGTCGATCTTCTGATCGCTTAATACCCGGGTGGCCGTTACGTTTAGCAGACCGCTTGCGGCTTGTGGGTGCTTGATATGATCATCATCTGCTACCGGCGTATTGACGAGTCTTTAGAGTCCTACACAGAGGTTTCCTGGCTCAAGCGAAACGAAATAGGAGCGCATATGAGATATGTGCGGGAGCGAGAACAATTCGTGTATGTGATACCGTATTTTATTCTCGCGATGGATGTATCGATTGGTTATATTCGATATAACCTAGATATCGAATCGAGGATTGATTCGATAAGCCGATACATAGGATACTAGTCGGTTATATGCGATATGACCGGATCGTTAAATCAAGTGTTGATTTAATGATTTAATGTATAATTATATATTTGATATATTACTTTACATTAACTAGTATTGGTTCACTTTAAAAGGATTTTCTCACTTGATGCACATTGTATATGTGATATATTTTTTTGTGCACTTGTTTGTATCATGTTTGATGATACTTGATCATGTGGTTAAGTGTAAAGGATTAAACCATGGTTAAGAGATGATTAGGGTTTTGCTTTTTCATTTATTTATTTGTTTATTTATTTGGAAATGATTTAGATAAGAATGGTGGCTTCTTTTGTTTCTAGTTGAAGCTTCATGAAGCTTTGACTTATGCAACCATTCTTGTCTTCATGCTTAACCCTAACTCATCCAAGTAACCATGGTATATTCTCTACACTTAACCTTAGTTAGGATATGATAAGTATTGTTTTCTTTTTCATTTTAAAAAAGACTTATCATATTCTTTCTTCTTCTTGATCATCTTCTTCTTCAAGAAAAGCTTGATGCCATTAATGGCAACTTGAGCAAAAGTGAGTGAAATCCAATTCTAAAGTGAACCCACCTCCTATTTCTTCACCCACTACCTCTTGCCAAGTTGTTTTGGGTGTTTTCTTCACAAGTTTCACAACTTGGTGAAGTTGGAGCGTGAACTTGTGCAACCTCGACGTAGATCATCTTCGGCACGAAGCCGACGACCTATTTCGCTCATTCCTTTTGATGAAGCCGATGCGAGAGTCCGAGATCCGACTAGGACAGCGAGAGGACGTCTACGTGGAGCTAAGGAAGTGGATAACCGGATCTACAAAGGTTGTAGCCTCTCTCCTTTAGTTAAAGTGTTAACTAGATTCGTATTTCGCCTAGAATTCTAGCCGACGATCCGTATTAGGGTTTCTCGGCACCCATAAAATTTTAAATTAGCATGGTTGATACCTTGTGAGACCTCTATAGTGTGCCTAGGAACCTTTCACATAATACACACATAAGAATTAGGGTTAATAAAATGACAATGGTCATTAACCCTAATCAAATCCCTCTCCCTCTGTCTCAAGCAACTGTGCATACGCACCCGTATTCGTGTTCCAAGGAACACGAATACAATGAGATAAAACCAATCCCAAATCATATAGTAGGATCCGGCTTAAACCAAAGCCCGCTAGTATAAGCTGTCCGGACAGCAAACGTGCACAAGTGCGCGGATGTGAACGAACCCTATCGCAAAACCATGCGACCTCTACTCATTTTGCCTAAAGGCGAATAGCTTTCTGTGTGGGACTCTAAAGACACGACACTACGCTGGCAGTGGGTTTAACCACAAACTGCAAGCGGCACTAGCTGTACGTAACGGTCCCCAGGTAGATGCCGATAAGAAGAATGACGAGGTGAACCCCATCTGAACTCCTACTGAGCCTGTATGTGACAGTCTCCGTACAGTCCGGTCTGTTCGTCTGATACATCGCATGGCGGGCCTAGGGAGCGGTGAACGTCAGTCCCCTAATAGCGGTACAAGTCATGTCGGAGTATAGCCCAGAACACCCTGAGATAACACTGGAAACCTACCAGTATATCTCGCTTGCCCTGGCCAGCGACAACTTGTGTAATGGCTCCCCTGGACACAGCGCGATGTCAACCCCCAATACCGGTAGAGACGAATCCTGTCTAACCGTCACTGCCTCCAAGTGCTTCGGGACTGCACCCAAAAACTACCTGTTTGCACGACTCCTTTGAGCCGTGGTAGGGTAGTAATCAAAGTGCAGTGGGAACACACTCGAGGCGAAGTGACAGTGTCAAGTCAGCGGACTAAGCTGTACTCATGTCACCTGGGAACTGATAACTGACGATAGGTATAATACCAACCAACAGTCCCCGACGAGTCCTGTCCAGTGTACTCGTAACCTAACGAGCACCCGCATACTATCTCAAGTACGACGTACTGACGGCTGTGGGACAGACCGTCTCCCACGCTGGGATGAGAAGCGCATACGCTAGTCTACTCCGGAGTATCGATGCCCTGTCTCGATAGTCCAACGACCAGGGACCAGTATAAGGATGTGCTTATGGATTACCCAGCTCCCACGAGTGTGAGCGCCATCACAACGCTGGTAATCAAGCAAAGATCCTAAGGGCTCCACTAATATGTATATCAGCGATATGCTAAAAGAAACACATGCACATATTAAAGCAGAGACAAACCAAGTAGCATACTACCTTTTCGAGCAAGATTGTATATACAACTGTGAATATCCCAAGCTTCCATCAAGTAATATACAAACTAGTATGATACAGTAATGGCCTCTAGGGCATATACACTAACAGTTGAGTGCTGTTCTGGAGCAAAATGGGTGGCTGAAGCTGGTTTTATCAGGCTGAAGTGTGCTGAAGTTGATTTCAGGAGCTGATGGGGTTATTTTGGTGGCTGTTCTGATGTGTTTAGGGGCTGAAAATGCTGGAAAATGGGGCTGATGTGAGGATGTGAGTGAGGGTGAAGAGACAAGCTAAAAAGGTTTGAGTTGAGATGAGGTGACACAACCTTAAACCATCATTACATCCATCACATCTTTCTCTCTCTCCCTCTCTCACACAATAAGCAAGTCAACCCCAACTTTAAACACCCTCAATTAAACTAATTAGCTCATAATCAACCCACTTATCTTAAGCAAGGCCCTAATCCTACTATGGTGGCTAAACATGGCTAGCCCACCATTCACACCCAAGCTAGGTCACTCTAAGCCTAATCCTAGCTATCGTGCACAAGTGTGTACGGTCGAGATAAATTCCTACAAAAATAACTATAAAGCCAGATAAATTACTAGAAACCCATTTTGGTAATCTTTTTACCAAAAACCCCACGTTAACACATAATTACCGCTAACCCTAAACTCAGGTGTTACATCACTGTACTTTAATTTCCTTCCTACCATGCTCCTCTCTACCATGCTCAAGAGGAGTTGTGCAAACAGGTTGATTTTAGGTACAGACCCGAGACACATGGAGGCAATGGCGATAGAAGGGGTTTCGCCTCTCCCGGTATTGGGGGTTGATGTTGCGCTATGCTCGATTGGCTATAACTGGATTTCCCTGGCCAGGGCTGCTGCTGAGATTTACTGATAAGAGTTATCAGTAGTTTCTCTAACCGTTAT
The DNA here is from genome assembly GCA_030015575.1 of Agapanthus africanus. NCBI lineage: Eukaryota > Viridiplantae > Streptophyta > Magnoliopsida > Asparagales > Amaryllidaceae > Agapanthus > Agapanthus africanus. Next base: position 386,814,467 of record CM057349.1, on the reverse strand, counting down.
AGGCCATACGTCGGCATGACTTATCACGTTACTGGGGTCTGACGTTTACCACCCCTAGACATGATATGTGACATATCAGACGAAGAGACCGGACTGTACGGTAGTGTTATTGATAGGCTTCATGGAGAGTATAGACCGGATTGCTTGTTGATCTTCATATCGCTCAATACCCGGATAGCCGTTACATCTAGCTAGTACCACTGACGGCTTGTAGGTGACTGATGTGATCATCACCTACTGCTGGCATATTGATGAGTCTTTAGAGTCCCACACAGAAGTTCCCTGGTTCAAGAGAAACGAAGTAGGACACATATGTGATATGTCCGTGGGCCAGATTAAATATATGTATGTGATACCATATTGTAATCTAGCAGTTATCTGTTACCAGTTAGGTTATATGTGATATAACTAGATTATTGAATCAAGTGTTGATTTGATAATGTGATATCCAGATAAATGATATTAGTCAGTCATATGTGATAACCGGATTATTAAATCAAGTGTTGATTTGATAATGTGATATATATTATATTTGATATAATTATATCTTAACTAATATCATTAGCTCACTAAATATTTTCTTATGTGTGTGTGTGTGTAGTATGGCATGAATTCTATTTTGTGAAAATAGAAACGAGGTGGAAATTGGGAGCATGGATGAAGGCATGGGATTTATTGTTTGTTTATTCTTCTTGATTCACTATTCAAGAATGGCTGCAATTTTATATTGCAATTAATCCATGCTTGAATGAGTGAGGGACAAGGGGCCATTTGATTGATATAATTTTAGTTAACCGCAATCAAGACGGTGTCGCTTTGCAGCTAGCCGGTTGAGCACGGGTCGATCCACAGGGAGACGGAGCGTTTTAGTTCTTGTCGTTACGAGTTAATGCGTGTGGGTGGAATTGTTCTTATCTACCCTATGTGTTATATGAAGAAGTGAAGTTGCAAGGAAAAGATACGAAAGTGTAAGCTAAGGAAATCCGTATTCAAAACCTTTGAGCCGGGTCTTGACCAATTGAAGCTAGAGCAATCGGCAACAACGTGGATTAGAGGATTTAAGCACGGTATTCGTGGAATCCGGCTTATTGACCCTTGTCCTTCCGTTCTTGTCTCTTACTTTCGCCTCCGGCCAAACCGAACGCAACCGGTCGCGGTTAGGAATCACCGTTACCTTAGTAGGGTAGGGTGCCTAACGGAGCGCTTGCGTAGCGTTCGGGCGGAGTTCAAAGGAAAATAACGAGAAAAGGAAACGAGGAACGAAACGTTAACTTACAATATCGTATTTCTTCCTAACAACACCATATTAACAACCATTCACAAAACAAACCAAAAAGAGAGAACAAAATAACAAAGAAAAGAAAAGATTACAAGTAAGTAAGTGCATGGAATTTAAAGTGCAAGAAAGTAGAGCAAGGTAATAAATTGCATGAATGTAATAGAGCAAGAAAGAAAGGTGCAAGAAAGAAAATACTAAGAACCTAAGATCAAAACACAAGACATGGACTCAATAACCTACACTTAAACTTGCAAGCTAAATTAAGAGGTTACAAGATCAAGTGATGGCAAAGAACTCATGGTGAATGAAGGCACAAAAAGAGAACTTTATTAATTTTCAAGAAGATACAACCCTTAAGATCAATAACCAACCCTTAAACCGTCAAGCTCAATGATGAGGTTGAAAGATCAAGAGAAGGCAAGGATCTCAAGGGGAAGCTAAGCAAAAGAATGATACAATGTATGGCAAAATTGGACTCCTTCTTACTTACCCAATAGTTTCCTTTTATAGGCAAAACAAGACCTTTCCTTTAATTTGAATTTGAATGCAACCAAAGTTTGGAGGGAAGTTTGAATCTTTGAATTTTTGAATCACATCAACACTTTATGCATTGAATGCACCATACCCACTCGTGCTTTGTGCTTGTCCCTCTCGTGCTTTGTGCTTGTCTCGTGCTTTGTGCTTGTCCCTCTCGTGCTTTGTGCTTGTCCGAGACACGAATGACCACTGTCATATGTTTTGTCTCTGGAGCTGGTACGTTGTACTGAAGGGATACGGAAGACTAGAATCCGGCTTTTATCTGTCTGTGAAAAATGTTCTGGATATTGGCACAACTGTAGAGATTTTATCTTATTTGTATTATTTTAGACTGGGAACCGTAACCTGTAAATATGTAGCAAACACGGATTAAAAGCACCAATCTATAAACAAACGAGCATAAGAATGGACGGTATAAAATGCAGTTTTCTATGATGAACATTGTCATTCACTTCATTATTCTCAACACTTAGCCATTTTTCATGGCTTGCTCTCATTGTTGCTCTCTTGCTCTCGTCTTCTTCCTCTTCTTCAAGCCACCATAGTTCAAGCTTCAAGCCTCACATGTGATGTGAATCATGAAGCTTGAACACATATTAGTGAGCCTCAAAACCCCTACTTCACCATTCTACACTTGACTAGAGATCAAGTGTAGCGTATTTCCTATACTAAAAGAGTTTAGTATAGAGATACCTTGAGTTGGAGGGATTTTGCGTGTATCATCTTCGGCACGAAGGTCATCGAAGGAAGCTCCTCCCAACCCTCAAGTGGAGCCTATTGGAGTCGTGGGACTACTACACGAAACATATGAAGTGAAAGACTCGATCTATGAAAGAATAGCCATCTTCACTTCTTATAGTTTACTTAGATATCAAACTAAAACCCTAATCCACTAGCTAAAGATCTTGGATAATGTAGATTAGAACCCCGAAATTTTTAAAATTGGCATGCTTGATGTCACTAGAATCTCATGGTGGTTCTAACGTACACTTTCATGGTATCAGAGCCTAAACTAAAAGATTAGAAGATGTTAATAAAGTTACGAAAACGAAACAACTCCAAAACCGAAACACAAGATAACAAGTTTCTGTCGATTTTGAAACATTCTCTGAAAATTATTTAAACAACTGTAGAATGTTGTATGTGATACAACTAGAACACCGGAAAAATTTGATGCCAAAAACACGAAAAAAGACCCAGCGAGAACCCCCAAATTCCCGATTTCGTCGGCCCGTTCTTCATCTTTTTGGCTCAAAATTTTTTGTTGTTCTGTGGACTTGATTTTGGGGTTTCAGATATTTTTTGATTATTCCAAAATTACATGTGATGTTAATTTTGTTAAAGGGCTAATATGGAGTGTTTCGTAGTCGTGTTTTTAACATTGTTTCAGGTTTAAGTTTGATATGGATACAGTAGTTGGAATCCACATTTAATTAGTCTTGTGAAAATAAGTTAGTGTTTATAAATCTAGCGTTTTAGTCTCGGTAGATCGATTGTCGCGAAGTTTCGATTCGGATCGAAACTCCGTCGCAATCGCGTATCGTACACGAATACTCGCCAAATAACATTACAAGATAGCCTAGCCCCATTGCCCCAACCAAATGACTGTAGAAGAACCCCGTTGCCAAAACCCACTCGGGTGCTCGCAGCCACGGTGTTCCGCCTAAGTGCACTTGGTTGATGGCATCGGGGGTGCGGCCATCTACTATAGTTTCTGACGTGTATTCGATCGGGTAGTCGGGAATCTTGTTGAATTACCCGAATAAATTATTGAAAAGAGTTTTTGATATGAGACTAAAATACGGGGTTTATACAGTTAGGCATTAAATTTAGAATATGAGATATTCCGGGTTTATGATGTCTAAGAATATGCGGATTCTAATTATTACAGTTTTACTTTTCTTTTCTACAACCGTAAGTGCAATATGTGGGGTATCCCAAATCTCATTGCTATATGTCAACAGAATTTAGAATACACGTATTTACTTACGTTGCTGATATGTTATATTATGTGTCGCCGATATGTTTTATTGGATCGTCATGATTGAATAGTCGGGGGTTTTATGTGAGATGAGAGTTTTTCAATTTTCATTCATGTAAAATTTTTATGTAATATTCTTTTATTGGGGCACATCCGGGTAGAGGATGATGTCACCGCTGATGTATATTATTTACTTTTCCACATTAGGATAAACCCAAGGAGGAGAGCATAAATAACTGGGTTCTAGAGTCCAGTGGGAGACCATCTCAAGGAGTTGAGACCGGGTCTTCTAACTCTAGAAGTTGAAGGGTTACTTTACGCTCTCGTATGGGTCTATGGATGTGGGTTTGGTTATTCATCACGACCGTGGAATCCGTACTTTACATTACTGGCTAAATTTAAGACACGGGCATCCTAGTATATCCAATATTTCATATGTTGCTTCTGCTGCTTGGTTATGTGATGTGATCATATAACTGCGTGAGACGATTATTATATTATATATATGATATATAATAAACATTGCTTATGTTTTGCACCCGTGCTAGTTCATCCCCCGCTCTGCCGGTAGTTAAGTAACCTAACAGTGCATGACAGGGCCCAGTGGCGAATCCGGATGGCATAAGCATACGTTCTATTTTCGTTTCATTTTTCTGTAATGTTTAGGAAACATTAAATAATAGGACTACATTAATGAGATTAATGAAAAGAAAGAAACCTAAAAGATGTTGTAGAATCGAATTTTTCAAAAAAGGTAGCTCTAGTTTTTGCTTTGTATAGTGGTATTCTTGATGAATATCCAGCACCTCATTCGATGAGGAAAGAGCCGAGATCCCTTCACCGGGAGTGACCTCTTTAGCGAAACTAGCAAATGCTAGAACTCATTTGGTTTTTTTATAAGCTTCTCTAGTTCTGGCTTTGCATAGTGGTATTCCTTGATGAACATCCAACACCTCATTCGATGAGGAAAGAGCCGAGATCCCTTCACCGGGAGTGACCTCTTTAGCGAAACTAGCAAAAACCTCAAAAACACTCTTTTTCAAAATCACTAGATTCTACAACGATATCAAGTCATTACGCTCATTATTTTCTTAAAAACATGCGTAGCCATCCGTCATTTTGGGAAGTAGAGTACTTAGTATTCGTGCTATGTTTGTTGACCTTAGTTAACGCGTAGTGTACGGTAGCTAAGTGATATCTTCCTATAAAGCATATGATACGATCGATTTGGACATTCGTATGTCTTTGTTGACCATAGTTAAGGGCCGTAAGGGTGGGTTTAATTCAATTAGGAAATGAACGGGTAGAACTTGACTAGCACTTATGATTTGTTGACCATAGTTAAGGTCATAAGCTGCTAAGGGTAAAAACCATTATCGGGAATTTCAAGTGTTGAAATTTGCAATGAGATTGCATACCTTCTATATGATATTTGGATTCCGATACCCACTGTGAGTAAGAGTTACTCCTGGGAGAGTTTTGCACTTTATAATTAGCTAATTCAGTAGGTCTCTAGAAAGGTGTCAACGGGGTTATGCCTTCGGGGTTTATTTTAATTAGGTCTGTACGAAAGCATGTGAAACCTCCCTTAGAGTACCGATACCTGCCTGGCCAAAGGATTGGCGAACCTGTAGGGTGTAATTAATCCTGGCTAATCTTACCTTTTAGGGTTTGAAGGAAGATTTGATTAAAACAGTGGGAGCCATCCTGATTAGATAAAAACCAATCTAATCTTGCAAAGAGCGCACGCAAAGTGATTACCCTTCTCTCTCTCCTGGTAGCGACCAATGAAATGCCTTAATCAAGATAATAATATGGATGTATTGACCGAACCTACTTATTATACTGGGTTATGTTCCGCTCTATCTTATGATTGTCATTAGTCTAAATAAGAAATAGGAGAATATCCAGATTCCCACGCCACCCATATGAAGAAAAAGCACGATGATGCACAGTCTTCGGGTGTGTTCGTACCCAAGAATGGTTTCTCAGTTTGCTTTACCTCCTATGTATCGGATAACGGATCAGGATCCCATATATGTAATTTGTTACATGGGCTACAGATAGGTAGAGAACTTGGAAAAGGTGATATATCTCTCCTAGTAGATAATGGTGCAATTGTTTCAGCCAAGGTAGTTGGCAAATATCACTTTGTATTAAATAGTAATACATTGATTCTGAGCGACTGTTGTTCCGTACCAAAATATTGTGAATATTTCCTAAATCAAGTGTTGATTGGGTAAGGTACGTTGTATAACAGTATACACGCTCTAAATCAAACCACAATTCTAAACATACAGAACACACATAAGAGGAACAGTTCAGAAATGGACGAAGTCTTCTTGTGGAATTGTAGACTAGGTCATATCTATGAGACAAGACTAGATAAAGTTCCATAAGGATGCATATTTAATCCGTTCGAATTTACATCATATGGAACTTTCTAGTCATGTCTCAAAGGCTAGGTGACCAAGTCTCCGTTTACTGGAAACGGAGAAAAAGCTACTTAACTCTTGGACATATATATGGTGATGTATGTGGTCAAATGTCTACACATGCCAGGGATGGTCCGCGTACTCTATTACGTTCACCAATGTTTTCTCAAAATACGGACATGTGTTCTTGTTGAAACACAAATCTGAATATTTTGAGAATTTCAAGGAATATAAGCAAGAAGTTGAGAACCAAATGGGTAAAGGTATTCAAGTCCTTCGATATGATTGGGGAAGAGAATACTTGAGCTCGGAATTCCGGGATTATTTAAAAGAGAATAAGATTCTCTTTCAGTTTACTCCTCCGAATACACCACAGCACAATGGATTATCAGGGTGGAGGAATCGCACCCTATTAGATATGGTGCGCTCTATGATGAGTACTGCTGAGTTACCTATTTTCTTTTGGGATATGCACTTGAGATAGCTGCATACCTATTGAATTGAGTTCCGACCAAATCCGTACTCCATATGAGATATAGAATGGGAAAAGACCATCTCTTAAACTACTTAAGATATGGGGTTGTCCGGCTTATGTTGAAAAGAAAAATCCAGACAAACTCAAGGCAAGGTCAGTTCTGTGCAAGTTTGTAGGATATCCCAAACATTCGCGAGGGTATATCTTTTACCACACTGAGGAACAAAAGGTGTTTTGTTTCTCGACATGCCATCTTTATTAGAAAAGGAATTTCTTGTGAAAGAAATTAGTGGCAAAGAGATAGACCTGAAAGATGTTCCAGCAACACGAACTATAAAAGACGATTTGATAAACCAGAGGATTCAATAGTCCCCGACGAATTGCAACCACTCCGCAGATCTAGTTGGGTTTCTCATCCGCCTGAGAGATACTACGGTTTTCTCATAGACGACAGGAGCGAGTATTGCTATAATATTTCAGAAGATAAAAAATATTATTTTTGGAATTTAATATTAAAATAATATATTTCCCGAAAACTATTCGAATTTGCGAATAGGGATTTTTTGTAAAATGGTATAAATATATACCAATATTTAGAAATTTATCGGATATTAAAATGATTTATTATTTTAATGATATTTAACGGATTTTTGGCAAAATCCATATTTTTATTCATTTTTCCGTAACATGTGCATGTTGTATGTGTTTGTGTTTATGAGATTTAGGAAAGGAAAAGAGAATGAGAAAGGAAAAGAAAAACAAAGAAAAGAAAAGGAAAACAAAGAATTGAGTATGAATGGAATAGTTTTAGATGCCATGGGATTTATGTGAAAGAAAACAAAATAGATATTTGTTGTGAGAGAGTGAATATAGGAGAGGGTGAGCTTAAGAGAGAAAGGCTTTAACTTGGCTGCCCTAATCCTTCATCTCCCCCATTATTTCTTCAACTCTTTGCTTCTTCTTCTTCAACCTCCACTACCTCATGCATCATCTCAATTCATTCTTCAAAACCTCATACCCCTTTCATTAAAAACATACACCAAACTATTCTAAACACCTTGAACCATCCAAGTTTGGATTTTGGAGACTATGGGCAACTCAAGAACTTTCTTTTGTTGCTATGAGGTAATCCCTTCACTTTAGTTATATATTTGAGTTATATATCGTATTTTAGTTTAGAATTTGAGTTAAATAGGTTTGTGATTTTAGAAAATTATAAGTTGCTGTTAAGTGGCCAATTGAGATGTAAGGAGTGTTTACTAGACCTTAGAGATTGATTTCATAGCCTGGAATTGAGTTTAGAACCCAAATTATGGACATAGGATTTACCCTGTATCGGTTTTGTGAGGTATTGCGTGCCTGCAGGAAATCTGGGATGACCTGGGCTAATTATGAGTTAAACAAACAAGTCCAGTGACCTAGATACATGACCAGAAGACCACCACCAGAATACGAGCCCATTTCCTCACCAAACGGCCGACGAGACCAGACTTGGGGGTAATGTCACCGGTTTTCCATATGGTCTGGGGTTGGGTTTTGAACTGCAGATCCTAATCCCTGTGACCAATCTCCTATTCTTGCTAGTTTAGTCCCAATTTAAACTGAGATAAATCTAGGAGCACATTGGGGAATTTTTTGTTATGTTTTTCGATATTAGGATTATTAGTTTTGATGTTTGGATTTGTATTTGGTTGTTGGGCATTTGTACGTCAACAACAAGGCTTGTTTGATTGGTTTTGCATTCGTAAGCTATGGGTACTAACCTATAGGCAATTCGTGTGCCGTATCGGTTTACGGACATTGATTTTAATAGTATTGCGATATGTGTATTGATTGTAGGTACCTTCGCATGGATTCCGAGACGACGAAGCACATCGACTACTGCTGAACAAGGAGTTCCGCAGGTGAGTAGATTTATATCTATGGGGGAAGTCGGGTGGATGGCGTATTGCACCCCTGCAAATTTTGATGGAAACCGATATATAGAATATAGCTAAGAAAACCTATATTAGAAAACTATGGATAGGATTAAAAAGGATAGTTAGAAATGAAAAGAAGAATTTTATATATATATCGAGATATGAGATGAAAGCTATAAGGATATAACTCTTAGGCCGATATGATGGAAATGATGTCTCAAATTGATAAATGAGGATATGAAAAATGAATGTTAATCACGACATATAGAAATGTAGTTATAATAGAATAAGTATGAGATTTATAGTAGCATGATATAAGATTAATAAGCTAGAATGTATATGTAAGATGACTTAATGTGATGAAAAAGATATACGATGTGATATGATGACTTGATTGATATGTCGGTATACGGATGCGAGTCGATATCAGATGATTGATACCTTTTCCGGTCCCTTGATATGAGATTGTTATGGATGTGACCTGGGATATAGGTATATAGATATATATAATGTTGTGAATCATGAGTGATATGTCAAACGAGATGTTAGGTCCGTACCCTCATTGTCACATAGCTTGATGGGATCCCCAATTGTGTAATGCCGCCGTACGATGGATATCGTACGTGATGAGTTTTATCTGATGATTGATCCATACCCTTAACTAGAGGATGTCGTGCGATGGATTATATCGTACGTAATGTTGTGAGGATGGATATCGATTGATAGATTCACCGACTCAGATATATTGTAGATACGTATACCTGTTAGCATTTCACGTACGATGTGCCTTATGTTACGTTCATGTCATTCTCAGTACATTACATATACATATGCTAGTATACCTACACCATTATCGATGATGCTTATGTTACACTTACATAGATTTCCGGCTCATACACTTTCATCATCAACGATTGCTACGTCACTTACATAGTAAAATTACTACATCATGCTATAATATACTTGCTAAGCTCACATCATTATGATATGTCGCATGATATACTGATATGCTCACATCACTATTCTATGTTTCATGTTGCATGAAATACGGATATGCTTACATCACTGGACCCAGTATGGTACCCCAGGGCAAGAAATGATGTTCGTGGTGTAGACGATGAGCCTGGCAGAGGGACCACTACCTACCGGTGATAGTATTTGGACTCGTCGGTTATCCGGAGGATGCCGATCGGAATCATGAGATGGATATGAGGGCCGACCAGAGTATGCGGCGCCTGAGATGAGATAGATATGAGGTCCGATCTAATGATGCGGCGCCTGAGATATGAGGATTTACTTTTCGATGTTGGATATGGGTTTCATGATATTTCGAGTGTCGATATTGGACACTCAGGTTCCATAATTTTGATGTGTCGTTGATGGACACACGTTGGTTGATATCCTTATATTTACATGCATATGCTTTCATGATATTTACATGTATGATGCTGTTGTGTCATTGATGGACACGTAGATGCTAACCACATGCAGGTAGGCATTGATTATAATTTTGGCACATATGCAGATACGGTCACCCTAGATATCATAGTATTACCTTTATGATATAGTTGATCTAGGAATCGTAGTTTTATTCGATTTCTACCTAATGATGTTTTCTACTCACGAGTTGGCAACTCACCCCAGTTGTGCCACAGTTCTTGCAGGTTGACCTTATGGATCAGTAGCGGTATTACTTGCACACAGTTTGCTTTCGGGTGATTTTCTTTGGTAGGTGGTACATATTAGATCGTACCACTATTGTATTTATTATTCTTGTTGTATCTAGTCAACAACATCAATCGAAACTAGTATTTGTATATTGGTAGACCTAGTCAGATATGGTTGTGCGAGAATTAGAACGATGGGTTTTTGATCGTTTTCTTTAGTTTTGATGTCTTGCTTATTATTTGTTCTTTCTGAGTTGATTCTTCACCGTTGGGCGTCGTATATATGTTGTTGCATTGTTGTGATTCCGCCAGTTGGCGATGAACTAGCTCCCGCTTGGAGATGCCTATATATTATCGTGTATATGTTTTTGGATCAAAATATACAAAGGATGTGCTGCCCAAATTTTTAAAAGACGAAACATGTTTTCCAGCTACTAAATCCACTTGCATTTTCATGTTCCATTATTTATACATTTAAGAAAACATTTGATTTCATCATACCTTTATTTTCAAAACTTCACCTCTTTTATTTTCATAAAAAGGTTTAGATTCTGGGTTTCGGCTTACTTGAATTTCTTTACGCCTTTAGACGTTGCATGATTTAAGTGTCGGTCACGAACTAAATTTTTAGGTCGTGGCAAAGTTGGTATCAGAGCGCTAGGTTTAACCTTGGTTCGAGTCTAAGTTTGACTATGTGGAGTCTAGAGCATAATTTATTTCGGAACCTAGACTTGACCTTATGGAACTTAGACTTGAACATGGGGGTATTAGATCCAAACTTTCGTTACATAGGTCGACTCTGATTGATGGGGTAGGTAACTCAAGTAGAGTGATGTACTGTGCGTATGTTCCGCGGCATACTTACGATACGGTACTCCGCTTAAGTGACCTTAAGATGTACATATTTTGATATCGGTGATTCTCTTCGTTCCTATGATTATACATCCATTTAAGATCCTTGATTCTATTTTTTTACATGATCATACTCATTGATTCCGTTCCTCCTTATGATCATGTATCCATTCTGGATCTGTTGATTCCTTTCATCCCTGTGATTTATCTTCTTCGATACCTGCTTGAGGTTCCTGTCAGCATGGTTTGAGTGCAGATTGAGCCGCTGCTAGTGTTGCAGTCAGGGCGAGCTAGTCATGGATGAGGACTGACCATTGTTTTTTTTTGGTGACATGGGGACGTGTAGGTATAGTGTTGTGTTGTGATCTCTCGTTTGAGGCAGTGTTTGGTTTTGCACCGGATGATCGGGCCATTGATAGAGACTGCAGGATTGAAAGGGTTGTTGATGTAAAGCTTACCTCAGAGATCGTGATGTTGTCTACCGTGTAGACAGATGACCCAGCTGTTGCTGAAATTGATGGGATGTCGATTCCAGAGTTTATGAGCTAAAACCGCTGGAGCTTCCAAACAAAGATGTGACAGGAGACAGCTAAACTATCTCGAGTTGACCGACTGATAGGATTCGTCAGATTTGATGTGCCGATGCAGACTCAGTTGAGTCGAAGAATTCCAGTTGAAGGATTTTATATAGATCTAGAGTAAGTCGATCAAGAGATGAAGTTGTTTGTCGGATGCTCCGATGTAAGATCGGTAAATTGGCCAGTTTTAGATAAAAGGACCTCACCCTAATGTGTTGTGAGTTTATCGAGAACGGACGAATAAAGTGTATTCCTCCGATGATTTAGACGAGTTCCCGAGGACGTGTTCGGCTAGATATCCTCTACAGAGTGATGAAGGTACCGAGTTTGTAATTTCGAGTTTGTGTGAGAGACTCCATATTGACCGTAGCCGAGAATGAATTGCAAATGCAGACAGTAAGAGTTGACGTCGAAGTGGACTATAATAAAGACAAGTGGAACAAGAGGTTCGTGCGAGATGTTAACGAGCGGTCGTTACTATCCATTGATGCCAGAGGATTGCTATGTACGCAGAGGCATTGGATACAACCAAATTTCAGATGAAAGTCATACTGAGGACACAGCTGTCCGATTATGAGAAAGAGTTAAGCAAGAGTGCCAATCTTCGTATAGTTCGGCATAGGTGAGATCGAAAGAAGCCGTGAGCAGGTTCTTTTCAGGACACCGTAGCGATAGAGATTTGCACCGAGGATCAGTTGTGTCACATGTATTCAGAAGGCCAGAGGCCGACGCCAGTGACGTGCTTCTTTACGAGTGGTCATGCTAATTGGCCGAGAGATGAGCAGAGGGGTGTCAGAGCGGAATCATTTCCGTTAGTACACCTGACCGAGCCGACGAGCCGATGGATTGCGAGATTGGTAATCCACAGAGAAATTTAGGACCCAGAGATAGAGGACGCCAGACCGTGAGCAAGAGGAAAGCGGATGTTCTTGCTCTGCCAGTTTGGGCGCACCAACATTGTTCGACATTGTAGGAGGTGTACCTCAATTTCATTTGTTGTGATTTGCGTTTGTGATCTGAGTATCATGTTTATATCTCTTGAGTTTGAGTTTCATGATATTGTTTTTATGCACCATGGCCGCACCTACTAGGTATTTACATTTTGTGCACAGTTATTGCACTTGATTATATTTATGCACCGCTACATCAATTTGTGATTTTTGCATATCTATTGCACTTGATGTCGATTTTGTGCCTTGGTAGCGTATGTTTATGATTTCATGGATTTCATACGGTTGATTTGATTTGTGCATGTGGTACGACTCGGTTTGGTTTTTGCACTCGGTATAGCTCACATATGCTTGTAGTGCATTGATACGTGTTTTGTGCATGCAGTTGCACACGTGTATGATTTTATACGCCTTGGTATACTCGGTGTTGTTTTTATATGCATTTGAGTTATTGATGAGATTTCGTGCATTGGCTGCACCGGAATTGTAATCTATGCACTCGTTGCACCCGATTTATAATTTGTGCATTTATTGCACCAGATTCGTATTTCGTGCATTTGATGCACCGGATTTCTATATCGTGCATTTGATGCACCGGAATTGTATTTCGTGCACTGGATGCACCGAATTTGTATTTCGTGCATTGGTTGCACTATACTTATACTCCGTACATCGGTTGCACCCGATTTATGTCTTGAGCATTTGTTTTACCAGATTTATGTTTTTGTGCGCGTTTGCACTTGATGTTCATTTTCTTGCATGCTACTGCACTTGATGTTTTATACGGACCTGACACGCTTGGGTTGGATTTTTACGCATATTAGGCGCCTGGTATTGGATTTCGTGCATGTCAGATGCACTTAATTTAGATTTTTATTCACGTATATTGGATGCGATTTCCTTCGTACATATTGGATGTGATTTCATTTGTTCATGTCGGATGCACTTGACCTAGATTTTATTCGTGCATGACAGATGCACTTGATTTGGATTTCGCGCATGTTGGTTGCATGATATGAGATATGATTTTGTGCACACCGGATGCACACGATTGAGATTTTCATTCGTGCATGTTAGTTGCACTGGATTGAGATTTTCGTGTACTATAGATGCACTAGATGTTGTTGTCGTGCACACCCGTTGCACTGGACAGATGCTTTCGTGCACACCCATTGCACTTAGTTTGGTTTTGTGCACATTCGTAGCACTTTTATTTGGATTTGATTTCCGTGCGCACCAGACGCACGTGATTGTTGGATATGCCTTTTGAGGCTGATTTTGCTCTTGAACACCTTGTTTTCATGATGGGTACTATACTATATAGTAGCCGAACAGGACTGATCTTAGGATAGTACCTGAGTACTTTGCATGCATTAAAAATTTAACAAAAGGTTTTCAAAAAGGAGCTATAGTCTCGCTATTTCATACATGTCCGCGAGCGACACGAACGTTTACAAAGGAAAACCTTTTGGGATATGTCAAAATGGCGGAACGTATATTTTAGCAAAACATATATGAAGGTATATTTATAACTTTACAAATGAGCGTCCGTCACTTGTGCCGTGAGTTACGCATCACACGACGATTTAGAAAAGATTTTGCATGTGTTTTATTTAGTTTTAAGAGATTTTTCCAAAGATGCGTACTATATACATATTATAGTATGCGACTAGTGCATATTGGATTTCAGTAGTGCATTTTGAGATCTGTATCTCCATTGTAACTCTGATGATATGCATGCAAATCCGGTTATTTTTGTGACGCTTGACGGAGTTCAATTTTGAGTTTCATACTGGTTTTCAGGCGCACATGATGCGCTGTGGTAATTCTGTATCTTTCGTGATTTCGGAATCCCGATGATTTGAGCTGATTATTGAAATGTTTTAGCATTTGGGGGTTTAAATTTAAATTCGAGAACCGAATTTATTTAAGGGGGGAAGATTGTAACATTTCAGAAAAGATAAAATATTATTTTTGGAATTTAATATTAAAATAATAAATTTCGCGAAAACTATTCGAATATGCGAATAGGGATTTTTCGTAAAATGGTATAAGTATATACCAATATTTAGAAATTTATCGGAAATTAAAATGATTTATTATTTTATTGATGTTTAATGGATTTTTGGCAAAATCCGTATTTTTATTCATTTTTCCATGAAATGTGCATGTTGTATGTGTTTGTGTTTGTGAGATTTAGGAAAAGAAAAGAGAATGAGAAAGGAAAGGAAAAACAAAGAAAAGAAAAGGAAAACAAAGAATTGAGTGTGAATGGAATAGTTTTAGATGCCATGGGATTTATGTGGAAGAAAAAAAATACATATTTGTTGTGAAAGAGTGAGTGTAGGAGAGGGTGAGCTTAAGAAAGAGAGAGGCTTTTACTTGGCTGCCCCAATCCTTCATCTCCCACATTATTTCTTCATCTTTTTGCTTCTTCTTCTTCAACCTCCGCTACCTCGTGCATCATCTCAATTCCTTCTTCAAAACCTCATGCCCCTTTCATTAAAAACATGCACCAAGCTATTCTAAACACCTTGAACCATCCAAGTTTGGATTTTGGAGACTATGGGCAACTCAAGAACTTTCTTTAGTTGCAATGAGGTAGTCCCTTCACTTTAGTTATATATTTGAGTTATATATCGTATTTTAGTTTAGAATTTGAGTTAAATAGGTTTGTGAATTTAGAAAATTATAAGTTACTGTTAAGTGGCCAATTGAGGTGTAAGGAGTGTTTACTAGACCTTAGAGATTGATTTCATGGCATGGAATTGAGTTTAGAACCCAAATTACGGACTTAGGATTTACCCATGTCGGTATTGTGAGGTATTGTGTACCTACAGGAAATCTGGGATGACCTAGGCTAATTATGAGTTAAACAAACAAGTCCAGTGACCTAGATACATGACCAGAAGACCACCACCTGAATACGAACCTATTTCCTCACCAAAAAGCCGGCGAGACCGGACTTGGGGGCAATGTCGCCGGTTTTCCAGTATGGTTTGGGGTTTGGTTTTGAACTGTAGCTCCTAATCCCTTTGACCTATCTCCTATTCTTGCTAGTTTAGTCCTAATTTAACCTGAGATAAATCTGGGAGCACATTAGGGTGTTTTTGGTTATGTTTTCCGATATTGGGATTATTGGTTTTGATGTTTAGATTTGTATTTGGTTGTTGGGCGTTTGTACATCAACAACAAGGGTTGTTTGATTGTTTTTATATGCGTAAGCCATGGGTTCTAACCTATAGACAATTTGTGTGTCGTATCGGTTTTCAGACATTGATTTTAATTGTATTGTGATATGTGTATTGATTGTAGGTACCTTCGCGTGGATTCCGAGACGACAAAGCACATTGACTACGGCTGAACAAGGAGTTTCGCAGGTGAATAGATTTATATCTATGGGGGAAATCGGGTAGATGACGTATAGAACCCCCGCAAATTTTGATGGAAACCGATATATATAATATGGTTAAGGAAACCTATATTAGACTATGGATAGGGTTAAAAAGGATAGTTATAAATGAAATGAAGAATTATATATATATATCGATATATATATATATATATATATATATATATCGAGATATGAGATGAAAGCTATAGGGATATGACTCTCTTTCTCTATATATATATATATCGAGATATGAGATGAAAGCTATAGGGATATGACTCTTAGACCGATATGATGGAAATGATGTCTCGAATTGATAAATAAGGATATGAAAAATGAATGTGAATCACGACATATAGAAATGTAGTTATAAGAGAATAAGTATGAGATTTATAGTAGCATGATATGAGATTAATAAGCTAGAATGTATATATAAGATGACTTAATGTGTTGAAAAGGATATATGATGTGATATGATAACTTGATTGATATATCGGTATACGGATGCGAGTCGATATGGGATGATTGATACCTTTTCTGATCCCCTAATATGAGATTGTTATGGATGTGACCAGAGATATAGGTATATAGATATATATAATGTTGTGAATCATGAGTGATATGTCGTACGAGTCGTTAGGTCCGTACCCTCATTGTCACAGAGGTTGATAGGATCCCCAATTGTGTAATGCCGTCGTACGATGGATACCGTACGTGATGAGTTTTATCTGATGATTGATCCATACCCTTGACTAGAGGATGCCGTACGATGGATTATACCGTATGTAATGTTTTGAGGCTGGATGCCGATTGATAGATTCACCGACTCGGATATATTGTAGATACGTATACCTATTAGCATTTCACGTACGATGTACCTTATATTACGTTCATATCATTCTCATTGCATTACATATACCTGTGCTAATACACCTACACCATTATCGATGATGCGTATGTTACACTTACACAGATTGCCAGCTCACACACTTTCATCATCGATAATTGCTACGTCACTTACACGGTAAAATTGCTAAATCATGCTATGATATACATGCTATGCTCACATCATTATGATATGTCGCATGATATACTGATATGCTCACATCACTTTTCTATGTTGCATGATATACGGATATGCTTACATTTCTGTTATATGTCACATACATCATGTTTTACGATTATAAGCATTGAGATTCTTTTTTCATGAGATTCTGGATTTGAGAACCATGGTTATGTTTCAAAAGAAAGTATGTATTGTTTTAAAAACCCGGTTTCTCTTGGTATGATATTTCGAGACGTCCACCATGTGTTTTCTCGGTTCTGAAATTGGCATGTGAAACCCGATTCGAGGAGTGGGAGGCAACTTCTGCCGGTACATGGTGGACACGGTATGGTACCCCAGGGCAACAAATGATTTTCGTGGTGTAGACGATGAACCTGGCAGAGCGACCACTATCTACCGGTGATAGTATTTGGACTTGTCGGTTACCCGGAGGATACCGACCAGAGTCATGAGATGGATATGAAGGACGACCAGAGTATGCGGCGCCTGAGATGAGATAGATATGAGGGCCGATCTGAGGATGCGGCGCTTGAGGTATGAGGAATTACGTGTCGATGTTGGACACGGGTTTCATGATGTTTCGAGTGTCGATGTTGGATACTCAGGTTCCATGATTTTGATGTGTTATTGATGGACACACGTTGGTTGATATTCTCATATTTACATGCATATGCTTTCATGATATTTACATGCATGATGTTGTTGTGTCATTGATGGACACGTAGATTCTAGCCACATGCAGGCATGCATTGATTATATTTCTGGCATATATGCAGATATGGTTACCCTAGATATCATAGTATTACCTTTATGATATAGTTGACCAAGGAATCGTTGTTTTATTCGATTTCTACCTGATGATGTTTTCTACTCACGAGTTGGCAACTCACCCCCATTGTGCCACAGTTCTTACAGGTTGTCTGCATGGATCAGTAGCGGCATCACTGGCACACAGTTTGCCTTCGGGTGATTTGCTTTGGTATGTGGTACATATTGGATCGTACCACTATTGTATTTATTATTCCAGTAGTATCTAGTCTACTCCATCAATCAGAAACTTGTATTTGTATATTGGTGACCTAGTCAGACTTGGTTGTGCGAGACTTAGAACGATGGGTTTTTGATCATTTTCTTTAGTTTTGATGTCTTGCTTATTATTTGTTCTTTCTGGGTTGATTCCTAGCCATTGGGCGTCGTATATATGTTGTTGTGTGGTTGTGATTCCGTCGGTTGGAGAAGAGCTTGCTCCCGCTTGAGGATGCTTATATATTATCGTGTATATGTTTTTGGATCAAAATATACAAAGGAGGTGCTGCACCAATTTTTAAAAGACGAAACATGTTTTCCAACTACAAAATCCACTTGCATTTTCATGTTCCATTATTTATACATTTAAGAAAACGTTTGATTTCATCATGCCTTTATTTTCAAAACTTAACCTCTTTTATTTTCTTAAAAAGATTTAGATTTCTGGGATTCGGCTTACTTGAATTTCGTTACGCCTTTAGACGTTGCGTGATTTAAGTGCCAGTCACGAACTAAATTTATGGGTCGTGATAATTGCATCATAGGCGATGATGACCCAACTAGTTTTCGTGCAGGCCATCACGAGTAGGGACTCTGTAAAATGGCTGGATGCTATGCGATCTGAGATGGAATCCATGTACACCAACAAACTTATGACTTTGAAAGTTGCTCCTGAAGGGGTAAAACCCATCGGGAGCAAGAAGATCTTTGAGAAAGATAATTTGGTGTAGATGGAAAAGTTGAGACTTTCAAATCTAGACTTGTAGCAAAAGGTTTTTGTCTACGACCTGGTGTCGACTATGATAAAACCTTTTCTTATTTGGCTATGCATAAGTCCATCAGGATCCTACTTGCCATTGTTGCATACCACAACTATGAAATCTGGCAGACTGCACGTTAAAACCCCTTTTCTAAATGGTGATTTAGAAGAGAGCATATAATGACACTACCAGAGGGCTTCATAGACAGTGGGAGCAGCGGAAGCGGGTGCAAGCTGTTTGAATCCATCTACGGATTAAAGAAGGTATCGCGGAGATGGAACATCTATTTTGATGAAGCTGTCAAAGAGTTTGACTTCATCAAAAAAGTAGATGGACTATGTATGTAACACCTTAGAATGCGATTAGTGTTAATTAAACGATAATACGGGTTTTTAGTAAAAAATTTACCAAAATAGTTTTCTCGCATTTTATTAAGATTAATAAATATTTTATTATTATTTGTTTTGGCTTACACACACCTGTGCATGTTAACATGGGGATTGTTTAGTGTTAACCTTGTTTAGTGGCCATGAAACTTTAAACTGATCCATGCCATGTTAACCTTGCACTTATCTTTCTTTTATGAGAGATATCTTCAATTTTGGAATGAGGGAGGTGGCTAGGTGAGTCATGGAGGGCTTTAATGCTAGCATTTATGAAGGAAAGGGAGAGAGTAAGTGTAAGGCATACACTCACCCTACACTCACCCTCTCGTCTTTATCTCATTCTTCACTCATTGCCCTCTCTCATTCTCACCTCACTCTCTCTTTCTCAATTATTCTGCATCTCCTCTACTCTCAACTGAAACCGTTAACTTTTCTTCATAAAAACCTTGCAAAACTTCATTAATCTTACTAAAACACTTCTCAAGTCTTGATTTAGTCACTACGATCACTTGGAGCATGGAAAGCTAGGATCTTTTGAGCAAGTGTGGATAGGTACAACCTATAAACTGTTAAATAAAGGTTTTATTGTTGTGTTGCCTTGTAATTGTTGTTTAGAACACTAAAAGTATAGTTTTGTGCACATATCGTATTTTTAGTGTCATTATAGGATTTCTGTGATGTGCTGTGACCCCGAGTGTATACTGGAAAATCTAGCAATGTAATAGTGATGTACTAGTGACCCTGAGTGTACACCTGAAGCACGAACCCCACCTGATCGGATTTGGCAGTGACATTTGGGGAAAATCCGGCGACCTCGGTTTTAATGGGGAGTTGGGGCTTATGGTTTGTAAGGTAGCTGTCTGCTGTTGTTTTAGAGTGTTTGGTACTGCATGATTTTTATGTTTTGATAGTATACAAAATCTGGGTCACTTTACTTGTTTCTAGTGTTTCGACTACGCGCATTACGTTATCCGACACGATTCGTATACTTTGTGTAGCTGCTGCACTTGGGTTGGTTTCGAGGTGTCGCTATGCACATTAGCCACTAGACGGACACTTGAGTGTTTGTTTGGAGTTGGTGCGTTGGTCAAACGTAGCGTGTAATTGTTATAGGTCGATTTCTAATGTGAACTTGTTATGATTGTTGTATGATTTTAGGATCGTAGGAGGGGACTTCGGATGCTACGAAGAAGGGAAAGCAATTAGTTGGTTTTACTTAGCCCAAGATCATCGGTGAGTAGATTTAATATCTAGGAGGAATCGCCCTTATGGCGTTATGCTTCTGGGCTAGATTCAATGACATGATTATTAGTTATAAGTATATGGATATTGATTGTGCATGTGTACCATTATTGCATACCTCATTATCCTATTGCATATGGACATAATATTAATGAGATACAACACCATTACTGACGGTTCATTTTATACGAGCACAAATTGTATGCTACACACACACCGTCGGTAATTGCCATGACACGCACAACACATATACATATGTGATATTGTATTGGTTAGTGACATTGAGACATTGATTCTTATTCCATTGTGCATATGAAATACAGCATACACATATACCTTGTTATACCTACATACTTACATATGTACCTTGCTATAGCTACATGTTCAGCTTTATATAATGTTGCATTTGACTTCGGAGAAATTTGGAACTGCATGATATATTTAATAACTTGATGCATTTAAATAGCGGTTTTTCCTTGATATGCTCATATTACTGTTTTATGTTGCATATATTATATTTTATGGATTTACACATTGAGATATGGATTTCATGTGATTTTATGGATTTGAGGACCATGGTATTTCAAGAAATTATGCATTGTTTGAAAAACCCAGTTTCTCTTGATATGATATTTTGATGCGTCCACCAAGAGTTTTCTCAGTTCTGAGACTTGTGTTAGAAACCCGATGCGAGGAGTTGAATGAGGCCGTGTGCGGGTACATGGTGGACCCGGTATGGTATCCCGGGATAAGAAAGGGACGTCGATGGATTAGCCGATGAGCCTGGCAGAGGGACTACTACCTACCGGTGATAGTATTTAGATTCGGCGGATACCTGGAGGATACCGACCGGAGTTATGAGATGGACATGGACCGACCGTTCTGCCGGAGCCCGCGGGCCGATCCCGCAGACGGAGCCCATGATATGAGTATTTACGTGTCGTTGATGGACACTAGTTTTCATGATATTTTCGAGTGTCGATTTTGGACACTCGGGTTCTATGAGACTTACAGGATATGAGGACCGATCAGAGTAACGGTGCCTGAGGTATTGGGATTTGGAGTGTCGTTGATGGACACTGGTTTTTCCACGATGAGGATTCCGTGATGATGATATGTTTTATCCCATACTCGGCTTTCATTTGATATGCATTGCTTCATGTATTAGTAGTACCTGATAGAGTACGTATCATGACTGTTGCATATATATATATATATATATATATATATATATATTGCCATATGATACTATCAGTTTGCATGTGATAGATTATCGCAGTACGTGCATACCTGCGATTAGCTACATGATGTTATTTACTATTCACGAGTTAGTAACTCACTCCGTTGTGCCACAGTGTTTTGCAGGTTGTCCCTCAGAGCAGTTGCGGCAGGACTTCTTTTTATAGTATATTTTTTGCAGCGGATACCGCTATGGCTGACTGTGAGCAGTTTTGCTATAGGTGGGTTTTGCGGTTATCCGATGATTTTCATTGTATATCTTATTGTATCTAGCATTCTCCATCTACTACTTCATGTATTGACTTAAAGACGAGATATGAGGACGATATTGTATATTATTTTTGTGACTCTGGATATCGTGCTCGTGTGAGCCGACCTTTTCTTATGTTGATTATCTCTATTATATTGTCTATTCCTTTGCTACGGCGTCGTATATCTACTTGTGGTGGTTGTTTCCGCATTTAGGCGATATTTGCTCCCGTTTGGGGATGCTATACTTATATCTTATGTTTGTACCCTTTTCAGGGCTAGTTTTTATAAAGGAGGTGCTGCCAAAATTTTATGAAAGCAACTTAAGTTAAAGATTTTTACTTGAGATTCCCAAAAGTTTTTAACAATGTTCTTATTACTTACTACTTTTGATGGTTTAGATTTCTGGGTTTTCGGCTTACTTGAATTGCGTTACGCCTGTAGACGTTACGTGGTTTAAGTGTCATCACGTGCCAAATTTCGGGTCGTGACAAAGTTGGTATCAGAGCGCTAGGTTTTACCTTTCTGAGTGTAGGATGACCTTGGTATGATAGAGTAGGTAGCTTAAGCAGAGTGACGTAACGTGTGTATGTCTACGGCATACGTAGGATACGATACTCCGCCTAAGTGACCTTAGGGCTTATTGCTTGAAATTCCTTCCATGATTATATATATCCTTGTGATTCGATTTCCGTGTTCTTATAGGATCCTGTTTCTATTTCTAGCCATTATGCTGACGAAGGCTACAAGGGCACAGGGAGAGGCAACGGAAGCCAAGGTCAGAGTTGGCTCATCTGAAACAAGGACTGATCAGGACGGTACGCTCGTTATACAGGAGAAAATTGATCGGCCTTCGATAGGTCGTATCGCTAGGCTAGAGAAAGAGATGCAAGATTTGCGTCAGATGATGGGATCGTTGGCTGAGGCCAGTCGAGCGTAGCGACAGGAGGTTGTCACTTCTGTTACCCAGTTATTCCTTGCTATCAGCACACAGCATTGTGTCACGTATACCGCAACAGTGGACGCAGCCCTACTAGATGAGGAGCGTCTTTCTGAGACTTTGGAATTTCCAGGACCAAGCAGGGGTCATACGGGTGTATCGGCCTAGAGACAAATGTTTAGACATCGTGATAGATTTCATTCAGGTCGTGGGAGTAGCAGAGGCTTGGGACGAGGTCAGTTGTTTAGCTCTTATCCCCAGGAGGGTCAGCAGTCATCGTATAGATGTTTTCGGTGCGGTAGTTTCCTGTTAGTTATATGTATGCCCTAGAGGCCATTACTGTACATTGGATGTATATTGTAGTGGATGCTGGGACATATATAGGAAGGACTTTCTTGCTCGACATGATAGTATGCTATCTGGTTGCACTTTATCTTAACATGTGTACTTTCTGTCTCTCTGATTACATGTTGATAAAGCCCATAGGATGTGTACTCGACTTCCAGGACTATGATGTAGATCATACTAGTGGGGCCTGGGTAGTCCATGAGTACATCCTTGAAATGTTCCTAGTCGAGGGAATATCGAGACGGGGCATCGATATTCCAGAGTAGACTAGCGCATATCTTCTCGACCCATGCGATGGGCGATGGATGATCCCATATCCATTGGTGTTTGACATCAAAGATGGTATGCGGGTGCTCAGTGGAGACTGGGTACACTGAACGGACTCGCCGAGAACTCCCAGATGGTATTATACCTCACGTCAGATGGCAGTTCTCTGGTGACACTGGTACAGCTTAGTCTGTTGACCCGAGATCGTCATAGAGTCTTGTGTGTCTCCCACTGTGCTTTGATTTCCACCCTACCACGGCTCTACTGAGTTGTGCAAACAGGTGGTTTTTGGGTACAGTCCTGATTCACATGGAGGCAATGAGCGATAGGAGGGGATTCGTCTCTCCCGGTATTGGGGGTTGATGTTGTGCTGTGCTCGACTGGCCATAACAGGAAATCCCTGGCCAGGGTTGCAGTGATATACTGGTAAGAGTTATCAGTAGTTTCACGAATGTTATGGACCTCAAGTCGGCATAACTTATCGAGCTATTAGGGTCTGACGTTTACCACCCCTAGGCGAGATATGCGACATATCAGACGAACAGACCGGACTATACGGAAGTGTTACTGGTCGGATTCGCAGGAGTGTGAGCGGGCTTGCTCGTCGATCTTCTGATCGCTCAATACCCGGGTGGCCGTTACGTTTGGCAGACCGCTTGCGGCTTGTGGGTGTTTGATATGATCATCATCTGCTGCCAGCGTATTGACGAGTCTTTAGAGTCCTACACAGAGGTTTCCTGGCTCAAGCGAAACGAAATAGGAACGCATATGAGATATGTGCTGGACCGAGAATAATGCGTGTATGTGATACCGTATTCCATTCTCGCGATCTATGTATCGATTGGTTATATGCGATATAACCTAGTTATCGAATCAAGGATTGATTCGATAAGCCGATACATAGGATACTGGCCGGTTATATGCGACATGACCGGATCGTTAAATCAAGTGTTGATTTAATGATTTAATACATAATTATATATTTGATATATTGCTTTGCATTAACTAGTATCGGTTCACTTTAAATGGATTTTCTCGCGCGGATGTCCACATTGTATATTCGATATAGTTTTGTGCACATGATTGTATCATGTTTGATGATACATTCTTGTTTGGTTTTGTGTAAAGTATTAAACCATGGTTAGTTAGTGATTAGGGTTTCATCTTTTTCATTTATCTTTTTTATTTTATTTATTTCAAAAGAAAAAGAAAATGAGAAATGAATGGTGGCTATTCTTGTTTTTAGTTGAAGATTCATGTAGCATTGTTTTAGTCACCATTCTTGTCTCATACCTAACCCTAACCACTCATCTAACCTAAGTTAAGTCTCTACACTAAACCATGGTCAAAGATATGATAAGTATTGTATTTTCTTTTCTATTTTTTTTTTAACATATCATATCTTCTTCTTCTTCTTCATCTTCTTCAACATTGAAGAAAGCTTGCTACTCCAATGGCAAGTCATGAAGTTTAGTGAGAAATCCAAAACTAAAGTTTACCCACTTCCTATTTCTTCATCCTCTACCTCTTGCCAAGTAGTATAGGGTGTTTCCTTCACAAGTTTTTCCGACTTGGTGAAGTTGGAGCTTGTTCTAGCGATGCCTCGACGTAGATCATCTTCGGCATCGAACCGACGATCAAGCCCGCCCATTCTTCGATGATGCCGACGCTAGAGACCAAGACATGATTTGGACAGCGAGGGGACTTCATTGCGGAGCCGGGGAGATGGTGGACCGGATCTACAAAGGTTGTATATCCGTTCCCTTAGTTAAAATGTTAACTAGTTTATGTTTTCGCCTAAATATCTAGTAAACGATCCGTAGTCGGGTTTGTAGGCACCCGTAAAATTTGATTTGTGCATGTTTGATCACTTGTGAGACTTCACTAGAGTGCCTAGGAACCCTACAGTGGTATCAGAGCCTAGCTAGAGCCTTAGGCGATGCGTAGACGGAGTTAGAGGTCCGATAGACCCGAAACCCCGACTTTAAAATGCTCTCTGGACATTTTTGTAAAATGTGGATTTTTGCAAATTAAAAATATACAGAAAAACAAGCAGGTAAATCTAAGAATTACGATGCAAAATTTACCTAATGATCCTTCTAAAGTGCGGCGGAACCGCGGTATTACCGTGCTAATGCGGCCCTTCCGCCGCACTTTTGTCTTATCTGCCATTGAATTTTGCACAGTAACTCCTATTTTTCAGTGCTGGTTTTCCTGGGAATTTTTAATCTGAAATCAAGAGTTGAGTATTTTGGGTTGTATTGGGAGTTCATACATTCGATCGGATTGTCAAACTTTGTCTATGTGTCGTTCCGGATAATTTTTTGAATATGTTAAAAAGTTCGACCGGATATAAATACCCACTTTTTCCCCTGCCGGGAAATTTCCAATTGTTGGATTTTTCCGTAGTTTAACGACGTTCTAAGTAGTGCAAGTAACGCGATGGACCCTCTAGAAGACAACAAAGCTTAACTCGATTATGTGACTGTCTTGAACTGCCCTTTGAACCTTCGGGTTTGGGGCAGTACGGCGTGCCACATGTGAGGCGTTGGCTTGACCCTTCTACGGCTGGACCGTTGCTACTGAGGCACGAACTGAATGTTGTTAGACTTATTTCATGTGTTGAGTAGTATCGGGAAAACTTGGGTGTTCGATTGTTCGATCGAAAAGTTTAGCATTTTCTATTTATCCGGAATGTGATACAATAATTGGAATTCACAAATTATTATGAGATAACGGAATGAATATTATAAACATAGCAGTTTAGTCTTACTTGATCGGTTGCCACAGAATTTTGATGTGATCAAAAGTCCGTCGCAATCACTTAGCGTACGCGGATACTCGCCGGGTAAACTTAATAGACAGCCTCACTCCATAGCCCCGACCAAGTGACTGTAGGAGAACCCCGTCGCCGAAAGCATCCGTTCGGGTGCTCGCGGTAGCGGTGTTCCGCCTTGGTGCACTTCGTCGACGGCATCGGGGATGCGGCCGCCTACTAAAGTTTGCGACGAGCATTCGATCAGGATGTCGGGAATCTTGTTGAATTGCCCGACTTGATATTGAAAAGAGTTTTCGATAATGAGACTAAAATGCGGGGTTTATAATTGTTAGACATGCGATGTCTAAGTATTTCATTTAGTCAGGCATGCGATGTCTGAGGTGGTTGCGGATTCCAACTGTTGTAGTTTTATACTTTCTTTTCTGTGACCGTAAGTGTAATATGTGATATCGCTGGTTTCGTTGCTATATGTCAACGACAATTGGGATGCGCATATTTACTTACGTTGATGACATGTGATGTTATGTGTTGCTGGATATGTTATATTGGATCGTCGTGTTTGAATAGCCGGGGGTTTTTATGTGAGATGAGTGTTTTTCATTTTCATTCATGTAAAAACTTGTATGTAATATTCTTTTATTGGGGCGCTTCCAGGTTGCGGAAGTCGTCACCCGTTGTATATTATTTACTTTTCTGCACTAGGATAGACCCAAGGAGGGGAGCACAAGTAACCGGGTTCTGGGGTCCAGTGGGAGACCAACTCGAGGAGTCGAGTCCGGGTCTCCTAACCCTAGAATTGGTAGGGTTGCTTGCCGCTCTCGTAGGGGTCTAGGGGTGTGGGATTGGCTATTCATCACGACCGTGGAATCCGTGTTTTATACTGGCTCGTATTGAAAACACGGACGTCCTAGTATATCCAATATTTCATATGTTTCTTCTGCTGTGTTTTATCTGTGATCATGCGATGTTCTGTGCTCTGTGACAGATATTATAGTATATATGATATATTATATAGACGTTGCTTATGTTTTACACCCGCGCTAGCCCTGCCTCGCTCTGGCGTTAGTTACCTAACCTAACGGTGCAGACGGGACATCGAGGCGAATGCGGATGGCATAAGCGTACGTTAAATATATCTGTGATGTTTAGGTGGATTTAAATGATGGGATATTCATTAATGAGATTAATGAAAGAAAATAAACCTAAATGATGTTGTGGAATCGAATTTCAAAATAAAACAGGTAGCTACAGTTCTTGCTTTGCATCGCGGTGTTCATTATAGAACATCCTGCATCTTATTCGATAAGGAAAGGACCGAGATCCCTTCACCGGGAGTGACTCCTTTAGCAATAACTGGCAGATGCTACAACCCTCGGTTTGTCTTTGATCGCTTCTATAGTTTCCGCTTTGCACAGTGATATATATGATATATCCCGCACCTCATTCGACGAGGAAAGGGCCGACGATCCCTTCACCGGGAGTGACCCCTTTAGCAAAACTAGAAAAGCCTCGAAAACATTCAATTTAAAAACCATTTGATTCCGCAACGAGATCAAGTTCAAAGCGTTAAAGGTTTTCACATAAACCAGCCGCAACCCTCCGTCATTTTAGGAAGTAGAGTACTTAGTATTCGTGCTGTGTTTGTTGACCATAGTCAAGGCACAGTGTACGGTAGCTAAGTGATGTCTTCCTACACCGCATATGATGCGATTAGTTAGGACAGTCGCGTGACTTTGTTGACCTTAGTTAAGGGTCATGTGAGTGGGTCTAATTAATCACGAAATGATGGGTAGAACTTGACTAGTACTTATGATTTGTTGACCATAGTTAAGGTCATAGGTGCTAGGGGTAAAAACCTTTATCGGGAGTTTCAAGTGTTGAAATTTGCAATGAGATTGCATACCTTCTATGTGATAGTTGGATCTCGATACCCACTGCGAGTAATTGTTACTCCTGGGAGAGTTTTGCACTTTACAATTAGCCGATCAAGTAGGTGTCTAGAAAGGTGTCAACGGGGTTACGCCTCTGGGAAAACGAGGTTTACTGTAATTAGGTCCGTGCGAAAGCACGGGGAACCTCCCTCAAAGTACCGACACTGGCCTGGCTGAAAGATTGGTGAACTTGTAGAGTGTAATTAATCCCGGCTAGTCTTTCCTTTTAGGGTTTGAAGGAAGATTTGATAAAAACAGTGGGAGCCATCCTGATTAGATAAAATAAATAACCAATCTGATCTTGCAAGAGCGCACGCAGAGTGTTTTCTTCTCTCTCTCTCCTGGTAGCGACCATATCACGCCTTAATCAAGATAATAATACGGATGTATTGACCGAACCCGCTTGTTATTCTGAGCTGGGAAACGTTGGTCCCGCTCCAACTTATAATTGTTATAAGACAGAGCAGGAAATAGGGGAATACCAGAATTCCCATGCCGCCCAAACGAAGAAAGTGCATATGATGCATCTCCTTCGGGTGTGTTCATTACAAAGAACTGTTTCTTAGTATCCTCTGAATCCTGGGTATATGATACCGGATCAGGATCCCAGATATGTAATCTGTTACATAGGGCTACAGAAAGGTAGAAAAACTTAGAACGGGTGATAAGTTTCATGAGGCAGAAAACGGGGCAAGTGTTGCAGCCAAGTCTGTTGGTCACTGTCACCCTGTATTAAGAATACATTGATTCTGAACAAATGCTATTAGATATCGAACCTGATATACAAAATCATATCAGTCTCTTTATTAGTAAAGAAAGGATATAATTTTGTATTGATGGATAATGTTTTGAACATTTCCTATATCAAAAGTTGATCGGTTCAGGCACGTTATCTAAAAGCATTGACGTTCTAAATCAAACTACAGTTCTTAGTATTCAGAGCACATACAAGAGGAAGACTTCAGAAATGAACGAATCCTTCTTGAGGCATTGTAGACTAGGTCATATCAATGCGACCCGACTGGCTGAAGCTACATTTAGATGTATATTTAAATCAGTTTGAATTTACATCTTGTGAAACTTGCCAGTCATGTCACAAAGATAAGATGACCATAGCTCCGTTTACTGGAAACAGAGAAAGAGTTAGTGAACTCTTGGGATGATACATGTTGATGTATGTAAGGTCCCCTGTCTACACATGCCAGGACTGGTTCTTTATACTTCATTACGTTCTTTGATGATCTCTTCAGATTCAGACATATGTTCTTGTTGAAACACTAGTCCGAACCTTTTGAGATATTCACAGAATATAAGTTAGAAGTAGAGAACCAAAATACGGGTATAAGTATTATATCCTTTGATGTGATCAAGGAAGAGAATACTTGAGCATGGAATTCCTGGACTATTCTAAAGGAGAATGAGATTCTCTCTCAGCATTACTCCTCCGAATACACCATAGCACGATGGTATATCGGGGCGGAGCAATCGCACCCTATATGATATGGTGTGCTCTATGATGAGTACTACTGAGTTACCTTTTTCCTTTTGGGAGTTATGCACTTGAGAAGCTGCATACCTATTGAATTAGGTTTGAATCAAATCACTGCCTACCACTCCATATAAGATATGGTATGGGAAGAACCTATCTCTTAAGTAAGTTAAGATTTGGGATTGTCCGGCCTATGTCAAAAGCAAAATCCGGACAAGATCGAGGCAAGATCAGTTCTGTAGAACTGGAAAGGTTCCAGCTGTACAAAACTGCTAATGATTTGGTAGAACCAAAGGATTCAATAGTTTCCGACGAACCTCAGCCTCTCCGCCGATCTAGTAGGGTTCCTCATCCGCCTGAGAGATACCTCGGTTTCTCGATGACAGTGGGAGCAAGGATTGCATCATGAGATGATGACCCAACTAGTTTCGAGCAGGCCATCGAGAGTAGGGACTCTGTAAGAATGGCTGGATGCTTAGCGATCTGAGATGGAATCCATGTACACCAGCAAAGTATGGACTTTAGCTGCTATATCTGAAGGGTTAAATCCCCATCAGGAGCAAGTATATCTTGAGAAGATTACTTGGTATAGATGGAAAAGTTGAGACTTTCAAAGCTAGACTTGTTAAAGGTTTTCGTCATTGACCAGGCGTGGATAATGATGAAACCTTTTTCCAGTAGCTATGCTTAAGTCTATCCAGATCCTACTTACCACGGCTACATACCATGACTACGATATCTGGCGGTTGGGTGCCATGACTGCTTTTCTAAATACTGATTTAGAAGAGAACGTCTATAAGAACACAGCCAGAGGCCTTCGTAACTAGTGGGAGCAGCGGAAACGTGTGCAAGTTGCTTTACATAATGAAGCAGGTATCGCGGAGTTGGAACGTCTGTTTTGATGTGATAGTCAAAGTGTTTGACTTCATCAAAATGGTAGACGAACCTTGTATATACAAAAGGGTTGTAGAGAGTAAGGTGGTCATCTTCGTATTGTACGTAGACAACATACTCTTGATAGGAAAAGAGTTTCCTATACTACGATCGGTCAATCTCCTATTATCACTAGGATTCCCCAAATAGGATCAAAGTGATACCTCCTAAATCCTGAGTTTTCATCTATGAGATAGATGTAATTGGATGTTAGGATTCTCACTAGATGTAGTGAGATGGTATCAATCGATCCTGAGGAGAATCACTGGAAGTGTTCCAGGGTGATAAAGATGACTGAATGTCAGTCACGGGCATTGTCTTTACCCTCAATAGAGGGACGGTATGTTGGAAGATTTCCAAGCTAGATACCGTGACAAACTAGACGATAAAGGCTGGTAACATCGCTATTAATGATACTACCAAAGAGGCAGTTTGGGTGTATATTGGTTCATAGGATGAACTAGGTTCCTGCCATTGTATGACAATGGAAGTGTGGCTTTGGCCCTGGAACCCTGGTCCCATCAGTGACCCAGACATAATCTAAGACAGCATCACCTGATCATGGAGATAGTTGATCTCCAGGGTGATCGAGGTTAGGAGAGTAGACTCAGAGGACAACACGGCGGATCCACTCACGAAGGCCTTTTTCCCAAAGAGAGACTTTTAGGGGATGGTTGAGTATGTGATACTGCAACCACTGCTACAGATGGCCCTAGTGCAAGTGGGAGATTGTTAGTTATATGTATGCCCTAGAGGCCATTACTGTACATTGGATGTATATTGTAGTGGATGCTGGGACATATATAGAAAGGACTTTCTTGCTCGACATGATAGTACGCTATCTGGTTGCACTTTATCTTAACATGTATACTTTCTGTCTCTCTGATTACATGTTGATAAAGCCCATAGGATGTGTACTCGACTTCCAGGACTATGATGTAGATCATACTAGTGGGGCCTGGGTAGTCCATGAGTACATCCTTGAAATGTTCCTAGTCGAGGGAATATCGAGACGGGGCATCGATATTCCAGAGTAGACTAGCGCATATCTTCTCGACCCATGCGATGGGCGATGGATGATCCCATATCCATTGGTGTTTGACATCGAAGATGGTATGCGGGTGCTCAGTGGAGACTGGGTACACTGAACGGACTCGCCGAGAACTCCCAGATGGTATTATACCTCACGTCAGATGGCAGTTCTCTGGTGACACTGGTACAGCTTAGTCTGTTGACCCGAGATCGTCATAGAGTCTTGTGTGTCTCCCACTGTGCTTTGATTTCCACCCTACCACGGCTCTACTGAGTTGTGCAAACAGGTGGTTTTTGGGTACAGTCCCGATTCACATGGAGGCAATGAGCGATAGGAGGGGATTCGTCTCTCCCGGTATTGGGGGTTGATGTTGTGCTGTGCTCGACTGGACATAACAGGAAATCCCTGGCCAGGGTTGCAGTGATATACTGGTAAGAGTTATCAGTAGTTTCACGAATGTTATGGACCTCAAGTCGGCATAACTTATCGAGCTATTGGGGTCTGACGTTTACCACCCCTAGGCGAGATATGCGACATATCAGACGAACAGACCGGACTATACGGAAGTGTTACTGGTCGGATTCGCAGGAGTGTGAGCGGGCTTGCTCGTCGATCTTCTGATCGCTCAATACCCGGGTGGCCGTTACGTTTGGCAGACCGCTTGCGGCTTGTGGGTGTTTGATATGATCATCATCTGCTGCCGGCGTATTGACGAGTCTTTAGAGTCCTACACAGAGGTTTCCTGGCTCAAGCGAAACGAAATAGGAGCGCATATGAGATATGTGCGGGACCGAGAATAATGCGTGTATGTGATACCGTATTCCATTCTCGCGATCTATGTATCGATTGGTTATATGCGATATAACCTAGTTATCGAATCAAGGATTGATTCGATAAGCCGATACATAGGATACTGGCCGGTTATATGCGACATGACCGGATCGTTAAATCAAGTGTTGATTTAATGATTTAATACATAATTATATATTTGATATATTGCTTTCCATTAACTAGTATCGGTTCACTTTAAATGGATTTTCTCGCGCGGATGTCCACATTGTATATTCGATATAGTTTTGTGCACATGATTGTATCATGTTTGATGATACATTCTTGTTTGGTTTTGTGTAAAGTATTAAACCATGGTTAGTTAGTGATTTGGGTTTCATCTTTTTCATTTATCTTTTTATTTTATTTATTTCAAAAGAAAAAGAAAATGAGAAATGAATGGTGGCTATTCTTGTTTTTAGTTGAAAATTCATGTAGCATTGTTTTAGTCACCATTCTTGTCTCATACCTAACCCTAACCACTCATCTAACCTAAGTTAAGTCTCTACACTAAACCATGGTCAAAGATATGATAAGTATTGTATTTTCTTTTCTATTTTTTTTTTAACATATCATATCTTCTTCTTCTTCTTCATCTTCTTCAACATTAAAGAAAGCTTGCTACTCCAATGGCAAGTCATGAAGTTTAGTGAGAAATCCAAAACTAAAGTTTACCCACTTCCTATTTCTTCATCCTCTACCTCTTGCTAAGTAGTATAGGGTGTTTCCTTCACAAGTTTTTCCGACTTGGTGAAGTTGGAGCTTGTTCTAGCGATGCCTCGACTTAGATCATCTTCGGCATCGAACCGACGATCAAGCCCGCCCATTCTTCGATGATGCCGACGCTAGAGCCCAAGACATGATTTGGACAGCGAGGGGACTTCATTGCGGAGCCGGGGAGGTGGTGGACCGGATCTACAAAGGTTGTATATCCGTTCCCTTAGTTAAAATGTTAACTAGTTTATGTTTTCGCCTAAATATCTAGTAAACGATCCGTAGTCGGGTTTGTAGGCACCCGTAAAATTTGATTTGTGCATGTTTGATCACTTGTGAGACTTCACTAGAGTGCCTAGGAACCCTACATTTCCATCACCTCGTTCGGAATTGTACCATAGTATGCCAAAGAAACACAGTCATACCATATGTTACCTTACCACCTTCACCTCAGGGAGTGTTGCCTTTTGCACCTGTTGTTGATCCGCGTCAGAATTATGTTCAGAGAAGTCATGGTCGTGGAGGGTATGTTCAGACAGGACAGGGTGGCGGAGGAGGAGGACAGCCAGTTGCAGGTAGAGGACAAGCATGAGCATTTGCTTTGATTCATCAGGACGTGCAGGTGGCCAATGCAGAGTTTTCAGGTACTTTTTCCGTATGTTCTTTTGATGCACACGTTTTGTTTAATCTGGGATCTATGCACTCGTATGTTTTTACACACTTCGTGCCGAGATTGGGCCGAGAGTTGTGTTTGCTAGATCAGCCGTTTGTTGTGATTACTCCTGTTGGCGATTCTTTTGTTGCGCGACACGTGTTTCGGTCATGTGCTAATTGGATGGGAGATAGAGATTCGTCCGTCGATTTGATCCTTCTAGGTATGTTGGACTTTAATATTCTCCTAGGCATGGACTGGTTAGCTACGTGCTATGCATCTGTGGATTGCCGCGAGAAAATAGTCAGGTTTTGTTTTCCCGGCGAGTCGGTTCTTGTTGTGCAGGGGGGCCGTGGTGTCGCCCCTCACAGCTTGATTTCAGCCTTTTTCGCTAGTCGGTTTTTTGAGGAGAGGATGTCGAGGATTCTTAGGTTCCATTCATGATACCAGAGCCACCGTAGATTCTTTGAACCGGGTTCCTATCGTACTAGAGTTTCCCGACGTTTTTCCAGATGAGTCGGCGGAGCTTAGGGAGCTTAAGGATCAGCTGCAAGAGTTTCTTGATGGGGGACTTGTACATTCAATTGTTTCACCTTGAGGAGCTCATGTTCTGTTCGTCAAGAAGAAGGATGGCAGTTTGAGGTTGTGTATTGATTTTCGTCAATTGAACCGAGTTACGATGCGGAATCGGTATCATTTACCTCACATTGACGATTTGTTTGATCAGCTCCAGGGTGCGGGACATTTTTTCTAAGTTTGATTTGAGATCAGGTCATCATCAGTTGCGGTTTCAGAATGATGACATTCCGAAGACTGATTTTCGTACACGCTATGGGCATTATGAATTTTGGTGGTGTCGTTTGGATTCACCAATGCCCCAGCAGCGTTCATGGATATGATGAACCAGATTTTTCAGGCTGTTCCTCGACCAGTTTTTTATTGTGTTATTGATGGAATTCTGGTCTATCCCAAGAGTCGAGAGGAACATGAGCAGCACTTGAGGATGGCTTTGCAGATATTGAGAGAGCACCAGCTGTTTGATAAATTCTTGAAGTGTTTCTTCTGGCTTGATTGCGCTGACATCCTAGGTCATATGGTTACGGGAGACGGTTTTCATATGGACCCGAGGAAGATTGAGACCGTACAGTTTTAGCCCAGACCTGTATCAGTGATTGAGGTCCGCAGCTTTTAGGCTTAGCCAGTTTTTACCGCCGTTTCATGCAGGATTTCTCAAGTATCGCCGCACCGTTGACCGAACTGACCAGGAAGGGGGTTCCTTTTCTTTAGACTAAGGCATGCGAGCTGAGTTTCCAGTAGTTGAAGACTCGGTTGATGACTGCACCAGTTCTATCGTTGCCTTCTGGATCTGACTGTGATGTTTCGCGAGTAGGGCTTGATTGTGTATTGATGCAGCATGATAGAGTTATCGCTTATTCTTTCTTTCAGTTGAAAGAGCACGAGCAGAATTATCCTACTCATGATCTTGAGATGGCCGCGGTGGTCTTGCGCTAAATATTTGGAGATACTGCTTGTACGGAAAGTCGTGTCAGATTTTCACAGACCACCAGAGCCTTAAGTACATCTTCCTGCAGCGGAAACTGATTTTGAGATAGTTCCGTTGGATGGAGCTTGTGAAGTATTATGATTGTAAGATCCTTTATCATCCGGGCAAGGCGAATGTGGTAGCTGATATTTGAGTCGTAGGCCTGGGGGTAGCTTATCCCAGTTGAGCGCAGTCAGAGTCAGCCTTCTGCAGATTTGCAGTTCTTATGCCACAGCTGAGTACAGTTAAGTGTAGGGTTATTAGGCACAGTCACAAGGGTCTATAAGGCATCAAGCATGCCCGATTTAAAAATTAGACGAGCCGAACAACATAAAGCGAGGATCTTTGCTAGATAATTAGGGTTAAACATGCAAGTAAACATCTTTAGATCTAAGAGAGAGAGATTAAAACCTTTGTAGTCCGCTCCTTCGCTTTATAAGCTCCGAGTAGTAGTCCCTTCGCCGCAATCCATGATCTCCCGGACTCAAGAGAAGCTTCACAACCCGAATGATCCATGCTTGCTTGAAGTCTCCCTTTTCTAAGATGATCTACCTTGAAATTCCTTTAACTCAAGCTCTCACTCACTAATCAAGTATTAATGAAGTGAACACCCTAATCTAATTGGCTAGATTAGATGAGGATGATGAAGTAGGAATTATGCTCTCTTTTATTTTCAAGATCTTACACTTATCCATCACAAAAGAAAAACCTAGAAAACTTTTCAAGAGCTCAAGGAAGAAGAAGAAGAATAATTATATCTTTTGTGATGAACAATGAATTGTTATTATCATTACAATTGCAACCATGGTTAAGTCAAGAAAGACTTAACCATTGTAGAGATTTAACTAGGGTAAAGGGTGTGGGTTGGGTTAAGAAAATATCTCCAAAAATATCAACACATAATATCTTTGCAAGAAACAAAACAAAAGCTTCTAGAAGCTTCTAGAAAAGATTAACCCAAATCGAACCCTAACCATGTTTAATATCCACTAATTATGTTGCATTTGTAAACATAACTTGTTATAATTTTATATATCACATATATAATATATTTTGTAACATAAGAAAATAATACAATTAACATATATCGCATATATATCAATGTATTATCCGGTGAGAAAATGAATCAATAAAGCGAGCCAATATTAGATAATGTAATGTAATATATATCATATATATAATTATACATTAAATTATCGAATCAACACATGATCCGACAATCCGGCTATTTCTCAAATAACCGACTAATATAAACTGTATCATTTCATCGAATCAACGTTTGATCCGATGACCTAGCTATATCACATATACCCGGCCGATATCAAATATCGTGAGAATATAATACGGTATCTCATATCGTATTATCCTCGGTCCTGCACATATCACATATGTGCTCCTACTCCGTTTTGCCTGAGTCAATAAACCTCTGTGTAGGACTCTAAAGAACCGTCAATACGCCGGTAGCAGGTGATGATCATATCAAACACCCACAAGCTGCAAGCGGTCAGCTAAACATAACAACCACCTAGGTATTGAGAGATCAGAAGATTAACAAGCAAGCCTGTACATTCTCCTGTGAATCCAATCAGTAACACTACCGTACAGTCCGGTCTCTTCGTCTGATATGTTGCATATCAAGTCTAGGGGTGGTATACGTCAGACCCCAGTAATCGATAAGTCGTGTCGATGTGAGACTCATAACAGGTTGAGAACCTACTGATAACACTTACCAGTAGTACTCTATATCCTCCCTGGCCAGGGACTTCCAGTTATAGCCAATCGAACACAGCACAACATCAACCCCCTATACCGGGAGAGACGAAACCCTTCCTATCGCCCATTGCCTCCATGTGATTCGGGACTGTACCCAAAAGCCATCGTTTTGCATGTCCTCTTGGACGTGGTATGATGGAAATCAAAGCACAGTGGGAATCACACAAGACTCTATGACGATCTCGGGTCTACAGACTAACCTTTACCAGTGTCACCAGAGAACTGCCATCTGACGTGAGGTATAGTACCATTTGGGAGTTCTCGGCGCGTCCATCCAGTGTACCCAATCTCCACTGAGCACCCGTACACCATCTTTGATGTCAAACACTGATGGATATGGGATCATCCATCGCCCATCATATAGGTCAAGATGCGTATACGCTAGTCTACTCTGGTGTATCGATGCCCTGTCTCGATACACCCTCGACTAGGAACAGTTATAGGATGTACTCTTCGACTACCGTTGCCCCACTAGTATAATCTCATCATAGTCCCAGTAGTCGAGTATATATCCTAAGGGCTTTATCAACATGTGAGAGCAAGACAGTAAACTAATACAAGTCAACATGTTAAGACCAAGTAAAACCAAATAGCATACTATCATGACGAGCAAGAAAAACCTCTCTATATATATCCAAGCATCCACTATAATATACATCATATGTACAACAATGGCCTCTAGGGTATATATATATAACTAACAATCTCCCACTTGCACTAAGGCCAGCTGTTGTATCTCATACCCAGCATCCCGAAGAGTCTCTCAAACTGTGTCTGGGGAATGGCCTTCGTGAGTGGATCCGCAGTGTTATCTTTCGTATCAACTCAACTTACCTCGATCTCCTGGCGATCAACTATCTCCCTGATCAGGTTATACCGCCTCAGAATATGTCTGGACTTCTGATGGGACCTGGGTCCCTTGGCCAAAGCCACAGCTCCATTGTTATCACAATACAAAGGTATTGGATGCTCAATGGATGGAACCACACCAAGTTCAGTAATGAACTTCTTGATCCAGGCAGGCTCTTTTGCAGCATCATTGGCAGCGATATATTCAGCCTCCATCGTTGAGTCTGCAACAGTTTCCTGTTTGGAACTCTTCCAACACACCGCCCCTCCATTGAGGGTAAAGGCAAATCCTGAGTGCGACTAAGATTCGTCCTTATCACTTTGGAAGCTTGAATCAGTAAAGGACTCCACCTGGAGTTCTCCGTTACCATACACCAAGAACATCTCCTTAGTTCTTCTCAAGTACTTGAGAATGTTCTTCACAGCTATCCATTGACTCTCTCCAGGATCTTCTTGATACCTACTCACTATACTTAGTGAGTATGCTACATCAGGTCCGGTACATAGCATCGCATACATTATAGAGCCTACTGCCGAATCATAGGGTATCCCTTGCATGCGAGCTCTCTCCAAATCAGTCTTGGGAGACATCTCTTTGGAGAGAGCGAGTCCAGAAATTGTGGGTAGGTTTCCACGCTTGGATTCTTCCATACTAAACCTCTTTAGTATGGTGTCAATGTACCTGGATTGGGACAATCCCAGTATCCGTTTAGATCTATCTCTATAGATCATTATTCCCAGTATGCATGAGGCATCACCTAGATCTTTCATTGAGAATCTTTGTGATAAGAAGAGCTTGACTGATTGCAGCATAGGAACATCATTTCCTATCAAGAGTATGTCATCGACGTACAATAGGAGGAAGACAATCTTACTTTCTGCAACCTTCTTATATATACAAGGTTCATCTACGTTTTTGATGAAGTCAAACTCTTTGACTACAACATCAAAGCAGATGTTCCAACTCCGCGATACTTACTTTAACCCATAAATGGATTTAAGCAGCTTGCACACCTTTCCGCTGCTCCCACTATCTATGAAGCCCTCTGGCTGAGTCATGTACACGCACTCTTCTAAATAACCATTTAGAAAGGTAGTCTTACTATCCATCTGCCAGATTTCATGATCATGGTATGCAGCAATGGCAAGTAAGATCCGGATGGAATTAAACATAGCCACTGGAGAAAAGGTTTCGTCATAATCCACACCTGGTCGTTGAAGAAAACCCTTTGTAACAAGTCTAGCATTGAAAGTCTCAACTTTTCCATCTACACCAAGTTTCTTCTTAAAGATCCATTTGCTCCCAATGGGTTTTACCCATTCAGGAGCAACTTCCAAAGTCCATACTTTTTTGGTGTACATGGATTCCATCTCAGATCGCATTGCATCTAGCCACTTCACAGAGTCACCACTCGTGATGGCCTGCTCGAAACTAGTCAGGTCATCATCTTCCATGATGCAATTCTCACTCCCACCATCAATGAGAAAACCGTAATATCTCTCAGATGGATGAGAAACCCTACTAGATCGGCGGAGAGGCTGAGGTTCGTTGGGTGCTACTGAATCTTTTGGTTCCAATAAATCATCAGTCGTAATTTCTGTTGCCGGAACTTTTTCCAGTTCTACCTCCTCGCCACAAATTTCCTTTTCAAGAAATTCCTTTTCTAAAAAGGTGGCATGTCGAGAAATAAATACCTTTTGTTCCTCAGTGTGGTAGAAGAGATACCCTTGTGAATTCCTGGGATATTCTACAAACTTGCATAGGACAGACCTTGCCTCGAGTTTTTCCAGATTTAGCCTTTTGACATAGGCCGGACAACCCCATATCTTAGCATACTTAAGAGATGATCTCTTCCCTTTTCATATCTCATTGGAGTGGTAGGCACTGATTTGGTAGGAATTATATTCAATAGGTGTATGGCTGTCTCAAATGCATACCCCCAGAAGAAAATAGGTAACTCAGCAGTGCTCATTATAGAGCGCACCATATCTAATAGGGTGCGATTATTCCGCTCCGATACACCGTTGTGTTGTGGTGTGTAAGGAGGAGTAAGCTGAGAGAGAATCCCATTCTCTTTTAGATAGTCTAGGAACTCATTGCTCAAGTATTCTCCTTCTCGATCAGATCGAAGCATCTTAATACTTTTGCCCGTTTGGTTCTTTACTTCGTACTTATATTCTCTGAATTTCTCAAAAGCTTCAGACTTGTGTTTCATCAGGAACACATGTCCGTATCATGAGAGATCGTCAATGAATATAATGAAGTAGGAAAAACCGTTCCTGGCATGTGTAGACATAGGACCGCATACATCACTATGTACCAGCCTTAAGTGTTCCTCAACTCTTTCTCCGTGTCCACTAAACGGAGTTTTGGTCATTTTACCTTTGAGACATGAATGGCAAGTATCATAAGATGATAATTCGAATGGATTCAAATATCTATCCTTATGTAACTTAGCTAGCCGTGTCGTATTGATATGACCAATTCTACAATGCCACAAGAAGGATTCGTTCATTTCTGAACTCTTCCTCTTGTGTGTGTTTTGTATATTAAGGACTGTATTTTGATTGAGAATGAATATGCTATTATATAACGAGCCTGATCCAATCAACTTTTGATTTAGGAAGATGTTCATAACATTATCCCGTATTACAAAATTATACCCTTCTTTACTTAATAAAGAAACTGATATAAGGTTGCACATCATGTTCGGTATATAATAGCACTCATTCAGAATCAATGTATTACTACTTGGTAATACTAGGTGATATTCGCCAACTACTTTGGCTGCAATATTTGTACCATTCACTACTTGTACGAAATGATCACCCTTTCCCAGTTCTCTACCTTTACGTAGCCCACGCAACAATTTACATATGTTGGATCCTGATCCGGTATCTAATACCCAGGACGTAGGGTGAACTGAGAAACAGTTCTCAATAACCAACACACCCAAAGAAAATGCATCAATATACTTGTTCTTCGTTTGGGCGGTGTGAGAATCCAGATATTCTCCTATTTCCTGCTCAGTCTTATAACACTTATAAGAAAGAACGGGACCAACGTTCCCCTGCTCAGTATAATAAGGAGGTTCAGTCAATACATCCATATTATTATCTTGATTAAGTCCTGACATGGTCGCTACCTGGAGAGAGAGAAGGAAACACTTTAGCGTATGCTCTTGCAAGATTAGATTGGTTATTATCTTATCTAATCAGGATGTCTCCCACCGTTTTCATCAAATCTCCCTTCAAACTCTAAAAGGAAAAACTAGCCGGGATTAATTACACCCTACAATTTCGTCTATCTTTCAGCCAGATCAGTGTTGGTACTTTGAGGGAGGTTCCCCATGCTTTCGCACGGACCTAATTAAAATAAACCTCGTTTTCCCATAGGCTTAACCCCGTTAACACCTTTCTAGACACCTACTTGATTGGCTAATCGTCCTGTATAAGATTCTCCTAGGAGTAACTCTTACTCGCAGTGGGTATCGGGATCCATCTATCTCATAGAAGGTATGCAATCTCATTGCAAATTTCAACACTTGAAATTCCAGATAATACTTTTACCCCCAACGTGTTATGACCTTGACAAATGCCAACAAACCATAGTTCGTTAGTCAAGTTCAACCTGTACATTTCTTGATTGAATTAAACCCAACCATACGTCTTTTGACGAAAGCTAACAAAGCCGTACGACTACCCTAACCCAATCACATCATATGCTACAGATAAGCAATAGTTAGCTACCGCACACTACGCCTTGACGAAAGCCAACAAACGCAGCACGAATACTAAGTATTACCTATCTGAAATGTCGGAGGGCTACGCAGGTTTTTCAGAAAAACCATGAGCGTAATAAACTTGATATTGTTGTAGAAACAAATGATTTTGAAAAGGAGTGTTTTTTGAGGATTTTCCTGTTTCGCTAAAGA
This sequence comes from Agapanthus africanus, assembly GCA_030015575.1. Taxonomy (NCBI): domain Eukaryota; kingdom Viridiplantae; phylum Streptophyta; class Magnoliopsida; order Asparagales; family Amaryllidaceae; genus Agapanthus; species Agapanthus africanus. The sequence goes on along the minus strand of CM057349.1, from coordinate 386,772,420 downwards.
GGTCACTCTCGGTGAAGGGATCTCGGCTCTTTCTTCATCGAATAAGGTGCAGGATGTTTCATAAATACCTCTGTGCAAAGCAAAACTATAGAAGCAATCAAAAACTAATCCGTGAGTATGTAGTATCTGCCAGTTCTTCTAAAGAGGTCACTCCCGGTGAAGGGATCTCGACTCTTTCCTGATCGAATAAGGTGCAGGGTATATCATATATACCACTGTGCAAAGCAAGACTGTAGCTACCCTTTTTATAAAGTTTTGATTCTACAACATCTTTTAGATTTCTTTTCTTCTATTAATCTCATTAATAAAATCTCATCAATTATGCTTCATAAGTATCACAGAAGAAACGAAAGCTGTAATATTTATATATCATATATATAGTATAAGAATTCGTCTTAGGCAGTAATATGATCTCATCACAAAACATTACAGCAGAAGATAACATATGAAACATTGGATATATTAGGACGTCCGTGTTTTACATCGAGCCTGTATAAAACACGGATTTCACGGTCGTGATGAATAGCCAAACCCACATCCTTAAACCCCTACGAGAGCGGAAAGAAACACTGTCAATTCTAGGGTTAGGAGACCCGGTCTCGACTCCTCGAGATGGCCTCCTACTATACCCTAAAACCCGGTTACTTATGCTCCCCTCTTTGGGTCTACCTAATGCGGAAAAGTAAATAATATACAATGGTGACATCAACCTCATCCCGGAAGTGTCCAAATAAAAGAATATTACAAACAAATGAATTTTATATGAATGAAAATAAAAACCCTCATTTCACATAAAACCCACGGCTATTCAGAACACGACGATCTAATATAACATATCACAGCAACACATAATATCTCATATCATCAACGTAAGCAAGTATGCGTATCCCGACTATCGTTGATATATAGCAACGAAGCCGGCGATACACCACATACTACGCTTACGGTCACAGAAAACAAAGTGTAAAACTACAACATTTGGAATCCACAATCACTTTAGAGCTCTTAAATCCGAAATATCACATACTTCGCATTTCATGCCTAGCTATATGAATTTCACATATTGTATCACATTCCAGATAAATAGACAAAGTTAAACTTTTCGATCGAATAATCAAATACCCAAGATTTCCAAATAGCTCAACACTTGAGCGGAGTTCAAAAAATCCCAGAACATGTCACATCCCCAGTGAACCAGTCGTAGAAGGGTCAAACCAACGCCTCACATGTGGCAACGCCAAACCACCACAAACCCAAAGGTTCAGTGGAAATTTTGATGGCCACATAATCGAGTTAAGGTTATGTTCTTCTAGAGGGTCCACAGATATGCTTGCATGTTTTACCGTAAGTTTTAAACTCAAGAAAAATTCAACACTTGAAAGTTTTTCGTGTCGGGAAAAAGTGAGTTATTGATACCCGTTCGAACAATTTAACACATTCTAAATTATCCGGAAAACTAAATGAAATCAATCTTTCCGGTCGAATCAACGAATACAAATGATCTCCAGAAAACTCAACACTTGACTAAGATTAAAAATTCCCAGAAGCATATACCAATACCTACGGATTAACCCTTCAAATATGAGCCTCTAACATCCAAGTTCGGCCACGGAACCGCCGCGCGAAGCATGCTCTTGCCGCGGTTCCGCGGCGACTTTAGGGTATGATGGGTTCGTATTTTACAGTTATCCTTAGAATTCCCTGCTGAATTTTCTGAGTATTTTTAATGCGGAAAAAATCATATTTTTAAAAAATTTCCAGAGAGGGGTCAATTTTTGATGTTTCGGGGTTCGATAGGACTTTTAACTTCATATACACGTCGCCTAATGCTTTAGCCAGGCTCTGATACGACTGTAGGGTTACTAGGCACAGTCACAAGGGTCTATAAGGCATCAACCATGCCCGATTTAAAAATTAGACGTGCCGAACAACCTAAAGCGAGGATGTTTGCTAGATAATTAAGGTTAAACATGCAAGTAAACATCTTTAGATCTAGAAGAGAGGGATTACAACCTTTATAGTCCGCTCCTTCGCTTTATAAGCTTCGAGTAGGAGTCTCTTCACCATGATCCATGATCTCCTGGACTCAAGAGAAGCTCCACAACCCGAATGTCCATGCTTGCTTGAAGTCTCCCTTTTCTATGATGATCTACCTTGAAATTTCTTTAACTCAAGCTCTTACTCACTAATCAAGTATTAATGAAATGAACACCCTAATCTAGTTGGCAAGATTAGATGAGAATGATGAAGTAGGAATTATGCTCTCTTTTATTTTCAAGATCTCACACTTATCCATCACAAAAGAAAAACCTAGAAAGCTTTTCAAGAGCTCAAGGAAGAAGAAGAATAATTATATCTTTTGTGATGAACAATGAATTGTTATTATCATTACAATTGCAACCAAGGTTAAGTCAAGAAAGGTTTAACCATTGTAGAGATTTAACTAGGGTAAAGGGTGTGGATTGGGTTAAGAAAATATCTCCAAAATTATCAACACATAATATCTTTGTAAGAAACAAAATAAAAGCTTCTAGAACCTTCTATAAAAGATTAACCCAAATCAAACCCTAACCATGTTTAATCTCCACTAATTATGTTGCATTTGTAAACATAACATGTTACAATATTATATATCACATATATAATATATTTTTGTAACATAAGAAAATAATACAATTAACATATATCACATATATATCAATGTATTATCCGGTGAGAAAATGAATCAATAAAGCGAGCCAATATTAGATAATGTAACGTAATATATATCACATATATAATTATACATTAAATTATCGAATCAACACTTGATCTGACAATCCGGCTATTTCTCAAATAACCGACTAATATAAATTGTATCATTTCATCGAATCAACACTTGATCCGATGACGCGGCTATATCATATATAGCCGGCCGATATCAAATATCGCGAGAATAGAATACGGTATCTCATATCGTATTATCCTCGGTCCCGCACATATCACATATATGCTCCTACTCCGTTTTTCCTGAGTCAAGATCTTCTGTGTAGGACTCTAAAGAATGGTCAATACGCGGGCAGTAGGTGATGATCATATCAAACACCCACAAGCTGCAAGCGGTCAGCTAAACGTAACAGCCACCTAGGTATTGAGCGATCAGAAGATCAACAAGCAAGCCTATACATTCTCCTGTGAATCCAATCAGTAACACTACCGTACAGTCCGTTCTCTTCGTCTGATATGTTGCATATCAAGTCTAGGGGTGGTATACGTCAGACCCCAGTAACCGATAAGTCGTGTCGATGTGAGGCTCATAACAGGTCGAGAACCTACTGATAGCACTTACCAGTAGTACTATATATCCTCCCTGGCCAGGAACTTCCAGTTATAGCCAATCGAACACAGCACAACATGAACTCCCTATACCAGGAGAGACGAAACCCCTCCTATCGCTCATTACCTCCATGTGATTCGGGACTGTACCTAAAAGCCATCATTTTGCATGCCCTCTTGGACGTGGTATGATGGAAATCAAAGCACAGTGAGAATCACACAAGACTCTATGACGATCTCGGGTCTACAGACTAACCTGTACTAGTATCACCAGAGAACTGCCATCTGACATGAGGTATAGTACCATTTGGGAGTTCTCGGCGAGTCCGTCCAGTGTACCCAGTCTCCACTGGGCACCCGTACACCATCTTTGATGTCAAACACCGATGAATATGGGATCATCCATCGCCCATCATATGGGTCAATACGCTAGTCTACTCTGGTGTATCGATGCCCTGTCTCGATACACCCTCAACTAGGAACAATAATAGGATGTACTCGTCGACTACTGTGGCCCCACTAGTATGATCTCATCATAGTCCCAGTAGTCGAGTACATATCCTGAGGGCTTTATCAACATGTGAGAGCAAGACAGTAAACTAATACAAGTTAACATGTTAAGACAAATTAAAACCAAATAGCATAATATCATGACGAACAAGAAAGTCCTCTCTATATATATCCAAGCATCCACTATAATATACATCATATATACAACAATGGACTCTAGGGCATATATATAACTAACATTAAGTTCACCTCCACTTGGGGGATAGCTTGCTCATGTCCGCGCCCGTCCACTTTTACTTAATCGTTTTCGTGAGGCACGGCCCACCAATGCCCATTTGTCTGAGATTCTTGAGCATGTTCGGAAGGGTAGAGATTCGGAGTTCTTGATTGATGACTAGGGTATGCTACGTTACGGGACTCACTTATGTGTACCAAATACCGATGGGCAGGGATACGAGATCCTAGAGCGGCACATCAATCAGCTTTTTGTGTTCACCCAAGTTCCACCAAGATGTAACGTGACTTGAAAGATAGTTACGGGCGGGCAGGGATGAATAGTGATATTTTGGATTTCGTTTCGAGGTTCCTGACTTCTCTGCGAGCTAAGGCTGAGCATTGGAGACCGGCAGGAGAGTTGCAACCTTTAACCGTTCCGGAGTGGGAATGGGAACAAATATCCATGAATTTCGTTATGGATCTACCCAGGTCTAGTCAAGAGTATGACTCCATTTGGGTGATTTTGTTGTCCGGTAAACGAAAGCGGCACACTTCCTTCCAGTGAAGACCACTTTCGGTTATTCTCAGTATGCTCAGTTGTACATTGATAAGTTTGTGTGTTTGCACGGATTTCCTTCATGCATTGTATCCAATAGAGGCACCCAAATCACTAGCTGTCTTTGGCAGAAGCTTCAGGAAGCCTTGGGTAACCGGTTGAGCTTTAGCACCGCTTTCCATCCGTAGACCGATAGTCAATTAGAGCAGACTATACAAACTCTGGAGGATATGCTTCGTGCGTGCGTGCTTAATTTTGGTGGCAGTTTGGATCGTCACTTGCCATTGATGGAGTTCTCCTACAATAACAGTTATTAGGAAACGATTCAGATGGCAACATTTTAGGCTTTGTATGGTAGATTGTGTCGATCGCCAGTCTGTTAGATCGACTCAGCGAGAGCAGGATTTTTGGACACCAGCTAGTCAAGAGACTCCGGAGAAGATCCAGTAGATTCAGGACAGGATGAGAGCAGCCCAGTACAGTCAGAAGTATTATGCCAACCGTCGTCGTCGCAGACTTGAGTTCGCAGTGGGGGATCATGTATTCCTACGGATTTCTCCGATGAAGGGCGTGATGAGTTTTGGGAAGAAGGGGAAACCTAGTCCTAGAATTGTTGGTCCTCTTGAGATCCTTGAGCGAGTCGGTACCGTTGCCTATCGTTTTGCACTTCCACCCTGTTAGTTATATGTATGCCCTAGAGGTCATTACTATACATAGGATGTATATTGTAGTGAATGCTTGGACATATATAGGGAGGACTTTCTTGCTCGACATGATAGTATGCTTTCTGGTTGCTCTTTACCTTAATGTGTACACTGATTGTCTCTCTGTTACATATTGGTAAAGCCCTTAGGATGTGTACTTGACTGCCTGGACTATGATGCGGATCATACTAGTGGGGACATGGTAGTCCATAAGTACATCCTTCAAGGTCCCTAGTCGTGGGTGTATCGAGACGGGGCATCGATATACCAGAGTAGACTAGCGTATACCTTCTCGGCCCATACAGATGGGCGATGGATGACCCCATATCCATTGGTGTTTGACATCAGAGATGATATACAGGTGCTCAGTGGAGACTGGGTACAGTGGACGGAATCGCCGAGAACTCCCAGATGGTATTATACCTCACGTCAGATGACAGTTCTCTGGTGACACTGGTACAGGTTAGTTTGTAGACCCGAGACTGTCATAGAGTCTTGTGTGATTCCCATTGTGCTTTGATTTCCACCTTACCACGTCCAAGAGGGCGTGCAAAATGGTGGTTTTTGGGTACAGTCCCGAATCATATGGAGGCAATGAGCGATAGGAGGGGATTCGTCTCTCCCGGTATAGGGAGTTGATGTTGCGCTGTGTTCGATTGGCTATAACCTGAAATCCCTGGCCAGGGTTGCTGAGATTTACTGGTAAGTGTTACCAGTAGTTTCTCGAACCGTTATAGACCTCATATCGACACGACTTATCGAGCTACTGGGGTCTGACGTTCACCACCCCTAGGCGAGATATGCGACATATCAGACGATCAGACCGGACTGTATGGTAAGTGTTACTGGTTGGATTCATAGGAGTGTGAGCGGTCTTGCTCATTGATCTTCTGATCGCTCAATACCCGGGTGGCCATTACGTTTAGCAGACCGCTTGCGTCTTATGGGTGTTTGATATGATCATCACCTGTTGCCGGCGTATTGACGAGTCTTTAGAGTCCTACACAGAGGTTTCCTGGCTCAAGGGAAACGAAATAGGAGCGCATATGAGATATGTGCGGGACTGAGAGTAATGTGTGTATGTGATACCGTATTCTATTCTCGCGATGAATGTATCGATTGGTTGTATGCGATATAACCTAGTTATTGAATCGAGGATTGATTCGATAAGTCGATACATTGGATATTAGTCGGTCATATGCGATATGACCGGATCGTTAAATCAAATGTTGATTTAATGATTTAATGTATAATTATATATTTGATATATTACTTTACATTAACTAGTATTGGTTCACTTAAGATTGATTATCTCACTTGAATGTGCACATTGTATATATGATATATGTTTGTGCACTAGTTTGTATCATGTTTGATGATACATGCAAACTTGGGTGTGTATGCTTTAAACCATGGTTTAGGTTAATGGTTAAGGTCTTATTTTCTTTCTTTATTTATTTTTGGAAAAACAAAATGGTGGCTTTTCTTATTTTTGGCTTGAAGCTTCATGAAGCTTCAAAGCATCTTTGAAAAAGTCTTGCCATTTTGTTTTGTTCCTTAACCTAACCATCAACCTAAACCCTAGTTCATTCTCTACACTTGTTAACTCATCCATGGTTGCTAAATGATAACCATCACTTCATTTTCTTTTTGGAATTAATTCATTCTTTTTCTTCTTCTTCATCTTCTTCTTCAAGTGGAGAAAAAGAAAAGCTTTCTTGAAAAATGTCAAGTGATGAAATCAAGTGAGAAATCCAAATTCAAAGTGAACCCACTTTCTATTTCTTCATCCTCTACCACTTGCCATGTAGTATAGGGTGTTTTCTTTACAATTTTCAAGACTTGGTGAAGATGGAGCTCGAGTTAGAGTCGCCTCGACGTAGATCATCTTCGACACCGAAGTCAATGACCTAGCCCGCTCATTTCTCCGATGAAACCGACTCTAGAGTCCAAGATCTCGTGATCGCAGCGGAGGGACATCATCACGGAGCTAAGGAAGTGGAGAACTGGATCTACAAAGGTTGTATTTCCATTCACTTAGTAGCAAAGTTGTTTGCTTGCATGATGTTTCGCCTATCCTCTAGTTAACGCTCTAGCATTAGGGTTTCTCGGCACATGTAAAATTTGAAATTGGCATGGTTGATGCCTTGTGGAACCTCTTGAGCGTGCCTAGGAACCCTACACACCCAGATTTCCGGATGTTCACCCCATATTCCTTGTGTCGATACTTTGCAATTACCATCATAACCCTTCTCACATGATTCAACACCAAACCGTTCAAATAGAACGCGATCTTTCGTTCACCAAGCAGCCGATAATTTTATTGGATCGGCAGGTGGAGAAACTTCGGTGAAAAGTCTTGCTATCTATAAAGGTTCTTTGGTGTAGCCCGTCTAGTGAGGAGATCACTTGGGAGGCTGCGAGCGGATGCGGATGAAATTCGCTCATCTCTTCGAAGGTACGCATTGTAAGAATTTTAAATTCGGGGACAGATTTCTTTAAGGGGGGAGATTGTAACACCTTAGAATGCGATTAGTGTTAATTAAGCGATAATGCGGGTTTTTTGTAAAAAGCATACCAAAATAGTTTTCTCGCATTTATTAAGATTAATCAATATTTTATTATTATTTGTTTTGGCTTAAACACACTTGTGCATGTTAAAATGGGAGTTGTTTAGTGTTAACCTTGTTTAGTGGCCATGACACTTTAAACTAATCCATGCCATTTTAACCTTGCACTTAGCTTTCTTTTGTGAGAGAGAACTTCAATTTTGGAACGAGGGAGATGGCTAGGTGAGTCATGGAGGGCTTTAATAGTAGCATTTATGGAGGAGAGGGAGAGAGTAAATGTAAGGTATACACTCACCCTACACTCACCCTCTCATCCTTATCTCATTCTTCACTCATTGCCCTCTCTCATTCTCGCCTCACTCTCTTTTTCTCAATTATTCTTCATCTCCTCTACTCTCAATTGAAACCCTTATCTTTTCTTCACAAAAACCTTGCAAAACTTCATTAATCCCACTAAAACGCTTCTCAAGTCTTGATTTAGCCACTAGGATCACTTGGAGTATGGAAAGCTAGGATCTTTTGAGCAAGTGTGGATAGCTATAACCTATAAACTGTTAAATAGATGTTTTATTATTGTGTTTCCTTGTAGTTGTTGTTTAGAACACTAAAAGTATAGTTTTGTGCACATATCGTATTTTTAGTGTCATTATAGGATGTCTGTGATCTGTTGTGACCCCGAGTGTATACTGGAAAATCTAGCAATGTTGTAGTGATGTACTAGTGACCCTGAGTGTACACCTGAAGCACGAACCCCACCTGATCGATTTTGGCCGGCGACTTTTGGGGAAAATCCGGCGACCTCGGTTTTGATGGGGTGTTAGGGCTTGTGGTTTGTAGGGTAGCTATCTGCTGTTGTTTTAGAGTGTCTGGTACTGCTTGATTTTTATGTTTTGATAGTATACAAAATCTAGGATCACTTTACTTGTTTCTAGTGTTTCGACTACACGCGTTACGTTATCCGACACAGTTCGTGTATTTTGCGTAGCTGCTACACTTTTGTTGGTTTCATGGTGTTGCTACGCACGTTAGCCACTAGACGGACACTTGAGAGTTTGTTTGGAGTTGGTGCGTTGGTCTAACGTAGTTTGTACATGTTATTGGTCGATTTCTAATGTGAACTTGTTATGATTGTTGTATGATTTTAGGATCGCAGATGGGGACTTTGGACACTGCGAAGAAGCGAAAGCAAGTAGTTGGCTTTACTTAGCCCAAGATCATCGGTGGGTAGATTTAACATCTATGGGGGAATTTCCCGTATGGCGTTATGCGTCTGGGCTAAATTCAATGATATGATTATTAGTTATAAGTATATGGAGATTGATTGTGCATGTGTACCATTGTTGCATACCTCATTTTTGTATTACATATGGACATAGTATTAATGAGACACAACACCATTACAGACGTTTCATGTTGCATGAGCACAAATTGTATGCTATACATACACCGTCGGTAATTGCCATAACACGCACAAAACATATACTTATGTGATATTGTATTGGTTAATGACATTGAGACATTGATTCTTATTCCATTGTGCATATGAAATACAGCATACACATATACCTTACTATACCTACATGCTTACACATGTACCTTGCTATAGCTACATGTTCACCTTTATATGATGTTGCATTTGATTTTGGAGAAATTTGGAACCGCATGATATATTTAATAACTTGATGCATTTAAATAGTCGTTTTTCCTTGATATGCTCATATTACTGTTTTATGTTGCATATATTATATTTCATGAATTTACGCATTGAGATATTAATTTCATGTGATTTTATGGATTTGAGGACCGTGGTATTTCAAGAAATTATGCATTGTTTAAAAACACGGTTTCTCTTGATATGATATTTCGATGCGTCCACCATGAGTTTTCTCGGTTCTGAGACTTGTGTTAGAAACTCGATGCGAGGAGTTGGATGCGGCCGTGTGCGGGTACATGGTGGACCCGGTATGGTATCCCGGGGCAAGAAAGGGATGTCGATGGATTAGCCGATGAGCCTGGCAGAGGGACAACTACCTACCGGTGATAGTATTTGGACTCGGCGGATACCTGGAGGATACCGACCGGAGTTATAAGATGGACATGGACCGACCGTTCTGCCGGAGCCCGTGGGCCGATCCCGCAGACGGACCGTTATGAACATTAACTTGAATCTACGTTAAATAACGGTATTTACGTCCTGAACCAACACACAGTTTTCAATATACAACATACTAATAAAAGAAAGTTTTCAGATATAAATGAAGCTTTTCTTTGGCATTGTAGACTTGGTCATATTAATGAAAAAAGACTAAGCAAGCTACATAAAGATGGATATTTAAATCCTTTTCAATATAAATCTTATGCGACTTCCCAGTCCTGTATCAAAGGTAAAATTACCAAAACTCCGTTTACTGGACACGGAGAAAGAGCTGTGGAACTCTTAGGCCTCATACATAGTGATGTATGTGGACCAATATCTACACATGCAAGAGGCGGTTTTTCATACTTGATTACTTTTACTGATGATTTCTAAAGCTTTGGACATGTGTTTTTAATAAAGCACAAATCCGAAGCTTTCGAGAAATTCAAGGAGTACAAACTTGAAGTAGAAATACAAACAGGCTTGAGCATCAAGAAACTTCAATCAGATCGAGGTGAAGAGTACTTAAGTACAGAGTTTTCAGACTTCTTAAAAGAGAATAGGATTCTCTCTCAGAACGGAGGAATCGTACCCTATTAGATATGGTACGATCCATGATGTGTGATGCTGAGTTACCGCTTTCCTTTTGGGGGAATGCATTGGAGACAACAATGTATCTGTTAAACAGGGTTCCAACCAAGACCGTGTCTACCAATCCATATGAGATATGGAGTGGAAAGAGACCATCTCTTAAAAGAGTTAGGATTTGGGGTTGTCCGGCTAAAAAGCAGAATCTAGACAAACTCGAGACACGATCGGCATGTGTAAATTTGTGGGATATCTAAAACATTCGTATGGATATCTATTCTACCATAAGGAGGAACAAAAGGTATTTGTTGCTCAGCATGCCACATTTTTGGAAAATGAAATCTTTACAGATGGTACTGATAGCAATCCGGTAGAACTAGAAGAGGTTCTAGAGACACAAATTACTCAGGACGAATTGGTTGAAACTGATGTTGCAGTAGAACTTCAAGAACCTCAGCCGCTCCGGAGATCTAGTAGAACTTCTTGCCCACCGGAGAGATATTATGGGTTTCTCATTGATGGTGATAGAGAAGATTGCATCATGGATGATGATGACCCTACTAGTTTTCAGCAAGCTATCACGAGTGGAGACTCAGTGAAGTGGCTGGAAGCCATGAGATTTGAAATGGAGTCCATGTACACCAACAAAGTATGGACTTTAGACGTTGCGCCTCCTAGGATAAAACCCATTGGGTGCAAATGGATCTTTAAGAGAAAGATTGGTGTAGATGGACAGGCAGAGACCTTTAAAGTAAGGCTTGTAGCGAAAGGTTTTCGTAAAAGACCAAGCTTGGACTATGATGAAACTTTCTCTCCAGTAGCAAAGCTTAAATCCATCAGGATCCGACCTGCTATTGCTGCTCACTATGATTATGAAATCTGGCAGGTGGATGTTAAAACTGCATTTCTGAATGGTGATTCAGAAGGATGCGTTTATATGAATCAGCCAGAGGGCTTCATTGACAGTGAGAGCAGCGGGAAAGCATGTAGATTGCTTAAATCCATTTATGGATTAAAGCAGGCCTCACAGAGCTGGAACATCTACTTTGATGATACAATCAAAGAGTTTGATTTTATCAAAAATATAGATGAACCATGCATTTATAAGTAGATTGTAGGGAGTACTGTCACATTCCTCATATTGTACGTGGATGACATTCTCTTGATAGGAAATGATATTCCTGTGCAACAATTGGTCAAACTATTCTTATCAACAAGGTTCTCCATGAAGGACCTGGGTGATGCCTCGTGCATTTTGGGCATAAGGATCTATAGTGATAGATCCAAGAGGTTATTGGGATTGTCCCAATCAAAGTACATTGATACCGCCCTAAAAAAGTTTAGTATGGAAGATTCCAAGCATAGTGCCTTGGCCGCTTGCCATGGAATCACTCTCTCCAAAGACTTCTGTCCGAAGACTGATGAAAAGAGAGCTCGCATAAGCATTATACCCTACGCTTCAGCCATAAGATCTATAATGTATGCGATGTTATGTACTCGCCCTGATGTAGCTTATGCACTAGCTGTAGTAAGCAGGTATCAATCCAACCTAGGAGAGAAATATTGGATAGCAGTGAAGAACATTCTTAAGTACTTACGAAGGACTAAAGAATTGTTCTTGGTGTATGGTAATGGGGATCTCCAAATGGAGGCCTTTACCGATTCCAGCTTCCAAAGTGATAAGGATGACATCAAATCTATCTCAGGGTTTGTATTTACCATCAATGGAAGGGCGGTTAGTTGGAAGAGGTCCAAACAAGATACCGTTGCAGACTCCACGATGGAAGCTAAGTATATTGCTGCAAATGATGCTACCAATGAAGCCGTCTGGATGAGGAAGTTCATTGCGGAACTAGGAGTAGTTCTAACCATTATTGATCCAATACCATTGTATTGTGATAATAATGGGGATATGGTGTTAGCCAAAGAACCAAGGTCCCATCAGAAATCCAGACACATCCTCAGGCGATATCATTTGATCTGGGAGATTGTAGATCCCATGAGATCGAGATTCGGAGAGTAGATACAAAGAATAACACAGCGGATCCACTCACCAAGGCCTTTCCATAGCCGCAGCATGAGCGACTTTTTGAGATGTTGGGTATGAGATGCGCCAATAACCAGCCTTTGTGCAAGTGGGAGATTGTTGGATATATGTATGCCCTAGAGGCCATTATATGTATAGTGGATGCTTGGACATGTATATATATATATATATATATATAGAGAGAGAGAGATTACTTTCTTGCTCGACATGATAGTATGCTATCTGTTTTACTTTATCTGACATGTTGACTTGATCATGCTTTTATTCATTTGCACAAGTTGATAAAGCCCTCAAGATATTTGCTTGACTACTGTGACTATGATGCGGATCATATTAGTGGGGCACGTGTAGTTTATAAGCATATCCTTGAATTGTTCCTAGTCGTAGGTGTATCGAGACAGGGCATCGATATTCCAGAGTAGACTAGCGTAAACCATTCTTGTCCCATATGATCGGCGATGGATGATCCCATATCCATCTGGTGTGGTGAGACCAAAGATTGTATGCGGGTGCTCAGTATAGATTGGGTACACTAAACAGACTCACAGAGAACTCCTATATGGTATTATATCTATCGTCGGATAGCAGTTCTCAGGTGACACTGGTACAGGTTAGTCTGTAGACCCGAGATCGTCATAGAGACTTGTGTGTCCTCCCACTGTACTTTGATCTCCACCCTACCACGGCTCTACTGAGTCGTGCAAACAGGTGGTCTTTGGGTACAGTCCTGAGGCACATGGAGGAAATGAGTGATAGGAAGGGTTTCTTCTCTCTCGGTATTGGGGGTTGATGTTGTGCTATGTTTGATTGGCTATAACAGGAAATTCCTGGCCAGCGCTACTGAGATTTACTAGTAAGCGTTATCAATAGTTTCTCGATCTGTTATCAGCTATATACCGGCATGACTTATTGAGTTATTAGGGTCGACGACACCATCCCTAGACTTGATATGCAACATATTTGACGAGGAGACCAGACTGTACGGTAAGTGTTGCCAGATGGCTCGACGGGAGTTTTGACAGCTTTGCAGGTTTTCTTCTGATCGTTCAATACCCGGGTGGCCGTTACGTTTAGCTGACCGCTTGCAGCTTGTGGGTGTTTGATATGATCATCACTCACTGCCGGCGTATTGAAGAGTCTTAGAATCCCACACAGAAGTTTCCTAGCCTAGGTGAAAAGATGTGTGCATATGAGATATGCGCGGGAACCCGATCGAATACGACTATGTGATACCGTATGTTAATCGGGCGTTTTACTATTGGTCGGGCCGTACGTGATATGACCGGATTGTTAAATCAATTGTTGATTTAACATTTTGGTTTTTAGTTTTATTTTATTCTTTATTCAAAACTCTTTTTATTAAAGAGGAAGAATGCATGCATGTATGCATATGATGATGTGCAAGCATGCACATGATGATGTGCAAGCATGCACATGTTGATGTGCATGGATACATACATACAAAAGTATCATGGTTGACGATACACACTTGAAGGCAATATAAGACTTATATGGAACTATAATATATGGATATTTATTTGTATTTGTTTTAAAAAACAAATGAAAAGAAATGATTAATCCATGGTCGTAATATTCTACACTCTTCTTTGAGTTAACCCCACTTCACCAACTATTTAATCTTGGATTAACTATTTCTTTTGGTTTTTAACCCATTTACTAAATATCTAGATATTATAGCAACCATGGTTGAGAGAGAGATAGAAAATATATATACTATATTTTCTATTTTCTTTCATAAGCTTATCACTTCACAAAAGCTTTTGCCTTCATATTCTTCTTCCTCCTTGCTCTCCAGGTTTTTCCATGGTGTGAGAGAGATAAAAAGAAAGGGTTTTGACAAAAGAAAACTCACCACTTCATCATTCTACTCTAATCTAGCCAATTAGTTTAGAGTGTTTAGCTTCATCTTCTTCTTGCATCAAGTGGAGCTACAAGCTTGGAGCTAATGATCTTCGGGTGGATCATCGTGGACATAGGAGCTTACTAGCAAGCCTTTCCAACCTCTCAACGATCCGAGGAGTCACTACCAAGAGGACTACAAAGGTTTTATTCCTTACACTTAGTGTTAATATAGTTTAAAGTGTTGTTACCCTAGCTTTTTCTGGTTAAAGATCCTTGCTTTGTTTGCTTTGCACCTCTAAAATTTTAAAGTGGCATGTGTGATACTTCCATACTCCTTAGTAGGTGCATTGGAAACCCAACAATAGTATCAGAGCCAAACTAGAATTCTAGACACGGTGTTATAACAAATACGAAAACGAAAACGACTACGAAAAATACGGTATTACGGAATCCTATGATTGCTCTTTGGAATTTTTTTAAAAGGTCCTCTGAAATTTTTTTAAACACGTACAGAATGTCCTACAGGCAACCATAAGCACACAAATGAAACACGGGGGCTAGTGCTCGGATTTTAGCCGAGCACTCCTTTCCCAATTCCGGCCAGGCCGGCCCCCCTGCCCCATTTACCCCCCTGTTTCTCCTGTGCACTCTTGGTTGCAAGTTAGGGTTCCTAATATTGTTTGTTTAGACCAATTTTCATGTGTTGATTATATTGACCTGGGGCTATTTCGTAGTGATTCGTAATCGTATTATTTGACACTAAATTTGTAACTTAGACTATTTTTAGCATTTCGAACGAACATCGGACACCCCACTTTCTACCCCGCTGAAATTTTCAAGTGTTGTAATTTTCCTAAGCTAACTTTATATTCAATAGTAGCGCAACTATCCTATGGACCCTATAGAAGATCATAATAACCTTAACTCGATTCTATGCCCACGGAACCGTGAACGAACCTTCGGGTTTGCCGTAGTGCCGTGGTGTCATAGGTGAGGTGTTGGTTAACTCCTTCTACGGCTGGACCATAAGATACTGTGGCGCGATTTTGGGTATTTATAACTTTGCTCAAGTGTTAAGCTCTTGGGGTAAAACGTGGGTGTTTGTTGATTCAATCGAAACGTTAAACATCGTCTTGATATCTGTGATTACAATTGTTGTTTTTCACTTTCTTTTCTGCGACCGTAAGCGTAGTATGTTGTGTATCGCCGGCTTCGTTGTTATACATCAACGACAATCAGGATACGTATACTTACTTACGTTGATGATATGAGATATTATGTGTTGCTAAGATATAATGCAGGATTGTCGCGATCGAATATCCGGGGGTTTTATGTGAGATGAGAGTGTTTATTTTCATTCATGTAAAAGTTAAATGTATGTAATATTTTTTATTTGGGGCACTTCTGGGTTGAGGATGATGTCATAATTATTGTATATTATTTAATTTTCCGCATTAGGATAGACCCAAGGAGGGGAGCACAAGTGATCGGGTTCTAGGGTTCAATGGGAGGCCATCTCGAGGAGTCGAGACCGGGTCTCCTAAACTCTAGAATTGGCAAGATCACTTGCCACTCTCGTAGGGGTCTAAGGGTGTGGTCTTGGCTATTCATCGCAACCGCGGAATCCGTATTTTCTATTGATGGCTGAATACTAAATACGGACCTCCTAGATATCCTTTTATTTTCATATATGCTTCTGCTGGATTGATATTCTGTAATGTGATTACTTAGTATCTGAGACAAATGGTTTATTAATATATATATAATATATAATAAACACTGCTTATATTTTACACCCGCGCTAGTCCCGCCCCGCTATGCCGTTAATTAAGTAACCTAACGGTGCATAACGGGATACTGTGGCGAATGCGGATCTTATAAGTATACGTTCGATTTTCGTTTCTTTTCTTTGATGGCTTAGGAACTTAAATGATGGGACTACATTAATGAGATTAATGTAAAGTAAAAGAAACCTAAAGATGTTATAGAATCAGATTTGAAACCCACTCGGCCTTTTTATGAAAAATGCAAGTTTTCAAAATATGCGGAGCTTAAGCCACTCCTTTTCTAAACTGTTTTGATTCTACAACGAGATCAAGTTCAAAGCGTTACTGGTTTTCATAAAGAAAAACCATCCTCAACCCTCCGTCATTTTAGGAAGCAGAGTACTTAGTATTCGTGCTACGTATGTCAACCATAGCCGAGGCGTAGTGTACGGTAGCTAAGTGATGTCTTCCTATACCGCATATGATGCGATTAGTTAGGACATTCATGTGATTATGTTGATCATAGTCAAGGGTCATATGGGTAGGTCTAGTTAATCTCGAAATGATGGGTAGAACTTGACTAGTGCTTATGATATTTTGACCAAAGCCAAGGTCATAAGTTACTAGGGGTAAAAACTATATCGGGAGTTTCAAGAGTTGAAATTTGCAATGAGATTGCATACCATCTATATGATAGTTGGATCCTAATCCTACTGTGAGTAAGAGTTACTCTCAGGAGATTTTTGCATTTTGCAATTAGCTAATCCAGTAGGTGTCTAGAAAGGTGTCAACGGGGTTTGACTTCTGGGAAAATGAGGTTTATTTTAATTAGGTCCGTGCGAAAGCACGGGGAACCTCCCTCAAAGTACCGACACTGGCCTGGCTGACCGGTTGGAAAAACTGTAGAATGTAATTAATCCTGACTAGTTTTCTTTTCAGGTTTTGAAAGAAAATTTGATAAAAGGAGTGGGAGACATCGATTAGATAAGATAATAACCAATCTAATTCTTTGCAAGGGTATTTCGCTGAGTGTATTCTTTTCTCTCTCCTAATGGCAGATACTGATGACGGGACTTAAGCTTCTACTAGAGAAAAACAAACTGACTGAACCGAACTATAAAGAATGGTTGAGGAACTTGAACATTGCGCTCACATATGATAAAGTATCATATGTCCTCACTACCAAAGCATCACCCGTCCCAGGACCTGAATCATCTGTTTCGGATAGGGAGATCCAAAAAACATGGGAAATTGACTGTAACACGGCCAAATACCTCGCGCTTGCTTCTATGGACAACATCCATCAGAAACAGCACGAGAAGATGGATGTGCAATCTATCTTTCTTCATACAAAGGAGTTGTATGACGAGCAATCTCGTACTTTGAGATACGAGGCATATCGGAAGCTATTTCAGATGCGAATGGCCCCTGGCTCATCGGTAGGAGAGCATGTTTTAAAGATGATTGGTCTTATAGAAGAACTCGAGGAACTGGGATGGACAATGGATAATGAGCAATATACGGATATTGTTCTGCAGTCTCCTCCCCTCCCTCGCCTTTGCTCCATTCATAGTGAATTTCAATATGAACGATTTGGAGAAATCATTGCCTGAACTTCTCAATATGTTGAGAAGTGCAGGGTGTAGGCTGAAAACAGCGAAGACTCCCGCTCTAATTGCTGGGCCATCTTCCTCTTCCGTCCTAAAAGCCAAAGCCAAGGGAAAGAAGAAGAGGAAACCCATCAAACAGAAAGATGGAGTTAAAAAGGCGAAGGGGAAAGACATATCTGGCGCCGCAGGAAGTGGAAAAGGAGAATGTTTTTACTGCCACAAGTCGAAACATTAGAAACGCAACTGTGCTGTGTATCTTGCTGATCTTAAGAAGATGAAGCATGCTGATGCTTCCGCTTCAGGTGTGTTTGTAACTGAGAACTGTTTTTCAATTAACTATACATCTTGGGTATTAGATACCGGTTTTGATTCTCACATCTGCAATTTTGTGCAGGGGTTGAGAAACCGTAGAGTTTTGAAGACTGGAGACCATACTCTACAGGTTGGAAATGGTTCCAATGTACATGCTGTATCCGTAGGAGAGTATCATCTGGGTTTGCCTTCGGGTTGTATATTGGTTTTGAACCCGTGTTATTTTATACCAAATATGCTATGTAATATAATATCAGTTTCTTTGTTGGACAATGAAGGATATCATTTTGTATTGCAAAATAATGTTATGAACATTAACTTGAATCAAGAGTTGATTGGGTATGGTACATTAGATAACGGTATTTACGTCCTGAACCAACACACAGTTTTCAATATACAGCATACTAATAAAAGAAAGTTTTCAGATATAAATGAAGTTTTTCTTTGGCATTGTAGACTTGGTCATATTAATGAAACAAGACTAAGCAAGATACATAAAGATGGATATTTAAATCTTTTTGAATATAAATCTTATGTGACTTGCCAGTCCTGTATCAAAGGTAAAATGACCAAAACTCCGTTTACTGGGTACGGAGAAAGAGCTGTGGAACTCTTAGGCTTCATACATAGAAATGTATGCAGACCAATGTCTACACATGCTAGAGGCGATTTTTCATACTTCATTACCTTTACTGATGATTTCTCAAGATTTGGACACATGTTTTTAATAAAGCACAAATCCGAAGCTTTCGAGAAATTCAAGGAATACAAACTTGAAGTAGAAAAACAAACAGGCTTGAGCATTAAGAAACTTCGATCAGATCGAGGTGGAGAGTACTTAAATACAGTGTTTTCAGACTTCTTAAAAGAGAATGGGATTCTCTTCCAGATCACTCCTCCTTACACACCACAGCACAGCGGTGTGTTAGAACGGAGGAATCGTACCCTATTAGATATGGTACGATCCATGATGTGTGATACCGAGTTACCGCTTTCCTTTTGGGGGCATGCATTGGAGACAGCAATGTATCTGTTAAACAGGGTTCCTACCAAGACCGTGTCTACCACTCCATATGAGATATGGAGTGGAAAGAGACCATCTCTTAAAAGAGTTAGGATTTGGGGTTGTCCGGCTTTTGTTAAAAAGCAGAATCCAGACAAACTCGAGACACGATCGGTCAAGTGTAAATTTGTGGGATATCCAAAACATTCGTATGGATATCTATTCTACGATAAGGAGGAACAAAAGGTATTTGTTTCTCAGCATGCCACATTTTTGGAAAATGAAATCTTTACAGATGGTACTGATAGCAATGCAGTAGAACTAGAAGAGGTTCTAGAGACACAAATTACTCAGGACGAATTTGTTGAAACTGATGTTGCAGTAGAACTTCAAGAACCTCAGCCGCTCCGAAGATCTAGTAGAACTTCTCGCCCTCCAGAGAGATACTATGGGTTTCTCATTGATGGTGATAGAGAAGATTTCATCATGGATGATGATGACCCTACTAGTTTTCAACAAGCTATCACGAGTGGAGCCTCAGTGAAGTGGCTGGAGGCCATGAGATCCGAAATGGAGTCCATGTACATCAAAAAAGTATGGACTTTGGACGTTGCGCCTCCTGGGATAAAACCCGTTGGGTGCAAATGGATCTTTAAGAGAAAGATTGGTGTAGATTGACAGGTAGAGACCTTTAAAGCAAGGCTTGTAGCGAAAGGTTTTCGTAAAAGACCAGGATTGGACTATGATAGAACTTTCTCTCCAGTAGCAATGCTTAAATCCATTAGGATCCTACTTGTTATTGCTGCTCACTATGATTATGAAATCTGGCAGATGGACCTTAAAACTGCATTTCTGAATGGTGATTTAGAAGAATGCGTTTATATGGATCAGCCAGAGGGCTTCATTGACAGTGGGAGCAGCGGGAAAGCATGTAGATTGCATAAATCCATTTATGGATTAAAGCAGGCTTCACGGAGCTGGAAGGTCTGCTTTGATGATATAATCAAAGAGTTTGATTTTATCAAAAATATAGATGAACCATGTATTTATAAGAAGATTGTAGGGAGTACTGTCACATTCCTCGTACTGTACGTGGATGACATTCTCTTGATAGAAAATGATATTCCTATGCTACAATCGGTGAAACTATTCTTATCACAAAGGTTCTCCATGAAGGACCTGGGTGAGGCCTTGTGCATTTTGGGCATAAGGATCTATAGAGATGGATCCAAGAGGTTATTGGGATTGTCCCAATCAAAGTACACTGACACCATCCTAAAAAGGTTTAGTATTGAAGATTCCAAGTATGGTGCCTTGCCCACTTGCCATAGAATCACTCTCTCCAAAGACTTTTGTCCGAAGACTGATGAAGAGAGAGCTCGCATGAGCATTATACCCTATGCTTCAGCCGTAGGATCTATAATGTATGTGATGTTATGTACTCGCCCTGATGTAGCTTATGCACTAGCTGTAGTAAGCAGGTATCAATCCAACCAAGGGGAGAAACATTGGATAGCAGTGAAGAATATTCTTAAGTACTTACGAAGGACTAAAGAATTGTTCTTGGTGTATGGTAATGAGGATCTCCAAATGGAGGCCTTTACCGATTCCAGCTTCCAAAGTGATAAGGATGACAGAAAATCTATCTCAGGGTTTGTATTTACCCTCAATGGAGGGGCGGTTGGTTGGAAGAGTTCCAAACAGGATACCGTTACAGACTCCACGATGGAAGCTGAGTATATTGCTGCAAATGATGCTGCCAAGGAAGCCGTCTGGATGGGGAAGTTCATCGCGGAACTAGGAGTAGTTCCAACCATTATTGATCCAATACCATTGTATTGTGATAATAATGGGGCTATGGCGTTCGCCAAAGAACCAAGGTCCCATCAGATATCCAGACACGTCCTCAGGCGATATCATTTGATCCAGGAGATTGTAGATCGCTACGAGATCGAGATTCGGAGAGTAGGCGCAAAGAATAACACAGCGGATCCACTCACCAAGGCCCTTCCACAGCAGCAACATGAGCGACTTTTTGAGATGTTGGGTATGAGATACGCCAATAACTGGTCTTAGTGCAAGTGGGAGATTGTTGGATATATGTATGCCCTAGAGGCCATTATATGTATAGTGGATGCTTGGACATGTATATATGGATTACTTTCTTGCTTGACATGATAGTATGCTATCTGGTTTACTTTATCTGACATGTTGACTTAATCATGCTTTTATTCATTTGCACATATTGATAAAGCCCTCGGGATATTTGCTTGACTACTGTAACTATGATGCGGATCATACTAGTAGGGCATGTGTAGTTTATAAGCATATCCTTGAACTGTTCCTAGTCGTAGGTGTATCGAGACAGAGCATCGATATTCCAGAGTAGACTAGCGTATACCATTCTTGTCTCATATGATGGGCGATGGATGATCCCATATCCATATGGTGTGGTGACACCAAAGATTGTATGCGGGTGCTCAGTATAAACTGGGTACAGTGAACGGAGTTACAGAGAACTCCTATGTGGTATTATATCTATCGTCGGGTAAAAATTCTCAGTTGACACTGGTACAGGTTAGTCTATAGATCCGAGATCGTTATAGAGTCTTGTGTGTCCTCCCACTGTACTTTTCTCAACCCTACCACGACTCTACTGAGTCGTGCAAACAGGTGGCCTTTGGGTACAATCCCGAGGCACATGGAAGCAATGAGCGATAGGAGGGGTTTCGTCTCTCCCGGTATTGGGGGTTGATGTTGTTCTATACTTGATTGGCTATAACAGGAAGTCCCTGGCAAGGGTTACTGAGATTTACTGGTAAGCGTTATCAGTAGTTTCTCGATCTGTTATCAGCTATATACCGACATGACTTATTGAGTTATTAGGGTCGACGACACCATCCCTAGACTCGATATGCAACATATTTGACGAGGAGAACTGACTGTACGGTAAGTGTTGCCAATTGGCTCGACGGGAGTGTTAACAGCTTTGCTGGTTTTCATCTGATCGTTCAATACCCGGGTGGCCATTACGTTTAGCTGACCGCTTGCGTCTTGTCACTGTTTGATATGATCATCACCAACTACCGGCATATTGACGAGTCTTAGAGTCCCACACAGAAGTTTCCTAGCCCAGTCGAAAAGATGTGGTGTGCATATGAGATATGCGCGGGGACCCGATTGAATACGACTATGTGATACCGTATGTTAATCGGGCGTTTTACTATTGGTCGGGTCGTATGTGATATGACCAGATTGTTAAAAAATTTGTTGATTTAACATTTTGGCTTTTAGTTTTATTTTATTCTTTATTCAAAACTCTTTTTATTAAAGAGGAAGAATGCATGCATGTATGCATATGATGATGTGCAAGCATGCACATGTTGATGTGCATGGATACATGCATACAAAAGTATCAAGGTTGATGATACACACTTGAAGGCAATATAAGACTTACATGGAACTATAATATATGGATATTTATTTGTATTTGTTTTAAAAAACAAAAGAAAAGAAATGGTTAATCCATGGTCGTAATATTCTACGCTCTTCTTTGAGTTAACCTCACTTCACTAACTATTTAACCTTGGATTAACTATTTCTTTTGATTTTTAACTCATTTACTAAATATCTAGATATTATAGCAACCATGGTTGATAGAGAGATAGAAAATATATATACTATATTTTCTATTTTCTTTCACACACTTCACAAAAGCTTTTGCCTTCATCTTCGTCTTCCTCCTTGCTCTCTAGGTTTTTCCATAGTGAGAGAGAGATAAAAAGAAAGGGTTTTGACAAAAGAAAACTCACCACTTCATCATTCTACTCTAATCTAGCCAATTAGTTTAGAGTGTTTAGCTTTATCTTCTTCTTGCATCAAGTGGAGCTACAAGCTTAGAGCTAGTGAACTTCGGGTGGATCATCGTGGACATAGGAGCTTACTAGCAAGCCTTTCCAACCTCTCAACGATCCTAGGAGTCACTACCAAGAGGACTATAAAGATTGTATTCCTTACACATAGTGTTAATATAGTTTAAAGTGTTGTTACCCTAGCTTTTTCTAGTTAAAGATCGTTACTTTGTTTGCTTTGCACCTCTAAAATTTTAAAGTGGCTTGTGTGATGCTTCCATACCTCTTAGTAGGTGCATAGGAAACCCAACTGACAATGGAGCTGTGGCTTTGTCTTAGGAACCCCTGTCCCGTCAGTGATCCAGGCATATTCTTAGATAGTATCATCTGATCAGGGAGATGATTGATCTCCGGGAGATCGAGGTCAGGAGAGTTGACACAGAGGATAACACAGCGGATCCACTTACCGAGGCCCTTCCTCAGATTCTATTCGAGAGACTTTTGAGACATTGGGTATGAGATACTACAATAACTAGCCTTAGTGCAAGTGGGAGATTGTTAGGAATATGTATGCCCTATAGGCCATTATTGTTGATATAGTGGATGCTTGGACATATATATAGAGGACTTTCTTACTCGACATGATAGTATACTATCTGGTTACATTTATCTTAACTTGTAGACTGGTATCTTTATAATGTCTATTTTTTACATGTTGATAAAGCCTTTAGGATATGTACTTGACTACCAGGATTACGATGAGATCATACTGTGCGGCCAGGGTGGTCCAAAAGTACATCCTTTAACTGTTCCTAGTCGAGGGGATTCGAGACTAGGGCATCGATATTCCAGAGTAGACTAGTGTGTACGTTTCTTGTCCCTTAAAGGGTGATAGCTGATCCCACAACGATTGGTGTGTGACATCAAAGATTGTACACAGGTGCTCATTAGAGAATGGGTACACCGAACGGACTTGCCGAGGACTCCTACTTGGTATTATACCTATCATCAGATAGCAGCCTTCTGGTGACACTAGTACTGGTTAGGATGTAGACCCGAGATCGTTATAGAGTCTTGTGAGGCTCCCACTGTGCCTTGATTTCCTCCCTACCATGTAAGTCCATGTCATGCACCCCACGAGCTCGCCGGGAAGCGGAATATATGAAAAACAATTATCAAAGCTTCGTAACACGGACTTGAGCACACGGATTGTTTCTAAACCATTGCTAACAAACTACAATGAGGTTTAACTACTCGGATTCAAAGTTATACCTCACGTTACTTGTCCTTCAGGTCTTCATCGCTGTCCTCCAAACCTCATAGGCTCTATGGAACATGTGCACCTCAACGGCCTCCTCGAGTCAAAGATGATTCACCCTAGAGTCTATAGTCCGAGCTTCTATCTCGAATCTGAGATAACTACAGCTTCTAGTTTGCTAATCTAGAAGTCCTAGATGGTGTAGATTATTTAGATGAATTACTTAGTCACTTAAACCCTAGGATTCTCAACTCATGAGAGCTATTAGGGTTTGAGGAAGAAGATGAAGACTTGAGGAGAGAGAAAGCTTTTGTGATAATGATATGAATAATGTCTCATGAAAGAATATATTGAAGCATGCAAATATCTCTTGATAAATATCTAGAAATATCTTGTGAGCATCATTTAATCCTAAGGGTGAATCACCTCATGAGTCATTAAGCATTTAATGAAAACTTACACCTCATCTCTGTACCTCATTTGTGTTTAATCTAAAAGGAAATAAATAAAAATGAGTCATCTTCTTCTAAAAGCTTCCCGACAAATTACGAGCTGCCCCTCCCATCCGTATTTCCGAAAAACATGGATAATCTTTGACTGAATAAATCCATCTGTATAATACTAGAATCTGGCTTAAACCAAAGCCCGCTAGTATTATCTACCCGATCATAATACGTGCACAAGTGTACGTAAATGTTTGCGGCCCTGCCGTAAAACCATACGGCCTCTACACCTTTTGCCCGGTGCAGGGAAACTCTCTGTGTGGGACTCTAAAGACTCGACACTACGCTGGCAGTGGGTTTAACCACAGGCCGCAAGCGGTACTAGCTGTACGTAACGATCCCCAGGTAGATGTCGATAAGATGGACGATGAGGAAACACATCCGAACTCCAACTGAGCCTGATGTGACAATTTTCGTACAGTCCGGTCTGTTCGTCTAGGACTATCGCATATCTGGCCTAGGGGGCGGTAAACGTCAGACCCCTAATAGCGGTATAAGTCATGTCGGAGTGAAGCCCATTACACCTTGAAAAACTAATGGAAGCCTACCGGTAAATCTTGTTTGCCCTGGCAAAGGACTTTGCGTAATGGATCTCCATACACAGCGTGATATTAACCCCCAATACCGGGAGAGACGAATCCTGTCTAACCGCCACTACCTCCAAGTGCTTCGGGACTGCACCCAACTACTACCTGTTTGCACGACTCCTTTGAGCCATGGTAGGGTAGTAATTTAAGTACAGTGGGAACACACCCGAGGTGAAGGAGCAGTGTCGAGTCGACGGAATAAGCCGTACTCATGTCACTTAGGAATTGCTATCTGACGATAGGTATAAAACCAACCTGCAGTTTCCGGCGAGTCTTGTCCAGTGTACCCGTAACCTAACGAGCACATGCATACTATCTCCAGTACGACGTACTGATGCTGTGGGTCAGACCATCTCCCTATGCTTGAATGAGAAGCATATACACCATTCTACTCCGGAGTATCGATACCCTGTCTCGATAATCCTACGACCAGGGACCTGTATAGGACGTTGCTTATAGACTACCCAGCCCCCACTAGTGTGACTGCCATCACAACGCTGGTAATCAAGCAAAGAACCTATGGGCTCTACTAATATGTATAAGCGATACGTTAAAAGAAACATATGCACATATTAAAGTAAACATAAACCAAGTAGCATACTACCATTTTTAGCAAGACTGTCAATATAACTGTGAATATCGCATGCTTCCATTAAGTAATATACAAACTAGTATTATACAGTAATGGCCTCTAGAGCATAAACACTAACAATCTCCCACTTGCACTAGGGCCATGTACTGGTATATCGCAGACCTATCATCTCGAATAGCCTCTCGAACTGCGTCTGAGGAATGGCCTTTGTGAATAGATCATCAGTGTTATTCTCCGTATCTACTCTCTTTACCTCAATCTCTCAGCGATCTACGATCTTCCTGATCAGGTGATACCGCCTTAAGATGTGTCTGGGCTTCTGTTGGGACCTGGGTTCCTTCGCTAAAGCTATAGCGTCGCTGTTGTCGCAATACAGAGGTATTGGATCAACACTTGTAGGAACCACCTGAAGTTCTGTGAGGAACTTCTTCATCCAGACAGCTTCTTTTGCGGCATCCCAAGCATCTATGTACTCCGCTTCCATCGTTGAGTCAGCAACGGTGTCCTGCTTGGAACTCTTCCAACAGACCGCCCCTCCATTGAGGGTAAAGACATAACCCGACATGGACTTAGAGTCATCCTTGTCACTCTGGAAGCTGGAGTCGGTAAAGGCCTCGATCTGGAGGTCTTTTCCGCCATACACCAAGAACATCTCCTTAGTCTTCCTCAGGTACTTAAGAATGTTCTTTACTGCTATCCAGTGCTTCTCCCCTGGGTTTGCCTGATACCGGCTTACAACGATCAATGCGTATGCTACATCTGGTCTGGTACATAACATCACATACATTATAGAGCCTACCGCAGAAGCGTAGGGTATAATCGACATGCGAGCCCTTTCCAAATCAGTCTTGGGAGACATCTCTTTAGAGAGGTTGATTCCGTGACAAGCCGGTAGGTTACCACGCTTAGAATCATCCATACTGAATCTTTTCAATATGGTTTCTATGTACCTGGACTGTGAAAGTCCCAACATCCTCTTTGATCTATCACGATAGATCTGGATCTCCAGAATGTAGGTGGCATCACCCAGGTCTTTCATGGAGAACTTCTGTGACAAGAATACTTTGACTGACTGTAGCATAGGAATATCATTTCCTATTAGGAGAATGTCATCCACGTACAAGACGAGGAATACAACAGCTCTCCCTACAATCTTACTGTATATGCATGGTTCATCTGGATTCTTGATAAAGTCGAATTCTTTAACAGTATCATCAAAACAAATGTTCCAACTCCACGATGCCTGCTTTAGTCCATAAATGGACTTAAGCAACTTGCACACTTTACTGCTGCTCCCACTCTGAATGAATCCCTCTGGCTGATCCATATAGATGCACTCTTCCAAATTACCATTTAGAAAGGTCGTCTTTACGTCCATCTGCCAGATCTCATAACCGTGGAAGGCAGCAATGGCAAGAAGGACCCGAATGGATATGAGCATAGCCACTGGAGAAAAGGTTTCGCCATAGTCCAAACCAGGTCTTTGACGAAAACCCTTTGCAACAAGTCTAGATTTATAGGTTTCAACCTGTCCATCTACACCAATCTTCTTTCTGAAGATCCATTTGCATCCTACGGGTTTTACCCCATCTGGAGCAATTTCCAAAGTCCATACTTTGTTAGTGTACATAGACTCCATTTCGGTCCGCATTGCATCCAGCCATTTTACCGAATCGCCGCTCTGAATGGCTTGCTGGAAGCTAGTAGGGTCATCATTATCAATAATGAAATCTTCTCGATCCCCGTCTATGAGAAAACCGTAGTATCTCTTGGGCGGATGAGGCTGCCTACTACTTCTGCGGATAAGCACCGGTAAGTCCCTTTCTTCTGAAACTTCTGGTTCTACCATACTTTCAGTAACAGCTTGTAGTTCTGGAATTTCTTCCAGTTCTATTGCGCTCCCACTCTTCTAATTTTCTAAAAATTCAGCTTCCAAGAAGTGGGCATGACGAGAAGCAAAAACCTTTTGTTCCTCTGCGTAATAGAAATAATACCCCTTGGAGTTCTTTGCATATCCCACAAACTTACACTGTACTGAGCGTGCCTCGAGCTTGTCCGGATGATACTTTTTTACAAAAGCTGGACATCCTCATGTCTTCGGGTACTGAAGATAGGGTTTCTTCCCACTCCACATCTGATATGGTATGGTAGGCACAGTTTTGGTTGGAACCTTGTTCAAAAGATATGCAGCTGATTCTAGTGCATAACCCCAGAAAGATTGCGGTAACTCAGCCTTACTCATCATAGAACGAACCATATCCAATAGGGTTCGATTCCACCTTTCCGATAGACCATTCTGTTGTGGTGTGTATGGAGGAGTAAGCTGAGAGAGAATTCTATTCTCTTTTAAGTAACCCAGTAACTCGGCACTTAAGTATTCACCACCTCGATCAGATCTCAGTGTCTTGATACTTTTTCCTGTTTGGTTTTCCACTTCATTCTTGTATTCCTGGAATTTCTCAAAGGCCTCGGGTTTATGCTTCATCAAGAAGATATGTCCATACCTAGAGAAATCATCCGTAAAAGTAATGAACTAGGAATAACCACCTCACGCATGTGTAGACATTAGACCACACACATCGTTGTGTATGAGTCCCAAGAGCTCGCTCGCTCTTACTCCGTATCCAGTAAACGGAGTCTTTGTCATCTTTCCCATGAGACAAGATTCACAAGTAGCATAAGATTGATATTCGAATGGATTCAAATATCCTTCTCTATGTAACTTAGTCAACCGTGTTTCATTGATGTGACCTAGTCTACAATGCCATAAGAAAGTCCGATTTACTTCTGGAGACTTTCTTTTAAGTGTGTTCTGGATATTGAAAACCTGAGCTTGATTCAATATGTATATGCCGTTATCTAATGTACCGGACCTAATCAGAACTTGATTTAGGTTGATGTGAACCACATCGCTTACGAATGTAAAATCATATCCCTCTCTTGAAAGTGAGGACACTGATATGATATTACAAGTCAAACTAGGTACATACAAGCAGTTACGTAAAATCAATATCTGCCCACTTGTCAAACTTAGGCGATATTCTCCCACGGATTCGGCGTCCACACTCATTCCGTTTGCAACTCTGAGAGACAAATCACCTACCCTTATAACTCTACGGTTTCTCAAAGTATGTAATGAGTTACAGATATAAGATCCTGCTCCGGTATCTAGTACCCAGGAAGTAGAGTTAATTGACAAACAGTTCTCAATTACATACACACTCGAGGCCAAAGCCACAACATGCTTCGAATCCTGGCTACTGGCTTCCAAAGCCGTGCAATCCTTCTGCCAATGCCCGTTCCCATAACAATAGGAACATCCCTCCTTACCTACACCAAGTCCCGAAACTTTTGCTCTTCCCTTTCCTTCTACTTCACTGACACCGTATATTGGCTTTGTGGAGGTCTTCTTCTTTTCACCCTTTGCTTTCGCCTTGGATGCAGAAGAAGAAGGTCCCCCATTAAGTAGAGCGGGTATCTCCTTGGTTTCTTTCAGGGTGCAAGTAGAGCGTAGCGACTGTGGAAATAAGTCAGTACATGACCCGTTTCTCAGCGTGGTCTCCAGGTCCGTGAGCTCATCAATATAGCAAGTCATCGTAAGGACGTCGTCCCCTACAGATGACCCGACATCCAACCTCGCTTGAAGTAGTTCGTTCGAGGTCTCATATCTTGCGATACAAGATTGCTCTCCATATAAATATTTGTTATGGAGAAAGATGGAAACTAAGTCCATCTTCTCATGCTGCTTCTGGTATACACCATCAACTGAACCCAACACGAGGCACTTGGCATTCGCACTATCCTTTTCCCTTGTCTGACGGATATCCATATCCTCGACGGTGGAAACTGGACCTGGGACGGCGGAGGCTTGAGTAGTAATAGGGTGGTCCAGCTTGTTGTTCAGTTGATAAAACTGCACAATTGTTATTACATTTTCCTACCATTTTCATATTAAAAAAAGGTCTTTATTATAATATATCATACATATGAGGGTTTATCTGTAAAAATAATATTTTTCATGTGTTGATATATTATAATTAGCATTTGGTAGGAAAATGTATGCAAATAATATCATTGACCAAATCCTAGTAGAACAAAATCTCCTAAATATTATTTAAGTTGTTGTGCAGAATTTTTCCAAGTTGTTGTACATAATTTTTCCAAGAAATCAAGTTGTTAAAGAAAACTTGCCTAATTAAGAAAGAAAAACTTGGAGATCAAGTCTGGCAGCGACTACGAGAAGATTTCAAAGATCCAAAGATTCCAGAGAAGTCCACATGCCAAGTAGAGAGAAGCCCCAAAAAGAAAATCAACGGCTCTGATTAAATGGCCGCGGATCCGCGGCCATACCCCCCTTGGGCCGCGGATCCGCGGCAATCTTGAGGATTTATTTGCTGCAAATTTTTGGCAAAAATCTCTGCTGTTATTTACCTAATTTGGAAGCAATGGTTTCTGGCTTTGGACTATAAATAGGGACCGAGAGCCTCTTGGAAAAGGCATCAAGCCGACAAGATCACGAAATCCCAGACGGCTCACGCATCCAAGCTGATCATCAACTGTTCGTCTACCTCCTTAGAAGAGATCGAGAAGCAACTAGAAATTGTAATCATTTTCTAAGGATTCAAGTGTAATGAATATTGTTGATTAATAAAGGTAGCTTTCTTTTTCTTATTCTATTTCTTCGTAGTTTAATTATGCAATTTCTTTCCATCTCTTTTTCTCCCAACATACGCGAGTAATTCTCCGCTTGTTAGGGTTCGTAGGATTAGGGTAGGCTAATGAATGATGAACATCCCTAAATCCTTTTTAAGTCCTATAAAGTTTATGAACTTTATAAAAAGAATCATTAAAATCCTAATCGGGCGCGCTAACAATTCTTTGTTAGTTCCGACCGCGATTAGAGATTAGATTAATGATTGTTTTGGTAAAGGCTAGATATGAACGGAGTTCCGTGTCGAGATAAGGGTTAAGAGTGGGATTCCTTTTCCCTCCAGAAACCCTAATCTACACGCATCACCATCGTTCTAGTTTTAAATCTATTAAAGGATAAAGAGGGTAACTTTTAATTAATCGTCCATAACTACTAAATCCTAACGAACCCTACAAACCCCCTTATTATATTAACTACATCCCTAAAATAATCTAGATTTATATTTTTGTATTAATGCTTAACGTAGATCTAGAAACCTTTCCACAAAATTCTTTATCCCTCCTCTCTTTTTCAACACGTCTAAAGAAAGAGTAAAAGATTCAACGTTTCCCTGAGGACGACCCGTACTCATCTCGGTCTAGCTACACGCGACACCGTTATTGATTGCGGTATAACTACAAAGACACTTTTTCACAACCAATCACTTGTCATAGGCAATGGACATCTGGACAGACCTTTAACAATCATATAAGTCAGATTCAGTCAATTTGTTATCTAGATGTAACCTAGTCATGGTCACAAGGTCGCTGCAAAAAGAGAGAGAAGGAACACTTTAGCATGATTCTCTTGCAAGTTTAGATTGGTTTTTAGTTTATCTAAACTGGATGGCTCCCACTGTTTCTCGAATCCTTCCTCAAACCATAAAAGAAGAATTAGCCAGGACTGATCTCACCATACAATACTTGCTTAACCATTCAGCCAGGCTAGTGTCGGTACTTCGTGGGAGGTTTTACGACGCTTTCACGAAGTTCCTTAATTAAATAACCTCTTTTCTCTGGGGGCATAGCCCCGCTAACACTGTTCTAGACACCTACTTGGTTTATAGCATTGATCGTTAAGTGACGAATCTCCTGATGAGTAGAGGATACTCACAGTAGGATCGGGATCCAAATATCATCGTGTGATAATTCTGAAAGAATCCTAACAACATTATTAAACTCCAAATGGTATGCAACTCTAGCAAGTTTCAGTTTCTTTAGAAACTCTCGATGTAGATTTTTGCCCCATGCTCTTATGACCTTGACGAAAGCCAACAAATCATAAGTCACATGTCAAGTTCTACCCATCATTATCTTGTTAATTTGAACCCACCCGTACATACCCCTGATGTTGGCCAAATGGCAGTACGACTGTCCTAAACCAACTCATCTATCTATGAAACAAATGAATACCCCAGCAGCTACCAAACACTATACCTTGACGAAGGCCAACAAACATAGGTTGAATACTACTGACCATCCATATGAAATAACGGAGGGCTACGACTGGTTTTGGCGAAACCGTGAACGTAGTGAACTTGATATAATCAAAGGAACCTGATAGCTTTTTAAAAAGAGTGGTTAAAGCTCCGCAATTAAAAATTCTGCTCTTTTAAAATAACCGAGTGGTTTCTTTTAAATTTGTTCCAACGATTCAACTTCGGTTTATTTTCTTTGCATTAATATAATGCGTCCCATCAATTAACCTATCATTGCAGAAAACAACGAAAATACAACGTCCTCTTATGCCATCCGCATTCGCCAATGGGTCCCGTCATTCACCCGTTAGGTTACTTAACTAACGACAGAGCAGGGGCTGGGCTGGCGCGGGTGTAAAACATATGTAACGCCTAATAGATATCATATACAGATATTGTACATTCGTCAGATGCAATAATAGGCATTCCAGATCACAGATGAACATTATTGGATATACAAGCAATGCGTGTTTCTTTTGAGCCTACAACGAAAGACGGATTACACAGTTGTGATGAATAGCCATTAACCCACCCTAGACCCCTATGGGTACGACAAACTACCCGCCAAGTACCCGAAGTGAAGCGGTCTCCCTCAATAACGTGAGTAGGTCACTAAACACTTTAAAGTACCCAGTAGTTTGTGCACCCCACCTTGGGTCTATCCTAGGAGCATAAAACAATAAATGAAATAATACAATGGTGGCTACAGGCTCAACCCGGATGTGCCCCGCAAAAGAATATTACATCATATTACAATTTACATCGAATGAAAGAATATAAAAACTCATCTCAAACCCCGGATAATCATCACAACGATCCAATGAAGTTCATATACACAAACCAGTAAAAAACAATACAGAAATGTGCAACCCCCTGCTAACCGACATACTAGCAATTAGGAGAGGTTTACGAACACATTAAACATCATAGATAAAACTTGATTAGCAAATAACTTAGAATTTCGATTGACAACTTTTTTCCGTGTCTACCCAAATGCAAGCCAGCACTGAAAAAACCTGGGCAGAAACAACATATACAGGAAAACCGAACACCCAAAATAAAGAGTTACTGTGTAAATACGAGTCAACTCAGAGTTGACTCGGCCGCGGATCCTCGGCGGATTGCACTAATCCACCGCGCTTCCGCGGCAGTCTCACCGAGTTGGGATCTCGTATTTCTCCAGTATTATTAGAATTCCCAGCTCTGAATTTTAATACCTCTGAAATAAATTTTTTTCGACACGTTTAAAATTGACAGAAACTTGAGGGCTTCAGGGTTAAGTTTTCATGTTTTTCCGACGATCGAAATTCTAATTAGTTGCTAACAAGCTAGTAAAGTTTTAGTAGACTCTAATACCACTGTAAGTCCATGTCACGCACCCCATGAGCTCGCGGGGAGGCGGAATATATGCAAAATAATTATCAAAGGTTCGTAACACGGACTTGAGCACACGGATCGTGTCTAAACCAATGCTAGCAAACTACGAGAGGTTTAACTACTCGAATTCGAAGTTATACCTCACGTTACTTGTCCTTCGGGTCTTCATCGCTGTCCTCTACACCTTGTAGGCTCTATGGAACATGTGCACCTCAACGGCCTCCTCGAGTCAAAGACGATCCACTCGAGAGTCTTTAGTCCGAGCTTCTATCTCGAATCTGAGATAACTACGATTTCTATTTTGCTAATCTAGAAGTCCTAGAGGGTGTAGAGTATTTAGATGAATTACTTAGTCACTTAAACCCTAGGATTCCCAACTCATAAGAGCTATTAAGGTTTGAGGAAGAAGATGAAGACTTGAGGAGAGGGAAAGCTTTTTTGATAATGATATGAATAATATCTCATGAATGAATATATTGAAGCATACAAATATCTCTTGATAAATATATAGAAATATCTTGTGAGCTTCATTTAATCCTAAGGGTGAATCACCTCATGAGTCATTAAGTATTTAATGAAAACTTACACCTTATCTCTCCACCTCATTTGTGTTTAATCCAAAAAGAAATAAATACAAATGAGTCATCTTCTTCAGAAGCTTCCCGACAAATTACGAGACTGCCCCTCCCATCCATATTTCCGAAAAACACGGATAATCTTTGACTGAATAAATCCATCTGTATAATACTAGAATCTGGTTTAAACCAAAGCCCGCTGGTATCATCTGCCCGATCATAATACGTGCACAAGTGTACGTAAAGGATTGCGGCCCTACCGTAAAACCATACGGCCTCTACACCTTTTGCCCGGTGCAGGGAAACTCTCTGTGTGGGACTCTAAAGACTCGATACTACGGTGGCAGTGGGTTTAACCACAGGACGCAAGCGATACTAGCTGTACGTAACGGTCCCCAGGTAGATGTCGATAAGAAGGACGATGAGGAAACCCATCCGAACTCCAACTGAGCCTGATGTGACAATCTCCGTACAGTCCGGTCTGTTCATCTAGGACTATCGCATATCGGGCCTAAGGGCGGTAAACGTCAGACCCCTAATAGCGGTATAAGTCGTGTCGGAGTGAAGCCCATTACACCTTGAGAAACTACTGGAAGCCTACTAGTAAATCTCGTTTGCCCTGGCCTGGGACTTTGCATAACGGCTCTCCATACACAGCGCAATATCAACCCCCAATACCGGGAGAGATGAATCCTGTCTAACCGCCACTACTTCCAAGTGCTTCGGGACTGCACCCAACTACTACCTGTTTGCACGACTCCTTTGAGCCGTAGTAAGGTAGCAATCTACGTACAGTGGGAACACACCCGAGGCGAAGTAGCAGTGTCAAGTCGACGGACTAAGCTGTACTCATGTCACCTGGGAATTGCTATCTGACGATATGTATAAAACCAACCTGCAGTTCCCGGCGAGTCCTGTCCGGTATACCCGTAACCTAACGAGCACATGCATACTATCTCCAGTATGACGTACTGATGGTTGTGGGACAGACCATCTCCCTATGCTGGGATGAGAAGCGTATACACCAGTCTACTCTGGAGTATCGATACCCTGTCTCAATAATCCTATGACCAGGGACCTGTATAGGATGTTGCTTATAGACTACCCAACCCCCACTAGTATGACTGCCTTCACAACGCTTGTAATCAAGCAAATATCTTAAGGGCTCTACTAATATGTTTAAGCGATGCGTTAAAATAAACATATGCACATATTAAAGTAGACATAAACCAAGTAGCATACTACCATTTTTAGCAAGACCGTCAATACAACTGTGAATATCACAAGCTTCCATTAAGTAATATACAAACTATTATGATATTGTAATGGCCTCTAGGGCATAAACACTAACATACCATGCACAAGAGGAGTTGTGCAAACATGTGGATTTTGGGTACAGTCCCGAGTAACATGGAGGCACTGGCGATAGGAGGGGTTTCGTCTCTCCCGGTATTGGGGGTTAATGTTGCGCTATACTCGATTGGCTATAACTGGAAGTCCCTGGCTAGGGCTACTGCTGAGATTTACTGATAAGAGTTATCGGTAGTTTCTCAAACCGTTATAAGCTAGACGTCGGCATGACTTATCACGTTACTGGGGTCTGACGTTTACCACCCCTAGACATGATATGCGACATATCAGACGAAGAGACCGGACTGTACGGTAGTGTTACTGATAGGCTTCATTGAGAGTATGGATAGGCTTGCTTGTTGATCTTCATATCGCTCAATACTCAGGTAGCCGTTACATCCAGCTAGTACCGCTGACGGCTTGTAGGTGACTGATGTGATCATCATCTACTGCCGGCGTATTAACGAGTCTTTAAAGTCCCACACAGAAGTTCCCTGCTTCAAGCGAAACGAAGTAGGACATATATGTGATATGTGCGTGGGCCAGATTAAATATGAGTATGTGATACCGTATTGTAATCTACCAGTTATCTGTTATCTGTTAGGTTATATGTGACATAACCAGATTATCGAATCAAGTGTTGATTTGATAATGTGATATACAGATAAATGATATTAGTCGGTAATATGTGATATAACCAGATTATAAAATCAAGTGTTGATTTAATAATGTGATATATATTATATTTGATATAATTATATCTTAACTAATATCATTAGCTCACTAAATATTTTCCTATATGTATTAATATATATATACATGATGTGTGTGTGTGTGTGTGGCATGGCATGAATTCTATTTTGTGAAAATAGAAATGAAGTGGAAATTGAGAGCATGGATGAAGGCATGGGATTTATTGTTTGTTTATTCATCTTGACTCACTATTCAAGCATGGTTGCAATTTTATATTGCAATTAATCCATGCTTGAATGAGTGAGGGACCAGGCATTGCCATTTACTTCATTATTCTCAACACGTAGCCATTTTTCATGGCTTGCTCTCATTGTTACTCTCTTGCTCCCATCTTCTTCCTCTTCTTCATGCCACCATGGTTCAAGCTTCAACCCTCACATGTGATATGAATCATGAAGCTTGAAGATATATTAGTAAGCCTCAAAACCTGTAAGATTTCAGAAAATATAAAATATTATTTTTGGAATTTAATATTAAAATAATATATTTCGTGAAAACTATTCGATTTGCGAATTTGTGGTTTTCGTAAAATGGTATAAATATATACCAATAATTGTGAAATAATTGGAGATTAAAATGATTTATTCATTTAAAAGTATATTTATCGGATTTGGGTATTTTTATAATTAATTATATGCAAGTTTAAATAAAAATGATTAGTGCACTACTAATCACGATTAGGCCGAATCCGTGTTTCTATATTTTTCCATGGTTAGTGCACTATGACATGTTGCATTTTTGTTGCATGTTGTTTCATTTGTATTTGATAATATTTGGCTTTGAAAGAAAAAGATAAAAGAAAAGAAGACAATTATTGAAGAGAGAGTGTAGCATGGCATGTGATAATTGAGAGAGAGTGAGGATAAGAGAAAGGGGGAGAGAATGTAAGCTACCTCATTGCCCCCTTGTTTTCTTCTTCTCCTTCTTCAACTCTTCCTCCACCTCCTCTACCCCTATGGATCATCTCCAAAACCTTGCCAAAACCCTATACTCCCTTCATTAAAAATGATCCCCACCTCTCTACAAACCCATTGGACCTTTCAAAGTTGGATTTTGAAGATTTTGAGCAACTCAAGAAAATTCTTGGGTTGCCAAATGGGTAATTCCTACACTTTTAGTTTAGTTTTTGAGTTTCTTAGCATCCTATAGTAGTTTAAAGTTAAATCGATTTAGATTAATGATGTTTGGAAATTCCAAGAGAGGGTTTGCGGGATTGTGTGGACTTGTGATATTTAGTAGCTGTTTACAGGACCTTAGCGTTGATTTTATAGCCAAGAACAGAGAATAGAACACGATACACGAAGTTAGAAATTGTCCCGTGTCGGTTTTGTGATGTTTATGTAGAGTTCCTAGGCACCCTAATGAGGTCTCACAAGGCATCGAACATGCCATTATAAAATTTTACGGGTGCCGAGAGACCCGACTACGGATCGTTTGCTAGAAAACTAGGCGAAAAAGCAAACTAGTTAACACTTAACTATGAGAATCGGAAATACAACCTTTGTAGATCCGGTGCTCCACCTCCATAGCTCCGCAATGAAGTCCTCTCGCTGTCCTACACAAATCCTGGGCTCTAGCGTCGGCTTCATCGGAGAATAGGCGAGCTAGGTCGTCGATGTCCATGCCGAAGATGATCTACGTCGAAGCATCGCAAGATCAAGCTCTCACTTCACCAAGTCAAGAAACTTGTGAAGGAAACACACTCTACTACTTGGCAAGAGATAGAGGATGAAGAAATAGGAAGTGGGTAGACTTTAGATTTGGATTTCTCACTCATATCATCAATCCACCATTGATGTAGTCTAGGTTTTTCTTCTTGAGTTGAAGGAAGAAGAAGAAGAAATGATATGATAAGATTAATTAAAAAAGAAAAGAATAATCCATTCTTATCATAACACTAACCATGGTAATGTGTAGAGAATCAATCATGGTTAAATGGGATGGTTAGGGTTAAGCATGAGACAAAATGGTTGCTAAAGTCAAAGTCTTCATGAAGCTTCAACAAGCTTCCAAATAAAGCCACCATTTTGCATTATGCTTATCATTTTCCAATAATGAGTAAACAAATAAATAAATAGATATGAAAATGAAAACCCTAACCATTACATAACCATGGTTTAAACTTTACACAAAACACAAGTTAGCATGCATCATCAAACATGATACATACAAGTGCACAAAAGTATATCGCATATACAATGCGCACATCCGAGTGAGAAAATCCATCTTAAGTGAACCAATACTAGTTAATGCAAAGTAATATATCAAATATATAATTATGCATTAAATCATTAAATCAACACTTGATTCAATGATCCGGTCATGTCGCACACAACCGACTAGTATACAATGTATCAGCTAATCGAATCAATCCTTGATTCGATAACTAGGTTATATCGCATATAACCATACGACACATTCATCGCGAGAATGTAATACGGTATCACATACACGTATTATTCTCGGTCCCGCACATATCTCATATGCGCTCCTATTTCGTTTCGCTTGAGCCAGGAAACTTCTGTGTAGGACTCTAAAGACTCGTCAATACGCCGGCAGCAGGTGATGATCATATCAAACACCCACAAGCCGCAAGCGGTCTGCTAAACGTAACGGCCACCCGGGTATTGAGCGATCTGAAGATCGACGAGCAAGCCCGCTCACACTCCAGTGAATCCAACCAGTAACACTACCGTACAGTCCGGTCTGATCGTCTGATATGTCGCATATCTCGCCTAGGGGTGGTAAACGTCAGACCCCAATAGCTCAATAAGTCGTGTCGATATGAGGTCTATAACTGTTCGAGAAACTACTGGTAACACTTACCAGTAAA
Source organism: Agapanthus africanus (assembly GCA_030015575.1). Lineage (NCBI taxonomy): Eukaryota > Viridiplantae > Streptophyta > Magnoliopsida > Asparagales > Amaryllidaceae > Agapanthus > Agapanthus africanus. The sequence continues at coordinate 386,733,377 of CM057349.1, read as the reverse complement.
TCTCAGCAACCCTGGCCAGGGATTTCCTGTTATAGCCAATCAAACACAGCGCAACATCAACTCCCTATACCGGGAGAGACGAATCCCCTCCTATCGCTCATTGCCTCCATGTGACTCGGGACTGTACCCAAAAACCACCGTTTTGCACGCCCTCTTGGACGTGGTAAGATGGAAATCAAAGCACAGTGGGAACCACACAAGACTCTATGACGATCTCGGGTCAACAGACTACTCTGTACCAGTGTCACCAGAGAACTGCCATCTGACGTGAGGTATAATACCATCTGGGAGTTCTCGGCGAGTCCGTCCAGTGTACCCAGTCTCTACTGAGCACCCGTATATCATCTCTGATGTCAAACACCGATGGATATGGGATCATCCATCGCCCATCTGTATGGGTCGAGAAGGTACACGCTAGTCTACTCTGGTATATCGATGCCCCGTCTCGATACACCCACGACTAGGGATTTTGAAGGATGTACTTATGGACTACCATGTCCCCACTAGTATGATCCGCATCATAGTCCAGGTAGTCAAGCACACATCCCAAGGGCTTCACCAACATGTAACAGAGAGACAATCAGTATACACGTTAAGGTAAAGTTCAACCAGATAGCATACTATCATGTCGAGCAAGAAAGTCCTCCCTATATATGTCCCAGCATCCACTACAATATACATCCTATGTACAGTAATGGCCTCTAGGGCATACATATAACTAACAATCTCCCACTTGCACTAGGGCCATCTGTAGCAGCGGTTGCAGTATCTCATACTCATCCATCCCATAAAAATCTCTCTCTGGGAACAGGCCTTTGTGAGTGGATCCGCTGTGTTGTCCTCTGAGTCTACTCTCCTATCCTCGATCTCTCTGGAGATCAACCATCTCCATGATCAAGTGATACTGCCTTAGAATATGTCTGGATCACTGATGGGACCGGCGTTCCTTGGCATAAGCCACAACTCCATTGTCACACAATGGTAGGAACATAGTTCATCTCATGAACCTATATACACCCAAACAGCCTCTTTGGTAGCATCTTAAGTAGCGATGTATCTTGCCTTTATCGTCTAGTATGTCACGGTATCCAGCTTGGAACTCTTCCAACATACCGTCCCTTTACTGAGGGTAAAGACAATGCCTGTGACTGACATTCAGTCGTCTTTATCACCCTGGAACCCTTCCAGTGATTCTCTTCAGGATCGATTGACACCATCTCAGTACATCTAGTGAGTATCCTAACATCCATTTAGATCTATCTCATAGATCCAAAATCCAGGATTTAGTAGGTATCACTTTAATCCTATATGGAGAATCTTTGTGATAAGCGGAGATTGATCGAGCGTAGCATAAGAAACTCCTTCCCTATCAAGAGTATGTCATCCACGTATTCTACGAGGATCGTCACCATACTCCCTACTACCTTTTTGTTTATACAAGGTTCATCTACCATTTTGATGATGTCAACTTCTTTGACTATCTCATCAAAACAGATGTTCCATCTCCGCGATGCCTGCTTTATCCTATAAAGCATCTTGCACACGTTTCCGCTGCTCCCACTATCTACGAAGCCCTCTGGCTGTGTACTTATAGACGCACTCTTCTAAAATATCATTTAGAAAAGCTGTCATGACACCCAACCACCAGATATCGTAGTCATGGTATGTAGCCGTGGCAAGTAGGATCTGGATGGACTTAAGCATAGATCCTTAGAAAAAGTTTCATCATGATCCACACCTGGTCAATGATGCAAACCTTTAACAAGTCTAGCTTTGAAAGTCTCAACTTTTCCATGTACACCAAGTAATCTTCTCAAGATATACTTGCTCCTGATGGGGATTTAACCCTTCAGATATAGCAGCCAAAGTCCATACTTTGTTGGTGTATAAGGATTCCATCTCAGATCACTAAGCATCCAGCCATTCTTACAGAGTCTTACTCTTGATGGCCAGCTCGAAACTAGTTGGGTCATCATCTCATGATGCAATCCTTGCTCCCACTGTCATAGAGAAACCGAAGTATCTCTCAGGTGGGTGAGGAACCCTACTAGATCGGCGGAGAGGCTGAGGTTCGTTGGTATCTACTGAATCCTTTGGTTGTACCAAATCATCAGCTGTAGTTTGTATAGCTGGAACCTTTCCAGTTCTACATAACAGACTTTGCCTCGAGCTTGTCCAGATTTTGCTTTTAGACATAGGCCGGACAACCCCAAATCTTAACTAACTTAAGAAATGGGCTCTTCCTTTTCCATATCACATATGAAGTGGTAGGCAACTGATTTGATTGGAACCCTATTCAATAGGTATGCAACTTCGTAAGTGCATAACTCCCAAAAAGGAAAAAGGTAACTCAGTATTACTCATCATAGAGCACACCATATCAAATAGGGTGCATCTGCTCCGCCCCGATATACCATCGTGCTATGGTGTATACGGAGGAGTAATGCTGAGAGAGAATCTCATTCTCCTTTAGAAAAGTCCAAGAATTCCGTGCTCAAGTATTCTCCTCCTTGATCTCATCAAAGAACATAATACTTTTACCCGTATTTTGGTTCTCTACTTCTAACTTATATTCTGTGAATATATCAAAAGGTTCGGACTTGTGTTTCAACAGGAACATAGGTCTGAATCTTGAGAGATCATCAGAGAATGTAATGAAGTACAAAGAACCGGTCTTGGCATGTGTAGACAGGGGACCTACATACATCAACATGTATCATCCCAAGAGTTTACATAACTCTTTCTCTGTTTCCAATAAACAGAGCTGTGGTCATCTTATCTCTGTGACATGACTGGCAAGTTTCACAAGATGTAAATTCAAACTCATTTAAATATGCATCTTTATGTAACTTTAGCCAGTCGGGTTGCATTGATCTGACCTAGTCTACAATACCTCAAGAAGGATTCGTTCATTTCTGAACTCTTCCTCTTGTGTGTGTTCCGTATACTTAGAACTGTATTTTGATTTAGAACGTAAATGCTTTTAGATAACGTGCCTGAACCGATCAACTTTTGATATAGGAAATGTTCAAAACATTATCCAACAATACAAAATTTTATCATTTCTTTACTAATAAAGAGACTGATATGATTTTGTATGTCAGGTTCGGTATCTAATAACATTCGTTCAGAATCAATGTATTTAGAATACAGGGTGACAGTGACCAACAGACTTGGCTGCAACTCTTGCCCCGTTTTCTGCCTCATGAAACTTATCACCCGTTCTCAATTTTCTACCTTTCTGTAGCCCTATGTAACAGATTACATATCTGGGATCCTGATCTTGTATCACATACCCAGGACGTAGAGGATACAGAGAAACAGTTCCTTATAATGAACACACCCGAAGATGATGCATCAGCATGCACTCTCTCCGTTTGGGCGGCACGGGAAATCTGGTAATCCCCAATTTCCTGCTCGGTCTTATAACAATTATAAGTTGGAGCGGGACCAACGTTCCCCAGCTCAGTATAACAAGCGGGTTCGGTCAATAATCCGTATTATTATCTTGATTAAGGCGTGATATGGTCGCTACCTGGAGAGAGAGAGAAGAAAACACTCAGCGTGCGCTCTGTCAAGAATAGATTGGTTATTATTTTATCTAATCAGGATGGCTCCCACGGCTTATTATCAAATCTTCCTTCAAACCCTAAAAGGAAAGACTAGCCGGGATTAATTACACACTACAAGTTCGCCAATCTTTCAGTCAGGCCAGTGTCGGTACTTTGAGGGAGGTCCCCCGTGCTTTCGCACGAACCTAATTAATGTAAACCTCGTTTTCCCAGAGGCGTAACCCCGTTGACACCTTTCTAGACACCTACTTGATCGGCTAATTGTAATGTATAAAACTCTCCCAGGAGTAACACTTACTCGCAGCGGGTATCGGGATCCAACTATCTCATAGAAGGTATGCAATCTCATTGCAAATTTCAACACTTGAAATTCCCGATAATATTTTGCCCCTAGCACCCTATGACCTTGACGGAGGTCAACAAACCATAGGCTACTAGTCAAGTTCAACCCGTCATTTCTTGATCGAATTAAACCCACCCGCACGACCCTTGACGGAGGTCAACAAGGCCGCACGACTACCCTAACTCAATCTGCATCATATGCATAAACAGATAAATAATAGTTAGCTACCGCACACTACGCCTTGACGGAGGTCAACAAACGTAGCACGAATACTAAATAGGACTTATCTGAAATGACGGAGGGCTACGACAGGTTTTTCTGAAAACCTATTGCGTAATGAACTTGATATCGTTGTAGGATCGAATGAATTTTGAAATGGAGTGTCTTTGAGGCTTTTTTAGTTTTGCTAAAGGAGTCACTCCCGGTGAAGGGATCGTCGGTCCTTTCCTCGTCGAATGAGGTGCGGGATATATCACATATATCACTGTGCAAAGCAAAAACACTTAAAAGCAATCAAAAGACAAACCGAGTGTGTAGCATCTGCCAGTTATTGCTAAAGGAGTCACTCCCGGTGAAGGGATCTCGGTCCTTTCCTCATCGAATAAGGTGCAGGATATATCATATATACCGCTGTGCAAAGCAAGAACTGTAGCTACCTGTTTTATTTTGAAATTCGATTCTACAACATCTTAGGTTTCTTTTATTTCATTAATTACATTAATGAAGTCCCATCATTTAAGTACCTAAACATCACAGATAAATACGACGTACACTTATGCCATCCGCATTCGCCTCGATGTCCCCTCGTGCACCGTTAGGTTAGGTAACTAACGGCAGAGCAGGGCAGGGCTAGCACGGGTGAAAAACATAAGTAACGCCTATATAATATATCATATATACTATATACTGTATCTATCACAGAACATCACATGATCACATCACAGATATCGCAGCAGAAGAATCATATGAAATATTGGATATACTAGGACGTCCGTGTTTTCAATACGAGCCAGTATAAAACACGGATTCCACGGTCGTGATGAATAGCCAAACCCACACCCCTAGACCCCTACGAGAGCGGCAAGCAACCCTACCAATTCTGGAGTTAGGAGACCCGGACTCGACTCCTCGAGTTGGTCTCCCACTGGACTCCAGAACCCGGTTACTTGTGCTCTCCTCCTTGGGTCTATCCTAGTGCGGAAAAGTAAATAATATACAAACGGTGACAACTTCCGCAACCTGGAAGCGCCCCAATAAAAGAATATTACATACAAGTTTTTACATGAATGAAAATGAAAAAACACTCATCTCACATAAAAACCCCCGGCTATTCAAACACGACGATCCAATATAACATATCCAGCAACACATAACATCACATGTCATCAACGTAAGTAAATATGCGCATCCCAATTGTCGTTGACATATAGCAACGAAACCGGCGATATCACATATTACACTTACGGTCACAGAAAAGAAAGTGTAAAACTACAACAGTTGGAATCCGCAACCTCCTCAGACATCGCATGCCTGACCAAATGAATTACTTAGACATCGCATGCCTAACAATTATAAACCCCCCATTTTAGTCTCAAAATCGAAAACTCTTTTCAATATCAAGTCGGGCAATTCAACAGGATTCCCGACATCCTGATCGAATGCTCATCGCAAACTTCAGTAGGCGGCCGCACCCCTGATACCGTCGACGAAGTGCACCAAGGCGGAACACCGCTACCGCGAGCACCCGAACGGATGCTTTCGGCGACGGGGTTCTCCTACAGTCACTTGGTCGGGGCTTTGGAGTGAGGCTGTCTATTAAGTTTACCCGGCGAGTATCCGCGTACGCTACATGATTGCGACGGACTTTTGATCACATCAAAATTCCGTGGCAACCGATCAAGTGAGACTAAATTGCTAGATTTATAACATTCATTCAGTTATCTCATAACTTTTGTGAATTCCAATTATTGTATCACATTCCAGACAATTAGAAAATGTTAAACTTTCCGATTGAACATTTGAACACCCAAGTTTTCCCGATACAGATCAACACATGAAATAAGTCTAACAACATTCAGTTCGTGCCTCAGTACCGACGGTCCAGCCGTAGAAGGGTCAAGCCAACGCCTCACATGTGGCATGCCGTACTGCCCCAAACCCGAAGGTTCAAAGGGCAGTTCAAGACGGTCACATAATCGAGTTAAGGTTTGTTGTCTTCTAGAGGGTCCATCGCGTTACTTGCACTACTTAGAACGTCGTTAAACTACGGAAAAATCCAACACTTGGAAATTTCCCGACAGGGGAAAAATTGGGTATTTATATCCGGTCGAACTTTTTAACATATTCAAGAATTTATCCGGAAAGTCACATAGACAAAATTTGATACCCCGATCGAAACACCAAATCCCCAAAAACACAGCAGAAAAATTCAACTCTTGAATCAATTTAAAAATTCCCAGAAAACTCAGCACTTTGAACTAGGAATTACTGTGCAAAGGAACAGGGCTGACGTCATCAAGGGGCCGCTGATCCGCCGCAGAAGCCATGCTTCTGCCGCGGATCCGCCGCGAAAATTACTGTTCATGAAATAATTTTTGCATCGTAATTCTTAGATTTCCCTGCTGAATTTTTTTAGTAATTTTTAATTTGGAAAAATCCACGTTTTTGGAAAAAGGACAGAGAGCATTTTTGGTGTTGGGTTTCGGGTTCGTTCGGACTTCAAATTGCGTCTAGACTTCGCCTAAGGCTCTAGCTAGGCTCTGATACAATTGTAGGGTTCCTAGGCACCCTAATGAGGTCTCACAAGGCATCGAACATGCCATTATAAAATTTTACGGGTGCCGAGAGACCCGACTACGGATCGTTTGCTAGAAAATTAGGCGAAAAAGCAAACTAGTTAACACTTAACTATGAGAATCGGAAATACAACCTTTGTAGATCCGGTGCTCCACCTCCATAGCTCCGCAATGAAGTCCTCTCGCTGTCCTACACAAATCCTGGGCTCTAGCGTCGGCTTCATCTGAGAATAGGCGAGCTAGGTCGTCGATGTCCATGCCGAAGATGATCTACGTCGAAGCATCGCAAGATCAAGCTCTCACTTCACCAAGTCAAGAAACTTGTGAAGGAAACACACTCTACTACTTGGCAAGAGGTAGAGGATGAAGAAATAGGAAGTGGGTAGACTTTAGATTTGGATTTCTCACTCATATCATCAATCCACCATTGATGTAGTCTAGGTTTTTCTTCTTGAGTTGAAGGAAGAAGAAGAAGAAATGATATGATAAGATTAATTAAAAAAGAAAAGAATAATCCATTCTTATCATAACACTAACCATGGTAATGTGTAGAGAATCAATCATGGTTAAATGGGATGGTTAGGGTTAAGCATGAGACAAAATGGTTGCTAAAGTCAAAGTCTTCATGAAGCTTCAACAAGCTTCCAAATAAAGCCACCATTTTGCATTATGCTTATCATTTTCCAATAATGAGTAAACAAATAAATAAATAGATATGAAAATGAAAATGAAAACCCTAACCATTACTTAACCATGGTTTAAACTTTATACAAAACACAAGTTAGCATGCATCATCAAACATGATACATACAAGTGCACAAAAGTATATCGCATATACAATGCGCACATCCGAGTGAGAAAATCCATCTTAAGTGAACCAATACTAGTTAATGCAAAGTAATATATCAAATATATAATTATGCATTAAATCATTAAATCAACACTTGATTCAATGATCCGGTCATGTCGCACACAACCGACTAGTATACAATGTATCAGCTAATCGAATCAATCCTTGATTCGATAACTAGGTTATATCGCATATAACCATACGACACATTCATCGCGAGAATGTAATACGGTATCACATACACGTATTATTCTCGGTCCCGCACATATCTCATATGCGCTCCTATTTCGTTTCGCTTAAGCCAGGAAACTTCTGTGTAGGACTCTAAAGACTCGTCAATACGCCGGCAGCAGGTGATGATCATATCAAACACCCACAAGCCGCAAGCGGTCTGCTAAACGTAACGGTCACCCGGGTATTGAGCGATCTGAAGATCAACGAGCAAGCCCGCTCACACTCCAGTGAATCCAACCAGTAACACTACCGTACAGTCCGGTCTGATCGTCTGATATGTCGCATATCTCGCCTAGGGGTGGTAAACGTCAGACCCCAATAGCTCAATAAGTCGTGTCGATATGAGGTCTATAACTGTTCGAGAAACTACTGGTAACACTTACCAGTAAATCTCAGCAACCCTGGCCAGGGATTTCCTGTTATAGCCAATCGAACACAGCGCAACATCAACTCCCTATACCGGGAGAGACGAATCCCCTCCTATCGCTCATTGCCTCCATGTGACTCGGGACTGTACCCAAAAACCACCGTTTTGCACGCCCTCTTGGACGTGGTAAGATGGAAATCAAAGCACAGTGGGAACCACACAAGACTCTATGACGATCTCGGGTCAACAGACTACTCTGTACCAGTGTCACCAGAGAACTGCCATCTGACGTGAGGTATAATACCATCTGGGAGTTCTCGGTGAGTCCGTCCAGTGTACCCAGTCTCTACTGAGCACCCGTATATCATCTCTGATGTCAAACACCGATGGATATGAGATCATCCATCACCCATCTGTATGGGTCGAGAAGGTACACGCTAGTCTACTCTGGTATATCGATGCCCCGTCTCGATACACCCACGACTAGGGACTTTGAAGGATGTACTTATGGACTACCATGTCCCCACTAGTATGATCCGCATCATAGTCCAGGTAGTCAAGCACACATCCCAAGGGCTTTACCAACATGTAACAGAGAGACAATCAGTATACACGTTAAGGTAAAGTTCAACCAGATAGCATACTATCATGTCGAGCAAGAAAGTCCTCCCTATATATGTCCCAGCATCCACTACAATATACATCCTATGTACAGTAATGGCCTCTAGGGCATACATATAACTAACAGTTTAATAGCCTACAGGGTATCTGGAGCTATCTGGGGCATTTTAAAGAAAATCAAACAAGTCCAGTGACTTAGATTATTGACCAGAAGACCACCACCCAAGTTCGAACCAATTCCACCCTGCTTTGGCCGGCGAGACCGGACATTAAGGTGATGTCGCTAGTTTCTGTTGGGTTATGGGGTTGGGTTTTTGGTTGTAGCTCCTCATCCCTATAAACTATTCCCTGTACTTACTTGTTTAGTCCCAATTGACTTGATCTAAAATCTGCGAGCATATTGGGTTGGTTTTGGCTATGTTTTTCGATATTGGAATTCTTGGTTTTGATATTTGATATTGTATTTGGTCGTTGGATGTTTGTACGTCGACGAAGAGAGTTGTTTGGTTGTTTTTGCATGCATAGGCTATAGGTTCTAATCTATGAGCGCACTGTGTACCGTATCGGTTTTCCGGACATTGATTTTAATAGCATTGCGATTGTATATTGATTTTAATAGCATTCTGAGACGACGAAGCACATCGACTACGGCTGAACAAGAAGTTCCGCAGGTGAGTAGATTTATATCTATGGGGGAAGTCGGGTGGATGGCGTATAGCACCCCCGCAATCTTTGATATGTGATTTATAATTTATAGACAAGATATGCCACGACATAGGTTATAGTTAATCGTTTTAGTGTGAAATGATATGATAGAATGGATGTCTCGAATTGATATATAAGGATGTGAAACGTGAATGTGAATCACGATATATATGTAATTAAAAGAGAATCAGTATGAGATTATAGTGACATGTTATGAGGTCGATAATGTTGTGTCACGGCAGCGCCCCGGCCGTCTATCCGAGGCCAAAATGCGGAATCAAATTTTTTTCTTAACTTTAAACTGGCGCTACCGCGGACAATAAACCCGGATCGTAACCATTAACCAAATGCTAACTATCAAGAGAAAGGGTGAGAGATATACCGAGTGATCCGAGTCCTCCGGTCTTCTCGTCGTCGTCCCGATCTCCCGCGGAAACTCCGGTCGTCGCATCCTTGCCGGAAGGGCACCACATCGTCTGCATCTTTTACGGGCTCCCACCTCAATACCGAGGCAACTCGGGCGCGAAGTTGGCAAGCCGATGCGTCCAAGATTTGCTGTAGAATGTAGTGTAGAGGCTATGTCTCATTTGGGGTTTTAGTTGCCATGGAGGATGGATGAAGAGTTTAAGAAAAATTGGTGCTTTCAATTTTTCTAGCAAGGAAATGAGATGATCAAATCTACACAAAAATGAACCTCTCTCATTTTTCCTCTCTCTCTCAAAATGTGTGGCCGGCCCATTCCATATGGAAATGGTGGAGGGAATGAAGCATAATACAAAGGGAGGTGAGTGTAGTAAAAGGCAAGAGGTGACCACATCAAAAGCCATGATAACAAAGTCATATCAACCTTCATCTCATTTCTAATCACAAATAAAGCAAAGGTTTGATTCAAAAAGAATCTCATGATTATGAACCATCATGAAGCCTCACAAAAGCAAGAAAACCCCTCCACAAAAAGTTATTTGCAAACTTGCAAATAACCCCCTCCATCGGAAAAGTCCGGCCGGGAAAGAACAAAGGAAAACCGGCCGGAACGGAATGCAAACTGTCAACTCCAGAAAACTGGTCCCGTAATAAATTACAGGAAAACCCCGATACTGTGCATACACACCCGCATCTGTATTCCGACCGGATACAAATGCAATGAGACAAAATCTACACTGTACTAAACTAGGATCCGACTTAAACCAAAGCCGGCTAGTAATATCCGTTCGATCCTGATCCGTGCAATACCGCACGTATCTGATCGAACCTTGCCATATATCTATACGGCCTCTAGTACAAACCGTCCGATCCTGATCCGTGCAATACCGCACGTATCTGATCGGACCCTGCCATATCTCCATACAGCCTCTACAGCGTTTCGCCCGAAACTTGAGTAACTGTCTGTGTGGTGGACTCTAAAGACTCGTCAATACTATGGCTGTGGATTTAACTACTAGCACGTCAGAGGTATTAGCCAATACGTGACGGGCCACCAGCTATTGACCAAAAGGGATGTCGATGAGCGAACTCATCCTGACATCCTACTGAGCCGGTCAGTGACAATATCCGTACAGTCCGGTCCGTTCGTCTATGAGTATCGCATGGCGGGCCTAGGGGGTTGGTAAAAGTCAGACCCCCAAAGGCGGTACAAGTCGTGTCGGAGTGTAGCCCAGAACACCCTGAGATACTACTGGAATACCTACCAGTAAATCTCCTGCCTCAGCCGAGGGCTTTGTGTAATGGCTCTCCTAGACACAGCGCGACCTCTCCCCCAATACCGGGAGAGACGAACCCCTGCAGATCCGCTCACTGCCTCCATGTGGCTCGGGACTGTACCCAACTAAAACCTGTTTGCACGACTCCTTTGAGCCGTGGTAGGGTAGTAATCAAAGTACAGTGGGAACTCACACGAGACAAATGACGATCCCCAGGTCGATGAACTAACCTGTACACATGTCACCAGGGAACTGCTATCTGACATCTGGTATAATCCCAACTAGCAGGTTCCCGGCGAGTCCTGCCCGGTGTAGTCATAACCCAATGAGCACCTGTATACATCTTAGGTGAACCAACTAACACCAGTGGCTTGTGAGACCGGCCACCGCCCCTCGTCGGGGTCTCGACTGTATACACTAGTCTACTCTGGAGAATCGATGCCCTGTCTCGAAACTCCCACGACTAGGGACCTTTTAAGGATGTACTTATAGACCACCAGCTCTCACGTATATGATCGCCATCATACTGCTGGCAGTCAAGCAAGAATCCTAGGGGCTCTATCAGCGTGTAATAGCGACCTGTAAGGTCACCTGAAGCAGTACACGATGATAAAGGTAAACCAGATAGCATACTATCATCTCGAGTAAGACTGTCCTACCGGGATAGGTCCTCCCTCAATCATTGCAATCACGTGCCTGTGATCCAATAATTGACTCTGAGGGCACTATCTCCAACAATCTCCCACTTGCACTCAAGGCTAATTATTGCGATGTCGCATACTCACAGCCCGTGTGACACCGAACACCCAACTCCTCTACTAGTCAGTCTCACAAAGCCCGTTTGCGAAACTATTGCGTTCGAGGAATAGCCTCAGTGAGTGGATCCGCTGTGATGTTTCTTTCTATATCTCTCTATATCTCAAGTTCGCGGAGAAAGCCATCTCCCGAAATGAGCAATACCTGTCTTGGAATGTCTGGATGTCTGATGGGACCTAGCTCAAAAATGAACTCCAAATCCAAACTTCATAGATTGTATCGACAACTGAACTTAATCAGTATCCTGCGCCATGCCTTTCCCTCAGTATCCACCTGGACCACCTGTCCAAAATACTTCCCCTCGTCAGAGGGAAAACTATAACTCTGACAGCCAATCTGCCATCCAGGTCACCTTGGAAGCCTGGAATGATAACTGTCTCTCGAAGGAGAATGCCGTTATCAAATCCCTAGAACATCCACTTATGTTCTAAAGCTGCTTCCTAATGTTTCTCCAGGATTGGATTAGTATCAACTTATTGCATCTACTGCAAGAACAACATCTGGTGTGATACTTGACATCTCATGATTGACTCAATTGCGTAAGCAAGTGATCTACCAATCATGCGTATCCCTCTCCCTTTTAGTCTGTAAGACACCTTTAGAGAGGGTGACTCCATTACCTGCAGGTACACCACCATGCCAGGAGTCGTCCATTCTAAATACTCTTAGAATGCTGTCAAAGTACCCTGATTGGGAAACCACCCAAATCTAGATCTAAAACCATAGATCTAGTGACCAGAATGTCTGATATAATATCCAAGTCCTACGTGGAGAAACCACTGTGTGACGACCAACGTATAACCGATCGTAGTATAGGAATATCACTTCCTACTCTGTGTATGTCATCCAAATACCAGGACATCACACCCTACTACCTTCTTAACAGATCCATCCCCTATTCTGATGAAGTCAAAATCTATGACTGTCACATCAGAAATAGATGATCTATCTCCGCTGTATCTGCTTTAGTCTATAAATAGACATAAGCCACTTGTCCACCATGCTTCCGCTGCTCCCACTGACTACGACAACCCTCTGGCAGAGTCATATACACGTACACTTCTGAAGCCAGTTTAGAATGACGCTATACTCATCCTCCTGCCGGGTCTCACAGTCTGGAATAGCAGTAATGGCAAGTTTGGGTAAACAAGAACCTCCCTGCCACCGTCCTTGAGGCTACCGGAGTACCTCTCGGGTGCCTGAGGTTACCCACCGTATCTGCGGAGTGGCCAATGGAATGTCAAACCAGATTGAATCTTTAGGTTCTTATCAAATCTTCAATAATCGTTTGCGGTTCTGGAATCACTTCCAGTTCTACCATACTCCCACTACTGTATTCTGAAAAAATCCATTTTTTTTATTTAAAACTGTGGCGAGTTAAGAACAATATCATTATTGATCTTCCAGATGGTAGAAAATCAACCTTCGTCATAGCCCGGGTCAACCCACAAACAGCCATTATAGAAACGTGCCTTGAGTTGTCCAAAGTCTGGTTTTAAGCATAAGCCGGACAACTCCCCGTACCTTAACGTCGTTAAGATATGAACTGTTCTATATCCAATATAGAACCAGAGGCACTGATTTAATTGAACCAGATTCAAATCATGCAGCTGTCTCCAGTGCATGTCAACTAAATGGAAGGAGGCCGATCAGCGTTACTCAACTTAGGAGTGCTTCCAATTATGAGTAACCTGAAAGAGAAGCAAGTTCTCATTACTATCAACTGAATACCATACACAAGTATCTACATCTTCGATCACCTTGAAGAATCCCGATACTTGCAATACTTGGTTCTCTACTCTATTCTTATACCAATAACTCCTCAAAACTCAGACCCTCTGTTTCTAAGAAACACATGTCTAAGAACTAGAGAAGTTAAAAGTAAACAGAATATAGTACGAGGACCAACCCCTCTGTCCTAATGGACACTGGACAATATACAATACTCTGTATAAGTCCTTGAGTCTAACAACTCATTCACTGTGTGTCGTAGGTTGAAAACTGTACTATGGTTATGAAGAATTACACCGCTGTTCAATACTCCTTACCTAACCATCTAATGATATAGGTAAATGTCATAGACATAATTTCAAAAGGTATATCTCACTCTATAAAAATAGACGTACAGATATATCAATTTGAAATCGGTGCATAACAACGGATATTCAAAACCAAATATTTGCCGACCGGCAAACAATCCAGGTGACTTCCTCAAATATCACCAATTACAACGAATCCCGATATAATGAGGATGATCACCCAATTCCCAATAACTTACTCCCACTCATCATTTGTAAAACCATACAGATGTGAAAAACTGGTAAATACATACCCTGGAGCAAGTGTTTAATCTGGAAATCAGTTTTCTTTTAACAGTACACAGTGAAACTGAAACATTGAAATGTTTCGATAGGGTATCCCGGTATTTCTAGTAATGCCTCTTCCATTATCCAGATTCACAACTGTAACCGTATAATTCTTTGCCATCTCTCTAAATCCCTTTATATGTCTTTAGTCATTACCTTCTGCACACCCCTTTAGGCGAAATGGTTTTCTTCCTTTCCTACCGTTCGGCACCAGCCTATGGTTTGGAAGAAGACTATCCAATAAGCATAAAGGGTGTACTGTCCTAATCCTAGGAGCAATCGCAATGCGAGAGAAGGTGAAGATAAAAGACAACCGAATAAACCTTATTCCTATTTCTCCTGAACCAGAATCCATCCCCGAACTGGAACAAGTTCCTTTCGAGTTCGTATATAACAATACGATGGAATATCCAAATAAACTGTGGATCTTCGTAGTGATACGGAGTGTCCTGGAGAAATACAAAGGTGATTTAGGATTGGCGAAGAAATACTTGGTTTGGTCGTGAATAGCAGTCGCAATTTACTTTGCCCTTTTACTAATCCCTTTCTTTGTCTTAACTTAATACCTTCTGTACACCATCGTTATGCTAATTGGTTTTCTTCATTCCCCACCGTTCGGCACCAGCCTAAGGTTTGGAAGAAGACTATCCAATTTGCATAATAGGTGTACTATCTCCTAAACCAAGGAGTACTCGTAACCTGAGAGAAGGTAAAAGGAAAAGACAACTGAATAGTCCTATTCGTTTTCTCAAGAACCGGAAACCATCCTCGAATAAATTCCTTCGAGTTCGTATATAACCATACGATGGTTTTTTCCAATGGAAGTGGACGTTCGTAGTAATACGGGGTGTCCTGGAGAAAAGGGTAAAAGTAGGAGTGGCAAAGAGGTCTGCAACTCTGACAATCCAAAAGCCAGTGTTAAGAAGGTTCGGTCAACTTGGTCACTGAGTCATAGTCCAGGGTCGGGTCAATGATTGCTGCCAAAGAGAGAGAGAAAAGAAACACTCAGCGTGCACTCTAACCTAGATCAGAATGGTTATCACTTTATCTAATCTGGAAACCTCCCACTGTAACGTCAAATTCTTCTCCAAACCTGAAAGAAGAATTAGCCGGGATCACCCGAGGAGTAAACCAACTCATCAGTGGGAATTGGGATCCAACTATCATCGCATGATAACTTGACGGAATCCACTCAAGTCACCACACTCCAGAAGGTATGCGCATGTCTGGAAAGTTTCAGTTTCTTTAGAAACTCCCGATGTGATTTTTACCCCTAGGACCCAAGTGACCTTGACACAGTCAACAAATCAAAGAGTCCTAGTCAAGTTCAACCCATCATTATCCTGGATTGCATTAAACCCACCCGTACGAGCCCTTGACACAGTCAACAAGGCCGCACGACTGTCCTAACCAATCCCATTAATATGCTACAAACAAACACTACTTAGCTACCGCACACTACGTCTTGACACAGTCAACAAACGCAGCACGAATACTAAGTAATACTTGTAAGAAATGACGGAGGGCTACGTCTAGTTTTTGGCGAAAAACTTATAACGTAATGAACTTGATATCGTTGAAGGAACTGCATAGTTTTTATAAAAATATAGTGACGAAAACCCTTTCTAAAGAGGTCACTCCCGGTGAAGGGATCTCGGCTCTTTCCCCGTAGAATGAGGTGCAGGATATTCCAACTGAATACCACGATGCAAAGCAAAAGTAATCGGCTATAGTGAAGTTATTGCCCTGACGCAAACTTCTGTCCAAGGGGTCACTCCCGGTGAAGGGATCTCGGCCCTTGCCTCGTCGACTGAGGAGCAGGATATTCCAACTGAATACCACGGTGCAAAACAAAAGAGAACGCCCTTGCAATAACAGCTTTTTGAAAAATGTTCCAACAACATCAGAATAGGTTTGTTTATCTTGCATTGATCCGAATCAATGCAGTCCCATCAATTGATCACACCACAAAGAACGAAAATATACTGATGTACGTATATGACATCCGCATTCGCCACTGGGTCCCGTCATTACCCGTTAGGTTAGCTAACTAACGACAGAGCGGGGACTGGACTAGCACGGATGCAAAACATATACAACATCTACTAATATATATACCAATATATTATATTCGCTCAAGGCGTGATAAAATGCAACATCACAGAAATATACAGCATTACAGAACAATACAGATATCTGGAAGCCCCGGGTTTCACAGAGCCGCTGCTGAAACCCGACGTTCCCCTGGTCGTGTGGATAGCCTGTGCAATGAAATCCTAGACCCATACGGGCGCGGCAAGTCACCCGCCAAAACCTGAAGCGAGGCAGCCCCCTTCAGCAACGTGAATGGACCACCCAGCACTTCACGGAATCCGGTAACTTGGGCACCCCTCCTGGGTCAACCTGTACCCCCTACGAGTGCGGCGAATAGCCCGCCAATTCCAGAGTAAAGCCCCCTCCGTCTCAATGCCATGAGATGTGGGCCCGTTGCCCTCTAGAACCCGGCTATCCGTGC
The DNA here is from genome assembly GCA_030015575.1 of Agapanthus africanus. Classification (NCBI taxonomy): domain Eukaryota; kingdom Viridiplantae; phylum Streptophyta; class Magnoliopsida; order Asparagales; family Amaryllidaceae; genus Agapanthus; species Agapanthus africanus. The sequence goes on along the minus strand of CM057349.1, from coordinate 386,716,493 downwards.
ACCCCTCCGCGGGGTAATCCTAGTACAGAAAGTAAAATATACATACAACGGGTACATCGACCGCAACCAGGTCGTGCCCCAAAATAATAAGACAAACAGGCAGTGACGGCAGTCCACATGTCGGACGCTCGCCCCGCAATATCAAATGTACATAATACAACAAAACTGTACTAGCATTGCAACCAGGCTATCCCCCACGACCGATCCGCAACATCACAGCAAAATCACAGAACATCAACGTGAAAGTCACGTTCGCAAATTAGTCTAACCGGGTTATAGCAGTTAGACAGGATTTACGGATCAAGTGACATTCACGGTCGCAGATATAATGTAAATACTGTGAAACAGCAAGTTTAAAATATCCGATCGAACAAAATTTACCAAGTGGGCCCCAAAGCATTACTGTAGTACTTACAGAAAATCTGGGCCCAAACAAAATATACCAAAACCCTTATTTTCAGCCCACAAGCCCACTGTAAAAATATGGTGAAGTGATTCCAACTTCCTGCGGCGGAACCGCGGCCAAAGAGGGGTTAAGGCCGCGGTACTGCGGTCGTACGGAAGGATTAGGTTACCAAATTTTTTCAGTGTTCTTAAGATTCTCTGTACATCATTCTGCAACAACCTGAAAAATTTTTGGACTCCAAAAAATTTCGACAGAAACTGATGTGAAGAAAAATACGGTTTTTGGGATTTTTGTTCGATCGGGTCTTTAAACATACTAGAGCAAGCTAGACAAGATTAATGGCATGGCTCTGATGCCATGTTGCGCCACGGCAGCGCCCCGGCCGTCTATCCAAGGCCAAAATGCGGAATCAAATTTTTTTCTTAACTTTAAACTGGCGCTACCGCGGACAATAAACCCGAATCATAACCATTGACCTAATGCTAACTATCAAGAGAAAGGGTAAGAGATATACCGAGTGATCCGAGTCCTCCGGTCTTCTCGTCGTCGTCCCGATCTCCCGCGGAAACTCCGGTCGTCGCATCCTTGCCGGAAGGGCACCACATCGTCTGCATCTTTTACGGGCTCCCACCTCAATACCGAGGCAACTCGGGCGCGAAGTTGGCAAGCCGACGCGTCCAAGATTTGCTGTAGAATGTAGTGTAGAGGCTATGTCTCATTTGGGGTTTTAGTTGCCATGGAGGATGGATGAAGAGTTTAAGAAAAATTGGTGCTTTCAATTTTTCTAGCAAGGAAATGAGATGATCAAATCTACACAAAAATGAACCTCTCTCATTTTTCCTCTCTCTCTCAAAATGTGTGGCCGGCCCATTCCATATGGAAATGGTGGAGGGAATGAAGCATAATACAAAGGGAGGTGAGTGTAGTAAAAGGCAAGAGGTGACCACATCAAAAGCCATGATAACAATGTCATATCAACCTTCATCTCATTTCTAATCACAAATAAAGCAAATGTTTGATTCAAAAAGAATCTCATGATTATGAACCATCATGAAGCCTCACAAAAGCAAGAAAACCCCTCCAAAAAAAGTTATTTGCAAACTTGCAAATAACCCCCTCCATCGAAAAAGTCCGGCCGGGAAAGAACAAAGGAAAACCGGCCGGAACGGAATGCAAACTGTCAACTCCAGAAAACTGGTCCCATAATAAATTACAGGAAAACCCCGATACTGTGCATACACACCCGCATCTGTATTCCGACCGGATACAAATGCAATGAGACAAAATCTACACTGTAATAAAATAGGATCCGACTTAAACCAAAGCCGGCTAGTAATATCCGTTCGATCCTGATCCATGCAATACCGCACGTATCTGATCGAACCTTGCCATATATCTATACGGCCTCTAGTACAAACCGTCCGATCCTGATCCGTGCAATACCGCACGTATCTGATCGGACCCTGCCATATCTCCATACAGCCTCTACAGCGTTTCGCCCGAAACTTGAGTAACTGTCTGTGTGGTGGACTCTAAAGACTCGTCAATACTATGGCTGTGGATTTAACTACTAGCACGTCAGAGGTATTAGCCAATACGTGACGGGCCACCAGCTATTGACCAAAAGGGACGTCGATGAGCGAACTCATCCTGACACCCTACTGAGCCTGTCAGTGACAATATCCGTACAGTCCGGTCCGTTCGTCTATGAGTATCGCATGGCGGGCCTAGGGGGTTGGTAAAAGTCAGACCCCCAAAGGCGGTACAAGTCGTGTCGGAGTGTAGCCCAGAACACCCTGAGATACTACTGGAATACCTACCAGTAAATCTCCTGCCTCGGCCGAGGGCTTTGTGTAATGGCTCTCCTAGACACAGCGCGACCTCACCCCCAATACCGAGAGAGACGAACCCCTGCAGATCCGCTCACTGCCTCCATGTGGCTCGGGACTGTACCCAACTAAAACCTGTTTGCACGACTCCTTTGAGCCGTGGTAGGGTAGTAATCAAAGTACAGTGGGAACTCACACGAGACAAATGACGATCCCCAGGTCGATGAACTAACCTGTACACATGTCACCAGGGAACTGCTATCTGACATCTGGTATAATCCCAACTAGCAGGTTCCCGGCGAGTCCTGCCCGGTGTACTCATAACCCAATGAGCACCTGTATACATTTTAGGTGAACCAACTAACACCAGTGGCTTGTGAGACCGGCCACCGCCCCTCGTCGGGGTCTCGACTGTATACACTAGTCTACTCTGGAGAATCGATGCCCTGTCTCGAAACTCCCACGACTAGGGACCTTTTAAGGATGTGCTTATAGACCACCAGCTCTCACGTATATGATCGCCATCATACTGCTGGCAGTCAAGCAAGAATCCTAGGGGCTCTATCAGCGTGTAATAGCGACCTGTAAGGTCACCTGAAGCAGTACACGATGATAAAGGTAAACCAGATAGCATACTATCATCTCGAGTAAGACTGTCCTACCGGGATAGGTCCTCCCTCAATCATTGCAATCACGTGCCTGTGATCCAATATTTGAATCTGAGGGCACTTCTCCAACAGATAAATACGACATGAGATTAATAAGATGGCCTGATGTGAGATATTGATGAGATGAAAAGAGTATACGATGAGATATGATGACTTGGTTTGATATGTCGTTATACGAGTGCGAGTCGATATGAGATAATTGATACCATTGTCGGTCCCATGATATGAGATTGATACGGATGTGACCTGAGATATAGGTATATATATATATAATTATGATAATAATGAGTGATATGCCGTACAAGACTTAGACCCGTACCCTCATTGTTATATAGGTCGATAGAATCCCTATTCTATTTATTGCCGCTGCACGATATTTTACCGGATGATTGATCCATACCCTTACTAGAGGATGCCGTACGATGGATTATACCGTACGTAATGTTGTGAGGATGGATGCTGATTGATAGATTCACCAACTCGGATATATTAAAGATATTTAATCCTTGTCTACACCACTTAGTTTAGCCTTTACATAGATGTTGGATTAGATATGTGTACCTATTTGCATGGCACTTACAATTTACTGTCACGCCCCGCTTCCCGGTGTACAGCGAAGGGGATGCGACGAGGCCGCTACGTATTTACTCTGAAATAAATACGCTAAGCGTATCTAAGCAATATAAAAAATGCACAAGAGACAAAAGATATAACTGAACAAAAACTTTATTTATCAATATACTTGTGTACAATGCATGAAAAAGTAAAAATATCTGAATGAAAGCAATGCCTAAACGATGACATAACAGAAATTGAAAGTACTGAAATGAAATGTGTACAAGTGTAACTACAGCTCGGGATCTTCAATAAACTGGTCCAAGTCTTCAGTGCTAGGCTCTGTAGGGTTCCCAGGCACGCACAAGAGGTCTCACAAGGCATCAACCATGCCAATTTCAAATTTTTCCGGTGCCGAGAAACCCTAATATAGATCGTTAACTAGAGAATAGGCAAAACATGCAAGTAAACAACTTTACGGCTAAGTGAAAGAGACTACAACCTTTGTAGATCCGGTCCTCCACTTCCTTAGCTCCGTGATGATGTCCCTCCACTGCGATCATCGGATCCCAGACTCTAGCGATGGTTTCGTCGAAGAAATGATCGGGCTAGGTCGTCGACTTCGATGCCGAAGATGATCTACGTCGAAGCAACTCAAGATCAAGCTCCAACTTCACCAAGTCATGAAACTTGTGAAGAAAACACCCTATACTACTTGGCAAGTGGTAGAGGATGAAGAAATAGGAAGTGGGTTCACTTTGGATTTGGATTTCTCACTTGATTTCAACACTTGATATTTTTCAAGAATGGTTTCTTCACTTGAACAAGAAGATGAAGAAGAAAGAAAATGAATTCTCTCTTAAAATAAATCAAGTGATTCTTATCATATATGTAACCATGGGTGAAGTAAACTAATGTAGAGAATAAACTAGGGTTTAAGTGAATGGTTAGGTCAAGGGAAAATCCAAAATGGCTAGACTTTTTCAAAGATGCTAGCATGCTTCATGAAGCTTCTAGCAAAGAAACAAAAAGCCACCATTTTATTTCTTGCAAAAATAAATGAAATAAAATAAATAATTAAGCAAAACCCTAACCATTTACCTAAACATAGTTTAAAGCATACATTCACCCAAGTTTACATGTATCACCAAACATGATACAAACTAGTGCACAAAACTATATCATATATATACAATGTGCACATCAAGTGAGAAAATCCATCTTAAGTGAACAATACTAGTTAATGTAAACTAATATATCAAATATATAATTATACATTAAATCATTAAATCAACACTTGATTTAACGATCCGGTCATATCGCATATGACCGACTAATATCCAATGTATCGACTTATCGAATCAATCCTCGATTCGATAACTAGGTTATATCGCATACAACCAATGGATACATTCATCACGAGAATTGAATACGGTATCACATACACGCATTATTCTCGGTCCCGCACATATCTTATATGCGCTCCTATTTCGTTTTGCTTGAGCCAGGAAACCTCTGTGTAGGACTCTAAAGACTCGTCAATACGCCGGCAGCAGGTGATGATCATATCAAACACCCACAAGCCGCAAGCGGTCTGCTAAACGTAACGGCCACCTGGGTATTGAGTGATCAGAAGATCAACGAGCAAGCCCGCTCACACTCCTGTGAATCCAACCAGTAACACTTACCGTACAGCTCGGTCTGATCGTCTGATATGTCGCATATCTCGCCTAGGGGTGGTAAACGTCAGACCCCAGTAGCTCGATAAGTCGTGTCGATATGAGGTCTATAACAGTTCGAGAAACTACTGGTAACACTTACCAGTATATCTCAGCAACCCTGGCCAGGGATTTCCGGTTATAGCCAATCGAACACAGCACAACATCAACTCCCTATACCGGGAGAGACGAATCCCCTCCTATCGCTCATTGCCTCCATGTGATTCGGGACTGTACCCAAAAACCACCATTTTGCACGCCCTCTTGGACGTGGTAAGGTGGAAATCAAAGCACAGTGGGAATCACACAAGACTCTATGACGATCTCGGGTCTACAGACTAACCTGTACCAGTGTCACCAGAGAACTGCCATCTGACGTAAGGTATAATACCATCTGGGAGTTCTCGGCGAATCCGTCCAGTGTACCTAGTCTCCAGTGAGCACCCGTATATCATCTCTGATGTCAAACACCAATGGATATGGGATCATCCATCGCCCATCTGTATGCGTCGAGAAGGTATACGCTAGTCTACTCTGGTATATCGATGCCCCGTCTCGATATACCCACGACTAGGGACCTTGAAGGATGTACATATGGACTACCATGTCCCCACTAGTATGATCCGCATCATAGTCCAGGTAGTCAAGTACACATCCTAAGGACTTTACCAACATATAACAGAGAGACAATCAGTGTACACGTTAAGGTAAAGAGCAACCATATAGCATACTATCATGTCGAGCAAGAAAGTCCTCCCTATATATGTCCAAGCATCCACTACAATATACATCCTATGTATAGTAATGGCCTCTAGGGCATACATATAACTAACAATCTCCCACTTGCACTAGGGCCATCTAATAGCAGTGGTTGTAGTATCTCATACTCAACCATCCCATAATAGTCTCTCTCTGGGAAAAAGCCTCTGTGAGTGGATCCGCCGTGTTGTCCTCTGGGTCTGCTCTCCTAACCTCGATCTCCTTGGAGATCAACCATCTCCATGATCAGGTGATACTGCCTTAGAATATGTCTGGATCACTGATAGGACGGACGTTCCTTGGCACAAGCCACAACTCTATTGTCACACAATGGGAGGAACTGAGTTCATCTCATGAACAAGTATACACCCAGACAGCCTCTTTGGTAGCATCTTATGTAGCGATGTATCCAGCCTTAATCGTCTAGTATGCCACGGTATCTAGCTTGGAACTCTTCCAACATACCGTCCCTTTACTGAGGGTAATGACAATGCCTGTGACTGACATTCAATCGTCCTTATCACCCTGGAACCTTTCCAGTGATTCTCCCTAGGATCGATTGATACCATCTTACTACCACTAGTGAGAATCCTAGTATCCAATTACATCTATCTCATAGATAAAAACTCAGGATTTAGGAGCTATCATTTTGATCCTATATGGAGAATCCTTGTGCTAAGCGGAGATTGACCGAGCGTAGCATAGGAATCTCCTTCCCTATCAAGAATATGTCATCCACGTACTCTACGAGGATCACTACCATACTCCCAACTACCTTTTTGTATATACAAGATTCATCTACTATTTTGATGATGTCAAACTGTTTGACTAACTCATCAAAACAGATGTTCCAACTCCGCGATGCCTGCTTCATCATATAAAACATCTTGCACACGTTTCTACTGCTCCCACTGTCTACAAAGCCTTCTGACCGTGTACTTATAGACTTTCTCTTCTAAAACATCATTTAGAAAAGCAGTCATGACACCCAACCGTCAGATATTGTAGTCTTGGTATGTAGCCTTGGCAAGTAGGATCTGGATGGACTTAAGCATAGATCCTTAGAAAAGGTTTCATCATGATCCATACCTGGTCAATGATGCAAACCTTTAACAAGTCTAGCTTTGAAAGTCTTAACTTTTCCATGTACACCAAGTAATCTTCTCAAGATATACTTGCTCCTTATGGGGATTTAACCCTTCAGATAAAGCAACCAAAGTCCATACTTTGTTGGTGTATAAGGATTCCATCTCAAATCGCTAAGCATCCAGCCATTCTTACAGAGTCCCTACTCTCGATGGCCTGCTCGAAACTAGTTGGGTCATCATCTCATGATGTATTCCTTGCTCCCACTGTCATTGAGAAACCGAAGTATCTCTCAGGAGGATGAGGAACCCTACTAGATCGGCGGAGATGCTGAGGTTCGTTGGAATCTACTGAATCCTTTGGTTCCATCAGATCATCTGCTGTAGTTTGTATGGCTGGAACGTTTCCAGTTCTACATAACAGATCTTGCCTCGAGCTTGTCCGGATTTTGCTTTTAGACATAGCCCGGACAACCTCAAATCTTAACTAACTTAAGAAATGGGCTCTTCCCTTTCCATATCACATATGAAGTGGTAGGCAACTGATTTGATTTGAACCTTATTCAATAGGTATGCAACTTCTCAAGTGGATAACTCCCAGAAGGAAATAGAAAACTCAGTAGTACTCATCATAGAGCACACTATATCACATAGGGTGCTATTGCTCCGCCCCGATATACCATCGTGCTATGGTGTATACGAAGGAGTAATACTAAGAGAGAACCTCATTCTCTTTTAGAATAGTCCAGGATTTCCGTGCTAAAGTATTCTCCTCCCTGATCACATCAAAGGACTTAATACTTATACCCGTATTTGGTTCTCTACTTCTAACTTATATTATGTGAATATCTCAAAAGGTTCGGACTTGTGTTTCAACAGGAACATATGTCTGAATCTAAAGAGATCATCAGAGAATGTAATGAAGTACAAAGAACCGGTCTTGGCATGTGTAGACATGGGACCTTACATACATCATCATGTATCAGTCCCAAGAGTTCATTAACTCTTTCTCTGTTTCCAATAAACAGAGCTATGGTCATCTTATCTTTGTGACATGACTGGCAAGTTTCACAAGATGTAAATTCAAACTCTTTTAAATATGCATCTAAATGTAACTTCAGCCAGTCGGGTCGCATTGATATGACCTAGTCTACAATGCCTCAAGAAGGATTCGTTCATTTCTGAACTCTTCCTCTTGTGTGTGTTCTATATACTAGGAACTGTAGTTCGATTTAGAACGTCAATGCTTTTAGATAACGTGCCTGAACCGATCAACTTTTGATATAGGAAATGTTCAAAACATTATCCAACAATACAAAATTATATCCTTTCTTTACTAATAAAAAGACTGATATGATTTTGTATATTAGGTTCGGTATCTAATAACATTCGTTCAGAATCAATGTATTGGTAATACAGGGTGACAGTGACCAACAGACTTGGCTACAACACTTGCCCCGTTTTCTGTCTCATGAAACTTATCACCCGTTCTCAGTTCTTTACCTATCTGTAGCCCATGTAACAAATTACATATGCGGGATCCTGATCCGGTATCTCATATCCAGGACGTAAAGAATACTGAGAAACAATTCTGTATAATGAACACACCCGAAGATGATGCATCAGCATGCACTTTCTTCGTTTGGGCGGCACGGGAATTCTGGTAATGCCCTATTTCCTGCGCTGTCTTATAACAATTATAAGTTGGAGCGGGACCAACGTTCCCCAGCTCAGTATAACAACCGGGTTCAGTCAATAATCCGTATTATTATCTTGATTAAGGCGTGATATGGTCGCTACCTGGAGAGAGAGAGAAGAAAACACTCTGCGTACGCTCTTTCAAGATTAGATTGGTTATTATTTTATCTAATCAGGATGGCTCGCACTGTTTTTATCAAATCTTCCTTCAAACCCTAAAAGGAAAGACTAGCCGGGATTAATTACACGCTACAAGTTCGCCAATCTTTCAGCCAGGCCAGTGTCGGTACTTTGAGGGAGGTCCCCCGTGCTTTCGCACGAACCTAATTAATATAAACCTCGTTTTCCCAGAGGCGTAACCCCGTTGACACCTTTCTAGACACCTACTTGATCGGCTAATTATAATGTGTAAAACTCTCCCAGGAGTAACTCTTACTCGCAGCGGGTATCGGGATCCAACTATCTCATAGAAGGTATGCAATCTCATTGCGAATTTCAACACTTGAAATTCCCGATAATATTTTGCCCCTAGCGTCCTATGACCTTGACGGAGGCCAAACAACCCATTGTCCGCTAGTCAAGTTCAACCCGTCATTTCCTGATTGAATTAAACCCACCCGCATGACCCTTGACGGAAGCCAAACAACGCCGTACGAATACCCTAATCCAATCGCATCATATGCTAGCAGATAAGCACTAGTTAGCTACCGTACACTACGCCTTGACGGAGGCCAAACTACCGCAGCACGAATACTAACTAGTACTTATCTGAAATGACAGAGGGCTATGACAGGTTTTTCTGAAAACCTATTGCGTAATGAACTTGATATCGTTGTAGAATCGAATGAATTTTGAAATGGAGTGTTTTTTAGGCTTTTCTAGTTTTGCTAAAGGGGTCACTCCCGGTGAAGGGATCGTCGGCCCTTTCCTCGTCGAATGAGGTGCGGGATATATCATATATATCACTGTGCAAAGCATAAACTATAGAAGCAATCAAAAGACAAACCGAGTGTGTAGCATCTGCCAGTTATTGCTAAAGGGGTCACTCCCGGTGAAGGGATCTCGGCCCTTTCCTCGTCGAATGAGGTGCAGGATGTTCTACAAGGAACACCGCGATGCAAAGCAAGAACTGTAGCTACCTGTTTTTACGAAATTCGATTCCACAACATCTTTACGTTTCTTTTATTTTCATTAATCATATTAATGAAGTCCCATCATTTAAGTACCTAAAAATCACATATAAATATAACGTACGCTTATGCCATCCGCATTTGCCTCGATTTCCTGTCTACACCGTTAGGTTATGTAACTAACGCCAGAGCAAGGCAGGGCTAGTGCGGGTGTAAAACATAAGCAACGTCTATATAATATATCATATATACTATATACTATATCTATCTGAACTTATCACATGATCACATCACAGATATCGCAGCAGAAGAAACGTATGAAATATTGGATATACTAGGACGTCCGTGTTTTAGTACGAGCCAGTATAAAACGCGGATTCCACGGTCGCGATGAATAGCCAAACCCACACCCCCAGACCCCTACGAGAGCGGCAAGCAACCCTACCAATTCTAGGGTTAGGAGACCCAGACTCGACTCCTCGAGTTGGTCTCCCATTGGACCCTAGAACCCGGTTACTTGTGCTCTCCTCCTTGGGTCTATCCTAGTGCGGAAAAGTAAATAATATACATCAACGGTGACAACTTCCGCAACCTGGAAGTGCCCCAATAAAAGAATATTACATACAAGTTTTTACGTGAATGAAAATGAAAAAACACTCATCTCACATAAAAAAAACCCGACTATTCAAACACGACGATCCAATATATCATATCCAGCAACACATAACATCACATGTCATCAACGTAAGTAAGTATGCATACACCGATTGTCGTCAACATATAGCAACGACAATCGGCAATACCACTACATACTACACTTACGGTCACAGAAAAGAAAGTGTAAAACTACAGCAGTTGGAATCCGCAACCTCTTTAGACATCACATGCCTAACCAAATGAATTCCTTAGACATCGCATGCCTAACAATTATAAACCCCACATTTTAGTCTCATTATCGAAAACTCCTTTCAATATCAAGTCGGGCAATTCAACAAGATTCCCGATATCCTGATCGAATGCTCGTCGCAAACTTCAGTAGACGGCCGCACCCCCGATGCCGTCGACGAAGTGCACCAAGGCGGAACACCACTGCCGCGAGCACCCGAACGGATACTTTCGGCGACGGGGTTCTCCTACAGTCACTTGGTCGGGGCTATGGGGTATGGCTATCTATTAAGTTTACCGGGGAGTATCCGCGTACGCTACGTAATTGCAACAGACTTTTGATCACATCAAAATTCCGTGGCAACCGATCAAGTGAGACTAAAGTGCTATGTTTATAACATTCATATCAGTTATCTCATAACTACTTGTGGATTCCAAGTATTGTATCCCATTCCAGATAAATAGAAAATGTTAAACTTTCCGATCGAACATTCAAACACCCAAGTTTTCCCGAAACAGCTTAACACATGAAATAAGTTTAAAAACATCCAGTTCATGCCTCAGTACCAACGATCCAGCCGTAGAAGGGTCAAGCCAACGCCTCACATGTGGCACGCCGTACTGCCCCAAACCCTAAGGTTCAAAGGGCAATTCAAGACGGTCACATAATCGAGTTAAGGTTTTTTGTCTTCTAGAGGGACCATCGCGTTACTTGCACTACTTAGAACGTCACTAAACTACGGAAAAATCCAACAATTGGAAATTTCCCAGCAGGGGAAAAAGTGAGTATTTATATCCGGTCGAACTTTTTAACATATTCTAAAATTACCCGGAAAAACACATAGACAAAATTAGACAATCCGATCGAATCTTCGAACTCCCAATACAACCCTGAAAACTCAACTCTTGAGTAGAAGTTAAAATCCCAGAAACCCTAAACTAGATCATCACCTGCTGCCGGCGTATTGACGAGTCTTTAGAGTCCTACACAGAGGTTTCTTGGCTCAAGCAAAACGAAATAGGAGCGCATATGAGATATGTGCGGGACCGAGAATAATGCGTGTATGTGATACCGTATTCTATTCTCGCGATGAATGTATCGATTGGTTGTATGCGATATAACCTAGTTATCGAATCGAGGATTGATTCGATAAGTCGATACATTGGATATTAGTTGGTCATATGCGATATGACCGGATCGTTAAATCAAGTGTTGATTTAATGATTTAATGTATAATTATATATTTGATATATTACTTTACATTAATTAGTATTGTTCACTTAAGATGGATTTTCTCACTTGATGTGCACATTGTATATATATGATATAGTTTTGTGCACTAGTTTGTATCATATTTGGTGATACATGTAAACTTGGGTGAATGTATGCTTTAAACTATGTTTAGGTAAATGGTTAGGGTTTTGCTTAATTATTTATTTTATTTCATTTATTTTTGCAAGAAATAAAATGGTGGCTTTTTGTTTCTTTGCTAGAAGCTTCATGAAGCATGCTAGTAGGCTCGATCTATGGAAGGTCCAAAACACCTGACGACATTCAAAAACGAAAGAAAGAGAATGTCGTCATCGAACAAATCGCTCGGTAAGTCCCAAAAATAAGGAAGAAGTAGAAAAGACAGAAAGAGAGAGAGAGTGTGTGTAAATTTTAAAGCAGTATTATATTGTTATAATGTTGTATTTAATGTTAACATTGTTGTTTGTAGCTTGGTACAGAAGGATGCCAGTGTATACGAGAAGAGTCTCTAGATGCCAAAGACTAAAGGCAAATAGAAGTACAAGGCTCCGTTAGAAAGCACGGAACAAAGGCCCGAAATTCAGGTTATGTGTCTTAAATCTTGCAGTCTTGTGCCGCTTCTAACACCTTCCGTACCAATCTACCTCTTAAACCCCGCGATGTCTTATTTGTATTGTTTGTATTGTAACTTGTAGTTGAATTATAATATATAGATTGTATAATTGGATGACTTGCCGAAACCATGATATCAGTAAATGGATGTAACTGGAGAATCATGTAAATGTAAGTATATCCATGGTTCGGTTCGGTCAATATAGATTGAATGGTTTGATCTGATTGATTATATGGACTCATGGATTCATATTGAATTATAATATTGTAGATTGTACCTGAATCATATTTAAGTCCGATTATTGAAATGAGACTCAGTCTGAGTCAGAACAATTAGAAAAGAAATTGAAGTCCTGAATTAGGTTTTGATGTTATCGGTAACCGCTGCACATAGGCGGCAGGATTTGTGTCTTTTTCAAAGACGATTACCGTGTTAATAACACCGTTGTTAAGTTGTCTACCTTAAATTGGAAAGCACCCACTTCTCCGGCTCCGTGAGTCTCAAGAGATTGGTCCCGCTTAAACCTATACTTACTAGGGTCCTTAGGGTAATTTATAGAACTTGAGGAGGTTATATGTAAAAATACTTTTGTATAATTTTCAAAATATACCCCAAGGATTTAATTATCGTCTTTAGAGTTGTCATAGATGTAGATTTTATATTTGTGATATTTCTAGTGAAAATAACCTAATTTTATAATATAAGGTATTTAATTGTAATATTGAACTTGTATGAAATTCATGGTATTTTAATGTAAAGCGATTCTTGTGATTTTAGGAAAAGTTGGAATATTTATATTACCACAAAAATAGATATTTTAATGATACAGACACACACACACACACACACATATAATTTTAATATATATTATATTTCTAGAAATCTCATTTTCTTAAGATATTTGTATTTCAAATCTTTCGAGACCGAATGCGGAGGTCTGCATCTCGCACTACTAAGCCCAGGGATGTACGATAATCCGCACCATCCCAGTCAGGTTCCCCAAAAATGGGTTGTAGTGGCGCTTTGCAATGATTTGTAAAAATACGTAATCTTATAGAAAATAGTTTTTATAAGTTAAAGGTAGTTTTGTGTAAAACGGTATTTTCTGAATCTATATTTCCCAAAAGGTATTGTGCTATATTGCATATGAGTGTTGTGAAGAGGTAGGTCATTACCTCGTGATCTAACTAAAGGTATAGCAAGATTTATAATGTTTTAAAGTCAAAACTAAAATATATGATATTTTACTGAAAAAGAGTGTTAAAAGTTACAAAATGAAATGTTTTGCTATGAAACTTGTTGAACATGTTTTCTTAATGATTAATGGTCAAGATGTAACAGTTTAGTATGGTTGTATTAAGCAAAATTGAACTTTATAAGGAAAACCGAATCGGAAGCCGGATTTTACTCCGCTTCCGTCGGATTTTAATAAAAGAAGTTTTAAGAATAGATTAGAGAGGAGGGTGGTGGGACTTACAGGTTTAGATTCAAGAGAAGAGGAAGAGGAATCGGTAGGAGATGCTGGTGCGTCGTTTCGTCGCCGGGAGCTCCTAGGGTCGTCGTCGGAAGATCGCCGGAGTTTCGCCCTTCGCTAACTCCACTTATACACAAAAGTTCTAAGGATTTTCTTGACAGTTTTGGATAGAAATTTGGAGTGAGGAGGGTGTGTTTAGGGGTGGTATTAATAGGGTAAGGCTAGGGTAGGATAGGTTAAAGGGTGAATTGAAAATGTAATAAAAATTGTATTAAAAATATGGTTTAATGGGATTTTAAAGAGCTCTGTTAAATTGCAGGAAATTTAAAGTTTACATGGGTTTAGGTAAGACTATGAGGCAGAACTTTCATGTTGAACAATCGGCGATCTGGCCGAGTCCGGCCAGCGGCGGCGGGCTGAGTCAGCCGAGTAGCCGGCCCGAGTCGGCCGAGTCGGGCCGGGGCTCGCTGCCACGTGTCTCTCGTCACTTGGTGTAGCCCCTGGGTCAGTTTGTTTTACATGTGTAGTAGGGTTTTTATGAGTTATGCACCTGTAGACTTTTGGGCTTCTAAAAATTTAAAAGAAGACAATATTAAAAATAATGTGGGTGATGGGATTTGAACTCTGGTGCTTTGGTTCAGTAGTGCAAGGTCTTACCAATGAGCTACAAGCTCCTTCTTGCTATTAAAAAGCAAAAAAAATTTGTATCTTGTGCTCAGGCAAAAGTACCCCTTTCTGTATTTTTTGAAAAATTTGTACAGAAAGTTGTACAGGAAATTTATGGTTGTTACATTCTACCCGCTTATAAAAATTTCGTCCCCGAAATTTGTAAAAGAAAAGTGTAACGGATTCAAGAAAAATTTGGTGATAAAACTATTGGTAGTGTATGAAAAATATATGAAAGAATGCAAAGGTTTTGGTAAGATTGTAAAAGAAGTGAGGGAGTTATGGGTTAGGACAGATTCAAAATATAGGAAATGATAAGATTCAAGGATTGTAAAGAATGTTTTCAGTTGCTAGTTCTTGTGTTATATTGCTTAGCTTGTTCATACAGAACAGAACTGCATGGTAGTGTTCCATACAGCTCTGATTGGCATGGGCCACAAACAAAACCTGTCACGCCCCGTTTCCCGCTGTACAGTGAAGGGGACGCGACGAGACCGCTACGTATTTACTATGAAGTAAATACGCTAAGCGTATCTAAGCAATATAAAAAATGTAGAAGAGACAAAAGATATAACTGAACAGCAACTTTATTTATTAACATTCTTGTGTACAATGCATGGAAAAGTAAATACATCTGAATGAAAGCAATGGCTAAACAATGGCATAACAAAAATGGAAAGTACTGAAATGAAATGTGTACAAGTGTAACTACAGCTCGGAATCTTCAATAAACTGGTCCAAGTCTTCAGTGCTAGGCTCGATCTCTGGAAGGTCCAAAACACCTGACGAAATTCAAAGAAAAAAGAAAGAAAATGTCGTCAGCGATCAAATCGCTCGGTAAGTTCCAAAGATAAGGAAAAGGTAGAAAAGACAAAAAGAGAGAGAGTGTGTGTGTAACTTTTAAACCTGTATTATATTGTTATAATGTTGTATTTAGTGTTAACGCTGTTGTTTGTAGCTTGATACAGAAGGATGCCAGTGTATACGAGAGGACTCCCTATATGCCAGAGACTAAAGGCAAATGGAAGTACAAGGCTCCGTTAGAAAGATCGGAATAACGGCATGGTATTCAGGTTAGGTGTCTTAAATCTTACAGTCTCGTGCCACTTCTAACACCTTCTGTACCAATCTACCTCTTAAACCCCGCAATGTCTTGTTTGTATTGGTTGTATTTTAACTTATAATTGAAATGTAATATATAGATTGTATAATTAAATGACTTGCTGAAACCATGATATCAGTAAATGGATGTAAGTGGAGAATCATGGATGTAACTAGAGAATCATGTAGATGGAAGTATATCCATGGTTCGGTTCGGTCAATATAGATTGAATAGTTTGATCCGATTGATTATATGGATTCTTGGATTCATATTGAATTGTAATATTGTAGATTGTACTTGAATCATATTGAATTCAGATTATTATAATGAGACTCAGTCCGAGTCAGAACAATCAGAAAAAAATTGAAGCCCTGAATTAGGTTTTGATGTTATCGGTAACCGCTGCACATGGGCGGCATGATTTGTGTCTTTTTCAAAGACGATTACTGTGTTGATAACACCGTTGTTAAGTTGTCTACCTCAAATAGGCAAGCACCCACTTCTCCGGCTCCGTGAGGCTCAAGAGATTGGTCCCGCTTAAACCTATACTTACTAGGGTCCTTAAGGTAATTTATAGAACTTGAGGGTGTTATATGTAAAAATACTTTTGTATAATTTTTAAAATACACCCCAAATATTTAATTATCGTCTTTAGAGTTGTCATAGATGTAGATTTTATATTTGTGATATTTCTAGTGAAAATAACTTAATTTTATAATATATGGTATTTAATTTTAATATTGAACTTGTATGGAATTCATAGTATTTTAATGTAAAGTAATTCTTGTGATTTTAGGAAAAGTTGGAATATTTATATTACCATAAAAATAGATATTTTAATGATACATATATATATATATAATTTTAATATATATTATATTTCTAGAAATCACATTTTCTTAAGATATTTGTATTTCAAATCTTTCGAGACCGAACGCTCCTTGCGGAGGTCTGTATCTCGCACTACTAAGCCCAGGGATGTACGATAATCCGTACCATCCCAGTCAGGTTCCCCAAAAATGGGTTATAGCAGCGCTTTGCAAAAATTTGTAAAAATACGTAATCTTGTAGAAAACGGTTTTTATAAGTTAAAAGTAGTTTTTTGTAAAACGGTATTTTTCGAATCTGTATTTCCCAAAAGGTATTGTGCTATGTTGCATATGAGTGTTGTGAAGAGATAGGTCATTACCTCGTGATCTAACTAAAGGTATAGCAAGATTTATGATGTTTTAAAGTCAAAACTAAACTATATGATATTTTACTGAAAAAGAGTGGTAAAATTTACAAAATGAAATGTTTTGCTATGAAACTTGTTCAACATATTTTGTTAATGATTAATAGTCAAGATGTAAGAGTTTAGTATGGTTGTATTAAGGAAAATTGAACTTTATAAAGAAAACCGAATCGGAAGTCGGATTTTACTCCGCTTCCGTCGGGTTTTAATAAATGAAGTTTTAAGAATAGATTAGAGAGGAGGGAGGTGGGACCTATAGGTTTAGATTCAAGAGAAGAGGGAGAGGAATCGGTAGGAGGTGCCGGTGCATCGTTTTGTCGCCGGGAGCTCCTAGGGTCGTCATCGGAAGATCGCCGGAGTTTCGCCCTTCGCTAACTCCACTTGTACACAAAAGTTCTAAGAATTTTCTTGAGAGTTTTGGACAGAAATTTAGAGTGAGGAGGGTGTGTTTAGGGGTGTTATTTATAGGGTAAGGCTAGGGTTAGGATAGGTGAAAGGGTGAATTGAAAATGTAATAAAAATTGTATTAAAAATATGGTTTAATGGGATTTTAAAGAGCTCTATTAAATTTTAGGAAATTTAAAGTGTACAAGGGTTTAGGTAAGACCAAGAAGCAGAACTTTCATGTTGGACAATCGGCGATTCGGCCAAGTCCGGCCGGCGGCGGCGGGCCGAGTCGGCCGAGTCGCTGGCCCGAGTCAGCCGAGTCGGGCCGGGGTTCGCTGCCACGTGTCCCTCGTCACTTGGTATGGCCCCTAGGTCAGTTTGTTTTATATATGTAGTGGGGGTTTTATGAGTTATTCACGTGTAGGCTCTTGGACTTTTAAAATTTTAAAAGAAAATAATATTAAAAATAATGTGGGTGATGGGATTTGAACTCTGGTGGTTTGGTTCAGCAGTGCAAGGTCTTACCAATGAGCTACAAGCTCCTTCTTGCTATTCAAAAGCAAAACAAACTTATATCTTGTGCTCAGGAAAAAGTACCCCTTTCTGTATTTCTTGAAAAATTTGTACAGAAAGTTGTACAGGAAATTTAGGATTGTTACATTTACATGCTGCTACATTCATGATATTCTCATCTCATTATATATATACCTGTGCTAGTATACCTACACCATTATCGATGATGCGTATGTTACACTTACAATGATTGCCGGCTCACACACTTTCATCATCGATATTGCTATGTCACTTACACAGTAGAATTACCACATCATGCTATTACTCTTAATTGCTCAGTATTGTCACATGACTCGTTGGCATGATATATTGCTATGCTCACATCATTATGCTATGATGCATGATATACTTGCTATGCTCACATCACTATACTATGTCGCATGATATACTTGATATGCTCATATTTCTGTTCTATGTTTCCATACATCATGCTTTATGATTAAACGCATTGAGATGTTGTTTTCAGGAGATTATGGATTTGAGAACCGTGGTTATATTTCAAAGAAAATTATGTATTGTTTTAAAAAAAAAGCGGCTTCTCTTGATATGATATTTCGAGACGTCCACTATAAGTTTTCTCGGTTCTGAGATTTGCTTTAGAAATCCGACTTGAGGAGATGGATGATCCGTGTGTGGGTTCATGTTGGACCCAGTATGGTACCCCGGGACAAGAAATGTATGTTGTGCAGTAGATGATGAGCCTGGCAGAGGGGCTAATATCTACCGGTGATAGTATTTAGACTCGACGGTTATCCGGAGGATACCGACCGGAGTCGTGAGATGATATGGGGCCCCTAGGCCGATCCGGACTGACGGAGCCTGAGATATGAGGATTTACGTGTCAATGCTGAACACGGGTTTCATGATGTTTCGAGTGTCGATGTTGGACACTCAGGTTCCATGATTTTGATGTGTCGTTGATGGACACACGTTGGTTGATATCCTCATATTTATATACATATGCTTTCATGATGTTTCGAGTGTCGATGTTCGCCACTCAGGTTCCATGATATTGTTGTGTCATTGATAGACATGTTAGTTATATGTATGCCCTAGAAGCAATTATTGTACATATGATGTATACATAATAGTGGATGCTTAGACATATATAGGGAGGACTTTCTTGCTCGACATGATAATACGCTATCTGGTTGCTCTTTATCTTAACATGTACACTTGATGTCTCTATGTTACATATTGATAAAGACCTTAGGATGTGTACTTGACTACCATGATTATGATGTAAATCATACTAGTGGGGTCTGTATAGTCTATGAGTACATCCTTTAATTGTTCCTAGTCGAGGGAATATCGAGACAGGGCATCGATACTCCAGAGTAGACTAGCATATAGCTTCTCAACCTATGTGATGGGCGATGGATGATCACATATCCATTGGTGTTTGACATCAGAGATGTTATACGGGTGCTCAGTGGAGACTAAGTACACTGAACGGACTCGCCAAGAACTCCTAGATGGTATTATACCTTACGTCAGGTAGTAGTTCTCTGGTGACACTGGCACAGGTTAGTCTGTCGATCCGAGATCGTCATAGAGTCTTGTGTGTCTCCCACTGTGCTTTGACTTACACCCTACCACGGCTCTACTATGTGGTGCAAACAAGTGGTTTTTGGGTACAGTCCCAATTCACATGGAGGCAATGAGCGATAGGAGGGGATTCGTCTCTCCTGGTATTGGGGGTTGATGTTGCACTATGCTCGATTGGCCATAACAGGAAATCCCTGGCCAGGGTTGCTGAGATCTACTGGTAAGTGTTATCTGTAGTTTCTCGAACCGTTATGGACTTTAAATAGGCATGACTTATCAAGTTACTGGGGTCTGACGTTTACCACCCTAGACGAGATATGCGACATATCAGACGAAGAGACCGGATTGTACGGTAGTGTTACTGATTGGATTCGCAGGAGTGTGAGCAGGCTTTCTTGTTGATCTTCTGATCGCTCAATACCCGGGTGGCCGTTACGTTTAGCAAACCGCTTGAGGCTTGTGGGTGACTAATATGATCACCACCTACTGCCGGCGTATTGACGAGTCTTTAGAGTCCTACACAGAGCTTTCCTGGCTCAAGCGAAATAAAGTAGGAGCACATATGTGATATGTGCAGAATCGAGAGTAATACGATATGTGATACCATATTCTATTCTCGTGATATGTGACATCGGTCGGTTATATATGATATAGCCGGGTTATCGAATCAAGTGTTGATTCGATAAGTTGTTGCATTTAATATTAGTCGATTATATGTAATATAGCAGGATCATTAAATCAAGTATTGATTTAATGATTTAATGTATAATTATATATTTGATATATGAATTTATATTGACTAATATTAGCACACTTGACCATTTCTTTTTCTCACTTTGCATACATCATATATATATGTGATATATATTATGTGTCATGCAAAGTTATATATACAACTTTGGTGTGTAAGAATTACACCATGACCATGATAGTTTAGGGTTTTAATTATCTTTAGTAATTTAAAATTGAGTGGGATTTTGGCATAGCTAGAAGCTTGGAGAAGCTTTTGCTTACCATTAACTTAGTCCACCTAATTTGTTTTACTTTGAGATATTTATAAACCCAACCACAATCATAAGCCATGGTTTATTCTTTACAAAGGTTAAGGTGTAATATTAACTTACCATGGTTGTAATTCTAACCTCATCTCATTCATTTGTTCATTCTCTTGTTCATCTTCTTCTTCATCTCTTCAAGCTCTCTACGGTTTTGGAAGATGAAGAATCCAAGTGAGAAAATCAAATCCAAAGTGAGCAAAATTCCTACTTTATCATTCTCTACTACTATCCATTTAGTTTAGAGTGTTCTCTTCCCTAATCTACCATTAGAGAAGAGGTAGCTTGTGTTTGAGTTCTCTCGACGTAGATCATCCTCGGCCTTGAAGACTTCTAACATGCTTGTTCGTATCACTTGGTGGAGCCTATCTTGAGTCCAGGAGATCGATGCTTGGAGCGAAGAGATCAGTACATGGAGCTTTAGAAGTGAAGGACCGGGTCTACAAAGGTTGTATTCTTGTTCACTTTTCATTGTAATTTTTGATTACATGTTTTGATTGTCTAGTTATTCTAGCTTGATCCTTGTCTAGGGTTCCTTAGCACTCTCATATTTTTGAAATTGGCATGCTTGATGTCTTGAAAACCTAGTAGGGTGCTGAGGAATCCCAACAGGACACGTGGATGATATCCACATGCATACAGGCATTGATTATATTGTTGGCATATATGCAGATACGGTCACCGTAGATATCATAGTATTACCTTTATGATATAGTTGACCTAGGAATCGTTGTTTTATTCGATTCTACCTGCTGATGTTTTCTACTCACGAGTTGGCAACTTACCCCCATTGTGCCACAGTTCTTGCAGGTTGACCGCATGGATCAGTAGCGGTATCGCTGGCACGCAGCTTGCTTTCGGGTGATTTTCTTCGGTACGTGGGACATATTGGATTGTGCCCACACTTATATTTATTATTCTTGTTGTATCTAGTCAACTCCATCAATCAGAAACTAGTATTTGTATAAGTAGTAAGACTTAGAAAGACTTGTGGTTGCGAGACTTAGAGCAATGGGCTATATGTTCGCTTGGCGGATTGATTTCTTGCTTTATTCATTATCTTTTTGTGTTGATCTTCGCCGTTGGGTGTCGTATACATATTTCTGACTTGCGTGGTTGTGATTCCGCCGATTGGCGAAGAGCTAGCCCCCGCTTAGGGATGCCTTTATTGTTATCATGTATATGTAGTTTTGGATCAAAATATACAATGGGGGTGCTGCCCAAAGTTTTAAAAGACGTAATCCACTTGCATTTTCATGTTCCTTTATCCATGCATTTAAGAAAATATTTGATTTCATCATACCTTTATTTTCAAAACTTCACCTCTTTTATTTTCTTTAAAAAGGTTTAGATTTCTGGGCTTCGGCTTACTTAAGTTACGTTACGCCTTTAGACGTTGTGTGATTAAGTGCCGATCATGAACTAAATTTCGGGTCGTGGCAAAACCCCTACTTCACCATCCTACACTTGACTAGTGATCAAGTGTAGCGTGTTTGCTGCACTAAAAGAGTTTAGTGTAGAGATAGATTGAGTTGGAAGGACTTCACATGGATCATCATCGGCACAAAGGTCATCGGAGGAAGCTCGTCCAAACGCTCAAGTGGAGCCTAGTGGAGTCGCGGGACTATTACACAGAGCATGTGAAGTGAAGGACTCGATCTACGAGGGTATAGCCATCTTCACTTCTTATAGTTTACTTTGATATCAAACTAAAACCCTAATCCACTAGCTAAAGATCTTAGATAGTGTAGATTAGCACCTCGAAATTTTTAAAATTTCCATGCTTGATGTCACTAGAACCTCATGGTGGTGCTAGCGTACACTTTCAGTTTTTGCACTCAAGATTTGGAGACATTACTTGTACGGAGAGTCATGTCAGATCTTTACAGACCATAAGAGCTTAAAGTACATCTTCCAGCAGCGGGATCTGAATTTGAGGCAGCGCCGTTGGATGGAGCTTGTAAAGGAATGCGATTGTGCGGGCAAGGCGAATGTGGTAGCTGATGCTTTGAGTTTTTGGCCCGGAGGTAGCTTGTTCCATTTGAGCACAGTTCGGAAACAGTCTTCTTCAGATTGGCAGATCTTATACGACAGTAGAGTACAGTTTGAATTCACTTCCACCGGAGGGCAGCTTGCTCATGTCCGCGCCCGTCCACTTCTACTCGATCGCATCCGAGAGGCATAGTCCGACGATGCTCATTTGTCTAAGATTATAGAGCATGTTCGGAAAGGAAGTGATTCAGAATTTGTTATTGATAGCCAGGGAGTGTTATGATTTAGGACTCGTTTATGTATACCAGATTCCGAGGAGCTGAGACGTGAGATCCCAGAGGAGGATCATCAGTCAGCATACATCGTTCATCCAGGTTCCACCAAGATTTATCGTGATTTGAGAGATATCTACTGGTGGGAAGTGATGAAGAGTGACGTTTCTGATTTCATTTCGATATGCCTGAATTTCCAGCAATTCAAGGCCGAGCATCAGAGACCGGCAGGAGAGTTACAGCCTTTGCCTATTCCGGAGTGGAAATGGGAGCAGATCTCCATGGATTTTGTTATGGGTCTACCTAGGTCCAGTCGAGGGTATGACTCTATTTGGGTGATTATAGACCGGTTGACGAAAGAAGCTCACTTCCTCCCAGTGAAGACCACTTACGAGTTTGGTCAGTATGCTCAGTTGTATATTGATGAGATTGTGCGATTACACGGCATTCCGACAAGCATTATATTCGACAGAGGCACCCAGTTTACCAACCGTCTTTGGCAGAAACTTCAGGAAGTTTTGGGTACCCGTTTGAGTTTCAACACCGCTTTCCTTCCACATACCGATGGTCAGTCAGAAAGGAATTTACAGACCCTCGAGGATATGTTTCGAGCGTGCATGCTTGATTTTGGTGGCAGTTGGGATCGTCACTTTCCCTTAATAGAGTTGTCCTACAATAACGGTTATCAGTAGACGATTCAGATAGCACCTTTCGAGGCCTTGTATGGGAGAAAGTGTCGATCGCCAGTCTGTTGGACCGAACTCAGCGAGAGTAGGATTTTGGGACCTCGGCTAGTTCAGGAGACTGCGGAGAAGATCCAGTTGATCCAGGACAGGATGAGAGCAGCCCAGTGCAGGAAGAAGTCTTATGTCGACCGTCGTCATCGTATACTTGAGTTCGCAGTGGGTGATTATGTTTTCTTATGGATCTCCCCGATGAAGGGCGTGATGAGGTTCGGAAAGAAAGAGAAGGTTAGTACCTGATATGTGGGTCCTTTCGAGATCCTTAAAAGAGTCGGTACCGTTTCCTATCGTTTGGTACTTTCGCCCAGTTTTCCGGATATACACCTCGTATTTCATGTATCGATACTTCGCAAGTACCTTCATGACCCTTCTCAAGCGATTCAGCACCAGACGATCCAGCTGGAGTGCAATCTTTCTTTCACCGAGCAGCCGGTAGTTATTCTGGACCGACAGGTAATGAAAATTCGGTCAAAGGTTTTACTATCCATGAAAGTTCTTTGGCATGGCCCGAATAGCAAAGAGGTACATGGGAAGCCGAAAGCGAGATGCGAATGAAATTTCCCCATCTCTTCAAAGGTATGCGTAGTAAGATTTTAAAATCCGGGGACCGAATTTTTTTAAGGGGGAAGATTGTAACACCTTAAAACGCGATTAGAGTTAATTAAGCGATATAATATAGGTTTTTCATAAACTTAACTAAATTTTTTTTTTTTAAATATTTTTATTTAATTATTTATATACTTGCGATATTTTTAGGCATACACATATGCATGCTAATCTAGCGTTAAGGATATGCTAAACATGTATGGTTAGCCATGGCACATTAATCATATCTTTATGTTATATATATTTTTAGTAAGTAAAAAGGTTTTAGTTTTTATTTTAAAAAGAAAAGAAAAAACATGAAGGTATGGGGGGATATGGAAGTGAGGGGGTACTTAATGAGAAAAGAGAGAGGGAGCATGGCTCTCAAGAGTCAACCCTCTACCCTCATCTCTCTCTTTCAACCTTCAAGTTCTTCTTCCTGTTCTACTTCTCTTCTTCTTCTTCCTCTTCTTCTTTGAAAATCTCTCTCTTGAAAATATTCTCCACCTCAACCTTGAGCCTACACCACTATAAAACTTCACTAAACCCTCCAACCCCTCTTGAGATGCCTTGGAGATTGCATGGTTAGGGTTCCTTCAAGTTTTTAGTGAGGTAATGATCTAAAACTCTTAATTAGGCTCTAAGGGAAGTCTTCTTGTTATCTAATTTCACTAATATACCTTAATGTTTTAGTTTAGTGGTTAATATCGTATTTAGTTAAGCCTAGGGTTTCTGTTCAAATCTTCTATCAACCCCAAAACCTTTTTGAGAAGTTGTCATGACTGAGAGCTAGTCTAGGGGCCACAAACTTAACCCCAAAACCTGAGCCTTCCCTTCATTTTTATGGCCGCAGATTTATTGTTTCTGGCTGCAAATTTCGGCCAGGTTGGGGAGTTGGAGTGTGTGTCTTCATCATGGGTTCTCTGGGACTACATGCAGGCTTATGGCATATGCAACTTTCCCTAATTGCTTGTATAGGAAAATCTAAGATTGTTTACTATATTTCAAGTATTTCGATAAAGCGCGATACAGATTTATCTGACTCTCGTTTAAGTGTTTCGTGTGGTTAGCAGCCTTAGGGGTAGCCTAGGATGTCGCTGCACACATTTAGCCCACTAAGCAAACACATGATAGCTTATGGTGGTTGGTTCGTTAGTTTTGCGTATGTGTTCGTGTCTTATCGGAGAATTTATTAACCTCATGCATTATGGTTTTGTGTGATGCTAGGATCGTTTGCAGGGACTTCGGATGCAGCTAGGAAGGGGAAGAAGGTGGTCGGAATCATATAGCTCGAGAGCGTCCGGTGAGTAGATTTAACATCTACGGGGGAATCGCTTGTATGGCGTTAAGCGTCGATGGTGAGATTCTAGTTACAACTTATACATTTGTGATTGTGCATGAGTATCATAGTGTGCATCCCATTACATGTTATATATTGACATATCCTTAATAGGACACTACACCATTACCGACGGTTCATGTCGCACAAGTACTGATTCATATGCTCACACACACTATTGGTAATTGCCATGATACGCACACTATAGAAATTGCCATGAATAACTACATTGTATTACTTTCTTAATTGGTAGTTATACTAACGTTACTGTACCAGTACACATCATGTCAGTTGCATAAATACATTGCTATTAGTACCATGTTCTATATGATGTTTCATGAGATTTGCGGTTTTCCTAACATGATATTTGATATCCACCATGGGTGTTTTTGGTTCTGGGTTATGAGTATACCCAATTCGAGGAGTGAGGAGGAACCGTCTACAGGAACATGGCGGGCCCGGTAAGGTACCCCGGGGCAAGAAGATTATATAGAAAGGTGATGAGCCCAGAAGGGGAGCACTACCTACCGGTGACTATATGGAAACTCGGCGGATATCCGTAGGATACCGTTTGGAGTTATATAATGAGATGGATATGAGGACCGATCAGAGTGACAGTGCCTGAGATATTGGGATTTGTGTGTCGTTGATTGAAACCGGTTTTTATGATGATTAATTGATGGTATCGCAATTGTATTTCATATTTAGGACTTATTATGAAATGCTCTGTTCATATAGTTGTTGCATCCTGATTTTGTACCTTGCTCATGATTATGTTGCATTCACACTGTTATACATATGCCATCATAACCTCTTAGTTAGAATTTGTCTCTATTTCATGCATACTTACGATTATACGTATGATGTTATTTACTACTTACGAGCTGGCAACTCACCCCCATTGTGCCACAGCGTCTTGCAGGACTGATCTTCGGTGTAGTCGCGGCGGGGCACTCTATTTCTTCTATTTCTGCGGATACTGCTACTTTTAGGCTTGACATATTTTGTAGGTGGGTGGCGAGTATTCATGTGCTTTTTATCTGTACTCTTATGCTTGTATCTAGTACTCTCCATCTACTATATGTATGTTTTGACTTACAGACGAGACTGATAGATTCAATATTTGTATTATATGTGACTCTGGGTGTCGAGCTCGTGTGAGCCGACTTTTGTATTATGTTGTAATGTTTTTTTTTATATTTGCTTATTTCTTTGCCTTTGGCGTCGTATATCTGTTGTGGTTATGTTCTGCCTTTAGGCGTGAGACTTGCTTCCAAGTGGGGATACTGTTTTTATATATTATGTTTTTTATTCGTTTTCGGATCAGTTTTTTCAAAAGAGATGCTGCCGAAATTTTTATTAACAACTTGAGATTTTAAAAAGGTTGATATTTTGAAACAAATATTTTACCACTCTACTTCATTTCACGGTTTAGATTTCTGGGTTTCGGCTTACTAGAGTTTCACTACACCTTTAGACGTTGCGTGATTTAAGTGTCGATTGCGTTCCTAAATTGGGTTGTGACAGTGTATATGTATGTGTGTGTGTGTGTCTGTAACATATGTACCATCATCTCCTGCAACATCTCGAATTTAGAGTTCAGCGTGTCGAACCGCTGCTCCAAACGTCGGTCGCAGGGGTAGAAGAAGTAACCACCGGAGAGGAGGACAACTTTAGATGGGCCCTGCTAGGACTAAGTCTTAGGCCTATCTCCTAACCACTATGGTGCCTTCCATGTACGGCGTCTAAGACAGGGATTAACACGGCCGGATCGGTCTCTGCGATGAAATCAATCCATGATAACTCTGCCTGCTGCACCACCCTCTCCTACACCATGTTAACCATTAAAACATAAGTAAGCCATTTAAATTTAAACTATTCAGAACAAAATTTCATTCGAATTAGAAAAAATATTAACACTTTTGCAATACTCCAGGGTAACCATGTCGGGATATCGAAGCTCGCCCGTGGCCGAATTTGTCGATGTGGCATGGACGGATTGATAGTCCTTCAACACGCTCGGTGTACCATCCTAAACCAGGGTCTGATCTCTTTGCAATGCACCAAAAATTTACATATATAATAATATAACTTTTCATATTGCATTATATCAAAATAGATATATGTAATTCACCGCTGCCTCTATGGCATATGTAATGTTTCTCGAGCCACCCGTGTAAGTAGATCGACCACTTTACGTGGACTTCCGATTCTTCTTGTTTTGAGCGGCCTATTTTTACACAAAAAAATCAGATTTAGTTTTCTAATTAAGCAACGAAAAAATAAATTATATGCTATACACTGAATTGCATTTAAATTACAAACTTGTGGGAGATTGTTAGTGATATGTATGCCCTAGAGGACATTATTGTATGATATAGTGGATGCTTGGAGATATATATATGGAGGACTTTCTTGCTAAACATGATAGTATGCTATATGATTGCATTTATCTTAACATGTTCACTGGTATTATTATACTGTCTCTCATATATGTTGATAAAGCTCTTAGGATGTAGGCTTGACTACCAGGACTATGATGCGAATCATATTACTGGGACCTAGGTAGTCCATAAGCATGTCCTTCAATTGTTCCTAGTCGAGGGAATATCGAGATAGGGCATTGATATTCCAGATTAGACTAGTGTGTACGTTTCTTGACCCTGTATGGGGCGATGGTTGATCCCATATCCATTGGTGTTTGACATCAAAGATTGTACACAGGTGCTCATTAGAGAATGGGTACACCAAATAGGACTCACCGAGAACTCTTAGATGGTACTATACCTATCATCAGGTAGCAATTCTCTAGTAACACTGGAACAGGTTAGTTTGTAGACCCGAGATCGTCATAGAGTCTTGTGTAGTTCCCAATGTGCTTTGATTTCCTTCCTACCATGACTCAAAGGAGTCGTGAAAACATGTGGATTTTAGGTACAGTCCCGAGTCATATAGAGGCAATGAGCAATAGGAGGGGTTTCGTCTCTCCCGGTATAGAGAGTTGATGTTGCGCTATGCTCAATTGGCTATAACAGGAAGTACCTGGCCAGGGCTATTGATAAGATTTATTGATAAGTGTTATCAGTAGCTTCTCATACCGTTATAGGCGTTACATCGGCATGACTTATCAAGTTATTGGGGTCTAATGATTCCACCCCCAGACTCGATATGCGATATATCAGACGAAATGACCGGACTGTACGGTAAGTGTTACCTATAGGCTTCATGAGAGTTTCGACAAGCTTCCTTGTTGATCTTCTATTCTCTCAATACCTGGGTAGCTGTTACGTCCAGCTAATACTGTTGACGGTTTGTGGATGACCGATATGATCATTACCTAATGATGGTGTATTGACAAGTCTTTAAAGTCCCATATAGAAATTTCGTGGTTTAAGCGAAACGAAGTAGGGCACATATGATAATATGCGCCGGGCCCTGATTAAATACGAGTATGAGATACCGTATTGTAATCTGGCGGTTATTTGTTATCGGTTAGATTATATGTGATATAACCGGATTATTGAATCAAGTGTTGATTTGATAATGTGATATACAGATAAATGATATTAGTCGGTTATATGTGATATAACCGAATTATTAAATCAAGTGTCGATTTAATAATATGGTATATATTTATATTTGATATAATTATATATTAACTAATATTATTAGCTCACTAATTAATCTTCATAATATATATATATATAGTATATATATATATTACATGAAGTATGGTAAGGATTTTCTATTTTTAGAAAATAAGGTAGAAAAATGGGGAGACTTTTTGTGTATGGTGTAAAGCATGGGCTTTAACATTTGTTTATTAGTCTTGACTCACTATTCAAGAATGGTTGCAATTTATTATTGAAAAGAATTCCATGCCAGAATAATTGTGAGGTCAAGAAAGAGCCATTGATTCACTTCATTCCATACTTAGCCATTTTCTCGAGGTGAGCTCATGTAATGAGTTTTCTCTCTAGCTCTCTCCATCTTCTTCACCTCCACCTCCAAGCTCAATCCCTCACATGAGTTGTGAACTATTGAGGTTGTGAGAACCCTAGTGAGCAAACAACACCCCTACTTCACCATCGTACACTAGATTAGCGCTTTGGTGTAGTGTGTTTACTTCACTAAAGAGTTTAGTGAAGAGGTAACTTTCATTAGCGGACTTCAGGTGGATCATCTTCGGCACGAAGGTCATTAAAGCAAGTTCGTTCAACCTTCAAGTGGAGCCCAGTAGAGTCGTGTGGACTACAACCCGGAGCTTTAGAAGAGGACACAGTCTACAAAGGTTGTAACCATCCATCGCTTAGTGTAAAGTTTATGATATCATCATAAAAACCCTAATAGTCTAGTTTGATCCTTGTTTAGTGTTCATTAGCACCTAGAAAATTTTCAAATTGCATGTGCGATGCCGGTTTTGACCCTACAGTGGAGCTAGTAAACACTTTCAACGCTCAAACGCAAAAGAGTGGAACAAGAGAGGCCATGTATCTATATCGACCCTGCTAAAGGCAGAAGACTGCAGGAGAGACGCTCTCTCCGTCTCAGGGTCGTCCGCCATAGCTTATAGCAATCATTCTTCATCTCATTCCTATGATACCAGACCTTAGTCTACATATTGGTCATGAGGCTCCAGTAAAGAGCGTGAAGATCAAGCACTCCATCAGGGTGATCGTGATTGGGTATGGACTGAAAGTCTTAATCCGACTTTAAATACAAGAAATTAATGTCTTTAAATTATAAGAGTAAATTTATAGTAAATTTATCTGATAAATCAAATTAAAATATATAATAATACCTGGGCATGCTCCAAGAACAGGGCAAAGGAGCCGGTGTGCTGCTCACCCCAGTCAACGTGAAAAGGATACTTCTTTTGGATGCAGCTCTCATCCTCATATACTTGCCGAACCTCTCGGCATTATCTGTAGTGTAGCGATAATTGGAGGTAAAGAAGAGGGGGAATGGTCCATGCCCCTTAACAGTATCGACCCTCAGCTTGTGGGACTGATTGGGCCTTCGAGTCCCCCTTTCAAACCATGGCTGCCTTACATCTACAAAATATATAGATATACAAGCAATATGAGGACAAAAAATATTTAGAATGCAAGAATTAACGAAAAGCGCAGTGCAATATATACCTCCGGTGACATCAATGATAAACTGATGTATCTTGTTGAATCTCGTCTCAATGTCTTCATCTAGATAGCGGGAACAAAATGTGGTTAATTCATCTAGGAGATAACTTTGCATGATAGAACTCTCTGGTTAATTTCTATTGCGTATATCATTTTTTAGAGTATAAAGCTACCTAAATAAATATATATTAAATAATAAAAATACAAGCAAGTTAGCAAAAAATTTACAAAATGCGTGAACTGAAAAATTCAATGTACCTTTCAACGGGATACATCCATCGATATTGTACCGGTCAAGTAAGTTTATCCTCGGTTGCAAGATGAACCGTCAGGTGTATTATGATATCGAAGAACGACGATGGGAAAATCCGCTCAAGCTTGCACAGTATCAAGGAAATCGCATTTTCTAGCTTCTCCAGCGTGCCAACCTCGATATTTTTAGCGCAAAATTCCTTAAAGAAGCAGCAAAGATCATTTATTACTAGACCAACCGATTCATGAAAGGAAGCACTGAGGGCTAATAGGAGAAAGTGTTCCATAATAACATGGTGATCATGACTTTTCAGCCATCGATCTTGCCTTTCAAAATCTTTATCTTCTTACTAAATAATCCTGAGAAATATATGGGAACTCTCAAATCATGTAATGCCTGCAGGAACTTTTTCTTCTCCGGTTGTGACATATGATACGTGGAATTAGGAAGTAGAAACTTGCCCGATTTACCCGCTATCAGTTTAGGATGCAACTCCTTTCTAATTTCCTATTCTTGAAGATCTATGCAAGCACGGAAATTGTGTTTCGATTTTCCATCTTTACAAAGAAGCAAGTTAAGTATGTGCTTAGATAATCCCTTCACGATGTGCATGACGTCCAAATAATGACGCACTAAATTTGTTGACCAGTACGGTAGTTCATAGAGATACTTAACTTGTTCCAGTATGGTAGAGTGTCATGTCTTGCCGGATATATCTCGAAGGTCACATTATCGTAACCATCCCACTGAGCAATCACGTCCTCTCTGAACAATGGGGCTGGAGTTCCAAGAAGCTCCTGATGACCATCAAAATGAGCACCGTCAAACCTTTAGGGATGGTCTAGTAGTAGGAAACACCGATGACCGCAATAACAAAGCTTCTTGCTATAATTCAACCAAATCGATGTTGTATCTTGGCGACAATAAGGGCATACTTTGTAATCATATATGGACCAACCTGATAGCATTCCATACACAGGAAAGTTGTTAATTGTCCACACTAAAGACACACGTATCGTGAAGGTTGAATCTGTGTTTGCATTATTTCCCGGTGATCTCAGTTGGTTAATAAGAAAAGGCATCATAAAGAAAGATTGATTCATACCCAACCACGGCGACAGATTATAAACTATCATTACAACGGGCCATATGTTGTGGCCTCCACCCATATAGTTGAATAAGCAGAAGCCATCACCATCCAGTCCGAACTTAACATTGTGAGGATCACTACTGAATGTTGTGTGCCTCTTATCGAAATCCTTCCATACCGGCGAATCTCATGGATGACCCATTCTTCCGTCTTCGCTTAGAGTGGCACGGTAATACCAAATCATTGCCACTCTTCTTATACATGAATAGCCTATGCAGCCTCTGTGTTCTGGGAAATTATTATGTTACCTTAACAGGTATATTTGGCTTCTTATCAGATACTTTCGGTTTATACCTATACTCTCCATAGGTGGGCCGCTTTTTCAAATCTGAGTTCTCTTTCTGGTACAGTACGCAATCTTTGGAACATGCAAGAATCTTCTCACATTTCATACCCAAATTAGACATCATCTTCTGGGTTTCATACTAGATCTAGGGCACGTTATTTCCCAAGGCATAGAATCTTTCAGGAACTTGAAAAGCATCATGAATAACCTATTGCTCCATCTATTTAGGCACTTAATCTGGAAAAATTGGACAAACCGTGATACTGTGGAATACTTTGCATTCTTATAAATTGGTCTCCTAGCATCATTCATGTACTTCTTATACTTATCTGCACGCTTTCCTTGGCCGAAAGGAATATCTTCTTCAGTGGGATTAATATCACCAAGAGCGGCATCTACCATATCCTCCATTTCATCTCCTGAAAAGAATTTATCTTCTTCTTCCGTTGTATTACCGGCTTCTTCTTCTACTTCTGCCGCATTACCAGCTTCTTCTTCTCCCCGTGATATAGCCAAGTTGTATAAAATCTGGTAAAACAATGCTTAACGATATGAAACTCTGTGATTTCTATCTTCTGCAAGGACTTATTCCCACACCTGTCGCATGGACAAAGGATCTTCCCCAAGACGATCTTATTATGTTTGTTAGTTATATGTATGCCCTGGATGCCATTATTATACATGTGATGTATATAATAGTGGATACTTGGACATATATAGAGAGGAATTTCTTCCTTGACATGATAGTATGCTATCTGGTTGCTCTTTATCTTAACATGTACACTTATTGCTTCTCTATTACGTGTTGATAAAGCCATTAGGATAAGTACTTGACTACTAGGATTATGATGCAGATCATACTAGTGGGGCAGAGGTAGTCGGTAAGTACATCCTTCAACTATTCCTAGTCGTGGGAGTATCGAGACGGGGCATTGATATTCCATAGTAGACTAGCGTATACGCTTCTCGACCCATATGATGGGTGATGGATGATCCCATATCCATTGGTGATTGATATCAGAGATGGTATATGGGTGCTCAGTGGAGACTGGGTGTACTGAAAGGACTCGCCGAGAACTCCTAGATGGTATTATACCTATCGTCAGATAGCAGTTCTCTGGTGACACTGGTACAGGTTAGTCTGTCGACCCGAGATCATCATAGAGTCTTGTGTGATTCCCACTGTGCTTTGATTTCCACCTTACCATGTTCAAGAGATAGTGCAAAACGGTGGTTTTTGGGTACAGTCACGAGTCACTTGGAAGCAATGAGCGATAGGAAGGGATTTCGTCTCTCCCGGTATTGGGGGTTGATGTCGCGCTATGCTTGATTGGTCATAACAGGAAATCCCTTGTCAGGGTTGCTGAGATCTACTAGTAGGTGTTATCAGTAGTTTTTCTAACCGTTACAAGCCTCACATCGGAATGACTTATCAAGCTATTTGGGTCTGACATTTACCACCCCATGGTTGTGATATGCGACATATCTGACGAAGAGACCGGACTGTACGGTAGTGTTACTTATTGGATTCGCAGGAGTATGAGTAGGCTTGCTTGTTGATCTTCTGATCGCTCAATACCTGGGTAGCCGTTACGTCCAGCTAGTACCACTGACGGCTTGTGGGTGCTTGATGTGATCATCACCAACTGTCGGCGTATTGGCGAGTCTTTAGAGCCTACACAGAGGTTTCACTGGCTAAGGCAAAATGAAGTAGGAGCACATATGTGATATGTGCGGGACCGAGATTAATGCGCGTATGTGATACCGTATTCTATTCTCGCGATATATGATATCGGGTGGTTAATGTGATATAGCTGGGCTTTCGAATCAAGTGTTGGTTCGATAAGTTGATACATATGATATTAGTCGGTTATATGTGATATAGCCGGATTATTAAATCAAGTGTTGATTTAATAATTTAATGTATAATTATATATTTGATATATTAATTTACATTAACTAATATTAGCTCACTTAAGCATTTCTTTTTCTCACTTATGTACACTTAGTATATGTGTGATATATATCAATGTACATCTTTTGTGTCATGCTAGATGCCACATGCTACATGTGTGTATGAGACTCACACCATGATTATAATAATGTAAGGTTTTATTTATTTAAAGTAAATCAAATTAGTTGGAAATTAGTCACATGGTAGAAGCTTGTGGAACCATTGACCAAATCCACTAATTTTTTTACTTGAAGATATTTATTAACCTAACCATTATTGTTTAGCCATGGTTTAGTCTCTACGAGGGTTAGTATATGATATTAACTCACCCATGGTTCCCATTCTACACTTAAATTTTTTCCATGGTTACCTTTCTTCATCTCTTTCCTTTAGCTCTTTTGCAATTTGGGAGGTGAAGAAAATCAGTGAGAAAAATATTTCTAAAGTGAGCAAAATTCCTACTTCATTATGCTCTACTAGATTAGCCATTTAGTTTAAGGTGTTTCCTTCACTAATTCCATATTAGTGAAGAGGTAGCTTGAGTTGGTGTCTCCTCAACGTAAATCATCTTCGGCCACGAAGACTTCAAGCAAGCTTGTTTCTTTCATCTTGTGGAGCATTTCTAGAGTCCGGAAGTTCACTACTTAGAGCGAAGGGACTACTACATGGAGCAATTGAAGTGAATGACCGGTCTACAAAGGTTGTATTTCTTGTTCACTTAGATGTAAAGATTTTTACATGTTCTATTGTCTAATTCTCTAGTTAAGATTCTAGGTTAGGGTTCTTTAGCTTGCAATTTTTTTAAAATGGAATGGATGATGCCTCCCGAAACCCAGCGGCGACCTAGGGAACCCAGCAGTGGTATCAGAGCTAAGGTAGAGAATTAGACGATATTTGTAGAATTACAAAACGAAACAACTCCGGAACACTCGAAATAAAAATCTAGTTTCTGTTGAAATTTTGAAGGTGTCAAATTTTTTTTAAGCAGTTGCAGAATGTTATATAAGATGTAACATGAACACCACAGAAACTTGAGCCCTCCTCACCGGATTTTGGCCGGCGACATGACTGAAAATTCCGAGCTCGCCGGTATTCTAGATGCATTTTAGTTTCAAATTTTTGTGCTATTCTAGTCTCTGGGTTTTGGTGTTTCAGGTGTTGCTTGTTTTTACTGATATTACATGTGATGTTATATTTCTGTAAAAGCAATTCGGAGTGTTTCGTAGTCGTAATTCTAACATAGTTTCGGGTTATTTAGACGACGTTAAAAAGTTCGAACGGATATCAATAGCCCATTTTCTCCCTCGCTGGAAATTTTTCAAGAGTTGGATTTTTCCAAATTTAAAATCTTCAAAAAATCATGCAAGTGTTTTCTATGGACCCTCTAGAAGAACGAAACCCTAACTCGATTCTGTGACCGTCGGAACCGCCACCAAACCTTAGGGTTTATGGTAGTTCCGCAGGGCCATAGGTGAGGCAAGGGACCCTTCTACGGTTGGTCCATAAGTGCTGTGGCATGTTCTGAGTCTTTTTAAACTGCGCTCAAGTGTTGAGCTCTTTGCGAAATTTTAGGTTTTTTTTTATTCGATCGAAAATTTTATCGTCTAGCTATCTGTGATTGTGAAAAAATACTTGGAATCCACAATATTTAGTTTTATGAAAACTAATTGAATTTTATAAATCTAGCAATTCAGTCTCATTTGATCGGTTGCCACGGGATTATGAAGTGGATCAAAAGTCCGTCGCAATTACGTAGCATACGTGGATACTCACCGGGTAACCTTACTAGATAGCCACGCCCTATAGCCCCGACCAAATAACTGTAGGAGAACCCCATCGCTAAAAGCATCCGTTCGGGTGCTCGCAGCCGCGGTGTTCCTCCTAAGTGCACCTCGTCGAGAGCATTAGGGGTGCGGCCGTCTACTAAAGTTTTCGACGAGCATTCGATCAGGTTGTCGGGAATCTTGTTGAATTACCCGACTTGTTATTGGAAAGTGTTTTCAATATCGAGACTAAAATTTATGGTTTATAATTGTTAGGCATGTGATATCTAAGGAATTCATTTGGTTAGGCATGAAATCCAAAGTATGTGATACATTGGGTTTATGATGTCTTAAGTGGTTGCGGATTCCAATTGTTGTAGTTTTTCACTTTCTTTCTGCGACCGTAAGTGTAATATGTGGTATATCGCCAGTTTCGTTGCTATATATCAACGGAAATTGGGATAAACATATTTACTTATGTTGATGACATGTGATGTTATGTGTTGCTGTGATATGTTATATTGGATCGGCGTGTTTTGAATAGGCGGGGTTTTTTATATGAGATAAGAGTTTTTCATTTTCATTCATGTAGAGACTTGTATGTAATATTCTTTTATTGGGGTGCTTCCGGGTTGAGGATGATGTCACCATTTGATGTACATTATTTACTTTTCCGCATTAGGATAGACCCAAGGAGGGGAGCACAAGTAACCGGGTTCTAGGGTCCAGTGGGAAACCATCTCGAGGAATCGAGACTGGGTCTCCTAACTCTAGAATTGGGAGGGTTGCTTGCCGCTCTTGTAGGGGTCTAGGGATGTGGGTTTGGCTATTCATCACGACCATGGAATCCGCGTTTTTATTGGCTTAAATAAAATACGGAATTTCTAGTATATCCAATATTTCATATATGTTCTTCTGGTGCTGATATTCTGTGATGTGATCACTTAATATTCTGAGATGAATGCTTATATTATATATATGATATATAATAAATATTTCTACTTTCGTTTCTTCTGTGATGCTTAGGAATCATAATTGATGGGACTTCATTAATGAGATTAATGAAATAAAAGAAAACTAAAGATGTTGTAGAAACCTGTTCTAAAAACTGGTAGCTCTAGTTCTTGCTTTGCATAGCGGTATTCCTTGCAGGATATCCAGCACCTTATTCGATAAGGAAATAGCCGAGATCCCTTCACCAGGAGTGACCTCTTTAGCGAAACTAGCAGATACTACAACCCACTCGGTTTTGTTTTTTATTGCTTCTCTGGTTCTTGTTTTGCATAGTGGTATTTGTGAAATATCTAGCACCTCATTCGATGAGGAAAGAGACGAGATCTCTTCACCGGGAGTGCCTCTTTAGAAAAACTAGTAAAAGCCTAAAAAACACTCATATTCAAAACCACTTGATTCTACGACGATATCAAGTTCATTACGCGAAAGGTTTTCTTTAAAACCTGTCGTAGCCCTCCGTCATTTCAGATAAGTACTTTTTAGTATTCGTGTTGCGTTTTTTGACCTTAGCCAAGGCGTAGTGTGCGGCAGCTAATTAGTTCTTATCTGCAGCATATGATGCGATTGAGTTAGGGTAATCGTACGGCTTTGTTGACCTTAGCCAAGGGTCGTACGGGTGGGTTTAATTCAATCATGAAATGACGGGTTGAATTTAGCTAGCGCTTATGATTTGTTGACCATAGCCAAGGTCATAAGTTGCTAGGAGAAAAAAATTATCGGGAATTTCAAGTGTTGAGATTTGCAATGAGATTCCATACCTTCTATGAGATAGTTGAATCCCGATACCCATTTCGAGTAAGAGTTACTCCTGGGAGTGATTTTCACATTACAATTAACCAATCAAGTAGGTGTCTAGAAAGGTGTTAACGGGATATGCCCCTGGGAAAACAAGGTTTATTTTAATTAGGTCCGTGCGAAAGCACGGGGAACCTCCCTCAAAGTACCGACACTTGCCTGGCCGAAAGATTGAAGAACTTGTAGGGTGTAATTAATCCCGGCTAGTCTTACCTTTTCGAGTTTGAAGGAAGATTTGATAAAAACAGTGGGATCCATCCTGATTATATAAAACAATAACCAATCTGATCTTACAAGAGCATACACAGAGTGTTCTCTCTCTCTCTCTCCCCCCCCCCGGTAGCTACCATAGCATGCCTTAATCAAGATTATAATATGGATGTTTTGACCGAACCTGCTTATTATACTGAGCTGGGGAACATTGGTTATGTTCTATCTTATAATTGTTATAAGTCTGAGCAGGAAATAGGGAAATATCCGGATTCCTACGCGACCCAATCGAGGAAAAAAGCATGTTGATGCAAATTCTTCGGGTGTGTTCATTACCAAGAACTGTTTCTCAGTATCCTCTACGTGCTAGGTATGAGATACCGGATTAGGATCTCACATATGTAATCTGTTACATGGGCTACAGAAAGGTAGAGAACTGGGATTGGGTAATATGTCTCTAAGTGTTGGAGAATGGTGCAATTGATGCAGCCAAATCAGTTGGCAAATATCACCTTGTATTACCAAGTGGTAAATACATTGATTCTGAACGAATGTTATTACATACAGAACCTGATATACAATATTATATCAGATTCTTTATTAAGTTAAAGAAGAATATAATTCTGTATGGGAGGATAATGTTGTGAGCATTCTCCTGAATCAAGAGTTGATTGGATCAGACGCGTTATGTAATGGCATATATGTTCTAAATCAAACCACAGTTCAAACTATATAGAAAACACACAAGAGGAGTAGTTCAGAAATGAACAAATCCTTCTTGTGGATTTGTAGACTAGGTCATATCAATGTGACACGACTAGCTTGTTAGTTATATGTATGCCCTAGAGTCCATTATTGTACATGCGATGTATATTATAGTGGAGGCTTGGATATATATAGAGAGGACTTTCTTGCTTGACATGATAGTATGCTATCTGGTTGCTCTTTATCTTAACATGTTGACTTGTATATGTGATGTTGTCTTGCTCTCACATGTTGATAGAGCCCTTAGGTTGTGTACTTCACTATCAGGACTATGATGGAGATTATACTAGTGGGAGCCAAAGATAGTCCACAAGTACACCCTAAATCTGTTCCTAATCGAGGGTGTATCGAGACAGGGCATCGAAATTCCGGAATAGACTAGCGTGTACGCATCTTGACCCATATGATGGGTGATGGACGATCCCACATCCATTGGTATACGGGTGCTCAGTGGAGACTGGGTACACTGAACTGACTCGCCGAGAACTCCTAGTTGGTATTATACCTATCGTCAGATAGCAGTTCTCTAGTGACACTGGTACAGGTTAGTCTGTAGACTCGATATCGTCATAGAGTCTTGTGTGATTCCCACTGTGCTTTGATTTCCACCTTACCACGTTCATGAGAACGTGCGAAACGGTGGATTTTGGGTACAGTCCCAAATCACATGGAGGCAATGAGCGATAGGAGGGGATTCGTCTCTCCCGGTATTGGGGGTTGATGTTGTGCTGTGCTCAATTGGCCATAACAGGAAATTCCCAGGCCAGGGATGATACAAAGTTTTACTGATAAGTGTTATCAGTAGTTTCTCGACCTGTTATGAGCCTCACATCGGCACAACTTATCGGTTATTGAGGTCTGACGTTTACCACCCCTATACTGGATATCCGACATATCAGACGAAGAGACCGGACTGTACGGTAGTGTTACTGATATGCTTTTGCAGGAGTTGAAGCGGGCTAGCTTGCTGATCTTCTGATCATTCAATTCCTGGGTAGCCGTTACGGCCAGCTAGTACCACTGACGGCTTGTGGGTTCTTGATGTGATCATCACCAACTGCCGGCGTATTGACGAGTCTTTAGAGTCCTACACAGATGTTTCACTGGCTAAGGCAAAACGAAGTAGGGGCACATATATATGATAGGTGCAGGACCGAGTTTAATACGAGTATGCGATACCGTATTCTATTCTCGCGATATAGTTTATCGATCGGTTATATATGATATAGCCGGGTTATCGAATCAAATATTGATTCGATAAGTCGATACTGTATCGGTCGGTTATATGTGATATAGCCGGGTTATCGAATCAAGTGTTGATTCGATATAATGATACAAATAATATTAGTCGGTCATATGAGATATAACCGGATTATTAAATCAAGTTTTAATTTAATGAATTAATGTATGATTATATATTTGAAATATTAATTTACATTAACTAATATTAGCTCACTCAAACATTTATTTTTATCACATGTGCACACTTAATATATATGTGATATATATTAATTGTGTTTTATTTATGTGTCATGGTTGATGATACATGCAATATTGGTGTATGAGACTTACACCATGATGAAGATAATGTAGGTTTATTTATTTATTGTAATTCAATTATTAGGTAGAAATTTGTCACATGGCATGAAGCTTCATGAAGTTTTGAGACTATTTGACTTAGTCCACTAGTTTTGTCTTACACTAGATATTTGTTAACCCAACCATTATCTAAACTCATGGTTAAGTCTCTACAAGGGTAATATTAGATATTTTCGCATCCATGGTTACCATTCTCTCTCACAACATTATCTCTCTTGATCTTCTTCCTCAAAACTCAAGAGCTCTAGGTTTTGTAAAAGTGAGAAATTTTAGTAAGAAAAAGAAATCCAAAGTGGGCAAAAATCCTACTTCATCATCCTCTACTAGATTAGCACTTTAGTATAGGGTGTTTGCTTCACTAATCGCACATTAGTGAAGAAGGTAACTTGGGTTAGTGTCTCCTCGACGTAGATCATCTTCGGCCTCAAAGACTTCAAGC
The DNA here is from genome assembly GCA_030015575.1 of Agapanthus africanus. Taxonomy (NCBI): domain Eukaryota; kingdom Viridiplantae; phylum Streptophyta; class Magnoliopsida; order Asparagales; family Amaryllidaceae; genus Agapanthus; species Agapanthus africanus. The sequence continues at coordinate 386,675,559 of CM057349.1, read as the reverse complement.
AAATTCGTTGCTTTCTTCTCATGGAGCCATTCAAGAGTCCGCAAGATCACTTCATCGCAGCGAAGGGACTACTACTAGGAGCTATTGAAGTGAAGGATTGATCTACAAAGGTTGTATTTCTAGTTCACTTAGATATAAAGTAGTTTACATTTAGTTTTGTATGATTCTCTAGTTAATGATTCTAGTTTAGGGTTCTTTAAAATGACAAATTTTTAAAAATGGCATGGACGATGCCTTCCGAAACCTTACTGTCGTTGATAGGAACCCTGCATAGCTAAGTTACATAAGGATGAATATTAGAATCTGTTTGAACTTTCATCTTATGATACTTGCCAGTCATGTCACTGTAACGTTTCTGAAATCGTTATGCAATTTTTTCCATTTTAGGGTAAAATAGTCGGCATTTTCCGTTTTAACCCGATAGTGATCAAACTTCTGTATAGACTTGTTTGCAACTAGTTTTACTAGAATGAAGATAGTTTGCGGGTTTTGTGGGTCACTTGGAAGTTTTGGTTCACTTTGATATTTTCCCTAATTAAAGTATTATTTTTTAAGTTGTTAATTATATACTTAATTAGTGGTAATTACAATTTTGGCTTGGGTTATTTATTTCTAGTGTGAATCTATGCTAATCTAATCATTAGATTAAGCTTAATCCATTCCTGCCAAAATATCTGGATATTTATAATTTAAATTGAAATTTTTAAAGAAAGGAAATGATGTGGCTTTGGATATTTAGTGCATTTATTGCAATTATCTTTGTTTTACACTAGATATTTCCACACTTTCACAAAACCCCCCTCACCTTTGCATCATGGCTGACCCAAGCCCTTGCTGCCCTCTTCTCTTTCCTTGCTCATTTCTTCATCTCCAAGCTCCAAAAATTCATCAAAAATCATGAAATATTCACACAAACTCAAATACAAATCCATACTCCTTAATTTTTAGCCTAAACTAGCTTAGTTCTTCATTAAAGTTAGCATTTTGGGAGGATATTTTAGAAATCAATTTGCAAGTTTGTGATCTTGTTTGTGAGGTATAAATCCTAACCCTAATCCTTTATTGTTGTTTAAATCCTTAAAACTTGCTTATTTAGATGTTTAATATAGCTTCAAGTTCATGTTTAGTTCATTCATGAAAAGGATTATGATTTTCAAGTTAGGGTTTTGATGTGTTTAAGTGGTTAAGCAGGATGTGTAGACTTGGAAAAGTTAAGCAAATTGTGAGAATGATATTTGTTATTTTTCCTAATTGTCTTTTAAGCTTAATCGCAAACTAGGTTTTTCTAAATCATTTTTGGGTAAGATTAAAATTATGAAAATGGTTTGGATCACTAAGTTAAGCTATTTTGTGTTGTTGGAAATTGCTAGAATTGTTAAATTTCCAGCTTTGTGTTAAAACTAGCTAAAATGATATAAACTGCTTACTAGGTTTTGGGTAAAAACTAGACGTGGGTTTTGAAGGATGTGGTGATGATGTATATATTATTATCAACAATAATTATATGTGTTGTGAATGAGTATTGGTGCGATTGGATTTTCGGCATGGCAGTTTTCATTTATAGCGACCCTAGTGAGGATTTTGGCTATGTTTTCCGGTATTTGGACTTCTTGGTTTTGTGACTGGATATTGTATTTAGTCGTTGGACGTTTGTACATCAATGACAAGGGTTGTTTGGTAGTTTTGCATGTGTAGACTATAGGTTCTAACCTATGAGCGCACCGCGTGCCGTATTGGATTTCGGAACTTATTGTTGATACATTTGCGATTTGATATTGATTGTAGGTACCTTCGCGTGGATTCCGAGACGACAAAGCACATCGACTTCGGCTAAGCAAGGAGAATTGTTGTATATAGATTTAACATCTACAGGGGAATCGCCCGCATGGCGTTACGCGTCAGGGCTAGATATGATATGATATTAGCCGTATGTTTATATTGCACATATAGAGATTGTGCATAAAACTTCATTGCATATTATTACTTATTGTGCTTAAACTTGTACCCTTGGACACAGCACTATTATTGACGGTTTATGTTGCCCGAGCACTGATGGTATGCCATTCACACCGTCAATAATTGCCATGACACGCACAACACCTATGCATACGCGATATTGTATTGGTTAGGGACTTGAGACAAAATCCTTATTTTTATTGTGGATATGACATATAGCATACCTGTATATCTACATGCTTACATATATGCCTTGACATGCCTACATACTAGTTACCTATATACCTATATGGTATTGTATCATTAGTGATAGGTATATACACATATGAGACATAGCTACGTGTACATCATGCATACATACTTGTACATATACCTGGAGGGTATTACATCATTATTGATAGGTAGATACATATATCTTGCTATGCCAACGTAGTTACATATACCTGGATATAGCTACATGTTCACCTTTATTTGATGTTGTATAGACTTGGAGAAATTAGAAACCGCACGATATATAATAACTTGTTGCAGTTTGATAGCGGTTTTTCCTTCATATGCTCACATTACTGTTTTATGTTGCATATGTTATATTCATGAAATTTCGCAATTAGATATGGATTCCACATGATGTTTTCTGGATTTGAGGACCGTGGTGGTTTTCATGAAATTATGAAAGTATTCTTATTTTTTACTTGATATTTGTATGAATCCACTCAGAGATTTTTTTAAACCGATACAGGATCGAGAGTGTCGATGTTGGGCCACTTAAGATTCGGAGGACCTATATACCGATACGTGGAACAAAAGTGTCGAGGTGAGACACTTTGGTTTCAAGGAACGTATAGATATCAGAAAACCGATACGTGGATCACGGGTGTCGATACCGGACACTTACGATTCGAGGAACGTATGAATATGAGAAAGATAGATACGTGGATTACGGGTGTCGATACCAGACACTTATGATTCGAGGAACGTATGGATATGAGTATTTATGTGCCGATGCTAGACACTTGTTTTCATAATATTTTTACTCCTAAGTATATATAACAGTGGAATGGGACGCTGTTATATATATATATATATATATATATATATATATATATATATATATGTATCAGTGGAATGGGACGCTGATATATATGTATACATATCTAATTTATATACATCATCATAATGACCTTGCAAATATTCTTATTCACGATATGAGGGCCGATGTGATGGCCGATATGGGGGCCGATGTTATGGCCGATATGAGGGCCGATTTGAGGAAACTGGTATTTGGATTGTCTAGATGGACACTGGTCCGCCACGATGAGGATTCCGTGAAGATGACATGTTTTATCCCATACCCCGCATTTATTTTTTATGCATTGCTTCATGTATTAGTAGTACCTGATAGAGTACCTTTCATGACTGTTGCATATACATATTGCCATTTATTGTTATCATCTTGCATATGATAGATTAGCGCAGTACGTGCGTACTTGCGTTTACCTGCATATGATATTTACTATTCACGAGTTGGCAACTCACCCCCGTTGTGCCACAGTTCTTGCAGGTTGACCACATGGATCAGTTGCGGCATCGCTGGAATACAGCTGTTTTCGGGTGAGTTGCTTGTGGTAGGTGGTACATGTTGGATCGTGCACCTCTTGTATTCATTATTCATATTGTATCTAGTCACTCCATCAAATCGAAAACTAGTAATTGTATATGTTGCCGATTTAGAAGACTTGTAGTTGCGAGACTTGAGCGATGGGTTTTATGTTCGCTTTTGGGGTTGATGTCTTGCTTTCCTTTATTTCCTTATCTGGATCTTCACCGTTGGGCGTCGTATATTTGTTATTTATACTTGTGGTGGTTGTTTCCGCCGTTGGGCATGATTTTCTCCCGTTTGGGATGCTTTATTTATATTCTGTGTTGTACCCATTTTCGGAATTAGTTTTTACAAGGGAGGTGCTGCCCAAATTTTCAAAAGACAAAACATGATTTACTATACCTTTATTTCAAGCTTCACCTCTTTATTTCTTAAAAAGGTTTAGATTTCTGGGTTTCAGCTTACTTGAATTACGTTACACCTGTAGACGTCGCATGATTTAGGTGCTGATCGCGAGCTAATATTTTGGGTCGTGACAGTCATAAAGGTAAAGTGACCAATACTCCGTTTACTGGAAACAGAGAAAGAGTTATTGAACTCTTGGGACGGATACATAATGATGTATACGGTCCGATGTCTACAAATGCCTGGCTTGGTTCTTCATACTTCATTATATTCACTGATCATCTCTCAAGATTCGGACATATGTTCCTGTTGAAACACAAGTCTGAAACTTTTGAGAAATTCAAGAAATATAAGCTTGAAGTTGAGAACCAGACGGGTAGAAGTATTAAGTCCTTCAATGTAATCGAGGAGGAGAATACTTGGTCATGGAGTTCCTGGATTTTCTAAACAGAGAATGGGATTCTCTCTCAGCTTACTCCTTCGTATACACCACAGCATATTGGTGTATCGGGGCGGAGGTATCGCGCCCTATGAGATATGACGTGCTCTATGATGAGTACTGCTGAGTTACCTGTTTCCTTTTGAAGTTATGCACTTGAGAAGCTGCGTACCTATTGAATGGGGTTACATCCAAATCAATGCCTACCACTCCATATGAGATATCGAATGGGAAGAGTCAATGTCTTAAACGAGTTAAGATATGGGGTTGTCCGGCCTATGTTGGAAAGCAAAATCCGAACAAGCTCGAGGCAAGGTCAGTTCTCTATAAGTTTATTGGGTATCCCAAAAATTTACGAGGGAATATCTTCTACCACACCGAGGAGAAAAAGGTGTTTTGTTTCTCAGCATGCCGCCTTTTTAGAAAAGGAATTTCTTATGCAGAAATTAGTGGTCATAAGGTAGAACTGGAAGGAGTTCCAGCTGGATAAACTAACAGCTGATGATTTGGTAAAACCAAAGGATTCAATAGTCTCCAACGAACCTCAGCCTCTCTGCGAATCTGGTAGGGTTCCTCATCCACCTGAGAGATACTATGGTTTCCTCGGTGACGGTAGGAGCAAGGATTGCATCATGGTAGAAAATGACCCAACTAGGTTCAGGCAGGCCATCATGAGTGGGGACTCTGTGAAATGGCTGATGCTATGCGATCAAAGATGGAATCTATGTACACCAATAAAGTATGACTTTGAATGTTGCACCTGAAGGGGTAAAACCCATAGGGAGCAAGTGGGTCTTGAGAAGATTCTTGGTGTAGATGGAAAAGTTGAGACTTTCAATGCTAGAATTGTAGTAAAAGGCTATCGTCAATAACCAGGTGTGGTTTATGATGAAACCTTTTCTCCAGTGGCTATGCTTAAGTCCATCAGGATTAAAGCACATATCGCGGAGTTGGAATATCTATTTTGATGTGGCGGTCAAAGTGTTTGACTTCATCAAAAAGGTAGATGAACCTTATATATACAAGAAGGTTGTAGAGAGCAAGATTGTCATCCACGTATTGTACGTAGATGACATACTCTTGATAGGAAATGGTTTCCTATGCTACACTCAGTCAAGCTCCTCTTATCACAAGGATTCTCCATAGAAGATCTGGATGATACCTACTACATCTTGTAGATTATGATCTATGGTGATAGATCTAAGTGGATATTGGGAGTGTCCCAAATCCAGGCACATTAACACCATACTAAAGGGGTTTAGTATGGAGAATTCTAAGCATGGTGGTTCGCCCACTTACTCAGGAATCACTCTCTCCAAAAAAAAGATGTCTTCCAAGACTGATTTGGAGAGAGCTCACATGCAAGGGATATCATATGCTTCGTCAGTAGGCTATACCATATATGTGATGTTATGTACCAGACCAGATGTAGCTGACTCACTAGGTGTAGTGATCAGGAATCAATCAGATCTTAGGAGAATCACTGGACAGCTGTATAGGACATTCTTAAGTACTTGAGAAACACTAAAGAAATGTTCTAGGGATTTGGTAACGGTGAACTCCAGTGGGAGTCCTTTACCAATTCAAGCTCCCAGAGTGATAAGGTTGACAGAAAGTCGGTCTCGGGCTTTGTCTTTACCCTCAGTGGAGGGACGGCATGTTGGAAGAGTTCTAAGCTAGATACCGTGACAAACTATACGATAAAGGTTGAATACATCGCTACCAACGATGCTACCAAAGTGGATGTCTGCATAATTCTTGTTCATGAGATGAACATGGTTCCTACCATTGAGCGTCCAATAACTGTTATTGTGACAACAATGGAGTTATGGCTTTGGCCTAGGAACGCCAGTCCCATCAGCGATCCAGACATATTTTGAGGAAAGTATCACATGATCAGGGAGATGGTTGATCTCCAAGGGATCGAGGTAAAGAGATTTGACGCGAAGGATAACACGGCGGATCCACTCACATAAGCTTTTCCCTAGAGAGACTTTTATGGGGTGTTGAGTATGAGATACTACAACAAATGGGCTTAATGCAAGTGGGAGATTGTTAGTTATATGTATGCCCTAGAGGCCATTATTATACATGTGATGTATATAATAGTGGATGCTTGGACATATATTGGGAGGACTTTCTTGCTCGACATGATAGTATGCTATCCGGTTGCTCCTTATCTTAACATGTACACTTATTGTCTCTCTATTACATATTGATAAAGCCTTTAGGATGAGTACTTGACTATCAGGATTATGATGCAGATCATATTAATGGGGCAGAGGTAGTCGGTAAGTACATCCTTCAACTGTTCCTAGTCGTGGGAGTATCGAGACGGGGCATCGATATTCCAGAGTAGACTAGCGTATACGCTTCTCGGCCCATATGATGGGCAATGGATGATCCCATATCCATTGGTGTTTGACATCAGAGATGGTATACGGGTGCTCAGTGGAGACTGGGTACACTGAACGGACTCGCCGAGAACTCCTAGATGGTATTATACCTATCGTCAGATAGCAGTTCTCTGATGACACTGGTATAGGTTAGTCTGTCGACCCGAGATCGCCATAGAGTCTTGTGTGATTCCCACTGTGCTTTGATTTCCATCTTACCACGTTCAAGAGATCGTGCAAAACGGTGGTTTTTGGGTACAGTCCCGAGTCACATGGAGGCAATGAGCGATAGGAGGGGATTTCGTCTCTCTCGGTATTAGGGTTGATGTTGCTCTATGCTTGATCGGCCATAACAGGAAATCCCTGGCCAGGGTTGCTGAGATCTATTGGTAAGTATTATCAGTAGTTTCTCGAACCGTTATGAGCCTCACATAGGCATGACTTATCAGGCTACTGAGGCCTGACGTTTACCACCGCCAGGCTGTGATATGTGACATATCTGACGAAGAGACCGAACTATACGGTAGTGTTACTTATTGGATTCACAGGAATATGAGCAGGCTTTCTTGTTGATCTTCTGATCGCTCAATACCCGGGTGGCCGTTACGTTTAGCAGACCTCTTGCGGTTTGTGGGTGACTGATATGATTGTTCATACCACAATATTGTATTATCATATTCCCCTTTCTTATTCGTTTTATAAATAAACAGGTGCTTTTGACGCATGTCTGCTACATATTACAGGTTACAGGTTCTGGGACAGAAAATAGTGAAAACGATGAAAAGACGATGCAAAAGTGGACTTTGACCAACAAACAGAAGACTCTTGATCAAGCCTACATCAAAGATAAAATTCACAATGTACAAGGCAATGCAACGTCCAAGATTACAAAGCGAACGGTTAAAAGTCCACCGCAATTATTCACTAGAGATCTGGAAGAAACATAGAAGCTATTTTAATAAAAGAACCAAAGAATAAGGAAGCCCAAAAACAAAAGAGCCAACAAAAGAAATTTCAAGGCCCAATACTTCCTTTTAAAGAGACAGAGACATAAAATTTTACCAAAGCTTGGAATCTACTTTGACTAGGTCTTCCTAAAGGTATTTTGGTAAATTCAGACGTGCGAATCAATTGTAACCTAGGGTTTCCTATCCTCTATAAATAGGAACTCTAAATCATTGTATTCTTTTCATGCCTCCCTTCATTAATAAATTTTAGAATTCTTTTGGAGAGCATCGGTGCCTCTTTTCATTTCATGAATTCAGATCTGACAACCCTGTGTTGATATTTGGAGAGAGCCATCTATAAGTAGTTTTATTTAATTGCTCTTGTTTAGATTTTAATTCCTTTCCTTAGATGTTAGTTTTGGGGAAGGCTTTCGAGAGATGAGATCTCTCATCCCTTTTTTACCCATCACATATAATCAACAGGACTCCATGCATACACGCATACACCGCACCCTGCGGCACCCTATCCCTCGAGATAGCGGTGATATCGTAGTATAAAGGCCCGGTTGCGCGTGTTTTCCATGGAGGTTAGGGAGTTGGCCAACCATATCCATCTTCCACAACACAAATGGCCAAGGGGAACTTAGGGGTGTTAATTCAGTAGCGGGTAGCCGAGGGATGCTACCAAAGAGTTGGCAGGTCTTGCACCTTCTACCATCTTTTCTGCGTCTTGGTGTGTAGTCGGCTAGTAATACCCCTGCAACAATGTCTTTTGAACTAGACCGCAGACCCCTTGATGTGCTCCTCCGACTCCTTCATGTATCTCTCGAAGGACGTAATCTGCTTCGTCGAGATCGACACATCGGAGTAGAGGTTGGATGTACGATTTTTTGTACAGGATTTCATTGCTCCATACGAAGTGATGAGCTTTCATACGGAGCCGGCGTGCCTCAACCCGGTCCTTAGGGAGTACTCCATCCTTAAGGAACTCCACAATGGGTTTTCTCCAATCCGGGATATCCCCTTAAGTGGTGTAGATCCGGTGTATTACTTCTCTATCTTCCACGCTGGGTTGTGGCAGGACTTCGAAAAGGATGTTTCTTTTGTGATTGGCCGAATAAGAAGAGGCGAGTTTTCTTAGCGCATTGGCCTTGCTGTTCGTGCTCCTGGGAATCTGTTCTACCTAGACCTCGTTGAAATTTCTCCAAAATCTTTTTACCTCCGTTAGGTATTTCATCATCTGGGTTCCCATGCTTCGAAACGTTCGGTCACCTGGTGATTGATTCAAAAATATTTCTAAACCGCAATCAAGAACGGCGTCGCTTGGTAGCTAGCCAGTGAGTACGAGTCGGTCCACAGGGATTTTGTTAATTTCCTAATCGCTCTTACGAGTTAATTCCGAACGGTGTGAACGGATTTCTTAAATCTAAGAACTAAATTAATCTAGATCTAAATCTTGCTAGGGTTAGATTTAGGTTAAATTTGGAAAGTCAATAAATCTCACCGCTTACTATACCCATATTAAGATCTATTAGGAGTTATGGTAATTATTAATAAAGGGGATTAGAACCATCGGAAAGATGTTTCTTCCTCTAGCTTCTTGTCCTTCCTTTATCAATCCTTACCCTAACCTCCATTGAAAACATGCTCAACCGGGCCATTATACTACGGTATCGCTGCTACCTCGAGGGATAGGTTGCCGTAGTGAGCGGTGTGTGCATGTATGCATGGAGTCCTATTAATTACATGTGATGGGCAAGAAAGGGGTGAGAGATCTTCATCTCTCAAGCCTTCCCCAAACCTAACCCTAACAAGCGAGGAGACTACTCGCTCATTAGGGAATTGAAGAACAGATATAAACTATCTATCTAGAGCAAGGAATTAAATCTAAATTAGGGAAAGAATAGAAATTACCTAGGGCAGATAATAAATTTAACCTAGAGCAGAAAAATAAATTAAGAACTTATAAATTGATGCTCTCCAAAAAGAATTCTGAATTTTATTAATGAAAGGAGGCATAACCTAATACAAGGATTTGGGTTTCTATTTATAGGACATAGAAACCCTAGGGTTACAATTGACTCGTATATCTGCTTTTACAAAAATACCCCCTAAGAAAAAGACCTAATCAACGATCCGCCAGCGCCAATAGAATTTTGCACCGACATGGGCCTTACATGGCCGCGGATCCGCGGCCAAAGCCCATGTTTGGCCGCGGATCCGCGGCCAAGTAATGGGCTTGTGGGCTCATCTTCTTAGGTATTGTTCTGTTGCTTATTTACTTCTATTTTTTTCAGTTTGTTCTTCTGAGTGCCATCCGGTTCTCTTCCAGATCTCCACAGTGAATTATTGTAGTGGACTTTTACCGTTATTTCGTGACGAAGTCTTGAACCTTGCACTGCCTTTGTTCCTTATGAAATCGTCCATTGATCTTCGTTTAGTCTTCAAGTTGTAGGCAAGATAAAGATTCTCTGTTTGTTGATCAAAGTCTCACTTTTGCATCGTCTTTTCATCATTTCACTGTTTTAATTCTGAGAACCTGTAACCTGCAACTATGTAGCAGACATGGGTCAAAAGCACCTGTTTATTTGTAAAATAAGTAGGACTGGGGAATATAATAATGCAATATTATGGTATGAACAAATACCCCCAAACTTATCTTTTGATCGTCCTCGAGCAAACCTAGTTTTATTCTCAACAAAAAACTAACATCACTTTCGCAGGGAAACGCAATTGCACTGAGCTCGTGCAACAATTCGTTAAACCTCTAGGTGTTCCTAGTAGGAGGAGTGTTGTCTCCTGAGGGTTTTCAGTGGATACTACCCACAAAATCCTATCAATTTGGCCCATTAACTCTTATTCTCCAATTAGGTTTTCTAACAAGGAATTCTATTATCTTCGACTCGTAAATTATCCACCCATATTCATCACGCTTCCTTATCATTTAACTTAAGATTATATATGTTCTGTAGACTTACTTAGCTTTCGGCATCTTTTAAGTTTTCCTTCTAGGGTTCCATCTCAACTTAGAAATTTTTATCATCTCTATTAAAGATACAAGTCCTATTATTCATTCCTATCTCTTATCTAAATCCTAATCACATACCCCTACGTTGGTGTGTATATCACCCCTATGTTAGTGTATATGCCCTAGAGACCATTACTGTATCATACTAGTTTGTATATTACTTAATGGAAGCTTGGGATATTCACCTTGTATAAACAATCTTGCTCAATATAGTAGTATGCTACTTGGTTTGTTTCTACTTCAATGTGTACTTGTGTTTATTTCAGTATATCACTTATACGCATTAGTGGAGCCCTTAGGATCTTTGCTTGATTACCAGCGTTGTGATGGCAGTCACACTAGTGGGGGCTGGGTAATCTATAGGCACATCCTTATACAGGTCCCTAGTCGTAGGACTATCGAGACAGGGCATCGATACTCCGGAGTAGACTAGCGTATGCGCTTCTCATCCCAGTGTGGGAGATGGTCTGTCCCACAGCCATCAGTACGTCGTACTGGAGATAGTATACGGGTGCTCGTTGGGTTACGAGTACACTGGACAGGACTCGTCGGGAACTGACAGGTTGGTATTATACCTATCGTCAGTTATCAGTTCCCAAGTGACATGAGTACAGCTTAGTCCGCTGACTTGACACTGACACTTCGCCTCGAGTGTGTTCCCACTGCACTTTGATCACTACCCTACCACGGCTCAAAGGAGTCGTGCAAACAGGTGGTGGTTGGGTGCAGTCCCGAAGCACTTGGAGGCAGTGACGGTTAGACAGGATTCGTCTCTCCCGGTATTGGGGGTTGACATCGCGCTGTGTCTAGGAGAGCCATTACACGAGTAGTCCCTGGCCAGGGCAAGCGAGATATACTGGTAGGTTTCCAGTGTTATCTCAGGGTGTTTTGGGCTTCACTCCGACACGACTTGTACCGCTATTGGGGGACTGACGTTTTACCGCCCCCTAGGCCCGCCATGCGATGTATCAGACGAACAGACCGGACTGTACGGAGAATGTCACATTCAGACTCAGTAGGAGTTCAGATGGGGTTTCACCTCGTCAGCCTTCTTGTCGGCATCTACCTGGGGACCGTTACGCACAGCTAGTGCCGCTTGCGGTCTGTGGTTAAACCCACTGCCAGTGTAGTGTCGAGTCTTTAGAGTCCCACACAGAGGGTATTCGCCTCTGGGCAAAACAGAGTAGAGGTTGCATGGTTTTGCGACAGGGTTCGTTCTCATCCGCGCACTTGTGCACGTTTGGAGTCCGGACGGATTTTACCAGTGGGCTCTGGTTTGAGCCGGATACTGGTATAGTATTTGGGGTTGCTTTTATCTCTCAGTATTCATGTTCCTCGGAACAAGAATGCAGGTGTGTATGCACAGTTCTTTTTGAGGAGGAGGAAGATGATTTTTCATTAGGGTTTCGGAACGGGTGCGTATGCACAGTTGACAGTTGTATTTTTCCAAACCCTAATGGATTTGTATTATATCATTTAATAATATATAATAAAATGAAATTGTGTCATGGTTAGTTTTTGTTGACTTGTTGACCATGGTTGACTTGTTGACCATGGTTGAACATTTGACCATTATCATTACAAGAGAAAGATGCTCTTGATTCTTGCATTTTCATTTAATGCTTGTAATGATATTAGTCATTCTAAAACTTTCCATCAACCTTTTCATTTTGATTATTATTATTTGATAATTCATTTTCTTTTTGCATTATGGTTGCAAGAAAGGAAATGAGAGCTCATTCTATCATATTCACTCTCTCTCTTCATTTCATCTTCTTCTTCCTCTAGCAAAGAGAAACCTTCTCATGTGTTGAGAATCCTTCTCTTTAAAAAGAAAAGCAAACCCTAATCACTCTCTACTCATTCTAGGATGAAGGTTTAGCAAGCCGGAAACCCTAGTTCACTCAAAGATCGAGGAAGAGCCCAAAGGTCGAACCTTCGAGGTGGATCCATCTTCGACGGAAGAAGGCGACGAAAAGAGAACCATCAACCTCTACAAGGTTTGAAGAAGAAGGAGTTCAAGTTTAGGTATAACCATCTTCCATAGTAGCTAACTCTCTTTAGCAAGTATACTAGTTTTAGTTTAGACAACGATCCCGACCTTGTTTAGTCCATGTTGCCTCTTGCGATAAAAATTCGTTTTTTATACCGTTTCCGCCTCCCCGTAAGCACCGGGGGTCGCAATATGGACTTACAGTGGTATCAGAGCCTAACTAAACTTAAACTAGCTTGGTAGTGAAGTGTAACGAAGTTCGGAAACGAAAAATCACAAAACCGGAAATATTACAAAACCTGAGTTTCTGTTGAAATTTTTTTGGCTCAAAATGAAAAACTTTATACTTGTAAAATCGTCTCAGGGTTTTGTAAGTGCACCCATGAAAAACGATGACCTAATTCCCTCAAACCGCCGCCCTTCCGCCGCACGAGGTAGGCATGTGCGGCGGAAGCGCCGCGGTTTGTCTTCTTCTGTCCATCGATTTTCGTGCAGAGTGTTTGTGTGTTGGTTTTGGGATTTTTAAAATATATTATATGTGCCCAGATTTTCCAGAACAGAAATTCACTTTTGGGGTCCTATAATTCCGTATTTTTTTTCCGAACTTCACTGCACTTTGGCTATGTTGGTTATATCTGTGATGTTTGCATGTATTGAACGTCGGCTAATCGCTATAAGTCGATTAGTCGGGGTTATACATGATCTGTAATGTGCTGGAATGTGTATATGAATGTGTTGGACTGTCGCGGGTGAATAGCCGGGGTGGATGTGAGATGAGCTTTTGTTTTTCTTTCATTCATTGTAAATGTAAATTGATGTAATAATATTATTTGTTTGGCCGCACAACCGGGTCGGGGTTGTAGCCGTCATTGTATAATTCTTTTTACTGTTTTTGCTCCTAGGATAGACCCATGGAGGGGTGCACAAACTACCGAGTACTTGGCGGGTAGTTTGCCGCACCCGTAGGGGTCTTGGGTGGGGTATTTGGCTATTCACCGCGACCGTGTTATCCGCTTTTCGTTTCAGGCTCGAAAGGATTGCGGATTGCTAGTATATCCAATGTATTCATCTGTGATCTGTAATGTCTATCATTGCTTTCTATTTAGGCGTTGCTTATGTTTTACAGCCGCGCTAGCCCAGCCCCCGCTCTGTCGTTAGTTAAGTAACCTAACGAGTGATGACGGGACCCCGTGGCGAATGCGAATGGCATAAGCGTACGTCATATTTTAGTTGTTTTCAGCAATGGTAGGATTAAATGATGGGACGCATTAAAAGAACTAATGCAAGAATATCACGCATTAAAAGAACTAATGCAAGATAATAAACCAAGTTTAAGTCGATGGAACACTTTGGAAAAACCACTCGGTTCTTTTCAAAACTAACTTTTAAATGCGGAGCTTGAGCCACTCCTTCTAAAAGCTATCTCGTTCCATCGATTATATCAAGTTCACTACGTTCACGGTTTTACCAAAACCATTCGTAGCCCTCCGTCATTTCACATAAATAGTCAATAGTATTCAAGCTGTGTTTGTTGGCCAAAGTCAAGGCATAGTGATTGGTAGCTATTGGATATTCATGTGCAGCATAGATAGATGCGTTGATTTGGAACAGTCGTACTGCCTTGTTGGCCAAAGTCAAGGGTATGTACGGGTGGATTCAAATTAACCTGGAGAACGACGGGAAGAACTTGACATGTGACTTATGATTTGTTGGCCAAAGTCAAGGTCATAAGAGCATGGGGCAAAAATCCACATCGGGAGTTTCATAAGTACTGAAACTTGCTAGATTTGCATACCATTTGGAGTGTGATGATTATGGTAGGATTCCTTCATTTTCGTCACGCGATGATATTTGGATCCCGATCCTACTGTGAGTATATGCTACTCCTCGGGAAATTTCTCACTAAACGATCAATGCTATAAACCTAGTAGGTGCCTAGAAAGGTGTTAGCGGGGCTACGCCCCCAGGGAAAAAAGGTTCTTAAATTAAGGAACTTCGCGAAAGCGTTGGAAAACCTCCCTCGAAGTACCGACACTGGCCTGGCTGAACGGTTAAGCAAGTATTGTACGGTGGGATTGATCCCGGCTAATTCTTCCTTTGTGGTTTGAGGAGGGATTCGAGAGACAGTGGGAGCCATCCTGTTTAGACAAATTAAAAACCATTCTAAACTTGCAAGAGCATCGTGCTAAGTGTTTCTTCTCTCCCCCTGCAGCGACCAAATCGAAATGACTGGACTTAAGTTACTTCTAGATAAAAACATATTGACAGGGCCAAACTACAAAGATTGGCTCAGGAATGTCAAATTGGCAATCTCTTACGACAAGCTGGGGTATCTTCTTACCACCAAAGCTCCCCCCGTCCCAGGTCCCACCTCCAGCGTCGCGGATAAGGAAATCCGTAAGACTTGGGAGATTGACAGCGCGAAGGCCAGATGCCTCGTACTTGCCTCGATGGACAACGACCATCAGAGGAGGCACGAGAATATGGATTTGGAATCCATATTTCTTCATACAAAAGAACTGTATGGAGAGCAGTCTCGTATCGCAAGATACGAAGTGTCGAAGAAGTTATTTTCGACTAAGTTGGCCGTCGGATCATCGGTAGCGGACCACGTGCTTAAGATGATTGGCTACACTGAGGAGCTCGCGGAACTTGGGACCACGTTGGACAGTGAACTTTATACGGATATAATTCTCCAGTCCCTTCCATCCACTTACGCCCAGTTCATACTGAATTTCAACTTGCAAGAAAAGGAAGTTGAACTTTCAGAACTCCTCAACCTGCTGAGGAGCGCAGAGGGCACCCTACAGAAGGGTAGGGATACATCCACTTTGTTTGTAGGAGGATCTTCTTCTTCTAGGTCCAAGGCGAAAGCCAAGGGAAAGAAGAGGAAAGCCCCCGCCAAACCAAGGGGCGGTGTTAGTAAAGTGGGTACGAAGGGAAAGGAAAAGGCAACAAAGATAGCGGGGAAGCTTGTTGGTAAAGAGGAATGCTTCTATTGTCACAAGAGTGGACACTGGAAGAAAGATTGCAGGGCTTGGAAAGCCAGGACACAGGAACTGAAGCAGGTTGCGGCTTCAGCTTCAGGTGTGTATGTTATTGAAAACTGTCTTTCTATAAACTCTACTTCCTGGGTATTGGATACCGGATCAGGATCTCATATCTGTAATTCTTTGCAGGCGTTGAGAAACCGTAGGGTTTTGAAGGCAGGTGACATGACCCTCAGAGTTGCGAACGGAGCTAGCATGGATGCTAAAGCCGTGGGGGACTATCACCTGGGAATGTCAGATGGGCATGTTTTGGTTTTGCGTAATTGCTTTTTTGTACCCAACGCAACTTGTAATATCATTTCTGTATCTTTGGTTTCCAAAGAAGGTTATGAATTTGCGTTTGTAAGTAATGTTGTAAACATTCACCTTAATCAAGTTCTGATTGGGTCAGGTACACTGAGCAATGGTATATACGTATTAAACCAACCACAGATTTTTAATGTCCAGAATACACACAAAAGAAAGTCTCCAGATATCAATCAGGCTTTCTTATGGCATTGTAGACTGGGTCACATCAATGAGAGAAGGTTGACTAAGTTACATACAGAATGATATTTGGATCCGTTCGAATATCAATCGTATGCCACTTGTCAATCCTGTATCAAAGGAAAGATGACAAAGACTCCGTTCACTGGACACGGAGTAAGAGCGAGCGAGCTCTTGGGACTCGTACACAGCGACGTGTGCGGTCCAATGTCTACACATGCGCGAAGCGGTTATTCTTACTTCATTACTTTTACGGATGATTTTTCAAGATACGGTTATGTCTTCTTAATGAAACATAAGTCCGAAGCTTTTGAAAAATTCCAGGAATTTAAGAATGAAGTAGAAAAACAAACAGGCAAAAGTATCAAGATTCTAAGATCGGATCGAGGTGGAGAATACTTAAGTGCCGAGTTCCTGAATTATTTAAAAGAGAATGGGATTCTCTCTCAGCTTACTCCTCCATACACTCCGCAACACAACGGTGTATCGGAGAGACGGAACCGAACCCTATTGGATATGGTACGGTCCATGATGAGTAATGCTGAGTTACCGCGATCATTCTGGGGGTATGCGCTAGAATCAGCTACGTACCTTTTGAACCGAGTTCCCACTAAGACTGTGCCTACTACACCATATGAGATGTGGTGTGGGAAGAGACCCCATCTCAGTTACATAAAGACTTGGGGATGTCCAGCTTTTGTTAAAAAGCAGCATGTGGACAAGCTCGAGGCACGCTCAGTACAGTGTAAGTTCGTGGGATATCCAAAGAACTCTAAGGGATATTTCTTCTACTGTGAAGAGGAACAAAAAGTTCTTGTTTCTCGTCATGCCTACTTCTTGGAAACTGAGTTTTTGGAAAACCAGATAAGTGGGAGCACAGTAGAACTGGAAGAAATTCCAGAACCACGGACTATTACTGAAAGCTTAGTGGAACCAGAAGGTTCAAATGAACAGGACATTCCTACGCCGCTCCGCAGAAGTAGTAGGCAGTCTCATCCGCCCGAGAGATACTACGGTTTTCTCATAGACGGGGATAGAGAGGATTGCATCATAGACTATGATGAGCCTACTAGCTTCCAGCAGGCCGTTCAGAGCGTTGACTCGGTAAAATGGCTGGATGCAATGCGGACCGAAATGGAGTCCATGTACACCAACAAAGTATGGACGTTGGACATTGCTCCAGACGGGGTAAAACCCGTAGGATGCAAGTGGATCTTCAAAAGGAAGATTGGTGTAGATGGACAGGTTGAGACCTATAAAGCTAGACTTGTAGCAAAGGGTTTCCGTCAAAGACCTGGCTTGGACTATGACGAAACCTTTTCTCCAGTGGCTATGCTGAAATCCATTCGGATCCTTCTTGCCATTGCTGCCTTCCACGATTATGAGATTTGGCAGATGGACGTAAAAACCGCTTTTCTAAATGGAAGTTTAGAGGAGTGTGTCTATATGGATCAGCCAGAGGGTTTCATTCAGAGTGGGAGCAGCGGAAAGGTGTGCAAGTTGCTTAAGTCCATCTATGGACTAAAGCAGGCATCGCGGAGTTGGAACATCTGTTTTGATGAGACGGTCAAGGAATTTGACTTTATCAAAAATCCAGATGAACCATGCATCTATAGTAGATTTGTAGCGAGAACTGTAGTATTCCTTGTTTTATACGTGGATGACATTCTCTTAATAGGAAATGACATTCCTATGCTACAATCTGTCAAGGGTTTCTTGTCACACAGGTTCTCCATGAAAGACCTGGGTGATGCCTCCTACATCCTGGGGATCCGGATCCATCGTGATAGATCCAAGAGGATATTAGGACTTTCACAGTCCAGGTACATCGACACCGTACTGAAAAGATTCAGTATGGAAGATTCCAAGCGCGGTAACTTACCGGCTTGTCACGGGATCACCCTCTCTAAAGAGATGTCTCCCAAGACTGATTTGGAGAGGGATCGCATGTCTATTATACCCTACGCTTCTGCGGTAGGCTCTATAATGTATGCGATGTTGTGTACCAGACCGGATGTAGCTTATGCACTGAGTGTAGTAAGCCGGTATCAGTCAAACCCTGGGGAGAAACATTGGATAGCGGTAAAGAACATTCTCAAGTACCTGAGGAGGACTAAGGAGATGTTCTTGGTGTATGGCGGAAAAGACCTCCAGATTGAGGCCTTTGCTGACTCCAGCTTCCAGAGTGACAAGGATGATTCCAAGTCCATGTCGGGTTTTGTCTTTACCCTCAATGGAGGGGCGGTGTGTTGGAAGAGTTCCAAACAGGAAACCGTTGCAGACTCGACTATGGAAGCGGAATACATCGCTGCATCTGATGCCGCAAAAGAAGCTGTCTGGATAAGGAAGTTCTTAAAAGAACTTCAGGTGGTTCCGTCCATTGTTGACCCAGTACCTCTGTATTGCGACAACAACGGGGCTATAGCTTTAGCAAAGGAACCCAGGTCCCATCAGAGATCCAGGCACATCTTGAGGCGGTATCACCTGATCAGGGAGATCGTGGATCGCAAGGAGATCGAGGTTCGGAGGGTTGCTTCAGAAGAGAACACTGCAGATCCATTCACCAAGGCCCTACCCCAGACTCAGTTCGAGCGGCTGATCGAGATGATAGGTCTTCGATACGCCAGTACATGGCCTTAGTGCAAGTGGGAGATTGTTAGTGTATATGCCCTAGAGGCCATTACTGTATCATACTAGTTTGTATATTACTTAATGGAAGCTTGGGATATTCACCTTGTATAAACAATCTTGCTCAATATAGTAGTATGCTACTTGGTTTGTTTCTACTTCAATGTGTACTTGTGTTTATTTCAGTATATCACTTATACGCATTAGTGGAGCCCTTAGGATCTTTGCTTGATTACCAGCGTTGTGATGGCAGTCACACTAGTGGGGGCTGGGTAATCTATAGGCACATCCTTATACAGGTCCCTAGTCGTAGGACTATCGAGACAGGGCATCGATACTCCGGAGTAGACTAGCGTATGCGCTTCTCATCCCAGTGTGGGAGATGGTCTGTCCCACAGCCATCAGTACGTCGTACTGGAGATAGTATACGGGTGCTCGTTGGGTTACGAGTACACTGGACAGGACTCGTCGGGAACTGACAGGTTGGTATTATACCTATCGTCAGTTATCAGTTCCCAAGTGACATGAGTACAGCTTAGTCCGCTGACTTGACACTGACACTTCGCCTCGAGTGTGTTCCCACTGCACTTTGATCACTACCCTACCACGGCTCAAAGGAGTCGTGCAAACAGGTGGTGGTTGGGTGCAGTCCCGAAGCACTTGGAGGCAGTGACGGTTAGACAGGATTCGTCTCTCCCGGTATTGGGGGTTGACATCGCGCTGTGTCTAGGAGAGCCATTACACGAGTAGTCCCTGGCCAGGGCAAGCGAGATATACTGGTAGGTTTCCAGTGTTATCTCAGGGTGTTTTGGGCTTCACTCCGACACGACTTGTACCGCTATTGGGGGACTGACGTTTTACCGCCCCCTAGGCCCGCCATGCGATGTATCAGACGAACAGACCGGACTGTACGGAGAATGTCACATTCAGACTCAGTAGGAGTTCAGATGGGGTTTCACCTCGTCAGCCTTCTTGTCGGCATCTACCTGGGGACCGTTACGCACAGCTAGTGCCGCTTGCGGTCTGTGGTTAAACCCACTGCCAGCGTAGTGTCGAGTCTTTAGAGTCCCACACAGAGGGTATTCGCCTCTGGGCAAAACAGAGTAGAGGTTGCATGGTTTTGCGACAGGGTTCGTTCTCATCCGCGCACTTGTGCACGTTTGGAGTCCGGACGGATTTTACCAGCGGGCTCTGGTTTGAGCCGGATACTGGTATAGTATTTGGGGTTGCTTTTATCTCTCAGTATTCATGTTCCTCGGAACAAGAATGCAGGTGTGTATGCACAGTTCTTTTTGAGGAGGAGGAAGATGATTTTTCATTAGGGTTTCGGAACGGGTGCGTATGCACAGTTGACAGTTGTATTTTTCCAAACCCTAATGGATTTGTATTATATCATTTAATAATATATAATAAAATGAAATTGTGTCATGGTTAGTTTTTGTTGACTTGTTGACCATGGTTGACTTGTTGACCATGGTTGAACATTTGACCATGATCATTACAAGAGAAAGATGCTCTTGATTCTTGCATTTTCATTTAATGCTTGTAATGATATTAGTCATTCTAAAACTTTCCATCAACCTTTTCATTTTGATTATTATTATTTGATAATTCATTTTCTTTTTGCATTATGGTTGCAAGAAAGGAAATGAGAGCTCATTCTATCATATTCACTCTCTCTCTTCATTTCATCTTCTTCTTCCTCTAGCAAAGAGAAACCTTCTCATGTGTTGACAATCCTTCTCTTTAAAAAGAAAAGCAAACCCTAATCACTCTCTACTCATTCTAGGATGAAGGTTTAGCAAGCCGGAAACCCTAGTTCACTCAAAGATCGAGGAAGAGCCCAAAGGTCGAACCTTCGAGGTGGATCCATCTTCGACGGAAGAAGGCGACGAAAAGAGAACCATCAACCTCTACAAGGTTTGAAGAAGAAGGAGTTCAAGTTTAGGTATAACCATCTTCCATAGTAGCTAACTCTCTTTAGCAAGTATACTAGTTTTAGTTTAGACAACGATCCCGACCTTGTTTAGTCCATGTTGCCTCTTGCGATAAAAATTCGTTTTTTATACCGTTTCCGCCTCCCCGTAAGCACCGGGGGTCGCAATATGGACTTACACCCTACACTTGGAAATTCAAATCAAGCAATCATACTCTTGTCTGTTGTCTAAAGCACTTCTTAATAGGTGAATTTTTAGATGAATTTCACTCACACATCCTTCATGCGACCGGTAATACTTCTTGAGGTACCAATAACTGATTACAAGACGTGTTTGCATATTAAAGAGTAATTCCTAGTCTTGCAACACCTAAGGCTTTAGCGGTGACTCCCAAACCAGTTGGTCTAAGGCACTAGGTGATGAAGCAGCCTTGCTAAATATTTTTCTATTTTTGCAGCCTTAAATAATCACAAAAACCAGTAGTCATTTTTTTATTATCTCTTTATTGACACTTGAATTTTTTTTATTTTCTTTTCTTCGTATTAAGGACTTTAAGACAAGAGCATTTCAAGGTCCCCTCTACTATTCCAAGTTTCAAGGTTCATATTTGTGCAAATTGTAGGGTATACATTTTCAGAATTTAGACTTAAGTTAGGAACTATTTATCAAACTTATACTTTAATAAAAATATCAATATTTTTCCCTTGTTTTAATTTAGCCCAAGAAGTCAACTCGAAATTTGCCTATTTCTAAATAAACTACAAAGACATATACTTTCTACCGTTAAACTTTTAGAAAAGTTATTTTTAAGGTTTTTAATTTACTAAGTCTAAGATCTAGTTGTTCCTAGCTAGTTAACCTTTTTTTCAGACTCAAGTCAATTATGGCCAAAATTGAATACTTTAATTTTTAAAAATTTCATTTTTTATGGGTTTTAAAAATAAGTATGCAAATGCAAGAATATACACATGAATGCGAAGGAAGAAGGCTTACCGAGCATACCCCCAAACTTAAACTTGACAGTGTCCTTACTTTCATGCCACACCAAGAGGGTCAAAATGTCGGCACTCCCCTGTTTATTTATTTACAAATTTTTTTTATTGTTAAAAGAAAAATAAAATATATATACAACAAGGTTCCCCTAAAACTAAACAAGGCCTTACACAGACCAAAGATTAGCACCAACCATTCAAAAATCTTATCGTGGTAATGGTAGAGTTGGTGAAAGAATGGGGTGGAAAGAAAAGAAATGAGACGCACACGAGACCGAATGGGAAGAAAAGTGGAATATGGTCTCGGCGGAGGAGAAGAATGGCGGAAAAGAGAAAGAAGTGGAGTACGATCTTGAGGGTGTAAATCAAGTGAGTAAATTAGCGCAATTTGTGATGACCGATGTGTTAAAAGCGATTGTGCTAATCTATCAACCCGTCAAGAAATGGGGTCAAATCCCTCAAGATTCGTAAGAAAACATGGGTACGTTGAACTTGGTGAACCAAACATTGAAAGTGGAAGCGTGACGAATTCTTGCTCGATCGAAACGATAGGAAGGACAAAATGGAGTGATTTAGGGATAGTCTTAATCTCACCTAAGTAATCTGTCTCGAACTTGAAGGATTCCATCAATGGTTCGACATGACTGTAAGCAACCGAGTCTGATGGTTCAACTAACTCATCTGAAAATTTAAAGGACTCAAACTCGGGAGGTCAATTTTCAACATCGTCCGAAAAAGTGAAACACTCGTAATCATTATCGTCTGTGAGAACAGTGTTAGATTCAAAGAGGAACGCACTAGTGGCGTCAAATGTGCTGTGATTGAACAGAAATTTTTCAAACTCACAGTCCTCCTGCATGATCTTTTGCATGGTCGGAACGATAGAAAGGATGGAGGGTGATTTAGGAAGTATAACAGGTAAAGGTTCAGTAGGATGTACTAGGAAATCCGACACATCAAACAAAAATGGTTCATCCTCAATACTCTCCTCAATACTCTCCTCAATAATATCCTCATAATTCTCCTCAAAATTTAGCTTATCCATGCCATTATTATCAAAATCAAGACGCATATGAGGTTCGGGAGAAACATTTAATGACTCGGGATGATGAATTGGAGATAAAATTTCAGTCAAATGTACGGGTTCATCATCCAAAATATTCCCGACATCTATATCCTCAATCAAGTGAAAATCAATTTTTTCAAACACCTTATCAAAAGCATGGATATCAATTAATTTAAGCTCTAGAGTAGAGGTGTAAAGTTCAAAAGGATTAGGTATGGTTTCACTCGAAAGGGACTTTTCACAATCTGGCAAATCAAGCACTACAAAGTCGCACAACTCATTAAATATTTTATTTTCAACTGATGAATCATTTGGAACACTTGTTTGAAAACCGGAGTTATGGGATTCAATTGGGTATGGGTAGGTTTGATTTGGAAAGGTGTAGAACTCACTCTCTCCTCTTAAATTCTCACTCTGTCCAACTGCCTCCTCATACATTGGAATTTTTGGAGCTAGTTGGAAACTAGGCCGGCAATGGACGCATCCACATTCCTCATCATTTTGTTCGTTGCTAAAATATAAGCTTCCGACGACTGTTCCAAACTAGACATGGGTTGTGAAGGGATTTCGGTAAAGGATTCGAAATTGTTTGGATACGTGAAACTCCCAAATGGCTGTGTAGAAGCAATGTCTAGTGAAGGTGGGAAAGTCGGGTAGGACTGGTAGGAATTGGATGGTTGGAAAGGAGTAGGATCAACATTTGGATAAAAAGGTGAATGGACTTTTTGATCCCTAGAACTGGATGTGTGGAGAGGAGTGAAAGATCGGCTACGAAATTGTGCAATATGCTCAGCAATAGACATCGGTTTAGGAGTTACAACAGGACTCGAAAAAGTGGTATGAACGTACGAAGGTGGTGAAGATTGACATGGTTGATACAAAGTGGATTGCAGCGTCAAACTGTTTCTCCTAGACGCTTCTATTTGATCTTTTAAAGAAATTTTGGGCATGGAGGGATCGTCCTTAAATCGATCGAAACAATTTACGTACGAAGCAAAGTTAGGTTCAGGATACCAAAGTTCGGCAAGAGATTTATGAGGTGGGGTACCCATGATGTAAGAAATGAGAAGAAAAAGAATGTGGGTGGAAGTGGGAAGAAGTGGGGTGCAATGGATTTCTTTAGCGACAAGTTGCAAGTTTTTGTAAAAAAAATTTCCTTTTTTCTTTTATTTGGAACTTTTTGCAAAAAAGATTTTCGATAAAGGGCTTGGACACACTTTCAATCAACCACAAATGCACAATCATGCCTAGATCTAGGGTCACCTAGGTCAGCTAGACAGCTCCTAACTGTTCCAAAAGGCTAGAAATAGGACCTCAAACCACCTCTTCACCGCCAATTGCGGCCAGGTAAGTGTCAGGTGAGTGGGAGGCTCTCCACTACAAGTAGTGGCCCTAATTAAGTAACCACTCGCCTTAGACACACTTCCCTAGACACCGCAAAGTCAGGTTAGGATCAACGGCTGAGGCCTACAACTAGTCCTCTGTCCTATTGAGTGCGACGTCCTTAGGGCTGAGTCTAGTATTTTTTTAATTAAATAATGGTCAATGCATATGCCTTATGTGATTTCTGGGGTCCTGGGAAGGGTGGTGAAATCCCCACCCAATCTGGATTGGTCTCAAGCCCCTTAAAGTCCGATTAAAAAATATGCAAAACAGTAACAACCACTTGCAATCAAATTTTTTTTATTTTAAGTGCGGCGTAAAAAATCCTGCAAAAAATCAATTATTGGAAGGGGAAAAAAAATTTTAAGCGCAAAGAATCCTGCAGGAGATTTTTCAGAGGAGATATCAGAGATTTGCAGAGGACGAGATCAGAAGACTTACAGATTTTTTTTTTGGACCCGATCCGTCGCATCCACCGCGGAACCGCCGTGAATTGCCACTTCCGACCGCTGATCCACCGCGGGTTGGTCGCTTTGGCACGTTTCTTTTATGTCACTAGATCGCCGCGGTTCCGCTGCCGAAACGCACCTTTGACTGCGGTACCACGGTTGACTTGTTGACTCTGTCCTCCAAATTTCTTCTGTTGTCTGTTATGATATTTCTCTGTTTGTTTAGATTTGATATTTGCTGTTTTGATCTCTGGAGATTTCCAGATCCGAAATCGTATGTCGATCCTGCAAAATTCATACAAAAAATACCCTTCACAAAATAAAAGATGATAAATTATTATTATTATTATTATTATTATTATTATTATTATTTTGGTTATTTTTCAGTTTTTATAATTTTTCAATTTTATATTAACCCGAAATTGCAAAAAGAAAATAGCACGCCATCCCCGGCAACGGCGCCATTTGACTGTGTTGTCAAAGAATATTTTATATCCACAATCAAGAACGGCGTCGCTTGGTAGCTAGCCGGTGAGTATGGGTCGGTCCACAGGGATTTTGCGAATTTCCTAATCGCTCTTACGAGTTAATTCCGAACAGTGTGAACGGATTTCTTAAATCTAAGAACTAAATTAATCTAGATCTAAATCTTGCTAGGGTTAGATTTAGCTTAAATTTGGAAAGTCAATAAATCTCACCGCATACTATACCCATATTAAGATCTATTAGGAGTTATGGTAATTATTAATAAAGGGGATTAGAACCATCGGAAAGATATTTCTTCCTCTAACTTCTTGTCCTTTCTTTATCAATCCTTACCCTAACCTCCATAGAAAACACGCTCAACCGGGTCTTTATACTACGGTATCACCGCTACCTCGAGAGATAGGGTGCCGTAGGGAGCGGTGTGTACATGTATGCATGGAGTCCTATTAATTACATTTGATGGACAAGAAAGGGGTGAGAGATCTTCATCTCTCAAGCCTTCCCTAAAGCTAACCCTAACAAGCGAGGAGACTACTCGCTCATTAAGGAATTGAAGAACAGATCTAAACTATCTATCTAGGGCAAGAAATTAAATCTAAACTAGGGCAAGAATAGAAATTATCTAGGGCAGATAATAAATTTAACCTAGGGAAGAAAAATAAATTAAGAACTTACAAATTGATGCTCTCCAAAAAGAATTCTGAATTTTATTAATGAAAGGAGGCATAACCTAATACAAGGATTTGGGTTTCTATTTATAGGACATAGAAACCCTAGGGTTACAATTGACTTGCATATCTGCTTTTACAAAAATACCCCATAAGAAAAAGACCTAGTCAATGATCCGCCAGCGCCAATAGAATTTTGCACCGACATGGGCCTTACATGACTGCGGATCCACGGCCAAAGCCCATGTTTGGCCGCGGATCCGCGGCCAAGTAATGGTCTTGTGGGCTCATCTTCTTAGGTATTGTTCTGTTGCTTATTTACTTCTATTTTCTTCAGTTTGTTCTTCTGAGTGTCTTCTGGTTCTCTTCCAGATCTCCACAGTAAATAATTATAGTGGACTTTTACCGTTACTTCGTGACGAAGTCTTGAACCTTGCACTGCCTTTGTTCTTTATGAAATCGTCCATTGATCTTTGTTTAGTCTTCAAACTATAGGCAAGATAAAGATTCTCTGTTTGTTTATCAAAGTCTCACTTTTGCATTGCCTTTTCATCATTTCACTGTTTTTATTCCGAGAACCTGTAACCTGCAACTATGTAGCAGACATGGGTTAAAAGCACCTGTTTATTTGTAAAATAACTAGGACTGGGGAATATAATAATACAATATTATGGTATGAACACCTGGCAGACGACTAGCGCGGAGTCGCTGCGGATCCTGATCGCCTTTAGCTCTATCCCAGAGGCAATTCGTAGCCTGGCTAATAAGGCTTCATATTCTACTGCGTTGTTTGACGCCTTGAAGCCAAGTCTCATTGAGTACTCCATCTCTGCTCATTCGGACCGCGGATGATTAACCCGGCCCCTCTCCCTTCCTCTATGGAGGAGCCGTCTACATACAGTACCCAGTCTGGGATCGGGCTGAATGTCTCCTCGATTGAGGGTTGTAGGTTAGGGCCTCGCAGTGGCACTCCTTCCTTATGGGGAATGGTGCATTTGACCAAGAAATCAGCTAGGGCCTGTACCTTGATAGCTTTCTTTGGTCGGTACTTGATACCGAAATAGGACAATTCCTATCTCCATTTCTCTAAGCTGCCCAACGATTTCGAGGAACCGAGGATATTCCTCAAGAGTCGTTCGGTGAGAATGATGATCATGTGAGCCTGGAAATAATGTCAGAGCTTCCTTGAGGTGACGATGAGCGCCATGACTATTTTTTATAGCCGGGTATCTGATCTCTGTGTCATCGAAAACGTAGCTGACGTAGTAGACCGGACTTTGTATTCCTTCGAATTCTCTGATGAGTATGGAGCCGGCAGCCTGGTCGGAGATGTCTAGATAAGGTAATAGCTCGTCCCGCTCAACTGGTCAGGTGAGAAGCGGGGGGTCACCAGATGTGCCTTGAGCGGTTCGAAAGCGATTTGGCCCTCCTCGAACCATTCGAACATGGGATCTTCCTTAAGGATTTGAAGAAAGGTAGGCATTTTTCTCCGGATCTGGACATGAAGCGACTCAAATCATCCACCCTACCTATGAGCCGTATGATATCAACATTGCTCCTGGGTGTCGCCGTGTCGATGATGTCCTTGATCTTCTCCTTCTTTGCTTCGATTCCTCAGTGTGTGACCATAAATCCAAGGAATTTCCCACTCATGATGCCGAACGCACATTTGGCAGGATTCAGCTTCATTTTGTCCTTTCACAGGACATCAAATGTCTCACCGAGGTCTGTGGTGTGTCCGGCTGACAAGGTGGACTTCACGAGCATGTCGTCGACGTAGACTTCTATATTTCACCCAATTTGTGGTTTGAACAACTTGTTGACCAGCCGCCAGTATGTTTCCCCGGCGTTTTTGATGCCGAAGGGCATTACCCTGTAGTAGTAGACTCTTCGATCGGTGGTGAAGGCGGTTAGCTCTTCGTTAGCTGGATTCATCCGGATTTGATTATAACCGGAGAAGGCATCCATGAAGCTCAGTAGCTTGTGACCGGCCGAACTATCTACTAACTGATCTATTCGAGAGAGTGAGTAGTTTTCTTTAGGGCAGGTCTTGTTTAGATCGGTGAAATCGATGCACATGCACTATTTCCTATTTGCCTTCTGCACCATGACCACGTTCTCTAGCCAAGACGAGTAGTCCAGGTTCCTGATGAAGTCGACCGCGAGCAGTCGGTCCACTTCCTCTTCTATCGCTTTCAGCTCATTGGCACAAAACTTCTTTTCTTTTGTTGGACTCGCCGAGCTTTCGAGTTGTCCCAGAGCTTGTGGGAGATCACCTTAGGGTCGATCCCGGGCATGTCTACTGGTGTCCAAGCGAACACATCGGAGTTGTTCCGGAGGAACTAGATCAGGTTGTCTCGAGCGCCCCCCATTAAGAGTGAATCGATCTAGATAGTTCGGTTGTTGTCTCCCCCCTTGAGAGGAAGCTCTACCAAAGCCTCCACCGGGGAGCCTCGAATCTTTTAGTCGTCGTGCATATCCAGGGACTCCTGAGGACCGTACACATCTTCGAAATTGTCCACTGTTAGTTATATGTATGCCCTAGAGGCCATTACTGTACATAGGATGTATATTGTAGTGGATGCTGGGACGTATATAGGGAGGACTTTCTTGCTCGACATGATAGTATGCTATCTGGTTGATCTTTACCTTAACGTGTATACTGATTGTCTCTCTGTTACATGTTGGTAAAGCCCTTAGGATCTGTACTTGACTACCTGGACTATGATGAGGATCATACTAGTGGGGACATGGTAGTCCATAAGTACATCCTTCAAAGTCCCTAGTCGTGGGTGTATCGAGACGGGGCATCGATATACCAGAGTAGACTAGCGTATACCTTCTCGACCCATACAGATGGGCGATGGATGATCCCATATCCATTGGTGTTTGACATCAGAGATGATATACGGGTGCTCAGTAGAGACTGGGTACACTGGACGGACTCGCCGAGAACTCCCAGATGGTATTATACCTCACGTCAGATGGCAGTTCTCTGGTGACACTGGTACAGAGTAGTCTGTTGACCCGAGATCGTCATAGAGTCTTGTGTGGTTCCCACTGTGCTTTGATTTCCATCTTACCACGTCCAAGAGGGTGTGCAAAACGGTGGTTTTTGGGTACAGTCCCGAGTCACATGGAGGCAATGAGCGATAGGAGGGGATTCGTCTCTCCCGGTATAGGGAGTTGATGTTGCGCTGTGTTTGATTGGCTATAACAGGAAATCGCTGGCCAGGGTTGCTGAGATTTACTGGTAAGTGTTACCAGTAGTTTCTCGAACAGTTATAGACCTCATATCGACACGACTTATCGAGCTATTGGGGTCTGACGTTTACCACCCCTAGGCGAGATATGCGACATATCAGACGATCAGACCGGACTGTACGGTAGTGTTACTGGTCGGATTCACTGGAGTGTGAGCGGGCTTGCTCGTCGATCTTCAGATCGCTCAATACCCGGGTGGCCGTTACGTTTAGCAGACCGCTTGCGGCTTGTGGGTGTTTGATATGATCATCGCCTGCTGCCGGCGTATTGACGAGTCTTTAGAGTCCTACACAGAGGTTTCCTGGCTCAAGCGAAACGAAATAGGAGCGCATATGAGATATGTGCGGGACCGAGAATAATGCGTGTATGTGATACCGTATTCCATTCTCGCGTTGAATGTATCGATTAGGTTATATGCGATATACCCTAGTTATCGAATCAAAGGTTGATTCGATAAGCCGATACATAGGATACTAGTCGGTTATATGCGATATGACCGGATCGTTAAATCAAGTGTTGATTTAATGATTTAATGTATAATTATATATTTGATATATTACTTTGCATTAACTAGTATCGGTTCACTTTAAATGGATTTTCTCACTCGGGTGTGCACATTTCATATGCGATATGATTTGTGCACTTGCTTGTATCATGTTTGATGGTGCATGCCCTTTTTGTTAAGTGTATAGAATTAAACCTTGGTTAATGGAATGGTTAGGGTTTACTATTTGATTATTCATTTTATTCATTTGTTTATTTCTTTTTGGAAAAGAAAAAATTGCATAATAAAATGGTGGCATTTTTGTTTCATTCATGAAGCTTCATGAATACTTTGACCATTGCAACCATTTTGTCATCTTGTAAAAACCTAACCATTCACTGACCATGATCAATTCTCTACATTAAACCATGGTTACTATTATGATAAGGATGGTTTTTCTTTTCTTATAAAACATAATTCTTATCATAATATTCTTCTTCTTCTTCCTTCAACTCAAGAAGAAAACCTAAGGTCCATCAATGGTGATTGATGATTAAGAGTGAGAAATCCAAATCTAAAGTCTACCCACTTCCTATTTCTTCATCCTCTACCTCTTGCCAAGTAGTAGAGTGTGTTTTCTTCACAAGTTTCTTGACTTGGTGAAGTCGGAGCTTGATTTAGCGATGCCTCGACGTAGATCATCTTCGGCATGGAC
This sequence comes from Agapanthus africanus, assembly GCA_030015575.1. Lineage (NCBI taxonomy): Eukaryota > Viridiplantae > Streptophyta > Magnoliopsida > Asparagales > Amaryllidaceae > Agapanthus > Agapanthus africanus. The sequence continues at coordinate 386,645,187 of CM057349.1, read as the reverse complement.
ATCGATGACCTAGCCCGTCCATTCTCCGATGAAGCCGACGCTAGAGCCCGGGACTTGTTATGGACAGCGAGGAGACTTCATTGCGGAGCTATGGAGGTGGAGAACCGGATCTACAAAGGTTGTATTTCCGTATCTCTTAGTTAAGTGTTAACTAGTTTCATTTTCGCCTAGTTTTCTAGCCAACGGTCCTTGTTAGGGTTTCTCGGCACCTAGATTTTTTGAAATTGGCATGGTTGATGCCTTGTGAGACCTCATTAGGATGCCTAGGAACCCTACATCCACCTCTTTCTCTTCGGGGGATGTCGAGGCGAGATAGACCCTGGTGGTTTGCTGGTCTCCGTATGCCCGGCCTATCACCCCATTGTCCAGAGGGAACTTGAGCATGAGGTGATAGATCGAGATCTGAGCTCGGAGTGTGTTTAGGGTGGGACAACCCAAGAGGGTGTTATAGGACGACAGGATCTTGGCAATGAAGAAATTCACTAGTTCGGTCCGCTTTCTTCCTGCTTCCCCAATGTTGAGAGGGGGTGATCAATCCCTCAGCCAAGACAGAATGCTTTGTAAACCCGGAGAGAACGTGGGAGGTCAGTTGGAGATCAGATGGATTTAATCCCATATGCTAAAAACAGTCGTAAAACAGGATATCTTCCATGCTCACCAAGTCGACCAACATTCTACAAACCCCGTATCGGTTTACCCGGGCTGTTATCACAAGGGGATCATTGTGCGGGAGTGATATGCCGTGAAGGCCCTCGTCAGTGAAGGTGATTGGATCGTCCTTCTTTAACTTCTTATGGGGCGGATCTCACGACCCTAATGTGGAATGTGACTGACACTTAAATCACACAACGTCTAAAGGCGTAACGTAATTCAAGTAAGCCGAAAACCCAGAATCTAAACCGTAATTAAAGGTACAGTGGTAAAATCTTTGTTTAAAGTGTTAATTTAAGGAGCAAAGAGTTATATCAAACCTTTTTGAAGATCGAGTTATTGTTAAAATTTTCGGAAGCATCACCTTTGTAAAAACTGATCCAAACCGATACATAAGCATAATATATAAAAGCATTCCTACTTGGGAGCAATCTCAACGCCAGCCGGAGGAACACAATCACATAGTAAGATATATGATGCCATAGGCGAAGAAATAAGGAAATAAGAAAAGAAAACAATATCCACAACAAAAACACAAAAGTCGGCTCATACGAGCACGACACCCAGAGTCAAATATAATACAAATCTCTCAGTCTCATCTCTAAGTCTAATATACATATGGTAGATGAAGTATACTAGATATAAGGTACATGTATAACAGATAGGGAATAAAAGAATACTCGCAACCCACCTAACAAAAGATCACGTCCAAAAGTGGTGGTGGTGGTGGTAATATGCCCCGCCGTGATTACACTGACGAATCGACCCTGCAAGACACTGTAGCACAACGGGGGTGAGTTGCCAGCTATTGAGTAGTAAATAACATCATAAGTGGTAATCTCAAGCATGAACGTAACAACGAAAGATCCTAAGTATGAGTTTATGATGCAGTATACTTGTATAGGTGCAACATGAATAAATGAGCGAAGTATAAAATCTGGGGTGTAGCAACAATAAGAAACTGAATATGCCATAATAAATTCAATATAGTAGAACCAAAATTATCTTCAATAAATCATCATAAATTCTATGTCAAGCATCGACACTCGAAATCTCAATGTCTTAGGCGCCGTCTCTCAGATCGGCCCTCAAATCCATCTGATCACATGACTCCGGTCGGTATCCTCCGGATATCCGCTAAGTGTAAAACTATCACCGGTAAGTATTGTTCCCCTGCTAGGCTTAACGTCTCTATATATGATCTTCTTGCCCCGGGGTACTGTACCGGGTCCACCGTGTACCCGCAGACGGTGCCTCCTCTCTCCTCGAATCGGGTATACACATAACTCAGAACCGAGAAAACTCATGGTGGACGCCATACATTATATCAAGAGAAAACCGCGTATTTTTACATAAATCTTTGTTTTGAAAATGTTTTTGAAGTTTCTCAAATCTCATGAAAACAGAAATCTCACGAAAACAACATAATATATGGATAAGGTGATGATGGCAAATGTACATGATATTGATATGATGCAAGCTAGATGAACTACGCGAAGATCTATCTATCAATAAGGATGCAATGCAATGCAAGATATCGTATGAGTTCTATAGTGTATGTGACATGGCAATTACCAATGGTGTGTGTACATATAGGTTAGTGCACGTGCGATATGAACCATTGATAATAGTGCAAGTGTCCTAATGTGGAGATATCAATGCGTATGATAATGCGTATGCAGTATGGGAATGTGTATAGGTATATGTGTATGAGATTTTGTAACTTGATTCTAAATATCGGGCGCTTAACGTCATCCGAATGATTCCCACATAGATGTTAAATCTACTCTCCAGAACGGCCTCGAGCTACTCGAATCCGACCGCCTCCTTCCCTTTTCTTGCCGCGTCGGAAGTCTCCGAGCATCGAAGAAAACTTAGCACATGAGACTAGAATTCTGATATGACACGTAAACATAACCTACACGAACGAACTAACTCTTACGAGTTAACACGAGTGAACTTAGTGTGCTAAACGCGTGTAACAAACACTTAAGACTACCTCTAAGGGCCGTTAACCAAATAAAACACTACAACGAGAATAGGAATATCCATATCGTACGTTAACATATCGCCTAAAATAAGGTAAAATGATCCCAGATTTTTGTACAAGCAAATTTAGAAAAAGTTGCATATACCAGAGGTCTAACTAGAGTCCCAGAGAGCCCCCGACACAAACAGACACCCAAAAGCCCTAAACGAGAAGCAATTTGCGGACAAAAAGAGATTATTGGTGGCCAGATGATTAAGGTGGGGGCTCAGGTCTTGAGGGTGCATTCAGGATCTAAAAACTAGCTCTCAGTAAATGCAACTTAACTCTGAAGTCTCTGGTTTAAAAGCAAATTTTGTTTGAAACCCTCACCTTAAACTAAGACTAGTTTTGATACTAATTTAAAACTTTAAGGTGATTTAGTGAAAACTTGGTGGTTAAATAAGGATATATAGCACTAAGGTACTCTTAACTAATCTAGTTTAGAATACGGTTACTCTAAAAATTATCACAACCCCAAAAATTACCTCAAAACCTCACTTTAGTTCTTTAAAACATCACAAAACAACTCTTTAATCTAAGTTTAGGAGTGTTTAAAGCAAAAGTTTAGTGAAACATATTTAAAAGTTTGGTCATTACCTCAAGATTGATTTGAAGGAGACCCTAACTTGAAAAGCTTCAAAAACTCTTGAAGAGATAAATTGATTTTGTGATGGATTTTTGTGGTGATTTGTGGAATGAGATTTATTTGTAGGATTAGAGAAAAGGATTTCAAGAAAAGGAGGTGAAGAAAAGAAGAAGGGAAAGATGAAAAGAAGAGGAAAGTGAAGAAAAGAAAGAGATAGAGAAGAGGTGATGGCTAATATTAGCCATGGCACCAACATATCCCCTCATTTATTGAACCATACCTTCATGTCTCCCATTTATTTTATTTTTTTCTTTTCTTTTCTAGAACAATCCAATTTGTTAAATGTTTTTTAAAAAACTATAAATTATGGGTTTAAGTTGTCTTGGTTAAAAAAATATGTTTTAACCTAAACTAACATGTTGTTAATACTAAATTTGTGTGTGTGTGTGTGTGTGTGTTTAAAATAATTTAATAACTAAACAAATATGTGTGTGTGTGTGAGTGAGTGTGTGTGTGTGTGTGTTTAAAATAATTTAATAACTAAACAAATATGTGTGTGTGTGTGAGTGAGTGTATATGTGTGTGAAAGTAATTATTAACTAAGTTTTATTGAAAAACGCATGTTATATCGCTCATTAAATTAACTCTAATCGCGTTTTAAGATGTTACAATCTTCCCTCTTAAATAAATTCAATTCTCGAATTTAAAATCTAACTACGCGTACCTTCGAAGAGATGGGGAAATTTCTTCTGCATCTCGCTCTCGACATCCCATGTGACCTCTTCACTGTTCGGGCCACACCATAGAACCTTCACGGACGGTAATAATTTTGACCGTAGCTTTTTCACCTGCCGGTCTAGGATAACTACCGACTACTCGGTGAAAGAAAGATCGCGCTCCAACAAGATCGTCTGGTGCTAAATCACGTGAGAAGGATCATGAAGGTACTTGCACAGCATAGATACATGAAATACGGAGTGTACATCTGGAAAACTGGACAGAAGTGCTAAACGATAGACGACGAAACCGACTCGCTCAAGAATCTCAACAGGACCCACATATCTGAGACTAAGCTTCCCCTTCCTTCCAAACCTCATCACACCCTTCATCGGAAAAACCCGTAAGAAAACATGATCACCTGCAGCGGACTCAAGTCTGCGATGACGACGATGTTAGTTGTATGTATGCCCTAGAGGCCAGTATTGTACAGATGATGTATATTATATTGGATGCTTGGACATATATAGAGATGACTTTCTTGCTCGATATGATAGTATGCTATCTGGTTACTCTTTATCTTAACATGTATACTAGTCTCTTTATACTGTCTTATAGTTACATGTTGGTAAAGCCCTTAGGATGTGTACTTGACTACCTAGACTATGATGCAGATCATACTAGTAGGGACATGGTAGTCCATAGGTACATCCTTCAAGGTCCCTAGTCGTGGGTGTATCGAGACGGGGCATCGATATACCAGTGTAGACTAGCGTATACGCTTCTCGACCCATGAGATGGGCGATGGATGATCCCATATCCATTGGTGTTTGACATCAGAGATGGTGTACGGGTGCTCAGTGGTGACTGGGTACACTGGACGGACTCGCCGAGAACTCCCAGATGGTATTATACCTCACGTCAGATGGCAGTTCTCAGGTGACACTTGTGCAGGTTAGTCTGTAGACCCGAGATAGTCATAGAGTCTTGTGTGATTCCCACTGTGCTTTGATCTCCACCTTACCACGTCCATGAGGGCGTGCAAAACGGTAGTCTTTAGGTACAGTCCCGAGTCACATGGAGGCAATGAGCGATAGGAGGGGTTTCGTCTCTCCCGGTATTGGGGGTTGATGTTGCGCTGTGCTCGATTGGCCGTAACAGGGAAGTCCCTGGCCAGGGCTGATCAGAGATTTGCTGGTAAGTGTTACCAGTAATTTCTCGACCCGTTATGAGCCTTACATCGGCACGACTTATCGGTTATTGGGGTCTGACGTTTACCACCCCTAGACTTGTTATGCGACATATCAGACGAACATACCGAACTTTACGGTAAGTGTTACTGGTTGGATTCACAGGAGTGTGAGCGGGATAGCTCGTCGATCTTCTGATCGCTCAATACCTGGATGGCCGTTACGTTTAGCAGACCGCTTGCGGCTTATGGATGCTTGATATGATCATCATCTGCTACCGGCGTATTGACGAGTCTTTAGAGTCCTACACAGAGGTTTCCTGGCTCAAGCGAAACGAAATAGGAGCGCATATGAGATATGTGCGGGACCGAGAATAATGCGTGTATGTGATACCGTATTCCATTCTCGCGATGGATGTATCGAATGGTTATATTCGATATAACCTAGATATCGAATCAAGGATTGATTCGATAAGCCGATACATAGGATACTAGTCGGTTATATGCGATATGACCGGATCGTTAAATCAAGTGTTGATTTAATGATTTAATGTATAATTATATATTTGATATATTACTTTGCATTAACTAGTATTGGTTCACTTTAAATGGATTTTCTCACTTGATGTGCAAGAAGTATATGTGATATACTTTTATGCGCATATTTGTATCATGTTTGATGATACTTGATCATGTGGTTAAGTGTAAAGGATTAAAACATAGTTAAGAGATGATTAGGGTTTTGCTTTTTATTTATTTATTTGTTTATTTATTTAGAAAAGGTTTAGATGAGAATGGTGGCTTTCTTTGTCTCTTATTGAAGCTTCATGAAGCTTTGACTTATGCAACCATTCTTGTCTTCATGCTTAACCCTAACTCATCCAAGTAACCATGATATATTCTCTACACTTAACCTTAGTTAGGATATGATAAGTATTATTTTCTTTTTCATTTTAAAAAGAACTTATCATATTCTTTCTTCTTCTTGATCTTCTTCTTCAAGAAAGAAACCTTGATGCCATCAATGGCAACTTGAGTTCTAAAGTGAGAAATCAAATTCTAAAGTGAACCCACCTTCTATTTCTTCACCCTCTACCTCTTGCCAAGTTGTTTTGGGTGTTTTCTTCATAAGTTTCACAAATTTGTGAAGTCGGAGCTTGAACTTGTGATGCCTCGACGTAGATCATCTTCGGCACGAAGCCGACGACCTAGTCCGTCCATTTTCCCGATGAAGCCGACGATTGAGTTCGGGATTCAAGATGGACAGCGAGAGGACGCCTACGTGGAGCTAAGGAAGTGGATATCCGGATCTACAAAGGTTGTAGTTTCTGATCTTTAGTTAAATTGTTAACTAGATTCATTTTTCGCCTAGATTTCTACTCATTGATCCGTATTAGGGTTTCTCGGCACTCATATATTTTAAAATTGGCATGGTTGATGCCTTGTGAGACCTCTATAGTGTGCCTAGGAACCTTTCAGACGATCGGCATAAGACTTCTGCCTGCTCTGGGCTGCTTTCATCCTCTCCTGGATCAACTGGATCTTCTCCAATGTCTCATAGACTAACTGCAGTCCCAAAATCCTGCTCTCGCGGAGCTCTGTAACGACTCTGAATTTACTGTACTGAATTTTCCATTTTAATGTACAGAAATAAGTTTACAGCCTGAGTTTAAGTTATAAGTCAATTTTTTTAAATAACAGCAAGAAACAACTTGTAGCTCACTGGTAAAGCCTTACACTGCTGTGACGTAGCCCCTTGTTCGAATCCTATCAGACACAATATTTTTTTCTGAATATTTCTTTTTAATTTTTAAAAGCCTAAAAGATTGCAGGTGCAATACACAGGGAAATGAAAAGTTCAGAAAAATCAAACATATGCAAAAGGGTTTAAACACAGAAAAATACACGTGGCATGAGTCTTAAGACTCAATGCCCTAGATCGACCGGTGGAATGCCCAATATGGCCGGCACCGACCGCTATGATGAGCCCATTTGGCTCCGATTTTTTCAAACAAACCCCTTCACCTACCCTAACTCTTCTGCACTGTTTGATTTCCCTGCAATCAAACAGAGACCCTTCATTTCACAATTTATCATAATTTTAATGTTTTTAATCCACTATTTTAATTCCAAAACCCAAATTCTCCACTATAAATACCATCCCCTATTTTGGCTCAGCACCATTCTAAAAATTATAGCAAAATTCTCTCAAAAAGTTCCTTAGTACAAGTGGAGTATATAGGAGTTAGCAAGCAAGTAACTTCCGACGAAGATCGAAGTCAATTCCGGCGCTCCCGCGACGCTACGAATCTCACTCCCTCTTCTTCAACCCTTCTTTAAACTCTCTAAACTGTAAGTCTTTCTCAAACCTCTTTCTTTTTCATTGCTTTTCACTTTAAATCCAATATCGATAAAATTGGAGTTATACCGATATCTTCTTTGTTGGCTATAGTGCCCTCAAGGCAATTATTGTAATCGCAGGCAGGTGATTATGATGACTAAGGGGGGACCTATACGGATAGAACAGTCTTACTCAATATGATAGTATGCTATCTAGTTTTCCTTTATCATCATGTACATGTATTATTTGGTATTACAGATCACTGTTACATGTTGATAGAGCCTATAGGATTCTTGCTTGACTACCAGTATTATGATAGCGATCATATACATGAGAGCTAGGTGGTCTATAAGCACATCCTTAAATGTCCCTAATCGAGGGAGTATCGAGACTAGGCATCGATACTCCGGAGTAAACTAGTGTGTACTTATCGAGACCCCGATAAGGGGCGGTGGCCGGTCTCACAAGCTATTGGTGTCAATTAGTCTCCTAAGATAGTATACAGATGCTCATTAGCTTATGAGTTATACTGGACGGACTCGCCGGGAACATGCTAGATGGTATTATACTTATTGTCATATAGTAGTTCCCAGGTGACATGTGTACAGGTTAGTCTGTCGACCTGAGATCGTCATTTGTCTCGTGTGAGTTCCTACTGTGCTTTGATTACTACCCTACCACAGCTCAAAGGAGTCTTGTAAACAGGTTTTAGTTAGGTACAGTCCCGAGCCACATGGAGGCCCGATATGCAATACTCTCAGACGAACAGACCAGACTGTACGGAGATTGTCACAGATAGGCTCGGTAGGAGTTCGGATGAATTTGCTCATCGGCCTTCTTATCGACAGATATCTGGGTAGCCGTTACGTGCAGCTAGTACCGCAAACGTGCTTGTGGTTAAACCGAATTCCAGAATACTGTCGAGTTTTTAGAGTCCCACAGGGTGGGTTTCCCATCTTTGGGCGAAACGATGTAAGGCCATATGGTTTTACGGAAGGGTTCGATCGCAAATGTGTACTTGTGCACGGATGATGTTCGGGCGGATAATGCTAGTGGGCTTTAGTTTAAGCCGGATCCTAGAATTATATTCTTGGATTATTTTTATCTATTTGTATTCGTATTTTTTGGAATACGGATATGGGTATGTATATACGGTGAGGGGTATGCTTGTAATTTACTCAAAAGTGCTTCTAGAAGAAGACACCCCATTTCATGTATTAATCATTTTGTTAAATGATTAATGAGGTGGAGATATGGGGTGTGGATTATCATTTAATGAGGCATGGCTACTTGGTGACTCATGAGGTGACTCATGCTTTAGTGACTATTGAAGCATGCTTGATTCATCGATTGTGAATTATTGTATGCTTCATCATTCATAACACTTAGCCATTCTCATCACAATAATTATCACTACACTCTCATCTCCTCAAGATTCTCTTCTTCTTCCTCAACCCTAAAAGTCTCATGTGTTGAGAAACCTAGGATATTTTTGAGACAAATCAATCCAACATCACTCTCTACATCCTCTAGGTTATCTAGTTTAGCGAACTAGGTATCCTAGTTATCTCGGTATTGAGGTTGGAGCTCGAACTATAGACTCTCGGGTGGATCGTCTTTGACTTGAGAAGTCCGACCTAGTAAGTGCGATCCGTACACTTAGAGGAGCTTAAAACGAGGAGGAGGAGAACAAGAAGACCCGAAGGACTTGATACTAGGAGGTATAACTTTCTTCATAGTAGTTAAACCTCATGGTAGTTTAGCTAGTTAGGGTTTAGTAGCGATCCTGGAGTTTAAGTCGGTGTTGTGAAGCCCAAAAAAATCGTTTTTTTTTGCGTATTTCTCCTCCACGTGAACCCGCGGGGTGCGCGACATCGACTTACAATTAGTAGAGAAGTTGGGTGTTCGGTATCGCACGAGCTGTGAGTATGCAACACTGCAATAATTAGTCTTAAGTGCAAGTAGGAGATTGTTGTCTATAGTGCCCTCAAGGTAATTATTGTAATCGCAGGCAGGTGATTATGATGATTAAGAAAGGACCTATACGGATAGAACAGTCTTACTCAAAATGATAATATGCTATCTGGTTTGCCTTTACCATCATGTACATGCAATATGTGGTATTACAGACCACTATTACATGTTGATAGAGCATATAGGATTCTTGCTTGACTACCAGCATTATGATGGCGATCATATATATGGGAGTTGGTGGTCTATAAGCATATGCTTAAATGTCCCTAATCGAGGGAGTATCGAGACTAGGTATAGATACTCTGGAGTAGACTAGTATATACTTATCGAAACCCCGAAAAAGGGCGGTGGCTGGTCTCACAAGCCATTAGTGTCAGTTAGTCACCTATGATAGTATACAGGTGATCATTGGGTTATGAGTTACACTGGACGGGCTCGCCGGGAACATGCTAGATGGTATTATACCTATTTTCAGATAGCAGTTCCCAGGTAACATGTGTACAGGTTAGTCTGTCGACCTGAGATCGTCATTTGTCTCGTGTGAGTTCCCACTGTGCTTTGATTACTATCCTACTGTAACATTTCAGGAAAATAAAATATTATTTTAGAATTTAAATAATTAAAATAATAAGTTTTAGGAATATTATTAAGTACAAGGATTTGTTTCGATGAAAGGGTATAACTATATACCGATAAATTGGAAAATATTCTGAAAATTTATAAGAATTATTGAAATGAAGGTGTTTATGCGATATGAGCATTTATAGATTTTTAAATACTTATTTGTAAATGGGTTAAATGCTAAACTCGATTAATTTTCACTAATCTTTCATTATCATGTTTATGCATATGACATGCACCATGTCATGTTACACACTTGTTTCAATTTTAATTTAACCATGACATCTTTGTTTTTTTCTTTTATATGTATATGCGTTTTTGGTTTTAAATTGAAAAAGGAAAACAAAAAGAAAAGAAAGGAAAAGATTAAAGAATGGAGGTATGGGAAAGAGAGAGAGGGTGAGGGGTCTTCTTTGACCTTGGCTATTTTCCTCCTCATTTCATTATCCTCCTTCTCTTTCCTCTCTTCTCCTCTCATGGCTGCCCTCTCCCCTTCCATCACCTCTACCCCTCCACTAGAACCCCATTTCCACATCAAAACCATGGTAGTTCTTCACAAAAAATGTGCACAAGATCACTACAAGCAAGATGGACCAAAAAAGTTGGGATTTTGAGCTCTAGGGTATTCAAGAGATGCCAAATGAGGTAATTGTTTCACCCATAGCTTAGTAATTGAGTTTGTATAGCCTCTAGATTAGTTTAGAATCCATTTACTAAAGTTTAGTGAACTTGTAAAATTCCAAGTTGATGTTAGGGTTTGATTTGATTTGAGCTAATGCAATTGAAGTGTAATTAGTGACTAGAACCCCCCTTGGTGTTTATTAAACCTAGACCAAAACTGAAACAAAACCAAACTTGAGTTAAATATTTAGAAATATCGGATTTGTATATTAATTGAGCCTACAGGGAATCTGGAATGACCCGAGACCTTAGCAAGAAAAACTAACAACTCCATTAACCTAATTAAGACACTAGGGGACCACCGTGCAAGTACGAACCCCATCCAAACATGCCAGGACGACCATGCCGAAATTTAGGGTAGTCTCGCCGAGTCATCTGTGGTGTTTGGTGTTGGAATTGGTTATGTAGCTCACATACCCCTTATACAACACCCCAATACTGCTAGTTTAGCCTAATTTTACCTGAACTAAAATCTGGAGCAAGTTTTCAAAGTTGTTGCTTTGGTTTCGTGGTTTTCAATAACTTGGTTTTAGTATTCGAACTGTGGATTCGATCGTTGGACGTTTGTACGTCAACGACGATGGATTTATAATTATTCTTGCATGCGTAGACCATAGGTTTTAACCTATGTGTGATTCGTGTACCATTTTGGTTTTCATGCGCGATTTCAGTTTACGATACTATGTGTTATATGTGTAGGCACCCTCGTGTGGACTTTGAATAACAAGGAGGAGCATGGCGACATCGACTTCGGCAAGCAAGGATAAAGGTGAGTAGATGTATATCTACGGGGAAAGTCGGGTGGATGGAGTATAGCACCCTGCAGTTTCGTAGTGTAGTATGTAAATACATTATATATATATATATATAGATATAATATTGTGTATTGTGATACGTGGATAATTAGCAACAGCGGCTCTAGGAGATCATGGGTTAGTTTAGTATAATTGGACGATAGCGCTTTTAGTTAGTTCTTAGTTGTGAAACCCTAAAGTAAAGGTATACACACACGCATGCACACACGTGATATGCTTTGGTGTATATGATATATGTATGTGTATATATATTTGTATATGTATGTATGTATGTGGATGTGTTGATACACACACACACACATATACATAAATATATACACATATCCATATACATGTATGATGAAGATAGTGTATGATACTCAGAGGAGAGTCGATATGACCGGGCATGATGCTGTGAGATCGGTTATGTGATTTCGGTCGTATTATGAGATACGAAATTATATTATAGCGGATCGATAGGCGATGTGTTGTATCCACACGCGTATAGATGTTTGATGGTATCAGAATGTACTAGACTTTAGATCAGTACCCCTAATTTAGGATATGATGATAATGATACCAGATATATAATGAGTTATATGTGATATTTGACCTGTAACCCGATTTGGGATGCCGTAGGATTTATTTTTACCGTACGATGTATAAATATGATGATTGATCCGCACTCTTAACTCGAGAATGTCATATTATATATTTGGTCGTATGTAACGCTACTGAGGTAGGATCACCGACTACTAGATATATCGACTCGGACTTAGGAGGATTTCCTTACACTTTCGATTAATATCTTAGCTTCGTCCTGTAGTTTACTTGGTAGATATTAGACTGGGCTCGAGTCATACTTATTTTCAAAACTAACGAATCGTGAGTATTTTTAAAAGACAATCCGAGGGATATTATGGATTTTTCAAAGGATGTACCTTTTCTTAAAAACACCGTAGCCACTGTTTTCTAAAAACCATGATTCGTGCTATTCCAAATGCCAAAACCGTATGACATGTAAATATAAATGTATATATATAAATGTATATTCTTTATTGTTACGTTTACTATTCATTTTCCATATATTCTTGCTGTTCGCATCGCATTGCATGCTTAAATGTGTTTTCTTTAGTTATTATGAACCCTTGTTGTCAGGACATTAGCACCATTACCGATGATGCGTATACTCCACGTACACTTGCTTGACGGCTCACATACATCATTATCGGTAATTTCCATGTCATGTACACATTAGAAAACATTACTTCGTTAGTATAAATTGCTAGCTGGTAGTTGCAACATAGTACTAGTACACTTGCTTTCCTGTGCTAGTTTAGATATTGCATTACTTACTTAGATATTTCATGCATGTATGCATTCATTTTGTTATGCAATATCGTGGGGCTTCATGCCGATATTCACTGTTCACTGACTAGTGATTTTGAGATTTTGGACCTTCATGAGATTTCTGGTTTTGGGAAACCGCATGTGAATGTTTATAAACTTATGATAATTTTAAAAGAGAAAGATGCGGTTTTCCTTGATATGATGAGTAGCGTCAACCATGAAGTTTTCTCGGTTCTGAGTTGGTTTTTGAGACCCGATTCGAGGAGGAGTATGAACCGTCCGCGTGTACATGGTGGACCCAGTGAAGTATCCGAGGCAAGAGTGATTTCATGGTGGATGATGAGCCTGGCAGTGAAGTATCCGAGGCAAGAGTGATTTCATGGTGGATGATGAGCCTGGCAGGGGAGCACTACCTGTTAGTTATATGTATGCCCTAGAGGCCATTACTGTACATTGGATGTATATTGTAGTGGATGCTGGGACATATATAGGTAGGACTTTCTTGCTCGACATGATAGTACGCTATCTGGTTGCTCTTTATCTTAACATGTACTTTCTGTCTCTCTGATCACATGTTGATAAAGCCCTTAGGATGTGTACTCGACTTCCAGGACTATGATGCAGATCATACTAGTGGGGTCTGGGTAGTCAATGAGTACATCCTTCAATGTTCCTAGTCATGGGAATATCGAGACGGGGGCATCGATATTCCAGAGTAGACTAGCGTATATCTTCTCGACCCATGTGATGGGCGATGGATGTGTAGGGTTCCTAGGCACGCTAAGGAGGTCTCACAAGGCATCAACCATGCCAATTTCAAAAATTCTAGGTGCCGAGAGACCCGACTACGGATCGTTAGCTAGATTTCTAGGCGAAAAGATAACTAGTTAACAATTAACTAATGGGAAAACAGAAATACAACCTTTGTAGATCCGGTGCTCCACCTCCATAGCTCCGCAACGAAGTCATCTCCGCTATCCAAAAGGAATCCGGGCACTAGAGTCGGCTTCGTCGGAGAAAAAGCGAGCTAGGTCGTCGATGTCCATGCCGAAGATGATCTACGTCGAGGCATCGCTAAATCAAGCTCCACCTTCACCAAGCCCTAAAAACTTGTGAAGGAAACACACTCTACTACTTGGCAAGAGGTAGAGGATGAAGAAATAGGAAGTGGGTTCACTTTAGAATTGGATTTCTCACTCAAATACATCAATCACCATTGATGAAGAGAGCTTTCTTCTTGTGAGGAAGAAGAAGAAGAAGATAAAAAAGTTATGATAAGTTATTAGAAAAATAGAAAAGAATAATAATCTTATCATAATCAAACCATGGTTTGTTGTAGAGAGTTGACCAAGGTTAGATGAGTGGTTAGGGTTAAGCATGAAGACAAAGTGGTCACTTTGGTCAAATCTTCATGAAGCTTCAACAAGCTTCAAGATTTAAAGCCACCACTTTGTTTTCTTTTCTTTTTGTTAATCCAAAATAAATAGATAAATAAATGAATAAGAAAATCAAAACCCTAACCATTTAAATAACCTTGGTTTAATTCTTTACACAAACCCTAGCAATCATGCATCATCAAACATGATACAATGAAGTGCACAAAAATATATCGAATATACAATGTGCACACCCGAGCGAGAAAATCCATTTAAAGTGAACCGATACTAGTTAATGCAAAGTAATATATCAAATATATAATTATGCATTAAATCATTAAATCAACACTTGATTTAACGATCCGGTCATATCGCATATAACCGACTAGTATACAATGTATCGGCTTATCGAATCAATCCTTGATTCAATAACTAGGTTATATCGCATACAACCATTCGACACATTCATCGCGAGAATGGAATACGGTATCACATACACGTATTATTCTCGGTCCCGCAAATATCTCATATGCGCTCCTATTTCGTTTCGCTTGAACCAGGAAACCTCTGTGTAGGACTCTAAAGACTCGTCAATACGCCGGCAGCAGATGATGATCATATCAAACATCCACAAGCCGCAAGCGGTCTGCTAAACTTAACGGCCACCCGGGTATTGAGCGATCTGAAGATCGACGAGCAAGCCCGCTCACACTCCAGTGAATCCAACCAGTAACACTACCGTACAGTCCGGTCTGATCGTCTGATATGTCGCATATCTCGCCTAGGGGTGGTAAAACGTCAGACCCCAATAGCTCGATAAGTCGTGTCGATATGAGGTCTATAACTATTCGAGAAACTACTGGTAACACTTACCAGTAAATCTCAGCAACCCTGGCCAGGGATTTCCTGTTATAGCCAATCGAACACAGCGCAACATCAACCCCCTATACCGGGAGAGACGAATCCCCTCCTATCGCTCATTGCCTCCATGTGACTCGGGACTGTACCCAAAAACCACCGTTTTGCACGCCCTCTTGGACGTGGTAAGATGGAAATCAAAGCACAGTGGGAACCACACAAGACTCTATGACGATCTCGGGTCAACAGACTACTCTGTACCAGTGTCACCAGAGAACTGCCATCTGACGTGAGGTATAATACCATCTGGGAGTTCTCGGCGAGTCCGTCCAGTGTACCCAGTCTCTACTGAGCACCCGTATATCATCTCCGATGTCAAACACCAATGGATATGGGATCATCCATCGCCCATCTGTATGGGTCGAGAAGGTACACGCTAGTCTACTCTGGTATATCGATGCCCCGTCTCGATACACCCACGACTAGGGACTTTGAAGGATGTACTTATGGACTACCATGTCCCCACTAGTATGATCCGCATCATAGTCCAGGTAGTCAAGCACACATCCTAAGGGCTTTACCACCATGAAACAGAGAGACAATCAGTATACACGTTAAGGTAAAGTTCAACCAGATAGCATACTATCATGTCGAGCAAGAAAGTCCTCCCTATATATGTCCCAGCATCCACTACAATATACATCCTATGTACAGTAATGGCCTCTAGGGCATACATATAACTAACAATCTCCCACTTGCACTAGGGCCATCTGTAGCAGTGGTTGTAGTATCTCATACTCAACCATCCCATAAAAATCTCTCTCTGGGAACAGGCCTTTGTGAGTGGATCCGCTGTGTTGTCCTCTGAATCTACTCTCCTAACCTCGATCACCCTGGAGATCAACCATCTCCATGATCAAGTGATACTGCCTTAGAATATGTCTGGATCACTGATGGGACCTGCGTTCCTTGGCTTAAGCCACAACTACTGTCACACAATGGGAGGAACATAGTTCATCTCATGAACCAATATACACCCAGACTGCCTCTTTGGTAGCATCTTAAGTAGCGATGTATCCTGCCTTTATCGTCTAGTATGTCACGGTATCTAGCTTGGAACTCTTCCAACATACCGTCCCTTTACTTAGGGTAAAGACTATGCCTGTGACTGACATTCAGTCGTCTTTATCACCCAGGAACACTTCCAGTGATTCTCCCCAGGATCAATTGATACTATCTCACTACAACTAGTAAGATTGCTAACATCCAATTAGATCTATCTCATAGATCCAAAATCCAGGATTTAGTAGGTATCACTTTGATCCTATGCGGAGAATCTTTGTGATAAACGGAGATTGATCGAGCGTAGCATAAGAAACTCCTTTCTTATCAAGAGTATGTCATCCACGTACTCTACGAGGATCGTCACCATACTCCCTACTACCATTTTGTTCATACAAGGTTCATCTACCATTTTGATGATGTCAAACTCTTTGACTAATCCATCAAAACAGATGTTCCAACTCCGTGATGCCTGCTTTAATCCTATAAAGCATCTTGCACACGTTTCCGCTGCTCCCACTGTCTACGAAGCCCTCTGGCTGTGTACTTATAGACGCTCTCTTCTAAATCATCATTTAGAAAAGCAGTCAAGACACCCAACCACCAGATATCGCAGTCATGGTATGTAGCCGTGACAAGTAGGATCTGGATGGACTTAAGCATAGCTACTTGAAAAGGTTTCATCATTATCCACACCTGGTCAATGATGCAAACTTTTAACAAGTCTAGCTTTGAAAGTCTCAACTTTTCCATGTACACCAAGTAATCTTCTCAAGATATACTTGCTCCTGATGGGGATTTAACCCTTCAGATATAGCAACCAAAGTCCATACTTTGTTGGTGTATAAGGATTCCATCTCAGATCGTTAAGCATCCAGCCATTCTTACAGAGTCCTACTCCTGATGGCCTGCTCGAAACTAGTTGGGTCATCATCTCATGATGCAATCCTCGCTCCCACTGTCATAGAGTAACCGAAGTATCTCTCAAGCGGGTGAGGAACCTCACTGGATCGGCGGAGAGGCTGAGGTTCGTTGGTAACTATTGAATCCTTTGGTTCTTTCAAATCATCTGCTGTAGTTTGTATAGCTGGAACACTTCCAGTTCTACATAACAGACCTTGCCTCGAGCTTGTCCGGATTTTGCTTTTAGACATAGGCCGGACAACCCCAAATCTTAACTAGCTTAAGACATGGGCTCTTCCATTTCCATATCTCATATGGAGTGGTAGGCAACTGATTTGATTCGAACCTATTCAATAGGTATGCAGCTTCTCAAGTGCATAACCCCTAAAAGGAAATAGGTAACTCAGTAATACTCATCATAGAGCACACCATATCATATAGGGTGTGATTGCTCCGCCCCGATATACCATCGTGCTATGGTGTATTCGGAGGAGTAATGCCGAGAGAGAATCTCATTCTCCTTTAGAATAGTCCAGTAATTCCGTGCTCAAGTATTCTCCTCCTTGATCACATCAAAGGACATAATACTTATACCCGTATTCTGGTTTTCTACTTCTCGTTTATATTCTGTGAATATCTCAAAAGGTTCGGACTTGTGTTTCAACAGGAACATAGGTCTGAATCTTGAAAGATCATCAGAGAATGTAATTAAGTATAAAGAACCAGTCTTGGCTAATGCAGACAGGGGACCTTACATACATCAACATGTATCATCCTAAGAGTTTACTAACTCTTTCTCTGTTTCCAGTAAACGGAGCTATGGTCATCTTATCTTTGTGACATGACTGGCGAGTTCACAAGATGTAAATTCAAACTGATTTAAATATGCATCTATATGTAACTCTAGCTAGTCGGGTCACATTGATCTGACCTAGTCTACAATGCCTCAAGAAGAATTCGTTCAGTTCTGAACTCTTCCTCTTGTGTGTGTTCCGTATACTAAGAACTGTAGTTTGATTTAGAACGTCAATGCTTTTAGATAACGTGCCTGAACCGATCAACTTTTGATATAGGAAATGTTCAAAACATTATCCAACAATACAAAATTTTATCGTTTCTTTACTAATAAAGAGACAGATATGATTTTGTATATCAGGTTCGGTATCTAATAACATTCGTTCAGAATCAATGTATCGGTAATACAGGGTGACAGTGACCGACAGACTTGGCTACAACTCTTGCCCCGTTTTCTGCCTCATGAAACTTATCACCCGTTCTCAGTTCTCTACCTTTCTGTAGCCCTATGTAACAGATTACATATCTGGGATCCTGATCTGGTATCACATACCCAGGACGTAGAGGATACGGAGAAACAGTTCTTTGTAATGAACACACCCGAAGATGATGCATCAGCATGCACTCTCTTCGTTTGGGCGGCACGGGAAATCTGGTATTCCCCAATATCCTGCTCTATCTTATAACATTTATAAGTTGGAGCGGGACCAATGTTCCCCAGCTCAGTATAACAAGCGGGTTCGGTCAATATTCCGTATTATTATCTTGATTAAGGCGTGATATGGTCGCTACCTGGAGAGAGAGAGAAGAAAACACTCAGCGTGCGCTCTTGCAAGAATAGATTGGTTATTATTTTATCTAATCAGGATGGCTCCCACTGCTTTTTATCAAATCTTCCTTCAAAGCCTAAAAGGAAAGACTAGCCGGGATTAATTACACACTACAAGTTCGCCAATCTTTCAGCCAGGCCAGTGTCGGTACTTTGAGGGAGGTCCCCCGTGCTTTCGCACGAATCTAATTAATGTAAACCTCGTTTTCCCAGAGGCGTAACCTCGTTAACACCTTTCTAGACACCTACTTGATCGGCTAATTGTAATATGTAAAACTCTCCCAGGAGTAACTCTTACTCGCAGCGGGTATCGGGATCCAACTATCTCATAGAAGGTATGCAATCTCATTGCAAATTTCAACACTTGAAATTCCCGATAATATTTTGCCCCCTGCACCCTATGACCTTGACGGAGGTCAACAAACCACAGGCTACTAGTCAAGTTCAACCCGTCATTTCTTGATCGAATTAAACCCACCCGCACGATCCTTGACGGAGGTCAACAAGGCCGCACGACTACCCTAACTCAATCTGCATCATATGCATAAACAGATAAATACTAGTTAGCTACCGCACACTACGCCTTGACGGAGGTCAACAAACGTAGCACGAATACTAAATAGGACTTATCTGAAATGACGGAGGGCTACGACAGGTTTTTCTGAAAACCTATTGCGTAATGAACTTGATATCGTTGTAGAATCAAATGATTTTAAAATGTAGTGCTTTTGAGGCTTTTCTAGTTTTGCTAAAGGAGTCACTCCCGGTGAAGGGATCGTCGGTCCTTTCCTCGTCGAATGAGGTGCGGGATATATCGTATATATCACTGTGCAAAGCAAAACACTTAAAAGCAATCAAAAGACAAACCGAGTGTGTAGCATCTGCCAGTTATTGCTAAAGGAGTCACTCCCGGTGAAGGGATCTCGGTCCTTTCCTCATCGAATAAGGTGCAGGATATATCACATATACCGCTGTGCAAAGCAAGAACTGTAGCTACCTGTTTTAATTTTGAAATTCGATTCTACAACATCTTAGGTTTCTTTTATTTCATTAATCACATTAATGAAGTCCCATCATTTAAGTACCTAAACATCACAGATAAATACGACGTACACTTATGCCATCCGCATTCGCCTCGATGTCCCCTCGTACACCGTTAGGTTAGGTAACTAACGGCAGAGCGGGGCAGGGCTAGCGCGGGTGTAAAACATAAGCAACGTCTATATAATATATCATATATACTATATACTGTATCTATCACAGAACATCACATGATCACATCACAGATATCGCAGCAGAAGAATCATATGAAATATTGGATATACTAGGACGTCCGTGTTTTCAATACGAGCCAGTATAAAACACGGATTCCACGGTCGCGATGAATAGCCAAACCCATACCCCTAGACCCCTACGAGTGCGGCAAGCAACCCTACCAATTCTAGAGTTAGGAGACCCGGACCCGACTCCTCGAGTTGGTCTCCCACTGGACTCCAGAACCCGGTTACTTGTGCTCCCCTCCTTGGGTCTATCCTAGTGCGGAAAAGTAAATAATATACAAACGGTGACAACTTCCGCAACCTGTAAGCGCCCCAATAAAAGAATATTACATACAAGTTTTTACATGAATGAAAATGAAAAAACACTCATCTCACATAAAAACCCCCGGCTATTCAAACACGACGATCCAATATAACATATCCAGCAACACCTAACATCACATGTCATCAACGTAAGTAAATATGCGCATCCCAATTGTCGTTGGCATATAGCAACGAAACCGGCGATATCACATATTACACTTACGGTCACAGAAAAGAAAGTGTAAAACTACAACAGTTGGAATCCGCAACCACCTCAGACATCGCATGCCTGACCAAATGAATTACTTAGACATCGCATGCCTAACAATTATAAACCCCGCATTTTAGTCTCAAAATCGAAAACTCTTTTCAATATCAAGTCGGGCAATTCAACAAGATTCCCGACATCCTGATCGAATGCTCGTCGCAAACTTCAGTAGGCGGCCGCACCCCCGACGCCGTCGACGAAGTGCACCAAGGCGGAACACCGCCACCGCGAGCACCCGAACGGATGCTTTCGGCGATGGGGTTCTCCTACAGTCACTTGGTCGGGGCTATGGAGTGAGGCTGTCTATTAAGTTTACCCGGCGAGTATCCGCGTACGCTACGTGATTGCGACGGACTTTTGATCACATCAAAATTCCGTGGCAACCGATCAAGTGAGACTAAAGTGCTATGTTTATAACATTCATTCAGTTATCTCATAACTTATTGTGAATTCCAATTATTGTATCCCATTCCGGATAAATAGAAAATGTCAAACTTTCCGATCGAACAATCGAACACCCAAGTTTTCCCGGTACAGATCAACACATGAAACAAGTCTAACAACATTCAGTTCGTGCCTCAGTACCAACGGTCCAGCCGTAGAAGGGTCAAGCCAACGCCTCATATGTGGCACGCCGTACTGCCCCAAACCCGAAGGTTCAAAGGGCAGTTCAAGACGGTCACATAATCGAGTTAAGGTTTGTTGTCTTCTAGAGGGTCCATCGCGTTACTTGCACTACTTAGAACGTCGTTAAACTACGGAAAAATCCAACACTTGGAAATTTCCCGACAGGGAAAAATTGGGTATTTATATCCGGTCGAACTTTTTAACATATTCTAAAATTTATCCGGAAAGCCACACAGACAAAATTTGAAACCCCGATCGAATCTTTGATTCCCAATATAACCCAAAAATGCTCAACTGTTTACTGCATATTAAAAATTCCCATAAAACTCAGCATATTAAAATAGGAATTACTGTGCAAACAGGAGTCAACGAGTCAACAAAACGGCTGCGGAACCGCCGCGACACGTGGGCTTAGGCCGCGGTTCCGCGGCGTTATGACGGAGTTAAGTCTCCGTTTTTCACAGTATTTCATAAAAAACCCTGCTTGATTTTATGGATATTTTTAATCTTGAAAAATCCACAATTTTAAAATCTGGACAGAGAGCATTTTTTAATATGGGTTTCGGGTTCGTTCGGATTTCAAACTCCGTCGGGACTTCGCCTAAGGCTCTAGCTAGGCTCTGATACCACTGAAGGGTTCCTAGGCACGCTAAGGAGGTCTCACAAGGCATCAACCATGCCAATTTCAAAAATTCTAGGTGCCGAGAGACCCGACTACGGATCGTTGGCTAGATTTCTAGGCGAAAAGATAACTAGTTAACAATTAACTAATGGGAAAACGGAAATACAACCATTGTAGATCTGGTGCTCCACCTCCATAGCTCCGCAACGAAGTCATCTCCGCTGTCCAAAAGGAATCCGGGCTCTAGAGTCGGCTTCGTCGGAGAAAAAGCGAGCTAGGTCGTCGATGTCCATGCCGAAGATGATCTACGTCGAGGCATCGCTAAATCAAGCTCCACCTTCACCAAGCCCTAAAAACTTGTGAAGGAAACACACTCTACTACTTGGCAAGAGGTAGAGGATGAAGAAATAGGAAGTGGGTTCACTTTAGAATTGGATTTCTCACTCAAATACATCAATCACCATTGATGAAGAGAGCTTTCTTCTTGTGAGGAAGAAGAAGAAGAAGATAAAAAAGTTATGATAAGTTATTAGAAAAATAGAAAAGAATATTAATCTTATCATAATCAAACCAAGGTTTGTTGTAGAGAGTTGACCAAGGTTAGATGAGTGGTTAGGGTTAAGCATGAAGACAAAGTGGTCACTTTGGTCAAATCTTCATGAAGCTTCAACAAGCTTCAAGATTTAAAGCCACCACTTTGTTTTCTTTTCTTTTTGTTAATCCAAAATAAATAGATAAATAAATGAATAAGAAAATCAAAACCCTAACCATTTAAATAACCTTGGTTTAATTCTTTACACAAACCCTAGCAATCATGCATCATCAAACATGATACAATGAAGTGCACAAAAATATATCGAATATACAATGTGCACACCCGAGCGAGAAAATCCATTTAAAGTGAACCGATACTAGTTAATGCAAAGTAATATATCAAATATATAATTATGCATTAAATCATTAAATCAACACTTGATTTAACGATCCGGTCATATCGCATATAACCGACTAGTATACAATGTATCGGCTTATCGAATCAATCCTTGATTCGATAACTAGGTTATATCGCATACAACCATTCGACACATTCATCGCGAGAATGGAATACGGTATCACATACACGTATTATTCTCGGTCCCGCACATATCTCATATGCGCTCCTATTTCGTTTCGCTTGAACCAGGAAACCTCTGTGTAGGACTCTAAAGACTCGTCAATACGCCGGCAGCAGATGATGATCATATCAAACATCCACAAGCCGCAAGCGGTCTGCTAAACGTAACGACCATCCGGGTATTGAGCGATCTTAAGATCGACGAGCAAGCCCGCTCACACTCCAGTGAATCCAACCAGTAACACTACCGTACAGTCCGGTCTGATCGTCTGATATGTCGCATATCTCGCCTAGGGGTGGTAAAACGTCAGACCCCAATAGCTCGATAAGTCGTGTCGATATGAGGTCTATAACTATTCGAGAAACTACTGGTAACACTTACCAGTAAATCTCAGCAACCCTGGCCAGGGATTTCCTGTTATAGCCAATCGAACACAGCGCAACATCAACCCCCTATACCGGGAGAGACGAATCCCCTCCTATCGCTCATTGCCTCCATGTGACTCGGGACTGTACCCAAAAACCACCGTTTTGCACGCCCTCTTGGACGTGGTAAGATGGAAATCAAAGCACAGTGGGAACCACACAAGACTCTATGACGATCTCGGGTCAACAGACTACTCTGTACCAGTGTCACCAGAGAACTGCCATCTGACGTGAGGTATAATACCATCTGGGAGTTCTCGGCGAGTCCGTCCAGTGTACCCAGTCTCTACTGAGCACCCGTATATCATCTCCGATTTCAAACACCAATGGATATGGGATCATCCATCGCCCATCTGTATGGGTCGAGAAGGTACACGCTAGTCTACTCTGGTATATCGATGCCCCGTCTCGATACACCCACGACTAGGGACTTTGAAGGATGTACTTATGGACTACCATGTCCCCACTAGTATGATCCGCATCATAGTCCAGGTAGTCAAGCACACATCCTAAGGGCTTTACCAACATGTAACAGAGAGACAATCAGTATACACGTTAAGGTAAAGTTCAACCAGATAGCATACTATCATGTCGAGCAAGAAAGCCCTCCCTATATATGTCCCAGCATCCACTACAATATACATCCTATGTACAGTAATGGCCTCTAGGGCATACATATAACTAACAGGATGATCCCATATCCATTGGTGTTTGACATCGGAGATGGTATGCGGGTGCTCAGTGGAGACTGGGTACACTGAACGGACTCGCCGAGAACTCTCAGTTGGTATTATACCTCACGTCAGATGGCAGTTCTCTGGTGACACTGGTACAGCTTAGTCTGTAGACCCGAGATCGTCATAGAGTCTTGTGTGTCTCCCACTGTGCTTTGATTTCCACCCTACCACGGCTCTACTGAGTCGTGCAAACAGGTGGTTTTTGGGTACAGTCCCGATTCACATGGAGGCAATGAGCGATAGGAGGGGATTCGTCTCTCCCGGTATTGGGGGTTGATGTTGCGCTATGCACGACTGGCCATAACAGGAAATCCCTGGCCAGGGTTGTAGTGATATACTGGTAAGAGTTATCAGTAGTTTCACGAATGTTATGGACCTTACGTCGGCATGACTTATCAAGCTATTGGGGTCTGACGTTTACCACCCCTAGGCGAGATATGCGACATATCAGACGAACAGACCGGACTGTACGGTAAGTGTTACTGGTTAGATTCACAGGAGTGTGAGCGGGCTTGCTCGTCGATCTTCTGATCGCTCAATACCGGGGTGGCCATTACGTTTAGCAGACCGCTTGCGGCTTGTGGGTGTTTGATATGATCATCACCTGCTGCCGGCGCATTGACGAGTCTTTAGAGTCCTACACAGAGGTTTCCAGGCTCAAGCGAAACGAAATAGGAGTGCATATGAGATATGTGCGGGACCGAGAATAATGCGTGTATGTGATACCGTATTATATTCTCGCGATGAATGTATCGATTGGTTGTATACGATATAACCTAGTTATCGAATCGAGGATTGATTCGATAAGCCGATACATTGAATATTAGTCGGTTATATGCGATATGACCGGATCGTTAAATCAAGTATTGATTTAATGATTTAATGCATAATTATATATTTGATATAATGATTCGCATTAACTAATATTGGTTCAGTTTAAAAGGATTTTCTCACTTGAAATGCACATTGTATATGTGATATATTTTTTTGTGCACAAGATTGTATCATGTTTGATGATACATGCTCACTTGGGTTTGTGTAAAGATTAAACCATGGTTGTGTAATGGTTAGGGTTTTCTTTTTCTTATCTATTTATTTATTTATTTATTTTAGAAAAGAAGAAAAGAAAATGGTGGCTTGTTTTGTTTGCTTGTTGAAGCTTTGAACAAGTCCACCATTCTTGTCTCTTCTGTAACCCTAACCATTCATCTAACCTTAGTTAAATCTCTACACTAAACCATGGTTGAATACATGATAAGTATCATATTGTTTTCTTTTAAAATAATAACTTATCATATATTATCTTCTTCTTCTTCTTCTTCTTCAAGAAGAAAAAGCTTGATAGCTTCAATGGCAACTTGAGCAAATGAGTGAGAAATCCAATTCAAAAGTGAACCCACTTCCTATTTCTTCATCCTCTACCTCTTGCCAAGTAGTATAGGGTGTTTTCTTCACAAGTTTCATGACTTGGTGAAGTGGGAGCTTGATCTTGTGATGCCTCGACGTAGATCATCTTCGGCATCGAAGCCGACGACCAAGCCCGCCCATTTCTCCGATGAAGCCGATGCTAGAGTCATGGATTTGATTTAGACAGCGGAAGGACCTCATCACGGAGCCTAAGACGTGGAGGACCGGATCTACAAAGGTTGTAGCTTCTTTCCTTTAGTTAAAATTCGTTTATTTGCATTGCATCGCCTCATTATCTAGTTAACGATCCGTATTACGGTTTGCAGGCACTTGTAAAATTTGAAATAGCCATGTTTGATCACTTGTGAGACTTTATTAGTGTGCCTAGGAACCCTACAGTGGTATCAGAGCCTAGCTAGAGCCTTAGGCGATGCGTAGACGGAGTTAGAAGTCCGATCGAACCGAAACCCTAACCCAAATTTTGCTCTCTGGACAATTTTGAAAATCGTGGTTTTTTCCAGATTAAAAATATGCAGAAAAAACAGCAGGAATATCTAAGATTTACTGTGAAATTTGACAGCCCAATTCCACTAAGTCGACGCGGTTCCGCGGCACGAGCATGGCTCGTGCGGCGGTTCCGCGGCCGTACGGCCTCATTATATAAAGAATTTTGCACAGTAATTCTTAGTTTCCAGTGGTGGTTTTCCTGGGAATTTTTAATATTTATTCAAGAGTTGAATTTTCTGGGTTGTATTGGGGACTCGGTGTATCGATCGGATTGTCTAATTCTGTCTGTGTACCTTTTCCGGATAATTTTAAAATATGTTAAAAAGTTCGACCGGATATAGATACCCATTTTTTCCCCTGCCGGAAAATTTCCAACTGTTGGATTTTTCCGAGGATTAAGGACGTTCTGAGTAGTGCAAGTAACGCGATGGTCCCTTTAGAAGACAACAAACCTTAACTCGATTATGTGACCGTATTGAACTGCCCTTTGAACCTTAGGGTTTGGGGCAGTACGGCATGCCACATGTGAGGCGTTGGCTTGACCCTTCTACGGCTGAACCGTTGGTACTGAGACATGAAGTGAATGTCTTTGAACTTATTTCATTCGGTTGATCGAGAAAACTTGGGTGTTCGATTGTTCGATCGGAAAGTTTAACATTTTCTATCTTGTCCGGAATATGATACAACATTTGGAATTCACAGATAGTTATGAGATAACTGAATGACTGTTATAAATCTAGTAGTTTAGTCTCACTTGATCGGTTGCCACGGAATTTTGATGTGATCAAAAGTCCGTCGCAATCACGTAGCGTACGCGGATACTCGCCGGGTAAACTTAACAGACTGCTACACCCCCATAGCCCCGACCAAGTGACTGTAGGAGAACCCCGTCGCCGAAAGCATCCGTTCGGGTGCTCGCGGCAGCGGTGTTCCTCCTTGGTGCACTTCGTCGACGGCATCGGGGGTGCGGCCGCCTACTAAAGTTTGCGACGAGCATTCGATCATGATGTCGGGAATCTTGTTGAATTGCCCGACTTGATATTGAAAAGAGTTTTCGATAATGAGACTAAAATGCGGGGTTTATAATTGTTAAGCATGGGATGTCTAAGTATTTCATTTGATTAGGCATGCGATGTCTAAAAAGGTTGCGGATTCCAACTGTTGTAGTTTTACACTTTCTTTTCTGTGACCGTAAGTGTAATATGTGATATCGCCGGTTTTGTTGCTATATGTCAACGACAATTGGAATGCGCATATTTACTTACGTTGATGACATGTGATGTTATGTGTTGCTGGATATGTTATATTGGATCGTTGTGTTTGAATAGCCGGGGGGTTTTATGTGAGATGGGTGTTTTTCATTTTCATTCATGTAAAAACTTGTATGTAATATTCTTTTATTGGGGCACTTCCAGGTTGCGGATGATGTCACCTTTGTATATTATTTACTTTTCCGCATTAGGATAGACCCAAGGAAGGGAGCACAAGTAACCGGGTTCTGGGGTCCAGTGGGAGACCAACTCGAGGAGTCGAGTCTGGGTCTCCTAACCCTAGAATTGGTAGGGTTGCTTGCCGCTCTCATAGGGGTCTAGGGGTGTGGGATTGGCTATTCATCACGACCGTGGAATCCGTGTTTTATACTGGCTCGTATTGAAAACACGGACGTCCTATCATATCCAATATTTCATATGATACTTTCTGCTGCGTTATCTGTGATGTGATCATGTGATGTTCTGTGCTCTGTTCAGATAGATGTAGTATATAGTATATATGATATATTATATAGACGTTGCTTATGTTTTACACCCGCGCTAGCCCTGCCTCGCTCTGCCGTTAGTTACCTAACCTAACGGTGTAGACGGGACATCGAGACGAATGCGGATGGCATAAGCATACGTTATATTTATCTGTGATGTTTAGGTGGACTTAAATAATGGGATATTCATTAATGAGATTAATGAAAGAAAATAAACCTAATTGAAATTGTGGAATCGAATTTCAAAATAAAAACAGGTAGCTACAGTTCTTGCTTTGCGTCGCGGTGTTCCTTGTAGAACATCCTGCACCTTATTCGATAAGGAAAGGACCGAGATCCCTTCACCGGGAGTGACTCCTTTAGCAATAACTGGCAGATGCTACACACTCGGTTTGTCTTTTGATTGCTTCTATAGTTTCTACTTTGCACAGTGATATATATGATATATCCCGCACCTCATTCGACGAGGAAAGGGCCGACGATCCCTTCACCGGGAGTGACCCCTTTAGCAAAACTAGAAAAGCCTCAAAAACATTCCATTTAAAAACCATTTGATTCCGCAACGAGATCAAGTTCAAAGCGTCAAAGGTTTTCATAAAAACCATTCGCAACCCTCCGTTATTTTAGGAAGTAGAGTACTTAGTATTCGTGCTGTGTTTGTTGACCATAGTCAAGGCACAGTGTACGGTAGCTAAGTGATGTCTTCCTACACCGCATATGATGCGATTAGTTAGGACAGTCGCGTGACTTTGTTGACCTTAGTTAAGGATCATGTGGGTGGGTCTAATTAATCACGAAATGACGGGTAGAACTTGACTAGTGCTTATGATTTGTTGACCATAGTTAAGGTCATAAGTACTAGGGGTAAAAATCATTATCGGGAGTTTCAAGTGTTGAAATTTGCAATGAGATTGCATACCTTCTATATGATAGTTGGATCCCGATACCCACTGCGAGTAATTGTTACTCCTGGGAGAGTTTTGCACTTTGCAATTAGCCGATCAAGTAGGTGTCTAGAAAGGTGTCATCGGGGTTACGCCTCTGGGAAAATGAGGTTTACTGTAATTAGGTCCGTGCGAAAGCACGGGGAACCTCCCTCAAAGTACCGACACTGGCCTGGCTGAAAGATTGGCGAACTTGTAGAGTGTAATTAATCCCGGCTAGTCTTTCCTTTTAGGGTTTGAAGGAAGATTTGATAAAAACAGTGGGAGCCATCCTGATTAGATAAAATATATAACCAATCTAATCTTGCAAGAGCGCACTCTGAGTGTTTTCTTCTCTCTCTCTCCAGGTAGCGACCATATCACGCCTTAATCAAGATAATAATATGGATGTATTGACCAAACTCGCTTGTTATACTGAGCTGGGGAACGTTGGTCCCGCTCCAACTTATAATTGTTATAAGACAGAGCAGGAAATAGGGGAATACCAGGATTCCCATGCCGCCCAAACGAAGAAAGTGCATATGATGCATCTCCTTCGGCTGTGTTCATTATAAAGAACTGTTTCTCAGTATCCTCTGCATCCTGGGTATTTGATACCGGATCAGGATCCCAGATATGTAATCTGTTACATAGGGCTACAAAAAGGTAGAAAAACTGAGAACGGGTGATAAGTTTCATGAGACAAAAAACGGGGCAAGTGTTGCAGCCAAGTCTGTTGGTCACTGTCACCCTGTGTTACCAATACATTGATTCTGAACAAATGCTATTAGATACCGAACCTGATATACAAAATCATATCACTCTCTTTATTTAGTAAAGAAATGATAAAATTTTGTATTGTTGGATAATGTTTTGAACATTTCCTATATCAAAAGTTGATCGGTTCATGCACGTTATCTAAAAGCATTGACGTTCTAAATCAAACTACAGTTCTCAGTATACGGAACACACACAAGAGGAAGAGTTCAGAATTGAACGATTACTTCTTGAGGTATTGTAGACTAGGTCAGATCAATGTGACCCGACTAGCTAGAGTTACATAAAGATGCATATTTAAATTAGTTTGAATTTTACATCTTGTGAAACTCGCCAGTCATGTCACAAAGATAAGATGACCATAGCTCCGTTTACTGGAAACAGAGAAAGAGTTAATGAACTCTTGGGATGATACATGTTGATGTATGGAGGTCCCCTGTCTACACTTGCCAAGACCGGTTCTTTATACTTCATTACATTCTCTGATGATTTTTCGAGATTCAGACCTATGTTCCTGTTGAAACACAAGTCCGAACCTTTTGAGATATTCACAGAATATAAGTTAGAAGTAGAGAACCAAAATACGGGTAAAAGTATTATGTCCTTTGATGAGATCAAGGAGGAGAATACTTGAGCACGGAATTCTTGGACTATTCTAAAAGAGAATGAGATTCTCTCTCAGCATTACTCCTCCGTATACACCATAGCACGATGGTATATCGGGGCGGAGCAATCACACCCTATATGATAAGGTGTGCTCTATGATGAGTACTACTGAGTTACCTATTTTCCTTTTGGGAGTTATGCACTTGAGAAGCTGCATATCTATTGAAAAGGGTTCGAATCAAATCAGTTGCCTACCACTTCATATTTGATATGATAAGGGAAGAGCCCATCTCTTAAGTTAGTTAAGATTTGGGGTTGACCGGCCTATGTCTAAAAGCAAAATCCGGACAACCTCGAGGCAAGGTCTATAATGTAGAACTGGAAAGGTTCCAGCTATACAAACTGCAGCTGATGATTTGAAAGAACCAAACGATTCAATAGTTTCCAACAAACCTCAGCCTCTCCGCTGATCTAGTAGGGTTCCTCACCCACCTGAGAGTTACTTTGGTTTCTCTATGACAGTGAGAGCGAGGATTGCATCATGAGATGATGACCCAACCAGTTTCGAGCTGGCCATCAGGAGTGGGACTCTGTAAGAATGGCTGGATGCTTAGCGATTTGAGATGGAATCCTTATACACCAGCAAAGTATGGACTTTAGCTGCTATATCTGAAGGGTTAAATCCCCATCAGGAGCAAGTATATCTTGAGAAGATTACTTGGTGTAGATGAAAAAGTTGAGACTTTCAAAGCTAGACTTGTTAAAGTTTTTCGTCATTAACCAGGCATGGATAATGATGAAACCTCTTCCAGGAACTATGCTTAAGTCCATCCAGATCCTACTTACCATTGCTACATACCATGAATATGATATCTGGTGGTTGGGTGCCATGACTACTTTTCTAAATAGTGATTTAGAAGAGAACGTCTATAAGAACACAGCTAGAGGGCTTCATAAACAATGGGAGCAGCGGAAACGTGTGCAAGTTGCTTTATAGAATAAAGCAGGTATCGCGGAGTTGGAACATCTGTTTTGATGTGGTAGTCAAAGTATTTGACTTCATCAAAATAGTAGATGAACCTTGTATATACAAAACGGTAGTAGAGAGTAAGGTAGTCATCATCGTATTATACGTGGACAACATACTCTTGATAGGAAAAGAGTTTCCTATACTACGATCGGTCGATCTCCTCTTATCACATGGATTATCTAATAGGATAAAGATGATACTTCCTAAATCCTGAGATTTGGATCTATGAGATAGATCTAAAAGGATGTTAGGGTTCTCACTAGGAATAGTGAGATTGTATCGATCGATCCTGGGGAGAATCACTGGAAGAGTTCCATAATGATAAGCACGACTGAATGTCAGTCACAGGCATTGTCTTTACCCTCGGTAAAGGGACGGTATGTTGGAAGATTTCCAAGCTAGATACCGTGGCAAACTAGACGATAAAGGCTGGTAACATCGCTATTTAAGATACTACCAAAGAGGCAGTTTGGGTGTATATTGGTTCATAAGATGAACTAGGTTCCTGCCATTGTATGACAATGGAAGTGAGGCTTCGGCCCTGGAACCCTTGTCCCATCAGTGACCCAGACATATTCTGAGGAAGCATCACCTGATCATAGAGATAGTTGATCTCTAGGGTGATCGAGGTTAGGAGAGCAGACTCAGAGGAGAACACGGCGGATCCACTCACGAAAACCTTTTCCCAAAGAGAGACTTTTAGGCGATGGTTGAGTATTAGATACTACAACTACTGCTGCAGATGGCCCTAGTGCAAGTGGGAGATTGTTAATTATATGTATGCCCTAGAGGCCATTACTGTACATTGGATGTATATTGTAGCGGATGCTGGGACATATATAGGTAGGACTTTCTTGCTCGACATGATAGTACGCTATCTGGT
This sequence comes from Agapanthus africanus, assembly GCA_030015575.1. Classification (NCBI taxonomy): domain Eukaryota; kingdom Viridiplantae; phylum Streptophyta; class Magnoliopsida; order Asparagales; family Amaryllidaceae; genus Agapanthus; species Agapanthus africanus. Next base: position 386,613,165 of record CM057349.1, on the reverse strand, counting down.
TGCTCTTTATCTTAACATGTATACTTTCTGTCTCTCTGATCACATGTTGATAAAGCCCTTAGGATGTGTACTCGACTTCCAGGACTATGATGCAGATCATACTAGTGGGGTCTGGGTAGTCAATGAGTACATCCTTCAATGTTCCTAGTCGTGGGAATATCGAGACGGGGGCATCGATATTCCAGAGTAGACTAGCGTATATCTTCTTGACCCATGTGATGGACGATGGATGATCCCATATCCATTGGTGTTTGACATCGGAGATGGTATGCGGGTGCTCAGTAGAGACTGGGTACACTGAACGGACTCGCCGAGAACTCCCAGTTGGTATTATACCTCACGTCAGATGGCAGTTCTCTGGTGACACTGGTACAGCTTAGTCTGTAGACCCGAGATCGTCATAGAGTCTTGTGTGTCTCCCACTGTGCTTTGATTTCCACCCTACCACGGCTCTACTGAGTCGTGCAAACAGGTGGTTTTTGGGTACAGTCCCGATTCACATGGAGGCAATGAGCGATAGGAGGGGATTCGTCTCTCCCGGTATTGGGGGTTGATGTTGCGCTATGCACGACTGGCCATAACAGGAAATCCCTGGCCAGGGTTGTAGTGATATACTGGTAAGAGTTATCAGTAGTTTCACGAATGTTATGGACCTTACGTCGGCATGACTTATCAAGCTATTGGGGTCTGACGTTTACCACCCCTAGGCAAGATATGCGATATATCAGACGAACAGACCGGACTGTACGGTAAGTGTTACTGGTTGGATTCACAGGAGTGTGAGCGGGCTTGCTCGTCGATCTTCTGATCGCTCAATACCCGGGTGGCCGTTACGTTTAGCAGACCGCTTGCGGCTTGTGGGTGTTTGATATGATCATCACCTGCTGCCGGCGTATTGACGAGTCTTTAGAGTCCTACACAGATGTTTCCTGGCTCAAGCGAAGCGAAACGAAATAGGAGTGCATATGAGATATGTGCGGGACCGAGAATAATGCGTGTATGTGATACCGTATTATATTCTCACGATGAATGTATCGATTGGTTGTATACGATATAACCTAGTTATCGAATCGAGGATTGATTCGATAAGCCGATACATTGAATATTAGTCAGTTATATGCGATATGACCGGATCGTTAAATCAAGTATTGATTTAATGATTTAATGCATAATTATATATTTGATATAATGATTCGCATTAACTAATATTGGTTCACTTTAAAAGGATTTTCTCACTTGAAATGCACATTGTATATGTGATATATTTTTTTGTGCACAAGATTGTATCATGTTTGATGATACATGCTCACTTGGGTTTGTGTAAAGATTAAACCATGGTTGTGTAATGGTTAGGGTTTTCTTTTTCTTATCTATTTATTTATTTATTTATTTTAGAAAAGAAGAAAAGAAAATGGTGGCTTGTTTTGTTTGCTTGTTGAAGCTTCTTGAAGCTTTGAACAAGTCCATCATTCTTGTCTCTTCTCTAACCCTAACCATTCATCTAACCTTAGTTAAATCTCTACACTAAACCATGGTTGAATACATGATAAGTATCATATTGTTTTCTTTTAAAATAATAACTTATCATATATTATCTTCTTCTTCTTCTTCAAGAAGAAAAAGCTTGATAGCTTCAATGGCAACTTGAGCAAATGAGTGAGAAATCCAATTAAAAAGTGAACCCACTTCCTATTTCTTCATCCTCTACCTCTTGCCAAGTAGTATAGGGTGTTTTCTTCACAAGTTTCATGACTTGGTTAAGTGGGAGCTTGATCTTGTGATGCCTCGACGTAGATCATCTTCGGCATCGAAGCCGACGACCAAGCCCGCCCATTTCTCCGATGAAGCCGATGCTAGAGTCATGGATTTGATTTGGATAGCGGAGGGACCTCATCACTGAGCCTAGGACGTGGAGGACCAGATCTACAAAGGTTGTAGCTTCTTTCCTTTAGTTAAAATTCGTTTATTTGCATTGCATCGTCTCATTATCTAGTTAACGATCCGTATTAGGGTTTGCAGGCACTTGTAAAATTTGAAATAGCCATGTTTGATCACTTGTGAGACTTCATTAGTGTGCCTAGGAACCCTACACTACCTACCTGTGATTATATAGAGACTCGAAGGATATCCGGAGGATTTCGTTGGGAGTTATGGGCCGATCCTGATCATGCGGAGCCCGAGATATTGAGATTTGATGATATGGGCCAATCCGGATCGCCGGAGCCCAAGATATTGAGATATTTTTTGTCGATGCTTGACACGGATTCTATGCTGATTTCATTGATGATACTTCGGTTTTTGCATTAAAATCTCACTAAGATAATAAAACAGTTTTCTTTTACAAGATGTATTCTGCTATCATTCTTAATACATTCGTACAGCATATATTGACATGTTACTACCTGAGGCACTGACATGAGCACTGGGTATTATACTTATGTTTAGATGTTTAGCCTTGCCCTTATTAGATGTTTTTAGGTTATATTTTATGAGGATATTGTTGTATGACCTAGGATAGAGTCATGCATGCGATTTCTACTCGGTGATGTCTTCTACTCACGAGTTGGCAAATCATCCCCGTTGTGCAACAGTTTCTTATAAGTTTTGCCGTACAGGTTTCGTTGCGGCTTGCTGGCTCACTGCTTCCTTCCAGGTGATTGCTTTGGTAGGTGGGTTCACTTGCATCGTGACCCCCATTGTAGCTTATTCATATTCTGTTGTATCTAGTAAACTCCATCAACCAGACTTGTATATTTGATAGATTTAGAAAACCAGTTGTATATTCTTTCGACCTTAGAGTCGCGCGCTGTATTATTATGATTCTTTTTCTGGTCTTCTTAAGGATGTTGGGTTTTCTTTCGTAGTTTTGATCCCCGCCCTTCGGCGTTGTATATTATATTCCATTGCATGGTTATTTCCGCCAATTGGCAAAGAGCTAGCTCCTGCTTGGGGATGCCTTTATTCATTATGTATATTATGCATGTTTGTACCCATTTGGGGCCAGTATTTACAAAGGAGACTCTGCCGAATTTTTCGGGAAAATATGATATTGCTTTTAAATGTTTAATGCTACTTATTTTGATAAAACCACTTGCTTTTTAAACAAGTGTTCCTTCACTTCCTCTTTTAAATGGTTTAGATATCTGGGCTTTTGGCTTACTTGAATTAGGTGGGGTACTATAAACTTCACATGATTCAAGTGACAGTTGATTGTTGTAGATTTTTTTGCGTGCGTATGCGCTTTTAAAAGATAAATCAAAGAATATTAACCACAATCAAGAACGGTGTCGCTTGGTAGCTAGCCGGTTGAGTACGGGTCGGTCCACAGGGATTTTGTGTATTTTATATTTGTTCTAACGAGTTAATTCCAATTGTGGTAGGATGGATTGTCACTAAAAACTGAAATGAGTTTGATTAGGATTAAAATCTTGCTAGGGTTAGGTTTAGGTTAAGTTTAGAAACTCAATATGTCTCACCGCTTTCTATGCCCTAATTAAGAACTATTTAGGTGTTAAGATAATAATTAACAAAGGAGATTACCACGATCGGGAAGAAACTAGGTTTCTCCCCCTAGGTCCTTGTCCGTCCTTTCTTAACTCTTATTCGAACCACCATGGAAAACATACACAACCGGTCTTTAACTATGGTATCACCGCTACCTCGTGGGATAGGGTGCCGTAGTGAGCGGTGTGTGTATGTATGCATAGAGTCCTATTTAAAATGTATAACGGGCAAGAAAGGGGTAAGAGATTTTCATCTCTCAAGCCTTTCCTATTCCTAACCCTAACAAGTGAGGAACTACTCACTCATTAGGGAATTGATAAAAGATTTCATTTTTATGATTTTAATTAACAACCACGGTAGATAAATAAAAGTTATAACTACGGAAAATAAATAAAATTTATAATTAGGCAGAAAAGAAAATTAACTAAGGCAAGGTAAAGAAAAAAGACTTACTTTTTATTTGATGCACTATTCAAACATTACAGGAATTGAAATTCTAAAATAGATAAATAAAAAGAGGCATAAGAAGAAGCATACTCTAAAAAGAGCTGTAGGGTTCCTATTTATAGATTACAGAAACCCTAGGCTTTACATCTGATCCCTATCTACATTTACAAAACTACCTAGAGAAGCATGGTCAACGCACCACTATCCATCGACTTTTTGCGCCGACACGTGTACTGTATGGCCGCGGATCCGCGGCCATCTTGAGAGTTCTTGGCCTCTATTCTTCAGGTGTTCTTTCTGTTGCTTTTTACTTGACTTTTCTTCACTTGGTTCTTCAGAATGTCTTCTAATTTCTTCCAGATTTCCACAGTGCATAATGTTGTGGACTTTTACCGTTTGCTTCATGTTGAAGTCTTGAATCTTATGCTGCCTTTGTGCAATTGAACTGTTTGCTGATCTTCGTTTGTTCCTCAAACTATAGGCGGCATGATAAAGATTCTTCTGTTTGTTGATCGTGGTCTTACTTTTGTAGCGTCTTTCATCATTTTCACTGTTTTATTCCGAGAACCTATAACCTGCAACTATGTAGTAGACATGGATCAAAAGCACCTATTTATTTATAAAATGAATAAGAAAGGGGAATATAATAAAGCAAAATTATGATATGAACAAGTACCCCCAAACTTATCTTTTGCTCGTCCTCGAGCAAAACTAGTTTATTCTCGAAAAAACCTAACCTCACTTTCGCAGGGAAATACGATTGCACTGAGCTTGTGCAATAAGCCGTTAAACCTCTAGGTGTCCCTAGTAGGAGGAGTGTTGTCTCCTGAGGGTTTTCAGCGGATACTACCCATAAAATCCTATCAATTCGGCCTATTGACTTTTATTCTCTAATTCGGTTTTCTAGCAAGAAATTCTATGATCTTCAACTCAGAAATTATCAACCCGCATTTTTCACGCTTCCTTATTGTATATGTTCTGTAAATTTACTTAGCTTTTAGCATCTTTTGAATTTTCCTTCTAAGGTTCCATCTCAACTTAAGAATTTTTATCATCTCTACTAAAGATATAAGTCCTATTTTTCATTCCTATCTCTTATCCAAATCCCAATCATATACCCCTACGTGTGTGTATCTATCACCCCTACACTTGAAAATTCAATTCAAGCTCTTATAATCTTGTCCATCGTCCAAAGTACTTTTAGTTGGTGAATTTTTAGATGAAATTGCTCACACATCCTTCATGCGACCGTTAAAACTTCTTGAGGTACTAACGACCGATTACAAAATGTTTTTGCACATTAAGGCGTAATTCCTAGTCTTGTAACACCTAAGGCTTTAGCAGTGACTCCCAAACCAGTTGGTCTAAGGCACTAGGTGATAAAGCACCCTCGCTATATATTTTTTACGCAGCCTTAAGTAATTACAAAACCAGTGTTCATTTATTTTTATCTTTATTCACACTTGTATTTTTATTTTATTTTCCTTCATACTAAGGACTTTAGACAAGAGCATTTCAAGGTATCTTCTACTATTCTAAGTTTCAAGGTTCGTGTTTGTGCAAGTTGTCGGGTATATATTTTCAGAAGTTAGACTTAAGCTTAGGAATTATTTTTCAAATATACACTTTAATAAAAATATTAATACTCTTCCCTTATTTTGACTTAGCCTAAGAAGTGAACTCAAAATTTGCCTATTTCTAAATAAACTACAAAGACATATATTTTCTACCGTTAAATTTTAAGAAAGGTTATTTTTAGGATTTTAATTTACTAAGTCGAGGCTCTAGTTTTTCCTATCTAGTTAATCTTCTTGTCAAATTCAAGTCAATTATGGCCAAAATTTAATTTTTTAATTTTTATAATTTTTCAAATTTTTCAGTTTTTATTTGATTTTTATGTTTTTCTATTTTTTTTTATTTTCATTTTTTTAATTTTTATGATTTTTATAAAGATGCAATGCAGAATTTAAACATGCAAAAGAAAAAGAAAAATATATATACAAAAATTTAAAAAATATGCAATACAAATGATAACTATTTATAACCACCTTCTCCCCCAAACATACCAAAAGCAGTGCCCTCACTGCTTGGCCCCACGCCGCTCCCTTGAGCGTGAATGGTAACGCTCCTCCCTACCCAGCAGGGTTCGGATCCCCTACTCTACTTCAGTCAAACGCCTATCATGCTCCCTCATCATCACCCTCAACTCGTCAATTCCCCTAACAGCGCTTCGCATCAAATTTGCATGTTCTAAAGGGGTGAGTTCTCCCTCGCTCGCAATCGAGCTGGAGCTAGGCGTTCGGGCGGGCACGTGTTCCGCCGGTTCAGTTCTTGACCAATCATCCGTCAGTCGTGTATAGGATGTAGAAACGCCCTCAATGAGAGTCCTGATGGGTAAGCTTCCAAGCATGCAAAATTCAAACTCCTCCGCAGGGAGGAAATAGCGACACAATTGTGTCACAAGCATGGGGTAAAGGTAGTTTGCGGCTCTTTTGCTCGCAACAATTAAGTTCAGCAACACCGTGCACATATCGAATCGAGGGTTCGTTGTCTTGAGTGTGTGCATAATATGCAGTGAGAGTGTTGATTGAATGAAATTCTCGGTTTGTATGTAGAAAGTGTATAGAAATCACAACCAAAAATATTTTGACCGCAATCAATAACGGTATCGATTGTACCGCGTTAGCGAGTGCGGATCGTCCACAGGGAAAGTGTAATTCGTTCGTACTTCGAATTAGATGAGTCGAAAATTAAAGAAAAGAGAAAAGACAATTCATGATTTATAAAATTGAAGTTCAAGAATTAGTAAAATCTAGATCTAATAACAAGAAAACATTAAAATCAAGAATTGAGAATTGATGATTTCCAATCCAATAATCAAGAATCGAAGTGAGGCCCGTAGGAATCAATCGAATCTATAGATGTGATGAAATCTATTTATTACGTATTCTTATCCATCGATAATTTGATGCTAGATCGATGACGATCCACGAGAATTAGGGATTTCTTGCGGAAAATAGGGTTTCTTCATCTCTCCCTTGTCCTTTCGTTGATTTCATTCACATTCTAGCCTCTAGTAAACTCAAGAATCGATCGTGGATCGCTAATTAAGAGCGAACACAATCAAGAGAGCATCGCTCGAAACTAGGTCGTCGATTCTTGAATTTGCTAGGGTGTACAAAACTCATAGGACTTAAGAATTTTATAAGAATCTAATCATCATCATCTATTGATAGTCTCGATTCCTCCACGAGTGGAGTTTTACTCAAACATCATAACAAGACACACAATTAAGAATTGAAATCGAATCATGATGCAAGAATGTAAAGAAAGCAAGATATAGAAATTTCACCTTTGTTTATCAACAATTTAGTTACAACTCTATAAAGTTCTACAAGAGGAAAGAACTTGATCGTTGATTTCGGCTTCGCTCGTCTCCTTGAGTCGTGGATCTCCTTGAATCACTTGCTCCGATGAAGTCCGGCGTCGCTTTCTAAAGGATCGAAGGCTTCATGCTTGATTTGGTACTCGGAGTTCTTGATTTTTGGCTTTGGATTTTGAATTGGGGATTAGGGTTTATAAGTTGTGTCACTCAACTTGTGTTGAATTTGGTGTAGGAATCAACAACCAATTTTAATGAACAACCTTAGAAGTGAAGCCTTAGGGTCCCTTTTATAGCCTTCACTAGGATTACCTTTCTTTATAAGCTAGGTTTAGTTTAGCTTCCCTTGTAAGCTTGGTAGTTAGGTAGAAGGTTCTAGAGGTAGTTAGTTAGGGGTAGCTTCCTTTATATGCTTGGAGATTAGGGAGAAGCTTCTAGGCTTAGGTAGTTAAGTAGCTTGCTTTGGAAGCTTGGAAGTTTAGCTTGAACAAGGAGCCTTGTTGTTCTGTCAGAAGATTCTGGAGAATTCTGGACTTTGAGTGGCTGAAATGAGTGTACACCCTTGATATCAGAAGCCTGCAACTGAGCTGCGCTGACATCACATCCATGTGGCTGCGGATCCGCCGCGCATGCCATGCTCCAGCCGCAGATCCGCAGCCCAATAGAAGGATTGGAACATGTAATTTCTAGGACTTCTTTGTTCTGGCTTTAGGTACATGTTATGATATGTTGAATCTCAAAATTCTTCCTTGATCACTGCCAGATCTCAAGTCTTCAACTTGGCGTATTTTTAACAGCACTTTTAACTGTTTCGGCTTTTCTCCTGGAATTTCCTGCACAGTTTCTCGAAACAAGTGTTGCGCTATACAAAGATGATGCGATGCCATGATAAACACTCAATTTTCCTCAAAATGTCGGTTTTAATATATAACACAAGTTATTTGGTTTTTTACGGCTGTTTTGCTAATATGTGCTATATTAATACCGAACACCTCTAGATGAGTGCAAATGGTAGGGAAATTGTCGTGTTAAAAATGCAATATTTTCGACTGATCAAATTCCCCCAAACTTATTTTCGGTCGTCTCGAGCGAACTGTTTTATTAAAAAGAGAAGGAGAAAATAAAGAAAAATAAAAACTAACTAGCACACTTTCGTAGGCAACACGATTGCACTGAGCACATGCAACAAGCCTTTAAACCTCTAGGTGTCCCTAGTAGGAGGAGTGTTGTCTCTTGAGGGTTTTCAGCGGATTGCACCCACAAAATCCAATAATAAAAGGAAGACCGTGAAGATTACATATAAAGATAAGAATTGTAAAAGAAAAGCTTTGAAAATTAGGGTTTTCAACTATGCTAGCTTTTCGGTTGTCATGAGCCCTATCTTAATAGTCATGAAAAGATGTTAGAAATCACATCATCCTTCAATAAAATATCATCTTTATTCTTCATTTATATCCTTCTTCCAAACATCGATCATATAACCCTACGTGTGTGTAATATACATCCCTACACCCGGAGAATTCAATTCAAGCTATCATACTCTTGTCCATCTGCCTCAGTACTTTTTAATTTGATGAATATTTAGATGAGATTGCTCACACACTTTCATGCAACCGTTAATACTTCTTGAGGTACTAACCGACCGATTACTCATGTGCTTTCTTATTAGGTGTATTTTCCTCGTCTTGCACCACCTAAGGCTTAGCAGTGACTCCCAGACCAATTGGTCTAAGGCACTAGGTGAAGAGGCACCCTCGCTATATTTTTTATTGATGCCTTGGCGATAACAAAACCAGTGTTCATTTTTTTCTCACCATTTTATATTTTACTCATATTTTTTTATTTCCTTCATACATTGGCGTTTAGACAAGAGCATTTCAAGGTATCCTCTACTATCCCGAGTTTCAAGACGTGTGTAAGTGCGTATAGTAGGGTATCAACGTTCAAAATGTTTGGCTTCCAGAATAGAAACTATTTTTCAGACTTATTTTTATCCTCAAATTAGTGACTTCTTTCATCTTACTAACCCTTTGGACAACGGCTCATAACTACTTATTACTAGTTCGTATAAGAATACTTCTAATTTTCTTGGTTTTCTTAAACTTTTCTAAACTTTTGGATGTAATTTTTCACTATCTAATTTTTTATTATCTTATTTATGTACAAAAATATTTTTATATTTTTATATTTTTTAAATTTTTATAGATTTTTTAGAAAATGTTTTGTGCTTATGCAAAGTATGATATGCAAATGATGCGAAAATAAGCACATACCTCCCCCAAACCTGTTTTCAACAGTGTCCTCACTGTTGCAATCCGTTAAATCTCGAAAAACCTGTAAGCTTGGGAGGAAATTTATTAATGGGGACAAAATATTTAAGTGAAGATCCTCCCCCAAACTTATTTTTGGCTCATCATTTTTTTGTAAAAACTTTCTTTTCAAGAGCCAGATTATACCCCCCCCCCACAACTTGAATTAAACAATGTTAAGCTTTGAAAATCATAAGAGGGGGTCAAGAATCATTGGTCGATGCCAAGCTTTGCAAAGACCAAACGTCAACACCAACCATTCGAAAATTTATTAATGTAGTGCTCTGGTTGGTGGAAGAAGATATGGGGAAAAGGTAAGTGGTGTGAAAGAATGTGTTTGCGTCTCATTTTGAAGAGACGATGTAGTGGTTGTGATGGATTGCTCGCATTCTTTTTACAGTTCAGAAGAAGGGGAGGAGGTTCAATTTTATTGATTGGGAGATGATTCATTTCAACACCCGTATCATTCAAAAATGCGAGTTCATCAGCGAAAATCTCCTCAAAAGTCCCATCAATACCCCGAAAAATAATGTCATCACAAAGTGCGGGGTGATCTTCAGACTCTAAAAGCAGTTCATAATCAGTGTTAGTTGTTGACCCGGACAACTCAGTGGAAGAGTCCGTATGTGTATGATACATAGTTGGGTCAAACAATAACATATGAAAAGAGTCTAGATTGGTATCATGAGGATCATCAAATTCGCTGCTGTCGGCATCCATTAAGTCGACAGAACAGATCTGAGCAGTAGGTTCGGAGGGTACACTTCCCAACTTGTAAATGTTCAACTCAATTGACCTATTCCCGAAGGATTGGGTCATAGAACCATTACGACAATTGATGATAGCGTTGGAAGTAGCCAAAAAGGGGCGACCTAAAATCACCGGAATTTGATTCCGTGGGTTCGCTACAGCCTGTGTATCAATTACAATAAAGTCTACAGGGTATACAAATTCCCCGATTTTTATTAACACATCCTCCAGTTCACCCCTAGGTTTGGTGATTGATCGGTCAGCCATCTGGAGAGTGCAAGGAGCTGGTTTCAACTCTCCGATCTCTAACTGCTCGTATACCGAGAAAGGAAGCAGGTTAACACCTGCGCCAAGGTCAAGTAGAGCACGGTTAATGTGTTTCTCCCCAATAGAAATGGAAATAATAGGATAGTCAGGATCCTTACGTTTCCTCGGTAATTGTTGGGGGAAAGCCGTGTCCACAGTTTTTGACATGAATACCTTCTTGGGCACTTGAGTCTTCCTCTTTCTAGTGCACAAATCTTTAAGAACTTTCGCATAAGCGGGGACTTGTTGGATAGCATCTAGAAGAGGGATGTTGATGTTAACATGTTTAAAAATTTCAGTGATCTTCTCCATTTGTGGACTCAGTGTGTTCCCCTTAACCGATTCGGATAAGGAGTTTGAGCAATAAGATCAGGGTCCAACATTGGAGAAGATCGTGTGGGTGGGAACGATCTAAGAATAGGAGTGGGGATAGTTTTCTGTGGATTAGAAGAGGTGGGATGAAGTGTCAAGCCTTGGGGAAAATGGAGAATAGGCTCGGAAGAAGGTGGTGGGGTAGAAGAACTGGGGTCAAAATTAGAAGTAGAAGTGGAAGGAAAGGTCTCAGCCGGGGTATCATTGATAGATTTTTCAGTGTCATCAATCTCTTCCCCAATGTGATTATCAAGCACTCTTCCAGATCTCAACGTGATTGCATTCACATGATGTGAATAGCCAGGATTGGGCAAAGGTTGAGCTGGAAGTTTCCCTTTCTCTCTTACACTCATTTCAGCTTTTAATCGTGCAATTTCTTCTTCCATCGATTTAATAGTCTCGCTTTGGGACGCAGAGTTTTTCTCAATTTTATCGATGGAAGACTTTATTGTTCAAAGCAAATTCATGAATGAAGAGGATTCATTAGTACCGGTCAACTGCAAAGGATTAGACGGTGCAGGTGTGTTGACCGGATTTTGAATGTTTTGTGCTGTGAAGGGGTGCTGACTCAATGGAAGTGGTTGCTATTGTGGTGGAGGGACCCTTTGGAAATTGTTTTGGGTTGGAACCGTGTTTTGATATTGTGATTGGTTCCAAGCAAAGTTAGGGTGATTCTTCCAACCCTGATTATATGTGGAAGAAAATGGATCGTTTTTAGGTCTTTGAAAAGCAGCATTGGTATGCTCGTGACCTTGAAACGGAGAATTCAATGGACATTCTTCTGTGAGATGTGATGGATCAGAACAGCATCCATATACAGTTTTGGAGAGTGACATTTGATTTAGGACGGAGGCTAAAAATTTGTTTTCCATAGTCTCGAGTTTCTTATGTATAGCTGAAATTTCAGCTCTAACTCCTATGGAAACTTCCGATTGGTTATTTCCACCCCTAGACAATTGACTCCCACCCTCCCACTGTAAAGATTTTTCAGCAAAATCTTCTAAAAATTTCCAGGCTTCCCCATCATCTTTGGTCATGAAGTTGCTTTGACACATTGATTCAAGGGTCTGTTTTGTGTTAGGATTAATGCCCTCATAAATGATTCTGCACAGATCCCATCTAGGGATTCCGTGATGTGGACATTGAACTAACAGATCTTTAAAGTGTTCAAGACACTTCGAGAATGTTTCATTGGGAAGCTGGGTGAATTGATTGATTTCGCTACGGACTCGAGCTGTTTTATGATAGGGGTAAAATTTCTTAAGGAATGCTTTGACGAATTCTTCCCAGTTTGAAATGTAATGTGCGGTTGTGTTATACAGCCACTTCTTGGCTATATTGCACAAAGTGAATGGGAGAAGACGAAGACGCATAGCATCCACAGAAAGCTGTGAAGTACTCATCATTGCGCATACATTTTCAAATTTGGTGATAAAGACATATGCTTCTTCAGACTCGAGACCGTGATATTTAGGTAGAAGGTTGATGTATTGGGGTTTTAATTGAAAATTGTCCCCGTTGGCTGGTGGAATGGATAAGCAGGTCGAAAGAGAAACTCGTATAGGATAGCACCTCTCTTGGAGAGAGATGCGGGGTGGATTCTGCGCACCAGCGGACGGCGGAAGATTAGTGGTAAAGAAGTTCGATGGAGAAGGATCCATCGATGTGGGTGTGGTGGTGGGTTAAGAAGAGGTAAATGTATAAATGCCGATTTCGGAGTCGGTTGGGGGAACGTGGACTAAACGGGCACTAGAATCCCGTGTCCAGCCTATCTTGCACTAAAGGGTTTAGTACAAGTGGCAGCGTTGATATAATTAGGGGAAATGAATGAATGTGGTGTTTGTTTTGAAAAATATACGGATTTTTGAAAAAATGATGCAAATCACAACAAATGCAACAAGCAACCCTAAGTCTAGTGGTCACCTAGGTCAAGGCTTTAGACCGCTCCTAACTGCCAAAAGACAAGTCGCAGGATCAATCCTCCACTGCCTCTTTGTCGCTCCTGTGGCCAGGCAAGTGCCAGGTAAGTGGGAGGTTCTCCACTACGTAAGTAGTGGGCCTAATTAAGTAACCACTTGCCTTAGACACACTTGCCTTAGACACCACAAAAGAAACGTGGATAGGCAATAGATTACCCACGGCCTTCTTCTGCCCTAAGTGAGCGTGACGGTCCTAAGAGTCATGTCTAGATTTCTTTTTGTTAATGAGGGTAATGCGGATAAAGGCAGGATACATCGCTACTTAAGATGCTACCAAAGAGGCAGTCTGGATGTATATTGGTTCATGAAATGAACTTTGTTCCTCCCATTGTGTGACAATGGAGTTGTGGCTTATGCCAAGGAACGCCGATCCCATCAGTGATCCAGACATATTCTAAGGCAGTGTCACCTGATCATGGAGATGGTTGATCTCCAGGGTGATCGAGGTTAGGAGAGCAGACTCAGAGGATAACACGGCGGATCCACTCACGAAGGCCTTTTCCCAGAGAGAGACTTTTATGGGATGGTTGAGTATGAGATACTACAACCACTGCTATCAGATGGCCCTAGTGCAAGTGGGAGATTGTTAGTTATATGTATGCCCTAGAGGCCATTACTATACATAGGATGTATATTGTAGTGGATGCTTGGACATATATAGGGAGGACTTTCTTGCTCGACATGATAGTGTGCTATCTGGTTGATCTTTACCTTAACGTGTATACTGTTTGTCTCTCTATTACATGTTGGTAAAGCCCTTAGGATGTGTACTTGACTAGTTGGACTATGATGCGGATCATACTAGTGGGAACATGGTAGTCCATAAGTACATCCTTCAAGGTCCCTAGTCGTGGGTGTACCGAGACGGGGCATCGATATACTAGAGTAGACTAGGTATACCTTCTCGACCCATACAGATGGGCGATGGATGATCCCATATCCATTGGTGTTTGACATCAGAGATGATATACGGATGCTCAGTGGAGACTGGGTACACTGGACGGACTCGCCGAGAACTCCTAGATGGTATTATACCTTACGTCAGATGGCAGTTTTCTGGTGACACTGGTACAGAGTAGTCTGTTGACCCGAGATCGTCATGGAGTCTTGTGTGGTTCCCACTGTGCTTTGATTTCCACTTTACCACGTCCAAGAGGGCGTGCAAAACGGTGGCTTTTGGGTACAGTCCCGAATCACATGGAGGCAACGAGGGATAGGAGGGGATTCGCCTCTCCCGGTATAGGAAGTTGATGTTGCGCTGTGTTCGATTGGCTATAACCGGAAATCCCTGGCCAGGGTTGCTGAGATTTACTGGTAAGTGTTACCAGTAGTTTCTCGAACTGTTATAGACCTCATATCGACACGACTTATCGAGCTATTAGGGTCTGACGTTTACCACCCCTAGGCGAGATATGCGACATATCAGACGACGAGACCAGACTGTACGGTAAGTGTTACTGGTTGGATTCACAGGAGTATGAGCGGGCTTGCTCGTCGATCTTCTGATCGCTCAATACGCGGGTGGCCGTTACGTTTAGCAGACCGCTTGCGGCTTATGGGTGTTTGATATGATCATCACCTGCTGCCGGCGTATTGACGAGCTTTAGAGTCCTACACAGAGGTTTCCTGACTCAAGCGAAACGAAATAGGAGCGCATATGAGATATGTGCAGGACCGAGAATAATGCGTGTATGTGATACCGTATTCTATTCTCGTGATGAATGTATCGATTGGTTGTATGCGATATAACCTAGTTATCGAATCAAGGATTGATTCGATAAGCCGATACATAGGATACTAGTCGGTTATATGCGATATGACCGGATCGTTAAATCAAGTGTTGATTTAATGATTTAATGTATAATTATATATTTGATATATTACTTTGCATTAACTAGTATTGGTTCACTTTAAATGGATTTTCTCACTTGCATTGCACAAGTTGTATATGTGATATACTTTTGTGCACTTGATTGTATCATGTTTGATGATACATAACTGCTAGGGTTTGTGTAAAGAATTAAACCTTGGTTAAGTAAATGGTTAGGGTTTTTATTTATTCACTCATTTATTGTTTTAATTTGGATTAAAAAGAAATGGATAAGAAAACAAAATGGTTGCTTTCTTTCTTGAAGCTTGTTGAAGCTTCATGAAGCTTTGACCAAAGTGACCATTTTGTCTTCATGCTTAACCCTAACCATTCATCTAACCTTAGTCAATTCTCTACACCAAACCATGGTTCATATTATGATAAGTATTCATTTTCTTTTGGATTTTAATTAACTTATCATAATATTTTCTTCTTCTTCTTCTTCAAGATGAAGAAGCTTGCAATCATCAATGGTGATTTGATGAAAAGAGTGAGAAATCCAATTCTAAAGTGAACCCACTTCCTATTTCTTCATCTTCTACCTCTTGCCAAGTAGTATAGGGTGTTTTCTGAAAGGTTCCTAGGCACCCTAATGAGGTCTCACAAGGCATCATCCATGCCAATTTCTAAAAATTACGGTGCCGAGAAACCCTAGAACGGATCGTTGGCTAGAAGTATAGGCGAAGCAAGCAAGTAAACGGAAATATAGCTAAAGGGAAGGGGCTACAACCTTTGTAGATCCGGTCCACCACCTCCTAGGCTCCGTGATGAAGTCCCCTCGCTGTCCAAATCGTATCTTGGGCTCTAGCGTCGGCTTCATCGGAGAAGAAACGGGCTAGGTCATCGACGACGATGCCGAAGATGATCTACGTCGAGACATCGCTAGATCAAGCTCCAACTTCACCAAGTCAAGAAAACTTGTGAAGGAAACACCCTATACTACTTGGCAAGAGGTAGAGGATGAAGAAATAGGAAGTGGGTAGACTTTAGATTTGGATTTCTCACACTTTTTCATCAATCACCATTGATGTAGCAAGCTTTCTTCTCATGAAAGAAGAAGATGAAGAAGAAGAAGATGATATGATAAGTTATGTAAATTAGATAAATAAATCGATACTTATCATTTACTAACCCTTGGTTAAGTGTAGAGAATGTACTATGGTTAGTTCATATGGTTAGGGTTAAGCATGAGACAAGAATGGTGACTTAGTCAAAGTTTCATGAATGTTCAACTAAAAACAAAAATAGCAACCATTCTTTTCTCATCTTTTCCAAAAATAAATAAATAAATAGATAGATAAATAAGTAAATGAAAAAACAAAACCCTAACCATTAGTTTAACCATGGTTTAATTCTTTACACTAACCCTAGCTTACATGTATCATCAAACATGATACAATCTTGTGCACAAAAGTATATCACATATACAACTTGTGCACTTCAAGTGAGTAAATCCATTTAAAGTGAACCAATACTAGTTAATGCAAAGTAATATATCAAATATATAATTATACATTAAATCATTAAATCAACACTTGATTCAATGATCCGGTCATATCGCATATAACCGACTAGTATCCAATGTATCGGCTTATCGAAACAATCCTTGATTCGATAACTAGGTTATATCGCATATAACCATTCGATACATTCATCGCGAGAATAGAATACGGTATCACATACACGCATTATTCTCGGTCCCGCACATATCACATATGCGCTCCTATTTCGTTTCGCTTGAGCCAGGAAACCTCTGTGTAGGACTCTAAAGACTCGTCAATACGCCGGCAGCAGATGATGATCATATCAAACACCCACAAGCCGCAAGCGGTCTGCTAAACGTAACGGACACCCGGGTATTGAGCGATCAGAAGATCGACGAGCAAGCCCGCTCACACTCCTGTGAATCCAACTAGTAACACTTACCGTATAGTCCGGTCTGTTCGTCTGATATGTCGCATATCTCGCCTAGGGGTGGTAAACGTCAGACCCCAATAGCTCGATAAGTCATGCCGACGTGAAGTCCATGACATGTGTGAGACTACTGATAACTCTTACCAGTATATCACTGCAACCCTGGCCAGGGATTTCCTGTTATGGCCAGTCGAGCATAGCGCAACATCAACCCCCAATACCGGGAGAGACGAATCCCCTCCTATCGCTCATTATTGCCTCCATATGAATCGGGACTGTACCCAAAAACCACCTGTTTGCACAACTCAGTAGAGCCGTGGTAGGGTGGAAATCAAAGCACAGTGGGAGACACACAAGACTCTATGACGCTCTCGGGTCAACAGACTAAGCTGTACCAGTGTCACCAGAGAACTGCCATCTGACGTGAGGTATAATACCATCTGGGAGTTCTCGGCGAGTCCATTCAGTGTACCCAGTCTCCACTGAGCACCCGCATACCATCTTCGATATCAAACACCAATGGATATGGGATCATCCATCGCCCATCGCATGGGTCGAGAAGATATACGCTAGTCTACTCTGGAATATCGATGCCCCGTCTCGATATTCCCTCGACTAAGAACATTTCAAGAATGTACTCATGGACTATCCAGGCCCCACTAGTATGATCTGCATCACAGTCCTGGAAGTCGAGTACACATCCTAAGGGCTTTATCAATATGTAACAGAGAGACAGAAAGTATACACGTTAAGATAAAGAGCAACCAGATAGCGTACTATCATGTCGAGCAAGAAAGTCCTACCTATATATGTCCCAGCATCCACTACAATATACATCCAATGTACAGTAATGGCCCCTAGGGCATACATATAACTAACAATCTCCCACTTGCACTAGGGCCATCTGTAGCAGTGGTTGCAGTATCACATACTCAACCATCCCCTAAAAGTCTCTCTTTGGGAAAAGGCCTTCGTGAGTGGATCCGTCGTGTTGTCCTCTGAATCTACTCTCCTAACCTCGATCAACCTGGAGATCAACTATCT
Source organism: Agapanthus africanus (assembly GCA_030015575.1). Lineage (NCBI taxonomy): Eukaryota > Viridiplantae > Streptophyta > Magnoliopsida > Asparagales > Amaryllidaceae > Agapanthus > Agapanthus africanus. The sequence goes on along the minus strand of CM057349.1, from coordinate 386,595,288 downwards.
CCATGATCAGGTGACGCTGCCTCAGAATTTGTCTGGGTCACTGATGGGACCAGTGTTCCAGGGCCGAAGCCACACTTCCATTGTCATACAATGGTAGGAACCTAGTTCATCTTATGAACCAATATACACCCAAACTTCCTCTTTGGTAGTATCTTCAATAGCGATGTTACCAGCCTTTATCGTCTAGTTTGCCACGGTATCTAGCTTGGAAATCTTCCAACATACCGTCCCTTTACTAAGGGTAAAGACAATGCCTGTGACTGACATTCAGTCGTCTTTATCACCCTGGAACTCTTCCAGTGATTCTCCCCAGGATCGATTGATACCATCTCACTTCATCTAGTGAGAATCCTAGCATCCTTTTACATCTATCTCATAGATGAAAACTCAGGATTTAGGAGGTATCACTTTGATCCTATTTGGAGAATCCTTGTGATAATTGGAGATTGACCGATCGTAATATAGGAAACCCTTTTCCTATCAAGAGTATGTCATCCACGTACTCTACGAGGATCACCACCATACTCCCTACTACCTTTTTGTACATAAAAGGTTCATCTACCATTTTGATGATGTCACCTTCTTTGACTAATCCATCAAAACAGATGTTCCAACTCCGCGATGCCTGCTTTATCCTATAAATCATCTTGCACACGTTTCCGCTGCTCCCACTGTCTACGAGGCCCTCTGGCTGTGTACTTATAGACGCACTCTTCTAAAACATCATTTAGAAAAGCAGTCATGACACCCAACCACCAGATATCGTAGTTATGGTATATAGCCGTGGCAAGTAGGATCTGGATGGACTTAAGCATATTCCCTGGAAAAAGGTTTCATCATTTTCCGTGTCTGGTCGATGACGAAAACCTTTAACAAGTCTAGCTTTGAAAGTCTCAACTTTTCCATCTATACCAAGTAATCTTCTCAAGATATACTTGCTCCTGATGGGGATTTAACCCTTCAGATATAGCAACCAAAGTCCATACTTTGTTGGTGTATAAGGATTCCATCTCAGATCACTAAGCATCCAGCCATTTTTACAGAGTTCTACCCCCGATGGCCAGCTCGAAACTGGTTGGGTCATCATCTCATGATGCAATCCTCGCTCCCACTGTCATCGAGAAACCGAGGTATCTCTCAGGTGGGTGAGGAACCCTACTAGATCGGCGGAGAGGCTGAGGTTCGTTAGAATCTTCTGAATCCTTTGGTTCTACCAAATTATCTGCTGTAGTTTGTATAGCTGGAACCTTTCCAGTTGTACATTACAGACCTAGCCTCGAGCTTGTCCGGATTTTGCTTTTAGACATAGGCCGGACAATCCCAAATCTTAACTAATTTAAGATATGGGCTCTTCCCTTTCCATATCACATATGAAGTGGTAGGCAGTGATTTGATTCGAACCTAATTCAATAGGTATGCAGCTTCTCAAGCGCATAACAACCAAAAGAAAATAGGTAACTCAGTAATACTCATCATAGAGCACACCATATCTAATATTGTGCGATTGCTCCGTCCTGATGCACCGTTGTGCTATGGTGTATTCAGAGGAGTAATACGGAGAGAGAATCTCATTCTCCTTTAGAATGATCCAGGAATGCCATGCACAAGTATTCTCCTCCCTGATCTTATCATAGGACATAATACTTATACCCGTATTGGTTCTCTACTTCTAGCTTATATTCTGTGAATATCTCAAAAGGTTCGGACTTATATTTCAACAGGAATATATGACTGAATCTTGAGAGATTATCAGAGAATATAATGAAGTATAAAGAACCAGTCCTGGCATGTGTAGACAGGAGACCTTACATACATCATTATGTATCAGTCCCAAGAGTTCATTAACTCTTTCTCTGTTTCCAGTAAACAGAGCTGGTGTCATTATATCTTTGTGACATGACTGGCAAGTTTCACAAGATGTAAATTCAAACTGATTTAAATATGCATCTAAATGTAACTTCAGCTAGTCGGGTCGCATTGATATGACCTAGTCACAACACCTCAAGAAGAATTTGTTCATTTCTGAACTCTTCCTCTTGTGTGTGTTCAGTATACAAGGAACTGTAGTTTGATTTAGAACGTCAATGCTTTTAGATAACGTGCCTGAACCGATCAACTTTTGATATAGGAAATGTTCAAAACATTATCCATCAATACAAAATTATATCATTTCTTTACTAATAAAGAGACTGGTATGATTTTGTATATCAGGTTCGGTATCTAATAGCATTTGTTCAGAATCAATGTATTAGTAATACAGGGTGACAGTGACCAACAGACTTGGCTGCAACACTTGCCCCGTTTTCTGCCTCATGAAACTTATCACCCGTTCTCAGTTTTTCTACCTTTTTATAGCCCTATGTAACAGATTACATATCTGGGATCCTGATCCGGTATCATATACCCAGGATGCAGAGAATACTGAGAAACAGTTCTTTGTAATGAACACACCCGAAGGAGATGCATCATATGCACTTTTTTCGTTTGGGCGGCATGGGAAATCTGGTATTCCCCAATTTCCTGCTCTGTCTTATAACAATTATAAGTTGGAGCGGGACCAACGTTCCCCAGCTCAGTATAACAAGCCGGTTCGGTCAATATTCCATTTTATTATCTTGATTAAGGCGTGACATGGTCGCTACCTGGAGAGAGAGAGAAGAAAACACTCAGCGTGCGCTCTTGCAAGATCAGATTGGTTATATATTTTATCTAATCAGGATGGCTCCCACTGTTTTTATCAAATCTTCCTTCAAACCTTAAAAGGAAAGACTAGCCGGGATTAATTACATACTACAAGTTCGCCAATCTTTCAGCCAGGCCGGTGTCGGTACTTTGAGGGAGGTCCCCCGTGCTTTCGCACGAACCTAATTAATGTAAACCTCGTTTTCCCAGAGGCGTAACCCCGTTGACACCTTTCTAGACACCTACTTGATCGGCTAATTGTAAAGTGCAAAACTCTCCCAGGAGTAACAATTACTCGCAGTGGGTATCGGGATCCAACTATCATATAGAAGGTATGCAATCTCATTGCAAATTTCAACACTTGAAACTCCCGACAATGGTTTTTACCCCTAGCACCTATGACCTTAACTATGGTCAACAAATCATAAGTACTAGTCAAGTTCTATCCGTCATTTCGTGATTAATTAGACCCACCCACATGACCCTTAACTAAGGTCAACAAAGTCACGCGACTGTCCTAACTAATCGCATCATATGCGGTGTAGGAAGACATCACTTAGCTACCGTACACTGTGCCTTGACTATGGTCAACAAACACAGCACGAATACTAAGTACTCTACTTCCTAAAATGACGGAGGGTTGCGACTGGTTTTTGTGAAAACCTTTAACGCTTTGAACTTGATCTCGTTGCGGAATCAAATGGTTTTTAAATGGAATGTTTTTGAAGCTTTTCTAGTTTTGCTAAAGGGGTCACTCCCGGTGAAGGGATCGTCGGCCCTTTCCTCGTCGAATGAGGTGCGGGATATATCATATATATCACTGTGCAAAGCGTAAACTATAGAAGCGATCAAAGACAAACCAATGGTTGTAGTATCTGCCAGTTATTGCTAAAGGAGTCACTCCCGGTGAAGGGATCTCGGTCCTTTCCTCATCGAATAAGGTGCAGGATGTTCTACAATGAACACCGCGATGCAAAGCAAGAACTGTAGCTACCTGTTTTTATTTTAAAATTCGATTCCACAACATCAATTAGGTTTATTTTCTTTCATTAATCTCATTAATGAATATCCCATCATTTAAGTCCACCTAATCATCACAGATAAATATAACGTACGCTTATGCCATCCGCATTCGTCTCGATGTCCCGTCTGCACCGTTAGGTTAGGTAACTAACGGCAGAGCGAGGCAGGGCCAGCGCGGGTGTAAAACATAAGCAACGTCTATATAATATATCATATATACTATATACTACATCTATCTGAACAGAGCGCAGAACATCACATGATCACATCACAGATAACGCAGCAGAAAGAATCATATGAAATATTGGATATACTAGGACGTCCGTGTTTTCAATACGAGCCAGTATAAAACACAGATTCCACGGTCGTGATGAATAGCCAATCCCACACCCCTAGACCCCTACGAGAGCGGCAAGCAACCCTACCAATTCTAGGGTTAGGAGACCCGGACTCGACTCCTCGAGTTGGTCTCCCACTGGACCCCAGAACCCGGTTACTTGTGCTCCCCTCCTTGGGTCTATCCTAGTGCAGAAAAGTAAATAATATACATCAACGGTGACAACTTCCGCAACCTGGAAGTGCCCCAATAAAAGAATATTACATACAAGTTTTTTACATGAATGAAAATGAAAAACACTCATCTCACATAAACCCCCCCCGGCTATTCGAACACGACGATCCAACATAACATATCCAGCAACACATAACATCACATGTCATCAACGTAAGTAAACATGCGTATCCCAATTGTCGTTGACATATAGCAACGAAACCGGCGATATCACATATTACACTTACGATCACAGAAAAGAAAGTGTAAAACTACAACAGTTGGAATCCGCAACCTCCTCAGACATCGCATGCCTGACCAAATGAATTACTTAGACATCGCATGCCTAACAATTATAAACCCCTCATTTTAGTCTCATTATCGAAAACACTTTTCAATACCAAGTCGGGTAATTCAACAAGATTCCCGACATTCTGATCGAATGCTCGTCGCAAACTTTAGTAGGCGGCTGCACCCCCGACGCCGTCGACCAAGTGCACCAAGGCGGAACACCGCTGCCGCGAGCACCCGAACGGATGCTTTCGGCGACGGGGTTCTCCTACAGTCACTTGGTCGGGGCTATGGAGTGAGGTTGTCTATTAAGTTTACCCGGCGAGTATCCGCGTACGCTACGTGATTGCGACGGACTTTTGATCGCATCAAAATTCCGTGGCAACCGATCAAGTGAGACTAAACCGCTAGATTTACAACATTCATTCAGTTATCTCATAACCTTTTGTGAATTCCAAGTATTGTATCACATTCCGGATAAATAGAAAATGTTAAACTTTCCGATCGAACATTCGAACACCCAAGTTTTCCCGATACAGCTCAACACATGAAATAAGTCTAACAGCATTCAGTTCGTGCCTCAGTACCAACGGTCCAGCCGTAGAAGGGTCAAGCCAACGCCTCACATGTGGCACGCCGTACTGTCCCAAACCCGAAGGTTCAAAGGGCAGTTCAAGACGGTCACATAATCGAGTTAAGGTTTGTTGTCTTCTAGAGGGTCCATCGCGTTACTTGCACTACTTAGAACGTCGTTAAACTACGGAAAAATCCAACAATTGGAAATTTCCCGGTAGGGGAAAAAGTGGGTATTTATATCCGGTCGAACCTTTTAACATAATCTAAAAAATACCCGGAAAAACACACTGACAAAATTAGACAATCCGATCGAAACACCGAGTCCCTAATACAACCCAAAAATGCAACTCTGGAAAAAATTATTAAACATTCCCAGGAAAACCAGCACAGAAAACTAAGAATTATTGTGCAAAATTAGATGCACAAAACGACAAAATGGCCGCGGAACCGCCGCATGAGCATGCTCATGCCGCGGATCCGCGGCGCCTTTATGGAATCAAGTCCTCGAATTTTACAGTAATCCATAGATCTTCCTGCTGATTTTTCTGAATATTTTTAATCTGCAAAAATCCACATTTTACAAAAAAGTCCAGAGAGCATGTTTAGGTTTGGGTTTTGATTCGAGCGGACTTCTAGTTCCGTCTACGCATCGCCTAAGGCTCTAGCTAGGCTCTGATACCAATGAAAGGTTCCTAGGCACCCTAGTGAGGTCTCACAAGGAATCATCCATGCCAATTTCTAAAAATTACGGTGCCGAGAAACCCTAGAATGGATCGTTGGCTAGAAGTATAGGCGAAGCAAGCAAGTAAACGGAAATATAGCTAAAGGGAAGGGGCTACAACCTTTGTAGATCCGGTCCACCACCTCCTAGGCTCCGTGATGAAGTCCCCTCGCTGTCCAAATCGTATCTTGGGCTCTAGCGTCGGCTTCATCAGAGAAGAAACGGGCTAGGTCATCGACGACGATGCCGAAGATGATCAACGTCGAGGCATCGCTAGATCAAGCTCCAACTTCACCAAGTCAAGAAAACTTGTGAAGGAAACACCCTATACTACTTGGCAAGAGGTAGAGGATGAAGAAATAGGAAGTGGGTAGACTTTAGATTTGGATTTCTCACACTTTTTCATCAATCACCATTGATGTAGCAAGCTTTCTTCTCATGAAAGAAGAAGATGAAGAAGAAGATGATATGATAAGTTATGTAAATTAGATAAATAAATCAATACTTATCATTTACTAACCCTTGGTTAAGTGTAGAGAATGTACTATGGTTAGTTCATATGGTTAGGGTTAAGCATGAGACAAGAATGGTGACTTAGTCAAAGTTTCATGAATGTTCAACTAAAAACAAAAATAGCAACCATTCTTTTCTCATCTTTTCCAAAAATAAATAAATAAATAAATAGATAAATAAGTAAATGAAAAAAAAACCCTAACCATTAGTTTAACCATGGTTTAATTCTTTACACTAACCCTAGCTTGCATGTATCATCAAACATGATACAATCTTGTGCACAAAAGTATATCACATATACAACTTATGCACTTCAAGTGAGTAAATCCATTTAAAGTGAACCAATACTAGTTAATGCAAAATAATATATCAAATATATAATTATACATTAAATAATTAAATCAACACTTGATTCAATGATCCGGTCATATCGCATATAACCGACTAGTATCCAATATATCGGCTTATCGAAACAATCCTTGATTCGATAACTAGGTTATATCGCATATAACCATTCGATACATTCATCGCGAGAATAGAATACGGTATCACATACACGCATTATTCTCGGTCCCGCACATATCTCATATGCGCTCCTATTTCGTTTCGCTTGAGCCAGGAAACCTCTGTGTAGGACTCTAAAGACTCGTCAATACGCCGGCAGCAGATGATGATCATATCAAACACCCACAAACCGCAAGCGGTCTGCTAAACGTAACGGCCACCCGGGTATTGAGCGATCAGAAGATCGACGAGCAAGCCCGCTCACACTCCTGTGAATCCAACCAGTAACACTTACCGTATAGTCCGGTCTGTTCGTCTGATATGTCGCATATCTCGCCTAGGGGTGGTAAACGTCAGACCCCAATAGCTCGATAAGTCATGCCGTCGTGAAGTCCATGACATGTGTGAAACTACTGATAACTCTTACCAGTATATCACTGCAACCCTGGCCAGGGATTTCCTGTTATGGCCAGTCGAGCATAGCGCAACATCAACCCCCAATACCGGGAGAGACGAATCCCCTCCTATCGCTCATTGCCTCCATGTGAATCGGGACTGTACCCAAAAACCACCTGTTTGCACAACTCAGTAGAGCCGTGGTAGGGTGGAAATCAAAGCACAGTGGGAGACACACAAGACTCTATGACGATCTCGGGTCAACAAACTAAGCTGTACCAGTGTCACCAGAGAACTGCCATCTGACGTGAAGTATAATACCATCTGGGAGTTCTCGGCGAGTCCGTTCAGTGTACCCAGTCTCCACTGAGCACCCGCATACCATCTTCGATGTCAAACACCAATGGATATGGTATCATCCATCGCCCATCGCATGGGTCGAGAAGATATACGCTAGTCTACTCTGGAATATCGATGCCCCGTCTCGATATTCCCTCGACTTGGAACATTTCAAGGATGTACTCATAGACTATCCAGGCCCCACTAGTATAATCTGCATCACAGTCGTGGAAGTCGAGTACACATCCTAAGGGCTTTATCAATATGTAACAGAGAGACAGAAAGTATACACGGTAAGATAAAGAGCAACCAGATAGCGTACTATCATGTCGAGCAAGAAAGTCCTACCTATATATGTCCCAGCATCCACTACAATATACATCCAATGTACAGTAATGGCCCCTAGGGCATACATATAACTAACATTTTCTTCACAAGTTTCATGACTTGGTGAAGTGGGAGCTTGATCTTGTGATGCCTCGACGTAGATCATCTTCGGCATCGTAGTCGATGATCTAGCCCGCCCATTTCTCCGATGAAGCCGACGCTAGAGCCCGGGATTTGATTTGGACAGCAAGGAGACTTCATCGCGGAGCTATGGAGGTGGAGCACCGGATCTACAATGGTTGTATTTCCGTTCACTTAGAGTAAAAGTCGTTTACTTGTATTTGTTTCGCCTAAAATCTAGTTAACGATCCGTATTAGGGTTTCTCGACACTTGTAATTTTTGATGTTGGCATGGTTGATGCCTTGTGAGACCTCATTAGCGTGTCTAGTAACCCAACAGTGGTATCAGAGCCTAGCTAGAGCCTTAGGCGATGCGTAGACGAAGTTTGAAACCCGATCGACCCGAAACCCTAACCCGATAATGCTCTCTGGACATTTTTCAAAAACTGGGTTTTTTCCACATTAAAAATATGCAGAAAATTCAGCAGGGAAATGTAAGAATTACTGTAAAGCCCGTACCCATGATTCCCTTAAAGCGCGGTGGAACCGCGGCACAAGCATGGCTTGTGCGGCGGTTCCGCGGCCAATTAGTCACATCAGCTTTTAAATTTTGCACAGTAATTCCTATTTTGTGGTGCTGAGTTTTCTGGGAATTTTTAATTTGTACTCAAGAGTTGAGTTCTCTGGGATGCTTTGGGGTTTCGATAATTCGATCGGATTTTTGGTTTTGTCTATGTGTTTTTCCGGGTAACTTTAGAATATGTTAAAAAGTTCGACCGGATATAAATACCCACATTTTCCCCTGTCGGGAAATTTCCAAGTGTTGGATTTTTTCGTGGTTTAATAACGTTCTAAGTGGTGCAAGTAGCGCGATGGTCCCTCTAGAAGACAACAAACCTTTACTCGATTATGTGACCGTCTTGAACTGCCCTTTGAACCTTAGGGTTTGGGACAGTACGGCGTGCCACATGTGAGGCGTTGGATTGACCCTTCTACGGCTGGACCGTTGGTACTGAGGCACGAAGTGAATGTTTTTGAACTTATTTCATGTGATGAGCTATTTCAGGAACACTTGGGTGTTCGAATGTTCGATCGGAAAGTTTAACATTTTCTATTTTATCTGGAATGTGATACAATAATTGGAATTCACAAGTAGTTATGAGATAACTGAATGAATGTTATAAATCTAGCGGTTTAGTCTCACTTGATCGGTTGCCACAGAATTTTGATGTGATCAAAAGTCCGTCGCAATCACGTAGCGTACGCAGATACTCGCCGGGTAAACTTAATAGACAGCCTCGCCCCATAGCCCCGACCAAGTGACTGTAGGAGAACCCCGTCGCCGAAAGCATCCGTTCGGGTGCTCGCGGCAGCGGTGTTCCGCCTTGGTGCACTTCGTCGACGGCGTCGGGGGTGCGGCCGTCTACTAAAGTTTGCGACGAGTATTCGATCAGGATGTCGGGAATCTTGTTGAATTGCCCGACTTGATATTGAAAAGTGTTTTCGATGGTGAGACTAAAATGCGGAGTTTATAATTGTTAGGCATGCGATGTCTAAGTATTTCATTTGATTAGGCATGCGATGTCTAAAGCGGTTGCGGATTCCAATTGTTGTAGTTTTACACTTTCTTTTCTGTGACCGTAAGTGTAATATGTGTTATTGCCGGTTTCGTTGCTATATGTCAACGACAATTGGGATGGGTATATTTACTTACGTTGATGACATGTGATGTTATGTGTTGCTGGATATGTTATATTGGATCGTCATGTTTGAATAGCCGGGGGTTTTTATGTGAGATGAGTGTTTTTCATTTTCATTCATGTAAAAACTTGTATGTAATATTCTTTTATTAGGGCACTTCCAGATTGCGGAAGATGTCACCTTTTGTATAATATTTACTTTTCCGCACTAGGATAGACCCAAGGAGGGGAGCACAAGTAACCGGGTTCTAGAGTCCAGTGGGAGACCAACTCGAGGAGTCGAGTCCTGGTCTCCTAACCCTAGAATTGGTAGGGTTGCTTGCCGCTCTCATAGGGGTCTAGGGGTGTGGGTTTGGCTATTCATCGCGACCGTGGAATCCGTGTTTTATACTGGCTCGTATTGAAAACACGGACGTCCTAGTATATCCAATATTTCATATGATTCTTCTGCTGCGATATCTGTGATGTGATCATGTGATATGTTTTGTGATGGATACTGTATATAGTATATATGATATATTATATAGGCGTTACTTATGTTTTACACCCGCACTAGCCCTGCCCCGCTCTGCCGTTAGTTACCTAACCTAACGGTGCACGAGGGGACATCGAGGCGAATGCGGATGGCTTAAGTGTACGTCGTATTTATCTGTGATGTTTAGGTATTTAAATGATGGGACTTCATTAATGTGATTAATGAAATAAAAGAAACCTAAAGATGTTGTAGAATCGAATTTCAAAATAAAATAGGTAGCTACAGTTCTTGCTTTGCACAGCGGTATATATGATATATCTTGTACCTTATTCGATGAGGAAAGGACCGAGATCCCTTCACAGGGAGTGACTCCTTTAGCAATAACTGGCAGATGCTACACACTCGGTTTGCTTTTGATTGCTTCTATAGTTTCTGCTTTGCACAGTGATATATATGATATATCCCGCACCTCATTCGACGAGGAAAGGGCCGACGATCCCTTCACCGGGAGTGACCCCTTTAGCAAAACTAGAAAAGCCTAAAAAACACTCCATTTTAAAATCATTTGATTCTACAACGATATCAAGTTCATTACGCAATAGGTTTTCAGAAAAACCTGTCGTAGCCCTCCGTCATTTCAGATAAGTAGTAGTTAGTATTCGTGCTGCGTTTGTTGGCCTTTGTCAAGGCGCAGTGTGCGGTAGCTAACTGGTGCTTATCTGCTTATGCATATGATGCAGATTGGATTAGGGTAGTCGTGCGACCTTATTGGCCTTTGTCAAGGGCCGTGCGGGTGGGTTTAATTCAATCAGGAAATGACGGGTTGAACTTGACTAGCATCCTATGGTTTGTTGGCCTTTGTCAAGGTCATAAGAGGTTAGGGGCAAAATATTATCGGGAATTTCAAGTGTTGAAATTTGCAATGAGATTGCATACCTTCTATGAGATAGTTGGATCCCGATACCCGCTGCGAGTAATTGTTACTCCTGGGAGAGTTTTACACATTACAATTAGCCGATCAAGTAGGTGTCTAGAAAGGTGTTAACGGGGTTACGCCTCTGGGAAAACGAGGTTTACTGTAATTAGGTTCGTGCGAAAGCACGGGGGACCTCCCTCAAAGTACCGACACTGGCCTGGCTGAAAGATTGGCGAACTTGTAGTGTGTAATTAATCCCGGCTAGTCTTTCCTTTTAGGGTTTGAAGGAAGATTTGATAAAAACAGTGGGAGCCATCCTGATTAGATAAAATAATAATCAATCTGATCTTGCAAGAGCGCACGCTGAGTGTTTTCTTCTCTCTCTCTCCAGGTAGCGACCATATCACGCCTTAATCAAGATAATAATACGGATTATTGAACGAACCCGCTTGTTATACTGAGCTGGCGAACGTTGGTCCCGCTCCACCTTATAATTGTTATAAGACAGAGCAGGAAATTGGGGATTACCAGAATTCCCGTGCCACCCAAACGAAGAGAGTCCATGCTGATGCATCATCTTCGGGTGTGTTCATTACAAAGAACTGTTTCTCAGTATTCTCCGCATCCTGGGTATATGATACCGGATCAGGATCCCAGATATGTAATCTGTTACATAGGGCTAGAGAAAGGCAGAGAACTGAGAACGGGTGATAAGTTTCATGAGGCAGAAAACGGGGCAAGTGTTGCAGCCAAGTCTGTTGGTCACTGTCACCTTGTATTACCAATACATTGATTCTGAACAAATGCTATTAGATACCGAACCTGATATACAAAATCATATCAGTCTCTTTATTAGTAAAGAAATGATAAAATTTTGTATTGTTGGATAATGTTTTGAACATTTCCTATATCAAAAGTTGATCGATTCAGGCATGTTATCTAAAAGCATTGATGTTCTAAATCAAACTGCGGTTCTTAGTATACAGAACACACACAAGAGGAAGAGTTCAGAAATGAACGGATCCTTCTTGAGGTATTGTAGACTAGGTCAGATCAATATGACCCGACTAGCTAGAGTTACATAAAGATGCATATTTAAATTGGTTTGAATTTACATCTTGTGAAACTCGCCAGTCATGTCACAAAGATAAGATGACCATAGCTCTGTTTACTGGAAACAGAGAAAGAGTTAGTAAACTCTTGGGATTGATACATGATGATGTATGTAGATCCCCTGTCTATACATGCCAAGACCGGTTCTTTTTACTTCATTACATTCTCTGATGATCTCTAATGATTCAGACATATGTTTCTGTTGAAACACAAGTCTGAACCTTTTGAGATATTCACAGAATATAAGTTAGAAGTAGAGAACCAAAATGAGGGTATAAGTATTATGTCCTTTGATGAGATCGAGGAGGAGAATACTTGAGCACGGAAATCCTAGATTATTCTAAAGGAGAATGAGATTCTCTCTCAGAATTACCCCTCCGTATACACCATAGCACGATGGTATATCGGGGCGGAGCAGATGCACCCTATATGATATGGTGTGCTCTATGATGAGTACTACTGAGTTTCCTATTTCCTTTTGGGAGTTATGCGCTTGAGAAGCTGCATACCTATTGAATAGGGTTCAAATCAAATCAGTTGCCTACCATTTCATATGTAATATGATAAGGGAAGAGCCCATATCTTATGTTGGTTAAGATTTGGGGTTGTCCGGGCTATGTCTAAAAGAAAAATCCGGACAAGCTCGAGGCAAGGTCTATAATGTAGAACTGGAAAGGTTCCAGCTATACAAGTTACAACACATGATTTGATAAAACCAAAGAATTCAATAGTTACCAACGAACCTCAACCTCTCCGCCGATCTAGTAGGGTTCCTCACCCATCTGAGAGATACTTCGGTTTCTCTATGACAGTGGGAGCGAGGATTGCATCATGAGATGATGACCCAACTAGTTTCGAGCTGGCCATCAGAAGTGGGACTCTATAAGAATGGCTGGATGCTTAGCGATCTGAGATGGGATCCATGTACACCAACAAAGTATGGACTTTGGTTGCTATATCTGAAGGGTTAAATCCCCATCAGGAGCAAGTATATCTTGAGAAGATTACTTGGTGTAGATGGAAAAGTTGAGACTTTCAAAGCTAGACTTGTTAAAGGTTTGCATCATTAACCAGGTATGGATTATGATGAAACCTTTTCTAAAGATCTATGCTTAAGTCCATCCAGATCCTACTTGCCATGGCTACATACCATAACTACGATATCTGGCGGTTGGGTGTCATGACTGCTTTTCTAAATGATGTTTTAGAAGAGAGAGTCTATAAGTACACAGTCAGAGGGCTTCGTAAACAGTGGGAGCAGCGGAAACGTGTGCAAGATGCTTTATAGAATAAAGCAGACATCGCGGAGTTGGAACATCTGTTTTGATGAGATAGTCAAACAGTTTGACATCATCAAAATGGTAGATGAACCTTGTATATACGAAAGGGTAGTAGGGAGTATGGTGATGATCCTCGTAGAGTACGTGGATGACATACTCTTGATAAGAAAGGAGTTTCCTATGCTACGCTCGGTCAATCTCCGCTTATCACAATGATTCTCCATATTGGATCAAAATGATACCTCCTAAATCCTGGATTTTGGACCTATGAGATAGATCTAAATGGATGTTAGGATACTCACTAGTTGTAGTGAGATGGTATCAATCGATCCTGGGGAGAATCACTGGAAGTGTTCCAGGGTGATAAGGACGACAGAATGTCAGTCACAGGCATTGTCTTTACCCTCAGTAAAGGGACGGTATGTTGGAAGAGTTCCAAGCTAGATACCGTGGCATACTAGACGATAAAGGCAGGATACATCGCTACTTAAGATGCTACCAAAGAGGCAGTCTGGATGTATATTGGTTCATGAGATGAACTTTGTTCCTCCCATTGTGTGACAATGGAGTTGTGGCTTATACCAAGGAACGCCGGTCCCATCAGTGATCCAGACATATTCTAAGGCAGTGTCACCTGATCTCCAGGGTGATCGAGGTTAGGAGAGCAGACTCAGAGGATAACACGGCGGATCCACTCACGAAGGCCTTTTCCCAGAGAGAGACTTTTATGGGATGGTTGAGTATGAGATACTACAACCACTGCTATCAGATGGCCTTAGTGCAAGTGGGAGATTGTTAGTTATATGTATGCCCTAGAGGCCATTACTATACATAAGATGTATATTGTAGTGGATGCTTGGACATATATAGGGAGGACTTTCTTGCTCGACATGATAGTATGCTATCTGGTTGATCTTTACCTTAACGTGTATACTGTTTGTCTCTCTATTACATGTTGGTAAAGCCCTTAGGATGTGTACTTGACTACTTGGACTATGATGCGGATCATACTAGTGGGAACATGGTAGTCCATAAGTACATCCTTCAAGGTCCCTAGTCGTGGGTGTACCGAGACAGGGCATCGATATACCAGAGTAGACTAGCGTATACCTTCTCGACCCATACAGATGGGTGATGGATGATCCCATATCCATTGGTGTTTGACATCAGAGATGATATACGGGTGCTCAGTGGAGACTGGGTACACTGGACGGACTCGCCGAGAACTCCCAGATGGTATTATACCTTACGTCAGATGGCAGTTCTCTGGTGACACTGGTACAGAGTAGTCTGTTGACCCGAGATCGTCATAGAGTCTTGTGTGGTTCCCACTGTGTTTTGATTTCCACCTTACCACGTCCAAGAGGGCGTGCAAAACGGTGGCTTTTGGGTACAGTCCCGAATCACATGGAGGCAATGAGCGATGGGAAGGGATTCGTCTCTCCCGGTATAGGGAGTTGATGTTGCGCTGTGTTCGATTGGCTATAACCGGAAATCCCTGGCCAGGGTTGCTGAGATTTACTGGTAAGTGTTACCAGTAGTTTCTCGAACTGTTATAGACCTCATATCGACACGACTTATCGAGCTAATGGGGTCTGACGTTTACCACCCCTAGGCGAGATATGCGACATATCAGACGACGAGACCGGACTGTACGGTAAGTGTTACTGGTTGGATTCACAGGAGTATGAGCGGGCTTGCTCGTCGATCTTCTGATCGCTCAATACCCGGGTGGCCGTTACGTTTAGCAGACCGCTTGCGGCTTGTGGGTGTTTGATATGATCATCACCTGCTGCCGGCGTATTGACGAGTCTTTAGAGTCCTACACAGAGGTTTCCTGGCTCAAGCGAAACGAAATAGGAGCGCATATGAGATATGTGCAGGACCGAGAATATTGCGTGTATGTGATACCGTATTCTATTCTCGTGATGAATGTATCGATTGGTTGTATGCGATATAACCTAGTTATCGAATCAAGGATTGATTCGATAAGCCGATACATAGGATACTAGTCGGTTATATGCGATATGACCGGATCGTTAAATCAAGTGTTGATTTAATGATTTAATGTATAATTATATATTTGATATATTACTTTGCATTAACTAGTATTGGTTCACTTTAAATGGATTTTCTCACTTGCATTGCACAAGTTGTATATGTGATATACTTTTGTGCACTTGATTGTATCATGTTTGATGATACATAACTGCTAGGGTTTGTGTAAAGAATTAAACCTTGGTTAGGGTTTTTATTTATTCATTCATTTATTGTTTTAATTTGGATTAAAAAGAAATGGATAAGAAAACAAAATGGTTGCTTTCTTTCTTGAAGCTTGTTGAAGCTTCATGAAGCTTTGACCAAAGTGACCATTTTGTCATCATGCTTAACCCTAACCATTCATCTAACCTTAGTCAATTCTCTACACCAAACCATGGTTCATATTATGATAAGTATTCATTTTCTTTTGGATTTTAATTAACTTATCATAATTTTTTCTTCTTCTTCTTCTTCTTCAAGATGAAGAAGCTTGCAACCATCAATGGTGATTTGATGAAAAGAGTGAGAAATCCAATTCTAAAGTGAACCCACTTCCTATTTCTTCATCCTCTACCTCTTGCCAAGTAGTATAGGGTGTTTTCTGAAAGGTTCCTAGGCACCCTAATGAGGTCTCACAAGGCATCATCCATGCCAATTTCTAAAAATTACGGTGCCGAGAAACCCTAGAACGGATCGTTGGCTAGAAGTATAGGCGAAGCAAGCAAGTAAACGGAAATATAGCTAAAGGGAAGGGGCTACAACCTTTGTAGATCCAGTCCACCACCTCCTAGGCTCCGTGATGAAGTCCCCTCGCTGTCCAAATCGTATCTTGGGCTCTAGCGTCGGCTTCATCGGAGAAGAAACGGGCTAGGTCATCGACGACGATGCCGAAGATGATCTACGTCGAGGCATCGCTAGATCAAGCTCCAACTTCACCAAGTCAAGAAAACTTGTGAAGGAAACACCCTATACTACTTGGCAAGAGGTAGAGGATGAAGAAATAGGAAGTGGGTAGACTTTAGATTTGGATTTCTCACACTTTTTCATCAATCACCATTGATGTAGCAAGCTTTCTTCTCATGAAAGAAGAAGATGAAGAAGAAGAAGATGATATGATAAGTTATGTAAATTAGATAAATAAATCGATACTTATCATTTACTAACCCTTGGTTAAGTGTAGAGAATGTACTATGGTTAGTTCATATGGTTAGGGTTAAGCATGAGACAAGAATGGTGACTTAGTCAAAGTTTCATGAATGTTCAACTAAAAAAAAAAATAGCAACCATTCTTTTCTCATCTTTTCCAAAAATAAATAAATAAATAGATAGATAAATAAGTAAATGAAAAAACAAAACCCTAACCATTAGTTTAACCATGGTTTAATTCTTTACACTAACCCTAGCTTACATGTATCATCAAACATGATACAATCTTGTGCACAAAAGTATATCACATATACAACTTGTGCACTTCAAGTGAGTAAATCCATTTAAAGTGAACCAATACTAGTTAATGCAAAGTAATATATCAAATATATAATTATACATTAAATCATTCAATCAACACTTGATTCAATGATCCGGTCATATCGCATATAACCGACTAGTATCCAATGTATCGGCTTATCGAAACAATCCTTGATTCGATAACTAGGTTATATCGCAAATAACCATTCGATACATTCATCGCGAGAATAGAATACGGTATCACATACACGCATTATTCTCGGTCCCGCACATATCACATATGCGCTCCTATTTCGTTTCGCTTGAGCCAGGAAACCTCTGTGTAGGACTCTAAAGACTCGTCAATACGCCGGCAGCAGATGATGATCATATCAAACACCCACAAGCCGCAAGCGGTCTGCTAAACGTAACGGCCACCCGGGTATTGAGCGATCAGAAGATGGACGAGCAAGCCCGCTCACACTCCTGTGAATCCAACTAGTAACAATTACCGTATAGTCCGGTCTGTTCGTCTGATATGTCGCATATCTCGCCTAGGGGTGGTAAACGTCAGACCCCAATAGCTCGATAAGTCATGCCGACGTGAAGTCCATGACATGTGTGAGACTACTGATAACTCTTACCAGTATATCACTGCAACCCTGGCCAGGGATTTCCTGTTATGGCCAGTCGAGCATAGCGCAACATCAACCCCCAATACCGGGAGAGACGAATCCCCTCCTATCGCTCATTATTGCCTCCATGTGAATCGGGACTGTACCCAAAAACCACCTATTTGCACAACTCAGTAGAGCCGTGGTAGGGTGGAAATCAAAGCACAGTGGGAGACACACAAGACTCTATGACGCTCTCGGGTCAACAGACTAAGCTGTACCAGTGTCACCAGAGAACTGCCATCTGACATGAGGTATAATACCATCTGGGAGTTCTCGGCGAGTCCATTCAGTGTACCCAGTCTCCACTGAGCACCCGCATACCATCTTCGATGTCAAACACCAATGGATATGGGATCATCCATCGCCCATCGCATGGGTCGAGAAGATATACGCTAGTCTACTCTGGAATATCGATGCCCCGTCTCGATATTCCCTCGACTAGGAACATTTCAAGGATGTATTCATGGACTATCCAGGCCCCACTAGTATGATCTGCATCACAGTCCTGGAAGTCGAGTACACATCCTAAGGGCTTTATCAATATGTAACAGAGAGACAGAAAGTATACACGTTAAGATAAAGAGCAACCAGATAGCGTACTATCATGTCGAGCAAGAAAGTCCTACCTATATATGTCCCAGCATCCACTACAATATACATCCAATGTACAGTAATGGCCCCTAGGGCATACATATAACTAACAATCTCCCACTTGCACTAGGGCCATCTGTAGCAGTGGTTGCAGTATCACATACTCAACCATCCCCTAAAAGTCTCTCTTTGGGAAAAGGCCTTCGTGAGTGGATCCGTCGTGTTGTCCTCTGAATCTACTCTCCTAACCTCGATCAACCTGGAGATCAACTATCTCCATGATCAGGTGACGCTGCCTCAAAATTTGTCTGGGTCACTGATGGGACCAGTGTTCCAGGGCCGAAGCCACACTTCCATTGTCATACAATGGTAGGAACCTAGTTCATCTTATGAACCAATATACACCCAAACTTCCTCTTTGGTAGTATCTTCAATAGCGATGTTACCAGCCTTTATCGTCTAGTTTGCCACGGTATCTAGCTTGGAAATCTTCCAACATACCGTCCCTTTACTGAGGGTAAAGACAA
The DNA here is from genome assembly GCA_030015575.1 of Agapanthus africanus. NCBI lineage: Eukaryota > Viridiplantae > Streptophyta > Magnoliopsida > Asparagales > Amaryllidaceae > Agapanthus > Agapanthus africanus. The sequence continues at coordinate 386,576,481 of CM057349.1, read as the reverse complement.
TGCCTGTGACTGACATTCAGTCGTCTTTATCACCCTGGAACTCTTCCAGTGATTCTCCCCAGGATCGATTGATACCATCTCACTTCATCTAGTGAGAATCCTAGCATCCTTTTACATCTATCTCATAGATGAAAACTCAGGATTTAGGAGGTATCACTTTGATCCTATTTGGAGAATCCTTGTGATAATAGGAGATTGACCTATCGTAATATAGGAAACTCTTTTCCTATCAAGAGTATGTCATCCACGTACTCTACGAGGATCACCACCATACTCCCTACTACCTTTTTGTACATACAAGGTTCATCTACCATTTTGATGATGTCAACTTCTTTGACTAATCCATCAAAACAGATGTTCCAACTCCGCGATGCCTGCTTTATCCTATAAATCATCTTGCACACGTTTCCGCTGCTCCCACTGTCTGACGTTTACCACCCCTAGGCGAAATATACGACATATCAGACGACGAGACCGGACTGTACGGTAAGTGTTACTGGTTGGATTCACAGGAGTATGAGCGGGCTTGCTCGTCGATCTTCTGATCGCTCAATACCCGGGTGGCCGTTACGTTTAGCAGATCGCTTGTGGCTTGTGGGTGTTTGATATGATCATCACCTGCTGCTGGCGTATTGACGAGTCTTTAGAGTCCTACACAGAGGTTTCCTGGCTCAAGCGAAACGAAATAGGAGCGCATATGAGATATGTGCAGGACCGAGAATAATGCGTGTATGTGATACCGTATTCTATTCTCGTGATGAATGTATCGATTGGTTGTATGCGATATAACCTAGTTATCGAATCAAGGATTGATTCGATAAGCCGATACATAGGATACTAGTCGGTTATATGCGATATGACCGGATCGTTAAATCAAGTGTTGATTTAATGATTTAATGTATAATTATATATTTGATATATTACATTGCATTAACTAGTATTGGTTCACTTTAAATGGATTTTCTCACTTGCATTGCATAAGTTGTATATGTGATATACTTTTGTGCACTTGATTGTATCATGTTTGATGATACATAACTGCTAGGGTTTGTGTAAAGAATTAAACCTTGGTTAGGGTTTTTATTTATTCATTCATTTATTGTTTTAATTTGGATTAAAAAGAAATGGATAAGAAAAAAAAATGGTTGCTTTCTTTCTTGAAGCTTGTTGAAGCTTCATGAAGCTTTGACCAAAGTGACCATTTTGTCTTCATGCTTAACCCTAACCATTCATCTAACCTTAGTCAATTCTCTACACCTAACCATGGTTCATATTATGATAAGTATTCATTTTCTTTTGGATTTTAATTAACTTATCATAATATTTTCTTCTTCTTCTTCTTCTTCAAGATGAAGAAGCTTGCAACCATCAATGGTGATTTGATGAAAAGAGTGAGAAATCCAATTCTAAAGTGAACCCACTTCCTATTTCTTCATTCTCTACCTCTTGCCAAGTAGTATAGGGTGTTTTCTTCACAAGTTTCATGACTTGGTGAAGTGGGAGCTTGATCTTGTGATGCCTCGACGTAGATCATCTTCGGCATCGTAGTCGATGACCTAGCCCGCCCATTTCTCCGATGAAGCCGACGCTAGAGCCCGGGATTTGATTTGGACAGCAAGGAGACTTCATCGCAGAGCTATGGAGGTGGAGCACCGGATCTACAAAGGTTGTATTTCCATTCACTTAGAATAAAGTCGCTTACTTGTATTTGTTTCGCCTAAAATCTAGTTAACGATCCATATTAGGGTTTCTCGGCACTTGTAATTTTTGATATTGGCATGGTTGATGCCTTGTGAGACCTCATTAGCGTGCCTAGTAACCCAACAGTAAAATGTAAAGAAAGAAAGATATAGAAATTTCACCTTTATTTATCAACAATTTAGTTACAACTCTCTCAAGATCTACAAGAGGAAAGAACTTGATCGTTGATTTCGACTTCGCTCGTCTCCTTGAGTCGTGGATCTCCTTGGATCACTTGCTCCGATGAAGTCCGGCGTCGCTTTCTAAAGGATTGAAGGCTTCATGCTTGATTTGGTACTCGGTGTTCTTGATTTTTGGCTTTGGATTTTGAATTGGGGATTACGGTTTACAAGTTGTGTCACTCAACTTGTGTTGAATTTGGTGTAGGAATCAACAACCAATTTTAATGAACAACCTTAGAAGTGAAGCCTTAGGGTCCCTTTTATAGCCTTCACTAGGATTAGCTTCCTTTAGAAGCTAGGTTTAGTTTAGCTTCCCTTGAAATCTTAGTAGTTAGGTAGAAAGTTCTAGAGGTAGTTAGTTAGGGGTAGCTTCCTTCATAAGCTAGGAGGTTAGGGAGAAGCTTCTAGGCTTAGGTAGTTAAGCAGCTTGCTTTGGAAGCTTAGAAGTTTAGCTTGAACAAGGAGCCTTGTTGTTCTATCAGAAGATTCTGGAGAATTCTGGACTTTGAGTGGCTGAAATGAGTGTAGACCCTTGAGATCAGAAGCCTGCAACTGAGCTGCGCTGACATCACATCCACGTGGCCGTGGATCCGCCGCGCATGCCATGCTCCAGCCGCGGATCCGCGGCCCAATAGAAGGATTGGAACATGTAATTTTTAGGACTTCTTTGTTCTGGCTTCAGGTACATGTTATGATATGTTGAATCTCAAAATTCTTCCTTGATCACTGCCAGATCTCAAGTCTTGGACTTGGCGTATTTTTAATAGCACTTTTAACCGTTTCGGCTTTTCACCTGGAATTTCCTGCACATTTTCTTGAAATAAGTGTTGCGCTATACAAAGATGATGTGATGCCATGATTAACACTCAATTTGCCTCAAAATGTGAGTTTTAATATATAACACAAGTTATTTGGTATTTTACGGCTATTTTGCAAATATGTGATATATTAATACCGAACACCTCTAGATGAGTGCAAATGGTAGGGAAATTATCATGTTAAAAATGCAATATTTTCGAATGATCAGGTGTGAAAAATGTGGTGTTGTGGGAACTCCAAAAAATATTGTTTTGTGCCCACCAGCACACAGTTAAAACATTGGCGAAACGAGTTGTCGCTTGGATCCCTTTCCACGGTTCCCTCGAGCAATCATTGCCCATTAAGGGCATGTAATCCTCAAACTGTGATGGTTGATCATGAGCGGGTATCCGAGGGATTAAGGTGACTTCATGTATGAAGTCCCTATCAATTATAATCTCCTTATCACCCCACTGCAATTTTATGAAGCCAAATTGGGCGAGACACGCTTCTTCTATGCACTCGTAAAAACGAGTGACTAATTCCGGAAGGGCATAGGCGTTTGGGTGATTATATATCAAAAAGTTCCAGCCCCTACGTACTATTTCATTTGCAAAGTAACTTCCATATACCGCATGTGAAAAAAATTGTGAAAAGTCACGCTCTAGTTGCATATTGGGTGCATCAGATAAGCTACAGATCTACAAAAAATCAAAACAGAGAGTATTTTCAGAGATCGAACCTCCCCTGAAAAATTCAGGGGGTGCAGACATAGAAGCGCGAAGGAAGTGCGGTCGGAAGCAGCTTCTTGCGGCGGAAGGGCGGCGACGCAGAGGGAAGTCGCTGGAAAAATTGAGGCGGCGGCTAGGGTTTGTGAGAGGAACTTTAGGGTTTGGAAAAACAACAAAGAGGGTCAGGGTTATTTATAGGGGACGTGTGATGGATATTTGCAAATAAACCCCTCTAAAACGAGGGAATTATTTGCAAATAAAAATTTTAGTTTTAAAATCTGGAAATTTACAAAAAAACCCAAAAAAAAAATTTATTTTCAAATTTTTTTAATTTTTTTTTATGTTATTTTGTATTTATAAAATTACAAATGATACATACCCCCAAACTTGTTTGAAACAATGTTTTAGCTAGATGATCGAAAATTTGGGGGTAAATGGAGGAAGATCAGTCAGTATAAATCGGCTCCTGCAAAAACAGGAGCTCCTCCGACGGGTCCGCAGTGAGGAACGGTTTGAGTCGATATCCGTTTACTTTAAACAGTGTACCGTCCTCCAAGTTTTCTAGATCTACCGCACCGTGCGGATATACGGTGCGTACCAAAAACGACCCTTTCTATATAGGTTCGAGCTTGCCGGGATGGAAGTGTAACCGAGTGTCATAAAGCAAAACCTGTTGGCCAGATTTGAAAGTCTTGCGCATAAGGTGTTTGTCATGGGAAACCTTCGTTCGGTTTTTAACAATTACCGCATTTTCATAGGCCTCATCCCGCAGCTCATCCAATTCATTCAATTGCAGCTTTCTATTGCTGCCCGCATCTCCCAAGGATAAGTTTAACTCTTTAATTGCCCAAAATGCCTTGTGCTCAATTTCAACAGGAAGGTGGCAAGACTTCTTATAAACAAGCCGGTATGGAGACATGCCAAGATCGGTCTTGTAGGCAGTACGGAATGCCCATAGTGCATCAATCAGTTTTTGTGACCAATCTTTACAATTTTTGGAAACCGTTTTCTCCAATATTTGTTTAATCTGCCGATTCGAAATTTCGGCTTGCCCACAAGTTTGGGGTTGATATGGTTTTGACAATTTGTGAGTAATGGAGTATTTGCGCATTAAAGACTCAAAAGTCCTATTACTATAGTGAGGTCCATTATCACTTATAATCGCGCGAGGATACCCAAACCGAGAAAAGATATTTTCTTTAAGAAATCTAACGACAACCTTGTTGTCATTCATTCGGCTGGGCACAGCCTTGACCCATTTTGACACATATTCAACAGCCACTAGAATATACATATTCCCAAAAGAATTGGGAAATGATCCCATGAAGTATATTCCCCAAACATCAAAAATATCAACAACCAAATTTGGTTGGAGCGGCATTTCATTTCTCCGCAATATCCGGCCCAAGTGTTGGCACCGGGAGCATGTCTTGCAGTATTCGTATGCATCTTTAAAAAGTCGTGGCCAGTAGAAGCCACATTGCAAGATTTTTTTTGCTGTCTTCTTGGGGCCAAAATGCCCGCCACACGCTTGATCGTGGCAAAAAGACAGCACGCTCTTAAACTCGTTTTCTGGGACACACCGACGAATGATTTGGTCGGAACAGTATTTAAATAGATACGGTTCATCCCAGTAAAAATGTTTTACTTGGGACAGGAATCGGAGTTTATCCTGATTCGACCAATCGTTAGGTATCAGTCCGGTGGCCAAATAGTTTACTATATCAGCGAACCAAGGTTTGCATGACACGGTTAAGAGCTGCTCATCGGAAAAAACATCTTTAATAGGAATTTCGAGTGTAGGCGAAGAAGGAAGTCGTGAAAGGTGATCGGCAACTATATTTTCACATCCTCTCTTGCCTCTTATGACAAGGTCAAACTCTTGTAGCAAGAGGATCCAACGTATTAGACACAATTTAGCATCCTTCTTCGCGAAAAGATAGCGAAGAGCTGAGTGTTCCGTGCAAACAATTACTGGAGAGCCGATTAAATAGGGCCTGAATTTTTCTAGTGCAAACACAACGGCTAAAAATTCTTTTTCTGTTGTTGTGTAATTCAATTGGGCCACATTTAATGTTCGGCTAGCGTAATAAATTACTTGTGGCATCTTATTAATGTGTTGTCCAAGGGCAGCACTAATAGCGAAATCAGGTGCATCTCATATAATTTCAAAAGGATGCGTCCAGTCGGGAGATGAAAGAATGGGTGCAGAAATAAGTGAGTGTTTTAATGACTCGAACGCTTTCATGCAGGTTGAGTCAAAATAAAAAGAGGTGTCCTTGGCCAATAAAAGAGATAAGGGTCTAGCTATCTTGCTAAAATCCTTGATGAACCTTCTATAAAAACCGGCATGGCCAAGGAAGGCTCGGATGTCTTTGACGCATTTAGGAGGAGGAAGATTGGAAATGACTTCAATCTTAGCTTTATCAACCTCTATACCATTTTGCGAGATGACATGTCCTAAGACAATACCCTCTCGTACCATAAAATGGCACTTCTCCCAGTTTAAAGTGAGGTTCTTATCCCTACAACGGGTAAGAACAGCGTCTAAGTGTAGCAAACACTCATCAAAGGAGTCGCCGAAAATGGAGAAATCATCCATAAAAATCTCCAAAACTTTCTCCACCATGTAAGAAAAGATTCCTATTATACACCGCTGGAAAGTAGCTGGTGCATTGCATAACCCAAAGGGCATGCGACGGTAAGCGAATGTACCGAAAGGACAAGTAAATGTGGTCTTGTCTTGATCCTTTTCGGTGATTGGAACTTGATTATAGCCGGAATAGCCATCCAAAAAGCAGTAAAATTCGTGCCCAGCCAATCGTTCTAGCATTTGGTCAATAAATGGTAACGGAAAGTGATCTTTCCGTGTCGCGGCGTTGAGTTTTCTATAATCGATGCAAACTCGCCACCCAGTTTGGGTGCGAGTAGGTATTAACTCATTCGCCTCATTGGTTATGACCGTTATGCCCGTTTTCTTTGGGACAACGTGAATGGGGCTAACCCACTGACTATCGGAGATAGGGTAAATGATACCACTATCAAGACATTTGATAATCTCCTTTTTGACAGCCTCCTTCATTATGGGGTTGACGCATCTCTGCGGATCCTTTACTGGCTTGGCATCATCCATCATATGTATATGATGTTCGACTATGAGAGGACTAATCCCCTTGATGTCCACCATAGTCCAGCCAAAAGCTTGCCAGTTATTTTGTAAGACCATTAAAAGGGCTTTCTCTTGCTCGAGAGCTAGAGATGCTGATATGATAACAGGAAGGATCTCATTCTCACCTAAGTAAGCGTATTTAAGGTGAGAAGGCAACAGCTTGAGTTCGAGTTTCGGAAGTGAAACAATTGAAGGTAACATTGGTGAAACTGTCTCGAACTCGAAGGATTCCAACAATGGTTCAAAGCGAGTGTAAGCAACCGAGTCGGATGGTTCAACTAACTCATCCGAAAAATCAAAGGACTCAAACTCAGGTGGTGAGTCTTCAAAATCGTCCAAAACAATAAACACTCGTAATCGTTATCCGGTGTAAAAGCTGTGTCAGATTCAAGGAGGAACGCACTAGTGGCGTCAAAACTACTGTGATCGAACATAAATTTTTCGAGCTCACAGTTCTCCTGCGTGATCTCGTGGATCGAGCAAACAACAAGTATACTAGCATTAGGCTCGGAGGGTTGATTCCTCAACTTAAAAATGTTGAGTTCAATTGTCATATTTCTAAAAGATAAGTTCATAGAATCATTTCGACAATTGATCACCGTATTAGAAGTCGCAAGGAATGGTCGACCGAGTATCATCAGAATTTGACTCCGGGGGTTAGTTACAGGCTGTGTATCCATAACAATGAAATCAACGGGAAAAATGAAATCCCCTACTTTAATTAACACATCCTCTAACTCACCCCTAAGATGGGCAATGGATCGGTCGGCCATTTAGAGAGTACAATGTGTGGGTTTAAGCTCTCCAACGCCTAATTGTTCATATACCGAATAGGGTAGCAAATTGACACTAGCACCAAGATCTAAAAGTGCTCGATTGATGTTCTTATCCCCAATTATTATTGAAATTGTAGGACAGTCGGGGTCCTTATGTTTTTGGGGTAAAGGTTGGATAAGAGTATCACTTACAGCACTAGCCACAAAAACTCTCTTCGGTACTTGTGACTTCCTCTTCTTGGTGCATAAGTCCTTTAAGATTTTAGCATAAGAAGGGACTTGTTGGATTGCATCCAAGAGAGGTATGTTAATGTTAATCTGTTTGAATAACTCCACAATCTTCTCCATTTGGGGAGTAGGTTTATTGGATCTCAACATGTTTGGAAATGGAACATTTTGTAAATTTGTTGAGTCCAATGTTTGTGGAGTAGATTGCGGAGTTAGAACGGATCCCAGTGTTGGTGTGTTCGTGAAGTGAGATGTGGGTCCGTTCGAATTAGAAGAAGTAGAGCCTTATGAAGAATGAAGAACAGGCTCTGACGAACAGGAAGAAGAAGAAGATGAAGAAGAAGCACCGGCAGGGGTGTCTTCACTAATACCCATATTATTGTGCAACACTCTTCCAGATCTCAACGTGGTCACAGCATTTGCATTATGATTTTGTTGTTCATAAGCAACATGTGCGTTGTGTGTGTGACCGGGATTTGGCAATGGTTGATACGGAAGCTTTCCCTTTTCTCGCTCGCTTAACGCAGCATTCAGTTGTGCAATTTGGGCCTCAATTGATTTGATACTCTGATAATGTGAAGCACTGTTTTGCACCAAAGATTAAATGGAAGTCTCCAACCTTGCTGCAGATTGTGTAGATTGTTTTAAAAACGCATCCAAACTTCGTTCTAGCGAGGAAACCTTATCGTTATTTGGCTGAACAAAATTGTTTTAAGGATAAGAGTTGGGCACAAAATTGTTCATTTGGTTTGGGTAAGATTGGGGTTGGAAAGGTTGCTGATATTGAGTTTGTTGAGGTGCTTGTTATTGTGGAGGAGGAGGCCTTTGAAAGTTGTTATTACCTTGGAATTGTTGATTTTTATTCTAAGCAAAATTTGGGTGGCTCCTCCAACCAGGATTGTAAGTCGAAGAGTAAGGATTATTTCTTTGTCTTTGCTGAAAGGAAGCATTGACTTGATCTTGTCCTTGAACAGGTGGATTGTAAGGACACTCTTCAGTAAGATGGGACGGATCCGAACAACAAGCGCAAACAGTGCGTGGGGGTAAAGCAGGGGCAGGAGAAAGCGATGAGAATTTGCTCTCAATTGCTTCTAGCTTTTTCGTAAGTGCAGCCATTTTGGCTTTCATTGCAATCGACATATCAAGTTGATGTATGCCTGCCCTAGACTGACCTGAAGAAGTAGATGAGGTGGTCTTAGTGCTTTCCCACTGAAGTGTTTGTTCAGCAAGATCGTCGAGAAACTGCCAAGCTTCCTCGCTAGATTTTGTAAGAAAGTGACCTTGACAAATGGTTTCCAACAACTGCTTAGTTGCTGGGTTCAATCCTTCGTATAAAGTTTGGCAAAGTTGCCAATTCTCGATACCGTGGTGAGGGCACTGAACAAGGAGGTCCTTAAATCTTTCAAAACACTTCAAAAAAGGTTCGGAAGGAAGCTGGGAAAATTGAATAATTTCGTTGCGAATTCTCGCGGTCTTGTGGTGTGGGTAAAACTTTTTTAGAAAAGCCTTAACAAACTCTTCCCAATTTTTTATTGAGTGTGATGCTGTGCTATATAACCATTTTTCGGCTAGGTCACATAAGGTGAATGGAATGACACGTAGCCTTATAGCATCATCAGAAAGTTGTATGGTCTTCATCATTGCGCAAACATTCTGGAATTTGTTAATAAAGATTTAGGCATCTTCGGATTCCAGCTTGTGAAATTTGAGCAACATATTGATGAAGTGGGGCTTAATCTCAAGGTTATCCCCATTAGCCGGTGAAAGTGAAAGACAAGTGGGAAGTGCGGTGCGGGTGGGATAGAAAAGATCCTGGAGCGCGATTCGTTGGGGCGCTTCAACAGGAGAGTGTGGTGGGTTATTCACATCTAGCGAAGGTGGAATCGGTCCTGCAGGTAAGGGGTTGTTAGGATTAAATCCTAACATCTCCTTAGAAGATGATGAATTTGATGATGAAGGTAAAGAATTGGTTGGAATTTCGACTTCGGAGTCGAAAGCGTCGTCAGTCAGCACTAACGAGACACGTACTAAACGGGCACTAGTATCCCTATTCCAACCGGACATACACTAAAGAGTTATAGTGTAGTCAAAAGGTAAAAACAGAAGGTGGGAGTAAGAAAACGTCAATGGAAGAAAGTGGGTGCAAGTGGGGTGCAATGGATTTCTTAGCGACAAGTGGCAAGTTTTTGTAAAAATTTTCTGTTTTGTGTGTTTTTTTTATAAGGAGATTTTTGCAAAAAGATTATTTTATAAGAAGTTTAGACACACGTTCAAGCAATCACAATATGCACAATCAAGCCTAGATCTAGGATCTCCTAAGTTAACTAGACTGCTCCTAACTGTTCCAAAGGGCAAGTTGTGAGATCCTCAAATCGCCTCTTCACCGCCAATTGCGGCCAGGTAAGCGCAAGTAAAGAAAGGAGGGATCCGCTCACGAATCACCGTGAGACGGGCCTTTTAAAATTACCCTTTCCCACTTGTGTAGCTTAGGCACCACAAAGTATAGTTTAGATAAACGATCGATGCCTAAAACTATTCCTTTGTCCTATTGAGCACGACGGTCCTTAAGGCTGAGTCTAATCTTTTTAATTAACTTGATGGTTAATGCAAACTGCTTTTTGTGATTTTTGGGGTCCTAAGAAGGGTAATGAAATCCCCACACAATCTGGATTGGTGTTAAAGCCACTTAAAGTCGGTTTTAAAGAATGCAAAGCAGTAAACACACAAACACTTGCCAAAATTTTTTTACCGCGGCGCAAAGAATCCTGCACAAGATCAAGTTATTGGAGAAGGGAGAGAAATTTTTGCACAAAGAACCCTGCAGGAAAATTTTTCATAGGAGATCAAGGGGTTCAGAAGAAGAAAAGATGCTTACAGTGACTTTTTCAAATGATGGCGTCACCACCCGGCGGCGGTTCCGCGGTCAAAAGCGTCCAAGCGCGGTAGTTCCGTGGTTGAATGGTTGACTCAGGCCTCCAAACTTCTTCTTTTGTCTGTTGCGGTCCTCCTCTGTTTGTTCAGATCTGTTGTTTGTTGTTTCGCTCTCTGGATTTTTCCAGATCTAAATCTGTTCGTCTCTTCGATCCTGCACAATTCAAACAAAAACCCTTCAAAAAATAACAAGATGATATATTTTTATATTTTTTTTAATTTTCAGTTTTTATGATTTTTTAATTTTAACTAACCCGAAATTACAAAAAGAAAATAACTACGCGATCCCCGGCAGTGGCGCTATTTGATTGTTGTAGATTTTTTTGGGTGCGTATGCGCTTTTAAAAGATAAATCAAAGAATATTAACCGCAATCAAGAACGGTGTCGCTTGGTAGCTAGCCGGTTGAGTACGGGTCGGTCCACAGGGATTTTGTGTATTTTCTATTTGTTCTAACGAGTTAATTCTAATTGTGGTAGGATGGATTATCACTAAAAACTGAAATGAGTTTGATTAGGATTAAAATCTTGCTAGGGTTAGGTTTAGATTAAGTTTGGAAACTCAATATGTCTCACTGCTTTCTATACCCTAATTAAGAACTATTTAGGTGTTAAGATAATAATTAACAAAGGGGATTAGCACGATCGGAAAGAAATTAGGTTTCTTCCTCTAGGTCCTTATCCGTCCTTTCTTGACTCTTACCCTAACCTCCATGGAAAACATACACAGCCGGTCTTTAACTATGGTATCATCGCTACCTCGTGGGATAGGGTGCCGTAGTGAGCGGTGTCTGTATGTATGCACAGAGTCCTATTTAAAATGTATAACGGGCAAGAAAGGGGTGAGAGATTTTCATCTCTCAAACCTTTCCTATTCCTAACCCTAACAAGTGAGGAACTACTCACTCATTAGGGAATTGATAAAAAATTTCATTTTTATGATTTTAATTTAATAACTATGGTAGATAAATAAAAGTTATAACTACGGAAAATAAATAAAATTTATACTAGGGCAGAAAAGAAAATTAACTAAGGCAAGGTAAAGGAAAAAGACTTACTTTTTATTTGATGCACTCTTCAAACATTACAGGAATTGAAATTCTAAAATAGATAAATAAAAAGAGGCATAAGAAAAGGCATACTCCAAAAAGAGATGTAGGGTTCCTATTTATAGATTATAAAAACCCTAGGGTTTACATCTAATCCTTATCTACATTTACAAAACTACCCTGAGAAGCCTGGTCAACGCACTGCTATCCACCGACTTTTTGCGCCGACACATGTACTGTATGGCCACGGATCCGCTGCCATCTTGAGAGTTCTTGGCCTCTTTTCTTCAGGTGTTCTTTTTGTTGCTTTTTACTTGACTTTTCTTCACTCGGTTCTTCAGAATGTCTTCTAGTTTCTTCCAGATTTCAACAGTGCATAATGTTGTAGACTTTTACCGTTTGCTTCATTTTGAAGTCTTGAATGTTGTGCTGCCTTTGTGCAATCGAACTGTTTGCTGATCTTCATTTGTTCCTCAAACTGTAGGCGGCATAATAAAGATTTTTCTGTTTGTTGATCGTAGTCTCACTTTTGTAGCGTCTTTCCATCATTTTCGCTGTTTTGCTCTGAGAACCTGTAACCTGCAACTATGTAGTAGACATAGATCAAAAGCACTTATTTATTTGTAAAATGAATAAGAATGAGGAATATAATAATGCAAAATTATGATATGAACACCCGTCACGTGCTATTTCGGGTCGTGACACCTACCACGGATCAAAGGAGTCATGCAAAAAGGTTTTAGTTGGGTACAGTCCCGAGCCACATGGAGGCAGTGAGCGGATCGACGGGGATTCTTCTTTTCCGGTATTGGGGGTTGATGTCGCGAGGTGCACGGGTAGCCATCATCAAAAATCCTTGGCTAAGGTAGTCGAGAATTACTGATTTTGATTAGTAGTTTTTCAGTTGGTGATGGGCTTCATACCAACATGAAATATCGCGTTATTAAGGGCCTGACTTTATCCACCCCCTAGGCTCGATATGCGATACTCTTAGATGAACAGACCGGACTGTACAGAAATTGTCATAGACAGGCTTAGTAGGAGTTCAGATGAGTTTGCTCGTCGGCCTTCCTTTCGCTCAATACCTGGGTAGCCGTTACGTACAGCTAGTGTCGCTGGCATGCTTGTGGTTAAACCCACTGCCAGCGTATTGACGAGTCATTAGAGTCCCACACAGAGGGTTTCCCTTCTTCGGGAGAAACGATGTAGAGGCCATACGGTTTTACGGCAGGGTTCGATAATATACGTGCCTTTGTGCACGTATCATGATTCGGACGGATAATACTAGTGGGTTTTGGTTTAGACGGATCCTAGTATTATATTATTGGATTATTTTCGTCTCTTTGTATTCATATACGGATACAGGTATATATATACGGTGAGGGGTATTCATGTAATTTATTACAAGGGTGCTTCTAGAAGATGACACCTCATTTTGTTTTTAATTATTTTAGTTTAAATGGTTTAATGAGGTGGAAGGATGAGTTGTGTCTTTGCTTTAAATAAAGCATGGCTATATAGTAACTCATGGGGTGACTCATGGGTTACTATTGTAGCATGCTTGAGTTATTTATGTGTTGTGAGATATTTTGTGAGGCTTCATTCTTGAGTTCATAACACTTAGCCATTTTTTATGGTTGCTATGCTCAACACTCTTATCTCCTCAAGCTTTCTTCTTCTTCCTCAAACCCTTAATGTCTCATGTGTTGAGAAACCTAGGGTATTTTGAATCAAATCAATCCATCGTCACTCTCTACATCCTCTAGGCTATCTAGTTTAGCAAATTAGATACCCTAGTTACCTCGGTATTGAGGTTGGAGCTTGAACTACAAATCCTCAGGTGGATCATCTTCGATGGAGGGAGACCGGAGGCCAAACTCGATCGATGACACCTCAAGGAGCTTATGATGATGGTAGAAGACCAAAGGACACGGATCATTCGGTATAACCATTCTAACTCCTCTTTAGTTTGCTAGCTTATTGGTTTATGGTAGATCCGGGTTATCGGGTTGTTCTAGCACTAGTTTAGGAAAAAAATTCCATAAACAGTCACGGTACATGCCCAGGGCACTGGCATAACCCTACATGGTATCAGAGCCAGCGCATAAACCCAAAACTAGCAGTTTAAATGATGTTTAAAGTAACGAAACCGAAACAACTCCGAAACAATACGCACAATTTTCAAGTTTCTGTCAATTTTTATAAGTCTTCTAAAAAATTTTAAACAATTGCATAAGGTTATTTATGTGACAAATAGAACACGGTTTAAATACGAGCCCCAAACTCCATACTATGGCTGGCGAGAACGGCTATTTTCCCGGCGTCACCGGCTTTCCTTGGAAGTTGGGTCTTGATGTTTTGCGTGTGTTCCGGAATCTTGAATATTGTGTTTCTGGTATTGTTTGTTTTTGCCCAGATTACATATTTTATTATCTTTGGTTTGGGGGCAATACGGATATTTCAAAGTCGCTATTTATAACACCGTTTATAAGTTTTCGGTACATACATTACTATCTGCGACCGTGAATGTTATCATAGCAGTATAACTCGTCTAATTGCTATATGTTCTATTAGACGGATTTGTGAACATGACATTCACGTTGATGTTCTGTGATTGTGCTGTGGTTATGGTTAGATTGTCGTGGTGGATAGCCAGTGGTGCAATGATAGTTGTACAGTTGAGATTCATTTGTACATTTGATATTGCGAGGCGAGCGTCTGATATGTGGACTGTCATCTCTGCCGATTTGTATATTATTTATTTAGGTCACGACCGAGTTGAGGTCGATGTCACCCTTTTATATATTTTTTTTCTTTTCTGTACTAGGATTACCCCACGAAGGAGTGCTCGAATAACCAGGTTCTAGAGGGAAGCGGACCCGCATCTCATGGCGTTGAGACGGAGGGGACCTTATCCATCTCAACTGTACAACTGTACAACTATCATTGCACCACTGGCTACCCAGCACTTCACGATATCCGGTAACTTGAGCATCCATCTGTGGGTCATCCTATACCCCTTACGAGTATGGTGAATAGCTCGCTAATTGGTGGATAGCCAGTGGTGCAATGATAGTTGTACAGTTGAGATTCATTTGTACATTTGATATTGCGAGGCGAGCGTCTGATATGTGGACTGTCATCTCTGCCGATTTGTATATTATTTATTTAGGTCACGACCGAGTTGAGGTCGATGTCACCCTTTTATATATTTTTTTTCTTTTCTGTACTAGGATTACCCCACGAAGGAGTGCTCGAATAACCAGGTTCTAGAGGGAAGCGGACCCGCATCTCATGGCGTTGAGACGGAGGGGACCTTATTCTAGAATTAGCGAGCTATTCACCATACTCGTAAGGGGTATAGGATGACCCACAGATGGATGCTCAAGTTACCGGATATCGTGAAGTGCTGGGTAGCCCATTCACTTTGTTTATTGGGGTTACCTCACTTATGGGATTGGCGGGTAACTTGCCGCGCTCGTAGGGGTCCAGGTTTTCATTGCACGGGCTATCCACACGATAGGGAATGTTGGGTCTCATTTGCGGCTCAAATGAAACCAGAGACTCCAAGATTATCCACCATTTGTAAGTCTACGTTAGCGTCCCGGCCGTCTACAGACGCTAAAATGCGGAACAAAACTTTTAAACTGGCGCTATCGTATACTTTAACCCGGATCTGCCATTATTGCTAAACTAACAAACAGTAAAGAGTGTAGAAAGGTTGTACCGAACGATCCGAGTCCTTCGTTCTTCAACCATCATCCCACGCTCCGTTGCGGCTGCTCCGATCTCGTCGATCTCCGATTCCTTCGTCGAGGTGGCACCACATGATCGGTTCTTTAAACGGGCTCCCGCCTCTGACTCGAGGCAACTCGGTCGTCAAGTTTGCTAAAAGAGACGACCAAGAATGATGTAGAGAATGAGTAGATGACTTTGTCTCGTTCCGTCCTAAACTGTGGACGGACGGTTAAAGAAGTTGCCGAGGGAATTGGGTGATGGAATGAAATGAACTGTAAAATTCCATGCACCCCAAATACTATCATATCTTTTTACAACCATGAAAAACTATCAAGTGAGAGAGTGTGGAGGAGAGAGAGGGCCGGCCATTCTTATAGAAGAGGGAGGTGACCGTAGGAGAGGGGGGGTGACCATATGATAAATATCACAATGTGAACACAAACAAATATCTTGCATAAAGATCTTAAGCAAAACAAGAATGTAATGAAATCAAAGCATGAGTCACTTAGCCTTGTCACAAATTCTAGAACCTTCTAGAACCTTCTAGAAGCACGACTCACTCTCATCCAAGAAAAGATAAATCCGCCTTTAACCAAATGTTAAAAGACGGCTGATAGAAAACTGGAAACCGGCAACTTCCAAAAGTGATCCTGAAACGAATTTCAGGACAACCCCGAAACTGTATAAATATACCCGCACTTGTATTACGACCGAATACAAATGCAACTGAGACAAAGATATTATACCTACTCAATATAATACTCGGATCCGGCTTAAACCAAAGCCGACCAGTATTATCTGCCCGAAAAATAACACGTGCGTAAACGCACGTGCATTTTCCGAACCTTGCCATAAAACCATACGGCCTCTACAACATTTCGCCCGAACTTGGGAAACTGTCTGTGGGGGACTCTAATGACTCGTCAGTACCCTGGCAGTGGGTTTAACCACAAACCGTCAGCTGCACTAGCTATGCGTAACGGCTGCCCACGGACTGACCTCAAGGGAGACTGATGAGCAAACTCAAGGGTGGCCGATGAATGAACTCATCCAGAAAACCCTACTGAGCCTAACAGTGACAATGTATATACAGTCCGGTCCGTTCGTCAATGAGTATCGCATATCCGCCTAGGGGGCTAGTAACGTCAGACCCCCAGAAGCAGTATAAGTCGTGTCGGAGTGTAGCCCAATAACACCCTGAGATACTACTGGAGTACCTACCAGTAAATCTCCTGCCACGGCCGTGGGCTATGTGTAATGGCTCTCCTAGACACAGCACGATCTCGCCCCCAATACCGGGAGAGACGAATCCCCTGCCGATCCGCTCACGTGCCTCCATATGGCTCGGGACTGTACCCAAAAGCTACCTGTTTGCACGACTCCTTTGAGCCGTGGTAGGGTAGAAATCAAAGCACAGTGGGAACTCACACGAGACAAATGACGACCTCAGGTCGATGAACTAACCTGTACACATGTCACCAGGGAACTGCTATCTGACGGTAGATATAATACTAACTAGCAGATTCCCGGCGAGTCCTGTCCGGTGTACTCATAACCCAATGAGCACCTGTATACATCTTAGGTGATCCAACTGACACCAGTGGCTTGTGAGACCGGCCACCGCCCCTCATCGGGGTCTCGACTGTATACACTAGTCTACTCCGGAGTATCGATGCCCTGTCTCGAAACTCCCACGACTAGGGACCACAATTAAGGATATGCATATAAACTACCCAACTCTCACGTATATGATCGCCATCATACTGTTGGTAGTAAAGCAAGATCCTAAGGGCTCTATCAAAGTGTAACATGCAATCAGTCACCTGAACATGTACACGACTGATAAAGGCAAACCAGATAGTATACTATCATCTCGAGTAAGACTGTCTTACCGGGATAGGTCCTCCGCAATCATTGCAATCACGTACCTGCGATCCAATAATTGACTATGAGGGCACTATCTCCAACAATCTCCCGCTTGTACTCAAGGCTAATTATTGCGATGTCGACTACTCACAGCCCGTGTGAAAACGAACATCCAACTCCTCTACTAATCAGTTTCACAAAGCCCGTTTGTAAAACTATTGTGTTCGAGAAATAGCCTCAGTGAGTGGATCCGTCTAGAAGTATCTTTCTGTATCTCTCTTAATCTCAAGTTCGCGGAGAAAGCCATCTCCCGAATTGAGTAGTACCTGTCTTAGAATATGTCTGGATATCTGATGGGACCTTAGTTCATAAATGAACTCCATATCCAAACTTCTTAGACTGTATGGATCACTGAACCTAATCAGTATCCGGCACCATGCCACCCACAATATCCTCTGGAACCACTTGTCCATAATACTGTCCCTCGTCAGAGGGAAAACTAAAACTCTGACAATCACTCTGTCATCCATGTCACCTTTGAAGCCTGGAATGATAACCGTCTCCCGAAAGAGGCTGCCGTTATCAAATCCGTAGAACATGTACTTATGTTCTAAAAACTGCTTCCTTATGTCTCTCCAGGATTGGATTAATACAAACTTATCGCATCTAGTGAAAAAACAACATCTGGTGTGGTACTTGACATCTCATGATTGACTCAATTGCCTAAGCAAGTGATCTGTCAATCATGCACATCCCTCTCCCCTTTAGTCTATACGACACCTTTGGAGAGGGTGACTCCATCACCTGCAGGTACACCACCATGCTAGGAGTCATTTATTCTAAAAACCATTAGAATACTGTCAAAGTACCCACATTGGGAAACTACCCAAATCCAGATCTAAAACTATAGATCTAGAAACCAGAATGTCAAATATTATATCCATATCCTGTCTGGAGAAACAACTGTGTGACGATCGGAGTACAACCGTTCGTAGTATAGGAATTTTACTTCCTAGTCTGTGTATGTCATCCAAATACCATGACATCACACCCTACTACCTTCTTAACAGATCCATCCCCTATTCTGATGAAGTCAAACCTATGACTTTCACATCAAAAATAGATGATCTATCTCCGCTATAACTGCTCAAGTCTGTAAATAGACATAAGCTACTTGCCCACTATGCTTCCGATGCTCCCACTGACTACGACAACCCTCTGGCAGAATAATATACACGTACACTTCTAAAGCTAGTTTAGAACTACGCTATACTTATCCTCCTGCCTGGTCTCATAGTCTGGAACAACAGTAGTGTCAAGTCTTGGTAGATAAGAACCTCCCTGTCACCGTCCTTGAGGCTACCGAAGTACCTCTCGGGTGTCTGAGGTTACCTACCATATCTGCGGAGTGGCTATTGGAATGTTAAATCTGATTGAATATATAGGTCCTATTAAATTTTCCGTAATCGTTTGCGGTTCTGGAATCACTTCCAGTTCTACCATACTCCCACTACTGTTTTCTGAAAAAGATCCATTTTACTAAAACTGTGGCGAGTCAAGAACAATATCACTATTGATCTTCCAAATGGTAGAATATCAACCCTCGTCATAGCCAGGGTCAACCCACAAACAGCCATTACAGAAACGTGCCCTGAGTTATCCAGAGTCTGGTTTTAAGCATAAGCTGGACAACTCCCCATACCTTAATTTCTTTTAAGGTA
This sequence comes from Agapanthus africanus, assembly GCA_030015575.1. NCBI lineage: Eukaryota > Viridiplantae > Streptophyta > Magnoliopsida > Asparagales > Amaryllidaceae > Agapanthus > Agapanthus africanus. The sequence continues at coordinate 386,557,554 of CM057349.1, read as the reverse complement.
CGATCCATTCTATATTCAATACAGAAACTTTGGCACTTATTTAATTAGAACCATATTCAAATCATGCAGCTGTCTCCAGTGCATATCAACTTAATGGAAAGAGGCTAATCAGCATTACTCAACTTAGGAAACCATCCAATTAAGAGTAACCTGAAAGAGAAACACGTTTCTCAAAATCATTACTATCATCTTGATACCAATCACAAGAATCTACATCTTCGATCTCTTTGAAGAATCCCGATACTTGTGATACCTGGTTCTCTACTTTATTCTTATACCCACAACTTCTCAAAACTTAGACCTTGTATTTTTACGAAACACTCGTCTAAATACTAGAGAAGTTATAAGTAAACAGAACATAGTACGAGGACCTACCCCTTTATCCTGATGGACACTGGACAACATACAATACTCTGTATAAGTCCGCTGAGTTGAACAACTCATAACCTGTGCGTTGTAGGTGGAAAACTGTACCCTGGCGATTTCCTCAAATATCACCAATTACAACGAATTCCGATATAATGAGGATGATCACCTAATTCCCAATATCTTACTCCCACTCATCATCTGTAAAACCATACAGATATGAGAATGAAACCTGGTAAATACATACCCTTGGAGTAAGTGTCTAATCGGGAAAACAGTTTTTCCTTTAACAATGCACTGAAACATGAAAATGTTTCGTAGGGGTATCCTGGTATTCATAGTAATGCCTCTTCCATAATCCAATTCATGACTTCAACCGTATATTTTATTGCCATCTCTCCAAATCATTTTATTTGTCTTTAGTCGTTACCTTCTGTACACCATCGTTAGGCTAAATGGTTTTCTTCCTTCCCTACCATTCGGCACCAGCCTATGGTTTGGAAGAAGACTATCCAGTAAGCATAATAGGTGTACCCTCCTAAACCAAGGAGTACTCGCATCTCGAGAGAAGGTGATGATAAAAGACAACTGAATAATACCTTATTCTTTTAAAGGTGAAATAGGAGCGGCGATGAAGTACGCGGTTTTGGTCGTGAATGATATCAGTCGCAATTTACTTTGCCCTCTTTCTAATCCCTTTATTTTGTCTTTACATATTACCTTCTGCACACCCTACTTAGGCTAATTGGTTTTCTTCATTCCCTACCTTTCGGCACCTGCCTATGGTTTGGAATAAGACTATCCAATAAGCGTAATAGGTGTACTCTCCTAAACCAAGGAGCTCTCGCAACCTGAGAGAAGGTGATAATAAAAGACAACTGAATAAACCAATTCTATTTCTCCTGAACCTGGATCCATCCTCGAAGAAGTCCCTTCGAGTTCGTATATAACCATACGATGGATCTATCCAATGGAAGTGGATATCCGTAGTAAAACGGGTGTTCTGAGAAATGCAAAGGGTAAAAGAAGGAGTGGCAATGACTTATGCAACATAGACAATCCAAAAGCCAGTATATTAAGAAGGTTCGGTCAACCTGGTCATTGAGTCATAGTCTAGGGTCGGTCAAAGGTCGCTGCCAAAGAGAGAGAGAGAAAAGAAACACTCTGCGTGCACTCTATCCTAGATCAGAATGGTCATCATTTTATCTAATCCGGAAACCTCCCACTGTCCTGTCAAATTCTCCTCTAAACCTAAAGAAGAATCAATCGGGATCACCCGAAGAGTAAACCAACTCATCAGTGGGAATCGGGATCCAACTCTCATCGCATGATAACGTGATGGAATGCATCCACGTTACTCATACTCCAGAAGGTATGCGCATACTTGGCAAGTTTCAGTTTCTTTAGAAACTCCCGATATCGCTTTTGCCCCATGCTCTTATAACCTTGGCGTTAGGTCAAAATGTCATAAGTCACATGCCAAGTTCTACCCATCACTATCTTGTTAATTTGAACCCACCCGCACATGCCCTTGGCGTTAGGTCAAAATGGCAGAACGGCTGTCCCAAACCAACTCATCTATCTATGCAACAATTGAATACCCAGCAGCTACCAAACACTATGCCTTGGCGTTAGGTCAAAATACATAGCTTGAATACTACTGAATACCCAAAAGAAGTGACGGAGGGCTACGGCTGGTTTTTGGCGAAAAACCTTTAGCGTAGTGAACTTGATATCGCTGAAGGAACCTGATAGCTTTTTTTTAAAATATAGTGGCGAAAACCTTTTGCTAAAGAGGTCACTCCCGGTGAAGGGATCTCGGCTCTTTCCTCGTGGAATGAGGTGCAGGATATTCCACTGAATACCACGGTGCAAAGCAACTTGTAATCGACTATAGTGAAGTTATTACCCTGACGCAAACTTCTGCCCAAGGGGTCAGTCCCGGTGAAGGGATATCGGCCCTTGCCCCGTCGAATGAGGTGCAGGATATTCCACTGAATACCGCTATGCAAAGCAAAAGGAAACGTCTTAGCAATAACACTTTTTAAATTTGTTCCAACAACTAAAACAGGTTTGTTTAACTTTGCATTGATCAGAATCAACGCAGTCCCATCAATAAATCACACCAGAAAAGAACGAAAATAAAATGTACGTATATGCCATCCGCATTCGTCACTGGGTCCCGTCATCACCCGTTAGGTTACTTAACTAACGACAGAGCGGGGACTGGACTAGCGCGGGTGTAAAACATATACAACATCTAATAGTATATAAACCAATATACATAATCGCTCCAGGCGTGATAATATGCAACATTACAGAAAAAGTAATAAGCATCACAGAACAATACAGATATATGGGATCCCCGGGTTTCACAGAGCCGCTGCTGAAACCCGACGTTCCCCTGTCGTGTGGATAGCCTGTGCAATGAAACCTAGACCCCTACGGGTGCGGCAAGTTACCCGCCAAAACCTGAAGCGAGGCAGTCCCCACAGCATAGTGAATGGAACACCCGGCACTTCACGGAATCCGGTAAATTGAGCACCCCTCCTTGGGTCAACCTGTACCCCCTACGAGTGCGGCGAATAGTCTGCCAATTCTGAAGTGGGGCCCCTCTGCCTCTCAAAGCCATGAGATGCGGACCCGTTGCTTTCCCGAACCCGGCTATCCGTGCACTCCGTCGCGGGGTAAAACCTAGTACAGTAATGAAAAATAGTACAATAGGTACATCGACCGCAACCTGGTCGTGCCCCAAAAGAATATTATACAACAGGCAGTGACGGCAGTCCACAAGTTGGACGCTCGCCCCGCAATATCAAATGTACAAATAAACACAAACTGTACTACCATTGCACACTGCTATCCACCACGACAAATTCGCAACAATACAGCACAACACAGAACATCAACGCGAATGTCATGTTCGAAAACCCGTCTAAAAGAACTATAGCAATCAAACGCGGTTTACCGATCAAATGACATTCCCGGTCGGAGATATAATGTAAGCACTGTAAACTAACATGTTTAAATTTCGATCGACCAAATATCAAAAAGTGGGCCCCACGACTTACTGGTGAACAGTAACAAAACCTGGGCCAAAACGATATTTATCAAAAACCCCAAAATCCAACAAAGAACCCACTGACAAAATTTGGGAGCACGTGCTCCCCACGTGGCCGCGGATGCGCGGCCAAACCATGGGTTTGGCCGCGTTTCCGCGGCAGCTTGGAGGATTCACGACCCCAAATTTTGCCGTGGCTCTTAAAAACGCCTGCACAGATTTTTAAGACATCCAGAAATAAATTTTGAGACCGTTTAAAATTAACAGAAACTGTCGGGCTTGAATTTTGGAATTTTCGATTTCCGGTCGGATCGATATTTTAAACGCGTTAGCACAAGTTAGTATAGCAAAATGGTGAGGCTCTGATACCACTGTAAGTCTACGTTAGCGCCCCGGCCGTCTACAGACGCCAAAATGCGGAACAAAACTTTTAAACTGGCGCTATCGTATACTTTAACCCGGATCTGCCATTATTGCTAAACTAACAAACAGTAAAGAGTGTAGAAAGGTTGTACCGAACGATCCGAGTCCTTCGTTCTTCAACCATCATCCCACGCTCCGTTGCGGCTGCTCCGATCTCGTCGATCTCCGATTCCTTCGTCGAGGTGGCACCACATGATCGGTTCTTTAAACGGGCTCCCGCCTCTGACTCGAGGCAACTCGGTCGTCAAGTTTGCTAAAAGAGACGACCAAGAATGATGTAGAGAATGAGTAGATGACTTTGTCTCGTTCCGTCCTAAACTGTGGACGGACGGTTAAAGAAGTTGCCGAGGGAATTGGGTGATGGAATGAAATGAACTGTAAAATTCCATGCACCCCAAATACTATCATATCTTTTTACAACCATGAAAAACTATCAAGTGAGAGAGTGTGGAGGAGAGAGAGGGCCGGCCATTCTTATAGAAGAGGGAGGTGACCGTAGGAGAGGGGGGTGACCATATGATAAATATCACAATGTGAACACAAACAAATATCTTGCATAAAGATCTTAAGCAAAACAAGAATGTAATGAAATCAAAGCATGAGTCACTTAGCCTTGTCATAAATTCTAGAACCTTCTAGAACCTTCTAGAAGCACGACTCACTCTCATCCAAGAAAAGATAAATCCGTCTTTAACCAAATGTTAAAAGACGGCTGATAGAAAACTGGAAACCGGCAACTTCCAAAAGTGATCCTGAAACGAATTTCAGGACAACCCCGAAACTGTATAAATATACCCGCACTTGTATTACGACCGAATACAAATGCAACTGAGACAAAGATATTATACCTACTCAATATAATACTCGGATCCGGCTTAAACCAAAGCCGACCAGTATTATCTGCCCGAAAAATAACACGTGCGTAAACGCACGTGCATTTTCCGAACCTTGCCATAAAACCATACGGCCTCTACAACGTTTCGCCCGAACTTGGGAAACTGTCTGTGGGGGACTCTAATGACTCGTCAGTACCCTGGCAGTGGGTTTAACCACAAACCGTCAGCTGCACTAGCTATGCGTAACGGCTGCCCACGGACTGACCTCAAGGGAGACTGATGAGCAAACTCAAGGGTGGCCAATGAATGAACTCATCCAGAAAACCCTACTGAGCCTAACAGTGATAATGTATATACAGTCCGGTCCGTTCGTCAATGAGTATCGCATATCCGCCTAGGGGGCTAGTAACGTCAGACCCCCAGAAGCAGTATAAGTCGTGTCGGAGTGTAGCCCAATAACACCCTGAGATACTACTGGAGTACCTACCAGTAAATCTCCTGCCACGGCCGTGGGCTATGTGTAATGGCTCTCCTAGACACAGCACGATCTCGCCCCCAATACCGGGAGAGACGAATCCCCTGCCGATCCGCTCACGTGCCTCCATATGGCTCGGGACTGTACCCAAAAGCTACCTGTTTGCACGACTCCTTTGAGCCGTGGTAGGGTAGAAATCAAAGCACAGTGGGAACTCACACGAGACAAATGACGACCTCAGGTCGATGAACTAACCTGTACACATGTCACCAGGGAACTGCTATCTGACGGTAGATATAATACTAACTAGCAGATTCCCGGCGAGTCCTGTCCGGTGTACTCATAACCCAATGAGCACCTGTATACATCTTAGGTGATCCAACTGACACCAGTGGCTTGTGAGACCGGCCACCGCCCCTCGTCGGGGTCTCGACTGTATACACTAGTCTACTCCGGAGTATCGATGCCCTGTCTCGAAACTCCCACGACTAGGGACCACAATTAAGGATATGCATATAAACTACCCAACTCTCACGTATATGATCGCCATCATACTGTTGGTAGTAAAGCAAGATCCTAAGGGCTCTATCAAAGTGTAACATGCAATCAGTCACCTGAACATGTACACGACTGATAAAGGCAAACCAGATAGTATACTATCATCTCGAGTAAGACTGTCTTACCGGGATAGGTCCTCCGCAATCATTGCAATCACGTACCTGCGATCCAATAATTGACTATGAGGGCACTATCTCCAACACCATTATGTGTAGCTTTCTGAGATTCTATGATGTTACTTATATCATGCTTGGGAAAAATGTTATATATATTTATATATATACTAGTAGATGTTGCATATGTTTTGGATCCGCGCTAGTCCAGCACCCGCTCTGTCATTAGTTAAGTAACCTAACGGTGCATGACAGGACCCCGTGGGTAATGCGGATGGCATATACGTACATTGTATTTTCGTTCTTTTCTGGTGTGATATGGATTAATTGATTGGACTGCATTAATTCTTTTTAATGCAAGAAAAACAAACGTATATGATGTTGTTCGAACCAATTTTTGAAAATTGAAATTACTGACGTTTTCTTTTGCTTTACGCAGCGGTATTCGGTATTGAATATCCAGCACCTCATTCGACGAGGCAAGAGCCAAGATCCCTTCATAGGGAGTGACCTTTTGAGCAAAAGTTTACGTCAATGTAATAACTTCACTATAGTCAATTCTTTTGCTTTGCATTAATGTATTTAGTTAGGAATATCCTGCACCTCATTCGATGAGAAAAGAGCCGAGATCCCTTCACAGGGAATGACATCTTTAGCAAAAGTTTGAGCACTATATATTTGTAAAACCACTCGGTGTCTTCAACGATATCAAGTTCATTACATTAAAGGTTTTTCGCCAAAAACCAACTGTAGCCCTCCGTCATTTCCTACAAGTTCTACTTAGTATTCGTGCTGCGTTTGTTAACTGTGTCAAGGCGTAGTGTACGGTAGCTAAATAATGCTTATTTGTTGCATGCAATGCGATTGGTTAGGACAGTCGTGCGACCTTGTTGACTCTGTCTAGGGCTCGGGCGGGTGGGTTTAATTCAATCTAGATAATGACTGGTTGAACTTGACTAGAACTCTTTGATTTGTTGATGTAAGTCGATGTACAACACCCCACGAGTTGCGGGGAGGCGGAAAAATGAAAAACAAACTTGTTTTGTATGCAAACATCGACTAACCGAAGATCTTTACTAAACGATAATTAACAACTAACATAGAGTTCTTAGCTACTATGTAAAGAGATTATACCTAGTGATTCGAGTCCTTCATCTTTATGATCTCTACGGCCTCCTCGAATCTCCACGTCCTCCTCGGCTTTCTTTCCATGATAGATGATCCATCCAAGTACCCTAATCAAAGCTATACCTCTAAACTTGAGGTTACTTAGTTTCTCTAGTTGCTAATCAAAGGAACTAAGATGATGTAGAGTTAGGTTATGGAGTGCTTAGTCTATCCTAATCCTTGGTCTTAACTCATGAGTGGTAGGATTAGGGTTTGATGAAGGAGAGAGCTTGAGGAGAGAGAAGGTGGAGATGATAATAAAGAATGAAAAAGCTTCTCACTTGAATATATGAAATATAATGAATATAAATGATCATTCACCATGCTTCATTAATTCAAAATAAGTGATTCACTATGTGAGTTATTAAGCAATAAATGATGCATTAATAACATAGTGAATCACACAAATGAGTCACAATTTGCATTAAAAGAAAATGCCACCTTAACCCTCTAGTCACCATGCTTCTAGAAGCTTTTAGAAGCTTCTCGCAAAATTACAAGAACGCCCCTCTCATCCGTGAAAACACGGAAAAACTTTAGACTGTATAAATCCAATAACCCGATCCAGAATCTGGCTTAAAACCAAAGCCGGCTAGTAAAACCGTCCGAACGTCGTACGTGTGTTTAAACACGTATGCGTCCGAACCCTCGTCATAAAACCGTACGACCTCTATATCGTTTCGCCTGGAGTTGGGAAATCTCTGTGTGGAACTCTAAAAACTCGACTACTACGCTGGCAGTGGGTTTAACCACAGACCGCAAGCGGTACTAGCTGTACGTAACGGTCCCCAGGTAGTTGTCGATAAGGAAGCCGATGAGGTAACCCATCCGTACTCCTACTGAGCCTGTCCGTGACAATATCCGTGCCGTCCGGTCTGTTCGTCTAAGAGTATCGCATGTATGGTCTAGGGAGGTGGTGGACGTCAGACCCCTAATAACCGTACAAGTTGTATCGGTACGGCTCAAGACTATCCGAGAATCTACTGACCAGTCCATCAGTAATTCTCAATCAGCCCTGGCCAGGGACTTATGGTAATGACCAACCGATCACCGTGCGATATCAACTCCCTATACCGGGAGATACGAATCCCTAACAGTCGCTCACTGCCTCCACGTGGCTCAAGACTGTGCCCAACTAAAACCTGTTTGCACGACTCCTTTGAACCGTGGTAGGGTAATAATCAAAGCACAGTGGGAACTCACACGAGACAAATGATGACTTTAAGTCAACAGACTATCTGCACACATGTCACCTGAGAACTGCTATCTGACGTTAGGTATAATACCATCCAGTCAGTTCTCGGCGAGTCCTGTCCGGTGTACTCACACCCAGTGAGCATCTGTATACAATCTTAGATGCACACTACCAATGGCTGCGGGACCAATCCATCGCCCCTCTTCAGGGTCTAGATATGTAAATACTAGTCTACTCCAGAGTATCGATGCCCAGTCTTGATACTCACGCGACCAGGGACATCTAAGGATGTGCCTATTGACTATCCAGCTCCCAGTAGTATGGCTGCCATCACAACGCCGGTAGTCAGGCAAAACACCCTATGGGCTTTATCAACATGTGTGTGTGTGTGTGTATATATATATATATATACATATATATATATATGAATACAACGCACAATATATCATATGTTAAGATAAAGACAAACCAAATAGCGTACTATCATATCAAGCAAGATTGTCATGTACATACATATCCCTAGCATCCTATACAATGAAGGCATCTAGGGCATATATATCCAACAATCTCCCACTTGCACTAAGGCCTATAATTGGCGCAATGAGTACCCACTTTCTGCCCTAGATCCAGTTGCTGGAGTACCTCATGCCCAACATCTCAAACAGCCTCTCGAACTGCACTTGAGGGAGAGCCTTGGTGAATGGATATGCCGTGTTGTATTTTGTATCTACTCTCCGTACCTCGATCTCCCGATGATCCACGATCTCCCTGATCAGGTGAAACCGCCTTAAGATATGCCTGGATTTCTGATGGGACCTTGGTTCCTTCGCTAATGCTACAGCCCCATTGTTATCACAATACAAAGATATTGGATTGGCAATGGACGGAACCATCTGAACTTCAGAAATGAACTTCCTTATCCAGACAGCCTCTTTTGCGGCTTCACTAGCAGCTATATACTCAGCCTCCATAGTTGAGTCTGCGACGGTATCCTGTTTGGAACTCCTCCAACATACCGCCCTTCCATTGAGGGTAAACACAAAACCCGAAATGGATTTAGAATCATCTTTGTCACTTTGGAAGCCGGAGTCAATAAAAGCCTTTACCTGGAGGTCCCCATTACCGTAAACTAAGAACATCTCCTTAGTCCTTCTCAGGTACTTGAGAATGTTCTTTACCGCTATCCAATGTTTCTCACCTGGGTCAGATTGATACCTGCTTACCACACTAAGTGCGTAAGCTACATCTTGCCTGGTACATAACATCGCATACATTATAGATCCTACTGCCGAAGCGTAGGGTATAATGCCCATGCGAGCCCTTTCTTCATCAGTCTTAGGAGACATCTCTTTGGAGAGGGTGATCCCGTGATAAGCGGGCATGTTACCGTGCTTGGAATCTTCCATACTAAATCTCTTTAGTATGGTGTCAATATACCTGGACTGTGAAAGTCCCAACATTCTATTAGATCTATCACGATGGATCTTAATGCCCAGAATGTATGATGCATCTCCCAAGTCTGTCATAGAGAATTTCTGTGACAAGAAGAGCTGTACTGATTGTAGCATAGGGACATCATTCCCTATCAGTAGTATGTCGTCGATGTACAAAACGAGGAAGACTACTGCTCTTTCTACAATCTTCCTATAAATACATGGTTCATCTATATTTTTGATAAAGTCAAATTCCTTGACTGTCTCATCAAAGCAGATGTTCCAACTCCGCGATACTTGCTTTAATCCATAAATGGATTTAAGCAACTTGCATACTCTTCCGCTGCTCCCACTGTCTAAGAAACCTTCTAGTTGATCCATGTAAACACTCTCTTCTAAATGTCCATTTAGAAAAGCTGTTTTTACGTCCATCTGCCAGATTTCATAGTCATGGAAGGCAGCAATCGCAAGCAGGATCCCAATGGATTTAAGCATAGCTACAGGTGAAAAGGTTTCATCGTAGTCCAGTCCTGGTCTTTGACGAAAACCTTTTGCAACGAGTCTAGCTTTGTAGGTTGCCACTTGTCCAAATGCACCAATCTTCTTTCTGAATATCCATTTGCATCCAACTGGTTTTACCTCAGGAGGAGAAACTTCTAAAGTCCATACTTTATTGGTGTACATGGATTCCATTTCGGATCTCATACCATCCAGCCACTTCATCGAGTCACTACTCGTGATAGCCTGCTGAAAACTAGTAGGCTCATCATCATCGATGATGTAATCCTCTCGATCCCCATTAAGAAGAAAACTATAGTATCTTTCAGGAGGATGAGAAAGCCTACTAGATCTACGGAGTGGCGTTGGTTCGTTATGTTCTATTGAAATCTGAGGTTCTACTAAGTTCTCGGTAGCAGTTTGAGGTTCTGGAATTTCTTCCAGTTCTACCGCGCTCCCACTAATTTCTTTTGCAAGAAATTCACTTTCTAAGAAGACAATGTGGCGAGCGACAAACACCTTTTGTTCTTCAGTGTGGTAGACCATATACCCCCTTGAATGCTTGGGGTATCCTACAAACTTGTATAAAACCGATCGTGCCTCGAGCTTGTCCGGATTATGCTTTTTAACATATACCGGACACCCCCATATCTTGATATACTTGAGATATGGTCTCTTCCCGCTCCACATTTTATATGGAGTGGTAGGCACAGACTTAGTCAGAACTCTATTCAATAGGTATGCTGCTGATTCTAGAGCAAATCCCCAGAAGGAAAGTGGCAACTCAACACTACTCATCATTGAACACACCATGTCTAACAGTGTGTGATTCCTCCTTTCTGATACACCATTATGCTGAGGTGTATAAGGTGGAGTAAGCTGAGAGAAAATTCCATTCTCTTTTAAGTATTCAAGAAAACTGGTACTTAAGTATTCTCCACCTCGATCAGATCGAAGTGTCTTGATGCTTTTACCAGTCTGTTTCTCTACTTCATTTTTATACTCCTTAAACTTCTCAAAGGCCTCGGATTTATGTTTCATTAAGAATATATGTCCATACCTAGAGAAGTCATCAGTAAAAGTAATGAAGTAGGAGTGACCGCTTCGTGCATGTGTAGACATTGGACCACATACATCACTGTGTACAAGTCACAAGAGTTCTGTGGCTCTTTCTCCGTGTCCGGTGAACGGAGATTTGGTCATTTTTCCTTTGATACATGATTGACAAGTTGCATATGATGAATATTCAAACGGATCTAGATATTCATCTTTATGTAACTTAGTCAACCTTGTTTCATTTATATGACCAAGTCTACAATGCCATAGGAAGGCTTGATTTGAATCTGGAGCCTTTCTTTTGCGCGTGTTTTGAATATTGAAAATTTGAGGTTAATTTAGTATGTATATGCCGTTTTCTAGTGTGCCAAACCCAATCATTTCTTGATTTAGGAAAATGTTCATGACATTTCTTTCAAGCGCAAAATTATATCCTTCATTAGACAACAAAGATACTGATATAATATTACACAACATACTGGGAATACAAAAACAGTTGTACAACACCAAAATGTGCCCACTAGTCAACCCTAGGTGATATTCCCCTATTGCAACAGCATCTACATGCATTCCATTGCCCATCCGGAGAGTCATATCACATGTCCCCAGTACTCTACTATTTCTCAGATCCTGCAAAGAATTACAGATATGAGAACCAGAACCGGTATCAAGTACCCATGATGTAGAGTTTACTGAAAGACAATTTTCGATTACGAACACACCTGGAGAAGAAGCAACAGCTTGCTTCTTGTCCTTGGCTTTAAAGGACAAACAGTCCTTCTTCCAGTGCCCTTGCTTGTGACAATAAAAGCATTCGTTCTGTTCTGTCTTCACCCTTCCTGCCTTGTTCGTTCCCTGTACCTTCTTAACCCCACCCTTCGGTTTGGTGGCTTTCATCTTCTTCTTCCCTTTAGCTTTCGCTTTAGATTTAGATGAAGATGATTGGCCGACATACAGAACGGGGGTCATCTTCTTTTTCAAGGAGGTCTCTACTACCCTCAACATGTTGAGGAACTTTGGAAGATCAGCTTCCATCTCGTGCATATTGAAGTTCAACACGAACTGAGAGAAGGTGTGGGGAAGGGACTGCAAAATCAAGTTGATGTACAAATCATTCTCTAGCACGCATCCCAGGTTTGTGAGTTCCTCAATAAGGCTGATCATTTTGAGGACGTGTTCTCCTACAGGCGATCCTGGAGCTAACCTCATCTGGAAGAGTTTCCTTGAGGTCTCGTACCTCGCGATACGGGAGTGTTCTCCATATAATTCCTTGACATGGAGAAAGATGGATACAATATTCATACTCTCGTGCTGTTTCTGGAGTTCATTGTTCATGGGCACCAGCACGATACACTTAGCTCGCTCATAGTCTAGATCCCAGGTTTTGCGAACTTCCTTATCCACAACTGAGGAATCTGTTCCAGGGATAAGGGGAGGAACAGCGGTGGTAACATATGCTACTTTGTCATAAGTCAGTGCTATGTTGACGTTCCTTAGCCAATCTTTATAGTTCTGCCCGGTCAGTATATTTTTTTCAAGTAATAGTTTAAGTGCTGTCATGGTAGCTGCCAGAGAGAGAGAAAAGAAAACACTCAGCATATGCTCTTGCAAATTTAGATTGGTTATTAATTTATCTAAACAGGATGGCTCCCACTGTTTCCTCAAATCCTTCTTCAAAACCTAAAACAAGAACTAGTCAGGATTTAATCACACGTCACAATACTTGCTTAACCTTTCAGCCAGGCTGGTGTTGGTATTTCGAGGGAGGTTTTCCAACGCTTTCGCGAAGTTCCATAATTAAAGAACCTCTTTTCCCTGGAGGCGTAGCCCCTCTAACACCTTTCTAGACACCTACTTGCTTTATAGCATTGATTGTTAAGTGAGAAAAATTCCCGAGAGTAATCCTACTCATCAGTGGGATCGGGATCCAACTATCATTGCATGATGCCCTAAATGGAAGTGTCACGACCCAAAATTGGCCCGTGACGGCCCTAATACTACGCAACGCCTAAAGACGTGACGCAGTAAAAGAAAGCCAAAACCCAGAAATCTAAACCAAGAAATACGAAAAAGATAATATAAGTTTTTGAAACCTTTGAAATCACAACCCAAATTCTTTAAAAAGTCCAGTTCTCTTCTTTAAAATTTTGGCAACACCCCTTTTTGTAAAAACTAGCCAAGATGAATACAACAAAATATACGACGCCGTAGCGAAAAAATAAAGACAATAAAGAGAAAGCTGTATATAAAAGACATCAAATCCACAATAATACACAATAACGTCCTCACCAAGTCTCTAAGTCAACAATACAATAGTAGATGGAGAGTACAAAATACAACGAATGTACAATATGAAATACAGATAATCATCTAACCCACCTAAGCAAAATGGTATACTGTGAGCTGATGCGATATCTGTAGCAAAAGATGATAGATGAGAAGCTGAATAGCCTGCCTCGACTACTCTGGGGAACAACCTGAAACACCTATGGCACAACGGGGGTGAGTTGCCAACTCGTGAATAGCAGATAACATATGCAGGTAATCGCAGGAATGTACGTACAGTATGAATCTAAGATATGCGAATACAGTAATACCATGTCATGTGAATGCAGAATAATGGAAAGTACAATGGCAGGTACAATCAATATGTGAAGCAATAGTAACATGCCAATAGTATGCGATGACCATGCAATGGGGACATGAGAATGTAGATATGCAACTATCATAAGGGTACACTAACAGGTACTACCAATATATGAAACTGTGCATAAAAGAGATAAGTATGAGGTATGGGGTAGAATATATCATTTCCACAGAAACCTGACATCGTTGTAGGATCACAATCCATCAAGACACTCAAATCCCAATTCCTCAAATCAGCCCCCACATTGGGCACTCACATCATATAAGTCTCACATCTCCTCAATACACAATATCGAGTAGTCTCCTATATCCTGAATGTACCAATCAGCAATTACATAGGTATGTCCAATATCCAATCTCAATGAATCACCTAATAACCCAAGTCAAATTTCCCGTAAGAATCTAACATTCTAAAGGTATATATATACAGAAATAAATATGATGGGGGCAATACACATATATTAGCGTCCCATTCCACTAATATTGGTGTAAGGGTATATATAACAACGGCTAAATCCCCAGTTATATATACAAAGGTATTAAAAGAAATATCATGAAAACAATGTGCCAAGTATCGACACAGAAATCCTGATAACGTATCATACGCTATCCCGAAAGCACGAGTGCCTAGCTCTGACCCTCGCCTTTCGACGTATGCATACGTACATGACTCCCAACGGTATCTCCATGATCCCCGCCGAGTCATTAGTACTGTCACCGGTAGGTACTCGCCAGCCTCCAGGCTCAATCGGCAAAATCCATCGATCTTCTTGCCGAAGGAACCATACCGGGCCCCACCATGTACCCTCATACGGAAACCACACCTCGTATGGAGTATATAATCAGCACCGATAAAATTCATGGTGGACGCGCAAATATCATATCAAGGAAACCGGGTTTTTTAATGTATGCATAATTTCATGAACTCCCGCAGTTCCCAAATCCCGAAAACATCATGTAAAATCCAAATAAATAAATGCGCAAATCCAGGAACAATATGTGCGATATATCCGAAATGCAAGCATATGAATGAAAATATGTAGCTGAAACCAGATGTATGTGAAATCAAAAAGGTACAGCTAAGTATAGGTGTCTACCTATAAGCAAATGATATAGTATACCCCACTGGGTATAAGTAAAATATGAGCAAGGTATACCTGTAGTTGTATCGTAAGGTGTATATGTACCTATCACTAAAGGTATGATACACTGTAGGTATACCGATAAACTAGATGTCATGTGTGATAAGCAATAGTATCTATAATGGTTGGTGTGTGACGTGGCAATTATTGATGGTGTGTGTGTGTAGCATACAATCCGTGCTCGTGCAACATGAACCGTCAATAATGTGTGCAGTGCTCTATGGCTACTAGTCACAGTACAACTATATCTAAGTAAAAATAGGGTAAAGGCGCAATTCTAACAATGACGTAGAATATGCGACAAGTATTGAATCCTAGCCCAGACGCATAACGCCATGCGGGCGATTCCCCTGTAGATGTTAAATCTACTCACCTACGCTCCACGCTAGATGACTCCTACCATCTGTTCTCCCCTGTAGCAGTGTCCGTAATCCCTACCTGCAAACCTGCAATTAAGACATGGAAATCATGTATAAGCCAAATATTCCGCAAAACGCGATATCGAACCCAAACGAGAAACTCGCATCGCGAACTAAACGCGCGTGTGCACAATACGCTAAAACGTGTGTATACGTGTCTAAACCCATCGCGACACGCCGCGATACGCTGGATCACAGAACCCACTCACGTATCGCACATATCGCACAAACACGACGAACACCAAAAACGATATATAGTCCCAGATTTTCCTACAGGCCAAAACTTACAAAACTAGACATGCCAAAGCACTAGACAACACTGCAGACAACCCTAGCCAAGAACCCAACACCCATGTCCCCAACTTGGCCGCAAATTGCGGCCAATATGATTAAATCTGAGGCCATGATTGGGAGATAGGGACTCGTGCTCTGGTGGTGGTATCTAGACCTAGTGTACATGCCCCAGTTTCCTCAATTTTGTCCTGAAGGGTCTGGATCAATAGCAGATCTCAGAATGCCAATATATCGCTTAAAAATGCCAATTTAGCACAAAACACAAACCCTATGGTATTTTAGTGTAATCTGGGTCAAATCTCAGTTAAGGTGACTTTAACAACACTTAAATGGGTAGGGTTTACCAACACAATCATCAATTTGCCATAACATCTCACAAATCACCAAAATCTAGCACTAAACTAGCTATTTAACACTAACCGACGCTAATAAGCATACAAGCTAAGAAAACTAGGAAATTGGGTTCAAGAATATACCCTAAGGAACCCTAAAAGCCAGGTGAAGAAGTGAAAGGAGCTGCTGCAAGTTGCTGGAGCTCCTGCTACTGCTGTTGCCGCCTGCTGTTGCTACTGTTGCTGCCTGCTGTTGCTGATGCTGCTGATGCCTGCTGCTGAAGATGGTTCTGGTGTTGCTGCTGCTTGTTTCTGGTGTTGCTGCTGCTGTCTTCTGCTGCTGCTGTTGCTGCTGCTGGAGCTGCTTGTGGGTGGGTGAGTGTGTGAGAGAGTGAGAGATGAGTAAGAAATGAGAGTGAGAAGTGAGAACCCCCCCTCCCATTCTCTCTCTTCATTAAATGAGGCATGGCAAAGGCCATCATGCCCCATAATGCACTCTCTATCTCTCTCAAGGTCAACACAAGAAAGTCAAATTTAAACCCCCTTTTTAAATTCATTTTCCATTTTAAAACAACCATCATACTTAAAACCCATAATACTTAAAACAAAACTAAAAGCTAGATTAGAGAAAATGGTTAGTTAACCATGATTGCTAATCATGGTTAAACCCCCAAAACAACCCTAGTTATCATGCATAAGTGTGTGCAAGGCTAGGAAAAAATCTAATAAAATACTCAATAAATAGGATAAAATATTTAAAACTTAATTTGGTAAAATTTTTAGTAAAAACCATGTATAAAAATATAATTAGCTACAAAACACATTCTAAGGTGTTACAGGAAGCCACTCTAGTCACCACACTCCAAAAGGTATGCTAAATCTGCAAGTTTCCTTTATGTTTGAAACTCCCGATGTGATTTTTACCCCAAGCTCTTATGACCTTGACGTAGGCCAACAAATCATAAGACGCAAGTCAAGTTCTACCCGTCGTTGTCCTGATCAATTTAAGTACATCGTACATGCCCTTGACGTAGGCCAACAAGGTGTACGTCTGTCTTAAACTAATGTATCTATCTATGCAACAAATAGGCAAACACACTGCTACCATACACTATGCCTTGACGTAGGCCAACAAGCATAGCATGAATACGATGTGCTGTCTACTTGAAACGACAGAGGGTTACAGCTGGTTTTTGGCAAAAAACCGTTAACGTAGTGAACTTGATATAATCGAAGGAACCATGATAGCTTTTATTTTAAAAGCTGTGGTTTAAGCTCCGCATTTAAAATTTGCTTTTTGAAGAAAACCGAGTGGTTTTGAAATTGTTCCAACGATTCAGTTTAGGTTTTATTTTCTTTGCATTAATAATAATGTGTCACATCATTAACCTATCATTACAGATAACATCGAAAATACAACGTCCTCTTATGCCATCCGCATTCGCCACGGGGTCCCGTCATCACCCGTTAGGTTATTTAACTAACGGCAGAGTGGGGACTGGGCTAGCGCGGGTGTAAAACATAAGTGACGTCTAAATATCTATCATATATAGATATTGTATATTCGTCAGACGCAATAATAGGCATTCCAGATCACAGATAAACTTTATTGGATATGCAAGCAATCCGCATTTTTTTTGAGCCTGCAACGAAAGACGGATTACACAGTTGTGATGAATAGCCATTTACCCCACCCCAGACCCCTACGGGTACGGCAAACTACCCGCCAAGTACCAGAAGTGAAGCGGTCTGCCTCAACACTTGAAAGTACTCGGTAGTTTGTGCACCCCACCTTGGGTCTATCCTAAGAGCAAAAACAGTAAAAAGAAATAATACAACGATGGCTACAACCGCAACCTGGATGTGCCCCACAAAATAATATTACAACTTATTACAATTACATCGAATGAATTAATACAATAACCCATCACATAACCCGGCTAATCATTACAACAATCCAATACAGTTCATATACACAAACAGTTAAAATAACATCACAGATATTTGCAACCCCCTGCCAACCGACATACTAGCAATTAAGGGAGGTTTACGAACACATAATACAGTTCACAGATATAATAAAACAAGCAAACACCGTATAATTTCGATTGATTAAACACTTTAGATTCTACTCCAAATCTTCTCTGTAAATATAAAACTTGAGCAGAAAATAAAATATTCCAAAAAATATAAAATATTCACAGAAGAATAACAGGGGAAATTTGGGGTGAATCGGCCTCAACTCGGCCGCGGATCCGCGGTGGATCGGTGGGATCGGCCGCGGTGGATCGGTGGGTTGGACGATTCATGCACCCAAATTTCTCAAGTATTCTTAGGTTTCCTTCCTGGTCGTTTTAGAGGACCCTGAAAAATTTTTAGACCTCAATTTAAATTCGACAGAAACTATGTGAATATGATGTATTTTTCGGTTTATTTTGCGTTCGAAATTTATACGACTTTGCAAGTGAGTTAATTATTGTTTAGTGAGGCTCTGATACCACTGTAAGTCGATGTACAACACCCCACGAGTTGCGGGGAGGCGGAAAAATGAAAAACAATCTTGTTTTGTATGCAAACATCGACTAACCGAAGATCTTTACTAAACGATAATTAACAACTAACATAGAGTTCTTAGCTACTATGTAAAGAGATTATACCTAGTGATTCAAGTCCTTCGTCTTTATGATCTCTACGGCCTCCTCGGATCTCCACGTCCTCCTCGGCTTCCTTTCCGTGATAGATGATCCACCCGAGTACCCTAATCCAAGCTATACCTCTAAACTTGAGGTTACTTAGTTTCTCTAGTTGCTAATCAAAGGAACTAAGATGATGTAGAGTTAGGTTATGGAGTGTTTAGTCTATCATAATCCTTGGTCTCAACTCATGAGTGGTAAGATTAGGGTTTGATGAAGGAGAGAGCTTGAGGAGAGAGACGGTGGAGATGATAATAAGAATGAAAAAGCTTCTCACTTGAATATATGAAACATAATGAATTATCAAATAAATGAATATAAATGATTATTCATCATGCTTCATTAATTCAAAATGAGTGATTCACTATGTGAGTCATTAAGAAATAAATGATGCATTAATGACATAGTGAATCACACAAATGAGTCACAATTTGCATTAAATGAAAATGCCACCTTAACCCTCTAGTCACCATGATTCTAGAAGCTTCTCGCAAAATTACGAGAACGCCCCTCTCATCCGTGAAAACACGGAAAAACTTTAGACTGTATAAATCCAATAACCCGATACTAGAATCTGGCTTAAAACCAAAGCCGGCTAGTAAAAATTGTCCGAACGTCGTACGTGTGTTTAAACACGTATGCGTCCGAACCCTCGTCGTAAAACCGTACGACCTCTATATCGTTTCGCCTTTAGTTGGGAAATATCTGTGTGGGACACTAAAGACTCGACTACTACGCTGGCAATGGGTTTAACCACAGACCGCAAGCGGCACTAGTTGTACGTAACGGTCCCCAGGTAGTTGTCGATAAGGAAGCCGATGAGGTAACCCATCTGTACTCCTACTGAGCCTGTCCGTGACAATATCCACGCAGTCCGGTCTGTTCGTCTAAGAGTATCGCATGTATGGTCTAGGGAGGTGGTGGACGTCAGACCCCTAATAACCGTACAAGTTATGTCGGTACGGTTCAAAACCATCCGAGAATCTACTGATCAGTCCATCAGTAATTCTCAATCAGCCATGGCCAGGGACTTATGGTAATGACCAACCGATCACCGTGCGATATCAACTCCCTATACCGGGAGAGACGAATCCCTAACAGTCGTTCACTGCCTCCACGTGGCTCGGGACTGTGCCCAACTAAAACCTGTTTTCATGACTCCTTTGAACCGTGGTAGGGTAATAATCAAAGTATAGTGGGAACCCACACGAGACAAATGATGACTTTAAGTCAACAGAATATCTGCACACATGTCACCTGAGAACTGCTATCTGACGTTAGGTATAATACCATCCAGTCAGTTCTCGGCGAGTCATGTCCGGTGTACTCACACCCAGTGAGCATCTGTATACAATCTTAGGTGCACACCACCAATGGCTGCGGGGCCAATCCATCGCCCCTCGTCAAGGTCTAGATATGTATACAGTAGTCTACTTCGGAGTATCGATGCCCAGTCTCGATACTCCTGCGACCGGGGACATCTAAGGATGTGCCTATTGACTATCCAGCTCCCACTAGTATGACTGCCATCACAACGCCGGTAGTCAGGCAAAACACCCTATGGGCTTTATCAACATGTATATATATATATATATGAATACAACGCACAATATATCATATGTTAAGATAAAGACAAACCAAATAGCGTACTATCATATCAAGCAAGATTGTCATGTACATACATATCCCTAGCATCATATACAATGAAGGCCTCTAGGGCATATATATCCAATAGTTGATTGTGTTAAGGTCACTTGGGTCGTAGGGGTAAAAATCAAATCGGGAGTTTCATATATACGGGAAACTTGCCAGGCATGCGCATACCTTCTGGAGTGTGGTGACTTGAGTGGATTCCATCAAGTTATTATGCAATGATAGTTGGATCTCGATTCTCAATGGTGAGTAGGTGTTACTGCTCGGGTGATTTTAGATGATCCCGACTAATTCTTCTTTTAGCGTTCGAAGAAGAATTCGAGGAAACAATAAGAGCCATCCTAATTAAATAAAGTGGTTAACCAATCTAATCTAAGTTAGAGTGCACTCTGAGTGTTTCTTTTCTCTCTCTCTCTCTCTCTCTTTGGCAGCCATGGCCTGGCCTTAAAAACTCATGAACCAATTTAACCGAACCATCTTAAAACACTTTGGTTTTTGGATTTTCATTTTGTCACATATATAATTGCCACTCATACATCCCCTTTGGATTTCTCCGGAACACTCCGTATCACTACGAAGATCCATATTGATTGGATATGCTATCGTATAATTACATACGAACTCGAAGAAACTTATTTCAGTTCGAGGATGGTTTCTGGTTCTGGAGAAATTGAATAGGATTATTCGGTTGTCTTTTCCCTTTACCTTCTCTCAGGTTGTAAGGGCTCCTGGTATTAGGAAAGTACATCTATTGCGCTTATTGGATAGTCTTCTTCCAAACCATAGGCAGGTGCCGAAAATTAGGGTAAGAAGAAAACCAATTAGCTTAAGTGTGGTGTACAGAAGGTAATAAATAATGACATATAAAGGGATTAGAGTTAGGGCAAAGGAAATTGCGACTACTATCATTTACAACGAAATAGCGTATACCCCTGCCACTCCTATATCACCTTTGCATTTCTCCAAAACACTCCCTATCACCGCGAAGATCCACATTTCTTGGATATTCCATCGTATAGTTATATACGAACTCGAAGGAACTTGTTCCAGTTCGAAGATGGTTTCTGGTTCTAGAGAAATAAAATAAGGATTATTCAGTTGTTTTTTCCCTTTATTTTCTTTCAGGTTACGAGAGTTCCTAGTATTAAGAGAGTACACCTATTGCGCTTATTGGGTAGTCTTCTTCCAAAGCTTAGGATGATGCCAAAGTGTAGGGAAGGAAGAAAATCAATTAGCCTAAGTGTGGTGTAGAGAAAGTAATAAGTAAATACATATAAATGGATTGGAGTGAGGACAAGGAATTAGATGGTTACTGTCATGAATCTGGATAGTGGAAGAGGTATTACTAGGAATACCCGCTTCCCCCTTCGAAACATTTTCATGTTTCAGTTTTACTGCGCGGTGTTAATTGAAAATTGTTTTCCCAATTAGATTCTGACTCCAGGGTATGTATCTACCAGATTTGAGTCTCATATCCGTATGGCGCTACAGATGGTGAGTGGGAGTAAGATATTGGGAGTTGGGTGATTAGATCCTCAATATATATCAGAATTCTTTGTAATTGGTAATATTTGAGGAAATCACTTGGATTTGGCCTAACGACAAATATTTGGTTTTGAATATCTGTCGTTATGCACCGATTTCAAACTAATATATCTGTACGTTTATTTTATAAAGTGAGATATAACTTTTTGAAATTATGTCTATCATATTTACCTATAGCGGTTGATGGTTAGGTAAGGTGCATTCAACAATGGTGTAATTCTTCTTAACCATGGTATAATTTTCAACCTATGACGTAGAGGGTTTGAGTTATTAAAACTCAGAGGACTTATACAAAGTATTGTATATTGTCCAATGTCCGTTAGGACAAAAGGGTTGATACTCGTACTATATTTTGTTTACTCATGACTTCTAGAGTTTTAGACAAGTTTTTCGTTGAAATACAAGATCCAGATTTTGAGAACTTATAAGTATAAGAATAAGATAGAGAACCATATGTTGCAAGTATCAGGATTCTTCAAGGTGATCGAAGATATAGATACTTATATTTGGCATTCCGTTGTAAGTAATAGTTATGAGAACGTGCTTCTCTTTCAGGTTACTCATACGTGGATGCATTCTTTGATGAGTAATGCTACTTGGCCTTCTTCCATTTAGTTGATATGCACTGGAAACAGCTGCATGATTTTTGAATCTGGTTCCAATTAAATTAATGCCTATGTTTCTATATTGGATATATAGAATAGATTCATATCTTAACGATGTTAAAGTATATGGAGTTGTCCGGCTGATACTTAAAATCAGAATCTGGACAAACTCAAGGCACGTTTCAGTAATGGCAGTTTATGGGTTTTCCCGGTCTTTGACGGGGTTAACTTTCTACCATGTGGAAGATCAATAGTTATATTGTTCTTGACTCACCACCAATTTAGTAAAATGAATTCTTTTCAGAAAACATTAGTGGGAGTATGGTAGAACTGGAATTGATTTAATAACCACAAACAATAACTAAAAATTTAGAAGAACCTAAAGATTCAAATGGTTTTGACGATCCATTAGCCACTCCGTGGATTTGGTGGGTAATCTCAGGCACCCGAGAGGTACTTCGGTCTCCTCAAAGATGGTGAAATGGAGGTTTTTGATTACCCAAACTTGCCACTATTGCTGTTCTAGACTATGAAGTCTGGCAGGAGGATGGGTACAACGTCATTCTAAACTAGCTTTAGAAGTACGTGTGTATATGACTCTGCCAGAGGGTTGTTATAGTCAATGGGAGCAGCGGAAGCATAGTGGGCAAGTAGCTTATGTCTATTTATAGACTAAAGTAGGTACAGCGGAGATAGATCATCTAGTTTTGATGTGACAGTCATACAATTTGACTTCATCAGAATAACAGATGGACCTGGTAAGAAGGTGGTAGGGAGAGATGTCCTGGCATTTGGTTGACATGCTCTTGATAGGAAGTGATCTTCCTATACTACGATCGGTTAGACTGTGGTTGTCACAGGTGGTTTCTCCACATAGGATATGGATAAAATATCAGGGATTCTGGTGACTAGATCTATGGTTTTAGATCTAGATTTAGGAAGTGTCCCCATTCGGGTACATGACACTATTCTAAAGTGTTTTAGAATGGACGAATCCTGGCGTAGTGGTAAACCCATAGGTGATGGAGTCACCCTCTCTAAAAAGATGTCCTCTAGACCGATGAGGAGAGGGATTTGCTTGATTGGCATATCTCTTGCTTAGGAAATTGAGTCAATCATAAGATGTCAAGTACCACACCAGATATTGATTTTGCACAGGCTGCAATAAGTATATATTAATCTAATTCTGGAGAAACGTTGGAAAGCAGTTATGAACATAAGTGGATGGTAACGGCAGCCTCCTTTAGGAGGCGGTTATCATTTTAGGCTTCTAAGGTGACTTAGATGATAGAGTGCCTGTCAGAGTTATAGTTTTCCCCTCTTTCGAGGGGCAGTATGTTGGACAGGTGGTCAAAGCGGATACTATGAAAGGCATAGCGCAAGATACTGATTAAATTTAGTGGCTGATACAGTCTAAGAAGTTTGTTGGATTTGGAGTTCATTTGTGAACTGGGTCCC
Organism: Agapanthus africanus; assembly: GCA_030015575.1. Classification (NCBI taxonomy): domain Eukaryota; kingdom Viridiplantae; phylum Streptophyta; class Magnoliopsida; order Asparagales; family Amaryllidaceae; genus Agapanthus; species Agapanthus africanus. The sequence continues at coordinate 386,533,586 of CM057349.1, read as the reverse complement.
ATCAAATATCCAGAAAAATTCTAAGACAAGTATTGCTCATTTCGGTAGATAGTCTTTCTCCATGAAGTTGAGATATAAAGAGATAAAGATAGAAACATTAGAGCGGATCCACTCACTAAGGCAATTTCTCGAACACAATAATTTCACAAACGGGTTTTGTGAAACTGATTAGTGTTAGTGTTATATGCCCTAGAGGCCATTATTGTATCATACTGGTTTGTAAATTACATTTTGAAAGCTTTGGATATACACAGATATATTAACAGTCTTACTCAATATGGTAGTATGCTACTTGGTTTGATTCTACTTCAATATGTGCATGTGTTTCTTTTAGCATATCGCTTATACATATTGGTAGAGCCATTAGGATCTTTGCTTGAGTACCAGCATTGTGATGGCAGTCACACTAGTGGGGGCTGGGTAGTCTATAAGCAAATCCTTATACAGGTCCCTAGTCGTAAGATTATCGAGACGGGGTATCGATACTCCAGAGTAGACTAATGTATACGCTTCTCATCCCAGCAGGAGAGATGGTCTGTCCCACAACCATTAGTACGCCGTACTGGAGATAGTATGCAGGTGCTCATTAGGTTATAAGTTACACTGGACGAACTCGTGGGGAACTGCTGGTTGGTACTATGCCTATCATCAGTTAGCAATTCCTAGGTGACATGAGTACAGCATAGTCCGTCGACTTGACATCACTACTTCACCTCAGGTGTGTTCCCACTGTTCTTAGATTACTACCCTACTACGGATCATAGGAGTCGTGCAAACAGGTAGTAGTTGGGTGCAGTCCCGAAGCATATGGAGGCAGTAATGGTTAGATAGGATTCGTCTCTCCTGGTATTAGGGGTTGATATCGTGCTATGTTCAGAAATCCATTACACAAAGTCCCTAGCCAGGGCAAGCGAGATTTACTGGTCGGTACTCCAGTAGTTTCTCAGGGTGTTTTAGGCTCTACCCCAACACAACTTATTGCGCTATTAGAAGTCTGACGGTTACCGCCCTCTAGGCCCAATATGCGACACTCTCAGACGAACAGACCGGACTGTACGGAGATTGTCACAGATAGGCTCAGTAAAAGTTCGGATAAGTTTGCTCATCGGCCTTCTTATCGACAGATACCTGGGTAGCCGTTACGTGCAGCTAGTACCGCTGACGTGCTTGTGGTTAAACCGACTGCCAGCGTACTGTCAAGCCTTTAGAGTCCCACACGGTGGGTTTCCCTGCTTTGAGCGAAACGATGTAGAGGCCGTATGGTTTTACGGTAAGGTACGATCACATACGTGTACTTGTGCACGGATGATGTTCGGGCGGATAATACTAGTGGGCTTTGGTTTAAACCAGATCCTAGTATTATATTCTTGGATTATTTTCGTCTCTTTGTATTTGTATTTTTCGGAATATGTATACGGGTATGTATATACGGTGAGGGGTTTTCTTGTAATTTAATCAAGAGTTCTTCAAGAAGAAGACACCTAATTTCATGTATTAATCATTTTGTTAAATGATTAATGAGGTGGAGGTATGGGGTGTGGATTATCATTTAATGAGGCATGGCTACTTGGTGACTCATGGGGTGACTCATGCTTTAGTGACTATTGAAGCATGCTTGATTCATCGGTTGTGAATTATTGTATGCTTCATCATTCACAACACTTAGCCATTCTCATCATAATAATTATCACTACACTCTCATCTCCTCAAGCTTCTCTTCTTCTTCCTCAACCCTAAAAGTCTCATGTGTTGAGAAACCTAGGGTATTTTTTAGACAAATCAATCCATCATCACTCTCTATATCCTCTAGGCTATCTAATTTAGTGAACTATGTACCCTAGTTACCTCGGTATTGACGTTGGAGCTCGAACTATAGACTCTTGGGTGGATCATCTTTGACTAGAGAAGGCCGACCTAGCAAGCGCGATCCGTACACTTTGAGGAGCTTAAAACGAGGAGGAGGAGAACAAGAAGACCCAAAGGACCTGATACTAGGAGGTATAACTTTCTTCATAGTAGTTAAACATCATGGTAGTTTAGCTAGTTAGGGTTTAGTATCGATCCTGGAGTTTAAGTCGGTGTTGCAAAGCCCGTAAAAATCGTTTTTGCGTATTTCGCCTCCCCGTGAACCCGCGGGGTGCGCGACATCGACTTACAATTAGTAGAGAAGTTGGGTGTTCGATATCACACGGGCTGTAAGTATGTGACACCGTAATAATTAGTCTTAAGTGCAAGTGGGAGATTGTTGTCTATAGTGCCCTCAAGGTAATTATTGTAATCGCAGGCAGGTGATTATGATGATTGAGGAAGGACCTATACGGATAGAACAGTCTTACTCAAAATGATAATATGCTATCTGGTTTGCCTTTATCATCATATACATGCATTATGTGGTATTAAAGATCACTATTACATGTTGATAGAGCCCATAGGATTCTTGCTTGACTACCAGCATTATGATGACGATCATATACGTGGGAGTTGGGTGGTCTATAAGAATATCCTTAAATGTCCCTAATCGAGGGAGTATCGAGACTTGGTATAGATATTCCGGAGTAGACTAGTATGTACTTATCGAGACCCCGACGAGGGGTGGTGGCCGATATCACAACCCATTGGTGTCAGTTAGTCACCTAAGATAGTATACAGGTGCTCATTAGATTATGAGTTACACTGGACGGACTCGTCGGGAACATGCTAGATGGTATTATACTTATTGTCAGTTCTCAGGTGACATATGTACAGGTTAGTATGTCTGCCTGAGATCGTCATTTGTCTCGTGTGAGTTTCTACTATGCTTTGATTACTACCCTACCACGGATCAAAGGAGTCATGCAAATAGGTTTTAGTTGGAAACAGTCCCGAGCCATATGGAGGCTGTGAGTGGATCGTCGGGGATTCGTCTCTCCCGGTATTGGGCGTTGATGTCGTGGGGTGCACGGGTGGCCATCATCAGAAATCCTTAGCCAAGGTAGTCGAGAATTACTGATTTGGATCAGTAGTTTCTCAGTTGGTGATGGGCTTCATACCAAAATAAAATATCACGTTATTAGGGGTCTGACTTTATCTACCCCCTAAACTCGATATGCGATACTCTTAGACAAACAGACCAGACTGTACGGAGATTGTTACGGACTGGCTCAGTAGGGGTTCGGATGAGTTTGCTCGTCGGCCTTCCTTTCATTCAATACCTGGGTAGCCGTTACGTAAAGCTACTGCCGTTGACATGCTTGTGGTTAAACCCTCTGCTAGCGTATTGATGAGTCTTTAGAGTCCCGCACAGAGGGTTTCCCTACTTCGGGCGAAATGATGTAGAGGTCGTATGGTTTTACGGCAGGGTTTGATAATATACGTGCATTTGTGTACGTATTATGATTCGTACGGATAATACTATTGGGCTTTAGTTTAAGTCGGATCCTAGTATTATATTATTGGATTATTTTCGTCTCTTTATATTCGTATATGGATACGGGTATGTATATACGCTGAGGGGTATTCTTGTAATTTAGTACAAAGGTGCTTCTAAAAGAAGACACCTCATTTTGTTTTTAACCATTTTAGTTTAAATGGTTTAATGAGGTGGAGGGATGAGTTGTGTCTTTGCTTTAAATGAAGCATGGCTATGTAGTGACTCATGGGGTGACTCATGGAGTGACCCATGGGTTACTATTGTAGCATGCTTGATTTATTTAACACTTAGCCATTTTTGATGGTTGGTATGCTCAACACTCTCATCTCGTCAAGCTCTCTTCTTCTTCCTCAAACCCTCAATGTCTCATGTGTTGAGATACCTAAGGTATTTTTAGACAAATCAATCCAACGCCACTCTCTACATCCTCTAGGCTATCTAGTTTAGCAAACTAGATACCCTAGTTACCTCGGTATTGAGGTTGGAGCTCGAACTACAAATTCTCAGGTGAATCATCTTCGATGGAGTGAGACCGGAGGCCAAACTCAATCCATGACACCTCAATGAGCTTATGAAAATGGTAGAAGATCGAAAGACACAGATCATTCGGTATAACCATTCTAACTCCTCTTTAGTTTGGTAGCTTATAGGTTTTTGGTAGATCCGGATTATCGGGTTGTTCTAGCGCCGGTTTATAAAAATTTTGTTCCGCAAACGATCATGGTAGATGGCAAGGGCGCTGGCATAACCCAACATTCTTTTATAAATCCTATAACTCATTTTCCTTTTATCATTTGGGTCAAACCACTTTTACACAATACTTGTAACCTTAAACCCTAATATTTTAGAATCAATTTTCATCAAAATTCTCATGTGAAATAACAATAGTAACACTTTTTCATTAAAATACCATGAACTTTTAAACAACTCTTTTCGTATTTTGTTAAAACAATACCTTAGGAAAACTTCACGGGGTAACGACCTACCCCTCACACACACTTGGTTTCATAGCACGATACTCATTGAACGTATTTTCCATTGCGAAGTATGATATTACGATAAAATAGCACATAACTTTAAAAACCGGATTTCTTTTAAATCAATATTTTCTATCCTTTGCAACTACGCACCTACAACCCTCTTTAGGTGACCGGCTAATGGATGGTGTAGATTATCGCACATCCTTAGGCTAGTAGAACGAGATGTAGACCTCCTCATGGAGCATTCGATCTCGAAAAGATTTAAATACGGTTTTTAAGAAATACGAATTTTCTAAAAAAAATAAAATTATTTTTTAAAATTAAATTATATAAAATTATAAATCCATATTTTCAAAATATAATAAACCTATGTTTTCCAAAAATAAAATATTAATAAATGTCAATAAAATACCATCAAGATACCAAAAAGACAAGTTTTACAGTAAAATACAATGAACTTTCCAGGCTAAGTAATTATCACTAAAAATACCCCAAATATTTAAAATCCATGCTCATGACAACCTCAAATAATACTAATCACCCTTGAGGTTTTATTTTTAACTATATCAAAATATTTTTTATAAAACCCCCTCGAGTTATATAAAAACAATATTTAAAGTCTTTAGTAAATATAGATTTAAGCGGGATCAATTCTCTTGAGCCTCAGGAAGCCGGAGAAAGTGAGTGCTTACCTATTTAAGGTGGAAAACTTAATGGAGTTATCAATGGTAATTGTTTTGGAAAAAAACACAAGTCCTACCGTCCATGTACAGCAGTTACCGATGACTCCCGAACCTAATTCAAGATCTAAATCAGTTTACAAGTGTCTGACTCAGTCTGAGTCCAACTCAAACCTGAATCTAATTCAAATCTGAATCCAATATCAAACATGAATCCTTGATCATGAACATGAATACTTGAAATCAAACATCAATATAAAACATGTATACTTGACCTGACTTGACCGAACCATGATTATAACTTGATTTGACTACTTGAATACTTGATTACATCATGAACATGAATACTTGAACAACTTGTATCAATGGTTTTGGCAAGTCTGATAATTATAATCTATACAAATCAATACGCGGGGATAAATGGGTAGATTGGTACGGAATGTATATCATGACACGAGAGGTCACTTAAAAGACACCTACATTAATTCTCATGCCGTTGTCCCATGGATTATGATGGGGCTTTGTACTACATGTTACCATAGTCCACGGGGTAAGATGGACTCCTCTCGTATACATGAATACTTTCTGTACCAAGCTACGAACAACCACATTATAATAATCATCATATACCAGTAATCAATCATATAAGACTTACCTGTTCATTTCTCATTACTCATTCTATTCTCTTTCTTCTTTTGGGACTTACTGAGCGCTAGTTCACTGACGACATTCCTTTCAATTTCATTCTTTGGAATGTTCATCAGGAGGACCAGAATCTCAGGAGATCGAGCCGAGCTAGGAGGACTTGGACCAGCTTGCGGCCCAAACTGACTTCTAGTTCTTTATACTTATTTTCATTTTGTATGCCACTGTTTAGGCACTGCTTTACTCATTGTATCTTTTCTTTTCAAACAATTGTGTGTAAAATGTAAATAAAGTTGTTGTTATTTTATATCACTTGTCATTCTTGTTCATTTTATATATTGCTTAATTACGCTTAACGTGTTTATTTCTTAGTAAATACGTTGTGGCATGCCACGTCATCGTTTTCGTCTACTGGGAAGCGGGACGTGACAGGTTTTGTTGGCGGCCTATGCAAGTCAGTTCTGCATGGAATCTTAAGCAATATATCACAAGAATTATAAAGATCGGCAACTATACATTCCTTACATTTCAAATTTCTTGAATATATCCTAACCATTCCTTTTTTTATCAAGGTCATGGATTCTCCCAACAATACTAGCACGAACGTCAATGGCAACACCCCACCGTCTACTCTACCACCACCACCTACCGTTTCAGCTCCGATCAACGAGCAAATGGTGCTTCTTGAGGCTATCAAGGGCCTTTTGGAGGGTCAGCAACAGCAGACTGCTATCCTCATCCAAGGCCCAGAAGTCGAGGCACCCGGAGTCAAGAAATTCCGGGAATTGCACCCGAAATAGTTCTCTGGGAAAAATAGCCCACTGGATGCAGAAGAATAGTCTCAGTCTATCGAAAATGATCTGGCAGCAGCTCAAGTACCAGATATTGCCTGGGTGAGAGTTGCGAAGCTGCAACTAACAGACAACGCTAGAGTCTGGTAGATAGCTGAAGAAACTCGTCTCACCCAACCGATCGAGTGGAAGATATTTCGCGATCTGTTCGATGCGAAGTACTTCCTTGAGATTTCCTGTTTCGACATGGAGGAGCAGTTCATTCATCTACAATAAGGCTCGATCTAGGTCAAGTCTGTGGATGAATACGATACTGAGTTTACTATGCTTAGCAGGTAAGATATTGTCTCAAATTCAAATTCCTGATTTCACTCTTTACACTGCTAGAACAAAGTCGTAACAAGTTTGCTGCACACCTAATTCCTACTGCTGAGATCCGAGCACGACGATTTCAGTAAGGGTTGGACCCGGAAATCCAAGCTGCACTCGCTACAAGGGATTTTCCAACCCATGAACTTGCTTTGAAGGCTGCCTGACGCTATGAAGCAGTGGTGAAGAAGAAGGGCAGACCGCAGACTACCGGTGTGAAACTCCCTGCCACACAAATGACAGGAGGAGCCTCTTCTAGACCGAACTTTTCACCTAGGAGACCTGGAGAAACATTTAACCGGCCCAGTCTAGACTTTTGCTTCTAATGCAAGAGGACATGATACCTGGCGAAGGACTGCAGGCGTGACAATGGTCTGTGTTTAGTTTGTGGCGCATCTGCTCACTATATTGGAGCATGTCCATATTGTTTCAACACAGCTCTAGCACCCCGACCAGCAATCACGATTCCGCAGCGACCAGTCATTCAAGATCCTGCACCTCGACTAGCCTTACCTGCACCGCCTCCACGTAGACCTCCCATATAGCCTCAACGTCAATTCCATCAGGCATAGAGGAACATGCCTCAAGGGCGGAGGAACATGCTCCAAGGACAGAGGAATGTGCCTCCAGCAAAGAGGAATATACCACGATGTCAGGCTTTCACAATGACGGTCGAGGAGGCTAAAGCCACAGGCCAAGTCATCACTGGTAATTCCTAATCCTTTCAAACCTTTTCAAATCCTTGTATATCACTGTACTTTTCCTATATCTAAACCCAAACTCACACAACTTAGGTACAATCTTAGTAGCCTCCATATCTGCTCTAGCACTCTTCGACACTGGAGCATCACATTGCTTTTTTTCACAACGATTCATCCGAACTCATGCGATTCCAGTTAAACCGCTTGTATCCAGCTGGAAAGTCAGTTCAAGGAGCGGCGTTCTGAAAGCAACTTTGGGATACTATCTGTGTCCAGTGGTTGTCTGCAGTAGAGAATTTTAAGCGGACTTCAAGGTGCTGGACATACCTAACTTCGATATAGTCTTGGGAATGGACTAGCTAGGAACTTCTTTTCGCTACCATTGACTGTCGCCAAAGGAGGGTGGTGTTCGAAATACCAGATCATCTAGTGTTCTATTTCAAGAGTAGAGACCGCACCCTGGAACCTAGCGTCTACAAAGCAAAACCAAAGAAGGCAGTGGTTGCAGCATTGCAAGAAGAAGAATCAAAGCCAGAAGTAGTTTGAGAGTTCGAGAATGTATTTCCTGAAGATATATCAGGTTTGCCTCCAAATCGAGCTCTTGAATTCAGTATTGATTTACCACCTGGTTTGCAATCGGTAATCAAAGCTCCGTACCGGCTAAGTCCAGAAGGATTGAAGGAGATCCGCATTCAGTTGGACGAACTCCTGAAGAAAGGTTGGATTCGTCCCAGTACTTCAAGTTAGGGATCTCCGGTATTACTTGTGAAGAAGAAAGAAAGTTCATACAGGATGTGTGTAGATTATCGAGCTCTGAACGAAGTGATGATAAAAAAAAAGTATCCACTACCGCGCATCGATGACCTTTTCGATCAGCTAAGTGGGTCTTGTGTATTTTCAAAACTAGATCTTCGTTCGGGTTATCATCAAGTGAAGTTCAAAGAGTCCGATATACCGAAGACGACATTTAGGACTCGATATGGTCATTATGAGTATCTTGTAATGCTATTTGGAGTGACCAATGCACCTGATATAGTTATGAATCTGATGAACCAAGTTTTCCGAAGTACTTAGACAGGTCTGTTGTCATCTTCATCGACGACATCCTAGTATATTCAAAAAATCGGAAAGAACACGCCGAGCAGTTACGGATTGTCTTGGAGACATTGCAACAATATCGGCTCTACGCTAAATATAGCAAGTGTGAATTTTGGCTAGATCAAGTCGGATTTCTTAGACATATCGTTTTAGGCGAAGGAATCTCAGTAGATCCAGCTAAGATTTCAGCTGTCAGCGAATGGCCGACACCAAAGACGGTGAAGGATATACGAAGTTTCTTGGGATTAGCAGGATACTATCGATGATTCATCGAAGGCTTTTCAAAGATTGCAGCCTGACTAAGCTCACACGTAAAGATGAAGTATTCGTGTGATCAGAAGCATGTGAAAACGCTGTAGAATTCAAGTCAAGATTAACTGCTCCTATTATCGTAATATCGGATCAATCTGGAGGATTTATTATGCATTATAATGCGTCCAGTAAGAGATTAGGAAGTGTTCTACACCAGCATGGAAAATTTGTAGTTTTTGCATTAAGACAGCTGAAGGTTCATGAGCGCAACTATCCAACATATGATCTGGAGTTGGCAGCCGTTATCTTTGCACTTAAAATTTGGCGCCACTGTCTTCTGGGAGAATGAGTGGATATATACACTGATCACAAGAGTCTGAAGTATGTATTTACTCAGAAGGAATTAAACATGCGGCAGAGAAGATGGCTAGAAGTCATGGTGGACTTCGACATCAACATACAGTATCATCCAAGGAAGGTGAACGGAGTTCCTAATGCACTTAGCCGCCAGCCATTAGCAATGAATCTCACCGCTCAGTGGAAACTACAGCAAGAATTGCACGGATTGGCAATCAAAGTAGTTATGCCAGGTAACGCTTCATATTTGATGAAATTACAAGTCTAGTCCGCTCTTGTCAATCAGATCAAGGCAGCTCAAGCAAATGATACCAATCTATAAAATATCCGAGAACAAGTAGAAAATGGACTTTGAACAGACTTTATCATCCATTAAGACGAATTCCTGAGATATGGAAGTCGATTATGTGTACCCAACGGCCCAGTTCGAGAAGAGTTGATGAAATAAGCTCACAGCTCTCCTTATTCTGTACACCCCGGTGGTACAAAAATGTACAAGTGTCATGACTCAGAAAAGGCACGTGATTAGAACTTGAATCATGTGAAGTCTATAGGACCCACCTAATTCAAGTAAGCCAAAAGCCCAGAAATCTAAACATTTTTAGAGAAAATAGTAGAGCCGAAGTTTTGAAATAAAGGTTTAATGAAATCAGGTTCTTTCTTTAAAACATAAGTAATATCATAAGAAAAACAATGTTTTGTAGCTACCTTGAAAACATGTTTCGTCGGTTGAAATTTGGGCAGCACCTCCTTTGTATATTTTAACCCGAAAATAATACATGCAATAATAATAATAGGCATTCCCAAGCGGGAGCTAGCTCTTAGCCAATTAGCGGAAATAGCCACGCAATGATATAAATATACAACGCTAAAGGCGAGGATCAAAATATAGAAGAAAAGAAAAGAAACTAAAGCATCAACAAGAAATCAAAACAATAATAAACACATGAGCGTGATCTAAGGCCGAAAAAATATACAACTTGAGATTTCTAAGTTTACAAATATATATAGTCTGGTTGATAGTGCTTTCAACTAGATACAACTGAAATAAATAAAGTACAAGGATGGTCACGATGCAAGTGAACCCCACCTACTAAAGCAAATCATCCGGAAGAAAAGCAGTGTGCCAGCAAAGCCGCTACGAAAAACCTGTACGGTCAAATCTGCAAGAAATTGTGGCACGACGGGGGTGAGTTGCTAACTCGTGAGTAGAAGACATCACCGAGTAGAAACCGAATGTATGACTATCTCCTAAGTCATATAATATAATAATATATATATACATAGAGTAATAAACAGGGCAACAGTATAAGCATAAGTATAATCCAAAGTACACGTGTCAGTGTCATAAAGTGGTAACAAGACATATATAAATGTATGTATGAGTGTAAATGCATCAATCAATGTGTGTCCAGCAATGACACACTAAATCATGATAAAACCTGAGTGCCCAGCATCGACACTCGAAAATATCATGAAAATCGTGTCCATATGTGATACAATATCCTCATATCTTGGGCGCCGCATCCTTAGGTCGGCCCTCAAATCCATCTCACGACTCTGGTCGGTATCGTCCGGATATTCGCCGGGTCTAAACTATCATCGGTCGGCAGTGCTCCCCCGTCGGGCTCAACGTCTCAATCTCTATACGGTATTCTTGTCCCGGGGTGCAGCACCGGGTCTACAATGTACTCGTAGACGGTGTCTCCCTCGCTCTTCATGGCGGGTAATCATATATCATAGATGCTCCAGAACCGAGAAATCTCATGGTGGACGCCACACATCATATCAAGGGAAAACCCGTATTTTTCTTTTAAAAGGAGCATAAGTTTTTGAATTCAGATGCGGTTTCCCAAATCCAGAAATCTTATGAAAATCGGAATCTCATAATCATGGACTAAAAAGGAGATAATGAATACCGGCATAAAGTCAAACTGCAGTGCATAACCAGAATGTATGTATACAAATGCATGTGGCATCTAAGTAAGAAATAAGAAGTCTAAACTAGCATATGATATCACGAATGCAAAACGGTACTATTTAGCTACAGTTATCAGGGTATACGAATGAAGTAACGGTTACTAAAGTGTACGTGATATGGCAATTACTGATGCTGATGTGTGTGAACCGGCAAGCAAGTGTACGTGCAATATACGCATCATCGGTAATGGTGCAGGTGTCATAGCAGACGAGATCATAACAGAAAGTAAACAGTAAAATCAACAATAAGGTATATAGATCTATATACGAGCCATACCGTTTATCGTGTTTAAAGAGCATGAATCGCTGTTTTTAGAAAAGTAGGGGCTACGATGTTTTGGGAAAAGAGATGTCTTTTGAAAATCCGTAGCGCCCCTCTGTTTATCCTTTGAAAATGCCTACGATTCGTTAGTTTTGAAAATAGGTATGACTTGAGCCTAATCTAAAATCTATCTAAGCAACTAAAAGACAAAACTAAGAACCGAGTCGAAAGTGATAAGAAAGTCTATAGCATTTTTCCGAATCGATATATCTAGTAGTCGGCGATCCAGCCTCATAGCATCACGTACGGTATAATCCATCGTACGACATCATCGAGTCAAGAGTGTGGATCAATCATCATATATATATCTCGTACGGTATAGTCCGTCGTACGGCATCCTGAAAATCGAGGGTACGGGTCAAATATCATATAGATCATATAGATCATAGTTCATACGGTATCATTCGTCGTACAATATCATAATCAAGGGTACGGATTTAAGGTCTCGTACAATCTATTATCTCAACAAATCACATGTTATCGCATGTTATGTATATAATGCCCAACGATCCTTTAATATATCACATCATAAACAGTGTCTCAGCTCAAATTTATATATATCAGAATCTCTTGACATCCAGTTCGATCGTATCGACTCAAAACCACATAACATATCATATCCTCATTATACACGTATATGTATAGTGTGTGTGTGTGTATCACATACCCATATATATACATATATATATACATATACATATACACACATATCATACCAAGTGTGTGTGTGTGAAACGAAATAAAACTAACGGCTCACGACTAAGAAATATAGACTAAGGATAAACCTTCCTACAAGTACGCTTATTCTAACCTAGAGTCACCTAGATCCCTACTTGCTAAATATTCATCTTGCGTTAACACATATATATACATAGTATATATAGATATCCTATTCTACGGTTGCGGGGGTGTTATGCTCCATCCACCTATCTTTCCCCATAGATATACATCTACTTACCTTCGATTCTCGCTTGCAGAATTCGGCGACGCCTTGCTCTCCCTTATCGTCACAAAGTCCACACGAAGGTACCTACAGTTTCAAGCACAACGTATCGTAAACAAGAATCAAATACAAAAACCGATACGGCACGTAGAGTGCACATAGGTTAGAACCTACGGCCTACGCATGCAAGAATAATCAAACAACTCTCGACGTTGTCGTACAAACGTCAATCAACCGAGATAAAACCCAAATACCAAAATCCAAGTTAACCAAACTCGCAACCAAAATCAGAAACTTTGAAAAACACTTCCATATTTTGCCTCAGGAGAAATTGGAATATTTTGCACATGTGGAGAGTCTAATTACTGGATAAAAGAGCCAGGGTCCAAATGCGAACCCTACCCTACCTACCTAGGCCGCAAGTTGTGGCCAAACAGATTAAATCCGCGGTCAAGTCTAGGGTTTTGGGTCTCGGGTCTCAGGTGTAGCTTCTAGGTGGCTTGCTTGTCTCACTGTGATTGGCAAATACTTTTCAGGGTCCCCGAGTCATAGCAGATCTCTATATATAATCACAATTTCCACAAAATTCAATATCGGCAAAATTCCAGTTTTCATATTTAGGTTTCTAAACTCAATTTTGCCCAGAATTCTAACACTAGATGGTTTGTAGTCATAACTAAGCCTCAATTACACCTTTTCAATTCATAACATCACCTAAACCTTAACTTAGAATTTTCCGACATAGTTAAACTACATTAGTTTGGCTCTAAACTACTATAGGATATAAGCAAAGTTACAAACTTAACAAAAAGTGTAGGATATACCTCATATAGCAACTGAAGAAGATTCTAGGATGGCCCAAAGTGCTCAAAGTTGCAACTTGATCTACCCATGGGGTTTGTAGTGAGGTTTGGAGTGATTTTTGTGAAGGGAGTATAGAGTTTTGTGGTGTTTTGGAGGCTGTTTGAGGGGTGGTAGTGGAGGTGGGGGGAGGAGGATGAAGGGAAGAAGAAAAGAGGTGAAGAAATTTCCAAGCTGAGAGTGAGTTGAAGGAGCCATGGTGCTTTGATAAACCCCCCTCCCCTCTCTCTTCTCTCTCTTGCCCATACTTACATGTCCCCCTCTCAAAATATCTCACATATATTTTCTTTTTCTTTTCTTTTTTTCTTAAAACCATAACTATTTTAAAAGAACAAAGAAGCCATGGTTCAAAAATATAAAAGTAACAAGCGTTGCAACTTGTCATGTTGCATGCATGAGGTTAATGCATAATTAGTGAAATATTAATCAAGTATAATAATTTGTAAAATTCCCAACTCACATAAATTCTTTCAAAATCAATAATTCATTTTAATTTTCCAAATATTTTTCCAAACTATCGGTATATAATTATACCATTTCATTAAAACTAATTCCCACACTTTAATAATATTCATGAAATTCATTATTTTAATTATTTAAATTCCTAAAAATAATATTTTATTTTCTGAAATGTTACTATCTTCCCCCCTTAAATAAATTCGATCTCTGAATTTAAATTTAAATCCCCCAATACTAAAACATTTCAGTAAACAATCAAGTCGTCGGGGCACCGAAATCATGAATACATAAGTTATATCATAACGCATCGTATGCGCGTGAAAACGAGTGCAAAAATCAAAATAAAAACTCAGTCAAGTTTCATGCAATCATCGAAGTTATGACGAAAATACAAATCTCAAAATCCAGTACGAAGGTCAAACATGATATAATTAATACTATAACATATATATATAATACGCATCGTGGTGAAATTATCAAAACAAATAAATAAAGGTACATATCAAATCCTTTTCGAATCGTCGTGCGATGCACATATCACGGTACAAGTAGCGGACATTCATTTAGAAGAAAATAGCTATATATATATATATATATATATATATATATATATATATATATATAATTCTTTGTTTAACATATACGTCACGCCTTTTGAAAATGATCTAGAAGGGTTTTCATCGTAAATTTTCGTGTCATCATGGATACGTAGAAAAAATATTGAGACTATAGCTCCTTTTGAAATTCCCTTCGGTAAATATCGATGCATGCAAAAATACTCAGGTGTTGTCCTCAGACTAGTCCTGTCCGGTTACTACACCGTATAGTATATATCATGAAAACATGATGCTCGAAAGAGATCAATCTCCAATAGAGTATACAAAAAGGCCATGTGAGTCCGGTGCGCACAGAATCAAAATCAAATACAGGTGCCACAAATGTATACAGAAAAAACTAAGTGTAACGGGTGTGCAAGAAAGCATCTGTCAAATGCAACGGGTGTGCCTGACAGCAATACCGGGTGCATTTAATGTGCATGAAGAATCTCGATTAAGTGCATCTGGTGAGCACAAAATCTCTTCTAGGGCGCCAAGTGCGCGTAAGAATCTAAATCAGGTGCAAAAAGTGCACGAAAACGTAAATCCAGTGCACTAGGGTGCACGAAAACGAATATCGAGTATTAAAATCAAAATCAACGGCATACGACATACATCAAATCGAAATCGAGTATACCGCGGTATATAAATTCATAAACATGTGAAACTGCGTGCACAAAACCATATCGAAATACTGAAAGCGCGTGTAAAATACATCGAATGCATAAGTCAAAATCATGTGCAAACCATATGCATGAAATCAGGTCAAATATCTAAGAAAGTGTAAAACTCAAAATTAAGTGCAATGGGTATGCACAAAAACCAACAGCAGTACAACTAATATATGAAAATACCAATCGAGTGCAACTGTGGTGCACATAGAAAATATCAATTATAAAACAAATCGTCAAAATACCAAAAGCCAAAATGAAGGAAACGTGGTATCCGAATCACCGATTCGCAAATCACAATAACTAACATCGAGGTGCCCCTCCTTCAAGGTCGAAAGGTACCGGTGCATCTAAGGCTGGCAGAGCAAGAATATCTACGTGCCCCTTGCCTACGGTCTGACGTCTTCTGCTTTTAGGTCTTCTTTTCTCTCTGTAGAATGCTAGATACATGACTCCTCGGCTTTGACAACCCGATTCGGAGTAATGACAGAAACAGTCCCGTCCTGGCGTGTAACATTCAGAAAATTTGGAAATAAATAAAATTAATTAATTAAATAATAAAGTGTCAAATTAAAAAGTTATTAAAACCAAATAAGACAATTTCATAAGTTATATGTAAAAAAAATTAAATTTTTAATTTTAGTATGCAATATAAATAAATTATAAGGGTTTTAGTGATAAATTTAGCTTCATTTTAATAAAATGGTGATTATATAATAACATAAGTTGTGAGGGGTTTCTATGTAAAGTATAGGAATTTGTGCAAATGAGAATTGATTATGGGTCTAAGTGAAAAAGAGGTAAATTAGGTTTTTGTTCAGAATTTTATCATAAGATAAATTAAAATGGAAAGATAATGTTTTGCCACCACCTCCTCTCATGTACAATACACTCCTCACACCTCCTGCTTGCATGAAACCACCACATCTTGCTTGGTGACACGTCACCCTTCCCTTCACCATTTATCTAAGGTGTTCAAATCATTTTAACAAGTTAAACATTCAGAAAATTTCAAAAGTTAAAGAAAATTTAGAACAAGAAAAGAAAAGTAAAAGAAAAGAGAAGTGAGAAGGAGAAAATAGCTAAGGAGATCCAACATCAAGCTAGGACTAGGAGCTTGTGCATCTTGGGGTGTTCTTCCAGCAAATTACTTGAAAGTATAATCCTTAATCACAGTAGGAATTTAGATTTTGTAACTAGTCTAAATTGAAATGAAAATTTCTATAATATCGTATTTTTAGCAAAAACTGAACTCTGTTATACTTTAGATAAAAATTTACTTAACTAAACAATTTCTTAATGATGTATGTTGAACCTAGAGCAAACTATAGGAGAATGAACCAGAGGGCTCGGTTTTGGGCCGGCGACTAATAAGAAAATTCCGGCGTCGCCGGATTTGTAGGGAGTTAGGGTGTTTTGGCTTCTTGGGTAGGTTCCTGTGTAGAATTTTGGTCATTTTGGTATTGTTTAATTAAGTTAGTTTAACTGTATAAAAAAATCTGAAAGCTAATATCGAAAAAAGGTATCTAAAATCTAGAATACGACACGGTTAAAACGTATCGCGATCTGTTTTCAATCGCGATACAACGTTGAGTTAAAATTCAATAAGGTTAAGTGTTAGATCGTTTGCAATAGTCGTACGTAATGTAATTAGCACGTACAGCTTGTGTTCCTTGATTTTTGCCATATCGGAGTAGCCGTTCCCTTATACAAGAATTTTCAATGTTAGATTCAAATACGGGAATTTCGGAGGCCGCAAGGAAAGGAAAAGATTTGGCGATTCCGGAGTAGATACGGCGTATTTCCGGTGAGTAGATTTACATCTACGGGGGAAGTCGGGTAGATGGCGTATAGCACCCCCGCAACCTTATAACTATTATTATGATATCTACTTAAGTTTAGGTTTTCTTCAAAGTATTGCATCTTGTATACCCTCCATTTGCATAAAGTTTCATATGTAGTTTTTAAATGAGATATATGTGATATTTGATCCGTACGATATGGGTATGATTTGATGAGTTTGTACGAGGGATCATGACGTACTTAAGATGATAGGGATATAGCGACATGATGAGCTATAATACAAGGATTTATACGTATCGGAAATGATGAACTTTGTATGCCGAATAATGGCCAATTTATTCTTTGACTCGTAGAGATAGATTATGTTCTGTTTTAGGATGTAATACTGGTATGAGCTATATTATTTTAAAAACCCCGGTTCATTTTCTTTTAAATAAACTATCAGGATGCGTGCCAGTTTTTAAAACAAGCATCTATTTTAAATCTAAGGCAGCTTCCTTATTTCAAACTTAACGTTCTGATCATTTCTAAAGATAATGGTATAGCTCATAATAAGTAATTACAATAAGTACGTTTAGATTACTTTACAGCTTTGCATTATATTATCTATATTATATGTTTCTGCGTTACGCACACTCTGATAGAACACTGCACAAATACCAATAAGTACTATGCTGCACAAGCATGTAAATATATGTTACACTACACCTTATTGGTACTGCCATGTCACTATAGAATCATTCTGTTATATATGTGCTAATATATAGATTTTTACACCGTAGAACACTAGCACAAATACTAATGATTTCCATGTTGCACGAGCACAGACGCGTATGCTACACTACACATCATTAGTAGTACCATGACACATTAGAATTGAAATCATTATGTTATGTGATATGATTATGTAGTCTTTTCCTATTCATGTTGTAGTACTATAGATGTTGTATTTGATTTTCTGGGATTTCTGAGTATTTTTACTCCTGATAATATATATAGCGGTGGTAAGGGACACTGTTATATATATACATATATAATATATCATCAGTACATCATATGCAAGTTTCTTATTCCTCACTTGATATTTTTATATGATGAGTAAACGTCCACCAGGAGATTTGTGTTTTCTGATTTGGATATCCGGACCAAGTCGGTGGGTATACGGTTACAGATTTACAATTTTATCTAGACTGAGTCGGTGGGGATACAGTTGAATACCTGGTGGACCGATCGAGACCGAGGGGCAGGATAGCTGCATTTGAGGCGGGGGAGACAAACAAGGTGAGTCGATTCCGGAGATAAAAATGAACACGGCAGATATCCAGGGGATACTGACCGGAGTTCGATTGGGTACGGCGGATATCCAGGGGATACTGATCGTAGCCAGGATATCGAGTAGCGATCATCTGTTGAGATGGTGTCGAAGGTATCTGTATTTATGTGTCGATGCTGGACACGAGAGATTGCGGATTTTGATATCGATGCTGGACATCTATATGTATATTGATGTGATCATTATCATGAGGTACACGGTTAGATATGTATTTATTGGATTCCACCCGGACTGATCCGGGGGACCGTACCTGCATATATTTGTATAAACATTCATAGACAAAAAAGGAATTCCAATACGGATAATAGATTCATGATTTTGATTCATATGACATTGAGATATTATACTTGTGATTGCATGATAGTTAGTATTGCACCTTTGCATATCATATAGTATATCGATACAGATTATGATAGTATTATACTTATGACCTAGGTATCGTCATGCGTTTCGATTTCTACCATTAGATGTACTTTTATTCACTGAGTTGGCAACTCATCCCCGTTGTGCTACAGTTTCTTACAGGTTTTACCGCTTGGATTATCAGCGGTTTGGGCACACATTCTTTTGGGGATTGATGAGCAAGTGAGTTGTTATTGTATCCTACTCACTCTTGATTATTCATATATTCCTGTATCTAGCGAAAACTCCATCAACTTAGAAATGATACATTATGGACTTAGAAGCGAGGATTAGAGTTATGTCATGAGTTGTCGCACTCTTTGGAGTCGACTTCTGCTTTAGATTGATTGGTTGCTCCATCGTTTGGACATGGAGACTAGCTTCCGTTGGGATGCTATTTTATTATGTTGTATCGTTTTTTTAAAAAAATGCAAAGGAGGTGATGTCAAGTTTCAAAACGTCATAAATGCTTTTCAACATACTTAGTTAAATTTAGATGTTATTTTAAATTTATTCTATCGGATGATTATTTAAACCTCACCTCCATTATTTAAAAAAAAAGGTTTAGATTCCGGGTTTCGGCTTACTTGGATTGCGTTGATATCTTTAGATGTCATATGATTTAAGTGCCGGTCACGTGCTACATTTGGATCGTGACATGGCACTTCTCTGAAGATCACCTAGACAATTAACAGGTCACTCGTAACGTATCACGCCAATGATGGCAATCTTTGGCCCATTGAGTGTGCGCGATACACTCGATCCTGGTCCAAGTCCTTATCGTGAAGTCCCCCCCGGAAGATCCTGTTAGGGTCTCTTCCCAATATCATCTCTGCAGAACTGCCCGGAAGTTGGCACTCTTTACTCAATCCGTTCTTGTTCCGGGACAGTTGCATCATCATCACGACTTTCCTCAAGAAATTATGGTCATATCTAATGCCTCTACATGCATAGTAAATCTCTGACATTAACAGGAAGGAACGTCAACTCGTAAGGATCTCGCACGAATCTCTTACTCTGCCTTTATTCAATATGGACCAATTCAGAATCATCTTTTCATAGCTGTGTGGACTGCGCTCCAACTGGCTATAGTCATATCTATAGTCTCTTTTGAAGTTACGAACTCGGCATCTCCAATACCCTGTAGAAGGCATCTGGTCAATTACGTCATCGGGAACTCATCCAAATCATCGTAGTGATGCGCTTTTACTCGCCATTTCTCGATCGACTCACAACACGTCTGTGTGAGGTCCTCTTCTAGCTAAATCTAGTCATTCTAATGATTTCGTATCAGAGCATCCAAACGAGCAAAATGTTCTAGTCACTTATCCAAGGGTGACTAGCGATCTTCTATCAAATCTCCGTGTATAAACACAAGCTGCATTAGCTCCTGATGTCTGGGGCGATATCTTATCAAACTCAGCAACAGCTGACTCATCTGTCCATACAGTAGACAACGCCTCAATCATCTGGAGTAGACAGTATGTCAATAGTCTTCACAATCTGGCTGTCCTTTAGCAATGGCCCGATCCTCTGGTGCAGATCTTGAATGTTCGGTTCAACGAAAAAACATAGTGAAACAATATATCAACGCGTGCATGTGTCACCGGAATACATCCTGGTCAGTCCTCATCCCTGATGACCTCATGCTGACCACAACTCTAGCCGCAGCTCTCTCTACTCGTGTAGCCATGGTAACAGAAACCACAATCCGATATCGATGAGAATAGATCATAGGAACGAATAAAAGTACAATGCATAAGAAATGTACATCCTAAGGCTGCTTAAGCGAAGTAGCGTATCGTAAGTATGCCATGGAACATACATAAGGTACATCACTCTACTTAAGTCACCTACTCCAACAACCAAAGTCAATTTACGTGATGAAAGTTTGGGTCTAATAACCCCTCAGCCAAGTCTATGTTCCATAAGGTCAAGCCTAGGTTCTGAATATATATACGCCCTAGACTTTGCATAGTTAAACCTAGACTCGAAATAAGGTTAAACCTAACGCTCTGATACCAACTTTATCATGACTCGGAAAAGGCATGTGATTGGCACTTAAATCATGTGAAGTCTATACGACCCAACCTAATTCAAGTAAGCCAAAAGCCCAGAAATCTAAACCTTTTTAGAGAAAATAGTAGAGGTGAAGTTTTGAAATAAAGGTTTAATGAAATCAGGTTCTTTCTTTAAAACATAAGTAATATTATAAGAAAAACAATGTTTTGTAGGTATCTTGAAAACTTGTTTCGTCGGTTGAAATTTGGGCAGTACCTCCTTTATATATTTTAACCCGAAAACAATACAAGCAATAATAATAATAGGCATCCCCAAGCGGGAGCTAGCTCTTCGCCAATTGGCAGAAACAACCATGCAATGATATAAATATACAACGCCGAAGGCCAGGGTCAAAACATAGAAGGACAGTGTTCAGTTGATAAAACTGCACATTTAATATGACATTTTTCCTACTATTTCTATATAATAAAAGGTGTTTATTATAATATATGATACATATGAGGGTTTATCTATAAAAATACTATTTTCATGTGTTTATATATTATAATTAACATTTGGTAGGAAAAAGTAAGCATATAATATCCATGTAACATTTGGCCCATTTAAATATGCTTATCTTATTAAATACCTTTGACCAATTCTTAATGGTTAAGTTAATATCTCAATAAAACAAACTCTACTAATATTATTTGTTGAGTTATTGTGCAGAATTTTCAGGACTGAAATCAAGGAAATCAAAATTGGCAAAACAAACATTCCTAATTAAGAAAGTAAACTAAAGAAATCAATTCTGGCAGTGACGTAAAAAAGATTTTCAGTTTCCAGAGATTCAAAAGATCACCACGTGTCATCAAGATAAAGCTCCAGAAAAACAAATCAAGTGATCTCCCTATAAGGCCGCGGAACCGCGGCCAAACCCACCTATTGGCCGTGGTTCCACCGCGTATTGGACGAGTTAGGAGTTGGGATTTTGCTGTTGGGATCGTAACCACTGGTTTCCAAATTAGGAAACTAGGGTTCTGGCTCTAGGACAATAAATAAGGATCGAGAGCCTCTTGGAAAATCATCAAACCGACGCGATCACGAAGTCCACGACAGCTCAAGAAACCTGGTTGATCATCAACAGTTCATCTACCTCCTTAGAAGAGATCGAGAAGAAAACTAGCATTTTGTAATCATTTTCTAAGGGAACAAAGTGTAATTGATCTTGTTGATTAATAAAGGTGGTTTTATTCTATTGCATTTTATTTTCTTCATGATATCTATCTTTTCTTTTCCCAACATGCACGAGTAATTCTTTGCTTGTTAGGGTTCGTGGGATTATGGTGGATTAATGGATGATAAAGATCCTTAACTCTTTTTACGTCCTATAAAATTTATAAACTTTATCAAAAGAATAGTTAAAATCCTAATCGTGTGCGCTATCAATTCATTGATAGTCACGACCACGATTAGAGATTAGATTAACAATTGTTTTGGTAAAGGCTAGACATGAACGGAGATCCATATCAAGATAGGGGTTAAGAGTGGGAACCCTTTTCCCTCTAGAAACCCTAATCTATATGCATCACTATCGATCTGGTTTTAAATCTATTAAAGGATAAAAAGAGTAATCTTTAATTAATCATCCATGACTACTAAATCTTAACGAACCTTACAAGCCCCCTTCTACTATAAAACCTACATCCGTAATTAATCTAGATCTATATTCCACATCTGTGTTTAACGTAGATCTAGATTCTATAACTATTCTTCACCATTCTTTATTCTTCCTCTCTCTTTTTCAACACGTCTAAAGTAAAACTAAAAGATTCAACGTTTCCCTGAGGACGACCCGTACTCATCTCGGTCTAACTACAAGCGACACCGTTATTGATTGCGGTTTACTACTACACATAAACAAGATCAATCATAAAGCAAAGAAACTAAAGCATCAACAAGAAATCAATACAATAATAAATTCATGAGCGTGAGTCTAAGGCCGAAAAAATATACAACTCGAGCTTTCTAAGTCTACAAATATACATAGTCTGGTTGATGGAGTTTTTAACTAGATACAACTGAAATAAATATACAAGTACAATGGTGGTCACGATGCAAGTGAACCCCACCTACCAAAGAAAATAACCCGGAAGAAAAGCAGTGTGCCAGCAAAGCCGCTACGAAAAACCTGTATGGTCAAACCTGCAAGAAACTATAGCACAACGGGGTGAGTTGCCAACTCATGAGTAGAAGACATTACCGAGTAGAAACCGAATGTATGACTATCTCTTAGGTCGTACAATATAATAACATATATATAGACATATAGTAATAACCAGGGTAACAATATAAGCATAAGTATAACCCAAGGTACATGTGTCAGTGTCATAAAGTGGTAACTAGACATATGTAAATGTATGTATGAGTGTAAATGCATCAATCAATGTGTGTCCAGCAACGACACACTAAATCATGATAAAACCTCAATGCCCAACATCGACACTCGAAAACATCATGAAAATCGTGTCCATCTGTGATACAATATCCACATATCTCTGGAGCCACATCATCAGGTCGGCCATCAAATCTATCTCACGACTCCAGTCGGTATCGTTCCAAACTATCACCGGTCGGTAGTGCTCCCCTGTCGGGCTCAACGACTCAATCTCTATACGGCCTTCTTGCCCCAGAGTACCGCACCGGATCCACCATGTACCCGCAGACGGTGTAACCCTCGCTCCTCGTAGCGGGTAATCATATATTATATATGCTTCAGAACCGAGAAATCTCATGGCGGACGCCACACATCATATCAAAGGAAAACCGCATTTTTCTTTTAAAAGGAGCATAAGTTATCAAATTCACATGCGGTTTCCCAAATACAGAAATCTCATGAAAATCAGAATCTCATAATCATTGACTAATAAGGAGATATGAATACCGGCATAAAGCCAAACTGCAGTGCATAAATAGAATGTATATATACAAATGCATGTGGCATCTAAGTAAGAAATAAGATGTCTAAACTAGCATATGATATCACAAATGCAAAACAGTAATACTTAGCTACAATTATCAGGGTATATGAATGAAGTAACGGATACTAAAGTGTACGTGACATGGAAATTACCGATGCTGATGTGTGTGAGCCGGAAGGCAAGGGTACATGCAACATACGCATTAGCAGTAATGGTGCAGGTGTCCTAGCAGACAAGATCATAACAGAAAGTAAACAGTAAAAGCAACAATAAGGTATATAGACCTATATATGATCCATACCATTTATCGTGTTTAAATAGTACGAATCGTTGTTTTTAGAAAAGTAGGGGCTACGGTGTTTTGGGAAAAGAGATGTCTTTAGAAAATCCGTAGCATCCCTCGGTTTATCCTTTGAAAATGCCTACGATTCGTTAGTTTTGAAAATAGGTATGACTCGAGCCTAATCTAACATCTATCTAAGCAACTAAAAGACTAAACTAAGAACCGGGTCGAAACTAATAAGAAAGTTTATAGCATTTTCCCGAGTCGATATATCTAGTAGTCTGTGATCCAGTCTCATAGCATCACATATGGAATAATCCATCGTACGACATTATCGAGTCAATAGTGCAGATCAATCATCATATATATATCTCGTACGGTATAGTCCGTCATACGGCATCCTCAAAATCGAGGGTACGGGTCAAATATCATATAGATCATAGTACGTACGGTATCATTCGTCGTACAATTTTATAATCAAGGGTACGGATCTAAGGTCTCATACAATCTATTATCTCATCAAATCACATGTTATCGCATGTTATGTAGATAACGCCCAACGATCCTTTAATATATCACATCATAAACAATGTCTCATCTTAAATTTATATATATCAGAATCTCTTGACATCCAGTTCGATCGTATCGATTCAAAACCACATAACATATCATATCCTCATTATACATGTGTGTGTGTGTGTGTGTGTATATATATCACATACCCATATAAATACATATACATATACATATACATATACATATACATACATATCATACCAAGTGTCTGTGTGTGCAACGAAATAAAACTAACGGCTCACGGCTAAGGAATAAAATCTAAGAATAAACCTTCCTACAAGTACGCCTATTCTAACCTAGAGTCACCTAGAGCCCTACTTGCTAAATATCCATCTCGCGTTAACACATATATATATAGTATATATAGATATCTTATTCTACGGTTGCGGGAGCGCTATACGCCATCCACCGGACTTCCCCCATAGATATACATCTACTCACCTTCGATCCTAGCTTGCCGAAGTCGATTACGCCTTTCACTCATTTGTCATCACGAAGTCCATGTGAAGGTACCTATAGTTTCAAGCACAACGTATCGTAAACAAGAATCAAATACAAAACCAATACGGCACGTGCAGTGCATATAAATTAGAACCTATGGCCTACGCATGCAAGAATAATCAAACAACTCTCGACGTTGTCGTACAAACGTCAATTGACCGAGATAAAAGCAAAATACCAAAATCCAAGTTAACCAAACTTGCAACCGAAATCAGAAACTTTGAAAAACACTTCCAGATTTTGTCTCAGGTGAAACTGGAATATTTTGCATATATGGAGGGTCTAATTACTGGATAAAAGAGCCATGGTCCAAACTTGAACCCTACCCTACCTACCCAGGCTGCAAATTGCGGCCAAACAGATTAAATCTACGGCGAAGTATGGGGTTTTGGTTCTTGGGTCTCAGGTGTAGCTTCTAGGTGGCCTGCTTGTCTCACTGTGATTGATAAATATTTTTCTGAGTCCCCGGGTCATAGCAAATCTCTATATATAATCACAATATCCACAATATTCAATATCGGCAAAATTCCAGTTTTCATATTTGGGTTTCTAAACTTAATTTTGCCCAGAATTCTAACACTAGATGGTTTGTAGTCATGACTAAGCCTCAATTACACCTTTTCAATTCATAACATCGTCTAAATCTCAACCTAGAATTTTCCGACATCGCTAAACTATATTAGTTTGGCTCTAAACTACTATAGGATATAAGGAAAGTTAAAAACATAACAAAAAGTGTAGGATATACCTCATATAGCAACTGAAGAAGATTCTAGGATGGCCCAAAATGCTCAAAGTTGTAATTTGATCTACCCATGGGGTTTGTAGTGAGATTTGGAGTGATTTTTGTGAAGGGAGTATGGTGTTTTGTGGTGTTTTGACGAACCGAAACGTTTCATTTCGGGTCTTCAGAAACGAGTACCGATTGCTGATTGATGCAGAAAGGGGTAACCTCGTCCCAGGAGTTCAGGGGGAATCTCATCCATTAAAGGAACAATATTAATACCTGACCGGGGTGAAAGCAAAATATGCAGAGGTTTCACCGCCTTAGTTCGGGTGGTTTGGAGGGTGTTTGAGGGGTGGTAGTGGAGGTGGAGGGAGGAGGATGAAGAGAAGAAGAAAGGATGTGAAGAAATTGTAGGGTTCCTAGGCACACCCATGAGGTTCTACAACTGATCAACCATGCCAAATTCAAAAATTTATGTGCCGAGAAACCTTATGCAAGATTGTTAACTAGAGGATAGACGAAACTATGCAAGTTAACAACTTAACTACAAGTGAAAGTGACTACAACCATTGTAGATCCGGTCCTCCACTTCTTTAGCTCCGTGATGACGTCCCTCCACTACGATCATCGGAATCCCTGACTCTAGCGTCGGTTTCATCGGAGAAATAAGCAGGCTAGGTCGTTGACTTTGATGCCGAAGATGATCTTCGTCGAGGCGACTAAAACTCAAGCTCTATCTTCACTAGGTCATCAAACTTGTGAAGAAAACACCCCATACAACATGGCAAGTGGTAGAGGATGAAGAAATAGGAAGTGGGTTCACTTTGGATTTGGATTTTTCACTTGATTTCATCACTTAGAATTTTCTAGCAAGCTTTTCTTTTCTTCATGAAGAAGAAGAAGAAGAAAGAAAAAGAATTATCTCCAAAAAGAAAATCCAAGTGATTCTTATCATAATGCAACCATGGGTGAGATTAACTCATGTAGAGAATAAACTAGGGTTTAGGTAATGGTTAGGTTTAAGAATAAAAACAAAATGGTTTTGACCTTTTTCAAAGATGCTTGAAGCTTCTAGCAAATAAATAAGAAAGCCACCATTTTGTTTTCATAAAATAAATATAGTAAATTAAAACCTAACCATTAACCTAAAGATGGTTTAATGCATACACACACCCAAGTTTGCATGTATCATCAAACATGATACAAACTAGTGCACAAAACTATATCATATATACAATGTGCACATCAAGTGAGAAAATCCATCTTAAGTGAACAAATACTAGTTAATGTAAAATAATATATCAAATGTATAATTAATATAATTATACATTAAATCATTAAATCAACACTTGATTTAATGATCCGGTCATACTGCATATAACCGACTAATATCAAGTGTATCAATATATCGAATCAACATTTGATTCGGTAACCCGGCTATATCTTATATAACCGTCCGATGATACAAATCGCGAGAATAGAATTCAGTATCACATACTGGTATTATTCTCGGTCCCGCGCATATCTCATATGCGCTCCTATTTTGTTTTGCTTGAGCCAGGAAACCTCTGTGTAGGACACTAAAGACTCGTCAATACGCCGGCAGCAGGTGATGATCATATCAAACACCCACAAGCCGCAAGCGGTCTGCTAAACGTAACGGCCACCCGGGTATTGAGCGATCAGAAGATCAACGAGCAAGACCGCTCACACTCCTGTGAATCCAACCAGTAACACTTACCGTACAGTCCGGTCTGTTCGTCTGATATGTCGCATATCTCGTCTAGGGGTGGTAAACGTCAGACCCCAGTAGCTTGATAAGTCATGCCGACGTAAGGTCCATAATGTTAGTTGTATGTATGCCCTAGAGACCAGTATTGTACAGATGATGTATATTATATTGGATGCTTGGACATATATAGAGATGACTTTCTTGCTCGATATGATAGTATGCTATCTGGTTGCTCTTTATCTTAACACGTATACTAGTCTCTTTAAACTGTCTTATAGTTACATGTTGGTAAAGCCCTTAGGATGTGTACTTGACTACCTGGACTATGATGCAGATCATACTAGTGGGGACATGGTAGTCCATAGGTACATCCTTCAAGGTCCCTAGTCGTGGGTGTATCGAGACGGGGCATCGATATACCAGTGTAGACTAGCGTATACGCTTCTCGACCCATGAGATGGGCGATGGATGATCCCATATCCATTGGTGTTTGACATCAGAGATAGTATACGGGTGCTCAGTGGAGACTGGGTACACTGGACGGACTCGCCGAGAACTCCCAGATGGTATTATACCTCACGTCAGATGGCAGTTCTCAGGTGACACTTGTGCAGGTTAGTCTGTAGTCCCGAGATCGTCATAGAGTCTTGTGTGATTCCTACTGTGCTTTGATCTCCACCTTACCACGTCCATGAGGGCGTGCAAAACGGTGGTTTTTAGGTACAGTCCTGAGTCACATGGAGGCAATGAGCGATGGGAGGGGTTTCGTCTCTCCGGTATTGGGGTTGATGTTGCACTGTGCTCGATTGGCCGTAACAGGGAAGTCCCTGGCCAGGGCTGATCAGAGATTTGCTGGTAAGTGTTACCAGTAGTTTCTCGACCCGTTGTGAGCCTCACATCGGCACGACTTATCGGTTAATGGGGTCTGACGTTTACCACCCATAGACTTGATATGCGACATATCAGACGAACAGACCGGACTGCACGGTAAGTGTTACTGGTTGGATTCACAGGAGTGTGAGCGGGCTTGCTCGTCGATCTTCTGATCGCTCAATACCCGGGTGGCCGTTACGTTTGGCAGACCGCTTGCGGCTTGTGGGTGCTTGATATGATCATCATCTGCTGCCGGCGTATTGACGAGTCTTTAGAGTCCTACACAGAGGTTTCCTGGCTCAAGCGAAACGAAATAGGTGCACATATGAGATATGTGTGGGACCGAGAATAATGCGTGTATGTTATACCGTATTTCATTCTCGCGATGAATGTTTCGAATGGTTGTATGCGATATAACCTAGTTATCGAATCAAAGATTGATTCGATAAGTCGATACATTGGATACTAGTCGGTTATGTGCGACATGACCGGATCATTGAATCAAGTGTTGATTTAATGATTTAATGTATAATTATATATTTGATATATTACTTTGCATTAACTAGTATTGGTTCATTTTAAAAGGATTTTCTCACTTGATGTGCACATTGTATATGTGATATATTTTGTGTGCACTTGATTGTATCATGTTTGATGATACATACTCACTTGGGTTTGTGCAAAGAATTAAACCATGGTTAAGTTAATGATTAGGGTTTTGTTTATTTGCTTATTTTTTTATTTTTTTATTTTTCATTATTGAAAGGATAAGTATGATATGGTGGCTTTCTTTGGATGCTTGTTGAAGCTTCATGAAGCTTTGAACAAGTCCACCATTCTTGTCTCATGCTTAACCCTAACCACTAAAAGTAACCATGGTCTATTCTCTACACCTAAACAAGGTTAGGATATGATAATTATTCATATTGTTTTTCTTTTTGAAAACACTTATCATATTCTTTCTTCATCTTCTTCCTCTTGAACAAGAAGAAAAGCTTACTAGCTTTAATGGCATCTTGAGTAAAAGAGTGAGAAATCCAATTCTAAAGTGAACCCACCTCCTATTTCTTCACCCTCTACCTCTTGCCAAGTAGTATAGGGTGTTTTCTTCACAAGTTTCACGACTTGGTAAAGTTAGAGCTTGATCTTGTGTTGCATCGACGTAGATCATTTTCGGCATCGTAGCCGACGACTAGTCCGCTCATTTCTCCGATAAAGCCGATGCTAGAGTCTGAGATCCGATATGGACAGCGAGAGGACGTCTACGTAGAGCTAAGGAAGTGGAGAACCGGATCTACAAAGGTTGTAGCCTCTTTCTTTTAGTTAAAATGTTAACTAGTTTCACTTTTCGCCTAAACTCTGGTCAACGAATCCGTATTAGGGTTTCTCGGCACTTGAAAATTTTCAAATTGGCATGGTTGATGCCTTGTGAGACCTCATTAGCGTGCTTAGGAACCCTACAGTGGTATCAGAGCCTAGCTAGAGCCTTAGGCGAAGTCTAGACGACGTTTGAAATCCGAACGAACATCGAAACCCTAATTTTTCATGCTCTCTGGACTTTTTTCAAAAACTGGGTTTTTTCCATATTAAAAATGCTTAAAAAATTCAGCAGGGAATTCTAAGAATTACGGTGCAAAAATTACTTCATAATATGTCTAATGCGCGGCGGAACCGCGGCAGAAACTTGGCTTCTGCGGCGGTTCCGCGGCCAATTAATGAGATTAGCCTCCATTTTTTGCACAGTAATTCATGTTTTCAGGTACTGAGTTTTCTAGGAATTTTTAATTTGCACTCAAGAGTTGAGTATTTTGGGTTGTATTGGGAGTTCGTAGATTCGATCGGATTATCAGACTTCGTCTATGTGTTTTTCCGGATATTTTAGAATATGTTAAAAAGTTCGACCGGATGTAAATACCCAATCTTTCCCCTGCCGTGAAATTTCCAATTGTTGGACTTTTCCGTAGTTTAATGACGTTCTAAGTAGTGCAAGTAACGCGATGGTCCCTCTAGAAGACAACAAACCTTAACTCGATTATGTGACCGTCTTGAACTGCCCTTTGAACCTTAGGGTTTGGGGCAGTACGGCGTGCCACATGTGAGGTGTTGGCTTGACCCTTCTACGGCTGGACCGTTGGTACTGAGGCATGAAGTGAATGTCTTTGAACCTATTTCATGTGTTG
Organism: Agapanthus africanus; assembly: GCA_030015575.1. Lineage (NCBI taxonomy): Eukaryota > Viridiplantae > Streptophyta > Magnoliopsida > Asparagales > Amaryllidaceae > Agapanthus > Agapanthus africanus. The sequence continues at coordinate 386,503,080 of CM057349.1, read as the reverse complement.
AACGGTTTCGGGATAACTTGGGTGTTCGAATGTTCGATCGGAAAGTTTAATATTTTCTATTTATCCGGAATGGGATACAATAATTGGAATTCACAAACAGTTATGAGATAACTGAATGAATGCTATAAATCTAGCGGTTTAGTCTCACTTGATATTGAAAAGAGTTTTCGATAATGAGACTAAAATGCGGGGTTTATAATAGTTAGGCATGTGATGTCTAAGTATTTCATTTGATTAGGCATGTGATGTCTAAAGAGTTTGCGGATTCCAACTGTTGTAGTTTTACACTTTCTTTTCTGTGACCGTAAGTGTAATATGTGATATCGCCGGTTTCGTTGCTATATGTCAACGACAATTGGGATGCGCATATTTACTTACGCTGATGACATATGATGTTATGTGTTGCTGGATATGTTATATTGGATCGTCGTGTTTGAATAGCCGGGGGGTTTTTATGTGAGATGAGTGTTTTTCATTTTCATTCATGTAAAAACTTGTATGTAATATTCTTTTATTGGGGCACTTCCAGGTTGCGGAAGATGTCACGTTTTGTATATTATTTACTTTTCCGCATTAGGATAGACCCAAGGAGGGGAGCACAAGTAACCGGGTTCTAGGGTCCAGTGGGAGACCATCTCAAGGAGTCGAGTCCGGGTCTCCTAACCCTAGAATTGGTAGGGTTGCTTGCCGCTCTCGTAGGGGTCTAGGGGTGTGGGATTGGCTATTCATCACGACCGTGGAATCCGTGTTTTATACTGTCTCGTATTAAAAACACGGACGTCCTAGTATATCCAATATTTCATATGATTTTTCTGCTGCGATATCTGTGATGTGATCATTTGATATGTTCTGATGAGTACAGTATATAGTATATATGATATATTATATAGACGTTACTTATGTTTTACACCCGCACTAGCCCTGTCCTGCTCTGTCGTTAGTTACCTAACCTAACGGTGCACGAGGGGACATCGAGGCGAATGCGGATGGCATAAGTGTACGTCGTATTTATCTGTGATGTTTAGGTGACTTAAATGATGGGACTTCATTAATGTGATTAATGAAAGAAAAGAAACCTAAAAGATGTTGTAGAATCAAATTTTCAAATAAAAGGGTAGCTACAGTTTTGCTTTGCATAGCGGTATATATGATATACCCTGCACCTTATTCGATGAGGAAAGGCCGAGATCCCTTCACCGGGAGTGACCCCTTTAGCGAAGCTGGCAGATGCTACAACACTCGGTTTGACTTTTGACTGCTTTTGGAGTTTTTCTTTGCACAGTGATATATATGATATATCCCGCACCTTATTCGATGAGGAAAGAGCCGAGATCCCTTCACCGGGAGTGACCACTTTAGCAAAACTAATAAAAGCCGCAAAATCACTCCATTTCAAAAACTTCACTTGATTCTACAACGATATCAAGTTCATTACGCTCATGGTTTTCAGAAAAACTTGCGTAGCCCTCCGTCAATTCAGATATGTAATATTTAGTATTCGTGCTACGGTTGTTTGGCATGCGTCAAGGCGTAGTGTACGGTAGCTGATTATTACTCATCTGTAGTATGAGATGCGATTGGATTAAGGTATTCGTACGGCGTTGTTTGGCATGCGTCAAGGGTCGTACGAGTGGGTTTAATTCAATCACGAATTGTACGGGTTGAACTTGACTAGCGGACTATGGGTTGTTTGGCATGCGTCAAGGTCATAGCACGCTAGGGGCAAAATATTATCGGGAATTTCAAGTGTTGAGATTTGCAATGAGATTGCATACCTTCTATGAGATAGTTGGATCCCGATACCCACTGCGAGTAAGAGTTACTCCCGGGAGAGTTTTACACAGGACAATTAGCCGATCAAGTAGGTGTCTAGAAAGGTATCAACGGGGTTACGCCTCTGGGAAAACGAGGTTTACTTTAATTAGGTCCGTGAGAAAGCACGGGGAACCTCCCTCAAAGTACCGACACTGGCCTGGCTGAAAGATCGGCGAAGTTGTAGGGAGTAATTAATCCCGGCTAATCTTTCCTTTTAGGGTTTGAAGGAAGATTTGATAAAAACCAGTGGGAGCCATCCTGATTAGATAAGATAATAACCAATCTGATCTTGCAAGAGCATATGCTAAAGTGTTTTCTTCTCTCTCTCTCCAGGTAGCGACCATGTCATGCCTTAATCAAGATAATAATATGGATGTATTGACCGAACCCGCATGTTATACTGTGCAGGGGAACGTTGGACCCGTTCTTTCTTATAAGAGTTATAAGACTGAACAGGGAATAGGAGAATATCTAGATTCTCAAGCCGCCCAAAAGAACATGCATGTCGATGCATCTTCTACAGGTGTGTTAGTTATTGAGAACTGTTTCTCTGTTCACCCTACGTCCTGGGTATTAGATACCGGATCAGGATCCCACATATGTAAAATGTTACATGGGCTACGGAAAGGTAGAGAACTGGGAAAAGGTGATCATTCCGTTCAAGTAGGGAATGGGGCAAATGTTGCAGCCAAAGCAGTTGGCGAGTATCACCTAGTACTACCAAGTGGTAATACACTGATTTTAAATGAATGCTATTATATACCAAACATGATGTGCAACGTTATATCAGTTTCTTTATTAAGTAAAGAAGGATATAATTTTGTAGTAAAGGATAATGTTATGAACATATTCCTAGATCAAAAGTTGATTGCATCAGGCTCGCTACATAATGGCATATTCATTCTAAATCAAAATACAGTCCTCAATATACAAAACACACACACGAGGAAAAGTTCAGAAATGAACGAATCCTTCTTGTGGCATTATATACTTGGTCACATCAATGCGACACGACTAGCTAAGTTGCATAAGGATGGATATTTAAATCCGTTTGAATTTTCATCTTATGAAATTTTCCAGTCATGTCTCAAAGGCAAGATGACCAAAACTCCGTTTACGGGACACGGAGAAAGAGTTATGGAACTCTTAGGGCTGATACATAGTGATGTATACGGTCCCATGTCTACATATGCCAGGGACGGTTCTTCCTACTTCATTACATTCACTGACGATCTCTCTAGATACGGACATATGTTCCTGATAAAACACAAGTCTGAAGCTTTTGAGAAATTCAGAGAATATAAGCACGAAGTAGAGAACCAAACGGGCAAAAGTATTAAGATCCTTCGATCTGATCGAGGAGGAGAATACTTGAGCAATGATTTTCTGGATTATCTAAAAGAGAATGGGATTCTCTCTCAGCTCACTCCTCCTTATACACCACAGCACAACGGTGTATCAGAACGAAGAAACCGCACCCTATTAGATATGGTGCGCTCAATGATGAGTACAGCTGAGTTACCTATTTCCTTCTGGGGATATGCGCTTGAGACAGCCATGGACCTATTGAATAGAGTTCCTACCAAATCTGTGCCTACCACTCCATATGAGATATGGAAAGGGAAGAGACCACATCTTAATTACATTAAGATATGGGGTTGTCCAGCCTATGTCAAAAGACAAAATCCGGACAAACTCGAGGCAAGATCAGTCTTATGTAAGTTTATAGGATATCCCAAAAATTCACAAGGGTATATCTTCTACCACCCCGAGGAACAAAAGGTGTTTGTTTCTCGACATGCCACTTTCTTAGAAAAAGGTTTTCTTATGAAACAAACAAGTGGCATTGAGGTAGAACTGGAAGAGGTTCCAGCGACACAAACTATAACAGAAGACTTGGTAGAACCAGAGGATTCAGTAGTACCTGACGAACCCCAGCCGCTCCGCCGATCTAGCAGGGTTTCTCATCCGCCTGAGAGATACTACGGTTTTCTCATTGATGGTGGAAGCGAGGATTGCATCATGGAAGATGATGACCCAACTAGCTTCGAGCAGGCCATCACGAGTAAGGACTCAGTAAAATGGCTGGATGCAATGAGGTCTGAGATGTAATCCATGTACACCAACAAAGTATGGACTTTGGAAGTTGCTCCTGAAGGGGTAAAACCTATTGGGAGCAAGTGGATCTTCAAGAAAAAACTTGGTGTAGATGGGAAAGTAGAGACTTTCAAAGCTAGACTTATAGCAAAAGGTTTTCGTCAAAGACCAGGTGTGGACTATGATGAAACCTTTTCTCCAGTGGCTATGCTTAAATCCATCCGGATCATGCTTGCCATCGCTGCATATCATGACTACGAAATCTGGCAAATGGATGTTAAGACCGCCTTTCTAAACGGTGATTTAGAAGAGTGCGAGTACATGACTCAGCCAGAGGGCTTCGTAGACAGTGGGAGCAGCCGGAAGGTGTGCAAGCTGCTTAAATCCATTTATGGATTAAAGCAAGCATCGCGGAGTTGGAACATCTGCTTTGACGTCGTTATCAAAGAGTTTGATTTCATTAAAAATGTAGATGAACCTTGTATCTACAAGAAGGTGGCAGAGAGTAAGGTTGTATTCCTCGTATTGTATGTGGACGACATACTCTTGATAGGAAATGATATTCCTATGCTACAATCGGTCAAGCTCTTCTTATCACAAAGATTCTCAATGAAAGATCTTGGTGATGCCTCCTGCATATTGGGAATTAGGATCTATAGAGATAGATCCAAACGGATACTGGGATTGTCCCAATCCAGGAACATTGACACCATACTAAAGAGGTTTAGTATGGAAGAATCCAAGCGTGGGAACTTACCCACGATCTCTGGAGTCACTCTCTCCAAAGACATGTCTCCCAAGACTGATTTGGAGAGAGCTCGCATGCAAGGGATACCCTATGCTTCGGCTGTAGGCTCTATCATGTACGCGATGCTATGTACCAGACCCGATGTAGCATACTCACTAAGTGTAGTGAGTAGGTATCAAGCTGATCCTGGAGAGAGTCACTGGACGGCTGTGAAGAGCATTCTCAAGTACTTAAGAAGGACTAAAGAGATGCTCTTGGTGTATGGTAACGGAGAACTCCAAGTAGAGTCCTTTACCGATTCGAGCTTCCAGAGTGATAAGGACGACTCTAAGTCGCAGTCGGGATTTGTCTTTACCCTTTACGGAGGGGCGGTTAGCTGGAAGAGTTCCAAGCAGGAAACCGTGGCAGACTCGACGATGGAGGCTGAATACATCGCTGCCAACGATGCTGCTAAAGAGGCTGTCTGGATCAAGAAGTTCATTACTGAACTTGGAGTGGTTCCATCCATTGAGCATCCAATACCTTTGTATTGCGATAACAATGGAGCGGTGGCTTTGGCCAAGGAACCCAGGTCCCATCAGCGATCCAGGCATATTCTGAGGCGGTATCACCTGATCCGGGAGATAGTTGATCGCCGGGAGATCGAGGTCAGGAGGGTTGACACGAAGAACAACACGGCGGATCCACTCACGAAGGCCATTCCCCAGATACAGTTTGAGAGACTCTTCGGGATGCTCGGTATGCGATACTACAGCAGCTGGCCCTAGTGCAAGTGGGAGAATGTTAGTTGTATGTATGCCCTAGAGGCCAGTATTGTACAGATGATGTATATTATATTGGATGCTTGGACATATATAGAGATGACTTTCTTGCTCTATATGATAGTATGCTATCTGGTTTCTCTTTATCTTAACATGTATACTAGTCTCTTTAAACTGTCTTATAGTTACATATTGGTAAAGCCATTAGGATGTGTACTTGACTACCTGGACTATGATGCAGATCATACTAGTAGGGACATGGTAGTCCATAGGTACATCCTTCAAGGTCCCTAGTCGTGGGTGTATCGAGACGGGGCATCGATATACCAGTGTAGATTAGCGTATACGCTTCTCGACCCATGAGATGGGCGATGGATGATCCCATATCCATTGGTGTTTGACATCAGAGATAGTATACGGGTGCTCAGTGGAGACTGGGTACACTGGACGGACTCGCCGAGAACTCCCAGATGGTATTATACCTCACGTCAGATGGCAGTTCTCAGGTGACACTTGTGCAGGTTAGTCTGTAGTCCCGAGATCGTCATAGAGTCTTGTGTGATTCCCACTGTGCTTTGATCTCCACCTTACCACGTCCATGAGGGCGTGCAAAACGGTTGTTTTTGGGAACAGTCCCGAGTCATATGGACGCAATGAGCGATGGGAGGGGTTTCGTCTCTCCCGGTATTGGGGTTGATGTTGCACTGTGCTCGATTGGCCGTAACAGGGAAGTCCCTGGCCAGGGCTGATCAGAGATTTGCTGGTAAGTGTTACCAGTAGTTTCTCGACCCGTTGTGAGCCTCACATCGGCACGACTTATCGGTTAATGGGGTCTGACGTTTACCACCCCTAGACTTGATATGCGACATATCAGAAGAACAGACCGGACTGCACGGTAAGTGTTACTGGTTGGATTCACAGGAGTGTGAGCGGGCTTGCTCGTCGATCTTCTGATCGCTCAATACCCGGGTGGCCGTTACGTTTGGCAGACCGCTTGCGGCTTGTGGGTGCTTGATATGATCATCATCTGCTGCCGGCGTATTGACGAGTCTTTAAAGTCCTACACAGAGGTTTCCTGGCTCAAGCGAAACGAAATAGGTGCACATATGAGATATGTGCGGGACCGAGAATAATGCGTGTATGTGATACCGTATTTCATTCTCGCGATGAATGTTTCGAATGGTTGTATGCGATATAACCTAGTTATCGAATCAAAGATTGATTCGATAAGTCGATACATTGGATACTAGTCGGTTATGTGCGACATGAACGGATCATTGAATCAAGTGTTGATTTAATGATTTAATGTATAATTATATACTTGATATATTACTTTGCATTAACTAGTATTGGTTCATTTTAAAAGGATTTTCTCACTTGATGTGCACATTGTATATGTGATATATTTTGTGTGCACTTGATTGTATCATGTTTGATGATACATACTCACTTGGGTTTGTGCAAAGAATTAAACCATGGTTAAGTTAATGATTAGGGTTTTGTTTATTTGCTTATTTTTTTATTTATTTATTTTTTCATTATGGAAAGGATAAATATGATATGGTGGCTTTCTTTGGATGCTTGTTGAAGCTTCATGAAGCTTTGAACAAGTCCACCATTTTTGTCTCATGCTTAACCCTAACCATTAAAAGTAACCATGGTCTATTCTCTACACCTAACCAAGGTTAGGATATGATAAGTATTCATATTGTTTTTCTTTTTGAAAACACTTATCATATTCTTTCTTCATCTTCTTCCTCTTGAACAAGAAGAAAAGCTTACTAGCTTTAATGGCATCTTGAGTAAAAGAGTGAGAAATCCAATTCTAAAGTGAACCCACCTCCTATTTCTTCACCCTCTACCTCTTGCCAAGTAGTATAGGGTGTTTTCTTCACAAGTTTCACGACTTGGTGAAGTTAGAGCTTGATCTTGTGTTGCCTCGACGTAGATCATCTTCGGCATCGTAGCCGACGACTAGTCCGCTCATTTCTCCGATGAAGCCGATGCTAGAGTCCGAGATCCGATATGGACAGCGAGAGGACGTCTACGTGGAGCTAAGGAAGTGGAGAACCGGATCTACAAAGGTTGTAGCCTCTTTCTTTTAGTTAAAATGTTAACTAGTTTCACTTTTCGCCTAAACTCTGGTCAACGAATCCGTATTAGGGTTTCTCGGCACTTGAAAATTTTCAAATTGGCATGGTTGATGCTTTGTGAGACCTCATTAGCGTGCCTAGAAACCCTACACATAACAAGTGTGAAACTACTGATGACTCTTACCAGTATATCACTGCAACCCTGGCCAGGGATTTCCAGTTATGGCCAGTCGAGCATAGCGCAACATCAACCCCCAATACCGGGAGAGACGATTCCCCTCCTATCGCTCATTGCCTCCATGTGAATCGGGACTGTACCCAAAAACCACCTGTTTGGACGACCCAGTAGAGCCGTGGTAGGGTGGAAATCAAAGCACAGTGGGATACACACAAGACTCTATGACGATCTCGGATCAACAGACTAAGTTGTACCAGTGTCACCAGAGAACTGCCATCTGACGTGAAGTATAATACCATCTGGGAGTTCTCGGCGAGTCCGTTCAGTGTACCCAGTCTCCACTGAGCACCCGTATACCATCTCTGATGTCAAACACCAATGGATATGGGATCATCCATCGCCCATCACATGGGTCGAGAAGATATACGCAAGTCTACTATGGAATATCGATGCCCCATCTCGATATTCCTATGACTAGGAACATTGAAGGATGTACTCATGGACTACCCAGGCCCCACTTGTATGATCTGCATCATAGTCCTGGAAGTCGAGTACACATCCTAAGGGCTTTATCAACATGTAACAGAAAGACAGAAAGACTACATGTTAAGATAAAGAGTAACCAGATAGCGTACTATCATGTCGAGCAAGAAAGTCCTACCTTTATATGTCCCAGCATCCACTACAATATACATCCAATGTACAGTAATGGCCTCTAGGGCATACATATAACTAACAGAAATTTCCAAGGTGAGAGTGAGGTGAAGGAGCCATGGTGCTTTGATAACCCCCCCTCTCTCTCTTGCCCATACCTACATGTCCCCCTCTCAAAATATTTCACATATATTTTCTTTTTCTTCTCTTTTTTTCTTAAAACCATAACTATTTTAAAAGAACAAAGAAGCCACGGTTCAAAAATAAAAAAGTAACAGGTGTTGCAACTTGTCATGTTGCATGTATAAGGTTAATACATAATTAGTGAAATATTAATCAAGTTTAGCATTAACTTATATACAATTAATTGTATAATAATTTGTTAAATGCCCAAATCACATAAATTCTTTCAAAATCAATAATTCATTTTAATTTTCCAAATATTTTCCAAACTATCGGTATATAATTATACGATTTCATTATAACTAATTGCCATACTTTAATAATATTCATAAAATTCATTATTTTAATTATTTATATTCCTAAAAATAATATTTTATTTTCTGAAATGTTACAACAAGGATCTACGGCAACACTACTGGTGGCATAGAATGAAGCGCAAAGTAGCAAGGAGCGTAACCAAGTGTTTGGTATGTCATCACGTGAAAGCTGAACATCACAGAACTGCTGGTCTATTTCAGTCGTTACCAATCCCAGAATGGAAATGGCAGCACATTACCATGGACTTCATGACTGCCCTTCCTCGCAGCACGAAAGGTAACGACGTAGTATAGGTTATTGTGGACCGACTCACCAAATCGGCTCACTTTATTCCATTTCGAGTTTGCCAATCAACCGAAATGTTAATAAAGAAGTACATGGAGGTAAGCACAAATATAAAGTAAGATTTAAAACTTTAAATTGTACTGTATTTGATACCCATGAACTCATGCAAGAGATCGTGAGATTACATGGAGTGCCTATTTTCATCGTCTTCGATCGTGACACAAGATTCCGGTCGCAATTTTGGCAGAGTCTGCAAGCTAGCCTGGGAACGAGTCTGAATTTCAGCACGGCTTATCATCCACAAACGGACGGACAGTCCGAGCGAACAATTCAGATTCTGGAGGACATGCTAAGAGCTTATATGTTAGAATTTAGAGATTCGTGGGAAGATCACTTACACTTTGTGGAGTTTTCATACAACAACAGCTATCAGGCAAACATTAGAATAGTACTATTCACATCACTCTACGGACGGAAGTGTCGTTCACAGCTAAGTTAGGATGACAACAGAGATCGTGAACTCCTTGGACCAGAGTGATCATGGCAATTATGGATATAGTTCGCACTATCATGGAAAGAATGCGCATAGCCCAAGACCGACAGAAGCATTGGGCAGATGAAAAGCGGCGACATCTGGAGTTCCAAACTTGAGACTATGTTTTCTTAAAGATTTCTCCAAACATAGGAGTGATCCGCTTTGGCAAGAGGGGTAAGCTAAGTCCAAGATACATAGGACCGTTCAACATACTCGAACGAGTTGGAGAAGTGGCATATCATTTAGCACTACCACTCTCATTGGAAGGAGTGCACAATATGTTCCACATATCCCAGATACGACAATATATGAGCGACCCCAGCCACATACTTGATCACTCCGAGCTCATAGTACAAACGGACCTAACTTGCGAACAACAACCCGTTAAGATCCTAGACCGAAAGGTAAAGACATTGCGGAACAAGGAAGTAAACTTGGTACGAGTGATGTGGAGAAAGAATTCACCAGGAGAATCAATATGGGAACGAGAAGAAGACATGCGAGCAAGATACCCTTACCTCTTTGAAAATTAGTCCATATGTAATTGTAAATTTCGAGGAAGAATTTTTTATAAGGAGGGTAGAATGTAACGACTCTGAATTTACTGTACTGAATTTTCCATTTTAATGTACAGAAATGAGTTTACAGCCTGAGTTTGAGTTATAAGTCAATTTTGTTAAATAATAGCAAGAAACAAGTTGTAGCTCACTGGTAAAGCCTTGCACTGCTATGACATAGCCCCCGTGTTCGATTCTATCAGACACAGTATTCTTTTCTGAATTTTTCTTTTTAATTTTTAGAAGCCCAAAATACACGTAGCACGAATCTAGAGACTCAATGCCCTAGATCAACCGGTGGAATGCCCAATATGGCCGGCACCGACGGCTATGATGAACTCATTTGGCTTCGTATTTTGCACACAAACCCCTTCACCCACCCCTACCTCCTCTACATTGTTTGATTTCCCTGCGATCAAACAGAGACCCTTCATTTCATAATTTATCACAATTTTAATATTTTTTAATCCACTATTTTAATTCCAAAACCCTAATTCTTCATTATAAATACCATCCCCTACCTTGGCTCAGCACCATTCTAAAAATTATAGCAAAATTCTCTCAAAAAGTTCCCAAGTACAAATAGAGTAAAGAGGAGTTAGCAAGCAAGCAACTTCCAGGGAAGATCGAAGTCAATTCTAGCGCTCCCGTGATGCTACAAAGCTCAACCCCTTCTTCTTCAACCCTTATTTAAACTCTATAAACTGTAAGTCCCTCTCAATTCTCTTCCTTTTTCATTGCTTTTCACTTTAAATCCAAAATCGATAAAATTGGAGTTATACCGATATCTTCTTTTATAAACCCTATAACTCCTTTTCCTTTTATCATTTGGGTCGAACCACTTTTACACAATACTTTTAACCTTATACCCTAATATTTAGAATCAAATTTCATCAAAATTCTCGTGTGAAATAACAATAGTAACACTTTTCCATTAAAATGTCATAAACTTATTAAACACCTCTTTTTGTATTTTGTTAAAACAATACCATAAGAAAACTTCACGGGGTAACGACCTACCCCTCACGCATACTTGGTTTAATAGCACGATACTCATTGAACATATTTTCCATTGCGAAGTATGATATTATGATAAAATACCACATAACTTTAAAAACCAGATTTCTTTTAAATCGATATTTTCTATCCTTTGCGATTACACATCTACAACCCTCTTTAGGGGGCCCACTAATGGATGGTGCAAATTATCGCACATCCTTGGGCTAATAGAACAAGATGCAGACCTTCTCACGGAGTATTCGATCTCGAAAGCATTTAAATACGGTTTTTAAGAAATACGAATTTTCTAAATAAAATAAAATTATTTTTTAAAATTAAAATTATATAAATTTATAAATCCATATTTTCAAGATATAATAAACCTATGTTTTTAAAAAATGAAAAGATTAATAAATGTCAATAAAATACCATCAAGATACCAAAAAGGCAAGTTTTACAATAAAATACCATGAACTTTTCAAGCTAAGTAATTATCACTAAAAATACCCCAAATACTTAAAATCCATGATCATGACAACCTCAAATAATACTAATCACATTTGAGATTTTTTTTTTCACTATATCAAAATATTTTTCATAAAATCCTCATGAGTTATATAAAAATAATATTTAAGGACTTTAGTAAATATAGGTTTAAGCAGAATCAATTCTTTTGAGGCCCAAAGAGCTGAAGAAAGTGAGTGCTTGCCTATTTAAGGTAAAAAAAACTTAACGGGATTATCAATGGTAATTGTCATGGAAAATGACACAAATACTACAGTCCATGTGCAGCAGTTACCGATGACTCCCGAACCTAATTCAATATCTAAATCAGTTTACAAATGTCTAACTCAGTCTAAGTCCAACTCAAACCTGAATCTAATTCAAATCTGAATCCAATATCAAACATGAATACCTGATCATGAACATGAATACTTGAAATCAAATATCAATATCAAACATGTATACTTGACCTGACTTGACCGAACCATGGTTATAACTTGACTTGACTATTTAAATACTTGATTACATCCTGAACATGAATACTTGAACAACTGGTATCCATGGTTTCGGCAAGTCTGATAATTATAATCTATACAAAACAATACGCGGGGATAAAGGGGTAGATTGCTACGGAACATATATCGTGGCATAAGAGGTCACTTAAAAGACACCTACATAAATTCTCGTGCCGTTGTCCCGTGGGTTATGATGGGGCCTTGTACTACATGTTATTATAGTCCATGGGGTAAGATGGACTCCTCTCGTATACATGAATACTTTCTGTACCAAGATATAAACCACCACGTTATAATAATCATCATATACCGGTAATCAATCATACAAGACTTACATGTTCATTTCAAATTACCCGTTCTATTCTCTTTCTTCTTTTGGGACTTACCGAGAGTTAGTTTGTTGATGACATTCCTTTCTATTTCTTTCTTTGGAATGTTCGTCTGGAGGACCAGACTCTTAGGAGATCGAGCCGATCCAGGAGGACTTGGACCGGCTTGCAGCCCAGACTGACATCTAGTTCCTTATACTGATTTTCATTTTGTATGCCACTGTTTAGGCATTGCTTTACCCATTGTATGTTTTCTTTTCAAACAATTGTATATCGTTGTTATTTTATATCACTTGTCATTCTTGTTCATTTTATATATTGCTTAATTACACTTAACATATTTATTTCTTAATAAATACGTTGCGGCCTATCACGTCATCGCTTCCGTCTGCTGGGAAGCAGGGCGTGACAAGCTCGGTCCAACAGACTGGCGATCGAAAATTTCTCCCATACAAAGCCTCGAAAGGTGCCATCTGAATCGTCACCTGAAAACTGTTATTGTAGGAGAACTCTATCAAAGGCAAGTGACGATCCTAACTGCCACCAAAATCTAGTGCCCACGCTCGGAGCATATCCTTGAGAGTATGTATAGTTCGCTCTAAATGATCATTGATCTGCGGGTGGAAAGTTTTACTAAAACTCAAACGGGTACCCAAAGCCTCCAGAAGTTTTTGCCAAAGATGGCTGGTAAACTGAGTGCTTCTATCGGAAACAATGCATGTCGGAATGCCGTGCAGCCGCACAATCTCATTAATGCAGAGCTGAGCATACTGAGCAAACCCGAAAGTGGTCTTCACTAGAAGGAAGTGAGCCGCTTTTTCAACCGACCTACAATCACCCAAATGGAGTCATACCATCGACAGGACCTAAGTATACCCACAACGAAGTCCATAGAGATCTGCTTCCATTTCCACTCCGGAATGGGCAAAGGTTGTAACTCTTCCGCCGGCCTGTCATGCTCGTCCTTTACTTGCTGGCAAGTCAAGCATCTCAAAACGAAATCTGAAACATCTCTCTTCATCCCTTCCCACCATTAAACATCTCTCAGATCATGATACATCTTGGTGGAACCCGAATGAACGCTGTATGCTAACTGATGTGCTTCCTCTAAGATCTCACATTTCAGCCCCTCAGAATTGGGTACACATCGACGAGTCCCAAATCGTAGCACTCCCCGGCCATCAATCACAAACTCTGAATCTGTCCCCTACCGAACCTGCTCCATAATCTCAGACAAACGAGTATCGTTGGACTGTACCTCCCGGATACGATCAAGTAAAAGTGGACGGGCGCGGATATGAGCAAGCTGTCCTCCTATAGAAGTGAGCTCAAACTGTACTCTCTAACCTGCCAATCTGTAGAAGACTGTCACTGAACTGCGTGCAAATGGGATAAACTACCTACGGGCCTCCGACTCAAAGCATCGGCTACAACATTTGCTTTGGCCGGATGATAAAGGATTTCACAATCATAGTCCTTTAAGAGCTCCATCCAACGACGCTGCCTCAAATTCAGATCCCGCTACTGGAATACGTACTTCAGGCTTTTGTAGTCCGTAAAGATCTGGCATGACTCGCCGTACAAGTAATGCCTCCAAATCTTGAGCGCATAGACCACCGCGGCCATCTCTAGATCGTGAGTGGGGTAGTTCTGCTAGTGCTTCTTCAACTGTCGAGAAGCATAAGCGATAACTCTACCATGCTACATCAATACGCAACCTAGACCCACTCGAGAAGCATCACAATAAACATAACCGTCTGAGCCTGAAGGTAAGAATAGAACTGGTGCAATCGTCAAACGAGGCTTCAACTACTGAAAACTCTGCTCACATGCATCAGTCTAAAGAAATGGAACTCCTTTCCGGGTCAGCCCGGTTAGCGGTGCAGTGATACGAGAGAAATCCTGTACAAAACGACGGTAATAACCGGCTAAACCCAAGAAGCTGCAAACCTCTGTCACTGAAATGGGTATGGGCTAATGTTGCGCTGCCTCGATCTTTTTCGGGTCCACTCGTATACCATTTCTCGTAACCACATGATCCAAGAAGTCAACACTATCAAACCAGAAAGCTCACTTCGAGAATTAGGAAAACAGCTGGTGCTCTCTCAATGTCTGTAATATAATCCTCAAGTGCTGATCTTGCTCCTCTCGAGTCTTAGAGTACACCAGAATGTCGTCTATGAATACGATAATAAACTAGTTGAGGAATGGCCTAAAGATTCGGTTCATCAAATCCATGAACGCTGCTGGGGAATTGGTGAGCCTGAACGACATTATCAAGAACTCGTAATGCCCGTAGCGCGTCCGAAAAGCAGCCTTCGAAATGTCATCATTCTGGACACGCAACTTATGATAACCTGACATAAATCAATCTTCGAAAAATATCCTGCACCCTGGAGTTGATCGAACAAATCGTCAATGCGAGGTAGAGGATACCTATTCCGCACCGTAACTCGGTTTAGCTGACGATAATCGATGCACAATCTCATACTGCCGTCCTTCTTCTTAACGAACAGGACATGAGCACTCCAAGGTGACAAACTCGGTCGAATAAGTCCATTGTCAAGAAAAACTTGCAATTAATCTTTGAAATCATTAAGCTCCGTTGGGGCCATCCGATAAGGCGGTATAGAAATAGGCCCCGTGCCGAGGATCAACTCGATGCAGAACTCAATATCACGCTCTGGAGGCAGCCCAAGTAACTCATCAGGAAATACATCAAGAAACTCTCTCACAATCGGGAACAGTTCCAACGGGACCTCTATGGCTCCAACATCATGAATATATGCCAAGAATCCTCGACATCCTTTCCTCAACAGCCGACTTGCGCAAAAGGCAGGAATCAGACTGTGAAGGGCGGCATTGTGGTCCCCCTGCACAACAAGAACTGGCTCTCCCAGAAAACTAAATCTGACCGCCTTCTCACAGCAGTCCATGGACGCATAACAAATGGTTATCTAGTCTATGCCGGGTAGAACGTCGAAGTCTAACATGTCGAGAAGGATTAAATCAACAGAAGAATCTCTATCCCTAATACGAACGGAACATGACCGAAGCATATGTCCTGCGATGAAATACTCTCCTACGGGAGTGAGCACAACGAGAGGCTGATCTAACAAGGACGAATCTTAACCCAATCTCGGTACGAAGTGTGTAGATAAATAAGAGTGCGTAGAACCAGGTTCGAACAATCTACACGCATCGAAAGAACATATGAAAAGAGTACCTGTCACAACAGCATTTGATGCCTGCGCATCCTGAGGAGTCTAAAAAAAACTCTAGCATGTCCTCTAGCGGTATCCTGATGTCCTCTGCATCTTCCGCCTCGTCCCCTCTGAATAGGACCTCCATGACCACGGCCTTTCTGAGCATCTATCTGGGGTAGAGTAGCGACGGGTGTAGGAGGCAATGCTCTCGGAGGAGGAGATGAAGGGGGTAAAGTGACCTGTAGAACAGCTGCCCCATCATGGCATCTCACAGTATAATGCCTAATGTGGTGATGCAGACTCCCACACCGAAAACATCCTGGCGACGACTGCTGACCCTGTAAGTAAGAGCTAAATAACTGGCCTTGTAGCAAGCCTCTGGCGCCGCCACGGCCTAGAAAGAATCTGTCGCGGCCTCTCCCTGCCATAACTCTACCAGTCTGCCTGGAAACTAATACACCGGTGCGAACCCGCTTTAGTTCCGGAACAGTCGTAGACTCTGTAATACGCTCCTCCACTAGCATGGCTACGTCCATCGTTGCTGCATAGGTATCAAAGTTCTGGGAGCCAATAGAGAGGAACAATTGTGAGTCAAGACCTCGCACAAATCTCTTGGCACGCTTCTCTTCGGTGTCCACTAAATAAAAAGCATATCTGGATAGCTGAGTGAAATGGATATCATACTCGGCCACGGTCATACCAGGAGTCTTGTGCAAAAACTCAAAACTACAAGCTCGAGCATCCCTGACGCTCTACAGAGGGAAACGAGCAAGAAAGACTGTCAAAAACTCATCCCTTGTCATAGGAGGAAGACCAGCAGCTCGGCCTCTCTCAACAGACTCACAACAAGTCTGGGCAAGATCCTCCAAACGGAAACTAGCAAGCTCAACCGATCTCGCATCAGCACACCTCAGGGAACAACAAATCCTGGCCATCCTGTCAAGGAACGACTGTGGATCCTCTACTACGTCTGTGCCAGTGAAAACCGGAGGCTTCAGCCTCATAAACTCCGATAGTGATACCTCGTAGTCTCGGTAACTATAGGTACATATGTCTGAATAGTAGGTACTATCACGGTCCCCGTAATAGGAGGAACATCATCTGATCTCTGTGCTCGGCTGGACTCAACCAATGATCAAACCATCTGGCGTAAATCCTGGATACTCGCCTCTATCCTAGCAATCCGTCCTGGAGAAGGAGGATCAACCCGCTCCTGAGGGGTAGGCGTACCATCCAGGTCGGTCCTCGTCTCAGACGAGCCTGCCCTAACCTCGTCTCTGGCTATAGCCCTCTGGGCCCTCGTAGTCTTCGGCGGCATGGTGGCTGGAACAAGAAACAGGATTTGGTGAGAATATAGCAACTGGAATAAAAGGATGCATGGAATCAAGGAAGGAATCACACTACATAAGTCTTAAGGTCACTTAGGCGGAGTATTGTATCGTGAATATGCCGCGGAACATACACACGCTACGTCACTCTGCTTAAGTTACCTACTCCATCATACCAAAGGTCATCCTACACTCAGAAAGGTAAAACCTAGCACTTTGATACCAACTTTGTCTCGACCCAAATGTGGAACATGATCGGCACTTAAATCACGCAACGTCTAAAGGTGTAACGTAATTCAAGTAAGCCGAAAACCCAGAATCTAAACCGTAATTAAAGGTACGGTCGTAAAATCTTTGTTTAAAGTGTTAATTTAAGGAGCGAAGAGTTATATCAAACCTTTTTGAAGATCGAGTTATTGTTAAAATTTTCGACAGCGTCTCTTTTGTAAAAACTGATCCAAACCAATACATAAACATAATATATAAAGGCATTCCCACTTAGGAGCAATCACAACGCCATCCAGTGGAACACAATCACATAGTAAGATATATGACGCCATAGGCGCAGAAATAAGGAAATAAGAAAAGAAAACAATATCCACAACAAAAACACAAAAGTCGGCTCACACAAGCACGACACCCGGAGTCAAATATAATACAAATCTCTCAGTCTCGTCTCTATGTCAAACATACATGTGGTAGATGGAGTATACTAGATACAAGATACAAGTATAACAAATAGGGTACAAAATAATACTCGCAACCCACCTAACAAAAGATCACGTCCAAAAGTGGTAGTAATAGTATGCCCCGCCACGACTACACTGACGGATCGGCCCTGCAAGACACTATGAAACAACGGGGGTGAGTTTCCGGCTTTTGGGTAGTAAAATCATAAGTAGCAATCGCAAGCATGAACATAACAACGACAGATCCTAAGTATGAGTTTATGATGAAGTATACTAGTATAGGTGCAACATGAATAAATGAGCAAAGTATAAAATCTGGGGTGTAGCAGCTATAAGAAACTGAATATGTCATAATAAATTCAATATGTTAGAACAAAAATTATCCTCAATAAATCATGATAAATCCTGTGTCAAGCATCGACACTCAAAATCTCAATATCTCAGGCGCCGTCTCTCATATCATCCCTCAAATCCATTTGATCACATGACTCCGGTAGGTATCCTCCGGATATCCGCCGAGTCTAAAACTATCACCGGTAGGTATTGTTCCCCTTCCAAGCTCAACATTTCTCTATACGATCTTCTTATCCCGGGGTACCGTACCGGGTCCACCATGTACCCACAGACAGTGCCTCCTCTCTTCTCGAATCGGATATACACATAACTCAGAACAGAGAAAACTCATGGTGGACGTCAAACATCATATTAAGAGAAAACCATGTATTTTTAAATAAATCTAAGTTTTGAAAATGTTTTTACGGTTTCTCAAATCTCATGAAAACAGAAATCTCACAAAAACAACATAATATATTAATATGGTGATGATGGAAAATGTACATGATATTGATATGATGCAAGCTAGATGAATTACACGAAGATCTATCTATCAATAAAGATGCAATGCAAGATATCGTGTGAGTTCTAT
Source organism: Agapanthus africanus (assembly GCA_030015575.1). NCBI lineage: Eukaryota > Viridiplantae > Streptophyta > Magnoliopsida > Asparagales > Amaryllidaceae > Agapanthus > Agapanthus africanus. The sequence goes on along the minus strand of CM057349.1, from coordinate 386,484,361 downwards.
AGTGTACGTAACATGGCAATTACCAATGGTGTGTGTGTACATATAGGTTAGTGCACGTGCGACATGAACCATTGGTAATGGTGCAAGTGTCCTAACGTGGAGATATCAATGCGTATAATAATGCGTATGCAATATGGGAATGTGTATAAGTATATGTATATGAGATTTTGTAACTTGATTCTAAATATCGGGCGCTTAATGCCATCCGAACGATTCCCCTATAGATGTTAAGTCTACTCACCGAAACGGCCTCGAGCTACTCAAATCCGACCACCTCCTTCTCTTTCCTTGTCGCGTCCTAAGTCTCCTCAACCGATCCTAGCATCGAACAAAACTTAGTATATGAGGCTAGAATTCAGATATGACACGTAAACATACCTTACACGAACGAACTAACTCTCACGAGTTAACACGGGTGAAATTAGTGTGCTAAACGCGTGTAACAAATACTTAAGACTACCCCAAAGGGTCGTTAATGAAATAAAACAATAAAACGAAAATAGGAATATCCATATCGTACGTTAACATATAGCCTATAATAATTAAAATGATCCCAGTTTTTTGTACATTCAAATTTAGAAAAAGTTGCATACCATAGGTCTAATTCGAGTCCCAGAGAGCCCCCGACACAAACCTACACCCAAAAGCCATAAACGAACCGCAATTTGCGGCCAAAAAGAGTTAATTGGCGGCCTGATGATTGAGGTGGGGGCCCAAGTTTTGAGGGTGCACTCAGCGTCTAAAAACTAACTCTCAGTAAATGCAACTTATCTCTGAAGTCTCTGGTTTAAAAGCAGATTTTGTTTGAAAAATTAACCTTACACAAAAACTAGCTTTGATACTAATTTAAAATATTAAAGTGGTTTAGTGAAAACTTGATGGTTAAACAAGGATATATAGCACTAAGATACTCTTAACTAATCTAGTTAAGGTTATACTTACTCTAAAAATTATCACAAGCCCAAAAATTACCTCAAAACCTCACTTCGGTTTTTTAAAACATCACAAAACAACTCTTTAATCTATGTTTAGGAGTGTTTATGGCAAAAATTTAGTGAAACATGTTTAAAATTTTGGTCATTACCTCAAGATTGATTTGAAAGAGACCCTAACTTGAAAGGCTTCAAAGACTCATGAAGAGATAAATTGATTTTGTGATAAATTTTTGTGGTGATTTGTTGAGTGAGATTTATTTGAAGGATTAGAGAGAAGGATTTCAAGAAGAGGATGTGAAGAAAAGAAGGAGGGAAAGATGAAGAGAAGAGGAAAGTGAAGTAGAGAAATGGATAGAGGAAAAGGTGATAGCTAATATTAGCCATGGCACCAACATATCTCCATATTTATTGTACCATACCTTCATGTCTCCCATTTATTTATTTTGTTCGTTTCTTTTCTAGAATCAAAAAATTGTTAAATTTTTTAAAAAAATATAAATTGTGGGTTTAAGTTGTCATGGTTAAAAAAATATGTTTTAAACTAAACTAGCATGTTGTTAATACTAAATTAGTATATGTGTGTGTGTGTGTGTTTTTAAAATAATTCAATAAATAAATATATGTGAAAATAATTATTAACTAAGTTTTATTGGAAAACGCATGTTATATCGCTCATTAAATTATAATTAACTCTAATCATGTTTTAAGACGTTACAGCGGATCACCTAAAGTCATGATCGACCGGAAGTGACGGGTGTCCTCGTTACTCGGAGTCGAGACTGCGGGGTTACTTAGCACGGCAGCAAGGTTTTGGGAGGTATCGTCCATGCCATTTTCAAATTTTTGTCGTTCTAAAGAACCCTAACCCTAGAATGTTAACTAGAGATTTAAACAAAACAGCATTCAAACAACTTTGCAACTAAGTGAATGCGGAATACAACCTTTGTAGTCCGGTCCTTCACTTCAAATGCTCCGTGTAGAAGTCTTTTCCCTGCGAGTAATGATCTCCCGAACTCTTGAGAGGCTCCACAAGGAGAAAGATGCAAACTTGCTCGAAGTTTTCAAGGCCGAAGATGATCTACGTTGAGAAGACTTAAGCTCATCCTATCTCTTCACTAAATTAGGGTTTAGTGAAGCAAACACCCTAAACTAAATGGCTAATAGTAGAGGATGATGAAGTAGGAAATGGGCTCTCTTTAATTTTCATTTTCTCATAATATTTTCTCACCTTGAAAAAATCTAGCAAGCTTTTCATGAGGAAGAAGAAGATAAAGTGATGAACAAATGAAACTCATGAGGTGAGAATATGAACCATGGGTGAGTTAGTGTCATACGCTAACCCTTGTAGAGACTTGACTATGATTAGTATAATGGCTGGGTTAATAAATATCTACAGGTGAAACAAAAATGGTGGACTTGATCAATGTTTCTACAAACTTCTACAAGCTTGTAGCCATGCCAAATATCCATCCATTTTTGAATTACTTAGATAAATGTAAACCCTACATTATATCAAGCATGGTGTAAGTCTCAAACACCCATGTAGCATGTGGCATCAAGCATGACACAAAGGAAATGTACATTAATATATATCACAAATAAACTATATGCACATAAGTGAGAAAAAAGAATACTTAGTGAGCAAATATTAGTTAATGTAAGTTAACATATCAAATATATAATTATACATTAAATTATCAAATCAGCACTTGATTTAATAATCCGGCTAAATCACATACAACCGACTAATATCATATGAATCAACTTATCGAATCAACACTTGATCTGATAACCCAGCTATATCACATGTAACCGACCAATATCATATATCGCGAGAATAGAATGCGGTATCACATACGCGCATCAATCTCGGTCCCGCACATATCACATATGTGCTCCTACTTCGTTTCGCATGAACCAGGAAACCTCTATGTAGGACTCTAAAGACTCGTCAATACGCCGGCAGTACGTGATGATCATATCAACACCCATAAGCCGCAAGTGGTCTCGTAAACGTAACAGACACCCGGGTATTGAGCGATCAGAAGATCAACAAGCAATCCTGCTCATACTCCTGTGAATCCAATCAGTAACACTACCGTACAGTCCAGTCTCTTCATCAGATATGTCGCATATCACAGCCTGGGGGTGGTATAACGTCAGACCCCAATAGCCAGATAAGACATGCCGATACAAGGTCCATAATGCTTCGAGAAACTACTGGTAACACTTACCAGTAAATCTCAGCAATCATGGCCAAGGATTTCATGTTATGGCCAATCGAGCATAGCGCAACATCAACTCCCAATACCGGGAGAGAAGAATCCCCTCCTATCGCTCATTGCCTCCATGTGACTCGGGAATGTACCCAAAAACCACCTTTTTACACGATCTGTTGACCATGGTATGGTGGAAATCAAAGCACAGTGGGAATCACACAAGACTCTATAATCTTGGGTCGAAAGACTAACCTGTACCAGTGTCACCAGAGAACTGCTGTCTGACGATAGGTATAATACCATCTAGGAGTTCTCGGCGAGTCCGTTCAGTGTACCCAGTCTCCACTGACCACCCGTATACCTTCTCTGATGTCAAACAGCAATGGATGTGGGATCACCCATCGCCCATCATATAGGTCGAGAAGCGTATACGCTAGTCTACTCTGGAATATCGATGCCCTGTCTCGATACTCCCACGACTAGGAACAATCTAAGGATGTACTTGCCGACTACCTCTGCCCCATTAGTATGATCCGTATCAGAATCCTGGTAGTCAAGTACACATCCTAAGGGCTTTATCAACGTGTGAGAGCAAGACAGCATCATATATACAAGTCAACATGTTAAGACAAAGAGCAAACAGATAGCATACTATCATATCGAGTAAGAAAGTCCTCCTTATATATGTCCAAGCATCCATTACAATATACATCTTATGTATAGTAATAGCCTCTAAGGCATATATATAACTAACAATCTCCCACTTGCACTAAGTTCATCTATTGTAGTATCCAATACCCAACAATTTAGCAGTGGTTGTAGTATCCCATACTCAACCATCCCAAAAATCTCTCAAATAGTATTTGGGGAAGCAGGCCTTGGTGAGTGGATCCGCCATGTTAACTTCAAAATCTACTCTCCTTACCTCGATCCCTTGGAGATCAACTATCTCCCTGATCAGGTGATACTTGCCTCAGAATACTAATAGCTGGAACTCCTTCTAGTTTTGCCTCATGACCATAAATTTCTTCACAAGAAAATCCTTTTCTAAAAAGGTGGCATGCTGAGAAACAAAACACCTTTTGTTCCTCAGTGTGGTAGAAAATATTCCCTCACAAATGTTTGGATATCCTAACAAGCTTACAGAACTGACCTTGCCTCGAGCTTGTCCGGATTCTGCCTTTCAATATAAGTCGGAGAACCCCGTATCTTAACTCGTTTAAGACTTGGTCTCTTTCCATACCATATCTCATATGGAGTGGTAGGCACTGATTTGGATGGAACCCCATTCAATAGGTATGCAGCTTCTCAAGTGCATAACACCAAAACGAAACAGGTAACTCAGCAGTACTCATCATAGAGCGCACCATATCTCATAGGGCGCGATACTTCCACCCCGACACACCTTTGTGTTGTGGTGTATACGAAGGAGTAAGCTGAGAGATAATCACATTCTCCATTAAATTATCCAGGAATTCTATGCACAAGTATTCTCCTTCTCGATCATATCGAAAGACTTAATGCTTCTACCCGTCTTGTTCTCAACTTCAAACTTATATTTCTTGAATTTCTTCAAATTTTCAGACTTGTGTTTCAACGGGAACATATGTCCGAATCCTGAGAGCAGATCAGTGAATGTAATGAAGTACGAAGAACCAATCGTGGCTTTTGAAGACATAGGACCGTATACATCATCATATATCCATCCCAAGAGTTCAGTAACTCTTTCTCTGTTTCGAGTAAACGAAGTATTGGTCATTTTACCTTTGAGACAAGACTGGCAAGTATCATAAGATGAAAATTCGAACAGATTCTTATATTCATCTTTATGTAACTTAGTTGGTCGTGTCGCATTGATATAACCTAGTATACAATGCCACAAGAAGGATTCGTTCATTTTTGAACTAGTCCTCTTATGTGTGTTCGGTATAGTTTGAACTTTGGTTTGATTTAGAATGTATATGCTATTATATAACGTGCCTGATCGAATCAACTCTTGATTCAGGAAAATATTCAAAACATTATCCTCCAATACAGAATTATATCCTTCTTTAAATTAATAAAGAAACTGATGTAATGTTGTATATCAGGTTCGGTATCTAATAACATTTGTTCAGAATCAATGTATTAATACAATGTGATATTTGCCAAATGACTTGGCTGCAACAATTGCACCATTCTCTAACACTTAAAGACATATCACCCATTCCCAGTTCTCTACCTATCTGTAGACCATGTAACATATTACATATGCGAGATCCTGATCCGGTATCACATACCCACGACGTAGAGGATACTGAAAAACAGTTCTCGATAATGAACACACCCGAAGAAGATGCATCAACATGCACTTTCTTCGATTGGGTGGCATGGGAATCCAGATATTCCCCTATTTCCTTCTCGGACTTATAACAATAATAAGATAGAGCAGAACCAACGTTCCCCAACTCAGTATAATAAGCAAGTTCGGTCAATACATCCATATTATTATCTTGATTAAGGCGTGACATGGTCGCTACCAGAAGAGAGAGAGAGAAGAAACACTCTGCATGCGCTCTTTGCAAGATTAGATTGGTTATTATTTTATCTAATCAGAATGTCTCCCACTGTTTTTATCAAATCTTCCTTCAAACCATAAAAGGTAAGACTAGCTGGGATTAATTACACCCTACAAGTTCGCCAATCTTTCAGCCAGGCCAGTGTCGGTACTTTGAGGGAGGTTCCCCGTGCTTTCACACGGACCTAATTAAAATAAACCTCATTTTCCCAGGGGCGTAACCACGTTAACACCTTTCTACATACCTACTTGATCGGCTAATTGTAATGTGCAAAACTCTCCCAGGAGTAACTCTTACTCGCAGTGGGTATCGGGATCCAACTAGCAACTTATGACCTCGCAAAACTATCTCATAGAAGGTATGCAATCTCATTGCAAATTTCAACACTTGAAATTCCCGATAATATTCTGCCCCTAGCAACTTATGACATTGGCTAAGGTCAACAAATCATAAGCGCTAGCCAAGTTCAACCCGTCATTTCTTGATTGAATTAAACCCACTCGTATGACTCTTGGCTAAGATCAACAAAGCCGTATGACTACCCTAACTCATCATATGCTTGCAAATAAGCAGTAATTAGCTACCGCACACTACGACTTGGCTAAGATCAACAAACGTAGCACGAATACTAAAAATTACTTATCTAAAATGACGGAGGGCTACGACAGGTTTTTATGAAAACCTTTTGTGTAATGAACTTGATATCGTTGTAGAATCGAGTGAATTTTAAAAGGAGTGTTTTTGAGGCTTTTACTAGTTTTGCTAAAGAGGTCACTCCCGGTGAAGGGATCTCGGCTCATCCTTATCGAGTAAGGTGCAGAATATTTCATAAATACCACTACGCAAATCAAAAACTATAGAAGTAATCAAAAGACGAACTGAGTGGGTTGTATCATCTGCTAGTTTCGCTAAAGAGGTCACTCCCAGTGAAGGGATCTCGGCTCTTTCCTTAACGAATAAGGTGCCGGATATTCTATAAGGAATACCGCTATACAAAGCAAGAACTAGAGCTATCAGTTTTTAAAACAAGTTTCTACAACATCTTTAGATTTCTTTTATTTCATTAATCTCGTTAATGAATTCCCATCAATTATGCTTCCTAAGCATCACATATGAAACGAAAGCAACAATATTAATTATATCTCATATATATAATATAGGCATTCGTCTCAGAACATATCAAGTGATCACATCACAAAATATCAACAACAGAAGAATCACATATGGAATATTTGATATACTAGGAATTCCGTGTTTTAGATTAAGCCAGTATAAAACACGGATTCTACGATCGCGATGAATAACCAAACCCACATCCCTAAACCCCTACGAGAGTGGCAATCAACCCTAGCAATTCTAGAGTTAGGAGACCCGGTCTTGACTCCTCGAGATGGTCTCCCACTGGACCCTAGAACCCGGTTACTTGTGTTCTCCTCCTTGGGTCTATTCTAATGCGGAAAAGTAAATAATATACATCAATGGTGACATCATCCTCAACCCGGAAGTGCCCCAATAAAAGAATATCACATACAAGATTTTACATGAATGAAAATGAAAAACTCTCATCTCACATTAAAACCTCCGGCTATTCAAAACACGACGATCCAATATAATATATCACAGCAACATATAACATCACATGTCATTAACGTAAGTAAATATCCGTATCCCAATTGTCGTTGACATATAACAACGAAAACAGCGATACACCACATATTACACTTACGGTCACAGAAAAGAAAGTGAAAAACTACAAGAGTTGGAATCCGCAACCACCTTAGAAATCATAAACCCAATGTATCACATACTTTGGATTTCATGCCCAACCAAATGAATTCCTTAAACATCACATACCTAACAATTATAAACCCCACATTTTAGTCTCGATATTGAAAACACTTTTCAATAACCTGTCGGGTAATTCAACAAGATTCCCGATAATCTGATTGAATGCTCGTCGGAAACTTTAGTAGACGGCCGCACCCTGGATGCCGTCGACGAAGTGAACTAAGACAGAACACCGCTGCCGCGAGCACCCGAATGGATGCTTTTTGCGACGGGGTTCTCCTATAGTCACTTGGTCGGGGCTATGGGGTATGGCTATCTAGTAAGGTTACCCGGCGAGTATCCGTGTACACTACGTAATTGCGACGGACTTTTGATCAACATCAAAATCCCGTAGCAACCGATCAAATGAGACTAAACTGCTAGATTTATAAAATTCAAACTAGTTATCTCATAACTGATTATGTGGATTCCAAATATTTTATCACAATCACAGATAGCTAGGCGAAGTTAAACTTTTCGATCGAATAATCAAACACCCAAAATTTCCCAACAAGCTCAACACTTGAGCGGAGTTCAAAAAGTACCCAGAAACTGTCACAGCTCCTATGAACCATTTGCAGAAGGGCCAACCCATGCCTCACTCATGTCGCCACGGAACTGCGGCAAACCCTAGGGTATCACCGCGGTTCCGCGATCCAAAAATTCGAGTTTGGGTATCGTTCTTCTAAAAGAACTTGAAAATAAACCCCCATATGTGTCATATTTATAATAAACACCTTTAGATAATTAAGAATGGTAAGGAAAATATCATATCAAATGTGTACTTTTATCGACTGAACAAATACCCCCAAAACATAACTTTGATCGTCTCGAGCAAACTAGTTATTGAAGAGAGGGAGAAAGAAAAAGAAAAACCTAAGTAGCACGCTTTCGTAGGCAACACGATTGCACTGAGCACGTGCAACAAGCTGTTAAACCTCTAGGTGTCCCTAGTAGGAGGAGTGTTGTCTCCTGAGGGTTTTCAGCTGATTACACCCATAAAATCTTATAATAAAAGAAAGATAGTGAAAGTTACATACAAAGATAAGAACTATAAAAGAAAGAACTTGAAAATAAGAGTTTCCAACTACATCAGTTTCTCGGTTGTCATTAGCCCTACCTTAATGGTCGTGAAAAGATGTTAGAAATCACATCATCCCTCAATAAAACATTTTATTTAGTTTTCCTCCCTATCTTTCCTCCAAATATTGATCATATACCCCTACGTGTGTGTAAAAAACATCCCTCCACTTAAAGAAATCAATTCAAGCTATCATATTCTTGTCTGTTTTCCTTAGTACTTTTTAGTTGGTGAATATTTTAGATGAAATTGCTCACACATTCTTCATATGACCATTAATACTTCTTGAGGTAATAACCAACCGATTACAAAATGTGCTCGTGTATTAAGGCGTAATTTCTCGTCTTGCAACACCTAAGGCGTAGTACTGGCTTCTAAACCAGTTGGTCTAAGGCACTAGGTGATAAAACACCCTTGCTATATTTTTTTATGCTGCCTTAAGCAATTACAAAACCAGTGTTCATTTTTTTCTTCACCACTTATACTTTATTTTATTTTCCTTCATACTAAAACTTTTAGACAAGAGCATTTCAAGGTATTCTATACTATCTCAAGTTTCGAGATGTGTATAAGTGCGTATGGTAAGGTATCAACGTTCAAATGTTTGACCTTAAGAATGGGGACTATTTTTCAGACTTATTTTTATCCTCAGATTAGTAATTTCCTTCATCTTACTAATCCTTGGGACAACGACACTTACTGCTAGCTTCGTTTAAGAAAACATCTAACTTTCTTGCTTTTCTCAAACTATTCCTATCTTTCATATATAAATTTTAACTTTCAAACTTTCATTATCAAAAAAAATTGTATGCTTATTTATAATATAATGCAAAGTAATGCGTGAATAAGCACAAACCTCCTCCAAACCTGTTCACAACAGTACCATCACTGATATCATCTGTTAAGCTTAAAAAAACTGTAGACTTGGGAAGAAAAGTTAGTAACGGGGACATGAAATAGTGAAAGTAAAATTCTCTCCCCAAACATATTTTATTTGGCTCACAATTTTATAAAAAAATTCTTTCAAGAGCCAAAATATCCCCCCCTCCCAAAAAACTTGAGTAAAATAGTATTAAGCATTTAAAATTATTGGGGGGTTAAACTTATTGATCAAAGTAAAGCCTTACAAAGACAAAAAGTCAACACCAACCATTTAAAAATTCTATCTATGTAATGCACTGGTTGGTGGAAAATCAGAGATTTGAAGAAGTGGTGAGATAGAAGGTGGCATGGTTTACATCTCGGTTGATAAATACGAAACAATAATGGTGAACAGAAACGAGAATGTGGATGATTAGGAATGGGAAGAATGGTCACATTCTCGTATGGGATAAGAAGAAATGGTGGTGGTTCGACTTCTTCAGGTGGAGGTTGATTAATCACAAATTCCGTGTCGTTTAGGAATGCGAGTTCGTCGGCGAAAATATCTTAGAAACTTTCATCGATGGTCCGATTAAACGTTTCAATGTCAATAAGTGTCGCGCCAGAATTCAACACACTTGATTTGTCAAAAATTATAGAGGTAGGAGATTCGTAAAGCTCATCTAGCTCATTCTCAAAAGAGTCTAAATCAATTTGTCCTTGTAGAATTATCAAACTCGAAATATCGGATTGTGATTCATCAACACTCGCTATCATTAAAGGAAGATTAGAAGAAGAATCAGAGAAAGTGGAAGATGAAACAAGTAAATAAATTGGTGTGTCGAGTATTGTTGAACCAGATGTAGGAAATGACGGCTGAATTTCGTTCTACTTTTCGGTTATACATTTATCATCAACTTCAAGATGCATATGGAGTTCGGGAAGAATAGTTAAAGGTTCGAGATGATGACCACACGGGAGTAAAAGGACCTGATGAATTGGTGGGACAAACTCATCCAAAATTTCGGGTTCCTCATCCAATATGTCCCCAACGTCAATATCCTCAATCAAGTGAAGGTTACAAGTCTCAGACACCGCATCAAAAGCAGGGTTTTCAATCAATTGTGGTTCTAAAGTGGAGATGTAGAGATCACAAGGGTTGGGTGTGGCTTCATTTGAAATGGACCCTTCACAATCGGGTAAATCAAATACTACAAAGTCACATAACTCATCAGACATCCTATCTTTAATTGGCGAATCATTTGGTGTACTCGATAGATCTATGAAATTGGAGGTGTGGATTTCAATTTAAGATGGGAAGGTTTGATTTGGAAGGGTGTACCGCTCTCTCTCACTTCCCAAATTCTCAATTTGTCCTATGGCCGTATCATACGTTGGAAAATTTTGAGCTGGTTTGAAACTAGTTGCTCGTTCGTTTTGTTTATTGAGGATGGCCATGCACTCATTCAATTCCTCTCTGGCGCGGCACGACGCTACCGCATATTCTTCCACAGTCCGTTCATGACTAGACATAGGTCGGTAAGGGGTTTCAGCATAAGATTGAAATTCTTGTGGATAAGTAAAACTCCCAAATGACTAATTAAAAGGAATGTCTCGAGAATGTGTAAAAGTCGGGTAGGATTGATAGGAATCGAAAGCTTGTGAAAATTGGGTAAGAGTAGGATCAACATTGTGATAACAAGAATATTGATATTGGTTGTGTGGTTGGAGACTGTCAACAGATGTCATATACCACAAACCAAGTAGTAAAATCTTCTTTAGAAGGTGGTGGCGTTTGTTGTCCTAACGGTTTGACTGGATTGAAACTTTGGTCGTTAGTCCTTGCTATATACTCAGCGATGGATATGCGTTTAGGAGTTCCCTTACACGCTTTAAATAGAGTATCAACAAAAGAAGATGTAGAATTTTGATGCGGTTGATAGAACCTGGAGTGAGGTGGCCAACTGTTTCTTTCCGCTTGCTCTATCCGATCTCTTAAAGACATGGTAGAGTTGGATAGTATACCAAAGAGATTACGATAACAAGAAATATCTGGTTCTAGATAGCAAAACTCGGCAAGAGTTCTTTTATTTGGGTTACCCATTATAAGAAGGTGAAAAGAGGGAGGAGGGTGAAAAAGATTTTAGCTCTATTTTGATTGTTTTGCTTTGAAAGTAAGACTTGAGGGTTGACTCAACAAATCACAAAATGCACAAGTAAAACCCTAGAACTAAGGTTACCTAGGTCAAGCACTAAATCGCTCCTAGATTTCCAAAGGACAAGCCGCATGATCAATCCTCTACCACCTCTTTATAACTCTTGTGGTCAGGTAAGTACCGGTAAGTGAGAGGTATCCGCTATATGAATCACCGAAAATAGCGGGCCTAATTAAGTAACCACTTGTCTTAGACACACTTGCCTAGACATCACAAAAGAAATGCGGATAAGCGATAAATTACCCACGACCTTCCTCTGTCCTATTTGAGCGCGACGGTCCTTAGGGTCTTGATCTAGATATTTTTTAATTAATATAGGGTTATGCAGATGCTCGTTTTGTGATTTGTGGGGCCTAGGAAGGGTGATGAAATCCCCACCTAATCTGAATTGTGTTCTTGCCCCTTAAAGTTCGTATTAAAATATGCAAAAACAACCCGCAAAACAAAACACACAAAAAGAGTTTTGAGCGGCGATATTTTGTAAAGAAATGTGCAGAAAATATATTATTGGATTTTTCAGAGGAGAGAGAAAGAGATAGAAAAGATACCAGAAAAGTTTGAGGGCACAACTCCCCAAGACCGCCACGGTTCTGCCGTCGTTTGCACACAATAGTCGCGGTTCCGCCGCACTTTAGGGGGTTCTTTGTTTAATTTTTTCACTGTGGCTTCCTTTGCACCTCTGGGTCTTGATGAATATCTCTGAATCTTTATCCCCTCGCTAAAGTGACTCCAGATTCCCTCGCAAAAATCTCACACTAATCGTTAAATATGCAAGATGCGGTTTTTTTTTATTTTTATGATATAGATCGAATAAGAATTCAACATAAATAGTAAGAATAAAAAATTACGCACATATCCCCGGCAACGGCGCCATTTGATTGATCTTAAAAAAGTGTTTGTAGAATAACCGCAATTAATAACGGTGTCGCGTGTAGCTAGACCGAGATGAGTACGGGTCGTCCTCAGGGATATGTGGAATCTTTTAATCTTTCTTTAGACGTGTTGATTAGGAAGAGAAAGAAGAATAGATAATAGTGAAGAATAGTTATAGAATCTAAATCTACGTTAAATACGGATGTAGAATATAGATTTAGTTTAAAGACGGGTGTAGATTTTATATCAGAAGAGGGATTGTAGGATTCGTTAGGATTTAGTAATCCTGGATGAATAATAAAGATGACTTCTTTTATCTTTTGATAGATTTAAAACTAGATTGATAGTGATGAATGAGGATTAGGGTTCTTTGAAGAAACTAGGGTTTCCCCACTATTGACCCTTGTCCTTTCATTGATCTTTATTCATGTCTAGCCCATAACAAAATAATTGTTAATCTGATCTCAAATCGCGGTCGAGACTAGCAATAAATTGGTCGCGCACCCGATAAAGAAGTTAACGATTCTTTTACTAAAGTTTATAAACTTTATAAGACGTAAAATAAGTTAAAATATTTTCTCATCCATTGATCTACCATAATTCTAGGAACCCTATCAAGCGGAGAATTACTCGCGCATGATGGAGATAGAAGAACAGATTGAAATGGAATTCATAATGTAACTAAATAAATAAAGTACTAATTAATTAAACTAAAGATCTACCTTTATTAATCAACTTCACAAGTACAAACTTCAAGTTTAGATTACAAGAGGAAGAAGAATTTGCTCTCGATCTCTGCCTTATCGGATGTAGATGTTCCATCGAATCTCACGCCGCTTTATCACGTCAAATTTTGGACCTATCTTGGATCACTTGTTCTTTGACGGTGATTAGCCTGGGTAAAAGATTGATGATTTCTAAGTTTAGCTCTCGGTCCTTTATATAGCCCCAAAACCAGAAACCATAGAACCCAGAATTAGGGTTAGTTGAAGCAAATCCAACCTGAAAATCCTAACTCCTGATTCGGTGAATCGACCGCGGATCCACCGCATATTGCATGGTTTGGCCACGGATCCGCGGCCGTTTGGTGAAATCTTGGGTGCAAATTTCTAGGGCTTTATTCTTGTGACACATGGAGATATAGTTGATGTCTGGAACATGAAAATATTTCCTTAGTCTCTGCCAGTATTGATTCTTCGATTTTATTTAATATTTTGGCAGATTTGTGATTTCCGACATCTCAACATCTCTATCTCCTGACCTGAGCCAAAACTTGCACCATAACTCAAAGAATAATTTTAGTAATATTTGGTATTTTTGAGATATTATTCTAACCATTTGATATGATATTATATTTTAAGAATATTGGTTAAGGATATTTGATATGATATGCATATTTAAATTATCAAAATATTATATAATATTATATGCATAAATTTTCCTTCATAATATTAATTATAATATATAAACATATGAAAATAGTATTTTTACAGATAAACCCTCATATGTGTCATATTTATAATAAACACCTTTAGATATTTAAGAATGGTAAGGAAAATGTCATCAAATGTGCACTTTTATCGACTGAACAGGTCCACAGAATCGCTTGCATAATTTTCTGAAGATTTTAAACTCGGGAAAAATCCAACACTTGGAAAATTTCCATCGGGGAAAAATTTGGTTATTGATATCCGTTCAAACTTTTTAACATCGTCTAAATAACCCGAATACATGTTAGAATTAAGACTACGAAACACTCCGAGTTGCCTTTGCAGAAAGTTAACATCGCATGCAAATTTAGCAAAAACAAACAACACCTGAAACATCAAAACCCAGAGACTGGAACACCATGAAAATTTGAAGCCAAAACTCCCAAATTGGGACGAGCTCGCCGGTTTTTAGGGTGATATGGCCGGCCGGTTTTTGGTTAAATGCCTTCAAATTTTCACAGTATTCATGTTATATCTCATACAACATTCTGCAGTTGTTTAAAAAAATTTTAGAGCCCTTTAAAAATTCGACAGAAACTAGGTATTGGTGTTGCAAGTTTCAGAGTAGTTTCGGTTTCGTAATCTAACAAATATCATTTAAATCTCTAGCTTGGCTCTGATACCACCGTAGGGTTACTTTGCACGGCAGCAAGGTTTCGGGAGGCATCATCCATGCCGTTTTCAAAAATTTGCCGTTCTAAACAACCCTAACACTAGAATCTTAACTAAAAATTTAAACAATAAGCATGCAAACAACTTTATATACTAAGTGAATGAGGAATACAACCTTTTTAGATTGGTCCTTCACTTCAAATGCTCCGTGTAAATGTCCCTTCACTGCGAGTATGATCTCCCGAACTCTTGAGAGGCTCCACAAGGTGAAAGATGCAAACTTGCTCGAAGTCTTCAAGGCCGAAGATGATCTACGTCGAGGAGACTCAAGCTCATGCCACCTCTTCACTAAATTAGGGTTTAGTGAAGCAAACACCCTAAACTAAATGGCTAATAGTAGAGGATAATGAAGTAGGAAATAGGCTCTCTTTAGTTTTCTTTTTCTCTCAATATTTTCTCACCTTGGAAAAAGCTAGCAAGCTTTTTATGAGGAAGAAGATGAAGTGATGAACAAATGAAACTCATGAGGTGAGAAAATGAACCATGGTTGAGTTAGTGTCATACACTAACCTTTGTAGAGACTTGACTATAGTTAATATAATGGTTGGGTAAATAAATATCTACACGAGAAACAAAAATGGTGGACTTGGTCAATGTTTCTACACGCTTCTACAAGCTTGTAGCCATGCCAAATATCCATCCATTTTTGAATTACTTAGATAAATATAAACCTTGCATTATATCAAGTATGGTGTAAGTCTCATACACCCATGTATCATGTGGTATCAAGCATGACACAAAGGAAATGTACATTAATATATATTACATATATACTATATGCACATAAGTGAGAAAAAGAATACTTAGTGAGCAAATACTAGTTAATGTAAGTTAATATATCAAATATATAATTATACATTAAATTATCAAATCAACACTTTGTTAGTTGTATGTATGCCCTAGAGGCCAGTATTGTACAGATGATGTATATTATATTGGATACTTGGACATATATAGAGATGACTTTCTTGCTCGATATGATAGTATGCTATCTGGTTACTCTTTATCTTAACATGTATACTAGTCTCTTTATACTGTCTTATAGTTACATGTTGGTAAAGCCCTTAGAATGTGTACTTGACTACCTGGACTATGATGCAGATCATACTAGTGGGGACATGGTAGTCCATAGGTACATCCTTCAAGGTCCCTAGTCGTGGGTGTATCGAGACGGGGCATCGATATACCAGTGTAGACTAGCGTATACGCTTCTCGTCCCATGAGATGGGCGATGGATGATCCCATATCCATTGGTGTTTGACATCAGAGATGGTGTACGGGTGCTCAGTGGAGACTGGGTACACTGGACGGACTCGCCGAGAACTCCCAGATGGTATTATACCTCACGTCAGATGGCAGTTCTCAGGTGACACTTGTGCAGGTTAGTCTATAGACCCGAGATCGTCATAGAGTCTTGTGTGATTCCCACTGTGCTTTGATCTCCACCTTACCACGTCCATGAGGGCGTGCAAAACGGTGATCTTTGGGTACAGTCCCGAGTCACATGGAGGCAATGAGCGATAGGAGGGGTTTCGTCTCTCCCGGTATTAGGGGTTGATGTTGCGCTGTGCTCGATTGGCCGTAACAGGGAAGTCCCTGGCCAGGGCTGATCAGAGATTTGCTGGTAAGTGTTACCAGTAGTTTCTCGACCCGTTATGAGCCTCACATCGGCACGACTTATCGGTTATTGGGGTCTGACATTTACTACCCCTAGACTTGATATGCGACGTATCAGACGAACAGACCGGACTGTACGGTAAGTGTTACTGGTTGGATTCACAGGAGTGTGAGCGGGCTAGCTCGTCGATCTTCTGATCGCTTAATACCCGGGTGGACGTTACGTTTAGCAGACCGCTTACGGCTTGTGGGTGCTTGATATGATCATCATCTACTACCGGCGTATTGACGAGTCTTTAGAGTCCTACACAGAGGTTTTCTGGCTCAAGCGAAACGAAATAGGAGCGCATATGAGATATGTGCAGGACCGAGAATAATACGTGTATGTGATACCGTATTCAATTCTCGCGATGGATGTATCGAATGGTTATATGCGATATAACCTAGATATCGAATCAGGGATTGATTCGATAAGCCGATACATAGGATACTGGTCGGTTATATGCGGTATGACCGGATCGTTAAATCAAGTGTTGATTTAATGATTTAATGTATAATTATATATTTGATATATTACTTTGCATTAACTGGTATTGGTTCACTTTAAATGGATTTTCTCACTTGATGTACATGTTGTATATGTGATATACTTTTGTGCACATATTTGTATCATGTTTGATGATACTTGATCATGTGGTTAAGTGTAAAGGATTAAACCATGGTTAAGAGATGATTAGGGTTTTGCTTTTTCATTTATTTATTTGTTTATTTATTTGGAAATGATTTAGATGAGAATGGTGGCTTTCTTTGTCTCTTATTGAAGCTTCATGAAGCTTTGACTTATGCAACCATTCTTGTCTTCATGCTCAACCCTAACTCATCCAAGTAACCATGGTATATTCTCTACACTTAACCTTAGTTAGGATATGATACGTATTGTTTTCTTTTTCATTTTTAAAAAGAACTTATCATATTCTTTCCTCTTCTTGATCATCTTCTTCTTCAACAAAAGCTTAAGCCCATCAATGGCAACTTGAGCAAAAGTGAGTGAAATCCAATTCTAAAGTGAACCCACCTCCTATTTCTTCACCCTCTACCTCTTGCCAAGTTGTTTTGGGTGTTTTCTTCTCAAGTTTCACAACTTGGTGAAGTTGGAGCTTGAACTTGTGCAACCTCGACGTAGATCATCTTCGGCACGAAGCCGACGACCTATTTCGCTCATTCCTTTGATGAAGCCGATGCGAGAGTCCGAGATCCGACTAGGACAGCGAGAGGACGTCTACGTGGAGCTAAGGAAGTGGATAACCGGATCTACAAAGGTTGTAGACTCTCTCCTTTAGTTAAAGTGTTAACTAGATTCGTATTTCGCCTAGAATTCTAGCCGACGATCCGTATTAGGTTTTCTCGGCACCCATAATTTTTGAAATTGGCATGGTTGATGCCTTGTGAGACCTTTATAGTGTGCCTAGGAACCTTTCACTGGTATCAGAGCCTAGCTAGAGCCTTAGGCGAAGTGTAGACGATGTTTGAAACCCGAACGAACCCGAAACCCTAAAACCCAAGTGCTCTCTGGACTTTTTCTAAAATCTGGGATTTTTCCATATTAAAAATGCTTAAAAAATTCAGCAAGGAAATCTAAGAATTACGATGCAAAATTTATCCCATGAACAGTAAAAAGTGCGGTGGAACCGCGGCAGAAGCCTGGCTTCTGCGGCGGTTCCGCGGCAACTTGATGACACCATCACTCCTGTTTTGCACAGTAATCAATATTTTATTATGCTGAGTTTTCTGGGAATTTTAATTTGACTCAAGAGTCGAGTGTTCTGGGGTTGCATTGGGAATCGGTATTTCGATCGGATTATCAAACTTTGTCTAAGTGCTTTCCGGATAATTTTTTGAATATGTTTAAAAGTTCGACCGGATATAAATACCCATTTTTTCCCCTGTCGGGAAATTTCCAAGTGTTGGATTTTTCCGTAGTTTAACGACGTTCTAAGTAGTGCAAGTAACGCGATGGACCCTCTAGAAGACAACAAACCTTAACTCGATTATGTGACCGTCTTGAACTGCCCTTTGAACCTTCGAGTTTGGGACAGTACGGCGTGCCACATGTGAGGCGTTGGCTTAACCCTTCTACGGCTGGACCGTTGGTACTGAGGCACGAACTGAATGTTGTTAGACTTATTTCATGTGTTGAGCTGTATCGGGAAAACTTGGGTATTCGACTGTTCGATCGGAAAGTTTAACATTTTCTGTTTATCTGGAATGTGATACAATAATTGGAATTCACAAACAGTTATGAGATAACTGAATGAATGTTATAAATCTAGCAGTTTAGTCCCACATGATATTGAAAAGAGTTTTCGATAATGAGACTAAAATGCGGGATTTATATCTGTTAGGCATGTGATGTCTAAGTATTTCATTTGATTAGGCATGCGATGTCTAAAGAGGTTGCGGATTCCAACTGTTGTAGTTTTATACTTTCTTTTCTGTGACCGTAAGTGTAGTATGTTCATATCGCCGGTTTCGTTGCTATACGTCAACGACAATTGGGGTAAGCATACTTACTTACGTTGATGACATGTGATGTTATGTGTTGCTGGATATGTTATATTGGATCGTCGTGTTTGAATAGCCGGGGGTTTTTATGTGAGATGAGTGTTTTTCATTTTCATTCATGTAAAAAAAAACTTGTATGTAATATTCTTTTTATTTGGGGCACTTCCAGGTAGAGGAAGTTGTCACCTTTTGTATATTATTTACTTTTCCGCATTAGGATAGACCCAGGAGGGGAGCACAAGTAACCGGGTTCTGGGGTCCAGTGGGAGACCAACTCGAGGAGTCGAGTACGGGTCTCCTAACCCTAGAATTGGCAGGGTTGCTTGCCGCTCTCATAGGGGTCTAGGGGTGTGGGATTGGCTATTCATCACGACCGTGGAATCCGTGTTTTATACTGGCTCGTATTGAAAACACGGACGTCCTAGTATATCCAATATTTCATATGTTTCTTCTGCAGCGATATCTGTGATGTGATCATGTGATGTTCTGTGATGGATACAGTATATAGTATATATGATATATTATATAGACGTTACTTATGTTTTACACCCGTACTAGCCCTGCCCCGCTCTGCCGTTAGTTACCTAACCTAACGGTGCACGAGGGGACATCGAGGCAAATGCGGATGGCATAAGTATACGTCGTATTTATCTGTGATGTTTAGGTACTTAAATGATGGGACTTCATTAATATGATTAATGAAAGAAAAGAAACCTAAGATGTTGTAGAATCAAATTTTAAACAAAACAGGTAGCTACAGTTCTTGCTTTGCATAGCAGTATATATGATATACCCCGCACCTTATTCGATGAGGAAAGGACCGAGATCCCTTCACCGGGAGTGACTCCTTTAGCAATAACTGGCAGATGCTACAAACTCGGTTTGGTTATTGATTGCTTTTAAGAGTTTTTGCTTTGCATAGTGATATATATGATATATCCCGCACCTCATTCGACGAGGAAAGGGCCGACGATCCCTTCACCGGGAGTGACCCCTTTAGCGAAACTAGAAAAGCCTCAAAATCACTCCATTTCAAAACTTCATTTGATTCTACAAACGATATCAAGTTCATTACGCAATAGGTTTTCAGAAAAACCTGTCGTAGCCCTCCGTCATTTCAGATAAGTCCTGTTTAGTATTCGTGCTGCGTTTGTTGACCTTGTCAAGGCGCGGTGTGCGGTAGCTAACCAGTATTTATTTGCTTATGCATATGATGCAGATTGGGTTAGGGTAGTCATACGGCCTTGTTGACCTTGTCAAGGGTCGTACGGGTGGGTTTGATTCAATCAAGAAATGACGGGTTGAACTTGACTTGCGGTCTATAGTTTGTTGACCTTGTCAAGGTCATAGATCGTTCGGGGCAAAATTTTATCGGGAATTTCAAGTGTTGAAATTTGCAATAAGATTGCATACCTTCTATGAGATAGTTGGATCCCGATACCCACTGCGAGTAAGAGTTACTCCTGGGAGAGTTTTACACATTGCAATTAGCTAATCAAGTAGGTGTCTAGAAAGGTGTTAACGAGGTTACGCCTCTGGAAAAACGAGGTTTACATTAATTAGGTTCGTGCGAAAGCACGGGGGACCTCCCTCAAAGTACCGACACTGGCCTGGCTGAAAGATTGGCGAACTTGTAGTGTGTAATTAATCCCGGCTAGTCTTTCCTTTTAGGGTTTGAAGGAAGATTTGATAAAAACCAGTGGGAGCCATCCTGATTAGATAAGATAATAACCAATCTGATCTTGCACGAGCATACGCTAAAGTGTTTTCTTCTCTCTCTCTCCAGGTAGCGACCATTTCATGCCCTAATGAAGATAATAATATGGATGTATTGAACGAACCCGCATGTTATACTGTGCTGGGGAACGTTGGTTCCGTTCTTTCTTATAAGAGTTATAGGAATGAACAGGATATAGGGGAATACCAGGATTCCCATGCCACCCGAATGAAGAAAGTACATGTTGATGCATTTTCTTCGGGTGTGTTCGTTACTGAGAACTGTTTCTCCATTTGCTCTACGTCCTGGGTATTAGATACCGGGTCAGGATCCCATATATGTAATCAGTTACATGGGCTAAGGAAAGGTAAAGAATTTGGAGAAGGTGATAAAGACATTAGAGTTGGAAATGGTGCAATTGTTGCAGCTAAGACTGTCGGGGAATATCACCTTGTATTACCGACTGGTAATACATTGGTTCTGAACGAATGCTATTACATGCCGAACCTGATATGCAACATTATATCGGTTTCTTTATTGAGTAAAGAGGGATATAATTTTGTATTACAGGACAATGTTATGAACATTTTCCGTAACCAAAAGTTGGTTGGATCAGGCACGTTGTGCAATGGCATTTATGTTCTAAATCAATCAACAGTTCTAAGCATAACAAACACACACAAGAGGAAGAGTTCAGAACTGAACGAATCCTTCTTGTGGCATTGCAGACTGGGTCACATCAATGCGACACGACTAGCTAAGTTACATAAAGATGGATATTTAAATCCGTTTGAATTTTCATCTTATGACACTTGCCAGTCATGTCTCAAAGGCAAGATGACCAAAACTCCGTTTACGGGACACGGAGAAAGAGTTACCGAACTCTTGGGGCTGATACATAGTGATGTATGCGGTCCCATGTCTACACATGCCAGGGATGGTTCTTCATACTTCATTACATTCACTGACGATCTCTCTAGGTTCGGGTATGTGTTCCTAATGAAACACAAATCAGAAGCTTTTGAGAAATCTAGGGAATATAAACAAGAAGTTGAGAACCAAACCGGAAAAAGTATTAAAATCCTACGATCTGATCGAGGAGGTGAATACTTAAGCAATGAATTCCTGAACTTCCTAAAAGAGAATGGGATTCTCTCTCAGCTAACTCCTCCATATACACCACAGCACAACGGTGTATCAGAACGGAGAAACCGCACCCTATTAGATATGGTGCGCTCTATGATGAGCACAGCTGAGTTACCTATTTCCTTCTGGGGTTATGTGCTGGAAACAGCAACATACCTATTGAATCAAGTTCCATCCAAATCTGTACCTACCACACCATATGAGATATGGAGTGGGAAGAGACCATATTTTAAACGAGTTAAGATATGGGGTTGTCCGCCCTATGTCAAAAGGCAAAATCCGTACAAGCTCGAGGCACGGTCAGTTCTCTGCAAGTTTGTGGGATATCCAAAGAATTCATATGGGTATTTTTTCTACCACAGTGAGGAACAAAAAGTGTTTGTTGCTCAACATGCCACCTTTTTAGAAAAGGAATTTCTTGCAAAGGAAATTAGTGGCGATAAGGTAGAACTGGAAGAAATTCCAGCTACACAAACTCAAACTGAAGATTTGGTGGAACCAGAGGATTCAGTAGCTCCCGACGAACCTCAGCCTCTCCGCCGATCTAGTAGGGTTCCTCGCCAACCTGAGAGATACTACGGTTTTCTCATGGATGGTGGCAGCGAGGATTGCATCATGAAGGATGATGACCCAACTAGTTTCGAGCAGGCCATCACGAGTAGGGACTCAGTGAAATGGCTGGATGCTATGCGGTCCGAGATGGAATCCATGTACACCAACAAAGTATGGACTTTGGACGTTGCTCCTGAAGGGGTAAAACCCATTGGGAGCAAGTGGATCTTCAAGAAGAAACTTGGTGTAGATGGGAAAGTGGAGACTTTCAAGGCTAGACTTGTAGCAAAAGGTTTTCGTCAAAGACCAGGTGTGGACTATGACGAAACCTTTTCTCCAGTGGCTATGCTTAAATCCATCCGAATCATGCTTGCCATCGCTGCATATCATGACTACGAAATCTGGAAAATGGATGTTAAGACCGCCTTTCTAAATGGTGATTTAGAAGAGTGCGTGTACATGACTCAGCCAGAGGGCTTCGTAGACAGTGGGAGCAGCGGGAAGGTGTGCAAGCTGCTTAAATCCATTTATGGATTAAAGCAAGCATCGCGGAGTTGGAACATCTGCTTTGACGTCGTTATCAAAGAGTTTGATTTCGTCAAAAATCCAGATGAACCTTGTATCTACAAGAAGGTGGCAGAGAGTAAGATTGTCTTCCTCGTATTGTACGTGGACGACATACTCTTGATAGGAAATGATATTCCTATGCTGCAATCGGTCAAGCTCTTCTTATCACAAAGATTCACAATGAAAGATCTTGGTGATGCCTCCTGCATATTGGGGATCAGGATCTATAGAGATAGATCCAAACGGATATTGGGATTGTCCCAATCCAGGTACATTGACACCGTACTAAAGAGGTTTAGTATGGAAGAATCCAAGCGTGGGAACTTGCCCATGATCTCTGGAGTCACTCTCTCCAAAGAGATGTCTCCCAAGACTGATTTGGAGAGAGCTCGCATGCAAGGGATACCCTATGCTTCGGCTGTAGGCTCTATCATGTATGCGATGCTATGTACCAGACCCGATGTAGCATACTCACTAAGTGTAGTGAGCAGGTATCAAGCTGATCCTGGAGAGAGTCACTGGACAGCTGTGAAGAGCATTCTCAAGTACTTACGAAGGACTAAAGAGATGCTCTTGGTGTATGGTAACGGAGAACTCCAAGTGGAGTCCTTTACCGATTCGAGCTTCCAGAGTGATAAGGACGACTCTAAGTCGCAGTCGGGATTTGTTTTTGCCCTTAACAGAGGGGCGGTTAGCTGGAAGAGTTCCAAGCAGGAAACCGTGGCAGACTCGACGATGGAGGCTGAATACATCGCTGCCAACGATGCTGCCAAAAAGGCTGTCTGGATCAAGAAGTTCATTACTGAACTTGGTGTGGTTCCATCCATTGAGCATCCAATACCTTTGTATTGCGATAACAATGGAGCGGTGGCTTTGGCCAAGGAACCCAGGTCCCATCAGCGATCCAGGCATATTCTGAGGCGGTATCACCTGATCCGGGAGATAGTTGATCACCGGGAGATCGAGGTCAGGAGGGTTGACACGAAGAACAACACGGCGGATCCACTCACAAAGGCCATTCCCCAGATACAGTTTGAGAGACTCTTCGGGATGCTCGGTATGCGATACTACAGCAGCTGGCCCGAGTGTAAGTAGGAGATTGTTAGTTGTATGTATGCCCTAGAGGCCAGTATTGTACAGATGATGTATATTATATTGGATGCTTGGACATATATAGAGATGACTTTCTTGCTAGATATGATAGTATGCTATCTGGTTACTCTTTATCTTAACATGTATACTAGTCTCTTTATACTGTCTTATAGTTACATGTTGGTAAAGTCCTTAAGATGTGTACTTGACTACCTGGACTATGATGCAGATCATACTAGTGGGGACATGGTAGTCCATAGGTACATCCTTCAAGGTCCCTAGTCGTGGGTGTATCGAGACGGGGCATCGATATACCAGTGTAGACTAGCGTATACGCTTCTCGTCCCATGAGATGGGCGATGGATGATCCCATATCCATTGGTGTTTGACATCAGAGATGGTGTACGGGTGCTCAGTGGAGACTGGGTACACTGGACGGACTCGCCGAGAACTCCCAGATGGTATTATACCTCACGTCAGATGGCAGTTCTCAGGTGACACTTGTGCAGGTTAGTCTGTAAACCCGAGATCGTCATAGAGTCTTGTGTGATTCCCACTGTGCTTTGATCTCCACCTTACCACGTCCATGAGGGCGTGCAAAATGGTGGTCTTTGGGTACAGTCCCGAGTCACATGGAGGCAATGAGCGATAGGAGGGGTTTCGTCTCTCCCGGTATTGGGGGTTGATGTTGCGCTGTGCTCGATTGGCCGTAACAGGGAAGTCCCTGGCCAGGGCTGATCAGAGATTTGCTGGTAAGTGTTACCAGTAGTTTCTCGACCCGTTATGAGCCTCACATCGGCACGACTTATCGGTTATTGGGGTCTGACATTTACCACCCTTAGACTTGATATGCGACGTATCAGACGAACAGACCGGACTGTACGGTAAGTGTTACTGGTTGGATTCACAGGAGTGTGAGCGGGCTAGCTTGTCGATCTTCTGATCATTTAATACCCGGGTGGCCGTTACGTTTAGCAGACCGCTTGCGGCTTTTGGGTACTTGATATGATCATCATCTGCTACCGGCGTATTGACGAGTCTTTAGAGTCCTACACAGAGGTTTTCTGGCTCAAGCGAAACGAAATAGGAGCGCATATGAGATATGTGCAGGACCGAGAATAATACGTGTATGTGATACCGTATTCAATTCTCGCGATGGATGTATCGAATGGTTATATGCGATATAACCTAGATATCGAATCAGGGATTGATTCGATAAGCCGATACATAGGATACTGGTCGGTTATATGCGGTATGACCGGATCGTTAAATCAAGTGTTGATTTAATGATTTAATGTATAATTATATATTTGATATATTACTTTGCATTAACTGGTATTGGTTCACTTTAAATGGATTTTCTCACTTGATGTACATGTTGTATATGTGATATACTTTTGTGCACATATTTGTATCATGTTTGATGATACTTGATCATGTGGTTAAGTGTAAAGGATTAAACCATGGTTAAGAGATGATTAGGGTTTTGCTTTTTCATTTATTTATTTGTTTATTTATTTGGAAATGATTTAGATGAGAATGGTGGCTTTCTTTGTCTCTTATTGAAGCTTCATGAAGCTTTGACTTATGCAACCATTCTTGTCTTCATGCTTAACCCTAACTCATCCAAGTAACCATGGTATATTCTCTACACTTAACCTTAGTTAGGATATGATACGTATTGTTTTCTTTTTCATTTTTAAAAAGAACTTATCATATTCTTTCCTCTTCTTGATCATCTTCTTCTTCAACAAAAGCTTAAGCCCATCAATGGCAACTTGAGCAAAAGTGAGTGAAATCCAATTCTAAAGTGAACCCACCTCCTATTTCTTCACCCTCTACCTCTTGCCAAGTTGTTTTGGGTGTTTTCTTCACAAGTTTCACAACTTGGTGAAGTTGGAGCTTGAACTTGTGCAACCTCGACGTAGATCATCTTCGGCATGAAGCCGACGACCTATTTCGCTCATTCCTTTGATGAAGCCGATGCGAGAGTCCGAGATCCGACTAGGACAATGAGAGGATGTCTACGTGGAGCTAAGGAAGTGGATAACCGGATCTACAAAGGTTGTAGCATCTCTCCTTTAGTTAAAGTGTTAACTAGATTCGTATTTCGCCTAGAATTCTAGCCGACGATCCGTATTAGGTTTTCTCGGCACCCACAATTTTTGAAATTGGCATGGTTGATGCCTTGTGAGACCTCTATAGTGTGCCTAGGAACCTTTCACACTTGATTTAATAATCCGGCTATATCACATATAACCGATTAATATCATATGAATCAACTTATCGAATCAACACTTGATCCGATAACCCAACTATATCACATATAACCGACCGATATCATATATCGCGAGAATAGAATGCGGTATCACATACGCGCATCAATATCGTTTCCGCACATATCACATATGTGCTCCTACTTCGTTTCGCATGAACCAGGAAACCTCTGTGTAGGACTCTAAAGACTCGTCAATACGCCGGAAGTAAGTGATGATCATATCAACACCCATAAGCCGCAAGTGGTCTGGTAAACGTAACGAACACCTGGGTATTGAGCGATCAGAAGATCAACAGTCAAGCCTGCTCATACTCCTGCGAATCCAATCAATAACACTACCGTACAGTCCGGTCTCTTCGTCAGATATGTCGCATATCACAGCCTGGGGGTGGTATAACGTTAGACCCCAATAGCCTGATAAGTCATGCCGATACAAGGTCCATAACAGTTCGAGAAAATACTGGTAACACTTACCAGTAAATCTCAGCAATCCTAGCCAGTGATTTCATGTTATGGCCAATCGAGCATAGCGCAACATCAACTCGCAATACCGGGAGAGAAGAATCCCCTCCTATCGCTCATTGCCTCCATGTGACTCGGGACTGTACCCAAAAACCACCTTTTTGCACGATCTCTTGACTGTGGTATGGTGTAAATCAAAGAACAGTGGGAATCACACAAGACTCTATGACGATCTCGGGTCGACAGACTAACCTGTAGCAGTGTCACCAGAGAACTGTTGTCTGACGATAGGTATAATACCATCTAGAAGTTCTCGGCGAGTCCGTTCAATGTACCCAGTCTCCACTGATCACTCGTATACCTTCTCTGATGTCACACTAATGGATATGGGATCATCCACCGTCCATCACAGGGGTCGAGAAGCGTATACGCTAGTCTACTCTGGAGTCTCGATACTCCCACGACTAGGAACAATCTAAGGATGCACTTGACGACTACCTCTGCCCCACTAGTATGATCCACATCATAATCCTGGTAGTCATATACATATCCTAAGGGCTTTATCAACATGTGAGAGCAAGACAGCATCACATATACAAGTCAACATGTTAAGACAAAGAACAAACAGATAGCATACTATCATATCGAGCAAGAAAGTCCTCCCTATATATGTCCAAGCATCCACTACAATATACATCCCATGTACAGTAATGGCCTCTAGGGCATACATATAACTAACAGATAAATGCAAGCCGTTCTCATTTTTCTACACTTGATGTTCTTTCACTTAAGCTTCATGCTTCATGTTTTTATGCTCATGTCTTCACCTTCTTCTTCTTATTCTTGGTCTTTCTTTTAGCATAGTTCATGAGAGAAAAATTTAGTGATATATTCCTACATATCGACCATCTAAACCTAGCGAGTTCGGATCATCGGTTAGAGCCTCCTCCGGTTTCCCTCAGGTAGATCGTCTTCTGCAAGGGTGGTCGATTCTCAAGTGCAATCCCGACGGCTACAAGCTTGGTGGGGTGTTCCGTAATTAGGTGGACACGCGAAAAGGTTGTAGTTCTTCAACCCTTGCACTTTTAGTCAACTAGTTTAGGTCCATGGGCTGTATCTTGGGTTTTACGGGTGTTCGGTGATCGCTAAAGTTTTTGTTTTCCCTTCCGCCTTGGCCGCAGTTTCCGCGGCGCGGGCACCGAAACCCAACATGGTATCAGAGACACTCCATAAAGCTTAACTAGCTAGTTTGCACAAGTTTAGAGTTTCGATCGACGGATTTTTCCGAATCGCATTTCCATTTTCCATGCCCGTTGTTCGAATTTTAAAGTTGTTCAAAAATTATTTAGTTTACCTTAAAATTATGTGCAGGCATTTCTAGAGCACGGGAATAAAATTGGGCACATGATCCCAAATTTTGGCCGCGGAAAAGCCGCCTAACATACTCTTTGGCCGCGGTTTCGCGGTCCTATTTGGGCCATTGTGCCTCACTTTTTTGTAGTTCTCTAGTTTATAGAAATGTGATTTTTGGGATGTTTAGTTTTGGCCCAGATTTTTTTGACTACTGAATTGTGCTTGGGGCCAATACGGAAAGTTTTAATCGATCGAAATTTTGAATTCGTGCTTTTCAGTGCATATGTTATTTTCTGCAAACGTAAATATCATTGTACGGTACAATCCGACTGGTTGCTATATGTGCAATCAAACGGGTTTACGAACATGATATTCACGTTAATGTTCTGTGTTGCACTGATGTCATAGATGGATTGTCGTGATTGATAGCCTTGTGTGCAATGTTAGATGTACAGTTCAGATTCATTTGTATATTATTTATTGCGGGGCGAGCGTCCGACATGTGGACTGCCGTCACTGCCAGTTATGTATATTCTTTTATTGGGGCACGAACGGGTTGGGGTCGATATCACCGTTGTATATATATTTTCTTTTCTGTCCTAGGATTACCCTGCAGAGGAATGCTCGAATAGCCGAGTTCTAGAGGGCAACGGGCCCGCATCTCATAGCGTTGAGACCGGGAGGGCCTTACTCTAGAATTGGCGGACTACTCGCCGCACTCGTAGGGGTATAGGTTGACCCACGGAGGGGTAATCAAGTTACTAGATTCCGTAAAGTGTTGGGTGGTACATTTACTTTGTTGATTGGGGTTTCCTCACTTCGAGGATTTGCGGGTAACTTGCCGCACTCGTAGGGGTCTAGGATCTTCATTGCACTGGCTATCCACACGACCGAGGAACGTCGCGTCTTATTTATGGATCAAATGAAATGCGGGGCTCCTAGAATATCCGCTATTCCATAGTATTGTTCGCATGCTTGTGATGATTTTTATCTGCCTGTGATGACTATTATCTGCCTGCGATGTTGATATATATATATATATATATATATATATTGTATGTATGTATGTATGTATGTATGTATACATATTAGATGCTTCTATATGTTTTGCATCCGTGCTAGCCCTGCCCCCGCTCTGCCGTTAGTTAAGTAACCTAACGGTGCATGACGGGGCCCCATAGTGAATGCGAACGGCATATAAAAAGCATGTTATTTTGGTTGTTTCTTTTGTGGCTTGGAAACATAAAATGATGGGAACGCATTATCTGTATAATTCAAGGAAAAATAAACCTAAATGATGTTGTCGGAACCAATTTTAAAACTACTCGGTTTTTTTCAAAACTCATGATCGTATTCTTTTGCTTTGCATAGAGGTATTCGGTTAGGAATATGCCGCACTTCATTCTATGAGGGAAGAGCCTTAATCCTATCATTGGGAGTTCGCTCTTAAGCAAAAGTTTATGTTACTAGTTTTAAAAAGCAAAGCTTAAACCACTCCATTTCAAAGCCACTCGAGTTCCTTCAATGATATCAAGTTCATTACGTTAAATTTTTTCGCCAAAAACCAGTCGTAACCCTCCATCATTTCAGATAGGTAGCGTCTAGTATTCGTGCTATGTTTGTTGGCAAGCGTCAAGACATAGTGTACCATAGCTGAGTGCTACTTATCTGTTGCATGGATATGCGGTTGATCGGGACAGTCACACTGCTTTGTTGGCAAGCGTCAAGGGCTAGTGTGGGTAGGTTCGATGCAATCAAGATAATGACGGGTTGAACTAGGACCCTTGATTTGTTGGCAAGCGTCAAGGTCCTTGGGTCCTAGGGGCAAAAACCATATCGGAAGTTCCAAACATACGGGAAACTTGCCAGGCATGCGCATACCTTCTGAAGTATGGTGACTTGAGTGAATTCCGTCAGGTTATCACATAATGATAGTTGGATCCTGATTCCCACTGATGAGTATGTAATACTCCTCTGGAGAGTTTTCACTTCATAATTAGCTAACCCATCAGGTGTCTAGAAAGTGTTAACGAGGTTATGCCTCTGCAGAAACGGGGTTATTAATTGGGTCCATACGAAAGCACGGGGGACCTCCCTCAGAGTACCAACACTGGCCTGGCTGAACGGTTAGCGAACATATAAACTGTAAATGATCCTCACTAGTTCTCCTTTTAAGGTTTGAAGGAGAATTCGAGAAAACAGTGGGAGCCATCCTGATTAGATAAAGTGAAAACTAATCTGATCTTGATAGATTGCACGCTGAGTATTTCTTTTCTCTCTCTCTCTCTCTCTTTGGTACAACGACCCATGACTTACCTTAAAAACTCATGAACCAAGTTAACCGAACTCTCTTACACCCTTTGGCTTTGCCTTGTCTTGATTCACGACAAAGTCGCATATATCCCTGCTACTCTTACTTTACCCTTTACATTTCTTCAGAACACTTCGTATTACTACGATGA
Organism: Agapanthus africanus; assembly: GCA_030015575.1. NCBI lineage: Eukaryota > Viridiplantae > Streptophyta > Magnoliopsida > Asparagales > Amaryllidaceae > Agapanthus > Agapanthus africanus. Next base: position 386,453,821 of record CM057349.1, on the reverse strand, counting down.
TCCATATCGTTTGGAACGGCCATCGTATAGTTACATACAAACTCGAAAAAGTTACTTTATCAAGGATGGCTACAGGTTCTAGAGAAATTGAATAGAATTATTCGGTTGCCTCTTCCCTTTACCTTCTCTCAGGTAGCAAGAGCTCCTTGCATTAGGAGAGTACACCTGTTATGTTTATTGTATAGTTTTCTTCCAAACGTTAGGCTTATGCCAAAAGGTAGGGAAGAAAGAAAACCAATTAGCCTAAGGACGGTGTACAGAAGGTAAGATATAGAGATACATAAAGGGATTGAAGCGAGAGCAAAGGAAATTGCGACTACTGTCATAAATCTGGATAATGGAAAAGGGATTACTAAGAATACCTGACCATCCCCTATGAAGCATTTTCATATTTCGGTTTTTCTGTGTACATGTAATAGAGAATTGTTTTCCTAATAAATTCTGACTTGAGGATATGTATTTACCAGTTTTGGATCTCACATCTGTACGGTGTTACAGATGATGGGTAGGAGTAGAATATTGGGAAATGAGTGATTTGATCCTCAAATATCGGAATTCATTGCAATTGGTGATATTGGATAAGATCGCCTGGTTTTTTCCTGACGGCAAATATTTGGTTTTGAATAACCGTTGTTATGCACCAAATTTTAAAATGAAATATCTGTACCTTTATTTTTATAAAATGAGATATACATTTTGAAAATTATGTTGTAAACATATGCTTTTATCAGTTGAGGATAAGGTAAGGTGCATTGAATAACGGTGTAAGACATTCTTAACCAAGATACAGTCTTCAATTTACAAAACACAGAATTTGAGTTGATATACTCTTGAGACTTATACATGAAAATGTATGTTGTCCAGTGTCCTTCAGGACAAGGGGTTGGTACTCTTACTTCATTCAGGTTTTCCTATGAGTTCTCTGGTTTTAGACACGCATTCGTAGTAATGCAAGGTTAAAGATCTTGAGAAGTTTATAGGTATAAGAATAAAGTAGAGAACCATACGTTGGAAGTATCGGGATTTTTCAAGATGATCAAAGATGTAGATACTTATGCTAGGTGTTCCATCATGGTAATATCAAGAACTTGATTCTCTCACAGGTTACTCATCCGTGGACGCGCTCCATGATAAGTAATGCTGTATTGGCACTTTTCCATTAGGTAATATGCATTGGAAACAGTTGCATGATATTTTGAATCTGGTTCCATCTAAATTAGTGCCTTGATTCTATATGGATGTAGAATGGTCTCATATCTTAAGGTTGTTAAGCTACAGAGTTATCTGGTTTCTATTTAAAAGCAGAATCCGGATAAACTCGAGGCACGCTTCGGTAATGGCGGTTAGTAGATTATCCCAAGTACTCGCTAGGATTTTGTTTTTACCATTTCCAAGATCATTAGTTACAATGTTCTTGACTTGCCATCATTTTATAAAAGGAATCTTTTTGCAAAAGAAACTAGTGAGAGTATGGTAAAATTGGAAGTGATTCCAGAACCACAAACAGTTACCGAAAATTTAATAGAACCGAAGGATTTAATTGGACTTGACAAACCGATAGCCACTCCGCAGATTTTAGTAGGTGATCTCAGACACCCAAGAGATACTTCAGTTTTCTTGTAGACGGTGACAAAGAGGTCAGCGTCATGGTGATAATGACCCTACTAGTTATCAGTGGGTCATAGGAAGTGGTAATTTCCAGGTGACCAGATATTTCATACCCGAGATGGACTCCACGCACTTCAGCAAATTATGGATTTTGGATTTTGCTGGGTGCTACTAAAGAGGTAAAACCCATTAGGTGCAAGTAGATCTTTCGAGATCTGTGCAGTTGGAAAGGTGCTAACCTAATAAGACTAGACTTGTTGTAAAGAGTTTTCATCAAATACCCGTTGTGGATTGTGATGAGATTTTTATTTCAGTGTCTATGCTGAAGTTCGTACAGATATGAATTGGCACTGCTATTCTCCCTACTTGTTATCAGCAGGTCATAGGAAGTGGTAACTTGCAGGTGACCGGGTATTTCATACCCGAGATGGACTCTACGTACTTTAGTAAGTCATGGATTTTGGACTGTGATGGGTGCTTTTGAAGGGGTAAAACCCATTAGGAGCAAGTAGATCTTTCGAAATTGTTGCAGGTGGAAAGGTACTTACCTAATAATGCTAGACTTGTTGAAAAGAGTTTTCATCAAATACCCGTTGTGAATTGTGATGTGAATTTTGCTTCAGTGTCTACGTTGAAGTCCATATGGATATGATTTGGCACTGATACAGTTCATGGCTATGATATCTGGCAGGGGGTGACTATAACGTTTTTCTAAATAGGATTTTGGAAGTGCACATGTATATGACTCTGCCAGAGGATTATCGTAGTCAGTGGGAGCAGCGAAAGGTGTGCAAGTTGCTTATGTCTATTCGTAGACTGAAGCATGGATAGCAGAGACGGATCATCTGTTTTGATGTTACAGACAAGGTGATTGATTTCATCAAAACAAAAGATGGACCTAGTAAGAAGGATGTAGGGAACACTATCCTGGGATTTGGATGACATATTCTGTTAGTTATATGTATGCCCTAGGGGCCATTACTGTACATTGGATGTATATTGTAGTGGATGCTGGGACATATATAGGTAGGACTTTCTTGCTCGACATGATAGTATGCTATCTGGTTGCTCTTTATCTTAACGTGTATACTTTCTGTCTCTCTGATTACATGTTGATAAAGCCCTTTAGGATGTGTACCCGACTTCCAGGACTATGATGCAGATCATACTAGTGGGGCCTGGGTAGTCCATGAGTACATCCTTGAAATGTTCCTAGTCGAGGGAATATCGAGACGGGGCATCGATATTCCAGAGTAGACTAGCGCATATCTTCTCGACCCATGCGATGGGCGATGGATGATCCCATATCCATTAGTGTTTGACATCGAAGATGGTATGCGGGTGCTCAGTGGAGACTGGGTACACTGAACGGACTCGCCGAGAACTCCCAGATGGTATTATACCTCACGTCAGATGGCAGTTCTCTGGTGACACTGGTACAGCTTAGTCTGTTGACCCGAGATCGTCATAGAGTCTTGTGTGTCTCCCACTGTGCTTTGATTTCCACCCTACCACGGCTCTACTGAGTCATGCAAACAGGTGGTTTTTGGGTACATTCCCGATTCACATGGAGGCAATGAGCGATAGGAGGGGATTTGTCTCTCCCGGTATTGGGGGTTGATGTTGCGCTATGCTCGACTGGCCATAACAGGAAATCCCTGGCCAGGGTTGCAGTGACCTACTGGTAAGTGTTATCAGTAGTTTCACACATGTCATGGACTTTACGTCGGCATGACTTATCGAGCTATTGGGGTCTGACGTTTACCACCCCTAGGCGAGATATGCGACATATCAGACGAACAGACCGGACTATACGGTAAGTGTTACTAGTTGGATTCACAGGAGTGTGAGCGGGCTTGCTCGTCGATCTTCTGATCGCTCAATACCCGGGTGGCCGTTACGTTTAGCAGACCGCTTGCGGCTTGTGGGTGTTTGATATGATCATCATCTGCTGCCGGCGTATTAACGAGTCTTTAGAGTCCTACACAGAGGTTTCCTAGCTCAAGCGAAACGAAATAGGAGCGCATATGAGATATGTGCGGGACCGAGAATAATGCGTGTATGTGATACCGTATTTCATTCTCGTGATGAAAGTGTCGAATGGTTGTATGCGATATAACCTAGTTATCGAATCAAGGATTGACTCGATAAGCCAATACATTGGATACTAGCCGGTTATATGCGACATGACCGGATCATTGAATCAAGTGTTGATTTAATGATTTAATGTATAATTATATATTTGATATATTACTTTGCATTAACTAGTATTGGTTCACTTTAAATGGATTTACTCACTTGGTTTGTGCATATTGTATATGTGATATATTTTGTGCACATGATTGTATCATGTTTGATGATACATTCTAGCTTGGGTTTATGTAAAGAATTGACCATGGTTATATGAATGGTTAGGGTTTCTTTTTTATTTACTTATTCATTTGTATATTCTTTTTGTTTATTTTGGGCAAAAGAAAAAGATAAAGAGAAAAGAATGGTTGCTAGTTTTGTTTTTAGTTGAAGATTCTTGAAGCATTGACTTAGTCACCATTCTTGTCTCATGCCTAAACCTAACCACTCATCTAACCTTAGTTAAATCTCTACACTAAACCATGGTTGAAGAAATGATAAGTATTCATTTTATTTTCTTTTTTAAAAGAACTTATCATATCATCTTCTTCTTCATCATCTTCTTCTTCCATGAAGAAAGCTTGCTACATCAATGGTGATTGATGAAAAAGTGTGAGAAATCCAAAACTAAAGTCTACCCACTTCCTATTTCTTCATCCTCTACCTCTTGCCAAGTAGTATAGGGTGTTTCCTTCACAAGTTTTCATGGCTTGGTGAAGGTGGAGCTTGATCTAGTGATGCCTCGACGTAGATCATCTTCGGCACGTTGTCGATGACCTAGCCCGCCTTTTTCTCCGATAAAACTACCGTGAGAGTCATGGTTCGATTTGGACAGTGGAGAGGACTTCATCACGGAGCCTAGGAGGTGGAGGACCGGATCTACAAAGGTTGTAGCCCCTTTCCTTTAGCTATATTTCTGTTTACTTGCTTGCTTCGCCTATACTTCTAGCCAACGATCCGTTCTAAGGTTTCTCGGCACCGTAATTTTTTAGAAATTGGCATGGATGATGCCTTGTGAGACCTCACTAGGGTGCCTAGGAACCTTTCATATTCCATATAGGAAGAGATTTTCCTGTCTACAATCGGTCAAATTTTGGTTGTCACACAGTATTTTCTCCATATTGGATATGGATAGTATATCAGAAATTCTGGTGACTAGATCTAGATTTGGGAAGTTTCCCAATCAGGTACTTGGAAAACATTCTAAAAGTATTTTTAGAATGGACAACTCCTGGCGTGGTGGTGTACCCGCAGGTGATGGAGTCACCCTCTCTAAAAAGGATGTCTTTGTTGGATATGTATGCCTTAGAGGCCATTATTGTATATGTATACATGTAGATGCTGGGGATATGTTTATACATGACGATCTTGCTCAGTTATATAGTATATTATTTGAGTTATCTTTATCGGGATATGTGTATTTGTTTCTATTGATGTTTTATCCAGCTTGCACATATTGATAAAGACTCGATACAGTAGTATACTATTATGGTTTGACTTTATCTTAACATGTACATATGTTATATATGTCGACCACATGTTGATAAAGCCCGTAGGATCTTGCTTGACTACCAACATTATGATGGCGATCATACTTGTGGGAGCTGGGTAGTCTAAAAGCACATCCTTAAATGTCCCAAGTCGCGGGAGTATCTAGATCGGGCATCGATACTCCATAGTAGACTTGCGTGTACGTTTCTAGACCCCTACGATAGGCGGTGGTTGGTCCTACAATTATTGGTGTGATCATCTAAGATTGTATACGGGTGCTCACTGGGGGTGAGCACACTGGACGGACTCACTGAGAACCTCTAGATGGTATTATACCTATCGTCAGATAACGATTCTCTTGTGACATGTGTACAGGTTAGTATTTGGACCTGAGATCTTCATTTCTCTTGTATGAGTTCCCACTGTGCTTTGATCACTACCTTACCACGGCTCTACTGCATCATGCAAACGGGTTTTGGTTGGGTACAATCCCGAGCCACAAGGAGGCAGTAAGTGATTATCAGGGATTCGTCTCTCCAGGTATTGAGAGTTGATATCATACTGTGTTCGATTGGTCAGGACCATAAGACCTTGGCCAAAGCAGTTAGGATTTTCTGATAAGTTGATCAGTAGTTTCCCGGATTGGTCCTGAGCCAAATCAGCACGAATTATCGGGTTATTAGGATCTAACGCTTACAACCCTAGATCCGGTATGCGATACTCTTAGATGAAGAGACTGGACTGTACGGATATTGCCATGGATAGGCTCAGTAGGGATCCGGATGAGTTTACTCATCGGCCTTCCTTTTCGACAGGTACCCGGGTAGCCGTTACGTACAACTAGGGCCGCTGACGTACCTGTGGTTATGGATTTATCCAGTAACACACTGCCAGCGTACTGTCGAGTCTTTAGAGTCACACATAGAGGGTTTCCCTACTTCGGGCGAAAAAATGTAGAGGCCGTATGGTTTTATGGCAAGGTTCGATCACATACGTATACTTGTGCATGTATGATGTTCGGGCGAATAATACTAGCGGGTTTTGGTTTAAGCCGGATCCTAGTATTATATTGTTGGATTATTTTCATCTCTTTTATATTCGTATTTTTCGGAATACGGATACGGGTATGTATATACGGATGAGGGGTATTCTTGTAATTTTTGACAAGAATGCTTCTAGAAGAAGACACCTCATTTGTTATTTAATCTTTTTGATTAAATTTTAAATGAGGTGGAGGTATGAGGTGTTAACTTTTATTAAGTGAAGCATGGCTACTTGATGACTCACTTAGTGAGTCATGGATTACTATTGAGATAAGGTGGTATCTAGATATTTTGTGGCAAATATCTAGATATTTTGTGGTAAATATCTTTGCTTAATACTTATCAAACATGAGCCATTATTCACTACGTAATATCTTTCACACACTCTCTCCTCCAAGATCTCTTCTTCTTCCTCTTACCCTAACTTGTCTCATGAGTTGAGAATCCTAGGGTTCAAGAGACTAAAAAAAATCCTAATCACTCTCTACATCATCTATGGTACTTAGATTTGCATACTAAGTAACCTTGTTACCTTGGTTTAAAAGTAGGAGCTCAAAGTAGACACTCTCGGGTGGCTCATCTTCGATGTGAGGAAGCCATCGATCAAGCTTGATCATGGAGGCCACTAGGAGCATGCTAAAGGAGAGGAGTGAAAACCCGAAGGACATGAGCCTGTTGGTATATACTCTCTTCATAGTAGATAGTTTCTTTAGCTGCTAGTTAGGTTTATGGTAGATCTAGTTTAGGGTTATTCTAGCGCCAAGTTTACATCATTAGAAAAAATTTGTTCCGTAATCGGCCACGGATGATGGTCAGGGCGTTAGCATAACCTTTAAGTCTTTTAGACTGATGAAAAGAGGACTGGCATGAATGACATATTATTTGCTTAAGCAATTGAGTCAATCATGAAATGTCATGTACAACACCATATATTGCTTTTGCATTAGTTGCAACAAGCATATATTAATCCAATCCTCGAGAAACAAAGGAAAGCAGTAAAGAACATAAGAGGATATTCTTGGTATAAGATAATGGAAGCCTTCTCTGGGAAGCGGTTATCAGTTTAGGCATCCAAGGTGACCTGGATGACAGAGATGCTATCAGAGTCTTGAGTTTAGCGTCTTCTGAGGATCAGTGTATTGAATAGTGTTCCAATAGGGATACTGAGGTAATCATGGTGCACGATGCCGGTTATAACTCAACAGAGGATACAGCCCAAGAAGTTTGTTGGATGGAGTTGTTCATTGATGAACTTGGTCCCATCAGGTATCCAGACAAATTCTTAAGGCAGGGTATCACTCATTTTGAGAGATTGTTGATCCATGCAAAGTTGAGATATAGAAGGATGAAGTTGAAATATTGTAGCGATTCTACTAACTGAGGCTATTTCTTGAACACATTAAGTTTCAAAAATACGGTTTGCGAAACTGATAAGTAGAGAAATTGGGTATTCGGTAGCACACGAGCTGTGGGTATGCGATACCGCAATAATTGGCCTTTGGAGGGTGTTTTTTGTCACCCCATTAAGATGGGAATATGCACCGCTTGTCAGGCGTACTACAGACTCCCTCTGCCTAAGGTAGGCCGGGGTTTATTGATTGTGAGAATCCGAATCTCCGGCAGTCGCGGACTAAGTTGCGGTTAATTACCCCTCGCCTTTGAAGCGAAAGAACCTCTGATTAACGGATCAACTAGTCATGCAAACTCAATGTGCAGTGCTTTTGTATATGTTTTTGGAAGTATCGGGGGCCCCACAGAGTTTACGGCGGTCCTGCTACCGGATAGCGAGCTGGGGGTCAAAAGGTTAGCAGCCCCCTTATGGGGTGTGGGGAAACGCCCCGGTAGAAATTTTTTCTAACGGGGAAGGTATTTTTAGTGTGGAGTGCATGCGAAAAGAAGGGCGAGGAGCGTCCTAAGGATGCGTGCGTGGCACTTAGGCACTGGGCGCCCGCGGGCCACGTGATTCGCACGTGGACACTGGACACCAGTGGGCCACGTGCGAGGTGCGTGGGCACTGGGCGCCAGTGGTTCACGTGCTTAGCAGGTGGGCGCTGGGTGCCAGCGGTTCACGTGTTTAGCACGTGAGTGCTGGACGCCTACGGAAAAGAAGGAGGGGGATTTAGCCCCAGGATTAGCAGTTAAACTCCGAGGGAATTTGGAAACTCCCAGAAAAGGGGAGGATTTTTATCTTTATGGAGTTAAACTCCCAAAGGATTTTGAGTGGAGTTAAACTCTAAAAGATTTGGATTTAGTGTTAAACTCCTAAAAGATCTAGATTAGGAGTTAAACTCCTTTGAGGATTTGGGTCTTGGAGTTGAACTCCCCAAAGATCTTCAGAGGTGATTAAAAGGGACCCCTTTCTTCTCCCCTTTAGCCCTAGATCTTCACTTGAGTCTGGTATTTTTCCTAAAGTAGACTACGACCAATAACAGATGAATATTGATCCGCATGATGTCGCATACCAGTTCAAGCGGAGTTCAAGGCAAAATGCCACTGCTGAATATCTGGAAGAGAAAAGAAGAGTTTTTGAGAAACCAAGTGTACCAAACAGAAGATAAAAGCAACTGGTAGATGACCTGAAAAGATGGACCCAAGACTCCACCATATGACCACGGAACCGCGGCCAAACAGGTACTTCTGCCGCGGTTCCGTGGCCGTGCAGTGCACGTGTCGGTGGCAGTGTCGGTGCTTTGACTCGGCTCTCTTGAGATAGTTTTGTAATTTCGTGTATAGATCAGAATGTAAACCTAGGGTTTTCCTATCTATAAATAGGAGAGCTCAAAGCCAAATTATGTGTGCCTCTTTGGAGGATGCCTCTCTTTAGGTTTTATGCCTCTTTTGAATTCTTAGATCTAAATTTTAATTCCAATTGTAATGCATTGTTGAAAGGTCATCAATAAAGTAAGTTTTTTTTATCTCGCATTCTTTTTATCTGAATTTTAATTCCTGCAAATTTTTTTATCTGTTATTTTATTATCTGCAATTTAGATCATCTATTAAAATAAAAAAATGAATTTTATTGTTATCTTCCTAATGAGTGAGTAATTCTTCACTTGTTAGGGATAGGAGAGGGAAGGTTTGAGAGAAGAAAATCTCTCTCACTCCTTTCTTTGCCCAAAGAAATTTAAATACGGACTCCTTTTAATTCAACCATAATCCGCTCACTACGGCACCCTATCCTAAATGATAGCGGTGATTCCCTAGTTAGACCGGTTGTGGTTGAATTAACTGGAGGTTAGGGCTAAGAGCCAAGAACGGACGGGCAAGGACTGTTCCCCGTCGAAAGACGCGGCGAAGACGCGGCGAACGTCTTGCCTGAAATTCGGGGCAGATGCTAATTGGTGTTATCCGTCCACCTCTCCGAAGATACCAAGTTGACTTATGGCACCATGTATCGAAGGTTTAAACGGATGCGGCTGATGTAGCAGACTTTGTCAGATTCCTCCTCACGGTGAGGGGTTTTTGATTGTGGGGACGCTCTTCCCTGCAGGCGCAAGCCCATGCAGTTAATTACGCTACCGCATCGCGGTAACAACTTTATTCTTCTCCGGATGGTTACTTCGTGTCGTGGGTGCTTGTTTTGTTTGTGGTTGCCCGTGGATTGTATACGAAGACTAATTTATGTTGTCGCCAGTAGGGCGTGGATTAGTCCAAATCCGTATCTTCTTAGATTTGGGTTTGGGGGTTGGGTTTAAGGATATGTTAGCCTCGTTTGAGAATAAGATCGACTTAAACGTTTGTTAAGGATACGCTAGTCTAATTTTTAGACTAAGATCAACTTAACAGGAACGTCTAGATCCAACAAGAGAACAATTAGACTCCGTTGTTTAGTTTAGAGACATTGCGGTCGATTAGTTTAAGGACATTACGGTCCAATGTTAGTTTAAGGACATCTCGGTCCAGGTTAAGGACATCGTGGTTCGTGGGTTTAAAGGGACCCCACAGTCCGGTTTAAAGAAATCGTAGTCTATGAAGTTTAAGGACATCATAGTCTATGAGTTTAAGGACCCCACAGTTCGTAAAATGTGTGGTTGTCAGGACCCGTCACCTCTCTGAAGACGTCGAAGGATTACAACGACAAGTATCATAGGAGTAAAGAGATGTACCCTCGAACCGGTGTGAATTGGTCGGAAGATCTGTAGTCTATTTTGCGATAAGATCTGTTAAATATTCGTGAGCAGATGGGCTCAATTAATACGAGTTGAGGACTTATGGCCAATTTTGGGCTAAGTCCAGTAAGATTAAAATGTTTTAACATTTTATTGTTCTGGGCTGTTGAGCATTTACTTGGGCATGGCCCTTTTAATAATGCTGAGCATTTGATCCTGACACATCTTTTGTCTTGTACTGAATGGATAGCATTCATCAGAACAATGTGTGTTCTGACAGCGCGCCACGTGGCGTGCTAGGCGCTTTGCGCCAATTAAAGAGCACATGTCGCTTCTGCCAAGTAGCGCACACGAAAATAACACGTGTCGCGCTTAGCGCTAAGCTCCAGATTATAAGCGCATTGCGCTTTCAATTTGTGAGCGCATTGCGCTAGTTCAGTGGCGTACCAGTGAATGACACGTAGCACGCTTGGCGCTGAGCGCCGGCCCATGAGCGCAGTGCGCTGTTTCAGAAGCGCAAAGCGCAAGTTGTGTCTATGGTTGACACATGGCACGTTTTGGCGCTGAGCGCCGGTCCAAGGAGCGCAAAAGCGCAGTTCATAAGTGCAAGGAACTTTTCAGTAGCGCAAAGCGTATTTGATCAAATTTATGATCAGAGAACAAGTTTATGTTCTTTCTTTTAAAGGAGGCTTTGCCTTAAGATTCGAGAACAATAGTTCTTACTTTTGAAAGGGGTTTGCCTTTGTAGATCAATGATCTGTGAATGAAGTAAATACTTCTTTTGTGATGAGATCTTTTGATCTCTTTTTTTATCAAAGACCTTGGTCTTTTTTAGATCTATGATCTTTTTTTAGAAGATAGTTCTTCTTTTCATAAGATGATTTCATCTCTGTGTTCATTGCTCATGTTTTTTACCTTGAAGAAATGATCTTCTTTTTCTGAAAGCTTGCTTTTCTTTCATTGAGTTTTCTCAAAATTTGTGGGGGGTTTCTCTATATCAGACTTGAAGTCTTGGGACCTTTATATAGGGCAAGTTGATTTGTTAAATCAATTAAAGAGATCTTTCTCTGAATGATTTGGGGATGTTTCCCCACCGTTGGATTTTTGATCCTAAAGCTTCTGTTTTACAAAAGGTAATCTTCTTATTTTTAACAAGATTGGAAAAATCTTTCCGTAACAGAATTTTAATTCTGATTAATTAATGATTTATCATTATTAGATCTTTTAATCTAACGGTGGGGAATTTTTAATTCCAACGCTAGCGCACCTACGTTTGACACGTGACGCGCAGCGCAGAGAGCAGAGCAACCTGTGCTAGCGCACCTGTGTTTGACACGTAGCGCGCAGCGCAGAGCGCTGGATCTAAAGCGTTGTTTCAACAGAGGTATATTTTCACCTTCCTTTTAAGTCAAACTTGTAATCCTCAGAACTTTCATTTCCCTAGTCTTTATAATCTGAAGGAAAGCTTCTTTCTTTTCCTGCCTCCAATGAATCCTTTCGGTTATGGCTTGTAACCGTCCACATGCTCGCCGACAACCATGGGAAGTGCCTATCCAGGACATTGTTCCTCATTTTGCTGCGCGCTTGGTGGATCCTTCTCTTACGGATGACCAATGCGACGTAGCGCTATACGAGCTCTTGACTCGTGTAGGGTCTCCTCTCCCCCCACACTCTATTTGGTTTCGGATGATCCTTGCGTCTGTGCTCGCTGATATTCTCCCTCCTCTAGCAGAGATGTCCTCGACAATGCTCGATGCTGCTGAAGACAATATCGAGTGCTTCTTCGAGGCGCATTTGATCACTAAAGCCCTGAGGGATTGCTCTGTCCATTTGCTGAGCCAGATACGGACTCGTCGGGTCGTTATCTCCACTTTCTCTGGTGAGTGCGGCGTTGATCGATGGATGGCTACTCCTCGAAAGGATCGCCGTTTTGACATGGTGGAGAAGACGGAGAGGGAACTGGACAATCTCATTCATAGCTTTGCAAACCCTTATCCTTTTGATCCCATGTTTGGTGATCTGTTTACATTGTACTAATAAAAAGATGTCTAATTAAGTATTTCATTATCCTCCTTTATTTTTAATTCTTTGTTATTCCTTTGTAAGGCGCTTATGCGCTGCATAATTTAATTTGCTATAATCAGGTGCAAGTAATTCTTGCAAGGGTGAAGCGCTTCTGGCGCTTAGCGCTCTCATGCTTTGCACGTGAGTGCCGATTCAGAGTCTTTGACTCTTATTGCAGGCGCATTTGATGTTAGCACTTTTCATGAAGCGTTGCTTCGTTTTCCAATCTTGGAAACAGAGCTTTGCTCTAATTGGAGGTGCACAGCGCAGAGCGCAGCGCAGCCCGTGCTAGCGCATCCGTGTTTGACACGTGGCGCGCAGCGCGCCTAGCGCTGGATCTGAAGTATTGCTTCAATTTTTGACTTTTGAATTTCAATACAGAGCTTTGCTCTGATTGGAGGAAACAGAAGCGTCACTTCAATTCAAATCTTGGAATTTAAACAGAGGTTTGCTCTGATTGGGGAAACAAATGCCCCCTCACCATTACGCTTATGTGGCCTACACGTGAGTGGGGCAGGGGTAGCATCTTAGCCGTTGGATCAACTTTTGGAAGTTGAAACGGCTCTCACTACCTATAAATAGGGCCTTTGGCCCTCTGCGATGACTATTGTTCATCTCCTTGTTTTCTGAGATTCTCCCACAGAGTATAACTCTCTTGTTTAAGGATTTTTTAAAAGAGTCAAAACTCTGTTAGAACCTAGGTAAAGTTTAAAACTTTCAATAAATTAGGGTTTTACCCATTAACAGAGCCTTGCTCTTTATAGATCTTTGATCTAAAGAAAACCCATTTTAGGGTTTCATTAATAGAGCTTTGCTCTCTTCAGATCATGAACCCATAGATCTAAGGAGATCTTTTCTTGGGGTTCCTGATGGGTTACTTCATCTTCCTCGCAGAGCATGGCTCTTAGCATTCTCGGGGAATTTCTTTAAATTCTTCTCATAATTAACTTTGACATATGTCACTCCTGTCTAAGGAGCATTGCTCTCGAGGAGTTTAACTTCTAGACCCGAGGGCTCGCTCATTAAATGAGAATCTCCTTTTTCAAATTTTTCAAGTTTCATAATTAGGATTTGTTTTCTCCATGGGGATATTAAGGGTCGTTTAAATCTCGTATCTGTTTTGTTTTCCCTCATTACTAATCTTTTAATGGTGTTTCTTTTCAGGCACTATGGTTGTTCATTTATACAGTCTGAACGAGTTCATTACTTATGAGGATATCCGCGTACAGGGTCGATGCCAAAACCAGGAGTTTACAGATGCCCAATGCACAGAGGTTATGGAGCGTCTGTATGCACGCGTCGGTTGGCTGCTTCCTCGCCGTTCTGCTCTCTAGAAAATCGTAGTGGGAGCAATTTGGATAGCACTTCCGGGGCTTCACGAGGCCATGCCGCTTAACGCGCTGGATGATGCCGAAGACAAGGTGCATTCAGTGTTCCTGTCGGGGCTGATCTCGAAGAAGTGGCGAGATAACCTCATTGATATTCTGCATCAAACTTTCCAACAGACGACGATAATCGCTTCTTATCGAAGGGGGACATTGCCGAGGATCTCGACACTCGTGAGCGTGAAAGGATGCACATGAGAATGGTCAGAAAGGCCAGAAAGATTCTAGACGGCCTTACTTTCGAATTCCTCAATCCATACCCTGGATCTGAGGTTCTACCATTGTAATCATTTTGATGATGTTTTCATTTACTGCTTTCATAATTGTAAGAACTTTTCAAAGTATGAATGGCAGATTTCTCATTTCAGCTTGTTTTATTTTATGGACTAAATCTTTTGCACATGCATGAACGGGTATGCTTCGAACACTTAATCAAATGCAAATCAAGTGTTCTCCTTGTCACTTTCTTCTCTTTTCTGTGTTGTTGGTGTGTCTCTTTGGAAAATGTAGCCTGTAGATGATAAAGAGCATTCTGTCTTGAATTCTTTGAGAGGTAGTGACGGCTTAGGAAGCAGGTTCAGATCTGCTACCTTGGACTTTTCAACTCCATAGCCGTGAGGGTCTCATGAAGACTTTTCTCCCTACGAGTCGTGAGGATCTCGTAATTGTAATTTCTCCTTAGGAATCGTGAGGATTGCTAAGTGTGTTTTCCCTTTATAAGTCGTAAGGATCTTATAAGAGAGTTTTCTTCCTTACGAATCGAGAGGACCCATAAGTGTTTAATGAGATTGACATGTAGATGACGTATTTCCGTGACGGGGTCATGTGGATGACGTATTTCCGAAACGGGGTCATATGGATGACGTATTTCCGAGACGGGGTCATGTGGATGACGTATTTCCATAACGGGGTCATATAGATGACGTATTTCCGCGACGGGGATATGTGGATGACGTATTTCCGAGACGAGGTCATATAGATGACGTATTTCCATGACGGGGTCATGTGGATGACGTATTTCCGAGACGGGGTCATGTAGATGACGTATTTCCGAAACGGGGTCATATGGATGACGTATTTCCGCGACGGGGTCATGTGGATGACGTATTTCCGTGAATGGGCCATGTGGATGACGTATTTCTGAGACAGGGTCATGTAGATGATGTATTTCCGATACAGGGTCATGTGGATGACGTATTTCCGAAACGGAGTCATGTAGATGACGCATTTCCGCAACGGGGTCATGTGGATGACGTATTTCCGAGACGGGGTCATGTGGATGATGTATTTCCGAAACAGGGTCATGTTGATGACGTATTTCCACGACGGGGTCATGTGGATGACATATTTCCGAGACGGGGTCATGTAGATGACGTATTTTCGAAACGGGGTCATATGAATGACGTATTTCCGCGACGGGGTCATGTGAATGACGTATTTCCGTGACGGAGTCATGTGGATGACGTATTTCCGAGACGGGGTCATGTAGATGACGTATTTCCGAAATGGGGTAATATGGATGATGTAGTTCTGCGACGGGGTCATGTGGATGACGTATTTCCGCGACGGGGTCACTTGGATGACGTATTTCCTGTAAGTCTATGGTAGCGCCCCGGCCGTCATTCTGACGCCAAACGCGGAACAAAAACTTTTATAACCGGCGCTATCGCATACTATAACCCGGATCTTGCTATTAACGCTAAACTAACAAACTGTAAAGAGGTAGAAAGGCTATACCGATCGATCCGAGTCCTTCGGTCTTTAGCCATCATCCCACGCTCCTCGCGGCAACTCCGATCTCTCGTCTTCTCATCGAGGTGGCACCACGTCAACGGATCTTTAAACGGGCTCCCGTCTCTATACCGAGGCAACTCGGTCATATAGTCTTCTAAAAGAAATGACCAAGATGAAGCAGAGAATGAGTAGAATACTTTGCCTCAAACACCCTAGGGTTCTCATCACATGAGAGGGTTAGGGTAGAGGTTGAAGAAGATGCTTAGGGTTTGAAAATGGTGAACTCAAGAAACTCAAGAGAGCAAAAGAACTCAAGCATATAAAACTTCTCTTTTTTTCTTTTTATGTGAATAGATGAATGAGGTTCACATCTTTTATCAAAAACCAAAAAGAAATATCTAATGAAAATATCTCCTCAAATATCTCTTCACAAAACAAAACACATTAATTCCTTAATGACTCACTAGATGACTCATTACATGAGTCATTAGTGAACATTCTAAAATTAATGTGTCATCCATAATGAGTCACCATTTCCAAAACCAAATAATCATTTAAACCAAAATGATTAATCCAAAAAGAAATTCATCTTCTAAAATATTCTCGTAACGGATTACGATAATACCCCTCACCTGTATATACATACCTGTATCTGTATTCCGACCGAATATGAATACGAGAGAATAAAATATTCCGACTCAATATAATACATGGATCCGGCTTAAACCAAAGCCCACCAGTATTATCTATCCGAAATATGACACGTGCGTAAACGCACGTGCATTTTCGAACCCTGCTATAAAACCATAAGGCCTGTACAACATTTCGCCCGAACTTAGGAAACTATCTGTGGTGGACTCTAAAGACTCGTCAGTACCCTAGCAGTGGGTTTAACCACAAGCACGTCAGCGGCACTAGCTGTGCGTAACGGCTGCCCATGTACTGACCTGAAGGGAAGCCGATGAGCAAACTCATCCTGGAACCCTACTGAGCCTATCAGTGACAATATACATAAAGTCCTGTCCGTTCATCTATGAGTATCGCATATCGGGCCTAGGGGGTTGGTAACGTCAGACCCCCAATAGCGGTATAAGTCGTGTCGAAGAGTAGCCCTGAATACCCTAAGAAACTACTGGAATACCTACCAGTAATTCTCGCCTGCCTTGGCCAAGGACTTGGTGTAATGGCTCTCCTAGACACAGCACGATCTCACACCAATACCGGGAGAGACGAATCCCTGGCCGATCCGCTCACTTGCCTCCATGTGGCTCGGGACTATACCCAAAAAAGACCTGTTTGCATGACTCCTTTGAGCTTTAGTAGGGTAGAAATCAAAGCACAGTGGGAACTCACACGAGACAAATGACGACCTCAGATCGATGAACTAACCTTTAAACATGTCACCAGGGAACTACTATCTGACGCTAGTTATCATACCAACTAGCAGGTTCCCGGCGAGTCCTGTCCGGTGTACTCATAACCCAATGAGCACCTGTATACATCTTAGGTGATCCAACTGACACCAGTGGCTTGTGAGACCGGCCGCCGCCCCTCGTCGGGGTCTCAACTGTATACACTAGTCTACTCCGGAGTATCGATGCCATGTCTCGAAACTCCCTGACTAAGGACCACTTTTAAGGATGTGCTTATGGACTACCCAACTCTCACGTATATGATCGCCATCATACTGTTGGTAGTCAAGCAGGATACTAAGGACTCTATCAACGTGTAATAGTGATCATGTCACCTAAAGCTATAAACGACTGATAAAGGCAAATCAGATAGCATACTATCATCTCGAGTAAGACTGTCCTACCGGTATAGGTCCTCCTTCAATCATTGCAATCACGTACCTGCGATCCAATAATTGACTTTGAGGGTACTATATCCAACAATCTCCCACTTGCAGTTAAGACTAATTATTGCGATGTCGCATACTCACAGCCCATGTGATACCGAACATCCAACTCCTCTACTAATCAGTTTCACAAAGCCTGTGTGTAAAACTCTTGTGTTCAAGAAATAGCCTCAGTGAGTGGATCCGCCCTGATGTAACTTTCTGTGTCTCTCTTAATCTCAAGTTCACGGAGAAAGCCATCTCTCAAATTGAGCAATATCTGTCCTAGAATATGTCTGGATATCTGATGGGACCTAGTTCATAAATGAACTCCAAATCTAAACTTCTTAGACTGTATCGACAACTGAACCTAATCAGTGTCCAGCACCCTCCCACAGTATCCTCTTGGACCACCTGTCCATAATACAGCCCCTTTTCGTCAGAGGGCAAACTATAACTCTGACAATCACTCTGTCATCCATGTCACCTTTGGAAGCCAGGAATGATAACCGTCTCCCGAAGGAGGCTGCCGTTATGAAATCCGTAGAACATCCACTTATATTCTAAAACTGCTTCCTTATGTTTGTCCAGGATTGGATTAATATAAACTTATTGCATCTAGTACAAAAACAACATCTGGTGTGGTACTTGACATCTGATGATCAACTCAATTGCCTAAGTAAGTGATATGCCAATCATGCGCATCCCTCTCCCCTTTAGTCTGTAAGACACCTTTAGAGAGGGTGACTCCATCACCTGCAGGTTCACCACCATGCCAGGAGTCATCTATTCCAAATACTTTTAGAATACTGTCAAAGTACCCAATTGGGAAACTACCCAAACCTAGATCTAAAACCATAGATCTAGTAACCAGAAAGTCTGATATTATATCCATATTCTATGTGGAGAAACAATTGTATGACAACCAAAAGTATAACCGATCGTAGTATAGGAATTTTACTTCCTACTCTGTGTATGTCATCCAAATATCAGGACATCGCACCCTACTACCTTCTTAACAGATCCATCCCCTATTCTGATGAAGTCAAACCCATGACTGTCACATCAAAATTAGATGATCTATCTCCGCTATATCTGCTCTAGTCTATAAATAGACATAAGCTACTTGCCCACTATACTTCCGCTACTCCCACTAACCACAACAAACCACTGGCAGAATAATATATACGTACACTTCTAAAGCTGGTTTAGAACGACGCTATACTTAACCTCCTGCCGGGTCTCATAGCCTGGAAGAACAGTAGTGTCAAGTCTGGGTAAACAAGAATCTCCCTGTCACCGTCCTTGAGGCTACCGGAGTACCTCTCGGGTGCCTGAGGTTACCCACCATATCTGCGGAGTGGCTAATGGAATGTCAAACCTGATTGAATCTTTAGGTCCTATTAAATTTTCTGTAATCGTTTGCGGTTCTGAAATCACTTCCAGTTCTACCATACTCCCACTACTGTTTTCTGAAAAAAAATCCATTTTTCTAAAACTGTGGCGAGTCAAGAACAATATCACTATTGATCTTCCAGATGGTTGAAAGTCAACCCTCGACATAGCCCGGGTCAACCCACAAACAGCCATTACAGAAACGTGCCTTGAGTTATCCAGAGTCTGGTTTTAAGCATAAGCTGAACAACTCCTCGTACCTTAACATCGTTAAGATATGAACCATTCTATATCCAATATAGAAACTTTTTCACTTATTTAATTGGAACCAGATTCAAATCATGCAGCTGTCTCCAGTGCATATCAACTTAATGGAGAGAGGCTAATCAGCATTACTCAACTTAGGAATGCATCCAATTATGAGTAATCTGAAAGAGAAACAAGTTTCTCAAAATCATTACTATCAACTGAATACCAATCACAAGTATCTACATCTTCGATCTCTTTGAAGAATCCCGATACTTGCGACATCTGGTTCTCTACTTTATTCCTATACCCACAACTTCTCAAAACTTAGACATTGTATTTATACGAATCACTTGTATAAAAACTAGAGAAGTCACAAATAAACAGAACATATTATGAGGACCAACCCCTTTGTCCTGATGGACACTGGATAACATACAATACTCTGTATAAGTCCGCTGAGTAGAATAACTTAGAACATGTGCATCGTAGGATGAAAACTATACTTACGGTTAAGAACTAATACGCTGTTCAATACTCCTACCCAATCGCCAACTGATATAGGTAAATGACACAGACATAATTTCAAAAAGTTATATCTCACTTTATAAAAATAAACGTACAGATATATCATTTTGAAATTGGTGCACAACAACGGATACTCAAAACCAAATACATGCCGTCCGGCAAAAACCCAGGCGATTTCCTCAAATATCACCAAATTACAATGAATTCCGATATAATGAGGATGATCACCTAATTCCCAATAACTTACTCCCACTCATCATCTGTAAAACCATACAGATGTGAAAATCAAACCTGGTAAATACATACCCTGGAGTAAGTATCTAATCGGGAAATCAGTTTTCCTTTAACAATGCACAGTGAAACTGAAACATGAAAATGTTTCGAAGGGTTATCCTAGTATTCTTAGTAATGCCTCTTCCATAATCTTATTCATGACTGTAATCGTATATTTCCTTGCTATCTCTCCAAATCCCTTTATTTGTCTTTAGTCGTTACCTTCTGTACACCATCGTTAGGCTAAATGGTTTTCTTCCTTCCCTACCGTTCGGCACCAGCCTATAGTTTGGAAGAAGACTATACAATAAGCGTAATAGGTATACCCTCCTAAACCAAGGAGTACTCGCAACCTGAGAGAAGGTGATGAGAAAAGAAAACTGAATAATATCTTATTCTACTTCTCCCGAACTGGGGAAAAAAGCAAAGGTGAAGTAGGAGTGGCGATGAAGTACGCGGTTTGGTCGTGAATGATAGCAGTCGCAATTTACTTTGCCCTCTTTCTAATCCCTTTATTTTGTCTTTACTTATTACCTTCTGCACACCCTACTTAGGCTAATTGGTTTTCTTCATTCCCTACCTTTCGGCACCTGCATATGGTTTGGAAGAAGACTATCCAATAAGCGTAATAGGTGTACTCTCCTAAACTAAGGAACCCTCGCAACCTGAGAGAAGGTGATGATAAAAGAAAACCGAATAAACCATTTCAATTTCTCCAGAACCTGGATCCATCCTCGAAGAAGTCCCTTCGAGTTCGTATATAACCATACGATGGATCTATTCAATGGAAGTGGATGTTCGTAGTGATACAAGGTTTTCTGAGAAATGCAAAGGGTAAAAGAAGAAGCGGCAATGACTTATGCAACTTAGACAATCCAAAATCAAGTATTTTAAGAAGGTTCGGTCAACTTGGTCACTGAGTCATAGTCAAGGGTCGGTCAAAGGTCGCTGCCAAAGAGAGAGAGAAAAGAAACACTCCACGTGCACTCTAACCTAGATCAGAATGGTTATCACTTTATCTAATCAGAAAACCTCCCATTGTACTGTCAAATTCTCCTCCAAACCTGAAAGAAGAATCAATCGGGATCACCCGAAGAGTAAACCAACTCATCAGTGGGAATCGGGATCCAACTATCATCGCATGATAACATGAAGGAATCCACTCGCGTTATCACACTCCATAAGGTATGCGCATACTTGGCAAGTTTCGGTTTCTTTAGAAACTCCCGATGTGAGTTTTGCCCCATTCTCTTATGACCTTGACGTTGGCCAAAATGCCATAAGTCACATGTCAAGTTCTATCCATCATTATCTTGTTAATTTGAACCCATCCGCATATGCTCCTGACGTTGGCCAAATGGCAGAACGACTGCCCCAAACTAACTCATCTATTTAAGCAACAGAAGAATACCCAGCAGCTACCAAACACTATGCTTTGGCGTTGGTCAAAATACATAGCTTGAATACTACTGAATACCCAACTGAAATGACGGAGGGCTACGGCTGGTTTTTGGCAAAAAACCTTTAACGTAACGAACTTGATATCGCTGAAAGAACCTGATAGCTTTTTATAAAATATAGTGGCGAAAACCTTTGCTAAAGAGGTCACTCCTGGTGAAGAGATCTCGGCTCTTTCCTCGTGGAATGAGTTGCAGGATATTCCAACTGAATACCGCGATGCAAAGCAACATGTAATCGACTATAGTGAAATTATTACCCTGACGCAAATTTCTGCCCAAGGGGTCACTCCCGGTGAAGGGATCTCGGCCCTTGCCTTGTCGAATGAGGTGCAGGATATTCCAACTGAATACCACTGTGCAAAACAAAAGAAAACGTCTTTGTAATAACACTTTTTAAAACTGCTCCAACAATGTCTAAACAGGTTTGTTTTTCTTTGCATTGATCAGAATCAACGCAGTCCCATCAATTAATCACACCAGAAAAGAACAAAAATAAAATGTACGTATATACCATCCGCATTCGCCACTGTGTCCCATCATCACCCGTTAGGTTAGTTAACTAACGACAGAGCGGGGACTGGACTAGCGCGGGTGTAAAACATATACAACATCTACTAGTATATATACCAATATACAATAATCGCTCCAGGCATGATAATATGCAACATTACAGAAAAGTAATAAGCATCACAGAACAATACAGATAATCTAGGATCCCCGAGTTTCACAGAGCCGCTGTTGAAACTTGACGTTCCCCTGGTCATGTGGATAGCCTGTGCAATGAAACCTAGACACCTACGGGTGCGGCAAGTTACACGCCAAAACCTGAAGCGAGGCAACTCCCTACAGCATAGTGAATGGACCACCCTGCACTTCACGGAATCCGGTAACTTGAGCACCCCTCCATGGGTCAACCTGTACCCCTACGAGTGCAGGGAATAGTCTGCCAATTCTAGAGTGAGGCTCTCTAGCACTCAAAGCCATGAGATGCGGACCCGTTGCCCACCAGAACCCGTCTATCCGTGCACTCCGTCGTGGGGTAAACCTAGTACAGAAATGAAAAATATATACAACGGGTATATCGACCTCAGCCCTGTCGTGCCCCAAAAGAATATTATACAAACAGGCAGTGACAGCAGTCTACATATTGGACGCTCGTCCTGCAATATCAAATGTACAAATAAATCTAAACTGCACTACCAATGCACACTGCAATCCACCACGACAAATCCGCAACATCACAGCACAACACAGAACATCAACGCGAATGTCACGTTCGCAAATCCGTCTATAAGGATTATAGCAATTAGAAGCAATTTACCGCTCGAATGACTTTCACGGTCGGAGATATAATGTAAGTACTGTAAACTAACAAGTTTAAAATTCTGATCGACAAAACATCCCGAAGTGGGCCCCACGTACATCTGCAGTACTCAAACAAAATCTAGGCCCAAACAAAATAATCCAGAAACCATAATTTTACACGAAGACCCTACTGTAAAAACATGGTTTACTGTTGCTCCAAAACGGTGGCGGAACCACGGCCAAACCAGGGTTTGTGCGGCGGTTCCGCGGCAGTTTGGAAGCTTCAGTCTACCAAATTTCTACAGTATTCTTAAAAAAGCCTGCATGATTTTCTGAGATGCTCAAAATGATTTCTAGACCTGTTTAAAAATTCGACAGAAACTTTATCCTGAAAATGCGGTTTTGGAAATTTTGCTCGATCGTTGTTTTAAACACGCTAGAACAAGTTAGTAAAGGTTAATGGCGTGACTCTGATACCATGTAAGTCTACGGTAGCGCCCCGGGCGTCATTCTATTGCCAAACGCGGAACAAAAACTTTTATAACCGGCGCTATCGCATACTATAACCCGGATCTTGCCATTAACGCTAAACTAACAAACTGTAAAGAGGTAGAAAGGCTATACCGATCGATCCGAGTCCTTCGGTCTTTAGCCATCATCCCACGCTCCTCGCGGCAACTTCGATCTCTCGTCTCCTTATCGAGATGGCACCACGTCAACGGATCTTTAAACGGGCACCCGCCTCTATACCGAGGCAATTCGGTCATCAAGTCTGCTAAAAGAGATGACCAAGATGAAGTAGAGAATGAGTAGAATACTTTGTCTCAAACACCTTAGGGTTCTCATCACATGAGAGGGTTAGGGTAGAGGTTGAAGAAGATGCTTAGGGTTTGGAAATGGTGAACTCGAGAAACTCAAGAGAGCACAAGAACTCAAGCATATAAAACTTCTCTCTTTTTCTTCTTATGTGAATAGATGAATGAGGTTTACATCTTTTATCAAAAACCAAAGAGAAATATCTAATGAAAATATCTCCTCAAAATCTCTTCATAAAACAAAACACATTAATTCCTTAATGACTCACTAGATGACTCATTACATGAGTCATTAGTGAACATTCTATAATTAATGTGTCTTCCATGATGAGTCACCATTTAGAAAACCAAATAATCATTTAAACCAAAACGATTAATCCAAAATGAAATACATCTTCTAAAATATTCTCGTAACGGATTACGAAAATACCCCTCACATGTATATACATACATGTATCCGTATTCCGACCGAATACGAATACAAGAGACTAAAATATTCCGATTCAATATAATACATGGATCCGGCTTAAACCAAAGCCCACCAGTATTATCTGTCCGAAATATGACACGTGCGTAAACGCACGTGCATTTTCGAACCCTACCATAAAACCATACGGCCTCTACAACGTTTCGTCCGAACTTGGGAAACTATCTGTGGGGGACTCTAAAGACTCGTCAGTACTGTTAGTTATGTATATGCCCTAGAGGCCATTGTTGTACATATGATGTATATTATGATGGATGCTTAGATATATACAGAGAGGACTTTCTTGCTCGTCATGATAGTATGCTATTTGGTTTCACTTTATCTTAACATGTTGACTTGTATTGGTTTACTGTCTTTCTCTCACATGTTGATAAAGCCCTTAGGATCTGTACTCGACTACTGGGATTATGATGAGATCATACTAGTGGGGCCATAGTGGTCGATGAGTACATCCTATAACTGTTCCTAGTCGAGGGTATATCGAGACAGGGCATCGATACACCAGAGTAGACTAGCGTATACGCATCTTGACCCATATGATGGGCGATGGATGATCCCATATCCATCGGTGTTTGACATCAGAGATGGTGTACGGGTGCTCAGTGGAGACTGGGTACACTGGACGGACTCGCCGAGAACTCCCAGATGGTGATATACCACACGTCAGATGGCAGTTCTCCGGTGACACTGGTACAGGGTAGTCTGTAGACCCGAGATCGTCATAGTGTCTTGTGTGATTCCCACTGTGCTTTGATTTCCACCTTACCACACCCAAGAGGGCGTGCAAAACGGTGGCTTTTGGGTACAGTCCCGAATCACATGGAGGCAATGAGCGATAGGAGGGGATTCGTTTCTCCCGGTATAGGGAGTTGATGTTGTGCTGTGTTCGATTGGCTATAACTGGAAGTCCCTGGCCAAGGCTGATATAGAGATTTACTGGTAAGTGTTACTAGTAGTTTCTCGACCCGTTATGAGCCACACATCGACACGACTTATCGGTTACTGGGGTCTGACGTTTACCACCCCTAGACTTGATATGCGACATATCAGACGAACAGACCAGACTGTACGGGAGTGTTACTGATTGGATTCACAGGAGAACGCACAGGCTAGCTTGTTGATCTTCTGATTGCTCAATACCTGGGTGGCTGTTACGTTTAGCTGACCGCTTGCAGCT
Organism: Agapanthus africanus; assembly: GCA_030015575.1. NCBI lineage: Eukaryota > Viridiplantae > Streptophyta > Magnoliopsida > Asparagales > Amaryllidaceae > Agapanthus > Agapanthus africanus. Next base: position 386,428,734 of record CM057349.1, on the reverse strand, counting down.
TGTGGGTGTTTGATATGATCATCACCTGCTACCGGCGTATTGACGATTCTTTAGAGTCCTACACAGAGGTTTCTTGGCTCAGGCGAAACGGAGTAGAGGCACATATGTGATATGTGCAGGACCGAGAATAATGCGATATGAGACACCGTATTATATTCTCGTGATATTTAGATATGAAACGGGACATCGGATCAAGTGTTGATTCGATGAATCGGTACATGATATATTAGTCGGTAATATTCGATACAGCCGGATCGTCGGATCAAGTGTTGATTCGATGATTTAATGTATAATAATATATATGATATATTGTATTACATTATCTAATATTGGCTCGCTTTATTATTTCATTTTCTCACTGGATGATACATTGATATATATGCGATATATGTTAATTGTATTATTTTCTTTTGTTGCAAATATATAATATATATGTGATATATATTATTGTGACATGATATGATTTATTATTAAACATGTTTATGGATGATTAAATGGGATTAGGGTTTGATTAGGGTTAGCTTCTTCTTACACATTCTAGAAGCTTTTCCTTTTGTCATGGTTAAGATATTATGGTTGATATTTCTTGATGACTCATTTCTAACCTAACCAAACACTAACTCTAGTTTATTCTCTACAAACTCTTAGCCTATCATCCTTGACCATGGTTATATATCAATCATATACATTTCTTTCTATTCATCACAAAAGGAATTATCATCTTCTTCTCTCTTGACTTTGAGCTCACTAGAAATTCATTTTGTGATGATAAATTATGAGAAAATGATTTTAAAAGAAAGCATAAATACTAATCCTTCATCCTCATCTCATCTAGCCCATTAGATTAGGGTGTTCATCACTTTAGAGTGAGAAAGCTTGAGTTTTTGCAACTTCGACGTAGATCATCGAAGATTTGGAACACTTCAAGCTAGCATGGATCGTTCGAGTCGTGGAGCCTCTCTTGAGTCCGGGAGATCGTGGATCGCGGCAAAGAGACTTCTACTCGGAGCTTGTGAAGCGAAGGAGCGGACTACAAAGGTTTTAATCGCTCACACTTAGATAAAAAGTTGTTATCTTGCATGCTAAACCCTAATAATCTAGCAAAGATCCTGTCTTTGGGTTGTTCGGCACATGTAAAATTTTATTCGTGCATGTTTGATGCATTATGAACCTTCACAAGTGTGCCTAGGAACCCTACAGTGATATCAGAGCCTAGCTAGAGCATTTGGCGACGTGTTTACGAAGTTAAAACTCCGATCGAACCCGAACCGACAAATTTAAACCCCTCTCTGGAAATTTTTCAAAATCTGGGATTTTTCTGAATTAAAAATACCTGAAAAATAAAGCAGGGAAAAATAAGAAATTCGGTGCAAAAATTATCCCCTGATCCGTACAAACAGCCGCGGAACCGCGGCCGTACCTCGCTTGGGCCGCAGAACCGCGGCAGTTTTAAGGCATCAAGGAATTTTTTTTGCACAGTAATTCATGCTTCTGTGTTCTATATTTTATGGGTATTTTTAATCTGTTTCAAGTGTTGAGAATTCTGGGGTTTGTTTTGTAATCGTAGATTCGATTGGAATATTTAAATTCGTTTTTATTTCCGGATATTTAGAAACTGTTAAACTATTTGAACGGATATCATTAACTCACTTTTTCCCGGCACGGCAAACTTTCAAGTGTTGAATTTTTATCGGGTTTAAATCTTTCGGAAAATTGTACAAGTAAAGCGGTGGACCCTCTAGAAGACAACAAACCTTAACTCGATTATGTGACCGTCTTGAACTGCTTTTTGAATCTTCGGGTTTGGGGCAGTACGGCGTGCCACATGTGAGGCGTTGGCTTGATCCTTCTACGGCTGGATCACTGGTACTGTGACATATTCTGGGATTATTTAGACTCCGCTCAAGTGTTGAGCACTTTGGGAAATTTTGGGTATTTGATTATCTGTTAGAAAAGTTTAACTCTGTCTATTTATCTGGAATCTGATACAATATGTGGAATTTATAGAGTTAGGCATGAAATGCGGAGTATGTGATATTTCGGATTTACGATGTCTAAAGTGATTGTGGATTCCAAATATTGTAGTTTTACACTTTCTTTTCTGTGACCGTAAGTATAGTATGTAGTTGTATTGCTGATTGTCGTTGCTATACATCGACGACGATCGGTGTATGCATACTTACTTACGTTGATGATATGTGATATTATGTGTTGCTGAGATATGATGTGCAGGATTGTCGCGATAGAATAGCCGGGGGTTTTATGTGAGATGAGAGTTTTATATTTTCATTCATGTAAATTCAAATGTAATGTAATATTCTTTTATTTGGGGCACTTCCGGGTTGAGGTTGATGTCACCAGTGTTGTATATTATTTACTTTTCCGCATTATGATGGACCCAAGGAGGGGAGCACAGGTGACCGGGTTCTGGGGTTCAGTGGGAGGCCATCTCGAGGAGTCGAGACCGGGTCTCCTAAACTACAGAATTGGTAGGGTCGCTTGCCGCTCTCATAGGGGTCCAGGGTGTTGGCTTGGCTATTCTTCGCGACTATGGAATCCGTATTTTCTATTATTGGCTAAGTACTAAATACGGACGTCCTAGTATATCCCACATTATATCTATGTTTCTGCTGCGTTATCTGTGATGTGATCATTTGATATGTTGTGATGGATACAGTATATAGTATATATGATATATTATATATATGTTACTTATGTTTTATACCCGTACTAGCCCTGCCCTGCTCTGTCGTTAGTTACCTAACCTAACGGTGCACGAGGGGACATCGAGGCGAATGCGGATGGCATAAGTGTACGTCATATTTATCTGTGATGCTTAGGAAGCATAAGCTGATGGGATTTTATTAATGCGATTAATAAAAAGAAAAGAAACCTAAAGATGTTGTAGAATCAAAACTTTATAAAAAGGGGTAGCTACAGTTTTGCTTTGCACAGTGATATATATGATATGTCCTGCACCTTATTCGATGGGGAAAGAGCCGAGATCCCTTCACCGGGAGTGACCTCTTTAGCAAAACTGGCAGATGCTACGAAACTCGGTTTGTATTTTGATTGCTTTTAGATTTTTGCTTTGCACAGCGGTATATATGATATATCCTGCACCTTATTCGATGAGGAAAGGGTCGACGATCCCTTCACCGGGAGTGACCCCTTTAGCGAAACTAAGAAAAGCCTCAAAAACACTCCTTTTCAAAAACACTTGATTCTACGACAATATCAAGTTCGTTACGCAATAGGTTTTCAGAAAAACCTGACGTAGCCCTCCGTCATTTCAGATAAGTCCTACTTAGTATTCGTGCTACGGTAGTTTGGCATTCGTCAAGGCGTAGTGTACGGTAGCTAACTAGTATTTATCTGCTTATGCATATGATGCAGATTAGATTAGGGTATTTGTACGGCGTTGTTTGGCATTCGTCAAGGGTCGTGCGGATTGGTTTAATTCAATCAAGAAATGTACGGGTTGAACTTGACTAGTGCACTATGGGTTGTTTGGCATTCGTCAAGGTCATAGAACACTAGGGGCAAAATATTATTAGGAATTTCAAGTGTTGAAATTTGCAATGAGATTGCATACCTTCTATGAGATAGTTGGATCTCGATACCCGCTGCGAGTAAGAGTTACTCCTGGGAGAGTTTTATACATTACAATTAGCCGATCAAGTATGTGTCTAGAAAAGTGTTAACGAGATTACGCCTCTGGGAAAATGAGGTTTACTTTAATTTGGTCCGTGCGAAAGCACGGGAAACCTCCTTCAAGTACCGACACTGATCGGGCTGAAAGATTGACGAAATTGTAGCGTGTAATTAATCCCGGCTAATCTTACCTTTTAGGGTTTGAAGGTAGATTTGATGAAAACAGTGGGAGACATCCTGATTAGATAAGATAATAACCAATCTAATCTTGCAAGAGCATACGCTAAAGTGTTTTCTTCTCTCTCTATAGCGACCATGTCAGGCCATAATCAAGATAATAATATGGATGTATTGACTGAACCCGATTATTGTACTGAGCAAGGGAACGTTGGACCCGTTCTTTCTTATAAGAGTTATAAGACTGAACAGGAAACAGGAGAATATCTGGATTCTCACACCGCCCAAAAGAACATGCATGTTGATGCATCTTCTTCGGGTGTGTTAGTTATTGAGAACTGTTTCTCAGTTCACCCTACGTCCTGGGTATTAGATACCGGATCAGGATCCCACATATGTAAACTGTTACATGGGCTACGTAAAGGTAGAGAACTGGGAAAAGGTGATCATTCCGTTCAAGTAGGGAACGGTGCAAGTATTGTAGCAAAGCAGTTGGCGAATATCGCCTTGTATTGCCGAGTCGTAATACACTGATTCTAAATGAGTGCTATTATATACCGAACATGATGTGCAACATTATATCTGTTTCTTTATTAAGTAAAGAAGGATATAATTTTCTAGTAAAGGATAATGTTATGAACATATTCCTAGATCAAAAGTTGATTGCATCAGGCTCGTTACATAATGGCATATTCATTCTAAATCAGAATACAGTCCTCAATATACAAAACACACACAAGAGGAAAAGTTCAGAAATGAACGAATCCTTCTTGTGGCATTGTAGACTTGGTCATATCAATGCGACATGACTGGCTAAGTTGCATAAAGATGGATATTTGAACCCGTTCGAATTATCATCTTATGATACTTGCCATTCATGTCTCAAAGGAAAAATGACCAAAGCTCCGTTTAGTGGACACGGAGAAAGAGTTACAGAACTCTTAGGACTGGTACATAGTGATGTATGCGATCCCATGTCTACGCATGCCAGGAACGGTTCTTCCTACTTCATTACATTCACTGACGATCTCTCTAGATACGGACATGTGTTTCTGATGAAACACAAGTCTGAAGCTTTTGAGAAATTCAGAGAATATAAGCACGAAGTAGAGAACCAAACGGGCAAAAGTATTAAGATTCTTCGATCTGATCGAGGAGGTGAATACTTAAGCAGTGAGTTCCTAGATTATCTAAAAGAGAATGGGATTCTCTCTCAGCTTACTCCACCTTATACACCACAGCACAACGGTGTATCGGAACGAAGGAATCTCACCCTATTAGATATGGTGCGTTCAATGATGAGTACAGCTGAGTTACCTATTTCCTTCTGGGGGTATGCGCTTGAGACAACCATACACCTATTGAATATGGTTCCTACCAAATCAGTGCCTACCACTCCATATGAGATATGGAAAGGGAAAAGACCATCTCTTAAGTATGTTAAGATATGGGGTTGTCCAGCCTATGTCAAAAGACAAAATCCGGACAAACTCGAGGCAAGATCTGTCTTATGTAAGTTTGTAGGATATCCCAAAAATTCACAAGGGTATATCTTCTACCACCCCGAGGAATAAAAGGTGTTTGTTTCTCGACATGACACTTTCTTAGAAAAAGGTTTTCTTATGAAACAGATAAGTGGCATTGAAGTAGAACTGGAAGTGGTTCCAGCAACACAAACTATAACAGAAGACTTGGTAGAACCAGAGGATTCAGTAGTACCTGACGAACCCCAGCCTCTCCGCCGATCTAGTAGGGTTTCTCATCCACCTGAGAGATACTACGGTTTTCTCATTGATGGTGGAAGCGAGGATTGCATCATGGATGATGATGACCCGACTAGTTTCGAGCAGGCCATCACGAGTGGTGTCTCTGTGAAATGGCTGGATGCAATGCGATCTGAGATGGAATCCATGTACACCAACAAAGTATGGACTTTGGAAAATCCTCCTGAAGGGGTAAAACCCATTGGGAGCAAGTGGATCTTTAAAAAGAAATTTGGTGTAGATGGAAAAGTTGAGACTTTCAAAGCTAGACTTGTTGCAAAGGGTTTTCGTCAACGACCAGGTGTGGATTATGACGAAACCTTTTCTCCAGTGGCTATGCTTAAGTCCATCCGGATCTTACTTGCCATTGCTGCATACCATGACTACGAAATCTGACAAATGGATGTTAAGACCGCCTTTCTAAATGGTGATTTAGAAGAGAGCGTGTACATGACTCAGCCAGAGGGCTTCGTAGATAGTGGGAGCAGCGGAAAGGTGTGCAAACTGCTTAAATCCATTTATGGGTTAAAGCAAGTATCGCGGAGTCGGAACATCTGTTTTGATGTTGTAGTCAAAGAGTTTGACTTCATCAAAAACATAGATGAACCTTGTATCTATAAGAAGGTAGCAGAGAGTAAGGTTGTCTTCCTCGTATTGTACGTGGATGACATACTCTTGATAGGAAATGATATTCCTATGCTGCAATCAGTCAAGCGCTTCTTATCACAGAGATTCTCAATGAAAGATCTAGGTGATGCCTCCTGCATATTGGGAATAATGATCTATAGAGATAGATCTAAATGGATACTGGGATTGTCCCAATCCAGGTACATTGACACCATACTAAAGGGGTTTAGTATGGAAGAATCCAAGCGTGGGTACCAACCCACGATCTCTGGACTCACTCTCTCTAAAGAGATGTCTCCCAAGACTGATTTGAAGAGAGCTCGCATGCAAGGGATACCCTATGCTTCGGCAATAGGCTCTATCATGTATGTGATGCCATGTACTAGACCCGATGTAGCATACTCACTAAGTGTAGTGAGTCGGTATCAAGCAGATCCTGGAGAGGGTCACTGGACAGCTGTGAAGAACATTCTCAAATACTTGCGAAGGACTAGAGACATGTTCTTGGTGTATGGTAATGGAGTACTCCGGGTGGAGTCCTTTACCGACTCCAGCTTCCAATGTGATAAGGACGACTCTAAGTCGCATTCGGGTTTTGCCTTTACCCTCAATGGAGGGGAGGTATGTTGGAAGAGTTCCAAACAGGATACCGTTGTAGACTCGACGATAGAGGCTGAATACATCGCTGCCAACGATGCTGCCAAAGAGGCTGTCTGGATGAAGAAGTTCATTAGTGAACTTGGTGTGGTTCCATCCATTGAGCATCCAATACCTCTGTATTGCGATAAAAATAGAGCTGTGGCTTTGGCCAAGGAACCCAGATCCCATCAGAAGTCCAGACATATTCTAAGGCGGTATCACCTGATCAGGGAGATAGTTGATCGCCGGGAGATCGAGGTCAGGAGAGTAGATACGAAGGACAACACTGCGGATCCACTCGCGAAGGTTATTCCCCAGATATAGTTTGAGAGATTATTCGGGATGCTAGGTATGAGATACTACAGCAGCTGGCCTTAGTGCAAGTGGGAGATTGTTAGTTATGTATATGCCCTAGAGACCATTGTTGTACATATGATGTATATTATGATGGATGCTTAGATATATACAGAGAGGACTTTCTTGCTCGTCATGATAGTATGCTATTTGGTTTTACTTTATCTTAACATGTTGACTTGTATTGGTTTACTGTCTTTCTCTCACATGTTGAAAAAGCCCTTAGGATCTGTACTCGACTACTGGGATTATGATGAGATCATACTAGTGGGGCCATAGTGGTCGATGAGTACATCCTATAACTGTTCCTAGTCGAGGGTATATCGAGACAGGGCATCGATACACCAGAGTAGACTAGCGTATACACATCTTGACCCATATGATGGGCGATGGATGATCCCATATCCATCGGTGTTTGACATCAGAGATGGTGTACGGGTGCTCAGTGGAGACTGGGTATACTGGACGGACTCGCCGAGAACTCCCAGATGGTGATATACCACACATATGATCATCACCTGCTACCGGCGTATTGACGATTCTTTAGAGTCCTACACAGAGGTTTCTTGGCTTAGGCGAAACGGAGTAGAGGCACATATGTGATATGTGCAGGACCGAGAATAATGCGATATGAGATACCGTATTATATTCTCGTGATATTTAGATATGAACCAGGACATCGGATCAAGTGTTGATTCGATGAATCGGTACATGATATATTAGTCGGTAATATTCGATATAGCCGGATTGTCGGATCAAGTGTTGATTCGATGATTTAATGTATAATAATATATATGATATATTGTATTACATTATCTAATATTGGCTCGCTTTATTATTTCATTTTCTCACTGGATGATACATTGATATATATGCGATATATGTTAATTGTATTATTTTCTTTTGTTGCAAATATATAATATATATGTGATATATATTATTGTGACATGATATGATTTATTATTAAACATGTTTATGGATGATTAAATGGGATTAGGGTTTGATTAGGGTTAGCTTCTTCTTGCACATTCTAGAAGCTTTTCCTTTTGTCATGGTTAAGATATTATGGTTGATATTTCTTGATGACTCATTTCTAACCTAACCAAACCCTAACTCTAGTTTATTCTCTACAAACTCTTAGCCTATCATCCTTGACCATGGTTATATATTAATCATATACATTTCTTTCTATTCATCACAAAAGGAATTATCATCTTCTTCTCTCTTGACTTTGAGCTCACTAGAAATTCATTTTGTGATGATAAATTATGAGAAAATGATTTTAAAAGAAAGCATAAATACTACTCCTTCATCCTCATCTCATCTAGCCCATTAGATTAGGGTGTTCATCACTTTAGAGTGAGAAAGCTTGAGTTTTTGCAACTTCGACGTAGATCATCGGAGATTTGGAACACTTCAAGCTAGCATGGATCGTTCGAGTCGTGGAGCCTCTCTTGAGTCCGGGAGATTGTGGATCGCGGCAAAGGGACTTCTACTCGGAGCTTGTGAAGCGAAGGAGCGGACTACAAAGGTTGTAATCCCTCACACTTAGATAAAAAGTTGTTATCTTGCATGCTAAACCCTAATAATCTTGCAAAGATCCTAACTTTGGGTTGTTCGGCACATGTAAAATTTTATTCGTGCATGTTTGATGCGTTATGAACCTTCACAAGTGTGCCTAGGAACCCTACAAGTACCCTGGCAGTGGGTTAACCACAAGCACGTCAGCGGCACTAGCTGTGCGTAACGGCTGCCCATATATTGACCTCAAGGGAAGCCGATGAGAGAACTCATCCTGGAACCCTACTGAGCCTATCAGTGACAATATACATACAGTCCGGTCCGTTCGTCTATGAGTATCGCATATCGGGCCTGGGGGGCTGGTAACGTCAGACCCCCAATAGCGGTATAAGTTGTGTCGGAGAGTAGCCCTGAACACCCTAAGAAACTACTGGAATACCTACCAGTAATTCCCACATGCCTTGGCCAAGGACTTGTTGTAATGGCTCTCCTAGACACAGCACGATCTCACCCCCAATACCGGGAGAGACGAATCCACTGCCAATCCGCTCACTTGCCTCCAGGTGGCTCTGGACTGTACCCAAAAAAGACATGTTTGCACGACTCCTTTGAGTCATGGTAGGGTAGAAATCAAAGCACTGTGGGAACTCACACGAGACAAATGACGACCTCAGATCGATGAACTAACCTGTACACATGTCACCAGGGAACTGCTATCTGACGCTAGGTATCATACCAACTAGCAGGTTCCCGGCGAGTCCTATCCGGTGTACTCATAACCCAATGAGCACCTGTATATATCTTATGTGATCCAACTGACACCAGTGGCATGTGAGACCGGTCGTCGCCCCTCGTCGTGGTCTCGACTGTATACACTAGTCTACTCAGGAGTATCGATGCCCTGTCTTGAAACTCCCAGACTAGGGACCACTTTTAAGGATGTGCTTATGGACTACCCAACTCTCACGTATATGATCGCCATCATACTGTTGGTAGTCAAGCAGGATCCTAAGGGCTCTATCAACGTGTAATAGTGATCATGTCACCTAAAGCTATAAACGACTGATAAAGGCAAACCAAATAGCATACTATCATCTCGAGTAAGACTGTCCTACCGGTATAGGTCCACCTTCAATCATTGCAATCACGTACCTGCGATCCAATAATTGACATTGAGGGTACTATATCCAACAATCTCCCACTTGCACTTAAGACTAATTATTGCGATGTCGCATACTCACAGCCTGTGTGATACCGATCATCCAACTCCTCTACTAATCAGTTTCACAAAGCCTGTTTGTAAAACTCTGTGTTCGAGAAATAGCCTCAGTGAGTGGATCCGCCCTGATGTATCTTTCTATGTCTCTCTTAATCTCAAGTTTGCGGAGAAAGCCATGTCTCGAATTGAGCGATACCTGTCTTAGAATATGTCTGGATATCTGATGGGACCTAGTTCAAAAATGAACTCCAAATCCAAACTTCTTAGACTGTATCGACAACTGAACCTAATCAGTGTCCAGCACCATGCCTCCCACAGTATCCTCTTGGACCACCTATCCATAATACTGCCCCTTTTCGTCAGAGGGAAAACTATAACTCTGACAATCACTCTGTCATCCATGTCACCTTTGGAATCCTGTAATGATAACCGTCTCCTGAAGGAGGCTGCCGTTATGAAATCCATAGAACATCCACAAATATTCTAAAACTGCTTCCTTATGTTTCTCCAGTATTGGATTAATATAAACTTATTGCATCTAGTGCAAAAACAACATCTGGTGTGGTACTTGACATCTGATGATCAACACAATTGCCTAAGCAAGTGATATGCCAATCATGCACATCCCTCTTCCCTTTAGTCTGTAAGACACCTTTAGAGAGAGTGACTCCATCACCTGCAGGTTCACCACCATGCCAGGAGTCATCTATTCGAAATACTTTTAGAATACTGTCAAATTACCCACATTGGGAAACTACCAAAACCAAGATCTAAAACCATAGATCTACTAACCAGAATGTCTGATATTATATCCATATCCTATGTGGAAAAACAACTGTATGACAACCAAAAGTATAACCGATCGTAGTATAGGAATTTTACTTCCTACTCTGTGTATGTCATCCAAATATCAGGACATCACACCCAACTACCTTCTTAACAGATCCATCCTCTATTCTGATGAAGTCAAACCCATGACCGTCACATCAAAATTAGATGATCTATATCCGCTATATCTGCTCTAGTCTATAAATAGACATAAGCTACTTGTCCTCTATGCTTCCGCTGCTCCCACTGACCACAACAACCCTCTGGAAGAATAATATATACGTGCACTTCTAAAGCTCGTTTAGAACGGCGCTATACTTAACCTCCTGCCGGGTCTCATAGCCTGGAACAACAGTAGCGACAAGTCTGGGTAAACAAGAATCTCCCTGTCACTGTCCTTGAGGCTGCCGGAGTACCTCTCGGGTGCCTGAGATTACCCACCATATCTGCGGAGTGGCTAATGGAATGTCAAACCTGATTGAATCTTTAGGTCCTATTAAATTTTCCGTAATCGTTTGCGGTTCTGGAATCACTTCCAGTTCTACCATACTCCCACTGCTGTTTTCTGAAGAAAAAAAATCCATTTTACTAAAACTGTGGCGAGTCAAGAACAATATCACTACTGATCTTCCAGATGGTAGAAAGTCAACCCTCGACATAGCCCGGGTCAACCCACAAAAAGCCATTAAAGAAACGTGCCCTGAGTTATCCAGAATCTGGTTTTAAGCATAAGCTGAACAACTCCCCGTACCATAACATCGTTAAGATATAAACCATTCTATATCCAATATAGAAACTTTTTCACTTATTTAATTGGAACCAGATTCAAATCATGCAGCTGTCTCCATTGCATATCAACTTAATGGAGAGAGGCTAATCAGCATTACTCAACTTGGGAATGCATCCAATTATGAGTAATCTGAAAGAGAAACAAATTTCTCAAAACCATTACTATCAACTGAATACCAATCACAAGTATCTACATCTTCGATCTCATTGAAGAATCACGATACCTGCGACATCTAGTTCTCTACTTTATTCTTATACCCACAACTTCTCAAAACTTAGACATTGTATTTATACGAAACAATTGTCTAAAAACTAGAGAAGTCACAAGTAAACAGAACATAGTACGAGGACCAACCCCTTTGTCCTGATGGACACTGGACAACATACAATACTCTGTATAAGTCCGCTGAGTTGAATAACTTAGAACCTGTGCATCGTAGGTTGAAAACCGTACTTACGGTTAAGAACTAATCGGCTGTTCAATGCTCCTTACCCAATCGCCAACCGATATAGGTAAATGTCACGGACATAATTTCAAAAAGTTATATCTCATTTTATAAAAAAAAACGTACAGATATATCATTTTGAAATTGGTGCACAGCAACGGATACTCAAAACCAAATACATGCCGTCCGGCAAAAATCCAGGCGATTTCCTCAAATATCACCAAATTACAACGAATTCTGATATAATGAGGATGATCACCTAATTCCCAATAACTTACTCCCACTCATCATCTGTAAAACCATACAGATGCGAAAATCAAACCTGGTAAATACATACCCTGGAGTAAGTATCTAATCGAGAAATCAGTTTTCCTTTAACAACGCACAGTGAAACTGAAACATGAAAATATTTCGAAGGGGTATCCTGGTATTCCTAGTAATGCCTCTTCCATAATCTTATTCATGACTATAATCGTATATTTGTTTTCCATCTCTCCAAATCCCTTTATTTGTCTTTAGTCGTTACCTTCTGTATACCATCGTTAGGCTAAATGGTTTTCTTCCTTTCCTACCGTTCGGCACCAGCCTATAGTTTTGAAGAAGACTATCCAATAATAGTAATAGGTGTACCCTCCTAAACCAAGGAGTACTCGCAACCTGAGAGAAGGTGATGATAAAAGACAACTGAATAATATCTTATTCTATTTCTCCCGAACTGGGGAAAAAAGCAAAGGTGATGTAGGAGTGGCGATGAAGTACGCGGTTTGGTCGTGAATGATAGCAGTCGCAATTTACTTTGCCCTCTTTCTAATCCCTTTATTTTGTCTTTACTTATTACCTTCTGCACACCCTACTTAGGCTAATTGGTTTTCTTCATTCCCTACCTTTCGGCACCTGCCTATGGTTTGGAAAATGACTATCCAATAAGCGTAATAGGTATACTCTCCTAAACTAAGGAGCCCTCGCAACCTGAGAGAAGGTGATGATAAAAGACAACCGAATAAACTAATTCAGTTTCTCCTGAACCTGGATCCATCCTCGAAGAAGTCCCTTCGAGTTCGTATATAACCATACGATGGATCTATTCAATGGAAGTGGATGTTCGTAGTGATACGAGTTTTTCTGATAAATGCAGAGGGTAAAAGAAGGAGCGGTAATGACTTATGCAACTTAGACAATCCAAAAGTCGGTATTTTAAGAAGGTTCGGTCAACTTGGTCACTGAGTCATAGTCAAGGGTCGGTCAAAGGTCGCTGCCAAAAAGAGAGAGAAAAGAAACACTCCGCGTGCACTCTAACCTAGATCAGAATGGTTATCACTTTATCTAATCAGGAAACCTCCCACTGTACTGTCAAATTCTCCTCCAAACCTGAAAGAAGAATCAATCGGGATCACCCGAAGAGTAAACCAACTCATCAGTGGGAATCAGGATCCAACTATCATCGCATGATAACGTGAAGGAATCCACTCACGTTATCACATTCCAGAAGGCATGCGCATACTTAGCAAGTTTCAGTTTCTTTAGAAACTCCCGATGTGATTTTTGCCCCATGCTCTTATGACCTTGACGTTGGCCAAAATGCCATAAGTCACATGTCAAGTTCTATCCATCATTATCTTGTTAATTTGAACCCATCCGCGCATGCCACTGACGTTGGCCAAATGGCAGAACGACTGCCAAAAATTAACTCATCTATTTACGCAACAGAAGAATACCCAGCAACTACCAAACACTATGCCTTGGCGTTGGTCAAAATACATAGCTTGAATACTACTGAATACCCAACTGAAATGACGGAAGGCTACGGCTAATTTTTGGCGAAAAACCTTTAACGTAACGAACTTGATATCGCTGATGGAACCTGATAGATTTTATAAAATATAGTGGCGAAAACCTTTGCTAAAGAGGTCATCCCGGTGAAGGGATCTCGGCTCTTTCCTCGTGAAATGAGGTGCAGGATATTCCAATTGAATACCGCGATGCAAAGCAACATGTAATCGACTATAGTGAAGTTATTACCCTGACGCAAATTTCTGCCCAAGGGGTCACTCCTGGTGAACGGATCTCGGCCCTTGCCTTATCGAATGAGGTGCAGGATATTCCAACTGAATACCACTGTGCAAAACAAAAGAAAACGACTTTGTAATAACACTTTTTAAAACTGCTCCAATAACGTCCAAACAGGTTTGATTTTCTTTGCATAGATCAGAATCAACGCAGTCCCATCAATTAATCACACCAGAAAAAAACAAAAATAAAATGTATGTATATGCCATCCGCATTCGCCACTGGGTCCCATCATCACCCGTTAGGTTACTTAACTAACGACAGAGCAGGGACTGGACTAGCATGGGTGTAAAACATATACAACATCTACTAGTATATATACCAATATACAATAATCGCTCGAGGGTTGATAATATGCAACATTACAGAAAAGCAATAAGTATCACAGAACAATAAAGATAATCTGGGATCCCCGGGTTTCACAGAGCCGCTGTTGAAACTTGACGTTCCCCTGGTCATGTGGATAGCCTGTGCAATGAAACCTAGACACCTACGGGTGCGGCAAGTTACACGCCAAAACCTGAAGCGAGGCAACCCCCTACAGCATAGTGAATGGACCACCCTGCACTTCACGGAATCCGGTAACTTGAGTACCCCTCCATGGGTCAACCTGTACCACTACGAGTGCAGCGAATAGTCTGCCAATTCTAGAGTGAGGCTCTCTGGCACTCAAAGCCATGAGATGCGGACCCGTTGCCCACCAGAACCCGGCTATCCATGCACTCCGTCGCGGGGTAAACCTAGTACAGAAATGAAAAATATGTACAACGGGTATATCGACCTCAGCCCGGTCGTGCCCCAAAAGAATATTATACAAACAGGCAGTGACAGCAGTCTACATATTGGACGCTCGCCCTGCAAAATCAAATGTACAAATAAATCTAAACTGCACTACCATTGCACACTGCAATCCACCACGACAAATCCGCAACATCACAGCACAACACAGAACATCAACGCGAATGTCACGTTCGCAAATCCGTCTATAAGGAGTATAGCAATTAGAAGCAATTTACCGCTCGAATGACTTTCACGGTCGGAGATACAATGTAAGTACTGTAGACTAACAAGTTTAAAATTCCGATCGACAAAACTTTCCGAAGTGGGCCCCACGTACATCTGCAGTACTCAAACAAAATCTAGGCCCAAACAAAATATTCCAGAAACCATAATTTTACACGAAGACCCTACTGTAGAAAAATGGTTTACTGTTGCTCCAAAACGGCGGCGGAACCGCAGCCATACTAGGGTTTGTGCGGCGGTTCCACGGCGCTTTGGAAGTTTCAGTCTACCAAATTTCTACAGTATTCTTAGAAAAGCCAGCACGATTTTCTGAGATGCTCAAAATGATTTTTAGACCTGTTTAAAAATTCGACAGAAACATTATCCTGAAAACGCGGTTCTGGAAATTTCGCTCGATCGTTGTTTTAAATACGTTAGAACAAGTTAGTAAAGGTTAATAGCGTGGCTCTGATTCCATGTAAGTCTACGGTAGCGCCCCGGCCGTCATTCTGACGCCAAACGCTGAACAAAAACTTTTGTAACTGGTGCTATTGCATACTATAACCCGGATCTTGCCATTAACGCTAAACTAACAAACTGTAAAGAGGTAGAAAGGTTATACCGATCGATCCTAGTCCTTCGGTCTTTAGCCATCATCCCACGCTCCTCGCGGCAACTTCGATCTCTAGTCTCCTCATCGAGGTGGCACCACGTCAACGGATCTTTAAACGGGCTCCCGCCTCTATACCGAGGCAACTCGGTCATCAAGTCTGCTAAAAGAGATGACCAAGATGAAATAGAGAATGAGTAGAATACTTTGTCTCAAACACCCTAGGGTTCTCATCACATGAGAGGGTTAGGTTAGAGGTTGAAGAAGATGCTTAGGGTTTGGAAATGGTGAACTCAAGAAACTCAAGAGAGCAAAAGAACTCAAGCATATAAAACTTCTCTCTTTTTCTTCTTATGTGAATAGATGAATGAGGTTCACATCTTCTATCAAAAACCAAAAAGAAATATCTAATGAACATATCTCCTCAAATATCTCTTCATAAAACAAAACACATTAATTCCTTAATGACTCACTAGATGACTCATTGCATGAGTCATTAGTGAACATTCTAGAATTAATGTGTCATCCATAATGAGTCACCATTTCCAAAACCAAATAATCATTTAAACCAAAATGATTAACCCAAAAAGAAATACATCTTCTAAAATATTCTCGTAACGGATTACGAAAATACCCCTCACCTGTATATACATACCTGTATCCGTATTCTGACCGAATACGAATACGAGAGACTAAAATATTCCGACTCAATATAATACATGGATCCAGCTTAAACCAAAGCCCACCAGAATTATCTGTCCGAAATATGACACGTGCGTAAATGCACGTGCATTTTCGAACCCTGCATAAAACCATTCGGCCTCTACAACGTTTCGCCCGAACTTGGGAAACTATCTGTGGGGGACTCTAAAGACTTGTCAGTACCTTAGCAGTGGGTTAACCACAAGCACGTCAGCGGCAGTAGATGTGCGTAACGGCTGCCCATGTACTGACCTCAACGGAAGCCGATGAGCGAACTGATCCTGTGTAGGGTTCTTAGGCATACTATAGAGGTCTCACAAGGCATCGACCATGCCAATTTATAAAAATTATGGTGCCGAGAAACCCTAATACGGATCGTCGGCTAGAATCCTAGGCGAAAAACGAAACTAGTTAACACTTTAACTAAAGGAGAGAGGCTACAACCTTTGTAGATCCGGTTTTCCACTTCCTTAGCTCCACGTGGGTGTCCTCTCGCTGTCCATCATGAATCCCGAACTCAATCGTCGGCTTCATCGGAGAAACGAGCGAGCTTGGTCGTCGGCTTCGTGTCAAAGACGATCTACGTCGAGGCATCACAAGTTCAAGCTCCGACTTCACAAAGTTGTGAAACTTGTGAAGAAAACACCCAAAACAACTTGGCAAGAGGTAGAGGGTGAAGAAATAGGAGGTGGGTTCACTTTAGAATTTGATTTCACTCACTTTTGCTCAAGTTGCCATTGATGGCATCTAGTTTTCTCTCTTGAAGAAGAAGGAGAAGATGAAGCTAGAATATGATAAGTGTTGTGATAAATTGAAAAAGAAATCAATACTTATCATAATCTAACCTTAGTTGAGTGTAGAGAATGGACCATGGTTATGTAGGGTTCCTAGGCATCCTAATGAGGTCTCACAAGGCATCAACCATGCCAATTTCAAAAAATCTAGGTGCCGAGAAACCCGACTACGGATCGTTTGCTAGAAAACTAGGCGAAAAAGCTAAATAGTTAACACTTAACTAAGAGATACGGAAATACAACCTTTGTAGATCCGGTTCTCTACCTCCATAGCTCCGCAATGAAGTCTCCTCACTGTCCATAACAAGTCCCGGGCTCTAGCGTCGGCTTCATCGGAGAATGGACGGGCTAGGTCATCGATGTCCATGCCGAAGATGATCTACGTCGAGGCATCGCTAAATCAAGCTCCGATCTCACCAAGTCAAGAAACTTGTGAAGAAAACACACTCTACTACTTGGCAAGAGGTAGAGGATGAAGAAATAGGAAGTGGGTAGACTTTAGAATTGGATTTCTCACTTGTTTTCATCAATCACCATTGATGAAGCAAGCTTCTTCAAGTGAAGATGAAGAAGAAGAAGAAGATAAAGTTATGATAAGTTGATTCCAAAAATAAAATTAAAAGAATACTTATCATGACCAAACCATGGTCAAGTGTAGAGAATAAATCATGGTTAGTGGGATGGTTAGGGTTAAGCATGAGACAAAATGGTCACTTGGTCAAAGTCTTCATGAAGCTTCATGAACAAAAGAAAACAAGCCACCATTTTCTCATTTGCTTTTCTATTTCCAAAAGAATAAATAAATGAATAAATGAATAAGGAAATAGTAAACCCTAACCATTTCATTAACCAAGGTTTAATTCTTTACACTTAACCAAAAGGCATGCATCATCAAACATGATACAAGCAAGTGCACAAAATCATATCGCATATTCAATGCGCACATCCGAGTGAGAAAATCCATTTAAAGTGAACCGATACTAGTTTAATGCAAAGTAATATATCAAATATATAATTATGCATTAAATAATTAAATCAACACTTGATTCAATGATCCGGTCATGTCGCACACAACCGACTAGTATACAATGTATCGGCTTATCGAATCAATCCTTGATTCGATAACTAGGTTATATCGCATACAACCATTCGACACATTCATCGTGAGAATGGAATACGGTATCACATACACGTATTATTCTCGGTCCCGCACATATCTCATATGCGCTCCTATTTCGTTTCGCTTGAACCAGGAAACCTCTGTGTAGGACTCTAAAGACTCGTCAATACGCCGGCAGCAGGTGATGATCATATCAAGCACCCACAAGCCGCAAGCGGTCTGCTAAACGTAACGGCCACCCGGGTATTGAGCGATCTGAAGATCGACGAGCAAGCCCGCTCACACTCCAGTGAATCCAACCAGTAACACTACCGTACAGTCCGGTCTGATCGTCTGATATGTCGCATATCTTGCCTAGGGGTGGTAAACGTCAGACCCCAATAGCTCGATAAGTCGTGTCGATATGAGGTCTATAACTGTTCGAGAAACTACTGGTAACACTTACCAGTAAATCTCAGCAACCCTGGCCAGGAATTTCCTGTTATAGCCAATCGAACACAGCGCAACATCAACTCCCTATACCGGGAGAGACGAATCCCCTCCTATCGCTCATTGCCTCCATGTGACTCGGGACTGTACCCAAAAACCACCGTTTTGCGCGCCCTCTTGGACGTGGTAAGATGGAAATCAAAGCACAGTAGGAACCACACAAGACTCTATGACGATCTCGGGTCAACAGACTACTCTGTACCAGTGTCACCAGAGAACTGCCATCTGACGTGAGGTATAATACCATCTGGGAGTTCTCGGCGAGTCTGTCCAGTGTACCCAGTCTCTACTGAGCACCCGTATACCATCTCTGATGTCAAACACCGATGGATATGGGATCATCCATCGCCCATATGTATGGGTCGAGAAGGTACACGCTAGTCTACTCTGGTATATCGATGCCCCGTCTCGATACACCCTCGACTAGGGACTTTGAAGGATGTACTTATGGACTACCATGTCCCCACTAGTATGATCCGCATCATAGTCCAGGTAGTCAAGTACTCATCCTAAGGGCTTTACCAACATGTAACAGGGAGACAATCAGTGTACACGTTAAGGTAAAGATCAACCAGATAGTATACTATCATGTCGAGCAAGAAAGTCCTCCCTATATATGTCCCAGCATCCACTACAATATACATCCTATGTATAGTAATGGCCTCTAGGGCATACATATAACTAACAATCTCCCACTTGCACTAAGGCCATCTGATAGCAGTGGTTGCAGTATCTCATACTCAACCATCCCATAAAAGTCTCTCTCTGGGAACAGGCCTTTGTGAGTGGATCCGCTGTGTTGTCCTCTGAGTCTACTCTCCAAACCTCGATCACCCTGGAGATCAACTATCTCCATGATCAGGTGATACTGCCTTAGAATATGTCTGGATCACTGATGGGACTGGCGTTCCTTGGCATAAGCCACAACTCCATTGTCTCACAATGGTAGGAACGTAGTTCATCTCATGAACTTTTATACACCCAAACAGCCTCTTTGGTAGCATCTTAAGTAGCGATGTATCCAGCCTTTATCGTCTAGTATGTCACGGTATGTAGCTTGGAACTCTTCCAACATACCGTCCCTTTACTGAGGGTATAGACAATGCCTGTGACTGACATTCAGTCGTCTTTATCACCCTGGAACACTTCCAGTGATTCTCCCCAGGATCGATTGATACCATCTCGCTACAACTAGTGAGAATACTAACATCCAATTAGATCTATCTCATAGATCCAAAACCCAGGATTTAGGAGGTATCACTTTTATCCTATATGGAGAATCATTATGATAAGCGGAGATTGATCGAGCGTAGCATAAGAAACTTCTTTCTTATCAAGAGTATGTCATCCACGTACTCTACGAGGATCACCACCATACTCCCTACTACCTTTTTGTATATACAAGGTTCATCTACCATTTTGATGATGTCAACTTCTTTGACTAATCCATCAAAATAGATGTTCCAACTCCGCGATGCCTGCTTTATCCTATAAAGCATCTTGTACACGTTTCCGCTGCTCCCACTGTTTACGAAGCCCTCTGGCTGTGTACTTACAGACGCTCGCTTCTAAAACATCATTTAGAAAAGCAGTCATGACACCCAACCACCAGATATCGTAGTCATGGTATGTAGCCGTGACAAGTAGGATCTGGATGGACTTAAGCATAGGTACTTGAAAAGGTTTCATCATTATCCACGCCTGGTCGATGACGAAAACCTTTAGCAAGTCTAGCTTTGAAAGTCTCAACTTTTCCATCTACACCAAGTAATCTTCTCAAGATATACTTGCTCCTGATGGGAATTTAACCCTTCAGATATAGCAACCAAAGTCCATACTTTGTTGATGTATAAGGATTCCATCTCAGATCACTAAGCATCCAGCCATTCTTACGGAGTCCCACTCCTGATGGCCAGGTCGAAACTAGTTGGGTCATCATCTCATGATGCAATCCTCGCTCCCACTGTCATAGAGAAACCGAAGTATCTCTCAGATGGGTGAGGAACCCTACTAGATCGGTGGAGAGGCTGAGGTTCATTGGAAACTATTGAATCCTTTGGTTCTTTCAAATCATCGGCTGCAGTTTGTATAGCTGGAACCTTTCCAGTTCTACATTACAGACATTGCCTCGAGCTTGTCCGGATTTTTCTTTTAGACATAGCCCGGACAACCCCAAATCTTAACCAACTTAAGATATGGGCTCTTCCCTTATCATATCACATATGAAATGGTAGGCAACTGATTTGATTTGAACCCTATTCAATAGGTATGCAGCTTCTCAAGTGCATAACACCCAAAAGGAAAAAGGTAACTCAGTATTACTCATCATAGAGCACACCATATCAAATAGGGTGTATCTGCTCCGCCCCGATATACCATCGTGCTATGGTGTATACAGAGGAGTAATGCTGAGAGAGAATCTCATTCTCCTTTAGAATAGTCCAGGATTTTCGTGCTCAAGTATTCTCCTCCCTGATCACATCAAAGGACATAATACTTGTACCCTTATTGGTTCTCTACTTCTAACTTATATTCTGTGAATATCTCAAAAGGTTCTGACATGTGTTTCAACAAGAACATATGTCTGAATCTAAAGAGATCATCAGAGAACGTAATGAAGTATAAAGAACCAGTCTTGGCATGTGTAGACAGGGGACCTACATACATCAACATGTATCATCCCAAGAGTTTACTAACTCTTTCTCTGTTTCCATTAAACGGAGCTATGGTCATCTTATCTCTGTGACATGACTGGCAAGTTTCACAAGATGTAAATTCAAACTGATTTAAATATGCATCTACATGTAACTTCAGCTAGTCGGGTCGCATTGATATGACCTAGTCTACAATGCCTCAAGTAGGATTCGTTCATTTCTGAACTCTTCCTCTTGTGTGTGTTCCGTATACTAAAGAACTGTAGTTTGATTTAGAACATCAATGCTTTTAGATAACGTGCCTGAACCGATCAACTTTTGATATAGGAAATGTTCAAAACATTATCCAACAATACAAAATTTTATCATTTCTTTACTAATAAAGAGACTGATATGATTTTGTATATCAGGTTCGGTATCTAATAACATTCGTTCAGAATCAATGTATTGGTAATACAGGGTGACAGTGACCAACAGACTTGGCTGCAACATTTGCCCCGTTTTCTGCCTCATGAAACTTATCACCCGTTCTCAGTTCTCTACCTATCTGTAGCCCTATGTAACAGATTACATATCTGGGATCCTGATCTGGTATCACATACCCAGGACGCAAAGGATACTGAGAAACAGTTCTTTGTAACGAACACACCCGAAGATGATGCATCATATGCACTCTCTTCGTTTGGGCGGCACGGGAATTCTGGTATTCCCCAATTTCCTGCTCTGTCTTATAACATTTATAAGTTGGAGCGGGACCAACGTTCCCCAGCTCAGTATAACAAGCGGGTTCGGTAAATGTTCCGTATTATTATCTTGATTAAGGCGTGATATGGTCGCTACCTGGAGAGAGAGAAGAAAACACTCAGCGTGCGCTCTGTCAAGAATAGATTGGTTATTATTTTATCTAATCAGGATGGCTCCCACTGCTTTTTATCAAATCTTCCTTCAAACCCTAAAAGGAAAGACTAGCCGGGATTAATTACACACTACAAGTTCGCCAATCTTTCAGCCAGGCCAGTGTCGGTACTTTGAGGGAGGTCCCCCGTGCTTTCGCACGAACCTAATTAATGTAAACCTCGTTTTCCCAGAGGCGTAACCTCGTTAACACCTTTCTAGACACCTACTTGATCGGCTAATTGTAATATGTAAAACTCTCCCAGGAGTAACTCTTACTCGCAGCGGGTATCGGGATCCAACTATCTCATAGAAGGTATTCAATCTCATTGCAAATTTCAACACTTGAAATTCCCGATAATATTTTGCCCCTAGCTCGCTATGACCTTGACGGAGACCAAACAACCCATAGTCCGCTAGTCAAGTTCAACCCGTCATTTCCTGATTGAATTAAACCCACCCGCACGACCCTTGACGGAGGCCAAACAACGCCGTACGAATACCCTAATCCAATCGCATCATATGCTAGCAGATAAGCACTAGTTAGCTACCGTACACTACGCCTTGACGGAGGCCAAACAACCGCAGCACGAATACTAACTAGTACGTATCTGAAATGACGGAGGGCTACGACAGGTTTTTCTGAAAACCTATTGCGTAATGAACTTGATATCGCTGTAGAATCAAATAATTTTAAAATGGAGTGCTTTTGAGGCTTTTCTAGTTTTGCTAAAGGAGTCACTCCCGGTGAAGGGATCGTCGGTCCTTTCCTCGTCGAATGAGGTGCGGGATATATCATATATATCGCTGTGCAAAGCAAAAACACTTAAAAGCAATCAAAAGACAAACCGAGTGTGTAGCATCTGCCAGTTATTGCTAAAGGAGTCACTCCCGGTGAAGGGATCTCGGTCCTTTCCTCATCGAATAAGGTGCAGGATATATCACATATACCGCTGTGCAAAGCAAGAACTGTAGCTACCTGTTTTAATTTTGAAATTCGATTCTACAACATCTTAGGTTTCTTTTATTTCATTAATCATATTAATGAAGTCCCATCATTTAAGTACCTAAACATCACAGATAAATACGACGTACACTTATGCCATCCGCATTCGCCTCGATGTCCCCTCGTGCACCGTTAGGTTAGGTAACTAACGACAGAGCAGGGCAGGGCTAGCGCGGGTGTAAAACATAAGTAACATCTATATAATATATCATATATACTATATACTGTATCTATCACAGAACATCACATGATCACATCACAGATATCGCAGCAGAAGAATCATATGAAATATTGGATATACTAGGACGTCCGTGTTTTCAATACGAGCCAGTATAAAACACGGATTCCACGGTCGTGATGAATAGCCAAACCTACACCCCAAGACCCCTACGAGAGCGGCAAGCAACCCTACCAATTCTAGAGTTAGGAGACCCGGACTCGACTCCTCGAGTTGGTCTCCCACTGGACTCCAGAACCCGGTTACTTGTGCCCTCCTCCTTGGGTCTATCCTAGTGCGGAAAAGTAAATAATATACAAACGGTGACATCTTCCGCAACCTGGAAGTGCCCCAATAAAAGAATATTACATACAAGTTTTTACATGAATGAAAATGAAAAACACTCATCTCACATAAAAAAAAACCCGGCTATTCAAACACGACGATCCAATATAACATATCAAGCAACACATAACATCACATGTCATCAACGTAAGTAAATATGCGCATCCCAATTGTCGTTGACATATAGCAACGAAACCGGGGATATCACATATTACACTTACGGTCACAGAAAAGAAAGTGTAAAACTACAACAGTTGGAATCCGCAACCACCTCAGACATCGCATGCCTGACCAAATGAATTCCTTAGACATCACATGCCTAACAATTATAAACCCCGCATTTTAGTCTCATTATCGAAAACACTTTTCAATATCAAGTCGGGCAATTCAACAAGATTCCCGACATCCTGATCGAATGCTCGTCGCAAACTTCAGTAGACGGCCGCACCCCCGATACCGTCGACGAAGTGCACCAAGGCGGAACACCGCTGTCTCGAGCACCCGAACGGATGCTTTCGGCGACGGGGTTCTCCTACAGTCACTTGGTCGGGGCTATGGGGTGAAGCTGTCTATTAAGTTTACCCGGCGAGTATCCGCGTACGCTACGTGATTGCAACGGACTTTTGATCACATCAAAATTCCGTGGTAACCGATCAAGTGAGACTAAAGTGCTATGTTTATAACATTCATTCAGTTATCTCATAACTCATTGTGAATTCCAATTATTGTATCACATTCCGGATAAATAGAAAATGTCAAACTTTCCGATCGAACAATCGAACACACAAGTTTTCCCGATACAGATCAACACATGAAATAAGTCTAACAACATTCAGTTCGTGCCTCAGTACCAACGGTCCAGCCGTAGAAGGGTCAAGCCAACGCCTCACATGTGGCACGCCGTACTGCCCCAAACCCGAAGGTTCAAAGGGCAGTTCAAGACGGTCACATAATCGAGTTAAGGTTTGTTGTCTTCTAGAGGGACCATCGCGTTACTTGCACTACTTAGAACGTCGTTAAACTACGGAAAAATCCAACACTTGGAAATTTCCCGACAGGGGAAAAATTGGGTATTTATATCCGGTCGAACTTTTTAGCATATTCTAAAATTTATCCGGAAAGCCATATAGACAAAATTTGATACTCCGATCGAAACACCGAATCCCCAAAACAACTCCAGAAAATTCAACTCTTGAATAAATTTTAAAAATTCCCAGAAAACTCAGCACAATTTATCAGGAATTACTGTGCATCTATTTAGGGCTGACGTCACATTAATGCCGCGGAACCGCCGCAGAAGCCAGGCTTCTGCCGCGGTTCCGCCGCACTATTCACTGTTCACCAAAAATATTTTGCACCGTAATTCTTATTTTTCCCTGCTGAATTTTTTAGTAATTTTTAATTTGGAAAAATCCCAGTTTTTGAAAAAAGGATAGAGAGCAAATTTGGGTTTGGGTTTTCGGGTCGTTCGGACTTCAAACTCCGTCTAGACTTCGCCTAAGGCTCTAGCTAGGCTCTGATACCACTGTAGGGTTCCTAGGCATCCTAATGAGGTCTCACAAGGCATCAACCATGCCAATTTCAAAAAATCTAGGTGCCGAGAAACCCGACTACGGATCGTTTGCTAGAAAACTAGGCGAAAAAGCTAAATAGTTAACACTTAACTAAGAGATACGGAAATACAACCTTTGTAGATCCGGTTCTCCACCTCCATAGCTCCGCAATGAAGTCTCCTCGCTGTCCATAACAAGTAAGGCTCTAGCAAGTAAGGCTCTAGCTAGGCTCCTCGCTTTCCATATCAACCATGCCAATTTCAAAAAATCTAGGTGCCGAGGAACCCGACTACGGATCGTTTGCTAGAAAACTAGGCGAAAAAGCTAAATAGTTAACACTTAACTAAGAGATACGGAAATACAACCTTTGTAGATCCGGTTCTCCACCTCCATAGCTCCGCAATGAAGTCTCCTCGCTGTCCATAAGAAGTCCCGGGCTCTAGCGTCGGCTTCATCGGAGAATGGACGGGCTAGGTCATCGATGTCCATGCCGAAGATGATCTACGTCGAGGCATCGCTAAATCAAGCTCCGATCTCACCAAGTCAAGAAACTTGTGAAGAAAACACACTCTACTACTTGGCAAGAGGTAGAGGATGAAGAAATAGGAAGTGGGTAGACTTTAGAATTGGATTTCTCACTTGTTTTCATCAATCACCATTGATGAAGCAAGCTTCTTCAAGTGAAGATGAAGAAGAAGAAGAAGATAAAGTTATGATAAGTTGATTCCAAAAATAAAATTAAAAGAATACTTATCATGACCAAACCATGGTCAAGTGTAGAGAATAAATCA
This sequence comes from Agapanthus africanus, assembly GCA_030015575.1. Taxonomy (NCBI): domain Eukaryota; kingdom Viridiplantae; phylum Streptophyta; class Magnoliopsida; order Asparagales; family Amaryllidaceae; genus Agapanthus; species Agapanthus africanus. The sequence goes on along the minus strand of CM057349.1, from coordinate 386,402,473 downwards.
TGGTTAGTGGGATGGTTAGGGTTAAGCATGAGACAAAATGGTCACTTGGTCAAAGTCTTCATGAAGCTTCATGAACAAAAGAAAACAAGCCACCATTTTCTCATTTGCTTTTCTATTTCCAAAAGAATAAATAAATGAATAAATGAATAAGGAAATAGTAAACCCTAACCATTTCATTAACCAAGGTTTAATTCTTTACACTTAACCAAAAGGCATGCATCATCAAACATGATACAAGCAAGTGCACAAAATCATATCGCATATGCAATGCGCACATCCGAGTGAGAAAATCCATTTAAAGTGAACCGATACTAGTTTAATGCAAAGTAATATATCAAATATATAATTATACATTAAATAATTAAATCAACACTTGATTCAATGATCCGGTCATGTCGCACACAACCGACTAGTATACAATGTATCGGCTTATCGAATCAATCCTTGATTCGATAACTAGGTTATATCGCATACAACCATTCGACACATTCATCGCGAGAATGGAATACGGTATCACATACACGTATTATTCTCGGTCCCGCACATATCTCATATGCGCTCCTATTTCGTTTCGCTTGAACCAGGAAACCTCTGTGTAGGACTCTAAAGACTCGTCAATACGCCGGCAGCAGGTGATGATCATATCAAGCACCCACAAGCCGCAAGCGGTCTGCTAAACGTAACGGCCACCCGGGTATTGAGCGATCTGAAGATCGACGAGCAAGCCCGCTCACACTCCAGTGAATCCAACCAGTAACACTACCGTACAGTCCGGTCTGATCGTCTGATATGTCGCATATCTTGCCTAGGGATGGTAAACGTCAGACCCCAATAACTCGATAAGTCGTGTCGATATGAGGTCTATAACTGTTCGAGAAACTACTGGTAACACTTACCAGTAAATCTCAGCAACCCTGGCCAGGGATTTCCTGTTATAGCCAATCGAACACAGCGCAACATCAACTCCCTATACCGGGAGAGACGAATCCCCTCCTATCGCTCATTGCCTCCATGTGACTCGGGACTGTACCCAAAAACCACCGTTTTGCACGCCCTCTTAGACGTGGTAAGATGGAAATCAAAGCACAGTGGGAACCACACAAGACTCTATGACGATCTCGGGTCAACAGACTACTCTATACCAGTGTCACCAGAGAACTGCCATCTGACGTGAGGTATAATACCATCTGGGAGTTCTCGGCGAGTCCGTCCAGTGTACCCAGTCTCTACTGAGCACCCGTATACCATCTCTGATGTCAAACACCGATGGATATGGGATCATCCATCGCCCATCTGTATGGGTCGAGAAGGTACACGCTAGTCTACTCTGGTATATCGATGCCCCGTCTCGATACACCCTCGACTAGGGACTTTGAAGGATGTACTTATGGACTACCATGTCCCCACTAGTATGATCCGCATCATAGTCCAGGTAGTCAAGTACTCATCCTAAGGGCTTTACCAACATGTAACAGGGAGACAATCAGTGTACACGTTAAGGTAAAGATCAACCAGATAGCATACTATCATGTCGAGCAAGAAAGTCCTCCCTATATATGTCCCAGCATCCACTACAATATACATCCTATGTATAGTAATGGCCTCTAGGGAATACATATAACTAACAGGTTACTTGGATGAGTTAGGGTTAAGCATGAAGACAAGAATGGTCACTAAGGTCAAAGCTTCATGAAGCTTCAACATAAAACAAATAAAGTCACCATTCTTATCTTAATCCATTTCAAATAAATAAATAAATAGATAAATGAATTTGCAAAACCCTAATCAACACTTAACCATGGTTTAATTCTTTACACTTAACCAAAAGAGCAAGTATCATCAAACATGATACAAACATGTGTACAAAAGTATATCACATATACAACTTGCACATCAAGTGAGAAAATCCATTTAAAGTGAACCTATACTAGCTAATGCAAAGTAATATATCAAATATATAATTATACATTAAATCATTAAATCAACATTTGATTCAATGATCCGGTCATGTCGCACATAACCAACTAGTATTCAATGTATCGATTTATCGAATCAATGATTCGATAACTAGGTCATATCGAATATAACTAATCGAAACATATATCGCGAGAATGAAATGCGGTATCGCATACACGCATTATTCTCGGTCCTGCACATATCTCATATGCGCTCCTATTTCGTTTCGCTTGAGCCAGGAAACCTCTGTGTAGGACTCTAAAGACTCGTCAATACGCCGGTAGCAGATGATGATCATATCAAGCATCCACAAGCTGCAAGCGGTCTGCCAAACGTAACGGCCATCCGGGTATTGAGCGATCAGAAGATCGACGAGCTAGCCCACTCACACTCCTGTGAATCCAACCAGTAACACTTACCGTACAGTCCGATCTGTTCGTCTGATACGTCGCATATCAAGTCTAGGGGTGGTATACGTCAGACCCCAATAACCGATAAGTCGTGCCGATGTGAGGCTCATAACGGGTCGAGAAACTACTGGTAACACTTACCAGCAAATCTCTGATCAGCCCTGGCCAGGGACTTCCCTGTTACGGCCAATCGAGCACAGCGCAACATCAACCCCCAATACCGGGAGAGACGAAACCCCTCCTATCGCTCATTGCCTCCATGTGACTCGGGACTGTACCCAAAGACCACCGTTTTGCACGCCCTCATGGACGTGGTAAGGTGGAGATCAAAGCACAGTGGGTATCACACAAGACTCTATGACGATCTCGGGTCTACAGACTAACCTGTACAAGTGTCACCTGAGAACTGCCATCTGACGTGAGGTATAATACCATCTGGGAGTTCTCGGCGAGTCCGTCCAGTGTACCCAGTCTCCACTGAGCAACCGTACACCATCTCTGATGTCAAACACCAATGGATATGGGATCATCCATCGCCCATCTCATGGGTCGAGAAGCGTATACGCTAGTCTATACTGGTATATCGATGCCCCATCTCGATACACCCACGACTAGGGACCATGAAGGATGTACTTATGGACTACCATGTCCCCACAAGTATGATCTGCATCATAGTCCAGGTAATCAAGTACACATCCTAAGGGCTTTATCAACATGTAACTATAAGACAGTTTAAAGAGACAAGTGTACATGTTAAGATAAAGAGTAACCAGATAGCATACTATCATATCGAGCAAGAAAGTCATCTCTATATATGTCCAAGCATCCAATATAATATACATCATCTGTACAATACTGGCCTCTAGGGCATACATACAACTAACATCCTGGAACCCTACTGAGCGTATGAGTGACAATATACATACAGTCCGGTCCGTTCGTCTATAAGTATCGCATATCGGGCCTAGGGGGCTGGTAACGTCAGACCCCCAATAGCGGTATAAGTCGTGTCGGAGAGTAGCCCTGAACACCCTAAGAAACTAGTGGAATACCTACCAGTAATTCTCACCTGCCTTGGCCAAGGACTTGGTGTAATGGCTCTCCTAGACACAGTACGATCTCACCCCCAATACCGGGAGAGACGAATCCCCTGCCGATCCGCTCACTTGCCTCCATGTGGCTCGGTACTGTACCTAAAAAAGACCTGTTTGCACGACTCCTTTGAGCCGTGGTAGGGTAGAAATCAAAGCACAATGGGAACTCACACGAGACAAATGATGACCTCAGGTCGATGAACTAACCTGTACACATGTCACCAGAGAACTGCTATCTGACGCTAGGTATCATACCAACTAGCTGGTTCCCGGCGAGTTCTGTCCGGTGTACTCATAACCCAATGAGCACCTGTATACATCTTAGGTGATCCAACTGACACCAGTGTCTTGTGAGACCGGCCACCGCCCCTCGTCGGGGTCTCGACTGTATACACTAGTCTACTCCGGAGTATCGATACCCTGTCCCGAAACTCCCACGACTAGGGACCATTTTTAAGGATGTGCTTATGGACTACCCAACTCTCACGTATATGATCGTCATCATACTGTTGGTAGTCAAGCAGGATCCTAAGGGCTCTATCAACGTGTAATAGTGATCATGTCGCCTAAAGTTGTACACGACTGATAAAGGAAAACCAGATAGCATACTATCATCTCGAGTAAGACTGTCCTTCCGATATAGGTCCTCCTTCAATTATTGCAATCACGTACCTGCGATCCAGTAATTTACTTTGAGGGCACTATATCCAACATTTCCGAGACGGGGTCATGTGGATGACGTATTTCCGTGACGGGGTCATGTGGATGACGTATTTCCGAAACGGGGTCATATGGATGACGTATTTCCGTGACGGGGTCATGTGGATGACGTATTTCCGAGACAAGGTCATGTGGATGACGTATTTCCGAGACGGTGTCATGTGGATGACGTATTTCCAAAACGGGGTCATGTGGATGACGTATTTCCGTGACGGGGTCATGTAGATGATGTATTTCCGAGACGGGTCATGTGGATGACGTATTTCTGAAACAGGGTCATGTGGATGACGTATTTCCGTGACGGGGTCATATGGATGACGTATTTCGGATACGGGGTCATGTGGATGACATTTTTCCGAAACGGGGTCATGTGGACGACGTATTTCCGCGACAAGGTCATGTGGATGACGTAATTCCGAGACGGGGTCATGTAGATGACGTATTTCCGAAACGCGGTCATATGGATGACGTATTTCCGTGACGGGGTCATGTGGATGACGTATTTCCGAGACGGGTTCATATGGATGACGTATTTCCGAAATGGGGTCATTTTGATGACGTATTTCCGAGACGGGGTCATGCGGATGACGTATTTCCGAGACGGGGTCATGAGGATGACGTGATTCCGAAACGGGGTCATATGGATGACGTATTTCCGCGACGGGGTCATGTGGATGATGTATTTCCGCGACGGGGTCATGTGTATGACGATTTCCGAGACGGGGTCATGTGGATGACGATTTTCGAGACGGGGTCATGTGGATGACGTATTTCCACGACGGAGTCATGTTGATGACGTTGCGCTTGTTGTAATGAGATGAATATCAAAGTGGTCTCCAGGTGGTCTGTGAACCATCAAAATTTGGAGTAGAGGCTTTGTCGTAGCTCCAGGGTTGATTGCGGTGTCTGAATCCTGCTGGAATGGGGAGGAACGATGTTGATGATTTCCAGGCTATCCTTGAACCGTCGAGATTTGGCTTCATTTTCTGATGGAACCTGGAGAGGGAAGGTGTGATTCTTTCTTTGTTTGCGCCCCTAGATTGTATACAGGGATTGATGTGATATCATCTGTAGGGCATAAATTTCATTTTATTTTATTTCTTTCCACGATGCTCTATCATTTCAGCTTTTATATCGCGATGGTCGCGATTGCCTTATCATTTCGGCTATTTTTCGCGGTACCCAATCATTTCAGCTATTTATTTTATTTTTACTCGCCGCTTTTTATTGTGAGTTGCCCAATCATTTCGGCTATATTTTGCATGCATACATATTTTTTACTTGCTGATTTTTTTGCAAGTTTCCCAGTCATTTCGGCTATTTCATATGCATGTGTGGCTCACTGGCTTTTCACTGCAAGCTTGGAATTATACACCGATTTCAGCTTCAGCACCCCTACAACTGGAATAATGCCAGGAGTGAATCATCATTTGCCTCTATCGATGTCGAACAAAGGTGGCTTAGCGAACAGGGTTAGGATCCTGTCGACTAAGGCTTTTGACTTCATGAGCCGTAAGGGTCTCATAAAGGTATTTCTCCCTGCAAGTCGTGAGGATCTCGTAGGTGTGTTTTCTCCTTAGGAATCATGAGGACTCCTAAGTGCATGATCTTACAAGAGTATTTTCTCCTCATAAGTCGAGAGGGCTTACAAGGGGGTTCACCGTGCAAACATATCCCTAGTCACGGATGGGAATTTGTTAGGGAAATGTTTATTCGCGCCCATGGATTGTATACAAGGGTTAATACTGAACCGCTTGTAGGGCAATATTGGAGGTTGTGGTGGCCGCTTAAGAACAGGTTCAGATCCCTGTAGCTTAAGACTTTTGAATCTTATGAGCCGTGAGAGTCCCATAAGAGGGTTCTCCTTACGAGTCGTAAGGAACTCGCAAGTGTAATTTCACCTTAGGAATCGTGAGGATCCCTAAATGTGTTGCTCCCTTGTGAGTCGTAAGGATCTTACGCAGGTGGTTTCACCTCACAAGGTCGATAGGACCTTGCAAGTGTCTTTTAACGAGATTGCGCCCTTTTGGGTTTTCGCAAAACTCGCCGGTAGCCCTGCTGTTTTTACTCACGGAGCCCTTTCGGGTTTTTATCCGTGCCCTTTTTGCTTATGGACATACCGTTTTCTTTTTTTTATTCTAACGAGATTGCGCCCTTTCGGGTTTTCACAAAACTCGTCGGTAGCCCTGTTGTTTTTACTCACGGAGCCCTTTCGGGTTTTCATCCATGCCCATTTTGCTTATGGACATACCATTTTTCTCTTCTTTTATTTATGCTTTCTTTTTTTTTATATCAGCTTTGGGATGATGTAACCCACAGTAGTTTATCGACATTTCGGTAAACAGCCAGTTTTAGGACATAGTGGTCCATTGTTAGTTTAAGAACGTTTCAGTCCGTTGTTAGTTTAAGGACGTTTCAGTCCGTTAGTCTGTTGGAGATAGTGCCCTCAGAGTCAATTATTGGATCACAGACACGTGATTGCAATGATTGAGGGAGGACCTATCCGGTAGGACAGTCTTACTCGAGATGATAGTATGCTATCTGGTTTACCTTTATCATCGTGTAATGCTTCAGGTGACCTTTCAGGTCGCTATTACACGCTGATAGAGCCCCTGGGATTCTTGCTTGACTGCCGGCAGTATGATGGCGATCATATACGTGAGAGCTGGGGTCTATAAGCACATCCTTAAATGGTCCCTAGTCGTGGGAGTTTCGAGACTGGGCATCGATACTCCATTAGTAGACTAGTCTATACAGTCGAGACCCCGACGAGGGGCGGTGGCCGGTCTCACAAGCCACTGGTGTCAGTTGGTTCACCTAAGATGTATACAGGTGCTCATTGGGTTATGAGTACACCGGACAGGACTCGCCGGGAACCTGCTAGTTGGTCATATACCAGATGTCAGATAGCAGTTCCCTGGTGACATGTGTACAGGTTAGTTCATCGACCTGAGATCGTCATTTGTCTCGTGTGAGTTCCCACTGTGCTTTGATTACTACCCTACCACGGCTCAAAGGAGTCGTGCAAACAGGTTTTAGTTGGGTACAGTCCCGAGCCACATGGAGGCAGTGAGCGGATCTGCAGGGGTTCGTCTCTCCCGGTATTGGGGGTGAGGTCGCGCTGTGTCTAGGAGAGCCATTACGCAAAGCCCTCGGCCGAGGCAGGAGATTTACTGGTAGGTATTCCAGTAGTATCTCAGGGCGTTCTGGGCTACACTCCGACACGACTTGTACCGCCTTTGGGGGTCTGACTTTTACCAACCCCCTAGGCCCGACATGCGATCCTCATAGACGAACGGACCGGACTGTACGGATATTGTCACTGACAGGCTCAGTAGGGTGTCAGGATGAGTTCGCTCATCGACGTCCCTTTTGGTCAATAGCTGGTGGCCCGTCACGTATTGGCTTATACCTCTGACGTGCTAGTGGTTAAATCCACAGCCATAGTATTGACGAGTTTTTAGAGTCCACCACACTTTCAGTTACTCAAGCTTTCGGGCGAAACGCTGTAGAGGCCGTATGGAGATATGGCAGGGTTCGATCAGATACGTGCGGTATTGCACGCATCAGGATCGAACGGATATTACTAGCCGGTTTTGGTTTAAGCCGGATCCTAGTTTAGTACAGTGTAGATTTTGTCTCTTTGCATTTGTATCCGGTCGGAATACAGATGCGGGTGTGTATGCACAGTATCGGGGTTTTCCTGTAATTTATTACGGGACCAGTTTTCTGGAGTTGCCAGTTTGCATTCCGTTCCGGCCGGTTTTTCTTTGTTCTTTCCCGGCCGGACTTTTCTGATGGAGGGGGGTAATTTGCAGTTTTGCAAATTACTTTTGGTGGAGGTTTTATTTGCATAAGGATTTATTATGAAAGCATCTTTTTTGATATCATTCTTATCTTGCACCATCACTTGCTTTAATGGTGATTTGAGAGGGTATGGTTAGGATGTGCTTTTGTTATGATAGTGTTTGTTTGTGGTCACCTCTTAATTGATCCTACACTCACCTCCCTTCATGCTTCATATTACCTCCTCCACCATTCTCATTTGAAAGGATAAGTTTTTCATGAGAGGAAAAAGAAAGAGAGAAGAAGAAGAAGAGAGCTTCATCTTGAGAGTTTCATTCATGATCTCATTTTCTTGCTAGAAAAATGCAAGCACCATTTTTCTATTCTTGATTCCTCCATCACCATGGCAACAAACCCCAAATGAGACAAGCATCTTCTACACTACATTCTACAGCATATCTTGAGCATGTCGAGTTGCCGGCTTCATGCTCGAGTTGCCTCGGTATTGAGGCGGGAGCCCGTAAAAGACGCAGGCGATGTGGTGCCCTTTCCGGCGAGGAGGCGACGATATGGAGACAAGACTTTCCGCGGGAGATCGGGACGATGAAGAGAAGACCGGAGGACTCGGATCACTCGGTATACTTCTCACCCTATCTCTTGGTTGCTAGCATTAGGTTAATGGTAAACGATCCGGGTTTTCTTTGTCCGCGGTAGCGCCGGTTTCCGAGTAAGGAAAATTTTGATTCCGCATTTTGGCCTCGAGTACGAGGCCGGGGCGCTGCCGTAGCGCAACATGGTATCAGAGACACGCCATTAACCTTGTCTAGCTTGTTCTAATGCGTTTTACTTATCCGATCGACCAAAATCTCAAAAACCGTATTTTAGTTCACATCAGTTTTCTGTTGGAATTTTTTGGTGTCTAAAAATTTTTTAGGTTGCAGAAAACTTATGTACAAGACATTATAAGACCACTGTAAAAATTCGACAACTTCAGTCGACTACCTGAGCGCGGAACCGCGGCCAAACCCCACCTTGGGCCGCGGTTCCGCCGCACTCTGGTGTCGTCACTGTGCCCAATTTTTCCAGTGGGCTTGTGGGCTAATTTTAGGGGTTTTGGGATATTAAATTTGGGCCCAGGTTTTCTGTGACTGCTACAGTATTGGTTGGGGGCCCACTTGTTAATTGTTTGATCGATCGGATATTTTAAACACATTATTTTACAGTATTTACATTATATCTGCGACCGTGAATGTCACTTGATCGGTAAATCCCGTCTAACTGCTATAGCTCGGTTAGACGGATTTGCGAACGTGACTTTCACGTTGATGTTCTATGTTTATGCTGTGTTGTTGCGGATCGGTCGTGGGGGATAGCCTGGATGCAATGCTAGTACAGTTTTGGTGTATTATGTACATTTGATATTGCGGGGCGAGCGTCCGACATGTGGACTGCCGTCACTGCCTGATTGTATTATTCTTTTGGGGCACGACCTGGTTGCGGTTGATGTACCCGTTGTATGTATATTTTACTTTCTGTACTAGGATTACCCCGCGGTGGGGTGCACGGATGGCCGGGTTCTAGAGGGCAACAAGCCCGCATCTCATGGCATTGAGACGGAGGGGGCTTCACTCTGGGATTGGCGGGCTATTCGCCGCATTCGTAGGGGGTATAGGTTGACCCAGAAGGGGTGCCCAAGTTGCCGGATTCCGTGGAGTGCTGGGTGGTCCATTCACGGAGCTGAAGGGGGCTGCCTCGCTTCAGGTTTTGGCGGGTAACTTGCCGCGCCCGTAGGGGTCTAGGATTTCATTGCACAGGCTATCCACACGACCAGGGGAACGTCAGGTTTCAGCAGCGGCTCTGTGAAACCCGGGGCTTCCAGATATCTGTATTGTTCTGTGATGCTGTACATTTTTGTGATGTTGCATTTTATCACGCCTTGAGCGAAATATAATATATATTGGTATATATATTAGTAGATGTTGTATATGTTTTACATCTGCGCTAGTCCAGTCCCCGCTCTGCCGTTAGTTAGCTAACCTAACGGGTGATGACGGGACCCAGTGGCGAATGCGGATGGCATATACGTACGTCAGTATATTTTCGTTCTTTGTGGTGTGATTAATTGATGGGACTGCGTTGATTCGGATCAATGCAAGATAAACAAACCTATTCTGATGTTGTTGGAACACTTTTCAAAAAGCTGTTATTGCAAGGACGTTCACTTTTGTTTTGCATCGTGGTATTCATTTGGAATATCCTGCTCCTCAGTCGACGAGGCAAGGGCCGAGATCCCTTCACCGGGAGTGACCCCTTGGACAGAAGTTTGCGTCAGGGCATTAACTTCACTATAGCCGATTACTTTTGCTTTGCATCGTGGTATTCAGTTGGAATATCCTGCACCTCATTCTACGGGGAAACAAACGCAGCACGAATACTAAATAGTCTTTATCTGAAATGACGGAGGGCTACGCAGGTTTTTCAGAAAACCATAAGCGTAATGAACTTGATATCGTTGTAGGAACAAGTGATTTTTGAAAAGGAGTGTTTTTTAGGCTTTTCTAGTTTCGCTAAAGAGGTCACTCCCGGTGAAGGGATCTCGGCTCTTTCCCCATCGAATAATATATCGTATATACCGCTGTGCAAAGCAAGAACTATATAAGCTGTCAAAAACTAAACCGCAAGTTTGTAGCATCTGTCAGTTTAGCTAAAGAGGTCACTCCCAGTGAAGGGATCTCGGCTCTTTCCTCATCGAATAAGGTGCAGGGTATATCATATATACCGCTATGCAAAGCAAAACTGTAGCTACCCTTTTTATAAAGTTTTGATTCTACAACATCTTTTAGGTTTCTTTTCTTTTTATTAATCTCATTAATAAATCCCATCAGCTTTATACTTCCTAAGTATCACAGAAGAAACAAAAGCAGTAATATTTATATATCAGCATATATATATATAGTATAAGCATTCGTCTTAGGCAGTAATATGATCTCATCACAGAACATTGCAGCAGAAGAACATATATGAATTATTGGATATACTAGGATGTCCGTGTTTTAATACGAGCATGTATAAAACACGGATTCTACGGTCGCAATGAATAGCCAAACCCACATCCCTAGACCCCTACGAGAGTGGCAAGCAACACTGCCAATTCTAGGGTTAGGAGACCCGGTCTCGACTCCTCGAGATGGACTCCCACTTGACCCTAGAACCCGGTTGCTTGTGCTCCCCTCCTTAGGTCTACCTAATGCGTAAAAGTAAATAATATACACTGGTGACATCAACCTCATCCCGGAAGTGCCCCAATAAAATAATATTACATACAAATGAATTTTACATGAATGAAAATATAAACCCCCATCTCACATAAAACCCCCGGCTATTCAGAACACGACGATCCAATATAACATATCACAGAACATATAATATCACATATCATCAACGTAAGTAAGTATGCATACACCGATCGTCTTTGATGTATAGCAACGAAAACCGGCAATACAACTACATACTACACTTACGGTCACAGAAAAGAAATTATAAAACTACAACATTTGGAATCCACAATCACTTTAGACATCATAAATCCGAAATATCACATACTTCGCATTTCATACCTAACTATATGAGTTCCACATATTGTATCACATTCTAGATAAATAGACAGTATTAAACTTTCCGATCGGATAATCAAATACCCAAGATTTCCTAAATAGCTCAACACTTGAGCGGAGTTCAAATATTCCCAGAATATGTCACAGTACCAATGGTCCAGCCGTTGAAGGGTCAAGCCAACGCCTCACATGTGGCACGCCGTACTTCCCCAAACCTTAAGGTTTAGAGGTGGTTCAGACGGTCACATAATCGAGTTAAGCTTTGTATTCTTCTAGAGGGTCCACCGCGCTACTTGCACGTTTTTCCGAAAGATTTAAACTCAATAAAAATTCAACACTTGAAAGTTTTTCGTGCCGGGAAAAAATGAGTTAATGATATCCGTTCAAACATTTTAACAGTTTCTAAAATATCCGGAAAACAAAACGAAATTAAACTATCCGATCGAATCAACGAATTCAAAATAATCCCAAGAACACTCAACACTTGAGTCAGATTAAAAATACCCAGAAATATACTGAATCACCTACGGATATTACTGTGCCAAAAAGAGTCAATAATTATTCTGTACGGCCGCGGATCCGCGGCCCAAGCATGGTATTACCGCGGTTCCGCGGCGGTTTGTACGGATTATTGCCTCGGTTTCCACAGTAATGCTTATATTTCCCTGCTGGTATTTTTAAGTATTTTTAATGCAGAAAAAATCACATTTTCATAAAATTTCCAGAGAGGGGTCTATTTTGACATTTCGGGGTTCGATCGGAGTTTTAACTTGGTATACACGTCGCCTAATGCTCTAGCTAAGCTCTGTGTTAGTATATATGCCCTAGAGGCCATTACTGTATCATACTAGTTTGTATATTACTTAATAGAAGCTTGGGATATTCACCGTTGTATAGACAATCTTGCTCAAAATAATAGTATGCTACTTGGTTTTTTTCTACTTCAAAGTGTGTACATGTGTTTCTTTTAACATATCGCCTATACACATTAGTGGAGCCCTTAGGATCTTTGCTTGATTACCAGTGTTGTGATGGCAGTCACACTAGTGGAGGCTGGGTAATCTACAAACGCATCCTTATACAGATCCCTAGTCGTAGGATTATCGAGACAGGGCATCGATACTCCGGAGTAGACTAGCGTATGTGCTTCTTATCCCAGCAGGGGAGACGGTCTGTCCCACAGCCGTCAGTACGTCGTACTTGAGATAGTATGCGGGTGCTCGTAAAGTTACGAGTACATTGAACAGGACTCTTCGGGAACTGATTGTTTGGTATTATACCTATCGTCAGTTATCAGTTCCCAGGTGACATGAATACAGCTTAGTCCGCTGACTTGACACTGTCACTTCGCCTCGAGTGTGTTCCCACTGTACTTTGATTACTACCCTACCACGGCTCAAAGGAGTCATACAAACGGGTAGTGGTTGGGTGCAGTCCCGAAGCACTTGGAGGCAGTGACGGTTAGACAGGATTCGTCTCTCCCGGTATTGGGAGTTGATATCGCGCTGTGTCAAGGAGAGCCATTACACAAAGTCGTCCCTGGCCAGAGCAAGCAAGATACACTGGTAGGTTTCCAGTGTTAGCTCAGGGTGTTCTGGGCTACACTCCGACACGACTTGTACCGCTATTAAGGGACTGACGTTTACCGCCCCCTAGGCCCGCCATGCGATATTCTCAGACGAACAGACCGGACTGTACGGAGACTGTCACATTCAGGCTCAGTAGGAGTTCAGATGAGTTCGCCTCGTCAGTGTTCTTATCGGCATCTACCTGGGGGCCGTTACGCACAGCTAATGCCGCTTGCGGTCTATGGTTAAATCCACTGCCAGCGTAGTGTCGAGTCTTTAGAGTCCCACACAGAGAGCTATTCACCTTTAGGCAAAACAGAGTAGAGGTCGCATGGTTTTGCGACAGGGTTCGGTCGCATCCGTGCACTTGTGCACGTTTGGTGTCCGGGCAGTTATTACTAGCGGGCTTTGGTTTAAGCTATATCATAGTATACGTTTTAGGATAGGTTTTATCTCGTTTGTATTCGTGTTCCCCGGAGCGCGGATGCGGGTGTGTATGCACGGTTGACCGAGACAGAGGCAGAGGATTCTCATTAGGGTTGTTGACTGTTGACCTTTTCTAAACCCTAATGAGAATAAGAAATATGATTAATAATAATATTAATTAAGTATTATTGTGTCATGGTTGGGTTGAAAGTTTGACCTTGTTGACTTGTTGACTTTGTTGACCAGTTGACTAGCTTGGACTTGTTGACCATCATCATTACAATGGCTATCATTTCATGGGTATGACTTTTGCTTGCTTGTTGGTTTACAAATTGCATTAAATACATGAAATGATATTGCCATTGAAATGAACCATCACATAATACTCAATTACCATTATTATCATGATTATTTTTGTATTATGAGAGCATGGTAGCAAAAGTCTTCCTCATTCTATCATTCTCACTCTCTCTCATCTTTTGCTCTCCCTCTTCCTCTAGCTCAAGGAAAAAATCTCTTATGAGTTGAGAACCATTTGCCTTGGAGATAAAACACTAAAACACTTCTCTACTCATCCTAAAGTTCAAGTTCTAGCAAGCCAAGGACTTTAGTTTCCTCTAGATTGAGGTTAGAGCCAAAGGTAGAAGCTTTCGGGTGGATCCATCTTCGGCACAAGGAGACGACGAGGTGAGGCCGATCCGACCACTACAAGGAGTTGAAGAGAAGGAGTTCAAGATTAGGTATAACCCCTAACATAGTAGGTAACCTCTTGGTTAGGTTGTTAGATAGTTTGTTTAGCAAAGATCCGTTTCTAGAGTCCATGTTACCCTTCACCTAAAAATCGTTTTGCACCATTTCCGCAACCCCGAAAGAACCGGGGATGGGTAACGTGGACTTACGGTGGTATCAGAGCCTAGCTAAACACTATCTAACATGTTAGCAAAGTAACTAGAAGTTCGATCGGAGAAAAAATCACAAAACTTGCCCGAAATTTAAACTTTCTGTCGATTTTTGTACTGCTCTAAAACTTATTTGACACATACCAAAAATCAGCTCAGGGTTTTTAATGAACACAGAAGAAAAACGACCCAACGAGTCGACCAACTCACCGCGGAACCGCGGCAAGAACATGCTTCTTGCCTCGGATCCGCGGCCGAGTTGACTCGGCCGTGGATCGTTTTTCTTGCAGTGTTCCTAGATTGCAGTTTTGGGATTTTTGGAATATGTTTTTCTGCCCAGATTTTCCAAAAAAGAAATTTGTGTTTGGGGTGGTTACAAATCCGTATTTTGATTAAACTTCTATAAACTTTAGCTACCGGGTTATATCTGTGATGTGATATATGTATTGAACGTCTGCTAATTGCTATACGTCGATTAGTGGGGGTTATACATATCTATGATCTGTAATGTTGATGGTTTGTGTATATGAATTCATTGGACTGTCGCATAGCCGGGAGGTTGTGAGATGAGAGTTTTATTTATCTTTCAATTCATGTAAATATATAAATTGATGTAATATTATTTGTATGGCCACACATCCGGGATGAGATTGTAGCCGCCATTGTATAATTTCTTTTTACTATTTTTGCTCCTGGGATAGACCCAAGGAGGGGGTGCACAAACTACCGGGTACCTCGAAGTGCCGAGTGGCCTACTCACGTTGTTGAGGGAGGTTGCTTCACTTCGGGTATTTGGCGGGTAGTTTGCCGCACCCGTAGGGGTCTACGGTGGGGTCTTGGCTATTCATCGCGACCGTATAATCCGCTTTTCGTTACAGGCTCGAACGAAACGCGGATTCCTAATATATCCAATGTGTTCATCTGTGATCTGGAATGGCTATCATTGCATCTGATGAATGTATATATCTATATATGATATCTATTTAGGCGTTGCTTATGTTTTGCATCCACGCTAGTCCAGCCCCCGCTCTGTCGTTAGTTAAGTAACCTAACGGGTAATGACGGGGCCCCGTGGCGAATGCGGATGGCATAAGCGTACGTCAAATTTTCATTGTTTTCTGCAATGGTAGGATTAAATGATGGGACGCATTAAAATTAATGCAAGAAAATAAACCAAAGTAAAGTCATTGGAACACTTTCAAAACCACTCAGTTCTTTTCAAAAACCAACTTTTAAACGCGGAGCTTGAACCACTCCCTTTAAAAGCTATCTCGTTCCATCGATTATATCAAATTCACTACGTTCACGGTTTCGCCAAAACCATTCGTAGCCCTCCGTCATTTCATATGGATAGTGAATAGTATTCAAACTGTATTTGTTGGCCAATGTCAAGGCACGGTGTTTAGTAGCTATTGGGTATTCATATGTAGCATAGATAGATGCGTTGGTTTGGGACAGTCGTACTGCCTTGTTGGCCAAAGTCAAGGGTAGGTACGGGTGGGTTCAAATTAACCTAGAGAATGACGGGTAGAACTTGACATGTGACTTATGATTTGTTGGCCAAAGTCAAGGTCATAAGAGCATGGGGAAAAAATCCACATCGGGAGTTTCTAAAGAACCTGAAACTTGCTAGCGTTGCATACTATTTGGAGTGTGATGATTCTGGTAGGATTCCTTCAGTTTTGTCATGCGATGATATTTGGATCCCGATCCTACTGTGAGTATATACTACTCCTCGGGGAATTTCTCACTTAACGATCAATGTTATAAACCAAGTAGGTGTCTAGAAAGGTGTTAGCGGGGCTACGCCCCTAGGGAAAAGAGGTTCTTAATTAAGGAACTTCGCGAAAGCGTTGGAAAACCTCCCTCGAAGTACCAACACTGGCCTGGCTGAACGGTTAAGCAAGTATTGTACGGTGAGATTGATCCCGACTTATTCCTCCTTTTTGGTTTGAGGAGGGATTCGAGAAACAGTGGGAGCCATCCTGTTTAAACAAACTAAAAACCACTCTAAACTTGCAAGAGTATCATGCCAAGTGTTTCTTCTCTCTCTCCTAATTGCAGCGACCAATCGTCATGACCAGACTTAAATTACTTCCAGATAAAAATATACTGACATGGCCAAACTACAAAGATTGGCTCAGGAATGTCAAAACGGCAATCACTTACGACAAGTTGGGGTATCTCCTTACCACCAAAGCTCCCCATGTCCCAGGTCCCACCTCCACGTCGCGGATAAGGAAATCCGTAAGACCTGGGAGATCGATGCGCGAAGGCAAAGTGCCCCGTGCTTGCCTCTATGGACAATGAACATCAGAGGAGGCACGAGAATATGGACCTAGAATCCATATTTCTCCATACTAAGGAACTATATGGAGAGCAATCCCGTATCGCCAGATACGAAGTCTCGAAAAAGTTGTTTTCGACGAGATTGGCCGTCGGATCATCGGTAGCGAAACACGTGCTTAAGATGATTGGCTTCATTGAAGAGCTCGCGGACCTTGGGACCACGTTAGAGAACGAGCTCTATACGGACTTGATTTTCCAGTCCCTTCCTTCCACTTACGCCCAGTTTATCCTGAACTTCAACTTGCAAGGAAAAGAAGTTGAACTTCCGGAGCTCCTCAACATGTTGAGGAGTGCAGAGGGCACCTTACAGAAAGTAAGGGAAACATCCACTTTGTTCATAGGAGGATCTTCCTCTTCTAGGTCCAAGACGAAACCCAAGGGAAAGAAGAAGAAAGTTCCCACCAAACCAAGGGGCGGTGTTAGTAAAATGGAAACGACAGAAAAAGCAGAGGCAACAAAGATAGTGGGGCAGCTTGTAGGAAAGGAAGAGTGCTTCTATTATCATTGTTAGTGTATATGCCCTAGGGGCCATTATTGTATCATACTAGTTTGTATATTACTTAATGGAAGCTTGGGATATTCACATGTATATAACAGTCTTGCTAAACATGGTAGTATGCTACTTGGTTTTTCTATCTTAATATGTGAGTATACGTATTGATAGAGCTCTTAGGATCTTGCTTGACTACCGGCGTTGTGATGGCAGTCACACTAGTGGGGGCTGGGAGTCTACAAGCACATCCTTATTCAGGTCCCTAGTCGTAGGATTATCGAGACAGGGCATCGATACTCCGGAGTAGACTAGTGTGTACGCTTCTCATCCCAGTTGGGGAGATGGTCTGTCCTACAGCCGTCAGTACGTCGTACTGGAGATAGTATGCAGGTGCTCGTTGGGTTACGGGTACACCGGACAGGACTCACAGGGAACTGTTGGATGGTTTTATACCAGTCGTCAGTGAACAGTTCCCAGGTGACATGAGTACAGCATAGTCCGCAGACTTGACACTGCTACTTCGCCTCGAGTGTGTCCTACTGTTCTTAGATTGCTACCCTACCACGGCTCAAAGGAGTCGTGCAAACAGGTAGCAGTTGGGTGCAGTCCCGAGCACTTGGAGGCAGTGGCGGTTAGACAGGATTCGTCTCTCCCGGTATTGGGGGTTGATATCGCGCTGTGTCAGAGAGCCATTACTCAAAGTCCATGACCAGGGCAAGCGAGATTTACTGGTAGGTTCCAATAGTTTCTCAGGGTGTAATGGGCTTCCCTCCGACACGACTTATACCGCTATTAGGGGACTGATGCTTGCCGCCCCCCTAGGCCCGATATGCGATAGTCTTAGACGAACGGACCGGACTGTACGGAGATTGTCACATCAGACTCAGTAGGAGTTCGGATGGGTTTCCTCATCGGCCTTCTTATCGACATCTACCTAGGGACCGTTACGTACAGCTAGTGCCGCTTGCGGTCTGTGGTTAAACCCACTGCCAGCGTGGTATTCGAGTCTCTAGAGTCCCACACAGAGAGTTTCCCTACTCCAGGCGAAACGATATAGAGGTCGTATGGTTTTACGACAAGGGTTCGGACGCATACGTGTGTTTACGCACGTACGACTTTCGGACAGTTTTTACCAGTCGGCTTTGGTTTAAGCCAGTTACTGGTATCAGGTTATTGGATTTATACAGTCTAAAGTTTTTTCGTATTTTTGCGGAAAGGAGGGGCGTTCTCATAATTGCGTGAGAAGCTTCTAGAAGGTGGTGACTAAGGAGGTTTAGGTGGCATATACAATGAATGCGATTAGTGAGTCATATGGATGATTCATCCATGTCATTAATGCATCATAAATGCTTAATGACTCATGGAGATGAATCATCACTTGATATTATCAAGCATGGTTGTTAAATTGATTTATTTTCTTTTCTTGATAAAAAGAAATGCTTGATATATATTATCATAACTCATTATTCTCACTTCATTATTATGTTCACCTTCTCTCTCCTCAAGCTCTCCCTCTTCAAACCCAAATCCTCCCCTATCATGTGTTGAGTACAAGGATTAGTTAGACTTATTAAACCATAACCCTCACTCTATTTCACCTAGCTTCTTTGATTAGCACTTAAAGAAGTTTAGTTGCCTCAAGTTTAGATGCTAAGCTTCGAGTAAAGCTCTCGGGTGGATCGTCTACTACTTCGAGAAGGCCGAGGAGGAGGTGGAGTTCGTAAAGACGAAGGACACAGTTCTTTAGGTATAATCCCTTTACATAGTAGTTGTTAACTTCAATGTTTGATGTTAGTTATCGTTTAGCTTCGATTCATGCGGTTAGTCGATGTTTAGCATATAAACAAGATCGTTTTTCATATTTCCGCCTTCCCGCAAGTCGTGGGGTGTTGTACATCGACTTACAGTGGTATCAGAGCCTCGCTAAACAATAAATAACTTACTTGCAAATTTGTATGAATTTCGAACGGAAAAAACGAAACCGGAAAAGCCCGAAATCATGAGTTTCTGTCGTTTTTTAAATGAAGTCCAAAAATTTTTCAGGGATGTTCAGAAAGCTTGAAAAGACAGTAGAAGAACACCCAAGAAAATTGGGCCCCTGAATCGCCTAAAGCGCCGCGGAACCGCGGCGGATCCCACCGATCCGCCGCGATTCCGCCGCCGAGTTGACGATTCAGGAACCCAATTTTCCTGTGTTGCTTCTCTGTGATATTTGGTATTTTCTGGAATTTTTATTTTTGCTCAGGTTTTAGATTTACAGAGAAGTATTGGAGCAAAATTAAAAGTGTTTAATCGATCGAAATTATACAGTATTTGGTTGTTGGATTATATCTGTGTTTGTATAATGTGTTCGTAAACCTCCCCTTACTGCTAGTATGTCGGTTGGCAGGGGGTTGCACATTTCTGTAATGGATTTTATCTGTTTGTGTATATGAACTGTGTTGGACTGTTGTGATGTATAGCCGGGGTTTTGTGATGGGTTATTATTTAATTCATTTAATGTAAATGTAATTTGTTGTAATATTATTTTGCGGGGCACATCCAGGTTGCGGTTGTAGCCACCGTTGTATTATTTCATTTTAATGTTTTTGCTCCTAGGACAGACCCAAGGTGGGGTGCACAAACTCCGGGCGGGTAGTTTGCCGTACCCGTTGGGGTCTTGGGTGGGGTAATGGCTATTCATCACAACTGTGTAATCCGTCATTTGTTGCAGGCTCAAAACAAACACGGATTGCTTGCAAATCCAATAAAGTTCATCTGTGATCTGGAATGCCTATTATTGCGTCTGACGAATGTACAATATCTATATATGATAGCTATTTAGACGTCACTTATGTTTTACACCCGCGCCAGCCCATCCCCCGCTCTGTCGTTAGTTAAGTAACCTAACGGGTGATGACGGGACCCCGTGGCGAATACGGATGGCATAAGAGGACGTTGTATTTTCGTTGTTTTCTGCAATGATAGGTTAATGATGGGACGCATTATTTATAATGCAAAGAAAATAAACCAAAAAGTTTAATCGTTGGAACAATTTAAAAGAAACCACTCGGTTAATTTTAAAAACAGATATTTTTAAATGCGGAGCTTTAACCACTCCTTTTAAAAGCTATCAGGTTCCTTCGGTTATATCAAGTTCACTACGTTCACGATTTCGCCAAAACCATTCGTAGCCCTCCGTCATTTCATCTGGGTATTCAGTAATATTCAAGCTATGTATTTTGACCTAACGCCAAGGCATAGTGTTTGGTAGCTACTGGGTATTCATTTGTTGCATAGATAGATGAGTTAGTTTGGGACAGTCGTATTATCATTTTGGCCGAACGTCAAGGATATATACGGATGGGTTCAAATTGACAAGATAATGATCGGTAGAACTTGACATGTGACTTATGACATTTTGACCTAACGCCAAGGTCATAAGAGCATGGGGCAGAAAAATATATATCGGGAATTTCTAAAGAAACTGAAATTTGCAAAGAGTTGCATACCATTTGGAGTTTGATGAATGTTGGTAGGATTCCTTCAACATTATCATACAATGATATTTGGATCCCGATCCTACTGTGAGTATATGCTACTTATCAGGAGATTCGTCACTTAACGATCAATGCTATAAACCAAGTAGGTGTCAAAAAAGGTGTCAGCGGGGTTACGCCCCCAGAGAAAAAAGGTTATTTAATTAAGGAACTTCGCGAAAGCGTTGGAAAACCTCCCTCGAAGTATCGACACTAGCCTGGCTGAACGGTTAAGCAAGAATTGTACAGTGAGAATAGTCCTGGCTAATTCTTCTTTTATGGTTTGAGGAAGGATTCGAGAAACAGTGGGAGCCATCCAGTTTAGATAAACTAAAAACCACTCTAAACTTGCAAGAGCATCATGCTAAAGAGTTTTCTTCTCTCTCTCCTAATTGCAGCGACCCTGAAAATGACTGGACTTAAGTTACTTTTAGAGAAAAATATACTGACAGGGCCAAACTATAAAGATTGGCTGCGGAATGTCAAAATGGCTTTGACCTATGACAAATTAGGGTACGTCCTCACCGCTACGGCACCTGCTGTCCCTGGTCCCAAATCCAGCAATGCGGATAAGGAAATCCGCAAAACCTGGGATTTAGATTGCGCGAAAGCCAAGTGCATCGTGCTTGCCTCGATGAACAATGAATACCAGAGGAGGCACGAGGATATGGACCTAGATGGCATATTTCTCCATACAAAGGAACTTTATGGAGAGCAATCTCGTATAGCAAGATATGAGACCTCTAAGAACTTGTTTCGAGCGAGGTTGGCTGTCGGGTCATCGGTAGGAGAACATGTCCTAAAGATGATCGGCTATATTGAAGAGCTCGCAGACCTTGGGACGACTTTGGATAATGAGCTCTATACAGACCTTATTCTCCAGTCCCTTCCTCACACCTACGCCCAGTTTATCCTGAACTTCAACATTCAAAGAAAAGAAGTTGAACTTCCGGAACTCCTGAACATGTTAAGGAGTGCAGAGGGCACCTTGCAGAAGACAAGGGAAACACCCGCTATGTTTGTTGGCGGTGCATCTTCTTCCGGGTCCAAGGCAAGGGCCAAAGGAAGGAAGAAGAAGGCCGCCACCAAACCTAGAGGAGGTGTTAGTAAGGTGGGAGGGAAGGGAAAGAAAAAGTTTGCGGTACCGGTAGTTGGCCAGGATGAGTGCTTCCATTGTCACAGGAAAGGGCACTGGAAGAAGGATTGCAAGGCATGGAACGCCAAGAACCAGGAACCGAAGCAAGCTGTGGCTTCGACTTCAGGTGTGTTTGTAATTGAGAATTGTCTGTCGATCAACTATACTTCCTGGGTATTGGATACCGGATCAGGATCTTATATTTGCAATTCATTGCAGGCACTGAGAAACCGTAGAGTGCTGAAGGAAGGTGATATGACCCTAAAGGTTGCTAACGGAGCTAGCGTGGGAGCTGCGTCCGTCGGGGATTATCACCTAGGATTGACGAGTGGACACATTTTGGTTTTACATAACTGTTTTTTTGTACCAAGCTTAATGTGTAATATCATATCAGTTTTCTTGTTATCAAATAAAGGTTATGATTTCACGTTTGTAAGAGATGTTGTTAACATCCACCTTAATCATGGTTTGATTAGGTCCGGTACACTAAATAATGGTATATATGTTTTAAACCAACTCCAAATTTTCAATGTCCAGAACACACTTAAAAGAAAGTCTCCAGATTTAAATAAAGCTTTCTTATGGCATTGTAGACTAGGTCACATCAATGAGAGAAGGTTGACTAAGTTGCATAGAGAAGGATATTTGGACTCGTTCGAATATCAAACTTATGACACTTGTCAATCTTGTCTCAAAGGAAAGATGACAAAGACTCCATTTACTGGACATGGAGTAAGAGTGAGCGAGCTCTTAGGACTCATACACAACGATGTATGCGGTCCAATGTCTACACATGCATGCAAGAGGTGGTTTTTCCTATTTCATTACTTTCACGGATGATTACTCAAGATACGGATTCATTTATCTGATGAAACATAAATCCGAGGCTTTTGAGAAATTCCAAGAGTATAAGAATGAAGTAGAAAACCAAACCGGCAAAAGTATCAAGACAATTAGATCTGATCGAGGTGGTGAGTACTTGAGTGCCGAGTTCCTAGGTTACCTAAAAGAGAAAGGAATTCTCTCTCAGCTTACTCCTCCATACACTCCACAGCATAACGGTGTATCGGAGAAACGGAATCGAACCCTATTGGATATGGTACGATCCATGATGAGTAATGCTGAGTTACCGCGATCTTTCTGGGGTTATGCGCTAGAATCAGCGGCATATCTTTTGAACATGGTTCCTACCAAGACTGTGCCTACCACTCCATATCAGATGTGGAGCGGGAAGAAACCCCATCTACAGTATATAAAGATTTGGGGATGTCCAGCTTTTGTTAAAAAGCAGCATGTGGACAAGCTCGAGGCACGATCAGTAAAGTGTCAGTTTGTGGGATATCCAAAGAATTCCAGGGGATATCTATTCTATTACGCAGAGGAACAAAAGGTATTTGTTTCTCGTAATGCCCATTTTCTAGAACATCAGTTTTTAGAAAAGGAATCAAGTGGGAGCGAAATAGAACAGGAAGAAATTCCAGAACCACAAACTAATACTGAAAGTTTGGTAGAACCGGTAGTTCAAGGAGAACAGGACATTCCCGCACCCCTCCGCAGGAGTAGTAGGCCGTCTCATCCGCCTGAGAGATACTACGGTTTTCTCATAGATGGGGATAGAGAGGATTGCATCATAGATGATGATGAACCTACTGACTTCCAGCAGGCCATCCAGAGCGGCGACTCAGTACGATGGCTAGATGCAATGCGGACCGAAATGGAGTCCATGTACACCAACAAAGTATTGACTTTGGACTTTGCTCCAGATGGGGTAAAACCCATAGGATGCAAATGGATCTTCAAGAAAAAGATTGGTGTAGATGGACAGGTGGAAACCTATAAGGCTAGACTTTTTGCAAAGGGTTTTCGTCAAAGACCTGGTTTGGACTATGATGAAACTTTTTCTCCAGTGGCTATGCTCAAATCCATTCGGTTCCTTCTTGCTATTGCTGCCTTCCATGATTATGAAATCTGGCAGATGGACGTAAAGACGGCTTTTCTAAATGGAAATTTAGAAGAGTGCGTCTATATGGATCAGCCAGAGGGTTTCAATCAGAGTGGGAGCAGCGGGAAAGTATGCAAGCTGCTTAAGTCCATTTATGGACTAAAGCAGGCATCGCGGAGTTGGAACTTCTGTTTTGATGAGACAGTCAAAGAATATGACTTTATCAAAAATCCAGATGAACCGTGCATATATAGTAAAGTTGTAGCCAGAAGTGTCGTATTCCTCGTCTTGTACGTGGATGACATTCTATTGATAGGAAATGACATTCCTATGCTACAATCTGTCAAAGGATTCTTGTCACACAGGTTCTCCATGAAAGACCTGGGTGATGCCTCTTACATTCTGGGGATCCGGATCTATCGTGATAGATCCAAGAGGATGTTGGGACTTTCGCAGTCCAGGTATATCGACACTGTACTGAAAAGATTCTGTATGGAAGATTCTAAGCGCGGTAATCTACCGGCTTGTCACGGAATCACCCTCTCCAAAGAGATGTCTCCCAAGACTGATTTCGAAAGGGAACGCATGTCTATTATACCCTACGCTTCTGCGGTAGGCTCTATAATGTATGCGATGTTGTGCACCAGACCAGATGTAGCTTACGCACTGAGCATGGTAAGCCGGTATCAGTCAGACCCAGGGGAGAAGCACTGGATAGCAGTAAAGAATATTCTCAAGTACCTGAGAAGGACTAAGGAGATGTTCTTGGTTTACGGCGGAAAAGACCTCAGGTTGGAGGCCTTTGCTGATTCCGGCTTCCAGAGTGATAAGGACGATTCCAAGTCCATGTCGGGTTATGTCTTTACCCTCAATGGAGGGGCGGTGTGCTGGAAGAGCTCCAAGCAGGACACCGTTGCTGACTCAACGATGGAAGCGGAGTATATAGCTGCTTGCGATGCCGCAAAAGAAGCAGTCTGGATGAAGAAGTTCCTAACAGAACTTCAGGTGGTTCCTACCATAGTTGATCCAATACCTCTGTATTGCGACAACAACGGAGCTATAGCTTTAGCGAAGGAACCAAGGTCCCATCAGAAGTCCAGACACATCTTAAGGCGGTATCACCTGATCAGGAAGATCATTGATCATCAGGAGATCGAGGTACGGAGAGTTGCTTCTGAAGAGAACATTGCTGATCCATTCATGAAGGCCCTACCTCAGATTCAGTTCGAGAGGCTACTCGAGATCATCGGTCTTCGATATGCCAGTACATGGCCCTAGTGCAAGTAGGAGATTGTTAGTGTATATGCCCTAGGGGCCATTATTGTATCATACTAGTTTGTATATTACTTAATGGAAGCTTGGGATATTCACATGTATATAACAGTCTTGCTAAACATGGTAGTATGCTACTTGGTTTTTCTATCTTAATATGTGAGTATACGTATTGATAGAGCTCTTAGGATCTTGCTTGACTACCGACGTTGTGATGGCAGTCACACTAGTGGGGGCTGGGTAGTCTACAAGCACATCCTTATTCAGGTCCCTAGTCATAGGATTATCGAGACAGGGCATCGATACTCCGGAGTAGACTAGTGTGTACGCTTCTCATCCTAGTTGGGGAGATGGTCTGTCCCACAGCCGTCAGTACGTCGTACTGGAGATAGTATGCAGGTGCTCGTTGGGTTACGGGTACACCGGACAGGACTCACAGGGAACTGTTGGATGGTTTTATACCAGTCGTCAGTGAACAGTTCCCAGGTGACATGAGTACAGCATAGTCCGCAGACTTGACACTGCTACTTCGCCTCGAGTGTGTCCCACTGTTCTTAGATTGCTACCCTACCACGGCTCAAAGGAGTCGTGCAAAGAGGTAGCAGTTGGGTGCAGTCCCGAGCACTTGGAGGTAGTGGCGGTTAGACAGGATTCGTCTCTCCCGGTATTGGGGGTTGATATCGTGCTGTGTCAGAGAGCCATTACGCAAAGTCCCTGGCCAGGGCAAGCGAGATTTGCTGGTAGGTTCCAGTAGTTTCTCAGGGTGTAATGGGCTTCCCTCCGACACGACTTATACCGCTATTAGGGGACTGACGCTTGCCGCCCCCCTAGGCCCGATATGCGATAGTCTTAGACGAACGGACCGGACTGTACGGAGATTGTCACATCAGACTCAGTAGGAGTACAGATGGGTTTCCTCATCGGCCTTCTTATCGACATCTACCTGGGGACCGTTACGTACAGCTAGTGCCGCTTGCGGTCTGTGGTTAAACCCACTGCCAGCATAGTAGTCGAGTCTCTAGAGTCCCACACAGAGAGTTTCCCTACTCCAAGCGAAACGATATAGAGGTCGTATGGTTTTACGACAAGGGTTCGGACGTATACGTGTGTTTACGCACGTACGACTTTCGGACAGTTTTTACCAGTCGGCTTTGGTTTAAGCCAGTTACCGGTATCAGGTTATTGGATTTATACAGTCTAAAGTTTTTCCGTATTTTTACGGAAAGGAGGGGCGTTCTCGTAATTGCGCGAGAAGCTTCTAGAAGGTGGTGACTAAGGAGGTTTAGGTGGCATATACTGTAAGTCCACGTTGCGACCCCCAGTTCTTACGGGGAGGCGGAAACGGTATAAAAATCAAATTTTTAGCGCATGGGGCAACATGGACTAACAAAGTCGGGATCTTTTCCTAAACTAAAGCTAGCAAACAAGCTAAAGAGAGTTAGCTACTCGGAAAGATGGTTATACCTAAACTTGAACTCCTTCTTCTTGAAACCTTGTAGAGGTTGATGGTTCTCTTCTCGTCGCCTTCTTCCGTCGAAGATGGATCCACCTGAGGGTTCAACCTTCGGGCTCTTTCTCGAACTTTGAGTGAACTAGAATCTCCGGCTTGCTAAACCCTTGATCCTAGAGTGAGTAGAGAGTGTCTAAGAGGTGCTTTTCTTTTAAGGAGAGGGATTCTCAACACATGAGAAGGATTCTCCTTTGGCTAGAGGAAGAAGAAGATGAAGTGAGGAGAGAGAAGCTAAATGATAGAATGAGCTTTCTATTTCCTTTTTGCAACCATATCAAAAGAAAAAGAATTATCTAATTAGTAATAATAATTCAAAATGAGAATAGTTGATGGTTGTTTTGGAATGACCACTATCATACTTCATTAAATGAATGTTGGCAAGAATCAAGGAGCATCCTTGCAAAATAATGATGATGGTCAAACTTTCAACCATGGTCAACAAGTCAACCATGGTCAACAAGTCAACAAAACCAACCATAACATAATTTCATTTAATTACTATTATTAATAGATATCTCACTAATTCATTAGGGTTTGGAAAAAAGACGACTGTCAACTGTGCATGCGCACCCGTTCCGAAACCCTAATGAAAAACCTCTTCTTCCGCCTCAAACAACTGTGCATACACACCTGTATTCTCGTTCCGAGGAACAAGAATACCGAGAGATAAAAGCAACCCCAAAACATATACCAGTATCCGGCTCAAACCAGAGCCCGCTGGCAATATCCGTCCGTACTCCAAACGTGCACAAGTGCGCGGATGAGAACGAACCCTGTCGCAAAACCATGCGACCTCTACTCTGTTTTGCCCAGAGGCGAATACCCTCTGTGTGGGACTCTAAAGACTCGACACTACGCTGGCAGTGGGTTTAACCACTGACCGCAAGCGGCACTAGCTGTGCGTAACGGTCCCCAGGTAGTCGCCGACAAGAAGGCTGACGAGGTGAACCCCATCTGAACTCCTACTGAGTCTGAATATGACATTCTCCGTACAGTCCGGACTGTTCGTCTGATACATCGCATGTCGGGCCTAGGGGGCGGTAAAACGTCAGTCCCCCAATAGCGATACAAGTTGTGTCGGAGCGAAGCCCAAAACACCCTGAGATAACACTGGAAGCCTACCAGTATATCTCGCTTGCCCTGGCCAGGGACTACTCGTGTAATGGCTCTCCTAGACGCAGCGCGATGTCAACCTCCAATACCGGGAAAGACGAATCTTGTCTAACCGTCACTGCCTCCAAGTGCTTCGGGACTGCACCCAACCCCTACCTGTTTGCACGACTCCTTTGAGCCGTGGTAGGGTAGTAGTCAAAGTACAGTGGGAACACACTCGAGGCGAAGTGCCAGTGTCAAGTCAGCGGACTAAGCTGTACTCATGTCACCTGGGAACTGATAACTGACGATAGGTATAATACCAACCTGTCAGTTCCCGACGAGTCCTGTCCAGTGTACTCGTAACCCAACGAGCACCCGTATACTATCTCCAGTACGACGTACTGATGGCTGTGGGACAGACCATCTTCCACACTGGGATGAGAAGCGCATACGCCAGTCTACTCCGGAGTATCGATGCCCTGTCTCGATAGTCCTGCGACTAGGGACCTGTATAAGGATGTGCTTATAGACTACCCAGCCCCCAATAGTATGACTGCCATCACAACGCTGGTAATCAAGCAAAGATCCTAAGGGCTCCACTAATGCGTATAGGTGATATTGCAAAATAAACACATGTACACATTGAAGTAGAAACAAACCAAGTAGCATACTACTATATTGAGCAAGATTGTTTATACAAGGTGAATATCCCAAGCATCCATTAAGTAATATACAAACTAGTATGATACAGTAATGGACTCTAGGGCATATACACTAACAATCTCCCACTTGCACTAAGGCCATGTACTGGCGTATCGAAGACCTATCATCTCGATCAGCCGCTCGAACTGAGTCTGGGGTAGGGCCTTGGTGAATGGATCTGCAGTGTTTTCTTCTGAAGCAACCCTCCGAACCTCGATCTCCCTGATCAGGTGATACCGCCTCAAGATGTGCCTGGATCTCTGATGGGACCTGGGTTCCTTCGCTAAAGCTATAACCCCGTTGTTGTCGCAATACAGAGGTATTGGGTCAACAATGGACGGAACCACCTGAAGTTCTTTCAAGAACTTCCTTATCCAGACAGCTTCTTTTGCGGCATCAGATGCAGCGATGTATTCCGCTTCCATCGTCGAGTCTGCAACGGTTTCCTGTTTGGAACTCTTCCAACACACCGCCCCTCCATTGAGGGTAAAGACAAAACCCGACATGGACTTGGAATCATCCTTGTCACTCTGGAAGCTGGAGTCAGCAAAGGCCTCGATCTGGAGGTCTTTTCCGCCATACACCAAGAACATCTCCTTAGTCCTTCTCAGGTACTTGAGAATGTTCTTTACTGCTATCCAGTGTTTCTCCCCAGGGTTTGACTGATACCGGCTTACTACACTCAGTGCATAAGCTACATCCGGTCTGGTACACAACATCGCATACATTATAGAGCCTACCGCAGAAGCGTAGGGTATAATAGACATGCGATCCTTCTCCAAATCAGTCTTGGGAGACATCTCTTTAGAGAGGGTGATCCCGTGACAAGCCGGTAGGTTACCGCGCTTGGAATCTTCCATACTGAATCTTTTCAGTACGGTGTCGATGTACCTGGACTGTGAAAGTCCTAATATCCTCTTGGATCTATCACGATGGATCCGGATCCCCAGGATGTACGAAGCATCACCCAGGTCTTTCATGGAGAACCTTTGTGATAAGAACCCTTTGACAGATTGTAGCATAGGAACGTCATTTCCTATTAAGAGAATGTCATCCACGTATAAAACGAGGAATACTACAGTTCTCGCTACAAATCTACTATAGATGCATGGTTCATCTGGATTTTTGATAAAGCCAAATTCCTTGACCGTCTCATCAAAACAGATGTTCCAACTCCGCGATGCCTGCTTTAGTCCATAAATGGACTTAAGCAACTTGCACACCTTTCCGCTGCTCCCACTCTGAATGAAACCCTCTGGCTGATCCATATAGACACACTCCTCTAAATTTCCATTTAGAAAAGCGGTTTTTACGTCCATCTGCCAAATCTCATAATCGTGGAAGGCAGCAATGGCAAGAAGGATCCGAATGGATTTCAGCATAGCCACTGGAGAAAAGGTTTCGTCATAGTCCAAGCCAGGTCTTTGACGGAAACCCTTTGCTACAAGTCTAGCTTTATAGGTCTCAACCTGTCCATCTACACCAATCTTCCTTTTGAAGATCCACTTGCATCCTACGGGTTTTACCCCGTCTGGAGCAATGTCCAACGTCCATACTTTGTTGGTGTACATGGACTCCATTTCGGTCCGCATTGCATCCAGCCATTTTACCGAGTCAACGCTCTGAACGGCCTGCTGGAAGCTAGTAGGCTCATCATAGTCTATGATGCAATCCTCTCTATCCCCGTCTATGAGAAAACCGTAGTATCTCTCGGGCGGATGAGACTGCCTACTACTCCTGCGGAGTGGCGTAGGAATGTCCTATTCTTTCGAACCCTCTGGTTCCACTAAGCTTTCAGTAATAGTCTGAGGTTCTAGAATTTCTTCCAGTTCTACTGTGCTCCCACTTATCTGGTTTTCCAAAAACTCAGTTTCCAAGAAGTAGGCATGACGAGAAACAAGAACTTTTTGTTCCTCTTCACAGTAGAAGAAATATCCCTTGGAGTTCTTTGGATATCCCACAAACTTGCACTGTACTGAGCGTGCCTCGAGCTTGTCCGCATGCTGCTTTTTAACAAAAGCTGGACATCCCCAA
This sequence comes from Agapanthus africanus, assembly GCA_030015575.1. Classification (NCBI taxonomy): domain Eukaryota; kingdom Viridiplantae; phylum Streptophyta; class Magnoliopsida; order Asparagales; family Amaryllidaceae; genus Agapanthus; species Agapanthus africanus. The sequence continues at coordinate 386,371,950 of CM057349.1, read as the reverse complement.
GTCTTAATGTGACTGAGATGGGGCCTCTTCCCACACCACATCTCATATGGTGTAGTAGGCACAGTCTTAGTAGGAACTCGGTTCAAAAGGTACGCAGCTGATTCTAGCGCATACCCCCAGAATGATCGCGGTAACTCAGCGTTACTCATCATGGACCGTACCATATCCAATAGGGTTCGGTTCCGTCTCTCCGATACACCGTTGTGTTGCGGAGTGTATGGAGGAGTAAGCTGAGAGAGAATTCCATTCTCTTTTAAGTAATTCAGGAACTCGGCACTTAAGTATTCTCCACCTCGATCCGATCTTAGAATCTTGATACTTTTGCCGGTCTGTTTTTCCACTTCATTCTTATATTCCTGGAACTTTTCAAAAGCTTCGGACTTATGTTTCATTAAGAAGACATAACCGTATCTTGAAAAATCATCCGTAAAAGTAATGAAGTAAGAATAACCGCTTCACGCATGTGTAGACATTGGAACGCACACATCGCTGTGTACGAGTCCCAAGAGCTCGCTCGCTCTTACTCCGTGTCCAGTGAACGGAGTCTTTGTCATCTTTCCTTTGAGACAGGATTGACAAGTGGCATATGATTGATATTCGAACGGATCCAAATATCTTTCTTTATGTAACTTAGTCAACCTTCTCTCATTGATGTGACCCAGTCTACAATGCCATAAGAAAGTCTGATTGATATCTGGAGACTTTCTTTTGTGTGTATTCTGGACATTGAAAATCTGTGGTTGGTTTAACACGTATATACCATTGCTCAGTGTACCTGACCCAATCAGAACTTGATTACGGTGAATGTTTACAACATTACTTACAAACGCAAATTCATAACCTTCTTTAGAAACCAAAGATACAGAAATGATATTACAAGTTGCGTTGGGTACAAAAAAGCAATTACGCAAAACCAAAACATGCCCATCTGACATTCCCAGGTGATAGTCCCCCACGGCTTTAGCATCCATGCTAGCTCCGTTCGCAACTCTGAGGGTCATGTCACCTGCCTTCAAAAACCTACGGTTTCTCAACGCCTGCAAAGAATTACAGATATGAGATCCTGATCCGGTATCCAATACCCAGGAAGTAGAGTTTATAGAAAGACAGTTCTCAATAACATACACACCTGAAGCTGAAGCCGCAACCTGCTTCAGTTCCTGTGTCCTGGCCTTCCAAGCCCTGCAATCTTTCTTCCAGTGTCCACTCTTATGACAATAGAAGCATTCTTCCTTTCCAACAAGCTTCCCCGCAATCTTTGTTGCCTTTTCCTTTCCCTTCACACCCACTTTACTAACACCGCCTCTTGGTTTGGCGGGGGCTTTCTTCCTCTTTCCCTTGGCTTTCGCCTTGGACCTAGAGGAAGAAGATCCTCCTACAAACAAAGCGGGTGTTTCCCTACCCTTCTGTAGGGTGCCCTCTGCGCTCCTCAGCATGTTGAGAAGTTCTGAAAGTTCAACTTCCTTTCTTGTAAGTTGAAGTTCAGTATAAACTGGGCGTAAGTGGATGGAAGGGACTGGAGAATTAAATCCGTATAGAGTTCACTGTCCAACGTGGTCCCAAGTTCCGCGAGCTCCTCAGTGTAGCCAATCATCTTAAGCACGTGGTCCGCTACCGATGATCCGACGGCCAACTTTGTCGAAAATAACTTCTTCGACACTTCGTATCTTGCGATACGAGACTGCTCTCCATACAGTTCTTTTGTATGGAGAAATATGGACTCCAAGTCCATATTCTCGTGCCTCCTCTGGTGATCGTTGTCCATAGAGGCAAGCACGAGGCACCTGGCCTTCGCGCAATCAATCTCCCAAGTCTTACGGATTTCCTTATCCGCGACGCTGGAGGTGGGACCTGGGACGGGGGGAGCTTTGGTGGTAAGAAGATACCCCAGCTTGTCGTAAGTGATTGCCATTTTGACATTCCTGAGCCAATCTTTGTAGTTTGGCCCTGTCAGTATGTTTTTATCTAGAAGTAACTTAAGTCCAGTCATTTCGATTTGGTCGCTGCAGGGGGAGAGAAGAAACACTTAGCACGATGCTCTTGCAAGTTTAGAATGGTTTTTAATTTATCTAAACAGGATGTCTCCCACTGTCTCTCGAATCCCTCCTCAAACCACAAAGGAAGAATTAGCCGGGATCAATCCCACCGCACAATACTTGCTTAACCGTTCAGCCAGGCCAGTGTCGGTACATCGAGGGAGGTTTTCCAACGCTTTCGCGAAGTTCCTTAATTTAAGAACCTCTTTTCCCTGGGGGCGTAGCCCCGCTAACACCTTTCTAGGCACCTACTAGGTTTATAGCATTGATCGTTTAGTGAGAAATTTCCCGAGGAGTAGCATATACTCACAGTAGGATCGGGATCCAAATATCATCGCGTGACGAAACTGAAGGAATCCTACCAGAATCATCACACTCCAAATGGTATGCAAATCTAGCAAGTTTCAGTACTTATGAAACTCCCGATGTGGATTTTTGCCCCATGCTCTTATGACCTTGACTTTGGCCAACAAATCATAAGTCACATGTCAAGTTCTTCCCGTCGTTCTCCAGGTTAATTTGAATCCACCCGTACATACCCTTGAATTTGGCCAACAAGGCAGTACGACTGTTTCAAATCAACGCATCTATCTATGCTGCACATGAATATCCAATAGCTACCAATCACTATGCCTTGACTTTGGCCAACAAACACAGCTTGAATACTATTGACTATTCATGTGAAACAACGGAGGGCTACGAATGGTTTTGGTAAAACCGTGAACGTAGTGAACTTGATATAATCGATGGAACGAGATAGCTTTTAGAAGGAGTGGCTCAAGCTCCGCATTTAAAAGTTAGTTTTGAAAAGAACCGAGTGGTTTTTCGAAAGTGTTCCAACGACTTTAACTTGGTTTATTATCTTGCATTAGTTCTTTTAATGCGTGATATTCTTGCATTAGTTCTTTTAATGCGTCCCATCAATTAATCCTACCATTGCAGAAAACAACCAAAATATGACGTACGCTTATGCCATTCGCATTCGCCACGGGGTCCCGTCATCACTCGTTAGGTTACTTAACTAACGACAGAGCGGGGGCTGGGATAGCGCGGCTGTAAAACATAAGCAACGCCTAAATATAAAAGCAATGATAGACATTACAGATCACAGATGAATACATTGGATATACTAGCAATCCGCAATCCGTTCGAGCCTGCAACGAAAAGCGGATTACACGGTCGCGGTGAATAGCAAATACCCCACCCAAGACCCCTACGGGTGCGGCAAACTACCCGCCAAGAACCCGGTAGTTTGTGCACCCCTCCATGGGTCTATCCTAGGAGCAAAAACAGTAAAAAGAATTATACAATGACGGCTACAACCCCGACCCGGTTGTGCGGCCATACAAATAATATTATTACATCAATTTACATTTACAAATGAATGAAAGAAAAACAAAATCTCATCTCACATCCACCCCGGCTATTCACCCGCGACAGTCCAACACATTCATATACATATTCCAATATCAAACACAGATCACAGAGATGTATAACCCCAACTAATCGACTTATAGCGATTAGCCGACGTTCAATACATGCAAACATCACAGATATAACCATCATAGTCAAAGTGCAGTGAAGTTCGGAAAAAATTACGGAATTATAGGACCCCAAAAGTAAATTTCTGTTCTGGAAAATCTGGGCACTTATAACATATTTTAAAAATCCCAAAACCAACACAGAGACACACTGCACGAAACCCGATCATCAGAAGACTCCAAACGGCGGCGGATCCGCGGCGCTAAGAATAGGTGAGGCCGCGGATCCGCGGCGGTTTGAATGAATTAGGGGATCGTTTTTCTTGGGTGTTCACACAAAACCCTGAGCCGAATTTAGGTGTATAACAAATCTTGTTTTGACCAGAAAAAATTTTAACAGAAACTAGGGTTTTGCAAAAGTTTGGTTTTTGGATTTTTTCGGTTCCGAACTTCGTTACACTTCACTACCAAGCTAGTTTAAGTTTAGTTAGGCTCTGATACCACTGTAAGTCCATGTTGCGACCCCCGGTTCTTACGGGGAGGCGGAAACGGTATAAAAATCAAATTTTTAGCGCATGGGGCAACATGGACTAACAAAGTCGGGATCTTTTCCTAAACTAAAGCTAGCAAACAAGCTAAAGAGAGTTAGCTACTCAGAAAGATGGTTATACCTAAACTTGAACTCCTTCTTCTTGAAACCTTGTAGAGGTTGATGGTTCTCTTCTCGTCGCCTTCTTCCGTCGAAGATGGATCCACCTGAGGGTTCAACCTTCGGGCTCTTTCTCGAACTTTGAGTGAACTAGAATCTCCGGCTTGCTAAACCCTTGATCCTAGAGTGAGTAGAGAGTGTCTAAGGGGTGCTTTTCTTTTAAGGAGAGGGATTCTCAACACATGAGAAGGATTCTCCTTTGGCTAGAGGAAGAAGAAGATGAAGTGAGGAGAGAGAAGCTAAATGATAGAATGAGCTTTCTATTTCCTTTTTGCAACCATATCAAAAGAAAAAGAATTATCTAATTAGTAATAATAATTCAAAATGAGAATAGTTTATGGTTGTTTTGGAATGACCACTATCATACTTCATTAAATGAATGTTGGCAAGAATCAAGGAGCATCCTTGCACAATAATGATGATGGTCAAACTTTCAACCATGGTCAACAAGTCAACCATGGTCAACAAGTCAACAAAACCAACCATAAAATAATTTCATTTAATTACTATTATTAATAGATATCTCACTAATTCATTAGGGTTTGGAAAAAAGACGACTGTCAACTGTGCATGCGCACCCGTTCCGAAACCCTAATGAAAAACCTCTTCTTCCGCCTCAAACAACTGTGCATACACACCTGTATTCTCGTTCCGAGGAACAAGAATACCGAGATATAAAAGCAACCCCAAAACATATACCAGTATCCGGCTCAAACCAGAGCCCGCTGGCAATATCCGTCCGTACTCCAAACGTGCACAAGTGCGCGGATGAGAACGAACCCTGTCGCAAAACCATGCGACCTCTACTCTGTTTTGCCCAGAGGCGAATACCCTCTGTGTGGGACTCTAAAGACTCGACACTACGCTGGCAGTGGGTTTAACCACAGACCGCAAGCGGCACTAGCTGTGCGTAACGGTCCCCAGGTAGTCGCCGACAAGAAGGCTGACGAGGTGAACCCCATCTGAACTCCTACTGAGTCTGAATGTGACATTCTCCGTACAGTCCGGTCTGTTCGTCTGATACATCGCATGTCGGGCCTAGGGGGCGGTAAAACGTCAGTCCCCCAATAGCGGTACAAGTCGTGTCGGAGCGAAGCCCAAAACACCCTGAGATAACACTGGAAGCCTACCAGTATATCTCGCTTGCCCTGGCCAGGGACTACTCGTGTAATGGCTCTCCTAGACACAGCGCGATGTCAACCCCCAATACCGGGAGAGACGAATCCTGTCTAACCGTCACTGCCTCCAAGTGCTTCGGGACTGCACCCAACCACTACCTGTTTGCACGACTCCTTTGAGCCGTGGTAGGGTAGTAGTCAAAGTACAGTGGGAACACACTCGAGGCGAAGTGCCAGTGTCAAGTCAGCGGACTAAGCTGTACTCATGTCACCTGGGAACTGATAACTGACGATAGGTATAATACCAACCTGTCAGTTCCCGACGAGTCCTGTCCAGTGTACTCGTAACCCAACGAGCACCCGTATACTATCTCCAGTACGACGTACTGATAGCTGTGGGACAGACCATCTCCCACACTGGGATGAGAAGCGCATACGCCAGTCTACTCCGGAGTATCGATGCCCTGTCTCGATAGTCCTGCGACTAGGGACCTGTATAAGGATGTGCTTATAGACTACCCAGCCCCCACTAGTGTGACTGCCATCACAACGCTGGTAATCAAGCAAAGATCCTAAGGGCTCCACTAATGCGTATAGGTGATATCGCAAAATAAACACATGTACACATTGAAGTAGAAACAAACCAAGTAGCATACTACTATATTGAGCAAGATTGTTTATACAAGGTGAATATCCCAAGCTTCCATTAAGTAATATACAAACTAGTATGATACAGTAATGGCCTCTAGGGCATATACACTAACATATACAATGAATGTGATTAGTGAGTCATATGGATGATCCGTCCATGTCATTAATGCATCATAAATGCTTAATGACTCATGGAGATGAATCATCACTTGATATTATCAAGCATGGTTGTTAAATTGATTTATTTTCTTTTCTTGATAAAAAGAAATGCTTGATATATATTATCATAACTTATTATTCTCACTTCATTATTATGTTCACCTTCTCTCTCCTCAAGCTCTCCCTCTTCAAACCCTAATCCTCCCCTCTCATGTGTTGAGTACAAGGATTAGTTAGACTTATTAAACCATAACCCTCACTCTATTTCACCTAGCTTCTTTGATTAGCACTTAAAGAAGTTTAGTTGCCTCAAGTTTAGAGGCTAAGCTTGGAGTAAAGCTCTCGGGTGGATCGTCTACTACTTCGAGAAGGCCGAGGAGGAGGTGGAGTTCGTAAAGACGAAGGACACGGTTCTTTAGGTATAATCCCTTTACATAGTAGTTGTTAACTTCTATGTTTGATGTTAGTTATCGTTTAGCTTCGATTCATGCGGTTAGTCGATGTTTAGCATATAAACAAGATCGTTTTTCATATTTCCGCCTCCCCGCAAGTCGTGGGGTGTTGTACATCAACTTACAATCATAAGAAAGGGCACTGGAAAAGGGATTGCAGGGCTTGGATGGCCAAGAACCAGGTCCTGAAGCAAGTTGTGGCTTCGACTTCAGGTGTGTATGTTATTGAAAACTGTCTATCAATAAACTCTTCTTCCTGGGTATTGGATACCAGATTAGGATCTTATAACTGTAATTCTATGCAGGCACTGAGAAAGCGTATGGTTTTGAAAGCATGTGATATGACCCTCAGAGTTGCAAACGGAGCTGGCATGGATGCTGAGTCCGTAGGGGACTATCACTTGGGAATGTCAGATGGACATGTTTTGGTTTTGCGTAATTGTTATTTTGTACCCAATGCAACTTGTAGTATCATATTTGTATCTTTATTATCTAAAGAAGGTTATGAATTTGCATTTGTAAGCAATGTTGTAAACAATCACCTTAATCAAGTTTTGATTGGGTCAGGTACATTAAGCAATGGTATATACGTGTTAAACCAACCACAGATTTTCAATGTCCAGAATACACACAAAAGAAAGCCTCCAGAAATAAATCATGCTTTCTTATGGCATTGTAGACTGGGTCACATCAATGAGAGAAGGTTGATGAAGTTACATACAGAAGGATATTCGGATCCGTTCGAATATCAATCATATGCAACTTGTCAACCCTGTCTCAAAGAAAAGATGACAGAGACTCCGTTCACTGGACACGGAGTAAGAGCGAGCGAGCTCTTGGGGCTCGTACACAGCGATGTGTGCGGTACAATGTCTACACATGCGCGAAGCGGTTATTCTTACTTCATTACTTTTACGGATGACTTTTTAAGGTACGGATATGTCTTCTTAATGAAACATATATCTGAAGCCTTTGGAAAATTTCAGGAATATAAGAATAAAGTAGAAAAACAAACCGGCAAAAGTATCAAGACACTGAGATCTGATCAAGGTGGTGAATACTTGAATGCCGAGTTCCTGGATTACCTAATAGAGAATGGAATTCTCTCTCAGCTTACTCCTCCATACACTCCGCAACATAACGGTGTATCGGAGAGACGGAACTAAACCCTATTGGATATGGTATATTCCATGATGAGTAACGCTAAGTTACCGCGATCATTCTGAGGATATACACTAGAATCGGCTGCATATCTTTTGAACCGAGTTCCAACTAAGACAGTGCCTACCACACCATATCAGATGTGATGTGGGAAGAAACCCTATCTTAAGCACATTAAGACATGGGGATGTCCAGCTTTTGTCAAAAAGCAGCATGCGGACAAACTCGAGGCACGCTCAGTACAGTGCAAGTTTGTGGGTTATCCAAAGAACTCCAAGGGATATTTCTTCTATTGCGAAGAGGAACAAAAGATTTTTGTTTCTCGTCATGCCTGCTTCTTGGAAACTGAGTTTTTGGAAAACCAGATAAGTGGGATCGTAATAGAACTGGAAGAAATTCCAGAACCATGAGCTATTACTGAAATCTTAGAAGAACCAGAGGGTTCGAAAGAACATGACATTCCTGCGCCGCTCCGCAGGAGTAGTAGGCAATCTCATCCGCCCAAGAGATACAACGGTTTTCTCATAGACGAGGATAGAGAGGATTGCATCATTGATAGTGATGAGTCTACTAGCTTCCAGCAGGCCATTCAGAGTGTTGACTCAATAAAATGGCTGGATGCAATGCGGACCGAAATGGAGTCCATGTACACCAACAAAGTATGGACTTTGGACATTGCTCCAGATGGGGTAAAACCCGTAGGATGCAAGTGGATCTTCAAGAAGAAGATTGGTGTGGATGGACGGGTTGCGACCTATAAGGCTAGACTTGTTGCAAAGGGTTTTCGTCAAAGACCTGGTTTGGACTATGACGAAACCTTTTCTCCAGTGGCTATGCTGAAATCCATTCGGATCCTTCTTGCCATTGCTGCCTTCCACGATTATGAGATTTGGAAGATGGACGTAAAGACCGCTTTTCTAAATGGAAATTTAGAGGAGTGTGTCTATATGGACCAGCCAGAGGGTTTCATTCAGAGTGGGAGCAGCGGAAAGGTGTACAAGTTGCTTAAGTCCATCTATGGACTAAAGCAGGTATCGCGGAGTTGGAACATCTGTTTTAATAAGACATTCAAAAATTTTGGCTTTATCAAAAATCCAGATGAACCATGCATCTATAGTAGATTTGTAGCAAGAACTGTCGTGTTCCTCGTTTTATACGTGGATGACATTCTCTTGATAGGAAATGACATTCCTATGCTACAATCTGTCAAAGGGTTCTTGTCACACAGGTTCTCCATGAAAGACCTGGGTGATGCCACTTTACGCACTCACACACATCTTGAAACTTGGGATAGTAGAGGATACCTTGAAATGCTCTTGTCTAAAATCCTTAATATGAAGGAAAATAAAATAAAAGTATAAGTGTTGAATAAAGAGATAAAAATATGAACACTGGTTTTGTAATTGCTTAAGGCGGCATAAATAAAAAAATATAGCGAGGGTGCTTTATTACCTAGTGCCTTAGACCAACTGGTTTGGGAGTCACTGCTAAGCCTTAGGTGTTGCAAGACGAGGAATTATACCTAAATGCGCAAGCACATTTTGTAATCGGTCGTTCAGTACCTCATGAAGTATTAACGATCGCATGAAGGATGTGTGAGCAATTTCATCTAAAATTCATCAACTAAAAGTATTTTGGAAGATGGACAAGAGTATGATAGCTTAAATTGAATTTCCAAGTGTATGGGTGATAATTACACACATGTAGGGGTATATAATTGGAGTTTGGAGGAAAGATAGGAATAAAAGATAGGGCTTATATCTTCAGTAGAGATGATAAAAATTCCTGAGTTAAGATTGCATCTTAGAAGGAAAACTTAGGAGATGCTAAAACCTTTATAAACTGGCAAACATATATGATCTTAAGATAAATGAAAAGAAAGTGTGAAAAATACGGGTTGATGACTTCTAAGTTAAAGATAATAGAATTTCTTACTAGAATACTGAATTGAAAAATTAGAGTCAATGGCCAAATTGATCGGATTTTGTGGGTAGTATCCGCTGAAAACCCTCAGGAGACAACACTCCTCCTACTAGGGACACCTAGAGGTTTAACGGCTTGTTGCACGAGCTTAGTGCAGTCGCGTTCCCTGCGAAAGTGAGTTTAGGATTTTTCGAGAATTGGTTTTGCTCGGGACGAGCAAAAGATAAGTTTGGGGGTATTTGTTCATATCAGATTTTTCCATTTTTATATCCCCCATTCTTAATCACATTGCATATAAATAGGTGTTTTTGATCCATGTCTGCTAAATAGTTGCTGGTTATAGGTTCTCAGCTGTTTACAGTAAGATTCATGAAAAGTCGCAACAAATGTGGGACTACGACAAATAACAGATGATTACTGATCCGCATGATGCCGCATACCAATTCAAGCGGAGTTCAAGTCAAAAGTCCACTGCTGAATATCTGGAAGAGAAAAGAAGAGTTTTTGAGAAACCAAGTGTACCAAACAGAAGATAAAAGCAACTGGTAGAAGACCTGAAAGGATGGACCCAAGACTCCACCATATGGCCACGGAACCGCGGCCAAACAGGCACTTCTGCCGCGGTTCCGCAGCCGTGCAATGCACGTGTCGGTGGCAATGTCGGTGCTTTGACTCAGCTCTCTTGGGGTAGTTTTGTAATTTCTTGTATGGATCAGAATGTAAATCTAGGGTTTTCCTATTTATAAATAGGAGAGCTCAAAGCCAAATTATGTGTGCCTCTCAGGAGGATGCCTCTCTTTAGTTTTTATGCCTCTTTTGAATTCTTAGATCTAAATTTTAATTCCAATTGTAATGCATTATTGAGAAGTCATCAATAAAATAAGTTTTTTTATCTCGCATTCTTTTTATCTGAATTTTAATTCCTGCAATTTTTTTTATCTGTTCTTTTATTATCTGCAATTTAGTTCATCTATTAAAATAAAAAAAATGAATTTTATTGTTATCTTCCTAATGAGTGAGTAATTCCTCACTTGTTAGGGATAAGAGAAGGAAGGTTTGAGAGAAGGAAATCTCTCTCACTCCTTTCTTTGCCCAAATAAATTTAAATACGGACTCCCTTTAATTCAACCATATTCCGCTCACTATAGCACCCTATCCTACATGATAGTGGTGATTCCCTAGTTAGACCGATTGTAGTTGAATTAATCGGAGGTTAGGGTTAAGAGACAAGAATGGACGGACAAGGACCAAAAGGAAGAAACTAAGTTTCTTCCCAGTCGTGCTAATCCCCGTTGTTTCCGATTACCCTAACACCTTTATTCACAACTAAGGCATTAAAAGATGTGAGAAGATTCCTATCTCGAACTAACCTAATCCTAACCCTAGCAAGCTCTTTATCAACTTATTCTCATTCGTAGATCTTAAAACAAAACCCAACTTAATTGGACTTAACTCGTTAGAACATAAAGAAAAGGATTCTTTCTCCCTGTGGATCGACCCGTACTCAACCGGTTAGCTACCAAGCGACACCGTCTTGATTGCGGTAAATTTAAACACAGAAAAACTCTACCAATCACATAGAAACCCTAGCTTTTGAGGGGAATGAATTATTGTGCTTTATTTCATTATCATGTTGCCTTATATAGGTTTATAAATTTATACATAGCCCCGTGGGCTTTACAAAATGGCATTTTGCCCATTTCATGCCTTATGTGCTCATTTTTTTTGCACATGAGCCATGGGCTTTACAAAATTTTGGCTTTATGACCATTTTTCTTACATTTATTCATAAAAATTACATCGAAATTATTTATTACATAATTTTCATTTTGGCAAGGGAAAGGCCGGCCGCAGGGCTCGATTTGGGCATGGGCCAATTGACCTGGGCTTGGGCCCGCTTACTTGGGGTTGACTTTGACTTTGACTTGGTGAACCGGAGTGTAATTTTTGACCCCAACAAATTGCCCCTCATCAATAAATGCACATCGCGTATATGAGTTGTGTGCATGAAATTGATGGATCTTGGAGTTGGACTTCGAGGTGGAACATCATTCCAGGAGCATAATTCCGGGGATCGGAGTATAATTCAGGGATCGGAGCATTATTCTAAAGAGGGGAGCATGATTCCAGGGATTGGAGCATAATTCCGAAGAGCGGAGCATGATTCCAGGGATTGGAGCATAATTCTTACGAGCGAAGCATAATTCCGGGGATCGGATCATAATTCCGAAGAGCGGAGCATGATTCCAAGGGGAGGATATATTCTGAGATGAAGCATAGTTTCAACGCAGGGTTCTGGGGCGAAGCATAATTTCGACACGGGACAGGTGTATCCTAAGACAAAACTTAGTTCCGGCACAGGGCAGATATTCTGAACGAAATATAGCTCCAATGCAGAGGTTGATTCTGATTTAAAACATAATTCTGACAAGGAAGGCAGATATTCTGAGGCGAAGCATGATTTCAAAACGGGGTACATTCTGAAATGAAGCATGATTTTTCCACAGAGCATGTTGGTTGACTTAATTCCTAGACGAAGCATAAAACAAATGGGAAGGTCATTGGTTGACCTGATTCCGAGTCGAAGCATGATTCCGAGTCAAAGTTCATTAGTTGACTTGATTCCGAGTCAAAGCATAATTCTGACGGGAAGGTCATTGGTTGACTTGATTCCGAGTTGAACCATAATTCCGACGATTGCTGCCCTTTTGCAACTTGGTCTGTCGGTGCTGCCATTTTAGCGACGTGGACGGTCGGTGCTACCATTTTAGCGACGCGAACGGTCGGTGCTGCCATTTTAGCGACGTGGACGATCGATACTAGATTTTATTTGCTCTGCTTCTTGCGATGTCAGGGATTGGATTTGAATTGCTCCGCTTTTTGCGGTGTCAGGGTTGAAGTTGACCTACTCCGCTTTCTGCGGTGTCGAGAGTCGACTTGCTTCTGAGGTGGAGCTTGATTCTGCCAGGGAGGTCGTTGGTTGTCTTGCTGATTTGATGTGATTTGGGTTGACATCAGCATCGCTACACTGGAATATGGTACCAGGAACGAATCATCATTTGCCATAAGAGGATTTGAGGATTCTGGTTTTGGTTTGGCATTAGCACCGCTACACTAGAATATGGTACCAGGAAAGAATCATCATTTGCCATGAGGGGATTTCCCTCGTTCCCAGTTTAACGAATTAGGGGTCATCTATTCCCAGTTTAATGACTTAGAGGTCATCTATTCCAAGTTTAACGACTTAAGAATCTACTGGATCGAAAGTTTGGAATTTTGGGGTTGGGGTCGGCATCAGCGTTGCTAACACTGGAGCACAAGTGCCAAGAGAAATTCATCATTTGCCTTTTCCTGTTGGTGAGTGATGGCTTAAGAGACAGGTTTAGGTCCCTATCACCTAAGTCTTTTCAATTTTATGGGCCGTAAGGATCTCATAAAAGAATTTTCTCTCTACGAGTCGAAAGGATCTCGTAGGTGTATTTTCTCCTTAGGAGTCATGAGGACCCCCAAGTATGTTTTTCCTTTGTGAGTCGTAAGGATCCCACGAAGGCATTTTCTTACTAGTCGAGAGGATCTCGTAAGGTTTGTTCTTCTCATGTATCGTGAGGACACATGAGTGGGTCTTCCTAAATGGAGCATAATTCTGAGGACGGAGACCGGCCACGGGGCTTGTGATGAGGATTATTTAAGCATGTGGATTGTATACGGTAGTCTATTTGGGATCTGGCCATAGGGCAAGGAGAATTTTAGGAATTTGAATTTTGGTTAGTGTCTGCATCGCTGCACTAGAATATAGTACCAGGAGAGGCACATCATTCACCGTTGGGAATTTAGGGATTTGGATTTTGGTTGGCGTTTGCATCGCTGCACTGGAATATGGTACCAAGAGCGACTCGTCATTCACCATTTAGGAATTTAGATTTTGATTGGCGTCTGCATCGCTGCACTGGAATATGGTACCAGGAGCGACTTATCATTCGCCGATTGGGGATTTGGGATTTGGATTTTGGTTGGTGTCTGCATCGCTGCACTGGAATATGGTACTAGGAGCGACTCATCATTTGCCGTTTGGAGGTTAGGGATATTTATTTGTATACAAATTTTAATTTTTTTACCATGATTGCTCCACCAATTCAGCTTTTCTTATCGCGAAGGTCACGATTGCCTTATCATTTCGGCTATTTATTCGCGGTTGCCCCATCATTTCGGCTGCTTATTTTTATTTTTATTTTTATTTTACTCGCTGATTTTTATTGCGAGTTTCCCCATCATTTCGGCTTCATTTTTTCATTCGTTTTTTTTATTTACACATTTTTTTTTACATTCCCAGTTTAATGAATTAAGGGTCGTATGTTCCCAGTTTAACGACGTGGTGGTCAGTTGTTCCGAGTTTAACGATGTGGTGGTCAACTGTTGAAGCCTGACTCGATTTTGCAGGAACCACGGGTTCCTTTGGCTTAATTTCCTGAGCGGGCTCTTCATCATCTAGACTGAGCCGGTGTTGGATGGCAACAACCACGTCATTATCATGGTCATGCGGCGTAGAAGAACTTGTATAGGGTTGCTAGGCACGTGCACAAGGGTCTACGAGGCATCAACCATGCCCGATTAAAATTTTAGCCGTGCCGAACAACCCGAATACGGATCTTTATGTTAGTGTATATGCCCTAGAGGCCATTACTGTATCATACTAGTTTGTATATTACTTAATGGAAGCTTGGGATATTCACCTTGTATAAACAATCTTGCTCAATATAGTAGTATGCTACTTGGTTTGTTTCTACTTCAATGTGTACTTGTGTTTATTTCAGTATATCACTTATACGCATTAGTGGAGCCCTTAGGATCTTTGCTTGATTACCAGCGTTGTGATGGCAGTCACACTAGTGGGGGCTGGGTAATCTATAGGCACATCCTTATACAGGTCCCTAGTCGTAGGACTATCGAGACAGGGCATCGATACTCCGGAGTAGACTAGCGTATGCGCTTCTCATCCCAGTGTGGGAGATGGTCTGTCCCACAGCCATCAGTACGTCGTACTGGAGATAGTATACGGGTGCTCGTTGGGTTACGAGTACACTGGACAGGACTCGTCGGGAACTGACAGGTTGGTATTATACCTATCGTCAGTTATCAGTTCCCAAGTGACATGAGTACAGCTTAGTCCGCTGACTTGACACTGACACTTCGCCTCGAGTGTGTTCCCACTGCACTTTGATCACTACCCTACCACGGCTCAAAGGAGTCGTGCAAACAGGTGGTGGTTGGGTGCAGTCCCGAAGCACTTGGAGGCAGTGACGGTTAGACAGGATTCGTCTCTCCCGGTATTGGGGGTTGACATCGCGCTGTGTCTAGGAGAGCCATTACACGAGTAGTCCCTGGCCAGGGCAAGCGAGATATACTGGTAGGTTTCCAGTGTTATCTCAGGGTGTTTTGGGCTTCACTCCGACACGACTTGTACCGCTATTGGGGGACTGACGTTTTACCGCCCCCTAGGCCCGCCATGCGATGTATCAGACGAACAGACCGGACTGTACGGAGAATGTCACATTCAGACTCAGTAGGAGTTCAGATGGGGTTTCACCTCGTCAGCCTTCTTGTCGGCATCTACCTGGGGACCGTTACGCACAGCTAGTGCCGCTTGCGGTCTGTGGTTAAACCCACTGCCAGCGTAGTGTCGAGTCTTTAGAGTCCCACACAGAGGGTATTCGCCTCTGGGCAAAACAGAGTAGAGGTTGCATGGTTTTGCGACAGGGTTCGTTCTCATCCGCGCACTTGTGCACGTTTGGAGTCCGGACGGATTTTACCAGCGGGCTCTGGTTTGAGCCGGATACTGGTATAGTATTTGGGGTTGCTTTTATCTCTCAGTATTCATGTTCCTCGGAACAAGAATGCAGGTGTGTATGCACAGTTCTTTTTGAGGAGGAGGAAGATGATTTTTCATTAGGGTTTCGGAACGGGTGCGTATGCACAGTTGACAGTTGTATTTTTCCAAACCCTAATGGATTTGTATTATATCATTTAATAATATATAATAAAATGAAATTGTGTCATGGTTAGTTTTTGTTGACTTGTTGACCATGGTTGACTTGTTGACCATGGTTGAACATTTGACCATTATCATTACAAGAGAAAGATGCTCTTGATTCTTGCATTTTCATTTAATGCTTGTAATGATATTAGTCATTCTAAAACTTTCCATCAACCTTTTCATTTTGATTATTATTATTTGATAATTCATTTTCTTTTTGCATTATGGTTGCAAGAAAGGAAATGAGAGCTCATTCTATCATATTCACTCTCTCTCTTCATTTCATCTTCTTCTTCCTCTAGCAAAGAGAAACCTTCTCATGTGTTGAGAATCCTTCTCTTTAAAAAGAAAAGCAAACCCTAATCACTCTCTACTCATTCTAGGATGAAGGTTTAGCAAGCCCGAAACCCTAGTTCACTCAAAGATCGAGGAAGAGCCCAAAGGTCGAACCTTCGAGGTGGATCCATCTTCGACGGAAGAAGGCGACGAAAAGAGAACCATCAACCTCTACAAGGTTTGAAGAAGAAGGAGTTCAAGTTTAGGTATAACCATCTTCCATAGTAGCTAACTCTCTTTAGCAAGTATACTAGTTTTAGTTTAGACAACGATCCCGACCTTGTTTAGTCCATGTTGCCTCTTGCGATAAAAATTCGTTTTTTATACCGTTTCCGCCTCCCCGTAAGCACCGGGGGTCGCAATATGGACTTACAGTGGTATCAGAGCCTAACTAAACTTAAACTAGCTTGGTAGTGAAGTGTAACGAAGTTCGGAAACGAAAAATCACAAAACCGGAAATATTACAAAACCTGAGTTTCTGTTGAAATTTTTTTGGCTCAAAATGAAAAACTTTATACTTGTAAAATCGTCTCAGGGTTTTGTAAGTGCACCCATGAAAAACGATGACCTAATTCCCTCAAACCGCCGCCCTTCCGCCGCACGAGGTAGGCATGTGCGGCGGAAGCGCCGCGGTTTGTCTTCTTCTGTCCATCGATTTTCGTGCAGAGTGTTTGTGTGTTGGTTTTGGGATTTTTAAAATATATTATATATGCCCAGATTTTCCAGAACAGAAATTCACTTTTGGGGTCCTATAATTCCGTATTTTTTTTCCGAACTTCACTGCACTTTGGCTATGTTGGTTATATCTGTGATGTTTGCATGTATTGAACGTCGGCTAATCGCTATAAGTCGATTAGTCGGGGTTATACATGATCTGTAATGTGCTGGAATGTGTATATGAATGTGTTCGACTGTCGCGGGTGAATAGCTGGGGTGGATGTGAGATGAGCTTTTGTTTTTCTTTCATTCATTGTAAATGTAAATTGATGTAATAATATTATTTGTTTGGCCGCACAACCGGGTCGGGGTTGTAGCCGTCATTGTATAATTCTTTTTACTGTTTTTGCTCCTAGGATAGACCCATGGAGGGGTGCACAAACTACCGAGTACTTGGCGGGTAGTTTGCCGCACCCGTAGGGGTCTTGGGTGGGGTATTTGGCTATTCACCGCGACCGTGTTATCCGCTTTTCGTTTCAGGCTCGAAAGGATTGCGGATTGCTAGTATATCCAATGTATTCATCTGTGATCTGTAATGTCTATCATTGCTTTCTATTTAGGCGTTGCTTATGTTTTACAGCCGCGCTAGCCCAGCCCCCGCTCTGTCGTTAGTTAAGTAACCTAACGAGTGATGACGGGACCCCGTGGCGAATGCGAATGGCATAAGCGTACGTCATATTTTAGTTGTTTTCTGCAATGGTAGGATTAAATGATGGGACGCATTAAAAGAACTAATGCAAGAATATCACGCATTAAAAGAACTAATGCAAGATAATAAACCAAGTTTAAGTCGATGGAACACTTTCGAAAAACCACTCGGTTCTTTTCAAAACTAACTTTTAAATGCGGAGCTTGAGCCACTCCTTCTAAAAGCTATCTCGTTCCATCGATTATATCAAGTTCACTACGTTCACGGTTTTACCAAAACCATTCGTAGCCCTCCGTCATTTCACATAAATAGTCAATAGTATTCAAGCTGTGTTTGTTGGCCAAAGTCAAGGCATAGTGATTGGTAGCTATTGGATATTCATGTGCAGCATAGATAGATGCGTTGATTTGGAACAGTCGTACTGCCTTGTTGGCCAAAGTCAAGGGTATGTACGGGTGGATTCAAATTAACCTGGAGAACGACGGGAAGAACTTGACATGTGACTTATGATTTGTTGGCCAAAGTCAAGGTCATAAGAGCATGGGGCAAAAATCCACATCGGGAGTTTCATAAGTACTGAAACTTGCTAGATTTGCATACCATTTGGAGTGTGATGATTATGGTAGGATTCCTTCATTTTCGTCACGCGATGATATTTGGATCCCGATCCTACTGTGAGTATATGCTACTCCTCGGGAAATTTCTCACTAAACGATCAATGCTATAAACCTAGTAGGTGCCTAGAAAGGTGTTAGCGGGGCTACGCCCCCAGGGAAAAGAGGTTCTTAAATTAAGGAACTTCGCGAAAGCGTTGGAAAACCTCCCTCGAAGTACCGACACTGGCCTGGCTGAACGGTTAAGCAAGTATTGTACGGTGGGATTGATCCCGGCTAATTCTTCCTTTGTGGTTTGAGGAGGGATTCGAGAGACAGTGGGAGCCATCCTGTTTAGACAAATTAAAAACCATTCTAAACTTGCAAGAGCGTCGTGCTAAGTGTTTCTTCTCTCCCCCTGCAGCGACCAAATCGAAATGACTGGACTTAAGTTACTTCTAGATAAAAACATATTGACAGGGCCAAACTACAAAGATTGGCTCAGGAATGTCAAATTGGCAATCTCTTACGACAAGCTGGGGTTTAGGCAAAAACTAACATGTTAAACACTTTAACACTAAGTGAGAGAGATTACAACCTTTGTAGATCCGGTCCTTCACTTCATTAGCTCCGTGTTGAGGTCCCTTCGCTGCGATCATCATACTTCGGACTCTCGAGAGGCTCCACGAAGAGAAAGATGCAGTCTTGCTTCCGATCTTCGATACAAAGATGATCTACCTTGAAGTTTCATTAACACAAGCTAACACCCACTAAATTAAGTGAACACTCTCATCTAAAGGGCAAGGGAAGATGAGGATGATGAAGTAGGATTTTTGCTCTCTTTTATAATCTTTTTCTCACTCATTTATCATCACTTAGAAAAAGCTAGAAAGCTTTTTCAATGAATAACTCAAGGAAGAAGACGAATCCCCTCCTATCCTAAGGGACTACTGTTCGAGAAACTACTGGTAACACTTACCGGTAAATCTCAGCAACCCTGGCCAGGGATTTCTGGTTATAGCCAATCGAACACAGCACAACATCAATTCCCTATACCGGGAGAGACGAATCCCCTCCTATCGCTCATTGCCTCCATGTGATTCGGGACTATACCCAAAAGCCACCTTTTGCACGCCCTCTTGGACGTGGTATGATGGAAATCAAAGCACAGTGGGAATCACACAAGACTCTATGGCGATCTCGGGTCAACAGACTACTCTGTACCAGTGTCACCGGAGAACTGCTATCTGACGTAAGGTATGATACCATCTGGGAGTTCTCGGCAAGTCCGTCCAGTGTACCCAGTCTCTACTGAGCACCCGTACACCATCCTTGATGTCAAACACCAATGGATATGGGATCATCCATCTCCCATCATATGGGTCAAGATGCGTATACGCTAGTCTACTCTGGTGTATTGATGCCCTGTCTCGATACACCCTCGACTAGGAACAGTTATAGGATGTACTCGTCGACTACCGTGGCCCCACTAGTATGATCTCATCATAATCCCAGTAGTCGAGTACATATCCTAAGGGCTTTATCAACATGTAATATAGAGACAATCAGAGTACATGTTAAGATAAAGTACAACCAGATAGCATACTATCATGTCGAGCAAGAAAGTCCTCCCTATATATGTCCAAGCATCCATTACAATATATATCGTATGTACAGTAATGGCCTCTAGGGTATACATATAACTAACAATCTCCCACTTACACTAGGGCCATCTGTTGTGGTATCACATACCCAACAATTAGCTGTGGTTGAAGTATCTCATACTCAACCATCCCATAAAAGTCTCTACTGGGAAAAAGGCCTTTGTGAGTGGATTCGCGCTGTTGTCCTCTGTATCTACTCTCCTAACCTCGATCTCCCTGGAGATCAACCATCTCCATGATCAGGTTGATACTGCCTAAGAATTATATCTGGATTTCTGATGGGATGGTAGTTCCTTGGCATAAGCCACAACTCCATTGTTACACAATGGTAGGAACGAAGTTCATTTTATGAACTTATATCTATCCAGACTGCCTCTTTGGTAACGATGTATCTTGCTTTTAATCATCTAGTATGTCACGGTATCTAGCTGGAACTCTTCCAACATACTGTCCCTCCACTGAGGGTAAAGACAATGCCTGTGACTGACATTCAGTCGTCCTTATCACCCTGGAACCTTTCCAGTGATTCACCCTAGGATTGATTGATACCATCTCACTACAACTAGTGACTATCCTAACATCCAATTAGATCTATCTCATAGATCCAAAACCCAGGATTTAGGAGGTATCAGTTTGATCCTATATGGAGAATCTTTGTGGTAAGCGGAGATTGACCGAGCGTAGCATAGGAAACTCTTTTCCTATCATGAGTATGTCATCCACATACTCTATGAGGATCACCACCATACTCCCTACTACCTTTTTGTATATATAAGGTTCATCTACCATTTTGATGAAGTCAAACTCTTTGACTACCACATCAAAACAGACGTTCCAACTCCGCGATGCCTGCTTTATCCTATAAAGCATTTTGCACATGTTTCCACTGCTCCCACTGTCTACGAAGCCCTCTAGCTGTGTACTTATAGACGATGTCTTATAAAACATCATTTAGAAAAGCAGTCATGACACCCAACCACCAGATATCGTAGTCATGGTATGTAGCAGTGGCAAGTAGGATCTGGATGGACTTAAGCATAGCTTTGAAAGTCTCAACTTTTCCATGTACACCAAGTAATCTTCTCAAGATATACTTGCTCCTGATGGGGATTTAACCCTTCAGATAAAGCAACCAAAGTCCATACTTTGTTGGTGTATAAGGATTCCATCTCAGATCGCTAAGCATCCAGCCATTCTTAAAGAGTCCCACTCCTGATGGCCAGCTCGAAACTAGTTGGGTCATCATCTCATGATGCATTCCTCGCTCCCACTATCATAGAGAAACTGAAGTATCTCTCAGGTGGGTGAGGAACCCTACTAGATTGGTGGAGAGGCTGAGGTTCGTTGGAAACTATTGAATCCACATTCAATAGGTATGCAGCTTCTCAAGTGCATAACTCCCAAAAGAAAATAGGAAACTCAGTAGTACTCATCATAGAGCACACCATATCACATAGGGTGTTATTGCTCCGCCCCGATATACCATCGTGCTATGGTGTATACGGAGGAGTAATGCTGAGAAAGAATCTCATTCTCCTTTAGAATAGTCCAGGAATCCCGTGCTCAAGTATTCTCCTCCTTGATCTCATCAAAGGACATAATACTTATACCCGTTGTTGGTTCTCTACTTCTAACTTATATTCTGTGAATATCTCAAAAGCTTCGGACTTTTGTTTCAACAGAAACATATGTCTGAATCTTGAGAGATCATCAGAGAATGTAATGAAGTAAAAAGAACCGGTCTTGGCATGTGTAGACAGGGGACCTTCATACATCAGCATGTATCAATCCCAAGAGTTCACTAACTCTTTCTCTGTTTCCAATAAACAGAGCTGTGGTCATCTTATCTTTGTGACATGACCGGCAAGTTTCACAAGATGTAAATTCAAACAGATTTAAATATGCATCTAAATGAAACTTTAGCTAGTCGGGTCGCATTGATATGACCTAGTCTACAATGCCTCAAGAAGGATTCGTTCATTTCTGAACTCTTCCTCTTGTATGTGTTCTGTATACTGAGAACTGTAGTTTGATTTAGAACATCAATGCTTTTAGATAACGTGCTTGAACCGATCAACTCTTGATATAGGAAATGTTCAAAACATTATCCAACAATACAAAATTATATCCTTTCTTTACTAATAAAGAGACTGATATGATGTTGTACATCAGGTTCGGTATCTAATAACATTCATTCAGAATCAATGTATTCTGGTAATACAGGGTGATAGTGACCAACAGACTTGGCTGCAACACTTGCACCGTTTTCTGTCTCATGAAACTTATCACCCGTTCTCAGCTCTCTACCTATTTGTAGCCCATGTAACAGATTACACATGCGGGATCCTGATCCGGTATCAGATACCCAGGACGTAAAGGATACTGAGAAATAGTTCTCTGTAATGAACGCACGCGAAGAAGATGCATCAACATGTACTTTCTTCGTTTGAGCGGCACAGGAATTCTGGTAATCCCCAATTTCCTGCTATGTCTTATAACAATTATAAGTTGGAGCAGGACCAACATTCCCCAGCTCAGTATAACAAGCGGGTTCGATCAATTCATCAGTATTATTATCTTGATTAAGGCGTGATATGGTCGCTACCTGGAGAGAGAGAGAAGAAAACACTCAGTGTATGCTCTTGCAAGATTAGATTGGTTATCTAATATATCTAATCAGGATGTCTCCCACTGTTTTAATCAAATCTTCCTTCAAACCCTAAAAGAAAAGACTAGCCGGGATTAATTACACGCTACAAGTTCGCCAATCTTTCAGCCAGGCCAGTGCCGGTACTTTGAGGGAGGTGCCCCGTGCTTTCGCACGGACCTAATTAAAGTAAACCCCGTTTTCCCAGGGGCGTAACCCTGTTGACACCTTTCTAGACACCTACTAGATCTGCTAATTGTAATGTGTAAAAGTCTCCCAGGAGTAACTCTTACTCGCAGCGGGTATCGGGATCCAACTATCTTATAGAAGGTATGCAATTTCATTGCAAATTTCAACACTTGAAATTCCCGATAATATTTTACCCCTAGTACTTATGACCTTAACTAAGGTCAACATATCATAAGCACTAGTCAAGTTCTACCCTTCATTTCATGATTAATTAGACCCACCCTACATGACCCTCAACTATGGTCGACATAATCACATGAATGTCCTAACTAATCGCATCATATGCAGTGTAGGAAGACATCACTTAGCTACCGTACACTACGCCTCAACTAAAGTCGACATACGCAGCACGAATACCAAGTACTCTACTTCCTAAAATGACGGAGGGCTACGACAGGTTTTAAAGAAAACCCTTTCCGTAATGAACTTGATATCGTTGTAGAATCGAGTGATTTTTAAATGGAGTGTTTTTTAGGCTTTTCTAGTTTTGCTAAAGGGGTCACTCCCAGTGAAGGGATCGTCGGCTCTTTCCTCATCGAATAAGGTGCAGGATATATCATATATACCGCTGTGCAAAGCAAGAACTATAGAAGCAATCAAAAGACAAACCGAGTTTGTAGTATCTGCTAGTTTCACTAAAGAGGTCACTCCCGGTGAAGAGATCTCGGCTTTTTCCTCATCGAATAAGGTGCTGGATGTTCTACAAGGAACACCGCTATGCAAAGCAAGAACTAGAGCTACCAGTTTTTAAACAAGTTTCTACAACATCTTTAGGTTTCTTTTATTTCAATAATCTCATTAATGAAGTCCCATTTTATTATGCTTCACAAGTATCAGATATGAAACGAAATCAACAATATATAATATATATCTCATATATATAATATAAACATTCATCTCAAGCAGTAATATGATCTCATCACAGAACATTGCAGCAGAAGAACATATATGAAATATTTGATATACTAGGACGTCCGTGTTTTCAATACGAGCCTGTATAAAACACGGATTCCACGGTCGTGATGAATAGCCAAACCCACATCCCTAGACCCCTACAAGAGCGGCAAGTAACACTGTCAATTCTAGGGTTAGGAAACCCGGTCTCGACTCCTCGAGATGGTCTCCCACTGGACCCTAGAACCCGGTTACTTGTGCTCCCCGCCTTGGGTCTACCTAATGCGGAAAAGTAAATAATATACAATGGTGACATCATCCTCATCCCGGAAGTGCCCCAATAAAAGAATATTACATACAAATGAATTTTACATGAATGATAACAAAAAAAATAAAAACCTTCATCTCACATAAAACCCCCGGCTATTCAGAACACGACGATCCAATATAACATATCATAGCAACACATAATATCTCATATCATCAACGTAAGTAAGTATGCATACACCGATTGTCGTCGATGTATAACAACAAAAACCGGCAATACCACTACATACTACACTTACGGTCACAGAAAAGAAAGTGTAAAACTACAACAGTTGGAATCCGCAACCTCCTTAGATATCGCATGCCTAACCAAATGAATTCCTTAGACATCGCGTGCCTAACAATTATAAACCCCGTATTTTAGTCTCTTTATCGAAAACACTTTTCAATATCTAGTCGGGCAATTCAACAAGATTCCCGACATCCAGATCGAATGCTCGTCGCAAACTTCAGTAGACGGCCGCACCCCCGATGCCGTCGATGAAGTGCACTAAGGCGGAACACCGCTGCCGCGAGCACCCGAACGGATGCTTTTGGCGATGGGGTTCTCCTACAGTCACTTGGTCGGGGTTATGGGGCATGGTTGTCTATTAAGTTTACCCGGCGAGTATCCGCGTACGCTACGTGATTGCGACGGACTTTTGATCACATCAAAATTCTGTGGCAACCGATCATCTGAGACTAAACTGCTATGTTTATAATATTCAAATTAGTTATCTCATAACTACTTGTAGATTCCAAATATTGTATCACATTCCACATAAATAGACAATGTTAAACTTTCCGATCGAATAATCAAACACCCAAGATTTCCCAAATAGTTCTCAACACTTGAAATTAGTTTAAAAACATCCATCACATGCATCAGTACCAATGGTCCAGCCGCAGAAGGATCAAGCCAACGCCTCACATGTGGCACGCCGTACTGCCACAAACCCTAAGGTTTAGAGGGGGTTCAAGACGGTCACATAATCGAGTTAAGGTTTGTTGTCTTCTAGAGGGTCCACCGCGTTACTTGCATGACTTAGAACGTTCTTAAACTCGAGAAAAAATCCAACTTTTGAAAAAATTTCCTACTGGGGAAAAAGTGAGTTATTGATATCCGTTCAAACTTTTTAACAGTTTCTAAAATTATCCGGACAAACTAAACAAAGTTATAATATCCGATTGAATCAACGAGTCCCCAATACAACCCTAGAAAACTCAACACTTGAGTGGAATAAAAAAAATTCCCAGAAAAAAATGACATGAAAGGACCTAAGAATAAATATGTGAAGTTCCAGGGACTAATTCAAAATTTTCGCCGCGGAACCGCCGTCAAACCCTTGTTTTGGCCGCGGTTCCGCGGTCAAATTTTTGAGTTATAGGTCCGTACTTCACAGTAATTCTTAGTTTTTCCTGCTTTATTTTCTGAGCATTTTTAATTCATAAAAAATCACATTTTCAAAAAATGTACAGAGAGGGATAAACATCGGGGTTTCCGGGTTCGATCGGACTTTAAACTTCGTCTAGACTTCGTCTAAAGCTCTAGCTTGGCTCTGATACCACTATAGGGTTGCTAGGCACGCGCACAAGGGTCTACGAGGCATCAACCATGCCCGATTAAAATTTTAGCCATGCCGAACAACCCAAATACGGATCTTTAAACTAGGGTTTAGGAGAAAACTAACATGTTAAACACTTTAACACTAAGTGAGAGAGATTGCAACCTTTGTAGATCTGGTCCTTCACTTCATTAGCTCCGTGTTGAGGTCCCTTCGCTGCGATCATCATACTTCGGACTCTCGAGAGGCTCCACGAAGAGAAAGATGCAGTCTTGCTTCCGATCTTCGATACAAAGATGATCTACCTTGAAGTTTCATTAATACAAGCTAACACTCACTAAATTAAGTGAACACTCTCATCTAAAGGGCAAGGGAAGATGAGGATGATGAAGTAGGATTTTTGCTCTTTTTATAATCTTTTTCTCACTCATTTATCATCACTTAGAAAAAGCTAGAAAGCTTTTTCAATGAATAACTCAAGGAAGAAGATAATAGAATTCATTTGTGATGAATAATAAAAAGTTATCATAATCATTTATGCAACCATGGTTGTAGTAATCAATGTAGAGAGTTTACTAGGGTTAGGGTATGGGTTGGGTTAAAGGGTGAGTCACAAAGAAATATCTATCATAATATCTTAGCAAATGACAAAGTAAAACCATCTAGAAACATCTAGAATACATTAACCCAAATCAAACCCTAATCTTGTTTAAACTCCACTAAACATGTTGCTTTAATAATTATAACATGTTACAATATTATATATCACATATACAATATTTATTGTAACAAAATAAAATAATACATTTAACATATATCGCATATATATCAATGTATTACCCGAGTGAGAAAAATAATCTTTTAGTGAGAAAATATTGTTAATGTAATTTAATATATCATATATATTATTATACATTAAATTATCGAATCAACACTTGATCCGACAATCCGGCTATATCGCATATAACCGACTAATATTTATCTGTACCGATTCATCGAATCAACACTTGATCTGATGACCCGGCTGATATCAAATATCGCGAGAATACAATACGGTATCACATACCGCATTTTCCTCGGTCCCGCACATATCAAATATGTGCTCCTACTCCGTTTTGCCTGAGTCAAGAAACCTCTGTGTAGCACTCTAAAGAATCGTCAATACGCCGGCAGTTGGTGATGATCATATCAAACACCCACAAGCTGCAAGCGGTCAGCTAAACGTAACAGCTACCCAGGTATTGAGCGCTCAGAAGATCAACAAGCAAGCCTATACATTCTCCTGTGAATCCAATCAGTAACACTCCCGTACATTCCGGTCTCGTCGTCTGATATGTTGCATATCTCGCCTAGGGGTGGTAAACGTCAGACCCCAGTAGATCGATAAGTCGTGTCGATATGAGGTCCATAACAGTTCGAGAAACTACCGGTAAATCTCAGCAACCCTGGCCAAGGATTTCTGGTTATAGCCAATCAAACACAGCACAACATCAATTCCCTATACCGAGAGACGAATCCCCTCCTATCGCTCATTGCCTCCATGTGATTCGGGACTGTACCCAAAAGCCACCTTTTGCATGCCCTCTTGGACGTGGTATGATGGAAATCAAAGCACAGTGGGAATCACACAAGACTCTATGACGATCTCGGGTCAACAGACTACTCTGTACCAGTGTCACTGGAGAACTGCCATCTGACGTAAGGTATGATACCATCTGGGAGTTCTCGGCGAGTCCGTCCAGTGTACCCAGTCTCTACTGAGCACCCGTACACCATCCTTGATGTCAAACACCGATGGATATGGGATCATCCATCGCCCATCATATGGGTCAAGATGCGTATACGCTAGTCTACTCTGGTGTATTGATGCCCTGTCTCGATACACCCTCGACTAGGAACAGTTATAGGATGTACTCGTCGACTACCGTGGCCCCACTAGTATGATCTCATCATAATCCCAGTAGTCGAGTACATATCCTAAGGGCTTTATCAACATGTAACATAGAGACAATCAGAGTACATGTTAAGATAAAGTACAACCAGATAGCATATTATCATGTCGAGCAAGAAAGTCCTCCCTATATATATCCAAGCATCCATTACAATATACATCATATGTACAGTAATGGCCTCTAGGGCATACATATAACTAACAACTTGTTCTTCTGGGCTCCATCATGTAGACCATATGGGTTGTGTGCCCTTCTACTGCTTCTTCATTGGCAATGTTGCTCGTTTGACTTTGGCTTGTTGCCTTGGTCTCTTTTCGGAGAAGGGCAAACGACTGAGAGAGGAAGGTTTCCGAAGAGTTTCGGTCTCTGTTTGTATGAAAAAGGTGATCGCAGCTTGATTGTTTGCTAACACGCCTTTAGACAGTTCTATCTCTCATACTTTATATTGTTTTTCGACCCAATTTTTGAAGACGAAGCAGTCCTTAATGGCATGACTTATCACTCTGTGATAGGGGCAGTATTTGGGGTCGACAGTCATATTATCTTCTTGAGGTCTTTTTTAATCTGGCAATTGTAGACCGTTTCTTAGGGCATCCTTGAATATTTTACGGACTTTGTCCCTTTTGAAGGAATAGACATTATCCAACTTCTCTTTCAGTGGAGATTCTCCTCCCTCTCCGAACACTGGCTTCCGAGGCTGGTTGGCATTAGGCCCGCTCATCCCTCGCTTATTTCAGTTAGCCGAAGTGTTAAAAGATTCAGTATCGTCGAAATTTACGTTTTTTCGATTATCGGCATTTCGGTTTCTCCAGGATCTATTGTTATTTTGGGAATCAGAGGAGGACTCCTGCTTTGAGCGCTCCAACATCTGAAATTTCCTGGTCAGCTCTTGGAATGTTTTAAGACCCGCGATGCATAGAAACGGGGCCATCCAATTGTTGAGATTTTCGACATGGAGGCTGACAGATTGGTCCTGCTCTATCGGCGGTTCACATTTGACGAAGAGATTGCGCCATCGGGTTATAAAATCCATGCTGCTTTCGTTGTTCTTTCGCTTGGTCCTTACGAGGTCGGCAATGGTGATTTTATCACTGACACTCATGAACCTTTATCGAAACAGAGATTCTATTTGGACAAAAGTAGTAACGGAGCCATCCGGTATGCTAGCGTACCGGTCGAAAGTGACATCGGTTAAACTATTAATGAACTGGGGGAGGAGAAGCGCATCATTGCCCCCAATATTCCCGCTTGAGGCTTTAAAGTGGAAGATGTGCTAATTCGCATTTCCCATCCCATCAAATCTTCCGAATTTGGGGATGACGTAGCCGCCAGGAAACTCTACCAGATTATACCGAGTAGGATATGGTCTCCCACTACTGCTGATATCTTTTTGCGCTTCGGCTTCGACTACTAATGTTTTGACTTTGTTGGCGACCAAATCCATGATTTGATCTTGCGTTAGCGGGTTGCTGTCATCGGTAATCAAGACATTTCCCGAGATAGGATGCGACCTACTTTCTTGCAGCTCGCCCACCTTTGGATTTAAGGGAATAAGCGTCGGCTGCCTCGGGACACCGTTTCGCGGTTCATGAGTAGTGAGAGACAATTTGGGCCGTGAGATGTAAGACGACGTTTTTCAAGTCATCAATCTTTGAGTAGAGCTTGGCCATCTCCTTGTCTTTGTTTCTGAGCTACTTCTGGAGCTCTTGGAGAAGTTGCTGCTCTACGGTCTTGGGACAGAAGATTTACTCCACTTCGCTTTCCAAGCCCGACTCCTCATGAACCGAGTGATCTCTCTGCTTATCAACCTTACTGGAAGGGTTTTCATTACCTTCCAGAGGAGGCTGGTCTTGGGAAGTGGCAGCCACATTCACACCAAATTGGATTTGAGATGTGATGGCCCCGTCCTTGCTCTTGCTACGCATGTCCACCATGTAAACAGTGTGGACCACATATCCAGTCATCTTTTTATCTTTAGTGGCTGATCTTTCGGACCATCGTTGTGGCCTTTCCTCTTCTGGAAAGGACATGCGACTGAAGATGGTTGGTCTAACTGGGTCCTTGGGTGGCACTGTCCGGATCGCAGCTTTCTTGACTCTTGAGGTCATGGCATTCTTCCAGACCAATTTCAGTGGTTCAAAAGAGTTAGCAAGCTTTACAGCCGATTCAGCTGTTGTTGCAGGGTAACCCTGTTCTTAGAACATCATGAAGTTCAGCCTAGTAGGAGCCCTGGCCCTTTTGTTGGCTCTGTATCTGAGCCTTTTATGTCTTAGCTTCTCGATTTTGAGGGCTTGTCGGGCATCCGTCATCCAGGAAGCCATCGTGAGTCGATTGACAGGGAGCTCAGAGAAGACACTCGATTGAGCAGTTGTCAGGGGCACCGCTGGAGCTTGCCTGAGATGCCTTGTTGCTTTGTTGGTGTTGATGGCCTTGCCCCCATCTGGGGCCAAAGAAAGTCGTTCAAACACCGACTTGCGTTTGGGTAGTGGTGCACTCGAGATCACCATATTTGGCTTCCTTCCTTTCGAGACCGGTATGTCTGTTACTGGAGCTTGATGAGCTGGGATGGAATTAGCTGGCACGAACAGAATAGAACAAAATGGTAGCGGGGGCTCCTCCCACTGTTTCCCAAGACTGGCCGGGAGGATCGTCCTGATGTCCATCTTCATCGTGTAGGAAATGGGAGCTGTGTCGAGGGCTGAGTTTGTACTTGGAGACATTGTTGAGACTTGATCACTTGAAATCCTACATGAAAGAGCATTATTTTAGTATAAATATCGATATGTATGTTGATTGAGTTTGCATGAGGGTTTAACCTGAAATATGGGAGGAGAGAAAAGGTCCCACCGGGCATACCAGAACCTGTAGGGTGTTTTTCATCACCCTATTAAAATGGGAATACGCGCCGCCTGTCAGGCATACTACAAACGCTCCCTGCCTAAGGTAGGTTGGGGTTTATTGATTTTGGGAATCCGAATCTCCGGAAGCCGCGGACTAAGCTGTCGTTAATTACCCCTCGCCTTTGAAGCGAAGGAACCTCCGATTGACGTGTCAACTAGTCATGCGAACTCAATATGCGGTACGTGTGTGTATGTTTTTGGACGTATCGGGGGCCCCGCAGAGTTTAAGGGGATCCTACTATCCAGATAGAAGGCTGGGGTCAAGGGGGCTAGCAGCCCCCTTGCGGGGGTGCAGGGTGCGGGTTGCGAAGCAGCGCCCCAGTAGAATTTTTTTCTAACGAAAAAGGTATTTTTAGTGTGGAGTGTATAGGAAAAGAGGGGCAAAGAGCGTCCTAAGGACGCATGCATGGCGCGTGGGCGCTAGGCGCCCGCGGGCTACGTTCGAGGCTCATGGGCGCTGGGCGCCAGCGGACTACGTGTGAGGCACGTGGACGCTGGGGGCCAGCGGACTACATGCTTAACACGTGGGTGATGGGCCCCGGCGCCTCACACGCCCGGCGCATGGGAGCAGGGCGTCAGCGTCTCACGTGCAGAGCGCGTGGGCGCCGGGCGCCGGCGCCTCACGTGCAGAACGCGTGGGCTCCTCACGTGCAGAGCCCGTGGGCGCTAGGCGCCTGCGGAAAATAAAAGGGGGATTTAGCCCCGGGATTAGGAGTTAAACTCCGAGGGACTTTGGAAACTCCCAGAAAATGGGAGAATTTTTATCTTTATAGAGTTAAACTCCCAAAGTATTTTGAGTGGCATTAACTCTAAAAGATTTGGATTTAAAGTTAAACTCCTAAAAGATCTAGATTAGGAGTTAAAATCCTTTAAGAATTTGGGTCTTGGAGTTGAACTCCCCAAAGATCTTCAGAGGTGATTAAATGGGACCCCTTTCTTCTCCCCTTTAGCCTTGGATCTTCACTTGAGTCTTGGATTTTTCCCAAAGTGGGAATTTTGGAGATGGGCCTCCTTCTTCCTCCTCTCTACTGGCTGGATCTTGGAGGAAAGGGGGTGAGACTTAAAAATCTCCCCATTTAGAGATTTGATGGGAGATTTGAGTCCCCCTTCAAGGGTTTTATGGTGAAAAACTGTTTCTTTTTGGAAAAAGAAGAGTTAAACTCTTGATTTTATTCAAAAAAAGGAAGAATGTTTAGAACCTTGAGGAAGCAGAAGGAGGCACAGAAACCCTAGCTTTTGAGGGGAATGAATTATTGTGCTTTATTTCATTATCATGTTGCCTTATATAGGCTTACAAATTTACATATAGCCCCTTGGGCTTTACAAAATAGAATTTTGCCCATCTCATACCTCATGTGCTCATTTCTTTTGCACATAAGCCATGGGCTTTACAAAAATTTGATTTTATGCCCATTTTTCTTACATTTATTCATAAAAATAAATCAAAATTATTTATTATATAATTTTCATTTTGGTATGAGAGAGGCCGGTCGCGGGGCTCGATTTGGACATGGGCCCACTTGACCTAGGCTTTGGCCCATTTACTTGGGGTTGACTTTGACTTGGTCAACCGGGGTGTAATTTTTGACCCCAACAGCCTTAAGTGCAAGTGGGAGATTGTTGGATATAGTGCCCTCAAGGCAATTATTATGATCGCAAGTTGGAGATTATAATGATTGAGGGAGTACCTATACAGGTATAACAGTCTTACTCGAGATGATAGTGTGCTATCTGGTTTGTCTTCATCTTTGATGAAGCACGTAGGATTGTTTCTTGACAACCAGCATTATGATGGCGATCATATATGTAAGAGCTAGGTTGTCCATAAGCACATCTTTAAATGTCCCTAGTCATGGGAATATCGAGATTGGGCATCGATATTCTGAAGTAGATTAGTGTATACACTTTTAGATCCTGACGAGGGCGGTGGCCAGTCTCACAAGCCATTAGTGTTGTGTCACTTAAGATGGTATACAGGTGCTCACTGGAAGTGAGTACACTAGATGGACTAGCCGAGAACTTCTAGATGGTATTATATATATCGTCAGATAGAAGTTCTCAGGTGGCATGAGTATAGGTTAGTCCTTTGACCTGAAGTCGTCATTTGTCTCGTGTGAGTTCCTACTGTACTTTGATTACTATCCTACCACGGCTCAAAGGAATTGTATAAACAAGTTTTAGTTGGGTACAGTCCCGAGCCACATGGAGGTAGTGGTCGACAGTCAGGGATTTGTCTCTCCTGATATTAGGAGTCGATGTCGCGCTGTATTCAGTTGGATATCACCAGAAATCCGTGGCCACGGTGGATGATATTTACTGATGCTTGATCTGTAGTATCTCTGTTGGTGATGAGCTTGACTCAGACACGACTTATCGGGTTAGTAGGGGTCTGACGTTATCCATCCCCTAGACCCGATATGTGATACTTTTTGACAAAGAGACCGGAATTTACGGAGATTGTCACATTCAGTCTCAGTAGGGTAAGGACACACTTGATTGTCGGCCCCCCTTTTGACAAGTACATAGGTAGCCGTTACGTACAGCTAGTGCCGCTGACGTGCTTGTGGTTAAATCCACTGCCAGCGTATTGTCGAGCCTTTAAAGTCCCACACAGTAAGTTTTTCCGGTTCAGGCGGCAGATGTAGAAGTCGTACATTGGTATGTAGGGGATTGATAATACTAGCCGGCTTAGGATTAAGCCGGATTATTAAATCAGGTTTTGATTTGATAATTTTTGTATGTATTTTGATACATATATTTTAGTATTATTGTTCACTATTTATTTTCTATCTTTGGTGCTATCCGTATTTTTATACGGATACGCGTATATGTAGCGATACATATACCGGATGAAGTATTCCATATTTATACGGGAATGCTTCTAGAAGAAGAACACCTCATATTTGATTTTCTAATTTAGAAAATTAAATGGTAATGGGGTGGAAAGGAGGTGGCATGAGGCATGGGTGCAAACATGTAGAGAGGTATGGCTTGGGGTTTTTAAATGATAAAATCATTTGTATGCACTATTGATTCATGTTTGATAAATGCAAACCATTCTCATTTTTCTACACTTGATGTTCTTTCACTTAAGCTTCATGCTTCATGTTTTCATGCTCATGTCTTCTCCTTCTTCTTCTTGTTCTCTTTTTTAGCATGGTTCATGGGAGAAAAATTTAGCGATATATTCCTACATCACCGACCATCCAAACCTAGCGAGCTTGGATCATCGGTTAGAGCCTCCTCCAGTTTTCCTCGGGTGTATCGTCTTCGACAAGGGTGGTCGATTCTCAAGCGTGATCCCAGCGGCTACGAGATTAGAGGGGTCATCCCAAATTAGATGGACACGCGACAAAGGTTGTAGTTCTTCAACCCTTGCACTTTTAGACAGCTAGTTTAGGTATATGGACCATATCTTTGGTTTTACGGGTGTTCGGTGCTCGCTAAAGTTTTTGTTTTCGCTTCCGCCTCGGCCGCGCTTTCCGCGGCGTGGGCACCGAAACCCAACATGTTGGTCCAGAGGTGAGCCACTGTTAGGATTTCCTAGCTCCCAAACCATCTACCGTGGCCGTTATGGAACAAAAATTTTGGAGTTTGAAAAACTGGCTGTCACGACCCACAAGGTACGGAACGCGACCCGCACTTAAGTTACGAAACGTCTCAAAGCGTCCGTAAAATAAGTAAGCCGAAGCCCAGAATACAAAACCCAATTAAGAATTTGAGTGAAGGAAAAACCAATTATTTACAACATTTTACTCCATTAAACCACATCAAGTTTCTTTTTAAAACAACTTTCCCTTTTTCCAAAAATTCCAGTAGAGTTGCTATTGTAAAACAAGCCCCAAACGGGTACAACAGGAATATAAATGAATAACATGAAAATGGCATCCCTAAGCGGGAGCTAGCTCTTCGCCTCAAGGCGGTCACGAATCCCACGCAATATAAAATAACAATGTGCATAAATAAGCATGAAGCATAAGAAATAGCATGTCGACTCAAGTGAGCTCGACCCCAGATATAACATAAAACAAATCCCCAAGTCTCACAATCTCACCTCTAGGTCAATATACAGTAATCCAAATAAGACTGGTACAGCTGAAAAATAGAAGCAGATGGAGTACTCTAGATACAATGAACATAAATAAGGTGGTACAAAATGATAACAACCCACCTAAGAGCAAAAGCCTCGAGTCCAGGAAAAAAGAGCAAAAGAGGCAAAAGTATCCGCCGCTACCGTGCTGACGGAACGGACCTGCAGAAAAGCTGTGGCACAACGGGGGTGAGTTGCCAGCTCGTGAGTAATAGATAACATCTACTAAGGCTATCGTATGCATGCACGCAAGTATCCTAACATCCCTAAAACAGGTGTGGCTACATGTACTAGCAGGTATGTATGCATCATCAGTGTACTAACAAATATATATGTCACATGGATGTAATAACAGGTATGTATGCCACATGAAAATACTACCATGTATGTACGCTATGTGAGTCAACTCAAGATCTCATCATGTAGGTATAAGAATTGTTCCTTATTCTGTTTGAAAACTCCTTTTAAATATCAGCATAATATCCATGAAATCAATAAAATCCGTGTCCAGCAACGACACCTCAAAACTGTCTAAATCTCATATATCCATGTCAAGTATCTCTGGCCTCAGCCATCCGGCTGATCCATGTCAAATATCCATATCTCAATCTAGCGGCCACGGTCGATATCCTCTGGATATCCGCCGTGCCAAATGAAGTCACCGGTAGGTATTCCGTCCCCTGCCAGGCTCAACGCCATCTCCTGCGATCTTCTTGCCCCGGGGTACCGTACCGGGCCCACCATGTACCCGAGACGGTTCATCCACCTCCTCGAAACGGGTCTCGAAAACCACAGCAAACTCATGGTGGACGACACTTTACATCACTAGAAAACCGCAACTTTTATATTTTAAAAGATTGTAAGTTTGAAATCTTGCGGTTTTCCCCCGAAATCCAGAAATATCATAAAACTCATGAAATCATCATGAATGCATATGTCAATGATAATGAATGCCTATGGTATCAATTTGCAATGTATGATTTATACTAGGCATGAGCAGATGATATAATAATACATATGCACGAGAATAGCAATTCTTATGATTTCATTTTTAATATTTATTGCAATACACAGGTCTAAGAAATTAACATGTTTCGGATTTATAGTTATCTAGTGTCGTGACATGGCAATTACCAGGGTGTGTGTGTCTACATGAATAGTGCTCGTGCTGCATATAAAAACCTGGTAATGGTGCATGTGTCCTACAATGAGTTTGCGTATATGGAACATCATATAGATCCTAACTGCAGCAAATATCATGCAAGTATTCTTATTCTGATGTCACAAGTAATATCAAGTTACTAATTTCAAGTTTACTAAATCTATCGGGCGACTCGCGCCATCCAAACGATCGTCCCCCGTAGATGTCAAATCTACTCACCCGTGATCCCGTGCTAAGTGTGTCCGACCACCTGCTTTCCTTTTTCCGCTGCGCTTGAAGTCCCCGCCGGCGAACCTAGAATTTACAAAGTCACATACATCAGGAAAATCCTGCAAAAACACGATATATCGATAAAAGGAAACGCGTACGTGAAACTAAACGCGCGTGCACACGACACGCCGTGACGCGCACAACCCACTAGAACCTATTCCGACGCGCTGTGTCGCGCAGCGCGCCACAGAACCACGCGTATCACACGCGCGTCACATGAGACTTAAAACATCGAAAGCACGTTATTAGCTCCAGATTCTGTCTCTGGACCCAACTAAAAAAGTTGCAGGTACCAAAAACCCTAGCTATCCAGAATAAACCCACACACCAAAACCCAACACCCCCCACCCCATTCTGGCCGCAATTTGCGGCCAGATATATTAAATCTATGGCCAGAATAAGGAGAGGGGTCTCCATGTTTTGAGTGTGTGTCCCTACTAGTCTCAACATGCTACAGTCTTCACAATTTTTACCTGAGTGGATCGGGTCAAAAGCAGATCTCAGAAAGGCTAAAAAGTCGCTAAAACAGCCAAATTACGCCAAGTCGGATAAATCGGGTATATTTAAGAAATCTGGGGCAAATCTCAGGTTAACTGGTCTCAACAGCACTTACTAGGGCTACTCTAACCATCACAACCATTTCTTAGCCTAAATTCTCTTAATTCACCCAAATTACCACTAAAGCATGTAATAAACACCAACTAAGCTAGATAACCATAATTTTAGCAATTTAATATTATCTATCTAATTTTAACGACACTACTAGGCTAAAACAGACTAACTAACACCTAAAAGGGTTCGCTAAACTACAAGCACTCTAATGTAACTAGATCTAACATCACCACACGGATCTAATACTAAAATTCTGATAAAACACTAAACTAGCTAAACAAACACATAATCTAAGCAATAAGGAAAGAGTTTAGGAGTTATACCCCCTAGAAACCTCTCAAACGAGGAGAAGGAGAAGAAGAAGGGAGTGGGTGCTGCAAAACTTGGCTGGAAATGAGCCGAGCTTCACTGTTGCTGAAGCTGATGCTGTTGTTTGGGCTGAAATGTTGCTGTTGCTTTAGCTTGGTGTGGTGTTGTGTTATTTTGTGGTGCTGTTGTAGCAGCGGGTGGAGAAGATGTTGAAGTGTTTGTGGTGAAATGTGGGGTGTGATGATGTTGTGTGAGTGTGGCTGAAGTTGGGGGCTGATGTGCAGCCGCTGCTGCTGTTTTATGGTGTTTGCTTGGCTGTAGCAGCAGCTACTGTTGCATTGGAGGCTGGTTTTGTGGCTGATGGTGTTGTGGTGCTGATGTGAGGGGTTAAGTAGCTGTTGTATTATGGTAGGGGGCTGGTTAGGCTGATTTTTGATGATGATGCTTTGGAGGCTGATGGTGTGTTGTTGGTGGCTATAGTAGCTGCTGAAGCTAAGGGGTAGGTAGCTGATACTAATGATGTTGTTGGAAGCTGATGTGTTGCTGCTGATGCTGATGCATGGCTGAAGTGCTGCTGCTGATGGAATGGGCTGCTGAACTTGTTTTGGTGGCTAAGTGCTGATCTTGGTGTGTGAGTGAGAGGAAGAGAAGAGAGTAAAATGTGAGTGTGAAAGGGGGTGTGAGATAACCATAGCCACCATTCCCTCACTCTCATTAAATGCTACATGACACCCATCAAAATCTCCCTTTCTCATCATAAGACAACCATAACCCTAAACCGTCTCTATAACTAAAGCTCCTTAATTAACACCAATTAACTTAACAAAGGGTTTAGACCACCATGGTTAACTTAAACATGGCTAACCCACAAGCTCAAATACTTGACAAACCCTAGTCTTAACCCTAGTTAACGTGCACAAGTGTGTGCGGTCGAGATAAAATTCTACAAAAATAACCATAAAACCAGATAAACTATTAGAAACCCGTTTTGGTAAACTTTTTTTACCAAAAAACCCCCACATTAACACACAATTACCACTAACCCTAAACTCAGGTGTTATAGTCTTCCCCCCTTAAGAAAATTCGTCCCCGAATTTTAAAATATGCAGCTACGCGTACCTTCAAAAAGGTGAGGGAATTTCTTCCGCATCTCTCCCTCGGCCTCCCAAGTGATCTCCTCACTAGTCGGGCTGCGCCAAAGAACCTTCACTGACGGCAGGACATTTGATCGAAGTTTCCTCACCTGCCGATCCAATATCTGCACTGGATGCACGATGAACGAAAGGTCGGGCTCAAGCTGAACTGTCTGATGCTGAATCGTGTGGGAAGGGTCATGAAGATATCTGCATAGCATCGACACGTGGAAGACGGGATGAACATCTGAAAAGCTGGGTGGAAGAGCCAAACGATATGCAACAGTGCCGACACGCTCTAGGATCTCGAAGGGACCTACGAATCTAGGGCTAAGCTTTCCCTTTCGCCCAAAACGTATCACGCCCTTCATCGGAGAGACCCTCAGAAAAACATGGTCACCAACTGCGAACTCTAATCTACGACGGCGCCTGTCTACATACGATTTCTGTCTGCTATGAGCTGCTCTCATCCGGTCTCGAATCAACTACACTTTCTCGGTTGTCTCCTGCACAATCTGCGGCCCGAAAATACTGCTCTCGCTCAGCTCAGTCCAACAGACGGGCGATCTACATCTCCTCCCATACAACGCCTCGAAAGGTGCCATCTGAATAGTATCCTGGAAGCTGTTGTTATAGGAGAACTCCACTAGAGGTAAATGACAATCCCAGCTACCGCCGAAGTCCAAAACGCACGCTCTGAGCATGTCCTCGAGAGTCTGAATGGTCCATTCTGACTGTCTGTCGGTCTGCGGATGAAATGCTATGCTGAAGCTCAAACGAGTGCCCAAAGCCTCCTGAAGTCTCTGCCATAGTCGGCTGGTAAACTGGATGCCTCAATCTGATACGATACAAGTCGGTACGCCATGCAACCGTACGATCTCGTCGATGTAAATCCGGGCATACTGAGCAAAACTGAAAGTGGTCTTCACTGGCAGGAAGTGAGCCGCTTTCGTCAAACGATCCATGATCACCCAGATGGAGTCGTACCCTCGACTGGTCCTGGGTAGACCCATAATGAAGTCCATCGAAATCTCCTCCCATTTTCACTCCGGAATGGGTAATGGCTGCAGCTCTCCTGCGGGCCTCTGGTGCTCGGCCTTGACTTGCTGACAAGTCAGGCATCTCGATACGAACTCCGCGATGTCCCTCTTCATTCCGTCCCACCAGTAGGTCTCTCACATATCATGGTACATCTTGGTGGAACCGGGGTGGACACTATATACCGATCGATGTGCCTCCTCAAGAATATCGCGCCGCAATCCCTCAGCATCTGGTACGCACAGTCTAGACCAAATCGTAATATCCCCTAATCATCAATCACGAACTCGGAAAATCTGACATGTCTCATCTGTGCCATGATCTCCGAGCAACGGTCATCTCTGCGCTGAGCCTCATATATACGGTCAAGCAACTGTGGGCGTGCACGAACATGCGCAAGCTGTCCCCCTGTCGGAGTGAACTCGAACTCAACTCGGCTGTCGCATAAAATCTGCCAATCTGCTGACGACTGCCTCTGCACTGCACGCAAACAGGATAGACTACCCCCGGGCCTCCAGCTCAAAGCATCCGCCACTACATTCGCCTTGCCCGGGTGGTACAAGATCCCGCAGTCATAGTCTTTTACCAGCTCCATCCAAGACGCTGTCTGAGGTTCAGCTCTCGCTGCTGA
Organism: Agapanthus africanus; assembly: GCA_030015575.1. Lineage (NCBI taxonomy): Eukaryota > Viridiplantae > Streptophyta > Magnoliopsida > Asparagales > Amaryllidaceae > Agapanthus > Agapanthus africanus. The sequence goes on along the minus strand of CM057349.1, from coordinate 386,332,512 downwards.
AATATATATTTTAAGCTATTGTGGTTAGTGAATATCTGGCACGACTCGCCGTATAGGTAATGTCGCCATATCTTCAGTGCAAAGACCACTGCAGCCATCTCCAAATCATGAGTGGGGTAATCATGTTCGTGTTTCTTCAATTGCCGCGAAGCATACGCGATCACCCTGTCCTGCTGCATCAACACGCATCCTAACCCCACCCGCAAAGCGTCACAATAAACCACGAAACCGCCTGATCCTGAAGGCAAAGATAATACCGGCGCCGTAGTCAAACAAGTCCGTAGCTGCTGGAAACTGCGCTCGCACTCCTCCGTCCAAACGAAGGGAACTCCCTTCTGGGTCAAACCGGTCAAAGGTGCAGCAATACGGGAGAAATCCTTAACAAATCGCCTGTAGTAGCCAGCCAGGCCTAGAAAACTACGGATCTCCATGACCGATGTCGGTCTGGGCCACTGCTGAACGGCCTCGATCTTCTTCGGGTCCACACATATGCCATCTCTCGTAATCACGTGGCCTAAGAAACCAACGCTGTCCAACCAGAACGCATACTTGGAAAATTTTGCAAAAAGCTGGTGCTCCCTCAAGGTCTGCAAAGTAATCCGCAAGTGCTGCTCGTGCTCCTCTCGGCTCCGGGAATACACCAAAATATCATCAATGAACACTATGACGAACAAGTCGAGATACGGCCTGAAGATACGGTTCATCAAATCCATGAATGCTGCGGGGCGTTGGTGAGTCCGAACGACATCACCAGAAACTCATAGTGGCCATAGCGTGTACGGAACGCTGTCTTCGGTATATCCTCCTGTCGGACTCGCAGCTGGTGGTATCCTGATCGTAAGTCGATCCTCGAAAAATAACCCGCACCCTGGAGCTGATGGAACAAATCATCAATGCATGGTAATGGGTATCTGTTCCGCACGGTAACCTTGTTCAGCTGGCGGTAGTCGATACATAAGCGCAAACTTCCGTCCTTCTTCTTGACAAACAGGACCGGAGCACCCCATGGAGAAACACTGGGTCGAATAACTCCCTTATCTAACAAATCTTGCAGCTGAACCTTCAATTCTCTAAGTTCCGCCGGGGCCATCCGATAAGGCGGTATAGAAATAGGCCCCAAGCCGGGAATCAAATCAATACAGAACTTGACATCGCGCTCAGGCGGCAATCCTGGCAGCTCATCAGGGAAAACATCGGGGAACTCGCATACAATCGGAACCTGGTCCAATGGAATATCTGTAGCTCCAGTATCGCAAACATAGGCTAGAAATCCCCGACATCCCTTCCTCAACGGCTGATCAGCGCGAAGAGAAGAAATCAATATGTGAGGGGCGGCACCACGGTCCCCCTGCACAACAAAAGCCGACTCGCCGGGAAAACAAAATCTAACTGTCTTCTCGCGGCAGTCCACCGACGCATAGCACGTGGCTAACCAATCCATGCCCAAAAGAACATCGAAGTCCAACATCTCAAGAAGAATCAAGTCGACAGGCAGCTCTCGCTCTCCAATACGAACGGTACAGGATCGGAACACATGCCTAGCAATAAAAGACTCTCCCACAGGAGTAGTCACAACAAGCGGCTGATCAAGCAACCCGGACTCCCTACCCAAACTCGGCACGAAGTGTGTAGAAACGTAAGAGTGCGTGGATCCCGGATGGAACAACACGTGTGCATCAATAGAGCATACTGATAGGGTACCTGTCACGACGGCATTAGATGCCTGCGCATCCTGCGGTGTCAATGCAAATACTCGGGCCTGACCTCCTCCAATAGCGGGCTGACCCCGGCCTCGGCCTCTGCCTCCTCGTCCTCTCTGGATCGGTGCGCCGCGAAAACGGCCTCTGGGTGCACCTAACTGTCGTGGAGCATCGCCTGCGGTAGGAAGTAGAGCTCTCCGAGGAAGGGGCGGTGATGGAGGTAGAGTCACATGCGGAACTGTCGCCGCTCCCTGTCGTCTCGCTGGACAATCTCTAACACGATGGTGCATACTCCCGCACCCAAAGCATCCTGGCGACGACTTCTGTCCCTGTATATACGATCCATACAGCTGACCGCGTACAAACCCTCTGCCGGCCCTGTCTCTCGAAAGGAATCTGGCATGCTGCCTCTGATCTGGCGTGCTGGTGCGCATCCTCTTCGGCCCGGGAATGGCCGAAGTCGCTGAAATACGCGCCTCCATCCGTAACGTTGTATCCATAGCCGCTGAATAGGTATCGAAGTGCTGGGCACCAATGGCAAGAAATAGCTGGGCATCCAATCCCTGTATGAACCTCTTCACCCTCTTCGCTTCGGTATCCACCAGATACAGAGCATATCGAGACAACTGTGTAAACTGAACGTCATACTCAGACACCGTCATCCCTGGTGTCTTGATCAAGGCCTCAAAGCTATGAGCTCTGGCGTCATGAACGCTCTCCGGAAGGAAACGGGCTAAAAAGACTGCTGTGAACTCGGTCCAGGTCATGGGCGGTAGACCTGCAGCTCGACCTCTCAAAACTGACTCCTACCATATCTGTGCGAGACCCTCTAGTCGAAAACTCGCTAGCTCTACCCAGCGATCATCAGAACATCTCAGCGAACGGCAGATCCTGGCCAAACAATCAAGGAACGCCTGCGGGTCCTCTGCTGCCTCGGTGCCGGTGAATACGGGAGGTCTCAGCCTCATGAAGTCCTGTAGCGAAACCGGGATGGTCACGGCGGTAGTAGTAGGAGCAGGTATCATAGTGGTCTGGGATGTAGTAGGTACGTCCTCTGGCCTCGGTGCACGACTGGCCGCAACTAGAGATCCTACCATCTGACGTAGCTCCTGCATACTCCCCATCATCTGTCGCAGCTCCTCCATACCAGTCTCAAGCCTATGCATACGGCCTGGGGAAGGTGGATCGGTCTGTCCCTGCGGCGTAGGCATACCACCCTGCTCAGTCCTAGTCTCGGACGAGCCAGCTCGAATCTCGTCTCGGGCGGCAGCCCTCTGCGCTCTGGTAGCCCTCTGCGGCATAGTGACTGGTACAAGAAACAGGACAATAAGAATGGTTCAATAGAATCGTAGGATACACGAAATTGAAGAAGGAATTTCAAGCAAGTATATCCTAAAGTCACCTAGGCGGGGTACCGTATCGCATGTATGCCGCGGACATACGTACGCTACGCTGCCCTGCTTAAGTCACTTACTCCATCTACTAAGAGTCATCCTACACTCGGAAAGGTGAAACCTATCGCTCTGATACCAACTTTGTCACGATCCGCAAGGTACGGAACGCGACCGGCACTTAAGTTACGAAACGTCTCAAGGCGTCCGTAAAATAAGTAAGCCGAAGCCCAGAATACAAAACCCAATTAAGAATTTGAGTGAAGGAAAAACAATTATTTACAACATTTTACTCCATTAAACCACATCAAGTTTCTTTTTAAAACAACTTTCCCTTTTTCCAAAAATTCCAGCAGAGTTGCTTTTGTAAAACAAGCCCCAAACGGGTACAACAGGAATATAAATGAATAACATGAAAATGGCATCCCCAAGCGGGAGCTAGCTCTTCGCCTAAAGGCGGTCACGAATCCTACGCAATATAAAATAACAATGTGCATAAATAAGCGTGAAGAATAAGAAATAGCATGTCGACTCAAGTGAGCTCAACCTCAGATATAACATAAAACAAATCCCCAAGTCTCACAATCTCACCTCTAGGTCAATATACAGTAATCCAAATAAGATTGGTACAGCTGAAAAAGTAGTAGCAGATGGAGTACTCTAGATACAATGAACATAAATAAGGTGGTACAAAATGATAACAACCCACCTAAGAGCAAAAGCCTCGAGTCAAGGCAAAAAGAGCTAAAGAGGCAAAAGTATCCGCCGCTACCATGCTGACGGAACGGACCTGCAAAAAAGCTGTGGCACAACGAGGGTGAGTTGCCATCTCGTGAGTAATAGATAACATCTACTAAGGCTATCGTATGCATGCACGCAAGTATCCTAGCATCCCTAAAACAGATGTGGCTACATGTACTAGCAGGTATGTATGCATCATCAGTGTACTAACAACTATATATGTCGCATGGATGTAATAACAGGTATGTATGCCACATGAAAATACTACCATGTATGTATTCTATGTGAGTCAACTCAAGATCTCATCATGTAGGTATAAGAATTGTTCCTTATTCTGTTTTGAAAACTCCTTTTAAACATCAGCATAATATCCATGAAATCAATAAAATCCGTGTCTAGCAACAACACGTCAAAACTGTCTAAATCTCATATATCCATGTCAAGTATCTCTGGCCTCAGCCATCCGGCTGATCCATGTCAAATATCCATATCTCAATCTAGCGGCCATGATCGGTATCCTCTGGATATCTTCCATGCCAAATGAAGTCACCGGTAGCTATTCCGTCCCCTGCCAGGCTCAACGCCATCTCCTGCGATCTTCTTGCCCCGGGGTACCGTACCGGGCCCACCATGTACCCGAGACGGTTCATCCACCTCCTCGAAACGGGTCTCGAAAACCACAGCAAACTCATGGTGGACGACACTTTATATCACTAGAAAACTGCAACTTTTATATTTTAAAAGATTGTAAGTTTGAAATCTTGTGGTTTTCCCCCGAAATCCAGAAATATCATAAAATTCATGAAATCATCATGAATGCATATGTCAATGATAATGAATGCCTATGGTATCAATTTGCAATGTATGATTTATACTAGGCATGAGCAGATGATATAATAATACATATGCACGAGAATAGCAATTCTTATGATTTCATTTTTAATATTTATTGCAATACACAGGTCTAAGCAATTAACATGTTTCGGATTTATAGTTATCTAGTGTCGTGACATGGCAATTACCAGGGTGTGTGTGTCCACATGAATAGTGCTCGTGCTGCATATAAAAACCTGGTAATGGTGCATGTGTCCTACAATGAGTTTGCGTATATGGAACATCATATAGATCCTAACTGCAGCAAATATCATGCAAGTATTCTTATTCTGATGTCATAAGTAATATCAAGTTACTAATTTCAAGTTTACTAAATCTATCGGGTGACTCGCGCCATCCAAACAATCGTCCCCCGTAGATGTTAAATCTACTCACCCGTGATCCCGTGCTAGGTGTGTCCGACCATCTGCTTTCCTTTCTCCGCTGCGCTTGAAGTCCCCGCCGGTGAACCTAGAATTTACAAAGTCACATACATCAGGAAAATCCTGCAAAAACACGATATATCGATAAAAGGAAACGCGTGCGTGAAACTAAACGCGCGTGCACACGACACGCCGCGACGTGCACAACCCACCAGAACCTATTCCGACGCGCTGTGTCGCGCAGCACGCCACAGAACCACGCGTATCACACGCGCGTCGCATGAGACTTAAAACATCGAAAGCACGTTATTATCTCCAGATTCTGTCTCTGGACCCAACTAAAAAAGTTGCAGTTACCAAAACCCTAGCTACCCAGAATAAACCCACACACCAAAACCCAACACCCCCACCCCTATTCTGGCCGTAATTTGCGGCCAGATATATTAAATCTGTGGCCAAAATAGGGAGAGGGGTCTCCGTGTTTTGGGTGTGTGTCCCTGCTAGTCTCAACATGCTACAGTCTTCATAATTTTTACCTGAGTGGATCAAGTCAAAAGCAGATCTCAGAAAGGCTAAAAAGTCGCTAAAACAGCCAAATTACGCCAAGTCGGATAAATCGGGTATATTTAAGAAATCTGGGGCAAATCTCAGGTTAACTGGTCTCAACAGCACTTGCTAGGGCTACTCTAACCATCACAACCATTTCTTAGCCTAAATTCTCTTAATTCACCCAAATTACCACTAAAGCATGCAATAAACACCAACTAAGCTAGATGACCATAATTTTAGCAATTTAATGTTATCTATCTAATTTTAACGACACTACTAGGGTAAAACAGACTAACTAACACCTAAAAGGGCTCGCTAAGCTACAAGCACTCTAATGTAACTAGATCTAACATCACCACACGGATCTAATACTAAAATTCCGATAAAACACTAAACTAGCTAAACAAACACATAATCTAAGCAATAAGGAAAGAGTTTAGGAGTTATACCCCTTAGAAACCTCTCAAACGAGGAGAAGGAGAAGAAGAAGGGAGTGGGTGCTGCAAAACTTGGCTGGAAATGAGCTGAGCTTCACTGTTGCTGAGGTTGATGCTGTTGTTTGGGCTGAAATGTTGCTGTTGCTGTTGCTTTAGCTTGGTGTGGTGTTGTGTTATTTTGTGGTGCTGTTGTAGCAGCAGGTGGAGAAGATGTTGAAGTGTTTGTGGTGAAATGTGGGGTGTGATGATGTTGTGTGAGTGTGGCTGAAGTTGGGGGCTGATGTACAGCCGCTGCTGCTGTTTTATGGTGTTTGCTTGGCTGTAGCAGCAGCTACTGTTGCATTGGAGGCTGGTTTTGTGGCTGATGGTGTTGTGGTGCTGATGTGAGGGGTTAAGTAGCTGTTGTATTGTGGTAGGGGGCTGGTTAGGCTGATGTTTGATGATGATGCTTTGGAGGCTGATGGTGTGTTGTTGGTGGCTATAGTAGCTGCTGAAGCTAAGGGGTAGGTAGCTGATACTAATGATGTTGTTGGGAGCTGATGTGTTGCTGCTGATGCTGATGCATGGCTGAAGTGCTGCTGCTGATGGAATGGGCTGCTGAACTTGTTTTGGTGGCTAAGTGCTGATCTTGGTGTGTGAGTGAGAGGAAGAGAAGAGAGTAAAATGTGAGTGTGAAAAGGGGTGTGAGATAACCATAGCCACCATTCCCTCACTCTCATTAAATGCTACATGACACCCATCAAAATCTCCCTTTCTCATCACAAGACAACCATAACCCTAAACCATCTTTAAAACTAAAGCTCCTTAATTAACACCAATTAACTTAACAAAGGGTTTAGACCACCATGGTTAACTTAAACATGGCTAACCCACAAGCTCAAATACTTGACAAACCCTAGTCTTAACCCTAATTAACGTGCACATGTGTGTGCGGTCGAGATAAAATTCTACAAAAATAACCATAAAACCAGATAAACTATTAGAAACCCGTTTTGGTAAACTTTTTTTACCGAAAAACCCCACATTAATACACAATTACCACTAACCCTAAACTCAGGTGTTACACTAGAGCTAGAAAAAACCGTTCTAGAATCTACCATAAACCTAAATTATCTAACAAAGAGGAGATCTAACAACTATGATAGAAGTGTCTCACCAAAAGATCCGTGTCCTTCGGTCTTCTATCCTCTTCGTTTGCTTCTAGGGATCTCCTTGAACGAGCTTAATCACCTTTCCTTGCTCCGATAATTCGTTCTGATGTGGCTCAGGACCAATCTGGGAAATTGCTGATCTACCTATCAGTAAATCCCAGCTTCTTTGGCCAATGGCTTATGGTGCTGGCCAATCGAACACAGTGCGATATCGACTCCCTATACTGTGAGAGAAAAATCCCCAATAATCGCTCGCTGCCTCCATATGGCTCGGGACTGCACCCAACTAAAACCTGTTTGCACGACTTAATAGAACCGGGGTAGGGTAGTAATCAAAGTACAGTGGGAATTCACACGAGACAAATGATGATCTCAGGTCTGAAGACTAACATGTACTCATGCCACCTAAGAACTGCTATATGACGATAGGTATAGTACCATCTAGAAGTTCGTGGAGAGTCCGTCCAATATTCTCACCCCCAGTGAGCACGTGTATACGATCTTAGGTGCGAAAGACCAATGGTTATGGGACCAACCATCACCCCTTGTCGGGGTCTAGAAACATATACACTAGTCTACTCTAGAATATCGATGTCATGTCTCGATACTCCCACGGCTAGAGACACTTTAAGGATGTGCTTATCGACTACCCGACTCCCACAAGTATGATCACCATCACAACGTAGGTAGTCAAGCAATGATCCTACGGGCTTTATCAACATGTATAAATGATACGTAATAACAAGTAAAACATATGCACATGTTAAGATAAAGACAAACCAAATAGCATACTTTCATATCAAGCAAGATTGTCATGTACATATTGTTGGATATGTATACCCTAGAGGCCATTATTGTATATGTATACATGCGGATGCTTGGACATATGTATGTACAGGACAATCTTGTTCGATATGATAGTATGCTATTTGGTTTGTCTTTATCTTAACATGTGCGTATGTTATACTTGTTATTACATATCATTTATACATGTTGATAAATCTTGTAGGATCATTGCTTGACTACCTGCGTTGTGATGGTGATCATACTTGTGGGAGCTAGGCAGTCGATAAGCACATCCTTAAAGTGTCCCTAGTCATGGGAGTCTCGAGACTAGGCATCGATATTCCGGAGTAGACTAGTGTATACGTTTCTAGACCCCGACGAGGGCGATGGTTGGTCCCGCAGCCATTGGTCTTTCGCACCTAAGATCGTATACAAGTTCTCACTGGGTGTGAGTACACTGGACGGACTCGCCGAGAACTTCTAGATGGTACTATACCTATCATTAGATAGCAGTTCTCTGGTGACATGAGTACAGGTTAGTCTTCAGACCTGAGATCGCCATTTGTCTCGTGTGAATTCCAATTGTACTTTGATTACTACCCTACCATGGCTCTACTGAGTCGTGCATGTTAGTGATATATGCCCTAGAGGTCATTATTGTACAGTAATAGTTTGCATATTACATTTTGGAAGCTTGGGATATACACGAATTTTATGACAGTCTTGCTCGATATGGTAGTATGCTACTTGATTTGTTTCTATCATAATATATGTATATGTTTCTTTTAGTGTATCGCTAATACATATTGGTAGAGCCCTTAGGATCTTTGCTTGACTAGCAGCGTTGTTATGGCAGTCACACTAATAGAGGCTGGATAGTCTATAAGCACATCCTTATACAGGTCCCTAGTCATAGGATTATCGAGACAGGGCATCAAGACTCAAGAGTAGACTAGTGTATACGCTTCTCATCCCAGCAGGGGAGATGGTCTGTCCCATAGCTTTTACCACGTCGTACTAGAGATAGTATGCAGGTGCTCCTTGGGTTATGAGTTACACTGGACGGACTCGTGGGGAACTGTTGGTTGGTACTATACCAATCGTCAGGTAGCAACTCCTGGGTGACATGAGTACAGCATAGTCCGTTGACTTGACACTGCTACTTCACCTCGAGTGTGTTCCCACTGTTCTTTGATTACTACCCTACCACGGCTCTGATGAGTCGTGCAAACAGGTAGTAGTTGGGTGCAGTCCCGAAGCACTTGGAGGCAGTGGCGGTTAGATAGGATTCGTCTCTCCCGGTGTTGGGGGTTGATGTCGCGCTGTGATTCGGAAAGCCATTACACAAAGTCCCTAGCCAAGGTAAGCGAGATTTACTAGTAGGTACTCCAGTATTTTCTCATGGTATTTTGGGCTACACTCTGACATGACTTATTACGCTATTAGGGGTCTGACGTTTACCGCCCCTAGGCCCGATATGCGATACTCTTAGATGAACAGACCGGACTGTACGGAGATTTTCACAGATAAGCTCAGTAGTAGTTCGGATGAGTTTACCCATCGGCCTTCTTATCGATAGATGCCTGGGTATCCATTACGTGCAGCTAGTACCGCTGACGGCTTATAGTTAAACACACTGCCAGCGTAGTGTCTAGTCTTTAGAGTCCGACACAGAGGGTTTCCCTGCTTCGGGCGAAACGATGTAGAGGTCGTATAGTTTTACGACAGGGTTCGAACATATACGTGTACTTGTGCACGGATTATATTCGGACGGATAATACTAGTGGGATTTGGTTTAAGCCAGATCCTAGTATTAGATTGTTGGATTAGTTTCGTCTCATTGTATTCATGTTTCTTGGAATACGGATACGGGTATGTATATACGGATGAAGGACATTCTTGTAATTTATTCAAGATGGCTTCTAGAAGGAGACACCTCATTAGGGTTTTTATATTTTGATTAAAACATTTATGAGGTAGAGGAAATGAGGTGTTATTTGTATGATAATTGAAGTATGGCTACTTGGTGACTCATGGTTGATTTTTGAGGCAAGGGTGGACTTAGATATTTTGAGATATTTTGTAAGATATTTTTGAGATATTTTGGGATTCCATATAGTCATAAAAATAGCCATATTCATTTATCATTGTCACAAACACTCTCTCTTTACTCAAGCTCTCTTCTTCTTCCTCTCAAACCCTAATTGTCTTATTTGTTGAGAATCCTAGGGTTAGTGAGACCAATCTATCCATAATCACTCTCCACTTCCTCTAGGCTACTTAGATTAGCACACTAAGTATCTTAGTTACCTCATCTTAGAGGTAGAAGCTTAAGGTAGACACTCTCGGGTGGATCTTCTTCGACTCGAGGAAGCGCGATCCATACACACTCTAAGGAGCTTACAAGGAGGAGGAGGACAACAAGAACAAGCAGGACTAGTATCTTGAGGTATAACTTCCTTACATAGTAGTTAAACCGTTTAGTTAGCTTGTTAGTTAGGGTTTAGTATCGATCCTGGAATTTAATCGATGTTACGAAGCAGATAAAATTTGTTTTTTTGCAATCTCCGCCTCCCCGCGGACCCGCGGGGTGCGTAGCATCGACTTACAATGGTATCAGAGCCTACTAAACCTTTACTAGCTTGTTAGCAAGTTATTAGAACTTCGATCGTCAAAAAATCACGAAAACAATACACCCGCACCCTCTAGTTTCTGTCGATTTTTAAACATCCAGAAGAAATTATTTCAGAGCTATGAAAATTCACTGCAGGGTATTATAAGAACACCGAGGTAAAATGAGCTAATGAATCGCCAAGATGACCGCAGAAGCGCAGCGGAACGGTGAGTTCCACAGTGGTTCAGCGGCCGAGTCGAGGCCGATTCAACTCGTTCTTCTTCGGTTGTTCTAAATGTTGGGTGTATTGTTCTCTGGTATATTTGGTTTCTACCAAGTATTTTTCTGTGTGCTGGTTTGCACTTGAGGTAGATACAAAAAATAGTTTTCGATCGAAATTCTAAAGTTCTTAGCTAAACGGGTTTTATCTGTGTTGTGATATATGTGTTCATAAACTTCAGCTAATTGCTATATGTCGGTTAGTTTGGGGTTGCATATATTTGTGATCTTGGTTTGTGTATATGAACTTATTGGATCGTCGTGGATGAATAGCCGGGGATGTAAGATAAGAGTTTTCTTTCATTTGATGTAAATTGCAAAGTGATATATTATTATTTTGTGGGGCACATCCGGGTCGAGGTTGTAGCCACCGTTGTATTATTTCTTTTACTGTTTTCTGCTCCTAGGATAGACCCAAGGTACGGTGCACAAACTACCGGGTTCTTTGAAGTGCCGAGTGGCCTATTCATTTTACTGAGGGAGGTTGCTTCACTTTAGGAATTTGGCGGGTAGTTTGCCGCACCTATAGGGGTCTAGGGTGGGGTTTGGCTATTCATCACGACCGTGGAATCTGTCTTTCGTTACATGCTTAAACGAAACACGGAATTCCTAGTATATCCAATATGTTCATCTGTGATCTGGAATGCATATTATTGCGTGAAACAAATGTATATATAATATATGTTATATAAAAGATGTTGCTTATGTTTTGCATCCGCGCTAGTCCAGCCCCCGCTCTGGCGTTAGTTAAGTACCTAACGGTGTTAGACGGGACCCAATGGCGAATGTGGATAGCATAAGCGTACGTTATATTTTCGTTTCTCTTTGTGGTGATAGGTGTAAATGATGAGACTGCATTACATTAATGCAAAGCAAACAAACCAAAGTTGAATCGTTGGAACAATTTTTAAACCACTCGATTTTTTCAAAACAGCAAACTTTTAAAATGCGGAGCTTAAACCACTCCTTTAAAAGCTATCAGGTTCCTTCGATTAAATCAAGTTCATTACGTTCACGGTTTCGCCAAAACCAACCATAGCCCTTCGTCATTTCAATTGGGTATTCAGTAATATTCAAGCTATGTATTTTGACCTTCGCTAATGCATAGTGATTGGTAGCTGCTGAATATTCATCTGTAGCATAGATAGATGCGTTGGTTTAGGACAGTCGTACTACTATTTTGGCCTTCGTCAAAAATATGTACGGGTGGGTTCAAATTAACCTAGACAATGACGGTAGAACTTGACATGTGACTTATGATATATTGGCCTTCGTCAAGGTCATAAGAGCATGAGGCAAAAATCCACATCGGGAGTTTCTAAAGAAACTGAAACTTGCTAGTGTTGCATACCATTTGGAGTGTGATAATATTGGAAGGATTCCTTCAGGATTATCACACAATGATATTTGGATCTCGATCCTACTGTGAGTATATGCTACTCCTCGGGAGATTTTTTTCACTTAACGATCAATGCTATAAACCAAGTAGGTGTCTAGAACAGTGTTAACGGGGCTACGCCTCCAGGGAAAAGAGGTTATTTAATTAAGGAACTTCGCGAAAGCATTGTAAAACCTCCCTTGAAATACCGACACTAGCCTGGCCGAAAGATTAAGCAAGAATTGTACGGTGTGATTAATCCTGACTAATTCTTCTTTTATGGCTTAAGAAAACAGTGAGAGCCATCCTATTTAGATAAACTAAAAACCAATCTAAACTTGCAAGAGCATCATACTAAAGTGTTTCTTCTCTCTCTCCTAATTGCAGGGACCAAGATGACCGGCCTTAAGTTACTTTTAAATAAAAACATATTGACGGGGCCAAACTATAAAGATTGGCTCAGGAATGTTCAGATGGACATCACATATGACAAACTGGGCTATCTTCTCACTACTAAATCCTCCGCTATTCCAGGTCTAAATTGCAGTGTCGCGGAAAGAAATCCGTAAGACCTGGGAAATTGACAGTGCGAAAGCCAAGTGTCTCATGCTATCCTCTATGGATAATGAACATCAGAGGCGGCACAAGAAGATGGATCTTGAATCCATCTTCCTCCATCCCAAGGACTTATATGGAGAGCAATATCGTATCGCAAGATACGAGACCTCGAAAAAACTATTTCAAGCGAGGTTGGCTATCGGGTCATCTGTAGAGGACCAAGTCCTTAAGATAATCAGCTTGATTGAAGAGCTCGCGGACCTGGGGACCACGTTGGAGAATGAGATGTATACAAACTTGATTCTATAGTCCCTCCCCTCTACCTACGCCCAGTTTATCTTGAATTTTAACATTCAAGGGAAGAAAGTTATACTTTCAGAACTCCTCAACATGTTGAGGAGCGCTGAGGGCACCCTGCAAAAGTCCAGGGAGACACCCGCTCTGCTTGTTGGAGGATCTTCCTCTTCTAGATCCAAGAGGAAAGCCAAGGGTAAGAAGAAGAAGGCCCCCACCAAGCCGAAAGACGGTGTTAGTAAGGTAGAGATAAGGGGCAAGGCAAAAATTGGTGAGCCGACGGTAGGGAAGGAAGAATGCTTCTACTGTCATAAGAAGAGCCATTGGAAGAAAGATTGCAGGGCCTGGAAATCCCAGAACCAGGGTACGAAGAAGGTTGTGGCTTCAGCTTCAGGTGTGTTTGTGATTGAAAATTGTCTGTCAATCAACTCTACTTCCTGGATATTGGATACCGGATCAGAATCTTATATCTGTAATTCTTTGCAAGCACTAAAAAGCCGTAGAGTTTTGAAGGCGGGTGATATGACCCTCAGGGTTGCTAATGGAGCGAGCGTGGATGATGTGTCCATAAGCGAATATCACTTAGGATTGACAAGTGGACATATTTTGGTTTTGCGCAACTGTTTTTGTGTACCTAGTTTGACTTGTAATATCATTTCTGTATCTTTGTTATCTAAAGAAGGTTATGATTTTATATTTGTAAGAGATGTCGTAAACATCCACCTTAATCATGGTTTGATTAGGTCGGGTACACTAAACAACGGTATATACGTATTAAACCAACTACAACTTTTCAATGTTCAGAACACACACAAAAGAAAGTCTCCAGAATTAAATCAATCTTGGTTTTTTTTTTTGAAATAGGGTATTTTTAAATTAAAATTATTAAAATAAAACGATTTGTTTTTAATTTATACGAATAGGGTGGTTTGGTGACGACCCTACCCCACCCCAGTTTAGAAGGCGGGTTCCTAGAACCCGCCCCTACACATTATAGGAGAAGGCAGGTTCCTAGAACTCGCCCTCTCCTATAATATGAAAAGGGCGGGTTCTCAGAACCCGCCCCATTTTTTTAAATAAATAAATAAATAACATTTTAATAACGAAATTAATTAAATATCCAATAAAATAATAAAAATTGTATAATATTATTGTTGTTTAAATATGAATCTGGTATACACTCTAATAACATAATGAATCCGTCAAATTTATAATACAAAAAAATCATATCTGTTTGTAAAATGTATATAACTATCGCTTTCCCTTTCCCATTCCCTTTCCCTTTCCCTTTCCCAATCCGAGGAGGCTTGACATAAGCCTATGCCTCTTGGGATGACTGGAGGACCCTTCCGTTTCTTGGGTATATGGCGGAGGCGGCGTCTGCTCTTCTGCTTCGGTTTCAGTTTCGTCTTCAGCAACGTCTTGGACAGGCTGTTGTTCCGCAAATCCAGAATGTGGGACAGGTGTCGGATATGTGCTTCCTCCCAACAACTGTATGCAGGACGAAAAATCCGTCTCCCAACTGGGCAGTTGTTGCAAAGAACCTGTCCCGGTTTCATGCGGCTGCTGTTGCATAAAACCTGGGCCCCATGGCTGCACAAATCCTGACCCCCAAGATTGCTGCTGTTGCGCAAAACCTGACCCCCAAGACAGCTGTTGTGCAAAACCTGACACCCAAGACTGTTGTTGTTGCGCAAAACCGGTCCTCCAAAACTGTTGTTCCTCCGGTTGTTGCGCTTTTCCGGTTTGCCAGGGTTGCTGCTAACAGTATGGTGATCCAAACACTGATCATGCTGCTCTGGATCTCCCTGATGCTGCGGCTCTGGTGCCGGCTCATGCTGCGGCTCTGGTGTCGGTTCATGCTGCTGCTCCAGTGCCGGCTCATGCTGCGGCTCTGGTGCCGGCGATAAATGTGGAAGCATATTATATGAACCGAATATACCGCCAATATATGAGTCTACATTTGAAAATAAAGCCTGAGTTTCCGGACCAACATCAGTCGGATATGGATCCTGCATCATTGATTGTATATGATGCAACCCACGAGCCTGTCGTTACACTAGAAATAAGAAATAAGTATGGACTCATACCGCCGGATGTTAAAAAGTAACATAATTTAAAGAATTCAACTTACCATTTCTCGTTCCACATGGCCTCTAGGCTCGTACCGCTGGATGTTTGGGAAGTCGTTAGGGGGAGCAGAAAGATATCTTATGGTGACACGCTTATACCACTGTAGATATGCTTCGGTAGCGTCAGTGGTTGTTTGATCACCTATTTGCTGTAAGGCAATATTACGCTGCCTATCCTCCCATCTCAGCAAATATTGATGATGATGCTCCCTCCAATCACGCTCCGCCTTTCCTCCTCGCATGTCTCCCTTTATTGTCATAGGCACAGGCGGCGGGATAGGAATATGTTGCAATCTACTGAACTGTTGCAACACCCGGTCTGGTAGGTGCATGACAACGATATTAATGCAGAGGAGTGGGCATCGAGCCCGCCAAACCGGCTCTCTTTCGATACAAATGTCGGGTAATCCATGCAGACGATATGATGTATAAGGCGTCCACGTGAACTGCGTAAATAACATAGTACCAAATTGTAATGAAGGAAATTTAAAATTTTAAAACAAAGTTAATCACCTAAGTTATGGTTACCTGAGTCGCCTCCATGCGATCCAACTCATCTCTATAGTACCTAAGTACTCGACGATGAGCCTTATAAGCTTTCTTGCCATTCCACCAAGAGCCGAGAGGCTTTTCAGGGGTATGCACGGCAATGATTTGAATTAGATCCGGTCTTCCCAGACACATGTACTCTCATAACCAAATCTATAAATAAAGTGTCAGATGATAAGAGAAACCAATATTACAATTTTGCAAATGTCTAGCTGTTAAAAACAAGGAATGTACCTGAAGTAATGTAATGCAGCCACAAATTTTATTCTTCGTTGGAGCGCATGCCTTATCGAGTTCCTTGTAAATATAGGCCAGGACCCCTGTTCCCCAAGCATATTGGTCACACACATCAAAGTCTGTAAGGAACCCAAGGTATAAAGGATGGACATGCGTTGCCGATTGGTCCGGCATCAACCAAGAACCGATCATGTACAGAATATAGGCACGTGCATGTCTATCCAAGACTTCATCGGTGGCTTCATCAGGGATATTAGTAAATGTATCTTTCAGCCAGTTTAAACTGATCTTATAACCTTTACTATAGCCTCCTGGTGCCTGATATTAGCATTTTTTGTGAAATATTAAAGCTAAAAATAATGTACAAAATGTCCATGCAATAGGTAGACTAAAGAGGGGAACCAATAAGAGAGAATCTGAATCTGAATATTAAATATAAATAATACACTTAGCTAAAATTTAAACTTCATAATCATATTAAAAATAAGATCTAGTTTTTAATAAGGTATAAAACAATATTTGGTGTTGAAAAGATATCGAGAGTTTATTGACATTAATTCTTTTACCTATCCGAGAGCAGACTCGACATATGTATCCCAGTATGGGTGGTCGGTATCTAGACCAACAATTTTTCCTCCGACCAATCCTAGCCCATTGACCAGTAAACCGAGTAAGAGACCAATATCCTGGAGTGTGATAGTAGCCTCACCCCATCTAAGATGAAAAGTGTGGGTCTCTTTTCTCCAACGCTCAACAAAAGAGGTAACGAGACTGTGGTCGATTTGGATATGACGAAGCAATGAAGCTTCATAAAATCCGGCCCTTCGAATCCGCTCGATTATTCGCTGGTCGGTAACCTGCCACTTGTCAGAACTATGGCTGACGACTGTGAAATTATCCCCACCCTGCAAAATTAAATCATGTTATTTTCAACTATTAGAATTAAAAGAAATGAGGAATTAAAAAATTTGAATAACTTTTGAATATTTCCTCTCCATGTAATATATTGAAAGATCTGTGTTCCTTTTGATCTACGAGCAAAGATTTGTCGAATGGTTGATTCTCCATTGAGACAATTTTGATATTTTAATCCCTGAAAGATTTAGATAAGATAAGGGAATTTGGACACAGAGTTAATTTGACTTGTGAGTTGCGAAAACCATACTGAAGAGGGCGGGTTTTTATAGGGAAAGGAGGGTGGGTTCTCGGAACCCGCCCTCATCTTTGCAGTGATATATTTGTAGCGTTGTCACATCATGTATAGTGATTTGGTTTATGTTGGACGCACTGATATGTTTTTATTATGTATAGTATTTTGTTTATTTTTGTGTTGTCACAACAATTGTTTAATTTAGTATCAAGTCATATCATGTTTTTTAAATTATTTTTTTATCATATTGAAGAGGGTGGGTTCTTAGAACGTACCCCCTTCAATAATTTGAAGAGAGCGTGTTCCAAGAACCTGCCCTCATCTTTTATTATTATTTTTTTACAGTGTGTTGTCAAATCAAGCAGGACCAATAATTAAACCTGTGAAACGAAGAGGGCGGGTTCTTAGAACGCGCCCCTTCAATAATTTGAAGAAAGCGTGTTCCAAGAACCCGCCCTCATCTTTTATTATTATTTTTTTACAATGTGTTGTCAAATCAAGCAGGACCAATAATTAAACCTGCGAAACGAAGAGGGCGGGTTCTAAGAACACGTCCACTTCAATAATTTGAAGAGGGCATGTTCTAAGAACCCGCCCTCATCTTTTCTTAGCGTGTTGCTATAAATACAGCTCTCTCCTATCCAGCAACTCTCCATTCCGCACCAAGTACCCTTATTTTGTGCAAGTGTGCAGGTTAGGAAGAAGATCAAGTTCAGTGCCATAGTCTAGGGAGTTAGGCCCATATCTCGCAGCTATACCGCGACGGATTAAGACGGAACCACGGCTTGTTGTAAATTCTGGAGCAAATTCAGTAACCAAACCAAGGTTCATGGGCTCTAGACAGGAAGAGGACACCAAAACAAGCACAGGGAAGAAATTTGAAGTTCCAAATTCTCTTCTCCCCTCCTCTGAGCTCCTCTGAACTATTCTTCCTGCAGCATTCTTTGCACAAACTCTCTTCCCCTCTCCAATAAAATTGTTTTTGTGCAGGATTCTTTGCGGCGCCGCCAAATAAATTTTTTGCAAGTGTTTTCGATTTTTGTTTGTTACTGTTTTGCATAAATAATACGGACTTTAAGGGGCTATAACACCAATTCAGATTGGGTGAGAATTTCATCACCCTTCCTAAGACCCCAAAAATCACTAAAAGCATATGCATTACCCTTGAGCTTAATAAAAAAAATATCTATATTCGGCCAACTAAGGACTGTCGTGCTCAATAGGACTGAGGAAGCTTGTGGGCATTCGATCGTTTATCTAAACTTGACTTTGTGGTGCCTAAGCTAGACAAGTGAGAAAGGTAATTTTAAAAGGCCCGTCTCACGGTAATTCGTGAGCGGAACCCTCCTTTTCTCACTTGTGCTTACCTGGCCACAATTGGCAGTGAAGAGACGATTTGAGGGTTATCTCACAACTTGTCACTTTGGAACAGTTAGGAACAGTCTAGTGGACTTTGAAGACCATAGCTCTAGGTATGATTGTGCATGTTTTGACTGTGATTGTATGAAGTTATTAACGCTTTTTTTATTGTTGGCTTGATATTGTTTGATGCAGATTATGGCAAGTTCAAGTTTATTTGTTGTATGTAAATACGATGGCCGGATTATCACAAGTGAACAAGGTCCCGAGTTTATGGGCGGGTCCGCAAGAATCAAGCGATTAGAACCATCAACGACTTATAATGAAATCGAGAATAAAGTGTTTAAAATCACGAAATACGATCCCCATGAAATTAAGCTTAAGTTAAGTTGTATATGGCCTATGTTTAGTGGAAATACATTGGTTGAAATTATAGACGATGCATCAATATCTTCGATGATAGACTTCAGTTTGGCAAACACCCAGCATTCTTTTGAACTTTTGGTTCAGAAGGAACAATTGGAAATATCAGATATCGCTTCAACGGGTAATTTTGATGATAATGCTGGAGGTAGTTCCTAAGGGTAGGGTCACATGGTTAATGATAATACCGTCAGTCTCGGTGGATATGACTATACACAACATCATCCTGGTCATGGTTTTTCCATCAACTCAAAAGTATCCCATCTGTTATTGATAAAATAGATTTATACATCATTTCTGATAGACATCTAGGAATACTAGCTGCAATGAAAGCTGTATTTCCGATGACCCCATATAGGTTTTTCCTGCGGCACTTCAGGCAAAATTTTGATAGAAAATTTAAAAATTCATATCTACATAAGCTTATGTACAAAGCCGGTGAAGCGTATGACCCTAATGTTCATGACATGTACATAACGAAAATTGAAGAGATGAATCAAGCCGCGAAAGCGTGGTTAGATGAGTATCCAGTACGTATGTGGTCACAAGCACATAATAATGGATGCAGATATCTACTAATGACCACTAATATGTCTGAAAGGTTCAACGGGGTCCTTAAAGGTGTTAGAGGCTTACCGATACAGGGGTTGATTGTTCGAAGCTTTTTCCGGGTGAATACTTACTTTGTGCAAAGAAGAGAAAAGTCCTTGGCGATGGAGACTCCACTCACCGCGTATTACAAAGATATATTTCGGAAAAAATAGCGCAGAGCACAATACTACAGATCCGAAAGGTTTAACATGGCGGAGTTTCAAATAACGGGGAGTAATGGGAATCAATATACCATAAACTTTAGAGATGAAGGGCTCTCTTCGTGCACATGCGGTGTTTTCCAACAACAACATTTACCTTGTGCCCACGCAATTGCTGCTGCGAGCAGCATGCATAACTCACATTACAATTTTGCTTCCCATTACTATACAGTTTCCAATTACCAAGGCGTATACGATCCAAAATTTCATCATATACCGGACAGTCGCTATTGGCACTATTATACTAGGAACAGACAAACACCGACCGTATTACCGCCAGAAAAAAATATAGGGCCCGGAAGACCTAAGGTGCGTCGAGATCGAATGACAATGGATGCTGATCCTCAGCAAAGGCACGCCAGATGTAGCCTATGCAAACAACCAGGTCATTATAGGACCAGATATCCAGGAAAGTCACCAGGGGCGGGACCTTCGAGATCGTGACAAGTGCATCGGAAGATTTTTTTGTATTATAAATTTAACGGATTCATTTTGTTATTATAAATTTGACCGTCGAGATATAATTTACATTTTACAAACAGATATGATTTTTTGTATTATAAATTTGACGGATTCATTTTGTTATTAGAGTGTACACCATATTCATATTTAAAAAATACTAATATTATACAATTTTATTCTTTTATTCGAATTTTTACCATTTTCTGTTTTTAATTTTTATTTTTTAAAAAAAATGGGGCGGCAGAACCCGCCCTCTCCTTTATATAGGAGAGGGCGGGTTCTCAAAACCCGCCAACCCTCCCTCTTCATGTTATGGGAGAGGGCAGGTTCTAGGAACCCGCCCTCTCCTATAATGTGTAGGGGCGGGTTCCTCTAAACTGGGGGGTCATCACCAAACCGTCCTATTTCTATAAATTAAAAACAAATCGTTTTATTTTAATAATTTTAATTTAAAAATACCCTATTTCAAAAAAATACTTATGGCATTGTAGACTGGGTCACATCAATGAAACACGGTTGATTAAGTTATATAAAGAGGGATATTTGGATCCGTTCGAATATCAGTCTTATGCAACTTGTCAATCATGTCTCAAAGGAAAGATGACAAAGACTCCGTTCACTGGACACGGAGTAAGAGCGGGCAAGCTCTTGGGACTCATACACAGCGACGTGTGTGGTCCAATGTCTATACATGCAAGAAATGGTTATTCCTATTTCATTACTTTTACGAATGATTTCTCTAGGTATGGACATGTCTTCTTGATGAAACATAAATCCGATGCCTTTGAGAAATTCTGAGAATATAAGAATGAAGAGGAAAACCAAACCGGCAAAAGTATCAAAACACTGAGATCCGATCGAGGTGGTGAATACTTAAGTGCCGAGTTCCTGGATTACTTAAAAGATAATGGAATTCTCTCTCAGCTTACTCCTCCATACACAACACAACACAACGGTGTATCAGAATGGCGGAACTGAACGTTATTGGATATGGTGTACGTTTCATGATGAGTAATACTGAGTTACCGCGATCTTTCTGGGGCTATGCACTTGAATCAGTTGCATATCTTTTGAATAAGGTTCCTACCAAGACTGTGCCTACCACACCATATCAGATGTGGAGTGGGAAGAAACCATATCTTCAGTATCTGAAGATATGGGGATGTCCAGCTTTTCTTAAAAATAAGCATATGGACAAGCTCGAGGCACGTTCAGTACTGTGTAAGTTTGTAGAATACCCAAAGAACTCCAGAGGGTATCTTTTCTATTACGCAGTGGAACAAAATGTTTTTGTTTTTCATCATGCCCACTTCTTGGAAACTCAATTTTTAGAAAAAGAGATAGTGGGAGCGCAATAGAACTGGAAGAAATTCCAAAACCACAAGCTATTACTGAAAGCATGGTGGAACCAGAAGTTTAAAAAGAACAAGACATCCCCACGCCACTCCGTAGGAGTAGTAGGCTGTCTCATCCGCCCGAGAGATACTACGGTTTTCTTATAGACGGGGATAGAGAGGATTGCATCATTGACAGTGATGAGCCAACTAGCTTCCAGCAAGCCATTCAAAGCAGAGACTTGGTAAAATGGCTAGATGCAATGCGGACCGAGATAGAGTCCATGTACACCAACAAAGTATGGACTTTAGACATTGCTCCAGAAGGGGTAAAATCCGTAGGCTGCAAATGGATCTTCAGAAAAAAGATTGGTATAGACAGACAGGTTGAAACCTATAAGGCTAAACTTGTTGCAAAAGGTTTTCGTCAAAGACTAGGTTTGGACTATGATGAAACTTTTGCTCCAGTGGCTATGCTCAAATCCATTTGGATCCTTCTTGCCATTGCTGCCTTCCACGATTATGAGATTTGGCAAATGGACCTAAAGACCGCTTTTCTAAATGGAAATTTGGAGGAATGCGTCTATATGGATCAGCCAGAGGGTTTCATTCAGAGTGAGAGCAGCGAGAAAGTGTGCAAGTTGCTTAAATCCATTTATGGATTAAAGCAGGTATCGCGGAGTTGGAACGTCTGTTTTGATGAGACGGTCAAAGAATTTGATTTTATCAAAAATTCAAATGATCCATGTATTTATAGTAAGATTGTAGCAAGAACTGCTGTATTCCTCGTCTTGTACATGGATGACATTCTCTTGATAGGAAATGACATTCCTATGCTACAATCAGTCAAAGGATTTTTGTCACAAAGGTTCTCCATAAAAGAACTGGGCAATGCCTCTTACATTCTAGGGATCCAGATCTATCGTGATAGATCTAAGAGGATGTTAGGATTTTCACAGTTCAGGTACATCGACACCATACTGAAAAGATTCAGTATGGAAGATTTGAAGCGCAGTAATTTACCGGCTTGTCACGGAATCACCATCTCCAAAGAGATGTCTCCTATGACTAATTTGGAAAGGGATCGCATGTCAACTATACCCTACGCTTCTGCGGTAGGCTCTATAATGTATGCGATGTTGTGTACCAGACCAGATGTTGCTTACGCACTAAGCGTAGTAAGCCGGTATAAGTCAAACCCTGGGGAGAAGCACTGGATAGCAGTAAAGAACATTCTCAAGTACCTGAGAACGACTAAGGGGGTGTTCTTGGTGTACGGCGGAAAGGACAACCAAATCGAGGCCTTTGCTGACTCCAGCTTGCAGAGTGACAAGGATGACTCCAAGTCCATGTCGGGTTATGTCTTTGCCCTCAATGGAGGGGCGGTCTGTTGGAAGAGCTCCAAGCAGGACACCGTTGCTGACTCGATGATGGAAGCGGAGTATATCGCCGCATGTGACACCGCAAAAGAAGCAGTCTGGGTAAGGAAGTTCTTAACAGAACTTTAGGTGGTTCCGTCCATTGTTGATACAATACCTCTGTATTGTGACAAAAACGGGGCTATAGCTTTAGCGAAGGAACCCAGGTCCCATCAGAAGTCCAGACATATCTTGAGGCGGTATCACCTGATCAGGGAGATCATGGATTGCCGGGAGATCAAGGTATGGAGAGTTGATACGGAGAACAACATTGCAGATCCACTCACAAAGGCCATCCCTCAAAAGCAGTTCGAGAGGCTATTCAAGATGATATGTCTGGGATATGCCAACACATGACCTTAGTGAAAGTGGGAGATTGTTAGTGATATATTCCCTAGAGGCCATTATTGTATAGTACTAGTTTGTATATTACATTTTGGAAGCTTGGGATATACATGGATTTTATGACAGTCTTGCTCAATATGGTAGTATACTACTTGGTTTGTTTATATCTTAATATGTGTATAAGTTTCTTTTAGCGTATCGCTAATACATATTGGTAAAGCCCTTAGGATCTTTGCTTGACTACCAACGTTGTGATGGCAGTCACACTAGTGGGGCTGGGTAGTCTATAAGCACATCCTTATATAGGTCCCCAGTCATAGGATTATTGAGACAAGGCATCGATACTCCAGAGTAGACAAGTGTATATGCTTCTCATCCCAGCAGGGGAGATGGTCTGTCCCAAAACCATTAGCACGCCATACTGGAGATAGTATGCAGGTGCTCATTAGGTTATGAGTTGTAAGTCAATGATGCGCACCCCACGTGTTCACAGGGAGGCAGAATTAGCAAAAAATGATTTTTACGGTCTTCGTAACACCGACTTGAAGCAAGGATCGAACATAAAACCCTAGCTAGCAAACTATATGAAGTTTAACTATTCGGATGAATGTTATACTTTGTAGTATCCTATCCTTCTTGTTTTCTCGCTATCCTCTTTCACTTCGTGAGCTCCTTGGAGTGGAAATGGATAGCGCCTCCTCTTCGGCTTCTCAAAGTCGAAGAAGATCCACCCGAAAGCTCCAACCTTGAGCTTAACCTCCAAGTTGAGACAACTAGGTCACTTGGTGTGCTAAACTAAGTAGCCTAGAATGAGTAGAGAGTGATTTTGGGTAGCTAAGTCTCACTAACCCTTGATTCTCAACACATGAGACACTACGGTTTTTAGAGGAAGAAGAAGAGAGTGAACTTGAGGAAAGAGAAATGGTTTTTGATAATGATAATTAAAAATAGGATGGCTAACTTGACATGACCACAAGCATGGCAAGAAAACATTTCATCCAAAAATATCAGGTGCCACAAAAATATCTCACAAGAAATATCTAAGTCAAAGATTCAAACCAAGTCAAGTGGTTAAACTAAGTCAAGTGGTCAAACCAAGTCAAGTAGTCAAAACAGGTAGCCATGCCACAATTATCATTTACAAAAAAATAACAAATACTTTCCTCCGTGTCATAATTGTTTTAATCAAATCAATGATCAAAACCCTAATGAGGTGACTTCTTCTATACCCGTCTCATCCGTATATACATACCCGCATCCGTGTTCCGAGAAACACGAATATAAAGAGACGAAACTAATCCAACAATCAAATACTAGGATCCGACTTAAACCAAAGCCCACTAGTATTGTCCGCTCGAACATCACACGCGCATAAGTACACGTGTGTGATCGAACCCTGTCGTAAAACTATACGACCTCTATATCGTTTCGCTCGAAGTAGGGAAACCCTCTGTGTGGGACTCTAGAGACTCGACGGTATGCTGGCAGTGGGTTTAACCACAAGCACGTCAGCGGTACTAGCTGCACGTAACGGCTATCCAGGTATCTGTCGATAAGAAGGCCGACGAGCAAACTCATCCGAACTCCTACTAATCCTATCTGTAGCAATCTCCGTACAGTCCGGTCTGTTCGTCTAAGATTATCGCATATCGAGTCTACGGGCGGCAAACATCAGACCCCTAATAGAGCAATAAGTTGTACGGAGTACAGCCCAAAACACCCTAAGAAACTATTAGAGTACCTGCCAGTAAATCTCGCTTGCCCTGGCCAGGGACTTTATGTAATGGCTTTCCAAACACAGTGCGACATCAACCCCCAATACCGGGAGAGACGAATCCTATCTAACCGCCACTGCCTCCAAGTGCTTCGAGACTGCACCAAACTACTACCTATTTGCACGACTAAATAGATCCGTGGTAGGGTAGCAATCTAAGAACAGTAGGAACACATATGAGGCGAAGTAGCAGTGTCAAGTCAACGGACTAAGCTGTACTAAATTCACCTGGGAACTGCTACCTAACGATAGGTATAGTACCAACCAGCGGTACCCCACGAGTCCGTCCAGTGTAACTCATAACCCAATGAGCACCTGTATACTATCTCCAGTACGACGTACTTATAGCTGTGGGACAGACCATCTCCCCTGCTGGGATGAGAAGCGTATACACTAGTCTACTCTGGAGTATCGATTCCCTGTCTCGATAATCCTACGACTATGGAACTGTATAAGGATGTGCTTATAGACTACCCAGCTCCCACTAGTGCGACTGTCATCACAACGCTGGTAGTCAAGCAAAGATCCTAAGGGCTCTATCAATATGTATTAGCGATACGTTAAAAGAAACATATGCGCATATTAAGATAGATACAAACCAAGTAGCATACTACTATATTGAGTAAGACTGTTATAAATCCGTGTATATATCCCAAGCTCCTAAAATGTAATATACAAACTAGTATTGTACAATAATGTCCTCTAGGGCATATAACACTAACAATCTCCCACTTGAACTAAGGCTATGTACTTGCATATCGCAGACCTATCATCTCGAACAGCCTTTCGAACTACGTCTGAGAGATGGCCTTTGTGAATAGATATGCAGTGTTGTCCTCCGTAGCAACTCTCCTCACCTCGATCTTCCGGCGATCCAAGATCTCCCTGATCAGGTGATATTGCCTCAAGATGTGTCTGGACTTCTGATGGGACCTGGGTTCCTTTGCTAAATCTATAGCCCCGTTTTTGTCACAATACAGAGGTATTGGATCAACAATGGACAGAACCACCTGAAGTTCTATTAAGAACTTCCTCATCCAGATTGCTTCTTTTGCAGCATCAGAAACTGCGATATACTCTGCTTCCATCATCGAGTCAGCAACGGTGTCTTGCTTGGTACTCTTCCAACAGACCGCCCCTCCATTGAGATAAAGACATAACCCGACATGTACTTGGAGTCATCCTTGTCACTCTGGAAGCAGGAGTCAGCAAAGGCCTCGATCTGGAGGTCTTTTCCGCCATACACCAAGAACATATTCTTAGTCCTTCTCGGGTACTTGAGAATGTTCTTTACTGCTATCCAGTGCTTCTCCCCAAGGTTTGACTGATACCGGTTTACCACGCTCAGTGCGTAAGCAACATCTGGTTTGGTACACAACATCGTATATATTATAGAGCCTACCGCAGAAGCGTAGGGTATAATAGACATGTGATCTTTTTCCAAATCAGTCTTGGGAGACATCTCTTTGGAGAGGGTGATTCTGTGACAAGCCGGTAAATTACCACGCTTTGAATCTTCCATACTTAATCTCTTTAATATGGTGTCGATGTACCTGGACTATGAAAGTCCCAACATCCTCTTAGATCTATCACGATAAATCTGGATCCCCAGAATGTAAGAGGCATCACCCATGTCTTTCATAGAGAACTTGTGTGACAAAAATCCTTTGACGGATTGTAACATAAGAATGTCATTTCCTATCAAGAGAATGCCATCCACGTACAAGACGAGGAATACTACAGTTCTTGCTACAATCTTACTATAAATGCACGGCTCATCTGGATTTTTGATAAAGTCAAATTCTTTGACCGTCTCATCAAAACAGATGTTCCAACTCCGCGATGCCTGCTTTAGTCCATAAATGGACTTAAGCAACTTGCACACTTTCCCGCTGCTCCCACTCTGAATGAAACCTTCTGGCTGGTCCATATAGACGCACTTTTCCAAATGTCCATTTAGAAAAGAGGTCTTTACGTCCATCTGCCAAATCTCATAATCGTGGAAGGCAGCAATGGCAAGAAAGATCCGAATGGATTTGAGCATAGCCACTGGAGAAAAAGTTTCATCATAGTCCAAACCAGATCTTTGACGAAATCCTTTTACAACAAGTCTAGCCTTATAGGTTTCAACCTATCCATCTATACCAATCTTCTTTCTGAAGATCCATTTTCAGCTTACAGGTTTTACCCCTTCTGGAGCAATGTCCAAAGTCTATACTTTGTTGGTGTACATGGACTCCATCTCGGTCCGCATTGCATCCAACCATTTTACCGAGTTTGTGCTCTAAATGGCTTGCTGGAAGTTAGTTGGCGCATCATTATCAATGATGCAATCCTCTCTATCACCGTCTACGAGAAAACCGTAGTATCTCTCGGGCGGATGAGACAGTCTACTACTCCTGCGGAGTGGCGCGGGAATGTCCTGTTCTTTTGAAACTTCTGATTCCACCAAGCTTTCAGTAATAGCTTGTGGTTCTGGAATTTCTTCCAGTTCTTTTACGCTCTCACTAGTTTCTTTTTCTAAAAATTGATGTTCCAAAAAGTGGGCATGACGAGAAACAAAAACCTTTTGTTCCTCTGCATAATAGAAAATATACCCCCTAGAGTTCTTTAGATATCCCACAAACTTACACAGTACTGAGTGTGCCTCGAGTTTGTCTGCATGTTGTTTTTTGACAAAAGTTGGACATCCCCATATCTTAGATACTGAAGATAGGGTTTCTTCCCACTCCACATCTGATATGGTGTGGTAGGCACAGTCTTGGTAGGAACCTTGTTCAAAAGATATACAGCTGATTCTAATGCATAACCCCAGAATGATCGCGGTAACTCGGCGTTACTCATCATAGAATGTACCATATCCAATAAGGTTCAGTTCCGTCTCTCCGATACACCGTTGTGTTTTGATGTGTATGGAGGAGTAAGCTGAGAGAGAATTCCATTCTCTTTTGGGTAATCCAGGAACTCAGCACTCAAGTATTCACTATCTCGATCAGATCTTAGTGTCTTGATACTTTTTCCGGTTTGTTTTTCCACTTCATTCTTATATTCTCAGAATTTCTCAAAGGCCTCGGATTTATGTTTCATCAAGAAGACATGTCCATACCTAGAGAAATCATCCGTAAAAGTAATGAAATAGGAATAACCACTTCTTTCATGTGTAGACATTGGACCACGCACGTCGTTGTGTATGAGTCCCAAGAGCTCACTCGCTCTTACTCCGTGTCCAGTGAACGGAGTTTTTATCATCTTTCCTTTGAGACATGATTGACAAGTTACATAAGATTGATATTCGAACGGATCCAAATATCCTTTTTTATGTAACTTGTCCAACCTTGTTTCGTTGATGTGACCCAGTCTACAATGCCATAAGAAAGCTTGATTTAATTCTGGAGTCTTTCTTTTATGTGTGTTCTGGACATTGAAAACTTGTAGTTGGTTTAATACGTATATACCGTTGTTTAGTGTACCCGACTCAATCAGACCGTGATTAAGGTGGATGTTTACAACATCGCTTACAAATGTAAAATCATAACCTTCTTTAGATCATAAAGATACATAATTGATATTACAATTCAAACTAGGTACATAAAAAGAGTTGCGCAAAACCAAAATATGTCCACTCGTAAATCCTAGGTGATATTCCCCTACGGATACAGCATCCACACTCGCTCCGTTAACAACCCTGAAGGTCATATCACCGGTCTTCAAAACTCTACGGCTTCTCAGTGCCTGTAAAGAATTATAGATATGAGATCCTGATCCGGTATCCAATACCCAGAAAATAGAGTTGATTGACAGACAGTTTTCAATTACAAACACACCTAAAGCCGAAGCCACAACTTACTTCGGGTCCTGGTTCTTGGCTCTCCAAGCCCTGCAATCTTTTTTCCAATGGCCCTTTTTATGACAGTAGAAGCATTCTTCCTTCCCTACTGTCGGCCCCACCACTTTTGCCTTGCCATTTTCTTCCACCTTACTAACACCTCCTCTCGGCTTGGTGGGGGTCTTCTTCTTCTTTTCCTTAGATTTCGCCTTGGATCTAGAAAAGGAAGCTCCACCAACAAGCAAAGCAGGTGTGTTTCCCTGGATTTCTTCAGGGTGCCCTCAGCACTCCTCAACATGTTAAGGAGTTCCGGAAGTTCAACTTCTTTACCATGAATATTAAAATTCAAGATAAAATGGGCGTAGGTAAAAGGAAGGGAGTGGAGAATCAAGTCTGTATACAGCTCGTTCTCTAACGTGGTCCCAAGGTCCGCGAGCTCCGCAATGTAGCCGATCATCTTAAGGACGTGTTCCCCTACAGATGACCCGACAGCCAACCTCGCCTGAAATAGCTTCTTCGAGGTCCCGTATCTTGCGATACGAGATTGATCTCCATATAATTCCTTGGTATAGAGGAATATGGATTCAAGATCCATATTCTCGTGCCGCCTCTGGTGTTCATTGTCCATGGAGGCCAGCACGAGGCATTTGGCTTTCGCGCAATCAATTTCCTATGTATTATAGATTTCCCTATCCGCGACGCTGGAATCGGGACCTGGGACGGTGGGGGTTTTAGTAGTAAGAACATAGCCTAATTTGTCATAAGTGATTGCCATCTTGATATTCCTGAACCAATCTTTATAGTTTTGCCCTGTCAATATATTTTTATCTAACAGTAACTTAAGGCCCATCATGTTTGGTCGCTGCAATTAGGAGAGAGAGAAGAAACACTTTAGCATGATGCTCTTGCAAATATAGATTGGTTATTAGTTTATCTAAACAGGATGGCTCCCACTGTTTCTCGAATCCTTCCTCAAACCATAAAAGAAGAATTAGTCAGGATTAATCTCACCGTACAATACTTGCTTAACCGTTCATCCAGGCCAGTGTCGATACTTCGAGGGAGATTTTATGATGCTTTCGCGAAGTTCCTTAATTAAATAACCTCTTTTCCCTGGGGGCGTAGCCCCGCTAACACCTTTCTAGACACCTACTTGGTTTATAACATTGATCGTTAAGTGAAAAGATCTCCCGAGGAGTAGCATATAATCACAGTAGGATCGGGATCCAAATATCATCGTGTGATAAAGTCGAAGAAATCCTACCAAAATTATCACACTCTAAATAGTATGCAACATTAGCAAGTTTCAGTTTCTTTAGAAACTCCCGATGTAGATTTTTGCCCCATGCTCTTATAACCTTGATGAAGGCCAATATATCATAAGTCACATGTCAAGTTCTACCCGTCATTGTCCAGATTAATTTGAACCCACCCGTACATACGCTTGACGAAGGCAAAAATAGCAGTACGACTATCCCAAACCAACACATTTATCTATACTACAGATGAATATTCAGCAGCTACCAATCACTATGCCTTGGCGAAGGTCAAAATACATAGCTTGAATACTACTGAATATCCAACTGAAATGACGGAGGGATATGAATGGTTTTTGGCGAAACCGTCAATGCAGTGAACTTGATATAATCGAAGGAACCTGATAGCTTTTAAAAGAAGTGGTTTGAGCTCCGCATTTTAAAATTTTTGCTTGTTTTGAAAAAACCGAGTGGTTTTAAAATTGTTCCAACGATTCAACTTTGGTTTGTTTGATTTGCATTAATGTAATGTAGTCCCATCAATTAACCTACCATTGTAGAAAAAAACGAAAATACAACGTACGGTTATGCCATCCGCATTCGCCACGGGGCCACGTCATCACCCATTAGGTTACTTAACTAACGACAGAGCGGGGGCTGGACTAGCGCGGATGCAAAACATAAGCAACGTCTACTAGATATCATATATAGATATATACATTCATCTCGCACAATAATAGGCATTCCAAAGTATAGATGAACATATTGGATATACTAGGAATTCCGCGTCTCGTTTGAGCCTGTAACGAAAGACAAATTCTACAGTCGTGATGAACAGCCAAAACCCCACCCTAGACTCCTACGGGTGCGGCAAACTACCCACCAAATACCCGAAGTGAAGCAACCTCCCTCAACAAAGTGAGTAGGCCACTTGGCACTTCAAAGTACCTGGTAGTTTATGCACCCCACCTTTGGTCTATCCTAGGAGCAAAAACAGTAAAAGAAATAATACAACGGTGGCTACAACCTCAACCCGGATATGCCCCGCAAAAATAATATTACATCACTTTACAAATTTACATCGAATGAAAGAATGAAAACTCTCATCTCACATCCCCGGTTATTCATCCATGACAATCCAACAAGTTCATATACACAAACCAACATAACGTTATCACAGATATGTGCAACCCCGACTAATCGACGTATAGCAATTAGTTGACGTTTTCAAACACATATATAAAACACAAAACTTGTAAAGTAACTACGACATTAGAATTCCACACACAATTAGAAAACTTAAACAATTTTCCAAGACATGAAAATCCAATGAGCTAAAGTTCCAAAACCGATCATTTTGAGCCGATCCGGGAGTCGAAACTTACTCAAAACCCGCCAGAATCTTCGTGGAGGCGAAGACACAAGAATTACTGTCAAATGGGAGGCCTCGGGGGGTACCCACCCCCGGGGGGGCCCAGTTTGTTGCATATCGAGCCTAGGGGGTGGTAAACGTCAAACCCCTAATAGAGTAATAAGTCGTATCGGAGTACAGCCCAAAACACCCTGAGAAACTACTGGAGTACCTACCAGTAAATCTCGCCTCCCTTGGCCAGGGACTTTGTGTAATGTCTTTCCGAACACAGCACGACATCAACCCCCAATAGTGGGAGAGACGAATCCTATCTAACCGCCATTGCCTCTAAGTGCTTCGGGACTGCGCCCAACTACTATCTTTTGTACGACTCAATAGAGCCATGGTAGGGTAGCAATCTAAGAACAGTGAGAACACACTTGAGATGAAGAAGCAGTGTCAAGTCAATGGACTAAGTTGTACCCATGTCACCCGGGAACTGCTACCTGACGATAGGTATAGTACCAACCAGCAGTACCCCATGAGTCCGTCCAGTATAACTCATAACCCAATTAGCACCTGCATACTATCTCCAGTACGACGTACTGATAGCTGTGGGACAGACCATCTCCCCTGCTAGGATGAGAAGCGTATACACTAGTCTACTCTGGAGTATCGATGCCCTGTCTCGATAATCCTACGAGTAGGGACCTGTATAAGGATGTACTTATAGACTACCCAGCCCCCATTAGTGTGACTGCCATCACAACGCTGGTAGTCAAGCAAAGATCCTAAGGGATCTCTCAATATGTATTAGCGATGCGTTAAAAGAAATATATACACATATTAAGATAGATACAAATCAAGTAGCATACTACTATATTGAGCAAGACTGTTATATATCCATGTATATATCCCAAGCTTTCAAAATGTAATATACAAACTAGTACTATACAATAATGGCCTCTAGGGCATATAACACTAACATGAGTTACACTGGACAGACTCATAGGGAACTGTTGGTTGGTACTATACCTATCGTCAGGTAGAAGTTCTCAGATGACATGAGTACAGCATAGTCCGTTGACTTGACACTGCTACTTCGCCTCGAGTGTGTTCACACTGTTCTTTGATTACTACCCTACTACGGCTCTGATGAGTCATGCAAACAGGTAGTAGTTTGGTGCATTCCCGAAGCACTTGAAGGTAGTGGCGGTTAGATAGGATTCATCTCTCCCGGTGTTGGGGGTTGATGTCGTATTATGATTCGGAAAGCCATTACACAAAGTCCCTGGCCAGGGCAAGCGAAATTTACTGGTATGTGCTCCAATAGTTTCTCAGGTGTTTTGGACTACACTTCGACATGACTTATTGCGCTATTAGGGGTCTGACGTTTACCGCCCCCCTAAGCTCGATATGCGATACTCTTAGACGAACAGACCGGACTGTACGGAGATTGTCACAGATTGGCTCAGTAAAAATTCGGATGATTTTTCTCATCAGCCTTCTTATCGACAGATACATGGGTAGACATTATATGCAGCTAGTACCGCTGACGGCTTGTGGTTAAACCCACTGCCAGCGTAGTGTCGAGTCTTTAGAGTCCCACACAGAGGGTTTTCGTGCTTCGGGCGAAACGATGTAGAGGTCGTATGGTTTTACGACAGGGTTCGAACATCTATATGTACTTTTGCACGGATCATGTTCGGACGGATAATATTAGTGGGCTTTGGTTTAAGCCGGATCCTAGTATTAGATAGTTGGATTAGTTTCGCCTCATTGTATTTGTGTTTCTCGGAATACGGATACAGGTATATATATATGGATGAAGGGAATTCTTGTAATTTGTTCAAGATGGCTTCTAGAAGGAGACACCTCATTAGGGTTTTTATATTTTGATTAAACATTTATGAGGTGGAGGAAATGAGGTGTTATTTGTATGATAATTGAAGCATGGCTACTTGGTGACTCATGGTTGACTTTTGAGGCAAGGGTGGACTTAGATATTTTGAGATATTTTGTAAGATATTTGTGAGATATTTTAGGATGCCATATAGTCATAAAAATAGCCATATTCATTTATCATCATCACAAACACTCTCTCTTTCCTCAAGCTCTCTTCTTCCTCTCAAACCCTAATTGTCTCATGTGTTGAGAATCCTAGGTTTAGTGAGACCAATCTATCCATAATCGCTCTCTATTTTATCTAGGCTACTTAGATTAGGACACTAAGTACCTTAGTTACCTCATCTTAGAGGTCGAAGCTCAAGGTAGACACTCTCGGGTGGATCTTCTTCGACTCGAGGAGGCTGACGAGGAAGCGCGATCCATACACACTCCAAGGAGCTCACAAGGAGGAGGAGGACAGCAAGAACAAGAAGGACTGGTAACTTGAGGTATAACTTTCTTACATAGTAGTTAAACCTTTTAGTTATCTTATTAGTTAGGGTTTAGTATCAATCCTGGAGTTTATTCGATATTACGAAGCGTATAAAAATTGTTTTTTTGCAATCTCCGCCTCCCCGCAGACCCGCGGGGTGCGTTGCATCGACTTACAGTAAAAACAGGTTTTAGTTGGGTACTGTCCCAAGCCATATGGAGGCAGTGGGCGATTGTTGGGGATTTGTCTCTCCCAGTATAGGGAGTCGATATCGCACTGTGTTCGATTGGCCAGCACCATAAGACCTTGGCCAAAGTAATTGGGATTTACTGATAGGTAGATCAGTAGTTTCCCAGATTGGTCCTGAGCCACATCAGCACGAATTATCGGGTTATTAGGGTCTGACGTTTACCACCCTCTAGACCCGGTATACGATACTCTCAGACGAAGAGACCGGACTGTATGGAGATTCTCACAGATAGGCTCGGTAGGAATCTAGATGAGTTTGCTCGTCGACCTTCCTTTTCGATAGGTACCCGGGTAGCCGTTACGTACAGCTAGTGCCACTGACGTGCTTGTGTTTATGGATTTATCCAGTAACTTACTGCTGGCGTACTGTCGAGTCTTTAGAGTCCCATACAGAGCATTTCCCTAGTTCAGGCGAAATGATGTAATAGCCGTATTGGATACACGGGTTCCGATCGAATGATTGTACTAGTTACCCGGACTTTCGATCGAACGGTTGATAATATTAGCCGGCTCGGGATTGAGCCGGATTATTAAATCAGGTATTGATTTAATAATTTACATATATGTATTTCAATATTTATATTCTAGTATTATGTTTTTTGTGTTATTCTATCTCTTTGGGTATTCGTATTTTGATACGAATACGGATATGTATATACAGTAGAGTGTAATCCGTATTTATAAGGAAAACATTCTAGAAGGTGGACACCTCATTTTAGATTTATCCATTTATCTTTAAATGGAAAATGAGATGTAAAGGTAGTGAGGGGAGTATGGTGAGAACCATGCTTCAATAGTGTTGACAAATGAATATTCAATTCATTTGTGCAATCTATTCAAGCATGGTTGGGTTTTAATATTGGAAAAATGATTTTACAAAACCATGGTTGAGTTTTTCTCTCTCATGAGATTTTTCGTTCTCACCATTTGTTTTCACTCTCTTCACTAGCTTTCTTGAGCTCCTCCTCGTTCATCTTCAACCTCCTCTCTACAATCTCATGTGTTAAGAATCAAGAGAGGAGGTGAGATAGATACACACTTAGAACCATACACTATATCCTAGGCACTTTAGATTTTCAATCTAAAGCCTCTAGTTGCTCCACTAAACTCTTAGTATGGAGCTAGAGCCATGGACTACATCTCTCGGGTGGATCATCTTCGATGGAGAAAGACCGGTGATCAAGCTCGTTCATGGAGGTCTCAAGGAGCTAGGAAAGGCGATCAAGCTCGATCTAAGAGATCTCAAAGAGCAAGGAAAGGCGATCAAACATGTTCAAGGAGATCCCTAGGAGCAAACGAAGAGGATAGAAGACCGAAGGACACGGGTCTTTTGGTGAGACATTTCTATCATAGTAGTTAGCTCCTCTCTTGGCTTGCTAGTTTAGGTTTATGGTGGATTCTTGGACAGGTTTTTCTAGCACCAGTTTTTAAATCCTAAAAATTTTTTGTTCCGCAACGGACACAGTAGATGGTTAGGGCGCTAAGAAATCCCAATATGGTATCAGAGCCACCCCATAAACCCTTACTAGCTAGTTTAGACAAGTTTAAAATATCGATAGACGAAATTTTTCAAAATCAAAAATTCCAATGTCATGCTCGCTACCGATTTTAAAACTTGTTCAAAAAATTGTTTAGAGTACCTTAAAAATACGTGCAAGCGATTTTAGAAGGACTGAAGAAATTTGGGCACATAAGCCTTTCATAAGGCCACGAAACCGCCGCATAACATGCTTGTTGGCGGCGGTTCCGCGGTCGAAGTGGGGCCATTGTGCACCAAAATTCTTCTGGCACTCTATTATATGGAAATGTCATTTTGGGGATGTATGATTTTGGCCCAGATTTGTTTGAGTCCTGGTTAGCACTTGGGGCCAATACGGAAAAGTTTTAGTCGATCGAA
This sequence comes from Agapanthus africanus, assembly GCA_030015575.1. Lineage (NCBI taxonomy): Eukaryota > Viridiplantae > Streptophyta > Magnoliopsida > Asparagales > Amaryllidaceae > Agapanthus > Agapanthus africanus. The sequence continues at coordinate 386,296,424 of CM057349.1, read as the reverse complement.
ATCTTAAATAAGTGTTTATCAATGCATGTGTTAGTATCTGCGACCGTGAATATCATTGAACGGTATAACCCGACTAATTGCTATATGTTTAAGTAGTGGATTTGCGAACATGATATTCATGTTGATATTCTGTGACTGTGCTGATATTGTAGATGGATTGTCATGGTGGATAGCCTATGGTGCAATGGTAGTAGTAAAGTTCAAATTTATTTGTGTATTCATTATTTCGGGGCGAGCGTCCGACATGTTGACAGTCGTCTCTGCCGGATTGTATATTATTTTATTGGGGCACGACCGGGTTGAGGTCAATGTCACCATTGTACATATATTTTTATTTTCTGTACTAAGATTACCCCGCAGTGAAGTGCTCGAATAGCCGGGTTTTAGAAGGCAACCGGACCTTATCTCATGGCGTTGAGACGGAGAGGGCATTACTCTAGAATTGGCAGGCTATTCGCCGCACTTATAGGGGGTATAGGATGACCCACGGAGGGGCGCTCAAGTTAGCGGATTCCCTAAAATGCTTAGTTGCCCATTCACTTTGTTGATTGGGGTTGCCTCACTTCTGGGATTGGCGGGTAACTTTTCGCGCTCGTAGGGGTCAAAGTTTTCATTGCATGGGCCATCCACACGACCGGGAACGTCGGGTCTCATTTGCGGCTCAAATGAAACCCGAGGTTCCAAGATTATCCACCATTCTGTATTGCTTGTTGTTGATCTGTGATGTTGCTTATATTATGCCTGGGACGAATGTTATGTGTGTGTGTGTGTGTATGTATATATTTTGCACCCGCGCTAGTCCAGCCCCCACTCTGCCGTTAGTTAAGTAACCTAACGGTGCATGACGGGGCCCCGTGACGAATATGGATGGCATATACGTACATTGTATTTTTGTTCTTTTCTGGTGTGATAAGGAATTAATGTTGGATATATGTATGCCCTAGAGGCCATTATGTGATAGTGGATGTATCTATACATGTATATATATTCAGTTTGCATTCTTGCTCGACATGATAGTATGCTATCTGGTTCTTCTTTATCTGACATGTTGATTTGATCATGCTTTTATTCATTCATACATGCTGATAAAGCCCTGAGGATATCGGCTTGACTACTCTGATTATGATGGAGATCATACTAGTGGGACATCTGTAGTCTATAAGCATATCCTGGAACGTCCCTAGTCGTAGGTATATCGAGACAGGGCATTGATATACCAGAGTAGACTAGCGTATATGATACTAGACCCATACGATGGGCGATGAATGTTCCCACATTCATCGATGTTTGACATCAAGATCATATACGGGTGCTCAGTGGTGACTGGGTACACTGGACGGACTCACCGAGAACTTCTATATGGAATTATATCTATCGTCGGATAGCAGTTCTCAGGTGACACTGGTACAGGTTAGTCTGTAGACCCGAGATCGTCATAGAGCCTTGTGTGTTCTCCCACTGTACTTTGATTGCCACCCTACCACGGCTCTACTGAGTCGTGCAAACAGGTGGCCGTTGGGTACAGTCCCGAGACACACGAAGACGATGAGCGATAGGAGGGGTTTCGTCTCTCCCGGTATTGGGAGTTGATGCTGTGCTGTGCCCGACTGGTTATAACAGCAAGTCCCTGGCCAGGGCTGCTGAGATTTGCTGATAAGTGTTATCAGTAGTTTCTCGATCTGTTATAGACCATTCACCGGCACGACTTATTGAGTTATTGGGGTCGACGTGACCATCCCTAGGCTCGATATGCAGCATATCTGACGAAGAGACCGGACTGTACGGTAGTGTTGCCGGATGGCTCGACGGGAGTTATAGCAGGTTCGCTTGTTGTCTTCTGATCGCTCAATACCCGGGTGGCCATTACGTTTAGCTGACCGCTTGCGGCTTGAGGGTACTTGATATGATCATCACCCTCTGCCGGCGTATTGACGAGTCTTAGAGTCCCACAGAGGAGTTACCCAGTCCAGGCGAAACGTTGTGGTGCGCGTATGCGATATGCGCTTGCACCCGATTGAAATGTGCGTATATGATACCGTATATTAATCGGGCGGCTTGCTAATGGTCAGGTCATATGTGATATGACCGGATTAGTGAATCAAGTGTTGATTCATCATTAGTTTCTCACTACAAATCCTATCTTGTTTATTTTGGATGTATGCATGCATGTATGCATTCATTCTTGTTCATGCACATATGGATGTGCAAGCACACATGCATACATACATCATTATCATGGTTGTTTATACAATGAGAATGGTGGATATATAAGAATTACACCATGGTTATTTTTGGATTATTATTGGATTTAAATTAAAGCAAAAGGAAATGAAAAATGGGTTAAATCATTTAAGAGTTTCTACACTCTTCTAAACTCTACCATGCTCACCTAACTTTTAACCCATGGTTTATTTTCTTATTATGCTTTTAACTTAAATCAAATGATATCTTTAAATCTAACCATGGTTGGTTATGAGAAAGAAAAATATATATAGTTATTTTTCTTTTCTCTTTGAAGGATAATTCATTCTCTTCTTCACAAAAGACCACCATCTTCATCAACCTCCATGCTTTGCTCTCTAGTTCTTATAAGAGAGTAAAATACTCATAAAAATAGGTTTTTGAAGTGAGATTCCAAACCACAACATCATTCTACTCAAGTCTAACCGACTTGATTAGAGTGTTTCCTTCGGTTTTCCAAAGAAGCGAGCTTGGACGGAGTGCTCCGTGGTGGATCGTCGTGGACGCAAGGGAACTTCGAGAGGACCTCGAATCAACACCCAAGACACCAAGGAGTCTAGCAAAGGGGAGCTACAAAGGTTGTAGCCTTCAAACCCTAATCTTTTCTAGTTTAAAGTTTCCTAACCCTAATTTTCTAGGATCGATCCCTTTGCATGTTAGTTTAGCACCTTAAAAATTATAACTTTGGGTCATGTGATGCTTCTAAACACTTCATAGGGTGCTAAACAAACCTTACATTGGTATCAGAGCCGACCTAGAACATTAGGCGACGTTTTTACAAAGTGAAAACCCCGATCGGACAAAAATACGGTGTTTTTGGGTGCTCTCTGGAAATTTTCTAAAATTTGATAATTTGCAGAATTAAAAATATGTAAAAAATACAGCAGGAAAAAATAAGAGTTACGGTACAAAAATTTTCCAGTGAACAGTGATTATCGCCGCGGAAACGCGGCCTTAGCTTGCTTAGGCCGCGCTTCCGCGGCCGTACCTATGAATTGATGGATATTGTTTACACAGTAATTCATGAATCTGCTTGTTTAATTTTTTTGGATATTTTTAATCTGTATTTGGTTTTGAAAAATTCTAGAGGTGGTTTTGGACTCGTCAATTCGATCGGGATTTTCATTTCGTAGCTTTTCCGGGTAAATTAGAAAGTATTGAAGTGTTTGAACGAGTATCATTTACTCACTATTCACGGGGTTTAAATAGTTTGGAGATACGTGCAAGTCTTTTTGCGGTGGTCCCTCTAGAAGACAACAAACCTTAACTCGATTATGTGACCGTCTCGAACTGCCCTTTGAACCTTAGGGTTTGGGACAGTACGGCGTGCCACATGTGAGGCGTTGGCTTGACCCTTCTACGGCTGGACCGCCACTACTGTGTCACACTCCGGATTTTTTGAACCCTGCTCAAGTGTTGAGCTTTAGTGAATCTTGGGTGCTTGATTGTTCGTTCGAAAACTTTAATACTGTCTGTTTGTCTGGAATGTGATACAATATGTGGAATTCATATAGTTTAGGCATGAAATACGAAATATGTGATATTTCGCATTTATGATGTCTAAAGAGAATCTGGATTCCAAATATTGTAGTTTTACACTTTCTTTTCTGTGACCGTAAGTGTAGTATGTTAGATATCGCCGGTTTCGTTGCTATACATCAACGACAATCGGGGTACGCATACTTAGTTACGTTGATGATATGAGATATTATGTGTTGCTGAGATATGATGTGTAGGATTGTCGCGATCGAATAGCCGGGGGGTTTTGTGAGATGAGAGTTTTATATTTTCATTCATGTAAATTCAAATGTAATGTAATATTCTTTTATTTGGGGCACTTCCAGGTTGCGGTTGTGTCACCCGTGTTGTATATTATTTACTTTTCCGCATTAGGATGGACCCAAGGAGGGGAGCACAGGTGACCGAGTTCTGGGGTTCAGTAGGAGGCCATCTCGAGGAGTCGAGACCGGGTCTCCTAAACTCCAGAATTGGTAGGGTCACTTGCCGCTCTCGTAGGGGTCCAGGGTGTGGGCTTGGCTATTCGTCGCGACTGTGGAATCCGTATTTTCTATTCTGGCTAAATACTAAATACGGACGTCCTAGGATATCCCACGTTATATCTATGTTTCTGCTGCCTGTGTTCTGTGATATCTGAGACGAATGACATATTATTATATATATGATATATAGTAGACGTTGCTTATGTTTTACACCCGCGCTAGTCCCGTCCCGGTATGCCGTTAGTTAAGTAACCTAACGGTGCATAACGGAACATTGCGGCGAATGCGGATGGCATAAGCGTACGTGTTATTTTCGTTTCTTTTCTGTGATTGGCTTAAGGACTTAAATGATGGGATTACATTAATGTGATTAATGTAAAGAAAATAAACCTAAAAAGATGTTGTAGAATCGGATTTAAAAACCACTCGGCTATTTATGTAAAAGCTATATTTCAAAACTGCGGAGCTTAAGCCACTCCTTTTGAAAACTGTTTGATTCTACAACGATATCAAGTTCAAAGCGTTAAAGATTTTCTTAAAAATCATTCGCAACCCTCCGTCATTTTAGGAAGTAGAGTACTTAGTATTCGTGCTACGTTTGTTGACCTTAGCCAAGGCGTAGTGTACGGTAGCTAAGTGATGTCTTCCTACAAACGCATATGATGCAGATTAATTAGGATGGGCATATGACTTTGTTGACCTTAGCCAAGGGTCATGTGAACGGGTCTAATTAATCAAGAAATGACGGGTTGAGCTTGACTAGTGCTCGTGATTTGTTGACCTTAGCCAAGGTCATGAGTATTAGGGGTAAAAACTACATCGGGAATTTCAAGTGTTGAAATTTGCAATGAGATTGCATACCTTCCATATGATGGTTGGATCCCGATCCCACTGTGAGCAATAGTTGCTCCTAGGAGAGTTTTACAGTTTACAATTAGCTAACTCATTAGGTGTCTAGAAAGGTGTTAACGGGGCTCCGCCTCTGGGAAAACGAGGTTTACTCTAATTAGGTCCGTGCGAAAGCACGGGGAACCTCCCTCAAAGTACCGACACTGGCCTGGCTGAACGGTTAGCGAAGTTGTAGACTGTAATTAATCCTGGCTAGTTTTTCTTTTTAAGGTTTGAAAGAAAAACTTGATAAAAAGCAGTGGGAAACATCGATTAGACAAAATAATAAACCAATCTAATCTGTGCAAGAGCTTTCGCTGAGTGTATTCTTTTCTCTCTCTCTTAATGGCAGATACCAATGACTGGACTTAAGCTTCTACTAGATAAAAACAAACTGAATGTGACCAACTATAAAGACTGGCTAAGGAATCTGAAGATCGCCTTGACTTATGATAAAGTATCATATGTCCTCACGGCTTCAGCCCCGCCCGTCCCAGGTCCAAAATCCTCAGTTGCGGACATTGAAGTCCGCAAGACATGGGACGCTGACTGTGCCACGGCCACATGCCTCGCGCTTGCATCGATGGATAACACACATCAAAAGCAGCATGAGGACATGGACATTCACGGAATACTGCTCCATACAAAGGAGTTGTATGGGGAGCAATCCCGCGTATTACGATACGAAGCATCAAAGAAATTGTTTCAGATACGAATGGCCCCTGGCACACCAGTAGGAGACCATGTTCTGAAGATGATAGCTCTTATAGAAGAGCTTGAGGACCTTGGATGGACGATGGACAATGAACAATATATAGATATTATTCTGCAGTCCCTCCCCTCCACCTTTGCTCAATTCATAGTGAACTTCAACATGCATGGCATGGAGAAGGACCTCCCTGAACTCCTTAATATGTTAAGGAGTGCAGAGAGCACTATGAAGTTAGCAAAAACTCCCGTTATGACTATTGGACAGTCTTCCTCTTCTCGTCCGAAAGCCAAGGCCAAGGGAAAGAAAAAGAAGAAACCCACTAATCCTAAGGGCGGAGTTAAAAAGGTGAAGGGAAAGGGAAAGTCCACGGCTGGAGACCCGGGGAAAGGAGAGTGTTTTCATTGCCACAAGACAGGACATTGGAAGCGCAATTGCACGGAGTACCTAAGTCTCAAGAAGAAGCATGGTGATGCTTCTGCTTCAGGTGCGTTTGTGACTGAAAACTGTTTTTCTATAAACTCTGCTTCCTGGGTATTGGATACCGGTTCAGGTTCTCACATTTGCAATTCTATGCAGGGGCTGAGAAATAGCAAGGTTTTGAAGACAGGTGACCATACTCTCCGCGTTGGAAATGGTTCCAATGTACATACAGTCGCAGTGGGAGAGTATCACTTGGGGTTGCCATCTGGATGTATTTTGATTTTGAATCCATGTTATTTTGTACCAAGTATGCTATGTAATATAATATCCGTTTCTTTGTTGGACAATGAAGGATATAATTTTGTGTTGCAGAACAATGTTATGAACATTCACCTGAATCAAATGTTGGTTGGGTATGGTACGCTTAATAATGGAATATATGTCCTAAATCAACACACAGTTTTCAGTATACAACACACTAATAAAAGAAAACTTTCAGAATTAAATGAAGCTTTTCTTTGGCATTGTAGACTTGGTCATATTAACGAAACAAGACTAAACAAGTTACATAAAGATGGATATTTAAACTCTTTTGAATATAAATCTTATGCGACTTGCCAGTCTTGTATCAAGGGTAAAATGACCAAAACTCCGTTTACAGGACACGGAGAAAGAGCTACTCAGCTCCTTGGCCTCATACATAGTGATGTATGTGGGCCAATGTCTACACAGGCTAGAGGCGGTTTTTCATACTTCATTACATTCACCGACGATTTCTCAAGATTCGGTCATGTATTTTTATTAAAACACAAGTCCGACGCTTTCGAGAAATTCGTTGAATATAAACAAGAAGTAGAAAAACAAACCGGCTTGAGTATTAAGATGCTTCGATCAGATCGAGGTGGAGAGTATCTCAGTACAGAATTTGCAAACTTCCTAAAAGAGAATAGGATTCTCTCTCAGCTCACTCCTCCTTACACACCACAGCACAACGGTGTGTCAGAACGAAGGAATAGGACCCTATTAGATATGGTCCGGTCCATGATGAGTGACGCTGAGTTACCCGTCTCGTTTTGGGGACATGCATTGGAGACTGCAGCGTTTCTGCTAAACAGGGTTCCAACCAAAGCCGTGTCTACCACGCCATATGAGATATGGAATGGGAAGAGACCATCTCTTAAAAGAATTAAGATTTGGGGTTGCCCGGCCTATGTTAAAAAGCAGAATCCGGACAAACTCGAGACACGGTCAGTCATGTGTAACTTTGTGGGATATCCAAAGAATTCTTATGGATATCTATTCTACCACAAAGAGGAACAAAAGGTGTTTGTTTCTCAGCATGCCACATTCTTAGAAAAAGAGTTTTTCACAGACAAAGATGATGGCAAGGTGGTTGATCTAGAAGAGGTTCTGGAGACACAAACTACAAATGACGATTTGGTTGAACCGGCTGTTGCAACAGAAACTGAAGAACCTCGGCCACTCCGTAGATCTGGTAGGACTTCTCGCCCACCGGAGAGGTACTACGGTTTCCTCATTGATGGTAACGGAGAAGATTGCATCATGGATGATGATGATCCTACCAGTTTTCAGCAAGCTATCACGAGTGGCGACTCTGTGAAGTGGCTGGATGCCATGAGATCCGAAATGGAGTCTATGTACACCAACAAAGTATGGACTTTGGACGTTGTACCCCCTGGGGTAAAACCTGTAGGGTGCAAATGGATCTTTAAAAGAAAGATTGGTGTAGATGGGCAGGTGGAGACCTATAAGGCAAGACTTGTGGCAAAGGGTTTTCGTCAAAGACCAGGTTTGGACTATGACGAAACTTTTTCGCCCGTAGCCATGCTTAAATCCATTCGGATCCTACTTGCTATTGCTGCTCACTACGACTATGAAATCTGGCAGATGGACGTTAAAACAGCATTTCTAAATGGAAATTTAGAAAAATGCGTTTATATGGATCAGCCAGAGGGCTTCATTGACAGTGGGAGCAGCGAGAAAGCATGTAGATTGCTTAAATCCATATATGGGTTAAAGCAGGCATCTCGGAGTTGGAACATCTGTTTCGATGATGTTATCAAAGAGTTTGATTTCATCAAAAATCCAGATGAACCTTGTGTTTATAAGAAGGCTGTAGGAAGAGCTGTTACATTCCTCGTATTGTACGTGGATGATATTCTTCTAATAGGAAATGATATTCCTATGCTACAGTCAGTCAAATCATTCTTATCACTGAGGTTCTCCATGAAGGACCTGGGTGATGCCACATACATCCTGGGCATAAGGATCTATAGGGATAGATCCAAAAAGTTATTGGGATTGTCCCAAACCAGGTACATCAACACCATCCTAAAGAGGTTTAGTATGGAAGACTCCAAGCGGGGTGCCTTACCCGCTTGCCATGGAGTCACTCTCTCCAAGGATTCTTGTCCAAAGACCGATGAAGAGAGAGCTCGCATGAGCATTATACCTTATGCTTCGGCAGTAGGATCTATAATGTATGTGATGTTATGTACACGCCCAGATGTAGCTTATGCACTTAGTGTTGTAAGCAGGTATCAATCCAACCCATGGGAGAACCACTGGACAGCTGTGAAGAACATTCTTAAGTACTTACGAAGGACTAAAGAATTGTTCTTGGTGTATGGTAATACAGATCTCCAAATGGAGGCCTTTACCGATTCGAGCTTCCAGAGCGATAAGGATGACAGCAAATCTATCTCAGGGTTTGTATTTACCCTCAATGGAGGGGCGGTAAGTTGGAAGAGTTCCAAACAAGATACCGTTGCAGACTCTACGATGGAAGCTGAGTACATTGCTGCAAATGATGCCGCCAAGGAAGCCGTCTGGATGAAGAAGTTCGTCTCGGAGCTAGGAGTAGTTCCAACCATTATTGATCCAATACCTTTGTATTGTGATAATAATGGGGCGATGGCGTTAGCCAAGGAGCCCAGATCCCATCAGCGGTCCAGACATATCCTGAGGCGCTTTCATTTGATCCGGGAGATTGTAGATCGCCGCGAGATCGAGATTAAGAGAGTAGATACAAAGAACAACGCCGCGGATCCACTCACCAAGGCCCTCCCTCAACCACAGCATGAGCGACTTTTTGAGATGTTGGGTATGAGATACGCCAATAACTGGCCTTAGTGCAAGTGGGAGATTGTTGGATATATGTATGCCCTAGAGGCCATTATGTGATAGTGGATGTATCTATACATGTATATATATTCAGTTTGCATTCTTGCTCGACATGATAGTATGCTATCTGGTTCTTCTTTATCTGACATGTTGATTTGATCATGCTTTTATTCATTCATACATGCTGATAAAGCCCTGAGGATATCGGCTTGACTACTCTGATTATGATGGAGATCATACTAGTGGGACATCTGTAGTCTATAAGCATATCCTGGAACGTCCCTAGTCGTAGGTATATCGAGACAGGGCATTGATATACCAGAGTAGACTAGCGTATATGATACTAGACCCATACGATGGGCGATGAATGTTCCCACATTCATCGATGTTTGACATCAAGATCATATACGGGTGCTCAGTGGTGACTGGGTACACTGGACGGACTCACCGAGAACTCCTATATGGAATTATATCTATCGTCGGATAGCAGTTCTCAGGTGACACTGGTACAGGTTAGTCTGTAGACCCGAGATCGTCATAGAGCCTTGTGTGTTCTCCCACTGTACTTTGATTGCCACCCTACCACGGCTCTACTGAGTCGTGCAAACAGGTGGCCGTTGGGTACAGTCCCGAGACACACGAAGACGATGAGCGATAGGAGGGGTTTCGTCTCTCCCGGTATTGGGAGTTGATGCTGTGCTGTGCCCGACTGGTTATAACAGCAAGTCCCTGGCCAGGGCTGCTGAGATTTGCTGATAAGTGTTATCAGTAGTTTCTCGATCTGTAATAGACCATTCACCGGCACGACTTATTGAGTTATTGGGGTCGACGTGACCATCCCTAGGCTCGATATGCAGCATATCTGACGAAGAGACCGGACTGTACGGTAGTGTTGCCGGATGGCTCGACGGGAGTTGTAGCAGGTTCGCTTGTTGTCTTCTGATCGCTCAATACCCGGGTGGCCGTTACGTTTAGCTGACCGCTTGCGGCTTGAGGGTACTTGATATGATCATCACCCTCTGCCGGCGTATTGACGAGTCTTAGAGTCCCACAGAGGAGTTACCCAGTCCAGGCGAAACGTTGTGGTGCGCGTATGCGATATGCGCTTGCACCCGATTGAAATGTGCGTATATGATACCGTATATTAATCGGGCGGCTTGCTAATGGTCGGGTCATATGTGATATGACCGGATTAGTGAATCAAGTGTTGATTCATCATTAGTTTCTCACTACAAATCCTATCTTGTTTATTTTGGATGTATGCATGCATGTATGCATTCATTCTTGTTCATGCACATATGGATGTGCAAGCACACATGCATACATACATCATTATCATGGTTGTTTATACAATGAGAATGGTGGATATATAAGAATTACACCATGGTTATTTTTGGATTATTATTGGATTTAAATTAAAGCAAAAGGAAATGAAAAATGGGTTAAATCATTTAAGAGTTTCTACACTCTTCTAAACTCTACCATGCTCACCTAACTTTTAACCCATGGTTTATTTTCTTATTATGCTTTTAACTTAAATCAAATGATATCTTTAAATCTAACCATGGTTGGTTATGAGAAAGAAAAATATATATAGTTATTTTTCTTTTCTCTTTGAAGGATAATTCATTCTCTTCTTCACAAAAGACCACCATCTTCATCAACCTCCATGCTTTGCTCTCTAGTTCTTATAAGAGAGTAAAATACTCATAAAAATAGGTTTTTGAAGTGAGATTCCAAACCACAACATCATTCTACTCAAGTCTAGCCGACTTGATTAGAGTGTTTCCTTCGGTTTTCCAAAGAAGCGAGCTTGGACGGAGTGCTCCGTGGTGGATCGTCGTGGACGCAAGGGAACTTCGAGAGGACCTCGATTCAACACCCAAGACACCAAGGAGTCTAGCAAAGGGGAGCTATAAAGGTTGTAGCCTTCAAACCCTAATCTTTTCTAGTTTAAAGTTTCCTAACCCTAATTTTCTAGGATCGATCCCTTTGCATGTTAGTTTAGCACCTTAAAAATTATAACTTTGGGTCATGTGATGCTTCTAAACACTTCATAGGGTGCTAAACAAACCTTACAATTAATTGATGGGACCGCATTAATTTTGATTAATGCAAGATAAGAAACCTAAAAAATGTTGTTGGAACAAATTTCGAAAAACTGTAGTCATATTATTTCGCTTTGCATAGTGGTATTCGGTCATGAATATCCAACACCTCATTCTAGGAGGCAAGAGCCTAGATCCCTTCACGGAGAGTGACCTCTTGGGCAAAAGTTTATACTATAGATTACTCGGTTTTCTTCAAAACCACAAGTTTTCAAAAGCGGGGTCTAAACCACTCCTTTTCAAAACTACTTGGTTCCTTCAACGATATCAAGTTCATTACATTAACGGTTTTTTGTCAAAAACTAGACGTATCCCTCCGTCATTTCAGATTAGTATTACTTAGTATTCGTGCTACATATGTCGTGCTCAGCCGAGGCGTAGTGTTCGGTAGCTATGTAATATTTTTCTGTAGCATTAGATGTGATTGATTAGGACAGTCGTGCGGTCATTTTGGCTCGGTCAAGAACTCGTATGGGTGGGTTTAATTCAATCAAGATAATGACGGGTTGAACTTGACTAGGACCCCTTGATATGTTGGCTCAGTCAAGTTCACTTGGGTCCTAGCGGAAAAAACCACATCGGGAGTTTCAAATATACAAGAAACTTGCTGGTGATGCATACTTTCTTGAGTATGGTGACTAGAGTGGCTTTCATTTAGTTTATCACGCAATGATAGTTGGATCTCGATCCCCCTGATGAGTAGGATTACTCTTGGGAGATATTTTTTACTTCACAATTAGCTAACATATTAGGTGTCTAGAAAAATGTTAATAGGGCTACGCCTCTGCGGAAACGAGGTTTATTTTAATTAGGTCTATGCGAGAGAATGGGGAACCTCCCTCAGAGTACCAACACTCACCTGGATGAACGGTTAGCGAACTTGTAAAGTGTTAATGATCCCGGCTAGTTCTCCTTTTAAGGATTGAAGGAGAATTCGAGGAAACGGTGGGAGCCATCCTGGTTATATAAATTCAAAACCAATCTAATCTTGTAAGAGCACACGCTGAGTATTTCTTTTCTCTCTCTCCAGGTAGCAACCAATTCATGTCTTAATCATGATAATAAAATGTATCGCTTAACCGATCCGAATTCTTATTCGGGGCTAGGAAACGTCGGTTCGACTCTAACTTATGACAACAGTCATGAAATTGAGCAAGAAAAAAAGGATTGCATGAATTCCTTGATGACCCTAATGAAGAAGAAGCATTCTATTGCGTCTCCTTCAGGTGTTCTTATTATTGAGAACTGTTTTTCGGTCAGTCCTACCTCCTGGATAATAGATACCGGATCAGGATCTCATATCTGTAATTTATTGCAGGGACTAAGAAAAAGTAGTATGGTTAGACCTGGTGATATATCCCTCAGAGTAGGGAACAGAGCACAAGTTGATGCTGCTGCCGCTGGTGAATATCACCTAGCGTTGCCAAATGGCAATATTATGATTTTGAACAATTGCTACTATGTACCTTCCATGGTTTGCAACATCATATCAGTTTTTTTACTTGATAAAGATGGATATAACTTTGTTCTTAATAGAAATATCATGAACATTTATCTTGATAAGATATTGGTTGCAGAAGGTACACTATGTAATGGTATCTATGTTCTAAATCAAAACACAGTTTTCAATATACAAAATACATGCAAGAGAAAAAGTTCAAAAGCAAACGAATCCTACTTATGGCATTATAGACTTGGTCATATCAGAGAGAAAAGACTGAGTAAGTTGCATAAGGATGGATATTTGAATACGTTCGAATTTTCATCTTATGAAACTTGTCAGTCTTGTCTCAAGGGAAAAATAACCAAATCTCCGTTCATCGGACACAGAGAAAGAGCAGCAAAGCTCTTAAGACTCATACACAGTGATATGTGTGGTCCAATATCTATACATGCAAGGGGTGGGTTCTCATACTTCATCACATTCACTGACAATCTCTCTAGGTTAGGATATGCGTATCTTATGAAACACAAATCTGAAGATTTTAAGAAATTCAAAGAATACAGAAATGAAGTAGAGAACCAGACTGATAAAAGTATCAAGATCCCCCGATCTGATAGAGGAGGGGAGTACTTAAGCACGGAATTCCTAGAATACCTAAAAGAGAATGGAATTCTCTCTCAGCTTACTCCTCCGTATACACCACAGTACAATAGTGTATCGGAGTGTAGGAATCATACCCTTTTGGATATGGTTCGCTCCATGATGAGTAGTGCTGAGTTGCCTCTTTCATTTTGGGGACATGCGCTTCAAACAGCGGCATACCTATTGAATGATGTTTCATCCAAGTCTGTGCCTAAAACTCCATATGAAATATGGAGTGGAAAAAGACCATATCTTAAACGTATTAAGATATGAGGTTGTCCGGCCTATATTAAGGTACAAAATCCGGATAAACTTTAGGCACGTTCAGTTTTATGTAAATTTATGGGATATCCAAAACATTCGTTTAGATATCTATTCTACCACACCGAGAAACAAAAGGTGTTTGTTGCTCGCCACGCCACCATTTTAGAATGGCAATTTCTTGCAAAAGAAATTAGTGGGAGCAGGGTAGAACTGGAAGAAATTCTGGAACCACAAACTCAAACTGAAGAATTGGTTGAACCTCAAGATTCAATAACCCCAGACGAATCTCAGCCACTCCGTAGATCTAGTAGGATTTCTCATCCGCCCGAGAGATACTACGGTTTTCTTATAGACGGGGATCGAGAGGTTTGCATCTTGGAAGAGGATGATCTTACTATTTTCAAGCAAGCCATTATCAGTAGAGACTCTAATAAATAACTGGATGCTATGCAATCCGAAATGGAGTCCATGTACACCAATAAAGTGTGGACCTTGGATATTGCTCCACCTGGGGTAAAACCCGTTGGATGCAAATGGATCTACAAAAGGAAATTTGGTGTAGATGGACAAGTGAAACCTATAAGGCTGGACTTGTTGCAAAAGGTTTTCATCAAAGACTAGGTGTGGACTATGACGAAACATTTTCTCTAGTGGCTATGTTCAAACCCATTCAAATCCTACTTGCCATTGTTGCCTTCCATGACTATGAAATCCGGCAGATGGACGTAAAAATGGCTTTTCTAAACGGAAGTTTGGAAGAGTGCGTTTATATGGATCAGCCGGAAGGTTTTGTAGACAGTGGGAGCAGCGGAAAGGTGTGCAGGTTGCTTAAATCCATTTATGGATTAAAGCAGGCATCGCGGAGTTGGAACATCTGTTTTGATGAAACGGTCAAGGAATTTGACTTCATCAAAAACGAAGATAGGCCTTGTATATATAAGAAGATTGTAGGACGAATTGTCATATTCCTAGTCTTGTACGTGGATGACATTCTTTTGATAGGAAATGATATTCCTATGCTACAATCGATCAAGTTGTTCTTGTCACAAAGGTTCTCCATGAAAGACTTGGGTGATGCCTCGTACATTCTGGGGATTAAGATCTATAAAGATAGATCTAAGAGGTTATTGAGACTTTCGTGGTCCAGATACATAGAGATCGTACTAAAGAGATTTAGTATGGAAGATTTCAAGCGCGGTAATATACCTGCATTGCACGGAATTGCCCTCTCCAAAGAGATGTCTCCCAAGACTGATGAGGAGAGAGTTCGCATGAGCATTATACCCTATGCATCGGCGGTAGGATCTATAATGTATGCGATGCTATATACCAGACCAGAAGTAGCTTACGCGCTTAGCATGGTGAGACGGTATCAATCAAACCCAGGTGAGAACCACTGGACAGCAGTGAAGAACATTCTTAAGTACCTGAGAAGTACTAAAGAATTGTTCCTGGTGTTCGGTAATAGGGACCTCCAGGTGGAGTCCTTTACCGACTCGAGCTTCCAGAGTGACAAGGATGACAGCAAGTCTGTCTCGGATTTTGTGTTTACCCTCAACGGAGGGACGGTCTGTTGGAAGAGTTACAAACAGGACACTGTCGCAGACTCGACGATGGACGCTGAATACATTGCTGCCAATGATGCCGCAAAGGAAGCAGTCTTGATTAAGAAGTTCATTACTGAACTTCAGGTGGTTCCATCTATTGTTAATCCAATACCTTTGTATTGTGACAACAATGGAGCTATGGTTTTAGCACAGGAACCAAGGTCCCATCAGAAATCCAGACACGTCTTGAGGCGGTATCACCTGATCAGGGAGATCGTTGATCGCCGGGAGATCGAGGTGCGGAGAGTGGACACAAAAGACAACACGGCGGATCCATTCACCAAGGCCCTTCCTCAAACACAATTCGAGAGACTATTTAAGACGTTGGGTATACGATACGCCAACAACTGGCCCTAGTGCAGACGTGGGGTACTCGGTACACTAATATATGGCCTTAGTGCAAGTGGGAGATTGTTGGATATGTATGCCCTAGAGGCCATTATTGTATATGTATACATGTGGATGCTTGGACATATGTATGTACAGGACAATCTTGCTCGATATGATAGTATGCTATTTGGTTTGTTTTTATCTTAACATGTACGTATGTTTTACTTGTTATTACATATCATTTATACATGTTGATAAAGCCCGTAGGATCATTGCTTAACTACCTGCGTTGTGATGGCGATCATACTTATGGGAGCTGGGTAGTCAATAAGCACATCCTTAAAGTGTCCCTAGTCGTAGGAGTATCGAAACTAGGCATCGATATTCCGGAGTAGACTAGTGTATACATTTCTAGAACCCGACGAGGGGCGATGGTTAGTCCCGTAGCCATTGGTCTTTCGCACCTAAAATCGTATACAGGTGCTCACTGGGAGTGAGTACACTGGACGAACTCGCCGATAACTTCTAGATGGTACTGTACCTATCATCAAATAGCAGTTCTCAGGTGGCATGAGTACAGGTTAGTCTTCAAACCTGAGATCGTCATTTGTCTCGTGTGAGTTCCTACTGTACTTTGATTACTACCCTACCACGGCTCTACTGATGTCACGACCCAAAATTGGCCCGTGACGGCCCTAGTACTACGCAACGCCCTAAGACGTAACGTAGTAAAAGAAAGCCAAAACCCAGAAATCTAAACCATAAAAATACGGAAAAGATAATATAAGTTTTTGAAACATTTGAAATCGCAACCCAAATTCTTTAAAAGTCCTACTTTATTTCTTTAAAATTTTAGCAACACCCTTTTTTTGTAAAAACTAACCAAGATGAATGCAATACAAAAATATGACGATGTAGCGAAGAAATAAAGACAATAGAGAGAAAGCTGTATATAAAAGACAACAAATCCACAAATAATATACAGTAACGTCCTCACCAAGTCTCTAAGTCAACAACATAATAGTAGATGGAGAGTACAAGATACAACGAATGTACAATACAAAATACAGATGACCACCAAAACCCACCTAAGCGAAATAGTACCGTGAGTTGATGCGGTATCTGTAGCAAAAGATGATAGCTGAAAAGCTGAATAGCCTGCCTCGACTACTCTGGGAAACAACCTGAAACACCTGTGGCACAACGGGGGTGAGTTTCCAACTCGTGAATAAAATATAACATATGCAAGTAATCGCAGGAATGTACGTACAGCATGAATCTAAGATATGCGATTACAGTAATAACATGTCATGCAAATGCTGAATAAAGGAAAGTACACTAGCAGGTACAATCAATATGTGAAGCAATAGTAACATGAAAATAATATGCAATAACCATGCAATAGGGATATGAGAATGTGAATGTGCAACTATCATAAGAGTACACTAACAGGTACTACCAATATATGAATCTGTGCATAGAATAGATAAGTGTGAGGTATGGGGTGGAATATGTCATTTCCACGGAAACCTGACATCGTGGCAGGATCACAATCCATCAAGACACTCAAATCCACAATTCCTCAAATCAGCCTCCAAACTGGGCTCTAACATCATATAAGTCTCACATCACCTCAATGTACAATATCGAATAGCTCTCCTATATCTCGAATGTACTAATCAACAATCTCTTTCATATCCAATATCCAATCTTAATGAATCACCTATATCCCAAGTCGAATCTCAAGTAAGTTTCTAACATCCTAAAGGTATATATATTTGCAGAAATAAATATGATGGGGGCAATACACATATATTAGCGTCCCATTCCACTAATATTGGTGTAAGGATATATATAACAACGGCTAATCCCCTGTTATATATACAAAGGTATTAAAAGAAATATCATGAAAACAATGTGCCAAGTATCGACACAAAAATCCTGATAGGTACGTATCATACGCTGTTCCGAAAGCACGAGTGCCTAGCTCTGACCCTCGCCTTTCGACGTATGCATATGTGCATGACTCCCAACGGTGTCTCCATGACCCCCGCCGAGTCATTGGTACTGTCACCGGATGGTATGGTTCCCCTGCCAGGCTCATCGGCTCATAGCACATCGACATCCCTTTCTTGCCCCGGGGTACCTCCGGACCCCACCATGTACCCTCTACGGCCTCGACGCCTCCTCGTAGGGGTATATATAATCAGCACCGATAAAACTCATGGTGGATGCGCAAATATCATATCAAGGAAACCGGGTTTTTCAATGTATGCATAATTTCATGAACTCCCGCGGTTCCCAAATCCAGAAAACATCATGTAAAATCCAAATAATAATGCGTAATCCAGGAATAAACATATGCGATATATCTGAAATGCGAGCATATGAATGAGAATATGTAGCTGAAACCAGATGTATGCGAAACCAAAAAGGTACAGCTAAGTAACATCAGTAAAGGTAAATATGTGACACCCACCGAAAATGTGTGTAACATACAGATGTAGCAATGTATAGGTACCTACCTATAAGAACTGATGTCGTATACCCCCCCTGGGTATAACTAAAATATATAGGATATCCCCCCGGTATAAGTAAAATGTGTGCAAGGTATACCTGTAGCTGTATCGTAAGGTGTATATGTACCTATCACTAAAGGTATGATGCACTATAGGTATACCGATAAGCTAGATGTCATGTGTGACAAGCAATAGTATCTATAATGGTTAGTGTGTGACATGGCAATTATTGACGGTGTGTGTGTAGCATACAATCCGTGCTCGTGCGACATGAACCGTCAATAATGTGTGCAGTGCCCTATGGCTACTAGTCACAGTACAACTATATCTAAGAAAATAGGTGAAGGCGCAATTCTAACAATGACGTAGAATGTGCGACAAGTATTAGAATCCTAGCCCAGACACATAACGCCATGCGGGTGATTCCCCTGTAGATGTTAAATCTACTCACCTACGCTCCACGCTAGGTGAATCCTACCATCTGCTCTCCCCTGTAGCAGTGTCCGTTGTCCCTGCCTGCAAACCTGCAAATAAGACATGGAAATCATATATAAGCAAAATATTCCGCAAAACGCGATATCGAACCAAAACGAGAAACTCGCGTCGCGAACTAAACGCGTGTGTGCACGATACGCTAAAACGTGTGTGTACGCGTCTAAAACCATCGCGACACGCCGCGATACGCTGGATCACAGAACTCTCTCACGTATCGCGCGTATCGCGCAAACACAACAAACACCAAATACGATATATAGTCCCAGATTTTCCTACAGGCCAAATCTTACAAAACTAGACATGCCAAAGAACTAGACAACACTGCAGACAACCCTAGCCAAGACCCCAACACCCCAGTCCCCGACTTGGCCGCAAATTGCGGCCAAACCTAATAAAACTGCGGCCTGGGTAGAGAATTAGGGGGTCGTGCTCAGGTGGTGGTATCTAGACCTAGTGTACATGCTCCAGTTTGCTCAATTTTGTTCTGTAGGGTCCGGGTCAAAAGCAGATCTCAGAAGCCCAATATATCGCTTTAAAATCACCAATTTGCATAAAAAGCAAACCCTATGGTATTTTAGTGTAATCTGGGTTAAACTCAGTTAAAGTAACCCTAATAACACTAAAGCAGGTTAGGTTAGCTAACACAATCAACACTTAATCAACATTCCACATAAACACCATAATCTAGCACTAAACTAACAATTTAACACAAACCGACACTAAACCATACAAGCTAAGCAAACTAGGAAATTGGGTCAAGGAAATATACCCTATAAGATCCTAGAAAGCAGGTGAAGAAGTGTATGGGGGAAGAAGTGCGCTGCTGCAAGTGCTGGGGCTGCTGCTACTGTTGATGATGCTGTCTGCTGCTGCTGCTAATGGAGCTGCTGTTGTTTCTGTTGTTGCTGAAGCTGCTTCTGGGGCTGCTGCTGCTCTCTGCAGGTGAGTGTGTGTGTGTTTGTGAGAGATAAATGAGAGAATGAGTGAGAAATGAGAGAACACACAAAACCCCTCCCATTCCCTTTCTCTTTCTTCATTTAAAGAAGCATGGCTTGGGCCATGTAGCACCATGCTTCTCTCTCTCAAGTCAACACTTTAAATCATTTTAAAACCTTTTTCAAATTCATTTTCATTTTAAAACAACCATGAACAATACAACCATAACACTTAAACAATAAGTAAAACTAGATTAAGAAATGGTTAAACCCCAAATTAATACCCTAGTTATCATGCACAAGTGTGTGTGTGCCTAGAAAATTTCTAATAAAATACTCATAAAATAGGATAAAATACTTCAAAACCAATTTGGTAAACTTTTTATTAAAAACTATATATATAAAATATAATTAGCTACAAAACACATTCTAAGGTGTTACAATCTCCCCCCTTAAAAGAAATTCATCCCCGAATTTAAAAATATACTGCTACTCGTACCTTCAAAGAGAAGACTACAAATCTCAAATCTCGCTCGCAGCCTCCCCAGTGACTATCTCACTATACGGCTACATCCAAGAAAACCCTCCACAGATAGAAAGACCCTTGACCGATGTTCCTCCACCTGCTGAGCCATTAACACAATTGGCTGCTGGTGAACGAAAGATCGCGTTTAAGCTAAATGGTCTGGTGCTAAATCATGTGAGAAAGGTCAAGAAAGTAATTGTAGAGTATCATCACAAGGAATACGGGGTGAAAATCCAATAATCTGGGCGGAAGTGCCAAATTAAAGGCGACGAACTAACTCGCTTATAGGATCTTAAAAGGACCTAAATCCTGGGACAAGCTTCCCAAAATCCAACACGTCATTCATCGGAAAGTCCGTAGGAATATATGATCTGTCCCTGCGATCTTGAGTCTATGACCAACACAGTCGGCATAAGACCTCTATTTGCGCTGGGCTACTCTCATCCTGACCTGAACAACCGGATCATCTCCGAAGTCTCTAGACTAGCTGGGGTCCAAAATCCTACTTACGCAGAGTCAGAAAAACAACAGGCTGGCGATCGACACGACCTAACCCCTAAACCTATAGGTGGCCAATTGGAGTGTCTCCTGATAACAGCTATCGAAGGAGAAACCTAACGATGGCGAGTGGCGATCCCCAACCGCTGACAACAATCAAAACAAACACACAACTTAACAAAGAACAACTGAGCAAACTGAGTATAACCGGATGACAAGAATCTGAATGGAGTCACGCCCTGACTAAACTTGAGTAGAAACCATAACGAAATTCGTGGAGATCTGCTCCCACTCCTACTTCGGAACGGTTAAAGATTGCAACTCTCCAGCCGGCCTCAGATGCTCGACCCAAGCACATAATAAGACAGACACCTTGAAACGAAACCTGAAACTTCTCTTTACATCCCTATCCACCCGTAACTATCTCACTAGTTACACTAAATGTTGGTGGGACTTGAATGCATATAGAGTTTTGACAGATGTGCATGTTCTAGGATTTCACGTTTCTACCCGATGATATCAGGTACACAAACGCGTCCCTAACTTAGCACACCATTGTCACAATCAAGGTCTCCAAATCATTACCCAGCCGAGTATGCTCAAGTATCACTGACGAATGAGCATCGGCGGGCAGTGTCTCGCGAAAACGATTTAAGGAAAGTGGTCGGGCGCGGACATGAGCAAGCTGTCCCCTTCGTAGAGACGAACTTAAGCTGTACTCAACGATCACACAAGAACTGTAAATCTGCAAAAGACTATCAAAACAATCCAAATCCACTGCAGGAAGATGTACATTAGCTCTGGTGGTCCGTGAAAATCTGACATGACTCTCGAATAGATAGTGTCTCCAAATCTCCAACGCAAAACCACCGCGGCCATTTTCAGATCATGAGTGGAATATCCTTCTCGTACTTCCTCCAAATGTAGGGAAGCAAAAGCGATGACTCTGTAGTGTCACCTCAGTACACACTCGAGCCCACTCAAGAAACATTACAGTTAAACAACAAAGTCGCCCGAACCAAAAGCAAAGAAAGAACTGATGCAGTTGTTAACCGAATCTCCAACTGCCGAAAACTCCGTACACATGCCTCAGTCCACAGAAAAGAAACCTCCCTTCCGGTCCATTCAGTCGACGGTGCAGCACTACTTTAGCAATCCTGCATGAAACGGCGGTAAAACCTGCTAAGCCCAACAATCTGCGGATCTCCGTCCAGCACACAAGTCTGGGCCTAAGCTGTACGGTAACGATCTCCCTCGGAACCATATGAAACCGTCTCCCGTGACTACAAGACCTAGGAGTCAAACAACACAAGCCTGAAGAAACACTCCGAGAATCTAGCAAACTGCTAGTACTCTCCCAGTATCTGCATAACAAATCCTCAAGTGCTACAACTGTCCCTCAAGACACATTAAGTAGACCAGAATGTCGTAAATAACACAACAAAAACTGGTTGAGGAACGGCCTGAAGAAATCTGGTTCATCATATCTACGAATGCTGCTAGGGCATCAGTGAATCCAACGACTCACAAAAACACACAAAGCCCGTAGCACGCACAAGGCAGTCTTCGGAATGCCATCATCCCGAATCCGCAATAATGATGACCTGATCCCGAACAAACTTAGAAGATGTCTCGCACTCTGGAGCTGATCGAAGAAATCGTCAATGCGAGGTAAGGGATACCTATTCGCACCGTAAGCCGGTTCAATTAACGATCCGTCGATACGCAACCCTAAACTGCCGTCTTTCTCCTTGACGAACAGAAATAGGAGCCTCCTAATGCGAAGCACTCAGACGCACAACACTCCCCAAACCACAACTCTGCAGCTGATCCTTAAGCTCCCCAAGCTTCGCCGGCTTATCCGGAACAACGTCGGAAAAACTCTCGCACGAAAGGAACCCAGTCCAACAATCCCGCTGTGGCTCCGGTATCACGAATGAACGCCAAGAATCCACGACATCTCCTCAGAAGCCGACTAGCGAAAAAAGGCTGAATTCAAGCTGTGAGAGGCGGCACAATTATCCACCTGCACAACAAGAACTGACCTGCCGGGAAAACAAACTTGACTGTTTCCTCACAGTAGTCCACAGACGCCTAGCACGTAGTTAACCAGTCCGTGCCCAGGAGAACGTCAAACCCAACATCTCTAGAAGGATCGAAACGATGGACGAATCTCTATCTCCTATCCGATTGGCACACAACTGAAATACGTGTCGCGCAACAAAAGAATCGCCGACAGAAGTTAACACAACTACGACTAATCTACCTAACCACGGTACAAGTATGAAAAACAAACGAATACATCAAAGAACATATAAATTAAGGGTACCTGAAAACTCCACATTGGACGTCTGCGCGACCCGCTGAGTAGAAGCAAACTCCTATGTCTGCCCTCTACTCGCAGCTGGATGAACTCCTCTGGTAGACTGAGCCCTCTGAGCGAACCTTCCATGTCCATGGCCTCTCTGAGTACGATCCTGGTGCCGTGCTGAGGAACAATCCCTGACGAAGTGCTGAAGGCTTCCGCATCGAAAACATCCATGCGCTGACTGCTGACCATCCTGGGGATGAGAGCTGAACGACTGTCCTCATCCTAAGCCTCTGCTACTCCCGCGACGGCCACGAAATCTGTCTCGACGACCAAACCTCTACCTCTGGGCTGGTACGCTGGTACGAGTCTCCCACTGTCCTGGAACTCTATGAGCCTCTGGAATATGCGCCTCATCAACTGGAGCTGCAACCACTGGTGCTATGTAGGTGACGGACTGCTGCATGCTGATCGCAAGTGACAACTGAGTAACAGGGGTGACAACCTCCTGTCGTAGCTCCCGAACGATATCAACCAATGAACTCATCGTCTGGCGGAAGTCCTACATCTCTGCCAAAAGTCTATCAATAGTATATGTCGTAGGCTGTTCCGTCTGCACCTGTGCAACTAAAGTGCCATCCTGGTCAGTACTCATCTCACCCGAGTCAACTCTGACCTCGGCCCTCGCTGCATCACTCTGAGTCCCCATAGTCATCGGCGGCAAGGCTATAAATAGATATAAGATTCGATGAGAATAAGGAATCGAATCTCAAGGATATGAATCATCAAGGAAGGAATGTCAAGCAATTTGTACTTAGGTCACTTAAGGCGAAGTACCGTATCGTGGGTATGCTGCAGACATACACACACTACGTTACTCTGCTTAAGTTACCTACTCCATCATACTAAGGTCATCCTACACTCCGAAAGGTAAAATCTAGCGTTCTGATACCAACTTTGTCACGACCCGAAATTGGCCCGGGACGGCCCTAGTACTACGCAACGCCCTAAGACGTAACGTAGTAAAAGAAAGCCAAAACCCAGAAATCTAAACCATAAAAATACGGAAAATATAATATAAGTTTTTGAAACATTTGAAATCGCAACCCAAATTCTTTAAAAGTCCTACTTTATTTCTTTAAAATTTTAGCAACACCTCTTTTTATAAAAACTAACCAAGATGAATGCAATACAAAAATATGACGATGTAGCGAAGAAATAAAGACAATAGAGAGAAAGCTGTATATAAAAGACAACAAATCCACAAATAATATACAGTAACGTCCTCACCAAGTCTCTAAGTCAACAACATAATAGTAGATGGAGAGTACAAGATACAACGAATGTACAATACAAAATACAGATGACCACCAAAACCCACCTAAGCGAAATAGTACTGTGAGTTGATGTGGTATCTGTAGCAAAAGATGATAGCTGAAAAGCTGAATAGCCTGCCTCGACTACTCTGGGGAACAACCTGAAACACCTATGGCACAACGGGGGTGAGTTGCCAACTCGTGAATAGAATATAACATATGCAGGTAATCGCAGGAATGTACGTACAGCATGAATCTAAGATATGCGATTACAGTAATAACATGTCATGCAAATGCTGAATAAAGGAAAGTACACTAGCAGGTACAATCAATATGTGAAGCAATAGTAACATGACAATAATATGCAATAACCATGCAATAGGGATATGAGAATGTGAATATGCAACTATCATAAGGGTACACTAACAGGTACTACCAATATATGAATCTGTGCATAGAATAGATAAGTGTGAGGTATGGGATGGAATATGTCATTTCCACGGAAATCTGACATCGTGGCAGGATCACAATCCATCAAGACACTCAAATCCACAATTCCTCAAATCAGCCCCCAAACTGGGCTCTAACATCATATAAGTCTCACATCACCTCAATGTACAATATCGAATAGCTCTCCTATATCTCGAATGTACTAATCAACAATCTCTTTCATATCCAATATCCAATCTCAATGAATCACCTATATCCCAAGTCGAATCTCAAGTAAGTTTCTAACATCCTAAAGGTATATATATTTGCAGAAATAAATATGATGGGGGCAATACACATATATTAGCGTCCCATTCCACTAATATTGGTGTAAGGGTATATATAACAACGGCTAATCCCCTGTTATATATACAAAGGTATTAAAAGAAATATCATGAAAACAATGTGCCAAGCATCGACACAGAAATCCTGATAGGTACGTATCATACGCTGTCCCGAAAGCACGAGTGCCTAGCTCTGACCCTCGCCTTTCGACGTATGCATACGTGCATGACTCCCAACGGTGTCCCCATGACCCCCGCCGAGTCATTGGTACTGTCACCGGATGGTATGGTTCCCCTGTCGGGCTCATCGGCTCATAGCACATCGACATCCCTTTCTTGCCCCGGGGTACCTCCGGACCCCACCATGTACCCTCTACGGCCTCGACGCCTCCTCGTAGGGGTATATATAATCAGCACCGATAAAACTCATGGTGGATGTGCAAATATCATATCAAGGAAACCGGGTTTTTCAATGTATGCATAATTTCATGAACTCCCGCGGTTCCCAAATCCAGAAAACATCATGTAAAATCCAAATAATAATGTGCAATCCAGGAATAAACATATGCGATATATCTGAAATGCGAGCATATGAATGAGAATATGTAGCTGAAACCAGATGTATGCGAAACCAAAAAGGTACAGCTAAGTAACATCAGTAAAGGTAAATATGTGACACCCACCGAAAATGTGTGTAACATACAGATGTAGCAATGTATAGGTACCTACCTATAAGAACTGATGTCGTATACCCCCCTGGGTATAACTAAAATATGTAGGATATTCCCCCGGTATAAGTAAAATGTGTGCAAGGTATACCTGTAGCTGTATCGTAAGGTGTATATGTACCTATCACTAAAGGTATGATGCACTATAGGTATACCGATAAGCTAGATGTCATGTGTGACAAGCAATAGTATCTATAACGGTTAGTGTGTGACATGGCAATTATTGACGGTGTGTGTGTAGCATACAATCCGTGCTCGTGCGACATGAACCGTCAATAATGTGTGCAGTGCCCTATGGCTACTAGTCACAGTACAACTATATCTAAGTAAATAGGTGAAGGCGCAATTCTAATAATGACGTAGAATGTGCGACAAGTATTAGAATCCTAGCCCAGACGCATAACGCCATGCGGGCGATTCCGCTGTAGATGTTAAATCTACTCACCTACGCTCCACGCTAGGTGAATCCTACCATCTGCTCTCCCCTGTAGCAGTGTCCGTAGTCCCTGCCTGCAAACCTGTAAATAAGACATGGAAATCATATATAAGCAAAATATTCTGCAAAACGCGATATCGAACCAAAACGAGAAACTCGCGTCGCGAACTAAACGCGTGTGTGCACGATACGCTAAAACGTGTGTGTACGCGTCTAAAACCATCGCGACACGCCGCGATACGCTGTATCACAGAACCCTCTCACGTATCGCGCAAACACAACGAACACCAAATACGATATATAGTCCCAGATTTTCCTACAGGCCAAATCTTACAAAACTAGACATACCAAAGAACTAGACAACACTGCAGACAACCCTAGCCAAGACCCCAACACCCCAGTCCCCAACTTGGCCGCAAATTGCGGCCAAACCTAATAAAACTGCAGTCTGGGTAGAGAATTAGGGGGTCGTTCTCAGGTGGTGGTATCTAGACCTAGTGTACATGCTCCAGTTTGCTCAATTTCAAAAGCAGATCTCAGAAGCCTAATATATCGCTTTAAAATCACCAATTTGCATAAAAAGCAAACCCTATGGTATTTTAGTGTAATCTGGGTTAAACTCAGTTAAAGTAACCCTAATAACACTAAAGCAGGTTAGGTTAGCTAACACAATCAACACTTAATCAACATTCCACATAAACACCATAATCTAGCACTAAACTAACAATTTAACACAAACCGACACTAAACCATACAAGCTAAGCAAACTAGGAAATTGGGTTAAGGAAATATACCCTATAAGATCCTAGAAAGCAGGTGAAGAAGTGTATGGGGGAAGAAGTGCGTTGCTGCAAGTGCTGGGGCTACTGCTGCTACAGCTTCTGCTGCTGTTGATGATGCTGTCTGCTGCTGCTGCTAATGGAGCTGCTGTTGTTTCTGTTGTTGCTGAAGCTGCTTCTGGGGATGCTGCTGCTCTCTGCAGGTGAGTGTGTGTGTGTGTGTTTGTGAGAGAGAAATGAGAGAATGAGTGAGAAATGAGAGAACACACAAAACCCCTCCCATTCTCTTTCTCTTTCTTCATTTAAAGAAGCATGGCTTGGGCCATGTAGCACCATGCTTCTCTCTCTCTCAAGTCAACACTTTAAATCATTTTAAAACCTTTTTCAAATTCATTTTCATTTTAAAACAACCATGAACAATACAACCATAACACTTAAACAATAAGTAAAACTAGATAAAGAAATGGTTAAACCCCAAATTAATACCCTAGTTATCATGCACAAGTGTGTGTGTGCCTAGAAAATTTCTAATAAAATACTCATAAAATAGGATAAAATACTTCAAAACCAATTTGGTAAACTTTTTATTAAAAACTATATATATAAAATATAATTAGCTACAAAACACATTCTAAGGTGTTACAAGTGAGCGTGCAAACAGATTTAAGTTGGGTACGGTCCCGAGCCACATGGAGGCAGTGAGCGATTGTTGGGGATTCGTCTCTCCCGGTATAGGGAGTTGATATCGCATTGTGTTCGATTTGCCAGCACCATAAGATCTTGGCCAAGACAGTTGGGATTTTCTGATAAGTTGACCAGTAGTTTCCCGGATTGGTCCTGAGCCATATCAGCATGAATTATCGGGTTATTAGGGTCTAACATTTACCACACCCTAGACCCGGTATGCGATACTCATAGACGAAGAGACCGGACTGTACGAAGATTGTCACAGATAGACTCGGTAGGGATCCGGATGAGTTTGCTCGTCGGCCTTCCTTTTCGACAGGTACCCGGGTAGCCGTTACGTACCGCTAGTACCGTTGGCGTGCTTATGGTTATGGATTTATCTAGTAACTCACTGCCGGCGTACTGTCGAGTCTTTAGATTCCCATACAGAGGGTTTTTCTGGTTCAGGCGAAATGATGTATTAGCCGTATTGGATATGTGCAGGGCTCTGATCGATTGATTGTACTAGTTACCCGGACTTTCGATCGGACGGTTGATAATACTAGATGGCTCGGGATTGAGCCGGATTATTAAATTAGGTATTGATTTAATAATTTACATATATGTATTTCGATATGTATATTCTAGTATTATGTTCTTTGTGTTATTCTATCTCTTTGGGTATTCGTATTTTGATGTGAATACAGGTATGTATATACAGTAGAGTATAATCCGTATTTATACAGAAAACATTCTAGAAGGTGGACACCTCATTTTAGATTTATCCATTTATCTTTAAATGGAAAATGAGGTGAAAAAGTGGTGGTGGGAGTATGGTGAGAGCCATGCTTCAATAGTATTGACAAATGAATTTTCAATTCATTTGTGCAAACTATTCAAGCATGGTTGAGTTTTAATATTTGAAAAATGATTTTACAAAACCATGGTTGATCTTTTTCTCTCTCATGTATTTTCATTATTCTCACCATTTGCTTCACTCTCCTCATTAGTTTTCATGAGCTCCTCCATCTTCATCTTCAATCTCCTCTCTACAATCTCATGTGTTGAAAATCAAGAGAGGAGGTGAGATAGATACACACTTAGAACCATACACTACATCCTAAACACTTTAGATTAGCAATCTAAAGTCTCTAGTTGCTTATTGTGGAGCTAGAGCCATGGACTACATCTCTCGAGTGGATCATCTTCGACGGAGGAAGACCAATGATCAAGCTCATTCATAGAGGTCTCAAGGAGTTAGGAAAGGCGATCAAGCTCGATTCAGGAGATCTCAAGGAGCAAGAAAAGGCGATCAAACATGTTCAAGGATATCCCTAGGAGCAAACGAAGAGGATAGAAGACCGAAGGACACAGGTATTTTTGTGAGACATATCTATCATAGTAGTTAGCTCTCCTCTTTGCTTTCTGGTTTAGGTTTATGGTAGATTCTTGGACGGATTTTTCTAGCGCCTGTTTTTAAACCCTAAAAATTTTTGTTCCGCAACGGCCACGGTAGATGGTTAGGGCACTAAGAAATCCCAACACATACATATGTCTAAGCATCCACATGTATACATATACAATAATGGCCTCTAGGGCATACATATCCAACAGCCACGTGCACGGTCTCGATGGATGTGGGGACGTCGGTCTCCCCTGGAATCAGGTGACCTGACCGACGTCTCCTCAGGGGGCGAAAGAGCGTGGCAGGCGTTGAAGCGACGGCCCGGTCTCCCCTGAGATCTCGGTGTCGAACTATCCGGCCCCAACGAGTCATGGAATCATTCCTCGTATAGGGGTCATGACTGCCTGAATCGGCACGCCGGTGTTCGGTGGCATCGAGATGGGCATGAGCGAGGTCGAGGTCCTGAGTGCGCCCCTCCATCGTCCCACGCACCTCGTCTTTCCGGGGAGTGGGGATAGCGATTTTGTGGGCATGGCCGACCTGTAAGTCGATGCTGCATACCCCACACACTTGTAGGGAGGCGGAATTTACAAAAAACAATTTTTTCATACCATGCAACACCGACTTTAATTTCAGGATGTTTATGGAAACATTAACTAGTTATTCTTCTTGGAGGTTTAACTAATCGGTAAGAGTTTTATACCTCTTTATTACTCGTCCTTCGGGTCTTCTTCTCCTCCTCTCCTTAAGCTCCTCGAAGATCCGGATCGCGCTTGATCGTCGGCCTCCTCGTGTCGAAGATGATCTACTTGAGAGTCTATATTTCAAGCTCC
The DNA here is from genome assembly GCA_030015575.1 of Agapanthus africanus. Taxonomy (NCBI): domain Eukaryota; kingdom Viridiplantae; phylum Streptophyta; class Magnoliopsida; order Asparagales; family Amaryllidaceae; genus Agapanthus; species Agapanthus africanus. The sequence goes on along the minus strand of CM057349.1, from coordinate 386,266,407 downwards.
AACCTCTAAACTGAGGTAACTAATGTACCTAGTTCGCTAAGCTAGGTAGCTTAGAAGATGTAAAGTGTATAAAGGAGTATTTTATCTTATATAACCCTATAGCTCACAACACGTGTGAAGGTTAGGGTTTTTGAGGAAGAAGGAGAGGAAAATTGAAGAGAGAAACAAAATGAGCAAATGAACTAGGTCAAAGGAAAGTGAAGAATGGCTCACTCATTATCTCACATGAAGCATGGATTATTTTCCCATTGAAAATAGCAACCATGCTTCAATAGTAACCACAAACCAATAAACAAATGCAATGAGCCATGATTCACACCATGCCTTGAATATCTCCAATTTCCACCTTATTAATCTATTTCTCAAAATAGATAAATCCAAATAATGAGGTGTTCCCTTCTAGAAGCATGTCTTGTGAAATTATAAGAATGCCCTCACCGTATATACATACCCGTATTCGTATTCCAAAAAATACGGATACGTTGAGAATATAATAATCCAATAATATAATACTAGAATCCGGCTTAAACCAAAGCCCACTAGTATTATCCGTCCGAACAACATCCGTGTAGCCAGTACACGTATGTGATCGGAACCCTGCCGTAAAACCATGCGGCCTCTACATCGTTTCGTGTGAAGTAGGGAAACCCTCTGTGTGGGACTTTAAAGACTCGACAGTACGCTGGCGGTGGGTTTAACCATAAGTCCGTCAGCGGCAGTAGTTGTGCGTAACGGCTACCCAGGTATCTATCGATAAGAAGGCCGATAAACAAACTCATCCGAACTCCTACTGAGCCGATCTGTGACAATCACCGTACAGTCCGGTCTGTTCGTCTAAGATACTTGCATATCGGGCCTAGGGGGACGGTAACTGTCAGACCTCTAATAGCGCAATAAGTCATGCCAGGGTAGAGCCCAATACACCTTGAGAAACTACTGGAGTACCTACCGGTAAATCTCGCTTGCCCTGGTCAGGGACTTTGTGTAATGGCTTTCCGAACACAGCGCGATATCAACCCCCAATACCGGGAGAGACGAATCCTATCTAACCACTACTGCCTCCAAGTGCTTCGAGACTGCACCCAACTACTACCTGTTTGCATGACTCCTTTGAGCCGTGGTAAGATAGTAATCAAAGTACAGTGGGAACACACTCGAGACGAATAGTGATGTCAAGTCAACGGACTAACATGTACTCATATCACTCGGGAACTGCTACCCGACGATGGGTATAATACCTACCAGCGGTTCCCATCGAGTCCGTCCAGTGTAACTCATAACCCAATGAGCACATATATACTATCTCCAGTACGACGTACCAATGGTTGTGGGATAGACCATCTCCCCTGTTGGGATAAGAAGCGTATACACTAGTCTACTCCGGAGTATCGATGTCCCGTCTCGATAATCCTACGATTAGGGATCTGTATAAGGATGTGCTTATAGACTACCCACCCCCCACTAGTGTGACTGCCATCACAACGCTGGTAATCAAACAAAGATCCTAAAGGCTCTACCAATATGTATAAGCGATATGCTAAAAGAAATATATGCACATGTTGAGATAGAAACAAACCAAGTATCATACTACCATTTTGAGCAAGACTGTTATTATATCTGTGAATATCCCAAGCTTCTAAAATGTAATATACAATCCAATACGATACAATAATGGCATCTAGGGTATATATCACTAACACGGCCGTTTAAACATGAGCGAGCGCGTCCACTATCGCCGTGAGCCTGTCGATCCGTGCTGATAAGACGTCGACGACGTTGAGAGGTGGAGTGGGACTGCTCCTGCCTCCGTTGTGGAGAGCGGGGCGGCCCGTACTGGGATCTCCATGGTGAGGATCGCTGGCCATTATATCTAGGGCGGAAGATCAGCTTTCTTGGGTGGAAAAGGAAAGGTTTCCCACAGACGACACCAACTGATGGAGGTCGATTTCTCCCTCAGATGTTGTCCTCCGTCGATCTTGGTGCAAAGGGTGTCAAACGGTTGAAATTTGAGATGAGGGCTGAGCGTGTGTATCTCAATAGGTTGTTGGTTGTTGTTGACGCCTGGCTTCCTGCAAGGGAAGTCCCGGGGTGGGAAGCTACCGTAGGACCCTCCGACGATCAAGTTAGTACCGAGAAATAATGGCAGGGTAGTGATGTATTGGAATGAGTTCGAGGTACCTGAATTATCTGGAAAACGGGTTTATATAGCAGTCGCATGGGGCGAGCTAATGCGAGATTCGAGCCGTCCGTTATGCCCCTGCGTCACGTTCGCATTGATGGCGGGAGACGCCCATTAATAGCGAGATACGCTAGCATGGGATGCGGGACATGGAGCAGTGGAGATTTCATCGTGGTAAGATACACAGAGCCGTTAGGAGGCGCTTAGGAATCTCAGATATAGGATAGCTTGGAGACGAGCAGGTGAGCTGAGGAGTCTCGGCTATAGGATAGCTCGGATACGAGCTATTTAGCTGGCGGTCAGCTGAAGAGGGAAGATACTCCGGGGAGGTCTTCTTAGAAGGTCTGGTGCAGCCTCGGAGGCGAGGCCCAAGGAATGTCCCCGATGCATCATATTTATTCCAGCTCCGTAGTCCTCAGGAATCTAGCGGACTTACGTGGATGACACGTCACTGGCCACATGTCGTGATCTGGGGAATTCCTTCTTACCAGCATCATCATTATCCGTAATCATAACCCTAACTCTAATTAACCCCTAAACCGGCCCTAACCACAAACCATAACCCTAACAGCAACAACAATAACAATAACAATACCAACAACAAAATTATTAAATAAATTCCTAAAATTGAAGAAATCAAAAACAAAATTTAGAAAAATTAAAATCAAAATGGAAGAAAGCAACCTCTAGCAGAGGCAAATCGAGGGTAGCAACAAGATGGCTACGTTTGGAGGTGACGAAGTAGCAAATCGAGGCTGGCGGTGTGGAGGAGCTAAGGCTCAACAAGATGGAGAATGCCGGTAAGGAGGAGGGGTCAGCGACGAGGAGCTCGAGGTCGATCGGTGGCGATGGAGCACCTCGATGGTGATGGATCACGTCGACGGCGGCGATGGAGGAAGAAAAAGAAGAGGAAGGGGCCAGGGGAATTTTTTAGGGAGGAGGACAGGAAGGACAAGGCTCGAACATGGAAAAAAAATTTGGGGGGAGATGATTTTATTATCTATGTTATTTTTTTTTCTAAAAACCCCTATGGTGCCAACCGGATGGATTTCTCTTGTAGCACCGTAGGGGTAAATACTAAAGTTAATTTTAAATTATTTTTAATTTACTTATACCCCTACAATTGTAACTGTAGAGATATTATTTGCCCCTACCGTGTTAACCGCAGGGACAACAAAAATTGCCCCTACGGATTATCCAATCCGTAGGGCCGGGCAACTGTATTTGCACTAGTGAATAAACCTTTTGGGTTATACAAATTGAGTATTCATGATTGAATTTTGAAATTTATTAAGGGCTTGTTTGGTTGTAGGATTATGAAGGATTTGAATTGTGGAATCCAAAAATTTGAGAGGATTCCATAATTTTGTGTTTGGTTATGAGATTTGGATTTGTAGGATTCCTTTATTTTTTATGGGGGACCACCACAAAAAAATGATCCTTGAATCCTAAAAAATTTGGAGGATTTGTAAGGATTTGGTACTATTCATTATACTTTTAGATGGGACCCGGATACTTTATTTATTTAATAATCCTCTCTCTCTCTATCTTTCTCTAAAATTCTCAAATCAAAATCCCATTTTTTTCACCAATCAAACAAAAATTACAAGGATCTACAAATCCAATACTAAGAATCCAATACCAACCAAACAACAAATTACCAAATCCAAAATATTTCAACCGTACTGTTTTGGGCTCCAAATTTCATAATCTTGCAACCAAACAGCCCCTAAGGGCATGTTTGGTTTGAAAATTGTGAAAGCATTGGATTGTGAAATCCAAAAAAGTGAGAGGATTCCACAACTTTGTGTTTGGTTATAGTATTTGGATTTATAGGATTCCTTTGTTTTTTATGGGGGCCACCACAAAAAAGATCCTTGAATCCTTAAAAATTTGGAGAATTTGCAAGGATTTGGCACTATACATTGTACTTTTAGATGGGCTCGGGGTACTTTATTTATTTAAAATACTCAAATCCAAATCCAACTTTCTTTCCACCAATTAAATAAGGATTACAAGAATCTACAAAGCTAATACTATGAATTCAATACCAACCAAACAACAAATTACCAAATCTAGAAATTTTCAACACTACTTTTTGTAACTTCTTAAAACCAAGTTGGCCCATGGTGATTGTTGCCGTACAAGATTATGCCTCAGTAGTCAGAAATTTATCAGTAGCTCAGCTTTCCGTGGCGTCCCTGCGGGGCTTCTGCTGGTAATCGAATGAAAGGAAACCGCAGTCATTCAAACTTGTTAAACCCAAAAAATTACCGAACTTGTTTTTCAAGTAACTGTCTTTGCCAAATCACTGTCTAATTAACTTAACTTTTTTCAGTTTCCACCAATCTCCACAAAATTTCCCTCTCACTATCTCTTCCTCCACCGTTTTCTTTCTTCTCGACCGTTTTCTAATATCACTCTTCCTCCAAAAAACACCATGAAAGTTGCGGTCCAAGTTCTGGACGCCTTCGACCTGATGCCCAAGGACGGCCACGGCGGCTCCAACCCTTTCGTCGAGATCGATTTCGATGGTCAAATCCAGCGCACCCAAACCAAGTTCCGAGACCTCAACCCTTCCTTCAACCAAACCCTAGTCTTCAACCTCGACGACGACGGCGACCCTTCAATATCCTCTCTCTCTCTCCCCCACAAAACCATCGACCTCTCCATCTACCACGAGCCCCTCCCCTCCCCCTCCTCCCCCCACCCCCGCCGCCACTGCCTCGGCCGCGTCCGCATCTCCGGCGTCTCCGTCGCCGTCTCCGACTCCGACTCCGCCGTCCTCCGCTTCCCCTTAGAGAAGCGCGGCATCTTCTCCAACATCCGCAGCGAGATCGCCCTCCGCCTCTTCCTCCTCCCCCACTCCCCTCCCCCGCCTCCGCCTCCGGCGGCTATCCCGTCCATGTCGCCGCAGCCGCCTCCGGAGGCGGCTCCGTCACCGGCGACCCCTCCTCCTCCTTACCCGGAGTCGAAGAAGGACAAGAAGAAGAAGAAGAAGAAGGAAGATGAGCAGCCAACAAGATCGTTCTACTCCGTCCCCAAATCAGCGTCCGCGGCGCCACCGCTGGCGACGTCCACGACAGAATTCCGCGCAGCCGCCGCCGCCGCGCCGCCGCCTGGTGCGGTGATGCAAGTCCAGGGGATGCGGCCGCCGCAAAACGAGTACGGGCTGATCGAGACCAGGCCGCCCATCGCGGGGCGCATTGGATACCGAAACAGCGACAAGATCTCATCCACCTACGACCTCGTGGAGCAGATGCATTACCTATACGTGAGCGTGGTGAAGGCGAGGGACCTGCCGGCGATGGACCTCACCGGAAGCTTGGATCCTTACGTGGAGGTGAAGCTCGGTAATTATAAGGGGATCACGAAGCATTTAGAGAAGAATTCGAACCCGGTGTGGCGCCAGATCTTCGCGTTTGCCAAGGAGAACCTGCAGGCGAACTTCCTGGAAGTGACGGTGAAGGATAAGGATTTCGTGAAGGACGATTTCGTCGGCAGGGTCATGATCGATCTGACCACCGTCCCGTTCCGTGTGCCGCCAGACGGGCCTCTGGCTCCTTTGTGGTACAAGCTGATAGACAAGAATGGGGATAAGCTCACGAAAGGTGAGATCATGCTGGCGGTTTGGATTGGGACGCAGGCCGACGAGGCGTTCCCCGAGGCCTGGCATTCTGATGCGCATTCCCTCGGGCTTGAAGCATTGCATCAGACCCAGTCCAAAGTCTACTTCTCGCCGAAGCTGTGCTACTTGAGAGTGAGCGTCATCGAAGCGCAGGATCTCGTGCCATTTGAAAGGAACAGAGTGCCGGAGCCTGTCCTCAGAATTCAGCTTGGGAATCAGGTTCGGGTGACCCGGGTTTCGAGGACCATTAACCCGATTTGGAATGAGGAGGTCATGTTTGTGGCCAGTGAGCCTTACGACGACCCGTTGATAATCTCGGTTGAGGACCGGGTGGGGCCTAATAAGAGCGAGCTTTTGGGTCGGGTTCTGTTTCCTGTATCGGCTGCTTTTAAGAGGACCGATGTGAATAAGGCGGTCGAGAGCCGGTGGTTGAATTTGGTGAAGCCTAGCTTAGCAGAGGAGACTGACGGTGTGGAGAGCAAGAAGAAAGATTCCAAGTTTTCCAGCAAGATTCACTTGAGGATATATCTTGACACGGGTTACCACGTGCTCGACGAGTCGACGCATTACAGTTCCGATCTTCAACCGTCGAATAAGCTTATGCGAAAGTCTAGCATCGGGCTTCTTGAGCTCGGGATACTCAGCGCAGGGAATTTGATGCCGATGAAGGCAAAAGAAGGAAGGACCACCGACGCGTATTGTGTGGCCAAGTATGGATCCAAATGGGTCAGGACCCGTACATTGCTCGATACTTTGAACCCGCGATGGAACGAGCAGTACACTTGGCAGGTGTTTGATCCCTGCACTGTGATCACGATCGCGGTGTTGGACAATTGCCATGTTACAGGGAGTAACAACAACAATAACAGAGATCAGAGAATCGGAAAGGTTCGGATTCGATTGTCGACTCTGGAGACCGATAGGGTGTATACCCATTTCTACCCTCTACTAGTCCTTCAACCTTCAGGTCTTAAAAAGACCGGCGACCTGCATTTAGCGGTTCGGTTCACATGCACAGCTTGGATGAACATGGTGACTCTTTACGGCAAGCCTTTGCTCCCCAAGATGCATTATGTCCAGCCAATTCCAGTGATTCAATTAGACTCGCTAAGGTTCCAAGCGATGCAAATCGTGGCGGCCAGGCTCAGCAGATCCGAACCGCCTCTTCGTAGAGAAGTAGTTGAGTACATGCTTGATATCGATTCCAACATGTGGAGCCTGAGAAGAAGCAAAGCTAACTTCTTCCGAATCACTTCGGTGTTCTCGGGCATCACAGCCATTGGGAAATGGTTCGATGCGGTTCGGAACTGGAGGAATCCTATAACCACGATTCTGGTCCACGTCCTCTTCTTGATACTGGTTTGCTACCCTGAATTGATTCTGCCGACGATCTTCCTCTACTTGTTCATGATCGGTATGTGGAACTATCGGTACAGGCCGAGGCTTCCGCCTCATATGGACACGAAGCTGTCCTGCGCCGAAATGGCTACACCCGACGAGCTCGACGAAGAGTTCGATACGTTCCCGAGCAGTAAACCGACGGATATAGTGAGAATGAGGTACGATAGGATGAGGAGCATTGGGGGAAGGGTGCAGACGGTGGTAGGGGATCTGGCGACGCAAGGGGAGAGAGCGCAGGCGATATTGAGCTGGAGAGATCCGAGGGCGACGGCGATTTTCATCATGCTATCGTTGATATGGGCTGTGGTGCTCTACACGACGCCGTTTCAGGTGATCGTGGTGATCGTCGGGCTTTACTTGTTCAGGCATCCAAAGTTCAGGTCTAAGCTGCCATCTGTTCCTTTCAATTTCTACAGGAGGCTGCCTTCAAAATCTGATATGATGTTGTAAAAAAAATTTGGGTTGTGATTGGGAGCAACAAAAATGTTTTTTTGTAAATTGCGAAAATGGTTATGACTTGAAACAAGTTTAAGGGTAGTTGGATTTTATTTTTAAAATTTGAATAACAATGTTTTTTTCAACAAGGACAGTGAACAAACACAAAATGTATTTAATGCTCTTTTTTTACTATGTCATGTATATTATGCATATTCATTCTTAAAATTTTATATTAAACTATATGAAACTATTATTTTTTGTTTCATATATTAAACTAAGTTTCTGTGTGGAACTAAGTTTCTGTGTGGTTGTCTGAAACTAATGGAAGAAATCTTAAAGTAACTTCCAAAAATAATGTTATGAAAGTAAACTTAAATCTCATTTCTTATGCTTATTTGTATATTTTTTGAAGATAAAAGTGAAAAATGAAACAACTTCTTATATTTCTTTCATAAGCAAAACAAACAATAATAGTAATAAATTATTATCTATTGAAATTAATAAAGAGAAACATTAAATAAATTTTTTTTCTTGTTTCTTGTGCTCCATTGTCGCTTCTCATCCAAAATGAGGGGAAGAAAATTTTAAAAGTGACCATACCACATAGGATCCACATCACCATATTGAAGTAACTTCCAAGCTGTATTTCCGTGCAAATAAACAACCAAACATTTGAAGTAAATTTACTTTCGGTACTTCCATGTAAACAAACATGCCCTAAGTGAAACTTGTTATCTAACAAGCAAAATATTTTTCTTTACAAGTGGTACTTTTATATTTCGAAATGAAATTTTAAAATTTTAAGAATGAACATGCATATACATGACACAGAAAGAAAAGAGCATTAAATGCCTTTTCTGTCTTGTCCACTGTTCTTATTGAAAGAGACATGTATCGTGTCTCGATTGGTCCAATTCGTGATCAAATAAATCTTCAACTTAAAATTTTTATAACTTTCACATACGATGTCAGAATTAACTCAAACTTGGTTCATTGGATTCGTATTGAAATTCATTTTCCAATGAGCATCAATTTGATATATTTTGGATCCAGTCCACATCAAAATGTCCCATTTAGAAAGTCTCGTTTATTAAACAGAAAGTCTCACTTAGTAAACAAAAAGTCTCATTAAGAACAAATAGTACAACCTAAAGAAATCCTTAATGAAAATTTATTCTAAATTGGTAAATCAATAGTTTCACTTGGTAAATTAATAATTCCACTTGCAATATTTATAGTTTCATTTAAGAGCTTTTTAGTCCCACTTGAAAACATTACAACAATTAAGTTTTACGGATATGTTTTACAATACATTAAAAACAATAATACACAGTAACGTAAACACTTGAGATGTTAACAATGTAGATCACATCCGTCCGGTTATAATTTCATTTTTGTTCGTAAATTTTTTAATATAATTATTTGAAATTAATAATTATAACGGCTAAATTCTCAAGATTCGAGTACAAAAATTCAATTTCAACTTTACAGATATATTTTACAATACATAAATAGACTACGTACAAAAAATTATCTGATTTGAAGTCCATTTGCTCCTTGATCATAAACTCACAAAATTAATACACAAAGGAAAAAAAAATCTTAAAAGGTTATGATCGAGACTCGGATGAACTTCAAAAAAAAAAAAGTTTTTTACTTAGGCTATTTTATCATCCTATATCAAATCGATACGGTCGGATTTAAAAAGAAAAATACATATTTATGACTCAAAGTTCGACCTTAGTTGGTTAGATAACGTGTAAAACTACAGTTAAGGTTGAATTTTGAGCCCCATATAGGTTTTTTTTTAAAAATCCAACCGTACCGATTTGATATACGGTGATAAAATAGCCCAAATAAAAAAATTCAATTTTTTTAAAGTCCATCTTGGGCTCGATCATATCCTTTTAAGATTATTTTTTCTTTGTTTATTAATTTTGTGAGTTTATGATCAAGGGACAAATGACCTTCAAATTATTTGATTTTTTTTGTGTAGACTATCTTAACATTGTAGATGCATCCGTACGGTTGTAATATCGTTTTTATTCGTAAATTTTTTGTTATAATTATTTGAAAATAATAATTATAGCAACTAAATTCTCTAGATCTGAGTAAAATCATTCAATTTCAACTTTACGAATATATTTTACAATACATAAATAGGCTATCGTACCCAAAATTGGTTGATTTGAAGATCATTTGTTTCTTGATCATTAACTTACAAAATTAATACACAAAGAAAAAATAATCCTTATGATTGAACAAGCGGAACTTCAAAAAAATTGAAGTTTTTAAAAAAGTCGAAGATTTTTAAAAAAATCCAAGTTTTTTATTTACGCTATTCTATCATCATATATCAAATCGATAAGGTGAAATTAAGTTCAACCTTAATTGGTTAGATAACATGCAAAATTATAGTTAAGGTTGAACTTTGAGTTCTATTTAGTTCTATAGAGGTATTTTTAAAATAATTCCTACCGTACCGATTTGATATACGGTGCTTCTATATAGATATTTTAAAAAAAATTCCGGCCGTGCTGATTTGATATACAGTGATAAAACAGCCTAAACAAAAAAAAACATTTTTTTAAAAGTTAGCCTGTATCGTATGCTTTTTAAGATTATTTTTTCTTTATGCATTAATTTTGTGAGTTTATGATCAAAAAGACAAATAGCTTTCAAATTATTTGACTTTTTGTGTAAACTATCTTAACACCGTAGATTGCATCCGTAGGTTGTAATTTCGTTTTTGTTCGTAAATTTTTTGATATAATTATTTGAATTTAATAATTATAACGGCTAAATTCTCAAGATCCGACTCCAAAAATTCAATTTCAACCTTACGGATATATTTTACAATACATAAATATACCAAGTACAAAAAATTACCTGATTTGAAAGCCATTTGTTTCTTAATCATAAACTCACAAAATTAATGCATAAAGAAAAAATAATCTTAAAAGCTTGAGCTAGATAAACAATTGGTTAGATTACGTGTAAAACTATTAAGGTTGTTACGCCCTAGGTAAGATTAGTTAAATAATACGTAAATTTATTGGTTAGATAACATATAAAACTATTAAGCCTGTTACGCGCTAGTTAAGGTTAAAGTTTGAGTCACAAATATGTATTTTTCTTTTTAAATCTAACCGTACCGATTTGATACGCACTAGTTAAGGTTGGTTAGATAACATGCAAAACTATTGGTTAGATAACATATATAACTATTAACGCTGCTACACGCGCACTAGTTATGGTTGAAATTTGAGTTATAAATATGCATTTTTCTTTTTAAATCCAACCGTATCGATTTGATATATGAAAATAAAATAGCCTAAATAAAAACTATTAAGGCTGCTACATACTAGTTAAGGTTGGTTAGATAACATGTGAAACTATTGGTTAGATAACATGTAAAACTATTAAGCCTGCTACTCACTGGTTAAGATTGTACTTTGAATTATAAATATATATTTTTCTTTTTAAATCCAACCGTACCGATTTGATACGCACTAATTAAGGTTGGTTAGATAACATGCAAAACTATTGGTTAGATAACACGTAAAACTATTAAGCCTGCTACGCACTAGTTAAAGTTGAACTTTGAGTCATAAATATATATTTTTCTTTTTAAATTCAATCGTACCGATTTGATATATGATTATAAAATATCCTAAATAAGAAATTCAATTTTTTGAAGTTTATCTGGTCTTTTGATCATAAACTTTTAAAATTAATTTTTTTATGCATTAATTTTGTGAGTTTATGATCAAGAAACAAATGGCCATCAAATCGGATAATTTTTGGTACGTGGTTTATTTATGTATTGTAAAACATATCTGTAAGGTTGAAATTGAATTTGTTTTCAATCGGATCTTGAGAATTTAGCCGTTATAATTATTAAATTCAAATAATTATATCAAAAGAATTTGGCCGTTATAATTATTAAATTCAAATAATTATATCAAAAAATTTACGACCAAAAACAAAATTACAACCATACGGATGCGATCTACGATGTTAAGATAGTTTACACAAAAAAATCAAATAATTTGAAAGGCATTTGTCTCTTGATCATAAACTCACAAAATTAATGCACAGAAAAAATAATCTTAAAATCTTTAACATCAGAAAAATTGAATTTTTTATTTAGGTGATTTTATCACCATATATCAAATCGGTACGGTTGGATTTTTATAAAAAAAATACTTATATAGGACTCATGGTTCAACCTTTACTAGTGCGTAGCAGTCTTAATAGTTTTACGTGTTAATCACCAATCAAAGTTGAATTTTGAGTCATAAATATGCATTTTTCTTTTTAAATCCAACTATACCGATCTGATATATAGTGATAAAATAACCTAAATAAAAATTTTAAATTTTCACCGAGGATTTCTAAAGGTGGTAATATTTGTTTTTCTAAATGAGATGTTTTGTTTATTAAGTAGGACTTACTAAATGAGACTTTCTAAATGGGACTTTTTGATGTGGACTGAATCCAAAATATGGAGCTCATTTGAAAGAAAATTTCAATACGAATTTAACGAACCAAGTTTCAGTTAATTCTAACACCTTATGTGCAACTTATAAAATTTTTAAGTTGGAGATTTGTTTTATAACGAATCGGACCAATGGGGACGCGACACATGTCTTTTTCAACAACCACAACTGACAAGACAAAAGAGTCATTTAATGCTCTTTTCTTTCTGTCATGTGTGTGCATACTCATTCTTAAAATTTTAAACTTACACTTGGAAACATAAAAGTAACACTTGGAACCATAAAAATACAACTTTGAAAGAAAATATTCCACTTGTCAAATAACAATACGAAATATATCAAATTGGTGCTCAATTGAAAGAGGATTTTAATACGAATCTAATGAACTAAATTTGAGTTAATTATGACACCGTATGTGAAACTTATGAAATTTTAAGTTAGAGAAGAATACACATGATTTTTTCTTCAAGCACTTGTGACTCCATGCAAAATTTCAGCTTTACGTCCTGGTCATCCAACTTTACATCAGGTCGTCATTATAACCTGTTAATCTGCTTCGTCGGATTCAAAATGGACGGATCATCTTTTTTATAATTTTCTATTTTATGTAATTTTGGTGCAGGCGTATCATAAGCAATTTAAAAAAAAAGGGAGGGAACATCAAAGTTTGTTCATGCATTGCAGAATATTTGGCTGTATATTTCTTTCATTTTGCAGTTGTCAGGGGATTTTCTGGTTTTGGTTTCCCTTTTTGATGAAGGAATCATGTGTTGTTCTGATTAAAGAAACAGAAGAATAAAAAGATCGAAGAGAGAATGAATGAGGAATCAAGAGGAAGCTTCTGTGTAACTTTTCTCAGAGCTGGAGGTTATAAATGAAAAAAGCTGAGCTGGAGCCCACAGGGCAGCATCAGTCGCTCTTTGGAAGTCCCTCAAGTTTTGCATGTAATATATATATATATATATATATATGCTCTTCTTTTCTGCTGTCTACTTCAAGAAATAATACCTTGTATTTAGTTTTCCCCCCTTTTCCTTAAACTAAAATAAAGATGGCCTCTTTTTTTTCCCTTTTAACCGTTTGCAATGGTACGATATGTTTGTCAATTTTTTCAGCATCCTCCACTAATCTATAACATGTATGTTTTTTTGCCTCTTTACTTTCTATGGAAATTTCATAATATTCATGACTACAAAGAGGGAACGCTAATTGTCCAATGAATCTCAATTGATTAATAACAATTCTCTATGAGCTATGGTTGGGAAATTAAGAAGCAATTTGATCAATGAATCTCAATTGATCAATTTGTTGTTGAACATGAGAGAGCTTCACATGAGAGCGCGAATCTAAGAGCAAGCTCTCCACTATTTTTTTTCTTATTAAATCTTGACAAAAAGCCAATCAATATTATTGAGTGTTGTTGGGATGTCTTAAAGTTGAGAGTGACCTGAAAACCAACAGGTTGGCGACTTTTAAAAAGGTTTTAGGAATGGAAAAATGATGGTGATGCCTACTTTATACTACTACAGTTCATTATAAAATCAGCTGATAAAAGGCTCCAATCTAGCTGCTATTCATAGACAGTAACAGAATTAGGAAGTATTTTTACAAGTAATGAAAGGAAAACTTCTCTCCGGGTTATTCACAGCCAGTTGTAAATACTTTTGATGAGAGAAATGTATTTACCATTACATTTTTACTTTTGGCACTGGCCCGTAAGCCCATCATTACATTATTTTAATATATAAACATATTAACAAACTTTAATCTTGGATGAAATCGCAGGCCATAAAGGGAAAGAGAAACATGTCCTTTGTTGTAAAAGAAAAGAGAGAGAAAGGCGTTCCGTTGTAGGATACCATGTTATACAAAATTGAAGCACCTAGAATATTTATTTGATGAGGCGGCGGCAAAACGGTGCACCGGTGTATTTCGAATAACAAAACAGGCTAACCAGAGGCCGAAGAAATAAATTAACAGAAATAATGGGCCAGATATGGGCCTTAACTCTGTGATATAAAATTTCAAAAACAAATATGCTGGCTTTTTTGAAAAAGATAGATACATAAATATAAAGACTTATCAATTTATTATCTTCTCTCATTTTTTCAAAGAGAAAGGAAAAGAAGAAGGGGAAATCTAAAATTGGAGGCTCAGATTGCACAGCTCGATTATGCCTTCGTCGTTGCATCGTGTTAGATATTTGTGTTGAAAATCTTCATCCTCTCTTCTTCAATTTCAATTGCTCCACTCTTTGTTAAATTAAAGGACAATTTTTTTTATTAAATCATTTTTAAATAATAATTTTTAAAACAAACCATTTTGAAAACTTATTACAAAAAGAGACCATTTTCTGCCTCGTCAGCGCCAGCTCAGCATAGGCGTTGACGTCAAATAAAAAAAATTTAGGGGCACAGTTTGGAACTGCGCCCATTATATTTGTATGGGACGCAGTTTAAACTGCGTCCCATACAAATGCAATGTGTGCAGTTTGAAACTGCGTTCATTACAAATGTGTGGGGTGCAGTGTCACGCCCCGCTTTTCAGAGTGCGCTAATTACGGCACGTGACAGAGCCAACCATACTAATTGTGGATAGAAATCATCCATCCACAATCATATTACGGCTGTCTATATGATATCAAGAACAGTAAAATATAAAACTAATAGTATATGTCCATTTGCCACAATAAAAGAGTTTTGTCACAATAAAAGAGTTAAGAAAATGTATAAGCGGAAACGAATTAATATCCAATAAACAAAATCTAAAAATACATCCCAATATGGGCCCACATCAAGAAATAAAGCTGCGGAAAATAACTAAACTAAGCATCTCTAAATTTAATTACTCACTATTCGGCTTGACGGCTAAACTATTCATGTTCAGCCTGCGATAGAGATAGAGAAACTGGGTCATGCAAAACCCAGACTTCAGTGCGTCATAATACCAAAATAGTAGTAATAACCAGGATGTAACAAGATATGTAAATATGAATATAAATCAAAAACATAAATATAAACAGTGAGGTGCGTGTGTGTATATAATGTGTAACCTAAAACTGGGATTCTAGGTCATCTATTCTAAAATTCTTCGAAATCAATTAATATAATTCTAGTCGTAACCCATCAATCTATACCCTGTTCATTCCCCACGGGACCAAGATAACAGGATTATTCCGTAACGCCCGGAAAAACGGCAAACGGGGTTATTCCGTAACACCCGGAAAAACGACAAACATGTAATAATAGCCTTTTGAGTTATATTTCGGTTACATTCTTGATTTTCCCTTTACCCCCAGATTTGTGTTCAAGTCAGATATTGCCAATATAGATCTAATGCCAATACAGGATCAAGCATGTACAGATTTTCGTTTATGCAGACAACAAGTAACGTCCGTCGGGACAATAAGTTAGGATTGTTGGCATTAGTAATTAGATCTAAGTATGAGTCAAGTAGTGGGTCGTGAACATGTCATATGATGCATATATATCAGATAGATATCAAATGCAATACTGTAATGAATATCTTAATACGGTAAGTACGACGGATATCAGGATGCATACGTGTTTATCTGTAATAACATGTATACGTATCCATGTCTGTGTATGATATAACTAGATAGTATGTTGCACTAATATAGAAGTAATATGATATAATGATGTTCCGGCATGCAACTAGATATGCAATTGTCAGTACGGATATGAACGGATATCGAAAAACGGTAAATATATAACATTGGATGCATAATATCATACATGTATTATTTTAATTCATATAAATAGATATATTAGAATATAGCATGTTGCAAGATAAACTTATCTGATCGGATCTCACGTCGGGATACGTACGTCACGTTCGATGTTGGATAAATATCGCGATGCAACCACGCGCGTACAGGACTGGACTTGGCTAATATAAGACGTGACCACACTGGATGACGACGATGACTGGATCGCCCGGATCATCGGCGACGTGCGCGACTCCGGTGAGACGACCGAAAAGTAAAAAAGCAAGAATAGAGAAGAAAGAAGGAAAGAGAAGATGGAGAAGAAGAGGAATAGGGTTGTGGTTTTGGCTCTGGGTTGGGGACAGAGGAGATGAGGGGGTGACGACGGCGACGATGGGCAACGGCGAAGGCAGTGAGATACTTGGGTTGAAAGGGTTGCTGGAAAGTTGTCGTCGGGTTGTAGGGATGGTTGTCGGGGAGAGGAGAGATGTGAGGAGAAGGAGGAGGTGATAGAAGTGGTGTGGTGATGAGGGTGACGAGATAAGGTCGACGACGAGGTCTCCGACGATGAGGGGTTTGTAGGGTGTAGGGATCTCGTCGGGTTTTGGGTGCAGGGTGTTCTCGGGTGTAGAGATCTCGTCGGGGGTGAAGGAGAAGAAGAGGAGGTGGTTAGGGTGGTCGAGGTCGGGATGGTGAGATGATCAGCGATGAGGTGAGGATTGGAGGCATGAGTGTTGGGGGTTGCAGGTGTTAGGTTCGTCGGGTGAAGTTGCTGGGTTCTTGGGGAGAGGAGAAGAAGGTGACGATGGTGGCGAGGTTGTGGGGAGGTGATGAGGTTAGGATGGTCGGCGGCGAAGGCAAGGCGTAGGTGAAGGCTAGGGTTTGGGTTTTGCGGGGTTGGTCGTGAGAGAGGCAGAGGAGGAAGAAAGGGAGAGGTGTTTAAAAAAATATTAGGGTAAATATTATATTTGGTTATATATATATATAAATGAGGAGAGAGAGAGAGACCGTGGGATTGGAAAGAGAAAGAGAAGGAGTGTGTAGGGAGAGTAGGGAGAAAGAGAGTGAGGAAATACTATATAATTTAATTTCGTTAATATATATATTATATATTCTATTTAAATTGTTAATATATAAAAATATTATAATATATTTTTCTAGGATTATATAGCTAATACAAAAATACTCCGAAAAATATTCAGGTCTCTTCTAAAATTCTGGTTTTAAAATATGAATAAAATACGTATCAGCCAAAACCATAATGCGATGTCCGGTTAAATAAAATGCATACCCCTAAGAACGAATACACGTCAAATCACGTAACAATCCAAACGAGCCCGTTTCATCAAATCGGAAGTGAACACGGTGTCTGGATGCAACCATAGGGTATGGTGTATGATGCAAGCCATGCTAGATATTTAAAAAATATTATTTGACTATTTTTTGTATTATTTAGAAGATATGCAGATGCATGAACATATAAGTTTGTATTAAATCTAAATATGCACGGATCCTTAGTACTAGCAAATATATGACGTAATTTAGGATCAAGATGGGTTTCAACTATGCGGGTTGGGTTGGATACTAGCCACAGATACCAAATGCACTATCCACACCCAAAAAATAATAAATGGGAAAACTATCACAAGATTAGGAAAAATTCCAAAATAAAATACGGTATAAATGAACTAGAGTGTTACATTATACCCAATTACAAAACAATTTCGTTCTCGAAATTCCCGGAACAAGAAAAGACAAGAAAACATGATTCTAAGAAAAGAGGTGTGGAAACTTCTGTCGAATCTCGTCTTCACGTTCCCAAGTTGATTCTCTGTGCGAACGATTTCCCCATGAAACAAGTACTAGAGGAATAACCTTGTTTTTGAGGACCTTTTCTCGTCGATCCACGATCGCCATCGGTCGTTCTTCGTATGTTAAGTCCTTCCTTACTGTCAGTTCCGAGTGATCTAGGATGTGCGTCTCATCTTGAACGTACTTGCGAAGTTGAGATACATGAAACACGTCATGAACACTCGCCAAGGATGGTGGTAAAGCCAATCGATAAGCAACTTCTCCAACGCGCTCGATAATACTGAAAGGCCACACGAATCGAGGACCAATCTTACCTCGACTATCAAAACGGATCACTCCTCTAGTCGGTGATATCTTCAGGAATACAAGATCGCCAACTGCGAACTCCAGAGGTCTTCGTTCTGTATCGGCCCAACTTTTCTGTCGATCTTGTGCCGCCTTTATATGATTTCGAATCACGTTAACTTTCTCCACTGTTTGCACAATAAGATCTGGTCCCAATAATCTTCTTTCTCCAATACCGTCCTAACAGATGGGCGAGCGACATTTGCGACCATATAATGCTTCAAATGGAGCCATCTGTATAGTCACCTGAAAACTGTTATTATAAGAAAACTCCACCAAGTTTAAATGATCCTCCCATGAACTCTTGAAGTCTAACATGTATGCTCTCAACATTTCTTCAAGAGTTTGGATCGTTCTTTCTGACTGGCTATCAATCTGAGGATGACAGGCTCTTGTTCATCGCAGAAAACTGCATTTCAATACCGCTCATTCATTATCAATTTTGTATAGTATCGGTACTATTAACCCGTGTCTGCTCAATAAAAACAGATTACAGGTATTCATGACCAAACACTGGAAACATACTCAAATACACGGATATGATAATTGTGAGCCGACACTGCAACCGGAACTGCAAACCAATCTATATTTAAAGAGTTTCTTTTTACAACATGCATGTGTATACACTTTTTATCAAAAATGATCCAACACATACAAGTGTGAACACCTTTTTGTGATGCATGAACCTAAGGGGCTGCCCATGGCACAAGTGGGCACAAGTGAGTGTGATGTGTGATAAATGCTAAAAGATGTGATGTGATTTAAAGCATCAAGATTTCCCTCCAAAACTATTGAGCACAACCCAGGCTTCTACAAAGAGATCAAACAATACTAGTGGGATTGTAGAGAGCACACAACAGCACAGAACCAACACGAGACCCAATGACCCAATCAAGACCGGCGAAATGATCAAAAAATCCAGTGTCGTCGGTCCAATGTTGCCCAATGAGCCCCATTTTTCTTCTGGCTTTCCCTTGTTGTCACATCATTCTTATTATATTGTTTGTTTAATATTATTTTTTGCCTATAAGTACCAGATCAGTGAGCAAGGGAAGGAGAGACTTAGATACACTTTTGAGCAATAGTTTACTCTTTGTTTCATTTTTTCATTTTGAAGCTTTGTACATAGTAGCTAGTTCACCTTGATTTCTTTGCCATCTCTTGATCTTGCAATCTCTTCATTGAGCTTGCAAGTTTAAGTTTTGGTTATTGAACTCATGGTTTGTATCATCACTTGGAATTAATAAATCTTTCATTTTGCACTTGGGTTCTTAGTATTCATTTTCTATCTCTTTTACTTACTTGCAATTTAATTTCTTACCATTTACTTACTTGCAATGTTGTGTTATTCCTTTTATTTCATTTGCACTTTCTTTTGTTGTTTTGATGGTTTGTGTATAGTGGATTTGTTAGGGAAATGGAGTGTTTGTGTAAATTAAGGTTTTCTTTGCTCATTTCCTTTGCCCGATATTTTCCCATTGAACTCCGCCCAAACCTTACGCAAGCGCTCCGTTAGGCACCCTACCCTAGCAAGGTATCGCGGGCATCCCTAACCGTGACCGGTTGCGTTCGGTTTGACCGGAGGTGAAAGTCAAAAGACAAGAACGGACGGACAAGGGTCAATAAGCCGGATTTCACTAATACCGTGCTTAAGCACCCTAATCCACGTTGTTGCTGATTACTCTAGTTTCAATAGTCAAGCTCGGCACAAAGGATTGAATACGGACTTCCCTAACTCACACTAACCTATCTCTATTCCTAACAAACTTATACTTTGCATATACAACACTTAGGTTAGAAACGAACAGTTCCGACCCTTGCTTAACTCATTATAACAAGAACGTAAAACGCACCATCTCCCTACGGACGACCCGTACTCATCGCGGCTAGCTACACGCGACGCTGTCTTTGATTGTGGTTATTTCAAATTCTTTTTAAAACGACACGATGAAAACTAGTCACAATCAAATGGCGCCGTTGCTGGGGAGACGGTAACGTTTTTATTCTTGTTATTATGGGTTAATCTCTGTATATCCTATTTATAAATCTAACACTATCCTAAAAACAAAACTAAAAAATCGAAAAATTTCTAAAAACCAAAAACAAAAATTAACAATTCTAAATTTTTGCTCTCTGAAAATTTGACATGCTAGCATTCTGGGACTAATTAGAAAAGTTAAACAATAACATTGAGACACTAGTAGAACACTAAGACATCAGAAGAAAGTTAGAGCCCCAATTCCTAAAGTAGCCTGGCGACTTCCCCCAAAAATCCGGCGCCACCGGCCATTACTCCTCATTTTGCTCCCAAATTTTGTTCTCTACTCCAGTGTTTTATTATTATCCTAATTTTATTGTTTGATTTTTTTTAATTATGTGTGTGCAGGAGTTTGGGCATTCATATCGTTTTTTCGCACTAAAAATCTATTTTTCCGACATTTGCAGATTTTGACGGATTTGCGAACTGCGATCGTATGGGGGCAAAGTGTACATTCAAAGTTAAGCTGATTGCAAAATACAATGCCAAAGATCCGGGTAGTTTGACCCACGCAAGCGAACTTTTCAAGCTGTTCGGATTCAATTCAACGGGGGTTTTCTTAACCCAAAAACTTATCGGTACGTATTTCCTAACACCTTTTTCTCAAATCCGACGCATCCAATATATTATCCTTGTAGGATTCTTTGCAAGTTCGCTGTCAAACGCTATAAGTAAATAACCCGTATTTGTTGCAGTGCCGTGCTTAAACATAAAAAACGATTGTTTGATATTTTAAATTTTTTCATTGATTTGCGCATTGCATCCATTAATACGGACTTAAGGGAAAGCAAACCCCACAACATACGGTAAATGATTTCATCACTTTTTCCGTGGCCCACAAATCACGAAATTGAGTATAACGTTTACCCGCACAAAATTTTAAAAGTAATTAGACTTTAAGCCTTTAAGGACTTCGCGTTTATTAGAACAAGTTAACTGTGTTTAGAACACCGCTTAATGATATATCGTTCACGGGGTATCTAGAAAAGTATTCACGGTGAAACCGCCAAAAGAGAAAGGGTTATTCTAATTAAGAAATTTGGCGAAAGCGTTGGAAAACCTCCCCTAATCTCTGCACTTACGTGGTTTCGTGATCAGTATATCTTGAGCCCGTTTCTCGACACAGTTTTACTTAAACAATCAAGTTCTTAAGCAGGTCTAGTTGATCTAGGTGAACCCTAAACCGATTAGGTGTGTGGTATTGTGTAGTGATTATTTTTCTTCTTTATCTTTTTGTGTGTATATTTCATACTTTGTTGATAACTAACAAACAAAAAAAACCCACATTCTTTTTCATCTCCTTTTCTTCTTTTTTCTCTTCATATCATGGGTACACCACATAGACCAACTCTTGCCGAACTTTAGTACCCTCAGCCAGATATTACTTCATAAGTTTTTATTTTGGTAGAACGTCAAACGATCCATCCATGCCAAAAGTCTCTTTGAAAGATCGGATAGACGCTTCTAAGAAAACCACTTGGACACCACAAACCATGTCATATCAACATTTTCAAACTTTCAACCCTCCTCATGTTGATACCCCTTCTGAGGGAAACGTGGCGACTCTTAAACCGATGTCCATTGCTGAATGTATTGCGCAATCCCGTAGCCGATCTTTCATGCCTTTCACCTCTCTGGATTCTTTAGGACAACAATTCCAACCATCTCCTTATCCAGATGTTGATCCTAATCCTCCCTTTTTCACACAACCATTCGATTCCTATCAATCCTACCCGACTTTTACACCTTCACTAGACATTTCTTCTGAACAGCCATTTGGGAGTTTCACGTATTCAAAAAACTTTGAAATTTTTACTGAAACCCTTTCACCACCCTTGTCTAGTCTTGAACAGTCGTTAGAAGAGTTTCGGGTAGCTTCATGCCGACAACTGGAGGAATTGAATGTGTCCATGGCTGCCCTCATACAACCTTATGAACCAGCGGCTAGTTCCCAACTAGCTCAAAATTTTCTCATGTATGATGAGGCAATAGGACAATTTGAGGATTTGAGTCATGAGAGTGAGCAGTACAACCTTCAAAATCAAACCTACCCGTTCCAAATTGAATTCCACAACTGCGGTTTCAAAATTCTATCGAGTGCCCTAAATGAATCACTAATTGAAGATAGAACGGTTGATGAGTTGTGTGACCTTATGGTGTTTGACTTACCTGATTGTGAAGGGACCCTGTCAAGTGAAACTATTGCTATTCCTGTGGATCTCTACACCTCCATTCTAGAAATCCAACCGATGAAAACCATGCTTTTGTTGAGATGTTTGAGAACTTTACGTTTGACTTGATTGAGGATATCGATGTTGGGGATGATTTTGATGATGAACACGCAAATTTGGGTGAGATTGTCTCACCATTGCAACACTTTCTTTCAGAACCATGTGGATATCATCCTGAACCTTTTAACTGTTTCTCTTGAACCCCATTTACATCTTGAGTTTAATAATGAAGATTTAGACGAATGCATGGATGATTTTGATTGTGTGGAGAATTTTGAGGAAAATTTTGAGGATAAACATGTATTATTGGATGAGTCGGATTTTACGATTCATCAGATCCCCTCCGTTGATTGTGAATATCTTCCTGAGCTTCTGACTGAGACCATTCCTCAGTTACTTCCCTCCATCGTTTTCCTACTACAAGACCATTTGATACCGTCACTTTCGTCATCTGGTTCACCAAGTTCGGGCCCATGTTTTCTCGTGAATCTTGAGAGGTATGACCCCATTTCTCGACATATTAATAGATTGGCACAATCCATTTTTTCATTGCGATCATTACAGATTGTACTAATTTATTCAATCAATTTTCACCCTCAAGTTAGCATTCCATTTCTTTTTCCCTTCCGTTCATCTCCTCATATACCGGGACCGTATACCGCTTCCATCCCCACACGGTCTCGTGTATTTTTCATCTTGTTCCTCTCCGCATTCTTACACCAACCGTGGTCGTATCACGATAACATTTTTGAATGGTTGGTGCTAACTTTTGGCATGTGTAGGGCCTTGTATAGATTGAAACCGTTCCTTCCCTAACCTTGAATTTCAACGCTTAACAGTGGAAACACTGTTTCACTTAAGTTTGGGGGGCTTTTTGTGTATATATTTTGTTTTCTTTTTTCTGTTATTAAAGAAAAGGAGAACCGACTATTTTGACCCCCCCCGACAATTTTGACTCCCGTTGTGTAGCATGACAGTGAGGGCATTGTCAAGTTTAAGTTTGGGGGTGTGCTCGGTAAGCATTTCTATCTTTCGCATTCATTTTTATATTCTGCATTTGCATACATATTCAAAAACCCATAAAAATCAGAAAATTTTCATAAAAACATAAAAACTTTGTCGTCAAGTTAGCTAGTGGGAGAACTTAGATTCGATATTTCGATGGTTTTTATTTGATGAGATAGGAACAACTAAATCCTATTTTTAGATTTTGAAAACCTGAGAGATGACCCTCCTTTGAGTTTAACTGTAGCTAATATACGTTTTTACATCACACTACACGTGTCGTGAGTTTTAATAATTAGATGGCAAGCCTGATATGTCTTAAAACTTTTAAATTGATAAATTATTTTTTGAGAATCAAACAAGTTTGTTCTGAAATTAGTAATATCAAGAATAGTTTATAAAGTGAAGTGGATATGAAGGGATATTATTGATGTCTTAATAGGAACTAAGTCTGAAGAATAACCCATCTGGAACTTGATTGGAGTAATTACACACCTGATCCATTAACACGTCTTTTATCCTAAAAATAATTGAACAACTGGTTATATCTCCGTTCACATTGAATTGTTATGATTTTCACGCCAAAATGAGTCTTTTTGTTTTAGGGCCTAGGTAACTTGAGCAATTAAGTCCGCCGGATGTCTCTACACCTAATGCCCTAAAACTAACTAGTTTGGATGCATTGGCCCAAAGCTCGCTAAGAAGCTTAGAAAGTCCAAATCAAAACAAAGTCAAGCAAGTGTTCTCTCCGAGTTAAAATTCCTAACAGTTCTTTGTGTGAGAATAATCTTGATAAAAGACAAGTTTTATAAAAATATTTTTAAACGGAGATATGAAGGTTTTATCCTATGATAAAGACTATTGCACATTCATGAAGGTGTGTATGAAACGAAAATAAGTAAAAGGTGGAGTGAAGAATAAGACCTAGTTTCCTGTTAAAGAGGATGGAAATTCTAAATTTGAAACCAAGCTGGGAAACGAAACTTGAGAAATACTTAACTCTTTATAAAATTTGTGTGATCATTTTGAAGTTTTATCCTTTCTTTATTTTATGACATGATGACTTTAATCAATCCTTTTGAAACATAACGACACTATTTGCACCGCACGTAAAGACGTATAGGATCTGAAGTTAAATAAGAAAAGATGTGTGAAAAATAAAGGTTCGATATTTCTAATTTAGGATAATAGAATTTCTAGCTTTGAAGCTATACCTTAGAGTAAGAATCAATAGTTATTTCACAAATTCAGCTTGACGGGATTTTGTGGGTGTAATCCACTGAAAACCCTCAGGAGACAACACTCCTTCTATTAGGGACACCTAGAGGTTTAACAGCTTGTTGCACGAGCTCAGTGCAATCGCGTTCCCTGCGAAAGTGAGGTTAGGATTTTGTTTTACTCGAGACGAGCAAAAGATAAGTTTAGGGGTATTTGTTCATCACAGAAAACCGCATTTCAATACCGCTCATTCATTATCAATTTTGTATAGTATCGGTACTATTAACCCATGTCTGCTCAATAAATACAGATTACAGGTATTAGTGACAAAACACTGGAAATACACTCAAATACACGGATATGACAATTGTGAGTCGACACTGCAACCGGAACTGCAAACCGATCTATATTTAAAGAGTTTCTTTTTACAACATGCATGTGTACACACTTTTTATCAAAAATGGTCCAACGCATACAAATGTGAACACCTTTTTGTGATGCATGAACCTAGGGGTCTGCCCATGGCACAAGTGGGCACAAGTGAGTGTGATGTGTGATAAATGCTAAAATATGTGATGTGATTTAAAGCATCAAGACTCCAAAACTACTGAGTACAACCCATGCTTCTACAAAGATGTCAAAAAATACCAGTAGAATTTTGGAGAGCACACAACAGCACAGAACCAACACGAAACCCAACGACCCAATCAAGACCGGCGAAATGATCAAAAAATCCGGCGCCGCCGGTCCAATGTTGTCCAATAAGCCCCATTTTTCTTCTGGCTTTCCCTTATTGTCACATCATCCTTATTATGTTGTTTGTTTAATCTTATTTTGTGCCTATAAGTACCAGATCAGTGAGCAAGTGAAGGAGAGACTTGGATACACTTTTGAGCAATAGTTTACTACTTGTTCATTTTTTCATTTTGAAGCTTTGTACATAGTAGCTAGTTACCCTTAAATTCTTTGCCTTCTCTTGATCTTGCAACCTCTTCATTGAGCTTGCAAGTTTAAGTTTTGGTTATTGAACTCATGGTTTGTATCATCACTTGGAATTAATAAAGCTTTCGTTTTGCACTTGGGTTCTTAGTATTCATTTTCTATCTCTTTTAATTTCTTGCCATTTACTTACTTGCAATGTTGTATTATTCCTTTTATTTCATTTCATTTGCACTTTCTTTTGTTGTTTTGATGGTTTATGAATAGTGGCTTTGTTAGGAAAAGAGAGTGGTTGTGTAAATTAAGGTTTTCTTTGCTCATTTCCTTTGCCCGATATTTTCCCATTGAACTCCGCCCAAACTTTACGCAAGCGCTCCGTTAGGCATCCTACCCTACCAAGGTATGGGAGATCCCTAACCGTGACCGGTTGCGTTCGGTTTGGCCGGAGGCGAAAATCAAGAGAAAAAAACGGACGGACAAGAGTTAATAAGCCGGATTTCACTAATACCGTGTTTAAGCACCCTAATCCACGCTGTTGCCGATTACTCGAGCTTCAATAGTCAAGCTCGGCACAAAGAATTAAGTACGGACTTCCCTAACTTACACTAACCTATCTCTATTCCTAACAAACTTATACTTTCCATATACAACACTTAGGTTAGAAACGAACAGTTCCGACCCTTGCTTAACTCGTGATAACAAGAATGTAAAATGCACCATCTCACTGCGGACGACCCGTACTCATCACGGCTAGCTACACGCGATGCCGTCTTTGATTACGGTTATTTCAAATTCTTTTTAAAACAACACGGTGAAAACTAGTCACAATCAAATGGCGCCGTTGCCGGGAAGACGGTAACGTTTTTATTCTTGTTATTTCGGGTTAATCTTTGTATATCCTGTTTATAAATCTAACACTATCCTAAAAACAAAACTAAAAAATCGAAAAAATTCTAAAAAAAAAACCAAAAATTTATAATTCTAAAATTTTACTCTTTGGAAATTTGACCTGCTAGCATTCTGGGACTAGTTAGAAAAGTTAAACAATAACATTGAGACACTAGTAGAACACTAAGACATCAGAAGAAAGTTGGAGGCCCAATTCCCAAAGTAGCCATGCGACTTCCCCCAAAAATCCGGTGCCGCCGGCCATTACTCCTCATTTTGCTCTGAAATTTTGTTCTCTACTCCAGTGTTCTATTATTATCCCAATTTTATTGTTTGATTTTTTTAGTTATGTGTGTGCAGGAGTTTGGGCATTCATATCGTTTTTTCGCACTAAAAATCCATTTTTCTGACATTTGCAGATTTTGACGGATTTGCGAACTGCGATCGTGTGGGGCAAAGTGTACGTTCAAAGTTAAGGTGATTGCGAAGTATAATGCCAAAGATCCAGGTAGTTTGACCCGCACAAGCAAACTTTTCAAGCTGTTCGGATTCAATTCAACGGGGGTTTTCTTAACCTAAAAACTTATCGGTACGTATTTCCTAACACCTTCTTCTCAAATCCGACACATCCAATATATTATCCTTGCAGGATTCTTTGCAAGTTCGCTGTCAAACGCTACAAGTAACTAACCCGTATTTGTTGCAGTGCCGTGCTTAAACATAAAAAACGATTGTTTGATGTTTTAAACTTTTTCATTGATTTGCGCATTGCATCCATTAATATGGACTTAAGGGCAAGCGAACCTCACAACATACGGTAAAAGATTTCATCACTTTTTCCGTGGCCACAAATCACGAAATTGAGCATAACGTTTACCCGCACAAAATTTTAAAAGTAATTAAACTTTAAGCCTTTAAGGACTTCGCGCTCATTAGGATAAGTTGACTGTGTTTAGAACACCGCTTAGCGATATATCGTTCACGGGGTATCTAGGAAAGTGTTCACGGCGAAACCGCCAAAAGAGAAAGGGTTATTTTAATTAAGGAACTTCGCGAAAGCGTTGGAAAACCTCCCCTTATCTCTGCACTTACCTGGCTTCGTGATCAGTATATTTTGAGCCTGTTTCTCGACACAGTTTTACTTAAACAATTAAGTTCTTAAGCAGGACTAGTTGACCTAGGTGAACCCTAGACCGATTAGGCGTGCGGTATTGTGTCGTGATTATTTTTCTTCTTTATCTTTTTGTGTGTATATTTCATACTTTTGTTGATAACTAACAAAAAAAAAAAACACATTCTTTTTCATCTCCTTTTTTTCTTTTTTCTCTTCATATCATAGGTACCCCATATAGACCAACTCTTTCCGAACTTTGGTACCCTCAGTCAGATATTACTTCATACGGTTCTTGTTTTGGTAGAACGTCAAACGATCCATCCATACCAAAAATCTCTTTGAAAGATCGGATAGACGCTTTTAGGAAAACCACTTGGACACCACAAACACGTCATATCAACCTTTTCAAACTTTCAACTCTCCTCATGTTGATACCCCTTCTGAGGGAAACGTGGCGACTCTTAAACCGATATCCATTGCTGAACGTATTGCGTAATCCCGTAGCTGATCTTTCATCCCTTCACCACTCCGGATTCTTTAGGACAACAATTCCAACCATCTCCTTATCCAGATGTTGATCCTAATCCTCCCTTTTTCACACAACCATTCGATTCCTATTAATCCTGCCCAACTTTTACACCTACAATAGACATTTCTTCTAAACATCCATTTAGGAGTTTCACGTATCCAGAAAACTTTGAATTTTTTACTGAAACCCTATCACCACCCTTGTATAGTCTTGAACAGTCGTTAGAAGAGTTTTGGGTAGCTTCATGCCGACAACTGGAGGAATTGAATGTGTCCATGGATGCCCTCATACAACCTTATGAACCAGCAGCTAGTTCTCAACTAGCTCAAAATTTTCCCATGTATGATGAGGCAATAGGACAATTTGAGGATTTGAGTAGTGGGAGTGAGCAGTACACCCTTCAAAATTAAACCTATCCGTTCCAAATTGAATTCCACAACCGCGGTTTCAAAAGTCTATCGAGTACCCTAAATGAATCACCAATTGAAGATAGAACGGTTGATGAGTTATGTGACCTTATAGTGTTTGACTTACCTGATTGTGAAGGGACCCTGTCAAGTGAAACCATTGCCAATCCCATGGATCTCTACATCATAGTCAGCCATCAGCTCTAACTATCTACGCTGCCTTATGTTGAGCTCTTTCTGTGTGAACACAAAATTTAGGCTCTTGTGATCGGTAAATAATTTTACCCTTTCGCCCAATAAGTACTGTCTCCAAATCTTCAAAGCGAAAATCACTGCTGCTAGCTCCAAATCATGAGTTGGGTAATTCTTCTTATGGGTCTTCAATTGTCTTGACGCATAGGCTATAACCTTCCCATTCTTCATTAGAACACATTCCAAGCCTTTCCCAGATGCGTCGCTGTGAATAACCAACCCTCCGAAACTGTATGGCACTGTCAAGATAGGAGCGGTGGTCAATATTTTCTTCAATACTTCAAAAGCTGATGCACATTTATCCGTCCATACGAACGGTACCTCCTTTCGTGTTAGCTTGGTCAATGGTTCTACTGTTCGAGGGAAATTCTCCACGAACCTTCTATAATATCCGGCTAGCCCAAGAAAACTTCTGATCTCCGCTACGTTCTTTGGAATCGGCCAATCATGAACTGCTGCAATCTTTTTAGAGTCAATGGCAATTCAATCTCCGGATACGACATGACCCAAGAATTTCACTTCTTCGGGCCAAAACTCGCACTTGCTCATCTTAGCATATAACCTTTCTTGCCTCAACGTTTGCAGTGCGATCTTCAAGTGTTCTGCATGCTCTTCTTGGCTTCTCGAATAGACCAGAATATCATCAATAAACACCACTATGAATTGGTCCAAATACGGTGAAAAGATTCGGTTCATCAAGTCTATAAATATTGCTGGTGCGTTCGTGACTCCGAATGGTATCACTAAGTACTCATAATGCCCATATCGAGTTCGGAACGCTGTCTTGCAAATACTTCTGATTTCACTTGAACTTGATGATATCCGGATGTTCCCGCCAAAATTTTGGATCAAAACTTGCTCCCTTAAAAAAAATAATAATAACAATAAAATAAAAATAAAAAAGAAAAGAAAAACTCCACATGCAAAGATGTAGGTACCGCCTCAGATAGAATTAAATCCTATAAGGCGCCTCACGTGCTCCTCACGCGAGCGCCAATGTGCAAAGCACAAAAAGAAATTTATTAAATAAGAGTTAAACTCTTATGAGGCAGCGCCTCACATGCAAAGCATGAGAGCGCCAACGCTCAGAGTCAAAGACTCTGAGGCAGTGCCTCACGTGCAAAGCACGAGAGCGCTGAGCGCCAAGAGTGCCAGCACTAAAGAGTCAAAGATTCTGAGGCAGTGCATCACGTGCAAAGCATGAGAGCGCTGAGCGCCAGCGCTAAAGAGTAAAAGACTCAGAAGCAGCGCATCATGTGCAAAGCACGAGAACGCTGAGTGCCAAGCGCTAAGAGTCAAAGACTCTGTGACAGCACATCACGTGCAAAGCACGAGAGCGCTGGCACCAGAACTAAAAGTTCTCTGCCGTTGGATCAAAGATCCAACAGAGATGATAAATTATCAGAGCACAGAATTAAATTCTGATTGAGAAAATAATCTTCCCAATCTTTCTAAACAAGAAAGATTGTGCTCTGTAAATCAGAGCACCGTTGGATCAAAGATCCAATGGTGATTAAAAATCAGCAAACTACAGAATAAGCTCTGTAGGGAAAAATATCTTCCCAATCTTTCTAAACAAGAAAGATTATGCTCTGTAAATCAGAGCATATTGGATCAAAAATCCAATGGTGATTAAAAATCACCAAGATACAGAATAAGTTATGTATGGGAAAATATTCTCCCAACCTTGTTAAAAATAAGAAGATTGTCTTCTGTAAAACAGAAGCCCTTGGATCAAACATCCAACGGTGGGAAACATTCCCCAAATCAATCAGAAATCTCTCAATGAGAGATTTCCCTAACTGATTCAACAAATCAGCCTCCCCTATATAAAGGACCCAAGACTTCGAGAGAGAGAGAGGGAGGAACCCCCATAAACTTCAAGTTAAAAAATACAGAAAACAGAGAGGAAAACCCTTTAGTAAGCATAAACCAAAAGAGAATTTAATTCTCAAACCAAGAGTTTAACTCTTCTCAAAGAACTTAGTTTTTCCTCTAGTTGGGATCTGCAGAAGCAGATCTCCCTACAAGTTGAGAATTTAATTCTCATCGGGGAGATTCTGTTATGTAGATCCAAATCTAGGGGAAAGAGCTAAATTCAAAGAATTTAATTCTTATTAAAAAGATATAGGAATTTAATTCCTCTGATAAAACTAGGGTTTAACCTTATAAAAGAATTTAGTTCTTATAAAATAAGAGACCTGAAATTCACAAAACTCAGATCCAGAGCACCATGCATATTAGTGTTCAATGCTACACAATAAAAGCTCACGTGTTCCCACGTGAGCACCTTTGAAGAATAAAAAAGGGAAGACTGAGATCTAGCCACGTGACCCCACGTGACCCCTGAGAAGTGCTCAACACTTATAAAAGAGAAAAGGAGAATAAGCCTTATTTTGGGGCGCCTCACGTGACCCCACGTGACCCATGATAAGTGCTCAACACTTATAAAAGAGAAAAGGGGAATAAATCCAAAACAGTTCCTATTATGGGGTGCCTCACGTGATCCCACGTGACCCAACAGTGCTTAGCACTAGAATAAAAGAATAAAAGAGGCAGCGCCCAACTTTAAGAGCCTCACGTGCCACACGTGAGCGCCCCAATTTATAGTGTTTAACACTACTTCAAACACCTCACGTGGGAGCACATGAACGCTGAATATATACTAGTGTTGAACACTATGAAAGGCTAATATTAGCCAGACTCAGACCAAATTTCCAAGGACCATCAATTGAGCCCCTCATGCCCAGGGTCTCCAAAACCGACCTCAGCCCCGAAGACAGCTAATGAGCTCCCAACAAATGGCATCTAAACTGATGTTCATCCCATCCTACTAATCGGGACATTGGTTCAAGGGTATATCTTTTCATACCTCTGATATATGTCGTTGTAATCCTTCAACGTCTTCAGAGAGATAGAGGGTCCCAATAACCAATAACTTTTAGCGCATACCCAAACTGGTTAAACCAAAACCCCATGGACTATGAGGTCTTTAAACTCATGGACTATGATGTCCTTAAACTTTACGGGCTGTGAGGTCCTTAAATTAATAGACTATGATGTCTTTAAACTTTACAGACTATGATGTCTTTAAACTGTTACGGACTATGATGTCCTTAAACCCAATGGACCGCAATGTTCCTAAACTAAAACGATAGAGTCCAAATACTCTTTCGTTGGATCTAAATGATCCCTAAATCCTGTTGAGTAGATCTTAGTCTAAAATTAAACTAACATATCCTCAACAAATGTTTAAGTTGATCTTAATCTCAATGAGATTAACGATCCTTAAACCCAAACCAAACCCAAATCTAAGAAAATACGGATTTGGACTAATCCACGCCCTATGGGCGACAACGTAAATTAGTCTCCGTATACAATCCACGGGCAACCAAAAATAAAACAAACACACACGACACGAAGTGATCATCTGGAGAAGGAGAAAGTGGTTACTGCTATGCGGTAGCGTAATTAACTGCAGGGGCTTGCGCCTGCAGGGAAGAGCGTCCCCACAATCAAAAACCCCTCACAATGAGGGGGAATCTGACGAAATCTGCTACAACGGCCGCATCTGTCTAAACCTCCGATATACAGTGCCATAAATCAACTTGGCATCTTCGGAGAGGTGGACTGATAAAACCAAATAGCATCTGCCCCCAAAATTCAGGCCGGATGTCCCGACGTCCCGGTCGCATCTTTTCGGCGGAGAACAGATTCTGGCATGCCCGGTGGGACCTTTTCCTTTTTCCACTCCACACTTCGTGTGTCGTGTTCACGACCAAATCGCGGTTTAACATGGTTGCCCCTGTATTCGAGGTACTAAGATTTGGTGTCTTGCTCCCGTGCAGAGAAAAGAAGAGCAATGGCCTCCAAGTGCACCAGCTGCAATAATAACTCCCATTCCGTTCTTGCCGGAGGAGTGACCTATGTGCCCCAAGCGACCTCTATCTTTGACATGCCAGTAGAACAGGTGACTCAGGCCACTACTGGACTGTTCTTTGGGACCATGATCCCACTGGCAAGCTTCAACGCCCCAATGCCGTCACAGGAAGCTCCGAAGAAGTCGGTCTTTGATCGGCTCACCACTACCATGACCCCTCTCAACGGACCGTCCAATTCCAAGTCTATTGCATCAGTCTTCGACAGGATGAGCCTGAGCTTAAGTGGGCCCGTGAAGAAGCCTGCGATACCCGAAGGAGTTATCCCAAAGCGGATAGCCATTCCGGCTCAAGTAGAGGAAATTGTCAAAGCGGCTTCTCCTGCTAAAGGATCAGTCTTTGCAAGACTGGCTGCTCCAACTCCCGCTTCAGGCAAAGTCACCAAGGCTGCTTCCCCTGCCCAAAGGTCAGTCTTTGATAGATTGGACGTTTCTTCTCAGCGGACGTCAGTCTTCAATAGGCTAGCACCAACAACAACCCGTCACCAGAACAGGGGGCATGATGAGGCCACCCCCATAACTGAGCCAGTATCGTCTGCAAGACATGCTCGACGTCGCCACTGGCGTCGAGTAAAGGAATCTGGGGGCAGTTCCTCTTCTGGACTGACTCCGCCAGCTCCAACGGTGGAAGTCGATGTAGCTGTTCCAACTGGGAACAACTTTGAGACGCTTAGGAGGGTGCGCAAGAACTCTCCAACTGCCGTGTTGAAAAGGTTCCCACCACCCGCTGAAAGTGTTACAAAAGCGGAGCCAAAGCAGCCCCCTCAGCGGCTGTCATCCAAAATTCACAGGGTCTGGTGAAGAGTCCAAGACTGTGTAGTTGACCAAAACTACCCCCACCGACAGAAGAAGATGAAGGTCGGCAAGAGAAGAACCACCCTGTCGTACCACAGAAGTTGTCGTTTTCTTGGGTGCCTACTGCAACAGCCCCCTCAACTTCGACCGCCCACAAAAGGAGAAGGCCGGAGAAAATCCCCGTGTTTACGACCAATCTCAAGGGCATTGAATCCAAACGCCCTAAGTCTGGGAGCATGGTAGTGCACACCATCTACATGGCTTCCAGGAAAGAGGATAGCCGTATCTCCACAGGTCATCGACCGCTCACCCGATCTGTGACAAAAGCCCAGGAGCAACAAAAAAAGCTCCAGAAGATGCTAACAAAGATGGCCGCGCTCGCTGGGCCTAAAGAAATCCCGGAGACGTCGTCGGAGCAGCGCCAGGAACAAGAAACCGACGCCGAGTTCCTCCGAAGAATGCTCGAGAAGAAAGACAAAGAGGCTTCGGAATAAGCGGCTAACATAAAGAAAATGGCGCTTCTGTTCCAGGACATGGTGGGCATGATGATCCAGCCGGACCCTCCAGCGGAGGAGCCTCCGATGATCGTTGAAGACGATAGAGGGGAGACATCAAGTACTCTTCCGGCCTTTTCAGCAGCAAAGGAGGAAACAATCTCGAAAGCTGTGCTCGATGATTATATAGCTCAACAGATACGAGCCTATCAAGCGAACGAAACTGCCGGCCAAGTCGTCAGAACTGGGCAACCCTATCCCAGCTAGTATGATGAAATCAAGTATCCGCCAGGATACACAATTCCTAAGTTTCACGTGTACAAGGGGATAGGCAACCCCCACCAGCATGTCACCCAGTTCAGGGCTCCGTGCGGCAACACTGGAGGTGACGATAATCTACTGCTTCGCCAATTCGTCGGCAGCTTGGCGGAAACGGCCTTCGAATGGTATTCGGTGCTTCCGAATGACTCCGTCAAAACGTTTACAGAGATGGAGTTGCTATTCACTCAGTGTTTCGCAAGAGCTAGCGAACGCACCCCAATCACGGCATTGATCAATACCTGAGTGAAGCCAGAGAAGACATGGGTTTAGTATGCAATTCGGTGGCACAACCTATGGTCGAAGTGCGAACAACGCATAGAAGAGGCTCCTACAGTAGGCATGTTTGTGGGAACCCTCGATCCGCAAGCGACCATATCCCAATTCATGATGTTCTTCAAGTCGACCACTTTCCAGGCCTTGATTGATAAGCTGGCCCAAATGGACCAGATAGGCCATAGACCGTCCTCCTCAATAACGGAGCTTCGAAATGAAAAGGCCAAAGGGAAAGCAACCTTCGTCGCCAACGCTCAACAACAACCGAGTGGCCCGAGACCGGTTGTTCGCCAAAGCAATAAGCGGCAATCTCTCGATGAGAAGTTGAGACGTCCTTACTCGTTTCCCCGGGATAAAACAAGGAGATTGTTTGAACTGGCAGTACGCAACGGGCTTATCACTCTACCGGAGTCGAGACACCTACTGCAACCGAACGACGTCAACAATCCCAATTATTGCCCCTACCACCGAATATTGGGCCATCCGATTGAAGACTGCTGCGTCTTCAAAAACTGGGTTGAAGACCAGTACCAACAAGGCAAGTTAACGCTGTGTGAAAACTGGAAGGTAAATCCGCCACAACAGCACACTCCTAAAAGGGTAGACACGCCGGGGGCATCATGCTCATTCATAGAAGAAGTTTCATGGGAGGTCGCTCTTTCAGCCAAAACAAAACGCATGCTGAAAGATCTCCAAACATGCCCGGCAATTAGGTGGAGAAGCCCACTAGAACCTGAGATCATTGAGGGAATGCTGAAACCGCGCCCGACACCAAGAATTGGTAGCAATGGTCAAAACGCTCAGGCCCAACCGTCAAAGTCTTCAAAGAAGAAGAAGAAGATCAAGAAGCCCGCACAGCGTGATGACAAGCGTATGGACCTACAAAAGTATATTGACGCGCTGGAGGAATACAACCAGAAGGTGCGGACCCCAGTCACACTCCATAAGTTTCTCAACTATATCCTTGAGAATAGAGGCAATGACAACGACGAGAGAGACGACGAGGGAGACAATGCGTTAGAAGAACCTGAGAATTATGTGGCAAGCTGTCACATGATCTCTCCTTCGTCACTAAATGATGAAGAAGCTCACTCAGTGTTAGAAGATGACATAGAAGAGCTGGGGGCAAAATCGGCACCAAAATCGTTGGAACCGTCCGACGAGCTGATTGACGTGCTGCTAAACCGAAGCCCGTCAGAAGAGCAAAGTTGATCGAGAACGCAAAATGGCCATATTCGAAAAAGCCAGGCGTCGACGTCAAGTGGAAGAAGTTGCGGTGGGGATAGATCACAAAACACCCCAACCAAACCAAATCATACCCTAAATGGGTGTATCCCACTTTATAGTTATGTATCCCGTGACAAATACACGTGCATACAGGATGAGCTACGGACCGAAACGTCCTTAAACTAACAATGGACCAAAACGTCTTTAAACTACTACAAACCGCAGCATCAAAAGGCTGACAAAAAAACGGTACGTCCATAAGTAAGATGGGCACAGATGAAAACCCGAAAGGGCTTCGTGAGTAAAAACAGTAAGGCTACCGGTGATGTTTGTGAAAACCCGAAAGGGCGCAGACTCGTAAAAAAACGGTACGTCCATAAGCAAGATGGGCACGGATGAAAACCCGAAAGGGCTCCATGAGTAAAAACAGCAAGGCTACTGGCGATGTTTGTGAAAACCCGAAAGGGCACAGACTCGTAAAAAATTCATGCACACTGGCAAGGTCCTCTTGAGCTTGTAAGGAGAAAATACCTGCATGAGATTCCTACGACTCACAAAGGAGCGACACACTTAAAGATCCCCATGATTCCTAAGGAGAAATTACACTTACGAGATCCTCACGACTCGTAAGGAGAACCCTCTTGTGAGACCCTCACGGCTCGTAAGATTCGAAAGCCTTAAGCTACAGGGATCGGAACATGTTCTTAAGCCATCACATTTCCCATACTGCCCTACAAGCGGTTCAATACTGACTCTTATATACAATCCACGGGCACAAATAATCATGTCCTTGCCGAGTCCCACCAACGGCACGAGATGTTCTTATGTGGTGAACGAGACTTGTAAGTCCTCTCGACTTATAAGGAGAAAACACTCTTGTAAGATCCTTACGACTTATGAGAGAACACACACTTAGGAATCCTCACGATTAAGAAGAAAATGCACCTACGAGATCCTCACAACTCGTAGGGAGAAACACCTTTATGAGACCCTTACGGCTCATGAAGTCAAAAGCCTTAGTCGACAGGATTCTAACCCTGTTTGCTAAGCCACCTTTGTTTAAGTCGACAAAGGCAAATGATGATTTGCTCCTGGCAATATCCCAGTTGTAGTGATGCTGATGCCTACATCGGTATCAAATTCTAAGTCCTTTCACGGCAAATGATGATTCACTCATGGCATCATTCCAGTCACAGCGATGCTGATACTAAGATTGGTATCAGATCCTGAGTTCCATACTCGAACAAAAATGCATATGAAATAGCCGAAATGTTTGGGCAACTCGCAATAAAAATCAGCGAGTAAAATATATGCATACAAAAATAGCCGAAATGATTGGGCAACTTGCAATAAAAAGTAGCAAGTAAAAAGAAAAATAGACGAAATAATTGGGCATCGCGAAAAGTAGCCGAAATGATTGGGCAATCGCGACTTTCACGATATAAAAAGCTAAAATGATAGAGTATCGCGGAAAGAAATAAAAAAAAGAATGAAAGAATGAAACTTTTGCCCTGTAGGTAAGTCCATACTGACCCCTGTACACAATCCATACGCATAAACGAAAGGGAACCACATGTCCCAACAAACTCTGTCAAAGGGAAAAGTCAGATCTCGACAGCAATATCTGCATCCCAGAAGACCAACAACGGCGTTGCTCCTTATGCCAGCAGGGCACGGATGTGACACAACGAAATGGAGCAATGGCAAAGTCCCTAGTTCCAAATCTCAACAGCAACATCTACAGCCTAAAAGTCAGCAACGGCGTTCCTCCTCATTCCAGCAGGGCACGGACGGACACCACCAATCGGAGCCATGGAAAAGTCCCCAGTTCCAAGACTCTACGGTTCACAGACAACCTAGAGTCAACCCCGACACCGTAGAAAACGGAGCAAGTTAACCCCGACACCGTAGAAAATGGAGAAAGTCGATCCCGACACCGTAGAAAACGGAGAAAGTCGATCCCGACACCGAAGAAAACGGAGAAAGTCGATCCCGACACCGAAGAAAACGGAGAAAGTCGATCCCGACACCGTAGAAAACGGAGAAAGTCGATCCCGACACCGTAGAAAACGGAGAAAGTCGACCCCGACACCGTAGAAAACGGAGAAAGTCGACCCCGACACGGAAAAAAACGGAGAAAAGTCGATCCCGACACCGTAGAAAACGGAGAAAGTCGACCCCGACACCGTAGAAAACGGAGAAAGTCGATCCCGACACCGTAGAAAACGGAGAAAGTCGATCCCGACACCGTAGAAAATGGAGAAAGTCAACCCTCGACCTCCCCATCAATGCAACGCTTCGACTCAGGAACAAGTCAACTCATCAACCACTTACAAGTCCTCTCGACTTGTAAGGAAGAAAATTCTCTTGCGAGGTCCTTACGATTCTCAAGAGAAAGCACACTTAGAAATCCTCACGACTCCTAAGGAGAAAATACACATACGAGATCTTTACGAGTCGTTGGGAGAAAAATCTTTATGAGACCCTCACGGCTCATAAAATTGAAAAGTCTTAAGCGGCAGACCTAAACCTGTCTCCTAAGCCATCATTGCCCTGCAGGGAGGTTAAGATGGACTGCTATCTACTATCTACAGGCCACACTTGCCAAAGTTACATGCGACTGGAATAGAGATGCTACTCAAGAGTATATAAACTATTTTGCGCCAAGTCGAAACAAAAGGGCATAACCCACGGACGTCGACCACATACTGTGCGAGGCAATAAAGAGAATATTTGATTTGCATCTAATTAAGCGTTCGAAGCGTACCCACTCATGTATGTGCGAAGAGGATTAATGCATAAAATAAATGCATAGAAAGGAAAAACTTGTTATTCATACCCCAGAAATTTTTTACATTGATGTAAAACAGTAAACAAAAGCATCATTAAAATGTTTACAATGGTAAAACATTAAATCCGGGACACGGATTGAAAAATTCAGAAGTAAGGCCGTCTAAAATGCTTCTGGCCTCCTTGACCATTCTTGTGTGCATCCTCTCACGAAGGCAAGCGTCAGGATCCTCGCTGATGTCATCCGTCCTCTGATAAGCAGAGATTATCGTCGTCTGTTGAAAAATTTGATGCAAGATATCAACAAGATTATCTCACCGCCTCTTTGAGATTAGGCCCATTAGATATACTGAGTGCACCTTGTCTTCAGCATCATCCAGTGCCTTAAGTGGCATGGCTTCGTAAAATCCAGGAAGTGCGTTCCAAATCGCTCTCACGACGAGCTTCAAAAGAGCGGAGCGATGAGGAAGTAGTCGACCGTTGTATTCATTAAAGTGACTCATAATCTCAGCACATTGAGCATTTGTGAACTCCTGGTTTTGACAACGGCCTAGTGCGTGAATGTCTCCATAAGAAATAATTTCGTCAAGATCATACAGTTGAGCGGCCATGGTGTCTGAAAAGAAAAATCAGTGAGAGCTTAGTGGTCAGACTAATCAAGAAAATGTTTATTGAAACAGACACGGGAATTTAAACAACTCTTGATATCCTCACGAAGAAAACAAGTTTTGATTAAGACACCCAACAAATTCAAATTTGTGCAAATAAAGGAGAAATCCTAAAATGATTCTCATTTAATGGGAGGCCCCTCGGGCCAAGGAGTTAAACTCCCTCGAGAGCAGTGCTCTGCAAAAGAGTGACATTTTTCATCTCTAATGATGAAGGAAATAAAAATTCCCCAAAAAATTCTGAAGAGCTATGCTCTGTGAAAACATGGAATCATCCATCAATACCCTCAAAAAGCAAAGGTTTACTGAGTTAAAAACTCCGAGATATTTAAGATATGCAAAATGAACTCTAAGAGTTCTTCATTAATGGGTTAAGAAACCCTAAAAAAGATCTCTTTAGATAATCTGTTCGCTGCCGAAAGACGCGACCGGGACGTCCGGACTAAATTTTTGCGGGCAGATGCTATTTGGTTTTATCCGTCCACCTCTCCGAAGATGCCAAGTTGATTTATGGCATCATATATTGGAGGTTTAGACAGATGCGGCCGTGCCGTTGTAGCAGACTTCGTCATATTCCCCTTCATGTATAAGGGGTTTTTGATTTTGGGGACGCTCTTCCCCGCAGGCACAAGCCCCTGCAGTTAATTACGCTACCGCATAGCGGTAACCACTTTCTCTTTCTCTAGATGGTCACTTCATGTCGTGTGTGTTTGTTTTATTTTTGGTTGCCCGTGGATTGTATACGGAGACTAATTTACGTTGTCGCCCGTAGGGCGTGGATTAGTCCAAATCCGTATTTTCTTAGATTTGGGTTTGGTTTGGGTTTAAGGATCGTTAATCTCATTGAGATTAAGATCAACTTAAACGTTTGTTGAGGATACGTTAGTTTAATTTTAGATTAAGATCTACTCAACAGGATTTTGGGATCATTTAGATCCAACGAAAGAGTATTTTGACTCTATCGTTTAGTTTAGGGACATTGCGGTCCATTGGGTTTAAGGACATCATAGTCTATGACAGTTTAAAGATATCATAGTCTGTAAAGTTTAAAGACATTATAGTCTATGAGTTTAAGGACCTCACAGTCCATAAAGTTTAAGGACATCATAGTCCATGAGTTTAAGGACCTCATAGTCCATGGGGTTTTGGTTTAACCAGTTTGGGGATGCGCTAAAAGTTATTGGTTATCGGGACCCTCCATCTCTCTAAAGACGTTGAAGAATTACAATGACATGTATCAGAGGTATGAAGAGATGCACCCTTGAACAATGTCCCGATTGGGGGGGATGAGATGAACATCAGTTTAGATGCCATTTGTTGGGAGCTCATTAGCTGTCTTCGGGGCTGAGGTCGGTTTTGGAGACCCTGAGCATGAGGGGCTCAATTGATGGTCCTTGGAAATTTGGTCTGAGTCTTGCTAATATTAGCCTTTTATAGTGTTCAACACCAGTATATATTCAGCGTTCACGTGTTCCCACGTGAGGTGTTTGTAGTGGTGTTAAACACTAGAAATTGGGGCGCTCACGTATGGCACGTGAGGCGCTTAAAGTTGTGCGCTGCCTCTTTTATTATTTTATTCTAGTGCTAAGCACTGTTGGGTCACGTGGGATCACATGAGGCGCCCCAGAATAGGAACTATCTTGGGTTTATTCCCCTTTTCTCTTTTATAAGTGCTGAGCACTTCTCAGGGGTTATATGGGATCAGGTGAGGCGCCCTAAAATAGGGCTTATTCCTTTTTTCTTTTTTATAAGTGCTGAGCACTTCCCTGGGGTCACGTGGGGTCACGTGGCTAGATCTCAGTCTTCCCTTTTTTGTTCTTCAAAGGTGCTCACGTGGGAACACGTGAGCTTTTATTGTGTAGCATTGGACACTAATATGCATGGAGCTCTGGATCTGAGTTTTGTGAATTTCAGGTCCCTTATTTTATAAGAATTAAATTCTTTTATAGGGTTAAACCCTTTTTTTATTAGAGGAATTAAATCCCTATATATTTTTGGTAAGAATTAAATTGTTTGAACTTAGCTTTTTCCCCTAGGTTTGGATCTACATAACAGAATCTCCCCGATGAGAATTAAATTCTCAACTTGTAGGGAGATCTGCTTCTGCAGATCCCAACCAGACGAAGAACTAAGTTCTTTGAGAAGAGTTAAACTCTTGGTTTGAGAATTAAATTCTCTTTTGGTTTTTGCTTACTAAGGGATTATCCTCTCTATTTTCTGTATTTTTGAACTTGAAGTTTATAGGGGGGTTCCTCCCTCCCTCTCTTTACAAGACTTGAAGTCTTGGGTCCTTTATATAGGGGAGGTTGATTTGTTGAATCAGTTAGGGAAATCTCTCTTTGAGAGATTTCTGATTGATTTGGAGAATATTTCCCACCGTTGGATCTTTGATCCAAGAGCTTCTGTTTTACAGAAGACAATCTTCTTGTTTTTAACAAGGTTGGGAGAATATTTTCCCATACAGAGCTTATTCTGTATCTTGGTGATTTTTAATCACCATTGGATCTTTGATCCAACGGTGCTCTGATTTACAGAGCACAATCTTTCTTCTTTGGAAAGATTAGGAAGATATTTTCCCCTACAGAGCTTATTCTGTAGCTTGGTGATTTTTAATCACCATTGGATTTTTGATCCAACGGTGCTCTGATTTACAGAGCACAATCTTTCTTGTTTAGAAAGATTGGGAAGATTATTTCCTCAATCAGAATTTAATTCTGTGCTCTGATGATTTATCATCTCCATTGGATTTTTGATCCAACGGCAGAGAACTTTTAGTTCTGGCGCCAGCTCTCTCATGCTTTGCACATGATGCACTGTCACAGAGTCTTTGACTCTTAGCGCTTGGCGCTCAGCGCTCTCGTGCTTTGCACGTGATGCGTTGTTTCAGAGTCTTTGACTCTTTAGCGCTGGCACTCAGCGCTCTCGTGTTTTGCACGTGATGCGCTGCTTCAGAGTCTTTAACTCTTTAGCGCTGGCGCTCAGCGCTCTCGTGCTTTGCACGTGATGCACTGCCTCAGAGTCTTTGACTCTGGGAGCTGGCGCTCTCATGCTTTGCACGTGAGGCGCTGCCTCCTAAGAGTTTAAATCTTATTTAATAGATTTCTTTTTGTGTTTTGCACATTGGCGCCCGCGTGAGGAGCACGTGAGGCGCCATTATATGATTTAATTCTATCCGAGGCAGTATCTACATGCTTTGCATGTGGAGTTTTTCCTTTATTTTTTATTTTATTTTTATTATTATTTTTTTAAGGGTGCAAGTTTTGAGCCAAAATTTTGGCGGGAACAAATGCCCCCCACTACTTTGCCCATGTAAGTATGTATGTGGGTGAAGTAGTGCAATGTTATGCGTGGCCAGAGAATTGATGGCTTAGGTGACAAGTTTAGGGTCCTTGTAGCCTAGGACTTTTTCCATCTTTATGAACCGTAAGGGTTTCAAGAAGGTTTTTCTCCCTACGAGTGGAAAGGATCCTGTAGATGTAAATTCTCCCTAGAAATTGTGAGGATTTCTAAGTGTTCATCGCCTCCGTGAGTCATAAGGATCTCACTCGGGTATTTTTCCTTACGAATCGTGAGGACCCATAAGTAGCTTCTTTATTTTATTGGAGAATGTGGCTTTGACAAATGTAGCCCGCAGATAGTCCATATTGACCTCCTTGTAGAGCAGTGATGGCATATGAAACAGGTTCAGATCTGCCGCCTAAGACTTTTCAACTTTATGAGCCGTGAGGGTCTCATAAAGACTTTTTTCCCTACGAGTCGAGAGGATCCCGTAGGTGTCTTTTCTCCTTAGGAGTCGTGAGGACTCC
Organism: Agapanthus africanus; assembly: GCA_030015575.1. Lineage (NCBI taxonomy): Eukaryota > Viridiplantae > Streptophyta > Magnoliopsida > Asparagales > Amaryllidaceae > Agapanthus > Agapanthus africanus. The sequence goes on along the minus strand of CM057349.1, from coordinate 386,223,443 downwards.
TAAGTGTGTTTTCTCTTGAGAATCGTAAGGATCCTATAAGAGAATTTTCTTTATGCATAGGGACACTAATTTCCCCGTGGGTAGAGACGAATCGAGAGATTCGTCTCAAAGACACTGATTTCCTTGCGGGTTGAAACGAATCGAGGTTCTCGCCAAGGACGCTGATTTCCCTGAATCGAGGTTTTTGCCAAGGACACTGATTTCCCTGGGGTTGAGACGAATCGATAGATTCCTGCAAAGACAATGATTTCCTTGCAGGTCGACGCGAATCGAGGTTCTCGCCAAGGACACTGATTTCCCTGAATCGAGATTTTGCCAAGGACACCGATTTCCCCGGGGTTGAGACAAATTGAGGTATTCCTGCAAAGACACTGATTTCTCTGCGGGTCGACGCGAATTGAGATGTTCTCGTCAAGGACACTGATTTCCCTGAATCGAGATATTTGCCAAGAACACTGATTTCCCTGGGGGTCGAGACGAATCGAGGTATTCCTGCAAAGACACTGATTTCTCTGCGGGTCGACGCGAATCGAGGTTCTCGCCAAGGATGCTGATTTCCCTGGAGGTTTTTCCAAGGACACTGATTTCCCTGGAGGTCGAGATGAATCGAGGTATTCCTGCAAAGACATTGATTTCTCTGCGGGTCGACACGAATCGAGATGTTCTCGTTAAGGACGCTGATTTCCCTGAATCGAGATATTTTCCAAGGACACTGATTTCCCTAGGGGTCGAGACGAATCGAGGTATTCCTGCAAACACACTGATTTCTCTGCGGGTCGACGCGAATCGAGTTTCTCGCCAAGGACGCTGATTTTCCTGGAGGTTTTGCCAAGGACACTGATTTCCCTGGAGGTCGGGACGAATCGAGAGATTCCTGTAAAGACATTGATTTCTCTGTGGGTCGACGCGAATCGAGATGCTCTCATCAAGGACGCTGATTTCCCTGAATCGAGGTTTCGCCAAGGACGCTGATTTCCTTAGAGGTCGAGACGAATCGAGGTATTTCTGCAAAGATACCGATTTTCTTACGGGTCGACGCGAATCGAGGTTCTCGTCAAGGACGCTGATTTCCCTGAATCGAGATTTTTGCCAAGGACACTAATTTCCCTGGGGGTCGAGACGGATCGAGGTATTCCTGCAAAGACACTGATTTCTCTGCGGGTCGACGCGAATCGAGATGTTCTCGTCAAGGACGCTGATTTCCCTGAATCGAGAGATTTTACCAAGGACACTGATTTCCCTGGGGGTTGGAGGTCATTGGCTGACTTGCTCCGCTTTCCGCGATGTGAGGGTTGACATTCTCCACTTTCTTCGGTGTGAGGGTTGGCATTCTTCGCTTTCTGCGGTGTCAGGGTTGACTTTCTCCGTTTTCTGCGGTGTCGGGATCGACTTTCTCCGTTTTCTTCGGTGTCCGGATCGACTTTCTCCGTTTTCTATGGTGTCGGGATCGACTTTCTCCATTTTCTACGGTGTCGGGATCGACTTTCTCCATTTTCTACGGTGTCGCGATTGACTTGCTCCTCTTTCTATGGTGTCGGGGTTGACTCTAGGTTGTTGTTCAGTCGAAAATATTGCATTCTTAACATATCAATTTTCCCACTCTTCTTGATTATCTAAGGGTGTTTATTGTAAATATAACACGGATTACAAATTCATCTGGAAAATACCAAATTCCATGTGTTATATATATAATTGATACTCTGGAAGGAAATTGTGTGTTTATTACTTCACGCATGATATTGTATATCTCAACACTTTTTATCAAGATTTTGTACAGAAAATTATTCAGGTCAAAGAACTAGAATCGCCGATTTGCCGATAAAACACAGCAAGTCAAAAATTTAAAATCTGGTAGAGATTTAGAAGAGATTAAATGATTCCAGACATCAAAAGAAGACCCAAATACCAACACCAGAAGACCCCATGAAAATGATGCAAAGATCTCCTCAAATGGCCGCGGAACCGCGGCCAATCCAGCCCGATCCGCCACGGATCCGCGGCCGAGTGGAGTCGTCGGCGGTCGAAAATTCTCCAGAACCTTCTCTATAACCGCCTAGCTTCCTCAAGACGCTTCATATACACGTGGCTTCTTCTGGAAGGCTCTGCATAACTACCAAGCTTATGAAGGAAGCTTAATTTGAGGCTATAAAAGGGGATCTAGATCTAATTTTTGGGGGTTACTCATTATTACATAATTGAGACACAATTACAATTCAATTCAAGTCGAGTGACACAACTTGAGATCCAATCTAAATCCAATCAAATCAAGATCCATTGAGAGCAAAATCAAGTGACAATCGAAGATCCTTTATCGCAACGCCGATCATCATCAAGAGCAAGAGATCCGCATCCGATCCACGACTCATGAAGATTGAGTCGAGCAAAGATCGACGACAAATTCCCTTCCAAAGGAGCGATCGAGAGCTAGTCTTGTAAACTCAAATTGAGAGGTGTAATTTGAAGGAGATTTAATAAAGGTGATAATTGTAATTCTCGCTTTCTTTACATTCTTTCATTATGAAATTTCTCGTTCTTGATTCTTTAATTTTCATGATGCGTGAGTGAAATCTCCGCTTGTAAAGGAATCTAGAGAATCGGTAGATCTAATGATGATGAAATCCTAATACTAATCTTAAGTCTTATGAGGATTGTGAACTTTAGGAAAAAAATCATCAATGACCTAATTTAGATCGAGATCATGTTCTTGCTAATTTCGTTGCAAATTAGGGATCAAATGATTGATGATTCTCTTTGCTAAAGGCTAGATCTGGATGATGATCAATGAAAAGACAAGGGATAGAGAAGAAGAAACCCTAGTTTCTTCAATAGATCCCTAATCTTCATTCATCATCATCGATATAGCTACAAGTCATCAATAGATAAGATTCGTAATTTTTAGTATTCATCATTGCTACTAATTCAATCGATTCCTACAAGCTATTCTTCATATTCTTGATAATTCAAATTGATATTGGACACTTTCTTGATTTCTAATTCTTGAATATATTCTTGATTTTCTTGAAATGACAACTCAATTAAATCTCGAATTACTTTCTTGAATTTTCTTTTATATTTTCATTTCAACTTCTAAAGAAAGATCGAATAAGTACAAGCATCTCAGTGGACGATCCGTATTCATTAACGAGCTACATCGACACCGTAATTGATTGTGGTTATAAATTCTTTGGTTGTGATTACATTTCAAAACACGATCCGAAATTTTAGATCAATCAGTTGTCTGTGAATAGTAGAGTCTTAGAACTGGGGACTTTGCCATGGCTCCGATTGGTGGTGTCGCGTCCTTGCCCTGCTGGAATGAGGAGGAACGCCGTTGCTGACTTTTAGGCTGTAGATGTTGCCGTTGAGATTTGGAACTAGGGATTTTGCCATGGCTCCGTTTCGTTGTGTCACATCCGTGCCTTGCTGGTATAAGGAGGAACGTCGTTGTTGGTCTTCTGGGATGCAGATGTTGCTGTCGAGATCTGACTTTTCCCTTTGACAGAGTTTGTTGGGACATGTGGTTCCTTTTCGTTTATGCCCATGGATTGTGTACAGGGGTCAGTATGGACTTACCTGCGGGGCAAAAGTTTCATTCTTTTTTTATTTCTTTCCGCGATACTCTATCATTTCAGCTTTTTATATCGCGAAAGTCGCGATTGCCCAATCATTTCGGCTATTTTTCATGGTGCCAAATCGTTTCGGCTATTTTTCTTTTTACTCGCTGCTTTTTATTGCGAGTTACCCAATCATTTCGGCTATTTTTTTATGCATATATTTTACTCGCTGATTTTTATTGTGAGTTGTCCAAACATTTCGGCTATTTCATATGCATTTTTTTTTCGAGTATGGAACTCAAGATCTGATACCAATCTTAGCATCAGCATCACTGCGACTGGAATGATGCCAGGAGCGAATCATCATTTGCCGTGAAAGGACTTAGAATTTGATACCGATATAGGCATCAGCATCGCTACAACTGGGATATTGCCAGGAGCGAATCATCATTTGCCTTTGTCGACTTAAACAAATGTGTCTTAGCAAACAGTGTTAGAATCCCGTCGACTAAGGTTTTTGACTTCATGAGCCGTAAGGGTCTCATAAAGATGTTTCTCCCTACGAGTCGTGAGGATCTCGTAGGTGCATTTTCTCCTTAGGAATCGTGAGGATTCCTAAGTGTGTGTTCTCTCATAAGTCGTAAGGATCTTGCAAGGGTGTTTTTTCCTTGTAAATCGAGATGACCTACAAGTGTTTGTTCATCAAATGAGGGCATTCCTCGTCGTTGGTGGGACTCGGCAAAGAAATGATTATTTGTGCCCGTGGATTGTATACAAGAGTTAGTATTGAACCGCTTGTAGGGTAATATTGGGGTGTATGACGGCTTAAGAACAGATTCAGATCCCTGTAGCTTAAGGTTTTTGAATCTTATGAGTCGGGAGAGTCTCATAAGAGGGTTCTCCTTACGAGTCATGAGGATCTCGTAAGTGTAACTTCTCCTCAGGAATCGTGGGGATCCCTAAGTCTATTGCTCCCTTGTGAGTCGTAAGGATCTCGCGCAGGTATTTTCTCCTTACATGGTCGAGAGGACCTTACCAGTGTGCATGAATTTTTTTACGAGTTTGCGCCCTTTCGGGTTTCCACAGACTCGCCGGTAGCCCTGCTGTTTTTACTCATGGAGCCTTTTCGGGTTTTCATCCGTGCCCATCTTGCTTATGGACGTACCGTTTTTTTTTTGTTTTTTGGGGAGGGGGGTCAAGTGGGATATTCCACTTGATTGCAAGACTCGCTTGTAAGCTCCTTGATATTCTTTCTATTCTTTGAGAAGAAAGGACCATCTTACGTAGAGATTCTTCCTCCAGTGAGAAATATGCCCCCTGTGTATACCTCGGGGGGGAGAGAGTACCCATGCCGTCACTATTTTGGCGACAGGTTGCTTCAAAGTCGCTCATTTTTTGTTGAGCGTCGGCGACAAATACCACCTTACCTCCGCTTTTCATTCATCTTCATCAGATGATGAAGGGTCTTGACTCAGCTGATCCAATCGAGTCATTTTATCCATGAGCTCTTGGAAGGTTGTCGGCTTGAAGAGGGCCATGTACGAGGACACCTTTGAATTTGGGTCAAGGGTGGCTATAAGTATTCCCATGGCTGCAACTTCATCGATGCGTTATTTGTATTTGACCAGAGATTTCGTCATCGGGTAACATATTGAACCCGAGTCTCATTCGGTCTAACCTTTTCGTTGACCAGTGCCGTCACGGTAGTATGTTCGTTCTCATTAGCGAATCCCTGATAGAAGAGCATATCCATCTCGTCGAAGGTATTGACGGAGTCATTCGGGAGTTCCGCATACCATTCGAAGGCAATGCACCCCAGACAGTTGACGAGCTGTCAGAAGAGAAATATATCATTCTCTCCAGTGTTACCGCACATGGATTTAAATCGCGCGATGTGCTAGTGAGGATTCGCAGTTACTTTGCATATGTGGAGTCGGAAGTATATATTCTGGCGGGTACTGTATTTGATCGTAGCATGCCGGATACGGTTGGCCAGTCTTGATTGGCCTATTTGAGGCTTCACTGGCATAGTGGGTTTTGACTTGCTGAGCGATATATGTGTCCAGCTTTGCTTTTGGAATCATTTCCTCTTCGGCCGTTAATGAGACTCGTAGAGAATTTGAAATGTCACCCTTGTCTTTAAGAGTGACTACCGGCAGTTCACTTGCTTGTGGTTTCGATTGAACCGTCGTTCCGGACATTTCTGCCGCTTCTTCATCTTTCTTTTTGAGAGCGTGATTTAGGAAATCAATATCCAACTCGTGCACTGTTCTTTCTCCAGGTGCATCTTCGGGATTTGCCTTAGACGATGGATTAGCGAGTGATGCCGCCTGAGTAAGCATCTCCTGCAGTTTTTCACGTTGCAGTTGAACTTTTGTTAAAGATCGAGTTTGAGGTCGGTGACTAGTAGAAGCTCGAACTTCGTCTTTGGAATTCACCACATAGACTATGTGAACTATCATGCCCCCAGGCTTGGGGTGTTTGGATTTATTGGCCTTTGGAGTTTGTTTTGAGCACTTGAGCATTATTGGGCCTCCCTTTTTTGTGAAAAACCGCTTTGGTTTTGGGAGGAACTGCTGTATCAGGATCCGTCTTGGGATGAGTCCCCTTTTATTTGAAAGAGGATTTGTCAGAATTTGGCTGACGTCTAATGGAAGAGCCGCGATTGACGACAGAGACCTTCACTTACTTCCACACCTTATACATAAATGAGGAAAGTTGCTTTAGGGAGCGAACTGGTTTCTGCTCTCGTGGGATCTCCATGGGCTGCGGAGATTTCTTCAATATTGCAGTAGGAGAATTTTGTCTGACCCTTCGCAACAGTTTGAAGCTATTCCTGGTTGGAACAACATTCACCACTGGTGTTGAAACAGGACCATATGGAAAACTACCCCTAGCTCATTTTGTATGATGCCGATATCGACGTCGACCATTTCTTACGGCCGGGATTTGATTAGCCTCAGGATTTTGCCGAGCCTGCCCCCTGTTTCCTTTAGGAGCTTGAATATTCTGCCCCCTGCGTCAACCTTTGTCCTTGGCAGGTGCCAGTTGTTTGAGGAATGATTCCGTCGGCAAAGTTGCAGCTTGGGGAACCACCTATGGAAGACAGACTTCCTCTGGGCTTTCTCCATCGGTGTTGAGGCACCGAGGGTGGGAGGTGGGAGTATCGACCCAAAGAGAAGCCCGTTGATTTCTTGAAGAGCCGGATTGCAGAGATTTGAGGCTGTAAGTGGCCCATACTTGACTCCACCAGATATGACAGAGCCTGAGTTGCTAGGGTAGAAGCAAACGCCATTCTTCATAGAAACGAAACACTGGCTTCAGTATCCCATTACGTAAGGGCAACCACAAACATACATACCGCGATTATTTGATCGCGGAAAAACATGACACACGAAGTGTGGAGTGGAAAGAGGAAAAGGTCCCACCGGGCATGCTAGAATCTGTTCGCCGCCGAAAGACGCGACCGAGACGTTGAGACGTCCGGCTTGAATTTTGGCGGGCAGATGCTATTTGGTTTTATCCATCCACCTCTCCGAAGATGCCAAGTTGATTTATGGCACCGTATATCGGAGGTTTAGACAGATACGGCCGTTGTAGCAGACTTCGTCAGATTCCCCCTAATGTACAAGGGGTTCTTGATTATGGGGACGCTCTTCCCTGTAGACGCAAGCCCCTGCAGTTAATTATGCTACCGCATCGCGGTAACCATTTTCTCCTTCTCCAGATGGTTACTTCGTGTTGTATGTGTTTGTTTTGTTTTTGGTTGTCCGTGGATTGTATACGGAGACTAATTTATATTGTCGCCCGTAGGGCGTGGATTAGTCCAAATCCTTATTTTCTTAGATTTGGGTTTGGGTTGGTTTAAGGATCGTTAATCTTGTTTCAGATTAAGATCAACCTAAACGTTTGTTGAGAATACGTTAGTCTAATTTTATACTAAGATCTACTCAACGGGATTTTGGATCTTTTAGATCCAACGAAAGAGTATTTGGACTCTATTGTTTTAGTTTAGGGACATTGCGGTCCATAGGGTTTAAGGACATCGTAGTCCATAGAGTTTAAAGACATCATAGTCTGTGTTTAAAGACATCATAGTATAGTTTAAAGACATCATAGTCTGTGGGGTTTAAAGACATTATAGTCTCTAAAGTTTCTGGTTGTCGGGACCCGCCACCTCTTTGAAGACGTTGAAGAATTACAACGACACATATCAAAGGTGTGAAGAGATGTACCCTTGAGCCGATGTTGGTTGAGAGATCTGTAGTCAAGATTTGGGACTAAGACCAATTAAAGAGATTATGAGCACATGGGCTCAGTTAATCTGAATTGAGGACTTATAGCCAACTTGGGTTCAGTCCACTCAGATTTGAATAAAATGTTGAACATTTGTTTGGGCTCGGTCCCTTTTGGTTCATTAATGCTGAGCATTAACTTGGGTTCTGACATCCCACTTTCTTTTGTTTTTTTATTGGGTGTTGAACACTTTTTACGGCGCAGAGCGCTTTAAGTAAAGAACACTTTGTATTCCCTTAGCGCACACGTGAGGAGCACGTGGTGCGCTTGGCGCTGAGCGCCAGACGTGGAGCGCTAAAGCGCTTCTTGTGAAATAGCGCACACGTGAGGAGTACGTGGTGCGCTTGGTGCCAGTCCTGGAGCGCTGAAGCGCTTCTTTTGAAACAGCAAACATGTGAGGAGCACGTGATGCGCTTGGCGCTGAGTGCCAGACTTGGAGCGCTGAAGCGCTTCTTATGAAATAGCGCACACGTGAGGAGCACGTGGTGCGCTTGGCGCTGAGCGCCAGACTTGGAGCGCTGAAGCGCTTCTTATGAAATAGCACACACGTGAGGAGCACGTGGTGCGCTTGGCGCTGAGCACCAGACTTGGAACGCTGAAGCGCTTCTTTGGCAGTTCTGGTCAGTTCTGTGCTCTGAGAATTAAATTCTCGTTTATAAGAGACTTTGTCTCATGAATCTAAGAACTAAGTTCTTCTTTTTATGAAGAGATGCTATGATCTCTTCTGTTTTTGTGAAAGACTTTGTCTTACAGATCTGTGATCTAGAAAAAAAACTAAGTTCTTATTTTTTATCAAGAGGTGCTATGATCTCTCTTCTTTTTATTTATCTTGAAAAAGGTTTTTCTTCTTAGAGCTTACTCTTCTCTTTTTTCTTTTTTTTTTGGGAACTTGAAGTTTATTGGGAGGGTTCTTCTCTATTCTTCTTCTTTCGATTTGAGAACTTGTGGGGGGGTCTCTCTCTGCAAGACTTGAAGTCTTGGGTCCTTTATATAGGGGAGGCTGATTTGTTGAATTAGTTAAGGAAATCTTTCTCTGATTGATTTGGGGATGTTTTCCTACCATTGGATTTTTGATCATAGGACTTCCGTTTTACAGAAGACAATCTTCTTATTTTTAACAAGATTGGGAAAATATTTTTCCATACAGAACTTATTCTGTATCTTGGTGATTTTTAATCACCATTGGATCTTTGATCCAACGGTGTACTGATTTACAGAGCACAATCTTTCCTGTTTGGAAAGATTTGAGGAGTATTTCCTCAACAGAATTTTATTCTGGTAATTTGATGATTTTTAATCATCTTCGTTGGATCTTTGATCCATGGGTGGAGAACATTTAGTTCTAGCGCTGGCGCTCTCGTGCTTTGCACGTGAGGCGCTGCCTCAGAGTCTTTGACTCTTGGCGCTAGCGCACTTAGCGCTAGCGCTCTCGTGCTTTGCACGTGAGGCGCTGTCTCAGAGTCTTTGACTCTTGGCACTAGCGCACTTAGCGTTAGCGCTCTCATACTTTGCACATGAGGCGCTGTCTCAGCATTGGCGCTCTTGGCGCTAGCGCTCTCGTGCTTTGCACGTGAGCGCTGCCTCAGAGTCTTTGACTCCTAGCACTGGCACACTTGGCGCGAGCGCTCTTATGAGGCGCTGCCTCATTTCAAATTTCAAAATTTGAAATTTTAAATAGAGCTTTGCTCTCTGATTGGGGGAAACACCGGATCGCAAATCTAGCTTCGAGAATACCCTCGCGCCACTGAGCTGATCAAATAATTCGCCGATGTGAGGGATTGGGTACTTGTTCTTAATATTCACCCGGTTTAATTCTTGATAGTCGATGCACATCATCCGCGTGCCATCTTTCTTCTTGACTGGAAGAACTGGAGCTCCCCGGAGTGAATTACTGCTGCGAATCCAACCCTTTTCTAATAATTCGGTGACTTGCTTCTTTACTTCTTCCAATTCCACCGGCACCATTGGATAATACGCTTTTGAAATCGGCGCCGCTTCAGGAACAAGATCAATCGCAAACTCCATATCTCGTTTTGGCGGTAAACCCAAGATGTCTTCGAACACATCCATAAACTCTCGAATTACTGCTGGCGCTTCCTCCTTATCTACTTCCATTAACAAAAGAACGATGCTTGTCGGCCTAGCCCTAAATTCGACTGGACCGTTAGATCTGCTACCTCCTGAAAATATAAACTTCGGATGTCCGAAAATCTGGAAGATCGCCCTACAATTGATGTGAGCGTGGAAAGTGCCAAGAAAATCCATTCCCAAGACGACATCATAGCTGCCAGTATCGATCACCAAGAAATCCGCGAATAACTCTCGTCTACAAATAACAATCGGAAAATCCTTGCACTCGCTACTAGATATAATTTTCCCATTCCCAGTGTGTATGTCCCAGCAACAAAACAGGGCCACGTGTAGAATCGAGTATGAAGTAATAAACTTGGATGACATAAAACAATAGGATGCACATGAATCGAATAATGCTAATGCGATAAAATTATGAACGAGTAGGATACTTGAAACGACTTCGTCTGAAGCCTTGACCTCCTCGGCCGTTGTTCAGTCGAAAATAGTGCACTTTTAACATGACAATTTCCTTACTTTTCTTAATCATCTAAAGGTATTTGCTATAAATATAACACATATTAGAAGTTCATCTGCAAAATATCATTACCATGTGTAATACATTATAATCAACATTATAAAGGAAATTGTATATTTAATATTTTTACGCATAATATTTTGTATCTTACATTCTTCATTAAGATTTTGTGCAAGATTAGCTCAGGTCAGATATCGGGAATCAGGAATCTGTCGATAAAATACAAGAAAGTCGAAGAATAAGGTACTCGAAGAAATTCAGAAGAGATAAGAAGATTCCAGATATCATCTAAATACCCAAAGATCAACACCAGAAGACCACAAAATTTTGAAGCAACAATCTCACCTATCGGCCGCGGAACCACGGCCGAGTCGTGGGCTTCGGAGTCGGGAACTCTCTGTAAACTTTTTTTCAACGACTTAGCTTGTTGGGGAAGCCTCTATGTAACAACCTTGTTCTGGAAACTTCTTTATAACAGCCTAGCTTGTTGGGGAAGCTTGATTAAGGGCTATATAAACGACCTAAGACTACATTGAAAGGGTTACCAATTAGTTCCCAATTAATTCCTAATTTTCCCCAAATTCATTCATCAAATCAAATCCAGAAAAGAGCCAACATCAAATCCATGATCCAAAATCAAGCATCATTGAGAAGTTCATCAAGCGATTCAATAAAAGATCCTTTATACGAAGCTGATCTTTATCATCGAGCAAGCGGTCCACGACAGGTCCAAGACTCACGATGATCGAGCAATGTAAAGATCAACGGAAAAATTACCTCTTCGAGGGAGTGATCGAGAGTAATTCTTTTTGTAATCTCGGATTGAAGAAGTTGTAATTTGAAGTTGAATAATAAAGGTGATAATTAATTTCAATTTCGCTTTCTTTTAAAATTCCGCATTATGAGTTCTTTTTCTAATCATTCTTCTATTTTCAGGATGTGCGAGTAAATCTCCGCTTGCTAGGATTCGTAGGATTAGGGTAGATCGATGGATGACAGAATTCTATACTTTTCTTTAGTCTTATGAAGTTTACAAACCTTCGCAAAAGCATCGTTAACATCCTCATTGGGTACGATATCAAATTATTGATTATCTTGACCACAATGTGAGATAAGATTGACGATCTTGTTGTGAAGGACTAGAAAATGAATGGGATCAATGAAGGACAAGAGATTATAGTGAAGAAACTCCAGTTCTTCCAAGAAACCCTAATCCGCATTCATCACCATCAATCTAGCGTTAAACTGTCAATAGAAAAGATGAGTTACCTTTATTCGTCATTCATGGCTACAAAATCCGATCGAATGCTACAAGCCTTCTTCATATTTTCTTGATAATTAGATCTTGATATTTTCTGGATTTCCTTTCTTGAAAAAGATTTCTTGAATTCCTTGAAATTATTACTTCAACCAAATCTTAAACAATTTCTTGAATTTCTTTACTACTTCTTTCGACTCAACTAAGGCAAGAATTTACGAATTCCTCGAATCCCAGAGGACGAACCGTGCTCACTAACGCTCGCTACACGCGATACCATTATTGATTGCGGTTACTACTACATACCTATTATTCTTTTTGAATCAATCAAATGGCGTCGTTGCTGGGGATACGTGCGTAATTTGTTCTTTCTTGCTTTTTGGTTGAAATATTATTATTCTATCAAAATTTAAATCAAGAACGCATCGTGTGCTTAACGATTAGTGTGTGAATTTTTCAAGGAGATCTGGAATCACTGTAGCAGGGAGATAAAGAGTCAGAGCATTTCATCGAGACCAGAGGAGCAAGGGGAGCATCAGAACCAAAAATTGTTCAAAGAACAGTCTAGTTGACCGCGGAACCGCGGCAAGAAGCAGGAATTGGCGGCGGAATCGTAGTGTTCTTGAAGAATTAGGGTTTCAGCTCTCTGTTGTTTATTTTCTATCTTCTTCTCTCTCCTCTGAGAAGTCCAATAACAATTTTTTTGCAGGATTCTTTGCAAAAATTCGCAGCTTAAAAAAATTTTCTTGTTGCGTGTTTTGATATTGGTTGTTTTTGCATATTGTAATACGGAAAATTAAGGGACAAAGACCAAATTTAGATTAGGTGGAGATTTCATTACCCTTTCTAAGCCCCGCAAATCACAAAACTAGCATCCGCATCACCCTTCATTAATTAAAAAATATCTAGACCAAGACTCTAAGAACCGTCGCGCTCAATTAGGACAGAGGAAGGTCGTAGGTAATCTACTGCTTATCCGTATTTCTTTTGTGGTGTCTAGGCAAGTGTGTCTAAGGCAAGTGGTTACTCAATTAGTCCCGCTATTTACATAGCGGATACCTTCCACTTACCTGGCACTTATCTGGGCACAAGAGAGATAAAGAGATAGTAGAGGATTGATCCTGCGATTTGTCTTCTAGAAGTCTAGGAGCGGTCTAGTGACTTGACCTGGTGACCTTAGATCTAGGGTTGATTATGCATTTTTTGTGATTTTTCTAAATCTGTCTTTTTCAAAAACAAACCTTTCCTTTCTTTTAATTTACACATATGCTGCCACTTGCGCTAAACCCGCTTAGTGTATGCTCGGCTGGACACGGGATTCTAGTGCCTGTCTTTTCCATGTTTCTTCTATCGACTCTGAAGTCGGTATTTCTTCATCTTCTTTTTCCTCACCACCCACAACATCCACCGAGATGGACGGTTCTCCATCGAATTTTAATAACACCACTGTGCCACCATTTGCAGGTGCGCAGAATCTACAGCGCATATCTCTCTAAGAGAGATGCTACCTTATACGTGGTTCTCTTTCTTCTTGTCTTTCTATTCCACCAGCCAATGGGGATAATTTTGAAATCAAACCACACTATATCAATCTTTTTCCTAAATTTCATGGTCTAGAGTCTGAAGACACATACGTTTTTATCACCAAATTCGAAAACGTATGTGCTATGATGGGCACTTCACAACTTTCTGTGGATGCTATGCGTTTACGTCTTCTCCCATTTACTTTGTGCGATTTAGCCGAAAAGTGGCTTTATAACACACTCACACACTCTATTTCAAATTAGGATGAATTCGTTATAGCATTCCTTAAGAAATTTTATCCCAATCATAAGACCGCCCGTGTTAGGAGTGAAATCAACCAGTTTTCCCAGCATCCCAATGAACCATTTTGGAAATGTTTTGAACGGTTCAAGGATCTACTTGTGCAATGTCCTCATCACGGAATCCATAAATGGGAACTGTGCCGAATTATATATGAGAGCATTAATCCAACGGCAAAACATATGCTTGAAACCATGTGTCAAGACAATTTCATGTCTAAAGACGATGGTGAAGCTTGGAAATTTTTGGAAGATTTTGCTGAAAACACTTTGCAATGGAAAAGCATTAGTCCATCATCTAGGGGTGGTATCCATCAACTTGATGTTTCTATTACCATAAAAGCCGAAATGGCAGCAATGCAAAAGAAAATCGAAGCTATGGAAAACAAATTTTTATTAGCCTTCCTAAACCAGGCGACACTCCCTAAAACCGTGTGTGGATGCTATTCCGATCCATCACATCTGACGGAAGAATGTCCTTTGAATTCTCCGTTTCAAGGTCAAGAACACACTAATGCTGCTTTTCAGCAATGACCTAGAAACGATCCTTATTCTTCCACATAAAATCAAGGTTGGAGGAATCACCCTAATTTAGCTTGGAATCAACACTAAACTCAAAATACGGTTCCAAACCAAAATAACTTTTAAAGGGTTCCTCCACAACAACAGCAATCACCACAAAATCAGCACCCCTTTCAAATACAAACTTTTGAAAATCCTGCCAACAATTCTGCACCTTATAATAATTCTTTTCAAACGGCCGGCATTGAAACTCCTCTTCACTCGAACGAACCTTGGATTTGTCTATGAAACATTCCATGCAAATGTTGGCTGATATAAGGTCTTCTATCGATACCATAAAGAAGGACTCCAGCTCCCATGGTGAGAGTATAAAATCGATAGAAGCATAAATTGCACAATTAAATGTCGCAATGAGTGCTAGAGAGAAAAGGAAACTTCCATCTCAACCCTTACCGAATCCTGGCCACTCACAATATCATAAGGTGAATGCCATTACCACGTTGAGATCTGGAAGAATGCTGAATAACCAAGTCGATGAACAGGTTGATAATGATGAATCAATCAATGACACCCCGGCTTCCACTTCCACTTCTGACCCTAGTTCATCTTCTTTTGAGCCCATTCTCCGTTTTCCCCAAGGCTCGAACCCTCCGCCCACCTCATTGAGTCAACCTGAAACGATCCCCACTCCAATTCTGGGATTCATTCTACCCACACGAACTTCTCTATAAATGTTGGACCCAACTATTATTGATAAATCTCCTTATCCAAATAGGTTGAGGGCCAACAAACCTAATGCACAAATGGAGAAGATTATGGAAATGTTTAAACAGGTTAACATAAATATCCCTCTCCTATATGCTATCCAACAAGTTCCGGCTTATGCGAAAATACTTAAGGACTTGTGCACTAGGAAAAGAAGAACTCAAGTGCCAAAAAGTGTTCATGACGAATAATGTCAGCATAGCTTTTACCCAGCAATTACCAAAGAAATGTAAGGACCCTGGCTGTCCTACAATCTCTATTTCTATTGGGGGTAAAAATATTAATCGTGCTCTACTCGACCTTGGCGCTAGTGTTAACATACTTCCTTACTCTGTCTACAAGCAGTTAGGTATTGGAGAGTTGAAACCTGCCCACTACACTCTCCAGATGGCAGATCGATCTATCACCAAAGCTAGGGGTGAGCTTGAGAATGTGTTGATAAAAGTTGGGGAATTTATATTTCTTGTGGACTTTATTGTTTTAGATACACAACCTGTAGCGAATCCATGGAAATTCCGGTGATTCTCAGTTGACCCTTCTTAGCCACTTCCAATGCTGTCATAAATTGTTGCAACGGTTCTATGAACCTAACCTTTGGGAAAATGACAATTGAGCTTAACATTTACAAGCTAGGAAGTCAACCATCTGAACCTTCTGCTCATTTACTTGATGTCTGTTCTGTCCATGAGATAGCTCCCGAAAGCTGCAAGGTGGATGAACTTTGCTATAATGATCTCGACGACATTAGTACATCATTGTTTGATCTACCACATTATTATAGTGAGGACACTTTTGATGAGTCCAACCCTGAGTTTGAACCTTTTGACTCATCACAAAAGTCAGTAGCACTTTCCGAATCAATATCCTATGCAGGTTATGAACTTCTGAGGGAATCTGAATATCATTCTCTTACCCCACCTTCTATTGTTTCTCCGCCGACATTAGATCTCAAACTATTATCTTCTCATCTTAAATATGCATATTTATGTAAGAATGAGTCTTTGCCTGTGATCATATCCGCTTCTCTAGCTTTAGAGCAAGAGGACGCTCTTTTGACGGTCTTGAGATCAAATCTGCAAGCATTTGGTTGGACAATGACAGACATCAAAAGGATTAGTCCCTTGATTGTTGAACATCATATACATTTGATGGATGAAGCCAAACCAACCCAAGACCCACAAAGACAGTTAAATCCCGTCATGAAGGAGGCGGTAAAGAAAGAAATCGTCAAGTGCTTAGATAGTGGTATAATTTACCCAATCTCTGATAAACAATGGGTAAGCCCTATTCAAGTGGTCCCTAAAAAGTCTGACATCACGGTCATAACTAATGAGGCTAATGAGTTGATCCAAACACGCACCCAAACTGGGTGACGTGTATGTATTGATTATAGGAAACTCAATGCTGCAACGAGGAAAGATCACTTCCCTCTACCTTTCATTGACCAGATGTTGGAACGATTAGCTGGACATGAATATTATTGTTTCATGGACGGATACTCTGCTATAACCAGGTCCCTATCGCTGAAAAGGATAAGGATAAAACAACATTTACTTGTCCTTTCGGTACCTTTGCTTATAGACGCATGCCCTTTGGGTAATGCAATGCTCCCGCTATATTTCAGCAGTGTATGATGGGAATATTCTCAGACATGGTCGAGAATTTTCTGGAGATTTTCATGTCACTGTCCACGGCCTCAGGTGTTCAGTCACTTCTCACTGCCTTACTTCTGAGATTCAACCTGTCCTGAGAACATCGGATGACCAAAATTTTCAGCTTCACTAGTTCAACTGCCCTGCCGAGGCCATTTTGACGATTTCTCTATATTTAGGGACTCATTTGAGGATTGCCTACTTCATCTTGATGCAGTTCTTACCCGCTGTAAGGATAGGAACTTAACTTTGAATTGTGAAAAATATCATTTCATGGTCCAAGAAGGTATCGTGCTTGGACATGTCATTTCACGAAAAGGCATTGAGGTAGACAGAGCTAAAATAGATGTCATCCATAACCTTTCTCATCCTAAATGCGTCAAAGATATATGATCTTTTCTTGGTCATGCAGGATTTTATAGGAGATACATTAAGGATTTTAGCAAAATTGCTAGGCACTTAACTCTTCTCTTGGCCAAGAATACTACATTTCACTTCGATTCGGATTGTGAGGCTACTTTTGAATCACTTAAAAGATCTCTCACTACAGCCCATGTTCTATCATCTCCTGATTGGAACCATCCGTTTGAGCTAATGTGTGATGCATCAGATTTTGCTATTGATGCAGTCTAAGGACAGCACATTGATAAGATGCTACATGCAATTTATTATGCGAGTAACACCTTGAATGATACCCAAATTAATTATACAACCACCGAGAAAGAACTCTTGGCAGTTGTATTTGCATTAGAAAAAATCAGGCCTTACTTGATTGGCTCACCAATTATGGTTTACACCGATCACTTCGCCCTAAAAAATCTTTTATCTAAGAAGGATGCTAAGGCCAGGTTAATACGTCGGATCATGTTATTACAAGAATTCGATCTTGTCATATGAGATAAAAAAAGGATGTGAAAACGTAGTAGCTGACCATCTTTCACGCATCTCTTCTTCGCCTACTGTGACCTTGCCAATAAACGACGCTTTTCATGATATTGTGAATTATCTAGCAATAGGACTTATTCCCAGCGAATGGTCTAAACAAGACAATCATCTATTTCTATCCCGAGTAAAATATTTTTACTGGGATGAACCTTATTTGTTTAAGTATTGTCCTGACCAAATCATTCGCAGATGTGTCCCTAATGATGAATTCAAGAGTGTTTTGTCTTTCTGTCATGATCAGGCATGTGGTGGTCACTTTGGTCCACGTAAGACGGCGGAGAAAGTTTTGCAATGTGGTTTTTACCGGCCTATATTATTCAAAGATGCATTTGATCATTGCAAAACTTGTCCACGGTGTCAACACACGGGTCAAATTTCTTGAAAAAATGAGATGCCACTCCAACCTATCTTGGTTGTGGAAATTTTTGATGTTTGGGGTATTGATTTTATGGGTCCTTTTCCCAACTCTTTTGGGAATTTATATATCTTGTTAGCAGTTGATTACATCTCAAAATGGGTAGAAGCAATACCATGTCGCACTAATGATAACAAGGTTATTATTAAGTTCCTTAAAGAAAATATCTTTTCGCGATTTGGACACCCTCGCGCTATAATTAGCGACAATAGGACACATTTATGTAATCGGTCTTTCAAGACTTTGATGCGGAAATATTCAATCAACCATAAACTTTCTATGTCCTATCATCCCCAAACGAGCGGGCAAGCTGAGATTTTCAATAGGCAAATCAAACAAATTTTTGAGAAGACAGTTTCTAAAAACCGTAAAGATTGGTCAAACAAATTAACGGATGCTCTTTGGGCATTTCGTACCGCGTATAAGACTGATCTTGGTATGTCTCCTTACCGTCTAGTGTTTGGAAAGGCTTGCCACCTTTCTGTCGAGATCGAACATAAAGCAATGTGGGTCATTAAAGAACTTAACTTCGATTTAAATCAAGCCTGCAACTTTCGGAAGCTGCAATTAAATGAGCTAAGTGAACTCCGCGATGAAGCTTACAATAATGCGTTAATAATAAAGAACCGGACTAAGGTATTTCACGATAAAAATATTTTGAGAAAAACTTTCATCCCAGGACAACAAGTCCTTCTTTACAATTCCCGTCTCCATCTTCATGCGGGTAAGCTAAAATCTCGTTGGAAAGGACTATTTGTGGTGCGGTATGTATACCTGCACGGGGTAGTTGAAGTTGAAAATATTAAAAACGGTTATATTTTTAAAGTGAATGGGCATAGATTAAAACCATATTTTTCTACTGACCCCACGGAGGAGCTCCTGTTTTTACAGGAGCCGCTTTGTCTTAACTAAATTTCCTCCGTCTCACCTTCATGTCTCGATAATATTGTCTCATCATAAGAATGGAGGTGAGTTAAAAAGGACCTAACTGAATATCCATATGATTAAAAATAAGTTTAGGGGAGATTTTCACTTTCATTTATTCTTGTCCCCGTTAATAATTTTTCCTCCCAAGTCTACAGGTTGTTGAGATTTAAAAGATGACAACAGTGAGGACACTGCTGTAAATAGGTTTGGGGGAGGTTTGTTCTTATTTACGCATTACTTTGCATTACACTTTGCATAAGCACAATTTTTTTTCTTTTATAATGAAAGGTTAGAAAATGAAAAATTACATTTAAAAGATTGAAAAAGTTTAAGAAAATCAAGAAAGTTAGATGTTTTCTGAAACGAAACTAGTAATAAGTAGTTATGAGCCATTGTCTCAAGGGTTAGTAAGATGAAGGAAGTCACTAATCTGAGGATAAATTCAAGAAGGATTGCATTGATGTGGTCATCTTATCTCTGTGACATGACCGTCAAGTTTCACAAGATGTAAATTCAAACTAATTTAAATATGCATCTATATGTAATTTCAGCTAGTCGGGTTGCATTGATATGACCTAGTCTACAATACCTCAAGAAGAATTCGTTCATTTCTGAACTCTTCCTCTTGTGTGTGTTCTGTACATTAAGAACTGTGGTTTGATTTAGAACGTCTATGCTTTTAGATAACGTGCCTGAACCGAACAACTCTTGATATAGGAAATGTTCAAAATATTATCCAACAATACAAAATTATATCCTTTCTTTACTAATAAAGAGACTGATATGATGTTGTATATCAGGTTCGGTATCTAATAACATTCGTTCAGAATTAATGTATTCTGATAATACAGGGTGATAACTACCAACAGACTTGGCTGTAACACTTGCACCGTTTCTATCTCATGAATTTATCACCCGTTCTCAGTTCTCTACCTATCTGTAGCCCATGTAACAAATTATATTTACGGGATCCTGATCCGGTATCAAATACCCAGGACGTAAAGGATATTGAGAAACAGTTCTGTGTAATGAACACACCCGAAGAAGATGTATCAACATACACTTTCATCGTTTGGGCGGCACGGGAATTCTGGTAATCCCCTATTTCCTGCTCGGTCTTATAACATTTATAAGTTGGAGCGGGACCAACGTTCCCTAGTGCAGTATAACAAGCGGGTTCGGCCAATACATCCGTATTATTATCTTGATTAAGGTGTGACTTAGTCGTAATCAGGAGAGAGAGAGAGAAGAAAACACTGAGCATGCGCTTTTACAAGATTAGATTGGTTATCAATTTATCTAATCAGGATGTCTCCCACTAATTTAGTCAAATCATCCATCAAACCCTAAAAGGAAAGACTAGCCGGGATTAATTACACGCTACAAGTTCGCCAATCTTTCAGCCAGGCCAGTGCCGGTAGTTTGAGGGAGGTTCCCCGTGCTTTCGCACGGACCTAATTAAAATAAACCTCGTTTTCCCAGGGGCGTAACCCCGTTAACACCTTTCTAGACACCTACTTGATTGGCTAATTGTAATGTGTAAAACTCTCCCAGGAGTAACTCTTACTCGCAGCGGGTATCGGGATCCAACTATCACATAGAAGGTATGCAATCTCATTACAAATTTCAACACTTGAAATTCCCAATAATATTTTACCCCTAGCGTCCTATGACCTTGACGGAGGCCAAACTACCCATAGTCCGCTAGTCAAGTTCAACCCGTCATTTCCTGATTGAATTAAACCCACTCGCACGACCCTTGACGGAGGCCAAACTACGCCGTACGAATACCCTAATCCAATCGCATCGTATCCTAGCAGATAAACACTAGTTAGCTACCGTACACTACGTCTTGACGGAGGCCAAACTACCGCAGCACGAATACTAAGTAGTACTTATCTGAAATGACGGAGGGCTACGACAGGTTTTTAAGAAAACCCTTTGCGTAATAAACTTGATATCGTTGTAGAATCGAGTGATTTTGAATGGAATGTTTTTGGGGCCTTTTCTAGTTTTGCTAAAGAGGTCACTCCCGGTGAAGGGATCGTCGGCTCTTTCCTTATCGAATAAGTGCAGGATATTTCACAAATACCACTATGCAAAGCAAAAACTATAGAAGCAATCAGAAGACAAACCGAGTTTGTAGCATCTGGTAGTTTCACTAAAGTGGTCACTCCCGGTTAAGGGATCTCGGCTCTTTCCTTATCGAATAAGGTACTGGATGCTCTACAAGGAACACCGCTATGCAAAGCAAGAACTAGAGCTACCAGTTTTTAAATAAGTTTCTACAACATCTTTAGGTTTCTTTTAGTTTCATTAATCTCATTAGTGAAGTCCCATTTTATTATGCTTCACAAACATCACATTTGAAACGAAATTTGCAATATAACATATATCTCATATATACAATACAAACATTCGTCTCAGGCAGTAATATGATCTCATCACATAACATTGTAGCAGAAGAACATATATGAAATATTGGATATACTAGGATGTCCGAGTTTTAATACGAGCCTGTATAAAACACGGATTCCATGGTCGCGATGAATAGCCAAACCCACATCCCTAGACCCCTACGAGAGCGGCAAGCAACACTGCCAATTCTAAGGTTAGGAGACCCGGTCTCGTCTCCTTGAGATGGTCTCTCACTGGACCGTAGAACCTGGTTACTTGTGCTCCCCGCCTTAGGTCTACCTAATGTGGAAAAAGTAAATAATATACAATGGTGACATCATCCTTAGCCCGGAAGTGCCCCAATAAAAGAATATTACATATAAATGAATTTTACATGAATGAAAAAGAAAAACTCTCATCTCACATAAAACCCTCGGCTATTCAGAACACGACGATCCAATATAAGATATCACAGCAACACATAATATCTCATATCATCAACGTAAGCAAGCATGCATATCCCGATTGTCGTTGATGTATAGCAACGAAGCCGGCGATACACCACATACTACGCTTACGGTCATAGAAAAGAAAGTATAAAACTACAACAGTTGGAATCCGCAACCTCCTTAGACATCGCATGTCTAACCAAATAAATTCCTTAGACATCGCATGCCTAACAATTATAAACCCTGCATTTTAGTCTCATTATCGAAAACACTTTTCAATATCAAGTCGGGCAATTCAACAAGATTCCTGACATCCTGATCGAATGCTCATCGCAAACTTTAGTAGACGGCTGCACCCCCGGACGCCGTCGACGAAGTGCACTAAGGAGGAACACCGCTGCCGCGAGCACCCGAACGGATGCTTTTGGCGACGGAGTTCTCCTACAGTCACTTGGTCGGGGCTATGGGGCGTAGCTATCTATTAAGTTTACCCGGCGAGTATCCGCGTACGCTACGTGATTGCGATGGACTTTTGATCACATCAAAATCCCGTGGCAACTGATCAAATGAGACTAAACTGCTAGATTTATAACATTCAAATTAGTTATCTCATAACTACATGTGGATTCCAAATATTGTATCACATTCCAGATAAATAGACAATGTTAAACTTTCCGATCGAATAAACAAACACCCAAGATTTCCCAAATAGTTCTCAACACTTGAAATTAGTTTAAAAACATCCATCACATGCCACAGTACCAATGGTCCAACCATAGAAGGGTCAAGCCAACGCCTCACATGTGTCAACGCCGTACTGCCACAAACCCTAAGGTTTAGAGGCGGTTCAGACGGTCACATAATCGAGTTAAGGTTTGTGTTCTTCTAGAGGGTCCACCGCGTTACTTGCACGACTTAGAACATTCTTAAACTACGGAAAAATCCAACGCTTCGAAATTTTCCGGCAGGGGAAAAAGTGAATTATTGATATCCGTTCAAACTTTTTAACACGTTCTAAATTACCCGGGAAAAATTAAACGAAGTTAAACTTTCCGATCGAATCAACGAGCTCCCAATACAACCCAGAAAACTCAACACTTGAGTAAAATTAAAAATTCCCAGAAGCATTAGGAAATACATACGGACATTACTGTACAAAATTCAAACCATAATGCCACTGTAGCGCAGCGGAACCGCCGCGGAAGCCATGGCACGGCCGCGGTTCCGCAGCTCTTTAAGCGAATTAATGGCTCGTTTTTTTTTACATAAATCCTTAGAATTCCCTGCTGATTTTTTTGAGTATTTTTAATATGAAAAATATCAACGTTTGAAAAAATTTCCAGAAACTAGGGTTTTACGGGTATTCGGAATTCGATCGGACTTTAAACTTCGTCTAGACTTCGCCTAAAACTCTATCTTGGCTCTGATACCACTGCAGGGTTACTAGTCACTCTCATAAGGGTCTATAAGGCATCAACCATGCCCGATTTAAAATTTAAACGTGCCAAACAACCCTAACCAAGATCTTTAAACTAGAGATTAGGCGAAACAAAGCATGTTAAACACTTTAATATCTAAGAGTTTGGGATTATAACCTTTATAGTGCGGTCCTTCACTTCTAAAGCTCCGTGTTGAGGTCCCTTCACTGCGATCATCGAGAATCCGGACTCTAGAGAGGCTCCACGAAGAGAAAGATGCAAGCTTACTTCCGATCTTCGATAACTAAGATGATCTACCTTGAAGTTTCTTTAACACAAGCTCTCACTCACTAAATGATGTGAACACCCTAATCTAAATGACTAGGATAGATTAGGATGATGAAGTAGGATTTTAGCACTCATTTATTTTCTTAATCTCACTCATTTTCATCACCACTCAAAAAGCTAGAAAGCTTTTCAAGCAAAAAAAAGAAGAAGGAAGAAGATGATCTCTTTCTTTTGTGATGAATAATGAAAGTCAAGTATGAGATTAGAAATGCAACCATGGTATATGTAACCCTTGTAGATATTTAACTAAGCTTAAAGGGTTGGGTTGGGTTAAACAAATATCTTGCAAAATATCAAAACAAATATCTTTGCACAAAACAAAACAAAACCTTCTAGAAGGTTCTAGAAAAGATTAACCCAAATCAAATCCTAACCATGTTTAATCTCCACTAAACATGTTGCATTAATAACCCTAACATATTACAATATTATATATCACATATACAATATTTATTGTAACAAAATAAAATAATACAATTAAGATATATCGCCTATATATCAATGTATTACTCGAGTGAGAAAAAGAATCTTTTAGTGAGCTTATATCAGTTAATGTAATTTAATATATCAAATATATAATTATATATTAAATTATCGAATCAACACTTGATCCGATAATCCGGCTATTTCACAAATAACCGACTAATATAATATGTATCAGTTCATCGAATCAACACTTGATCCGATGACCCGGCTATATCACATATACCCGGTCGATATCTCATATCGCGAGAATCTAATACGGTATCACATACATGTATTGTTCTCGGTTCCGCACATATCATATATGTGCTCCTACTCTGTTTTGCCTGAGTCAAGAAACCTCTGTGTAGGACTCTAAAGAATCGTCAATACGCCGGCAGTAGGTGATGATCATATCAAACAACCACAAGCTGCAAGCGGTCAGCTAAACGTAACAGCCACCCAGGTATTGAGCGATCAGAAGATCAACAAGCAAGCCTGTACTTTCTCCTGCGAATCCAATCAGTAACACTCCCGTACAGTCCGGTCTTTTCGTCAGATATTTCGCATATCTCGCCTAGGGGTGGTAAACGTCAGACCCCAGTAGCTTGATAAGTCATGTCGATATGAGGTCCATAACAGTTCGAGAAACTACTGATAACACTTACCAGTAAATCTCAATAACCCTGGTCAGGGATTTCCAGTTATAGCCAATCGAACACAGCGCAACATCAACTCCCTATACCAGGAGAGACGAAACCCCTCCTATCGCTCATTGCCTCCATATGATTCGGGACTGTACCCGAAAGCCACCTTTTTGCATGCCCTCTTGGACATGGTATGATGGAAATCAAAGCACAATGGGAATCACACATGACTCTATGACGATCTCGGGTCTACAGACTAACCTGTACCAGTGTCACCAGAGAACTACCATCTGACGTGGTGTATAATACCATCTGGGAGTTCTCGGCGAGTCCGTCCAGTGTACCCAGTCTTCACTGAGCACCCGTATACCATCTTTGATGTCAAACACTGATGGATATGGGATCATCCATCGCCCATCATATGGGTCAAGATGCGTATACACTAGTCTACTCTGGTGTATCGATGCCCTGTCTCGATACACCCTCGACTAGGAATAGTTATAGGATGTACTCGTAGACTACCGTGGCCCCACTAGTATGATCTCATCATAGTCCCAGTAGTCGAGTACATATCCTAAGGGCTTTATCAACATGTAACATAGAGACAATCAGAGTACATGTTAAGATAAAAAGCAACCAGATAGCGTACTATCATGTCGAGCAAGAAAGTCCTCCCTATATATGTCCAAGCATCCACTACAATATACATCGTATGTACAGTAATGGCCTCTAGGGCATACATATAACTAACAATCTCCAACTTGCACTAGGGCCATCTGTTGTGGTATCATATACCCAACAGTTAGCTGTGGTTGAAGTATCTCATACTCAACCATCCCATAAAAGTCTCTACTCGGAAAAAGGCCTTTGTGAGTGGATCCGCACTGTTTTCCTCTGTGTTTACTCTCCTTAGCGCGATCTCCCTGGAGATCAACCATCTCCATGATTAGGTGATACTGCCTAAGAATTATATCTGGATTTCAGATGGGACGGGGGTTCTTTGGCCAAAGCCATAACTCCATTATCATACAATGGTTGGAACGAAGTTCATCTCATGAACTTATATATATCCAGACTGCCACTTTGGTAGCATCCTTGGTAACGACGTATCTTGCCTTTAATCGTCTAGTAAGTCACGGTATCTAGCTTGGAACTCTTCCAACATACCGTCCCTCCACTGAGGGTAAAGACAATGCCTGCGACTGACATTCAGTCGTCCTTATCACCCTGGAACCTTTCCAGTGATTCTCCCCAGGATCGATTGATACCATCTCACTACACCTAGTGAGAATCCTAACATCCAATTAGATCTATCTCATAGATCCAAAACCCAGGATTTTAGGAGGTATCGCTTTGATCCTATATGGAGAATGCTTGTGATAAGCGGAGATTGACCGAGCGTAGCATAGGAAACTCCTTCCCTATCAAGAGTATGTCATCCACGTGCTCTATGAGGATCACCACCATACTCCCTACTACCTTTTTGTATATACGAGGTTCATCTACCATTTTGATGAAGTCAAACTCTTTGACTACCACATCAAAACAGATGTTCCAACTCCGCGATACCTGCTTTATCACATAAAACATCTTGCACACGTTTCCGCTGCTCCCACTGTCTACGAAGCCCTCTGGCTGTGTACTTATAGATGCTCTCTTCCAAATCATCATTTAGAAAAGCAGTCATGACACCCAACCACCAGATATTGTAGTCATGGTATGTAGCAGTGGCAAGTAGAATCTGGATGGACTTAAGCATAGCTTTGAAAGTCTCAACTTTTCCATGTACACCAAGTAATCTTCTCAAGATATACTTGCTCCTGATGAGGATTTAACCCTTCAGATAAAGCAACCAAAGTCCATACTTTGTTGGTGTATAAGGATTCCCTCTCAGATCGCTAAGCATCCAGCCATTCTTACAGAGTCCCACTCCTGATGGCCAGCTCAAAACTAGTTGGGTCATCATCTCATGATGCAATCCTCGCTCCCACTGTCATAGAGAAAACCGAAGTATCTCTTAGGTGGGTGAGGAACCCTACTAGATCGGCGGAGAGGCTGAGGTTCGTTGGAAACTATTGAATCCTTTGGTTCTACCAAATCATCAGCTGCAGTTTGTATAGCTGGAACTCCTTCCAGTTCTACCTCATGACCAATAATTTCTTCATAAGAAATTCCCTTTCACAAAGGTGGCATGCTGAGAAACAAAACATCTTTTATTCCTCGGTTAGGTAGAAGATATTCCCTTGCGTATGCTTGGGATATCCAACAAACTTCCACAGAACTGACTTTGCCTCGAGCTTGTCCGGATTTTGCTTTTAGACATAGGCCGGACAACCCCAAATCTTAACTTACTTAAGATATAGGCTCTTCCCATTACATATCACATATGAAGTGGTAGGCAACTGATTTGATTTGAACCTTATCCAATAGGTATGCAGCTTCTCAAGTGCATAACTCCCAAAAGGAAATAGGAAACTCAGTAGTACTCATCATAGAGCACACCATATCACATAGGGTGCTATTGCTCCGCCCCGATACACCGACGTGCTGTGGTGTATATGGAGGAGTAATGCTGAGAGAGAATCTTACTCTCCTTTAGAATAGTCCAGGATCTCCGTGCTCAAGTATTCTCCTCCCTGATCTCATCAAAGGACATAATACTTATACCCGTTTTTGGTTCTCTACTTCTAACTCATATTCATTGAATTTCTCAAAAGGTTCAGACTTGTGTTTCAACAGGAACAAATGTGCGAATCTTGAGAGAATATCAGTGAATATAATAAAGTACAAAGAACCGGTCTTGGTATGTGTAGACAGGGGACTTTCATACATCAACATGTATCAATCCCAAGAGTTCATTAACTCTTTCTCTGTTTCCAATAAACGGAGCTGTAGTCATCTTATCTCTGTGACATGACCGGCAAGTTTCACAAGATGTAAATTTAAACTAATTTAAATATGCATCTATATGTAACTTCAGCTAGTCGGGTTGCATTGATATGACGTAGTCTACAATACCTCAAAAAGGATTCGTTCATTTCTGAACTCTTTCTCTTATGTGTGTTCTGTACATTAAGAACTGTGGTTTGATTTAGAACGTCTATGCTTTTAGATAACGTGCCTGAACTGATCAACTCTTGATATAGGAAATGTTTAAAACATTATCCAACAATACAAAATTATATCCTTTCTTTACTAATAAAGAGACTGATATGATGATGTATATCAGGTTCGGTATCTAATAACATTTGTTCAGAATCAATGTATTCTGATAATAAGGGTGATAACTACCAACAGACTTGGCTGCAACACTTGCACCGTTTCTATCTCATGAAATTTATCACCCGTTCTCAGTTCTCTACCTATCTGTAGCCTATGTAACAAATTATATTTACGGGATCCTGATCCGGTATCAAATACCCAGGACGTAAAGGATATTGAGAAACAGTTCTGTGTAATGAACACACCCGAAGAAGATGCATTAACATGCACTTTCATCGTTTGGGCGGCATGGGAATTCTGGTAATCCCCTATTTCCTGCTCGGTCTTATAACATTTATAAGTTGGAGCGGGACCAATGTTTCTTAGCGCAGTATAACAAGCGGGTTCGGTCAATACATCCGTATTATTATCTTGATTAAGGCGTGACATAGTCGTAACCAGGAGAGAGAGAAGAAAACACTGAGCGTGCGATTTTACAAGATTAGATTAGTTATCAATTTATCTAATCAGGATGTCTCCCACTGATTTAGTCAAATCTTCCGTCAAACTATAAAAGGAAAGACTAGCCGGGATTAATTACACGCTACAAGTTCGCCAATTTTTCAGCCAGGCCAGTGCCGGTACTTCGAGGGAGGTTCCCCGTGCTTTAGCACGGACCTAATTAAAATAAACCTCGTTTTTCCCGGGGCATAACCCCGTTAACACCTTTCTAGACATCTACTTGATCGGCTAATTGTAATGTGTAAAACTCTCCCAGGAGTAACTCTTTCTCGCAGCGGGTATCGGGATCTAACTATCTCATAGAAGGTATGCAATCTCATTGCAAATTTCAACACTTGAAATTCCCAATAATATTTTACCTTTAACGTCCTATGACCTTGACGGAGGCCAAACTACCCATAGTCCGCTAGTCAAGTTCAACCCGTCATTTCCTGATTGAATTAAACCCACCCGCACGACCCTTGACGGAGGCCAAACTACGCCGTACGAATACCCTAATCCAATCGCATCGTATGCTAGCAGATAAGCACTAGTTAGCTACCGTACACTATGCCTTGACGGAGGCCAAACTACCGCAGCACGAATACTAAGTAGTACTTATCTGAAATGACGGAGGGCTACGACAGGTTTTTAAGAAAACCCTTTGCGTAATAAACTTGATATCGTTGTAGAATCGAGCGATTTTGAATGGAATGTTTTTGAGGCCTTTTCTAGTTTTGCTAAAGAGGTCACTCCCGGTGAAGGGATCGTCGGCTCTTTCCTTATCGAATAAGGTACATGATATTTCACAAATACCACTATGCAAAGCAAAAACTATAGAAGCAATCAAAAGACAAACCGAGTTTGTAGCATCTGGTAGTTTCACTAAAGAGGTCACTCCCGATGAAGGGATATCGGCTCTTTCCTTATCGAATAAGGTGCTGGATGCTCTACAAGGAACACCGCTATGCAAAGCAAGAACTAGAGCTACCAGTTTTTAAATAAGTTTCTACAACATTTTTAGGTTTCTTTTAGTTTCATTAATCTCATTAATGAAGTCCCATTTTATTATGCTTCACAAGTATCACATTTGAAATGAAATTTGCAATATAACATATATCTCATATATATAATATAAACATTCGTCTCAGGCAGTAATATGATCTCATCACAGAATATTGCAGCAGAAGAACATATATAAAATATTGGATATACTAGGATGTCCGAGTTTTAATACGAGCCTGTATAAAACACGGATTCCACGGTCGCGATGAATAGCTGATTTTATGTCAAAAACTACCTAGTAACCGCAATCAAGAACGGCGTCGCTTTGCAGCTAGCCGGTGAGTACGGGTCGATCCACAGGGATGTTGTGAATCTCCTAATCGCGCTAACGAGTTAATTTCGAAGGGTGTTCGGATTGATTATTAAATCTAAAAACCTAATTATTATATACTACGATTATCTAGATCTAGTCTTGCTAGGGTTAGGTTTAGGGATGGTTTGGAAATGCAAGTAAATCTCAACGCTTTCTATACCCAATTTAGGATCTATGAGGAGTTATGGTAATTATCAATAAAGGGGATTAGATCCATTCGGGAAGGTGTTCCTTCCTCTAGGTTCTTGTCCTTCCTTTAGAGATCCTTACCCTAACCTCCATGGAAAACGCGCGCAACCGGGCCTTTATACTAGGGTATCACCGCTACCTCAAGGGATAGGGTGCCGTAGGGCACGGTGTGTGCGTGTATGCATGGAGTCCTATTGTAAATATATAATGGGTAAGAAAGGGATGAGAGATCTCATCTCTCAAAAGCCGTCCCCAAAGCTAACTTTAAACAATTATCTACGGCAAGGAATTAAATCTACCCAGGGCAAAGAATTAAAATCTAAACTAGAGCAATTAAATAAAACTACTTACAGATGGCTCTCTCCAAATATCAACGCAGGTTGTCAGATCTGAATTCATGAATTGAAAAGAGGCACCGATGCTCTCCATAAAGAAATCTGTATTTTATTATTAAAAGGAGGTATAAAAAAAATACAAGCTTTAGAGTTCCTATTTATAGAGAATAGGAAACCCTAGGGTTACATTTGATTCGCATATCTGCTTTTACGAAAATACCCCTAAGAAAAGACCTAGTCAACTATTCAGCGCCGTCTCAAGTTTTAGTAAAAAATTCGCGAAGCCCGGGCACCAGATGGCCGCGGAACCGCGGCAATGGCAGGCTTGGGCCGCGCTTCCGCGGCCCATTGATGAGGTCATCATGTCATTTTTTGTGGGCTGCTTCTTGGTTCTTTGGGCTTTTTATTTCTTTAGTTCTTTTCTCTGTTCGGCTTCTGGGTCTTCTCCAGATCTTTCAGTGAAACTTGTAGTGGTCTTTTAACCGTTTGCCTTGATATTTTGGATCTTGCGTTGCCTTGTTAATTGTGAACTGTTCTTCGTCTAGACTTGACTAGGATCCTTCTATTTGTTGGTCAAAAGTCCCTTTTTTGCATCGTCTTTTCATCGTTTTCATTGTTTTCGCTCCAAGAACCTGTAACCTGTAATATGTAGCAGACATGTGTCAAAAGTACCTGTTTGTTTATAAAACGAATAAGAATGGGGAATATAATAATACAATATTATGGTGTGAACAAATACCCCCAAACTTATCTTTTGCTCGTCCTCGAGCAAACTTATTTTTTATTCTCTACAAAATCCTAACCGCACTTTCGCAAGGAAACGCGATTGCACTGAGCTCGTGTAACAAGCCGTTAAACCCCTAGGTGTCCCTAGTAGGAGGAATGTTGTCTCCTGAGGGTTTTCAGCGGATACTACCCACAAAATCCTATCAATTCAGCTTTTCGACTTTTGTTCTCCAATTAAGTTTTCCAACAAGGAATTCTATTATCGTCGACTCGTAAATTATCCACCCATATTCTTCACACTTCCTCATTATTTAACTTAAGATTATATATGTTTTATAGACTTACTTAGCTTTCGGCATCTCTTAAGTTTTCCTTCTAGGGTTCCATCTCCACTTAGGAATTTTTATCAACTCTATTAAAGATACAAGTTTTATTCTTCACTCATTTCTCTCATCTAAACTCCAATCACATATACCCACGTGTGTGTATAAATCACCCTTACACTTGGAAATTCAAATCAAGTAATCATACCCTTGTCCGTTGTCTAAAGTACTTATTAGTAGGCGAATTTTTAATTGAATTTTGCTTACACATCCTTCATGCGACCGTTAATACTTCTTGAGGTACCAACAACCGATTAAAAGATATGTTTGCACATTAAAGCGTAATTCCTAGTCTTGCAACACCCAAGGCTTTTAGCAGTGACTCCTAAACCAGTTGGTTTAAGGCACTAGGTGATGAAGCACCCTCGCTCAATATTTTTCTATTTTTGCAGCCTTAAGTAATCACAAAAACCAGTGTCCATTTTTTTTTCTTTATTCACACTTATATATTTTTTTGTTTCATTTTCTTCGTACTAAGGACTTTAGACAAGAGCATTTCAAGGTCTCTTCTACTATTCCAACTTTCAAGGTGCGTGATTGTGCAAATTGTAGGGTATACATTTTCAGAATCTAGACTTAAGTTAGGAATTATTTTTCAAACTTATACTCTAATAAAAGTATCAATACTCTTTCCTTGTTTAAACTTAGCCCAAGAAGTGAACTTAAAGTTTGCCTATTTCTAAATAAACTACAAAGGCATATACTTTCTACCGTTAAACTTTAAGAAAGGTTATTTTTAGGGTTTTTAATTTACTAAGTCTAAAATCTAGTTGTTCCTAGCTAGTTAACCTATTTGTCAAACTCAAGTCAATTAGGCCAAAATTGAATACATTTATTTTTATAATTTTTAAAATTTTTCAATTTTTATGGGTTTTCAAATAAGTATGCAAATGCAAAAATATATACAAATGAATGCGAAGGAAGAAGACGTACCGAGCATACCCCCAAACTTAAAGTTGACAGTGTCCTCACTGTCATGCTGCACCAAGAGGGTCAAAATGCCGGCACTCCCCTGTTTATTTATTTATAATTTATTTGAATTTTTTTATTTATTTTTTATAGAACAAAAAATATATGTACATATATACAACAAGGTTCCCCCCAAACTTAAGCTTGGCCTTACACAAGCCAAAAGTTAGCACCAACCATTCAAAAATCTTATCATGGTAATGGTAGGGTTGGTGAAAGAATGGGGTGGAAAGAAAAGAGATGAGAAGCACACGAGACCGTATGGGAAGAAGAGTGGAATATGGTCTCGGTGGAGGAGAATAACGGCGGAAAGGAGAAAGAAGTGGAGTACGATCTTGAGGGTGTAAATCGAGTGAATAAATTAGCGCAATTTGTGATGACCGATGTGTTAAAAGCGATTGTGCTAACCTATCAACCCGTCGAGAAATGGGGTCAAATCCTTCAAGATTCGCAAGAAAGCATGGGTACGCCGAACTTGGTATCGGAGATGAAAGCGTAACGGTATCTTGTTCGGTCGAAACGATAGGAATGACGAAAGGGAGTGAATTAGGGATAGTATCATTCTCACCGTAGTAAACTGTCTCGAACTTGAACGATTCCATTAATGGTTCGAAACTACTATAAGCAACCAAGTCTGATGGTTCAACTAACTCATCTGAAAATGTAAAGGACTCAAACTCGGGCGGTGAGTCATCAATATCGTCCGAAAAAATGAAACACTCGTAGGTGTTATCGTCTGTGAGAAATGTGTTAGATTCAAAGGAAAAGTTTTCAAGCTCACAGTCGTCAAGCGTGGTCGGAACGATGTAAAGGAGGGATGGTGATATAACAGTTAAGGGTTCGAGAGGATGAATTGGAAAATCCGACACATCAAACAAGAATGGTTCAACCTCAATATTATCCTCAATACTTTCCTCATAATTTTCCTCAATATTTAACTCATCCATGCCATTATCATCAAAATCAAGACGCATATGAAGTTCGGGAGAAGCATTTAATGACTCGGGATGATGAATTGGACATAAAATTTCAAGCAAATCAACAGGTTCATCATCCGAAATATTCCCGGCGTCTATATCCTCAATCAAGTGAAAATCAATTTCTTTAGGCACCTCATCAAAAGTATGGATATTTATCAATTTAGGTTCTAGAGTGGAGGTGTAAAGATCGAAAGGATTAAGTATGGTTTCACTCGAAATGGGTTCTTCACAATTTGGCAAATCAAACACTACAAAGTCGCACAACTCATCATTTTGGACACGTGTTTGAAAATTGGAGTTGTTGGATTCAATTGGGTATGGGTAGGTTTGATTTGGAAATCCTCTCACATTCTCACTCTGTCCAACTGCCTCCTTATACATTGAAAAATTTGGAGCTAGCGGGACACTAGCTACCGGTTCAGTAGGTTGCATAAGGGTGGCCATGGACGTTTCCACATTCCTAACCATTTTGTTTGTTGCTGCGATATAAGCCTCCAACGACTCTTCCAAACTAGACTTGAGTTGTGGAGGGGTTTCGGGAAAAGATTCGAAATTGTTTGGATATATGAAACTCCCTAATGGCTGTGTAGAAGCAGTGTCTAGTGAAGGTGGGAAGGTCGGGTAGGACTGGTAGGAAGTGGGTGGTTGGGCAGGGGTAGGGTCAACATGTGGATAAAAAGGTGAATAATCATGCGGATCCCTAGAACTAGATGAGTGGAGAGGGATGAAAGATCGGCTGCGAGATTGAGCAATATGCTCAGCAATGGACATCGGCTTAGGAGTGACAGAAGGACTTGAAAAAGTGGTATCAACATATGGAGGTGGTAAAGGTTGACTTGGTTGACACAAAGTGGGTTGAAAAGTCGAACTGTTTCTCCTAGACGCCTCTATTTGATCTTTCAAAGATATTTTAGGCATGGAAGGATCGTCTTTAAATTGACCGAACAAATTGACGTACGACGCAAAATTAGGTTTGGGATACCAAAGTTTGGCAAGTGATTTATTATGTGGGGTACCCATGTTAGAAGAAAGGGGAAAAGAAAGAATGTTTGTTGTGGTGCAAGGATTTATTTGCGGCAATAGTTGGCAAGTTTTCTAATAAAAATTTTCCTTTTCCTTTTTATCTTTATTTGATTTGTTGCAAAAAGATTTTCGAGAAAAGATATGCAACAGAAAAATATTACTTGCAATCAATTTCTAATTTAAGCGGAGCGCACAAATCTTGCACAAGGCTTGTTATTTGGAAAGAGAAAGATTTTTCAAGCGCACAAAATTTTACAGGGAATTTTCAGAAGATTTATTAATAGTTACAGAGGAGGAACAGAGGAAAGCTTACAGAGCAAAGTTGGTCAGATGAAGTAACCAAGGCGCCGCCTTTCCGTGGCAATAGAGGGCTCCCACCGCGGTTCCGCGGTAAGCTAGTCGGCGTGGATCCCAAGAAATTTTCTGCACTCCTGATTTGACCAGAAGGCCGTGTTTCCGCGGTCTG
Organism: Agapanthus africanus; assembly: GCA_030015575.1. Taxonomy (NCBI): domain Eukaryota; kingdom Viridiplantae; phylum Streptophyta; class Magnoliopsida; order Asparagales; family Amaryllidaceae; genus Agapanthus; species Agapanthus africanus. Next base: position 386,188,806 of record CM057349.1, on the reverse strand, counting down.
AGATGGGTATGCGCGGCGGAAACGCGGTGCGATGGAGGGCACGGATCTCTGAAAAAATTCTGCTGCTCTGATTTCGTAGTTCCCTTATGTTTTGATATTTTGTTTTCTGTTTGTCTTTCTGTAAATTTCCAGATCCGAATTTGTATATCCTGCAAAATTCAAACAACAAAGTATCCCTTCCAAAAATAACAGATGAAATATTTATATATATATATATATTTTGATTTTCAGATTTTTATGATTTTTTATTTTATTAAGATTAACTCGAAATTGCAAAAAGGAAAGTTCTACGCCATCCCCGGCAACGGCGCCATTTGATTTTATGTCAAAAACTATCTAATAACCACAATCAAGAACGACGTCGCTTTGCAGCTAGCCGGTGAGTACGGGTCGATCCACAGGGATGTTGTTAATCTCCTAATCGCGCTAACGAGTTAATTCCGAAGGGTGTTCGGATTGATTATTAAATCTAAAAACCTAATTATTCTATACTACGATTATCTAGATCTAGTCTTGCTAGGGTTAGGTTTATGGATGGTTTGGAAATGCAAGTAAATCTCAACGCTTTCTATACCCAATTTAGGATTTATGAGGAGTTATGGTAATTATCAATAAAGGGGATTAGATCCATTCGGGAAGGTGTTCCTTCCTCTAGGTTCTTATCCTTCCTTTAGAGATCCTTACCCTAACCTTCATGGAAAACGCGCGCAACCGGGTCTTTATACTACGGTATCACCGCTACCTCAAGGGATAGGGTGCCGTAGGGCGCGGTGTGTGCGTGTATGCATGGAGTCCTATTGTAAATATATAATGGGTAAGAAAGGGATGAGAGATCTCATCTCTCAAAAGCCTTCCCCAAAGCTAACTCTAAACAATTATCTACGGCAAGGAATTAAATCTACCTAGGGAAAAGAATTAAAATCTAAACTAGAGCAATTAAATAAAACTACTTACAGATGGCTCTCTCCAAATATCAACGCAGGTTGTCAGATCTGAATTCATGAATTGAAAAGTGGCACCGATGCTCTCCATAAAGAAATCTGTATTTTATTATTAAAAGGAGGCATAAAAAGAATACAAGCTTTAGAGTTCCTATTTATAGAAAATAGGAAACCCTAGGGTTACATTTGATTTGCATATCTGCTTTTACGAAAATACCCCTAAGAAAAGACCTAGTCAACTATTCAGCGCCGTCTCAAGTTTTAGTAAAAAATTCGCGAAGCCCGGGCACCAGATGGCCGCGGAACCGCGGCAATGGCTTGCTTGGGCCGCGGTTCCGCGGCCCATTGATGAGGTCATCATGTCATTTTTTGTGGGCTGCTTCTTGGTTCTTTGGGATTTTTATTTCTTTAGTTCTTTTCTTTGTTTGGCTTCTGGGTCTTCTCCAGATCTTTCAGTGAAACTTGTAGTGGTCTTTTAACCGTTTGCCTTGATATTTTGGATCTTGCGTTGCCTTGTTAATTGTGAACTGTTCTTCGTCTAGGCTTGACTAGGATCCTTCTATTTGTTGGTCAAAAGTCCCTTTTTTGCATCGTCTTTTCATCGTTTTCACTGTTTTCGCTCCAAGAACCTGTAACCTGTAATATGTAGCAGACATGAGTCAAAAGTACCTGTTTGTTTATAAAACGAATAAGAATAGGGAATATAATAATACAATATTATGGTGTGAACAATAGCCAAACCCACATCCCTAGACCCCTACGAGAGCGGTAAGCAACACTGCCAATTCTAAGGTTAGGAGACCCGGTCTCGACTCCTCGAGATGGTCTTCCACTGGACCCTAGAACCCGGTTACTTATGCTCCCCGCCTTGGGTCTACCTAATGCGGAAAAAGTAAATAATATACAATGGTGACATCATCCTCAGCCCGGAAGTGCCCCAATAAAAGAATATTACTTACAAATGAATTTTACATGAATGAAAAAGAAAAACTCTCATCTCACATAAAAACCCCGGCTATTCAGAACACGACGATCCAATATAATATATCACAGCAACACATAATATCTCATATCATCAACGTAAGCAAGTATGCGTATCCCAATTGTCGTTGATGTATAGCAACGAAGCCGGCGATACACCACATACTACGCTTATGGTCAAAGAAAAGAAAGTGTAAAACTACAACAGTTAGAATCAGCAACCTCCTTAGACATCGCATGCCTAACCAAATGAATTCCTTAGACATCGCATGCCTAACAATTATAAACCCCGCATTTTAGTCTCATTATCGAAAACACTTTTCAATATCAAGTCCGGCAATCAACAAGATTCCGGACATCCTGATCGAATGCTCGTCGCAAACTTTAGTAGACGGCTGCACCCTCGGACGCCGTCGACGAAGTGTACTAAGGCGGAACACCGCTGCCGCGAGCACCCGAACGGATGCTTTTGGCGACGGGGTTCTCCTACAGTCACTTGGTCGTGGCTATGGGGCGTGGCTATCTACTAACTTTACCCGGCGAGTATCCGCGTACGCTACGTGATTGCGACGGACTTTTGATCACATCAAAATCTCGTGGCAACCGATCAAATGAGACTAAACTGCTAGATTTATAATACTCAAATTAGTTATCTCATAACTAAATGTGGATTCCAAATATTGTATCACATTCCAGATAAATAGACAATGTTAAACTTTCCGATCGAATAAACAAACACCCAAGATTTCCCAAATAGTTCTCAACACTTGAAATTAGTTTAAAAACATCCATCACATGCCACGGTACCAATGATCCAGCCGTAGAAAGGTCAAGCCAACGCCTCACATGTGGCAACGCCGTACTGCCACAAACCCTAAAGTTTAGAGGCGGTTCAGACGGTTACATAATCGAGTTAAGGTTTGTGTTCTTCTAGAGGGTCCACCACATTACTTGTACGATTTAGAATGTTCTTAAACTACGAAAAAATCCAACGCTTGGAAATTTTCCGGCAGGGGAAAAAGTGAGTTATTGATATCCGTTCGAACTTTTTAACACGTTCTAAATTACCCGGGAAAAATTAAACGAAGTTAAACTTTCCGATCAAATCAACGAGCTGCAAATACAACCAAGAAAACTCAACACTTGAGTAAAATTAAAAATTCCCAGAAGCATCAGGAAATACATACGGACATTACTTTACAAAATTCAAACCCTAATGCCACTGTAGCGCCGCGGAACCGCCGCGCAAGCCATGGCACGGCCGCAGTTCCGCAGCGCTTTAAGCCAATTAATGGCTCGTTTTTTTACATAAATCCTTAGAATTCCCTGCTGATTTTTTTGAGTATTTTTAATATGAAAAATATCAACGTTTGAAAAAATTTCCAGAAACTAGGGTTTTACGGGTATTCGGAGTTCGATCGGACTTTAAACTTCATCTAGACTTCGCCTAAAGCTCTAGCTTGGCTCTGATACCATTGCAGGGTTACTAGGCACTCTCACAAGAGTCTATAAGGCATAAACCATGCCCGATTTAAAATTTAGACGTGCCGAACAACCCTAACCAAGATCTTTAAACTAGAGATTAGGCGAAACAAAGCATGTTAAACACTTTAATATCTACGAGTTTGGGATTACAACCTTTGTAGTCTGGTCCTTCACTTCTAAAGCTCCGTGTTGAGGTCCCTTCGCTGCGATCATCGAGAATCCGGACTCTAGAGATGCTCCACGAAGAGAAAGATGCAAGCTTGCTTCCGATCTTTGATAACTAAGATGATCTACCTTGAAGTTTCTTTAACACAAGCTCTCACTCACTAAATAAAGTGAACAGCCTAATCTAAATGGCTAGGATAGATTAGAATGATGAAGTAGGATTTTAGCACTCATTTTTTTCTTAATCTCACTCATTTTCATCACCACCCAAAAAGCTAGAAAGCTTTTCAAGCAAAAAAAAGAAGAAGGAAGAAGATGATCTCTTTCTTTTGTGATGAATAATGAAAGTCAAGTATGAGGTTAGAAATGCAACCATGGTATATGTTACCCTTGTAGAGATTTAACTAAGCTTAAAGGGTTAGGTTGGGTTAAACAAATATCTTGCAAAATATCAAAACAAATATCTTTGCACAAAACAAAACAAAACCTTCTTGAAGGTTCTAGAAAAGATTAACCCAAATCAAACCCTAACCATGTTTAATCTCCACTAAACATGTTGCAATAATAACCCTAACATGTTACAATATTATATATCACATATACAATATTTATTGTAATAAAATAAAATAATACAATTAACATATATCGCATATATATCAATGTATTACCTGAGTGAGAAAAAGAATCTTTTAGTGAGCTTATATCAGTTAATGTAATTTAATATATCAAATATATAATTATACATTAAATTATCGAATCAACACTTGATCCGATAATCCGGCTATTTCACAAATAACCGACTAATATAATCTGTATCAGTTCATCGAATCAACACTTGATCCGATGACCCGGCTATATCACATATATGCGGCCGATATCTCATATCGCGAGAATCTAATACGGTATCACATACACGTATTGTTCTCGGTCCCGCACATATCATATATGTGTTCCTACTCCGTTTTGCCAGAGTCAAGAAACCTCTGTGTAGGACTCTAAAGAATCGTCAATACGCCGGCAGTAGGTGATGATCATATCAAACACCCACAAGCTGCAAGCGGTCAGCTAAACGTAACAGCCACCCAGGTATTGAGCGATCAGAAGATCAACAAGCAAGCATGTACTTTCTCCCGCGAATCCAATCAGTAACACTCCCGTACAGTCCGGTCTTTTCGTCTGATATGTCGCATATCTCGCCTAGGGGTGGTAAACGTCAGACCCCAGTAGCTTGATAAGTCGTGTTGATATGAGGTCCATAACAGTTCGAGAAATTACTGATAACACTTAACAGTAAATCTCAGCAATCCTGGCCAGGGATTTCCAGTTATAACCAATCGAACACTGCGCAACATCAACTCCCTATACCAGGAGAGACGAAACCCCTCCTATCGCTCATTGCCTCCATGTGATTCGGGACTGTACCCAAAAGCCACCTTTTTGCACGCCCTCTTGGACGTGGTATGATGGAAATCAAAGCACAGTGGGAATCACACAAGACTCTATGACGATCTCGGGTCTACAGACTAATCTGTACCAGTGTCACTAGAGATCTGCCATCTGACGTGGTGTATAATACCATCTGGGAGTTCTCGGCGAGTCCGTCCAGTGTACCCAGTCTTCACTGAGCACCCGTATACCATCCTTGATGCCAAACACCGATGGATATGGGATCATCCATCGCCCATCATATGGGTCAAGATGTGTATACGCTAGTCTACTCTGGTGTATCGATGCCCTGTCTCGATACACCCTCGACTAGGAACAGTTATAGGATGTACTCGTCGACTACCGTGGCCCCACTAGTATGATCTCATCATAGTCCCAGTAGTTGAGTACATATCCTAAGGGCTTTATCAACATGTAACATAGAGACAATCGGAGTACATGTTAAGATAAAGAGCAACCAGATAGCGTACTATCATGTCGAGCAAGAAAGTCCTCCCTATATATGTCCAAGCATCCACTACAATATACATCGTATGTACAGTAATGGCCTCTAGGGCATACATATAACTAACAGTCTTTTACACACACGTAGGGATATATGATCGGTGTTTCGAAGAAAGGTAGGGATGAAGAATAAAAGCGATGTTTTATTGAGGGATGATGTGATTTCTTGTAAGTATACGTTACCCACCTCGGTACTTACGGGGAGGCGGAAAAGGTAAAAAAAACAAATTTTTATCACAAGGTAACATAGACTATCTTGAGGATCTTTGCCAAACCATTTCTAACAAACAATTAGAGGTTCTATCTACTATGCTTAGGAGATTATACCTCCCGAAAACGGTCCTTCGGTTCTTCCCTCCGTTGTCCTCCTCGTCCATGCTAGCTCCGAGGATCGATCCGGATCTTGGTCACTTCCGCGGCCTCCTAGAGTCGAAGACGATCCACCCGAGAGTCTATAGTCCGAGCTCCACCTCAAGCCGAGGTAGCTAGGGCAAAAAGTATGCTAAGCTTGATATCCTAGGGGATGTAGAAGAGGAAGATGGATTTGTTGGTCTATTTAGAACCTAATTTGCTCAACACATGAGACTATTAGGAAATGCTAGTGAGGAAGAAGAAGGAGCAACCATGGGAGCTCTCTTTTGATGAGAGAGAATGAGAAGAAGATAATAATGCATAAGAAAAATAATTACCATTCTTTTGTCATGATAAAGTGTGATGGTTACCATTGATTTGACCATTATTATGTCAAATTAAATCCAAGCCATAAGAAGAGTCTAGAGCTCACAAGAAATATCCAAGTCAACAATGGTCAACTAGGTCAAATGGTCAACATGGTCAAATGGTCAAAGCAATTACCCATAACACAATTATCATTAAAAAGATTAGTAAATATTTTCCTCACCTCATAATGGTTTTGACCGAATCAATGGTCAAAATCCTAATGAGGCAACTCCTTCTTCACTCCTCACAACCGTGCATACACACCCGCATCCGCATTCTGTAGAATGCGAATGCACAGAAGACAAAACTAATCCATCTATACAATACTAGGATCCGGCTTAAACCAAAGCCCACTAGTATTGTCTGTCCGAATATCATACGAGCACAAGTGCACGTAAGTGATCGTATCCCTGCCGTAAAACTATACGGCCTCTACACCTTTTGGCCAGTGCAGGGAAACTCTCTGTGTGGGACTCTAAAGACTCGACACTACGCTGGCAGTGGGTTTAACCACAACCGCAAGCGGCACTAGCTGTACGTAACGGTCCCCAGGTAGATGTTGATAAGAAGGCCGATGAGGTAAACCCATCCGAACTCCTACTGAGCCTGAATGTGACAATCTCCATACAGTCCGGTCTGTTCGTCTAAGAGAATCGCATGTCGGGCCTAAGGGGCGGTAAACGTCAGACCCGTAATAGCGGTACAAGTCGTGTCGGAGTGTATCCCAGAACACCCTGAGAAACTACTAGAAACACTACCAGTAAATCTCGCTTGCCCTGGCCAGGGAATTTTTGTAATGGCTCTCCTAGACACAGCACGATATCAACCCCCAATACCGGGAGAGACGAATACTATCTAACCGCTACTGCCTCCAAGTGCTTCGGGACTGCACCCAACTACTACCTGTTTGCACGACTCTTTTGAGCCGTGGTAGGGTAGTAATCAAAGTACAATGGGAACACACTCGAGGCGAAATAGCAGTATCAAGTCGACGGACTAAGCTGTACTCCTGTCACCTGGGAACTGTTATCTGACGATAGGTATAGTACCAACCAACAGTTCCCGACGAGTCCTGTCCAGTGTACTCGTAACCTAACGAGCACCCGCATACTATCTCCAGTACGACGTACTAATGGCTGTGGGACAGACCATCTCCCCTGCTGGGATGAGAAGCGTATATGCTAGTCTACTCCGGAGTATCGATACCCTGTCTCGATAATTCTATGACTAGGGACCTGTATAAGGATGTGCTTGTAGACTACCCAGCCCCCACAAGTGTGACTGCCATCACAACGCTGGTAATCAAGCAAAGATCCTAAGGGCTCTACTAATATGTATAAGCGATATGCTAAAAGAAACACATGTACATATTAAAGTAGAAACAAACCAAGTAGCATACTACCATTTTGAGCAAGACTGTCTATACAACTGTGAATATCCCAAGCTTCTATTAAGTAATATACAAACTAGTATGATACAGTAATGGCCTCTAGGGCATATACACTAACAATCTCCCACTTGCACTAGGGCCATGTACTGGCGTATCGAAGACCTATCATCTCGATCAGCCGCTCGAACTGAGTCTGGTGTATGGCCTTCGTGAGTGGATCTGCAGTGTTATTCTCTGAATCTACTCTCCTCACCTCGATCTCCTGGCGATCTACGATCTCCATGATCAGGTGGTACCGCCTCAAGATGTGCCTGGACTTCTGATGGGACCTGGGTTCCTTCGCTAAGGCTATAGCGCCGTTGTTGTCGCAATACAGCGGTATTGGATCAACAATGGTAGGAACCACCTGAAGCTCCGTGAGGAATTTCTTCATCCAGACAGCTTCCTTTGCGGCATCGCAAGCAGCTATGTACTCTGCTTCCATCGTCGAGTCAGCAACGGTTTCCTGCTTGGAGCTCTTCCAACAAACCGTCCCTCCATTGAGGGTAAAGACATAGCCCGACATAGACTTGGAGTCATCCTTGTCACTCTGGAAGCCAGAGTCAGTAAAGGCCTCGATCTGGAGGTCTTTTCCACCATACACCAAGAACATATCCTTAGTCCTTCTTAGGTACTTGAGAATGTTCTTTACTGCTATCCAGTGTTTCTCCCCTGGGTCAGACTGATACCGGCTCACAACGCTCAGTGCGTATGCTACATCTGGTCTGGTACACAACATCGCATACATTATAGAGCCTACCGCAGATGCGTAGGGTATAGATGACATGCGAGCCCTTTCCAAATCAGTCTTTGGAGACATTTCTTTGGATAGGGTGATTCCGTGACAAGCTGGTAGGTTACCGCGCTTTGAATCTTCTATACTGAATCGTTTCAGTATGGTGTCGATGTACCTGGACTGCGAAAGTCCCAACATCCTCTTAGATCTATCACGATAGATCTAGATCCCCAGAATGTAGTTGGCATCGCCCAGGTCCTTAATGGATAACCTCTGTGACAAGAATCCTTTGACTGACTGTAGGGTAGGAATGTCATTTCCTATTAAGAGAATGTCATCCACGTACAAGACGAGGAATACAACAGTTCTCCCTACAATCTTACTGTAAATGCATGGTTCATCTGGATTTTTGATAAAGTCGAATTCTTTGACAGTATTATCAAAGCATATGTTCCAACTCCGTGATGCCTGCTTTAGTCCATAAATGGACTTAAGCAACTTGCACATTTTACCGCTGCTCCCACTCTGAATGAAACCCTCCGGCTGATTCATATAGACGCACTCTTCCAAATTACCATTTAAAAATGCCGTCTTTACGTCCATCTGCCAGATTTCATAATCGTGGAAGGCAGCAATGGCAAGAAGGATCCGAATGGATTTTAGCATAGCCACTGGAGAAAAGGTTTCGTCATAGTCCAAACCAGGTCTTTGACGAAAACCCTTTGCAACAAGTCTAGTTTTGTAGGTTTCAACCTGTCCATCTACACCAATCTTCTTTCTGAAGATCCACTTGCAGCCTATGGGTTTTACCCCTTCTGGAGCAATGTCCAAAGTCCAAACTTTGTTGGTGTACATGGACTCATTGCATCCAGCCATTTTACTGAGTCACCACTCTGAATGGCTTGCTGTAAGCTAGTAGGCTCATCATTCTCAATGATGCAATCCTCTCGATCCCCGTCTATGAGAAAACCGTAGTATCTCTAGGGCGGACGAGACTGCCTACTACTCCTGCGGAGTGGCGCTGGGAGGTCCGATTCTCTTGAAACTTCTGGTTCTACCAAGCTTTCAGTAATAGCTTGTGGTTCTAGAATTTCTTCCAGTTCTATTGCGCTCCCACTTATCTGTTTTTCTAAAAATTCAGTTTCCAAGAAGTGGGGATGCTGAGAAACAAAAACCTTTTGTTCTTCTGCGGAATAGAAAAGATACCCCCTGGAGTTCTTGGGGTATCCCACAAACTTACACAGTACGGAGCGTGCCTTGAGCTTGTCCGCATGCTGCCTTTTCACAAAAGCTAGACATCCCCATGTCTTAAGATACTTGAGACAGGGTTTCTTCCCACTCCACATCTGATATAGCGTGGTAGGCACAGTCTTGGTTGGAGCCTTGTTCAAAAGATATGCAGCTGTTTCTAGTGCATAACTCCAGAAGGATCGCGGTAACCCAGCCTAACTCATCATGGAACGAACCATATCCAATAGAGTTCGATTCCGCCTTTCCGATACACCATTGTGTTGTGGTGTGTATGGAGGAGTAAGCTGAGAGAGAATTCCATTCTCTTTTAAGTAGCCCAGAAACTCGGCACTCAAGTATTCACCACCTCGATCAGATCTCAGTGTCTTGATACTTTTGCCTGTTTGTTTTTCCACTTCATTCTTGTATTTCCGGAATTTCTCAAAGGCCTCGGATTTATTCTTCATCAGGAAGACATGTCCATACCTAGAGAAGTCATCCGTAAAAGTAATGAAGTATGAATAACCACTTCGCACATGTATAGACATTGGACCACACACGTCACTGTGTATGAGTCCCAAGAGCTCGCTCGCTCTTACTCCGTATCCAGTGAACGGAGTCTTTGTCATCTTTCCCATGAGACAAGATTTACAAGTAGCATAAGATTGATACTCGAACGGATTCAAATATCCCTCTTTATGTAACTTTGTTAACCGTGTCTCATTGATATGACCCAGTCTACAATGCTATAAGATAGCCTGATTTGTTTCCGGAGACTTTCTTTTAAGTGTGTTCTGGACACTGAAAACCTGAGCTTGATTCAATACGTATATTCCATTTTCTAATGTACCTTGTTCCCGCCAAAATTTTGGCTCAAAACCCGCTCCCAATAATAATAATAAAATAAAATAAAATAATAATAAAAACTCCACATGAAAAGAATGTAACAAATGCCTCAAAGCCAAGAGTTAAAACATTGTGAAGCAACGCTTCAGATTCTGTGCGCAGCGCGCCACGTGTCAAACGCAGACGCGCTAGCGCCAGGTGCGCTGCGCCCTAGGCAGCGCACCCCCAATCAGAGCAAAGTTCTGTTTTAAAATTCAAAATTTAAAAGTTGAAGCAACGCTTCAGATCCAGCGCTCTGCGCTGCGTGCCGCACTGCGCGCCACGTGTCACACACGGGTGCGCTAGCACAGTTGCGCTGCGCTCTGCGCTGCGTGCCACGTGTCAGACACAGGTGCGCTAGCGCAGTTGCGCTGCGCTCTGAGCAGCGCACCACGTGCAAAGCACGGGTGCGCCAGCGCTGGAACCTAAAAGCTCCCCAACCGTCAGATCAAAGATCTAATAATAATGATAAATCATTAATTAATCAGAAACTAAATTCTGTTAAGGAAAGATTCCTCAAAATCTTTCCAAATAACAAGATCGTGCTCTGTAAATCAGAGCACCGTTGGATCAATGATCCAATGGTAAACAAAAATTACCGAAAGACAGAATAAGTTCTGTTCTGGAAAGATTTTCTCAATCTTGTTAAAAACAAGAAGATTGCATTCTGTAAAACAGAAGCCCTAGGATCAAAGATCCAATGGTGGGGAAACATTCCCAAATCAATCAGAGAAAGATCTCTTAAAACTGATTTAACAAATCATTTGACCCTATATAAAGGACCCTAGACTTCAAGTCTAAAACACATAGAGAGAGATAGAGAACACATACAGAGAGAGAGAGAAAAAACCCTCTGCAAAAAAAGAGCAAGCTCTTAGGAAAGAGGAGATTTTTCTTCATCATAAAGGTAAAGAACTATGTTCTTGAATAACAGAGATGAATCCATCTCATAAAAAAGAAGAACCATCTTCTAAAAAAATATTAGATCTATAAAAAGACCAAGGTCTTTTGATTTAAAAGAAAAGATCAAAAACATCTAATCATAAAAAGACTAAAATAAGTATTTTACTTCATTCACAGATCTTTTGATCTATAAAGGCAGAGCCTTTTATAAAAAACAAGAACTTTTGTTCTTTGATCTTGAGGCAAAGCCTCTTTTGAAGAACATAAATCTGTTCTTTGATCTTAAAACCGATCAGAAGCGCTTTGCGCTATTAAAAAGTGCCTTGCACTCATGAACTGCCCTTGCGCTTCTTGGACCGGCGCTCAGCGCCAAAACATGCCACGTGTCAACCATAGACACTACTTGCGCTTTGCGCTCCTAAAACAGCGCATTGCGCTCATGGGCTGGCGCTCAGCGCCAAGCGCGCCACGTGTCACTCACTGGCGTACCCACAAACTAGCGCAGCGCGCTCATAAATTAAAAGCGCAATGCGTCAACAAACTAGCGCTTAGCGCTAAGCGCAACACGTGTCCTCCTCGTGTGCGCTATCCAACAGAAGCGCAATGCGCTCTTTCCTTGGCGCAAAGCGCCTGACGCGCCACGTGGCGCGCTGTCAGAACACAATTTGTTCTGATAAATGCTATGCATTCAGGACAAGACGAAAATTGTCAGGATCTAATGCTCAGCATTATTAAAAGGGCCGAGCCCAAGTAAAGGCTCAATAGCCAGAACAATAAAATGCTTAACTCATATCAACTGAGCCCATATGCTTATAAACCTTCAAACAGACTTTAGTCCCAAATTGGACTATAGATCCCCAAATCAATTTTTGTTCAAGGGTACATCTCTGAACTCCTATGATATTTGTCGTTGTAATCCTTCAACATCTTCAGAGAGGTGACGGGTCCCGACAGCCATACATTCCACAGACTATGATGTCTTTAAACTGGACTGTGGGGTCCTTAAACTCATGGACTATGATGTCCTTAACCTCAACCGTGATGTCTTAAAACTAACAATGGACTGTGGGGGCCTTAAACTCATGGACTATGATGTCCTTAAGCTCGACCGTGATGTCTTAAAACTAACAATGGACTGTGGGGTCCTTAAACTCATGGACTATGATGTCCTTAACCTCAACCGTGATGTCTTAAAACTAACAATGGACTGTGGGGTCCTTAAACTCATGAACTATGATGTCATTAACCTCGACCGTGATGTCTTAAAACTAACAATGGACTGTGGGGTCCTTAAACTCATGGACTATGATGTCCTTAACCTGGACTGTAATGTCCTTAAACTAATCGACCGCAATGTCACTAAACTAAACAATAGAGCCCAATTGCTCTCTTGTTGGATCTAAATGATCCTGTTAAGTTGATCTTCGTCTAGAAATTAGAATAGCGTATCCTTAACACACATTTAAGTTGATCTTAGTCTCAAATGAGGCTAACGTATCCTTAAGCCCAACCTCCAAACCCAAATCTAAGAAGATACGGATTTGGACTAATCCACGCCCTACGGGCGACAACATAAATTAGTCTCCGTATACAATCCACGGGCAACCAAAAACAAAACAAACACCCACGACACGAAGTGATCATCTGGAGAAGGAGAAAGTGGTTACCGCGATGCGGTAGCGTAATTAACTGCAGAGGCTTGCGCCTGCAGGGAAGAGCGTCCCCACAATCAAAAACCCCTCAAATGAGGGGGAATCTGACGAAGTCTGCTACATCGGCCGCATCCATTTAAACCTTCGATATATGGTTCCATAAATCAACTTGGCATCTTCGGAGAGGTGGACGGATAGCACCAATTAGCATCTGCCCCGAAATTCAGGCAAGACGTTCGCCGCGTCTCGGCCGCGTCTTTCGGAGGGGAACATACCTGACCCAATCAGAACTTGATTTAGGTGGATGTGTACCACATCGCTTATAAAAGTAAAATCATATCCTTCCTTAGAAAGTAAGGATACAGATATGATATTACAAGCTAGACTAGGTACATACAAACGGTTACGTAGAATCAATATCTGCCCACTTGTCAATCCAAGGTGATATTCCCCTACGGATTCAGTGTTCACGCTCATTCCGTTCGCAACTCTGAGAGTCATATCACCTACCTTGATAACTCTACGGTTTCTCAAAGCCTGTAATGAATTACAGATATGAGATCCTGATCCGGAATCTAGTACCTAGGAAGTAGAGTTAATTGACATACAGTTTTCTATTACAAACACACTCGAAGCCGAAGCCACAACATGCTTCGAATCCTGGCTATTGTCTTTCAAAGCCCTGCAATCCTTCTGCCAATGTCATTTCCCGTAACAATAGGAACGTCCCTCCTTTACTACATCTAGTCCCATAACTTTTGCCCTTCCCTTTCCTTCTACTTCCCTGGTTTCCTTCAGGGTGTAAGTAGAGGGTAGAGACTGTAGAATCAAGTCAGTATTTGACCCGTTCTTCAACGTGGTCTTCAAGTCCGTGAGCTCATCAAAATAGCTAGTCTTTGTAAGGACGTTGTCCCCTACAGATGACCCGACAGCCAACCTCACTTGAAGCAATTCGTTCGAGGTCTCATATCTTGTGATACGAGATTGCTCTCCATATAAATCTTTGTTATGGAGGAAGAAAGAAACTAAGTCCATCTTCTCGTGCTGCCTCTGGTATGTCCCATCAACTGAGGCCAACACGAGACACTTGGCATTCGCACAGTCTTTTTCCGATGTCTTACGGATATCAGTATCCATGACGATGGAAACAGACCCTGAGACGGCAGGGGTTTGATTAGTTAAGAGGTATCCTAGCTTGTCATGGGTAATGGACATCTGGACATACCTTTGCCAGTCATAACAGTCAGATTCAGTCATTTTATTATCTAGATGTAACCTATGTCTGGTCACTGGGTCGCTGCAATTAAGAGAGAGAGAAGAAAACACTCAGCATGATGCTCTTGCATGTTTAGATTAGTTTTTAGTTTATCTAAAAAGGATGGCTCCCACTGTTTCTCGAATCCTTCCTCAAACAGTAAAAGAAGAATTAGTCGGGATTGATCTCACCGTACAATACTTGCTTAACCGTTCAGCCAGGCTGGTGTCGGTACTTCGAGGGAGGTTTTACGACGCTTTCGCGAAGTTCCTTAATTAAATAACCTCTTTTCCCTATGGGCGTAGCCCCGCTAATACCTTTCTAGACACCTACTTGTTTTATAGCATTGATCGTTAAGTGAAAAGTCTCCCGAGGAGTAGCGGATACTCACAGTAGGATCGGAATCCAAATATCATTGTGTGATAATGCTGAAGGAATCCTACCAATATTAACAAACTCCAAATGGTATGCAGCACTAGCAAGTTTCAATTTCCTTAGAAACTCCCGATGTGGATTTTTTCCCCATGCTCTTATGACCTTGACGAAGGTCAACAAATCATAAGTCACATGTCAAGTTCTACCCATCATTATCCAGGTTAATTTGAACCCACCCGTATATACCCTTGACGAAGGTCAACAAGGTAATACGACTGTCCCAAACCAACGTATCTATCTATGCTACATATGAATACCCAACAGCTACCAATCATTATGCCTTGACGAAGGTCAACAAACATAGCTTGAATACTATTGAATATACATATGAAATGACGGAGGGCTACGAATGGTTTTGGCAAAACCGTGAACGTAGTGAACTTGATATAATCGAAGGAACCTTGATAGCTTTTAAAAGGAGTGGTTTAAGCTCTGCGTTTTTAAAAGTTTTTCAGTTTTGAAAAAATCGAGTGGTTTTGAAATTGTCCCAACGATTCAGCTTGGGTTTATTTTCTTTGCATTAATACAATGCGTCCCATCAATTAAACCTACCATTGAAGAAAACAACGAAAATATAACGTACGCTTATACCATCCGCATTCGCTACGGGGCCCCGTCATCACCTATTAGGTTACTTAACTAACGACAGAGCGGGGGCTGGACTAGCACGGATGCAAAACATAAGCAACGCCTACTAGATATCATATATAGATATATACATTCGTCAGATGCAACGATAGCCATTCCAGATCACAGATGAACATATTGGATATACTAGGAATCCGTGCTTCGTTTGAGCCTGCAACGAAAGTGGATTACATGGTCGCGATGAATAGCCAAACCCACCCTAGACCCCTACGGGTGCGGCAAACTACCCACTAAGTACCCGAAGTAAAGCAACCTCGCTCAACAACGTGAGTAGGCCACTCGGCACTTCAAAGTACCCGGTAGTTTGTGCACCCCTCCTTGGGTCTATCCTAGAAGCAAAAACAGTAAAAGAAATAATATACAATGGTGGCTACAACCTCAACCCGGATGTGCGGCCATAAAATAATATTACATCAAATTACAAATTTACATCGAATGAAAAATGAAAAAACTCTCATCTCACATCCCCGACTATTCATCACGACGATCCAACAAATTCATATACACAAACCAATAACACAGATCACAGATATATACAACCCCCACTAATCGACGTATAGCGATTAGTAAACGTTCAGTACATATATCACATCTCAGAAGATCCGATTAGCTAAAATACTTAGAATTTCGATCGATAATTTGATTTGAAACTAACCTAAGCACAACACAGTACTCAACAAAATCTGGGTAGAAACAAAGTATCAGAAAAATCACAAAATACATATCTGGACATACTGCAGGAAAAATGAGTTGACTCGGCGTCGACTCGGCCGCGGATCTACGGCGAAACGCTTAGTTTCGCCATGCTTCCGTGGCGGTCTGACTGATTCACGAGCTCGTTTTTCTTGTGTGTCCTTCAAAAAGCCTGCACGTATTTTTAAGGTCCCTGGAAAAAATTTTGGACCAGTTTTAAAAAACGACAGAAAACGTGCATTTTTGACGCGTTTTTGCGATTTCTCCGGCGATCGAATTTCTAACACTTTGCCAACATATTAGTAATGGTTTAGCGAGGCTCTGATACTACTGTAAGTATACGTTACCCATCCCGGTACTTACGGGGAGGCGGAAAAGGTAAAAAAATAAAATTTTATCACAAGGTAACATAGACTATCTTGATGATATTTGCCAAAACATTTCTAACAAACAACTAGAGGTTCTATCTACTATGCTTAAGAGATTATACCTCACGAAAACAGTCCTTCGGTTCTTCCCTCCATTGTCCTCCTTGTCCATGCAAGCTCCGAGGATCGATCCGGATCTTGGTCACCTCCACGGCCTCCTAGAGTCGAAGACGATCCACCCGAGAGTCTATAGTCCGAGCTCCACCTCAAACCGAGGTAGCTAGGGAAACAAGTATGCTAAGCTTGATGTCCTAGGGGATGTAGAAGAGGAAGATGGATTTGTTTGTCTAATTAGAACCTAATTTGCTCAACACATGAGACTATTAGGAAATGCTAGTGAGGAAGAAGAAGGAGCAACCATGGGAGCTCTCTTTTGATGAGAGAGAATGAGAAGAAGATAATAATGCATAAGAAAAATAATTACCATTCTTTTGTCATGATAAAGTGTGATGGTTACCATTGATTTGACCATTATCATGTCAAATTAAATCCAAGCCATAAGAAGAGTCTAGAGCTCACAAGAAATATCCAAGTCAACAATGGTCAACTAGGTCAAATGGTCAACATGGTCAAATGGTCAAAGCAATTACCCATAACACAATTATCATTAAAAAGATTAGTAAATATTTTCCTCACCTCATAATGGTTTTGACCGAATCAATGGTCAAAATCCTAATGAGGCAACTCCTTCTTCACTCCTCACAACCGTGCATACACACCCGCATCCGCATTCCGTAGAATGCGAATGCACAGAAGACAAAACTAATCCATCTATACAATACTAGGATCCGGCTTAAACCAAAACCCACTAGTATTGTCTGTCCGAACATCATACGAGCACAAGTGCACGTAAGTGATCGTATCCCTGCTGTAAAACTATACGGCCTCTACACCTTTTGGCCAGTGCAGGGAAACTCTTTGTGTGGGACTCTAAAGACTCGACACTAAGCTGGCAGTGGGTTTAACCACAACCGCAAGCGGCACTAGCTGTACGTAACGGTCCCCAGGTAGATGTTGATAAGAAAGCCGATGAGGTAAACCCATCCGAACTCCTACTGAGCCTGAATGTGAAAATCTCCATACAGTCCGGTCTGTTCGTCTAAGAGAATCGCATGTCGGGCCTAGGGGGCGGTAAACGTCAGACCCCTAATAGCGGTACAAGTCGTGTCGGAGTGTATCCCAGAACACCCTGAGAAACTACTAGAAACACTACCAGTAAATCTCGCTTGCCCTGGCCAGGGACTTTTTGTAATGGCTCTCCTAGACACAGCACGATATCAACCCCCAATACCGGGAGAGACGAATACTATCTAACCGCTACTGCCTCCAAGTGCTTCGGGACTGCACCCAACTACTACCTGTTTGCACGACTCTTTTGAGCCGTGGTAGGGTAGTAATCAAAGTACAGTGGGAACACACTCGAGGAGAAGTAGCAGTATCAAGTCGACGGACTAAGCTGTACTCCTGTCACCTGGGAACTGTTATCTGACGATAGGTATAGTACCAACCAACAGTTCCCGACGAGTCCTGTCCAGTGTACTCGTAACCTAACGAGCACCCGCATACTATCTCCAGTACGACGTACTAATGGCTGTGGGACAGACCATCTCCCCTGCTGGGATGAGAAGCGTATACGCAAGTCTACTCCGGAGTATCGATGCCCTGTCTCGATAATTCTATGACTAGGGACATGTATAAAGATGTGCTTGTAGACTACCCAGCCCTCACGAGTGTGACTGCCATCACAACGCTGGTAATCAAGCAACGATCCTAAGGGCTCTACTAATATGTATAAGCGATATGCTAAAAGAAACACATGCACATATTAAAGTAGAAACAAACCAAGTAGCATACTACCATTTTGAGCAAGACTGTCTATACAACTGTGAATATCCCAAGCTTCCATTAAGTAATATACAAACTAGTATGATACAGTAATGGCCTTTAGGGCATATACACTAACATTTCTAACATCTTTTCATGACTATTAAGATAGGGCTCATGGCAACCGAAAAGCTAGTGTAGTTGAAAACTCTGATTTTTAAGTTCTTTCTTTTATAATTCTCATCTTTATATGTAATTTTCACAGTCTTTCTTTTATTATAGGATTTTGTGGGTGCAATCCGCTGAAAACCCTCAGGAGACAACACTCCTTCTACTAGGGACACGTAGAGGTTTAAAAGCTTGTTGCACGTGCTCAGTGCAATCGTGTTGCCTACGAAAGTGTACTAGTTAGTTTTTCTTTTTTCTCCTTCTCTTGAATAAATAAAAAGTTTGCTCGGGATGATCAAAGTCAAGTTTGGGGGTATTTGTTCAGTCGAAAATAGTGCACTTTTAACATGCCAATTTTCTTACTTTTCTTAATCATCTAAAGGTATTTGCTATAAATATAACACATATTAGAAGTTCATCTGCAAAATATTGTTGGAGATAGTGCCCTCATAGTCAATTGTTAGATCGCAGGTACGTGATTGCAATGATTGCGGAGGACCTATACCAGTAGGACAGTCTTACTCGAGATAATAGTATGCTATTTGGTTTGCCTTTATCAGTCGTGTACATGTTCAGGTGACTGATTACATGTTACACTTTGATAAAGCCCTTAGGATCTTGCTTTACTACCAACAGTATGATGGCGATCATATACGTGAGAGTTGGGTGGTTTATATGCATATTCTTAATAGTGGTCTCTAGTCGTGGGAGTTTCGAGACAGGGCATTGATACTCCGGAGTAGACTAGTGTATACAGTCGAGACCCCAACGAGGGGCGGTGGCCGGTCTCACAAGCCACTGGTGTCAGTTGGATCACCTAAGATGTATACATGTGCTCATTGGGTTATGAGTACACCGGACAGGACTCGCCGGGAATCTGCTAGTTGGTATTATACATATCGTCAGATAGCAGTTTCCTGGTGACATGTGTACAGGTTAGTTCATCGACCTGAGGTCGTCATTTGTCTCGTGTGAGTTCCCACTGTGCTTTGATTTCTACCCTACCACGGCTCAAAGGAGTCGTGCAAACAGGTAGTTTTTGGGTACAGTCCTGAGCCACATGGAGGCACGTGAGCGGATCGGCAGGGGATTCGTCTCTCCCGGTATTGGGGGTGAGATCGCGCTGTGTCTAGGAGAGCCATTACACAAAGCCCACGGCCGTGGCAGAAGATTTACTGGTAGGTACTCCAGTAGTATCTCAGGATGTTATTGGGCTACACTCCGACACGACTTATACTGCTATTGCGGGTTTGACGTTACTAGCCCCCTAGGCAGATATGCGATACTCATAGACGAACGGACCGGACTGTATATACATTGTCACTGTTAGGCTCAGTAGGGTTTCCGAATGAGTTCACTCATCGGTTTCCCTTGAGGTCAGTCCATGGGCAGCCGTTACGCATAGCTAGTGCCGCTGACGGTTTGTGGTTAAACCCACTGCCAGGGTACTGACGAGTCATTAGAGTTCCCCACAGACAGTTTCCCAAGTTCGGGCGAAACGTTGTAGAGGCCGTATGGTTTTATGGCAGGGTTCGGAAAATGCATGTGCGTTTACGCACGTGTCAGATTTCGGGCAGATGATACTGGTCGGCTTTGGTTTAAGCCGGATCCGAGTATTATATTGAGTAGATATAATATCTTTGTCTCAGTTGCATTTGTATTCGGTCGTAATACAAATGCAGGTATTTTTATACAGTTACAGGGTTATCCTGAAATTCGTTTCGGGATCGCTTTTGGAAGTTGCCAGTTTCCAGTTTTCTATCGCCCGTCTTTTAACATTCGGTTAAAGACGGATTTATCTTTCCGTCACTCGGGTGAGTCATGAGGGTGAGTCGTGCTTCTAGAAGCTTCTAGATTGGTGACTAGATTCATGCATCTTTCTTTGCATTTATTATATGATGACTAGGTTTTCATGCTTTAACATTAATGATTCTTGTTTAACCTTAGGATATTTGTTCATGATATTTATCCTTGTGGTCACCCTCTTTGCTCCTACCATCACCTCCCTCTTCATATATATTGGCCGGCCCCCTTGTGAGTGAGAGAGTTAGATTGATTTCATTTTTGGGAAAAAAAAGACTATGGTTTAAAGTGTATGGAAATTTGATAACTCATTTCTCATTCCATTTCATTTCGAGTGGCAACTTCATTAACCGATCGTCCACGGCTTTGGATGAAGTGAGACAAAGCATTCTACTCATTCTCTACATCAATCTTGGTTGTCTCTTTTAGCAAACTTGACGACCGAGTTGCCTCGAGTCAGAGGCAGGAGCCCGTTTAAAGAATCGTTGACGTGGTGCCACCTGGACGAGCAGATCGGAGATCGACGAGATCGGAGCAGCCGCAACGGAGCGTGGGATGATGGTTAAAGAACGAAGGACTTGGATCGTTCGGTATAACCTTTCTACACTCTTTACAGTTTGTTAGTTTAGCAATAATGGCAGATCCGGGTTATAGTATACGATAGCGCCAGTTAAAAAGTTTTTGTTCCGCATTTGGCGTCTGTAGACGGCCGGGGCGCTACCGTAGACTTACAGTGGTATCAGAGCCTCACCATTTTGCTTTACTAACTTGTGCTAACGCGTTTAAAACATCGATCGAACCGGATATCAAAAACTACAATTTTCAAGATCTGAGTTTCTTTCGATTTTAAAAGGGTTCCAAAAATTATTTTACATATCACAGAAATCTGTGCAGGCTTTTCTAAGCATACTGTACAAATTTGGGCACATGATTCGACAATATCGCCGCGGAATCGCGGTCAAACCTATGGTTTGACCGCGCATCCGCGGCCATTCTGTGTGATCATGCCCCCAAATTTGCACAGTGTCTTATTCTCTGGAAATTGGGGTTTTTGGTATATATCTTTTAGGCCCAGATTTTGTTACTGTACAACAAATGTTCGTGGGGCCCACTTCGTGATATTTAGTCGATCGAAATTTAAACATGTTAGTTTACAGTACTTACATTATATCTCCGACCGGGAATGTCATTTGATCGGTAAACCGCGTCTGATTGCTATAGTTCTTTTAGACGGGTTTGCGAATGTGACATTCGTGTTGATGTTCTGTGTTGTGCTGTGATGTTGCGGATTTATCGTGGTGGATAGCAGTGTGCAATGATAGTGCAGTTTGAATTTATTTGTACATTTGATATTGCGGGGCGAGCGTCCAACATGTGGACTGCCGTCACTGCCTGTTGTATAATATTCTTTTGGGGCACGACCAGGTTGCGGTCGATATACCTGTTGTACTATTATTTATTTCTGTACTAGGTTTACCCCACGACGGAGTGCACGGATAGCCGGGTTCGGGAGGGCAACGGGTCCGCATCTCATGGCTTTGAGAGGCAGAGAGGCCTCACTCTAGAATTGGCAGACTATTCGCCGCACTCATAGGGGGCTCAGGTTGACCCAAGGAGGGGTGCTCAATTTACCGAATTCCGTGAAGTGCCGGGTGTTCCATTCACTATGCTGTGGGGGACTACCTCGCTTCAGGTTTTGGCGGGTAACTTGCCGCACCCGTAGGGGTCTAGGTTTCATTGCACAGGCTATCCACACGACCAGGGGAACGTCGGGTTTCAGCAGCGGTTCTGTGAAACCCGGGGATCCCAGATTATCTGTATTGTTCTGTGATGCTTATTACTTTTCTGTAATGTTGCATATTATCACGCCTGAAGCGATTATTGTATATTGGTATATATACTATTAGATGTTGTATATGTTTTTCACCCGCGCTAGTCCAGTCCCCGCTCTGTCGTTAGTTAAGTAACCTAACGGATGATGACGGGACCCAGTGACGAATGCGGATGGCATATACGTACATTTTATTTTCGTTCTTTTCTGGTGTGATTGATGATGGGACTGTGTTGATTCTGATCAATGCAAAGGAAAGCAAACCTGTTTGCAGTTGTTGGAACAAATTTAAAAAGTGTTATTGTAAAGACGTTTCCTTTTGTTTTGCATAGCGGTATTCAGTGGAATATCCTGCACCTCATTCGACGGGGCAAGGGCCGATATCCCTTCACCGGGACTGACCCCTTGGGCAGAATTTTGCGTCAGGGTAATAACTTCACTATAGTCGATTACAAGTTGCTTTTCATCGTGGTATTCAGTTGGAATATCCTGCACCTCATTCCACGGGGAAAGAGCCGAGATCCCTTCACCGGGAGTGACCTCTTTAGCAAAAGGTTTTCGCCACTATATTTTATAAAAAGCTATCAGGTTTCTTCAGCGATATCAAGTTCGTTACGTTAAAGGTTTTTCGCCAAAAACCAGTCGTAGCCCTCCGTCACTTCTTTTGGGTATTCAGTAGTATTCAAGCTATGTATTTTGACCAATGCCAAGGCATAGTGTTTGGTAGCTGCTGGGTATTCAATTGTTGCATAGTAGATGAGTTGGTTTGGGACAGTCGTTCTGCCATTTTGGCCAACGTCAAGGGCATGTGCGGGTGGGTTCAAATTGACAAGATAGTGACGGGTAGAACTTGGCATGTGACTTATGACATTTTGACCAACGCCAAGGTCATAAGGGTATGGGGCAAAAATCATATCGGGAGTTTCTAAAGAAACTGAAACTTGCCAAGTATGCGCATACCTTCTGGAGTATGAGTGTGGATGCATTCCATCACGTTATCATGCGATGAGAGTTGGATCCCGATTCCCACTAATGAGTTGGTTTACTCTTCGGGTGATCCCGATTGATTCTTCTTTTAGGTTTGGAGGAGAATTTGACAGGACAGTGGGAGGTTTCCGGATTAGATAAAGTGTAACACCCGAGCCCAATAATACTATTTCTATTGCTAGTTGAGTGTTATACATTGCTCATTTCGTTTATCCTGATGGTTTGGTGCGTATTGCTAAATTTTAACCGGTTAAGTCATTTTGGCACATAACAAATTTTAACACCTAAAATGAAATTAAAAATATCCATGTTGGCCTACTCGTCGCCACTAGTCGCGTGGTAGCGTCCGCGTGTCGAGGTTTGTTCCCGTTCGGCTAAACGGGCAAGTTTGGACGGCTACGCACGCGTGCAAGTGTCCGACTTGGGGGCATGCAATTTTATCATTAAACACCTCTTTTCAAAATTTGGAACCCGCTTAAAATCCTATAATTTGAATTTGAAACATTTGGGCGCAAACCGGGCGCGATTTGGAAATGTTTCATTTAGCGCCGAAAATGCCCATTTAATTAAATATATTAAACTATATATATATTCTTTACGGTTACCTAAATCAACGTTAAATCTTTCTTTAGATTTTCTTTAACCCATAAATTTTTCCCCTCTGGCCAATCACGAGGGGCTAAAACCCTCGTGGGCCCCACCTTTTCCCACTTTCTCTCTATCTCTCTCTTCACTGCCTCTCTCTCTCTTCCTCTAAATCTCCCTCTCTCTCTTCATCAAATCTCTCTCTCTCTCCCTCTATATATTCTTCTACTGTTCCTCGTGAAGAAACCACCACGTAAAAGCTCTCGCGACGAAACCCCATCGAACCCTAACCCTAGTTTCGTCGAGCCCTCGCCGTCGACCTCCTTGCAACCTCGCCGTCGCCGACCTCGCCTCCACGGCCTGACCACACACCCCTACCTCCTTCCTCCCTCCTTCCCGGGCCTGCAACCCAACCCCGACGCCACACCAGCACGCAGGGTGCGCCGTCGCCGCCGCCTCTCACCGCCGCCGACACCAGAATCCTCCTCCCTTCACCCTCGTCCCGACCTCGCCGTCGTCTTCCTCCTCCCCTCGCCGGACCACCACCAACCCGAGCCCAAAACCC
Organism: Agapanthus africanus; assembly: GCA_030015575.1. NCBI lineage: Eukaryota > Viridiplantae > Streptophyta > Magnoliopsida > Asparagales > Amaryllidaceae > Agapanthus > Agapanthus africanus. Next base: position 386,164,507 of record CM057349.1, on the reverse strand, counting down.
CATCACCTACCCTCTGGTTCGCCGGAAAAGGGTCGCCGTCGATCCCCTCGTCGTCGCAAGAACACCGACAGCCACCTCCTCTTCCTCCTGCAACTCAGACCAGGCCAGTACCTCCCCATCATCGCTGCATCACCCGATCCCTCCAAGTCAGCCCTTGTCGCACCCACTGTTCATCGCCGCCGGCGTCCCATCGCCGTCGAGCCCGTCGTGGTTGCCCTGGTGTCTCCCTGTAAGCATCCCTTTACTTTCCATTGGTGCAAAACCCCCTCGCTGGTCGTTTGCCCACATGTATCGTGTTTGCTAACTTCGTTGCTTTTGACTTTTGCCGGATTCCGACCGTGCCGTCGTTAGAACCCGACGCTCCAGCGGAGTACTCTGGTCTGTGTGGTCCCGCTGTTCGCTGTTAGGACTCGATCCGTGGCCCGTGCATCCGTCTCGTGTTTTCCGCCGACGGGGCATTTGTGTTTTCCGGTTTGCGAAACCGTCGAGGCAAGATTTCTTGCTACATGCTACGTTAAACTAATTAAATGTTTGACTCACAAACTTGCTATATTAACTAAGTATTGCTACTTGTCTCATTGGATGAAATATGATGTACATTATAATACTGCCACCTAAATCGTATTTTGCCACCGTAACCTTAATGACAACTACCTGCTAATCATTTTACTACTTAGAGGATAATAGTCGCACACTTATATCTTTATTGTCTGCTGTTATTAATATTGCGCTACACTGGAATTATTGCACCCCAAGGGTGCTTGAACCTGTTAATAAGAGAATACAAAGCATCACTGTGTTTACATGGAATAATATTGTTATTTACTGTTCCTGCTGTTGTTCCTTATTCGTTACTATACCTGTTATCAGCATACATTTGATTGCATTACATATTGACCGATCTTGATACACCTGACACATGTACTGATACACCGGACATGACACCCTATACATACTGACTCAACCTATTGGACTACAACCTGACTTGGGGTCCTCATGGACCATTCCTGCTGTCTATCCAGACATACCTGTTTTTACCTGATTCTGGATTGACATTAATCCTGGACTACTGAATACCTGACCTGACATACATAACTTGGGGGTATGGGGAAATCAAAGGTGAAACCGACTTGTAACTCAACAGTTCGATACTTGTTCTGATCAGTCTTACGGGCTTGGCCAGTCCGGGAGTGATGATGCTGACATCACTCGTCCATCCTACTACCTATCTTTACTGCCTAGCGGCACGTCTCGGATTCAGCCTCGAGAACCTTGACCGTGGTCCCGGGCACGCACGGGATACTATTGAGTTACATCGACGATTCATCAATTGATTTCAAAGACTTTAGAGTAGAAACCTGATAGAACAGTTTAGTTACCCATGGCACATTACCCTGCACTGTTGTTTCATAATATTGCTTATTTCATGTTCATACCTGCATTGCTTATTACCATGTTTATATTATATTAATTGGTTGACATGACGCGCTGACGTCTGGGTTTTGCATGTCCCAGATTCCTTACCACTATCGTCGACCGAGCAAGAGTACTTCAGCCAGCAGGCTGAACTGTGAGTTCCTTAGGGTTTAGTTTATTTATTTCATTTCATTTCCAGATGTGAGCCCGCATTATGGGACGTACTGTTTATTTATTGTATTGGATCATTTGCTTCCGCACTTATTGTTTATTGATTCTTGTTATTATGGATTTGGACATGTATTAAATTAGTTTATTATTTTGTTCTTGATATCTCCACAACCGAAATGTGACTGTGGATGGATATTTCCTACCCACAGGTAGCATGGTTGGCTATGTCACGTGCCCAATCTTGCGTACTCTGGGAAGCGGGGCGTCACATGGTTCTTTTGGTATCAGAGCCATAGGTTAGTTGGGTTGATTCTTTTGTAGTTGGGTATTGTACCCGATACACGAATCAGAATACCCGTGATTAGGAAACATGTCCTGCCACCTTGACCGTTTTACCATCCTTGAATCATTCTTCCGGATCATGTCGACATGCAAACTTACTTTGCGTTTGTCAACTCGAAAACCTAATTTCTTGTTATCTCTAGGACTTAGGCGACTTGGGTGGAGTTAAGTAATTGCGGCTATGATACCGCGGCATAGCTACAATGCTGTACTCTATTTAAGTATCTTGGAGTTCTAGCCTTGATCTATACTCAGAATCTATCATCATGCTAATGTTGGGTACTTTGATTTTCAGGAATATGGCCGGTAAGAATTTGAAGATGGACCAAAGACGTGCGGTCATAGCCGCCAGGCGTAGAGTGATAAGGGGATTGCTGGAGAATCTAAAGGAACAGACCGAGCTGGAACCGGCATTTGCACTGAACCAAACGTCTGTACGTAGAAGTATTCCGGTGAACAGGCGCAGCGTAGCACCAATGAAGAAAACAATTATGGGTGATCGGAAAGGGAGCATGATTTGTAACTACTGCCATGTACCCGAACATGTGCGAAAGGAGTGTCGTAAGAGGCTGGGACTCTGTTTTAGATGTGGAGCGGCAGATCACGCCGTTAATGCTTGTCCGTCGAAGCTTCGCACGAAAGATGATATACAGAAGCCTCCGCAGAGACCGTTCCAAGGGCAGAAACAGCTGACTCAAGGACCAAAGCAGGCTCGAGCTTTCACGTTGACAGCTGAGGAAGCCAAGGCATCAGGAGAAGTGGTTTCAGGTACTTTGCTCGTTCATGGTTTTCCCGCATTGGCATTATTTGATTCCGGAGCATCCCACTGTTTTATGTCATCCAAATTTATAACTACACACTCGATTACCTGCACGACCCTGTCTAGTTTCTGGGACATACACACTGGGAATGGGAAAATCATAGCTAGGAAGGAATGTAGAGATTGTACAGTTGTTGTTTGCGGACGGGAGCTTTTTGCAGATTTCTTGGTGATAGATACGGGCAGTTATGAAGTAGTCTTGGAAATGGATTTTCTTGGCACTTTCCACACACATATTGACTGTAGGGCAAGGAAAGTAATTTTCCAGATTCCCGGACACCCTGAGTTTACTTTCATTGGAGGAAGCAACTCTGTCGGGCCAGTCAAGTTTAGGGCTAGGCCGACAAACAGTGTTCTTGCGACAATGGAAGCGGATAGTAATGAAGAGCCGGCAGTTGTTCATGACTTTATGGATGTGTTTGAAGATATATCAGGCTTACCGCCGAAGCGAGATGTAGAGTTTGCGATTGACCTTATTCCTGGTGCAGCGCCAGTATCAAAGTCTTATTATCCGATGGCACCGGTGGAATTGGAGGAAGTTAAGAAACAAGTTGGTGAACTACTCGAGAAAGGTTGGATTCGAAGCAGCAACTCACCATGGGGAGCTCCAGTTCTTTTAGTAAAGAAGAAGGATGGCACGAGAAGGATGTGCCTTGATTATCGAGAATTGAACCGGGTGACTATTAAGAACAAGTACCCGATCCCTTGCATTGGAGAACTTTTTGAGCAGCTTAGTGGCGCGAGGGTATTCTCAAAACTGGATTTGCAATCAGGATACCATCAGGTCCGAGTGAAAGCAGAAGACATTTGCAAGACGGCGTTTCGAACTCGATATGGACATTTCGAGTATCTAGTGATGCCCTTCGGAGTAACGAATGCGCCGGCAATATTCATGGATTTGATGAACAGGGTCTTTTCACCATACCTGGACCAGTTTATTGTGGTATTCATTGACGATATTCTTGTTAGGTCCACGTTACCTCTCCCGGTACTTTCGGGGTTGCGGAAACGGTAAACAAAAATTTTTCTAAGGTTTGTAACATGGACCGTAAAAGCCGGATCTTTGCTAAACGAAAACTAGCTAAAGTAAACTAACAACTAAGTAAGTTGTAGAAAGGTTATACCTTGAGCTCGAACTCCTTCTCTCCTTGCTCGTCGGAATGGTAGAAAGAGTTCACCTTGCTTGTCTTCATCCGTCAAAGAAAGATCCACTTGAAAGCCACCACCTTTAGCTTCAACTCCAAGCTAGGAGTAACTAGAGTGCAAGAAATGCTAAGACTTGAACCCTAGAAGTGAGTAGAGAAGATCAAGTGAAGGTTTTTCTCAAGCCTTTTGTTTCTCAACACATGAGAGGGAGAGAGCTTGAGGGAGAGGATGAGCAAGAGAGAGAAATAGAATGAGAGAATAAGAAAATAAAATAACCATTCTCACTAATATGTGAGGATAATTTTAATTAGATAATTAGCTTGAAAATTGTCATGATAAATCATGAATTGACCATTATCATTTCATTTTTGCAAAGATCAAAGAGCATCTTCCAAATGAAATGATTATGGTCAAGTTGTCAACATGGTCAACAAGTCAATGAAGTCAAATTGTCAACAACAACCATGCACAATAATTAAGCTAATTATCTATTAACAATAATCCACACAAAATCAATAGGGTTAATAAAATGACAAAAGCCATTAACCCTAAACAAGGTCCTCTCCCCCAATCTCAAGCAACTGTGCATACGCACCCGCATTCGTGATCCGAGGAACACGAACACAATGAGAAAAACCAATCTCAAATCATATACTAGGATCCGGCTTAAACCAAAGCCCGCTAGTATAAACTGTCCGGACAGCAAACGTGCACGAGTGCGCGGATGCGAACGAACCCTGTCGCAAAACCATGCGACCTCTACTCGTTTTGCCTAAAGGCGAATAGCTCTCTGTGTGGGACTCTAAAGACTCGACACTACGCTGGCAGTGGGTTTAACCACAGACCGCAAGCGGCACTAGCTGTACGTAACGGTCCCCAGGTAGATGTCGATAAGAAGACTGACGAGGTGAACCCCATCTGCACTCCTACTGAGCCTGTATGTGACAGTCTCCGTACAGTCCGGTCTGTTCGTCTGATACATCGCATGGCGGGCCTAGGGGGGCGGTAAACGTCAGTCCCCTAATAGCGGTACAAGTCGTGTCGGAGTGAAGCCCAATACACCCTGAGATAACACTGGAAACCTACCAGTATATCTCGCTTGCCCTGGCCAGGGACTACTCGTGTAATGGCTCTCCTAGACACAGCGCGATGTCAACCCCCAATACCGGGAGAGACGAATCCTGTCTAACCGTCACTGCCTCCAAGTGCTTCGGGACTGCTCCCAACTACTACCTGTTTGCACGACTCAGTAGAGCCGTGGTAGGGTAGCAATCAAAGAACAGTGGGAACACACTCGAGGCGAAGTGACAGTGTCAAGTCAGCGGACTAAGCTGTACTCATGTCACCTGGGAACTGATAACTGACGATAGGTATAATACCAACCATCAGTTCCCGACGAGTCCTGTCCAGTGTACTCGTAACCTAACGAGCACCCGCATACTATCTCAAGTACGACGTACTGACGGCTGTGGGACAGACCGTTTCCCGAGCTGGGATGAGAAGCGCATACGCTAGTCTACTCCGGAGTATCGATGCCCTATCTCGATACTCCCACGACTAGGGACGAGTATAAGGATGTGCTTGTAGATTACCCAGCCCCCACGAGTGTGATCGCCATCACAACGCCGGTAATCAAGCAAAGATCCTAAGGGCTCTACTAATGCGTATAGGTGATATAATAAATAAACACACATGTACACATTAAAGCAGAGACAAACCAAGTAGCATACTACTATATTGAGCAAGATTGTTTGTACAACTGTGAATATCCCAAGCTTCCATCAAGTAATATACATACTAGTATGATACAGTAATGGCCTCTAGGGCATATACACCAACAATCTCCCACTTGCACTAAGGCCATGTACTGGCGTATCGAAGACCTATCATCTCGATCAGCCGCTCGAACTGAGTCTGGGGTAAAGCCTTCGTGAATGGGTCCGCAGTGTTGTCCTTTGTGTCCACTCTCCGCACCTCGATCTCCTGTCGATCAATGAGCTCCCTGATCAGGTGATACCGCCTTAAGATGTGCCTGAATTTCTGATGGGACCTTGGTTCCTTCGCTAAAGCTATAGCCCCATTGTTATCGCAATACAAAGGTATTGGGTCAACAATAGACGGAACCACCTGAAGTTCACTAATGAACTTCTTAATCCAGACCGCTTCTTTTGCGGCATCGCTTGCAGCAATGTATTCAGCCTCCATCGTCGAGTCTGCGACGGTATCCTGCTTGGAACTCCTCCAACATACCGCCCCTCCGTTGAGGGTAAACACAAAACCCGAGACGGACTTGCTATCATCTTTGTCACTCTGGAAGCTTGAATCGGTAAAGGACTCGACCCTAAGGTCTCCATTACCGTAAACCAGGAACATCTCCTTAGTCCTTCTCAGGTACTTGAGAATGTTCTTCACTGCTGTCCAGTGGTCCTCCCCTGGGTCCGACTGATACCGGCTTACCGTGCTCAACGCGTAAGCTACATCTGGTCTTGTACATAGCATCGCATACATTATAGATCCTACCGCCGAAGCGTAGGGTATAGTGCTCATGCGAACCCTCTCCTCGTCAGTCTTAGGAGACATCTTCTTGGAGAGGGTAATTCCGTGCAATGCGGGTATGTTACCGCGCTTGGAATCCTCCATACTAAATCTCTTTAGTACGGTCTCTATGTACCTGGACTGCGAAAGTCCCAATAGTTTCTTGGATCTATCTCTATAGATCTTGATCCCCAGAATGTACGAGGCATCACCCAGGTCCTTCATGGAGAACCTTTGTGACAAAAACAGCTTGACCGATTGTAGCATAGGAATGTCATTTCCTATCAAAAGAATGTCGTCCACGTACAAGACTAGGAACACGACAGTTCGTCCTACAATCTTCTTATAAACACAGGGTTCATCTTCGTTCTTGATGAAATCAAATTCCTTGATTGCCTCATCAAAACAGATGTTCCAGCTCCGCGATGCCTGCTTTAATCCATAAATGGATTTAAGCAACTTGCACACCTTTCCGCTGCTCCCACTGTCTACGAAACCTTCTGGTTGATCCATGTAAACGCACTCTTCCAAACAACCGTTTAGGAAAGCCGTTTTAACATCCATCTGCCAGATTTCATAGTCATGGAAGGCAGCAATGGCAAGTAAGATCCGAATGGATTTGAGCATAGCCACCGGAGAAAAAGTCTCGTCATAGTCCAAACCAGGTCTTTGACGGAAACCTTTTGCAACGAGTCTAGCTTTATAGGTTTCCACCTGCCCATCTACACCAAGTTTCCTTTTGTAGATCCATTTGCATCCAACGGGTTTTACCCCAGCTGGAGCAATATCCAAGGTCCACACTTTATTGGCGTACATGGACTCCATTTCGGATTGCATTGCTTCCTGCCACTTATCAGAGTCCCTACTGATAATGGCCTGCCTGAAACTGGTAGGGTCATCTTCTTCCAAGATGCAATCCTCTCGATCCCCGTCTATGAGAAAACCGTAGTATCTCTCGGGCGGATGAGAAATCCTACCAGATCTGCGGAGTGGCTGAGGTTCGCTTGGGGTTATTGAATCTAGCGGTTCCTCCAAATTTTCTGTTAAAGCTTGTGTTTCTGGAATTTCATCCAGTTCTACCGTGCTGCCACTAATGTTTTTAACAAGAAATTCTTTTTCTAAAAATGTGGCATTTCTTGAAACAATTATCTTCTGTTCCTCTGCATGGTAGAATAGATACCCACTTGAATCTTTTGGGTATCCCACAAACTTACACAAGACTGCCCGTGCCTCAAGTTTGTCTGGGTTCTGCTTTTTGACATAAGCTGGGCAACCCCAAATCTTAATACGTTTAAGATACAAACTTTTACCACTCCATATTTCATACGGAGTCTTAGGCACGGATTTGGATGGAACTTGATTCAATAGATGTGCTGCAGTTTGAAGTGCATATCCCCAGAATGAAAGAGGTAACTCAGCACTACTCATCATGGAGCGAACCATATCCAGTAGGGTACGATTCCTCCGCTCCGACACACCGTTGTGCTGTGGTGTATAAGGAGGAGTAAGCTGAGAGAGAATACCATTCTCTTTTAAGTAATCTAGGAATTCCGTGCTCAAGTACTCCCCTCCCCTATCAGACCGGAGGATCTTGATACTTTTGCCAATCTGGTTCTCTACTTCCTTTCTGAATTCCTTGAATTTCTCAAAAGCTTCAGATTTGTGTTTCATCAGATACACATATCCGAACCTAGAGAGATCGTCAGTGAATGTGATGAAGTACGAGAACCCACCCCTTGCATGTATAGACATCGGACCACACACATCACTGTGTATGAGTCCCAAGAGCTCTCTTGCTCTTTCTCCATGTCCGGTGAACGGAGATTTGGTCATCTTCCCTTTGAGACAAGACTGACAAGTTTCATAAGATGAAAACTCGAACGCATTCAAGAGTCCATCTTTATGCAACTTACTCAGTCTTTTCTCTCCGATGTGACCAAGTCTACAATGCCACAAGTAGGATTCATTCGTATCTGAATTCTTCCTCTTGCGTGTGTTTTGTATATTGAGAACTGTATTCTGATTTAGAACGTAGATACCATTACACAGTGTACCCTCTGCAACCAGTACCTTATGAAGGTAAATGTTCATGATATTCTTTTCAAGAACAAAGTCATATCCATCTTTATCGAGTAAAGAAACTGATATGATGTTGCAAACCATGGAGGGTACATAGTAGCAATCGTTCAAAATCATAGTCTTGCCATTAGGCAATACTAGGTGATATTCACCGACGGCTGCCGCATTTACTTGTGCTCCGTTCGCTACTCTGAGCGACATATCACCCGGTGCAACTTTCCTACTTTTTCTCAGTCCCTGCAATAAATTACAGATATGAGATCCTGATCCGGTATCAAGTACCCAGGAGGTAGGGCTGACCGTAAAACAGTTCTCAATTACAAGAACACCTGAAGTAGATGCAAAACCATGCTTCTTCTTCAACTGGGTATCCTGGAAATCCATACTTTCCTCTTTCCCATTCTCATACTCATGACTGTTGTCACAAGTTAGAGCTGAACCAACTTTCCCCAGTCCCAAATAAGAATTCGGATCGGTCAAGCGATACATTTTATTATCTTGATTAGGGCGTGAAAAGGTTGCTGCCTGGAGAGAGAGAAAAGAAACACTCAGCGTATGCTCTTGCAAGATTAGATTGGTTTATTAATTTATCTAACCAGGATGTCTCCCACTGTTTACTCAAATTCTTCTTAAAACCTTTTAAAAGAAGAACTAGCCGGGTTTTAATTCACGTCACAATACTTGCTTAACCTTTCAGCCAGGCTAGTGTCGGTACTTCGAGGGAGGTTTTCCAACGCTTTCGCGAAGTTCCTTAATTAAAGAACCTCTTTTCCCTGGGGGCGTAACCCCGCTAACACCTTTCTAGACACCTACTAGGTTTATAGCATTGATCGTTAAGTGAAATAATCTCCCGAGAGTAATCCAACTCATCAGTGGGATCGGGATCCAACCATCATTGTGTGATGACCTAGATGGAATCCACTCTAGTCACCACACTCCAGAAGGTATGCTAAATCTGCAAGTTTCAGTACTTTTGAAACTCCCGATGTGATTTTTGCCCCTAGGACCAAAGTGATCTTGACACAGTCAACAAATCAAAAGGTCCTAGTCAAGTTCATCCCGTCATTATCTTGATTGCATTAAACCCACCTGCATAACCCTTGACACAGTCAACAAGGTTCTACAAATGTCCTAACCAATCACTTTGTATCCAGCAAATAAGCTACACTTAGCTACCGTTCACTGCGCCTTGACACAGTCAACAAACGCAGCACGAATACTAAGTATAACTTATAAGAAACGACGGAGGGCTACGGCTGGGTTTTTGGCGAAAAACCCGTTAACGTAATGAACTTGATATCGTTGAAGGAACGTGATACATCCTTTTGAAAAACATAGTGGCGAAAACTTTTGCTAAAGAGGTCACTCCCTGTGAAGGGATCTCGGCTCTTTCCTCGTCGAGTGAGGTGCTGGGCATTCGTAAGATGAATACCTCGATGCAAAGCAAGAATAATCGACTATGGTGAAGTTATTACCCTGACGCAAAGTTTTGTCCAAGGGGTCACTCCCGGTGAAGGGATCTCGGCCCTTGCCTCGTCGACTGAGGTGCTGGGCATTCATAACCGAATACCGCGATGCAAAACAAAAATGAACGTCCTTGCAACAACAGCTTTTTGAAAAATTGTTCCAACAACGTCTTTTAGGTTTATTTTCTTGCATTAGTTCTTTTAATGCGTCCCATCATTTAAATCCTACCATTGCAGAAAACAACCAAAATATGACGTACGCTTATGCCATTCGCATTCGCCACGGGGCCCCGTCATCACCCGTTAGGTTACTTAACTAACGACAGAGCGGGGGCTGGGCTAGCGCGGCTGTAAAACATAAGCAACGCCTAAATAGTTATTATATATATAGCAATATAGCAATGATAGCCAATCCAGATCACAGATGAACACTTTGGATATACTAGGAATCCGCAATTCGTTCGAGCCTGCAACGAAAAACGGATTACACGGTCGCGATGAATAGCCAATACCCCACCCAAGACCCCTACGGGTGCGGCAAACTACCCGCCAAGTACCCGAAGCGAAGCAACCTCCCTCAATGCCATGAGTAGGCCACTCGGCACTTCGAGCTACCCGGTAGTTTGTGCACCCCTCCATGGGTCTATCCTAGGAGCAAAAACAGTAAAAAGAATTATACAATGACGGCTACAACCCCGACCCGGTTGTGCGGCCAAACAAATAATATTACATCAATTTACAAATTTATTACATGAATGAAAGAAAAAGAAACTCTCATCTCACATCCACCCCGGCTATTCATCCGCGACAATCCAACGAGTTCATATACACAAACCATCAACAACAATCACAGATATGTATAACCCCGACTAATCGACATATAGCGATTAGCCGACGTTCAATACATAAGAACATCACAGATATAACCTTTATAGTCAAAGTATATTGAAGTTCGGAAAAAATACGGATTTATAGGCCCCCAAAAACAAATTTCTATTCTGGCAAATCTGGGCACATATAATATATCAGAAAAATCCTAAAACCACGTCAGAAACATACTGCACCAAAATCGATGCAGTAACTCTCAAAGTTGGCCGCGGTTCCGCGGCAAGAGCTTGCTTTTGCCGCGGAAGCGCGGCGCCTTAGTGGAGTTACTGTATCGTTTTTGGGGGTTTTCTTCTAAAAAGCCTGAGATAATTTTTGGGATATAATAAATTTTGTTTTGACCAAAAAAAGTTTTAACAGAAACTCAGATTTTTTATAACTTGGTTTTTTCGATTTTTCCGTTTCGAACTTCGATACACTTTACTACCAAGCTAGTTTATGTTTAGTTAGGCTCTGATACCACTGTTAGGTCCACGTTACCTCTCCCGGTACTTTCGGGGTTGCGGAAACGGTAAACAAAAATTTTTCTAAGGTTTGTAACATGGACCGTAAAAGCCGGATCTTTGCTAAACGAAAACTAGCTAAAGTAAACTAACAACTAAGTAAGTTGTAGAAAGGTTATACCTTGAGCTCGAACTCCTTCTCTCCTTGCTCGTCGGAATGGTAGAAAGAGTTCACCTTGCTTGTCTTCATCCGTCAAAGAAAGATCCACTTGAAAGCCACCACCTTTAGCTTCAACTCCAAGCTAGGAGTAACTAGAGTGCAAGAAATGCTAAGACTTGAACCCTAGAAGTGAGTAGAGAAGATCAAGTGAAGGTTTTTCTCAAGCCTTTTGTTTCTCAACACATGAGAGGGAGAGAGCTTGAGGGAGAGGATGAGCAAGAGAGAGAAATAGAATGAGAGAATAAGAAAATAAAATAACCATTCTCACTAATATGTGAGGATAATTTTAATTAGATAATTAGCTTGAAAATTGTCATGATAAATCATGAATTGACCATTATCATTTCATTTTTGCAAAGATCAAAGAGCATCTTCCAAATGAAATGATTATGGTCAAGTTGTCAACATGGTCAACAAGTCAATGAAGTCAAATTGTCAACAACAACCATGCACAATAATTAAGCTAATTATCTATTAACAATAATCCACACAAAATCAATAGGGTTAATAAAATGACAAAAGCCATTAACCCTAAACAAGGTCCTCTCCCCCAATCTCAAGCAACTGTGCATACGCACCCGCATTCGTGATCCGAGGAACACGAACACAATGAGAAAAACCAATCTCAAATCATATACTAGGATCCGGCTTAAACCAAAGCCCGCTAGTATAAACTGTCCGGACAGCAAACGTGCACGAGTGCGCGGATGCGAACGAACCCTGTCGCAAAACCATGCGACCTCTACTCGTTTTGCCTAAAGGCGAATAGCTCTCTGTGTGGGACTCTAAAGACTCGACACTACGCTGGCAGTGGGTTTAACCACAGACCGCAAGCGGCACTAGCTGTACGTAACGGTCCCCAGGTAGATGTCGATAAGAAGACTGACGAGGTGAACCCCATCTGCACTCCTACTGAGCCTGTATGTGACAGTCTCCGTACAGTCCGGTCTGTTCGTCTGATACATCGCATGGCGGGCCTAGGGGGGCGGTAAACGTCAGTCCCCTAATAGCGGTACAAGTCGTGTCGGAGTGAAGCCCAATACACCCTGAGATAACACTGGAAACCTACCAGTATATCTCGCTTGCCCTGGCCAGGGACTACTCGTGTAATGGCTCTCCTAGACACAGCGCGATGTCAACCCCCAATACCGGGAGAGACGAATCCTGTCTAACCGTCACTGCCTCCAAGTGCTTCGGGACTGCTCCCAACTACTACCTGTTTGCACGACTCAGTAGAGCCGTGGTAGGGTAGCAATCAAAGAACAGTGGGAACACACTCGAGGCGAAGTGACAGTGTCAAGTCAGCGGACTAAGCTGTACTCATGTCACCTGGGAACTGATAACTGACGATAGGTATAATACCAACCATCAGTTCCCGATGAGTCCTGTCCAGTGTACTCGTAACCTAACGAGCACCCGCATACTATCTCAAGTACGACGTACTGACGGCTGTGGGACAGACCGTTTCCCGAGCTGGGATGAGAAGCGCATACGCTAGTCTACTCCGGAGTATCGATGCCCTATCTCGATACTCCCACGACTAGGGACGAGTATAAGGATGTGCTTGTAGATTACCCAGCCCCCACGAGTGTGATCGCCATCACAACGCCGGTAATCAAGCAAAGATCCTAAGGGCTCTACTAATGCGTATAGGTGATATAATAAATAAACACACATGTACACATTAAAGCAGAGACAAACCAAGTAGCATACTACTATATTGAGCAAGATTGTTTGTACAACTGTGAATATCCCAAGCTTCCATCAAGTAATATACATACTAGTATGATACAGTAATGGCCTCTAGGGCATATACACCAACAATTCTGGTATACTCGAAGAGTCCGGAGGAGCATGCTGAGCATTTAAGGATCGCACTGCAGACGCTGAGACAAGAGAAATTATTCGCGAAGATGAGTAAGTGCGAATTCTGGCTGGAAGAAGTGAAGTTTCTGGGGCATGCTGTGTCGGGCAATGGAATCGCCGTTGATCCCGAGAAGATTGCAGCCGTTCGAGATTGGCCTATTCCAAAGAATGTTGCAGAGATAAGAAGTTTTCTTGGACTCGCCGGATACTACAGAAGATTTGTGGAGAACTTCGCTCGTTTAGCTGAGCCGTTAACCAAGCTCACGCGCAAGGGGGTACCGTTTGGTTGGACGGATGGATGTGCATTGGCCTTCGAGACGTTGAAGCAGAAGTTGATAACCGCCCCTATCCTAATTGTACCGGATAATTCAGGAGGACTGGTGATTCACAGCGACGCATCTGGAAAAGGATTGGGATGTGTTTTAATGCAGAATGGGAAAGTCGTCGCTTATGCATCGAGACAACTGAAGACTCATGAGAAGAATTATCCGACTCATGACTTGGAGCTTGCAGCCGTGATCTTCGCCCTGAAGATTTGGAGACACTACCTTTTGGGCGAGAGAGTCGAAGTCTTTACAGATCACAAGAGTTTGAAGTACGTATTCACTCAGAAGGAGTTGAACATGAGGCAACGCAGATGGTTGGAGCTGATGGCCGACTACGACCTTGATCTTAAGTACCATCCGGGAAAAGTTAACGTCGTGCCAGATGCGCTAAGTCGGCTACCAGCAATTCAGATATTGACTGCATAGAGGGAGATCATTGCGGATTTTCGGAGATTTGACTTGGAGGTTGTGCTACCACATGCTACGGGGCAGTTGTTGCAATTGCAAGTACAATCGTCCTTAGTTGAGAAGATTAAAGTGGCGCAATCGCAGGATCCTAGGCTGCAAAAGTTTCGAGAGCAGGTTGAAGCCGGACTACGAACCGATTTACTGATCCATGAAGACGGTTCGTTGAGATATGGTAGCCGTGTGTGTGTGCCAAAAGGAGATGTGCGTGAAGAGCTTATGAAGGAGGCACACAGTTCAGCTTACTCTGTACATCCAGGAGGGACAAAGATGTACCGAGATATTCGACAGCACTTCTGGTGGGAAGGTATGAAACGGGAAATTGCTCGCTTCGTGGCTAAGTGCTTGGTGTGTCAGCAAGTCAAGGCTGAACACCAAAGGGTTGCTGGTTTGTTGCAACCACTTCCGATTCCTCAGTGGAAGTGGGAACATATAACCATGGATTTCGTGACGGCTTTACCGCGGAGTCCAAAGGGCAACAATGCAGTATGGGTGATTGTCGATCGGTTGACCAAGGCGGCTCACTTTATTCCTTTTCGGGTTGGTCAATCGACGGAGACTTTGGCAGAGCGATACATGCAGGAGATTGTCAGATTGCATGGAGTGCCGGTAAGCATCGTGTCCGATCGGGACACTCGGTTCTTGTCGCACTTCTGGAGGAGTTTACAAGAAAGTTTGGGGACTCGATTGAAGTTTAGCACAGCTTATCATCCTCAGACTGATGGACAATCGGAGAGAACGATCCAGACCCTTGAAGATATGTTGAGGGCTTGCATGTTAGACTTCAAAGGTTCTTGGGAGGATCATCTACACCTGGTGGAGTTTTCGTACAACAATAGCTTCCAAGCGACTATTCAGATGGCTCCGTTTGAAGCGTTGTATGGTCGTAAGTGCCGTTCACCGGTTTGTTGGGATGATGTTGGTGAACGAAGGTTACTAGGACCAGATTTGGTGGTACAGACAGTCGAGAAGGTGGATACAATCAGGAAGCATATGAAGGCAGCTCAAGACAGATAGAAAAGTTGGGCTGACACGTCAAGAAGACCTCTAGAGTTCGCCGCGGGTGATTTGGTATTCCTGAAGATATCACCGACTAGAGGGGTGATTCGCTTTGGAAGTCGGGGAAAGCTTAGTTCTCGATTCGTTGGACCCTTCGAGATATTGGAGCGTGTTGGAGAGGTAGCGTACCGTTTGGCGCTACCCCAGTCATTGGCAGGAGTGCACGATGTGTTTCATGTATCTCAACTACGGAGGTATGTTCGTGATGAAACTCACGTCTTGGATCATTCGGAGTTGACTGTACGCGAGGACCTAACTTTTGAGGAGCGACCAGTTGAAATCAAGGACCGAAGAGAAAAGGGTCTTAAGAACAAGGTTATCCCTCTTGTGCTAGTTTCTTGGGGTAATCGATTGCATGGAGAATCCACTTGGGAGCGAGAAGACGAGATCCGGCAGAAATCTCCTCATCTTTTACTGTAGTTAGCTATCTTGTATTCTTGGAATTTCGAGGACGAAATTCTTTTTGTAGTTGGGTATGATGTAACACCCGAGCCCAATAATACTATTTCTATTGCTAGTTGAGTGTTATACATTGCTCATTTCGTTTATCCTGATGGTTTGGTGCGTATTGCTAAATTTTAACCGGTTAAGTCATTTTGGCACATAACAAATTTTAACACCTAAAATGAAATTAAAAATATCCATGTTGGCCTACTCGTCGCCACTAGTCGCGTGGTAGCGTCCGCGTGTCGAGGTTTCTTCCCGTTCGGCTAAACGGGCAAGTTTGGACGGCTACGCGCGCGTGCAAGTGTCCGACTTGGGGGCATGCAATTTTATCATTAAACACCTCTTTTCAAAATTTAGAACCCGCTTAAAATCCTATAATTTGAATTTGAAACATTTGGGCGCAAACCGGGCGCGATTTGGAAATGTTTCATTTAGCGCCGAAAATGCCCATTTAATTAAATATATTAAACTATATATATATTCTTTACGGTTACCTAAATCAACGTTAAATCTTTCTTTAGATTTTCTTTAACCCACAAATTTTTCCCCTCTGGCCAATCACGAGGGGCTAAAACCCTCGTGGGCCCCACCTTTTCCCACTCTCTCTCTATCTCTCTCTTCACTGCCTCTCTCTCTCTTCCTCTAAATCTCCCTCTCTCTCTTCATCAAATCTCTCTCTCTCTCCCTCTATATATTCTTCTACTGTTCCTCGTGAAGAAACCACCACGTAAAAGCTCTCGCGACGAAACCCCATCGAACCCTAACCCTAGTTTCGTCGAGCCCTCGCCGTCGACCTCCCTGCAACCTCGCCGTCGCCGACCTCGCCTCCACGGCCTGACCGCACACCCCTACCTCCTTCCTCCCTCCTTCCTCCCTCCTTCCCGGGCCTGCAACCCAACCCCGACGCCACACCAGCACGCAGGGTGCGCCGTCGCCGCCGCCTCTCACCGCCGCCGACACCAGAATCCTCCTCCCTTCACCCTCGTCCCGATCTCGCCGTCGTCTTCCTCCTCCCCTCGCCGGACCACCACCAACCCGAGCCCAAAACCCCATCACCTACCCTCTGGTTCGCCGGAAAAGGGTTGCCGTCGATCCCCTCGTCGTCGCAAGAACACCGACAGCCACCTCCTCTTCCTCCTGCAACTCAGACCAGGCCAGTACCTCCCCATCATCGCTGCATCACCCGATCCCTCCAAGTCAGCCCTTGTCGCACCCACTGTTCATCGCCGCCGGCGTCCCATCGCCGTCGAGCCCGTCGTGGTTGCCCTGGTGTCTCCCTGTAAGCATCCCTTTACTTTCCATTGGTGCAAAACCCCCTCGCTGGTCGTTTGCCCACATGTATCGTGTTTGCTAACTTCGTTGCTTTTGACTTTTGCCGGATTCCGATCGTGCCGTCGTTAGAACCCGACGCTCCAGCGGAGTACTCTGGTCCGTGTGGTCCCGCTGTTCGCTGTTAGGACTCGATCCGTGACCCGTGCATCCGTCTCGTGTTTTCCGCCGACGGGGCATTCGTGTTTTCCGTTTTGCGAAACCGTCGAGGCAAGATTTCTTGCTACATGCTACGTTAAACTAATTAAATGTTTGACTCACAAACTTGCTATATTAACTAAGTATTGCTACTTGTCTCATTGGACGAAATATGATGTACATTATAATACTGCCACCTAAATCGTATTTTGCCACCGTAACCTTAATGACAACTACCTGCTAATCATTTTACTACTTAGAGGATAATAGTCGCACACTTATATCTTTATTGTCTGCTGTTATTAATATTGCGCTACACTGGAATTATTGCACCCCAAGGGTGCTTGAACCTGTTAATAAGAGAATACAAAGCATCACTGTGTTTACATGGAATAATATTGTTATTTACTGTTCCTGCTGTTGTTCCTTATTCGTTACTATACCTGTTATCAGCATACATTTGATTGCATTACATATTGACCGATCTTGATACACCTGACACATGTACTGATACACCGGACATGACACCCTATACATACTGACTCAACCTATTGGACTATAACCTGACTTAGGGTCCTCATGGACCATTCCTGCTGTCTATCCAGACATACCTGTTTTTACCTGATTCTGGATTGACATTAATCCTGGACTACTGAATATCTGACCTGACATACATAACTTGGGGGTATGGGGAAATCAAAGGTGAAACCGACTTGTAACTCAACAGTTCGATACTTGTTCTGATCAGTCTTACGGGCTTGGCCAGTCCGGGAGTGATAATGCTGACATCACTCGTCCATCCTACTACCTATCTTTACTGCCTAGCGGCACGTCTCGGATTCAGCCTCGAGAACCTTGACCGTGGTCCCGGGCACGCACGGGATACTATTGAGTTACATCGACGATTCATCAATTGATTTCAAAGACTTTAGAGTAGAAACCTGATAGAACAGTTTAGTTACCCATGGCACATTACCCTGCACTGTTGTTTCATAATATTGCTTATTTCATGTTCATACCTGCATTGCATATTACCATGTTTATATTATATTAATTGGTTGACATGACGCGCTGACGTCTGGGTTTTACATGGCCCAGATTCCTTACCACTATCGTCGACCGAGCAGGAGTACTTCAGCCAGCAGGCTGAACTGTGAGTTCCTTAGGGTTTAGTTTATTTATTTCATTTCATTTCCAGATGTGAGCCCGCATTATGGGACGTACTGTTTATTTATTGTATTGGATCATTTGCTTCCGCACTTATTGTTTATTGATTCTTGTTATTATGGATTTGGACATGTATTAGATTAGTTTATTATTTTGTTCTTGATATCTCCACAACCGAAATGTGACTGTGGATGGATATTTCCTACCCACAGGTAGCATGGTTGGCTATGTCACGTGCCCAATCTTGCGTACTGTGGGAAGCGGGGCGTGACATAAAGTGATAATCATTCTGATCTAGGTTAGAGTGCACGCAGAGTGTTTCTTTTCTCTCTCTCTTTGGCAGCGACCTTTGACCGACTCTAGACTATGACTCAGTGACCAAGTTGACCGAACCTTCTTAAAATACTGGCTTTTTGGATTGTCCGAGTTGCATAAGTCATTGCTACTCCTTCTTTTACCCTTTGAATTTCTCAGAACACCCCGTATTACTACGGATATCCACTTCCATTGGATAGATCCATCGTATGGTTATATACGAACTCGGAGGGATTTCTTCGAGGATAGATCAAGGTTCAGGAGAAATAGAATTGGTTTATTCAGTTGTCTTTTATTATCACCTTCTCTCAGGTTGCGAGGGCTCCTTGGTTTAGGAGAGTACACCTATTACACTTATTGGATAGTCTTATTCCAAACCATAGGCAGGTGCCGAAAGGTAGGGAATGAAGAAAACCAATTAGCCTAAGTAGGGTGTGCAGAAGGTAATATGTAAAGACAAAATAAAGGGATTAGAAAGAGGGCAAAGTAAATTGCGACTGATATCATTCACGGCCAAACCGCGTGCTTCATCGCCACTCCTATTTCACATTTAATAGAATAAGGTATTATTCAGTTGTCTTTTATCATCACCTTCTCTCAAGTTGCGAGTACTCCTAGGATTAGGAGGGTACACCTATTATGCTTACTGGATAGTCTTCTTCCAAACCATAGGCTGGTGCCGAACGGTAGGGAAGGAAAAAAACCATTTAGCCTAACGATGGTGTACAGAAGGTAACGACTAAAGACAAATAAAGGGATTTGGAGAGATGGCAATGAAATATACGGTTAAAGTCATGAATTGGATTATGGAAGAGGCATTACTAGGAATACCAGGATACCCCTACGAAACATTTTCATGTTTCAGTGCATTGTTAAAAGAAAACTGTTTTCCCGATTAGATACTTACTCCAAGGGTATGCATTTACCAGGTTTCATTCTCTTATCTGTATGGTTTTACAGATGATGAGTGGGAGTAAGTTATTGGGAATTAGGTAATTATCCTCATTATATCAGAATTCGTTGTAATTGGTGATATTTGAGGAAATCGCCAGGGTACAGTTTTCAACCTACGAAGCACAGGTTTTGAGTTATTCAACTCAGCGGACTTATACAGAGTATTGTATGTTGTCCAGTGTCCATCAGGACAAAGGGGTAGGTCCTCGTACTTTGTTCTGTTTACTTATGACTTCTCTAGTTTTTAGACAAGTGTTTCGTAGAAATACAAGGTCTAAGTTTTGAGAAGTTGTGGGTATAAGAATAAAGTAGAGAACCAGGTGTCACAAGTATCGGGATTCTTCAAAGAGATCGAAGATGTAGATTCTTGTGATTGGTATTCAGATGATAGTAATGGCTTTGAGAAACTTGTTTCTCTTTCAAGTTACTCATAATTGGATGGATTCCTAAGTTGAGTAATGCTGATTTTCCTCTTTCCATTAAGTTGATATGCACTGGAGACAGCTGCATGATTGAATATGGTTCCAATTAAATAAGTGCCAAATTTTCTATATTGGATATAGAATGGTTCATATCTTAACGATGTTAAGGTACGGGGAGTTATCCAGCTTATGCTTAAAACCAGATACTGGATAACTCAGGGCACGTTTCTGTAATGGCTGTTTGTGGGTTGACCCTGGCTATGACGAGGGTTGATATTCTACCATTTGGAAGATCAATAGTGATATTGTTCTTGACTCGCCACAGTTTAGTAAAATGGATTTTTTCAGAAAACAGTAGTGGGAGTATGGTAGAACTGGAAGTGATTCTAGAACCGCGAACGATTACGGAAAATTTAATAGGACCTATATATTCAATCAAGTTTGACATTCCATTAGCCACTCCGCAGATATGGTGGGTAATCTCAGACACCCGAGAGGTACTTTGGTAGCCTCAAGGACGGTGACAGGGAGGTTCTTGTTTACCCAGACTTGACACTACTGTTGTTCCAGACTATGAGACCAGGCAGGAGGATAAGTATAGCGTCGTTCTAAACTAGCTTTAGAAGTGCACGTGTATATTATTCTGCCAGAGGGTTGTCGTAGTCAGTGGGAGCAGCGGAAGTATAGTGGGCAAGTAGCTTATGTCTATTTATAAACTAGAGCAGTTATAGCGGAGATAGATCATCTAATTTTGATGTGACAGTCATGGGTTAGACTTTATCAGAATAGGGGATGGATCTGTTAAGAAGGTTGTAGGGTGTGATGTCATGGTATCTGGATGACATACACAGAGTAGGAAATAAAATTCCTATACTACGATCGGTTGTACTGTGGTCGTCACACAGTTGTTTCTCCAGACAGGATATGGATATAATACTTGACATTCTGGTTTCTAGATCTATGGTTTTAGATCTGGATTTGGGTAGTTTCCCAATGTGGGTACTTTGACAGTATTCTAATGGTTTTTAGAATAGGTGACTCCTGGTATGGTGGTGTACCTGCAGGTGATGGAGTCACCCTCTCTAAAGGTGTCGTATAGACTAAAGGGGAGAGGGCTGTGCATGATTGGCAGATCACTTGCTTAGGAAATTAAGTCAATCGTGAGATGTCAAGTACCACACCAGATGTTGTTTTTGTACTAGATGCAATAAGTTTGTATTAATCCAATCCTGGAGAAACATAAGGAAGCAGTTTTAGAACATAAGTGGATGTTCTACGGATTTGATGACGGCAGCCTCCTTCGGGAGACGATTATCATTCCAGGCTTCAAAGGTGACATGGTTGACAGAGTGATTGTCAGAGTTATAGTTTTCCCTCTGACGAGGGACAGTATTATGGACAGGTGGTCCAAGAGGATACTGTGGGTGGCATGGTGCCGGATACTGATTAGGTTCAGTGATCGATACAGTCTAAGAAGTTTGGATTTGAAGTTCATTTATGAACTAGGTCCCATCAGATATCCAGACATATTCTAAGACAGGTATTACTCAATTCGGGAGATGGCTTTCTCCGCGAACTTGAGATTTAGAGAGATATAGAAAGAAACTTCTGGGAGGATCCACTCACAGAGTCTATTTCTCGAACACAATAGTTTTACAAACGGGCTTTGTGAAACTGATTAGTAGAGGAGTTGGATGTTCGGTTTCACACGGGCTGTGAGTAGTCGACATCGCAATAATTAGCCTTAAGTGCAAGTGGGAGATTGTTGGAGATAGTGCCCTCATAGTCAATTATTGGATCGCAGGTACGTGATTGCAATGATTGCGGAGGACCTATACCAGTAGGACAGTCTTACTCGAGATAATAGTATGCTATTTGGTTTGCCTTTATCAGTCGTGTACATGTTCAGGTGACTGATTACATGTTACACTTTGATAAAGCCCTTAGGATCTTGCTTTACTACCAACAGTATGATGGCGATCATATACGTGAGAGTTGGGTGGTTTATACGCATATCCTTAATAGTGGTCCCTAGTCGTAGGAGTTTCAAGACAGGGCATCGATACTCCGGAGTAGACTAGTGTATACAGTCGAGACCCCGACGAGGGGCGGTGGCCGGTCTCACAAGCCACTGGTGTCAGTTGGATCACCTAAGATGTATACATGTGCTCATTGGGTTATGAGTACACCGGACAGGACTCGCCGGGAATCTGCTAGTTGGTATTATATATATTGTCAGATAGCAGTTCCCTGGTGACTTGTGTACAGGTTAGTTCATCGACCTGAGGTCTTCATTTGTCTTGTGTGAGTTCCTACTGTGCTTTGATTTCTACCCTACCACGGCTCAAAGGAGTCATGCAAACAGGTAGTTTTTGGGTACAGTCCCGAGCCACATGGAGGCACGTGAGCGGATCGGCAGGGGATTCGTCTCTCCCGGTATTGGGGGTGAGATCGCGCTGTGTCTAGGAGAACCATTACACAAAGCCCACGGCCGTGGCAGGAGATTTACTGGTAGGTACTCCAGTAGTATCTCAGGGTGTTATTGGGCTACACTCCGACACGACTTATACTGCTATTGGGGGTCTGACATTACCAGCCCCCTAGGCAGATATGCGATACTCATAGACGAACGGATCGGACTGTATATACATTGTCACTGTTAGGCTCAATAGGGTTTCCGGATGAGTTCGCTTATCGGTCTCCCTTGAGGTCAGTCCATGGGCAGCCGTTACGCATAGCTAGTGCCGCTGACGGTTTGTGGTTAAACCCACTGCCAGGGTACTGACGAGTCATTAGAGTTCCCCACAGACAGTTTCCCAAGTTCGGGCGAAACGTTGTAGAGGCCGTATGGTTTTATGGCAGGGTTCGAAAAATGCACGTGCGTTTACGCACGTGTCAGATTTCGGGCAGATGATACTGGTCGGCTTTGGTTTAAGCCGGATCCGAGTATTATATTGAGTAGATATAATATCTTTGTCTCAGTTGCATTTGTATTCGGTCGTAATACAAATACGGGTATTTTTATACAGTTACGGGGTTATCCTGAAATTCGTTTCGGGATCGCTTTTGGAAGTTGCCAGTTTCCAGTTTTCTATCGCCCGTCTTTTAACATTCGGTTAAAGACGGATTTATCTTTCCGTCACTCGGGTGAGTCATGAGGGTGAGTCGTGTTTCTAGAAGCTTCTAGATTGGTGACTAGATTCATGCATCTTTCTTTGCATTTATTATATGATGACTAGGTTTTAATGACTTATGCTTTAACATTAATGATTCTTGTTTAACCTTAGGATATTTGTTCATGATATTTATCCTTGTGGTCACCCTCTTTGCTCCTACCATCACCTCCTTCTTCATATATATTGGCCGGCCCCCTTGTGAGTGAGAGAGTTAGATTGATTTCATTTTTGGGAAAAAAAAGACTATGGTTTAAAGTGTATGGAAATTTGATAACTCATTTCTCATTCCATTTCATTTCGAGTGGCAACTTCATTAACCGATCGTCCACGGCTTTGGACGAAGTGAGACAAAGTATTCTACTCATTCTCTATATCAATCTTGGTTGTCTCTTTTAGCAAACTTGACGACTGAGTTGCCTCGAGTCAGAGGCGGGAGCCCGTTTAAAGAATCGTTGACGTGGTGCCACCTGGACGAGCAGATTGGAGATCGACGAGATCGGAGCAGCCGCAACGGAGCGTGGGATGATGGTTAAAGAACAAAGGACTCGGATCGTTCAGTATAACCTTTCTACACTCTTTACAGTTTGTTAGTTTAGCAATAATGGCAGATCCGGGTTATAGTATATGATAGCGACAGTTAAAAAGTTTTTGTTCCGCATTTGGCGTCTGTAGACGGCCGGGGCGCTACCGTAGACTTACAAATATCATTTACCATGTGTTATACATTATAATCAACATTATGAAGAAAATTGTATGTTTTATATTTTTACGCATAATATTTTGTATCTCACATTCTTCATTAAGATCTTGTGCAAGATTAGCTCAGGTCAGATATCGGGAATCAGGAATCTGCCGATAATATACAAGAAAGTTGAAGAATCAAATACCGGCAGAAATTCAGAAGAGATAAGAAGATTCCAGATATCACCTAAATACCCAGAGATCAACACCAGAAGACCACAGAATATTGAAGCAACAATCTCACCAATCGGCCGCGGAAATGCGGCCGAGTCAGGCCTAGTCGCTATGGATCCACGACCGAGTCATGGGCTTCGTAGTCGGGAACTCTCTAGAAACTTTTTCTCAACGACCTAGCTTGTTGGGGAAGGCTCTATGTAACAATCTTGTTCTGGAAACTTCTCTATAACAACCTAGCTTGTTGGGAAAGCTTGATTAAGGGCTATATAAAGGACCTAAGACTACATTGAAAGGGTTACCAATTAGTTCCCAATTAATTCCTAATTTTCCCCAAATTCATTCATTAAATCAAATCAAGAAAAGAGCCAACACCAAATCCAAGATCCAAAATCAAGAATCATCGAGAAGTTCATCAAGTGATTCAACAAAAGATCCTTTATACGAAGCCGATCTTCATCATCAAGCAAACGATCCACGACAAGTCCAAGACTCACGGTGATCGAGCAACGGAAAAATCAACGGAAAAATTACCTCTTCAAGTGAGCGATCGAGAGCAATTCTTCTTATAATCTCGGATTGAAGAAGTTATAATTTGAAGTTGAATAATAAAGGTGATAATTAGTTTCAATTTCGCTTTCTTTTAAAATTCCGCATTATGAGTTCTTTTTCTAATCATTCTTCTATTTTCAGGATGCGCGAGTAAATCTCCGCTTGCTAGGATTCTTATGATTAGGGTAGATCGATGGATGACAGAATTCTATACTTTTCTTTAGTCTTATGAAGTTTACAAACATTCACAAAACCATCGTTAACATGCTCATTGGGTACGATATCAAATTATTGATTATCTTGACCACAACGTGAGATAAGATTGACGATCTTGTTGTGAAGGGCTAGAAAATAAATGGGATCAATGAAAGGACAAAGAATTATAGTGAAGAAACCCTAGTTCTTCCAAGAAACCCTAATCCGCATTCTTCACCATTAATCTAGCGTTAAATTGTCAATAGAAAACATGAGTTACCTTTATTCGTCATTCATGGCTACTAAATCCGATCGAATCCTACAAGCCTTCTTCATATTTTCTTGATAATTAGATCTTGATATTTTCTGGATTTCCTTTCTTGAAAACGATTTCTTGAATTTCTTGAAAT
This sequence comes from Agapanthus africanus, assembly GCA_030015575.1. Taxonomy (NCBI): domain Eukaryota; kingdom Viridiplantae; phylum Streptophyta; class Magnoliopsida; order Asparagales; family Amaryllidaceae; genus Agapanthus; species Agapanthus africanus. Next base: position 386,139,248 of record CM057349.1, on the reverse strand, counting down.
TATTACTTCAACCAAATCTTAAACAATTTCTTGAATTTCTTTACTAGTTCTTTCGACTCAACTAAAGCAAGAATTTACGAATTTCTCGAATCCCAGAGGACGACCCGTGCTCACTAATGCTCGCTACACACGATACCATTATTGATTGAGGTTACTACTACATACCTATTATTCTTTTTGAATCAATCAGCCGTCAATGTAAAGGCCCATGCTTGATTAGGCCCCTGAGTAATCTGCTTCTTCCCCTGAATCTGCCTCTGCGGTGGCTTCTGAACATCGTCCCTCAATCGTAGTTTTGAAGGACAAACATCGATGGTATGGTTAGCTGATCTGCAAACAAGACAGCGTCCAAGCCTCCTTCGACATTCTCTCCTGAAATGACCCAGTCGTTGATAGTAGTCACAAAATACCCTTCCTTTCTGATCGGGTACCGCAGGCTTCTTCATGGGTACAATGCCTCGCCTGTTCACTAGGATGCCTCTGCGTATATGAGCTCGGTTTGGCGTAAACCCCGTCTTCCGCACTACTACGGCCAGCAGTTGCGTACTCTTTGCTTTTACCGATAAACTCTGATGCTCTGTGGCTGTCTTGAGAACTTTGGAGAAGGTGGTCAATCCCAGAGATATAATATGTCTCTGAATCTCCACGTCCAAGCTACGCATAAACCTTCGTACCCTATCAGTATCGTTGGTAACCAAAGGGCCCGCAAATCGACTGAGCTGAGTCCACTCAGCCGCATACGCATCAACGGATCCGCCATTCTGCTTTAGGTTAATAAACTTTTCTTCCATTTCCTCTCGAGCAGACTGCGGAAATAACTTCTCCAAGAAACTTCACGAAAACTCTGCCCAACTAATCGGCTTGGGCAGGTGGGTCTCCTTTACGAGCCACCACTCACGAGCGTAATCCACCAATTGGATGCGTACTACATCCACCCATTTGTCACATGGAATCTGCACGGCAACGAGCAGATTCTCCGTGTCAACTAGCCACTGCTCCGCTGGCAATGGCTCCTTCAATCCAGTAAATGTGGACGGACCAAGCCTCCTGAAGTCCGCCACGGTGACTTCACATTGTGCTGGCCTAGGTGTTACTGCGTCTACGGACTGCTGGACTGTCCGCAGACCCTCCTGGAAAGCCCCGGCTTGCCGCTGATTCAGCTCGGTTTGTCGCTTCTGGTTTTCTAGCATTCCACGTATGACTCCAAGTAATGCGGCATCATCAACACGCCTCTGGTACGATCTCAAATCTCTATCCTCCATGATTCTGAAGCCAAGAGACTGAAGAGAATTAGCAATGGTAAACAGGATTCAATAAACATGATAGTTATAGATTCAAGCTGGCAAGGTAGTAATGTGGCGGGACATATTCCTAATTACGGGTTTCCTGGTTAGTGTATTGGGTTTAATACCCAACTACAAAAGAACCAAACCTGATTAATCATAAATCTTATGGCTCTGATACCAAACAAACTTTGTCACGCCCCGCTTCCCAGAGTGCGCTAACTATGGCACGTGACAGAGCCAACCATGCTACCTGTGGATAGAAATCATCCCTCCATAGTCACATTACGGCTGTCTATAAGATATCAAGAACAGTAAAATATAAAAACTAACTAGTACGTGTCCATTTGCCACAATAAAAGAGTTAAGAAAATGTATAAGCGGGAACGAATTAATATCCAATAAACAACATATGAAAATACGTCCCAATATGGGCTCACATCAAGAAATAAAGCTGTAGAAAATAACTAAACTAAGCATCTCTAAATTTAATTCCTCACTCCTCGGCTTGACGGCTAAAGTACTCCTGTTCAGCCTGTGATAGAAATAGAGGAACCGAGCCATGCAAAAACCAGAAGTCGGTGCGGCATAATACTAAAATAGCAGTAATAATCAGGATGTAACAAGATATGTAAACATGAATATAAATCAACAATATAAATATAAACAGTGAGGTACATGTGTGTATGTGATGTGTAACCTAAAACTGGGCTTCTAGGTTATCTATTCTAAAAGTCTTCGAAATCAATTAATATAATTCTCATCGTAACCCATCAGTCTATGCCCCATTCATTCCCCATGGGACCACGGTAACAGGATTATTCTGTAACGCCCAGAAAAATAACAAATAGGATTATTCCGTAATACCCGGAAAAACGGCAAACATGTAGGTATTCCGTAACGCCCGGAAAACGGCAAATAAGATTATACCGTAACGCCTGGAAAAACGGCAAACAAGATTATTCCTTAACACCCAAAAAAATGGAAAACATGTAATAATATCCTTTTGAGTTACGTTTCGGTTACATTCTTGATTTCCCCTTTACCCCCAGGTTTGTGTTCAAGTCAGGTATTGCCATTATAGATCTAATACCAACACAGGATCAAGCAGGTACAGGTTTTCGTCTATGCAAACAACAAGTAACGTCCGTCAGGACAACAAGTCAGGATTGTTGGTATTGGTAATTAGATCCAAGTAATGAGTCAAGTAGTGGGTCGTGAACATGTCCTGTGATGCATATGTATCAGATAGATACCAAATGTAATACTGTAACGAATATCTGAACACAGTAAGCATGATGGATATCAGGATGCATACGTGCCTATCTGTAATAACCTGTATATGTATCCATGTCTGTGTATGATAGAACTAGATAGCATGTTGCACTAATATAGAAGTAATATGATATAATGATATTCCGGCATGCAACTAGATATGCAATTGTCAGTGCGGATATGAACGGATATCGAAAAACAATAAATATATAACATTATATGCATAATACCACACATGTATTATTTTTATTCATATATAAATAGATATATTAGAACATAGCATGTTGCAAGATAAACTTGCTTGATCGGATCTCACGTCGGGGTACGTACGTCACGTTCGACTTCGGATAAACGTCGGGATGCAACCACGCACGTACAGGACTGGACTTGGCTAATCCAAGACATGATCACGTTGGATGAAGAAGATGACTGGATCGCCCGGATCGTCAGCGACGTGTGCGACTTCGGCGAGACTGCCGGAAAGTAAGAAAGTAAGAATAGAAAAGAAAGAAAGAAAGAGAAGAAGGAGAAGAAGGAGAAGAAGAGGAATAGGGTTGTGGTTTTGTCTCTGGGCTGGGGACAGAGGAGACGAGGGGGTGACAACGGCGACGATGGGTAACGACGAGGGCAGTGGTTTCTTAGGTTGAAGGGGTTGCTGGAAAGTTGTCGTCGGGTTGTAGAGATGGTTGTCGGGGAGAGGAGAGAGGTGAGGAGAAGGAGGAGGTGATGGAGGTGGTATGGTGATGAGGATGATGGGATAAGGTCGATGACGAGGTCTCCTGTGATGAGGGGTTTGTAGGGTGCAGGGATCTCGTCGGGTTTTGGGTACAGGGTGTTCTCGGGTGCAGGGCTCGTCGGGGGTGAAGGAGGAGAAGAAGAGGTGGTTAGGGTGGTTGAGGTCTAGGTGGTGAGATGATCGGCGGCGAAGTGAGGGTTGGAGGCGTGAGCATCGGGGGTTGCAGGTGTTGGGTTCGTCGGGTGAAGTTGCTGGGTTCATGGGGAGAGGATAAGAGATGGGGAGAAGAAGGTGACCGTTCACCGCCGAAAACGAAGACGAATTGGGATGGATCGTCTTGCGTGAATTCTGGGGGCAGATGCTATTTGGATTTATCCGTCCACCTCTTCGAATATACCAAGTTGATTTATGGCACCGTATATCGGAGGTTTGGATGAATGCGGCCGTTGCAGCAGACTTCGTCAGATTCCCCTTCGTTTGCGAGGGATTTTTGATTGTGGGGACACTCTTCCTTGAAGGCGCAAACCCCTGCAGTTAATTATGTTATCACATCACGATAACCACTTTCTCCTACTTCGGAAGTTCACTTCGTGTCGTGTGTGTTTTTGTTTGTTTGGGTTGCCCGTGGATTGTATACGAAGACTAATTTATGTCGTCACCCGTAAGGCGTGGATTAGTCCAAATTCTTATATTTTAGATTTGGGTTTTTTATTTAAGGATCGTTAATCTGGTTTGAGATTAAGATCGACTTAAATGTATGTGATCATTTGGGGCTCGATTTGTTGTTGTTAAGGATACATTAGTCCAATTTGAGATTAAGATCCACATAACAAATTTTAGGATCATTTTTATTTCAGATGCAATAAAAGAGCATTTAGGCTCTACTGGTTTAGTTTAAAGACGTTTCGGTCCATTGTCACCATTTTGAAGGTGAATATTAGTTTAGGGACGTTTCGGTCTGTTATTACCATTTTGGAGGCGAATATTAGTTTAGGAAAATTTTGGTCCATTGTTCAACTTGCGCGCACGCGTATTTTTTACGTGACGAAGTGAACAATGGTGATATGAAATGTACCCAATTTGGGTTACGATCCGATTTGAGGTGTGCACGTCAATTTGGAAATGCATCAATGTGGAATGAAAGGAGTTGTTGGTCGTTGGGACCCGCCGCCTCTCTGAAGACGTTGAAGAATTACAACGACATATATCAGAGGTGCGAATAGATGTACCCTTGAACCGAATCCCGTATTTGAGGGAGAAAGGTTATGGCGGCCTTAAGAATTTTATTTAAGGATACATTAGTCCAATTTGAGACTAAGATCCACTTAACAACATCTTAGGATCTTCCTTATTTAAAACCCAGCAACAGAGCATTTGGACTCAGTTGCAAGACTTTAGCAACTTAGGCAATTTGTGCTTTAGTCTGCTTAGTCTCCCCTCTTTTTTGAAAAAGTGCTGAGAACTGGTTTGGGCTCTGTTTAATCAGCCCCCCCTTTTTTTTATGCAAAAGTGCTGAGCACTTATATGAGTTCTGACGCTTACATATGATCATGTGGAATTGTCAGTCATGGGGGTTGCCCAATAAGTGTTGAACATTTACTCCTTTTGTCTTTATATGAAGTGTTAGGCACTCTTTATAGCATCCACGTGGGGGACACATGAGGCGCTGGGTGCTGCCCAATGAGTGCTAAGCACTCTCTTCTTCTGCGGCGCCCATATGAGGGACACGTGAGGCGTTGGGCCATGCCCAATAAGTGCTAAGCACTCTCTTCTTCTGTGGCGCCCATGTAAGGGACACATGAGGCGCTGGGCGCTGCCCAGTGAATGCTAAGCACTCTTTTCTTCTGTGGCGCCCACGTGAGGTGTTGAGCGATGCCTACTGCCCGCTGAGTGCTAAGCACTCTTTTCTTCTATGGCGCCCACGTGAGGGACACATGAGGCGCTGGGCGCTGCCCAATGAGTGCTAAGCACTTTTTTCTTCTGTGGCGCCTATTGATAATCAAGCTTTCGTTTTTTTAAGAACCAAATTCTTTTATAAGAACCAGGTTTCTCTTATATGCTTCGTTTTAAGAAATTCAATTCTTAGCCCTTTTATGAATCTTCGATTCTCAAGAACAAAGTCTTCCCGATGAGAATTAAATTCTCAACTTATGAGAGACTTGTCTTATGGATCTCAGATCCAGAGAAAGAACTAAGTTCTTTTTTAAAAGGGTTAAACCCTTAGATATGTAAACGAGATGTTTTGATTTCTGCTCTTTTTATTTACCTAGAGTTTTTGAGGAGGGAGATCTTTTTCTCTGTTCCCTTTTGAAGATTTCTGCTTTTAATTTTTAGAAGCTTATGTGGGGGTTCCTCTATATCAGACTTGAAGTCTTGGATCGTTTATATAGTAGAGGCAATTAACTCTGAAAAATCTCTCATTTAGAGATCCCAATTAATTTAGGGATTTTTATCCACCATTGGATATTTGATCCAAGGGTTTCTGTTTTACAGAACATATTTTCTTGTTTCTAACAAGATTGGGGAAATATTTTCCCTCACACAGAATTTATTCTATAAAACGGTGATTTTTTAATCACCGTTGGATTTTTAATCCACCGGTTCTCTGTTTTACAGAGGGCAATCTTTCTTGTTTAGAAAGATTGAGGGAATATATCCCAAAATTGAATTTTATTCTATAATCCAATTTGGGGGATGTTTTCTCCCGACAGAATTTAATTCCGTTGGATCTTTGATCCAACGGCTCTGTTTAACAGAGACTAGAATTTAATTCTATTTGGGCGTTGGCGCTCACGTGTTGTGCACGTGGGCACTACTTAAGATTTTAATTCTTATAATGGATATTATTGTGGTTTGCACATTGGCACCCGCGTTGCACATTGGCGCCTGTGTGAGGAGCATGTGAGGCACCACCATAGGATTAGTTCCTATCAGATTGGTCTTAGCGCTGGCGTCCTCGTGGGAAGCATGTGAGGCGCTACCTCATTCTTTTTAACAGAGCTTTGCTCTTTTATTGGGGAAACAAATGCTCCCCACCGTTGCACTCACGTGGCTCGCACGTGAGTGCAGCAGTGGCATCTTTTCCACCGTTTGATCTCCTGGAGAGTTGAACCATCTCCTTATGTTTATAAGTAGGACCTTTGGCCCTTGAGATAACTGTTGTTCATCTTCTTTAGTCTTCTTCCTTCTCTGAGAATTTAATTCTCTTTTCAGAGCTCAGATCTCTGTCCAAAGAAACTCCCCCCAGAGTTAAAACTCTGTCAAAAATTGGTAAGAATCATGCTCATGATTTAACTCCTGAAGAAATCTTTGGAGGAATCTCTTCGTGTTCTAGGGTTTTTAACCCATTAACAGAGCTTTGCTCTTCTTTTGTAATGAACTCTTAGAGATCTAAAACTTTTACTTGAGTAGATCATAGATCTTAAACATCTTTAGGGTTTTACCCTGTTATTAACTGTGATTTTATTTGGAATTTAATTCCATTTCTCAAGCGGAGTTCTGGGATGTTATCCCATTGTTCTACAGAGCTTGACTTTGAAAATTTTCTTTTAAAGAAATTCTTTTGGGAATTTTATTCCCTTTCTTGTTTTCCTTACAGATTCAAAATCTGTTTGCACGACACATTTCTCGAGGGAGTTTGACTCCATAATAATTTCTCATTAAATGAGAATCCTTTTGGATTCTTTCAATGGGTGACTGTCCCATCATTGATGGGGTGTTACCTTGATTTTATGGGGTCCCCTGTCCCTTTCTCTTAGAATTGCGGCGTGTAGGGTGTTTTTCATTACCCTATCGAGATGGGAATACGTGCGCGCTTGTCAGGCGCATTACAGATTTCCCCTGCCTAGGGTAGGCGGGGATTTATTGATTGTGGGGATCCGAATCTCCGGCAGCCACGGACTAAGCTACCATTAATTACCCCTCGGCTTTTGGAGCGAGAGAACCTCCGATTGACGGGTTAAACAGGTCATGCGAACTCAACATGCAGTGTGCGTATGTTTTGAAAGGGTTTTGGATATATTGGGGGATCCACAGAGTTTTTATGGGGGTACAGTGTTGTAAAGTATGTGTGTGTGTGTGTGTATAAAAAAAAGGAAAGGGCATCCAAAAGATGCGTGGAAGAAGGCGTCGGCGCCCTGCGTACCAGGCACGCGGGCGCTGTGCGCCAGAGCGCCGGCACCCCGCGTGCCTGGCATGCGGGCGCTGTGCGCCAGAGCGCCGGCGCACCGCGTCCCTGGCACATGTCACGTGCCTGGCACGCGAGCGCTAGGCGTCAGCAGGAAAAGGGACTTGGTCCCTGCACTGGGAGCTGTGCTCCCGATTTGACCTATGGAGTTGCACTCCTGACAGAGATTAATTTTAAGGAGTTAAACTCCAATGGATCTTGAAGGGAGTTAGACTCCTAAAAATATTTAGAAGTGATCAAAAGGGGCTGCTTTGTTTCTTTCCATTGGCCCTGGATATTCCCAAGATGGGATTTCTGGAGATGTGTCTCCTTCTTCTTCCTCTCAGCTGGCCGGATCTTAGAAAAAGGGAGTGAGATTTTAAAAATCTCCCCTTTTTGAGATCTGATGGAAGATTTGAGCTCCCCTTTGTGGGTTTTGTGGTAAAAAACTATTTAGTTTTGGAAAAGGAAGAGTAAAACTCTTGATTTAATTGAAAATGGGAAGAAGGTTTTAGAACCTTGAGGAAGGAGAAGGAGGCACAAAAAACCCTAGGGTTTGAGAGAATGAAAAGTCCTTTTTTATTCATCATCATGTTTCCTTATATAGGCTTACACATTTACACATAGCCCCTTGGGTTTTACAAAATGACGTTTTGCCTATCCCATGCCTCATGTGCTCATTTCTTTTACACATAAGCCATGGGCTTTACAAAAATTTGGCTTTATGCCCATTCATGCATAAAAAAATTACATTAAAATTATTTATTACATGATTTTTAATTTCAGCATGGGGAAGGCCGTCCGCTTCATGTTCAGGCTCGACTTGGGCATGAGCCCACTTGATCTGGGCCTGGGCTCACCTGGCTTGGGGTTGACCTTGACTTTGACTTGGTCAACCGGGATGCAATTTTCGACCCCAACAAAGTGCCTCCATCAATTAAATGCACGCCACATATGTGGGTCGTGTGCATGAAATTGATGGATCTTCTTTCGCATGGAGGCGATTTGCTTTGGTTCCCACTTTTTGGGATGCACTGCCCTTTTTACGACATGGACGGTTGATGCTGTCCTTTTAACGACTTGGACGGTCGGTGCTACCTTTTTTGTGACTTGGACGGTCGGTGCTGCCCTTTTTACGATTTGGACGGTCGGTGATGCCCTTTTTGTGACTTAGAGGGTCGATGCTTCCTTTTTTGCGACTTGGACGTTCGGTGCTGCCATTTTAACGACGTGGATGGTCGGTGCTGCCCTTTTAGCGATGTGGACGGTCAGTTCTGCCATTTTAGCGACTTGGACGGTCGGTACTGCCCTTTTAGCGATGTGGACGGTCGGTGCTGCCCTTTTAGCGACTTGGACGGTCGTTTCTGCCATTTTAGCGACTTGGACGGTCGGTGCTGCCCTTTTAGCGACTTGGACGGTCGGTGCTTGACGTGTCTCCGAGGCGGAGTGTCCGTGGTAGAATTTTCCCTAACCCGGAGCGATTTGGTTCTCGATTTGTGGGAAGCCTGCACTGCCCTTTTTACGACATGGACAGTCGACGCTTGATGCGTCTCCGAGACGGAGTGTCCGTGGTAGACTTTTCCCTGGCCCGGAGCGATTTGGTTCCCGATTTGTGGGAAGCCTGCACTGCCCTTTTTACGACATAGACGGTCGACGCTTGCCACATCTCCGAGACGGAGTGTCTGTGGTAGACTTTTCACTGGCCCGGAGCGATTTGGTTCTCGATTTGTGGGAAGCCTGCCCTGCCCTTTTTACGACATGGACGGTTGACGCTACCCTTTTTGCGACTTGGACGGTCGACGCTTGACGCGTCTCCGAGGCGGAGTATCCCTGGTAGACTTTTTCCTGGCCCGGAGCGATTTGGTTCCCTATTTGTGGGAAGCCTGCACTGCCCTTTTTACGACATGGACGGTCGACGCTTGACGCGTCTCCGAGACAGAGTGTCCGTCGTAGACTTTTCCCTGGCCCGGAGCGATTTGGTTCCGATTTGTGGGAAGCCTGCACTGCCCTTTTTACGACATGGACGTTCGACGCTTGACGCATCTTCGAGGCGGAGTGTCAGTGGTTGACTTTTCCTTGGCCCGGAGCGATTTGGTTCCCGATTTGTGGGAAGCCTGCACTGCCTTTTTATGGCATGGACAGTTGACGCTTGACGCGTCTCCGAGGCGGGGTGTCCGTGGTAGACTTTTCCCTGGCCCGGAGCAATTTGGTTCCCGATTTGTAGGAAGCCTGCACTGCCCTTTTTACGACATGGACGGTTGATGCTGGAATTGGTTGGTTTGATTTCTGTTGATATCGGCATCGCTACACTGGAATATGGTACCAGGAGCGAATCATCATTTTCCATGAGTGGATTAGGGATTTTTTTTGTCGGCATCTGCATTGCTGCACTGGAATAATGCCAGGAGCAACTCATCATTTGCCCCAGGAGGATTTAGGAATTGGTTTTTGGGTCAGCATCAGCACCGCTACACTGGAATATGGTAACAGAAGCCAATCATCATTTGCCATGAGAGGATTTGGGGATTTTTTTTTGTCGGCATCTGCATTGCTGCACTGGAATAATGCCAGGAGCAACTCATCATTTGCCCCGGGAGGATTTGGGAATTGGTTTTTGGGTCGGCATCAGCACCGCTACACTGGAATATGGTACCAGGAGCGAATCATCATTTGCTATTGGGGTATGGGATTTGGAATTTGGTTGGCGTCTGCATCGCTGCACTAGAATATGGTACCAGGAGCGACTCATCATTCGCCATTTTGGGTATGGAGTTTGGAATTTGGTTGGCGTCTGCATCGCTGCACTGGAATATGGTACCAGGGGCGACTCATCATTCGCCATTTGGGATTTGAGTTTGGAATTTGGTTGGCGTCTGCATCGCTGCACTGGAATATAGTACCAGGAGCGACTCATCATTCGCCATTGGGATTTGAGTTTGGAATTTGGTTGGCGTCTGCATCGCTGTACTGGAATATGGTACCAAGAGCGACTCATCATTTGCCATTGGGATTTAGAATTTGGTTGGCGTCTGCATCGCTGCATTAGAATATGGTACTAGGAGCGACTCATCATTCGCCGTTGGGACATTCAGAAATTTGAAATTTTGGTTAGCATCTGCATCGCTGCACTGGAATATGGTACCAGGAGCGACTCATCATTCGCTGTATTATTTTTTTACCGTGATTGCTCCATCATTTCAGCTTTTCTTATCGCGAAGGTCGCGATTGCCCTATCATTTCGGTTTTTTATTCGCGGTTGCCCCATCATTTCGGCTTTATTTTCATTTTTATTTTTACTCGCTGATTTTTATTGCGAGTTGCCCCATCATTTCGGCTTTTATTTTTTTATTTTTTATTTACACATTTTTACATCCCCAGTTTAACGACTTAGAAGTCATTTATTCCCAGTTTAATGACATGGTGGTCAACTGTTTCCAGTTTAATGGCGTGGTGGTCAGTTTGCTTATCCCAGCTCCTTGAACTTTGATCTTGGCCGAGCTGTGTTGATGACCGTAGCTTTGTGGCTTGCCGATACATCCGAGGACTGTGAGGTTTTTCCAAGCTTGTATTGGTCCTCTGCCCAATCTTTGAAAACACAGCAGTCTTCGATGGTATGACTCACCACCCTATGGTATGGGAAGTATACGGGATTGCCTGTCATATTCATTTCATGTGGCCTCTTCGGAATAGGCAGTTGCAGACCGTTGTTCAAGGCTTCCTCGAATATATTGCGGACCTCATCCCTCCTGAAGAAGTACACCTTCTTCTTTCTCTCCATTAGAGTAGGTGCCATTACTGATGCTGGTCCTTGAGGCCGATCAGTTTTTGGTTAGCCCTTTCCAGATAATGGCACATGTCTGAGAAGATTAGGTTCCCGAAAGGCTTCAGTGTCCATTTGTATGAAATCGGCGGTCGTAGCTTGACAGTTTGCTAACACGCCTTTAGACAGTTCTATCTCTCCCGTCTTGTATTGCCTTTCGACCCAATCTTTAAAGACGAAGCAGTCCTCAATGGCATGACTTATCACTCTGTGATAGGGGCAATATTTTGGGTCGTCGGTCATATTCGCTTCTTGCGGTCTCTTTGATTCTGGCAGTTGTAGACCGTTTCTTAGGGCGTCCTTGAATATCTTGTGGACTTTGTCATTTTTGAAGGAATAGACTTTTTCCAGTTTCTCTTTCAGAGGCGATTCCCCTTCGGTGTATGTATCGGAAGGACTGGAAGCTGATCACGGCCGTTTTTCGCGAAGGCGCTCCGCTCTTAGGTTGAAGGAGGTATCAGTTGGCTGCCTCCGGGTATCAATCCCTGGCTCATAAACCAAAATTTGATTCTTCTGTAATTGCAATCGGGCGACTTGGGTCGCGAGATCTGCCGCGACGTTTACCAATTCGTCGACCTTAGACTGTACCTTGGCTAACTTCTCTTCCCTGTCCTGAAGCTGCCTCTGAAGCCATCGGAATAATGCTTGTTCTGTAGTTCCGGTTATAACAACCGGGTCATCCTTATTGCCTAAGCACAATTCCACAGGAACCCCGGGCTCTTTTGGCTTATCGGCCTGAGCAAGCTCTTCAACATTTAGACCGAGTGGACGTTGGGTAGCGTCCACCATATCATCACCATGGCTGTGAAGTATGAGCGGGTTCGTTTCTTCATGTCCGACCATGTAGACAGTGTGGACCATATATCCAGCCGTCTCTTTATCTTTGGCGGGGTAACCCCACTCTTGGAGCCTCATGAAGCTCAGCGTAGTATGAGCCCTATGTAGGGTGTTTTCCATCACCCCATTGAGATGGAAATGCGCGCGCGCTTGTCAGGCGCATTACAGATTCCCTCCTGCCTAGGGTAGGCTGGAGTTTATTGATTGTGGGGATCCGAATCTCCGGCAGCCGCGGACTAAGCTACAGTTAATTGCCCCTCGTATTTGGAGCGAGAGAACCTCCGATTGACGGGTTAAACTCATGCGAACTCAATATGCAGTGTCATGTTTTGAAGGGGTTTTGGATATATCGGGGGCCCCGCAGAGTTTTTACGGGGGTCCCGCTACCCGGATAGCGGGCAGGGGGTCAAGGGAGCTAGCAGCCCCCTTGCGGGGTGCGGGGCAGCGCCCGTTAGAAATTTTTTTCTAATAAGGACAGTTTCGTGGAGTATGTGTGTACGTGTGTGTATATATCTTTATATACAGTATATATATAAAAAAGGAAAGGGCATCCAAATGATGCGTGGGCCAGCGCCCCACGTGCCAGGCACGCGGGCGCTGTGCGCTAGAGCGCCAGCGCGCCACGTTCCTGGTGAAGGGTCATGGCAGCGCCCTAGCCATCAAAACGCGGACAAAATGCGGAACAAAAATTTCTGAAACCGGCGCTACCGTTACCCGAATCCCGGATCGACCTTAAACCCTAAACTAGAAAACTAACTAAGAGTTAGAATCATTATACCGAGTTGATCCGAGTCCTTCGGTCTTCATTCCAAGCTCCTAGCGGTTCTTTGACGATATTTGGTTACCGGTCTTGCTCCATCTCCGATGATCCACCCGAGAGAAACGACACAAGCTCCAACCTCATCGAACGAGATAACCAATGCTCCAAAGTCGCTAGCGATGGAGAGTGGGGGTGTATGAAAGTGTCACTACAATTTTCTCTCAACTCCTGTGCTCATGAGAGCAACTATAAAAGAAGATGAAGGAGGTGGTGAAGCTTTTGGCATGAACAAAATGGTTAAGTGTTTGTTAACATGAGAGAGTGAGAGAGTGGGCTAGTATATAATCAAGTGTGTAATCAATCAAATGAAATGAGCCCCTCTCCTATAGTGGCCGGCCCCCCTCTCTCTCACAAAAAAAAAATCATTTCCATTTTCATTTAACAATAAAATAATAGCAACCATACTTTGTTCCATGCCATAAGCCATGCTTTGACTCACCTTTTCCACCTCATTTCTTAATTGAATTTCTAAAGGAAAATCAATAAAGAGGTGGCATCTTCTAGAAGCTATTCCGTATAAAATACGGAATACTTCCCGGTACATGTATCGAAATACATATACGCGTATTCGTACCAAAATACGAATAGCCAAGAGAGAAAATAAATAGCGAACAATAATACTAGAATACATATATATATAAATACATATGTAAATTATTAAATCAAAATCTGATTTAATAAACTGGCTTAATCCTAAGCCGCTAGTATTATCAACCGTCCAATTAAAATCTGCGCAGCAAGTGCACATATTTAATCGGACATCTGTATGTATCAACATAGCTTATGTACACCATATCGCCTGAACCATGAAAACCCTCTGTGTGGGACTCTAAAGACTCGTCAATACGCTGGCAGTGGGTTTAACCACAAGCACGTCAGCGGCACTAGTTGTACGTAACGGCTACCCAGGTATTGAGCGAAAGGGAGGCCGACGAGCGAACTCATGCAGAACCCCTACTGAGCCTGACAGTGACAATATCCGTACAGTCCGGTCTGTTCGTCTAAGAGTATCGCATATCGAGTCTAAGGGGGTGGATAAAGTCAGACCCCTAACAACGCGACATTTAGTGTCGGGATGAAACCCATCACCACCTGAGAAACTATCGATCCTAGATCGATAATTCTCGTCAACCGTGGCCACGGATTTTTGGTGATGGCCATCCATACACAACGCGACATCAACCCCCAATACCGGGAGAGACGAATCCCCGACGATCCGATCACTGCCTCCATGTGGCTCGGGACTGTACCCAACTAAAACCTGTTTGCACGACTCCTTTGAGCCGTGGTAGGGTTGTAATCAAAGTATAGTGGGAACTCACACGAGACAAATGACGATCTCAGGTCGACAGACTAACCTGTACACATGTCATCTGGGAACTGCTATCTGACAATAGGTATAATACCAACTAGCAGGTTCCCGGCGAGTCCGTCCAGTGTACTCATAACCCAATGAGCACCTGTATACTATCTTAGGTGAACAAACTAACACCAATGGCTTGTGAGACCTGGCCACCGCCCCTCGTCGGGGTCTCGATCAGTATACACTAGTCTACACTGGAGTATCGATACCCGGACTCGATACTCCTATGACTAGGGACATTTAAGGATGTGCTTATAGACCCCAGCTCCCACATATATGATCGCCATCATAATGCTGGCAGTCAAGCAAGAATCCTATGGGCTCTATCAACACGTACATGATGATAAAGACAAACCAGATAGCATACTATCATCTTGAGTAAGACTGTTTTATCGGTATAGGTCCTCACTCAATCATCATAATCACAAGTCCGCGACTATAATAATTGCCTTGAGGGCACTATAGCCAACACCTGGCATGCGGGCGCTGTGCGCCAAAGCGCCAGCACACCACGTGCCTGGCACGTGGGCGCTGTGCGCCAGAGCGCCACGTGCCTGGCATGCGGGCACAGTGCACCAGAACGCCACCGCCCCACGTGCCTTGCACGCGGGCGCTGTGCGCCAGAGCACTAGCACCCCACGTGCCTGGCACGCGGGCGCTAGGCGTCCGCAGTAAAAGGGACTTGGTCCCTGCACTGGGAGCTGTGCTCCTGATTTGACTTATGGAGTTGAACTCCTACGATATTTTTGGAGCTGATGAAGGGGCTTCTCCCTTGAGCCCTGGATCTTCCCCAAAGTGGGATTTTTGGAGATGGGTCTCCTTCCTCCTCTTCTGTCGGCTGGATTTTGAAGAATAAGAAGTATGAGATTTTAAAAATCTCTTATTTTTTAGATCTGATGGGAGATCTGAGTTTCCCTTTGTGGGTTTTGTGGTGAAAAACTATTTAGTTTTGGAAAAGGAAGAGTAAAACTCTTGATTTAATTCAAAAGAAAGAAGAAGGTTTAGAACCTTGAGCAAGGAGAAGGAGGCACAGGAACCCTAGTTTTTGGGGAGAATGAAAAGTTTTTTTTTATTCATCATCATGTTACCTTATATAGGTTTACACATTTACATATAGCCCCTTGGGCTTTACAAAATGGCATCTTGCTCATCCCATGGCTCATGTGCTCATTTCTTTTGCACATAAGCCATGGGCTTTACAAAAATTTGGCTTTATGCCCATTTCGCTTACATTCATGCACAAAAAATTACATCAAAATTATTTGTTACATGATTTTTATGTTGGCATGGGGAGACTGGCCACGGGCTCGACTTGGGCATGGGCCCGCTTGACCTGGCTTGGGGTTGACCTTAACTTTGACTTGGTCAACCGGGGTGCAAATTTTGACCCCAACAAAGTGCCCCCCATCAATAAATGCACACCGCATATTTGAGTTGTGTGCACGAAATTAATGGATCTTGAACCTGGACTTCGAGGTGGAACATCATTCCGGGGGCGGAACATCCCTCGGGGAGCATGATTCCCGGGGATCGGAGCATCATTCCGATTTGCGGAGCATAATTCCAGGGTCGGAGCATCATTCCGAAGAGTTGGAGCATAATTCTGATTTGTGGAGCATAATTCCAGGGATCGGAGCATCATTCCGAAGAGCGGATCGGAGCATTTTTCCGAAGAGCGGATCGGAGCATCATTCCGAAGAGCGGAGCATGACTCCAGGGATCGGAGCATCATTCCGAAGAGCGGAGCATGACTCAAGGGATCGGAGCATCATTCCGAAGAGCGGATCGGAGCATTTTACCGAAGAGCGGATTAGAGCATCATTCCGAAGAGCAGAGCATGACTCTAGGGATCGGAGCATCATTCCGAAGAGAGGAGCATGACTCCAAGGATCGGAGCATGATTCCATGGATCGGAGCATCATTCCGAAGAGCGGATCATGATTCCAGGGATCGGAGCATCATTCCGAAGAGCAGAGCATGACTCCAGGGATCGGAGCATCATTCCGAAGAGCGGAGCATGACTCCAGGGATTGGAGCATCATTCCGATGAGCGGCATACATTCTGACCGAAGCATAATTTCGATACAGAGGTTGATTCCCAGGAGAAACATAATTCTGACAAGGAAGCTAGATACTCCGAGGCAAAGCATGATTTCGACGCGGGGTACGCTCTGAGACGAAGTATGACTCCGACGCAGAGCTGGTTGGTTGATTTGATTTCGAGGCGGGGCATAATTCCGGCAGGGAAGGTAGATATCCCGAGGCGAAGCATGATTTCGACACAGGGTAAATCTGGGACAAAGCTGTTCACACCATAATATTGTATTATTATATTCCCCATTCTTATTCGTTTTATAAATAAACAGGTGCTTTTGACGCATGTCTGCTACATATTACAAGTTACAGGTTCTTGGACAGAAAACAGTGAAAATGATGAAAAGACGATGCAAAAGTGGACTTTGACCAGCAAACAGAAGACTCTTGATCAAGCCTACATCAAAGATAAAATTCACAAAGTACAAGGCAATGCAAGGTCCAAGATTACAAAGCGAACGGTTAAAAGTCCACCGCAATTATTCACTGGAG
Organism: Agapanthus africanus; assembly: GCA_030015575.1. Lineage (NCBI taxonomy): Eukaryota > Viridiplantae > Streptophyta > Magnoliopsida > Asparagales > Amaryllidaceae > Agapanthus > Agapanthus africanus. Next base: position 386,122,363 of record CM057349.1, on the reverse strand, counting down.
ATCTGGAAGAAACATAGAAGCTATTTTAATAAAAGAACCAAATAATAAGGAAGCCCAAAGACAGAAGGGCCAACAAAGGAAATTTCAAGACCCAATACTTCCTTTTAAAGAGACAGAGACATAAAATTTTACCAAAGCTTGGAGTCTACTTTGACTAGGTCTTTCTAAGGATATTTTGGTAAATGTAGACGTGGGAATCAATTGTAACCTAGGGTTTCCTATCCTCTATAAATAGGAACTCTAAATCATTGTAAAGGCTATGCCTCCCTTCATTAATAAATTTTAGAATTTTTTTGGAGAGCATCGGTGTCTCTTTTCATTTCATGAATTCAGATCTGACAACCATGTGTTGATGTTTGGAGAGAGCCATCTGTAAGTAGTTTTATTTAATTGCTCTAGTTTAGATTTTAATTCCTTGCCTTAGATGTTAACTTTGGGGAGGGCTTTTTGAGAGATGAGATCTCTCATCCCTTTCTTACCCATTATATCTTTTCAATAGGACTCCATGCATACACGCACACACCGCGCCTTACGGCACCCTATCCCTCGAGGTAGCAGTGATACCGTAGTATAAAGGCTCGGTTGTGTGCGTTTTCCATGGAGGTTAGGGTAAGGATCTCTAAAGGAAGGACAAGAACCTAAAGGAAGGAACACCTTCCCGAATGGATCTAATCCCCTTTATTGATAATTACCATAACTCCTCTTAAATCCTAATTTGGGTATAGAAAGCGTTGAGATTTATTTACATCTCCAAACCATTCCTAAAGGTAACCCTAGCAAGATTTAGATCTAGATAATTTTAGTATAGATAGATTTGGTTTTTAGATTTAATAAATCAATCTGACACTCATCGGAATTAACTCGTTTGAGCGACTAGGAAATTCACAACATCCCTGTGGACCGACCCGTACTCACCGGCTAGCTACCAAGCGACGCCGTTCTTGATTGCAGTAATAGATAGTTTTTGACATACAAATCAAATGGCGCCGTTGCCGGGGATGGCGTAAAAATTTCCTTTTTGTAATTTCGGGTGAATATAAAATATAAAAATCATAAAAATTTGAAAAAAATCAAAAATATAAAAAAATCTATCATCTTTTATTATTTCAAGGGTTTCTCGTATGAATGTTTGCAGGATTGACGGATCTGGAAAAATCCAGAGTGCGAAACAGAAAAAGCTACATCAAAACAGAGAGGGATTGCAAGAACAGAACAGTCCAATTTTTTTGGAGATCTGAAGCCTCCATAGAGTCGCGTTTCTGCCGCCTTACCCCCATCATTACCGCGGATCAGCGGTCCCCTGTGCTCCTCATCGCGTGAAATTTTGTCGGTTTGTTTCCTCATTCTCCCCTCTGCAAATCCCCATATATCTTTTGCCAAATCTTCTGCAGGATTCTTTGCGCTAAAAAATCTTCTTCCCCCTTACAATAAATTGATTTTCTGCAGGATTCTTTGCGCCGCGCTTAAAAGAAAATTGATTGCAAGTGATTTACTGCTTTGCATATCTTTAATCGGATTTTAAGGGGCTTTTGACCAATTCAGATTGGGTGGGGATTTCTTCACCCTTCCCAGGACTCCAGAAATCACATAAAGCATTTGCATTGACCATTCTTAATTAAAAAATACTAGACTCAGCCTTAAGGACTTCGAGCTCAATAGGACAGAGGACTAGTTATAGGCATCAGCCGTTTATCCTAACCTGACTTTGCGGTGTCTAGGCAAGTGTGTCAAGGAAAGTGGTTACTTAATTAGGACCGCTACTTGTAGCGGGGAGCCTCCCACTTACCTGGCACTTACCTGGCCGCAATTGGCGGTGAAGAGGCGGTTTGAGGTCCTATTTCTAGCCTTTTGGAACAGTTAGGAGCTGTCTAGCTGACCTAGGCGACCCTAGATCTAGGCCTGATTGTGCATTTTTGGTTGATCGAAAGTGTGTCTTAGCTCTTTTCTCGAAAATCTTTTTGTAAACAGTTCTAAATAAAGAGAAAAAGGAAAAAGGAATTTTTTTTAAAAAAAGACTTGCAACTTTTGTCGCTAAGAAATCCTTGCACCACCTACCTTATTTCTCTTCTCATCATGGGTACCTCACATCATAAATCTCTTGCCGAACTTTGGTATCCCGAACCTAACTTTGCCTCGTACGTCAATTGTTTCGGTCGATTTAAAGAAAATCCCTCCATGCCAAAAATTTCTTTGATAGATCAAATAGAAGCGTCTAGGAGAAACAGCTCGACTTTGCAACCCACTTTGTGTCAACCATGTCAACCTTCACCACCTTTGTACGTTGACACCACCTTTTCAAGTCTTGTTGTAACTCCTAAACCGATGTCCATTGCTGAGCATATTGCTCAATCTCGTAGCCGATCTTTCATCCCTCTCCACACACCTAGTTCTAGGGATCAACAAGTCCATTCACCTTTTTATCCACATGTTGACCCTACTCCTGTCCAACCATCCAATTCCTACCAGTCCTACCCGACTTTCCCACCTTCACTAGACATTGTTTCTACACAGCCATTTGGGAGTTTCACATATCCAAACAATTTCGAATCTTTTACCGAAACCCCTTCACCACCCATGTCTAGTTTGGAACAGTCGTTGGCAGCTTATATTGCAGCAACAAACAAAATGACTAGGAATGTGGAAGCGTCCATAGCCGCCCTTATGCAACCTAGTGAACAGGCAGCTAGTTTCCAACTAGCTCCAAATTTTTCAATGTATGAGGAGGCGGTTGGACAGAGTGAGAATATGAGAGAATTTCCAAATCAAACCTACCCTTATCCAATTGAAACCCACAACTCCGGTTTTCCATCGATTGCCCTAAATAGGTCACCAGTTGAAAATAAAAACGAGTTGTGTGATTTTGTAGTGCTTGATTTGCCAAATTATGAAGAACCCCTTTCGAGTGAAACCACACCTAATCCTTTTGAACTTTACACCTCCAATCTAGAACCTGAATTGATAAATATCCATGCTTTTGATGAGGTATCAGAAAATATTGATTTTCACTTGATTGAGGATATAGACGCCGGGAATATTTTGGATGATGAACCCGTAGATTTATTTGATATTTTATGTCCAATTCATCATCCCGAGTCATTAAATGTTTCTCCCGAACTTCATATGCGTCTTGATTTAGATGATAATGGCATGGATGAGTTAAATATTGAGGAGAATTATGAGGATAGTATTGAGGATAATATTGAGGTTGAACCATTTTTGTTTGATGTGTCGGATTTTCCAATTCATCCTCCTACTGTTACACTTCCTAAAACAAACACCCTCCTTTCCATCGTTCCGACCACGCAAAAGATCACGCTTGAAGACTGTGAGTTTGAAAAATTTCCCTTTGAATCTGACACAGTTCTCACAGCCGATGACACTTACGAGTGTTTCACTTTTTCGGATGATGTTGAAGTCTCACCGCCCGAGTTTGAGTCCTTTGAATTTTCAGATGAGTTGTTGAACCATCAGACCCGGTTGCTTACAGTCGTTTCGAACCATTGATGGAATCTTTCAAGTTCGAGACAGTTTACTACGGTGAGAATGAGACTATCCCTAATTCACTCCCTTCCATCCTTCCTATCGTTCCGACCGTACAAGAGACCGTTACGCTTTCATCTCCAATACCAAGTTCGGTGTACCCATGCTTTCTTGTGAATCTTGAGGGATTTGACCCCATTTCTCGACGGGTTGATAGGTTAGCCCAATCGCTTTTAACACATCGGCCATCACAAATTGCGCTAATTTATTCACTCGATTTACACCCTCAAGATCGTACTCCACTTCTTTCTCCTTTGCGCCATTCTTCTCCTCCACCGAGACCATATTCTACCCTTCTTCCCACACGGTCTCGTGTGTTTCTCATTTCTTTTCTCTACACCCCATTATTTCACCAACTCGGCCATTACCACAATAAGATTTTTGAATGGTTGGTGCTAACCTTTGGCTTGTGTAAGGCCAAGCTTAAGTTTGGGGGGAACCTTGTTGTATATATATTTTTTGTTTTTCTTTTAACAATAAAAAAATAAAAAATAAAAAATATTTATAAATAAATAAACAGGGGAGTGCCGACATTTCAACCCTCTTGGTGTTGCATGACAGTGAGGACACTGTTCAAGTTTAAGTTTGGGGGTGTGCTCGGTAAGTCTTTTTCCTTCTCATTCATGTGTATATTTTTGCATTTGCATACTTATTTTAAAATCCATAAAAATTTCAAAATTTCAAAATTATAAAAATTAATGTATTCAATTTTGGCCTTATTTGACTTAAGTTTGACAAATAGGTTAACTGGCTAGGAACAACTAGATCATAGATTTAGTAAATTAAAAATCCTAAAGATAACCTTCCTTAAAGTTTAGAGGTAGAAAGTATATGTCTTTGTAGTTTATTTAGAAATAAGCAAATTTTGAGTTAACTTTTTGGGATAAGTCGAAACAAAGGAAAAGTATTGATGTTCTTATTAGAGTATAAGTTTGAAAAATAGTTCCTAGCTTAAGTCTAGATTCTGAAAATGTATACCCTACAAATTGCACAATCACGCACCTTGAAACTTGGAATAGTAGAAGAAACCTTGAAATGCTCTTGTCTAAAATCCTTAGTACAATGAAAATAAAAGAAAAAAATGTGAATAAAGAAAAAAATGAACACTGGTTTTTATGATTACTTAAGGCTGTAAAAATAGAAAAATATTTAGCGAGGATGCTTCATCACCTAGTGCCTTAGACCAACTGGTTTGGGAGTCACTGCTAAAAAGCCTTGGGTGTTACAAGACTAGGAAGTACGTTTTAAAGTGCAAACGCATTTTGTAATCGGTCGTTGGTACCTCAAGAAGTATTAACGGTCGCATGAAGGATGTGTAAGCAAAATTCATTTAAAAATTCACCAATTAAGAAGTGCTTTGGACAACGGACAAGAATATGATTGCTTGATTTGAATTTCCAAGTGTAGGGGTGATATATACACACACGTAGGGATATGTGATTGGGATTTAGATGAGAGAAAGGAGTGAAGAATAGAACTTGTATCTTTAGTAGAGTTGATAAAAATTCCTAAGTGGAGATGGAACCCTAGAAGGAAAACTTAAGAAATGCCGAAAGCTAAGTCTACAAGATATATATATTCTTAAGTTAAATGATGAGGAAGTGTGAAGAATATGTTGGAGATAGTGCCCTCAAAGTCAATTATTGGATCGCAGGTACGTGATTGCAATGATTGAGGCAGGACCTATACCGTTATAACAGTCTTGCTCGATATGATAGTTTGCTATCTGGTTTGTTTTTATCATCGTATACATGCTTTAGTTCAGTATTGCATGATGATAGAGCCCATAGGATTCTTGCTTGACTACCAGCAGTATGATGGCGATCATATACGTGGGAGCTGGGGTATGTAAGCACATCCTTAAACGTGTCCCTAGTCGTGGGAGTTTCGAGACAGGGCATCGATACTCCAGAGTAGACTAGTGTATACAGTCGAGACCCCGACGAGGGGCGATGGCCGGTCTCGCAAGCCATTGGTGTTAGTTGGTTCACCTAAGATGTATACAGGTGCTCATTAGGTTATGAGTACACCGGACAGGACTCTCCGGGAATCTGCTAGTTGGTATTATACATATCGTCAGATAGCAATTCCCTGGTGACATGTGTACAGGTTAGTTCATCGACCTGAGATCGTCATTTGTCTCGTGTGAGTTCCCACTGTGCTTAGATTACTACCCTACCACGCTCAAAGGAGTTGTGCAAACGGGTTTTAGTTGGATACAGTCCCGAGCCACATTGGAGGCAAGTGAGCGGATCGTCGGGGATTCGTCTCTCCCGGTATTGGGGGTTGATGTCGCGCAGTGCACGGGTGGCCATCACCAGGAATCCTCGGCCGAGCTAGTGGAGAATTACTGATTTGGATCAGTAGTTTATGGTGATGGGCTTCATACCGACACGATTTATCGCGTTATTAGGGGTCTGACTTAATCCACCCCCTAGACTCGATATGTGATACTCTTTAGACGAACGGACCGGACTGTATATACATTGTCACTGTCAGGCTCAGTAGGGTTTATGGATGAGTTCGCTCATCAGCTTCCCTTCCAATCAATACATAGGCAAAACGTTACGTGCAGCTTGTACCTCTGACGTGCTAGGGGTTATACCCAGTGCCAGTGTATTGATGAGTCATTAGAGTCCCCCCACAGACATTTTCCGAAGTTCGGGCGAAACGTTGTAGAGGCCGTATGGTGATATGGCAAGGTTCGGAAAAAGCACGTGCGTTTTCGCACGTGTCATTTTTCGGGCAAATAATACTGGTCGGCTTTGGTTTAAGCCGGATCCGAGTATTATACTGTGTAGATATAATATCTTTGTCTCAGTTGCATTTGTATTCGGTCGTAATACAAATGCGGATATGTTTATACTAATACGGGGTTATCCTGAAATTCGTTTCAGGATCACTTTTGGAAGTTGCCAGTTTCCAGTTTTCTATCAGCCGTATTTGACAGTCGGTTAAATACGGATTTATCTTTTCTTGATGAGGTGAGTCAGTGTTCTAGAAGGTTCTAGAGAGGGTGACAAGGCTAGTGAGTCATTAGTGCATTAATGGAGCAATTAATGCTTGATGACTAAGGGTTTAGGTTCAATGTATGCTTTAAATGCTTTCATACTAGGTGTTAAGGTGATTCATCATTCTTATGGTCACCCTCCTCTCCTACACTCACCTCCCACCTCTCCTATAAGTGGCCGGCCTCCCCCCTCTCTTGGATTATGGTTGTTGGAAAAAATAATAGAGTTTTGGATGTATGGAAATTAACATATTCATATCTCATTTTCATATCGATCCAAAAGGCAACTTCATTAACCGTTCGTCTATGACTTTGGATGTAACGGGACAAAGTGTTCTACTCATTCTCTACATTATCTTGGTCGTCTCTTTTAGCAAACTTGACGACCGAGTTGCCTCGGTTCAGAGGCGGGAGCCCGTTTAAAGATCCGTCGACGTGGTGCCACCTGGACGAAAAGATTGGAGATTCAAGAGATCGGAGCAGCCGCAACAAGCGTGGGATGATGGTTGAAGACCGAAGGACTCGGATCGTTCGGTATAACTCTTCTACCCACTTTGTAGTTTGTTAGTTTAGCTTTAATGGCAGATCCGAGTTACGGTACACGATAGCACCAGTTTGTAAAAAGTTTTTGTTCCGCATTTGGCGTCTGTTAGACGGCCGGGGCGCTACCGTGGACTTACGGTGGTATCAGAGCCTCACCATTAAACTTTACTAACTTATGCTAACACGTTTAAAAGATCGATCGAACGGAATTTCCGAAACTATAATTTTCTGCACTAAAGTTTCTGTCGATTTTTAAAAGGGTCTAAAAATTATTTTGAGTATCACAGAAAAACAAGCAGGCTTTTTTAAGAAAACACCAGAAATTTGACTCTCTGATTCGTCCGTACGGCCGCGGAACCGCCGCCAAAGCCATGCTTTGGCCGCGGATCCGCGGCCATATTGGAGCTTCAGAGGGTCAGATTTCTTCTGTTGTTTCTACTCAGTGAATTGTGGTTTTTGGTATATTCTTTTGGGCCCAGTTTTTATTAATGTACATCAGTTGTTCGTGGGGCCCACTTCGGGAAATTTAGTCGATCGAAATTTTAAATTTGTTAGTATGCAGTATTTACATTATATCTCCGACCGGGAATGTCATTTGATCGGTAAACCGCGTCTGATTGCTATAGTTCTTTTAGACGGGTTTGCGAACGTGACATTCGCGTTAATGTTCTGTGTTGTGCTGTGATGTTGCGGATATGTCATGGTGGATAGCAGGGTGCAATGATAGTGCAGTTTGGGTTTATTTGTATATTTGATATTGTGGAGCGAGCGTCCAACATGTGGACTGCCGTTACTGCATGTTTGTATAATATTCTTTTGGGGCACGACCGGGTCGAGGTCGATGTACCCGTTGTACATATTTTTATTTCTGTACTAGGTTTATCCCGCGAAGGAGTGCACGGATAGCCGTGTTCTGGAGGGCAAAGGGTCCGTATCTCATGGCTTTGAGAGGCAAAGGGACCTCACTCTAGAATTGGCAGACTATTCGCCGCACTCGTAGGGGGTACAAGTTGACCCAAGGAGGGGTGCTCAATTTACCGGATTCCATGAAGTGCCGGGTGTTCCATTCACTATGCTGTGGGGACTACCTAGCTTCAGGTTTTGGCGGGTAACTTGCCACACCCGTAGGGGTCTAGGTTTCATTGCACAGGCTATCCACACGACCAGGGGAACGTCGAGTTTCAGTAGCGGCTCTGTGAAACGCGGGGATCACAAATTATCTGTATTGTTCTGTGATGCTTATTACTTTTCTTAATGTTGCATATTATCACGCCTGGTGCGATTATTGTATATTGGTATATATACTATTAGATGTTGTATATGTTTTACACCCACGCTAGTCCATCCCCCGCTCTGTCGTTAGTTAAGTAACCTAACGGGTGATGACGGGACCCAGTGGCGAATGCGGATGGCATATACGTACATTTTATTTTTGTTCTTTTCTGGTGTGATTGATTGATGGGACTGCATTAATTCTTGTCAATGCAAGGATAAAACAAACCTATATTCGATGTTGTTGGAACAAATTTTAAAACGTGTTATTACAAAGATGTTTCCTTTTGTTTTGCATAGCGATATTCAGTTGGAATATCCTGCACCTCATTCCACGAGGCAAGGGCCGAGATCCCTTCACCGGGAGAGACCCTTTGGGCAGAAGTTTACGTCAGGGTAATAACTTCAATATAGTCGATTACAAGTTGCTTTGCATCGCGGTATTCAGTTGGAATATCCTGCACCTCATTCCACGAGGAAAGAGCCGAGATCCCTTCACCGGGAGTGACCTCTTTAGCAAAACGTTTTCGCCACTATATTTTTATAAAAAGCTATTAGGTTCCTTCAACGAGATCGAGTTCATTACGTTAAAGGTTTTTCGCCAAAAACCAGCCGTAGCCCTCCGTCGTATCTTATGGATGGTCAGTAGTATTCAAGCTATGTTTGTTGGCCTTCGTCAAGGAATAGTGTTTGGTAGTTGCTGGATATTCATTTGTTGCATAGATAAATGTGTTGGTTTGGGACAGTCGTATAGCCTTGTTGGCCTTCGTAAAGGGCTTGTGCGGGTGGGTTCAAATTAACCTGGACAATGACGGGTAGAACTTGACATGCGACTTATGATTTGTTGGCCTTCGTCAAGGTCATAAGAGCATGGGGCAAAAATCACATCTGGAGTTTCAAACATAAAGCAAACTTGCCAGATATGCGCATACCTTCTGGAGTGTGATAACTTGAGTGGCTTCCATCAAGTTATCATGCGATGATAGTTGGATCCCGATTCTCACTGATGAGTTGGTTTACTCTTCGAGTGATCCCGACTAATTCTTCTTTCAGGTTTGGAGGAGAATTTGAGATTACAGTGGGAAGTTTCCTGATTAGATAAATTGAAAACCATTCTGATCTAGGTTAGAGTGCACGCAGAGTGTTTCTTTTCTCTCTCTCTCCTTTGGCAGCGACCTTTGACCGACCCTAAACTATGATTCAGTGACCAAGTTGACCGAACCTTCATAAAATACAGACTTTTGGATTGTCCGAGTTGCATAAGTCATTGCCGCTCCTTCTTTTACCCTTTGCATTACTCAGAACACTCCGTATTACTACGGATATTCACTTCCATTAGATAGATCCATCGTATGGTTATATACGAACTCAAAGAGACTTCTTCGAGGATGGATCCAGGTTCAGGAGAAATTGAATTGGTTTACTCGATTGTCTTTTGTTATCACCTTCTCTCAGGTTGCGAGGGCTCCTTAGTTTAGGAGAGTACACCTATTACGCTTACTGGATAGTTTTCTTCCAAACCATAGGCTGGTGCCGAAAGGTAGGGAATGAAGAAAACCAATTAGCCTAAGTAGGGTGTGCAGAAGGTAATATGTAAAGACAAGATAAAGGGATTAGGAAGAAGGCAAAGTAAATTGCGACTGTTATCATTCATGACCAAACCGCGTACTTCATCACCACTCCTATTTCACCTTTGCTTTTTCCCCAGTTCGGGAGAAATAGAATAAGGTATTATTCAGTTGTCTTTTATCATAACCTTCTCTCAAGTTGCGAGTACTCCTAGGATTAGGAGAGTACACCTATTATGCTTACTGTATAGTCTTCTTCCAAACCATAGGCTGGTGCCGAACGGTAGGGAAGGAAGAAAACCATTTAGCCTAACGAAGGTGTACAGAAGGTAACGATTAAAGACAAATAAAGGGATTTGGAGAGATGGCAAAGAAATATACGGTTACAGTCATGAATAAGATTATGGAAGAGGCATTACTAGGAATACCAGGATACCCCTACGAAACATTTTCATGTTTCAGTTACACTGTACATTGTTAAAAGAAAACTGATTTCACGATTAGATGCTTACTCCAGGGTATGAATTTACCAGGTGAGTTTCTCACATCTGTATGGTTTTACAGATGATGAGTGGGAGTAAGTTATTGGGAATTAGGTGATCATCCTCATTATATCGGAATTCGTTGTGATTGGTGATATTTGAGGAAATCGCCAGGGTACAGTTTTCAACATACGATGCACAGGTTTTGAGTTATTCAACTCAATGGACTTATACAGAGTATTGTATGTTGTCCAGTGTCCATCAGGACAAAGGGGTAGGTCCTCATACTATTTTCTGTTTACTTGTGACTTCTCTAATTTTTAGACAAGTGTTTCGTAGAAATACAATGTCTAAGTTTTGAGATGTTGTGGGTATAAGAATAAAGTAGAGAACCGGGTATCGCAAGTATCAGAATTCTTCAAAGAGATCGAAGATGTAGATTCTTGTGATTGGTATTCAGATAATAGTAATGGTTTTGAGAAACTTGTTTCTCTTTCAGGTTACTTATAATTGGATTGATTCCTAAGTTGTGTAATGCTGATTAGCCTTTCTCCATTAAGTTGATATGCACTGGAGACAGTTGCATGATTTGAATTTGGTTCCAATTAAATTAGTGCCTCTATTTCTATATTGTATATAGATTGGTTCATATCTTAACAATGTTAAGGTACGGAGAGTTGTCCAACATATGCTTAAAACCAGACACTGGATAACTCAAGGCATGTTTCTCTAATGGCAGTTTGTGGGTTGACCCTGGCTTCGACGAGGGTTGATTTTTCTACCATCTGGAAGATCAATAGTGATATTGTTCTTGACTCACCACAGTTTTAGTAAAAATGGATTTTTTCAGAAAACAGTAGTGGGAGTATGGTAGAACTGGAAGTGATTCCAGAACCGCAAACGATTACGGAAAATTTAATAGGACCTATATATTCAATCAGGTTAGACATTCCAATAGCCACTCCGCAGATATGGTGGGTAACCTCAGACACCCGAGAGGTACTTCGGTAGCCTCAAGGACAGTGACAGGAGGTTCTTATTTACCCAGACTTGACACTACTGTTGTTCCAGACTATGAGACCCGGCAAAAGGATAAGTATAGCGTCGTTCTAAACTAGTTTTAGAAGTGTACGTGTATATTATTCTGCCAGAAGGTTGTCGTAGTCAGTGGGAGCAGCGGAAGCATAGTGGGCAAGTAGCTTATGTCTATTTATAGGCTTGAGCAGATATAGCGGAGAGAAGATCATCCAATTTTGATGTGAAAGTCATAGGTTTGACTTCATCAGAATAGTGGATGGATCTGTTAAGAAGGTAGTAGGGTATGATGTCCTGGTATTTGAATGACATACACAGAGTAGGAAGTAAAATTCCTATACTACGATCGGTTGTACTGTGGTCGTCACACAGTTGTTTCTCCAGACAGGGTATGGATATAATATTAGACATTCTGGTTTTTAGATCAAGATTTGGGTAGTTTCCTAATGTGGGTACTTTGACAGTATTCTAATAGTATTTTAGAATAACTGACTCCTGGCATGGTGGTGTACTTGTTGGTGATGCAGTCACCCTCTCTAAAGGTGTCTTAGAGGCTAAAGGAGAGAGGGATGTGCATGATTGGCAGATCACTTGCTTAGGCAATTGAGCCAATCATGAGATGTCAAGTACCACACCAGATGTTGTTTTTGCACTAGATGCGATAAGTTTATATTAATCCAATCCTGAAAAACATAAGGAAGCAGTTTTAGAACATAAGTGTATGTTCTACGGATTTGATGACGGCAGCCTCCTTCGAGAGACGGATATCATTCCAGGCTTCAAAGGTGACATGGATGATAGAGTGATTGTCAGAGTTATAGTTTTCCCTCTGACGAGGGACAGTATTATGGACAGGTGGTCCAAGAGGATACTGTGGGAGGCATGGTGCTGGATACTGATTAGGTTCAGTGATCGATACAGTCTAAGAAGTTTGGATTTGGAGTTCATTTATGAACTAGGTCCCATCAGATATTCAGACATATTCTAAGACAGGTATAACTCGATTCGGGAGATGGCTTTCTCCGCGAACTTGAGATTAAGAGAGACATAGAAAGAAACATCAGGGCGGATCCACTCACTGAGGCTATTTCTCGATCACAAGAGTTTTACAAACTAGCTTTGTGAAACTGATTAGTAGAGGAGTTGAATGTTTGGTATCACACGGACTGTGAGTATGCGACATCGCAATAATTAGCCTTGAGTGCAAGTGGGAGATTGTTGGAGATAGTGCCCTCAAAGTCAATTATTGGATCGCAGGTACGTGATTGCAATGATTGAGGCAGGACCTATACCGATATAACAGTCTTGCTCGATATGATAGTTTGCTATCTGGTTTGTCTTTATCATCGTATACATGCTTTAGTTCACTATTGCATGATGATAGAGCCCATTGGATTCTTGGTTGACTACTAGCAGTATGATGGCGATCATATACGTGGGAGCTGGGGTCTGTAAGCACATCCTTAAACATGTCCCTAGTCGTGGGAGTTTCGAGACAGAGCATCGATACTCCAGAGTAGACTAATGTATACAGTCGAGATCCCGACGAGGGGCGATGGCCGGTCTCACAAGCCATTGGTGTTAGTTGGTTCATCTAAGATGTATACAGCTGCTCATTAGGTTATGAGTACACCGGACAGGACTCGCCGGGAATCTGCTAGTTGGTATTATACATATCGTCAGATAGCAATTCTCTGGTGACATGAGTACAGGTTAGTTCATCGACCTGAGATCGTCATTTGTCTCGTGTGAGTTCCCACTGTGCTTAGATTACTACCCTACCACGCTCAAAGGAGTTATGCAAACAGGTTTTAGTTGGGTACAGTCCCGAGCCACATTGGAGGCAAGTGAGCGGATCGTCGGGGATTCGTCTCTCCCAGTATTGGGGGTTGATGTCGCGCAGTGCACGGGTGGCCATCACTAGGAATCCTCGGCCGAGGTAGTGGATAATTTCTGATTTGGATCAGTAGTTTCTCAGGTGGTGATGGGCTTCATACCGACACGATTTATCGCGTTATTAGGGGTCTGACTTAATCCACCTCCTAGACTCGATATGCGATACTCTTTAGACGAACGGACCGGACTGTATATACATTGTCACTGTCAGGCTCAGTAGGGTTTATGGATGAGTTCACTCATCAGCTTCCCTTCCAATCAATACATAGGCAAAACGTTACGTGCAGCTTGTACCTCTGACGTGCTAGGGGTTATACCCAGTGCCAGTGTATTGATGAGTCATTAGAGTCCCCCCACAAACACTTTCCCAAGTTCGGGCGAAACGTTGTAGAGGCCGTATGGTGATATGGCAAGGTTCGGAAAAAGCACGTGCGTTTTCGCACATGTCATTTTTCGGGCAGATAATACTGGTCGGCTTTGGTTTAAGCCGGATCCGAGTATTATACTGTGTAGATATAATATCTTTGTCTCAGTTGCATTTGTATTCGGTCGTAATACAAATGCGGGTATGTTTATACTAATACGGGGTTATCCTGAAATTTGTTTCAGGATCACTTTTGGAAGTTGCCAGTTTCCAGTTTTCTATCAGCCGTATTTGACAGTCGGTTAAATACGGATTTATCTTTTCTTGATGAGGTGAGTCAGTGTTCTAGAAGGTTCTAGAGAGGGTGACAAGGCTAGTGAGTCATTAGTGCATTAATGGAGCAATTAATGCTTGATGACTAAGGGTTTAGGTTCAATGTATGCTTTAAATGCTTTCATACTAGGTGTTAAGGTGATTCATCATTCTTGTGGTCACCCTCCTCTCCTACACTCACCTCCCTCCTCTCCTATAAGTGGCCGGCCTCCCCCCTCTCTTGGATTATGGTTGTTGGAAAAAAAGATAGAGTTTTGGATGTATGGAAATTAACATATTCATATCTCATTTTCATATCGATCCAAAAGGCAACTTCATTAACCGTTCGTCCGTGACTTTGGACGTAATGAGACAAAGTGTTCTACTCATTCTCTATATCATCTTGGCCGTCTCTTTTAGCAAACTTGACGACCGAGTTGCCTCGGTTCAGAGGCGGGAGCCCGTTTAAAGATCCGTCGACGTGGTGCCACCTGGACGAAAAGATTGGAGATTCAGGAGATCGGAGCAGCCGCAACAAGCATGGCATGATGGTTGAAGACCGAAGGACTCGGATCGTTCAGTATAACTCTTCTACCCACTTTGTAGTTTGTTAGTTTAGCTTTAATGGCAGATCCGGGTTACGGTACACGATAGCGCCAGTTTGTAAAAAGTTTTTGTTCCGCATTTGGCGTCTGTTAGACGGCCGGGGCGCTACCGTGGACTTACAGAATATGGGTGGATAATTTACGAGTCGACGATAATAGAATTCCTTGTTAGAAAACCTAATTGGAGAATTAAAGTCGAAAAGCCAAATTGATAGGATTTTGTGGGCAGTATCCGCTGAAAACCCTCAGGAGACAACACTCCTCCTACTAGGGACACCTAGAGGTTTAACGGCTTGTTGCACGAGCTCAGTGCAATCGCGTTTTCCTGCGAAAGTGCGGTTAGGTTTTTTGTAGAGAATAAAAAATAAGTTTGCTCGTGGACGAGCAAAAGATAAGTTTGGGGGTATTTGTTCACACCATAATATTGTATTATTATATTCCCCATTCTTTTTCGTTTTATAAATAAACAGGTGCTTTTGACACATGTCTGCTACATATTACAGGTTACAGGTTCTTGGACAGAAAACAGTGAAAACGATGAAAAGAAGATGCAAAAGTGGACTTTGACCAGCAAACAGAAGACTCTTGATCAAGCCTACATCAAAGATAAAATTCACAAAGTACAAGGCAATGCAATGTACACCGCAATTAAAAGTCCACACAATTATTCACTGGAGCGAACGGTTAAAAGTCCACCGCAATTATTCACTGGAGATCTGGAAGAAACATAGAAGCTATTTTAATAAAAGAACCAAATAATAAGGAAGCCCAAAGACAGAAGGGCCAACAAAGGAAATTTCAAGGCCCAATACTTCCTTTTAAAGAGACAGAGACATAAAATTTTACCAAAACTTAGAGTCTACTTTGACTAGGTCTTCCTAAGCATATTTTAGTAAATGTAGACGTGCGAATAAATTGTAACCTAGGGTTTCCTATCCTCTATAAATAGGAACTCTAAATCATTGTAAAGGCTATGCCTCCCTTCATTAATAAATTTTAGAATTCTTTTGGAGAGCATCGGTGCCTCTTTTCATTTCATGAATTCAGATCTGACAACCCTGTGTTGATGTTTGGAGAGAGCCATCTGTAAGTAGTTTTATTTAATTGCTCTAGTTTAGATTTTAACTCCTTGCCTTAGATGTTAGCTTTGGGGAGGGCTTTTTGAGAGATGAGATCTCTCATCCCTTTCTTACCCATTATATCTTTTCAATAGGACTCCATGCATACACGCACACACCGCGCCCTACGGCACCCTATCCCTCGAGGTAGCAGTGATACCGTAGTATATAGGCCCGGTTGCGCGCGTTTTCCATGAAGGTTAGGGTAAGGATCTCTAAAGGAAGGACAAGAACCTAGAGGAAGGAACACCTTCCCGAATGGATCTAATCCCTTTATTGATAATTACCATAATTCCTCTTAGATCCTAATTTGGGTATAGAAAGCGTTGAGATTTATTTACATCTCCAAACCATTCCTAAAGCTAACCCTAGCAAGATTTAGATCTAGATAATTTTAGTATAGATAGATTTGGTTTTTAGATTTAATAAATCAATCCAACACCCATCGGAATTAACTCGTTTGAGCGACTAGGAAATTCACAACATCCCTGTGGACTGACCCGTACTCACCGGCTAGCTACCAAGCGACGCCGTTCTTGATTGCAGTAATAGATAGTTTTTGACATACAAATCAGGAGCATGATTCCGCCGCAGTGGTTGTTGGTTTGATTTGATTTGGGTTGACATCAGCATCGCTATACTGGAATATGGTACCAGAACCGAATCATCATTTTCCATGAGAGGATTTGGGGATTTTGGTTTTTGTCGGCATTTGCATTGTTGCACTGGAATAATACCAGGAGCAACTCATCATTTGCCCCGGGAAGACTTGGGAAGCGATGGCTTAGGAGACAGGTTTTAGGTCCCTATCACCTAAGACTTTTCAATTTTGTGAGCCGTAAGGGTCTCACAAAGCATTTTCTCCCTACGGTTCGTAAGGATCCCGTAAGTGTATTTTCTCCTTAGGAGTTGTGGGGACTCCCAAGTGTGTTTTTCCTTTGTGAGTCGTAAGGATCCCACGAAGGTTTGTTCTTCTCATGTATCGTGAGGACGCATGAGTGAGTCTTCCCTAATGGAGCATAATTCCGCGGGTGGAAACCAGCCGCAAAACTGGTGGTTGCGGTGGGGCATGGGTATGATGAGGATTATTTGAGCCCGTGGATTGTATACGGTGGTCAACTTGGGGATCAACCGTAGGGCCGGGAGAATTTTGGAAATTTGAATTTTTGTTGGCATCTGCATCGCTGCACTGGAATATGGTACCAGGAGCGACTCATCATTCGCCGTTTGAGAATTTGGATTTTAGATGGCGTCTGCATCGCTGCACTGGAATATGGTACCAGGAGAGACTCATCATTCACCATTGGGGTATGGGATTTGGAATTTGGTTGGCGTCTGCATCGCTGCACTGGAATATGGTAACAGAAGCGACTCATCATTCGCCATTTAGGAATTTAAGTTTTGGACGGCGTCTGCATCGCTGCACTGGAATATGGTACCAGAAGCGACTCATCATTCGCCGTTGGGAATTTGAGTTTTGGACGGTGTCTGCATCACTGCACTGAAATATGGTACCAGGAGCGACTCATCATTCGCCTTTGGGAATTTGAGTTTTGGACGGCGTCTGCATCGCTGCACTGGAATATGGTACCAGGAGCGAATCATCATTCGTTGTTGGGAATTTGAGTTTTGGACGGCGTCTGCATCGTTGCACTGAAATATGGTACCAGGAGCGACTCATCATTCGCCTTTGGAAATTTGAGTTTTGGACGGCGTCTGCATCGCTGCACTGGATTATGGTACCAGGAGCGACTCATCATTCGCCGTTGGGAATTTGAGTTTTGGACGGCATCTGCATCGCTGCACTGGAATATGGTACCAGGAGTGACTCATCATTCGCCATTTTTTTTACCGTGATTGCTCTATCATTTCAGCTTTTTTATCGCGAAAGTCACGATTGCCCTATGATTTCGGCTATTTATTCGCGGTTACCCCATCATTTCGGCTTTATTTTCATTTTTATTTTTACTCGCTGATTTTTATTGCGTGTTGCCCTATCATTTCGGCTTTTTATTTATATATATATCTACATATATATATATATATATATATATATATATTTATTTACACATTTTTACTTCCCCAGTTTAATGACTTAGAGGTCGATGTGTTCCCAGTTTAATGACGTGGTGGTTGATTGTTTTCAAAGAAAGGCAGATGTCTGAGAGAATCAGTTTCATGAAGAACTTCGGTCTCCGTTTGTATGAAATTAGCGGTCGCGGCTTGACTGTTTGTTAACACGCCTTTGGACAGTTCTATCTCTCCTGCCTTGTATTGCTTTTCGACCCAATCTTTGAAGATGAAGCATTCCTCAATGGCATAACCTATCACTATGTGATAGGGGTAGTATTCGGGGTCGTTGGTCATATTCGCTTCCTGCGGTCTTTTTGACTCTGGCAGTTGTAGACCGTTCCTCAGAGCGTCTTTGAATATTTTACGGATTTTGTCTCTTCTGAAGGAATAGACCTTATCCAGCTTCTCTTTTAGTGGAGATTCTCCTCCCTCTCCGAACACTGGCTTCCGAGGCTGGTTGGCACTAGGCCCGCTCATCCCTCGCTTATTTCGGTTAGCCGAAGTGTTGAAAGATTCAGTATCGTCGGAATTTCCGCCTTTGCGATTTTCGTTCTTTCGGTTTCTCCAGGACCTATTGTTATTTTGGGAGTCAGAGGAGGACTCCTGCTTTGAGCGTTCTAAGATCTGAACTTTCTTGGTCAGCTCTTGGAATGTTTTGAGACCCGCGGTGCATAGGAACGGGGCCATCCAATTGTTGAGATTTCCGACCAGGAGACTGACAGATTGGTCCTGCTCTATCGGCGGTTCACATTTGATGGAGAGATTGCGCCATCGGGTTATAAATCCGTGCTGCTTTCGTTGTTCTTTGGCTTGGTCCTTACGAGGTCGGCGATGGTGATCTTATTGCTGACACTCATGAACCTTTGTCGAAACAAAGATTCCATTTAGACGAAAGTAGTAATGGAGCCATCCGGTATGCTCGCGTACCAGCCGAAAGCGACATCGGTCAGGCTATTAACGAACTAGCGGAGGAGAAGCACATCATTGGCCCCAGTATTCCCGCATGAGGCTTTGAAGTGGGCGATGTGTTGATTCGCATTTCCTGTCCCATCAAATCTTCCGAATTTAGGGATGACATAGCCGCTGGGAAATTCTACCAGATCATACTGAGCAGGATATGGTCTCCCGTTACTGCTAACATCTTTTTGCGCTTCGGCTTCAGCTACCAATGTTTTGACTTTGTTGGAAACCAAATCCATGATTTGATCTTGAGTTAGCTGGCTACTGTCATCGGTAGCCAAGACATTTCCCGAGATAGGATGCGACTGATTTTCATGCGGTCCGCCCACTTTTGGATTTAAGGGAATAGGCGTCGGCTGTCTCCGGACACTGTTTCCCGGTTCATGAGCAGAGGCCTGCACCTGATTGGGCGGCTGAGAGGCAAGTTGGGCCGTGAGCTGTGAGACGACCTTTGTCAAGTCGTCAATTTTTGAGTAGAGCTTGGCCATCTCCTTGTCTTTGCTTCTGAGCTGTTTTCGGAGCTCTTGGAGAAGTTGCTGCTATGCGTTTTTGGGATGGCAGATTGGCTCCTCTTCGCTTTCTGAGCCTGACTCCTCATGAACCGAGGCTGTCTCTGCTTGTCAGCCTCACTGGAAGGGTCTTCATTACCTTCCAGAGGAGGCCGGTCTTGGAATGTGGCAACCATATTCACACCAGATTGGATTTGAGATGTGGTGGCCCCATCTTTGCTTTTGCTGCGAAGGTTGTCGCTGGGACGTGTGCCCACCATGTAGACGGTGTGGATAACACATTCAGCCATCCTTTCATCACTGGCAGCCGGTTTCGCGGAGCGGTCCGGGCTTTGGAAATTCATGAATTTTAACATGGCCAGAGTCCTAGCCCTTTTGTTGGCTTTGTATCTGAGCTGCTTCTGCCTCAGCTTCTCTGCCTTGAGCACTTGGCAGGCTTCTACTCTTCGGGAAGCCGCCATAGGCTGAGTGATGGGGAGGCTTGAGAAGACATCCGCCCGCATGTCCGTCAAAAGTATCGCCTGGGCTTGACCACGACGTCTGGCAACTTCTTTTGTTCTGACGGCTTTACCCCCAACTGGGGCCATGGAGAGCCGTTTGAACACCGACTCGCGTTTAAGTTAGGGCGCCCTCAAGATCAACACATTTGGCCTTTTGCCTTTTGAGACCGGTTTGTTGGTTACCGGAGCTTGAGGTGCAGGGATGGCATTAGCCGAGACAAACAGAATAGACCTAAATTGTAACAGCAGTTCTTCCCATTGTCGTCCGAGACTTACCGGGAGGACCGTCTTGGAGTCCATCTTCATCGTGTATGAGATGGGAGATGAGTTCATCTTTAAAGACATTGTTGAGAAGTGATTGCTTGAAAATCTGCATGAAAGAGCATTATTTTAATATAAATATAGATATGTATATTGATTGAGTTCGCATGAACGTTTAACCCGAAATATGGGAGGAGAGATAGGTCCCACAGGGCGTCCCAGAATCTGTAGGGTGTTTTTCGTCACCCATTGAGATGGGAATGCGCGCGCACTTATCAGGCACATTATAGATTCCTCCTACCTAGGGTAGGCTGGGGTTTATTGATTGTGGGGATCCGAATCTCCGGCAGCCGCGGACCAAGCTGCCGTTAATTACCCCTCGCATTTGGAGCGAGAGAACCTCCGATTGACTGGTTAAACTGGTCATACAGACCCAATGTGCAGTGTCATGTTTTGAAAGGGTTTTGGATATATCGGGGGCCCCGCAAAGTTTTTACATGCCTGTGTGTATATATATTTATATAAAAAAAGAAAAGGCATCCAAAAGATGCGTGGGTCAGCGCCCCACGTTCCAGGCACGCGGGCGCTGTGCGCCAGCGTGCCACATGCCTAGCACGCGGACGTTGTGCGCCAGAGCACCCGCGTGCCACGTGCCTGGCACGGCACGCCATGTGCCTGGCACGCGGACGCTGTGCGCCAGAGCGCCAACGCCCCACGTTCCTGGCACGCGGGCGCTAGGCGTCAGCAGCAAAAGGGACTTGGTCCCTACACTGGGAGCTGCACTCCCGATTTGACTTATGGAGTTGAACTCCTAAGATATTTTTGGAGCTGATGAAGGGGTTTCTCTCTTGAGCCCTGGATCTTCCCTAAAGTGTGATTTTTGGAGATGGGTCTCCTTCCTCCTTTTATGTCAGCTGGATCTTGAAGAACAGGAAGTATGAGATTTTAAAAATCTCTTATTTTTGAGATCTGATGGGAGATCTGAGTTCCCCTTTGTGGGTTTTGTGGTGAAAAACTATTTAATTTTGGAAAAGGAAGAGTAAAACTCTTGATTTAATTTAAAAGAAAGAAGAAGGTTTAGAACCTTGAGGATGGAGAAGGAGGCACAGAAACCCTAGTTCTTGGGGAGAATGAAAAGTTTTTTTATTCATCATCATACTGCCTTATATAGACTTACACATTTACATATAGCCCCTCGGGCTTTACAAAATGGCATCTTGCTCATCAAATGGCTCATATGCTCATTTCTTTTGGACATAAGCCATGTTCTTTACAAAAATTTGGCTTTATGCCCATTTCGCTTACATTCATGCACAAAAAATTACATCAAAATTATTTGTTACATGATTTTTATGTTAGCATAGGGAGACTGGCCGCGGACTCGACTTGGGCATGGGCCCGCTTGATCTGGGCTTGGGCCCACCTAGTTTGGGGTTGACCTTGACTTTGACTTGGTCAACCGGGGTGCAAATTTTGACCCCAACACCCTAGCCCTTTTGTTGGCTCTGTATCTGAGCCTTTTCTGCCTTAGCTTCTCGATTTTGAGGACTTGGCGGGCATCCGTTTTCTGGGAATCCACCATGAGTCGATTGATAGGGAGTTCAAAGAAGATACCCGGTCAAGCAATTGTCGAGGGTACCGCTGAAGCTTGCCCGAGATGCCCCGTTGCTTCGTTGACGTTGATGGCCTTGCCCCCATCTGGAGCGATGGAGATTCGTTCGGAAATGGATTTGTACTTGGGCTGAGGTGCCCTTGTGACCATGACATTCGGCCTTTTCCCTTTTGAGACCGGTTTGTATGTTACAGGAGCTTAAGGAGCTGGGACGGCGTTAGCTGACACGAACTGAATAGAGACAAATGGTAGCGGCGGCGACTCCCATTGTCGCTCGAGACTGGCCGGGAGGACTGTCCTGACATCCATCTTCATCGTGTAGGAGATGGGACCTGAGTTCATCTTTGGAGACATTATTAAGAAGTGATTGCTTGGAAACCTGCATGAAAGAACATTATTTTAGTATAAATATAGATATGTATATTGATTGAGTTCGCATGAACGTTTAACCCGAAATATGGGAGGAGAGAAATGTCCTACCGGGCGTGCCACAATCTGTAGGGTGTTTTTCGTTATCCCATTGAGATGGGAATACGCGCACGCTTGTCAGGCGCATTAAAGATTCTCCCTGCCTAGGATAGACGGAGGTTTATTGATTGTGGGGATCTGAATCTCCGGCAGCCGCGAACTAAGCTGCCGTTAATTACCCCTCGGCTTTTGGAGCGAAAGAACCTCCGATTGACGGGTTAAACAGGTCATGCGAACTCAACGTGCAGTGTGCGTATGTTTTGAAAAGGTTTTGGATATATTGGGGGCCCCGCAAAGTTTTTACGGGGGGTACAGTGTTGTGGAGTATGTGTGTGTGTGTATAAAGGGAAAGGCCATCCAAAGGATGCGTGGGAGAAGGCACCAACGCCCCACGTGTCAGGCACGCTGGCGCTGTGCACCAGAACGCCAGCGAACCGCATGCCTGGCATGCGGGCGCTGTGCGCCAGGGCGCCAGCACACCGCGTGCCTGGTATGCAAGCACTAGGCGTCAGCAGCAAAAGGGACTTGGTCCTGCACTGAGAGCTGTGCTCCCGATTTGACCTATGGAGTTGCACTCCTGACAGAGATTAATTTTAGGGAGTTAAACTCCAATGGATCTTGAAGGGAGTTAGACTCCTAAAAATATTTAGAAGTGATCAAAGGGGGCTTCTTTGTTTATCCCCTTTGGTCCTGGATATTCCTAAAATGGGATTTCTAGAAATGGGTCTCCTTCTTCTTCCTCTCAGCTGGCCGGATCTTGGAGAAAGGGGGTGAGATTTTAAAAATCTTCCCTTTTTGAGATCTGATGGAAGATCTGAGCTCCCCTTTGTGGGTTTTGTGGTAAAAAACTATTTAGTTTTGGAAAAGGAAGAGTAAAACTCTTGATTTAATTGAAAATGGGAAGAAGGTTTTAGAATCTTGAGGAAGGAGAAGGAGGCACAAAAAACCCTAGGGTTTGAGAGAATGAAAAGTCTTTTTTTATTCATCATCATGTTGCCTTATATAGGCTTACACATTTACACATAGCCTCTTGGGCTTTACAAAATGGCGTTTTGCCCATCCTATGCCTCATGTGCTCATTTCTTTTGCACATAAGCCATGGGCTTTACAAAAATTCGGCTTTATGCCCATTCATGCATAAAAAAATTACATTAAAATTATTTATTACATGATTTTTTATTTCAGCATGGGGAAGGCCGGCCACTTCATGTTCGGGCTCGACTCGGGCATGAACCCACTTGATCCGAGCTTAGGCCCACCTGGCTTTGGGTTGACCTTGACTTTGACTTGGTCAAGTGGGGTGCAATTTTCGACCCCAACACGGTGCAGTACAATTTTTAGGTGTAAAAGAATGTTAAAGTCTTGAATATCATGTCGATACTTAACCACTCCCTTTTTGTGCAGGTACTATAGCTTTCGATTCCTCTTTTCCCTTCGTTCGCTCGGAGAATGCTTTCGCCGACGCACCTACAGATCGAGAGGTCTTCGCACTTATTCGTAACCATGATCCAGAGCAAAAGTCTCTTCATTTGTGGGGGTCATGGTATAATCAAATTATTTCGGGGTCGGCGTAGTTTTACTTGCGCAGCGCCTTCAGAATCGATCCTGGTGATCCATTACACCGATCCGCCGCCGGTGACCTACGTAGTAGAAGAGGTCAACTGGATCTCGGAAGGTCGTCTTTATCCTTCCATGGCCTCAATACCACTGTAGCCGCCGATGGCCTTAGACATTTTAGGGTGACGCATATGCCAAGGAGAGTCACGTCCTTGGGGGCAAGTTTACATGATAGGAATGACTCCCCGTCATTTGGCTGGCTATCTACAGTGGGCCCGATATATCCTGTCGGCCCAGAAATTGCTGTTATTAAAGACCGGGTTGTATCCCGTGATCTACGCATCCCTCTTTCACTACCATGCTCCTCATGTGTAGTGGATCAAATCTTTTTTGGAACAATGGAACGTCCCGACCCACACCTTTCTCTTATCATATCTGGAGGTTTTGATTTCATTGGAGGAGTTTGCGGAGCTCTCCGGTTTTCCTGTTAGAGGGGAGCATTATGAGGAGCTACTTCCCCCCAACGAGTATATCTTCGCCACCAAGTCGGTGGTAACGGGCCTTACTCTGGAGAATGCCATTCAACATCAGTTCCCGAGCATGATCAAGATGTTAAACATGTACGAG
This sequence comes from Agapanthus africanus, assembly GCA_030015575.1. Taxonomy (NCBI): domain Eukaryota; kingdom Viridiplantae; phylum Streptophyta; class Magnoliopsida; order Asparagales; family Amaryllidaceae; genus Agapanthus; species Agapanthus africanus. Next base: position 386,098,051 of record CM057349.1, on the reverse strand, counting down.
AGTTTATTCCTGGAGTCTGGTGGGAACGAAGTTAGCTTCACGGATTTCATCGCCCGCTTTCTTCGTCCAGAGGCTCTGTCTAAATAAGCTGCGCAGTTTTCCAAACTCGACGATCTGTTCGGATTTGGTTCGGACAACTTGCCGACTACGGAGGTGGATTTAAAGAAATTCTTTATTCCATATACTTCAGTCGTCCCCTTCGCAAAGATTGTTGTCTCGGACATTGACGAAGAGACGTTCTTTATAGAGTTTATCGGCTTGTGGTTGAGCTGTTTTGCGCTTCCGACGCACCACCGCTACATGAGACCATCTGTTTTTTATCTGGCTCATCGTATCGCTGCGGGGACGCGCGTGGCTGTTGGGGTCATGGGATTAGCTCATTTATATCATGGGCTGAGCTTAGCAGCTGACACCACTCAGCCGGGTCTGAATCCCGTCAATCTCCCGTTGCATTACTTCACCTCATGGATTGAGATGCATGTACTAGGTGCCTTTAGTGTGCATAAACGACCCAAATTTTATGAAGGATACAATTTTCCTCGGGTCATGCACTTAGTCGATGCTTCTTCACCCGACCCGACACAACGGGAGGCTCGGCGACTGCTTCTTCGCCCACGCATGGTCAGGGATAGCATGACCTTCATCGACAAAGTCTTGACCATTGGCAAAGAACTTTTAATAGCGGTCCAGCCGTTGCACGATGTTTTGAAGGATGGGGCTTCTGTGTTGAGGGCTCGAAAGATTATGCACTCGTATTCTATCAGGCCGGGTTTTCTAGTATTTAGACAGAATGCTTCAGTGTTGTTTATGAGGTAGAACCCGCAACGTTTCGCTCAGCAATTGGGTTACAACCAAGGCATTCCTTTCGAGGCGTTCATCGTGGACCCCATCACTACTGAGGAAGGTATTCGTAACGCGACGCATCACTTCATGCATATAAATAAGGGGTCCCACTTCCTTGTCAGTGAGCCGGGTTATACTCCAAGGGCATCGAATGCTTACATTGCTTGGTATCAACATGCAACGGGTGCTATTAGTAGGGAGGAGAGGCGGTTGCTTCTTGACCATAAGGATGCCATTCCTGCTAGTAATCCGGTGATCCCGCTAAAGCGGAGGACAATCGTTCGTCCTTTCTTCAGAGAGGTCGCTACGGCTGTAGTCCTATGAACTTTTCCTGATAAGCTTCGACCGGATGTTCCTGCGACTGCGGTAGCCGTGGCTTCCCCGGAGTCAGGCATTTGTTCGGAGATTGGGACTCGCCGCCCGAAGAGACCTGTCAAGCGAAAACTCTTATCATTGGGTGTTGGTGCCAGCTCGCAGAAGAGAAAGAAATCCTTATTTTCTGCTGACGTCATATTTGGAAAGGTGCCTCATTCTCCCTATAGTGAGGGCTTGTGCGAGTATGGCATTAATGCCGGTCTGTTTGATGTGCCTGTGACTGATACTGATCTTCAGGCCACCGTTGAAGTGTCGAAACGACTGGCTCGTGAACAGGCGGCGTTAGCCTCTATTGCGGAGTCCGGTATACTTTTTTTATACTCTTTTGTATATATCCCCTCCCCTTTTTTATTGAATTTATTATGTTTTACTAACACTCTCTTCCTTAATAGGTATTTCTGCTGAAGATGCTCTCTCGGCTTCCCTCAAGACGTTTGAGGAGGAGGAAAGGCTCCGTGCCTTCTTGGGCCTTGGTATGCTTCGCTTCACTACACATTTATATTTTAGTTCCTTTTATTTATGATCTGACCCTTTTCCTTTATCCTATTACATGAACCACCACAACCCAAGTTGTTCCGAATGTAATGCCAGCCCTGGGTGGTGATGTAGAAAAGCCTTCAGAGACATCGGTTACGGCTGAGGCTCTTCCAAGGCTACCGCAGGAAGTGTTGCTGAAGCTGCCTATGATGGATACCACAGCGGATCCGGAGGCCGAGCTCGGTTTGGATGACGATGTCCTCCTGTCAGAAATTTGAAGGAGGTCGGTTCATACAGCCCAGGCTGAAAGGAAGCGTAGAAAGCATGCTGCGAGGGAACGTTAGGCTGTCTTGGCCGCGGACGCAGGTTCGAGTGAAGTTCGACCTTCTGTCGTTCCCATGGAGGGTGTCTCTTCTGACTTGTCTATTGGTCATAGGCGATTTGCGCATGCGGCTCGGGAAGAGACCAAGCAGTTGCTTCAAGGTATAACAACGCACGGTCCCTTATTAGAACTTAGTAACCATTTTTCCTCGAATCGTGACACATTTTTTTTGTTTTAAGGCAGGGCTAAGCTCTGGTGATGGCCTGGCAGGTGAAGTGCCGGCGACTAAAGAGCCTGAAGTGGCCAATCTTTCTCTAGAATCTAAGACCGCTCTGACTGTCGCCTCTTCTCCCTGTGGATCCTTGATATCGGCGGAGGATACCAGCATTACAACTGCCTTTATTGAATCAGGGGATGAAGATGGGGGTGCTGAATCCACTTTCCCAGTGGCAACCGAGGAAGCCATCACAACAGGTGATGCTTCGGGCACTGTCTCAGTTTCTGCTCTGTCAGGTACTCCTTGAGTTATTATCTTTGAGTTTTTAATCCCACTAGGCATCTAATGATATCTTCTTTATCCAGAGTATAGGTGCAATAGACCCTAATGCTGTATTGACTGAAGAATTGTCGCCGGTCATTGCCCTGACTGCTACGGTTCTACCCCTTTCTTCTGCGTCTCTCCGAACTCTGGAAGGTGAAGATTTCTCATTTCTTTACTTCAGTATACATACCATTTTCCTATATTGACTATATATTGTTGCAATCCTGCAGAAATGCTCTTTGATCGCTTACACCAGGTGTTAAGCCCGCATTTTGCCTTCCAGTCGGAATTCGTTCCTCCTTCCGGCATGGGTTAGTATACTCCTTGCTTGGTGTTTCTTCTTTTCATTCTATTGCTAAGCTTTCCCCATGTTGACCATAGAACTACGGCTCGAGGGAGGAAGTGAAGTGATAGCCGAGTCTCCTGTGCTCCCTGTCGTGCCTCTTTTAATAGATGGTACAATAGATCTCATCCATCAGCCATCTTCTTTATTATTTTTTTAAAATCGAAATCTGACCCTCATTCGTGCGTGATTTATCTTGCAGCGACTACACCGGCTTCGGTTCCTTTTGAGTCTCGCATTTCCATGCCAACGGGGCCTTTTGCTAAGCATCAATCTTCCATGGGTGCGACAACTAGCAAGCGGATGTTACGTGAATTTATCGAAGATCTTGATGCCGAGGCTCTCACCTCTACTGCGGAGTTCACCGACGAAGTCAATCCTATGATGGCGACGCTTGTGAACTTCTACAGCGAAGATTTCGTTGGCTTTTGGGTCGACTATTGTAAGAGGTTCGAGACCTGTCTACATGAGATCGAGCTCAAGCGTATCACTCCTAAGTATTGACCTTGAAGGCTCAGCGGGTCGCATGGATTAAGCAAAGTGCAAATTCCACTCAGCATTTTGAATAGAAGTTGACCCTGAAGCAGAAAGAGCATGAGGCGGCTTCTGGAGAATCCATCAAATTGCGCGTCTAGCTTGAAGCGAATGCCACGCAGCTGCAAGTTATTTTCGAAAACCTCCAGCAATGTATTTCTGATGGGCTGGCACTGAGGCAGAAGCGGGACTTTACCGGGTGGGGCATACAAGATTGCGAAGTTGTAAAGCAGGAAATCGCTGAGAAGCTTTCATCATGCTTACAATAACGGGCTCAAATTGAAGCGGGGTAGGCCGCTGTAGAAGCATGCAAGGAGGAGCTGCGGGGAGCGCGTGAGCGGGTTGCCAACTTGTTGAAAGCCCTACCTTTTTAACAATTGTAATTGTATTCCCCCTTTTGTATTAATTGTATCTCTAAAACACTTTGATTTGTGAATAAGAATATACATTTTTTGCATGCACTTATCTGTGTCTTAATGTGGCGCTAATTAGTTTATTTACTCGTTTCGGAGTTTGTAGTTTATTCAGCCGTTTCAGAGTTTCTAATTTACCCACTCATTTTGGAGTTTGTAGTTTATTCACTCGTTTCGGAGTTTCTAGTTTATGGACTCATTTCGGAGTCTGTAGTTTATTCACTCCTTTCAGAGTTTCTACTTTAAAGACTCATTTCGGAGTGTGTAGTTTATTCACTCGTTTCGGAGTTTGTTTAGTTTACCTCCCTTGGGTTTACAGGCAAACTTATCCTAACGTTATATATAGATAACCCCTGCTCTTTGCGACAGAGGTCCGTTAGGTTTTGTGGTACTAGGGCTTTCGTCCGTGGTGTTGTCGCATTGGCAGATGTATTTCTCGATATGTAGTCTTTAAGCTGTTGTTCGAGTAGCCCCACGACTGTCGTGTCTCTGATCCCTTCGGGCATTGGACAAGACGTCTTCAAGTAATCTCCTTAGGCTATATGACCGTCAGAAGAGCAAGCGTTAGGAATTTGCCATATCGCTTTTTACTTGAGGTTAGGCTCAGTTTGGAGCCCCGATGAGTCATAACCACTCCGCACTGGTGTGAGATGATTTCCGATAGTCTCTTAGGTTTTATATAATTTGCCGTCGAGACCCTGAAGATAGGAATATGCCATTGCTTCGATTTGATTTGGCTATTTGGAGCCTTTGTTGACATTGCATCTGCTGTAACAAGAAGAATGTCGGGCTGGAGCTGGGATTTTGCCGTCACTCCTTTTTGTTTAGGCTATTTGGAGCCTTTGTTGACGTTGCGTCCGCATCCTGCTGGAATGAGAAGGTACGCCAGGGTTGTCTCTAGGTTGTATATGAACCGTCAAGACTTGGAGCTAGGAATTTTCCATGGCTCCGCTTTGTTTCGACCCTTGGGCCTTTTTGTTGACGCTGCGTCTACATCCTACTGGAATGAGAAGGTACGCTGGGGTTGTCTCTAGGTTGTATATGAACCGTCAAGACTTGGAGCTAGGAATTTGCCATGGCTCCGCATTATTTCGACTCTTGGGCCTTTTGTTGACGTTGCATCTACATCCTGCTGGAATAAGAAGGTACGCTGAACTGATCTCTAGACTGTGGATGTTGCCATCGAGATCTGGCTCTCTCTTTGATGGAGCCTGATGGGAAAATATAGTTCCCTTTTTTCATTTGTGCCCATGGATTGTATACATGGGTCGGTGTAGACTCACCTGCAGGGTAGAGAAAATTTTATTTTATTTTATTTTTTATATTTCCACGATGCTCTATATTTTCAGCTTTTCATATCGCGAAAGTCGCGATTGCCCAATCATTTTGGCTATTTATCACGGTGCCCAATTATTTCGGCTATTTTTATATTTTTACTCGCTGCTTTTTATTACGAGTTGCCCAATCATTTCGGCTGTTTCATATGTTTATTTTTTGCTCGCTGATTTTTATTGCAAGTTGCCCCATCATTTCAGCTATTTTATATGCATTTTTTTGCTCGCTGATTTTTTGTTGCGAGTATGGAACTTAAGATCTGATACCAATTTTGGCATCAGCATTGCTGCGATTGGAATATTGCCATGAGCGAATCATCATTTGCTTTGAAAGGACTTGGAGCTTGTCACCTGTTTAGGCATCAGTATCGCTACCACTGGAATATTGCCATGAGCGAATTATAATTTGCCTTTGTCGATTTGAATAAAAATGGCTTAGTAGACAGGGTTAGGATCCTGTTGACTAAGACTTTTCGACTTAATGAGCCGTAAGGGTCTCATAAAGTTATTTCTTCCTACGAGTCGTGAGGATCTCGTGGGTGTATTTTCTCCTTAGGAATCGTGGGGATTCCTAAGTGTGTGCTTTCTCTTGCAAGTCGTAAGGATCTTACAAGAGTGTTTTCTCCCTATAAGTCGAGAGGACTTACAAGTGTCATTCACTATATGGGGACATTTCATGCCATTGGGGGAACTAGGTGAAGGCTATATTTATTTATGCCCGTGGATTGTATACAAGGGCTAATATTGGACCACCTGTAGGGCAACTTGGGGGATATGATGGCTTAAGAACAGGTTTAAGTGCCTATAGCTTGAAGCTTTTGAATCCTATGAGCCATGAGGGTCTCATTGGGGGAGTTCTCCTTACGAGTCGAGAGGATCTCGTAAGTGAAAATTTTACGAGATTGCGCCCTTCCGGGTTTTCACAAACTCGTCGGTAGCCCTACTGTTTTTACTCACGGTGCCCTTTCGGGTTTTCATCCGTACCCATTTTGCTTGTGGACATACCGTTTTTTTAAATGAGATTGCGCCCTTTCGGGTTTTCACAAACTCGCCGGTAGCCCTGCTATTTTTACTCATGGTGCCCTTTCTGGTTTGCATCCGTACCCATTTTGCTTGTGGACATACTGTTTTTTTATCATCGGTTTGCCAATGGGACTTGAGTTGCAGTCTTCGTTGTTGGAGCTTTGATTGCAATATAGATCTCAAGAGAGGATATCGCCGTATTTGGGGCGATGCACCATAATTGAGGCGGCGCCGACATCTCGGTCCATGGCCGGTTTAAGAACGTAGTAGTCCATTGTTACCATTTTCGAGGCAACTGATCTTCTGGATACTACTTTTAGGGTTCTGACTCAGGAAAATAGCGAGCGGACATGGACATCGTCATCTATCATTGACCTGAATCGTAACCCGTTAGGCGTAGTATTTTTTGAGGAATCGGCCATTTATTGGCCGGAAGGGTCTTTCGCCATGCATATCCATGAGCAGGTAGGCCCCACCTTGGTAGACCTTATCTATGATGTACGGGCTCTCATAGTTCGGCTCGAATTTCCCCCATTTTGCACGATTGGGAATCATAAGTCGTTTGACAATTAGCATGAGCTCTCTTTGGCGGAATGTTCTCGGCCTAGTCAGTCTTTCGTATGAGCGCGTCATCCTTGCCTTCTAAGCTTCTAGGTTTTGCTGCGCTATGGTGCGAGTTTCATCGAGGGCGTCGAGCTCCTCAAGCCGAAGATGGGCATTTTCTTCATTGTATCGAACTGCTACCCGTAGAGAAGGGAGTTCTATTTCCAAAGGAAGGACTGCTTCTGTGCCGAATACCAACGCGTATGGTGTTGTATTCATAGCCGTTTTGAACGTCGTTCGGTATGCCCAGAGAGCTTCGTGCAGTCTCTCGTGCCAGTCCTTTTTTTCTTAACACCATTTTCTTTATAATTTTTATCAAGGTCTTGTTGAAAGCTTCAGCTAGACAGTTGGCACGAAAATTGTAGACCGAAGAGTATCTCCAATCTATTTATGTTGTTCTGCGAAGCGGCTGATTTTATGGCTCCTGTAGGCTGGCCCATTATCCTAGATTATCCGTCGTGGAGTGCCAAACCGGTAGATGACATGCGTCCTGAAGAAATGGAGGATATTCTCCGTCTTCACTTCCCTTAGCGGTACTGCTTCTGCCCACTTAGAAAAGTAATCGGTCGTTGCTAGTATGAACTGATGTCTTTTGGATGACGCTGGTTCAATGGGGCCAATTATGTCGGTTCCCCACATTTCGAACGGCCAGCTAGCTTTGGTTGGGTGTAGCGGATTTGGATGTTGGTCGATGAAGTCCCCGTGAATCTGGCACGAGTGACACTACTTCGCATATTTGAGGCAGTCCTGAATCATTGTGGGCCAATGACATCCCATTCTTTTGATCTTCAGATTCATTTTTGGCCCGACTTGATGAGAACCGCAGCATTCGTCATGAGTTTCTTAAATGACTCTCCTTGCTTCTCCTGGCCCAAAGCACCTTAGCCACAAACTGTCAAGCGATTTCTTATATAGAGTATCATTGACGAAAGTGAAACACAGAGCCCGTTTCATCAGCTGATGTCTTGACGACGCGTTTTCGGGCGTTCGATGGGATTTAAAGTAGTCTATGAAGACTTCCCTCCAATCCTTGACCTTTTCTTCGTCTTCTATTTGTGGGACTGCTTGTTTGGTCATTTCCTTTTCTTTGGATGACTCTGTTAAATCCTCCGAAGGTATCCCTGCTGGCGCGAGAACCCGACGGCTTTGCACGACGATCTTTACGTCATTGAGGTCTTCGTCGGCTAATTCTTTCGCCAATCTAGCCAATGCATCTGCTTTGTTGTTTTCCGCACGCGGTATACTCTCCAAGATGTAGGAGGGGATTTGTGTTAGCAGTTGCTGCACTCTTTCACCATACCTGATCAGTTTTGGCTTGCATATCTGATAGTCGCCATTTACTTGGCTGACAATGAGCTGGGAATCTCTATATATGAGGAGGTCTTTGATTCTCATATCAACAGCGAACTCGAGACCTGTTATCAAAGCTTCATATTCAGCTTCATTATTAGTTCTTGGCTTCACCAGGGAGAAAGTGTCACGCAATATCCCTCCTTGCGGGGTCACGAAGATAAGGCCTACCCCAGCTTTGATTATGGGGGTGTTATGCTTCCGCTTCTTTATGGAAGATGCTTCATCGAAGTAGAGTTCCCATCGGGCACCATTCTCTTCTTCCTTTGTGTCGAACGCATGTTCATCCGGTAACTCAAAATTTAAGGGGGAGTCGGCGGGTATCGGATGCTCAGCGAGAAAGTCGGCGATGGCCTGGTCCTTCACTGCTTTGAAAGGTCGATATGTTATCAAGAATTCCATCAAGAGGAGGGCCCATTTGGCGAGCCTTCCAATTAGTATGGCCTTAGACATTAGATATTTGAGAGGATCCACTTTTGATATAAGATGGACCTCATATGCCAAGGCGTAGTGTCTGAGCTTCTTTATCGTGAAGATTAGTGCCAGACAATGCTTTTCGATGGGGGAGTAGTTGTTTTCTGCCCCTAAGAGAACTCGACTCAAATGGTACAAAGCTCTCTCATTTCCCTGGTCATTCTCCTGTGCCCATATCGCACCCAGAGAACCTTCAAAGGCCGTTGTGTATAGGATAAGCGGTTTTCCCTTAACCGAAGCGATCAACACTGGCGGATTTTTTAGGTATTGCTTAATTTCGTCCAGTGCATTTTGGCACTTATGATCCCGGATGAACGGGGTCCCCTTCTTCATTAGATGACTGTAGGGACGGTATTTTCCAGAGAGGTTGGCTATGAACCGCCGGATATACGCGAGCTTTCATTGGAGAGACCGCAGTTGTTTGAGAGTTCTCGACGTGGGCATTTCCTTAATCGCCTTGATCTTTGATGGGTCTATTTCGATGCCTTAGTGTCATATGATGAATCCAAGAAATTTGCCCGAAGAGACTCCAAATGCACATTTTAAAGGATTCATCTTCAGATTGTATTTCCGAAGATGTTGGAACACTATGTTCAAATGTTCCTCGTACGATTTGCTTTTCACCTCAAGGTCGTCAATATAGCATTTGATAATCTCGTGTATGAGGCCATTGAAGATCTTCATCATGGCCCTCTGATAATTAGCGCCAGCGTTCTTCAGACCGAAATGCATTACCCTGTAGCAGAATATGCCCGACGGAGTCCGGAAGGCGGTATGCTTTTGGTCTTCAGCATGCATTTTTATTTGGTTATACCCTGAAGATCCATCCATGAAGGAGAATACCTCATGGTAGACGTGTTATCTATCATCAGCTCGGTAACTGGTACTGGGAAATTATCGTTTGGGCAAGCTTTGTTGAGGTCCCGAAAGCTTACGCAGATGCGCACCGTCCCATTTTTCTTCATTACTGGAACAATATTGGCAATCCAGTCGGGATATTGAATTTCTTGGATGAAGCCAGAGTCAATTAGTTTCTTAACCTCGGCGTTGATACTCATCTCGAGTTCGAGCCGCATTCTTCTTGGCGCTTACTTGACTGGTTTGACATTCGGTGATATAGCCAGTTTATGCACCGCTATTTATGGATCTAGTCCCGGCATCTCGGAATAGATCCATGCGAAGCAGTCTTTATATTGCATAAGCACGTCCTTCAGTATAGCCACCTATTTTTTAGATAGCATCCCACTGACGAATGTGGGCCTCGGATCGTTTCCCGTTCCTAAGTCAATTTTCCTTAGGTTATCCGCCGTAGTGTGTATCCCATCTTCCATCTCTTTTGGGGCCGGTGGAAACTCTGAGATCATCTCGTCCTTGTCCTCATTAGCGAAGCGCCTAAAGAAGTCATCCATATTCTCGTGCTCTCCCTCCATCGAGAGTGTTATCATGTCGCAAGTACGAGTTCGCTTCCATTCTCGATATTGAGCTGGTCCTGTTCTCACGGTATAGGTCTTCTTTGGCTCATGCTTTTGCGGTGGGGTCACCCTCCAGCTGTCGGACAAAGCGAACATGCCCTGTTGATATTGGTCTTCGACCCGGTCTTTAAAGGTGAAGCAGTCTTCGAGGGGATATCCTATTGCTCGATGATAGGAGAAATAATCCAAGAGATGGTCCTCATTTATCTGTTCGGGGTATCGAGGCTCCGGGAGCGTCATCATTTGATGCTTCATGACAAAGTTGAATATTTTCCTTGTCTTGTCTTGAGGGAAAGAGTACTCCAGACCCATTTTCTTCATAAAAGACAGGTTCCAGCTGACTTTTTCTTGATTGCGTGACTTCTTGGATCCACTTCACTGTTTTCGGGCGTTGTTTGCTTTCTTTGCCTTGTTTTTGCCTCTATTTCGGGATTTTCCTTCGAGGCGAGAACATACAGCTGGCTGAGGATGAAGGGCATTGTAGTCTTCTTTCTCCGCAGACTGTTGGTTGAGGCGTTGTGTCCTGGCCATTTCATAGATATACAATTCACGGCCGCGGTCGTCCCAGATCTTTTGACAAGCTTCTTCTATTAGCCTGTCAACTTGTTCTCCAAACGATGAATTTGTCATTCTTATAGCAGGATTGTAGGGTGTTTTTCGTCACCCCATTGAGATGGGAATACGCGCGCACTTGTCAGGCGTACTACAGATTCCCCCGGCCTAGGGTAGACAGGGGTTTATTGATCGTGGGGATCCGAATCTCCGGCAGCCGCGAACTAAGCTGCCGTTAATTACCTCTCGCCTTTAGAGTGAGGGAACCTCCGATTAACAGGTTAAACTGGTCATGTGAACTCAATGTGCAGTGTTGTGTTTTGAAGGGGTTTTGGATATATCGGATGCCCCGCAGAGTTTTTATGGGGGTCCCGCTACCCGGATAGCAGGCTGGGGTCAAGGGGGCTAGCAGCTCCCTTGTGGGGTGCATGGCAGCGCCCTGTTAGAAAATTTTTCTAACGGGAACAGTGTGGTGGAGTATGTGTGTGTATGCATATATGTATATTTACATATATATATATATATATATATATATATAAAGGAAAGGGCATCAATAGGATGCGTGGGAGAAGGTGCCAGCGCCTCACGTGAGCGGCACGCGAGCCCTTAGGCGCTTGGGCGCTGGCGCGGGCGCTTTGGGCGCTGACGCGGGCGCTTTGGGCACGAGCGCCCCCACATGTCCGGCATGCGGGCGCTCGGGCGCTGGTGCTAGCTCCCCACGTGCCCGGCACACGAGCACTCGGGTGCTGGAGCTAGCGCCCTACGTGCCCGGCACGCGGGCGCTCAGGCGCTGGCGCTTTGGGCGCTTGGGTGCTAGCGCTTTGGGCGCTAGTGCCTCACGTGCTAAGCACGTGGGCGCTCGGGCGCTGGGCGGCAAAAAGGGACTTGGTCTCTGCACTGGGAGTTGTACTCCCAAAAAGAAATACTTATTATTTTGTGTGTGTGTGTATGTATGTGTGTATATATATATATATATATATATGTATATGTATATATTTAAGGAGTTAAACTCCTAAGATATTTTTGGAGCTGATGAAGGGGCTTCTCCCTTGAGCCCTGGATCTCCTCCAAAGTGGGATTTTCGGAAATGGGTCTCCTTCTTTCTCCTCTGTTGGCCGGATCTTGAAGAACAAGAGGTATGAGATTTAAAAATCTCCCCTTTTTGAGATCTAATGGAAGATCTGGGCTCCCTTTTGTGGGTTTTGTGGTGAAAAACTATTTAGTTTTGGAAAAGGAAGAGTAAAACTCTTAATTTAATTCAAAAGAAGGGAAGAATGTTTTAAAACCTTTTGGAAGGAGAAGCAGGCATAGGAACTCTAGTTTTTGGGAAGAATGAAAAGTCTCTTAGATATTTTCATCATGTTGCCTCTTATAGGCTTGCACATTTACACATAGCCCCTTGAGCTTTAAAAAATGGCATTTGCCCATCCCATGTCTCATGTGCTATTTCTTTTTGCACAAAAACCATGGGCTTTACAAAAATTTGGCTTTATACCCATTTTGCTTACATTCATGCACAAAAAATTACATCAAAATTATTTGTTACATGATTTTTATTTTGGCATAGGGAGGCCGGCCGCGGGGATCGACTTGGGCATGGGCCCACTTGCTTAGGCTTGGGCCCGCTTACTTGGAGTTGACCTTGACTTTGACCCGGTCAACCGGGGTGCAAATTTTGACCCCAACAAAGTGCCCCCCATCAATAAATGCACACCGCGCATATGAGTTGTGTGCTTGAAATTGATGGATCTTGAAGCTGGACTTCGAGGTGGAACATCATTCCAGGGGCGGAGCATCCGTCGGGGAGCATGATTCCCGGGGATCGGAGCATCATTCCGATTTGCAGAGCATAATTCCAGGCTCGAAGTATCATTCCGAAGAGTCGGAGCATAATTCCGATTTGCGGAGCATAATTCCAGGGTCGGAGTATCATTCCAAAGAGTTGGAGCATAATTCCGAGGATCGGAGCATAATTCCGAGGATCGGAGCATAATTCCAGGGATCGGAGGATGATTCCGATGAGCATAACTTCGGGGATCGGAGCATAATTCCGAGGATCGGAGCATCATTCCGAAAAGCGGAGCATGATTCCAGGGATCGAAGCATGATAAGCGGAGCATGATTCCAAAGGGTCGGAGCATAATTCCAATGAGCAGAGCATGATTCCAAAGGGGTCGGAGCGTAATTCCGACGGGGGGCAGACATTCTGACCGAAGCATAATTTCGATGCAGAGGTTGATTCCCAGGCGAAGCATAATTCCGACAGGGAAGGCAGATACTCCGAGGCGAAGCATGATTTCGACACGGGGTACATTCTGAGACGAAGCATGATTCCGGCACAGAGCTTGTTGGCTGACTTGATTCCGAGACGAAGCATAATTCCGACAGGGAAGGCAGATACACTGAGATGAATCATGATTTCGACACGGGGTACATTTTGAGACGAATCATGATTCTGGCGCAGAGCTTGTTGGCTGACTTGATTCCGAGATGAAGCATAATTCCGACAGGGAAGGCAGATACACCGAGGCGAAGCTTGATTTCGACGCGGGGTACCTCTGAGATGAAGTATGATTCCGACGCAGAGCTTGTTGGTCGACTTGATTCCAAGGCGAAGCTTAATTCCGACGGAGAGGTCACTGGTTGATTCCGAGCCAAAGCATAATTCCGACAGGGAAGGCAGATACACCGAGGCGAAGCTTGATTTCGACACGGGGTATACTCTGAGACGAAGCATGATTCCAGCGCAGAGCTTGTTGGTCGACTTGATTCCGAGGCGGAGCATGATTCCGGCAGGGAAGGCAGATACATCGAGGTGAAACTTGATTTCGACTCGGGGTACACTCTGAGACAAAGTATGATTCCGACGAAGAGCTTCTTGGTCAACTTGATTCCGAGGCGGAGCTTAATTCCAACGGGGAGGTCGCTGGTTGATTCCGAGCCGAAGCATAATTCCGACAGGGAAGGCAGATACACCGAGGTGAAGCTTGATTTCGACACGGGATACATTCTGAGACGAAGCATGATTCCGACGCAGAGCTTGTTGGTCGACTTGATTCCGAGGCCCATCATAATTCCGGTAGGGAGGTCGTTGATTGATTCAATTTGGATTGACATCGGCATCGCTACACTGGAATATGGTACCAAGAGCGAATCATCGTTTGCCATAAGAGGATTTGGGGATTTTGGTTTTTGTTTGGCATCAGTATCGCTACACTGGAATATGGTACCAGGAGCGAATCATCATTGCATTGCTTATTAGGAAGCGATGACTTAGGAGACAGGTTTTAGGTCCCTATCCCCTATGACTTTTCAGTTTTATGAGCTGTAAGGGTCCCATAAAAGCATTTTCTCCCTACGCGTCGTAAGGATCCCGTAGGTGTATTTTCTCCTTAGGAGTCGTAGGGACTCCTAAATGTGTTGCTCCTTTATGAGTCGTAAGGATCTCACGCGGGAATTTTCTCCTCACAAAGTCGAGAGAACTTTGCGAGTGCATTTCATCTCTTTTTCACGAGTTTGCGCCCTTTCGGGTTTTCACAAACTCGCCGGCAGTCCTGCTGTTTTTACTCACGGAGCCCTTTCGGGTTTTCATTTGTGCCCATTTTGCTTGTGGAAATACCACCTCTTTTTCTCTTTTTTCTTTTTTTTATGAATCTTCATCGCTGGTGGGACTTCCAATATGGTCTCGCCGGTAAGACTTGGGAGAGATTGGGATCGTTTTACGCCCGTGGATTGTATACAGTTTTGCAGGATGTATGATCCAGACCGTAGGGCCAAAAGAATTTCGGGATTTTTTCGGCGTCTGCATCGCTGTACTGGAATATGGTACCAGGAGCGACCCATCATTCGCCGTCGGGAATTTGAGTTTTGGTTAGCGTCTGCATCGCTGCACTGAAATATGGTACCAGGAGCGACTCATCATTCGCCGTTGGGATATTCAGGAATTGGTTTTTAGATCGGCATCTTCATTGCTGCACTGGAATAATGTCAGGAGCAACTTATCATTTGCCTTTCCCTGTTACGAAGCGATGGCTTAGGAGACAGGTTTAGATCCCTATCACTTAAGGCTTTTCAATTTTATAGGTCGTAAGGGTCCCATAAAAGCATTTTCTCCCTACGAGTTGTAAGGATCCCGTAGGTGCATTTTCTCCTTAGGAGTCGTGAGGACCCCAAGTGTGTTTTTCCTTTGTGAGTCGTAAGGATCCCACGAAGCTTTGTTCTCCTCATGCATCGTGAGGACACATGAGTGGGTCTTCCTAATGGACCATAATTCCAAGGGCGGAGACCGGCCGCTGGACTGGTGGTTGCTGTGGGGCATGGGTATGATGAGAATTATTTGAGCCCGTGGATTGTATAAGGTGGCCAACTTGGGGACCAACCGTAAGGCCGGGAGAATTTTGGGAATTTGGATTTTGGTTGGCGTCTGCATCACTGCACTGGAATATGGTACCATGAGCGACTCATCATTCGCCGTTTTTTTACCGCGATTGCTTTATCATTTCATCTTTTCTTATCGTGAAGGTCGCGATTGCCCTATCATTTCGGCTTTTTATTCGCGGTTGCCCCATCATTTCGGCTTTATTTTTGTTTTTACTCGCTGATTTTTATTGCGAGTTGCCCCATCATTTCGGCTTTATATATATATAATATATATATATATATATATATATATATATATATTGTTTTATTTACACATTTTTACATCCCCAGTTTAACGACTTAAAGGTCGATTGTTCCCAGTTTAATGACGTGGTGGTCGACTGTTTTCAGAGAACGGCAGATGTCTGAGAGAATCAGTTTCACGAAGAACTTCGGTCTCTGTTTGTACGAAATTGGCGGTCTCGGCTTGATTGTTTGTTAACACGCCTTTGGACAGTTCTATCTCCTCTCCTGCCTTGTATTGCTTTTCGACCCAATCTTTGAAGACGAAGCAGTCCTCCATGGCATGACCTATCACTCTGTGATAGGGGCAGTATTTGGGGTCATCGGTCGTATTCGCTTCCTGCGATCTTTTTGACTCTGGCAGTTGTAGACTGTTCCTCAGGGCGTTTTTGAATATTTTATGGATTTTGTCCCTTCTGAAGGAATAGACCTTATCCAGCTTCTCTTTCAGTGGAGATTCTCCTCCCTCTCCGAACACTGGCTTCCGAGGCCGGTTGGCATTAGGCCCGCTCATCCCTAACTTATTTCGGTTAGCCAAAGTGTTGAAAGATTCAGAATCATCGGAGTTTCCGCCTTTGTGATTTTCGTCTTTTCGGTTTCTCCAGGACCTATTGTTATTTTGGGAATCCGAGGAGGACTCCTGCTTTGAGCACTCTAGCATCTGAACTTTCCTGGTTAGCTCTTGGAATGTTTTGAGACCCGCGGTGCATAGAAACGGGGCCATCCAATTGTTGAGATTTCCGACAAGGAGACTGACAGATTGGTCATACTCTATCGGCGGTTCACATTTGACGGAGAGATTGCGCCATCGGGTTATAAAATCCGTGCTGCTTTCATTGTTCTTTGGCCTGGTCCTTATGAGGTCGGCGATGGTGATCATATCGCTGACACTCATGAACCTTTGTCGAAATAAAGATTCCATTTGGACGAAAGTAGTAATGGAGCCATCCGGTATGCTCGCGTACCAGTCAAAAGCGACATCGGTCAGGCTATTAACGAGCTGGCGGAGGAGAAGCACATCATTGCCCCCAGTATTCCCGCTTGAGGCTTTAAAGTGGGCGATGTGCTGATTCGCATTTCCCGTCCCATCGAATCTTCCGAATTTAGGGTTGACATAGCAGCTGGGAAATTCTACCAGATCATACTGAGCAGGATATGTTCTCCCGCTACTGCTAACATCTTTTTGCGCTTCAGCTTCAGCTACCAATGCTTTGACTTTGTTGGCAACCAAATCTATGATTTGATCTTGAGTTAGCGGGCTACTGTCATCGGTAGCCAATACATTTCCCGAGATAGGATGCGACTAACTTTCATGCGGTCCGCCCACTTTTGGATTTGAGGGAATAGGCGTCAGCTGTCTCGGGACACCGTTTCCCGGTTCATGAGCAAAGCCCTGCGCCTGATTGGGCGGCTGAGAGGCAAATTGGGCCGTGAGCTGTAAGACGACGTTTGTCAAGTCGTCAATTTTTTAGTAGAGCTTGGCCTTCTCCTTGTTTTTGCTTCTGAGTTGTTTTCGGAGATCTTGGAGAACTTGTTGCTCCGCGTTCTTAGGACGGAAGATTAGCTCATCTTCGCTTTCCGAGCCCGATTACTCATGAACCGAAGGATCTCTCTGCTTATCAGCCTCACTGGAAGGGTTTTCATTACCTTCCAGAGGAGGCTGGTCTTGGTAAGTGGCATCCATATTCATGCCAGATTGGATTTGAGATGTAGTGGCCCCATCCTTGCTCTTGCTGCTCGTGCCCACCATGTAGACAGTGTGGATAACACATTCAGCCATCCTTTCATCACTGGCAGCCGGTTTCGCGGAGCGGTCCGGGCTTTTGAAATTCATAAATTTTAACATGGCCGGAGCCCTAGCCCTTTTGTTTGCTCTATATCTGAGCCGCTTCTGCCTCAGCTTCTCTGCCTTGAGCACTTGGCAGGCTTCTGCTCTTCGGGAAGCCGCCATAGGCCGAGTGATGGGGAGGCTTAAGAAAACATCCGCCCGCATGTCCGTCGAAGGTATCGCCTGGGCTTGTTCGCGACGTCTGGCAACTTCTTTTGTTCTGACGGCTTTGCACCCTGTTGGGGCCATGGAGAGCTGTTTGAACACCGACTCGCATCTGGGTTGGGGCGCCCTCGAGACCACCACATTTGGCCTCTTGCCTTTCGAGCCCGGTTTGTTAGTTACCGGAGCTTGAAAAGCAGGGACGGCGTTAGCTGACACGAACAGAATAGAGCCAAATGGTAGCGGCGGCTCCTCCCATTGTCACCCGAGACTGGCCAGGAGGACTATCCTGATGTCCATCTTCATCGTGTAGGAAATGGGAGCTGAGTTCATCTTTGGAGACATTGTTGAGAAGTGATTGTTTGAAAACCTGCATGGAAGAGCATTATTTTAATATAAATATAGATATGTATATTGATTGAGTTCGCATGAACGTTTAACCCGAAATATGGGAGGAGAGAAAAGTCCCACCGGGCATGCAAGAATCTGTAGGGTGTTTTTCGTCACCCCATTGAGATGGGAATACGCGCGCACTTGTCAGGCGTACTACAGATTTCCCTGCCTAGGGAAGACGGGGGTTTATTGATCGTGGGGATCCGAATCTATGTGTATGCGTGCATATATGTATACATACATACATACATACATATATATAAAGGAAAGGGCATCCATAGGATGCGTGGGAGAAGGTGCCAGCGCCTTACATGAGAGGCGCGAGAGAGCTTAGGCGCTGGCGCTGGCACTGGCGCTTTGGGCGCTAGCGCCCCCACGTACCCGGCACGCGGGCGCTCGGGCGCTGGCGCTAGCGCTTTGGGCGCTGGCGCCCTATGTGCCCGGCACGCGTGCGCTCGGGAGCTGGCGCTAGCGCTTTGGGCGCTGGCGCCCCACGTGCCCGGCACGCAGGCGCTCAGGCGCTGGCGCTGGCGCTTTGGGCGCTGGCGCCCCATGTTCCCGGCACGCGGGCGCTGGCGCTGGCGCTTTGAGCGCTAGAGCCCCACGTTCCCGGCACGCGGGCGCTCGGGCGCTGGCGCTAGCGCTTCAGGCGCTGGCACGAGCGCTTCGGGCGCTAGCGCCCCACGTGCCCGGCACGCGGGCGCTCGGGCACTAGCGCTTTGGGCGCTCGGGCACTAGCGCTTTGGGCGCTAGCGCCTCACGTGCCAAGTGTTTCCCCCAATCAGAGCAAACCTCTGTTCAAATTTTGAAATTTGAAATGAAGCAGCGCTTCATAAAAGCGCTAGAGCCAGGAGCGCCAACACTAAGAGTCAAAGACTCTGAGGCAGCGCTCACGTGCAAAGCACGAGAGCGCTCGCGCCAAGAGCGCCAGCGCTAAGAGTCAAAGACTCTGAGACAGCGCTCACGTGCAAAGCACGAGAGCGCTAGCGCCAAGTGCCCCAACGGTAAGGGTCAAACACTCTGAGGCAGCGCTTATGTGCAAAGCACGAGAGCGCTGACGCTAAGTGCGTTCGCACCAAGAGTCAAAGACACTGATGCAGCGCTCACGTGCAAAGCACGAAAGCGCTAGTGTTGGAACTAAAATTTTCCCCACCCTTGGATCAATGATCCAACAAAGATGATTAAAAATCATCAAAAAGAAAGTTCTGTTGAGGAAATACTCCTCAAATCTTTCCAAACAGGAAAAATTGTCCTCTGAAAATCGGAGCACCGTCGGATCAAAAATTCAATAGTGATTAAAAATCACCAAGATACAGAATAAGTTTTGTATGGGAAAATATTTTCCCAATCTTGTTAAAAACAAGAAGATTGCCTTCTGTAAAACAGAAGCCCTTGGATCAAAAATCCAACGGTGGGAAACATCCCCGATTCGATCAGAGGAAAGATTTCCTTAACTGATTCAACAAATCAGCCTCCCCTATATAAAGGCCCCAAGACTTCAAGTCGAAAAGAGAGAAACCCCCCATAAACTTCAAAAAGAAAAATAGAAGAGCAAGCTCTGAAAAGAAGAATTTCTTCAAGATAAATAAAACAGAGAGATCAAAGCATCTCATAAAAAAAGAAGAACTTAGTTCTTTTTCTAAATCATAGATGTACAAAGACAGAAGTCTTTCATAAGAGTAGGAGAGATTGGAACATCTCATCATAAAAAGGAAGGAGAAGAACTTAGTTCTCTTTAGATCACAGATCTATAAGATAAAGACAAAGTCTTTCACAAAAATAGAAGAGATCATAGCATCTCCTATTAAAATAAGAACTTAGTTTTTAGATCCACGAGACAAAGTCCCTTATAAACGAGAATTTAATTCTCAGAGCACAGAATTAATCAAGAGCGCTTTGCACTCATTGGCTAGCGCTCAGCGCCAAGCGCGCCACGTGCTCCTTACGTGGGCACTACTTAATAAAGAGCGCTCTGCACTCCAAGTCTGGCGCTCAGCGCCAAGCGCGCCACGTGCTCCTCACATGTGCGCTATTTCATAAGAAGCGTCTTAGCGCTCCAAGTCTGGCGCTCAGCACCACGTGCTCCTCACGTGTGCGCTATTTTATAAGAAACGTCTTAGCGCTTCAGGTCTGGCGCTCAGCGCCACGTGCTCCTCACGTGTGCGCTATTTCATAAGAAGCGCCTCAGCGCTCCAAGTCTGGTGCTCAACGCCAAGTGCTCTGTACATAAAGTCTCTGTACATAAAGCGCTTTGCACTACAAAGAGTGTTCAACACTCAATAAAAGACAAAAGAAGAAAGGGTTTCAGAACCCAAAATTAATGCTCTGCATTATTGAACAAAAAAGAGCCTGAGCCTAAACAAATGTTAACATTTTATTCAAAAATGAATGGACTGAGTCCAAATAAGTGTTCAAACACTTTAACTGAATGGGTTGAGCCCAAGTAAGCCATAAATCCCACAATTCAGATTAACTGAGCCCATGTGCTCCCAATATTTTTAATTGGTCTTAGTCCCAAACCTGACTATAGATCCCCCAACCAACATTGGTTCAAAGGTACATCTCTTTATTCCTATGATATGTGTCATTGTAATTCTTCAACGTCTTCAGAGAGGTGACGGGTCCCGACAACGAGACACTCCATAGACTATGATGTCCTTAAACTTATGGACCGCAACGTCCCTAAACTAAACCCCACAGACTATGACGTCTTTAAACTCCATGGACTATGATGTCCTTAAACTTCATGGACTATGATGTCCTTAAACCCAATGGACCGCAGCGTCCCTAAACTAAAACTATAAAGCCTAAATGCCCTGTCATCGGATCTAAATGATTCCGAACCCCCGTTGAGTAGATCTTAGTCTAAAATTAGACTAACGTATTCTTAACAAATGTTTAAGTAGATCTTAATCTCAATGAGATTAACGATCCTTAAACCCAACCCAAACCCAAATCTAAGAAAATATGGATTTGGACTAATCCACACCCTACGGGCGACAACATAAATTAGTCTCCGTATACAATCCACGGGCAACCAAAAATAAAATAAACACACACGACACGAAGTGACCATCTGGAGAAGGAGAAAGTTGTTACCGCGATGCGGTAGCATAATTAACTGCAGGGGCTTGCGCCTGCAGGGAAGAGCGTCCCCACAATCAAAAACCCCTCAAATGAGAGGGAATCTGATGAAGTCTGCTACAACGGCCGCATCTGTCTAAACCTCCGATACACGGTGCCATAAATCAACTCGGCATCTTCGGAGAGGTGGACGGATAAAACCAAATAGCATCTGCCCCCAAATTCAGGCAAGACGAACCTACGCGGTCTCATCTCCCGTTTTCAGCGGTGAACAGATTCTGGCATGTCCGGTGGGTCCTTTTCTTCTTTCCACTCCATACATCGTGTGTAGTGTTCGCGAATGAATCATGGTATGATATGATTGCCCCTGGATTCGAGGTACTAAGATTTGGTGTCTTGCTCCCGTGCAGAGAAAACGGCTTCCAACTGCACTAGCTGCAACAACAACCCCCATTCCGTCCTCGCCGGAGGAGTGACTTATGGGCCCCAAGCGGCCTCTATCTTTTCCATGCCAGTGGAACATGTGACTCGGGCCACCACTGGACTGTTCTTCGGGACCATGCTCCCACCAACAAGCTTTATCACCCCAGTGCCATCGCAAAAAAATCCAAAGAAGTCGGTCTTTGATCGGCTTGCAACTATTACGGCCCCTCTCAACGGGTCGCCCAAATCCAATGCCTCAATCTTTAACAGACTGGGCCAAAACTCCAATGGGTTCATGAAGAAGCCCGCGATCCTGAGCGGGTGTTCATATCATAATATTGCATTTTATATTCCCTATTCTTATTCATTTTATAAATAAACAGGTGCTTTTGACGCATGTCTGCCACATATTACAGGTTACAGGTTCTTGGAGCGAAAACGGTGAAAAAGACAAAAGATGATACAAAAGAGAGACTTTTGACCCACAAGTAGAAGGATCCTAGTCAAGCCTAGACGAAGAACAATTCATAATTGTACAAGGCAACGCATGATCCAAAATGTCAAAGGAAACAGTTAAAAGACCACTACAAGTTTCACTGAAAAGATCTGGAGAAAACCCAGAAGCCAAATGGAGAAAAGAAATAGAGAAATAGAAAGCCCAAAGCATCAAGAAGCAGGCCACAAAATTTGATCCAGTGATCTCATCAATGTGCCGCGAAATCGCGGCCCTACCCCCACCAATGTCGCGGTTCCGCGGCCATCTGATGCACGTGTCGGTGCAGATTTCTCCTGGCGGTGCGTCGGTGCTTTTGTTGGGATTTTTCGGGGGTATATCTGTAATAGCACATATGCGAGCAATTGTAACCCTAATTTTCCCATTCCCTATAAAAATGTATTCTAAAGATTGTATTAAAGATGCCTCCTTTTAATAATAAAATTTTAGAATTCTTTTGGAGAGCATCGGTGCCTCTTTTCAATTCATGAATTCAGATCTGACAACCCTGCGTTGATGTTTGGAGAGAGCCATCTGTAAGTAGTTTTATTTAACTGCTCTAGTTTAGATTTTAATTCTTTGCCCTAGGTAGATTTAATTCCTTGCCTTGGATAATTGTTTAGATGTTAGCTTTGGGGAAGGCTTTTGAGAGATGAGATCTCTCATCCCTTTCTTGCCCATTATATATTTTCAATAGGACTCCATGCATACACGCACACACCGCGCTCTACGGCACCCTATCCCTCGAGGTAGCGGTGATACCGTAGTATAAAGGCCCGGTTGTGCGCGTTTTCCATGGGTAAGGATCTCTAAAGGAAAGACAAGAACCTAGAGGAAGGAACACCTTCCCGAATGGATCTAATCCCCTTTATTAATAATTACCATAACTCCTTATAGATCTTCATTTGGGTACAGAAAGCGTTGAGATTTACTTGCATTTCCAAACAATCCCTAAACCTAACCCTAGCAAGATTTAGATCTAGATTAATTTAGTTTATAGATAGATCTAGTTTTTAGATTTAATAATCAATCCGAACGCCCTTCGGAATTAACTCGTAAGAGCGACTAGGAAATTCACAACATCCCTGTGGACCGACCCGTACTCACCGTCTAGCTGCAAAGCGACGCCGTTCTTGATTGCGGTAATAGATAGTTTTTGAGATTAATCAGCGGGTTATCCCAAAACGGATAGCCATCCCTGTTCCAATAAATGAAATCGTCGGAGAGGCTTCTCCTGCTAAGGGGTCAGTCTTCACAAGACTGGCCGTGCCAACTCCCGCTCCAGGCAAAGTCACCAAAGTCGTTACCCCTGCTCAAAAGTCTGCCTTCGACAGGTTGACCATCCCCTCTCAACGGACGTCAGTCTTTGACAGGCTGACACCAACAGCGGTCTCTCATCAAAGCATGAAGCATGATGCAGCTACCCCAACAGCAGAGGTGGTCCCAGCCGCTCGACATGCTCGATGTCTCTACTAGCGCCGAGTGAGGAAAGCTGGTGGTAGTTCCCCTTATAGACTTACCCCACCAGCTCCAACGATGGAAGTTGATGTTGCTGTTCCAACTGGGAACAGCTTTGAATCACTTAACAGGGTACACAGGAATTCGCAAACTGCCATGCTGAAAAAGTCTCCTCCGCCTGCTGAAAAGATCACAAAGGCAAAGACGGAGCAGCACCCTCAGCGGCTATCCTCTAAAATCCATAGGGTCTGGCGAAGGGTCCAAGACTCTGTGATTAACCAAGACTACTCCCCCTAACCAAGGAAAATGAAGGTTCGGCAAGAGAAGGACCATCCTGTCGTACACAGAAGGTATCATCTACTTGGGTGCCCGCTGCAACAGCCCCCTCGACTTCGACCGCCCACAAAAGAAGAAGGCCGGAGAAAATCCCCATGTCCACGACAAAGCTCAGAGGCACCGAATCCAAACGCCCCAAGTCTGGAAGCATGGTGGTGCACACCATTTACATGGCTTCCGGGATAGAGGATAGCTGAATCTCCATGGGCCATCAACTACTCACGCAGTCAGTAACTAAGGCTCAGGAGCAATAACAACAAAAGCTCCAAGAGATGCTGACAGCCATGGCCGCGCTCACTGGGCCAAAAGAAAGCCTGGAAATATCGTCGAAGCAGCGTCAGGAACAGGAAACTGATGCCGAATTCCTCCAAAGAATGCTCGAGAGGAAAGACAAAGAGGCCGCGGAACAAGCGGCCAATATAAAATAAATGGCGCTTTTATTCCAAGATATGGTCGGAATGATGATACAGCCGGATCCTCCAGCTGAAGACCCTCCGATTGTCCTTGAAGACGACAGAGGGGAGACATCGAACCCTCTTCTTGCTTGTTCAGCAGCCAAGGAGGAGACCATCTCCAAAGCCGCCCTTGACGACTATATAGCTCAACAAATATGAGCTCATCAGGCGAGCCAAGCGGTTGGCCAAATCTTCAAGACTGGATGACCCTATCCGGGTTGATACGACCAAATAAAGTACCCGCCGGGATACACGATCCCTAAGTTCCACGTGTATAAAGGGACGGGTAATCCACACCAGCACGTTGCTCAATTCAGAGCCCTGTGCGGTAATACAGGGGGTGACGACAAACTGCTGCTTTGCCAGTTTGTTGGCAGCTTTTCAAAGACAGCGTTTGAATGGTACTCTGAGCTCCCGAATGACTCCGTTAAGACATTTGCAGAAATGGAGCTACTGTTTACACAATGGTTCGCAAGCGCCAGCGAACACACCCCAATCACGGTGTTGATCAATACCAGGGTAAAGCCGGGAGAAACATGGGTTCAGTATGCAATCCGGTGGCGGAACCTATGGTCGAAATACGAACAACGCATCGAAGAAGCTCCTGCAGTAGGCATGTTCGTGGGTACCCTCGATCCCCAGGCAACCATATCCCAGTTCATGATGTTTTTCAAGCCGACTACCTTCCAGGCCTTGATTGACAAGCTAGCCCAAATGGATCAAATTGGCCATAGACCGTCTTCCTTGAAAATGGAACCTCAAAACGAAAAAGGGAAAGGGAAAGCGACCTTCGTCGCCAATGCTCAGCAGCAGCCCAGCGGCCTAAAACCAGCTGATTGCCAAAACAATAGACAGCGATTCTTCAACGAGAAGCTAAAACGCCCTTATTCGTTTTCCCGGGATAAAACGAGGAGACTGTTCGAGCTGGCGGTGCGCAACAGGCTTATCAATCTTCCAGATCCAAGACGTCCACTATAGCCCAACGACACCAATAATCCTAATTACTGCCCCTACCACCGAGCAGTAGGTCATCCAATCGAAGATTGCTTCGTCTTCAAAGGCTGGATTGAGGACCAATACCAACAGGGCAAATTCGCGTTGTCTGAGAATTGAAAGGTAAGACCGCCCCAGCCATACGCTCCTAAAAAGGTGGACACGCCGGGGGCATCGTGCTCTTTTATAGAAGAAGCTCCATAGGGGGTTACTATTTCAGCCAAAACGAAAAGAATGCTGAAAGATCTTCAAGCATATCCGGCGATTAAGTGGAAGAGCCCGTTGGAACCCAAGATTATTGAGGGGATGCTGAAGCCGCGCCCAACGCTGAAAGTTGGTGAAGGTAGACAAAACGTTCAGGCCAAGCCTCCAAAGTCTTTAAAGAAAAAGAAGAAGGCCAAGAAACCCGTCCAACCCAAAGACAGCCGTACAGGTCTGCAGAAATATATCGATGCACTGGAAGAATATAACCAGAAGGCTCGGACCCCAATCACGTTGGATGAATTCTTTAAGCATGTTCTTGAGAATGAAGCCGATGAAGCTGATGAAGGAGACAATTCTTCAGAAGAGCCCGAGGATTACGTGGTAAGCTACCACATGATCTCTCACTCATCAATAAAGGGTAAAGAAGGTCCCGATACAGAGAAACTGGGGGCAAATCCAGAACCAGAACCAAAATCCCTGGAGCCATCGGACGAATTGATTGACATACTGCTAAGCGAAGCTCTTCAGAAAAGCAAATCTGACCGAGAGCGTGAAACGGCCATATATGAAAGGGCCAAACGTTGGCGTCGCGTTGAAGAAGCTCTGGTATTAAGAAGTCATAGAATACCCCAACCGGATAGAAGTACTTCTGCCGCTAGCAAAAGCAGGTTTAAGACAAGGAAGCAGTTCGCCAAAGCCCTGTCGATGGGAATGAAGTTGCCACCTTTCAAAGAAGACACTTTAGAAAATACATTCCCTGACGAACTAGATGCACATTCAAACTACTGCTTATACCATCGAAGGATCGCACACCCTACCGAGGAATACATGGCCTTTAAAAATTGGTGGCAGGGATACGATGCTCATTGACAGCATTTCAAGCGGATGAAGCGCAAAACTCGTCGAGAGCAGAGAAGCACGACAGAGAAGCGCAAAAGAACTACCGGCGACTGTCACATGATTAATTCTAGGGACTCGCAATTCCTCACCTTCGGGAGCGATTCTGATGAAGAAATAGCCCTTAGCCCTCTCTTCAAGGAATCCATCTCCGAAACAGAAGAGGTGAAGACCTGTGAGAATATTCAGTTGCGTAATCGCACGTTACCCGAAAAGAATCTCGGACCCACAAGCAAGGGAGCGAACAAAAAAGATAAGGGAAAAAAAGCCCCTGAAGAAATCGCCCTCAATGATCGAGTCGTCGAAGAGCTGGCAGCCAAGAACCCGCCAAAGAAAAACAAGGTGGATTACAACGTTCTGGCACACCTGACGAAGATACCCTCGCAGCTAAGCATTCTCGATGCCCTTCTGCTATCTAAATAGGCGAGAGATTCGTTGATCAAGGCACTACAAGAGCCCGAGCAGTTTCAAGCCTCCCTTGCCGAAGAAAAGATGAAGGACGGGCTGGAAGAAGTGCACACAGCTGACATCACTTTCGACGATGAAGATCTTCTCCTCGGACCGTGTGAGCACAACCGTCCCCTATATATCTCCGGGTATTGCCATGACATCAAGATAGGGAAGATCCTAGTTGACAATGGGTCCTCAGTCAATCTCCTAAATGTGAGGGTGCTAAAAGAAATCTGCATGAGAGTCCAGCACCTCGCTCGGGATAAAATCACCATCTCCGGGTTCGACTCCCAGTCATCACGGACGCTCGGGTCTGTGGTACTGACGTTACGCTTTGGGCTGCTCGTCACTGACATCAAGTTTCATGTCATTGACGCTAAGACTTGCTGCAACGCTTTGCTCGGCAAGCCTTGGTTACACGAATACAACATCATCCCTTCTACACAATATCAGTGTATGAAGTACTTCAAAGATGGTCTTGAGTATACCGTGACAGGGGAGCTGAACCTATTCTCTGTGAATAAAGTCCGAAAGTACGAAGATGCAAAGTACTGCTTACCAGACTTTGAAGACACGGAAAGATGCCATAAGCCGGAGAATAAGCAGAAAGCTATCACCACTATTCCAGTCTTCGGGAGTGATACCGAGGAGGAAGAAGAGATAGTCTATTCAGGACTGCCCCAATGCAGCAAGCCGGGACCATATATCCCTATTCTGGTCTTCGGCAGTGACTCTGAAGACGAAGTCAACACAGTGTTCTCGGTCCGTCCATCGGTGCAATCCCGCACTGGAGATGATCAGAGTTTGCAGATTGCTATGGTTCCACGGCAGCACTACAGGGAGCTTGATGCGCTTAAGACATATAGTGTGCAAGAGCTGCAGACGTTCTTCGTCCCTCCCAGGCGAAGAGATGAAAAGGCGATCCTCTTTTATCGATCCGCGGAAACCAAAGTGGAGAAAGAAATCTGGCAGGGTGCCGATTTGGCACTTGACAGGCCCAAGCCCATCCGTCTGCCCAGATACTATACAGAAGGATTAAAAAGGCTGTTGAGGCGGCAAGGCGTACCCTTCAAACAGACTACTCGACAAGCTCAGTTCTACAACAGGATTTAGAACATCCCTGGAACTCAGCGAAAATTGCCCAACGGAAAAATGGAAACGATCAGGCTCGGATATGTCCAATCCAAGAAACGGGAGTGATTCCACGACTGCTACGTTATACATGACTTCGATGAAGAAGGAGATGCTCTTTTAAAAGACACCGACGATGAACCAGAACGAGGCCCTGCTATAAAAATGCTGAATCCGTTGTTTGAAGAACAGATGGACAAGCTAGTACGGGAAGCGAGTCAAAAGGTTCGGAACGATCACAACCGCGAAATGGCCATCTGTGAGAAAGCCAGAACGCAGCGCCTCCTCCAGCAGGCTACGCGGGATGACTATGCCCTTCACCGTCAGCTCACCATGCATTCCCAAGGCAAGAAAAAGGCCCAACACGAACGCAAAAACAAGTTAAAGAACGGAGAAAACGTTCGACTACGGCAAAACGAGTCCAAGAAGCCTCGCGATCGAGAAAAAGCCGACCGGAATCCATCGCGGATGAAGAAGATGGATCGGGAATATTCCTTCCCTCAAGACAAGACAAGGAAGATATTCGACCTCGTCGTGAAAAATCAGATGATTACCCACCCGGAGTCCAAGCGCCCTGAACAAGCAGGTGAGGTTCATCACCCAGACTATTGCTCCTATCACCGAGCGATAGGACATCCTCTTGAAGACTGCTTCACCTTCAAAAACAGGGTTGAGGACCAGTATCAACTAGGCAGGTTCGCTCTATCCAGCAGTTGGAGGGTAACCCCACCACAGAAGCATGTACCGAAAGCCACGTACACAGTGAGAGTAGAACCGGATCAACATCAGTCTTGGAAACGATCTCGTACCTGTCACATGATAACGCTGTCAGAAGACGGAGTGCCCGAGAATATGGATGACCTCTCCTGGTGCTTCGAAAATGAGGATGAAGAGGAATTGATCTCAGAATTTCCACCGACGCCAAAAAAGTTGGAAGATGGGATACACACCACTGCGGACAACCTGAGAAAAATCGACTTGGGGACGACAAATGACCCGCGGCCAACGTTCGTCAGTGAGCTGCTGTCTGAGAAACAAGTGGCTATGCTAAAAGACGTGCTCATGCAGTATAAAGACTACTTCGCATGGAACTATTCTGAGATGCCGGGGCTAGATCCAGAGATAGCTGTGCATAAATTGGCGATATCTCCGGACGTCAAGCCAGTCAAGCAAGCACCAAGAAGAATACGGCTCGAACTTGAAATGAGCATCAACGCCGAAGTCAAGAAGTTAATCGACTCCGGCTTCATCCAAGAATTTCAGTACCCTGATTGGATCGCCAATATCGTCCCAGTGATGAAGAAGAATGGGACGGTGCGCATCTGCGTAGACTTTCGGGACCTCAACAAAGCTTGTCCGAAGGATGACTTTCCCGTACCGGTTACCGAGCTGATGATAGACAATACGTCCACTCACGAAGTCTTCTCCTTCATGGACGGCTCATCAGGGTACAATCAAATAAAGATGCATCCTGAAGACCAGAAGCATACCGCTTTCTGGACTCCTCTGGGCATTTCTGCTACAAAGTGATGCCTTTCGGTCTAAAGAACGCCAGCGCTACCTACCAGAGGGCCATGACGATGATCTTCGATGACCTCCTACATGAGATTGTCGAATGTTACATCAACAACCTCGTAGTGAAAAGCAAATCGCACGAGGAACACTGGGAGCATTTGAAAATAGTGTTCCAACGTCTTCGTAAATACAACCTGAAGATGAACCCTCTGAAATGCGCGTTCGGGGTTTCCTCGGGAAAATTCCTAGGATTCATCATACGATACTGGAGCATCGAGATAGATCCATCGAAGATCAAGGCGATTATGGAAATGCCTGCTCCAAGGACTCTCAAGCAATTTCGGTCTCTTCAAGGAAAGCTCGCATATATCCGGTGGTTCATAGCCAATCTTTCCGGCAAATGCCGCCCCTATAGCCATTTAATGATGAAGGGAACCCCGTTCGTTTGGGATCGCAAATGCCAAAATGCACTGGACGAAATCAAGCAATACCTGCAGAATCTGCCGGTGCTGACCGCTCCAGTCCAGGGAAAACCCCTCATCCTGTACATGACCGCCCTTGAAGGTTCTTTAGGCACGTTATGGGCACAGAAGAACGACTAAGGGAAAGAGAGAGCCCTCTACTATTTGAGTCGAGTTCTACTGGGGGCAAAAAACAGCTACTCCCCCATCGAAAAACACTGCATGGCGTTAATCTTCGCGATAACGAAGCTTTGGCACTATGCTTTGGCGCATGAGGTCCATCTCATATCAAAAGTGGATCCTCTCAAATATTTGATGTCAAGAGCCATGCTAACGGGACAGCTCGCTAAATGGGCCCTCCTCTTAATGGAATTCTCGATAACATATTGACCGCTCAAGGCAGTGAAGGGCCAGGCCATCGCCGACTTCCTCGCTGAGCATCCAATACCTGCCGATTCACCCCTAAACTATGAATCGCCAGACGAACACGCGTTTGACACGATCGACGGGGAGGAAGGAGGGAGTGATACCCGGTGGGAACTATATTTCGACGGGGCATCTTCCATGAAGAAGCTAAAGCACAGCTCCCCCATAATCAAGTCTGGGATAGACCTCATCTTCGTGACTCCATAAGGAGGGATAATGCGCTTTGCTTTTTCCTTAACAGAACCAAGGACAAATAATGAAGCATAATATGAGGCTTTGATAGTGGGCCTTGAGATCGCTGTCGACATGGGAATCGAAAACCTCCTCATATACGGAGACTCCCAGTTGGTCGTTAGTTAAGTAAACAGGAACTATCAAACGTGCAAACCAGAGTTGGTGAAGTATGGAGAGAGAGTACAACAATTGCTGACTCAAATTCCTTCCTACGTTCTGGAAAGCATACCGCGTACGGAAAATAGAAAAGCGGATGCGTTAGCTAAACTCGCTAAAGAACTGGCTAACGAAAACCTCGATGATGTAAGGATCGTTGTGCAAAGCCGTCGAGTTCTAGCACCGGCAGAAATATCTTTGGAGTCGTCCGAATAAAAAGGAGCGACCAGGCAAACGACCCTATAAATAAAAACCTAAGAAAAGACTAAGGATTGGAGAGAAGTCTTTATAGACTACTTTAAATCCCATCAAACACCTGAAGATGCGTCATTAAGACATCAGCTCATTAAACGAGCTCTGTCTTTCACCTTCGTCATGACACGCTGTATAAGAGATTGTTCGACTCTCTATGGCTGAGATGCCTGGGACCGGAAGAAGCAAGGAGAGTCGTCCAAGAAACTCACGATGGACTCTGCAGTCTCATCAAGCCGGGCCAAAGATGAAGCTGAAGATCAAAAGGATGGACTACTATTGGCCCACGATGATTCAGGGCTGTCTCGAATACGCGAAACAATGCCACTCGTACCAAATTCATGGGGACTTCATCCACCAGCATCCAAACCCGCTATACCCAACAGTGGCTAGTTGGTCGTTCGAAATGTGGGGAACCGACATAATTGGGCCTATAAAGCCAGCATCGTCCAAAGGACATCGGTTCATACTGGCGACAACTGATTACTTCTCCAAGTAGGCAGAAGCAGTACCGCTAAGAGAAGTGAAGACAGAGAATATCCTCCATTTCTTCAAGACACACGTCATCTATCGGTTCAACACTCCGTGACGGATTATCTCCGATAACGGGCCAGCCTACAAAAGTCACAAAATCAGCCGCTTCGCACAGCAGCATAATATAGACCGGAGATACTCTTCGGTCTATAATCTCCGAGCTAATGGTCTAGCTGAGGCTTTCAATAAGACCTTTACGAAGATCATAAAAAAGACGGTGTCCAGAAACAGAAATGATTGGCATGAGAGACTGCATGAAGCTCTCTGGGCTTATCAGACTGCGTTCAAAACGGCCACGAATACAACGCCATATGCGTTGGTATTCGGCACAGAAGCAGTACTCCCTTTGGAAATAGAGCTACCCTCACTACGAGTGGTGGTTCATTATGAGCTGACAGATGAAGAGAATGCTCATCTCCAGCTCGATGCCCTCGATGCCCTTGATGAAACCCGTCTCATGGTGCAACAAAACATAGAAGCTTACAAAGCAAAGATGACGCGCTCAAACGAAAGATTGACTAGACCGAGGACATTTCGCCAAGGAGAACTCGTGCTAGTGGTCAAGAGACCTATGATCCCTAACCGTGCCAAACGAGGGAAATTCGATCTGAACTATGAGGGCTCGTACATCATAGACAAAGTCTACCAAGGTGGGGCTTACTTGCTCGTGGATATGCATGGCGAAAGACCTTTCAGGCCAATAAACGGCCGGTTCTTCAAAAAATACTACGCCTGACGAGTCATGGCCTAGGTCAACGATAGATGACGACGCCTATGTCCGCTCGCTATTTTCCCAAGCCCAAACTCTATAAGTAGTATCCGGCGAAATCTCGCCTCAAAAACGTGCGATGGACCGAAACGTCCCTAAACTAATAATGGACCGAAACGTCCCTAAACTAATAGCGGACCTAGATGTCTTAAAACTAACAAAGGACCGAAATGTCCTAAAACTAACTACTGACCGAAACGTTTTTAAACTACTACAAACCTGCAGCATCCTTAGGATGACGTATAAAAAAAACGGTATGTCCATAAGCAAAATGGGCATGGATGAAAACCCGAAAGGGCTCCGTGAGTAAAAACAGCAGGGCTACTGGCGAGTTTGTGAAAACCCAAAAGGGCACAGACTCGTAAAAAAAAAGGTACGTCCACAAGCAAAATGGGCATGAATGAAAACCCGAAAGGACTCCGTGAGTAAAAACAGCAGGGCTACCGGTGAGTTTGTGAAAACCCGAACGGGCGCAATCTCGTTAAAAGACACTTGCAAGGTCCTATCGACCTTGTAAGGAGAAAACTACCTGCGTGAGATCCTTACGACTCACAAAGGATCAACACACTTAGGGATCCCCACGATTCCTAAAGAGAAATTACACTTACAAGATCCTCACGACTCGTAAGGAGAACCCTCTTATGAGATCCTCACGGCTCATAAGATTCAAAAGCCTTAAGCTACAGGGATCTGAACCTGTTCTTAAGCCATCACCTTTTTCAGATTACCCTACAAGCGGTTCAATACTTACCCTTGTATACAATCCACGGGCACAAATAATCATTTCCTTGCCGAGTCCCACCAACGACGATGAGTGCCCTCATTTGATGAACAAACACTTATAAGCCCTCTCGATTTACAAGGAGAAAACACTCTTGCAAGATCCTTACGACTTACAAGAGAACATACACTTAGGAATCCTCACGATTCCTAAGGAGAAAAGACACCTATGAGATCCTCACGACTCGTAGGGAGAAACATCTTTATGAGACCCTTACGGCTCATGAAGTCAAAAGCCTTAGTCGACAGGATCTTAACCCTGTTTGCTAAGCCATCTTTTTTTGAACCGACAAAGGCAGATGATGATTCACTCCTGGCAACATCCCAATTGTAGCAATGCTGATGTCTAAATCGGTATCAAATTTCAAGTCCTTTCATAGCAAATGATGAGTCGCTCCTGGCAACATTCCAGTCACAACGATACTGATGCAAGATTGGTATCAGACCATGAGTTCCATACTCGAAAAAAAATACATATGAAATAGCCGAAATGTTTAGGCAACTCGCAATAAAAATTAGCGAATAAAATATATGCATACAAAAATAGCCGAAATGATTGGGCAACTCACAATAAAAAACAGCAAGTAAAAAGGAAAAGACAGCCGAAATGATTGGGCACCGCGAAAAATAGCCGAAATGATCGAGCAATCGTGACTTTCGCGATACAAAAAGCTGAAATGATAGAGCATCGTGGAAAGAAATAAAAAAATGAAATGAAACTTTTTGCCCTGCAGGCCATACTGACCCTTGTATACAATCCATGGGCATAAACGAAAAGGGAACCACATGTCCCAACAAACTCTATCAAAGGGAGAGCTAGGTCTCAGCGGCAATATCTGCATCCCAGAATACCAACAACAACGTTCTTTCTCAGTGGCAATATCTGCATCCCAGAATGCCAACAACAACGTTCTTCCTCATGCCAGCAGGGCACGGACGTGACACCATCAAGCGGAGCCACGGCAAAGTCCCCGGTCCTAGGACTCTACGGTTCACAAATAACCTGGAGTCAACCCCATGTCAACCCTGACCTCCTTATCATCAAGCAACGCTTCGACTCAGATACATGTCAACCTCTGACCTCCTTGTCGTCAAGCAACGCTTCGACACGGATACATGTTAACTCCTGACTTCCTTGTCGTAAAGCAACGCTTCGAATCGGATACATATCAACCTTCTGACCTCTTTGTCGTCAAGTAACGCTTCGACTCGGATACATGTCAACTCTTGACCTCCTTATCGTAAAGAAATGCTTCGACACAGATATATGTCAACTCCTGACCTTCTTGTCGTAAAGCAACGCTTCGACTTGGATACATGTCAACCTCTGACCTCCTTGTCGTCAAGCAACGCTTCGACTTGGATACATGTCAACTCCTGACCTCCTTGTCGTCAAGCAACGCTTCGACACGGATACATGTTAACCCCTGACCTCCTTGTCATAAAGCAACGCTTCGATTCGGATACATGTCAACCTCTAAGCTCCTTGTCGTCAAGCAACGCTTCGACACGGATACATGTTAACTCCTGACCTCCTTGTCGTAAAGCAACGCTTCGACTCGGATACATGTCAACCTTCTGACCTCTTTGTCGTCAAGCAATGCTTCGACTCGGATACATGTCAACTTCTGACCTCCTTGTCATAAAGCAACGCTTCGACACGGATACATGTCAACCCCTGACCTTCCTGTTGTAAAGCAATGCTTCAACACGGATACATGTCAACTCCTGACCTCCTTGTCGTAAAGCAACGCTTCGACTCAGATACATGTCAACCTTCTGACCTCCTTGTCGTCAAGCAACGCTTGTCGTAAAGCAACGCTTTGACACGGATACATGTCAACCCCTGACCTTTTTGTCGTAAAGCAACGCTTCGGCTCGGATACATGTCAACCCCTGAACTCCCTATCGTAAAGCAACGCTTCGACACGGATACATGTCAACCCCTGACCTCCCTGTCGTAAAGCAACGCTTCGACTGGGATACATGTCAACCTCTGACCTTCCTGTCGTCAAGCAACGCTTCGACTCGGATACATGTCAACCCCTAACCTCCCTGTCATAAAGCAATGCTTCGACTCGAGAACCAGTCAACTCATCAACCACTTACGAGTCCTCTCGACTTGTAAGGGAGAAAATTCTCTTGCGACATTCTTACAACTCTCAAGAGAAAGCACACTTAGGAATCCTCACGATTCCTAAGAGAAAATGCACCTGCGAGATCCTCATGACTCGTAGGGAGAAATTTTTTTATGAGACCCTCACGGCTCATAAAGTTGGAAAGTCTCAGGTGGCAGATCCTAACCCTGTCTCCTAACCCATCAATACCCTACAAAGAGTTCAAGATGAACTGTTATCTATCGTCCACAAGTTACACTCGCTGAAATCACATGCCAACAACACAGCAGAGAAAAGAAAGCGATAGTCGGAGATAAAAAAATATGTCCTTTATTCATGAATTCAATTGAATACGAGATACATCATATAAAATAAAAAAATGAAATGAATACATGTTATTCATAAATTACAATCGATACAAAGACGACTATTGAGAAGGAGGCGATTTTAGAAAATCAGCAAGCCGCTCGTGCACTCCTCTCAGCTCCTTTTCATAATCAGCCACCGCGGCCAGCTCCGTTTCGACTTGGGCCCGCTGCCGCAAATAAGATGAAAGTTTCTCGTCGATCTCCCGCTGAGCTACTTCACGACTCTGTGCATCCCGCTCAGTGAGGTCGAGCTTCTGCCTCAACGTCAGCCCGTCAGAAATACATCGTAGGAGGCCCTCAAAGATAGCTTTCAGCTGTGCAGCATTCGCTTCAACCTGGATCTGCAGCCGGGCAGATTCGCCTGAAGCCTCCTCACGTTCCTTCTGCCTCAAGGTCGCCTCTTGTTCAAAATGGCGAAGAAAAGGAACACTCTGTTCAACCCATGCAGCCCGTTGAGAGTTCAGAGCTAATACTTCGGGAGCCGTACGCTTAAGCTCAATTTCATGCAGACAGGCCTCGATCTTCCTGCAATAATTAACCCAAGACTCGACGACGCCTTCGCTATGAAAGTTTACGAGCGTTGCCGGCATGGGATTAACCTCCACGGCAAAATCTGCAGCAGATGCAAGGGCCTCAGCATTAAGATCCTCGACGAATTCGCTCAACATTCCCAGGCTCGACGCGGCACCCCTAGAAGATAGGCGCCTAGCAAAGGGCCCTGCCGGCATTAGGTGACGAGACTCAAAAGGAGCCAGAGTTGACGCGATTGCTGCAAAACAAACTATGGTTAAATGTCGACTCGAAAGATAAAAAAAAGAATGCACGAGCGATGGAGTCTACTATACCGGCTGCGGCAGGTGGCAAAGTTGGGAGTACCAGAGGCGCGATTATTCTCTCGTCTCCTCCTCCAATCTGTAACGCTGTAATCAATTCAAAGAAGAATCAGCAACATGCCTATTCAGAAAAGAAAGAAGGGGACACTATCTGAAGGATATACTCACTGACACCAGCAGGTGAAGTAATCTCCGACTGAAAGGAGAAATGCGGGTCCAGCACCTGATATAGGTGGTCAAAAAGGACTTTTGCAAGGTAGTAACAACACAATGTCAGTACAAAATGTATATTACCCCCAATGAAACCGATAAGTCGCAAACATATACCTTCCAGCACTCCAGACAACACGGGAGAAAGCGACGGAACAACAGCCGTCACGGCGGCGACCAGAGGCACTTCAGATGGCGCAATCTCCGCATTTACTGCACCTACACTCAAAATGAACAAAATGTCATCAGATGGGGTCGAACGGGATCGAAAGATAAAAAGAAAACAGTAACCCTAGATCTACCTGATAGGCCGCCAACTGAAACCGCGGCGAGAGCATCACTGGGCACAGGGGCTCCTTCGCTCTCCACCATCGGAATAGTTTCTGCGCCCGTGGCCTCGTCCCCTGATTCGACAAGGGCCGTCGTGACACTCGCGATGCCCGACGATAGCAAAGAACCACAAGGAGAAAGAGCGGCGGTTAGGGCAGTCCCAGACTCCCCAGAGAGAGTAGCCGCTTCGGGCTCTATGGTCACCGTCTTCTTGCCTGCCGCCTCATCGCGGATACTTGGCCCTGCAAAACATGGTATATCAGAATTTACGAATCGAGTAAAAATGAAAAGACCGGGCTTTACATTACCTTGCGAAAGATTCTGGGTTGCCTCCCGAGCCGCGCGCACGACTTGTCTATGAGCGGTAGACAGAGCAGCTAGAGCATCCTCTGGAGGAATAGAGACAGATGGGGTGGTTGTTGAACCTGCACCCACAGCCAAGCTAGCATCGCGTTCCCTTGCCACGCGCTTTCTGCGCTTCTTGTCGGCCTTCGCAGTGAGAATTGATCTCCTCAAGACCTCCGTCAAAGGTATGCCGTCGTCTGAACCGAGCTCTGGCTCCGGCGCCGCTACGACGTCCATCATCGGCTGCTTTAGCGAGACCCCTTACAGTGGCTTGAGGGTAGCCATGGCTGCGGTAGCCGGCTCTAATGGTGCCACTGCGTCACCACTCGCGATAGGCACTACACTTGGGATATCCCGAGTTGAAGTAGTCCCTGAAACAGAAGGGGAGAATGAATCAGAGCGCGAGTAAAGAAAGAAATAGAGACATAGTGAGCAGAATTTTACCAAGACCCAAAGAAGCCCGAAGCCTCTCTTCCTCTTCAAAAGTTTTAAGGGAAGCCGCAAGAGCCTCTTCGGCGGAGATACCTGTTGAAGAAGAAAGCGTCAGTAAAGGCCTAATAATGGAGAAAGGATAAAATATATATATATATATATATAACTAAGGCATACCTGACTTCGCAATAATGATTAGGGCCGCTTCATCGCGAGCCAGTCGTTCGGAAGCCGCAAGGGCAGCTTGAAGATCGGTATCATCCGCAGCAATAAATAGACCCTCATTGGTCCCATATTCGCTCAAACCCTCGCTGTAAGGAGCATGAGGCTCCTGACCGAATGCGACATCAGCAGCAAACAGCGACTTCTTCTTCTTCTATGAGCGGACGCCGGCGGCCGGAAACAGAAGCTTGCGCTTGGCGGGCAATTTTGGACGACGAGTCCCAATCTCTGTGCCCACGCCAGAATCAGGAGACGCTGCAGCCACCGCTTCTATAGGCATACGAGGTAGGGGCTTCTCAGGCATAGCACGCGGGACCACAACCGCAGCAGCTTCTCTTAAGGGAGGACGAACGATGGTCCGTCGCTTTAATGGAACGGCCGGATTACCCACTGGGACAACACCCTTGCGATCAAGCAATAACTGCTTTTCTTCCCTGATAACGGCACCCATCGTGTGCTGGTACCATGCTACGTATACGTTCAACACCTTCGGGACGCAGCTCGGCTCGCTGATAAAAAATTTAGACCTGGTGTTGAGCCGCATGAAATGGTGCAGCGCACTACGGATACCCTCCTCTGTAGTAGTAGGCTCAGCTAAAAAGGCTTCAAGAAGGACACCATGGTTGTAGCTTGATTGTTGAGCAAAGTGGTGCAGGTTGTATCTCATGAACAGCGCCGCATCGTTCTGCATAAACACCAAAAAGCCCGGCCTGATTGAATATAAGTGAAGAATCTCGCGAGCTTTCAAGGTAGAAACCCCATCTTTAAAGGTGTCCCGCAGCGGTTGCACCTTCTTAGCGGATTCCTTGCCGATAGTCATGACCTTATCGACGAAGGTCATGCCATCCCCGATCGTACGCAGGCGAAGAATCAGACCCCGAGCCTCTCGCTGAGTCGGTTCCAAAGCGGAAGCATCAACCAGCCGCATAACCTGAGGAAAGTTATAACCTTCGTAGAAACAGGGCCTCTTATGAATTCTAAAGGCGCCAAGTATATGCAGCTTGAGCCACGAAGTGAAATAATGCATCGAGAAGTTTACGGGCTGCATTCCCGGTTGAGTGGTATCTGCCGCCAAGCTAAAGCCATGGTACAAATGAGCTAGCCCAGCAATCCCAACGGCAACCTACGTCCCTTCAACCATTCGGTGAGCCGGGTAAAGAACGGACGACCTCATATAGCGAGGGTGCATGGGGAGCGCAAACCAACTTAACCATAAACTAAAGAACCCTAACAAGAATACCTCTTCGTCGATGTCTTGGGCGGCAAGTTCTGCAAAGGGGACGACTGCGGCGTTTGGAAGGAAGAAATTCTTTTGATCTGCTTCCGCTGTCGACCGACTATCCAAGCCAAAACCGAAAGGATCGTCAAGCTTGGAAAACTTCGCACCTTGTTTCGACAAGACTTCCGGGCGAAGAAAACGGGTGATAAAATCCTTAAAGCTGACCCCGTGGCTTCCGGATTCGAGAAACAGGTTCTCGTAAATATTTAACACCTTGATCAAGCTTGGGAATCGGTGCTGAATGACATTCTCTAAGGTCAGACCCATAACTACTGAGCGAGTGGCGAAAATGTACTCGTCGGGAGGTAATATCTCCTCATAATGTTCCCCTCTGACAGGCAAGCCGGAGATCTCCGCGAACTCCTCTAAAGATATTGAAACTTCCCGATCTAATAAGAGGAAGGTGTGAGTTGGAACGTTCCATTGTTCCAAAAAAGCTTTGACCCACCATACAGGGGGCGTAGAATCTGGAAGAGAGAAGCATAAATCTTAGGATACAACCCGAGCTTCAGCAGCTGCAATTTCTTGGCCGATAAGATGTAGCGGGCCCACGGCAAATACTCAGCTGGATGGCGTGGAGTTAGGCCTATCATGTACGACTGTTCCCAAGGGCGCAACTCGCCCTGGCATATACGCCGCCCTAGAGTATCCAAAGCCATCGGTGGCTGTACGGGTATCGCGGCCATAGAGGGCTGAAGGCAATCCTCTGAGGTCCAGTTGACCTCCTCCACGGCATAGTTTACCGGGGGTGTATCAGCATAATGGATCGCCGAAATAGGCTCTGAATGTGCTGCACAAGAAAAGCTATGTCGGCCCCTGATAATTTGATTGCACCACGTCCCCTATAAATGAAGATTCTTTTGCTCCGGGTCGTAATCTTTGATCAATACGAAGACTTCCCTGTCCACAGGTGCTTCAGGGAATCCGCTTTCCGAACGAACGAACGAGAAAGAAGTGTCGAAAGATATAGTACATGCGTGAAAAAGAACAGGAATTAGCCGTCAATACTACAGTTCAAGTTTTGGTACTGGGTACTTTAAATTTGTACCTCACTGCAATGCAGTGCAAGGGGACCAAAAGGGACCCACAAAATCTAGATGACAGTTCATCATTGATGAGACAGTCTCATCATTAATGAGACAGATTCTCATTAAGTAAGAAATCCTAAAAAGATTCTTATTTAATGAGAGGCCCCTCGGGCCAAGGAGTTAATCTCCTTTGAAAGCGGCGCTCTACAACAGAGTGACATCTGTCCACTCTAATCATGAGAGGAATAAAATTCCTTAATTTTTTTTTTAAAAAAGAGCTATGCTCCGTGGAGATGATAGAGTCACCCATAAAAAACCCTAAAAAAGCAAAGGTTTTATTGAATTAAAAATTCCAAGATCTTCAAGATCTATGAGCAAACTCTAGGAGTTCTTCATGGAAGATGAACAGATCTATGATCTGAGAAGAGCAAAGCTCTATTAATGGGTAAAACCCTAAAACATCTTGTAGATCTATGATCTGAAAAGAGCACGGCTCTGTTAATGGGTAAAACCCTAAAAAACTTTTTCTAAGATCTGTGATCTGAGAAGAGTAAAGCTCTGTTAATAAGTTTAATTCTTACCAAAAATTTTGACAGAGTCTTACCTCTAAAGGAGTTTTCTGAGACAGAGAGCTTGGCTCTGAAAGAGAATTAAATTCTCAAGAATAAGAAAACAAGAAGATGAACAGAGGTCATCTCAAAAGGATCAAAGACCCTATTTATAGACGTTGGAAGTCGATCCAACTTCCAAGACAATCTAACGGTGGAGAGGCTGCCATCGCTGCATTCACGTGTGAGCCACGTGAGCGCAACGGTGGGGGGCATTTGTTTTCCCCAATCAGAGCAAAGCTATGTTCAAATTTTGAAATTTGAAATGAGGCAGCGCTTCATAAAAGCTCTAGCGCCATGAGCACCCGCACTAAGAGTTAAAGACTCTGAGACAGCGCTCTCATGCAAAGTACGAGAGCGCTAGAGCCAAGAGCGCCAACACTAAGAGTCAAAGACTCTGACACAGCGCTCACGTGCAAAGTACGAGAACGCTAGCGCCAAGAGCACCAGCACTAAGAATCAAAGACTCTGAGGCAGCGCTCACGTGAAAAGCACGAGAGCGCTAGCGCCAAGTGCGCCGGCGCTAAGAATCAAAGACTCTGAGGCAGCGCTCACGTGCAAAGCACGAGAGCGCTAGCACTAATTGCGCTAGCACCAAGAGTCAAAGACTCTGATGCAGCGCTCACGTGCAAAGCACGAGAGCGCTAGTGTTGGAACTAAAATGTTCATCACCCTTGGATCAAAGATCCAACAAAGATGATTAAAAATCATCAGAAAGAAAGTTCTGTTGAGGAAATACTCCTCAAATCTTTCCAAATAGGAAAGATTGTCCTCTGAAAATCAGAGCACCTTCGGATCAAAGATCCAATGGTGATTAAAAATCACCAAGATACAGAATAAGTTCTGTATGGGAAAATATTTTCCCAATCTTGTTAAAAACAAAAAGATTGCCTTCTGTAAAACAGAACCCCTTGGATCAAAGATCCAACGGTGGGAAACTTCCCCAATTCGATCAGAGGAAAGATTTTCTTAACTGATTCAACAAATCAGCCTCCTCTATATAACGGACCCAAGACTTCAAGTCGAAAAGAGAGGAAACCCCCCCCCCCCATAAACTTCAAAAAGAAAAGAAAAGAGCAAGCTCTGAAAAGAAGAATTTCTTCAAGGTAAATAAAACAGAGAGATCAAAGCATCTCATAAAAAAAGAAAAACTTAGTTCTTTTTCTAGATTATAGATCTACAAAGACAGAAGTCTTTCATAAGAGTAGGAGAGATTAGAACATCTCATCATAAAAAATGAGGGAGAAGAACTTAGTTCTCTTTAGATCACAGATCTATAAGACAAAGACAAAGTCTTTCACAAAAACAGAAGAGATCATAGCATCTCCTATTAAAATAAGAACTTAGTTCTTAGATTCACGAGACAAGGTCTCTTATAAATGAGAATTTAATTCTTAGAGCACAGAATTAATCAAGAGCGTTTTGCACTCATTGGCTAGCGCTCAGCGTCAAGTGCGCCACGCGCTCCTTACGTGGGCGCTACTTAATAAAGAGCGCTCTGCACTCCAAGTCTGGCGCTCAGCGCTAAGCGCGCCACGTGCTCCTCACGTGTGCACTATTTCATAAGAAGCGCCTTAGCGCTCCAAGTCTAGCGCTCAGTACCAAGCGTGCCACGTGCTCCTCACGTGTGCGCTATTTCATAAGAAACGCCTTAGCGCTTCAGGTCTGGCGCTCAGCGCCAAGCGCGCCACGTGCTCCTCACATGTGCGCTATTTCATAAGAAGCGCCTCAGCGCTCCAAGTCTGGCGCTCAACGCCAAGTGCTCTGTACATAAAGGCTCTGTACATAAAGCGCTTTGCGCTACAAAGAGTTTTCAACACTCAATAAAAGACAAAAGAAGAAGGGGTGTCAGAACCCAAAATTAATGCTCTGCATTATTGAACAAAAAAGGGCCTGAGCCCAAACAAATGTTAACATTTTGTTCAAAACTGAATGGATTGAGTCCAAATAAGTGTTCAAATATTTTAACTGAATGGCTGAGCCCAAGTAGGCCATAAATCCCCAAATTAAGATTAACTGAGCCCATGTGCTCCCAATATTTTTAATTGGTCATAGTCCCAAACCTGACTATAGATCCCCCAACCAATATTGGTTCAAGGGTACATCTCTTCATTCCTCTGATATGTGTCGTTGTAATTCTTCAACGTCTTCAAAGAGGTGACGGGTTCCGACAACCAGACACTCCATGGACTATGTTGGATATATGTATGCCCTAGAGGCCATTATGAGATAGTGTATGTACTGATGTGTGTGTGTGTGTGTATTCAGAGGACAGTCTTGCTCGACATAATAGTATGCTATCTGGTTTCACTTTATCATATGTTCACTTGATCATGTTTATATTCATTTGGTACATGTTGGTAAAACCCTAAGGATATTGGCTTGACTACTGGGATTATGATGTGGATCATACTAGTGGGACACCTGTAGTTTATAAGTATATCCTTGAAATGTTCCTAGTCGTAGGTATATCGAGACAGGGTATCGATATTCCAGTGTAGACTAGCGTATACCATTCTTGTTCCATATGATGGGCGATGGATGATCCCATATCCGTATGGTGTGTTGACACCAAAGATTGTATACGGGTGCTCAGTGAGACTGGGTACACTGAACGGACTCACCGAGAACTCCTATGTGGTATTATATCATACGTCGGATAGCAGTTCTCAGGTGACACTGGTACAGGTTAGTCTGTAGACCCGAGATCGCCATAGAGTCTTGTGTGTCCTCCCACTGTACTTTAATCTCCACCCTTCTACGGCTCTATTGAGTCATACAAACAGGTGGATTTTGGGTACAGTCCCGAGGCATATGGAGGCAATGAGCGATAGGAGGGGTTTCGTCTCTCCCGGTATTGGGGATTGATGTTGTGCTGTGCACGATTGGCTATAACAAGAAGTCCCTGGCCAGGGCTGTTACTGATAAGTGTTATCAGTAATTTTCTCGATCTGTTATAGACCATATACCGGCATGACTTATTGAGTTATTGGGGTCGACGATTCCATCCCTGGACTCGATATGCAGAATATCTGACGAAGAGACCGGACTGTACGGTAAGTGTTGCCAGTTGGATTGACAGGAGTTTTGACAGGTTCACTTGTTCTTCTTCTGATCGCTCAATACCTAGGTGGCCGTTACGTTTAGCTGACCGCTTGCGGCTTGTAGATGTTTGATATGATCATCACCTACTGCTGGCGTATTGACGAGTCTTAGAGTCCCACATAGAAGTTTCTCGGCTCAGGCGAAACGAAGTGGTGCGCATATGAGATATGTGCGGAAGCTCGATTAAATACGAGTATATGATACTGTATTTTAATCGGGCGTTTTATATTAGTCGAGTCGTATGAGATATGACCGGTTTATTAAATCAAGTGTTGATTTAATATTGACTTTTATCTCATTTATTTAAACCCTTTTCTTTTGATGGATGCATGCATGTATATGTACATGATGATGTGCATACACACATACATACATGCATATGTATCATGGTTGATGATACAACTTAGATGGCAATATAAGAATTACATGGTTCATAATTTAATATATGGATATTTTTGAATAAAGTTAAAGATAAAGGAAAATAGATAATGACTCATTTCTTTTGTAATGGCTCATTTCTTTTACACTTTTTCATGGTTGACCTTTGACTTAACCATGGTTTATTTTCCTTTGCCTTTTAACTCATGAGAAAATATCTAGATATTATTATTAACTATGGTTTCTATCATGATATTTATCCCTCTCTCATATTCATTT
Organism: Agapanthus africanus; assembly: GCA_030015575.1. NCBI lineage: Eukaryota > Viridiplantae > Streptophyta > Magnoliopsida > Asparagales > Amaryllidaceae > Agapanthus > Agapanthus africanus. Next base: position 386,053,765 of record CM057349.1, on the reverse strand, counting down.
TATCATTATTGTTCATCCAAAAGAAAAATATCAAGCCATCTTCTTCTTCCTCTCTCTAGCTCTCTCTTGACTTCAAAATTGAGTTAGATGAAAAGAAAGAAAGGGTATTAAGTGAGATTACCAACCATTTCATCATCCTACACAACCCTTGCTACTTTGTGTAGGGTGTTTTGCTTCAAGGATTTCAAAGATCAAGTGAAGCAACAAGCTTTGAGCAAAGGACTTCGAGTGGATCGTCGTGGACTTGGGAGTGATTTAGCGAGCCGTTCCAAACCAAAGGAGATCCAAGGAGTCACCCTAGGAGGTCTACAAAGGTTGTAGTCTCTCCACTTAGTGTAAATTATCTTTTAGATGTGATACTTTTAATTGTTACTTCATAATTCTAGTTCGATTCCTAGTTTAGTTTACTTAGCACCTCATAAATTTAAGTTATGGCATGTGTGATGCTTCCAAACCCTAAACGAGGTGTTAAAGAAACCTTACAATGGTATCAGAGCCAAGCTAGACCTTTGGAGTAATCTAGACGACGTTAAAAACCTCGAACGAACGAAACATGACGCCCGGGGGGTACTCTCTGGAAATTTTTCAAAAACGTGGATTTTTTCACATTAAAAATACTTAAAAAATTCAGCGGGGTATTGTATGGGCCCACAAGAAGTACGACGCCCTAACTCATCCATACGACCGCGGAACCGCAGCCATAGTGGCCTTTCTGCGGCGGTTCCGCGCCGCATTAGGTGTGTCATGGGCCGTATCTTCTTGTGCAGGCCCATATGTATTTTTTGCAGTTACTGGTATTTTTTAAAATTGCTCAAGTGTTGAGCTTTCTGAGAAGTCTATGGGTGTTTAATCGTTCGATCGAATGTTTTAACTGCGCCTAGTTTATTAGTATGTGATACAATAATTGGAATCTACAAATTTGTTTGTTGCGTGTAAATCTAGCAGTTCGGTCTTGGGAATAAACGGAAATCTTGTTGAATTGTCCGGTTTGTTTTGAAAAGGTGTTTTCTTGGATGAGACCCAAATGCGAGCTTTACATTGTTAGACATGAAATCTTGTATATGTGATATTCCGGGTTTGTGTTTTCTAAAAGCAGTTACGATTCCAATTGTTGTAGTTTTTCATTTTATTTCTCTGTGACCGTAAGTGTAGTATGTAGTTGTATTGCCGGTTTTCGTTGCTATACATCAACGACGATCGGTGTATGCATACTTACTTACGTTGATGATATTTGATATTATGTGTCGATGAGATTTGATATGCAGGATTATCGTGAATGAATAACCGGGGGTTTTATGTGAGATGAGAGTTTTTTTTCATTCATGTAAAATTAAATTGTATGTAATATTCTTTTATTTGGGACACTTCAAGGTTGAGGTTGATGTCACCAATGTTGTATATTATTTATTTTTCCGCATTAGGATAGACCCAAGGAGGAAGGCACAAGTGACCGGGTTCTAGGGTTCAGTGGGAGGCTATCTCGAGGAGTCGAGACCGGGTCTCCTAAACTCCAGAATTGGTAGGGTCGCTTGCCACTCTCATAGGGGTCTAGGGGTGTGGGCTTGGCTATTCATCGCGACCGTGAAATCCATATTTTTATTGCTGGCTAAATACAAAATACGGACCTTCCAGATATCCTATATTAAATGTTCTTCTGCTGCTTATTTGATGTGATCATTTAATTTATATCTGAGACGAATGCGATATTATATATATGATATATAATAGACGTTACTTATGTTTTGCACCCGCGCTAGCCCCGTCCTGGTATGCCATTAATTAAATAACCTAACGGTGCATATCAGGACACTGTGGCGAATGCGAGTGGCATAAGTGTACGTTATATTTTCATTTCTTTCTGTAATGGCTTAGGTTTTAAATGATGGGACTACATTAATGAGATTAATGTAAAAGATAAATGAACCTAAAAAGATGTTGTAGAATCGGATTTGAAACACACTCGGCCTTTTATGAAAAAAACAAGTTTCAAAATGCGGAGCTTAAGCCACTCCTTTTAAACCCATTGGATTCTACAACGATATCAAGTTCAAAGCGTCAAAAGTTTTCTTAAAAACTATCTGCAGCCCTCCGTCGTTTTAGGAAGTAGAGTACTTAGTATTCGTGCTACGTATTTTGACTTTAGTTAAGGCGCAGTGAACGGTAGCTAAGTGATGTCTTCCTACACTGCATATGATGCAGATTAGTTAGGACATTCATATGATTATGTTGACTTTAGTTAAGGGTCATATGGGTGGGTCTAGTTAATCACGAAATGACGGGAAGAACTTGACTAGTACTTATGATATATTGACTTTAGTTAAGGTCATGAGCACTAGGGGTAAAAATCATATCGGGAATTTCAAGAGTTGAAATTTACAATGAGATTGTATACCTTCTATATGATAGTAGGATCCCGATCCCACTGCGAGCAAAAGTTGCTTCCGGGAGAATTTTGCACTTTACAATTAGCTAACCCAGTAGGTGTCTAGAAAGGTGTCAAACGGGGCTATGCCTCTGGGAAGATAAGCTTTATTTTAATTAGGTCCGTGCGAAAGCACGGGGAACCTCCCTCAAGTACTGGCACTGGCCTGGCTGAACGGTTAGCGAAGTTGTAGAATGTAATTAATCCCGGCTAGTTTTCTTTTTAAAAGGTTTTAAAGAAAATTTGATAAAAACAGTGGGAGACATCGACTAGACATGATAATAACCAATCTGATCTTTACAAGAGCTTTTCGCTGAGTGTATTCTTTTCTATCTCTTAACAGTATATTCAAATGTCAGGACTTAAACTTCTATTAGATAAAAATAAGCTGAATGGGACCAATTATAAAGATTGGCTGAGGAATCTCAACATTGCTTTAACTTATGATAAGGTATCATATGTCCTCACCGCTCCAACCCCGTCCAGCCCAGATCCTAAATCTTCAGTTGTGCATAAGGAAATCCACGAGACATGGGACACTGACTGTTCCACGGCCAAATGCCTCGCGCTTGCATCGATGGATAACACACATCAGAAGCAGCACGAGAATATGGACGTACAATCCATATTCCTCCATACAAAACAGTTGTATGGAGAGCAATCTCGCGTATTACGATACGAAGCATCCAGAAAGCTGTTTCAGATGTGAATGGCCCCTGGTACAGCAGTAAGAGACCATGTTCTGAAAATGATAGCTCTCATAGAAGAGCTTGAGGACCTTGGGTGGACAATGGACAATGAACAATATACGGATATTATTCTGCAGTCTCTCCCCTCCACCTTTGCTCAGTTCATAGTTAACATCAACATGCACAATGTGGAGAAGGAACTATCTGAACTCCTTAATATGTTAAGGAGTACAGAGAGCACGCTAAAATCAGTAAAGACTCCCATTTCGTATGTTGGGCCATCATCCTCCTCTCGCCCGAAGGCTAAGGCCAAGGGAAAGATGAAGAAGAAACCCACCAAACCTAAGGGTGGAGTCAAAAAGGTTAAAGGGAGAGACAAGTCCAAGGTTGGGGAATCGGGGAAAGGAGAATGTTTCCACTGCAGAAAGACGGGACACTGGAAGCGGAACTGTACTGAGTACCTTGAACTCAAGAAGAAGCATGGTGATGCTTCAGCTTCAGGTGTGTTCGTAGTTGAGAACTGTTTTTCTATTAACTCTGCTTCCTGTGTATTAGATACCGGTTCAGGTTCTCATATTTGCAATTCTATGCAGGCGTTGAGAAATTGCAAAGTTTTGAAGAAAGGTGATCATACTCTCCAGGTTGGAAATGGTTCCAATGTAAATGCAGTTTCAGTGGGAGAGTATCACCTAGGGTTGCCTTCGAGTTGTATATTGGTTTTGAACCCGTGTTATTTTATGCCAAGTATGCTTTGTAATATTATATCCGTTTCCTTGTTAGACAATGAAGGGTATCATTTTGCTGTGCAACACAATGTTATGAACATTACACTTAATCATGAGTTGATTGGTTGTGGTACACTAAATAACGGGATATACGTCCTTAATCAACATACAGTTTTCAACATACAACACACAAATAAAAGAAAATTTTCAGATAAAAATGAAGCTTTTCTTTGGCATTGTAGACTTGGTCATATTAATGAAACAAGACTAAACAAGTTTTATAAAGATGGATATTTAAATTCTTTTGAGTATAAATCTTATGCAACTTGCCAGTCTTGTATCAAAGGTAAAATGACCAAAACTCTATTTACAGGACACGGAGAAAGAGCTACTGAGCTCCTATGCCTCATACATAATGATGTATGCGGACCAATGTCTACACATGCAAGAGGCGGTTTTTCTTACTTCATAACTTTTACTGATGATTTCTTAATATTCGGTCATGTGTATTTGATAAAACATAAGTCTGAAGCTTTTGAGAAATTCAAAGAGTATAAACATGAAGTAGAAAACCAAACAGGAAAGAGTATTAAGATACTTCGATCAGATTGAGGTGGAGAGTACTTAAGTACTGAGTTCTTGGACTTTCTAAAAGAGAATGGGATTCTCTCTCAGCTCACTCCACCTTACACACCACAGCACAACGGTGTGTCAGAACGGTGGAATCATACCCTATTAGATATGGTACGATCCATGATGAGTGATTCTGAGTTACCTCTCTCGTTTTGGGGGCATGCATTGGAAACAGCAGCTTTTCTGTTAAACAAAGTTCCAACCAAGACCGTGTCTACCACTCCATATGAGATATGGCATGGGAAAAAACCATCTCTTAAAAGAGTTAAGATTTGGGGTTGTCCGGCTTTTGTCAAAAAGCAGAATCCAGACAAACTCGAGACACGATCAGTCAAATGTATATTTGTAGGATATCCTAAACATTCGTTTGGGTATCTTTTCTACCATAAGGAGGAACAAAAGGTGTTTATTTCTCAGTATGCCACCTTTTTAGAAAATGAGATTTTTTCAAATGATGCTGATGGCAATGTGGTAAATATGGAAGAGGTTCTAGAGACGCAAGTTAAAAATGACGACTTGGCTGAACCTGAAGTTATAACAGAATCTAATGAGGCTCAGCCACTCCGAAGATCTGGTAGGACTTCTCGCCCACCGGAGAAATACTACGGTTTTCTCATTGATGGTGATAGAGAAGATTGCATCATGGACGATGATGATCCTGCCAGTTTTCATCAGGCTATCACGAGTGGTGACTCTGTGAAATGGCTGGATGCCATGAGATCCGAAATGGAGTCCATGTACACCAACAAAGTATGGACTTTGGAAGATGTACCCTCCGGGATAAAACCTGTGGGTTGCAAATGGATCTTTAAAGAAAGATCGGTGTAGATGGACAGGTAGAGACCTATAAGGCAAGGTTGGTAACAAAAGGTTTTCATTAAAGACCAGGTTTGGACTATGACGAGACTTTCTCTCCGGTAGCCATGCTTAAATCCATTCGGATCCTACTTGCTATTGCTGCTCACTACGACTATGAAATCTGGCAGATGGACGTTAAAACTGCATTCCTAAATGGTGATTTAAATGAATGCGTTTATATGGATCAGCCAGAGGGCTTCATTGACAGTAGGAGCAGCGGAAAAGCATGTAAGTTACTTAAATCCATTTATGCATTAAAGCAGGCATCACGGAGTTGGAACGTCTGTTTTGATGATATTATCAAAGAGTTTGATTTCATCAAAAATCCAGATGAACCTTGTGTTTATAAGAAGGCTGTAGGGAGAAATGTCGCATTCCTCGTATTGTACGTGGATAACATACTTCTGATAGGAAATGATATTCCTATGCTACAGTCGGTCAAATCATTCTTATCACAAAGGTTCTCCATGAAGGACCTGGGTGATGCCACATACATATTGGGCATACGGATCTATAGGGATAGATCCAAACGGTTATTGGGATTGTCCCAAACCAAGTACATTAACACCATCCTAAAGAGGTTTAGTATGGAAGATTCCAAGCGGGGTGCCTTACCCGCTTGCCACGGAGTCACTCTCTCAAAGGACGATTGCCCAAAGTCTGATATAGAGAGAGCTCGCATAAGCATTATTCCCTATGCTTCGGCAGTAGGATCGATAATGTATGCGATGTTATGTACACACCCTGATGTTGCTAATGCACTTAGTGTAGTAAGCAGGTATCAGTCAAACCCAGGGAAGAATCACTGGATTGCTTGAAGAACATTCTTAAGTACTTGCGAAGGACTAAAGAATTGTTCTTGGTGTATGGTAACGGGGATCTCCAAATGGAGGCCTTTACCGATTCGAGCTTCCAGAGTGACAAGGATGACAGCAAGTCTATCTCAGGGTTTGCATTTACCCTCAATGGAGGGACAGTGAGTTGGAAGAGTTCCAAACAGGATACCGTTACAGACTCAACGATAGAAGCTGAATATATTGCTGCAAATGATGCTGCCAAGGAAGCCGTCTGGATGAGGAAGTTCATCGCGGAGCTAAAAGTAGTTCCAACCATTATTGATCCAATACCTTTGTATTGTGACAATAATGGGGCTATGGCGTTGGCCAAAGAGCCCAGGTCCCATCAGAAGTCCAGACACATCCTGAGACGATATCATGTGATCCGGGAGATAGTTGATCGCCACAAGATCGAGATTAAGAGAGTAGACACAAAGAACAACGCTGCGGATCCATTCACCAAGGCCCTCCCTCAGCCGCAGCATGAGCGACTTTTTAAGATGTTGGGTATGAGATACGCCAATAACTGGCCTTAGTGCAAATGGGAGATTGTTGGATATATGTATGCCCTAGAGGCCATTATGAGATAGTGTATGTACTGATGTGTGTGTGTGTGTGTGTGTGTGTGTGTGTGTATATATATATATATATATATATATATTCAGAGGACAGTCTTGCTCGACATGATAGTATGCTATCTGGTTTCACTTTATCATATGTTCACTTGATCATGTTTATATTCATTTGGTACATGTTGATAAAGCCCTAAGGATATTGGCTTGACTACTGGAATTATGATGTGGATCATACTAGTGGGACACCTGTAGTTTATAAGCATATCCTTGAAATATTCTTAGTCGTAGGTATATCGAGACAGGGCATTGATATTCCAGTATAGACTAGCGTATACCATTCTTGTTCCATATGATGGGCGATGGATGATCCCATATCCGTATGGTGTGTTAACACCAAAGATTGTATACGGGTGCTCAGTGAGACTGGGTACACTGAACGGACTCACCGAGAACTCCTATGTGGTATTATATCATACGTCGGATAGCAGTTCTCAGGTGACACTGGTACAGGTTAGTCTGTAGACCCGAGATCGCCATAGAGTCTTGTGTGTCCTCCCACTGTACTTTGATCTCCACCCTACTACGACTCTATTGAGTCATACAAACAGGTGGATTTTGGGTACAGTCCCGAGGCATATGGAGGCAGTGAGCGATAGGAGGGGTTTCGTCTCTCCCGGTATTGGGGGTTGATGCTGTGCTGTGCACGATTGGCTATAACAAGAAGTCCCTGGCCAGGGCTGCTGAGATATTGCTGATAAGTGTTATCAATAAGTTTCTCGATCTGTTATAGACCATATACCGGCATGACTTATTGAGTTATTGGGGTCGACGATTCCATCCCTAGACTCGATATGAAGCATATCTGACGAAGAGCCCGGACTGTACGGTAAGTGTTGCCAGTTGGATTGACAGGAGTTTTGACAGGTTCGCTTGTTCTTCTTTTGATCGCTCAATACCCAGGTGGCCGTTACGTTTAGCTGACCGCTTGCGGCCTGTAGATGTTTGATATGATCATCACCTACTGCTGGCGTATTGACGAGTCTTAGAGTCCCACATAGAAGTTTCTCGGCTCAGGCGAAACGAAGTGGTGCGCATATGAGATATGTGCGGAAGCTCGATTAAATACGAGTATATGATACTGTATTTTAATCGGGCATTTTATATTAGTCGAGTCGTATGAGATATGACCGGTTTATTAAATCAAGTGTTGATTTAATATTGACTTTTATCTCATTTATTTAAACCTTTTTCTTTTGATGGATGCATGCATGTATATGTACATGATGATGTGCATACACACATGCATACATGCATATGTATCATGGTTGATGATACAACTTAGATGGCAATATAAGAATCACATGGTTCATAATTTAATATATGGATATTTTTGAATAAAGTTAAAGATAAAGGAAAATAAATAATGACTCATTTCTTTTGTAATGACTCATTTCTTCTACACATTTCCATGGTTTATTTTCCTTTGCCTTTTAACTCATGAGAAAATATCTAGATATTATTATTAACTATGGTTTCTATCATGATATTTATCTCTCTCTCATATTCATTTTATCATTATTGTTCATCCAAAAGAAAAATATCAAGCCATCTTCTTCTTCCTCTCTCTAGCTCTCTCTTGACTTCAAAATTGAGTTAGATAAAAAGAAAGAAAGGGTATTAAGTGAGATTACCAACCATTTCATCATCCTACACAACCCTTGCTACTTTGTGTAGGGTGTTTTGCTTCAAGGATTTCAAAGATCAAGTGAAGCAACAAGCTTCGAGTAAAGGACTTCGGGTGGATCGTCGTGGACTTGGGAGTGATCTAGCGAGCCGTTCCAAACCAAAGGAGATCCAAGGAGTCACCCTAGAAGGCCTACAAAGGTTGTAGTCTCTCCACTTAGTGTAAATTATCTTTTAGATGTGATACTTTTAATTGTTACTTCATAATTCTAGTTCGATTCCTAGTTTAGTTTACTTAGCACCTCATAAATTTAATGTTAGGCATGTGTGATGCTTCCAAACCCTAAACGAGGTGTTAAGGAAACCCTGCAGACTATGATGTCCTTAAACTTATGGACCGCAACGTCCCTAAACTAAACCCCACAGACTATGACGTCTTTAAACTCCATGGACTATGATGTCCTTAAACTCCATGGACTATGATGTCCTTAAACCCAATAGACTGCAACGTCCCTAAACTAAAACGATATAGCCCAAATGCCCTGTCATCGGATCTAAATGATTCCGAATCCCCGTTGAGTAGATCTTAGTCTAAAATTACACTAACGTATCCTTAACAAACATTTAAGTAGATCTTAATCTCAATGAGATTAACGATCCTTAAACCCAACCCAAACCCAAATCTAAGAAAATACGGATTTGGACTAATCCACGCCCTATGGGCAACAACATAAATTAGTCTCCGTATACAATCCACAGGAAACCAAAAATAAAATAAACGCACACGACACAAAGTGACCATCTGGAGAAGGAGAAAGGTGTTACCGCGATGCGGTGGAGTAATTAACTACAGGGGCTTGCGCCTGCAGAGAAGAGCGTCCCCATAATCAAAAAACCCTCAAATGAGGGGGAATCTGATGAAGTCTACTACAATGGCCGCATCCGTCTAAACCTCCGATACACGGTGCCATAAATAAACTTGTCATCTTCGGAGAGGTGGACGGATAAAACCAAATAGTATCTGCCCCCAAATTCAGGCAAGACGAACCTACGCAGTCTCGTCTTCCATTTTCAGCGGCGAACACCAAGCACGTAGGCGCTCGGGCGCTGGGCGGCAAAAAGGGACTCGGTCACTGCACTGGGAGTTGTACTCCCAAAAAGAAATACTTATTATTGTGTGTGTTTGTGTGTGTGTATTTGAGGAGTTAAACTCCTAAAATATTTTTGGAGCTGATGAAAAGGCTTCTCCCTTGAGCCCTGGATCTCCTCCAAAGTGGGATTTTCGTAGATGGGTCTTCTTCTTCCTCCTCTGTTGGCCGGATCTTGAAGAACAAGAGGTATGAGATTTAAAAATCTCCCCTTTTGAGATCTGATGGAAGATCCGGGCTCTCTTTTGTGGGTTTTGTGGTGAAAAACTATGTAGTTTTGGAAAAGGAATAGTAAAACTCTTGATTTAATTCAAAAGAAGAGAAGAAGGTTTTAGAACCTTTTGGAAGGAGAAGGAGACACAGGAACCCTAGTTTTTGGAGAGAATGAAAAGTCTCTTAGATATTTTTATCATGTTGCCTCTTATAGGATTACACATTTACACATAGCCTCTTGGGCTTAACAAAATAGCATTTTTCCCATCTCATGTCTTATGTGCTATTTCTTTTTGCACATAAGCCATAGGCTTTACAAAAATTTGGCTTTATGCCCATTTTGCTTACATTCATGCACAAAAAATTACATCAAAATTATTTGTTACATGATTTTTATTTTGGCATGGGGAGGCCGGCCACGGTGCTCGACTTGGGCATGGGCCCACTTGCTTGGGCTTGGGCCCGCTTACTTGGTGTTGACCTTGACTTTGACCCGGTCAACTGGGGTGCAAATTTTGATCCCAACAGGGATTTTGCTCTGTTTCAACGTCGCAGCTATTTGGAAGAGCATTCCCTTCTTCACCGGAGTTGTTTATGACGCGAAAGCTGCCGAATCGCTCCCGTTTCTTGGACCGAACGTATCCAAGCCCGGTTGTCTCCATCTTCCCGTTGGGTATCTTTCGCTGAGTCCCAGGAACGTCCCAGATCTTTTTGTAGAACTGGGCCTGTCGAGCGGTTTGTTTGAAGGATACGCATTGGCGTCTTAATAGCCTTTTTAATCCCTCTGCGTAATATCTGGGCAGACGGATTGGTTGAAGCCTGTCAAGCACAGGCTCGGCACCATGCGAGACTTCTTTCTCCACTTTGGTCTCCGTAGATTGATAGAAGAGGGTCGCCTTTTCACCTCTTCGCTTAGGAGAGACGTAAAAAGTCTGCAGCTCTTGTACGCTGTATGTATCAAGCGCATCAAGTTCTTTGTAATGCTGTGGAGGAATTATGGTGATTTGTAAACTGTGATCAGCTCCAGTAATAGTTTGTACTGACGGGCGAGTGGAGAACACGGCGTTGGCCTCGTCTTCAGAGTCACTGCCAAAGACCAAAATAGGAGCAGTTGGTCCAGGTCTGTTGCATTGGGGTTGCCCCGAGTAAACTATTTCCTCATCTTCCTCGGTATCGCTCCCAAAGATCAGGATAGTGGCGACGGCTTTTTGTTTATTCTCCGGCTTATGACATCTTTCTGTGTCTTTGAAATCTGGTAGGAAGTGCTGGGCATCTTCATATTTTCGGACTTCGTTTACGGAGAATGGATTTAGCTCCCTGTAATGGTGTACTCAAGGCCGTCTTTGAAATACTTTATACACTGGTGTTGTGTAGAAGGGATGACGTTGTACTCGTGTAACCAAGGCCTGCCGAGCAGAGCGTTGTAGTAAATCTTGGCATCAATGACATGAAATTTGATGTCGGTGACGAGCAGCCCGAAGCGTAATGTCGGTATTACGGACCCGAGCATCCGTGATGACTGTGAATCGAAACCAGAGATGGTAATTTTATCTCGGGCTAGGTGTTGCACGTTCATGCAAATCTCCTTTCAGCACCTTTACATTGAGGAGGTTGACAGAAGACCCATTGTCGATAAGGATTTTGCCTATCTTGATGTCGTGGCACTACCCAGTGATGTATAACGGGCGGTTATGGTTGCACGTTCCAAGAAGGAGATCTTCATCGCTGAATGTGATGTCAGCCGTGTGAACCTCTGCTCGTCCTTCATCTTTTCTTCTGCAAGGAAAGCTTGAAACTGATCGGGCTCTTGTAACGCCTTGATCAGAGAATCTTGTGCTTCTTTGGACAGGAGAAGAGCATCCAGTATTCTCAGTTGTGAGGGTATCTTCCTCAGATATGCTAGGACATTGTAATCCACCTTATTTTTCCTGGGTGGGTCCTTGGCTGCGAGCTCTTTAATGACTCCATCATCAAGAGTGATTTTCCCAGGGACTTTTTCATTCCCCTTGTCTCTTTTACTCAAACCTTTATTTGTAGGTCTGAGATTCTTCTCAGGCAGCATGCGGTTACGCAGCTGAATGTTCTCGCAGTTCTTCTCCTCCTCTTCTTTTTCGGAGGTGGAGTTCTTAAAGAGAGGGCCGAAGGTCATTTCTTCCTCATAATCACTCCCGAAGGTAAGAACTTGGAGTTTTTCACTTTCCCGACTAGTATCAACCATATGACAGTTGCCAGTCGTTTTTCACGCGCACTTGTCAAACTTTTTTGCTGTCGACGAGCTTCGCGTTCCATCCTCTTAAAGTGTTGTTGATGGGCAACATATCCTTACCACCACTTCTTAAAGGAACTGCATTCCTTGGTAAGGTGGGTAACCCTCCGATGATATAGACAGTAGTTTGGATGTATATCCACTCCGTTGAGGCTTATGACCCCGGGCGTGTTTCCTTTGAGAGGTGACAGCTTCATTCCCACTGACAGGGCTTTGGCGAACCACTTCTCTGTCTTGATTTTGCTCTTATTTGCCACAGGTGTGCTTCGGTTTGGTTGGAGTACTTTACGACTCATCCTCGCCGTAGCTTCTTCATCCTGACGCCGATACTTAGCCTTTTCGTATATGGTTGTTTCACATTCTCGGTCAGCTTTACTCTTTCGAAAGGCTTCATTTAACACCCTATTGATTGGGTCTTCTGACAGTCCTGGGGATTTTGGCGCCGATCCTATCTCTAGTTCCTCTGTGTTGTTTTCTGATGCTGAAGGGGCTTCTTCGTCATTTAACGACGAATGGGAAACCATGTGGCAACTTGCTACATAGTCTTCAGTTTCTGATGAGTTATTTTCCTCATCGTTATCACTCTCTTCGTTCTCAAGAATATGCTTGAGGAACTCTTCGAGAGCGATTGGAGTCCGCGCCTTCTGGTTGTATTCCTCCAGCGCGTTGATGTACTTTTGCAAGTCCGTGCGCTTGTCATCATACTCGGCAGGATGTACAGGCTTCTTGATCTTCTTCTTTTTCTTTGAAGACTTTGAAGGCTCGACTTAGGGATTTTGCCTTTTGTCGACAGTTTCTGTACGGGACGCGGTTTCAGCATCTCTTCGATGATTTCCGGTTCAAGCGGTCTCTTCCACCTGATTGCCGGAGATGCCTGAAGATTCTTTAGCATTCTTTTAGTTTTAGCTGAAAGGACGACTTCTCATGGAGCTTCTCCACGAGCGAGCATGATGCCCTTAGCGTATTCACCTTTTTAGGAGCGTGCTTCTGTGGCGGGTTCACCCTCCAGTTCTTAGAAAGCACGAATTTCCCCCGTTAATACTGGTCCTCGACCTAATTTTTGAAGATGTAGTAATCTTCAATTGGGTAGCTCACCATTCTGTGATAAGAGCAGTAGTTGGGGTTGTTGATATCGCCTTGTTGCGGTGGACGTCGTGGGTCCAGCAATGTGATAAGTTTGTTGCGCACTGCCAGCTCAAACAATCTCCTCATCTTGTCATGGGGAAATGAGTAGGCGTGTCCTAGCCTTTCTTCCAGTGATAGACACGGATGCATGTTGTTTCGTCGAGTAACTGGCTTCGGATCACTCGGCTGTTGTTGAGTGTTGGCAACCAAAGATGCTTTCCCTTTACCCTTGGCATTTCGAGGGTCTATTTTTTAGGAGGAAGGCCCGTGGCCCATCTGGTCCATTTGGGCCAGCTTGTCGATCAGAGCCCGGAAAGTGGTCGACTTGAAGAACGTCATGAACTGGGACATAGTCGCTTGAGGATCAAGGGTCCCAATGAATATGCCCACGATAGGAGATTCTTCGATGCGTTGTTCGCATTTTGACCATAGGTTCCGCCACCGGATCGCGTATTGGACCCAGGTTTCTCCTGACTTCACCCTGGCATTGATTAATACCGTGATCGGGATGCGCTCGCTTGCGCTGGCGAACCGCTGTGTGACTAGCAGCTCCATCTCTGTGAATGTCTTTACGGAGTCATTTGGGAGCTCCGAGTACCATTCAAAGGTTGTCTCTGATAGGCTGCCAACGAATTGGCGAAGCAATAGTTTGTCGTCGCCTCCAATGTTTTCGCAAAATGCTCCGAACAGCGCGACGTGTTGGTGTGGGTTGCCTGTCCCCTTATACATATGGAACTTAGGGATCGTATATCCCGGCGGGTACTTGATTTGGTCATACCAGCCCGGATACGGTCGCCCAGTTTTGACAGTTTGTCCAGCCGCTTCACTCGCTTGATGAGCTCGTATTTGTTGAGCTATATAGTCATCCAGAGTAGCCTTAGAGATTGTTTCCTCCTTAGTTGTTGATAAAGCCGGAAGAGGGTTTGACGTTTCCCCTCTGTCATCCTCGACGATTATCGGTGGATGTTCGGCTGGAGGTTCTGGCTGGATCATCATTCCAACCATGTCCTGGAACATAAGAGCCATCTGCTTTATGTTAGCAGCTTGTTCCGTGGCCTCCTTATCCTTCCTTTCAAGCACCCTTCGCGGCAACTCTGTATCGGTCTCCTGCTTTTGACGCTTTTTAGATGCTGATTCTGGGCTTTCTTTCTGCCCGGTAAGTGCTGACATTTTGATCAGTATTTCCTAGAGCTTTTGTTGTTGCTCCTGAGCTTTTGTCAACGACCGAGTTTGCGGCCGATGACCCACAGAAACACGAATTTCCTCTTTCCCGGATGCCATGTAAACCATGTGTACGATCATGCCCCTAAACTTGGGGCGTTTGGGTCCATCGCCTTTGGAATTTGCCGCCGACGGTGGGAGATTCTCCAGCCTCACCCTTTTGTGAGAGGTCAAAGTTGAAGGAGCCGTTGTAATAGGCACCCGTGTTGAAGATGTTCTTCTCTGTATGACGGAGGGATGATCCTCCTCTTGCCGAGCCTTCATTTTCTTCAGTCGGCGAGAGTAATCTTTGTTGATCACAGAATGTTGGACTTTCCACCAGACCCTGTGGATTTGGGAGAACAGCCGCTGAGGGGGTTGCTCCGGCTTTGCCCGCGTCATGTTTTCAGCAGGTGGGGGAGATTTCCTCAGCACCGCGGTTGGAGAGTTCTTTCGCACCCTCCTAAATAGATCAAAGCCGTTCCCGGTTGGAACAGCAGCGTCAACTTCCACCATTGGAGCTGGTGGGGTAAGTCCAGAGGAGGAGTTGCCCCCAGCCTTTCTCACTCGACACCAGTGGCGACGTTGAGCGTGTCTTGCAGATAGGACCACCTCAGTTATGGAAGCGGCTGCGTCATACCCCCGGCATTGATGAAGGGCTACTGTTGGTGCTAGCATGTCGAAGACTGATGTCCATTAAGAGGGAACGGCCAATCTTTCGAAGGCCGATTTTCTGGTAAGGGAAGCACTTTTGACGACTTCACCGCAGCAAGAGTTGAAACGGCCAATCTTTCAAAGACCGATCTTTTGGTAGGCGAAGCAGTTTTGATGACTTCACCCGCCGGAGGAGTTGGGAGGACTATCCGTTTTCGGATAGCCCCTTCAGGTATCGCGAGCCTCTTTGCAGGCCCACTTGAGCTTCGGCTCATCCTGTTGAAGACTGAAGTGGCGGACTTGGACGACCCGTTGAGAGGGGTCGTGGTGGTTGCAAGTCGATCGAAAACCGACTTCTTGGGAGCTTCCTGTGGTAGCACTAGGGTTCTGAAGCTTGCTGGCGGGAGCATGGTCCCGAAGAACAATCCAGTGGTGGCTTGAGTCACCTGCCCCACCGGCATTGAAAAGATGGAGGCCGCATTGGGCCCGTAAGTCACTCTTCCAGTTAGGTCGGAACGGGAGTTGCTATTGCAGTTTGTGCAGCTGGAAGCCATTGACCTTATTCCATAACAGGAGAAAGACACCAAATTTTAGTACCTCGAATCCAAGAGCAACCATAGTAAACCGCGATTTGTTCGCGAAACATGATACATGACGTGTGGAGTGGAAAGAGGAAAAGATCCCACCGGCGTGCCAGAATCTGTTCACCGCAAAAAACAGAGACGAACTGGGATGGATCGTCTTGCCTGAATTCTGGGGGCAGATGCTATTTGGATTTATCCGTCCGCCTCTCCGAAGATGCCAAGTTAATTTATGGCACCGTATATCGGAGGTTTTGACGGATGCGGCCGTTGTAGCAGATTTCGTCATATTCCCCTTTGTTTGCGATTGGTTTTTGATTGTGGGGATACTCTTTCCTGCAGGCGCAAGCCCCTGCAGTTAATTACGTTATCACATCGCGATAACCACTTTCTCCTGATCCGGAAGTTCACTTCGTGTCGTGTGTATTTATGTTTGTTTGGGTTGCCCGTAGATTGTATACAGAGACTAATTTATGTCGTTGCCCGTAGGGCGTGGATTAGTCCAAATCCGTATATTTTAGATTTGGATTTTTTATTTAAGGATCGTTAATCTGGTTTGAAATTAAGATCGACTTAAATGTATGTGAGCATTTGGGGCTCGATTTGTTGTTGTTAAGGATACATTAGTCCAATTTGAGATTAAGATCCACTTAACAAATTTTAGGATCATTTTTATTTCAGATCTAACAAAAGATCATTTAGGCTCTATTGTTTTAGTTTAAAGACGTTTCGGTCTATTGTCACCATTTTGGAGGCGAATATTAGTTTAGGGACGTTCCGGTCTGTTATCGCCATTTTGGAGGCGAATATTAGTTTAGGAACATTTTGGTCCATTGTTCAACTTGCGCGCATGCTTATTTGTTACATGATGAATTGAACAACGGTGATATGGAATGTGCCCAATTTAGGTTACGATCCGATTTGAGGTGTGCATGTTAATTTGGAAATGCATCAATGTGGGATGAAAGGAGTTGTTGTTCGCTGGGACCCGCCACCTCTCTGAAGACGTTGAAGAATTATAACGACATATATCAGAGTTATGAAGAGATGTACCCTTGAACCGAATCCCGTATTTGAGGGAGAAAGGTTATGGGGGCCTTAAGAATTTTTGTGAAGGATATATTAGTCCAATTTGAGACTAAGATCCACTTAACAATATCTTAGGATCTTCTTTATTTAAGACCCAGTAACAGAGCATTTGGACTCAGTTGCAAAACTTTAGCAACTTAGCCAATTTGGGCTTTAGTCTGCTTAATCTCCCCTCTTTTTTGAAAAAGTGCTGAGTACTGATTTGGGCTCTGTTTAATCAACCCCCCTTTTTTTATGCAAAAGTGTTGAGCACTTATATGAGTTCTGACGCCTACATATGATCATGTGGAACTATCAGTTATGGGGGTTGCCCAATAAGTGTTGAACACTTTACTCTTTTGTCTTTATATGGAGTATTAGGCACTCTTTATGGTGTCAACGTAGGGGACACGTGAGGCGCTGTGCGCTGCCCAATGAGTGCTAAGCACTCTCTTCTTCTGTGGCGCCCTCATGAGGGATACGTGAGGCACTGGGCCCTGCCCAATGAGTGCTAAGCACTCTCTTTTTCTGTGGCGCCTACATAAGGGACACGTGAGGCGTTGGGCGCTGCCCAGTGAGTGCTAAGCACTCTTTTCTTCTGTGGCACCCATGTGAGGGACACGTGAGGTGCTGGGCGCTGCCTGCTGAGTGCTAAGTACTCTTTTCTTCTGTAGCGACCACGTGAGGGACACGTGAGGCGCTAGGCGCTGCCCAGTGAGTGCTAAGTACTCTCTTCTTCTGTGGCGCATACATCAGGGACACGTAAGGCGCTGGGTGCTGCCCAATGAGTGCTAAGCACTCTTTTCTTCTGTAGCGCCCACTTGAGGGACACGTGAGGCGCTGGGCGCTGGGCACTTCCCAATGAGTGCTAAGCACTCTTTTCTTCTGTGGCACCCATTGATATCAAGCTTTCGTTTTTTTTAAGAACCAAATTCTTTTATGAGAACTAGGTTTCTCTTATATGCTTCGTTTCAAGGAATTCAATTCCTAGTCCTTTTCTGAATTTTCGATTCTCAAGAACAAATTCTTCCCGATGAGAATTAAATTCTCAACTTATAGAAGACTTGTCTTATGGATCTCAGATCCAGAGAAAGAACTAAGTTCTTTTTTAAAAGGGTTAAACCCTTAGATATGTAAACGAGATGTTTTGATTTCTGCTCTTTTTATTTACCTAGAGTTTTTGAGGAGTGAGATCTTCTTCTCTGTTTCCTTTTGAAGCTTTCTGCTTTTAATTTTTAGAACCATGTGGGGGGTTCCTCTATATCAGACTTGAAGTCTTGGGTCCTTTATATAGTAGAGGCAATTAACTCTGAAGAAATCTCTTATTAACAGATCCCAATTGATTTGGGGAATTTTACCCACCATTGGATCTTTGATCCAAAGGTTTCTATTTTACAGAACATATTTTCTTGTTTCTAACAAAATTGGGGAAATATTTTCCCTTACACAGAATTTATTCTGTAAAACGGTGATTTTTTAATCACCGTTGGATTTTTAATCCACCGGTTCTCTGTTTTACAGAGGGCAATCTTTCTTATTTAGAAAGATTGAGGGAATATATCCCAAAATAGAATTTTATTCTATAATCCAATTTGGGGGATGTTTTCTCCCAACGGAATTTAATTCCGTTGGATCAAAATCCAACGGCTCTGTTTAATAGAGAGTAGAATTTAATTCTAATTGGACGCCGGCGCTCACGTGTTGTGCACGTAGACGCTACTTAAAGTTTTAATTCTTATAATAGGTATTTATGTGTTTTGAACATTGCCGCCCGCGTTGCACATTGGCTCCTGCATGAGGAGCACGTGAGGCGCCACCATAGGATTAGTTCCTATCAGATTGGTCTTGGCGTTGGTGCCCTCGTGGGAAGCACGTGAGGCGCTGCCTCATTTTTTTTTAATTTTTTTTAACAGAGCTTTGCTCTTTTATTGGGGAAATAGTGACGATGATGGCGAGGTTGTGGGGAGGTGATGAGATTGGGATGGTCTGCGGCGAAGGCGAGGCGTGGGTGCAGGCTAGGGTTTGGGTTTCGTGGGAGAGAAGGAAGAAAGGGAGAGGTGTTTAAAAATTATTAGAGTAAATATTATATTTGGTTATATATATAAGAGAGAGAGAGAGAGAGAGTGGGATTGGAGAGAGAGTGGGTGCGTTGGGGGAGAGAGAGTGAGGAAATACTATATAATTTAGTTAATATATATATTATATATTCGATTTAAACTGTTAATATATAAAAATATTATAATATATTTTTCTAGGATTATATAGCTGATACAAAAATACTCCGAAAATTACCCGGGTCTCTTCTAAAATTCTAGTTTTAAAATATAAATAAAATACGTATCAGCCAAAACCATAATGTGATGTCCGGTTAAATAAAATGCATACCCCAAGAACGGATACACGTCAATTCATGTAGCGATCCAAACGAGTCTGTTTCATCAAACCGGAAGTGAACACGATTTCTGGATGCAACCATAGGGTATGGTGTATGATGCAAGCCATGCTAGATATTTAAAAAATATTATTTGACTATTATTTGTATTATTTAGAAGATATGCAGATGCATGAACATATAAGTGTGTATTAAATATAAATGTGCACGGATTCTAAGTACTAGCAAATATATGATATAATCTAGGATCAAGATGGGTTTCAAGTATGCGGGTCGGGTCGGATACTAACCACAGATATCGAATGCACTATCCGTACTTAAAACAATAATAAACAGGAAAACTATCACAAGATTAGGAAAAATTCTAAAATAAAATATGGTATAAATGAACTAGCGTGTTACACGCAGTTTAAAACTGCACCCATTCAAATGTAACGGACGTAGTTTCAAACTGTGCCCATATATTTTAGTCCAAAATAATGGGGCGCACTATCAAAATGCGCCAATTCCCCTACTTAAATCGTCACGATGTATTAACTTTCCTCATTTCTCACTTCTCTCTCTCTCTCATCTCTCTCTCTCGGTTGCTCCTCTCTCTCTCTAATCTTAGGTTCTCTCTCTCTGTGTGCCCTCTCTCTCTTTCTCTCGATCGATCTTTATCTCTCTTCCCCTTCCCCCGAGTCCTCTTCTTTTTCCCCTACCCACCTCCCTCCTCTGACCTCGCCCTCCCACCTCCCACCTCCTCCCGAGACCTCTTCTGGTCTCTCCCATCTCTTCCCCTCTCTTATCTCTCTGGATCATCAGCTCTCTTGATCTCACGGTCTCTCGCTTGTGCAGATTTAGGTGAAAATTCACGGACGAACAATCACCTTCATTCTCGCCATCATCATCACCACTGTGAGCATCTCAAAAGTTAGCTAAACCCTAATTTTATTTAAAAATAATTCATTAAAAATTTTGGTTAAAATTTCGTATTGGGTAAATAATTCGAACAAATTAGGTACTTATTAGGGTTTTCCCCGATTTTACTTGTGACGGATCAATGGGTAAGATACAAAGTTCTTGCAACTTGTTACATACTATAAATATGGATTTTATTGTAATTTTATATAATTAGTTGAGTATAATTGTGAAGATAAATAAATAGGTTGTTTGGTGAGAAGTGCGTCAATATTTCTGGCAGGTAGAAAAATGACGGATAATTACATCCATCTAGTTTGCTATTTCGGTGGCTAATTAACGATTGGAAAAAATAGTATTCCTGAATATGTCGGTGGAAAAACTAAGATGACTAGAGTCAAGAAGTCTAGCACATACAACGAGCTGTGCTAAGTAGTATACAAAACTACCAAAATCAATCCGTTAGAGTTCAATATCTCCTTAATATGCAAATGGCCGACGGAGTATGAATATACCGCCATTGAAGTATCCGATGATGAGAATACATAAGTCATGCTTGCATCGGAATCGAAATTGATCAAGTTGTTTGTAAATAAGGAGATATTGACATCCGCTCAACTGCCCGAACCTTATTCTGAAGTGCCTGATCCTTCTGTTCAAGCATCCGAGCAATACCCGCAAGGAGAAATGACACGCATACTCAATATGAATGCTGATTCTATTGGATTTATGTCTCTCACAAATGATGAACAATATAAAAATCAAAGTTACGTAGGTGAAGGCACGTCAAGCAGGACACCAGTGAATTGGCAGTTTACTAAGTAAGTATTACCTTGCATATCTTTATACCGCATATACATTTAGCGGGACACTATTTATTGATAGTGGAGGTATGCTATAGTTACTAAGTATTCATAAATTTGTATGCAGTTCTTATGTACCGCCGCCTGGTTATAATTGCATATCATCGCTAAACTTCGATTTTAATTGCATGCCAACTCCAAGCTTTGGCTTCAATATTATGCCCCAAATTATCGAGCACATGCAGTCATACAATACGGAATACAATACGGGATGGACACCGTTTGCAAACGATAGGTCAAGATTTTGCCGATATGAAGCCGGAACATCAAGTAGCATGCAAGTCCCCATTGGTTCCGCACATCCAACCGATGTACCTGCTACGGATCCTACGGTGTTGGAACATAATGGAGATGAAAGAGATGATGATGATGATAGTGAGGAGAACGAGATTCAAGCGCAAGATAGCATGCAAATTGCACATGTCTTTACTGATGAGAATGATAGGCAGTGGATTACTAATTCATGTGTTAACAATGACTTCGTTGAGTTTGAAAATGCACTTGCCGATAACATGACAGGTGCTCACATGTTATCTACATCGGTACTGGAGAATATCAATTTTCGTGCCGATAGGCTTTCGGCAGTCGATATTGAAAGTGGGTTGAAGGTCGGCGATTTTTTCGAGAATAAGGAGATGTTAATTCAAGCATTCAGCGTTTGGTCAATTAAACACGAAGTTTCGTTTAAACCAATCAAAACTTACACGACCAAGTACACTGTTGTTTGTAAAACAGACACGAACTACCCATGGAGGCTTCATGCATATATCTCAAAGAAATCACCGACATGATACTGGCAGATAAAGAAGTATGCGGGTAATCATACTTGTGTGAATTCTGTAGTGAATTCAAATCATAAACAAGCCACTTCTACATTCATATGTAATAAGATATTGTCTTTTGTGAAAGCGGATGTCGATTTGACCCCAAAATGATTCAAGTGCTTATAAAAGATACATTATTCATTGAAATAAATTATATGAAAGCATAGAATGCGTTGAATAGGGTATTGTTTAAAATATACGAAGATTGGGAAGATTCGTATGAAAGTTTGCCACGATATCTTGTCGCCATCAAATCCACTAATTCTGGGACTGTCTTCAAGATAACCGACGCTTCAATGTCAGAAAAAATGGGATATTTTACCGGTGCATTTTGGGCATTCGAACCGGCCATTGATTGTTTCGCTTATTGTCGTCCCATTCTCAGTATTGATGGGACCCACTTATACGGTAGATACAAAGGGACTTTGCTCATTACTACCGATGTCGATGCAAATGATGGCCTTTATCTTTTAGCATATGCTGTAGTTGAAGGTGAAATCACTGAAAATTGGGAGTGGTTCATTTCTTGCATTCATCTCTACATTCCATCTATACGGGGAAGGTACATTACTTTCATATCTGACCGGATGAAAGGGATTCCGACTACACTACGAAAATTATGGCCAGAACCTCATAGTCATCGTTATTGTATGCGACATATCAGAGCAACTTCTCAACTGCTGGATTTAATGGCAAAACCTTGCAGAGTTTGTTCTCTCAAATTGCAAGTGCACCAGATGACCTGATCTATATAGAGCTGAGAGAGGAACTTAAACATATATGTCCAAGAGCAGATACTTGGATAGAAAGTACTCTAAAAATGAAGAAAAAAGATGGGCTCTTTCTAAAGATGGTGGTAGGCAATTTTGCATGATGCCTATGAATACTTCAGAAAGCTTTAACGCGGTCTTAAAAGGATCTCGATCTTTACTTATTCAGGTCTTACTGGGACGGACTTTTTACAGGGCGAACAAATACTTCTTTGCACGACGTCAGGAGGGAAAAGAGTGGACGACAAAGTTATGTCCTAAGTTCGAACAATTAATAACAAAAAGGGCTACTGATACCAAACATGATTGGATCGTGAGGATCAGCCAGTCCGAATGGCAAGTGACTGACAAAGATGGAAAAATTACGGCGTAGTCATCGATGGTAGGAACTGCAGTTGTACGTGCAATATTCCTAAGTTGCAAAAGTTGTCTTGTTCACATGTAATTTCAGCATGCACACGAGCAGGGGATGGGAAGAACATTGCACATCACGATCTTTCTTCGAAGCGGTATTCTGTCTCCAAATACAAAACTGCTTATGCCCCCGTTGTTCCATTATGTACCTGATAACCGATATTAGGAGGTATATAACGGTCCAATGATATTACCACACATCGATGGGAAACAAGCAGGACGATCACGTTCTACTCGTATCAAAGGTGTTATGGATGATTTACGAGAAGGACGTAGACAAAATAGATACAGTATCTACAATGACTATTTTAATAATAAGGCACGATGCAAAAAGCCTCCAGCCCCACGTCGCCATTGGTAATCACCGCCTATATTTTGAAATACACACATATGCATACACACGCACGTCCAAACACAAAAATCAAACATACATCTACACACATACACGCCCCCATATGTTCTTTGTTATACATGCTCATTTTTTCAGAGATAATATCACTTGACTTTTTCATTGTGCAGATATACCTATGAATTCTGGACCTATGGATACGGGTGTTTTATACTTACAAGCTGACCACGGGTCGGCCAACGTCGTAGTAGTACAGGTAAAACTTTGGAATCTTATTTTCTTTAATTACATATGTTATTTATACGTTACTGATACAAGTTTTCTTTTTGTAATTGGCAGAGTGATCAGTGTTGGCTATAGTGTCCTCAAGGCAATTATCATAGTCGCAGGCAGGTGATTATAATGATTGAGGGAGGACCTAAACCGGTAGAACAGTCTTACTCGAGATGATAGTATGCTATCTGGTTTGTCTTTATCATCGTGTACATGCTTCAGGTGATACTACAGATCACTATTACATGTTAATAGAGCCTATAGGATTCTTGCTTGACTACCAGCATTATGATGCCGATCATATAAGTGCGAGCTGGGTGGTCTAGTTTCGAGACTGGGCATCGATACTCCGGAATAGACTGGTGTATAGTGATCGAGACCCCGACGAGGGACGGTGACCCGGTCTCACAAGCAATTGGTGTTAGTTTGTTCACCTAAGATAGTACACAAGTGCTCATTGCGTTATGAGTACACTGGACGGACTCGCCGGGAACCTGCTAGTTGGTATTATACATATTGTCAGATAGTAGTTCCCAGGTGACATGTGTACAGGTTAGTCTGTCGATCCGAGATCGTCATTTGTCTCGTGTGAGTTCCCACTGTGCTTTGATTACTACCCTACCACGGCTCAAAGGAGTCGTGCAAACAGGTTTTGGTTGGGTACAGTCCCGAGCCACGTGGAGGCAGTGAGCGGATCGTCGTGGATTCGTCTCTCCCGGTATTGGGGGTTGATGTCGCGTTGTGCACGGATGGCCATCACCAGAAATCCTCGACCGGGGTAGACGAGAATTACCGATCCAGGATCGATGGTTTCTCAGGTGGTGATGGGTTACATACTGATCAGTCAAAAATATTGCATTTTTAACACATCAATTTCCTTACTATTTGCAATCATCTAAAGGTGTTCGGTATGAATATAGCACATATTAGCAATTTGTCTGTAAAATACAAAATAACTTGTGTTATACATTATAACCGGCACTTTGAGGGAAATTATGTGTTTATTATTGCATGCATGATCTTTGTATATCGCAACACTTGTCTCGAGATTGTGTGCAGGAAATTCCAGGAAAAGAACCGAAACTGCTAAAAGTGCTGATAAAAATACGCTAAGTCCAAGACTTGTGATCTGGCAGTGAACAAGAAAGATTTATGAGATTCCAGACATCAGGAAATAACCCTAAGGCCAGCACAAGAGTACCCTGGAAATTGCATACAACAATTCTACCAAACGGCCGCGGATCCGCGGCCGAATGGGCCTATTTGCGGCGGATCCGCGGCCACGTGGACTTGTCATAGGCAGATTACATTCCCAGAGCTCTCCTTCCAAGATCAAAACTTCTTCAATACACTTCAGTCTCCAGATATCTCCAGGAGCTTCTTTCCTAACAGCCAAGCTTCTTGTACAAGCCTAATACCTCTAATCTTCTCAAGCAAGCTAGCTAAATCTAGAAGGTTCTCCTCAACAACCAAGCTTCTCAAGCAAGCTAGTTAACTACTTTAATCTAGAAGCTTCCTTTATAACTACCAAGCTTGCAAGAGAAGCTAAACCTAGCTTAGCTTCTAAAGGAAGCTAGATCAAGCTTCTAGGGGAAGCTAAAGGAGAAGGCTATATAAAGGGACCCAAGGCTTCATGAAGAGGTTGTTCATCATTTGAGAAAAAAACTCTAGTGAGATCCAAATCAATTCCAAAGCAAATTGAGTGACACAATTTGATCCAAATCAAGATCACCGAGTACAAAATCAAGCAAGAATCCATCAAGCCTTTTTGAAGCGACGCCGATCTTCATCCGAGCAAGTGATCCAAGACGATCCGCGACTCACGAAGACGATGCGAAGCTAGTTCGACGATCGAGTTCTCTCCTCAATTCTTGTAGTCTTAAGTGAATTGTAACGAAACGTTGAATAATAAAAGGTGAAAATTCTGCATCTTGCTTTTCTTTACATTCTTGCATTATGAAGAGTTCTCAATTCTTAATTGTTTTCTTTTTCATGATGTTTGAGTGAAAACTCCGCTCGTGGAGAAATTGAGAAAATAGATAGATGATGATGATTAAATTCTTGAACGATTCTTAAGTCTTATGAGTTTTGTAAATTTTAGGAAATGGAATCATCGACAACCTAGTTTCGAGCGAGATATTTTCTTGAATGTTTTCGCTCTTAATTAGAGATTAACGATCGATGATTGAATTTCCCAGAGGCTAGAATTTGAATGCTAATCAACGAAAGGACAAGGGATGATGATGAAGAAACCCTAGTTTATTCGATAGATCCCTAATTCTCATTGATCGTCATCGATCTAACAATAATTCATCAATGGATAAGAATTTGTAATCATAAGTATTCATCATCACTATCGATTGGATTGATTCGTATGAGCCTCATTACTAATCTTGATAATTCATTCGATTTGGATATCATTTTAACAATTCTTGATTCTTGATTCTTGATCTATAGTATTTCTTGATATTAGATCTAGTTTTTTTATGATTCTTGAAACTCAATTTCATAAATCTTGAATCAAATTTTCTTTTCTTTTATCCTTTAATTTTCAATTCAACTAAAACAATTACGAGCAAATCACACTTTCCCTGTGGACGATCCGCACTCGCTAACGAACCTACAATTGACACCGTTATTGATTGCGGTTTACAAATTTCTTTGGTTGTGATCTTTACACTTTTCTAAACACGACATCGAAATCTATCATCAATCAAATGGCGCCGTTGCCGGGGATAGTGTGCTAATTTGTTCGTTTTTGAAATTTGAGTTGAAAAATTTATTATTCCATCAGAATTTTTAGATCAAAATTCGCACAAACACTAAATGATTTGTTGTGATTTGTTGCAAGGAGATCTGGAATCTGTGGAGCAAGAGAAAAAATTTCTAAACATTCCAGAGAGTTCAGTAAGTGAACAGGAGAATCTGCAAGAAATTTTGTGCATGGACCTTGACATCACGCGGCGGAACCGCGGCAATTTAGTGCTTATCGCGGCGGATCCGCGGTGATATTAGGGTTTCACTGTACTAAAAGTCTCTGGTATACTTCTTACTTTCTTATCTCCTCCCTATTCTGTCCATTAACCAATTTCTGCAGGTTTCTTTGCAAAAATTCACAGCGCCGCTAAAAAGAAAAATTATGTGTGTTTGATCTTGGTTGTTTACATTTTTTAATACGGAAATTAAAGGGCAAAGACCAAATTCAGATTAGGTGGGGAGTTCATTACCCTTCCTAAGCCCCAAAAATCATAAAATTGCATCCGCATTACCCTCATTAACTAAAAAATATCTAGACATGACTCTAAGGACCGTCGCGCTCACTTAGGACAGAAGGAGATCGTGGGTAATATATTGCTTATCCGCGTTTCTTTTGTGGTATCTAAGGCAAGTGTGTCTAAGACAAGTGGTTACTTAATTAGGCCCACTACTTACGTAGTGGAGAACCTTCCACTTACTTGGCATTTACCTGGCCACAGGAGAGACAAAGAGGCAGTAGAGGATTGATCTTACGACTTGTCTTCTGGAAGTCTAGGAGCGGTCTAGAGACTTGACCTAGGTGACCACTAGAATTAGGGTTGCTTGTGCATTGTTTGTGATTTGCATTTTTCAAAAAATCCGTATCTTTTTCAAAACAAACACCAACTCATCTTTTCCTTAATTATCACAACGCTGCCACTTGTGCTAAACCATTTAGTGCATGCTCGGCTGGACACGGGATTCTAGTGCACGTCTTGTCCGCGTTCCTCCTATCGACTCAGAAGTTGGTAATTCTACGTCTACTTCTTCTTTACCCTCCACCACACCCACTTCGATGGATAATTCTCCATCGAACTTCTTTAACACTACTCTGCCACCGTCCGCAGGTGCACAGAATCCATCCCGCATCTCTCTCCAAGAGAGATGTTATCCTATGCGAGGTCCTCTTTCGACCTGTCTCACCATTCCACCAGCCAATGGGGACAATTTTGAAATCAAACCCCAATACATCAATCTTCTACCAAAATATCACGGAGTCTGAAGACGCATATGTCTTTATTACCAAATTTGAAAATGTATGCACTATGATGGGTACTTCGCAGCTTTCTTTGGATGCTATGCGTTTACGTCTTCTCCCATTCACTCTGTGCGATATAGCCGAGAAGTGGCTTTATAACACAGCCGCACATTCTATTTCAAATTGGGATGAATTCGTCGCAGCTTTCCTAAAGAAATTTTACCCCAATCATAAAACAGTTCGAATCCGTAGCGAAATAAATCAATTTACCCAGCTCCCAAATGAACCATTCTCGAAGTGTTTTGAACGCTTCAAGGATCTGTTAGTTCAATATCCACATCACGGAATTCCTAGATGGGATTTGTGTAGAATCATATATGAGGGCATTAATCCTACCACAAAACAGAACCTTGAATCCATGTGTCAAGGCACCTTCATGACTAATGATGATGGTGAAGCCTGGAGATTCTTAGAAGATTTCGCTGAAAAATCTTTACAGTGGGAGAGTGTAAACCAGTCATCGTCTAGGGGTGGCATTCACCAAATTGATATTTCCATAGGAGTTAGAGCTGAAATGGCAGCAATGCAAAAGAAGCTCGAATCTATAGAACATAAATTTTTAGCAGCCTCCCTAAATCAGATGTCGCTCCCCAAAACTGTCTGTGGATGCTGTTCTGATCCATCACATCTTACGGAAGAATGTCTATTGAATTCTCCGTTTCAAGGTCAAGAGCATACCAATGCTGCTTTCCAACAAAGACCTAGAAACGATCCGTATTCTTCCACTTATAATCAGGGTTGGAGGAATCACCCTAATTTTGCTTGGAACCAACAACAAAATCAAAACACGGTTCCAAATCAAA
This sequence comes from Agapanthus africanus, assembly GCA_030015575.1. NCBI lineage: Eukaryota > Viridiplantae > Streptophyta > Magnoliopsida > Asparagales > Amaryllidaceae > Agapanthus > Agapanthus africanus. The sequence goes on along the minus strand of CM057349.1, from coordinate 386,025,447 downwards.
ATAATTTCCAAAGGGCCCCTCCACCACAACAGCAGCCACTTCAACTAACTCAGCACCCCTATCAATCACAAAACTTTCAAAACCCAGTCAACACTCCTGCGGCGTATAATCCTTTACAGTTGACCGGTACTGATGAATCCTCTTCATTCGCACAAACTATGAATTTGCTTTTAACAAATTTTATGCAAGTTTCGGCTGAAATAAAGACTTCTGTCGATAAAATCCAGAAAAACTCTGACTCTCATGGTGAGAGTATTAAATCGATGGAAGCCCAAATTGCTCAATTAAAAGCCGAAATGAGTGCGAGAGAGAAAGGGAAACTTCCGTCTCAACCCCTACCGAATCCTGGACATTACAATGTGAATGCCATCACAACGTTGAGATCAGGAAGAGTGCTGAATAATCATGTTAGGGAAGAGATTGATGATAATGAAAAATCTATCAATAATACCCCGGCTAAGACCTTTCCTTCCACACACACTTCTACTTCTGATCCTTGTTCTTCTACCCCACCACCTTCTTGCGAGCCTATTCTTCGTTTCCCCCAAGGCTCGACACCTCAGCAAATCTCTTCTAGTCCACCAAAGACGATCCCCACTCCTATTCTGGGATCACTTTCACACACACCACCTTCTTCAATGATGGACCCAGCTCTTATTGCTAAAACTCCTTATCCGAATCGGTTAAGGAGTAACAAATCGAGTCCACATATGGAGAAGATTATGGAAGTGTTTAAACAGATTAATATCAACATCCCTCTCCTAGATGCTATTCAACAAGTCCCCGCTTATGCGAAAATTCTCAAAGACTTGTGCATTAGGAAGAGAAAGACTCAAGTGCCCAAAAAGTTTTTCATGACTAATAATGTTAGCACTGTCTTTACCCCACAGTTACCAAAGAAACGTAAGGACCCAGGATGTCCGACGATATCGATTTCTATTGGGGGTAAAAACATCAACCGTGCTTTACTTGACCTTGGCGCAAGTGTTAACCTGCTTCCATACTCTGTCTACGAGCAGTTAGGGATTGGAGAGTTAAAACCAGCTTATTGCACTCTCCAAATGGCAGACCGTTCAATCACCAAACCTAGGGGTGAACTGGAGGATGTGTTGATAAAAGTCGAGGAATTTGTATTCCCTGTGGACTTTATTGTTCTCGATACACAACCTGTAGCAAACCCACGGAACCAAATTCCAGTGATTTTGGGTCGACCATTCCTTGCCACTTCCAATGCTGTCATTAATTGTCGAAACGGTTCAATGAACCTATCTTTTGGAAAAATGACAATTGAACTGAATATCTACAAAATTGGAAGTCAGCCATCTGAACCCTCTGCTCACATACTTGATGTCTGTTCTATCTACGAGATTGCTCCCGAAAGTTGCGAAGTTGATAAACTTTGCTTTGAAAATCTCGATGACACTAGCACATCAATATTTGATTTTGCACATCTTAGTGAGAACACTCTTTCCACACTTGAGTCTGAAACTCTTGACTTATCACCTTCCGAGTCTGTATCATATACAGGCTACGAGCTTCTTTGTGACTCCGAAAATCATTCAATGACCCCACCTTCTATAGTTTCTCCGCCAGCATTAGATCTCAAACTTTTACCTTCTCATCTTAAATATGCATATTTGGATGAGAATGAGTCCTTACCGGTGATCATATCCGCTTCTCTAGCCTCAGAGCAAGAGAATGCGCTTTTGACGGTATTGAGATCTAATAGGCAGGCGTTTGGTTGGACTATGGCTGACATCAAAGGGGTTAGTCCCTTGATTGTAGAACATCATATACATCTGATGGATGAAGCCAAGCCAACCCGAGAACCACAGAGACGGTTGAGCCCCGTCATGAAGGATGTAGTGAAGAAAGAAATCGTCAAATGCCTTGACAATGGTATCATTTACCCAATCTCCGATAGCCAATGGGTAAGTCCAATTCATGTCGTCCCTAAGAAATCTGGCATCACAGTTATTACAAATGAGTCTAATGAGTTAATCCAGACACGCGCTCAAACTGGATGGCGTGTATGTATTGATTATAGAAAACTCAATGCCGCAACGAGAAAGGACCACTTTCCTTTACCTTTCATTGACCAGATGCTAGAACGCTTAGCTGGACGTGAATATTATTGCTTCATGGACGGATACTCTAGCTATAACTAGGTCCATATTGCCAAAAAGGATCAAGATAAAACCACATTTACTTGTCCTTTTGGTACTTTTGCTTATAAACGCATGCTCTTTGGGTTATGCAATACTCCCGCTACATTTCAGCGATGTATGATGGGGATATTCTCGGACATGGTCGAGAATTTTCTGGAGATTTTCATGGACGATTTCTCGATATTCGGAGATTCTTTTTCTGACTGCCTATCTCATCTTGACGCGGTTCTTACTCGTTGTAAAGAGAAGAACTTAATCTTGAATTGGGGAAAATGCCATTTCATGGTCCAAGAGGGAATTGTGCTTGGACATGTTATTTCACGGAAAGGCATTGAGATTGACAAAGCTAAAATATATGTCATTCAAAACCTTCCTCATCCCAAATGCGTCAAGGATATCCGATCTTTTCTTGGCCATGCAGGCTTTTACAGGAGATTCATTAAGGATTTTAGCAAAATTGCTAGACCCTTAACTCTTCTCTTGGCCAAGGACACAACCTTTCACTTTGACTCGGATTATGAGGCAGCATTCGATTCACTCAAACACTCTCTCACTACAGCCCCCGTTCTATCATCTCCAGATTGGAACCACCCTTTTGAGCTTATGTGTGATGCATCAGATTTTGCAGTTGGTGCAGTCTTAGGACAGCACATTGAAAAGATGCCACACGTGATCTATTATGCAAGTAAGACCCTGAATGATGCTCAAATTAACTATACAACTACCGAAAAAGAACTTTTGGCAGTTGTATTCGCATTAGAAAAATTTAGGCCTTACTTGATTGGCTCACCAATTGTTGTGTACACTGACCACTCCGCCTTAAAACATCTTTTGGCGAAGAAGGATGCTAAAGGTAGGCTAATACGTTGGATCCTTCTATTACAAGAATTTGATATTGTTATTAAAGATAAGAAAGGATGTGAAAACGTTGTAGCTGACCATCTGTCGCGCATCTCTTCTTCACCTGTGACCCTGCCAATCAATGATTCTTTTCCGGACGAACAACTCTTGAATGTATCCGATGAACCTTGGTTAAGGGATATTGTGAATTATCTTGCCACGGGACTTATTCCCCGCGAATGGTCAAAACAGGACAAACATCGATTTCTATCCCAAGTAAAACACTTTTACTGGGATGAACCCTATCTGTTTAAGTATTGTCCTGACCAGATCATTCGCAGGTGTGTCCCTAATAATGAATTCAAGAGTGTTCTATCTTTTTGTCATGATCAGGCATGTGGGGGTCATTTTGGTCCTCGAAAGACGGCGGAGAAGGTTTTGCAATGTGGTTTCTATTAGCCGACTTTATTCAAAGATGCATTTGATCATTGCAAAACCTGTGCACAGTGTCAACACACGGGTAGGATTTCCCGGAGAAATGAGATGCCACAGCAACCCATCTTAGTGGTTGAAATTTTCAACATTTGGGGTATTGACTTTATGGGTCCTTTTCCCAACTCCTTTGGGAATCTGTACATATTGCTTGCGGTTGATTACGTCTCGAAGTGGGTTGAAGCTATTCCTTGTCGCACTAATGACAAAAAGGTTGTCATTAAGTTCTTAAAAGAAAACATCTTTTTGCGATTTGGACACCCACGCGCTATCATCAGCGATAACGGGACGCATTTCTGCAACAGGTCTTTCGAGACTTTGATGCGGGAAATACGCAATCAACCACAAACTTTCCACACCCTATCATCCCCAAACGAGCGGGCAGGCTGAGATTTCAAACAGACAAATCAAACAAATTTTGGAGAAAACTGTTTCTAAAAAGCGAAAAGATTGGTCGACCAAGTTAACGGATGCTCTTTGGGCATTCCGAACTGCATATAAAACCGATCTAGGTATGTCTCCTTACAGGTTAGTGTTTGGGAAGGCCTGTCACCTTCCAGTCGAGATTGAGCACAAAGCGATGTGGGCCATTAGAGAAATCAACTTTAACTTAAATCAAGCATGCAACTTTCGGAAGCTGCAATTAAACGAGCTAAGCGAACTCCACGATGAAGCTTATGATAATGCTGTAATTGTAAAGAACTGGACTAAGGTATTTCACGATAAAAACATTTTGAGAAAAAACTTTTACACCTGGTCAACAAGTCCTTCTTTATGATTCATGACTCCATCTTCATGCGGGTAAGCTACGATCTCGGTGGAAAGGACCTTTTGTTGTGCGGTCTGTATACCCGTACGGGGCAGTTGAGATTGAAAATGTTAAAAACGGTACATTTTTCAAAGTAAATGGATATAGATTAAAGCCGTATTTTTCCACTGACCCCACGGAGGAGCTCCTGTTTTTACAGGAGCTATTTTATCTTGATTAAAATTCCTCCGTCTCACCTCCATGTCCTGTAAATTACTGTATCATCTTTTAGAATGGAGGTGAGTGAAAAGAATAAGTTTGGGGGAGGATTTTCACGATCATATTCTATTGCCCACATTAATAAATTTCCTCCCAAGCTTACAGGTTTTTTGTGATCTAGCGGATGGCAACAGTGAGGACACTGTTGAAAACAAGTTTGGGGAAGGTTTGTGCTTATTTTCGCATCATTTGCATCATACTTTGCATAAGCACAAAACTTTTTTAAAACATATAAAAAATTAAAAAAAATCAAAAGATAAAAATATTTAATATTTAATATAATAAAAGATTAGATAGTGAAAAATTACATCCAAAACATTGGAAAAATTTAAGAAAACTAAGAAAATTAGAAGTTTTCTTAAACGAACTAGTAATAAGTAGTTATGAGCCGTTGTCCCAAGGGTTAGTAAGATAAAGGAAGTCACTAATCTAAGAATAAAAATAAATCTGAAAAATAATTTCTATTCTGGAAGCCAAACATTTGAACGTTGATACCCTACTATACGCACGTACACACGTCTTGAAGCTCGGGATAGTAGAGGATACCTTGAAATGCTCTTGTCTAAAAGCCAAAGTATGAAAGGAAATTAAAAATAAAGAAAAAATAAATGGTGAAGAAAAATAAACACTGGTTTTGTTATCGCCAAGGCAGCAATAAAAAAATATAGCGAGGGTGCTTCATCACCTAGTGCCTTAGACCAACTGGTCTCGGAGTCACTGCTAAGCCTTAGGTGGTGCAAGACGAGGAAAATACTAAATTAGCAAGCACATGAGTAATCGGTCGGTTAGTACCTCAAGAAGTATTAACGGTCGCATGAAAAATGTGTGAGCAAATTCATCTAAATATTCATCAATTAAAAAGTACTGAAGTAGATGGACAAGAGTATGATAGCTTGAATTGAATTCTCCGAGTATAGGGATGTCTTTTACACACACGTAGGGTTATATGATCGATGTTTGGAAAAAAGGTGGGAATGAAGAATAAAGACGATGTTTTATTGAGGGATAATGTGATTTCTAACATCTTTTCATGACAATTAAGATAGGGCTCAGGACAACCGAAAAGCTAGTATAGTTGGAAACTCTAAATTTTCAAAGTCTTTCTTTTACAATTCTTATCTTTATATATAACTTTCACGGTCTTCCTTTTATTATTGGATTTTGTGGGTGCAATCCGCTGAAAACCCTCAGGAGACAACACTCCTCATACTGGGGACACCTAGAGGTTTAAAGGCTTGTTGCACGTGCTCAATGCAATCGTGTTGCCTACGAAAGTGTGCTAGTTAGTTTTTTTTCTTTTTCTTTTATTTTCTCCTTCTCTTTTTAATAAAACAAGTTTGCTCGAGACGACCAAAAATAAGTTTGGGAGAATTTGATCGGTCGAAAATATTACATTTTTAACACATCAATTTCCCTACTATTTGCAATCATCTAAAGGTGTTCGGTATGAATATAGCACATATTAGCAATTTGTCTGTAAAATAACAAATAACTTGTGTTATATATTATAACCAGCACTTTGAGGGAAATTGTGTATTTATTATTGCACGCATGATCTTTGTATATCTTAACACTTATCTCGAGATTGTTTGCAGGAAATTCCAGGAAAAGAACCGAAATTGCTAAAAGTGCTGATAAAAATACGCCAATTCCAAGACTTATGATCTGGCAATGAACAAGAAAGATTTATGAGATTCCAGACATCAGGAAATAGCCCTAAGGCCAGCACAAGAGTACCCTGGAAATTGCATACAACAATCCCACCAAACGGCCGCGGATCCGCGGCCAAATGGGCCTATTTGTGGCGGATCCGCGGCCACGTGGACTTGTCATAGGCAGATTACATTCCCAGAGCTCTCCTTCCAAGACCAAAACTTCTTCAATACACTTCGGTCTCCAGATATCTCCAGAAGCTTCTTTCCTAACAGCCAAGCTTCTTGTACAAGCCTAATACCTCCAAGCTTCTCAAGCAAGCTAGCTAAATCTAGAAGGTTCTCCTCAACAACCAAGCTTCTCAAGCAAGCTAGCTAACTAGCTTAATCTAAAAGTTTCCTTCATAACTACCAAGCTTGCAAGAGAAGCTAAATCTAGCTTAGCTTCTAAAGGAAGCTGGATCAAGCTTCTAGGGGAAGCTAAAGAAGAAGGCTATATAAAGGGACCCAAGGCTTCATGAAGAGGTTGTTCATAATTTGAGAAAAAAATTCTAGTGAGATCCAAATCAATTCCAAAGCAAATTGAGTGACACAATTTGATCCAAATCAAGATCACTGAGTACAAAATCAAGCAAGAAGCCATCAAGCCTTTTTGAAGCGACGCCGATCTTCATCCGAGCAAGTGATCTAAGACGATCCGCGACTCACGAAGACGATGCGAAGCTAGTTCGACGATCGAGTTCTCTCCTCAATTCTTGTAGTCTTGAGTGAATTGTAACGAAACGTTGAATAATAAAAGGTGAAAATTCTGCATCTTGCTTTTCTTTACATTCTTGCATTATGAAGAGTTCTCAATTCTTGATTGTTTTTTTTCATGATGTTTGAGTGAAAACTCCGCTCGTGGAGGAATCGAGAAAATAGATAGATGACGATGATTAAATTCTTGAACGATTCTTAAGTCTTATGAGTTTTGTAAACTTTAGAAAATTGAATTATCAACAACCTAGTTTCGAGCGAGATGCTTTCTTGAATATTTTCGCTCTTAATTAGAGATTAACGATCGATGATTGAATTTCCTAGAGGCTAGAATTTGAATGCCAATCAACGAAAAGACAAGGGATGATGATGAAAAAACCCTAGTTTCTTCGATAGATCCATAATTCTCGTTGATCGTCATCGATCTAGCAACAATTCATCAATGGATAAGAATTTGTAATCATAAGTATTCATCATCACTATCGATTGGATCGATTCGTACGAGCTTCATTACTAATCTTGATAATTCATTCGATTTGGATATCATTTTAACAATTCTTGATTCTTGATTCTTGATCTATAGTATTTCTTGATATTAGATCTAGTTTTTTTATGATTCTTGAAACTCAATTTCATAAATCTTGAATCAAATTTTCTTTTCTTTTATCCTTTAATTTTCAATTCAACTAAAACAATTACGAGCAAATAACAATTTCCCTGTGGATGATCCGCACTCGCTAACGAACCTACAATTGACACCGTTATTGATTGCGGTTTATAAATTTCTTTGGTTGTGATCTTTACACTTTTCTAAACACGACATCGGAATCTATCATCAATCACATACCGACATGAATTATCGCGTCAATAGGGGTATGACTTTATCAACCCCCCTAAACTCGATATGCGATACTCTTAGATGAACAGACTGGACTGTGCAGATATTGTCACTGTCAGGCTCAGTAGGGGTTTGGATGAGTTTGCTCGTCGGCCTTCCTTTCGCTCAATACCTAGGTAGCCATTACGTACAGCTAGTGTCGTTGACATGCTTGTGGTTAATCCCACTGCCAGCGTATTGACGAGTCTTTAAAGTCCCACACAGAGGGTTTTTTCACGGTTCAGGCATATGGTTTAGATGACGTATGTTGGTACATACAGGTGTCCGATTAAATATGTGTACAGGCTACACAGACTTTAATCGGACGGTTGATAATACTAGCGGCTTAGGACTAAGCCGGATTATTAAATTAGGTTTTGATTTAATAATTTATATATATGTATTTATATATATGTATTCTAGTATTATTGTTCACTATTCATTTTCTCTCTTAGCTATTCGTATTTTTGTACGAACACATATATGTATTTCGATACGTGTACCGGGAAGTATTCCGTATTTATACGGAATAGCTTCTAGAATATGGCCACCTCATTATTGATTTTCTTTTTAGAAAATCAATTATGGAAATGAGGTGGAGGGTGAGTTGGCATGAGCATGGGTGATGGCATGTAGAGAGGTATGGTTTGCATTTGTTTATTGTAAATTGAAAAGAGATATTTTTTTGTGCATGATTGAGAGAGAGAGAGGAGGCAGCCACCACTTTTCCTTGAGTTGCCTTGCTCATTTTCTTTTCTTCACTACTCTTCTATTCTCACTCACTTGGAGAAAACACTTAGTTATTTCTTTAGTTGCTCATACCACATGTTTCCTCACCTCCTCTTCATCTTCTTGAATTGCTCTTGGAGCATTGTGATGAGAGAAAAATTATAGTGACACATCCTTACACCTTCACTCTCCATTGCTAGCAACCTTGGAGCGTCGGTTGCCTCGCTTGGCGAGGCTGGAGCTTGCACCGTTTCCCTCAGGTGGATTATCGTAGATGGAGGAAGACCGGCAACCAAACTCGATCCAGACGACCACTAGGAGCTTGGGAAGATGGTTGAAGACCGAAGGATACGGATCAACTCGGTATAACCATTCTAACTTCTTTATATATGCTTGCTAGTATAGGGTTTAGGGTAGATCCGAGCATCGGGTCATGGTGGCGCCAGTTTAGAAAATTTTTGTTCCGCATTTGGCCACGGTTTGATGGCCGTGGCGCTTGCATAACCCAACAATCAGGTGATTATATGCGTTGACCACTCAGTCTAGAACAGCCGGATCCCAGCTGGAGATGCCCGTGTGCAGGCTGAGCTGCAACGGACATGCTTTCATCTTCTATCCAGATCAGAATATATACGTCTAGATAGAGAATTGATTACGGATTTGGTAGATAGATGGAGACCAAAGACCTGCATATTTCATTTAAAAGTTGGCGAGATGACTATCATCCTTCAGGACGTCGCTGTGCTGCTTGGTCTGCCTATAGACGGAAAGATGGTTGTTGTAGAGTACAGCCACAATTGGTCAGATTTGTGTCCCAGCTTGTTAGGCAGGAATTCGCCTATTGGGCAGAGGAGAGGCGGTAGTATTAACTTGAGTTGGCTGCGGGAGGTGTTTAGGGCTGAGCCTATTATGGATGCTACTCCTGCGGCGATCGAGCAGCACGCACGAGCCTACATTTTATATCAGATAGGGGTTCGCTTGTTTCCGGATAGGAGCAAGAGCAGAGTCAGTCTTGCCTGGCTTCCTCCTTTAGCTGATCTCGACCAGTGTGCCAATTTATCGTGGGCAAGTGCAGTTCTGTCATTTCTCTATAGCGAGCTGAGGATGGCTCCATTGATGGAGCAGAAGAGTTTTGGGGGCTGTTTGACACTTCTTCAGGTATACAATACTTAAAACTGCATTCTACTAATTTTGCATAATTAAATTGATATTCAATGTAAAACGTAATTATATCATATTGTATTTCAAATATGGTCATGAACATATCTCCCTATTGGTCGCATGACCATTACAACATACTTCGCTTTAAATGGCCAAAGGCCATATGGACGCCAATAAATAATTGATATTATACACATATTTCAAATTTCAAGTTTTTTTGGAATATTAACTTATGTGTAATCTATATGCAAGTGGAATATGCCCAGGTCATGAAATGTGATACCGAATCGCAGGCTCTGCTTCTACCGCAATGAGTTCGATGTCATGGAGGAGGCATCAGTTATGTGAACACCGTACACACATGACCTGATGGGCACTCTGCATCCATTATACTTGGCAGGCGCCGGCTTGTGGCGTGCATGAACTCCGATCGTCTGCAACGATATTATTCAGATGCACGTGCCAGACCGTGTCCTTCGCCAGTTCGGTTTGAGGCAGCATATATCAGGCGCGATGGAGCAGACACCGCGTCAGGGTGGAGAGCTAATTAGGGATTCTTGGCTTGTGGCGTATCAAATTTGGGTGGGTCGATGGTATGATCGGGTATACCACATAGCCGATGAGATATAACCAGGTATACTGATAGACCGGTACATTTCCTGGTATTGGATGATTACCCGCAGATTCGTCATCACAGCCGCCCCTCCGCCCACCTCATATATACCTCGAGAACCGATAGAGAGAAATTTGATAAGTTTATATCAATTCTTTTAAAACTAAAATCTTATTTTTATAAAATTCATTATCTTATTTACCATCAATATAAATTCAAACCATTTACACGTTAGAGGATATAGCTGATGAGGGTATTAGTGGCATCAGGAACTCAGCGAACTACTTTATGAACATCAAGTCCTTGATCAGGAGTGTGATGACGATGCATAGATTCACACGTCCACCGGCCGTGCCTGCACCACCCGTGCCTCCGCTACCCGTTCCTACACCACCCGTTCCTCCGCCATCCGTGCTTCCACCAGCTATGTCCTCACCTGCCATTCCTATCACATATGCACGAACAAGACGTAGACGGGCGCAGTCGGAGCCATCTCAGCATCCCGATGAGTATAAGCATGGACCATCACAGCCAGAGCCGTCTCAGCCACCTGCCACCGATGAAACCGGACCGTCACAGTCTCGACATCATTTACCGAAGAAGAAGACACCAGGGATGGTGCGACGACTTCATTAGATTGCATGGAGTGTTTGTGTTGTATTGTGTTGCGATAAATTCGTTATTTATTTTATATTGTTTGTTATTTTCAGCTTATTGTTCTTCGCCGTTTAGGTGTTATATATTTTGTGCGGATTGTGTCTCCGTCGTTTAGGCGTTGAGTCTCCGCCGTTTGGGTATTGAGTTAGCTCCGTCTGTGGAAGCTATTATTTTACTATGCTTGTACATGAATTTTATTCAAAATTTAGGAAGAAATCGTTGTTCGATTTTTTCCGATTATTTCTTTACAAAACAAGACTTTAATTCATTTTAATAAAAACGTTGATTTTCTCTCACACAAACACATGTCCATACATGATATATTACACACATATGGTACACACATCCACAACATACACGAGAATTACACAAACAAAATAGATAGCAAGAACAGTCACAACACCATAATTCATCACTAAAATTTCAGAAATAAATCCTCTATGTTACTTAGCTCCGCAGCAACAGAATTAATCCGCTCTGTAATTGCATCAATGGCCTTATTACCAACCACAGAATCTCGGGTGAATTCAAGATGGTTCAAAATCCGACAGTGCATAAAGATGCGGTAGAGAGAGCTTACGAAGTACTCGATATTGCAACCTGAAAGAAGACCCATAGAGTGAAAGAAGTGGAGACGATGATTTGCTTCCCCATGGTGGTTTTGAATTACTTCTTCAGGGGGAGACGGGAGCGCATCTAATACGGCTAAGTGCAAGAGCTGCAGGATTTCACGATCGATTTTCATCAGCCAGTTCATACTCCCTCGTAATCGATAGATAATGCCTTCGTAACTAGAGTAGTCTATCATCGTATTTACAGATTTCACTATGGTGTAAGGGATGCAACTCTTAATTTCATCGATTAATAGCAATCATGCAGATGAAGATCCCGATATTGAGAGAGAGCGAGACTAAGAACTGAGAGGGGGAAAAATAAAGAATGTGATGGTGATGAGATATGAGAGAGTGTAAGAAAGCTCGGCACAGAGAATGAGATTCAAGATAGAGAGGAAGAGATTGAACTTTTAATATAAGGAACACAATCATTCACGTATATGTTTTTTTTTGGGCGCGGTTTGCAACTACGGCCCAGAAAAATATATAACCGTGAATGATTGTGTTTCCTTTTGGAGCGCACTTTCAAATTGCGTCATAGAAAAACACAAATCCGTGAATGAATATGTTTCTTTTTTGGGGCGCAGCTTGAAACTACGCCGCAGAAAAACGCACACCCGTGAATGATTTTGTTTTCTTTCGGGGCGCACCTTCAAACTGCGCCATAGAAAAATACAGACCCATGAATCAGTATGTTTCTTTTTGAGACGCAGTTTGCAACTGCGCCAAAAAAAAGTGCCAACAATGACAATTATTCATATTATTTCGGTTTTATTAATGAGCACAGTTTGAAACTGCGCCCCATACAAATGTAATAGGCGCAATTTCGCAATTTGAAATTGCGCCCCAAATTTTTTTTCACTCCAACGTCAGCGCTGAGCTGGCGCTAACGCGTCGCCTACAAGGCAGAAAGTTGTCTCATTTTATAATAAGTTTTCAAAATGGTTTGTTTAAAAAATTATTATTTAAAAATGGTTTACTAAATAAAAAATTGTCCTAAATTAAATTAAGAGAATGGCAACTGCTGCCTCTACTAATCTCTTCCCTTTCTCTTTGTGCCCTGCAGATGGAGCTGCTCCTCTCAAGTGCCGCATCTATACTGGCGGCGATCTCCATCACCATCTTGGGTCTTCTGTAAGTTTTCTACAATACCTTTTTTTCTGGTTCAATGTGTAGCTATGTTACTCTCTTTTGCAGAAAGATTGTATTTTTTTCTCTTTAGATTTAGAAAGCCTGTTCTTTGCTTGATTTGTGATGGGTCATCTTTAGTTGGTTGTGAGGCATTGAGTTTTGATGGGTTTTTTGAGAAATAGATGCATCTTTTTTTGATGTAAAGAAATAGATATATCTTTGTCCTTTGATTTTATTAATAATTCGGTTAAACAATTTATTTATTTTTGGAGAAAAATGGCAGGATAAATTTTTTGTTAATTTTTGTTTAATTTTTGCATTGGCCTGTAAGCCTAACCTATGCATAAACACACGCAACACACCCACACACATATCACACAAGCACACAACACACACTCACTCATGGGACCCACGAATTTACCGGCAAAGCTTTAATTTGTGATTGCTTTCCCTCCTAGGGTTCCTAGTGGTGGAATAATTAGCTTTTAATGAAGTGCATCAACTCCTTATTCTCCGTCATACAAATGCAAGTCCAAAAACGAGAAGAAAAATACATGAAATACCCAACGGGCTTATTCTCCACAAATAATAATAATGATCGTCAATCTCTCCCCAACACTCCGTAATGTCTATCCATTATCTTCTTGGGAAGTCAAAGGAACCACACTCTCTTGACTGTCACCATCCTGTGTAGCCATCTGTATCGTCAGTTAAACAAAATTGATAATATGTAAGCATTCAACTATATCTCCTACTATTTACATTTTTGTCTATGAAATAGAGGCACTTGAATAGGGCATGAAAACAACTTGTCGATGACACGACGATGGGCTAAGTCCTTGTAATCTAGGATATGAGGACATGGCCCTATGGAAATTATGCGTGCATAGCATATACTAGAAATTGAAGGATTACAAACTAAGACCTTAATGACTGTAATCTTTAGATGAAGTACATAATCGCCAAATATAAAACCGGATCGGATGAAGTCCTCAAGGGCTCACACATTTTCTAGAAGAGGTGAGTATCTGACCTATCTAGGAGTTCCTTTCAATATTAATTTGGGTTAATTGCATATAAACCCCCTACTCATATAGCGCAAATCACTCCTCATATAGCGCAAATCACTCGTCAATCCATTTATTAGCACGTAACACCCCTAGAGTCAGTCTCAGTATTACTTAGAAGAGATAATTGGACCCTAAATGAGTAGTGAAAATTCTTAGACTTTCTCCTTAGTATGGTATGGTTTCACAGGATTCAGCCAGTTGTCTCGATTGTGGGATATCTTTGAGAAATAGACAATCTTTTCTTTTTAGATTCTCTCTGGACTCTGGCCTGTTGATACCTACAGCGCAAGCGGGTGTATGCGATATATGTCATGACACGGACATGGGAATCATGATAGAGTGTTTGTACTTCTTTTCATCCTAGTAATTTCTTATCAAGCAGGTAGTGTATGTATCATTTGTTCTAATCTGCTTGTCGTCCAAAATTGCAGACAGCAGATCAATGCTTCCTTAGTTCGATTTAGAATCCGTTTTTAATTTGTATTTGTTCTATCTAGAAAATCCCCCCCCCCCAACTGCGGACTGTTTTTTAAAACCAATTTCAAGATGATGGTTATTACCTTTTCCGTTTATTTTGGGGCATTCACAATAATATAATTAATTACAGTATTCAATTTATTTCATAGGAATCTATGCATCTTCTGACTGTAACATTTCAGTTCCGATCCAGAGGAGTTGATGGTACAATGGTAGATGCTCAAGCCTCGACCAGAGAGTTGCTGTTAGAGTTCAATCCAGTCAAGTGAAATTGGAGGATGATATTGATGATGAAACATGTGAACTGGTTACTGGATTTGAACTTGTTTTATGGGAGGGCCAGGATAGCATCCGTGCTTATATGTTAAAGGCAGTCAAGAACAACAATGAAACCGGTGTGCTGCTTTTGTCTGATATATTTGGGTTTGAAGATTCATCTACAAGGGACTTTGCTTATCGTGTTGCCTGCAATGGCTACGGGTATGTTATTCTGCTTCTTTATTTATAGTTGAAGTTGTTATTCAGTTTTATATCTCTGATTCTTTTGAATTGCTTAAATACTTCACAATTATGGGAATATTCATTGCCTTGTTCCGTTTCATTTGGGGTTTCCTATGAACTTTTTCACATATGCTTTGTTATATGCTTGTCCATGACACAAGTGATTGTCCTTTCAAAAAAAAAAAATCATTGTAGACATGGTTGCAATCATTTAAATATTTTACTTCTTATGTGAAAAGCTTTCTTGGCTTTCTACCTTTTTCTCATAAACACCCTGAATGTAGTTATAATCTACAAGATGAAGTACTGAAAGTCATGTGATTGAAGGGAATTATGAAGTATCTAGGAAAAGGTGAAGGAGAAGTAGGCCCAAGAGAAGAAATTACGCCCGAGATGAACTTGTAAAATGGCTTGAATCAATGGTTGAAAAGGGAGGTGTGAACCCCTATTGAAATTTTCGATCTAAACTTATTCAACCACTAAACTGTCTTTGATAATATCCTTGGGACTAAACTCACTCTCTAAATCTTTTCAGTGTTGTCAAACAAGGTTAGAAAGGCTGGTTAGTCGACCGCTTAAAAATCTTCGGCTAACAACCATATCGAATAGTATTGCAAGGGCCAACGACCGCAAAATTGGTCCTATGCAAAATGTTGCAGATGAATAACCAATTAACTGGAGGCATATACGAGCACCCAATATGCCAAAGAGGATAGGAAAAAAACTCAATATCCACTGAATAAAGGCCCAGTTTTATTCTCTGTCTCCCTATCAACATATCTTCTTCAATCCTTTAAAAAAAATTTAGGACATTTCTATGTTATATATTTTCAGGATATTATTGTGTGATTTCCTTTAATTCGATTATGCGGCAGATAATCTGTTCCGCTGCTGAAAGAGAACACATGTGTGCTTCACAGGATTGACTCTTTTTCCATAATCATCACTTTAGACGCTCGGAAGAATGCGAGGAAGACCTCTAATAAATCTCCATCTTGGATACAATCCAATATAGCCCGGCCAAAACTGGATGGAGTAATGTCTCAACAAAACTTCATAAGACGAACAAGGTCACTCCATTTAACGTGACAAACCAGGTCATATGGGACAGCAAATGCGAAAAATATGTCTTTGCATCCAGGCGTTAGCCCATCTTCACCCGAATCCACACGCTAATACAGTCTTAAAGCTTCAGAAAAGCATCCTTGACATAATCCCATTTGAACTTTAGAACCATGGACTCAATATTAATTGTAGGGGAGGTAGATCCAACATAAGATATTGGCTCTGGATAGACTTTTTAAATGTCTTAAACCCGTATGCCTCAGCATGGGAAAGCCCTATTGGAACCTCGGATCTTAGATTATTGAACTAATAATCCATCTATTCTGAAATCCAATGTGGGGATTCTAATTTCTTTACCATACTACCACATTAACCACTCTGAAGGATGTGAGCTACAACCCTACCTCCAAGGAAGCCAGTATGCAACTTGGTGCACATCGGATAATTGACTATTTTATCCACTATGCTTTACATCCGTTTGTTGTGTGATGATTGATGAGCTGGCCCATGAATATTCTGATTGAATAACTTATTCTAGATTGGTTTTGAACTTTAAATATTTGCTTGATCTTAGATATGTTTTGATGGTTATCATGGATTAATGTTTTCTTATCAAACTAGTATATAGTTGTGATAAATTAGGAGAGAGAAGTGTTTAGGGAAATATAATGGATAGATTGGTTAGCCCCAATCCTTCTCTTTATATAGACAATGCCATTTAGCTATTACACCCTACTTGGTACCTAATTATATATAAAAACTTGTATACAATGCGAGTATTCTAATACTCCTCAAGCTAGAGTATACATATCATAAATATCTAGCTTGTTACAAATAAATTCCACTATATTCCTTCCTAAAGGTTTTGTGAACAAATCTGCTAACTGGTGAGCAGATTGAACATAATAAGTGTCATTGGTCCCATCTTCAACCTTCTCCCGCACAAAATGACAATCAACCTTAATGTGTTTCGTTCGCTCGTGGAATACATGATTCGAGGCAATATAAATTGCAGACCTATTATCATAATATAATCACATAAATAAAGTGGGTCTAAAGCCAAACTCTTCAAGAAGCTGATCCATACAAGCTTTCAAGTAGTGTTCACCATGGCTCGATATTCTGGCTCAGTACTGAAACGAAACACCACGCTCTACTTCTTACTCTTTTAGGAGACCAAGTGCAGTATCCAGTAGTGGATCTGCGATCAGATGAGGACCCAGCCCAATTTGCATCTGTGAACCCTGCTACCCGAGAATGCCTATGGTCTGAATACAGTAGACCCTTCTTTGGAGCATTTTTTTCAAGTATCGAAGTATCCGAATCACCGCATTCCAATAGGCAACTCAAGGATTGGCCATGAACTGGCTTACGATAATAACGGGATATGCAATGTTAGGTCGAGTGACGGTGTAACACCCTACTCCGATCGTACGTTTCTTTTTCTTTTTGAATATATTGGGTTTCGTTTTATTATTATTATAATTTGGAGTTTAATATTTTTAATTAAGACATATGCATATAATTATGGTTTTTCAAGTTTGTTAAATAGGCGTATTATTAGTGTTTAAATATTTATTTTTTTAACACAATTTTATAACCATATTTATATTTTAGTAGTATAGTTTAAACAAAAGATATTTTGTTTGGTATTTCTTTAAACAATATATATACACAAGATTTTGCCTCTTTTTAAATCTTATTTATAAGATATTTTGTATAACGATATTTATTTAGTTAAAATATTTAGTTTTGGCAGGTCATGAGAGTCCCTGTTAAATCTTTTAACCATATAAATATTTTTTTCTAAACTAACAACTCAATTTTCTCTCTCCAATCACCATATATCTCTTCCCCTGATCTTATCTTTCTTTCACCTGATAATTCTCTTTTCTTTTAAAACCAATACTATTTTTTTTCTTTCTCCAAACAATTATCTTTTCCAACAGATTTCTCTCTCCATATTCTATTCTATCTACATATATTTTTCTATATTCCTAATTATATTTCACCAAACCTCACTATATATATATCCCCTAATAAAATCTCTCTCTCCAATCCAATCCAATCTCTCTCAGCGGATTGTCTCTCAAATTTAATCTCTCATTCTTTTTCTACAAACCTATATAAACAATATATATATATATATATAATTGAAGATATTTTGTTATGATAGTTTAACTGAAAATATATTTTAGTTGTTTGATATCTTAAAATCCTATATATATATATATATATATATATAACAACTAATTATATTTATTTCAACGAACCCATAACCATATACATATCTACATATATTTTTACTATATACTAATATATATATATATACATATACTTTTCTATTATCCTAACTATATACAAACTAATATGTTCATATACAACTTTTCTAATATCTTATAGAAGTATATAACCTATCATATCTCTCTTTTATATTTATATATCTTTCTCTCTTTTAAAATCAAACCCAAATCTCATCTCATCAGAATATTTCTCTCTTTCCAATTTTTAACATCTCTCTTCCCTATAAATAACAACCTAATTATTAACATCCCTCTCCTTATATAAATCAACCTTCTCTATCTTTCCCTTCACAATATTTTCTTCTTCAAAATTAGCCGAGCCATCAAGGCTTGGAGTTGTGCTTCCTGTCGTCGTGTTTATCCGTATCTGAGGCAAGTACTCTTGTTTTTTTATCCGATGCAACATTGGCAAATATCACAATAAATTCTTAGTCTATAATATTTGAATGAAAATTGTATTATTGTGCAATTTCACTAAAATACCATGTAATAATTATATACATGATGAAAACCTTACTTTTATACTGCTCAAATAAGTTTACATGTTGCTCACGTATATATAGCTTATATTTAGACTTATTTGTATAGTTGATATAAATTTTAATTAGTATATGTGAGTTATTATTTCATTAAGTTAAATAATCAATTCAGTTTTATTTTTTGTTGAATCTTTGTAGAATATAGCTTAAATAATATAGTGCTTAGTGAACAGTAGTTCAAGATAATTAAATTATTTATACATAAGATCAGATCATTATAACAGCAAGAAAATAAATATACAATATATAATAAAATCAAGAAATTACTCATTGTTACTAATAGTATGAAACATAATGCTTAAGTGCATTTATATAAGATAACTATATTGATTGTGTTTTAATACTCTTGGTATTAATTTTATTTATTTAGTTTTGTGTTTTTATTAACAATCAAACCATAAGCTGTTAAATGAAACCTTATGTTCATCATGCATGAAATGAAAACCCTAGAATTTCTAGAACACCCATTAATCATATTAATCTTTTAAAACCGTATTTTAATTTATTATTCTTCCCAATAATAAATCCGGATATTAAATGGAGATACTTGTAAATTCATTTAGATTATTGATACTATCATATTATATCGACTGTATTTGACATGCTACTTGAGACTATTATCATCGACATGCTTGACATGACATGCCTGCTCACGATTTCCGTTTCCTTACACTAAAACAATATCATTAATTAGAATGCTGAACATGCATGCCATGAAACAATTACTCGTACTTTCATGTTTACCATATTGGACTATTATCGTGACTTGTCCTGTTTTCCTGTCCAGTCAGAATTTTATATTGTGATTGAATTTATTACCATGTTAGCTATAGATACGCGGGGGTTGGGGTAGTTTGAGTGTGTGTTCGTACAACAGGATATCAGGAGTCCCATGCCGGCAGCTTGTATCGGGCTATATCGGTCGCATGTTATTACAGCTCGTACCGGGCTATATTGGTCGCTTGTTCATTTCATATTTGGGTCCGTGTTTTCTAGCCCCTGGGGCCCAACTCTTGGGTTAGGAATACTCCTGCAGAGGTTGACGCACACACTAACTCACAATAGGATAAATTATCTTTTAGTGCCCAGTATGATATGACTTGACCTGTATATATGTCTGTTTTATATTATTACTATATCCATATGTATTTATAAACATACGCACACGGGCTTCAATTCACTTACATACTCATGTTATCATACTACATACACACCCCTTTTACATTGAGTATTTGTTGGGATGTTCTGACATCGCTAAGATTTGTCATCTTAGGTTTAGAGACGGATTTTCAGGCTGAACAGGATCGGAGCGGTTGTCAGGACTTTGCCGAAGATCAGTAGCCCATAGGTTTATTTCTTTTCAATTAGTATTTAGCATGTGCGCTCTTAAGGGACATTAGGATTTATGTATCTCCTTTCGGATCTTGTTTTTATTTCGAACATATTATATTGGATCTTTATTTGCATCGATTATCTAGTAGACCTATTTTTAGTATTCCTTGTAGTTTCATTGCAGCATGATTATCTGTGTTATCTTTTTTGTTGTTGGATATTATCTTTGACGGGTTAGCTAGACAGCTTTTATGTGACTATAAAAACATCTTTGCTTATCGTAGGTAGCACGGCCGGCCTTCGTTGTTTTCCGTATTCCGTATTTTGGGAAGCGGGGCATGACAAAGATTTGTTGGTATCAGAGCCAGGCTGACGTCAAGGTTAGTTTTGGTTCTAACGATCTTTTAGGTTAGAATCACATGTCTAGGTTTTCCTTAGTGTGTCATGCTCCATATTTCCTTGACTCTGATTATAGGATTCGGACGACTGAGATAGAATTATGATATTGTACACATGTACCGCGGTATGATTACAATGCGTCATTCTGTTTGAGTAAGTTAGAGTTCTACTTGATTTGTTTCCACTGATTTGTTTTTCTTACCCACGCCGATTTTTCGAGCCAAGACCATGACTCTTCATACCCTCATTTGTTTTCTTGATCCTTGATTTTTCATACCTATCTATTTTCATTGATCCTTGTAATTCGTTCGTGATCTTGTATTTTCGTTCTTCTAATTTCAAGAACGAAATTTCTTGTAAGGTGGACAGGATGTAACACTCTAGTCCGATCGTATGTTTCTTTTTCTTTTTGGATATATTGGGTTTTGTTTTATTATTATTATAACTTGGAGTTTAATACTTTTAATTAAGATATATGCATATATTTATGGTTTTTCAAGTTTGTTAAATAGGCGTATTATTAGTATTTAAATATTTATTTGTTTAACACTATTTTATAACCATATTTATATTTTAGTATTATAGTTGTAACAAAAGATATTTTGTTTGGTATTTCTTTAAACAATATATATACATAAGATTTTATCTCTTTTTAAATTTTATTTATAAGATATTTTGTTTAACGATGTTTATTTAATTAAAATATTTAGTTTTGACAGGTCATGAGAGTCCCTGTTAAATTTTTTAACCATATAAATATTTTTTTCTAACCTAACAACTCAATTTTCTCTCTCCAATCACCATATATCTCCCCCATGATTTTATCTCTCTTTCACCTGATAATTCTCTCTTCTTTTAAAACCAATATTAATTTCTCTCTCTCCAAACAATTATTTTTCTCAACAGATTTCTCTCTCCATATTCTATTCTAGCTACATATATTTTTCTATATCCCTAATTATATTTCACCAAACCTCACTCTCTCTCTCTCTCTATATATATATATATATATATATATATATATATATATATATATATATTTCCTAACAAAATCTCTCTCTCCAATCCAATCCAATCTCTCTCAGCCGATTCTCTCTCTAATTCTTTTTCTACAAACCTATATAAACAATATATATATATATATATATATATATATAATTGAAGATATTTTGTTATGACAGTTTAATTGAAAATATATTTTAGTTGTTTGATATCTTAAAATCATATATATATATAACAACTAATTATAATTATTTCAACGAATTCATAACCATATACATATCTACATATATTTTTACTATATACTAATATATGTATATACATATACTTTTCTATTATCCTAACTATATACAAACTAATATGCGTATATACAACTTTTCTAATATCTTATAGAAGTATATAACCTATCATCTCTTTTATATTTATATATCTTTCTCTCTTTTAAAATCAAACCCAAATCTCATCTCATCAAAATATTTCTTTCTCTCTCCAATTATAATAATCTCTCTAATATTTAACAATATCTCTCTTTTCCCTATAAGTAGCAACCTAATTATTATCATCTCTCTCCTTCTTATATAAATCAACCATCTATCTCTTTCCCATCACAATATTTTCTTCTTCAAAATTAGCTGAGCCATCAAAACTTGGAGTTGCGTTTCGTGTCGTCGTGTTTATCCGTCTCTGAGGCAAGTACTCTTGTTTTTTTATCCGATACAAAATCGACAAATATCGCAATAAATTCTTAGTTTATAATATTTGAATGAAAATTGTATTATTATGCAATTTCACTAAAATACCACGTAATTATTATATAAATGATGAAAACCTTAGTTTTATACTGCTCGCATAAGTTTACATGCTGCTCATATATATATATATATATATATATATATATATATATATATATAGCTTATATTTAGACTTATTTGCATAGTTGATATAAATTTTAATTAGTATATATGAGTTATCATTTTATTAAGTTAAATAATCAATTCAGTTTTATTTTTTTGTAGAATTTTTGTAGAATATAGCTTACATAATATAGTGCTTAGTGAACAGTAATTCAAGATAATTAAATTATTTATACATAAAATCTGATCATTGTAACAGCAAGAAAATAAATATACAATATATAATAAAATCAAGAAATTACTCATTATTACTAATAGTATGAAACAGAACGCTTAAGTGCATTTATATAAGATAACTATATTGATTGTGTTTTAATACTCTTGGTATTAATTTTATATATTTAGTTTTGTGTTTTTATTAACAATCAAACCATACGCTGTTAAATGAAACCTTATGTTTATCATGCATGAAATGAAAACCCTAAAATTCCTAGAACATCCATTAATCACATTAATCTTTTAAAACCGTATTTTAGTTTATTATTCTTCCCAATAATAAATCCGGATATTAAATTGAGATGCTTGTAAATTCATTTAGATTATTGTTTACATTATTGATACCATCATATTATATCGACTGTATTTGACATGCTACTTAAGACTATTATCATCGACCTGTTTGACATGACATGCATGTTCATAATTTCTGTTTCCTTACATTAAAACGATGTCATTAATTAGAATGCATAACATTCATGCCATGAAACAATTACTCGTGCTTACATGTTTACCATACCGTACTATCATCGTGACTTGTCCTGTTTTCCTGTCCAATCGGTATTTAATATTGTGATTGAATTTATTACCATGTTAGCTATAGATACGCGGAGGTTGGGGTAGTTTGAGTGTGCGTTCGTACAACAGGATCTCAGGAGTCCCATGCCGGCAGCTTGTACCGGGCTATATCGGTCGCATGTTATTACAGCTCGTACTAGGCTATATCGGTCGCATGTTATTACAGCTTGTACCGGGCTATATCGGTCGCATGTTATTACAACTCGTACCGGGCTATATCGGTCGCTTGTTCATTCCATATTTGGGCCCGTGTTTCCTAGCCCCTGGGGCCCTACTCTTGGATTAGGAATACTCCTGCAAAGATTGACGCACACACTCAAACTCACTATAGGATAAATTACCTTTTAGTGGCCAGTAGAATATCACTTGATCTGTTTATATGTCAGTTTTATATTATTACTATATCCATATGTATTTATAAACATACGCACACGGGCTTCAGTCCACTTACATACTCATGTTATCATACTACATACACACCCCTTTTACGTTGAGTACTTGTTAGGATGTTCTGATATCTCTGAGATTTGCCATCTCAAATTTAGAAACGGATTTTCAGGCTGAGCAGGATCGGAGCGGCTATCAGGACTTTGCCGAAGATCAGTAGCCCGTAGGTTTATTTCTTTTCAGTTAGTATTTAGCATGTGCGCCCTTGTGGGACATTAGGACTTATGTATCTCCTTTCGGATCTTGTTTTTATTTCGAACCTATTGTATTGAATCTTTATTTGCATCGATTATCTAGTGGGCCTATTTTTAGTATTCCTTGTGGTTTCGTTGCAGCATAATTATCAGTGTTATCTCTAATGTTGTTGGATATTATCTTTGACAGGTTAGCTAGACAGCTTTTATGTGACTATGGAAGGATCTTTCCTTACCGTAGGTAGCACGGCTGGCCTTCGTTGCTTTCTGTATTCCGTATTTTGGGAAGCGGGGTATGACAGACGATGAGGTAATTAAGCTTACCGAACAATCGTCGGTATCTTCTGGGATTCTCAAACAGATCACCCTGTCCCTGAAGTAACTTAGTATTAGGATCCATTGGAGCCTCTATAGGTCTGCATCCTAACATCCCAGTTTTGGTCAGCATATCGAGCAGATACTTTCGCTGTGACATATAAATGCCATCCTTCGATCGAGCGACCTCGATAACCAAAATGTATTTAAGACTTTTAAGATCCTTAGTCTGAAACTTCGCTTGAAGGTGGTGCTTAAGCGGTGCAATACCGGCCACATCATCGCTAGTAATCACTGTGTCATCGACATATACCTCCAATAGAATGTAAAAGCTATTTGTATTATTTCGGTAGAACACCGAATGGTCATGAGCATACTGTTTAAGGCCGAACGAAATAACCATATCAGTAAATTTTCCAAACCATGTTCGTGGAAACTATTTCAAGCCATACAATGACTTCTTCAATCGACAAACTAAGCCAGACCCTTCTGAACAACACAATGTAGTGGTTGCTCCATATAGACCTTCTCTACCAAAAAACCATGAAGAAACTCATTTTTCACATCAAGCAGATACAAAGGCCAATGATAGATAGCCATAAAAGACATAAACAGACGAGCATAAATCATCTTGGCCACGGGAGAAATGTCTCCTCACAATCAATGTATAAGTTTGTGAATACTCTTTAGCAAGCAAACGCGCTTTCAAGCGGGAAAGATTCCCATCAGAATGAAGCTTCACAGTGTACACCTAGCGACACCTCACCGCCTTCTTTCCAGCCGAAAGAGACACTAAATCCAAAGTCTGATTCTACTCAAGGGCCAGCATCTCATCAATCATAGCATTTGTTCATTCTTTATGAGATAAAGCATCTGAGAGTGACTTAGGTAAAGCATGAGAATCGAGAGAGGAGAAGAACGCCAGGTATGCAGGAGATAAATGGGAATACGTCACATGATGAGCTATAGGGTGAAAAGTGCAGTTGCGGGTGCCTTTCCGTAGGACAATAGTAAGATCAATGCCAGCCTACGGCGAAGCTTGAGATTCTGGGAGAGTAGCAGTAGGAGGTTGAGGTCAGGAGCCATACGGTCCTGATGAGCATACGCTCTAGTAACACATGGTGTAGGCAAAGTTCGAAATTTCATCCGAAATCACCGATACGAAATGGTTTCGTATCGATTTCGGTGGAGACCGATATAAAACTCACCATACAATATTGTTTCGGCCAAAACCTTTAAAAACTTATTTTTTATACCATTTTTACTGTCATTGTGATTATTGTAGGCCTTCATTGTTAGAAAACCGTAAAAAAGTGAACCCAAACTCTATATTAATACTTATTTAAGTACATTTTTCAATATATTTTGTATCATGGCTGGATTTATAAATACTAGGATCATTATATTGTAATACAGAAGCATGAATTTAAGTATTTAATATATCTACACTTATGTATATTGTATTACCGTCGAAACCGAAATCCGAATCGAGATTAGCGAAACTAGCCGAAACACGGCGAAACTAATAAAATTATGAAAGACCGAAACCAAAACCGAGTTCTCGAACCTTGGGTGTAGACCAAAACCGAAACCGAGTTCTCGAACCTTGAGTGTAGGGCCCAACAACATTGAATCGGGAGTGGGAGGTGAGTCAATGGTAATAGTACGGATACCCTCCAACACAGGGATGGAGAATCAACCGAATCGGAAGGAGTGCTCTCTTGTGACAAGAGATACGAGATATCCAAGGGAAAGTCACTTTCCATGTCTACAGAGGTGTGAAAAGTAGAAAAGTATAGGGTGGACTCATGAAAGTTCACGTCAGCCGATATAATCGACGTCGTAACATAGGACTATAACATGATATCCCTTTTAAGTTCGAGAGTACCCAAGAAAGACACGCTTAACAACCTTGGGGTCTAATTTAGATCTCCTAGTTTGTAGAGCATGAACAAAACAGACACACCCAAAAACCTTTGGAGAAACAGGGAATGAGATTGCCGAAGGAAACAATATAGAATGAGGAATCTGCCCATCTAGAACAGAAGAAATACAATTAATCAAGTAATTGGCAGTAAGAACGGCATCCCCTAAAAAGATTTAGGCACTCTTATATGAAACAAAAGGGTACGAGTGACTTCTAAAACATGTCTATTCTTATTTTCTATCACCCCATTTTGCTGGGGTATAAGAACAAGAAGATTCATGAATAATACCAAGTTTCTCCAGATACTCCCTAAAGGGTGTACTAAAATACATCTTAGTATTATCACTTCTCAAGGTACCAACATTAACCCCAAATTGAGTCTGAACTTTGGAACAAAAAAACTAAAAATGAGAAAACACTTCATTTCTAGATTTCATCAAATACAACCATGAGACTCGAGAAAAACCATCAATAAAAGTCACAAAATAGCGAAAGCCTTTTTGGGCAACAACAGGGCGTGGCTCCCAAACATAATGCACTAAAACAAAAGGTTTTTCAGCTCTCTTATTGATACGAGATGGGCACCTAGAGCGATGATACTTATCCAACTCACAAGACTCATACGCTAAACTAAACAAAATACCAAGAGAAGGAACTATACTCTTTAAGGTCTGCAGAGAAAGTGACCAAACCGACAATGGGCATCAAATGTAGATGTGTATGCTGTTGAGCAAGTTATAGGCCGTAGATGGTCATCGAGGTGGTACAACCCGTCAATCTCAGTCTCTGTGCCAATCATCCATCTCGTCCCAAGCTTTTGAAAAACACAACCAGAGAAAAATGTGGCGTTACAATTCAAATCTCGGATCAGCTGGTAATAAAAAGCAAGTTAAAAGGAAAGCCGGACAAGTATAAGACAATAAAGAGAGGCAACTGTGATATGACAAGAAGAGACCATACTCCCTCTATAGCAGAGGTGGTGTCGTTTGCTAAGGTCACTGGGTATATCTAGCCCTTAGCCTGTATGAAAATATGTCAATTCCTATCATATGATCTGTCGCTCTTGTATCAATCACCTAGAGACGACAAACAGAAGCCGAAGTAATAAAAACTCTATGGTTACCTTTCGAAAGGCTCAAAGTGGGTTGAAACTCGAGATGCAGCCAATCCAGCCAGGCTATTAGAAGCAGCCGAGGTTATAAGAAGTCTCAATCGAGCAATTTTCTTCCCCATAGACTTGAAGGAACTCTCGGATGATGCTGAATCCGTCGAAGTAGTAGAGGATATAAAAGAGGAGGTCTCAACATGTGCACGAGCAAGACGAGGTTGAGAAGTCCTCCCATTCAACTTCTAGCAGATACTGCGAATATAGTCCTCCTGATGGCATTAATCACAAAAACGAGGCTTTCATCGTCCTCTGCCTCTGGCTCTACCTCCTCCACGACCAGCTCTTTCTTTCCTTCGTGAAGAGTAATAGGTGGGAGAACTTTCTGGCCTAATAAGATAAATGTTCTCACCATATGCAGACTGCTTATCTGTAATCTCCGACTAAAATATCTGGTGGAGCGTGTAGTAAGTGGTCGAAAGAGTAATATCCGTCTTTCCTAGTAAGGCCGGACTTGCTGGCTGATGCTTGGGCCGTAGCCCACTAAGAAAGATGATCACTAGGAGGGTCTCATATCGTCTCCTCATCTCCACGACGTCACTCGTGATCGGAAACAACTCCGAGGCCAGCTGGGTAAGTCTCCGAAACTCTGAATAATACTGATACATGATCGAGTCCCTTGCTGAATCTTATATAGTTGATGTACCAAATCGTAGGTCTTAGAAAGGCTATCCTGTGACGAATAAAGTTCATAAAGCTGACCCTAAATCGCCTTCATGGATCCCAGGTGGACAAGCACATCCATGATCCGTCGCTCCATCAAGATAAGCATGAGGTAACTAAGCTGGGCATCATCCACCTCCCAATTGGTGATAATCGGATCAGGAAAGGCTTCGTCAAGTGGTCGACCTTTCTCCTCTCTTTGATATATCACTCCACCATGAGCTTCTAACCGTGGAAATTCTGAGCATTTAGCTTTAAGTCCACCATCTTAGTGGCCACACACATCAATGGAAGAGATCGACTTCTCTTCTAATTTACTCTCCATCTTCGATGCTCCTTAATCAAGAACCATCCCAAGAAAGGGATCCCACACGATCCCACCCAAAGACGAAAAAAAGAATCAAACAATTCCACCCAAAGTGTCGTCACGCCCGCGTAATGGGGATATTGTCTTCTGTTGATCTCGCGGTGGACTTCGTTGATTATCCTCCGTTACGTGTGGGTCTCAATGGGTTTTTGGAGGAAGAGGTGAAGCGAAGGAGTTGGTGCCGAGTACCTGCAAAGAAGTCTCGGAATGGTTTGGTACCACCAAGGACCCTCCGACGCTCAAGTTAGTGATGAGATCCGAGCAGAGTAACAGCTTAAAGAGTAAAAAAAATGGCTTACTTGACCCCTCTGTGATGGGGTTTTTTATAGTGGCGGCAGCACGCAGTAGATGTAAGTGCACGGCGGCGCCCCGGCCGTCGATCCGACGGCCAAATGCGGAAGCGGTGAAAAACTTTAATTTTGCGGACTTAGCAAACCGGCACCACCGCGCACTAAACACCCGGATCGTAACCATTAACAAGTCTAAGCTAACTAGAAGAAGGGTTAGAGATATACCGACGATCCTCGTCCTCCGGTCTTCTCGTCATCGTCCCGATCTCCTGCGGAATGTCCCGTCTCCTCCTCGTCGCCGGAAGTGCACCACACCGCCTACTTCTTTTACGGGCTCCCACCTCAATGCCGAGGCAACTCGGGCACGAAGCCGGCTACTCGACGTGCCCAAGGTTCGCTGTAGAATGTAGCGAGCGAGTCTCATTTGGGGTTATCGGAATTGCCTTTTTGGTGGAGGGATGATACAAGAACAATGTGGAGGAACTTTGGGGATTTTGGGAACATGAAATGAACAAAAACCCCACACCCAAAAACTTGGACAGCCCCTATAGGGAAGTGGCCGGCCATTCCAATGAGGGTGAGTGAGAATGAGGGAGAGTATGATAGAAAAGGAGAGAGCCATCCAATAATGCAATGGAGAGAGAGAAGGCTATCATGCCAAAAAGGAAATGATCACAACAATAAAACCCACACTCAACCAACCTCACCCCTCATCATCATCAACCATCATGCCCACTAAAAGTCAAGCCATCATGAGAATGAGAAGTCAATGATGGTGCACATCATGAAAACCATCATGATGCTACAATAAGCAAAGACCCCCTCCACAAAAAGCCTATTTGCAACAATGCAAATAAACCCTCCTCCACCAAACTTCGGCCAATGAACGGAACAAAGGAAATTGGCCGAAACGGAAAGCAAACTGGCAACTCCAAAAACTGGTCCCGTAATAAATTACAGGAAAACCCCGATACTGTGCATACACACCCGCATCTGTATTCCGACCGAAATACAAATGCAATGAGACAAAATCTCCACTGTACTATACTAGGATCCGGCTTATACCAAAACCGGCTAGTAATATCTGTTCGATCCTGATCCGTGCAATACCGCACGTATCTGATCGAACCCTGCCATATAACCATACGGCCTATAGTACAAAATGTCCGATCCTGATCCGTGCAATACCGCACGTATCTGATCGGACCTTGCCATATCTCCATACGGCCTCTACAACCTTTCGCCCGAAAGCTGAGTAACTGAATGTGGGGGACTCTAAAGACTCATCAACACCTTGGCTGTGGATTTAACCACTAGCACGTCAGAGGTATAAGCCAATACGTAACGGGCTACCAGGTACTGACTAAAAGGGATGTCTGTGAGTGAACTCAGCCTGACAACCCTACTGAGCCTGTCAGTGACAATATCCGTGCAGTCCGGTCCGTTCGTCTATGAGTATCGCATGGCGGGCCTAGGGGGTTGGTAAAAGTCAGACCCCCAAAGCGGTACAAGTCGTGTCGGAGTGTAGCCCAGAACACCCTGAGATACTACTGGAATACTTACCAGTAAATCTCCTTGCCTTGGCCAAGGACTTTGTGTAATGGCTCTCCTAGACACAGCACGACCTCACCCCCAATACCGGGAGAGACGAACCCCTGAAGATACGCTCACTGCCTCCATGTGGCTCGGGACTGTACCCAACTAAAACCTGTTTGCACGACTCCTTTGAGCCGTGGTAGGGTAGTAATCAAAGTACAGTGGGAACTCACACGAGACAAATGACGATCCCCAGGTCGATGAACTAACCTGCACACATGTCACAAGGGAACTGCCATCTGACGTCTGGTATATGACCAACTAGCATGTTCCCGGCGAGTCCTGTCCGGTGTACTCATAACCCAATGAGCACCTGTATACATCTTAGGTGATCCAACTGACACCAGTGGCTTGTGAGACCGGCCACCGCCCCTCGTCGGGGTCTCGACTGTATACACTAGTCTACTAATGGAGTATCGATGCCCAGTCTCGAAACTCCCACGACTAGAGACCTTTTAAGGATAAGCTTATAGACCCCCAGCTCCCACTTATATGATCGCCCTCATACTGCTGGTGGTCAAGCAAGAATCCTAGGGGCTCTATCAACGTGTAATAGCGACGTGTCAGGTCACCTAAAACAGTACACGATGATAAAGGTAAACCAGATAGCATACTATCATCTCGAGTAAGACTGTCCTACCGGGATAGGTCCTCCCTCAATCATTACAATCACGTACCTGTGACCTAATAATTGACTCTGAGGGCACTATCTCCAACAATCTCCCACTTGCACTCAAGGCTAATTATTGCGATGTCGCATACTCACAGCCCGTGTGATACCGAACATCCAACTCCTCTACTAGTCAGTCTCACAAAGCTCGTTTGCGGAACTATTGCGTTCGAGGAATAGCCTCAGTGAGTGGATCCGCTTAGTTGTTTCTTTCTATGTCTCTCTATATCTCAAGTTCGCGGAGAAAGCCATCTCCCGAAATGAGCAATACCTGTCTCAGAATATGTCTGGATGTCTGATGGGACCTAGCTCATAAATGAACTCCAAATCCAAACTTCTTAGACTGTATCGTCAACTGAACTTAATCAGTATCCTGCGCGCCATGCCTCCCTCAGTATTGCCTTGGACCACCTGTCCAAAATACTGCCCCTCATCAGAAGGAAAACTATAACTCTGACAACCTCCTTGTCTTCCATGTCACCTTGGAAGCCTGGAATGATAACTGTCTCCTGAATGAGGCTGTCGTTATCATATCCCTAGAACATCCACTTATGTTCTAGAACTGCTTCCGACTGTTTCTCCAGGATTGGATCAAAAGTCAACTTATTGCATCTAGTGCAAGAACAACATCTGGTGTGGTACTTGACATCTCATGATTGACTCAATTGCCTGAGCAAGTGATCTGCCAATCATGCACGTCCCTCTCCCCTTTAGTCTGTAAGACACCTTTGGAGAGGGTGACTCCATCTTCTGCAGGTACACTACCATGCATGGAGTCGTCCATTCTAAATACTCTTAGAATGCTGACTAAGTACCCTGATTGGGAAACCACCCAAATCTAGATCTAAAACCATAGATCTAGTAACCAGTATGTCTGATATAAAATCCATTTTCTTTGTGGAGAAACAACTGTGTGACGACCAAAGTATAACCGATCGTAGTGTAGGAGTTTCTTTTCCTACTCTGTGTATATCATCCAAATACCAGGATATCACACCCTACTACCTTCTCAACAGATCCATCCCCTATTCTGATGAAGTCAAACCCATGACTGTCACGTCAGAAATAGATGATCTATCTCCGCTACATCTGCTCTAGTCTATAAATAGACATAAGCAACCTGTCCACCAATGCTTCCGCTGCTCCCACTGACTACGACAACCCTCTGGCGGAGTCATATAGACGTACACTTCTAAAACTGGTTTAGAACGACGCTATACTCATCCTCCCGCCGGGTCTCGTAACCTGGAACAACAGCAATGGCAATTTTGGGTAAACAAGAACTTCCCTGTCACCGTCCTTGAGGCTACCGTAGTACCTCTCGGGTGCCTGAAGTTACCCACCTTATCTGCGGAGTGGCCAATGGAATGTCAATTCAGATTGAATCTTTAGGTTCCTTATCAAATCTTCAGTAATCGTTTGTGGTTCTGGAATCACTTCCAGTTCTACCATACTTCCACTACTGTTTTCTGAAAAAATCCATTTTTAATAAAACTGTGGCGAGTCTAGAACAATATCGCTATTGTTCATCCAGATGGTAGAAAGTCAACCCGTGTCATAGCCTGGGTCAACCCACAAACAGCCATTACAGAAACGTGCCTTGAGTTGTCCAGTGTCTGGTTTTAAGCATAAGCCGGACAACTCCCCGTACCTTAACATCGTTAAGATACGAACTGTTCTATATCCAATATAGGACCAGAGGTACTGATTTAATTGAACCAGATTCAAATCATGCAGCTGTCCCCAGTGCATGTCAACTAAATGGAAGGAGGCCGATCAGCGTTACTCAACTTAGGAATGCTTCCAATTATGAGTAACCTGAAAGAGAAGCTATTTCTCTTTAGTCATTACTAGCAACTGAATATCATTGACAAGTATCTACATCTTCGATCTTTTTGAAGAATCCCGATACTTGTTATACCTGGTTCTCTACTCTATTCAAATACCTATAACTTCTCCAAATTCGGACCCTGTGTTTCCACGAAACACCTGTCTAAAAACTAGAGAAGTCATAAGTAAACCGAATATAGTACGAGGACCAACCCCTCTGTCCTGATGGACCCTGGACAACATACAATACTCTGTATAAGTCCCTTGAGTCTGATAACTCATTCACTGTGTGTCGTAGGTTGAAAACTGTACTTATGGTTAAGAAGAATTACACCGCTGTTTAATGCTCCTTACCTAACCATCCACTGATATAGGTAAATGTCGTAGACATAATTTCATAAAGGTATATCTCACTCTATGGAAATAGACGTACAGATATATTAATTTGAAATTGGTGCATAACAGCGGATATTCAAAACCAAATATTTGCCAACCGGCAAACAGCCCAGGTGATTTCCTCAAATATCACCGATTACAACGAATCCCGATATAATGAGGATAATCACCCAATTCCCAATAACTTACTCCCACTCATCATCTGTAAAACCATACAGATGTGAGAATCGTATCTGGTAAATACATACCCTGGAGTAAGTATCTAATCGGGAAATCAGTTTTCTATTAACAGTACACAGTGAAACTGAAACATTGAAATGTTTCGATGGGGTATCCTGGTATTCCTAGTAATGCCTCTTCCAGATTCACGATTGTAACCGTATAATTCTTTGCCACCTCTCCAAATCCCTTCATATGTCTTTAGTCTTTACCTTCTGTACACCCCTTTAGGCCAAATGGTTTTCTTCATTCCCTACCGTTCGGCACCAGCCTATGGTTTGGAAGAAGACTATCCAATAAGCATAATGGGTGTAATGTCCCAATCCTAGGAACACTCGCAATGCGAGAGAAGGTGAAGATAAAAGACACCTGAATAAATCTTATTCCTATTTCTCCTGAACCAGAATCCATCCCCGAACTGGAACAAGTTCCTTTCGAGTTCGTATATAACCATACGATGGAGTATCCAAATAAACTGTGGATCTTCGTAGTGATACGGAGTGTCCTGGAGAAATACAAAGGTGATGTGGGAGTGGTAACGAAATACCTGGTTTGGTCGTGAATATCTGTCGCAATTTACTTTGCCCTCTTACTAATCCCTTGCTTTGTCTGAACTTAATACCTTCTGCACACCATCGTTATGCTAATTGGTTTTCTTCATTCCCTACCGGTCGGCACCAGCCTAAGGTTTGGAAGAAGACAATCCAATTTGCGTAATAGGTGTACTACCCCTAAACCAAGGAGTACTCGTAACCTGAGAGAGGGTAAAAGGAAAAGACAACTGAATAATCCTATCCGTTTTCTCCAGAACCGGAAACCATCCTCGAATAAATTCTTTCGAGTTTGTATCTAACCATACGATGGTTTTGTCCAATGGAAGTGGACGTTCGTAGTAATACGGGGTGTCCTGGAGAAAAGGGTAAAAGTAGGAGTGGCAATGAGGTTTGCAACTCTGACAATCCAAAAGCCGGTGTTAAGAAGGTTCGGTCAACTTGGTCACTGAGTCATAGTCTTAGGGTCGGGTCAATGGTCGCTGCCAAAGAGAGAGAAAAGAAACACTCAGCGTGCACTCTAATCTAGATCAGAATGGTCACCAATTTATCTAATCTGGAAACCTCCCACTGTACCTCAAATTCTCCTCCAAACCTGAAAGAAGAATTAGTCGGGGTCAGCCGAGGAGTATACCAACTCATCAGTGGGAATCGGGATCCAACTATCATTGCATGATAACGTGACGGAATCCGCTCACGTCTTCACACTCCAGAAGGTATGCGCATATCTGGCAAGTTTCAGTTCTTTTGAAACTCCCGATGTGATTTCTGCCCCATGCTCTTATGACCTTGACTTTGGCCAACAAATCATAAGTCACATGTCAAGTTCCACCCGTCATTCTCCAGGTTGTTTTGAATCCATCCGTACATACTCTTGACTTTGGCCAACAAGGCAGTACGACTGTTCCAAACCAACGCATCTATCTATGCTGCATATGAATAACCAACAGCTACCAAACACTGTGCCTTGACTTTGGCCAACAAACACAGCTTGAATACTATTGACTACCCATATGAAACGACGGAGGGCTACGAATGGTTTCTGGCGAAAACCTTTAACGTAATGAACTTGATATCGTTGAAGGAACGGATAGCTTTTTGAAAATATAGTGACGAAAACCTTCACTAAAGAGGTCACTCCCGGTGAAGGGATCTCGGCTCTTTCCCCGTAGAATGGGGTGCAGGATATTCCAACTGAATACCACGATGCAAAGCAAAAGTAATCGGCTATAGTGAAGTTAATGCCCTGACGCAAACTTCTGTCCAAGGGGTCACTCCCGGTGAAGGGATCTCGGCCCTTGCCTCGTCGACTGAAGAGCAGGATATTCCAATGAATACCACGATGCAAAACAAAAGTAAACGTCCTTGCAATAACAGCTTTTTGAAAAGTGTTCCAACAACATCAGATTAAGTTTGTTTTTAAACTTGCATTGATCCGAATCAATGCAGTCCCATCAATTGATCACACCAAAAAGAACGAAAATATACTGATGTACGTATATGCCATCCGCATTCGCCACTGGGTCCCGTCATTACCCGTTAGGTTAGCTAACTAACGACAGAGCGGGGACTGGACTAGCGCGGATGCAAAACATATACAACATCTACTAATATATATACCAATATATTATATTCGCTCAAGGCGTGAATAAAATGCAACATCACAGAGAAGTACAGCATCACAGAAACAATACAGATATCTGGGATCCCCGGGTTTCACAGAGCCGCTGAAACCCGACGTTCCCCTGGTCGTGTGGATAGCCTGTGCAATGAGAATCCTAGACCCCTACGGGCGCGGCAAGTCACCCGCCAAAACCTGAAGCGAGGCAGCCCCCTTCAGCACCGTGAATGGACCACCCAGCACTTCACGGAATCCGGTAACTTGGGCACCCCTCCTGGGTCAAACCTATACCCCCTACGAGTGCGGTGAATAGCCTGCCAATCCTAGAGTGAAGCCCCCTCCGTCTCAATGCCATGAGATGCGGGCCCGTTGCCCTCTAGAACCCGGCTATCCGTGCACCCCTCCGCGGGGTATCCTAGTACAGAAAGTAAAACATACATACAACGGGTACATCGACCGCAACCAGGTCGTGCCCCAAAATAATAATACAAACGGGCAGTGACGGCAGTCCACATGTCGGATGCTCACCCCGCAATATCAAATGTACATAATACAACAAAACTGTACTAGCATTGCATCCAGGCTATCCCCCACGACCGATCCGCAACATCACAGCAAAAACAAAACATCAACGTGAAAGTCACGTTCGCAAATCCGTCTAACCGGGCTATAGCAGTTAGACCGGATTTACCGATCAAGTGACATTCACGGTCGCAGATATAATGTAAATACTGTGAAAAATGTGTTTAAAATATCCGATCGATCAAAAATTAACAAGTGGGCCCCCAATCAAAACTGTAGCACTCACAGAAATCCTGGGCCCAATTTTAATATTCCAAAACCCATATTTTATGCCCAGAAGGCCTCTGAAAAAAATTGGTGAAGTGATCTCCACAGTGTGCGGCGGAAGGGCGGCGGGAAGGGGGTTTTCGCGGCGGTTCCGCGCTCCCACTGTGGAGTTACTTCGTCGAATTTTTACAGAGCTCTTAGATTTTCCAGTACATCAATATTTTACAACCTGAAAAATTTTTCGACACCAAAAATTTCCAACAGAAAACTGATGCTAACAAAAATGTAGTTTTGGAACATTCGATCGATCGAAACAGAAAAACACACTACACCAAGCTAGACTAAGTTAATGGCGAGTCTCTGATACCACTGTAAGTGCACGGCGGCGCCCCGGCCGTCGATCCGACGGCCAAATGCGGAAGCGGTGAAAAACTTTAATTTTGCGGACTTAGCAAACCGGCACCACCACGCACTAAACACCCGGATCGTAACCATTAACAAGTCTAAGCTAACTAGAAGAAGGGTTAGAGATATACCGACGATCCTCGTCCTCCGGTCTTCTCGTCATCGTCCCGATCTCCTGCGGAATGTCCCGTCTCCTCCTCGTCGCCGGAAGTGCACCACACCGCCTACTTCTTTTACGGGCTCCCACCTCAATGCCGAGGCAACTCGGGCACGAAGCCGGCTACTCGACGTGCCCAAGGTTCGCTGTAGAATGTAGCGAGCGAGTCTCATTTGGGGTTATCGGAATTGCCTTTTTGGTGGAGGGATGATACAAGAACAATGTGGAGGAACTTTGGGGATTTTGGGAACATGAAATGAACAAAAACCCCACACCCAAAAACTTGGACAGCCCCTATAGGGAAGTGGCCGGCCATTCCAATGAGGGTGAGTGAGAATGAGGGAGAGTATGATAGAAAAGGAGAGAGCCATCCAATAATGCAATGGAGAGAGAGAAGGCTATCATGCCAAAAAGGAAATGATCACAACAATAAAACCCACACTCAACCAACCTCACCCCTCATCATCATCAACCATCATGCCCACTAAAAGTCAAGCCATCATGAGAATGAGAAGTCAATGATGGTGCACATCATGAAAACCATCATGATGCTACAATAAGCAAAGACCCCCTCCACAAAAAGCCTATTTGCAACAATGCAAATAAACCCTCCTCCACCAAACTTCGGCCAATGAACGGAACAAAGGAAATTGGCCGAAACGGAAAGCAAACTGGCAACTCCAAAAACTGGTCCCGTAATAAATTACAGGAAAACCCCGATACTGTGCATACACACCCGCATCTGTATTCCGACCGAAATACAAATGCAATGAGACAAAATCTCCACTGTACTATACTAGGATCCGGCTTATACCAAAACCGGCTAGTAATATCTGTTCGATCCTGATCCGTGCAATACCGCACGTATCTGATCGAACCCTGCCATATAACCATACGGCCTATAGTACAAAATGTCCGATCCTGATCCGTGCAATACCGCACGTATCTGATCGGACCTTGCCATATCTCCATACGACCTCTACAACCTTTCGCCCGAAAGCTGAGTAACTGAATGTGGGGGACTCTAAAGACTCATCAACACCTTGGCTGTGGATTTAACCACTAGCACGTCAGAGGTATAAGCCAATACGTAACGGGCTACCAGGTACTGACTAAAAGGGATGTCTGTGAGTGAACTCAGCCTGACAACCCTACTGAGCCTGTCAGTGACAATATCCGTGCAGTCCGGTCCGTTCGTCTATGAGTATCGCATGGCGGGCCTAGGGGGTTGGTAAAAGTCAGACCCCCAAAAGCGGTATAAGTCGTGTCGGAGTGTAGCCCAGAACACCCTGAGATACTACTGGAATACTTACCAGTAAATCTCCTTGCCTTGGCCAAGGACTTTGTGTAATGGCTCTCCTAGACACAGCACGACCTCACCCCCAATACCGGGAGAGACGAACCCCTGAAGATACGCTCACTGCCTCCATGTGGCTCGGGACTGTACCCAACTAAAACCTGTTTGCACGACTCCTTTGAGCCGTGGTAGGGTAGTAATCAAAGTACAGTGGGAACTCACACGAGACAAATGACGATCCCCAGGTCGATGAACTAACCTGCACACATGTCACAAGGGAACTGCCATCTGACGTCTGGTATATGACCAACTAGCATGTTCCCGGCGAGTCCTGTCCGGTGTACTCATAACCCAATGAGCACCTGTATACATCTTAGGTGATCCAACTGACACCAGTGGCTTGTGAGACCGGCCACCGCCCCTCGTCGGGGTCTCGACTGTATACACTAGTCTACTAATGGAGTATCGATGCCCAGTCTCGAAACTCCCACGACTAGGGACCTTTTAAGGATAAGCTTATAGACCCCCAGCTCCCACTTATATGATCGCCCTCATACTGCTGGTGGTCAAGCAAGAATCCTAGGGGCTCTATCAACGTGTAATAGCGACGTGTCAGGTCACCTAAAACAGTACACGATGATAAAGGTAAACCAGATAGCATACTATCATCTCGAGTAAGACTGTCCTACCGGGATAGGTCCTCCCTCAATCATTACAATCACGTACCTGTGACCTAATAATTGACTCTGAGGGCACTATCTCCAACAGTAGAAGGCACGAGAATCTCGCCGTCGGTTGCGCTCCCGACGTCACGCCCGCGTAATGGGGATCGTGATGGCGTGGAACTTGGGATGTTGCTGGCGGAGAATCTGAGCATGGCGAGATTTGCGGAGCGGCGGTTACGCCTGTGAGTGGTGAAGTTGGACGGTCGGAGGGACCGAGGAAGATGGTCTCGGCGGGAGAGCTCGGGAACGAGCGAGAGGGCCGAGATATCTTGGTCCTGCGGTAGCTCGGAGGCGAGCTGAGAGGCCGAGGAGGCCAATTTGCAGAGGGTCCTGAGGCGAGCCAGCTTTGTGCTTGTAGGTCGGGTACAGGGGTGGCCTAATCGGCCCCTGTGGGCCATCTCTTCTGAGTTCTGGGACACGTCACCTGCCACGTGTCCTGATCTGGAAGGTCGCCAATATAGAGCATCATTATATCCTAACTCCACATCCAAAGAGGGTCTAAATTTTCTAAGCCTGGCTATAAGATTATATATTCCACACATTTAATTTATGTTGGATGTCATGCCTTTTTCTTTGGATTATTAGTTTCACAAATTATCATTCTCTGATCTAGGGTACAAAATCAATCAGTGAATGCCTACCCGAAATACGATATCTGAGGAATTTACAGAATGTTGAGTTATCTGCGCTCGTTATAATTAAAAATTATCTGAATTATATCAGGTCTTTAAAGTTTAAATTCTATGAGCATCTGGAGATATTATATCTCATGCGAGCATTGTTCATCTTATAGGGTTTGCATGTTACTTGCTGGTAATTTGCATGCATCTAGAGGTGGCAAGATAAAAGTAGAGCTTTTTTGTGTGGTGCAAACACTGGTAATTTGCATGCATCTAGAGGTGGCAAGATAAAAGTAGAGCTTTTTTGTGTGGTGCAAACACATCGTAGATTTATTCACCTAATCATTTTTCATTCATCTGAACCTAAAGTTCTCTCCTGCTTCACATGTTCCCTTTCACAATCTCATTCAATTGGTGTTATTAAGCTTTTTCTCTGAATCTTATATGCTAATATGAACTATATCTTCTTGTGTCTCTTGCATTCTACATTTTCCTAGGGGTTTTTCTTGAGACAGCAATCAACGGTCATCATAAACTGTTCCTCCTTCTAGTTTTGCCTGTTCTTGTCTCTTCGTATAAATTCGAAAAATTGAAATCGCAATCTATGTCTCGGTTTAACACTTTCAATGCTCCTCTTGTATTCTTTATTACCCTATTATATGCAGTTATATACGGTCAATTCTGAGGTATCAAAATTTGCTTGTCTTGAAAATCTCTAATTCCTATTAGAATTTACACCCTTCTAGTACCTGATCTTTTTCATGGTGACCCATGGAACAAAGGCCGGCCCAGCACTGAGTTCGACCACTGGTTATCAAAGTAATCACCATCAAGGGTGGCCAAAGACATCAACAAAGTGGCTGATCGATGAATTCACAGCAGCTGGAATATCCAAAAAGCTTTGCATCATTGGATTCTGTTTTGGTGGCGGAAAGCGGATCGAGGCCTTGGCTCACGATCATCAGGCACGTTATGGCACGGGCGTCTCTTTCTATGGAACACGGACCGACACAGCCTTAGCTAACGACATCAAGGTTCCTGTCTTGTTTATATGCGATGATAATGACCGTCTTTGCCCCATTAGTACATTGCAGGAGATGGAGAAAAATGTTGAAGGTTGGAAAGTTGTGATATATTTGGGAAGAGGCCATGGATTCGCTCATCGGCCAGAATCACTGGAAGAAGATGAAGACGCCGAGGATGCGTTTGCCATTATGAGAAACTGGTTCCAGGATTGCTTGGTTTTGAGTAAGAACAATGTTGAATAATTCATCACAATGTAATTGAATTCTTCTTACAATCTGGGAAAAGCCGAAATGAGTTGTTTCCTTGTACTTGGTTTTATTCTTGAATCTCACAGTAGTTAAAGTTCGTATGGTCCAATTCTATGTAGTGAATGCAATTTGAACACTCAGTTTCATCTGGACGGCTAAAAGACAAACGATGTGGGCTCGTCTTCGCCGGATTTGAGTAACATCTGTTGGAGATGTTTCATATCCTTGGTTTGTATTGTAACTGTTGATGATTATAACAATGTAATGCTTGAAACTTATCTTGTTAAAATTATTGGAAACCTTTTGAGTGATTCTTGACATCATTTTTGATGCTGAATCTAAGAATACAGGGGATTGGAGAAATGTAATGGTGCCAGTCCTGTAACTGGGCTGGAAAGTTGCATTTGGGCTCTCTGAACAAGCCCGTCTCATTTGGCTGTAAAATCCAAAAGGGAATGCAAGCTTTTCACAATTTTTATATTAATTTTGGTACTTAGTATGAGATATCTAAGATTTTCATGACAGGGATTTCCTAGGGTGTCGCATTCTTTCATCAAATGAATCATATATGCTACCTAAAGCTGGTGCAATGTGAAATTTTTAGGGAATTCCGAATTTGCATCTTGACTTTGACAATGCAGTCAATTTGGACTATGTTAGTATTTTGAAGAATATTGTTTGGTAGTGTTGGCAAATATGTAAAGTTAGTCATGGGCAGAACTTTTGGATTCTCATTTTGCCATTCACATTAAGCATAAGGGCAATTATGACAATCCATGGCTTAGAATCTTACCTTCATCACATGGGATAACTTTTCTATAATTACGGTTGTACCGCTTGCCAAAAATCAATTCGGTTTTCACTAAAATACCAAAAACTTTCAAGGTTTTTCAAATAAATTTCATGGATCATTGTTTATTAACCATAAAATTTAATTATGGCAAATAAATACCATGAACTTTTACCTTTTCTCTATGGTGTAGAAAATATATACCATAAAAATAGCATAGCATTAATAAATACCACATACGTTTGGATTTTAAAATTTTTGCAAATAAATACCATATCTTTTATCATCATATTAACTGAGAGCTAAAAATATAAGATGTAAAATAAAAATAAAATAAAAAAACCAACGATTTTGTCTACTTTTCAATCCAAGAAATTTTTTGGTATTTAGTTTCTATAATTTTTATCTAGAAAATGCTAAAATCCACATTTGATAAAATTTAATCTGATTTTCTAAAATGCCCACACATAGCTTAGGGGTTTACCCATAGTATGTATGGAAAAATGCCCCATCAATATACTCTCTTCCATGCTAAAATTTAATTTAATTTATTTTTTTGCTTTCATTATGCATATTTCATGCTCTTCTTTGCCCGGATAATCATTTGTTTGACCTAAAGAAACACCGAAGCACATGAAGCAGGCACATTTAAGATAGATATTTGGTTTGGCAATTCTGAAGTTATTTCAAGTTGGTGAGATAGATGATGTGTGTCGTTCCGATATTTTCCCTCCGTGGATCAACACGTCTACTGCGGACAGCGAAAAACTGGGTATGAT
This sequence comes from Agapanthus africanus, assembly GCA_030015575.1. NCBI lineage: Eukaryota > Viridiplantae > Streptophyta > Magnoliopsida > Asparagales > Amaryllidaceae > Agapanthus > Agapanthus africanus. The sequence continues at coordinate 385,983,249 of CM057349.1, read as the reverse complement.
GATTGAGCGAAGGATGAACTGTGGTTTAAGCCATGGCATCTCCCATATCCTGATTCATCAAAAAAAAAAAATCTTTGCATATTTGGCATTAGTGGCATTATACTATATAAGTTTTATGTATGGGAAAAGTGTTAAATGAAGTATATTGGAGCCCAGCATCAACAATATATTGATATGTATCCACATCCAGACAGCTGGAATTAATTGGTTTCAAAAGGATCTGGTGGAGCGCCTGCTATTATCCTTCCATGCCGTGTCCCGCTATTACAATCAACGGTTCAGATTCATCCAAAATCGAAATCAACTGTCGAGATTTGCGTAAAACAGAAGGCCTTTGGTATTGGTGTATTGCATGTGCATTGCACTTATGATATGTGGTCAAGATTGATGAATAGCACTCATGCTATTATTTTCTAATAGCACGCCGGTTTCAAAACGTCAACTTCCATGGCCTTCTCATTCTCATCTTCTACACCTAATTCCTTGCAAGAATAACAATGCCTAAATTATTCCTTAATCATTGATATCATCTCCCTTAATTCATAACTGCATTTAATCTAATCTGAAACATATAACTAAAGTAAGATGTTCCCTTCATTAATTAGTTATTACGAGGAATGGTACCAGCTGGCCTGTGATTATAAGAATACCCAGGTTTAAATCTGCTCGTCTTGTATTTAAAATCGATTAATTGACTAATCAACCAGCATTCTGGTTAATTGACTAATCAACCAGCACAAAAGTTGTTTGCGGACAATATTACATTCCCTTATGTATTCTTACGTACCAACAGATGGGGTTTTACGGAAAATTTATCTCATAGATAAAATTATCTCAAATTGACTAATCAACCAGCATTCTGGTTATACAAATATATTAAGCAATGCGATAATTCACTGATTATGGCTAAAAGAAGCTTAATACAAAGCAAAATCAAGCATGTATATAAACCCTAATTAATGTGGAATTATTAATATTAATATGAACACCGTTGCCTTGACGTGCTGTTATCCTCGTTGTATCCTTGCATGTGTGTGTTTTGTAGGGTCCACACGCGTCAACGTCTACCCTGGATCTCACACATACGTCCAAATAACATCCATTCATTGCCTTTCTTGCCAACGGCTAACTAAAGTAACTAGGGCATGCTTCATGTATACTTTGTGCTAATTAGCTAGCTGTTTCAAAATTAATTTTATATATATATATATATATATATATATATATATATATATATATTATATATATATATATAGAAAGAGAGAGAGGGGAGGAGAAAAGAGGCCATAGGAGGGGATTTTCTCCTATGGCATCGAAAAATACAACCTTCACCATTTTTTCCGACGATCGGCATGCATTATCATCATCCTCGTTATCAGCTAATTAAGATGTGCATGCACCGAATTTCATGTGATTCCACCATTTTTCACCGTTGAATTGGCAATGTAAAAAGTTCTATTGTTGGTAAACAGTTAATTTTGCACCAACTAAATCAACAGTAAAAAAATGGTATAATCATATGAAATTTGGTGTGTCCATATCTTAGATGATAAAGATGGAGATGGTGTATGCCGACTGTCGAAAAAAATCATTAAGGGTGCCGTTTTCCAACGCCATAAAAGGAAATTCTCTCTTATGCCTTCTTTCCTCCATTAATCTCGCGCGCGCGTGTCTATATATATATATATATATATATATATATATATATATATATAATAGAGAGAGAGAGAGGTGTCTAAATTACATAAATGTATCTTTGCGATTGATATCGTTGACTAATTTAATTACAAACAAATACCATGAACTGTCACTCGTGATTGCAACTAATAACTTTTACATGGTATCGATCGCAAAAGGCATTCGGAAGCAAACAAAAGTTCATGAAACCTATTTGCAATTATTAAAATTCATGGTATCAATCACAAAATGCATGAAAGTTCATTAGTATATTTATGCAATTTAGCCTATATAGTTAGATTAGGATCCTATCGGAAGTATTTGGAAATAAATCTTTCCCATTTTTTCATCTTAGATTAATTTTGGAATCCGTGCTAACAATTATGAATAAAGATTTTATTTATTACCAAACATAAGATAATGGAATGTACAAATTCCAAGTTAAACTAATGGTGAAAAATTGGGAAAGATTTCCAAATCTTTCCGATAGGATCCTAATCGAACTGTGTACACACACACACTTCATTGCAAACTGGTCCATGTTTTTTACAAATAGGAATTTCTGATTTACGATATATTTTAACGATCCGATTCGTTCAAGTTGATCGTCATACTCTTAAATACATGTGTATGAAAAATCAAGGGATTTAAAGATCTCTAACCTATGCATCGATGGGTGCAAAAATAAACGTCTTTCGATAATGCAACATAAACATCATTCAATAATAGGCTAGAGGTCTTTAAATCTCTTGATTTTTCATACACATGTATTTGAGGGTAGCGTGATCAACTTGAACGGATCAGATTGTTAAAATATGCTGTAAATCGGGAGTTCCCGTTTTTAAAAAACACGGATCGTTTTGCAATGGATCACCCGTGTGTGTGTGTACAGAGAGAGAGAGTACGGATCCGTTCAAACGGGTTTTTGTTTTTAAATTCACGAACATGAATAACAGCCGTTGGATCTACCATTTATTTTCAACGGCTCAGATTAAAACAACTAAGAAATCCATTTTAAAAATCTAGTAAATATTCTCTTTCCTAATTTTTGGGATCCATATTTATCTCAATTTATTTATTTTGGGTAATATTATTTTGAATCATGAGGATTTGTTAGATATTCAGATTATCTTCTTATTCAAATCATGAGGATTCGTCGAATATCCTGATTTTTTATATTTAAGTTAACTGAATTTGAATTTTTTTTGTTCTTTTGATTTAAATCATACAAACATGGATACCAAAAATTAGAGAAGAGAATATTTACTAAAATATTTAAATGGAAATTTTAGTTGTTTTAATTTGAGCTGTTGAAAGTAAAGGGCAGATTCAATAACTGTTATTCAGATTCGTGAATTTAAAAAACACGAACCCGCTCTAACGGATCTGTACTCTCTCTCTCTCTCTCTATATATATATATATATATATATATATATATATATATATAAGAGTAATCTATTGTAAACTGGTCTGTATTTTTAAAAAACGAGAACTCTCGATCTACAGCATATTTGAACAATCCGAACCATTCAAGTCAATCACCCTATCCTCAAATATATGTGTATAAAAAATCAAAGAATTTGAATAGCTCTAACCCATGCGTCGAATGAGTGCAAAATGAATGTCTTTCAATATAACAATATAAACTCCATCTAATGCATTGGTTAGAGAACTTCAAATCCTTTGATTTTTCATACACATAAACTTGAAGGTAAGGTGATCAAATTGAACGGTTCGGATCGTTCAAATATATCATGAATCAAGAGTGCCCGTTTTTAAAAAATGCGGATCGGTTTGCAATGGAGCGCTTATATATATACATATATATACAGGGAAAGAGATAATATGACGGAATTTCCTCCTATGACGTCGAAAAAATACTCCCTCATTTTTTCCTGCGATCGGCATCCATTATCTTCATTGTTATCATGTAAGATGTGGGCACACCAAATTTCACGTGATTTTACAACATTTTCACCATTTATTTAGTGAGTTCAAAATTAACGGTTTATCGATAACAGAACATTTTACATTGCTAAATCAATGGTGAAAAAGTTGTAGAATCACATGAAATTTGGTGCACCTATATCTTAGATGATAACGATAAAGATGATGGAATCGGATCATCGGAAAACACGACGGAGAGTGTACTTTTTCGACGCCATAGGAGGAAATTCTCGTTTATGGCATCTTTTCTCCATTATTCTTATGTGTGTGGGGGGAGGGAGGGGGGGAACCGATCCGCGTTTTTTAAAAATGTGAACTCTCGATCTTCGACATATTTTAATGATTCGATCCGCTCAAATTGATCGCCATACGCTCAAATGTATGTGCATGAAAAATCAAAAGATTTAAAAACCTTTAACCTATGCATCGGTGGACGCAAAAATGAACGACTTTCAATAATGCAATATAAACTTCATCCGATACCTAAGTCAGAGGTCTTCAATATATATATATATATATATATATATATATATATAATGGAGGAAAGAGGCTATAGGAGGAAATTTCCTCCTATGGCATCGAAAAATTACACGCTCTCTCGTTTTTTCCGATAATCGGCACCCATCATCTTCATCGTTATCATCTAAGATGTGGACACACCAAATTTCATGTGATTCTACAACTTTTTCACCGTTGATTTAGCAAAACAAAAGTTATGTTGTCGGTAAACTGTTAATCTTGAACACACTAAATCAACGGCGAAAAAATTATAGAATCACATGAAATTTGGTGTAGCCACATCTTAGATGATAACGATGAAGATGATGGACGCCGATCATCAGAAAAAACGTGGGAGGGTGTATTTTTTTGATGCCATAGGAGGAAATTCCCTCCTATGGCATCTTTCCTCCATTATTCTCTCTCTCTCTCTCATTAATCATCTGAAGCGTCAACATAGAATTTGCCGGCTCCTCCGCTTGCTGGTTCCTACTGGAAAACCACGAACGCTAGGAGCTTCCGTTGAACGAGTGGTGCGAAGCGCACGCGTGCTCTCTCTCTCTCTCTCTATATATATATATAAGCAAGATTCCATGGTCCCTTGGCATTTGTCTAACACGAAAATTGAGCTTAGAAAAATGTAACGAACTAACATGAAAATTGAGCTTAGAAAAATGTAAGGAACTAATATAAACAGGCTTAAATGAACATACGGTCGAGATGGCGTAGAACTAGGATTCGGTTCTGGCCGAACTCCTATACCTACGCCAACTGTGTGGGTGTGAATTGAGCATGAACCTGAGTCGAGCTCAGGCCCCTAAGCAGAGCCACCAACTAGTTGGGTGGACTCAGGTCAGGTCAAATCCGATTAATGCCGAGTGTCAGACTTGATCATTTATTCCGTTATTATCCTATGATTTAATTTTTGGTCCGGATTGGATCATGAGCTCAATTGCAATTTCTCTCGACTTTCTTTTATTGCTAAGGTGTTATGTTATTATTGTTTAACGGTAAAAATCATTCAGCGCTTCCATATTTGAGTTTGAAAGAAAATGATCATAAAAGAAATAGAAAAAAAAATTAATGATAAAATCAAGTCTTTGCCTTTGAATTTTTCCAAAAGCCTTTTTTATTTTATTTACAATAAATACACAATAACAAGGTCGAAGCAGGTATATTTAATGTGACCAAATAATTAGGCAGGAAAACTGAATTCATTTCTCTTATTTCATAGATTGTTCAAAATTGTCATCAAATAATTAGACAAGCTATCTTTATCTAGAGATGCATTTCTCTAGCGTTACATCTCCCATCCATGAAATAAATATATACAGTGATCAATACTATGACACACCTATTAGTAACTCATACCAGTCCAATGCAGACTTTTCATTATCTCATCGATCACGCTAGACGTGCAAACGCATACAACGCACAACCCTAACAATTTTTTTTAAAAGTGTACTCTCCGCCTTCTAGTTCGAATGCGCATGCTGGCATGCTGGCAGCTTTCATTTTAAGAGCCGACAAAGTCTCCAAGGCCCTGGGGCCCACAGTTTAGAGAGATAGACTATGCTCAAATATGACAACGAAGTACACCATTTTCAGTTGTTGGCTTCCCATGCTCTGGATCCATGTGTCACACAAGAACCTGGTTATTACAAGAAACATATATTGAACTCCCAAAAATATATTATTGAATTTTAGGGTCTTTATGTCGTTGTGTGAACCCTTCTATCTTTAGCTTTGATATGCAAGAGCCATATGTCCATGACTGCATTCAATCATATCTTCTTAATGGGTTTTGTTTATGTAAGAGACTTCCTGTTATCTGTTATAAAATAGAAACGGATTGTCTACCGAATACCTGCTGAAAACGAAATCAACTTATATCTCCTTTTCGTGCTTTGTTTTTCTCTATGTGAATCTTCTCGGACGAGTATAAAAAAGCAATAGGATGAAATACATTCAAGATGCTTAATTTTCTTATAATAAGGTAATCGTGTGAAATTTCTCATAGCTGAGTATTGTAATGTTTCAACTTTTAGTGGTTGTTGGCTGATTATTTTGCACTGCATGGATTAGCCAGTCTTGAGCAAACATGTTTCCCCCTAAAATAGATGTGTTATTTATTAAAGAAACGGGATAATGGCCATCCTAATAGTGAATTCGGCCCCTAAAATTGTACTAAAAAACCAAAAACACTATAAATAAAGCATAAGATAACAGAATTCAGAAGCTTTTATTAACAGATTTGAAACAAAAGTAGACGAATACATGGGTTACGCTGAACTTTCTGTACTCGGCCATAGGCCGAGACTTGATCTAAAAGCCCATATGCAAATGCATGGCTGGTCATCTGGATCGTTTGCAGCGAGAATTTTAAACCGAGTCCGGCTTTGATGGCTTCGAGGCAGTTACAAGAGTTACACTATATATATCATGCCTACTCTGCTTCGAATCGGTCGAGACCAGGGTCAAACCCGTTATACGAATGCAAGACTGGACATCTGGATCATTCGTACAAACAACCTTAAAACCGGGCCGGTCGACATTCTGTTGGATATGTATGCCCTAGAGGCCATTATTGTATAGTACTAGTTTGTATAATACATTTTGGAGGCTTGGGATATATATACGGGTTTACGACAGTCTTGCTCGATATAATAGTATGCTACTTGGTTTGTTTCTATCTTAATATGTGTATATGTTTCTTTTAACATATCGCTAATACATATTGATGGAACCTTTAGGATCTTTGCTTGACTACCGGCGTTGTGATGGCGATCACACTAGTGGGGGCTGGGTAGTCTATAAGCACATTCTTATTTTGGTCCCTACTCGTAGGATTATCGAGACAGGGCATCGATACTCCAGAGTAGACCGGTGCATACGCTTCTCGTCCCAGCAGGGGAGATGGTCTGTCCCATAGCCATCAATACGTCGTACTGGAGATGGTATGCAGGTGCTCGTTAGGTTACGAGTACACTGGACATGACTCGTCGAGAACTGTTGGTTGGTATTATACCTATCGTCAGTTAACAGTTCCCAGGTGACATGAGTACAGCTTAGTCCGTTGACTTGACACTGTCATTCCGCCTCAAGTGTGTTCCCACTGTTCTTAGATTACTACCCTACCATGGCTCTATTGAGTCGTGCAAACAGGTAGTAGTTGGGTGCAGTCCCGAAGAACTTGGAGGCAGTGACGGTTAGACAGGATTTGTCTCTCCCGGTATTGGGAGTTGATATCGCGCTGTTTCTAGGAGAGCCATTACACATAGTCGTCCCTGACCAGGGCAAGCGAGAATTACTGGTAGTGTTTCCAGTAGTTTCTCAGGGTGTTCTGGGCTACACTCCGACACGACTTGTACCGCTATTAGGGGACTGACGTTTACCGCCCCTTAGGTCCGCCATGCGATACTCTCAGACGAACAAACCGGACTGTACGAAGATTGTCATATTCAGGCTCAGTAGGAGTTCGGATGGGTTCACCTCATCGGTCTTCTTATCGGCATCTACCTGGGGACCGTTACGTCCAGCTAGTACCGCTTGCGGCCTGTGGTTAAACCCACTGCCAGCGTAGTGTTGAGCCTTTAGAGTCCCACACAGAAGGTTATTCGCCTTTGGGCAAAACAGAGTAGAGGTCGCATGGTTTTACGACGGGGTTCGTTCACATCCGCGCACTTGTGCACGTTTGGTATCCGGGCAGTTATTACTAGCAGGTTTTGGTTTAAGCCAGATCCTAGTATTTGTTTTGGGATTGGTTTTATCTCATTGTATTCGTGTTCCTCGGAACACGGATGCGGGTGTGTATGCACAGTTGACAGAGGCAGAGGATTCTCATTAGGGTTATTGACCGTTGACTTTTTCCAAACCCTAATAAGAATGAGAGATATGATTAATGATATTAATTAAGGATAATTGTGCCATGGTTAGCTTGACCATTTGACTTTTGTTGACCTTTTGACTTTGGTTGACCAGTTGACTATTGTTGACATTTTGACCATCATCATTTCACATGAAAGATGCTTCTTGATTCTTGCAAATTTGATTTAATGTGAAATGATAATGGTCATTTCAAAACTAACCATCACATTTTCCCTTAATTATTATTATTATTATTATTATTTCTCACATATGAGAGATGGTGGTATTATTCTTATCATTCTCTCTTGTTCTTTCTCTCTCATATGTTTGAGCTCTTCCTCTTCCTTTCAAAGCTCTCATCTCTCATGTGTTGGGAACCATGAGCTCTTGAGATAAAACCTTCAAGACTTCACTCTACTCATTCTAGGGTTCTAGGTTTAGCAAGCCAAACACTTTAGTTATCTCTTGGTTGAGGTAGGAGCTCAAGGTAGAGGCCTTCGGGTGGATCTTTCTTCGGCAAAGAGAAGGCGACGAGGAGGAGCCGTTCAAACCACTCCAAGGAGAAAGAAGAGAAGAAGTTCAAGACCTAGGTATAACCATTCTACATAGTAGCTAGAACTTGTAGTTAATATGTTAGTTTTTGTTTAGCAAATATCCTTCATGGATGGTCCATGTTACCTTGTGAGAAAATTTTGATTTTTTTCCTATTCCGCCTCCCCGAAAGAACCGGGGTGGGTAACGTGGACCTAACAGTGGTATCAGAGCCTAGCTAAACAACAACTAACTGTTATCAAAGTGTTTAGAATTTCGATTCGAGAAAAAATCGTGAAACATGTCAAAATTTCATACTTTCTGCCAATTTTTTAAAACAGCTCTAAAAATATTTCCACATACCTTAAAAATCGGTGCAGGGTTTTTTAGGAACAAGCAAGAAAAACGAGCCCATGACTCGGTCAAAGCGCCGCGGAAGCACGGCGAAACCAGGCGTTTCACCGCGGTTCCGCGGCCGAGTTGACTCGGCCGCGACTCGGATTTCTTGCAGATTGTTCAGAATGATGCTTTATGATTTTTAAGATGTTTTGTTTCTGCCCAGATTTTCCAGAGGACAATGTTATGTTTGGGGTAGTTACAAATTGGTATTTTGATCGAAGTTCTACAAACTTTTGCTAAATGGTTATATCTGTAATGTGATATATGCACTGAACGTCGACTAATCGCTATACGTCGATTAGTTGGGGTTGTGTATATCTGTGATCTGTAATGTTGTTGGATTGTGTATATGAACTTGTTGGATTGTCGCGGATGAATAGCCGGGGTTTTGTGAGATGAGAGTTTCTTTATCTTTCATTTGATGTAATATGTAAATTGATGTAATATTATTTTTTATGGCCGCACATCCGAGATGAGGTTGTAGCCGCCATTGTATATTATTTCTTTTACTGTTTTTGCTCCTAGGATAGACCCAAGGTGGGGTGCACAAACTACCGGGTACTTTGAAGTGCCGAGTGGCCTACTCACGTTGTTAAGGGAGGTTGCTTCACTTCGGGTACTTGGCGGGTAGTTTGCCGCACCCGTAGGGGTCTAGGGTGGGGTTTGGCTATTCATCGCAATTATGTAATCCGTCTTTCGTTGTAGGCTCGAACGAAACGCGGATTCCTAGCATATCCAATATGTTCATCTGTGATCTGGAATGGCTATCATTGCATCTGACGAATGTATATATCTATATATGATATCTAGTAGGCGTTGCTTATGTTTTGCATCCGCGCTAGTCCAGCCCCCGCTCTGTCGTTAGTTAAGTAACCTAACGGGTGATGACAGGGCCCCGTGGCGAATGCGGATGGTATAAGCGTACGTCGTATTTTCGTTGTTTTCTGAAATGGTAGGATTAACTGATGGGACACATTATATTAATGCAAAGAAAAATAAAGCTAAAGACGTTGTTGGAACAATTTTCAAAAAGCTGTTATTGCAAGGACGTTCTCTTTTGTTTTGCACAGAGGCATTCGGTTATGAATGCCCAGCACCTCATTCGACGAGGCAAGGGCCGAGATCCCTTCATCGGGAGTGACCCCTTGGACAAAAGTTTGCGTCAGGGTAATAACTTCACTATAGTCGATTATTCTTGTATTGCATCGAGGTATTTAGTTTGGAATATCCTGCACCTCATTCGACGAGGAAACAGCCGAGATCCCTTCACATGGAGTGACCTCTTTAGCAAAAGTTTTCGTCACTGTATTTTTAAAAAGGGTTATCAGGTTCCTTCAACGATATCAAGTTCATTACGTTAACGGGTTTTTCGCCAAAAACCCAGCCGTAGCCTTCCGTCATTTCCTACAAGTACTACTTAGTATTCGAGCTACGTATTTTGGCATTGTTAAGGCGTAGTGATCGGTAGCTAAGTATTGCTTGTTTGCAGCTTTATTTTCAGATTATTTAGGACAGTCGCATAGCTATGTTGGTATTGTCAAGAGATATGCGGGTGGGTCTAAGTTAATCAAGATAATGACGGGCCGAACTTAACTAGCGGTTTATGATATGTTGGCATTGTCAAGGTCATAAACCGTTAGGGGCAAAAACCACATCGGGAGTTTCAAACATACAGGAAACTTGCAGATTCAGCATACCTTCTGGAGTGTGGTGAATAGAGTGGATTCCATCTAGGTCATCGCACAATGATAGTTGGATCCCGATTCCACTGATGAGTTGGATTACTCTCGGGAGATTATTTCACTTAACAATCAATGCTATAAACCAAGTAGGTGTCTAGAACGGTGTTAGCGGGGCTACGCCTCCAGGAAAAAGAGGTTATTTAATTAAGGAACTTCGCGAAAGCGTTGGAAAACCTCCCTCGAAGTACCAACACTAGCCTGGCTGAAAGGTTAAGTAAGTATTGTGACGTGCGATTAATCCTGACTAGTTCTTCTTTTAGAGTTTGAAGAAGAATTTGAGGAAACAGTAGGAGCCATCCTGATTAGATAAATTAATAAACCAATCTAATCTTGTAAGAGCGCACGCTGAGTGTTTCTTTTCTCTCTCTCCAGGTAGCAATCATTTCACGCCCTAATCAAGATAATAAAATGTATCGCTTGACCGATCCGAATTCTTATTCGGGGCTGGGGGACGCCGGTTCGGCTCTAATTTATGACAACAGTCATAAATATGAGCAAGGGAAAGAGGATTGTATGGATTCCAAAGATACCCAGTTGAAGAAGAAGCATATTTTTGCATCTACTTCAGGTGTTCTTGTTATTGAGAACTGCTTTACGGTCAGCCCTACCTCCTGGGTACTTGATATCGGATCAGGATCTCATATCTGTAATTTATTGCAGAGACTGAGAAAAAGTAGGAAAGTTGCACCTGGTGATATGTCGCTTAGGTTAGCGAACGGAGCACAAGTTAATGCTACAGCCGTCGGTGAATATTACCTAGTGTTACCAAATCGCAATACTATGATTTTGAACGATTGCTACTATGTACCTTCCATGGTTTGCAACATCATATCAGTTTCTTTACTCAATAAAGATGGATATAACTTTGTTCTTGATAGAAATATCATGAACATCTACCTTCAAAAGGTACTGGTTGCAGAAGGTACACTGTGTAATGGTATCTACGTTCTAAATCAGAATACAGTTCTCAATGTACAAAACACACGCAAGAGAAAGAGTTCAGATACGAACGAATCCTACTTATGGCATTGTAGACTTGGTCATATCGGATAGAAAAGACTAAGTAAGTTGCATAAAGATGGACTCTTGAATATGTTCGAGTTTTCATCTTATGAAACTTGTCAGTCTTGTCTCAAAGGAAAGATGACCAAATCTCCATTCACCAGACATGGAGAAAGGGCAGCAGAGCTCTTGGGACTCATACACAGTGATGTATGTGGTCCAATGTCTATACATGAAAGGGGTGGGTTCTCGTACTTCATCACATTCACTGACGATCTCTCTAGGTTCGGATATGTGTATCTGATGAAACACAAATCTGAAACTTTTGAGAAATTCAAGGAATTCAGAAACGAAGTAGAGAACCAGACTGGCAAAAGTATCAAGATCCTCCGGTCTGATAGAGGAAGGGAGTACTTAAGCACGGAATTCCTAGATTACTTAAAAGAGAATGGTATTCTCTCTCAGTTTACTCCTCCTTATACACCACAGCACAACGGTGTATCGGAGTGGAGGAATCGTACCCTATTGGATATGGTTCGCTCCATGATGAGTAATGCTGAGTTACCTCTTTCATTCCGGGGACTTGCGCTTGAAATAGCAGCATACTTACTGTTCCCCTCCGAATGGCGGCCGAGACATTAGGACGCCTTGCCTGAGATTCGGGGCAGATGCTATATGGTTTTACCCGTCCACTTCTCCGAAGATGCCAAGTTGATTTATGGCACCGTGTATCGGAGGTTTAGATGGATGCGGCCGATGTAGCGGACTTCGTCAGATTCCCCCTCGTTTGAGGGGGTTTTTATTGTGGGGACGCTCTTCCCTGCAGGCGCAAGCCCCTGCAGTTAATTACGCTACCGCATCGCGGTATCCACTTTCTCCTTCTCCGGAATTTCACTTCGTGTCGTGTGTGTTTGTTTTGTTTGTGGATGCCCGTGGATTGTATACGGAGACTAAGTGGTGCCGTCGCCCGTAGGACGTGGATTAGTCCAAATCCGTATTTACTTAGATTTGGGTTTGGTGTTTTAGTTTAAGGATACGTTAACCATATTTAAGCTAAGATCAACTTAAACGTTCGTTAAGAATACGTTAGTCTGATTTGAGACTAAGATCAACTTAACGGGATCGTTTTGGATCCGACAAGAGAGCGTTTGGGGGCTCTATTGTTCTAGTTTAGGGACATAGTGGTCCATAGGTAGTTTAAGGACATTGCGGTCCATTGCCAGTTTAGGGACATGACGGTCCATATTCCAGTTTAGGGACATGGTGGTCCATAGGTAGTTTAAGGACGCTTAAGTCCGTGGGTTTAAGGACCCCACAGTCCGTGTTTTAGTTTAAGGACGCATAAGTCCGCGGGTTTAAGGATCCCACAATCCGTCTTTTGGTTTAAGGACGCTTAAGTCCATGAGTTTAAGGACCCCACAGTCCGTGTTGATGTGTGGTTGTCGGGACCCGTCACCTCTCTGACGTCGTTGAAGGATTATAACGATAGGAGTCAAAGGAGTTCGGAGATGTACCCTCGAACCGGATGTAAATTGATTTTTAAGAGAGCAGCTGTGCTCCGTCAATTTAGTTTGAGGACTTACGGCCATGATTGGGCTAAGTCCAGTTGAGAATATTCAACGTTATTTCTTATTTTTGGCCTATTAGACCTGTGCTAGGGCTTTGCTCCTATTTGATAATGCACAGCATTAATCTTGGTCTCTGTTGGACCTTTGTTTGGGCTCTGCCCCTTTTAAATGATGCACAGCATCTGCTTTGTTTGGGCTCTGACCTTTTAATGCATAGCATTTTATTTGACCTGTTAGGCCTTTTTTAATTGGGCTTGGCCCTTCAGTAAATGCAATGCATTTGTCAGGCGCTTTGCGCCAATTATTGAGTGCAAGCGCATGTGGAGATGACACGTGTCATGCTCTGGTGAGCGCAAGCGCAACAGCGCAGTGCGCTGCGCTGTTGCGCTGCTGACACGTGGCGCGCTCTGGTGAGTTGCGCCAATCTCAGAGAGCAATGCTCTATCTTAAAAGCGTAAAGCGCAAGTGGTTCTGGTGCTGACACGTGGCGCTCTCTGGTGGCTTGCGCCAAGCTAAGAGCGCAACAGTGCAGTTTTGCAAGTGCAAGGCACTATTAACTTGAGAATCTTTTAGATTCTAGAACTAATGGTTCATAAAAAAGTGCAAAGCACTATTTGATTTATTGATCTAATTTAGATCAAAGAAAACAAGTATTTCTTGTTTTTTCTTGATCTCAGAGAACCAATGGTTCATAAGTGCAAAACACTATTTTTATTTTGTTTTTTTATTGAAGATCATTGATCTTGTTCTTAGATCAATGATCTATTAGAAGAAATTCTTCTATCTTAATAGTTTTTACCTTTTTTCTTCTTGAAATTTTTTCAGAGTTATCTTTGTTTGAAGTTCTTGATTTCTCACAATTTTGATGCCTTTGATTTGGGGTCTAGGGGCCTTTATATAGTGCCCATGAATTTGTTAAATTTGTTAAAGAGATCTTTCTCTGAGTTATTTGGGGAATTTTCCACACCGTTGGATCTTTGATCCAAAGGCTCCTGTTTTACAGAAGAAAATCTTCTTGTTTTAACAAGAACAGAAAGATTTCTTTAAAATTTTAATTCTGTTTGGCGTAAATACCCCAGCGCTGGACACGTGTCACGCAGCGCACAGCGCAGCGCAACTGCGCTAGCGCAACTGCGCTGACACGCGCTGCGCAGCACACAGCGCAGCGCAACTGCGCTGACACGTGTCGCGCAGCGCACGGCGCAGCGCATCTGCGCTGACACGTGTCGCGCAGCGCAGCGCTTGCGCAACTAAAGCGTTGCTTCCTTTAATTTTGTTTTAAATAGAGTTTTGCTCTGATTGGGCGCGCTGCCTTGGGCGCTGCGCTGATGTATCAGCTTTTGACATGTGGCGCGTTGCGCGCAACGCAAAGAATCTGAAGCGTTGCTTCGAATTTTGAATTTTGAAATTCAAACAGAGATTTGCTCTGATTGGGGGAAACAAATGCCCCCCACCGTTGCGCTCACGTGGCACGCACGTAAGTGCAGCGGTGGTAAGATCCTGACCGTTGGATCAATGGGTGAGCTGAAGGGGCGCAAGCGCCTTATAAATAGGACCCCTGCCCTTAGAAAAATCTTCACCATTTTCTAGATTTCGATTTCCAGAGCTTTGCTCTTGCTTAAGAATTTCAGAGCTTTGCTCTTGCTTTCAGAACTCTAGAGCTTTGCTCTCATTTCCTAAAGTTAGAAAACTTTAGGTAATAATTAATTTAAAACTAAGTTAAATTCATTTAAATCAATTTTAACCAACAGAGCTTTACTCTCATAGATCTTTCGATCTAAAGAAATTCCCTTTGGGGTTTTATCAACAGAGCTTTGCTCTCACGAATCCATAGATCTACAGAGATCTTGTTCATGGGTTTTAACCCATGAGCAGAGCTTTACTCATGGATCCAAAATAGGTCTTTTTGATCTAAAAGTGAAGAACTCCTAAGAGTCTTCAAAATTTTTAATTTCTTTAGGAGTTTAAATAGATTTTTTCATCATCATCACAGAGCTAGGCTCTTTTAAGGAGTCTTATTCCCCTGAGACCAGAGTTTGACAAGTATCACTCTGTGACAGAGCTTTGCTCTGAAAGAGGAGATTTTCTCCTTGCCTCTAGGGATATTTTTTATTAATGGGAATATTCTCTCGGGGACCAACTGACAATCTCATCCAATGATGGGGTTGTCTTATTAACGTATTGTCATCCAGATTTTGTGGGTCCCCCTTCGGTCTCCTACCCACTGCACTGCTGTGTGGTGTAATTAATTAATTTTAATTTAATTAATCTTTAATTTAATTAATTAATTAATGAATTTTTTCAAATGCCAAGCGTTGGAATTACAACACTAACGGCTAATTTCTTTTCTCTTACAGTGACTATGTCTTTCGACACTTCGTTCCCGTTCGCTCGTTCGGAGGAGGGATTTCCTGAAGCGCCTTTGGACCACGAAGTCCTGGCTATGATCAGGGACCACGACCCGGAATATAAGAGTCTCCACTTCTGGGGTTCGTGGTATAATCAGATTATTATGGGTCGACGCAGCTTCACATGCGCAGTACCGTCAGAACCCATCACGGCAATCCACTACGCCAGCCCACCCCCGGTGCAGTATGCCGTGGAGATGGTTGATTGGACATCGAAGGGCTTTCTTCATCCGGCCATAGATGCAATCCCGGTCCAGCGTCCCATGGTTTTGGATATCCTGGGACGCCGAATCTGTCAAGGCGAGGCGCGTCCTTGGGGGCAATCATATAACATAGGTCTGATCCCCCGCCACCCGATCGGCTATCTGCCGTGGGCTCGGTATATCCTGTCGACGAAGAAGTCACAGTTGATAAGGTTAGGGTTGTACACCGCGGTCTACGTCTCCCTCTTCCAGTATCCTACGCTTCCCACCTGGTGGTTAAGGCTTTCTTGGAGCAGTGGAACATTCCCACTCACACTTTCCTCGCAATGGATCGGGAAGTGTCGATTTCTCTGGAGGAGTTCACAGAAGTCTCCGGTTTACCGGTTATAGGGGAGCACTATAAGGAGTTGCTCCCGACAGACGAATATGTTTTCGGTACCAAGCCGGCGGTAAGGGGCTTCACGCCGGAGAATGCTGTTCAACACCAATTCCCGAGTTTAATCAAGGTGTTGAACATCTACGAGGCCCTTTTCATCGAACGTGGGAGTCGCGGAGTCAGTGTCGAGGATTTCATCGCCCGGTTCCTTCACCCAAGTGTCCTCTCGGCAGAAGCTGCCAAGTTTGCCACCCTCGAGGACCCTTTCGGTTTAGGTTTGGATAACCTACCGGCGAAGGAAATAGACCAAAAGGGTTTTTTCCTTCCTAACTCCCCGACCATGTCTTTTGCGGAAGTTGCAACCCCTGAGATGGACGAGGAGGCCTTCTTTTTAGGATTTCTTGGGCTATGGCTGAGTTGGTTTGCGCTCCCGATGCACTCTCACCATATGCGGCCCTCTGTCTTTTACCCGGCTCACCGGATGACCATCGGGGTAAAGGTAGCCGTTGGGATAGCCGGTTTGGCACATTTGTACCACGGCCTCAGTCGAGCGGCGGATGCTAATGAGCCTGGGGTACTGCACGTGATCTTCCCGATGCACTACTTCATATCGTGGCTCGAGCTACACACATCGGGTGTATTCAGCATGCACAAAAGGCCCTCGTTCTACGACAGGTGCAGCTTCCCTCGCATCATACAGTTTGTTGGCGCATCAATTGTGAATCCATCGCCATGAAATGCCAGGGGTTTACTCCTTCGCCCCCACACCGTTGGAGATGGGGTGTCTTTTGTTGACAAGGTGTTGACTATTGGAAAGGCGTCTACCACTGCAGTGCGGCCATTACAAGACACCTTCAAAGATGGAGCCTCAGTTTTGACGGCCAGGGAGACCCTCCACTTATATTCTATCAGACCGGGCTTCCTGGTGTTCAGGCAGAACGGCGTGGCGATTTTCATGAGGTACAACCCGCATCGCTTCGCCCAACAACTGAGCTACAATCAAGGGGTACCATTGGAGGCCTTCCTTTCGGAACCTGCTGCGACCGAAGAAGGGATGGAGAGAGCGCTGCATCATTTCATGCGTCTAAACACGGGCTCCTACTTCTTTATCAGTGAACCGGCCTGCGCCCCACGACTCCTCAACGTATATACAGAATGGTATAGTCATTCGACGGGAGCCGTCATAAAGGAGGAAAGGCGGTTGCTGGTCGACCGTAAGGGTGCACCTCCAGGTAGCAACCGCAACGCTCCTTTGGTGCCAAGGACTCCGGTAATCCCCCATTTAAAAGATGCCAGAGCCGGACCCTCGCGTGCGCAGAGTCCTCCACGCGGATCGCCGCTCCCTGATATTGCGGATGCACCACCAGCGTCCTGTGCTCCAGTGGAGACAGTAGTTGTAGCCTCGCCGGAGTCTGGCGTGGGTGCGGACATTGGGACCCGCCGCCTCAAGGTGGCTGCCAAGCGTAAGTCAATCTCGGGGGCACCTAGGGTTGGTGGGCAGAAGAAGAAAAAGAAGTCGCTCTTCGCCGCTGACGTCGCGTTCGGTCAGGAACCCCACGCTCCCTATGGTGAGGGCCTGAGTGAATATGGGACTAACGAGGGATTAGTCATGCCGGATGACACGGATTTGGAGGCCGCCCTCGAAGCTTCGGAGCGGTTAGCGAGGCGTGACGCATGGCTGGCTAAGCTTACGGTATCAGGTAATCACTAGTCGCATTTTCTATTGCATCATATCTTTATTATTGCCTTTGACTAACATTTTTCCTTCTTTTCTTCCAACAGGCATCACAACTGAAGAAGCCATTGCCGCTTCCCTCAAGACCTTCCAAGAGGAGGAACGCCTTAGAGCGTCTTTAGGCCTTAGTAAGTTTCAATTCATCAAGTTTTCATTTTCCTTGTGTTATGGTCGATCTAACCTCTCCTTTTTTATCGCAGGAACCTCAATGCCATTCCCGCCAAGTGACGCAGATATTCTGCCAGCTGCCGATGTTCCTGCTTCCTCAGGGCTACCGCGGGAGGTCCGTCTTGAAGAGCCGATGAGAGATGCCTTAAAGGCTCTGGAGGCATCTCTGAATGAGGACGACGACGCCTTAATGAAGGAAGCGTCGAAGAGGTCCATCGCGACAGCCCGGGAGGAAAGAAAGCGATCGAGGCGCGAAGCAAAGGCACGCAGAGCTGCCTTGGCCATTAGAGCGGGCCCAAGCACCGTTCCTCGTGCCGATACCCCGTCAGAAGAGCCCCCGGTCGCCCTGGCTACAGCTCATAGACAAGCGATTCGCGCCAATAGGGAGGCTAACAATAAGTCCATTTCAGGTAGTATTTCTTTTTAGAATTTTGTTGTAAGAATCATAAAGCTACTGGTTCTTATATATTCTATCCTGCAGGGCCAAGTCCAACCGAGGGGGAGACTGTCGAACCTGAGGAGCCAGAGGGAGAGGCATTAGTCGAGCCCGAGCCGATGGCGGACGACGTCGCTGAGGTTGCCGCACCTGAGCTGAGGGCAGAGGGAGCTGTACCTGAGAAGGTCGTTGATGCCGAACCTGAGAGGGCGGCAAATGAGACGACCGCTATAATTGAGCCCGCAGCAGCGGCGGACGAGGCACCTAAGACCGGCGACCCCATGGTGACGGCGGATGAGGCGATAGCAACCGCCGAGCCTAGAGAAGTAGCGGGTGAGACGGGCACGGCTCTTGGGGAAAAGCCAGCCATTCTTTCTCAAGAGTCCGGCAATGCTCCGGTCATAGCTCTCCCTGCCTATGGCCCTCCGGCGTCTCCTGGCCTTGTGAGCACGACGACAGCCCCCGTGGAGTCTGGGGATGAGGCCACGGGTGGTGGTCTTATATCGATGGAGGAGGGAGACGCCTCCGTCTCGGCTGGAGGCTCATCAGGTAAACTTCGGATTACCGTCCCTCTTTTTATCTTGCAATCGCTTCAGACAGGTTTACCCTTGTTTCTTAACGCAGGTGCGGCCAGCGCCGATGCTCCACTGCTCGAGGGAGCGCCGTCAACTACTGCCTTGGCGGTGGTCACTTCTTAGCCCTCTCTTATACCATCAAAGATGCTGGAAGGTATGGATTTGCGACCTATTAGTTTCATCTTTCAGTCGCCTGATTTATGTACTAAAGTCGTACTGCTGTGTCTTTTCAGGAGTGATTTTTGATCATCTCTATCAAGTGTTGCTCCCACACTTCTCCTTCCCATCTGAATTTGCTTCTTCCTCTGGTGGCGCTGGTGAGTATGGTTTCCCCTTGATATCTTTCTTTTTCATTGATGGAATTACTTCTAACTTTTTTCTCGTCTCGACTGCAGTGCTACAAATTGAAGGAGGGGATGAAAGATCGGTTGCGCCACCGATCCTTCCGGCCTTGCCACCTGCCTCAGCTGGTATAGCGACTATCACATTGATAACTCTCCCTTTTTTTATTTCCTGAACTGTTATTTGATCATATCTTGTTTCTTTTCAGCTGTTGTTCCTGTCTCGGTACCCTTCGAGCCTCGCATCACAATGCCGGCAGGTCCTTTCCTGAGACGTCCGTCCTCGAAAGGCGCCGCGAATAGTTTGCGTATGCTTAGCGACTACATCGAGGAGCTCGACGTTGAGACTTCTACGTCTGCGGCGGATTTCGCCACGGCGGTTAACCCGATGCTGGTGATACTCGTGAATTTCCATGACGAGGGCATCATCGCATCTTGGGTTAACCATTATAGGGAGATCGAGGCTCGCCTGCATCAGCTGGAGTCGATGCGTCCCTGATTTGATCTCAAAAACTATCTATTACCGCAATCAAGAACGGCGTCGCATGAAGCTAGCCGGTGAGTACGGGTCGATCCACAGGGATGTTGTGAATCTCCTAATCGCGCTAACGAGTTAATTCCGAAGGGTGTTCGGATTGATTATTAAATCTAAAAGCCTAATTATTCTACATAGGGCAATTAATTGAAAGTTATAACTAGGGCAGATAAATAAAATCTATACTAGGACAGGAAAATAAATTTAATCTAGGGCAGGAATTGAAATTACCTAGGGCAAGAAAATAAATAAATCTACTTACAGATGTCTCTCTCCAATCATCAACGCAGGTTGTCAGATCTGAATTCATGAGTTGAAGGGAGGCACCGATGCTCTCCATAAAGAATTCTGAATTTATTATTAAAAGGAGACATAAGGTTTACAATGAATTAGAGTCCCTATTTAAGAAGATAGGAAACCCTAGGGTTACAATTGTTTCGCATGTCTGAAATTATAAAAATAGCCCTTAGGTTGACTAGTCAGAGCCGCACCCAAATTATGGTAAAAATTCCTTCCACTGATCATTCATGACCGCCGCGGAACCGCGGCCCGAAGCCTGGTTTGGCCGCGGTTCCGCGGCCAAGTAAGGGAGTTGGAATCTTATTTTTCCTGGGCTGGATCCTTATGATTTGTACTTATAGTTTCTTTGGTTCTTTTATCCATATTGCTTCTGAATCTTCTCCAGATCTTCCAGTGAATATTTAACCGTTCGCTTTGTAATCTTGGACCTTGCGTTGCCTTGTACTTTGTGACTTTTATCTTTGATGTAGGCTTGATCAAGAGTCCTCTGTTTGTTGGTTAAGGTCCATATTTTCATCGTCTTTACATCGTTTTCACTGTTTCCTGTCCAAGAACCTGTAACCTGTAACATGTAGCAGACATGCGTCAAAAGCACATGTTTATTTATAAAAAGAATAAGAATGGGGAATATAATAATGCAATATTATGGTGTGAACAAATACCCCCAAACTTATCTTTTTCTCGTCCTCGAGCAAACTTATTTTTTATTCTCTACAAAAAACCTAACCGCACTTTCGCAGGGAAACACGATTGCACTGAGCTCGTGCAACAATCCGTTAAACCTCTAGGTGTCCCTAGTAGGAGGAGTGTTGTCTCCTGAGGGTTTTCAGCGGATACTACCCATAAAATCCTATCAATTTGGCTTTTTCGACTTTTGTTTTCCAATTAGGTTTTCTAACAAGGAATTCTATTATCTTTGACTCGTAAATTATCCACCCATATTCTTCACACTTCCTCATCATCTAACTTAAGATTATATATATCCTGTTGACTACTTAGCTTTCAGCATTTCTTAAGTTTTCCTTCTAGGGCTCTATCTCCACTTAGGAATTTCTATCAACTCTACTAAAGATACAAGTTCTATTCTTCATCCCTTTCTCTTATCTAAATCCCAATCACATACCCCTACGTGTGTGTATAGATCACCCTTACACTTGGAAATTCAAATCAAGCAATCATACTCTTGTCCGTTGTCCAAAGCACTTATTAATATGTGAATTTTAAAATGAAATTTGCTTACACATCCTTCATGCGACCGTTAATACTTCTTGAGGTACCAACGACCGATTACAAAATGCGTTTGCACTTTAAAGCGTAATTCCTAGTTTTGCAACACCCAAGGCTTTTAGCAGTGACTCCCAGACCAGTTGGTCTAAAGCACTAGGTGATGAAGCACCCTCGCTAAATATTTTCTATTTTTACAGCCTTAAGTAATCACAAAAACCAGTGTTCATTTTTTTTTTCTTTATTCACTTTTTTTTTATTGTACTAAGGACTTTAGACAAAAGCATTTCAAGGTCTCTTCTACTATTCCAAGTTTCAAGATGCGTGATAGTGCAATTTGTAGGGTATACATTTTCAGAATCTAGACTTAAGGTAGGAACTATTTTTCAAACTTATACTCTAATAAGAACATCAATACTTTTCCTTCGTTTCGACTTAGCCCAAGAAGTGAACCCAAAATTTGCCTATTTCTAAATAAACTACAAAGACATGTACTTTCTACCGCTAAACTTTAAGGAAGGTTATTTTTAGGGTTTTAAATTTACTAAATCTAAGATCTAGTTGTTCCTAACCAATTAACCCATTTATTAAACTCAAGTCAATTAGCCAGAATTGAATACATTAATTTTTATAATTTTTGAAATTTTTCATATTTTTATGGGTTTTCAAATAAATATGCAAATGCAAAAATATGTACAAATGAATGCGAAGGAAGAAGACGTACCGAGCATACCTCTAAACTTGAACTGGACAGTGTCCTCACTGTCATGCTGTACCAAGAGGGTCAAAATGCCGGTACTCCCATGTTTATTTATTTATAATTTATTTTTATATTTTTAATGTTTTGAATTTTTTTTTATTTTTTTTATAGAAAAAGAAAACAAAAATATATACATATATACAACAAGGTTCCCCCCAAACTTAAGCTTGGCCTTACACAAGCCAAAGGTTAGCACCAACCATTCAAAAATTTTATCGTGATAACGGCTAAGTTGGTGAAATAATGGGGTGTAGAAGAAAGAAATGAGAAACACGCGAGACCGTGTGGAAAGAAGAATGGTAGAATATGGTCTCGGTGTAGGAGCAGAATGGCGGAAAGGAGAAAGAAGGGTCGCGCGATCTTGAGGGTGTAAATCGAGTGAATAAATTAGCGCAATTTGTGATGACCGATGTGTTAAAAGCGATTGCGCTAACCTATCAACCCGTCGAGAAATGGGATCAAATCCCTCAAGATTCGCAAGAAAACATGATACGCCGAACTTGGTATTGGAGATGAAAGCGTAACGGTCTCTTGTACGGTCGGAACAATGGGAAAGACGAAAGGAAGTGAACTAGGGATAGTATTATTCTCACCGTAGTAAACTGTCTCGAACTTGAAAGATTCCATTAATGGTTCGAAACTACTGTAAGCACCCGAGTCTGATGGTTCAACTAACTCATCTGAAAATGTAAAGGACTCAAACTCGGGCGGTGAGTCATCAACATCGTCCGAAAAAGTGAAACACTCGTAAGTGTTATCGGCTGTGAGAACTGTGTCAGATTCAAAGGAAAAATTTTCAAGCTCACAGTCTTCAAGCGTGATATTAGGCGTGGTCAGAACGATGGAAAGGAGGGAGGGTGATATAGGTAAAGGTTCAAGAGGATGAATTGGAAAATCAGACACATCAAACAAAAATGATTCACCCTCAATATTATCCTCAAAACTCTCCTCAATACTTTCCTTATAATTCTCCTCAAAATTCAACTCCTCCATGCCATTATCATCAACATCAAGACGCATATGAAGTTCGGGAGAAATATTTAATAACTCGGGATGATGATTTGAACATAAAATTTCAATTAAATCGACAGGTTCATCATCCGAAATATTCCCGGCGTCTATATCCTCAATCAAGTGAAAATCAATTTTTTTTGACAACTCATCACAAGCATGGATATTTATCGATTTAGGTTCTAGATGAGAGGTGTAAAGATCGAAAGGATTAGGTGCGGTTTCACTCGAAAGGGGTTCCTCACAATTTGGCAAATCAAATACTATAAAATCACACAACCCGTTTTTATTTTGAACTTGTGAATCATTTAGGACATTCGATGGAAAACTGGAGTTGTGGGCTTCAATTGGGTAAGTGTAGGTTTGATGTGGAAATCCTCTCAAATTCTCACTCTGTCCAACCGCTTCCTTATACATTGAAAAATTTGAAGCTAGCGGGAAACTAGCTACCGGTTCACTAGGTTGCATAAGGGCGGTAATGGATACTTCCACATTCCTAACCATTTTGTTTGTTGCTGCGATATACGCCTCCAACGACTCTTCCAAACTAGACTTGGATGGTAAAGGGGTTTCGGTAAAAGAGTCAAAATCGTGTGGATATGCAAAACTCCCAACAGGCTGTGTAGAAGCAGTATCTAGTGAAGGTGGAAAGGTCGGGTAGGACTGGTAGGAAGTGGGTGATTGGACAGGGGTAGGGTCAACATGTGGATAAAAAGATGAATAATCGTGCGGGTCCCTAGAACTAGATGAGTGGAGAGGGGTGAAAGATCGACTGCGAGATTGAGCAATATGCTCAGCAATGGACATCGGCTTAGGAGTGACAGAAGGACTTGAAAAAGTGGTGTTAACATATGGAGGTGGTAAAAATTGACTTGGTTGACACAAAGTGGGTTGAAAAGTCAAACTGTTTCTCCTAAACGCCTCTATTTGATCTTTCAAAGATATTTTAGGCAAGGAAGGATCGTTTTTAAATTGACCGAACAAGTTGACGTACGACGCAAAATTAGGTTCGGGATACCAAAGTTCGGCAAGTGATTTATTATGTGGGGTACCCATGTTAGAAGAAAGGGTGAAAGAAAGAAAGATGGTTGGTGCAAGGATTTATTTGCGGCAAAAGTTTGCAAGTTTCTATAAAAGATTTTTCCTTTTTCTTTTTCTTTTTCTTTATTTGAAAATTGTTGCAAAAAGATTTTTAATTAAAGATATGCAACCGAAAAATATTACTTGCAATCAGTTATTATTTTAAGCATATCACAAAGAATCTTTATTTGGAAAAAATTGTTGCAAAAAGATATTCGAGAAAAGATATGCAACAAAAAAGATTACTTGCAATCACTTTCTATTTTAAATGAGGCGCACAAATCCTGCACAAGATTGTTATTTGGAAGAGGAAATATTTTTATAGCGCACAGAATCCTGCAGGAATTTTCAGAAAAGATATTTCAAAAATTACAGAGAAGGAACCAGAGAAGCTTACAGGGGAAATTTCCTGTGCTGAAGGCACTGGGTAACCGCGGAATCAGGGTCGTAGGCAGTTTGGCGCGGCGGAAGCGCGGCGGCGGAAGCGGCGCAGATCCCGAGATTTCACCAGAGTGCCGCGAAAGGGCGGCAGAAGGCGGTTTTTGCTGCGAAATCGCGGTCTAGTGGGCGGCTCACGTCTCGAGAATTTTTCTGTTGTTTCGTTGTTGAATTCCTCTGCTGTTCAGATTGTTTGTTTTCTGTATTGCTCTCTGTAGATTTCCAGATCCGAGTTTGTATATAGATCCTGCAAGATTCAAACAACAAAGTACCCTTTCCAAAAAATAACAATTGATATATTTTTATGATTTTTGGATTTTTTAGATTTTTATGATTTTTTTAATTTTATTAAGATTAACCCGAAATTGCAAAAAGGAAAGTTCTACGCCTTCCCGGCAACGGCGCCATTTGATTTGATCTCAAAAACTATCTATTATCGCAATCAAGAACGGCGTCGCATGAAGCTAGCCGGTGAGTACGGGTCGGTCCACAGGGATGTTGTGAATCTCCTAATCGCGCTAACGAGTTAATTCCGAAGGGTGTTCGGATTGATTATTAAATCTAAAAGCCTAATTATTCTACCTAGGGCAATTAATTGAAAGTTATAACTAGGGCAGATAAATAAAATCTATACTAGGGCAGTAAAATAAATTTAATCTAGGGCAGGAATTGAAATTACCTAGGGCAAGAAAATAAATAAATCTACTTACAGATGTCTCTCTCCAATCATCAACGCAGGTTGTCAGATCTGAATTCATGAGTTGAAGGGAGGCACCGATGCTCTCCATAAAGAATTCTGAATTTATTATTAAAAGGAGGCATAAGGTTTACAATGAATTAGAGTCCCTATTTATAGAAGATAGGAAACCCTAGGGTTACAATTGTTTCGCATGTCTGAAATTACAAAAATAGCCCTTAGGTTGACTAGTCAGAGCCGCACCCAAATTATGGTAAAAATTCCTTCCACTGATCACTCATGACCGCCGCGGAACCGCGGCCCGAGGCCTGGTTTGGCCGCGGTTCCGCGGCCAAGTAAGGGAGTTGGAATCTTATTTTTCCTGGGCTGGATCCTTATGATTTGTACTTATAGTTTCTTTGGTTCTTTTATCCATATTGCTTCTGAATCTTCTCCGGATCTTCCAGTGAATACTTGTAGTGGCTTTTTAACCGTTCGCTTTGTAATCTTGGACTTTGCGTTGCCTTGTACTTTATGACTTTTATCTTTGATATAGGCTTGATCAAGAGTCCTTTGTTTGTTGGTTAAGGTCCATATTTTCATCGTCTTTACATTGTTTTCACTGTTTCCTGTCCAAGAACCTGTAACCTGTAACAATTAGCAGACATGCGTCAAAAGCACCTGTTTATTTATAAAAAGAATAAGAATGGGGAATATAATAATGCAATATTATGGTGTGAACAGTCCCGCCCCCAAGACTTTAGCCGCTAGCAATGAGAGAGCAGCATGGATCGAGGAAAGCGCTTCTTACGTCCACCACTTGGAACAAGAAGCAGCTTTGAGGCTGAGAGAATGCCAAGAGACCTCGAGCGAGACGGCTTGTCTACGTGCTGAGGTTGAGGCGAATGCTGCCCAAGTGAAGGCTATCTTTGAGGGTCTCCTAGAGCGCATCTCTCATGGGCTAAACGTGAAGCGGAAGCTTGATGTCGCCGAGGGTGACACCCCAGGCCGCGAAGCTGCTCATCAGGCCGTCAGGGAGCATCTTGCATCTGTCTTGCAGCAAAGAGCTCAGGTGGAGGCCGAACTGGCGGTGGTGGCAGATCAAGAAAAGGCGTGGAAGGAAGTGCACGAACAATTAACAGAGCTATGCAAGGCACTTCCTCCCCAATAATTCCCCTTGTATCTAGATACTTGTAAAAATTTTCTTTTTAAATAATATGTATCCATTCTTCATTCTTTCGTACGCTTCACCTTGTACTTGATTACATTCAATAAAGATACACACTTTTCTTTGCAATGTCTTGTACTATTTCTTTGCTTTTTCCTTTATCTTATTATCAGCATGCTGTCTTGATAAACACATTTGACCGATAATAGAGTAAGCGTCTAGATTTTTCAAGAGATAGCGATGGCTTAGGCCGCAGGTTCAGATCTGCCGCGTAAGACTTTTCAACTCTATGAGCCGTGAGGGTCTTATAGAGACTTTACTCCCTACGGATCGAGAGGATCTCGTAGGTGTGTTTTCTCCTTAGGAATCGTGAGGATTCCTAAGCGCGTTTTCTCTTATAAGTCGTAAGGATCTTATAAGAGAATTTTTCCTTCTTACGAGTCGAGAGGACCCGTAAGTGGTTGTTTCCCTCCTTGTCGAAATTCGACTTTGGAGAGTGAGACCCGTGAATAGTATGCAAGAGACCGTTTTAGACCGACTTGCAGGGTCCCATTGTTCAGGAAACAAGTTTTTAATCCCTGCTGCCTGAGGTTTCATCTTGCAAGTTGAGATGAATCGGGAATTTCCCGCGGAGACACTGGTTTCTCTGCGAGTCGATGCGAATCAGGATTTTCTTCGTTAAGGACACTTGTTTCCTCGAGTTGAAGGATTTGCCGAAGACACTGGTTTCTTTGGGGTTGAGACGGATCGGGAATTTCCCGCGGAGACACTGGTTTCTCTGCGAGCCGACGCGAATCAGAAGGCTCTCATCAAGGATGCTTGTTTTCCTGAATTGAGGTATTTGCCAAGGATATTTGTTTCCCTGGTGTTGAAACGAATCGACAATTTCCCGCGGAGACACTGGTTTCTCTGCGAGTCGATGCGAATCATGATTTTCTTCGTCAAGGACACTTGTTTCCTCGAGTCGAAGGATTTGCCGAAGATACTGGTTTCTTCGGGGTTGAGACGGATCGGGAATTTCCCGCGGAGACAATGGTTTCTCTGCGAGCCGACGCGAATCAGGAGGCTCTCATCAAGGACGCTTGTTTCCCTGAATTGAGGTATTTGCCAAGGATATTTGTTTCCCTGGTGTTGAAATGAATCGGGAATTTCCCGCGGAGACACTGGTTTCTCTGCTAGCCGACGCGATTCAGGAGGCTCTCATCAAGGACGCTTGTTTCCCTGAATTGAGGTATTTGCCAAGGATATTTGTTTCCCTGGTGTTGAAACGAATCGAGAATTTCCCGCGGAGACACTGGTTTCTCTGCGAGTCGACGCGAATCAGGATTTTCTTCGTCAAGGACACTTGTTTCCTCGAGTCGAAGGATTTTGCCGAAGACACTGGTTTCTTCGGAGTTGAGACGGATCGGGAATTTCCCGCGAAGACACTGGTTTCTCTGCGAGCCGACGCGAATCAGGAGGCTCTCATCAAGGACGCTTGTTTCCCTGAATTGAGGTATTTGCCAAGGATATTTGTTTCCCTGGTGTTGAAACGAATCGAGAATTTCCCGCGGAGACATTGGTTTCTCTGCGAGTCGATGCGAATCAGGATTTTCTTCGTCAAGGACACTTGTTTCCTCGAGTCGAAGGATTTGCCGAAGACACTGGTTTCTTCGGGGTTGAGACGGATCGGGAATTTCCCGCGGAGACACTGGTTTCTTTGCGAGCCGACGCGAATCAGGAGGCTCTCATCAAGGACGCTTGTTTCCCTGAATTGAGGTATTTGCCAAGGATATTTGTTTCCCTGGTGTTGAAATGAATCGGGAATTTCCCGCGGAGACACTGGTTTCTCTGCGAGCCGACGCGAATTAGGAGGCTCTCATCAAGGACGCTTGTTTCCCTGAATTAAGGTATTTGCCAAGGATATTTGTTTCCCTGGTGTTGAAACGAATCGAGAATTTCCCGCGGAGACACTGGTTTCTCTGCGAGTCGACGCGAATCAGGATTTTCTTCGTCAAGGACACTTGTTTCCTCGAGTCGAAGGATTTTGCCGAAGACACTGGTTTCTTCAGAGTTGAGACGGATCGGGAATTTCCCGCGGAGACACTGGTTTCTCTGCGAGCCGACGCGAATCAGGAGGCTCTCATCAAGGACGCTTGTTTCCCTGAATTGAGGTATTTGCTAAGGATATTTGTTTCCCTGGTGTTGAAACGAATCGAGAATTTCCCGCGGAGACACTGGTTCCTCTGCGAGTCGACGCGAATCAGGATTTTCTTCGTCAAGGACACTTGTTTCCTCGAGTCGAAGGATTTGCCGAAGACACTGGTTTCTTCGGAGTTGAAACGAACCGGGAATTTCCCGCGGAGACACTGGTTTCTCTGCGAGCCGATGCGGATTAGGAGGCTCTCATCAAGGACGCTTGTTTCCCTGAATTGAGGTATTTGCCAAGGATATTTGTTTCCCTGGTGTTGAAACTAATCGAGAATTTCCCGCGGAGACACTGGTTTCTCTGCGAGTCGACGCGAATCAGGATTTTCTTCGTCAAGGACACTTGTTTCCTTAAGTCGAAGGATTTGCCGAAGACATTGGTTTCTTCGGAGTTGGGATGAACCGTCGAGATTTGGCTTCGTTTTCTGGCGGAGCCTGTTGGGGAAGTATGGTTCCCTCCTTGTTTGCGCTCTTGGATTGTATACAGGGATCGATGTGATCTCAACTGTAGGGCCAAAGTTTTATCATTTTTTTTGTTTTATTTCCGCGATGCTCTATCATTTCAGCTTTTATATCGCGAAGGTCGCGATTGCCCAACCATTTCGGCTATTTTTTGCGGTGCCCAGTCATTTCGGCTATTTATTTTATTTTCACTCGCTACTTTTTATTGCGAGTTGCCCAATCATTTCGGCTATTTTGTATGCATGTGTGGCCTACCGGCTTTTCACCGTAAACCTGAAATTAGATACCGATTTCGGCATCAGCACCGCTGTAACCGGGATATTGCCAGGAGCGAATCATCATTTGCCTCTGTCGATATCGAACAAAAGTGGCTTAGCGAACAGGGTTAAGGTCCTGCCGACTAAGGCTTTTAACTTCATGAGCCGTAAGGGTCTCACAAAGGTATTTCTCCCTACAAGTCGTGAGGATCTTGTAGGTGTATTTTCTCCTTAGGAATCGTGAGGATTCTTAAGTGTATGTTCCTCTGTAAGTCGTAAGGATCCTACAAGAGGGTTTTCTCCTTGTAAGTCGAGAGGACTTACAAGGGCTGTTCATCATGCGTACATATCCCCAGTCACGGATGAAATTTGGTTAGGGAAATGTTATTCGCGTCCGTGGATTGTATACAAGGGTCAGTATTGAGCCACTTGTAGGGCAGTATCACAGGTTGTGGGGGGTTTGCTTAAGCACAGGTTTAGGTCTCTGTAACTTAAGACTTTCAAATCTTATGAGCCGTGAGGGTCCATAAGAGAGTTCTCCTTATGAGTCGTAAGGATCTCGTAAGTGTATTTTCTCCTTAGGAATCGTGGGGATCCCTAAGTGTGTTGCTCCCTTGTGAGTCGTAAGGATCTCATGCGGGTGGTTTCTCTTTACAAGGTCGAGAGGACCCTGTAAGTGTCTTTTAACGAGGTTGCGCCCTTTCGGGTTTTCATAAACACTCGCTGGTAGTCCTGCTGTTTTTACTCATGGAGCCCTTTCGGGTTTTAATCCGTGCCCTTTTTTCTTATGGACATACCTCCTTTTTTTATTCTTTTTATTTTTATTTACTTTTTTTTTACGAGGTCGCGCCCTTTCGGGTTTTCACGAACACTTGCCGGTAGCCCTGCTGTTTTTACTCACGGAGCCATTTCGGGTTTTCATCCATGCCCTTTTTGCTTATGGACATACCGTTTTTATCATTCACTTTTTTTTATTATTTTCTTTTTCTTCTTTTTTTTTTATTCATCTCGTCAGCTTAAGGATGCTGTGGTAGTAGTTTAAAGACGTTTCGGTCCTTCATCAGTTTAAGGACGTTTCGGTCCTCCATTAGTTTAAGAACGTTTCGGTCCGGTCAGGAGAAGGCTGGCCACTGCTTATAAATTTTGAGCTTAGGAAGATAGCAAGCAGACATAGTCGTCGTCGTCTATCATTGACCTAGGCAGTAACTCATTAAGCGTGGTATTTCTTTAGGAAGCGACCATTTATTGGACTGAATGGCCTTTCACCGTGCATATCCATAAGTAGATAGGCTCTACCTTGGTAGATCTTGTCTATGATGTACGGGCCTTCATAGTTCGGCTCAAATTTTCCTCGCTTGGCTCGATTGGGGATCATAGGTCTTTTGACCACCAGCACGAGTTCGCCTTGGCGGAATGTCCTTAGTCGGGTCAATCTCTCATATGAGCGCGTCATCTTTGCCTTATAGGCTTCCAGATTTTGTTGCGCTATGAGCCGGGTCTCATCGAGGGCATCAAGCTCCTCAAGCCGAAGGTGAACATTTTCCTCGTCTGTCAGCTCGTAGTGGACTGCCACTCGTAGAGAGGGTAATTCTATCTCGAGGGGGAGCACTGCTTCTGTACCGAATACCAACGCATATGGCGTTGTGTTCGTGGCCGTCTTGAACATAGTCCGATACGCCCAAAGAGCTTTTTGCAGTCTCTCGTGCCAGTCCTTCTTATTTTGGGACACCGTTTTCTTCATGATCTTTGTCAAGGTTTTATTGAAGGCTTCAGCTAGACCGTTAGCTCGCAGATTATAAACCGAGGAATATCTCCAGTCTATATTGTGTTGTTGCGTGAAGCGACTGATCTTGTGGCTTCTATAAGCTGGCCCATTATCGGAGATGATCCGTCGCGGAGTTCCAAACCGTTATATGACGTGCGTCTTGAAGAAATGGAGGATATTCTCCGTCTTCACTTCCCTCAGCGGTACTGCCAATGCCTATTTGGAGAAGTAGTCAGTCGTCGCCAGGATGAAACGATGTCCCCTGGACGATGCTGGTTCGATGGGGCCGACTATGTCAGTTCCCCACATTTCGAATGGCCAGCTAGCCACTGTCGGGTGTAGAGGATTTGGGTGTTGATGGATGAAGTTCCCATGAATTTGGCATGAGTGGCACTGCTTCGCATACTCAAGGCAGTCTTGAATCATCATGGGCCAGTAGTAGCCCATCCGCTTGATCTTCAACTTCATCTTCGGGCCTGCTTGGTGAGAACCACAGAGTCCGTCATGAACTTCCTGAATGACTCTTTTTGCTTCTTCAGGTCCCAGACATCTCAACCACAGAGAATCAAATGACCTCTTGTACAGAGTATCATTGACGAAGGCGAAAGACAGAGCTCGTTTCATAAGCTGATGTCTTGAGGACACATCTTCGGGCGTTAGTCTATAAAGACTTCTCTCCAATCCTCGGTATTTTCCCAATCTTTTATTTGCAGGGTCGTTTGCTCACTCGCTCCTTTTTCTTCTGATGATTCCGGAGATATTTCTGTTGGGGCAAGCACGCGACGGTTTTGTACCACGATTCTTACGTCATCGAGGTTTTCATCAGCCAGTTCCTTAGCGAGTTTGGCCAATGCGTCCGCTTTGCTGTTTTCCGCGCGCGGTATGTTTTCCAAAGTATAGGAGGGAATTTGGGTCAACAGTTGCTACACCTTCTCTCCGTACTTCACCAGCTCTGGTTTGCACGTTTGATAGTCGTCGTTTACTTGACTAACGACCAGCTGGGAGTCTCCGTATATGAGGAGGTTTTCAATTCCCATGTCGATGGCGATCTCGAGACCTGCTATCAGAGCCTCGTATTCGGCTTCATTGTTTGTCCTCGGCTCTGTTAGGGAGAAAGCAAAACGCATTATCCCTCCTTATGGAGTTACAAAGATGAGTCCTACCCCCGATTTGATTATAGGGGTACTTTGTTTGCGCTTCTTCACGGAGGATGCTCCGTCGAAATAAAGCTCCCATCGGGTATCACCCCTGTCGATCGCATCAAATGCATGTTCGTCTGGAAGATCGCAATTCAAAGGAGAATCGGCGGATATCGGATGCTCAGCGAGGAAATCGGCGATGGCCTGACCTTTCACTGCCTTGAGAGGTTGATATGTTATCGAGAACTCCATCAAGAGCAGGGCCCATTTAGCAAGCCGTCCCGTCAATATGGCCTTTGACATTAAATATTTAAGAGGGTCCACCTTCGAAATGAGACGGACCTCATGCGCCAACGCATAGTGTCTGAGCTTTGTTATCACAAAGATCAACGCCAGGCAATGTTTTTCAATAGGGGAGTAGTTGCTTTCTGCCCCCAGTAGAACTCGACTTAAGTAATAGAGAGCTCTCTTCTTCCCTTGATCGTTCTCTTGTGCCCATAATGCGCCTAAGGAACCTTCGAGGGCGGTTGTATAGAGAATGAGAGGTTTTCCCTTGACCGGAGCAGCCAATACCGGCGGGTTCTGCAGATATTGCTTGATCTCGTCTAGCGCGCTTTGGCATTTTTGGTCCCAGACGAACGGGGTTCCCTTCTTCATCAGGTGGCTGTAAGGACGGCACTTGCCTGAAAGGTTGGCTATAAATCGTCGTATATACGCGAGCTTCCCTTGGAGAGACCGCAGCTGTTTGAGAGTCCTTGGCGGAAGCATTTCCATGATCGCCTTGATCTTTGACGGATCTATTTCGATACCTCGGTGTCGGACGATGAATCCTAGGAATTTGCCCGAGGAAACTCCGAATGCACATTTGAGAGGGTTCATTTTCAAGTTGTATCGTCGAAGGCGTTGAAATACGGTCTTCAGATGCTCGAGATGCTCCTCGTATGATTTGCTTTTCACCACGAGGTCGTCGATATAGCACTCAACGATTTCATGTATGAGGTCATCGAAGATCTTCGTCATGGCCCTCTGATAGGTGGCACCGACCTTCTTTAGACCGAAGGGCATCACCTTGTAGCAGAATATACCTAAAGGAGTCCTGAAGGCGGTGTGCTTCTGGTCTTCGGGATGCATCTTGATTTGATTATACTCTGACGAGCCGTCCCTGAAGGAGAAAACCTCGTGCGTGGACGTATTATCTATCATCAGTTCGGTGACTGGCACTGGGAAATCGTCCTTCGGGCAGGCTTTATTGAGATCCCGGAAGTCTACGCATATGCGCACTGTCCCATTTTTCTTCATCACCGGGAGGATGTTGGCGATCCATTCTGGATATTGAACCTCCTGGATAAAGCCGGATTCGATCAGCTTCTTGACCTCGGCGTTGATGCTCATCTCAAGCTCGAGCCGCATTCTTCTTGGTGCCCGCTTGACTGGCTTGACGTCCGGGGATATTGCCAATTTGTGCACAGCAATTTCTGGATCTAGTCCCGGCATTTCGGAATAGTTCCATGCGAAGCAATCTTTGTGCTGCATAAGCAGGTCTTTTAATGAAGCCACCTTCTCTTCAAACAGCAGCTCACTAATGAATGTCGGTCGCGGATCGTTCGCCGTTTCCAACTCAATTTTCTTGAGGTTATCTGCGGTGGTATGAATTCCATCTTCCAGCTCTTGTGGCACTGGTGGGAATTCTGAGATTACCTCGTCGTTGCTGTTTTCGAAGCACCAGGGAAGGTCATCAATGTTCTCGGGCTTTTCTTTTGATATTGTTATCATGTGACAAGTACGAATTCGCTTCCAATCCCAATGTGGGACTGGTTCTTCTTCCGTGGCCTTGGGTTCGTGCTTCTGTGGCGACGCTACCCTCCAGTTGTCGGACAGAGCGAACTTGCCAAGCTGATACTGATCTTCGACCCAATTCTTGAAGGTGAAGCAGTCTTCGAGAAGATGCCCTACCACTCGGTGATAAAAGCAATAGTCTGGGTGTGAGACTTCGCCTGCTTGTTCGGGGTGTTTAGACTCCAGCAGTGTAAGCATCTGATGTTTTAGAGCGAGGTCAAGTATTTTCTTGGTCTTGTCCTGAGGAAAAGAGTATGCTCGACCCATTTTTCTCATAAGGGATAGATCGGAACCGCTCGGTTCCCGCTTGCGTGGCCTCTTAGCCCCGCTTCGTTGCTGTGGAGCGCCTTTTTCGCATTTCGACTTGTTTCTGCCTCTGCGTCGAGCCTTCTTTATAACGGGTTGACAATGAGCTGCATCTTTATTTTTCACAGCCTGTTGGAGGAGGCGTCGCGTTTTAGTTTTCTCGTAGATGGCCATTTCGCGGTTATGGTCGTCTCGGACTTTTTGACCAGCTTCCCTTATAAGCTTGTCCATTTTTTCTTCGAACGACGGACTGGGCACTTTTGCATCTGGAACTTTTACTGGTTCAGGATTAGCGTCCTCCCATTGAGCATCCGCTTCTTCATCGAAGTCATACACGACGTAGCAACCGTGTAGTAGCTCTCGTTTCTTTGACCGGATGTATCCAAGCCCTGTTGTTTCCATTCTTCTATTAGGCAGTTTGCGTTGAATCCCGGGGATGTTCCAGACTTTTTCATAGAACTTGGCTTTTCGAACGGTCTGCTTGAAGGATATCCCTTGTCGTTTCAGCAACCTTTTCAAGCCTTCTGTATAATATCTGGGGAGACAGATGGGCTAAAGCCTATCAAGCGTAGGATCCGCGCCATGCCAGATTTCTTTCTCCACTCTGGTTTCTTCAGAGCGGTAGAATAGAATTGCTTTTTCGTTTTCTCGCCTGGGAGGGATATAGAACGTTTGCAGCTCTTCTACATTGTAAACATCAAGTGCATCCAGTTCCTTATGGTGTTTAAGCGGCACCATGGCGACTTATAGACTTTGTTCTTCGTCAGCGGACGTTCGTATTGAAGGCCGAGCAGAGAATACAGTATGGACCTCGTCTTTCGAGTCGCTACCAAAGATCAATGTAGGAGCGGATGGTCCTGGCTTGCTGTGTCGAGACGGACCCGAATAAACTATCTCCTCTTCCTCCTCGGTATCACTGCCGAAGATAGGGATGGTGGTATTAGCTTTATTCTCCGGCTTGTGACACCTCTCCGTATCTTTGAAATCTGGTAAGAAGTATTTTGCATCTTCATATTTACGGACTTCGTTCACGGAGAACGGGTTCAGTTCTCCTGCCACGGTATACTCGAGACCATCCTTAGAATACTTCATACACTGATGTTGTGTAGAAGGGATGATGTTGTACTCGTGTAACTACGGTCGGCCTAGCAGAGCGTTGTAGCATGTCTTGGAGTCTATGACGTGAAACTTAATGTCCGTGACGAGTAGCCCGAAGCGTAGCGTCAGTATCACAGACCCAAGAGTACTTGATGACTGGGAGTCGAACCCGGAGATAGTGATCTTGTCCCGAGCAAGGTGCTGGGCGCTCATGCAGATTTCTTTTAACACCCGCACATTGAGGAGGTTAACGGAGGATCCATTGTCGATCAGGATTTTGCCTATTTTTATATCGTGACAGTATCCTGAGACATAAAGGGGGCGATTGTGTTCGCACGTCCCAAGGAGAAGGTCTTCATCACCAAAAGCGATATCGGCCGTGTGCACTTCCTCCAATTCATCTTTCATCTTTTCTTCGGCCAGGAAATCTTGGAATTGCTCCGGATCTTGTAGTGCCTTGATCAACGAATCTCTCGCCTCCTTTGATAACAAAAGGGCGTCAAGAATGCTGAGCTGTGAGGGTAGCTTTCTCAGATGCGCTAAGACGTTGTAATCCACCTTATCTCTCTTCGGAGGGTCCTTGGCACTTAGCTCCTTCACAACTTGGTCATCTAAGACGATATCTTCAGGGACCTTCTCTTTTCCCTTATCTTTCTTATTTAAGGGTCCGAGATTCTTTTCGGGGAGCGTGCGATTACGTAGTTGGATATTCTCGCAGACCTTCGGCTCTTCTTCTTTTCCCGATGTGGACTCTTTAAAGAGAGGGGCAAGCTCCAGCTCCTCATCAGAATTGCTCCCGAATGTAGGCACCGGTGATCCCCCGGCGTTAACCATGCGACAAGCACCGGTAATTCTGTTAAACCCTTCAGTCATATTTTTCCGCTCCCGACGAGTTTTACGTTTCTCCCGCTTAAAATGTTGTCGATGAGCAACATATCCTTGCCACCATCTATCGAAAGCTTTGCACTCTTGAGTGGGGTGCGAAACCTTCTGATGATATAAGCAATAGGAGGGGTGCATTTCTATTTCACCAGTAATGTTTCCTTCGGAGGATGGTAGCTTCATGCCCATTGATATGGCCTTAGCAAACCTTTTCCTCATCTTGAATCTGCTTTTGTCGGTGATGGATGTATTTTGCTCCAGCGGAAGCGTCTCAGCTCTTTCATCAAGTCGCTGGCGCTTGGCCCTTTCAAATATGACCGCCTCGCATTCCCGATCAGCTTTATTTTTTAAGAGAGCTCCATTGAGGAATGCGTCAATTACTTCATCCGATGGCCCCAGAATTTTTGGTTCAGGATCTGCCCCCAGCGTTTCAGTACAAGAAGTCTCCTCATCGTCCATGAATGAATGGGAAATCACATGACAGCTCGCCATGTATTCTTCAGATTCATCGGATGAACTTTCTCCCTCATCTTCCTTTTGAAAGACGTGATTGAGGAACTCTTGGAATGTAATGGGAGTCCATGCCTTCTGGTTGTATTCCTTCAGCGCGTCAATTTGCTTTTGCAAGTCCGTGCGCTTGTCGCCAGGCTTCACGGGCTTCTTTGATTTCTTTTTCTTCTTCTTTGAAAATTTCGACGGCTGGTTGTGAATGCTTGGGCCACCTCCATTGATCATTTGAGTTGGACGCGGCTTCAACATTCCTTCAATGATTTGAGGTTCCAACGGGTTCTTCCACCTAATCGCTGGGCATGTTTGAAGATCGTTTAGCATCCTCTTTGTCCTGGCTGATAATACAACCTCCCAAGGAGCTTCTTCAACGACAGAGCATGTTGCCCCCGGCGTATTCATCCTCTTAGAGGTGTGGGGCTGCGGGGGATTCACCTTCTATTTGTCAGATAACGCGAACTTGCCCTGTTGGTACTGGTCTTCAAGCCAATTTTTGAAGACGTAGCAATCTTCGATCGGATGACCCAGTACTCGCTGATAAGGACAGTAGTTGGGCTCATTGACATCATTTGGTTGCGACGGACGTTTTGGATCCGGCAGATTTATGAGTCGGTTGCGCAACGCCAGCTCGAATAACCTTCTCGTTTTATCTCGGGGAAATGAGTAAGGACGTCCTAGCTTCTCCTCAAGGGCTACGTACGGGCGCATATTATTTTGACGAACAACCGGCTTCGAATTGCTCGGTTGTTGTTGAGCATTAGCGATAACGATCGCTTTTCCCTTCCCCTTGTCATTTCGGGAGTCCGGCTTTGGAAGAGGGGGTTTATGGCCCATCTGATCCATTTGCGCTAGCTTGTCAATCAAGGCCTGGAAGGTAATCGGCTTGAAAAACATCATAAATTGTGAGATGGTTGCTTGCGGATCAAGGGTTCCCACAAACTTACTCATTGCGGGAGCTTCTTCAACGCGCTGCTCGCACTTTGACCATAAGTTCCTCCACCGTATAGCATATTGAACCCATGTCTCACCTGGCTTCACCTTGGCGTTAATCAGTGCCGTCATCGGGGTGCGTTCACTGGCGCTTGCAAAACGTTGGGTAAACAGCAACTCCATCTCCGCGAATGTCTTGATAGAGTCGTTCGGGAGCTCAGAGTACCACTCGAACGCTGTATCTGATAAGCTTCCAACAAACTGGCGAAGCAACAGCTTGTCATCACCGCCGGTGTTGCCGCAGAGTGCCCTGAACTGGGCAACATACTGGTGAGGATTGCCCGTCCCCTTGTAGACATAGAACTTGGGAATTGTGTAGCCCGGCGGGTACTTGATCTGGTCATACCAACTAGGATACGGCCGTCCTATTTTTACGACCTGGCCAGCTTCTTCAGTCGCATGATGAACCCGTATTTGTTGGGCTATGTACTCGTCCAAATCAGCTTTGGAGATTGTATCCTCCTTAGCTATTGATAGAACTGGTGTAGGATTCGACGTTTCTCCCCTATTGTCTTCAAGGACGATCGGGGGATCTTCGGCCGGAGGATCTTGCTGGATCATCATCCCTACCATGTCTTGGAACAGGAGGCCCATACGCTTTATGTTGGCTGCTTGTTCAGCAGCCTCTTTATCCTTCTTCTCCAATACTCGTCGAAGGAATTCGGCGTCGGTTTCTTGCTCCCGGCGTTCATCTGAAGACGTCTCAGGGCTTTCTTTTGGCCCAGTAAGTGCGGCCATCGCGTTCATCATCTCTTGGAGCTTCTGCTGCTGCTCCTGTGCTTTGGTCACCGATCGCGTGAGCGGTCTATGGCCTGTTGATATGCGGCTGTCCTCTTTACCAGACGCCATATAGACGGTATGAACTACCATGCCCCCAGACTTAGGGCGTTTGGGTTCACCACCTTTGACATTCGCCGTCGGCGTAGGGACTTTTTCTGGCCTTCTTCTCTTATGGGCCGTAGAAGTTGAGGGGGCCGTTGCTTTGGGCACCCAAGCGGTCGTCGCCTTTCGTTGCTTGACCGGGGGATTTTCTTCTTGCCGACCTTTCGACTTTTTGTGTTGGCGAGAGAAATTAGGATCAATCACAGATTCTCGGACTCATCGCCATGTCTTGTAAATCCTGGAGGACAGCGATTGAGGAGGCTGCTCCGGCTTTTCTTCTTCCACGGTAGTCTCTACTGGTGGAGGAGATATTTTGAGCACCGCAGTTGGTGAGTTTCTGCGTACTCTGTTCAGTAGCTCGAAGTTGTTCCCAGTTGGAACAGCAGCGTTAACTTCCACTGTTGGAGATGGCGGAGTCATCCCGGAAGGGGAGTTGCCCCCGGTCTTCCTTACCCGGCGCCAGTGGCGTCGTCGGACGCGACGAGTTGTCGGTATTGGCTCAGAGACAGAAACAGTTTCTTCTTGCCCCCTGTTCAGGTATGGGGCTATTGCCGGCGTCAGCTTATTGAAGACTGATGTCTTTTGAGCAGCAGGAGCAGGAGTAGGAGTTGGGATGGTCAGTCTTGTAAAGACCGATCTCTTAGCAGGAGAAGTCGCCTCGACGACCTTAGGAGCAGGTTTAGTTACTCTTTTTGGAATAACCTTTTCTGGGACCGCAAGCTTCATTGTGGGCCCGCAGGATTTTTGGCCCAGTCTGGAGAAGACCGAGGCGCTGGTGTTGGGCGACCCGTTAAGAGGGGCCGCAGTAACTGAAAGTCGATCGAAGACCGACTTCTTAGGAGCTTCTTGTACGGGCACGGGGGTGCTGAAGCTTGTCGGCGGAAGCATAGTTCCGAAAAACAACCCCGTGGTGGCTTGAGTAATCTGCTCCACGG
Source organism: Agapanthus africanus (assembly GCA_030015575.1). Classification (NCBI taxonomy): domain Eukaryota; kingdom Viridiplantae; phylum Streptophyta; class Magnoliopsida; order Asparagales; family Amaryllidaceae; genus Agapanthus; species Agapanthus africanus. The sequence goes on along the minus strand of CM057349.1, from coordinate 385,943,337 downwards.
GCATGGTGAACAAAGAGGCCGCTTGGGGCCCGTAAGTTATGCCCCCAGTTGAGGCCGGACACGAGCTGCAGCTACAGTTGGAGCACTTCGAAAAGGTAGAGGCCATCAATGCTTGATTTCTGCGCCAGGCAAAAGACCAAATCTTAGTAACTTAAAATCCGAAGGCAACCATTAACAAACCGCGATTCGTTCGCGAATACGACACACGAAGTGTGGAGTGGAAAGAGGAAAAGGTCCCACCGGGCGTGCCAGAATCTGTTCTCCTCCGAATGGCGGCCGAGACATTAAGACGCCTTGCCTGAGATTCGGGGCAGATGCTATATGGTTTTACCCGTCCACTTCTCCGAAGATACCAAGTTGATTTATGGCACCGTGTATCGGAGGTTTAGACGGATGCGGCCGATGTAGCGGACTTCGTCAGATTCCCCCTCGTTTGAGGGGTTTTTGATTGTGGGGACGCTCTTCCCTGCAGGCGCAAGCCCCTGCAGTTAATTACGCTACCGCATCGCGGTAGCCACTTTCTCCTTCTCCAGAATTTCACTTCGTGTCGTGTGTGTTTGTTTTGTTTGTGGATGCCCGTAGATTGTATACGGAGACTAAGTGGTGCCGTCGCCCGTAGGACGTGGATTAGTCCAAATCCGTATTTACTTAGATTTGGGTTTGGTGTTTTAGTTTAAGGATACGTTAACCATATTTAGGCTAAGATCAACTTAAACGTTCGTTAAGGATACGTTAGTCTGATTTGAGACTAAGATCAACTTAACGGGATCGTTTTGGATCCGACAAGAGAGCGTTTGGGGGCTCTATTGTTCTAGTTTAGGGACGTAGTGGTCCATAGGTAGTTTAAGGACATTGCGGTCCATTGCCAGTTTAGAGACATGATGGTCCATATTCCAGTTTAGGGACATGGTGGTCCATAGGTAGTTTAAGGACGCTTAAGTCCGTGGGTTTAAGGACCCCACAGTCCGTGTTTTAGTTTAAGGACGCATAAGTCCGCGGGTTTAAGGATCTCACAATCCGTCTTTTGGTTTAAGGACGCTTAAATCCATGAGTTTAAGGACCCCACAGTCCGTGTTGATGTGTGGTTGTCGGGACCCGTCACCTCTCTGACGTCGTTGAAGGATTACAACGATAGGAGTCAAAGGAGTTCGGAGATGTACCCTCGAACCGGATGTAAAAGAGAGCAGCTGTGCTCCGTCAATTTAGTTTGAGGACTTACGGCCATGATTGGGCTAAGTCCAGTTGAGAATATTCAACGTTATTTCTTATTTTTGGCCTATTAGACCTGTGCTAGGGCTTTGCTCCTATTTGATAATGTACAGCATTAATCTTGGTCTCTGTTGGACCTTTGTTTGGGCTCTGCCCCTTTTAAATGATGCACAGTATCTGCTTTGTTTGGGCTCTGACCTTTTAATGCATAGCATTTTATTTGGCCTGTTAGGCCTTTTTTAATTGGGCTTGGCCCTTCAGTAAATAATGCAATGCATTTTTCAGGCGCTTTGCGCCAATTATTGAGCGCAAGCGCATGTGGAGGTGACACGTGTCATGCTCTGGTGAGCGCAACCGCAACAGCGCAGTGCGCTGCGCTAGTGGGCTGCGCTGTTGCGCTGCTGACACGTGGCGCGCTCTGGTGAGTTGCGCCAATCTCAGAGAGCAATGCTCTATCTTAAAAGCGCAAAGCGCAAGTGGTTCTGGTGCTAACACGTGGCGCTCTCTGGTGGCTTGCGCCAACCTAAGAGCGCAACAGTGCAGTTTTGCAAGTGCAGGGCACTATTAACTTGAGAATCTTTTAGATTCCAGAACTAATGGTTCATAAAAAAGTGGAAAGCACTATTTGATTTCTTGATCTAATTTAGATCAAAGAAAACAAGTATTTCTTGTATTTTCTTGATCTCAGAGAACCAATGGTTCATAAGTGCAAAGCACTATTTTTATTTTGTTTTTTATTGAAAATCATTGATCTTGTTCTTAGATCAATGATCTATTAGAAGAAATTCTTCTATCTTAAAGGTTTTACCTTTTTTCTTCTTAAAATTTTTTCAGAGTTCTCTCTGTTTGAAGTTCTTGATTTCTCATAATGTTGATGTCTTTGATTTGGGGTCTAGGGGCCTTTATATAGTGCCCATGAATTTGTTAAATTTATTAAAAAGATCTTTCTCTAAGTGATTTGGGGAATTTTCCCCACCGTTGGATCTTTGATCCAAAGTCTCCTGTTTTACAGAAGAAAATTTTCTTGTTTTAACAAGAACAGAAAGATTTCTTTAAAATTTTAATTCTGTTTGGCGCAAATGCCCCAGCGCGTGACACGTGTCGCGCAGCGCACGGCGCAGCGCAACTGCGCTGACACGTGTCGCGCAGCGCACGGCGCAGCGCAACTGCGCTTGCGCATCTGCGCTGACACGTGTCACGCAGCGCAGCGCTTGCGCAACTGAAGCGTTGCTACCTTTAATTTTGTTTTAAATAGAGCTTTGCTCTGATTGGGCGCGCTGCCTTGGGCGCTGCGCTGATGTATCAGTTTTTGACACATGGCGCGTTGCGCGCAGCGTAAAGAATCTGAAGCGTTGCTTCGAATTTTGAATTTTAAAATTCAAACAGAGCTTTGCTCTGATTGGGGGAAACACTTACTGAATCACATTCCGTCTAAATCTGTGCCTAAGACTCCATATGAAATATGGAGTGGTAAAAGACCGTATCTTGAACGTATTAAGATATGGGGTTGTCCGGCCTATGTAAAGATACAAAATCCGGACAAGCTTAAAGCGCGATCAGTTTTGTGCAAGTTTGTGGGATATCCTAGAAATTCTCTGGGATATCTGTTCTACCACACTGAGGAACAGAAGGTGTTCGTTGCTCGTCGTGCCACCATTTTAGAGTGGCAATTTCTTGCAAAAGAAATAAGTGGGAGCACGGTAGAACTGGATGAAATGTCTGATCCACAAACTCAAACTGAGGATTTAGTAGAACCAGAAAATTCAATAGTCCCATACGAACCTCAGCCACTCCGCAGATCTTGTAGGATTTCTCATCCGCCCGAGAGATACTACGGTTTTCTCATAGACGGGGATCGAGAGGATTGCATCTTGGAAGAAAATGACCCTACCAGTTTCAGACAGGCCATTATCAGTAGGGACTCTGATAAGTGGCTGGATGCTATGCAATCCGAAATGGAGTCCATGTACACCAATAAAGTGTGGACCTTGGATATTGCTCCACCTGGGGTAAAACCCGTTGGATGCAAATTGATCTACAAAAGGAAACTTGGTGTAGATGGGCAGGTGGAAACCTATAAGGCTAGACTCGTTGCAAAAGGTTTTCGTCAAAGACCTGGTGTGGACTATAACGAAACTTTTTCTCCAGTGGCTATGCTCAAATCCATTCGGATCCTAGTTGCCATTGCTGCCTTCCATGACTATGAAATCTGACAGATGGACGTTAAAACGGTTTTTCTAAACGGCTGTTTAGAAGAGTGCGTTTACATGGATCAGCCAGAAGGTTTCGTAGATGGTGGGAGCAGCGGGAAGGTGTGCAAGTTGCTTAAATCCATTTATAGATTAAAGCAGGTATCGCGGAGCTGGAACATCTGTTTTGATAAGGCAATCAAGGAATTTGATTTCATCAAGAACGAAGATGAACCTTGTGTCTATAAGAAAATTGTAGAACAAACTGTCGTGTTCATAGTCTTGTACGTGGACGACATTCTTTTGATAGGAAATGAAATTCCTATGCTACAATCGGTCAAGCTATTCTTGTCACAACGGTTCTCCATGAAGGACCTGGGTGATGCCTCGTACATTCTGGGGATCAAGATCTACAGAGATAGATCCAAGAGATTACTGGGACTTTCGCAGTCCAGGTACATAGAGACCGTACTAAATAGATTTAGTATGGAAGATTCCAAGCACGGTAATATACCCGCATTGCACGGAATTACCCTCTCCAGGAAGATGTCTTCTAAGACTGACGAGGAGAGGGTTCACATGAGCACTATACCCTACGCTTCGGCGGTAGGATCTATAATGTATGTGATGCTATGTACAAGACCAGATGTAGCTTACGCACTGAGCGTGGTGAGCCGGTATCAGTCAGACCCAGGTGAGAACCACTGGACGGCAGTGAAGAACATTCTCAAGTACCTGAGAAGGACTAAGGAGATGTTTCTGGTTTACGGTAATGGAGACCTCAGGGTCGAGTCTTTTACCGATTCAAGCTTCCAGAGTGATAAAGATGACAGCAAGTCTGTCTCGGGTTTTGTGTTTACCCTCAACGGAGGGGCGGTATGTTGGAGGAGTTCCAAACAGGATACCGTCACAGACTCGACGATGGAGGCTGAATACATTGCTGCAAGCGATGCCGCAAAAGAGGCGGTCTGGATGAAGAAGTTCATTAGTGAACTTCAGGTAGTTCCATCCATTGTTGACCCAATATCTTTATATTGCGATAACAATGGGGCTATAGCTTTAGCGAAGGAACCAAGATCCCATTAGAAATCCAGACACATCTTAAGGCGGTATCACCTGATCAGGGAGATCATTGATCGCTAGGAGATCGAGGTACGGAGAGTGGACACAAAAGACAACACGGCGGATCCATTCACAAAGGCCCTCCCTCAAACACAGTTCGAGCGACTTTTTGAGCTATTGGGTATGCGGTACGCCAGCAGCTGGCCTTAGTGCAGACGTTGGGTATGCGGTACACCAATTACTGGCCTTTAGTGCAAGTGGGAGATTGTTGGATATGTATGCCCTAGAGGCCATTATTGTATAGTACTAGTTTGCATAATACATTTTGGAGGCTTGGGATATATATATGGGTTTACGGCAGTCTTGCTCGATATAGTGGTATGCTACTTGGTTTGTTTCTATCTTAATATGTGTATATGTTTCTTTTAACATATCGCTAATATATATTGATGGAGCCCTTAGGATCTTTGCTTGACTACCGGCATTGTGATGGCGATCACACTAGTGGGGGATGGGTAGTCTATAAGTACATCCTTATTTTGGTCCCTAGTCGTAGGATTATCGAGACAGGGCATCGATACTCCAGAGTAGACCGGTGCATACGCTTCTCGTCCCAGCAGGGGAGATGGTCTGTCCCACAGCCATCAGTACGTCGTACTGGAGATAGTATACAGGTGCTCGTTAGGTTACGAGTACACTGGACAGGACTCGTCGGGAACTGTTGGTTGGTATTATACCTATCGTCAGTTAACAGTTCCCAGGTGACATGAGTACAGCTTAGTCCGTTGACTTGACACTGTCACTTCGCCTCAAGTGTGTTCCCGCTGTTCTTAGATTACTACCCTACCACGGCTCTATTGAGTCGTGCAAACAGGTAGTAGTTGGGTGCAGTCCTGAAGCACTTGGAGGCAGTGACGGTTAGACAAGATTCGTCTCTCCCGGTATTACGAGTTGATATCGCGCTGTGTCTAGGAGAGCTATTACACATAGTCTTCCCTGGCCAGGGTAAGCGAGAATTACTGGTAGTGTTTCCAGTAGTTTCTCAGGGAGTTCTGGGCTACACTCCGACACGACTTGTACCGCTATTAGGGGACTGACGTTTACCGCCCCCCTAGGCCCGCCATGCGATACTCTCAGACGAACAGACCAGACTGTACGGAGATTGTCACATTCAGGCTCAGTAGGAGTTCGGATGGGTTCACCTCATCGGTCTTCTTATCGGCATCTACCTGGGGACCGTTACGTACAGCTAGTACCGCTTGCGGCCTGTGGTTAAACCCACTGCCAGCGTAGTGTCGAGCCTTTAGAGTCCCATACAGAGGGTTATTTGCCTTTGGGCAAAACAGAGTAAAGGTCGCATGGTTTTGCGACGGGGTTCGTTCACATCCGCGCACTTGTGCACGTTTGGTGTCCGGGCAGTTATTACTAGCGGGCTTTGGTTTAAGCCAGATCCTAGTATTTGTTTTGGGATTGGTTTTGTCTTATTGTATTCGTGTTTCTCGGAACACGGATGCGGGTGTGTATGCACAGTTGACAGAGGCAGAAGATTCTCACTAGGGTTATTGACTGTTGACTTCTTCCAAACCCTAATGAGAATGAGAGATATGATTAATGATATTAATTAAGGATAATTGTGCCATGGTTAGGTTGACCATTTCACTTTTGTTGACCTTTTGACTTTGGTTGACCGGTTGACTATTGTTGACATTTTGACCATCATCATTTCACATGAAAGATGCTTCTTGATTCTTGCAAATTTCATTTAATGTGAAATGATAATGGTCATTTCAAAACTAACCATCACATTTTCCCTTAATTATTATTATTATTATTATTATTATTATTATTTCTCACACATGAGATATGGTGGTATTATTCTTATCATTCTCTCTTGCTCTTTCTCTCTCATATGTTTGAGCTCTCACTCTTCCTCTCAAAGCTCTCATCTCTCATGTGTTGAGAAGCATGAGCTCTTGAGATAAAATCTTCAAGACTTCACTCTACTCATTCTAGAGTTCTAGGTTTAGCAAGCCAAGCATTTTAGTTACCTCTTGGTTGAGGTAGGAGCTCAAGGTAGAGGCCTTCGAGTGGATCTTTCTTCGGCAAAGAGAAGACGACGAGGAGGAGTCGTTCAAACCACTCCAAGGTGCAAGAAGAGAAGGAGTTCAAGACCTAGATATAACCATTCTACATAGTAGCTAGAATTTGTAGTTAATATGTTAGTTTTTGTTTAGCAAAGATCCTTCATGGATGGTCCATGTTATCTTGTGAGAAAAATTTGATTTTTTTCCTATTCCGCCTCCCTGAAAGAACCGGGGTAGATAACGTGGACCTAACACATTCGGCGTGCTGAATTTGGTCTAATCAGCTGAGTCCTCGGTCTGCTCTTTGCACCCTCAAGGTTTCCGCTCTTATTCGTCCAGCACACAAGCTTATCCTGTTAACTGAATTATTCCTCGGCGGAATGGTCATTCGGTTATTAACTGACCTCCCATCAGCCCCGGTTGATTGAAAATTATGTTTCTATGCAAACCGTTTTAAACCGGCAAACGGAGTTTCCTATTAAAATAACTTCCGTTTGTTTAACACAGAGAAGTATGCCCCACATCCGAATCTAATCGAAACCTTCTGGGAAACTCAGATCGGACCGTAACAATAAAATTTTCGCCCAGTCCCGTATTTAGTTATAATTTTCTTTTGAAGGAAATGAAATTTTGTTATTTTAATTAAAATAGTAATAATAAGCTGTAGGGAAAAGAATCTCGGGCTGAGTCCATATTTGGGTACCAAATGGAAGAGACAAGTTGAGGTGTTGTTGTAGGTCTCCTGTACTTGGTCCCCACTACAAAACATACCAACGTAATATCCGGTGACCATATCCACCCTCCCTTTGGATTCGGTGACAATACCGCCAACCTGTCTTTCTATTTCTTAATGTTTATTTTAATATATTAATATAACACCCCCACAAAATTCCAGCCAAATATTTCCAAACAAAAATAAAATCAATTTTTGATGTATTTAGAAATGAACTGGCTACCGATCACATATAAATTCAAACTATGGAATTTAGAATCCTTTATTAGAGCAATGTTTTTTTTTTCCCTTTTCAATTTAGAATAATAACCATTAAATATTAAATTCTACTTCATTCATTCATTAATTTGAGTTGGGAATGTCAAATTTGAATTAAGATGATTGGAAAAATAAACAAAGGTCAACAGACAATCACTATTTCCAAGAACGATATTGTTTCCATCAAAATTCGGCTTTAGGAAATAATGGTTAATATACCTTTTTATCTTTTTTCTCTGTAATAGTTGCTTATACAGTTGAAAGATAAAATTATGCGGTGAAGCTGATCTTCAGCTAGGTAAGAAGCTCTGGCCGAATGTAATCAATGCCAACGGATAAACATGCACAAGAACATGGCTAAATTGCGTGGATAGTTGTTACCATGAAGACACGTTCAAAGAAAAATATGGAAAGTTAGTTGCTACACATACCAAGGGCGTAATGGTTATAAATAGAAAAGAGTCAGAAAATTTCTAGGCCTGCTCGGTTAAACAATTGTAATTTTAATATTACTTTGATCTATCTAAGGAATAACGTAGAAGATAGTGTTGGCAGATGTCTTGTCAAGGTAGAGTGTGAGTTTCTCGTCATCAGGTAACTCATATTATTTTGATGATATCGGGATGGAGTCCTTATCGAAGCAGGGGGTGTGAATTTCTTGCCGGTTAAATTGGATTAGAAAAAACCGCCGCCGGAGTTTTATGAGGCCTCTCTCGTTCTCCTCTCAAGATCTCCATCTCTCATCCCTAAATTCATTGTCTTCATCCTTTCACACTTTAAAACCCCTAAAACTCTTTTAAAAATCTCAGTTAATCTCCGAAAGAAGAATTGACAATGGAGATTATCCTTTGTAGATCACCACTACGACACAACAACAACAAGGGGTCTTGGATCAACTCCTCTCCTTCTCACAATTCCATATCAGTTTCTGAAAGAAAAAACTATTTACTAATTAAATATCCACTATTATATATAGGAATATTCTATTCTAAAATATAGGACGAAATTTGTATTACTTCCATAGAAATTTGGGTCAAAAAGTGACCCATAGATCCAGCAGTAATTAATTAGGCCCTATAGAAACGGAAAACAAATAATTAATATGGAATCAACGGCGGATAGGAAAATTGTTCTAAATTAATTAATCTTACATGTTTTACAATGATCTCGAAAATTTAGTGTAGTGTACATGTCTATTGATCATCTTGTCAAATAAACATTTTCCAAATAAAAGGATTTGAATAAGACAACTGTCTGAAATTTCCAATCTAGAGCGACAGTTCCGTGTTACTATAAAGAAAACTAAAAAACATGAAAAAGTTGCCGGATCTAAACGTATAAAAGGAATACAAATATGATTTGACTTTATTATAACGAGATTTTTAACCATGTGCTGTGCACACAAAATACAAGAACGACTTAAAGCATACTAATTTTTTTACTCAGTTAATTTCGATACATGAAGTGTATGAATACGAGCTCTACAGTGCTATTAAATTTGCGGCAAATCATTCATTTCATCATCATGTGGGAGACTAAGTTTTCTGTTTAAATAAGTGCAAAGTTGAATAGCTATCACCAAACGATTTCCCTACTCGTTTAAACCATGAACTCAAGAAATTAAGTTAAGATTAAATTATGGCTGAGGCTGGTTTTAAATTGTTGATTGCCAGAACAAATTTGAAACATACAGGGACCTATTTGCAAAAAGGAAAATTAAAAGCAAGCCAGCTGCACTAATCATAGAAACATTCTATTATTTAATCACTAACTATAATGATTAATCTGTCTTTCATTTTTTGGAAATGGACCCACTTACACAAGCCCACAGCCCTGTCCATCGATTTCAGCCACTCTGCTCTCTCTCCCTCTCGCTCTCTGCTCTTTATAAAACCCCTCTCCCTCTCTCTCATCCCCCTCAAACCCTAATTCCTCTCTCTCTCTCTCTCTCTCCCCCTAAAATTTCTTTACTCTCTCTCTCTCTCTTAAAAAGCCATGGCCGAAGAGACCCAGCCCAAGCCCACCGACCCCTCGCCTGCCGCCGCCGAGCCCGCCGCATCCGATCCGAAACCAACTGAAGAGCCGGCGCCGGCACCTGCAGCGGAGCCTTCGTTGGCGGCGGCGGAGGAGAAGTCGACCGAAGAGGCTGCGGAGGCGGTGGCTGAGGAGGTGGCGGCGGAGGCGGGGGTGGCCCAATCCGTGTCCTTTAAAGAGGAGAGCAACGTCGTCGCGGATCTCGAGGATCCTGAGAAAAAAGCCCTCGATGAGCTGAAGGTTTTGATCCAAGCTGCCTTGGCTAACAAGGAGTTCACTCCGCCTCCGCCGCCTCCGCCGCCGGCCGCTGAGGAGACGCCGGTGAAGGAGGAGGAGACGAAGACGGAGGAGGAGCCGAAAGTCCAAGAAAAAGCAGAAGAGCCCAAAACTGAAGAAAAAGCAGAAGCCAAAACTGAGGAGAAAGCAGAAGAACCCAAAACTGAGGAGAAAGCAGAGGAGCCCGCTGTTTCTGCTCCGGCGACGGAGGAGGCGCCTCCTCCTCCACCGGCGGAGGAGAGTCCGGCTCCTCCACCGGCAGCTGAGGTCACCGAGGAGAAGGCCGTGATCGTCGATGAAGACGGATCCAAGACGGTGGAGGCCATCGAAGAGACCATAGTCCCAATCACCACACCTGAGGAGGCGCCCGCCGCCGAAGAGACCCCGGCGGCCCCAGCAGCCGATGCCGAAACCCTCGAGCCCGAATTCATCTGGGGTGTCCCGCTCCTCGGAGACGAGAAGAGCGACACCGTCCTCTTAAAATTCCTGCGAGCCCGCGACTTCAAGGTGAAGGACGCCATGGCCATGATCAAGAATTCGATCATCTGGCGCAAACAGTTCGGGATCGACAGCCTGATCGAAGAGGACCTCGAGGTCCCGGAATTGGAGAAGGCCGTGTTCTACCATGGGTTTGATAAGGAGAAGCACCCTGTTTGTTACAATGTTTACGGTGAGTTCCAGGACAAGGAGTTTTACGCCAAGGCTTTTGGGGACGAGGAGAAGAGGGAGAAGTTCCTGAGGTGGAGGATTCAATACCTGGAGAAGGGTATCAGGCAGCAGCTCGATTTCAGCCCTGGAGGTGTTTGCTCCATGGTGCAGGTCACGGATTTGAAGAACACGCCCGGGCCTGGGAAGAAGGAGCTCAGGGTTGCTACCAAGAAGGCTCTTACTTTGCTTCAGGACAATTACCCTGAATTTGTTGCCAAGCAGGTATAAATTTCTCTCTTCTTGTAGTTTAATTCTTTAAATTGAGTTATAGATTGGGGCTGAATTTTATCCATATGTCGAATCGAACTGAATAGGGGTTGAGAGTTAATGACACAAAGGAAGTGTGAATTTTGGTTGAGACTTGCTTGTTAATTGTCTTTTAAACTAGACTTGTTATTTATTGACCATAGTTTCTTTTTGAGATAATAGGTGGAATAAATTAGCCATCTTCCACCCCCCCTCATAAATGGGAGACCCCGGCCTCGATCCCAGGTCTCCCTCATGAGCTACTCCAAACCCCACCAATGGGCTACCCCTTATTATTGACCATAGTTATTTTATAGGAAACAACTTAATTGGGTATTTTGCTTTAGTTGATATGGAATTAAATTGCTTTAAGTGTAAAACTAAAAAGGGAAAATATTATAAGCGACTAGCTTGATTTTGTTTCCAAACATGTTGAATATAACATACCGATCATTTATTTGGATCCCTTAATAAGTCAACTTTTATTAGAAACTAATCGTCTTGTTTTCTCGGATGTTTGCCATCCAATAATCAACAACTTTAGGAATGATTGGAGGCCCTGCATCAGACTTGTTTGATTTTCCATCCGTGCATTGATTTGGATTGATCTTTCTCAATAACACATGAGAAGCTAAGCGGGTTATCCTCTTGGATTGAATGAAGTTATCTTGTGTTGCTATCATAGGAAAAAGAAACCGATTAACATTGTATTGACGAATATTATAGGTATTCATCAATGTTCCATGGTGGTACCTCGCATACAATCGGGTGATCAGCCCATTCTTTACTCAGAGGAGCAAGAGCAAGTTTGTGTTTGCCGGGCCTTCCAAATCTGCTGAGACCCTTTTCAAGTCTGTGAAAATCTCAAATATTTTCCTTTAACCATCATTTATTCTTGTTTAAGCTATAGCTGACCCCTTTACATTCTTTCATTTGTCTAGATACATAGCACCTGAACAAGTCCCGGTTCAATACGGAGGCCTGAGCAATGACAGTGACTCTGATTTCACCGCGGCCGATGCTGTCTCTGAGGCCACAATTAAGCCCGCAAGCAAGCACACCATTGAGATTCCGGCTACAGAGGTGAACATCCTTCTCCTATTCACTTCAAACATTATGCATTCTATTGTTTCTAAATTGTATTGGTTTGAATATCGGATACCAGGGAAGCACTCTTATTTGGGAACTCCGAGTGCTGGGCTGGGAAGTGAGTTACGGCGCAGAGTTTGCTCCAACTGCAGAAGATGGATACACTGTAATCGTTCAAAAGGCGAGGAAATTTTCTCCGACCGATGACCCCTATGTCAAGAACAGCTTCAAGATCGGCGAGCCGGGCATAGTTGTCCTCACCATCGACAACGCCACCTCCAAGAAGAAGAAACTCCTTTATCGATCCAAGGAAAAGAGCTCGACCGAATCCGCTTGAAACCGAGGTATTGCTCCCCGTTGAACTGAAATTGAAAAAGATCTTAAACCTTGAAGGGACAATGCAACGCTAGTAATGTTCTGGGTTTACATTTTTTCCCCCCTTACTGTTCTTTTTGTTCTTAAATTGGTGGTCTCTTGTTTCTTTTCTGGTTCTTTATTATTTGTTTAATTAAAAAGTATATTGGTGCTGTTGTTTTGATGGACGCAAGGGGAGAGTGCTTGCTCTTTTACTCTGTAAATTATCTGTATATTTGGATTTTGTGGAGTTCTTTATATTTTGTGACATGGGCTCTTCTTGTTAGAAACATTGGGTGAAGAAAAATTCTACTTACTAAATTTTGCTCGTCTTGTTCTTTGATGTTGCTTGCCTGTCCTCTTGTTGTGAAATTTTATGGAAATCCTTGTGCTTTCTCCTGAATCATAATGCCTGCCATTATGAAGAACTCAAACTTACTGGCATCATTCTGCAAGCTTCTGTTATTTTATTCCCAGCTTGCATCATTTCAATTTTTATGGTACATAGTAACAAACCTATCAATGCCATTATGGAGAGGATCCTATGTTGGTAATAATAATGGGAATAAAACTAAAGGGTTGGTGAATGCTTTTTTTTGTGGCATTACTATAGTAAAGCTCCTTCCTTGGCTTGAGGCATGATTTTAGGGTTTTTTGTTTGTTTGTTTGTTTGGTTGTGTCTTAACATTTGTTTATTGGTACAAGGTACAACAAATGGCTTTTTAGCTCTTTTAGAGGCAGACCATGTGCAAAATGTAGGTTTGGGGATTTAAATGTTTTGTGCATTTAAAACTTGCATGTTCACTTTTCTGAAAACCTAACATGCTTTTGTTTATCAACAACATCTGGGGTTTTTGGGTCTCCATGCCCAAGGGTTTTGGACCCTACCAATGTGTTCGTCTCCTGCAATTTTGAATTTGAATTTGAATTTCAAGCACAACGCTACCTTATTTTGATTTTTAGGATAATGAAGGTTTAAGCTTGTGTATTATTTATGGATATGCTTCTCTATGCTATTTTTATGACCTATATGTAAAAAAAAAAACCCGGAATATATGATGTTGCAGCTGTAGGAATTTTCTGGCGGTGGTTGGACATATTGCAACAGACTATTCGTTAAGTCATGTCTGTTTACCTTTTCCATTCTAATCTTAAAATTCTTGTATTTGCAAAATAAACCCACACATGTATAGCGTGTTGCTGCTGTTTGTCTTGCCAGGGCTGCACTGTATACTCTACATACTTAGCCCGCACAACTTTACGATTGTCTGAATCATGAAAACTACGAAGCTGACGGTCGGATCAAGGATCCCTGTTTCTATTTTATTCTACAAGGAAGTTGTCATAATGATGAGATTCATGAGAATAATATTTGATTTTCTTAATATGAATGTGTTACATAGATCATTATTAAACAAGCTTTTACCATTTATAATCACTGAATAAATCTCTAGTCCCTGGACTAAAAATATTGTGCGATCTGAGCGCATTGATACCACTTGTTTGCGATTAAACAGTGACCATGACGAGTTACTCCGTGAAGAACTATCTGCTGTGAGATTCAATCCAATCCGAATCAAAATATTTCGATGACAGATTTATATCACTTCTTTTCATTCAACTGCTGATAAGATCATAGTCAAAAAATAAACATGGATATACAACACAAATATTGTCAAGTTTCAGGTCCACTCCAGCCACTTGCAATAGGCGTGACTATCAGAAGGTAAAGTGATGGGAACAAAATTGATGGCTTCTTCATTGCATTACCGTATCTCTATCTCATGCTTGGTTTGAAATTATTATTTTTTAATTAATACTTCTTGCTTTCAAGTCACACCTGGCTAAAATTAGCTTGAATCAAAACTAATTAAGTATTGTTTTAACTAAAGATAATTTAATTTTGTAAGTGCAAGTAATCCATGTAATCTTCAACCAAGTTAGATTGAATAGTAGGAACCTGTCACAGGCATGTCAATTAAAGCTACTTATAAAATTATTAAAATTTTAAATAAAAAATAAAGGGTAAATTTTCAAAAAGCCCCCTGGCCTGCGTCAAACTCCCTGTGCCTTTTGCTCTTTTTTAAAAACTCCTTGACCCAATTAAAACCCTCTGCCTGCAATATCTAAAAAGTTACCTATAATATCTAAACGGTTGGAGGGAATAATGACTAAATGAAATGCGGCCCAATAATTGTATCACAAAGATTATGAACAGCGGTCCCTTCCTAACAATTTTGAAAATATCATGAATTTTTAGACCACTCTCGAGAGGGCCGTAGGGTTTTTGACAATTTACCTAAAAATAAATGAAGGAATGAAAATGAGATCTTGTTGAAATACTTATTCTCTGCTAGTTGATCGGAAGGAGAATGAAGTGGACATGTGATGATAATTTAAGATCAAAAAGCAAAAGGCTGCAGAGGTGAATAAAGACAATTTTTCTTTAAAACTCTACATCAAATTGATGTGATTTCTATATCCTATCTGACATTATTTGCTTCTTTCTCAAAAGAACATACTATTTTTGGCTACAGCATCTTTTTTTGTTCTTTTCTCCTTTTAGCTGTCATTGGCATCATTTTGAAATTTTATTCCCAAGGTTTTGATAAAGAGAATAATGGAGGAAAGATGCCATATGAAGTAATTTCCTTCTACGGCGTAGAAAGCATACACCCACCATCGTATTTTCCGACGATCGGAATGCATCATCTTCATCGTTATCATCTAAGATATGAGTACACCAAATTTAATGTGATTATACAACTTTTCACCGTTACATTAGTGAGTTCAAAATTAACGCTTTACCGACAATAGAACTTTTTACATTGCTAAATCAACGGTGAAAAAGTTGTAGAATCACATGAAATTTGGTGTACCCACATCTTAGATGATAACGATGAAGATGATGCATTCCGATCGTCGGAAAACACGATGGAGAGTGTTTTTTCGACGCCATAGGAGGAAATTCCCTCCTATGGCCTCTTTCCTCCATTATTCTCTTTGATAAAAGATTTGATGAATTTATTCTTAGTTGGTCCACAAAAATTTATCTCTTCCTATTAATTTATTTCAAAATTTTCTAATAGGGCGAAAGGATAAAAGGTTTGACATTATTATAAAGAATAACACTTAACCAACCAATCTCAAGGGTTATCATAATGGAAAAAGACATGCCTCTCAGAAGAAGCATAGTATGAATCCTATCGATCTTATAGACCGGTAGAAAAAGTATTGCTCTATCATAAATTAACTTTCTTAAAATTAGGCTACATAAGTAATAGCGAAAATGTTCAAACACTGAGGCCTAAAATTAGAAACAATTATCATACATTTGCATAACACATGAATGGTTTACCTAGGGCTTTGAAAAATCTATCCATTTATATCCAAAAGATATAATGATGGGGTTCACAACACTTGCACAGTAATGCCCAACAATGTCTTGATTATATATGGAGGATAACGGAGGAAAGCTGACATAGAAAAGAATTTCCTATACACCACCATGATTTTTTTCGATGATCGGCGTCCAACATTATCGTCTTTATTATCTAAGATGTGGATACACCAAATTTCAACTGATTCCATCACTTTTTCACTGTTGATTTAGTGGGTGCAAAATTAACGATTTACCGACAATAGAACTTTTTACACTGCTAATTAACGGTGGTGAACAAGTGGTGGAATCACATGAAATTTGATATCATCTTGCATGATAAAGATGATGATGATGGGTGTCGATCTTTGAAAAAGATCATGGAGTATATAAATTTTTGACACCACCCAACAAAATGTCCATCTAGTATCTCTTTTCTTTATTATTGTCTTAAATATTGAGTAGGTTTTCAAATGCATAGAAAAATAATTTTACTCTACATCAACTCTATTTTAAGAAGTTGAGAAAAAGTGGAAGGGGCACGCAAAATCATGGATGCATTCTTGCTCTGCTCCCAAGATTGGTGCCCAATTTTCCAAGATTTACTTTAAAGGGGAATTTCTTACTTGTATTGTATGATGAAAATTGTGGAAAAGTAATTTATGAAAGCTATGGCGTTGCCTGACATTTCAAAATCGGCCCACTCAAAAGAAAAAAATCACGATGAGGTTTACTTGTGAAACCCATGTGCTTAGTCCTTTTGGTTAAGAACCCCTTTCATCTTTGGGAGCAAACTCATGTCTTTTTTATCAAAACTTTAAGTTCTGAGAGATGAGTGAATGGGGTTTAATGATTAATCTTAACAAGATCTGAAATTAATCAAAGAAAAATATAAAGGGTAAATTGTCATAACCCCCATGCAAGGCAAAAAATCCTTGGCCTCGAAACAATTTTCAAACACCTCTTGAATTTTTTTTCTACAGTAGCTTGTATGGTATTACAGGCAACTGTCTAGATATCGCTAGCAACTCCATGTACATATCGCATAGAATTAGATTCATCTACCGCAGGCAGGTTTTTTTTTTTGACAACTGAAACTTTTTCATGGGATTTTTGATATCGTTTTGGGGCCATGGGTTTTTGGTTAGCAGGAAAACTTGCTTTTTACTTTTACTTTTTTGACAATTTACCCAAATATAAATGGCCTTTAGTTTGAGGGGGAAAAGCCTTGGGTGTAAAAATAAAAAGAAAATGGATCATTGCCTTTCACCTTCTAATTAATTGGGGTGGTAAAGGGTTCTAAATTTTTTTGAGAAGATATCCTTTTCACGTGTCCTTTTTTTTTCCTAATCAATTTAACATGCATAAAAGGACCAAAGGATTTTGTATAGTTTGTGTTGGGAAGAGAATGAAACTACTCATGTTCAAGTAATTATTTAGGCTATTTAGTGTAACTGAAACACCATGAACTTAGCTGTTTCCATAGATATACCCATAAAGTTTATACTGGTTACCAATTGTTGGGATACTAAAAACACCTAGCCATCATCCGTGGCTGTTTGCGGAACAAAAATCTTACAACGATTTAAACTGGCACTAAAATAACCCGTTAATACCGGATCTACCATAAACCTAACTAGCAAGCTAAAGGGTTCTATCTACTATGATAGAAATTTATACCTAAAGGCTCAAGTCCTTCGGGTCTTCAATCCTCTCCTTTAGCTTCTTAAAAAGTGTACGGATCGCATTTGATCTTCGGCCTCCTCGCATCAAAGATGATCCATCCGAGAGTGTCTACTTTGAGCTCCTACCTCTAAACCGAGATAACTAGGTTACTTATTATGCTAATCTAAGTAGCCTAGATGAAGTAGAGAGTGATGATGGATTGATTTGTCTCACTAACCCTAGATTTCTCAACATATGAAACTTTTAGGGTTTTGAGGTAGAAGAAGATGAAGCTTGAGAAGATAAGAGTATAGTAGAGAGCATGAATGAAGAATGGCTAAGTGTTGTGAACTAATAACGCATACAATAATTCACAACCCAAAATATCAAGCATACCCAAATAGTAAACCATGAGTCACTACATGAGCCACCATGCTTCATTTAATGCAAAAGAACACCTCATACCTCCACCTCATTAATCATTTAATCAAAATGATAAAAACTAAAATGAGGTGTCTTTTTCTAGAAACTTCTTGCACAATTACAAGAATACCCCTCACCGTATATACATACCCATATCCGTATTCCGAAAAATACGAATACAAAGAGACGGAAATAATCCAAGAATATAATATTAGGATCCGGCTTAAACCAAATCCCACTAGTATTATCCGTCCGAATCATGATCTATGTATCTAGTACACGTATATGATCGAACCCTGCCGTAAAACCATACGGCCTCTACATCGTTTCGCCTGAAGCAGGGAACCCTCTGTGTGGGAATCTAAAGACTCAACAGTACGCTGGCAGTGGGTTTAACCACAAGCACGTCAGCGGTACTAGCTGCACGTAATGGC
Source organism: Agapanthus africanus (assembly GCA_030015575.1). NCBI lineage: Eukaryota > Viridiplantae > Streptophyta > Magnoliopsida > Asparagales > Amaryllidaceae > Agapanthus > Agapanthus africanus. The sequence goes on along the minus strand of CM057349.1, from coordinate 385,925,194 downwards.
TACCCAGCTACCTGTCGAAAAGGAAGGCCAACGAGCAAATTCGTCCGAACTCCTACTAAGCCTATCCGTGACAATCTCCGTACAGTCCGGTCTTTTCGTCTAAGAGTATCGCATACCGGGTCTAGGGGTGGTAAACGTCAGACCCTAATAACCCGATAATTCGTGCTGATGCGGCTCAGAACTAATCTGAGAAACTACTGATCAACCTATCAGTAAATCCAAACTGCCTTGGCCAAGGTCTTACGGTCTTGACCAATCGAACATAGTGCGATATCGACTCCTAATACCGGGAGAGACGAATCCCCAACAATCACCCACTGCCTCCATATGGCTCAGGACTGTAACCAACCAAAACCTGTTTGCACTACTTAGTAGAGCCGTGGTAGGGTAGTGATCAAAGCACAGTGGGAACTCGCACGAGATAAATGACGATCTCATATCCGAAAACTAACCCGTACACATGTCACCTGATAACTTCCATCTGACGATAGGTATAGTACCATCTGGAAGTTCTCGGTGAGTCCGTCCAGTGTATTCACACCCAGTGGGTGTATACGATTTTAGGTGCATCAAACCAATAGCTGCGGGACCAACCATTGCCCCTCGTCGGGGTCTAGAAATGTATACACTAGTCTACTCTGAAGTATCAATGCTCAGTCTTGATACTCACGCGACTAGGGACCATTTAAGGATGTGCTTATGGACTACCCTGTTCTCACAAGTATGATTGCCATCACAACGCAGGTAGTCAAGCAAGATCCTACGGGCTTTATCAACATATAACCGCCATATGTAATATCGAGTATAACATATGCACATGTTAAGATAAACTCAAACCATAATAGTATACTACTGTATCAAGTCTTTACCAATATGTGCAAGCTGGATAAAATATCAATAGAAACAAATACACATATCCTGATAAAGACAACTCAAATAATATACTATATAACTGAGCAAGAATGTTCTGTACATACATATCCCCAGCATCCACATGTATACATATACAATAATGGCCTCTAGGGCATACATATCCAACAATCTCCCGTTTGCACTAAAGGCCAGTAATTGGCATACCGAATACCCAACGTCTGCTTAATGCCAGCTGTTGGCGTACTGCATACCCAACATCTCAAAAAGTCGCTCGAACTGCGCTTGAGGGAGGGCCTTTGTAAATGGATCCGCTGTGTTGTCTTTTGTATCCACTCTCCGGACCTCGATCTCCTGGCAATCTATGATCTCCCTGATCAGGTAATACCGCCTTAAGATGTGTCTGGATTTCTGATAGGACCGTGGTTCCTTTGCTAAAGCTATAGCCCCATTGTTATCGCAATACAAAGGTATCGGATAAACAATGGACGGAACCACCTGAAGTTCAGTAATGAACTTCTTTATCTAGACCGCTTCTTTTGCGGCATCGTTTGCAGCAATGTATTCAGCCTCTATCGTCGAGTCTGCGACGGTGTCCTGTTTGGAGCTCCTCCAACATACCGCCCCTCTGTTGAGGGTAAACACAAAACCTGAGACAGACTTGCTATCATCCTTGTCACTCTGAAAGCTGGAATCGGTAAAGGATTCGACCTTAAGGTCTCCATTACCATATACTAAGAACATCTCCTTAGTCCTTCTCAGGTACTTGAGAATGTTCTTCACAGCCGTCCAATGATCCTCACCCGGGTTTGACTGATACCGGCTCACCACGCTAAGCGCGTATGCTACATCTGGTTTGGTACACAGCATCACATACATTATAGATCCTACCGCCGAAGTGTAGGGTATAATTCTCATGCGAACCCTCTCCTCATCAGTCTTGGAAGACATCTCTTTGAAGAGAGTGATTCCGTGCAGTGAGGCTATGTTACCACGCTTGGAATCTTCTATACTAAATCTCTTTAGTACGGTCTCTATGTACCTGAACTGCGAAAGTCCCAATAATCTCTTAGATCTATCTTTGTAGATCTTAATCCTCAGAATGTACGAGGCATCACCCAGGTCCTTCATGGAAAACCTTTGTAACAAGAACAGCTTGACCAATTGTAGCATAGAAATATCATTTTCTATCAAAAGAATGTCGTCCACGTATATGACTAGGAATACGACAGTTCGTCCTATAATATTCTTATATATACAAGGCTCATCCTCATTCTTGATGAAGTTAAATTTCTTGACTGTTTCATCAAAACAGATGTTCCAGCTCCGTGATACTTGTTTTAATCCATAAATGGATTTGAGCAACTTGCACACCTTCCCGCTGCTCTTACTGTCTACAAAACCTTCAGGTTGATCTATATAAACGCACTCTTCCAAACTTCCATTTAGAAAAGCTGTTTTTACGTCCATCTGTCAGATCTCATAGTCATGGAAGGCAGCAATGGCAAGTAGAATCCAAATGGATTTGAGCATAGCCACCGGAGAAAAAGTTTCGTCATAGTCCACTCCCGGTCTTTGACGAAAACCTTTTGCAACAAGTCTAACTTTATAGGTTTCCACCTGCCTATCTACACCAAACTTCCTTTTGTAGATTCATTTGCATCCAACGGGTTTTACCCCAGGTGGAGAAATATCCAAGGTCCACACTTTATTGGTGTACATGGACTCCATTTCGGATCGCATAGCATTCATCCATTTATCAGAGTCCCTACTGATAATGGCCTGCCTGAAACTAGTAGGATCATTTTCTTCCAAGATGCAATCCTCTTGATCCCCGTCTATGAAAAACCGTAGTATCTCTCGGGGGGATGAGAAATCCTACTAGATCTGCGGAGTGGCTGAGGTTCGTCTGGGACTACTGAATCTAGCTGTTCCACCAAGTCTTCAGTTACATTTTATGGTTCAGAAATTTCTTCCAGTTCTGCCGTACTCTCAATAATTTCTTTTGTAAGAAATTCTCTTTCTAAAAAGGTGGCGTGACGAGATACAAACACACCTTCTGTTCCTCAGTGTGGTAGAATAGATATCTTAGTGAATCCTTAGGATATCTCATAAATTTATATAGAACTGATCGTGCCTCAAATTTGTCTGGTTTCTGTGTTTTCACATAGGCCGGATAACCCCATATCTTAAACGTCCACTCCATATTTCATATGGAGTCTTAGGTACAGATTTGGATGGAACGTAATTCAGTAAGTATGCTGCTGTCTGAAGCGCATATCTCCAGAATGAAAGAGGCAACTCAGCACTACTCATCATGGAGCGAGCCATATCCAATAGGGTACGATTCCTCCGCTCCGATACACCGTTGTGCTATGGTGTATACGAAAGAGTAAGTTGAGAGAGAATTCCATTCTCTTTCAGAAACTCCCGGAATTCTGTGCTTAAGTACTCCCCTCTTTTATCAGATCGGAGGATCTTGATACTTTTGCCAGTCTGGTTCTCTACTTCGTTTCTGTATTCTTTAAATTTCTCAAAAGTTTCAGTTTTGTGTTTCATAAGATACACATACCCGAACCTAGAGAGATCGTCAGTGAAAGTAATGAAGTACGAGAACCCACCCCTTGCATGTATCGACATCGGACCACACACATCACTGTGTATGAGTCCCAAGAGCTCTACTGCTCTTTCTCCGTGTCCGGTGAATGGAGATTTGGTCATCTTTTCCTTGAGACAGGACCGACAAGTTTCATAAGATGAAAATTCGAACGTATTCAAATATCCATCTTTATGCAACATACTTAGTCTTTTCTTTCTGATATGACCAAGTCTATGTTTACCGCCGAAAGACGCGATCGGGACGTCAGGACGTCTGGCCTGAATTTTGGGGGCAGATGCTATTTGGATTTATCCGTCCACCTCTCCGAAGATGCCAAGTTGATTTATGGCACCGTATATCGGAGGTTTGGACGGATGCAGCCGTTGTAGCAGACTTCGTCAGATTTCCCCTCATTTGCGAGGGGTTTTTGATTGTGGGGACGCTCTTCTCTACAGGCGCAAGCCCCTGCAGTTAATTACGTTATCGCATTGCGATAACCACTTTTTCCTGCTCCGGAAGTTCACTTCGTGTCATGTGTATTTTTGTTTGTTTGAGTTGCCTGTGGATTGTATACGGAGACTAATTTATGTCGTCACCCGTAGGGCGCGGATTAGTCCAAATCCGTATATTTTAGATTTGGGCTTGGGTTGATTTAAGGATCGTTAATCTGGTTTGAGATTAAGATCAACTTAAACATATGAGCATTTGGAGCTCGATTGGTTTTTTGTTAAGGATAGGTTAGTCCAATTTGAGACTAAGATCTACTTAACAAGCTTTTAGGATTATTTTTGTTTCAGATCCAACAAGAGAGCATTTGGGCTCTGTTGTTTTAGTTTAAGGATGTTTCGGTCCATTATCGCCATTTTGGAGGCAACGGTTCAAGTTTGAGGACATCTCGATCTGTTGATCACCATTTTGGAGGTGAGATTTTAGTTTAAGGACGTCTCGGTCCGTTGTTGTCATTTTAGAGGCGAAATTCTAGTTTGAGAACATCTTGGTCCGTTGATCACCATTTTGGAGCTGAGATTTTAGTTTAAGGACGTCTCGGTCTGTTGATTACCATATTGGAGGTGGGATTTTAGTTTAAGAACGTTACAGTTCGTTGTTAGTTTAAGGACGTTTCGGTCCATTGATCACCATTTTAGAGGTGGGATTTTAGTTTAAGGACGTTACGGTCCGTTGATCACTGTTTAGGGGTGAGATTTTAGTTTAAGGACGTTACGGTCCGTTGATCACCATTTTGGAGGTGAGATTTTAGTTTAAGGACTTCTCGATCTATTGTTAGTTTAAATACGTTTCGGTCTATTGTCCATCTTGCGTGCACGTGTATTTGTTACGTGACGGGATAAGCAACGATAATATGGGATGAATCCAGTTTGGGATGTGGTTCGATTTGTGATGTGCACGTCAGTTTGGGAAGTGCACCAAAAAGCAGTTGGTTGTCGGGACCCGCCACCTCTTTGAAGACGTTGAGGAATTACAACGACATGTATCAGAGGTGTAGAGAGATGTGCCCTTGAACTAATTCCCGTATTTGAGGGAAAATGGATTAATGGTAAACCCGGGAATCATTAGTCGTATTTTGAGACTAAGATTAACTTAGGAGACGTGGGATGAACATTATTTTGAATATCATTAGTTGAAGGACCATTAGTCATGTTTGGGACTAAGATCAATTTTAGGAATGATGAGCGCAGAGGGGCTCAGTTGATTGGAAGAATTTAGTCAATATGGACTAGATCTGGATCTCCATAATTACTCAACAGAGCTAAGTGCTGAGACATACAATACTCACGTGCATTTCATATGAGGCACCGGACTAGTGTTAAACACTAGAGTTCTGTGAGGCACCGGATTAGTGTTAAATACTAGAGTTCTGTGGCGCTCATGTGACACACGTGAGGCACCGGATTAGTGTTAAACACTAGATTTCTGTGGCGCTCACGTGACACACGTGAGGCACCGGATTATGGGCACTGCCCACTTATTCCACCGCTTTTTATATAAGTGCTGAGCACTTGGTTCTTGTGGCGCTCTCGTGTGAAAGACGTGAGGCGCCCCAAAGTTGGGTTCTGCCTTTTGGGTTTTATCCCCTCATCTTTTTTTATAAGTGCTAAGCACTTGATTGGAGATCGCGTGCAAAACACGTGACTGCCCTAGGAGGCACTTCTTGTTCTTCTTTTAAGCGCTTCCATGGGAAGCACGTGCGGTCCTCGTTATAGTGTTTAAACACTAACGAATCATCAGTTTTTCCTTCTTTCTGGATGTTTGGAGATTTTGATCTCCTGTTAATGATTCTAGGGTTTGGAGGATCTCATGTTTCTTGGTTTGTAAGAATTAAATTCTTTTATCGGGTTAAACCCTAATTTTCATGTGTTTTGTAAGAATTAAATTCTTTGAACTTAATTCTTTCCTCTAAGTTTTGAATCTGCATGACAGAATCTCCCTGATGAGAATTAAATTCTCAATTTGTGAGAATATCTGCTTCCGCAGATCTCAACCAGAGGAAGAACTAAGTTCTTGCATGAAGGGTTAAACCCTTAGAAAGACAAGATGATCTATGAGTTTTGTTTTCTTTTTACCTAGGGTTTTAATGAAACAAATCTTCCCTTGTGAGAATTAAATTCTCTGTTTTTTTGAAACTTTTCTTCCTTCTTCTCTTAAGCTTCTCTCTTTTTTCTAAGCTTCTGAGGGAACTCCTTTGTTTTTCTCTCTTTATCTTTCTTCACTATTCGTCTTCCTGAGACTTGAAGTCTCTGGTCCCTTATATAGTGGAGAGAAGTTTGTTTAATTCTGAGAAAATCTCTCATTGAGAGATCCTAATTGATTTAATTGGTTCTAGAATTGACTTGGGAATTTTGCCCACCATTGGATCTTTGATCCAAGAGTTTCTATTTTACAGAACATATATTTTTCTTGTTTTGAACAAGATTGGGGAACTATTTTCCCATATGCAGAATTTTATTCTGTAAAATAGCAATTCTTTAAACCATCATTGGCCTTTTAATCCAGGGGTTCTCGGCTTAACAAAGCACAATCTCTCTTTGTTTAGAAAAATATGGAAAATATTTTCCATCTGAGGGAATTTTTGATCCGCCAACTTTCTGTTTAACAGAAAATATCACCCCCACTTAAAAAGATCAATAGAATTTAATTCTATGTTTAATCACCATTGGATCTTTGATCCAACGGTTCCTTATTGAGTAGAATTTAATTCTACGTAGGGAGGTGCTCTCACGTGTTTAACACGTGATACTTATTTATTTGTCAGCTGTTTGATTGCAGCGCCTATATGCTTTGCGTATAGGCTCTCATATGTTTAACACGTGAGGATTATTAGCCTATAGTTTGTTTGCATTGCAGTGCCTATAAGCGTTACATATAGGCTGTAAGTGCACGGCGGCGTCCCGGCCGTCAATTCGACGCCGGAATGCAGAAGCGGTGATTTACTTTAACTTTTGGAACCGGCACCACTGCGCACTAAAATCCCGGATCGTGCTATTAAACTAGTCCTAGCTAACTAAAGAACGGGTAAGAGAGATATACCGAGTGATCCGTGTCCTCCGGTCTTCTCGTCGTCGTCCCGATCTCCCGCGGAATGTCCGGTCTCCACCACGTCGCCGGAAGGGCACCACGTCGCCGGCTTCTTTTACGGGCTCCCACCTCTATACCGAGGCAACTCGGGCACGAAGTTGGCGAGCCGACGTGCCCAAGATTTGCTGTAGAATGTAGTGTGGAACTTGTGTCTCATTTGGGGTATTGGAAGTTGCCTTTGGTGGAGGAAATGATATAAGCTTTTGGAGATGGAGTTGTGGGGATTTTTAGCAAAGCCAAAGATACAAAAATCCCACACCAAAATAAATGGGCAGCCCCCTTCTATCTTGGCCGGCCATCACCATGAGGAAAGTGAGAGTGGAGTGAAATTAGAATCCAAAATAAGTGAGGCACAACATAATGCGAGAGAGAGAGAGAGAGAGAAAGGGTGATGATAACAAGCAATGATCATAATCAAAGTCCAACACTCTATCAACCTCACCCTTCATCATCATCAACTATCATGACTTTAAAAGTCAAGCCATGATGAAGTCAAGAAAGTCAAGGTCATGGTGCAACCATCATGACACTACAATGTGCAAAGACCACCCTCCACAAATGCTTATTTGCACAAATGCAAATAAGCCCTCCTCCACCAATCTTCGGCCAATAAAAGATACAAAGAAATATGGCCGAAACGGAAAACAAACTGGCAACTCCAAAAAAACTGATCCCGTAATAAATTACAGGAAAACCCCGCTACTGTATATACATACCCGCATTTGTATTCCGACCGAATACAAATGCACTGAGACAAATCTACACTATACAATACTAGGATCCGGCTTAAACCAAAGCCTGCTAGTATTATCCGTCCGATCCTGATCCGTGCAATACCGCACGTATCTGATCGAACCCTGCCATATCTCCATACGGCCTCTAGAACGTTTCGCCCGAAAACTTGAGCAACTGAATGTGGGGGACTCTAAAGACTCGTCAATACATTGGTTGTGGATTTAACCACTAGCACGTCAGAGGTATTAGCCTATACGTAACGGGCAACCAGGTATTGACCAAAAGGGACGTCTGTGAGCGAACTCAGCCTGACACCCTACTGAGCCTGTCAGTGACAATATCCGTACAGTCCGGTCCGTTCGTCTATGAGCATCGCATGGCGGGCCTAGGGGGTTGGTAAAAGTCAGACCCCTAAAAGCGGTACAAGTCGTGTCAGAGAGTAATCCAGAACACCCTGAGATACTACTGGAATACCTACCAGCAAATCTCCTGCCTTGGCCAAGGACTTCGTGTAATGGCTCTCCTAGACATAGCGCGACCTCACCCCCAATACCGGGAGAGACGAACCCCTGAAGACCCGCTCACTGCCTCCATGTGGCTCGGGACTGTACCTAACTAAAACCTGTTTGCACGTCTCCTTTGAGCGTGGTAGGGTAGTAATCAAAGTACAGTGGGAACTCACACGAGATAAATGACGATCCTCAGGTCGATGAACTAACCTGTACACATGTCACCAGGGAACTGCTATCTGACGTCTGGTATAATCCCAACTAGCAGGTTCCCGGCGAGTCCTGTCCGGTGTACTCATAACCCAATGAGCACCTGTATACATCTTAGGTGAACCAACTGACACCAGTGGCTTGTGAGACCGGCCACCGCCCCTCGTCGGGGTCTCGACTGTATACACTAGTCTACTCTGGAGTATCGATGCCCTGTCTCGAAACTCCCACGTCTAGGGACCTTTTAAGGATGTGCTTATAGACTACCAGCTCTCACGTATATGATCGCCCTCATACTGCTGGCAGTCAAGCAAGAATCCTAGGGGCTCTATCAAAGTGTAATAGCGACCTGTCAGGTCACCTAAAGCAGTACACGATGATAAAGGTAAACCAGATAGCATACTATCATCTTGAGTAAGACTGTCCTACCAGAATAGGTCCTCCCTCAATCATTGCAATCACGTGCCTGTGATCCAATAATTGACTCTGAGGGCACTATCTCCAACAATCTCCACTTTCACTTAAGGCTAATTATTGCGATGTCGTATACTCACAGCCCGCGTGATACCGAACACCCAACTCCTCTACTAGTCAGTCTTACAAAGCTCGTTTGCGAAACTATTGCGTTCGAGAAATAGCCTCAGTGAGTGGATCCGCTTTGATATTTCTTTCTATATCTCTCTATATCTCAAGTTCGCGGAGAAAACCATCTCCCGAAATGAGCAATACATGTCTTAGAATGTGTCTGGATATCTGATGGGACCTAGCTCATAAATGAACTCCAAATCCAAACTTCTTAGACTGTATCGTCAACTGAACTTAATCAGTATCCTGCGCCATGCCTCCCTCAGTATTGCCTTGGACCACCTGTCCAAAATACTGCCCCTCGTCAGAAGGAAAACTATAACTCTGACAACCTCCTTGTCGTCCAGGTCACCTTGGAAGCCTGGAATGATAACTGTCTCCCGAATGAGGCTGTCGTTATCATATCCCTAGAACATCCACTTATGTTCTAAAACTGCTTCCGATTGTTTCTCCAGGATAGGATCAATATCAACTTATTGCATCTAGTGCAAAAACAACATCTGGTGTGGTACTTGACATCTCATGATTGACTCAATTGCCTAAGCAAGTGATCTGCCAATCATGCACATCCCTCTCCCCTTTAGTCTGTAAGACACCTTTAGAGAGGGTGACTCCATCACCTACAGGTACACTACCGTGCCAGGAGTCGTCCATTCTAAATACTCTTAGAATGCTGTCTAAGTACCCTTAATTGGGAAACTATCCAAATCTAGATCTAAAACCATAGATCTAGTAACCAGTATGTCTGATATAATGTCCAAGTCCCATGTGAAGAAACCACTGTGTGATGACCAAAGTATAACCGATCGTAGTATAGGAATATCACTTCCTACTCTGTGTATGTCATCCAAATACCATGACATCACACCCTACTACCTTCTTAACAGATCCATCCCCTATTCTGATGAAATCAAACCTATGACTGTCACATCAGAAATTGATGATCTATCTCCGCTATATCTGCTTTAGTCTATAAATAGACATAAGCCACTTGTCCACCAATGCTTCCGCTGCTCCCATTGACCACGACAACCCTCTGGCAGAGTCATATAGACGTACACTTCTAAAGCTAGTTTAGAACGACGCTATACTCATCCTCCTGCCGGGTCTCATGGTCTGGAACAACAACAATGGCAAGTCTGGGTAAACAAGAACTTCCCTGTCACCGTCCTTGAGGCTACCGGAGTACCTCTTGGGTGCCTGAAGTTACCCACCGTATCTGCGGAGTGGCCAATGGAATGTCAAACCAGATTGAATCTTTAGGTTCCTATCAAAATCTTCAGTAATCATTTGTGGTTCTGGAATCACTACCAGTTCTACCATACTCCCACTTCTGTTTTCTGAAAAAATCCATTTTTTATTAAAACTGTGGCGAGTCTAGAACAATATCACTATTGATCTTCCAGATAGTAGAAAGTCAACCCTCGTCATAGCCTGGGTCAACCCATAAACAACCATTACAGAAACGTGCCTTGAGTTATCCAGAGTCTGGTTTTAAGCATAGGCCGGACAACTCCCCGTACCTTAACATCGTTAAGATATGAACTGTTCTATATCCAATATAGAAACAGAGGCACTGATTTAATTGAACCAGATTCAAATCATGCAGCTGTCTCCAATGCATGTCAAGTAAATGGAGTGAGGCCGATCAGCATTACTCAACTTAGGAGTATTTCCAATTATGAGTAACCTGAAAGAGAAGCAAGTTCTCTTAATCATTATTATCAACTGAATACCATACACAAATATCTACATCTTCTATTACCTTGAAGAATCCCAATACTTGCAACACTTGGTTCTCTACTTTATTCATATACCTATAACTTCTCAAAATTCGGACCCTGTGTTTCTACGAAACACCTGTCTAAAAACTAGAGAAGTCATAAGTAAACTGAATATAGTACGAGGACCATCCCCTCTGTCCTAATGGACACTGGACAATATACAATACTCTGTACAAGTCCCTAGAGTCTAATAACTCACTCCCTGTGTGTCGTAGGTTGAAAACTGTACTTATGGTTAAGAAGAATTACACCGCTGTTTAATGCTCCTTATCTAACCATCAACTGATATAGGTAAATGTCATCGACATAATTTCAAAAAGGTATATCTCACTCTATAAAAATAGACGTACAGATATATCAATTTGAAAATGGTGCATTATAACGGATATTCAAAACCAAATATTCGCCGTCCGGCAAACAACCCAAGTGACTTCCTCAAATATCACCAATTACAACGAATTTCGATATAATGAGGATGATCACCTAATTCCCAATAACTTACTCCCACTCATCATCTGTAAAACCATACAGATGTGAGAATCATACCTGGTAAATACATACCCTGGAGTAAGTATCTAATCGGAAATCAGTTTTCCTTTAACAGTACACAGTGAAACTGAAACATTGAAATGTTTCGATAGGGTATCCCGGTATTCCTAGTAATGCCTCTTCCATTATCCAGATTCACAACTGTAACCGTATATTTCTATGCCATCTCTCTACATCCCTTCATATGTCTTTAGTCATTACCTTCTGCACACCCCTTTAGGCCAAATGGTTTTCTTCCTTCCCTACCGTTCGACACCAGCCTATGGTTTGGAAGAAGACTATCCAATAAGCATAATGGGTGTACTGTTCCAATCCTAGGAACACTCGCAATGCGAGAGAAGGTGAAGATAAAAGACACCTGAATAAACCTTATTCCTATTTCTCTTGAACCAGAATCCATCCCCGAACTGGAACAAGTTCCTTTCGAGTTCGTATATAACCATACGATGGAATATCCAATAAACTGTGGATCTTCGTAGTGATACGGAGTGTCCTGGAGAAATACAAAGGTGAAGTGGGAGTGGTAATGAAATACTTGGTTTGGTCGTGAATAGCAGTCCCAATTTACTTTGCCCTCTTACTAATCCCTTTCTTTGTCTTTACTTAATACCTTCTGCACACCATCGTTATGCTAATTGGTTTTCTTCATTCCCCACCGTTCGGCACCAGCCTAAGGTTTGGAAGAAGACTATCCAATTTGCGTAATAGGTGTACTATCTCCTAAACCAAGGAGTACTCGCAACCTGAGAGAAGGTAAAAGGAAAAGACAACTGAATAGTCCTATCCGTTTTCTCCAGAACCGGAAACCATCCTCGAATAAATTCCTTCGAGTTCGTATATAACCATACGATGGTTTTGTTCAATGGAAGTGGACTTTCGTAGTAATACGGGGTGTCCTGGAGAAAAGGATAAAAGTAGGAGTGGCAATGAGGTTTGCAACTCTGACAATCCAAAAGCCAGTGTTTAAGAAGGTTCGGTCAACTTGGTCTCTGAGTCATAGTCTAGGGTCGGGTCAATGGTCGCTGCCAAAGAGAGAGAGAAAAGAAACACTCAGTGTGCACTCTAACCTAGATCAGAATGGTTACCAATTTATCTAATCTGGAAACCTCCCACTGTACCGTCAAATTCTCCTCCAAACCTAAAAGAAGAATTAATCGGGATGTCTCGAGGAGTAAACCAACTCATCAGTGGGAATCGGGATCCAACTATCACCGCATGATAACGTGACGGAATCTGCTCACGCTATCATACTCCAGAAGGTATGCGCATATCTGGCAAGTTTCAGTTTCTTTTGAAACTCCCGATATGATTTTTGCCCCATGCTCTTATGACCTTGACTTTGGCCAACAAATCATAAGTCACATGTCAAGTTCTACCCGTCATTCTCCAGGTTAATTTGAGCCCACCCGCACAAGCCCTTGACTTTGGCCAACAAGGCTATACGACTGCCCCAAACCAACGCATCTATCTATGCTGCACATGAATACCCAATAGCTACCAATCACTATGCCTTGACTTTGGCCAACAAACATAGCTTGAATACTGATTGACTATCCATGTGAAACGACGGAGGGCTACGAATGGTTTCTGGCGAAAACCTTTAACGTAATGAACTTGATATCGTTGAAGGAACGGATAGCTTTTAAAAATATAGTGACGAAAATCTTTGCTAAAGAGGTCACTCCCGGTGAAGGGATCTCGGCTCTTTCCCCGTAGAATGAGGTGCAGGATATTCCAACTGAATACCATGATGCAAAGCAAAAGTAATCGGCTATAGTGAAGTTATTGCCCTGACGCAGACTTTTGTCCAAGGGGTCACTCCCGGTGAAGGGATCTCGGCCCTTGCCTCGTCGACTGAGGAGCAGGATATTCCAACTGAATACCACGATGCAAAACAAAAGAGAACGCCCTTGCAATAACAGCTTTTTGAAAAGTGTTCCAACAACGTCAGATTAGGTTTGTTTTTAACTTGCATTGATCCGAATCAACGCAGTCCCATCAATTGATCACACCAATAAAGAACGAAAATAATGACGTACGTATATGCCATCCGCATTCGCCACTGGGTCCCGTCATTACCCGTTAGGTTAGCTAACTAACGACAGAGCGGGGACTGGACTAGCGCGGATGCAAAACATATACAACATCTACTAGTATATATATAATATATAATTTTCGCTCAAGGCGTGATAAAATGCAACATCACAGAAATGTACAGCATCACAGAACAATACAGATATCTGGGATCCCCGGGTTTCACAGAGCCGCTACTGAAACCCGACGTTCCTCTGGTCGTGTGGATAGCCTGTGCAATGAAATCCTAGACCCCTACGGGCGCGGCAAGTTACCGCCAAAACCTGAAGCGAGGCAGCCCCTTTCAGCACCGTGAATGGACCACCCAGCACTTCATGGAATCCGGTAACTTGGGCATCCCTCCTGGGTCAACCTGTACCCCCTACGAGTGCGGCGAATAGCCCGCCAATTCTAGAGTGAAGCCCCCTCCGTCTCAATGCCATGAGATGCGGGCTTGTTGCCCTCTAGAACCCGGCTATCCGTGCACCCCTCCGCGGGGTAATCCTAGTACAGAAATTAAAATATACATACAACGGGTACATCGACCGCAACCTGGTCGTGCCCCAAAAGAATAATACAAACAGGCAGTGACGGCAGTCCACATGTCGGACGCTCGTCCCGCAATATCAAATGTACATAATACAACAAAAAACTGTACTAGCATTGCAACCAGGCTATCCCCCACGACCGATCCGCAACATCACAGCAATACACAGAACATCAACGTGAATGTTACGTTCGCAAATCCGTCTAACCGGGCTATAGCAGTTAGACAGGATTTACCGATCAAGTGACATTCACGGTCGCAGATATAATGTAAATACTGTGAACTAATGTGTTTAAAATATTCGATCGATCAAATTTTACCAAGTGGGCCCCAAGCACTACTGTAGCACTCAAAGAAATCTGGGCCCAAAAAATAACATTCCAAAAACCCTATTTTCCACTCAAGAGCTCTCTATAAAATTTTGGTGCCATGAACAGTCTATATTGCGGCGGAACCGCGGCCTAAGCATGGGTTTGGCCGCGGTTCCGCGGTGGAATGGTGGGATCATGCAACCAAAATTTCACAGAATGCTTATAATTCCCTGCACATCATTCTGCAACATATTGAAAAATTTTTGGAGCCAAAAAAATTTCGACAGAAAACTGATATGCATGAAAACGCGGTTTTTGGAACATTTGTTCGATCAGAAGTGTAAACACATTAGAACAAGCTAGACTAGGTTAATGGCGAGGCTCTGATACCACTTTAAGTGCACGGCGGCGCCCCGGCCGTCAATCCGACGCCGGAATCGGAAGCGGTGATTTACTTTAACTTTTGGAACCGGCACCACCGCACACTAAAATCTCGGATCGTGCCATTAAACTAGTCCTAGCTAACTAAAGAACGGGTAAGAGAGATATACCGAGTGATCCGTGTCCTCTGGTCTTCTCGTCGTCGTCCCGATCTCCCGCGGAATGTCCGGTCTCCACCACGTCACCGGAAGGGCACCACGTCGCCGGCTTCTTGTACAGGCTCCCGCCTCTATACCGAGGCAACTCGGGGACGAAGTTGGCGAGCCGACATGCCCAAGATTTGCTGTAGAATGTAGTGTGGAACTTGTGTCTCATTTGGGGTATTGGAAGTTGCCTTTGCTGGAGGAAATGATATAAGCTTTTGGAGATGGAGTTGTGGGGATTTTCAGCAAAGCCAAAGATACAAAAATCCCACACCAAAATAAATGGGCAGCCCCCTTCTATCTTGGCCGGCCATCACCATGAGGAAAGTGAGAGTGGAGTGAAATTAGAATCCAAAATAAGTGAGGCACAACATAATGCAAGAGAGAGAGAGAGAGAGAGAAAGGGTGATGATAACAAGCAATGATCATAATCAAAGTCCAACACTCTATCAACCTCACCCTTCATCATCATCAACTATCATGACTCTAAAAGTCAAGCCATGATGAAGTCAAGAAAGTCAAGGTCATGGTGCAACCATCATGACACTACAATGTGCAAAGACCACCCTCCATAAATGCTTATTTGCACAAATGCAAATAAGCCCTCCTCCACCAATCTTCGGCCAATAAAAGATACAAAGAAATATGGCCGAAACGGAAAACAAACTGGCAACTCCAAAAAAACTGATCCCGTAATAAATTACAGGAAAACCCCGCTACTGTATATACATACCCGCATTTGTATTCCGACCGAATACAAATGCACTGAGACAAAATCTACACTATACAATAATAGGATCCGGCTTAAACCAAAGCCCGCTAGTATTATCCGTCCGATCCTGATCCGTGCAATACCGCACGTATCTGATCGAACCCTGCCATATCTCCATACGGCCTCTAGAACGTTTTGCCCGAAAACTTGAGCAACTGAATGTGGGGGACTCTAAAGACTCGTCAATACATTGGTTGTGGATTTAACCACTAGCACGTCAGAGGTATTAGCCTATACGTAACGGGCAACCAGGTATTGACCAAAAGGGACGTCTGTGAGCGAACTCAGCCTGACACCCTACTGAGCCTGTCAGTGACAATATCCGTACAGTCCGGTCCGTTCGTCTATGAGCATCGCATGGCGGGCCTAGGGGGTTGGTAAAAGTCAGACCCCCAAAAGCAGTACAAGTCGTGTCAGAGAGTAATCCAGAACACCCTGAGATACTACTGGAATACCTACCAGCAAATCTCCTGCCTTGGCCAAGGACTTCGTGTAATGGCTCTCCTAGACACAGCGCGACCTCACCCCCAATACCGGGAGAGACGAACCCCTGAAGACCCGCTCACTGCCTCCATGTGGCTCGGGACTGTACCCAACTAAAACCTATTTGCATGTCTCCTTTGAGCGTGGTAGGGTAGTAATCAAAGTACATTGGGAACTCACACGAGACAAATGACGATCCTCAGGTCGATGAACTAACCTGTACACATGTCACCAGGGAACTGCTATCTGACGTCTGGTATAATCCCAACTAGCAGGTTCCCGGCAAGTCCTGTCCGGTGTACTCATAACCCAATGAGCACCTGTATACATCTTAGGTGAACCAACTGACACCAGTGGCTTGTGAGACCGGCCACCGCCCCTCGTCGGGGTCTCGACTGTATACACTAGTCTACTCTGGAGTATCGATGCCCTGTCTCGAAACTCCCACGACTAGGGACCTTTTAAGAATGTGCTTATAGACTACCAGCTCTCACGTATATGATCGCCCTCATACTGCTAGCAGTCAAGCAAGAATCCTAGGGGCTCTATCAACGTGTAATAGCGACCTGTCAGGTCACCTAAAGCAGTACACGATGATAAAGGTAAACCAGATAGCATACTATCATCTTGAGTAAGACTGTCCTACCAGGATAGGTCCTCCCTCAATCATTGCAATCACGTGCCTGTGATCCAATAATTGACTCTGAGGGCACTATCTCCAACAATAGGCACTCACGTGTTAAACACGTGAGGCTTCATTAGCCTATAGTTTGTTTGCATTGTAGTGCGTATATGCGTTGCATATAGACACTCACGTGTTAAACACATGAGACTCTATTAGCCTAGTAGTTGTTTTAATTGCAGTGCCTATATGCGTTGCATATAGGCACTCATATGTTAAACACGTGAGACTCTATTAGTCTAGTAGTTGTTTTAATTGCAGTGCCTATATGCGTTGTATATAGGTGCTCACGTGAGTCTTTGACTAGTGGGGAACTTTCCCTTACCCCTTTTTTATAAGGGAACAAATACACCCAAGCGTTGCTCTCACATGGCTTGCACGTGAGTGCAACGCTGTCTGCCCTTACAGTCGTTGGATTGCTTAGGGGAATGGGAAGATGAACTGCTCCCCATCATGTCTTAGAAATGCGGGGGTTTTGGCCTCTGAGATGACCACTGTTCTTTCATTTTCTTACTTACTTATTTTCCTTGAGAATTTAATTCTCTTCTTCAGAGCTTAGTTCTCTGTCCGCTGAAATTTTAGAGTTAAACTCTGTCAAAACTTTTTCTTTGGTAAGGATTATGAACGGAACCCTTTTTTTGTTTTTGCCCTGGATTTTAAATCCATCGACAGAGCGTTGATCTTTTCTTGAATTGATTTCTTAAAGATCCAAATCAAACACAATTTTTTTGTTTTTTTAATGTAGACTCTGAGGTGTTGAATCAATGGGGATTGTTAATCCTCCTCTTAGGGTTTTACCCTGTCACCGATCTTAAAAAATCCTTGGAATTTAATTCCATTTTCTTTGCCTCCTGGCCATGGGGGTTTTCTGGGATTTAATCCCTTTATTAAAGGAATTTAATTCCGTATTTACAGAGCTTAGCCCTGAAAGACTTGGACACTTTTGGGAATTTTATTCCCTATCGTTCTCGAGTATTTTAGGGTTTTAATGCCCCTAATACAGATTTGAATCCGTCGTTCATTTCAATAGATTTCATTTTAAGAGTCGTTTAAACTTCACTGTTTACTTGATGAGAATCCTTTTTGATTCTCATAATGATTAATTTGCCCCATCATTGGTGAGCCACTATTTAGATTTTGTGGGATCCATTGGTTTTGCAGGCAGTGGTCCCATAAAACACACATCACGGTTTTCTTTTATTTTACCTTATTATTTATTATATATATATATTAAATGGGTTTTTCCTTTCCTCTTATTTCAGGAACGATAGCTTCACTTCCCGACTTCCCTTACACTTACTCAGAGGTCGCTTTTCCGCAATCGCCATCGGACGAGGAGGTTATGGCGATGATTAGGGCACATGACAGGGACCATACTAGTCTTCTCTTGTGGGGGACGTGGTACGGTAATATCATCAGGGGCCGCCGTAGTTTTACCAGTGAAGCGCCGACAGAACCCATCCGCCATATATCATTGATGGAACGCCCACGGACTGCTTATGCAGTGGAGGCGACTAACTGGACTCCCGCGGGCCTACTCGAGCTGTCAACGACCGGGATACCCAACCAACCAATGGTGGCCATTGATATTCTGGGGCGCCGAATTTGTCAGGGTGAAGCTCGACCCTAGGGGCAGGTTTATAAGATAGGCGTTACCCCTTCCACCCAGTGGGCTACCTTCCCTGGGCTCGGTACATTCTCTTCGCCCAACGCGCACATCTGCAGAAGGTTGGGTTGTACTAAGCAGTGTACGCTTTGTTATTCTATTATCACGCCCCTCACGTCTGGTGGGTTAAGGCTTTCTTCAATCAATGGAATCTTCCCACCAACACGTTCTTGCTAGGGGATCGAGAGGTCTCAATTTCACTGGAAAAGTTTCGCGAGATCTCCGGGTTGCCGATCAGGGGAGAGCACTATGAAGAGTTACTGCCTCCTGATGAGTATATGTTTGATACGGTGCCCGCTATGCTTGACGGCCTGATGAGGCCTGACGACTGAAAACGCCGTTCGTCATAAGTACCCGAGTCTAATCAAGGCCCTGGGTATCTTTGAAAAGCTGTTCGTGACATCAGAAGGACAAGATGTCACCTTTGACGCTTTTATTGCTTGCTTCCTTCGCGAGGATGTCTTATCCAAAAAGGCTCCAAAATTCGTGAAAATCGAAGACCCTTTTGGATTCGGGCTGAGGAAACTGTCGGCCAAAGAGGAGGACCTGCCTCAGTTCTAGATTCCAAACTCGTCGACCGTAGCTTTCGATGCGATCGCGGCTCCTGGCATGGATGAAGAAACTTTCTTCGTCGGCTTTATCAGTTTTTGGCTCAGCTGGTTCGCCATGCCGATGCATCGCCACTTTATGAGAGCCTCCGTTTTTTATCCTGCTCATCGCATAGCTGGAGGAGCACAATTAGCTGTTGGCGTCGCGGGGTTGTCGCATTTATATCACGGGTTAAGCGTTGCCGTTAATACTTCGAACCCAGGTGAGAATACCGTGAATTTCTCCTTCCACTACTTCATGTCGTGGATCGAGATGCATGTGTTGGGAGCATTTGCTGCACACCAGCGACCCGATTTTTATGAATCATACACTTTCCTGCGGATCATGAGGTTGGTTGATGCCTTCGCTCCCGATCCGACCTAGTTAGGGGCTCTTCACGTACTGCTGAACCCGTACTTAAATGAAGGTGGAATGGTGTTCAGCGATCGAGTCCTTTCCGCTCCATCGGGGCCCGTGCAGCAATTGTTTGATTTGTCGAAGGGTGGGGTCCCGGCTTTAAAGCCTAAGGAGATTATGCATCTATACTCGATCAGGCCGGGTTATTTGGTGTTCCGCCGGAATGACACTGCTCTCTGTTTACCGCCGATAACAGAGACGAAACCGCGTAGGTCGTCTTGCCTGAATTTGGGGGCAGATACTATTTGGTTTTATCCGTCGTCTTAGACAAGAGTGTGACTCGGGAAAGAAAGACAGGTGGCTGGCCACCTCTCCGAAGATGCCAAGCTGATTTATGGCACCGTGTATCGAAGGTTTGGATAGATGCGGCCGTTGTAGCAGGCTTCGTCAGATTCCCCCTCGTTGTGAGGAGTTTTTGATTGTGGGGACGCTCTTCCCTGCAGGCGTAAGCCCCTGCAGTTAATTATGTTACCGCGTAGCGATAACCACTTTCTCCTGCTCCAGAAGGTCACTTCATGTCATGTGTGTTTGTTTTATTTTTGGTTGCCTAAGGATTGTATACGGAGACTAATTTGTGTCGTCGCCCTAGGGCGTGGATTAGTCCAAATCCGTATTTTCTTAGATTTGGGTTTGGTTTGATTTAAGGATCGTTAACCTTATTTGAGATTAAGATCAACTTAAATATTTGTTAAGGATACGTTAATCCGATGTTGGACTAAGATCTACTTAACGGGGGTTTAGGACCATTTTTGATCAAACGAAAGAGCATTTGGGCTCCATCGTTTTAGTTTAAGGACGTTACGGTTCATAGCTAGTTTAAAATCATTACGGTCCACAGCTAGTTTAAGGACATTACGGCCTGTATTGGGATGTGTCCGTCCATTTGAGAGTACACTAAAGAGTTGTTGGTTATCGGGACCCACCACCTCTCTGAAGACGCTGAAGAATTACAACAACATTTATCAGAGGTGTGAGGAGATGTACCCTTAAATCGATGTCCGTTGGAAGATCAATAGTCGTGTTTGGGACTAAAACCAATTTGGAAAAATTGTGAGCACATGGGCTCGGTTGATCTGAATTAGGGACTTTTGGTCAACTTGGACTCAGCCCACTCAGTCTTTGAATAAAGTGTTAAACACTTATTTGGGCTCGGTCCCTTTTCTGTGCAAACAGTGCTGAGCATTGATATGGGCTCTAACGCTCATCCCTTTTTTTTTTATGGAGTGTTAAACACTCTTTATGGCGCTCACGTGAAGGACACGTGAGGCGCTTGGCGCTGAGCGCCAACCACTGAATGCTAGGCACTACTTGTTGAGCAGCGCCCACGTGAGGGGCACATGGGGCGCTGGGCGCCAACCATCGAGTGCTAAGCACTCTTTATTAAGCAGCGCCCATGTGAGGGGCACGTGGGATGCTTGGCGCTGGGTGCCAACCACTGAGTGCTAAGCACTCTTTAAGCAGTGCCCATGTGAGGAGCACATGGGGCGCTTGGCGCTGGGCGCCAATCACTGAGTGCTAAGCACTCTTTTGTAAGCAGTGCCTACGTGAGGGGCACGTGAGGCGCGCTCGACACTGTTTCTTTCTTTGTGCATTTTTCTAAAGAGTTCGATTCTTTGTTCTCCCCTGAATCTTCAATCCCCAAGAACAAATTCATCCCCACGAGAATTAAATTCTCATTTGTGGGAGACTTGTCTCATGGATCTCAGATCCAGGGAAAGAATTATATTCTTTTATGAGGGTTAAACCCTTATATATGTAGATGAGTTGCTCTGATCTCTATTATCTTTATTTACCTTGAAGAAAGTTCTTCTTCCTTCTTCTCTCTTAAAGCTCTTTTTTTTTGCTTGCTCTTCCTTTTGAACTTGAAGTTTATGGGGGTGTTCCTCTGTACAAGACTTGAAGTCTTGGGGTCTTTATATAGTGGAGACAAGTTTGCTGATTTAGTTAAAGAAATCTCTTACTGAAAGATCCTTAATTGATTTGGGGATTTTATCCACCGTTGGATCTTTGATTCAAAGACTTCTGTTTTACAGAAGATATTTTTCTTGTTTTTAACAAGATTGGGAAAATATTTTCCATGCAGAGCTTATTCTGTAGTTTGGTGATTTTTAATCACCATTGGATCTTTAATCCAACGGTGCTCTGTTTTACAGAGCGTAATCTTTCTTGTTCAGAAAGATTGGGGAAAATATTTTCACATACAGAGCTTATTCTGTAGCTTGGTGATTTTCTTTTTTAATCACCATTGGATTTTTAATCCAACGGTGCTCTGTTTTAAAGAGAGGAATCTTTCTTGTTCAGGAAGATTTGAGGAATATTTCTTCAATTAGAATTTAATTATGTGTTTTGATGATTTATCATCTCCATTGGATCTTTGATCCAACGGCAGAGAACTTTTAATTCTGGCGCCGGCGCTCTCGTGCGGGGCACGTGAGGCACTGCCTCAGAGTTTTTTCTCTTGGCGCTGGCGCCCTCGTGCAAGGCGCGTGAGGCGCTGCCTCAGAATTTTTAATTCTTGGTGCTGGCGCCCTCATGCAAGACACGTGAGGCGCTGCCTCTTTTCAAATTTTGAACAGAGCCTTGCTCTTCTATTATTGGGGGAAACAAATGCCCCCCACCGTTGCGCTCACGTGGCTCACACGTGGGTGCTGCGGTGGCAGCTTTTCTGCCGTTGGATCTTCTTGAAAGTTGGATCAGCTTCCTCTGCCTATAAGTAGGGTCTTTGGCCCTTGAGATGACTGCTGTTCATCTTCTTCTCTTCTCTCTTCTTCTGAGAATTTAATTCTCTTTTTCAGAGCTTAGATCTCTGCCTAAAGAAACTCTTTTAGAGTTAGAACTTTGTCCGAAAAATTTGGTAAGGATTATGCTCGAACCCTTTAAACAGAGCTTTACTTTTACTCTTCTTAGATCACAGATCTTAAAAATGTTTTTTTAGGGTTTCTTAACCCGTTAAATGAAAACAAAGCTTTGCTCTTCTTAGATCATAGATCTAAAAAATCTATTTTAGGGTTTCTTAACCTGTTAATGAAGAACTCTTATAGTTTCTAGGATTTGTATTTCAGATCTTTAAAGATCTTCGGGTTTTACCTTGTACCATCGCTTTTACAGAGCATGGCTCTTTTAGAAATTTCTGGGGAATTTTTATTCCCCTCATAATTACATTCGACAGATATGATTTCTGTCTGCAGAGCACTGCTCTCGAGAGAGTTTAACTCCTTGGCCCAATGATTTTCTTATTAAATGAGAATCCTTTTAGGATTCCCTCCTTAATGAGTGACTGTCTCATCAATGATGAGCCATCACTTTGATTTTGTGGGTCCTCCTTGTTCCCTTTCTCCTGCATTGCAGTGTGGCACAATTTTAAAGTACCAAGTGTCAGAATTCAGATTATAGCATTGGCAACTAACCCTCGCCTTTTTTTGGTGTAGGTACCATGGCTTTCGATTCTTCCTTTCCTTTTGTTCGTTCAGAGAGCGCCTTCGCTGACGCGCCCGTGGATCGGGAAGTCTTCGCGCTCATTAAAGATCACGACCCAGAGCAGAAATCTCTTCACCTATGGGGGTCATGGTACAATTAGATTATCCAGGGTCTGCGCAGTTTTTCTTGTGCAGTACCCTCAGAGCCCATTTCAGCAATTCACTACGCCGACTCGCCTCAAGTGAATTACGCTGTAGAAGAGGTTAACTGGACCTCGGAGGGTCGTCTTCAGCCTTCTATGGCTTCAATACCCGTATAGCCTCCAATGGCTTTGGATATCTTGGGGCGACGCATATGTCAAGGTGAGTCGCGCCCTTGGGGACAAGTATATATGATTGGTTTGACTCCTCGCCATTTAGCCGGATACCTGCAGTGAGCTTGATACATCCTGTCGGCCAAGAAGTCGCTGTTGCTGAAGCTCGAGTTGTATCCTGCAATTTATGCGTCGCTTTTTCAATATCCCGCGCCGCATGTATGGTGGGTCAAAGCTGTCCTGGAGCAATGGAACATCCCAACTCACACCTTTCTTCTATCGGATCGGGAAGTTTCAATTTCCTTGGAGGAGTTCGCGGAGATCTCCGGCTTACCCGTCAGAGGGGAAACATTACGAGGAGATATTACCCCCAACGAGTACATCTTTGCCACCAAATTGGTAGTGATGGGCCTTACCCCGGAGAATGCCGTTCAACATCGATTCCCAAGCCTAATTAAGGTGTTGAACATTTACGAGAGTCCATTTCTAAAGTCTGGAGGGCATGGAGTTAGCTTCACAGACTTTATCGCTCGCTTTCTTCGCCCAGAAGTCTTGTCAAAACAAGCCGCGAAATTCGCTAAGCTTGATGACCCGTTCGGTTTCGGTTTGGATAACCAGCCGACGACGGAAGCAGATTTAAGAAGCTTCTTCATTCCAGACACCCCGGTCATCCCTTTTGCAGAGCTCGCCGCTTCAGACGTCGATGAAGAGACGTTCTTCCTAGAGTTAATTGGCTTGTGGTTGAACTGGTTCGTTCTTCTGATGCACCCTCGCTATATGAGGCCGTCAGTCTTTTACCCAGCCCACCGCATAGTTTCGGGGACACGTGTGGCCGTTGGGATTGCGGGGCTGTCTTATCTATACCACGGCCTGAGCTTAGCAGCGGATACTACTCAACCTGGGGTAAAACCTGTACATCTTTCGTTGCACTACTTTACGTCCTGGGTTGAGATGCACGTGCTTGGTGCTTTCGGAGTCTACAAACGGCCCCGTTTCTATGACAGTTATAACTTTCCTCGAATCATGTTCCTAGTTGACGCTTCCGCATTAGATCCGTCGCAGCGAAAGGTTCGACGTCTAGTCCTTCGCCCGCGTATGGTTGGGGATAGTATGACTTTTGTCGACAGAGTCTTAACTATCGGCAAGGAATCTACCAAAGCAGTGCAACCGCTGCGTGATACTTTCAAAGACGGGGCTCCTACGTTGAAGGCTCGGGAGATCCTGCACTTATATTCGATCAGGCCAGGCTTTCTAGTGTTCAGGCAAGGCGCCTCGGCATTGTTCATGAGGTATAACCCGTACCGTTTTGCTCAACAGTCTGGTTATGATCAGGGTATCCCGCTCGAGGCTTTCTTAGCCGAGCCGGTTGCTACGGAAGAGGGTATCCGCAGCGCGATGCACCACTTTATGCGGCTAAACATGGGGTCTAGATTTCTCATCAGCGAGCCAAGCTATGTGCCGAAAACTTCGAATGCCTACATGGCGTGGTATCAGCATGCGAAAGGTGCTGTTATCAGGAAAGAGAGGCGGCTATTACTTGATCATAAGGATGCTGTCCCAACTGGTAATCCAACAGTTCTTTTGAAGCGACGGACCACTGTTCGTCCTTCCTTAAGAGAAGATGCTGCGGTTGTGGTCCTACGCGCCTTCCCTAAGAAGCCTCCATCCCGTGTTCCTGTAGAAACGGTAGCTGTAGTGTCCCCAGAGTCTAGCGTTGGTGTGGAAATCGGGACCCGCCGCCCAAAAATGCCCGTTAAGCGCAAGCTCTTGTCATCGGCCGCTGGTGCTCGCTCGCAAAAGAAGAAGAAGTCGCTGTTTTCTGCCGACGTCATATTTGGCTAGGAACCACATGCTCCCTACAGCGAGGGCTTGTGCGAATACGGTACCAACGAGGGTTTGTTCGACACGCCTGTGACCGACACTGATCTTCAGGCTGCCCTCGCAGCTTCCGAGCGACTGGCTCGCGAGGAAGCGGCGTTGATCACCATCGCGAAGTCAGGTATACTTTAGATGTATTCTTCCACGTCTATCCCTTTTTTCTTTATTATGTTTGTATTGACGCTTTCTTCTTCAACAGGTATTTCTGCCGAAGAGGCTCTCGCGGCTTCCCTCAGGACATTCGAGGAGAAAGAAAGGCTCCGCGCTTCTTTGGGTATTGGTATGAGTCGCTTCATTACACCCTTATTCTTTTTATTCATGCTCTGACCCTCTCCTTTACTTTATTGCAGGGACCACCTTGACTCAGGTTATTCCAAGTGCAGTGCCGATCCCAAGAAACGATGCGGCAAAACTTCCAGAGCTAGCTGTTGTGGCCCCAGCTCTCCCAATGTCACCGCAGGAGGCTTTGCTAAAGCAGCCGATGATGGACGCCGTAACGGCTCCAGAGACAGAGCTTGGTTCGGACGACAACATCCTCTTGTCAGAGTTCTTGAGGAGATTATTTCTCACTGCTCAGACCGAAAGGAAGCGTAGAAAGCATGTGGCGAGGGAACGCGATGCCGGTTTGGCCGTAGGTGCAGTCTCAAGCAGCATTCCGCTTGCTGATACTCCTTCGGCGGATGCTCCCTCTGCCTTGTCTACCGCCCGTAGACAGGTTGCACACGCGGCTCGGGAAGAAACTGAAAAGCTTCTCCAAGGTAACGTAACGCCGAGTCTTTTACTAGAACTTGATCTTCGGATTTTGACATATGCATTTTTTGCAGGGCCCGG
The DNA here is from genome assembly GCA_030015575.1 of Agapanthus africanus. Classification (NCBI taxonomy): domain Eukaryota; kingdom Viridiplantae; phylum Streptophyta; class Magnoliopsida; order Asparagales; family Amaryllidaceae; genus Agapanthus; species Agapanthus africanus. Next base: position 385,899,197 of record CM057349.1, on the reverse strand, counting down.
TCTTGGCGATGGGATGACAGGTGAAACTCTAGCGGTTACAGTGCCCGAAGTTGCTACCCTTTCTCTGGAATCTGGGACTGTCCAGACCGCTGCCCTTTCTCCCTGTGGTTCCTTGGTATCGGCGGGCGTCGCAAGCATCACGACGGCCCTCGTTGAGTCAGGGGATGAAGCTATGGGCACGGAATCTACTCCTCCGAGAGAGAGCGAAGAAGTCGTTACACCCGGTGACGCCTCCGTCATGGTTTCGGTCCATGATTTATCAAGTAGTCGCTGGGTCGCTATTTTCAAGTTTTTCAATCCTGTTCAGCCCTTCTAATGATATTTTGTTTGTCTTGAGTATAGGTGCGTTGAACCCTGAGGCTGTGCCGTCTGAAGAAGTGTCGCCGGTCGCCGCTCCCCGCTCTGATGGTCGTTGTCCCCTCTCTTTCTTCCGTGTCCTCTCAAATATTGGAAGGTATGGGTTTGCGACTTATCTGTTTTACTTTGGGTACCATCCTCCTTGTATTGACAGTATATTGTCGCAACTCTGCAGGAGTCATTTTCGACCATCTATACCAGGTGTTGAACCCGCATTTCTCCTTCCAGTCGGAAGTCATTCCGCCTCCTGGTATTGGTTAGTATATTCTTCAACTGACGTCTCTTCTTTTCTTTTAGACATGTTGTTGCTAATTCTTCTTCATATTGGATATAGCGTTACGGGTCGAGGGAAGGGGTGAAAAACAATCGTGTCTCCGACGCTCCCCATCCTGTTGCCTGTCACAGCTGGTATAATAAACTTCATCGATCATATGTTTCCTTCATTTCCTGAGTCGGCATTGACCGTAATTCATTTTGCAGCAATTGCACTGGCTCCCGTTCCCTTCGAGTCCCACATTCCGATGCCCACAGGGCCCTTTGCCAAACGCATATCTTCCAGGGGCGCCGCAAACAGCTGTCGAATGTTGAGCGAATTCGTCGAAGATCTTGACGCCGAGGCCCTTACATCAGCCGTAGATTTTGCTGTCGAAGTTAACCCAATACTAGCGATACTTGTGAACTTCCATGATGAAGATCATGTCGGCTCTTGGGTTGATTACTGCAGAAAGATTGAGGCTTGCTCGTACGAGATTGAGCTCCAGCGTCCAGCTCCTGAAGTATTAAATTCGAACTCTCAGTGGGCTGCTTGGATCGAGCGTAGTGTTCCTTTCATTCGCCATTTTGAACAAGAGATGACCTTGAGACGAAAGGAACATGAGGTGGCTTCCAGCAGATCCGTCCGACTGTGCGCCCAGATTGAAGCGAATGCTGTACAGCTAAAAGCTATTTTTGACAGTCTCCAGAGATGTATTTCGGATGGGTTGACGCTGAGGCGGACGCTTGACTTCGCCGAGCAGGTCATGCAAGACTGTGAAGCTGCCATGCTAGAAGCCGATGGGAAGCTTTCGTCCTGTTTACGGCAACGGGCTCAAGTGGAAGCGGAGTTGGCCGCGGCGGCTGATCACGAGAAAGGATTGAGACGAACGCACGAGCAGCTTGCTGATTTGTTGAAGACGCCTCCTCCTCAATAACTGTCTTTGTACCCTCCTTTTTTTTTACTGTAAACTTGCAGTTTATGAATAACATGTTTTCATTTTGATTCCTTTGTGAAATGTATCTTGTATTCACTTGAATTCATGAATAAAAGACATACTTCATTTTATATGGGCGTGTTCCCTTAGCAAATGCATCTTATAGATAGTCTATCTTGATCTCCTTGCAGGGCAGCGATGGCTTAGAAGACAGGTTCAGATCTGCCGCCTAAGACTTTTCAACTTTACGAGCCGTGAGTGTCTCAAAAAGACTTTTCTCCCTACGAGTCGAGAGGATCCCGTATGTATCTTTTCTCCTTAGGAGTTGTGAGGACTCCTAAGTGTGTTTTCTCTTGAGAGTCATAAGGATCTCACAGGAGAATTTTTCCCGTTTACAAGCCTAGAGGACTCATAAGTGGTTGTTTCCCTCGTTTTCGAGATTCGACTTTGGAGAGTGTGGCCCGTGAATAGTATGCAATAGTCCATCTTGGACCGACTTGCAGGGCCCCAATGCTTAGGAAACAGGTCCTTATCCCTATTTCCTAAGGCTTTTCCCTACGAGTCGAGACAAATCGAGAAGTTCTTACAAGGGTGTCCTAACGTCACAGCTAACTCCTGCTAATAGAAGTCTGTTAAGGTCTGTGGTACTAGGGTTTTTTACCCATCGCACCGTCGCGTTGGCCAATATATTCCCCGATATGCAATCTTGCTGTTCGGGTAGCCTCGCGACTGTCGTGTCTCTGATCCCTTCGGGGGCTGGACAAGACGTCTTCAATAATCTTCCAGGTAATATTACCGTCGAAAGAGCAACCGTTAGGGATATTCCATGTCGCTTTTTACTTCAGGTTAGGCTCAGTTTAGGAGCCCCGATGAGTCATGACCACTCCGCGCTGGAGCGGGATGATCTCCGATGGTCTTTCAGGTCTCATTTGAGTTGCCGCCAAGACCCTGAAACTAGGGATCTTCCTTTGCTTCGTTTGTTGACATTGCGTCTGCAATATTATGACAAATGTCGAGGTTGTCTCTGGGTTGTCTGTGAACCGTCGATATTTGGAACTAGGAGATTTTGCCATGGCTCCGTTTGTTGATGTCGCCCCTGTATCCTTCTGGAGGGAGGAAGAACGCTGTTGGTTGATCTCTAGGCTGTGGATGCCGCTATCGAGACTTGGAACTAGGGACTTTGCCATGGTTCTATGGTAGTCTCTAGGTTTTCTGTGAACCGTCGAGATCTGTAATTAGAAGACTTTGCCGTGGCTCTAAGGTAGTCTTTAGGTTGTTTGTGAACCGTCGAGATTTGGAACTAGGAGACTTTGTCGTGGCTCCGTTTTGCTGATGTCGTATCTGCTTCTGGTTGGAATGAGAAGAACGATGTTGTTGATTTCTAGGCTGTAGATATAGCCATTGAGACCTGGTTTCCCTTTGACGGAGCCTGGTGGGACAATATGGTTCCCTTTTCGTTTGTGCCCATGAATTGTATACAGGGGTCAATGTGATCTCACCTGCAGGGCAGAAATTTCATTTCATTTTTTTTATTTCTTTCCACGATGCTCTATCATTTCAGCTTTTTATATCGCGAAAGTCGCGATTACCCAATCATTTCGGCTATTTTTTCGCAGTGCCCAATCATTTCGGCTATTTTTCTTTTTCTTTACTCGCTGCTTTTTATTGCGAGTTGCCCAATCATTTAGGCTATTTTTGTATGCATATATTTTACTTGCTGATTTTTGTTGCAAGTTGCCATATCATTTCGGCTATTTCATATGCATTTTTGGCTCGCTGATTTTTTGCTGCGAGTATGGAACTCAAGACCTGATACCAATCTTAGCATCAGCATCGCTGCGACTGGAATATTTCCAGGAGCGAATCATCATTTGCCGTGAAAGAACTTGGAATTTGATACCGATTTAGGCATTAGCATCGCTACCACTGAGACATTGCCAGGAGCGAATCATCATTTGCCTTTGTCGGTTCGAACAAAGGTGGCTTAGCAAACAGGGTTAGGATCCTGTCGACTAAGGCTTTTGACTTCATGAGCCGTAAGGGTCTCATAAAGATGTTTCTCCCTACGAGTCGTGAGGATCTCGTAGGTGTGTTTTCTCCTTAGGACTCGTGAGGATTCCGAAATGCATGTTCTCTTATAAGTCGTAAGGATCTTACAAGAGTGTTTTTTCCTTATAAGTCGAGAGGACTTACAAGTGTCGTTCGCCAAATGGGGAAATTTCGCGTTATTGGTGGAACTCAGTGGGGGAAACGTTTATTTGTGCCCGTGGATTGTATACAAGGGCCGATATTGAACCGTTTGTAGGGCAACTTGGGGAGTGCGATGGCTTAAGAACAGGTTCAGATCCCTGTAGCTTAAGGCTTTTTGAATCCTACGAGCCATAAGGGTCTCATGGGGGGAATTCTCCTTACGAGTCAGGAGGATCTCGTAAGTGCAATTTCTCTTTAGGAATCGTGGGGATCCCTAAGTGTGTTGCTCCCTTGTGAGTCATAAGGATCTCACGCAAGTATTTTCTCCTCACAAGGTTGAGAGGACCTTGCAGGTGTCTTTATTTTAACGAGATTGCGCCCTTTCGGGTTTTCACAAACTCGCAGGCTGCTGTTTTTACTCACGGCGCCCTTTCGGGTTTTCATCTATGCCCATTTCGCTTGTGGACGTACCCTTTTTTTGGCGAGAAAACTCTCGAGAATAGTTTCGCTGCATGAACCGATGTCCTTTGGACGATGCTGGTTCGATGGGCCCAATTATGTCATTCCTCACATATCGAACGGCCAGCTAGCCACCGTTGGGTGTAGCGGTTTTGGATGCTGGTGGATGAAATCCCCGTGAATCTGGCATGAGTGGCACTGCTTCGCATATTCGAGGCAGTCCTGAATCATCATGGGCCAGTAGTAGCCCATCCTTTTGATCTTTAGTTTCATCTTCGGCCCGGCTTGATGAGAACCGCAGAGTCCATCGTGAGTTTCTTGGACGACCTTCTTTGCTTCTTCCGGTCCTAGGCATCTTAGCCATAGAGAGTCGAACGATCTCTTATACAGCGTGTCATTGACGAAGGCGAAGGACAGAGCTCGTTTCATGAGCTGATGTCTTGAGGATGTATCTTCAGGTGTTCAACGGGATTTGAAGTAGTCTATAAAGACTTCCCTTCAATCCTTAGCCTTTTCCTGGTCTTTTATTTGTAAGGCATTTTTCTTGGTTGCTTCCTTTTCTTCAGACGATTCCGGAGATGGTGATTTTATCCCGAGCGAGGTGCTAGACTCTCATGCAGATTTCTTTTAGTACCCTCACATTTAGGAGATTGACAGAAGACCCGTTGTCAACTAGAATCTTCCCTATCTTGATGTCATGGCAGTATCCGGTTACATACAGGGGACGGTTGTGCTCGCACGTCCCGAGGAGGAGGTCTTCATCGCCGAAAGAGACGTCAGCAGTGTGCACTTCTTCCAGCTCATCCTTCATCTTTTCTTCAGCAAGGAAAGCTTGAAACTATTCGGGCTCTTATAGTGCCTTGATTAAAGAATCTCTCGCCTCTTTAGATAGCAGAAAGGTATCGAGAATGCTTAGCTGCGAGGGTATCTTCCTCAGGTGTGCTAGAACGTTGTAATCCACCTTGTTTTTCTTGTGCGGGTCTTTGGCTGCAAGCTCTTCGACGACTCGGTCATTGAGGGCGATATCTTCAGGGACCTTTTCTTCCTTTTATCTTTTTTGTTCGATCCCTTGTTTGTGTGTCCGAGATTCTTTTCGGGTAACGTGCGATTGCGTAGCTGAATGTTCTTGCAGGTCTTTATCTCTTCTGTTTCGGAGATGGATTCCTTGAAGAGAGGGTCGAGAGCTATTTCTTCATCAGAATCACCCCCGAAGATGAGGACTTGCGATCCCCCAGAATCAACCATGTGACAGTTGCCGGGAGTTCCTTTACACTCATCTGTCGTGCTTCTCTGTTCCCGAAGAGCCTTGCGCTTCAATCGCTTGACGTGTTGTCGGTAGGCAACATTTCCCTGCCACCAGTTTTTAAAGGCGTTGCACCCTTCGGTAGGGTGCGCCATCCTTTGATGATATAACCAGCAGTGAGGATGCACATCTGCTTCGTCAAGGCGTATACTGCCAGGAGTATTTCCTTTGGGAGATGGCAGCTTCAGTCCCATTGACAGGACTTTAACGAACCATTTCCTTGCCTTAAGCCTGCTTTTGTTTGCCGCGGGTGTGCTTCAATCTGGTTAGAGTGCTTCAACCCTTTCATCCAGTCGCCGACGTCTGGCTTTTTCGAATATGGCGATTTCGCGCTCTCGGTCAGCTTTGCTCTTTTGACGGGCTTCGTTCAGTAGCATGTCGATCATCTCATCTAACGGTTCTAAGAGTTCTGGTTCTGCCCCCAGCTCTTTTATGCCGTTTTCTAACGCCGAGTGAGCTTCTTCGTTAGTTAACACCGAATGAGAGATCATGTGGCAACTTGCCACATAATTCTCAGATTCTTCTAACGAGTCATCTCCGTCGTTATTGTCATTATCTCCGCTCTCAAGGATATCATTGAGAAATTCTTGGATTGTGCCTGGGGTTCACGCCTTTTGGTTGTATTCCTCCAGCGCGTCAATATGTTTTTGCAGGTCCGTGCGCTTATCATCAGGCTTCACAGGCTTTTTGGTCTTCTTCTTCTTCTTTGAAGACTTTGACGGCTGGGCATGGGCGTTTTGACTATCGCTACCAATTCTTGGTGTCGGGCGCGGCTTTAGCATTTTCTCAATGACCTCCGGCTGGGCATGGGCGTTTTGACTATCGCTACCAATTCTTGGTGTCGGGCGCGGCTTTAGCATTTTCTCAATGACCTCGGGTTCCAGCGGACTTTTCCACCTGATCGCCGGGCATGTTTGGAGATCCTTCAGCATTCTTTTCGTTTTGGCTGAAAGAGCGACCTCTCATGGAGCTTCTTCTACAAAAGAGCACGATGTCCCTGGTGTGTCTACCTTTTTAAGAGCGTGCGGCTGGGGCGGGCTTACTTTCCAATTCTCGGACAGCGCGAATTTGCCCTGTTGGTATTGGTCTTCAATCCAGCCTTTGAAGACGCAGCAATCTTCGATTGGATGGCCTACTACTTGGTGATAGGGGCAATAATTAGGATTGTTGACATCACCGGGATTCAATGGACATCTCGGATCCGGCAGATTGATGAGCCTGTTGTGTATCGCCAGTTCAAACAGTCTCTTTGTTTTCTCCCGTGGAAACGAGTAAGGACGTCTTAACTTTTCGTTGAGGAATTGCTATCTCTCGCTTTGGTAATCAGCTGGTTTTGGACCAGTCGGCTGTTGCTGAGCATTAGCGACGAAGGTCGCTTTCCCTTTCCCCTTTTCACTTCGCGGCTCCGACTTCGAAGAGGAAGGCCTGTGGCCTATCTGGTCCATTTGGGCCAGCTTGTCAATCAAGGCCTAGAAAGTAGTCAGCTTGAAGAACATCATGAATTGAGATATGGTCGCCTGCGGATCGAGGGTTCCTACAAACATGCCCACTGCATATTGAACCCAGGTTTCGCATGGCTTCACCCTGGCATTGATCAATGGCGTGATTGGGGTACGTTCTCTAGCGTTGGCGAAACGCTGGGTGAATAGCAGTTCCATCTCCATAAAAGTTTTGACGGAGTCTTTGGGAAGCTTTGAATACCATTCGAACGCTGTCTCCGACAAGCTGCCGACGAATTGGCGAAGCAGTAGCTTATCGTCACCTCCAGTGTTACTGCACAGAGCCTGGAACTGAGAGACATGTTGATGAGGATTGCCCGTCCCCTTGTACATGTGGAATTTAGGGATCGTATATCCCGGCGGGTACTTTATCTGATCGTACCATCCTGGATATGGTCGCCCAGTTCTGACGACTTGGCCAGTTGCTTCATTTGCCTGATGAGCTCGTATCTGTTGAGCTATATAATCATCGAGTGTAGCTTTCGAGATTGTTTCTTTCTTAGCCGCTGAAAAGGCCGGAGGAGGGTTGGATGACTCTCCTTTGTCATCTTCAATTATTACTGGAGGATCCTCGGCTGGAGGGTCCAGCTGGATTATCATGCCGACCATGTCTTGGAATAGTAGCGCCATTTGTTTTATGTTGGCCGCTTGTTCTGTGGCCTCTTTGTCTTTCTTCTCGAGCATTCTTCGGAGGAATTCGGCATCAGTTTCCTGTTCTTGACGCTGTTCCGACGATATTTCCGGGCTTTCTTTTGGCCCAGTGAGTGTGGCCATCTTCGTTAGCATCTCTTGGATCTTTTGCTGTTGTTGCTCCTGGGCCTTTGTTACTGATCGGGTGAGCGGTCGGTGACCCATAGAAGCACGACTTTTCTCTTTTCCGGAAGCCATATAAACAGTATGCACTACCATGCCCCCAGACTTGGGGCGTTTGAATTCAATGCCCTTGTGGTTCATTGCAGACGCGAAGATCTTCTCCAGCTTTCTCCTTTTGTGAGCGGTCGAAGTTGAGAGGGCCGTTGTAGCGGGCACCCAAGTATACGACAGCTTCTGTGGCATGACAGGGTGGTCCTTCTCTTTCCGAACCTTCATTTTCTTTGGTTGGCTGGAGTAGTCTTGGTTAATCACAGAGTCTTGGAGCCTTCGCCAGACCCTATGGATTTTAGAGGACAGCCGCTGAGGGGGTTGTCCCGGCTTTGTCTTTGTGATCTTTTTAGCAGGCGGAGGGGACTTTTTCAGCGCGGCAGTCGGCGAATTCCTGCGCACCCTGTTAAGTGGTTCAAAGCTGTCCCCAGTTGGAACAGCATCATCAATTTCCACCATCGGAGCTGGTGGAGTTAATCCAGAGGGGGAACTGCCCCCAGGCTTCCTCACTCGGCGCCAGTGGCGATGTCGAGCATGCCTTGCAGACGGTATTGGCTCAGCTGTGGGGGTAGCTTCATCATGCCCCCTGCTCTGGTGAAGGGTTGCCGCCGGTGCCAGCCTCTTGAAAACTAATGTCCGCTGAGAAGAAGCACCCAACCTGTCGAAGGTTGACCCTTGGGCAGGGGAAGCAACTTTGGTGATCTCGCCCGAAACGGGAGTTGGAGTGGACAGTCTAGCGAAGACCGATCCTTTAGCAGGAGAAGCCTCTTTGATGATTTCGTTTGCTTGAATAGGGATGACTATCCGTTTCGGGATAACCCCCTCAGGTATCGCGGGCTTCTTCACGGGCCCATTGGAGTTTTGGCCTAGTCTGTTAAAGACTGAGGCGCTGGATTTGGATGACCCGTTGAGAGGGGCCGCGGTAGTTGCAAGCCGATCAAAGACCGACTCCTTCGGAGTTTCTTGCGATGGCAGTTGGGCGTTAAAGCTCATTGGTGGGAGCATGGTCCCAAAGAATAGCCCAGTGGTGGTTTGCATCACCTGTTCTACTAGAATTGCAAAAATGAAGGCCGCTTGAGGCCCGTAAGTCACTCCTCCGGTAAGGACGGAGTGGGAGCCGTTGCAGTCGGTGCAGTTGAAAGCCATTGATCTTCTATTTTCTGCACGGAGCAAGACTCCTAATCTTAGTACCTCGAATCCAGGGGCAATCATAGCGAACCGCGATTCATTCGCGAACACGACACACGAAGTGTGGAGTGGAAAGAGGAAAAGGTCCCACCGGGCGTGCCAGAATCTGTTCTCTACCGAAAGACATGACCGGGATGTTGGGACGTCCGGCCTGAATTTTGGGGGCAGATGCTATTTGGTGCTATCCGTCCACCTCTCCGAAGATGCCAAGTTGATTTATGACACCATGTATTGAAGGTTTAAACGGATGCGGCCGATGTAGCAGATTTCGTCAGATTCCACCTCGTTGAGGGGTTTTTGATTGTGGGGACGCTCTTCCCTGCAGGCGCAAGCCCCTGCAGTTAATTATGCTACCACATCGCGGTAATCACTTTCTACTTCTCTAGATGGTCACTTCGTGTCGTGTGTGTTTATTTTGTTTTTGGTTGCCCGTGGATTGTATACGGAGACTAATTTATGTTGTCGCCCGTAGGGCATGGATTAGTCCAAATCCGCATTTTCTTAGATTTGGGTTTGGGTTGGTTTAAGGATCGTTAATCTTATTTGAGACTAAGATCAATTTAAACGTTTGTTAATGATACGTTAGTCTAATTTTAGACTAAGATCTACTTAACAGGATCATTTAGATCCAACAAAAGAGCATTTGGGCTCTATTGTTTTAGTTTAGGGAAATTGCGGTCCATAAGTTTAAGGACATCATAGTCCACGGAGTTTAAGGACATCATAGCCCATAAAGTTTAAGGACATCATAGTCCAGTTTAAAGACGTCATAGTCTATGTGGTTTTGGTTCGATCGTTTTGGGGATGCGCCAAAAGTTATTGGTTATTGGGACCCTCCATCTCTCTGAAGACGTTGAAGAATTACAACAACATATATCAGAGGTATGAAGAGATGTACCCTTGAACCAATGTTGGTTGGGAGTTTTGTAGTCATGTTTGAGACTAAGACCAATTAGGGAAATTATGAGCACATGGGCTCGGTTGGTCTGAGCTTGGGACTTATGGCCAACTTGGGCTCAGCCCACTCAGTTTAAATAAAATGTTGAACATTTATTTGGGCGTTGAACGTTTTTTTGGGCTTAGCCTCTTTTGTTCAATAATGCCGAGCATTAATTTGAGTGTTGAGCACTCCTTATGGCTCTGCGGCTTTATTTAAAGAACAATTTATGTTCCCTCAGCGCCATTGGATCTTGGTGATTTTTAATCACCATTGGATCTTTGATCCAATGGTGCTCTGATATATATAGCACAATCTTTCCTGTTTGGAAAGATTTTGAGGAGTATTCCCTCAACAGAATTTAATTCTTTACTTTGGTGATTTTTAATCATCTCCGTTGGATCTTTTGATCCAACGGTGGGGAACATTTAATTCTAGCGCTTGGCGCTCTCGTGCCTTGCGTGTAAGCGCTGCTTCAGAGTCTTTGACTCTTAGCGCTGGTGCACTTGGCGCGAGCGCTCTCGTGCTTTGTACATGAGCACTGCCTCAGAGTCTTTGACTCTTAGCACTGGCGCACTTGGCGCTAGCACTCTCATGCTCTACACATGAGCGCTGCCTCAGAGACTTTGACTCTTAGCGCTGGCGCTCTTGGTGCGATCGCACTCTTTGCACGTAAGCGCTGCCTCAGAGTCTTTGACTCTTGGCGCCAGCACTCTTGGCGCCAGCGCTCTTAGCGCCAGCGCTTTTATGAAGCACTGCTTCATTTCAAATTTCAAAATTTGAACAGAGCTTTGCGCTGATTGGGGAAAACAGGACACGTGAGGCGCTTGGCGCTGAGCGTCGACCACTGAGTGCCAGGCACTACTTGTTGAGCAGCGCCCACTTGAGGGGCACATAGGACGCTTGACGCTGGGCGCCAACCACTGAGTGCTAAGCACTCTTTATTAAGCAGCGCCCACGTGAGAGGCACGTGGGATGCTTGGCGCTGGACGCCAACCACTAAGTGCTAAGCACTCTTTAAGCATCGCCCATGTGAGGGGCACGTGGGTCGCTTGGCGCTGGGCGCCAACCACTGAGTGCTAAGCACTCTTTTTTTTTCCTTTCTTTGTGCATTTTTCTAAAGAGTTCGATTCTTTGTTCTCCCCTAGATCTTCAATCCCCAAGAACAAATTCATCTCCACGAGAATTAAATTCTCATTTGTGGGAGACTTGTCTCATGGATCTCAGATCCAGGGAAAGAACTATGTTCTTTTATGAGGGTTAAACCCTTAGATATGCAGATGAGATGCTCTGATCTCTATTATCTTTATTTAGTTTGAAGAAAGTTCTTCTTCCTTCTTCTCTCTTAAAACTCTTTTTTTGCTTGCTCTTCTTTTTGAACTTGAAGTTTATGGGGGGGGGGCCTCTGTACAAGACTTGAAGTCTTGGGGCCTTTATATAGTGGATACAGGTTTGTTGATTTAGTTAAAGAAATCTCTCATTGAGAGACCCTTAATTAATTTGGGGATTTTATCCACCGTTGGATTTTTGATCCAAAAACTTCTGTTTTACAGAAGATATTTTTCTTGTTTTTAACAATATTGGGAAAATATTTTCCATACAGAGCTTATTCTATAGCTTGGTGATTTTTAATCACCATTGGATCTTTAATCCAACGATACTCTGTTTTACAGAGCGTAATCTTTCTTGTTCAGAAAGATTGGGGAAAATATTTTCCCCTACAGAGCTTATTCTGCAGCTTGGTGATTTTCTTTTTAAATCACCATTGGATTTTTAATCCAATGGTGCTATGTTTTACAGAGAAGAATCTTTCTTGTTCAGGAAGATTTGATGAATATTTTCTCAATCAGAATTTAATTCTGTATTTTGATGATTTATCATATCCGTTGGATTTTTGATCCAATGGCAGAGAACTTTTAGTTCTGGCGCCGGCGCTCTCTTGCGGGGCACGTGAGGCGCTGTTTCAGAGTTTTTAACTCTTGGCGCTGGCGCCCTCGTGCAAGGCGCGTGAGGCACTGCCTCAGAGTTTTTAACTCTTGCACTGGCGCCCTCGTACAAGGCACGTGAGGCGCTGCCTCTTTTCAAATTTTGAACAGAGCCTTGCTCTTCTATTATTGGGGGGAAACACTCTCTTCATGACGTATAATCCGCATTGTTTCGCCCAGCAGTTAGGCTACAATCAGGGCATTTCTCTAGAGGCATTTTTGGTTGAGCCTGCCCTCTCCTTGGAGGTTACTCGCAATGTCATTCACCATTTCATGCTGTTAAACACTGGCTCCCGCTTCATGATCCCGGAGCCCGACTATCTTCTAAGGCCTGTGGGGTCCTTCAAGGGTTGGTGTCGCCATCGGGTCAGCCCTGTCATTGCATAGGAGAGAAGGGTGCTTTTCGAGTGTAGAGCTCCCATTCCGGCTCAGGTCACCACCTCTCCATTGCGGCCACGGTCGGTGGTTCGCCCTCCTCTGAGGGATAGCGGTTCGGTGCTTATCCCTAAGGTCGCAGAAATATAATCAACCCCTCGCACTGCTGGTATGTCGATGCGTACTAGAGCCCAGACAGAAGTTCCTGATAAAGAACCCGCGGTGGTGTCACCAAAGAGTGATACTGAAGGCGAAGTTGGGCAACGCCTCGCTAAAGCACCAAGGGGGAGGAAGCGCTCCTTCGCTAGCATTAGCACAGGCTCCAAGTGGAGAAAGAAATCGTTCGCCGGCCTACTCGACACTTTACTTGAATCCGAGCCCTTTATTCAGGACGAGCCGATATCTATGCAGGAGCCGGACGACGGTCTTCTCTTTCCTGGTTCGTCTGCCGAGGAGGCCGCGCAGTTGGCCGAGGCTTTAAGGCGCTCACGAGATGAGACTGAAAACGTGTGCGCCCTAAAGAAACCCTACCCTCCTGTTGTATTCTACGATGTTGACCTATCATTACGGAGGGTACACATGGGTCCTTTGTTAATGGAAGAAGAACGGGCCCTCAAACAGCCCATCTCGGTTGCTTCTGAAAACGAGCTTGCCTTAAAGACGGGTAGTCATTTATTTGCGCTTGAAGCCCGGTGAGCGTAATTAATCAGAAAAGAACAACGGCTTGAAAAAGCCATACTTCAGGCTTCCTGGCGTATTGGTATGCGTGTTTTTCATGTCTTTCTTTTGGCGAGTAATTTGTATTACTTTTATGCCTTCTTATTTTTGCGAAAACTTTGCAGGGACTTTTGCAGCGGGAGTGGATTTGAGTCTAGATCGAGCCATGGCTGCGGATTCTACGAATATCTCCCGTGACGCACCGACGGGTGTAGAGGAGATTGCTGAAGCTGCTACCCTTGTTGTGGAGTTCCCGGTGGTGGCTTTTGTCCCTTCAGCATCTACTCCTTCGGCAGAGGTGGCCTTGCCATCCATAGGTCCCATGGCAATTTCTAGTGACGCACCGGAAGGTGTAGAATAAGTTGCCAAAACTGCTATCTCTCCAGTTCAGGGTGGACGAAGTATCGAAGGTATTCTTCCACACATACACATTTTGTTTAACGACCTTTCCTTTATCTGAACTTTCCCTTCTTTCAGAATTGCGGGAGCTGGCGGCTTCCATCGTGGATCTTTCCCCAAGGGAAACCTTCCAGCGATTGCTTGACATGGCGGCCCTATAAGCAATACCTCCACGAAGCATAGCACTCTCTTCTGACCAAGGTCGGTATTCTTTTACCCTTTTTGTTTTATATTTTTATAATGATGCTAATATGCCCTTCATTTTAATCCACAGTTCTGGAAGCCGACGACGAAGTCGAGATTCTTGATGGGCCTGGGGATCTCTCAAACCCACATTGCATGACTGTGGGTAAGTGATACTTTATCTTTGGCATCGTTCTGTTTACTCTATATTTGGAAATACAACTGACCGTACATAAATCTTCATAGTTTTGCCAGCCCTGACCCCATTAGAGTCTCGGATCCCCATGCCATCAGGCCATTACGCCCGGCGTGTATCTAAAAGGATGGCAAAATAGAGCGTTTACTCACTGGCGGCTCTTATTGAAGATCTTCGCACTGGTTCCTCTGTCGCGGCCGAAGAATTTGCTGCTGAAACCAACGCTTCCTTGTCTGTTCTCTCTACCTATCATGACGAAGCATTGGTGCGCACCTGGGTTGAGTATTGTCGCCAAGTGGAGGCTTGCCTACATAGGCTTGAGTGCATACGCCTTCCCTCCGACATCTTAACTGTAAAAGCGAGCCTGCGGGGATGGATCGAACTGTGTGCAGCCAATCTCTAGTCATGCGAGAAGAGGCTCAACCGGAAGTTTTCGGAGAGGGAGTTGGTTTCAAACGCTTTGGGGCAACTTCAGGCTCAACTTACTGCCAAGACCACTCGTGCGTACGAAATTTGGCGGGTGCTTCAAGAAACCATTACAGAGGTGGTGGCTCTTAACAAAGTCGTTATTTTTACGCATGAGATGGTTGAAGCCCATAAGGTCGCCGAGAAGGAGCTCAAGAGTCGGTTTGCTTCATACCAGGATCAACAGACCCAAGTAGGGACTCGTCTTGTAGCACTGAAGGAGCTTGAAGCCGAAGTCCAGCGGAAGAATGATGAACTTGCTGGCCTATTGAACCGTCCGCCGACTTAAACATTTTTGTCGCTGTATATTCTTCTTTTTTTGTATTCATTCATAAATAAGAGTATCTTATATTCATTTTGATTCATGAATAAAAGACATATTTCATTTCATACTAGCGCTTTTCTTTCTTTTGCTGTCTTGACTTGGTACAAAGTAGTTTATATACTCATTGCGGAGTTTGTAGTTTATTCACTCATTTCGGAGTCTTTAGTTTATGAACTCATTTCGGAGCTTGCAGTTTATTCACTCATTCCGGAGTCTTTAGTTTATGAACTCATTTCGGAGCTTGCAGTTTATGGATCATTTCGGAGTTTGTTTAGCTTACCTCCCTTGGGCTTGTAGAAAAACTTATCCTAACGTCAAAGATAACCCCTGCTCTTTGCGACAGAGGTCCGTTAGGTTTTATGGTACTAGGGTTTTTGCCCGTCGTACCGTCGCGTTGGCTGATGCATTCCCCGATATGCAGTCTTTACGCTGCTGTTCGAGTAGTCCCGCGACTGTCGTGTCTCTGACCCTTTTGGGGGCTGGACAAGACGTCTTCAAGTAATCTCCTTAGGCAGTTTGACCGTCAGAAGAGCAAGCGCTCGGAATTTTGCCATGTCGCTTTTTACTTGAGGTCAGGCTCAGTTTGGGAGCCCCGATGAGTCATAACCACTATGCACCGGTGTGGGATGATCTCCGATAGTCTTTCGGGTTTTATTTGAGTTGCCGTCAAGACTCTAAAGCTAGGAATTTGGCCTTCGCTTCCTTTGTCGACACTGTGTCTGTTGTAATGAGACGAATGTCGAGATAATCTCTAGGTTGTTTTGTGAACCGTCGAGACTTGAAACTAGAGACTTTGCCATGACTCTGTTTTGTTTTGACCCCGGGGTCGTTTGTTGACGTTGCGTCTGCATTCTGCTGGAGTGAGAAGAAACGCCGTTGTTGACACTATGTCTGCTGTAACGAGACGAGTGTCGAGATGGTATCTAGGTTGTTTGTGAACCATCGAGACTTAGAACTAGGGACTTTGCCATAGCTCCGTTTTGTTTTTGACCCTGGAGTCTTTGTTGACGTCGCGTCTGCATCTTACTGGAGTGAGAAGGAACGCCGTTGTTGACATTGTGTCTGCTGTAACAAGATGAGTGTCGAGGTGGTCTCTAGGTTGTTTGTGAACCATCGAGGCTTGGAACTAGGGACTTTGCCATGGCTCCATTTTGTTTTTGACCCTGGAGTCTTTGTTGACGTCGCGTCTGCATCCTGCTGGAGTGAGAAGGAACGCAGTTGTTGACATTGCGTCTGCTGTAACAAGACGAGTGTCGAGGTGGTCTCTAGGTTGTTTATGAACCGTCGAGGCTTGGATCTAGGGACTTTGCCATGGCTCCGCTTTGTTTTGACCCTAGGGTCGTTTGTTAACGTTGCGTCAGCATCCTGCTTGGAGTGAGAAGAAACGCCATTGTTGACACTGCGTCTGCTGTAAAGAGACGAATATCGAGGTAGTTTTTAGGTTGTTTTGTGAACCGTTAAGACTTGGAGCTAGGAATTTTGCCATGGCTCCATTTTGTTTCGACCCTGGGGTCTTTTGTTGACGTCGTGTCTACATCCTGCTGGAGTGAGAGGGAACGACATTGTTGACATTGCATCTGCATCCTGCTGGAATGAGAAGGTACTCCGGGGTTGTCTTTAGGTTGCATATGAACCGTCAAGACTTGGAGCTAGGAATTTGCCATGGCTCTGCTTTTTTTTGACTCTTGGTCCTTTTATTGACGTTGCGTCTACATCCTGCTGGAGTGAGAAGATGCGTCGAACTGATCTCTAGACTGTGGATGTTGCTATCGAGATCTGGCTCTCCCTTTGACGGACCCTGGCAGGAAAATATGGTTCCCTTTTTGTTTATGCCCATGGATTGTATACATGGGTTGATGTGGACTCATCTGCAGGACAAAAGTTTCATTTTTTTTAATTTCTTTCCGCGATGCTCTATTATTTCATCTTTTTATAATGCGAAAGTCGCGATTGCCCAATCATTTCGGCTTTTTATCGCGGTACCCAATCATTTCGACTATTCTTTTCTTTTTACTCGCTGCTTTTTATTGCGAGTTGCCAAATTATTTTGGTTGTTTTTATATGCATATATTTTGCTCGCTGATTTTTATTGCGAGTCGCCCTATCATTTCGGCTATTTCATATGCATTTTTTGCTCATTGATTTTTGTTACGAGGATGGAACTTGAGATCTAATACTAATCTTGGCCGAAATTGGCAATGGCATATGATGGACCGAAACGTCCCTAAAATAATACTAGACCGAAACGTTCCGAAACCAATGATGGACCGAGACGTCCCTAAACTAATATTGGACCACTATGTCCTTAAACTGGCGTCGTGTCTTGCGGTGGGTCTCCATATCGAGCACCGTATACAATGTACGGGCATAAACAATCCATATCCTTCCCAAGTCCCATATGATGCAGTCCTTCAAAGAATGTCGTGATCCACAGCTGTTAGTGCATTACTTTATGGGTCGCCTAAAAAAGAGGTATGTCTACAAGAAAAACGGGAACGGATGAAAACCCGAAAGGATGTTGTGAGTAAAAACAGCAGGACTACCGGCGAGCTTGTGAAAACCCGAAAGGACGCGAACTCGTTAAAAGGAATGAAAAGATGCGCTTGCAAAGTCCTTACAACTTTATAAGGAGAAAACACCTGCGTGTGATCCTTACGACTCACAAAGGATAAACACAGTTGGGAATCCATACGATCCCTAAGGAGAAAATACACTTACGAGATCCTTACGACTCGTAAGGACAATATACCCTCTATAAGACCCTCACGACTTATAAAATTCAGAAGCCTTAAGTTATAGGGATCTGAACCTGTTCTTAAGCCATCATAACACCACAAATTTATGCCCTACAAGTGGTCCAATATCGACCCTTGTATACAATCCACGGGCGTAAATAAATATATTCTCGACCAAGTCCTACCAAAAACGAGAAATATTGCTCGACAAGGTGAACGATACTTGCAAGTCCTCTCGACTGGCAAGGAGAAAGTATACCTGTAACAGCCTTATGACTTACAAGAGTAATATACACTTAGGAGTCCCCACGACTCCTAAGGAGAAAATACACCCATGAGATCTTCATGACCCATAAGGAGAAATATCTTTATCAAACCCTTACGACTCGTAAAGTCGAAAAAGCATTAGCTAGCAGGAATCTAAACCTGTTACCTAAGCCACCATTTGGCCGAAATTGACAATGGCATATGATGAGTCACTCCTGGTAATATTTCAGTTATAGTGATATTGATGCTGAAGCTGGCATCAGACCCCACGTTTCCGACTCATAGCAAAATTGATGAGCAAGTAAAAACAAAAAAATAGCCGAAATGATAGGCAACTCGTACTAAAAAGCAGCGAGTGAAAACAAAAAATAGCCGAAATGATTGGGCACCGTGAATAAAATTGCCGAAATGATTGGGCAATCGTGACTTTCGCGATATAAAAAGCTGAAAAATAGAGCATCGCGGAAATATAAAAAAATAAAAAAATAAAAAATTACTTCCCTGCAAGTAGGTCCGCAGCGACTCTTGTGTACAATCCATGGCCATAAATGAAAGAAAGGGAATCATATCTTCCCGCCATGCTTCGTCAAAAGAAGAGCCAGGTCTTGACGGTACATCTATAGCCTAGAGACTACCTCAACGTTCCTCCTCATTCCAACAGGGTGCGGACGCAACTGTCAAATAAAATCGGAGTAATAGCATATTCCTAGATCTAGATCTCGATGGCGATACATACATCATAGAGGTCATATGGATGTCTACCTTATTTCAGCGAAGAATTGGTGCGACACCAAAACGAATGCGAAGTGATGGCATGTGCTTAGCTTTGGGTCTTGATGGCAAGCCTAATGACCATTGGATGTCATCCCACCCCAGAAGGGTGCGATTATGACTCATCGGGGCTTCAAATCAAATCTAACCTCAAGTAAAGCGCCACGACAATACCTAATGCTTGATCTTCCGATAGTAATATGGATATTCCAATCTAAGAAGATTACTTGAAGACGTCTTGTCCAGCTTCAGAAGGGATCAGAGACACGACAGACGTATGGCTACTCGAGCCTCAATTCAAGGGATTGAATATCGAGAATACATCATCCAACGCGACGGTACGATGGATTTAACCCAGTACCATAAATCTAACGGACCCCTATCATAAATAGGGGGTTATCAATATTTAACTTTAGGGTGAGTTTTCCTATAAACCTAAAGAAAAGGTAAACTGGACACTCCGAACTGAGTAGATAAACTAATTTTGGCACAAAAAGAAAAGAAAAGTGCAGATATGAAAGGAAAAGATACTTTTCATACTTAAAAAAAAAAGGGATTACACATTGTCTGCTGAAATTGAATACAAAGGAAATAAAAAAGAAACAAAATTCCGGACACGGATTCTCAAACTTATAGGCAAGTTTGAGTAAAGTATCTTTAGCTTCATAGACCATCTTTTTATGCATCCTCTCCCGGATGCAAGATTCGAGATCACTGCTGATATCCTCCATCCTCTGGTACGAGAATATTATTTTTTCTTTTGGAAGACGCGATGCAAGATAGTGATGAGATCATCTCTTCATTTCTTCGAAATCAGGCCCATCAGATATACTGAATGCACCTTGTCTTCAGCGTCATCGAGTGCCTGAAGCGGCATAGCCTCAGCAAGCTTAGGTAGAGCTTCTTAGATCGACCCAATGACAATCTTCAAAAAGGCAAAGTGGCGAGGGAGCAATCGGCCATTGTGATCATGGAAGCGACGCATTACATCATCGCATAGGGCCGCAGTATACTCCTTGCCTTGAAAGCGACCTTGAATGCGAATCTCTTCGTAGGAAATAATCTCCTCGATATTATACAAATGAGCAACCATGGTACATAAAAAGAAACCAGTTGGAAAATTAGCAAGAAGTGCTAGAATCAATAAATCCAAAAGCTAGTGGACCCCATGAAATCAAAGTGGCGGCTCAATAATGATGGAACATGTGCCTATTGTGGGAATCGAAAAGGATTCTCATTAAATAAGCAGATGGAGTTAAACTCTTAATATCCCAAAAGTGGGTCCCTTTTAATAAAATTTCTCAAATCCAGAGGCAGGAATTAAAACCTTGAAAACCCTAAATAGGAAAACACATATATTCAAGAACTTGGGGAGAAAGTTAACGAAATAAAATTCCCAAAATTTCTAATGAAGGAACCTTTCAAAACATCAAATCAGAGCTAAGCTGTGCAAACAAGAAAATAATTGTAGAATGCCCACATTAGGGAACTTGTGGACTGAATAATGGAATTAAATTCCAGAAATTCCCAAAATATTACGATGGACAACAGGGTAAATCCCTGAGAAAAATCAAAGATAAACTTAAAAATGTTTATCGAGTTGAACCCTTGATCAGGACATCAAGATCCATCATCTTCATAAAAAAGCCTTTTTTTAGATCTCCAAGAGATCGGTTCAAGAAAAAGATCCAAGCAGTGTCAAATATGTTAATGGATTTAAAATCCGGAAATATCCCAAATGCAAGAGCAAAGCTCTGTTGAAAAGTCTCTTACCAAGAAAATTTTGGCAGAGTGAGTCTGCAATGCAGAGTTGTTGCAAAAAATTGAAGAACTAAGCTTCACGACTGCGCTAAGCTCTAATGGAGAATAAAATTCTCAAGGAAGAAGAAAAGATGGAGGCGTAGCTATCGCCTAGGGCTTAATGCCTTATTTATAAAGTGATGGGGTCAGTTCAAATTCCCCGTATTCCAAGATGGTTCGGACGACTAAAAGGCTGGACACCGTTGCACTCACGTGCAAGCCACGCGAGAACAACGGAGGGGGGCATTTGTTCCCTCATAAAAAAATAAGGCAGCGCATCACGTTTATAGCACGTGAAGCGTCCGTGTGCAAAGCACATAGATGCCTGTCTCTGATAGAATTAAATCCTATGGCAGTGCCTCACATGTTAGGCACGTGAGCGTCTTAAATCCTTTGGCTACGTCCACGTGCATAGCACGCGAGTGTCAGCGCCCAAAGTTGAAACAGTTTTGCTTCGGGTAGAATTAAATTCTACATGGGAAAATATTTTCCTAAATAAGAAAGAGATTCTCTGTTAAACAGAGAGCCGTTGGGTCAAAGATCCATTGGTAGAATTAAATTCTATTAGGAAAAAATATCTCCCTGATCTATTTAAACAAGAAGGATATTCTCTGTTAAACAGAGAGCCATTGGATCAAATATTCAATGGTGATTAAAAAAAATCATCAAGAGGTAGAATTGAATTCTATATAAGAAAATATTTCCCTAATTTTTCTAAATAAGAAAGATATGCTTTGAACCCTTAGATTAAAAAATCACTCTTTGAATCAAGAGATAGAATTAATTCTATATGGGAAAATATTTTCCTAATCTTGTTAAAAACAATAAAAATATATTCAGTTAAATAGAGAGCCTTGGATCTAAGATCCAATGGTGATTAAAAATAACCACTTGACTATGAAATCAAGTCGAGATCTCCTAAATAAGGGATCCTTTCAACTGATCAACTGTTTTTCCTCACCTATATAAAGGACCTGAGATTTTAAGTTTCACACAGAGAAAACCCTCTATAAACTTCTGTAAAAAAAGAGAGATAGAAACCACAACTGAGAATTTAATTCTCTTTCTGAAGAAAACCTCCTTGTTCTTCTCAAATCCTAGGTAAAGAAAAAAAGCAGAGATCAAAACATCTCCTTTACCTCTCATATATAGAGAGACAAGGGTTTAAACCTTTATAAAGAACTTAGTTCTTTCTCTGGATCTGAGATCCACAAGTCAGATCTCCTATAAGTTGAGAATTTAATTCTCATTAGGAATATCTTGGTCTTCAAACTCAAGATCTAGGGAAAAACTAAACATGAGAAAATAAACATAAAAAAATGGAATTTTCATTCCAGGAATTTAATTCCTCTAAAAATATGGTTTAACCCTTCAAACAACTTAGTTTTCAAAAATCCGATCCCAGATTTTCAAAACAGAGATCTTAGTGATCATTAATGGCTAAAACACCATTAATAGAAATTTTACTTTTCTTCAAGAAAATAAACAGAGATTAAATCTCTAAGGACTCAACGCCTCACGTGATATTCATGTGAGCGCTTAAAAGATTCCATGAAGTTAGCGCCTTATGTGACACTTACGTGAGCGTGCAGAAGGCCTATGAAGACAGCGCCTCACGTGCCACACACATGAGTGCCTATAAGCAAAGATCTGGTGCCTCACATGCCATACACGTGAGTGTCTAAAAAATGTCAAGCAGGAGCGCTTTATGTGATACCCATGTGAGCGCTGTATAAAGTGATTAGCACTAATATGGTAATGTCCAAGTCCAAGCGCCCCACGTGATATCCACATGAGCGTCAACATATGTTTTGAATAATATATATTCACAGGGACCAAGTTCTTAGCATTGATAAGGAAACACCCAAGCCTGAGCACCTCAGGTGACCCCCACGTGAGCGCCAGAACGGAGTTTGGATATTATATCTATAGTCAAAAGACTAAGTGCTTAGCACTGTTGGATGATGAAAAAGCTCAAGACCGAGACTTAATATTGGCTGAGCCCCTGAAACTTCATACCCCTTGAGCCCATATTGCTTATCATAATCGAGCCCATATGCTCACTGTTCCCTTATAAAAATTCAGAAGAAGAAGGAAAAGGAAAATTCCCCACTAATGGAAACATCACGTATGAGCATGAGATCATCAATCCCTTACAAAGAAAACTCAGAGAGGGAAAAGGAAAAAGTTCCCGCTAGTGGAGCATCACGTGCAAGCACGTGATGCATCTGTATGCAGAATAGGCAGCTCCGTTTAATAAGTGGCGACTAAAGCCTCACGTGCAAGCACGTGATCGTCTTTTCACACAAAACGTGCGGGACTCAGTTATAAAACAAACAAAAAAAAACAAAGAGGCTCACTTGTTACCACGTGATGTCTTGCCTCTGTTGGACTCCTGCATGCAAACAAGCCAAATTAATTCTGTGAGGAATCACATGGTACACGTGAGGGTTCCTATGCCTTCTGAACAGATAGAATTAAATTCTAAACAAATGAATCAAAAGCCTTATTTGGAAAATATTTCCTTGGATCTTTCTAAACAAGAAAGATTGCGCTCTGTAAACAGAACGCCGTTGGATTAAAAAATCCAATGGTGATTAAAGATCACCAATCTACAGAAAAATTCTGTATGGGAAAATATCTTCCTAATCTTGTTATGAATAACAAAAGAGATATCTTCTGTAAAACAGAAGTCCTTGGATTAAAAATCCAACGGTGAATAAAATTCACTGATCAATCTAAAAGATCATTTTGGATGATTATAAAATCAATCAACATCTCTCAATGAGAGATTTTCTGAACAAATTGATTCTTTTCTTTCTCCTATAAATAAGAGCAAAGGGACAGAAAAAAGGGATATACAAAAAGAGAGAGAAAAAATCCCTTCGTAAGCCAAAAGAAAAGAGAATTTAATTCTCCAGAGAGAAGAAGATCTCCAAAAGAAACCCTAGGTAAGGAAAGGAACAAAGACAGAACTTCTTACCTCTTCTTCATATTCACAAGAGTTTAACTCTTCTAAAAAGAACTTAGTTCTTCCTCTGGTTGAAGATCTGCAGAAGCAGACCTCTCCACAAGTTGAGAGTTTAGTTCTCATCGGGGAGATCTGTTATGCAGATTCAAAACTTAGGAGGAGAATCGAGTCCAAGGAATTTAATTCTTACAACAGAACATCTAGGAATTTAATTTCTCTAAATAAAACTAGGGTTTAGCCCTACAAAAGAATTTAATTCTCTTTGAACAAGGGACTTGAATGTCTCAAAACTCAAGATCGCCATGCACGTAAAAAGAAGAAGATAAGCACCCAAACATGATCATGTGTTCCCACGTGAGCACCCGTGTTGAACGATAGAAAACAAATGAAATCAGGTTACGTGCTTCCATGTGACCCCTGAACAAGCCTTCAGAAGAAAAATGGGGAATAAGCCAAAGGCAGTTTCTATTTTAGGGCGCCTCACGTGACATCACGTGACCCCTTAAAAGTGCTTAGCACTTTTCAAAAGAGAATAAAACAGAGGCAGCTTTCATTCTTTGGGGACGCCTCACATGATCCCACGTGACCCGATAGTGCTCAGCACTCAGAAAAGAAAAAGGGAACAAATTCAAAGAAGCCGTGCCAAATCTCAGGCGCCTCACATGACCTCACGTAATGTTCAGTGTTTAACACTACTTCAAGCGCCTCACGTGACCCCACGTGAGCGCTTCAAATCTTCAGTGTTTAACGCTGCTTCAAACGCCTCACGTGACCCCACGTGAGCGCCTCAAATCTTTAGTATTTAACACTATTTCAAGCACCTCACGTGACCCCATGTGAGCGCTTCAAATCTTCAGTGTTTAACACTACTTCAAGCGCCTCACGTGACCTCACGTGAGCGCTTCATATCTTTAGTGTTTAACACCACTTCAAGCGCCTCACGTGACCCCCCATGAGCGCTTCAAATCTCAGTGTTTAACACTACTTCAAGCGCCTCACGTGATCCTACATGAGCGCTTCAAATCTTCAGTGTTTAACACTACTTCAATCGCCTCACGTGGGAGCACGTGAGCGCTGAGCATACACTAGTGTTTAATGCTACGAGAGGCTAACCTTAGCCTAAATCAACCATGTCTCCCAAAGTCAACACCCGAGTTCCAATTATACCCAGGTCTTTCAAAATTAATCTCAGATGGCATTCAAAGTAATGTTCATCCCATTCCTTCTCAGTCTGGCATTTAGTTCAAGGGTACATCTCTACACACCTCTGATACATGTCGTTGTAATTCTTCAACGTCATCAAAGAGTGGAGGGTCCCAATAACTAATAACTTTTGGTGCATCCCCAAACGGTTGAACCGAAATCACACAGACTATGACGTCTTTAAACTGGACTATGATGTCCTTAAACTTTACGGACTATGAGGTCCTTAAACTCATGGACTATGACGTCCTTAAACTTATGGACCGCAACGTCCCTAAACCAAACTCTATAGACTATGACGTCTTTAAACTATGGACTATGATATCCTTAAACTTATGGACCGCAACGTCCTAAACTAAACTCTATGGACTATGAGGTCCTTAAACTCATGGACTATGATGTCCTTAAACTTTATGGACTATGAGGTCCTTAAACTCATGGACCATGATGTCCTTAAACTTTATAGACTATGAGGTCTTTAAACTAGAATATGATGTCTTTAAACTGGACTATGAGGTCCTTAAACTCATGGACTATGATGTCCTTAAACTTTACGGACTGTGGGGTCCTTAAACTCATGGACTATGATGTCCTTAAACTTTACGGACTATGAGGTCCTTAAACTATGGACTATGATATCCTTAAACTCTATGGACTATGATGCCCTTAAACTTATGGACCGCAATGTCCCTAAACTAAACTCGATGGACTATGAGGTCCTTAAACTCATGGACTATGATGTCCTTAAACTTTATAGACTGTGAGGTCCGTAAACTCAGAGACTATGATGTCTTTAAACTTTACAGACTATGATGTCTCTAAACTGCCATGGACTATGACGTCCTTAAACCCAATGGACCGCAATGTCCTAAAACTAACTATGGACCGTAATGTCCCTAAACTAAAACAATAGAGCCCAAATGCTCTTTTGTTGGATCTAAATGATTTTTTAAAGTAGATCTTATTTTAAAATTAGACTAACGTATTCTTAACAAACGTTTAAGTTGATCTTAGTCTTAAATGAGATTAACGATCCTTAAACCCAACCCAAACCCAAATCTAAGAAAATACGGATTTGGACTAATCCCTGCCCTACGGGCGACAACATAAATTAGTCTCCATATACAATCCACGGGCAACCAGAAAACAAACCAAACAAACACGACACGAAGTGACCATCTGGAGAAGGAGAAAGTGGTTACCGCGATGCGGTAGCGTAATTAACTGCAGGGGCTTGCGCCTGCAGGGAAGAGCGTCCCCACAATCAAAAACCCTCATAATGAGGGGGAATCTGACGAAGTCTGCCACAACGGTCGCATCCGTCTAAACCTCCGATACATGGTGCCATAAATCAACTTGGCATCTTCGGAGAGGTGGACAGATAAAACCAAATAGTATCTGCCCCCAAATTCAGGCAAGACGTTTGTCTTTCCAGCTTTCGGCCGTGAACACTTACCTTTGTTAATAGATCTTAACAAAATTTAGTGATCCTTAACCATACTTTTAAGTTAATCTTAGTCTCATATAAGACTAATGTATCCTTAGTTAAAATAAATTGAGCCCATATCCTCATATATTTAAGTCGATCTTAATCTAAAACCAGATTAACGGTCCTTAAATAAAATAAAATATCCCCTAAATCGATGGAACATATGAACTATGTTCAAATCCAAATTTAATATACGAATTTAGACTAATCTGCGTCCTACGGACGACAACATAAACTAGTCTCCGTATACAATCCACGGGCAACCATAATAAACAATAAATATAACATGACATGAAGTGATCTACCGGAGCAGGTAAAAGTTGTTATTACAACACGATAACGTAATTAATTGTAGGGGCTTGCGCATGCAGGGAAGAACGTCCCTACAATCGAAAACCCCTCACAAATGAGGGGGGATATGATAAAATCACGTTACAATGGTCGCATCTGTCTAAACCTCCGATATACGGTGTCATAAATCAACTTGACATCATCGGAGAGGTGGACGGATATGTTGCAAATAGCATCTGCCCCCCTAAATTCAGGCTAGACGTCCTCCGCGTCTCATTCCAGTATTCGGAAGTAAAAAGGTCTAAAATAATCAAGTTTTCACTATATCAAGCTTCTGCACAAATTTCGAGGCAGGAGGCAACAAATTGGCCTCCCCAAACAGCTAAAAGGACTTCTAGGTCGGCCAAGTTTGTGCCTCCTGGCCTTGAATTTTGTGCCAAGTTTTCTAGCTTCAAAACATGTCCACTGGCATACTTTCAAAAAAATTTCAGGTGCCGTTTAAAAATCTGGACAGAAACTTGAATGAAACTTGATCCGGCAAAACTTTTGGTGCCGAAACTATAACATTATCTAAAACTAGTTTTAGTGTTTGGTTGGCTCTGATAGCATGTTAGCGTTCCCCAGAGCTCATGGTTAATATGGAAGCGTTTTGCAAACAAAAATTTCTTGCGAGCGCGAGGTTACCGCAGCCTAGAATCCGCTCAATAACTAAACTAGAAACAAAAACATGCAAAGTTGAGAGATTACAATCTTTGATGTGTGTCTACTCAATCGTGGAAGACCCCTCCAAACTCCATAGGCCGTCAGGAACACGCTTGAGAGGCGACCGCCTTTGTCGAAAATGATCCACCTGAGGAAAACCGATCCAAGCTCCAGCTTCACTCCAAAGATCACTTTGAGGAAGCAACTAACATACTGGACTTGCTAGGAATAATATATGAAGGATGTTGGAATTTTACACTAGCATTTTCACTCTCATCTCAAAACTCAAAAGAGCAAATAAGAAGGAGGAAGTGAGGAGAGAGAGTCTCATAACACAAAATGAGCAAAGTGTAGAGAACGAATGAGGGAGGGATACCATTTATTTTCCACCACTAAAAAAATATGACATAACCATTTTAGCATTTTAAAATGAGCCCATCCCTCTCAGCCATGCTTTCACTTTCCACCTCACATGCCACCTAATTACTTGATTTTCCTAAAAGAAAAATCAATAATAAGGTGTCCTCTTTTTAGAAGTATTTTGTATAAATACGGAATACAACCCTGGTATATGTATCGAAATACACATACGCGTATTCGTATAAAAAATACGAATAGCCAAGAGAGAGAAAATGAATAGTGAATATAATACTAGAATATATATATATATATATATATATTAAAAATATATATATGTAAATTATTAAATCAAACTTGATTTAATAATCCGGCTTAGTATTATCAACTGTCAGATTAAAGTTCGTGTAGCCAGTACATGTATTTAATCGGACCCCTGCACGTATCAACGTACGGCCTCTACATCATAATGCCTAAACCGGAAAACCCCTCTGTGTGGGACTCTAAAGACTCGACAATACTCTGGCAGTGAGTTACTGGATAAATCCATAACCATAAGCACGTCAGCGATACTAGCTATACGTAACGGCTACCTAGGTATATGCCGAAAAGGGAGGTTGACAATCAAGTCCGTCCATACCTTACTGAGCCTGAATATGATAATTTTCGTACAGTTCGGTCTCTTCATCAAAGCGTATCGCATACTGAGTGTAGGGGTAGAGAACGTCAGACCCCTAATAACCCGATAAGTCGTGCCAGTGTCAAGCTCATCACCCACCGAGAAACTACCGATCTCCTATCAGTAAATCTTATCCATCCTGGTCAGAGATTTATAGTGATAGCTAACCGAACACTGCGCGATATCGACTCCCTATACCGGGAGAGGCAAATTCTTTCCGATCGCTTACTGCCTCCATATGGCTCGGGACTGTACCCAACTAAAAGCTGTTTGCACAATTCCTTTGAGCCATGGTAGGGTAATGGTGTCACACCTCGCTTCTTAAAATACGGAAATACGATAGTGACTATGCCAGCCATACACTTACGGTCAAGGAAAGATCCTGTCATAGTCACACTTTGTCTTCTAACAGTACATGGTAAGCAGTAATCTAACACAAATAACGAGATATACGGTCACTAAGTCTACCACATTTAAACTAATTAGAGTTCAATGGATACAAGAAAAAGAGATAACTAATCAGATAGTGGTAAAGGAAAGATAGCACTGACGTCGCTGATCTAGATCTCCGCAATATCCTCGAAATAAAGTAGGCCATGATCTGAGCTAAGTCTACTTCTCACTCTGAGTATGCACACTCAGGTCGTTAGGGTGACACAATATAGCAATATATATAATACGTGCATTAATGATAAACATGGAGTAGCAAGTATAGGGTAATAACATGAGCAGGAAATAACAGGTACTGGTAACAGTAAAGCATGTGTATCAGTTCAGTAATTAATGTAATGTCTATGTCACTAAACTTATCAGTTTCTAAGTTTCAAGGTCCATGTCACTAAACCTATCATCAGTCCGAGTGTAAGAGCCAACCACCGTAGGAGTATTCTCAAACCCAAGGCACTAAACACCTATCCAGGGGCTTGGAAACACGGGTCTGAATCATGATCAGTAAGAGTTAGTAACATGATGAGTAACAATATCACGAAATCACAAAATCAAGAAATATACAAGTAAAGGGACTCCTGAGATTCCGTTGATTCTCACACTCAAAATATTCCACACCCCACAGTCTACATTAAGTATCGACCACGAATCTAAGTACTAGTCTCTCCATGACAAGTTTACGCGAGAATTGGAGACATGGTCTCCATCAAGCATGTCTTGAATGGTATCTCAGACAAGTGGATAGTCCTCGATGTCTTACCTATGAAACTAATATAAGTGCTTCCATACCCGTTCTATTCCAGTTATAGTTACACTTATATATGTCTCATAGATGTCAACAATGCAACAACTAAATAGTTTCACTTATTGTGTACAAGTACGAGTCACTTCCACTATTCAATCACGCTTTTACACTAATATACTTGCCACAATCCAATCACTAAAACTTATTACTCAATAATGTAAAAATTGTCACTAGGGTATCAATGCAAATGATCACTAATCACTAAGGGTATAACAGCCGCACAATATGATAGAAATGCAGTGAAATATACTATGAGTAAAATATGGGCAACCAATATCATTCAGGTAAGAAAATTTACAGTAATTCATACGTGCAGAATCAAGCAAAATAATATAAAATTCATAAGCAGTAAACTTAGTTATCTAGACAAAAAAATTTGGTTTCATACTAATCGGGGCACTGGTTAGGGAGATACGATCATTTTAAAACAGATGTTCATGGTTAGAATTCCAGTTTCTGACTGGAAGTCCAACTTCGAACGTATTTTGCCAATGGTTATGTTCAGATTTAGGCATTGCTAGAGTTCAATGAAATATATATTTATTAGTTAAGGTTCTAAAGCAACTGTTGGATTAGTAATAACCATCATATGCGGGGAGTTACGGTCTATTTGGTGTTACTACATATAAACTGTTACTGCAGTAAACAGTCAGGCATGTTGACGATATAAATTATGTTATAAATATCAAACTATGATGGAATTTAGTAAAACTAGTGGCATATGAAATTTAACTCAATTATTTACGCAACGGTAAGGGTCTACTTATTTTCATTTGCGTACAGGGATGTATAACTGTCTTAAATCAGGTATCGAAAGAAGTAACTGCTTTGGACTGCAGTCCAGAGTCGTATTTCTATCCCATTTTCATCAGCGTAACTTGTTAATATCTATTAAATAATTACAGAAATATGTAGATTATTCCGTCGGTTTCGATACGAGCACTGGAACACCACGTTAAGATTTATATACAATTTATTATGAATTTAATTCGAAGATAGGTTCAGTAAATTCCAGATTTCATCTTGGTTATCGGAGATGTCATTACATGTGCCAAACTACTTTATTTTGAGTCCAAATCACTACAGGGTATTCGTTATAGTAAGGGAAACTATTGATCATAAAATATGAGGATTTTAAATAGGGTTTTAGTTGTTGCAATCGCATCTAACTCTTAGAATATAAATATATATACCATCACAATTTACATTTAACAAACCATTTAATGTAACTATATATCTATAGCATGATTAAGTTAAGTGAGGGAATTCACTTACTTAGGTTGCTGAATTGGAAGCGACACGGACGTGGGATAGCCTCGACACATGAGACGGCTATGAACATCGCGGAACTGGGCACGGCGCGACGTGAGTGAGGTCGGACGCAATACGGCTTGTGACGGACGGTGCACTGGCGTTATGACGGCTATTGCGTTGAGGACAGTGACTACTACAGAGATCGAGGCGACAACTTGGACGGCGACGGCGGTGGCCGGCATAGCGGCGTTTGGCGACGGATGAATGTGTTCGATGAAATGCTGAAGGGGTTTGGTTGCGGCGTAAGCGATTACTACGGTGACGGTAACGACCACTACGACGGTGGCTGCTACGGTGACAAAGACCCGAACGACGAAGACTGCACGGCACAGTAGCGACAACAATACGACAGCATGGTTGGATCAGCTTGGCTAGGGCTTGGCTCGGGTTTGGTGTGGAGATGGCTTCGGTAGTCTCGATGGCGAGGGGAGCCCAGCAGTGCTTGGCGGCGGTTTTAGGTGAAGCTCCGGCTAGGGAAGGGTGGCCGGCCAAGACAGCTGAAATATCGCGGAAGCTCACACCAACTAGTCCTACAGGGAGGTGAATACGACTATGCTAACTATATACCCAAATTAAAAAAAAATTATACTACATTTGCTAAAAGAGAACACAATTGAATAACTCAGTAAAAAATATATCTATATGATAAGTGGCTAAGCAAGTTATGATTGTGACAAACTATGTATAACAAGCAAGCAATAATATCAAGTTATGAGCATATAAAGTAAGTAGAGAACAAGCATGCAATTTCTAATCTATGGATACTTGGAAGAAATTAGATACAAATCTAAATGATAAGTAGTAAAAGAGAGATATAGAGAAATTGCAAACTCAAGGCATATGAAATTTTTAGAGTGGTTCGGGAGATTCCCTAGTCCACTTTCTGTTAGTTATATGTATGCCCTAGAGGCCATTACTGTACATACGATGTATATTGTAGTGGATACTTGGACATATATATGGAGGACTTTCTTGCTCGACATGATAGTATGCTATCTGGTTGCTCTTTATCTTAACATATACGCTGATTGTCTTTATATTACATGTTGATAAAGCGCTTAGGATGAGTACATGACTACCAGGACTATGATGCAGATCATACTAGTGGGGACAGAGTAGTCGCTAAGTACATCCTTCAAATGTTCCTAGTCGTAGGTGTATCGAGACAGGGCATCGATATACCAGAGTAGACTAGCGTATATCTTCTCGACCCATATAGATGGGTGATGGATGATCACATATCCATTGGTGTTTGACATCAGAGACAGTATAGGGGTGCTCAGTGGAGACTGGGTACACTGAACGAACTCACCGATAACTCCTAGATGGTATTATACCTATCGTTAGATAGCAGTTCTCTGGTGACACTGATATAGGTTAGTTTGTAGACCCGAGATCGTCATAGAGACTTGTGTGATTCTCACTGTGCTTTGATTTCCACCTTACCACGTTCAAGAGAACGTGCAAAACGGTGGCTTTTGGGTACAGTCCCGAATCACATGAAGGCAATGAGCGATAGGAGGGGTTTCGTCTCTCCCGGTATTTGGGGTTGATGTTGCGCTGTGCTCGATTGGCTATAACCGGAATTCCTTAGCCAAGGGTACTTTAGAGATATACTGGTAAGTGTTATCAATAGTTTCTCGACCCGTTATGAGCCTCATATCGGCACGACTTATCGAGTTACCGGGGTCTGACGTTTACCACCCCTAGACGAGATATGCGACATATCAGACGAAGAGACCGGACTGTACGGTAGTGTTACCGATTAGATTTACTTTTCCGCATTAGGATAAACCCAAGGTGGGGAGCACAAGTAACCGGGTTCTAGGGCCCAGTGGGAGACCATCTCGAGGAGTCGAGACCTGGTATCCTAACTCTAGAATTAGTAGGGTTGCTTGCTGCTCTTGTAGGGGTCTAGGAGTGTGGGATTGGCTATTCATCACGACCGTGGAATCCGTGTTTTATACAGGCTTAAAATAAAACCCGGAAATCCTAGTATATCCAATATTTCATATGTTGTATTCTGCTGCGATATCTGTGATTTGATCATTTGATATATTGATGAGATAGATACTGGATATAATATATGTGATATATTATATAGACGTTGCTTATGTTTTACACCCGCGCTAGCACTGCCCCGCTCTGCCGTTAGTTACCTAACCTAACGTTGCACGAGGGGACATCGAGGCGAATACGGATGGCATAAGCGTACGTTGTATTTATCTGTGATGTTTAGGTAATTTAAAATGATAGGATTTCATTAATGAGATTAATGAAAGAAAATAAACCTAAAGATGTTGTGGAATCGAATTTTTAAAAACAGGTAGCTTTAGTTATTGTTTTGCATAGAGGTATTCCTTGTAGAATATCCAGCACCTTATTCGATAAGGAAAGAGCCGAGATCCCTTCACCCGGAGTGACCTCTTTAGCGATAACTGGCGGATGCTACAACCCTCGGTTTCTTCTTTTGATTGATTTTCTAGTTTTTGCTTTGCATAGTGATATTGTGAATATCCTGCACCTCATTCGACGATGAAAGAGCCGAGATCCCTTCACAGGGAGTGACCTCTTTAGCAAAACTAGTAAAAGCCTCAAAAACACTCCATTTAAAATTATTTGATTCCACAACGATATCAAGTTCATTACGCAAAAGGTTTTCTTAAAAACCTGTCGCAGCCCTTCGTCATTTCAGATAAGTAGTTCATAGTATTCGTGCTACGTTTGTTGACATCCGTCAAGGCGTAGTGTGCGGTAGCTATTTATGCTTATCTGTATAAGCATACGATGCGATTGAGTTAGCGTAGTCGTGCAACCTTGTTGACCTCCGTCAAGGATCGTGCGGATGGGTTTAATTCAATCAGGAAATGTACGGGTTGAACTTGACTAGTAGCCTATGGTTTGTTGACCTCCGTCAAGGTCATAGGATACTAGGGGTAAAATTTTATCGGGAATTTCAAGTGTTGAAATTTGCAATGAGATTGCATACCTCCTATGAGATAGTTGGATCCTGATACCTACAACGAGTAAGAGTTACTCCTGGGAGAGTTTTACACATTACAATTAGTCGATCAAGTAGGTGTCTAGAAAGGTGTCAACGGGGTTATGCCTCTGGGAAAACGATATTTATTTTAATTAGGTCCGTACGAAAGCACGGGGAACCTCCCTCAAGATACCGACACTGGCCTGGCTGAAAGATTAGCAAACTTGTAGAGTTTAATTAATCCCGGCAAGTCTTTCCTTTTAGGGTTTGAAGGAAGATTTGACTAAAACAATGGGAGCCATCCTGATTAGATAAATTAGTAACCGATCTAATCTTGCAAAAGCATACGCTGAGTGTTTTCTTCTCTCTCTCTCCAGGTAGAGACTATGTCACATCTTAATCAAGATAATAATATGGATGTATTGACCGAACCCGCTTGTCTTACTGTGCTAAGGAACGTTGGTCCCGCTCCAACTTATAATTGTTATAAGACCGAGTAAGAAATAGGGGATTACCAGGATTCCCGTGCCGCCCAAATGAAGAAAGTGCATGCTGATGCATCATTTTCGGGTGTGTTCATTACAGAGAACTGTTTCTCAGTATTCTTTACGTCCTGGGTATGAGATACCGGATCAGGATCCCACAAATGTAATCTGTTACATGGGCTACAGATAGGTAGAGAACTAAGAATTGGTGAGTTTTAAGAGTTAGAAATGGTGCAATTGTTGTAGTCAAGTCTGTTGGCAGTTATCATCCTGTATTACCAAATACATTGATTCTGAACGAATGTTATTAGATACCGAACCTGATATACTACATAATATAAGTCTCTTTATTAAGTAAAGAAGGATATAATTTTGTATTGTTGGATAATGTTTTGAACATTTCCTATATCAAGAGTTGATCGATTCAGGCACGTTATCTAAAAGCATATACGTTCTAAATCAAACCACAGTTTTTTAACGTACAGAACACACACAAGAGGAAGAGTTCAGAAATGAACGAATCCTTCTTGAGGCATTGTAGACTAGGTCATATCAATGCGACACAACTAGCTAAGTTACATTTAGATGCATATTTAAATCGGTTTTAATTTACATCTTGTGAAACTTGCCAGTCATGCCACAAAGATAAGATGACCATAGCTCCGTTTATTGGAAACAGAGAAAGAGTTAGTGAACTCTTGGGATTGATACATGATGATGTATGTAGGTCCCCTTTCTACACATGCCAGGACCGGTTCTTTGTACTTCATTACATTCACTGATAATCTCTCAAGATTCGGGCATATGTTCCTGTTGAAACACAAGTCTGAAACTTTTGAGATATTCAAAGAATATAAGTTAGAAGTAGAGAACCAAAACGGGTAAAAGTATTATGTCCTTTGATATGATCAGGGAGGAGAATACTTGAGCACGGAATTCCTGGACTATTCTAAAGGAGAATGAGATTCTCTCTCAGCATTACTCCTTCGTATACACTACAACACGTTGGTATATTGAGGCGGAGCAGACGCACCCTATGTGATAAGGTGCGCTCTATGATGAGTACTACTGAGTTGCTTATTTCCTTTTGGAGGTTATGCACATGAGAAGCTGCATACCTATTGAATAGGGTTCCAATCAAATTGGATGCCTACCACTCTATATGTGATATGGTATGGGAAGAGTCTATCGCTTAAGGATGTTAAGATTTGGGGTTGTCCGGCCAATATCAAAAGCAAAATCCGGACAAGCTCGAGATAAGGTCAGTTCTGTGGAAATTTGTTGGATATCCCAAGCATTCGCAAAGGAATATCTTCTACCACATTGAGGAGAAAAAGGCGTTTTGTTTCTCAGCATGCCACCTTTTAGAAAGGGAATTTCTTGTGAAGAAATTAGTGGTCATGAGGTAGAACTAGAAAGAGTTCCAGCTATACAAACTACAGCTGATGATTTGGTAGAACCAAAAGATTCAATAGCTTCCGACGAACCTCAGCCTCTCCGCCGATCTAGTAGGGTTCCTCATCCACTTGAGAGATACTTCGGTTTCTCTATGACAATGGGAGCGAGGATTGCATCATGAGATGATGACCCAACTAGTTTCGAGCAGGCCATCAAGAGTGGGGACTCTGTGAGAATGGCTGGATGCTATGCGATCTGAGATGGAATCCATATACACCAATAAAGTATGGACTTTGGTTGCTTTATCTGAAGGGTTAAATCTCCATCAGGAGCAAGTATATCTTGAGAAGGTTACTTGGTGTACATGGAAAAGTT
Source organism: Agapanthus africanus (assembly GCA_030015575.1). Taxonomy (NCBI): domain Eukaryota; kingdom Viridiplantae; phylum Streptophyta; class Magnoliopsida; order Asparagales; family Amaryllidaceae; genus Agapanthus; species Agapanthus africanus. The sequence goes on along the minus strand of CM057349.1, from coordinate 385,863,496 downwards.
GAGACTTTCAAAGCTAAGGCTTGTTGTAAAAGGTTTTCGTCACTGACCATGTGTGGATTATGATGAAACCTTTTCTAGTGCCTATGCTTAAGTTCATCCGGATCCTACTTGCCATTGCTACATACCATGACTACGATATCTGGCGGTTGGGTGTTATGACTGCTTTTCTAAATGCTGATTTAGAAGAGAGCGTCTATAAGTACACAGCCAGAGGGCTTCGTAGACAGTGGGAACAGCGGAAATGTGTGCAAGTTGCTTTATGAGTTAAAGCAGGTATCGCGGAGTTGAAACATCTGTTTTGATGTGGTAGTCAAAGAGTTTGACTTCATCAAAATGGTATATAAACCTTGTATATACAAAAAGTTAGTAGGGAGTATGGTGGTGATCCTCGCATTGTACGTGGATAACATACTCTTGATAGGAAAGGAGTTTTCTATGCTACGCTCGGTCAATCTCCTCTTATCACAAGAATTCTCCATATAGGATGAAGGTGATACCTCCTAAATCCTGAGTTTTGGATCTATGAGATAGATCTAAATGGATGTTAGGATTCTCACTAGGTGTAGTGAGATGGTATCAATCGATCCTTGGGAGAATCACTGGATAGCTTCCAGCGTGGTAAGGTCGACTGAATGTCAGTCATAGGCATTGTCTTTACCCTCAGTAGAGGGACGATATGTTGGAAGAGTTCCAAGCTAGATACCGTGACGCACTAGACGATAAAGGCTGGATACATCGCTACCAAGGATGCTACCAAAGAGATAATCTGGATGTATATAAATTCATGAGATGAACTTCGTTCCTACCATTGTGTGACAATGGAGTTGTGGCTTTGGCCTAGGAACCCCCGTCCCATCAGAGATCCAGACGTATTCTTGATCATGGAGATGGATGATCTCCAGGGAGATTGAGGATAGGAGAGTAGACATAGAAGAAAACAGGGTGGATCCACTCACAAAGGCCTATTCCCAGGAGAGACTTTTATGGGATGGTTGAGTATGAGATACTTCAACCACTGCTGATTGTTGGGTATGAGATACTACAATAGATGGCCTTAGTGCAAGTGGGAGATTGTTAGTTATATGTATGCCCTAGAGGCCATTACTGTACATACGATGTATATTGTAGTGGATGTTTGGACATATATATGGAGGACTTTGTTGCTCGACATGATAATATGCTATCTGGTTGCTCTTTATCTTAACATATACGCTGATTGTCTCTATGTTATATGTTGATAAAGCCCTTAGAATGAGTACTTGACAACCAGGACTATGATGCAGATCATATTAGTGGGGACATAGTAGTCGCTAAGTACATCCCTCAAATGTTCCTAGTCGTAGGTGTATCGAGACAGGGTATCGATATACCAGAGTAGACTGGCGTATAGCTTCTCGACCCATATAGATGGGCGATGGATGATCTTATATCCATTGGTGTTTGACATCAGAGACAGTATACGGGTGCTCAGTGGAGACTGGGTACACTGAACGGACTTGCCGAGAACTCCTAGATGGTATTATACCTATCGTCAGATAGCAGTTCTCTCGTGACACTGGTACAGGTTAGTCTGTAGACCCGAGATCGTCATAGAGTCTTGTGTGATTTCCACTGTGCTTTGATTTCTACCTTACCACGTTCAAGAGAACGTGCAAAATGGTGGTTTTTGGGTACAGTCCCGAATCACATGAAGGCAATGAGCGATAGGAGGGGTTTCGTCTCACCCGGTATTGGAGGTTGATGTTGCGCTGTGCTCGATTGGCTATAACAGGAAGTCCTTGGCCAAGGCTGTTTCAGAGATATACTGGTAAGTGTTATCAGTAGTTTCTCGACCCGTTATGAGCCTCATATCGGCATGACTTATCGAGTTACTGAGGTCTGACGTTTACCACCCCCAGACGAGATATGCGACATATCATACGAAGAGACCGGACTGTACGGTAGTGTTACTGATTGGACTCGCAGGAGTGTAAGCAGGCTTGCTTTTTGATCTTTTGATCGCTCAATACCCGGGTGGCCGTTACGTTTAGTAGACCGCTTGCGGCTTGTGGGTGTTTGATATGATCATCACCTACTGCCGACGTATTGACGAGTCTTTAGAGTCCTACACAGGGGTTTCCTGGCTCAAGCGAAATGGAGTAGGAGCACATATGGGATATGTGCGGGATCGAGATTGATACGATATGAGATACCGTATTCTATTCTCGCGATTTGTGACATTGGTCGGTTATATGCGATATAGCCAGGTTATCGGATCAAGTGTTGATTCGATAAGTTGTTACACATGATATTAGTCGGTTATATGTGATATAGCCGGATTATTAAATCAAGAGTTGATTTAATAATTTAATGTATAATTATATATTTAATATATTATATTACATTAACTAATATTAAGCTCACTTATGATTTCTTTTTCTCATTTTGTGCACACTGAATATATGTGATATATTTGTGTGTACATGTTATGTGTCATGCTTGATAATTCATGCAACAAAGGTGTGTGTTTGACTTACACCATGCTTGGTTTAATTTCTAGGGTTTTATTTATTTTGCTAATTACAAAAGGTGGCATTTTGTCATGGATGAAAGCTTGTAGAAAGTTGTATTGATCTTTGACCAAGTCCACTCTTTTATTTTGGTTAAGATATTTGTTAACCCAACCAATTAAACCTAGCCATGGTTAACTCTCTACAAAGGTTAAGCATGAGATGCTTAACTCGCCATGGTTGCCAATTATCCTTTGGATAATTATGATATGAGATATTTTTCTTCATCTTCTTCTTCTTCCTTTAAAAGCTTTCTAGCTTCAATGGAGATATGAGAAAATGAGTGAGAAAATCAAATCTAAAGTGAGCCCACTTCCTACTTCATCATCCTATACTACTTGCCATTTAGTATAGGGTGTTTTCTTCACTAATTTCATAATTAGTGAATAGATAGTTTGGGTTAGTGTCTCCTCGACGTAGATCATCTTCGGCCTCGAAGACTTCGAAGCAAGCATGTTCGTTTCTTCATGGGAGCCTCTCTAGAGTCCGGAGTTCACGATCGCGGTGAAGGGACTACTACACGGAGCTATTGAAGTGAAGGACCGGTCTACAAAGGTTGTATTCCTTGCTCATTTAGAATGTAAAGTGTTTACATATCATGTTTAACCCTAATTCTCTAGTTCGATTACTTGGCGGGTTGGTTTAGCACCCCAAAATTTTTAAATAGAGCATGTTTGATACTTGCCAAAACCTTCACATGGTGCTAAGCTAACCCTACACTTTCTTTAGGCGCATGAGCCCATTCCACCAATTCACGTCTTTCTCTTGGTGACAAACACGTTGCCCGTAAGCCACACACAACCCCGCTTCCAGTGGAGGCTAAACCAAACACGTCTCTTTAAAGACCACACGTTGTTCACCACTACGAACAACATTTCCTTTACAAAGCCCGTCACCCTTCTCTCTACAAATCCACATGCTCACACTTAAGCACCTCTTCTCTCCACAAGATCTTCTCTTCACAATGGAACTTTTGCACTCAAGAGTCCTTGCAATTGAAGCACAATACTCTTTAATAAAGTTTCTCTCAAGCTCACTTCTAATACTCTACAAAGTATGGATAATCAATTTGAAACTCTTGATTTTGTGTGTGAGAGTGATTTGATAATCAAATGTAAAAACTCTTTTGAAACTCTCACTAGAAATGTGATTTTTCACTCTTGATCACTTTGGGATAATAGCAACTGAAATATTGAGTGATTAGAGCTTAAAAAACTAACCCAAAACTCTTTTTATAGCCCTAATGAAAAACACAAATCAACAGCGTTGACAGACGTCTGAAGAAGGTTTGGGCTGTTGCGCCATGGCAGCGCCCCGGCCGTCTACTCGAGGCCAAAATGCGGAATCAAAATTTTTCTTAACTTTAAACCGGCGCTACCGCGGACAATAAACCCGGATCGTAACCATTAACCTAATCCTAGCTATCAAGAGAATGGGTAGAGAAGTATACCAAGCGATCCGTGTCCTTCGGTCTTCGTCTCCACTCCGATCTCCTGCGGAATCTCCGTCCGTCACCTCCTCGTCGGAAAGGGCACCACGTAGCTGGATTCTTTTACGGGCTCCCACCTCTGGACCGAGGCAACTCGGGCGCGAAGTTGGCTAGCCGACGCGCCCAAGATTACTGTAGGTTGTAGTGTAGAATCGTTGTCTCATTTGGGATGGTGAAGTTGCCATTTATGTGTAGGAGGAGAAAAAGTCTTTTTGAGGAAGAAGAATGGTGCTCCCTTTTTTTTACAAGGAATGAGATGATAATAATCACCCACCAAATGAACCTCTCATTCTCACTCAAATAGTGGCCGGCCATATCAAATATGGTGGAGGAAAAACCAACACAAGAAGGGAGGTGAGTATAGGAAAAGTAGAATGGTGACCACACCCCCAAGCAATGATAACAAGGTCAAATCTAAATCAAGATCAACTCTAATCACAAAGAAATGATGTATAAAGCATCTCATGATGATAGAAGCCACAAATGCAAGAAACCCCCTCCACAATAAGTTATTTGCAAACATGCAAATAACCCCCTCCACCAGAAAAGTCCGGCCGCGAAGGAACAAAGGAAAACTGCCCGGAACGGAATGCAAACTGGCAACTTCAGAAAACTGATCCCGTAATAAATTACAGGAAAACCCGCGACTGCCTATACATGCCCGCATTTGTATTCCCACTGAACATAAATGCAAAGAGACAAAATCTACACCGTCAAATACTAGGATCCGACTTAAACCAAAGCCGGCTAGTAAAAACCGTCCGATCACGATCCGTGCAATACCGCACATATCTGATCGAACCCTGCCATATCTCCATACGGCCTCTACAGCGTTTCGCTCGAAACTTGAGTAACTGTGTGTGGTGGACTCTAAAGACTCGTCAATACTATGGCTGTGGATTTAACCACTAGCACGTCAGAGGTATTAGCCATACGTGACGGGCCACCAGCTATTGACAAAAAGGGACGTCGATGAGCGAGCTCATCCTGACACCCTACTGAGCCTGTCAGTGACAATATTCGTACAGTCCGGTCCGTTCGTCTATGAGTATCGCATGGCGGGCTTAGGGGGTTGGTAAAAGTCAGACCCCCAAAAGCGGTACAAGTCGTGTCGGAGTGTAGCCCAGAACACCCTGAGATACTACTGGAATACCTACCAGTAAATCTCCTGCCTCGGCCGAGGGCTTTGTGTAATGGCTCTCCTAGACACAGTGCGACCTCACCCCCAATACCGGGATAGACGAACCCCTGCAGATCCGCTCACTGCCTCCATGTGGCTCGGGACTGTACCCAACTAAATCCTGTTTGCACGACTGCTTTGAGCCGTGGTAGGGTAGTAATCAAAATACAGTGGGAACTCACACGAGACAAATGACGATCTCAGGTCAATGAACTAACCTGTACACATGTCACCAGGGAACTGCTATCTGACGTCTGGTATAATCCCAACTAGCAGGTTCCCGGCGAGTCCTGTCCGGTGTACTCAGAACCCAATGAGCACCTGTATACATCTTAGGTGAACCAACTGACACCAATGGCTTGTGAGACCGGCCACCGCCCCTCGTCGGGGTCTCGACTATATACACTAGTCTACTAATGGAGTATCGATGCCCTGTCTCGAAACTCCCACGACTAGGGACCTTTTAAGGATGTGCTTATAGACTCCAGCTCTCACGTATATGATCGCCCTCATACTGCTGGTAGTCAAGCAAGAATCTTAGGGGCTCTATCAACGTGTAATAGTGACTCGTAAGATCATCTAAAGCAGTACACGATGATAAAGATAAACCAGATAGCATACTATCATCTTGAGTAAGACTGTCCTACCGGGATAGGTCCTCCCTCAATCATTGCAATCACGTGCCTGTGATCCAATAATTGGCTCTGAGGGCACTATCTCCAACATGGGCAGATGTCTGTTGCTAAAGAAAAAAGACCCCAACGACTATAAACAGTCACTTTCTAAAACTTTTTCTACTGCAGACGTCTATTCGTCATAGCTTTAGACATTTGTCGATCTTTTCAAAGAAGGCAATAAAAAACACAGATCTTCGACAAACGTCTGAAGGACAATGGGCCGACGTCTGGAGAACAAAAAAACATTTTGAAAACCTTCAGCAGACATCTGTCCATATGAACTGCAGACGTCTGTCTCTCATAAAAAAAGGGCTATATGAAAATACAGAGAATATACAGACGTCTGAATAAGTAAGGGACATACGTCTATATCTTATAAAAATAGGCCATATGAAAACACAGAGAGAAGGCAGACGTCTGAATAAGTAAGGGACAAACGTCTGAATCACAAATAGCATGAAAACTGATCTGACATTTGGGGATTTTGTAAAAACACAGAAGAACGGCAGATGTCTGAAGCATATGAGGATAGGCGTCTAAAGTGTAAAAACTTAGAAACTTATGTTTTGTGATGAAAATCAATTTTAAATCGAAAACCCCAAAGTTCATGCAATGTAAAACGTTTGTGCAAGCGTGTGCGAGTGTTCAAGAGCTCTAATTGATATAAACTATATTCTATAGAGTACTTACATAGAATCCTATGTCGATATCGCATTTCTTCGAATTCTTGGATCTTCAACACTTCAACACGAGCTTTTGAAAGTTTAGCGCTTCGCTTGAACTTTGCGTTGGTTGATTGATCTTCAATTAGTTTCGACACTTGACGCTTCAAACTCGAACACGCTATTTCACTCACTTGCGTCTTGAAGTCGATATTTGATCTTCAAATGAGCTTCGCTTCGACTTTGTTCTTTGTCGCTTCAAACTTGGACCTGGCTTCTAGTTTTTTTGGCTATTTGTAGCTTGAACTCTTGAATCTCTTGAACCTTAGCTACTTAGCATCACGAAACTTGAATATGCAAATTGTGAAACATTCGTTCATATCCTCCAACCTCCATTAAATATTCCAATTTAAGCTTGATTTCCTCCATTCTCCTTTATATGCCTGTGTCATGAGATATTTTGAATATCCTGAAAACCAATATCAAACACGACCAAGTATATCATATACAGTGTTATGAAATATTGGCAAAATAGTAAACACAAGTATATGAACATTCATTTGTTTTGATATCACAATCATGAATAGTATATCAATATCAAGATATAACTCAAATTCAAAGCATGCTATATTAATATACTAACTATATATACATGGTAGAAAAGAAGCAAGATATAGATCACTTGTATATACAAATTCATATTGTGAATTACCAAAACAAATGAATGAGAGTAATATATCGATATCAAGAATATAACACAAGTATAGCATGAGATATTGATGTATTACTCGGTATACACAAGATAAAGGATAAGCAAGCTAAACAACAAGTGTATATGACTTTAGTGTCGATATGGTAAGCAAGATAAGTAAGTGACACTAGACGAACTATTCATGTTTAAGCTATTATCAAAAATAAATAAATGGATCATCGAAATCCATAAGCTATCAACAGAAAGGGGAGGAGCTCGGCTAAGTGTGGAGATCAGGAGATAGGGTGGAGTAGTGGCGGAGCAGGGGCTCGTCGATGGCGGTGCTCAGTTCCGCGGTGATGGTGGCAGGACTCGACAATGGCGTGGAAGGAGCTCATGCGGTAGAAGAAGGAGCTGCCAGCGGTGGAGTTACAGGGAGGCTCATGGTTGCAAGGAGGTTGATGATGCCAGGGTAAGGGAAGAGAGAGAAGGAGATGGTGTGGTGGCTCGATTTCAAGGAGGTGATAGCGTAGAGGTTATGGAGGAGAGAGGTGACGCCTGCGACGGTAAAAAGGAGCTTGGGTGATGGGAGATGACCGAAAGAGGAAGTGGTGGCTGCAGGCGGCGCGGGTGTGCAGTGAGGCATCTGTCAGTTGGAAAAAGGTGGTGGCTCGAGAGAAGAAGGGAATGAGCTAGGTGTTTGTGGTTCTTGTCGTCGAGGTGGTTATGATCGGTGGTCGGTGAGGTTGGAGGAGGACGGGAGAGATTGAGGGATAAAGAAATAAAGATTTAAAGAGAGGGGGCGAGAATAGGGGAAACAACGCAGATTTCATGGAGGCGTTTGGTGAAGGAGGAGGGGAGCCGTTATGGGGAGCGCATTGTGGGTGAGGAGCGGGTCATGAGGGAGAAGAAGTGGGGTTCGAGGAAGAGAGGTCGGTGATGTGAGGTGAAGAAAGAGAGAGAAAGAATGAGAGGGGGACCGGTTTAGGGTTTGGGTTTGGGTTGCTGGGCTTGGGAAAAGAAGGGAGAAAGAAAAGAGTGAGGGAGAGATGGGCCGGGGTGAGGGTGTGGGCTAAGATTTGGGTTAGGTTTTAGATTAAAGTAAATACAAAAGAGAAGGAAGTGAGAGTGAGAATTAGAATAATTAGGAAAATTGTTTGGAAAAAAAATTATTTTTATTTAAATATGGATATTGAGTACAATAGGAACTGGGTATTACAAGTAATCAAAATACAGTGAGAACTTATACGAGACAAATAACGATCTCAAGTCTAAAGACTACGTTGTGCTCATGTCATCAGAGAACTGCTATCTGACGATAGGTATAATACCATCTAGAAGTTCTCGGCGAGTCCGTCCGGTGTACTCACCTCCAGTGAGTATCTGTATATAATCTTATGTGCCAAAACACCAATGGCTTGTGAGACCGGCTACCGCCCCTCATCGGCGTCTAGAAATGTGTACACTAGTCTACTCTGGAATATCGATACCCAGTCTCGATACTCCCACGACTAGAGATATTTAAAGATGTGCTTATGGACTACGGAGCTCCCACGTAGATGATCGCCATCATAATACTGGAATTCAAGCAAGAATCCTATGGGCTTTATCATTATGTGTTAGCAACACGTAATAAAATGTATTCACATATTAATAAAAACAAACCAGATAGCATACTATCATCTCGAGTAAGAATGTTCTACCCGTATAGGTCCTCCCTCAATTGCCATAATTGTCTGCCTGCAATTACAATAATTGTCTTGAGGGCAATATATCCAACATGAATTCACCACTCAAACTATCCCAACATCCTACGTATGTTAAATTATGAATAATGATACAAGTCTTACATAAATCCATGCATACATTAAGGGTTATGAGTTCAAGTCAAGTTCAAGTATTCATGTGTGTGTGTGTGTGTGTGTGTGTGTGTGTGTGTATTCATTGTTCAGGTAAAGTTCAAAAGTTCATGTCAAACATAAAATGTCTAATCACGTCATCATATACAAGCAACAATTTAGAGATCAAGAAATAAAGGTACACATATTCGAATGGTATGAAATGAGACAAGTACAATATTCAATTAATAATAAAAAACTGTACTGTAAAAAAGTGTTGTGAACTACTAATTACTCAAGTCAATTGAATTTAAAGATTAAACAAGAAATATAACCTTAGATGTTATACAAGCGTGAGTTCAAGTCTCGCTTAATTACGACTACTAGTTTAGGAGATATACCCATTTTCGTATCGTCATGCAGAACAGATCAGAATCTGTCCAGCACCGTCATATATTTTTAAAACACAGTTTGAGTTAATTTCCATCGATTTTCAGGTTTTGAAAATTATTAGAAACTTGCAGTTTTTTGGGTCTACTTATCAAAACAACCAAGTTCTATATGATTTGGAATCCTAAAGATCTAGTTATGATCATATTAAAATCAAGTTTTAAAACAGAAATTCTGATTTTTGGACAACTATGGGTCATCTTGTAGGGTATATAACAGTTTGTTTTATGCGTTTCCGAGTCATCAGTTCTATCGGAATGTTATAGGTCTGTAAATTATGCATATATACATCTAAAGTTTGTCACGAACCGATTTCGGGAGTTCGAGTTATGTCATGTTTAAAAACAGTATGCTAATCAGAACAGATTCTGTCTAAATTCGTCACTTAATTTTATAACGTAGATTTCTATAATTTACGTCGTTTTTCAGGAAAACCTTAAAATTAGGAAAATCAAGATTTTTCGACCTAGATATCGAGAACACTTGAGTTTTCTCAAAATAGATCTCAGTAGACCGAGTTATGTGTTTTCGAAATGACCGATAAAAATAGTTTTCTGATTTAAAAAAAACAGTGAATAAAAACTACGTATCTTCTAAACCGTTATTCGATCCAATCTGAAATTTTTATAGCGTGTGAAAAAAAATCTCTATATTACTCTACCTAATTTTCCAGAATTTTGTATAAAGAAAAACATGGACGTATACCTATCCAAATATATTATGGTACAAGAAAACGACAAGTCGGGTATTTCCGTACATATCTCAAGGAAAAGAATTAATTTACACATCGATTTCTTTAATCATGTTAAAAATAACAGCGAGCGTAAAACACTTTTTTTTTCTTAAATAGTACACGACAACTAGAATAATTGAAGATTATCATGCGAACATATAATATAATATGTGGTAATACAAGGGCGATGACTTGCACATAGAGTCTATTTACATGAAACCCATTAGAAATTTTTAATAGGTAAAATCTGTAGCTCGTTTCAAGATGATACTAATTTCATTAACATACGACTATAACCATAAGAGCATAACATCACGTGAAGAAATGCAATAAATTATCATGAGACTTGAACAAGATGCAATCAATAATTCTCAATATACATAACATGTGAAATATATACTTAGTTATTTATTTATGTTATTTTTAGGGACTATTGACAATGGAAAGTACACTGGGTTCATGGAGTCATGACAAGAGGAAGAGAAGGAGAGAGACGGAGGGGACTTACTCATGTTGCGATACAGTATAACAACTGTATCGCCGTTTATAAGAGAATACGAACTTGATCGAAAGCGTTGTCTAGGTATAAGGAGCGATTGATTTAAGAGGATTGTTTGTGTAGAATTTTCAGAGAGGAAATGGGTTATAGACAGCCAAAGGAATGATGAAGAAGAAGCAATTAAAATGATGGTGTATTAAAAAGAATAAAAGACATTAAAAAGAAAATTGATAGAGGAAATGAAAAGTTGGGGGTTCACAGAATGAATCGACGGTTTGGTATATGAAACAAACCGTCTCTAACCCAAAGGAACTCGTGCTCACGAGCTGAGCATGAGTGGGCCCCAACAGGCCGCCCGAACCCTGCTCGTGGCCGCCTGGGGCGGTCAAGACTCGAGCATTGGGTTCGAGTCTCGACCCCTAGGTTCGTGCATCATTTGTGGTCCAAAAACATGTATTGCTTTTCTTATAAGGTTTCGGAACCCCGTATGCAACACTTACAGCAGTGTGAAGACTTAACCAATGAGATACAAACTTATTCTTGTACATTAATTATCGAGAATTAATTATAAATTGGTACTCGAACAGAAAAACGGTATTTATTTAACGAGGAATAAGGGTACACGAATTTTAACAAGGAAATGGAAAACAAAGAAATCACTCTGCCTATATAAATTTCACCTTGATTAATTATTTAACTTACCACAACAAAGGAACGGACCTCAACACAATGTAAGGAAAATGGAAAACAAATTAAAAGGGCACAACATATAATGTATACTGCTTAATTAGGCTGCAGCCAGTTCCTCCTCCTTGTGAGTCTCGATAACGACATCGGACTTTGGGTAGGCGTAGCAGGTAAGCACCCACCCCTCGGCAATCTGGTCGTCGTCGAGGAAGCTGACGTCAGACTGGTCCACCTCCCCTTCCACCACCTTGCCCGCGCAGGATGAGCACGAGCCCGCGCGGCACGAGTACGGCAGCTCGACCCCGGTCTCCTAGGATGTACATGTCGTCCGCGCGCTCGATATCCACGGGCCCATCCGGGGTTATCAGCTTCACCTTGTAGGTGGCCATGGCGGTGACCTTGCCCGGCCGAGGTTGAGGCCGAAGGAGACGGACGCGGGGAGGGAGGAGCCGAGGGAGCGGCGGAGGAACGGCGTGCTTAGGGTGGTGGCAGGGGTGGAGGAGAGGGAGGAGGAGGCCATTGTTAAAGCTGTCAGTTGGTGCCTGATCGAGAGCCGAGAGCATGAGTGAGCTGAGGGGGGTTGAGTATAAAAGGAGCGAGGGTTGTGGTGTTATCTCGACACGTGGCAGGGTTTTCGTGGAGGGCTTATCATCCAATTGGGGATTGCATTGCATGGGGAGAGTGGTTTGGTGTCTCAAGGGCTTGTGGATTGCGATTTGTTGTTTGTTTGGATGGCGAGAGATGATCAGAGTGTGGGGCTGGGGGGCTTCTGGTGATGTGTTTTGGTTTGTGGATAGCATAGATGCACTTTCTTGTGTTTCTTGTGGTGTGTCGAGTTCTCGTAATACACTGAAAAAAAAAAGGTTCTCATAATAAACTATGAGTATATGCAAATAAACATATATAAACCCTAAATAATATGTTGGGATTTAATTCAACTCTAGATTAGGTTTAGTTTTACACAACTCCCTAAAAAGAGTTTCTGCTTTTGGCAAGAAATTATATTTTTAAAAGTTTGTGGTTTCTATATGAAAATATTTTGAATAACGTTTTATGCTGGTCACCGCGCTTAATGGTGTTAACTCTACATATTGTATGAAATTTTTGGCCTTTCAATAATTACAATTATTTACATAAAAAATTTATTAATTATATTAGTACTAAAAATTTAATCAATGGTTAAGGAGGTGGGTGGCAGCTACGAAACGAACCAGAGGAGGTGGTCGGTCGGCGACGGTTGAGCAAATATTGGGTTATATTTAGGATTAAAGTTAGGACAATTTTTTATATTAAACCATATTAAAATGATATTTTTTAAAAAATCATTTTCAAAACATATTACAAAAAAAATGTCATTTTCAGTCTCGAAGGCGTCACGCCAGCTCCAGCTCAGCGTCAGTGCTGACGTGAATAAAAATTTTTTATTAAGAGGCACAGTTTCAAACTGCGCCTCATATATTTGTACCGGCGCAGTTTCAAACCGCGCCCGTATATTTTAGTGCAAAATAATGGGGCGCACTTTCAAAGTGCACCCATTCTCCTACTTAAATAGATACGATCTATTAATTTTCCCCATTCCTCACTATTCTCTCTCTCATCTCTCTCTCTTTCGGGATCTCTCTCTCTCTCTCCCTCTCTCCGCTCTCTCCCTCTCACCCGACCTCTTCCCACCCAACCTCTATTCCCCCTTTGACCTCCCTCTGAGACTTCCTATGTTCCCTCCCTCGACCTCCCCCAAGACCTCTCTGCCCCCTCCTCGGCGATCTCCTCTCCCTCATCGGCGATCTCTCCCTCTCTGGTCTCTCACTCTCATCTTTCTCCCTCTAACTCACTCTCATCTCTCTGTCTCACTCAGCTCGCACGATCTCACAATCTCCCGCTCGTGCAACTTTAGATGGAAATTCACGGGCGAACAATTACTTTCATTCTCGTCATCGTCATCACCACTGTGAGTATCTAGAAGGTTAGCTAAATCCTAATTTTATTTAAAAATAATTCATAAATAAATTTGGTTATAATTTCGTATTGGGAAAACAATTCGAACAAATTGGGTATATATTAGGGGTTTTCCCCGATTTTACTTGTGACGGATCAATAAGTAGGATACAAGTTCTTACAACTTGTTACATGCTATAAATATGGATTTTATTGTAATTTTATGTAATTATGTGAGTATAAATGTGAAGATAAATAAGTAATTGTTTGATGAGAACTCTCAAAACATGCGTCAATATTTCTGGCAGGTGGAAAAATAACAGATAATTACACCATCTAGTTTGCTATTTCGGTGGCCAATTATCGATTGGAAAAAATAATATTCCTGAATATGTCGGAGGAAAAACTAAGAGAACTAAAGTCAAGAAGTCTAGCACATACAATGAGATGTGCCAAGTAGTGTATAAAGCTGCCAAAATCAATCCGTTAGAGTTCAATATCTGCTTAATATGCAAATGGCCAACGGAGCATGAATATACCACCATTGAAGTATCCGATGATAAGGATGCATAGGTCATGCTTGCATCGGAATCGAAATCGATCGAGCTGTTTGTGAAGAAGGATATATTGACGTCCGCTCAATTGCCCGAACCTTATTCTGAAGTGCTTGATCCTTTATTTCGAGTATCCGGGCATTACCCGCAAGGAGAAATGACATGCATACTCAATATGAATGCTGATTCTACCGTCTTTATGTCTTTCATCAATGATGAACAGTATAGAGATCAAAATTACATAAGTGAAGGCACATCAAGTGGAACTCCACTGAATTTGCAGTTTACGAAATAAGTATTACCTAACATATCTTTATACCACATACACATTTAGCGGAACACTATTTATTGAGTGTGGAGATATGCTATAGTTACTAAATATTCATAAATTTTTATGTAGTTCTTATGTACCGCCGGTTGGTTATAATTGCATGTCACCACCAAACTTCGGTTTTAATTGCATGCCAACGCCAAGTTTTGACTTCAATATACTACCCTAAAATACCGAGCACATACAGTCATACAATACATGATATAATACGGGATGGACACCGTTTGCAGACGATAGGTCGGGATTTTATCGGTATGAAGCCGGAAGATTAAGTACCATGCAAGTCCCTAATGTTGGTTCCACACATCCAACCGATATACCTGTTACGGATCCAGCGGTGTTGGAACATAATGGAGATAAAAGTGATGATGATGATGATGATGATGATGATGCCAGTGATGAGGGCAAGATTCAAGCATAAGATAGTATGCAAATTACACATGTCATTGACGATGAGAATGATATGCAAAAAATTACTAATTCATGTGTTAATAATGACTTGGTTGCGTTTGAAGATCCACTTGCCAATAACATGACAAATGCTCATATGTTATCTACAGCGGTAATAGAGAATGTCAACATTAGTGCTGATAGGCTTTCGGCAGTCGATATTGAAAGTGGGTTGAATGTCGGCGATTTGTTCGAGAATAAGGAGAAGTTAATTCAGGAAGTCACCGTTTGGTCAATTAAATACGGAGTTTCTTTTAAACCAATCAAGACTACCATGACCAAATACACAGTCAATTGTAAAACAGACGAGAACCGCCCGTGGAGGTTTCATGCAGATATATCGAAGAAATCACCAATGGGACATTGGCAGATAAAGAAGTATGCGGGTAATCATACTTTTGTGAATTCTGTAGTGAATTCAAATCATAAACATGCTACTTTTAGATTCATATGTAACATGATATTTCCTTTTGTGAAAGTGGATGTCAATTTGATCCCTAAAACAATTCAAGTGCTTATAAAAGATATATTATTCATTGAAATAAATTATATGAAGGCATGAAATATGTTAAACAGGGCATTTGTTGGGGTTCCTTAGCACCCTACTGGGTTTTCACGGCAACTACCATGCCAAATTAAAAAATTCAAGGGTGCTAATGAACCCTAACCCTAGGATCAAGCTAAAGTAACTAGACAATATAACATGTAATCAACCATTACAAATAGTGAACAAGGAATACAACCTTTGTAGACCGGTCCTTCACTTCTAAAACTCCGTGTTGACATCCCTTCGCTGCGATCATGGCAAGTGAAGATTCCCTGAACTCTAGAATGGTTCCATCGGAGAAATGAACAAGATTGCTCGTAGTCTTCGAGGCCGAAAATGATCTACGTCGAGAAGACTCAAATTCAAGCTAACCCTTCACTAGGTCATGAACTTTGTGAAGAGAACACCCTTTACTACCCAAGCAAGTGTATAGGATGATGAAGTAGGAAGTGGGCTCACTTTAGATTTTATTTTCTCACTCATTTTCACCATTTACCAAAAACCTAGAAAGCTTTTGGGTTTAGATGAAGAAGAAGAAGAACTCAAGGAAAATAAACTAAGGTGAATAATGAGAATGAATTATGCAACCATGGGTGAGTTAGTATCATGTACTAACCATTGTAGAGACATAACCATGGTTTGGTTAATAAATATATTTAGTAAAACAAAACAAGTGGACTTGGTCAATGGTTATCACTAAGTTTCATGAAGCTTCATGCCATGACAAAATGCCACTAATTTTTAATTACAAAATAAAAAAAAACCCTAACCATTATCTTAAGTATGGTGTAAGTCATACACACACCCATGTTTACATGTATCATCAAGCATGATACAAACATGTACACAAACATATATCACATATACACTATGTGCACATCAAGTGAGAAAAATAATCTTAAGTGAGCCAATACTAGTTAATCTAAAGTAATATATCAAATATGTAATTATACATTAAATCATTAAATGTATAATCCTTATCATAATCCTGGTCTAAACTGGAGTACCGATACCCCGTCTCGATACTCCTATGACTAGGGAATTTTAAGGATGTGCTTATATACTACCAGGCCCCACTGGTATGATCCTTGTTATAATCCTGGTAGTCAAGCAAAAATCCAATGGGTTTTATCTCATATATTAGCGATACGCGATAACTAGTAACACGCATTCACATAACAGATAAAGACAAACCAGATAGCATACTATCATCTCGAGTAAGATTGTTCTTGTTATAGGCCCTCCTCGAATTCAGTAATTGCATTCCCGCAACTATGATAATTGCCTTGAGGGCACCTGTATCCAAAAGAAAATTCCATCACCGCAGCAAAATCCAAAGGTGAAAGCTCCTAATGCCCCAAATCTGCAGGCATAACTATACATACGGTCTATATGGCCAACGGAAAAGAAAAGAGCCGTGATTCTGTGAGTCACAGACCGCATACTTGGTCGTTGACGAAGGCTCAGGAGTAATAACAAAAGATCCAAAAGATATTGACCAAAATAGCAGCACCCACCGGACCTAAAGAAAGTCCGGACGAAGCAACAGAACAACGCCAGGAGCAAAAAACCAATTCAGAGTTCTTGCGATGGGTTCTGGAGAAGAAAGATAAAGAAGCTGCGGAGCAGGCTACCAACACAAAGTAGATGTCTCTCCTGTTCCAGGATATGGGTGGTGGAACCTGTAGTCCAATACGTGATCCGGTAGCGAAACCTGTAGTCCAAATGCAAACAGCGCATTGAGGAGTCTCCGGCTGTAGGAATGTTCATTAGGATTATTGATCCTCAATCGAATGTGTCCCAGTTCATGACCTTCTTTAAGCCTGCCACATTCCAGGCGCTAATTGATAAGTTATCACAGATGGATTAGATGGGTCATGGTCCTTCCTCCTCAAAAAAGGATCCTCGAAACAACAATAAAGGCAAAGAAAAAGCAACCTTTGTTGCCAACACGCAACAACAACCGGGCGGTCCGAAAGCACCAGTCCGTCAAAACAACACTCGTACGCACCCGTCCTTGGAAGAAAGGTTGGGATGTGCTTACTCATTCCCTCGCGATAAGACGAGGAGGTTGTTTGAACTAGCAATGCGAAATAACCCGATCACATTGCCAGACCCGTGGCGGCCCGTATAAGCAGGCGACGTCAATAAACCCAACTACTACTCCTACCACCGTACAGTAAGCCATCTAATCGATAATTGCTACATCTTAAAAAACTGGGTCGAGGACCAGTACCAGCAGAGGAAGTCCACACTATTCGATAGTTGGAGGGTAGATCCTCTCCAAAAGTACGCTCCCAAAAAAGTCGATACGCAGGGGGAATTCTGCTCGCTCGTGGAAGAAGCTCTATGGGAAGTATGTATTTCAGCAAAAACTAAAAGAATGCTGAAGGATCTACAAACTTGTCCGGCGATCAGGTAGAAAAGCTAGCTTGAGCCCGAAATTATAAAAAGGATGTTGAAGCCGCGTCCCGTGCTGAAGAATGACGACAAAGGGAAATCCCCCAAGTCAAGCCTTCAAAATCTTAGAAAAAAGAAGAAGAATAAGAAACCTGTGCAGTATGCTGAATACGTCAACAAGCGCACATACCTCCATAAATATATAGACGCGCTGGAAGAATACAATCAGAAAATGCAAACGCCAGTCACACTCGAAAAATTCCTCAAGCGTATTCTTAAGGACGTGGATAGTGACGATGATGAGGAAAACCACTCATCGGATGAAGTAGAGGAACGTGTAGAAAGCTGCCACATGATCTCTATTCATCACTATATGATGAAGAAGCTCCGCCAGTGTCAGAAAGTGACGTGGGTGAACTGGGGGCAAAATCGACGCTAAATTCCCCAAAACTGCCGGAAGAAGATTTAATTGAAAAGCTACTAAACGAAGCCTTTCAAAAGAGAAAAAATGACCAAGAACGCAAGACGGCCATATATGAAAAGGATTGAAAGGTTCCTAGGCATCCTAATGAAGTCTCACAAGGCATCAACCATGCCATTTTACAAAAATTATGGTGCCGAGAAACCCTAACACGGATCTTAGACTAGAATTCTAGGCGAAAAACTAAACTAGTTAACACTTAACTACAAAGATATGGAAATTACAACCTTTGTAGATCCGGATATCCACCTCCACGGCTCCGCAACGAAGTCTCCTCGCTGTCCTTGTCGAACCCCGGGCTCTAGCGTCGGCTTCATCGGAGAATGAACGGGCTTGGTCATCGACGACGATGCCGAAGATGATCTACGTCGAGGCATCGCTAGATCAAGCTCTCTACTTCACAAAGTGATGAAACTTGTGAAGGAAACACACTCTACTACTTGGCAAGAGGTAGAGGATGAAGAAATAAGAGGTGGGTTCTCTTTAGAATTGGATTTCTCACTCTCAAGCTCAAGTTGCCATTGAAGGCCTCAAGGTTTCAAACTTGAAGATGAAGAAGAAGAAGAGCTAGAAATATGATAAGTCTTTTTAAAATAAAAAGAAAAAGGAATACTTATCATAATTCTTACTAGGGTTAAGTGTAGAGAATAGACCATGGTTAATGGATGGGTTAGGGTTAAGCATGAGTCAAAGCTTCATGAAGCTTCAACTAAAAGACAAAGAAAGCCACCATTCTTTTTTAAATCATTTCCAAATAAATAAATGAACAAATAAATAAATGAATATGCAAAACCCTAATCAACACTTAACCATGGTTTCAATTCTTTACACTTAACTAAATAATCAAGTATCATCAAACATGATACAAGTATGTGCACGAAAATATATCACATATACAACTTGCACATCAAGTGAGAAAATCCATATAAAGTGAACCGATACTAGTTAATGCAAAGTAATATATCAAATATATAATTATACATTAAATCATTAAATCAACATTTGATTCAATGATCCGGTCATGTCGCACACAACCGACTAGTATTCAATGCATCGATTTATCGAATCAATGATTCGATAACTAGGTCATATCAAATATAACCAATCGAAACATTTATCGCGAGAATGAAATGCGGTATCACATACACGCATTATTCTCGGTCCTGCACATATCTCATATGCGCTCCTATTTCGTTTCGCTTGAGCCAGGAAACCTCTGTGTAGGACTCTAAAGACTCGTCAATACGCCGGTAGCAGATGATGATCATATCAAACATCCACAAGCCGCAAGCGGTCTGCTAAACGTAACGGCCACCCGGGTATTGAGCGATCAGAAGATCGACGAGCTAGCCCGCTCACACTCCTGCGAATCCGACCAGTAACACTTACCATACAGTCCGGTCTCTTCGTCTGATATGTCGCATATCAAGTCTAGGGGTGGTAAACGTCAGACCCTAATAACCCGATAAGTCGTGCCGATGTGAGGCTCATAGCGGGTCGAGAAACTACTGGTAACACTTACCAGCAAATCTCTGATCAGCCCTGGCCAGGGACTTCCCTGCTACGGCCAATCGAGCACAGCGCAACATCAACTCCCAATACCGGGAGAGACGAAACCCCTCCTATCGCTCACTGCCTCCATGTGACTCGGGATTGTACCCAAAGACCACCGTTTTGCACGCCCTCATGGACGTGGTAAGGTGGAGATCAAAGCACAGTGGGAATCACACAAGACTCTATGACGATCTCGGGTCTACAGACTAACCTGTACAAGTGTCACCTGAGAACTGCCATCTGACGTGAGGTATAATACCATCTGGGAGTTCTCGGCGAGTCCGTCCAGTGTACCCAGTCTCCACTGAGCACCCGTATACCATCTCTGATGTCAAACACCAATGGATATGGGATCATCCATCGCCCATCACATGGGTCGAGAAGCGTATACGCTAGTCTACTCTGGTATATCGATGCCCCGTCTCGATACACCCACGACTAGGGAACTTGAAGGATGTACTTATGGACTACCATGTCCCCACTAGTATGATCTGCATCATAGTCCAGGTAGTCAAGCACATATCCTAAGGGCTTTACCAACATGTAACTATAAGACAGTATAAAGAGACTAGTGTACATGTTAAGATAAAGAGTAACCAGATAGCATACTATCATATCGAGCAAGAAAGTCATCTCTATATATGTCCAAGCATCCAATATAATATACATCATCTGTACAATACTGGCCTCTAGGGCATACATACAACTAACAATCTCCCACTTGCACTAGGGCCAGCTGCTGTAGTATCGCATACCGAGCATCCCGAAGAGTCTTTCAAACTGTATTTGGGGAATGGCCTTCGTGAGTGGATCCGCGGTGTTGTTCTTCGTGTCAACCCTCCTGACCTCGATCTCCCGGCAATCAACTATCTCCCGGATCAGGTGATACCGCCTCAGAATATGCCTGGATCACTGATGGGACCTGGGTTCCTTGGCCAAAGCCACCGCTCCATTGTTATCGCAATACAAAGGTATTGGATGCTCAATGGATGGAACCACACCAAGTTCAGTAATAAACTTCTTGATCCAGACAGCCTCTTTGGCAGCATCGTTGGCAGCGATGTATTCAGCCTCCATCGTCGAGTCTGCCACGGTTTCCTGCTTGGAACTCTTCCAGCTAACCGCCCCTCCGTAAAGGGTAAAGACAAAGCCCGACTGCGACTTAGAGTCGTCCTTATCACTCTGGAAGCTCGAATCGGTAAAGGACTCCACTTGGAGTTCCCCGTTACCATACACCAAGAACATATCTCTAGTCCTTCGTAAGTACTTGAGAATGCTCTTCACAACTATCCAATGACTCTCTCCAGGATCAGCTTGATACCTGCTCACTACACTTAGTGAGTATGCTACATCGGGTCTGGTACATAGCATCGCATACATGATAGAGCCTACTGCCGAAGCATAGGGTATCCCTTGCATGCGAGCTCTCTCCAAATCAGTCTTGGGAGACATCTCTTTAGAGAGAGTGACTCCAGAGATCGTGGGTAAGTTCCCATGCTTGGACTCTTCCATACTAAACCTCTTTAGTATGGTGTCAATGTACCTGGATTGGGACAATCCCAAAATCCGTTTGGATCTATCTCTATAGATCCTGATTCCCAATATGCAGGAGGCATCACCAAGATCTTTCATTGAGAATCTTTGTGATAAGAAGAGCTTGACCGCTTGCAGCATAGGAATATCATTTCCTATCAAGAGTATGTCGTCCACGTACAATACGAGGAAGACAACCTTACTCTCTGCCACCTTCTTGTAGATACAAGGTTCATCTGGATTTTTGACGAAATCAAACTCTTTGATAACGACATCAAAGCAGATGTTCCAACTCCGCGATACTTGCTTTAATCCATAAATGGATTTAAGCAGCTTGCACACCTTCCCGCTGCTCCCACTGTCTACGAAGCCCTCTGGCTGAGTCATGTACACGCACTCTTCTAAATCACTATTTAGAAAGGTGGTCTTAACATCCATTTGCCAGATTTCGTAGTCATGAAAGGCAGCAATGGCAAGCATGATCCGGATGGATTTAAGCATAGCTACTGGAGAAAAGGTTTCGTCATAGTCCACACCTGGTCTTTGACGAAAACCCTTTGCTACAAGTCTAGATTTGAAGGTCTCCACTTTCCCATCTACACCAAGTTTCTTCTTGAAGATCCACTTGCTCCCAATGGGTTTTACCCCTTCAGGAGCAACGTCCAAAGTCCATACTTTGTTGGTGTACATGGATTCCATCTCGGATCGCATAGCATCCAGCCATTTCACTGAGTCCCTACTCGTGATGGCCTGCTCGAAGCTAGTTGGGTCATCATCCTCCATGATGCAATCCTCGCTCCCACCATCCATGAGAAAACCGTAGTATCTCTCAGGTTGGCGAGGAACCCTACTAGATCGGCGGAGTGGCTGGGGTTCATCGGGAACTACGGAATCCTCTGGTTCAACCAAATCTTCTGTTGTAGTCTGTGTCGCTGGAACCTCTTCCAGTTCTACCTCAGAGCCACTAATTTCTTTTGCAAGAAATTCCTTTTCTAAAAAGGTGGCATGTTGAGCAACAAATACTCTTTGTTCCTCATTGTGGTAGAAGATATACCCTCGCGAATGTTTGGGATATCCAACAAACTTACACAAAACAGATCTTGCCTCGAGTTTGTCCGGTTTTTGTCTTTTGACATAGGCCGGGCAACCCCATATCTTTATAAAATTAAGATATGGTCTCTTCCCTTCCCATATCTCATATGGTGTGGTAGGCACAGATTTGGTGGGAACCCTGTTCAGTAGGTATGCTGCTGTTTCCAGTGCATATCCCCAGAAGGAAATAGGTAACTCAGCTACACTCATCATAGAGCGCACCATATCTAATAGGGTGCGGTTTCTCCGCTCCGATACACCGTTGTGCTGTGGTGTATATGGAGGAGTTAGCTGAGAGAGAATCCCATTCTCTTTTAGAAAGTCCAGGAATTCAATGCTTAAGTATTCTCCTCCTCGATCAGATCGTAGGATTTTAATACTTTTTCCGGTTTGGTTCTCAACTTCTTGCTTATATTCCCTAAATTTCTCAAAAGTTTCTGATTTGTGTTTCATCAGGAACACATACCCGAACCTAGAGAGATCGTCAGTGAATGTAATGAAGTATGAAGAACCATCCCTGGCATGTGTAGACATGGGACCGCATACATTACTATGTATCAGTCCTAAGAGTTCGGTAACTCTTTCTCCGTGTCCCGTAAACGGATTTTTGGTCATCTTGCCTTTGAGACATGACTGGCAAGTGTCATAGGATGAAAATTCAAACGGATTTAAATATCCATCTTTATGCAACTTAGCTAGTCGTGTCGCATTGATGTGACCCAGTCTACAATGCCACAAGAAGGATTCGTTCAGTTCTGAACTCTTCCTCTTGTGTGTGTTTGTTATGCTCAGAACTGTTGATTGATTTAGAACATAAATGCCATTGCACAACGTGCCTGATCCAACCAACTTTTGGTTACGGAAAATGTTCATAACATTGTCCTGTAATACAAAATTATATCCCTCTTTACTTAATAAAGAAACCGATATAATGTTGCATATCAGGTTCGGCATGTAATAGCATTCGTTCAGAACCAATGTATTACCAGTTGGTAATACAAGGTGATATTCCCCGACAGTCTTAGCTGCAACAATTGCACCATTTCCAACTCTAATGTCTTTATCACCTTCTCCAAGTTCTCTACCTTTCCTAAGCCCATGTAACTGATTACATATATGGGATCCTGACCCGGTATCTAATACCCAGGACGTAGAGCAAATGGAGAAACAGTTCTCATTAACGAACACACCCGAAGAAAATGGATCAACATGTACTTTCTTCATTCGGGTGGCATGGGAATCCTGGTATTCCCCTATATCCTGTTCATTCCTATAACTCTTATAAGAAAGAACGGAACCAACGTTCCCCAGCATAGTATAACATGCGGGTTCGGTCAATACATCCATATTATTATTTTGATTAAGGCATGAACTGGTCGCTACCTGGAGAGAGAGAGAAGAAAACACTTTAGCGTATGCTCATGCAAGATCAGATTGGTTATTATCTTATCTAATCAGGATGGCTCCCACTGCTTTTTATCAAATCTTCCTCCAAACCCTAAAAGGAAAGACTAGCCGGGATTAATTACACACTACAAGTTCGCCAATCTTTCAGCCAGGCCAGTGTCGGTACTTTGAGAGAGGTTCCCCGTGCTTTCGCACGAACCTAATTAATGTAAACCTCGTTTTCCCAGAGGCGTAACCTCGTTAACACCTTTCTAGACACCTACTTGATCGGCTAATTGTAATGTGTAAAACTCTCCCAGGAGTAACTCTTACTCGCAGTGGGTATCGGGATCCAACTATCTCATAGAAGGTATGCAATCTCATTGCAAATTTCAACACTTGAAATTCCTGATAATATTTTGCCCCAAGCATCCTATGACCTTGACGGAGGTCAACAAACCACAGGGTGCAAGTCAAGTTCAACCCGTCATTTCTTGATTGAATCAAACCCACCCGCACGACCCTTGATGGAGGTCAACAAGGTCGTACGACTACCCTAATCCAATCTGCATCATATGCATAAGCAGACAAATACTAGTTAGCTACCGCACACTACGCCTTGACGGAGGTCAACAAACGTAGCACGAATACTAAGTAGGATTTATCTGAAATGACGGAGGGCTACGCAGGTTTTCATAAAACCATGAGCGTAATGAACTTGATATCGTTGTAGAATCAAATGAAGTTTTGAAATGGAGTGATTTTGAGGCTTTTCCAGTTTTGCTAAAGGAGTCACTCCCGGTGAAGGGATCTCGGTCCTTTCCTCGTCGAATGAGGTGCGGGATATATCATATATATCACTGTGCAAAGCATAAACTATAGAAGCAATCAAAAGCAAACCGAGTGTGTAGCATCTGCCAGTTACTGCTAAAGGAGTCACTCCCGGTGAAGGGATATCGGTCCTTTCCTCATCGAATAAGGTGCAGGATATATCACATATACCGCTGTGCAAAGCAAGAACTGTAGCTACCTGTTTTATTTTAAAATTTGATTCTACAACATCTTAGGTTTCTTATCTTTCATTAATCACATTAATGAAGTCCCATCATTTAAATACCTAAACATCACAGATAGATATGACGTACACTTATGCCATCCGCATTCGCCTCGATGTCCCCTCGTGCACCGTTAGGTTAGGTAACTAACGACAGAGCAGGGCAGGGCTAGTGCGGGTGCAAAACATAAGTAACGTCTATATAATATATCATATATACTATATACTATATCCATCACAGAATCACATCACAGATATCGCAGCAGAATAAACATATGAAATATTGGATATACTAGGACGTCCGTGTTTTCAATACGAGCCAGTATAAAACACGGATTCCACGGTCGTGATGAATAGCCAATCCCACACCCCTAGACCCCTACGAGAGCGGCAAGCAACCCTGCCAATTCTAGGGTTAGGAGACCCGGACTCGACTCCTCGAGTTGGTCTCCCACTGGACCCCAGAACCCGGTTACTTGTGCTCCCCTCCTTGGTCTATCCTAATGCGGAAAAGTAAATAATATACAAAGGGTGACAACTTCCGCTACCTGGAAGTGCCCCAAATAAAAGAATATTACATACAAGTTTTTACATGAATGAAAATGAAAAACACTGATCTCACATAAAAACCCCCGGCTATTCGAACACGACGATCCAATATAACATATCCAGCAACACATAACATCACATGTCATCAACGTAAGTAAGTATGCATACCCCAATTGTCGTTGACGTATAGCAACGAAACCGGCGATATGAACATACTACACTTACGGTCACAGAAAAGAAAGTGTAAAACTACAACAATTGGAATCCGCAACTACTTTAGACATCACATGCCTAACAGATATAAATCCCGCATTTTAGTCTCATTATCGAAAACTCTTTTCAATATAAAGTGAAACTAAACTGCTAGATTTATAACATTCATTCAGTTATCACATAACTGTTTGTGAATTCCAATTATTGTATCACATTCCAGATAAACAGAAAATGTTAAACTTCCCGATCGAACAGTCGAATACCCAAGTTTTCCCGATACAGCTCATCACATGAAATAAGTCTAACTATATTCAGTTCGTGCCTCAGTACCGACGGTCCAGCAGTAGAAGGGTCAAGCCAACGCCTAGCATGTGGCACGCCGTACTGCCCCAAACCCGAAGGTTCAAAGGGCAGTTCAAGACGGTCACATAATCGAGTTAAGGTTTGTTGTCTTCTAGAGGGTCCATCGCGTTACTTGCACTACTTAGAATGTCGTTAAACTACGGAAAAATCCAACACTTGGAAATTTCCCGACAGGGGAAAAGTTGGGTATTTATATCCGGTCGAACTTTTTAACATATTCTATAAATTATCCGGAAAAACACAAAGACGAAATTTGATAATCCGATCGAACTATTGAAGCTCCAAAGCAACCCCAGAAAGTGCAACTCATGAAAAAAGATTAAAAACAACCAGAGAACTCAGCACCATTAAATAAGAGTTACTGTGCAAAAACATAGGGATGACGTCATCAAGACGCCGCGGAACCGCCGCCTAAGCTGGCTTAGGCCGCGGTTCCGCCGCGCTTTTCACTGTTCATGGAATAAAATTTGCGTCATAATTCTTATAATTCCCTGCTGAGTTTTCTGCATATTTTTAATTTTGAAAAATCCACGATTTTAGAAAAAGTACAGAGAGCAATTTTTGGGGTTCGGTTTCGGTTCGATCGGAGTTCAAATTCCGTCTAGACTTCGCCTAAGGCTCTAGCTAGGCTTTGATACCAATGAAAGGTTCCTAGGCATCCTAATGAAGTCTCACAAGGCATCAACCATGCCATTTTACAAAAATTATGGTGCCGAGAAACCCTAACACGGATCTTAGACTAGAATTCTAGGCGAAAAACTAAACTAGTGAACATTTAACTACAAGGATATGGAAATTACAACCTTTGTAGATCCGGATATCCACCTCCACGGCTCCGCAACGAAGTCTCCTCGCTGTCCTTGTCGAACCCCGGGCTCTAGCGTCGGCTTCATCGGAGAATGAACGGGCTTGGTCATCGACGACGATGCCGAAGATGATCTACGTCGAGGCATCGCTAGATCAAGCTCTCTACTTCACAAAGTGATGAAACTTGTGAAGGAAACACACTCTACTACTTGGCAAGAGGTAGAGGATGAAGAAATAAGAGGTGGGTTCTCTTTAGAATTGGATTTCTCACTCTCAAGCTCAAGTTGCCATTGAAGGCCTCAAGGTTTCAAAGTTGAAGATGAAGAAGAAGAAGAGCTAGAAATATGATAAGTCTTTTTAAAATAAAAAGAAAAAGGAATACTTATCATAATTCTTACTAGGGTTAAGTGTAGAGAATAGACCATGGTTAATGGATGGGTTAGGGTTAAGCATGAGTCAAAGCTTCATGAAGCTTCAACTAAAAGACAAAGAAAGCCACCATTCTTTTTTAAATCATTTCCAAATAAATAAATGAACAAATAAATAAATGAATATGCAAAACCCTAATCAACACTTAACCATGGTTTCAATTCTTTACACTTAACTAAATAATCAAGTATCATCAAACATGATACAAGTATGTGCACGAAAATATATCACATATACAACTTGCACATCAAGTGAGAAAATCCATATAAAGTGAACCGATACTAGTTAATACAAAGTAATATATCAAATATATAATTATACATTAAATCATTAAATCAACATTTGATTCAATGATCCGGTCATGTCGCACACAACCGACTAGTATTCAATGCATCGATTTATCGAATCAATGATTCGATAACTAGGTCATATCAAATATAACCAATCGAAACATTTATCGCGAGAATGAAATGCGGTATCACATACACGCATTATTCTCGGTCCTGCACATATCTCATATGCGCTCCTATTTCGTTTCGCTTGAGCCAGGAAACCTCTGTGTAGGACTCTAAAGACTCGTCAATACGCCGGTAGCAGATGATGATCATATCAAACATCCACAAGCCGCAAGCGGTCTGCTAAACGTAACGGCCACCCGGGTATTGAGCGATCAGAAGATCGACGAGCTAGCCCGCTCACACTCCTGCGAATCCGACCAGTAACACTTACCATACAGTCCGGTCTCTTCGTCTGATATGTCGCATATCAAGTCTAGGGGTGGTAAACGTCAGACCCCAATAACCCGATAAGTCGTGCCGATGTGAGGCTCATAGCGGGTCGAGAAACTACTGGTAACACTTACCAGCAAATCTCTGATCAGCCCTGGCCAGGGACTTCCCTGCTACGGCCAATCGAGCACAGCGCAACATCAACTCCCAATACCGGGAGAGACGAAACCCCTCCTATCGCTCATTGCCTCCATGTGACTCGGGACTGTACCCAAAGACCACCGTTTTGCACGCCCTCATGGACATGGTAAGGTGGAGATCAAAGCACAGTGGGAATCACACAAGACTCTATGACGATCTCGGGTCTACAGACTAACCTGTACAAGTGTCACCTGAGAACTGCCATCTGACGTGAGGTATAATACCATCTGGGAGTTCTCGGCGAGTCCGTCCAGTGTACCCAGTCTCCACTGAGCACCCGTATACCATCTCTGATGTCAAACACCAATGGATATGGGATCATCCATCGCCCATCACATGGGTCGAGAAGCGTATACGCTAGTCTACTCTGGTATATCGATGCCCCGTCTCGATACACCCACGACTAGGGAACTTGAAGGATGTACTTATGGACTACCATGTCTCCACTAGTATGATCTACATCATAGTCCAGGTAGTCAAGCATATATCCTAAGGGCTTTACCAACATGTAACTATAAGACAGTATAAAGAGACTAGTGTACATGTTAAGATAAAGAGTAACCAGATAGCATACTATCATATCGAGCAAGAAAGTCATCTCTATATATGTCCAAGCATCCAATATAATATACATCATCTGTACAATACTGGCCTCTAGGGCATACATACAACTAACAAGGATAAGCGTCAGCGTCTGAACAAAAAAGCCGCGGTGAGGACGAGTCATAAAGCTCTCAACCAAACCAAGGCATGCCTGCAGCAAATAAGAGCAGGGATAAAGCTAAAAAGCGGTTTGCCAAAGCCCTATCGATTGGGACGAAGCCGCCACCTCCCATGATGAACACGCCTGGGGTCCCATATTTTGCTGGTGGAGAAGGACACCCAAAATACTGTGCATACCACCAATGAATCACTCATCCCATTGAGGAGTGCAATACCTTCAAGAAGTGGTGGTAAGGATATGTTGCCCACAGAAAACACTTCAAGAAGGAAAAGCGTGAAGTTCGCGCTCGTCGAAATGAGAATGGCAAAACGACAGCAAACAAAGAAGCAAATGGCAGCTGTCATATGGCTAGTACCAGTGCAGAAGGGGGAAATCCCCGAGTTCTCATGTTCGAGAGCGATTCTGAAAATGAAATGCCCCTCGATTCTCTCTTTGAAAACTCCCCTTTGAAAAAAAAAGGAGGAGAAAGTTTGTGAGAATATTCAGCTGCGTAACCGTATACTGCCCGAAAAGAATCTCGGACCAACAAATAAAGGTTTAAATAAAAAGGATATAGGAAAAGGGAAAATGCCCGACCAGATTTCCCTTGATGAAGAGGTGGCCAAAGAGTATGCCGTGAAAGACCTGCCTAAAAAAATTAAAGTGGATTATAATGTCCTCGCGCAGATGAGGAAAATACCCTCACAACTGAGCATTTTGGATACTTTGCTCTTGTCCAAAGAGGCACGAGACTCCCTGAACAAAGCCCTGCAAGAGTGATTGACGATGTTCTTAGAGTTGTGTTGTAACCGCAATCAATAACGGTGTCGCGTGTAGCTAGACCGAGATGAGTACGGGTCATCCTCAGGGAAACGTTTAATCTTTTAATCTTACTTTAGACGAGTTGAAAAAGAGGAAGAATAAAGAATGGTGAAGAATGGTTGTAAATTCTAGATCCACGTCAAATACGGATGCAGGATATAGATCTAGATTAACTACGGATGTAGGTTTTATATTAGAAGGGGGCTTGTAGGGTTCGTTAAGATTTAGTATTCATGGATGATTAATTAAAGATTACTCCTCTTATCCTTTAATAGATTTAAAACTAGATCGACAGTGATGCATGTAGATTAGGGTTTCTGGAAGGAAAAGGGTTCACACTCTTAACCCCTACCTTGACATGGATCTACGTTCATGTCTAGCCTTTACCAAAACAATCATTAATCTAATCTCTAATTGCGGTCGTGGCTCCCAATGAATTAGTAGCGCGCCCGATTAGGATATTAATGATTCTTTTGGTAAATTTTATAAACTTTATAGTACGTAAAAAGAGATTAAGGATCTTCATCATCCATTAATCTACCCTAATCCTACGAACTCTAACAAGTGAAGAATTACTCGCGCATGTTGGGAAAAGAAAACATAGAAATCATGAAGAAAATAAAATGCAATAGAATAAAACTACCTTTATTAATCAACAAGACCAAATACACTTTGTTCCTTTAGAAAATGATTACAAAACCCTAGTTTGCTTCTCGATCTCTTCTTAAGGAGGTAGATGAACTGTCGATGATCAACCAGGATTCTTGAGCCGTTATGGACTTCGTGATCGCGTCGGTTTGATGATTTTTTCAAGAGGCACTTGGTCCTTATTTATAATCACAGAGCCAGAACCCTAGTTTCTTAATATGGTAACTAGTTGTTAGGATCCCGACCTGAAAATCCTAAGCCCTAGATCTTCAGACGTGTGGCGGAACCGCGGCCATTTGGTGGGTTTGGCCGCGGATTGGCGGTGGATTAGGAGGGTCTTGATTTTATATTTCTGTTGGCCTCTTCTGGTGACATATGTAGACTGTTTTGATATCTGGAATCTTGAAATCATCTCGTAGTCTCTGCCAGAATATCTTTCTTCGATTTACTTGAATATTTCGGCAGATTTGATCTCGCCAACTCGAATTTTCTTGATTTCAGTCCTGATATAATTTCTACACAATAACTCAATAAATAATGTTAGTAGAATTTGTTTTTATTGAGATATTATCTTAACCATTTGACATGATATTATAGTTTTAGAAAATTGGTTAAAGATATTTGATAAGGTAAGCATATTTAAATGGACTAAATATTATATAGATATTATATGCTTACATTTTCCTTCATAATGTTAATTATAATATATAAACACATGAAAATAGTATTTTTATAGATAAACCCTCATATGTGTCATATTTATAATAAACACCTTTTATTATATAGAAATAGTAAGGAAAATATCATATCAAATGCACAATATTTTCGACTGAATAAATACCCCCAAACTTAACTTTGATCGTCCCGAGCAAACTAGTTATTCAAGAGAAGGAGAAAAAGAAAAAGAAAAAAAACTAAGTAGCACACTTTTGTAGGCAACACGATTGCACTGAGCACGTGCAACAAGTCGTTAAAACTCTAGGTGTCCCTAGTAGGAGGAGTGTTGTCTCCTGAGGGTTTTCAGCGGATTACACCCACAAAATCCTATAATAAAAGAAAGATGGTGAAAATTACATATAAAGATAAGAACTATAAAAGAAAGAACTTGAAAATAAGAGTTTCCAACTACACTAATTTTTCGGTTGTCATGAGCCCTATCTTAATGGTCATGAAAAAATGTTAGAAATCACACCATCTCTCAATAAAACATCGCCTTTAGTCTTCCTTCCTATCTTTCTTCCAAACATTGATCATATACCCCTATGTGTGTGTAAAATATATCTCTACACTTAGAGAATTCAATTCAAGCTATCATACTCTTGTCCATCTTCCAAACTACTTTATAGTTGGTGAATATTTTAGATAAAATTGCTCACATATTTTTCATGCGACCGTTAATATTTCTTGAGGTACTAACCGACCGATTACAAAATGTGCTTGTGCATTTAGGTGTAATTCCTAGTTTCGCAACACCTAAGGCTTAACAGTGGCTCCCAAACCAGTTGGTCTAAAGCACTAGGTGATAAAGCACCCTCGCTATATTTTTTTTTATGCTGCCTTAAGCAATTAAAAAACCAGTGTTCATTTTTTTTTCTTCACCACTTATATTTTATTTTATTTTCCTCCATACTAAGGCTTTTAGATAAGAGTATTTCAAGGTATGCTCTACTATCCCAACTTTCAAGATGTGTGTAAGTGCGTATAGTAGGGTATCAACGTTTAAATGTTTGGACTTAAGAATATGGACTATTTTTCAGACTTATTTTTATTCTCGGATTAGTAATTTCCTTCATCTTACTAACCCTTAGGACAACGGCTCATAACTACTTATTACTAGTTTCGTTTAAGAAAATATCTAATTTTCTTGCTTTTCTCAAACTTTTCCTATCTTTCAAATGTAACTTTTTTTTTTCACTTTCACACTTTCATTATCAAAAAAAAAATTTGTGCTTATATATAATGCAAAGTAATGCGTGAATAAGCACAAACCTCCCCTAAACCTGTTTACAGCAGTGTCCTCACTGATATCATCTGTTAAGTTTAAAAAAAACTGTAGACTTGGAAGGAAAAGCTAGTAATGGGGACAAGAAATAATGAAGGTGAAATCCTCCCCCAAACTTATTTATGACTCATAATTTTGTAAAAATTTTCTTTCAAGAGCCAAAATATGTCTCTGTTCCCCTCCGAAAGGCGGCGGAGACGTGAGGACGTCTAGCCTGAGATTCGGGGCAGATACTATATGGTTTTATCCGTCTATCTCTCCGAAGATGCCAAGTTGATTTATGGCACCGTGTATCGGAGGTTTAGACGGATGCAGCCGATGTAGCAGATTTCGTCAGATTCCCCCTCGCTTGAGGGGTTTTTGATTGTGGGGACGCTCTTCCCTTCAGACGCAAGCCCCTGCAGTTAATTACGCTACCGCATCGCGGTAACAACTTTCTCCTTCTCCAGAATTTCACTTCGTGTCATGGGTGTTTGTTTTGTTTGTGGTTGCCCGTGGATTGTATACAGAGACTGAGTAATGCCGTCGCCCGTAGGACGTGGATTACTCTAAATCCGTATTTACTTAGATTTGGGTTTGGTGTTTTTAGTTTAAGAATACGTTAGTCGCATTTGAGACTAAGATCAACTTAAACGTTCGTTAAGGATATGTTAGTCCTGTTTGAGACTAAGATCAACTTAACGTGGTGATCCATTTATTATATGGCGTCGGAACTCGTCACCTCTCTGACGTCGTTGAAGGATTACAACGATAGGTGTCAGAGGAGTTCAAAGATGTACCCTTGAACCAAAGTCGATTTGGAGTTTTATAGTCCATTTGAATGTTTAAGGATACGTCAGCCATGTTCAGGGATAAGATCAACTTAAACGGGACCGTTTAGATCTGGCAAAAGAGCATTTGGAGGCTCTATTGTTCCAGTTTAGGGACGTAGTGGTCCATCGCCAGTTTAGGGACGTGGTGGTCCATCATTAGTTTAAGGACGTTTCGGTCCAATATTAGTTTTAAGGACGTTTCGGTCCGACATTCCTATTTTGGGATGAATATTAGTGTAAGGACGTTTCGGTCCACGAGTTTAAGGACCCCGCAGTCCGTGTTGATGTGTGGTCGTCGGGACCCGTCACCTCTCTGACGTCATTGAAGGATTACAACGATAGGTGTCAGAGGAGTTAGGAGATGTACTCTCGGACCGGATGTAAATTGATTTTTAAGAGAGCAGCTGTGCTCAGTCAATTTAATTTGAGGACTTACGGCCATGGTTGGGCTAAGTCCAGTTGAGAAAAGTTCAACACTTTTATTTATTTTTATATTTGCTTGGGCTCTGCCCATAAAGGATGCAGAGCATCAATTTATTTTGGGCTTTGCTCATTTTATAAATGATGCAGAGCATCAATTTTACCTGGGCTCTGCCCATTTATTGCTTTGCAATTTATTTAAGCCTACTAGGCCTTTTTGATTTGGGCCTGGCCCTTTAGCAAAAGAAATTTATTACATTTGTCAGGCGCTTTGCGCTAATCACTGAGCGCAAGCGCTTGTGGTGTTGACACGTGTCACGCAAGCATAGTGCGCTGCGTCAATGCGCTGCGCTTGCGCTGCTGACACGTGGCGTGCTCTGGTGAGTTGCGCCAATTCCAGAGAGTAAGGCTCTATTTCAAAAGCGCATAGCGCAAATGGTTCAGATGCTGACACGTGGCGCTCTCTGGTGGCTTGCGCCAATCCAGGAGCACAACAGCGCAGTTTGCAAGTGCAAGGCACTATAATTTGAGAATCTTTTTTAGAACCAATGGTTCATGAAAAAGTGCAAAGCACTGTTTGATTTCTTGATCTAATTTAGATCAAAGAAAACAAGTTTTTCTTGTTTCTCTTATTTCAAAAAACCAGTGGTTCATAAAAAGTGCAAAGCACTGTTTATTATGTGAAGATCATTGATCTTGTTCTTAGATTAATGATCTATTAGAAGAAATTCCTTCTATCTTATGAAGGTTTTTACCTTTTTCTTGAAATTTTTTCAGAGTTTTCTCTGTTTGAAGTTCTTGATTTCTCACAAATGTTCATCCCTTTTTATTGAGGTCTAGGGTCCTTTTTATAGTACTCATAAATTAGTTAAATTTGTTAAAGAGATCTTTCTCTGAGTGATTTGGGGAATTTTCCCTACCGTTGGATCTTTGATTCAAGGGCTCCTGTTTTACAGAAGAAAATCTTCTTGTTTTAACAAGAACAGAAAAATTTCTTTAAAATTTTAATTCTGTTTGGCGCAAATGCCCCAGCGGGTGACACGTGTCAAGCAGCGCATAGCGCAGCGCAACTGCGCTGGCGCATCTGAGCTGACACGTGTCGCGCAGTGCAAAGCGCTGCGCAACTGTGCTGGCGCATCTGCGCTGACACGTGTCACACAGCGCAAAGCGCAGCGCAACTGCGTGCATCTGTGCTGACACGTGTCGCGCAGCGCAACTGCGCTGACACGTGTCGCGCAGCTCAGTGCTTGCGCAACTGAAGCGTTGCTTCTTTTAATTTTGTTTTAAATAGAGCTTTGCTCTGATTGGGCGCGCTGCCTTGGGCGCTGTGCTCTCTGTGTTGGCGTGCCTGATTTTGACACGTGGCGCCCTGCGCGCAGCGCAGAGGATCTGAAGCGTTACTTCATTTATTAGAGTTTAAATTTTCAAAGTAGAGCTTTGCTCTGATTGGGGAAAGATGAAGCGTGCTTCATCTCCCGTCTTGGAATTTGAACAGAGTTTTGCTCTGATTGGGGTAAACAAATACCCCCCCCACCGTTGTGCTCACGTAGCCCCAAACACGAGCGCAACGGTGGCAGAATTCCAACCGTTGCGGCAACTTTTGGAAGTTGAAAGGGCACTTGACGCCTATAAATAGGACCTTTGGTCCCTTAAATGATTTTCATCTTCAAAATTTTACTTTCAGAACTTAGAGCCCTGCTCTTTATTTTCAAGAACTTCAAGAGTTAAACTCTTAAAACTTTTAGGTGAAAATTTTAATTTGAATTAGATTAAATTAATTTTCATCGACAGAGCCTTGCTCTCAATAGATCCCTGATCTAAAGGAAACCCATTTAGGGTTTCACTTAGCAGAGCTTTGCTCTATAGGTCCAAAGGGATCTAAAGAGAACTAAAGGGAACCCTGTTAGGATTCCATCAATAGAGTTCTGCTAATTTTTGTCGATTTTCTTTTATAAGAGTGATGGACGCCCACATGTACGACCTTGACGAGATTATCTCCTATGGGGACATCCGCCGACTCGGCCGTTCCCAAAATCGAGAATTTACTAATGCCGAATGTGCAGAGATCATGAGTCGCTTTGACGCGTACAACGGTCAACTACTTCCCCGACGTTCCTCTCTCCTGAAGCTTATCATGGGAGCTATCTGGGAAGCACTCCCCTTATTCTGGTCCGGTGTGCCGCTTAGGGCGTTGGATGCCGCTGAGGATAAAGTGCACTCGGTGTACTTGATGAACTTAATCTCGAAGAGACGGCGAGACGATCTTGTCGATCTCCTGCATCAGGCTTTCCAACAGTCCGCCATACTTGCTGCTTACTGGAGGGAGGAGGACATCCGTGGGGACCCCGACGCTTGTGCTCGTGAAAGAAAGCACACTAGGATGGTTCGCCAGGCTTGGAAAGTCTTAGATAGGGTTACTTTTGAGTTCCTCAATCCATGTCCTGGGTCCGAAGTTATACCATTGTAAACATTTCAATAATGTTGCTATTTATTTCTTTATGCTTGTAAGAACCCTTTTGAAATATTAATGAAAGAATTTATTTCAGCCTGTCTTATTTCTCGTCCTGAGTCTTTTGCACATGCATGAATGAGTGTGTCTCGAATGCTTGATCCAACGCCAGTCAAGTGTTCTTTCTGTCGCTTTCTTCTTCCTTTTATTATCTGCATGTTACCTTAGTGAACATGGTTGACAGATGATAGAGCGAGTAGTCTGTCTTGGCTTCTTCAAGAGGTAGCGATGGCTTAGGCCGCAGGTTCAGATCTGCTGCCTAAGATTTTTCCACTCTATGAGCCGTGAGGGTCTCATAGAGACTTTTCTCCCTACGGATCGAGAGGATCTCGTAGGTGTATTCTCTCTTTAGGAATCGGGAGGATTCCTAAGCGTGTTCTCTTGAAAGTCATAAGGATCTCACAAGAGAATTTATTCCCTTACGAGTCGTGAGGACCCGCAAGTGATGGGTGAAGTTGTCCTTATCCGCATTTCACGGAGTCAGGAGTTTTTGCTCTGGATGTTTCACACGGGGTCAGGATTGACATAAGCCGCGTTCCACGTAGCCAGGAATTTTTTGCTCTAGATGCTTCTCACGGGTTCACTGCCGTGTTCGGCGAGGACTAGGCTCCGCTCTGGATGCTTCGCACGGGTTCACTGTCGTGCTCTGCATGGACCAGGATCCGCTCCGGACGTTTTCCACGGGGTCAGGATTGACATAAGCCGTGTTCCACGTAGCCAGGAATTTTTTCTCTAGATGCTTCCCACGGGTTCACTGCCGTGTTCGGCGAGGACTAGGCTCCGCTCTAGATGCTTCGCACAGATTCACTGCCGTGCTCTGCGAGGACCAGGATCCGCTCTGGACGTTTTCCACGGGGTCAGGATTGACATAAGCCGCTTTCCACGTAGCCAGGAATTTTTGCTCTGGATGTTTCACACGGGGTCAGGATTGACATAAGCCGCGTTCCACGTAGCCAGGAATTTTTTGCTCTAGATGATTCCCACGGGTTCACTGCCGTGTTCGGTGAGGACTAGGCTCCGCTCTGGATGCTTCGCACGGGTTCACTGCCGTGCTCTGTGAGGACCAAGATCCGCTCTGGACGTTTTCCACGGGGTCAGGATTGACATAAGCCGCTTTCTACGTAGCCAGGAATTTTTGCTCTGGATGTTTCACACGGGGTCAGGATTGACATAAGCCGTGTTCCACGTAGCCAGGAATTTTTTGCTCTAGATGCTTCCCATGGGTTCACTGCCGTGTTCGGCGAGGACTAGGCTCCGCTCTGGATGCTTCGCACGGGTTCACTGCCGTGCTCTGCGAGGACCAGGATCCGCTCTGGACGTTTTCCACGGGGTCAGGATTCACATAAGCCGCTTTCCACGTAGCCAGGAATTTTTGCTCTAGATGTTTCATACGGGGTCAGGATTGACATAAGCCGCGTTCCACGTAGCCAGGAATTTTTTAGTCTAGATGCTTCCCACGGGTTCACTGCCGTGTTCAGCGAGGACTAGGCTCCGCTCTGGATGCTTCGCACGGGTTCACTGCCGTGCTCTGCGAGGACCAGGATCCGCTCTGGATGTTTTCCACGAGGTCTGGATTGACATAAGCCGCTTTCCACATAGCCAGGAATTTTCGCTCTGGATGTTTCACACAGGGTCAGGATTGACATAAGCCGCGTTCTACGTAGCCAGGAATTTTTTTGCTCTAGATGCTTGCCACGGGTTCACTGCCGTGTTCGGTGAGGACTAGGCTCCGCTCTGGATGTTTCGCACGGGTTCACTGCTGTGATCTGCGAGAATCAGGATCCGCTCCGGACGTTTTTCACGGGGTCAGGATTGACATAAGCCGCGTTCCACGTAGCCAGGAATTTTTTGCTCTAGATGCTTCCCACGGGTTCACTGCCGTGTTCGGCGAGAACTAGGCTCCGCTCTGGATGCTTCACACGGGTTCACTGCCGTGCTCTGTGAGGACCAGGATCCGCTCTGGACGTTTTCCACGGGGTCTGGATTGACATAAGCCGCTTTCCACATAGCCAGGAATTTTCGCTCTGGATGTTTCACACAGGGTCAGGATTGACATAAGCCGCGTTCTACGTAGCCAGGAATTTTTTTGCTCTAGATGCTTTCCACGGGTTCACTGCCGTGTTCGGCGAGGACTAGGCTCCGCTCTGGATGCTTCGCACGGGTTCACTGCTGTGCTCTGCGAGAATCAGGATCCGCTCCGGACGTTTTTCACGGGGTCAGGATTGACATAAGCCGCGTTCCACGTAGCCAGGAATTTTTTGCTCTAGATGCTTCCTACGGGTTCACTGCCGTGTTCGGCGAGAACTAGGCTCCGCTCTGGATGCTTCACATGGGTTCACTGCCGTGCTCTGTGAGGACCAGGATCCGCTCTGGACGTTTTCCACGGGGTCAGGATTGACATAAGCCGCTTTCCACGTAGCCAGGAATTTTTGCTCTGGATGTTTCACACGGGGTCAGGATTGGCATAAGCCGCGTTCTACGTAGCCAGGAATTTTTTTCTCTAGATGCTTCCCACGGGTTCACTGCCGTGTTCGGCGAGGACTAGGCTCCACTCTGGATGCTTCGCACGGGTACACTGCCGTGCTCTGCGAGGACCAGGATCCGCTCTGGACGTTTTCCACGGGGTCAGGATTGACATAAGCTGCTTTCCACGTAGCCAGGAATTTTCGCTCTGGATGTTTCACACGGGGTCAGGATTGACATAAGCCGCGCTCCACGTAGCCAGGAATTTTTTGCTCTAGATGCTTCCCACGGGTTCACTGCCGTGTTCGGTGAGGACTAGGCTCCGCTCTGGATGCTTTGCACGGGTTCACTGCCGTGCTCTGCGAGGACCAGGATCTACTCTGGACGTTTTCCACGGGGTCAGGATTGACATAAGATACTTTCTACGTAGCCAGGAATTTTCGCTCTGGATGTTTCACACAGGGTCAGGATTGACATAAGCCGCGTTCCACGTAGCCAGGAATTTTTTTGCTCTAGATGCTTCCCACGGGTTCACTGTCGTGTTCGGCGAGGACTAGGTTCTACTCTGGATGCTTCGCACGGGTTCACTGCCGTGCTCTGCGAGGACCAGGATCCGCTCCGGACGTTTTCCACGGGGTCAGGATTGACATAAGCCGCATTCCACGTAGCCAGGAATTTTTGCTCTAGATGCTTCCCACGGGTTCACTGCCGTGTTCGGCGAGAACTAGGCTCCGCTCTGGATGCTTCGCACGTATTCACTGTCATGTTCTGCGAGGACCAGGATCCGCTCTGGACGTTTTCCACGGGGTCAGGATTGACATAAGCCGCTTTCCACGTAGCCAGAAATTTTTGCTCTGGATGTTTCACACGGGGTCAGGATTGACATAAGCCGCGTTCCACGTAGTCAGGAATTTTTTGCTCTAGATACTTCCCACGGGTTCACTGCCGTGTTCGGCGAGGACTAGGCTCCGCTCTGGATGCTTCGCACGGGTTCACTACCGTGCTCTGCGAGGACCAGGATCCGCTCTGGACGTTTTCCACAGGGTCAGGATTGACATAAGCCGCTTTCCACGTAGCCAGGAATTTTCGCTCTGGATGTTTCACACGGGGTCAGGATTGACATAAGCCGCGTTCCACGTAGCCAGAAATTTTTTGCTCTAGATGCTTCCCACGGGTTCACTGCCATGTTCGGCGAGGACTAGGCTCCGCTCTGGATGCTTCGCACGGGTTCACTGCCGTACTCTGTGAGGACCAGGATCCTCTCTGGACGTTTTCCACGGGTTCAGGATTGACATAAGCCGCTTTCCACGTAGTCAGGAATTTTCGCTCTGGATGTTTCACACGGGGTCAGGATTGACATAAGCCGCGTTCTACGTAGCCAGGAATTTTTTGCTCTAGATGCATCCCACAGGTTCACTGCCGTGTTCGGCGAGGACTAGGCTCCGCTCTGGATGCTTCGCACGGGTTCACTGCCGTGCTCTGCAAGGACCAGGATCCGCTCCGGACGTTTTCCACGGGGTCTGGATTGACATAAGCCGCGTTCCACGTAGCCAGGAATTATTTTTATTGTATCCGTATTTCATGGAATGAGGGTTTGACTCTGGGTGATTTGTATATCGCCGATCCATGGAACCGGGAGTTGCCGCTGTTCCGCTTCGCTTGAAGTTGTGTCCGTTGTTACGAGACGAGTGTTGAGATGACCTCTAGGTCATTTGCGACCCGTAGAGATTTGGCTTCTTTTTATGATGAAACCTGGGAGAGGAGTATGATCCCTTCTTTGTTTACGCCCTTGGATTGTATACAGGGTTTGATGTAACATCACCTGTAGGGCATAAATTTCATTTTTCATTTTGTTTCTTTTTCCGCGTTGCTCTATCATTTCAGCTTTTATATCGCGAAGGTCGCGATTGCCCTATCATTTCGGCTATTTTTTGCGGTGCCCCATCATTTCGGTTATTTATTTTATTTTTACTCGCTGCTTTTTATTGCGAGTTGCCTCATCATTTCGGCTATTTTCATGCATACATTCTTACTTGCTGATTTTTACTGCAAGTTGCCCCATCATTTCAGCTATTTTCATGCATACATTCTTACTTGCTGATTTTTATTGCAAGTTGCCCCATCATTTCGGCTATTTCGTATGCATGTGCGGCTCGCTGGCTTTTTTCCGTAAATCTGAAATTAGACACCGATTTCGGCATCAGCACCGCTACTACTGGGATATTGCCAGGAGCGAATCATCATCTGCTTCCGTCGATGTCGAACAAAGGTGGCTTAGCGAATAGGGTTAGGGTCCTGTCGGCTAAGGCTTTTAACTTCATGAGCCGTAAGGGTCTCACAAAGGTATTTCTCCCTACAAGTCGTGAGGATCTTGTAGGTGTGTTTTCTCCTTAGGAATCGTGAGGACTCCTAAGTGTATGTTCCTCTATAAGTCGTAAGGATCTTACAAGAGGGTTTTCTCCTTGTAAGTCGAGAGGACTTACAAGGGTTGCTCATCATGCGTACATATCCCCAGTCACGGATGGGACTTGGTTAGGGAAATGTTTATTCGCGCCTGTGGATTGTATACAAGGATCAGTATTGAGCTACTTGTAGGGCAATATCGAAAGTTGTGGGGTTTACTTAAGCACAGGTTTAGGTCTCTGTAACTTAAGACCTTCAAATCTTATGAGCTGGGAGGGTCCCATAAGAGAGTTCTCCTTACGAGTCGTGAGAATCTCGCAAGTGTATTTTCTCCTTAGGAATCGTGAGGATCCCTAAGTGTGTTGCTTCCTTGTGAGTCGTAAGGATCTCACGCGGGTGGTTTCTCCTTACAAGGTCGAGAGGACTTTGTAAGTGTCTTTTAACGAGGTTGCGCCCTATCGGGTTTTCAAAAACACTCGCCGGTAGTCCTGCTGTTTTTACTCACGGAGCCCTTTCGGGTTTTCATCCGTGCCCATTTTGCTTATGGACGTACCGTTTCTTTATCCTTTTTTTTACACGAGGTCGCGCCCTTTCGGGTTTTCATGAACACTCGTCGGTAGCCCTGCTGTTTTTACTCACGGAGCCCTTTCGGGTTTTCATCCATGCCCATTTTACTTATGGACATACCGTTTTTTTTAATCTCGTCAGCTTGAGAATGCTGCGGTAGTAGTTTTAAAGACGTTTCGGTCCGCTTGCAAGTTTTAGGACATTGCGGTCCATCATTAATTTAAGGACGTTTCGGTCCGCCGTTAGTTTAAGGATGTTTCGGTCCGCCGTCGCCGTATTTGAGGCGAACATCTAGTTTATTGACTTTTCGGTCTAAGGGGCTTTCTTTATGAATGTGCATGATGCCCCCAGCATATCCACCTTTTTAGGAGCATGAGGCTGTGGTGGGCTCACCTTACAGTCTTCAAACAACGCGAAGTTTCCCTGCCGGTGTTGGTCTTCAACCCAGTTTTTGAAGGTGTAGCAGTTTTCGATCAGATGACCCAATACTTGGTGGTAAGGGCAGTAATTAGGATCGTTGACGTCATTCAGTTGTAGCTGGTGTTTCGGTTCCGGTAGAGTGATAAGCCTGTTATGCACTGCCACTTCGAACAGCCTCCTTGTTTCACCCTGGGGAAATGAGTAAGGACGTTTCAACCTTTCTTCGAGGGATGGGCGTGGTCGTAGATTGTTTTGGCGAACAAACGGTCTAGGGCCACTCGATTGCTGTTGAATGTCGGCCTCGAGGGTTGTTTTTTCCTTTCCTTTATCTTTTGTGCTTGATCCTTTGTTTACAGGGCCGAGATTTTTTTCGAGTAGCGTGCGATTGCACGGCTGAACGTTCTTGCAACTCCTCAATTATTTCATTTTCGAAATAGATTCCTTGAGGAGAGGGTTGGGGGCAGCTTCTTCCTCAGAGTCGTTTCCAAAGGTGATAATTTGCGATCCCTTGGAGTCGGCTATATGACAGTCATCGGCGGCTCTTTTGCGCTCATCTATCGCATTTTTTCGACGTCTACGAGCTTCACATTTTGTTTTGTCGAAGTGTTGCTTTTGAGCGACATACCCTTGCCACCAACAGTTAAAGGATTCGCAGTCTTCAGTAGGATGTACGATCTTCTGATGATATAAGCAGAAGTTAGGATGCATCTCTACTCCACCAAAAGTATTTTCTTCAGAGAGCGGTAGCTTCATTCCCGCTGATAGGGCTTTGGCGAACCTTTTTCTCATCTTGAATTTGTTTTTATCTGCAGTGAATGGCTTTTGATTTGACGGGAGTGTCTTGGCTCTTTCCAGTATGGCCATCTCACGCTCTTAATTGGCATTTTCTTTTAGATGAATTTCATTTAGGAAGATATCGATCATCTCATCTGACGGCTAAAGGATTTCTGGTTCAGGGTCTGCCCTCAGCTTTTCAGTGCAAGGAGTCTTCTCATCGTCTGTAAACGAATGAGAGATCATATGACAGCTCGCCACGTATTCCTCAGATTCATCCGACGAACTGTCTCCCTCATCTTTCTCTTGAAAGAAGTGGTTGAGGAATTCTTGGAGCGTAATGGGAGTCCGTGCTTTCTGGTTGGACTCCTCCAGTGCATCAATTTATTTTTGTAAGCCCGTTTGCTTGTCGCCCAGCTTTACGGGCTTCTTTGATTTCTTTTTCTTCTTCTTCGAAGATTTTGACGGCTGGTTGTGAGTGCTTGGACCACTACTATCGATCTTTTGAGTTGGACGGGGCTTCAACATTCCCTCAATGATCTGAGGTTCCAACGGGTTCTTCCACCTAATCGCTGGGCATGCTTGAAGATCGTTCAGCATCCTCTTTGTTTTAGCTGATAGCACAACCTCCCATGGGGCTTCTTCGACGAGAGAGCATGTTGCCCCCGGCGTATTCATCCTCTTAGAGGAATGGGGCTGCGGCGGATTCACTTTCCATCTGTCGGATAACGCGAACTCGCCCTGTTGGTACTCGTCTTCAAGCCAATTTTTGAAGACGTAGCAATCTTCAATCGGATGACCCAGCACTCGGTGATAGGGACAGTAGTTGGGCTCGTTTACATCATTTGGTTGAGACGGACGTTTTGGCTCCGGCAGACTTATGAGTCGGTTGCGCAACGCCAGTTCGAACAATCTTCTCGTTTTATCTCGGGGAAACGAGTAAGGACGTCCTAGTCTCTCCCCAAGGCGTACCTGTGGACGCATATTATTTTGGCGGACAGCCGGTTTCAAGTTGCTCGGCTGCTGTTGAGCATTAGCGACAACGATTGCCTTTCCCTTCCCCTTCTCGTTTCGAGAGTTCGGCTTTGGAGGGGTTGGTCTATGACCCATCTGGTCCATTTGGGCCAGTTTGTCGATTAATGTCTGGAAGGTAGTCGGTTTGAAGAACATCATAAATTGCGATATGGTCGCCTGCGGATCGAGGGTCCCCACAAACATACCCACCGCTGGTGCTTCTTCAATGTGTTGCTCACATTTTGACCATAATTTTCGCCACCGTATAGCGTATTGGACCCATGTCTCGCCCGGCTTCACCCTGGCATTAATCAACGCCGTTATCGGGGTACGCTCGCTGGCACTTGCGAAACGCTGGGTAAACAACAGTTCCATCTCAGCAAAGGTCTTGATAGAGTCGTTCGGGAGTTCAGAATACCACTCGAACGCTGTATCTGATAAGCTGCTGACGAATTGGCGAAGCAATAGTTTGTCATCACCGCCGGTGTTGCTGCAGAGTGCCCTGAACTGGACAACATGCTGGTGGGGATTGCCC
The DNA here is from genome assembly GCA_030015575.1 of Agapanthus africanus. Classification (NCBI taxonomy): domain Eukaryota; kingdom Viridiplantae; phylum Streptophyta; class Magnoliopsida; order Asparagales; family Amaryllidaceae; genus Agapanthus; species Agapanthus africanus. The sequence continues at coordinate 385,819,342 of CM057349.1, read as the reverse complement.
GTCCCCTTATAGACATGGAACTTAGGAATTGTGTAGCCCGGCGGGTACTTGATCTGGTCGTACCAACCCGGATACGGTCGCCCCGTTTTTACGACCTGACCGGCTGCTTCGGTCGCTTGATGAACCCGGATCTGCTGAGCTATATATTCGTCCAGGTCGGTTTTGGAGATTGCCTCCTCCTTGGCTGTTGACAGAGCCGGTGGAGAATTCGACGTTTCTCCCCTATCATCTTCAAGGACGATCGGGGGATCTTCAGCCGGAGGTTCTTGTTGGATCATCATCCCCACCATGTCTTGGAACAGGAGGCCCATACGATTTATGTTGGCTGCTTGTTCAGCAGCCTCTTTATTCTTCTTCTCCAATATCCGCCGAAGGAACTCGGCGTCAGTCTCTTGCTCCTGGCGTTCATCCGAGGACGTTTCAGGGTTTTCTTTTGGCCTAGTAAGTGCGGCCATCGCGTTCATCATTTCCTGGAACTTTTTCTGTTGCTCCTGAGCTTTGGTCACTGACCGTGTAAGCGGTCTATGACCTGTAGATGCACGGCTTTCCTCTTTTCCCGACGCTATGTATATGGTATGAACCACCATGCCCCCAGACTTAGGGCGTTTAGTTTCACCACCTTTAGCATTTGCCGCGAGCGCGGGGATTTTCTCCGGCCTTCTTCTTTTGTGGGCCGTTGAAGTTGAGGGGGACCGTTGCAGTGGGCACCCTTGTGATTGTGGTCCTTTGCCGTTTAAGATGACGATCCTTTTCTTCTTGCATTTTCGCCTTTATCTGTTGACGAGAGTGACCTGGGTCAATCACGGAGTCTTGAACCCTCCGCCAAACCTTGTATATTTTTGAGGACAGCCGTTGAAAGGGCTGTTCTTTCTTTGTTTCTGGAACTCTCTCCGCGGGCGGAGGAGATCTTTTCAATGTAGCGGTTGGAGAGTTCTTACGTACCTTCCTCAGCAGTTCAAAGCTGTTCCCTGTTGGAACAGCAGCGTTGACTTCCACCACTGGAGCCGGTGGAGTTAGCCCTGAGGGGGAGTTGCTCCCTGCCTTCCTCACTCGTCGCCAATGGCGACGTCGAGCATGACGAGCCGTTGGGACTGGCTCGGAGATAGAGACAGCTTCTTTTTGCCCCCTGTCTGAATGAGGCGTCGCTGGTGTTAACCTCTTAAAGACTGAGATTGTCCTTTAAGGGATGATATTCAACCTGTCGAAGACAGATCCTCAAGCAGGGGCAGGAGCAGGAATAGTCAGTCTTTTCAAGACTGACTCTTTGACAGGGGAAGCCTCTTTGACGAAAAGACTGACTCTTTGACAGGGGAAGCCTCCTTGACGACTTCTGGAGCAGCGGTTATTGCCTTCTTTGGGACAGCCACCTTGGGATTCACAGGCTTCTTGGCCGGCCCCTCAGAGTTTTGATCCAGCCTCGTAAAGACAGAGGCAGTTGTCTTGGTAATGGACGACCCGTTGACAGGGGCCGTCGTAGCAGTGAGCCGGTCGAAGACCGACTTCTTGTTCGCTTCTGGTGCAGCTATTAGCATAGAGAAGCTTGTAAGTGGGATCATGGTCCCGAAAAATAGGCCGGTGGTGGCCTGGGTCACCTGTTCTACCGGCAGAGCGAGGAAGGAGGCCGTTTGGGGCCCATATGCTGCACCTCCAGGTGAGGTGGAGCGTCCGTTGCAGTGGCACTTCGAGCAGTTGGTGCAGTTAGAGGCCATTGATGCTTGAGTTCTGCGCCAGGCAAAAGACCAAATCTTAGTAACTTGAAATCCAAAGGCAACCGTTAACAAACCGCGATTGGTTCGCGAAGACGACACACGAAGTGTGGAGTGGAAAGAGGAAAAGGTCCCACCGGGCGTGCCAGAATTTGTTCCCCTCCGAAAGGCGGTGGAGACGTGAGGACGTCTAGCCTGAGATTCGGGGCAAATGCTATATGGTTTTATCCGTCTACCTCTCCGAAGATGCCAAGTTGATTTATGGCACCGTGTATCGGAGGTTTAGACGGATGCGGCCGATGTAGCAGACTTCGTCAGATTCCCCCTCGCTTGAGGGGTTTTTGATTGTGGGGACGCTCTTCCCTACAGGCGTAAGCCCCTGCAGTTAATTACGCTACCGCATCGCGGTAACAACGTTCTCCTTCTCCAGAATTTCACTTCGTATCGTGGGTGTTTGTTTTGTTTGTGGTTGCCCATGGATTGTATACAGAGACTGAGTAATGCCGTCGCCCGTAGGACGTGGATTAGTCCAAATCCGTATTTACTTAGATTTGGGTTTGGTGTTTTTAGTTTAAGGATACGTTAGTCGCATTTGAGACTAAGATCAACTTAAACGTTCGTTAAGGATACGTTAGTCCTGTTTGAGACTAAGATCAACTTAACGTGGTGATCCATTTATTATATGGCCGTCGGGACTCGTCACCTCTCTGACGTCGTTGAAGGATTACAACGATAGGTGTCAGAGGAGTTCAAAGATGTACCCTTGAACCAAAGTCGATTTGGAGTTTTATAGTCCATTTGAATGTTTAAGGATACGTCAGCCGTGATTAGGGCTAAGATCAACTTAAACGCGACCGTTTAGATCCGGCAAAAGAGCATTTGGAGGCTCTATTGTTCCAGTTTAGGGACGTAGTGGTCCATCGCCAGTTTAGGGACGTGGTGGTCTATCATTAGTTTAAGGACGTTTCGGTCCAATATTAGTTTTAAGGACGTTTCGGTCCGACATTCCTATTTTGGGATGAATTGTAACGTTTTGAAAATCGTTTCGGTGAAATTTCGGAAAATCGGAAAAATAAGGAGGTTTTCTGTAAAAAGTCAAAATACAAATATCTTTATTATAAAATTAAATATACATATTCTAGCTATGTAATTGCTAGTATTTGGTGTTTATTGATCCACTGGTGAAATTTAAAATTTTCCGAAAATTTTTCCGAAATTTATTATTTTTATATTATTTTAAGCCGTCACTAATGCATTTAATTAAGGAAAATTACAAATTGGAATGGGTTGAAACAAATTTTGTGCATCATAACACATTAAACAAAATTTTAACACGTTGTTTTTGAAATGAAATGATATTGCCAAACGGTTTTAGAAATATCGAAGAAAAAGGCTTAAAAATAAAACAAATATGGTATAATTAAAGAGTTAGGTGCTAATGTGAGTATGGGGCAAGGTTAATTATCTTTTTCTCACCCACCCACCCACTTTTCCTGCCAATTTCTGGCCGAATTCAGCCCCCGCATTCTCATCTCTTTTTAGAAGGAAAAAAAAGAGTAATGAAAGCAATAAAATATTAAGGTATGGTGTTAGGTAATTGTGGTGGACTTCTTGACTCCATTCTCTCTCCAATCACCTCACACCCTCTTCCCCTCCCCATTTGGCCGAGCCGCATTCTGCAGCAGCCCCTCCTCATGTCTCCACTTCTTTTCTCTTCAAAATCCCTCCATTTTGCTTCAAAAATTAATCCAAAGTCTCACAATTTCACCATTTATCCTTTACCCAATATTCTTTGACCTAAAGTGGTTTGGATTGAGGAGCAAGAGAGCATTTTGAGAGGCTAGATTTCATGTTGATCCATGGTTCATGAGGTATAATTTTAACTTTATGCTTATATTGTTGTTTAATTGCTTCAATGTTAACAATTTAGATGTTTAATTGGGTTTTATTGCAAGTTTGGAAAATTCAAGACTAGGGTTTGAATTTAATTAGGGTTTTTATCATTAGTTTATGGTTGTAATGAGAAGATTAACATGTAATTGTATGCAAAATCTAAGTTGGTTACTACTTGCTAATTTGTTAATTTAAAATTGTGATAATTATGCTAATTTGCTAACTAGGTTTTTAAAATTGGTTTAATAATTGGGATTAAAAATGTAATTAGGTTTTTCATGACTTCATTAACATTATAAAATGCAGTTTAATACTTTAGTTCATGAAAATCCAAGCTAAATTGTTGTGTGTGTATTTTTGCTATAAAATTGTTAAAATTGGGTATTTCGTAAACTAGAATTTTGGGTTTATGGAATTTAATGAGAGTAAATTATGGGAATTGTTTTTATGACTTATTTAAGATATTTAATAAGTATTATGGCCGCTAGATTTGTTTAAACGTCGAGTTTTGTACTAAAATGGGTAATTTTTGCTTGCTAGATTTTCGGAAAAATGGCTTTTAAGGTGAATTTGGGGTTTTTGTGAATTCTAACCTATTTTATATTATAATTAGTGTTCGTGAATGCGCAAATGAGAGTGTTTGGGTTTTTCTCGATGGTTTGAAGTTTGTACATCGATATCGAGGGTTGGTTTGGCTATTCTTGCCTGCGTAGGCGATAGGTTTTGACCTATGCGTGATACGCGTGCCGATTCGATTTTCGTATGCCGTTTCGATTTCGAATTTGGTTTTAATGCGATACGGTGCATTATGATATGTAGGTACCCCATGTGGACTTTGAGACGACAAGCAAGCGTGTGGAGACGTCGGCACCGGCGAGCGAAGACCAGGTGAGTAGATTTATATCTACGGGGAGAAGTCAGGTGGATGGCGTATAGCACCCCCGCAGTTCGTGGTGATGTATACGAATGCGTATACACACATATATTGATTATATATTGTTTGAGGTTATTGATGCTAAATATGGATATTTGGTGTGCTTGGATGATTTAGTGTCGCGGAACCCTATAGTAGTGGTCACACCACACATGCACACACACACCCATACTTGCATTCATTCTTCTTTCATATGCGCTTATATGGGATTCTATATAGTTATGTGTTCACATGGGTATGGGACTATGTGTTCATATACTGGATTTGAGATGAGTCGATGAGATTTGAGTTGAGACCGTGAGATCGGTGATATGGCAGGATTCGTACTTGAGATACGTCCTGATGTTATAGCGGATCTTTGGATGACAATGCCATGTGAATAGTGATATTAGTAGTGTACTAGACATAGGTCAGTACCCCAGATGATGATCTTGATAAAGAGGAGACCAGATGAACAGTGTGATGAGTATGATATTGACCCGTACCCAGAATTGGGGATGCCGTACGATGGATTTACGTACGAGCTATATATTGATGATTGATCTGCACTCTTGACTTGGGATGTCTGATTATAGATATGGTATCGGATATGATATTATTGAGGTGGGATCACCGACTAATATATATACAAGTATGTATACGTATCGACTCAGATGTTAGACGGTTTCCTTACTTGTTAGTTCAGCCGTATAGTTTAGTGTAGTTGTTAGACTAGATTAGACTCCTACCTATTTCAAAACTAACGAATCGTGGGTATTTTAAAAGACAGGTCAAGGGATTCTACGGATATTTCAAAAGACGTATCTTTTCTTAAAAACACCGTAGCCCTTATTTTCAAAACACCGCGATTCGTGTTATTTCAAAAGGCACTATTGTATGACTTATATTAGGGTAATGCAGTTTAGTTATCGTTGTGTCTAGTATTCCGCTCATTATTGCTGTTTGCTCCGCATCGCATACTTATATTATAATTTCTTATTGCATTGTTCATATCATACTGTTAGGACACCAGCACCATTACCGATGATGCGTATGTACCACATACACTTACTTACCGGCTCACACACATCTTCATCGGTAATTGCCATGTCACGTACACCTTAGAAAATATTATTGCTTGACTTAGCTTGTTAGTTAGTAATTTGACATGATATTAGTGTACCTGCCTTATATGCCAGCTTAACATTGTAGTTATTACTTGTCACTTCATGCATACTGTTATTCATTGTTATACCGCATTCATGGATTCTTATGCCTATATTCATGGTTTTACATGCTATTGATGATTTGGATTCGGATTTCCATGAGATTTTCTGGATTTGGGGGGGAAAACCGCAAAACTTATATAAACTGTTTTCTCTCCTTTTAAATAAAAAGTGCGGTTTTTCCCATGATGTATGAGTCGTCCACCATGAGTTTGCTGATGGATTTCGAGACCCGATTCAAGGAGTGGAGGAACCGTTTCGGGTACATGGTGGGCCCGGTGCGGTACCCCGGGGCAAGAGGATCGTCTTGTTGACGTTGAGCCTGGCAGGGGAGCATTACCGACCGGTGATTTTACCCGACGCGTCGGATATCCGGAGGATACCGTCGTGGTCTTGAGATGGATGGTAGGGGCCGGTCTGGACTGACGGCGCCCTAGATATTGTGATTGAGATATTGAGATTTTGAGATATTGAGGTACAGAGATTGTGACACAGAGATATCGAGATATTTGGACACTTGTTTTGTGTCGATGCTGGGCACTGTTTTATGCTGATTTCATTTATGGTACCTCATTTTTAAAATACAGAAATCTCACTGATTTATGAAAGCAGTTTTCTTCAGTACATGCATTCTGTTCATGCATTCATACATCATCCATATGATACATTGCTACCTGAGGCACTGACACGGGCACATGGGATTACACTTGGGTTAGATATTTGCCCTAGCCATGGTTATGGGTTGCTGGTTATATATTTGAGGATTATATATTATGATTGTATGACCTAGGATTGCGTCATACATGCGATTTCTATTCGTAGATGTTTTTCTATTCACGAGTTGGCAACTCACCCCCGTTGTGCCCCAGTTTCTTGCAGGTTTGCCGTACAGGTTTCATTACGGCTTTGCGGGCACAGTTTCGTTCGGGTGACTTGCTAGTAGGTGGGTTGATTGGTATCGTACCCATCATATTACCTTGTATAATATTATTCAGTTGTATCTAGTAAATTCCATCAACCAAACATGTATTTATTTCAGAGATAGAGACCAGTGATGTTATTCTTTCGACCTTAGAGTCGCGCGTTATATTTCTGTGGATTTCTTGTAGTTTTGAGTTTCCTTTTGAGTTTTTGATCCTCGCCCTTGGCGTTGTATATTATATTGCTTGTGTGGTTGTGACCGTCGATTGACGAAGAGCTAGCTCCCGCTTGGGGATGCCTTTTATTGATTTCGTATACTATTCATGTTGTATCCCGTTTGGGGGCCAGTATTTACAAAGGAGACTCTGCCAAAATTTTCAGGAAATATTTGATGTTTTTAAAACCGCATAATTCGGTTTATGCTATTAAAACTAATTGATTTTAAATTGGTTTTCCTTCACTCTACTACTTTTCTTGGTTTAGATTTCTGGGTTTTCGGCTTACTTAGATTATGTATGCCTCGAGACGTTTCGTAGTTTAAGTGCCGGTCATGTTCCATCCTTTCGGGACGTGACACGAATATTAGTTTAAGGACGTTTCGGTCCACGAGTTTAAGGACCCCGCAGTCCGTGTTGATGTGTGGTCGTCGGAACCCGTCACCTCTCTGACGTCGTTGAAGGATTACAACGATAGGTATCAGAGGAGTTAGGAGATGTACCCTCGGACCGGATGTAAATTGATTTTTAAGAGAGTAGCTGTGCTCAGTCAATTTAATTTGAGGACTTACGGCAATGATTGGGCTAAGTCCAGTTGGAAAAAGTTCAACACTTTTATTTGTTTTTATTTTTGCTTGAGCTCTGCCCATAAAGGATGCAGAGCATCAATTTATTTTGGGCTTTGCTCATTTTATAAATGATGCAGAGTATCAATTTTATCTGGGCTCTGCCCATTTATTGCTTTGCAATTTATTTAAGCCTACTAGGCCTTTTTGATTTGGGCCTGGCCCTTTAGCAAAAGAAATGCATTACATTTGTCAGGCGCTTTGCGCTAATCACTGAGCGCAAGCGCTTGTGGTGTTGACACGTGTCACGCAAGCGCAGTGCGCTGCGCCAATGTGCTGCGCTTGCGCTGCTGACACGTGGCGCGCTCTGGTGAGTTGCGTCAATTCCAGAGAGTAAGGCTCTATTTCAAAAGCGCATAGCGCAAATGGTTCAGATGCTGTCACGTGGCGCTCTCTGGTGGTTTGCGCCAATCCAGGAGCGCAACAGCGCGGTTTGCAAGTGCAAGGCACTATAATTTGAGAATCTTTTTTAGAACCAATGGTTCATGAAAAAGTGCAAAGCACTGTTTGATTTCTTGATCTAATTTAGATCAAAGAAAACAAGTTTTTCTTGTTTATCTTATTTCAAAGAACCAGTGGTTCATAAAAAGTGTAAAGCACTGTTTATTATGTGAAGATCATTGATCTTGTTCTTAGATCAATGATCTATTAGAAGAAATTCCTTCTATCTTATGAAAGTTTTTACCTTTTTCTTGAAATTTCTTCAGAGTTTTCTCTGTTTGAAGTTCTTGATTTCTCACAAATGTTCATCCCTTTTTATTGAGGTCTAGGGTCCTTTTTATAGTGCCCATAAATTAGTTAAATTTGTTAAAGAGATTTTTCTCTGAGTGATTTGGGGAATTTTCCCCACCGTTGGATCTTTGATCCAAGGGTTCCTGTTTTACAGAATAAAATCTTCTTGTTTTAACAAGAACAGAAAGATTTCTTTAAAATTTTAATTCTGTTTGGCGCAAATGCCCCAGCGCGTGACACGCGTCGCGCAGCGCGAAGCGCAGCGCAACTGTGCTGGCGCATCTGCGTTGACACGCGTCGCGCAGCGCAACTGCGCTGGCGCATCTGCGCTGACACGCGTCGTGCAGCGCAGTGCTTGCGCAACTGAAGCGTTGTTTCTTTTAATTTTGTTTTAAATAGAGCTTTGCTCTGATTGGGCGCGCTGCCTTGGGCGCTGCGCTCTCTACGCCGGCGTGCCTGATTTTGACACGTGGCGCCCTGCGCGCAGCGCAGAGGATCTGAAGTGTTGCTTCATTTATTAGAGTTTAAATTTTCAAAGTAGAGTTTTGCTCTGATTGGGGAAAGATGAAGCGTTGCTTCATCTCCCGCCTTGGAATTTGAACAGAGTTTTGCTCTGATTGGGGTAAATAATCCTTCCCCCCAAACTTGAGTAAAATAATATTAAGCAATTAAAATTATTGGGGAGGAGGAGGTTAAAGTTATTAGTCAAAAGTAAAGACTTACAAAGACCAAATGTCAACACCAACCATTCAAAATTTTTATCGATGTAACGTACTGGTTGGTAGAAAATCAGAGATTTGAAGAAGTGGGGAGATAGGAAGCGGTATGGTTTACGTCTTGGTTGATAGAGACGAAACAATAATGGTGAACGGAAACAAGAATGTGGATGATTAGGAATGGAAAGAATGGTCACATTCTCGTATGGGATAAGAAGAAATGGTGGTGGTTCAACTTCTTCAGGTGAATGTTGATTAATCACAAAATCCGTGTCATTTAGGAATGCGAGTTTGTCAGCGAAAATATCTTCGAAACTTTCATCGATGGTCCGATTGAACGTTTCAATATCAGTAAGTGTCGCGCCAGAATTCAACACACTTGATTGTCAAAAATTATGGAGGCAGGAGACTTGAAAAGCTTATCTACCTCATTCTCAAAAGTATCTAAATCAAGTTGTCTTTCTAGAATTATCGAACTCGAAATACCTGATTGTGATTTATCAACACTCGCTAAAAGTAAAGGTTGATTAGAAGAAGAACTAGAGAAAGTGGGAGATGATGGGTAAACAAATTGGTGTGTCGAGTATTGCTGAACCAGATGTGGGAAATGAATGCTGAATTTCGTTCTGCCTTTCGGTTATACATTTATCATCAATTTCAAGATGCATATGGGGTTCAGGAAGAATAATTATAGGCTCGAGATGATGACCGCACAGGAGTGAAATGACTTGATGAGTTGGTGGGAAAAACTCATCCAAAATTTTGGTTTCATCATTCAATATATCCCCAACGTCAATATCCTCAATCAAGTGAAGGTTACAAGTCTCAGACACCTCATCAAAAGCAGGGTTTTCAATCAATTTTGGTTCTAAAGTGGAGGTGTAGAGATCACAAGGGTTGGGTGTGGCTTCACTTGAAATGGACCCTTCACAATCGGGTAAATCAAACAATACAAAGTCATACAACTCATCAGACATTCTATCTTCGATTGGTGAATCATTTGGTGTACTCGATAGATCTGTGAAACTGGAGTTGTGGTGTAACGACTCTAAAATTCCTATATCTTCTTATTAATAAAATACTGTATTTGTATATTTTGATTTCCATGTTATTAGTTATATTTAATCCCTTCATCTATTTTTCGTATCTAAGTATTTTCTAAAACTCATTTCTTTTTACCCAAACTTATTCTTTAAGCTCAGTTCCATTCTTTTCATTCCCAATCTCTTAAGCCCAAAAAGCTCACTTTCTTTTCAAACAACCGCATATATTTAATTCTATATAAATATGTGCATGGACAACCTTGTAGCTCATTGGTAAGATCTTGCACTGCTGAACCAAGCCACCAGAGTTCAAATCCCATACCCCACATTATTTTTAATATCGATTTTTTTAAACCTTTAGAATACTAAGGGCTTACACGTGCATATCTCACAAAAACCCCATTACACCCAAAAATGTAACATTGCCAGAGAATAGATGAACCGCAGGGGGGATTCCGGCCGCCTGACTCAGCTGGAAATCGGCCAACTCGGGCTCGACTCGGCCAACTCAGGCCTCCGACCGAGTCACAGCCGAGTCATGGCCGAGTCGGCCGATTCCGGCGACGACCCCAACATGAAAATTATGTCTTTTCACATTCCCTACACACCTGTATAATTTATTTCCTCAGACCATTTTCAGAGCTCTTTTAAAATCACAATTACTCCACTTTTAATACATTTTTAATACATTTTATTACATTTTTCATTTTAACCTTTCATCTAGCCTAACCCTATAAATACCACCCCTAAACACTACCCCCTCACCCCAAAATTCTGAGCCAACTCTCATGAAATCCTTAGAAACCCTAGTTTGCAATCGAAGTGAGCGAAAGGCGAAGCTCCGGCGGATTTTCCGGCGACAACCGTAGGAACTCCCGGTGACGAAACGACGCACTGTCGACTCCTCTCGTCTCCCCATCCTCTCTTTTAAAGTCCTAAACCTGTAAGTCCCAATTTCTCTCCTTTACTCTTTTCTAAAAATACGAACTTCCAAAACCCGACGGAATCGGAACAAATCCGATTTCCGATTCGGTTTCTTCGTAAAACCTCACTTTTCTTTAATACAATTATGCCTAAACCAATTTATGTTGACTATTAAACACTAACTAATCATATTGAACAATTTCTATATCAAAAGAAATTGCTATTTCCATTTTACCATATTTTTTTCACTAAAATACCATGTAGTTTCATTTCGGCATTTAAACCATCATAACTTTGCTATATCTTTAAGTAGATCACGAGGTAATGACCTACCTCCTCACACACTCATATGCAATATAGCAGAATACTTTCGGGAACATAGAATACGGGAAAACGACACCTTTTCATTTAAATATCTTTTAATAATAAAACCATTTTCTAAACGATTTAGTATTTATACAAATCTTTGTAAAGCGCCGCTACAACCAATTTGGGAAATCCATTCCGGATGGTGCGGATTATCGCACATCCTCGGGCTTAGTGGTGCGAGATGCAGACCTCCGCAAGGAGCATTCGGTCTCGAAAGATTTAAAATACGAAAATCTAAAGAAAATGTGATTTCTAGAAATATTATATATATTAAAAATTATTTTCATATAAATATATTTATATATATCCTTAAAATACTTATTTTATAATAATATAAATATTCCAACTCTTTTCAAAAATTACAAGAATCATTTTACACTAAAATACCATGAAATCCATACAAGTCAATATTACAAATAAATACCCTTTATTATGAAATTAGGATATTTTCACTAGAAATATCACAACATAAAATCTATATTCATTACAACTCTAAAAACGATTAATAAATACTTGGGGTGTATTTTGAAAACTATACAAAAGTATTTTTACATAAAACCCCCCTCAAGTTCTATAAATTACCCTAAGGACCCTAGTAAATATAGGTTTAAGCGGGACCAATCTCTTAAGCCTTAGGGAGCCGGAGAAGTGGGTGCTTACCTATCTAAGGTAGACAATTAACAAACGGTGTTATCAACACGGTAATCGTGTTTGAAAAAGACACAAATCCTGCCGCTCATGTGCAGCGGTTACCGATAACATCAAAACAATCAGGACTTTAATTTACTTTTCTAATTGTCTGACTTGAGTCTCTTTATAATCTGACTTTAATATGATTCAAGTACAATCTACAATCTACGATATTACAATTCAACATGAATCCATGAATCCATTATTCCATATTTTCAATCTATCAATCTATACAATTTGACTGAACCGAACCATGGATATACATTCCATTTACATGATTCTCCAGTTACATCCATTTACATGATTATACGGTTACATCCGTTTACTTCGGCAAGTCATCCAATTATACAATCTATATTACAAGACAATTCAAGTTGCAATACAATACAACAATACAATCAAGATAACACGGGGTTTAAGGGGTAGACTGGTATGGAAGGTGTTAAAAGTGGCACGAGACTGCAAGATTTAAGACACCTAACCGTATCCAATTGCCGTTGTTCCGGGCTTTCTAACGGAGCCTTGTGCTCTATATTCCATTTGCCCTGGTCTTTAGTATATAAAGACCCCTCTCATATACACCGGCATCCTTCTGTACCAAGTTACAAACAACAGCGTTAACACAATATTATAACAATATACTACAACTTTAAAAGCTACCTTCTTATTTTGTTTATTCTACTTCTCCCTTATCTTTTGGACTTACCGAGCAATCTGTTCGCCGACGATATTCTCTTTCTTTCTTCTTTGAATGTCGTCAAGTGATCTGGACATGTCAAAGATCGAGCCCATTGCTGAAGACTTGGACCAATTCAGTGAAGACCCCGAGCTCTAGTTCATTGTACACTTTCCATTCAGTACTTTTCATTTCTGTTATGCCATTGTTTAGGCATTGCTTTTTTTCAGTTGTATTTACTTTCCATGTACTGTACAGAAAGAATGTGAATAAATAAAGTTGCTGTTTTGATTATATCTTGTCTCTTGTGCATTTACTTTTATATTGCTTAGATACGCTTAGCGTATTTACTTCACAGTAAATACGTAGCGGCCCAGTCGCGTCCTCTGCCCGTATACTGGGAAGCGGGGCGTGACATGTGGATTTCAATTTGGGATAGGGAGGTTTGATTAGGAAGGGTGTACCGCTCTCTCTCACTACCCAAATTCTCAATTTGTCCTATGGACGTATCATATATTGAAATTTTTTGAGCTAGTTCAAAACTAGTTGCTCGTTCGTTATGTTTATTGAGGACAGCCATGCACTCTTTCAATTCCTCTCTGGTGCGGTGCGACGCTACCACATATTTTTCCATAGTCCGTTCAAGACTAGACATGGGTCGGTAAGGGGTTTCAGCATAAGATTGAAATTCTTGTAGATAAGTAAAACTCCCAAATGACTGATTAGAAGGACTGTCTAGAGAAGATGTAAAAGTCGGGTAGGATTGATAGGAATTGAATGGTTGTGAAAATTAGGCAGGAGTAGAATCAACATTGTGATAAGAAGAATATTGATATTGGTTGGTTGGTTGGCGATTTTCAACAGACATCATATACGCCACAAACCGAGTATGAAAATCTTCTTTAGAAAGTGGTGGTGTTTGTTATACTAATGGTTTGACTGGATTGAAACTTTGGCCGTTAGCCCTTGCTATATGCTCAGCGATGAACATGCGTTTAGGAGTTCCTTCACTCGGAGTATCAATATAAGAAGATATAGAATTTGGATGCGATTGACAGGACCTGAAGTGAGGTGGCCGACTGTTTCTTTCCGTTTCCCCTATCCGATCTCTTAAAGACATGGTAGAGTCAGATGGTATACCGAAGCGATTACGATAACAAGAAATATCTGGTTCTGGATAGCATAACTCGGCAAGAGTTCTTTTATTTGGATTGCCCATTATAAGAAGGTGAAAAGAGAAGAGGGTGAAAAGATTTAAGCTCTATTTGGATGGTTTTTCTTTGAAAGTGGACTTGGGGGTTTACTCACAAAAATCACAAAAATGCAAAAACAACCCTAGAACTAAGGTTACCTAGCTCAAGCACTAGATCGCTCCTAGACTTCCAAAGAACAAGCTGCAGGATCAATCCTCTACCACCTCTTTATCAATCTTGTGGACAGGTAAGTGCCAGGTAAGTGGGAAATATCCGCTATACGAATCACCGAAAATAGCGGGCCTAATTAAGTAACCACTTGCCTTAGACACACTTGCCTAGACACCACAAAAGTAACGCAGATAAGCGATAGATTAGCCACGACCTTCCTCTGTCCTATTTGAGCGCGACTGTCCTTAGAGTCTTGTTTTGATATTTTTTTAATTAATGTAGGGTTGATGCGGATGCTCGTTTTATGATTTGTGGGGTCTAGGAAAGGTGATGAAATCCCTAGCTAATCTGAATTTGGTCTTTGCCCCTTAAAGTCCGTATTAAAATATGCAAAAAAAACCCGCAAAACAAAACACACAAAAAGATTTTTGAACGGCGATATTTTGCAAAGAATTCTGCAGAAAATATATTATTGGATTTTTCAGAGGAGAGAGAAAGAGTTAGAAAAGATACCAAAAAAGTGTGAGGGCACAACTCCCCAAGACCGTCGCGGTTCCGCCGCCGTTTGCACACAATAGCTGCGGTTCCGCCGCGCTTTAAGGGGTTCTTTGTTTAATTTTTTTCACTGTGGCCTCCTTTGATCCTCTAGGTCTTGATGAATGTCTCTGAGTCTTTATCTCCTCGCTAAAATGACTCCAGATTATCTCGCAAAAATCGCACACTAATCGTTAAATATACAAGATACGGTTTTGTTTTATTTATGATATTGATTGAATAAGAAATCAACATGAATGGTAAGAAAAAAATATTACGCACGTCTTCCTGGCAACGGCGCCATTTGATTGGTTGATGTTTTTAGAGTTGTGTTGTAACCCAATCAATAACGGTGTCGCGTATAGCTAGACCGAGATGAGTACGAGTTGTTCTCAGGGAAACGTTTAATCTTTTAATCTTACTTTAGACATGTTGAAAAAGGGGAAGAATAAAGAATGGTGAAGAATGGTTGTAGATTCTAGATCCACGTCAAACACGGATGCAGGATATAGATCTAGATTAATTACGGATGTAGGTTTTATATTAGAAGAGGGCTTGTAGGGTTCGTTAAGATTTAGTATTCATGGATGATTAATTAAACCTCTTATCCTTTAATAGATTTAAAAATAGATCTACAGTGATGCATGTAGTTTAGGGTTTCTGGAGGGAAAGGGCTCCCACTCTTAACCCCTACCTTGACATAGATCTCCGTTCATGTCTACCTTTTACTAAAACAATCGTTAATCTAATCTCTAATCGCGATTGTGGCTCCCAATGAATTGGTAGCGCGCCCGATTAGGATGTTAATGATTCTTTTGGTAAAATTTATAAACTTTATAGGACGTAAAAAGAGTTTAAGGATTTTCATCATCCATTAATCTATCATAATCCTATGAACCGTAACAAGCGAAAAATTACTCGCGCATGTTGGGAAAAGAAAAGATAGAAATCATGAAGAAAATAAAATGCAATAGAATAAAACTACCTTTATTAGTCAACGAGATCAAGTACACTTTGTTCCTTTAGAAAATGATTACAAAATCCTAGTTTGCTTCTCGATCTCTTCTTAAGGAGGTAGATGAACTATCGATGATCAACCAGGATTCTTGAGCCGTCGTGGACTTCGTGATCGCGTCGGTTTGTTAATTTTTCCAAGAGGCTCTCCGTCCTTATTTATAGTCACAGAGCCAGAGCCCTAGTTTCCTAATATGGTAACTAGTTGTTAGGATCCCAGCCTGAAAATCCCAAGCCCTAGATCTTAAGACGTGCGGCGGAACCGCGGCCATTTGGTAGGTTTGGCCGAGGATCCGCGGTGGATTAGGAGGGTCTTGATTTTATATTTCTGTTGGCCTCTTCTGGTGACATATGTAGACTGTTTTAATATCTGGAATCTTGAAATCATCTCGTAGTCTCTGCCAGAATATCGTTCTTCGATTTACTTGAATATTTCTGCAGATTTGATCTCACCAACTCAAATTTCCTTGACTTCAGTCCTGATATAATTTCTGCACAATAACTCAATAAATAATATTAGTAGAATTTGTTTTTATTAAGATATTATCTTTACCATTTGACATGATATTATAGTTTTAGAAAATTGGTTAAAGATATTTGATAAGGTAAGCATATTAAAATGGACTAAATATTATATAGATATCATGTGCTTACAATTTCCTTCATAATGTTAATTATAATATATAAACATATGAAAATAGTATTTTTACAGATAAACCCTCATATGTATCATATTTATAATAAACATCTTTTATTATATAGAAATAGTAAGAAAAATGTCATATCAAATGCACAATATTTTCGACTAAACAAAGAGCCTGATCAGTTTCAGGCCTTCCTCGCAGAAAAGAAGATGAAAAATGAACTGGCAGAGGTCTACACAGCTGACATCACATTCAGTGATGAAGATCTACTTCTCGGTACATGCGAACATAATCGACCGCTCTATATCACCGGGTACTGCCACGATATCAAGATAAGAAAAGTCCTTATCGACAACGGATCCTCCGTCAATCTTCTCAATGTGATAGTGCTGAAAGAAATATGTATGAATGTTCAGCATCTTGTATGAGATAAAATAATCATCTCGGGGTTTGACTCGCAGTCGTCAGGAATGCTTAGGTCCATAATATTGACGCTCCGGTTCGGGCTGCTTGTCACTGACATAAAATTCTATGTGATTGATGCCAAGACTTGTTACAACGCACTACTAGGCAGGTCTTGGCTACACGAGTACAACGTCATCCCATCTACACAATATTGTGTATGAAGTATTTTAAAGGTGGTTCTGAGTACATCGTCACGGGAGAGGTCAATCCTTTCTCGGTGAAAAAAGTGCGAAAGTATGAAGACGCAATATAACACCCTAGCACATTTATACGATATATTTTTGGGTATTTCATATCTTGCGGTAAAATTATTTCTTATTGTGGCTATTGGGTTGCGAATAATGCAATTAGTGGATGTGTTTATTATCCGACTCGACCCGCATGTTTGAAACCCAACATGGTTCGAGATTATATCAAATATTTGCTAGTATAGTGTATCCATGAAAACTAGAATAAATATACACATATAATATAATTTAGAATCCACATATGTTTTTGTGATATAATATAAAACTAAATAATATTTTTCCTATCTAGCCTTCCATGTCATGGTATACCATATCAGGTGGTTGCACCTATATATCATGTTCGTATCATAAGGGTTAGACAACCGATTATCGGATCGCTACGTGTATTTACGTAGATTTTATTTAGGAGTATATGTTTTTAATTATATACATTTGCATCATGGTTTAAATTATTATGTATATTCTTCATATTTAAAAACTAGATTATTTGAGGGATACGGGTAATATTCGGAGAAATCTGGTATTATCTGTAAAATCCCACAATATATACATATAATATATTATATATAACTAATATATATACATTTATATATATTTAAATTTTAATTATTTTTTTAAAACTCTCTCTTTCTCTCTCTCTCTCTAATTCTCTCTCTGTCCCATCCCCACTCTCTCTCTCTATCCCTAATATATATATATATATATAATAAATTTATAAAACACTCTCTCCCTCGTCTTCTTCTTCCGTCACCAATCCAAACCCTAACCGCGCCAAACCCACGCCGTCGATGTCCCCACCTTGTTGCCGTCGGCCCCATATCCTCGTCATCACCGCCCTCACCTCCTCCCTATTCCCGAGACCTCGACTGAAGAACCCTGATATCGAACCCACTTCCTTCAAACCTTCATCGACCTCGTCGCCAACCCTCATCGTCACCATCCTAGCGTCGTCATCATCCTCTCCCCTGGTTTGCCATCACCTCCTCCTTTCCCGACGACCACCAAGCTCCTAACCCAGACCCTGACACCAAGAACCCATCAACGCCCACCTCGCCTCGACCTTGTCGCCGAAACCCGATCACCACCCTCACCCCCGTCACCTCTTCGTCTCCACAGCAACCCCAGAGAACTACCACCACACCCTCTTCTTCTCCTCTGCTCACCCCCGATCACACCAAATCCCATCGTCCACTCACCTCGCCATCACCTCGCCGCCGACTGCCTAATCCCCATCCTTGCCCTCACCAAGTCTAAAGAACCCCAGCAAACCCCTAACAGCCATCTCCTATTCTTCTTCTTCTTTCTTTTCTTTTCTTTTTCCGGATCGACTCGCCGGAGTTGCGCATGTTGCCGACGATCCAGACGACCCAGTCACCGTCGTCGTCTAACCCAGTCACCATGTCACGCAGCTGCTCAGCCAGGTCAAGTCCTGCGTGTGTAAGTTTTGCGTCATGACTTTATTTCGGCGTCGGAACGTAACATCCATATCTCGACGTGAGATTCGATCAGACAAGTTCTAAACTTGCAACATGTTATTTTGATTATATCGATATTTATATGCTTGACTATAGTACATACGTTTTAATATTCTGCAAGTAATAGCGATTTACAGTTTTATAGTATCTGTCTGTATCCATACTGATAATGGGTTATTCAATTGCATGCAGGAACATCATGATATTATTATTATTATACCATATCAGTTCAGTATTATATCTAGTCTGTAGTATACATAGTAATAGACCTGAAACGGATATTACAGATAGAGACATATACATTCTGGCATTAGTTATGTTTACCGTGTTTCGATGTTGGTTACGGTTTTACAATTGGCATTTATTCTGGTTAATATACATTGCTTGACATGTTCACGACACATTACCAGATTTGTTACTTGGATCTTATTGCTAATTCCGACAATCCTGACTTGTTGTCCTGACGGACGTGACTTGTTGTGTACATAGACAAGACCTGTACCTGCTTGATCCTGTGTTGGCATTAGATTTATATCATCAATACCCGACTCGAACACAAAACCTTGGGGGTAAGAGGAAATCAATAATGAAACCTGACTTGTAACTCAACAATTCGATACTCCAGATACTGATTAGTCTACGGGCTTGGCCAGCCTCATAATAATGCTGCTGACATCATTCATCTGTACATGTTACCTGTTTACTACTCAGCGGCACATCTTGGATTTAGCCCGAGAATCTTGACCGTGGTCCCGGGCACGCACGGGATACTATTGAGTTACATCGACGATTTTATTAAATTGATTTCAAAGACTTGTAGAATGGATAACCTAGAGACACAGACTTTATGATACACATCGCATATATGTACCCTACCGTTTTATACCTGTGTTCATTATTTATACTCATGTTTGATCACATCATCCTATCCTAGTTATTACTATTATTTTGATATTATGACGCACTGACGTCTGGGTTTTGCATGGCCCAGTTCCTCTGACATTATCGTAGGTAGATCAGGAGTACTTTAGCAAGCAAGCCGAGCATTGAGGAGCTAGACGTTTAGTTTAGAGATGCTTAGTTTCTTTTATTTTCTGTAGTTTTATTTTTATCGATGTGAGTCCATGAGGGACATGATTCAGAGATTGTTTTTATTTGGATCTTGATTTGTTTCTACTGTACGGATTTTCTTGGCTTTTATATATTGTGGCAGATGGACATGTGTTAGATAGATTTTATTTTACTGTACTTGATATCACCTTGACAGCCGTAGGAGGGATTATTCCTAGCCATAGGTAGCATGGTTGGCTCTGTCGCGCGCCGTATTTACGTATCTTGGGAAACGGGGCATGACAAAATTTGTTTGGTATCGGAGCCATAGGATTTAGGGTTAGTCGGGTTTGGTTCTTTTCTAGTTGGGTATTGAATCCAATACACTAACCAGAAAACCCGGAATTAGGAATATGCCCTGCCAAATTACTATCTTTCCCATTTTGAATCTATAGCTATCAATATCTTGTTTATTGAATCATGTTTACCGTTGCTAATCCCCTTCAGTGTCTTGACTTCGGAATCATGGAGGATAGAGATTTGCAGTCATACCAAAGGAGTGTAGATAACGCCGCATTGCATTGAGTTGTACATGGTATAATTGAAAACCAGAAGCAACAAACTGAGCTGAATCAGCGGCAGGCCGAGGCTTTCCAGGAGGGTCTGCGGATGGTCCGGCAGTCCATAGTTGCAGCAGCACCCAGGCTAACACAGCATGAGGGTTGTAGGACTACGGTAGCGCCCCGACCGTCTTTCCTCGGCCAAAATGCGGAAACAAAAAATTTTCTTGACTTGAAAACCGGCACTACCGCGTCCTAAAAACCCGAATTGAACCATTAACCAAAACCTAGCAAACAAGAGAAATGATAGAGAGCTATACCGAGCGATCCATGTCCTTCGGTCTTCGGCCTCCATCCTGATCTCCTCTTGGAATCTCCGGTCTTCATCTCCTCGTCGGAACGGGCACCACATCGCCGGATTCTTTTACGGGCTCCCACCTTTGGACCGAGGCAACTCGAGCACGAAGTTGGCGAGTCGACGTGCCCAAGGATGCTGTAGGCAAAGTGTAGAATTGATTGTCTCATGAGATTGTGAAGTTGCCATGGTGATGGAGGAATGAGCAATGGAAAATGAGCTTTTGGAGAGGTGTTAGGAATTTTGCAAGCAAGCAAATTAGATGATAGATTTTCCTTCATCAAAATGAACTCTCTCACTCTCCCGCCCATAATGTGGCCGGCCTCAAATATGGAGAAGGGAAAAATGCAAGGGAGGTGAGTGTAGGAAAACAAATGGGTGATCATAAACAAAGAGATGATAATGAGGTTATAAAGTCACATCACTTTCTAATCTAATCTTATCTCATTAATGCTAGCCATAATGAGAAAAAGAGAATCAAAGAAAGCAAGTGTTATCATAAACACCCAATTACAAATAACCACTCCACAAATGCTAATTTGCAAATATGCAAATTAGCCCCTCCATCAGAAAAGTCCGGCCGTGAAGGAACAAAGGAAAACTGGCCGGAACGGAATGCAAACTGGCAACTTCAGAAAACTGATCCCGTAATAAATTACAGGAAAACCTCGCGACTGTATATACATACCCGCATTTGTATTTCCACTGAATACAAATGCAAAGAGACAAATCTACACTGTACAATACTAGGATCCGGCTTAAACTAAAGCCCGCTAGTATTATCCGTCCGATCATGATCCGTGCAATACCGCACGTATATGATCGAACCCTGCCATATCTCCATACGGCCTCTACAGCGTTTCGCCCGAAACTTGAGAAAACGGTCTGTGGGGGACTCTAAAGACTCGTCAACACCTTGGTTGTGGATTTAACCACTAGCTCGTTAGAGGTATTAGCCAATACGCAACGGGCTACCAGCTATTGACCAAAAGGGACGTCGATGAGCGAACTCATCCTGACATTCTACTGAGCCTGTCAGTGACAATATCCGTACAGTTCGGTCCGTTCGTCTATGAGCATCGCATGGCGGGCCTAGGGGCTTGGTAAAAGTCAGACCCCCAAAAGCGGTACAAGTCGTGTCGGAGTGTAGTCCAGAACACCCTGAATACTACTGGAATACCTACCAGTAAGTCTCCTGTCTCGGCCGAGGGCTTTGTGTAATGGCTCTCCTAGACACAGCGCGACCTCACCCCCAATACCGGGAGAGACGAACCCCTGCAGATCCGCTCACTGCCTCCATGTGGCTCGGGACTGTATCCAACTAAAACCTTTTTGCATGACTTCTTTGAGCCATGGTAGGGTAGTAATCAAAGTACAGTGGGAACTCACACGAGACAAATGACGATCTCAGGTCGATGAACTAACCTGTACACATGTCACCAGGGAACTGCTATCCGACGTCAGGTATAATACCAACTAGTATGTTCCCGGCGAGTCTTGTCCGGTGTACTCATAACCCAATGAGCACCTGTATATATCTTAGGTGAACCAACTGACACCAGTGGCTTGTGAGACCGGCCACCGCCCCTCGTCGGGGTCTCGACTGTATATACTAGTCTACTCTGGAGTATCGATGCCCTGTCTCGAAACTCCCACGACTAGGGACCATTTAAGGATGCGCTTATAGACCCCAGCTCCCACGTATATGATCGCCATCATACTGCTGGCAGTCAAGCAAGAATCCTAAGGGCTCTATCAACGTGCAATAGTGACCTGTAAGGTTACCTAAAGCAGTACACGATGATAAAGATAAACCAAATAGCATACTATCATCTTGAGTAAGACTGTTCTAACTGTATAGGTCCTCTCTCAATCATTGCAATCACGTGCCTGTGATCCAATAATTGACTCTGAGGGCACTATCTCCAACAATCTCCCACTTGCACTCAAGGCTAATTATTGCGATGTCGCATACTCACAGCCCGTGTGATACTGAACACCCAACTCCTCTACTAATCAGTCTCACAAAGCTCGTTTGCGAAACTATTGCGTTCGAGGAATAGCCTCAGTGAGTGGATCCGCTCAGATGTTTCTTTCTATGTCTCTCTTTATCTCATGTTCGCGGAGAAAGCCATCTCCCGAAATGAGCAATACCTGTCTTAGAGTATGTCTGGATATCTGATGGGACCTAGTTCATGAATGAACTCCAAATCCAAACTTCTTAGACTATACCGTCAACTGAACTTAATCAGTATCCTGCATCATGCCTCCCTCAGTATCCCCTTGGACCACCTGTTCATAATACTGCCCCCTTCGTCAGAAGGGAAACTATAACTCTGACAACCTCTCTGTCATCCATGTCACCTTGGAAGCCCGGAGTGATAACTGTCTCCTGAAGGAGGATGCCGTTATCATATCCCTAGAACATCCACTTATGTTCTAAAACTGCTTCCGATCGTTTCTCCAGGACTGGATTAATATCCTATGTGGAGAAAACACTGTGTGACAACCAAAGTATAACCGATCGTAGTATAGGAATTTCACTTCCTACTCTGTGTATGTTATCCAAATACCAGGATATCACACCCTACTACCTTCCTAACAGATCCATCCCCTATTCTGATGAAGTCAAACCTATGACTGTCACATCAGAAATAGATGATCTATCTCCGCTATATCTTCTTTAGTCTATAAATAGACATAAGCTACCTGTCCACTATGCTTCCGCTGTTCCCACTGACTACGAAAACCCTCTGGCAGAGTCATATACACGTGCACTTCTAAAGACAGTTTAGAATGACGCTATACTCATCCTCCTGCCTGGTCTCGCAGCCTGGAACAACAGCAATGGCAAGTCTGGGTAAACAAGATCCTCCCTATCACCGTCTTTGAGGGTACCAGAGTACCCCTCCGGTGCCTGAGGTTACCCACCGTATCAGCGGAGTGGCCAATGGAATGTCAAACCAGATTGAATCTTTAGGTTCTTATCAAATTTTCAGTAATTGTTTGCGGTTCTGGAATCACTTCCAGTTCTATCATACTCCCACTACTGTTTTCTGAAAAATCTATTTTTATTAAAACTGTGGCGAGTCTAGAACAATATCACTATTGATCTTTCAGATGGTAGAAAGTCAACCCTCGTCATAGCCCTGGTCAACCCACAAAACAGCCATTACAAAAACGTGCCTTGAGTTTTCCGGAGTCTGGTTTTAAGCATAAGCCGGACAACTCCCCGTACCTTAACATCGTTAAGATATGAACTGTTCTATATCCAATATAGAAACAGAGGCACTGATTTAATTGGAACCAGATTCAAATCATGCAGCTGTTTCCAGTGCATGTCAACTAAATGGAGAGAGGCTAATCAGCATTACTCAACTTAGGAGTGATTCCAATTATGAGTAACCTGAAAGAGAAGCAAGTTCTCTCAATCATTACTATCAACTGAATACCAT
Organism: Agapanthus africanus; assembly: GCA_030015575.1. Taxonomy (NCBI): domain Eukaryota; kingdom Viridiplantae; phylum Streptophyta; class Magnoliopsida; order Asparagales; family Amaryllidaceae; genus Agapanthus; species Agapanthus africanus. Next base: position 385,795,528 of record CM057349.1, on the reverse strand, counting down.
ACACAAGTATTTACATCTTCGATCACCTTGAAGAATCCCGATACTTGCAACACCTGGTTCTCTACTTTACTCTTATACCTATAACTTCTCAAAACTTGGACCTTGTATTTCTACGATGTCTAAGAACTAGAGAAGTCACAAGTAAACAGAATATAGTACGAGGACCAACCCCTCTGTCCTAATGGACACTGGACAACATACAATACTCTGTATAAGTCCCTTGAGTCCAATTTCTCATTCCCTATGTGCCGTAGGTTGAAAACTGTACTTATAGTTAAGAAGAATTACACCGCTGTTTAATACTCCTTACCTAACCATCCACTGATATAGGTAAATGTCATCGACATAATTTCAAAAAGTTATATCTCACTCTATAAAAATAGACGTACAGATATATCAATTTGAAATTGGTGCATAACAGCGGATATTCAAAACCAAATGTTTACCGTCTGGCAAACAAACCAGACGATTTCCTCAAATATCACCAATTACAACGAATTCCGATATAATGAGGATAATCACCTAATTCCCAATAAGTTACTCCCACTCATCATCTGTAAAACCATACAGATGTGAGAATCAAACCTGGTAAATACATACCCTGGAGCAAGTGCTAATTGGGAAATCAATTTTCTTTTAATAGTACACAGTGAAACTGAAACATTGAAATGTTTCGTAGGGGTATCCGGATATTCCTAGTAATGCCTCTTCCATTATCCAGATTCACAACTATAACCGTATATTTCTTTGCCATCTCTCCAAATCCCTTTATATGTCTTTAATCGTTACCTTCTGCACACCCCCTTTAGGCCAAATGGTTTTCTTCCTTCTCTACCGTTCGGCACCAGCCTATGGTTTGGAAGAAGACTATCCAATAAGCATAATGGGTGTACTGTCCTAATCCTAGGAGCACTCGAAAGATGAGTGAAGGTAAAGATAAAAGACAACCGAATAAGCCTTATTCCTATTTCTCCTGAACCAGAATCCATCCCCGAACTGGAACAAGTTCCTTTCGAGTTCTTATATAACCATATGATGGAGTATCCAATAAACTGTGGATCTTTGTAGTGATACGGAGTATTCTGGAGAAATACAAAGGTGAAGTGGGAGTGATAATGAAATACTTGGTTTGGTTGTGAATAGCAGTCGCAGTCTACTTTGCCCTCTTACTAATCCCTTTATTTGTCTTTACATAATACCTTCTGTACACCATCGTTAGGCTAATTGGTTTTCTTCATTCCCTACCGTTCAGCACCAGCCTATGGTTTGGAAGAAGACTATCTAATTTGCGTAATAGGTGTACTGTCCTAATCCAAGGAGTACTCGCAACCTGAGAGAAGGTAAAAGGAAAAGACAACTGAATAGTCCTATTCGTTTTCTCCAGAACCGGAAACCATCCTCGAATAAATTCCTTCGAGTTCGTATATAACCATACGATGGTTTTATCCAATGGAAGTGGACGTTTGTAGTAATACAGGGTGTCCTGGAGAAAAGGGTAAAAGTAGGAGTGGCAATGAGGTATGCAACTCTGACAATCCAAAAGCCAGTGTTTAAGAAGGTTCGGTTAATTTGGTCACTGAGTCATAGTCAAGGGTCGGGTCATGGTCGCTGCCAAAGAGAGAGAGAAAAGAAACACTCAGCGTGCATTCTAACCTAGATTAGAATGGTTACCAATTTATCTAATCTGGAAACCTCCCACTGTAACCTCAAATTCTCCTCCAAACCTGAAAGAAGAATTAGTCGGGATCACCCGAGGAGTAAACCAACTCATCAGTGGGAATCGGGATCCAACTATCATCGCATGATAACGTGACGGAATCCACTCACGTCACCACACTCCAGAAGGTATGCGCATGCCTGGGAAGTTTCAGTTTCTTTAGAAACTCCCGATGTGATTTTTACCCCTAGGACCCAAGTGACCTTGACTGAGCCAACATATCAAAGGGTCCTAGTCAAGTTCAACCCGTCATTATCTTGATTGCATTAGACCTACCCGCACGAGTCCTTGACTGAGCCAAAATGACCGCACGACTGTCCTAACCAATCTCATATCTATGCAATAGAAAAGCACTGCATAGCTACCGAACACTACGTCTCGGCTAAGCACGACATACGCAGCACGAATACTAAGCAATACTAATCTGAAATGATGGAGGGCTACGGCTGGTTTTTGGCGAAAAACCTTTAACGTAATGAACTTGATATCGTTGAAGGAACTGCATAGCTTTTTTTAAAAATATAGTGACGAAAACCTTTGCTAAAGAGGTCACTCCCGGTGAAGGGATCTCGGCTCTTTCCCTGTAGAATGCGGTGCAGGATATTCCAACTGAATACCACGATATAAAGCAAAAGGTAATCGGCTATAGTGAAGTTATTACCCTGACGCAAACTTCTGTCCAAGGGGTCACTCCCGGTGAAGGGATCTCGGCCCTTGCCTCGTCGACTGAGGTGCTGGGTATTCATAATCGAACACCACTGTGCAAAACAAAAGAGAATGTCCTTGCAATAACAGCTTTTTGAAAAATGTTCCAACAACATTAGAATATGTTTGTTTAACTTGCATTGATCCAAATCAATGCAGTCCCATCAATTGATCACACCAATAAAGAACGAAAATACGATGTACGTATATGCCATCCGCATTCGCCACTGGGTCCCGTCATCACCCGTTAGGTTACTTAACTAACGACAGAGCGGGGACTGGATTAGCGCGGATGCAAAACATATACAACATCTACAAGTATATATATAAATATATAATATTCGCTCAAGGCGTGATAAAATGCAACATCACAGAAATGTAATAAGCATCACAGAACAATACAGATATCTGGGATCCCCGGATTTCATAGAGCCGCGACTTTAACCCGACGTTCCCCTGGTCGTGTGGATAGCCTGTGCAATGAAATCCTAGACCCCTACAGGCGCGGCAAGTTACCCGCTAAAACCTGAAGCGAGGCAGCCCCCTTCAGCAACGTGAATGGACCACCCAGCACTTCACGGAATCCGGTAACTTGGGCACCCCTCCTTGGGTCAACCTATACCGCCTACGAGTGCGGCGAATAGCTTGCCAATTTTAGAGTAAAACCCCCTCCATCTCAATGCCATGAGATGTGGGCCCGTTGCCCTCTAGAACCCGGCTATCCGTGCACCCCTCCGCAGGGCAATCCTAGTACAGAAAGTAAAATATACAACGGGTACATCGACCTCAGTCTGGTCGTGCCCTAAAAGAATAATATACAAACAGGCAGTAACGGCAGTCCACATATCGGACGCTCGCCCCGCAATATCAAATGTACATATAAAACGAAACTGTACTACCATTGCATCCAGGCTATCCCCATGACGAATCCGCAACATCACAACACAACACAGAACATCAACGTGAATGTCACGTTCGCAAATCCGTCTAAAAGGGCTATAGCAGTTAGACAGGATTTACCGATCAAACGACATTCACGGTCGCTGATATAATATAAATACTGTGAACTAATATGTTTAAAATTTTTGGTCGATCAAATTTACCGAAGTGGGCCCCAAGCACAACTGTAGCACTTAAAGAAAATCTGGGCCTAAACAGAACATTCCAAAACCCCAATTTCCCTGTAAAAAGATCACTGTGCAAAAATGGTGCAGTGAAGGCACTGTTCTGCGGCGGAACCGCGACCTGAACAGGGGTTTGGCCGCGGTTCCGCGGTCAAGCTACAGTGTCACACCACCATTTTTTCATATAAGTCTTAAAATTTCCCGCATGTGTTTCTGCAATGTACTGAAAAAATTTTTGAGCCAAAAACAAATCGACAGAGAACAGATGCACATGAAATCGAGTTTTCGGAAAATCCGTTCAATCGAACTTGTAAACACGTTAGAGCAAGCTAGACTAGGTTAATGGCGTGGCTCTAATACCATGTAGAACTACGGTAGCGCCCCGTCCGTCTTTCCTCGGCCAAAATGCAGAAACAAAAAATTTTCTTGACTTGAAAACCGGCACTACCGCATCCTAAAAACCCGGATCGAACCATTAACCTAAACCTAGCAAACAAGAGAAAGGATAGAGAGCTATACCGAGCGATCCGTGTCCTTCGGTCTTCGGCCTCCATCCCGATCTCCTCGCGGAATCTCCGGTCTTCATCTCCTCGTCGGAACGGGCACCACATCGCTGAGTTCTTTTACGGGCTCCCACCTCTGGACCGAGGCAACTCGAGCACGAAGTTGGCGAGTCGACGTGCCCAAGGATGCTGTAGGAAAAGTGTAGAATTGATTGTCTCATAGGGTTATGAAGTTGCCATGGTGATGGAGGAATGAGCAATGGAAAATGAGCTTTCGGAGTGGTGTTAGGAATTTTGCAAGCAAGCAAATTAGATGATAGATTTTCCCTCATCAAAATGAACTCTCTCACTCTCCCACCTATAATGTGGCCAGCCTCAAATATGGAGAAGGGAAAAATGCAAGGGAGGTGAGTGTAGGAAAACAAAGGGGTGATCATAAACAAAGAGATGATAATGAGGTTATAAAGTCACATCACTTTCTAATCTAATCTTATCTCATTAATGCTAGCCATAATGAGAAAAAGAGAATCAAAGAAAGCAAGTGTTATCACAAACACCCAATTGCAAATAACCCCTCCACAAATGCTAATTTGCAAATATGCAAATTAGCCCCTCCATCAAAAAAGTCCGGCCATGAAGGAACAAAGGAAAACTGGCCGGAACGGAATGCAAACTGGCAACTTCAGAAAACTGATCCCGTAATAAATTACAGGAAAACCCCACGACTGTATATACATACCCGCATTTGTATTCCCACTGAATACAAATGCAAAGAGACAAATCTACACTGTACAATACTAGGATCCGGCTTAAACCAAAGCCCGCTAGTATTATCCGTCCGATCATGATCCGTGCAATACCGCACGTATATGATCGAACCCTGCCATATCTCCATACGGCCTCTACAGCGTTTCGCCCGAAACTTGAGAAAACGGTCTGTGGGGGACTCTAAAGACTCGTCAATACCTTGGTTGTGGATTTAACCACTAGCACGTTAGAGGTATTAGCCAATACGCAACGGGCTACCAGCTATTGACCAAAAGGGACGTCGATGAGCGAACTCATCTTGACACCCTACTGAGCCTGTCAGTGATAATATCCGTACAGTCCGGTCCGTTCGTCTATGAGCATCGCATGGCGGGCCTAGGGGCTTGGTAAAAGTCAGACCCGCAAAAGCGGTACAAGTCGTGTCGGAGTGTAGCCCAGAACACCCTGAATACTACTGGAATACCTACCAGTAAATCTTCTGCCTCGGTCGAGGGCTTTGTGTAATGGCTCTCCTAGACACAGCGTGACCTCACCCCCAATACCGGGAGAGACGAACCCCTGCAGATCCGCTCACTGCCTCCATGTGGCTCGGGACTGTACCCAACTAAAACCTGTTTGCACGACTCCTTTGAGCCGTGGTAGGGTAGTAATCAAAGTACAGTGGGAACTCACACGAGACAAATGACGATCTCAGGTCGATGAACTAACCTGTACACATGTCACCAAGGAACTGCTATCCGACGTCAGGTATAATACCAACTAGCATGTTCCCGGCTAGTCCTGTCCGGTGTACTCATAACCCAATGAGCACCTGTATACATCTTAGGTGAACCAACTGACACCAGTGGCTTGTGAGACCGGCCACCGCCCCTCGTCGGGGTCTCGACTGTATACACTAGTCTACTCTGGAGTATCGATGCCCTGTCTCGAAACTCCCACGACTAGGGACCATTTAAGGATGCGCTTATAGACCCCAGCTCCAACGTATATGATCGCCATCATACTGCTGGCAGTCAAGCAAGAATCCTAAGGGCTCTATCAACGTGCAATAGTGACATGTAAGGTCACCTAAAGCAGTACATGATGATAAAGATAAACCAGATAGCATACTATCATCATGAGTAAGACTGTTCTAACTGTACAGGTCCTCTCTCAATCATTGCAATCACGTGCCTGTGATCCAATAATTGATTCTGAGGGCACTATCTCCAATAAGGGTATCGTGGCGGACATTAAAAAGCTCGGTCCGTCCACATTTACAGGACTGGAGGAGCCATTGCCAACGGAGCAGTGACTAGTCGATACAGAGAACCTGCGCGTTGCGGCACAGATTCCGGATAAGAAAATGGTGGATATAGTACGCATCCAATTGGTGGATTATACTCGCTAGTGGTGGCTTGTAGAAGAGACCCATTTGGCCAAGACGATCAGTTGGGCAACTTTTTCGCGTAGCTTCTTGGAGAAGTTCTTTCCGTAGTCTGCTCGGGAGGAAATGGAAGAGAAGTTCATTATCTTGAAGCAGAATGGCGGATCCGGTGATACACATGCGGCTGAGTGGCCCCGGCTCAGTCGATTGGCGGGGCCCTTGGTTTCCAATGAAGCAGATAGGTCACAGCGGTTTATGCGTAGCTTGGATGTGAAGATTCAAAGACATATCACATCTCTAGAATTGACCACCTTCTCCCAAGTTCTCAAGGCATCCAGGGAACAATATGTAGGGTTCCGTAGCACGACAACAAGGTTTCGGGATGCATCGTTCATGCCGTTTTTCAAATTTTTACCGTTCTAAAGAACCCTAACCTAGAATCTTTAACTAGATTTTTAAACGAAACAACATGTAAACAACTTTTACATCCAAGTGAATGAGGAATACAATTTTTGTAGACCGGTCCTTCACTTCTAAAGCTCCGTGTAGTAGTCCCTTCGCTCCAAATAGTGAACACCCGAACTCTAGTAAGGGTTTACATGAAGAAATGAACATGCTTACTCGAAGTCTCTGAGGTCAAAGATGATCTACGTCGAGGAGACTCAAGCTCATGCTATCTCTTCACTAATTATAGATTAGTGAAGCAAACACCCTAAACTAAATGGCTAATATAGTAGAGGATGATGAAGTAGGAAATGGGCTCACTTTAGATTTTATTTTCTCACAACATTTTCTCATCTTGCGAAATGCTAGTGAGCTTTCTCATTGAGGAAGAAGAAGCTCAAGTGAAGAATGAGAGAATGAACTTATGAGGTGAGAATAGCAACCATGGATGAGTTAGTATCATACACTAACTCATGTAGAGAATAAACCATGGGTTAACAATAATGGTTGGGTTAATAAATATCTACAAGTAAAAAAAAAACTAGTGGACTAAGTCAAAGATGTTTCAAGCTTCTCCAAGCTTCCAAGCATGTGACAATTTCCACTAATTTATGAATTACCTAAATAAATAAAAACCTTAGGATTATTATAACCATGGTGTAAGTCTCATACACCCATATTGCATGTGGCATCAAACATGACACTAATAAATGTACATTAATATATATCACATATATACCATATGCACAGAAGTGAGAAAAAGAAATGTTAAGTGAGCTAATATTTGTTAATGTAAATTAATATATCATATATATAATTATACATTAAATTATTAAATCAACACTTGATTTAATAATCCGGCTATATCACATACAACCGACTAATATCAAATGTAACAACTTATCGAATCAACACTTGATCCGATAACTCGGCTATATCACATATAACCGACCGATATCACATATCATGAGAATAGAATGCGGTATCACATACGCGCATTAATCTCGGTCCTGCACATATCACATATGTACTCCTACTTCGTTTCGCATGACCAGGAAACCTCTGTGTAGGACTCTAAAGACTCGTCAATACGTCGGCAGTAGGTGATGATCATATTAAACACCCAAAAGCCGCAAGCGGTCTGATAAACATAGCGGGGGCCACCCGGGTATTGAGCGATCTGAAGATCAATAAGCAAGCCTACTCATACTCCTGCGAATCCAATCAGTAACACCACCGTACAGTCCGGTCTCTTCGTCGGATATGTCGCATATCACAGCTTGCAGTGGTATAACGTCAGACCCTAATAGCCTGATAAGTCATGCCGATGCAAGGTCCATAACGGTTCGAGAAACTACTGATAACACTTACCAGTAAATCTCAGCAATCCTGGCCAGGGATTTCATGTTATGGCCAATCGAGTATAGCGCAACATCAACTCCCAATACCGGGAGAGACGAATCCTCTCCTATCGCTCATTGCCTCCATGTGACTCAGGACTGTACCCAAAAACCACCTTTTTACACGATCTCTTGACCGTGGTATGGTGGAAATAAAAGTACAGTGGGAATTATACAAGACTCTATGACGATCTCGGGTCGACGGGCTAACCCGTACCAGTGTCACCAGAGAACTGCTATCCGACGATAGGTATAATACCATCTAGGAGTTCTCGGCGAGTCCGTCCAGTGGACCCAGTCTCTACTGAGCACCCGTATACCATCTTTGATGTCAAACACCAATGGATGTGGGATCATCCATCGCCCATCATATGGGTCAAGATGCGTATACGCTAGTCTACTCTGGAATATCAATGCCTTGTCTCGATACACCCTCGACTAGGAACAGTTATAGGGTGTATTTGTGGACTACCCTTGGCCCCACTAGTATGATCTACATCATAGTCCTGGTAGTCAAGTACACATCCTAAAGGCTTTATCAACATGTGAGAGCAAGACAACATCACTTATACAAGTCAATATGTTAAGATAAAGAGCAACCCGATAGCATACTATTATATCGAGCAAGAAGGTCCTCCCTATATATGTCCAAGCATCCACTACAATATACATCATATGTACAGTAATGTCATCTAGGGCATACATATAACTAACATAATAGATTTTATCGGTGAAAGCAAAAAGTAATATGCAGCAAGAAGTTATAGTGCGGAAGCCAGCGTTTACGCCAAACAGAGCTCCTGTACGCAGAAGCATTCCGGTAAACAAGCGAAGCACTGTACCCTTGAAGAAGCCTGTTGTATCCGATAGAAAAGAAGTGTGATTTATGACTTTTCCATCTACCCGGACACCTACAGAAGGACTATCGAAGGAGGCTCGGGTTTTGTCTAGTTTGTGGATCAGCTGACCATACTATCAGTGCTAGCCCTTCAAAGCTACGATTGAGAGACGATATTCAGAAATCACCGTAGAAGTAGATTCATGGGCAGAAGCTGATCACTCAGAGGCCTAATCAAGTACGGGCCTTCACCTTAACGGTCGAGGAGGCCAAGGCATCAGATGACGTTGTTTTAGATATCCTACTTGTTTATAATTTTCACGCATTGGCATTATTTGATTCAGGTGCATCCCATTGCTTCATGTCGTCCAAGTTTATTAGTGCACACTCTATTCCACACATGGCCCTGTCTAGTTGCTGGGACATACACACTGAGAATGGGAGAATTGTATCTAGCAGTAAGTGCAAGGGTTGCTTGATCGTTATTTGCGGACAAGAGTTATTCATGGATTTCTTGGTAATTGATACTGGCAGCTATGATGTTGTCTTTGGAATGGACTTTCTTGGCACATTCCACGCTCACATTGATTGCATGGCAAAGAAAGTGATTTTCCAGATTCCCGGACATCCGGAGTTCATATTTTTGGGAGGTAGCAGACCTGTCGGGCTAGTCAAATTTAGGCCTAGGCTGACTAATGTCGTTCTTTCGTTGATGGAAGTAAACAAGGACGAAGTGCCAGCAGTAGTTCAGGACTTTATAGATGTGTTCGAGGACATCTCGGGTTTACCGCCAAAATGAGATGTGGAGTTCGCGATTGATCTTATTCCTGGAGCAGCACCGATTTCAAAGGCTTATTATCCAATGGTGCCGGTGGAACTAGAAGTGGTAAAGAAACAAGTTTCCGAATTACTAGAGAAAGGCTGGATTCATAGCAGCGGTTCACCTTGGGGAGCTCCAGTTCTTATAGTTTAGAAGAAGGATGGCACACGGAAGATGTGCATCGACTATTGAGAATTAAATAGAGTGACTATTAAGAATAAGTACCCAATCTCTTGCGTCGGTGAATTATTCGATCAACTCAGTAGCGTGGGGGTATTCTCGAAGTTGGACTTGCGATCTGGGTATTATCAAGTTCGAATGAAATCAGAAGATATTTGCAAGACAGCATTCCGAACTCGATATGGGTATTACGAGTACTTAGTGATTCCATTTGGAGTTACCAATGCAACGGCAATATTTATGGACTTGATGAACCGAATCTTTTCACCATACCTGGACCAATTCGTAGTGGTGTTTATTGACGATATTCTGGTCTATTCGAGATGCAAAGAAGAGCATGAAGAACACTTGAGGCTCGCACTGCAAACGTTGAGACAAGAAAAGTTATATGCTAAAATGAGCAAGTGGGAGTTTTGGCTCGAAGAAGTGAAGTTCTTGGGTCATGTTGTATCCGGAGATGGAATTTTCGTTGACCCTGCAAAAATTGCAGATGTTCATGATTAGCCAATTCATAAGAACGTAGGAAAGATCAGAAGTTTTCTTGGACTTGTCGGATACTATAGAAGGTTTGTGGAGAACTTCGCTCGAATTGCAGAACCATTGACCAAGCTAACACGAAAGGAGATACCATTCGTATGGACTGAGAAATGTGCATCAGCTTTTGAAGCGCTGAAGCAGAGATTGATCACCGCTCCTATTCTGACAGTGCCAGATGGTTCCAGAGGGTTAGTTATTCACAACGACGCATCTAGGAAAGGCTTGGGATGTGTTCTATTGCAGCATGAGAAGGTCATAACTTATGCGTCAATACAATTGAAAACTCATGAGAAGAACTACCCAACTCATGATCTGAAGTTAGTAGCAGTGATTTTCGCTCTGAGGATTTGGAGACAATACTTATTGGGCAAAAGAGTAGAAGTATTTACCGATCACAAAAGCCTAAAATATGTGTTCACACAGAAAGAGCTAAACATGAGGCAGCGTAGATGGTTAGAGCTGATGGCTGGCTATGATCTTGATCTAAAACACCATCCGGGGAAAGTTAATATAGTGTCGGATTCTTTAACTCGGCTGCGAGCAATACAGATATTGACTGCACAAAAGAAGATTATAACTGATCTTCAGAGATTCGAATTTGAGATTGTACTACCAAATTCTTCGGGATAGTTGATGCAGTTTCAAGTACAGTCATTCTTGATCGATAACATTAAAGCAGCATAGTCGCATGATCCAAGATTGCAAAAGTTTCGAGAACAAGTAGAAGCGGGACTTTAAACAGATTTGTTGATTCATGAAGATGGTTTGTTACGAGATGGGAGTCGTTTATGTGTACCTAAAGGAGATTTTCGTGAAGAAGTCATGAAGGAAGCTCATAGTTCCACCTATTCTGTACACCCGGGCGTCATCAAGATGTACAGAGATCTTCGACAACATTTCTGGTGGGAAGGAATGAAAAGGGAGATTGCTTGCTACGTATTGAAGTGCTTGGTGTGTCAGTAAGTCAAGACTAAATATCAAAGGTAGCTGGTTTGTTGCAACCACTTCCGATTCCTCAATGAAAGTGGGAACATATAGCCATGGATTTCGTGACAGTATTACCATGGAGTCCAAAGGTAATGCAGTTTGGATGATTATCGATCGATTGACCAAGCCAACTCATTTTATACCGTTTCGAGTTGGTCAGTCGACGGAGGCTTTGGCAGAGCGGTACATGCAGGAGATTGTGAGATTGCATGGAATACCCGTGAGCATCGTTTCGGATCATAATACTCGATTTCTATCACACTTATGGAGGAGTCTACAGGAAAGTTTAGGAACTCGCTTGAAGTTTAGCATGACCTATCATCCTCAGACAGATGGCCAGTCTGAAAGAACGATCCAAACTCTTGAAAATATGTTGAGAGCATGCATGTTAGACTTCAAGGGTTCATAAGAGGATCATTTGCACTTAGTGGAGTTTTCATACAATAACAGTTTCCAGGCGACTATACAGATGGCTCTATTTGAAGCATTATATGGTCGTAAGTGTTGCTCGCCTGTCTGTTAGAATGATATTGGAGAACGAAGTTTATTAGGACCAGATCTTATTGCGCAAATGGTGGAGAAAGTTAATATGATCCAAAATCATATGAAGGTGGCACAGGATCGACAGAAAAGTTGGACTGATACTGGAAAAAGACCTCTGGAGTTCACAGTTGGTGATCTGGTATTCTTGAAGATATCACCGACCAGAGGAGTAATCCGATTTGGTAGTCGACGTAAGTTTAGTCTTAGATTCGTAGGGCCTTTCAATATTATCGAGCGTCTTGGAGATATAGCTTATCGATTGGCTTTATCACCATCCTTGGTGGGTGTTCATGACGTGTTTCATGTATCTCAACTCTGTAACTATGTTCGAGATGAGACACACGTCCTAGATCACTCGGAACTGACAGTAAGGGAGGATTTAACGTATGAAGAGCGACCAATGGCGATTGTGGATCGACGAGAAAAAGTCCTCAAGAATAAAATTATTCCGCTAGTACTCGTTTCATAGGGGAATTGTTCGCATGGAGAATCCACTTAGGAATGTGAAGAAGAGATCCGACAGAAGTTTCCACACCTCTTGTAACGACTCCAATTTCATTGTACAAAATTTTTTAAATTAATGTACAGAATGGAGTATTTGCAAACCAGAGTATACTTTAAATATTATTTTTGTTTGTGAACAGCAAGAAACAAACTTATAGCTCATTGGTAAAGCCCCGCACTGTTGTGATGTAGCCCATGTATTCGAATCCCATCAACCACATATATTTTTATTGATTTTTTATTTAAACTTTTTGGAAGCCCAAAAGTTTACACGTGCAATACAAATAAAAATGAAAAGCCACAGAAAACAAATATTTGGAAAATGTTGTATGAACAGATAGAGACACATGGAAAGAATCCCACACCCCACCTCAACACAATGACCAGCGAGAACGTCGTTTGGGCCGGCGCCGCCGATTTCCCCGTCGGGAATAGTCCAAATTTTTTAACCTTAGTCCCTTGGCCTATCCCCACTACTCCAAGTCTGTTTGTTTTCCCTGCAATTATCCAGAGAATTAAAAACAAGATTTAAATCAAAATTTTAAGGCATTTTAATTCTCTTTTTAATTCTCAAAACCCTAATTCTACCCTATAAATACAACCCCATACCCTAGCCCTCTTCATTCTGAAATCTGTTGTTCAAAATTCTCAAAATTTTCCAAGTCAAAAAATGGTACAAGTGGACTTAGCCCAAGGTCAAGTTCCGGCGACAATTCAAAACGATTCCGGCGACCCCGCGAGTCCACGAAGACACCACTCTATTCCTACACCTCCCCTCTCTTCTCTAAACTCCTAAGTCTCCTCTCTTCTTCTCTCTTCCTAATTTAAAAAGTTCTCTTTTCAAAACTCGTCAGAAGTGGAGTTATTCCGACATCCGATTCTAAACTTATTATAAAACACAATCTTTCTTAATAACCAAACAACCATTTCATTATATCTTGCTTAGTAATCATAAAAAAACCTTTGAGAACAAGTTTCATCTTAAAATACTAAGTTATGTACGATTTATTTGAAATTTTCGTTTTAATACCACAAACTTACATATGACATATTTTAATACTTTTTGCTCATACTACCTTTAGGAAAATCTCACGAGGTAATGACCTATCTCTCACAACACGCATCATGATATAACACGATTTCCTTTTTTACAACATTTTTGGGACAAATACGACTTTTACATTAAAATACCATAAACTATTAAAAACCGTATTCTTTAAGTTGTGTTATTTACATTTCTTGCAATTATACCTCTACAACATATTTTAGGGAATCCGATCGGGATGGTACGGGTTATCGCACATCTTCGGGACTAGTAGAGCGAGATGCAGACCTCCACACAAAGCATACGATCTCGATGGAATTTTAAATTCAATTTTTAAGAAAAACGTGATTTCTATTTAATAAATAAATTTTATTTTTAATAATTATACATAAATATTATCAACCCATCTATTTTAAATATAAAATAAATTCCATGTGTTTCTAAACAAAAGAAAAGAATTATATTTCCATGAAAATACCATCAAGAATCCATACAAGTCAAATTTACACAAAAATACCATGAACTATTCAACTAGGTATTTATTCACTAAAATACCTCACTTTTAAAAATTACATCCATGAAAACCCTAAATATGATAAATAAATACTTGAGCTTTATTTTGAAAGTATACTAAAACTATTTTTCATAAAACCCCATCAAGTTATATTAATTTATATTAAGAACCGTAGTAAATATAGGTTTAAGCGGGACCGATTCTCTTGAGCCTCAAAGAGCCGGAGAAAGTGGGTGCTTGCCTATTTAAGGTAGAAAACTAAAACGGGGTTATCAATGGTAATTGGCTTGGAAAAAGACACAAATCCTGCCGTCCATGTACAGTAGTTACCGATAACTCCAAAACCTAATTCAGGAATCTAATTCTGTTTAAGTGTCTGACTCAGTCAGAGTCTCAGTCTAATCTGAATACAATCTAAACATGAACACAATCCATTCTTAACTCCAATACAACATGAATCCAATCTATACTTGAACTTGAACATGAATACCAGAACTATACCAGAACAACATCAACATGACTTGAATTAACCAAACCATGCATATATCTTGATTTAACTATATGACTATCCGTTTACATCCTTATACGTTTACACGAACAATTTATCCCATGGTTTCGGCAAGTTTTATACAACAAATCATTACAAACAACACATTATACATTATGGGGGTTTTAAGGGGTAGACTGGTACGGAATGTATTAGAAGTGGAATGAGACGGTCACTATAATACACCTAACCTGAATATCCGTTGCCGTTGTCCCGTGGGTTTTGATGGAGACTTGTACTCCATATGCCTTAGTCCACGGAGTAAGTTGGACTCCTCTCATATACACTGATACATTCTGTACCAAGATACAAACAACTACGTTAGTATAATAAAAATAGATAAATTACCAGATCTATTTCTTTTACTTGATCTATCTCATTTTTGGGATTTACCGAGAGATTGTTCGCTGACGACATTCCTTTTTTTTTCTTTGGAATGTTGTCAGGAGGACCCAACTATCAGAAGGTAGAGCCCAGCCGGGAAGATTTGGAGCAGTTCATTGAGGACCCAGAGCTCTAGATTACTTGTACATACTTTTACTTTCGGTTCATATGCCATTGTTTAGGCATTGCTTTCCAGTATTGTATTTACTTTCCAGTTGTATTGTAAATAATGTTTAATCAATAAAAAGTTGTTGTTTATTTTTATCTCTTGTCATTTCTTGTGTACATTTATTATATTGCTTATATACGCTTAACGTATTTACTTCTGAGTAAATACGTCGCGGGCCTCGTCATGTCTCCTTACCCGTATACTGGGAAGCGGGGCGTGACACTTCTTTTCTTAAAATCTGTGTCTTCTTGTCTTTTTCTTATTCCGGGAATTTTAACGATGAAATTCTTTTGTAGTTGAGTATAATGTAACACCCTAGCACATTTATATGATATAATTTTAGGTATTTCAAATCTTGCGGTAAAATTCTTTCTTATTGTGGATATTGGGTTGCGAATAATGCAATTAGTAGCTGTGGTTATTATCCGACCCGTCCCGTATGTTTTAAACCCAACATGGTTCGAGATTACATCAAATATTTACTAATACAGTGTATCCATACAAATCTAGAATATATATACACATATAATATATTTTAGAATCCACATTTCTTTTTATGATACAGTATAAAACCAAATAATATTTTTCCCATTTAGCCTTGCATGTCATGGTACCCCATATCAGGTGGTTGCACCCATATATCGTGTTCGTATCCAAATGGTTAGACAGACCGATTATTGGATTGCTATGTGTATTAACGTAGATTTTATTTGGGGTTATATGTTTTTAATTATATACATTTTTTTCATGGTTTAAATTCTTGCGTATATTCTTCATATTTAAAAACTAGATATTTTGAAGGGAAACGAGTAATATTCGGAGCAATATGGTATTATCTGTAAAATCCCACAATATATACATATAATATATTATATATAACTAATATATATACAGTTATATATATTTAAATTTTAATTTATTAAAACATTCTCTCTCTCTCTCTATAATAATAATAATAATAATAATAATAATAATAAATTTATACAACACACTCTCTCCCCCTCGTATTCTTCTTCCGTCGCCAACCCAAACCCTAACCGCGCCAAACCTACGCCGTTGATGTCCCCACCTCGTCGCCGTCGACCCCATATCCTCGTCATCATCACCCTCACCTCTTCCCCGTTCCTGAGACCTCGACTGAAGAACCCCGACACCGAACCCACTTCTTTCAAACCCTCATCGACCTCGTTGCTACCCCTCGTCGCCGCCGCCGCCCTAGCATCATCGTCGTCCTCTTCCCTACCTCGCCATCACCTCCTCCTCTCCTCCTCCTTTCTCGACGACAACCAAGCTCCTAACCCAGACCCCGACACCAAGAACCCATTAACCCCCACCTCGTCTCGACCTCGTCGTCGAAACCCAACCACCACCTTCACCCCGTCACCTCCTCGTCTCCCCAGCAACCCCAGAGAACCACCACTACACCCTCTTCTCCTCCTCTGCTCATCCCCGATCACACTAAATACCATCGGCCCCTCACCTCACCGCCGACCGCCTCATCCCCATCCTTGCCCTTGCCATTTCCAGAGAACCCCAACAAACCCCTAACAGTCATCTCATATTCTTCTTCTTCTTCTTTCTTTTCTTTTCTTTTTCCAGATCGACTCGTCGGAATTGCGCACGTCGCCGACGATCCAAACGACCCAGTCACCGTCATCGTCTAACCCAGTCACCACGTCACGCAGCTGCTCAGCCAGGTCAAGTCCTGTGTGCGTAAGTTTTGCATCGTGACTTTATTTCGGCGTCGGAACATGACATCCGTATCTCGACATGAGATTCGATCAGGCAAGTTCTAAACTTGAAACATGCTATTTTGATTATATCGATATTTATATGCTTGACTACAGTACATACGTTTTAATATTCTCCAAGTAGTAGCGATTTACAGTTTTATAGTATCCGTCTGTATCTATACTGATAATGGATTATCCAATTGCATGCCGGAACATCACGATATTATTATTATAATACCATATTAGTTCAGTATTTTATCTAGTTTGCAGTATACATGGTAATGGATGTGAAACGGTTATTACAGATAGATACATATACATTCTGGCATTAGTTATGTTTACCGTGTTTCGATGTTGATTACAGTTTTACTATTGGAATCTATTCTAGTTAATATACATTGCATGATATATTCACGACACACTACTAGACTTGTTACTTTGATCTTATTACTAATTCCGAAAATCCTGATTTGTTGTCCTGACGGACGTGACTTGTTGTCTACATAGACAAGATATGTAACTACTTGATCCTGTGTTGGCATTAGATTTATATCATCACTACCCGACTCGAACACAAAACCTTGGGGGTAATGGGAAATCAATAATGGAACCTGACTTGTAACTCAACAGTTTGATACTCCAGATACTGATCTGTCTACGGGCTCGGCCAGCCACGGAATGATGATGCTGACATCATTCATCTGTACATGTTACCTATTTACTGTTCAGCGGCACGTCTCGGATTCAGCCCGAGAATCTTGACCATGGTCCCGGGTACGCACGGATACTACTGAGTTACATCGATGGTTTCATTAAATTGATTTCAAAGACTTGTAGAATAGATATCCTAGAGGCACAGATTTTAGGATACACATGACATATATATACCTCACTAATTTATACCTGTGTTCGTTATTTATACTCATGTTTGATCATATCATCCTATCCTGATTATTACTATTATTTTGATATTATGACGTACTGACATCTGGGTTTTGCATGGCCCAGTTCCTCTGACATTATCGCAGGAAAATCAGGAGTACTTTAGCAAGCAAGCCGAGCATTGAAGAGCTAGACGTTTAGTTTAGAGATGCTTAGTTTCTTTTATTTTCTGTAGTTTTATTTTTATCGATGTGAGCCGATAAAGGACATGATTCAGAGATTGTTTTTATTTGGATCTTGATTCATTTCCGTTGTACGGATTTTCTTGGCTTTTATCAATTGTAGAAGATGGACATGTGTTAGCTAGATTTTATTCTACTGTTCTTGATATCACCTTAACAGCCGTAATGTGACTATAGAGAGATTATTCTTAGCCATAGGTAGCATGGTTGGCTCTTTCCCGTGCCGTATTTAGGTATCTTGGGAAGCAGGGCATGAAACGCAAAGTACTTTCAGCCGAATTTTGAAGACACCAAAAGGTGCTACAAGCCGGAAATAAGCAAAAATCCATGGCCACCATCACGGTCTTCAGAAGTGATACCGAAGAAGACGAACAAATTGTCTACTCAGGACAGCCTCCGAGAGAGAACAAAAGCCCAGACTATTGATCGCTATCTTGGCCTTTAGTAATGACTCTGAAGATGAGGCGAACATGGTGTTCTCCATTCGCCCATCAAAACAAACTCTCACCGAAACAGATCAAAGTCTACATATTATGATGACCCTCCTCGATACTACAGGGAACTTGACACGCTCAATATATATAGCGTGCAGGAACTGGAGATTTTCTACGTGCCTCCAAGAAGAAGAGATGAAATGGAAATTCTCTTCTACAAATCTGTGGAGACTAAGATGGAAAATGAAGTCTGGCATGGTGCCAACTCCACTCTTGACTGGCTCCAGCTCATCTGCATGCCAAGATATTATGCAGAGGGATTAAAGAAACTGTTAGAGCGCCAAGACGTTCCTCTCGAACAAACGGTTTGGCAATCCTAATTCTACAAAAAGGTTTAGGATATCCCTAGGACTCAATGAAAGAAGCCCAATGGAAGATGGAAACAACTGGGCTGGGATATGTTTGGTCTAAGAAACGGGAGCAAGTCTACAGCTGCCACGTCATAAATAGCTTGGGTGAAGAAGAAAACACTTTTCCAAATAGCCATGATATCAAATTGGAGCGAGATCCCACTTTAAGAACGTTAAGTCCGACGCTCGAAGAGAAAATTGACAAGCTAATAAAAGAAGCTTGTTAGGCGAGCTGCGACAACCACAGCCGCGAAATGGTCATATATGAAAAGGACAAGACGCGGTACTTTAGTCGGCAATCAGTGGGAGAAATAGACTATGATGCCCTCTATCTATTACCCGCTGTGTACTTCCGGGGAAAAGGAAAATCCCGAAGTGGCAGTAAAAATAAGGTGAAGAATGTGAACAACGTTTAAGGACAACAAAGCAAGTTCAAGGCGCCGATTAATCAAAGGAAGTTCGCTTTTATCCCGTCCTTCATAAAGAAGATAGGTCAGAAATACTCATTTCCTCGAGACAAGATAGGGAAAATCTTCGGCCTTGTTATGAAGCACCAAATGTTGACACTTTCGGAATCTAAGCATCCAGAACAGATAAAGGAGGTCTACCATCCAGACTATTGCTCCTATCACAGAACAATAGTTCATCCCCTTGAGAACTGCTTCACATTCAAGGACTGGGTCGAGGACCAATATCAATGTCACGACCCGGAAAAGGCATGTGACTGGCACTTGAATCATGTGAAGTCTATAGGACCCCACCTAATTCAAGTAAGCCAAAAGCCCAGAAAATCTAAACCTTTTAGGGGAAATAGTGGAGGTGGAGTTTTGAAATAAGGTTTTTACTGAAATCACATTCTTTCTTTAAAACATAGATATTAGTGTACGAAAACACAATGTTTGTATCTAACTTGAAAACATTTTCGTCATTGAAAATTTGGGCAGCATCTCCTTTCTAATTTTTAACCCAAAAACGAATACAAGCAATAATATATAAGGCATCCCCAAGCGGGAGCTAGCTCTTTGCTAAATGGCGGAAACAACCACGCAATAAAGTAAGATATACAACGCCGAAGGGCGAGAATCAAAACATAGAAAGAAAGCAAGAAAGCTAAAGTATCACAAAGAAAATCCCAACAATAATGAATACAAGACGCGACTCTAAGCTCGAAAGAATATACAAGCGGTGTTCCTAAGTCTATAAATATTCATAGTCTGGTTGATGGAGATTTTAACTAGATACCACTGGAATAAATTATAAAGTACAATGGTGGTCATGATGCAAGTGATCCCACCTACCAAAGCAATCTCCCAAAAGAAAAAGCGGTGTGCCAGCAAAGCCACTACGAAACCTGTACGGCAAAACCTGTAAGAAACTGTGGCACAACGAGGTGAGTTTCCAACTCGTAAGTAGAAGACATCACCGAGTAGAAACCGAATGTATGACCATCTCCTAGGTCATACAGTGCAATACAATAATAATAGTAACACGACAACATCGAGTAACAGTAGAGGTAATAAGTTAGAAATATGTGTAAGTCAGATATTCGTGTCTGTGTCATAAAGTGGTAACAGACATATGTAAACATATGCATGAATGTAAATGCATAAATGAATGTGTGCCCAGCAACGACACAGTAAATCAAGATAAAGCCTGAGTGCCCAGCATCGACACTTGAAAACATCATGAGAGTCGTATCCATCTGTAATACAATATCCTCATATATCTCGGGAGCCGCATCCTCAGATCGGCCCTCAAATCTGTCAAATCACACGACTCCAGTCGGTATCCTCCGGATAACCGCCGGGTCCAACATAATCACCGGTCGGTAGTGCTCCCCTACCGGGCTCATCGTCTCTCTATACGATCCTCTTTCCCCAGGGTACCGTATCGGACCTACCATGTACCCGCAGAAGGATTACCCCCCTCCTCGAATTGGGTATGTGTACACACGTGGCTCAAGAACCGAGAAAACTCATGATGGACGCCACACACATCATATCATGAGAAAACCGCACTTTGCATTTAAAAATGATAATAAGTTTATAAATTTCCTTTGCGGTTTTACCCAAATCCAGAAAATCTCATGAATACAGAAATCTCAAAATCGTGAGCTAAATAATGAACAATGAATATCGACATAGAGCCCAACTGCAGTATATAATCAGAATGTATGTATGCGAATGCATGTGGCATCTAAGTAAGCAATGCAAAGTATAAATTAGCATAGGACATCAGGGATGCTAAACAATACTACTTAGCTACAGCTGTCAGTGTATATAATGTAATAACGATTACTACAATGAACGTGACATGGCAATTACTGATGATGATGTGTGTGAGCCGGCAGCAAGTGTACGTGCAACATGCGTATCATCGGTAATAGTGCAGGTGTCCTAAGAGATGAGATCATAATAGAAAGAAAACTGTAAAAGCAACAATAAGGTATATAAGAATATATACGAGCCATACCGTTTACCGGGTTGAAAAGCACGAATCGCGGGTTTTAGAAAAGTAAAGACTACGGTGTTTTGAGAAAAGAGATGTCCTTTGAAAATCCGTAGCATCCCTCGGTTTATCTTTTTGAAAATGCCTACGAATCGTCAGTTTGAAAATAGGTATGACTCGAGCCTAAGCTAGCATTCATCTAAGAAACTAAGGACTAAACGACAAACCTAGTCGAAGGTAATAAGAAATCTATAATATCCCAAATCGATATATCTAATAGTCGGTGATCCAGCCTCATATCGTCGTGTACAGTAATAATACATCGTACGACATCCTCGAGTCAAGAGAGCGGATCAATCATCATATATCTCGTACGGTAAAATTCATCGTACGGCATCCTCAAAGTCGAGGGTACGGGTCACATATCATATATATATCATCATTCGTACGGTATCATCATCGTACAAAATCATGATCAGGGGTAAGGATCGAAAGTCTCGTACATTCTAATATCATCAAATCACATGTTATCGCATGTTTGAATACATATCGCTCAACGATCCTTTATTATATCATATCATATACGATGTCTCGACTCAATCACATATCAGAATCTCACGGCATCATGCCCGAACATATCGACTTATATCCATAACATCTACTATCCTTATCTCACGTGTGTGTGTGTGTGTGTGTATGAACAAACACACACACACACACACACACATACGCATATACACACATCAATGTATACCAAGTGTATGCGTGTGTGTGTGCGGCAACATATAACCTAAGGTTCACGAAAAAGGTAAAAAGGTAAAGGATATAGCTTCCTACAACTACACATAAACTATTCTATAGTCTCCTAGGATTCTACTTGCAAGTATCTGAAACTCACATTAACACAAATATTTATAATTATATAACCCTAAGCCCTCGACTCAATCAAAGAGTTTGAATTCATCAAAAATATTGATAAACCTTGTATATATAAGAAGGCTGTAGAGAGTAAGGTGGTCTTCCTCGTATTGTACGTGGATGACAAACTCTTGATAGGAAATGATGCTCCTATGCTATACTCGGTCAAGCTCTTCTTATCACATAAATTCTCCATGAAAGATCTAGGTGATGCCTCCTACATTCTGGGGATAAAGATCAATAGAGATAGATCTAAACAGATATTGGAATTGTCCCAATCCAGGTACATAGACACCATACTAAAGAGGTTTAGTGTGGAAGATTCCAAGCGAGGTAATTTACCCGCTTGCTCAGGAATCACTCTCTCCAAAGAGATGTCTCTTGAGACTGATTTGGAGAGGGCCCGCATGCAAGGGATATCCTATGCTTCGGTGGTATCTATCATGTATGCAATATTGTGTACCAGATCGGATGTAGCTTACTCACAAGGTGTAGTGAGCAGGTATCAATCGGATCCTGGGGAGAAACACTGGACAGCTATGAAGAATATTCTTAAGTACTTAAGAAGGACTAAAGAAATGTATTTGGTGTATGGTAACGGTGAACTTCAGGTGGATTCCTTTACCGATTTGAGCTTCCAGGGTGATAAGGAAGACAGTAAGTCGGTCTCGGGTTTTGTCTTTACCCTCAATGGAGGGGCGGTGTGTTGGAAGAGTTCCAAGCAAGACACCGTAGCAGACTCGACGAAGGAGGTTGAATACATCGCTGCCAACGATGCTTCCAAATAGACTGTCTGGATGATGAAGTTCATTGCTGAGCTTGGAGTAGTTCCATCCATTGAGTATCCAATACCTGTGTATTGTGATAACAATGGAGCTGTGGCTCTGGCCAAGGAACCCAGGTCCCATTAGAGATCCAGACATATTCTAAGACGGTATCACCTGATCAGGGAGAAAGTAGATCGCCGGGAGATCAAGGTCAGGAGAGTTGACATGAAGGACAACGTAGCGGATCCACTCACGAAGGCCCTCCCTAAGAGACTTTTTAGGATGTTGGGTATGAGATACTACAACACATGGTCTTAGTGCAAGTGGGAGATTGTTAGGAATATGTATGCCCTAGAGGCCATTGTTGTACATGTGATGTATATTATAGTGGATTCTTGGACATATATATAGAGGACTTTCTTGCTCGACATGATAGTATGCTATCTGGTTACTCTTTATCTTAACATGTTGATTGGTATTCTTTACTATCTTGCTCTCACATGTTGATAAAACCCTTAAGATATGTACATGACTACCAGGATTATGATGAGATCATACTAGTGGGGCCAGGGTGGTCCAAAAGTACATCATTTAATCAGTTCATAGTCGAGAGAATATCGAGACTAGGGCATCGATATTCCAGAGTAGACTAGTGTGTACATTTCTTGTCTCTTAGAGAGCGATGGTTGATCCCACAACCATTGGTGTGTGACATCAAAGATTGTACATAGGTGCTCATTGGAGAATGGGTACACCGAACAGGACTCGCCGAAGACTCCTAGTTGGTAGTATACCTATCGTCAGATAGCAGTTCTCTGGTGCTCATTGGTGTGTGACATCAAAGTATGTCATGTATTTTCTATTTTTGGAAAATAGAATAAAAGGTGGAAAATGGGGAGACTTTGTGAGGCATGGGTGAAGAATGGGCTTTATTATTAGTTAATTCATCTTGACTCACTATTCAAGCATTGTTGCAATTTTATAATGCAATTTATCCATACTTGAATGAGTGAGGGTCAATAGGTTGCCATTCACACTCACTTCATTCTTCACCTGTGATTTTCTTTTGCTCTCTTGAGGTGAGCTCTTGCTCTCTCTTGCTCTCCAAAAAATCTCACCTCATCTCCAAACTCAAAGCCCTCACATGTAATGTGAATCATTGAGTTTGTGAGATCATTTGTGAGCTTTCAAAACCCCTACTTCTTCTTCCTACCCTTGACTAGCAATCAATTATAGTGTGTTTCCTTCACTAAAAGAGTTTAGTGTAGAGGTAGTTTGAACTAGAGGGACTTCGGGTGGATCATCTTTGGCACGAAGATCACGAAGGAGGACCGTTCAACTCAAAGAGGAGTCTAGTGGAGTCGCGTGGACTACTACACGGAGCTAAAGAAGAGAAGGACTCGATCTATAGGGTATATCCTTCTCTCTAGTTTTTCTTGTTATCAAACTAAAACCCTAATAATCTAGTTAAAGATTTTGTTTAGTCTAGCTTAGCACCTATAAAAATTTGAATTTGACATGCTTGATGATGTCATTAGAACCTCATGGTGGTGCTAGGGTAGACTTTCATGGTATCATAGCTACTAGGTATTGGATGTCGACCTATGAGAGGTTCTCATTATGTGACAGTGTGGAGAAGCATAGGCTCTTACCCCTAGGGTGTCCCGAGACCAGAAGGCGTTCCGGCGGGTTGTAGTCCTCGCGAATGGACATGCGTAAAAAGTAACTGCTGAGGGACCCGTATCACGGCGACCCCATTGGATAAGGTTGTTTCCTGACTTACATGGTAACAGAGCCTAAACTAGAAAATTAGACGATGTTAATAAAGTTACGAAAACGAAACAGCTCCAAAACTGAAACCAAAGATCACAAGTTTCTGTCGATTTTGAAACTTCCTCTGAAAATTATTAAAACAACTGCATAATGTTGTATGTGATACAATTAGAACACTGGAAAAATTCGAGGCCAAAATAACATTTTTGACCCGGTGACATTGGGCTAAAAACCGGCCTGGCCGGTCCCCCGTACCCCTTTTTGTCTCGTATTTTTGGGTTTTCATGTAACTTGGATTTTGGGGTTTCAGGTATTGTTTGATTATTCCAAAATTACATGTGATGTTAATTTTGTTAAAGGGCTAATACGGAGTGTTTCGTAGTCATGTTTTTAACATTGTTTCGGGTTTAAGTTTGATATGGATGCATTAGTTGGAATCCACATTTAATTAGTTTTGTGAAAACTAGTTTGTGTTTATAAATCTAGCATTTTAGTCTCGGTAGATCGATTGCCATGAAATTTCGATTCAGATCGAAACTCCGTCCCAATCGCGTATCGTACGTGAATACTCGCCAAATAACTTTACTGGATAACCTCGCCTTATTGCCCCAACTAAGTGACTGTTGGAGAACCCCATTGCCAATAGCACCCACTCGGGTGCTCGCGGCCACGGTGTTCCGCCTAAGTGCACTTGGTTGACGACATCGGGGGTGCGGCCATTTACTATAATTTCCGACGTGTATTCGATCGGGTAGTCAGGAATCTTGTTGAATTTCCTGACTAAATTATTGAAAAGAATTTTCGATATGAGACTAAAATGCGGGGTTTATAAAGTTAGGCATGAAATTCGGAATATGAGATATTCTGGATTTATGATGTCTAAGAAAATGCGGATTCTAATTATTGTGGTTTTACATTTCTTTTCTGCGACTGTAAGTGTAATACATGGGGTATCCCAAATCTCGTTGCTATATGTCAACGGAATTTGGGATATGCGTATTTACTTACGTTGATGATATGTGATATTATGTGTCACTGATATATTTTATTGGATCGTCGTGATTGAATAGCCGGGGGTTTTATATGAGATAAGAGTTTTTCAATTTTCATTCATGTAAAATTTGTATGTAATATTCTTTTATTGGGGCACTTCCGGGTTGAGGATGATGTCACCACTGATGTATATTATTTATCTTTCCGCATTAGGATAGACCTAAGGTGGGGAGCACAAGTAATCGAGTTCTAGAGTCCAGCGGGAGACTATCTCAAGGAGTTGAGACCAGGTCTCCTAACTCTAGAATTGGTAGGGTTACTTCCCGCTCTCGTATGGATCTAGGGATGTGGGTTTGGCTATTCTTCATAGCCGTGGAATCCGTGTTTTTTATTACTGGCTAAATTTAAAACACGGAAATTCTAGTATATCCAATATTTCATATGTTGCTTCTGCTGCTTGGTTCTGTGATGTAATCATATAACTGCGTGAGACGAATATTATATTATATATATGATATATAATAAACGTTGCTTATGTTTTTCATCCGCGCTGGTCCAGGCCCCGCTCTGCCGGTAGTTAAGTAACTTAACGGTGCATGACGGGGCCCAGTGGCGAATGCGGATGGCATAAGCGTATGTTCTATTTTCATTTCATTTTTCTGTAATGTTTAGGAAACATTAAATGATGGAACTTCATAAATAAGATTAATGAAAAGAAAAAAAACCTAAAGATATTGTAGAATCAAATTTTCAATAAGGGTAGCTCTAGTTTTTGCTTTGTATAGTGTTATTCCTTGATGAATATCCAGCACCTCATTCGATGAGGAAAGAGCCAAGATCCCTTCACTGGGAGTGACCTATTTAGCGAAACTAGAAAATGCTACAACTCACTAGGTTTTGTTTTTGATAAGCTTATCTAGTTCTTGCTTTGCATAGTGGTATTTCTTGATGAATATCCAGCATCTCATTCGATGAAGAAAGAGCCGAGATCCCTTCACCGGGAGTGACCTCTTTAGCGAAACTAGCAAATTCTACAACTCACTCGGTTTTGTTTTTGATAATCTTCTCTAGTTCTTGCTTTGCATAGTGGTATTTCTTGATGAATATCCAGCACCTCATTCGATGAGAAAAGAGCCGAGATCCCTTCACCGGGAGTGACCTCTTTAGCGAAACTAGCAAAAGCCTCAAAAACATTTCTTTTTAAAATCACAAGATTCTACAACGATATCAAGTTCATTACGTTAAAGGTTTTTCTCAAAACCAGCCGTAGCCCTCCGTCATTTTGGATAAGTGTCATTTAGTATTCGTGCTACGTTTGTTGACTATATTAAGGCGTAGTGTGCGGTAGCTAATTAGTGCTTATCTGTAACCATATGATACGATCGGATTAGGGTATTTGAACGGCTTTGTTGACTATGTTAAGGGTCGTACGAGTGGGTTTAATCCAATCAAGAAATGATGGGTTGAACTTGACTAGTATTTATGATTTGTTGACTATGTTAAGGTCATAAGTGGCTAGGGGTAAAAAACCATTATCGGGAATTTCAAGTGTTGAAATTTGCAATGAGATTGCATACCTTCTATATCATAGTTGGATCCTGATACCCATGCGAGTAAGAGTTACTCCTGGAAAAGTTTTGCACTTTACAATTAGCTAATTAAGTAGGTGTCTAGAAAGGTGTCAACGGGGTTATGCCTCTAGGGAAACGAGGTTTATTTTAATTAGATCCGTGCGAAAGCATGGGAAACCTCCTTCGAAGTACCGATACCTGCCTAGCTGAACGATTGGCGAACATGTAGGGTGTAATTAATCCAGGCTAATCTTACCTTTTATGGTTTGAAGGAAGATTTGACCAAAACAGCGGGAGTCATCCTGATTAGATAAACTGCTAACCAATATAATTTTGCAAAGAGCGTACGCTAATGCATTTCCTTCTCTCTCTCTCTCTCCAGGCAGCCATCAATGTCACGTCTTAATCAAGACAATAATATGGATGTATTGACCAAACCTGCTTATTATACTGAGCTGGGGAACGCTGGTTCCATAGGAATAGGGGAATATCAGGATTCCCGTGCCACCCGTACGAAGAAACAATATGTTGATGCATCTTCTTCGGGTGTGTTTGTTACCGAGAACTGTTTCTCAGTTTGTCCTACATCCTAGGTATTGGATACCGGATCAGGATCCCATGTATGTAATTTGTTATATGAGCTAAAGAAAGGTAGAGAACTGGGAAAAGGTGATAAATCTCTAATAGTAGGGAATGGTGCAATTGTTGCAGCCATGACAGTTGGAGAATATCACCTTGTATTACCAACTGGTAATACATTGATTCTGAACGATTGTTACTACATACCAAAAATGATGTGTAACATTATATCGATTTCTTTGCTAACTAAAGAAGGATATAGTCTCACATTAGAGGATAATGTTATGAACATTTTCCGAAATCAAGTGTTGATTGGATTTGGTACGTTATGTAATGGTATATACGTTCTTAATCAAAGTACAGTTCTTAACGTACATAACACAAACAAGAAGAAAAGTTCAGAAATGAACGAAGCCTTCTTGTGGTACTGTAGACTAGGTCATATTAATACGACAAGACTAGCTAAGTTGCATAAAGATGAATATTTGAATCCATTCGAATTTTTATCTTATGAAACTTGCCAGTCATGTCTCAAAGGCAAGATGACCAAAACTCCGTTTACTGGACATGGAGAAAGAGCTACTGAACTCTTGGGACTAATACATAGTGATGTATGCGTCCTATGTCTACACATGCCAGGAATGGTTTCTCGTACTTCATTACATTTACCGATGATCTCTCAAGATTCGGACATGTATTCTTGATGAAACACAAATCTGAAGCTTTTGAGAAATTTAAGGAATTTAAGAATGAAGTAGAGAACCGGATGGGTAAAAGTATCAAAATCCTTCGATCTGATTGGGGAGGTGAATACTTGAGCACGAAATTCCATGATTATCTAAAAGAGAATGGGACTCTCTCTCAACTTACTCCTCCGTATACACCACAACACAACGGTATATCGGAGCGGACGAATCGTACCCTATTAGATATGGGGCGCTCTATGATGAGTACTGCTGAGTTACCTATTTCTTTTTGGGGTTATGCGCTTGAGACAGCCGCATACCTTTTGAATCAAGTTCCATCAAAATCTGTGCCTAAAATACCATATGAGATATGGAGTGGAAAGAGACTGTATCTTAAATGAGTTAAGATATGGGGTTGACCGGCCTATGTTAAAAAGCAAAATCTGGACAAACTCGAGGCAAGGTCAGTTCTATGTAAGTTTATAGGATATCTAAAGAATTCATAAGGATATATCTTCTAGCACACCGAGGAACAAAATGTGTTTGTTTCTCAATATGTCGCCTTTTTAGAAAAGGAATTTCTTGTAAAAGAAATTACCGGCAATGTGGTAGAACTGGAAGAAGTTTTAGCAGCACAGACTACAACTGACGATTTAGTGGAACCAGAGGATCTAATACTTCCCAACGAACCCCAGCCACTCCATAAATCTAGTAGGGTTCCTCATCCACCTGAGAGATATTACGGTTTTCTCGTAGACGGTGGGAGCGAGGATTGCATCAAGGAAGATGATGACCTGACTAGTTTCGAGAAGGCCATTACAAGTGGAGACTCTGTGAAATGCCTGGATGCTATGCAATCCGAGATGGAATCCATGTACACCAACAAAGTATGGACTTTGGAAGTTGCTCCTGAAGTG
Organism: Agapanthus africanus; assembly: GCA_030015575.1. Taxonomy (NCBI): domain Eukaryota; kingdom Viridiplantae; phylum Streptophyta; class Magnoliopsida; order Asparagales; family Amaryllidaceae; genus Agapanthus; species Agapanthus africanus. The sequence goes on along the minus strand of CM057349.1, from coordinate 385,766,080 downwards.
GTAAATCCCATCGGGAGCAAGTGGATCTTCAAAAAGAAGATAGGTGTAGATGGAAAATTTGAGACTTTCAAAGCTAGACTTGTAGCAAAAGGTATTCGTCAACGACCTGACGTCGACTATGATGAAACCTTTTCTCCTGTCGCTATGCTTAAGTCCATCAGGATCCTACTTGCTATTGTTGCATACCATGACTACGAAATCTGGCAGATAGAAATCAAGACCGCTTTTATAAATGGTGATTTAGAAGAGAGCATGTACATGACACAACCAGAGGGCTTCGTAGACAGTGGGAGCAGCGGAAAGGTGTGCAAGCTGCTTAAATCCGGGCATCGCAGAGCTGGAACATCTGTTTTGATGAAGCTGTCAAAAAGTTGGACTTCATCAAAAATATAGATGAACCTTGTATATATAAGAAGGCTGTAGAGAGTAAGGTGGTTTTCCTCGTATTGTACGTGGATGATATACTCTTGATAGAAAATGATGTTCCTATGCTACACTCGGTCAAGCTTTTCTTATCACATAAGATCTCCATGAAAGATCTAGGTGATGCCTTCTATATCCTCGGGATAAAGATCTATAGAGATAGATCTAAACGGATATTGGGATTGTCCCAATCCAGGTACATACTAAAGAGGTTTAGTATGGAAGATTCCAAGTGAGCTAATTTACCCGCTTGCTCAGGAATCACTCTCTCCAAAGAGATGTCTCTCAAGACTGATTTGGAGAGGGCTTGCATGCAAGGGATACCCTATGCTTCGGCGGTAGGCTTATGCGATATTGTGTACCAGACCGGATGTAGCTTACTCACTAGATGTAGTGAGCAGGTATCAACCAGATCCTGGGGAGAAACACTGGACAGCTGTGAAGAACATTCTTAAGTACTTGAGAAGGACTAAAGAAATGTTCTTGGTGTATGATAATGGTGAACTCCAGGTGAATTCCTTTACTGATTCGAGCTTCTAGAGTGATAAAGACGTCAGTAAGTCGGTCTTGGGTTTTGTCTTTACCCTCAACGGAGGGGCAGTGTGTTGGAAGAGTTCCAAGCAAGACACCGTAGCAGACTCGATGATGGAGGGTAAATACATCGCTGCCAACGATGCTGCCAAAGAGGCTGTCTGGATGATGAAGTTCATTGCTGAGCTTGGAGTGGTTCCATCCATTGAGCATCCAATACCTGTGTATTATGATAACAATGGAGCTGTGGCTCTGGCCAAGGAAATCAGGTCCCATTAGAGATCCAGACATATTCTGAGGCGGTATCACCTGATCAGGGAGAAAGTAGATCGCCGGGAGATCGAGGTAAGGAGAGTTGACACGAAGGACAACATAGCGGATCCACTTACGAAGGCCCTCCCCCAGATGCAGTTTGAGAGACTTTTTGGGATGTTGGGTATGAGATACTACAACACATGGCCTTAGTGCAAGTAGGAGATTGTTAGGAATATGTATGCCTTAGATGCCATTATTGTACATGTGATGTATATTATAGTAGATGCTTGGACATATATATAGAGGACTTTCTTGCTCGACATAATAGTATGCTATCTGGTTACTCTTTATCTTAACATATTGACTGGTATTCTTTACTGTCTTGCTCTCACATGTATAAAGCACTTAGAATATGTACACGACTACCAGGATTAAGATGAGATCATACTATTGGGGCTAGGGTGGTCCAAAAGTACATCCTTTAATCAGTTCCTAGTCGAGGGAATATCGAGACTAGGGCATCGATATTCCAGAGTAGACTAGTGTGTACATTTCTTGTTCCTTAGAGGGCGATGGTTGATCCCACAACCATTGGTGTATGACATCAAAGATTATACACAGGTGCTCATTGGAGAATGGGTACACCGAACAGGACTCGCCGAGAACTTCTAGTTGGTAGTATACCTATCGTCAGATAGTAGTTCTCTGGTGACACTGGTACAAGTTAGTCTGTAGACCCGAGATCTTCATAGAGACTTGTGTGGCTCCCACTGTGCTTTGATTTCCTCCGAACCACGCTAAAAGGAGACGTGCAAACAGGTGGATTTTGGGTACAGTCCCGAGTGACATGGAGGAAATGAGCGATAGGAGGGGTTTCATCTCTCCCGGTATTGGGGGTTGATGTTGCGTTATGCTCGATTGGCTATAACTGGAAGTCTCTGACCATTGCTACTGCTGAGATTTACTGATAAGAGTTATCAGTAGTTTCTCAAACTGTTATAGGACAAACATCGGCATGACTCATCACGTTACAGGGGTCTGACGTTTACCACCCCTAGACATGATATGCGAGATATCAGACGAAGAGACCAGACTGTACGGTTGTATTACTGATAGGCTTCATGGAGAGTATGTACGAGCTTACTTGTTGATCCTTATATCGCTCACTACCCGGGTAGCCGTTACATCAAACTAGTACCGCTGATGATTTGTAGGTGACTGATGTGATCATCACCTACTGCTGGCGTATTGATGAGTCTTTAGAGTCCCACACAGAAGTTTCCTGATTCAAGCGAAATGAAGTAAGGCACATATGTTGATATGTGTGTGGGCCTGATTAAATACGAGTATATGATACCGTATTGTAATCTGGCAGTTATCTGTTATCAATTAGATTATATTTGATATAATCAGATTATCGAATCAAGTGTTGATTTGATAATGTGATAAACAGATAAATGATATTAGTTGATCATATGTGATATAACCGGATTATTAAATCAAGTGTTGATTTAATAATTTGATATAAATTATATTTGATATAATTATGTATTAACTAATATCATTAGCTCACTAATTGCTTTATTAATATATATATATATATATATATATATATTAATGTATATTTGATATATATAAATATATTATTATTATATGAAGCATGTCATGTATTTTCTATTTTTAGAAAATAGAATAAAAGGTGGAAAATGGGGAGACTTTGTGAGGCATGGGTGACGAATGGGCTTTATTATTAGTTAATTCATCTTGACTTACTATTCAAGTATGATTGCAATTTTATATTGCAATTTATCCATGCTTGAATGAGTGAGGGTCAAGGGGTTGCCATTCACACTCATTTCATTCTTCACTTGTGATTTTCTTTTGCTCTCTTGAGGTGATCTGTTGCTCTCTAAAATTTCTCACCTAATCTCCAAACTCAAAATCCCCACATGTGATGTGAATCATTGAGTTTGTGAGATCATTTGTGAGCTTTCAAAACCCCTACTTCTTCATCCTACACTTGACTAGCAATCAAGTGTAGTGTTTTTCCTACACTAAAAGAGTTTAGTGTAGAGGTAGCTTGAGCTAGAGGGACTTCGGGTGGATCGTCTTTGGCGTGAAGATCATGAAAGAGGCCCATTAAACTCAAAGAGGAGCCTAGTGGAGTCGCGTGGACTACTACACGGAGCTAAAGAAGAGAAAGACTCGATCTATAGGGTATAACATCTTTTCCTTCTCTCTAGTTTTTCTTGTTATCAAACTAAAACCCTAATAATCTAGTTAAAGATCTTGTTTAGTCTAGTTTAGAACCTATAAAAATTTGAATTTGGAATGCTTGATGTAATTAGAACCTCATGGTAGTGCTTGGGTAGACTTTCAGTATTAAGATAGACATATGTGTAAGACAGATACACGTGTCCATGTCATAAAGTAGTAACAGACATATGTAAACATATGCATGAATGTAAATGCATAAATGAATGTGTGCCCAGCAACGACACACTAAATCAAGATAAAGCCTGAGTGCCCAGTATCGACACTCGAAAACATCATGAGAGTCGTATCCATCTGTAATACAATATCATCATATATCTCAGGCGCCGCATCCTCAGATCGACCATCAAATCTGTCAAATCACATTACTCCGGTCGGTATCCTCTGGATAACCGCCGGGTCCAACATAATCACTGTTAGTGTATATGCCCTAGAGGCCATTACTGTATCATACTAGTTTGTATATTACTTAATGGAAGCTTGGGATATTCACCTTGTATAATATAGTAGTATGCTACTTGGTTTGTTTCTACTTCAATGTGTACATGTGTTTATTTTGCGATATCACCTATACACATTAGTGGAGCCCTTAGGATCTTTGCTTGATTACCAGCGTTGTGATGGCAGTCACACTAGTGGGGGCTGGGTAATCTATAAGCACATCCTTATACAGGTCCCTAGTCGCAGGACTATCGAGACAGGGCATCGATACTCCGAAGTAGACTAGCGTATGCGCTTCTCATCCCAGTGTGGGAGATGGTCTGTCCCACAGCCATCAGTACGTCATACTGGAGATAGTATATGGGTGCTCGTTGGGTTACGAGTACACTGGACAGGACTCGTCGGGAACTGACAGGTTGGTATTATACCTATCGTCAGTTATCAGTTCCCAGGTGACATGAGTACAGCTTAGTCCGCTGACTTGACACTGGCACTTCGCCTCGAGTGTGTTCCCACTGTACTTTGACTACTACCCTACCACGGCTCAAAGGAGTCGTGCAAACAGGTGGTAGTTGGGTGCAGTCCCGAAGCACTTGGAGGCAGTGACGGTTAGACAGGATTCGTCTCTCCCGGTATTGGGGGTTGACATCGCGCTGTGTCTAGGAGAGCCATTGCACGAGTAGTCCCTAGCCAGGGCAAGCGAAATATACTGGTAGGCTTCCAGTGTTATCTCAGGGTGTTTTGGGCTTCACTCCGACACGACTTGTACCGCTATTAGGGGACTGACGTTTACCGCCCCCTAGGCCCGCCATGCGATGTATCAGACGAACAGACCGGACTGTACGGAGAATGTCACATTCAGACTCAGTAGGAGTTCAGATGGGGTTCAACTCGTCAGCCTTCTTGTCGGCATCTACCTGGGGACCGTTATGCACAGCTAGTGCCGCTTGCGGTCTGTGGTTAAACCCACTGCCAGCGTAGTGTCGAGTCTTTAGAGTCCCACACAGAGGGTATTCGCCTCTGGGCAAAACAGGGTAGAGGTCGCATGGTTTTGCGACAGGGTTCGTTCTCATCCGCGCACTTGTGCACGTTTGGAGTCCGGACGGATTTTACTGGCTGGCTCTGGTTTGAGTCAGATAGTGGTATATGTTTTGGGGTTGCTTTTATCTCTCAGTATTCTTGTTCCTCGGAACGAGAATGCAGGTGTGTATGCACAGTTGTTTGAGGCGGAGGAAGAGGTTTTTCATTAGGGTTTCGGAACGGGTGCGTATGCACAGTTGACGGTCGTCTTTTTCCAAACCCTAATGGAATTATGAAATATCAATTAATAATAGTAATTAAATGAAATTATGTTATGGTTGGTTTTGTTGACTTGTTGACCATGGTTGACTTGTTGACCATGGTTGAATGTTTGACCATCATCATTACTTTGCAAGGATGCTCCTTGATTCTTGCTTACATTCATTTAATGTAGTGATGGTAATGGTCATTCCAAATACAACCATCAACTATTTCATTTTGAATTATTATTATTAATTAGATATATCTTTTTCTTTTTGTTATGGTTGTAAGAAGAAAAAGAGCTCATTCTATCATAACCATTCTCTCTCCTCACTTCATCTTCTTCTTCCTCAAGCTCAAGGAGAATCCTTCTCATGTGTTGAGAATCCCTCTCCTTGAAAAGAAAACACCCCTTAGACACTCTCTACTCACTCTAGGATCAAAGGTTTAGCAAGCCGAAGATTCTAGTTCTCTCCAAGTTCGAGAAAGAGCCCGAAGGTTGAACCCTCAGGTGGATCCATCTTTGACGGAAGAAGGCGACGAGGAAAGAACCATCAACCTCTACAAAGTTTGAAGAAGAAGGAGTTCAAGTTTAGGTATAACCATCTTTCCGAGTAGCTAACTCTCTTTAGCTTGTTTGCTAGTTTTAGTTTAGGAAAAGATCCCGACTTTGTTAGTCCATGTTGCCCCATGCGCTAAAAATTTGATTTTTATACCGTTTCCGCCTCCCCGTAAGAACCGGGGATCGCAACGTGGACTTACAATCACTGGTCGGTAGTACTCCCTTGCCGGGCTTATCGTCTCTCTATACGATCTTCTTGCCCCGGGTACCGCACTGGGCCCACCATGTACCCGCAGAAGGATTACCCCCCTCCTCGAATCGGCAATGTGTACACACATGGCTCAAGAACCGAGAAAACTCATGGTGGACTCCACATACATCATATCATGAGAAAACCGCACTTTGCATTTAAAAAATGATAATAAGTTTATAAATTTCCTTTGCAGTTTTCCCCAAATCCAGAAAATCTCATGAATACAGAAATCTCAAAATCGTGAGCTAAATAACGAACAATGAATATCGGCATAGAGCCCAACTGTAGTATCTAATCAAAATGTATCTATGCGAATGCATGTGGCATCTAAGTAAGCAATGCAAAGTCTAAACTAGCATAAGACATCAGGGATGCTAAACAATGCTACTTAGCTACAGCCGTCAGTGTATATAATGTAATAACGATTACTACAGTGTACGTGACATAGCAATTACCGATGATGATATGTGTGAGCCGGCAGCAAGTGTACGTGCAACATGCGCATCATCAGTAATAGTGCAGGTGTCCTAAGAGATGAGATCATAACAGAAAGTAAACAGTAAAAGCAACAATAAAGTATATAAGACTATATATGAGCCATATCATTTACCGTGTTGAAAAGCACGAATCGCGGTTTTTAGACAGGTAGGGACTACAGTGTTTTGAGAAAAGAGATGTCCTTTAAAAATCTGTAGCGTCTCTTGGTTTATCTTTTTGAAAATGCCTAAGATTCGTCAGTTTGAAAATAGGTATGACTCGAGCCTAAGCTAATATTAATCTAAGCAACTAAGGACTAAACTATGAACCTAGTCGAAGGTGATAAGAAATCTATAATATCCCGAGTCAGTATATCTAATAGTCGACGATCCAGCCTCATATCGTCACGTACGGTAATAATACATCGTACGACATCCTCGAGTCAAGAGAGCGGATCAATCATCATATACGTCTCGTACGGTAAAATCCATCGTACGGCATCCTGAAAATCAAGGGTACGGGTCACATATCATATATATATCATCATTCATACGGTATCATCATCGTACAAAATCATGATCAGAGGTACGAATCTAAAGTCTCGTACATTCTAATATCATCAAATCACATGTTATCGCATGTTTGAATATATATCGCCCAACGATCCTTTATTATATCATATCATATATGGTGTCTCGACTCAATCACATATCAGAATCTCACGGCATCATGCCCGATCATATTGACTCATATCCATAACATCTACTATCCTCATCTCACGTGTATGTGTGTGTGTGTGTGTGTGTATGAACAAACACACACACACACACACACACACACACACACACACACACATATACACATACACACACATCAATGTATACCAAGTGTATGCGTGTGTATGTGCAACAACATATAACCTAAGATTCACGACAAAGGTGAAACAGCTAAGTATATAGCTTCCTATAACAACACATAAACTATCCTATAGTCTCCTAGGATTCTACTTGCTAAGTATCCGAAACTCACATCAACACAAATATTTATAATTATATAACCCAAAGCTACGGTTGCAGGGGTGCTATATGCCATCCACCCGACTTCCCCCGTAGATATACATCTACTCACATTGATCCTCGCTTGCCGAAGTCGATGACGCCATGCTCTCTCTTGTCGTACGAAGTCCATGCGGGGTACCTACAATTTTCAATGCGTTGTATAATAGACACGAATCAAACACGAAAACTAAAACGGCACACGAAATGCACATAGGTTAGAACCTATGGTCTACGCTTGCAAAAATAGCCAAATAACCCTCGTCGCTGACGTACAAACGTCCAACGACCAAATCCTAGTTCAAATACCATAAACCAAGTTTTAAAAATCTGAAAACATAGTAAATTCCAACCCAAAATGCTTCCAAATTTTGCCTCAGGTAATTAGATATTAAACAACCAATATAGGGGCTAGGTTACAAGGAGTATGAGCTACTAGCCAAAACCCAACACCATGACCTAAATTTTTGGCTGGCGAGATCATGAACAGTGACCGGTGCCGCCGGTCCTATTATGTAGTTTTTGTCTCATTTTTTGGTGAAGGTCTTCTAGTGGTCTATCTAGGTTACTGGATTTGTTTGGTTTTCCTAATAACACTCCAAGTTACTCCAGATTTCTTGTAGTCCTCCAGTATTCACAAAACCAACATCGGGGCATTTCTAATTCAAGTCTTGGGTTTTCTACACTAAGTGTTGGTCCAGAATTAACACTAAGGGTTCATGGTCACCCACTACACCTCATAAACACCATCACAACTCATTCTAATCTCTAACATCAACTTGGAATTTTCAAAGGTCACAAAACTACACTTAATCAATTCCAAACTACCATAGAATATTAGAAACACTAAAAGTCTATCTAGAAGTGTAGGGATTATCTCATTTTTCAACTAAGAAAAAACCCTAAATGATCCCAAGTGCTCAAAGTCCAATCATGATTCCACCATGGGGTTTAGGTCACTTTTTGTGAAAGGGATGAGGTTTTGATTGAGTTTTTGAGGTGATCGTGGGTGGTAGAGAGAAGGTAGAGGAAGTGGAGAAATGAGACGAAGAGGATGAAGATGAGAGAGATGAAGAAGAAATAAAACAAGCCATGTGTGTAGAAGTTCCCCCCTCTCTTTCTCCCCCCTCTCTCTAACATGGTCGCATACCCCCATGTCTCCCCCATGTCACATATCTATCTCTTCATTTAAAATTCCTTTTTCTTTTCTTTTTTTATAAAAAAAAAATTCAAAAACCATATATTTGCAAAGAAACCATGGTTCAAATAAATGTAATAAGTGTTTTGCAACATGCTATATTGCATGTCACATGCATAAATAAGATTAATGCATAATTAGTAATTATTTATCAAGTTTAGTTTTAAATTAACATACAAATAATTGTATAATAAATTATAAAGTGCCCAAATCATATAAATTCTTTCAAAAATCAATATTCACACTAATTTTCCAAACTATCGGTATATAATTATACCATTTCATTTAAAACCAATTCTCAAAATTTTAATAATATTCTTGAATTTTATTATTTTAATTATCTAAATTCCCAAAAATAATATTTTATTTTCTGAAATGTTACAATCAATAAGGAAGGGTTATGCTATCCGACAGTTGGAGGATAAACCCGCAACAAAAGCATGAGCCAAAAAAGACCTATACCGTCAGGATAGGACCAGCTCGACCGCGAAAATGGAAGCGGACTTGTACCTATCATATGGCAACTCTCTCAAAAGAGGGAGAGGACGAGGACATGAGTGACCTCTTCAGATGCTTCGCAAATGAAGATGATGATGAAGAGATCTCAGAATTTCCACCAGTGTCAAAAGAGCTGGAGGATGGGATATACACTACAGCGGACAACCAACAAAGCATCAACTTAGGGACAGAAAATAATCTAAGGCCGACGTTTGTTGGTGAGCTGCTATCTGAAAAGCTAGCGGCCACACTGAAAGACGTGCTTATGCAATACAAAGATTGCTTCGCTTAGAACTACTTCGAAATTCCAGGTTTAGATCCAGAAGTAGCAGTACACAAACCGGCTATATCTCCAGACATAAAGACAATCAAACAGGTGCCGAGAAGGATGCGGCTCCAACTTGAGATGAGTATCAACGTCGAAACCAAGAAATTGATCGACTCTGGTTTCATCCAAGAAGTTCAATATCCCGATGTCACGACCCAAATGTGGCACATGACCGACACTTAAATCACGTGATATCTAAATACGTCGGCGCGGTCTAAGTAGGCCGAAACCCGGAATCTAAACCCTTTTGAAAAATATTGGAGGTGAGATTTAAAATAGTCATCAGATGAGATCAGTTTAAAATAAACATTTAAATCTAACTAAGTATGTTTGAAAGCATCTCTGACGTTTTAAAATTCGACAGCACATCCTTTGTAAATTTTGCATAAAAACCCAATACAACATAATAATAAAATAGCATCCCAACGGAAGCTAATTTCCACGCCCAAACGGCGGAGCAACCAAGCAAACAATATAAAAAGTTGACTTCAATAAGTGAGACATCACAACACACAAACTCTAAGTCTCGCTTCTAAGTTCACATTATACCAATTCTAAGTTGATGGAGTTTTACTAGATACAAGAATATATAAATAAACGAGTGTGAGTACGATACAATAGTAACCCACTTACCAAAGCAATCACCGAAAGGAATGTGTGCCCAAGCCGCTAATAATCCAAGCGGTAAAATCTGCAAGAAACTGTGGCACAACGGGGGTGAGTTGCTAACTCAGTGAATAAAAGTACATCACAAGGTAGAAATCGAAATGCACAACATTACCTAGGTCATATATGTAATACTATCATAACCTGCACTAATATAATATATAATATGCTGATGTATTATAAACGCAATTCTATCTATCACATGAACCCACAAAGGAATGCAAATGACCTGTATCTAGGTATAATCTCATAAGTAGCCGAAAATATATATGTACAACCTCTTCTTTAAAATAGCCGCGGAATACATATGTCACGGCATAAAAGCAGACGTGATAGTATGAAATATAATAGGTATCTTATTTAAAATATACGTCCTGCTGTTTTGGTAAAAACTGTTAAGAGGTTTATAATTTCAAGATCCCGGTGTCATATCAGACATGTCAAAATAATGAGACTATAACTCATTTTTGAATTCCTTTTTATGTATGCGAATGCCCGTAAAAGATATGCAGGTACTATCCCCCGATTAGTCCTAGTCGGCTACAATAACTCATAACATAACCGTATACCTCATATGATAGCGATATATGAACATCTGGATGTCCAGCATCGACACCCGAAATCATAAATCTCTCGTGTCCATCACTGACACGCAAATCCTTAAATCTCTCATGTCCATCACCGACACGCAAATACAGATATCTTCAACACCATCTCAACAAATGATCGCCACCCGATATCCCTAGTCCCGGTCAGTATCCCCTGGATATCTGCCGTGCCCAAATCGAACCCCGGTCAGTATCCCCTGAATATCTGTCGTGCTCATCTCTGTCTCCGGGATCGAGTATCCTCTCTAAGCTCGCCGCCTCTAATGCGGCTATCCTATCCTTCGGTCTCGACCGGGTCCACCATGTATCTGACTGTATACTCCCCCACTCAGTCTGGATAAGTAGCAAGTCCGAAACCGTATATCTCCCCCACTCGGTTTGGAATAAAACCATCAGAAAACATCAAGCTCATGGTGGACGTCAACTCATCATATCCAAAAATATCAAGTAGAGAATAAGAATAATTGCACAATTCATTCTGATGATATATTATATATATACATATATAACAACGTCCCATACCACTGATATATATCATCAAAAGTAAAATATCCAGAAAACTCATAAGAATGAAATATGAATACCCACAGTACTGGTATTCGCAATAATTAACATGTAATACAGGTAAAGCACGTAAATAAAATCAGACAAGTAATAAACATGACAATCCTACTGTGTCACGGCAATACTAATGATGTGTAGTGTAGCATACGTGTCTATGCTCGTGCAGCATGGCAATTATTAGTATTTGTGCAAGTGTTCTATAAATGTACATAGCATACTCGTATCGATGTCTACATACGCATCACGTAGTATAACAGTCCTACAGTGACATGGCAGTACCAATGAGGTGTAGTGTAACATGTGCATATGTGCTTGTGCAACATAGTACTCATTAGTAATTGTGCGGTGTTCTATCAGAGTGTTCGTATTACGGAAACGTATAACATCGATAAATATATCGCTAAAATGTAAAGTAAATCTAAACGTCACTATTAAAGTAACTACTTGCCATGAGCTATACCATTATCTTTGAAAATGGAACGAAACGTTGGTTTTGAAATAAGGAAGCTGCCTTTGTTTGAAAATGGATATTCGTTTTGAAAATTGGCATCGCATCCTTATCACTTATCAATAAAATGGGAAATGAATCGTTAGTTTTAAAAAAAGTATAGCTCACTCAAGTATTTCGACCTAAAAACGGAAAAATATAACCCTACGATTCTAAAGGAAACTTGGCCGTTATTCGGCATGCTAATCTCGTCATCACCAGTACGGTATGATTCCCCGTACAATACTTCACATTATCACTATATCTAAATCATCTCAAGTACGGCATGATCCTTCGTACCAATTCACCAAACCATAAATAAAACTACATGCATATGAATATCATACTAAATACAACTTAACTCCAATATCAATATCTTGAATAAATACTAAAAACTAACTATATATCATACTATGCTATTTATAAGGTTGTGGGGGGTGTTGTACGCCATTCACCCGACTTCCCCCGTAAATGTAAATCTACTCACCAACTTGTCGAGCTCGTTGAATCCACGATTGAAATGTCCGTCAACCCCGTCTCGAAAACCTTCGCGATCGTACCTGTAATCGTAATTAAATCACATCGATGTAAATATCATATCGAAAATCAAGACAACGAGCTAAGCATCCGTAGGTTAGAACCTACAGCCCGCTTACCCCAAAAACGAACAGACACCCCTGAAATTAACGTACGAACGTCAACGTTTCAGTTGCAGTACAGAAATATGAAAACTCGTATCGGAATATCGAAAACTTTAATAAAATCCAAACTAAACATTCCCAGATTTCTCTGTATGAATATTGAAATAAATCAAACAATACTATAGATCATAAAATACCCAAACAAAGCTACAGAAGAAAAACCAACACCAAATGGCCTAAGTGACCCGGCGGCGCCAGAAAAACAAGGAATGTCGCCGGTCGAAACTTAGAGATGGGGTCTCGGGCTTTAAGTGAAGTCTCATAGTGGTCTCAGCATACTACTGTCTTATTAGTTTTTTCTAATGGTATTACCTAATAGCTCCATATTCGATTTTAGTATGATAAATGTCACAAAACCCAATTTCCTGATACTGCATATTAAAAACAGGTATTAACAGAATTGAAATTGTAAGTAAAGAAAGAGATATACCTATGTAGTTGATTCACAAAGAAACATTAGCTCAAGAAGTGCTTATGGAAGCATCAAAGGTTTCTAGAGGCTCTAGGTTGATGGTATGAACAAAATTGATGAAGGAACTCATTGCTTTTTCTTTTGATATTAAGAACACATAGAAATTTAGTGTTGGAGTTTGAAAAGAGTTCCGCTTGAGGAGGCTAAGAAATTCATGTGTTGTGTTGTGTAGAGAAAGCATGAGGTGGACGGTTGTGAGGTGAAGGTGGCATGGTGGAAGGAGGAGGTGTAAAAATATGAAGGAGGAAGTGGAGGATTGTGAGCATGGGAGAGGTATGTTGAGGGTGAGGGTTTAGCTTAGATTATAATATAACCAACCATGATTAAAATAATACAATAATTAAAGAAAAATTCTTTTTCCCTTAATTAAACCCTTCATGTCACAAAATCTAAATCCATGTTTTTAAAAGAAACACAATACTTTTTATAACACTTAAATACCATTATCTTATAATAACATCCCATGTCATATTTAGAACAATTAAAATATTATTTTTATGATATCACACATTTTCTTCATATTTATCAAAATAATTACATTTTTAAGGATATAATTCCGATACCAAAAGTTGTATGTGATATCACTTTTAAAGACTCATTATTTTTATATTTAAAATTATAAATTAATATTTATAATTTTCCGAAATGTTACACCCAACTGGATCGCTAATATCGTTCCGGTGATGAAGAAAAATAGGACACTTCGCATTTGCATGGACTTTCGGGGCCTCAACAAAGCATGTCCGAAAGATGACTTCCCAGTGCCCGTTACCGAACTGATGAACGATAACATATCCACCCATGAGGTCTTCTCCTTCATGGATGGATCTTCAGGATACAACCAAATAAAAATGGTTCCTGAGGACCAGAAGCATACCGCCTTCCAAACTCCGTTAGGCATATTCTGCTACAAGGTGATGCCTTTTGGTTTGAAAAATGCCTGAGCTACATACCAAAGAGCCATAATGAAGATATTCAATGACCTCATACACGAGATCGTTGATGTTATATCGATGACCTCGTGATCAAAAGAAAATCTCATGAGGAATGCTGGGAACATCTAAAGATCGTGTTCGAGCATCTTTGGAAGTATAATATGAAAATGAACCCTCTAAAGTGTGCATTTGGAGTCTCCTCAGGCAAATTCCTAGGTTTCATCATCCGTCACCGAGGTATCGAAATTGATCCTTCAAAAATCAAGGCGATCATGGAAATTCCATCGCCACGAACCTTCAAACAGCTACAATCTCTTTAAGGAAAGCTCGCGTATATCCGGCGGTTCATAGCCAACCTCTCTGGAAAATGTCGCTCCTATAGCCATCTGATGAAGAAGAGGACCTTGTTCGTCTGGGATCAGAAATGCCAAAATGCATTGAACGAAATCAAATAATACCTACAAAATCCGCCGGTATTGGCCGCTCCTGTTAAGGGAAAACCCATTATCGTATATGCAACAACCCTTGAAGGTTCCCTAGGCATACTATAGGCACAAGAGAATGACCATGGAAAGTAAGGAACTCTGTACTATCCAAACCGAGTTCTCCTGGGGGCAGAAAGTAACTACCCCCCCATGAAAATGCACTACCTGGCGCGAATCTTCGCAATAACGAAACTCAGACACTACATCTTGGCGCATAAGGTCCATCTCATATCAAAAGTGGATTCTCTTAAGTATTTGATGTCAAAAGTCATACTGACGAGAAGGCTCGCCAAATGGGCCCTACTGCCGATGGAATTATCGGTGACATTTCGGCCTCTCAAAGCGGTGAAAGGACAAGCCATCGCCGACTTCCTTGCGGAACATCTGATACCAGCCGATTCTCCCTTAAATTGCGAACTGCCAGATGAACATGCGTTCGATGCAATCAAGGAGGAGAAAGAAGAAAATAAGTCTTTGTGGGAACACTAATTCGATGGAGCATCTTCCATGAAGCGGCAAAAGATGAACACTCTCATAATCAAAATGGGGGTGGGTTTTAACTTCATGACCCCACAAGGAGGAATATTATGTTACGCTCTCTCCTGGGTGGAACCCAGTAATGAAGCGGAATATGATGTTTTGATAGCCAGTCTAGAGATCGCTATCGACATGGGAATCAAGAACCTCCTCATACATGGAGTTTCTCAGCTGATTGTCAGTCAAGTAAATGGTGATTACAAGACATGCAAGCTAAAAATAATAATTTATGGCGAAAGAGTGAGGTATCTATTGACCCAAACCCCTTCATATATCCTGAAAAGCGTACCGCAAGTGGAAAATGACAAGGCGGATGCATTAGCCAAGTTGGCTAAAGAATTGGCCGAAGAAGACCTTGATGACGCAAGGATCATTGTTCAAAGTCACAGGATCCTGCCGCTAGCAGATATACCTTTGGAAGATCTGATAAAACTATCCGAAGAAAAGAAATGACCGAACGAGAAGTTCTCCAAATAGAGGATGAAGAAGAGGTCAAGGACTGGAGAGAAGTCTTCATAGACTACTTTAAGTTCCAATGAACACCGAAGACGCGTTGTCTAGACATCAACTCATGAAACGAGATCTGTCATTCGCCTTTGTCAATGACACTCTGTATAAGAGATCCTTCTACTTCGTATGGTTAAGATGTTAAGGGCCAAAAGAAGCAAAGAAATCTGTCCAAAAAGTACACGACGGACTATGTGGCTCCCATCAAGCAGGGCCTAAAATGAAGCTGAAGATAAAAGGATAAGCTATTACTGGCTCACGATGATTCAAGACTGCCTCGAATACGCGAAGCAGTGTTACTCATGCCAAATACATAAGGATTTCAATCATCAGCATCCAAATCCGCTATATCCGACAGTAGCCAGCTGGCCGTTTGAGATGTGGGGAACCGATGTAATCGGCCCTATCGAACCAGCGTCGTCCAGCTGACATCGGTTTATACTAGCAACAATCGACTACTTCTCTAAGTGGGAAAAAGCAGTACCGCTAAGGGAGGTGAAGATAGAGAATATCCTCCATTTCTTCAGAACCCATGTCATCTACCGGCTCGGAACTCTGCGACGGACAATCTCGAATAATGGACCTTCTTATAGAATCCATAAAATAAGTTGATTCGCACAGCAACACAAGTTAGACTGGAGATACTCCTCAGTCTATAATTCTCGAACCAATGGTTTGGTTGAAGCATTCAATAAGATCTTGACCAAGATTATAAAAAAGACGGCGTCCAAAAATAAAAAGTACTGGCACGAGAGGCTGCATAAAGCACTTTGAGCGTACCAAACAACGTTCAAGATAACCACAAATACAACACCATACGCATTGGTGTTTGGCACTGAAGCAGTACTCCCATTAGAAATAGAGCTCCCCTCACTGCGAGTGGCAGTTCAATACGAGATAACGGTTGAAGAAAATGCTCATCTTAGGCTCGAGGAGCTCAATACTCTCAACGAAACCCACCTTATAACACAGCAAAACCTAGAGGCTTATAAGGTAAGGATGACGCGGTCATATGAAAGACTGACCAGGACGAGAACATTCCGCCAAAGCAAACTCATGCTAGTGGTCAAAAGACTAATGATCCCAAATCGCGCAAAACGGGGGAAGTTCGAGCCAAACTATGAAGGCCCGTACATCATAGATAAGGTCTACCAAGTGGAGCTTATCTGCTCATAGATATGCATGGCGAAAGGCCATTTCCGGCCGATAAACGGTCGATTCCTTAAAAAGTTTACGCTTGAAGAGTCACGACTTAGGTTAATGATAGATGACGACGCTTATGTCCCATCGCTTTCTTCCTGAGTCAAAACTCTGAAAGTGATGCCAAATGAAATTTGCCCTAAACATTGCGATATTGGACGAAACGGCCATAAACTAACAATGGACCACTACGTCCTTAAACTGGTATTGGACCGAAATGTCCTTAAACTAATATTCGCCCCAAATACGGCGATAATGGACCGAAATATTTTTAAACTAATATTCGCTCCAAACATGGCGATAATGGACCGAGATGTCCTTACACTAATACTCGTCCTAAATACGGGAATGTTGGACCACCACGTCCTTAAACTGATATTGGACCGAAACGTTCCAACACTAATAATGGACCGAAATATCTTTAAACTAAAATTTGTCCCAAATACGAGAATGATGGACCGAAACGTCTCTAAATTAACAATAGACCACTACGTCCTTATACTGTTATTGGACCTAGACGTCCCTAAACTAATAATGGACCATAATGTCCTTAAACCAATATATTGCCCTACGATGAGTCTCCATATCGGGCATCGTATACAATCCCTGGGCATAAAACAATTCACATCCTTCCCAGGTCCCATATGATGCGGGCCTTTGAAGAATGCCGTGGTTGACAACTGTTAGTGTGTTACCTTACGAGCCATCTAAAAAAAGATATGTCCACAAGCGGAATGGGCATGGATGAAAACCCGAAAGGGCGCCATGAGTAAAAACGGTAGGGCTACTGGCAAGCTTGTGAAAACCCGAGAGGGCACAAACTCGTTAAAAGAAAGGAAAAAATCACTTGCAAACTGCTCACAACTTTGTAAGGAGAAAACAGTTGCGTGAGATCCTTACGATTCACAAAGAGGAAACACATTTAGGAATCCATACGATCTATAAGGAGAAAATACACTTGCGAGATCCTCACGATTCGTAAGGAGAATATACCCTCTATAGGACCCTCACGGCTTATAGAATTCAAAAACCTTAAGTTACAAGGATCTGAACCTGTTCTTAAGCCATCATAATACCATAAATTTATGCCCTACAGGTGGTCCGATATTGACCCTTGTATACAATTCACAGGCGTAAATAAATATATTCTCAACCAAGTCCCACCTAGAATGAAAAATATTGTTCAACATGGTGAACGGCACTTGCGAGTCCTTACGAATTGTAAGAGAAAATACCACTTAGAAGTCCTCACGATTCCTAAGGAGAAAATACACCTATGAGATCCTCACGACACATAGGGAGAAAAAACCTTTATGAGACCCTTGTGGCTCATAAAGTCAAAAAACCTTAGTCGACAGGATCCTAACTCTCTTTGTTAAGCCACCTTTGTTCAAATCAATAAAGGCAAATGATGATCCGCTCCTGGCAATATCCAAGTTGTAGCGATACTGATGCCTAAACAGGTGTCGAACTCCAAATCCTCTCACAACATATGATGATTTGCTCCTGGCAACATTCCAGTTGTAGCAATGTTGATGCCAAGATTGGTATCAGATTCTAAATCCCTAACTCGCGATAAAAATCAGCGAGCAAAAAATATATGGATATGAAATAGCCGAAATGTTTGGGCAACTCGCAATAAAAAGCAGCGAGTAAAAAACAAAAAATGATGAAATAGCCGAAATGTTTGGGCAACTCGCAATAAAAAGTAATGAGTAAAAAACAAAAAATGACATAGCCGAAATGATTGGACACCGCAGATAAAATAGCCGAAATGATTGGGCGATCGCGACTTTCTTGATACAAAGGCTGAAAAGATAGAGTATCACGGAAATATAAAAAATATAATAAAACGAAAATTTTCTGCCCTGCAAGTAGGTCCATACTGACTCTTGTATATAATCCATGGGCACAAATGAAAGAAAGAGAACCATAATTTCCCACCATACTTCATCAAAAGAAGGACCGAATCTTAATGACACATCTACAGCTTAGATACTATTTGGACGTCCCTCTTACTCCAACAAAGTACATACGTGACGTCAACAAGGACCCAAGAGTCAAATAAAAGTGGAGTGACAGAAAAATCCTAGCTCCAGATCTCGATGGCAACATCTACAGCCTAGAGATCATCTTGGCATTCCTCCTCGTTCCAGCAAAGTGTAGACGCGAAGTCAATAAGGACCCAAGGGTCAAATAAAAGTGGAGTGATGGCAAAATCCTAGCTCCAGACCTCGATGACGATATATACGGCCTAGAGGTCATACAGATGTCTACCTTATTTTAGAAAAGAATCGGTATGACACCAAAACAAATAAAAAATGAAGCGACAACATATTCCTAGTTTCGGGTCTTGACGGTAAGCCTAAAACCATTAGATGTCATCCTACCCCAGAAGGGTGCGGTTGTGACTCATCGGGACTTTAAATCAAGCCTAATCGCAAGTAAATCGCCAAGACAATACCTAACGCTTGATCTTTCGATGGTAATATGGATATTCCAACCTAAGAAGATTACTTGAAGATATCTTGTCCAGCCTCAGAAGGGATCAGAAACACGACAGATGCATGGCTACTCGAGCCGCAACCCAAGGGATAGCATATCAATGATACATCAGCCAACTCAATAGTACGATGGACTTAACCTAGTACAACAAACCAAACGGACCCCTATCATAAAAGAGGGGCTATCTATATTCAACGTTAGGGTAAGTTGTCCTATAAACTAAAGGGAATGGTAAACTAGAAAATCTGAAATGAGTAAATAAACTAATCCATGCCAGGCCGCGACAATCAAAGAAAAGAAAAGTGCAGATATAATAAGGAAAGAGGCTTGTCATTTATTCTTTTGAAGAAAAAAAGAATTACACATTGATGATAAGGACGACTACAAAGGAAATAAAAAAGAAACAATATTAAAAACAAATATCATCTAAGGCCTACAGTGGCAAGGCGCTAAATTTCGAATACGGGTTCTCAAACTCAAAAGCAAGTTTGAGCAATGCGTATTCAGCTTCATCGACCATCTTCTTGTGCATCTTCTCCCGGATTCAAGTTTCAGGATTACCGCTGATGTCCTCTATCCTCTGATACGATAATACTATTGTTTTTTGTTGGAAGACACGGTGCAAGATAGTGACAAGATCATCTCTCTGTTTCTTCAAGATCAGGCCCATCAGATATACTGAATGCATCTTGTCTTCAGCATCATCAAACGCCTGGACCGGCATAGCCTCAAGACGCCCAGGTAAAGTTTTCCAGATCGACCCAATGACGATCTTCAAAATGGCAGAGCGGTAGGAAAGCAATCGACCATTGTAATCATGGAAGAAACGCATCACATCATTGCATTGGGCCGCAGTATACTCCTACCTTGAAAGCGACCTTGAATGCAAATCTCTTCATAGGAGACAATCTTCTCAATGTCATACAAACGACTAGCCATTGTACCTAAAGAGGACAAAAGAATCATCAGCAAAAGGACGGATTCTCATTAAATGAGCAGTGGAATTAAAACTCCCAATATCCCCAAAAAGTGGGTTCTTTTAAACAACAACGAATTCAAATCTGGGAGATGGGTATTAAAACCATAAAATGGAAAACATCCAAGAACAGCAAAAGAAAGTTAATGGGATAAAATTCCCAAAATCCCTAAAGAAAAACTGTTCAAAAAAATCAGAGCTAAGCTCTGCGAACAAGAAAACAATAATGGGATTAACTCCCAGAATCCTCATATTGGGAAACTTATGGGTTAAACAATAGAATTAAATTCTAGAAATCCCCAAATGTCAAGATTGACAACAGGGTAAATCCCTAAGGAGAAAATCAACGATGATATCAAGAATGTCCATCGATTCAAACCCTAGATCAGGACATCAAGATCTATAATCTTCATAAAAAAAAAAAATTTATTGTAGATCTTCAAGAGATCGGTTCAAGAAAAAGAGCCATGTCAAATATGTTAATGGATCTGCAAAATGCTCAAAATTTGTTAAGAGCTAAGCTCTGTTCATGATCCTTACCAAAAATTTCGGCAGAGTCGACTCTATTCAAAGGAATTTTTGTGGGCAGAGAACTAAGCTCTGAACGAGAATTAAATTCTCAAGAAAAGGAAAACTCAATGAGAAAGACAAAGAAATAGTAGTCACTTCAGAGCTAAAAGCCCCATTTATAGGACATGATGGGTTCGGTTCGACTCTTCACTCCCCTAGGTGATCCAACGGTTGTAAGACTGACACCGTTGTACTCACGTGCAAGCCACATGAGCGCAACGCTTAGGGCATTTGTTCCCTCTAAAAAAAGGGAAGAAAAAAAAGAAGAGACGAATTCTTTTCATGTGCAAAGCACGTGAGTGTTCTAGGTTTAAGGAAAATTAAAACCCACGGTTTGGCTTCACATGTTAAATACGTGAGCGCTCAGTATATGAGCGCTGAAAATAAGTAACCAAAAGGCCAAATAAACCCCACGTGTTAAACACATGAGCGCTCACATGTAAAGCACATGAACGCTGAAAATAAGTAACCAAAAGGCCAAACAGACCCCATGTGTTAAACACGTAAGCACTCACATGCAAAGCACATGAGCGTTGAAAATAAGTAACCAAAAGGCCAAATAGGCCCCACGTGTTAAACACGTGAGCGCTCACATGCAAAGCACATGAGCGCTAAAAATAAATGACCTAAAGGCCAAACAGGCCTCACATGTTAAACATGTGAGCGCTCACATGCAAAGCACATGAGCACTGAAAATAAATGACCAAAGGCCAAACAGGCCCCACATGTTAAACATGTAAGCACTCACATGCAAAGCAAATGAGCATTGAAAGTAAGTAACCAAGTGCCAAATAAGCCTCACGTGTTAAACACGTGAGCACTCATATACAAAGCATATGAGCGCTGAATATAGATAGGTTAAAACCCACCCTGGGGGTCATGTGTTAAACACGTAAGCACATCATTTTGATGCACTAGTTTCAGATAGAATTATATTCTATATAGAATTAAATTCTTTTTGGGAAAATATCCTCCCGATCTTTCCAAAACGAGAAATATTTTTCTCTGTTAAAAAGAGAACATTTGGATTCAAAATCCAACGGTGATTATAATATCACCGACCAAATTAGAAAATCAAATCAATTTCTTTGTTAGGAAAATATTTTCCTAATCTTTCTAAAACTAACAGAAAATATATTCTGTTAAATAGAAAATCAAGAGATAAAATATTCAACGGTGGATAACATTGCCTGAAAAATCTTTGAGACCAATTAAATCAATTGGTATATCTTAATAAGAGATTTTCTCAAACTAATTAATAATTTTGCCTTACCTATATGAAGGGCCCGAGACTTCAAGTCTCAGAGACAGAAAGAAAAACTCTTGATAAGCTTCTGCAAAAAAGGAGAATCAACCCCATAAGGTGATAGAAACAGCTACAATCGAGAATTTAATTCTCGAGCGGAAGTAAAGTCCCTTCTCCTCTTAAACACAAAGTAAAGAAAAGAGAGATCAAAATATCTCATTTACCTATCATACATAAATACAAGGGTTTATCCCTCCTGTTCCTTTATAAAAAAAGCGGGGAGAAAAGAAAGAAGAAAAGAATTCCCACGGTTTGGGCCTCATATGTTAAACACGTGAGCGATTATATGCAAAGCATATAAGAGCTGAATACAAATAACTAAAGGCCAAACTGGCCTCACGTGTTAAACACGTGAGCGCTTATATGCAAAGTATATAAGTGCTGAGAATAAATAACCTAAAGGACAAACTAACCCCACGTGTTAAACACATGAGCGCTCATATGCAAAGCATATGAACGCTAAATATAAATAGGTTAAAACCCACACTGGGGTCACGTGTTAAACACATGAGAACATACTTTTTAGCTTCGCATAGAATTATTCTATTTTTGGGAAAATACTTCCCCTGATCTTTCTAAAAAAAGAGAAAGATATTTTCTAATAGAGAACCGTCAGATCAAAAATCCAATGGTGATAAAAAATCATCAAATATAAAATTAAATTCTATTGGGATAAAATATCTCTCAGGTCATTCTAAATGAGAAAGATATTTTCTGTTAAATAGAAAGTTGTTGATCAAAGATCCAATGAGATCGGAAAATATTTTCCTATATTTTTCTAAACAAAGAAAGATGTGCTCTGTTAAACAGAGAACGCTTGGATTAAAAATCACCGTATGATAGATTTAAATTCTGTATATGGGAAAATATTTCCGTAATCTTGTTAAAAACAGGAAAATATATTCTGTTAAACAGAAATGCACTGGATCAAAGATCCAACGGCGAATAAAATCCTCCAAATAATCTTTGAGGTGAATTAAATCAATTGGTATCTCTCAAACGAGAGATTTTCTTAAACTAATTAATAATTTGCCTCCTCTATATAAAGAACCTAAGACTTCAAGTCTCGGAGGAGGAATCGACACCATAAGTTTTCCACAAGAACCGAGAATTTAAATCTTCTTAAAAAGAAGATCTCCTAGCTCTCTCCGACCCTAGGTAAAGAAAAGTAAAGATAAACATATCTCCTTTTCCTAGCATAAATAAAAAGGAAAATAAAGGTTTAACCCTTCGTAAAAAAACTTAGTTCTTTCTCTGATTTGAGACTTAAAAAGCAAATCTCTCCACAAGTTGAGAATTTAATTCTAATTGGGAAGGTTCTATTCTTCAGACTCAAAATCTAGGGGAAAGAACTAGATAAAAGGAAAAAGACATTTTCTAGGAATTTAATTCCTCTAAAATTAAGGTTTAATCCTACATAAACAATTTAGTTCTTATAAAAAGAACAGAAGAACTAGTTCTCCAATAAAAACGATCTCAGATCTTCAAAACAGAAATCTTAGTAATCATTAATGGCCAAAACATCATTAACAGAGATTAAATCTCTAAAAAGAAAAAGAACTTGGCACCTCTCATGAAACACGTATGAGCGCTAGAGAAAAATTAATGCTTAGCACTATTATAGTGCCTCAGGTGTTCCCTACGTGAGCGTCCAAAACAGAAAGCTCAATGCATCACGTGCTTCCCACGTGAGCGTCATACAATGTGCTGAGCATTATATATATGTAGTCAAAATGACTAAGTGCTTATCTTCGATTGGGCAGCCTCCATGTCTGAGCGCCTCACATGCTTCCCACGTAAGCGTCCAAAACAGAAGGCTCAACGCCTTACGTGCTTCCCACGTGAGCGCCACACAAAGTGCTGAGCACTATATATATGTAGTCAAAATGACTAAGTGCTTAGTATCGATTGGGTAGCACCCATGTCTGAGCGTCTCACAAGCTTCCCACGTGAGCACCCAAAACAGAAGGCTCAACGCCTCGCGTGCTTCTCACGTGAGCGCCATACAAAATACTGAGCACTATATATATGTAGTCAAAATGACTAAGTGCTTAGCACCGATTGGGCAGCACCTATGTCTGAGCGCCTTACATGCTTCCCACAAGAGCGCCAGAGTAATAAATAAGTGCTTAGCACTTCTAAAAAAAGGGAGAAAGCCCAAAACTGAGCAGACCGAGCCCAAATTGACTAAGTCTCTCTGAAGTTGCTTGCAGCTGAACCCAAATGCTCTGTTGGATTTTAACTAAATTTAATGATCTTGAAAATATCTCTAAGTTGATGTTAGCTTCAAATAGGACTAACGTATCATTAGTTGAAACAAACTGGGCCCAAATGCTCATATATTTAAGTTGATCTTAATCTAAAATACAGATTAATGGTCCTTAATAAAAAAAATAGGATATTCTTTGAATTAAAGGAACATACAACCGAAATTCAAACCCAAATATAAAATATACGGATTTGGACTAATCCGTGCCTTACGGGCGATAACGTAAAATAGTCTCCGTATACAATCCACGGGCAACCAAAACAAATAAAATATAATACGACACGAAGTGAACTACTGGAGCAAGAGAAAGTGTTTATCGCAACACGATAACATAATTAGCTGCAGGGGCATGCGCCTGCAAGGAAGAGCGTTCCTACAATCAAAAAACCTCTCATAAATAAAGGGGAATCTGATAAAGTCTGCTACAACGGTCGTATCTATCCAAACATCCGATATATGGTGCCAGAAATCAACTTGGTATCTTCAGAGAGGTGGATGAATATGTCCAAATAGCATCTGCCCCTAAATTCAGGCTAGACGTCCTCCGCGCCTCGGTCCATTTTTTGGCGGTAAACAGATTCTGGCATGCCCGGTGGGACCTTTTCCTCTTTCCACTCCACACTTCGTGTGTCGTGTTTCGCAAACAAAGTCACGGTTCGCTATGGTTTCACTTGGATTCAAGGTAATAAAAACTGGTGTCATGCTCCTCCCTAGAAAATCAACGACTTCTCACTACACTGCTTGCAATAATAACACCCTCTCCACCCCAGTTGGAGGAGTGACATACGGGCCTAACGCGACCTCCATTTTCTCAATGCCGATAGGGAAGGTCACACAGGCCACTGTCGGGCTCTTTTTGAGACCATGCTCCCTCCTATGAACTTTGGTGCCTCAATGCCATAAGAAGAAACTCTTAGAAGGCTGGTCTTTGATCGGCTGACAACCATGGCGGCTCCTATTACCAAGCTGTCCAAATCTGATGTCTCAGTCTTCAACAGGCTGAGAAAGAAATTGAGCGGGCCTATAAAGAAGCTTATGATACCAGAGGGAGCCACCCCAAAATGGCTAACTTTCCCTGCTCCTGCTACAGGTGAAGTCAGCAAAAGTGCTTCTCTTCCCAGGCAATCGGTCTTCCAAAGATTGGCCAACCCTACTCCAACCCAGTCAAGGACGTCGGTCTTTAATAGACTGGCGCCAACTAAAGCCCCTCAGCAAAGCCGGGGGTATGAAGAAGCCGCTTCTGATATTGAGGCGGCCCCTGCAGCAAGGCACGCTCGACGTCGCCACTGGAGCCGAGTAAGACAGACTGGGGGCAACTCCCCCTCTGGGCTTACCCCACCGGCTCCTATGGTGGAGGTCGGCATTGCTGTTCCAACTGGGAACAGTTTTGATCTACTCAGGAAAGTCTGCAAGAACTCTCCGATGGAGGTACTGAAGAAATCACCTCCGCCAACAGAGATCCCTGTACAGCAACAGCCAGAGTAGCCTTGCTAACAACTTTCTTCACAGATACATAGGGTCTGGTGAAAAGTCCAAGACTCTGTGCTTGAAGAAAATTACTCTCGTCAACCCAAGAAATCCACGGGTCAACAAGAGAAGGAATACCCCTCTGCCATACAATGGAGGACCCTTCCTAAACAGTCACCTGTCACAATGGCTCCTTTAGTTCCGACCTCTCGTAAAAGAATGAGACCGAAGAAAATTCCACCGCCAATGGCAAAATCCAATGGTGAAAGATCTAAACGCCCTAAGTCCGGGGGCGTAACAACACATACGGCCTATATGGCCTCAGGAAAAGAAGAAAGTCATGCCATGGTGAGTCACCGACCGCAAACTCGGTCATTGACAAAGTCTTAGGAGCAACAGCAAAAACTCCAAGAAATGCTAACCAAAATAGCAGCACTCACCAAACAAAAAGAAAGTCCGGACAAAGAAGTCGAGCAGCATCAAGAGCAAGAGACCGACACAGAGTTCTTGCGAAAAGTGCTGGAAAGAAAAGATAAGGAAGCTGTAGAGTAAATTGCTGAAATTAAGAGGATGGCTCTTCTATTCCAAGACATGGTGGGAATGATGATCCAACCGGAACCCCCGGCTGGAGATGTACCAATAGTTATCATGGAGGATAGAGGGGAAATATCAAACCCTCTTCTGGCTTTATTAGCGGCCAAGGAAAAAACCATCTCCAAGGTGGCTCTGGATGACTACATTGCACAACAAATCAGAGCCCACCAAGTAAATGAAGCAGCTGGACAACTCGTCAAAACCGGGCGATCATATTCGACCTGGTATGACCAAATCAAGTACCCGCCGGGATATACAATCCCCAAGTTCCGTGTCTACAAAGGAACGGGCAATCCTCACCAGCATGTCGCACAATTCAGAGCACTATGTGCCAATACTGGAGGCGATGACAAACTTTTGCTTCGCCAATTTGTCGGAAGCTTGTCAGAGACAGCTATTGAATGGTACTCGGAGCTCCCAAATGACTCCGTGAAAACCTTCGCAGAAATAGAGTTGCTGTTCACGCAACGGTTCACCAGCACGAGCGAACGCACTCCGATCACGGCACTGATCAATGCCAGGCTAAAGCCAGGAGAAACGTAGGTCCAATACGTGATCCGGTGGAGGAACCTATGGTCTAAATGAGAACAGCGTATTGAGAAGTCTCCAGTCATGGGCATGTTTATCGGGACCCTTGATCCTCTGACGACTGTGTCTCAGTTCATGACGTTCTTTAAGCCCACAACCTTTCTGATAGATAAGTTGGCCCAGATGGATCAGATGGGTTATGGACCTTCTTCCTGAAATAAGGACCCTCGAAATAACAAGGGTAAAGGGAAAGCAGCCTTCATTATCAACACGCAACAACAGCTTAGTGGCCCAAAATCGGCTGCTCGCAAAAACAACACGCGTCTGCGCCCGTCCTTGGAAGAAAGGCTAAGACATGTTTACTTATTTCCCCGCGACAAGACGAGGAGATTGTTTGTACTGGCAATGCTTAATAACCTCATCACATTGCTAGACCTACGGCATCCAGTGGAACACGGCGACATCAACAACCCCAATTATTGCTCCTATCACAGAGTAGTGAGCCACCCAATTGAAGATTGCTACATCTTCAAAAATTGGGTCGAGGACCAGTACCAGCAGGGAAAGTTCACACTGTTTGATAACTGGAAGGTAAATCCGCCCCAAAAGCATGCTCCCAAAAAGGTGGACGCGCAGAGAGCATCATGCTCGCTTGTCGAGGAAGCTCCATGGGAAGCAATCCTCTCAGCAAAAACTAAAAGAATGCTAAAGGATCTTCAGGCATGTCCGGCGGTCAGGTGGAAAAGCCCACTTGAACCTGAAATAATCGAAGGGATTCAATTTTGAGGCCAATTAAATCAATTGGTATCTCTCAAATGAGAGATTTTCTCAAATTAATTAACAATTTGCCTCTCCTATATAAAGGATTCGAGTCTTCAAGTCTCATATCGAGAATCAACCACATAAGCTTCTCTAAAAAAACTTAGTACTTAATTCTCCTCGAAGAAGAAGATCCTCACTCTCTCAAACCCTAGGTAAAGAAAAGCAGAGAAAAACATATCTCTTTTGCCTAGCATAAGTAAAACAAAAACAAGGGTTTAACCCTTTAAAAAAAAGAACTTAGTTCTATCTCTGGATCTGAGATCCGTAAGACAAATCTCCCATCAAGTTGAGAATTTAATTCTGATCGGGAGATTCTTTTCTTCAGACTCAAAATCTAGGGAAAAGAACTGGATAAAAAGAAAAGAGAGAAAAGACACAGGTTCCAGCAATTCAATTCTTTCAAAAAAAATAATAAGGTTTAACCCTACATAAAGAACTTAGTTCTTATAAAAACAGTAGAACTTAGTTCTTAAATAAAATTGATCCCACATCTTCAAAATAGAGATCTTGGTGATTATTAATGGCCAAAACGCCATGAAACAAAAGTTAAACTTCTATAAAAAAAAAGAGATTAAATCTCTAAAGGAACCCAGTGTCTCATATGAAACACACATGAGCGTTCATAAAAGAGAAGATCATCATCTCACGTGCTTCCTACGTGAGCACCCGAAACAAAAGCCCGGCACCTCACGTGAAACACACGTGAGCGCCCAAAATAAAATACTAGGTGCCTCACGTGCTTCCCACGTGAGCGTCCACAAACAAATACCCAGCGCCTCACGTGCTTCCCACATGAGCGCTGTACAAAGTGCTTAGCACTATATAAATAAGTAAGTGCTTAGCACTGATTGGGCAGTACCCACGTCTGAGTGCCTCACGTGATATGCACGTGAGCGTCAGAGCAGCAAATAAGTGCTTAGCACTTCTGAATAAAGGGAGAAAACCCAAGACTGGGCCCAAATTGGCTAAGTCTCTGAAGTTACTTGTAGATGAGCCCAAATGCTTTGTTATTGGATCTTAACTAAAATTTAATGATCCTTAAAATATATCTATGTTGATCTTAGTCTCAAATAGAACCAACGTATCCTTAGATAAAATAAATTGAGCCCAGATGCTCATATATTTAGGTTGATCTTAATCTAAAAATAGATTAACTGTCCTTAAATATAACAAAATATTTTTTGAACTGACGGAACATACAGCCTAAGTTCAATCCCTAAATCTAAAATATACGGATTTGGACTAATCCGTGTGCTACGGGCGACAACATAAACTAGTCTCCGTATATAATCCACGGGAAACCTTAACAAACAAAATAACACACGACACAAAGTGAACTACTGGAGAAGGAGAAAGTGGTTATCGCAACGCGATAACATAATTAACTACAGGAGCTTACGCCTACAGGGAAGAGCATCCCCACAATCAGAAAACCCTTCACAAATGAGGAGGAATCTGATAAAGTCTGCTATATAGGTCGCATCTATCCAAACCTCCGATATACGGTGCCGTAAATCAACTTGGTATCTTCGGAGAGGTGGATGGATATGTCAAAATAGCATCTTCCCCCAAATTCAGGCTAGACATCCTCCACGTCTCGGTCCAGTCTTCGGTGGTAACCAGATTTTAGCACACCCAGTGGGAACTTTTCCTCTTTCCACTCCACACTTCGTGTGTTGTGATTGCGAACAAAATCGCGGTTCGCCATATTCATGGTTGCCCTTGGATTCAATATACTAAAACTGGGTATCTGGTTTCTGTGCAGAATCAATGGATTCTCACTGCATTTCCTGCAACAACAAGTCTCTTTCCACCCCAGCTAGGGTGACATACGGGCCTAACGCAGCCTCCAATTTCTTAATGCCGGTAGGGCAGGTCACGTAGGCTACTACCGGACTATTCTTCGGGACCATGCTCCTTCCTGTGAACTTTAGCGCCTCAACACCATAAGAAGAAGCTCCCAGAAGGTCGGTCTTTGATCAGCTGGCAACTGTGGCGGCTTCTATCAGCAAGCCGTCCAAATCTGATGTCTCAGTCTTCAACAGGCTGAACAAGAACTCGAAAGGGCCTGCAAAAAAGCCCAAGATTCTCGAAGGGGTTGCCCTTAAACGGCTAGCCCTCCTTACTCCTGCTACAAGTGAAGCCGATAAAAGTGCTTTCCCTCCCAGATGGTCGGTCTTCCAAAGATTAGACAACCCAACTCCAACTCAATCAAAGATGTCGGTCTTCAACAGGCCGACGCCAACTGAAGCTCCTCAGCAAAGCCAGGGCATGATGAAGCCGACTCCAATATTGAGGGGATTCCTGCAGCAAGGCACGCTCGACGTTGCCATTGGCGCCGAGTAAGACTGGCTCGGGGCAACTCCCTCTCTGGGCTCACCCCATCAGCTCCTATGCTGGATGTCGACGCTGCTATTCCAACCGGGAATAGTTTTGAACCACTCAGGAGACTCTGCAAGAACTATCCGATGGTGGTGATAAAGAAATCACCTCCGTCGGAAGAGGTCACCGTGCAGCGACAACCGGAGTAACCTCACCAACAGCTCTTCTCGCAAATACATAGAGTCTGGAAAAAATTCCAAGACACTATGCTTGATGAAAATTTCTCTCGTCAACCCAAGAAATCTAAGGGCCGACAAGAGGTAGATCGCTCCTCCGCCATATAACGGGGGACTTCTTCTAAACAGGTGCCTATCAAAATGGCTCGTTCAACTCCAATCTCTCACAAAAGAACGAGGCTAGAGAAATCTCTATTACCAGCGGCAAAATCCAATGGTGAAAAATCTAAACGCCCCAAGTCTGGGGGCATTACCTTACATACGGTCTACATGGTCAATGGGAAAGAAGAGAGCCGTGTCTTGGTAAGTCACCGACCGCAAACTCGGTTATTGACAAAGGCTCAGGAGCAACAGTAAAAGCTCTAAAAAATACTGAACAAAACGGCAGCACTCACCGGACAAAAAGAAAGTCCGAATAAAGAAGCCGAACAACGTCAAGAGCAAGAGACCGATACAGAGTTCTTGCAAAGAGTGCTGAAAAAAGATAAAACAGCTGCAGAGGAAGCTGCTAATATCAAGCATATGTCTCTTCTATTCCAAGACATGGTGGGAATGATAATCCAACCGATCCGTCAATAGTTGTCGAGGATGACAAAAGGGAAATATCAACCCCTCTTCCGGCCTTATCAGCGGCCAAGGAAGAAACCATCTCTAAGGTGGCTCTGAATGACTACATCGCTCAGCAAATAAGAGCTCACCAAGCCAGTGAAGCCACCAGCCAACTCGTCAAAACCGGGCAACCATATCCAGCATGGTATGACCCAATAAAATACCCGCCGGGATATACAATCCCCAAGTTCCATGTCTACAAAGGAACGGGCAATCCTCATGTTATGACCCGGGAATAGCATGTGACTAGCACTTGGATTACATGAAGTAAATAGGACCCTGCCGTAACCCAAGTAAGCCGAAAACCCAGAAATCTAAACCTTTTTTGTAAAATAGCGGAGGTGGAGTTTTGAAAAAGGGTATAATTGAAATCACGTTCTCTTTTTAAAGTATATGTAAAGTTCGTTTGAAATGCAAGTGAATTATATACTATAATTTGAAAACGTTTTCTTCATTTGAAATTTAGACAGAACCTCCTTTGTAAATTTCAATCCAAAACCAGTACATAACAAGTATAATATGGCATCCCCAAGCGGGAGCTAGCACTTCGCCAATCGACGAAAACAACCACGCAAATACGAATATATGACGCCCAAGGCAAAGATCAACACAGAAAAGAAAGTAAAGAAAACCAAAGCATCATCAAACCCAAAATAAAGAATAATACACGCATCTCGCTCTAAGTCTGAAAGAATATACAATGAATAATAAAGTATACAATGGTGGTTACACTCTGAACTGGAACCCAACTACCAATGCAAATCACCCAGAAAGGAGCAGTGTGCCTGCAAGCCTCTACTGATCCGAGCGGTTAATCCTGCAATAAAATTATGGCACAACGGGGGTGAGTTGCCAACTCGATGGTAGAAGACGTCAGCAGGTAGAAATCGAATGAATAACAATCTCCTAGGTCGTACTGTAATATAATAATATAATGCGGTGTGGTAACGAGGGTGATCGTGTATACTTAAGTATAATAATAATAATATCATGTCTGTGTCAAAATATGGTACCATGTCATCTGTGTCATATATATGTATGTATATGTATCATCCAACGTATGTCCATCAATGACACATCAAACCATCATAAAACCTGAGTGCCCAGCATCGACACTCGAAAGCATCATAAAAACAGTGTCCAGCATCGACACGTAAATCCTCATATCTCAGGCACCGTCTCATCAGATCGGTCCTCATATCCATATGTCTCATATCACTTCGGTCGGTATCCTCCGAATATCCCCGAGTCTAATACTGTCACCGGTAGGTAGTGTTCCCCTGCCGGACTCAACGCTTTTCTATACAATCGTCTTGCCCGGGGTACTATACCAGGTCCACCATGTACCCGCAGATGGTGACTCCTCACTCCTCGAATCGGGTAATATCATCGCCGAGAAAACTCATGGTGGACGTTGAAATATCATATCAAGAGAAACCGCATTTTTAAAACAGTCATAAGTTTTAAAAATGTATCTGTGGTTTCTCAAATCTAGAAAATCTCATGAAAATAGAATCTCATAAGCATGTAACAATGATGAAATAATATATACAGGCACAGAACAATACTGTAAAGTATAGCAAGTGTGTTCATATGAGCATATCTTATAACTAGGTAAGGAAGTGCAATATCTGAACTAGTATGTGTGGTACTGGGTACTAAACAATAACTAAAATTCTACATGTTATAAGGCGATACAGTGACATAGCAATTTCTAACGTATACGTGGCATGGAAATTACCGATGATGTGTGCGTGAGCCGGCGAGTATGTGTACGTGCAACATGTGCATCATCGGTAATGGTGCGTGTGTCCTAGCAGACGAAGTCGTAAAATGATATGTACATGAAACGTGGTATAAATGTCGTAAATGAAAATAATACGAGCGTATGCAAGAATAAGAAATTGTAGCACGAGTGTAAACAGAATAAAGAAAACATAAACACGAACAGTATAAAATACGTAACTACGTATGAGCCATACAGTTATAGTTTAAAATAGTACGAATCATTGTTTTTGAAAATAGGGGCTACGATATTTTTGAAAAAGATACTATTTAAAAATCCATAGCATCCCTTGAAGTTATTATTTAAAAATGCATAATGGTTCGTTAGTTTTGAAAATAGGAATGGCTCAAAATATATCATAATGTCTACATAAGTGATTTAAAAACAATATTTCTTGAGTCGATATATACATAAGTCGGCGATCTATCCTCATCATATCACGTACGGTATAATCTATCGTACGATATCATCAAATCAAATAGTACGGATCTATCACCACGTACATCATATCATGTATGGTATAATCCATCGTACGATATAATCAATCAAGTAGTACGGATCCATCATCACGTACATCATATCATCTTATCTCGTCATATATCATCACATGGCATATCATCTTATATCGCATCATGTATATATATCGCCTCATATCATCATTTCATATTATATCGACTCGTTTCATCATATCCGATGATATCCTCATCATATCATATCATATTATAAATATATGTAGTTATATATTTTCATGAGTAGATATAGATCATAGGCTAAGAACTAGTACTAGGGATATGTCATTATACTAATATACTACTATCACTTAAAATATTCTAGAAACACTATTAGCCAAGTATTCGTATCCTAAGTATATATATTCATATATACCCTAATACTACGATTGCAGGGGTGCTATACGCCATTCACCCGACTTCCCCCGTAAATATACATCTACTCATCTGCAACGCCTCGCTCTAGTCAATCTCGATGGATGCCTTGCCCTCTTACGTCGTCCCGAGAATCCACGCACTTGTATCTACAATCAAAGCATATCGTATCACATAAAAATCCAAATAGAAAACCGATACGACAAGTGAAGGGCACATAGGTTAGAACCTATGGTCCGCTCGTGCTAAAACAACAAAATACGCTGTGGCGTCGACGTACGAACGTTGAACGACCAACTCAAAACAAAAATATCAAAAAAAAAAAACAAGTTCTTAAATGTCGGAAAACATAAGCAGAAACTTAGTAAAATACTCCCAGATTCTACCTAAGGTGAAATTAAACTTTATTGCATATAGGGTAGGTTAAGTTATCTAAAAAGTGAGCTACACACAAAATTTCAGACCCTATCTCCAAAATTGGGCCAAAATT
This sequence comes from Agapanthus africanus, assembly GCA_030015575.1. Taxonomy (NCBI): domain Eukaryota; kingdom Viridiplantae; phylum Streptophyta; class Magnoliopsida; order Asparagales; family Amaryllidaceae; genus Agapanthus; species Agapanthus africanus. The sequence continues at coordinate 385,731,978 of CM057349.1, read as the reverse complement.
TGCTGCCAAATCGAATAAAACGGCGGCCAGAAGATGCGGGCTTGGGTTTGGGCTCGGGTTTCTTGGATAGCTTCCTATTGGTCTGCACATCTCACAATATCTGCTATTGAATTTTCAGAGTTCTCAAGTCATCCTAGATTCTAATTGATCACCACAAGTTCAACAAAACCGATATCGGAAAATTCTGAACTCAAGTTTGAAACTTCTAAGCTCATGTTTGGTCAAGGATTCTCTCATTAATAGAGTTGTGGTCACTAGCTAAACCTCAATTACATCACCACTGCTTATAACATCCACTAAAGATCATCCTTGAAATTTCTAAGTTTATAAAACATAACCTATTTAACTCTAAACCAATATATGAGTTTAGGAAACTTTAAAACTAATCTAAAGGTGGAGTTATAACCTCATGGAGCAACACAAGAAAATTCCTAGCTGGCAAAAAGTATTCAAAACTCAAACTTGATCACTCCAAGATGCTTGTAATGAGGTAGAGAACATTTTATGAAGGTTTAGGGTGGTTTTGAGGTGGTTTTGAGGGTGGTGCATGGTGGTAGAGGGTGGTGGAGGAGTTGAAGAAGAAGGAGTTGAAGAAAAATGGAGAGGAGATGAAGAAAAATGGTGATGAAGAAGAATAAATGGTTACTAGAACCATCCCCCTTCTCTCTCATTCTCTCTCCTCATAACTCATGTCACCTCTATGTCCCCCCTCTCATTTATTCTCTTTTTTTTTCTTTTCTATTTTACAAATGGAAAAACAAAAAGAAAATAAAACCATGCAAGAATAGAATGTAAAATGTGTCATGGCACATTAACACATGGTTAACAAAATAAATTTGGTTTAGTGCCTAATTAGTGAAATACTAATCAAATTTAACATTCAACTTGTATGTAAATAATATATATTAATTTGTAAAATGTCCAAATCGAATAAATGCTTTCATAATTAATAATTTATTTTAAATTTCAATTATTTTCCAAAATATAAATATATAATCATACCATTCTACGAAAAATCAAATCTTTACTCGTATGATATTCGTGAAATTTATTATTTTATTATTTAAATTCCAAAAATAATATTTTATATTTTCTGAAATTTTACACCTCACCAGCATGTCGCACAATTCAGAGCACTATGCCACAATACTGGAGGTGACAACAAACTGTTGTTTCGCTAATTTATCGGAAGCTTGTTAAAGACAGTTTTTGAATGGTACGCAGAGCTCCCAAATGACTCCGTAAAATCCTTCACAGAAATGGAACTGATGTTCACGCAATGGTTCTCCAGTGCAAGCGAACGCACTCCACAGCATTAATCAATACCAGGGTAAAACTGTGAGAAACTTGGGTCCAGTATGAAATTCCATGGCAGAACCTGTGGTCTAAATGCAAACAACGTATTGAAGTGTCTCCAGCCGTGGGCATGTTCATCGGGACCTTTGATCCTCTGACAACTGTGTCCCAGTTCATGACGTTCTTCAAGCCCACAACCTTTCAGGCTCTGATAGACAAGCTACCCCAGATGGATCAGATAGGCTATGGACCTTCCTCCTCGAATAAGGACCCCCAAAATAACAAGGGTAAAAGGAAAGCAGCCTTCGTTGCCAACACGCAACAACAGCCGAGTGGCCCAAAACCGGCTGCTCGCTAAAACAACGCGCATCTGCACCCATCCTTGGAAGAAAGGCTAGGACGTGCTTACTCGTTTCCCTGTGACAATACGAGGAGACTGTTTGAACTGGCGATGCGTAATAATCTCATCACATTGCTAGACCCACGGCGTCCAGCACAACCCGACGACATCAATAACCCCAATTACTGCTCCTATCACAGAATAGTGAGCCACCCAATTGAAGATTGCTACATCTTCAAAAATTGGGTCGAGGACTAGTACCAGCACCAGTAGGGAAAGTTTATGCTGTCTGATAACTGGAGGGTAAACCCTCCTCAAAAGCATACTCCCAAAAAGGTAGACGCGCAAGAGATATCATGCTCGCTTGTGGAGGAAGCTCCGTGGGAAGCAGTCCTCTTAGCAAAAACTAAAAGAATGCTGAAGGATCTTCAGGCATGTCCAGCAATCAGGTGGAAAAGCCCACTCGAACCTAAAATAATTGAAGAGATGCTAAAACCCGTCCCACACCGAAAACCACCGACAATGGGAAAAACCCCAATTCAAGCCTTCAATGTCTTCTAAGAAGAAAAAGAAGACCAAGAAACCCGTGCAGCCTGCCGAGTATGTCGACAAGTGCACAGATCTACAAAAGTACATAGACGCGCTGGAGGAGTATAATTAGAAGGCGCGAACACCAGTCACGCTCAAAGAATTCCTCAAGCATATTCTTGAGGACGGAGACTGTGACAATGATAAGAGAAATGACTCATCAGAAGAAGCGGAAGACTATGTAGTAAATTTCCATATGGTCTCCTATTCGTTGTTATATGACGAAGAAGCTTCTTCAGCGTCAGAAAATGACGTAGATGAACTGGGGGCAGAATCGGCGCTAAAATACCTAAAACTGTCAGAAGAAGCCCCGATTGAGAGACTTTTAAACGAAACCTTTCAAAAAAATCAAAGATAAGAAAGAACGTGAGACAGCCATATATGAAAAGGCCAAGCGTCAGCGTTTGAATAAAAAAGCCGCAGTAAGAAAGAGTCATAAAGTGCTCCGACCAAACTAAAGCACGCCTGCAACAAATAAGAACATGATCAAAACTGAGAAGCGGCTTGCCAAAGCCCTATCAATAGGGATGAAGTTACCACCTCTTATGAAGTACACTCCTGGAGTTCCATACTTCAACGGAGGAGAATCGCATCCAAAATACTTCTTATATTATCGAAGGGTCGCCCACCCGATCGAGGAATGCAGTGCCTTCAAGAAGTGGTGGCAAGGTATGTTGCCCATCGAAAACACTTCAAGAAAAAGAAGCCTGAAGCACGCACTCGTCGAAATCAAAATGGCGAGATGAACACGCATGAAGAAATGACTGGCAACTGTCATATGGTTGGTACCAGTTCGGAAAGGGAAAAACCCCAAGTTCTCACGTTCGAGAGCGAATTCGAGGATGAAATACCCCTCAACTCTCTCTTTGAAAACTCCACCTCAGAAAAAGAAGAGGAGGAGAAGAACTGTGAGAATATTCAGCTGCGTAACCATACGCTGCCTGAAAAGAACTTCAGTCCTGCAAACAAAAGTTTGAACAAAAAAAGACAAAGGGAAAAGGAAGATGCCCGAGGAAATCGTCCTTGATGAAGAAGCAGTCAAAGAGCTCGCCACAAAGGACCCGCCTAAGAAAAACAAGGTGAATTACAACGTCCTAGGACATCTGAGGAAAATATCCTCACAGCTAAGCATATTGGATGCTCTCCTCTTGTCCAAAAAGGCACGAGATTCCCTAATCAAGGGAGCCCGATCAGTTCCAAGCTTTTCTCACAGAAGAGAATATGAAAGATGAACTGACAGACGTCCACACGGCTGATATTACATTTAGCGATGAAGATCTACTCCTCGGTACGTGCAAACATAATCGACCGCTCTATGACACCGGGTACTGCCACAACATCAAGATAGGGAAAATCCTTGTTCATAACGGATCCTCCATTAATCTTCTCAATGTGAAAGTGCTAAATGAAATTTGCATGAATGTTTAGCACCTTGCCCGAGACAAAATTACCATCTTTAGGTTCGACTCACAGTCGTCACGAACGCTTGGGTCCATAATACTGACGGTACGCTTCGGGCTGCTCGTCATTGACATCAAATTTCATGTCATTGATGCCAAGACTTTCTATAACGCTTTGCTCGATAGGCCTTGGTTACACGAGTACAACATCATCCCTTCTACACAACATCAGTATATGAAGTACTTTCTGCCAGACTTTGAGGATACTGAAAGGTGCCACAGGCCGGAGAGTAAACAAAAATCCTCAGCCACGATCCCGATCTTTGGGAGCGATACCAAGGAAGACGAAGAAATAGTCTACCAGGGGCAACCCCAAAATGAAAACAATAAGCCTGGACCATCCATCCCGATCCTGGTCTTTGGCAGCGACTCCGAGGACGAAACAAACACAGTGTTCTCCATCCGCCCATAAATCCAGATTCTCGCCGAAGCGGATCAGAGTTTACAAATTACAATGGCTCTGCCTCGACACTACAAGGAACTTGAAGCGCTCGATACATACAGCGTACAAAAATTGCAAACTTTCAACGTACCTCCTAAGTGAAGAGGTGAAAAGGCAATCCTCTTCTACAAATCTACGGAAACCAAAGTAGAAAGAGAAATCTGGTATGCTGCCAATTTTGCACTCAACAGGCTTCAACACATCCGTCTGCCAAGATATTACGCAGATGGATTGAAAGATCTATTAAGGCGCCAAGGCGTACCTCTCGAACAAACTGTTCGACAAGTCCAATTCTATGAAAAGATTTGGGATATTCTCGGGAATCAGCAAAAGAAGCCTAACGGGAAGATGGAGATGTTCGTTCCAGGATATGTTCGGTCCAAGAAGCGGGAGCAAATCTACAGCTACCATGTCATAAACAACTCAAGTGAAGAAGAAAACATTCTTCCAAGTAGTAATGACGTCAAATTGGAACAAAATACCGCTCTAAGAACGTTAAGTCAGTCACTCAGAGAGCGGGTAAACAAGCTACTAACAGAAGCTTCTCAGGCGAGCCGAGACAACCATAGCTGAGAAATGGCCATATATGAAAAAACTAAGGCGCGGCATCTCAGTCAGCAAATAGTGGAAGAAGTAGACCCTGAAGCTCTTCGTCCGCAACTCGCTAGTTGCCCATGCGATAGGGGAAATCCCGAAGCATAGATAAAAAAAAAGAAAAATATGTAAATAACGTTCAAAGACAACCGTTCAATCGAGAAAAGCTGGATTGGAGCCCGTCCTTTATAAAGAATATGGGTCAAGAATATTCATTCCCTTAAGACATGACAAGGAAAATATTCATCCTTGTCATGAAGCACCAAATAATGACGCTTCTGGAGTCTCGGCACCCCAAACAAATAAACGAGGTCCATCATCCGGATTATTGCTCCTATCACCGAGCAATAAGTCACTCTCTTGAAGACTGCTTCACCTTTAAGGATTGGGTGGAAGACTAGTATCAACAAGGCAGGTTCTCTTTATCCGACAGCTGGAAGATAGGCCCTCCACAAAAACACGAGCCAAAAAAGGACCTACACTGTCAGATTAAGATCAACTCAACCGCAAAAAGGGAAGCGTACTCATACCTGCCATATGATAACACTCTCAAAATAGGGAGGGCACAAAAGTATGAATGACCTCTTCACGTGCTTCGCAAATGAAGACGAGGACGAGGTGATCTCAGAGTTTCCACCACCACCAAAAGAGCTGGAAGATGGGACACACACTACGGCGGACAACCTAAGAAAAATTGACTTAGGGACGGAAAATGATCCAAGACCGACGTTCTTCGGTGAGCTACTATCTGAAAAATAGGTAGCCGCGTTAAAGACGTGCTCATGCAGTATAAAGACTGCTTTGCATGGAGCTATTCCGAAATGCCAGATCTAGATCCAAAAGTAGCGGTATATAAACTGGCCATATCGCCAGACATAAAGACAATCAAACAGGCACCAAGAAGGATGCGAATGTCATCCCTACAGCCATCTGATGAAGAAGGGGACCTCGTTCATCTGGGATCAGAAGTGCCAAAACGCACTAGACGAAATCAAGTAATACCTGCAAAATCCGCTGGTATTAGCCGCTCTGGTTAAGGGAAAACCCCTTATCTTATATACAGCAGCCCTTGAAGGTTCTCTAGGTGCGCTATGGGCACAAGAGAACGATCAAGGAAAGGAGAGAGCTCACTATTATCTAAGTCGAATTCTCCTGGGGGCAGAAAGCAACTACTCCCCTATTGAAAAGTATTGCTTGGCGTTGGTCTTTGCGATAACAAAGTTCAAACACTACGCCTTGGCACATGAGGTCCATCTTATATCAAAAGTGGATCCTCTCAAATATCTGATGTCGAAAGCCATACTGATGGGAAGGCTAACTAAATGGGCTCCCTTGCTGATGGAATTCTCAATAAAGTATCGACCCCTCAAAGCGATGAAGGGACAACCCATTGCCAACTTTCCTGCAGAATATCCGATACCAGCTGACTCCCCCTTAAATTCCGAGTTGCTGGATGAGCACACATTCAATGCAATTAAAGAAGAAAAAGAGGAAAATAAGCCTCAGTGGGAGATTTACTTCGATGGAGCAACCTCCATGAAGCAACGAAAGAAAAACACTCATAAAATCAAAGCTGAGTGGGCCTTATCTTCGTGACCTCGCAATGAGAGATATTGCGTTACGCCCTCTCTTTAACGGAGCCAAGGACTAACAACGAAACTAAATACAAAGCTTTGATAGCAGGTCTATCGACATAGGAATCAAAGACCTCCTCATATATGGAGACTCTCAGCTGATCGTTAGCCAAGTAAATGGCGACTATCAGACATGTAAGCCAGAACTGATAAAGTATGGCGAAAAGGTACAGCAACTACTAACACAAATCCCGTCCTATACCTTAGAAAATATACAGCGAGCAGAAAACAACAAAGTGGATGGGTTAGCCAAATTGGCTAAAGAGTTGGCTAACGAGGACCTCGATGACGTGAGGATCATTGTGCAAAGCCGCAAGATCCTCGCGCCAGCAGATATATCTTCGGAAGAATTGAAAGAGTTACCAGAAGGAAAAGAAACAACCGAGCAAGAAGTTCTCCAAATAGAGAGTGGAAAGGGGGTCGAAGACCGGAGAAAAGTCATCATTAACTACTTCAAGTCCCAACGAACTCTCGAAAATGTATCGTCTAGATATCAGCTCATGAAATGGCCTTTGTCTTCCACCTTCGTCAATGATACCTTATATAAGAAATCATTTAACCTCTTATGGCTAAGGTGCCTAGGGCCAAAGAAAGCAAAGTAAGTCGTCCAAGAAATACATGATGGACTTTGCAGCTCCCATCAGGCGGGTTCGAAGATGAAGCTGAAGATAAAAAGAATGGGTTACTATTGGCCTACGATGATTCAGAACTGCCTCGAATATGTGAAACAGTGTCACTCGTGCCAAATTCATGGGGACTTCATATATCAGCACCCAAATCCGCTACACCCGACAGTGGCTAGTTGGCCGTTTGAGATGTGGGGAACCGATATTATTAGCCCCATCGAGCCGGCGTCATCCAAAGGACATCGGTTTATATTGGCAACAACCGATTACTTCTCTAAGTGGGAAGAAGAGGAACCACTAAGGGAGGTGAAGACGGAAAATATCCTTCACTTCTTCAAAACCCATATCATCTATCGATTCAGCACTCCGCGATAAATTATCTCAGATAATGGACCAACTTACAGAAGCCATAAAATCAGCCGCTTCACACAGCAACACATGATCAACTAGAGATACTTCTCAGTCTATAATCATCGAGCCAACGGTCTAGCTGAAGCCTTCAACAAGACCCTGACCAAGATCATAAAAAAGACAGTGTCCAAAAACAAAAATGACTGGCATGAAAGGCTGCATGAAACTCTTTGGACGTACCGAATAACGTTCAAAACCGCCACAAATACAATACCGTATACATTGGTGTTCGGCATGGAAGCAATACTCCCATTGGAAGTAGAACTCCCCGCTCTACGAGTAACGATTCGATACGAGCTGAAAGATGAAGAAAATGCTCATCTTAGGATTGAGGAGCTTAATGCCCTTGACGAAACCCACGTTATAGCACAGCAAAACCTAGAGCCTTATAAGGTAAGGATAACACAATCATATGAAAGATTGACCAGGCCGAGAATATTCCACCAAGGTGAACTTGTGCTGGTTGTCAAAAGACCAATGATTCCCAATGGTGAAAAACGAAGGAAATTCGAGCCTAACTATGAAAGCCCGTATATTATAGAAAAAATCTACCAAGGTGGAGCTTACTTTCTCATAGATATGCATTGCGAAAGGCCATTCCGGCCAATAAACGGTTGATTCCTCAAAAAGTACTATGCTTGAAGAGTCATGACTTAGGTCAATGATAGATGACGACGCTTGTGTCCGCTCGCTATCTTTCTGACTCAGAACTTTGAAAGTATTACCAAAAGATGTTTGTCCCAAACTATGGGAATAGCGTGTTTTCTCTAAACACGGGAATGCTGGACCGAAAAGTCCTTAAACTAAAAACTCGCCCCAAAATACGGCGATAATGGACCGTCATGTCCTTAAACTAACATGTTTAGCTATCTCACATCCTACATGATGCGGTCCTTAAGAAAAGATCGCGGCCTATAGCTAATGGTGCATTACCTTACGAGCCGCCTAAAAATGGTATGTCCACAAGTAAAATTGGCACGGATGAAAACCCGAAAGGGCACCAAGAGTAAAAACAGTAGGAATACCGGCGAACTAGTGAAAACCCGAAAGAGCGTGAATTCATTAAAAAAAATGCACTTGCAAAGTCCTCACGACTTTGTAAGGAGAAAACACCTGCATGAAATCCTTACGATTCACAAAGGAGTAACACGCTTTGGAATACATACGATTCCTAAGAAGAAAATGCAATTACGAATTCCTCGTATGGAGAATATACCTTTTATAAGACCCCCACGGCTTATAAATTTCAAAAGCCTTAAATTACAGGGATCCAAACCTGTTCTTAAGCCACCAAAACCTCGCAAAGCTTTGCTGCCCTATATGTGGTCCAATATAGACTCTTGTATACAATCCACGGGCGTAAATAAATATATTCCCCACAAAATCCCAGCAATGGCGAGAAATATCCCCTTATGGTGAATGACACTTGTAAGTCCCTCGACTTACACGGAGAAAATACTCTTGTAAGATCCTTACAACTTACAAGACAAAACACACTTAGAAATCCTCACGATTCCTAAGGAGAAAACACACCTATGAGATCCTCACGACTCATAGGGAGAAATACCTTTATGAGACCCTTACGGCTTATAAAGTCAAAAAAGCCTTAATCGATAGGATCTTAACCTTGTTTGCTAAGCCACCTTTGTTCAAATCGACAAAGGTAAATGATGATTCTTTCCTGACAATATCCCAGTTGTAGTGATACTGATGCCTAAACAGGTATCAAACTCTAAGTCCTCTCACGGAAAATGATGATTCGCTCCTTGCAACATTCCAGTTGTGGCGATGCTAATGCCAAAATTGGTTTCAGAACCCAAGTCCTCGACTCGCCACAAAATCAGCGAGCAAAAATGCATAAAAATAGCCGAAATGATGGGGCGACTCGCAATAAAAATCAACGAGCAAAAATTATATAGGCATATAAAATAGCCAAAATGATTGGGCACAGCGAAAAATAGCCAAAATGATTGGGCAATCGCGACTTTCGCTATACAAAAGCTGAAAAGATAGAGAATCGCTGAAATAAATAAAAATATATATAATAAAAATTTTAAAAAAATTCTGCCCTGCAAATAGGTTCATACTGACTCTTGTATACAATCCATGAGCACAAATAAAAGAAAAGGAACCATATTTTCGCACCATGTTTCGTCAAAAGAAGAACCAGATCTTGATGGCATATCTACAGCATAGAGATTATTTGGATCTCCTTCTTACTCCAGCAAAGTACAGACGCGACGCTAACAAGGACCCAAGGGTCAAACAAAAGTGGAGTGACGGCATAGTCCTAACTCTAGATCTCGATGGCAACATCTACAGCCTAAAGAGCATCTCAATGTTTCTCCTCATTCTGGCAGGATACAGACGCAACGTTATTAAAAGGACCTAAGGATCAAAGCAAACAATAGAGTAATGGCAAAATCCTACTCCAGGTCTTGACGGTATATATATATCCTAGAAACTACTTCCACGTTCCTCCTTATTTCAGCAGGATGAGAAACACGACGGTCAAATAAATTTGGAGCAATGATATATTCGTAGCTCCAGACCTCGATTTCAATACATACAGTATAGAGATCACATAGATGTTTACCCTACTTTAGCGAAGAATTGGCGTGACATCAAAGCAAAAACGAAGTGACGACATAGTCCATTGGAGATCATCCCATCCCAGAAGGGTGCGGTTATAACTCATTGGGGCTTCAAATTAAGCCTAACCTCAAGTAAAAAGAGCCACGAAAAGTACCAAATGCTTGTTCTTACGACGGTAATACGGATACTCCAACCTAAGAAGATTACTTGAAGACGTCTTGTCCAGCCTCAGAAGGGATCAGAGACACGACAGTCGCAGGGTTACTCGAGCAGCAACCCGAGAGACTGCATATCGAGAAATATATCAGCCAATGCGATGGTACGATGGACTTAAACCTAGTACCACAAACCTAACGGACCCCTGTCATATAAGAATAGGGGTTATTTACATTCAGCGTTAGGATAAATTCACCTGCAAACCCAAGGGGAAATAAACTAAATACTCCAAAATGAGTAAATAAACTTATTTCAGCATGGAGAGAAGGAAAGTACAGATATGAAAGGGAAAGATGATTTTCATTCATACTAAAAAAAAGGAGGAAACTACATACTCTTAGTGGTAAAAAAAGGGGGCCTGCATCATCCAAGTTCTACAATGGCAAGACGCTGAACTCCGAACACGGATTCTCAAATTCAAAAGCAAGTTTGAGCAACGCGTGTTCAGTTTCATCGACCATCTTTTTGTGCATCTTCTCTCGGATGAAAGCATCAGGGCCACCACTAATGTCCTCCATCCTCCGGTATGCTGATACAATCCCATTCTGTTGAAAGACACGGTGCAAGATGGGGATGAGATTATCTCTCCGTTTCTTTCATATCAACCCCATCAGGTATATTGAATGTACCTTATCCTCAGCATCATCAAGCACTTAGAGCGGCATAGTCTCAAGACGTCCGGCCAAAACCTTCCAGATCCACCCAACGATGATCATCAAAAGGGCAGAGTGGCGGAGGAGCAATCGACCATTGTAATCATTGAAGCGATGCATCACCTCATCGCACTGGGCATCAGTGTACTCTTAGCCTTGAAAAAGACCTTGTATGCGAATTTCTTCGTAGGAGACAATCTCCTCGTGTCGTTTAAATGACCAGCCATGGTACGTGAAAAGAAACCAGGTGGTGTGTTAGCAATAAAAAATGCTAAGTCTAAAAAGCTAGTGGGCCCCACAAAATCAAAGTGGCGGCTCATCAATGATGAGACATGTGTCCATTATGAGAATCAAAAAGGATTCACATTAAATGAATAGTTTTCATTAAATGAACAGTGAAGTTAAAACTCTTAATATCTCCGAAAAGCGGGTTCTTTTAAAAAAAACAACAGATTCAAATCTATGAAATGGGTATTAAAACCCTAAAAATCCTAAAAGGAAAATATCCAAGAAGAGTAAAGGGAATAAAATTCCCAAAATTCCTAAGAATCGAACCAGAGCTAAGCTTTGCAAAAAAACAATAATGGAATCGGATGGGATTAAATCCCAGAAATCCCCATGTTAGGAAACTCATGGGTTAATAGTGGAATCAAATTCAAGAAATCCTCAAATGTCATGATTAATGATAGGGTAAAACCCTAAGAAGAGAATCAACGATTCTCAAAGAATGTCCATTGACTCAAATCTAGGATATGGACATCAAGATCCACGATCTACATAAAAAAGTTCTTTTTTGCAAGATCTCCAAGAGATCGGTTCAAGAAAAGAACCGAGCTCTGTCAAATATATTAGTGGATTTAAAATCCAAAGTAAAAAATATCCAAAAGCTTTCTAAGAGCTATGTTCTGTTCATAGTCCTTACCAAAACTTGACCGAGAATTCAAATATTAGTAATATTGAGGTCAGAGATCTAATCTCTAAAACGAGAATTAAATTCTCAAAGAAAGAAAAGATCAAGGAAGAAGATGAAGAAACAGCAGTCATGTCAAGGACCAAAGGCCTTATTTATAGGACATGATGGGATCGGTTCGACCCCCACTCCCCTAGGTGATCCAACGGTGGTAAAGATTAACACTGTTGGACTCACGTGCAAGTCAAGTGAGAGCAACACTAGGGGCATTTGTTCCCTTATAAAAAAAGGGGGGGATAGAAAAAAGAAAAGAATTCCTACAATTTGGGCTTCACGTATTAAACACGTGAGCGATTATATGCAAAGCATATAAGCGCTGGAAAAAATAACTAAAGGCCAAACTAGCCTAAACACGTGAGCGCTTATATGCAAAGTATATAAGCGCTGAAAATATATAACCTAAAGGCCACACTAACCTCACGTGTTAAACACGTGAGCGCTCATATGCAAAACATATAAGCGCTAAATATAAACAAGTTAAAACCCATACCGGGGTTATGTGTTACACACATGAGAACATACTTTTTAGCTTCGCATAGAATTAAATTCTATTTTTGGGAAAATACTTTTCCTGATCTTTCTAAAAAAAATGGAGAAAGATATTCTCTAATAGAGAACCATCAGATCAAAGATCCAATGATGATTAAAAATCATCAAATATAGAATTAAAGTTTATTAGGGGAAAATATCTCCCTGGTCTTTCTAAATGAGAAAAATATTTTCTGTTAAATAGAAAGCTGTTGATCAAAGATCCAATGAGATGGGAAAATATTTTTCTATATCTTTCTAAACAAAGAAAGATGTGCTCTGTTGAACAGAAAACTCTTGGGTTAAAAATCCAGTGGTGATTAAAAATCACCGCATGACAGAATTAAATTCTGTATATGGGAAAATATTTCCCAAATCTTGTTAAAAATAGGAAAATATATTCTGTTAAACATAATTGCACTAGATCAAAGATCCAACGGTGGATAAAATCCCCCAAATAATCTTTGAGACCAATTAAATCAATTGGTATCTCTCAAATGAGAGATTTTCTCAAACTAATTAACAATTTTCCTCCTCTATATAAAGAACCCGAGACTTCAAGTCTCGGAGGAAGAATCGACCCCATAAGTTTTTCATAAGAACTGAGAATGTAATTCTCCTTAAAAAGAAGTAGATCTCATAGCTCTCTCCAACCCTAGGTAAAGAAAGCAGAGATAAACATATCTCCTTTGCCTAGCATAAATAAAAAGGAAAATAAGGGTTTAACCCTTCATAAAAAGAACTTAGTTCTTTCTTTGATCTGAGACCTGAAAAGCAAATCTCCCCATAAATTAAGAATTTAATTATCATCGAGGAGGTTCTATTCTTCAGACTCAAAATTTATGGGAAAGAACTAGATAAAGGGAAAAGATACATTTTCTAAAAATTTAATTCTTCTGAAATTATGGTTGAACCCTGCATAAAGAACTTAGTTCTTATAAAAAAAATAGAAGAATTTAGTTCTCTAATAAAAAAGATCCCAGATCTTCAAAACAGAAATCTTGGTAACCGAGATAATATGTCTAAAAAGAAAAAGAACTTGGCGCCTCACGTGAAACACACGTGAGCGTCAAAGAAAAATTAGTGCTTAGCACTATTATAATACCTCACGTGTTTCCCACGTGAGCGCCCAAAATAAAAGGCTCAAAGCCCCACATGCTTCCTACATGAGCGCCATACAAAGTGCTGAGCACTATATATATATTCGAAATGACTAAGTGCTTAGTATTGATTGGGCAGCACCTATGTCTGAGCGCCTCACATGCTTCCTACGTGAGCGTACAAAAAGAAGGCTCAACGGCTCACGTGCTTCCCACGTGAGCACCATACAAAGTGCTGAGCACTATATATATGTAGTCAAAATAACTAAGTGCTTAGCACCGATTAGGCAACGCCCATGTCTAAGCGTCTCACATGCTTCCTATGTGAGTGCCAGGGCAATAAATAAGTTCTTAGCACTTCCAAAAAAGGGGAGAAAGCCCAAGACCGAGCCCAAATCGGCTAAGTCTCTCTGAGTTGCTTGCAACTGAGCCCAAATGCTCTGTTGTTGGATCTTAACTAAATTTAATGATCCTGAAAATATCTCTAAGTCGATCTTAGTCTCAAATAGGGCTAACGTATCTTTAGTTGAAACAAACTGGGCCTAAATGCTCATATATTTAAGTTGATCTTAATCTAAAACACGGATTAACGACCCTTAATAAAAAAATAAGATATTCTTTGAACTAAAAGAACATACAACCTAAGTTCAGACCCAAATCTAAAATATACGGATTTGGACTAATCCGCGCTCTACGGGTGACAACGTAAAATGGTCTCTGTATACAATCCACAGGCAACCAAAACAAACAAAACACAACGCGATATGAAGTGAACTACTGGAGCAGGAGAAAATGGTTATCGCAATGTATTCAGTCGAAAATATTGCAATCTGTAACACATCAATTTCCTCATTATTATAATCATCTAAGGATAGTTGATATATATATAACACATATTACCGGTTTGTCTAGAGAGTACTAATTAACCGGTGTTATATATATAATCAACATTCTTTAAAGGAAATTGTGTGTTTATTATTTTATGCATGATATTATATATCTCGACAATCTTCAGTGAGATTTTATGCAGAAAATTATTCAGGTCAAAGAACCGGAATCGCAAAATTTGCCGATGAAATGCAGCAAGTCAAAGAAATAAAATCTGGCAGAGATTCAGAAAGGATAATAAGATTCCAGATGTCACATGAAGACCCAAATACCAACACCAGAAGACCCCATGAAAATGATGCAAAGATCTCATCATATGGCCACGGAACCGCGGCCGATCCAGGCCGATCCGCGGCCGACTTGGATCGTCAGCGATCGATACTTCTCCAGAACTTTCTATGTAACCGCCTAGCTTCCTCAAGACGCTTGATAACCACGTGGCTTCTTCTGGAAGGCTCTGCATAACAACCAAGCTTATGAAAGAAGCTTGATTTGGGGGCTATAAAAGGGGATCTAGATCTTAATTTTGGGGGTTGTTCAAAAAGTTGTTACACAATTGAGCCACAATTACAATTCAATTCAAGTTGAGTGACACAATTTGAGATCCAATCCAAATCCAATCAAATCAAGATCCATTGAGAGCAAAATCAAGCGGCAATCGAAGATCCTTTATCGCAACGCCGATCGTCATCGAGAGCAAGAGATTCGCGATCGATCTACGTCTCACAGCGATCGAGCCAAGCAAAGATCGACGACAAATTCCCTTTCAAAGGAGAGATCGAGAGCTAGTCTTGTAAACACAAATTGAGAGGTGTAATTTGAAGGAGATTTAATAAAGTTGATAATTTTAATTCTCGCTTTCTTTACATTCTTGCATTATGAAATTTCTAGTTCTTGATTATTTTATTTTCATGATGCGTGAGTGAAATCTCCGCTTGTAAAGGATCGAGAGAATCGGTAGATCTAATGATGATGAAATCGTAAACTAATCTTAAGTCTTATGAGAATTGTGAACTTTAGGAAAAAGAATCATCAATGACCTAATTTGGAGCGAGATCACGTTCTTGATTATTTCGTTACAAATTAGGGATCAAATGATTGATGATTCTCTTTGCTAGAGGCTATATTTGAATGATGATCAATGAAAAGAGAAGGGATAGTGAAGGAGAAACCCTAGTTTCTTCAATAGATCCCTAATTTTCATTCATCACCATCGTTCTAGCTACAATTCATCACTAGATAAGATTCGTAATTTGTAGTGTTCATCATTGCTAATAACTCGATCGATTCCTAAAAGCTATCCTTCATATTCTTGATAATTCAAATTGATATTGGACACTTTCTTGATTTCTAATTCTTGGATATTTTTCTTGATTTTCTTGAAATGACAACTCAATTAAATCTCGAATTATTTTCTTGAATTTTCTTTTATATTTTCTTTCAATTCATCTAAAGAAAGATCAAACAAATCTTCGCATCTCGGTGGACGATCCGTATTCATTAACAAGCTACATCGACACCGTTATTGATTGCGGTATAAATTCTTTGGTTGTGAATATATTTTTCAAAGCACAATCCATACGATCAATCAAATGGCGCCATTGCTGGGGATCGCGTGCTAATTTGTTTGTTATTGCTATTTGAGTTGAAATATTATTATTCCATCAGAATTTTAAATCAAAATCGCATCAAGTGCTTAACGATTAGTTGTGAATTTTGCAAGAAAATCTGGAATCACTGTAGCGGGGAGAAAATTATTCAGAGCATTTCTTCGGAGACAGAGGAGCACAGGAGCATCAGGACCAAATTTCATGCAAAGAACCGTTCAATACACCGCGGAACCGCGGCGGATTGCATCAATTGGAGGCGGAAGCGCGGCCATCTTGAGGAATTAAGGCTTGAGTTCTCTGTGGTATATTCTTTTCTTTCTTATCTCATCCCTGCTCTTGTCCAATAACCATTTTCGGCAGGATTCTTTGCAAAAACAGCGCCGCTAAAGTAAAAATCTGTTGCGTGTTTTGATATTGGTTGTTTGCGCATATTTTAATACGGAAAATTAAGGGGCAAAGACCAAATTCAGATTAGGTGGTGATTTCATTACCCCTCCTAAGCCCCAAAAATATCACAAAACTAGCATCCGCATCACCCTCATTATCTAAAAAGATATCTAGACAAGACTCTAAGGACCGTCGCGCTCAATTATGACAGAAGAAGGTCGTGGGTAATCTATTGCTTATCCGCGTTTCTTTTGTGGTGTCTAAGGCAAGTGTGTTTAAAGCAAGTGGTTACTAAATTAGGCTCACTAGTTACGTAGTGGAGAATCTCTCACTTACCTGGCACTTACCTGGCACTTACCTGGCCACAGAAGGGATAAAGAGGCAGTAGAGGATTTATACTGCAATTTTTCTTCTGGAAGTCTAGGAGCAGTCTAGTAACTTGACCTAGGTGACCATTAGATCTAGGGTTTCTTGTGCATTGTTGTGTGATTTTTCAAAATCCGTCTTTTTCAAAACAAACACCAAACCAAATTTTCTCTAATTATCATAATACTGCCACTTATGCTAAACCGTTTAGTGCATGCTCGGCTGGACATGGGATTCTAGTGCCCGTCTTGCCCGCGTTTCTCCTATCGATTCCGAAGTCGGTAATTCTACATTTTCTTTTTCCTCACCACAAACCACATCCACTTTGATGGACGGGTCTCCATCGAACTTTCATAACACCACTTTTCCACCGCTCGCAGGTGCGCAAAATCTACCGCGTATGTCTCTCCAAGAGAGATGCTGCCCAATACGTGGTCCTTTTTCTACTTGTCTTTCCATTCCACCAGCCAATGGGGACAATTTCGAAATCAAACCTCAATACATCAATCTTTTACCCAAATTTCACGGTCTCGAGTCTGAAGACGCATACGTTTTTATTACCAAATTTGAAAACGTATGCGCTATGATGGGTACTTCACTGCTTTCTATGGATGCTTTGCGTTTGCGTTTTCTCCCGTTCACTTTGTATGATTTAGCCGAGAAGTGCCTTTATAACACAGCTGCACATTCTATTTCAAACTGGGATGAATTTGTCATAGCTTTCCTTAAGAATTTCTATCCTAATCATAAGACTGCTCGAGTCCATAGCGAAATAAATCAATTTACCCAGCTTCCCAATGAACAATTTTCGAAGTTTTTTGAACGCTTCAAGGATCTGTTAGTTCAATGTCCTCATCACGGAATCCATCGATGGGATCTGTGCAAAATCATATATGAGGGCATTAATCCTACAACAAAACAGGTGCTTGAATCCATGTGCCAAGGCAACTCCATGTCTAAAGACGATGGTGAATCTTGGAAATTTTTAGAAGATTTCGTTGAAAAAACTTTACAATGGGAGAGTGTAAGTCAATCATCATCTAGGGGTGGTATCCATCAACTGGATGTTTCCAGAGGAGTCAAAGCTGAAATGGTCGCAATGCAAAAGAAGTTTAAAGCTATGGAACACAAATTTTTATTAGCCTCCCTAAATCAAATGACACTCCCCAAAACTGTCTGTGGATTCTGTTCTGATCAATCACATCTGACGGAAGAATGTCCATTGAATTCTCTGTTTCAAAGTCAAGAGCATACTAATGCTGCTTTTCAGCAAAGACCTAGAAATGATCCTTATTCTTCCACTTATAATCAGGGTTGGAGGAATCACCCTAATTTTTCTTGGAACCAACACCAAACTCAAAACACGGTTCCAAACCAAAACAACTTTCAAAGGGTCTCTCCACAACAACAGCAACCACTACAACTGACTCAGCACCCCTATCAATCACAAAACTTTCAAAATCCGGTCAACACTTCTGCACCGTATAATTCTTTACAATTGACCGGTACTGATAATTCCTCTTCACTCGAACAAATCATGAATTTGATTCTGAAAAATTTCATGCAAGTTTCAGCTGAGATAAAGTCTTCTGTCGATAATATTAAGAAATATACTGCCTCCCAAGATGAAAGTATTAAATCGATGGAAGCACAAATTGCACGATTGAATGCCGAAATGAGTGCTAGAGAGAAAGGGAAACTTTCGTCTCAACCCCTACCGAATCCTGGACATTCACAACACTACAATGTAAATGCATTACAACGTTGAGATCCGAAAGAGTGCTGAATATTCAAGTCGGTGAAGAGATTGATAATCATGATGAATTAATCAATAACACTCCAACTTTCACTTCCACATTTCCTTCCACTTCTACTTCCACTTCTAACCCTAGTTCGTCTACCCCACCATCTTCTTGCGAGCCTATTATTCATTTTCCTCAAGACTCGAACCCTCAGTCCACTTCTTCTAGTCCACCAAAGACGATCCCCACTCCTATTCTGGGATCCGTTCCACATACACCACCACCTTCTCCAATGTTGGATCCAGCTATTTTTGCTAAAGCTTCTTATCCAAATAGGTTAAGGGGAAACAAACCGAGTCCATATATGGAGAAGATTATGGAAATGTTTAAACAGGTTAAAATCAATATCCCTCTCCTAGATGCTATTCAACAAGTTCCGCCTTATGCGAAGATTCTTAAGGACTTATGCACTAGGAAGAGCAAGACTCAAGTGCCCAAAAAGGTATTCATGACAAATAATGTTAGCACTGCTTTTACCCCACAATTACCAAAGAAACGTAAGGATCCTGGCTGTCCTACAATCTCGATTTCTATTAGGGGTAAAAACATTAACCATGCTTTATTTTACCTTGGCGCAAGTGTTAACCTACTTCCATATTCTGTTTATGAGCAGTTAGGGATTGGATAGTTGAAACCAGCTCATTGCACTTTCCAAATGGCAGACCGATCAATCACCAAACCTAGGGGTGAACTAGAGGATGTGTTGATTAAAGTCGGGGAATTTATATACCCTGTGGACTTTATTGTTCTTGATACACAACCTGTAGTGAACCCACGGAATAAAATTCCAGTGATTCTTGGTCGACCTTTCCTAGTCACTTCCAATGCTGTCATTAATTGTCGAAATGGCTCTATGACCCTATCCTTCAGGAAGATGTCAATTGAGCTGTACATTTATAAGATTGGAAGTCAGCCGTCTGAACCCTCTGCTCATATTCTTGATGTCTGTTCTGTCTACGAGATAGCTTCCAAAAGCTGCAAGGTTGATGAACTTTGCTTTGATGATCTCGAAGACATTAGCACATCAATGTTTGATCTTGCACACAATAGTAAGGACACTTTTGACGAGTCCACTCATGAGTCTGAAACTTTTGACTCATCACTTTCCGTGTTTATATCCTTTGCAGGCTACGAGCTTCTTCGTGAATCTGAATGTCATTCTCTTATCCCACCTTCTATTGTTTCTCCACCAACATTAAATCTCAAATTGCTACCGTCTCATCTTAAATATGCATATTTATGTGAGAATGAGTCTTTACCCGTGATCATATCAGCTTCTCTTGCCTTAGAGCAAGAGAACGCTCTTTTGATGGTATTGAGATCTAATAGGCAAACTTTTGGTTGGACAATGGCTGACATCAAAAGGATTAGCCCTTGATTGTTAACATCATATACATCTGATGGATAAAGTCAAGCCAACCCGATAACCACAAAGACGGTTGAATCCCTTCATGAAGGAGGCGGTAAAGAAAGAAATCATCAAATGCCTTGACAGTGGTATTATTTACCCAATCTCTAATAGCCAATGGGTAAGTCCAATTCATGTAGTCCCTAAGAAATCTGGTATCACGGTCATAACAAATGAAGCAAATGAGTTAATCCAGACACGCGCTCAAACTGGGTGGCGTGTATTTATTGATTATAGAAAATCAATGCCGCCACGAGGAAAGACCACTTTTCTCTACCTTCATTGACCAGATGTTAGAACGTTTAGCTGGACGTGAATATTATTGTTTCATGGACGGATACTCTGGCTATAACCAGGTCCCTATTGCCAAAAAGGATTAAGACAAAACCATATTTACTTGTCCTTTTGGTACTTTTGCTTATAGATGTATGCCATTTGGGTTATGCAATGCTCCTGCTACATTTCAGCGGTGTATGATGGGGATATTCTCGGATATGGTCGAGAATTTTCTGGAGATTTTCATGGACGATTTCTCGATATTCGGAGATTCTTTTGATGACTGCTTATCTCATCTTGATGCAGTTCTTGCTCGTTGTAAAGATAAGAACTTAACCTTGAATTGGGAAAAATGCCATTTCATGGTTCAAGAGGAAATTGTGCTTGGACATGTCATTTCACGGAAAGGCATTGAGGTTGACAGAGCTAAAATAGATGTCATTCATAACCTTCCTCGTCCCAAATGCGTCAAAGATATACGATCTTTTCTTAGCCATGCAGGCTTTTACAGGAGATTCATTAAGGATTTTAGCAAAATTGCTAGACTCTTAACTCTTCTCTTGGCCAAGGACACAACCTTTCACTTTGACTCGGATTGTAAGGTTGCATTTGACTCACTTAAGAATTCCCTCACTACAGCCCCGTTCTATCATCTCTTGATTGGAACCACCCGTTTGAGCTAATGTGTGATGCATCAGATTTCGCTGTTGGTGCAGTCTTAAGACATCATATTGATAAGATGCCACATGTGATTTATTATGCAAGTAAGACCCTGAATGATACTCAAATTAATTATACAACCACCGAAAAAGAACTTTTGGCAGTTGTATTTGCATTAGAAAAATTCAGGCCTTACTTGATTGGCTCACCAATTGTTGTGTACACTAACCTCTCCACCTTAAAATATCTTTTAGCGAAGAAGGATGCTAAAGGTAGGTTAATACGTTGGATCCTTCTATTACAAGAATTTGATCTCGTCATTCGAGGTAAGAAAGGATGTGAAAATGTAGTAGCCGACCATCTTTCACGCATCTCTTCTTCACCTGTGACCCTGCCAATTAATGACTCTTTTCCAGACGAACAACTCTTGAATGTATCCACCGAACCTTGGTTCAGGGATATTGTGAATTATCTTGCAATAGGACTTATTCCCCGCGAATGGTCGAAACAAGACCAATATCGATTTCTATCCCAAGTAAAACACTTTTACTGGGATGAACCCTATTTGTTTAAGTATTGTCCTGACCAGATCATTCGCAGATGTATCCCCAATGATGAATTCAAGAGCGTTCTATCTTTCTGTCATGGTCAGGCATGTGGAGGTCACTTTGGTTCTCGAAAGACAGCGGAGAAGGTTTTGCAATGCGGTTTTTACTGGCCGACATTATTCAAAGATGCATTTGATCATTGCAAAATCCATCCACAGTGTCAACACACGGGTAGGATTTCTCGGAGAAATGAGATGCCACTTCAACCGATCTTGGTGGTTGAAATTTTCGACGTTTGGGGTATGGATTTTATGGGTCCTTTTCCCAACTCTTTTGGGAATTTGTACATATTGCTTGCGGTTGATTACGTCTTGAAATGGGTGGAATATATTCCTTATCGCACTAATGACAACAAGGTTGTCATTAAGTTCCTTAAAGAAAATATCTTTTCGTGATTTGGACACTCTCACGCTATCATTAGTGATAACGGGACGCATTTCTGTAATTGGTCTTTCGAGACTTTGATGCGGAAATATGCAATCAACCACAAACTTTCGATACCCTATCATCCCCAAACGAGCGGGCAAGCTGAGATTTCCAACAGGCAGATCAAACAAATATTGGAGAAAACAGTTTCTGAAAACCAAAAAGATTGGTCAACCAAATTGACGGATGCTTTTTAGGCATTCTGTACTGCATATAAAACTAATCTAGGTATGTCTCCTTATCGTCTAGTGTTTGATAAGGCTTGCCACCTTTCGGTCGAGATTGAGCATAAAGCAATGTAGGCCATTAAAGAACTGAACTTTGACTTAAATCAAGCCTGCAACTTTCGGAAGCTGCAATTAAACGAACTAAGCGAACTCCGCGATGAAGCTTACGATAATGCTGTGATAGTAAAGAATCGGACTAAGATATTTCACGATAAAAATATTTTGAGAAAAACTTTTACAACAAGTCAACAAGTCTTTCTTTACAATTCATGTCTCCATCTTCATGCAGGTAAGCTATGATCTCGTTGGAAAGGACCATTTGTTGTGCGGTATGTATACCCGCACAGGGCAGTTGAGGTTGAAAATATTAAAAACGGTTCAATTTTCAAGGTAAATGGGCATAGACTTAAACAGTATTTTTCCACTGACCCCTCGGAGGAGCTCCTGTTTTTACAGGAGCAGCTTTATAATGACTGATTTTCCTCCACCTCACCTCTATGTCTTGGTAATATTGTCTCATCTTTTAGAATGGAGGTGAGTCAACTTATACATACATAAATATATATATATATATATATATATATAATATAAAAAAATAAGAAAAATATAAATAAAAAAATTGTACATAAATAAAGAATAAGTTTGGGGGAGATTTTCAAGTTCACTTATTCTTGTCCCAGTTAATAAATTTTTCCTCCCAAGTTTACAGGTTTCTGAGATTTAACGGATAGCAACAGTGAGGACACTGTTGTAAACAAATTTGGGAAAGGTTTGTGCTTATTTACGCATCACTTTGCATCATACTTTGCATAAGCACAAAACATATAAAAAAAATATGTACATAAATAAGATAATAAAAGATTAGAAAGTGAAAAATTACATCTAAAAGATTGGAAAAATTTAAGAAAACCAAGAAAGTTAGAAGTTTTCTTAAACGGAACTTGTAATAAGTAGTTATGAGTCGTTGTCCCAAGGGTTAGTAAGATGAAAGAATTCACTAATCTGAGAATAAAAATAAGTCTGAAAAATAGTTCTTATTCTGGAAGCCAAACATTTGAATGTTGATACCCTACTATATGCACTTACACACGTCTTGAAACTCGAGATAGTAGAGGATACCTTGAAATGCTCTTGTCTAAAAGCCAAAGTATGAAGAAAATAATAAATGAAGTATAAAAGATAAAATGGTGAAGAAAAGTGAACACTGGTTTTGTAATCACCAAGGCAGGATAAAAAAAGTATAGCGAGGGTACTTCATCACCTAGTGCCTTAAACCAACTGGTTTGGAAGTCGCTGCTAAGCCTTAGGTGTTGCAAGATGAGGAAATTGCTACTTACGCCTAATCATGCAAGCACATGAGTAATCGGTCGGTTAGTACCTCAAAAAGAATTAATGGTCGCATGAAGAATGTGTGAGCAAATCCATCTAAATATTCACTGATTAAAAAGTACTGAGGTAGATAGACAAGAGTATGATAGCTTGAATTGAATTCTCCGAGTGTAGGGATTTCCTTTACACATACATAGGGGTATATGATCAGTGTTTGGATGAAATTAGGAATGAAAAATAAAGACGATATTTTATTGAGGGATGATGTGATTTCTAACATTTTTTCATGACTATTAAGATAGGGCTCATGACAACCGAAAATCTAGTGTAGTTGAAAACTCTAATTTTCAAAGTCTTTCTTTTACAATTCTTATCTTTATATGTAACTTTCACAGTCTTCCTTTTATTATAGGATTTTGTGGGTGCAATCTGCTGAAAACCCTCAGGAAACAAGACCCCTCCTACTAGGGACACCTAGAGGTTTAAAGGTTTGTTGCACGTGCTCAGTGCAATCGTGTTGTCTACGAAAGTGTGCTAGTTAGTTTTTTCTTTTTTCTTATATTTTCTCCTTCTCTTGAATAAAAGAAGTTTGGTCGAGACGATCAAAATCAAGTTTGGGGGAATTTGTTCAGTCGAAAATATTGCAATCTGTAACACATCAATTTCCTCATTATTATAATCATTTAAAGATAGTTGATATAAATATAACACATATTACCAGTTTGTCTAGAAAGTACGAATTAACCAGTATTATATATATAATCAACATTCTTTAAAAGAAATTGTGTGTTTATTATTTCATGCATGATATTATATATCTCGACAATCTTCAGTGAGATTTTGTGCAGAAAATTATTCAGGTCAAAGAACCGGAATCGCAAAATTTGCCTATAAAATGCAGCAAGTCAAAGAAATAAAATCTGGCAGTTATTCAGAAAGGATAATAAGATTCCAGATGTTATATGAAGACCTAAATACCAACACCAGAAGACCCCATGAAAATGATGCAAAGATCTCATCATATGGCCGCGGAACCGCGGCCGATCCAGGACGATCCGCCGCGGATCCGCGGCCGACTTAGATCGTCAGTGATCGATACTTCTCCAGAACTTTCTATGTAACTACCTAGCTTCCTCAAGACGCTTGAAAACCACGTGGCTTCTTCTGGAAGGCTCTGCATAACAACCAAGCTTATGAAAGAAGCTTGATTTGGGGGCTATAAAAGGGGATCTAGATCTTAATTTTGGGAGTTGTTCAAAAAGTTGTTACACAATTGAGCCACAATAACAATTCAATTCAAGTTGAGTGACACAACTTGAGATCCAATCCAAATCCAATCAAATCAAGATCCATTGAGAGCAAAATCAAGCGATAATCGAAGATCCTTTATCGCAACTCCGATCGTCATCAAGAGTAAGAGATCCGCGATCGATCCACGTCTCACGGCGATCGAGCCAAGCAAAGATCGTCGACAAATTCCCTTTCAAAAAAGCGATCGAGAGCTAGTCTTGTAAACTCGAATTGAGAGGTGTAATTTGAAGGAGATTTAATAAAGGTGATAATTGTAATTCTTGCTTTTTTTATATTCTTGCATTATGAAATTTCTAGGTCTTGAATCTTTTATTTTCATGATGCGTGAGCGAAATCTCCGCTTGTAAAGGATCGAGAGAATCGGTAGATCTAATGATGATGAAATCCTAAACTAATCTTAAGTCTTATGAAGATTGTGAACTTTATGAAAAAGAATCATCGACTTAATTTAGAGCGAGATCACGTTCTTAATTATTTCGTTGTAAATTAGGGATCAAATGATTGATGATTCTCTTTGCTAGAGGCTAGATTTGAATGATGATCAATGAAACGATAAGGGATAGTGAAGGAGAAACCCTAGTTTCTTCAATTTCTCCTTCACTATCCCTAATCTTCATTCATCACCATCATTCTAACTACAATTCATCAATAGATAAGATTCGTAATTTGTAGTATTCATCATTGCTACTAACTCGATCGATTCCTACAAGCTATCCTTCATATTCTTGATAATTCAAATTGATATTGGACACTTTCTTGATTTCTAATTCTTGGATATTTTTCTTGATTTTCTTGAAATGACAACTCAATTAAATCTCGAATTACTTTCTTGAATTTTCTTTTATATTTTCTTTCAATTCATCTAAAGCAAGATCAAACAAATCCTCGCATCTCAGTGGACGATCCGTATTCATTAACAAGCTACATCGACACCGTTATTGATTGCGGTATAAATTCTTTGGTTGTGAATATATTTTTCAAAGCACAATCCATACGATCAATCACAATGCAATAACGTAATTAACTGCAGGGGCTTACGCCTACAGGTAAGGGCGTCCCCACAATAAAAAAACCCCTCATAAACTAGGGGAATCTGGTAAAGTCTGCTACAATGGTTGCATCTATCCAAACCTCCGATATATGGTGTCATAAATCAACTTGGTATCTTCGGAGAGATTGATTGATATGTCCAAATAGTATATGCCCTCAAATTCAGGCTAGACGTCCTTCGTTTCTCGGTCCAGTCTTCGGCGGTAAACACCTACATAAAGAACTTAGTTTTTTCTCTAGATCGGAGATCCACAAGTCAAATCTTCCATAAGTAGAGAATTTAATTCTTATTGGCAAGAATTTGCTCTTCAGACTCATGATCTAGGGGAAAAGTAGATATGAAAAAAGAAACATGAAGAAAAGAAATGGAGCTTATATCCCAGGAATTTAATTTCTCTAAAAACAGGGTTTAACCCTATATAGAAAACTTAGTTCTTATAAAAAAGGGAACATAAGAACTTAGTTCTCAAAAACCCGATCCCAGATCTTCAAAACAGAGATCTTGTTGATCGTCAATGGTCAAAACATCATTAACGGAAGTTTAACTTCTTTCAAAAAAATAAACAGAGATTAAATCTCCAAGGGCTTAGTGCTTCACGTGAAACACACGTAAGCACTTAAAAACTCAGCACCTCACATGAAACACACATGAGTGCCCATAAATGGGAACTTAGCATCTCACGTGACACACACGTGAGCACTTAAAAACTCAGCGCCTCATGTGAAATACACATGAGCACCCATAAATGAAAGCTCAGCGCCACACCTGAAACACATGTGAGTGCTAAGAAACTCAGCTCCTTACGTGCCAACACATGAGCGGGAAAAAGGAGCAGCGCATTACGTGATACCACGCTGACCAAAAGTTCTTAGCACTATATATATATTCAAAAGGCTAAATTCTTAGCATTGCCAAATGATGGGAAAAAAACCCAAGACTGAGCCCAAAATTGGCTAAGTCTCTGAAATTTGTTTGCAACCAAGCCCATATGCTCTGTTGATGGATCTTAACAAAATTGAATGATCCTTAAATATATTCTAAGTTGATCTTAGTCTCATACAAGACTAACGTATCCTTAGTTAAAATAAATTGAGCCCATATGCTCATATATTTAAATCGATCTTAATCTAAAATCGGCTTAACGGTCCTTAAATTAAATAAAATATTCTTTGAACTGACGGAACATACAACCTAAGTTCAAACCTAAATCCAATATATACGGATTTAGACTAATTTGCGCCCTACGGGCAACGACATAAACCAATCTTCGTATACAATCCACGGGCAACCATAATAAACGAAATATTATACAACACAAAGTGAAATACCGGAGCAAGAGAAAGTTGTTATCGCAACGCGATAACATAATTAACTGTAGGGGATTGCGCCTGCAGGGAAAAGCGTCCACACAATCAAAAATCCCTTACAAATGAAGGGGGATCTGATGAAGTCTGCTGCATCGGTCGCATCTATCCAAACCTCCAATATATGGTGCCATAAATCAAGTTTGTATCTTCGAAGAGGTGGATGGATATGTTCTAAATAGCATCTGCTCCCAAATTCAGGCTACACGTCTCTACGTCTCAGTCCAGTCTTCGGCGGTAAACAGTGGATACACACATGACCTGACGGTCACTCTGCATCCATTATGCTTGGCAGGTACCAGATTCTGGCACACGCGGACGCCGATCATCTGCAATGATGTTATTCAGATGCACATGCCAGACTGTGTCCTTCGTCAGTTTGGCTTTAGCCGGTGGAGCGGACACAACGTCAAGGTAGAGTGCTAGTTAGGGATGCTTGGATCATAGAGTATCAAATTTGGGTGGGTCAATGGTATGGTCGGATACACCATATAGGCGATGAGATACAGCCAGGTATACTAATAGACCAGTACCTTGCCTGGTATTGGATGATTACCCACAGATTCGTCATCACAGCCACCCCTCCGCCCACCTCATATACGCCTCGAGAACCAATAGAGAGAGATTTGATAGCTTTATATAAAACCTTTTAAAACAATAATCTTAATTTTATGAAATTTATTATCTTATTTACCATCAATATAGGTCCAAACCATTTACGCATTAGAGGATATAGTTGATGAGGGGATTAGTGGCACCAGGGACTCAGCGAGCTGCTTTACGAACATCAAGTCCCTCATCAGTGATGATGAGGCACAGATTCACAAGTCCACCGTGTGAGTCCCTAGTGCCCTCGCTGCGAAAGCCACGGCTGGTGCGGAAGCAGAAAACGAAAATTAATGAAGGGGAAACTAGAGACTATAACCTAGCGATCGATCCAAAACACCGAAACTAGAAACCAAGCATGCAAATGGTTAGGGATACTACCTTCGACGCATGTCCATGCAATCGTGGAAGACCCCTCTAAGCTCCATGTATGCCGTCCGAATCGTGCTTAAATAGCTACCACCCTTGCCGAAGATGATCCACCCAAGGGAACTGATCCAAGCTCCGGCTTCACCAAGTGAAGCAACCGACGCTCCAAGCTCGAAACAAATGGAGAGTGGGGATGTATGAATATTTCACTATCGTTTTCTCTCTATTCTAGTGCTCAAGAGAGCATGTGAAGAAGAAGGAGGAGGCGAAGAAACTTAGCCATGAAAAAATAGCTAAGTCTTGAAGTGAAGAAAAAACCAAGGTAGAAAAGAATATGGCTCATTTTCTTTTAGTAACCATGAAAGAATGGTAACCACAAATGATTTTGCAATATTTAAAACCAAGGCCATACCTCTCTACCATACTTTTTTACACCTCATCCTCCACCTCATTTTTGATTTTATATAAAAGAAAACTCAACAAATGAAGTGTCCATCTTCTAAAACAAATTCCATAAAAATACGGAATACAACCCGGTATACATATCATAATACATATATGCATATTCGTTCAAAAATACGAATAGCCAAGAAAGAGAAAATAAATAGTGAACAATAATACTAGATTATATATATTAATATATATATATATATATATATATAAATTATTAAATCAAAACTTGATTTAATAATCCGTCTTAATCCTAAATAGCTAGTATTATAAACCATCCGATTAAAATCTGTGTAACCTGTACACGTATTTAATCGGACACTCTGTATGTACCAACATACGTCATCTACATCATATCGCCTAAACTGGGAAAACCCTCTGTGTGGGACTCTAAAGACTTGACAACACGCTGGCAGTGATTTACTGGATAAATCCAAAAACCACAAGCGCGTCAGCGGCACTAGCTATACGTAACGGCTACTCAGGTATCTTTCGAAAGGGAAGTCGACAATCAAGTCCGTCTGTACCCTACTGAGCCTGAATGTGACAATCTCCGTACAGCCCGGTCTTTTCGTCTGAGAGTATCGCATAACGGGTCTAGGGGGTGGATAACGTCAGACCTCTACTAACCCGATAAGTCATGTCGGAGTCAAGTTCATCACCAATTGAGAAACTACTGAACTCATATCAATAAATCTTATCCACCGTGGCCACGGATTTAAGGTGATAGCCAACTGAATATAGCACGACATCGACACCTAATAACAGGAGAGACGAATTCCCGACAATCGCTCACTGCCTCCATGTAGCTAGAGACTGTACCTAACTAAAACCTGTTTGCACGACTCTTTTGAGCCGTGGTAGGGTAGTAATCAAAGTACAGTGGAAACTCATATGAGACAAATGACGATCTCAGGTAAAAATACTAACATGTACTCATGCAACTAAAGAACTTTGTTCTCCGCCGAAAGACGCGACCGGGATGTTGGGACGCCCGGCCTGAATTTCGAGGGCAGATGCTATTTGGTTTTATCCGTCCACCTCTCCGAAGATGCTAAGTTGATTTATGGCACCATATATCAAAAGTTTAAACGGATGCGGCCGATGTAGCAGACTTCGTCAGATTCCCCCTCATTTGAGGGGGTTTTGATTGTGGGGACGCTCTTCCCTGCAGGCGCAAGCCCCTGCAGTTAATTACGCTACCGCATCGCGGTAACCACTTTCTCCTTCTCCATATGGTCACTTCGTGTCGTGTGTGTTTGTTTTGTTTTTGGTTGCCCGTAGATTGTATACGGAGACTAATTTATGATGTCTCCCGTAGGGCGTGGATTAGTCCAAATCCATATTTTCTTAGATTTGGATTTGGGGTTGGGTTTAAGGATGCGTTAGTCTCATTTGAGACTAAGATCAACTTAAACGTTTGTTAAGGATACGTTAATCTAATTTTAGACTAAGATCTACTTAACGGGATCATTTAGATCCAACAAAAGAGCATTTGGGCTCTATTGTTTAGTTTAAGAACATTACGGTCCATAGTTAGTTTAAGGACATTACGGTCCATTGTTAGTTTAAGGACATCTCGGTCCAGTTTAGAGACATTATAGTTTGTAAAGTTTAAGGACATCATAGTCCATGAGTTTAAGGACCCCACAGTCCGTAAAGTTTAAGGACATCATAGTCCATGAGTTTAAAGACCCCACAGTCCGTGGAATGTCTGGTTGTCGGGACCTGTCACCTCTCTGAATACGTTGAAGGATTACAACGACAAATATCAGAGGAGTGAAGAGATGTACCCTTGAACCAATATTGACTGAAAGGCTCTGGGTTTTACTTTGAATTTCATATGAGATGACCAATTTTGGAAGACAAAAGTGTGTTTGAGGTTTAGTCAAAAGGGGGTACTGCCTCTGGAAGACTTAGCTAATTTGAGCTAAGATTGGTTCGAATGTAGTGTTAAACACTAGAGTACACTCGTCTATCACGTGCTCCCACGTGATGAGCTTAAAATAGTGTTAAACACTAAGGGTGAAGCACACAAAATAGTGTTAAACAATAAAAAAAGAAGCGCTCACGTGGGATCATGTGAGGCGCTTGAGTGTTTGGCCCAAACTTCCTTTATTTTATTCTCAGAATATGCAAATAAGTGTTGAACACTTTATCTTCATGGCCATCACGTGTGGGCACGTGATGGGTACCCATGAACTGGATATTAAAAGGATTTGTTAGGGGTCACGTGGGGACACGTGAGGGCGCCCATGCATTGGGTATTAATCATTCAGTTTTTTCCATCTTCTCTTTTTTAGAGAAGTGTTTGCCATGGGTCACATTGGAACACGTGAGGCACCCCAAAATCGATTCTGCCCTTTTATTTTGAGAAGTCTGTTCAAGAGTCACGTGGGAGCACGTGACCTAATTTTATTCGTTCTCTTTTGGTCAATTTAAGGAGGGTCACGTGTAGCCACGTGATCATGTTGGGTATTTGATCTTTTTACGTGCATGGAGAGATGAATCCCTCGTAGAATTAAATTCTCTTATAGGGTTAAACCCTAATTTTATTTAAAGGAATTAAATTTCTATATGTTCGAAAGAATTAAATTCTTTAAATTCAATTCTCCCTCTAAGTTTTAAATCTGCATGGCAGAATCTCCCCGATGAGAATTAAATTCTCAACTTATGCGGAGATCTGCTTCTGCTGATCTATAACCATGAAGAAGAACTAAGTTCTTAAATTAAGAGTTAAACCCTATCTTTGTTGGAGGAATTAAATTACTATATGCTTTATAGGAGAATAAAATTCTCTGAACTTAGGTCCTCCCTTAGGTTTTAGATCCGCATGGCAAAATCCCCCCGATGAGAATTAAATTCTCAACTTATGGGGAGATCTGCTTCTGCAGATCTTCAACCAAAGGAAGAACTAAGTTCTTATTCAGAAGAGTTAAACTCTTAGTTTGAGAATTAAATTCTCTTTTTGTTTTTATGGAATCTTATAGAATGATTTCTTTTTCTCTCTTACCTAGTTTCTTTTCTGAAGAGATCTTCTTTTCTCTCTGGAAAATTAAATTCTCTTTTCTTTTTTTTTGTATTCTCTCTCTGTTGTTGTCTCTCTTCTTCTTTTTTCTTCTTTTCTTGGCTCCTATTTATAGGAGAAAGAAAAAAAATCAGTTTGTTTAGTCAATATTTCATTGAAAGATTTTGATTGATTTTATAACCAACATGATCTTTTAGTTCACTCGGTGAATTTTATTCACCATTGGATTTTTTAATCCCCAAAAGATATTTTGTTTTTTGTTCCTGGCAAATTTTAGGAAAATATTTCCTTGTATAGAATCTTTCTATAAATTGGTGATTTTTTAATCACCATTAGATTTTTAATTCAACAGTGTTTCCTTTACAGAGTGCAATCTTTTTATTTGAAAGATCTAGGGAAATATTAAGGTTTTTGATTTTCCTTAATTAGAATTTAATTCTATTAGTTCAGAAGGTTTAAGAGCCTATCACGTATTGGCACATGACCCCACTGATTGACTATTTAATTAGAATTTAATTCTATTAGTTCAGAGATCTTAAGAACCCATCACGTGTGGGCACGTGTTGCTCCATTTAGGGTTTTCTTTCCATTAACTTAGAGAGTTTTAAGACCCTATCATATGGTGGCATGTGACCCACAGATTAAGCATTTAACCAGAATTTAATTCTATTATTTTAAAGAACTCGGGAACTCATCACGTGTCGACACGTGACCCCTGGTCACGTGTGGGCACGTGATGCCCCATTGGGGTTTTTTCTTGATATTTTATTATACCTTTTAATTCATTTCAGTGGGTTTAAAGTCCCTTCACGTGTGGGCACGTGACCCCTTTTGATCAGAATTTAATTCTTATTATTTCAGAGTCCTCGGGAAACCATCACGTGTCGGCATGTGACCCCCGATCGCGTGTGGGCACGTGATGCCCCACTTTTTTCTTGTATTTTATGAGGGAACAAATGCCCCCAGAGCGTTGTTCTCACGTGTTTGCACGTAAGTGCAACACTGTCATCTTTGTGGCCGTTGGATTTGCCTAGGGAAGGAGGCAGATGAACCGTTTCCCATCACATCCTATAAATGCAAGGGTCTCCTCAGAAGCGCCTCCACTCTTTCACTTCTTCCTTGTTCATTTTCCATTTAGAATTTAATTCTCTTCCTCAGAGCTCAGTTCTCTGTTCCAAAAATTTCAGAGTTATAACTCTGTCCAAGAAAGAATCTTTTCTTCAGGTAATGGTTTTGAACGACCGAAGAACTTTTATATAAAAAAAATTTTTAAAAAAACTCTTTGGATTTTAAATCCACACCAAGGGTTTTTCCCTTCAAAGAACTCATCTTTTCGATCTTTAGGTAGTAAACTCCAAATATTGGGCATTTTCTGATTTCGGGGGTTTAATGATTGTATATGTTTCCTTTTGGAATTTAATTCCATTTTAAAGAGCTTAGCTCTGAAAATTTTTCTGGGAATTTAATTTCTCTGTTCAAAAGGAATTTAATTCCTCTAGAGAACTTAGTTCTTAAAAGAAGACTTCTTGGGATTTTTCATCCTGAGTTGTTCTTGCAAAAATAGTTTAGGAGAGATCCTTCTCGATTTGCACAGAGTTTCTGCAATGGGTTTTCTTCTTGGGGGAATGTGTAAAGTTGTTTGAATTTATTGAGAATCTTCCTTTTGTTCTCATGATGATTGCTCGGCCTCGTTATTAGTGAGCCGCCATATTGATTTTGTGGGGCCCATGTGTTTTGTAACCCATGGTCTCATGAAATAAGCGGCTTGTCTCCTTCTTCCATTGTCTTTTTATACATATATTTATAAATATATATACACGTGTGGGTTTCATTAATAGTTTCCTTTTCTTTGTTTCACGAACAATGACTTCTCTTCCGTACTTTCCTTTTACCCGCTCGGAGGCTGCTTTTCCTCAATCACCGTCTGATGAAGAGGTGGTGGCAATGATTAAGGCTCATGACCTGGACTACGCCAATCTACTTTTGTGGGGACCTGGTATGGTCATATCATCCGCGGTCGCCGAAGCTTTCTTTGAGAGGTGCCAACAGAACCTCTCCGCCCGTTCTTGCCGATGGACCGTCCGTAGACTACTTTTGCTGTAGAGGTAGCGGATTGGACTCCTACAGGCCGGCTTGAGCCGTCGACAGTTGGGATACCAAACCAGCCTGTGTCGGCCATAGACATCTTGGGGCGTCGTATTTGCCAAGGTGAAGCCCAGCCCTGGGGACAAGTCTACAAGATAGGGCTTACCCCTCACCATCCCACGGGCTATCTTCTCTGGGCTCGTTGCATCTTGTCCGCTCATCGTGCGCGACTGCAGAGGGTCGGGCTTTACCAGGCGGTGTATGCGTCCCTCTTATATTATCAATCTCCCCATATATGGTGGGTTAAAGCTTTCCTAAATCAATGGAATCTTCCCACCAACACTTTCTTGTTAGGGGACCGCGAAGTTTCGATCTCTTTGGAAGAGTTTCGCGAGATCTCGGGTTTACTGATCAAGGGAGCGCCTTACAAAGAATTGTTGCCCTCTAACGAGTATGCCTTCGAGACTGTGCCCGCTACGCTTGACGGCTTGTCGACTGAAAATGTCGTCCGCCACAAGTACCCGAGTCTAATCAAGACTCTGGGGATTTTTGAGAAGCTGTTCACAGCGTCAGAAGAACAGGGCGTCACTTTTAAAAGATTTATCGCCTACTTCCTTCGTGGAGATGTTCTATCAAAGGCTTCTCCAAAGTTCGCGAATATCAACGACCCCTTCGGGTTTGGTTTAAATAAGCTACCAGCTAGAGAAGAGGATTTGCCACAGTTCTACATTCCAGTCTTGTCGGCTGTACCTTTCGAGTCGATCGCAGCTCCTGGCATGGATGAAGAAACTTTCTTCATCGGTTTTATCAGCGTTTAGCTCAGTTGGTTTGTCGTTCCAACACACCGTCGATTCATGAGAGCCTCGGTCATTTACCCTGCTCATCGCATTGCCGAAAGGACGCAACTAGCCGTGGGCATTGCAGGATTGTCGCATCTGTACCATGGGCTAAGCACTGCAACTAATACCTCAACCCCAGGCGTGAACGTAGTGAGTTTCTCTCTTCATTATTGTACGTCATGGATTGAGATCCACGTGCTAGGGGCATTTGCTACGAATCAGAGACCCATCTTTTATGATGCTTATACCTTTCCGTAGCTCATAAGGTTGGTGGACGCTTCTGTTAGTTATATGTATGCCCTAGAGGCCATTACTGTACATAGGATGTATATTGTAGTGGATGCTGGGACATATATAGGGAGGACTTTCTTGCTCGACATGATAGTATGCTATCTGGTTGATCTTTACCTTAACGTGTGTGCTGATTGTCTCTCTGTTACATGTTGGTAAAGCCCTTAGGATTTGTACTTGACTACCTGGACTATGATGCGAATCATACTAGTGGGGACATGGTAGTCCATAAGTACATCCTTCAAAGTCCCTAGTCGTGGGTGTATCGAGACGGGGCATCGATATACCAGAGTAGACTAGCGTGTACCTTCTCGACCCATACAGATGGGCGATGGATGATCCCATATCCATTGGTGTTTGACATCAGAGATGATATACGGGTGCTCAGTAGAGACTGGGTACACTGGACGGACTCGCCGAGAACTCCCAGATGGTATTATACCTCACGTCAGATGGCAGTTCTCTGGTGACACTGGTACAGAGTAGTCTGTTGACCCGAGATCGTCATAGAGTCTTGTGTGGTTCCCACTGTGCTTTGATTTCCATCTTACCACGTCCAAGAGGGCGTGCAAAACGGTGGTTTTTGGGTACAGTCCCGAATCACATGGAGGCAATGAGCGATAGGAGGGGATTCGTCTCTCCCGGTATGGGGAGTTGATGTTGCGCAGTGTGCGATTGGCTATAACAGGAAATCCCTGGCTAGGGTTGCTGAGATTTACTGGTAAGTGTTACCAGTAGTTTCTCGAACAGTTATAGACCTCATATCGACACGACTTATCGAGCTATTGGGGTCTGACGTATACCACCCCTAGGCAAGATATGCGACATATCAGACGATCAGACCGGACTGTACGGTAGTGTTACTGGTCGGATTCACTGGAGTGTGAGCGGGCTTGCTCGTCGATCTTCAGATCGCTCAATACCCGGGTGGCCGTTACGTTTAGCAGACCGCTTACGGCTTGTGGATGTTTGATATGATCATCATCCGCTGCCGGCGTATTGACGAGTCTTTAGAGTCCTACACAGAGGTTTCCTGGCTCAAGCGAAACGAAATAGGAGCGCATATGAGATATGTGCGGGACCGAGAATAATGCGTGTATGTGATACCGTATTTCATTCTCGCGATGAATGTATCGATTAGGTTATATGCGATATACCCTAGTTATCGAATCAAGGGTTGATTCGATAAACCGATGCATTGCATACTAGTCGGTTATATACGATATGACCGGATCGTTAAATCAAGTGTTGATTTAATGATTTGATGCATAATTATATATTTGATATATTACTTTACATTAACTAGTATCGGTTCACTTTAAATGGATTTTCTCACTCGGGTGTGCGCATTGCATATGCGATATGATTTTGTGCACTTGCTTGTATCATGTTTGATGATACATGCTTTTTGGTTAAGTGTAAAGTATTAAACCTTGGTTAATGAAATGGTTAGGGTTTATTATTTGTTATTCATTTATCTTATTTAATTATCCTTTTATTTTTGATAAATGAATAAAAGAAAAGAGAAAAGGATGGTGGCTAATTTTGTTCTTTAGTTGAAGCTTCATGAAGCTTTGTTCAAGTCAACCATTCTTATCTCATTCTTAACCCTAACCATTCCCACTAACCATGATTCATTCTCTACACTTGACTAGAGTTAATATTATGATAAGTATTGTTTTTCTATTGATTTTTAATTAACTTATCATATATCATCTTCTTCTTCCTCCATTTTCTTCAAGAAAAGAAAGCTTGCTCCATCAATGGCAAGTGATGGAAATGAGTGAGAAATCCAATTCCAAAGTCTACCCACTTCCTATTTCTTCATCCTCTACCTCTTGCCAAGTAGTAGAGTGTGTTTCCTTCACAACTTTTCACGGTTTGGTGAAGGTGGAGCTTGATCTTTCGATGCCTCGACGTAGATCATCTTCGACATGGACATCGACGACCTAGCTCACTTATTCTCCGATGAAGTCGACGCTAGAGCCCGGATTCTTTTTGGACAGCGGAGACGACTTTGTTGCGGAGCTATGGAGGTGGAGCACCGGATCTACAAAGGTTGTATTTCCGTATTCCATTAGTTAAGTGTTAACTAGTTTGCTTTTTCGCCTAGAATTCTAGCCAACGATCCGTAGTCGGGTCTCTCGGCACCTAGATTTTTTGAAATTGGCATGTTCGATGCCTTGTGAGACCTCACTAGTGTGCCTAGGAACCCTACAGTGGTATCAGAGCCTAGCTAGAGCTTTAGGCGAAGTGTATACGAAGTTAGAAGTCCGATCGAAGCCGGAATCCCCCGATTATACCCTTCTCTGTACATTTTTACAAACTGTGGCTTTTTCCAAATTAAAAATTTTCAGAAAATTATGCAGGAAAAACTAAGAATTACGGTGAAGTTTGGACGTCTAATTCAATAATTTGACCGCGGAACCGCCGCGAAACCAGGGGTTTTGCGGCGCTTCCGTGGCCAAAATTGTGACTTAGTCTCTGAAATTTCATGTAATTATTCTTAGGTCCTTTCTTGTTAATTTTTTATGTGAAGTTTTTAATTCCACTCAAGTGTTGAGTTTTCTAGGGTTTTATTGGGGATTCGTTAATTTGATCGGATAATTTAACTTCGTTTATGTTTTTCCGGATATTTTAGAAACTGTTAAAAAGTTCGACTGGATATAAATACCCACTTTTTCCCCTTCCGGGAAATTTCCAAGTGTTGGATTTTTCCGTAGTTTAATAACGTTCTAAGTAGTGCAAGTAATGCGATGGTCCCTCTAGAAGACCACAAACCTTAACTCGACTATGTGACCTTCTTGAACTGCCCTTTGAACCTTCGGGTTTGGGGCAGTACGGCGTGCCACATGTGAGGCGTTGGCTTGACCCTTCTACGGCTGGACCGTTGGTACTGAGGCACGAAGTGAATGTTTTTAAACTTATTTCATGTGTTGAGCTGTTTCGGGAAAACTTGGGTGTTCGATTGTTCGATCGGAAAGTTTAACATTTTCTATTTATCTGGAATGGGATACAATAATTGGAATTCACAAGTAGTTATGAGATAACTGAATGAATGTTATAAACATAGCAGTTTAGTCTCACTTGATCGGTTGCCACGGAATTTTGATGTGATCAAAAGTCTGTCGCAATCACGTAGCGTACGCGGATACTCGCCGGGTAAACTTAATAGACAGCCTCACTCCCTAGCCCCGACCAAGTGACTGTAGGAGAACCCCGTCGCCGAAAGCATCCGTTCGGGTGCTCGCGGCAGCGGTGTTCCGCCTTGGTGCACTTCGTCGACGGTATCAGGGGTGCGGCCGTCTACTGAAGTTTGCGACGAGCATTCGATCAGGATGTCGGGAATCTTGTTGAATTGCCCGACTTGATATTGAAAAGTGTTTTCGATAATGAGACTAAAATGCGGGGTTTATAATTGTTAGGCATGCGATGTCTAAGTAATTCATTTGGTCAGGCATGCGATATCTGAGGTGGTTGCGGATTCCAACTGTTGTAGTTTTACACTTTCTTTTCTGTGACCGTAAGTGTAATATGTGATATCGCCGGTTTCGTTGCTATATGTCAACGACAATTGGGATGCGCATATTTACTTACGTTGATAACATGTGATGTTATGTGTTGCTGGATATGTTATATTGGATCGTCGTGTTTGAATAGCCGGGGGTTTTATGTGAGATGAGTGTTTTTCATTTTCATTCATGTAAAAACTTGTATGTAATATTCTTTTATTGGGGCGCTTCCAGGTTGTGGAAGTTGTCACCCTTTGTATATTATTTACTTTTGCGCACTAGGATAGACCCAAGGAGGAGGGCACAAGTAACCGGGTTCTGGAGTCCAGTGGGAGACCAACTCGAGGAGTCGAGTCCGGGTCTCCTAACTCCAGAATTGGTAGGGTTGCTTGCCGCTCTCGTAGGGGTCTAGGGGTGTGGGTTTGGCTATTCATCGCGACCGTGGAATCCGTGTTTTATACTGGCTCGTATTGAAAACACGGACGTCCTAGTATATCCAATGTTTCATATGTTTCTTCTGCTGCGATATCTGTGATGTGATCATGTGATGTTCTATGATAGTTACAGTATATAGTATATATGATATATTATATAGGCGTTACTTATGTTTTACACCCGCGCTAGCCCTGCCCCGCTCTGCCGTTAGTCACCTAACCTAACGGTGCACGAGGGGACATCGAGGCGAATGCGGATGGCATAAGTGTACGTCGTATTTATCTGTGATGTTTAGGTACTTTAATGATGGGACTTCATTAATGTGATTAATGAAAGTAAAAGAAACCTAAGATGTTGTAGAATCGAATTTCAAAATAAAACAGGTAGCTACAGTTCTTGCTTTGCACAGCGGTATATATGATATACCCTGCACCTTATTCGATGAGGAAAGGACCGAGATCCCTTCACCGGGAGTGACTCCTTTAGCAATAACTGGCAGATGATACACATTCGGTTTGTCTTTTGATTGCTTTTAAGTGTTTTTGCTTTGCACAGAGATATATACGATATATCCCGCACCTCATTCGACGAGGAAAGGACCGACGATCCCTTCACCGGGAGTGACTCCTTTAGCAAAACTAGAAAAGCCTCAAAAGCACTCCATTTTAAAATCATTTGATTCTACAACAATATCAAGTTCATTACGCAATAGGTTTTCAGAAAAACCTGTCGTAGCCCTCCGTCATTTCAGATAAGTAGTAGTTAGTATTCGTGCTACGTTTGTTGGCCTGCGTCAAGGCGTAGTGTGCGGTAGCTAACTGGTGCTTATCTGCTTAAGCATATGATGTGATTGGATTAGGGTAGTCTTGCGACTTTGTTGGCCTGCGTCAAGGGTCGTGCGGGTGGGTTTAATTCAATCAGGAAATGACGGGTTGAACTTGACTAGCGGACTATGGTTTGTTGGCCTGCGTCAAGGTCATAGGACGCTAGGGGCAAAATATTATCGGGAATTTCAAGTGTTGAAATTTGCAATGAGATTGCATACCTTCTATGAGATAGTTGGATCCCGATACCCGCTGCGAGTAATTGTTACTCCTGGGAGAGTTTTATACATTACAATTAGCCGATCAAGTAGGTGTCTAGAAAGGTGTTAACGAGGTTATGCTCTGGGAAAATGAGGTTTACATTAATTAGGTTCGTGCGAAAGCACGGGGGACCTCCCTCAAAGTACCGATACTGGCCTGGCTGAAAGATTGGCGAACTTGTAGTGTGTAATTAATCCCGGCTAGTCTTTCCTTTTAGGGTTTGAAGGAAGATTTGATAAAAAGCAGTGGGAGCCATCCTGATTAGATAAAATCATAACCAATCTATTCTTGACAGAGCGCACGCTGAGTGTTTTCTTCTCTCTCTCTCCAGGTAGCGACCATATCACGCCTTAATCAAGATAATAATACGGATTATTGACCGAACCCGCTTGTTATACTGAGCTGGGGAACGTTGGTCCCGCTCCAACTTATAATTGTTATAAGACAGAGCAGGAAATTGGGGAATACCAGATTTCCCGTGCCGCCCAAACGAAGAGAGTGCATGCTGATGCATCATCTTCGGGTATGTTCATTATACAGAACTGTTTCTCAGTATCCTTTACGTCCTGGGTATATGATACCGGATCAGGATCCCGCATATGTAATATGTTACATGGGCTACAGATAGGTAAAGAACTGAGAACGGGTGATAAGTTTCATGAGGCAGAAAACGGGGCAAGTGTTGCAGCCAAGTCTGTTGGTCACTGTCACCCTGTATTACCAATACATTGATTCTGAACGAATGTTATTAGATACCGAACCTGATATACAAAATCATATCAGTCTCTTTATCAGTAAAGAAATGATAAAATTTTGTATTGTTGGATAATGTTTTGAACATTTCCTATATCAAAAGTTGATCGGTTCAGGCACGTTATCTAAAAGCATTGAAGTTCTACATCAAACTACAGTTCTTAGTATACAGAACACACACAAGAGGAAGAGTTCAGAAATGAACGAATCCTTCTTGAGATATTGTAGACTAGGTCAGATCAATGTGACCCGACTAGCTAGAGTTATATAAAGATGCATATTTAAATTAGTTTGAATTTACATCTTATGAAACTCGCCAGTCATGTCACAAAGATACAATGACACCAGCTCTGTTTATTGGAAACAGAGAAAGAGTTAGTGAACTCTTGGGATGATACATGTTGATGTATGTAAGTCCCCTGTCTACACATGCCAAGACTGGTTCTTTATACTTCATTACGTTCTCTGATGATCTCTTTAGATTCAGACATATGTTCCTGTTGAAACACAAGTCCGAACCTCTTGAGATATTCACAGAATATAAGTTAGAAGTAGAGAACCAAAATACGGGTATAAGTATTATGTCCTTTGATGTGATCAAGGAGGAGAATACTTGAGCACGGAAATCCTGGTCTATTCTAAAGGAGAATGAGATTCTCTCTCAGCATTACTCCTCCGTATACACCATGGCACGATGGTATATCGGGACGGAGCAATCACACCCTATATGATATGGTGTGCTCTATGATAAGTATTACTGAGTCACCTATTTCCTTTAGGGAGTTATGCACTTGAGAAGCTGCATACCTATTGAATAGGGTTCGAATCAAATCAGTTGCCTACCACTTCATATATGATATGGAAAGGGAAGAGCCCATATCTTAAGTTAGTTAAGATTTGGGGTTGACCGGCCTATGTCTAAAAGCAAAATCCGGACAAGCTCAAGGCAAGGTCTGTAATGTAGAACTGGAAATGTTCCAGCTATACAAACTACAGCACATGATTTGATAGAACCAAAGGATTCAGTAGATTCCAACGAACCTCAGCCTCTCCGCCGATCTAGTAGGGTTCCTCACCCACCTGAGAGATACTTCGGTTTCTCTATGACAGTGGGAGCGAGGATTACATCATGAGATGATGACCCAACTAGTTTCGAGCTGGCCATCAGGAGTGAGACTCTGTGAGAATGGCTGGATGTTTATCGATCTGAGATGGAATCCTTATACACCGACAAAGTATGGACTTTAGTTGCTATATCTGAAGGGTTAAATCCCCATCAGGAGCAAGTATATCTTGAGATGATTACTTGGTGTACATGGAAAAGTTGAGACTTTCAAAGCTAGACTTGTTAAAGGTTTTCGTCATTGACCAGGCGTGGATAATGATGAAACCTTTTCCCGTACCTATGCTTAAGTCCATCCAGATCCTACTTGTCACGGCTACATACCATGACTACGATATCTGGTGGTTGGGTGTCTTGACTGCTTTTCTAAATGATGATTTAGAAGAGAGTGTCTATAAGTACACAGCCAGAGGGCTTCGTAGACAATGGGAGCAGCGGAAACGTGTGCAAGATGCTTTATAGGATAAAGCAGGCATCGCGGAGATGGAACATCTGTTTTGATGGATTAGTCAAAGAAGTTGACATCATCAAAATGGTAGATGAACCTTGTATAAACAAAAAGGGAGTAGGGAGTATGGTGATGATCCTCGTACAGTACGTGGATGACATACTCTTGATAGGAAAGTAGTTTCCTATGCTACGCTCGATCAATCTCCGTTTATCACAATGATTCTCCATATAGGATCATAATGATACCTACTAACTCCTGGATTTTGGATCTATGAGATAGATCTAAATGGATGTTAGGATTCTCACTAGTTGTAGTGAGATGGTATCAATCGATCCTGGGGAGAATCACTGGAAGTGTTCCAGGGTGATAAAGACGACTGAATGTCAGTCGCAGGCTTTGTCTTTACCCTCAGTAAAGGGACGGTATGTTGGAAGAGTTCCAAGCTAGATACCGTGACATACTAGACGATAAAGGCATGATACATCGCTACTTAAGATGCTACCAAAGAGGCTGTTTGGGTGTATATTGGTTCATGAGATGAACTATGTTCCTACCATTGTGAGACAATGGAGTTGTGGCTTATGACAAGGAACGTCGGTCCCATCAGTGATCCAGACATATTCTAAGGCAGTATCACTTGATCATGGAGATGGTTGATCTCCAGGGAGATCGAGGTAAGGAGAGTAGACTCAGAGGACAACACAGCGGATCCACTCACAAAGGCCTGTTCCCAGAGAGAGACTTTTATGGGATGGTTGAGTATGAGATACTACAACTACTGCTACAGATGGCCCTAGTGCAAGTGGGAGATTGTTAGTTATATGTATGCCCTAGAGGCCATTACTGTACATAGGATGCATATTGTAGTGGATGC
Organism: Agapanthus africanus; assembly: GCA_030015575.1. Classification (NCBI taxonomy): domain Eukaryota; kingdom Viridiplantae; phylum Streptophyta; class Magnoliopsida; order Asparagales; family Amaryllidaceae; genus Agapanthus; species Agapanthus africanus. Next base: position 385,688,911 of record CM057349.1, on the reverse strand, counting down.
TGGGACATATATAGGGAGGACTTTCTTGCTCGACATGATAGTATGCTATCTGGTTGATCTTTACCTTAACGTGTGTGCTGATTGTCTCTCTGTTACATGTTGGTAAAGCCCTTAGGATTTGTACTTGACTACCTGGACTATGATGCGAATCATACTAGTGGGGACATGGTAGTCCATAAGTACATCCTTCAAAGTCCCTAGTCGTGGGTGTATCGAGACGGGGCATCGATATACCAGAGTAGACTAGCGTGTACCTTCTCGACCCATACAGATGGGCGATGGATGATCCCATATCCATTGGTGTTTGACATCAGAGATGATATACGGGTGCTCAGTAGAGACTGGGTACACTGGACGGACTCGCCGAGAACTCCCAGATGGTATTATACCTCACGTCAGATGGCAGTTCTCTGGTGACACTGGTACAGAGTAGTCTGTTGACCCGAGATCGTCATAGAGTCTTGTATGGTTCCCACTGTGCTTTGATTTCCATCTTACCACGTCCAAGAGGGCATGCAAAACGGTGGTTTTTGGGTACAGTCCCGAATCACATGGAGGCAATGAGCGATAGGAGGGGATTCGTCTCTCCCGGTATGGGGAGTTGATGTTGCGCAGTGTGCGATTGGCTATAACAGGAAATCCCTGGCCAGGGTTGCTGAGATTTACTGGTAAGTGTTACCAGTAGTTTCTCGAACAGTTATAGACCTCATATCGACACGACTTATCGAGCTATTGGGGTCTGACGTATACCACCCCTAGGCAAGATATGCGACATATCAGACGATCAGACCGGACTGTACGGTAGTGTTACTGGTCGGATTCACTGGAGTGTGAGCGGGCTTGCTCGTCGATCTTCAGATCGCTCAATACCCGGGTGGCCGTTACGTTTAGCAGACCGCTTGCGACTTATGGATGTTTGATATGATCATCATCCGCTGCCGGCGTATTGACGAGTCTTTAGAGTCCTACACAGAGGTTTCCTGGCTCAAGCGAAACGAAATAGGAGCGCATATGAGATATGTGCGGGACCGAGAATAATGCGTGTATGTGATACCGTATTTCATTCTCGCGATGAATGTATCAATTAGGTTATATGCGATATACCCTAGTTATCGAATCAAGGGTTGATTCGATAAACCGATGCATTGCATACTAGTCGGTTATATACGATATGACCGGATCGTTAAATCAAGTGTTGATTTAATGATTTGATGCATAATTATATATTTGATATATTACTTTGCATTAACTAGTATCGGTTCACTTTAAATGGATTTTCTCACTCGGGTGTGCGCATTGCATATGCGATATGATTTTGAGCACTTGCTTGTATCATGTTTGATGATACATGCTTTTTGGTTAAGTGTAAAGTATTAAACCTTGGTTAATGAAATGGTTAGGGTTTATTATTTGTTATTCATTTATCTTATTTAATTATCCTTTTATTTTTGATAAATGAATAAAAGAAAAGAGAAAAGGATGGTGGCTAATTTTGTTCTTTAGTTGAAGCTTCATGAAGCTTTGTTCAAGTCAACCATTCTTATCTCATTCTTAACCCTAACCATTCCCACTAACCATGATTCATTCTCTACACTTGACTAGAGTTAATATTATGATAAGTATTGTTTTTCTATTGATTTTTAATTAACTTATCATATATCATCTTCTTCTTCCTCCATTTTCTTCAAGAAAAGAAAGCTTGCCCCATCAATGGCAAGTGATGGAAATGAGTGAGAAATCCAATTCCAAAGTCTACCCACTTCCTATTTCTTCATCCTCTACCTCTTGCCAAGTAGTAGAGTGTGTTTCCTTCACAACTTTTCACGGTTTGGTGAAGGTGGAGCTTGATCTTTCGATGCCTCGACGTAGATCATCTTCGGCATGGACATCGACGACCTAGCTCACTTATTCTCCGATGAAGTCGACGCTAGAGCCCGGATTCTTTTTGAACAGCGGAGACGACTTCGTTGCGGAGCTATGGAGGTGGAGCACCGGATCTACAAAGGTTGTATTTCCGTATTCCATTAGTTAAGTGTTAACTAGTTTGCTTTTTCGCCTAGAATTCTAGCCAACGATCCGTAGTCGGGTCTCTCGGCACCTAGATTTTTTGAAATTGGCATGTTCGATGCCTTGTGAGACCTCACTAGTGTGCCTAGGAACCCTACAGCTTCTGCTCCTGACCCGACTCAATTAGGGGCTGTTCGAGTGCTGCTCAATCCTTATACTAACGAAGGAGGGATGGTATTTAATGATCGAGTTCTCTCTGCTCCTTGGTGACCTATTCAACAGCTTTTTGACTTGTCGAAAGAGGGAGCACCCTCCTTGAAGCCCAAGAAAGCCATGCACTTGTATTCGATCAGACCTTGTTATCTGGTGTTTCGTCGAAACGATGTGGCTCTTTTCATGCGGTACAATCCACACCGCTTTGCTCGGCAATTAGGATATAACCAGGGTGTCCCCTTCGAGGCATTCACAGTGGAGCCCAGCCCTTCTTTGGAAGCTGTTCATGACGCCGCCCACCATTTCATGAGGCTGAACACCGGTTCTCATTTCGTGATCCCCGAGGTCGACTACATTCCGAGATGCATGGGGGCTTTCACGGGTTGGTACCGCCACCGGGTTAGTCCAATCATTGCTGAGGAGAGGAGGATACTTTTTGGGCTTAGAGCTCCCACCCCGCTCTAGGCTACGGGAGTCCACCATGACCGCGAACAATGGTTCGCCCTCCCTTGTGAGATACTAGTACCGTACTTATTCCTGAGGCAGCGGATATGGACTTGATTCCGACAGTTGGTATGCCGATGCGCACTGGAGCTCAGGCAAGGGCTTCTGATAAGGCGCCAGTAGCAGTTTCATCAGCTGCAGCGTCAGCAATGGCAGTGTCATCATCGGTAGCACCGCCGAGAGAGGATACTGAAGGCGAAGTGGGTCAACGTCGTACTAAAGCACCGAGGGGAAAGAAGCGATCGTCTTCTGGTGTTAGTTCTGGGTTAAAGAGGCGAAAGAAGACGATCACCAATCTGCTCGACTTTTTAGTGGAATCCGAGCCTATCTTTCAAGATGAACCAATAGCTATGCAAGAGCCGGATGGTGGTCTTCTTTTTCCAGGTTCATCTGCCGAGGAAGCCGCACAATTGGCTGAGGCTATAAGACGCTCCCAGGATGAGACTAAAGATGTGAGGGTCCCGAAGAGGCCTTATCCTGCTGTCATCTTCTACGAAGATCCTGCATCGATACGGCGGATATTTATAGGTCCTTTGGAAAAGGGAGGCGAGATAGCCCTTAAGCGGCCTATCTCGGCCGATGCCGAAGATGAGCTGTCGTTGTGGACGGGTGGCCATGAGTCTACCCTCGAACCTCGGCGAGCATACCTCCTCAAGAAGGAACGCCGGCTTGAAAAAGCCTTATTAGAGGCATCCCGGCATATCGGTATGCATGATTTCTGTATTTTTCCTTTGGCAAGTAATTTGTTTTGCTTTTTATGTCTTCTTATCTTCGTAAAACTTTTGCAAGGACTTCGGCCATGGCTTCGAGTCACGTCTTGACCGTGGACTCTGTAAATACCCCCGATGAGACACCAGTAGGTGTGGAGGGGGTCGCTACGGTTGCTATTACTGGGGCAGAGCTTCCATTGGTGGCTTACGTTCTCCCGATGCTTTCTATCCTGGAAGAGGCATCTTCATTAGTTACAAATTCAATGGATCTTTCTGGGGACGGCCCGGAGACTATGGGACAGGTAGTCGAGGCTACCGTCCTTTCATTGGAGCCTGCAGCGGTGGCCGCTGCTCCTCAATTGGAAGCTGTTATACTGGCCCATGTCCCCAATGATGTGCCTGAGGGCATGGAGGAGGCTACCGAAGCTGCTATCCCTCCAGTTCAGAGCGGGAGGAGTATCGAAGGTAGCCTTCTATATTTTATTTTAACAATCTCTCCATCATCTGAACCTTTCTATCTTTTCAGAATTACGCGGGTTGGTGGCGTCTATCGCTGATCTGTCTTTTAGAAAATCCTTTCAGCGTTTGCTAGAGATGGCCGCTCCACAGGCAATATCCCCTCAACGCATCGTCCTCTCTTTCGGGCAAGGTTAGTGTTATTTGTCCTCTTGATGGCATTATTATTATTTTGTATAATGATGCCGATGTCTTCTGTAGTTCTGGAAGCTGACGACGAAGTTGAGATCCTTGACGGGCCTGGAGATTCGTCTAGTCCTCCTTGCATAACCGTGGGTAAGTAAGACTTTTGACGTCACTTTATATATTCTTTGGGCATAAATCTCACAGACTGTTCATGGATCTTGACAGCCTTGCCCGCTTTTGTCCCACTGGAGTCTCGCATTCTTATGCCATCAAGCCCCTATGCCCGGCGCGTATCTGAATGGATAGCGAAGCAAAGCCTTCACCCTTTGTCGGCTCTTATCGAAGATCTTCATGCTGGTAATCCGATCACAGCCGAAGAATTTGCCGCTGAAGCCAACATTTCTTTGCCCCTACTTTCCACTTACCATGATGAAGTATTGGTGCACGTTTGGGTTGAGTTTTGTCGTCGGGTGGAGACTTGCTTACATAGTCTTGAGTGCACGCGCCTTCCTTCAGAGGTCGTGGCTAAAAAGGCGAGCTTGCGGGGGCTGGTTGAACGGTGCGTCACAAATATGCAGTCATACGAGAAGAGGCTCAACCGAAAGTTTTTGGAGAGGGAGCTGGCTTCCAAAGCGCTGGGGGAACTTCAAACTGAACTTACAGCCATGACCACTCGTGCATATGAACTTTGGCGAGTGCTTCAAGAAGCTATCATGGAGGTGGTAGCTGTTGATAAAGCCATCGTTTTTACTCGTGAGATGGTTGAAACTCACAAAGTTACCGAAAAGGAGCTTGAAAGTTGGCTCGCCTCGTACCAGGCCCAACAGTCTCAAGCGGAGGCCTGTCTTATTGCAATAACAAAATATGAGTCCGAGACCCGGCGGAAGAAGGATGAACTGACGACTCTATTAAATCGTCCGCCGGCTTGAAGACAATGTATATGTTTTTTTTTGTACATACTCCTAAATGAGAATATTTTTTTATTCTTTCATAAATTGTACTTCGTATTCATTTTGATTCATGAATAAAAGACATATTTTGCTTCATGGTGGTGTGTCCCTTTTAGTAAATGAATTTTGTGGATAATCTATTTTGATCTCCTTGTAGGACAGCAATGGCTTAGGAGTCAAGTTCAAATCTGCCTCCTAAGGCTTTCCAACTTTATGAGCCATGAGGATCTCATAAAGACTTTTCTTCCTATGAGTCGAGAGGATCTCGTAGGTGTATTTTCTCCTTAAGAATCGTGAGGATTTTTAAGTGTATTTTCTCTTGAGAGTTGTAAGAATCTCACAAGAGAGTTTTTCTTGCTTACGAGTCGAAAGGACTTGTATGTGGTTGTTTCCTTTCTTGTCGATGTTTGTCTTAGGAGAGTGTGGCCTGTAGAAAATCTACCTTGACCTCTCCGTGAGGCAATGATGGCTTGGGAGACAGGATTAGGATCTGCCACCTAAGACTTTTCAAATTTATGAGCCTAGAGGGTCTCATAAAGACTTTTCTCCCTACGAGTCGAGAGGATCTCGCAGGTGTGGTTTCTCCTTAAGAATCGTGAGGATTCCAAAGTGCATTTTCTTTTAAGAGTAGTAAGAATCTCAGAAGAGAATTTTTCTTGCTTAACAGTCGAGAGGACTTGTAAGTGATTGATGAGTTGACCTGCTCCCGAGTCAAAGCATTGCTTTGACGGGGAGTTCGAGGGTTTACTCTGGCTGTTTCCCACAGAGTCAGGATTGACTTTGGTCGTGTTCTACAGGGCCAAGAGGGGTTGACTCGGGCCATACGGAGTCAGGATTGACTTTAGCCATACGGGGTCAAGGGTTGCTCTGGCCATTTCCCACAGGGTCAGGAATTACTTTAGCCGTGTTCTACGGGACCAGGATTTGCTCTGGCCGTTTCCTACGGGGTCAGGATTGACATTAGCCGTGTTCTACGGGACCAGGATTTGCTCTGGCCGTTTCCCACGGGGCCAGGATTGACTTTAGCCGTGTTCTACGGGACCAGGATTTTCTCTGGCCGTTTCTCACGGGGTCAGGATTGACTTTAGCCGTGTTCTACGGGACCAGGATTTGCTCTGGCCGTTTTCCACGGAGTCAGGATTGACTTTAGCCGTGTTCTACGGGACCACTCTGGCCGTTTCCCACGGGGTCAAGATTGACTTTAGCTGTGTTCTATGGGACCAGGATTTGCTCTCGCCGTTTCCTACGGGGTCAGGATTGACTTTAGCCGTGTTCTACGGGACTAGGATTTGCTCTGGCCGTTTTCCACGGGGTCACGATTGACTTTATCCGTGTTCTACGGGACCAGGATTTGCTCTGGCCGTTTCCCACGGGGTCAAGATTGACTTTAGCCGTGTTTTACGGGACTAAGATTTGCTCTGGCCATTTCCCACGGGGTCAAGATTGACTTTAGCCGTGTTCTACGTGACCAGGATTTGCTCTGGACGTTTCCCACGGGATCAGGATTGACTTTAGCCGTGTTCTATGGGACCAGGATTTGCTCTCTAAGTTGTCTGTGAACCATCGAGGTTTGGAACAGAGACTTTGCCATGGCTCCGTGGTTGATTGTCGCGTCTGAATCCTGTTGGAATGAGGAGGAACGCTGTTTGTGATCTCTAGGCTGTCTCTAAACCGTCGAGATTTGGAACTAGGGACTCTGCCATGGCTCCATGGTAGTCTCTAGGTTGTCTGTGAACCGTAGAGTCTTGGAATTAGGGACTTTATCATGGCTCCATTTATTGACGTCGCGTCCGAATCCTGCTGGAATGAGGAGGAACACCGTTTTTGTTCTTCTGGGATGCAGATGTTGCCGTCAAGATCTGACTGTCCCTTTGACAAGGTCTGGTGGGGAAATGTGGTCTCCTTTTTTGTTTATGCCCGTGGATTGTATACAGGGACCGATGTGATCTCATTTTTTTTTATTTCTTTCCACGATGCTCAATCATTTAAGCTTTTTATATCGCGAAAGTCGCGATTGCACAATCATTTCGGCTATTTTTTTTCTTTTTACTGGCTGCTTTTTATTGCGAGTTGCCTAATCATTTCGGCTGCTTTTGTATGCATACATTTTTGTAGGGTTACTAGCCACTAGAACAAGGTTCTATAAGGCATCAACCATGCCAAAATCGAATTTTTCATGTGCCGAACAACCCTAACAAAGATCTTAGACTAGAGATTAGGCGAAACAATGAGCAAGTAAACAAGTTTACTTCTAAGAGTTAGGGATTACAACCTTTGTAGTCCGTTCCTTCACTTCTAAAGCTCCGTGTTGAGGTCCCTTCGCTGCGATCATCGAGTGCCCGGACTCAAGAGAGGCTCCATGAAGAGAAAGATGCAAGCTTGCTTCCGATCTTCAATAACAAAGATGATCTACCTTGAAGAAACTCAAGCCCAAGCTTTTGCTTCACTAATCAAGTATTAGCAAAGAAAACACCCTAATCTAAGTGGCTAGAATAGATGATGATGATGAAGTAGGAATTTAGCTCTCATTTGTTTTCTTTATCTCACTCAAAACCATCACATGTGAAAAAGCTAGAAAGCTTTTCTCAAAGGAAGAAGAAGAAGAAATTACTTTGTGATGAATAATGAAAACTTATGTGAGGTTAGAAATGCAACCATGGGTTAAAAATGAAGACTTAACCCATGTAGAGAAATAACTATGGTAAAGAGTTGGGTTGGGTTAAAGAAATATCAATGCAAAATATCACAAGTCAAAGTCAAAACTTCAAGAAGCTTCTTGAAAGCTTCATGCAAGTTTAACCCTAATCCAAACCCTAACCATATTTAAACTCCACAAAAGATGTTGTATTTATAACTCTAACTTGTTACAATATTATATATCACATATACAATATTTATTGTAACAAAATAAAATAATACAATTAACATATATCACATATATATCAATGTATTACCCGAGTGAGAAAAAGAATCTTTAAGTGAGCTTATATTAGTTAATGTAATCCAATATATTAAATATATAATTATACATTAAATTATCGAATCAACAATTGATCCGATAATCCGGCTATATCGTATATAACCGACTAATATAATCTGTATCAGTTCATCGAATCAATACTTGATCCGATGACCTGGCTATATCACATATACCCGGCCGATATCTCATATCGCGAGAAACTAATACGGTATCGCATACTTGTATTATTCTCGGTCCCGCACATATCACATATGTGCTCCTACCCCGTTTTTCCTGAGCCAGGAAACCTCTGTGTAGGACTCTAAAGAATCGTCAATACGCCGGCAGTAGGTGGTGATCATATCAAACACCCACAAGCTGCAAGCGGTCAGCTAAACGTAATAGCCACCCAGGTATTGAGCGATTAGAAGATCAACAAGCAAGCATGTATATTCTCCTACGAATCCAATCAGTAACACTCCCGTACAGTCCGGTCTCTTCGTCTGATATGTCGCATATCTCGCCTAGGGGTGGTAAACGTCAGACCCCAGTAGCTTGATAAGTCGTGTCGATATGAGGTCCATAACAGTTCGAGAAACTATTGATAACACTTACCAGTAAATCTCAGCAACCCTGACCGGAGATTTCTAGTTATAGCCAATCGAACACAGCGCAACATCAACTCCCTATACCGGGAGAGACGAAACCCCTCCTATCGCTCATTGCCTCCATGTGATTCGGGACTGTACCCAAAAGCCACCATTTTGCATGCCCTCTTGGACATGGTATGATGGAAATCAAAGCACAGTGGGAATCACACAAGACTCTATGACGATCTCGGGTCTACAGACTAATCTGTACCAGTGTCACTAGAGAACTGCCATCTGACGTGAGGTATAATACCATCTGGGAGTTCTCGGCGAATCCATCCAGTGTACCCAGTCTCCACTGAGCACCCGTATACTTTCTCTGATGTCAAACACCAATGGATATGGGATCATCCATCGCCCATCATATAGGTCAAGAAGCGCATACGCTAATCTACTCTGGATTATCGATGCCCTGTCTCGGTACTCCCACAACTAGGAACATTTGAAGGATGTACTTGGCGACTACACTGTCCCCACTAGTATGATCTTCATCATAGTCCTGTAGTTAAGTACTCATCCTAAGGGCTTTATCAACATGTGACATAGAGACAATCAGAGTACATGTTAAGATAAAGAGTAACCAGATAGCATAGTATCATGTCGAGTAAGAAAGTCCTCCCTATATATGTCCAAGCATCCACTACAATATACAACGTATGTACAGTAATGGCCTCTAAGGCATACATATAACTAACAATCTCCCACTTGCACTAGGGCCATCTGTTGTGGTATCGCATACCCAACAATAAGCTGTGGTTGAAGTATCTCATACTCAACCATCCTATAAAAGTCTTTACTAGGAAATAGACCTTTGTGAGTGGATCCGCGCTGTTGTCCTTTGAGTCTACTCTCCTAACCTCGATCTACCTGGAGATCAACCATCTCCATGATCAGGTGATACTGCCTAAGAATATGTCTGGATCTCTGATGGGATGGGGGTTCCTAGGCCTAAGCCACAACTCTATTGTCACACAATGGTAGGAAGGAAATTCATCTCATGAACTCATATATATCCAGGCTGCCTCTTTGGTAGCATCCTTGGTAACGATGTATCTTGCCTTTAATCGTCTAGTATGTCACGGTATCTGGCTTGGAACTCTTCCAACATACCGTCCCTCCACTGAGGGTAAAGACAATGCCTGTGACTGACATTCAGTCGTCCTTATCACCCTGGAACTTTTCCAATGATTCTCCCAAGGATCGATTGATACCATCTCACTACAACTAGTAAGTATCCTAACATCCAATTAGATCTATCTCATAGATCCAAAACCCAGGATTTAGGAGGTATCACGTTGATCCTATATGGAGAATCTTTATGATAAGAGGAGATTGACCGAACGTAGCATAGGAAACTCCTTCCCTATCATGAGTATGTCATCCACGTACTATACGAGGATCACCACCATACTCCCTACTACTTTTTTGTATATACTAGGTTCATCTACCATTTTGATGAAGTCAAACTCTTTGACTAGCACATCAAAACAGACGTTCCAACTCCGCGATGCCTGATTTATCCTATAAAACATCTTGCTCACGTTTCCGCTGCTCCCACTGTCTACGAAGCCCTCTGACTGTGTACTTATAGACGCTCTCTTCCAAATAAATATTTAGAAAAATAGTCATGACACCCAACCGCCAGATATCGTTGTCATGGTATGTAGCCGTGGCAAGTAGGATCTGGATGGAATTAAGCATAGCTTTGATAGTCTCAACTTTTCCATGTACACCAAGTAATCTTCTCAAGATATACTTGCTCCTGATGGGGATTTAATCCTTCAGATAAAGTAACCAAAGTCCATACTTTGTTGGTGTATAAGGATTCCATCTCAGATCGCTAAGCATCCAGCCATTCTCACAGAGTCCCCACTCCTGATGGCCTGCTCGAAACTAGTTGGGTCATCATCTCATGATGCAATCCTCGCTCCCATTGTCTTAGAGAAACCGAACTATCTCTCAGGCGGATGAGGAACCCTACCAGATCGGCGGAGAAGCCGAGGTTCGTTGGAAACTATTGAATCCTCCGGGTTTACCAAATCATTAGCTGCAGTTTGTATAGCTGGAACTCCTTCCAGTTCTACCTCATGACCACTAATTTCTTCATAAGAAATTCCTTTTTTCACAAAAAGTGGTATGCCAAGAAATAAAACATCTTTTCTTTCTCGGTGTGGTAGAAGATATTCCCTTGCGAATGCTTAGGATATCCAACAAACTTCCACAGAACTGACCTTGCCTCTAGCTTGTCCGGATTTTGCTTTTGACATAGGCCGGACAACCCCAAATCTTAACATCTTTAAGAGATGGGATCTTCCCATACCATATCACATATGGAGTGGTAGGCATCTGATTTGGTTGGAACCCTATTCAATAGGTATGCAACTTCTCAAGTGCATAACCCCAAAAGAAAATAGGCTACTCAGTAGTACTCATCATAGAGCACACCATATCACATAAGATGTGATTGCTCCGCCCCGATACACCGACGTGTTGTGGTGTATTCGGAGGAGTAATGTTGAGAGAGAATCTCATTCTCCTTTAGAATAGTCCAGGAATTTCGTGCTCAAGTATTCTCCTCCTTGATCACATCAAAGGACATAATACTTATATCCGTTTTTGGTTCTCTACTTCTAACTTATATTCTGTGATTATCTCAAAAGTTTCGGACTTGTGTTTCAACAGGAACATATGTCTGAATCTTGAGAGATCATCAGTGAATGTAATGAAGTACAAAGAACCTTTTCCTGGCATATGTAGACATGGGACTATCATACATTAGCATGTATCGATCCCAAGAGTTTACTAACTCTTTCTCTGTTTCTAATAAACAGAGCTGTGGTCATTTTATCTTTGTGACATGACTGGCAAGTTTTACAAGATGTAAATCCAAACTAATTTAAATATGCATCTTAATGTAACTTCAGCTAGTCGGGTCGCATTGATATGACCTAGTCTACAATGCCTCAAGAAGAATTCGTTCATTTTTGAACTCTTCCTCTTGTGTGTATTCTGTACGTTAAGAACTGTGGTTTGATTTAGAACGTCTATTCTTTTAGATAACGTGCCTGAACCGATCCACTCTTGATATAGGAAATGTTTAAAACATTATCCAACAATACAAAATTATATCCTTCTTTACTAATAAAGAGACTGATATGATGTTGTATATCAGGTTCGGTATCTAATAACATTCGTTCAGAATTAATGTATTTTGGTAATACAGGGTGATAACTGCCAACAGACTTGGCTGCAACACTTGCATCATTTCCAACTCTTGAAACTTATCACCCATTCTCAGTTCTCTACCTTTCTGTAGCCCATGTAACAAATTACATTTGCAGGATCCTGATCTGGTATCTCATACCCAGGACGTAAAGGATACTGAGAAACAGTTCTCGGTAATGAACACACCCGAAGAAGATGCATCAGCATGCATTTTCTTCGTTTGGGTGGTACGGGAATTCTGGTAATCCCCTATTTCCTGCTCTGTCTTATAACAATTATAAGTTGGAGCGGGACAAATGTTCCTTAGCGCAGTATAACAAGCAAGTTCGGTCAATACATCCGTATTATTATCTTGATTTAAGGCGTGACATGGTCGCTACCTGGAGAGAGATAAAAGAAAACACTCAGCGTATGCTCTTGCAAGATTAGATTGGTTATTTATATATCTAATCAGGATGTATCCCACTATTTTAGTCAAATCTTCCTTCAAATCCTAAAAGGAAAGACTGGCCGGGATTAATTACACTCTACAAGATCGCCAATCTTTCAGCGAGGCCAGTGCCGGTACTTTTAGGGAGGTTCTCCGTACTTTCGCACGGACCTAATTAAAATAAACCTCGTTTCCCCAGAGGCGTAACCCCGTTGACACCTTTCTAGACACTACTTGATCGGCTAATTGTAATGTGTAAAACTCTCCCAGGAGTAACTCTTACTCGCAGCGGGTATCGGGATCCAACTATCTCATAGAAGGTATGCAATCTCATTGCAAATTACAACACTTGAAATTTCCGAAAATATTTTACCCCTAGCGTCCTATGACCTTGACGGAGGTCAACAAACCATAAGCTGCTAGTCAAGTTCTACCCGTCATTTCCTGATTGAATTAAACCCACCCGCACAACCCTTGACGGAGGTCAACAAGGCCGCACGACTACCCTAAAACAATCGCATCATATGCAGCAGATAAATACTAGTTAGCTACCGCACACTATGCCTTGACGGAGGTCAACAAATATAGCACGAATACTAAGTAGGACTTATCTGAAATGGCGGAGGGCTACGACAGGTTTTTAAGAAAACCTTTTGCTTAATGAACTTGATATCGTTGTAGAATCGAGTTATTTTAAATGGAATGTTTTTGAGGTCTTTTCTAGTTTTGCTAAAGAGGTCACTCCCGGTGAAGGGATATCGTCTCTTTCCTCATCGAATAAGGTGCAGGATATTTCACAAATATCACTATGCAAAGCAAAAACTATAAAAACAATCAAAAGACAAACCGAGTTTGTAGCATCTGCTAGTTTCGCTAAAGAGGTCACTCCCGGCGAAGGGATCTCGGCTCTTTCCTTATCGAATAAGGTGCTGGATGTTCTACGAGGAACACCGATATGCAAGGCAAGAACTAGAGCTACCAGTTTTCGAGACAACTTTCTACAACATCTTTAGGTTTCTTTTAGTTTCATTAATCTCATTAATAAAGTCCCATTTTATTATGCTTCACAAGTATCACACTTGAAACGAAATCAGCAATATAACATATATCTCATATATATAATATAACATTCGTCTCAGGCAGTAATATGATCTCATCACAGAATATTGCAGCAGAAGAACATATATGAAATATTGGATATACTAGGAGGTCTGTATTTTAATACGAGGCTGTTTAAAACGCGGATTCCACGGTCGCGATGAATAGCCAAACCCACATCCTTAGACCCCCACGAGAGCGGCAAGTAACCCTACCAATTCTAGGGTTAGGAGACCCGGTCTCGACTCCTCGAGATGGCCTCCTACTAGACCCTAGAACCCGGTTACTTGTGCTCCCCACCTTTGGTCTATCCTAATGCGGAAAAGTTAATAATATACAATGGTGACATCATCCTCAGCCCGGAAGTGCCCCAATAAAAGAATATTATATACAAATGAATTTTACATGAATGAAAAAGAAAAACTCTCATCTCACATAAACCCCCGGCTATTCAAAACACGACGATCCAATATAACATATCACAGTAACACATAACATCACATGTCATCAACGTAAGTAAATATGCGTATCCCAATTATCGTTGATGTATAGCAACGAAACCGGCGATACACCACATATTACACTTACGGTCGCAGAAAATAAAGTGTAAAACTACAACAGTTGGAATCCGCAACCTTTTTAGACATCGCATGCCTAACCAAATGAATTCCTTAGACATCACATGCCTAACAATTATAAACCCCGCATTTTAGTCTCGATCTCGAAAACACTTTTCAATATCTAGTCGGGCAATTCAACAAGATCCCCGACATCCTGATCGAATGCTCGTCGGAAACTTTAGTAGACGGCCGCACCCCCGATGCCGTCGACGAAGTGCACTAAGGCGGAACACCACTGCCGCGAGCACCCGGACGGATGCTTTTGGCGACGGGGTTCTCCTACAGTCACTTGGTCGGGGCTATAGGGCATGGCTATCTATTAAGTTTATCCAGCGAGTATCCGCGTACTTTACGTGATTGCGACGGATTTTGATCACATCAAAATCCTGTGGCAACCGATCAAATGAGACTAAAAACTGCTAGATTTATAACATTCAAATTAGTTATCTCATAACTACTTGTAGATTCCAAATATTGTATCACATTCCAGATAAATAGACAATATTAAACTTTCCGATCGAATAAACAAACACCCAAGATTTCCCAAATAGCTTAACACTTGAGCGGAGTTCAAAAAGTATCCATCACATGCCACGGTACCAATGGTCCAGCCGTAAAAAGGTCAAACCAACGCCTCACATGTGGCAACGCCGTACTGCCCCAAACCCTAAGGTTTAGAGGCGGTTCAGACGGTCACATAATCGAGTTAAGGTTTGTGTTCTTCTAAAGGGTCCACCGCATTACTTGCATGACTGTGAATGTTCTTTAACTAAGGAAAAATCCAACACTTGGAAATTTTCCAGCAGGGGAAAAAGTGAGTTATTGATATCCGTTCGAACTTTTTAACACGTTCTAAATTACCTGAAAGACGTTAAATGAAGTTAAACTTTCTGATCGAATCAACGAATACAAAAGAACTCCAAAAAACTCAACACTTGAGCAGAATTAAAAATTCCCAGAAGCATGCAAAAATACCTACGGATGTTATTGTGAAAAATCTAACCCTAATACCCAGGAACGGCCGCGGAACCGCCGCGCAAGGCATGGTATTGCCGCGGTTCCGCGGCGACTTGATGGGATTAGTGGTTCGTTTTTCACAGTAATCTTTAGAATTCCCTGCTTAATTTTCTGAGTATTTTTAATACAGAAAAAATCAACATTTTAAAAAATTTCCAGAGAGGGGGTGTATATCAACATTTCGGGGTTCGATCGGACATTAAACTTCGTCTAAACAACGCCTAAAGCTCTAGCTTGGCTCCGATACCACTGTAGAGTAACTAGGTATTAGAACAAGGTTCTAGAAGGCATCAACCATACCAAAATCAAATTTTTCATGTGCCGAACAACCCTAACCAAGATCATAGACTAGAGATTAGGCGAAAAATGAGCAAGTAAACAAATTTACTTCTAAGAGTTAGGGATTACAACCTTTGTAGTCCGTTCCTTCACTTCTAAAGCTCCGTGTTGAGGTCCCTTCGCTGCAATCATCGAGTGCCCAGACTCAAGAGAGGCTCCATGAAGAGAAAGATACAAGCTTGCTTCCGATCTTCAATAACAAAGATGATCTACCTTGAAGAAACTCAAGCCCAAGCTTTTGCTTCACTAATCAAGTATTAGTAAAGCAAACACCCTAATCTAAGTGGCTAGAATAGATGAGGATGATGAAGTAGGAATTTAGCTCTCATTTGTTTTCTTTATCTCACTCAAAATCATCACATGTGAAAAATCTAGAAAGCTTTTGTTAAAAGAAGAAGAAGAAGAAATTACTTTGTGATGAATAATGAAAACTTATGTGAGGTTAGAAATGCAACCATGGGTTAAGAATGAAGACTTAACCCATGTAGAGAAATAACTATGAAGAGTTAGGTTGGGTTAAAGAAATATCTATCAAAATATCACAAGTCAAAGTCAAAGCTTCTTGAAAGCTTCATGCAAATTTAACCCTAATCCAAACCCTAACCATATTTAAACTCCACAAAAGATGTTGCATTTATAACCCTAACTTGTTACAATATTATATATCATATATACAATATTTATTGTAACAAAATAAAATAATACAATTAACATATATCACATATATATCAATGTATTACCCGAGTGAGAAAAAGAATCTTTAAGTGAGCTTATATTAGTTAATGTAATTTAATATATCAAATATATAATTATACATTAAATTATCGAATCAACACTTGATCCGATAATCCGGCTATATCGCATATAACCGACTAATATAATCTGTATCAGTTCATCGAATCAACACTTGATCCGATGACCCGGCTATATCACATATACCCGGCTGATATCTCATATCGCGAGAAACTAATATGGTATCGCATACTCGTATTATTCTCAGTCCCGCACATATTACATATGTGCTCCTACTCCATTTTGCCTGAGCCAGGAAACCTCTGTATAGGACTCTAAAGAATCGTCAATACGCCGGCAGTAGGTGATGATCATATCAAACACCCACAAACTGCAAGCGGTCGGCTAAACGTAACAGCCACCCAGGTATTGAGCGATCAGAAGATCAACAAGCAAGCTTGTACATTCTCCTGCGAATCCAATCAATAACACTCTCGTACAGTCCGGTCTCTTCGTCTGATATGTCGCATATCTCGCCTAGGGGTGGTAAACGTCAGACCCCAGTAGCTTGATAAGTCGTGTCGATATGAAGTCCATAACAGTTTGAGAAACTACTGATAACACTTACCAGTAAATCTCAACAACCCTGGCCAGAGATTTCTAGTTATAACCAATCGAATACAGCGCAACATCAACTCCCTATACCGGGAGAGACGAAACCCCTCCTATCGCTCATTACCTCCATGTGATTCGAGACTGTACCTAAAAGCCACCGTTTTGCACGCCCTCTTGGACATGGTATGATGGAAATCAAAGCACAGTGGGAATCACACAAGACTCTATGACGATCTCGGGTCTACAGACTAACCTGTATCAGTGTCACCAGAGAACTGCCATCTGACATGAGGTATAATACCATCTGGGAGTTCTCGGGGAGTCTGTCCAGTATACCCAGTCTCCACTGAGCACCCGTATACCTTCTCTGATGTCAAACACCAATGGATATGGGATCATCCATCGCCCATCATATGGGTCAAGAAGCGCATACGCTAGTCTACTCTGGAGTATCGATGCCCTGTCTCGGTACTCCTACGACTAGGAACATTTGAAGGATGTACTTGGTGACTACACTGTCGCCACTAGTATGATCTGCATCATAGTCCTGGTAGTCAAGTACTCATCCTAAGGGCTTTATCAACATGTGACATAGAGACAATCAGAGTACATGTTAAGATAAAGAGTAACCAGATAGCATACTATCATGTCGAGTAAGAAAGTCCTCCCTATATATGTCCAAGCATCCACTACAATATACAACGTTTGTACAGTAATGGCCTCTAGGGCATACATATAACTAACAATTTTTACTTGCTGATTTTGTTGCAAGTTGCCCCATCATTTCGGCTATTTCATATGCATTTTTGGCTCGCTGATGATTTTTTTGCGAGTATGGGACTTGGGATCTGATACCGATTTAGGCATCAGCATCACTACAACTGGGATATTGCTAGGAGAAAATCATCATTTGCCTTTGTCGTTTCGAACAAAGGTGTCTTAGCAAACAAGGTTAAGATCCTGCCGACTAAGGCTTTTGACTTCATGAGCCGTAAGGGTCTTATAAAGGTATTTCTCCCTACGAGTCCTGAGGATCTCCTAGATGCGTTTTCTCCTTAAGATCGTGAGGATTCCTAAGTGTATGGTCTCTTATAAGTCGTAATGATCTTACAAGAGTGTTTTCTCCTTATAAGTCGAGAGGACTTACAAGGGTCGTTCACTATGTGAAGATATCCCTCGTCAGTAGTGGGACACTGTTGGGGAAACATTTATTTGTGCTCGTGGATTGTATACAAGGGTCAGTATTGAACCGCTTGTAGGGCAATCTGGGGATTGTGTGGATTAAGAACAGGTTCAGATCCCTGTAGCTTAAGGTTTTTGAATTTTATGAGCCGTGTGGGTCTCATAAAAGGGTTCTCCTTACGAGTCGTGAGGATCTCGTAAGTGTAAGTTCTCCTTAGGAATTGTGGGGATCCCTAAGTGTGTTGCTCCCTTGCGAGTCGTAAGGATCTCACGCAGGTATTTTCTCCTCACAAGGTCGAGAAGACCTTGCAAGTGTCTTTTAATGAGATTGTGCCCTTTCGGGTTTTCACAAAACTCGCCGGTAGCCCTGCTGTTTTTATTCACGGAGCCCTTTCGGGTTTTCATCCGTGCCCATCTCGCTTATGGACATACCGTTTTCTTTTTTTTATTATTTTTTTTGTGTCAGCCTTGGGATGCTGCGGTTTGTATTAGTTTACAAACGTTTCGGTCAGTAGCTAGTTTCAGGACATTGCGGTCTGTTGTTAGTTTAGGGACGTTTCGGTCCGTTTGCCGGCTACTACTTATAGAATTTCGGCTTAGGAAGATAGCAAGCGGACATAGGCGCCGTCGTCTATCGTTGACCTAGGCCGTGACTCGTCAGGCATAATATTTTTTCAGGAATCGACCGTTTATTGGCCTGAAAGGTCTTTCGCCATGCATGTCCATGACTAGATAGGCTCCACCTTGGTAGACCTTGTCTATGATATACGGGCCTTCATAGTTCGGCTCGAATTTCCCCCGCTTGGCACGATTGGGGATCATAGGTCTCTTGACCACTAGCACGAGTTCGCCTTGGCGGAATGTTCTCGGTCTAGTCAATCTCTCGTATGAGCGCGTCATCTTTGCTCTATAAGCCTCCAGGTTTTGTTGCACCATGAGCCGGGGTTCATCAAGGGCGTCGAGCTCCTCAAGCCGAAGGTGAGCATTTTCTTCATCGGTTAGCTCATAGTGAACCGCCACTCGTAGAGAGGGTAACTCTATCTCGAGGGGGAGTACCGCTTCTGTGCCGAATACCAATGCATACGGCATTGTGTCTATGGCCGTTTTGAACATAGTTTGATACGCTCAGAGAGTTTCATGCAGTCTTTCGTGCCAGTCCTTCTTATTTTTGGACACTGTCTTTTTCACGATCTTCGTCAAGGTCTTGTTGAAAGCCTCAACTAGACCGTTAGCTCGGGGATTATAGACCGAAGAGTATCTCCGGTCTATATTATGTTGTTGTGTGAAGCGGCTGATCTTGTGGCTTCTGTAGGCTGGCCCGTTATCGGAGATAATCCGGCGTGGAGTGCCGAACCGATAGATAACGTGTCTTGTAGAAATGGAGGATATTCTCCGTCTTCACTTCTCTTAGCGGTATTGCTTCCGCCCACTAAGAGAAATAATCAGTTGTCGCCAATATGAACCGATACCCTCTGGATGATGCCGGTTGGATGGACCCGATTATGTCAGTTCCCCACATTTCGAATGGCCAGCTAGCCACCGTTGGATGTAATGGATTTGGATGTTGGTGGATAAAGTCCCCATGAATCTGGCATGAGTGCCACTGCTTTGCGTATTCGAGGCAGTCTTGGATCATCGTGGGCCAATAGTAGCCCATCCTTTTGATCTTAAGTTTCATCTTCGGCCCGGCTTGGTGAGAACCGCAGAGTCCGTCGTGAGTTTCTTGGACGACTCTTCTTGCCTCTTCAGGTCCTAGGCATCTTAGCCACAGAGAATCAAATGATCTCTTATACAGAGTATCATTGACGAAGGCAAAAGATAGAACTCGTTTCATGAGCTGATGTCTTGAGGACCCATCTTCAGGTGTTCGACGGGATTTGAAGTAGTCTATAAAGACTTCTCTCCAATCCTTAGCCTTTTCCTGGTCTTTTATTTTTAGAGCCTTCTCTTTGGTCGCTTCTTTCTCTACAGACGACTCCGGAGATATTTCTGCCGGTGCAAGAACCTGGTGGCTTTGCACAACGATCCTCACGTCATCGAGGTTCTTGTAAGTCCACGGTAACGCCCCGACCGTCTAACAGACGCCAAATGCGGAACAAAAACTTTTAACAACTGGCGCTATCGCGTACTATAACCCGGATCTGCCATTAAAGCTAAACTAACAAACTATAAAGTGGGTAGAAGAGTTATACCGAACGATCCGAGTCCTTCGGTCTTCAACCATCATCCCACCCTTGTTGCGGCTGCTTCGATCTCCTGAATCTCCAGTCTCGTCGTCCAGGTGGCACCACGTCGACGGATCTTTAAATGGGCTCCCGTCTCTGAACCGAGGCAACTCGGTCGTCAAGTTTGCTAAAAGAGACGACCAAGATGATGTAGAGAATGAGTAGAATACTTTGTCTCGTTACGTCCAAGACTATGGACGAACGGTTAATGAAGTTGCCTTTTGGATCGGGTGAAAAGAGAAACCGATCACATCTAATTTCTATGCACCAAAACTTATATCTTTTCAAAACAAGCAACCATGAGAGTGTGTGAAGAGGAGGGGAGGGGGCCGGCCACTTATAGAGGGAGGAGGGTGAGTGTAGGAGAGGGGAAGGTAACCACAAGAAAAAGATCATTCATGAAGAGAATGAGTCACCCTAACACCTAGTATGAACTTATTTAAAGAAACAATGAATCACTAACCTTGTCATCCTTGCATTAATGAATCATTAAATGCACTAAGCCACCTCATCATCCTAGTCACCTCTTCTAGAACCTTCTAGAACCTTCCACACTCATCCAAAGAAAAGATAAATCCGTATTTAACCGACTGTTAAATACGTCTGATAGAAAACTGGAAACTGGCAACTTCCAAAAGTGATCCTGAAACGAATTTCAGGATAACCCCGTAATGGTATAAACATACCCGCATTTGTATTACGACCGAATACAAATGCATCTGAGACAAAGATATTATATCTACACAGTACAATACTCAGATCCGGCTTAAACCAAAGCCGACCAGTATTATCTGCCCGAAAAGTGACACGTGCGAAAACACACGTGCATTTTCCGAACCATGCCATAAAACCATATGGCCTCTACAACGCTTCGCCCGAACTTGGGAAAGTGTCTGTGGGGGACTCTAATGACTCATCAACACACTAGCACTGGGTATAACTACTAGCACGTCAGAGGTACAAGCTGTACGTAACGTTTGCCTATGTATTGATTGGAAGGGAAGCTGACGAGCGAACTCATCCATAAACCCTACTGAGCCTAACAGTGATAATATACATACAGTCCGGTCCGTTCGTCTATGAGTATCGCATATCTGCCTAGGGGGCTAGTAACTTCGGACCCCCAATAGCGGTATAAGTCGTGTCAGAGAGTGGCCCAGAACACCCTGAGATACTACTGGAGTACCTACCAGTAAATCTCCTGCCTCGGACGAGGGCTTTGTGTAATGGCTCTCCCAGACACAGCGCGATCTCACCCCCAATACCGGGAGAGACGAATCCCCTGCCGATCCGCTCATTTGCCTCCATGTGGCTCGGGACTGTACCCAAAAAAGACCTGTTTGCACGACTCCTTTGAGCCATGGTAGGGTAGAAATCAAAGCACAGTGGGAACTCACACGAGACAAATGACGACCTCAGGTCGATGAACTAACCTGTACACATGTCACCAGGGAACTGCTATCTGACGATATGTATAATACCAACTAGCATGTTCCCGGTGAGTCATGTCCGGTGTACTCATAACCCAATGAGCACATGTATACATCTTAAGTGAACCAACTAACACCAATGGCTTGTGAGACCGGCCATCACCCCTCGTCGGGGTCTCGACCGTATACACTAGTCTACTCTGGAGTATCGATGCCCTGTCTCGAAACTCCCACGACTAGGGACACTTTAAGGATGTGCTTACAGACCCCAGCTCCCACGTATATGATCGCCATCATACTGCTGCTAGTCAAGCAAGAATCCTATGGGCTCTATCATCATGCAATAGTGAACTAAAGCATGTATACGATGATAAAGACAAACCAGATAGCATACTATCATCTCGAGCAAGACTGTTATATCGGTATAGGTCCTGCCTCAATCATTGCAATCACGTACCTGCGATCCAATAATTGACTTTGAGGGCACTATCTCCAACAGTTCTCGTCGGCTAGTTCTGTAGCGAGCTTGGCTAATGCATCTGCCTTGCTATTTTCCACGTGCGGTATACTTTCCAGGGCATAGGAAGGGATTCGAGTCAGCAGTTGTTGCATTCTCTCACCGTACTTTACCAACTCTGGTTTGCACGTTTGATAGTCGCCATTTACTTGACTAACGACCAGCTGGGAGTCTCCGTATATGAGGAGGTTTTCGATTCCCATGTCGACAGCGATCTCAAGACCTGCTATCAAAGCTTCATATTCGGCTTCATTGTTCATCCTCGACTCTGTTAAGGAGAAGGCAAAGCGCATTATCTCTCCTTGTGGAGTCACGAAGATGAGGCCCATCCCGGATTGATTATGGGGTGCTTTGTTTGCGCTTCTTCATGGAAGATGCTCCATCAAAATAGAGTTCCCACTCTCTCTTCTCTCCCCGCCGACCGTGTCAAACGCGTGCTCGTCGGGCAATTCGCAGTTCAAAGGAGAATCGGCAGGTATCGGATGCTCAGCGAGGAAATCGACGATAGCCTGGCCTTTTACCGCCTTGAGGGGACGATAAGTTATCGAGAACTCCATTAAGAGCGGGACCCATTTAGCGAGTCGTCCTGTTAGTATGGATTTTGACATCAAGTATTTGAGAGGATCCACTTTTGATATAAGGTGGACCTCATGTGCCAAAGCATAGTGTCTGAGCTTTGTTATCGCGAAGATTAACGCCAGGCAGTGTTTTTCGATGGGGGAGTAGTTGCTTTCTGCCCCCAGGAGAACTCGACTCAAATAGTAGAGGGCTCTCTCCTTTCCTTGGTCATTCTCTTGTGCCCACAGCGCGCCTAAGGAACCTTCGAGGGTTGTTGTGTACAGGACGAGATGTTTTCCTTTAACGGGAGCGGCCAATACTGGCGGATTCTGCCGGTATTGCTTGATTTCGTCCAGTACGCTTTGGCATTTGCGATCCCAGACGAACGGGGTTCCTTTCTTCATTAGGTGACTGTAAGGACGGCACTTGCCGGAGAGATTGGCTATAAATCGCCGGATATACGCGAGCTTTCCTTGGAGAGACCGCAGTTGCTTGAGAGTCCTTAGCGGAGGCATTTCCATGATCGCCTTGATCTTCGACGGGTCTATCTCGATGCCTCGAT
This sequence comes from Agapanthus africanus, assembly GCA_030015575.1. Classification (NCBI taxonomy): domain Eukaryota; kingdom Viridiplantae; phylum Streptophyta; class Magnoliopsida; order Asparagales; family Amaryllidaceae; genus Agapanthus; species Agapanthus africanus. The sequence goes on along the minus strand of CM057349.1, from coordinate 385,665,726 downwards.
GTTGGATGATGAATCCTAGAACTTGCCCTAGGAAACTCTGAACGCGCATTTGAGAGGGTTTATCTTCAAGTTGTATTTTCGAAGGCGCTGAAACACGGTCTTCAGATGCTCTAAATGTTCCTCGTATGATTTGCTTTTAACTACGAGGTCGTCAATATAGCATTCGACGATTTCATGTATGAGGTCATCAAAAATCTTCATCATGGCCCTCTGATAGGTGGCACCGGCGTTCTTTAGACCGAAAGGCATCACCTTATAGCAGAATATGCCCAGGGGAGTCCGGAAAGTGTTATGCTTCTGGTCTTTGGGATGCATTTTTATTTGACTATATCCTGATGAACTGTCCATGAAGGAGAAGACTTCGTGAGTGGACGTGTTGTCTATCATCAGCTCGGTGACCGGCACGGGAAAGTCATCCTTTGGTCATACTTTAATGAGATCCCGAAAGTCCATGCAGATGCGCACCATCCCATTTTTCTTCATCACTGGGACAATGTTGGCGATCCAGTCAGGATACTGCACCTCTTGGATGAATCCAAAGTCGATTAGCTTCTTGACCTCGGCGTTGATGCCCATTTCAAGTTCGAGACGCATTCTTCTCGGTGCTTGTTTGATTGGCTTGATGTCCAGAGATATCGCCAATTTGTGCACAGCTACTTCTGGATCTAGTCCCGGCATTTCGGAATAGTTCCATGCGAAACAGTCTTTATACTGCATTAGCACGTCTCTGAGCGTAACCACCTTTTCTTCAGACAATAGCTCATTGACGAATGTCGACCGTGGGTCGTTTACCGTTCCCAAGTTGATTTTTCTTAGGTGGCGGATTAGTGTTTTCTGCCGCCTAAGCGAGCATCTCCTGTAGCTTTTCACGTTGCAGTTAAACTTTTGTCTTTGGAATTCAACACATAGACTATATAAACTACCATGCCCTTAGGCTTGGGGTGTTTGGATTCTTGGCCTTTGGAGTTCGCTTCAGGCACTTGAGCTTTATTAGGCCTCTCTTTTTTTGAAAAGCCGCTTTAGATTTGAGAGGAACCGCTGTATCAGGATCTGTCTTGGGGTGATTCCCCTTTACCTGCTTCCATACCTTATATATAGATGAGGAAAGTTGTCTCAGGGAGCGAACTCATTTCTGCTCTCGTGGGATCTCCATGGGCTGCGGAGATTTTTTTTAATATTGCAGTAGGAGAATTTTGTCTGACCCTTCGCAACAGTTTGAAGTTGTTCCCAGTTAGAACAACAACATTCACCACTGGGGTTGAAAAGGGACCATAAGGAGAACTGCCCCCAGCTTATTTTGTATGATGCCGATATCGACGTCGACCGTTTCTTACGGCCGGGATTTGATTAGCTTCAGGATTTTGCTGAGCCTGCCCACTTTTTCCTTTGAGAGCTTGAATATTCTGCCCCCTGCGTCGACCTTGGTCTTCGGCAGGCGCCAGTTGTTTGAGGACTGATTCCGTCGGCAAATCTGCTGCTTGGGGAGCCAGCCTATAGAAGACAAACTTCCACGGGGATTCCTTTATCGGCGTTGAGGCACCTAGGGTGGGAGGTGGGAGTATCGATCCAAAGAGAGGCCCGTTGATTTCTTGAAGAGCCGGATTGCAAAGATTTGAGACTGCAAGTGGTCTATACTTGAATCCACCGGATATGACAGAGCCTGAGTTGCTAAGGTGGGAGCAAACACCATTCTTCATAGAGACGAAGCGCCGACTTCAGTATCCACTCCCCTAAGGGAAACCACAAACATACACACCACGATTATCTGATCACGGGAAAAACACGACACACGAAGTGTGGAGTGGAAAGAGGAAAAGGTCCCACCGGGCGTGCCAGAATCTGTTCTCTGCCGAAAGACATGACCGAGACGTTGGGACGTCGGGCCTGAATTTCGAGGGCAGGTGGTATTTGGTTTTATCCGTCCACCTCTCCGAAGATACTAAGTTGATCTATGGCACCATATATCGTAGGTTTAAACGGATGCGGCCGATGTAGCAGACTTTGTCAGATTCCTTCTCATTTGAGGGGTTTTTGATTACAGGGACGCTCTTCCCTACAGGCGCAAGCCCCTGCAGTTAATTACGCTACCGCATCGCGGTAACCACTTTCACCTTCTCCAGATGGTCACTTCGTGTCGTTTGTGTTTGTTTTGTTTTTGGTTGTCCATGGATTGTATACGGAGACTAATTTATGTTGTCACCCGTAAGGCGTGGATTAGTCCAAATCCGTATTTTCTTAGATTTGGGTTTGGGGTTGGGTTTAATGATGCGTTAGTCTCATTTGAGACTAAGATCAACTTAAACGTTTGTTAAAGATACGTTAGTCTAATTTTAGACTAAGATCTACTTAACGGGATCATTTAGATCCAACAAAAGAGCATTTGGGCTCTATTGTTTAGTTTAAGGATATTACGGTCCATAGTTAGTTTAAGGACATTACGGTCCACTGTTAGTTTAAGGACATCTCGGACCAGTTTAGAGATATCATAGTCTGTAAAGTTTAAGGACATCATAGTTCATGAGTTTAAGAACCCCACAGTCCGTAAAGTTTAAGGACATCATAGTCTATGAATTTAAAGACCCCACAGTCCGTGGAATGTCTGGTTGTCGGGACCCGTCACCTCTCTGAAGACGTTGAAGGATTACAACGACAAATATCAGAGGAGTGAAGAGATGTACTCTTGAACCAATATTGACTGAAAGGCTCTGGGTTTTACTTTGAATGTCATATGAGATGACCAATTTTGGAAGACAAAAGTGTGTTTGAGGTTCAATCAAAAGGGGGTACTGCATCTGAAAGACTTAACTAATTTGAGCTAAGATTGGCTTGAATGTAGTGTTAAACACTAGAGTACACTCGTCTATCACGTGCTCCCACGTGATGAGCTTAAAATAGTGTTAAACACTAAGGATGAAGCGCACAAAATAGTGTTAAACACTAAAAAAAAAAAAGAAGCGCTCTCGTGGGATCATGTGAGGCGCTTGAGTGTTGGGCCCAAACATCCTTTATTTTATTCTCAGAATATGCAAATAAGTGTTGAACACTTTAGTCTTCATGGCCATAACGTGTGGGCACGTGATGGGTACCTATGCACTGGATATTAAAAGGATTTGTTAGGGGTTACGTGGGGACACGTGAAGGCGCCCATGCATTGGGTATTAATCCTTCAGTTTTTTCCATCTTCTCTTTTTTAGAGAAGTGTTTGCTATGGGTCACGTGGGGACACGTGAGGCACCCCAAAATCGATTCTGCCCTTTTATTTTAAGAAGTCTGTTCAAGGGTCACGTGGGAGCACGTGACCTAATCTTATTCGTTCTCTTTTGGTCATTGTAGGGAGGATCATGTGTTTCCACGTAATCAAGTTGGGTACTTGATCTTTTTACGTGCATGGAGAGATGAATCCCTCATAGAATTAAATTATCTTATAGGGTTAAGCCCTAATTTTATTTAGAGGAATTAAATTCCTATATGTTCGAAAGAATTAAATTCTTTAAACTCAATTCTCCCTCTAAGTTTTGGATTTGCATGGCAGAATCTCGCCGATGAGAATTAAATTCTCAACTTATGGGGAGATCTGCTTCTGCAGATCTATTACCATGAAGAAGAACTAAATTCTTAAATTAAGGGTTAAACCCTATCTTTGTTAGAGGAATTAAATTCCTATATGTTATAAAGGAGAATAAAATTCTCTGAACTTAGATCCTCCCTTAGGTTTTAGATCCGCCTGGCAAAATCCCCACGATGAGAATTAAATTCTCAACTTATAGGGAGATCTGCTTCTGCAGATCTTCAACCAAAGGAAGAACTAAGTTCTTATTCAGAAGAGTTAAACTCTTAATTTGAGAATTAAATTGTCTTTTTGTTTTTATGGGAGCTTATAGAATGATTTCTTTTTCTCTCTTACCTAGGGTTTCTTTCTTTTCTGAAGAGATCTTCTTTTCTCTCTGGAAAATTAAATTCTCTTTTCTTTTTTTTTATATTCTCTCTCTGTTGTTGTCTCTCTTCTTCTTCTTTTCTTGGCTCATATTTATAAGAGAAAGAAAAGAATCAGTTTGTTAATCAATCTTTCATTGAAAATTTTTGATTGATTTTATAACCAACATGATCTTTTAGATCACTCGGTGAATTTTATTCACCATTGGATTTTTTAATCCCCAAAAGATATTTTGTTTGTTGTACTTGGAAAATTTTAGGAAAATATTTCCTTGTATAGAATCTTTCTATAAATTGGTAATTTTTTAATCACCATTAGATTTTTAATCCAACAGTGTTTCCTTTACAGAGTGCAATCTTTTGTTTGGAAAGATCTAGAGAAATATTAGGGTTTTTGATTTCCCTTAATTAGAATTTAATTCTATTAGTTCAGAAGGTTTAAGAGCCTATCACGTGTTGGCACGTGACCCCATTGATTGACCATTTAATTAGAATTTAATTCTATTAGTTCAGAGATCTTAGGAACCCATCACGTGTTGGCACGTGACCCCCTGTCACGTGTGGGCACGTGATTCCCCATTTAGGGTTTTCTTTCCATTAACTCGGAGAGTTTTAAGACCCTATCACGTGGTGGCACGTGACCCACAGATTAAGCATTTAACCAGAATTTAATTTTATTATTTTAAAGAACTCGAGAACTCATCACGTGTCGACACGTGACCTCTGGTCATGTGTGGGCACGTGATGCCCCATTAGGGTTTTTTCTTGCTGTTTTATTATACCTTTTAATTCCTTTCAGTGGGTTTAAAGGCCCATCACGTGTGGGCACGTGACCCCTTTTGATCAGAATTTAATTCTTATTATTTCAGAGTCCTCAGGAAACCATCACATGTCGGCACGTGACCCCCGATCGCGTGTGGGCACGTGATGCCCCAATTTTTTTCTTGTATTTTATGAGGGAACAAACTTCCATCTGACAATAGATATAATACTATCTAGAAGTTCTCGGTGTGTCCATCCAGTGTACTCACTACCAGTGAGAATCTGTATACTATCTTAAGTGACACAACACCAATGGCTTGTGAGACCGGCTACCGCCCCTTATCGGAATCTCGAAACGTATACACTAGTCTACTCTGGAATATCGATGCCCAGTCTCGAAACTCACATGACTGGAAATATTTAAGGATGTACTTATCAACTACCCAGCTCTCACGTATATGATCACCATCATAATGCTAGTAGTCAAGCAAGAATCATGTGGGCTTCATCATTATGTATTAGCGACAAGTAATAACAAGTAAAACGTGTACACATCAATAATAAAAACAAATTAGATAGCATATTATCATCTCGAGTAAGATTGTTCTACCTGTATACATCCTTCCTCAACTATCATAATCATGTGCCTACAATTACAATAATTGCTTTGGGAGCACTATATCCAACAATCTCCCACTTCTACATAAGGATAATTATTGCGGTATTGCATAACCACATCCCGTGTGCTATCGAATACCCAATTTCTCTACTAATCAGTTCCGCAAAGCGCGTTTGTGAAACATCCATGTTCGAGAAATAGCCTCAGTGAGTGGATCCGCTAAAATGTTCCAACTTCCTCTCTCGATATCTCAACTTCGTGGAGTTGAACAATCTCCTGAACTGAGCGATACCCCGCCACAAGAATTTGTCTGGATACTTGATGGGACCAAGTTCATAAATGAACAATTTTATCCAACAAACTTCTCGAGCTATATCCTCTGTTGAGTCATAACCAGCATCTTGCACCATGCTTACCTCAGTATCTCTATTGGAACGATATCCAATATACTGATCCTAAGAAGCTAAACTTAAAACTCTGATAGAATCTCTGTCATCCAGGTCATCATGGAAGCCTGAACCGATAACCGCCTCCTGGAGGAGGCTATCGTTACCATATACCAAGAACATCCTTTTATGTTCAAAATTGCTTCCATATTTTTCTACAGGATTAGATTAATATTTGCTTACTACAGCCAGTGTATAAGCAACATCTGGTTTTGTTCAAGACATTGCATGATTGACTCAATTGCCTAAGCAAATGATATTTCATTCATGCCGATCGCTCTCTTCATCAGTCTAGAAGACATCTCTTTAGAGATGGTGACTCCATCACCTGAGAGTACACTACTACACCAGGAGTCATCCATTCTAAAATACTTTAGAAATGCAGTCTAAGTACCTGAATTAGGACACTTCCCAAATCTAGATCTAAAACCATAGATCTAGTCACCAGAATTTCTGATATATTATCCATATCCTTCGTGCAGAAAGCATCATGTGACAATCAAAGTTTGACCGATTGTAGTATTGGAACATCACTTCCTATTAGGAATATGTCATCTAAATCCCAGGACAGTACTCCTTACACTCTTCTTACTAGGTTCATCTGTTATTTTGATGAAGTCAGTCACTTTGACTGACATTTCAAAATAGATGATCCATCTCCGCTAAATATGCTTTAGTCTACGAATAGACATAAGCAACTTACACACCTTCTGCTGCTCCCACTCACTACGATAACCCTCTGGTATTGTCATATACACTTGTACTTCCAAATTCCTATTTAGAAAAACGTTATAGTCATCCTCTTGCCATATATCATAATCTTGAATAGCAACAGTGGCAAGTCATATCCATATGAACTTCAGCTTAGACATTGAAGTAAAAGTCCCATCACAATCCACAAAGGGTATTTGATGAGAATATTTACAACAAGTCTAGCCTTATTAGGTTAATACCTTTCCACCTGCACAGATCTCAAAAGATCTACTTGCTCCTAATGGGTTTTACCCCTTCAGGAGCACCCAGCAAAGTCCAAAATCCAACATTTGCTGAAGTGCGTGAAGTCCAATTTGGATATAAAGCATCTGGTCATCTGGAAGTTACCACTTCTTATGACCCACAGATAACTAGTAGGGCCATCATAACTATGATACTGACCTCCCTGTCACTGTCTATGAGAAAACAGAAGTATCTCTCAGGTGGTTGAGCTCACCTACTAAAATCTGCAGAGTGGCTAAGAGTTTGTCAAGTCCAATCGAATTCTTAGGTTCTACTAAATTTTCGGTAACCGTTTGTGGTTCTGAAATCACTTCCATTTCTACCATACTCCCACTAGTTTCTTTTGCAAAAATATTCCTTTTATAAAAAGGTATCGAGTCAAGAAAAATGTAACTATTGATCTTGAAAATGGTATAAACAAAACCCTAACGAATGTTTGGGATAATCTACAAACAGCCATTACCGAAGCATGCCTTGAGTTTGTCCGTATTCGGCTTTTAAACAGGAACCGAATAACTCCATATCTTAATTATCTCACGATATGCAACCAATCTATGTTCATAATGAATCAACGGCACTAATTTAGATGGAACCAGATTCAAATATCATACAGCTGTTTCCAGTGCATATCACCTGAATGGAAAAAGGCCAATACAGTATTACTCATCAAGGAGCGAACCCGTGGATGAGTAACCTAAGAGAGAATCAAGTTCTCAATATACTATGATGGAATACCTAGCATTAGTATCTATATTTTCGATCACTTTGAAAAATTCTGATACTTCCAACGTATGGTTCTCTACTTTATTCCTATAGTTATAAACTTCTCAAAATCTTTGGACCTTGCATTACAATGAATGCATGTCTAAAATTAGAAAAATCATAGGTAAACCTAAATGAAGTAAGAGTACCAACCCCTTGTCCAGAAGGACACTGGACAACATATATTTTTATGTATAATTCCCAAAAGTATATTAACTCAAATTCCATATTTTGTAAGTTGAAAACTGTATTTTTGTCGAGAATGTCTTACACTGTTATTCAATACACCTTATCTTATTCTCTACTGATAAAGGTAAATGTATGGAACACAATTTTCAAAATTTGTATCTCACTTTATAAAATAAAGATACAGATATATCATTTTAAAAATTACTGCATAATAACAGTTATTTGAAACCAAATATTTTGCCGTTAAGCAAAACCAAACGATTCAATCCAATATTATCAATTACAACGAATTCCAATATGGAGAATAAGATCACCCATTTCCCAATATTCTACTCCTTCTCAACATCTGTAATGCCGTACAGATGTGAGATCCAAATCCAGTAAATACATACTCTACAGTGAGAATTAATTGGGAAAACAGTTTTCATTTACAAGTACACAGAAAATCTGAGACATAAATATTTCAAAGGGGTGGCTGGGTATTCCTAGTAATGCCTTTTTGATTATCCAGATTCATAACAATAGTCGCAATTTCCTTTGCCCTCATTTCAATCCCTTCATATGTCTCTACATCTTACTTTCTGTACACCGTGAAAGTATGTCTTAGCACCTCTACTGGGTTTCAAAGAGCATCAAGTATACAATTTAAAAAAATCTAGAGGTCTAAGTCATACAAACCAAGAATTTAACTAGAGAATTAGGATTTTGTTGCAAGAAAACAAGTTCTAATCTAAGTGATGGAGGTTTACAACTTTTGTAGACCAAGTCCTTCACTTCTAAAGCTCCAAGTAGTAGTCCCTAGAACTCTTCTCAAGGCTCCATTTGAAGAAAGGATCGAGCTTGCTTGAAGTCTTCGATGCCGAAGATGATCCACCTTGAAGTCTCTTTCACTCAAGCTCTCTCTTCACTAATCAAGGTATTAGTGAAACAAACAACCTAAACTAATGGGATAGATTAGTGTAGGTTGATGAAGTAGGAGATTCGCTCACTAGAAATAATTTTTTCTTTACTTTTCTCAACTCAAGAAAGACCCTAGAGTGAGGATGAAGAAGAGATGAGGACGAACTTGGATGAGAGAATGAACCATATAGAGTAATGAGATAAGATAAGGATGAATAAATATCTAAGAGTAAAACAAAATTAGGAGATGAGTCATGGCTTCTCAATGCTTCTCCAAGCATCCAAAGCCATAACTCATTTTCCTTATTTTTCTATTTTTCTTAGAAAATAAATCATCCCATTTATCTTTTCACTCTAGTGTGATTCTCATACATCCATGTTCCTTGTATCATCAACCATGATACAAATCATATATTAATAAATATCACACACACACACATACATATATATTAAGAGAAGAAAATCTTAAGTGAGCATATATTAGTTAATATATATATGTATATCAAATATATAAATATATATCAAATTATTAAATCAACACTTGATTCAATAATCCGGTTATATCATATATAACCAACTAATATCTTATATATATGTATATCATAACATTAAATCAACACTTGATTCAATAATCCGGTCATATCACATACAACCGGCTAATATTCAATATTAGATATTAAATCAACACTTGATTTAATAATCCGGTCATATCATATATTACCGGCCAAATCAAATATATATACATAAATCAAATCAGTGAATCAACACTTGATTCAATAATCCGGTTATATCACATATAATCAAACTGATATCAAATATCGCAAGATTAGAATACGGTATCACATACTCGTATTCAATCAAGATCCCGCACATATCTCCATATGTGCCCTACTTCGTTTCTCTTGAGCGAAGAAACCTCTGTATGGGACTCTAAAGACTCGTCAATACACCAGCAGTAGGTAATGATCACATCAGATACCCACAAGCCACCAGCGGTACTAGCTGGACGTAACGGCTACCCAGGTATTGAACGAATAGAAGATCAACAAGCAAACTTGTCCAAACTGTAAGTCCACGGTAGCGCCCAGGCCGTCAATCCGAGGCCAAATGCGGAAACAAAAACTATTTAGGAAACCGGCGCTATCGTAGTCTTTGACCCGGATCGAACCATTAACGCTAAACTAGCTAACTACTATGAAGTGAGAGTGGTTATACCGATCGATCAGTGTCCTTCGGTCTTTGGCCACCATCCCAAGCTCCTCGCCGCATCTCCGATCTCCGGTCTCCTCTTCGGAAGGGCACCACATCAATGAGTCTTTTTACGGGCTCCCGCTTTATCCGAAGCAACTCGGACACGAAGTTTGCTAGCCGACGTGTCCAAGATGAAGTAGAGAATGTGTGTGATAACTTTGTCTTTTGACACTCTAGGATTCTCAACACATGAGATGGTTAGAGTGGAGGTAGAAGATGATGCCAACGGTGGAGCTTGTGAACAAGAAGAAGAAAGAAAAGAGAGGAGCCTTTTGTGTTATTGTGTTGAATTATTGTTGTGAGCACAAGAATGAAAACCCAAGAGCCAACCCCAAGCCTATGGCTGCCCTCTCTTTCCATCCATCAATTCAACACAATAAACAAATCCTAATGTGACATTAGCACAAATAAAGAGACCATGAGTCACTAAACATGTCTATGTCACATTAAATGTACCTCATCATGAAATCCACTCACAATTTCCATATGTAAATATTAATCCAAATGTTTACAACAACAAAAAGATACGGCAACATCTAAAGTAAACTCATGATGGATCACAAGGATACCCCTCACCTGTATATACATACCCGCATCCGCATTCTGACTGAATGCAAATGCGATGAGACGAAAGTAATCTAACAAATCTAATACTAGGATCCAGCTTAAACCAAAGCTTACTAGTATGATCCGTCCGATCATGATCCGTGCATAAGTGCACGTATATGATTGAACCCTGTCATAATACCATACGGCCTGTACAAACTTTCGCCCGAAACTTAAGAAACTGTTTGTTGGGGACTCTAAAGACTCGTCAATACTTTGCCTGTGGATTTAACCACTAGTACGTCAGTGGTACTATCCGTATATAACGGGCTACCAGGTATTGACTAAAAGGGAGGTCGATGAGCGAACTCATCCTGACACCCTACTGAGCCTGTCAGTGACAATATCCGTACAGTTCGGTCTGTTCGTCTATGAGCATCGCATGTCGGGCCTAGGGGGTTGGTAAAAGTCAGACCCCCAAAAGCGGTACAAGTCATGTCGGAGTATAGCCCAGAACACCCTGAGATACTCCTGGAATACCTACCAGTAAATCTCCTACCTTGGCCAAGGACTTCGTGTAATGGCTCTCCTAGACACAGCTCGATCTCACCCCCAATACCGGGAGAGACGAAACCCCTGCCGATCCGCTCACTGCCTCCATGTGGCTCGGGACTGTACCCAACTAAAACCTGTTTGCACGACACCTTTGAGCCGTGGTAGGGTAGTAATCAAAGCACAGTGGGAACTCACACGAAACAAATGACGATCTCAGGTCGATGAACTAACCTGTACACATGTTACCAGGGAACTGCTATCTGACGTCAGGTATAATACCAACTATCATGTTCCCGTCGAGTCCTGTCCGGTGTACTCATAACCCAATGAGCACCTGTATACATCTTAAGTGAACCAACTGACACCAATGGCTTGTGCGACCGGCCACCGCCCCTCGTCGGGGTCTCGACTGTATACACTAGTCTACTAATGGAGTATTGATGCCCAGTCTCGAAACTCCCACGATCAGGGACCACTTTAAGGATGTTCTTATAGACTACCCAACTCTCACGTATATGATCGCCATCATACTGCTGGTAGTCAAGCAAGAATCCTAAGGGCTCTATCAATGTGTAATAGTGATCTGTAAGGTCACCTAAAGCTGTACACGATGATAAAGGTAAACCAGATAGCATACTATCATCTTGAGTAAGACTGTCCTTCCGGCATAGGTCCTCCCTCAATCATTGCAATCACGTGCTTGCGATCCAATAATTGACTTTGAGGGCACTATATCCAACAATCCCCCTCTTGCACTCAAGGCTAATTATTGCGATATCGCATACTCACAGCCCGTGTGATACCGAACACCCAACTCCTCTACTGATCAGTCTCACAAAGCCCGTTTGTGAAACTATTGCGTTCGAGGAATAACCTTAGTGAGTGGATCCGCTCTGATGTTTCTTTCTATGTCTCTCTTTATCTCAAGTTCGCGGAGAAACCCATCTCCCGAAATGAGCAATACATGTCTTAGAATATGTCTGGATATCTGATGGGACTTAGTTCATAAATGAACTCCAAATCCAAATTTCTTAGACAGTATCGTCAACTGAACTTAATCAGTATCCTGCGTCATGCCTCCCTCAGTATCCGCTTGGACCTCCTGTCCAAACTACTACCCCTTGTCAGAGGGAAAACTATAACTCTGACAGTCACTCTGTCATTCAGATCACCTTGGAAGCCTGGAATGATAACCGTCTCCCAAATGAGGCTGTCGTTATCATATCCCTAGAACATCCACTTATGTTCTAAAACTGCTTCCGAATGTTTCTCCAGGATTGGATTAATATCAACTTATTACAGCTAGTGCAAAAACAACATTTGGTGTGGTACTTCACATCTCATGATTGACTCAACTGCTTAAGCAAGTGATATGCCCATCATGCACATCCCTCTCCCCTTTAGTCTGTAAAATACCTTTAGAGAGGGTGACTCCATCACCTGCAGGTACACCACCATGCCAGGAGTCGTCCATTCTAAAACGCATGCAGAATGCTGTCTAAGTACCCAGATTGGGAAACTACCCAAATCTAGATCTAAAACCAAAGATCTAGTAACCAGAATGTCTGATATTATATCTATATCCTATGTGGAGAAACCACTGTATGACAACCAAAGGATAACCGATCGTAGTATAGCAATTTCACTTCCTACTCTGTGTATGTCATCCAAATACCAGGACATCACACCCTACTACCTTCTTAACAGATCCATCCCCTGTTCTGATGAAGTCAAACCCATGACTGTCACATCAAAAATAAATGATCTTTCTCCGCTATATCTGCTTTAGTCCATAGACATAAGCTACTTGTCCACTATGCTTCCGTTGCTCCCACTGACTACGACAACCCTCTGGCAGAGTCATATAAATGCGTGTACTTCTAAAGCTAGTTTAGAACGATGCTATACGCATCCTCCTGCCGGGTCTCATAGCCTAGAACAACAGTAGTGTCAAGTATGGGAAAACAAGAACCTCCCTGTCACCGTCCTTGAGGCTACCTGAGTACCTCTCGGGTGCCTGAGGTTACCCACCATATCTGCGGAGTGGCTAATGGAATGTCAAAACTTATTGAATGTTTAGGTTCTTATCAAATTTCCAGTAATCGTTTGTGGTTCTGGAATCACTTCCAGTTCTACCATACTCCCACTAGTGTTTTCTGAAAAAATCCATTTTTATCAAAACTGTGGCGAGTCAAGAACAATATTACTATTGATCTTCCAGATGGTAGAAAATCAACCCTCGTCATAACCTGGGTCAAACTACAAACAGCCATTACAGAAATGTGCCTTGAGTTATCCAGAGTCTGGTTTTAAGCATAAGCCGGACAACTCCATATACCTTAACATCGTTAAGATATGATCCATTTTATATACAATATAGAAATAGAGGCACTGATTTATTAGAACCAGATTCAAATCATGCAGCTGTCTCCAGTGCATGTCAACTAAATGGAAGGGGGCCGATCAGCGTTACTCAACTTAAGAATGCATCTAGATATAAGTAACCTGAAAGAGAAATAAGATTCTCAAAACCATTACTATCAACTGAATACCGAATACAAGTATCTACATCTTCGATCACCTTGAAGAATCCTGATACTTGCAATACCTGGTTCTCTACTTTATTCATATACCTATAACTTCTCAAAACTTGGACCTTGCATTTCTACGAAACACTTGTCTAAAACTAGACAAGTCACAAGTAAACAGAATATAGTACGAGAACCAACCCCTCTGTCCTAATAGACATTGGACAACATACAATACTCTGTATAAATCCCCTGAGTCTAATAACTCATTCCCTGTGTGTCGTAGGTTGAAAATTGTACTTATGGTTAAGAAGAATTAGACCGATGTTGAATACTCCTTACCTAACCATCAACTGATATAGGTAAATGCCATGGGCATTATTTCAAAAGGTTATATCTCACTTTATAAAAATAAACGTACAGATATATCAGTTTGAAATTGGTGCATAACAACGGATATTCAAAACCAAATATTTGCCGTCCGGCAAAAACCCAGGCGATTTCCTCAATTATCACTAATTACAACGAACCCCGATATAATGAGGATGATCACCTAATTCCCAATAACTTACTCCTACTCATCATCTGTAAAATTATACAGATGTGAGAATCAAACCTGGTAAATACATACCCTGGAGTAAGGGCTTATAAGGAAATCAGTTTTCTTTTAACAATACACAGTGAGACCGAAACATGAAAATGTTTCGAAGGGGTATCCTGGTATTCCTAGTAATGCCTCTTCCATTATCAGAATCACAACTGTAACCGTATATTTCTTTGCCATCTCTCCAAATCCCTTTATATGTCTTTAGTCATTACCTTCTGTACACCACCTTTAGGCCAAATGGTTTTCTTCCTTTCCTACCGTTCGGCACCAGCTTATGGTTTGGAAGAAGACTATCCAATAAGCATAATAGGTATACTCTCCTAATCCTAGGAGTACTCGCAACCTGAGAGAAGGTAATGATAAAAGACAACTGAATAAACCTTATTCATATTTCTCCTGAACCAGAATCCATCCCCGAACTGGAACAAGTTCCTTCGAGTTCGTATATAACCATACGATGGAGTATCCAATAACTGTGGATCTTCGTAGTAATACGGAGTGTTCTGGAGAAATACAAAGGTGAAATAGGAGTGGCGATGAAATACTTGGTTTGGTCGTGAATAGCAGTCACAATTTACTTTGCCCTCTTACTAATCCCTTTATTTGTCTTTACTTATTACCTTCTGCACACCTCTCTTAGGCTAATCGGTTTTCTTCATTCCCTACCTTTCGGCACCTGCCTATGGTATGGATGAAAACTATCCATTTAGCGTAATAGGTGTACTGTCCTAATCTAAGGAGCACTCGCAGCCTGAGAGAAGGTAAAAGGAAAAGACAACTGAATAGTCCTATTCATTTTCTCCAGAACCGGAAACCATCCTCGAATCTGGAACAAATTCCTTTGAGTTCGTATATAACCATACGATGGTTTTATCCAATGGAAGTGGACGTTCATAGTGATACGAAATGTTCCGGAGAAAAAGGGTAAAAGTAGGAGTGGCAATGAGGAATGCAACTCAGAAAATCCAAAAGCCAGTGTTTTAAGAAAGTTCGGTTAATTTTGGTCACTGAGTCATAGTCTATGGTCGGGCCATGGTCGCTGTCAAAGAGAGAGAGAGAGAGAAAAGAAACACTCTGCGTGCACTCTAACCTAGATCAGAATGGTTATCAATTTATCTAATCAGGAAACCTCCCACCGTAACCTCAAATTCTCCTCCAAATCTTAAAGAAGAATTAGTCGGGATCACCCGAGGAGTAAACCAACTCATCAGTGGGAATCGGGATCCAAATATCATTGCATGATAACGTGATAGAATACACTCACGTTATCACACTCCAGAAGGTATGCGCATGCCAGGCAAATTTCAGTTTCTTTAGAAACTCCCGATGTGATTTTTACCCCAAGCGGTTCATGACCTTGACTTTGGCCAACAAATCATAACCCGCAAGTCAAGTTCTACCCGTCATTGTCCTGATTGATTTAGACCCACCCGCACACACCCTTGACTTTAGCCAACAAAGTGGTACGACTGTCCTAAACCAATGCATCTATCTATGCAACGGACAAGAAACACACAGCTACCGCATACAATGCCTTGACTTTGGCCAACAAACACCGCACGAATACTATGCGCTACTTATCCGAAATAATGGAGGGCTACGGCTGGTTTTTGGCGAAAAACCTTTAATGTAATGAACTTGATATCGTTGAAGGAACCGGATAGCTTTTTATAAATATATAGTGGCGAAAACCTTTGCTAAAGAGTTCACTCCCGGTGAAGGGATCTCGGCTCTTTCCCCGTAGAATGAGGTGCAGGATATTCCAACATAATACCACGATGCAAAGTAAAAAGTAATCGACTATAGTGAAGTTATTACCCTGATGCAATCTTCTGCCCAAGGGATCACTCCCGGTGAAGGGATCTCGGCCCTTGCCTCGACGACTGAGGTGCTGGATATTCATAACCGAATACCACTGTGCAAAACAAAAGAGAACGTCCTTGTAATAACAGCTTTTTGAAAAATTGTTCCAACAACAACAAACAGGTTTGTTTAGTTTGCATTGATCCGAATCAATGAAGTCCCATCAATTAATCACACCACAAAAGAACGAAAATATGATGTACGTATATGCCATCCGCATTCGCCACTGGGTCCCTTCATCACCCGTTAGGTTACTTAACTAACGACAGAGCGGGGACTGGACTAGCGCGGATGTAAAATATATACAACATTTACTAGTATATATATATATATATATATCAATATATAATAATCGCTCATGGTATGATAAATGCAACATCACAGAAATGTAATAAGCATCACAGAACAATACAGATAATCTGGGATCCCCAGATTTCCTTCGAGCCGCAAGTGAAACCCGACGTTCCCCTGGTCGTGTGGATAGCCTATGCAATGAAATCCTAAACCCCTACGGGCGCGGCAAGTTACCCGCCAAAACCTGAAGCGAGGCAGCCCCCTTCAACAAAATGAATGGACCATCCAGTACTTCACGGAATTCGGTAACTTGAGCACCCCACCTTGGGTCAACCTATACCCCTACGAGTGCGGTGAATAGCCCGCCAATTCTAGAGTAAAACCCCCTCCCTCTCAAAACCATAAGATGCGGGCTCGTTACCCTCTAGAACTCGGCTATCCGTGCACTCCACCTTGGGGTAATCCTAGTACAGAAAGTAAAAATATATACAATGGGTACATCGACCTCAACCCGGTCGTGCCCCAAAAGAATAATATACAAACAGGCAGTGACGGCAGTCCACATGTCGGACGCTCGTCCCGCAATATCAAATGTATAAATAATACCAAACTGTACTAATATTGCACCAAGCTATCCACCACGACAATCCGCAACATCACAGCACAACACAGAACATCAACGTGAATGTCACGTTCGCAAATCCGTCTAAAAGAGCTATGGCAATTAGATAAGATTTACCGCTCGAATGACATTCACGGTCACAGATAGTAATGTAAGTACTGTGAACTAACTTATTTAAAATTTCGATTGACAAAATTTCCCGAAGTGGGCCCCAAGTACAATTCCAGTACTCAAAATAATCTGGGCCAAAACTAAAAATTACAGAAACCACAATTTCATACAAAAGACCAGCACAAGAAAAATGGTGCACTGAAGCCACATAACAGCGGCGGAACCGCGACCAAAACGTGGTTATTGCCGCGGTTTCGCGGCGTTACTTTGGATTCACGCAACCAAATTTCTACAGAGGTCTTAAAAAAGCCTGCTTGATTTTCTGACATACCCAAAATAATATTTCGACCACAAAAAATTTTCGACAGAAACTCAGAAAATGGAAATGCGGTTTCGGAAATTTTGATCGATCGATATTTTAAATATGTTAGAACAAACTAGTAAAGGTTAATGGCATGTCTCTGATACCATGTAAGTCTACGGTCGTGCCCCGGCCGTCAATCCGAGGCCAAATGCGGAAACAAAACTTTTTAGGAAACCGGCGCTATCGTAGTCTTTGACCCGGATCGAACCATTAACGCTAAACTAGCTAACTACTAGAAAGTGAGAGTGGCTATACCGATCGATCCGTGTCCTTCGGTCTTTGGCCACCATCCCAAGCTCCTCACGGTATCTCCGATCTCCGGTCTCCTCGTCGGAAGGGCACCACATCAATAAGTCTTTTTACGGGCTTCCGCTTCATCTGAAGCAACTCGGACACGAAGTTTGCTAGCCGACGTATCCAAGGTGAAGTAGAGAATGTGTGTGAAAACTTTGTCTCTTGACACTCTAGGATTCTCAACACATGAGATGGTTAGAGTGGAGGTAGAAGATGATGCCAACGGTGGAGCTTGTGAGCAAGAAGAAGAAAGAAAAGAGAGGAGCCTTTTGTGTTATTGTGTTGAATTATTGTTGTGAGCACAAGAATGAAAACCCAAGAGCCAACCCCAAGCCTATGGCCGCCCTCTCTCTCTCCATCCATCAATTCAACACAATAAACAAATCCTAATGTGACATTAGCACAAATAAAGAGACCATGAGTCACTAAACATGTCCATGTCACATTAAATGCACCTCATCATGAAATCCACTCACAATTTCCATACGTAAACATTAATCCAAATGTTTACAACAACAAAAAGATACGGCAACATCTAAAGTAAACTCGTGACGGATCACAAGGATACCCCTTACCTATATATACATACCTGCATCCGCATTCTGACTGAATGCGAATGCGATAAGACGAAAGTAATCCAACAAATCTAATACTAGGATTCAGCTTAAACCAAAGCCCACAAGTATGATCCGTCCGATCATGATCCGTGCATAAGTGCATGTATATGATCGAACCCTGCCATAATACCATACGGCCTCTACAACGTTTCGCCCGAAACTTGAGAAACTGTCTGTGGGGGACTCTAAAGACTCGTCAATATTTTGGCTGTGGATTTAACCACTAGCACATCCGTGGTACTGGCCGTACGTAACGGGCTACCAGGTATTGACCAAAAGGGAGGTCGATGAGCGAACTCATCCTGACACCCTACTGAGCCTATCAGTGATAATATCCGTACAGTCCGGTCTGTTCGTCTATGTGAATCGCATGTCGGGCCTAGGGGGTTGGTAAAAGTCAGACCCCCAAAAGCGGTACAAATCGTGTCGGAGTATAACCCAGAACACCCTGAGATACTGCTGGAATACCTACCAGTAAATCTCCTGCCTTGGCTAAGGACTTCGTGTAATGGCTCTCCTAAACACAGCACGATCTCACCCCCAATACCGGGAGAGACGAAACCCCTGCCGATCCGCTCACTGCCTCCATGTGGCTCGGGACTGTACCCAACTAAAACCTGTTTGGACGACTCCTTTAAGCCGTGGTAGGGTAGTAATCAAAGAACAGTGGGAACTCAAACGAGAAAAATGACAATCTCAGGTCGATGAACTAACCTGTACACATGTCACCAGGGAACTGCTATCTGACGTCGGGTATAATACCAACTAGCATGTTCCCGTCGAGTCCTGTCCGGCTTACTCATAACCCAATGAGCACCTGTATACATCTTAGGTGAACCAGCTGACACAAATGGCTTATGAGACCGGCCACCGCCCCTCATCGTGATCTTGACTGTATGCACTAGTCCACTAATGGAGTATCGATGCCTAGTCTCGAAACTCCCATGACCAGGGACCACTTTAAGGATGTGCTTATAGACTACCCAACTCTTACGTATATGATCGCCATCATACTGCTGGTAGTCAAGCAAGAATCCTAAGGGCTCTATCAATGTGTAATAGTGATCTGTACGTATATGATCACCATCATACTGCTGGTAGTCAAGCAAGAATCCTAAGGTCACCTAAAACTATACACAATGATAAAGATAAACCAGATAGCATTCTATCATCTTGAGTAAGACTGTCCTTCCGGCATAGGTCCTCCCTCAATCATTGCAATCACGTGCCTGCGATCCAATAATTGACTTTGAGGGCACTATATCCAACACAAACTCCCGTAAAGCCTATAAGCAACACTTACCGTACAGTCCGGTCTCTTCGTCTGGTATGTCGCATATGAAGTCTGGGGATGGAATAGTCAGACCCCAATAACTTGATAAGTCATGCCGATGTGTGGTTTATAACCTTTCAAGAAACTACTGATAACACTTACCAGTAAATCTCATCAGCCCTGGCCAAGGACTTGCTGTTATAGCCAATCGATCATAGCGCAACATCAACTCCCAATACCGGGAGAGACGAAACCCCTCCTATCGCTCACTACCTCCATGTGACTCGGGACTGTACCCAAAATCCACCTATTTGCATGACTCCTTTAAGCCGTGGTAGGGAAGAAATCAAAGCACAGTGGGAACCACACAAGACACTATGACGATCTTGGATATACAGACCAACCTGTATAAGTGTCACCAGAGAACTGCTGTCTGGCGATAGGTATGGCACTATCTAGAAGTTCTCGGCGAGTCCTGTTTAGTGTACCCATTCTCCAATGAGAACATGTGCACAATCTTTGATGTCAAACACCAATGGTTATGGGATCAACCATCGCCCCATACCGGGTCAAGAAATGTACACACTAGTCTA
This sequence comes from Agapanthus africanus, assembly GCA_030015575.1. Classification (NCBI taxonomy): domain Eukaryota; kingdom Viridiplantae; phylum Streptophyta; class Magnoliopsida; order Asparagales; family Amaryllidaceae; genus Agapanthus; species Agapanthus africanus. The sequence continues at coordinate 385,645,601 of CM057349.1, read as the reverse complement.
CTCTGGAATATCGATACCCTGTCTCGATATTCTCTCGACTAGGAACTTTAAAGGATGTGCTTACAGACTACACAAGCCCCACTAGTATGATCGGCATCATAGTTCTTGTAGTCAAGCCTACATCCTAAGAGCTTTATCAACATGTATCAGAGAGACAGTATACTAATAAAAGTGTACATGTTAAGATAAAGAGTAACCAGATAGCATACTATCATGTCGAGCAAGAAAGTCCTCTATATATATGTCCAAGCATCCACTATATCATACAATAATGGCCTCTGGGGCATACATATTTCTAACACATCGCATTTACGCTAACTGGTTTTCTTCTCTCCCTACCTTTAGGCACCAGCCTAAGGTTTGGATGAAGACTATCTAATAAGTGTAACAGGTGTACTCTCCTAATACAAGGAGCTCTCGCAACCTGAGAAAAGGTAAAAGGAAGAAACAACCGAATAATAGAATCTAAATTCTCTAGAACCAGTGACCATTCTCGACTGAAATAATTTTTTCGAGTTTGTATGTAACTATATGATGGCCATTTCCAAGCAATATGAATCATCGTAGTGATGCAGAGTGTTTTGGAGAAATGCAAAGGGAAAGTAGGAGTAGCAGGAATATTTGTGACTTTGTTGTGAATCACGAAAATCCAAAGCCAACGTGTGTAAAAAGGTTTGAATAACTTGGTTAATGATTTTTAGCTAAGTCATTGGTCGCTGTAACCAGAGAGAGAGAGAAAAGAAGCACTCAGCATGCACTCTATCAAGATTAGATCGGTTATCACTTTATCTAATCAGAATGGCTCCCACTATTTCCTCGAATTCTCCTTCAAACCCTAAAAGGAGAACTAGTCAAGATCGTATACACCTTACAAGTTCGCTAATCGTTAAGCCGGTCGGTGTTGGTACTCCGAGGGAGATCCCTGTGTTTTCACAAGGACCAAATTAATAACCCCGTTTCCATAAAGACGTAACCTCCTTAAAACTTTCTAGACACCTAATAGGTTAGCTAATTGTGAAATGAAAATCTCCCGAGGAGCAATATCTACTCATCAGTGGGAATCGGGACCCAACCATCATCATATGATTATATTGACGGAAGCCGACCAAAATTACCACACTCCAAAAGGTATGCGCAAACTTGGCAAGTTTTCCATATATTTGAAACTCCCGATATGGTTTTTGCCTCAAGTGCTTATGACCTTGACAAAGGTCAAAACATCATAAGTCACAAGTCAAGTTCAACCCGTCATTGTCCTAATTAATCTAGACCCATTCGTACAAGCCCTTGACGAAGGTCAAAACAGTTGTACGCCTGTCTTATATTAATGCATCTATCTATGCTACAGACAACTATCCGCTAGCTACCAAACACTATACCTTGGCGAAGGTCAAAACACATAGCATGAATACTAGTTGACACTTATCTGAAACGACGGAGAGCTACGGCTGGTTTTGGCGAAAAACCTTTAACGTAATGAACTTGATATCGTTGAAGGAACTCTGGTGGCTTTGAAATGGAGTGATTTAAGCTTCGCATTTTAAAACTAGCAACATAAACTTTTGCTTAAGAGTAAACTCCCCGTGAAGGGATCAACGCTCTTTCCTCATAGAATGAGCTGCAGGATATTCCTAACCGAATACCTCAATACAGAGAAAAATAATACAACAGTTGTTTTAGAGAAAACGATTAGTTTTAAAAATTGGTTCCGACAACATCAATTAGGTTTGTTTTCATTGCATTAATGATATAATGCAGTCCTATCAAATCTAGTTTCTAAGCCACAACAGAAAGAACCAAAATAGCATGCTTTTATATGACATCCGCATTCGCCACGGGGTCCCAGGTCCTCACCGTAAGGTTGCTTCACTTAAGGCAGGGCGGGGACATGGCTAGCGCAGATGCAAAACATATAGAAGCATCCGTTGGATATAGTGCCCTCAAGACAATTATTGTAACCGCAAGTAGGCGATTATGATAATTGAAAAAAGACCTATACAGGTATAACATTCTTACTCGAGATGATAGTATGCTATCTGCTTTGTCTTCATCATTGATGAACCCCGTAAGATTGTTTCTTAACAACTAGTATTATGATGGCGATCATATATGTGGGAGCTGGGTTGTCTATAAGCACATCCTTAAATATCCCTAGTCGTGAAAGTATCGAGACTGGTCATCGATATTCCGGAGTAGACTAGTGTATACGCTTCTAGACCTCGATGAGGGGCGGTGTAATATTTCAGAAAAATAAAATATTATTTTTGGGAATTTTTATAATTAAATATTAAATATTTTATTAGTGCGGTATAATTAAATACCGATAAATCGGGAAATATTTGGAAAATTATAGGAATTTCTAAAATGGGGTGTTTTATGTGATTTAGGCAAATTATGAATTTTTATAAGTAACTATACACTATTTTAATGCTAATCGCGATTAAATATCGCTAATCTTGCATTAATCCGGTTTTGTGCACATGATATGCACCAAGTCATTTTTCATACTTGTTACATTTTCTACTACGGTTTATTTCTTCATTCATGCATGGATTAGTTTTTAATGGAAAATAAAATAAAAGAAAAAAGGAAAAGATTAAAAAATGAAGTATGGGCAAGAGAGAGAAAAGAGAGAGAGGGTGAAGGGTCAACCTTGGCATGGCTCTCATTTATTTTTCCCTTCATCTCCTCATCATTTTCCCTCTCATCTCCTCTCATGGCTGCCTCCATCTCCCTCTCTCCTCTACCTCCTCAAAACACACCCAAAAACACATCAAAAGTTCATCTCCATTTCATTAAAAATGTGCACAAGCTCCACACAAATACTTTGGACTAAGAAAGCAAGGATTTTGGACACTTGGGGCAACTCAAGAAATTTCTTGAGTTGCCAATGAGGTACCTTCTTTACCATTAGTGTAGTATTACTTTCACTTTAGCTTCAATGTTAGTTTAGAAGTGATTAAGTGATGTTTAATGAACTTTGAAAATTCCAAGTTGAGGATTAGGATTTGGTTTGAATCAAAAGGTGTAATTGAGATTAGTGGAGACCTTATAACTCCTATAGTGTTAGTTTCATGGACTGAAACCATGGAATCAAACCCAAGACATGAACTTAGAAATCCCCGATATCGTATTTTGTGGAAAAAGGTGACGGGAATTGATATCTGCTATAACCCGGGTGACCTGAAAAGTATTTAGCAAACACAGCGAGTAGTGCAGGCATCCTAGATGATAACCTCAAGACCCAATACCCCAACACTACTTCCTGGCCGTAATTAAATTCATTCTGGCCGCAATTTGCGGCCAGGTTAGGTGATCTTGGTCTCGTGTTTGTTCTGTAGCTCCTATGTTAGTAAACTAGACCCTCCACATATGCTAAATTGGCTAATTTGACCTAGGGTAAAATCTGAAAGTGTTTTTAATGATTTCTAATTTCGTATTTTACGATTCTGAAACTTTAGTTCTGTATTTGATTTAATTTTGTCGTGTGACGTTTGAACGTCAACGACCAGGGTTATTTGGTAGTGTTTTGTATGCGAGACCATAAGGTTTTAACCTATTCATGATTCGCGCGCCGTTTTGGTTTTCGTGCGTGATTTCTATTTACGATACTATATGTGATATGTAGGTACCCCCACGTGGACTTCGAGACGACGAGAATGAGCGTGGCGTCATCGACTCCATCAAGCGAGGATCAAGGTGAGTAAATATATATCTACGGGGGAAGTCGAGTGGATCGCGTATAGCACCCCCGCAGTTTCGTAGTATAGAACGCGAATGCATTATAATTATATTATATTATATATATATATATATGGATGTGATATGAAATGACTTTGGGTTAGTATAGCGTACTTGTAAGATAGTGTTGAGTTAGTTTATTAGTCGCGAACCCTAGAGCAGTGATTTGCATACACGCACACACACACTTGCATACTTTTATTACTTGTGCGTATATGGGGATATGTATATATATATATACACACACACATAGGTATGGGACTATATATATATACTTGGATGATGAGGATAGTACATGATATTTGGAGATGAGTCGATGAGATTGGGCATGGTGCCATGAGATCGGTGATATGATTTGGTTCGTATATTGAGATACGACATGATATATTAGCGGGTCCTTAGGAGATGTGTTTCATACACACGCATATATTTATGTAGATGGTATCAGTATTGTACTAGACTTAGATCAGTACACCCAGTTCACGATATGTGATGATAAGGATACGAGTTGATTAATGAGAAAATGTGATATTTGACCCGTACCAAGATTTAGGATGCCGTACGATGGATTTACCGTATGAGCTATATTGATGATAGATCCGCACTCTTGACTCGAGAATGTCATATTATATAGTGTATCGTATGGGATACTATTGAGGCGGGATCACCGACTATTATATTTATATATATATATATATATATATATATATATATATATATATATCGACTCAGACTTAGGTGGTTTTCCTTACCCTTTTCGATTAGTCTGTTAGTTTAGTCCTGTAGTTTACTTGTAGATGTTAAACTAGACTCGAGTCATACCTATTTCAAAAACCAACGAATCGTGAGTATTTTAAAGATAGGCCAAGGGATACTATGGATATTTCAAAGGATGTACTTTTCCATAAAAACACCGTAGCCCTATTTTCTAAACATCACGATTCGTGCGATTTCAGATACCAAAAACTGTATGACTCGTATATAGGAATGTATATTTTTTTATTGCTGCATTATTATTCATTTACCATTTATTCTGCTGCTCGCTTTGCATTGCATGCTTATATGTATTTTCGTTAGAAATGATGAAACCTGTTGTTAGGATACCAACACCATTACCGATGACGCGTATGCTCCACGTACACTCATTTGCCGGCTCACACACATCTTCATCGGTAATTGTTATGTCACGTACACTTAGAGAATATTATTTCATTGACATAGCTTGCTAGCTGATAGTTCCTATATATTATTGTTTCATATGTTAGTTCATTATTGCATTCATTACTTGATATTCATGCATATTTTTATATTCATTAGTCATGCAATATTATAAGGGCCAGTTCGGATCAACGGAGCCCGGTATTTATTATTATTGACTTTTCATTTTGGATTTCGGATTTTCCATGAGATTTCTGGATTTGGAGAAACCGCAAGATTTAATAAACTCATTTATCATTTTAAAAGATAAAAGTGCGGTTTTCTCATGTTATAATTGTGATGTGTCCACCATGAGTTTTCTTGGCTCTTGAGCGATATCATACACCCGATTTGAGGAGGAGATGAACCATCTGTGGGTGCATGGTAGACCCAGTGCGGTATCCCGGGGCGAGAAGATCGCACGGGATGGCATTTGAGCCTGTGACAGGGGAGCATTGCTGACCGGTGATTTTATTGAGATTTATGATACAGGCCAGTCCGGATAGCCGAAGCCTGAGATATTGAGATTTGATGATACAGGCCAATCCGGATAGCCGGAGCCTGAGATATTGAGATATTGAGATATTGGGATATATACTTTGTGTCGATACTTGACACTGATTTTCTGATGATTTTATTGATGATACTTAAATGTTTATACAGAAATCTCACTATATTAAGAAAACAGTTTTCTCATTTATGATGTATTCTGTTTTCATTATACCGCATTCATACCTCATATTTATGATATGTTGCTACCTGAGGTACTGACACGAGCACTTGGGATTACACTTATGCTTAGATGTTTACCCTTGCCTTTATATTATGCTTCAGGCCATATATCATTGAGGATTTATATTATGATCGTATTGAACTCGGATTGAGTCATACATAAGATTTCTGCTCTGTGATGTTTTCTACTCACGAGTTGGCAACTCACCCCCGTTGTGCCACAGTTCTTGCAGGTTTTGCTGTACAGGTTTTCATTGCGGCTTTGATGGCATACTGCTTCTTCCGGGTGATTGCTTTGGTAGGTGGGTTCACTTGCATCGTGACCACCATTGTACCTTTTATTTATATTCTGTTGTATATAGTAAAACTCCATCAACCAGACTTGTATATTTTATAACCTTAGAAGACCAGTTGTATATTCTTTCGACCTTAGAGTCGCGCGTTGTATTATTATGGGTTTTCTTGATGATTTGAGTTCCCTTTTGAGTTTTGATCCTCGCCCTTCGGCGTTGTATATTATATTGCTTGCGTGGTTGTGACCGTCATTTGACGAAGAGCTACCTACCGCTTGGGGTTGCCTTTTTATATATTATGCATGTTGTATCCGTTTGGGGCCAGTATTTACAAAGGAAACTCTGCCGAAATTTTCAGAAAAGATTTGAGATTTTAAAAATGCATATTCGGCTTATGTTATTAAAACCACTTGCTTTAAAGATAAGTTTTCTTCACTTCTTCTTCAAAATGGTTTAGATTTCTGGGATTTTTGGCTTACTTGAATTAGATGGGGTCCTATAGATTTCATATGATTCAAGTGCCAGTCACTTGCCATTTCGGGTCGTGACAAAGTTGGTATCAGAGCGCTAGATTAATCTTGGTTCGAGTCTATGTTTGACTATGCGGAGCCTAGGGCGTTTGTATATATACGGAATTTAGGCTTGACCTTACGGAACTTAGACTTAGTCGAGGGGGTATTAGACCTGAACTTTTGTCACGTAGGTTGACCTTGGTTGATGGAGCAGGTGACTTAAGGAGAGTGACATACCGTGTGTATGTTCCGCGGCATACTTACTATACGCTACTCCGCTTAAGAAGCCTTAGGATGTACATTTCCTTGCACAGCATTATATTCATTCCTATGATCTACCCTCATCGATATTGGTTTATGGTTTTTGCTGCCACGATTGCATGGGCAGAGAGAGCTACGGCTAGAGTTGCGTCAGCATGAGCTCGTCACGGACGAAGACTGACCAGGGCGTGAATCCAGGGACACACGATTGCATAGATGTGTTGTCCTATTGTGTTTTCGCGCCATGAGCGTTTGATGGATCGCTTTTACGAGATTTCTCGGACGTGCAGATCAGCACCAGAGGATTGGGCCACTGCTAGAGGCCAGCCAGAATATGATGACCGTCGATGCACCAATTATACTTGATGATTGAGGCACTGTTCAGCGTGCAGACGAATGAGCCAGTTGTTGCTGCGAATGACAAGATATCGCCCCAGATGTTTGGAGCTATTGCCGCACAAGTTGTGCTTAAAGATATGATAGAAGATCGCTAGTCACCTAAGGAGGAATGACTAGGACATGTGATTCATTGTCTACCCCGATGCGAGGTCATCAGATTGATTGATTCCAGTTAGAGACGACTTCATGCAGATACGCTGAGAGTCGATAGAAGACGATCGAATGATAGAAACCCATTTTTCCAAGTTTAAAGTATTCGGAGCAACATGCAAGTAATTCCGTGGACCCTTTAGAAGAATGAAACCCTAACTCGACATAATGACCATGGGAATGCTTTTGAACCTTAGGGTTAGCGGCAGTTCCGCGGTGCCATTAGTGAGGCTTGGGTTTGCCCTTCTAAGGTTGGTCCATAGGTACTGTAGCATGCACTGGAATACTATTAAACTGTACCCAAGATGTTGAGCTCTTGGGGGATTATGGAACCTTGACAAATCGATCGAAAGGTTCGACGTCATTCGGATATCATGTGATGGGATACATTGCTTGGGAGACTCCAGATACGAGTATAGCCGTTGGAGCGCAGTCCATCCAGCCACGAAGAGACGAGTCCAAATCATTCGACATTAGAGAAAAGTGGAGTAAGAGGTTCCACTCCGCTGACATCAAAGATGTGATACGCATGCAGAGGCGTTGTACATGGATATATCTTCCAGAAGGAGTCGTAATGAATATGTAGCCGTTCCGAAACAAGAAACAGATTTAGCAAAAGGATGATAGCTTCCAGGCATTTCAGCAGAAACGAGATCAGGAGAGACCCCGATAAGACCTTTCTGGAATACTATACGAGAAGACTTGGACCCAGGAGTGGTCATTTTGTGCACACCCAGCAGGACAGAGTTTGGCATCGTCGACGAGATATATTATGAGTGACCATGACAGTTGGCCAGAGAACTTTAAAGGATGTGCTAGAACGGGATTGTTTCCGCCATATTTGTTTTCGGTATTTTGGACAATTTATTTGCATGATTGAGATTTTGTGCACCACAGTTGCACTTGACTTCAATTTAATGTCATTCGAGATGTTGATTTTGATTTCATACTTAGGGTATGCATATGATTTGACTTATACTTTCGGCATAGTTTTCATGCACTTTTAGTATTTTGATTCGATTTTATGCACGCTGATGCACATGGTTATGAGATTATATAACACGGTATACCTGATTTGGATTTGGATTGAGATGTGTTGTATACCGTCGATTTCGATTGTGGTATTCGATATTTGTTTTCGTGCACCTTGTGCACTTGAGTTGGATTTTGCGCAGACTTGACGCGCTTGATGCGATTTTGGTGCACACCGGATGCACTAAATCGAGATTCTTCGTGCATATCAGATGCACCTAATTTTGCTGTCAGGCACATCCGTTGCCCTTGACAGGTGTTTTCGTACACACCCGTTGCACTTATCTTTTGTTCTATACACATGTATGGCACATTCATGGATTTCGATTCCCGTGCGCACCAAACGCACATGGCATTTTTATATACATTTTGGGATTAATTTCCTTTGAGCAGCATGTTTTATGATATTTACTATTTTGATATAGTGACTGAGTAGGACCAGTCCGAGGACAGTACCTGAATATATTTTTGCATGCATTAATAGTTACCGAAGGGATTCCTAAAAAGGAGCTATAGTCTCAGTATTTACCTACGTGTCCGAGATGACATAAGACATTTAACAAAGGAATCCTTTCTAAATTATTTTTCAAACGGCGGGACGTGTATGTTAAACAAAGGGTATTTGTTTATATAGTTATTTTCTTACAATAGACGTTCGCCACTGTGCCGTGATATGCACATCGCAAAGCGACTTAAAAGGGTTTGGCATGCATTTCTTCAGATATTTTGACGAATTTACCACGATATTTACATATATAGTTTTGATGTATATCATGTTGGTTTTCGTTTTGGATTTTGACATTGGTGTCTTCGCCATAACTCCGATGATTGCGGGATGCTTGACGAAGTTTTGATTTTGAGTTATCTGCTCATTTTTCATGCGTATGCATTGCGTTACGATGTGTTTTATGTATTTATAATTTCGGAGCCCCGACGACATGACCATTTTACTGAAATGTTTTAGTATTGAGGGGTTTAAATTTAAATTCGGGGACCGAATTTCTTTAAGAGGAGAAGACTGTAACATTTCAGAAAAATAAAATATTATTTTTGGGAATTTTTATAATTAAATAATAAATATATTGAATATTTTATTAGTGCGGTATAATTAAATACCGATAAATCGGGAAATATTTGGAAAATTATAGGAATTTTTGCAATGAGCTATTTTATGTGATTTAGGCAAATTATCAATTTTTATAAGTAACTATACACTATTTTAATACTAATCCCGATTAAATATCGCTAATCTTGCATTAATCAGGTTTTGTGCATATGACATGCACCAAGTCATTTTTCATACTTGTTACATATTCTACCATGGTTTATTTCTTCATTCATGCATGGATTAGTTTTTAAAGGAAAAGAAAAGAAAAGAAAAAAAGGGAAAAGATTCAAAAATGAAGTATGGGCAAGAGAGAAAAGAGAGAGAGGGTGAAGGGTCAATCTTGGCATGGCTCTCATTTGTTTTTCCGTTCATCTCCTCATCATTTTCCCTCTCCTCTCCTCTCATGGCTGCCTCCATCTCTCTCCCTCCTCTACCTCCTCAAAACACACCCAAAAACACATCAAAAGTTCATCTCCATTTCATTAAAAATGTGCACAAACTCCACACAAACACTTTGGACCAAGAAAGTAAGGATTTTGGACACTTGGGGCAACTCAAGAAATTTCTTGAGTTACCAAATGAGGTACTTTCTTTACCATTAGTGTAGTATTACTTTCACTTTAGCTTCCATGTTAGTTTAGAAGTGATTAAGTGATGTTTAATGAACTTTGAAAATTCCAAGTTGAGGATTAGGATTTAGTTTGAATCAAAAGGTGTAATTGAGATTAGTAGAGACCTTATAACCCCTATAGTGTTAGTTTCATGAACTGAAACCATAGAATCAAACCCAAGAAATGAACTTAGAAATCCCCGGTATCGTATTTTATGGAAAATGGTGAAGGGAATTGATATCTGCTATAACCCGGATGACCTAAAAATTATTTAGCAAACACGGTGAGTAGTGCAGGCTTCCTAGATGATAACCCCAAGACCCGAGACCCCAACACCACTTCCTGGCTGCAATTAAATTCATTCTGGCCACAATTTGCGGCCAGGTTAGGTGATCTTGGTCTCGTGTTTGTTCTGTAGCTCCTATGTCAGTAAACTAGACCCTCCACATATGCTAAATTGGCTAATTTGACCTAGGGTAAAATCTGGAAGTGTTTTTCATGATTTCTGATTTCGTATTTTACGATTCTGAAACTTTAGTTTTGTATTAGATTTAATTTTGTCGTGTAACATTTGAACGTCAACAACAAGGGTTATTTGGTAGTGCTTTGTATGCGAGACCATAAGGTTTTAACCTATGCATGATTCGCGTGCTGTTTTGGTTTTCATGCGTGATTTCTTTTTACGATGCTATATGTATGTAAGTACCCCCACGTGGACTTCGAGACGACGAGGAAGAGCGTAGCGTCATCGACTTCAGCAAGCGAGGATCAAGGCGAGTAAATATATATCTACGGGGGAAGTCGGGTGGATGGCGTATAGCATCCCCGCAGTTTCGTAGTATAGAACGCGAATGCATTATAATTATATTATATATATATATACGAATGTGATATGAAATGACTTTGGGTTAGTATAGTGTACTTGTAAGATAGTGTTGAGTTAGTTATATATATATATATACACGTATACATATACTTGGATGATGAGGATAGTACATGATATTTGGAGATGAGTCGTTGAGATTAGGCATGGTACCTTGAGATCGGTGATATGATTTGGTTCGTATATTGAGATACGACATGAAATATTAGCGGGTTCTTAGGCAATGTGTTTCATACACATGCATATATTTATGTAGATGGTATCAGTATTGTACTAGACTTAGATCAGTACCCCCAGTTCACGATATGTGATGATAAGGATACCAGTTGATTAATGAGAAAAATGTGATATTTGACCCGTACCCAGATTTGTGATGCCGTACGATGGATTTACCGTATGAGCTATAATGATGATAGATCCGCACTCTTGACTCGAGGATATCATATTATATAGTGTATCGTATGGGATACTATTGAGACGGGATCACCGACTATTATATTTATATATATATATATATATATATATATATATATATCGACTCAGACTATATATATATATATATATCGACTCAGACTTAGGTGGTTTTCTTTACCCTTTTCAATTAGTCTGTCAGTTTAATCCTGTAGTTTACTTGTAGATGTTAGACTAGACTCGAGTCATACCTATTTCAAAAACCAACGAATCGTGAGTATTTTAAAGACAGGCCAAGAGATATTACGGATATTTCAAAGGATGTACTTTTCCATAGAAACACTGTAGCCCTATTTTCTAAACATCACGATTCGTGCGATTTCAGATACCAAAAACTGTATGACTCGTATATAGGAATGTATATTTCTTTATTGCTACATTATTATTCATTTACCATATATTCTGCTGCTCGCTTTGCATTGCATGCTTATATGTATTTTCGTTAGAAATGATGAAACCTGTTGTTAGGACACCAGCACCATTACCGATGACATGTATGCTCCACGTACACTCGCTTACCGGCTCATATACATCTTCATCGGTAATTGCTATGTCACGTACGCTTAGAGAATATTATTTCATTGACATAGGTTGCTAGATGATAGTTCGTATATGTTATTGTTTCATATGTTAGTTCATTATTGCATTCATTGCTTGATATTCATGCATATTTTTATATTCATTAGTCATGCAATATTATAAGGGCCAGTCCGGATCGCCGAAGTCCGGTATTCATTATTATTGACTTTTCATTTTGGATTTCGGATTTTCCATGAGATTTCTGGATTTGGAGAAACCGCAAGATTTAATAAACTCATTTATCATTTTAAAAGATAAAAGTGCGGTTTTCTCATGTTATGATCGTGATATGTCCACCATGAGTTTTGTCGGCTCTTGAGCGATATCATACACCCGATTTAAGGAGGAGATGAACCATATGTGTGTGCATGGTGGACCCGGTGCGGTACCCCGGGGCGAGAAGATCGCACAGGATGGCGTTTGAGCCTGTGACAGGGGAGCATTGCTGACCGGTGATTTTATTGAGATTTATGATACAGGCCAGTCCGGATAGCCGGAGCCTGAGATATTGAGATTTAATGATACAGGCCAATCCGGATAGCCGGAGCCTGAGATATTGAGATATTGGGATATATACTTTGTGTCGATGCTTGACACTGATTTTCTGATGATTTCATTGATGATACTTAAATGTTTATACAGAAATCTCACTATATTAAGAAAACAGTTTTCTCATTTATAATGTATTCTGTTTTCATTATACCGCATTCATACCTCATATTTATGATATGTTGCTACCTGAGGCACTAACACGAGCACTTGGGATTACACTTATGCTTAGATGTTTACCCTTGCCTTTATATTATGCTTCATGCCATATTATCATTGAGGATTTATATTATGATCGTATTGACCTAGAATTGAGTCATACATACGATTTCTGCTCTGTGATGTTTTCTACCCACGAGTTGGCAACTCACCCCGGTTGTTCCATAATTCTTGCAGGTTTTGCCGTACAGGTTTTCATTGCGCCTTTGATGGCACACTGCTTCTTCCGGGTGATTGTTTTGGTAGGTGGGTTCACTTGCATCGTGACCACCATTGTACCTTTTATTTATATTCGGTTGTATCTAGTAAAACTCTATCAACCAGACTTATATATTTAATAATCTTAGAAGACCAGTTGTATATTCTTTCGACCTTAGAATCATGCGTTGTATTATTATGAGTTTTCTTGATGATTTGTGTTCCCTTTTGAGTTTTGATCCTCGCCCTTCGGCATTGTATATTATATTGCTTGCATGGTTGTGACCGTCATTTGACGAAGAGCTAGCTCCCGCTTGGGGATGCCTTTTTATATATTATGCATGTTGTACCCGTTTGGGGCCAGTATTTACAAAGGAAACTCTGCCGAAATTTTCAGAAAAGACTTGATATTTTAAAAATGCATATTCGGCTTATGTTATTAAAACCACTTGCTTTAAAGATAAGTTTTCTTCACTTCTTCTTTAAAATGGTTTAGATTTCTGAGATTTTTGGCTTACTTGAATTAGATGGGTTCCTATAGACTTCATATGATTCAAGTGCCAGTAACGTGCCATTTCGGATCGTGACAAGCGGTGGCCGGTCTCACAAATCATTGGTGTTGTGTCACCTATGATAGTATACAGATGCTCATTGGAGGTGAGTACACCAGACGGACTCGCTGAGAACTTCTAGATGGTATTATATTTATCATCAGATGGATATTCTCACGTGGCATGAGCACAGGTTAGTCCTTTAACCTGAGATCATCATTTTTCTCATGTGAGTTCCCACTGTACTTTAATTACTACCCTACCACGGCTCAAAAGAGTCGTGCAAACAGGTTTTAGTTGGGTACAGTCCTGAGCCACATGGAGCAGTGGTCGATTGTCTGGTATTCGTCTCTTCTGGTATTATGAGTCGATGTCGCGCTGTGTTCAGTTGGCTATCACCAGAAATCCGTGGCCACGGTGGATGAGATTTACTGATAGTTGATCAATAGTATCTCTGTTGGTGATGAGCTTGACTCAGACACGATTTATCAGGTTAGTAGGGGTCTGACGTTATCCACCCCCTAAACACGATATGCGATACTCTTTGACGAAGAGACCAGACAGTATGGTGATTGTCACATTCAGGCTCAATAGAGTAAGGACGTACTTGATTGTCGACCCCCTTTCGGCAAGTACCTGGGTAGCCGTTACGTATAGCTAGTGTCGCTGATGTGCTTGTAGTTAAATCCACTGCCAGCAAATTTTCGAGTCTTTAGAGTCCCATACAGAGGGTTTTCCCGGTTCAGGCGATAGATGTAGGCGCCGTACATTGGTACGTGCAGGGATCTGATTAAATACGTGTACGGGATGGACGGACTTTAATCGGACGGTTGATAATACTAGCCGACTTAGGATTAAGCCAGATTATTAAATCAGGTTTTGATTTAATACTTTATGTATATATTTTGATACATATATTTTAGTATTATTGTACACTATTTGGTGCTATCTGTATTTTTATACGGATACGCATATATGTAGCGATACGTATACCGGGTGAGACATTCCGTATTTATACAGGAATGCTTCTAGAAGAAGGACACCTCATATTTATTTTTCTATTTAGAAAATAAATGGAAATGAGGTGGAAAGGATGTGGCGTGAAGTATGGTTTTGAACATGTAGAGAGGTATGGTTCTAATTTAAAAACTGATGTACTCATTTGTGTGCACTATTGATGCATGGTTGTTAAAAGCAAAGCCATTCATTTTTTACACACTTGATGCTTCATTACATTTTTGCTTCTTGAGTTTCTTCATACTTCATGCTTGCAAGTGTTAGCAACCATCATCCTCACCTTTCTCCTTCTTCTTTCTCTTGCTCACTTAAGCTTGAGAATATGAGAGAAGTTTAGTGAAATATTTCTACATCATCGACCATCCACACCTCGTAAGTTTGGATCATCGGTTAGAGCTCTTCTGGTTTCCCTCGGTTGGATCGTATTCGGCGAGGATGGTCGATTTTCAAGTGCGATCCTGGCGGCTACGAGTTTGGAGGGGTCATCCACAATTGGGTGGACACACGTCGAAGATTGTAGTTTCATACCCCTTGCATTTCTAGTTTGCCAGTTTAGGATTTTGGATCGTATCATGGGTTTTACAGGTGTTTGGTGCTCGTGTAAAAAAAATTTCGCTTCCGCCTCGGCCGCGGCCTCCGCAGCGCGGGCACCAAACCCCAACAGCATATATATATCAATATCGCGGGAAGATAATAGTCATCACAGACAAATAAGAATTATCACAGGCATGCAAACAACAATATGGAATAGTGGATAAACTTGGAGCCCCACGTTTCATCTGAGCCGTAAATGAAACGTGACATTCACCGGTCATGTGGATAGCCCGTACATAGTCAATCCTAGACCCCTACGAGTGCGACAAGCCACCTGCCAATTCTAAAAACTAGGTAACACGCTCTCAATAAAATAAGTCGATCACCCGCCGCTTTCTAGAATTCGGTAACTTGTGCACCCTTCCACGGGTCGAATCCTATAACCCTTATAAGTGCGGCGAGCAACCTGCCAATTCTAGAGTGTCTCAACTCTATGAGATGGCCACCTGCTGCACTCTAGAACCCAGCTACTCGAGCACTTCTCCTGGGTTAATCTTAGTACAGAAATGAAATATATACAATGATGACAATGACCGCATCCTGGTCGAGCCCCAATAAATGAATATACATAATACGGAAACAGTGGCCACAGGTTGAAGCTCGTCCCGAACAAATGAATACAAAAAAATAAATCAAAACTATACAAGCAATGCATGAAGGACTATCCGACACGACAATTCGATTAAACCATAAAACTAGATATATATATCACTACATAAACAAGTAGCTGAATAAGTGTGCAATCCCGTCTAATTGAACGTATAGCAATTAGACAACATTCAACAACATATACACAAATACGAAAACCATGACTATAGAACTCATCACACACGAAACGAACACTTAAAATTTTCCAACATCGAAAATCAAGTGCACATTATACAACAGAATTAAACATGCAAAGATGACCACGAAACTTCATATATTTTTGAAAAGAATGTATTCCCAAGACCCCACAGGTCACCCTCAATACCCTACAGAGTCCCCGTTTCAAAACGAGAGCTCCGGGCATCAATTACACACACGAAAACACAAGTTTAGTGACAATAAGCGCAGTTTTGGACAGCAAAAAAACAGTTTTTAGCTCCGGAAAACAGCGAAAAAACATAATGTAACTTTGAAAAAACGGATCCCCGAGATTTCCCGGATCACCATCGAACCCCTTCGGAGTCCCCATTCCAAAACGAGAACTCCGGGGATCAAATACACGCATGAAAACACGAGCTTAGTCACTGGTTTTGGCTGTCCAGAAAAAACAGTTTAGAAAAATGGAGTTTGCAATGAATTCTTCGGTAATTGTTGGCTCTAATACCAATGTGAGGCCCTAGTGCCCTCGCCACGGAGGCCTATTCAGTCGAAAATATCGCACATTTGATATAATATTTTCCTTACTTTTCTTAAATATTTAAAGATGTTTATTATAAATATAGAACATATTTGGGTTTATCTGTAAAATACTATTTACCATATCTTTATATATTATAATTAACATTATGAAGGAAAATATATGCATATAATATTTATATAATATTTTTATTATGCATATCATATCAAATAATCTTAATCAAATTGCTTAAAGATTTATTACCATATAAAATGATTAAGATTATATCTCTATAAAAAATATTACTAATATTATACATGGAGATATTGTACAAGATTTAGCTCAGGTCAGGAGATCAAGATATTCAAGACATCAGGATCAAAAATCTGCCAATAAAATCGTAGAATCAATACTGACAGAGAATCAAGAAATATTTCCAAAATCCAGATATTTTGAAGATCTCCATGTGTCAACATGTAGAAGCCCCAAAAGATTGAAGCCATGATGAGCGGCGTTTCCGCGGCTAAAACCCTATTTGCGCAGCGGATCCGCGGCCAATTGGTGGCCATTGGATCTGAGATTTTTGGTGGGTGATCATGATTGGATATCTTAACCTATGATATATAGGATTTCTGATTTGAGGGCTATATAAAGGACCGGGGGCTAAACTTAGAAATCATTACCTTTAACACGAAGCAAGTCACCGTCAAAGAACAAGTGATCCACGACAGGTCCGCGGTGCGATGTGATAAATCGACGTGAATATCGATGGAACATCTACTTCCTACGAGGCAGAGATCGAGAGCAACTTCTTCTTCTTGTAATCTAAACTTGAAGGATTTGTACTTGTAATGTTGATTAATAAATGCAGATCATTAGTTTAATTATTTCTGCATTTAATTTCTGCATTATGATTTCCATCTCTATCCTTTCTTCTTCTATCTCTATCATGCATGAGTAATTCTCTTTTTGATAAGGTTCATAGGATTAGGGTAGAACAATGGATGAGAAAATATTTTAATTTATTTTAACTCTTTTGAAGTTTATAAACTTTAGCAAAAGAATCGTTAGCATCCTTATCGGGCGTGCTACCAATTTATTGCTAGTATCGACCGCGATTTAAGATTAGATTAACAGTTGTTTTGTTAAGGGCTAGACATGAATAGAGATCAATGAAAGGATAAGGGTCAATAGTGGGAAAACCTTAGTTTCTTCCAAGAACCCTAATCCCCATTCGTCACTATCAATCTAGTTTTAAATCTATAAATAGATAAAAGGAGTCATCTTTATTAGTCATCCATGACTACTAAATCCTAACAAACCCTATAAGCCTCTTCTTTATAGATTCTACATCCGTATTTAAACGTAGATCTAGAATCTATTCTTCCATATTCTTTTATTCTAATCAACTGGTTTAAAGCAAGATTAAAAGTTCCACGCATCCCAGAGGACAACTCGTACTCATCTCGGCTAGCTACACGCGACACCGTTATTGATTGCGGTTACAAACACACACTTTCACAGGATCAATCAAATGGCGTCGTTGTTGGGGATACGTGCGTAATTTGTTTTCTTACTATTCGTGTTGAATTCTTATTCGATCATATCATAAAAATAAAATAAAACAGCAAATTATGTATTTAACGATTAATGTGCGATTTTTGCGAGAGAATATGGAATCACTGTAGCGAGAAGATAAAGATTCAGAGACTTTCAAAGAGGTCCAAAGGATCTAGGCAGGCACTATAGAAAAAATTGAATAAAAAACCCCCGTTCGCACGGCGGAACCGCGGCAAAAAGGTAGTTTTGGCGGCAGTACCGCGGCGGATTTGGAGAGTTGTACCCCCAAACTTTTCTGGTATATTCCTCAACTCTTTCTCTCTCCTCTAAAAATCCTATAATATATTTTTCTGCAGGATTCTTTGCAAAATATCGCTGCTCAAAAATCTTTTTGCGTGTTTTGATTTTCGAGTTGTTTTTGCATATTTTACAAAACGAACTTTAAGGGGCAAGACCAAAATTCAGATTATGTGAGGATTTCATCACCCTTCTTAGGCCCCACAAATCACTCAACGTGCATGCGCATAAACCTACATTAATAAAAAATATCTAGACCAAGCACTAAGGACTATCACGCTCAAATTAGGATAGAGGAAGGTCGTGGGTAACCTATCACTTATCCGCATTACTTTTGTGGTGTCTAAGGCAAGTATGACTACGAAAGGTGGTCACTTAATTAGGCCCGCTATTTCGATGATTTTTATAGCGGATACCTCCCACTTATCTGACACTTACCTGGCCACAAGAGTGATAAAGCGGTGGTAGAGGATTGATCCTCTGACTTGTCCTTTGGAAGTATAGGAGCGATCTAGTGCTTGACCTAGGTGACCTTAGTTCTAGGTTTATTTGCATATTTTGTGATTTGTTGAGTCAACTCTCAAGTCCCACTTTCAATGCAAAACAATCCAAATAGAGATTAAATCTTCTCCCTTCCTCTTTTCTTTTCACCTTCTTATAATGGGTAACTTTAACAGACGAACTCTTGCAGAGCTTTGCTATCCAGAACCAGATATTTCTTGTTTTCGTAATCGCTTCGGTATACCATCCGACTCTACCATGTCTTTGAGAGCGGAAAAAAACAGTTGGACTCCTCACCAAAATTCAACATTTTCTTATGTTGATAATATGTTTAAAGTGAGTGAGGATACTTCTAAACGCATGTCCATTGTTGAGTATATTGCGAAGACCAAATCTAAAGTTTCAATCCGGTCAAACCGTTACGCTAATAAACACCATCATTTCCTGAAGAAAGTATTGCTACTCGTTTTGTGGCGTATATCACATCTGTTACCAGTCGCCAACCAACTAACCAATCTCACTATTCTTCTTATCACAATATTGATCTTACTCCTGGCCATTTTTCACAACCATTCGATTCCTATCAATCCTACCCGACTTTTACACTTTCTCTAGATATTTCTTCTGAACAGTCATTTGGGAGTTTCGCTTATCCACAAGAATTTCAATTTTCTACCGAAACCCCTTCACAACCCATGTTTAGTCTTGAACGGTCATTGAAAGAATTTCAGGTTGTGTCGCGTTAGATAAAGGAATTCAATGTATCCATGGTCGCCTTCATACAACCTAACAAAAGAGCAATTAGTTTCCAACTAGCTCAAAATTTTCCAATATATGATACGGCAATAGGACGAATTGAGAATTTGAGTAGTAAGAGAGAGCAGTACACACTTCAAAATCAAACCTCCCCATCCCAAATTGAAATCCACAACTCCAGTTTCACAACTCCATCAAGTACACCAAATGATTCACCAATTGAAGATAGAATGTTTGATGAGTTATGCGACTTTGTAGTGTTTGATTTACCTGATTGTGAAGGGTCCATTTCAAGTGAAACCACACCTAATCCTTGTGATCTCTACACCTCCACTCTAGAACCGAAATTGATTGAAAACTATGCTTTTGATGAGGTGTGGGAGAATTTTAACTTTCACTTGATTGATGATATTGACGCTAGGGATATTTTGGATGATGAACCCACAGTTTTGGATGAGTTTTTCTCACCAATTCATCAGATCATTTCACTTCCATGTGAACATCATCTCGAACCATTAACAGTTTTTCCCGAACTCCATATGCGTCTGGAAATTGATGATAAATGTATGACCGAAAAGCAGAACGAAATTCAGCCTTCATTCCCCACATCTAGTTCAGCAATACTCGACAGACAAATTCGTTTACCCATTTCATCACCCATTTTCTTTGGCTCATCTTCTAATCTTCATTTAATTCTATCGAGTTTTGATAAATCACACTCCGATATTTCGAGTTCAATAATTTTAGAAAGACAACTTGATTTAGACTCTTTTAAGAATAAGGTAGATTAGCTTTTTGATTTTCCTACCTCCATAATTTTTGACAAATCAAGTATGTTGAATTCTGGCTCGACACTTATTGACATTGAAACATTCAATCGGACCATCGATGCAAGTTTCGATGATATTTTCACTGAGGAACTCGCATTCCTAAATGACACGGATTTTGTGATTAATCAACCTCCACCCGAAAAAGTTGAACCACCACCATTTCTTCTTATCCCATATGAGAATGTGACTATTCTTCCCATTTTTAATCATTCACATTCTCGTTTCCGTTCACCATTATTGTTTCGCCTCTATCAACTAAGGCGTAAACCATACCACCTCTTATCTCCTCCCCACTTCTTCTTGTCTACATATAACATGTTCTTTTACCAACCTTGGTGCTATATTGATAAAATCTTTGAATGGTTGGTGTTGACTTATGGTCTTTGTAAAGCTTTGCATAGACCAATAACTTTAACCCCCTTCATAATTTTAAATGCTTAATACTATTTTACTCAAGTTTGGGGGGGAGAAAAATATATTTTGGCTCTTGAAAGAAAAGAAAATTTTTATAAAATTGTGAGCCAAAAATAAATTTGGGAAGGATTTCACTGTCATTATTTCTTGTCCCCTTTGATAATTTTTCCTCCCAAGTCTAATGGTTTTTTTTAAGCTTAACAGATGACATCAGTGAGGACACTACTGCAAACAGGTTTGGGAGAGATTTGTGCTTATTCACGCATTATTTTGCATTATCATAAATATAAGCACAAAAAATTTTGATAGTGAAATTTTGAAAGTGAAAATTTACATATGAAAAATAGGAATACTTTGAAAAAAGTAAGAAACTTAGATGTTTTCTTAAACGAATCTAATAATAAGTAGTTATGAGCCATTGTCCTAAGGATTAATAAGATGAAGGAAATTACTAAACGGAGGATAAAATTAAGTCTGAAAAACAATCCCTATTCTTGAAGGAAATTACTAAACGGAGGATAAAATTAAGTCTGAAAAACAATCCCTATTCTTGAAGGAAATTACTAAACGGAGGATAAAATTAAGTCTGAAAAACAATCCCTATTCTTGAGGCCAAACATTTGAGCTTTGATACCCTACTATACACACTTACACACATCTTGAAACTTGGGATAGTAGAGCATACATTGAAATGCTCTTTCTAAAAGCCTTAGTATGAAGAAAAATAAAATAAATAAAAAAATTGGTGAAGAAAAATGAACAGTGGTTTTGTAATTGCTTAAAGCAGCATATAAAAATATAGCGAGAGTGCTTTATCACCTAGTGCCTTAGACCAACTGGTTTGGGAGTCACTGCTAAGCCTTAGGTGTTGCAAAACAAAAAATTACGCCTAAATACACAAGCACATTTTGTAATCGGTTGGCTAGTACCTCAAGAAGTATTAACAGTCGCATAAAAAATGTGTGAGCAATTCTATCTAAAATATTCACCGACTATAAAGTACTTTAGAAGATGGACAAGAATATGATGGCTTAAATTGAATTCTCTAAGTGTAGGGATGTATTTTATACACACGTAGGGGTATATGATCGATATTTGGAAGAAAGGTAGGGAGGAAGACTAAAGAGGATATTTTATTGAGAGATGATGTGATTTCTAATATCTTTTCACGACCATTAAGATAGGGCTTGATTGGTCATCTTCGTGTGTATTTGGAAAAGTTTTAATCACAACCAAAGAAATTTATACCGCAATCAATTAACGGTGTCGATGTAGCGCGTTAATGAATACGGATCGTCCACTGAGATGTGTGTTTTGATCGATCTTGTTTTAGATGAGTCGAAATGAAAAGATAAAAGAAAATGCAAGAAAATTGATTCAAGATTTGTGAGTTTTAATTTCGAGAAACATAATGAAACTAAAGATCTAGAATTAAGAATCAAGAAATGTCCCAATCAATTTAGTTATCAAGATATGTAGAATAGCTTATAGGAATCGATCGAATTGGTAGCAATGATCATTCTAATAATGACTAATCTTATCTATTGATCATTTGTAGCTAGATTGATGGTAATGAATGAAGATTAGGGATCTATTGAAGAAACTAGGGTTTCTCCTTCTCTATCCCTTATCTTTTCATTGATCATCATTCGGATCTAACCTCTAGCAAAAAGAATCATTAATAGTTTGATCCCTAATTTGCAACGAAATGATCAAGAACATTGATCTCGCTCCAAATTAGGTTATTGACGATTCTTTTTTCTAGAGTTTATAATTCTCATAAGACTTAAGATTTGTATTAGGATTTTATCATCACTAGATTTACCTATTCTCTCGATTCCTCCACAAGCGGAGATTTCACTCACACATCATGAAAATTAATGAATCAATAATCAAGAAGTTTCATAATGCAAGAATGTAAAGAAAGCAAGAATTACAATTATCACTGTTATTCAATCGACGACTAATTACACATTCTCTCAATTCGAGGTTACAAGATGTTACTCTCGATCGCTCATTTTGAAGAGGTAACTAGATCCGTCGAATTTCGCTCCGCTCGATCTCCGTGAGACTTGGATCGTCATGGATCTCGTACTCTTGATGAATATTGGCTTTGCAACTAAAGGATCGATGATGGCTCGCTTGATTTGCTTCTCAAAATGATCTTGATTTGGCTTTGCAAAATGGATTTGGGTTAGGGTTTTGGTATCAAGTTGTGTCACTCAACTTGAATTTGAATTTTGGCTCCAATTATCTAACTAACTATTCAACAACTTCACAACCCCTTAACAGCCCCAAAATAGTAGATCTAGATCCCTTTTTATAATTTCAAAATGAATCTTCCCTCCAAAACTTGGTAGTTATGCAGAGCCTTCCAGAAGATGCCACGTGGAAATGGAGCGTCTTGAGGAAGCTAGACCATTACAAGTAAGCTTCTGGAAACTTTTCGAACGCCAACGACTCCACTCGGCCGCGGATCAGCGGCGGATCGGCCTGGATCGGCTGCGGATCGCGGCCATATAGGGAGATCTCTTGGTCATTTTTCTGGGGATGTTTGGTTTTGGCTTTTAGATGTTCTTTTGATGCCTGGAATCTTATAATTCTTTCTTTGTTGCTGCCAGATTTCAAGTCTTTAACTTGCTGCGCTTTATCGGCAATTTTACAATTCCAGTTCTTTGACCTGAAGAATTTTCTGCACACAATCTTGATAAAATATATTGAGACATACAAAATCATGCATGTAGTAATAAACATTCAATTTCCCTCTAGAATGCCGGTTATAATGTATAACACATGTTATTTGATATTTTGCAGACGAATTGCTAATATGTGCTATATTTATACCAAACACCCTTAAATGATTAGAAAGAGTAGGGAAATTGATGTGTTAAAAATGCAATATTTTCGACTGATTAAATTCCCCCAAACTTAATTTTGATCTTCTCGAGCAAACAGCTTTTATTCAGGTGAAGGAGAAAATATAAGAAAAAGAAAAACTAACTAGCACATTTTCGTAGGCAACACGATTGCACTGAGCATGTGCAACAAGCCTTTAAACCTCTAGGTGTCCCTAGTAGGAGAAGTGTTGAATCCTGAAGGTTTTCAGCAGATTGCACCCACAAAATCCCATAATAAAAGGAAGACTGTGAAGTTACATATAAAGATAAGAATTGTAAAAGAAAGACTTTGAAAAGTAGAGTTTCCAACTAATACTAGCTTTTTCGGTTGTCATGAGCCCTATCTTAATAGTCATGAAAAAATGTTAGAAATCACATCATCCCTCAATAAAACATCATCTTTATTCTTCATTCCTATCTTTCTTCCAAATATCGATCATATAACCCTATGTGTGTATAAAGAACATCCCTACACTCGGAGAATTCACTTCAAGCTATCATACTCTTGTCCATCTACCTCGGTACTTTTTAATCGGTAAATATTTAGATGGATTTGCTCACACATTTTTCATGCGATCGTTAATACTTCTTGAGGTACTAACCGATCGATTACTCATATGCTTGCTGATTAGGTGTATTAGTATTTTTCTCGTCTTGCAACACCTAAAGCTTAACAGTGACTCCCAAACCAGTTGGTCTAAGGCACTAGGTGATGAAGCACGCTCGCTATATTTTTTTTATGCTGCCTTGGTGATAAGAAAAACCAGTGTTCATTTTTCTTAACCATTTATATTTTCTTCATTTAAATTTTCTTCATACTTTGGCTTTTAGACAAGAGCATTTCAAGGTATCCTCTACTATCCCGAGTTTCAAGACGTGTGTAAGTGCGTATAGTAGGGTATCAACATTCAAATGTTTGGCTTCCAGAATAGGAACTATTTTTCAGACTTATTTTTATCCTCAGATTAATGACTTCCTTCATCTTACTAACCCTTGGGACAACGGCTCATAACTACTTATTACTAGTTCGTTTAAGAAAACTTTTAATTTTCTTGGTTTTCTTAAATTTTTCCAATCTTTTGGATATAATTTTTTACTATCTAATCTTTTATTATCATATTTATGTACACATTTTTTTTCTTTTTTTTTTATTATATGTTTTGTGCTTATGCAAAGTATGATGCAAAGTGATGCGTAAATAAGCACAAACCTCCCCCAAACTTGTTTTCAACGGTGTCCTCACTGTTGCCATCTGTTAAATCTCAAAAACCTGTAGGCTTGGGAGGAAAATTTATTAGCAGGGTCAATAATATATGAATCATGAAGATCCTCCCCAAAACTTATTTTTGGCTCACAATTTTGAGGACAACTTTTATTTTCAAGAGCCAAAAACATAACCCCCCCCCAAACTTGAGTTAAACAATGTTAATCTTTTAAAATCATAAGAGGGGGTCAAAATTACTGGTCAATGCAAAGCTTTATAAAGACCGAAAGTCAACACCAACCATTCGAAGATTTTATCAGTGAAACGTACCTGTTGGTGGAAGAACAAGTTGAAAAGAGCCAAGAAGAAGTGGGGAAAAGATAAGTGGTGTAAAAGAAATGGTTTGCGTCTCAGTTTGGAGAGACGACACAGTGATTGTGATGACGGATTACTCGCATTCTCGTGATTGTCAAGAAAAAGGGGTGGAGGTTCAATTTCTTTCTGTAGTTGATTCATCTCAACACCCGTATTTTCTAAAAATGCGAGTTCATCAGCGAAACTTTCATCGATATCCTGAAGAATAATGTCATTTGAAAGAAAGGGACGATACTCAGACTCCATAAAAAATTTAGAATAAGCGTTAGATGTTGACCAGGGCAACTCACAAGAAGGGTACGCATGTGTATAATACATCTTTGGGTCAAACAACAACGTACAAAGGAAATCTGGATCAGTATCGTGAAATCGTTCAAGTTCGCTGCTGTCGACATCCATTAATTCGACAGAACATGCATGAGCAAAAGGTTCAGAGGCTTGACTTCCTAACTTGTAAATGTTAAGTTCAAATGACCTATTCCCGATGGATAGGGTCATAGAACCGTTTCGACAATTGATTACAGCATCGGAAGTCGCAAGAAAAGGTCAACCTAGAATCACCGGAATTTGGTTCTGTGGGTTTGCTACAGACTGTGTATCCACAACAATAAAGTCCACAGGGAATATAAATTCCCCAATTTTTATCAACACATCCTCTAACTTACCCCTTGGTTTGGTGATAGATCGATCTGCCATCTGTAAAGTGCAATGCAATGGTTTTAATTCTCCGATACCCAATTGCTGTAGGGTTGCTAGGCACACGCACAAGGGTCTACGAGGCATCAACCATGCCCGATTTAAAATTTAGCCGTGCCGAACAACCCAAAGCCGGATCTTTAAACTAGAGTTTAGGCGAAAACAAGCATGTTAAACACTTTAACACTAAGTGAGAGCGATTACAACCTTTGTAGATCTGGTCCTTCACTTCTTAAGCTCCGTGTTGAGGACCCTTCGCTGCGATCATCGTGTTCTGGACTCTCGAGAGGCTTCACGAAGAGAAAGATGCAGTCTTGCTTCCGATCTTCGATAACAAAGATGATCTATCTTGAAGTTTCATTAACACAAACTAACACTCACTAAATGAAGTGAACACTCTCATCTAAAGGGAAAGGATAGATGAGGATGATGAAGTAGGATTTTTGCTCTCATTTATAATCTTTTTCTCACACATAATCATCACTTAGAAAAAGCTAGAAAGCTTTTTCCATGAAGAGAAGAAGGAAGAAGAAGAAGCCTTTTTTCTTTTGTGATGAATAATAAAAGAATAATGATGAATAATGCAACCATGGTTGCTAAAGCTTTGTAGAGAATTAACCAAGGGTGAAGGATTTGGGTTAGGTTAAAGATGAGTCACTTGTAAATATCTTTTCCAAAACAAAAGAAAAACCTTCTAGAAACTTCTAGAAAGCATTAACCCAAATCAAACTCTAATCTTGTTTAATCTCTACTAAACATATTGCATTAGTAATCATATCATGTTTCAATATTATATATCACATATATAATATTTATTGTAACAAAATAAAATAATACAATTAACATATATCGCATATATATCAATGTATTACCCGAGTGAGAAAAAGAATCTTTTAGTGAGATAACATTAGTTAATGTAATTTAATATATCATATATATTATTATACATTAAATTATCGAATCAACACTTGATCCGACAATCCGGCTATATCACATATAACCGACTAATATCTCATTTACCGATTCATCGAATCAACACTTGATCCGATGACCCAGCTGACATCATATATCGCGAGAATAGAATACGATATCTCGTATCGCATTATCCTCGGTCCCGCACATATCACATATGTGATCCTACTCCATTTTGCCTGAGCCAAGAAACCTCTGTGTAGGACTCTAAAGAATCGTCAATACGCCGGCAGTAGGTGATGATCATATCAAACACCCACAAGCTGCAAGCGTTCAGCTAAACGTAACAGCCACCCAAGTATTGAGCGCTCATAAGATCAACAAGCAAGCCTGTACATTCTCCTGTGAATCCAATCAGTAACACTCCCGTACAGTCCGGTCTCGTCGTCTGATATGTCGCATATCTTGCCTAGGGGTGGTAAACGTCAGACCCCGATAGCTTGATAAGTCGTGTCGATATAAGGTCTATAACAGTTCGAGAAACTACTGGTAACTCTTACCGGTAAATCTCAGCAACCCTGGTTAGGGATTTCCAATTATAGCCAATCGAATACAGCACAACATCAACTCCCTATATCGGAAGAGACGAATCCCCTCCTATCGCTCATTGCCTCCATGTGATTCGGGACTGTACCCAAAAGCCACCTTTTTGCACGCCTTCTTGGACATGGTATGATGGAAATCAAAGCACAATGGGAATCACACAAGACTCTATGACGATCTCGGGTCAACAGACTACTCTGTACCAGTGTCACCGGAGAACTGCCATCTGACGTGAGGTATAATACCATCTGGGAGTTCTCGGCGAGTCCGTCCAGTGTACCCAGTCTCCACTGAGCACCCGTACACCATCCTTGATGTCAAACACCGATGGATATGGGATCATCCATCGCCCATCATATGGGTCAAGATGCGTATACGCTAGTTTACTCTGGTGTATCGATGCCCTGTCTCGATACACCCTCGACTAGGAACAGTTATAGGATGTACTCGTCGACTACCGTGGCCCCACTAGTATGATCTCATCATAGTCCCAGTAGTCGAGTACAGATCCTAAGGGCTTTATCAACATGTAACATAGAGATAATCAGAGTACATGTTAAGATAAAGTACAACCAGATAGCATACTATCATGTCGAGCAAGAAAGTTCTCCCTATATATATCCAAGCATCCATTACAATATACATCGTATGTACAGTAATGGCCTCTAGGGCATACATATAACTAACAATCTCCCACTTGCACTAGGGACATCTGTTGTGGTATCACATACCCAACAATTAGCTGTGGTTGAAGTATCTCATACTCAACCATCCCTTAAAAGTCTCTACTGGGAAAAAGGCCTTTATGAGTGGATCCGCGCTTTTGTCCTCTTTGTCTACTCTCCTAACCTCGATCTCCCTGGAGATCAACCATCTCCATGATCAGGTGATACTGCCTAAGAATTATATCTGGATTTCTGATGGGACGGTAGTTCTTTGGCAAAAGCTGCAACTCCATTGTCACACAATGGTAGGAACGAAGTTCATTTCATGAACTTATATATATCCAGACTGCCTCTTTGGTAGCATCCTAGGTAACGATGTATCTTGCCTTTAATATTCTAGAAAGTCACGGTATCTAGCTTGGAACTCTTCCAACATACCGTCCCTCCACTGAGGGTAAAGACAATGCCTGCGACTGACATTCAGTCGTCCATATCACCGTTGAACCTTTCCAGTGATTCTCCCCAGGATCGATTGATACCATCTCACTACAACTAGTGAGAATCCTAACATCCAATTAGGTCTATCTCATAGATCCAAAACCCAGGATTTAGGAGGTATCACTTTGATCCTATATGGAGAATCCTTGTGATAAGCGGAGATTGACCGAGCGTAGCATAGGAAACTCTTTCCCTATCAAGAGTATGTTATCCACGTACTCTACGAGGATCACCACCATACTCCCTACTACCTTTTTGTATATACAAGGTTCATCTACCATTTTGATGAAGTCAAACTCTTTGACTACCACATCAAAACAGATGTTCCAACTCCGTGATGCCTGCTTTATCCTATAAAGCATCTTGCACATGTTTCCGCTGCTCCCACTGTCTACGAATACCTCTGGCTGTGTACTTATAGACGCTCTCTTCTAAAACATCATTTAGAAAAGATGTCATGACACCCAACCACCAGATATCGTAGTCATGGTATGTAGCCGTGGCAAGTAGGATCTGGATGGACTTAAGCATTGCTTTGAAAGTCTCAACTTTTCCATATACACCAAGTAATCTTCTCAAGATATACTTGCTCCTGATGGGGATTTAACCCTTCAGATAAAGCAACCAAAGTCCATACTTTGTTGGTGTATAAGGATTCCATCTCAGATTGCTTAGCATCCAGCCATTCTTACGGAGTCCCACTCCTGATGGCCAGCTCGAAACTAGTTGGGTCATCATCTCATGATGTAATCCTCGCTCCCACTATCATAGAGAAACCGAAGTATCTCTCAGGTGGGTGAGGAACCCTACTAGATCAGCGGAGAGGCTGAGGTTCGTTGGTTACTATTGAATCCTTTGGTTCTATCAAATCATCTGCTGTAGTTTGTATAGCTGGAACCCCTTCCAGTTCTACCTCATGACCACTAATTTCTTCACAAGAAATTCCCTTTCACAAAAGTGGCATGTTGAGAAACAAAACATTTTTATTCCTCGGTTAGGTAGAAGATATTCCCTTGCATATGCTTGGGATATCCAACAAACTTCTACAGATCTGACTTTGCCTCGAGCTTTTCCAGATTTTGCTTTTTAGACATAGGCCGGACAACCCCAAATCTTAACAGACTTAAGATATGGGCTCTTCCCTTTCCATATCACATATGAAGTAGTAGGCAACTGATTTGATTTGAACCCCTATTCAATAGGTATGCAGCTTCTCAAGTGCATAACTCCCAAAAGGAAATAGGAAACTCAACTCATCATAGAGCACACCATATCACATAGGGTGTGATTGCTCTGCCCCGATACACCGACGTGCTGTGGTGTATACGGAGGAGTAATGCTGAGAGAGAATCTTATTCTCTTTTAGAATAATTCAGGAATTCCGTGCTCAAGTATTCTCCTCCTTGATCTCATCTAAGGACATAATACTTTTTACCCGTTTTTGGTTCTCTACTTCTATCTTATATTCTGTGATTATCTCAAAAGTTTTGGACTTGTGTTTCGACAGGAATATATGTCTGAATCTTGAGAGATCATCAGTGAATGTAATGAAGTACAAAGAACCGGTCCTGGCATGTGTAGACAGGGGACCTTCATACATCAGCATGTATCAATCCCAAGAGTTCCCAACTCTTTCTCTGTTTCTAATAAACAGAGCTCTGGTCATCTTATCTCTGTGACATGACCGGCATGTTTCACAAGATGTAAATTCAAACTAATTTAAATATGCATCTATATGTAACTTCAGCTAGTCGGGTCGCATTGATATGACCTAGTCTACAATGCCTCAAGAAGGATTCGTTCATTTCTGAACTCTTCCTCTTGTGTGTTCTGTACATTAAGAACTGTGGTTTGATTTAGAACGTCTATGCTTTTATATAACGTACCTGAACCGATCAACTCTTGATATAGGAAATGTTCAAAACATTATCCAACAATACAAAATTATATCCTTTCTTTACTAATAAAGAGAGTGATATGACGTTGTATATCAGGTTCGGTATCTAATAATATTGGTTCAGAATCAATGTATTCTGGTAATACAGGGTGATAGTGACCAACAGACTTGGCTGCAACACTTGCACCGTTTCTATCTCATGAAACTTATCACCCGTTCTCAGTTCTCTACCTATCTGTAGCCCATGCAACAGATTACATATGCGGGATCCTGATCCGGTATCTCATACCTAGGACGTAAAGGATACTGAGAAACAGTTCTATGTAATGAACACACCCGAAGATGATGCATCAGCATGCATTTTCTTCGTTTGGGCGGCACGGGAAATCTGGTATTCCACAATTTCCTGCTCTGTCTTATAACAATTATAAGTTGGAGCGGGACCAACGTTCCCCAGCTCAGTATAACAAGCGGGTTCGGTCAAATGCATCCGTATTATTATCTTGATTAAGGCGTGACATGATCGCTACTTGGAGAGAAAGAGAAGAAAACACTCAGCGTGCGCTTTTACAAGATTATATTGGCTATCAATTTATCTAATCAAGATGTCTCCCACTGTTTTAGTCAAATCTTCCTTCAAACCCTAAAAGGAAATACTAGCCGTGATTAATTACACCCTACAAGTTCGCCAATCTTTCAGCCAGGCCAATATCGGTACTTTGAGGGAGGTTCCCCGTGCTTTCGCACGGACCTAATTAAAGTAAACCTCGTTTTCCCAGGGGTATAACCCCGTTAACACCTTTCTAGACACCTACTCGATCGGCTAATTGTAATGTGTAAAACTCTCCCAGGAGTAACTCTTACTCGCAGCGGGTATCGGGATCCAACTATCTCATAGAAGGTATGCAATCTCATTGCCAATTTCAACACTTGAAATTCCCAATAATATTTTACCCCAAGCTTCCTATGACCTTGATAAAGGCCAACAAACCATAGGCTGCTAGTCAAGTTCAACCCGTCATTTTCTGATTGAATTAAACCGACCCGCACGGCCCTTGACAAAGGCCAACAAGGTCGCACGACTACCCTAATCCAATCTGCATCATATGCATAAGCAGATAAGTACTATTCAGCTACCGCACACTACGCCTTGACAAAGGCTAACAAACGCAGCACGAATACTAAACAGTCCTTATCTGAAATGACGAAGGGCTACGACAGGTTTTTGAGAAAACCCTTTGCGTAATGAACTTGATATCGTTGTAGAATCGAGTGATTTTAAATGAAGTGTTTTTTAGGCCTTTTCTAGTTTCCCTAAAGAGGTCACTCCCGGTGAAGGGATCATCGGCTCTTTCCTCATCGAATAAGATGCAGGATATTTCACAAATACCACTATGTAAAGCAAAAACTATAGAAGCAATCAAAAGACAAACCGAGTTTGTAGCATCTGCTAGTTTCACTAAAGAGGTCACTCCCAGTGAAGGGATCTCGGCTCTTTCCTTATCGAATAAGGTGCTGGATGTTCTACAAGGAACACCGCTATGCAAAGCAAGAACTAGAACTACCAGTTTTTTAAACAAGTTTCTACAACATCTTAGGTTTCTTTTATTTCATTAATCTCATTAATGAAGTCCTATTTTGTTATGCTTCACAAGCATCTCTTTTGAAACGAAATCTACAATATAACATATATCTCATATATATAATATAAACATTCGTCTCAGGCAGTAATATGATCTCATCACAGAACATTGCAGCAGAAGAACATATATGAAATATTGGATATACTAGGACGTCCGTGTTTTAATACGAGCCTGTATAAAACACGGATTCCACGGTCGGGATGAATAGCCAAACCCACATCCCTAGACCCCTACGAGAGCGGCAAGTAATACTGCCAATTCTAGGGTTAGGAGACCTGGTCTCGACTCCTCGAGATGGTCTCCCACTGGACCCTAGAACCCGGTTACTTGTGCTCCCCGCCTTGGGTCTACCTAATGCGGAAAAGTAAATAATATACAATGGTGACATTATCCTCAACCCGGAAGTGCCCCAATAAAAGAATATTACATACAAATGAATTTTACATGAATGAAAAAGAAAAACTCTCATCTCACATAAAACCCCTGGCTATTCAGAACGCGACAATCCAATATAACATATCACAGCAACACATAATATCTCATATCATCAACGTAAGCAAGTATGCGTATCCCGATTGTCGTTGATGTATAGCAACGAAACCGGCGATACACCATATACTACGCTTACGGTCACAGAAAAGAAAGTGTAAAACTACAACAGTTGGAATCCGCAACCTCCTTAGACATCGCATGCCTAACCAAATGAATTCCTTAGACATCGCATGCCTAACAATTATAAACCCCGCATTTTAGTCTCATTATCGAAAATTCTTTTCAATATCAAGTCGGGCAATTCAACAAGATTCCCGACATCCTGATCGAATGCTCGTCGCAAACATTAGTAGACGGCCGCACCCCCGATGCCGTCGACGAAGTGCACTAAGGCGGAACACCGTTGCCGTGAGCACCCGAAAGGATACTTTTGGCGACGGGGTTCTCCTACAGTCACTTGGTCGGAGGTATGGGGCGTGGCTGTCTATTAAATTTACCCAGCGAGTATCCGCGTACGCTACGTGATTGCAATGGACTTTTGATCACATCAAAATTCCGTGGCAACCAATCATCTGAGACTGAACTGCTAGATTTATAACATTCAAATTAGTTATCTCATAACTACCTGTGGATT
Organism: Agapanthus africanus; assembly: GCA_030015575.1. Classification (NCBI taxonomy): domain Eukaryota; kingdom Viridiplantae; phylum Streptophyta; class Magnoliopsida; order Asparagales; family Amaryllidaceae; genus Agapanthus; species Agapanthus africanus. The sequence goes on along the minus strand of CM057349.1, from coordinate 385,612,306 downwards.
CCAAATATTATATCACATTCCAGATAAAAAGACAATGTTAAACTTTTCAATCGAATAATTAAACACCCAAGTTTTCCCAAATAGCTCAACACTTGAGCGGAGTTCAAAAAAGTATCCATCACATGCCACAGTCCCGATGGTCCAGCCGTAGAAGGGTCAAGCCAACGCCTCACATGTGGCACGCCGTACTGCCACAAACCCTAAGGTTTAGAGACAGTTCAAGACGGTCACATAATCGAGTTAAGGTTTGTTGTCTTCTAGAGGATCCACCGCGTTACTTGCATGACTTAGAAAATTTCAAACTCAAGAAAAAATCCAACTTTTGAAAAAATTTCCGACTGGGGAAAAAGTGAGTTATTGATATCCGTTCGAACTTTTTAACAGTTTCTAAAATTATCCGGAAAAAACTTAAACGAAGTTAAATTATCCGATCAAATCAACGAGTCCCCAATACAACCCAGAAAACTCAACACTTGAGCAAATTAAAAATTTCCCAGAAGAATCAGGAATCACCTATGGAGTTAACTGTAGAAAAACGAGTCCCTAATCTCCACATACGGCCGCGAAACCGCCGCCAAAACCACGGTACGGCCGCGGTTCCGCGGCGCTACAGTGGAGTTAGGAAGTTGTATTCTACAGTTATTCTTAGATTTCCCTGCACTATTTTCTGAGAATTTTTAATACGAAAAAATCAACATTTTTAAAAAATAACCAGAGAAGGGTTCGTGTCGGGGTTTCCGGGTTCGATCGGACTTTAAACTTCGCCTAGAATTTGCCTAAAGCTCTAACTTGGCTCTGATACCACTATAGGGTTGCTAGGCATACGCACAAGGGTCTACGAGGCATCAACCATGCCCGATTTAAAATTTTTCCGTGCCGAACAACCCAAAGCCGGATCTTTAAACTAGAGTTTAGGCGAAAACAAGCATGTTAAACACTTTAACACTAAGTGAGAGGGATTACAACCTTTGTAGATCCGGTCATTCACTTCTTAAGCTCTGTGTTGAGGTCCCTTCGCTGCGATCATCGTGTTCCGGACTCTCGAGAGGCTTCACGAAGAGAAAGATGCAGTCTTGCTTCCGATCTTCGATAACAAAGATGATCTACCTTGAAGTTTCATTAACATAAGCTAACACTCACTAAATGAAGTGAACACTCTCATCTAAAAGGCAAGGATAGATGAGGATGATGAAGTAGGATTTTTGCTCTCATTTATAATCTTTTTCTCACACATAATCATCACTTAGAAAAAGCTAGAAAGCTTTTTCCATGAAGAGAAGAAGGAAGAAGAAGAAGCATTTTTTCTTTTGTGATGAATAATGAAAGGATAATGATGAATAATGCAACCATGGTTGCTAAACCTTTGTAGAGAATTAACCAAGGGTGAAGGGTTTGGGTTAGGTCAAAAATGAGTCGCTTGTAAATATCTTTTCCAAAACAAAAGAAAACCCTTCTAGAAACTTCTAGAAATTATTAACCCAAATCAAACCCTAATCTTTTTTAATCTCTACTAAACATGTTGCATTAGTAATCATATCATGTTACAATATTATATATCACATATATAATATTTATTGTAACAAAATAAAATAATACAATTTACATATATCGCATATATATCAATGTATTACCCGAGTGAGAAAAAGAATCTTTTAGTGAGCTTACATTAATTAATGTAATTTAATATATCATATATATTATTATACATTAAATTATCGAATCAACACTTGATCCGACAATCCGGCTATATCACATATAACCGACTAATATCTCATTTACCGATTCATCGAATCAACACTTGATCCGATGACCCGGCTGACATCATATATCGCGAGAATAGAATACGATATCTCATATCGCATTATCCTTGGTCCCGCACATATCACATATGTGATCCTACTCTGTTTTGCCTGAGCCAAGAAACCTCTGTGTAGGACTCTAAAGAATCGTCAATACGCCGGCAGTAGATGATGATCATATCAAACACTTACAAGCTACAAGCGGTCAGCTAAACGTTACAGCCACCCAGGTATTGAGCGCTCAGAAGATCAACAAGCAAGCCTGTACATTCTCCTGTGAATCCAATCAGTAACACTCCCGTACAGTCCGGTCTCATCGTCTGATATGTCGCATATCTTGCCTAGGGGTGGTAAACGTCAGACCCCAGTAGCTTGATAAGTCATGTCGATATAAGGTCTATAACAGTTCGAGAAACTACTGGTAACTCTTACTGGTAAATCTCAGCAACCCTGGCTAGGGATTTCCAGTTATAGCCAATCGAACACAGCACAACATCAACTCCCTATACCGGGAGAGACGAATCCCCTCCTATCGCTTATTGCCTCTATGTGATTCGGGACTGTACCCAAAAGCCACCTTTTTGCACGCCCTCTTGGACGTGGTATGATGGAAATCAAAGCACAGTGGGAATCACACAAGACTCTATGACGATCTCGGGTCAACAGACTACTCTGTACCAGTGTCACCGGAGAACTGCCATCTGACGTGAGGTATAATACCATCTGCGAGTTCTCGGCGAGTCCGTCCAGTGTACCCAGTCTCCACTGAGCACCCGTACACCATCCTTGATGTCAAACACCGATGGATATGGAATCATCCATCGCCCATCATATGGGTCAAGATGCGTATACGCTAGTCTACTCTGGTGTATCGATGCCCTGTCTCGATACACCCTCGACTAGGAACAGTTATAGGATGTACTCGTCGACTACCGTGGCCCCACTAGTATGATCTCATCATAGTCCCAGTAATCGAGTACAGATCCTAAGGGCTTTATCAACGTGTAAAATAGAGACAATCAGAGTACATGTTAAAATAAAGTACAACCAGATAGCATACTATCATGTCGAGCAAGAAAGTCCTCCCTATATATGTCCAAGCATCCATCATAATATACATCGTATGTACAGTAATGGCCTCTAGGGCATTCATATAACTAACAATCGCTCATACACAGAATATGGAAGCAAGTTAACACTAGCGCCTAAATCGAGTAAAGCACGACTGATATTCTTACCCCCAATAGAAATAGAAATTGTAGGACAGTCAGGGTCCTTACATTTCCTTGGTAATTATTGGGGAAAAGCTGTGTGTACAGTACTCGACATGAAAACTTTTTTCGGCACTTGAGTCTTCCTCTTCCTATTGCACAAGTTCTTAAGAATTTTCGCATAGGATGGAACTTGTTGTATAGCATCTAGGAGAGGGATGTTGATGTTAACTTGCTTAAATATTTCCACAAGCTTCTCCATTTGGGCATTAGGTTTGTTGGCCCTCAATCTGTTTGGAAATGGAGCTCTATCAATAAGTGTTGGGTCCAACATTTGTGAAGAATTTTATGGGGGTGCGAAGGATGAAGTGGGTGGTGGTTTCGAGCCTTGGAGAAAACGAAGAATAGGCTCGGAAGAAGAAGGTAAATTAGACGAAATAGGGTAAGATGTAGCGGGAATGGAAGTAGAAGTGGAAGCCGAGGTGTTAATGATCAATTCATCATTATCAATTTGTTCACCCACATGATTGTCTAGCACTCTTCCAGATCTCAACATGGTAATAGCACTCACATCATTATAATGTGAAGGTCTAGGATCAGGTAGGGGTTGAGATGGAAGATTCCCTTTCTCTCTAGCACTCATTGCTGCAGTCAGTTGTGCAATTTGTGCTTCTATCAATTTGATACTCTCACCGTGGGAGACAATGTTTTACACTAACGTCTGGACAAAAGATATTAAAATGTCATTCGTTTGCATGGACTGTGTAATGAACATATCGAGTGCAGAGGGTGTAGCAATACCGGCAGAAGATGGATCAAAGTTATTGGCCGGGTTTTGAAAATTTTGTGGTTGAAAGGGGTGCTGACTCAGTTGTGGTGGTTGCTGTTGCTGTGGAGGGACCCATTGAAAGTCATTTTGGTTTGGAACCGTATTTTGAGTTTGGTATTAGTTCCAAAAAAAATCAGGGTGATTCCTCCAACCTTGATTATATGTCGAAGAAGAAGGATCGTTTCTAGGTTGTTACTGAAATGCAGTATCAGTGTGACCTTGAAACGAAGAATTAAAAGGGCATTCTTCCGTCAAATGTGATGGATTTAAACAGCAACCACACACGGTTTTGGGAAGTGTGTATTGGTTTAGGGAGGCTGGAGAGATTTTGTTTTTATAGCGTCAAGTTTTCTTTGTATTGCGGCCATTTTGGCTCTCATTATGACGGAAATATCGAGCTAATTGATATCTTCCCTAGGTGATGGTGGTCTAACACTTTCCCATTGTAATGTGTTTTGAGCTAAATCTTCTAGATATTTCCAAACTTCACCATCATCTTTAGACAGGAATTGACAATGAAACATGGTTTCAAGCATCTGTTTTGTCGTGAGATCAATACCTTTATAGATAATTCGACATAGATCCCATCTAGGGATTCCATGATGAGGACATTAGATAAGAAGATCCTTGAACCGTTTAAAGCATTTCCAAAATGGTTCATTGGGAAGTTGGGTAAATTTGAAGATTTCGCCGAATACGGGCGGTCTTATGATGGGGATAAAATTTCTTAAGGAATGCTGCAACGAATTCGTCCTATGTTGAAATAGAATGTGCGGTTGTGTTGTAAAGTCACTTCTCGGCTAAATTGCACAAAGTGAATAGGAGAAGACGTAAACGCATAGCATCCACAGACAGTTGTGAATTACCCATCAAAGCATATACGTTTTCAAATTTAGTGATAAAAACATATGCGTCTTCAGACTCGAGCCCGTGAAATTTGGGTAAAAGTTTGATGAAATGAGGTTTAATTTCGAAATTGTCCCCATTGGCTGGCGGAATAGAAAAACAGGTGGGAAGGGGAACACGTGTAGGATAGCATCTCTCTTGGAGAGAAATGCATTGAGGATTCTGTGCACCTGCGGGCAGTGGCAGAGTGGTGTTAAAGTGTGATGGAAATCCGTCCATCGCGGTCGTGGTGAGTGGTGGGAAAGAAGACGAAGAATTACCGACTCTGGGGTCGATAAAAGAAAGGCGAAGAAGACGGTAAATAGAATCCCGTGTCCAGCCTAACATGTGCTAAACGGTTGTAGCACAAGTGGCAGCGTTGGTGATAATTAGAGAAAAGTTGGTTGGTTTTTGTTTTGAAAAATACGAGTTTTGAAAAACCAAATCACAAACAAAATATGCACAAGCAACCCTAGATCTAATGGTCACCTAGGTCAAGTCTCTAGACCGCTCCTAGACTTCCAGAAGACAAATTGCAGTATAAATCCTCTACTGCCTCTTTATCCCTTCTATGGCCAGGTAAGTGGGAGGTTCTCCACTACGTAAGTAGTGGGCCTAATTAAGTAACCACTTGCCTTAGACACCACAAAAGAAATGCGGATAAGCAATAAATTACCCACAACCATCTTCTGTCCTAATTGAGCACGACGGTCCTTAGAGTCTTGTCTAGATATTTTTTTAGTTAATGAAGGGTAATGCGGATGCTCGTTTTGTGATTTGCGGGGCTTAGGAAGCGTGATGAAATCCCCACCTAATCTGAATTTGGTGTTTGCCACTTAATTTCCGTATTAAAATATGCAAACAACCAAGATCAAAACACGCAACAAAATTTTCTTTTAACAGCGCTGTGAATTTTTGCAAAGAATGCTGCAGAAAATGGTTATTGGAGAAGATCATAGAGCAGAAAAGAAAGTCAGAGACATACCTGAGAAATTTGGAACACTGAAGCGCCTAAACGGCGGCGGAACCGCCGCAAAAACCTACCATTGGCCGCGGATCCACGGTGGGAAGGAGGAGTTAAGGTTTCAAAATTTTTCTGTAGCTTCTGGTACTCCTCTGGAATTTGCAGAACTTCTCTAAATCTTGATAACACTGCTACAATAATTACAGATTCCCCCGCAAAAATTCACAACTAATCGTTAAGCGCTTAATGCGAATTTGATCTAAAAATTCTGTTGGAATAATAATTTTTCAACTCAAATAACAAAAACGAACAAAATAGCACACATCCCCGGCAACGGCGCCATTTGATTGATCATCTTCGTATGTATTTGGAAAAGTTTTAATCACAACCAAAGAAATTTATACCGCAAACAATTAACGGAGTCGATGTAGCGTGTTAATGAATACAGATCGTCCACTGAGATGTGTGTTTTGATCGATCTTGTTTTAGATGAGTCGAAATGAAAAGATAAAAGAAAATGCAAGAAAATTGATTCAAGATTTGTGAGTTTTAATTTCGAGAAACATTAAGAAACTAAAGATCTAGAATCAAGAATCATGAAATGTCCCAATCAATTTAATTATCAAGATTTGTAGAATAGTTTGTAGGAATCGATCGAATTGGTAGCAATGATGTTCTAATAATGACTAATCTTATCTATTGATCATTTGTAGCTAGATTGATGGTGATGAATAAAGATTAGGGATCTATTGAAGAAATTAGGGTTTCACCTTCTCTATCCCTTATCTTTTCATTGATCATCATTCGGATCTAGCCTCTAGCAAAGAGAATCATCAATAGTTTAATCCCTAATTTGCAATGAAATGATCAAGAACATTGATCTCACTCCAAATTAGGTTATTGACGATTCTTTTTCTTAGAGTTTACAATTCTCATAAGACTTAAGATTTGTATTAGGATTTTATCATCACTAGATCCACCTATACTCTCGATTCCTCCACAAGCGGAGATTTCACTCACACATCATGAAAATTAATGAATCAATAATCAAGAAGTTTCATAATGCAAGAATGTAAAGAAAGCAAGAATTACAATTATCACCTTTATTCAATCGACGACTAATTACACATTCCCTCAATTCGAGATTACAAGATGTTGCTCTCGATCGCTCCTTTTGAAGAGGTAACTAGATCCGTCAAATTTCGCTCCGCTCGATCTGCGTGAGACTTAGATCGTCGTGGATCTCGTGCTCTTGATGAAGATTGGCTTTGCAAATAAAGGATTGATGATGGCTCGCTTGATTTGCTTCTCAAAATGATCTTGATTTGGCTTTGCAAAATGGATTTGGGTTAGGGTTTTGGTATCAAGTTGTGTCACTCAACTTGAATTTGAATTTTAGCTCCAATTATCTAACTAACTATTCAACATTTTCACAACCCCTTAACAGCCCCAAAATTGTAGATCTTGATCTCTTTTTATAATTTCAAAATGAATCTTCCCTCCAAAGCTTGGTAGTTATGCAGAGCCTTCCAGAAGAAGCCACGTGGAAATGGAGCGTCTTGAGGAAGCTAGACCGTTACAAGTAAGCTTCTGGAAACTTTTCGAACGCCGACGACTCCATTCGGCGTAGATCCGCGGCGGATCGGCCTGGATCGGCCGCGGATCCGCGGCCATATAGGGAGATCTCTTGATCATTTTTCTGGGGATGTTTGGTTTTGGCTTTTGGATATTCTTTTGATGTCTTGAATCTTATAATTCTTTCTTGGTTGCTACCAAATTTCAAGTCTTTGACTTGGTGCGCTTTATCGGCAATTTTACAATTCCAGTTCTTTGACCTGAAGAATTTTCTACACACAATCTTGATAAAATATGTTGAGACATACAAAATCATGCATGTAGTAATAAATACTCAATTTCCCTCTAGAATGCCGGTTATAATGTATAACACATGTTATTTGATATTTTGCAGACGAATTGCTAATATGTACTATATTTATACCAAACACTCTTAGATGATTAGAAAGAGTAGGGAAATTGATGTGTTAAAAATACAATATTTTCGACTGATCAAATTCCCCCAAACTTAATTTTGATCGTCTCGAGCAAACAGCTTTTATTCAGGTGAAGGAGAAAATATAAGAAAAAGAAAAACTAACTAGCACACTTTCGTAGGCAACACGATTGCACTGAGCATGTGCAACAAGCCTTTAAACCTCTAGGTGTCCCTAATAGGAAGAGTGTCTCCTGAGAGTTTTCAGCGGATTGCACCCACAAAATCCCATAATAAAAGGAAGACTGTGAAAGTTACATATAAAGATAAGAATTGTAAATGAAAGACTTTGAAAATTAGAGTTTCCAACTAATACTAGCTTTTTCGGTTGTCATGAGCCCTATTTTAACAGTCATGAAAAAATATTAGAAATCACATCATCCCTCAATAAAACATCGTTTTTATTCTTCATTCATATCTTTCTTCCAAACTTCGATCATATACCCCTACGTGTGTGTAAACAATATCCCTACACTCGGAGAATTCAATTCAAGCTAGCATACTCTTGTCCATCTACCTCAGTACTTTTTAATCGGTGAATATTTAGATGGATTTGCTCACACATTTTTCATGCGACCGTTAATACTTCTTGTGATACTAACCGACCAATTACTCATGTGCTTGCTGATTAGGTGTATTAGTATTTTTCTTGTCTTGCAACACCTAAGGCTTAGCAGTGACTCCTAAACCAGTTGGTCTAAAGCACTAGGTGATGAAGCACCCTCGCTATATTTTTTTTATGTTGCCTTGGTGATAACAAAACCAGTGTTCATTTTTCTTAACCATTTATATTTTCTTCATTTATATTTTCTTCATACTTTGGCTTTTAGACAAGAGCATTTCAAGGTATCCTCTACTATCCCGAGTTTCATGACGTATGTAAGTGCGTATAGTAGGATATCAACATTCAAATATTTGGCTTCCAGAATAGGAACTATTTTTTAGACTTATTTTTATTCTCAGATTAGTGACTTTCTTCATCTTACTAACCCTTGGGACTTCATCTTACTAACCCTTGGGACAACGGCTCATAACTTCTTATTACTAGTTCGTTTAAGAAAACTTCTAATTTTCTTGGTTTTCTTAAATTTTTCCAATCTTTTGGATGTAATTTTTCACTATCTAATCTTTTATTATCTTATTTATGTACATATTTTTTTTCTTTTTTTTATTATATGTTTTGTGCTTATGCAAAGTATGATGCAAAGTGATGCGTAAATAAGCACAAACCTCCCCCAAACTTGTTTTCAACAGTGTCCTCACTGTTGCCATCTGTTAAATCTCAAAAACCTGTAGGCTTGGGCGGAAAATTTATTAGCGGGGTCAATAATATATGAATCATGAAAATCCTCCCCCAAACTTATTTTTGGCTCACAATTTTGAGGACAACTTTTATTTTCAAGAGCCAAAAACATCCCCCCCAAACATGAGTTAAACAATGTTAATCTTTTAAAATCACAAGAGAGGGTCAAAGTTACTGGTCAATGCAAAGCTTTACAAAGACCGAAGGTCAATAATAACCATTCGAAAATTTTATCAGTGAAACGCATCTGTTGGTGGAAGAACAAGTTGAAAAGAGCCAAGAAGAAGTGGGGAAAAGATAAGTGGTGTAAAAGAAAGGGTTAGCATCTCATTTTGGAGAGACGACACAGTGATTGTGATAATAGATTACTCGCATTCTCGTGATTGTCCAGAAAAGGGGTGGAGGTTCAATTTCTTTCTGTAGTTGATTCATCTCAACACCCGTGTTTTCTAAAAATGCGAGTTCATCAGCGAAACTTTCATCGATATCCCGAAGAATAATGTCATTGGAAAGAACAGGATGATACTCAGACTCCATGAAAAATTCAGAATAAGTGTTAGATGTTGACCCGGATAACTCACAAGAAGGGTCCGCATGTGTATAATACATCTTTGGGTCAAACAACAACGTACAAAGGAAATCTGGATCAGTATCGTGAAACTGTTCAAGTTCGCTGCTGTCGACATCCATTAATTAGACAGAACATGCATGAGCATAGGGTTCAGAAGCTTGACTTTCTAACTTGTAAATGTTAAGTTCAATTGACCTATTCCCGAAAGATAGGGTCATAGAACCATTTCGACAATTGATTACAGCGTCGGAAGTCGCAAGAAAAAGTCGACCTAGAATCACCGGAATTTGGTTCCGTGGGTTTGCTACAGGCTGTGTATCCACAACAATAAAGTCCACAGAGAATATAAATTCCCCGATTTTTATCAACACGTCCTCTAACATACCCTTTGGTTTGGTGATAGATCGATCTGCCATCTGTAAAGTGCAATGCGATGGTTTTAATTCTCCGATACCCAATTGCTCATACACAGAATATGGAAGCAAGTTAACACTAGCGCCTAAATCGAGTAAAGCACGATTGATATTCTTACCCCCAATAGAAATAGAAATTGTAGGACAACCAGTGTCCATACGTTTCCTTGGTAATTGTTGGGTAAAAGCTGTGTGTACAGTACTCGACATGAAAACTTTTTTCGGCACTTGAGTCTTCCTCTTGCTAGCGCACAAGCTCTTAAGAATTTTCGCATAGGATGGAACTTGTTGTATATCATCTAAGAGAGGGATGTTAATGTTAACTTGCTTAAACATTTCCACAAGCTTCTCCATTTAGGCATTGGGTTTGTTGGCCCTCAATCTGTTTGGAAATGGAGCTCTATCAATAAGTGTTGGGTCCAACATTTATGGAGAAGTTCGTGGGGGTGGGAAGGATGAAGTGGGTGGTGTTTTCGAGCCTTGGGGAAAACGGAGAATAGGCTCGGAAGAAGAAGGTAAATTAAACGAAATAGGGTAAGAAGTAGAAGTAGGAATGGAAGTAGAAGTGGAAGCCGGGTGTTAATGATCAATTCATCATTATCAATTTGTTCACCCACATGATTGTCTAGCACTCTTTCAAATCTCAACGTGGTAATAGCACTCACATCATTATAATGTGAAGGTCTAGGATCAGGTAGGGGTTGAGATAGAAGATTCCCTTTCTCTCTAGCACTCATTGCTGCAGTCAGTTGTGCAATTTGTGCTTCTATCAATTTGATACTCTCACTGTGGGAGACAGTGTTTTGCACTAACGTCTGGACAAAAGATATTAAAATGTCATTCGTTTGCATGGACTGTGTAATGAACATGTCGAGTGCAGAGGGTGTAGCAATATCGGCAGAAGATGGATCAAAGTTATTGGCCGGGTTTTGAAAATTTTGTGGTTGAAAGGGGTGATGACTCAGTTGTGGTGGTTGCTGTTGCTGTGGAGGGACCCATTGAAAGTCATTTTGGTTTGGAACCGTGTTTTGAGTTTGGTATTGGTTCCAAAAAAAATCAGGGTGATTCCTCCAACCTTGATTATATATGGAAGAAGAAGGATCGTTTCTGGGTTGTTGCTGAAATGCAGCATTGGTGTGACCTTGAAACGGAGAATTAAAAGGACATTCTACCATCAAATGTAATAGATTTGAACAGCAACCATACACGGTTTTGGGAAGTGTGTATTGGTTTAGGGAGGCTGAAGAGATTTTGTTTTCTATAGCGTCAAGTTTTCTTTGTATTGCGGCCATTTCGGATCTCATTATGACGGAAACATCGAGCTGATTGATATCTTCCCTAGGTGATGGTGGTCTAACACTTTCCCATTGAAATGTGTTCTGAGCTAAATCTTCTAGATATTTCCAAGCTTCACCATCATCTTTAGACAAGAATTGACAATGACACATAGTTTCAAGCATCTGTTTTGTCGTGAGATCAATACCCTCATAGATAATTCGACACAGATCCCATCTAGGGATTCCATGATGAGGACATTGGATAAGAAGATCCTTGAACCATTCAAAGCATTTCCAAAATAGTTCATTGGGAAGTTGGGTAAATTTGAAGATTTCGCTCCGAATACGGGCAGTCTTATGATGAGGATAAAATTTCTTAAGGAATGCTGCAAAGAATTCGTCCCATGTTGAAACAGAATGTGCGGTTATGCTGTAAACCCACTTCTCAGCTAAATCGCACAAAATGAATGGGAGAAAATGTAAACGCATAGTATCCACAGACAGTTGTGAATTACCCATCAAAGCACATACGTTTTCGAATTTGGTGATAAAAACGTATACGTCTTCAGACTCGAGCCTGTGAAATTTAGGTAAAAATTTGATGAAATGAGGTTTAATTTCGAAATTATCCCCATTGGCTGGCGGAATAGAAAGAAAGGTGGAAAGGGGAACACGTGTAGGATAGCATCTCTCTTGGAGAGAAATGCATTGAGGATTCTGCGCACCTACGGGCGGTGGCAGAGTGGTGTTAAAGTGTGATGGAAATCCGTCCATCGCGGTCGTGGTGGGTGGTGAAAAAGAAGACGAAGAATTACAGACTCTGGGGTCGATAAAAGAAACGCGGACAAGACGGGAAATAGAATCCCGTGTCCAGCCTAACATGTGCTAAACGGTTGTAGCACAAGTGGCAGCGTTGGTGATAGTTAGAGAAAAGTTGGTTAGTGTTTGTTTTGAAAAATATGGGTTTTGAAAAATCAAATCACAAACAAAATATGCACAAGCAACCCTAGATCTAATGGTCACCTAGGTCAAGTCTCTAGACCGCTCCTAGACTTTGAGAAGACAAATTGCAGGATAAATCCTCTGCTGCCTTATTATCCCTTCTGTGGCCAGGTAAGTGCCAGGTAAATGAGAGGTTCTCCACTACGTAAGTAGTGGGCCTAATTAAGTAACCACTTGCCTTAGACACACTTGCCTTAGACACCAGAAAAGAAATGCGGATATGCAATAGATTACCCACAACCTTCTTATGTCCTAATTGAGCACGACGGTCCTTACTGTCTTGTCTAGATATTTTTTAGTTAATGAAGGGTAATACGGATGCTCGTTTTGTGATTTGCGGGGCTTAGGAAGGGTGATGAAATCCCCACCTAATCTGATTTTGGTCTTTGCCCCTTAATTTCCGTATTAAAATATGCAAACAACCAAGATCAAAACACGCAACAAAATTTTCTTTTACCGGCGCTGCGAATTTTTGCAAAGAATCCTGCAGAAAATGGTTATTGAAGAAGATCAGAGAGGAGATAAGAAAGTCAGAGACATACCTGAGAAATTTGGAACACTGAAGCACCTAAACGGCAGCAGAACCGCCGCAAAAACCTACCATTGGCCGCGGATCCGTGGTGGGAAGGAGGAGTTAGGGTTTCAAAATATTTCTGTAGCTTCTGGTACTCCTCTGGAATTTGCAGAACTTCTCTGAATCTTGATCGCACTGCTACAATAATTACAGATTCCCTCGCAAAAATTCACAACTAATCGTTAAGTGCTTGATGCGAATTTGATCTAAAAATTCTGATGGAATAATAATTTTTCAACTCAAATAACAAAAACGAACAAAATAGCACACATCCCCGGCAACGGCGCCTTTTGATTGATCATCTTCGTGTGTATTTGGAAAAGTTTTAATCACAACCAAAGAAATTTATACCGCAATCAATTAACGGTGTCGATGTAGCGCGTTAATGAATACGGATCGTCCACTAAAATGTGTGTTTTGATCGATCTTGTTTTAAATGAGTCGAATTGAAAAGATAAAAGAAAATGCAAGAAAATTAATTCAAGATTTGTGAGTTTTAATTTCAAGAAACATAAAGAAACTAAAGATCTAGAATCAAGAATCAAGAAATGTCCCAATCAATTTAGTTATCAAGATTTGTAGAATATGTCACGCCCCGCTTCCCAGTGTACGGCGAAGTGGACGCGACAAGGCCCGCTACGTATATACTCAGAAGTACATACGCTAAGCGTAACTAAGCAATATAAAGTAAATCACAAGAGACGAAAGATGTAGAAATAACAGCAACTTTTATTAATAACATTCTTTGTACAATACATGAAAAGGAAAATCAACTGAAATGAAAAGCGATGCCTAAACAGTGACATAACAGGTAATGAAAATACTGAAAAGACAAGATATAATGTCTAGAGCTCGGGGTCTTCATGGAACTACTCCAAGTCTTTACCGGTGGGCGCGATCTCAGCTTGGTCCAACGCACCTGACAACATTCAAAGAAGAAAGAAATAGAATGTCGTCAGCGAACAGGTCGCTCGGTAAGTCCCAAAGGTAAAGGAGAAATAGACAGAGAATAAGAGAGAGAGATAGAGTATCTTTTAATGTTGTATTGTATTGTCATATTATAGTAGTATAGTGTTAACGCTGTTGTTGTAGCTTGGTACAGAAGGATGCCAGTGTATACGAGAGGGATCTCTATATGCTAGAGATCAGGGCAAATGGAAGTATAAGGCCCCGTTATACAACCCGGAACAACGGCAATTAGATTCAGGTTAGGTGTCTTAATCTTACCATCTCGTGCCACCTTTAACACCTTCCGTACCAATCTACCCCTTAAACCCCGCGATGTCTTGTTTGTATTGTTATCTTGTAAAATTGTAATGATTGCATGATTGACTGACTGACTGACCGAAACCATGATATCAGGAAACGGTTATAACCGTAGAGTCATGTAAATGGAATACTGGGAAACATGTAAAAGGAATATCCATGGTTCGGTTCAGTCAAGTAGATCATTAACTGGATTCTGGGATTCATGTATTCAATTTGTATTGGAATATAAAAGAATATAGATTGACTTGAATCATATTCAAGTCAGAAATAGTCAGACTCTAACCCGAGTCAGACTAAAAGAAAGATAATTTGAAGTTCAATATTAGTTAGGGGTCTTATTGTAATTTGTAAAACTTGAGGGGGTTTTCTGTAAAAAGTACTTTTCTATAGTTTTCGAAATACACCTCAAGTATTTAATAATCGTCTTTATTGTTATAATGAATGTGAATTTTATTTGTGTTATTCTAGTGAATATATCCTAATAAAAGTATTAATTGTTTTATCTGAAATTCATGGTATTTTAATGTAAATTTTAATCTTGTAATTTTTTTTAGGAAAATGTGGAAACTTTATATTATAATAAAATAGGATTTTAAATGATAATTATATATATAAACACTTGGATAATTTTTAAATGAATATTTTATTTTCAAAAATCTCATTTTTCTTAAATATCGTATTTTAAACCTTTCGAGACCGAATACTCCTTGCGGAGGTCTGAATCTCGCACTACTAGCCTGCGGGTGCACGATGAACCGTACTATCCCTAACAGGTTCCCCAAAAGTGGGTTGTAGCGGCTCTTTGCTTAGGTTTAACAAATACTTTTCATTTGGGAAAACGGTTTTATAAATATAAGGTATTTATTTGCAAAAAGTATAGTTTTCCGTATTTTAGTTGTTAGGATTTCCTAAGCCAACTAGCCTACTTCTAAGGTCTAAACGATGAGTCATTAGAACCCTCAAATCGCCTCTTCACCGCCAATTGTGGCCAGGTAAGTACAAGTGAGGAGGGAGGGATCCGCTCACGAATCGTGAGACGGGCCTTTTAAAGTTACCCAAGCTCACTTGCCTAGCTTAGACACCACAAAGTCAGTTTAGATAAACGATCGATGTCCATGACCAATCGTGCTTTCATTTTATTAAAAGATTTTACTTAGAAATGTTTACAACTTAAAGCTTTCAATAAAGGTTATAAAGATTAGGGTATTTTAGTGAAAAGTCCTGTAATTTCGTATTCTGTATTTGATATTTATTAATTAGGGTTATATTGAGTGTGTGTAGAGGTAGGTCATTACCTCGTGACTTATTTTAAGGTTTAATGAAGTTTAAAGGTAAAACATGCTATGTTAAACTTAAAGGTATTATAGCGCAAGAATACGGTATTCGAAAACGTTATCATTTTATGTGTGAAATTTCATTCAAATTGGGTTCTACAAGTTTAGTGATCAAGATAAACCTATTTAGGAGTGAGAGAATTTATTAAACTAAGAAAAATGAACTTCATGGTATTTTTATGAAAAGAGTACGGTTTTGCAAAGAACTTATCATTTCATGTAAAAAAGTTTGATCAATTGGTTTATCGGTGATTAATAGTCAACATGAATATGGGTAGATAGTATGTATTAGGTGACAAGTGGAAATTTATAGAAAAACCGAATCGGAAATCGGTTTGTCCGATTTCCGTCGGGTTCCAAAAAGTCGTATTTTTACCTTAAAGAAAAGAAAGATAGAAGAGGTAGGACTTACGGTTTGGACAAGCTAAGGAAGCTAAGGGATGTGGTGGTTGTCGATTCGTTGAAAACGTCGCGAAGGTTCTGATCCGGTCGCCGGAATCCGTCGTCGATTTCTGTAGCGCTTCGCTTCTCGCTCTTCGTACCGAGTTCTCGAGAATTTGGGAGAGTAGACTTAGAGTGGTGAGGTGAAATGGTACAGGGTAGGGGTCTTTATATAGGGCTAGGCTAGGGTTAGGGTTTGGATTAAAAAAATATATAAAAATCTTTAAAAATCATTAAACCTAGGAGTAAAAGGGATTTATTGGCCAAATTAAAACCGATCTAGGTATAATAAGTGTGCAAGAGGGTTGACCAAGTCAAGAGCCAACTTTTCTCAGTTGGTGATTCGGCCGTCCGGCCAAGTCCGGCCGGCGGCGCCGGACCGAGTCGGCCGAGTCGCCGGCCGGCGGCGCCGAGTCGGGCCGAGTCGAGGGTCCATTGGCCGGGGAATTTCTGGGGGTACAATTTGGTATATCTACTTTTTGTTGTCCAGTACATATTTTGGGAGTTATGGCCTTTTTACCGTTGACTTCCAAAAAAAATTAATACAAAAATAATGTGAGGCATGTAATTTGAACTCCGGTGGCTTGGTTCAGCAGTGCAAGGTATTACCAATGAGCTACAAGCTCCTTCTTGTAATTATTGTGGTTTTTAACTACTTAAACTGATAGCAACAAGAATAAATACTCCTAGTATACATTAAATTTAAAGTAATTTCTTGTACACTAAAAATGGAGTTATTTCATTCTTGTAGCTTGTAATTAAAAACAAAAATAATTACCTAAATCTTGTGCTCAGGCTAAAATACCCCTTTGTAGATTTTAAAAGTATTTGAAAAAAATTTGTATAGAAAAAGTGTATAAGAAAATTAGGGTTGTTACAGAATAGCTTGTAAGAATCGATTGAATTGGTAGCAATGATGATTCTAATAATGACTAATCTTATTTATTGATCATTTGTAGCTTGATTGATGGTGATGAATGAAAATTAGGGATCTATTGAAGAAACTATGGTTTCTCCTTCTCTATCCTTTGTCTTTTCATTGATCATCATTCGGATCTAGCCTCTAGTAAAGAGAATCATCAATAGTTTGATCCCTAATTTGCAACAAAATGATCAAGAACATTGATCTCGCTCCAAATTAGGTTATTGACGATTCTTTTTCCTAGAGTTTACTATTCTCATAGGACTTAAGATTTGTATTAGGATTTTATCATCACTAGATCTACCTATTCTCTTGATTCCTCCACAAGCGGAGATTTCACTCACACATCATGAAAATCAATGAATCAATAATCAAGAAGTTTCATAATGCAAGAATGTAAAGAAAGCAAGAATTACAATTATCACCTTTATTCAATCGACGACTAATTACACATTCCCTCAATTCGAGATTACAAGATGTTGCTCTCGATCGCTCCTTTTGAAGAGGTAGCTAGATCCGTCGAATTTCGCTCCGCTCGATCTCCGTGAGACTTGGATCGTCGTGGATCTCGTGCTCTTGATGAAGATTGGCTTTGCAAATAAAGGATCAATGATAGCTCACTTGATTTTCTTCTCAAAATGATCTTGATTTGGTTTTGCAAAATGGATTTGGGTTAGGGTTTTGGTATCAAGTTGTGTCACTCAACTTGAATTTGAATTTTGGCTCCAATTATCTAACTAACTATTCAACAACTTCACAACCCCTTAACAGCCCCAAAATTGTAGATCTAGATCCCTTTTTATAATTTCAAAATGAATCTTCCCTCCAAAGCTTGGTAGTTATGCAGAGCCTTCCAGAAGATGCCACGTGGAAATGGAGCGTCTTGAGGAAGCTAGACCGTTACAAGTAAGCTTCTGGAAACTTTGCGAACGCCGACGACTCCACTCGGCCGCGGATCCGCGGCGGATCGGCTTGGATCGGCCGCGGATCCGCGGCCATATAGGGAAATCTCTTGGTCATTTTTCTAGGGATGTTTGGTTTTGGCTTTAGGATGTTCTTTTGATGCCTGGTATCTTATAATTCTTTCTTGGTTGCTGCCAAATCTCAAGTCTTTGACTTGCTGCGCTTTATCGGCAATTTTACAATTCCAGTTCTTTGACCTGAAGAATTTTCTGCACACAATTTTTATAAATTATGTTGAGACATATAAAATCATGCATGTAATAATAAACACTCAATTTCCCTCTAGAATGCCGGTTATAATGTACAACACATGTTATTTGATATTTTGCAGACGAATTGCTAATATGTTCTATATTTATACCAAACATCCTTAGATGATTAGAAAGAGTAGGGAAATTGATGTGTTAAAAATGCAATATTTTCGACTGATCAGGGCTCATGGCAACTGAAAAGCTAGTATAGTTGGCAACTCTTATTTTTCAAATTCTTTCTTTTATAGTTCTTATTTTGTATGTAACTTTCATTTTCCTTCTTTTATTATAGCATTTTGTAGGTGTAATCCGATGAAAACCCTCAGGAAACAACACTCCTCCTACTAGGGACACCTAGAGGTTTAACGGCTTGTTGCACGTGCTCAGTGCAATCGTGTTGCCTACGAAAGTGTGCTACTTAGGTTTTTCTTTTTTTTCTCTCTCTCTCTCTTTAATAACTAGTTTGCTCGGGACGATCAAAATTAAGTTTGGGGGTATTTGTTTAGTCGAAAATATCGCACATTTGATATAACATTTTCCTTATTTTTCTTAAATATTTAAAGGTGTTTATTATAAATATAGAACATATTTAGGTTTATCTACAAAATACTATTTACCATATGTTTATATATTATAACTAAC
This sequence comes from Agapanthus africanus, assembly GCA_030015575.1. Classification (NCBI taxonomy): domain Eukaryota; kingdom Viridiplantae; phylum Streptophyta; class Magnoliopsida; order Asparagales; family Amaryllidaceae; genus Agapanthus; species Agapanthus africanus. The sequence continues at coordinate 385,593,606 of CM057349.1, read as the reverse complement.
ATTATGAAGGAAAATATATGCATATAATATTTTTATTATGCATATCATATTAAATAATCTTAATCAAATTGCTTAAAGATTTATTACCATATAAAATGATTAAGATTGTATCTCTATAACAAATATTACTAACATTATTCATGGAGATATTGTGCAAGATTTAGCTCAGGTCAGGAGATCAAGATATTCAAGACGTCAGGATCAAAAATCTGTCAATAAAATCGTAGAATCAATACTGGCAGAGACTCAGGAAATATTTCCAAAATACAGATATCTAGAAAATCTCCACGTGTCAACATGTAGAAGCCCAGTAGATTGAAGCCATGATCTCTCCAAAGAGCGGCGCTTCCGCGGCTAAAACCCTATTTGCACGGTGGATCCGCGGCCAATTGGTAGCCATTGGATCTGAGATTTTCGGTGGGTGATAATGATTGCATATCTTAACCTATGATATCTAGGGTTTCTGATTTGAGGGTTGTATAAAAGACCGGGGGCTAAAGTTAGAAATCATCACTTTTAACACGAAGCAAATCACCGTCAAAGAACAAGTGATCCACGACAGGTCCGCGATTCGACGTGAATATCGACGGAACATCCGCTTCCTACGAGGAAGAGATCGAGAACAACTTCTTCTTCTTGTAATCTAAACTCGAAGGATTTGTACTTGTAATGTTGATTAATAAAGGTAGATCATTAGTTTAATTATTTCTGCATTTAATTTCTGCATTATGATTTCGTTCTCTATCCTTTCTTCTTCTATCTCCATCATGCGCGAGTAATTCTCTTTTTGATAGGGTTCGTAGGATTATGGTAGAACAATGGATGAGAAAATATTTTAACTTCTTTTAAGTCTTATGAAGTTTATACACTTTAGCAAAAGAATCGTTAACATCTTTATCGGGCGCGTTACCAATTTATTATTAGTCTCGACCACGATTTGAGATTAGATTAACAGTTATTTTGTTAAGGGATAGACATGGATAAAGATCAATGAAAGGACAAGGGTCAATAGTGGGGAAACCCTAGTTTCTTCCAAGAACCCTAATCATCATTCATAACTATCAATCTAGTTTTAAATCTATCAATAGATAAAAGAAGTCATCTTTATTAGTTATCCATGACTGCTAAATCCTAACGAACCCTACAAGCCTCTTCTTTATAGATTCTACATCCGTATTTAAACGTAGATCTAGAATCTATTCTCCTATATTCTTTTATTCTAATCAACTCGTCTAAAGCAAGATTAAAAGTTCCATGCATCCCTGAGGACGACTCGTACTCATCTCGGCTAGCTACACGTGACACCGTTATTTATTGCGGTTACAAACACACACATTCACAGGATCAATCAAAGCCGCAGCTGGAGCGGAAGCGGAAAATAAAAATTTACGAGGAGGCAACTAGAGACTAAAATCTAGCGATCGATCCAAACTCCGAAACTAGAAACCAAGCATGCAAATGGTTAGGGATACTACCTTCGACGCGTGTCTACCCAATCATGGAAGACCCCTCCAAGCTCCGTGTATGCCGTCCGAATCACGCTTGAATGGCGACCACCGTTTACGATGATGATCCACCCGAAGGAACCGATCCAAGCTCCGGCTTCACCAACTGAAGAAACCGACGCTCCAAGCTCGCTACAAATGGAGAGTGGGAATGTAGAAATATTTCACTATCTTTTTCTCTCTATTCTAGTTCTCAAGAGAGCATGTGAAGAAGGAAGAGGAGGTGAAGAAACTTAGCCATGGAAAAATAGCTAAGTCTTGAAGTGAAGAAAAAACAAAGGTAGAAAAGAATATGGCTCATTTTCTTTTAGCAACCATGAAAGAATAGTAACCACAAATGATTTTGCAATATTTAAAACCAAGGCCATACCTCTCTACCATACTTCTTTACACCTCATCCTCCACCTCATTTTTGATTTTCTACAAAAGAAAAATCAACAAATGAAGTATCCATCTTCTATAACAAATTCTGTATAAATATGGAATACTACCCGGTATACATATCGAAATATATACGTGTATTCGTACAAAAATACGAATAGCCAAGAGAGAGAAAATAAATAGTAAACAATAATACTGGAATATATATATTAAATATATATATATATATATTAAATATATATATATATATATTATTAAATCAAAACCTGATTTAATAATCCGGCTTAATTCTAAACTGCTAGTATTATAAAACATCCTATTAAAGTCTGTGTAGCATGTACACGTATTTAATCGGACACCCTGTATGTATCAACATACGTCATCTACATCATATTGCCTGAACCAAGAAAATGCTCTGTGTGGGACTCTAAAGACTCGACAATATGCTAGCAGTGATTTACTGGATAAATCTAAAAACCACAAGTACGTCAGCGGTACTAGTTGTACGTAACGGCTACCCAGCTATCTGTCGAAAGGGAGGTCGACAATCAAGTCCATTTGTACCCTACTGAGCCTAAATGTAACAATCTTCGTATAGTCCGGTCTTTTTGTCTAAGAGTATCGCATACCGGGTCTAGAGAGTGGATAGCATCAGACCTCTACTAACTCGATAAGTCATGTCGGATCAAACTCATCACCAATCGAGAAACTACTTAACTCATATCAGTAAATCTCATCCACCGCGGCCACGGATTTAAGGTGATAGCCAACCGAACACAGCGCGATATCGACTCCTAATACCAGGAGAGAAGAATCCCCGACAATCTCTCACTGACTCCATATGGCTCGGGACTATACCCAACTAAAACCTATTTGCATGACTCCTTTAAGCCGTGGTAGTGTAGTAATCAAAGTACAGTGGGAACCCACACAAAAAAATGACGATCTCAGGTCAAAAGACTAACCCGTACTTATGCCACTAAAGAACTTCCATCTAATGATAGATATAATATCATCTAGAATTTCTCGGCGAGTCCGTCCAGTGTACTCACCTCCAGTGAGCACCTGTATACTATCTTAGGTGACACAACACCAATGGCTTGTGAGACCAGCCATCACCCCTCGTCGGGGTCTCGAAACGTATACACTAGTCTACTCCGGAATATCGATGCCTAGTTTCGATACTCTCATGACAAGGGACATTCAAGGATGTGCTTATGGACTACCCAGCTCTCACGTATATGATCGCCATCATAATGCTGGTAATCAAGAAAGAATCCTATGGGCTTCATCATTATGTATTAGCGATACATAATAACAAGTAAAACGTATACACATCAATGATAAAGACAAACCAGATAGCATACTATCATCTCGAGTAAGATTGTTCTACATGTATACGCCATCCCTCAATTATCATAATCGTGCACCTGCAATTACAATAATTGCCTTGAGGGCACTATATCCAACACACCGGCCGTGCCTGCACCACTCATGCCTGCACCACCTGTGCATCCACCAGCTGTGTCTACACCTACCATTCCTATCACATATGCACAAACAAGACGTAGACGGGCACAGCCGAAGCCGTCTCATCATCCCGATGAATACGAGCATGGACCATCACAGCCAGAGCCGTCTCAGCCACTTGCCGCCGACGAAGTCGGACCGTCACAACCTCGACATCCGGTAATGAAGAGGAGGACACCAGGGATGGTACGACTACTTCGTTAGATTGCATGGAGTGTTTGTGTTGTATTGTGCTGCGATGACTTTGTTATTTATATATTGTTTATTGTTTTCAGCTTATTGGTCTTCGCTGTTTGGGCGTCATCTATTTTGCGTGGATTGTGTCTTCTCCATTTGGACGTTGAGTCTCCGCCGTTCAGGCGTTGAGTTAACTCCGTCTGTTAATGCTATTATTTTACTATTCTTGTAAATGAATTTTATTCAAAATTTATGAAGGAGGTGTTGTCCTATTTTCAAACATTATTTTTTTTAAAACACTTTAATTCATTTTAATTCAAACGTTGATTCTCTCTCACATAAACACATATTCATACACGATATATTACACACACATGGTACACACATCCACAACATACATGAGAATGACGCAAACAAAATAGATAGCAAGAACAGTAACACAATAATTCATCATTAAAATTTCAGAAATAAATCCTCTACGTTAATGAGCTCCACAGCAACAGAATTAATCCGCTCTGTAATTGTATCAATGGCATCATCACTTACAGCAGAATCTCGAGTAAGTTCGAGATGGTTCAAAGTCAGACGGTGCATAAAGATGCGATAGAGAGAGCTTGCGGAGTACAAAATATTATGACTAGAAAGAAGACCCATAGAATGAAAGAAATGGAGACGACAATTTGCTTTCCCATGATAGTCATGGGTTACTTCTTCAAGAGGAGGCAGGAGCGCATCCAATACGCCTAAATTCAAGAGCCGCAGAATTTCACAATCGATCTTTATTGGCCTGTTCATATGCTCCTGTAGCCTTCATGACTAGAGTAGTCTATCATCGTATATACAGATTTCACGACGTTGTAAAGGATGCACTTCTTAATTTCATCAGGCAATCCTGCTGATGAAGATCCCGACATTGAGAGAGAGTGAGACTGAAAACTGAGAGGGAGAAAGATAGAAAATGTGATGGCGATCAAATATGAGAGAGTGTGAGACAGCTCAGTACAAAGAGTAAGATTCGAGATAGAGAAGAAGAGATTGAACTCTTCATATAAGGAACACAACTATTCATGGGTATGTGTTTTTTTTAGCGCAGTTGGCAATCGCACCCCAGAAAAACACATACCCGTGAATGATAGCGTTACATTTTAGGGCGCACCTGCAAACTGTACCATAAAAACACAGACTCAAGAATGAGTATGTTTCTTTTATGGACGCAGTTTGCAACTGCGTCCAAAAAAACAAAGTTTACCCGTGAATGATGGTGTTTCCTTTTAGGGCACACCTGCAATAAGAAAATACAAACCCGTGAATGAATATGTTTCTTTTTGGGACACAGTTTGCAACTGTGCACAACTAAAAACAAAGTCCCAACAATGAAAATTATTCATATTATTTTGCTATATTTAAGAGGCATAGTTTAAACTGCGTCTAGTACAAATTGTAAGGGGCACAGTTTGAAAGAGCGCCCCATAAATTTGTGATGGACACAGTTTTAAACTGCACCCCTAAATAAAAGAATTTATTCACGTCAGCGTTAGCGTCAACGTCAGCACTGAGCTGGCGCTGGCGTAGCGCTTACAAGGCAGAAAGTAGCATGTTTTTGTAACATGTTTTGAAAATGATTTTTTATAAATATATTATTTTAATATGGTTAAATATAAAAAATTACTTTAAAGTTATGGTTAGGTTAAAGAAAATATGAAGATGGAGATGGGGAAGGCGTCGAGAGGAGAAAAGGATGAAGATGGGGGTGGAAGCAGAAGGTATAGCCATGGAGTAGGGAGGTGAGGATAGAGTTTTGGATAAAGTGTGATAAGGAGATGAGGGCGGGGCTAAGATGAGGACGATTGGAGGAATGGAGGGTTCGGGTTACTTTAGGATTATAATTCAAGTTTTGTGAAGAATAATAAGAAGCCAAATTAGGGTTGAGGAAAGGAGGAAGAAGAACAAGATGATGATGATAGGAAGGGGAGCGTGCAGCGCAGGAAGCTCTGACGACATTGGATGGAGGGCCAGTTAGGGTTAGGTTAGGATTATGAGGATGAAGGAGTATATTTACGAGATTTTTGCAATTTTTTGATTCCGTGCCTACTCAACTGGTTGTACTTATGCCCTAGAGGCCATTATTGTACATATGATGTATATTATAGTGGATGCTTGGACATATATAGAGAGGACTTTCTTTCTCGACATGATAGTATGTTATCTGGTTGCTCTTTATCTTAACATATATACTTGTCTCTCTTACTGTCTTATGGTTACATGTTGGTAAAGCCCTTAGGATGTGTACTTGACTACCAGGATTATCATGCAGATCATACTAGTGGGACAAGGGTAGTCCATAAGTTCATCCTTTAATGTTCCTAGTTGCGGGTGTATCGAGACAGGGCATCGATATACCAGAGTAGACTGGCGTATACGCTTCTCAACCCATGTGATGGGCGATGGATGATCCCATATCCATTGGTGTTTGACATCAAAGATGGTATGCGAGTGCTCAGTGGAGACTGGGTACACTGGACGGACTCGCCGAGAACTCCTAAATGGTATTATACCTGACGTCAGATAGCAGTTCTCTGGTGACACTGGTACATGTTAATCTGTAGACCCGAGATCGTCATAGAGTCTTGTGTAATTCCCACTGTGCTTTGATTTCCACCTTACTACGTTCAAGAGGACGTACAAAACGGTGGTTTTTGGGTACGGTCCCGAGTCACATGGAGGCAATGAGCGATAGGAGGGGATTTCGTCTCTCCCGGTATTGGGGGTAGATGTCGTGTTATGCTCGATTGGCCATAACAGGGAAGTCCCTGGCCAGTGCTGATTTAGAGATTTACTGATAAGTGTTATCAGTAGTTTCTTGACCCGTTATGAGCCATGTATCGGCATGACTTATCGAGTTATTGGGGTCTGACGTTTACCACTCCTAGACTTGATATGCGACATTTTAGACGAAAAGACCGGACTATATGGTAGTGTTACTCACAGGCTTCACAGGAGCTAGAGCGGGCTTACTTGTTGATCTTCTGATCGCTCAATACTCGAATAGCCGTTACATCCAACTAGTACCGCTGACGACTTGTGGGTGTTTGATATGATCATCACCTACTACCGGCGTATTGACGAGTTTTTAGAGTCTACATAAAGGTTTTACTGGCTCAGGCAAAACGAAGTACAAGCACATATGTGATATGTGCGGGACCGAGAATAATACGAGTATGTGATACCGTATTCTATTCTCGCGATATTTGTATCGGTCGGTTATATGTGATACAGCCGGGTTATCGAATCAAGTGTTGATTCGATAAGATAGTACATATTATATTAGTCGGTTATATGTGATATAGCCTGATTATTAAATCAAGTGTTGATTTGATAATTTAGTGTATATTTGATATACCAGTTTACATTAACTAATATTAGCTCACTTAAATATTTATTTTCTCACATGTGCACACTTAATATATATGTGATAAATATTAATTGTGTTTTCTTTTGTGTCATGGTTGTTGATACACACTATATGGGTGTATGAGACTTACACCATACTAATTATAATGTGGGGTTTAAATATTTAAAGTAAATCCAAATTAGTGGATAATTAGTCACATGCATGAAGCTTGTAGAAGCTTGTGGATGCGTTGACTTAGTCCACTCATTTTCTTTTACTTAAGATATTTATTAACCTAACCATTATAATTTAGCCATGGTTATGTCTCTACATGAGTTAGCTATATGATACAAACTCACCCATTGTAATATTTCAGAAAAATAAAATATTGTTTTGGGGAATTTGTATAATTAAATAATATTATATCGAATATTTTAATAAGGCGGTTTAATTAAATACAGATAAATTTGAGAAAAAATTTAGAAAATTATAGAAATTACTAAAAAGAGGGAGTTTTGTTGGATTTAAGCAAATTATGAAATTTTATGATATATTATACACTATTTTAATGCTAATCGCGGTTAAATATCGCTAATCGCGCATTAAGCTTGTTTTGTGCAAAACATGCACCATATCATTCTTACATTTTTGTTACATTTTCCTACATGGCTTTCTCTTCATTTTTCATTCATGGTTTGGGTTTTATGAGAGAAGAGAAAATAAAGGGAAAAGAAAAAGAAAAATGAAAACATAAAATAAAAAGTGCATAGTGAGAGGTATGGGCATGAGAGAGAAGGAGAGGGGTTCATTTGACTTAGACCATTCTCTTCATCCCTTCATCTTTTCTTCTCCATCTTTAGCCCATGGCAGCACCTCTTCCTCCACCACCTCTTACACCTCACTTCACCATCAAAACAACATCAAAACGCATTCTTCCCTTCACAAAAAACTTGCACAAGCTCCCAAGCTACACTATGGACCAAGAAAGTTTGCATTTTGGTGCTCTAGGGGATCATGAGTACCAAATGAGGTAATTCTTTCGCATTAAGTATAGTATTCCATTTGCTTTATCCTCTTTTCAAGTTTAAAATCGATTTCGTGTAGTTTTGTGAACTTTGAAAATTCCTAGAAGAGTGTTGAGGGATTCTTGAGTTGTGGTTGTAAAATTGAGGCCTAGTGGTAACCTTAAACCCCCCTATGATATTAGAAACCCAGACCAATTTGAAACAAACACCTGAAACACAAAAACAGTAACTTGTTATGTCGGTTTGTGAACTATTAGGGTGTGCAGGGGAATCTGGGATGACCTGGAACTTTTACGAGATAAGCAAACAACTTCAGAGGCCAATATTAGACACTAGGAAGACACCCTACCAATACGAGACCCCAACCCCCTACAAAACCGAGGAGGCCGGATTTTCATGGGGAGTGGCCGGCCACTTGGTGGGTGAGGGTGCCCAGGTTGCCCCCATAGCTCATATGCACCCTATACATCACCCCAGTATTGTTTGTGCACCTTGTTTTGGCCTGAGGAAAAATCTGGAGCATGTTTTCATAGTTGCTGCCTTATGTTTTGTGATGTTTTCGAATCTAAGTTTTTGTATTTGGTTTTGTATTCGATCACTTGACGTTTGTACGTCGAAATCGAGTGTTATTTGGTTGGTTTGCGAGAGCAAACCATAGGTTTTGACCTATGTGAGTTTCGTGTGTCGTTTCGTTTTTTATTTGGATTTTAATGCTATACGATACGTTGTGACATGTAGGTACCCCTATGAGAACTTCGAGACGATAAGCAAGCGTGTGGCGACGTCGGCAACGGCAAGCGAAGAACAAGGTGAGTAGATATATATCTACAGGGGAAGTCGGGTGGATGGCGTATAGCACCCCCACATTTTCATAAAATATGATGTGATGTGATATAGTTATACATATTTGTGTTATGGCGAGATATGAACCTTAGCAAGAAAAGCTTTAGGAGATCATGGGTTAGTGTTTGCGAGATTTGAGGAAAGTGGTTTAGTTAGCTTCTTAGTCGCGAACCCTAGAGTAAGGTTGACACATGCATATACGGGATATGGTTTTGGGTGTATACGTCATATGTATATATATATGTATAAGTGGATGTGTTGGTGCTTATATATATATATACATACACGTATACACGGATGTTGAGGATGGTATATGGTACTTGGAGATGTGTCAATATGATTGGGCAAGATACCGTGAGATCAGTGATGTGATTTGGTTCGTACTATGAGATACGACAGGAGATTATAGCGGATCTTTAGGCGATGTGTTTCAGACACACGCACATATATTTGTTGATGGTATCAGTTTGTACTAAACCTAGATATGTACCCTAGTTCATGATATATGATGATAAGGATACCAAATGAGTAATGAGATAAATATGATATTTGACCCGTACCCAGATTTGGGGATGCTGTACGATAGATTTACCGTACGAGATATAGTTATGATGTTAGATCCGCACTCTTAACTCGAAGATGTCATATATATATATATATATATATATATATATATATATATATATATATATATTGTATCGTACGTGATACTATTGAGGCGAGATCACCGACTACTTGGTGTATATATATATATCGACTCAGAACTAGGTGGATTTCCTTACCCTTTTGACTGGGCTCGAGTCATACTTGTTTTCAAATGCAGTGAATCGTGAGTACTTTAAAATACCACATTGTATGACTCGTATATTGGGTAGGTTTATTCTTCAGTGTTGTTGTTACTATATCACTTTCTGTATATTCATGATGATTCATCGCATTGCATGCTTATACATATGTTGTCTGTAATTATTATGAAACCCTGCTGTCAGGACACCAGCACCATTACCGATGATGCGTATGTTCCACGTACACCTGCTTGCCGGCTCACACATATCATCATCGGTAATTGCCATTTCACGTACACTTTAGAGAATATTATTTCATTGACATAGCTTGCTAGCTGATAGTTGCAATATGTTATCACTGTCATATACTAGTTTAACTATTGGACTCATTGCATGATATCAGAGGCATTCATATATTCATTGGTCATGCAGTATTATGGAAATTTATGCCGATATTCACCGTTTACTTACTCTTGATTCTTGAATTTCGGACTTCCATTAGATTTCTGGATTTGGGGGAAACCGCAAGAATATATATATAAACTTCTCTCTCCCCCACTCTTTTTAAAATTCAAGTTACGGTTTTCTAGTGATGTATGAGTCGTCCACCATGATTTTTCATGATTGCTGTTGGATTTCGAGACCCAATTCGAGGAGTAGGATGAACCGTCTCGGGTACATGGTGGGCCCGGTAAGGTACCCCGGGGCAATAAGCTCGAGTTGTAGACGATGAGCCTGGCAGGGGAAGACTACCTACCGGTGATTGTTTGGCGCGACGGATATCTGGAGAATACCGTTCGTGGTCGTGTGATTGATAATACGGGCCGATCCGGACTGACGGAGCCCGAGGTATTGGGATATTGAGATATTGAGATTTGAGATACTGAGATATTGAGATTTGATGATGCGGGCCAGTCCGGATAGCCGGAGCCTAAGATATTAAGATATTAAGATTCATGTTTTGTGTCGATACTTGACACTGATTTCTTTGTGGATTTCATTGATGATATTCGATTTATATACATACAGGAATCTCATTAAATAAAGAAAACAGTTGTCTCACTCATGATGTATTCTGTTTCCATTCGTAATGCATTCATACAATATATCTGATATGTTGTTATCTGAGGCACTAACACGAGCACGTAGTATTGCACTTATATGTAGATGGATCGGGATATTTGTTTCCTGATTTAAAATCAGGAAAGCCTACGGAAAAGGCTTCAGGAAAGGGTCACGTGCTTACACGTGACCAGCAGTCACGTGTTGGCACGTGACATCTAAAAGCATCGGCAAGGCAAATTCAGCTTCCCGACTACATCAACGAAAAGGGCTTCAGAAAGGGTCACGTGCTCCCACGTGACCTGGGTCACGTGTTGGCACGTGACAATTAAAAACGGCTTCAAAGGCAAACCGGTTCCCTGATCAAATCAAGGAAAAGGCTTCAGAAGAGGTCACGTGCTCCCACGTGACCAGGGTCACGTGTTGGCACGTGATAATCAAAAGCAGCAGATCTGTTCTCCGGTTAAACCAAGAAAAAGGCTCCAGACGAGGGTCACGTGCTCACACATGACCAGGGGTCACGTGGTGGCACGTGACGGTTAAGCAGCGACCAGAAAGCAGAGCGCAAAAAGAGAGAAAAGGGCTCATTCCAAGGGGGGTCACGTGCCCACACGTGACCAAGGGTCACATGGCCACACCTGACCGACTTCAAAGCCCATTTGTTAACAGAATTAAATTCTGAGAAAAGACCTCTCAAATCTTCCCAAAAGCAACCGATTGCATTAAAGATTTAAAAGTGATTAAATATCATCTATTTATAGGAAAATCTCGAATTTGGGAAGATTTCCCCGTAAAATCTAACCGAAATAATAAAGGAGAATCTCTGGATTTAAAATCCAATGGTGAATAAAATTCACCTAATAATCCAAAGGTCCAAAACGAATGATGGATGCAAATCAAATCTCTCAATGAAAGTTTCATCAAAAACTAATTGACTCGGCTGCTTCTCCTATAAATAGGAGCCAAGAGACACACAAAAAAAGATATATGCAGAGGGAAGAAAAGAGAGAGAGCCTTGATACTTTAGAGGAATTTGGATCTTCTGCAAAAGAAAACCCTAGGTAAGAAAGGGAAGGTTTCATTGAAAGAAAAGAGAATTTAATTCTCAACAGAGTTTAACTCTGATATAAAACAGAAGGACATATTTCTTCTCTCTTTGATGGAGGATCTGTAAAGTGCACATCTCCCCTTGAATTGAGAATTTAATTCTTAATGGGTTGAGATCCTGCCATACAGATCCAAAGCATAGAGAGGGAATGGAAGCACGAGAATTTAATTCTCATAGAACTATAGGAATTTAATTCCTTCGAAATAAAATTAGGGTTTGACCCTGTGTTATGGGAATTTAATTCCTTCAGAATGAAAAGAATCAGGGTTTAACCCTAGTTAGGAACTTAGTTCGGTTAAAACAATAAGAATTTAATTCCCTTAATCTTATTCCCCAGAATAATTCTCCAACAGAGAGTGGGGGTTTAATTCCTTAAAGCTTGTATTAGGGTTTAACCCTATTCAGTTCTTCACATATATGAGGAATTTAATTCCTACAGAAAATTCAGAGTTCAACTCTTCAATAGGAATTAGGAATTTAATTCCTCTGAAATTATTGTTAGGGTTCAACCCTACGAGGGATTTAATTCCTGAAAGGGATTAACAGATCTTCTAAACAACTACAGAAAAGCAGGGTCACGTGTCACCACGTGACCCCCCCAAAGGATCTACAGAAAGCCGTTTGAGGCAGTGCCTCACGTGACCCACGTGACCCTTGGCAGAGGCTTTAACATACTCCATTCAAACACCCGTCACGTGATGACACGTGATGTTCCGAAAGATGCGATCTTCTCAGCAGAACAAATGAAGGGAGGGCGCCCTCACGTGCTACCACGTGACCCCTCTTGCCTCAGCGTCTAACGCTAAATTGGAACCCCTGAATTCAGTGTTAAAACGTTGTTTGGCCTTAGTGTTCAACACTAAGAAAAGAACTTTATTTGCAGTGTTCAACATTGATTACCTTAGTGTTCAACACTAATTTGGGACTTCTGTTGCCAATGTTTAACACTGGTCTGTTTTAGTGTTTAACACTAATTTGAAGGCCTTGTTGCTGGTGTTTGACACCAACTATCTCCTAGTGTTAAACACTGACTTATCAATCTCATTCTCAGTGTTCAACACTGATTGGTCTTTAGTGTTTAACACTAGGCATTGGCCCAATTGGCTAAATGGCCAGAGGCAAAGCCTCTCCTTCAAGGGACCAACAGGAGGGCCGATGTCCCAGACATGATTGGACTTAGCCCAAGCTGGCCATAAGTCCTCAATTCGTAATTAACTGGGTTAATTGGCTCATAACATAATTAATTGGTCTTGATCCCAAATTGGGCCAAAGACTATTTAATATACTCCGGTTCCAGGGTACATCTCTTCATTCCTTTGATACTTGGCGTTGTAATCCCTCAACGTCTTCAAAGAGGTGACGGGTCCCGATGACCACACATTGATATGGACTGTGGGGTCCTTAAACCCATGGACTACGACATCCTTAACCTTGACCGAGATGTCTTAAAACTAACAATGGATTGTGGGGTCCTTAAACCCATGGACTACGACGTCCTTAACCTTGACCGAGATGTCTTAAAACTAACAATGGACCGTAATGTCCTTAAACTACCCGTGGACCGCAATGTCCTTAAACTAGCGACGGACCACCACGTCCCTAAACTGGAACAATAGAGCCCCAAATGCTCTTTTGTCGGATCTAAACGATCCTGTTTAAGTTGATCTTAGCCTCAAATATGGCTAACGTATCCTTAAACCTTCAAACAGACTTTAGTCCCAAATTGGACTATAAATCCCCAAATCAATTTTGGTTCAAGGGTACATCTCTGAACTCCTCTGGCATCTGTCGTTGTAATCCTTCAACGTCGTCAGAGAGGTGACGGGTCCCGACGGCCATACATGCAATGGACCACCATGTCCCTAAACTGGAACAATCGAGCCCCCAAACGCTCTTTTGTCGGATCTAAACGATCCCGTTAAGTTGATCTTAGTCTCAGGTTAGACTAACGTATCCTTAATAAACGTTTGAGTGGATCTTAGCCTTAAATATGGCTAACGTATCCTCAAACCAAACCCCCAAACCCAAATCTAAGATAATACGGATTTGGACTAGTCCACGCCCTACGGGCGACGACATAACTCGGTCTCCGTAAACAATCCACGGACAACAAAACACAAAATAAACACCCATGACACGAAGTGACCATCTGGAGAAGGAGAAAGTTGTTACCGCGACGCAGTAGCGTAATTAACTGCAGGGGCTTGCGCCTGCAGGGAAGAGCGTCCCCACAATCAAAAACCCCTCAAGCGAGGGGGAATCTGACGAAGTCTGCTACATCGGACGCATCCGTTCAGACCTTCGATACATGGTGCCATAAATTAACTTGGCATCTTCAGAGAGGTGGACGGATAGCACCAATTAGCATCTGCCCCGAATCTCAGGCGAGACGTCCCGCGTCTCGGCCGCCGTTCGGAGGGGAACAGATTCTGGCACGCCCGGTGGGACCTTTTCCTCTTTCCACTCCACACTTCGTGTGTCGTGATTCGCGAACCAATCGCGGTTCGCTAATGGTTGCCCTTGGGTTCCAAGGTATTAAGACTTGGCGTCTTGCTCATTGCAGAAAGCAAAGGATCGATGGCTTCTACTTCTGCGAAATGCTCTAACTGCTCGGACTGCAATTGCGACCAACGCTCTGCCTCGCCAGGAGGTATAGCCTACGGACCCCAAGCTGCTTCGTTATTCACAATACTGGTGGACCAGGTGACTCAGGCCACTACCGGATTGTTCTTTAGGGCTATGCTCCTACCGACAAGCTTTACGGCACCGGTGCTGACAAAGGAAGCTCCCAAGAAGTCGGTCTTTGATCGTCTTACCCCTGCTACGGCTCCTCTCAACGGGTCGCCCAACATCAGCGCCTCGGTCTTCTCTAGATTGGGCCAGAAATCCTGTGGACCCATCATGGGGCCTACAATCCCAGAGAAGGTTGCTTCTAAGAAAGTGACCGGCCCTGCTCCCGAAATCGCCAGGGCGGCTTCCCCGGCCAAAAAGTCGGTCCTTACAAGATTGACGGCCCTAGCTCCCACTCCTGCTACCCAAAGGACATCGGTCTTTGACAGGCTAACACCAGCAGCGACCCCCCACCTACACAGGGGGCAAGACGAAGCCATTCTCACCGCTGAACCAACGCCGTCCGCTCGACACGCTCGACGTCGCCATTGGCGCCGAGTAAGGAAGGCTGGGGGCAACTCCCCCTCTGGGCTAACTCCATCAGCCCCGATGGCAGAAGTTAATGCTGCTGTTCCAACGGGGAACAGCTTCGAGATGCTAAATAAGGTGCGAAGGAATTCTCCTACTGCGGTGCTAAAGAGATCTCCTCCCCCACTAAAAAAGGTTGTGGAAATAAAGTCAGAACAGCCCCGATCCCCTCAACGGCTGTCTTCCAAAATCTATAAGGTTTGGCGGCAGGCCCGAGATTCGATGATCGACCCAAACTTCTCCCGCCAGCACAAGAAGCTGAAAATCCAATCGGAAGCCGGTCACCAGGCTAAACCACGAAAGGCTGTCTGGACACCCACCTCAACGGCCCCCTCAACCTCCACTGCTCATAAAAGGAGGAAGCCAGAGAAGATCCCCCAGCCTGCAACGACAGCCAAAGGCACTAAGCCCAGACGCCCTAAGTCTGGGGGCATGATGGTCCACACCGTATACATGGCGTCAGGAAAAGAAGACAGCCGTGCGTCTACAGGTCATAGACCGCTCACACGGTCGGTGACCAAAGCTCAGGAGCAACAGCAAAAGCTCCAGGAAATGATGAATGCTATGGCCGCACTTACCGGGCCAAAAGAAAACCCAGAAACGTCTTCGGACGAACGCCAGGAGGAAGAAACCGACGCCGAATTCCTTCGCCGAATATTGGAGAAGAAGGACAAAGAGGCTGCAGAACAAGCAGCCAACATACAGCGTATGGGCTTCCTCTTCCAAGATATGATAGGAATGATGATCCAACAGGATCCACCCGCTGAGGATCCCCCGATCGTCCTTAAAGACGACAGGGGAGAAACGTCAAATCCACCACCGGCCCTCTCAACGGCCAAGGAGGAGACAATCTCTAAGGCAGACTTGGTCGACTATATATGTTAGTTATATGTATGCCCTAGAGGCCATTACTGTACATAGGATGTATATTGTAGTGGATGCTGGGACGTATATAGGGAGGACTTTCTTGCTCAACATGATAGTATGCTATCTGGTTGAACTTTACCTTAACGTGTATACTGATTGTCTCTCTGTTACATGTTGGTAAAGCCCTTAGGATCTGTACTTGACTACCTGGACTATGATGCGGATCATACTAGTGGGGATATGGTAGTCCATAAGTACATCCTTCAAAGTCCCTAGTCGTGGGTGTATCGAGACGGGGCATCGATATACCAGAGTAGACTAGCGTATACCTTCTCGACCCATACAGATGGGCGATGGATGATCCCATATCCATTGGTGTTTGACATCAGAGATGATATACGGGTGCTCAGTAGAGACTGGGTACACTGGACGGACTCGCCGAGAACTCCCAGATGGTATTATACCTCACGTCAGATGGCAGTTCTCTGGTGACACTGGTACAGAGTAGTCTGTTGACCCGAGATCGTCATAGAGTCTTGTGTGGTTCCCATTGTGCTTTGATTTCCATCTTACCACGTCCAAGAGGGCGTGCAAAACGGTGGTTTTTGGGTACAGTCCCGAGTCACATGGAGGCAATGAGCGATAGGAGGGGATTCGTCTCTCCCGGTATAGGGGGTTGATGTTGCGCTGTGTTCGATTGGCTATAACAGGAAATCCCTGGCCAGGGTTGCTGAGATTTACTGGTAAGTGTTACCAGTAGTTTCTCGAACAGTTATAGACCTCATATCGACACGACTTATTGAGCTATTGGGGTCTGACGTTTACCACCCCTAGGCGAGATATGCGACAGATCAGACGATCAGACCGGACTGTACGGTAGTGTTACTGGTCGGATTCACTGGAGTGTGAGCGGGCTTGCTCGTCGATCTTCAGATCGCTCAATACCCGGGTGGCCGTTACGTTTAGCAGACCGCTTGCGGCTTGTGGGTGTTTGATATGATCATCATCCGCTGCCGGCGTATTGACGAGTCTTTAGAGTCCTACACAGAGGTTTCCTGGCTCAAGCGAAACGAAATAGGAGCGCATATGAAATATGTGCGGGACCGAGAATAATGCGTGTATGTGATACCGTATTCTATTCTCGCGATAAATGTATCGAATGGTTGTATGCGATATAACCTAGTTATCGATTCAAGCGTTGATTCGATAAGCCGATATATTGTATACTAGTCGGTTGTGTGCAACATAACCGGATCATTGAATCAAGTGTTGATTTAATGATTTAATGCATATTTATATATTTGATATATTACTTTGCATCAACTAGTATCGGTTTACTTAAGATGGATTTTCTCACTCGGATGTGCGCATTACATATGCGATATGATTTTGTGCATTTGATTGTATCATGTTTGATGATACATGTTTACTTGGTTAAGTGCAAAGAATTAAACCATGGTTAAAAGAATGGTTAGGGTTTAATTTCCTTTATTTATTTGTTTATTCTTTTTGGAAAAGAGAAGAAAAGAATGGTGGCTTATTTTGGAGTTTAGTTGAAGCTTCATGAATCTTTGATCAAGTCAACCATTCTTATCTCATCCTTAACCCTAACCATTCCCACTAACCATGATTCATTCTCTACACTTAACTCTAGTTAATATTATGATAAGAATTCATTTTCTTTTCTTTTTTCTTTTAACTTATCATAACATTTTCCTTCTTCTTCTTCCTTGAACTTGAAGAAGAAAGCTTACCTCATCAATGGTGATTGATGAATTAGAGTGAGAAATCCAATTCTAAAGTTAACCCACTTCCTATTTCTTCATCCTCTACCTCTTGCCAAGTAGTAGAGTGTGTTTACTTCACAAGTTTCATGACTTGGTGAAGTGAGAGCTTGATCTTGCGATGCTTCGACGTAGATCATCTTCGGCATGGACATCGACGACCTAGCTTGCCCATTCTCCGACGAAGCCGACTCTAGAGCCCGGATTTGATTTGGACAGCGGAGACGACCTCGTTGCGGAGCCGTGGAGGTGGAGGACCGGATCTACAAAGGTTGTATTTCCGTTAAACTTTTAGTTAAGTGTTAACTAGTTAGTTGTTCGCCTAGACATCTAGTTATCGATCCGTAGTTTAGGGTTTGTAGGCACCGTAATTTTTGAAATTGCCATGATCGATGGCTTGGGAGACCTCACTAGCGTGCCTAGGAACCCTACAATATAGCCCAGCAAATCCGGGTTCATCATGCGACTGAGGCAGCTGGTCAAGTCCTAAAAATGGGGCGGCCATATCCAAGCTGGTACGACCAAATCAAGTACCCGCCGGGTTACACAATTCCCAAGTTCCATGTTTACAAGGGGACCGGCTATCCCCACCAACATCTCGCCCAGTTCAGGGCCCTTTGCGGTAACACCGGCGGAGATGATAAACTGTTGCTTCGCCAGTTCGTGGGCAGCTTATCAGAAACAGCGTTCGAATGGTATTCGAAACTCTCAAACGATTCTATCAAGACGTTCGCTGAAATATAGTTGCTATTCACTCAGCGATTCGCAAGCGCCAGCGAACGCACTCCAATAACGGCACTGATTAACGCCAGGGTAAAACCAGGCGAAACTTGGGTCCAGTATGCTATACGATGGCGGAATTTATGGTCGAAATGCGAGCAACGCATTGAGGAAGCGCCCGCGGTGGGCATGTTCGTGGGAACCCTAGACCCTCACGCAACTATCTCCCAGTTTATGATGTTCTTTAAGCCAACCACTTTCCAGGCTTTAATCGACAAGTTGGCTCAGATGGACCAAATGGGTCATAGACCGTCTCCCCCGAAGCCAGAACCTCGGAATGACAAGGGTAAAGGAAAGGCCACCTTCGTCACGAATGCCCAGTAGCAACCCAATGCCCCAAAGCTGACGGATCAACTGGAAGAAAGACGCCGGTATTATAATGAGAAGATGCAGCGTCCCTACTCGTTCCCACGGGACAAGACGAAATGGCTATTCGAGCTGGCAGTACGCAACAGACTTATAAACCTGCCAAATCCAAGGCGACCACCACAACCCACTGAGGTGAACAACCCCAACTATTGCCCTTACCATCAAACGGTAAGCCATCGGATTGAGGATTGCTTCATCTTCAAAGGATGGATTGAAGATCAATACCTCCAGGGAAAGTTTGCGCTGTCCGAAAAGTGGAAGGTGAACCCGCCACAGCCGCATACTCCTAAGAAGACGGACACACCGGGGGCGACTTGTTCCTTTATTGAAGAAGCTCCATGGGAAATCGTGCTATCAGCTAGAACCAAAAGGATGCTGAGTGACCTTCATGCGTGCCCAGCGGTTGAATGGAAGAACCCTCTTGAACCTCAAATCATCGAAGGGATGTTGAAGCGCGCCCAACTACAAAGATTCGTGGTGATGGCCCAAGTACTCACACCCAACCGTCAAAATCTTCGAAGGAAAAGAAGAGGAAATCCAAAAAGCACGTGAAGCCTGGAAACAAGCGCACGGATTTGCAGAAACAGATTGACGCGCTGGAGGAGTACAATCAAAAGGCACGGACTCCCGTCATACTGCAAGAGTTCCTCAACCACGTCTTTCAGAAGGAAGATGAGGAACAGAGCTCATCGGATGAATCCGAGGGATATGTGGCGAGTTGTCATGTGATTTCCCACTCGGAAGATGAGAAAACTCCTGGCACCGAGAAAATGAGGGCACACCCTGAGCCAGGACTTGTGTGGCCAACAGATGAAATGATCGACGCCTTTCTGGACGAGATCCGTCTAAAGAGTAAAGCAGATCAGGAGCGTGAGATGGCCGCATCGGAAGGAGCCGAACGCAGGCGACTAAACGAAAGAGTTGAAGTACTCCCGCCAGATCGAAAGACATCCGAGGAAGACAAGAAGATGTTCAAGACGAGGAAACGGTTTGCCAAAGCCATGTCAATGGGAATGAAGTTACCACCCTCGGAAGAAAACACGCTCAATGGGGTGGAGAGACACCCTGATTATTGCGCATATCATCGGAAAATTTCACACCCCACGGAGGAGTGCGACGCCTTTAGGATATGGTGGCAAGGATATGTTGCTCATCGGCAACATTTTAAGCGCATGAAACGCAAGACTCGTCGAGAACGAAGAAGTACTGCCGACGAGCACAACAGAACCACAGGCAACTGTTACATGGTTAACGCCGGAGGGTCACAAGTTCTCACCTTTGGAAGCGACTCCGATGAAGAAATGGCTCTGGGCCCTCTCTTTAAAGAATCCATTTTAGGGAAAGAGGAGAAATCGGAGGCCTGCAAGAACATTCAGCTGCGAAAAGGCCCGACGCAGAGACGGAAATAAATCAAGAAGTGGAAAGAGGAGCCGACAACGACGACGCAGGATTAGAGAGTTACGTGATCGGGTATTGCGCGGCTCGGATTTGTCCCTCATGAAGAAGATGAGTCGAGCGTACTCCTTCCCCCGAGACAAGACGGAGAAGTTACTCGAGCTCGCCATAAAACATCAAATGATCGCGCTTCCAGAGCCTAAGCACCCTGAGCAAGCTAACAGGGCTTCTCATCTGAGCTATTGCTCTTATCACCAAGCCATAGGACATCCTACCAAAGACTGCTTCACCTTCAAGAACTGGGTCGAGGACCAGTACCAACAGGGCAGATTCGCTTTATCCAACGGCTGGAGGGTAACGCCGCCACAAAAGCACGAACCCAAAGCCGCAAAAGCGGGACCAGTTCCACCTCAGTCCTGGAAGCGGATTCGCACCTGTTATACGATTACGATATTAAAAGAAGAGCCCGAGAACATGGATGACCTTCCCTGGTGCTTTGAGAACAGCGATGATGAGGTGGTCTCAGAATTTCCGCCAGCTCCAAAAGAACTGGAAGACGGCATACATACTACTGCAGATAACCTCAAGAAGATTGAGTTGGGATCGGCAGATGACCCGCGGCCGACATTTGTCAGCGAGCTGCTATCTGAAGAAAGGGTGACTGCGTTAAAGAACGTGCTTCTACGGCATAAAGACTGCTTCGCGTGGAACTACTCCGAGATGCCAGGATTAGATCCGGAGATTGCTGTGCATAAATTAGCAATATCCTCATATATCAAGCCAGTCAAGCAGGCACCAAGAAGGATGCGACTCGAGCTTGAAATGAGCATCAACGCTGAAGTCAAGAAGCTGATCGATTCTGGATTTATCCAAGAAGTCCAGTATCTCGACTGGATCGCCAATATCGTCCCGGTAATGAAGAAGAATGGGACGGTATGCATTTGCGTGGATTTCAGGGATCTCAATAAAGCCTGTCCAAAGGACGATTTCCCAGTACCAGTAACCGAGCTAATGATAGATAACACGTCCACTCACGAGGTTTTCTCCTTTATGGACGGTTCGTCAGGATACAATCAGATAAAGATGCATCCCGAAGACCAGAAGCATACCGCTTTCCAGACCCCTTTGGGTATATTCTGCTACAGGGTTATGCCCTTTGGTCTAAAGAACGCCGGCGCTACCTATCAAATGGCCATGACAAAAATCTTCGACGACCTCATACATGACATCGTCGAGTGCTATATCGATGACCTTGTAGTAAAGAGCATGTCATACGAAGAGCATTTAAAGCATCTGGAGACTGTATTTCAACTCCTTCGGCAATATAATTTGAAGATGAATCCCCTCAAATGCGCGTTTGGAGTCTCCTCGGGTAAATTTCTGAGATTCATCATCCGACATCGAGGTATCGAAATAGATCCATCTAAGATCAAGGCGATCATGGAAATGCCTCCGCCAAGAACTCTCAAACAGTTGCGGTCTCTCCAAGGGAAGCTCGCATACATCCGGCGATTTATCGCAAATCTTTGTTGGAGATAGTGCCCTCAGAGTCAATTATTGGATCACAGGCACGTGATTGCAATGATTGAGGGAGGACCTATCCCGGTAGAACAGTCTTACTCGAGATGATAGTATGCTATCAGGTTTACCTTTATCATCGTGTACTGCAATAGTGACATGTCATGTCACCTAAAGCAGTACACGATGATAAAGGTAAACCTGATAGCATACTATCATCTCGAGTAAGACTGTTCTACCGGGATAGGTCCTCCCTCAATCATTGCAATCACGTGCCTGTGATCCAATAATTGACTCTGAGGGCACTATCTCCAACAATCTCCCACTTGCACTCAAGGCTAATTATTGCGATGTCGCATACTCACAGCCCGTGTGATACCGAACACCCAACTCCTCTACTAGTCAGTCGCACAAAACCTGTTTGCGAAACTATTGCGTTCGAGGAATAGCCTCAGTGAGTGGATCCGCTCTGAAGTTTCTTTCTATATCTCTCTATATCTCAAGTTCGCGGAGAATGCCATCTCCCGAAATGAGCAATACCTGTCTTTGAGTGTCTGGATGTCTGATGGGACCGAGTTCATAAATGAACTCCAAATCCAAACTTCTTAGACTGTATCGTCAACTGAACTTAATCAGTATCCTGCGCCATGCCTCCCTCAGTATTGCCTTGGACCACCTGTCCAAAATACTGCCCCTCGTCAGAGGGAAAACTATAACTCTGACAACCTCCTTGTCGTCCATGTCACCTTGGAAGCCTGGAATGATAACTGTCTCCCAAATGGGGCTTTCGTTATCATATCCCTAGAACAGCCACTTATGTTCTAAAACTGCTTCCGACTGTTCCTCCAGGATTGGATCAATATCAACTTATTGCATCTAGTGCAAGAACAACATCTGGTGTGGTACTTGACATCTCATGATTGACTCAATTGCCTAAGCAAGTGATCTGCCAATCATGCACATCCCTCTCCCCTTTAGTCTGTAAGACACCTTTGGAGAGGGTGACTCCATCACCTGCAGGTACACTACCGTGCCAGGAGTCGTCCATTCTAAATACTCTTAGAATGCTGTCAAAGTACCCTGATTGGGAAACTACCCAAATCTAGATCTAAAAGCATAGATCTAGTTACCAGTATATCTGATATAATGTCCAAGTCCCATGTGGAGAAACCACTGTGTGACGACCAAAGTATAACCGATCGTAGTATAGGAATATCACTTCCTACTACCTTCTCAACAGATCCATCCCCTATTCTGATGACGTCAAACCTATGACTGTCACATCAGAAACAGATGATCTATCTCCGCTATATCTGCTTTAGTCTATAAATAGACATCAGCCTGATGTCCACCAATGCTTCCGTTGCTCCCACTGACTACGACAACCCTCTGGCAGAGTCATATAGACGTGCACTTCTAAAGCTAGTTTAGAACGACGCTATACTCATCCTCCTGCCGGGTCTCGCAGCCTTGAACAACAACAATGGCAAGTGTGGGTAAACAAGAACTTCCCTGTCACCGTCCTTGAGGCTACCGGAGTACCTCTCGGGTGCCTGAAGTTACCCACCGTATCTGCGGAGTGGCCAATGGAATGTCAAATCAGATTGAATCTTTAGGTTCCTTATCAAATCTCCAGTAATCGTTTGCGGTTCTGGAATCGCTTCCAGTTCTACCATACTCCCACTACTGTTTTCTGAAAAAATAACCATTTCCTTTTAAAACTGTGGCGAGTCAAGAACAATATCACTATTGATCTTTCTTATGGTAGAAAATCAACCCTCGTCATAGCCTGGGTCAACCCACAAACAGCCATTACAGAAACGTGCTTTGAGTTATCCAGAGTCTGGTTTTAATCATAAGCCGGACAACTCCCCGTACCTTAACAATGTTAAGATATGAACTGTACTATATCCAATATAGAACCAGAGGCACTGATTTAATTGAACCAGATTCAAATCATGCAGCTGTCTCCAGTGCACGTCAACTAAATGGAGAGAGGCCGATCAGCGTTACTCAACTTAGGAATGCTTTCAATTATGAGTAACCTGAAAGAGAAGCAATTTCTCTTTATCATTACTATCAACTGAATACCATGCACAAGTATCTACATCTTCGATCACTTTGAAGAATCCCGATACATGCTATACCTGGTTCTCTACTCTATTCAAATACCTATAACTCCTCAAAACTTAGACCCTGTGTTTCCACGAAACACCTGTCTAAAAACTAGAGAAGTCATAAGTAAACCGAATATAGTACGAGGACCAACCCCTCTGTCCTGATGGACCCTGGACAACATACAATACTCTGTATAAGTCCCTTGAGTCTGATAACTCATTCACTGTGTGTCGTAGGTTGAAAACTGTACTTATGGTTAAGAAGAATTACACCGCTGTTTAATGCTCCTTACCTAACCATCCACTGATATAGGTAAATGTCGTAGACATAATTTCAGAAAGGTATATCTCACTCTATGAAAATAGACGTACAGATATATCAATTTGAAATTGGTGCATAACAGCGGATATTCAAAACCAAATATTTGCCGACCGGCAAACAGCCCAGGTGATTTCCTCAAATATCACCGATTACAACGAATCCCGATATAATGAGGATAATCACCCAATTCCCAATAACTTACTCCCACTCATCATCTGTAAAACCATATAGATGTGAGAATCGTACCTGGTAAATACATACCCTGGAGTAAGTATCTAATCGGGAAATCAGTTTTCCTTTAACATTACACAGTGAAACTGAAACATTGAAATGTTCCGATGGGGTATTCTGGTATTCCTAGTAATACCTCTTCCAGATTCACGACTGTAACCGTATAGTTCTTTGCCACCTCTCCATATCCCTTCATATGTCTTTAGTCTTTACCTTCTGTACACCCCTTTAGGCCAAATGGTTTTCTTCCTTCCCTACCGTTCGGCACCAGCCTATGGTTTGGAAGAAGACTATCCAATAAGCATAATGGGTGTACTGTCCCAATCCTAGGAACACTCGCAATGAGAGAGGGTGAAGATAAAAGACAACCGAATAAACCTTATTCCTATTTCTCCTGAACCAGAATCCATCCCCGAACTGGAACCAGTTCCATTCGAGTTCGTATATAACCATACGATGGAGTATCCAAATAAACTGTGGATCTTCGTAGTGATACGGAGTGTCCTGGAGAAATACAAAGGTGATGTGGGAGTGGTAACGAAATATTTGGTTTGGTCGTGAATATCTGTTGCAATTTACTTTGCCCTCTTACTAATCCCTTGCTTTGTCTGAACTTAATACCTTCTGCACACCATCGTTATGCTAATTGGTTTTCTTCATTCCCTACCGGTCGGCACCAGCCTAAGGTTTGGAAGAAGACAATCCAATTTGCGTAATAGGTGTACTACCCCTAAACCAAGGAGTACTCGTAACCTGAGAGAGGGTAAAAGGAAAAGACAACTGAATAATCCTATTCGTTTTCTCCAGAACCTGAAACCATCCTCGAATAAATTCTTTCGAGTTCGTATATAACCATACGATGGTTTTGTCCAATGGAAGTGGACGTTCGTAGTAAAACGGGGTGTCCTGGAGAAAAGGGTAAAAGTAGGAGTGGCAATGAGGTTTGCAACTCTGACAATCCAAAAGCCGGTGTTTAAGAAAGTTCGGTCAACTTGGTCACTGAGTCATAGTCTTAGGGTCGGGTCAATGGTCGCTGCCAAAGAGAGAGAGAGAAAAGAAACACTCAGCGTGCACTCTAACCTAGATCAGAATGGTTACCAATTTATCTAATCTGGAATCCTCCCACTGTACCTCAAATTCTCCTCCAAACCTGAAAGAAGAATTAGTCGGGGTCACCCGAGGAGTAAACTAACTCATCAGTGGGAATCGGGATCCAACTATCATCGCATGATAACGTGACGGAATCCGCTCACGCTATAACACTCCAGAAGGTATGCGCATATCTGGCAAGTTTCAGTTCTTTTGAAACTCCCGATGTGGATTTTTACCCCATGCTCTTATGACCTTGACTTTGGCCAACAAATCATAAGTCACATGTCAAGTTCTGCCCGTCATTCTCCAGGTTAATTTGAATCCACCCGTACATACCCTTGACTTTGGCCAACAAGGCAGTACGACTGTTCCAAACCAACGCATCTATCTATGCTGCATATGAATACCCAACAGCTACCAAACACTGTGCCTTGACTTTGGCCAACAAACACAGCTTGAATACTATTGACTACCCATATGAAACGACGGAGGGCTACGAATGGTTTCTGGCGAAAACCTTTAACGTAATGAACTTGATATCGTTGAAGGAACGGATAGCTTTTTAGAAAATATAGTGACGAAAACCTTTACTAAAGAGGTCACTCCCGGTGAAGGGATCTCGGCTCTTTCCCCGTAGAATGAGGTGCAGGATATTCCAACTGAATACCACGGTGCAAAGCAAAAGTAATCGGCTATAGTGAAGTTAATGCCCTGACGCAAACTTCTGTCCAAGGGGTCACTCCCGGTGAAGGGATCTCGGCCCTTGCCTCGTCGACTGAGGAGCAGGATATTCCAAATGAATACCACGATGCAAAACAGAAATGAACGTCCTTGCAACAACAGCTTTTTGAAAAGTGTTCCAACAACATCAGAATAGGTTTGTTAAACTTGCATTGATCCGAATCAATGCAGTCCCATCAAATGATCACACCACAAAGAACGAAAATATACTGACGTACGTATATGCCATCCGCATTCGCCGCTGGGTCCCGTCATCACCCGTTAGGTTAGCTAACTAACGGCAGAGCGGGGACTGGACTAGCGCGGATGAAAAACATATACAACATCTACTAATATATATACCAATATATTATATTTCGCTCAAGGCGTGAATAGAATGCAACATCACAGAGAATGAACAGCATCACAGAAACAATACAGATATCTGGGATCCCCGGGTTTCACAGAGCCACTACTGAAACCCGACGTTCCCCTGGTCGTGTGGATAGCCTGTGCAATGAAAACCTAGACCCCTACGGGCGCGGCAAGTCACCTGCCAAAACCTAAAGCGAGGCAGCCCCCTCCAGCACCGTGAATGGACCACCCAGCACTTCACGGAATCCGGCAACTTGGGCACCCCTCCTGGGTCAACCTGTACCCCCTACGAGTGCGGCGAATAGCCCGCCAATTCCAGACTGAAGCCCCTCCGTCTCAATGCCCTGAGATGCGGGCCCGTTGCCCTCTAGAACCCGGCTATCCGTGCACCCCTCCGCGGGGTAACCCTAGTACAGAAAGTAAAATATACATACACCGGGTACATCGACCGCAACCAGGTCGTGCCCCAAAAGAATAATACAAACTGGCAGTGACGGCAGTCCACATGTCGGACGCTCGCCCCGCAATGTCAAATGTACATAATACAATAAAACTGTACTAGCATTGCATTCAGGCTATCCCCCACGACCGATCCGCAACATCACAGCAAATACATAGAACATCAACGTGAAAGTCACGTTCGCAAATCCGTCTAACCGGGCTATAGCAGTTAGACGGGATTTACCGATCGAGTGACATTCACGGTCGCAGATATAATGTAAATACTGTGAAAAATGTGTTTAAAAAATTTCCGATTGATCAAACAATTAACAAGTGGGCCCCAAAGAAAACTGTAGCACTCACAGAAATAATTGGCCCAACTTTAATATTGACATGACATGTCACTATTGCACGTTGATAAAGCCCCTGGGATTCTTGCTTGACTACCGGCAGTATGAGGGCGATCATATACGTGGGAGCTGGGGTCTACAAGCACATCCTTAAAAGGTCCCTAGTCGTGGGAGTTTCGAGACAGGGCATCGATTCTCCAGAGTAGACTAGTATATACAGTCGAGACCCCGACGAGGGGCGGTGGCCGGTCTCACAAGCCACTGGTGTCAGTTGGATCACCTAAGATGTATACAGGTGCTCATTGGGTTATGAGTACACCGGACAGGACTCGCCGGGAACATGCTAGTTGGTCTTATACCTGATGTCAGATAGCAGTTCCCAGGTGACATGTGTACAGGTTAGTTCATCGACCTGGAGATCGTCATTTGTCTCGTGTGAGTTCCCACTGTGCTTTGATTACTACCCTACCACGGCTCAAAGGAGTCGTGCAAACAGGTTTTAGTTGGGTACAGTCCCGAGCCACATGGAGGCAGTGAGCGGATCTTCGGGGGTTTCGTCTCTCCCGGTATTGGGGGTGAGGTCGCGCTGTGTCTAGGAGAGCCATTACACGAAGTCCTTGGCCAAGGCAAGGAGATTTACTGATAGGTATTCTAGTAGTATCTCAGGGTGTTCTGGGCTACACTCCGACACGACTTGTACCGCTTTTGGGGGTCTGACTTTTACCAACCCCCTAGGCCCGCCATGCGATACTCATAGACGAACGGACCGGACTGCACGGATATTGTCACTGACAGGCTCAGTAGGGTGTCAGGATGAGTTCGCTCATCGACGTCCCTTTTAGTCAATAGCTGGTGGCCCGTTACGTATTGGCTTATACCTCTGACGTGCTAGTGGTTAAATCCACAGCCATAGTATTGACGAGTCTTTAGAGTCCCCCACACTTTCAGTTACTCAGCTTTCGGGCGAAACGCTGTAGAGGCCGTATGGAGATATGGCACGGTTCGATCAGATACGTGCGGTATTGCACAGATCGTGATCGGACGGTTTTTACTAGCCGGCTTTGGCTTAAGCCGGATCTTAGTATTTGATAGTGTAGTTTTGTCTCTTTGCATTTGTATCCGGACGGAATACAGATGCGGGTGTGTATGCACAGTATCGGGGTTTTTCCTGTAATTTATTATGGGACCAGTTTTCTGGAGTTGCCAGTTTGCCTTCCGTTCCGGCCGGTTTTCCTTTGTTCTTTCCCGGCCGGACTTTTCCGATGGAGGGGGTAATTTGCAGTTTTGCAAATTACTTTTGAGGAGGGGGTTTCTTGCATGAGTGGGTTTTAAATTGTTTAATTAATTAATTAATAGGATTCATTTTGTGTATATGTGTGTGCTGGAGTGTATGATGATGGAGAGGTGTTTTAATATATTAATACTCTTTTTTGGTTGCATTGGGTGTATGAGGGAGTGCTGATAATTTTTTGGCCTAGCTCATCAATCTATCTTTTTTTCCAGTGAGCACAAATATTTGTGGCCGAGCTCATTCCTTGAGAGAGGCTCCATTTCATTTCCTTTTGCATGCTCAATTTCTCCATCAAGCATCCATGAAATTCTTTGTGCAAAATCCCTCCAAATTGGCAACCTCCTAAACCCCAAAGAGACGGCTATTCTACTCTATTCTACAGCAAATCTTGGACGCGTCGGCTAGCCTACTTCGCGCCCGAGTTGCCTCGGTATTGAGGCGGGAGCCCGTAAAAGATGCAGGCGACGTGGTGCCCTTCCGGTGAAGAGGCGACGACCGGAGATCCCGCGAGGAGATCGGAGTGGAGATGAAGACCGGAGGACTCGGATCAGTCGGTATATCTCTAACCCATCTTCTAGTTTGCTTAGACTTGTTAATGGTTACGATCCGGAGTTTAGTACGCGGTGGTGCCGGTTTGCAAAGTCCGCAAAATTTAAAGTTTATCACCGCTTCCGCATTCCGGCGTCGGATTGACGGCCGGGGCGCCGCCGTGCACTTACAATCTTTCAGGCAAATGTCGTCCTTACAGCCACCTGATGAAGAAGGGAATTCCATTCGTTTGGAATCACAAATGCCAAGGTGCACTAGACGAGATCAAGCAGTACCTGCAGAACCCTCCGGTGTTGGCTGCGCCGGTCAAGGGAAAACCCCCCATTCTTTATACAACCGCCCTCGAAGGTTCTTTAGGCGCATTATGGGCACAAGAGAACGATCAAGGGAAAGAGAGAGCACTCTACTACTTAAGTCGAGTTCTGATGGGGGCAGAAAACAACTACTCGCCCATTGAAAAACACTGCTTGGCGTTAATCTTCGCGATAACAAAACTCAGGCACTATGCGTTGGCGCACGAAGTCCGTCTCATCTCGAAGGTGGACCCTCTTAAATATTTGATGTCGAAGGCTATACTGACGGGTCGACTCGCTAAATGGGCTCTACTCCTGATGGAGTTCTCAATAACGTATCGACCTCTTAAGGCAGTGAAAGGCCAGGCCATTGCCGACTTCCTCGCTGAGCATCCAGTACCTGCCGGTTCTCCTCTGAACTGCGATTTGCCGGACGAACATGCATTCAACGCGATCGGCGGCGGTGATACCCGATGGGAACTCTATTTTGACAGGGCATCTTCCATAAAGAAGCGCAAACAATGTACCCCCATGATCAAATCGGGAGTAGGCCTCATCTTCGTAACCCCACAAGGAGGGATAATGCGCTTTACTTTCTCCTTAACGGCAATCGAGGACGAACAATGAAGCCGAATACGAAGCTCTGATAGCGGGCCTCGAGATCGCCATTAACATGGGAATTGAAGACCTCTCTATATACGGGGATTCTCAATTGGTTGTTAGTCAAGTAAATGGTGACTACCAAACGTGCAAACCGGAGTTGGTGAAATACGGCGAAAAGGTGCAACAACTATTGACCCAAATTCCCTCCTAAACTTTGGAAAGTATACCACGTGCGGAAAATAGCAAAGCAGACGCGTTAGCTAAGCTCGCTAAAGAACTGGCTGACGAGAACCTCGATGACGTCAGAATCGTGGTACAAAGCCGTCGAGTGCTCGCCCCAGCAGAAATATCGCCGGAATTATACGAAGAAAAGGGGGCAACTGAGCAGACGACTCTACAAATAAAAGACCATGAGAAGGCCGAGGACTGGAGGGAAGTCTTCATAGACTACTTTAAGTCCCACCGAATGCCCGAAGAAGCGTCCTCAAGACATCAGCTCATGAAACGAGCTCTATTTTTCGCTTTTGTCAACGACACTCTATACAAAAGATCGTTTGATTCTCTATGGCTGAGATGCTTAGGACCTGACGAAGCAGAAAGATCGTTCAGGAAGTTCACGACGGACTCTGCGGTTCTCACCAAGCAGGCCCGAAAATGAAATTGAAGATCAAACGGATGGGTTATTATTGGCCCACGATGGTCCAAGACTGCCTCGAGTATGCGAAGCAATGCCACTCGTGCCAGATTCATGGAGACTTTATCCACCAACATCCGAATCCACTATACCCAACGGTGGCTAGCTGGCCATTCGAAATGTGGGGGACTGACATAGTTGGCCCCATCGAGCCAGCATCGTCCCGGGGACATCGTTTCATCCTGGCGACAACTGATTACTTCTCCAAATGGGCAGAAGCGGTACCGCTGAGGGAAGTGAAGACGGAGAATATCCTCCACTTCTTCAAGACGCACGTCATCTATCGGTTGGAACCCCATGGCGGATTATCTCCGATAATGGGCCAGCCTACAGAAGCCATAAGATTAGCCGCTTCGCGCAGCAGCACAATATAGACTGGAGATATTCTTTAGTTTACAATCCACGAGCTAACGGTCTGGCCGAGGCCTTCAATAAGACCTTAACGAAGATCATAAAAAAGACGGTGTCCCGAAATAAGAAAGACTGGCACGAGAGGCTGCAAGAGGCCCTTTGGGCCTATCGAACTACATTCAAGACGGCCACGAACACAATGCCGTACGCGTTGGTATTTGGGACGGAAGCAGTGCTCCCCCTCGAGATAGAGTTACCCTCTCTACGAGTGGCAGTCCACTACGAGCTGACGGACGAAGAAAATGCTCACCTTCGGCTTGAGGAGCTCGATGCCCTCGACGAAACCCGACTCATAGCACAACAAAATCTGGAAGCTTATAAAGCAAAGATGACGCGCTCATATGAAAGATTGACCCGACCGAGGACATTCCGTCAAGGCGAACTCGTGTTAGTGGTCAAAAGGCCTATGATCCCCAATCGGGCCAAGCGGGGAAAATTCGAGCCAAACTATGAAGGCCCATACATCATAAATAAGGTCTACCAGGATGGGGCCTATCTACTCATGGACATGCACGGTGAAAGGACTTTCAGGCCAATAAACGGTCGCTTCCTAAAGAGATACTACGCTTAATGAGCCACGGCCTAGGTCAATGATAGATGACGACGACTATGTCCGCTCGCTATCTTCCTAAGCTCGAGCTTTATAAGCAGTAGCCGGCCTTCTCCATGTCGGACCGAAATGTCCTTAAACTAATAACGGACCGAAATGTCCTTAAACTAACGACGGACCGAAACGTCCTTAAACTATCAACGGACCGAGACGTCCTTAAACTAACGACGGACTGAAACGTCCCTAAACTACTACCGCAGCATCCTCAGGCTGACAAAAAAAAGAGAGAAAAGAAAAATAGATAAAAAAACGGTATGTCCATAAGCAAAACGGGCACGGATGAAAACCCGAAAGGGCTCCGTGAGTAAAAACAGCAGGGCTACCGGCGAGTGTTCGTGAAAACCCGAAAGGGCGCGACCTTGTAAAAAAAAAGAAAAAAAGAATTTAAAAAACGGTATGTCCATAAGCAAAATGGGCACGGATGAAAACCCGAAAGGGCTCCGTGAGTAAAAACAGCAGGACTACCGGCGAGTGTTTGTGAAAACCCGAAAGGGCGCAACCTCGCTGAAAGACACATACAGGGTCCTCTCGACCTTGTAAGGAGAAACCACCCGCGTGAGATCCTTACGACTCACAAAGGAGCAACACACTTAGGGACCCTCACGATTCCTAAGGAGAAAATACACTAACGAGATCCTTACGACTCGTAAGGAGAATTCTCTTATGGGATCCTCACGGCTCATGAGATTTGAAAGTCTTAAGTTACAGAAACCTAAACCTGTTCTTAAGCAAATCCCCCACAATCTTCGATACTGCCCTACAAGAGGCTCAATACTGATCCTTGTATACAATCCACGGGCGCGAATAAACATTTCCCCAGCAAAGTCACACCTGTGACTAGGGATATGTCCATATAATGAGCAACCCTTGTAGGTCCTCTCGACCCATAAGGAGAAAACCCTCTTGTAAGATCCTTACGACTTACAGGGGAACATACACTTAGGAGTCCTCATGATTCCTAAGGAGAAAATGCACCTGCGAGATCCTCACGACTCGTAGGGAGAAATGCCTTTGTGAGACCCTTACAGCTCATGAAGTCAAAAGCCTTGGTCGACAGGACCCTTAACCCTGTTTGCTAAGCCACCTTTGTTCAACATCCACAGAGGCAAATGATGATTCGCTCCTGGCAATATTCCAGTTGTAGCGGTGCTGATGCCGAAATCGGTGTCCAAAATCCAAGCTTGCGGCGAAAAAGCTAGCAAGCCACACATGCCTACGAAATAGCCGAAATGATGGGGCAACTTACAATAAAAATGTTAGTTATGTATATGCCCTAGAGGCCATTGTTGTACATATGATGTATATTATAATGGATGCTTGGTTATATATAGAGAAGACTTTCTTGCTCGTCATGATAGTATGCTATTTGGTTTCACTTTATCTTAACATGTTGACTTGTATTGGTTTACTGTTTTACTCTCACATGTTGATAAAGCCCTTAGGATTTGTACTCGACTACTGGGACTATGATGAGATCATACTAGTGGGGCCGTGGTAGTCGATGAGTACATCCTATAACTGTTCCTAGTCGAGGGTATATCGAGACAGGGCATCGATACACCAGAGTAGACTAGCGTATACGCATCTTGACCCATATGATGGGCGATGGATGATCCCATATCCATCGGTGTTGGACATCAGAGATGGTGTACGGGTGCTCAGTAGAGACTGGGTACACTGGACGGACTTGCCGAGAACTCCCAGATGGTGTTATACCACACGTCAGATGGCAGTTCTCCGGTGACACTGGTACAGGGTAGTCTGTAGACCCGAGATCGTCATAGAGTCTTGTGTGATTCCTACTGTGCTTTGATTTCCACCTTACCACGTCCAAGAGGGCGTGCAAAACGGTGGCTTTTGGGTACAGTCCCGAATCACATGGAGGCAATGAGCGATAGGAGGGGATTCGTCTCTCCCGGTATAGGGAGTTGATGTTGTGCTGTGTTCGATTGGCTATAACTGGAAGTCCCTGGCCAGGGCTGATATAGAGATTTACTGGTAAGTGTTACTAGTAGTTTCTTGACCCGTTATGAGCCACACATCGACACGACTTATCGGTTACTGGGGTCTGACGTATACCACTCCTAGACTTGATATGCGACATATCAGACGAACAGACCGGACTGTACGGGAGTGTTACTGGTTGGATTCACAGGAGAACGCACAGGCTTGCTTGTTGATCTTCTGATCGCTCAATACCTAGGTGGCTGTTACGTTTAGCTGACCGCTTGCAGCTTGTGGGTGTTTGATATGATCATCACCTGCTACCGGCGTATTGACGATTCTTTAGAGTCCTACACAGAGGTTTCTTGGCTCAGGCGAAACGGAGTAGTGGCGCATATGTGATATGCGCAGGAGCGAGAATAATGCGATATGGGATACCGTATTATATTCTCGCGATATTTAGATATGAACCGGGTCATCGGATCAAGTGTTGATTCGATGAATCGGTACATGATATATTAGTCGGTAATATTCGATATAGCCGGATCGTCGAATCAAGTGTTGATTCGATGATTTAATGTATAATAATATATATGATATATTGTATTACATTATCTAATAATGGCTCGCTTTATTATTTCATTTTCTCAGTGGATGATACATTGATATATATGCGATATATGTTAATTGTATTATTTTCTTTTGTTGCAAATATATAATATATATGTGATATATATTATTGTGACATGATATGATTAATTGTTAAACATGTTTAAAGATTTTTAATTGAGATTAGGGTTTAATTAGGGTTAGTAGCTTCATGCACCTTCTAGAAGCTTTTTCTTTTGTCATTCTTAAGATCTTTATGGATGACACATTCTTTAACTCAACCAAACCCTAACTCTAGTTATTTCTCTACAAAATCTTGACCACTCATCCTTGACCATGGTTTACAATTCAATCATATAGTTTATATTCTATTCATCACAAAAGGATTAACATGATTTTTGATTTTCCATTATCATCTTCTTCTCTCTTGAAAAAAGCTTGCTAGTTTTTCTTTATGTGATGAAATAATATGAGAAAATGATTTAAAAAGAAAGAAAAATTACTACTCTCTCATCGTCATCTCATCTAGCCCATGGGATTAGTGTGTTCATCTCATTTGAGTGAGAAAGCTTGAGTCGTTGCAACTTCGAGGTAGATCATCGGAGATTTGGAATACTTCGAGCTAGCATGGATCGTTCGAGTCGTGGAGCCTCTCATGAGTCCGGGAGATCGTGGATCACGGCAAAGGGACTTCTACTCGGAGCTTGTGAAGTGAAGGAGCGGACTTCAAAGGTTGTAATCCCTCACACTTAGATAAAAGTTATCATCTTGCATGTTAAACCCTAATAATCTAGCAAAGATCCCGGCTTTGGGTTGTTCGGCACGTCTAAATTTTTATCCGAGCATGTTTGATGCCTTTTGAACCTTCACAAGAGTGCCTAGGAACCCTACAGTGGTATCAGAGCCTAGCTAGAGCATTAGGCGATGTGTTTACGAAGTTAAAACTCCGATCGAACCCGAAACGACGCAAAAAGACCCCTCTCTGGAAATTTTTTAAATTTTGGGATTTTTCTGAATTAAAAATATGTAAAAAAATCAGCAGGGAATTCTAAGATTTACCAAGAAGTCCGAGCCCCCAATTCGATCAAACGGCCGCGGAAGCGCGGCGCAAGCTTGCTTGCACGGCGGTTCCGCGACGGATTGACCGATTGGAGACACGTGGCTTCCTGGTAATAACCGTAGGTACTTGTTGACTTTTCTGGGTATTTTTAATCTGTTTCAGGTGTTTAAAATTCTGGGGTTTGTTTTGTAATCGTAGATTCGATCGGAATATTTAAATTCGTATTTCTTTCCGGATATTTAGAAATTGTTAAACTATTTGAACGGATATCATTAACTCACTGTTTCCCGGTACGTCAAACTTTCAAGTGTTGAAATTTATTCGGGTTTAAATCTTTCGGAAAAATTGTACAAGTTAAGCGGTGGACCCTCTAGAAGACAACAAACCTTAACTCGATTATGTGACCGTCTTGAACTGCTTTTTGAACCTTCGGGTTTGGGGCAGTACGGCGTGCCACATGTGAGGCGTTGGCTTGACCCTTCTACGGCTGGATCACCGGTACTGTGACATATTCTGGGATTATTTGAACCCCGCTCAAGTGTTGAGCAGTTTAGGAAATTTTGGGTGTTTGATTATCTGTTCGGAAAGTTTAATACTGTCTATTTATCTGGAATGTGATACAATATATAGAATTCATAGAGTTAGGCATGAAATACGAAGTATGTGATATTTCGGATTTACGTTGTCTAAAGTGATTGTGGATTCCAAATATTGTAGTTTTACACTTTCTTTTCTGTGACCGTAAGTGTAATATGTGATATCGCCAGTTTCGTTGCTATATGTCAACGACAATTGGGATGCGCATATTTACTTGCGTTGATGATATGAGATATTATGTGTTGCTGTGATATGTTATATTGGATCGTCGCGTTCTGAATAGCCGGGGGTTTTATGTGAGATGAGAGTTTTTATTTTCATTCATGTAAAATTCATTTGTAATGTAATATTCTTTTATTTGGGGCGCTTCCAGGTTGCGGTTGCTGTCACCAGTGTATATTATTTACTTTTCCGCATTAGGTAGACCCAAGGAGGGGAGCACAAGTAACCGGGTTCTAGGGTCCAGTGGGAGGCCATCTCGAGGAGTCGAGACCGGGTCTCCTAACCCTAGAATTGGCAGTGTTACTTGCCGCTCTCGTAGGGGTCTTGGGATGTGGGTTTGGCTATTCGTCGCGACCGTGGAATCCGTGTTTTATACAGGCTCGTATTAAAAACACGGACGTCCTAGTATATCCAATATTTCATATATGTTCTTCTGCTGCAATGTTCTGTGATGAGATCATATTACTGCCTGAGACGAATGCCTATACTATATATATATGCTGATATATAAATATTACTGCTTTCGTTTCTTCTGTGATGCTTAGGAAGCATAAGCTGATGGGATTTTTATTAATAAGATTAATAAAAGGAAAAGAAACCTAAAGATGTTGTAGAATCAAAACTTTATAAAAGGGGTAGCTACAGTTTTGCTTTGCACAGTGATATATACGATATATCCTGCACCTTATTAAAGGACCGAGATCCCTTCACCGGGAGTGACTCCTTTAGCAAAACTGGCAGATGCTACAAAACTCGGTTTGTCTTTTGATTGCTTTTAGTGTTTTGCTTTGCACAGCGGTATATATGATATATCCAGCACCTTATTCGATGAGGAAAGGGCTGACGATCACTTCACCGGGAGTGACCCCTTTAGCGAAACTAAGAAAAGCCTCAAAAACACTCCTTTTCAAAAACTACTCGATTCTACGACGATATCAAGTTCATTACGCTCATGGTTTTCTGAAAAACCTGCGTAGCCCTCCGACATTTCAGATAGGTAATACTTAGTATTCGTGCTACGTTTGTTGGCTTTCGTCAAGGCGTAGTGTGCGGTAGCTAATTATTACTTATCTGTTACATATGATGAGATTGGGTTAGGGTAGTCGTACGGCTTTGTTGGCTTTCGTCAAGGGACGTACGGCTGGGTTTAATTCAATCAAGAAATGTTCGGGTTGAACTTGACTAGCGGACTATGGTTTGTTGGCTTTCGTCAAGGTCATAGAACGTTAGGGGCAAAATATTATCGGGAATTTCAAGTGTTGAAATTTGCAATGAGATTGCATACCTCCTATGAGATAGTTGGATCCTGATACCCACTGCGAGTAAGAGTTACTCCTGGGAGAGTTTTACACAGGACAATTAGTCATTCAAGTAGGTGTCTAGAAAAGTGTTAACGGGGTTACGCCTCTGGGAAAACGAGGTTTACTTTAATTAGGTCCGTGCGAAAGCACGGGGAACCTCCCTCAAAGTACCGACACTGATCTGGCTGAAAGATTGACGAAATTGTAAGGTGTAATTAATCCTGGCTAATCTTACCTTTTAGGGTTTTAAGGTAGATTTGATAAAAACAGTGGGAGACATCCTGATTAGATAAGATAATAACCAATCTAATCTTGCAAGAGCATACGCTAAAGTGTTTTTCTTCTCTCTCTCTCCAGGTAGCAACCATGTCATGCCATAATCAAGATAATAATATGGATGTATTGACTGAACCAAATTATTATACTGAGCTAGGGAATGTTGGACCCGTTCTTTCTTATAAGAGTTATAAGACTGAACAGGAAATAGAAGAATATCTGGACTCTCACGCCGCCCAAAAGAACATGCATGTTGATGCATCTTCTTCGGGTATGTTAGTTATTGAGAACTGTTTCTCAGTTCACCCTACATCCTGGGTATTAGATACCGGATCAGGATCCCACATATGTAAACAGTTACATGGGCTGCGAAAAGGTAGAGAACTAGGAAAAGGTGATCATTCCGTTCAAGTAGGGAACGGTGCAAGTATTGTAGCCAAAGCAGTTGGCGAATATCACCTAGTATTACCAAGTCGTAATACACTGATTCTAAATGAATGCTATTATATACCGAACATGATGTGCAACATTATATCAGTCTCTTTATTAAGTAAAGAAGGATATAATTTTGTAGTACAGGATAATGTTATGAACATATTCCTAAATCAAAAGTTGATTGCATCAGGCTCGTTACATAATGGCATATTCATTCTAAATCAAAATACAGTCCTGAATATACAAAACACACACAAGAGGAAAAGTTCAGATGTGAACGAATCCTACTTGTGGCATTGTAGACTTGGTCATATCAATGCGACACGACTGGCTAAGTTGCATAAAGATGGTTATTTGAATCCGTTCGAATTATCATCTTATGATACTTGCCATTCATGTCTCAAAGAAAAAATGACCAAAGCTCCGTTTAGTGGACACGGAGAAAGAGTTACCGAACTCTTAGGACTAATACATAGTGATGTATGCGGTCCCATGTCTACGCATGCCAGGAACGGTTTTTCCTACTTCATTACATTCACTGACGATCTCTCTAGATACGGACATGTGTTTCTGATGAAACACAAGTCTGAAGCTTTTGAGAAATTCAGAGAATATAAGCACGAAGTAGAGAAACAAACGGGCAAAAATATTAAGATCCTTCGATCTGATCGAGGAGGAGAATACTTGAGCAATGATTTTCTGGATTATCTAAAAGAGAATGGGATTCTCTCTCAGCTTACTCCTCCTTATACACCACAGCACAACGGTGTATCGGAACGGAGGAATCGCACCCTATTAGATATGGTGCGCTCTATGATGAGCGAGGCTGAGTTACCTATTTCCTTCTGGGGGTATGCGCTTGAGACAGCCATACACCTATTGAATATGGTTCCTACCAAATCAATGCCTACCACTCCGTATGAGATATGGAAAGGGAAGAGACCATCTCTTAAGTATGTTAAGATATGGGGTTGTCCAGCCTATGTCAAAAGACAAAATCCGGACAAACTCGAGGCAAGATCTGTCTTATGTAAGTTTGTAGGATATCCCAAGAACTCACAAGGGTATATCTTCTACCACACTGAGAAACAAAAGGTGTTTGTTTCTAAACATGCCACCTTTTTGGAAAAGGAATTTCTTGCAAAAGAAATTGAGGGCAATGAGGTAGAACTGGAAGAGGTTCCAGCAGAACAAACTACAACAGATGATTTAATAGAACCAGAGGATTCAGTAGTACCCGACGAACCCCAGCCTCTCCGCCGATCTAGTAGGGTTTCTCGTCCACCTGAGAGATACTACGGTTTTCTCATTGATGGTGGAAGCGAGGATTGCATCATAGATGATGATGACCCCACTAGTTTCGAGCAGGCCATCACGAGTGGTGACTCTGTGAAATGGCTGGATGCAATGCGATCTGAGATGGAATCCATGTACACCAATAAAGTATGGATTTTGGAAAATGCTCCTGAAGGGGTAAAACCCATTGGGAGCAAGTGGATTTTTAAAAGGAAATTTGGTGTAGATGGAAAAGTTGAGACTTTCAAAGCTAGACTTGTAGCAAAGGGTTTTCGTCAACGACCAGGTGTGGATTATGACGAAACCTTTTCTCCAGTAGCTATGCTTAAGTCCATCCGGATCTTACTTGCCATTGCTGCATACCATGACTACGAAATCTGGCAAATGGATGTTAAGACCGCCTTTCTAAACGGTGATTTAGAAGAGTGTGTGTACATGACTCAGCCAGAGGGCTTCGTAGATAGTGGGAGCAGCGGAAAGGTGTGCAAGCTGCTTAAATCCATTTATGGGTTAAAGCAAGCATCGCGGAGTTGGAACATCTGTTTTGATGTTGTAGTCAAAGAGTTTGACTTCATCAAGAATATAGATGAACCTTGTATCTATAAGAAGGTAGCAGAGGGTAAGGTTATCTTCCTCGTATTGTACGTGGATGACATACTCTTGATAGGAAATGATATTCCTATGCTGCAATCAGTCAAGCTCTTCTTATCACAGAGATTCTCGATGAAAGATCTAGGTGATGCCTCCTGCATATTGGGAATCATGATCTATAGAGATAGATCTAAACGGATACTGGGATTTTCCCAATCCAGGTACATTGACACCATACTAAAGAGGTTTAGTATGGAAGAATCCAACCGTGGAAACCAACCCACGATCTCTGGACTCACTCTCTCCAAAGAGATGTCTCCCAAGACTGATTTGGAGAGAGCTCGCATGCAAGGGATACCCTATGCTTCGGCAGTAGGCTCTATCATGTATGCGATGCTATGTACCAGACCCGATGTAGCATACTCACTAAGTGTAGTGAGTAGGTATCAAGCAGATCCTGGAGAGAGTCACTGGACAGCTGTGAAGAACATTCTCAAGTACTTACGAAGGACTAAGGAGATGTTCTTGGTGTATGGTAACGGAGAACTCCAGGTGGAGTCCTTTACCGATTCCAGCTTCCAAAGTGATAAGGACGACTCTAAGTCGCATTCGGGTTTTGTCTTTACCCTCAATGGAGGGGCGGTATGTTGGAAGAGTTCCAAACAGGATACCGTTGCAGACTCAACGATGGAGGCTGAATACATCGCTGCCAACGATGCTGCCAAAGAGGCTGTCTGGATCAAGAAGTTCATTAGTGAACTTGGTGCGGTTCCATCCATTGAGCATCCAATACCTCTGTATTGTGATAACAATGGAGCTGTGGCTTTAGCCAAGGAACCCAGATCCCATCAAAAGTCCAGACATATTCTAAGGTGGTATCACCTGATCAGGAAGATAGTTGATCGCCGGGAGATCGAGGTCAGGAGAGTAGATACGAAGGACAACACTGCAGATCCATTCACGAAGGCTATTCCCCAGATACAGTTTGAGAGATTATTCGGGATGCTAGGTATGAGATACTACAGCAGCTGGCCTTAGTGCAAGTGGGAGATTGTTAGTTATGTATATGCCCTAGAGGCCATTGTTGTACATATGATGTATATTATAATGGATGCTTGGTTATATATAGAGAAGACTTTCTTGCTCGTCATGATAGTATGCTATTTGGTTTCACTTTATCTTAACATGTTGACTTGTATTGGTTTACTGTTTTACTCTCACATGTTGATAAAGCCCTTAGGATCTGTACTCGACTACTGGGACTATGATGAGATCATACTAGTGGGGCCGCGGTAGTCGATGAGTACATCCTATAACTGTTCTTAGTCGAGGGTATATCGAGACAGGGCATCGATACACCAGAGTAGACTAGCGTATACGCATCTTGACCCATATGATGGGCGATGGATGATCCCATATCCATCGGTGTTGGACATCAGAGATGGTGTACGGGTGCTCAGTAGAGACTGGGTACACTGGACGGACTTGCCGAGAACTCCCAGATGGTGTTATACCACACGTCAGATGGCAGTTCTCCGGTGACACTGGTACAGGGTAGTCTGTAGACCCGAGATCGTCATAGAGTCTTGTGTGATTCCCACTGTGCTTTGATTTCCACCTTACCACGTCCAAGAGGGCGTGCAAAACGGTGGCTTTTGGGTACAGTCCCGAATCACATGGAGGCAATGAGCGATAGGAGGGGATTCGTCTCTCCCGGTATAGGGAGTTGATGTTGTGCTGTGTTCGATTGGCTATAACTGGAAGTCCCTGGCCAGGGCTGATATAGAGATTTACTGGTAAGTGTTACTAGTAATTTCTCGACCCGTTATGAGCCACACATCGACACGACTTATCGGTTACTGGGGTCTGACGTATACCACCCCTAGACTTGATATGCGACATATCAGACGAACAGACCGGACTGTACGGGAGTGTTACTGGTTGGATTCACAGGAGAACGCACAGGCTTGCTTGTTGATCTTCTGATCGCTCAATACCTGGGTGGCTGTTACGTTTAGCTGACCGCTTGCAGCTTGTGGGTGTTTGATATGATCATCACCTGCTACCGGCGTATTGACGATTCTTTAGAGTCCTACACAGAGGTTTCTTGGCTCAGGCGAAACAGAGTAGTGGTGCATATGTGATATGCGCAGGAGCGAGAATAATGCGATATGGGATACCGTATTATATTCTCGCGATATTTAGATATGAACCGGGTCATCAGATCAAGTGTTGATTCGATGAATCGGTACATGATATATTAGTCGGTAATATTCGATATAGCCGGATCGTCGAATCAAGTGTTGATTCGATGATTTAATGTATAATAATATATATGATATATTGTATTACATTATCTAATAATGGCTCGCTTTATTATTTCATTTTCTCAGTGGATGATACATTGATATATATGCGATATATGTTAATTGTATTATTTTCTTTTGTTG
Organism: Agapanthus africanus; assembly: GCA_030015575.1. Taxonomy (NCBI): domain Eukaryota; kingdom Viridiplantae; phylum Streptophyta; class Magnoliopsida; order Asparagales; family Amaryllidaceae; genus Agapanthus; species Agapanthus africanus. The sequence continues at coordinate 385,551,008 of CM057349.1, read as the reverse complement.
CAAATATATAATATATATGTGATATATATTATTGTGACATGATATGATTAATTGTTAAACATGTTTAAGGATGATTAATTGAGATTAGGGTTTGATTAGGGTTAGTAGCTTCATGCACCTTCTAGAAGCTTTTTCTTTTGTCATTCTTAAGATCTTTATGGATGACACATTCTTTAACTCAACCAAACCCTAACTCTAGTTATTTCTCTACAAAATCTTGACCACTCATCCTTGACCATGGTTTACAATTCAATCATATAGTTTATATTCTATTCATCACAAAAGGATTAACATGATTTTTGATTTTCCATTATCATCTTCTTCTCTCTTGAAAAAAGCTTGCTAGTTTTTCTTTATGTGATGAAATAATATGAGAAAATGATTTAAAAAGAAAGCAAAATTACTACTCTCTCATCCTCATCTCATCTAGCCCATGGGATTAGTGTGTTCATCTCATTTGAGTGAGAAAGCTTGAGTCGTTGCAACTTCGAGGTAGATCATCGGAGATTTGGAATACTTCGAGCTAGCATGGATCGTTCGAGTCGTGGAGCCTCTCATGAGTCCGGGAGATCGTGGATCGCGGCAAAGGGACTTCTACTCGGAGCTTGTGAAGTGAAGGAGCGGACTACAAAGGATGTAATCCCTCACACTTAGATAAAAGTTATCATCTTGCATGTTAAACCCTAATAATCTAGCAAAAATCCCGGCTTTGGGTTGTTCGGCACGTCTAAATTTTTATCCGGGCATGTTTGATGCCTTTTGAACCTTCACAAGAGTGCCTAGGAACCCTACAAAAAAGCGGCAAGTAAAAATGTATGCATAAAAAATAGCCGAAATGATGGGGCAACTCACAATAAAAAGCAGCGAGTAGAAAATAAATAAATAGCCGAAATGATTGGGCACCGCGAAAAATAGCCGAAATGATGGGGCAATCGCTACCTTCGCGATATAAAAGCTGAAACAATAGAGCATCGCGGAAAAAGAAATAAAATAAAAATAAAATTTATGCCCTACAGATGATGTTCCGTCACACCCTGTACGCAATCCAAGGGCGTAAACAAAAGGGAACATACCTCCCCCCCAAGGTTTCACCAAAGAAAGAAGCTAAATCTCGACGGGTCACAAGCGACCTAGAGATCATCCCAACACTCGTCTCGTAATGATAGACACAACTTCAAGCTAAGCGGAACAGCGGCAACTCCCAGTTCCATGGCTCGGTGGTTTACATATCGCCAGCAGTCAAACCTCCATCCCGTGAAATGCGGATACAATCAGCAAAATTCCTGGTTACGTGGAACGTGGATAACGTCACTCTTTGACCCCGCGGAAAACGTCCAGAGCGGATCCTGGTCCTCGCAAAGCACGGCAGTGAACCCGTGTGAAGCATCCAGAGCGGAGCCTAGTCCTCGCCGAGCACGGCAGTGAACCCGTGTGAAGCATCTAGTGCAAAATTCCTGGTTACGTGGAACGCGGATAACGTCACTCTTTGACCCCATGGAAAACGTCCAGAGCGGATCCTGGTCCTCGCAGAGCACGGCAGTGAACCCGTGTGAAGCATCCAGAGCGGAGCCTAGTCCTCGCCGAGCACGGCAGTGAACCCGTGTGAAGCATCTAGTGCAAAATTCCTGGTTACGTGGAACGCGGATAACGTCACTCTTTGACCCTGTAGAAAACGTCCAGAGCGGATCCTGGTCCTCGCAGAACACGGCAATGAACCCGTGTGAAGCATCCAGAGCGGAGCCTAGTCCTCGCCGAGCACGGCAGTGAACCCGTGTGAAGCATCTAGTGCAAAATTCCTGGTTACGTGAAACGCGGATAACGTCACTCTTTGACCCCGTGGAAAACGTCCAGAGCAGATCCTGGTCCTCGCAAAGAACGGCAGTGAACCCATGTGAAGCATCCAGAGCGGAGCCTAATCCTCGCCGAGCACGGCTGTGAACCCGTGTGAAGCATCTAGTGCAAAATTCCTGGTTACGTGGAACGCAGATAACGTCACTCTTTGACCCCGTGGAAAACATCCAGAGCAGATCCTGGTCCTCGCAAAGCACGGCAGTGAACCCGTGTGAAGCATCCAGAGCGGAGCCTAGTCCTCGCCGAGCACGGCAGTGAACCCATGTGAAGCATCTAGTGCAAAATTCCTGGTTACGTGGAACACGGATAACGTCACTCTTTGACCCCGTGGAAAACGTCCAGAGCGGATCCTGGTCCTCGCAGAGCACGGCAGTGAACCCGTGTGAAGCACCCAGAGCGGAGCCTAGTCCTCGCCGAGCACGGCAGTGAACCCGTGTGAAGCATCTAGTGCAAAATTCCTGGTTACGTGGAACGCGGATAACGTCACTCTTTGACCCCGCGGAAAACGCCCAGAGCGGAGCCTGGTCCTCGCCAAGCACGGCAGTGAACCCGTGTGAAGCATCCAGAGCAAACACCGGACTGTGGAGTCCTTAAAATCCACGGACTATGATGTCCTTAACCTTGACCGTGATGTCTTAAAACTAACGATCAACCACCCCGATTCCCTACGGATTCTGCCTTGGTTTAAGGGTACATCTCTTCACTCCTTTGATACCTGGCGTTGTAATTCCTCAACGTCTTCAAAGAGGTGACAGGTCCCTGCAACCAAACATCGGACTGTGGAGTCCCTAAATCCATGGACTATGAGGTCCTTAACCTTGACCGTGATGTCTTAAAACTAACATCGGACTGTGGAGTCCCTAAATCCACGGACTATGAGGTCCTTAACCTTGACCGTGATGTCTTAAAACTAACATCGGACGGTGGAGTCCTTAAATCAACGGACTATGAGGTCCTTAACCTTGACCGCGACATCTTTAAACTACGATACCTGGAGCAGCCCCCTGGCCCGTGAAATACGGGCAAGGGCGACCACATCCAGTACTTGCAGGCCCTCACGACCTGTAAGGAAGAAAACTCTCTTGTGAGATCCTTACGACTCTCAAGGGAAAACCCGCTTAAGAATCCTCACGATTCTTAAGAAAAACTTACACCTATGGGATCCTCTCGACCTGTAGGGAGAAAAACTCTTTATGAGACCCTTGTGGATCATAAAATGCAAAAGTCTTAGGAAGCAGATCTTAACCCTGAATCCTAAGCTATCGCTGCCCTGCAAGGAGATCAAGATAAATTGTCCGCAAACGCATTCAATGAAAGGGGACACACCATTGAGAAGAAAAATGTATCTTTTATTCATAAACCAAAATGGATACAAAGTACAATTCATGAAAGAAACAAAAAAAGAAAGATACTCTCATCCATGAGTACGTACAAAAAGGAGGAAAAGATACAAGTCCTCAAGCCGGCGGGCGGTGCAATAATTTTACCAGCTCATCGTTCTGTTGCTGAGCCACGGCTTCATGACGCAAGATCTCCAAAAGACGAGCCTCCGCCTGAGCTTGCTGAGCCTGATACGAAGCAAGTCGAGCCTCGAGCTCTTTCTCGGTAGCTTTATGAGCCTCGACCCTCTCACAAGTAAACGTGGCAGCTTTATCGAGAGCCACCACCTCTTTTATGGACTCCTGAAGCACCCGCCAGAGTTCGTATGCTTTGTTGGCTTTGGCTGTGAGGCTGGCCTGAAGCTCGCTCAGCGCCTTAGAAGCCAACTCCCTCTCCGAGAACTTGCGGCCAAGCCTCTTCTCGCATGACGTCATGTTGGCCGCACATCGCGCTATCAGACCCCGCAACTCCACTTTTGCAGCCACGGCTTCCGAAGAAAGGCGAGAACATTCAAGAGCGTGCAAACAAGCCTCCACCTTCCTACAGAACTCCACCCAGACCCGCACCACCTCCTCGCTATGATAGGTGGCTAGAAAAGGCAGAGAGCCGTTAGCTTCAGCGGCAAACGCTTCGGCCGTGGTCACGCTACCAACACGGAGCTCCTCGACGAAGGATGATAGGGAGACAAGGCTCAATTGGGCCAAGCGTTCTGAAGCCCGCAAAGCGTAAGGGCCGGGCGGCATCACGATGCGCGATTCCAACGCCATGGAGACTGGCAGGGCTGTTCAAATTTGACAAATGTTAGTAAAATTCTTAATCACAGAACGAACGGAATTATAATAAAATGTCACTCACCGACAGTCATGCAAGTAGGAGCCGAAGGTTCCCCTGACCCTTCAACGACCTCGACCTCATCGTCAGCTTCCAAAACTATAAGAGACATCAACGTCATTTCGCAAGATAGTAACAATGCTATGGTAAAAAAAAATGGCGAATGACACTAACCTTGCCCGGAGGAAAGGACAATACGCTGAGAGGAGATCGCCTGCGGAGCTGCCATCTCCAATAAACGCTGAAATGACTGTCGAGGCGACAGATCAGCGATAGTGGCCGCCAAACCGCGCAATTCTAGGAAAGATAAAAGAGTTTAGACTATGAAAGGGTTTCCAAATTAAAACGCAGAGGGTTACCTTCAACGCTCCTCCCATTCTGAGCCGAGGGGATAGCAGCTTCAACGGTCTCCGCCGTAACGTCAGGATTCAACAAAGGAAGAGTAGTCCGGACTACCTCTCTTCCAGCCTCTGAGCCGCCCTCAGTAAGGGTCATTGGGGCAGCGACCTCCAAAGGAGCTTCCCCCAAAGGGGCAAGCGCTCCCTGATCAAGAACCACCGCTAGAGGCTCTACCATGAGAGGAGCAGCCTCATCAGTCCCCTCCACATCAAGCGAGGCTTCATCGAGAATTTCGACGGGCTTTAGCTTTAATGAGCCCGTAGGGAGCTCCCCCAGCGTCGAAGATTCTGCACGATTCAAATAAGAATAAGGATACATATGCACGGGCATAAATAATCTGAAGAACTACGAAAAGAACCACAACGTACCGATGCGCAAAGAAGCCCTCAATATGGCTTCTTCAAGCCGCTGCTCCTTCTCAAGGAGGTGGGCTCGCCGGGGTTCGAGAGTGGACTCATGGCCGCTGGTCCATAAAGAAAGTGCATCAGCTGCGTCTTCCGAAGCGGCCTGCTTCAAAGCCCTTTCCCCCATTCCTCCAAAGGACCGATAAATCGCCGCCGAATCCACGAAGGGTCTTCGTAAAAAATTACAGTGGGATAAGACTTCTTTGGAACCTTGGCGTTATGAGACGCGTCTTTTGAACGTCGTATGGCCTCAGCCAGCTGTGCGGCCTCCTCATCGGCCGAACTCGGGAAAGGAAGTCGAGCGTCTGACTCTTGCAGGGCCAACGGTTCGTCTCCAAGAATAGGCTCAGACTTCGCCAAAGAATCGAGCAAATTGGTGGCCGCTTTCCTCCGCCGCTTAGACCCAGAGCCGGTCGCCGAGGATGACCGTTTCCTCCCCCGCGAAGCCTTAGGGCGGCGCTGACCCACATTGCCTATGACGCCCTCATCTCTATTACCCTCGCCTGGTGCCACGACCGAGGATGACACTGTCATTGTCAATGCCACGGGGGGCGGTGCTGCCACGGGCGGTGCTGCCACAGGCGGTGGTGCTACTACTGGGGCCCTTCCACCTCGCGAGCAGGAACCCAAGGGCATACCAGCTGTTGGAGTAAGGTCTACCCCTGACTCCCCCGGAATGAGCGCAACGCCAATCTCCCTCAAAGGGAAGCGGACCGGAACCCTCGGTCGCAGCTTAGCCCCCGAAACCTGAGGAGGAGCATCGTGACCAAGAAGCACCCTTCTTTCCTCAAGAATGATTGGGCTGACCCGATGAAGATACCAACCCGTAAACGCGCCCATGCACCGGGGCAGGTATTCAGCTTCAGGGACCATGAAGTGGGAGCCGGTGTTTAGCCTCATGAAATGATGAGCGGCATCGCGAACGGCATCGACCTAAGGGATCGGGGCGACTATGAAAGCCTCGAAAGGAACACCCTGGTCGTATCCAAGTTGTCGGGCGAATCGATGCGGATTGTACCGCATGAAAAGAGCGGCACGTCCTGGCGAAACACCAAGTAGCCTGGTCTAATTGTATACAAGTGCGCGGCCTCCCGAGGCTTCAAAGAAGGTGCGTTGTCTTTCGACTGGTCCCAGAGTTGTTGAACTGGACCTGAGGGAGTAGACAAGACCCGATCATTAAAGACCATCCCGCCAGCGGCAGCGTAAGGAGAAATCAGCACCCGAATAGCCCCGAACTGAGTCGGGTCAGCGGCAGAAGCATCCACTAATCGCATAAGTCGTGGGAAGGGGTAGGCATCGTAAAATGAGGGCCTCTGATGCATGGCAAAAGCCCCCAACACGTGCATTTCGATCCAGGACGTGAAATAATGAAACGAAAAGTTTACCACATCCACGCCAGGAGTAGAGGTATTAGCTGCGATGCCCAACCCATGATAAAGATGCGCCAACGCCGGGATGCCGATAGCCAATCGCGTCCCCTCAGCAATACGATGAGCCGGGTAGATAACCGAGGCTCTCATGAAGCGGCGATGCATGGGGATAACGAACCAACTGAGCCAGACACTGACAAACCCCACGAAGAACGTCTCGTCATCCATACCGGGTGCTGCAATGGACTCAAAAGACATCGGCGACATGATGGGGATATAGTATTGAGGTAGATCCGATTCAGTGGTCGGCAGCTTCTTCGGACCAAACCCAAAGGGGTCTTTAATGTTGGCGAACTTCGGAGCTGTCTTCGACACGACATCTTCGCGAAGGAAGCAGGCAATGAAACTCTTGAAAGTAACACCCTGCTCTTCGGATTCGGTGAACAATCGGTTGAAGATACCTATCGTCTTGATCAAACTGGGACGCTTGTGGCGAACGGCGTTCTCAACAGACAAACCGTCAACCGGTGCAGGCTCAGGCTCGAAAACATACTCGTCAGGAGGCAACAACTCCTCATACAGTGCACCCCTGATTGGCAGTCCCGAGATTTCATAAAATTCTGCCAGAGAAATCGAAACCTCGCGATCTCCTAAAATGAAAGTGTTAGTAGGGAGATTCCATTGATTCAAGAACGCCTTGACCCACCAGGCATGCGGGGACTTATAATGGAAGAGTGACGCGTATATTGCCTGATAAAGCCCGACTTTCTGCAACCGCGCACGATGGGCAGAAAGGATGTAGCGAGCCCAGAGAAGGTAGCCTGTAGGGTGCCGAGGAGTAAGCCCTATCTTATAAATTTGCCCCCACGGGTGGGCCTCACCCTGGCAGATACGCCGCCCCAAGATGTCTATGGCCGGGATCGGATGGTTCGGAATACCGGTCGTCGAAGGCTCGAGCCTCCCCGTTGGAGTCCAATTGGGCATTTCCACAGCAAAAACCGTCCTCGGAGGATCCATCGGTAAGAATGGGAAAGTGGGCTCCGTCGGTACCGCGCAAAGAAAACTCCGGCAACCCTGAATAATCTGACTATACCAAGATCCCCATTGAAGAAGGTTGGTACAGTTCGGGTCATGGGCCCGGATCATCGCCGTCGCTTCCTCATCAGATGGCGACTGAGGAAAAGCATCCTCAGAGCGAGAAAAAGGAAAGCACGGAACAGAAGCCATCGCACCTGAAATCCAATAAAAGGAAACCGTTAAAAGCAAAGTCAGCGATATATATCCATGCATGAACAGGAAGACTAGTTAAAGAAAGCAACAACAGAGTTTTCTGGGACCATTGGCTACAAAACACATGGGCCCCACAGAATCAGAATGACGGCTCATTAATAATGAGACCAAATAGTTACAATAAAACAAATGGAATATCCTCATTTAATAAAGAATGGTAACCCTACACATTCCCCCCAACAGGATCTGCCTCGGGCTCTACAATGGATCCAACAAGATCAAAGGAATTAAATTCCCACAGAAGACATCATTACAAAGCTCCTGTTGCATTAATTGCAGAAGGACAACCTCGGGTCAAGAGCCCCCAAGAAGCCTCCGTGTGAAGAAACTGAGTTCTTCATTGGAATTAAATTCCTTACTAAGAAAAGGGAATTAAATTCCCAGAAACATTTTTGGATGGAATTAAATTCCAGGGAGTTGAAACGCCATCATCATCTCCCCAAAGATCATCTAAACCCTAAGAGATCTACAATTCGAAGGTTAGGTGGTTTCCTGTTCTTATGGAAAAACTTGAAGAAAAATGGGTTCCTTGTTAAAAAAGAGTAAAAACCCTTGTTTTGGATTTAAAATCCAAAGGAATGTGGAAGTTCGCTGTTTGTCCAAGAACATTACCTGAGGAGGAAGAATCCTTTTAAACAGAGTTAAACTCTGAAAATGTTTCAAGGCAGAGAATTAAGCTCTGGAAGAAGAGAATTAAATTCTCAGAAAAAGTTTGCAAGGAAGAGGATGAACAAAGTAGAGGCGTCTCTGAAATGACCCCAGTATTTATAGGAGGTGATGGAAACGTTTCATCTCCCCAAATCCCTAGAGGAATCCAACGGTCACAAAAGGTGACAGCGTTGCACTCACGTACGGACACGTGAGAACAACGCTGTGGGGGCATTTGTTTCCTGATTTAAAATCAGGAAAGCCTAGGGAAAAGGCTTCAGGAAAGGGTCACGTGGTTACACGTGACCAGCAGTCACGTGTTGGCACGTGACATCTAAAAGTATCGGCAAGGAAAATTCAGCTTCCCGACTACATCAACGAAAAGGGCTTCAGAAAGGGTCACGTGCTCCCACGTGACCTGGGTCACGTGTTGGCACGTGACAATTAAAAACGGCTTCAAAGGCAAACCGGTTCCCTGATCAAATCAAGGAAAAGGCTTCAGAAGAGGTCACGTGCTCCCACGTGACCAGGGTCACGTGTTGGCACGTGATAATCAAAAGCAGCAGATCTGTTCTCCGGTTAAACCAAGAAAAAGGCTCCAGACGAGGGTCACGTGCTCACACGTGACCAGGGGTCACGTGGTGGCACGTGACGGTTAAGCAGCAACCAGAAAGCAGAGCGCAAAAAGAAAGAAAAGGGCTCGTTCCAAGAGGGGTCACGTGCCCACACGTGACCAAGGGTCACGTGGCCACACGTGACCGACTTCAAAGCCCATTTGTTAACAGAATTAAATTCTGAGAAAAGACCTCTCAAATCTTCCCAAAAGCAACCGATTGCATTAAAGAATTAAAAGTGATTAAATATCATCTATTTATGGGAAAATCTCGAATTTGGGAAGATTTCCCCGTAAAATCTAACCGAAATAATATAGGAGAATCTCTGGATTTAAAATCCAATGGTGAATAAAATTCACCTAATAATCCAAAGGTCCAAAACGAATGATGGATGCAAATCAAATCTCTCAATGAAAGATTCATCAAAAACTAATTGACTCGGCTGCTTCTCCTATAAATAGGAGCCAAGAGACACACAAAAAAAGATATATGCAGAGGGAAGAAAAGAGAGAGTGCCTTGATACTTTAGAGGAATTTGGATCTTCTGCAAAAGAAAACCCTAGGTAAGAAAGGGAAGGTTTCATTGAAAGAAAAGAGAATTTAATTCTCAACAGAGTTTAACTCTGATATAAAACAGAAGGACATATTTCTTCTCTCTTTGATGGAGGATCTGTAAAGTGCACATCTCCCCTTGAATTGAGAATTTAATTCTCAATGGGTTGAGATCCTGCCATACAGATCCAAAGCATAGAGAGGGAATGGAAGCACGAGAATTTAATTCTCACAGAACTATAGGAATTAAATTCCTTCGAAATAAAATTAGGGTTTGACCCTGTGTTATGGGAATTTAATTCCTTCAGAATGAAAAGAATCAGGGTTTAACCCTAGTTAGGAACTTAGTTCTGTTAAAACAATAAGAATTTAATTCCCTTAATTTTATTCCCCAGAATAATTCTCTAACAGAGAGTGGGGGTTTAATTCCTTAAAGCTTGTATTAGGGTTTAACCCTATTCAGTTCTTCACATATATGAGGAATTTAATTCCTACAAAAAATTCAGAGTTCAACTCTTCAAAAGGAATTAGGAATTTAATTCCTCTGAAATTATTGTTAGGGTTCAACCCTACGAGGGATTTAATTCCTGAAAGGGATTAACAGATCTTCTAAACAACTACAGAAAAGCAGGGTCACGTGTCACCACGTGACCCCCCCCAAAGGATCTACAGAAAGCCCTTTGAGGCAGTGCCTCACGTGACCCACGTGACCCTTGGCAGAGGCTTTAACATACTCCATTCAAACACCCGTCACGTGATGACACGTGATGCTCCAAAAGATGCGATCTTCTCAGCAGAACAAACGAAGGGAGGGCGCCCTCACGTGCTACCACGTGACCCCTCTTGCCTCAGCGTCTAAGGCTAAATTGGAACCCCTGAATTCAGTGTTAAAACGTTGTTTGGCCTTAGTGTTCAACACTAAGCAAAGAACTTTATTTGCAGTGTTCAACATTGATTACCTTAGTGTTCAATACTAATTTGGGACTTCTGTTGCCAGTGTTTAACACTGGTCTGTTTTAGTGTTTAACACTAATTTGAAGGCCTTGTTGCTGGTGTTTGACACCAACTATCTCCTAGTGTTAAACACTGACTTATCAATCTCATTCTCAGTGTTCAACACTGATTGGTCTTTAGTGTTTAACACTAGGCATTGGCCCAATTGGCTAAATGGCCAGAGGCAAAGCCTCTCCTTCAAGGGACCAACAGGAGGGCCGATGTCCCAGACATGATTGGACTTAGCCCAAGCTAGCCATAAGTCCTCAATTCGTAATTAACTGGGCTAATGGGCTCATAACATAATTAATTGGTCTTGATCCCAAATTGGGCCAAAGACTATTTAATCCACTCCGGTTCCAGGGTACATCTCTTCATTCCTTTGATACTTGGCGTTGTAATCCCTCAACGTCTTCAAAGAGATGACGGGTCCCGATGACCACACATTGATATGGACTGTGGGGTCCTTAAACCCATGGACTACGACGTCCTTAACCTTGACCGAGATGTCTTAAAACTAACAATGGACTGTGGGGTCCTTAAACCCATGGACTACGACGTCCTTAACCTTGACCGAGATGTCTTAAAACTAACAATGGACCGTAATGTCCTTAAACTACCCGTGGACCGCAATGTCCTTAAACTAGCGACGGACCACCACGTCCCTAAACTGGAACAATAGAGCCCCAAATGCTCTTTTGTCGGATCTAAACGATCCTGTTTAAGTTGATCTTAGCCTCAAATATGGCTAACGTATCCTTAAACCTTCAAACAGACTTTAGTCCTAAATTGGACTATAAATCCCCAAATCAACTTTGGTTCAAGGGTACATCTCTGAACTCCTCTGACATCTGTCGTTGTAATCCTTCAACGTCGTCAGAGAGGTGACGGGTCCCGACGGCCATACATGCAATGGACCACCATGTCCCTAAACTGGAACAATCGAGCCCCCAAACGCTCTTTTGTCGGATCTAAACGAACCCGTTAAGTTGATCTTAGTCTCAGGTTAGACTAACGTATCCTTAACAAACGTTTGAGTGGATCTTAGCCTTAAATATGGCTAACGTATCCCCAAACCAAACCCCCAAACCCAAATCTAAGATAATACGGATTTGGACTAGTCCATGCCCTACGGGCGACGACATAACTCGGTCTTCGTAAACAATCCACGGGCAACAAAACACAAAATAAACACCCACGACACGAAGTGACCATCTGGAGAAGGAGAAAGTTGTTACCGCGACGCGGTAGCGTAATTAACTGCAGGGGCTTGCGCCTGCAGGGAAGAGCGTCCCCACAATCAAAAACCCCTCAAGCGAGGGGGAATCTGATGAAGTCTGCTACATCGGACGCATCCGTTCAGACCTTCGATACATGGTGCCATAAATTAACTTGGCATCTTCAGAGAGGTGGACGGATAGCACTGTTGCGCCACGGCAGCGCCCCGGCCGTCTTACTCGAGGCCAAATTGCGGAATCAAAAAATTTTTCCTTACTCGGAAACCGGCGCTACCGCGGACAAAGAAAACCCGGATCGTTAACCATTAACCTACGCTAGCTAACAAGAGATGGGAAGAGAAGTATACCAAGAGATCCGGTCCTCCGGTCTTCTCATCATCGCCCCGATCTCCCGCGGAAAGTGTAGTCTCCATATCGTGGCCTCCTCGCCGGAAAGGGCACCACATCGCCTTCGTCTTTTACGGGCTCCCGCCTCAATACCGAGGCAACTCGAGCATGAAGCCGGCAACTCGACATGCTCAAGATTTGCTGTAGGAAGTAGTGTAGAAACTTTGTCTCTTGGAGTTTATGTAGTTGCCATTGATGGATGGAGGAAGAGGTAAAGAAAATTGGTGCTTTCAATTTTCTAGCAAGAAGAAGATGAAATGAACTCTATCATTCTTTTTCTTTCTCTCTTTCTTTTTCTTCTACTCTCTTTTTTTTCATAACCATGAAAGACTTTCTCTTCTAGTGAGAATGAGAATGGTGGAGGAAGGATAATATGATAGCAAGAGGGAGGTGACCACAACCTAGACAAAGAAACATGCAAGCATGCTTCATCTCACATCAAACCCATACCCTTTTCAAATCACAATTAAACAAAGTCAAGGTGCAAGAAAAGAAAGCTATCATAATAGATCTTTATGCAAGAGAACCCTCCACAAAGAGTTATTTGCAAAACTGCAAATAACCCCCTCCATCGGAAAAGTCCGGCCGGGAAAGAACAAAGGAAAACCGGCCGGAACGGAATGCAAACTGGCAACTCCAGAAAACTGGTCCCGTAATAAATTACAGGAAAACCCCGACACTGTGCATACACACCCGCATCTGTATTCCGACCGGATACAAATGCAATGAGACAAAATCTACACTGTACTAGACTAGGACCGGCTTAAGCCAAAGCCGGCTAGTAAAATCCGTTCGATCCTGATCCGTGCAATACCGCACGTATCAGATCAAACCCTGCCATATAACTATACGGCCACTAGTACAAAACTGTCCTATCCTGATCCGTGCAATACCGCACGTATCTGATCGGACCCTGCCATATCTCCATACGGCCTCTACAGCGTTTCGCCCGAAAGCTTGAGTAACTGTAAGTGTGGTGGACTCTAAAGACTCGTCAATACTATGGCTGTGGATTTAACCACTAGCACGTCAGAGGTATCAGCCAATACGTGACGGGCCACCAGCTATTGACTAAAAGGGACGTCGATGAGCGAACTCATCCTGACACCCTACTGAGCCTGTCAGTGACAATATCCGTACAGTCCGGTCCGTTCGTCTATGAGTATCGCATGGCGGGCCTAGGGGGTTGGTAAAAGTCAGAACCCCAAAAGCGGTACAAGTCGTGTCGGAGCGTAGCCCAGAACGCCCTGAGATACTACTGGAATACCTACCAGTAAATCTCCTGCCTCGGCCGAGGGCTTTGCGTAATGGCTCTCCTAGACACAGCGCGACCTCACCCCCAATACCGGGAGAGACGAACCCCTGCAGATCCGCTCACTGCCTCCATGTGGCTCGGGACTGCACCCAACTAAAACCTGTTTGCACGACTCCTTTGAGCCGTGGTAGGGTAGTAATCAAAGTACAGTGGGAACTCACACGAGACAAATGACGATCTCAGGTCGATGAACTAACCTGTACACATGTCACCAGGGAACTGCTATCTGACATCTGGTACAAGACCAACTAGCAGGTTCCCGGCGAGTCCTGTCCGGTGTACTCATAACCCAATGAGCACCTGTATACATCTTAGGTGAACCAACTGACACCAGTGGCTTGTGAGACCGGCCACCGCCCCTCGTCGGGGTCTCGACTGTATACACTAGTCTACTAATGGAGTATCGATGCCCAGTCTCGAAACTCCCACGACTAGGGACCTTTTAAGGATGTGCTTATGGACCCCAGCTCCCACGTATATGATCGCCATCATACTGCTGGTCGTCAAGCAAGAATCCTAGGGCCTCTATCAACGTGCAATAGCGACATGTCAGGTCACCTAAAGCAGTACACGATGATAAAGATAAACCAGATAGCATACTATCATCTCGAGTAAGACTGTCCTACCGGGATAGGTCCTCCCTCAATCATTGCAATCACGTGCCTGTGATCCAATAATTGACTCTGAGGGCACTAACTCCAACAATCTCCCACTTGCACTCAAGGCTAATTATTGCGATGTCGCATACTCACAGCCCGTGTGATACCGAACACCCAAATCCTCTACTAGTCAGTCTCACAAAACTCGTTTGCGAAACTATTGCGTTCGAGGAATAGCCTCAGTGAGTGGATCCGCTGTGATGTTACTTTCTATGTCTCTCTATATCTCAAGTTCGCGGAGAAAGCCATCTCCCGAAATGAGCAATACCTGTCTTAGAATATGTCTGGATGTCTGATGGGACCTAGCTCATAAATGAACTCCAAATCCAAACTTCTTAGACTGTATCATCAACTGAAACTAATCAGTATCCTGCGCCATGCCGCCCTCAGTATTGCCTTGGACCACCTGTCCAAAATACTGCCCCTCGTCAGAGGGAGAACTATAACTCTGACAACCTCCTTGTCGTCCATGTCACCTTGGAAGCCTGGAGTGATAACCGTCTCCTAAAGGAGGCAGCCGTTATCATATCCCTAGAACATTCACTTATGTTCTAAAACTGCTTCCGACTGTTCCTCTAGGATTGGATCAATATCAACTTATTGCATCTAGTGCAAGAACAACATCTGGTGTGGTACTTGACATCTCATGATTGACTCAATTGCCTAAGCAAGTGATCTGCCAATCATGAGTATCCCTCTCCATATTAGTCTATAAGACACCTTTAGAGAGGGTGAATCCATCAACTGCAGGTGTACTACCGTGTCAGGAGTCGTCCATTCTAAATACTCATAGAATGCTGTCAAGATACCCAGATTGGGAAACCACCCAAATCTAGATCTAAAACCATAGATCTAGTAACCAGTATGTCTGATATAATATCCAAGTCCCATGTGGAGAAAACACTGTGTGACGACCAAAGTATAACCGATCGTAGTATAGGAATATCACTTCCTACTACCTTCTCAACAGATCCATCCCCTATTCTGATGACGTCAAACCCATGACTGTCACATCAGAAACAGATGATCTAACTCCGCTATATCTGCTTTAGTCTATAAATAGATATAAGCATGAAGTCCACCAATGCTTCCGCTGCTCCCACTGACTACGACAACCCTCTGCCAGAGTCATATAGACGTGCACTTCTAAAGCTAGTTTAGAACGACGCTATACTCATCCTCCTGCCGGGTCTCGCAGCCTGGAACAACAACAATGGCAAGTGTGGGTAAACAAGAACTTCCCTGTCACCGTCCTTGAGGCTACCGGAGTACCTCTCGGGTGCCTGAAGTTACCCACCTTATCTGCGGAGTGGCCAATGGAATGTCAAATCAGATTGAATCTTTAGGTTCCTTATTAAATCTTCAGTAATCGTTTGCGGTTCTGGAATCACTTCCAGTTCTACCATACTCCCACTGCTGTTTTTGAAAAAATCCATTTTTAATAAAACTGTGGCGAGTCTAGAACAATATTTCTATTGATCTGCCAGATGGTAGAAAGTCAACCCTCGTCATAGCCTGGGTCAACCCACAAACAGCCATTACAGAAACGTGCCTTGAGTTGTCCAGTGTCTGGTTTTAATCATAAGCTGGACAACTCCCCGTACCTTAACATCGTTAAGATATGAACTGTTCTATATCCAATATAGAACCAGAGGCACTGATTTAATTGAACCAGATTCAAATCATGCAGCTGTCTCCAGTGCATGTAAACTAAATGGAAGGAGGCCGATCAGCGTTACTCAACTTAGGAACGTTTCCAATTATGAGTAACCTGAAAGAGAAGCAATCTGTCTTCATCATTACTATCAACTGAATACCATACACAAGTATCTACATCTTCGATCACTTTGAAGAATCCCGATACTTGCTACACCTGGTTCTCTACTCTATTCAAATACCTATAACTCCTCAAAACTTAGACCCTGTGTTTCTACGAAACACATGTCTAAGAACTTGAGAAGTTAAAAGTAAACAGAATATAGTATGAGGACCAACCCCTCTGTCCTAATGGACACTGGACAACATACAATACTCTGTATAAGTCCGCTGAGTCTAACAACTCTTTCACTGTGCGTCGCAGGTTGAAAACTGTACTTATGGTTAAGAAGAATTACACCGCTGTTTAATGCTCCTTACCTAACCATCCACTGATATAGGTAAATGTCATCGACATAATATCAAAAGGTATATCTCACTCTATGAAAATAGACGTACAGATATATCGATTTGAAATTGGTGCACAACAGCGGATATTCAAAACCAAATATTTGCCGACCGGCAAACAACCCAGGTGACTTCCTCAAATATCACCGATTACAACGAATCCCGATATAATGAGGATGATCACCCAATTCCCAATAACTTACTCCCACTCATCATCTGTAAAACCATACAGATGTGAGAATTATTCCTGGCAAATACATACCCTGGAGTAAGTGTCTAATCGGGAAATCAGTTTTCTTTTAACAGTACACAGTTGAAACTGAAACATTGTAATGTTTCGATGGGGTATCCTGGTATTCCTAGTAATGCCTCTACCATTATCCAGATTCACAACTATAACCGTATAATTCTTTGCCACCTCTCCAAATCCCTTTATTTGTCTTTAGTCATTACCTTCTGTACACCCCTTTAAGCCAAATGGTTTTCTTCCTTCCCTACCGTTCGGCACCAGCCTATGGTTTGGAAGAAGACTATCCAAAAAGCATAAAGGGTGTACTGTCCTAATCCTAGGAACACTCGCAATGCGAGAGAAGGTGAAGATAAAAGACACCTGAATGTACTTTATTCCTATTTCTCCTGAACCAGAATCCATCCCCGAACTGGAACAAGTTCCTTTCGAGTTCGTATATAACCATACGATGGAGTATCCAATAAAATGGGATCTTCATAGTGATACGGAGTGTCCTGGAGAAATACATAGGTGATTTAGGGTTGGCGAAGAAATACTTGGTTTGGTCGTGAATATCAGTCGCAATTTACTTTGCCCTCTTACTAATCCCTTGCTTTGTCTAAACTTAATACCTTCTGTACACCATCGTTATGCTAATTGGTTTCCTTCATTCCCTACCGGTCGGCACCAGCCTAAGGTTTGGAAGAAGACTATCCAATTTGCGTAATAGGTGTACTACTCCTAAACCAAGGAATACTCGCAACCTGAGAGAAGGTGAAAAGAAAAGACAACTGAATAATCCTATCCGTTTTCTCCAGAACCAGAAACCATCCTCGAAGTCCTTCGAGTTCGTATATAACCATACGATGGTTTTGTCCAATGGAAGTGGACGTTCGTAGTAATACGGGGTGTCCTGGAGAAAAGGGTAAAAGTAGGAGTGGCAATGAGGTCTGCAACTCTGACAATCCAAAAGCCAGTGTTAAGAAGGTTCGGTCAACTTGGTCACTGAGTCATAGTCCAGGGTCGGGTCAATGGTCGCTGCCAGAGAGAGAGAAAAGAAACACTCAGCGTGCACTCTAACCTAGATCAGAATGGTTATCACTTTGTCTAATCTGGAAACCTCCCACTGTACCTCAAATTCTCCTCCAAACCTGAAAGAAGAATTAGTCGGGGATCACCCGAGGAGTAAACCAACTCATCAGTGGAAATCGGGATCCAACTCTCATCGCATGATAACGTGACGGAATCCACTCACGCCACCACACTCCAGAAGGTATGCGCATGCCTGGCAAGTTTCAGTTCTTTTGAAACTCCCGATGTGATTTTTACCCCTAGGACCCAAGTGACCTTGACTGAGCCAACATATCAAAGGATCCTAGTCAAGTTCAACCCGTCATTATCTTGATTGCATTAGACCCACCCGCACGAGTCCTTGACTGAGCCAAAATGACCGTACGACTGTCCTAACCAATCACATATCCATGCAACAGAAAAGCACTACATAGCTACCGAACACTACGCCTCGGCTGAGCACGACATACGCAGCACGAATACTAAGTAATACTAATCTGAAATGACGGAGGGCTACGACTGGTTTTTGGCGAAAAACCTTTAACGTAATGAACTTGATATCGTTGAAGGAACTGCATAACTTTTTAGAAAATATAGTGACGAAAACCTTTACTAAAGAGGTCACTCCCGGTGAAGGGATCTCGGCTCTTTCCCCGTAGAATGAGGTGCAGGATATTCCAACTGAATACCACGATGCAAAGCAAAAGTAATCGGCTATAGTGAAGTTAATGCCCTGACGCAAAATTCTGTCCAAGGGGTCACTCCCGGTGAAGGGATCTCGGCCCTTGCCTCGTCGACTGAGGAGCAGGATATTCCAAATGAATACCACGATGCAAAACAAAAGTGAATGTCCTTGCAATAACAGCTTTTTGAAAAATGTTCCAACAACATCAGATTAGGTTTGTTTAACTTGCATTGATCCGAATCAATGCAGTCCCATCAAATGATCACACCACAAAGAACGAAAATATACTGACGTACGTATATGCCATCCGCATTCGCCACTGGGTCCCGTCATCACCCGTTAGGTTAGCTAACTAACGGCAGAGCGGGGACTGGACTAGCGCGGATGTAAAACATATACAACATCTACTAATATATATACCAATATATAGTATTTCGCTCAAGGCGTGATAAAATGCAACATCACAGAAATATACAGCATCACAGAACAATACAGATATCTGGAAACCCCGGGTTTCACAGAGCCGCTGCTGAAACCCGACGTTCCCCTGGTCGTGTGGATAGCCTGTGCAATGAAATCCTAGACCCCTACGGGCGCGGCAAGTCACCCGCCAAAACCTGAAGCGAGGCAGCCCCCTCCAGCACCGTGAATGGACCACCCAGCACTTCACGGAATCCGGTAACTTGGGCACCCCTCCTGGGTCAACCTGTACCCCCTACGAGTGCGGCGAATAGCCCGCCAATCCTGGACTGAAGCCCCCTCCGTCCCAATGCCATGAGATGCGGGCTTGCTGCCCTCCAGAACCCCGCTATCCGCGCACCCCACCGCGGGGCAATCCTAGTACAGAAAGTAAAATATACATACACCGGGTACATCGACCGCAACCAGGTCGTGCCCCAAAAGAATAATACAAACTGGCAGTGACGGCAGTCCACATGTCGGACGCTCGCCCCGCAATATCAAATGTACATAATACCACAAAACAGTACTAGCATTGCATCCAGGCTATCCCCCACGACCGATCCGCAACATCACAGCATAAACATAGAACATCAACGTGAAAGTCACGTTCGCAAATCCGTCTAACCGGGCTATAGCAGTTAGACCGGATTTACCGATCGAGTGACATTCACGGTCGCAGATATAATGTAAATACTGTGAAATAATGTGTTTAAAATATCCGATCGAACAAATTATACCAAATGGGCCCCAAGCAACACTGTAGCACTTACAGAAAATCTGGGCCCAAATATTATATTCCAAAAACCCTATTTTAATGTAAAAACCTCACTGGAAAATTCTGGTCCAGAGACCAAACTAAACCGCCGCGGAAGAGCGGCGCCAAGGAGGGTTGCGCCGCGCTTCCGCGGCGGATCTACAGTAACTCGTGACCAAAATTTCCCAGATGTCTTATAATGCCATGTACATCATTCTGCAATCACCTGAAAAATTTTTGGACTTCAAAAAATTTCGACAGAAACTGATGTGCAACAAAAATACGGTTTTTGGAAATTTCGGTCGATCGGAAACGCAAACACATCAAACGAAGCTAGGTAAGGTTAATGGCGTGGCTCTGATACCATGTTGCGCCACGGCAGCGCCCCGGCCGTCTTACTCGAGGCCAAATTGCGGAATCAAAAAATTTTTCCTTACTCGGAAACCGGCGCTACCGCGGACAAAGAAAACCCGGATCGTTAACCATTAACCTACGCTAGCTAACAAGAGATGGGAAGAGAAGTATACCAAGAGATCCGGTCCTCCGGTCTTCTCATCATCGCCCCGATCTCCCGCGGAAAGTGTAGTCTCCATATCGTGGCCTCCTCGCCGGAAAGGGCACCACATCGCCTTCGTCTTTTACGGGCTCCCGCCTCAATACCGAGGCAACTCGAGCATGAAGCCGGCAACTCGACATGCTCAAGATTTGCTGTAGGAAGTAGTGTAGAAACTTTGTCTCTTGGAGTTTATGTAGTTGCCATTGATGGATGGAGGAAGAGGTAAAGAAAATTGGTGCTTTCAATTTTCTAGCAAGAAGAAGATGAAATGAACTCTATCATTCTTTTTCTTTCTCTCTTTCTTTTTCTTCTACTCTCTTTTTTTTCATAACCATGAAAGACTTTCTCTTCTAGTGAGAATGAGAATGGTGGAGGAAGGATAATATGATAGCAAGAGGGAGGTGACCACAACCTAGACAAAGAAACATGCAAGCATGCTTCATCTCACATCAAACCCATACCCTTTTCAAATCACAATTAAACAAAGTCAAGGTGCAAGAAAAGAAAGCTATCATAATAGATCTTTATGCAAGAAAACCCTCCACAAAGAGTTATTTGCAAAACTGCAAATAACCCCCTCCATCGGAAAAGTCCGGCCGGGAAAGAACAAAGGAAAACCGGCCGGAACGGAATGCAAACTGGCAACTCCAGAAAACTGGTCCCGTAATAAATTACAGGAAAACCCCGACACTGTGCATACACACCCGCATCTGTATTCCGACCGGATACAAATGCAATGAGACAAAATCTACACTGTACTAGACTAGGACCGGCTTAAGCCAAAGCCGGCTAGTAAAATCCGTTCGATCCTGATCCGTGCAATACCGCACGTATCAGATCAAACCCTGCCATATAACTATACGGCCACTAGTACAAAACTGTCCGATCCTGATCCGTGCAATACCGCACGTATCTGATCGGACCCTGCCATATCTCCATACGGCCTCTACAGCGTTTCGCCCGAAAGCTTGAGTAACTGTAAGTGTGGTGGACTCTAAAGACTCGTCAATACTATGGCTGTGGATTTAACCACTAGCACGTCAGAGGTATCAGCCAATACGTGACGGGCCACCAGCTATTGACTAAAAGGGACGTCGATGAGCGAACTCATCCTGACACCCTACTGAGCCTGTCAGTGACAATATCCGTACAGTCCGGTCCGTTCGTCTATGAGTATCGCATGGCGGGCCTAGGGGGTTGGTAAAAGTCAGACCCCCAAAAGCGGTACAAGTCGTGTCGGAGCGTAGCCCAGAACGCCCTGAGATACTACTGGAATACCTACCAGTAAATCTCCTGCCTCGGCCGAGGGCTTTGCGTAATGGCTCTCCTAGACACAGCGCGACCTCACCCTCAATACCGGGAGAGACGAACCCCTGCAGATCCGCTCACTGCCTCCATGTGGCTCGGGACTGCACCCAACTAAAACCTGTTTGCACGACTCCTTTGAGCCGTGGTAGGGTAGTAATCAAAGTACAGTGGGAACTCACACGAGACAAATGACGATCTCAGGTCGATGAACTAACCTGTACACATGTCACCAGGGAACTGCTATCTGACATCTGGTACAAGACCAACTAGCAGGTTCCCGGCGAGTCCTGTCCGGTGTACTCATAACCCAATGAGCACCTATATACATCTTAGGTGAACCAACTGACACCAGTGGCTTGTGAGACCGGCCACCGCCCCTCGTCGGGGTCTCGACTGTATACACTAGTCTACTAATGGAGTATCGATGCCCAGTCTCGAAACTCCCACGACTAGGGACCTTTTAAGGATGTGCTTATGGACCCCAGCTCCCACGTATATGATCGCCATCATACTGCTGGTCGTCAAGCAAGAATCCTAGGGCCTCTATCAACGTGCAATAGCGACATGTCAGGTCACCTAAAGCAGTACACGATGATAAAGATAAACCAGATAGCATACTATCATCTCGAGTAAGACTGTCCTACCGGGATAGGTCCTCCCTCAATCATTGCAATCACGTGCCTGTGATCCAATAATTGACTCTGAGGGCACTAACTCCAACAAGCACCAATTAGCATCTGCCCCGAATCTCAGGCGAGACATCCCGCGTCTCGGCCGTCGTTCGGAGGGGAACAATATTATTTGAGGATATTACTTGATATGATTTAGGATGCGTCATGCATGCGATTTTTGCTCTGTGATATTTTCTACTCACGAGTTGGCAACTCACCCCCGTTGTGCCACACTTCTTTGCAGGTTTTGCCGTACAGGTTTCGTTGTGGCTTTGCTGGCACACTGTTCCTTTCGGGTGATTGTTTTGGCAGGTGGGTTCACTTGCATCGTGACTACCATTGTATATTTGTTATTTCAGTTGTATCTAGTAAAACTCCATCAACCAGACTTGTATATTTGATAGAGATAGATGACCAGTGTATATTCTTTCGACCTTAGAGTCGCGCGCTGTATTATTATGGTTTTCCTATGGTTTTCTTGATAATGTTGGATTTTTATCTTGAGTTTAATCCTCGCCTTTCGGCGTTGTATATTATATTGCATTGTGTGGTTTTGTCCGCCAGTTGGCAAAGAGCTAGCTCCCGCTTGGGGATGCCTTTATTCATTATACATGCTTTATCAGGTTTTGTACCTGTTTGGGGTCTGAATTTACAAGGGAAACTCTGCCGAAATTTTCAAAAAAGACTTGACATTTTAAAATGCATACTTCGGCTTTTGTTGTTAAACTTCTTGCTTTAAAATTGGTTTTTTTTTCACTCAACTGCTTTACTTGGTTTTGATTTCTGGATTTTGGCTTACTTAGATTACGTACACCTTGAGACATTTCGTAATTTAAGTGCCAGTCACGCTCGGTACTTTTCGGGTCGTGACAAAGTTGGTATCAGAGCCAGGTTTTACCTCCTGAGTGTAGGATGACCCATGGTTGATGGAGTAGGCGACTTTAGTAGAGTGACGTACCGTGTGTATGTTCCGCGGCATACTTACGATACACTACTCCGCTTAAGAAACCTTAGGATGTACATTTCCTTACACAGTATTATATTCATTCCTATGATCTATCCTCATTGGTACCAGTTTATGGTTTTGTTACCACGGTTGTACGGACGTGGAGAGCTACGGCTAGAGTTGCGGTCAGCACGAGCTCGTCACGGACGAGGACTGACCTGGGCATGATTTCAGGGACATACGATTGCATAGAGGCGTCGTTTTATTGTGTTTTCGCGCCATAAGCGTTTGATGGGTCGCTTTTGCGAGATTACTCAGACGTGCAGATCAGCACCAGAGGATTGGGCCACTACTAGAGGCCAACCAGATTACAGATTATTTTGATGATTGAGGCACTGTTCAGCGTGCGGACGAATAAGCCAGCGACTTCGGCAAATGAAAAGATTTCGCCCCAGATGTTTGAAGTTAATGCCGCACGAGTTATACTTTGAGATATGATAGAAGATCGCTAGACACTAAAGATGAAGGACTAGGACATGTGATTCATTGCCTACCCCGATGCGAGGTCATCAGATTGATTGATTCCAGTTAGAGACAACTTCACGCTAATACGTTGAGAGTCGATATAGACGATCAAATGTCAGGAACCCATTTTCCAAGTTTAAAATATTCGGAAAACAATGCAAGTAATTCTACGGACCCTCTAGAAGAATGAAACCCTAACTCGACATAATGACCATGGAACGCCGGTGAACCTCAGGGTTTGCGGCAGTTCAACGGTGACATTAGTGAGGCTTGGGTTTGTCCTTCTATGGTTGGTCCATAGGTGCTGTGGCATATATTCGATACTATTAAACTGTACTCAAGATGTTGAGCTCTTGGGAGATCATGGAACCTTGACAAATCGATCAAAAAATTCGACATAATTCGGATATCATATGATGGGATGCATTGCTTGGAAGAATCCAGATACGAGTATAGCCGTTGGAGCGCAGTCCATGCAGCCACGAGAAGACGAGTCCGAAGCAGTCGACATTAGAGAAAAGTGGAGTAAGAGGTTCGTACGAGATCGTGACCAGATGGCGTTCCACTCCGTTGACATCAGAGAGCTGATATGCATACAGAGGCGTTGAGATACGACCAGTTTCCGAGGAGGAGTTGTGCTGAGAACGCAGATGTCCAGAAGAAGAGAAAGGATTATGCTAGAGTACTAACCTCCATACAGTTCGGCATAGGCGAGATCGGAAGAAACCCTGAGCAGGTTCTTCCTAGGACACTGCTGCAATGAGATTTGCACCGAGGATCAGATGTGTGACGTATATTCAGAGGACCAGAGACCGACGCCAGAGACGTGCCGCTTGATGAGTGGTCGTGCTAATTGGCCGTGAAAGGACCAGAGGAGTACTAGGGCAGATCGTTTCCGTTAGTACACCGGACCGGGCCGACGAGCCGAGGGATTGCGAGATCGGTAATCCATAGAGAAATGAGGACCCAGAGACAGAAGACGCCAGACCGTAAGCAGGAGGCAGCGGATGTTCTTGCTCTTCCAGTTTTGGACGTACCGACACTTTTCGACATTGTAGGAGGTGTACCTCAATATCAATTGTTGCGATTTGCGTTTGTGATCTGAGTATCACGCTTATATCGCTTGGATTTGAGTTTTGATGATTGGGCTTCATGGTATTGTTTTCATGCACCATGGCTGTACCTACTGGGTATTTACGTTTTTGTGCATAGTTATTGCACTTGAGATATGTTTTTATACACCGTTGTGTTGATTTATGATTGTGCGTATCTATTGCACTTGATGTTGATTTTGTGCCTTGGCTGCACATGTTTATGATTTCATGGATTGCATACAGCTGATTTGATTTTTATGCGGGTGGTATGCACTCGATTTGGTTTTGCACTCGGTATAGCTTGCATGTGCTTGCAGTGCATTAGTACGTATTTCGTGCATGCAGTTGCACGCGTTTTTAGATTTTATACACCTTGGTACACTCGGTGTTTTTTTATACGCATTTGAGTTATTGATGCATTTTCGTGCACTGGATGCACTGTATTTGATATTTCGTGCACTGAATACACTGGATTTGGTATTTTATGCACTGGATGCACTGTATTTAATATTTCGTGCACTGGATGCACTGTATTTGTATTTTGTGCACTGGATGCACTATATTTGATATTTCGTACACTAGATGCACCGGATTCGTATTTCGAGGTTTTGTTGCACCAGCTAAGTATCTTGTGCATTGGTTGCACCGGACATATACTCCGTACCCTGGTTGCACCCGATCTATGTCTTGAGCATTTGTGTTACCAGATTTGTATTTTGTGCGCGTCTGCACTTGATGTTCGTTTTCATGCATGTTACTGCACTAGATACTTTTCACGGACCGACGCGCTTGGGTTGAATTTTTGCGCATATTAGGCGCTTAATATTGGATTTTGTGCGCATCGGATGCACTTGATTTAGATTTTATTCGTGCATGTTGGATGCACTTGATTTAGATTTTATTCATGCATGTTCAATGCCCTTGATTTAGCCTTCATTCGTGCATGACAGATGTACTTGATTTGGATTTTCGCACATATTGAGCGCATGCTATGATATTTGGTTTTGTGCACACCGGATGCACTCGATTGGGATTTTCATTTATGCATGTTAGTTGTACTGGATTAAGATTTTGTGCACCACAGTTGCACTCGACTTCGATTTGATGTCATTCGAGATGTTGATTTTGATTTCATGCCTATGGTATATATGAGATTTGACTTGTGCTTTCGGTATAGTTTCCATGCACTTTTAGTAATTTGATTCGATTTTGTGCATGCTGATGCACATGGTTGTGAGATTTTATACCGTGGTATACCTGATTGGATTGAGGTTTATTATATACCATCAATTTCGATTATGATATTTGATATTGTTTCCGTGCACTTTGTGCACTTGATTGGGATTCTTGCGCATATTTGGCGCGCTTGATGCGATTTTGGTGCATACCTGATGCACTAAATCGGGATTCTTCGTGCATATCAGATGCACTTGTTATTGTTATCAGGCACACTCGTTGCCCTTGACAGGTGTTTTCATGCACACCCGTTGCACTTAACTTTGGTTTTTGTGCACATGTATGGCGCATTCATTGATTTCGGTTTCCGTGCGCACCAGACGCACGTGGCATTCTTGTACCTATTTTGGATTTGATTTTCCTGTGAGATGATGTTTATGATATTTACTATTTGGTATAGTAGCTGGGAAGGACTAGTCAAAGGACAGTACCTGAGTATATTTTTGCATTCATCGATAATTATTGAAGGGATTTCCAAGAGACAGCTATAGTCTCCGTATTCACCTACGTGCCTGAGATGACACGAAACATTTTATAAAGGAAGCCCTTCTAAATCATTTCAAAAACGGCGAGACGTATATATTAAACAAAGGATAAGTATATATAGTTATTTTCTTACAATAAACGTCCACCACTGTGCCGCGATATGCGTATCGCACAGCAACATGAAAAGTTTGGCATGCATTTCCTTTTGATGTTTACATGTATAGTTTTGATATTTACATGTATGGTTTTGATGTTTATCATGATTGGTTTCGTTTTGGGCTTTGACATTGATGTCTTCGCCATGACTCCGATGATTGCGGGATGCGTGATGGAGTTTTGATTTGGAGTTATCTGCTCATTGTTCATGTGCATGCATTGCGCTATAATGCGTTTTATGGATTTATGATTTCGAAACCCCGACGACTTGGACTTTTTACTGAAATATTTTAGTATTTGAGGGGTTTAAATTTAAATTCGGGGACCGAATTTCTTTAAGGGGGGAAGATTGTAACATTTCAGAAAAATAAAATATTATTTTTGGGAATTTTTATAATTAAATAATATTATATTGAATATTTTAATAAGGCAGTATAATTAAATACCGATAAATTTAGGAAAATTTTTGGAAAATTATAGAAATTACTAAAAAGAGGGCGTTTTGTTGGATTTAAGCAAATTATGAAATTTTATGATTTATTATACACTATTTTAATTCTAATCGCGGTTAAATATCGCTAATCGCGCATTAAGCTTGTTTTGTGCTAAATATGCACCATATCATTCTTACACTTGTGTTACATTTTCTTACATGGCTTTCTCTTCATTTTTCATTCATGGTTTGGGTTTTATGAGAGAAGATAAAAGAAAGGGAAAAGAAAATGAAAAATGAAAACATAAAATAAAAAGTGCATAGTGAGAGGTATGGGCATGAGAGAGAAGGAAAGAGGTTCATTTGACTTAGACCATTCTCTTCATCCCTTCATCTTTTCTCCTCCATCTTCAGCCCCTGGCAGCACCTCTCCCTCCACCACCTCTTACATCTCACTCACCCTCAAAACAACATCAAAACGCATTCTTCCCTTCACAAAAAACTTACACAAGCTCACAAGCTACACTATGGACCAAGAAAGTTTGCATTTTGGTGCTCTAGGGGATCATGAGTGCCAAATGAGCTAATTCTTTCACATTAAGTATATTATTCCATTTGCTTTAGTCTCTTTTCAAGTTTAAAATCGATTTCGTGTAGTTTGTGAACTTTGAAAATTCCTAGAAGAGGGTTAAGGGATCCTTGAGTTGTGGTTGTGAAATTGAGGCTAGTAGTGACCTTAAACCCCCCTATGATGTTAGAAACCCAGACCAATTTGAAACAAACACCTGAAACACAAAAACAGTAACTTGTTATGTCAGTTTGTGAACTATTAGGGTGTGCAGGGGAATCTGGGATGACCTGGAACTTTTACGAGATAAGCAAACAACTTCAGAGGTCTATATTGGATACTAGGAAGACACCCTACCAATACGAGACCCCAACCCCCCTAAAAAACCGAGGAGGCCAGATTTTCATGGGGATTGGTCGGCCACTTGGTGGGTGAGGGTGCCCAGTTTGCCCCCATAACTCATATGCACCCTATACATCACCCCAGTATTGTTTGTGCACCTTGTTTTGGCTAGAGGCAAAATTTGGAGCATGTTTTCATAGTTGCTACCTTATGTTTTGCAATGTTTTCGAATCTAAGTTTTGGTATTTGGTTTTGTATTCGATCACTTGACGTTTGTACGTCGAAATCAAGTGTTATTTGGTTGGTTTGCGAGAGCAAACCATAGGTTTTGACCTCTGTGAGTTTCGTGTGTCGTTTCATTTTTTATTTGGATTTTAATGCGATACGATACGTTGTCACATGTAGGTACCCCCACGAGGACTTCGAGACGATAAGCAAGCGCATGGCGACGTCGGCAACGGCAAGCGAAGAGCAAGGTGAGTAGATATATATCTACGGGAGAAGTCGAGTGGATGGCGTATAGCACCCCCGCATTTTCGTAAATTATGATGTGATGTGATATAGTTATACATATTTGTGTTATGGCGAGATATGAACCTTAGCAAGAAAAGCTTTAGGAGATCATGGGTTAGTATTAGCGAGATTTGAGGAAAGTGGTTTAGTTAGCTTCTTAGTCGCGAACCCTAGAGTAAGGTTGACACACATATACACATGCATACACGGGATATGGATTTTGGTGTATACGTCATATGTATGTATATGTGTGTGTGTGTGTGTGTGTGTGTGTGTGTGTGTATAGGTGGATGTGTTGGTGCTTATATAGAGAGAGAGACACACACACACACACACATACACGAATGTTGAAGATAGTATATGGTACTTGGAGATGAGTCGATGTGATTGGGCAGGATACTGTGAAATCAGTGATGTGATTTGGTTCGTACTATGAGATACGACAAGAGATTATAGAGGATCTTTAGGCGATGTGTTTCAGACACACGCACATATATTTGTTGATGGTTTCAGTTTGTACTAGACTTAGATCTGTACCCCAGTTCATGACATATGATGATAAGGATACCAAATGGGTAATGAGATAAATATGATATTTGACCCGTACCCAGATTTGGGGATGCCGTATGATAGATTTACCGTACGAGATATAGTTATGATGTTAGATCCGCACTCTTGACTCGAGAATGTCATATATATATATATATATATATATTGTATCGTACGTGATACTATTGAGGTGAGATCACCGACTACTAGGTATATATACATATAGATCGACTCAGAACTAGGTGGATTTCCTTACCCTTTTGACTGGGCTCGAGTCATACTTGTTTTCAAATGCAGTGAATCGTGAGTACTTTAAAATATCACACTGTATGACTCGTATATTGGGTAGGTTTATTCTTCAGTGTTGTTGTTACTATATCACTTTCTGTATATTCATGATGATTCATCGCATTGCATGCTTATACATATGTTATTTGTAATTATTATGAAACCCTGCTGTCAGGACACCAGCACCATTACCGATGATACGTATGTTCCAAGTACACCTGCTTGCCGGCTCACACACATCATCATCGGTAATTGCCATGTCACGTACACTTTAGAGAATATTATTTCATTGACATAGCTTACTAGCTGATAGTTGCAATATGTTATCACTGTCATATGCTAGTTTAACTATTGCACTCATTGCATGATATCAGAGGCATTCATATATTCATTGGTCATGCAGTATTATGGAGATTTATGCCGATATTCATCATTTACTTACTCTTAATTCTTGGATTTCGGACTTCCATGAGATTTCTAGATTTGGGGGAAAACCGCAAGAATATATATATAAACTTCTCTCTCTCTCTCTCTCTCTCTCTCTCTTTTTAAAATGCAAGTTGCGGTTTTCTCGTGATGTATGAGTCATCCACCATGAGTTTTCATGATTGTTGTTGGATTTCGAGACCCGATTCGAAGAGTAGGATGAACCGTCTCGGGTACATGGTGGGCCCGGTAAGATACTCCGGGGCAATAAGCTTGAGTTGTAGACGATGAGCCTAGCAGGGGAAGACTACCTACCGGTGATTGTTTGGCGCGGCGAATATCTAGAGGATACCGTTCATGGTCGTGTTTTTGATGATACGGGCCGATCTGGACTGACGGGGCCTGAGGTATTGGGATATTGAGATTTTGAGATTTGAGACACTGAGATATTGAGATTTGATGATACAGGCCTGTCCGGATAGCCGGAGCCTGAAATATTGAGATATTAAGATCCTTGTTTTGTGTCGATACTTGACACTGATTTTTCTATTGATTTCATTGATGATATTCGATTTATATACATACAGGAATCTCATTAAATAAAGAAAACAGTTGTCTCACTCATGATGTATTCTGTTTCCATTCTTAATGCATTCATACATCATGTATCTATCTGATATATTGCTATCTGAGGCACTGACACGAGCACGTAGTATTGCACTTATATGGAGATGGATCGGGATATTATTTGAGGATATTACTTGATATGACTTAGGATGTGTCATACATGCGATTTCTGCTCTGTGATGTTTTCTACTCACGAGTTGGCAACTCACCCCCGTTGTGCCACAGTTCCTTGCAAGTTTTGCCGTACAGGTTTCATTGCGGCTTTACTGGCACACTATTCCTTCCGGTTGATTGCTTTCGCTGGTGGATTCTGTAAGTCTACGTTATCCACCCCGGTACTTACGGGGAGGCGGAATAAGTAAAAAAACAAATTTTTATCACAAGGTAACATAAACTTTCTTGAGGATTTTTGCCAAACCATTTCTAACAAACAACCAGAGGTTCTATCTACTGTGCTTAGGAGATTATACCTCACGAAAATGGTCCTTCGGTTCTTCCCTCCGTTGTCCTCCTCGTCCATGCAAGCTCCAAGGATCGATCCGGATCTTGGTCACATCCGCGGCCTCCTAGAGTCGAAGACGATCCACCTGAGAGTCTATAGTCCGAGCTCCACCTCAAGCCGAGGTAATTAGGGCAACAAGTTTGCTATGCTTGATGTCCTAGGTGATGTAGAGGAAGAAGATGGATTTGTTTGTCTATTTTATTTCTATTTTTCTCAACACATGAGAGCTATAGAAAAATCTAGAGAGGAGGAAGAAGAAGAACCATGGGAGCTTTCTTTTGGATGAGAGAGAAAGCCAAAGAGATAATGATCCATGAGAAAAATAATTACCATTCTTTTGTCATGATAAAGTGTGATGGTTGCCATTGATTTGACCATTATCATGTCAAATTAAATCCAAACCATAAGAAGAGTCTAGAGCTCACAAAAAATATCCAAGTCAACAATGGTCAACTAGGTCAAAAGGTCAACATGGTCAAATGGTTAAAGCAATTAGCCATAACACAATTATCATTAAAAAGAATAGTAAATATTTTCCTCACCTCATAATGGTTTTGACCGAATCAATGGTCAAAACCCTAATGAGGCAACTCCTTCTTCGCTCCTCACAACCATACATACATACCCGCATCCGCATTCCGTAGAATGCGAATGCACAGAATACAAAACTAATCCATCTATACAATACTAGGATCCGGCTAAAACCAAAGCCCACTAGTATTGTCTGCCCAAACATCATACGCGCACAAGTGCACGTAAGTGATCGCAGCCCTGCCGTTAAACCATACAGCCTCTACACCTTTTGCCCAGTGCAGGGAAAATCTCTGTGTGGGACTCTAAAGACTCGACACTACGCTGGAAGTGGGTTTAACCACAGACCGCAAGCGGCACTAGCTGTACGTAACGGTCCCCAGGTAGATGTCGATAAGAAGGCCGACGAGGTAAACCCCATCCGAACTCCTACTGAGCCTGAATGTGACAATCTCCGTACAGTCCGGTCTGTTCGTCTAAGAGTATCGCATGTCGGGCCTAGGGGGACGGTAAACGTCAGACCCCTAACAGCGGTACAAGTCGTGTCGGAGTGTAGCCCAGAACACCCTGAGAAACTACTGGAAACACTACCAGTAAATCTCGCTTGCCCTGGCCAGGGACTTTATGTAATGGCTCTCCTAGACTCAGCGCGATATCAACCCCCAATACCAGGAGAGACGAATCCTGTCTAACCGCTACTGTCTCCAAGTGCTTCGGGACTGTACCCAACTACTACCTGTTTACACGACTCCTTTGAGCCGTGGTAGGGTAGTAATCAAAGTACAGTGGGAACACACTCGAGACGAAGTAGCAGCGTCAAGTCAACGGATTAAGTTGTACTCCTGTCACCTGGGAACTGTTATCTGACGATAGGTATAGTACCAACCAACAGTTCCCGACGAGCCCTGTCCAGTGTACTCGTAACCTAACGAGCACCCGCATACTATCTCCAGTATGACGTACTAATGGCTGTGGGACAGAACATCTCCCCTGCTGGGATGTGAAGCATATACGCTAGTCTACTCCGGAGTATCGATGCCCCGTCTCGATAATCCTACGACTAGGGACCTATATAAGGATGTGCTTGTAGATTACCCAGCCCCCACTAGTGTGACTGCCATCACAACGCTGGTAATCAAGAAAAGATCCTAAGGGCTCCACTAATATGTATAAGCGATATGCTAAAAGAAACGCATGCACATATTAAAGTAGAAACAAACCAATTAGCATACTACCATTTTGAGCAAGACTGTCTATACAACTGTGAATATCCCAAGCTTCTATTAAGTGATATACAAACTAGTATGATACAGTAATGGCCTCTAGGGCATATACACTAACAATCTCCCACTTGCACTAGGGCCATGTACTGGCGTATCGAAGACCTATCATCTCGATGAGCCGCTCGAACTAAGTCTGGGGTATGGCCTTCGTGAATGGATCTGCAGTTTTATTCTCCGAATCTACTCTCTTCACCTCGATCTCCCGGCGATCTACAATCTCCCTGATCAGGTGGTACCGCCTCAAAATGTGTCTGGACTTCTGATGGGACCTGGGTTCCTACGCTAAAATTATAGCGCCGTTGTTGTCACAATACAGCGGTATTGGATCAACAATGGTAGGAACCACCTGAAGCTCCGTGAGGAACTTCTTCATCCAGACAGCTTCCTTTGCGGCATCGCAAGTAGCTATGTACTCCGCTTCCATCGTCGAGTCAGCAACGGTTTCCTGCTTGGAGCTCTTTCAACAAACCACCCCTCCATTGAGGGTAAAGACATAACCCAACATGGACTTGGAGTCATCCTTGCCACTCTGGAAGCTAGATTCAACAAAGGCCTCGATCTGGAGGTCTTTTCCGCCATACACCAAGAACATCTCCTTAGTCCTTCTCAGGTACTTGAGAATGTTCTTTACTGCTACCCAGTGTTTCTCCCCTGGGTCCGACTGATACCGGCTTACAACGCTCAATGCGTATGCTACATCTGGTCTGGTACACAACATCGCATACATTATAGAACCTACCGCAGATGCGTAGGGTATAGATGACATGCGAGCCCTTTCCAAATCAGTCTTGTGTTCATATCAGATTTTTGCATTTTCATACCGCCCAATTTTTATCACATTGCATGTCGGTAGATACTCTTGAGCCGTGTTTGCTAGTCAATTGCAGGATACAGGTTCCCGGTTCTCAAACGGAGAAATTCATGGAAAACACGACAAAAATCCGGTTCCTGCCAACCACAGATAAAACACGGTCTCCGCTCTTCATCCGTATGCTGCCAGATACCGGTTTAGGAAGACAAAATGTCAAATCAATGTCGTTTTCAGGCACAAGGCTCAATGGTGGTACAAGATCCAAGAGATCTACGCGGAGCTCGAGGCAATCATGACAAAATCTTGACAAAAAGTCCACCTTTCCCTCAACAGAAATTCTGGAAAATTCGTGAAGCAATTATGGGAAAATACATATACCAGAAGGATGCTCACATCAAACCAGGGTCCCACCAAAAAGATCCAGACCCAACTCATCTAAATGGCCGCGGAAGAGCGGCCAAATGGTGGTCTTGGCCGCGCTTCCGCGGCCATCTTGGCGCCAAGTGCGCAGGGCTTTGGGGGGTAGGTTGGTAATTTCATATGGGCCCGTATTATTGCCCTAGTTTCTCATTTTCCAGCCTATAAATACCCCAGAATTCTGTGAAGGAAGGGGTCCAATTCTTGTATTTCTTTTGCTAAGTTTTAGTTACATGTTCTTCTTCCTCTTCTCACCTCTTCTCCATTAAACTTGTAAGTAAGCTTTTGAGGGAAGAGTGATGAATAAAGAAGACCATTTTATTATCATGCTTGTCTCCTTATATTTATGCTTGTTGTAATTTTAATTCGTTAAGTAGTTGTTGTTATTTCCTTGTTATTTCTTTCTTCTCTTTTTTCTTTATCCTTACATATGACAATGATACTTACGCTTGATCCTCGCCAAGGTGAGGTCGCAAATAGTTAGTCGTATTTTTCTAATCTCCTTCTTTCTATCTTCCTCTTTTGTGTTGTTTTATTTTTCCGTATTATGATGTGTGAGTAGTTCATTCTTGTTAGGGTAGGATAAGGGAAGTTTGAGAGAAGGAAATCTCTCTCACTCTTTCCTTGCCCAACATCTTAAATCGACTCCCGTTAACCCAACCACAATCCGCTCCTTACGGCACCCTATCCTACATGATAGTGGTGATTCCGTAGTGAGACCGGTTGTGGTTGGATTAACCGGAGGTTATGGCTAAGAGCCAAGAACGGATGGACAAGCACCAAAAGGAAGACCTATGCGTTGGAAAGCCTAGCTTATACTCGCAAAGTCCTTCCTAGTCGTGCTAATCCC
This sequence comes from Agapanthus africanus, assembly GCA_030015575.1. Classification (NCBI taxonomy): domain Eukaryota; kingdom Viridiplantae; phylum Streptophyta; class Magnoliopsida; order Asparagales; family Amaryllidaceae; genus Agapanthus; species Agapanthus africanus. The sequence goes on along the minus strand of CM057349.1, from coordinate 385,516,595 downwards.
CGTTGTTGCCGATTACCGTAACACGATATTAAGAAGGGCAACGAAAGATGTGGAGACTCCTAACTCAAACTAACCTAATCCTAACCCTAACATGCTCTCTTTAAATATCAACTCAACACTTAGATAACTACAAACAAAATCTGAACAACCGGACTTAACTCGTCGAAAAACACATAGAAAAAGATTCCCATCTCCCTGCGGACGACCCGTACTCAACCGGCTAGCTAAGTGCGAAACCGTCTTGATTGCGGTATTTAAACTAGAACTTGAACACGCTCGTATCCTAACAATCAAATGGCGCCGTTGCCGGGGAAACGGTAGTTTATTTCCTTGTGTAATTTCGGGTTAATTTGTAAGTATAAAAAAAAACGAAAAAAAAATATACTTTGTAAAAGAAACCATCTTGTTATTCTTGATTAGTTTTTGTGCAAGTGTGCAGGAAATACGAAGCTCAAGATCGACGCCAAAGACGTTGGAAATACGGAGTTCAAGTACAGTGCCAAAGACGTGGGTAGATAGACCCACATTTCGCGGCTACACCGCGACGGACAAAACAAATCATCCGGTCTACTGTACAAATCTGGAGCAAATACAGTGAGCAATTCAAGATTCAGTACATCTAGAAAAGAGGAGGAGACCCAGAACAGCACCTGAACCAAACCTGAAGTCCCAATCCCCTGTTCCTGCCGCGCTTCCGCGGCCTTAGCACCTGTTTGGCTGCGGAAGAGCGGCCACTTGGTGCCCTTGGGCTGCCATTTTTTCTGGGTAACTCTCTCTGCCTCTCTCCACTCCTCTAAGCTCTACTGAATTGTGTTCTTGTGCAGGCTTCTTTGCGCAAATTCTTCTCCCTCTTCCAATAAACTGTTCTTGTGCAGGATTCTTTGCGCCGCAAATAAAAATTGTTTGCTGTTGATATTGTTACTGTTTTGCATTCTTTAATACGGACTTAAGGGGCTTGAAACCAATCCAGATTGGGTGGGGATTTCATCACCCTTCCCAGGACCCCGAAAATCACTAAAGCATATGCATTGTCCACTGTAAATTAAAAAAATACTAGACTTCAGCCCTAAGGACTTCGCGCTCATTAGGAGAAGATAAACCTTGTTTAGAACCTCGCTTAACCGTATATTGTTTACGGGGTGTCTAGGAAAGTGTTAAAGGCGCAACCGCCGAAAGAGAAAGGGTTATTTAATTAAGGAACTTCGCGAAAGCGTTGGACAACCTCCCCTTATCTCTGCACTTACCTGGCCTCGTGATCAGTGTATTGTTAAGCCCGTTTCTCGACATTGTTTAACTTCGACAATCAAGTTCAGGAGCAGGTCTAGTAGACCTAGCTTACCCTAGATCTAGGTGTGATTGTGCATATCTTGTTTGTGATTGCTTAAGCCGTATTTCCGTACATATTTCTGTAAATCTCTTTCTAAAAAAAAAAAAAAAAAAGAAAAAAAATCAAAAACTTTTATAAAAACTTGCCCTTTTGTCGCCAAATCCATTTTCACCCACCACCCATCGCCTTTCTCCTTTGACGCTTTCTTACCCTCACCTTCTCCGCTTTGACTATACTAAACTCGTTTAGTGTATGTCCGCTTGGACTCGGGACACTAGCGCCCGTCTTGTCCGTGTTTCGTTAGTCGCGACCGACTACGCGATCGACTCCGAAGTCGATACTCCGTCCACTCCTCTTTCACCCCTTCCTTTGCCGGCCAACTCCGACGTTGACCGGAATTATGTTCGTACATCTTCACCTTCACCTTCACCTTCACCAACCTCTTCTTCCGCGATGTCGGGATTTAATCCGAACATCTCTTTGACCACCCCTGGATTGGCTCCACCTCCTACGGAGACCAATCTTCCACCACCTCCGCCTATTGTAGCGCCGCAGCGAATTGCGCTCCAGGATCGTTTCTACCCTACCCGTTCTGCACTTCCCACCTGCCTTTCTCTTCCTCCGGCCAATGGGGACAACTTTGAAATTAAGCCCCATTTCATCAACATGCTTCCACGTTTTCATGGGCTTGAATCTGAAGATGCCTATATCTTCATTAACAAATTTCAAAACGTCTGTGCCATGATGAAAACAACCCAGCTGTCGGACGATGCTATACGTCTACGGGTCATTCCGTTCACTTTATGCGATCTCGTAGAAAAATGGCTGTATAGCACCGCTTCCCACTCAATCACCAGCTGGGACGAGTTTGTTAAAGCGTTTCTGAAAAAATTCTACCCAAATCATAAAACCGCAAGAATTCGAAATGAGATCAACCAATTCTCCCAGCTTCCTTCTGAACCCTTCTGGAAGTGCTTTGACCGATACAAAGACCTTCTTGTTCAGTGTCCTCACCACGGTATAGAGAAATGGCAACTCTGCCAAACCTTATACGAGGGACTGAACCCGGCAACGAAGCAGTTGCTGGAAACCATCTGTCAGGGCCACTTCCTATCCAAATCTGACGAGGAAGCGTGGCAGTTCTTTGACGATCTTGCGGAGCAAACGCTACAGTGGGAGAGCACTAGACCGACTTCTTCTTCTTCTACCTCCACTTCTACCGGTCAGTCTAGGGTAGGAATCCACCAACTCGATGTCTCTATTGCGATGAAAGCTGAAATGGCTGCAATAACACGAAAGCTTGAAGCAATAGAGAGCAAATTTTCTGCTCCTGCCCCCACACCTGTTCTCCCCCTTCGTACCATCTGCGCTTGTTGTTCCGATCCTTCCCACTTGACCGAAGAGTGTCCTTACAATCCAGCCCCGCAAGGACAGGATCAGGTTAATGCTGCCTTCCAGCAAAGACCGAGGAATGATCCATACTCTTCCACCTATAATCCCGGTTGGAGGAACCACCCCAATTTCGCCTGGAATCAGAATCAGAATCAGTTCCAGGGCAACAATTTCCAAAGGGCCCCTCCACCGCAACAACAAGCGCAACAACAAACTCAATATCAGCAGCCCTTCCAACCCCAACCTTTCCAAAACCAGACGAACAACTTTGCACCAAACAATTCTTTTCCACCAAATAACAACTTTGTTCCGTCAAACACTGATAAGGTTTCCTCGCTCGAGCGAAGTCTGGAGGCGTTTGTTAAACAATCGACTCAATCCACCGCCAACATCCAGTCTTCGATCCAATCTTTAGTGCAACACACCGCCGCACACGGGCAGAGCATCAAGACCATCGAGGCCCAGATTGCACAGCTGAACGCGGCCTTGAGCGAGCGAGAGAAGGGGAAGCTCCCGTCCCAGCCACTTCCAAATCCCGGCCACCCACATAATGCACATGTTGCTCTTGAACAACAAAACCATAATGTGAGTGCCGTGACCACACTGAGATCGGGGAGGGTGCTGCAAAACAACATTGGCAAGCAAATCAACGATGACACCCCGGCCGCTGCTTCTTCTTCTTCTTCTTCTCCTTCTTCTTCTTTGTCTTCCGAGCCTATTCTCCGTTCTTCACAAGGCTTTCCTTCTTCTTCTTCTGCTCAGAACGGACCCACTTCTCACTCCACGAAAACACCTATTCTGGGATCCGTTCCAACTCCAAAATCTCCTCCTCCAGCTTTAGACTCAACCAATTTTCAAAATGTTCCATTTCCAAACCGGTTGAGGTCTAACAAACAAAATCCACAAATGGAGAAGATTTTGGAGTTATTCAAGCAAGTTAACATTAACATTCCTCTTTTAGATGCTGTCCAACAAGTCCCGTCTTACGCGAAAATCTTAAAGGACTTGTGCACGAAAAAGAGGAAGTCTCAGGTACCCAAGAAAGTTTTCTTGGCTAGTGCTGTGAGTGATGCCCTTACCCAATCTTTACCACAAAAACGGAAGGACCCTTGCTGTCCTACGATTTCAATTACTATTGGGGATAAGAACATCAACAATGAACTATTAGATCTTGGTGCCAGTGTTAACTTGCTTCCGTATTCAGTATACGAGCAATTAGGCGTCGGAGAGCTGAAACCCACACACTGCACTCTCCAGATGGCCGACCGATCGATCACCCATCCTAGGGGTGAGCTAGAGGATGTGTTAATCAAAGTCGGGGACTTCATATTCCCCGTCGACTTCATTGTCTTAGATACACAGCCTGTAGCTAACCCCCGGAATCAAATTCCGGTGATACTCGGTCGTCCATTTCTCGCAACCTCAAATGCTGTGATCAATTGTCGCAATGGTTCAATGAACCTCTCTTTTGGAAATATGACAATTGAACTCAACATTTTTAGGTTGGGGAATCAGCCCGCCGAACCTAATGCTCATATACTGGATGTCTGCTCGATCCAGGAGATCACACCAGAAGAGTGTGAATTCGAGGAGTTTCTGTTTGAACACGATAATCTTGACGCCACTAGTGCGTTTCTCTTCGAACCTGCTGCTGCTTCTGCGCCCGACAACGAATACGAGTGTTTCACATTCTTGAACGATCTTAGCCACGCACAACCCGAGTTTGAATCTTTCGACTTTCCGGATGAGTTACCTGAACCATCCAACTCGGTTGCCTACACTCGCTTTGAACCTTTGCTGGAGTCCTTTGAGTTCGAGACCTTTGCACCAGTCTTGCCTTCCATCATTTCACCTCCAACGCTCGAACTCAAGCCGTTGCCGTCTCACCTTAAGTATGCTTACTTAGGTGAGAACGAGACCCTTCCTGTCATCATCTCGGCTTCTCTAGCTCCCGAGCAAGAGAAAGCCCTTCTCGCGGTCTTGCACAGCAACAGGCAAGCTTTTGGCTGGTCCATGGCGGACATCAAGGGGATTAGTCCCCTGATCGTTGAGCATCACATTCATCTGATGGATGATGCCAAACCAGCCCGGGATCCATAAAGACGTCTTAATCCAGTCATGAAGGAGGCTGTGAAGAAGGAGATCGTCAAATGTCTAGATAGTGGTATCATTTACCCTATCTCTGATAGCCAATGGGTTTGCCCCATTCATGTTGTCCCCAAGAAGTCGGGCATCACGGTCATAACCAACGAGGCGAATGAGTTAATCCCTACTCGCACCCAAACCGGGTGGCGAGTTTGCATTGATTACAGAAAACTCAACGCCGCAACGCGGAAAGACTACTTTCCGCTACCTTTCATTGACCAGATGCTCGAACGATTGGCCGGACATGAGTACTACTGTTTTCTTGATGGCTACTCTGGCTATAATCAAATTCCCATCGCCGAAAAAGACCAGGACAAAACCACTTTCACTTGTCCTTTCGGCACGTTTGCATATCGACGCATGCCCTTTGGGTTATGCAATGCGCCCGCTACCTTCCAGCGGTGTATGATGGGGATTTTCTCAGACATGGTGGAGAAATTTCTGGAGATTTTCATGGATGACTTCTCCATCTTCGGCGACTCCTTTGACGAGTGTTTGCTGCATCTTGACGCTGTCCTTACCCGGTGTAAGGACAAGAATCTCACTTTGAACTGGGAGAAATGCCATTTCATGGTGCGTGAAGGTATTGTCTTAGGACATATCATCTCGCAAAATGGCATAGAGGTTGACAAAGCAAAGATTGAGGTCATTTCCAATCTGCCTCCTCCCCGTTGCGTCAGAGATATCCGAGCCTTCCTTGGCCATGCCGGTTTCTATAGACGGTTTATCAAGGACTTTAGCAAGATTGCTAGGCCCTTGACTCTTTTGCTGGCCAAGGATACACCATTTGACTTCAACTCGAGCTGTGTGACTGCCTTCGAGTCACTAAAACGCTCACTCACTTCTGCTCCCGTTCTTTCTTCTCCTGACTGGACGCACCCATTCGAGATTATGTGCGATGCATCCGACTTTGCCATCGGTGCTGTCCTTGGACAGCACATCAACAAGATGCCGCACGTGATCTATTACGCGAGCCGGACCCTGAACGACGCCCAACTTAACTATACAACAACTGAGAAGGAATTCTTAGCTGTTGTATTTGCTTTAGAAAAGTTCAGGCCCTACCTCATCGGCTCTCCAGTCATTGTCTACACGGACCATTCAGCTCTGCGCCATCTTTTTGCGAAGAAAGATGCCAAATCTCGGTTAATACGTTGGATCCTCTTGCTTCAAGAGTTTGACCTTGTCATTAAGGACAAACGAGGATGTGAAAACGTGGTTGCCGACCATCTCTCACGACTTCCTTCTTCGCCTTCGCTTCCAATTCCGATCAATGACGTTTTCCCGGATGAACAACTCTTGACAGTATCTTGCGAACCCTGGTTCGCAGATATTGTGAACTATTTGGCCACGGGATTGCTACCGACCGAATGGTCATGTCAGGACAGACTTCGCTTCTTATCCCAAGTAAAACACTTTTACTGGGACGAACCCTACTTGTTCAAGTACTGTCCCGACCAGATTATTCGTCGGTGTGTCCCTGATGAGGAATTCAAGAGTGTGCTGTCATTTTGCCACGATCAAGCATGTGGCGGGCATTTTGGGCCCAGGAAGACAGCTGAGAAGATCTTGCAATGTGGTTTCTACTGGCCACAACTTTTCAAAGACGCTCACGATTATTGCAAGACTTGCTCCCGGTGCCAACACATGGGCCGGATATCCCGGAGGAATGAGATGCCGCTCCAACCGATCTTGGTTGTGGAGATTTTCGATGTTTGGGGGATAGACTTCATGGGGCCGTTTCCCAGCTCTTTTGGGAACTTGTACATTCTTCTAGCTGTTGATTACGTCTCTAAATGGGTCGAGGCGGTGCCCAGCCGGACTAACGACAACAAGGTTGTCGTTAGGTTCCTTAAAGAAAACATTTTCTTCCGGTTTGGGCACCCCCGAGCGATCATTAGCGACAATGGAAGTCATTTCTGCAATAGGACTTTCGAGGCCTTGATGCGGAAATACTCCATTAATCATAAGCTTTCTACGCCCTACCACCCCCAAACCTGCGGGCAGGCCGAAGTTTCAAATCGGCAAATCAAGCAGATACTGGAGAAGACGGTTTCCAAGAACCGTAAGGATTGGTCTTTGAAACTCACTGATGCCCTTTGGGCATTTAGAACCGCTTATAAGACCGACCTTGGCATGTCTCCCTATCGGCTTGTGTACGGAAAAGCCTGCCACCTTCCGGTCGAAATCGAGCATCGCGCGTTTTGGGCGATAAAGGAGCTGAATCTGTCTCTGGAGGACGCGGGCAGCCATCGGAAGCTGCAGCTGAACGAACTGAGCGAGCTTAGGGATGAGGCTTACGACAACGCGGTTGTCGTTAAGAATCGAACGAAGGTGTTTCATGATAAACACCTTTTGCGCAAAACCTTCGTACCTGGTCAGCAGGTACTTCTTTACGACACCCGACTTCACTTCCATCCTGGAAAGCTCCGATCTCGCTGGAAAGGGCCGTATTTTGTGCGGAATGTGTATCCGCAGGGCGCTGTGGATTTGGAAAATCCAAAGGACGGTTCACTCTTCAAGGTAAATGGACACCGATGCAAACCGTACCTTAGCGCCGAACCAACAGAGGAGCTCCTGTTTTTACAGGAGCCGGTTTACCTTGCTTGATCTTCCTCTGCCTACCTCCAAACTTCGGTTATCCAGCCAAGAACAGTGGACACTATTCCAAATAAGTTTGGGGGTATGTACAAACCATTTTGTTTATATTTGTGTATATTCTTTTTCTTTTCTTTAAAAACAAAAACAAATAAAAATTTGTGTATCACTAACCGACAATTTTGAACCTTCCAACTGCTCTCTTCATGCTACGACAGTGAGGACACTGTCCAGTTTAAGTTTGGGGGTACGCTCGGTACGCATTTCTTACCTTCGCATTCATATGTATATTTTGCATCTGCATATTAAATCCATAAAAACCATAAAAATTTGAAAATTTTCCAAAAATATAAAAATATTTTTTGTCAAGTTAGCTTGTGGAAGAACTCTGATTCAACATTCGACGGTTTTTGTTTGAAAAAAAATAGGAATAACTAGATCTTATGTTTGGATTTTGAAAACCTGAAAGATAACTCTCCTTTGAAGTTAACTATAGCTGATATACGTCTTTACATCACACTACACGTGTCGTGAGTTTTGGGAATTAGATGACAAGTCTTTCATGTTCAAACTTTTAAACAGATAAATGATTTTCTGAGGATCAAATAGGTTTGTTCTGAAATAAGTAATGTCAAGAATAGTTTATGAAGTAAAGCGAATATGAAGGAATATCATTGATGCCGTAATTGGAACTAAGTCTGAAAAATAACCCATCGGAAACTTGATTGGAATGATTACACACCAAACCCACTAAACACGTCTTTGAACTGCCGGTTATATCTCCGTTCGTATTAAATCATCTGATTTTCGCGCCAAACTGCCTTTTGTTTTTGGACCTAGGTAACTTGAGTAATTAAGTCCGCTGGGGTGTTTCTACACCTAATGCCCTAAAACCAACTGGTTTGGGTGCATTGGCCCAAAGCTCGCTAAGAAGCCTAGAAAGTCCAGTTTTAAAACAAAGTCAAGCAAGTGTTCTCTCCGAGTTAAAATTCCTAACGGTTCTTTGTGTGAGAATAATCTTGATAACAGACAGGCTTTTTATAAAAAAAATTTAACGGAGATATGAAGGTTTTATTCTATGATAAAGACTATTGCACGTTCACAGAGGTGTGTATGAAATGAAAACAAGAAAAAGGTGGAGTGAAAAATACGACTTAGTTTCCTGTTAAGGAAGATAGAAATTCTGAAGTTGAAACCTTACTGGAAAACGAAACTTGAAAAATGCTTAACTCGTTATAAAACTTATGTGATCCTTTTAAAATTGTTATCTGGGCTTTATTGTGCGACATGATGACTCTAATCGATCCTTCTGGAACTTAACGACACTATCCGCACTGCACGTAAAGACATATAAAATCTGTAGTTAAATAAGATGTGAGGTATGAAAAATAAAGGTTCGATAGTCTAGACTTAGGATTATAGAATTGTTATTTTCTAAAACAAAACTTTAGGGTTTGAAACTTAGTCATTTTTACAAACCAACTTGACCGGATTTTGTGGGTAGTATCCGCTGAAAACCCTCAGGAGACAACACTCCTCCTACTAGGGACACCTAGAGGTTTAACGGCTTGTTGCACATGCTCAGTGCAATCGCGTTCCCTGCGAAAGTGAGGTTAGGAAATTTTTTGTGAATAAATGGACTTTGCTCGGGACGAGCAAATGATAAGTTTGGGGGTATTTGTTCATATCAGATTTTTGCATTTTCATACCGCCCAATTTTTATCACATTGCATGTCGGTAGATACTCTTGAGCCGTGTTTGCTAGTCAATTGCAGGATACAGGTTCCCGGTTCTCAAACGGAGAAATTCATGGAAAACACGACAAAAATCCGGTTCCTGCCAACCACAGATAAAACACGGTCTCCGCTCTTCATCCGTATGCTGCCAGATACCGGTTTAGGAAGACAAAATGTCAAATCAATGTCGTTTTCAGGCACAAGGCTCAATGGTGGCACAAGATCCAAGAGATCTACGCGGAGCTCGAGGCAATCATGACAAAATCTTGACAAAAAGTCCACCTTTCCCTCAACAGAAATTCTGGAAAATTCGTGAAGCAATTATGGGAAAATACATATACCAGAAGGATGCTCACATCAAACCAGGGTCCCACCAAAAAGATCCAGACCCAACTCATCTAAATGGCCGCGGAAGAGCGGCCAAATGGTGGTCTTGGCCGCGCTTCCGCGGCCATCTTGGCGCCAAGTGCGCAGGGCTTTGGGGGGTAGGTTGGTAATTTCATATGGGCCCGTATTATTGCCCTAGTTTCTCATTTTCCAGCCTATAAATACCCCAGAATTCTGTGAAGGAAGGGGTCCAATTCTTGTATTTCTTTTGCTAAGTTTTAGTTACATGTTCTTCTTCCTCTTCTCACCTCTTCTCCATTAAACTTGTAAGTGAGCTTTTGAGGGAAGAGTGATGAATAAAGAAGACCATTTTATTATCATGCTTGTCTCCTTATATTTATGCTTGTTGTAATTTTAATTCGTTAAGTAGTTGTTGTTATTTCCTTGTTATTTCTTTCTTCTCTTTTTTCTTTATCCTTACATATGACAATGATACTTACGCTTGATCCTCGCCAAGGTGAGGTCGCAAATAGTTAGTCGTATTTTTCTAATCTCCTTCTTTCTATCTTCCTCTTTTGTGTTGTTTTATTTTTCCGTATTATGATGTGTGAGTAGTTCATTCTTGTTAGGGTAGGATAAGGGAAGTTTGAGAGAAGGAAATCTCTCTCACTCTTTCCTTGCCCAACATCTTAAATCGACTCCCGTTAACCCAACCACAATCCGCTCCTTACGGCACCCTATCCTACATGATAGCGGTGATTCCGTAGTGAGACCGGTTGTGGTTGGATTAACCGGAGGTTATGGCTAAGAGCCAAGAACGGATGGACAAGCACCAAAAGGAAGACTTATGCGTTGGAAAGCCTAGCTTATACTCGCAAAGTCCTTCCTAGTCGTGCTAATCCCCGTTGTTGCCGATTACCGTAACACGATATTAAGAAGGGCAACGAAAGATGTGGAGACTCCTAACTCAAACTAACCTAATCCTAACCCTAACATGCTCTCTTTAAATATCAACTCAACACTTAGATAACTACAAACAAAATCTGAACAACCGGACTTAACTCGTCGAAAAACACATAGAAAAAGATTCCCATCTCCCTGCGGACGACCCGTACTCAACCGGCTAGCTACGTGCGAAACCGTCTTGATTGCGGTATTTAAACTAGAACTTGAACACGCTCGTATCCTAACAATCATCTTGCGAGACATCTCTTTGGAGAGGGTGATTCCGTGACAAGCCGGTAGATTACCGCGCTTTGAATCTTCCATATTGAATCGTTTCAGTATAGTGTCGATGTACCTGGACTGCGAAAGTCCCAACATTCTCTTAGATATATCACGATAGATCTGGATCCCCAGAATATAGTTGGCATCGCCCAGGTCCTTCATGGAGAACCTGTGTGACAAGAATCCTTTGACTAACTGTAGCATAGGAATGTCATTTCCTATTAAGAGAATGTCATCCATGTACAAAACGAGGAATACCACAATTCTCCCTACAATCTTACTGTAAATACATGGTTCATCTGGATTTTTGATAAAGTCAAATTCTTTAACAGTATCATCAAAGCAGATGTTCCAACTCCGCGATGCCTGCTTCAGTCCATAAATGGACTTAAGCAACTTGCACACTTTACCACTGCTCCCACTCTGAATGAAACCCTCCGGCTGATCCATATAGACACATTCTTCCAAATTACCATTTAGAAATGCCGTCTTTACGTCCATCTGCCAGATTTCATAATCGTGGAAGGCAGCAATGGCAAGAAGGATCCGAATGGATTTGAGCATAGCCACTGGAGAAAAGGTTTCGTCATAGTCCAAACCAGGTCTTTGAAGAAAACCCTTCGCAACAAGTCTAGCTTTATAGGTTTCAACCCGCCCATCTACACCAATCTTCTTTCTGAAAATCCATTTGCAGCCTACGGGTTTTACCCCTTCTGGAGCAATGTCCAAAGTCCAAACTTTGTTAGTATACATGGACTCCATCTCGATCCACATTGCATCCAGCCATCTTACTGAGTCACCGCTCTGAATGGCTTGCTGGAAACTAGTAGGCTCATCATTTTCAATGATTCAATCCTCTCGATCCCCGTCTATGAGAAAACCGTAGTATCTCTCGGGTGGATGAGACTGCCTACTATTCCTGCGGAGTGGCGCTGGGATGTCCAGTTCTCCTGAAACTTCTGGTTCCACCAAGCTTTCAGTAATAGCTTGTGGTTCTGGAATTTCTTCCAGTTCTATTGCGCTCCCACTTATCTGATTTTCTAAAAATTCAGTTTCCAAGAAGTGGACATGACGAGAAACAAAGACCTTTTGCTCTTCTGCGTAATAGAAAACATACCCATTGGAGTTCTTTGGGTATCTCACAAACTTACACTGTACTGAGCGTGCCTCGAGCTTGTCCGCATGCTGCTTTTTAACAAAACCTGGATATCCCCATGTCTTAAGATACTTAAGACAGGGTTTCTTCCCACTCCACATCTGATATGGCGTGGTAGGCACTGACTTAGTAGGAACTTGGTTCAAAAGATATGCAACTGTTTCTAGTGCATAACCCCAGAAGGATCGCGGTAACTCAGCCTTACTCATCATGGAACGAACCATATCCAATAGGGTTCGATTCGGCCTTTCTGATACATCAATGTGTTGTAGTGTGTATGGAGGAGTAAGCTGAGAGAGAATACCATTCTCTTTTAAGTAGCCCAGAAACTCGGCACTCAAGTATTCACCACCTCGATCAGATCTCGGTGTCTTGATACTTTTGCCTGTTTGTTTTTCAACTTCATTCTTGTATTCCCGAAATTTCTCAAAGGTCTCGGATTTATGCTTCATCAGGAAGACATGTCCATACCTAGAGAAATCATCCGTAAAAGCAATGAAGTATGAATAACCACTTCGCGCATGTGTAGACATTGGACCACACACGTCACTGTGTATGAGTCCCAAGAGCTCACTCGCTTTTACTCCGTATCCAGTGAACGGAGTCTTTGTCATCTTTCCCATGAGACAAGATTCACAAGTAGTATAAGACTGATACTCGAACGGATTCAAATATCCCTCTTTATGTAACTTCGTTAACCGTGTCTCATTGATGTGACCCAGTCTACAATACCATAAGAAAGCCTGATTTGTTTCCGGAGACTTTCTTTTAAGTGTGTTCTGGACACTGAAAACCTGAGCTTGATTTAATACGTATATTCCGTTTTCTAATATACCTGACCCAATCAAAACTTGATTTAGATGGATGTGGACCACATCGCTTACAAAAGTAAAATCATATCCTTCCTTAGAAAGTAAGGATACAGATATGATATTACAAGCTAGACTAGGTACATATAAACAGTTACGTGAATCAATATCTGCCCACTTGTCAATCCTAGGTGATATTCCCCTACGGATTCAGCGTTCACGCTCATTCCGTTCGCAACTCTGAGAGTCATATCACCTACCCTGATAACTCTACGGTTTCTCAAAGCCTGTAATGAATTACAGATATGAGATCCTGATCCGGTATCTAGTACCCAGGAAGTAGAGTTAATTGACATACAGTTTTCTATTACAAACACACCTGAAGCCGAAGCCACAACATGTTTCGAATCCTGGCTACTGGCTTTGCTAGCCCTGCAATCCCTCTGCCAATGTCCTTTCCCGTAACAATAGGAACGTCCCTCCTTCACCACATCTAGTCCCGAAACTTTTGCCCTTCCCTTTCCTTCTGTTTCCCTGGTTTCCTTCAGGGTGCAAGTAGAGGGCAAAGACTGTAGAATCAGGTCTGTATTTGGCCTATTCTTCAACGTGGTCTTCAGGTCCGTAAGCTCATCAAAATAGCTAGTCTCTGTAAGGACGTTGTCCCCTACAGACAACCCGACAGCCAACCTCGCTTGAAGCAATTCGTTCAAGGTCTCATATCTTGCGATACAAGATTGCTCTCCATATAAATCTTTGTTATGGAGGAAGATAGAAACTAAGTCCATCTTCTCGTGCTGCCTCTGGTATGTACCATCAACTGAGGCTAACACGAGGCACTTAGCATTCGCACAGTCTTTTTCCGATGTCTTACGGATATCAGTATCCGTGACGATGGAAACTGGTCCTGAGACGGCAGGGGTTAGATTAGTGAAGAGGTGTCCCAGTTTGTCATAGGTAATGGACATCTGGACAGACCTTTGCCAGTCATTACAGTCAGATTCAGTCATTTTATTATCTAGATGTAACCTATGTCTGGTCACTGGGTCGCTGCAATTAAGAGAGAGAGAGAAGAAAACACTTAGCATGATGCTCTTGCAAGTTTAGATTGGTTTTTAGTTTATCTAAACAGGATGGCTCCCACTGTTTCTCGAATCCTTCTTCAAACCATAAAAGAAGAATTAGTCAGGACTGATCTCACCGTACAATACTTGCTTAACCGTTCAGCCAGGCCAGTGTCGGTATTTCGAGGGAGATTTTACGACGTTTTCGCGAAGTTCCTTAATTAAATAACCTTTTTTTCCTGTGGGCGTGGCCCCGCTAACACCTTTCTAGACACTTACTTGATTTATAGTATTGATCGTTAAGTGAGAAAATTTCCCGAGGAGTAGCGGATACTCACAGTAGGATCAGGATCCAAATATCATTGTGTGATAATGCTGAAGGAATCCTAACAACATTATCAAACTCCAAATGGTATGCAGTACTGGCAAGTTTCAATTTCCTTAGAAACTCCCGATGTGGATTTTTGCCCCATGCTCTTATGACCTTGACTATGGCCAACAAATCATAAGTCACATGTCAAGTTCTACCCGTCATTGTCCAGGTTAATTTGAACCCACCCGTATATACCCTTGACTAAGGCTAACAAAGTAATACGACTGTCCCAAACCAACGCATCTATCTATGCAACATCTGAATACCCAGCAGCTACCAATCACTATGCCTTGACTAAGGCCAACAAACATAGCTTGAATACTATTGAATATTCATATGAAATGACGGAGGGCTACGAATGGTTTTGGCAAAACCGTGAACATAGTGAACTTGATATAATCGAAGGAACCTGATAGCTTTTAAAAGGAGTGGTTTAAGCTCCGCGTTTCTAAAAGTTTTGCTGTTTTGAAAAAAACCGAGTTGTTTTGAAATTGTTCCAACGATTCAGCTTTGGTTTGTATTCTTTGCATTAATATAATATGTCACATCAATTAATCCAACCATTGCAGAAAACAACGAAAATATAACGTACGCTTATGCCATCCGCATTCGCCACAGGGCCCCGTCATCACCCTTTAGGTTACTTAACTAACGACAGAGCGGGGGCGGGACTAGCGCGGATGCAAAACATAAGCAACGTCTACTAGATATCATAAATAGATATATACATTCGTCAAATGCAATGATAGCCATTCCAGATCACAGATGAACACATTGGATATACTACGAATCCGCGCTTCGTTTGAGCCTGCAACGAAAGACGGATTACACGGTCGCGATGAATAGCCAAACCCCACCCTAGACCCCTACAGGTGCGGCAAACTACCCGCCAAATAGCCGAAGTGAAGCAACCTCCCTCAACAACGTGAGTAGGCCACTCGGCACTTCAAAATACCCGGTATTTTGGGCACCCCACCTTGGGTCTATCCTAGGAGCAAAAACAGTAAAAGAAATAATATACAATGGTGGCTACAACCTCAACCCGGATGTGCGACCATAAAATAATATTATATCAATTTACAATTTACATCAAATGAAAGATAAATGAACACTCATCTCACATCCCCGGCTATTCATCGACGACAATCCAACAAGTTCATATACACAATCCAACATCACAGATCACAGATATGTACAACCCCTACTAATCGACTTATAGCGATTAGTAAACGTTCAGTACATATATCATATCACAGAAGATCCGATTAGCTAAAATACTTAGAATTTCGATCGATAACTTGATTTGAAACTACCCCAAGCAAAACACAGTACTCAACAAAATCTGGGCAGAAACAAAGTATCAGAAAAATCACAAAATACAAATCTGGACAGACTTCAGGAAAAACGAGTTGACTCGGCGTCGACTCGGCCGCGGATCCGCGGCGAAACGCGGGGTTTCGCCGCGCTTCCACGGCAGTCTGACCGATTCACGAGCTCGTTTTTCTTGTGTGTCCTTCAAAAAGCCTACACGTATTTTTAAGGTCCCTGAAATAATTTTTGGACCAGTTTTAAAATCGACAGAAAACGTGCAGTTTTGACGTGTTTTTGCGATTTCTCCGGCGATCGAATTTCTAACACTTTGCTAACAAGTTAGTAATGGTTTAGCTAGGCTCTGATACCACTGTAAGTCAATGCTACCTACCCCGGTACTTACGGGGAGACGGAATAGGTAAAAAAAATAAATTTTTATCACAAGGTAACATAGACTTTCTTGAGGATCTTTGCCAAACCATTTCTAACAAACAACTAGAGCTTCTATCTAATGTGCTTAGGAAATTATACCTCACGAAAACGGTCCTTCGGTTCTTCACTCTGCTGTCCTCCTCGTCCATACAAGCTCCGAGGATCGATCCGGATCTTGGTCACCTCCGCGGCCTCCTAGAGTCGAAAACGATCCACCCGAGAGTCTATAGTCCGAGCTCCACCTCAAGCCAGGTAATTAGGGCAACAAGTTTGCTATGCTTGATGTCCTAGGTGATGTAGAGGAAGAAGATGGATTTGTTTGTCTATTTTATTTCTATTTTTCTCAACACATGAGAGCTATAGAAAAATCTAGAGAGGAGGAAGAAGAAGAACCATGGGAGCTTTCTTTTGGATGAGAGAGAAAGCCAAAGAGATAATGATCCATGAGGAAAATAATTACCATTCTTTTATCATGATAAAGTGTGATGGTTACCATTGATTTGACCATTATCATGTCAAATTAAATCCAAGCCATAAAAAGAGTCTAGAGCTCACAAGAAATATCCAAGTCAACAATGGTCAACTAGGTCAAAAGGTCAACATGGTCAAATGGTCAAAGCAATTAGCCATAACACAATTATCATTAAAAAAATTAGTAAATATTTTCCTCACCTCATAATGGTTTTGACCGAATCAATGGTCAAAACCCTAATGAGGCAACTCCTTCTTCGCTCCTCACAACCGTGCATACACACCCGCATCCGCATTCCGTAGAATACGAATGCAAAGAAGACAAAACTAATCCATCTATACAATACTAGGATCCGGCTTAAACCAAAACTCACTAGTATTGTCTGCCCGAACATCATACGCGCACAAGTGCACGTAAGTGATCGCAGCCCTGCCGTAAAACCATACGGCCTCTACACCTTTTGCCCAGTGCAGCGAAAATCTCTGTGTGGGACTCTAAAGACTCGACACTACGCTGGCAGTAGGTTTAACTATAGACCGTAAGCGGCACTAGCTGTACGTAACGGTCCCTAAATAGATGTCAATAAGAAGGCCGACGAGGTAAACCCCATCCGAACTCCTACTGAGCCTGAATGTGACAATCTCCGTACAGTCCGGTCTGTTCGTCTAAGAGTATCGTATGTCGGGCCTAGGGGGGCGGTAAACGTCAGACCCCTAACAGCGGTACAAGTCGTGTCGGAGTGTAGCCTAGAACACCCTGAGAAACTACTGGAAACACTACCAGTAAATCTCGCTTGCCCTGGCCAGGGACTTTGTGTAATGGCTCTCCTAGACATAGCGCGATATCAACCCCCAATACCGGGAGAGACGAATCCTGCCTAACCGCTACTGCCTTCAAGTGCTTCGGGACTGCACCCAACTACTACCTGTTTGCACGACTCCTTTGAGCCGTGGTAGGGTAGTAATCAAAGTACAGTGGGAACACACTCGAGGTGAAGTAACAGGGTCAAGTCGACGGACTAAGCTGTACTCCTATCACCTGGGAACTGTTATCTGACGATAGGTATAGTACCAACCAACAGTTCCCGACGAGTCCTGTCCAGTGTACTCGTAACCTAATGAGCACCCGCATACTATCTCCAGTACGACGTACTAATGGCTGTGGGACAGACCATCTCCCCTGCTGGGATGAGAAGCGTATACGCTAGTCTATTCCGGAGTATCGATGCCCCGTCTCGATAATCCTACGACTAGGGACCTATATAAGGATGTGCTTGTAGATTACCCAGCCCCCACTAGTGTGACTGCTATCACAACGCTGGTAATCAAGTAAAGATCATAAGGGCTCCACTAATATGTATAAGCGATATGCTAAAAGAAACACATGCACATATTAAAGTAGAAACAAACCAAGTAGCATACTAGCATTTTGAGTAAGACTGTCTATACAACTATGAATATCCCAAGCTTCCATTAAGTAATATACAAACTAGTATGATACAGTAATGGCCTCTAGGGCATATACACTACTAGGTTCACTTGCATCGCAACCACCGTTGTATATTTGTTATTTCAGTTGTATCTAGTAAAACTCTATCAACCAGACTTGTATATTTGATAGAGATAGATAACCAGTGTATATTCTTTCGACCTTAGAGTCGCGCGCTGTATTATTATGGTTTTCCTGTAGTTTTCTTGATGATGTTGGATTTTTATTCTGAATTTAATCCTCGCCTTTCGGGGTTGTATATTATATTACATTGTGTGGTTTTGTCCGCCGGTTGGCGAAGAGCTGGCTCCCGTTTGGAGATACCTTTATTCATTATACATGCTTTATCAGGTTTTGTACCCGTTTGGGGTCTGAATTTACAAGGGAAACTCTGCCGAAATTTTCAGAAAAGACTTGACATTTTAAAATGCATATTTCGGCTTATGTTGTTAAACTTCTTGCTTTAAAATTGGTTTTTCCTTCACTCTACTGCTTTACTTGGTTTTGATTTCTGGGTTTTGGCTTACTTAGATTACGTACGCCTTGAGACGTTTCGTAATTTAAGTGCCAGTCACGCTCGGTACTTTTCGGGTCGTGACACCCATGGTTGATTCTCTCACCTCATTAGTTCATTCTCATCTCTTTTCTTCATCTTCTTCATCCTTGAGAAAAAAGCTTGCTAGCTTTTTCCAAAGTGAGAAAATATTGTGAGAAAAATAAAACTAAAGTGAGCCCACTTCCTACTTCATCATCCTCTACTAGATTAGCACTTTAGTATAGGGTGTTAGCTTCACTAATCTCTCATTAGTGAAGTAGTAGCTTAAGTTAGTGTCTCCTCGACGTAGATCATTTTCGGTCTCGAAGACTTCAAGCAAGATCGTTCCTTTCACCTTGAGAAGCCATGCAAGAGTTTGGGAGTTCCATGATCACAGCGAAGGGACCACTATAAGGAGCCATTGAAGTGAAGGACCGGTCTTCAAAGGTTGTATTCCGTTATCACTTAGAAGTAAAGATGTTTACTTTCTAGTTTAGCTCCTAAAACTCTAGTTAGATCCTTGGTTAGGGTTGTTTGGCACACTAAATTTTTAAATATAGCATATTTGATGCCTTGCAGGTAATTGTATGGACCCTCTTGAAGAACGAGTCCCTAACTCGCTTTAGTGACCGCGGAACCGTAGCTAAAACATGGTTTTCGCGGCGGTTTCGCGGCGTTACTAAGGAGGTAAGAGACGGCACTTCAACGGTTGGTCCATTGGTACTGGGGCATGCTTCTCGGAATTTTTAATACTACTCAAGTGTTGAGTTTTCTGGAAAATTTTGGGAATTTGTTGATTCGATCGAAAGGTTTAACATCATCTAGCTATTTATGGAATGTGATACAATATGTGGAATTTATATAGTTAGGCATGAAATCCGTAATATATGATATTTCGGGTTTATGATGTCTAAGCTTATTATGGATTCCAAATGTTGTAGTTTAACATTTTATTTTCTGCGACCGTAAGTGTAATATGTGGTGTATCGCCGATTTCGTTGCTATATATCAACGACAACTAGGATACGCATATTTACTTACGTTGATGACATGTGATGTTATGGGTTGCTGTGATATGTTATATTGGATCGTCGTGTTTTGGATAGCCGGGGTTTTATGTGAGATGAGAGTTTTTTATTTTCATTCATGTAAAGTTCAATGTATGTAATATTCTTTTATTGGGGCACTTCCGGGTTGAGAATGATATCACCATTGTTGTATATTATTTACATTTTCGCATTAAGATAGACCCAAGGAGGGGAGCACAAGTAACCGGGTTCTAGAGTCCAATGGGAGACCAACTCGAGGAGTCGAGTCCGGGTCTCCTAACTCTAAGAATTGATAGGGTTGCTTGCCGCTCTCGTAGGGGTCTAGGGATGTGGGTTTGGCTATTCATTGCGACCGTGGAATCCATGTTTTATACAGGCTCAAAATAAAACACGGACCTCCTAGTATATCCAATATTTCATATGTTTCTTATGCTGCTTTGTGATTTGATCACTGTGGATTATGAGACGAATGGATACATATTATATATGAGATATATAGTAGACGTATATTTTGCACCCGCACTAGTCCCGTCCTGGTATGCCGTTAGTTAAGTAACCTAATGGTGTATAACGGGACACTGTGGCGAATGCGGAGCGTACGTTGTATTTTCGTTTCTTCTGTGATACTTAGGAAGCTTAAATGATGGAATTTCATTAATGAGATTAATGAAAAGAAAGAAACCTAAAAGATGTTGTGGAATCAAATTTTCAAAAAGGGTAGCTACAGTATTTGCTTTGCATAGTGATATATGTGATATATCCTGCACCTTATTCGATAAGGAAAGAGCCGAGATCTCTTCGCCGGGAGTGACCTCTTTAGCAATAACTGACAGATGTTACAACACATGGTTTGTCTTTTAATTACTTTTGGAGTATTTGCTTTGCATAGTGATATATGTGATATATCTTGCATCTTATTCGATAACGAAAGAGCCGAGATCCCTTCACCGGGAGTGACCTCTTTAGCGAAACTAGAAAAAGCCTCAAAAATACTCCTTTTCAAAATCTCTTGATTCCGCAACGATATCAAGTTCATTACGCAAAAGGTTTTCAGAAAAACCTGTCGTAGCCCTCCGTCATTTCAGATAAGTCCTACTTAGTATTCGTGCTACGTTTGTTGACCTCCGTCAAGGCGTAGTGTACGGTAGCTGACTAGTATTTATCTGCTTATGCATATGATGCAGATTAGATTAGAGTAGTCATACGACCTTGTTGACCTCCGTCAAGGGTCATGCGGATAGGTTTAATTCAATCAAGAAATGACGGGTTAAACTTGACTAGCAGCCTATGATTTGTTGACCTCCGTCAAGGTCATAGGACGCTAGGGGCAAAATATTATCGGGAATTTTAAGTGTTGAAATTTGCAATGAGATTGCATACCTTCTATGAGATAGTTGGATCCCGATACCCACTGCGAGTAAGTGTTACTCCTGGCAGAGTTTTACACATGACAATTAGCCGATCAAGTAGGTGTCTAGAAAGGTATCAACGAGGCTATTCCTCAGGGAAAACGAGGTTTATTTTAATTAGGTCCGTGCGAAAGCACGGGGAACCTCCCTCAAAGTACCGGCACTGGCCTGTCTAAAAGATTGGCAAAATTGTAAGGTGTAATTAATTCCGGCTAGTCTTTCCTTTTAGGGTTTGAAGGAAGATTTGATAAAAACAGTGGGAGCCATCCTGATTAGATAAAATAATAACCAATCTGATCTTGTAAGAGCATACGCTAAAGTGTTTTTCTTATCTCTCTCTCCAGGTAGCGACCATATCACGTCTTAATCAAGATAATAATATGGATGTATTGACCGAACCCGCATGTTATACTGTGCTGGGGAACGTTAGTTCCGTTCTTTCTTATAAGAGTTATAAGACTGAATAGGATATAGGGAAATGCCAGGATTCCCATGCCACCCGATTGAAGAAAGTACATGATGATGTATTTTCTTCGGGTGTGTTCGTTACAGAGAACTGTTTCTCCCTTTGCTCTACGTCCTGGGTATTGGATAGCGGATCAGGATCCCATATATGTAATCTGTTACATGGGCTAAGAAAAGGTAGAGAACTAGAAGAAGGTGATAAAGACATAAGGGTTGGAAATGGTGCAATTATTGCAGCTAAATCCGTCGGGGAATATTACCTTGTATTACCAAGTGATAATACATTCATTCTGAACGAATGCTATTACATGCCGAACCTGATATGCAACATTATATCAGTTTCTTTATTAAGTAAAGAGGGATATAATTTTGTATTACAGGATAATGTTATGAACATTTTCCTGAATCAAAAGTTGGTTGGATCAGGCACGTTGTGCAATGGCATTTATGTTCTAAATCAATCAACAGTTCTGAGTATAATAAACACACATAAGAGGAAGAGTTCAGAGATGAACAAATCCTTCTTGTGGAATTGTAGACTAGGTCATATCAATGCGACACGACTAGCTAAGTTGCATAAGGATGGATATTTGAATCCGTTCAAATTTTCATCTTATGACACTTACCAGTCATGTCTCAAAGGCAAGATGACCAAAACTCTGTTTACAGGACACGGAGAAAGAGCTGGTGAGCTCTTGGGACTGATACATAGTGATGTATGTGGTCTTATGTCTACTCATGCCAGGAATGGTTGCTCGTACTTCATTACATTCACTGATGATCTCTCTAGATTTGGACATGTGTTCCTGATAAAACATAAGTCTGAAACTTTTGAGAAATTTAGAGAATATAAGTCCGAAGTCGAGAACCAAACGGGTAAAAGTATTAAAATCCTACGATCTGATCGAGGAGGTGAATACTTGAGCACAGAATTTCTGGACTTTCTAAAAGAGAATGAGATTCTCTCTCAGCTTATTCCTCCGTATACACCACAGCACAACGGCGTATCGGAGCGGAGGAATCGCATCCTATTAGATATGGTGCGCTCTATGATGAGCACCGCTGAGTTACCTATTTTCTTTTAGGGGTATGCGCTTGAGGCAGCCATATACCTATTGAATAGAGTTCCAACCAAATCCGTTCCTACCACTCCATATGAGATATGGGAGGGGAAGAGGCCGTATCTTAATTTTATTAAGATATGGGGTTGCCCGGCCTATGTTAAAAAGCAAAATTCAGACAAGCTCAAGGCAAGGTCTGTTCTGTGCAAGTTTGTAGAATATCCCAAGTATTCGCGTGGACATATCTTTTACCACCCTGAGGAACAAAAGGTGTTTGTTGCCCAACATGCCACCTTTTTAGAAAAGGAATTTCTTGCAAAAGAAATTAGTAGCGAGGAGGTAGAACTGGAAGAAGTTCCATCAATACAAACTACGACGGATAATTTGGTAGAACCAGAGGATTCGATAGCTCCCAACGAACCTCAGCCTCTCCACCGATCTAGTAGGGTTCCTCATCCACCTGAGAGATACTACGGTTTTCTCATTGATGGTGGAAGAGAGGATTGCATCATGGAGGATGATGACCCAACTAGCTTCGAGCAGGCCATCACGAGTGGAGATTCTGTGAAGTGACTGGATGCAATGTGATCCGAGATGGAATCCATATACACCAACAAAGTATGGACTTTGAAAGATGCTCCTAAAGGGGTAAAACTCATTGGGAGCAAGTGGATTTTCAAGAAAAAACTTGGTGTAGATAGGAAAGTGGAGACTTTCAAACCTAAACTTGTTGGAAAGGGTTTTCGTCAACGACCAGGTGTAGATTATAACGAAACCTTTTCTCCAGTGGCTATGCTTAAATCCATCCGGATCATGCTTGCTATTACTGCATACCATGACTACGAAATTTGGCAAATGGATGTTAAGACCTCCTTTCTGAATGGTGATTTGGAAGAGTGCGTGTACATGACTCAGCCAGAGGGCTTCGTAGACAGTGGGAGCAGCGGAAATGTGTGCAAGCTGCTTAAATTCATTTACGGGTTAAAGCAAGTATCGCGGAGTTGGAACATCTGTTTTGATGTCGTTATCAAAGAGTTCGATTTCGTCAAAAACGTAAATGAACCTTGTATATACAAGAAGGTAGCAGAGAGTAAGGTTGTCTTCCTCGTATTGTACGTGGATGACATACTCTTGATAGGAAATAACATTCCTATACTGCAATCGGCCAAGCTCTTCTTATCACATAGATTCTCAATGAAAGATCTAGGTGATGCCTCATACATCTTGGGGATTAAGATCTATAGAGATAAATCTAAACGGATACTGGGATTGTCCCAATCCAGGTACATTGACACCATACTAAAGAGGTTTAGTATGGAAGAATTCAAGCATGGGTCTTTACCCACGATCTCAGGACTCACTCTTTCCAAAAATATGTCTCCCAAGACTGATTTGGAGAGAGCTCGCATGCAAGGGATACCCTATGCTTCGGCAGTAGGCTCTATCATATACGCGATGCTATGTACCAGACCCGATGTAGCATACTCACTAAGTGTAGTGAGTAGGTATCAAGCAGATCCAGGAGAGAGTCACTGGACAGCTGTGAAGAGCATTCTCAAGTACTTGAGAATGACTAAAGAGATGCTCTAGGTGTATGGTAACGGAGAACTCCAAGTGGAGCCCTTTACCGATTCGAGCTTCCAGAGTGATAAGGACGACTCTAAGTCGCACTCGGGATTTGTCTTTACCCTCAATGGAGGGGCGGTATGCTGGAAGAGTTCCAAGCAGGAAACCGTGGCAGACTCGACGATGGAGGCTGAATACATCACTGCCAACGATGCTGCCAAAGAGGCTGTCTGAATGAAGAAGCTCATAACTGAACTTAGAGTGGTTCCATCCATTGAGTATCCAATACCTTTGTATTGTGATAACAATGGAGCGGTGGTTTTGGCCAAGGAACCCAGGTCCCATCAGTGACCCAGACATATTCTGAGGCAGTATCACCTGATCCGGGAGATGGTTGATCGTCGAGAGATCGAGGTCAGGAGAGTTGACACGAAGAACAACACAGTGGATCCACTCACGAAGGCCATTCCCCAGATACAGTTCGAGAGACTCTTCGGGATGTTGGGCATGCAATACTACAACAGTTGGCCCTAGTGCAAGTGAGAGATTATTAGTTGTATGTATGCCTTAGAGACCATTATTGTACATATGATGTATATTATAGTAGATGCTTGGACATATATAGAGAGAACTTTCTTGCTCGACATGATGGTATACTATCTGGTTGCTCTTTATCTTAACATGTATACTTGTCTCTCTTACTGTCTTATGGTTACATGTTGGTAAAGCCCTTAGGATGTGTACTTGACTACTAGGATTATGATGCAGATCATACTAGTGGGGCCGGGGTAGTCCATAAGTTCATCCTTTAATGTTCATAGTCGCGGGTGTATCGAGACAGGGCATCGATATACCAGAGTAGACTAGCGTATACGCTTCTCGACCCATATGATGGGTGATGGATGATCTCATATCCATTGGTGTTTGACATCAGAGATGGTATGCGGGTGCTCGGTGGAGACTGGGTACACTGGACGGACTCACCGAGAACTCCTAGATGGTATTATACCTGACGTCAGATAGCAGTTCTCTGGTGACACTGGTACAGGTTAGTCTGTAGACCCGAAATCGTCATAGAGTCTTGTGTGATTCCCACTGTGCTTTGATTTCCACCTTACCATATTCAAGAGGACATGCAAAACGGTGGTTTTTGGGTACAGTCCCGAGTCACATGGAGGCAATGAGCGATAGGAGGGGATTTCATCTCTCCCGGTATTGGGGGTAGATGCTGTACTGTGCTCGATTGGCCATAACAGGGAAGTCCCTGGCCAGGACTGATTTAGAGATTTACTGATAAGTGTTATCAGTAGTTTCTCGATCCGTTATGAGCCTCGTATCGGCATGACTTATCGAGTTATTGGGGTCTGACGTTTACCACCCCTAGACTTGATATGCGACATCTTAGACGAAGAGACCGGACTGTACGGTAGTGTTACCCACAGGCTTTATAGGAGGTAGAGCAGGCTTGCTTGTTGATCTTCTTATCGCTCAATACCCGGGTAGCCGTTACGTCCAGCTAATACCGCTGACGGTTTATGGGTGTTTGATATGACATCACCTACTGCCGGTATATTGACGAGTCTTTAGAGTCCTACATAGAGGTTTTACTGGCTTAGGCAAAACGAATTAGGAGCACATATATGATATGTGCGGGACCGAGAATAATACGAGTATGTGATACCGTATTCTATTCTCACGATATTTGTATCGGTCGGTTATATGTGATATAACCGGGTTATCGAATCAAATGTTGATTCGATAAAGATGGTACATATTATATTAATCGGTTATATGTGATATAGCCGGATTATTAAATCAAGTGTTGATTTGATAATTTAGTGTATAATTGTATATTTGATATACTAGTTTACATTAACTAATATTAGCTCACTTAAGCATTTATTTTCTCATATGTGCACACTTAATATATATGTGATATATATTAATTGTGTTTTCTTTTGTGTCATGGTTGTTGATACACACTACATGGGTGTATAAGACTTACACCATACTAATTATAATGTGAGGTTTAAATATTTAAAGTAAATCCAAATTAGTGGATAATTAGTCACATGCATGAAGCTTGTAGAAGCTTGTGGATACATTGACTTAGTCCACTCATTTTGTTTTACTTAAGATATTTATTAAGCTAACCATTATAATTTAGCCATGGTTATGTCTTTACATGAGTTAGCTATATGATACAAACTCATCCATGGTTGATTCTCTCACCTCATTAGTTCATTCTTATCTCTTTACTTCATCTTCTTCATCCTCGAGAAAAAAACTTGCTAGTTTTTTCCAAAATGAGAAAATATTGTGAGAAAAATAAAACTAAAGTGAGCTCACTTCCTATTTCATCATTCTCTACTAGATTAGCATTTTAGTATAGGGTGTTAGTTTCACTAATCTCTCATTAGTGAAGTAGTAGTTTGAGTTAGTGTCTTCTCGACGTAGATCATTTTCGGCCTCGAAGACTTCAAGAAAGATCGTTCTTTTCACCTTAAAAATCCATGCAAGAGTCCAGAAGTTCCATGATCGCAACGAAGGGACCACTACAAGGAGCCATTGAAGTGAAGGACCGGTCTACAAAGGTTATATTCTGTTATCACTTAGAAATAAAAATGTTTAATTTCTAGTTTAGCTCCTAAAACTCTAGTTAGATCCTTAGTTAGGGTTGTTTGGCACACTAAATTTTTAATATAGTATATTTGATGCCTTGTGAAATCTTGTGGTTGTGCCTAAGAACCCTACAGTGATGCACCATAAGTGCTAGCTAGGTATGGCTCCGTAGGTCATTAGTCAGAATGGTTTTTCAAAGATAACTAACTTCTTGATAATTTATCGCTAAACATTGAAAGTTGAAATCTTCATGGAGTTACGTGGAGAAAGAAACCATCTACAATTAAGAAGTTGATAATGATTAAAGATAAATATATAAATCCAAGTAACATGAGGATGATGATCTTTATGTTTGGATAAGAATAAGGAATCATATTTTAATTACCAGTTATTTTATTGCATACTACAAATAAAGAAGGTTCTCATCAAAGGTGTTCTGAAAGAAGAAGCACAAACAATATCTCAGTTTAGATCATCATGTAGACAAATTTTGAATAGAGACAGTAAGTTAGGCTCACGGGGTTGATTGGTTTCATGTAGTTGGAGACCCATGCGGCTACAACTACATGATGTGGAAAAAACAAGTGTTTGGTTCTTTTGCTTTTGCCACTCAAGATGTAGTTGTAAAAACATTTGGTCTTAAAATAGTGTCGTTGCAACTACGCTCAAAACGAGCATAGTTGCAACTACATCTTGTGAATGTGCAAATCATTTAAATCCCATCAAATTATTCATTAATTATATTATTTTAATAGATTTTTGCTATATAAAAATACAAATAGAGGTTATTACCTTTTTAATAATATTTTTCCAATTTGAAATTTGATAGTGCGGTTGAAAAAACAAACTCCGCCATACAATGGAATGTAATTCCAACTACAGTTAGTTACAACTACATGTCATACAATCAAATTAAACACCCTCTAAGGTTGACGGTCAAAGTAGAGCCTTAGGTATTATCATGATAAATGGTTAGAGAAGACAAACGGTTACGATAGGATCTGGGGTAGACATACGGTTAAGATCTCTTATACTCTTATCATTATTGTTATTATGCATTCTCTCTAAATCTCGTCATGGATTATATATACCGTGGAATCACGATTACATGTCCAGACGACCCTCTTTAGGCTTATTCATTGTTTATGTTTTCTTGTATTATGGTTTGCCATTTATTGTTATTTGCATTTTGGTTGATGTTCTTCATTAGATGATCCATAGATTAAGTTTTTCATTCTATTGTTCGAACATCATTCTCGTCAACCTAGCATCCTAATTTAGCATTGATTCTATTTATTTATATATATACTATTTCTACTATTATCATGCAAAAGGCATGGGGTAACTAATTTTCCAAATTGATTGTTGAGGTGGAGACCTTAATTTTCAAGAGGAATCAAATTGAAAACTAAGAAAAGTCGTTTCCAATTCAATAACCGAAACTAACTATGGTCAATAACTAATTGTACATTTGATTTGTTATAACTACATGAAGTAAACAAAATTGTATCCCGCAACTATAAACCCCCTATGCAAAATGTCTCTTTCACATCACGTGCGATGCACATGTAAAATACTAGTTACATATAAAGCTGTATATGAGAATATCCTTGGATTATTCCTTTATCTAATTTGGACTTTAATCGCAACTTTGTTATCACGCCACTATTTAATTCCCTAATTATATTTGGGTCATGAAATTTTTTTATTGACTCCTACTAAATATTTATCAATATTTTATCACAAACAATTGGGCTTATATGGTGAAAAAATTCCGATCAGTAGCTTTCCTTAAAATCTCTTCCTATTCTATCTCATTATTTAGATTTTACTGTCAAATTATCGACAAATTTCACTATTTCGGTGCTATCATGCAAATTATCGAAAATATTTAAAGTTAAAAATTTAGTGATTTTTGTTTGATAGTGCAAAAAATATAGAAATCCAAAGAAAACATGAAATTTTGACATTTTGATAAAATTAGTTGTTTTCATTTGCTATAGCATGTAAATATTAAATAATTTGAAATAAACAAAATATTTTGCGATTTTTGTACGCTATAATAACATGCATGATATTGAAAAAACGGAACAAAATAGAAGAATTTAAAATTTTTGCGATTTTTTAGTGTTATAGCACGCAAGATATAGAAAAATGGAGAAAACAGAAAATATTTATGAAAATTTTGCGACTTTTGTGCATTATAAACATAAATTTTAAATTATAAACACAAATCTTGCAATTAAAAATATTCATGACCGAAGAAAACGTAAAATTATTTAGATTTTTACAGATTTAGCGATTTTCGTATTCTATAACAAGCAGAATATTGAAAAATTAAAGATAAACATAAATTTTAAGGTGTCTGAAAATTTCAAGATTTTCGCGAGCAAAATATCGAAAATTTAAAGAAAAACCAAAAAAAATGGGATTTTTTAGAATGGCAAAATTTTCGTGTGTTTCCGGGGGATCCAAATCATCCGGAGTCTCAATCACTCAAACCAGATGATTTTGCTTCGTAAGGTTCTTAATAGTAATCGGTGATCTTTCCTTTTGTAAACTTGATACCCGAAACTTCTCCAAAAGTATGAGCAAATAGAATATTAGAAAACCGAAGAAAGAAGATTGGAGATTTTTAAAATTTCATGATTTCCGTGTGCTAACAAAATGATGAAAAAATGAAGAAAACAATTTTTTTTTTTGAGATTTTTCAAAATATTCATGTTCTATCATGCAAAATATTGAAAAAAATGAAGAAAACGGATACTTTTTGAGATTTCTGAAAATTTACGATGTTTGTTTATGTTTGTTTGTTATGGCAAACCAAATAATAAAAAACTGAATAAAGCATAAAATTTTGAGAAGTTTGAAAATATTGTAATTTCACAGACAACAGTAAGCAAAATAATAAAAAAACAGAATAAAACAAAAAATATTTAGATTTTTGAAAATTTTGCGATTTTTGTATGCTAAGCAGAATATTAAAAAACCAAATAAAACAGAACTTGTTTATATTTTTGAAGTTTTCATGGTTTTCATATGAATAGCATGCCAAAATACTGAAAATGTAAAGAAAACAGAAAAAATTTGAATTTTAAGAAATTCACAATTTTCGTGTAGCGTACAAAATATTGAGAATTCGAGGAGAACAGAAAATTTTGGGATTTTTCAAGATATTGTGATTTTTGTATGATATATCAAGCAAAATATTGAAAATCAAAGAGCATAGAAAATCTTGAGGTTTCTAGAAATTTCATGATTTTTATTTTCTTAAGCATGCAAAATGTTGAAAACTCGAAGAAAGTTGATTTTTAAAAATTTCACGATTTTTGAATACTAAACGAAATATTGAAAAACCGAAAAAAAATTGAGATTTTTAAATTTTACGCAACTTATGCAAAATATTATAAATTTAAAGAAAAACAAATAAATTTAGGATTTTTGTAAATTTCGCAATTGTAATGTATTATATCGCATGCCAAATATTAAAAAACTAAAGAAAATAGAATTTGAGAATTTTGAAAATTTCATATTTTTCTTAGCATATATAATATTAAAAAATTTAAGATAAATTTTAATTTTTTTGCGATATTTGCGTTTTATATCATGAAAAATATTGAAAAACAAAAAAAAAATTATTTATTAAAATTTCATAATTATACTGGAAAACCGAAGAAAACTTAAATTTTGAGGCTCGTAAAATTTTGCAATTTTCGTGTGTTATAGCGTGCAAAACATTAAAATTTTGACTTTTGTACATTTCATGATTCTCGTATTCTAGAACAACAAGCAAAAAAAATTTTAAAAAGAAAAAAGAAAATTTTGCCAATTTTTAAAATTTCGCGATTTTCATATAAAGGAAAATATTGAAAAGATAAAGAAATATGCTGAAAAATTTACACGTTAATCCTTAATACATTTTACTTGTGAGGTTCATAAATAAAAGATATTACAACGTATAAGTCATATAACAATAAAATTTTAAATTAATATGATTTTTCTTGAGTTTGGATTTCGTACTCGTGCATTGCACGGGAGCTCTTGATATTGTAAATTAAATCTAAACTTTACAATCATACCAGAGGAGTAAAGAGTTTGGTTGAACAAAGATTTGATTATCGATTTTCTTGAGTTTGGACTTTGTACTCGCACGTTGCACGGGAGCTCCTGATATTATAAATTAAATCTAAATTTTACAATATACCGGACAAGTAAAGATTTCGGTTGGACAAAGATTTGTTATCAATTTTCTTGAGTTTGTATTTCATACTCGCGCATTGTACGGAAGCACTTGATACTGTAAATTAATTCTAAACTTTACAATCATACCAGAGGAGTAAAGATTTCGGTTGAACAAAGATTTAATTATCGATTACCATGTTCTTTTTGTAGTAATGACCGCAGAGAGCAATTACGTATGCACATAGAAATTAATTGAAGTTTGCTATATTTGAAGTGAAATTATGTTATAGGTTGTTTTTCTTCTTCTAAAATATTTATACACAAGAAACTTCCAAACTTAATTCCATATTTTTCTTGGGAAATTATTTCAAAGATCTATACCACCTTATTCACATAGAAATGAAGTTTGCTATATTTGAAGTTTTTTTTTGGACTTCATATTGCTGTTTATTCATGTTGGATAAGTAAAAGCGTGTATCTTTTTTAGATGGACATTTTCTAAAAATTTTTTTTTTTTTTGTATGTAATAATAATGCTTGATAATGTTTCCATATGTAGAGCAAGGGGCCTGAAGTTCTGCCTGTTTGTTTTAGCGGAATACAATTAATATAAGGGAAAAGTCTGCTTAACTTGATTTATGCATAAAATAAGCGTTACGATTTTAGTAAATAAACTTATATTATATATGATAAATATTGTAATGATTTGATTAAAAGAAAACGTTAAGGTTTGATGAACACATAAAAGACTCAACTCAGATAAACAAATTAAACACTTGGAATCACTGCTATAAATAAGGGTTGCCCCTACGGATATAGCCGTAGGGGCAAAAAAATACCCTATAGGTACAAACGCAGTAGGTGCAAGTTGAAGCCCTGAACTTGCCCCTACGGACAAAAACTTGCCCCTACGGAGTTCTGTGTAGGTCCTATTTGCCCTACGGAATAGGCCATAGGGGCAAAAAATTTATTTTATTTACGTTTTTTTAAAATAGATTACTTGTACTTATGGATGAATCCGTAGGACCAAATAATAGCTCCTACGGATACATGCGAAGGTAAATATCCGTAGGGGCAAAATATCAGGAATCCTGATATTTTGCACCTACGGATAACTGGGTAGGGGCATTTGTTTGTCCCTACGGAGATATCCGTAGGGGCAAGCTCAACCCCCTGATACTGAGATCACAGGGGAAAATATCAGTTATTCTGATATTTTGCCTCTACGGTTTAATCCGTAGGGACAACGTGTGTACCTACGGATTAATCTGTAGGTACATATTATCGGTATTTTTTTTATAAAAAAGGGCTGCCTATATTTTCTCGTCCTGTGCACAATAATATATACATCAATCAAATATAAAAATTAATCATCACACAACATATATCGCAATATTCATAATCACATCTCACGTATATAATAAACAAAAGAAACCAAAAAACAGAATATGATATAACTATAAATATTGTAGGACCACCAATATCAATATCGTCCAAAATATAGTACAACATGTATCATATAAATAAATACATGTTTCAAAAAATAAGAATCAAAAAGCTACCCTAGCTCGGTCCAGCTCCACCTCTGATAAACGCTAGAATCTGGCGCGCCTGCTCCTCGGTCAATAAATCATGCAATTCGGAGCGTGCGGGAGTCTGAGCGGGCTGTGGAGCTGGCGATGTGGTCTGCGCAGCCGCCGTCGAGGTAGTGGCTTGCGGAACCGCGGCTGCAGGAGTCTGAGCAGGCGGTGGAGCTATAGGAGCTGTCTGCGGAACCGCAGCCGATGCAGTGGCTTGCGGAGCAGCAGCCAAAGGAGATGCATGTGGAGGCTCGGCCGATGTACCCTGTCGCGTCTGGACCTAAAGTGTGTAATAAGCGTGTAAGAACTGTGTATTATTCGAATTTGTATCATTATCAAGTTATTTCGAAACCCTATTTGGATATCTAGTTTGGAAAACCGTAGTTTATTTTAATTAGATATGTATGTATGATTAATCAAAGCTAAGTCTACAACCAAATAAGCTCAGGCTACGTACTAATATTGGATATGTTGATATCTATAATATGATATGATATTTTACTATTAAGTAGTATACATACCAGCATCTCCTTCAACTCCTGAACGGTGGCCTTCAAGCTCTCCAATTCCTGCTGGACACGTCGCTCACTGGAGACGGAGGAAGTAACCGCCGGGGTGGAGTCCAACCTCATATGGGCCCAGTCCCCGGCCTCTCTCCCAACCTCCGTGGTGCCCTCCGTGTGCAGCGTCCAGGACTGGGGTCAGCAGCCTCGGATCGCTCTGTCCGGTAAAATCGATCCCCGAGACCTCGGCCTGCTCAACCACCCGCTCCTACACCCACATTAATTAGTAAAGTATAAGTATAAAATTTAAATTTGAACCTTCCAAAACTAAAATTTCAAATATGGGTTGAATAAATATTAACATTTACGCAATACTCCTGGGTAGCGACGTCGGGATATCGAAGCTCGCCCATGGCGGGATCTGTCGAGGTGCCGTGGACGGCAAGATATGCAGACAGCACGCTCGGTGTACCACCTTGCGCCAGGGTCTGAGCTGTCTGCAATATTAGAAAATAACTCTTAATATTAGATATATTAGAAAATAACTCTTAATATTGTATTATATCACAAAGGCCGGTCTATTGTAATTTACCGATAACTCCATGGCTCGAGTAATATTTCTCGAGCCACCTGTGTAAGTGGGGCGACCCCTCTTCGCCGATTTCCTATTCTCTATATTTTGAGCGGCATGTTTCTGCACAACGCATTCACGTTTAGTTTTCTAATTAAGGAACATAAAAAAATAAATTATATCCTAAATAATGAATTATATTTAAAATACATACATGCTTGCATTGAGAGTCGAAATATTCGCACAATAGAGGCCATGTCTCTACGTCGACTCTCGCAAACGCCGGAGTAGATAGGAGGGCCGCTCTCTCTGCCTCGGGGGTCGCCATCCACAGAGAGTAGCAGTCGGCCTTCAGCTCATTCATATTGTATCGGACCTTGGTCTGCATGTTCTTCATCAGGCCATTGTACAGAGCATGAAGATTATAACACCCGAGCCCAATTCTACAATTTTCAGTTACTGTTTGAGTATAATGTGGTACTCATTTCGTTTAACTTGCTTATTTGTTACTTACTGTAAAATTTACCCGGCAAACTCATTTCTACATATAACAAATTTCGGCATCTAAAATAAAATTGAAAATATTCATCTTGGCCTACTTGACACCCGTAGCCTCGTGGTAGCTTCTGTGCATTGTGTTCTCGTCCCGTTCAGTGAAACGAGCGAGTTTGGACGGCTACGCGCGCGTACATGTATCCGTTTTGGGGGTATGCTTTTTAATCATAAAACACTTAACTTTAAAATTTGGATCCCGCTTAAAATCCTATTATTTCAATTTCAAATTTTTGGACTCGACCCGGGCGCGATTTGGGAATGTTTTATTTGGCGCCAAAATCCCAAATTTTAATATTATTAAAACCATCGCATATATTTTTCTAACTAACCTGATATCTTACTGTTCATTACCTATCTTTTAAATCTTTAAATTAACCTATATATATATTCTACTGTTACTTAAAATGTTTTGAATTTTTAATTAATATTTATCCCTAACTAACGATTCCCCTTTAGCCAATCGCGTTCCTTTTAATTCCGTGGGCCCTCACCTGCAGCTCTCTCTCTCTCTCTCTCCACTTCTCTCTCTCTCTCTCTCATATATTCTCTCATACTTCTCTTTATCATTCTTTCTCTTCTTGCTTCATGTCTCGTTTTTCATTTTTTTTAACTGTTTTTTTGTTGCCGGAATTCCGTCGTGCCGGTGACGCTTCTCGACGTTCCAGCGAGGTATCCTGACCCGTGTGGTTCCTTTTTTCGTCGTTTGGGTTCATTTCATGAACCGTGCACCCGTCGCGAATTTTCCCCGCCGACGGTTAACGTTCCGTTTTTCCGATTCGCGACCCATCGAGGCAAGTTAATCTTGCTACATGCTATATAATTCATTTTATGCCTATTTAAATAAATACCATACCTATAGTTTAAATCTAGCGCCCCATGTTTAATTTTATAACGTTTCGATGTTCCGTTTGCATCCGTTTATATCATATTAAATCTAGATCATGAAAACTTATCTTGTGACATACTAGATTATATTATACTGCAACCATATCATTTAAAATATATATCGTCATAATATTTATTATTATTATCTTTAATTAGTTTATAATCTTTATTTTATAATGTTATACATTTGTAAATCTTATAGTTTACACATGAAACGTCGTTGAAAAATCGGATATGACAAATCTGAAATTTATTGTACACTTTATCTTATAAAATTCATTATAAATCAGAGAAAAATCATTAGTATACGTTCTTTAGTTCGTTACGAAGCTAACTCAGAATACTATAACTCTATGAAATATTTACTTACAAAATAAATTGTTTAAATAACGTAAAATGCAAATGAAAATGTCTCCAAACTGCTGTCCAGGGAAATTCCAGCAGCAAACTTTCAACTTCGAATGTTCATAACTTTTTGTAGGGACAACCTGAGATGCTTATACTTATAAAAATGAAAACCTTATTGATTATCTTTGTTTTGGTATAAAACACGTTCCTTTTGGAGAACGTTTGTTATTTTTAAGCTATTTTACAAATTAGTGTGACGCTGAATTTCTGAACGGAACCTTCTTGTGCATGGTTAATCAATACCACTTTTATAGTTATTAATCGCTTTGAATATGCTATCCATATTAATATTATTATATCAATATTTATATCACATATTGCTTAGTTGTACATCCCACATTACCATTTTATAGTTTTATAACTTTTCGGATACCCGTTTGCATCCATCGCATTTAAGATACATATAATTGCATCCATAGATCACATTACTACATAATAATATGATATTAACACTCCATGTTTAATAAATTGCATCCTAATTAATATTGGAACTATAAATGTAACCCTAATCGATAACTGTGCATCCATATCCTTGTAATTAAATCTATTTGTATATCATATTACATGTTCCAGTTTATTGTTCTGATAGTACTCATGCTTGTTTATTTATACACATGCTTATGTTAGTTTGATTATGAGCACCCACATGACATCTTGTGCTTCCTGACATGACCTGTTACACTTCCTACTTGACATGACATGGTACCGTACACTCTTGACATGACATGACACCTTTATACATTACCTGGCTGGACCTGATGTACCATGGCTTTACCTGTTACCTGATCTTATGTCTAATGCCAACAAACATAACATATAGTCCTCATGGACCGTTCCTGTTGTCTATCCAGACAAACCTGCTTTTACCTGATCCTGTGTTGGCATTAGTTCTTGATTACTGAATACCTGACTCGACATACATAACTTGGGGGTATGGGGAAATCAAAAGTGTAAACTAAAGTGTAACTTAAAAGGGTATTACTTGATCCGTGGTCCCGGGGGGTAACGGGACAGAGCCATTCGTGACTCTTACATTTTCCTGATCCGTGGTCCCGGGGGGTAACGGGACAGAACCACTATTGGTTCACATATTCCTGATCCGTGGTCCCGAGGGGTAACGGGACATATCCTTTAAGTTACATGGAGGATTACTCAAATTGATTTCAAAGACTTTAGACTAGGAAACCCGATAGAACAGTTTAGTTATCCACTGCACATTACCCTGCACCGCTTGTTTCATATTATTGCTTTATTCATGTTTAGTTCTGCATTGCCTAATACACTGTTCATATTATATTACTTGTTGACATGACGCGCTGACGTCTGGGTTTTGCATGGCCCAGATTCCGTACCGCTGTTGCAGTCCGAGCAGGAGTACTTCAGCCAGCAGGCTGAGCTGTGAGTTCAGTAGTAGTTAGTTTTATTTCCTGCATTTATTTCCTGATATGAGCCCGCATTATGGGACACACTTTTCAGTTATTTGTATTGGATCATTTGCTTCCGCATTTATTTATTATTGACTCCTGTTATTCTGGATTATGGACATGTTTTAGATAGTTTTATCTTGTTCTTGATATCTCTACAGCCGTAATGTGACTGTGGATGTATACTTCCTACCCACAGGTAGCATGGTTGGCTATGTCACGTGCCCAATCTAGCGTACTCTGGGAAGCGGGGCGTGACATGGTTCTTTTGGTATCAGAGCCATAGGATAGTCGGGTTGATTCTTTTGTAGTTAGGTATTGTACCCAATACCCGAATCAGAATACCCGTGTTTAGGAAACATGTCCTGCCACCTTGACCGTTTTACCATTCTTGAATCACATTCTTCCTGATTATATCTTTTACGATGTGCAAACTTCCTTTGCATATCTATTTGAAAACCTGATTCCTTGTTATCTCTAGGACTTAGGCGACTTGGATGGAGTTATGTAATTGTGGCTATGATACCGCGGCATAGTTACAATGCGGTACTCTATTTAAGTATCTTGGAGTTATAGCCTTGATCTATATTCAAAATCTATCATCATGCTAATGTTGGGTATTTTGAGTTTAGGATTATGGCCAGTAAGAAATTGAATACTTACCAGAGGCGTGTGGACGAAGCCGCCATGCTTGGAGTGATAAGAGGAATGCTGGAGAATCAAAGAAACTGACCGAGCTAATCCAGCAGCAAGCGGACTCGTTTCGGGAAGGTTTGCAGATCGTTCAGCAGTCTGTGAACAATGTTGGAGCTAGACCAGTTGACCGAGTAGGGACCGTAGCAGATTTCAGGCGGTTGGGTCCGTCTACATTTACTGGTTTAAAGGAGCCGTTGCCAGTGGAGCAGTGGCTAGTTGACACAGAGAACTTGCTTTTAGCGGCACAGATTCCAGATGACAAAAAAGTTGTTGTGGTACGCATTCAGCTAGTGGACTACGCCCGAGAATGGGGGCTTGTTGAGGAGACCCGCTTGCCCAAGCCAATCAAGTGGGCGGATTTTTCTAAGAGTTTCCTGGAGAAGTTCTTCCCGCGGACTGCACGGGAAGAAATGGAAGAGAAGTTCATCGGACTAAAGCAGAAGGGAGCACCCGTAGATGTGCATGTAGCAGAATGGACGAGACTCGGTAGTTTCGCTGGACCTTTAGTTGCCAACGATGCTGAAAGGGCACGGAGGTTCATGCGCAGACTGGACGTGGACATCCAGAGGCAGATTGTCTCCCTGGGTTTGACCACTTTCTCACAAATACTTGCAGCAGCCAAGAGCAACAGAGTTTATCTGGGATGAAAGGGAGTTTGCAGCAGACAGCAGTTGCGTTAAGGAAGCAGTTCGGTCGGGCCGGTCGAGTTTAGGGCTAGGCCGACAAACAATATTCTTGCATCAATGGAAGTGATGAAAGTAAAGAGCCGGCTGTTGTTCGTGATTCTATGGACGTGTTTGAAGATATATCGGGTTTACCGCCAAGGAGAGACGTGGAGTTCACAATTGATCTTATTCCTGGTGCAGCGCCAGTATCTAAAGCGTATTATCCAATGGCGCCAGTAGAGTTGGAAGAAGTAAAGAAACAGGTTGCTGAATTGCTTGAAAGGGGTTGGATTCGAAGCAGTAACTTGCCTTGGGGAGCTCCAGTTCTTCTAGTAAAGAAGAAGGATAGCACAAGAAGGATGTGCATCGACTATCGAGAATTAAACCAGGTGGCTATCAAGAACAAGTACCCGATCCCTCGCATTGGAGAACTTTTGAGCAGCTTAGTGGCGCGAGGGTATTCTCGAAGTTGGATTTACGATCCGGATATCATCAGGTCCGAGTGAAAACAGAAGATATTTGCAAGACGGCGTTCCGAACTCGGTATGGACATTACGAGTACTTAGTGATGCCCTTCGGAGTAACGAATGCGCCGGCAGTATTCATGGACTTGATGAACCGAATCTTTTCACCGTTCTTGGATCAGTTCATTGTGGTATTCATTGACGATATTCTGGTTTACTCGAAGAGTTTTGAAGAGCATGCTGAGCATTTGAAGATCGCACTGCAGACGTTGAGACAGGAGAAATTGTATGCGAAGATGAGTAAGTGCGAGTTTTGGCTGGAGGAAGTAAGGTTTTTGGGGCATGTTGTGTCTGGCGATGGCATTGCCGTCGATCCAGAAAAGATTGCAGCAGTTC
The DNA here is from genome assembly GCA_030015575.1 of Agapanthus africanus. Classification (NCBI taxonomy): domain Eukaryota; kingdom Viridiplantae; phylum Streptophyta; class Magnoliopsida; order Asparagales; family Amaryllidaceae; genus Agapanthus; species Agapanthus africanus. The sequence goes on along the minus strand of CM057349.1, from coordinate 385,477,706 downwards.
GAGATTGGCCTATTCCAAAGAATGTTGCTGAGATAAGAAGTTTCCTTGAATTAGCCGGATACTACAGGAGATTTGTGGAGAACTTTGCTCGTCTGGCAGAGCCGTTGACCAAGCTTACACGCAAGGAGGTACCTTTTGTATGGGCGGATAAGTGTGCGTTAGCTTTCGAGACGTTGAAGCAGAAGTTGATAACCGCCCCTATTCTGATCGTGCCAGACAATTCCGGAGGATTGGTGACTCAAAGCGACGCGTCTGGGAAAAGATTGGGATGTGTTTTGATGCAGCATGGGAAGGTTGTAGCATACGCATCGAGACAGTTGAAGACCCATGAGAAGAATTATCCAACTCATGACTTGGAGCTTGCGGCTGTGATTTTCGCTTTGAAGATTTGGAGACACTACCTTTTGGGCGAAAGAGTCGAAGTTTTGACAGATCATAAGAGCTTGAAGTATGTGTTCACACAGAAGGAGCTTAATATGAGGCAGCGTAGATGGTTGGAGCTGATGGCTGACTACGATCTTGATCTTAAGTACCATCCGGGGAAGGTTAATGTTGTGCCGGATGCGCTTAGTCGGTTACCAGTAATTCAGGTGTTAACTACACAGAAGGAGATCGTCGCAGATTTTCGAAGATTTGACTTGGAGGTTATGCTACCGCGTTCTACGGGACAGTTGTTGCAGCTGCAAGTACATTCGTCTTTGATCGAGAATATTAAAGCAACTCAATCGCAGGATCCTAGACTGCAAAAGTTTCGAGAGCAGGTTGAAGCCGGGCTACGAACAGATTTATTGATCCACGAAAATGGTTCGTTGAGGTATGGTAGCCGTTTGTGTGTGCCAAAGGGTGATGTTCGTGAAGAGCTTATGAAGGAGGCACACAGTTCAGCTTATTCTGTACATCCAGGAGGCACAAAGATGTACCGAGATATTCGACAGCATTTCTGGTGGGAGGGCATAAAGCGGGAGATTGCTCGCTTTGTGGCGAAGTGCTTGGTGTGTCAGCAAGTTAAGGCTGAACATCAAAGGGTTGCTGGTTTATTGCAACCACTTCCGATTCCTCAGTGGAAGTGGGAACATATAACCATGGATTTCGTGACGGCTTTACCGCGGAGTCCAAAAGGCAACAATGCAGTATGGGTAATTGTTGACCGATTGACTAAGGCAGCTCACTTTATTCCTTTTCGGGTTGGTCAATCAACAGAGACTTTGGCAGAGCGGTACATACAGGAGATTGTAAGATTGCATGGAGTACCGGTGAGCATCGTGTCCGATCGGGACACTCGGTTCTTATCACACTTCTGGAGGAGTTTACAGGAAAGTTTGGGGACTCGATTGAAGTTTAGCACAGCTTATCATCCTCAAACTGATGGTCAGTCGGAGAGAACGATCCAAACTCTTGAGGATATGTTGAGAGCATGCATGTTGGACTTCAAGGGGTCTTGGGAGGATCATCTACTTTTGGTGGAGTTGTCTTACAACAACAGTTTTCAGGCAACTATTCAGATGGCTCCATTTGAAGCTTTGTATTGTCGTAAATGCCGTTCACCTGTTTGTTGGGACGATGTCGGTGAACGAAGATTATTGGGACCAGATTTGGTTGTGCAGACAGTTGAGAAGGTTAACCCTATCAGAAATCATACGAAGGCAGCACAGGACCGACAGAAGAGTTGGGCAGATACGTCAAGAAGACCTCTAGAGTTCACCGTGGGTGATTTGGTATTCTTGAAGATATCACCGACTAGAGGGGTGATTCGTTTTGGAAGTCGAGGAAAGCTTAGTCCTCGATTCGTTGGACCCTTGAGATCGTGGAGCGTGTTGGTGAGGTAGCGTATCGTTTGGCGTTACCGCAGTCCTTGGCAAATGTGCACGATGTGTTTCACGTATCTCAACTCCGTAAGTATGTTCGAGATGAAACACACGTTTTGGATCATTCGTAGCTAACAGTACGAGAAGACTTGACTTTTGAGGAGCGACCGATTGAAATCGTGGATCGAAGGGAAAAGGTTCTTAAGAACAAGGTTATCCCCCTTGTGCTTGTTTCTTGGGGTAATCGCTCGCATGGAGAGTCCACTTGGAAACGAGAAGATGAAATCCGGCAGAAATTTCCTCACCTTTTCTTGTAGTTATCTATCTTTGTATTCTTGGAATTTCGAGGACGAAATTCATTTTGTAGTTGGGTATAATGTAACACCCGAGCCCAATTCTACAATTTTCAGTTACTGTTTGAGCATAATGTGGTACTCATTTCATTTAACTTGCTTATTTGTTGCTTACTGTAAAATTTACCCGGCAAAATCATTTCTACATATAACAAATTTTGGCATCTAAAATAAAATTGAAAATATTCATCTTGGCCTACTTGACACCCCTAGCCTCGTGGTAGCGTCCGTGCATTGTGTTCTCGTCCCGTTCAGTGAAACGGGCGAGTTTGGACGGCTACGCGCGCGTACATGTGTCCGTTTTGGGGGTATGCTTTTTAATCATAAAACACTTAATTTTAAAATTTGGATCCCGCTTAAAATCCTATTATTTCAATTTCAAATTTTTGGACTCGACCCGGGCGCGATTTGGAAATGTTTTATTTGGCGCCAAAATCCCAAATTTTAATATTATTAAAACCATCGCATATATTTTTCTAACTAACCTGATATCTTACTGTTCATTACCTATCTTTTAAATCTTTAAATTAACCTATATATATATATATCCTACTGTTACTTAAAATATTTTGAATCTTTAATTAATATTTATCCCTAACTAACGATTCCCCTTTAGCCAATCGCGTTCCTTTTAATTCCGTGGGCCCCCACCTGCAGCTCTCTCTCTCTCTCTCCACTTTCTCTCTCTCTCTCATATATTCTCTCATACTTCTCTTTATCATTCTTTCTCTTCTTGCTTCATGTCTCGTTTCTCATTTTTTTAACTGTTCTTTTGTTGCCGGAATTCCATCGTGCCGGTGACGCTTCTCGACGTTCCAGCGAGCTACCCCGACCCGTGTGGTTCCTTTGTTCGTCGTTTGGGTTCATTCCGTGAACCGTGCGCCCGTCGCGAATTTTCCCCGCCGACGGTTAACGTTCCGTTTTCCCGATTCGCGACCCATCGAGGAAAGTTAATCTTGCTACATGCTATATAATTCATTTTATACCTATTTAAATAAATACCATACCTATAGTTTAAATTTAGCGCCCAATGTTTAATTTTATAACGTTTCGATGTTCCATTTGCATCCGTTTATATCATATTAAATCTAGATCATGAAAACTTATCTTGTGACATACTAGATTATATTATACTGCAACCATATCATTTAAAATATATATCGTCATAATATTTATTATTATTAGCTTTAATTAGTTTATAGTCTTCATTTTATAATGTTATACATTTGAAAATCTTATAGTTTACACATGAAACGTCGTTGAAAAATCGGATATGACAAATCTGAAATTTACTGTACACCTTATCTTATAAAATTCATTATAAATCATAGAAAAATCATTAGTATACGTTCTTTAGTTTGTTACGAAGCTAACTCATAATACTATAACTCTATGAAATATTTACTTACAAAATAAATTGTTTAAATAACGTAAAATGCAAATGAAAATGTCTCCAAACTGCTGTCCGGGAAAATTCCAGCAGCAAACTTTCAATTTCGAATGTTCATAACTTTTTGTAGGGACAACCTGAGATGCTTATACTTATAAAACTGAAAACCTTATTGAATTATCTTTGTTTTGGTATAAGACACGTCCCTTTTGGAGAACGTTTGTTATTTTTAAGCTATTTTACAAATTAGGGTGACGCTGAATTTCTGAACGGAACCTTCTTGTGCATGGTTAATCAATACCACTTTTATAGTTATTAATCGCTTTGAATATGCTATCCATATTAATATTATTATATCAATATTTATATCACATATTGCTTAGTTGTACATCCCACATTACCATTTTATAGTTTTATAACTTTTCGGATACCCGTTTGCATCCATCGCATTTAAGATACATATAATTGCATCCATAGATCACATTACTACATAATAATGTGATATTAACACTCCATGTTTAATAAATTGCATCCTAATTAATATTGGAACTATAAATGTAACCCTAATCGATAACTGTGCATCCATATCCTTATAATTAAATCTATTTGCATATCATATTACATGTTCCAGTTTATTGTTCTGATAGTACTCATGCTTGTTTATTTATACACATGCTTATGTTAGTTTGATTATGAGCACCCACATGACATCTTGTGCTTCCTGACATGACCTGTTACACTTCCTACTTGACATGACATGGTACCGTACACTCTTGACATGACATGACACCTTTATACATTACCTGGCTGGACCTGATGTACCATGGCTTTACCTGTTACCTGATCTTGTGTCTAATGCCAACAAACATAACATGTAGTCCTCATGGACCGTTCATGTTGTCTATACAGACAAACCTGCTTTTACCTGATCCTGTGTTGGCATTAGTTCTTGATTACTGAATACCTGACTCGACATACATAACTTGGGGGTATGGGGAAATCAAAAGTGTAAACTAAAGTGTAACTTAAAAGGGTATTACTTGATCCGTGGTCCCGGGGGGTAACGGGACAGAGCCATTCGTGACTCTTACATTTTCCTGATCCGTGGTCCCGGGGGGTAACGGGACATATCCTTTGAGTTACATGGAGGATTACTCAAATTGATTTCAAAGACTTTAGACTAGGAAACCCGATAGAACAGTTTAGTTATCCACTGCACATTACCCTGCACCGCTTGTTTCACATTATTGCTTTATTCATGTTTAGTTCTGCATTGCCTCATACACTGTTCATATTATATTACTTGTTGACATGACGCGCTGACGTCTGGGTTTTGCATGGCCCAGATTCCGTACCGCTGTTGCAGTCCGAGCAGGAGTACTTCAGCCAGCAGGCTGAGCTGTGAGTTCAGTAGTAGTTAGTTTTATTTCCTGCATTTATTTCCTGACGTGAGCCCGCATTATGGGACACACTTTTCAGTTATTTGTATTGGATCATTTGCTTCCGCATTTATTTATTATTGACTCCTGTTATTCTGGATTATGGACATGTTTTAGATAGTTTTATCTTGTTCTTGATATCTCTACAGCCGTAATGTGACTGTGGATGGATACTTCCTACCCACAGGTAGCATGGTTGGCTATGTCACGTGCCCAATCTAGCGTACTCTGGGAAACGGGACGTGACAAAGGTCGAGCACCCTCCAAGGGTGATTAGGGTCGGGTACAGGCTGAAAATCGTAATCCAACTGAAAATACAAAAAAAAAACATTGTTATTAGATTGCAAGTGTTAATAATAAATATATTGGATAAATTAAATGAAAATATATATTAATACCCAACCCTGATCAAAGAAGAGGGCGAATGAGCGCCGGTGCTGCTCGCCCCACTCAACGTGAAGTGGATAGTTCTTCACGAGCCGGCTCTCATCCCCCATATACCGGCCGAAGCTCTCGGCATGAGGACCGGTATAGCGATAGTCAAGGGTAAAAAAGAGGGGGAATGCTGCCTCCCCCCTAACTCTGTCAGGTCTCAGCCTATGGGACTGATTCGGGCCTCGAGTCCCCCTTTGGGGACGGGGAGGCCCTGCATCTGCAAGAAATATCAAGACAATCAATATTAAGACAAAGTTGTATTAAGAAATCAAGGTTAAACGAAAATTTAAGTGTGATATATACCTCCGGTGACTAAAGCACGAGCCAGGGCCTGGGCAGCAGCACGAGCGGGACGATAGTTCCTCCGGTGAGGAACAGCCGGTGTCCCGGATGCAGACGCATCCCCTCCAACTAGAAAATAAACATTGACGCTAAATTTCCATGAAGTTCATATTTATTCTATAGAGCATATGTAAAATAAATAAATATTTTATATTTATTCATACTGACCTACAGACGATGCGGAGGGTACGGAAGTGGCAGGAGTGGCCCATGCGTCAAATGTGGACGCACCACCTATAATTAGACAATTAAAAATAGATTATATAAGTAATTGCAAAAAGAATGTGTAGATCAATAATATAACATTCTAAATCAATATGCATGCACTATAGGATATATAAACATACCCGCAGGTGCGGTGGTGTCACCACCTACAGTTAGACAATAATAAAAATTATTATCTAAGTAAGAGCAAAAGGAATGTGTGTATATTTATGATATATCATTCTAAATCAATATACATGCACTATATGATATATAAACATATCTGGAGGAGCGGGAGTGGCCTCTGTCCCTGATGTGGACGCATCACCAACAACTAGACAATCAAACATTGACAACATAAGTAATTTTGACATAAACAGGCATGAATATCTATAATATTACATTCAAAATGGATATGCGTGCAATATACCTGGAGTTGTGGCAAAATCAAAAAGGAAGGAGGCATCCGAAGGGGTCACCGATCTGGGTGCAAGACCGGCCCTTTGAAGCTCCCTATGCAGCTCTCCGGGCGGCAGAACCGCTCTGCCTCTGTCTCTGCCGCGGCTGGAGCTCCTGCCACCCCTCGCTGCTCCCGACATCGTCATCAAATCTAGATAAACGGTTCGTGGATACATTAGACAATCATTAAAAGTATTGACTATATATGTATAGATCGTAAAATGTGAAGTACTAATATAACATTACTGATAACCTTTTTCGTTTCGTGGGCGCATTATACATATCTACTTGGATTTCATCGTCGATGTCATTTCTAACCCACGTAACTTCATGATCGGCCGAAGACAACCCGTCCTTCGAAACAGACGGTCGGAGCACTCTAAGCCTTCTCTCTTCTTCATCCTCATCGATGTCCTCGAATTTTGGGACATCGTAGACATCTCTGGGTTTCCATCGGTATACAACACTCCATCCCGGATGCTTCAAACACTGTGAGTGGTATACTTGGAACGCTTGGTTCGGAAAGATAAACGGATCTTTCTGACTGTAAAATCGAAGTGTGTTCACACTGGTCAATCCATATTCATCTTTCCAAATCCCAAGATTGCTTCTCCACTTATCCGTATCGGTTCGTGTATCGTACCAAGTACACTGGAATATATAAAAGGGTTTTGATCATCCGGGATAGTGGATACCGAGTATACAATTTAAGTACCCATAATAAATCACACCGTCCGATCCTACCGTCGCAATCCCACTATTCTGAGTGGTTCTAGATGTTTCTATGTCCTTAACTTCGAATTTGTATCCAAGGACACCAAATCCTTTATAATATGCAACCTCCATACTAGGAAATTGAGCTAAAATCTTGAATCACTCTCAAATGATGCAGACAAGTTCGGATCGTGGATCTAACAAAACAAATTTTACGAAAAATACATAACGATAGAAGTTTAGATTAAAACTGATAGCAATAAAATGTTATTCGAATAACTTACATGATTTGTGACCCAATCATAAAAATTATCCTGATGATATTTTTCAATCGTTCTTCGTTCCAATCAGGATGCCCCTCACATATCTCGTTAAAATGAATTCTGTTTTCGACAAATAATGGTGACATTAATATTATATCATTTCATACACACACAAACACAAATATAACAATTAATCCAAAAAAAACTTACTCTCTAATTTGTTCAAGACATGCGCAATTAAGCAAGATAAACCGGTATATCTTGTTGATAAATATAGTGTCTACCCTCTTATACTCGGCTTTACCATATGGCCCGTCTTGAATTCTTCAAGGCCGGTTAAGTCTTGTCTCAATGTTCTCATCCAGATAGCAGGAACAAAATGTGGTTGCTTCATCAAGAAGATAACCTTGCATGATAGGACCCTCTGGTCGATTTTTATTGCGTATATACTTTTTAAGAGTGTAGAGATACCTAATGAGAATATGTTGAATAAATAAATACAGGCATAGAGGACAACAATAAATTTATAAATTGCGCGAAACGAAAAATTACACGTACCTCTCGACGGGATACATCCATCGATATTGTACCGGTCCGACTAACTTAGCCTCAGTTGCAATATGAACCGTTAAGTGTATTATGATATCGAAGAATGACGGTGGGAAAATACGCTCAAACTTGCAAAGTATCAACGCAATAGAATTTTCTAGTTTATCCAGCGTCACAACCTCCAGTGTTTTAGCACACAACTCTCTGAAAAAACAACATAGGTCGTTGATTACTAGACCAACCGATTCGGGGAGAGAAGTCTTGAGGGCTAATGGAAGAAGGTGCTCCATGATAACATGGTGATCATGACTTTTCAGCCCATCGATCTTGCCTTTCACAATTTTTATTTTCTTGCTGAATGATCCTGAGAAACATGTGGGAACTTTCAAATCATGCAACACCTGCAAGAATCTTTTCTTCTCCGGTTGTGACATATGATAAGCAGCATTGGGAAGTACAAACTTGCCCGGTTTACCCGCTACCGGTCTAGGGTGCAATTCACTTCTTATTCCCCACTCCTGTAGATCCATCCGAGCATTCAGGTTGTCTTTCGATTTCCCTTCTTTACAAAAAAGCAAGTTGAGTATGTGTTCTGATACTTCCTTCTCTATATGCATGACGTCCAGACAATGACGCACTAAATTTGTTGACCAGTACGGAAGCTCGAAGAAAATGCTTAACTTGTTCCAAAATGGTGGTTTGACCTGTTTCGTCGGATCCATCCCGAAGGTCACATTATTGTAACCATCCCATTGAGCAGTCACGTCCTCTCCGGACAATGCGGATGGAGGTCCAAGAAGCTCCTGATGACCATCAAAGTGAACCGTGTCTAACCTATAGGGGTGGTCTGGAGGCAGGAAACGTCGATGGCCGCAATAACAAACCTTCCTGCTAAAATTCAAGAATTTCGATGTTGTGTGTTCATGGCAATGAGGACATACTTTGTGACCATGTACGGACCAACCTGATAGCATTCCATACGAAGGAAAGTCATTAATTGTCCACATTAAAACCGCACGCAGTATGAAGGTTGTATTTGTGTTTGCATCGTATATCTCTACACCATCAATGAACAAAGATTTCAACTCCTCGATCAGAGGTCGGAGATAGACGTCGATATTGTTTCCCGGTGAGTTTGGTCCGTCGATAAGAAGAGATATCATAAAGTATGATTAGTTCATAGCCAACCAAGGCGACATATTATAAATTATCATTACAACGGGCCATGTGCTGTGACTTCCAGCCATATAGTTGAATGGGCAGAAACCATCAGTAGCCAGTCCGAGCCGGACATTGCGAGGATCGCTACTGAATATTGCGTGCCTCCTATCGAAATCCTTCCATGACGGTGAATCTCTTGGATGGCTTATTTTTCCATCTTCACTTGGAGGAGCACGGTGATGCCAAATCATTGCCTCGGCTGTTTTCTTGCACCTGAATAGCCTCTGTAGCCTCTGTGTTATGGGAAAGTATCGTGCTATCTTGACAGGTATATCAGGCTTCTTATCAGAATCTTTCGGCTTATACCCAGCCTCTCCGCATGTTGGACACTCTTTCAAATCTGAATTCTCTTTCCGGTACAACACGAGATTTTTAGGACATGCTTGAATCTTCTCGCACTTTAGACCCAAATCAGACATCATCTTCTGGGCTCCGTACCAGCTGTCGGGCACGTTATTTCCCGGGGGTATAGAATCTTTCAAGAACGAAAAAAGCATTGTGAATGATTTGTTGCTCTATCCATTTAGGCACTTAATCTGGAAAGGTTGGACGAACCATGAGAGGGTGGAATATTTCGCATTCTCATAAATTGGTTTTCTAGCATCATTCATGAAATTTTCATATTTATTCGCACGCGGTCCTTGACCGGAAAGAATATCATCTTCGGTACGAATAGATTCACTTAGGGCAGTCTCTACCATATCCTCCATTTCTTCTAATGGAAATAAATTACCGTCTTCTCCTTCTGCCGCATTATCGAATTCTCTTTCTTCTCCTGCCGCATTATCGTGTTCTCCTTCTTCTTCTGCCGCATTACTGCATTCTTCTCCTTCCCCGTGATATTTCCAAGTTGTATAAAGCCTAGTAAACCCATATTTTACAATATGAAGCTCTGCCAATTCTATCTTCTGCCAGTACTTATTGCCACATCTATCGCACGGACAGAGAATATTCTCTATTATGATCTTATTATGTGCGCGTGCAAATTCAATGAAAGCAGCAACTCCTGCGACAAACTCAGGTTGCATACGTTGTTGCCAATCCACATACATCCAGTCCTTAACTCTGAAGTACTCATGGGCCATGTTAGACTGTATAACATATAAATTGTAGGTTATGGTGACTATATTGAGAAATATAAGAACTGGATAGTTACTGACAAAGGAGAAAATCCGTGTATATACTTTGTGTGTGCGTTTGTCGTTGAAAAGAATAAATTATCGAACATATGTTAACCGATAGACGGGGACTAAGTGGCGCTTTTAGTTTCATATAAGAGTAACGATGAGAATATGAAGGTTTCATATTATCATCGAGTATCATATATTGGTTTTAACTTGAACATCTCGAATCACTCTCTAATTATGCGTTTGTTGTGTATTCTTGTTGTATGTGGGTGTTCCGGCTGTCGAGGGTATGGCTTCTATCCCATTAAGAATGTATAGAGCGAACATCCATCACTTGTGCTTTCAACCGTTTCGAGTAAATTTCGGCAGCACCTCCCCGTTGTTCTCCGAGTACACTGTAATAGAATAGATAATCATTTCAAAGCTGTGAAACAACGTTGAAATGAACATTTAATCTATCTTTGTACATGGAGAACCAGTGGAAAGGTACCGACGAAATATCTCGAAACGGATGAAAACACAAGTGAATGAAGGTGTTTGCTTTATACATTCCTAACTTGTCCACACGGGACAAATCTATCGGTTATCATACGATTGAATCTTCTCGTCGCATAGACTATACGACGGTTGTTAGTATCGAGCTATACCATCCGATATTTAACAACTTTCGTATAGTTTTATGTCACGACGAATATCGCACGTATGTTAACCGATAGATGGGGACTAAGTGACGCTTTTAGTTTCATATATGAGTATCGATGAGAATATGAAGGTTTCATATTATCATCGAGTATCATATATTGGTTTTAACTTGAACATCTTGAATCACTCTCTAATGATGCGTTTGTTGTGTATTCTTGTTGTATGTGTGTGTTCCGGCTGTCGGGGGTAAGGCTTCTATCCTATTAAGAATGTATAGAACGAACACCCATCACTTGTGCTTTCAACCGTTTCGAGTAAATTTCGGCAGCACCTCCCCGCTGTTCTCCAAGTACACTGTAATAGAATAGATAATCATTTCGAAGCTGTGAAACAACGTTGAAATGAATTTCTAATCTATCTTTGTACACAGAGAACCAGCGGAAAGGTACCGACGAAATATCTCGAAATGGATGAAAAAACAAGTGAATGAAGGTGTTTGCTTAATACATTCCTAACTTGTCCACACGGGACAAATCTATCGGTTACCATATGATTGAATCTTCTCGTCGCATAGACTATACGACGGTTGTTAGTATCGAGCTATACCGTCCGATATTTAACAACTTTCGTATAGTTCTATGTCACGACGATCATCGCACGTATGTTAACCGATAGACGGGGACTAAGTGGCGCTTTTAGTTTCATATATGAGTATCGATGGGAATATGAAGGTTTCATATTATCATCGAGTATCATATATTGGTTTTAACTTGAATATCTTGAATCTCTCTCTAATGATGCGTTTGTTGTGCATTCGTGTTGTATGTGTAACATGATTTTAAACCATTAAGATCAAGATTGATAGAACTGATCATCCTATATTGCAATGGCATTCATCTACCAAAAACTATTATTGCAATGGTATTCATCTATAACAATCAATAACTAAAACTACAAATGTAGGATACTGATATCATAAAGCGTTATACGCAACATATGAATTCACATGACTGAAACATGCATCAAAAAAACATGTTCATCCAAAAGAAAGGCCACTGTCAACAAATATAGACAAATACGTCATAAAAACAGTAACTAATTAACAAGTTGATTAGCATCTGGATCAAGAAAATGATAGGAAAAACAATTGACTATGATCTATAATGACAAGTCTATTACCATGACTCTCGACTAACAAAAGTGGCTTTTCGTCCTCGGTAGCTTAATAATTGGGATTTCATGGCGAATAAAAATATGCATATGCCGTTTGACCGGGAACTTCAATAGGAAACTCAATGAGATCGGGTGTACTGAAGTACGCTTTGTATTTCACTATATCAGGTGATGAAGCCCAAGCCCTAGCTAGCCCCAGCCCCACCCCAACCGAACCCTATCGAAGGTAAAGAACGTCCTTACACTTTCAATGTTCACGAAAACCTATCGGCTTTCTAAGAAATTTTTTTGAATTTCGTTTCATTGTTTTCAAATTTGACAATTCCTACAGGTTTCGATTTGGTTTGAGTTGGGGTTGAGATTTCGGGTTAAATTATTGCAAAAGTTTAGAATTTATAAATTCAATTGAGAATTCAATTACTAGAAGATAGTTACTCTTGTTGATTGATGGCATTCTAGTTGCAGCAATTTATCTACAAAGAGATATAAGGGATTATATTGAGCTATTTTTTATTGTACAATTAAAATTTGTGTTGAATTTATGAGAAGAGATAATTGTGACTCAATGTGTCAACTTGCTGACTTCATGCATGAGGGATACAAAAGAGTTATTACAGCATCCTACATTGTAATAAAATTTTCATAATTAATATAATAGCTCCGCGGTCTGAAGATAATATCTGTATGTAGTAATTGTTGAGCAGTAGTTTCTGATTATCATTATTTATTTTTGGTTAAAAACACCAAAAACTACAACATGAAAGACACGAATTCTTCCCATGTCTCCTTATGTCTCCATGGAAATTGGGGCAAAATCGTCAGAGACTACATTGTGGACTTGCATAAGATTGGCCCCGGCTCCTCCACCATCTACTGCGGCTGCGATCCCCCAGCCCCAGCCCAGCCCCAGCCCCAACCGAACCCTAGCCCCAGCCCCAGCCCAGCCCTACCCCAACCGAACCCTAGCCCCAGCCTCAGCCCAGCCCCAACCCCAGCCCCAGGCCCAGCCCCAACCCCATAACCGAACCCTAACCCTAACCCTAACTCTAACCGAACCCGATGCCGATGCCAAACCCTCACCCCTACCCGAACCTGGCCTGAACCCTAGACCTAACATCATTAAAATTAAAAATAATTTGAGATTTAATTACTAACCAAACGCGCAGTGGAGGAGACGACAGAAATCGGTGGTCGACGACGATCGGCGAAGGTGGCGACGAGACGCGGGAAGTCGACGAAGGTGTGGGAACGACCGACGAAGGTGGCGACGAGGCGCGGGAAAAGACGATGAGAGGCGCGGGAGTGAGAAATTTTAGGAACGATGAATAATTTTTCTGTAATTTTTTTTTTATTAATAACCTATTTATATGCCCCTACGGGCATCACCGTAGGTCCACCGTTTGCGGCTCCTTAGGGCCAAACAAAAAATTAAAACCTAAGGCACTGTAGGGACAACGATGTGGCCCTACTGATAAATCCGTAGGGGCAAGAAATATTTGCCCTTACGGATTCCTGAGTCCGTAAGGGCAATCCCATATTGCAGCAGTGAATAGAACTAAATTCCCCTTTTCCAAAGCACATATATAATCTTAATAGAACTAACCCACGACAAAAATTGTGCCCAAGGAAAGGAAGCTAAAGCAAAAAGAAGAACTGCCACTCTTCTATTTAAAAGTTGAGAAAATCATAATAATTGCTGCCCTCTCTCATGCCGACTTCGAAGAAGAAGCAGAATCTTCCTCCTCCTCCTCTTTGATGCTCCAGTCATTCATGATCTTCAACCTGATCTCTGCCCTGCGTTCCATTCTCAGCTTCTCATTCTTCGGGTGCTCGACTTTCCGAAGATCTTGGGCCGTCTTCGCCTCAAACGACGCCTCGTCCAAGCATTGAAACGACTTTGTCCGGTACTCAATTGGAGGGTTGAGCTGCTCCGTAAGCACATCAGCATCAGAGATCCAAGGCACCCGCAGGAGCAGCATTAACTCTTTTCTCATTCTCTTTTGAGTCCACGAACCGCCGCCATTTCTTGCCCCTTGTTAGCAGAAGAAGCAGAGGCCGTGTTTTTCTCTGCCATGAAGCTACCGAAGAGTCTAGATAAAGATCGAGAGATCGCCAGTGATCGATGCTATGCTCGTATGTGCACTAGTGTTTATATAGAGAGAAGGACTTGGTTTTTATTTTGGAAAGTTACCTCACTTAGGTTGAGTACTAATCTCGACTCTGACTCGGAGACCAATGAACAGAGAGCTATTTAATTCGGAGAGTTTCCTATTATGTTGACATACATTTTCTAAATACCTAATCAAACTACTGCTCTAATTTGGTAAGTTGTATACGGAGCGGAAAAGCTATAAATCATTCATCACTTTAATATTGGTTTCCTAGGGACTGTAGTCAAGAGGTATATTTACGAATGCATATGTGCGTCGCATGACTCTCCTGGGACCTAGAACGGTCATATAGTTTGGTGGTAAGCAGGTCAGATATTCGGTAAATAGGGTATAATCACTCAAATGTCATCAAAGATTACACTCTAACAATAGATGTTTCTTTTTTCTGATGAGCTTAAATCATTCAAAGTTTTTCCTTTGATGTTTGTACTTTGATGCCTTCTATTCTAACAAAATATTATGAAAATATCAATTTATCTGAAATATATGGCATTCGGAATCTTTAATGTATGGCCTTGAATCGAAAAGGTAATTCGAAGAATCACTTCTATTTTCAATCAACATTATATGGATGAAACCATAGCCCTTCCATATCCGTGCCTAGGGATGGCAAGTTTGTTCTACCCCATCCTCAATCCGAACGGGACATGAATTTTAACCATTGGCCGGCACGGGATGGGGATGGGAAAAATCCCATCTCTAATTAGCGGGGACGGGACGAGGATAGGATTAGCTTCCCCATCCCGCCAATCCGCAATATAGATAATTATGCTAATATTATCTACATTATGTTCCTCCATGTATAAATCCTTGTTGCCCAATTTGTAACCCTAGACTCCTCTCCAACTCTCACTTCTGTGGCGGCATGAATATCGTAGATCTGCATAATCGTTGTCTCTCTCTCTTTTATAGCAGCTCACGATCGACGACACATCACAATTTTCACAAGTTTCTCTCAGTCTCTTTCTATACACACGCCCAAAGGTTCAAGAACTCGGTTCGGTTTCGGTGTTTAAATTTTCTTAAAGGTTTTGGTTTCGTCCGTATAAATAAATAGGTTTCGGTTCGGTTTCGGTGTTTTAATTTTCTTAAAGGCAGGTTTCGGTTTCAGCCGTATAAATTGTAAGGATTTAATAATTATACTTATTTACGACATGACTGAATTTTAGTGGCTATGTATGAAGATTTTCATCAAATCGGTTTTATCAGTTGAAAAATGAATGATTATAAATATGATGAGACGAGACGGGTCCCCACGGGGACTTGGGTTTCTCAGAAGGGGATGGGTAGGTTTTTCCTATCTCGGCAGGACATCGGACAAGGATGGGATGAGATTTCACGTTTATGGGACAAGGACGAGGTAGGCAATCATCGGCCCCGCCCCACCCCACCCCGCCTCAGTCCCATCCCTATCCCTATCCGTGCATCAAGAACATCCCTTAAAACGCGTCAAACATTCTCTATTTGTAAGAAAATTATAGTTATCCATTCTTATGTATCTACAACAAGCCACTCTTCGAACTAATTCATCTTTTTTTTCCCCTCAATGAAATCTGATTTTCCTACAAACTCCCAAAGCACCTACTGTTAGAACTCTTATAACTCTATTTACAGATTCGGTCTAGTTGCCTTGATCGGTAATTCTGGTAAATTATCTACAATCGCAAGAATATAATACCGAATAATATTTGATTTTTCAACACATGCATCATGCCTGCAATGCGAAGATTTTTTTTTTCTGGGGACAAGATAAAAATAATTATTCGGGAAAATTTGAGCCTCAACTTATTTGGCAACGTGATAAAAGAGTTTGCTTGGCTACTTCATGAGCCGCCCAATTACTCAAACACCTACATACATGCTTCAAAATTCTCACTAAGACTTCCGGCATATGTAACGTAGATATCTAGTACCAAAACAGGTTGTTTATTACGTCTGAAAGTTTCCACCACTTACTTTGAATCTCTTTCCAAAATCACTTTTCTTGCATTAAACTGCCTAGCCAAAAGAATGACTTTTCTAGCTGCAAGCCTGCAACTGCCTCCGCTTCTAATGCAGATCCAATGTTATCTATTTGGAATTGGATCTGGAAATTTAAAAAACTGGCGGTATTTATTTGGAATTGGCTAAGTTTACCGTACCTATTAGCAATTTCTAAAGCTGAAGGTACTTTAGTGAAAATCACCGGTTAGGACAGCTCAGCATCAACTCCTCCAGCCTTTTATCACTTCTTTCACTCCACTCACAAACTGCGATTTCTCCCGCCAACCTCCCAAAAAAAACCCCCAATACCCCGAAAACAAAAATCCCAAATCCAAGAACCAAAACTCTAATCCTTCGAAAAAGATCAAATCGATGGTGGAATCAGGGAGGAGCACGGAGACGAGCACACCAATGCGCAGCCCGATCCCGACGCCGATCAAAGACCAGCTCCGAATCGATCTAATGGATCTCCCCGATCCCGAAGAGGACCTTCGAGTCCCATTCTTCGCTCGCCGCCGATCTGAGCACACGTGGGTCGTCTCGCTCTTCGTCGTCGTGAATCTCGTCCTTTTCGTCGCCACGATGCTTGTTAACGACTGCCCTACCAATTCTGGCGGCGGCGGCAGAGGCCAGTGCGTTTTCCGGCCGCTTGGGCGGATCTCGTTCCAGCCGCTCTACGAAAACCCCTTGCTTGGTCCCTCTTCATCAACGTAATGTAGCTCCTCTCTCTCTCTCTTAATTTATTTGGTTAGGGTTTTTGATGCATTATCGATATTTGTGTTTTTTTACAAGAATAAATAAAAATTTGATTTTTAGTATTATTGGTAAGGCGAAAACTTTGTAGGATTGAGGTCTCAAAGAAAATTGGCATATAACATAGGGAATGTTAGTGAGTAGCATATATCTACATATTTTGAATTTCTAGGGTTTATGTTATGTTATTTGATGTGATCTTATGTTTATTTGCAGTCAATTTGGTAAAATGCAAAAAAATTTATGCTATCATTGGATTTTGTGTTTGATATTTTCCATACTGAGATATGCACATATGCCTATGACTGGCATATAAAAGGATGCACTTTGAAGGAAATTCAGGACTATTAAGATAATAATATATGCATTGCTTTGATTTTTGTTCTTTCAGTTGAGCTTAGAATACTCTGGTGAACTCACCCAAGGCTCCAGAAGTATATACTATGTATATTGTTGCTTATATAGTTATTGTAATTTTGTTGATTGTTATAACATATGTGTAACATTAAAAAGCAGTCATATTGCTTGTTAAGGAGAATTTTGTGTCAAATAAGTAATTCTATTCATTACCTACTAAATTTGGTTCTTTTCAAAATTGGAGAATTAAGGTGTCTTCTGTATTAAGTGGTCAGTAAATGCTAAATATAACCTCTACAAGGGATCTTTTGACCAAATTTAATGCAATAGTTTTTCTTAATAGATAATGGTAGATTTATCTAAACAAAACAAAGATTCAAAGAAATTTTAGTCCTAAAGCTAACTAGAGATTATCACTCAAATATGTTATATTTATTAATTCCTACATAATCTTATCTCAATGGAAATGCTCTAAATAGAGTGTTTATCATGTTATATTTGTTAAGGTTTTTTTTTTGTATGTATATTACACCAATTTTCTAAATATATAAGATGAATATATATTGATTAATAATACCATCACAAAGATTTAAAATTTTAAATGCAGTTTTTAAAGTAGGCAAAATGTTATCTTTTTACTCATATACTGAGCCTTCCCATGAAGAATTTTATGGCTCCGCCTCTCGTGGGAATTATTTCCAAATACTGTATTCATTTAATTTCAGTTTGCAAAAGTATGCCCTCTTTGGCGCTAGAGCTCTTACTTACAGATATTGTTAGTGATTTTTTTTAATAACATTTACAAAGAATGTGCCTGTACTCATAAACTTATTTGGGCTATGTGATCTTATTTTATTTGCAGCCAATTTGGTAAATTGTAAATATTTTAAACATGCTATCATTGGATTTTTATTTAACATTTTCCATACGAAGCACATTAGTCGATGATTAGCAAATAAAAAGGATGCTCTTTGAGGGAAACTTAGGATTTGTACATCGATTGTTGTGAAAATTATACATGCACTTCATTGTTTTTTAGTGGTGCTTGTAATACTCGGCTGAGCGTATTATATCTTGTGGGAATTATTTCCAAATACTATATTCGTTTAATTTCAGTTTGCAAAAAGTATGCCCTCCTAGGCTCTGGAGCTCTTACTGATATTGTTAGTGAATATATTAAAAATATTTATAAAGAATGCACTTGCACTAGTAAATACATTTGAGTGATGCACACACACAAAAACATTACTGTGATGTACTGTTACACTTACATGTGTGCATGAATAGGAAATAGATTACTTCACTTCATGACCTACTCTACCACATCTAATCTCTACAATTATGATCCTTGTTTGCCTAACATTCCTAGCTTTTCGGTATCTTAATATAATATCGTTTGATGTTTTTGCACCAGCTCAATCCTCCAATCTGTGCATAAAATAAGAACATATCTTTATACTTTGCTGCTATTGATGGCTGTTTAGCTCTTCTGTAGAATGATAGTTTAAGGGTAAGGACCTCATTATCAGTTAAATGAACTTAAGTGGTAACTCATTTTTAGTCTATTATTGGTCCTTTATCTCTTGGCTTAAACTCTCTTTTTGTAAATTGCAAGCCATTTAGATTACTTTATTGTACCACAAATCCAAAAGCATCTTAAGAACTTATGACGTTTTATTGTATAATAATATGTTATCAAGGTCACTAATTTATAATAGATGTTACGATCCTGCAGATTTCTTACCCAAAAAAAACAAAGAAAAAATTGCTACTTTCTTTCGCCTAGATGCAAAATTACAAATGCTCTCTAAATCCTGAAAATATTTGAATTATTTTAGTAAAGCAAGAGGTGATATGTTTAATGTTCATTTTGATTGGCTGCAGATTAACTTATTTAATAACTTTATTTAATTAATGTTTTCCATAAACACCCATGCAGGCTGGTTAAAATGGGTGCCCTCCAACGTACCTCGACAGTTCAACAGATTAAATTGTGGCGCCTGGCAATATCTCCATGGTTGCATGCTGGTTTTATTCATCTGATAGTCAGCATCTCGAGTATAATCCTTGTAGGCCATCGCTTGGAGCAGGAATTTGGTCCATGTAACTTTTGTGGAAATTCAATTCCCTGCCGTTTTCATATATTCTAAAACTTAATTCATTCTGTCGAATCACATTAAGCATACTTTTCTCTTTTTAGTTTGAACCAAGAACAGAGTATTAAATCAAGAATTCTCCATGCCCCGTTTCAGTGTTTAGTTATTGGAATATTTATGTCTCCGTTGATTATATACTCAGTGTTCATAGTTATTGCTGTGATTGTTCCAAATCCCTTTTTGGCTTCTGTTGCAGTGAGGGCTGCAATGATCTACCTGCTCTCCGCTCTTATGGGCAGTGTCACATCTGCCATTTTTGTGGAGCACATTCCAGCTGTTGGATCTTCTGGTGCTATATTTGGATTGCTTGGAGCCATGTTAGCTGCGTTGATTCGAAATTGGAAGATATATGCTGCTAAGGTTTTCCAGCTTTTGATATTTTGCAGTCCCTTTCTCCTATTCAACATCTTACAACGCTGCTTATTTCTCTTTTACAGGCTTCAGCAGTAGCAATGCTGGGAGTTGTTGCTATAATCAATTTTGGTATTGGTTTATTACCACTAGTGGACAACTTTTCAAGCATTGGAGGTCTCATTTCTGGAATTCTTCTTGGTGTTGTACTTCTTTTTAACCCTCAGCTCTCAATGATGGAAAGAAAGAAAGGTCTTTTTGATTATGACATGAATAAATCTGTGAAGCTGAAGCAGAAACTAGACAAGCCGATGCCAAGGATAATCGCTCTCCTCTTGTTCAGTACAATGTCAGTTTATATTATATATTTATCCTAACATTTGGCTCAGTCTTCCTAGAGTTGTGCACTCTTGTTCGACTGGATCTGGTCTTATTTCATTTTCTTCTTTATTTGGGTGTAGTTTTGCAGGGGGTTTGGTGGCAATGCTCTGTGGGATAAATGCAAACCGGCAGTGCCAGTGGTGCCAGTACATAAACTGTGTTCCGACCAAAATGTGGAGCTGTAATGAAAGAGCATCTGGTTGTGAGGTATCAGTATCTTTTTTTAAACATCTCAATGAAACATCTTATTTTTATTTTAGTCTAATGTTGGTTGTTAGCTGTGATACCAGGATACTTAATAGCATATGAAAGTATTCTTTACAAAGGTTAACACTATGAGATTAGTTATGGACCATGGAGCACATAGATTGCACATAATGGAGTCCAAAGGCTCCAAATTAAGGAAAAATTGGAAGTTAATGTGATTGGCGATCTTCTCGCATCGCCCTTTCCTCTAAGTTGTGCAGTCTAAATGCGAGTGTAGGATTCTAAATGTGAGATTAGTCCTTGTGATGTTGATGCCATTAATGATCATTATCATTATTCAAAATCCTTTATTCTTAAATATATAATCATATTATCATATTGAGTTGTAGTAAAAATTGAAATTAAAAAAAAGACAAAACCAACAGAGACGGACTATTAGATTGATTGGTGACCACATGTTGGGCTAAATTATAGAAGACCCCCCTTACTTTTGCCCTAAGGCCAAGAGAAGGAAATCACCGACTCCAAATAACCTACCTATCTTCCCTAAACTTAACATCATTTTGTTCAAATTTACATCGATTACTCTCATTGGTTGCTCTTTGAGCACTTAATGTACATAAAGCACAGAGTTCGAACAAGGCATGAGAGTAATCAAGGCAAGCTTCAGCAAATGTTGTTGAGGGGCAAAGTGCAGATTACTTGGGGAGGGGTTGGTTTCCTGCTATTTGGCGAAAAATTAAGGGGGTTCGTCCGATTGAAGTAATGAATTAAAAAGCTGTAATTTCTTGTTTGTCTCTGGATGCATTGTAACCATACGATATACATGAAAACAATTTTTTGTCTGACTCTGTATTTGTGTGGTGGGACAGGGTGTTTGCAATACTGTGAATTAAGAATCAGTTGCTTCAACAAGTCTATGATGCATAGAGATAATCATTAGCAGTATATTGCCTTGTATTAATCTGACCTGGATGCTTCACACTACCAACAGGGGCTATAGATATACTATTTTAATATTAACAGATTATTATTATTCTTAATTGTTTTCTGCATATTTCTGCTAAATTTTATGTGTTTGTAATTTATTTTTATTTTTTCAGACAATGGTAAGCGATGGGAGGCTGACCTTGACATGTGTAGTCGGTGATAAATTCAGGACGTTTCCATTCGCAAAAGTCTCTCAACAAAGGATTGATGAATTGTGCAGCATCATATGCTCTTGAGATTTTCTTCTCCCTCTTCTTCTCCCCTTAAAATTCTTGTATTCATTTTGTTGCTGATATAACTGCTGTTGTACTGTATCGCGACAAAGAAACCTGTGGATGTTTTGGTGTTTCATATTCCTTGTTCAAGTGGAGAAGACGAACAAAATTTTGTAAAATTTCAATCATTGTCATATTAATAGACTGGATATTCATTATATTCTCACATTTACGTAGTCATCTCCACAACAGTTTGGGGTTTGGCATGATTTACCTTGTTCTTAAGCTTACTTCTCTGATGTATTCTGGAGTTTTTGCTCTCTTTTTTCTAATGCTGTGTGGCGTTGTTTGAACTAAGGCGGAGAGACTAAATTTTTTAAGGATTTAATTGTTGCTCTTAGGGATGTAAACGTGGATAATTCAAATGGAATCCGTATTCTTATTCGACTTTTATTATATAGGGATATCAATTTTCTTCTCTGTTTCCTTGATAATTGGATATGGATATAGTAACACATATGTTCTTTCCGTATCCGATTTTTTTTATACTATATATGAATATAAGATTTACAATATTCGTTTTATATCCGTATCTGAATCTTTTCAAATACGGATAATGATTTTGTATTCGCATCATCCAACGATTGCCGGATATAGTTTATGGTTACACATATATCCGATCAGTATACATCCTAGTTGCTCTTCCCGTGGAATATTAGGAGAAATTATTCACTGTGTCCGGCATATACGCCGGGGCAGGAAAGAGAAAGAGGGAGAAAGAGATCATAGCGTGGGCCCCACGTGCTGCCCCTCTCTCTCAATCTTTGCACGGGTGTATAACTCCCGACACAGGGAATAATTTCTCGTATATTAGGACAAAATAATTTCAGCTTTCAGCGAGGATTAATTGCCTATGTCTCTGATTCTTGAATAGCGCAAGGAATTGCAGACGTAATTTTAAGAACAGAACTAAATTTATTAGGGAATATTTAGTTGATATAAAATTATAATTTCTAGTGAAGCAACAAGCGCCCGTGGCCTAATGGATAAGGCGTCTGACTTCTAATCAGGCGATTGTGGGTTCGAGTCCCACCGGGCGTGAATTAGAATAATTAATTTTTCTGAGGTTTTTGGTTGGCATCCGAATGCGGAACAAACTTCAATATTGCTTGCACGTTCATGGGCGCCCATTGGCCAGGTCGCCCAAACCAACGAAGGCCTTTTCATTTAGTTTCTTTTGATTGCGTAAATTGTCAAAAAAAAAAAGCCTCTGGTCCGCTTTGAACTCGTGTAACCCTTGGGTTTTTTTTCCAATCAAAACCCCAATTATACCAGTTGTCTGTAATATCTAAGCAGTTGTATTTGTATGTAATATCTAAGCATTTGCGAGCATACAAAGGCTAAATGAAATACAGCTCAAAGGTTTTCCTACAAAGATTTCGAACAGTAGGTCCCAGCAATTTCGAAAATTACAGGTGAGGGAATTTTGAGTGGGCCGGGGACTTTTTGACAATTTACCCTTAAATATCAGTTGTTAACATATTTAAATATAGATACCCATAAAGCATTATACATATCTTATAAAAGAGGAATATAGAGATGGATATGAAATAGATATTAAAGAAACACTTAATAAAGTCAAAACAATTTTTGTTATCTTATGCCTAGGTGTCATGTATCTGATGCCTACTTACGACTGCCAGTATTGATACGGATAATCATCGATGGAAAATTACTATCCATATTTGCTAAATATCAGATAAGGAGTTAACTCAAATGATTTGTATCGTTGTTGTATATTTCTTGGAAACTGACAGTTTTTTTACATCCCTACATGCCTTCGTGAGAGCGTGCTGAGGAGATTGCTCCAAAGCATATAGCTCTTTAGGCCCTATTTGGTAACGGAGTTAAGTTTTCTAAACCGCGGTTTCATAAAGCTAGCAAAACGTAACTTCAAAATGCTAACTTTGTCTCGTTTAACAATCATTTTAGAGTTGGGATAACTGCAATTATCTTAGTACAAAACTTGAGAGTTATCTCAATTCCAATCTGACTAAAGTCTTGCAACATATAAACCACAGTTTGCATCCCACCTCCATTTAAAATAAACCGCAGTAGTTATACTTAACTCCAAATCCAAACAGGCCTCAACAATTTTTTTTCCTTGTATTCTTTTTGGTCGCTCCAATTCCAAACTTGCTCTTGAGTCTTCTCATTCACTAATAGCATAGATTTAACTACTTTTTGACATCATAAGGTTGGGAATTATATTTGACGAAAGACTAGCTAGTAGAATCTCATGTCAAAATGAGAGGCCAAAAGTTGATGTAATGTCATTCAACAGTAGTACCAAGTAATAACATATAGTACATGTTAGCCTCTTTCCAATTGGTTGTTTAGCTATTACACTCTAGAGCCTAATTAAAAGAGTGGTCGCTAATCTTCAAGAATATGCTAACAAATTAAAAATGTGCCCCAAAAAACCATATGGACAAATTAATTCCAGATAAATTTAGATTTTTTTTTGGTGTACCATGAGTGACTTGGACATAAGGGACAAAAATCAATAAATAGTATGCAAGTCATGAGTGATTATAAGCAATTCAATGAGCAATGCAGCCAGACGTATGGACGATTTTGCTAATAGGATCAGATATTTTAATCTCAATAATCTTTTCTATGAGCAACAAGAAAGATTCTCTTATGTTGACGAGATTAGATAGATTTTTTATTTTTATGGAATGGGAGAATCTTTTTCCTCTTATTTTTGTATAAGGTCTAGCCAGCAAAATATCCGATCACATTCCTCAAATTAAGTACTTAGGTGTTCAGAAGGTGCATCCCAGAATTTTCAGATTTGAAAAAATATGGTTAAAAGAGGTTTTAAAGAATTGGTGGATTCTTGGTAGAAGGAAGTTTCAGTCTTGCCTAGTTCTATAGCTAATATTGTATACAAGTTGCGATGGATTAGAAAAAAGTGCAAAAAATGGAGTTCTCAATATTTTTGCAGCATTATCTACGAAAAAAGATATCTTGGAACAAATAAAATGTATTGATGTGCTTGAGAAAAGAAAAATGATCATTACTGCAGATAAATAAAAACGGGATGCATTGTGTCACGTCCCGCTTTCCAAAAGACAGTATCAGACACGTGATGGGTTTTGTGACATATTTATACCGAAGAGAGGTCCTTTCCCAAATAAATACGTCAAGCGTATAGCAAGCAATATAGTACAATAAGAATTAAACGAAAGAATAAAAATCCAACTACAATATTACATTTCCAATTCCACAATATTCAAAACAGGTTTCAAAAATCAAATACAACGAAAATAGAAATAAACAAAACCAAAACAAATAGGCACACTGAAGGATAAAGGCTGATATGTTGCTAGTGATCTGCCTGAGAAGACAGTTGCGAAAAGTCATCCTCAATCGGCTCAATCTCTCCTCCTATCTCCTCTCTCGTCCTTAAGTCACCTAACAAATATTCCTAAAAGAAGAAAAAAACAATGGAATGTTGACGAACATTCCCAAAAGAAGAAAGAAATAATGGAATGTCTGCCAGCGATCTTATGCTCGGTAAATTCCCAATTTGAAATATAATGTAAAAGGTATAACGACAAGCATACATGTAGATAAGGAAGAATAGTTGTAACACCCTAATACGTTTATACAAGAATATCTGGTATTTTAAGATTTTTTTATATATATATTTTCCTACTATATTCTTTTGGGTTGCGAGTGATTCGAATAGTAGTAGTCGTTATCCAACCTGGCCCACATGTTTAGAACCCAATATGGTGCTAGAGTACATCTGATATTTACCAGTAAAGTGTATCTACGTGAGTCTAGTATAATATATACATCATATATATTTAAATCTTTATATATCTATTTATAACCATAAGTATGAATAAATTATATTTTTACTAACTGACATTGTATGGCTTACCACACCATATCTTATTTCACTTTTATCTATTATATTCAAATCCCACATATCAGATAACCAATATTTACTAAATCATTGTATATCTATTTAAATTCCTTTTTAAATCTTAATAGGGGGATATGTATTTCATATTATATTATTACATTATGGTTTAGAATTTTACATAAGTATATTATTCTCTATAATATATTTTTTGACGAGATTCTAGTGAAGCTTAGTTGTAATTTGGTATTATCTGTAAGATCCTAAAACTATATATATATATATATATATATATATATATATTAAATATATACTATATATATATATATAAATATAATATACTATATACTTTATAATATTACTCTCTCCCTCCTTCCCTGTTTCTGTCTCTCTCTCTCCTCTCGTATTTCTCTCCCCAACTCCCTCGCCTTGCCCCCGAGGCTTAACCTGCCTTCGTAACCTCGTGGTCGTCCTCCTCCTTTCTCGTCATCGTCATCACCCCCTCACCTCCTCAACCTCACCATCCTCGTCGTAACCTCCTCTCTCAACCTCGAGACCTCATCCGAGCCGCAACTCCATGACCGAGAACACACCTCCTCTTCCTCGTCGACCTCACCTTCTGAACCCGACCACCACGACCATCACCCTTATCACCTTCTCTTTCTCGTCGTTGCAAGAACCCAACACCTCTTACACCACTGCCAGCATTTCTTCTTCTCCTCCTCTTTTCTTTTCTTGCCTTCACCGAAACTGTTCACCGCCACCATCCACTTCCCCTCGCCGATGAGCACGACCCGGACCATCGTCAATCACCACCTCCTTAAAGAATAGACCATATCACCCCCTCTCTCTTTTCTTCTTCTTCGCAAGCTTTTACCCAGACCAGCACCCTTATCACCTTCTCTTTCTCGTCGTCACCGGCTAACTCCAACCCGTCACCATCACCTTCGACCCAGACTTCAAGACCAGAGTATTCCACTGAGTACCAGTGAGCATCCCAGAGCAATACACAGTCGCTTGTAGCCAAGGTCGTGAGTACGTCGTGTTTTCGAGCATTGCCGTCGTGCGGATATCCGTATTTTGTTGTGAGTTTATTGATCAAGATAAGTTTCTAAACTTACGACATGCTATATTACCTATTCCAATATATATATATATATATATATATATATATATATATATATATATATATATATATAGTTATTTATTAGTATTCGTATTTAAATATTTAGCAATTTATTATCAATATACAATTTTATAGCATTAATCCGTATTTTGTATCAATAACAAGTTTATCTTATTGCCGGCTAGTTCATTATAATTTCAGTATAATTCCACCGTAGCTCATTATCTTTTACCTATACTGTCACGCCCCGCTTCCCAGAGTACGCAAGATTGAGCACGTGACATAGCCAACCATGCTACCTGTGGGTAGGAAGTATCCATCCACAGTCACATTACGGCTGTAGAGATATCAAGAACAAGATAAATAAACTATCTAACACATGTCCAAATCCATAATAACCAGAGTCAATGATAAATAAGTGCGGAAGCAAATGATCCAATGCAATAATAGAAAGGTACGTCCCGTAATGCGGGATCACACCTGGAAATAAAATGCAATAAATGAACTAACCACTACAGAACTCACAAATCAGCCTGTTGGCTGAAGTACTCCTGCTCAGTCGTCGACAGTGGTAAAGAATCTGGGCCATGCAAAACCCAGACGTCAGCGCGTCATGTCAACCAATAATATAATATGAACATGGTAATAAGCAATGCAGGTATGAACATGAATAAAGCAGTACTAAGAAATAACAGTGCAGGGTAATGTGCAGTGGTAACTAAACTGTCCTATCAGGTTTCTACTCTATAGTCTTTGAAATCAAATTGATGAATCGTCGATGTAACTCAATAGTATCCCGTGCATGCCCGGGACCACGGTCAAGACCCTCGGGGCTGAATCCGAGACGTGCCGCTAAGCAGTAAAAGGTAGCAAGATGGACGAGTAGTGTCAGCATCACCACTCCGGAGCTGGCCAAGCCCGTAAGACTGATCAGAACAAGTATCGAACTGTTGAGTTACAAGTCGGTTTCACCTTTGATTTCCCCATACCCCCAAGTTACGTATGTCAGGTCAGGTATTCAGTAGTCAAGGACTAATGCCAACACAAAATCAGGTAAAAGTAGGTCTGTCTGGATAGACAGCAGGAATGGTCAGGTTTGTTGGCATTAGGCATGAGATCAGGTAACAGGTAAAGCCATGGTACATCAGGTCAACCAGGTAATGTATAAAGGTGTCATGTCATGTCAAGAGTGTACGGTACCATGTCATGTCAAGTAGGAAGTGTAACAGGTCATGTCAGGAAGCACAAGATGTCATGTGGGTGCTCATAATCAAACTAACATAAACATGTGTATAAATAAACAAGCATGAGTACAATCAGAACTATAACTGGAACATGTAATATGATATGCCAATAGATATAATTTCAAGAATATGGATGCACAGTTATCGATTAGGGTTACATTTATAGTTCCAATATTAATTAGGATACAATTTATTAAACATGGAGTGTTAATATCACATTATTATGTAGTGATGTGATCTATGGATGCAATTATATGTATCTCAAATGCGATGGATGCAAACGGGTATCCGAAAAGTTATAAAACTATAAAATGGTAATGTGGGATGTACAACCAAACAATATGTGATATAATAATATTAATATGGATAGCATATTCAAAGCGATTAGTAACTATAAAAGATGTATTGATTAACCATGCACAAGAAGGTTCCGTTCAGAAATTTAGCGTCACCCTAATTTGTAAAATAGCTTAAAAATAACAAATGTTCTCCAAAAGAGACGTATCTTATACCAAAACAAAGATAATTCAATAAGGTTTTCAGTTTTATAAGTATAAGCATCTCAGGTTATCCCTACAAAAAGTTATGAATATTCAAAGTTGAAAGTTTGCTGCTGGAATTTCCCTGGACAGCAGTTTAGAGACGTGTTCATTTGCATTTTACGTTAATTAAACAATTTATTTTGCAAGTAAATATTTCATAGAGTTATAGTATTCTGAATTAGCTTCGTAACGAACTAAAGAACGTATCCTAATGATTTTTCTATGATTTATAATGAATTTTATAAGATAAGGTGTACAGTAAATTTCAGATTTGTCATATCCGATTTTTCAACGACATTTCATATGTAAACTATAAGATTTTCAAATGTATAACATTATAAAATGAAGATTATAAAAGTATATAGCATGTAGCAAGATTAACTTGCCTCGATGGGTCGCGAATCGGGAAAACGGAACGTTAACCGTCGGCGGGGAAAACTCGCGACGGCGCACGGTTCACGGAATGAACCCAAACGACGAACAAAGGAACCACACGGGTCGGGGTATCTCGCTGGAACGTCGAGAAACGTCACCGGCACGACAGAATTCCGGTAACAAAAGAACAGTTAAAAGAAATGAGAAACGAGACATGAAGCAAGAAGAGAAAAATGATAAAGAGAAGTACGAGAGAATATATAAGGGGTAGAAAGAGAGAGAAAGTGGAGAGAGAGAGAAGAAGGAGAGAGAGAAAGTGGGGCCCACGGGGTTAAAGGGGAGGTTGTGATTGGCTGAGAGAATAAATTGAGAAGGATATAAAATATTGTAAAAATATTATATGGTTAACTTAAAGATTTAAAAGATATGTAATGAACAGTAAGATATCAGATTAGTTAGAAAAATATATGTGATGGTTTTAATAATATTAAAAATTTGGGATTTTGGCGCCAAATGAAACATTTCCAAATTGCGCCCGGGTTGGGTCCAAAAATTCGAAATTCAAATAATAGGATTTTAACCGGGTTCCAAATTTTAAAATGAAATGTTTTATGATTAAAAGCATACTCTCAAAACGGACACACGTGCGTGCATGTAGCCATCCAAACTTGCCCGTTTTACTGAACGGGACGAGAACACAATGCACGGACGCTACCACGAGGCTAGGGGTGTCAAGTAGGCCAAGATGAATATTTTCAATTTCATTTTAGATGCTAAAATTTGTTATATGTAGAAATGACTTTGACGGGTAAATTTTACAGTAAGCAACAAACAAGCAAATTAAATGAAATGAGTACCACATTATGCTCAAACAGTAACTGAAAATAGTAGCATTGGGCTCGGGTGTTACATTATACCCAACTACAAAAGAATTTCGTCCTCGAAATTCCAAGAATACAAGATAGAAGACTACAGGAAAAGGTGAGGATACTTCTGTCGGATTTCATCTTCTCGTTCCCAAGTGGATTCTCCATGCGATCGATTAACCCAAGAAACTAGCACAAGAGGGGTAACCTTGTTCTTAAGAACCTTTTCTCTTCGATCCTTGATTTCAACTGGTCGCTCTTCAAAAGTTAGGTCCTCCCGTACGGTCAACTCCGAATGATCCAATACGTGGGTTTCATCTCGAACATACCTCCGTAGTTGAGATACACGAACCACATCGTGCACACCTGCCAAGGACTGTGGTAACGCAAAACGGTACGCTACCTCTCCAACACGCTCCAATATCTCGAAGGGTCCAACGAATCGAGAACCAAGCTTTCCCCGACTCCCAAAGCGAATCACCCCTCTAGTCGGTGATATCTTCAAGAATACCAAATCACCCACGGTGAACTCCAGAGGTCTTCTTGACGTATCTGCCCAACTCTTCTGTCGGTCCTGTGCTGCCTTCATATGATTTCTGATAGGGTTAACCTTCTCAACTGTCTGCACAACCAAATCTGGTCCCAATAATCTTCGTTCACCGACATCGTCCCAACAAACAGGTGAACGGCATTTACGACCATACAAAGCTTCAAATGGAGCCATCTGAATAGTTGCCTGAAAACTGTTGTTGTAAGACAACTCCACCAAAAGTAGATGATCCTCCCAAGACCCCTTGAAGTCCAACCTGCATGTTCTCAACGTATCCTCAAGAGTTTGGATCGTTCTCTCCGACTGACCATCAGTTTGAGGATGATAAGCTGTGCTCAACTTCAATCGAGTCCCCAAACTTTCCTGTAAACTCCTCCAGAAGTGTGATAAGGACCGAGTGTCCCGATCGGACACGATGCTCACCGGTACTCCATGCAATCTTACAATCTCCTGCATGTACCGCTCTGCCAAAGTCTCCGTTGATTGACCAACCCGAAAAGGAATAAAGTGAGCTGCCTTGGTCAACCGATCGACAATCACCCATACTGCATTGTTGCCCTTTGGACTCCGCGGTAAAGCCGTCACGAAATCCATGGTTATATGTTCCCACTTCCACTGAGGAATCGGAAGTGGTTGCAACAATCCAGCAACCCTTTGGTGTTCAGCCTTGACTTGCTGACATACCAAGCACTTAGCCACGAAGCGAGCAATCTCCCGTTTCATGCCTTCCCACCAGAAATGCTGTCGAATAACTCGGTACATCTTTGTACCTCCCGCATGTATAGAGTAAGCTGAACTGTGTGCCTCCTTCATAAGCTCTTCACGTACATCATCCTTTGGCACACACAAACGGCTACCATACCTCAACGAACCATCTTCGTGGACCAGTAAATCTCTTCGTAGTCTAGCCTCAACCTGCTCTCGAAACTTCTGCAGTCTAGGATACTGCGATTGTGCCGCTTTAATCTTCTCAACCAAGGACGACTGTACTTGCAACTGCATCAATTGTCCCGTAGAAGGTGGTAGCACAACCTCCAAGTCGAATCTTCGAAAATCTGCAATGATCTCCTTCTGCGTAGTTAATACCTGAATTGCTGGTAACCGACTAAGCGCATCCGGTACAACATTAACCTTCCCCGGATAGTACTTAAGATCAAGATCGTAGTCAGCCATCAACTCCAACCATCTGCGTTGCCTCATGTTCAACTCCTTCTGCGTGAACACGTACTTCAAGCTCTTATGATCTGTAAAAACTTCGACTCTTACGCCCAAAAGGTAGTGTCTCCAAATCTTCAAAGCGAAAATCACAGCCGCAAGCTCCAAGTCATGAGTTGGATAATTCTTCTCATGGGTCTTCAGTTGTCTTGATGCGTATGCTACGACCTTCCCATGCTGCATCAAAACACATCCCAATTCTTTCCCAGATGCGTCGCTATGAATCATCAGTCCTCCGGAATTGTCTGGTACGGTCAGGATAGGGGCGGTTATCAACTTCTGCTTCAACGTCCCAAAGCCAACGCACACTTATCCGTCCATACTAAAGGTACCTCCTTACGCATAAGCTTGGTCAGCGGTTCTGCCAAACGAGCAAAGTTCACCACAAATCTCCTGTAGTATCCGGCTAATCCAAGAAAACTTCTTATCTCAGCTACATTCCTTGGAATAGGCCAATCTCGAACTGCTGCAATCTTTTCGGGATGGACGGCGATTCCATCACCCGACACGACATGTCCTAGAAATTTCACTTCTTCCAGCCAGAATTCGCACTACTCATCTTCGCATAAAGCTTCTCCTATCTCAACATCTGCAGGACCTAATGATATCCGGATCGCAAATCCAGTTTCGAGAATACTCTCGCGCCACTAAGCTGCTCAAAAGTCCTCCAATGCGAGGGATCGGGTACTTGTTCTTAATAGTCGCCCGGTTCAATTCTCGATAATCAATGCACATCCTTCTCGTGCCATCCTTCTTCTTTACTAAAAGAACTGGAGCTCCCAAGGCGAGTTGCTGCTTCGAATCCAACCCTTCTCAAGTAATTCACCAACTTGCTTCTTAACTCCTTCCAATTCCACTGGTACCATTGGATAGTAAGCTTTAGACACTGGCGCTGCACCAGGACTAAGGTCAATCGTGAACTCCACGTCTCGCTTCGGCGGTAAGCCCGATATATCTTCAAACACGTCCATAGAATCACGAACAACAGCCGGCTCTTTACTTTCATCACTTCCATTGATGCAAGAACATTGTTTGTCGGCCTAGCCCTAAACTCGACCGGCCCGACAGAACTGCTTCCTTACCGCAACTGCTGTCTGCTGTGAACTCCCAATTTTCCTGATATGCTCTGCTGTTCTCGAGCTGCCGTAAGAACCTGTGAGAAAGTGGTCAAACCCAGGGAGACGGTTTGCCTTTGGATGTCCACATCCAAGCTGCACATGGACCTTCGTGCCCTGTCTGCATCGTTGGCGACTAAAGGTCCAGCGAAACTGCTGAGTCTCGTCCACTCTGCTGCATGCACGTCCACGGGTGCTCCATTCTGCCTCAGCCCAATAAATTTCTCTTCCATTTCCTCCCGTGCAGTCCGCGGAAAGAACTTCTCCAGGAAACTCTTAGAGAAATCCGCCTAACTGCTTGGCTTGGGCAAACGGTTCTCCTCCACAAGTCACCACTCTCGGCGTAATCCACTAGTTGAATGCGCACCACATCAACTCCTTTGTCCTCTGGAATCTGTGCCGCAATCAGCGAATTCTCCGTGCTGACTAGCCACTGCTCGGCTGGCATGGCTCCTCTAAACCAGTGAAAGTAGTAGGACCCACACGTCTGAACTCTGCCACGGTCCCTACTCGGTCAACTGGTCTAGTTCCAATCTTTTTCACAGACTGCTGAACGATCTGCAAACCTTCCTGAAACGAGTCCGCTTGCTGCTGGATCAGCTCGGGCTGTTTCTTTGATTTCCAGCATTCCTCTTATCACTCCAAGCATGGCGGCTCCGTTCACATGCCTCTGGTACGTCTTCAGCTTCTTACCTGTTATAATCCTGAACTCAAAACACCCAATATTAGCATGATGATAGATTCTGAATATGGATCAAGGCTAGAACTCCAAGATACTTAAATAGAGTACCGCATTGTAGCTATGCCGCGGTATCATAGCCGCAATTACTTAACTCCACCCAAGTCGCCTAAGTCCTAGGGATAACAAGAAATTAGGTTTTCGAGTTGACAATGCAAAGTAAGTTTGCATGTCGACATGATCCGGAAGAATGATTCAAGGATGGTAAAACGGTCAAGGTGGCAGGACATGTTTCCTAATCACGGGTATTATGATTCGTGTATCGGGTGCAATACCCAACTACAAAGAATCAACCCAATTAACCTATGGCTCTGATACCAAAAAAAACCATGTCACGCCCCGCTTCCCAGAGTACGCAAGATTGAGCACGTGACATAGCCAACCATGCTACCTGTGGGTAGGAAGTATCCATCCACAGTCACATTACGGCTGTAGAGATATCAAGAACAAGATAAATAAACTATCTAACACATGTCCAAATCCATAATAACCAGAGTCAATGATAAATAAGTGCGGAAGCAAATGATCCAATGCAATAATAGAAAGGTACGTCCCGTAATGCGGGATCACACCTGGAAATAAAATGCAATAAATGAACTAACCACTACAGAACTCACAAATCAGCCTGTTGGCTGAAGTACTCCTGCTCAGTCGTCGACAGTGGTAAAGAATCTGGGCCATGCAAAACCCAGACGTCAGCGCGTCATGTCAACCAATAATATAATATGAACATGGTAATAAGCAATGCAGGTATGAACATGAATAAAGCAGTACTAAGAAATAACAGTGCAGGGTAATGTGCAGTGGTAACTAAACTGTCCTATCAGGTTTCTACTCTATAGTCTTTGAAATCAAATTGATGAATCGTCGATGTAACTCAATAGTATCCCGTGCATGCCCGGGACCACGGTCAAGACCCTCGGGGCTGAATCCGAGACGTGCCGCTAAGCAGTAAAAGGTAGCAAGATGGACGAGTAGTGTCAGCATCACCACTCCGGAGCTGGCCAAGCCCGTAAGACTGATCAGAACAAGTATCGAACTGTTGAGTTACAAGTCGGTTTCACCTTTGATTTCCCCATACCCCCAAGTTACGTATGTCAGGTCAGGTATTCAGTAGTCAAGGACTAATGCCAACACAAAATCAGGTAAAAGTAGGTCTGTCTGGATAGACAGCAGGAATGGTCAGGTTTGTTGGCATTAGGCATGAGATCAGGTAACAGGTAAAGCCATGGTACATCAGGTCAACCAGGTAATGTATAAAGGTGTCATGTCATGTCAAGAGTGTACGGTACCATGTCATGTCAAGTAGGAAGTGTAACAGGTCATGTCAGGAAGCACAAGATGTCATGTGGGTGCTCATAATCAAACTAACATAAACATGTGTATAAATAAACAAGCATGAGTACTATCAGAACTATAACTGGAACATGTAATATGATATGCCAATAGATATAATTTCAAGAATATGGATGCACAGTTATCGATTAGGGTTACATTTATAGTTCCAATATTAATTAGGATACAATTTATTAAACATGGAGTGTTAATATCACATTATTATGTAGTGATGTGATCTATGGATGCAATTATATGTATCTCAAATGCGATGGATGCAAACGGGTATCCGAAAAGTTATAAAACTATAAAATGGTAATGTGGGATGTACAACCAAACAATATGTGATATAATAATATTAATATGGATAGCATATTCAAAGCGATTAGTAACTATAAAAGATGTATTGATTAACCATGCACAAGAAGGTTCCGTTCAGAAATTTAGCGTCACCCTAATTTGTAAAATAGCTTAAAAATAACAAATGTTCTCCAAAAGAGACGTATCTTATACCAAAACAAAGATAATTCAATAAGGTTTTCAGTTTTATAAGTATAAGCATCTCAGGTTATCCCTACAAAAAGTTATGAATATTCAAAGTTGAAAGTTTGCTGCTGGAATTTCCCTGGACAGCAGTTTAGAGACGTGTTCATTTGCATTTTACGTTAATTAAACAATTTATTTTGCAAGTAAATATTTCATAGAGTTATAGTATTCTGAATTAGCTTCGTAACGAACTAAAGAACGTATCCTAATGATTTTTCTATGATTTATAATGAATTTTATAAGATAAGGTGTACAGTAAATTTCAGATTTGTCATATCCGATTTTTCAACGACATTTCATATGTAAACTATAAGATTTTCAAATGTATAACATTATAAAATGAAGATTATAAAAGTATATAGCATGTAGCAAGATTAACTTGCCTCGATGGGTCGCGAATCGGGAAAACGGAACGTTAACCGTCGGCGGGGAAAACTCGCGACGGCGCACGGTTCACGGAATGAACCCAAACGACGAACAAAGGAACCACACGGATCGGGGTATCTCGCTGGAACGTCGAGAAACGTCACCGGCACGACAGAATTCCGGTAACAAAAGAACAGTTAAAAGAAATGAGAAACGAGACATGAAGCAAGAAGAGAAAAATGATAAAGAGAAGTACGAGAGAATATATAAGGGGTAGAAAGAGAGAGAAAGTGGAGAGAGAGAGAAGAAGGAGAGAGAGAAAGTGGGGCCCACGGGGTTAAAGGGGAGGTTGTGATTGGCTGAGAGAATAAATTGAGAAGGATATAAAATATTGTAAAAATATTATATGGTTAACTTAAAGATTTAAAAGATATGTAATGAACAGTAAGATATCAGATTAGTTAGAAAAATATATGTGATGGTTTTAATAATATTAAAAATTTGGGATTTTGGCGCCAAATGAAACATTTCCAAATTGCGCCCGGGTTGGGTCCAAAAATTCGAAATTCAAATAATAGGATTTTAAGCGGGTTCCAAATTTTAAAATGAAATGTTTTATGATTAAAAGTATACTCTCAAAACGGACACACGTGCGTGCATGTAGCCATCCAAACTTGCCCGTTTTACTGAACGGGACGAGAACACAATGCACGGACGCTACCACGAGGCTAGGGGTGTCAAGTAGGCCAAGATGAATATTTTCAATTTCATTTTAGATGCTAAAATTTGTTATATGTAGAAATGACTTTGCCGGGTAAATTTTACAGTAAGCAACAAACAAGCAAATTAAATGAAATGAGTACCACATTATGCTCAAACAGTAACTGAAAATAGTAGCATTGGGCTCGGGTGTTACATATACTACAGTATATCTAGTAGCAAACGTAAAAGCATATTATAAATAGGTATGTGTGTGTGTGTATAAATTATACCTTACAAAATAAATAATATACATTAGTTATTTCTTTAGTGTTTTAAATAAACTGGTTACTGTTTTCTATCAAGTATTTATCCTGTTTAATATACACTACCTAACATGTCCACGACACGCCATCTTGCCTGTTATTTGGATAATTTACCAATGCTGACAATCCTGACGTGTTGTCCTGATGGACGTGAATTATTTTCTAGATAGACAAGATCTGTACCTGCCTGTTCCTGTGTTGGCATTGGGTAGATGTCGTTGATATCTGACTTGAACAGGAAATCTGGTGAAAAGGGGAAATCAATAATAAAACCTGACTTGTAACTCAACATTTTACTACTTTTCAGAGACTGATCAGTCGATACGGGGTTCGGGCCCTAGAATGATGACGCTGACATTATTCGTCTATACATGATATTGTTTTTTACTGCCTAGCGGTATGTCTCGGATTCAGCCCTGAGGGTCTTGATCGTGGTCCGGGCATGCACGTGATACTATTGAGTTACATCGATGATTCCATTAATTGATTTCAAATACCGTTAGGATAGATAATATAGAAACACAGACTTTAGGATACACGTGACATACTTATATGCCATTGTTATAATGCCTGTGATTACTGTTTATACTCATATCTTCTTTATGGTATCTTGTTTTGGTCATTATTATTATTGATATTTATGACGCACTGACGTCTGGGTTTTGTATGACCCAGTTCCTTTGAGCTTGTCGCAGAAAGATCAAGAGTATTTTGACAATCAAGCTGAGCAGTGAGGAGCTTGATGATTAGTTTTAGAGATGCCTAGTTTATTTTATTTCCGTAATTAAGTTTATCATTGTGATCCCATGAGGGACGTGATCAAGATATTATTTCTTTATTGGATTTTTATTTATTTTCGCTATAAACATTTCTTGATTATTATTTATTGTGGCAGATGAACATGTGTTAGTTAGATTTTATTTACTGTTCTTGATACCTGATTGACAGCCATAATGTGACTATGGAAGGATATTTTCTCTCCATAGGTAGCATGGTTGGTTTTGTCACGTACCGTATTTACGTATTTGGGAAACGGGACGTGACAATGTTTCGTTGGTATCAGAGACATAGGTTTTAGGATTAGTCGGTTTTGGTTCTTTTGTAGTTGTGTATTGGACCCAATACACTGATCAGGAAACCCGGAATTAGGAACATGTCCTGCCACACTACTGCCCTGCCAGTCTTGAATCCATAGTTTATCGACTTCTTGTTTATTGAATCATGTTTTCGTTGCTAATCCTTTTCAGTGTTCTTGGTTTCAGAATCATGGCACATAGAGATTTTCTGTCATACCAGAGGCGTGTAGATAACGCCGCATTATTTGGAGTCGTACGTGGTATGTTGGAAAATAAGAAGTGTCAAACTGAGATGAATCAGTGGCAGGCCGAAACTTTCTAAGAAGGTCTGAGAACGGTCCAATAGACTGTTGTCACAGCAGCTGAGAGGGCAGCAGCTCACAGACCAGCACAGCGTGAGGGCACTGTGGCAGATTTCAGGAAGCTCGGTCCATCCACATTTACAGGATTGGAGGAACCATTGACAGCGGAGCAATGACTAGTGGATACAGCTTGCTTGTTGCCGAATGAGAAAAGGGTGGATGTAGTACGCATGCAATTGGTAGATTACGCTCGCGAGTGGTGGCTTATTGAGGAGAACCGTTTGACCAAGCCGATCAGCTGGGCGACTTTTTCGTGAAGTTTCTTGGAGAAGTTCTTTCCGCAATCTGCTCAGGAGGAAATGGAAGAGAAGTTCATTAGCTTGAA
Source organism: Agapanthus africanus (assembly GCA_030015575.1). Classification (NCBI taxonomy): domain Eukaryota; kingdom Viridiplantae; phylum Streptophyta; class Magnoliopsida; order Asparagales; family Amaryllidaceae; genus Agapanthus; species Agapanthus africanus. The sequence goes on along the minus strand of CM057349.1, from coordinate 385,439,282 downwards.
GCAGAATGGCGGATCATTTCATACACATGCAGCTGAGTGGACCCGGCTTAGCCGATTTGCGGGACCTTTAGTTGCCAATGAGGCAGATAGGGCAAAGCGGTTTATGCGTAGTTTGGATGTGGAGATTCAGAGACACATCATATCATTGGGATTGACCACCTTCTTCCAAGTTCTCAAGGTGGCTAAGGAACAACAGAGTTTATCGGTAAAAGTAAAGGGTAATCAGTGCGTTAGACTGTGTTTGCACCAGCCAGAGCTCCTGTACGTAGAGGCATTCTGGTAAACAAACGGGGGACAATACCTATGGAGAAGCATTTTGTATCAGATCAGAAAAAGGCTGTGATTTGTGACTTCTGCCGTCTACCCGGTCACACGCAGAAAGAGTGTCGAAGGAGGCTCGGATTTTGTCTAGTTTGTGGATCAGCTGACCATACCATTAGTACGTGCCTTTCAAGATTGCAATTGAAATATGATGTTCAAAAACTACTGCAGAAATAGACTAATGGGCAGATCGGATTATTCAGACGCCTAATCAGGCACGGGCTCTCACCTTGATGGCCGACGAGGCCAAAGCGTCAGAAGATATAGTTTAAGGTATCCTACTTGTTTATAATTTTCCCTCATTGGCATTGTTCGATTCTGGTGCATCCCATTGTTTTATATCGTCCAAGTTTATTAGTGCACACTCTATCCCACACACGGCCCTATCTACCTTTTGGTCTATTCGGGAAGCAAAGAAGAGTATGAAGAACACTTGAGGATCGTGCTGTAAACGTTGAAACGGGAAAAGTTTTATGCTAAGACGTGTAAGTGCGAGTTTTGGCTCGAAGAGGTGAAGTTTTTGGGTCATGTTATATACAGAGATGGAATTGCAATCGACCCCGAAAAGATTGCAGCTATTCATGATTAGCATATTCCAAAGAACGTGGGGGAGATCAGAAGTTTCTTTGGGCTTGCTGGATATTATAGAAGGTTTGTGGAGAATTTCGCCCGGATAGCAGAACCACTGACTAAGCTAACACATAAGGAGGTACCGTTCGTCTGTACTGAGAAGTGTGCGTTAGCTTTTGAAGTGCTGAAGTAAAGATTGACAATCGCTCCTATTTTGACAGTGCTTGATGGTTCCGGAGAACTAGTTATTCACAGCGACGTATCTGGGAAAGGCTTGGGATGTGTTCTAATGCAGCATGGGAAGGTTATAACTTACGCGTCGAGGCAATGGAAGACTCATGAGAAGAACTACCCAACTCATGACTTGGAGCTAGCAGCAGTGATTTTTGCGTTGAAGATGTGGAGACACTACATAGTGGGCGAAAGGGTAGAAGTATTTACTGATCACAAGAGCCTAAAGTACGTGTTCACACAGAAAGAGCTCAACATGAGGCAGCGTAGATGGTTGGAGCTGATGGTTGACTATGATCTTGATCTAAAAGACCATCCGGGGAAAGTTGATGTAGTACCGAACTGTTTAAGTCGGTTGCCAGCGATACGGATGTTGACTGCACAGTGGGAGATTATAACCGATCTTCAAAGGTTCGAGTTGGAGATTGTACCACCAGATTCTTCGGGACAGTTGATGCAGTTGCAAGTACGGTCATTTTTGATCGATAGCATTAAGATAGCACAGTCGCATGACTCTAGATTGCAGAAGTTTCGAGGACAAGTGGAAGCGGGACTTAAAACAGATTTGTTGATTCATGAAGATGGCTTGTTAAGATATGGAAGTCGTTTGTGTGTGCCTAAAGGAAATGTTCATGAAGAAGTCATTAAGGAGGCTCATAGTTCTGCATATTCAGTACATCCGGAAGGCATGAAGATGTATAGAGATTTGTGACAACATTTCTGGTGGGAAGGCATGAAAAAGGAGATTGCTCGCTGCGTATCGAGGTGCTTGGTGTGTCAGTAAGTCAAGGCTGAATATCAAAGGGTAGCTTGGTTTGTTGCAACCATTTCCGATTCCTCAATGGATGTGAGAACATAAAACCATAGATTTCGTAACAGCCTTACCACAGAGTCCAAAGGGCAATAACGCAGTTTGAGTGATTGTCGATCGATTGACCAAGACAGCTCATTTCATACCATTCCTAGTTGGTCATTCGACGGTGGCGTTGGCAGAGCGGTACATGCAGGAGATTGTGAAATTGCATAGAGTACCGGTTAGTATCGTTTCTGATCGTGATACTCGGCTCCTATCACACTTTTGGAGGAGTCTAAAGGAGAGTTTGGGAACTCGTTTGAAATTTAGTACGTCTTATCATCCTTAGACAGACGGACAGTCCAATAGGACGATCCAAACTCTTGAAAATATGTTGAGAGCGTGCATGTTAGACTTCAAGGATTCATCGGAGGATCATTTGCATTTAGTAGAGTTTTCTTACAATAACAGCTTTCATGAGACTATACAGATGGCTCCATTTGAAGCATTGTACGGTCATAAGTGTCTTTCGTCTGTCTGTTGGGACGATATTGGAGAAAGAAAATTGTTGGGGTCGGATCTCATTGTGCAAACCGTGTAGAAAATTAGCATGATCCACGATCATATGAAGGTGGCACAGGATCGACAGAAAAGTTGGGCCGATACTGGAAGAAGACCTTTGGAGTTTGCTGTTGGTGACCTTGTGTTCTTGAAGATATCATCGACTAGGGGAATAATCCAATTTAGTAGTCGAGGCAAACTTAGTCCTCGATTCGTGGGGCCTTTCGATATCGTTAAGCGTGTTGGAGAGGTAGCTTGTCGATTAGCTCTACCACCATCCTTGGCAGGTGTACATAATGTGTTTCATGTATCTCAACTCCGTAAGTATGTTCGAGATGAGACGCACGTCCTTGATCAGTCGAAATTGACAGTGAGAGAAAATTAGACTTATAAAAAGCAACCGATGGCGATTGTGTTAGTTGTATGTATGTCCTAGAGGCCAGTATTGTACATATGATGTATATTATATTGGATGCTTGGACATATATAGAGAGGACTTTCTTGCTCGATATGATAGTATGCTATCTGGTTGCTCTTTATCTTAACATGTACACTTGTCTTTTGATACTGTCTTATGGTTACATGTTGGTAAAACCCTTAGGATGTGTACTTAACTACCAGGACTATGATGCAGATCATACTAGTGGGGCCATGGTAGTCCATAAGTACATCCTTTAATGTCCCTAGTCATGGGTGTATCGAGACGGGGTATCGATATACCAGAGTAGACTAGCGTATACGCTTCTCGACCCATGAGATGGGCGATGGATGATCCCATATCCATTGGTGTTTGACATCAGAGATGGTATACGGGTGCTCAGTGGAGATTGGGTACACTGGACGGACTCGCCGAGAACTCCCAGATGGTATTATACCTCACGTCAGATGGCGGTTCTCTGGTGACACTTGTACAGGTTAGTCTGTAGACCCGAGATCGTCATAGAGTCTTGTGTGATTCCCACTGTGCTTTGATTTCCACCTTACCACGTCCAAGAGGGCATGAAAAACGGTGGTTTTTGGGTACAATCCAGAGTCACATGGAGGCAATGAGCGATAGGAGGGGTTTCGTTTCTCCCGGTATTGGGAGTTGATGTTGCGCTGTGCTCGATTGGCCATAACAGGGAAGTCCCTGGCCAGGGCTGATTTAAAGATTTACTGGTAAGTGTTACCAGTAGTTTCTCGATCCGTTATGAGCCTCACATCGGCATGACTTATCGGTTATTGGGGTCTGACGTTTACCACCCATAGACTTGATATGCAACATATCAGACGAGGAGACTGGACTGTACGGAAAGTGTTACCGTCAGGCTTTTGCAGGAGTTGGAGTGGGCTTGCTTGCTGATCTTCTGATCACTCAATACCCGGATAGCCGTTAAATCCAGCTAGTACCGCTGACGGCTTATGGGTGCTTGATGTGATCATCACCTACTGCCGGCGTATTGACGAGTCTTTAGAGTCCTACATAGAAATTTTACTAGCTCAGGCAAAACGAAGTAGGAGCACGTATGTGATATGTGCGGAACCGAGAATAATGCGTGTATGGGATACCGTATTCTATTCTCGCGACTTTTGTATCGGTCGGTTATATGTGATATTGCCGGGTTATTGAATCAAGTGTTGATTTGATAAGTTGGTGCATTTATTGTTAGTCGGTTATATGTGATATAGCCAGATTATTAAATCAAGTGTTGATTTGATAATTTAGTGTATAATTGTATATTTGATATACTAATTTACATTAACTAACATTGGTTTACTTAAGCATTTGTTTTTTCTCACATGTGCACAACTTAATATATATGTAATATATATTAAATTGTGTTTTATGTGTCATGGTTGTTAATACACACTACATGGGTGTATGAGATATATACCATACTAATTCTAGTGGTGGTTTTTTTTAATGTTTAAAGTAAATCCAAAATTAGTGGATTATTGTTAAGTGCATGAAGCTTGTAGAAGCTTGTGGATGTATTGACTAAGTCCACTAGGTTTGTTTTAATTTAGATATTTGTTAACCCAACCATTTGAATTAGCCATGGTTATGTCTCTACATGAGTTAGTATATGATACACACTCACCCATAGTTCATTCTCTCACCACACAAGTTCATTCTCATTTGCTTAAGCTCATCTTCTTCTTCCTTGAGATAAGCTTGCTAGGTTTTCAAAAGAGAGAAAAATATTGTGAGAAAAATAATTATAAAGTGAGACCACTTCCTATTTCCTCATCCTCTACTAGATTAGCACTTTAGTATAGGGCGTTTGCTTCACTAATCCTTTAGTTAGTGAAGTAGTAGCTTGAGTTGGTATCCCTCGACGTAGATCATCTTCGGCCTCGAAGACTTCAAGCAAGTTCGCTCTTTTCACCTCGAGAAGCCATGCTAGAGTCCTAGAGTTCCTTGATCGCAGTGAAGGGACTACAATAAGGAGCTATTGAAGTGAAGGACTGATTTACAAAGGTTGTATTTCTATTTCACTTAGTGGTAAAAAGCTTACTATCCTTTTGTTACCCTAACTTTTCTAGTTTGATTCCTAGGATTAATTCGTTAGCACCCTCTAAAATTTTAAATATGGCATGTGTGATGCTACCAAACCCTAGTAGAGGTGCTAAGAAATCCCTTCAGATTGTAGATCGACGGGAAAAGCTTCTCAAGAATAGGGTGATCCCTCTAGTGCTTGTTTCATGGGGAAATCGTTTGCATGGAGAATCTACTTGGGAATATGAAGAGGAGATTCGACGAAAGTTTCCTTATCTCTTTCCTTAGATCTGTATCTTCTTATCTTTTCCTGTTTCGTGAATTTCGAGAACGAAATTCTTTTGTAGTTGGGTATAATGTAACACCTTAATACGGTTATACGATATTAATTGGTATTTTAACACTTATTTTATATTTCTTCTATTTTATTCTTTTGGGTTGCGAGTGATTCGAATAGTAGTAGTAGTTATTTGACTCGACCCGCATGTGTGAAACCCAGTATGAGGCTAAATTATAACTGATATTGATCAGTAAACTGAATCTATGTATATATATATTAGTAGCCACAAGTTAATATTTTGTTAACTGTCATCATATGGTTGTCATCCCATATCTTATTTTACTTTTATCTTTTACGTTTAAATTTTAAGATATCTAATATCAAATATTCTACTAAATCTAGATATATTTTTAGAATTCTTTTAAATTTTAAATTAGGGATATAAGTTATTTAAAATATATTCTTGCATTATGCTTGAGACGTTTATATATTCGAATTATTTTCTAAAATATATTTTTGATGAGATTTTGGTGGAGATTGGTTGTAATTTGATATTATTTATATATATTAAAACTAGTATTTATTTATAACCTAATTTAAACTATAATATATATTTTTATATTAAACACAAAACCTCTCTCTCTTCACGTAACATATCTCTCTCTTCTAACTAAATCTCTCCATCATCAATTTTTATATTCTCCTTCTTCTTTCTTCAAGCCCATACCCATACTCGCCGACGCAACTCCAACAGCATCCTAGAATCTTAACCGAGCCATCAAAACTTGGTGTTGATTTGTATAGCGTCGTGTTGCTTCCGTTTATCGCGTTTATTTCGAGGCAAGTTTATAACTTGCAACATGCTATGTTTTACGTAATTTATTTATATGTTGTCGTACTATTATTATTATTATTATCATACAACTATATCAATATAATTTATATACCGTAATTATTTAATGTTAATCAATTTTATAATATACAGTGAATGCAAGATACAACTTACGACAAACTATATATATATATATAGTCGTAATTCTTCTTGTTATTATCATTATACCGTTTATATTTATATAATCCGTATATCATTAATTAGTTTATAATCTGCATTTTATAACGTTATGTAAAATATAGTTTGAAAATATTATAGTTTACACATGAAACGTCGTCGCCAAGCGGATACGACAAATCTGAAATTTATTGTACACCTTAATTTATAAAATTCATTATAAATTATAGAAAAATTATTAGCACATGTTCTTTAGTTCGTTACAAATCTAACTCAGAATACTATAATCCTGTGAAATATTCACTTGTAAAATAAATTTTTTAAATAACGTAAAATGTAAATGAAAGTATATTTGAATTGTTGTCCAGGGAAATTCCATCAGCATACTTTCAATTTCGAATGCTCATAACTTTTTTTAAGAACAATCTGAGATATTTTAACTTATAAAAATAAAAACCTTATTGAATTATCTTTATTTTTGTATATGACACGTCGTTTTTGGAGGACGTTTGCTATTTTTAAGATATTTTACAAATTAGGGTGACGCTGAATTTCTTAACGGAACTTTCTTGTGCATGGTTAATCAATACCACTTTTATAGTTATTAATCGGATTGAAAATGTTATACCTGTTAATGCTATTTTTTTGGTCTTGTATATAATATGATTATGTTATCCTTGACATGTTTGTAATCTTCCAAACTGTACTATTTTTGTTATCATATTAATACCTGTTATCTGTAATACTTACCGATGCCAACAATCTTGACTTATTATCCTGATTGACCTAATTTATTGTCTTTCTAAACAATACCAGTACACGATTGTTTCTGTGTTGGTATTAGGTAGACATTCTATTAATACTTGATTTGAATACAAAACCTAGGAAAATCAAGAATGTAACTGAAACGTAACTCAAGAGCATATTATTATTGTTTACTGTGATTCCGGGCGTGAACGGAATAATCATTGTTTATTGTGTCGTGGTCCCGTGTGGGTATGAACGGGATATATTGTATCGTGGTCCCGTGGGGGTATAAACGAGATATATACTATTGAGTTACGATAAGAATTATATTAATTGATTTCAAATACTTATACAATAGATAACCTAGAAACACAGATTTTAGGATACACGTAACATACCTATAGCTCGCTGACTTTTTTACACATGCGATTATTATTTATACTCATATTTTCTTTATAGCATCTTATTATGGTTATTACTATTGTTATTGATATTTATGACGCACTGACGTCTGGGTTTTGTATGGCCCAGATACTTGACATAGTATGTAAGTATTCGACAAGACAGCCGATCAGTGAGTACCATCTCATTGATATAGCTCTTATGCGGGTTAGTTATTCATTAGATTTTTTATTATTTCTGCTATCTTTTTCAGTTATTGTTCTTGTGGCTATTGGACATGTGATAGATAGATTTAGTAGTTTTCTATTCATGATATCTGATTGACAGCCGTAATGTGATTATGGAGGGATCTTTCCTAGCCATAGGAAGCATGGTTGGCTTTGTTACGTCCAGAAATTTTCATATTTTGGGAAGCGGGGCGTGATAAGGTTTCGTTGATATCAGAACCATAGGTTTTCGGTTTGCTGGGCTTGGTTCATTTTGTAGTTGGGTATGGTACCCAATACATTGTCTCCAAGACCCATAATTTTAGGAACATGTCCCTGTTCTCCGCTGAAGACCGAAATGAGACGTTGGGACGTCTAGCGTGAATTTGGGGGAAAATGTTATTTGGAACATATCCATCCACCTCTCCGAAAATACCAAGTTGATTTATGGCACCATATATCGGAGATTTGGATAGATGCGACCGTTGTAACAGATTTAATCAGATTCCCCCTTATTTGTGAGGGATTTTTTTTATTGTGGGGAAGCTCTTCCCTGTAGGCGTAAACCCTTGCAGTTAAATACGTTATTACGTTGCGATAACCACTTTCTCATTCTCCAGCAGTTCACTTCGTATCGTGTGTTTTTGTTTATTTTGGTTGCCCATGGATTGTATATAAAGACTAGTTTATGTCGTCGTCCGTAGGGAGCGAATTAGTCCAAATCCGTATATTTTAGATTTGGGTTTGGATCAAGAATTAGCTTGACGGGGTCCATATTGGTAGCGTGGTTTGCCAACGGGAATGAACTTAGGACACAAATCTCATATAAATGAGGTCCATCAGTTCATGAGATATTTGAGTTTGATTAAGGATCGTTAGTTATATTTGAACTAAGATCAACTTAGAAATATTTTTAGGATCATTAAATTTAGTTAAGATCCAACAACAAAGCATTTGGGCTCAGCTGCAAGAAACTTCAGAGAGACTTTTAACCAATTTGGACTTGGTCTGCTCAGTTTTTTTTTATTTAAAAGTGCTAAGCACTTATTTGTGGTTCTGTTTGCTCGGCCCTTTTACTTTCATGCAGAAATTCTAAGCACTTATTTGGAGCTCTGACGCTCACATGTGTATCATATGAACTACTCAGTCATGGACGTTGCCCAATCAGTGCTACACACTTTAGTCATTTTGACTGAATATATATATAGTGCTAAGTACTTTTGTATGACACTTTCGTGAGGAGTATGTGTGACGCTAGGATGTAGGTGTTGCCCAATTGGTGCTAAGCACTTAGTCTTTTTGGCTGAATATTGTAACAACCCTAACTTTCTTTACTGAATTTTTTTTTTCAAAATGCAGAAAGGGACACCTAAGCCTGAACACGAGTTATAAGTTTGTTTTGCTTTTGAACAGCAAGAAAGAGCTTGTAGCTCACTGGTAAAGCCTTGCACTGCTGAGACAAAGCATCAGAGTTCAAATATCATCAGCCATAATATCTTTTTATTTAATTTTCTTTTAACCTTTTAGAAGCCCAAGACTCTACACGTGCAACACACGTAATAGGGTAAGTTACAGAACAATCAAACATGTTAAATAGGCTAGTTGAAGCGTCAGGGACACGTGGCCCCAACTCCATGATCCAACCGACGAGATTTCCTCTCGGGCCGGCGCCGTTGGTTTAGTTGTAGCCAAATGTAATTTTTCTTTAACCCTAGCATCCCTTGGACTCCCCCATAACTCCAGTATTATTTGTTTTCTCTGCACATTTACAGAACACAATAAAATTCACATTTAATCTTATTTTTATTACAAATTTTAATACACCCATTCACTATACTAAATCCTAGCTTTTCCTATAAATACTGTAAGTCTACGGTAGCGCCCTGGCCGTCTATCCGAGGCCAAACGTGGAACAAAAACTTTTTACAATTGGCGCTAACGCAGACTTTCATCTGGATCGTGCCATTAATACTAAACTAGCTAACTACAAAGAAGATAGAATGGCTATACCGATCGATCCGTGTCCTTCGGTCTTTAGCCACCATCCTTAGCTCCTCACAGCATCTCCGATCTCGCTCGATCTCCGATCTCCTCGTTGAAGTGGCACCACGTCAAGGAATCATTTTACGGGCTCCCGCTTCAAATCGAAGCAACTCGGACATGAAGTTTGCTAGCCGACATGTCCAAGGTGAAGTAGAGAATGTGTATGATCACTTTGTCTCAAGACACCCATGGATTCTCAACTCATGAGAGGGATGGGTGGAGGTTGAAGAAGAAGCCATTGGAGAGGAAGTTGTGAGCACAAGGAGAAGCTAGAAGAAGAAGAGCTTTGTTATTGTGTGGGATGATAAAATGTGAGAGCTCGCTTAATCTCAAGACTAAGCCCCATACTATATGTGGCTACCCTCTCTCTCCTCACACATCATTTCCACACAATAAACAATCAAGAGAAAAGAAAATGGCACAAAAAATAATACCATGAGTCACCACAAATGCATGTGCCATATTTAATGCTCTTGATTATGATTTGCACTCACAATTTCCACTTAATAAACATTAATCCAAATGTTTACTCCAATAAATAGAATGGCATCTTCTAAAGTAAACTCGTGACGGATCACAAGAATACCCCTCAACTGTATATACATACCTGCATCTGTATTCCGACTGAATACGAATGCAATTAGACGAAAGTAATCCAACCAATCTAATACTAGGATCCGGCTTAAACCAAAGCTCACTAGTATGATCCGTCCGATCATGATCCGTGCTCGAATGCACGTATATGATCGAACCCTGCCATAAAACCATACGGCCTCTACAACGTTTTGTCCGAACTTGGGAAACTTTCTGTGTGGGACTCTAAAGACTCGTCAATACGCTGACAGTGGGTTTAACCACAATCACGTGAGTGGTACTAGCTGTATGTAACGGCTACCAAGGTATTGAGCAAAGAGAGGCCGATGAGCGAACTCATCCTGAAACCCTACTGAGCCTATCAGTGACAATATCCGTACAGTCTGGTCCGTTCGTCTATGAGTATCGCATATCGGGCCTAGGGGCTGGTAAACGTCAGACCCCCAATAGCGGTATAAGTCATGTCGGAATGTAGCCTAGAACACCCTGAGATACTATTGGAATACCTACCAGTAAATCTCACTTGCCTTGGCCAAGGACTTCATGTAATGGCTCTCCTAGACACAGCGCGATCTCATCCCCAATACCGGGAGAGACGAATCCCCTGCCGATCCGCTCACTGCCTCCATGTGGCTCGGGACTGTACCCAACTAAAACCTATTTGCACGACTCCTTTGAGCCCTGGTAGGGTAGTAATCAAAGCACAATAGGAACTCACACGAGACAAATTACGATCTCAGGTCGATAGACTAACCTGTACATATGTCACCAGGGAACTGCTATTTGACGTCAGGTATAATACCAACTAGCATGTTCCTGGCGAGTCCTGTCCGGTGTACTCATAACCCAATGAGCACCTGTATATGTTTTAGGTGAACCAACTGACACTAATGGCTTGTGAGACCGGCCATCGCCCCTCGTCGGGGTCTCGATCGTATACACTAGTCTACTCATGGAGTATCGATGCCCAGTCTCGAAACTCCCACGACTAGGGACACTTTAAGGATGTGCTTATAGACTACCCAACTCTCACGTATATGATCGCCATCATACTGCTGGTAGTCAAGCAAGAATCCTAAGGGCTCTATCAACATGTAATAGTGATCTGTAATGTCACTTAAAGCATGTACACGATGATAAAGGCAAACCAGATAGCATACTATCATCTCGAGTAAGACTGTCCTACCGATATAGGTCTTTCCTCAATCATTGCAATCACGTGCCTGCGATCCAATAATTGATTTTGAGGGCACTATATCTAACAAATACCACCCCTCATATCACCCCTCACTCACTCACAATTCCCTGCCAAAACTCTCAAGAAATTTCCAAATTCCTATAACAAAGGGCGAAACTCCGACGAAGTTCCGAATACGAGGAGTTTCCGGCAACGAAACGAAGCACCGACGAATCCTAGACCTCCTCCTACCTCCCCCCTCTCATCAAAACCAGTAAGTCCCATTTTTCATCTCATATTCATCTTTAAAAAGTTTCATTTTTAAAACCCGACTGAAGCGGAGTTAGTCCGACTTCCGATTTTGTTTTCTTTAAAAACTACACTTTTCTTTAATAAGATAAAACTATATTCTCATATGTTGATTATTAAACATTAACAAACTCAACAAAACAACTTTCATATCAAAATAATCATTTTTGTAACTTTTTATCATACTTTTTCAGAAAAATACTATATAGTTTAGTTTTGACATAAACCATCATAATTCCTTGTTATACCTTTAGATAGTTCACGAGGTAATGACCTACCTCCTCACAACACACATATCTATCATAGCACGATGAATTTTGGGACAATAGAATACGGGAAATACGACTTTGCAAATAAATCCCTTTAACTTATAAAACTGTTTTCTTTAAAAGATGTATTAAAACATTTCCATGCAATTGCGCATCTACAACCCATTTTGGGGACCCGTTCGGGATGGTGCGGATTATCGCACATCCTCGGGCTTAGTAGAGCGAGATGTAGACCTCCGCAAGGAGCATTCGATCTCGATGGAATTTTTATACATTTTTCTTTAGAAAATAAGATTTTTACAAGAAAATAAATAAAATTATTTTCATTAAATATGTATATAATTACTACCAAAATACTTATTTCAAATATATATATTATTCCATGTTTCCAAAACTTAAGAAAAGAATTCAAATATTACATGAAACTACCATGATAATTCAAAACAATATTCATATTACAAATAAATACCATATATTATGAAATTAGGTTTTATTCACTAGAAATGTCACATTTATAAAATATACATCAATGAAAACCCTAAAGACGATAATTAAATACTTGAGGTGTATTTTGAAATTATACCAAAACTATTTTTACATTAAACCCACTCAAGTTATACTAAATTACAATAAGGACCCTAGAAAACATAGGTTTGAGCGGGATCAGCCTTTTGAGCCTCAGGGAGCCGGAGATATAGGTGCTTGCCTATTTAAGGTAGATAACTTAACAAACGGTGTTATCAACACGGTAATTGTCTTGGAAAAAGACACAAATCATGCCGTCCATGTGCAGCAGTTACCGATAACACCAAAATAATCAGGATTTCAAGTTCTTTTAAAAGTGTCTGACTCAGAATGAATCTCAACCTAATCAATTTGACTTGAATATTATTCAATTACAAACTACAATACAACATGATTCAATATGAACCCATCTATTCAATCTATATCAATCTGTATTGATCGAACCGAACCATGGATATATTCCATTTACATGTTCTTCCATTATATCCATTCTATTACTGATATCATGGTTTCGACAAGTCATCCATCTATACAATTTACAACACAACACAATACAATCAATACAATCAAAACATCACGGGGTTTATAAGGGGTAGATTGGTACGGAAGGTGTTAGAAGTGGTACGAGACTGCAACCATAAGACACCTAACCTGAATCTCTATTGCCGTTGTACCGTGGCTGAACGGTTCCTTATACTCCGTATACCTTAGTCTCCGGGATAGTGAGACTCCTCTCGTATACACTGGCCTCTTCTGTACCAAGCTACAAACAACAGCGTTAACAATATAATACAACTTTAAAAGTTACATTCTCTTTCTGTGTATTTTGTCTCTACTTACTCTTGGGACTTACCGAGCGATTTGTTCGCCGACGACATTCTCTTTCTTCTTCTTTGGAATGTCGTCAGGTGATTCGGATTCACTGGAGATCGAGCCCAGCAGCGAGGACTTGGATCAGTTTACCGAAGACCCGGAGTTTTAGATTCAGTTGTACATTACATTTCATTTTCATTTCTGTTATGCCATTGTTTAGGCATTTTTTCATTCCATGTAGTTTCATTTCAGTTGTATTGTAAAAAGAATGTTTAATAAATAAAGTTGTTGTTCATTTACAATCCTGTCTCTTGTGTATATTTCATTTTATATTGCTTAGATACACTTAGCGTGTTTACTTCTGAGTAAATACGTAGCGGCCCGTCGCATCCTCTGCCCATACACCGGGAAGCGGGGCGTGACAAATATGAAGTGCTAAACACTTTTACTCAGCGCTCACGTATCTTTCACGTGAGGTGCTGCCGTTCTGTTTTGAGCGTCGACGTGGGAAGCACGTGCGGCGCTGAGTTTTTTGTTGGGGGTGCCCACATGGGAAGCACGCGAGGCGCTAAGTCCTTTGTTTTGGGGAATCTTTTAGATGCTCACGTGTTTTTCACGTGAGGCGCTGAATTCCTTTTTTTTTTAGAGATTGAATCCCTGTTAATGGCATTTTGACCATTAATGATCACCAAGATCTTTGTTTTGAAGATCTGGGATCAAGTTTTCTTTAAGAACTAAATTCTTATGTTTGTTTTTTCTTTTATAAAAACTAAGTTTCTTTTTAGGGTAAAACACTGTTTTCAGAGAAATTAAAGTCCTTGAACATGTTTCTTTTCTCTTTTTTCTTTTTATTTACTTCTTTCCCCTAAACTTTGAGTCTGAAAGACAGAATCTTCCCGATGAGAATTAAATTCTCAACTTGTGGGAGATTTGTCTTACGGATCTCAGATCCAGAGAAAAAACTAAGTTCTTATATGAAGGGTTAAACCCTCGTGTTTTTCTTGCGCTAGGTAAAGGAGATATATTTTTTATCTCGGGTTTGAGAGAGAGAGAATCTTCTTCTTTTTTTAGGAGAATTAAATTCTCCGTTCTTGTGAAAAACTTATGGGGTCGATTCTCAATTCGAGACTTGAAGTCTTGGATCCATTATATAGGAGAGACAAATTATTAATTATTTTGAGAAAATCTCTCATTTGAGAGATACCAATTGATTTAATTAGCCTAAAAAATTGTTCGGTGGATTTTATCCACCGTTGGATTTTTGATGCAGTGAATTTCTGTTTTGCAGAATATATATTCAAAATTAGGGAAATATTTTCCCACATATAGAATTTAATTCTGTCAACGGGGATTTTTAATCACCATTGGATTTTAATCCAAGTGCTCTCTGTTTTACAGAGAACAATCTTTTTTTGTTTAGAAAGATTAGGAAAATATATTTCCAAAAATAGAATTTAGTTCTATTATTGGATCTTTGATCCAACCGAGAATATCTTTATCACTTAGAAAGATTAGGGAGATATTTTCTCATAATAGAATTTAATTCTATCATTTGATAATTTATTATCACCATTGGATTTTTGATCCAACGGCTCTGTTTAATTGAAAATATCCCTATTTTTAGGGAAATAATTTACATGTAGAATTTAATTTTACCTACTCTTAATTTGGGCTCTGGCGCACACGTGTTATGCATGTGGATGACACTTAAGAATTAAATTCTTATACATAACATGCGCTTTTGTGCTTTGCACATTGGCGCTCACGTGAACTTCACGTGCGACGCCACTATAAGATTTAATCTTATAAGACCAGTGATAGTGCCAGCGCTGGCGCTCTCGTGGGGAGCACGTGACACGCTGCCTCATTGGAATTAATAGAGCTTAGTTTTTATTATTGTGTTTAATTATTAGAGGAATAGTCCTGCCACATTATTTTTTTGTCATTCAAATCCTTGAATCTTATCTTTCCCTTAGACTCTTTTATCTCGACGATATAGAAATGATATTGCATCGTAATTTGGAATCCTTCTAATTCCTTATTATTTCTCCCCCTTATTTCTTCGATTCTGATACTAAGATTTGGGCAACTTGGATGGAGTTATGTGATTGTAACTATATACCGCGGTATGGTTATAATACGGTACTCTATTTAGGTAACCTGGAGTCCTATTCGATTCATTTTCTTGACTTATATTCGTGGTACTATCTTGTCTTCTCTCGGTTTCATTGCTTACAAATCTATGTATTATCGCGAACTTGAATCCAACAATGGCGTTATATCTTTCCCCTTATCTCGTAGTGACCAGTCCGTCTGCATTTCGAAGAATAAGGAGAAACACAGAAGAGCATATGATGATTGCAGTAGTTCGAGATTAATCCCAGCAGGAGCTGGTATAGACCGCTTCAAGGACGATCAGATGTAAGATATTTGATTGAAGAAGTTTTGACAGACCCCTCTCAAATTATCAGAGTAGCTGTTAGTGTATATGCCCTAGAGGCCATTATTGTATCATACTAGATTGTATATTACTTGATGGAAGTTTGGGATATTCACAGTCTTGCTCAAAATGGTAGTATGCTACTTGGTTTGTATCTATCTTAATATGTGTATATGTTTCTTTTAACGTATCGCTAATACATATTGATAGAGCCCTTGGGATCTTTGCTTGACTACCAGCGTTGTGATGGCAGTCACACTAGTGGGGGTTGGGTAGTCTACAAGCATATCCTTATACAGGTCCCTAGTCTAGGATTATCGAGACTCAGCATCGATAATCCGGAGTAGACTAGTGTATACGCTTCTCATCCCAGCAGGGAAGATGGTCTGTCCCACAGCCATTAGTACGTTGTACTGGAGATAGTATGCAGGTGCTCGTTAGATTACGAGTACACCGGACAGGACTCATAGGGAATTGTTGGTTGGTATTATACCCGTCGTCAGTTAGCAGTTCCCAGGTGACATGAGTATAATTTAGTCCGTTGACTTGATACTGCTGCTTCGCCTCAAGTGTGTTCCCACTGTTCTTAGATTGCTACCCTACCACGGCTCTACTGAGTCGTGCAAACAGGTAGCAGTTGGGTGCAGTCCCGAAGCACTTGGAGGCAGTGGCAGTTAGATAGGATTCATCTCTCCCGGTATTGGGGGTTGATTTCGCGCTGTGTTTGGAGAGCCATTACGCAAAGTCCCTGGCCAGGGCAAGCGAGATTTACTGGTAGGTGCTCTAGTAGTTTCTCAGGGTGTAATGGACTACACTCCGACACGACTTATACCGCTATTAGGGGACCAACACATGCCATCCCTAGGCCCGATATGCGATACTCTTAGACGAACATACCGGACTGTATGGAGATTGTCACATACAGGCTCAGTAGGAGTTCGGATGGGTTTCCTCATCGGCCTTCTTATCGACAACTACCTGGGGACCGTTACGTACAGCTAGTACCGCTTGTGGTTAAACCTACTGCCAGCGTAGTGTCGAGTCTTTAGAGTCCCACACAGAGGGTTTCCCTGCTTCGGGCGAAACGATATAGAGGTCGTATTGTTTTACGACAGGGTTCGAACATATACGTGTACTTGTGCACATATGATATTCGGACAGATTATACTAGTGGGCTTTAGTTTAAGCCAGATCTTAGTATTAGAATATTGGATTTATTTAGTCTCGGTATATCCGTGTTTTTCGTAAATACGGATGGGAGGGGCATGTAGGGTTCCTAGGCACTCTTATGAAGGTTCATAAGGCATCAAACATGCCCGGATAAAAATTTAGACGTGCCGAACAACCCAAAGCCGGGATCTTTGCTAGATTATTAGGGTTTAACATGCAAGATGATAACTTTTATCTAAGTGTGAGGGATTACAACCTTTGTAGTCCGCTCCTTCGCTTCACAAGCTCCGAGTAGAAGTCCCTTTGCCGCGATCCACGATCTCCCGGACTCATGAGAGGCTCCACGACTCGAACGATCCATGCTAGCTCGAAGTATTCCAAATCTCCGATGATCTACCTCGAAGTTGCAAAGACTCAAGCTATCTCACTCTAAAGAGATGAACACACTAATCTCATGGGCTAGATGAGATGAGGATGAGAGAGTAGTATTTTTGCTTTCTTTTTAAATCATTTTCTCATATTATTTCATCACATAAAGAAAATCTAGTAAGCTTTCTTCAAGAGAGAAGAAGATGATAATGGAAAAGATAATGAATTATTTTCTTTTGTGATGAATAGAAAGAAAGACTATATGATTGATTATAAACCATGGTCAAGGATGAGTGGCTAGGATTTAGTAGAGAATAAACTAGAGCTAGGGTTTGGTTGGGTTAAGAATGTGTCATCCTAAAATATCTTTACAATGACAAAAGAAAAAGCTTCTAGAAGGTGCATGAAGCATCTAACCCAAATCAAACCCTAACCTCAATTAATCATCCTTAAACATGTTTAACAATTAATCATATCATGTCACAATAATATATATCACATATATATTATATATTTGTAACAAAAGAAAATAATACAATTAACATATATCGCATATATATCAATGTATCATCCAGTGAGAAAATGAAATAATAAAGCGAGCCAATATTAGATAATGTAATAATATATCATATATATTATTATACATTAAATCATCGAATCAACACTTGATCCGACGATCCGGCTATATCGAATATTACCGACTAATATATCATGTACCGATTCATCGAATCAACACTTGATCCGATGACCCGGTTCATAACTAAATATCGCGAGAATATAATACGGTATCCCATATCGCATTATTCTCGGTCCTGCACATATCACATATGTACCTCTACTCCATTTCGCCTGAGCCAAGAAACCTCTGTGTAGGACTCTAAAGAATCGTCAATACGCCGGTAGCAGGTGATGATCATATCAAACACCCACAAGCTGCAAGCGGTCAGCTAAACGTAACAGCCACCCAGGTATTGAGCGATCAGAAGATCAACAAGCTAGCCTGTGCGTTCTCCTGTGAATCCAATCAGTAACACTCCCGTACAGTCCGGTCTGTTCGTCTGATATGTCGCATATCAAGTCTAGGGGTGGTATACGTCAGACCCCAGTAACCGATAAGTCGCGTCGATGTGTGGCTCATAACGGGTCGAGAAACTACTAGTAACACTTACCAGTAAATCTCTATATCAGCCCTGGCCAGGGACTTCCAGTTATAGCCAATCGAACACAGCACAACATCAACTTCCTATACTGGGAGAGACGAATCCCCTCCTATCGCTCATTGCCTCCATGTGATTCGGGACTGTACCCAAAAGCCACCGTTTTGCACACCCTCTTGGACGTGGTAAGGTGGAAATCAAAGCACAGTGGGAATCACACAAGACTCTATGACGATCTCGGGTCTTCAGACTACCCTGTACCAGTGTCACCGGAGAACTGCCATCTGACGTGTGTTATATCACCATCTGGGAGTTCTCGGCGAGTCCGTCCAGTGTACCCAGTCTCCACTGAGCACCCGTACACCATCTCTGATGTCAAACACCGATGGATATGGGATCATCCATCACCCATCATATGGGTCAAGATGCGTATACGCTAGTCTACTCTGGTGTATCGATGCCCTGTCTCGATATACCCTCGACTAGGAACAGTTATAGGATGTACTCATCGACTACCGCGGCCCCACTAGTATGATCTCATCATAGTCCCAGTAGTCGAGTATAGATCCTAAGGGCTTTATCAACATGTGAGAGTAAAACAGTAAACCAATACAAGTCAACATGTTAAGATAAAGTGAAACCAAATAGCATACTATCATGACGAGCAAGAAAGTCATCTCTATATATATCCAAGCATCCATTATAATATACATCATATGTACAACAATCGCCTCTAGGGCATATACATAACTAACAATCTCCCACTTGCACTAAGGCCAGCTGCTGTAGTATCGCATACCTAGCATCCCGAATAATCTCTCAAACTGTATCTGGGGAATAGCCTTCGTGAATGGATCCGCAGTGTTGTCCTTCGTATCTACTCTCCTGACCTCGATCTCCCGGCGATCAACTATCTCCCTAATCAGGTGATACCGCCTCAGAATATGTCTGGACTTTTGATGGGACCTGGGTTCCTTGGCTAAAGCCACAGCTCCATTGTTATCACAATACAGAGGTATTGGATGCTCAATGGATGGAACCACACCAAGTTCACTAATGAACTTCTTTATCCAGACAGCCTCCTTGGCAGCATCGTTGGCAGCGATGTATTCAGCCTCCATCGTCGAGTCTGCAACGGTATCCTGTTTGGAACTCTTCCAACATACCGTCCCTCCATTGAGGGTAAAGACAAAACCCGAATGCGACTTAGAGTCGTCCTTATCACTTTGGAAGCTGGAATCGGTAAAGGACTCCACCTGGAGTTCTCCGTTACCATACACCAAGAACATCTCCCTAGTCCTTCGTAAGTACTTGAGAATGTTCTTCACAGCTGTCCAGTGACTCTCTCCAGGATCTGCTTGATACCGACTCACTACACTTAGTGAGTATGCTACATCGGGTCTGGTACATAGCATCGCATACATGATAGAGCCTACTGCCGAAGCATAGGGTATCCCTTGCATGCGAGCTCTCTCCAAATCAGTCTTGGGAGACATCTCTTTGGAGAGAGTGAGTCCAGAGATCGTGGGTTGGTTCCCACGGTTGGATTCTTTCATACTAAACCTCTTTAGTATGGTGTCAATGTACCTGGATTGGGACAATCCCAGTATCCGTTTAGATCTATCTCTATAGATCATGATTCCCAATATGCAGGAGGCATCACCTAGATCTTTCATTGAGAATCTCTGTGATAAGAAGAGCTTGACTGATTGCAGCATAGGAATATCATTTCCTATCAAGAGTATGTCATCCACGTACAATACGAGGAAGACAACCTTACCCTCTGCTACCTTCTTATAGATACAAGGTTCATCTATATTTTTGATGAAGTCAAACTCTTTGACTACAACATCAAAACAGATGTTCCAACTCCGCGATGCTTGCTTTAACCCATAAATGGATTTAAGCAGCTTGCACACCTTTCCGCTGCTCCTACTATCTACGAAGCCCTCTGGCTGAGTCATGTACACGCTCTCTTCTAAATCACCGTTTAGAAAGGTGGTCTTAACATCCATTTGCCAGATTTCGTAGTCATGGTATGCAGCAATGGCAAGTAAGATCCGGATGGACTTAAGCATAGCCACTGGAGAAAAGGTTTCGTCATAATCCACACCTGGTCGTTGACAAAAACCCTTTGCTACAAGTCTTGCTTTGAAAGTCTCAACTTTTCCATCTACACCAAATTTCTTTTTAAAAATCCACTTGCTCCCAATGGGTTTTACCCCTTCAGGAGCATTTTCCAAAATCCATACTTTATTGGTGTACATGGATTCCATCTCAGATCGCATTGCATCCAGCCATTTCACAGAGTCACCACTCGTGATGGCCTGCTCGAAACTAGTTGGGTCATCATCATCCATGATGCAATCCTCGCTTCCACCATCAATGAGAAAACCGTAGTATCTCTCAGGTGGACGAGAAACCCTACTAGATCGGCGGAGAGGCTGGGGTTCGTCGGGTACTACTGAATCCTCTGGTTCCAATAAATCATCAGTTGTAGTCTGTGGTGCTGGAACCTCTTCCAGCTCTACCTCTTTGCCACTAATTTCTTTTGCAAGAAATTCTTTTTCTAAAAAAGTGGCATATTGAGAAACAAACACTTTTTGTTCCTCAGCGTGATAGAATATATACCCATAAGAATCTTTTGGATATCCTACAAACTTACATATATCTGATCTTGCCTCGAGTTTGTCCGGATTTTGCTTTTTAACATAGGCCGGACAACCCCATATCTTAACTCGTTTAAGAGATGGTCTCTTCCCATTCCATATCTCATATGGAGTGGTAGGCACCGATTTAGTTGGAACTCTATTCAATAGATATGTGGCTGTTTCCAGCGCATAACCCCAAAAGGAGATAGGTAACTCAGCAGTGCTCATCATAGAGCGCACCATATCTAATAGGGTGCGATTCCTCCGCTCCGATACACCGTTGTGCTGTGGTGTATAAGGAGGAGTAAGCTGAGAGAGAATCCCATTCTCTTTTAGATAATCCCGAAACTCATTACTTAAGTATTCACCTCCTCGATCAGATCGAAGAATCTTAATACTTTTGCCCGTTTGATTCTCTACTTCGTGCTTATATTCTCTGAATTTCTCAAAAGCTTCAGACTTGTGTTTCATCAGGAACACATGTCCGAATCTAGAGAGATCGTCAGTGAATGTAATGAAGTAGGAAGAACCGTTCCTGGCATGCGTTGACATGGGACCGCATACATCACTATGTATCAGTCCTAGGAGTTCGGTAACTCTTTCTCCGTGTCCACTAAACGGAGCTTTGGTCATTTTTCCTTTGAGACATGAATGACAAGTATCATAAGATGATAATTCGAACGGATTCAAATAACCATCCTTATGTAACTTAGCCAGTCGTGTCGCGTTGATATGACCAAGTCTACAATGCCACAAGTAGGATTCGTTCATATCCGAACTTTTCCTCTTGTGTGTGTTTTGTATATTCAGGACTGTATTCTGATTTAGAATGAATATGCCATTATGTAACGAGCCTGATGCAATCAACTTTTGATCTAGGAATATGTTCATAACATTATCCTGTACTACAAAATTATATCATTCTTTACTTAATAAGGAGACTGATATAATGTTGCACATCATGTTCGGTATATAATAGCACTCATTTAGAATCAGTGTATTACGACTTGGTAATACAAGATGATATTCGCCAACTGTTTTGGCTACAATACTTGCACCGTTCCCTACTTGAACGGAATGATCATCTTTTCCCAGTTCTCTACCTTTACGTAGCCCATGTAACTGTTTACATATGTGGGATCCTGATCCGGTATCTAATACCCAGGACGTAGGGTGAACTGAGAAACAGTTCTCAATAACTAACACACCTGAAGAAGATGCATCAACATGTACGTTCTTTTGGGCGGCGTGAGAATCCAGATATTCTCCTGTTTCCTGTTCAGTCTTATAACTCTTATAAGAAAGAACGGGTCCAACATTCTCTAGCTCAGTACAATAATAGGGTTCAGTCAATACATCCATATTATTATCTTGATTATGGCATGACATGGTCGCTACCTGGAGAGAGAGAGAAGAAAACACTTTAGCGTATGCTCTTGCAAGATTAGATTGGTTATTATCTTATCTAATCAGGATGTCTCCCACTGTTTTTATCAAATCTACCTTAAAACCCTAAAAGGTAAGATTAGCCGGGATTAATTACACCCTACAATTTCGTCAATCTTTCAGCCAGATCAGTGTCGGTACTTTGAGGGAGGTTCTCCGTGCTTTCGCACGGACCTAATTAAAGTAAACCTCGTTTTCCCAGAGGCGTAACCCCGTTAACACTTTTCTAGACACCTACTTGAATGACTAATTGTCCTGTGTAAAACTCTCCCAGGAGTAACACTTACTCGCAGTGGGTATCGGGATCCATCTATCTCATAGGAGGTATGCAATCTCATTGCAAATTTCAACGCTTGAAATTCCCGATAATATTTTTACCCCTAGTGTCTTATGACCTTAACTATGGTCAACAAATCATAAGTACTAGTCAAGTTCTACCCGTCATTTCTTGATTAATTTAGACCCACCCACATGACCCTTAACTATGGTCAACAAAGTCATATGACTGTCCTAATTAATCACATCTTATGTTATATAGGAAAACATCACTTAGCTACCGTACACTGCGCCTTAACTATGGTCAACAAACGCAGCATGAATACTAAGTACTCTATTTTCCTAAAATGACGGAGGGCTACGCAGGTTTTTCAGAAAACCCTGAGCGTAATGAACTTGATATCGTCGTAGAATCGAGTGAAGTTTTGAAAAGGAGTGTTTTTGAGGCTTTTCTTAGTTTCGCTAAAGGGGTCACTCCCGGTGAAGGGATCGTCGGCCCTTTCCTCATCGAATAAGGTGCAGGATATATCATATATACCGCTGTGCAAAGCAAAACTCTAAAAGTAATCAAAAGACAAACCGCATTTTGTAGCATCTGCCAGTTTCGCTAAAGAGGTCACTCCCGGTGAAGGGATCGTCGGCTCTTTCCCCATCGAATAAGGTGCAGGATATATCATATATATCACTGTGCAAAGCAAAACTGTAGCTACCCCTTTTATAAAGTTTTGATTCTACAACATCTTTAGGTTTCTTTTCTTTTTATTAATCTCATTAATAAATATCCCATCAGCTTATGCTTCCTAAGCATCACAGAAGAAACGAAAGCAGTAATATTTATATATCAGCATATATATATATATAGTATAAGCATTCGTCTCAGGCAGTAATATGATCTCATCATAGAATATTGCAGCAGAAGAACATATATGAAATATTGGATATACTAGGATGTCCGTGTTTTCAATACGAGCCTGTATAAAACACGGATTCCACGGTCGCGACGAATAGCCAAACCCACATCCCAAGACCCCTACAAGAGCGGCAAGTAACACTGCCAATTCTAGGGTTAGGAGACCCGGTCTCGATTCCTCGAGATGGCCTCCCACTGGACCCTAGAACCCGGTTACTTGTGCTCCCCTCCTTGGGTCTACCTAATGCGGAAAAGTAAATAATATACACTGGTGACAGCAACCGCAACCTGGAAGTGCCCTAAATAAAAGAATATTACATTACATATGAATTTTACATGAATGAAAATAAAAACCCTCATCTCACATAAAACCCCCGGCTATTCAGAACACGACGATCCAATATAACATATCACAGCAACACATAATATCACATATCATCAACGTAAGTAAATATGCGCATCCCAATTGTCGTTGACATATAGCAACGAAACCGGCGATATCACATATTACACTTACGGTCACAGAAAAGAAAGTGTAAAACTAAAATATTTGGAATCCACAATCACTTTAGACATCGTAAATCCGAAATATCACATACTCCGCATTTCATGCCTAACTCTATGAATTCCACATATTGTATCACATTCCAGATAAATAGACAGTATTAAACTTTTCGAACAGATAATCAAATACCCAAAATTTCCTAAAGTGCTCAACACTTGAGCGGAGTTCAAATAATCCCAGAATATGTCACAGTACCGGTGATCCAGCCGTAGAAGGGTCAAGCCAACGCCTCACATGTGGCACGCCGTACTGCCCCAAACCCGAAGGTTCAAAAGGCAGTTCAAGATGGTCACATAATCGAGTTAAGGTTTGTTGTCTTCTAGAGGGTCCACCGCTTAACTTGTACAATTTTTCCGAAAGATTTAAACCCAATAAAAATTCAACACTTGAAAGTTTGCCGTACCGGGAAACAGTGAGTTAATGATATCCGTTCAAATAGTTAAACAGTTTCTAAATAGCCGGAAAGAAATACGAATTTAAAATTTCCGATCGAGTCTACTATTACAAAATAAACCCCAGAATTTTCAACACTTGAAACAGTTTTAAAAATATCCAGAAGCATCAACAAGCACCTACGGATATTACCATAAAAGCTACGTGTCATGAATCCATCATTCCACCGCGGAACCGCCGCGCAAGAATGCTTGCGCCGCGGTTCCGCCGCCGTTTGGTCGAATTGGGGGCTCGGGTTTTATGGTAATTCTTAGAATTCTCTGCTGATTTTTCTACATATTTTTAATTCAGAAAAATCCCAAATTTTGAAAAATTTCCAGAGAGGGGGCTTTTTCCGTCGGTTCGGGTTCGATCGGAGTTTTAACTTCGTAAACACATCGCCTAATGCTCTAGCTAGGCTCCGATACCACTGTAGGGTTCCTAGGCACTCTTGTGAAGGTTCATAAGGCATCAAACATGCCCGGATAAAAATTTAGACGTGCCGAACAACCCAAAGCCGGGATCTTTGCTAGATTATTAGGGTTTAACATGCAAGATGATAACTTTTATCTAAGTGTGAGGGATTACAACCTTTGTAGTCCGCTCCTTCGCTTCACAAGCTCCGAGTAGAAGTCCCTTTGCCGCGATCCACGATCTCCCGGACTCATGAGAGGCTCCACGACTCGAACGATCCATGCTAGCTCGAAGTATTCCAAATCTCCGATGATCTATCTCGAAGTTGCAAAGACTCAAGCTATCTCATTCTAAAGAGATGAACACACTAATCTCATGGGCTAGATGAGATGAGGATGAGAGAGTAGTATTTTTGCTTTCTTTTGAAATCATTTTCTCATATTATTTCATCACATAAAGAAAATCTAGTAAGCTTTCTTCAAGAGAGAAGAAGATGATAATGGAAAGGATAATGAATTATTTTCTTTTGTGATGAATAGAAAGAAAGACTATATGATTGATTATAAACCATGGTCAAGGATGAGTGGCTAGGATTTAGTAGAGAATAAACTAGAGTTAGGGTTTGGTTGGGTTAAGAATGTGTCATCCTAAAATATCTTTACAATGACAAAAGAAAAAGCTTCTAGAAGGTGCATGAAGCATCTAACCCAAATTAAACCCTAACCTCAATTAATCATCCTTAAACATGTTTAACAATTAATCATATCATGTCACAATAATATATATCACATATATATTATATATTTGTAACAAAAGAAAATAATACAATTAACATATATCGCATATATATCAATGTATCATCCAGTGAGAAAATGAAATAATAAAGCGAGCCAATATTAGATAATGTAATAATATATCATATATATTATTATACATTAAATCATCGAATCAACACTTGATCCGACGATCCGGCTATATCGAATATTACCGACTAATATATCATGTACCGATTCATCGAATCAACACTTGATCCGATGACCCGGTTCATAACTAAATATCGCGAGAATATAATACGGTATCCCATATCGCATTATTCTCGGTCCTGCACATATCACATATGTGCCTCTACTCCGTTTCGCCTGAGCCAAGAAACCTCTGTGTAGGACTCTAAAGAATCGTCAATACGCCGGTAGCAGGTGATGATCATATCAAACACCCACAAGCTGCAAGCGGTCAGCTAAACGTAACAGCCACCCAGATATTGAGCGATCAGAAGATCAACAAGCTAGCCTGTGCGTTCTCCTGTGAATCCAATCAGTAACACTCCCGTACAGTCCGGTCTGTTCGTCTGATATGTCGCATATCAAGTCTAGGGGTGGTATACGTCAGACCCCAGTAACCGATAAGTCGTGTCGATGTGTGGCTCATAACGGGTCGAGAAACTACTAGTAACACTTACCAGTAAATCTCTATATCAGCCCTGGCCAGGGACTTCCAGTTATAGCCAATCGAACACAGCACAACATCAACTCCCTATACCGGGAGAGACGAATACCCTCCTATCGCTCATTGCCTCCATGTAATTCGGGACTGTACCCAAAAGCCACCGTTTTGCACGCCCTCTTAGACGTGGTAAGGTGGAAATCAAAGCACAGTGGGAATCACACAAGACTCTATGACGATCTCGGGTCTTCAGACTACCCTGTACCAGTGTCACCGGATAACTGCCATCTGACGTGTGGTATATCACCATCTGGGAGTTCTCGGCGAGTCCGTCCAGTGTACCCAGTCTCCACTGAGCACCCGTACACCATCTCTGATGTCAAACACCGATGGATATGGGATCATCCATCACCCATCATATGGGTCAAGATGCGTATACGCTAGTCTACTCTGGTGTATCGATGCCCTGTCTCGATATACCCTCGACTAGGAATAGTTATAGGATGTACTCATCGACTACCGCGGCCCCACTAGTATGATCTCATCATAGTCCCAGTAGTCGAGTACAGATCCTAAGGGCTTTATCAACATGTGAGAGTAAAACAGTAAACCAATACAAGTCAACATGTTAAGATAAAGTGAAACCAAATAGCATACTATCATGACGAGCAAGAAAGTCATCTCTATATATATCCAAGCATCCATTATAATATACATCATATGTACAACAATCGCCCTCTAGGGCATATACATAACTAACAATCTCCCACTTGCACTAAGGCCAGCTGCTGTAGTATCGCATACCTAGCATCCCGAATAATCTCTCAAACTGTATCTGGGGAATAGCCTTCGTGAATGGATCCGCAGTGTTGTCCTTCGTATCTACTCTCCTGACCTCGATCTCCCGGCGATCAACTATCTCCCTGATCAGGTGATACCGCCTCAGAATATGTCTGGACTTTTGATGGGACCTGGGTTCCTTAGCTAAAGCCACAGCTCCATTGTTATCACAATACAGAGGTATTGGATGCTCAATGGATGGAACCACACCAAGTTCACTAATGAACTTCTTTATCCAGACAGCCTCCTTAGCAGCATCATTGGTAGCGATGTATTCAGCCTCCATCGTCGAGTCTGCAACGGTATCTTGTTTGGAACTCTTCCAACATACCGCCCCTCCATTGAGGGTAAAGACAAAACCCGAATGCGACTTAGAGTCGTCCTTATCACTTTGGAAGCTGGAATCGGTAAAGGACTCCACCTGGAGTTCTCCGTTACCATACACCAAGAACATCTCCCTAGTCCTTCGTAAGTACTTGAGAATGTTCTTCACAGCTGTCCAGTGACTCTCTCCAGGATCTGCTTGATACCGACTCACTACACTTAGTGAGTATGCTACATCGGGTCTGGTACATAGCATCGCATACATGATAGAGCCTACTGCCGAAGCATAGGGTATCCCTTGCATGCGAGCTCTCTCCAAATCAGTCTTGGGAGACATCTCTTTGGAGAGAGTGAGTCCAGAGATCGTGGGTTGGTTCCCACGCTTGGATTCTTCCATACTAAACCTCTTTAGTATGGTGTCAATGTATCTGGATTGGGACAATCCCAGTATCCGTTTAGATCTATCTCTATAGATCATGATTCCCAATATGCAGGAGGCATCACCTAGATCTTTCATTGAGAATCTCTGTGATAAGAAGAGCTTGACTGATTGCAGCATAGGAATATCATTTCCTATCAAGAGTATGTCATCCACGTACAATACGAGGAAGACAACCTTACCCTCTGCTACCTTCTTATAGATACAAGGTTCATCTATATTTTTGATGGAGTCAAACTCTTTGACTACAACATCAAAACAGATGTTCCAACTCCGCGATACTTGCTTTAACCCATAAATGGATTTAAGCAGCTTGCACACCTTTCCGCTGCTCCCACTATCTACGAAGCCCTCTGGCTGAGTCATGTACACGCTCTCTTCTAAATCACCGTTTAGAAAGGCGGTCTTAACATCCATTTGCCATATTTCATAGTCATGGTATGCAGCAATGGCAAGTAAGATCCGGATGGACTTAAGCATAGCCACTGGAGAAAAGGTTTCGTCATAATCCACACCTGGTCGTTGACGAAAACCCTTTGCTACAAGTCTAGCTTTGAAAGTCTCAACTTTTCCATCTACACCAAATTTCTTTTTAAAAATCCACTTGCTCCCAATGGGTTTTACCCCTTCAGGAACATTTTCCAAAATCCATACTTTATTAGTGTACATGGATTCCATCTCAGATCGCATTGCATCCAACCATTTCACAGAGTCACCACTCGTGATGGCCTGCTCGAAACTAGTCGGGTCATCATCATTCATGATGCAATCCTCGCTTCCACCATCAATGAGAAAACCGTAGTATCTCTAAAGAAACTAACCTGGATAATGGCGGATAGAACTTGACATGTGACTTATGATATGTTGGCTTTCGTCAAGGTCATAAGAGCATGGGGCAAAAATCCACATCGGGGGTTTCTAAAGAAACTGAAACTTGCTCGTATTGCATACCATTTGGAGTGTGATAATTTTGGTAGGATTTCTTCAACTTTATCACACGATGATATTTGGATCCCGATCCTACTGTGAGTATATGCTACTCCTCGGGAGAATTTTTCACTTAACGATCAATGCTATAAACCAAGTAGGTGTCAAGAAAGGTGTTAGCGGGGCTATGCTCCCAGGGAAAAGAGGTTATTTAATTAAGAAACTTCGCGAAAGCGTCGTAAAACCTCCCTCGAAGTACCGACACTGGCCTGGCTGAACGGTTAAGCAAGTATTGTATGGTGAGATCAATCCTGACTTATTCTTCTTTTATGGTTTGAGGAAGGATTCGAGAAACAGTGGGAGCCATCCTGTTTAGATAAACTAAAAACCATTCTAAACTTGCAAGAGCATCATGCTAAAGTGTTTCTTCTCTCTCTCCTAATTGCAGCGACCAGAGCATAACGGGCTTTAAGTTATTATTAGATAAAAATATTTTGATAGGGCCAAACTATAAAGATTGGTTCAGAATGTCAAGATGGCAATCACTTATGACAAATTGGGGTATCTACTTACTACTAAAGTCCCCGCCGTCCCAGGTCCAGAATCCAGTGTTGCGGATAAGGAAATCCGCAAGACCTGGGAGATTGACTGCGCGAAAGCCAAATGCATCGTGCTTGCCTCTATGAACAATGAACATCAGAGGAGGCACGAGAATATGGATCTTGAATCCATATTTCTCCACACCAAGAAACTGTATGGAGAGCAATCTCGTATCGCCAGATACGAGACCTCGAAGAATTTATTTCAGTCGAGACTGGCTGTCGGATCATCTGTAGGGGAACACGTCCTTAAGATGATTGGCTACATTGAGGAGCTCGTGGACCTCGGGACTATGTTAGAGAACGAGCTGTATACAGACTTGGTTCTCCAGTCCTTTCCTTCCACCTACGCCCAGTTTATCTTGAATTTCAATATTCAAGGTAAAGAAGTTGAACTTCCGAAACTTCTCAATATGTTGAGGAGTGCAGAGGGCACCCTACAGAAAGCAAGGGAAACACACACTCTGTTTGTTGGTGGTGCTTCCTCTTCTAGGTCCAAGATAAAAGCCAAAGGAAAGAAGAAGAAGGCCCCTACCAAACCGAGAGGAGGTGTTGGTAAGGTGGAAGCCAGGGGAAAGGAAAAAGCGGCAGGGAAAATAGTAGGAAATGACGAGTGCTTCTACTGTCATAGGAAGGGCCATTGGATGAAAGATTGCAAAGCTTGGAACGCCAAGAACCAGGACCCGAGGCAAGTTGTGGCTTCGGCTTCAGGTGTGTTTGTAATTGAAAACTGTCTGTCAATCAACTCTACTTCCTGGGTATTGGATACTGGATCAGGATCTCATATATGCAATTCTTTGCAGGCACCGAGAAGCTGTAGAGTTCTAAAGACCGGTGATATGACCCTCAGGGTTGCTAACGGAGCGAGTGTAGATGTTGTGTTCATAGGGGAATATCGTCTTGGATTGACGAGTGGACATATTTTGGTTTTGCGCAACTTTTTTTGTGTACCAAGTTTAATTTGTAA
Source organism: Agapanthus africanus (assembly GCA_030015575.1). Lineage (NCBI taxonomy): Eukaryota > Viridiplantae > Streptophyta > Magnoliopsida > Asparagales > Amaryllidaceae > Agapanthus > Agapanthus africanus. The sequence goes on along the minus strand of CM057349.1, from coordinate 385,408,584 downwards.
TATCATATCAGTATCTTTGTTATCAAATGAAGGTTATGATTTTACATTTATAAGTGATGTTGTAAACATCCACCTTAATCATGGTCTGATTGGGTTAGGTACTCTAAACAACGGTATATACGTATTAAACCAATTACAAGTTTTCAATATCCAGAACACACTTAAAAGAAAGTCTTCGGATACAAATCAGGCTTTCTTATGGCATTGTAGACTAGGTCACATCAATGAGACAAGGTTAACTAAGTTACATAAAGAAGGATATTTGGATCCATTCGAGTATCAATCTTATGCAACTTGTCAATCATGTCTTAAAGGAAAGATGTCAAAGACTCCGTTCACTGGACACGTAGTAAGAGCGAGCGAGCTCTTGGAACTCATACACAGCGACGTGTGTGGTCCAATGTCTACACATGTAAGAAGTGGTTATTCATATTTCATTACTTTTATGGATGATTTCTCTAGGTATGGACATATTTTCTTGATGAGACATAAATCCGAGGACTTTGAGAAATTCCGAGAATATAAGAATGAAGTAGAAAAACAAACCGGCAAAAGTATCAAGACACTCATATCTGATCGAGGTGGTGAATACTTAAGTGCCGAGTTCCTGGATTACCTAAAAGAGAATGAAATTCTCTCTCAGCTTACTCCTCCATACACACCACAACACAACGGTGTATCGGAGAGACGGAACCGAACCCTATTGGATATGGTACGTTCCTGATGAGTAACGCTGAGTTGCCGCGATCATTCTAGGGCTATGCACTAGAATCAGCTGCATATCTTTTGAACAAGGTTCCTACTAAGACTGTGTCTACCACACCATATCAGATGTGGAGTGGGAAAAAACCCTATCTTCAGTATCTCAAGATATGGGGATGCTCAGCTTTTGTTAAAAAGCAGCATGCGGACAAACTCGAGGCACGATCAGTACTGTGTAAGTTTGTGGGATACCCAAAGAACTCCAGGGGGTATCGTTTCTATAACACAGAGGAACAAAAGGTTTTTGTTTCTTATAATGCCCACTTTCTGGAACATCAGTTTTTAGAAAAAGAAACAAGTGGGAGTGCAAATAGAACTGGAAGAAATTCCATAACCACAAACTGTTACTAAAATCTTGGTGGAACCAGAAGTTCCAAAAGAACAGTACATTCCCACACCACTCCACAGGAGTAGCAGGCTTTCTCATCCGCCTGAGAGATACTACGGTTTTCTCATAGACGGGGATCGAGGGGATTGCATCATTGACAATGATGACCCTACTAGCTTCCGGCAAGCCATTCAGAGCGGCGACTCGGTAAAATGGCTGGATGCAATGCGAACCGAGATGGAGTCCATGTACACTAACAAAGTATGGGCTTTGGACATTGCTCCAGAAGGGGTAAAACCCGTAGGCTGCAAATGGATCTTCAGAAAGAAGATTGGTGTAGATGGACATGTTGAAATCTATAAGGCTAGACTTGTTGTAAAGGGTTTTCGTCAAAGACCTGGTTTGGACTATGGCGAAACCTTTTCTCCAGTGGCTATCCTCAAATCCATTCGGATCCTTCTTACCATTGCTGCCTTCCACAATTATGAGGTTTGGAATATGGACGTAAAGACAGATTTTCTAAATGGTAATTTAGAAGAGTGCGTCTATATGGATCAGCCAGAGGGTTTCATTCAGAGTGGGAGCAGCAGTAAAGTGTGCAAGTTGCTTAAGTCCATTTATAGACTAAAGCAGGCATCGTGGAGTTGGAACATCTGTTTTGATGAGACAGTCTAAGAATTTGACTTTATCAAAAATCTAGATGAGCCATGTATTTGTAGTAAGATTGTAGCACGAACTGTTGTATTTCTCGTCTTGTACGTGGATGACATTCTCTTGATAGGAAATGACATTCCTATGCTACAATCTGTCAAAGGATTCATGTCACACAGGTTCTCCATGAAAGACCTGGGTGATGCCTCTTTCATTATAGGGATCCAGATCTATCGTGATAGATCTAAGAGGATGTTGGGACTTTCGCAGTCCAGGTACATTGGCACCATACTGAAAAGATTCAGTATGGAAGATTCTAAGCGCAGTAATTTACCGGCTTGTCACGGAATCACACTCTTCAAAGAGATGTCTCTCAAGACTGATTTGGAAAGGGATCGCATGTCTATTATACCCTACGCTTCTGCGGTAGGCTTTATAATGTATGCGATATTATGTACCAGACCAGATGTTGCTTACGCACTGAGCGTGGTAAGCCGGTATCAGTCAAAACCAGGGGAGAACCACTGGACAACAGTAAAGAACATTCTTAAGTACCCGAGAAGGAGTAAGGATACGTTCTTAGTTTATGGCGGAAAAGACCTCCAGATCGAGGCCTTTGCTGACTCCAGCTTCCAGAGTGACAAGGATGACTCCAAGTCCATGTTGGGTTATGTCTTTATCCTCAATGGAGGGGCGGTCTGTTGGAAGAGCTCCAAGCATGACACCGTTGCTGACTCAACAATGGAAACGGAGTACATAGCTGCTTGCGATGCCGTAAAAGAAGCAGTCTGGATGAAGAAGTTCTTAACAGAACTTTAGGTGGTTCCATCCATTGTTGATCCAATACCTCTGTATTGTTACAACAACGGGGCTATAGCTTTAGAGAAGGAACCCAGGTCCCATCAGAAGTCCAGACACATCTTGAGGCGGTATCACCTTATCAGGGAGATCGTGGATCGCCGGGAGATCGAGGTTCGGAGAGTTGCTACAGGGGAAAACACTGCAGATCCATTCACAAAGGCCATCCCTCAGACACAGTTCGAGAGGCTATTCGAGATGATAGGTATGCGATACGCCAGCACATGGCCCTAGTGCAAGTGTGAGATTGTTAGTGTATATGCCCTAGAGGCCATTATTGTATCATACTAGATTGTATATTACTTGATGGAAGCTTGGGATATTCACAGTTGTATTGACAGTCTTGCTCAAAATGGTAGTATGCTACTTGGTTTGTATCTATCTTAATATGTGTATATGTTTCTTTTAACGTATCGCTAATACATATTGATAGAGCCTTTGGGATCTTTGCTTGACTACCAGTGTTGTGATGGCAGTCACACTAGTGGGGGTTGGGTAGTCTACAAGCATATCCTTATACAGGTCCCTAGTCGTAGGATTATCGAGACTGGGCATCGATAATCCGGAGTAGACTAGTGTTTACGCTTCTCATCCCAGCAGGGGAGATGGTCTGTCCCACAGCCATTAGTACATTGTACTGGAGATAGTATGCAGGTGCTCGTTAGGTTACGAGTACACCGGACATGACTCGTAGGGAATTGTTGGTTGGTATTATACCCGTCGTCAGTTAGCAGTTCCCAGATGACATGAGTACAACTTAGTCCGTTGACTTGACACTGCTGCTTCGCCTCAAGTGTGTTCCCATTGTTCTTAGATTGCTACCCTACCATGACTCTACTGAGTCGTGCAAACAGGTAGCAGTTGGGTGCAGTCCCAAAGCACTTGGAGACAGTGGCAGTTAGATAGGATTCGTCTCTCCCGATATTGGAGGTTGATATCGCGCTGTGTTTGGAGAGCCATTACTCAAAGTCTCTGGCCAGGGCAAGCGAGATTTACTGGTAGGTGCTCCAGTAGTTTCTCAAGGTGTAATGGGCTACACTACGACACGACTTATACCGCTATTAGGGGAATGACGCTTGCTGCTCCCTAGGCCCGATATGCGATACTCTTAGACGAACAGACCGGACTGTACGGAGATTGTCATATACAGGCTCAGTAGGAGTTCGGATGGGATTCCTCATCGGCCTTCTTATCGACATCTACCTGGGGACCGTTACGCACAGCTAGTACCGCTTGCAGCCTGTGGTTAAACCCACTGCCAGCGTAGTGTCGAGTCTTTAGAGTCCCACACAGAGGGTTTCCCTGCTTCGGACGAAACGATATAGAGGTCGTATGGTTTTACGACAGGGTTCGAACATATACGTGTACTTGTGTATGTATGATATTCGGACAGATTATACTAGTGGGCTTTGGTTTAAGCCGGATCCTAGTATTAGATTATTGGATTTATTTAGTCTCGGTATATCCGTGTTTTTCGTAAATACGGATGGGAGGGACATTCTCGTAATTTTTTGGGAAGCTTCTAGAAGAAGGTGACTCATTAGGGTTTATTTCTTTTTGATTTAAACTTAATGAGGTGGAGGAGATGAGGTGTTGCTTTTATTAAATGAACCATGACTCATGAGATGTTCATCTAATGAATTAAATGAAGCATGGTTGATATTATGATAGATATTATTATTGAGATATTTTCATACTTCATAATATTCACAAATGAGTCAAGATTCATTTCATTAGCACAAACACTTTCTCTCTCCTCAATCTCTCTCTTCTTCATCTTAACCCTAAGTGTATCATGAGCTAAGAATCATAGGGTTAGTGAGGCTAACAAATCCTTAATCACTCTCTATATTATCCAGGTCACTTAGATTAGCACTCTAAGCTACTTAGTTACCTCATCTTAGAGGTTAAAGCTTGTAGTAGGCACTCTCGGGTGGATCTTCTTCAAACTTGAGGAGGCCGACGAGGAGGAGGACAACAAGAACAAGAAGGACAAGTATATTGAGGTATAATCATCTTTCATAGTAGTTACAACTCCTAGTTAGATTGTTAGTTACGGTTTAGCAAATATCCTTTTGCATAGTCGATGTTACCTTGATTAAAATGATCATTTTTTCTTATTCCGCATCCCCGCATCACGTGTGGTGTGTAATGTCGACTTACAGTAGCGCAGCGGAAGAGTGGTGGGCTAATAACCCACAAGTCTTAGAACCAACGTGCAAATTCATGATGAAGGGAACCGTTCATTGAAGGGCGAAGTTCGTAAACAAGTTGCAGATGAAGCGCTGATAGCAGTTTGGGATTTCATGGATGTGTTCAAGGACATCTCGAGTTTACCGTCTAAATTAGATGTGGAGTTCACGATTGATCTTATTCCTGGAGCAGCGCCGATTTCAAAGGCTTATTATTTGATGGCACCGGTGGAACTCGAAGAAGTAAAGAGACAGGTTACCGAATTACTAAAGAAGGGCTGGATTCACAGCAGTGGTTCACTATGGGGAGCTTCAGTTTTTCTAGTCAAGAAGAAAGATAGCACGCGAAGGGTGTGCATCAACTATCGGGAGTTAAATCGGATGACTATTAAGAACAAATACCCAATCTCTTTCATAGACGAATTATTCGATTAACTTGTAGGGTTTCTAGGCACACTAAGGAGCTTCCACAAGGCATCAACCATGCCAAACAAAAATTTTCCAGTGCCGAGAAACCCTAAACTAGATCGTTAACTAGAAGTAAAGGCGAAAAGTAAGCAAGCAAACAACTTTGCTACTAAGTGAAAGGGATTACAACCTTTGTAGATCCGGTCCACCACTTCTTTAACTCCGTGTTGACGTCCCTCCGCTGCGATCATTGGATCCCGGACTCTAGAAATGGTTTCGTCGGAGAAATGATCAGGCTAGGTCATTGACTTCGAGGCCGAAGATGATCTACGTCGGGGAGACTTAAACTCAAGCTATTCCTTCACTTGGTCAAAAACTTTGTGAAGAGAACACCCTATACTACATGGAAAGTGGTAGAGGATGAAGAAATAGGAAGTGGGTTCACTTTAGAATTGGATTTCTCACTCTTTTTACCATGGCACCATTGGAGCTCTCAAGCTTTTGTGAGCTTGATGAAGATGAAGAAGAAGAAAGAATCATATGAATAATATCCAAAGTAAAACTTATCCAAATGAATGATGGCACCATGGTTGAGTTAAGCCCTCATGCTTAACTCATGTAGAGATTTAACCAAACCATTATGTTAAAGGTTGAGTTAACTAATATCTAAAAACATATGACAAAAGAGTTGACTTTGTCAATGTTTATCAAGCTTCATGAAGCTTGATAACTTTGACCAAAGTCACACTCTTTTGTTATATGCTTAAGAAAATAGTAAACCCTAATCTAACCTTGATTTGGTTCAAGTCTCATACACACAACTTGTTTGTATCATCAAGCATGATACAAACATGTACACTTGCATATATCACATATAAACAATGTGCACATTCAAGTGAGAAAATCAATCTTAAGTGAACCAATACTAGCTAATGTAAAGTAATATATCAAATATATAATTATACATTAAATCATTAAATCAACACTTGATTTAACGATCCGGTCATATCGCATATAACCGACTAATATCAATAGTAACAACTTATCGAATCAACACTTGATCCGATAATCCGGCTATATCGCATACAACCGATCAATGTCACAAATCGCGAGAATAGAATACAGTATCACATACTGGTATTATTCTCGGTCCCGTACATATCTCATATGCGCTCCTATTTCGTTTCGCTTGAGCCAGGAAACCCCTGTGTAGGACTCTAAAGACTCGTCAATACGCCGGCAGTAGGTGATGATCATATCAAACACCCACAAGCCGCAAGCGGTCTGCTAAACGTAACGGCCACCCGGGTATTGAGCGATCAGAAGATCAACGAGCAAGCCCACTCACACTCCTGTGAATCCAACCAGTAACACTACCGTACAGTCCGGTCTGTTCGTCTGATATTTCGCATATCTCGTCTAGGGGTGGTAAACGTCAGACCCCAATAACTCGATAAGTCGTGTCGATATGAGGCTCATAACGGGTCGAGAAACTACTGGTAACACTTACCAGTATATCCCTAAAACAGCCTTGGCCAAGGACTTTCTGTTATAGCCAATCGAACACTGCGCAACATCAACTCCCTATACCGGGAGAGACGAAACCCCTCTTATCGCTCATTGCCTTCATGTGATTCGGGACTGTACCCAAAAGCAACCTTTTTGCATGCCCTCTTGGACATGGTATGATGGAAATCAAAGCACAGTGAGAATCACACAACACTCTATGACGATCTCGGGTCTACAGACTAACCTGCACCAGTGTCACCAGAGAACTGCCATCTGACGTAAGGTATAATACCATCTGGGAGTTCTCAGTGAGTCCGTCCAGTATACCCAGTCTCTACCGAGCACCCGTATATCATCTCTGATATTAAACACTAATGGATATGGGATCATCCATCACCCATCTGTATGGGTCGAGAAGGTATACGCTAGTCTACTCTGGTATATCGATGCCCCGTCTCGATACACCCACGACTAGAGACTTTGAAGGATGTACTTATGGACTACCATGTCCCCACTAGTATGATCTGCATCATAGTCCAGGTAGTCAAGTACACATCCTAAGGGCTTTACCAACATGTAACAGAGAGACAATCAGTGTACACGTTAAGGTAAAGAGTAACCAGATAGCATACTATCATATCGAGCAAGAAAGTCATCCCTATATATGTCCAAGCATCCACTACAATATACATCCTATGTATAGTAATGGCCTCTAGGGCATATATATAACTAACAATCTCCCACTTGCACTAGGGCCATCTGATAGCAGTGGTTGTAGTATCTCATACTCAACCATCCCATAAAAGTCTCTCTCTGGGAAAAGGCCTTTCGTGAGTGGATCCGTCGTGTTGTCCTCTGAGTCTACTCTCCTAACCTCGACCCCTTGGAGATCAACCATCTCCATGATCAGGTAATACTGTCTAAGAATATGTCTGGATCACTGATGGGACGGGTGTTCCTTGGCATAAGCCACAACTCCATTGTCACACAATGGGAGGAACGAAGTTCATCTCATGAACTTATATACACCTAGACTTCCTCTTTGGTAGCATCTTAAGTAGCGATGTATCGAGCCTTTATCGTCTAGTATGCCACGGTATCTAGCTTGGAACTCTTCCAACATACCGTCCCTTTACTGAGGGTAAAGACAATGCCTGCGACTGACATTCAGTCGTCTTTATCACCCTGGAACCTTTCCAGTGACTCTCCCTAGGATCGATTGATACCATCTCACTACAACTTGTGAGTATCCTAACATCCAATTAGATCTATCTCATAGATCCAAACTAAGGATTTAGGAGGTATCATTTTGATCCTATATGGAGAATCCTTGTGATAAGCGGAGATTGACCGAGCGTAGCATAGGAAACTTCTTCCCTATCAAGAGTATGTCATCCACGTACTGTACGAGGATCACCACCATACTCTCTACTACCCTTTTGTATATACAAGGTTCATCTACCATTTTGATGATGTCAAACTCTTTGACTACCACATCAAAATAGATGTTCCAACTCCGCGATGCCTGCTTTATCATATAAAACATCTTGCATACGTTTCCGCTGCTCCTACTGTCTACGAAGCCCTCTGGCTATGTACTTATAGATGCTTTCTTCTAAAACTTTATTTAGAAAAGCAGTCATGACACCCAACCGCCAGATATCGTAGTCATGGTATGTAGCCGTAGCAAGTAGGATCTGGATGGATTTAAGCATAGCTGGTCAATGATGCAAACCTTTAACAAGTCTAGCTTTGAAAGTCTCAACTTTTCCATGTACACCAAGTAATCTTCTCAAGATATACTTGCTCCTGATAGAGATTTAACCCTTCAGATAAAGCAATCAAAGTCCATACTTTGTTGGTGTATAAGGATTCCATCTCAGATCGATAAGCATCCAGCCATTCTTACAGAGTCACACTCCTGATGGCCAGCTCGAAACTAGTTAGGTCATCATCCCATGATACAATCCTTGCTCCCACTGTCATAGAGAAATCGGAGTATCTCTCAGGTGGGTGAGGAACCCTGCTAGATCGGCGGAGAGGCTGAGGTTCGTTGGTTGCTATTGAATCCTTTGGTTCTACCAAATCAGCAGCTGCAGTTTGTATAGCTGGAACTGTTTCCAGTTCTACCTCATGTCCAATAATTTCTTCACAAGAAATTCCCTTTCACAAAGGTGGCATGCTGAGAAAAAAAATTTGTTCCTCGGTTAGGTAGAAGATATTCCCTTGCGAATGCTAGGGATATCCAACAAAGTTTCACAGAACTGACTTTGCCTCGAGCTTGTCCGGATTTTGCTTTTAGACATAGGCCGGACAACCCCAAATCTTAATTGACTTAAGAGATGGGCTCTTCCCTTTCCATATCTCATATGAAATGGTAGGCATCTGATTTGATCGGAACCCTATTCAATAGGTATGCAACTTCATAAGTGCATAACTCCCTAAAAGGAAATAGAAAACTCAGTAGTACTCATCATAGAGCACACCATATCACATAGGATGTTATTGCTCCGTCCTGATATACCATCGTGCTATGGTATATACGGAGGAGTAATGCTGAGAGAGAATCTCATTCTCCTTTAGAATAATCCAGGAATTCCGTGCTCAAGTATTCTCCTCCTTGATCACATTAAAGGACATAATACTTTTACCCGTATTTTAGTTCTCTACTTCTAACTTATATTCTATGAATATCTCAAAAATTTCGGACTTGTGTTTCAACAGGAACATATGTCTGAATCTTGAGAGATTATCAGAGAATGTAATGAAGTACAAAGAACCGGTCTTGGCATGTGTAGACAGGGGACCTTCATACATCAGCATGTATCAATCCCAAGAGTTTACTATCTCTTTCTCTGTTTCCAATAAACAGAGCTATGGTCATAATATCTCTGTGACATGACTGGCAAGTTCCACTAGATGTAAATTCAAACAGATTTAAATATGCATCTAAATGTAACTTCAGCTAATCAGGTCGCATTGATATGACCTAGTCTACAATGCCTCAAGAAGGATTCGTTCATTTCTGAACTCTTCCTCTGTAGGGTTTTTTTAACACCTCTAGTAAGGTTTAGAAGCATCATACATGCTATAACAATAAAATTTTTGAGGTGCTAAGCAAACTATACAAAGAATCGAACTAGAATATATGAAGTAACAATTAATAGTATCAAGATTAAGAGTTAAGTTATGCTAAGTGATGAGACTACAACCTTTTTAGACCTCTTTGGAAGACTCCTTGGCTTTGAAAAGGTTCACTTGATCAACTCCTCGTCCACGACGATCCACCCGAAGCACTTTGCCCTAAGCTTGATGCTTCCTTCGATCTTTGACAAACTTGAAGCACAACACCCTACACAAGATAGCTATGGTTGTGTAGGATGATGAAGTGGTTGCTATTCTTATTTATTACCTTTTCTTTTCTATTTCTAACTCCTTTTTAACATTTAAAAGAGAGCTAGGGTTTTTTGAGGAAGAAGATGGCTCTCATTTCTTTTGGAATGATAATATTGATAATGATAAAAGAAAATGAGAGAGAGAAAAAGATCTTATCATAACCACAACCATGGTCAAGATAATATCTAGATATTTCAACTAAGGTTAAAGGGCAAAATGAAAAGTAACCATGGTTGAGTCAAATTCAACCATGGAATTGTGTAGAAGAGTGTGGAAAAGAAATGAGTCATTATCCTTTTTCTTTTGCCTTTTATCTTTATTGAAAATATCAATATATATCATTTTATCTTCAATATGATTCTTATATTGCCATCCTCTTTGTATCATCAACCATGATACATTTCATGTATGTATGTATGCACATCATCATGTACATATACATGTATATATCCATAAGAAGAAAAGGATTTAAATAAGTAATATAAAAGCCAATATTAAATCAACACTTGATTTAATAAATTGGTCATATCTTATACGACCCGACTAATATTAAATGCCCGATTAAAATACAGTATCATATACTAGTATTTAATCGAGGCTCCGCGCATATCTCATATGTGCACCACTTCGTTTCGCCAGAGCCGAGAAACTTCTATGTGGGACTCTAAGACTCGTCAATACGCCAGCAGCAGATGATGATCATATCAAACACCTATAAGCCGCAAGCGGTCAGCTAAACGTAACGGCCACCCGGGTATTGAGCGATCAGAATAAGAACAAGCGAACCTATCAAAACTCCTGTCAATCCATCCGGCAACACTAACCGTACAGTCCGGTCTCTTCGTCAAATATGCTGCATATCGAGTCTAGGGATGGAATCGTCGACCCCAATAACTCAATAAGTCATGCCGGTATATGGTCTATAACAGATCGAGAAACTTACTGATAACACTTATCAGTAATATCTCAGCAGCCCTGGCCAGGGACTTCCTGTTATAGCCAATCGTGCACAGCACAGCATCAACCCCCAATACCGGGAGAGACGAAACCCCTCCTATCGCTCACTGCCTCCACATGCCTCGAGACTATACCCAAAATCCACCTGTTTGTACGACTCAGTAGAGCCGCAGTAGGGTGGAGATCAAAGTACAGTGGGAGGACACACAAGACTCTATGACGATCTCGGGTCTACAGACTAACCTGTACCAGTGTCACCTGAGAACTGCTATCCGACGTATGATATAATACCATATAGGAGTTCTCGGTGAGTCCGTTCAGTGTACCCAGTCTCACTGAGCACCCGTATACTATCTTCGGTGTCAACACACCAGACGGATATGGGATCATCCATCGCCCATCATATGGAACAAGAATGGTATACGCTAGTCTAAGCTGGAATATCGGTGCCCTGTCTCGATATACCTACGACTAGGAACATTTTAAGGATATGCTTATAAACTACAGATGTCCCACTAGTATGATCCGCATCATAATTCCAGTAGTCAAGCCAATATCCTTAGGGCTTTATCAACATGCATCAAATGAATATAAACATGATCAAGTGAACATATGATAAAGTAAAAACCAGATAGCATACTATCATTTTGAGCAAGACTGTCCCCCGAATATATATATATATATATATATATATATATATATACATCAGTACATACACTATCTCATAATGGCCTCTAGGGCATACATATATCCAACAATCTCCCACTTGCACTAAGGCCAGTTATTGGCATATCTCATACTTAACATCTCAAAAAGTCGCTCATGCTGCGGCTGAGGGAAGGCCTTGGTGAATGGATCCGCAGCGTTGTTCTTTGTGTCTACTCTCTTAATCTCGATCTCGCGGCGATCAACTATCTCCCGGATCACATGATATCGCCTCAGGATGTGTCTGGACTTCTGATGGGACCTGGGCTCTTTGGCCAACGCCATAGCCTTATTATTGTCACAATACAGAGGTATTGGATCAATAATGGTTGGAACTACTCCTAGCTCCACGATGAACTTTCTCATCCAGACGGCTTCCTTGGCAGCATCATTTGCAGCAATATATTCAGCTTCCATCGTTGAGTCTGCAACGGTATCCTGTTTGGAACTCTTCCAACTCACCGTCCCTCCATTGAGGGTAAATGCAAACCCTGAGATAGACTTACTGTCATCCTTGTCACTCTGGAAGCTCGAATTGGTAAAGGCCTCCATTTGGAGATCTCCATTACCATACACTAAGAACAATTCTTTAGTCCTTCGCAAGTACTTAAGAATGTTCTTTACAGCAATCCAGTGATTCTCCCCTGGCTTAGATTGATACCTGCTTACTACACTAAGTGCATAAGCAACATCAGGGCGTGTACATAACATTGCATACATTATCGATCCCACTGCCGAAGCATAGGGAATAATGCTCATGCGAGCTCTCTCTATGTCAGACTTTGGGCAATCGTCTTTTGAGAGAGTGACTCCATGGCAAGCGGGTAAGGCACCCCGCTTGGAGTCTTCCATACTAAATCTCTTTAGGATGGTGTTTATGTACTTGGTTTGGGACAATCCCAATAACCGTTTGGATCTATCCCTATAGATCCGTATACTCAATATGTATGTGGCATCTCCCAGGTCCTTCATGGAGAACCTTTGTGATAAGAATGATTTGACCGACTGTAGCATAGGAATGTCATTTCCTATCAGAAGTATGTCATCTACGTACAATACGAGGATTGCGACATTTCTTCCTACAGTCTTCTTATAAACACAAGGTTCATCTGGATTTTTGATGAAATCAAACTCTTTGATAACATCATCAAAACAGATGTTCCAACTCCGTGATGCCTGCTTTAATCCATAAATGGATTTAAGTAGCTTACATGCTTTACCGCTGCTTCCACTATCAATGAATCCCTCTGGTTGATCCATATAAACGCATTCCTCTAAATCACCATTTAGGAATGCAGTTTTAACGTCCATCTGCCAGATTTCATAGTCGTAGTGAGCAACAATAGCAAGTAGGATCCGAATGGATTTAAGCATGGCTACCGGAGAGAAAGTCTCGTCATAGTCCAAACCTGGTCTTTGACGAAAACCTTTCGCTACCAACCTTGCCTTATAGGTCTCTACCTGTCCATCTACACCGATCTTTCTTTTAAAGATCCATTTGCATCCCACAGGTTTTATCCCGGAGGGTACATCTTCCAAAGTCCATACTTTGTTGGTGTACATGGACTCTATTTCGGATCTCATGGCATCCAGCCAATTCACAGAGTCACCACTCGTGATAGCCTGATGAAAACTGGAAGGATCATCATCATCCATGATGCAATCTTCTCTATCACCATCAACGAGAAAACCGTAGTATCTCTCCGGTGGGCGAGAAATCCTGCCAGATCTACGGAGTGGCTGAGGTTCATTAGATTCTGTTATGACTTCAGGTTCAGCCAAGTTGTCATTTGTAACTTGTGTTTCTAGAACTTCTTCTAGATTTACCACATTGCCATTTGTATTGTTTGAAAAAATCTCATCTTCTAAAAAGGTGGCATACTGAGAAACAAACACCTTTTGTTCCTCTTTGTGGTAAAAAAGATATCCAAACGAATGTTTAGGATATCCTACAAATATACATTTGACTGATCGTGTCTCGAGTTTGTCTGGATTCTGTTTTTTAACAAAAGCCGGACAACCCCAAATCTTAACTCTTTTAAGAGATGGTTTCTTTCCATGCCATATCTCATATGGAGTGGTAGACACGGTTTTGGTTGGAACTTTGTTTAACAGAAAAGCTGCTGTTTCCAATGCATGCCCCCAAAATGAGAGAGGTAACTCAGCATCACTCATCATGGATCGTACTATATCTAATAGGGTACGGTTCCTTCGTTCTGACACACCGTTGTGCTGTGGTGTGTAAGGTGGAGTGAGCTGAGAGAGAATCCCATTCTCTTTTAGGAAGTCTAAGAACTCAGTACTTAAGTACTCTCCACCTCGATCTGATCGAAGTATCTTGATACTCTTTCCCGTTTGGTTTTCTACTTCATGTTTATACTCCTTGAATTTCTCGAAAGCTTCAGATTTATGTTTTATCAAATATACATGACCAAATCTTGAGAAATCATCAGTAAAAGTTATGAAGTATGAAAAACCGCCTCTTGCATGTGTAGACATTGGTCCGCATACATCACTATGTATGAGGCCTAGGAGCTCAGTAGCTCTTTCTCCGTGTCCTGTAAACGGGGTTTTGGTCATTTTACCTTTGATACAAGACTGGCAAGTTGCATAAGATTTATACTCAAATGAATTTAAATATCCATCTTTATGAAGCTTGTTTAGTCTTGTTTCATTAATATGACCAAGTCTACAATGCCAAAGAAAAGCTTCATTTATCTCTGAAAATTTTCTTTTATTTTTGTGTTGTATGTTGAAAACTGTGTGTTGATTAAGGACGTATATCCCATTATTTAATGTACCACAACCAATCAACTCTTGATTCAGTCTAATGTTCATAACATTGTGTTGTACAGCAAAATGATACCCTTCATTGTCTAACAAGGAAACAGATATAATATTACAAAGCATACTCGATACAAAATAACACGGGTTCAAAACCAATATACAACCCGAAGGCAAACCTAGGTGATACTCTCCTACTGAAACTGCATTTACATTGGAACCATTTCCAACTTGGAGAGTATGATCACCTGTCTTCAGAACTCTGCTATTTCTCAACGCCTGCACAGAATTGCAAATATGAGAACCCGAACCGGTATCCAATACCCAGGAAGCAGAATTAATAGAAAAAAAGTTTTCAATTACGAACACACCTGAAGCTGAAGCATCACCATGCTTCTTCTTGAGTGCTAGGTACTCAATATAGTTCCTCTTCCAGTGTCCCGTCTTCTTGCAATGGAAACATTCACCTTTCTCTGTTGCCCCAATCTTGGACTTGCCTTTTCCCTTTACCTTTTTGACTCCACCCTTAGGTTTGGTGGGTTTCTTCTTCATCTTTCCCTTGGCCTTAGCTTTTGGGTAAGATGAGGAGGATTGCCCAACAGACATAACGGGAGTCTTTACTGACTTCAGTGTGCTCTCTGCACTCCTTAACATATTAAGGAGTTCAGGCAGTTCCTTCTCCATGTTGTGCATGTTGAAGTTAACGATGAACTGAGCAAAGGTGGAGGGGAGAGACTGTAGAATAATATCTGTCTACTGTTCATTGTCCATTGTCCACTCAAGGTCCTCAAGCTCTTCTATGAGAGCTATCATTTTCAGAACATGGTCTCCTACTGCTGTGCCAGCGGTCATGCGCATCTGAAACAGTTTCTTAGACGCTTCGTATCGTAATACGCGGGATTGCTCTCCATACAACTCTTTTGTATGGAGGAATATGGCTTGTACATCCATATTCTCGTGCTGCTTCTGATGTGTGTTATCCATCGATGCAAGCGCGAGGCATTTTGCCGTGGCACAGTCAGCGTCCCATGTCTTGTGGATTTCTATATCCGCAACTGAAGGTTTAGGACCTAGGGGGGACAAGGCTGGGGCTGTAAGGACATATGATACTTTATCATAAGTCAAGGCTATGTTTAAATTCCTCAGCCAGTCTTTATAGTTGGTCCCATTCAGCTTGTTTTTATCTAATAGAAGCTTAAGTCCTGTCATGGGTATCTGCCATTAAGAGAGAGAAAAGAATACACTTAGCGAATGCTCTTGCAAAGATCAGATTGGTTATTATCTTGTCTAATCGATGTCTCCCACTATTTTTATCAAATTTTCTTTAAAACCTTTTAAAAAGAAAACTAGCCGGGATTAATTACATTCTACAACTTCGCCAACCTCTCAGCCAGGCCAGTGCCGGTACTTGAGGGAGGTTCCCCGTGCTTTCGCACAGACCTAATTAAAGTAAACCTCGTCTTCCCAGAGGCGTAGCCCCGTTTAGCACATTTCTAGACACCTACCGAGTCAGCTAATTGTAAAGTGCAAAATTCTCCCGGGAGCAACATTTGCTCGCAGTGGGATCGGGATCCTATTATCATATAGTAGGTATACAATCTCATTGTAATTTTCAACTCTTGAAATTCCCGATATGATTTTTACCCCTAGTACTTATGACCTTAACTAAAGTCAACATATAATAAATACTAGTCAAGTTCTTCCCGTTATTTCGTGATTAACTAGACCCACTCATATGACCCTTAACTAAAGTCAACATAATCATATGAATGTCCTAACTAATCTGCATCATATGCAGGGTAGGAAGACATCACTCAGCTACCGTTCACTGCGCCTTAACTAAAGTCAAAATACGCAGCACGAATACTAAGTACTCTGCTTCCTAAAATGACGGAGGGTGGCGGATAGTTTTTAAGAAAACTTTTGACGCTTTGAACTTGATATCATTGTAGAATCTAATGGGTTTTTAAAAGGAGTGGCTTAAGCTCCGCATTTAGAAACTTGCTTTTTGAAAAAAAACCGAGTGTGTTTCAAATCTTGATTCTACAATATCCTTTTAGGTTCATTTATCTTTTACATTAATCTCATTAATGTAGTCCCATCATTTAAATCCTAAGCCATTACAGAGAGAAACGAAAATATAACGTACACTTATGCCACTCGCATTCGTCACAGTGTCCTGATATGCACCGTTAGGTTACTTAACTAACGGCATACCGGGACGGGGCTAGTGCGGGTGTAAAACATAAGTAACGTTTAAAATATACCATATATAAAATTTCATTCGTCTCAGACATGCATTAAAAGATCACATCAGATAATGAAAACAGCAGAAGCACATAAAGGATATCTAGGAGGTCCGTATTTTATATTTAGCCAGCAATAAAAATACGGATTCCACGGTCGCAATAAATAGCCAAAGCCCACACCCTTAGACCCCTACGAGAGCGGCAAGCGACCCTGCCAATTCTGGAGTTTAGGAGACCCGGTCTCGACTCCTCGAGATGGCCTCCCACTGAACCCAAGAACCCGGTCACTTGTGCCCTCCTCCTTGGGTCTGTCCTAATGCGGAAAAGTAAATAATATACAACACTGGTGACAACAACCTCACCCCGGAAGTGCCCCAATAAAAAAAAAGAATATTACATACAAATTAATATTACATGAATTGAAAGAATACTCTCATCTCACATAAAAAGAAAACCCCCGGCTGTTCATTGCGACAATCCTGCATATCATATCTCATTGACACAGAGAAATAAAAATGGAAAAATACAACAATTGGAATCTTTAACCGCCTTTAGACAACACAAATCCGGAATATCACATATACAAGATTTCATGCCTAAATAATGTAAAGCTCGCATTTGGGTCTCATTCAAGAAAACACCTTTTCAAAACAAACCGGATAATTCAACAAGATTTCCGTTAATCCCGAGACCGAACTGCTAGATTTACACGCAACAAACAAATTTGTAGATTTCAATTATTGTAACACATACTATTAAACTAAGCGACGTTGGAACATCCGATCAAATAAATTAAACAACCACAAACTGCTCCGAAAGCTCAACACCTGGGCAGATTATAAAAATACCAGTAATAACAGAGAACACATACGGGCCAGCACAAGAAATTACGGCCCATGAGTCAACTATACCGCCGTGGAACCGCCGCATAAAGCCTCTAGGGCCGCGGTTCCGCGGCCGTATGGTTGATTTATGGGATCGTTTTTCTGGTGAGCTCTTATATTTCCCTGCTTAATTTTTTACATATTTTTAATTTGAAAAATTCCAGGTTTTAAAAAAATTTCCAGAGAGCACTCCCCGGGTGTCGATTTTCGTCCGTTCGATGTTTTCAACGTCGTTTAGGTTACCACAAAGTTCTAGCTTGGCTCTGATACCATGTAGGGTTTTCTTAACACCTCTAGTAAGGTTTAGAAGCATCATACATGCTATAACAATAAAATTTTTGAGGTGCTAAGCAAACTATACAAAGAATCGAACTAGAATATATGAAGTAACAATTAATAGTATCAAGATTAAGAGTTAAGTTATGCTAAGTGATGAGACTACAACCTTTGTAGACCTCTTTGGAAGACTCCTTGGCTTTGAAAAGGTTCACTTGATCAACTCCTCGTCCACGACGATCCACCCGAAGCACTTTGCCCTAAGCTTGATGCTTCCTTCGATCTTTGACAAACTTGAAGCACAACACCCTACACAAGATAGCTATGGTTGTGTAGGATGATGAAGTGGTTGCTATTCTTATTTATTACCTTTTCTTTTCTATTTCTAACTCCTTTTTAACATTTAAAAGAGAGCTAGGGTTTTTTGAGGAAGAAGATGGCTCTCATTTCTTTTGGAATGATAATATTGATAATGATAAAAGAAAATGAGAGAGAGAAAAAGATCTTATCATAACCACAACCATGGTCAAGATAATATCTAGATATTTCAACTAAGGTTAAAGGGCAAAAGGAAAAGTAACCATGGTTGAGTCAAATTCAACCATGGAATTGTGTAGAAGAGTGTGGAAAAGAAATGAGTCATTATCCTTTTTCTTTTGCCTTTTATCTTTATTGAAAATATCAATATATATCATTTTATCTTCAATATGATTCTTATATTGCCATCCTCTTTGTATCATCAACCATGATACATTTCATGTATGTATGTATGCACATCATCATGTACATATACATGCATGTATCCATAAGAAGAAAAGGATTTAAATAAATAATATAAAAGCCAATATTAAATCAACACTTGATTTAATAAATTGGTCATATCTTATACGACCCGACTAATATTAAATGCCCGATTAAAATACAGTATCATATACTAGTATTTAATCGAGGCTCCGCGCATATCTCATATGTGCACCACTTCGTTTCGCCAGAGCCGAGAAACTTCTATGTGGGACTCTAAGACTCGTCAATACGCCAGCAGCAGATGATGATCATATCAAACACCTATAAGCCGCAAGCGGTCAGCTAAACGTAACGGCCACCCGGGTATTGAGCGATCAGAATAAGAACAAGCGAACCTGTCAAAACTCCTGTCAATCCATCCGGCAACACTAACCGTACAGTCCGGTCTCTTCGTCAAATATGCTGCATATCGAGTCTAGGGATGGAATCGTCGACCCCAATAACTCAATAAGTCATGCCGGTATATGGTCTATAACAGAGCGAGAAACTTACTGATAACACTTATCAGTAATATCTCAGCAGCCCTGGCCAGGGACTTCCTGTTATAGCCAATCGTGCACAGCACAGCATCAACCCCCAATACCGGGAGAGACGAAACCCCTCCTATCGCTCACTGCCTCCACATGCCTCGAGACTATACCCAAAATCCACCTGTTTGTACGACTCAGTAGAGCCGCAGTAGGGTGGAGATCAAAGTACAGTGGGAGGACACACAAGACTCTATGACGATCTCGGGTCTACAGACTAACCTGTACCAGTGTCACCTGAGAACTGCTATCCGACGTATGATATAATACCATATAGGAGTTCTCGGTGAGTCCGTTCAGTGTACCCAGTCTCACTGAGCACCCGTATACTATCTTCGGTGTCAACACACCAGACGGATATGGGATCATCCATCGCCCATCATATGGAATAAGAATGGTATACGCTAGTCTAAGCTGGAATATCGGTGCCCTGTCTCGATATACCTACGACTAGGAACATTTGAAGGATATGCTTATAAACTACAGATGTCCCACTAGTATGATCCGCATCATAATTCCAGTAGTCAAGCCAATATCCTTAGGGCTTTATCAACATGCATCAAATGAATATAAACATGATCAAGTGAACATATGATAAAGTAAAAACCAGATAGCATACTATCATTTTGAGCAAGACTGTCCGTGTTTTCAAACCGAATATATATATATATATATATATATATATATATATATATACATCAGTACATACACTATCTCATAATGGCCTCTAAGGCATACATATATCCAACAACCTCGATGTCCCCTCGTGCACCGTTAGGTTAGGTAACTAACGGCGGAGTGGGGCAGGGCTAGCGCGAATGCAAAACATAAGTAACGTCTATATAATATATCATATATACTATATAAAGTATTTATCACAGAACATCAAATGATCACATCACAGATATCGCAGCAGAAGAATCATATGAAATATTGGATATACTAGGACGTCCGTGTTTTCAATACGAGCCAGTATAAAACACGGATTCCACGGTCGCGATGAATAGCCAAACCCACACCCCTAGACCCCTACGAGAGCGGCAAGCAACCCTACCAATTCTAGAGTTAGGAGACCCGGACTCGACTCCTCGAGTTGGTCTCCCACTGGACTCCAGAACCCGGTTACCTGTGCTCTCCTCCTTGGGTCTATCCTAGTGCGGAAAAGTAAATAATATACAATGGGTGACATCTTCCGCTACCTGGAAGTGCCCCAATAAAAGAATATTACATACAATAAATTTTACATGAATGAAAATGAAAAACTCTCATCTCACATAAAAACCCCCAGCTATTCAAATACGATGATCCAATATAACATATCCAGCAACAAATAACATCACATGTCATCAACGTAAGTAAATATGCGCATCCCAATCGTCGTTGACATATAGCAACGAAACCGGCGATATCACATATTACACTTACGGTCGCAGAAAAGAAAGTGTAAAACTACAACAGTTGGAATCCGCAACCCTTTTAGACATCGCATGCCTAATCAAATGAATTCCTTAGACATCACATGCCTAACAATTATAAACCCCGCATTTTAGTCTCATTATCGAAAACACTTTTTAATATCTAGTCGGGCAATTCAACAAGATTCCCGGCATTTTGATCGAATGCTCGTCGCAAATTTTAGTAGGCGGCCGCACCCCCGATGCCGTCGACGAAGTGCACTAAGGCGGAACACCGCTGCCGCGAGTACCCGGACGGATGCTTTCGGCGACGGGGTTCTCCTACAGTCACTTGGTCGGGGCTATGGGACATGGCTGTCTATTAAGTTTACCCGGCGAGTATCCACGTACGCTACGTGATTGCGACGGACTTTTGATCACATCAAAATCCCGTGGCAACCGATCAATCAAGACTAAAGTGCTATGTTTATAACATTCATATTAGTTATCTCATAACTAATTGTGAATTCCAAATATTGAATCACATTCCAGATAAATAGAAAATGTTAAACTTTCCGATCGAACAATCAAACACCCAAGTTTTCCCGAAACAGCTCAACACTTGAAATAAGTTCAAAAACATCCATTTCATGCCACAGTACCAACGGTCCAGCCGTAGAAGGGTCAAGCCAACGCCTCACATGTGGCACGCCGTACTGCCCCAAACCCTAAGGTTCAAAGGGCAGTTCAAGACGGTCACATAATCGAGTTAGGGTTTGTTGTCTTCTAGAGTGTCCATCGTGTTACTTGCACTACTTAGAACGTTTTAAACCACGGAAAAATCCAACACCTGGAAATTTCCCGGCAGGGGAAAAATTGAGTATTTATATTCGGTCGAACTTTTTAACATATTCTAAATTATCCGGAAAAACACATAGACACAGTTAAAGTTTCCGATCGAATCATCGAATCCCCAAAACACCCCAGATTACTCAACTCTTGAGTGCAAATTAAAAATTCCCAGAAAACTCAGGATTAAAATTAAGACATTACTGTGCAAACAGTTCTGAAAGAAGCGACCGTACGGCCGCGGAACCACCGCACAAGCCATGCTTGTGCCGCGGTTCCGCGGCTCTTTGATCGATTTAGGGGTCCCGTTTTGTACAGTAATTCTTATAAAACCCTGCTTATTTTTCTGCATATTTTTAATTCACAAAAATCCCAGTTTTGAAAAAATGTACAAAGAGGGGTTGCGGATTAGGGTTTCGGGTTCGATCGGGATTCTAACTTCGTCTATACATCGTCTAAGGCTCTAGCTAGCCTCTGATACCATTGTAGGGTTTCTAGGCACATTAAGGAGCTTCCACAAGGCATCAACCATACCAAAAAAAAAATTTCCGGTGCCGAGAAACCCTAAACTAGATCGTTAACTAGAAGTAAAGGCGAAAAGTAAGCAAGCAAACGACTTTGCTACTAAGTGAAAGGGATTACAACCTTTGTAGATCCGGTCCACCACTTCTTTAGCTCCGTGTTGACATCCCTCCGCTGTGATCATCGAATCCCGGACTCTAGAAATGGTTTCGTCGGAGAAATGATCGGGCTAGGTCATTGACTTCGAGGCCGAAGATGATCTACGTCGGGGAGACTCAATCTCAAGCTATTCTTTCACTTGGTCAAAAACTTTGTGAAGAGAACACCCTATACTACATGGAAAGTGGTAGAGGATGAAGAAATAGAAAGTGGGTTCACTTTAGAATTGGATTTCTCACTCTTTTTACCATGGCACCATTGGAGCTCTCAAGCTTTTGTGAGCATGATGAAGATGAAAAAGAAGAAAGAATCATATGAATAATATCCAAAGTAAAACTTACCCAAATGAATGATGGCACCATGGTTGAGTTAAGCCCTCATGCTTAACTCATGTAGAGATTTAACCAAACCATTAGGTTAAAGGTTGAGTTAACTAATATCTAAAAACATATGACAAAAGAGTTGACTTTGTCAATGTTTATCAAGCTTCATGAAGCTTGATAACTTTGACCAAAGTCACACTCTTTTGTTATATGCTTAAGAAAATAGTAAACCCTAATCTAACCTTGATTTGGTTCAAGTCTCATACACACAACTTGTTTGTATCATCAAGCATGATACAAACATGTACACTTGCATATATCACATATAAACAATGCGCACATTCAAGTGAGAAAATCAATCTTAAGTGAACCAATACTAGTTAATGTAAAGTAATATATCAAATATATAATTATACATTAAATCATTAAATCAACATTTGATTTAACGATTCGGTCATATCGCATATAACCGTCTAATATCAATAATAACAACTTATCGAATCAACACTTGATCCGATAACCCGGTTATATCGCATACAACCGATCAATGTCACAAATCGCGAGAATAGAATACAGTATCACATACTGGTATTATTTTCGGTCCCGTACATATCTCATATGCGCTCCTATTTCGTTTCGCTTGAGCCAGGAAACCCCTGTGTAGGACTCTAAAGACTCGTCAATACGCCGGCAGTAGGTGATGATCATATCAAACACCCACAAGCCGCAAGCGGTCTGCTAAACGTAACGGCCACCCGGGTATTGAGCGATCAGAAGATCAACGAGCAAGCCCACTCACACTCCTGTGAATCCAACCAGTAACACTACCGTATAGTCCGGTCTGTTCGTCTGATATTTCGCATATCTCGTCTAGGGGTGGTAAACGTCAGACCCCAATAACTCGATAAGTCGTGTCGATATGAGGCTCATAACGGGTCGAGAAACTACTGGTAACACTTACCAGTACATCCCTAAAACAGCCTTGGCCAAGGACTTCCTGTTATAGCCAATCGAACACTGCGCAACATCAACTCCCTATACCGGGAGAGACGAAACCCCTCCTATCGCTCATTGCCTCCATGTGATTCGGGACTATACCCAAAAGCCACCTTTTTGCACGCCCTCTTGGACGTGGTATGATGGAAATCAAAGCACAGTGGGAATCACACAACACTCTATGACGATCTCGGGTCTACAGACTAACCTGCACCAGTGTCACCAGAGAACTGCCATCTGACGTAAGGTATAATACCACCTGGGAGTTCTCGGTGAGTCCGTCCAGTATACCCAGTCTCTACTGAGCACCCGTATATCATCTCTGATGTCAAACACCAATGGATATGGGATCATCCATCGCCCATCTGTATGGGTCGAGAAGGTATACGCTAGTCTACTCTGGTATATCGATACCCCGTCTCGATACACCCACGACTAGGGACTTTGAAGGATGTACTTATGGACTACCATGTCCCCACTAGTATGATCCGCATCATAGTCCAGGTAGTCAAGTACCCATCCTAAGGGCTTTACCAACATGTAACAGAGAGACAATCAGTATACACGTTAAGGTAAAGAGTAACCAGATAGCATACTATCATATCGAGCAAGAAAGTCATCCCTATATATGTCCAAGCATCCACTACAATATACATCTTATGTATAGTAATGGCCTCTAGGGCATACATATAACTAACATAACTCAGTGGCGCGAGAGTATTCTCGAAGTTGGATTTACGATTAGGTTATCATCAAGTTCAGGTGAAAGCAGATGACATTTGCAAGACGGAATTTCGAACTCGATATAGGCATTACGAGTATTTAGTGATGCCATTTGGAGTTACTAACGCACCAGCAATATTTATGGACTTGATAAACCGAATCTTTTCACCATATTTAGATCAGTTTGTAGTGGTGTTTATTGACGATATTTTGATATATTCGAGAAGCAAAGAAGAGCATGAAGAACACTTGAGGATCACACTGCGAACGTTGAGACAGGAAAAGCTTTATGCTAAGATTAGCAGGTACGCGTTTTGGCTCGAAGAAGTGAAGATTTTGGGTCATGTTGTATCCGGAGATGGAATTGCAGTCGACCCCGAAAAGATTGCAACTATTTATGATTAGCCTATTCCAAAGAATGTAGGGGAGATCAGAAGTTTCTTTAGGCCTGCTGGATATTATAGAAGGTTTGTGGAGAACTTCGTCCGAATAGCAGAACCATTGACCAAGCTAACACATAAGGAGGTACCATTCATGTGGACTGAGAAGTGTGTGTCATATTTTGAAGTGCTAAAGCAAAGATTGACCACCGCTCCTATTTTGACAGTGCTAGATGGTTTTAGAGGACATGTTATTCACAGCGACACATCTAGGAAAGGCTTAGGATGTGTTCTGATGCAGCATAGGAAGGTTATAGCTTACACGTCGAGACAATTGAAGACTCATCAGAAGAATTACCCAACTCATGACTTGGAGCTAGCAGCAATGATTTTTGCGCTGAAGATGTGGAGACACTACTTAGTCGGCGAAAGGTTAGATGTATTTACGGATCACAAGAGCCTAAAGTACGTGTTCACGCAGAAAGAGCTCAACATGAGGTAGCGTAGATGGTTGGAGCTGATGGCTGACTATGATCTTGATCAAAAATACCATCCGAGGAAAGTTGATGTAGTACCGGACACTTTAAGTCGGTTGCCAACAATACGGATGTTGACTGCACAGAGGGAGATTATAGCTGATCTTCAGAGATTCGAGTTGGAGATTGTACTACAAGATTCTTCGGGACAGTTAATGCAGTTGCAAGTACAGTCATTCTTAATCGATGGTATTAAGGCAGCACAGTCTCATGACTCTAGATTGCATAAGTTTCGAGGACAAGCAGAAGCGGGACTTAAAACAGATTTGTTGATTCATGAAAATGGCTCGTTAAGATATGGAAGTCGTTTATGTGTGCCTAAAGGAAATGTTCGTGAAGAACTCATGAAGGAGGCTCATAGTTCCGCATATTCAGTACATTCAGGAGGCACGAAGATGTATAGAGATTTGCGACAATATTTTTAGTAGGAAGGCATGAAAAGGGAGATTGATCGCTACGATCGAGGTGCTTGGTGTGTCAGCAAGTCAAAGCTGAACATCAAAGGGTAGCTGGTTTGTTGCAACCACTTCCGATTCCTCAATGGAAGTGGGAACATATAACTATGGATTTCGTGACAGCCTTACCACAGAGTCCAAAGGGCAATAACGCAGTTTGGGTGATTGTCGATCAATTGACCAAGTTAGCTCATTTCATACCATTCCAAGTTGGTCAGTCGACAGAGGCGTTAGCAGAGCGGCACATGTAAGATATTGTGAAATTGCATGGAGTACCAGTTAGTATCGTTTCTGATCGTGATACTCGGTTCCTATCATACTTTTGGAGGAGTCTACAGGAGAGTTTGGAAACTCATTTGAAGTTTAGTATGGCTTATCATCCTCAGACAGACGGACAGTCCGAGAGGACGATCCAAACTCTTGAAAATATATTGAGAGCGTGCATGTTAGACTTCAAGGGTTCGTCGGAGGATCATTTGCATTTAGTAGAGTTTTCTTACAATAACATATTTCAGGCGACTATAGATGGTTCCATTTGAAGTATTGTACAGTCATATGTAATGCTCGTCTGTCTGTTGGGTCGATATTGGAGAAAGAAGATTGTTGGGATCGGATCTCATT
Organism: Agapanthus africanus; assembly: GCA_030015575.1. Lineage (NCBI taxonomy): Eukaryota > Viridiplantae > Streptophyta > Magnoliopsida > Asparagales > Amaryllidaceae > Agapanthus > Agapanthus africanus. The sequence continues at coordinate 385,382,336 of CM057349.1, read as the reverse complement.
GTGCAAATTGTGGAGAAGTTAGCTTGATCTGCAATCATATGAAAGTGGCACATGATCGACAGAAAATTTGGGCTGATACTGAGAGAAGATATTTGGAGTTTGCTGTTGGTGATCTTGTGTTCTTGAAGATATCACCGACTAGGGGAGTAATCCAATTTGGTAGTCGAGGGAAACTTAGTCCTCGATTCGTGGGGCCTTTCGATATCATTGAGCGTGTTGGAGAGGTAGCTTATCGATTGGCTCTACCACCATCCTTGGTAGGTGTTCATGACGTGTTTCATGTATCTCAACTCCCTAAATATGTTCGAGATGAGACGCGTGTCCTTGATCACTCGGAATTTACAGTGAGAGAAGATTTGACTTATAAAGAGCAACCGATGGCGATTGTGGATCGATGAGAAAAGCTTCCCAAGAATAGGGTGATCTCTCTAATGCTTGTTTTATGGGGAAATCGCTCGCATGGAGAATCTACTTGGGAAGATGAAGATGAGATTCGACGAAAGTTTCATCATCTCTTTTTTCTTAGATCCGTATCTTCTTATCTTTTCCTGTTTCGTGCATTTTGAGGACGGAATTCTTTTGTAGTAAGGTATAATGTAACACCTTAGTACGGTTATACGACATTAATTGGTATTTTAACCCTTGGATCAGCACTGTTCCCCTCCGAAAGACGCGCTAGACAAACGTCTTGCCATAAATTCGGGGCAGATGCTAATTGGTGTTATCCGTCCACCTCTCCGAAGATGCCAAGTTGATTTATGGCACCATGTATCGAATGTTTAAACGGATGCGGCCGATGTAGCAGACTTCGTCAGATTCCCCCTCGTTTGAGGGTTTTTTGATTGTGGGGACGCTCTTCCCTGCAGGCGCAAGCCCCTGCAGTTAATTACGCTACCGCATCGCGGTAACAACTTTCTTCTTCTCCATATGGTCACTTCGTGTCGTAGGTGTTTATTTTGTGTTCGGTTGCCCGTGGATTGTATACGGAGACTAAGTTATGCTGTCGCCCGTAGGACGTGGATTAGTCCAAATCCGTATCTTTCTTAGATTTTGGTTTGGGGGGTTTGGGTTTAAGGATACGTTAGCCTCATTTGAGACTAAGATCAACTTAAACGTTTGTTAAGGATACGTTAGCCTCTTTTTAGACTAAGATCAACTTAACGGGATCGTTTAGATCCAACAAGAGAGCAATTGGGCTCTATTGTTTAGTTTAGTGATATTGCGGTCGATAGTTAGTTTAAGGACATTACGGTCCAATGTTAGTTTTAAGACATTGCGGTCAAGGTTAAGGATGTCATAGTCCATGAGTTTAAGGACCTCATAGTCAGGTATTAGTTTTAAGACATCACGGTCGAGGTTAAGGACATCATAGTCCATGAGCTTAAGGTCCTCATAGTCCGATGTTAGTTTTAAGACATCACGATCAAGGTTAAGGACATCATAGTCCATGAGCTTAAGGACCTCACAGTCCGATGTTAGTTTTAAGACATCACGGTCAAGGTTAAGGACATCATAGTCCATGAGTTTAAGAACCCCACAGTCCGTAGCAGTGTGTGGTTGTTGGGACCTGTTACCTCTCTGACGACGTTGAGGAATTACAACGACAGATATCAGAGGAGTAAAGAGATGTACCCTTGAACCGGATGTAAATTGATTGGAAGAGCATTTTTGCTCAGTTCAATTTAAATTGAGGACTTATGGCCAGAATTGGGCTAAGTCCAGTTAAAAAAAATGTTTAACATTTTTATGTTCTGCCTATTAGGCCTTTGCTTGGGCTCTACCCTTTTAATAATGCACAGCATTAGGCTCTATAATTAAATGCATAGTATTTATCAGGGGCAAAATAGTGGTCTGATAGTGCGCCACGTGGCTTGTCAGGCGCTTTGCGCCAATCAAAGAGCGCAATGCGCTAGCGCATGTGAAGGTGGCATGTGTCACGCTCTGCGCTAAGCGCAAGTCTGTTAGCGTACTGCGCTTTCTGAGTGCGCCGCGCCAGTGAGCTTGCCAGTGAATGACACGTGGCGCATTCTGGCGCAGTGCGCCAGTCCAAGGGCGCAGTGCGCTATTTTTAGAAGCGCAAAGCTCAAACCGTTCTGTAGTTGACACGTGGCGCGTTCTGGCGCAGTGCGCCAGTCCAACAAGCGTAAAGGCACATTTCAAGAGTGTAAGGCACTGTCCAATAGCGTAGCGCGCATTTTGATCAAATTCAGATCAAAGAACAAGTTTTTTTTCCTTCAAGGGAGGCATTGCCTCAAGATCCAAGAACTGAGTTTCTTGTTCTCATCAAAAGGCTGTGCCTTTATAGATCAAAAGATCTATGAATGAAGTAAATTACTTCTTTAAATCTTTAATGATTAGATCTTTCTTTGATCTTTTTTCTTTTTTATTGAAGATCTTGATCTTGTTCTTAGATCTTTGATCTTTTTAGAAGATGATGATTCTTTTTAATGAGATGATTTCATCTCTTTTCTTCAAGAATATGATTCTTTACCTTTAAAGATGAAGAAGATGATCTTCTTTCTTCAAAGGCTTGCCTTTCTTTCTCTTTAAGTTTTTTCTCAAAGTTTGCAGAGGGTTCTCTCTATATGAGACTTGAAGTCTTGGGCCTTTATATAGGGCCAATTGGTTTGTTAAGTTAGTTGAAGAGATCTTTCTCTGATTGATTTGGGAATATTTCCCACCGTTGGATCTTTGATCCTAAGGCTTCTGTTTTACAGAAGATAATCTTCTTATTTTAATAAGATTAGAAAGATCTTTCTAGAACAGAATTTTAATTCAGATTAATTAATAATTTATTATTATTATTTAGATCTTTTGATCCAACGGTGGGGAATTATTTAAATTCCAGCGCTGGCGCAATTGGCGCGAGCGCACCTGCGCTTGACACGTGGCGCGCAGCGCAACTGTGCTAGCGCGTCTGTTTTTGCCGTATGGCACACAACGCAGAGCGCAGCGCAACTGCGCTAGCGCGCCTACGTTTGACACGTGACGTGCAGCGCTCTGCGCTGCGCAACTGCGCTAGCGCGCCTGCGTTTGTCACGTGGCGCGCAGCGCAGAGTGCAAGGGATCTGAAGTGTTACTTCAATTTTTAAATTTTGAATTTTGAAATAGAGCTTTGCTCTGATTGGGGGTGCGCTGCCTAGGGCGTAGCGCTTCTGGCGCTGGCACGTGGCGCTCAGCGCGCAGCGCAAGGGATCTGAAGCGTTGCTTCAATTTTTGAATTTTGAAATTCAAACAGAGCTTTTCTCTGATTGGGGAAACAAATGCCCCCCCACCGTTGCGCTCACGTGGCGCACACGTGAGTGCAGCGGTGGCAACATTTGAGCCATTGGATCAACTAAGAAGTTGAGGAGGCGCTTCAGCGCCTATAAATAGGACCCTTGGTCCTCAGATGTATCATCTTCAAGAATTTTTATCTCAGAGCCTTGCTCTCATTTCCAAGAACTTCAAGAGTTAAAACTCTAGAAAATTTTAGGTAAAAATTAAATTAAATTAATTTTAATAACTTAGGGGTTTTACCCATTAACAGAGCCTTACTTTTATAGATCTTTTGATCTAGAGAAAACCCCTTTAGGGTTTTATAAACAGAGCCTTGCTCTCAAAACCCCATAGATCTAAATAGATCTTTCCTTAGGTTTTCTTAGCCCATGGGTCAGAGCTCTGCTCTTTTAACAATGTATATATCTTTTGATGAAAAACTTTTAAGAGTTTTTCATGGATCTTTAAGATCCCAGAATTTTAATTCTCAGGAATTAATTTTTAATTTTAATTAACTTTTGATGGATTTTCCATCATCATTACAGAGCTAGGCTCTTTAAGGAATATTATTCCCTCGTGACCAGAGTTTGACAAGTGTCACTCTGTTACAGAGCTTTGCTCTGAAAGGGAGATTTTCTCCTTATCTTGAGGGATTTCTTATTCAATGAGAACATTCTTTGAGGATTTCCTCATTAATTGACAGTCTTATCCAATGATGAGGCTGTCTTGTTAATTGATGCATTGTCATCTGGATTTTGTGGGTCCCCCTTTGGTCCCCTTTCCACTACATTGCAGTGTAGTACAAATTTTAAAGTGTCGCTCAGAATTTTAAGATTAAATTATAGTACTGATAATTGAATTCTTTTCTTTTTTCATAGGCGACATGTCTTCTGATCTTTCTTTCCCGTTTTTCCGCTCAGAGGGAGGATTCCCTGAGGCACCGGTGGACCGGGAGGTTCTTGCTCTCATTAAAGACTACGACCCGGAGTACAAAAACCTTCACTTGTGGGGTAGGTGGTACAATGAAATTATCAAAGGTCGTTGAAGCTTCTTTTGTGCGACGCCGTCAGAGCCGATCTCATCGATCTCATATGCAGATGTACCCCCGGTGAACTATGCCGTGGAGGTCGTTAACTGGACTTCGGAGGGTCTTCTTCTACCCTCTATTGCTGCCATACCTATGCAGTTGCCGACAGCCTTGAATATTTTAGGACGGCGCATATGCCAGGACGAGTCATGCCCTTGGGGACAACCCTACAACATCGGGTTGACCCCTCGACACTCGGCAGGGTATCTGCAGTGGGCCAGGTACATTTTGTCAGCGAAGAAGGCGCATCTGCTGAAGATCGGTCTATACCCTGCAGTTTACGCCTCGCTGTTCGAGTATTCTGCTCCTCCGACATGGTGGACTAAGGTGTTCATGGAGCAATGGAAAATCCCCACCCATACCTTTCTTTTAATGAACAGGGAAGTTTCCATCCCTCTAGAAGAATTTGCTGAGATTTCCGGTTTGCCGGTGAGGGGGGAGCACTATGAGGAGCTGCTTCCTCCTGATGAATATGTTTTTACCACCAAGCCGTTGGTGATGGGCTTGACGTCGGAGAACGCTATTCAGCACCAGTTCCGAGTCTGGTAAAGGTGCTGAATATGTATGAAAGTCTTTACTTGGAATCGGGAGGCCGGGGAGTTAGTTTCGCAGACTTCATTGCCCGCTTTCTTCGACCGGAGATTCTATCGCAACGGGTCAAAAAATTTGCCAAGCTTGACTACCCCTTCGGCCTTGGCTTAGATCGTCGACCAGCACCGAAAGCCGATTAAAAGGGTTTTTACCTCCCCGATGCTGCAATCATCCCCTCATCGGAAATCGCCGCTCCGGGCATCGACGAGGAGACTTTCTTTCTCGGGTTTCTGGGGGTATGGTTGTGCTGGTTCGCGCTCCCCATGCACCCTCTCTATATGAGGCCGTCCGTCTTCTACCCAGCACATTGAATGGTGGCTGGCATACAATTGTCCATTGGAATTGCCGGGTTGGCCCACCTGTACCATGGTCTCAGCGTGGCGGCTGACGCAACTGAACCGGGGGTGCAACCTGGTAATTTCCCTATGCACTACTTTACTTCGTGGATGGAAATGCACGTGCTCGGGGTATTTGGCATTCATAAAAGACCCTCGTTTTACGAGAAGTACAGATTTCCGAGAGTTATGCGGCTGATCAGTGCTTCTATCGTGAATCCGCCTCCGCGGGAGGCTAGGGGGTTGCTTCTTCATCCGCACACGGTCGGAGGGGGTATTTCTTTCACGGACAAGGTCCTGACAATCGGCCCGGAGACCTGCAAGGCGGTGTTGGCGTTGCGCGATAACTTCAAGGACGGGGCCTCCGTATTGAAAGCCCGGGAGATTCTACATCTATACTCCATCTGGCCGGACTTCCTCGTGTTCAGGAAGAATGAGGCGGCGCTTTTTATAAGGTACAACCCCCATCGGTTCGCCCAACAACTAAGCTATAACCAGGGGTCCCACTGGAGGCATTTTTGGAAGAGCGTGCGGCCACTAAGGAGGGAATACGGAGCGCACTACATCACTTTATGCGGTTAAACACGGGCTCCCACTTCTTCATTACCGAGCCGAGTTGCATTCCAAGGGCTCTCAACTTATACGGGGCTTGGTATCAGCATGCGATGGGCGCTGTTATCCGGGAAGAGAAGCGGCTGCTGCTTGATCGCAAGGGTGTGCCCCCCGCCAGCGATCGCAACGTCCCTCTAAAGCGAAGGACCCCTATCCCTCCTCCAATAAGAGGAGATGCTGGAGATGAGCCTCCATGTGTGCTAAGCCTCCCGTGTGGATTGCCCTGTGATCCTGTGGACGTGCCTTCAGCGCCCCGTGCTCCCGTGGAGACGGTGAACGTGGTTTCACTCAAATCCGGTGTGGGCTCGGACATCGGGACTCGCCGTCCCAAGGTGCCCACGAAGCGTAAGCTGATTTTGGGAGCGACCGGGGTTCACGCGCAGAAGAGGAAGAAGAAGTCGATCCTCTCTGCTGACGTTGCATTTGGTCAGGAACCTCATGCTCCTTATAGCGAGGGCTTGGGTGAGTACGGGACCAACGAGGGCTTATTTATGCCGCCAGACGACACTGATCTGGCGGCCGCCATCGCAGCTTCTGAGCGATTGGCAAGGCGCGACGCGTGGTTGGCTAAACTTGCGCAATCAGGTAATCACTAGTTGTATTTTTCGTCATTGCATCATACCTCTATCATTGTTTTTGACTAACGCTTTTCCTTCTTTAGCAGGCATTTCTACCGAAGAAGCCATCGCCGCTTCTCTCAAAACTTTTGAGGAGGAGGAACGACTCAGAGCATCCTTAGGCCTTGGTACATTTCGGTTTACTATGTCTCTCCTTCCATTTCTTATGAGTAATCTGACCCTCTCTTTGTCTTATCGCAGGGACCACAAGACCTACCTAGCAAACCGATGCAGGAATTCTCCCCGGGCCAGCTACCGAAGTCCCGGCTTCTTCGGGATTGCCGCAAGAGGCCCCGCTTAAAAAGTCGATGATGGAAGCCTTGACGGCTGTGGAGGCAACCCTGAACGCGGACGATGACGCCTTGCTGAAGGAGGCTTCCAAAAGGTCTGTCGCGACGGCCCGGGAGGAAAAGAAACGCCTGAGGCGTGCAGCGAGGGAGCGTAGCGTTGCTTTGGCTACGGGAGCAAGCTCAAGCATCGTTACTCCTGCCGCTACTCCTTCAGAGGAGCTCCCGGTCGCCTTGTCTACTGTTCATAGACGGGTGGCACGTGCAGCTCAGGAGGCCAACTGTAAATCCGCCTCAGGTAATGTGTTTTTGAGGCTTTGTTGTCAAAGTTTTAAACTATTGGTTCTTATATATCTTGTCCTGCAGGGCCGAATCTTACTGGAGGAGCGGTGGCGAACGTCGAGCCTGAGGGGACGGTACAGGAGGTAGCCGCTGAACCCGAGGCGACGGTAGGCGATATAACCATAGTTGCCGGACCCGAGATAGTGGCTGACGAGACAGTCATGACTGCCATGCCCGAGATGACTACCAATGCCAAGCCCGAGGTGGCGGCGGGTGAGACGGCTGCTATGGCCAGGCCTGAGGCAGCAGTGGATGAAACGGCTGCTTAGGGCGAGCCTACGGCAGCGGTGGACGAGACGGCTGCGACTGCTGAGCCCGAAGTGGTAGCGGGTAAGACGGCTGCTATGGTCGCTGAGTAAGAGATGGCCACTCTTTCCCAAGAGTCGGGCGCCGCTCCGATCAGCGCTCTCCCTGGTTACGGTTCCTTGTCATCTTCCGGCGTCGCGAGCGTGACGACGGCTCCTGTAGAGTCGGGTGATGAGGCAACGGGAGGTGAGACCGTCCCAATAGAGGAGGAAGACGCCACCGTTGCATCAAGTAACGCCCTCGTTAGGGCTCTGGCCGGCGACTCTTCAGGTAAATCTTGGGTCACCGCCCTTCTTTTATTCTGCAATCTTTCCTAATAAAGTTTATCTTGTTTCTAATGCAGGTGTGGCTAGTGCTGAAATCGAGCTGCTCGAGACAGCGCCGCCAGTTACCGCCCTGACGGTGACCACCCCTTTGCCTTCTCTCGCACCGTCGCAAATGTTGGAAGGTATGGATTTGTAACCCATTATTCTTATCTCTCGGGCGTATAATTCATGTACTGACGTCGAGTCATCTCGTTTTTGCAGGAGTTCTTCTTGACCACCTGTACCAGGTGTTGCACCTACACTTCTCCTTCTTGTCAAAGATTAGTCCACCTGCTGGTGTTGGTGAGTATTTTCTCTAAACGTCGTCCCCTTGTTTAACGGGTAGTCTCATTATTGCTAATCTCTTCTTTATATTGCTTGTAGCCTTACGAATCGAAGGAGGGGATGGGGCCGTCGTTGCGCCACCAGTACTCCCAGCTCTGCCCCCTGCTGCATCCGGTATAGTAGACTCTACGTTTTTACTTGTTTTCTTTATTTCTTGAGCCGATACCTGATTATGATCTATTTTGTAGCAATCATGTCGACTCCAACCCCGTTCGAGTCTCGTATTATAATGCCGACGGGCCCTTTTTAAGGCGTCCATCATCCAAAGGTGCCGTGACCAGCCTACGCATGCTAAGCGAGTATATCGAAGAGTTCGATGTGGAGGCTCCCACATCTGCCGTGGATTTTTCCGCAGAGATTAACCCTATGCTGGCGACGCTCATGAACTTTCACGGTGAGGGCATCGTTGAGTCTTGGGTTAATCGCTGCCGGGAGGTCGAGGCTTGCTTGCAGGAGCTTGAGCTTAAGCGTCCGACACCTGAGATTCTGGCCACGAGCACTCAACGGGTGGCATGGATCGAGAAGAGCGCTTCTTACTTCCGCCATCTCGAACAAGAAGTGGTTTTAAAGCTAAGGGAATGCAAAGAAACTTCAAACGAGTCTGCTCGACTGCGTGCTGAGGTCGACGCGAACGCTGCCCAGGTGAAAGTTATCTTCGAGGGCCTTCTGCAACGTATCTCTGATGGGTTAACATTGAAGCAGAAGCTCGACGTCGCTGAGCGTGATGCACAAGATCGTGAAGCAGCTCAGCGAGCCGTCGAGGAACAACTCTCCTCTTACTTGTAGCAGCGAGCTCAGGTCGAAGCAGAGTTGGCCGCGGTAGCCGATCAGGAAGAGGGGCTGAGGGAAGTGCGCGAGCGGCTGGTTGGACTACTAAAAGCGCTTTCCTCTCAATGAAAATTTTATACCATTTGTAATTTTGAATAAATGTATTTGTTCTTTTATTCTTTGATACGATGTATTTTGTATCCAATCAAATTCATGAATAAAAGATACACGTTCTTCATAATGTCTTGTGTTATTTCTCTGCTTTCTTCTTTCTTGCTGTGTTGTTTGCCATGTGACTTTAACAAGTGTGGTCTGTAGATAGCATATAGCTGTCAGTCTTAGGCTCTTTGTATAGTGGCGATGGCTTAGAAAACAGGGTTAGGATCTGTCACCTAAGACTTTTCAACTTTATGAGCCATGAGGGTCTCATAAAGAATTTTCTCCCTACCGGCCGAGAGGGTCCCGTAGGTGTAATTTCTCCTTAAGAATCATGAGAATTCCCAAGTGCGTTTTCTCTTGAAAGTCGTAAAGATCTCACAAGAGAATTTACTCCCTTACGAGTCGTGAGGACCTGCAAGTGACGGGTGAAGTTGCCCTTGTCCGTATTTCACGGAGTCAGGGGTTGCTCTGGATGCTTCCTACGGGTTCACTGCCGTGTTTGGCGAGGACCAGGCTTCGCTCTGGACGTTTTCCAGGATACCGTAGATTAAAGACACCGCGGTCGAAGTTAAGAACATCATAGTCCGTGGATTTAAGGACTCCACAGTCCGTTGTTAGTTTTAAGACATTACGGTCGAGGTTAAGGACATCATAGTCTGTGGGTTTAAAGACTCCACAGTCCGATGTTAGTTTTAAGACATTACGGTCAAGGTTAAGGACATCATAGTCCGTGGATTTAAGGACTCCACAGTCCAATGTTAGTTTTAAGACATCACGGTCGAGGTTAAGGATATCATAGTCCATAAGTTTAAGGACCTCATAGTCCGGTATTAGTTTTAAGACATCACGGTCAAGGTTAAGGACATCATAGTCCATGAGTTTAAGGACCTCACAGTCCAATGTGTGGTTATTGGGACCCGTCACCTCTTTGAAGACGTTGAGGAATTACAACGACAAATATCAAAGGAGTGAAGAGATGTACCCTTGAACCAAGGTAAAATTAGTGTAAAATCATTATGGCTGATTGTTAGTTTTAAGATATCACGGTCGAGGTTAAGGACCTCACAGTCCGATGTTTGCTCTGGATGCTTCCCACGGGTTCACTGCCGTGTTTGGCGAGGACCAGGCTCCGCTCTGGATGCTTCACACGAGTTCATTGTCGTGCTCTACGAGGACTAGGATCCGCTCTGGACGTTTTCCACGGGGTCAGAAGTGACGTTATCCGTGTTCTACGTGACCAGGAATTTTGCTCTAGATGCTTCCCACGGGTTCACTACCGTGTTTGGCGAGGACTAGGCTCCGCTCCGGATGCTTCACACGGGTTCACTGTCGTGTTCTGCGAGGACCAGGATCCACTCTGGACGTTTTCTACAGGGTCAGAAGTGACGTTTTCCGTGTTCCACGTAACCAGGAATTTTTCTCTAGATGCTTCCCACGGGTTCACTGCCGTGTTCGGCGAGGACTAGGCTCCGCTTTGGATGTTTTCCACGGGGTCAGAAGTGACGTTATCCGCGTTCCATGTAGCCAGGTATTTTTGTTGATTATATCCGCATTTCATGGAGTTAGGATTTGACTCTCGGTCATCTGTACACCGTCGAGTCATAGAACTGGGAGTTTCCGCTGTTCCTCTTTGCTTGATGTTGTGCCTGTTGAGACGAATGTTGAGATGCTCTCCAGGCTATCTGTGACCCATCGAGATTTGGCTTCTTCTTCTGATGAAACCTGGGGGAGGAGTGTGATTCCTTCTTTGTTTGCGCCCCTGGATCGTATACAGGGATTGATGTAATATCACATGTAGGGCATAAATTTCATTTTTATTTTTATTATATTTCTTTCCGCGATGCTCTATCATTTCAGCTTTTATATCGCGAAGGTCGCGATTGCCCCATCATTTCGGCTATTTTTCGCGGTGCCCAATCATTTCAGCTATTTGTTTTGTTTTTACTTGCTGCTTTTTATTGCGAGTTGCCCAATCATTTCGGCTATTTTGCATGCATACATTTTTTTACTTGCTGCTTCTGTTGCAAATTGCCCCATCATTTCGGCTATTTCGTATGCATGTGTGGCTTGCTAGCTTTTCACTGCAAGCTTGGGATTAGACACCGATTTCGGCATCATCACCGCTACAACTGGAATATTGTCAGGAGCGAATCATCATTTGCCTCTGTCGATATCGAACAAATGTGGCTTAGCGAATAGGGTTAGGATCCTGTCGACTAAGGCTTTTGACTTCATGATCCGTAAGGGTCTCACAAAGGTATTTCTCCCTACGAGTCATGAGGATCTCGTAGGTGTGTTTTCTCCTTAGGAATCGTGAGGACTCCTAAGTGTATGGCTTCTTGTAAATCGTAAGGATCTTACAAGAGAGTTTTCTCCTTATAAGTCGAGGGGACTCACAAGGGTTGTTCACCGTGCGAACATATCCCCAGTCACGGGTGGGACTTGGTTAGGGAAATGTTTATTCATGCCCATGGATTGTATACAAGGGTCAGCGTTGAGCCACTTGTAGGGCATAATCGGAGGTTGTGGAGGTTGCTTAAGAGCAGGTTTAGGTCTCTGTAACTGAAGACTTTCAAATCTTATGAGCCATGAGGGTCCCATAAGAGAGTTCTCCTTACGAGTAGTGAGGATCTCGCAAGTGCAATTTCTCCTTAGGAATCGTAGGGATCCCTAAGTGTGTTGCTCCCTTGTGAGTCGTAAGGATCTCACGCGGGTGGTTTCTCCTCACAAGGTCGAGAGGACCCTGCAAGTGTATTTTAACGAGGTTGCGCCCTTTCGGGTTTTCACAAATACTCGCCGGTAGCCCTGCTGTTTTTACTCACGGAGCCCTTTTGAGTTTTCATCCGTGCCCATTTTTCTTATGAACATACCGTTTTCCTTTTTTTTATTCTTTTCTTTTTTCTAACGAGGTTGTGCCCTTTTGGGTTTTCACAAGACTCGTCGGTAGCCCTGCCGTTTTTACTCATGGAGCCCTTTCGGGTTTCATCCGTGCCCATTTTGCTTATGGACATTCCGTTTTCTTTTCTCTCTCTTTTTTATTTTATTATTATTATTTTTTATATCAACTTTGAGATGGTGCAATCCACCGTAGTTTATCGACATCTCGGTCAGCAGCTAGTTTTAGGATATAGTGGTCCGTCATTAGTTTAAGGACGTTTCGGTCCGCTGTTAGTTTTAAGGACGTTTCGGTCCGTTGTTAGTTTAAGGACGTTTCGGTCCGCTGTAAAGTAAGCCAGCTACTACTTATAGAGTTTGGGCTTAGGAAGATAGCGAGCGGACATAGTCGTCGTCATCTATCATTGACCTGGGCCGTGACTCGTCAAGCGTAGTACTTCTTCATGAAGCGACCGTTTATTGTCCTGAAAGGTCTTTCACCATGCATGTCCATGAGTAGATAGGCTCCACCCTGGTAGACCTTGTCTATGATGTACGGGCCTTCATAGTTCGGCTCAAATTTTCCCCGTTTGGCGCGATTGGGGATCATAGGTCTTTTGAACACTAGCACGAGTTCGCCTTGGTGGAATGTCCTCGGCCTGGTCAATCTTTCATATGAGCGCGTCATCTTTGCTTTATAAGCCTCCAGATTTTTTTGCGCTATGAGCCGGGTTTCATCAAGGGCATCAAGCTCCTCAAGCCGAAGGTGAGCATTCTCTTCGTCCGTTAGCTCGTAATGAACTGCCACTCGTAGAGAGGGTAACTCTATCTCGAGAGGGAGTACTGCTTCTGTACCGAATACCAACGCGTACAGTGTTGTGTTCGTGGTTGTCTTGAACGTAGTTCGATATGCCCAGAGAGCTTCATGCAGTCTCTCGTGCCAATCCTTCTTATTTCGGGACACCGTCTTCTTCACGATCTTCGTCAAGGTCTTGTTGAAAGCCTCAGCTAGACCGTTAGCTCGGGGATTATAAACTGAGGAGTATCTCCAGTCTATGTTGTGCTGTTGTGCGAAGCGGCTGATCTTGTGGCTTCTGTAGGCTGGCCCGTTATCGGAGATGATCCATCGAGGAGTTCCAAACCGATAAATAACGTGCGTCTTGAAGAAATGGAGGATATTCACCATCTTCACTTCCTTTAGCGGTACTGCTTCTGCCCATTTGGAGAAGTAATCAGTTGTCGCCAAAATGAATCGATGTCCTCTGGAGGATGCAGGTTCGATGGGGACGATTATATCAGTTCGCCACATTTCAAACGGCCAGCTAGCCACTGTCAGGTGTAGTTGATTTGGATGTTGATGGATAAAGTCCCCATGAATTTGGCACGAGTGGCATTGCTTTGCATACTCGAGGCAGTCCTGGATCATCATGGGCCAATAATAGCCCATCTGTTTAATCTTTAACTTCATCTTCGGGCCTGCTTGGTGAGAACCGCAGAGTCCGTCGTGAACTTCTTAGACAACTCTTTTCTCCTCTTCAGGTCCTAGGCATCTCAACCACAAAGAATCAAATGACCTCTTATACAGAGTGTCATTGACGAAGGAGAAAGATAGGGCTCGCTTCATGAGCTGATGTCTTGAGGACGCATCTTCAGGCGTTCGATGGGATTTGAAGTAGTCTATAAAGACTTTTCTCCAATCCTCAACCGTTTCTTGGTCTTTTATTTGCAGGGCCGTCTGCTCGGTTGCTTCCTTTTCCTTGGATGATTCCGGAGATATTTCTGCCGGTGCGAGGACCCGACGGTTTTGTACCACGATTCTTACGTTATCGAGGTTCTCATCAGCCAGTTCTTTAGCCGGCTTGGCTAATGCATCCGCTTTGCTTTTTTCTGCACGTGGTATACTTTTCAAGGTGTAGGAAGGGATTTGAGTCAGTAGTTGCCGTACTCTCTCGCCGTACTTCACCAACTCTGGCTTGCACGTTTGGTAATCGCCGTTTATTTGACTGACGACCAGTTGGGAATCTCCGTATATGAAGAGGTTTTCAATCCCCATGTCAATGGCGATCTCGAGACCTGCTATCAAAGCTTCATACTCGGCTTCATTGTTTGTCCTCGGCTCTGTTAAGGAGAAGGCAAAGCGCATTATCCCTCTTTGTGGAGTCACGAAGATGAGGCCTACCCCTGATTTGATTATGGGGGTGCTTTGCTTGCGCTTATTTATAGAATATGCTCCATCGAAGTAAAGTTCCCACCGGGTATCATTACCATCGATCGTGTCAAACGCATGCTCATCCGGCGGTTCGCAATTCAAAGGAGAATCGGCAGGTATCGGATGCTCAGCGAGGAAGTCGGCGATGGCCTGGCCTTTTACTGCCTTAAGAGGTCGGTATGTTATCGAGAATTCCATCAAGAGTGGGGCCCATTTAGCGAGTCGTCCTGTTAGTATGGCTCTTGACATCAAATATTTGAGAGGATTCACCTTCGATATGAGACGGACTTCGTGCGCCAACACATAGTGCCTGAGCTTCGTTATTGCGAAGATCAATGCCAGGCGGTGTTTTTCGATGGGAGAATAATTGCTTTCTGCCCCCAGGAGAACTCGACTCAAGTAGTAGAGAGCTCTTTCTTTCCCTTGGTCGTTCTCTTGTGCCCATAATACTCCTAAGGAATCTTCAAGGGCGGTTGTATACAGAATGAGAGACTTTCCCTTGACCGGAGCAGCCAGCACTGGCGGGTTCTGCAGATACTGCTTGATTTTGTCCAGTGCGCCTTGGCATTTGTGATCCTAGACGAACGGAGTTCCCTTCTTCATCAGGTGACTGTAGGGGCGGCACTTGCCTGAGAGATTGGCTATAAATCGCCGGATATACGCGAGTTTCCCTTGGAGAGACCGTAATTGTTTGAGAGTCCTTGGCGGGGGCATTTCCATGATCGCCTTGATCTTTGACGGATCTATCTCGATACCTCGGTGTCGGACGATGAATCCTAGGAATTTACCTGAGGACACCCCGAACGCGTATTTCAGAGGGTTCATCTTCAAGTTGTATTGCCGAAGGCGTTGAAACACGATCTTCAGATGCTCGAGATGTTCCTCGTATGATTTGCTTTTCACCACGAGGTCGTCGATATAGCATTCGACGATTTCATGTATAAGGTCATCGAAGATTTTCGTCATGGCCCTCTGATAGGTGGCACCGGCGTTCTTTAGACCGAAAGGCATCACCTTGTAGCAGAATATACCCAAAGGGGTCCTGAAAGAGGTGTGCTTCTGGTCTTTGGGATGCATCTTTATCTGATTATATCCTGATGAGTCGTCCATGAAGGAAAAGACTTCGTGAGTGGACGTGTTATCTATCATTAGCTCAGTGACCGGTACTGGGAAATTGTCCTTCGGGCAGGCTTTATTGAGATCCCTAAAGTCCACAAATATGCGCACTGTCCCATTTTTCTTCATCACCGGGACGATGTTGGCGATCCAGTCAGGGTACTGAACCTCTTGGATGAAGCCAGAATCGATTAGCTTCTTGACCTCGGCGTTGATACTCATTTCAAGCTCAAGCTGCATTCTCCTTGGTGCTTGTTTGATTGGCTTAACGTCCGGGGATATCGCCAATTTGTGGACAGCAATTTCTGGATCTAGTCCTGGCATCTCGGAATAGTTCCATGCAAAGCAATCTCTATGCTGCATAAGCACGTCTTTTTGCGCGGCCACTCTTTCTTCAGATAGCAGCTCACTAACGAATGTCGGTCGCGGGTCATTTGCCATGCCCAAATCAATTTTCTTGAGGTTATCTGCAGTGGTGTGTATTCCGTCTTCTAGCTCTTTTGGCGCAGGTGGAAATTCTAAGATCACCTCGTCGTCATTGTTTTCGAAGCACCAGGGGAGGTCATCCTTATTCTCGGGTTCTTCTTTTGATATCGTTATCATATGACAAGTACGAGCTCGCTTCCAAAACCGATGTGGATCTGGTTCTACTCTTGCGGATTTGGGTTCATGCTTCTGCGATGGTGTTACCCTCCAACTGTCGGATAGGGCGAACTTGCCGAGTTGATATTGGTCTTTGACCCAATTCTTGAAGGTGAAGCAGTCTTCGAGAGGATGTCCTATCGCTCGGTGATAAGAGCAATAGTCTGGGTGAGAGACCTCGTTAGCTTGCTTGGGGTGCTTGGACTCCGGGAGTGTAAGCATTTGATGTCTTATGGCAAGATCAAGTATCTTCTTTGTCTTGTCTTGAGGAAAAGAGTATGCTCGACTCATCTTCTTTGTAAGGGACAAATCCAGACTGCTCGATTTCCGATCGCGTGACTTCTTGGTCCCGCTTTGTTGTTGTCGAACGCCTTTTCCTCTCTTTGACTTGTTTCGGCCTCTGTGTCGAGCCTTTTGTACAACAGGTTGACCGGGAGGGGCATTTTCATCTTTCGCAGCCTGTTGAAGAAGGCGTTGCATCCTGGCTTTCTTGTAGATGGCCATTTCGCGATTATGATCATCTCGAACTTTTTGACCAGCTTCCCTTATAAGCTTGTCCATTTGTTCTTTGAACGACGGACTGGGCATTTTCACGTCGGGAGCTCTTTCTGGTTCAGGGTTAGCATTCTCCCATTGAGCATCTCCTTCTTCATCAAAGTCATGTACGACATAGCAGTCGTGGAGTAGCTCCCGTTTCTTGGACCGAACGTATCCAAGCCCGATTGCTTCCATTCTCCCGTTGGGCAACTTGCGCTGAGTTCCGGGAACGTTCCAGATCCTGTTATAGAACTTAGCTTTTCGAGCGGTCTGTTTGAAGGGTATCCCTTGGCACTTCAATAGCCTTTTCAAGCGCTCTGTGTAATATCTAGGCAGACGGATGGGCTGGAGCCTGTCAAGTGTAGAATCTGCGTCGTGCCAGATTTCTTTCTCCACTTTGGTTTCCCCGGAGCGGTAGAATAGGATCGCCTTTTCGCCTTCTCGCCTGGAAGGGACATAGAACGTCCGTAGCTCTTCCACACTGTAGGTATCAAGCGCGTCCAGTTCTTTATGATGTTTGGGCGGAACCATGGAAACTTGCAAACTTTGCTCTTCATCAGCGAATGTTTGTATTGGTGGCCGAGCGGAGAATATAGCATTAACCTCGTCTTCTGAGTCGCTGCCGAAGATTAACATAGGACTGGACGGTCCTGGCTTATTGTACTGGGGTGTGCCTGAATAAACCATCTCTTCTTCTCCTTCAGTATCACTTCCGAAGACATGAATGGTGGCGATAGCTTTGTTCTCCGGTTTGTGACATCTCTCCATGTCTTCGAAATCTGGCAAGAAATATTTTGCATCTTCATACTTGCGGACTTCGTTTACGGAGAATGGATTCAGCTCTCCTGTTACGGTATACTCGAGACCATCCTTAAAGTATTTCATACACTGATGTTGTGTGTTCCCGCCAAAAATTTCTGCGCAAAAGAGCCTAAGGTATCAAATGGTAGCGATACGCTTAAGGAAATGCGAACCAGTATCTTCCGGCCTGTATTTTGATAAATTCCTGAAGGAGGAACTATTAAATTCTGATGGTATTGGAAGCATCTCGAAAAACTCTTCGATTTGATATATTATGGGCTTCATAATTCATCCGGGATCAAAAGTTATGAGCAAATATGCTATGCACTGTTCCCTGATTAAAAATCAGGAATTACCTCAATGAGGTATCACGTGCTCACACGCGACCAATGGTCATGTGTTGATATGTGATGGTTAAAACAGAAATAAAAATAACGGCTGAAGAAGAACCCAATTGGGGGTCACGTGCTCACACGTGACCAATGGTCACATGTTGACACGTGACAATTAAAACAGAAATAAAATAACAAAGGTCTGAAGAAAATACCTCAATGAGGTATCACATGCTCACACGTGACCAATGGTCACATGTTGACACGTGATGGTTAAAGCTGAAGCGTAAATAAACGTTGAGAAAATGACTCAATTGGGGGTCACGTGCTCACACGTGACCAAGGGTCACATGTCAGCACGTGACTGGCTTCGAAAGCTTTATAGTTTAATAAAATTAAATTCTAAAAGCTTCTAAATCTTTCTAAATGGAAAGGATTATGGGGACCGTTGGATTAAAGATCCAAGGGTGATTAAATATCACCAATTTATGGAAAGATCTTAGACAAGGAAAGATTTCCCCTAAAATCTCACCGGAAATAACAAACAGAATATCTCTGGATTTAAAATTCAACGGTGAATAAAATTCACTGAATGATCTAAAGGATCATATTAATGATGAAAACAAATCAAATCTTTCAATGAGAGATTTGCTAAACAAATTGATTCTTTTCCTTCTCCTATAAATAGGAGCCAAGAAAAGAAGAGAAGGGACCTCTTTTTGGAGAGAAAAACAGAGAGAGGAGAATTTAATTCTCAAGAGGGAAGAAAAGAAAGGAGAATTTAATTCTCAAGAAAGAAAACCCTAGGTGAGAAAAGAAAGGGAATCAAAACTTCAAACAGAGAATTTAATTCTCAAAATCCAAGAGTATAACTCTTATACAAAAAAGAACTTAGTTCTTCTTCTGGTTGAAGATCTGCACAGAGCACATCTCCCCATAAGTTGAGAATTTAATTCTCATTGGGTCGAGATCCTGCCATGCAGATCCTAAACTTAGAAGGGGAATTGAGTTTTGAGAATTTCATTCTCCTAAAACAAAACTAGGGTTTAACCCTAATCAAGAATTTAATTCTTTTACATATCTGGGAATTTAATTCCTTTAAAAAGAAATCAGGGTTTAATCCTAAATAAGAATTTAATTCTTTCACAATAGGAATTTAATTCCTCCAAAATCATAATTAGGGTTTAACCCTACAGAGAATTCAATTCTTAAAAGATCTCTGTTCATGAAAAGAACTAGGGTCGCGTGCCCCCACGTGACCCTTAAAAAGATCCCTGAAGAAAAGAAGCTTTGAGGCAATGCCTCACGTGCTCCCACGTGACTCCCAAAACGCAGAAAGAAAAAGCAAAGGAAATGAAAGCTTTGGACGCTCTCACGTGTTATCACATGACCTCTCAGCAAATGCTTTAACAATTGGCGCACAGATCCCCATCACGTGCCAACACGTGATGCTTTAAAATAAAAATAAAAGTGTTTAACACTTATTCACAGATTTGAGGATAAAACAAAAGGAGATCTGGCTCCACATTTAGGGCGCCCTCACATGTCCCCACGTGACCCTTAACAAATCTCTTTAATATCCAATGGATGGATGCCCATCACGTGCCCACACGTGATGGCTAGGAAATGAAAAGTGTTTAACACTTAATTGCAGAATGAAGAAAAGGGATCTGGTCCCCCCTTTGGGCGCTCTCATGTGTCCACACGTGACCCCTCTGTCTTTAGTGTTTAACACTAATTTGGGGATTATATTTCCAGTGTTTAACACTGATTGTTTCTAGTGTTTAACACTAAATTGAAGATTATATTTCCAGTGTTTAACACTGATTGTCTTTTAGTGTTTAAACACTAATTTGAGAGTTCTATCTCCAGTGTTTAACACTGTTGTTCTCTAAGTGTTTATGTCACGACCCAAAGTTCGGCCCGTGACCGGCACTTAACCACGCAACGTCTACAGGCGTAACGTGACTAAGTAAGCCGAACCCAGAAATCAAAACCATTAAAATATAGAGTGTTAAAACATTTCAAATAATATTTGTCGAAACATTTAGAAAACTTTAAGTTGTTTAGTAGAAATCCATTTTGGTCCAAGTTATTATTTAAATAATTTTAACCACATTTCTTTCAACAAAATTTGTCCCGAAATCGGGTAAAAGGCGGGATATAAGTAAAAGTAACATGTGAAATAAATAGAGTATCTCAATGGGAGAATCGCGCCCAACGACGGAACAATCACCACAATAAAATATACAACGCCGAAGAGAAGAATGAGCAGTAAAGTGAAAACAAATATCATAAGAGGTAAAACTGCATAAATAAAGTCGGCTCACAACGAGCTCGACACCAGAGTACAAATAACATATATCGTCCTCACAACTGTCTCTAAGTCAATACATGAAAGTAGATGGAGAGTACTAGATACATCAAGATGCAACTGAAAAGTAAACAGATACCGTACAAAACCCACCTAATAGCAAAAAGGCTAACACGCCTCAGCAATGGTATCTGTGTCAAAAGGTGCGGTAAACAGCCAGCCGCGACTACTCCCAAGGGCAACCTGCAAGCACTGTGGCATAACGGGGGTGAGTTGCCAACTCGTGAATAGTAGATAACATATAAAGGTAATCGCGAGTATGCACGTGCTGCGATACTCTAACCTATGCCAACAGATAACATCTATATGATGAACTGAATGCTCACATCAGGCAATAAGTGCAATCTAAAAGTCTCTCCATATGATGTGCAAGATATGCAATAATCATGTCTGATATGGAATCTAACAACCCTATATAACATGAGCAGGGTATGCGATAATCATGTATAGCATGTGTACTATATCAGGTACAATAGGTACAGGATGAGATGTCAATACTAAATGCTGAGCATAGGAATAAATAGTGCCTACACGGAATATCAACGTGGAAAAATGAACAGTGTCCATCAATAAACCCAAATCCCAATAAAACTCAGGCGCCGTCATCCACGTCGGCCTTCAAATCCTGTGAATCTCATACAATCGTGAGTACCCAACATCGGCACCCAAATCTCATAAAATCAGCCGTGTCCAGCATCGACACGCAAATCTTCCAGTATGGGGCGTCCGTCCGTCGGATCTGCCCACGGGCTCCGTCTGCGGAATCGGCCCTTGGCCCCCGGCAGTACGCGTCGTCCCGTATCCATCTATCGACTCTGGTCGGTATCCTCCGGATAATCACCAGGTCTAACCAATCACCGGTAGGTAGTAGTCCCTCCGCCGGGCTCACTGTCTAACAATACGAGTCTTCTCGCCCCGGGGTACCATACCGGGTCCACCATGTACCCGCAATCAGTGCCTACCTCTCCTCGAATCGGGTATACTCACACAAGCTCTCTGGAACCGAGAAAACTTATGGTAGACGCACTAAAATATCATCTCAAGGGAAACCGGGTTTTTAAACAGTGCGTATTTTCTTAAATTAGTACTCCGGTTCCCAAATCCAGAAATCACATAATCAAATACAATGCGTAATCCATGCAACATGTCGTATGACGCTAAGAGTAAAAGAAAGGGAAAACCGCTCTTTTGAAAGATCTAGTTTTGAAAATATCGCCTGCGGTCCCTTAGTTTTAAATTAAGTCTATATCATCCATGTATGTAGCATATGAATATGTGTATCGGTATGGATTTGTGCATGGATAAGTATGCAAAGTGAATATAGAAATGTACATGTGCACTATTGTAGACATATGATGCATATGTGCCCAAGTAGGGATATATCAATGAAGGTACTCACGAAAGTGCGTATACAGTGTGCATGGTATGAATGTCCATATGATAGTATGCGGCAATCATGACAATGTCAATAAAGCAGAATCAAATATGCGGTTTATAGCAATCCTATAATGTGAGTGTCATGGAAACCACTAACGGTGTGAGTGTAGCATATAAATCGTGCTCGTGCAACTTGGACCGTTAGTGACAGTGCAGTGTTCTATACTATCAGTATATCTATATATATAAGGAGGTATGCTACTCTAGTATG
Source organism: Agapanthus africanus (assembly GCA_030015575.1). Classification (NCBI taxonomy): domain Eukaryota; kingdom Viridiplantae; phylum Streptophyta; class Magnoliopsida; order Asparagales; family Amaryllidaceae; genus Agapanthus; species Agapanthus africanus. The sequence continues at coordinate 385,360,791 of CM057349.1, read as the reverse complement.
TCTAATGAACACATAAAACTAACATCCTATCACGCCCTGACGCTTAACGCCATACGGAAGATTTCCCCGTAGATATTAAATCTACTCACTTGGTCGCGTGCTAAGTATAACCGACCACCTGCTTCCCTTTCCTGGCGGCGTCTGACGTACCCTCCTGCAAACCTGGAATTTACACAAGAATCCCAATATATCAAAATCTCGTAAAACGCAATATCGGAACGAAACGAGAAACTCGCGTCACGAATTAACGCGCGTGCGCGCGATATGCTGGAACGTGTGTGTGTGTCCAAAACTCAAACCGATACGCCGCGATACGCTGAATCACAGAATCCACTCGCGTATCACGCGTATCGCGCAAACTAAAAATACCAGAAAACGACATACTGCCCTAGATTTTACCCAGGTTAGAATATTACAAAACTATATATACCATGGACCAACAAAAAGTAGCAGACACCTGTACCAAAAACCCTAGCTCCTAACTCCCTGGTCTGGCCGCAATTTGCGGCCATAATGAATTTTTCGGCGGCCGAAGGTTGGAGTGGTGGGGTCGGGCTCTGGTGGTGGGGTCAGGGTGTCACCAGTAGGCTATGGTCAACTTAATTTCATTCTGAACTTACAGGGGTAATAGCAGATCTCAAAATGCTAAGTTTTGCTCAAAAACGTCAAGTTTTGTACAATTTGAAAACTGAGGGTATTTTAGTGTAATCTGGGGTTATCCTAGGTTAACTTGGTCTTAACAACACTTACTTAGGCTAGTCTACCCAACACCAACACCACTTAAACACAATTTCACACAAACCACCCAAACAATCACAAAAACGTATAATTATCGTTAATCGAAGCTATTTCTACACAACTAAGCAAACAGAGAAGGAGTTTAGAAGTTATACCCCACTAGGAACCTCACAAACAAGGAGAAGGAGAAGAAGAAGAGGGGATGGAGCTGCTGGGGTGCTGTTGTTGCTGCCTGGACTGTTGCTGCTGCTGTTAAAGGCTGAAGCTGTTGTTTCAGCTGATGCTGGTGCTTGCTACTTCTCTTGTTGTTGTTTTTGTGTTTGTTGCTGTTGTAGAGGGTGTGTTGTGTGGTGTTGCTGCTGCCGCAACTCCTGTTGTTGCTTGTGCAGCTGCTGGGTGTTGAAATGAGGTTAGGGGCTGTTTGTTAAGGGAGTGCTGCTGCTGATGCAGCTGATGCTGATGTTATTGTTTGCTGATGTGTTTGGGGCTGAGGTATAGCAGCAGCTACTGCTGTAGGGTTAAGTGAGAGGGTGAGTGAGTGAGTTTGAGTGTATGTGTGAGTGAGAGATGTGAGGGATGTGAGTGAGAGGGAGAGTGTGGAGGCTATGAAAAAGTTTTGAAGTGAAATGGGTGTGACCCTTCCTTAAGCCACCATTCTCTCTCTCTATCAAAGGCTAACATGACACCCATCATGCCCTCTTTCTCCTCAACCCAAGTCAACCAAAAGAAAATTTTAATCCCTTTTTATTTTTTTTAGAAAACTAAATTCTTAATTTAAATTAATTAGCTTAACAAAAAGGGGTTAGACCACCATGGTTGCCTAAAATGGTTTAACCCAAATTTTAACCCTAAGTTACATGCACGTGTTTGTGGAAGCTTAGGAAAATTCTAGAAAAATGTTTATTAATTTTGATAAAATATTTGAAAGTCAATTTGGTAAACTTTTATTGAAAATTTCACTTATTAAAATATAATTAGTTACTAATATATTCCTAGTTGTTACAGTTTAACACTACTTTTAGCCAAATTGGCTAATTTTCCAAAGGCAAAAGTCCCTCCTCCAAATGAATCTCAAAATTGAGGAAATCAAAGACAAAATGTTGTCAGAGCTCCCAAACCTCTGTTTAGCACTGCTGAATGATGAGGGGCTAAACCCGGACAAATGTCTAATGGCCCAAAGGGCCAATATTTCAAACATAATTGGACTTAGCCCAAACTGGCCATAAGTCCTCAAATCATCTTGAACTGAGCACATCTGCTCTTTCAACCAACTCATTGGTTCAAGGGTATATTTCTGAACTCCTCTGATATTTTTCGTTGTAATCCTTCAACGTCTTCAGAGAGGTGACGTGTCCCGACAACCACACATTAATACGGACTGTGGGGTCCTTAAACTCATGGACTAATGCGTCCTTAAACTAACATTTGTCCCTAAAACGGGAGTGATGGACCACCATGTCCCTAAACTGGCAATGGACCACCATGTCCCTAAACTGGAACAATGGAGCCCAAACGCTCTTTTGTCGGATCTAAACGATCCCGTTAAGTTGATCTTAGTCTCAAACTGGACTAACGTATCCTTAACAAACGTTTAAGTTGATCTTAGCCTCAAATACGGCTAACGTATCCATAAACCCTCAAACAGACTTTAGTCCCAAATTGGACTACAGGTCTCCCAACCAACTTTGATCCAAGGGTACATCTCCGAACTCCTCTGACACCTGTCGTTGTAATCCTTCAACGACGTCAGAGAGGTGACGGGTCCCGACGGCCATACATTAAATGGACCACCATGTCCCTAAACTGGCAATAGACCACTACGTCCCTAAACTAGAACAATAGAGCCACCAAATGCTCTTTTGTCGGATCTAAACGATCCAGTTAAGTTGATCTTAGTCTCAAATTGGACTAACGTATCCTTGACGAACGTTTGAGTTGATCTTAGCCTCAAATATGGCTAAAGTATACTCAAACCAAAACCCCAAACCCAAATTTAAGAAAATACGGATTTGGACTAATCCACGTCCTACGGGCGACGACATAAATTAGTCTCCGTATACAATCCACGGGCAACCACAAACAAAACAAACACCCACAACACGAAGTGAAATTCTGGAGAAGGAGAAAGTTGTTACCGCGAAGCGGTAGCGTAATTAACTGCAGGGGCTTGCGCCTGCAGGGAAGAGCGTCCCCACAATAAAAACCCCCTCAAGCGAGGGGGAATCTGACGAAGTCTGCTACATCGGCCCATCCGTCAAAACCTTCGATACACGGTGCCATAAATCAACTTGGCATCTTCGGAGAGGTGGATGAATAAAACCAAATAGCATCTGCCCCGAATCTCAGGCAAGACGTCCATGTCTTGGCCGCCATTCGGAGGGGAACATTGTGTAGAAGGGATGATGTTGTACTCGTGTAACCAAGGCCGACCTAGTAAAGAGTTGTAGAATATCTTGGCGTTGATGACATGGAATTTAATATCCGTGACAAGTAGCCCGAATCGTAATGTCAATATCACAGACCCGAGAGTCCGCGATGACTGGGAGTCGAAACCGGAGATGGTAATCTTATCACGAGCAAGATGCTGGACGTTCATGCAAATTTCCTTCAACACTCGCACGTTGAGGAGATTGACGGAAGATCCATTGTCGACCAGGATTTTGCCTATTTTTATATCGTGGCAGTATCCCGAGACATAGAAGGGACGGTTGTGCTCGCACGTCCCAAGGAGGAGGTCTTCGTCGCCGAAGGTGATATCGGCTGTATGTACTTCCTCCAGCTCGTCCTTCATCTTTTCTTCGGCGAGAAAAGCTTGGAATTGCTCTGGTTCTTGCAGTGCCTTGATCAGTGAATCTCTCGCTTCTTTGGATAGTAAAAGGGCGTCGAGAATGCTGAGCTGGGAGGGTAACTTACTCAAGTGTGCCAGAACGTTGTAGTCCACTTTACTCTTCTTTGGCGGGTCCTTGGCGGTCAGCTCTTTCATGACTTGGTCATCCAAGGCGATATCCTCAGAGACCTTTTCTTTTCCCTTATCTTTTCTACTCGTGGGTCCGAGATTTTTTTTGGAAGCGTCCAATTGCGCAACTGAATGTTTTCATAGGCCTTCGGTTCTTCCTCTTTCCCCAAGGTGGGTTCTTTAAAGAGAGGGCCAAGAGCCATTTCTTCGTCAGAGCCGCTTCCGAAAGTGAGAATTTGCGATCCCCCGGTGTTGACCATGCGACAATCACTGGTATTTCTTTTATGTTCCTCGGTCACACTTCTTTGCTCCCGACGAGCTTTGCATTTCATCCGCTTAAAATGTTGCCGGTGAGCAACGTACCCTTGCCACCATCTTTTAAAAGTGTCGCATTGCTCGGTGGGGTGCGAAATCTTTCGATGATATGAGCAGTAGCTAGGATGCATCTCTGCTTCACCGGGAGTGTTTCCTTCGGAGAGTGGTAGCTTCATTCCCATTGATATGGCTTTAGCAAACCTTTTCCTCATCTTGAACTTGTTTTTATCCATGACGGATGTTCCTTGATTCGGCGGGAGTGTCTCGACTCTTTCATCTAGTCGCCGGCGTTTGGCTCTTTCAAATATGGACGTCTCGCGCTCCCGATCAGCTTTACTTTTCAAAAGAGCCGTGTTCAGGAATGCATCAATTATTTCATCTGACAGCTCTAGGAGTTCCGGCTTAGGATTTGCCCCCAGCTTCTCAGTGCAAGGAGTTTCTTCATCGTCTATCGACGAGTGAGAGATCACATGACAACTTGCCACGTACTCCTCAGATCCATCCGACGAGTCTTCTCCATCATCTTCATCCTCAAGGACGTGGCTGAGGAACTCTTGGAGCGTGATAGGAGTCCGCGCCTTCTGATTATACTCCTCCAGCGCGCCGATCAGTTTCTGCAGGTCCGTGCGCTTGTCACCAGGCTTCATAGGTTTTTTGGATCTCTTCTTCTTCTTCTTTGAAGATTTTGACGGCTGAGCGTGAGTGCTTTGGCCATCACCGCCAATCTTTGGAGCTGGGCGTGACTTCAGCATCCCTTCGATGATCTGGGGTTCTAGCGGGTTCTTCCACCTAATCGCCGGGCATGTTTGAAGATCATTCAGCATCCTTTTGGTTTTGGCTGAAAGCACGACCTCCCATAGAGCTTCTTCAACAACAGAACACGTTGCCCCCGGTGTGTCTGTCTTCTTAGGAGTGTGCGGTTGTGGTGGGTTTACTTTCCACTTCTCAGACAGCGCAAACTTGCCTTGTAGGTACTGATCTTCGATCTATCCCTTAAAGACGGAGCAATCCTCGATCGGATGGCTTACCGTTTGGTGGTAAGGGCAATAATTGGGATGATTCACATCGCTGGGTTGCGGTGGTCGCCTTGGATTTGGCAAGTTGATAAGCCTGTTGTGCATAGCTAGCTTGAATAGCCTCTTCGTTTTGTCCCGTGGGAATGAGTAAGGACGCTTCGTTTTCTCATTGTAATAGCGTTGTCTCTCCTCCAGTTGATCCGATAGCTTTGGGGCACTGGGCTGCTGTTGGGTGTTTGCAACGAAGGTCGCCTTCCCTTTACCCATGTTGTTCCGCGGTTCCGGCTTCGGGGGAGACGGTCTATGACCCATTTGATCCATCTGGGCTAGCTTATCAATTAAAGCCTGGAACGTGGTCGGTTTGAAGAACATCATGAACTGTGAAATAGTTGCATGAGGGTCTAGGGTATCCACGAACATGCCCACTGCTGGTGCTTCCTCGATGCGCTGTTCGAACTTCGACCACAGGTTCCGCCATCGGATTGCATACTGAACCCAAGTTTCGCCCGGCTTCACCCTTGCATTAATCAACGCCGTTATTGGGGTGTGTTCGCTGGCGCTTGCGAATCGTTGGATGAACAGCAACTCCATTTCTGCGAAAGTTTTGACGGAGTCGTTTGGAAGCTCGGAGTACCACTCAAACGCCTTCTCCGATAAGCTGCCGACGAATTGACGAAGCAAGACTTATCATCGCTGCCAGTGTTGCCACAAAGAGCCCTGAGCCGGGCGACATGTTGATGGGGATTGCCTGTCCCCTTGTAGACATGGAATTTCGGGATCGTGTAGCCCGGCAGGTATTTTATCTGATCATACCAGCCCGGATATGGTCGCCCTGTTTTGACAACTTGGTCGGCTGCCTCATTTGCCGGTGAAATCTTATTTGCTGAGCAATATAGTCATCCAGGGCAGCTTTAGAGATTGTTTCCTCTTTGGCTGCTGAAAGAGCTGGAGGTGGATTCGACGTTTCTCCTCTGTCTTCTTCGAGGATAATCGGAGGATCTTCAGCTGGGGGATCCGGCTGGATCATTATGCCCACCATGTCTTGGAACAGAAGCGCCATCTGCTTTATATTTATCCTTGTCCTTATTTTCAAGCATTCTACGAAGGAATTCAACATCGGTCTCGTGTTCGCGACGTTGTTCTAATGACGCCTCCGGGCTTTCTTTTGGCCCGGTGAGTGCAGCCATCGCAGTTAGCATCTCTTGAAGCTTCTGCTGCTGCTGTTCCTGGGCTCTTGTGATGGATCGAGTGAGTGGTCGGTGGCCCGTAGAAGTGCGGCTATCCTCCTTCCCAGATGCCATGTAAACGGTATGGACCGTTATGCCCCCAGTCTTAGGGTGTTTGGGTTCAGTGCCTTTGACATTTGTCGCAGGCATGGGGATCTTCTCCGGCCTTCTTTCCTTATGAGCGGTCGAAGGTGAGGGGACCATCGCGGTGGGCACCCAGATAGCTTTTTGTGGCTCGGCATGATGGCTTTCTTCCTGTCGGACCTTCAGCTTCTTGTGCTGGCGGGAGAAATTTGGATCGATCACCGAGTCCCGGACCTGCCGCCAGACTTTGTAGACCTTGGAGGATGTTTACCCCAATCAGAGCAAAGCTCTGTTCAAATTCCAAGGCGAGAGATGAAGCAACGCTTCCGATTTCCCCCAATCAGAGCAAAGCTCTACTTTGAAAATTTAAATTTTAATAAATGAAGCAACGCTTCAGATCCTCTGCGCTGCGCGCAGGACGCCACGTGTCAAAATCAGGCACGCCAGCACAGAGAGCGCGGCGCCTGAAGCAACGCGCCCAATCATAGCAAGGCTCTATTTAAAACAAGAATTAAAGAAAGCAACGCTTCAGTTGCGCAAGCACTGCGCTGCGCGACACGTGTCAGCGCAGTGGCGCGAGCGCAGTTGCGCTGCGCTGTGCGCTGCGCGACACGTGTCAGCGCAGTTGCGCAAACGCAGTTGCGCTGCGCGACACGTGGCAGCGCAGTTGCGCTGCGCTCTGTGCTGCGTGACACGTGTCAAGCGCTGGAGCGTTTACGCCAAACAGAATTAAAATTCTAGTAAGATCCTTCTGTTCTTGTTAAAACAAGAAGATTGTCTTCTGTAAAACAGAAGCCCTTGGATTAAAGATCCAACGGTGGGGAAAATTCCCCAAATCACTCAGAGAGTGATCTCTTTAACAAACTTAACAAATTTATGGGCACTAAATAAAGACCCCTAGACCCCAATTCAAAAAAAGATCAAGATTGAGAACACCAAGAACTTCACAGAGAGAACTCTGAAGAATTTGGAGAAGAACTCAAGAGAACACAAAAAAAAAGGTAAAAACCTTTATTGAAGAAGAATTTCTTCTGAATAGATCATTGATCTAAGAACAAGATCATTGATCTTCAATAAAAACTAAATAATAACAGTGCCTTGCACTTTTTTATGAACCATTGGTTCTGGAATCTTAAAGATTCTTCTCTTGAATCCAAAAATGGATTAAGTCATGAAAACAGTGTCTTGCACTTGCAAATCTGCATTATTGCGCTCTTAGGTTGGCGCAAGCCACCAGAGAGCGCCACGTGTCAGCTCCAAGACCACTTGCGCTGTACGCTTTTAAAATAGAGCACTGCTCTTTAAAGTTGGTACAAATTACCAAAGCGCGCCATGTGTCAGCAGCGCAACAGCGTAGCGCACTGGCGCAGCGCACTGCGCTTGCATGACACGTGTCACCACCACAAGCGCTTGCGCTCAATAATTGGCACAAAGCGCCTGACAAGCCACTGTCAAGTAATTAATGCACTGCATTATTTACAGAAGGGCCAAGCCCAATTAAAAAGGCCTAACAGGCCTAATAAAATGCCATGCATTATTTTAAAAAAAAGTGGCAGAGCCCAAACAAAGGTCTGTCAGACCAAAACAGATGCTCTGCATCATTTATAAAGGGACAGAGCCCAAATCAAAAAGGCCTAGCAGGCCAGAATAAAATGCAGTGCATTATTAAAAAGGGACAAAGCCTTAGCACAGGCCTAATAGGCCAAAGATAAATAAAAACGTTTAACATTTCTCAACTGGACTTAGCCCAATCATGGCCGTAAGTCCTCAAATTAAATTGACTGAGCAAGATTGCTCTCTTAAATCAATTTACATCCGGTTCAAGAGTACATCTCCGAACTCCTCTGACACCTATCGTTGTAATCCTTCAACGACGTCAGAGAGGTGACGCGTCCCGACAACCACACATCAATACGGACTGCGGGGCCCCTAAACTCGTGGACCGAAACGTCCTTAAACTAATATTTGTACCTAGATGGGAATGTTGGACCAAAATGTCCGTAAACAAATGCTCGTCCCCAAATGGGAATGATGGACCACCATGTCTCTAAATTGGAAATCGACCGCAATGTCATTAAACTAAACAATAGAGCCAATTGCTCTCTTGTTAGATCTAGACGATCCCGTTAAGTTGATCTTAGTCTGGAAATTAGACTAACGTCCTTAACAAAAGTTTAAGTTGATCTTAGCCTCAATATGGCTAACGTATCCTTAAACTAAAACACCAAACCCAAATCTGAGTAAACACGGATTTGGACTAATCCACGTCCTACGGACGACGACATCACTTAGTCTCCGTATACAACCCACGGGCAACCACAAACAAAACAAACACACACGACACGAAGTGAAATTCTGGAGAAGGAGAAAGTGGTTACCGCGATGCGGTAGCGTAATTAACTGCATGGGCTTGCATCTGCAGGGAAGAGCGTCCCCATAATCAAAAACCCCTCTAGCGAGGGGGAATCTGACGAAGTCTGCTACATCGGCCGCATCCGTCTAAACCTCCAATACACGGTGCCATAAATCAACTTGGCATCTTCGGAGAGGTAGACGGATAAAACCAAATAGCATCTGCCCCGAATCTCAGGCAAGGCGTCTCTACATCGCGCTGCCATTCGGAGGGGAACAGATTCTGGCACGCCCGGTGGGACCTTTTCCTCTTTCCACTCCACACTTCGTGTGTCGTCTTCGCGAACGAATCACGGTTTGTTAATGGTTGCCTTTGGGTTGCAAGTTACTAAGATTTGGTCTTTTTCCTGGCGCAGAAATCAAGCATCAATGGCCTCCAATTGCTCGAACTGCTCGAAGTGCCAATGCAACCGACGCTCCACCTCACCTGGAGGTGTAGCATATGGGCCTCAAGCGGCCTCCGTCCTTACTATGCCTGTAGAGCAAGTGACTCAGGCCACCATCGGCCTGTTTTTCGGGACCATGATCCTTCCTGCAAGCTTCACCATGCCAGTACCCGTACCGGAAGCTTCAAAGAAGTCGGTCTTCGATCAACTTGCTACTCCCACGGCCCCTCTCAACGGGTCGTCCAACTCCTCGGTCTTCACCAGACTGAGCCTGAACTCCAAAGGGCCCGCCAAAAAGCCCATGATACCTAAGAAGGCCATCCTAAAGAAGATGACTGCTCCCGAAGTCGCCAAGGCGGCTTCTCCTGTCAAAGAGTCAGTCTTTTTAAGGCTGACTATTCCGGCTCCTGCCCCTGCTCGAGGATCTGTCTTTGACAGATTGAATATCGCTACTCAAAGGACAACATCAGTCTTTAAGAGGCTGACATCGGCAGCACCTCATTCAGACAGGGGGCAAGGAGAAGCTGTCTCTGTCGCCGAGCCAGCCCCAACGGCTCGTCATGCTCGACATCGCCACTGGCGCCGAGTGAGGAAGGCCGGGGGCAACTCCCCATCAGGGCTAACTCCACTTGCTCCAGTGGTGGAAGTTAATGTTTCTGTTCCAACTGGGAACAGCTTTGAACTACTAAGGAGGGTACGCAAGAACTCTCTGACTGCCACACTGAAAAGATCTCCTCCACCTGCGGAGAGAGTTACAGAAACTAAGCTGGAGCAGCCCCCTCAGCGACTATCCTCCAAAATTTATAAAGTCTGGCGGAGGGTTCAAGACTCCGTGATTGACCAAGATCACTCTCGCCGGCAGAAAAGGGCGAAAGTGCAAGAAGGAAAGAACCGTCCGAACAAACAGCAAATGACGACCACCACCAGGGTGCCTGCTGCAACGGCCCCCTCAACTTCAACGGCCCATAAGAGAAGGAGGCCGAAGAAAATTCCCATGCCCGCGGTAAATGCCAAGGACGGCGAGTCTAAACGCCCTAAGTCCGGAGGCATTGTAGTCCATACCGTCTACATGGCGTCTGGTAAAGAGGACAGCCGTGCATCTACAGGTCATCGACTGCTTACACGGTCAGTGACCAAAGCTCAGGAGCAACAACAGAAGCTCCAGGAAATGATGAACACGATGGCCGCACTCACTGGGCCAAAAGAAATCCCCGAAGCATCCTCGGATGAACGCCAGGAGCAAGAAACTGACGCTGAATTCCTTCGTCGAATATTGGAGAAGAAGGATAAAGAGGCTGCTGAACAAGCAACCAACATAAAGCGAATGGCCCTCTTGTTCCAGGACATAGTGGGAATGATGATCCAACAAGATCCTCCAGCTGAAGATCCCCCGATCGTCCTTGAAGACAATGGGGGAGAAACGTCAAATCCTCCACCGGCACCGGCTCTGTCAACAGCCAAGGAGGAGACAATCTCCAAAGCTGACTTGGACGAGTATATAGCCTAATATATACGGGTTCATCATGCGACTGAGGCAGCCGGTCAGGTCGTAAAACCAGGACGACCATACCTAAGCTGGTATGATCAAATCAAGTACCTGCCGGGCTATACAATACCGAAATTTCATGTCTACAAGGGGACGGGCAATCCCCACCAGCATGTTTCCCAGTTCAGGGCGCTTTGCGGCAACACCGGCGGTGATGATAAATTGTTGCTTCGCCAGTTCGTCGGCAGCTTGTCAGATACAGCGTTCGAGTGGTACTCTGAGCTCCCAAACGACTCAATCAAGACATTTGCGGAGATGGAACTGCTGTTTACTCAGCGTTTCGCAAGCGCCAGCGAACGCACCCCGATGACGGCATTGATTAATGCCAGAGTGAAGCCAGGCGAGACATGGGTCCAATATGCTATACGGTGGCGGAACTTATGGTCAAAATGCGAGCAACGCATTGAAGAGGCTCCTGCGGTAGGCATGTTTGTGGGAACCCTTGATCCGCAAGCAACCATCTCGCAATTTATGATGTTCTTCAAGCCGACTACCTTCCAGGCCTTGATCGATAAGCTAGCGTAAATGGATCAGATGGGCCATAGACCTCCCCTTCCAAAGCCGGACTCTCGAAATGAAAAGGGAAGGGAAAAGTGATCGTTGTCGCTAATGCTCAACAACAGCCGAGCAACTCGAAGCCGGTTGTCCGTCAAAATAATATGTGTCCGCACGTACCCCTTGAGGAGAGGCTAGGACGTCCTTACTCGTTTCCCCGAGATAAAACGAGAAGATTATTCGAGCTGGCGTTGCGCAACCGACTCATAAATTTGCCAGATCCAAAACGTCCGTCGCAGCCAAATGATGTCAATGAGCCCAACTACTGCCCCTATCACCGAGTACTGGGTCATCCGATCGAAGATTGCTACGTCTTCAAAAATTGGATTGAAGACCAGTACCAACAGGGCAAGTTCGCGTTGTCTGACAGATGGAAGGTGAATCCGCCGCAGCCTCACACCCCTAAAAGGATGAATACGCCGGGGGCAACGTGCTCTCTCGTTGAAGAAGCCCTATGAGAGGTTGTGCTATCAGCCAAGACAAAGAGGATGCTAAACGATCTTCAAACATGCCCAGCAATCAAGTGGAAGAACCCGTTGGAACCTCAGATCATTGAAGGGATGTTGAAGCCGCGTCCAACTCCAAAGACCGATGGTGGTGGCCCAAGCACTCACAACCAGCCGTCAAAATCTTCAAAGAAGAAGAAGAAGAAATCCAGGAAGCCCGTGAAGTCTGGAGACAAGCGCACGGACTTACAAAAACAAATTGACGTGCTGGAGGAATACAACCAGAAAGTACGGACTCCCGTTACACTCCAAGAGTTCCTCAACCACGTCTTTCAAGAAGAAGATGTGGGAGACAGTTCGTCGGATGAATATGAGGAATACGTGGAGAGCTGTCATATGATCTCCCATTCATTTACAGACGATGAGGAAACTCCTTGCACTGAAAAGCTGGGGGAAGATCCTGAACCGGAAACTCTGGGGCCATCGGATGAAATAATTGACGCATTCCTCAACGAAGCTCTGTTGAAAAGTAAAGCTGATCGGGAATGCGAGACGGCTATATTTGAAAGGGCCAAGCGCCAGCGACTTGACGAAAGAGCTGAGACACTCCCGCTGGAGCAAAATACATCCACTGCGGATAAAAGCAAATTCAAGACGAGGAAAAGGTTTGCTAAGGCCATATCAATGGGTATGAAGTTACCATCCTCTGAAGGAAGCATTACTGGTGAAGCGGAAATGCACCCCTCCTACTGCTTGTACCATCGGAAGATTTCGCACCCCACTGAAGAGTGCAAAGCTTTCAATAGATGGTGGCAGGGATATGTTGCTCACCGACAACATTTTAAGCGGGAAAAGTGCAAAACTCGTCGGGAGCAGAGCAGTACGACCGAGGGGCTTAACAGAACTACCGGCAATTATCGCATGGTTAACGCCGGGGGATCGCAAGTGCTCACATTCGGGAGCGATTCTAATGAGGAGCTGGCTCTTAGCCCCCTCTTTAAAGAGTCCACCTCAGGAAAAGGAGAAGAGAAGAAGGTCTGTGAAAATATCTAGCTGTGTAATCGGACGCTGCCCGAAAAGAATCTCGGACCCTCAAACAAAAAAGATAAAGGGAAAGAAAAGGTCTCTGAGGATATCGCCCTAGATGACCAAGTCATGGAAGAGCTAACTGCCAAGGACCCGCCGAAGAAAGATAAGGTGGATTACAACGTTCTAGCGCATCTGAGGAAGCTACCCTCGCAGCTCAGCATTCTTGACGCCCTTTTACTATCAAAAGAGGCGAGAGATTCGTTAATCAAGGCACTACAGGAGCCGGAACAATTCCAAGCTTTCCTGGCCGAATAGAAGATGAAGGATGAATTGGAAGAAGTGCACACGGCCGATGTCACTTTTGGCGATGAAGACCTTCTCCTTGGGACGTGCGAACACAATCGCCCCCTTTATGTCTCAGGATACTGCCACGATATAAAGATAGGCAAAATCCTGGTCGACAATGGATCCTCCGTTAATCTCCTCAATGTGCGGGTGTTAAAAGAAATCTGCATGAGCATCCAGCACCTTGCTCGGGACAAGATTACCATCTCCGGGTTCGACTCCCAATCATCAAAAACTCTTGGGTCTGTGATACTGACGCTACGCTTTGGGCTACTCGTCATGGACATTAAGTTCCACGTCATAGATGCCAAGACATGCTACAATGCTCTGCTCGGCCGACCATGGTTACACGAGTATAATATCATCCCGTTTACACAGTATCAGTGTATGAAATATTTTAAGGATGGTCTTGAGTATACCGTGACGGGAGAACTGAACCCGTTCTCCGTGAACGAAGTCCGCAAATATGAAGATGCCAAATACTTTTTACCGGATTTCGAAGACACAGAGAGGTGTCACAAGTCGGAGAACAAAGCTAATGCCACCATCCCTATCTTCGGCAGTGATACTGAGGAGGAAGAGGAGATGGTTTATTCGGGTCCGCCCCAATACAATAAGCCAGGACCATCCGCTCCTACGTTGATCTTTGGTAGTGACTCGAAAGACGAGGTCCATGCTATATTCTCTGCTCGGCCTTCAATACAAACATCCACTGACGAAGAGCAAAGTCTGCAAGTCGCCATGGTTCCATTTAAACATCATAAAGAACTGGATGCGCTCAATGCCTACTGTGTAGAGGAGTTGCGGACGTTCTATGTCCCTCCCAGGCGAAAATGCGAAAAGGCAATTCTATTCTACCACTTTGAGGAAACCAAAGTGGAGAAAGTAATCTGGCACGGCGCGGATCCTACGCTTGACAGGCTTCAGCCCATCCATCTCCTCAGATATTATACAGAAGGCTTGAAGAGGCTGCTAAAGAGCCAAGGGATATCCTTTAAACAGACCGCTCGAAAAGCCAAATTCTATGACTGGGTCTGGAACGTTCCCGGGACTCAGCACAAGTTGTCTACTGGAAACAATCGGGCTTGGATACATTCGGTCCAAGAAACGAGGGCTACTCCACGGTTGCTACGTCGTGCATGACTTCGATGAAGAAGCGGATGCTCAATGGGAAGATGCTAATCCTGAACCAGTAAAAGTTCCTGATGCAAAAGTGCCCAGTTCGTCGTTCGAAGAGCAAATGGACAAGCTTATAAGGGAAGCTGGTCAAAAAGTCCGAAACGATCATAAGCGCGAAATGGCCATCTACGAGAAAGCCAAAACGCAACGCCTCCTCCAACAGGCTGCGAAAGATAAAAATGCCGCTCCCTGTCAACCTGTTATAAAAAAGGCTCGACGCAGAGGCAGAAATAAGTCGAGAGGCGAAAAAGGCACTCAACAGCAACAAAGCGGGACTAAGAACCCACGCAAGCGGGAATCGAGCGGTTCCGATTTATCCCTCATAAGGAAAATGGGTCGAGCGTACTCTTTTCCTCGGGACAAGACAAAGAAAATACTCGACCTCGCTCTAAAACATCAGATGCTTACACTGCCGGAGTCTAAACACCCCGAACAAGCATGCGAAGTTTCTCACCCAAAGTATTGCTCTTATCACCGAGTAATAGGGCATCCTCTCGAAGACTGCTTCACTTTCAAGAATTGGGTCGAAGATCAGTATCAGCTTAGCAAGTTCGCTCTATCTAACAACTGGAGGATTACGCCGCCACAGAAGCACGAGCCCGAAGCCACGAGAGCAGAACCAGTTCCATATTGGGCTTGGAAGCGAATTCGTACTTGTCACATGATAACAATATCAAAAGAAGAGCCCAAGAACATGGATGACCTTCCCTGGTGCTTCGAAAACAGCAACGATGAGGTGATCTCAGAATTTCCGCCAGCACCGAAAGAGCTGGAGGATGGAATACATACCACTGCGGATAACCTCAAGAAAATTGAGTTGGGGACGGCGAATGACCCGCGACCGACGTTCATTAGTGAGCTGCTGTCTGAAGAGAGGGTGGCTTCATTAAAAGACCTGCTTATATAGCATAGAGATTGCTTCGCATGAAACTATTCCGAAATGCCGGGACTAGATCCAGAAATTGCTGTGCATAAATTAGCAATATCTCCGAACGTCAAGCCGGTCAAACAGGCGCCAAGAAAAATGCAGCTCGAGCTTGAGATGAGTATCAATGCTGAGGTCAAGAAGCTGATCGACTCTGGCTTCATCCAGGAGGTCCAGTATCCTGAGTGGATCGTCAACATCGTCCCCGTGATGAAGAAAAATGGGACAGTGCGCATATGCGTGGATTTCCGGGATCTCAATAAAGCTTGCCTGAAGGACGATTTCCCAGTGCCAGTCACCGAACTGATGATAGAAAATACGTCCACTCATGAGATTTTCTCCTTCATGGACGGCTCATCAGGGTATAATCAGGTAAAGATGCATCCCGAAGACCAGAAGCACACCGCCTTCAGGACTCCTTTAGGTATATTCTGCTACAAGGTGATGCCCTTCGGTCTAAACAACGCCGGTGCCACCTATCAGAGGGCCATGACGAAGATCTTCGATGACCTTATGCATGAAATTGTCGAATGTTATATCGACAACCTCGTGGTTAAAAGCAAATCATATGAGGAGCATTTAGAACATCTGAAGACCGTATTTCAATGCCTTCGACAATACAACTTGAAGATGAACCCTCTCAAGTGTGCATTCGGAGTTTCCTCTGGCAAATTCCTAGGATTCATCGTCCGACACCGAGGTATCGAAATAGATCCATCAAAGATCAAGGCGATCATGGAAATGCCTCCGCCAAGGACTCTCAAACAGCTGCGGTCTCTCAAAGGGAAGCTCGCGTATATACGGCGATTTATAGCCAACCTTTCAGGCAAGTACCTTCCTTACAGCCACCTGATGAAGAAAGGAACCCCGTTCATCTGGGACCAAAAATGCCAAAGCGCGCTAGACGAGATCAAGCAATACCTGCAGAACCCGCCAGTGTTGGCTGCTCTGGTCAAGGGAAAGCCCCTCATTCTTTATACAACCGCCCTTGAAGGTTCCTTATGCTCATTATGGGCGCAAGAGAACGATCAAGGGAAAGAAATAGCACTCTACTATTTGAGTCGAGTTCTACTGGGGGCAGAAAGCAACTATTCCTCCATTGAAAAACACTGCCTCGCGTTGATCTTCGCGATAACAAATCTCAGGCACTATGCGTTGGCGCATGAAGTCCGTCTCATATCGAAAGTGGACCCCCTTAAATATTTGATGTCGAAGGCCATATTGACGGGGCGACTCGCTAAATGGGCCCTACTCTTGATGGAGTTCTTGATAACCTATCAGCCTCTCAAGGTAGTGAAAGGCTAGGCCATTGCCGACTTCCTCGCTGAACATCCGATACCCGCCGATTCTCCTCTGAATTGCGATCTTCCAGACGAACATGCGTTGGATGCGATCGACGGTGGTGATACCCGATGGGAGCTTTATTTCGATGGAGCATCTTCCATGAAGAAGCGCAAACAAAGTACCCCTATAATCAAATCGGGGGTAGGACTCATCTTTGTAACTCCACAAGGAGGGGTAATGCGCTTTGGTTTCTCCCTAACAGAGCCGAGGACAAACAATGAAGCCGAATACGAAGCTTTGATAGGAAGCCTCGAGATCGCCATCGACATGGGAATTGAAAACCTCCTCATATATGGAGATTCCCAGCTGGTCGTTAGTCAAGTAAACGGCGACTACCAAACGTGCAAACCAGAATTGGTGAAGTACGGCGAAAAGGTGCAACAACTCTTGACCCAAATTCCTTCCTACACCTTGGAAAACATACTGCGCGCGGAAAACAGCAAAGCGGACGCGTTGGCCAAGCTCGCTAAAGAATTGGCTGACGAGAACCTCGATGACGTCAGAATTGTGGTACAAAGCCGTCGGGTGCTCGCCCCAGCGGAAATATCTCCGAAATCACCCGAAGAGAAGGGAGCGACTGAGCAAATGGCTATGCAAATAAAAGACCGGGAAAAGGCCGAGGATTGGAGGGAAGTCTTTATAGACTACTTCAAATACCGTCGAACGCCCGAAGATGCGTCCTCAAAACACCAGCTTATGAAACGAGCTCTGTCTTTCGCCTTCGTCAATGATACTCTGTACAAGAGGTCGTTTGATTCTCTGTGGTTGAGATGTCTGGGACCTGAAGAGGCAAAAAGAGTCGTTCAGGAAGTTCATGACGGACTCTGCGGTTCTCACCAAGCATGCCCAAAGATGAAGTTGAAGATCAAACGGATGGGCTACTACTGGCCCACGATGATTCAGGACTGCCTCGAGTATGCGAAGCAATGCCACTCATGCCAAATTCATGGGGACTTCATCCATCAACACCCAAATCCTCTACACTCAACAGTGGCTAGCTGGCCATTCGAAATGTGGGGGACTGACATAGTCGGCCCCATCGAACCAGCACCGTCCAGAGGACATCGTTTCATCCTGGCGACGACTGACTACTTCTCCAAATGGGCAGAAGCAGTGCCGTTGAGAGAAGTGAAGACGGAGAATATCCTCCATTTCTTCAAGACACACATCATATATCGGTTTGGAACTCCACGACGGATCATCTCCGATAACGGGCCAGCTTACAGAAGCCACGAGATCAGTCGCTTCGTGCAGAAGCATAATATAGACTGGAGATATTCCTCAGTTTATAATCCGCGAGCTAATGGTCTAGCCGAGGCCTTCAACAAGACCTTGACAAAGATCATGAAGAAGACGGTGTCCCGAAATAAGAAGGACTGTCATGAGAGACTGCAAGAACCTCTCTGGGCGTAGCGAATTACGTTCAAGACAGCCACGAACGCAACGCCATATGCGTTGGTATTCGGTACAAAAGCCGTACTCCCCCTCGAGATAGAGTTACCCTCTCTACGAGTGGCAGTCCACTACGAGCTGACGGACGAAGAAAATGCTCACCTTCGGCTTGAGGAACTTGATGCCCTTGATGAAATACGGCTCATAGCGCAACAAAATCTGGATGCCTATAAAGAAAAGATGACGCGCTCATATGAAAGATTGAACCAGCCGAGGACATTCCGCCAAGGCGAACTCGTGCTAGTGGTCAAAAGGCCTATGATCCCCAATCGTGCCAAGCGGGAAAAATTCGAGCCAAACTATGAAAGCCCGTACATCATAGACAAGGTCTACCAGGGTGGAGCCTATCTACTTATGGATATGCACGGTGAAAGGCCTTTCAGGCCAATAAATGGTCGCTTCCTAAAGAAATACTACGCTTAGCGAGTTACAGCCTAGGTCAATGATAGATGACGACGACCATGTCCGCTCTCTATCTTCCTAAGCCCAAACTCTATAAGTAGTAGCCGGCCTTCTTCAATGGCGGACCGAAACGTCCTGAAACTAACGAAGGACCGAAACGTCCTTAAACTACTACCGCAGCATCCTTAGGCTGACGAGATGAATAAATATATATATATATATATATATATATAATAAACGGTATGTCCATAAGCAAAATGGGCACGGATGAAAACCCGAAAGGGCTCCGTGAGTAAAACCAGCAGGGCTACCGGCGAGTCTTGTGAAAACCCGAAAGGGCCCAACCTCGTTAGAAAAAAGAATAAAAAGAATAAAAAAAATGGTATGTCCATAAGCAAAAAGGGCACGGATGAAAACCCGAAAGGGCTCCGTGAGTAAAAACAGCAGGGCTACCGGCGAGTCTTGTGAAAACCCGAAAGGGCCCAACCTCGTTAGAAAAAAGAATAAAAAGAATAAAAAAAATGGTATGTCCATAAGCAAAAAGGGCACGGATGAAAACCCGAAAGGGCTCCGTGAGTAAAAACAGCAGGGCTACCGGCGAGTCTTGTGAAAACCCGAAAGGGCACAACCTCGTTAAAAGCCACTTACAGGGTCCTCTCGACCTTGTAAGGAGAAACCACCTGTGTGAGATCCTTACGACTGACAAGGGAGCAACAGACTTAGGGATCCCCACGATTCCTAAAGAGAAAATACACTTGCGAGACCCTCACGACTCGTAAGGAGAACTCTCTTATGGGCCCCTCACGGCTCATAAGATTTGAAAGTCTTAAGTTACAGAGACCTAAACCTGTGCTTAAGCAACCTCCACAACCTTCGATTTTGCCCTACAAGTGGTCCAATACTGACCCTTGTATACAATCCACGGGCGCGAATAAACATTTCCCTAACTAAGTCCCATCCGTGACTGGGGATATGTTCGTATGATGAACAACCCTTATAAGTCCTCTCGACTTACAAGGAGAAAACCCTCTTGTAGGATCCTTACGACTTACAGAGGAACATACACTTAGGAATCCTCACGATTCCTAAGAAGAAAATACACCTACAAGATCCTCACGACTTGTAGGGAGAAATACCTTTGTGAGACCCTTACGGCTCATGAAGTTAAAAGCCTTAGTCGACAGGACCTTAACCCTGTTCGCTAAGCCACCTTTGTTCGACATCGACAGAGGCAAATGATGATTCGCTCCTGGCAATATCCCAGTTGTAGCGGTGCTGATGCCGAAATCGGTGTCTAATTTCAGGTTTACGACGAAAAGCCAGTAGGCCGCACATGCATACAAGATAGCCGAAATGATAGGGCAACTTGCAATAAAAAAGCAGCAAGTAAAAATGTATGCACACAAAATAGCCGAAATGATTGGGCAACTCGCAATAAAAAGCAGCGAGTAAAAATAAAATAAACAGCCAAAATGATTGGGCACCGCGAAAGATAGCCGAAATGATTGGGCAATCATGACCTTCGCGATATAAAAGCTGAAATGATAGAGCATCGCGGAAATACAACAATAAAAAAAATATATATGAAACCTTTTACCCTACAGTTGAGATCACATCGATCCCTGTATACAATCCAAGGGCACAAACAAAGACGGAACCATACCTTCCCAACGGGCTCCGCCAGAAAGCAAATCCAAATCTCGACGGTTCACCAACAGCCTAGACACAACTGCGACATTCGTCTTGATGCAACAGACGCAGTGCCAGTGAATGAAGCGAAGATCAAATTCCTAGCCTCACGATTTTGACGGTAACTCATATGGAACCTGAAAGACCACCAGAAATCAGTTCAATCCCCAGGGAAACCAGTGTCCGTGGCAAATACCTCAATTCAGGGAAACTAGCGTCCTTGAAGAGAGCCTCCTGATTCGCGTCGGCCCGCAGAGAAACCAGTGTCTCCGTAGGAATACTCCGATTCGTTTCAACCCCGAAGAAACCAGTGTCTTCGGCAAAATCCTTCGACTCAGGGAAACCAGCGTCCTTGACGAGAAAATCCTGATTCGGGTCGACCCGCAGAGAAACTAGCGTCTTTGCAGGAACACATCGATTCGTTTCAACCCCAGGTAAACCAGTGTCCCTGGCAAATACCTCAATTCAGAGAAACTAGCATCCTTGACGAGAGCCTCCTGATTCGCGTCGGCCCTCAGAGAAACCAGTGTCTCCGCAGGAATACTCCGATTCGTTTCAACCCCGAAGAAACCAGCGTCTTCGGTAAAATCCTTCGACTCAGGGAAACCAGCGTCCTTGACGAGAAAATCCTGATTCGCGTCGACCCGCAGAGAAACTAGCGTCTTTGCAGGAACACATCGATTCGTTTCAACCCCAGGGAAACCAGTGTCCCTGGAAAATACCTCAATTCAGGGAAACTAGCGTCCTTGATGAGAGCCTCCTGATTCGCGTCGGCCCTCAGAGAAACCGGTGTCTCCGCAGTAATACTCCGATTCGTTTCAAACCCGAAGAAACCAGTGTCTTCGGTAAAATCCTTCGACTCAGGAAACCAGTGTCCTTGACGAGAAAATCCTGATTCACGTCGACCCGCAGAGAAACTAGCGTCTTTGCAGGAACACATCGATTCGTTTCAACCCCAGGGAAACCAGTGTCCCTGGAAAATACCTCAATTCAGGGAAACTAGCGTCCTTGATGAGTGCCTCCTGATTCGCGTCGGCCCTCAGAGAAACCAGTGTCTCCGCAGTAATACTCCGATTCGTTTCAAACCCGAAGAAACCAGTGTCTTCGGTAAAATCCTTCAACTCAAGGAAACCAGCGTCCTTGACGAGAAAATCCTGATTCGCGTCGACCCGCAGAGAAACTAGCATCTTTGCAGGAATACATCGATTCGTTTCAACCCCAGGGAAACCAGTGTCCGTGGCAAATACCTCAATTCAGGGAAACTAGCGTCCTTGATGAGAGCATCCTGATTCGCGTCGACCCGCAGAGAAACTAGCGTCTTTGCAGGAATACATCGATTCGTTTCAACCCCAGGGAAACCATTGTCCCTGGCAAATACCTCAATTCAGGGAAACTAGCGTCCTTGATGAGAGCCTCCTGATTCGCGTCGGCCCGCAGAGAAACCAGTGTCTCCGCAGGAATACTCCGATTCATTTCAACCCCGAAGAAACCAGTGTCTTCGGCAAAATCCTTCGACTCAGGAAAACCAGCGTTCTTGACGAGAAAATCCTAGTTCGCGTCGACCCGCAGAGAAACTAGCGTCTTTGCAGGAACACATCGATTCGTTTCAACCCCAGGGAAACCAGTGTCCCTGGCAAATACCTCAATTCAGGGAAACTCGCGTCCTTGATGAAAGACTCCTGATTCGCGTCGGCCCGCAGAGAAACCAGTGTCTCCGCAGGAATACTCCGATTCGTTTCAACCCCGAAGAAACCAGTGTCTTCGGCAAAATCCTTCGACTCAGGGAAACCAGTGTCCTTGACGAGAAAATCCTGATTCGCGTCGACCCGCAGAGAAACTAGCGTCTTTGCAGGAACACATCGATTCGTTTCAACCCCAGGGAAACCAGTGTCCTTGGAAAACTCCTCAACTCAAAGAAACTAGCGTCCTTGATGAGAGCCTCCTGATTCGCGTCGGCCCGCAGAGAAACCAGTGTCTCCGCGAGAAATTCCCGATTCGTCTCAACTTGCAAGATAAAGCCTTAGGCAACAGGGATTAAAAAACTTGTTTCCTGAGCACTGGGACCCTGCAAGTCGGTCTAAAACGGTCTCTTGCATACTATTCATAGGTCTCACTCTCCAAAGTCGAATCTCGACAAGGAGGGAAACAACCGCTTACGGGTCCTCTCGACTCGTAAGAGGGAAAATTCTCTTATAGGATCCTTACGACTTATAAGAGAAAACGCAGATAGGAATCCTCACGATTCCTAAGGAGAAAATACACCTACGAGATCCTCTCGATCCGTAGGGAGAAAAGTCTCTATGAGACCCTCACGGCTCATAGAGTTGAAAAGTCTTAGGCGGCAGATCTGAACCTGCGGCCTAAGCCATCGCTATTTCTTGGAAAAACTAAGATGCTTACTCTATTATCTGTCAACCATGTTTTTTAAGACAGCATGCACACAATAAAAGGGAGAAGAAAGTAACAGGAAGAACATCCAGTTTACATTTGATTAAGCGTTCGAGACACACTCATTCATGCATAGGCAAAAAAGACACAGAACGAGAAATAAGACAGGCTAGGATAAAAATTTTCCATTTATATTGCTAAAAACTCTTACAATCATAAAAGCAATAAACGATAAACATTATTACAATGGAATAACCTCAGATCCAGGGCACGGATTGAGGAATTCAAAAGTAAGGCTATCCAGAGTTCTTCTGGCCTTTCTGATTATTCTCGTGCGCAGCCTCTCACGCTCCTGTGTGTCAAGATTTTCGGCGAGGCCCCCCAGCCTTCGATAAGCAGCAATTATCGTCGTCTGCTGGAAAATTTGATGCAGGATGTCAATGAGGCTATCCCGCCGTTTCTTCGAGATCAGCCCCGACAGGTACACTGAATGCACCTTGTCTTCGGCATCATCCAGCGCATTGAGCGGTAGGGCCTCGTGAAATCCCGGGAGTGCTCTCCAAATTGCTCCCAGCACGACTTTCAAGAGAGCAGAACGGCGAGGGAGCAGCCAACCAACGCGTGCGTTCAGACGACCCATGACCTCCGCACATTGGGCGTCTGTAAACTCTTGGTTTTGTTGACGGCCCTGTGCACGGATATCCCCGTAGGTAATGAATTCGTGCAGACTGTATAGACGCACCGCCATAATACCTGAAGGAAACATCATTGGAAGATTAGCAATGAGGAAAAAGCATAGGGAGTTAAAACTCTTCGAGAGCAATGCTCTGCAGACAGGAGTGACACCTGTCAAAATCAGTTATAAGGAGAATTCAAGGAAAATCCCCTAAGAACATGGAGAGCTTTGCTCTGAAAAGATGATATAATAATAATAATAGTACCAAATGCCATCTTTAACTTCCAAGATCCATGAAGAACTCTTAAGAATTCTTCTATATGATTTGGAAGGAGCAAATCTCCATTAATGAATTAAGAAAATCCAAGGAAAATCTTTTAGAGAGCAGAGCTCTATTAATAGAACCTTAATAGGGTTCTCCTTAGACCTCTTTAGACCCTTTTAGAGCAAAGCTCTGCTAAGTGAAACTCTAAATGGGTCTTCTTTAGATCAGGGATCTATTGATAGCAAGGCTCTTAAAATTGATTTAATTTAATCCAAATTAATTTTTTACCTAAAATTCTCTAAATTTTGAACTTTTAAAAGTGTTTAAACAAAAGAGCAGGGCTCTGAGATTCTGAAAGTAAAATTTTTGGAGATGATGATCATCTGTGGAGGACCAAAGGTCCTATTTATAGGCATCAAATGCCCTTTCAACTTCCAAAAGTTGCCGCAACGATTGGAATTCTATCACCGTTGCGCTCACGTTTGGGGCCACATAAGCGCAACGGTGGGGGGGGCATTTGTTTACCCTAATCAGAGCAAAGCTCTGTTCAAATTCCAAGGCGGGAGATGAAGCAACGCTTCCGATTTCCCCTAATCAGAGCAAAGCTCTACTTTGAAAATTTAAATTTTAATAAATGAAGCAATGCTTTAGATCCTCTGCGCTGCGCGCAGGACGCCACGTGTCAAAATCAGGCACGCCAGCACAGAGAGCGCGGCGCCCGAAGCAGTGCGCCCAATCAGAGCAAAGCTCTATTTAAAATAAGAATTAAAGGAAGCAACGCTTCAGTTGCGCAAGCACTGTGCTGCGCGACACGTGTCAGCGCAGTTGCGCAAACGCAGTTGCTCAAACACAGTTGCGCTGCGCTGTGCGCTGCGCGACACGTGGTAGCGCAGGTGCGCTGCGCTCTGCGCTGCGTGACACGTGTCAAGCGCTGGGGCGTTTGCGCCAAACAGAATTAAAATTCTAGTAAGATCCTTCTGTTCTTGTTAAAACAAGAAAATTGTCTTCTGTAAAACAGAAGCTCTTGGATCAAAGATCCAACGGTGGGGAAAATTCCCCAAATCACTCAGAGAGTGATTTCTTTAACAAACTTAACAAATTTATGGGCACTACATAAAGACCCCTAGACCCCAATTCAAAAAGAGATCAAGATTGAGAACACCAAGAACTTCACAGAGAGAAATCTGAAGAATTTGGAGAAGAACTCAAGAGAACAAAAAAAAAGGTAAAAACCTTTATTGAAGAAGAACTTCTTCTGAATAGATCATTGATCTAAGAACAAGATCAATGATCTTCAATAAAAAATAAATAATAACAGTGCCTTGCACTTTTTTATGAACCATTGGTTCTGGAATCTTAAAGATTCTTCTCTTGAATCCAAAACTGGATTAAGTCATGAAAACAGTGCCTTGCACTTGCAAATCTGCACTATTGCGCTCTTAGGTTGGCGCAAGCCACCAGAGAGCCACGTGTCAGCTCTAAGACCACTTGCGCTGTGCGCTTTTAAAATAGAGCATTGCTCTTTAAAGTTTGTACAAATTACCAAAGCGCGCCACATGTCAGCAGCGCAACAGCGTAACGCACTGGCGCAGCGCACTGCTTTTGCGTGACACGTGTCACCACCACAAGCGCTTGCGCTCAATAATTGGCGCAAAGCGCCTGACAAGCCACCGTCAAGTAATTCATGCACTGCATTATTTACAGAAGGGCCAAGCCCAATTAAAAAGGCCTAGCAGGCCTAATAAAATGCCATGCATTATTTTAAAAAAAAGTGGCAGAGCCCAAACAAAGGTCTGTCAGACCAAAACAGATGCTCTGCATCATTTATAAAGGGACAGAGCCCAAATCAAAAAGGCCTAGCAGGCCAGAATAAAATGCAGTGCATTATTAAAAAGGGGCAAAGCCCTAGCACAGGCCTAATAGGCCAAAGATAAATAAAAACGTTTAACATTTCTCAACTGGACTTAGCCCAATCATGGCCGTAAGTCCTCAAATTAAATTGACTGAGCAAGATTGCTCTCTTAAATCAATTTACATCCGGTTCAAGGGTACATCTCCGAACTCCTCTGACACCTATCGTTGTAATTCTTCAACGACGTCAGAGAGGTGACGGGTCCCGATAACCACACATCGATACGGACTGCGGGGTCCCTAAACTCATGGACCGAAACGTCCTTAAACTAGTATTCGTCCCTAGATGGGAATGTTGGACCGAAACGTCCCTAAACTAATATTCGTCCCAAAATGGGAATGTTGGACCGAAATGTCCTTAAACTAATGCTCGTCCCCAAATGGGAATGATGGACCACCATGTCTCTAAACTGGAAATCGACCGCAATGTCATTAAACAAAACAATAGAGCCAATTGCTCTCTTGTTGGATTTAGATGATCCCGTTAAGGTTATCTTAGTCTGGAAATTAGACTAACATATCCTTAAACAAAGTTTAAGTTGATCTTAGCCTCAGTATGGCTAACGTATCCTTAAACTAAAACACCAAACCCAAATCTAAGTAAACACGGATTTGGACTAATCCACGTCCTACGGACGACGGCATCACTTAGTCTCCGTATACAACCCACGGGTAACCACAAACAAAACAAACACACACGACACGAAGTGAAATTCTGGAGAAGGAGAAAGTGGTTACCGCGATGCGGTAGCGTAATTAACTGCAGGGGCTTGCGCCTGCAGGGAAGAGCGTCCCCACAATCAAAAACCCCTCTGGCGAGGGGGAATCTGACGAAGTCTGCTACATCGGCCGCATTCGTCTAAACCTCCGATATCCGGTGCCATAAATCAACTTGGCATCTTCGGAGAGGTAGACGGATAAAACTAAATAGCATCTGTCCCGAATCTCAGGCAAGGCGTCTCTACGTCGCACCGCCATTCGGAGGGGAACAGAGGACAGCCGCTGCGGGGACTGTTCTGGCTCTGCTTCCGCAACATTCTCCACCGGAGGAGGGGATCTTTTCAGTACGGCGGTAGGAGAATTCCTACGCACCTTATTCAGCAGCTCAAAGCTATTCCCAGTTGGAACAACGGCATTAATTTCCGCTGTCGGGGCTGGTGGAGTTAGCCCAGAAGGGGAGTTGCCCCCGGGCTTCCTTACTCGGCGCCAGTGGCGACGTTGAGCGTGTCGAGCTGATGGAGTTGGCTCGGTGACGGGGATGGCCTTGTCTTGCCCCCTATTCAGGAGAGGGGTCGTTGCTGGCGTCAGCCTGTTAAAGACTGATGTCCTTTGAGTAGCAGGAGCGGGAGTGGGAGTTGGGACGGTCAGTCTTATAAAGACCAACCCCTTAGCAGGAGAAGCCGCCTTGACGACTTCAGGAGCAGGGTTGGTTACTCTCTTCGGAATAACCTTCTCTGGGATTGCAGGCTTCATTGTGGGCCTACAGGAATTTGGGCCCAATCTGAAGAAGACCGAGGCACTGGTGCTAGATGACCCGTTGAGAGGGGCCGCATTAGCTGTAAGTCGATCGAAGACCGACTTCTTGGGAGTTTCTGGTACGAGCACGGGAGCAGTGAAGCTTGTTGGCGGAAGCATGGTCCTGAAAAATAGTCCAGTAGTAGCCTGGGTGACCTGTTCTACCGGCATCATGAACAGGGACACCGCTTGAGGTCCATAAGCTACACCTCCAGGTGAGGCAGAGCGTAGGTTGCAGTTGCAGTTGGAACATCTTGCACAAGTGGACGCCATTGATTCTTTGCTTTCTGCAGCAAGCAAAACGCCAAATCTTAAACTCAAGGGCAACCATTAGCAAACCGCGATTGGTTCGCGAACACGACACACGAAGTGTGGAGTGGAAAGAGGAAAAGGTCCCACCGGGCGTGCCAGAATCTGTTCCCCTCCGAAAGACGCGCAAGACAGACGTCTTGCCTGAAATTCGGGGTAGATGCTAATTGGTGCTATCCGTCCACCTCTCCGAAGATGCCAAGTTGATTTATGGCACCATGTATCGAAGGTTTAAACGGATGCGGCCGATGTAGCAGACTTCGTCAGATTCCCTCTCGTTTGAGGGGTTTTTGATTGTGGGGACGCTCTTCCTTGCAGGCGCAAGCCCCTGCAGTTAATTACGCTACCACATCGCGGTAACAACTTTCTCCTTCTCCATATGGTCACTTCGTGTCGTGGGTGTTTGTTTTGTGTTCGGTTGCCCGTGGATTGTATACGGAGACTAAGTTATGTTGTCGCTCGTAGGACGTGGATTAGTCCAAATCTGTATCTTTCTTAGATTTGGGTTTGGGGGGTTTGGGTTTAAGGATACGTTAGCGTCATTTGAGACTAAGATTAGCTTAAACGTTTGTTAAGGATACGTTAGCCTCTTTTTAGACTAAGATCAACTTAACGGGATCGTTTAGATCCAACAAGAGAGCAATTGGGCTCTATTGTTTAGTTTAGTGATATTGCGGTCGATAGTTAGTTTAAGGACATTAGGTCCAATGTTAGTTTTAAGACATTGCAGTCAAGGTTAAGGACATCATAGTCCATGAGTTTAAGGACCTCACAGTCCGGTATTAGTTTTAAGACATCACGGTCGAGGTTAAGGACATCATAGTCCATGAGCTTAAAGACCTCACAGTCCGATATTAGTTTTAAGACATCACGGTCAAGGTTAAGGACATCATAGTCCATGAGCTTAAGGACCTCACAGTCCGATGTTAGTTTTAAGACATCACGGTCAAGGTTAAGGACATCATAGTCCATGAGTTTAAGGACCCCACAGTCCATAGCAGTGTGTGATTGTTGGGACCTGTTACCTCTCTGACGACGTTGAGGAATTACAACGATAGATATCAGAGGAGTAAAGAGATGTACCCTTGAACCGGATGTAAATTGATTGGAAGAGCAGTTGTGCTCAGTTCAATTTAAATTGAGGACTTTTGGCCAGAATTGGGCTAAGCCCAGTTAAAAAAAATGTTTAACATTTTTATGTTCTGCCTATTAGGCCTTTGCTTGGGCTCTACCCTTTTAATAATGCACAGCATTGGGCTCTATAATTAAATGCATAGCATTTATCAGGGGCAAAATAGTGGTCTGATAGTGCGCCATGTGACTTGTCAGGCGCTTTGCGCCAATCAAAGAGCGCAATGAGCTAGCACATGTGAAGGTGACACGTGTCACGCTCTGCGCTAAGAGCAAGTCTATTAGCGCACTGCGCTTTCTGAGTGCGCTGCGCCAGTGAATGACACGTGGCGCGTTCTGGTGCAGTGCGCCAGTCCAAGAGCGCAGTGTGCTATTTTTAGAAACGCAAAGCGCAAACCGTTCTGTGGTTGACACGTCGCGCGTTCTGGCGCAGTGCGCCAGTCCAACAAGCACAAAGGCACATTTCAATAGTGCAAGGCACTGTCCAATAGCGCATAGCGCATTTTGATCAAATTCAGATCAAAGAACAAGTTTTTTGTTCTTTAAGGGAGGCATTGCCTTAAGATCCAAGAACTGAGTTTCTTGTTCTCGTCAAAAGGCTGTGCTTTTATAGATCAAAAGATCTATGAATGAAGTAAATTACTTCTTTAAATCTTTTATGATTAGATCTTTCTTTGATCTTTTTTCTTTTTTATTGAAGATCTTGATCTTGTACTTAGATTTTTGATCTTTTTAGAAGATGATTCTTCTTTTTTAATGAGATGATTTCATCTCTGTTCTTCAAGAATATGATTCTTTACCTTTAAAGATGAAGAAGATGATCTTCTTTCTTCAAAGTCTTGCCTTTCTTTCTCTTTGAGTTTTTTCTCAAAGTTTGCAAAGGGTTCTCTCTATATGAGACTTGAAGTCTTGGGGCCTTTATATAGGGCTAATTGGTTTGTTAAGTTTGTTGAAAAGATCTTTCTCTGATTGATTTAGGAATATTTCCCACCGTTGGATCTTTGATCCTAAGGCTTCCGTTTTACAGAAGATAATCTTCTTATTTTAATAAGATTGGAAAGATCTTTCTAGAACAGAATTTTAATTCTGATTAATTAATAATTTATTATTATTACTTAGATCTTTTGATCCAACGGTGGGGAATTATTTAAATTCCAGTGCTGGCGAAATTGGCGCTAGCGCACCTGTGTTTGACACGTGGCGCGCAGCACAGAGCGCAACGCAAGTGCGCTAGCGCGCCAATGTTTGCCACGTGCAGCGCAACGCAACTGTGCTAGCGCGCCAGTGTTTGCCACGTGCAGCGCAACGCAACTGCGCTGCGTTTGACACGTGGCGTGTAGCGCAGAGCGCAGCGCAACTGCGCTAGCGGGCCTGTGTTTGACACGTGGCGCGCAGCGCAGAGCGCAAGTGATCTGAAGCGTTGCTTCAATTTTTAAAATTTGAATTTTGAAACAGAGATTTGCTCTGATTGGGGGTGCGCTGCCTAGGGCGCAGCGCTTCTGGCGCTGGCGTGTCTGCTTTTGACACGTGGTGCTCAGCGCGCAGCTCAAGGGATCTGAAGCGTTGCTTCAATTTTTGAATTTTGAAATTCAAACAGAGCTTTGCTCTGATTGGGGAAACAAGCACCATTCTGAAAATTTTAGCCAAAACTCTCTAAAAAGTTCCTAGTGCAAGTGAAGTAAAGTGGAGTTAGCGAGCAAGCAACTTCCGGCGAAGATTGAAGAAAATTCCAGAGTTCTGGCGACACTTATTCAGTCGAAAATATTGCATTCTGTAACATAACAATTTCCTCATTATTCTAATCATCTAAGGATGTTTATTGTAAATATAACACGCATTACAAATTCATCTGCAAAATACCAAATACCACATGTTATAGTTATAATCAACATTCTGGAGGGAAATTGTGTGTTTATTACTTCACACATGATATTGTATATCTTAACACTTTTCATCAAGATTTTATTCAGAAAATTATTCAGGTCAAAGAACTGGAATCGCAAAAATTGCCGATAAAATGCAGCAAATTAAAGAAATAAAATCTGGCAGAGATTCAGAAAGGATATTAAGATTCCAGACATCAGAAGACAACCCTAAAGCCAAAACCAAACAGCCCCAGAAAAATGATGCAGCAAACTCATCAAACGGCCGCGGAACCACAGTCGATCCAGCCCGATCTGCCGCGGATCCGCGGCCGAGTTGGCTCATCGGCGAACGTAACTTTTTCCAGAGGCTTCCTTGTAACCTCCTAGCTTCTTCAAGACGCTTCGAACTCCCTCGCTTTCTCCAGAAGCTTCCCTACAACAGCCAAGCTTCTCATGCAAGCTTCATAACAACTTAGCTTCTAATGGAAGATAAATCTAGCTTCTAGTGAAAGATTGGGAGAAATATAAAAGGAGACCTAGGGTTACATTTCAAAGGTTGTTCAATAATTTCACATTTTTACACACAAGTTGAGTGACACAACTTGTGATCCAAATCCAAATCCAATCAAAATCGAGATCCATTGAGAGCAAAATCAAGCGACAATCGAAGAGCCTTCATCGCAACGCCGATCGTCATCAAGAGCAAGATATCCGCATCGGATCCACGACTCACGGACTTCGAGCCACGCAAATATCGACGATAAATTCCCTTTCAAAGGAGCGATCGAGAGCTAGTCTTGTAAACTCGAATTGAGAGGTGTAATTTGAACGAGATTTAATAAAGGTGATAATTGTAATTCTCGCTTTCTTTACATTCTTGCATTATGAAATTTCTAGTTCTTGATTCTTTTATTTTCATGATGCGTGAGTGAAATCTCCGCTTGTAAAGGAATGGAGAGAATCGGTAGATCTAATGATGATGAAATCCTAAACTAATCTTAAGGCTTATGAGGATTGTGAACTTTAGGAAAAAGAATCATCGATGACCTAATTTGGAGCGATATCACGTTCTTGATTATTTCGTTGCAAATTAGGAATCAAATGATTGATGATTTTCTTTGCTAGAGGCTAGAATTGAATGATGATCAATGAAAAGACAAGGGATAGTGAAGGAGAAACCCTAGTTTCTTCTATAGATTCCTAATCTTCATTCATCGTCATCGATCTAGCTACAATTCATCAATAGATAAGATTCGTAATTATTAGTATTCATCATTGATACTAATTCGATCGATTACTACAAGCTATTCTACATATTCTTGATAACTCAAATTGATATTGGATACTTTCTTGACTTCTTGATTCTTGATATTTTTCTTGATGTTTCTTGAAATTAAATCTCATAAATCTTGAATCATCTTCTTGAATTTTCTTTTATATTTCATTTCGACTCAACTAAAGCATGAACGAATAAGTACTCGCATCTCAGTGGACGATCCGTTCTCATTAACGAAACTACTTCGACACCGTTATTGATTGCGTTATAAATTCATTGATTGTGATAAACTTTTCATTCCATACAACTTCACAATTTAAACGGACCAATCAAATGGCGCCGTTGCCGGGGATGCGTGCGTAATTTGTTCGTTTTTGCAATTTGAGTTGAAAAAATTTATTTTTCCATCACAATTTTTAAATCAAAATCGCATCAAGCGCTTAACGATTAGTTGTGAATTTTGCAAGGGAATCTAGAATCATTAGAGCAAGGGGAAAAATATTCAGATCATCTCAGGAAGTCCAGTGAAGCAATAGGAGCATCTGTACCAAATTTCGTTCAGAGATATTGTAATCTGACCGCGGATCCGCGGCCATTGCCTTGAAATTGCGGCGGAACCGCGGCGAGATAGTCGATTCAGAGCTCCAGTTTTCTCAGGTATACTTCTTACTTTCTTATCTCCTCTCTGCTCTTGTCCAATAACCATTTTCTACAGGATTCTTTGCAAAAATTCGCAGCGCCGCTAAAAGAAATTTGTTGCGTATTTTGATATTGGTTGTTTTGCATATTTTAATACAGAAATTAAGAGGCAAAGACCAAATTCAGATTAGGTAGCGATTTCATTACCCTTCCTAAGCCCCAAAAATCACAAAACTAGCATCCGCATCACCATCATTAACTAAAAAATATCTAGACAAGACTCTAAGGACTATCACGCTCAATTAGGACAGAAGAAGGTCGTGGGTAATCTATTGCTTATCCGCATTTCTTTTGTGGTGTCTAAGGCAAGTGTGTCTAAGGCAAGTGGTTACTTAATTAGGCCCGCTACTTACATAGCGGAGAACCTCCCACTTACCTGGCACTTACCTGGTCACAGAAGGGATAAAGAGGCAGTAGAGGATTTATCCTGCGATTTGTCTTTTGGAAGTCTAGGAGCGGTCTTGTGACTTGACCTAGGTGACCATTAGATTTAGGGTTGCTTGTGCATTTTTTGTGTGATTTTTCAAATTCCGTCTTTTTTCAAAACAAACCAAAAACAAATCATTTTCTCTAATTAATTAACGCTGCCACTTGTGCTAAACTATTTAGTGCATGCTCGGCTGGATACGGGATTCTAGTGCCTGTCTTGTCTGCGTTCTTCCTATCGACTCCGAAGTCGATAATTCTACATCTTCTTTTTCCTCACCACAGACCACATCCACCACGATGGACGGTTCTCCATCTCATTATAACACCACTTTGCCACCATCCGCAGGTGTGCAGAACCCACCTCACATCTCTCTCCAGGAGAGATGCTACCCTATTCGAGGTCCTCTTCCTACCTGTCTTTCCATTCCACTAGCCAACGGTGATAACTTTGAAATCAAACCACAATACATCAATCTTTTACCTAAATTTCACGGGCTCGAGTATGAAGACGCATACGTTTTTATTACCAAATTTGAAAACGTATGTGCTATGATGGGTACTTCATAGCTTTCTGTGTATGCTATGAGATTGCGTCTTCTCCTGTTCACTTTGTGCGATTTAGCCGAGAAGTGGCTTTATAATACAGCCGCACATTCTATTTCAAACTGGGATGAATTCGTCATAGCTTTCCTTAAGAAATTCTATCCCAATCATAAGACCGCCCATGTCCGTAGTGAAATCAATCAATTTACCCAGCTTCCCAATGAA
Organism: Agapanthus africanus; assembly: GCA_030015575.1. NCBI lineage: Eukaryota > Viridiplantae > Streptophyta > Magnoliopsida > Asparagales > Amaryllidaceae > Agapanthus > Agapanthus africanus. The sequence goes on along the minus strand of CM057349.1, from coordinate 385,327,514 downwards.
CAATTTTGGAAATGTTTTGAACGATTCAAGGATCTGTTAGTCCAATGTCCTCATCACGGAATCCATAGATGGGATCTCTGTCGAATCATATATGAGGGCATTAATCCAGCAACGAAGCAGTTGCTTGAATCCATGTGTCAAGGCAATTTCATGTCTAAAGATGATGGTGAAGCCTGGAAATTTTTAAAAGATTTCGCAGAAAAAACCTTACAATGAGAGAGTGTAAGTCAACCATCGTCTAGGGGTGGTATTCATCAACTTGATGTTTACATAGCAGTCAAAGCTGAAATTGCAGTAATGCAAAAGAAAGTTGATGCTATGGAACACAAATTTTTGTTAGCCTCCCTAAACCAGATGACATTCCCTAAAACTGCTTATGGATGTTGTTTCGATCCATCACATTTGACGGAAGAATGTCCACTGAATTCTCCGTTTCAAGGTCAAGAGCACACTAATGCTTCTTTCCAGCAAAGACCTAGAAACGATCCTTATTCTTCCACTTATAATCAGGGTTGGAGGAATCACCCTAATTTTGCTCGGAACCGACACCAAACTCAAAACACGGTTCCAAACCAAAATAATTTCCAAAGGGTCCCTCCACAACAACAACAACCACTACAACTGAGTCAGCACCCCTTTCAACCATAAAATTTTCAAAATCCGGTCAACACTTCTGCACCATATAATAATTCGTTGCAATTGACCGGTACCAATAACTCCTCTTCACTCGAACAAACCATGAATTTGCTTTTAAACAATTTCATGCAAGTTTCGGATGATATAAAGTCTTCTGTAGATAATATAAATAAGGACTCTGCTTACCACGGTGAGAGTATTAAATCGATAGAAGCACAAATTGCACGATTAAATGCCGAAATGAGTGCTAGAGAGAAAGGGAAACTTCCATCTCAACCCCTACCAAATCCTGGGCATTCACAACACTACAATGTGAATGCCATTACAACGTTGAGATCCGGAAGAGTGCTGAATAATCAAGTCGGTGAACAGATTGATGATCATAATGAAATAATCAATGACACCCCGGCTTCCACTTCCACTTCCACATCCACTTCCACTTTTGACCCTAGACTACCTTCTTGCGAGCCTATCCTCCGTTTTCCTCAAGGCTCAAACCCTCAGCCTTCTTCTTCTAGTCCACCTCATTCGATCCCCACCTCAATTCTGGGATCTGTTCCACCCACACGACCTTCTCCAGTGTCGGACCCAGCTTTTATTGCTAAAGCTCCATATCCGAATAGGTTAAGGGGAAACAAAATAAGTCCACAAATGGAGAAGATTATGGAACTGTTTAAATAGGTTAACATCAACATCCCTTTCCTAGATTCTATACAACAAGTTCCGTCTTATGCGAAAATTCTTAAGGACTTTTGCATTAGGAAGAGAAAGACTCAGGTGCCCAAAAAGGTATTCATAACAAATAATGTTAGCACTGCTTTTACCCCACAATTACCAAAGAAACGTAAGGATCCTGGCTGTCCAACAATCTCGATTTCTATTGGAGGTAAAAACATTAACCGTGCTTTACTTGACCTTGGCGCCAGTGTTAACCTGCTTCCATACTCTGTCTACGAGCAGTTAGGGATTGGAGGTTGAAACCAGCTCATTGTAATCTCCAAATGGCAGACCGATCAATCACCAAACCTAAGGGTGAACTTGAGGATGTGTTGATTAAAGTCGGGGAATTTATATTCCCTGTGGACTTCATTGTTCTTGATACACAACCTGTAGCGAACACACGGAACCAAATTCCGGTGATTCTTGGTCGACCCTTCTTAGCCACTTCCAATGCTGTCATTAATTGTCGAAACGGGTCCATGACCCTATCCTTTGGAAAAATGACAATTGAGCTTAACATTTACAAGATTGGAAGTCAGCCGTCTGAACCCTCTGCTCATATTCTTGATGTCTGTTCTGTCCACGAGATAGCTCCCGAAAGCTGCAAGGTTGATGAACTTTGCTTTGATAATCTTGATGACATTAGCATATCATTGCTTGATCTTGCACAGTATAGTGAGGACACTTTTGACGAGTCCACTCCTGAGTCTGAACCTTTTGACTCATCACTTTTCGAGTCTGTATCCTTTGCAGGCTATGAGCTTCTTCGAGAATTTGATTGTCATTCACTTACCCCACCTTCTATTGTCTCTCCGCCAACATTAGATCTCAAATTACTACCTTCTCATCTTAAATATGCATATTTAGGTGAGAATGAGTCTTTACCTGTGATCATATCCACTTCTCTAGCCTCAGAGCAAGAGAACGCCCTTTTGATGATCTTGAGATCTAATAGGAAAGAATTTGGTTGGACGATAGCTGACATCAAAGGGATTAGTCCCTTGATTGTGGAACATCATATACATTTGATAAATGAAGCCAAGCCAACCCGAGAACCACAAAGAAGGTTAAATCCCGTCATGAAGGAGGCGGTAAAGAAAGAAATCGTCAAATGCCTTGACGGTGGTATCATTTATCCAATCTCTGGTAGCCAATGGGTAAGTCCTATTCATGTAGTCCTTAAGAAATCTGGCATCACGGTAGTAACCAATGAGGCTAATGAGTTGATCCAGACACACACTCAAACTGGATGGCGTGTATGTATTGATTACAGAAAACTCAATGCCGCAACAAGGAAAGACCACTTCCCTCTACCTTTTATTGACCAGATGTTGGAACGCTTAGCTGGACATGAATATTATTGTTTCATGGATGGATACTCCGGCTATAACCAGGTCCCTATTGCCGAAAATGATCAAGATAAAACCACATTTATTTGTCCTTTCGGTACTTTTGCTTATAGATGCATGCCCTTTGGGTTATGCAATACTCCCGCTACATTTCAGCGGTGTATGATGGGGATATTCTCGGACATGGTCGAAAATTTTCTAGAGATTTTCATGGACGATTTCTCGATATTCGGAGATTCTTTTGATGATTGCCTATCTCATCTTGACGCAGTTCTCACTCGTTGCAAAGATAAGAACTTAACCTTGAATTGGGAAAAATGTCATTTTATGGTCCAAGAGGGAATTGTGCTTGGGCAAGTCATTTCACGGAAAGGCATTGAGGTTGACATAGCTAAAATAGATGTCATTCATAACCTTCCTCATCCCAAATGCGTCAAAGATATACGATCTTTTCTTGGCCATGCAGGCTTTTACAGGAGATTCATTAAGAATTTTAGCAAAATTGCTAGAACCTTAACTCTTCTCTTGGCCAAGGACACGACCTTTCACTTTGACTCGGATTGTGAGGCTGCATTTGACTCACTTAAGAATTCCCTCACTACAGCTCCCGTTCTATCATCTCCTGATTGGAACCACCCGTTGGAGCTTATGTGTGATGCATCAAATTTTGCTGTTGGTGCAGTCTTAGAACAATACATTGATAAGATACCACACGTGATTTATTATGTAAGTAAGACCCTGAATGATGCTCAAATTAATTACACAACTACCGAGAAAGAACTCTTGGCAGTTGTATTTGCATTAGAAAAATTCAGGCCTTACTTGATTGGCTCACCAATTGTTTTGTACACTGACCACTCTGCCTTAAAACATCTTTTATCGAAGAAAGATGCTAAAGGTAGGTTAATACGTTGGATCCTTCTATTACAAGAATTTGATCTCGTCGTTCGAGATAAGAAAGGATGTGAAAACGTAGTAGCCGACCATCTTTCAGGCATCTCTTCTTTACCTGTGATCCTGCCAATTAATGACTCTTTTCCGGACGAACAACTCTTGAATGTATCCACCGAACCTTGGTTCGGGGATATTGTGAATTATCTTGTAATAGGAATTATTCCCCGTGAATGGTCGAAACAGGACAAACATCGATTTCTATCCCAAGTAAAACACTTTTACTGGGATGAACCCTATTTTTTTAAGTATTGTCCTGACCAGATCATTCACAGATGTGTCCCCAATGATGAATTCAAGAGCGTTCTATCTTTCTGTCATGATCAGGCATGTGGAGGTCACTTTGGTCCTCGAAAGATGGCCGAGAAGGTTTTGCAATGCGGTTTTTACTGGCCGACATTATTCAAAGATGCATTTGATCATTGCAAAATCTGTCCATAGTGTCAACACACGGGTAGGATTTCTCGGAAAAATAAGATGCCACTTCAACCGATCTTGGTGGTTAAAATTTTCGACGTTTGGGGTATTGATTTCATGGGTCCTTTTCCCAACTCTTTTGGGAATTTGTACATCTTGTTAGCGGTTGATTACATCTCGAAATCGGTTGAAGCTATTCCATGTCTCACTAATGACAAAAAGGTTGTCATTAAGTTCTTAAAAGAAAATATCTTTTCGCGATTTGGACACCCACGCGCTATCATTAGAGATAACGGGACTCATTTCTGTAATCGGTCTTTTGAGACTTTGATGCGGAAATATGCAATCAACCACAAACTTTCTACACCCTATCATCCCCAAACGAGCGGGCAAGATGAGATTTCCAATAGGCAGATCAAACTAATTTTGGAGAAAACTGTTCCTAAAAACTGGAAAGATTGGTCAACCAAATCGACAGATGCTCTATGGGCATTCCGTACTGCTTATAAAACTGATCTCGGTATGTCTCCGTATCGTCTAGTGTTTGGTAAGGCTTGCCACCTTCCAGTCGAGATTGAGCATAAAGCAATGTGGGCCATTAAAGAACTGAACTTTGACTTAAATCAAGCCTGCAACTTTCGGAAACTGCAATTAACGAGCTAAGCGAACTCCGCGATGAAGCTTACGATAATGCTGTGATAGTAAAGAATCAGACTAAGGTATTTCACGATAAAAACATTTTGAGAAAAACTTTTACAACAGGCTAACAAGTCCTTCTTTACGATTCACGTCTCCATCTTCATGCGGGTAAGCTACGATCTCGTTGGAAAGGACCATTTGTTGTGCGGTATGTGTACCCGCACGGGGCAGTTGGGGTTGAAAATGTTTAAAATGGTACAATTTTCAAAGTGAATGGCATAGAGTAAAACCGTATTTTTCCACTGACCCCACGGAGGAGCTCCTGTTTTTACAGGAGCCGCTTTATCTTGACTAAAAATCCTCCGTCTCACCTCCATGTCTTGAAAAATATTGTATCACTTATAGAATGGAGGTGAGTGAAAAGAATAAGTTTGGGGGAGATTTTCACGATCATAATTTCATATCCCCGTTAATAACTTTTCTTCCCAAGTTTCCAGGTTTCTGAGATTTAACAGATGGCAACAGTGAGGACACTGTTGTAAACAAGTTTGGGGGAGGTTTGTACTTATTTACGCATCACTTTGCATCATACTTTGCATAAGCACAAAACATATATAATAAAAAAAATTTATATTTAAAAATTTATAATAAAAGATTAGAAAGTGAAAAATTACATTTAAAAGATTGGAAAAATTTAAGAAAACCAAGAAAGAAAGATGTTTTCTTAGACGATACTAGTAATAAGTAGTTATGAGCCGTTGTCCCAAGGGTTAGTAAGATTAAGGAAGTCACTAATCTGAGGATAAAAATAAGTCTAAAAAAATAGTTTCTATTCTGGAAGCCAAACACTTGAATGTTGATACCCTACTGTACGCACTTACACACGTCTTGAAACTCGGGATAGTAGAGGATACCTTGAAATGCTCTTGTCTAAAAGCCAAAGTATGAAGAAAATAATAAATGAAGCATAAAATGGTGAAGAAAAAATGAACACTGGTTTTATCATCACCAAGGCAGCATAAAAAAATATAGCGAGGGCGCTTCATCACCTAGTGCCTTAGACCAACTAGTTTGGGAGTCACTGCTAAGCCTTAGGTGTTGCAAGACGAGGAAATTGCTAATCACGCCTAATCTGTGAGCACATGCAGTAATCGGTCGGTTAGTACCTCAAGAAGTATAAACGGTCACATGAAAAATGTGTGAGCAATTCCATCTAAATATTCACCGACTAAAAAAGTACTGAGGTAGACGGACAAGAGTATGATAGCTTGAATTGAATTCTCCGAGTGTAGGGATGTCCTTTACACACACGTAGAGGTATATGATCGGTGTTTGGAAGAAAATTAGGGATGAAGAATAAAGACGATGTTTTATTTTGGGATGATGTGATTTCTAATATCTTTTCATGACTATTAAGATAGGGCTCATGACAACCGAAAAGCTAGTATAGTTGGAAACTCTAATTTTCAAAGTCTTTCTTTTATAATTCTTATCTTTTATATGTAACTTTCACAGTCTTCCTTTTATTATAGGATTTTGTGGGTGCAATCCGCTAAAAACCCTCAGGAGACAACACTCCTCCTACAAGGGACACCTAGAGGTTTAAAGGCTTGTTGCACGTGCTTAGTGCAATCGTGTTGCCTATGAAAGTGTGCTAGTTAGTTTTTCTTTTTCTTTATATTTTCTCCTTCTCTTAAATAAAAGAAGTTTGCTCGAGACGATCAAAATTAAGTTTGGGGGAATTTGTTCAGTCGAAAATATTGCATTCAGTAACATATCAATTTTCTCATTATTCTAATCATCTAAGAATGTTTATTGTAAATATAACACGGATTACAAATCCATCTGCAAAATACCAAATACCATATGTTATAGTTATAATCAACATTCTGGAGGGAAATTGTGTGTTTATTACTTCACGCATGATATTCTATATCTCAACACTTTTCATCAAGATTTTGTGCAGAAAATTATTCAGGTTAAAGAATTGGAATCGCAAAAATTGCCGAAAAAATGCAGCAAGTTAAAGAAATAAAATATGGCAGAGATTCAGAAAGGATATTGAGATTCTAGACATCAGAAGAAGACCCTTAAACCAAAACCAAACAGCCCCAGAAAAATGATGCAGCAAACTCATCAAACGGTCGTGGAACCGCGGCCGATCCAGCCCGATCCGCCGCGGATCCGCGGCCGAGTTGGCTCATCGGCGAACGTAACTTTTTCCAGAGGCACCCTTGTAACCTCCTAGCTTCTTCAAGACGCTTCGAACTCCCTAGCTTTCTCCAGAAGATTCCCTACAACAGCCAAGCTTCTCATGCAAGCTTCATAATAACCTAGCTTCTAGCGGAAAATAAACCTAGTTTCTAGTGGAAGATTGGGAGAACTATAAAAGGAGACCTAGAGTTACATTTCAAGGGTTGTTCAATAATTTCATATTTTTACACACAAGTTGAGTGACACAACTTGTGATCCAAATCCAAATCCAATCAAAATCAAGATCCATTGAGAGCAAAATCAAGGGACAATCGAAGAGCCTTTATCGCAACGCCGATAGTCATCAAGAGAAAGAGATCCGCATCCGATCCACGACTCACGGCGATCGAGCCACGCAATGATCGACGACAAATTCCCTTTCAAAGGAGCGATCGAGAGCTAGTCTTGTAAACTCGAATTGAGAGGTGTAATTTGAACGAGATTTAATAAAGGTGATAATTGTAATTCTCGCTTTCTTTACATTCTTGCATTATGAAATTTCTAGTTCTTGATTCTTTTATTTTCATGATGCGTGAGTGAAATCACCGCTTGTAAAGGAATCGAGAAATCGGTAGATCTAATGATGATGAAATCCTAAATTAATCTTAAGTCTTATAAGGATTGTGAACTTTAGGAAAAAGAATCATCGATGACCTAATTTGGAGCGATATCACGTTCTTGATTATTCCGTTGCAAATTAGGAATCAAATGATTGATGATTTTCTTTGCTAGAGGCTCAAATTGAATGATGATCAATGAAAAGACAAGGGATAGTGAAGGAGAAACCCTAGTTTCTTCAATAGATCCCTAATCTTCATTCATCGTCATCGATCTAGCTACAATTCATCAATAGATAAGATTCGTAATTATTAGTATTCATCATTGCTACTAATTCGATTGATTCCTACAAGCTATTTTACATATTCTTGATAACTCAAATTGATATTGGATACTTTCTCGACTTCTTGATTCTTGATATTTTTCTTGATATTTCTTGAAATTAAATCTCATAAATCTTGAATCATCTTCTTGAATTTTCTTTATATTTCATTTCGACTCAACTAAAGCATGAATGAATAAGTACTCGCATCTCAATGGACGATCCATTCTCATTAACGAAACTACTTCGACACCGTTATTGATTGCGGTATAAATTCTTTGATTGTGATAAACTTTTCATTCCATACAACTTCACAATTTAAACGGATCAATCAACGCACTAAGGCCTCCCTCCTCTTCCTTAACCCCTTCTTAATGTATTCAAATGGTAAGTCCCTTCCAATCTCTATTTCTCTTCATTGAAATTCTATTTCAAAACTTATATCGGTAAGTGGAATTAATACCGATATCATTGCTCTAAACCCTAGAAACTTTTCTCCTTTATTCTTTTATCAACCAGGTTTTTACATAATACTTGTAACCTTAAACCCTAATATTTAGAATCAAATTTCATCAAAATTCTAATGTGAAACAACAATAGTAGCATTTTTTTATTAAAATACCTTGAACTTTATAAACACCTCTTTTAGTAATTGCTTAACAATACCTTAGGAAAACTTCACGGGATAATGACGTACCCCACACGCACACTTAGTTTCATAGCACTATACTCATTGTATGTATTTTCGTTTCGAGGAATAATCTTACAATAAAATATCACGTAATTCTAAAACCGGATTTCTTTTAAAGCGGTATTTCATTTTCTTTGCAATTATGCATCTACAACCCTCTTCAGAGGACCCGCTAACGGATGGTGCAGATTATCGCATATCCTTGGGCTAGTAGAGTGAGATGCAGACCTCCTCACGGAGCATTCAATCTCGAAAGAATTTAAATACATTTTTAAGAAATAAGAATTTTCTAAATAATATAAAAATTATTTTTAAAATTAAAATTATATAAAATTATAAATCCATATTTTCAAAATATAATAAACCTATGTTTTTCAAAAATGAAAGTTTAACAAATGCCAATAAAATACCATCAAGATACCAAAAAGGATAAGTTTTTCAATAAAATACCATGAACTTTCAAATGCTAAGTATTCATCATTAAAATACCCAATACTTAAAATCCATGCTTATGACAACCCTAAATAATACTAATCACTCTCGAGGTTTATTTTTATCTATATAAATATTTTTTTTTTCATAAAACCCCCTCGAGTGATATAAAAACAATATTTAAAGACTTTAGTGAATATAGGTTTAAACAGGATCAATTCTCTTGAGCCCCAGGGAGCCGGAGAAAGTGAGTGCTTGCCTATTTAAGGTAGACAACTTAACGGATTTATCAATAGTAATTGTCTTGGAAAAAGACACAAATCTTGTCGTCCATGTGCAGCAGTTACCGATCATTCCCGAATCTAAGATTTCCAGAGTTAAATCAGTACAAGTGTCTGACTTAGTCTGAGTTTAATTCAAACCTGAATCTAAAAATCAAACATGAATACTTGAACATAAACATGAACACTCGAATGCAAACCATCAATATCAAACATGTATACTTGACTTAACCAAACCCTGGTTATAATTGGACATGAATTTAATATGAATATCAGAACACAATGGTTGATATTGAAACTGACTTGACTCGAACCATGAATACAACTCGACATGAATACAGGAATACTTGACATGAATACTTGATATTGACATGAACTCAATCTTGTCATTTGATTTATTCATGGATTTGAGCACGTCTGATAATTTTAACTGTAACTTAGCATGCACGAGGTGTTGGGGTAGTTCATGTGTGAATCCAACGAAATCTCAAGAGTCTCCCTAGATCATGAATCCATGTCTATTAATACAAGCAAGCTATCAAGAAGGCCCGTGTTTCCTTACTCCTGGATTACAGCCTGTTGAGTTTGGAATATTTTAACACTATGTTGAAGTCCCGTTACTAACACTTGATTCGGGCCCGTGGTTCCTTACCCATGGATTACAGCCTGTTAGGTTCGAGAACACTCTTGAGATTGGTTGACATCCACTCCTGAACTTACGTTACATTAGTTGACCCATGTAAAGACCTTTTAGCACTTACTTTCACTTCATGTTCACTATACCTACACCACACGACCATGCTATACTATACTCATATTATTTTGCCATGATATATATATAGAATTACATGTTAAATAGAATTGCCATGCTTACAATAAATGATATGTTTAAATAACATATCCCTAGTCCATTACTTCATGATATAAATTTTCTTTATCATTATACTTTTATACTTCACACCCATTTCTTGGGGACTTACCGAGCGAAAGTTCACTGACGGGCATTCCAAGCACCTTTGTTTCTTGGAATGTTCGTCAGATACTGTGGAGAATGAGAAGATGGACACCACCGAGAAGGAGCACGATCAGATCACGATTCAGGACTAGACTAGCTTTCTTTTTCAGTTTATGTATGCCACCTGTTTAGGTATTTCTCTTCATGTATTGTATTTCCTTTCAGTTGAACTCATATATTGTAAATACTTCAAGTTGAATGTAAATAAAGTTTTTGAAGTTTAAATCTCATGTCTATTTCTTTTCATTTTATATTTCTTATTTTACGCTTAGCGTATTTATTCCGGAAAATGATATTCTCGAAATAAATACGTCGTGAGCCTCGTCACGTACCTGTTTCCTTCTGTTGGGAAGCAGGGCATAACACCGCATCCTAGAACCTTAATTGAGCCATCAAAACTTTGTGTTGATTTATATAGCGTCGTGTTTCTTCCGTTCATCGCGTTTATTTCGATGTAAGTTTACAACTTGCTACATGCTATGCTTTACGCAATTTACGTATATGTTGTCTTACTGTTATTAATATTATTATCATACAATTATATCTATATAATTTATATACCGTAGTTATTTAACGTTATTCAGTTTTATAATATACAATATATGCAAGTTTACAACTTGTGACATAGTATAATTATATTTATAAATATATATATATCGTCGTAATATTTCTTATTATTATCATTATACCGTTTATATCTATATAATCTGTATATCATTAATTAGTTTATAATCTGCATTTTATAAAGTTATGCAAAATATAGTTTGAAAATATTATAGTTTATATATGAAATGTCATTGCCAAGCGGATACGATAAATCTGAAATTTATTGTACGCCTTACCTTATAAAATTCATTATAAATCATAGAAAAATTATTAGCATATGTTCTTTTATTCGTTATGAAGCTAACTCAGAATAATATAACCCTGTGAAATATTCACTTGCAAAATAAATTGTTTATATAACGTAAACTGTAAATAAAAGTACCTCTGAACTGCTGTCCAGGGAAATTCCAGCAGCAAACTTTTAATTTAAAATGTTCATAACATTTTTTAGAAACAATCTGAGATATTTATTAAATTATATTATATTTGTTTTAGTATATGACACGTCCCTTCTGGAAGATGTTTACTATTTTTAAGCTATTTTACAAATCAGAGTGACGCTGAATTTCTGAACGGAACTTTCTTGTGCATGGTTAATCAATACCACTTTTATAGGTATTAATCAGATTGAATATGTTATCCCTGTTAATGGTATTATCTTGGTCTTATACATGATATGATTATGTTATCCTTAATATATTTGCAACCGGCTAAATTGTACTATTTTTGTTATCATGTTAATACCTGTTTTCCGTAATACTTACCGATGCCAACAATCTTGACTTATTATCCTGATTGACCTGATTTATTGTCTTGCTAGACAAGACCAGTACACGATTATTTCTGTGTTGGCATTCGGTAGACATTCTGTTAATACCTGCCTTGAACACAAAACCTGAGGAAAAGGGGAAATCAAGAATGTAACCGAAACGTAACGCAAGAGCATATTATTATTGTTTGTCGTGATTTCGGGCGTGAACGGAATAACCATTATTTATTGTGCCATGGTCCTGTGGGGGTATGAACGGGATATATTGTGTCGTGGTCCTATGGAGGTATGAACGGGATATATACGGTTGAGTTACGATGAGAATTACATTAATTGATTTTAAAGACTTATAGAATAGATAACCTAGAAACACAGATTTTAGGATACGCGTGACATACCTATAGATCGTCGACTTTTTTACACATACGATTATTATTTATACTCATATTTTCTTTATAGGAGGGTGTTCCCCTCCGAATGGCGGCCAAGACAGGGACGTCTAGCCTGAGATTCGGGGCAGATGCTATTTGGTTTTATCCATCCACCTCTCCGAAGATGCAAAGTTGATTTATGGCACCGTGTATCGGAGGTTTAGACGGATGCGGCCGATATAGCAGACTTCGTCAGATTCCCCCTCGCTTGAGGGGTTTTTGATTGTGGGGACGCTCTTCCCTGCAGGCGCAAGCCCCTGCAGTTAATTACGCTACCGCATCGAGGTAACAACTTTCTCCTTCTCCAGAATTTCACTTCGTGTCGTGGGTGTTTGTTTTGTTTGTGGTTGCCCGTGGATTGTATACGTAGACTAATTCATGTCGTCACCTGTAGGACGTGGATTAGTCCAAATCCGTATTTTCTTAGATTTGGGTTTGGGGTTTTGGTTTAAGAATACGTTAGCCATATTTGGGACTAAGATCAACTTAAACGTTTGTTAAGGATACGTTAGTCCAATTTGAGACTAAGATCAACTTAACGGGATCGTTTAGATCCGACCAAAGAGCGTTTGGGCTCTATTGTTCCAGTTTAGGGACATAGTGGTCCATCATTCCCGTTTTGGGGACAAATGTTAGTTTAAGGATGCATTAGTCCATGAGTTTAAGGATGCGTCGGTCCATGAGTTTAAGGACCCCACAGTCCATATTGATGTGTGGTTATCGGGGCCCGTCACCTCTCTGACGACGTTGAAGAATTACAATGACAAATATCAGAGGAGTTCAGAGATGTACCCTTGAACCGGGTGTAAATTGATTTGAGAGAGCAATCGTGCTCAGTTCAATTTAATTTGAGGACTAACGGCCAGAATTGGGCTAAGTCCAGTTGAAAATGTTCAACGTTTTATCTGCATTTGGTCTGTTAGGCATTTACTAGGGCTCTGCCCCTGTTTAATAATGCATGGCATTTTTGTTTGGTCTATTAGACCTTTATTTGGGCTCTGCCCTTTTATAATGCATTGCATTTTTATTAGGCCTTTTAATTGGGCTCTGTCCCTTCTTTTTAATAATGCACTGCATCAATTAGTCTGACAGAGCGCCACGTGGCTTGTCTGGCGCTTTGCGCCAATTAAAGAGCGCAAGGTGCCAGCGCATGTAGAGGTGACACGTGTCGTGCTCTAGTGAGCGCAAGTCTGTTAGCGCAATGCGCTGCGCCAGTGCGCTGCTGACACGTGGCGCGCTCTGATAACTTGCGCCAATTTATGAGAGCAGCACTCTGTTTTAGAAGCGCATAGCTCAGCTTGTTCTGGGGCTGACACGTGGCGCTCCCTGGTGGCTTGCGCCAATCCAAGGAGCGCAACAGTGCAAATTTCAAAAGTGCAAGGCACTGTTTAATATTTTGATCAAATTTAGATCAAAGAAAACAAGTTTTTCATGTTTTCAAGAACCAGTGGTTCATCAAAAGTCAATGCCTTTATACAGAAGTAAATTACTTCTTTTTTATTATTATTATTATTTATCCAAGATCTTGATCTTGTTCTTAGATTATTGATCTCTTTTAGAAGAAATTCTTCTTTTATTTAAAGGTTTTTACCTTTTCTTTCTCTGAGCTCTTCTCAAATTTTTTTTAGAGGAGTTATGTGAGTTCTTTTCTGTTTTAGACTTGGAGTCTAGGGGCCTTTATATAGTGCCAATTGATTTGTTTAATCAGTTAAAGAGATCTTTCTCTGAGTAATTTAGTGGTTTTTCCCCACCGTTGGATCTTTGATCCAAGAGCTTCTGTTTTACAGAAGATAATCTTTTTGTTTTAACAAGATCAGAAAAATCTTTCTGGAATTTTAATTCTGTTTTAGTGCTGGCACAGTTGGCGCAAGCGCACTTGCGCTTGACACGTGTCGCACAGCGCAGAGCGCAGCGCAACTGCGCTGACACGTGTCGCGCAGCGCAGAGCGCAAGTTGCCTGAAGCGTTGCTTCCTTTATTTTTTATTTTAAATAGAGCCTTGCTCTGATTGGGTGCGCTGCCTTGGACGAAGCGCTGGCGCATCAGCTTTTGACACATGGCGCGCTGCGCGCAGCGTAAGGAATCTGAAGCGTTGCTTCAATTTTTGAATTTCAAACAGAGCTTTGCTCTGATTAGGGGAAACAAATGCCCCCCCACCGTTGCACTCACGTGGCGCACACGTGAGTGCAGCGGTGGCAAGATCCCAGCCGTTGGATTAACTCAGGAGTTGAAGGGGCACAAGCGCCTATAAATTGGACCCGTGGCCCTCCACAGATGATTATCATCTTCAAGATTTTTAATCTCAGAACTCCAAAGCCTTGCTCTTTATTTTCAAGAACTCCAAGAGATTTAAACTCTTAAAACTTTTAGGTAATTTTTTTTAATTAAATTAAATTAATTTTAATTGATAGAGCCTTGCTCTCATAGATCTTTGATCTAAAGAAAACCCCTTTGGGGTTTCACCAACAGAGCCTTGCTCTCAAGAATCTGTTTCAGGGTTTCTTAACCCATAAACAGAGCTTTGCTCTTTGGCAAAACATAGATCTTTTGATCTAAAAATGAAGAACTCTTGAGAGTTTTCATGGATCTTTAAAATCCCAATTTTTTTAATTTTTAATTTTTAAGAATTAATTTTCCTTTGATGGATATTTCCATCATTATCACAGAGCTAAGCTCTTTAAATCTTTTGAGGAATTTTATTCTCTTGAGATCAGAGTTTGACAAGTGTCACTCTGTGACAGAGCTTTGCTCTGAAAGAGGAGATTTTCTCCTTGTCTCTAGGGATCTCTTATTGATGAGAATATTCTTTTGGGGATCTCCTCACTAATTGACAGTCTCATCCAATGATGGGGCTGTCTTATTAACTGATGCATTGTCATCTAGATTTTGTGGGTCTCCCTTTGGCCCCCTATCTACTGCATTGCAGTGTGGTACAAATGTTGAAGTTCCAAGAGTTAGGTCTTTTTTTAAAAAAAATTAAATTAAGATACTGACGGCTGAATCTCGTTTTTCTTTGCAGGCAATCATGTCTGCTGATCTGTCTTTCCCATTCGTTCGCTCAGAGGGAGGATTTCCTGAGGCGCCGGTGGACCGGGAGGTTTTCGCTCTGATTAAGGATCATGACCCCGAGCACAAGAACCTTCACCTGTGGAGTAGGTGGTACAGTGAAATCATCAAGGGTCGCCAAAGCTTCTCCTGTGCGACGCCTTCAGAGCCAATCTCGTCGATCCCGTATGTGGATGCACCCCCGGTGAACTATGTCGTGGAGGTTGTGAGTTGGAACTCGTAGGATCTCCTCCAGCCTTCGATTGGTGTTATTCCTGTACAGCAGCCGCCGGCCGTGGATATTCTGGGGCGACGCATATGCCAGGGTGAGGCGCGCCCTTGGGGACATGCTTATAACCTCGGATTGACCCCGCGACAATCGGACGGATATTTGCAGTGGGCGAGGTATATCTTGTCTGCGAAGAAGACGCATCTAATGAAGATCGGTTTGTACCCTGCCGTTTACGCCTCGCTTTTTAAGTATCCTGCTCCTCCAACGTGGTGGGTTAAGGTGTTCGTGGACCAATGGAACATCCCCACTCATACTTTTCTCTTGACGGACAGGGAAGTCTCCATCCTCCTGGAAGAATTTGCTGAGATATCCGGTCTGCCGGTGAGGGGGGAGCATTATGAGGAGTTAATTCCTCCAGATGAGTACGTCTTCGCCACCAAGCCGCTGGCATTTGATTTGACGCCGGAGAATGCTATTTAGCACCAGTTTCCAAGTCTGGTGATGGTGCTGAATATATATGAGGGTCTCTACTTGGAATCAGGAATCCGGGGAGTCAGTATTGCAGATTTTATTGCTTGCTTTCTTCGACCGGAGATTCTTTCACAGCGGAATGAAAAGTTCACCAAGCTCGACGACCCCTTCGGCTTTGGCTTAGATCGCCTACCGGCATTGGAGAATGACCAACAAGGTTTTTACTTTCCGGACGCTGCCATCATGCCCTTATCGGAAATCGCCGCCCTGGGCATTGACGAAGAGACCTTCTTCCTCGGCTTTCTGGGATTATGGTTGTCCTGTTTCGCGCTTCCCATGCACCCACGCTACATTAGGCCATCCGTCTTCTACCCAGCGCACTGGATGGTGGTTGGTATACAATTGTCGATCAGAATCGCTAGGCCAGCTCACCTGTATCATGGATTAAGCGTGGCAGCGGACGCAAATGAACCTGGGGTGCAACCTGCCAATTTCCCGATGCACTACTTCACTTCGTGGATGGAAATGGATGTGCTCGGGATATTTGGCATTCACAAGAGCCCCTCGTTTTTTGAGAAGTGCAGACTCCCACAAGTCATGCGGATGATTGGCGCTTCCATTGTGAATCCATCTCCGCGGGAGGCTAGGGGGTTGCTCCTTCGTCCGCCCACGGTCGGAACGAAGAATTCTTTCACGGACAAAGTCGTGACTATCAGCTCAGAGACCTCCAAGACGGTGTTGGCGCTGCGTGATGGTTTTAAGGACGGAGCTTCCGTACTGAAAGCCCGAGAGATTCTTCACCTATACTCCATCCGGCCGGGCTTCCTGGTGTTTAGGAAAAACGACATGGCGCTCTTCATGAAGTATAACCCCCATCAGTTCTCCTAACAATTGAGCTATAACCAGGGGGTCCCACTGGAGGCGTTTTTGAAAGAGCCAGCGGCCACTATGGAGGGGATACGGAATGCATTACATCACTTCATGCGGCTGAACACGGGCTCCTATTTCTTTATCAGCGAGCCGAGCTGTGTTCCACGGGCCCTCAACGTGTACATGGCTTGGTACCCGCATGCGATGGGCGCCGTCATCCGAGAAGAGAAGCGCATGTTGGTTGACCGCAAGGGTGCGCCTCCCGGCAGCGACCGCAAAGCTCCCCTGAAGCCAAGGATTCCTGTCGTTCCTCCGCTAAGAGGTGCTGGAGCTGAGCCACCGCGCGTGTTGAGCCCTCCGCGTGGATTGCCGCCTCGTGATACCGTGGACGCACCCCCAGCACCCCGTGCTCCAGTGGAGACGGTGAACGTAGTTTCGCCCGAGTCTGGCGTGGGCCCGGACATCGGGACTCGCTGTCCTAAGGTGCCCGCAAAGCGAAAGTTGATCTTGGGTGCACCCAGGGCTCGCGTGCAGAAGAGGAAGAAGAAGTCGATCCTCTCTCTCGATGCCATCCTCGGCTTAGAGCCTCAGGCCCTTCTCACCGAAGGATTAAGTGAATACAGGAGCAACGAGGGTGTCTTCGTAGATCCAGCAGACACCGATCTGGCGGCCGCCATCACGGCTTCTGAGCGATCGGCAAGGCTTGAAGCTTGGTTGGCTAAACTTGCTCAATCAGGTAATCATTAGTTGCATTCTTTGTTATTTCCTCGTACTTTTATTATTGTCTTTGACTAATGCTTTTTCCTCCTTTTTTTTTAACAGGCGTCACCACTGAAGAAGCTATCGCTGCTTCCCTCAAAACTTTCCAGGAGGAGGGAAGGAAACGCGCTCTGTCGGACGTTGGTATGTCTCGGCTTACTGAGTCTTTATTCTTCTCTTTTTTTATAGCCAATCTAATCTTCTCTTTGTCTTTTTGCAGGGGCCGTGGGATCTTTCGTGCAAGCCGATGCGGGGACTCTTTCCGAGCTAGCTACTGAAGTCCCGGCCTCTTCGGGGCTGCCGCGAGAGACCCGACTCAAAAAGCCGATGAGGGATGCCTTGAAGGCTCTGGAGGCAACTCTAAACGCGGACGCCGCCGCCTTGTTGGAAGCTTCCAAGAGGTCCGTCGTGACGGCCCAGGAAGAGAGGAAGCGCTTGAGGCGCGAGGCGAAGGAGCGCAGAGCTGCTTTGGCTGTAGGAGCGGGCCTAAGCACCATTATTCCTGCTGCTTCTCCTTCTGAGGAGCCCCCGGTCGCCTTGTCTACCGCTCATAGACAGGCGGCACGTGCAGTTCGGGGGGCCAACGATCGATCCACCTCAGGTAATGTGTCTTTCGAGACTTTGTTGTAAGAATTGTAAACCTATCAGTTCTTATATATCTTGTCTTGCAGGGCCAAGTCCAACCGAAGGGGAGGTGGAAACCGTCGAGCCTGAGGGGATGGTGGAGAAGGTAGCAGCTGAACCTGAGGCGACGGTAGGCGGTGCAGCCATAGTCGCCGGGCCTGAGCTAGTGGCTGATGAGACGGTCACGCCTACTACGCCCGAGAAGGTTGCTCATGCCGAGCCCGAGGTAGCGGCCAATGAGACGGCTGCTATAACCGAGCCTGGGGTAGCAGCGGATGGAGCGGCTAAGACCGACGACCCATGACAACGGTAGACGAGACGGCCGCGACCGCTGAGCCCGAGGGAGTAGCAGGTGAGACGGGTATGATTCCTGAGGACGAGTCGGCCGCTCTTTCTCAAGATTCTAGCAATGCTCCGATCATTGCTCTCCCCGCCTACGGTCCTCCGTCGTCTCCTGGCCTCGCGAGCACGACGACGGCTCCCGTAGAGTCTGGCGTTGAGGCGTCAGGAGGTGGTCTCATGTCAATGGAGGGAGACGCCACCGTTTCGGCTGGATCATCATCAGGTAAATTTCGGGTTACCGTCCTTCTTTTATTCATTTTGCAATCCTCCCTGACAGGGCTTATCTTGTTTCTAACGCAGGTGTGGCCAGTGTTGATGCCCCTTTGCTCGAGAGAGCACCGTCAGCTACTGCCTTGACGGTGGCCACCTCTCCACCTTCTTTTGCGCCGTCGTAAATGTTGGAAGGTATGGCTTTATAACCCATTAGTTTTATCTTTCGGCTGCATAATTTATGTACTAATGTCGTACTATTGCGTCTTTGCAGGAGTGCTTTTTGATCACCTCTACCAGGTGCTGCACCCACATTTTTCCTTCCCGTCGGAGCTCGCTTCCTCCAGTGGCGCGGGTGAGTATAGTTTTCCACTAATACTCTTTCTTTTTCCAATAATGGACTTATTTCTGACTTTTCCTTGCCCTGATTGCAGTGCTGCAGATCGAAGGGGGAGATGAAAGATCAGTTGCGCCACTGGTCCTCCCGGCTTTGCCACCTGCTGCAGCCGGTATGGTAGACTTTACTGCTTACGGGTCTCCTGTATTTTAGGTCTGTCATCTGATCGTGACTTGTTTTGCAGCTATCGTTCTGGTTCCGGTCCCTTTCGAGTCTTGTGTCATCATGCCGGTCGGACCCTTTTCCAGACGCCCGTCCTCGAAAGGCGTCGTGAATAGTCTGCGCATGGTGAGCGACTATATTGAGGAGCTTGACGTGGAGACTCCTACACCTGCCGCAGATTTTGCTGCGGAGGTTAACCTAATGCTGGCGACACTTGTAAACTTCCATAACGAAGGCATCGTCGCGTCTTGGGTTAACCACTGCAGGGAGATTGAGGCCCGCCTGCATCAACTGGAGCTTATGCGTCCTGCCCCCGAGGTTTTGGCCACGAGTACTCAACGGGCAGTATGGATCGAGCAAAGCGCTTCTTACTTCTGCTATCTGGAACAAGAAGCGGCTTTAAGGCGGAAGGAGTGCCAAGAGACCTCAAACGAGTCTGCTCGATTGCGTACTGAGGTCGACGCGAACGTTGCCCGGGTGAAGGCTATCTTTGAGGGTCTTCTGCAAAGTATTTCTGACGGGCTAGCACTGAAGCGGAAGCTCGATACCGTAGAGCGTGATGCCCAAGGTCATGAAGCAGCTCAGCAGGCAGTCGAAGAGGAGCTTTCATCCTACATGTGGCAGCGGGCCCAGGTGGAGGCAGAGTTGGCTGTGATCAGGAGAGGGCGATGAAGGAAGTGCGAGAGCAGCTTGCAGATTTGTTGAAGACGCTTCCTTCTCTTTGAACACTTTGTACCATTTGCAATTGTAAATAAAATGTATTTGCTTCTTTTATTCTTTAACATAATGTATCTTGTACTCAATCAAATTTATGAACAAAAGATATACATTCTTTGTAATGTCTTATATCATTTCTCCGCTTTCTTCTTTCTTTTATTATCAGCATGTTACTGTTGGCATGTTCCTTAAGCAAGCGCAGCCTGTAATCGATATAGAACATACTATCTTGAACACCTTGGGGAGTAGTGATGGCTTAGGAAGCAGGTTCAGGTATGCTACCTAAGGCTTTCTAACTTTATGAGCCGTGAGGGTCTCACAAAGACTTTTCTCCCTATGGATCGAGAGGATCTCGTAGGTGTATTTTCTCCTTAGGGGTCGTGAGGACTCCTAAGTATATTTTCTCTTGAGAGTCGTAAGGATCTCACTAGAGAATTTTCCCCCCTTACAAGTCGAGAGGGCTCGTAAGCGGTTGTTTCCTTCCTTGTCGAGATTCGACTTTGGAGAGTGTGGTCCGTGAATAGTATGCAAGTGTCCGTTTTGGACCGACTTGCAGGACCCCAGTGCTTAGGAAACAGGTTTTTTAATCCGTGCTGTCTAAGGCTTTTCCTCATGAGTCGAGACGAATCGAGCATTTCTCGCAAAGACACTAATTTCCTCACGAGTCGAGACGAATCGAGTATTTCTCGCAAGAATATCCTAACGTCACAGTTAACCTCTGCTCTTTATGACAGAGGTCCATTAGGGTCTGTGGTACTTAGGGTTTTGTCCGTCGTACCGTCGCGTTGGCTGATGTATTTCTCGATAGGCAATCTTGCTGTTCGAGTAGCCTTGCGATTGTCGTGTCTCTGATCCCTTCGGGGGCTGGAAAAAACGTCTTCAAGTAATTTTCCAGGTAATATTACCGTCGAAAGAGCAAGCGTAGGGATATTCCATGTTACTTTTTACTTGAGGTTAGGCTCATTTTGGAGAGCCCCGATGAGTCATAACCACTCCGCGCTGGTGTGGGATGATCTCCGATAGTCTTTCAGGCTTTATATGATTTGCCGTTAAGAACCTGAAGCTAGGAATTTGGCCTTTGCTTCGTTTGCTGGCATTACGTCCTCTATATCGAGACGAATGTCGCGGTTGTCTCTAGGTTTTTGGTGAACCGTCGAGGTTTGGAACTAGGGATTTTGCCGTGGCTCCTTTTGGTGATGTTGTGTCTGCTGTGTCAAGACGAACGTCGAGGTGGTGACCACTTCGCACTGGTGCAAGATGATCTCCGATTGTCTTTCAGGCTTTATACGACTTGCTGTTAAGACCCTGAAGCTAGGAATTTGGTCTTCGCTTCACTTGCTGTGGCGTGTCCGAATCCTGTTGGAGGAGGGACGCTGTAGTGACATATCGTCTGCTGTATCGAGACGAATGTCGCAGTGGTGACTACTCCGCACTGGTGCGAGATAATCTCCGATTGTCTTTCAGGTTTTATATGACTTGCCGTCAAGACCCTGAAGCTAGGAATTTGGCCTTTGCTTCATTTGCTTTGGCGCGTCCGAATCTTGCTGGGGGAAGAACGCTGGGGTGACATCTCATTTGGTGTATCGAAACGATCGTCGAGGTGGTGACCACTCCGCGCTGGTGCGAGACGATCTTCGATTGTCTTTCAGGCTTTATATGAGTTGCCGTCAAGACCCTGAAGCTAGGAATTTAGCCTTTGCTTCATTTGCTTTGGCGTTGCGTCTGCTGTGTCGAGACGAACGTCGAGGTGGTGACCACTCCGCACTGGTGCGAGATGATCTCCGATTGTCTTTCAGGCTTTATATGGCTTGCCGTCAAGACCCTGAAGCTAGGAATTTGGCCTTTGCTTCATTTGCTTTGGCGTTGCGTTAGCTGTATCTAGACGAACGCTAAGGTGGAGCTGGGATTTTGCCATCACTCTGCTTTGCTGACCATGGGGTCTTTTGTTGAAGTTGCATTTACATCCTGCCGGAGTGCGAAGGAACGCCGTTGTTGACATTTCGTCTGCTGTATCGAGACGAATGTTGAGGTGAAGCTGGGATTTTGCCGTCGCTCCGCTTTGTTTCGACCGTGAGGTCTTTTGTTAGCGTTGTATCCGTATCCTGCTGGACTGCGAAGGAACGCCGTTGGTGATTTCTAAGTTGTCGATATCGACGTCGAGACCCTGAAGCTAGGAATCTTCCTTCGCTTCGTTTGTTGACATTGTGTCTGCAATATTGCGACAAATGTCGAGGTTGTCTCTAGGTTGTCTATGAAGCGTCGAGATTTGGCTTCGCTTTCTAGTGGAGCCTGTTGGGAAGATATGGTTCCCTCTTTGTTTGTGCCCCTGGATTGTATACAGGGATCGATGTGATCTCACCTGTAGGGCAAAAGTTTCATTCATTTCTTTTTTTTATATTATTATTTTATTTCCACGATGCTCTATCATTTCAGCTTTTATATCGCGAAGGTCACGATTGCCCCATCATTTCGGCTATTTTTCGCGGTGCCCAATCATTTCGGCTATTTTTCTTTTTACTCGCTGCTTTTTATTACGAGCTGCCCAATCATTTCGGCTGTTTTTTTTACTCGCTGCTTTTTATTACGAGTTGCCCAATCATTTCGGCTATTTCATATGCATTTTTAGCTCGCTGATTTTTATCGAGAGTGTAGAATTTGGAATCTGGTGCCAATCTCAGCATCAGTATCGCTACAACTGGAATATTGCCAGGAGTGAATCATCATTTGCCATGAAAGGACTCGGAATTTGATACCGTTTTAGGCATCGGCATCGCTGCAACTGGGATATTGCCAGAAGCGAATCATCATTTTCCTCTGTCGATGTCAAACAAAGATGTCTTAGTGAACAGGGTTAGGATCCCGTCGACTAAGGCTTTTGACTTCATGAGCCGTAAGAGTCTCACAAAGGTATTTCTCCCTACAAGTCGTGAGGATCTCGTAGGTGTGTTTTCTCCTTAGGGATCGTGAGGATTCCTAAGTGTATGTTCCCCCGTAAGTCGTAAGGATCTTACAAAAGGGTTTTCTCCTTATAAGTCGAGAGGACTTATAAGGGTTGTTCACCATATGGACATATCCCTAGCCACGGGTGGGACTTGGTCAGGGAAATGTTTATTCGCGCCCATGGATTGTATACAAGGGTCAGTATTAAGCCACTTGTAGGGAAATATCGAAGGTTGTGGGAGTTTCTTAACAACAGGTTCAGGTCTCTGTAACTTAAGACTTTCAAATCTTATGAGCCGTGAGGGTCCCATAAAAGAGTTCTCCTTACGAGTCGTAAGGATCTCGCCAGTGTAATTTCTCCTTAGGAATCGTGGGGATCCCTAAGTGTGTTGCTCCCTTGTGAGTCGTAAGGATCTCACGCGGGTGGTTTCTCCATACAAGGTCGAGAGGACCCTGCAAGTGTCTTTTAACGAGGTTGCGCCCTTTCGGGTTTTCACAAACACTCGCCAGTAGCCCTGTTGTTTTTACTCATGGAGCCCTTTCAGGTTTTCATCCGTGCCCATTTCGCTTATGGACATACCGTCTTCTTTTTTTTATTCTTTTTTTCTGACGAGGTCGCGCCCTTTCGGGTTTTCACAAACACTCGCCGGTAGCCCTGCTGTTTTTACTCTCGGAGCCCTTTCGAGTTTTCATCCGCGCCCTTTTTGCTTATGGGCATACCGTTTTTATTATTTTTTTTCTTCTTCATTTTTTTATATCGGCTTTAGGATGTTGCAATCCACCGTAGTTTATCGACATCTTGGTCAACAGCTAATTTTAGGACGTAGTGGTCCGTCATTAGTTTAAGGACGTTTCGGTCTGCTGTTGCCGTATTTGAGGCGAATCTCTAGTTTACTGACTTTTCGGTCTATGGGGCTTTCCCTATGAATGAGCATGATGCCCCCGGCATATGCATCTTTCTCGGAGCATGTAGTTGTGGCGGGCTCACCTTCCAGTTTTCGGACAACACGAACTTACCCTGTTGGTATTGGTCTTCAACCCAGTTTTTGAAAATATAGCAGTTTTCGATCGGATGGCCCAATACTTGGTGGTAAGGGCAATAATTAGGATTGTTGACATCATTCAGTTGTAGCTGGTATTTCGTCTCGGGTAGAGTGATAATCCTGTTGTGCACTGCCACTTCGAACAGCCTCCTTGTTTCATCCTGGGGAAACGAGTAAGGACGTTTCAACCTCTCATAGAGGGGTTGCCGCTTGTTGTTCTGGCGAACAACCGGTCTAGGGCCACTCGATTGTTGTTGAGTGTTGGCGACGAAGGCCGTTTTTCCCTTTCCTTTATCCTTTTTGTTCGCTCCGTTGTTTGTGGATCCGAGATTCTCTCTGAGTATCGTGCAATTGCACGGCTGAATGTTCTCGCAATTCTTCAGTTCTTCAGAGATGGATTCCTTGAAGAGAGGGCCGAAGGCTACTTTTTCGTCGGAGTCGCCCCCGAAGGTGAGAACTCATGATCCCTCAGGATCATCCCTATGACAATTGCCGACAACTCTTTTATGCTCATTTGTCGTATTTTTCGCTGTCTACGAGCTTCCCGCTTTGTTCTGTTGACGTGTCGCCTGTGAGCGACATACCCTTGCTACCAACACTTAAAGGAGTACCATTCTTCAGTACGATATGCGATCTTCTGATGATATAAGCAGTAATTAGGATGCATCTCTACTCCACCGAGAGTGTTTTCTTCAGAGGGTGGTAGCTTCATTCCCATTGATATGGCTTTAGCAAACATTTTCCTCGTCTTGAATTTGTTTTTATCCGCAGCGCATGTCTCTTGATTTGACGGGAGTGCCTCGACTCTTTCTTCTAGTCACCGGCGTTTGGCTCCTTCCAATATGGCCATCTCACGCTCCTGATTGGCTTTACTTTTCAGACGAATTTCATTCAGGAAGGCATCAATCATCTCGTCTGACGGCCACAAAAGTTCTGTTTCAGGACCCCCCCCTCAGTTTCTCGGTGCAAGGAGCTTCTTTATCATTTATCGACGAGTGAGAGATCACATGACAACTTGCCACGTAATTCTCAGATCCATCTGATGAGTCTTCTCCATCATCTCCGTCTTCAAGGACATGGCTGAGAAACTCTTGGAGCGTGATTGGGGTTCGCGCTTTCTGGTTGTACTCTTCCAATGCGTCGATTTGTTTCTGCAGGTCCGTGCGCTTGTCGCCAGGCTTCACGGGCTTTTTGGATCTCTTCTTCTTTTTCGAAGATTTCGACGGCTGGGTGTGAACACTTTGGCTATCCCCACCAATCCTTGGAGTTGGACGCGGTTTCAGCATCCCTTCGATGATCTCAGGTTCCAACGGGTTCTTCCACCTGATCACCGGGCATGTCTGGAGATCATTCAGCATCTTTTTGGTTTTGGTGGAAAGCACGACCTCCCATGGAGCTTCTTTAATAAAAGAGCAAGTTGCCCCCGGCGTGTCCGTCTTCTTTGGAGTGTGCGGCTGTGGTGGGTTTACTTTCCACTTTTCAGACAGCGCAAACTTGCCATGTAGGTATTGTTCTTCAATCCATCCCTTAAAGACGAAGCAATCCTCGATCGGGTGACTTACCGTTTGGTGGTAAGGGCAATAATTAGAATTATTCAGCTCGCTGGGTTGCGGTGGTATCCTTGGATTCGGAAGATAGATAAGCCTAATGCGCATCGCTAGCTCGAACAGCCTCTTCGTTTTATCCCGCGGGAATGAGTAAGGGCGCTTCATTTTCTCATTATAATACCACCGTCTCTCTTCCAGTTTATCCACTAGCTTTAGGGCACTGGGCTGCTGTTGGGTGTTCGCAGTGAAGGTCACTTTCCCTTTACCCTTGTCGTTTCGGGATTCCGGCTTCGGAGGAGACGGTCTGTGACCCATTTGATCCATTTGGTCTAGCTTATCAATTAAAGCCTGGAACGTGGTCGGTTTAAAGAACATCATGAACTGTGAAACAGTTTCATGAGGGTCTAGGGTGCCCACGAACATGCCTACCGCAGGTGCTTCTTCGATGCGTTGTTCGCATTTCGACCACAGATTCCGCCATCGTGTCGCGTACTGAACCCATGTCTCGCCTGGCCTTACCCTGGCATTAATCAGTGCTGTTATCGGGGTGCGTTCACCAGCGCTTGCGAATCTTTGTGTAAACAGTATCTCCATCTCCGCAAATGTTTTGACAGAATCGTTAGGTAGCTCCGAATACCATTCAAAGGTTGTTTCTGCTAAACTGCCGACGAATTGGTGGAGCAGCAGTTTGTCATCACCTCCAGTGTTGCCACAAAGAGCCCTGAATTGAGCGACATGCTGATGGGGATTCCCTGTCCCTTTATATACGTGGAACTTAGGGATCGTGTATCCCGGCGGGTAACTAATTTGGTCATACCAACTCGGATAGGGTCGTCCAGTTTTAACAATTTGCCCAGCCGCTTCACTTGCCTGATGGGATCGTATTTGCTGAGCTATATAGTCATCCAGTGTGGCCTTGGAAATGGTTTCTTCCTTGGCTGCTGAAAGAGCCGGAGGAGGATTAGATGTCTCCCCTCTATCGTCTTCAATAATGATCGGAGGGTCTTCAGCCGGAAGGTCCGGCTGTAACATCATTCCTACCATGTCTTGGAAAAGAAGCGCCATTTGTTTTATGTTAGCCGCTTGCTCTGCGGCTTCTTTGTCCTTCTTTTCGAGGACTCTACGTAAGAAGTCAGTATCGGTTTCTTGTTCATGACGCTGTTCTGATAATGCATCCGTGCTCTCTTTTGGCCCGGTGAGTGCGGCCATCGCAGTCATCATCTCTTGAAGCTTCTGCTGTTGCTCCTGGGCTTTTGTCATGGATCGGGTGAGCGGTCGGTGACCCATCGAAGCGCAGCTATCCTCTTTCCCGGAAGCCATATAAACAGTATGGACCGTTATGTCCCCAGACTTGGGGCGTCTGGTCTCGACGTCTTTACGGCTCGCCATGTTCACAGGGGCTTTTTGCGGCCTCCTTTTCTTTTGAGTGGTTGACGTTGAGGGAGCCGTTGCTGTGGGCACCCAGCCAGCTGTTGCTTTTTCTGTCTTGACAGAGTAGTCCTTCTCCTGTCGAACCTTCATCTTTTCTTGTCGGCGAGGGTAGTCTTGATCAACAACCGAGTCCTGGAGCCAGACTTTGTAAATCTTAGAGGACAGCCGCTGAGGGGGCTGCTCCAGCTTCGCCTTTAGGGATTTCTCCATAGGTAGAGGAGATCTTTTCAGCACAGCAGTTGGCGAATTCCCGCGCACCTTGTTAAGTAGTTCAAAGCTGTTCCCGGTTGGAACAGCAGCATCGATCCCCACCGTTGGAGCTAGTGGAGTAAATCCAGAGGGAGAGCTGCCCCCAGCCTTCTGTACTCGGCGCCAGTGACGACGACGAGCATGTCGCATGGATGGTGTTGGTTCAGCCGCAGGGGTGACCTCCTCATGCCCCCTGTGTTGGTCAGAATTCACTGTTATCAGCCTTTTAAAGACCGACGTCCGTTGAATGGGGACGGCCAAGCGATCGAAAGCAGACTTCCGAGTAGGGGAAGCAACCTTTGTGATTTCACCTGGAACGGGAGTAGGGTTGGTTATCCTCTTTGGGATAACGCCTTCTGGTATTGCTGGCTTCTTCATGGGCCCGTTGGAGCTCTGGCCTAGTCTGGCGAAGACCGAGACGCTGGAGCTGGACGACCCGTTGAGAGGGGCCGCAGTAGTAGCAAGCCGACCAAAGACCGACTTCTTGGAAGCTTCTTGCGACGTCATTGGGGTATTGAAGCTCATCGGTGGGAGCATGGTCCCGAAGAATAGTCCAGTGGTGGCTTGAGTCACCTTCTCCACTGGCATCTTGAAAAGGGAGGCCGCTCGGGGCCCGTAAGTCACTCCTTCGGACGGGATGGAGCGAGAGTTGCAGTTAGTGCAGTTTGAAGCCATTGATCTTCTGTCTTCTGCACGGAGCAAGGCACCAAATCTAAGTATCTCAAATCCACATGCAACCATATCAAACCGCGATTCGTTCGCGAACACAACACACGAAGTGTGGAGTGGAAAGAGGAAAAGGTCCCACCGGGCGTGCCAGAATCTGTTTCCCTCCGAATGGCGGCCAAGACAGGGATGTCTTGCCTGAGATTCGGGGCAGATGCTATTTGGTTTTATCCGTCCACCTCTCCGAAGATGCCAAGTTTATTTATGGCACCGTGTATCGGAGGTTTAGACGGATGCGGCCGATGTAGCAGACTTCGTCAGATTCCCCTTCGCTTGAGGGGTTTTTGATTGTGGGGACGCTCTTCCCTGCAGACGCAAGCCCCTGCAGTTAATTACGCTACCGCATCACGGTAACAACTTTCTCCTTCTCCAGAATTTCACTTCGTGTCGTGGGTGTTTGTTTTGTTTGTGGTTGCCCGTGGATTGTATACGGAGACTAATTTATGTCGTCACCCGTAGGACATGGATTAGTCCAAATCCGTATTTTCTTAGATTTGGGTTTGGGGTTTTGGTTTAAGGATACGTTATTCATATTTAGGGCTAAGATCAACTTAAACGTTTGTTAAGGATACGTTAGTCCAATTTGAGACTAAGATCAACTTAACGGGATCGTTTAGATCCGACAAAAGAGCGTTTGGGCTCTATTGTTCCAGTTTAGGGACATAGTGGTCCATCATTCCCGTTTTGGGGACAAATGTTAGTTTAAGGACGCATTAGTCCATGAGTTTAAGGACGCGTCAGTCCATGAGTTTAAGGACCCCACAGTCCATATTGATGTGTGGTTATCTGGACCCGTCACCTCTCTGACGACGTTGAAGAATTACAACGACAAATATCAGAGGAGTCAGAGATGTACCCTTGAACCGGGTGTAAATTGATTTGAGAGAGTAGTCGTGCTCAGTTCAATTTAATTTGAGAACTTACGGCCAAAATTGGGCTAAGTCCAGTTGAAAATGTTCAACGTTTTATCTGCATTTGGCCTGTTAGGCCTTTACTAGGGCTCTTCCCCTGTTTAATAATGCATGGCATTTTTGTTTGGTCTATTAGACCTTTATTTGGGCTCTGCCCTTTTATAATGCATTGCATTTTTATTAAGCCTGTTAGGCGTTTTAATTGGGCTATGTCCCTTCTTTTTAATAATGCACTGCATCAATTAGTCTGACAGAGCGCCACGTGGCTTGTCAGGCGCTTTGCGCCAATTAAAGAGCGCAAGGCGCCAGCGCATGTAGAGATGACACGTGTCGCGCTCTGATGAGCGCAAGTCTGTTAGCGCAGTGCGCTGTGTCAGTGCGCTGCGCTAGCGCGCTGCTGACACGTGGCGCGCTCCGATAACTTGCGTCAATTTATAAGAGCAGTGCTCTGTTTTAGAAGCGCATAGCGCAGTTTGTTCCGAGGCTGACACGTGGCGCTCCCTGATGGCTTGCGCCAATCCAAGGAGCGCAACAATGCAAATTTCAAAAGTGCAAGGCACTGTTTAATATTTTGATCAAATTTAGATCAAAGAAAACAAATTTTTCTTGTTTTCAAGAACCAGTGGTTCATCAAAAGGCACTGCCTTTATACAAAAGTAAATTACTTCTTCTTTTTTATTATTATTATTTTTTATCCAAGATCTTGATCTTGTTCTTAGATCATTGATTTCTTTTAGAAGAAATTCTTCTTTTATTTAAAGATTTTTACCTTTTCTTTCTCTGAGCTCTTCTCAAAATTTTTTTAGAGGAGTTCTGTGAGTTCTTTTCTGTTTTAAACTTGGATTCTAGGGGCCTTTATATAGTGCCAATTGATTTGTTAAATCAGTTAAAGAGATCTTTCTCTGAGTGATTTAGGGGTTTTTCCCCACCGTTGGATTTTTGATCCAAGAGCTTCTGTTTTACAGAAGATAATCTTCTTGTTTTAACAAGATCAGAAAGATCTTTCTGAATTTTAATTCTGTTTTAGTGCTGGCACAGTTGGCGCAAGCGCACTTGCGCTTGACACGTGTCACGCAGTGCAACTGCGCTAGCTCAACTGCGCTGATACGTGTCACGCAGCACAGAGCGCAGCGCAACTGCGCTAGCGCAACTGCGCTGACACGTGTCGCGCAGCGCAGAGCGCAAGTTGCCTGAAGCGTTGCTTCCTTTATTTTTTATTTTAAATAGAGCCTTGCTCTGATTGGGTGCGCTGTCTTAGGTGCAGCGCTGGCGCGTCAGCTTTTGACACGTGGCGCGTTGCGCGCAGCGTAAGGAATCTGAAATGTTAGTTCAATTTTTGAATTTTTGAAATTCAAACAGAGTTTTGCTCTGATTGGGGGAAACAGAGGGGATTCGTCTCTCCCGGTATTGGGAGTTGATATTGCACTATGCTCGATTGGCCATAACAGGAAATCCCTGGCCAGGGTTGCTGAGATTTACTGGTAAGTGTTATCAGTAGTTTTTCGATCGTTTATGGACCTTGTATCGGCATGACTTATCAGGCTATTGGTGTCTGACGATTACCACCCCCCGGCTGCGATATGCGACATATCTGACGAAGAGACCGGACTGTACGGCAGTGTTACTGATTGGATTCGTAGGAGTATGAGTAGGCTTGCTTGTTGATCTTCTGATCGCTCAATACCCAGGTGGCCATTACGTTTAGCAGACCGCTTGCGGCTTGTGGATTTTTGATATGATCATCACCTACTTCCGGCGTATTGACGAGTCTTTAGAGTCTTACACAGAGGTTTCCTGGTTTATGCGAAACGAAGTAGAAGCATATATGTGATATGTGCGGGACCGAGATTAATGCACGTATGTGATACCGCATTCTAGTCTCGCGATATGTGATATCAGACGGTTATATGTGATGTAGCCGGGTTATCAGATCAAGTATTGATTCGATAGATTGTTACATTTGATATTAGTCGGTTGTATGTGATATAGCCGGATTATTAAATCAAGTGTTGATTTGATAATTTAATGTATAATTATATATTTATATATTAACTTACATTAACTAATATTTGCTCGCTAAACATTTCTTTTTCTCACTTGTGTGCATATAGTATATATGTGATATATATTAATGTACATTTTATTGTGTCATGCTTGATGTCATATGCTTCATGGGTGTACGAGACTTACACTATACTTAGGATAATCCTAAGGTTTTTATTTATCAAAGTAATTCAAAATTGGTGGAATTATCTCATGGCTAGAAGCTTGGAGAAGCGTGTTGATAACCATTGACTTAGTCCACTAGCTTTGTTTTTCTTGTAGATATTTATTAACCTAACCATTATCCATAGCCATAGTTAAGTCTCTACATGAGTTGGTGTATGACACGAACTCACCCATAGTTGTTATTCTCACCTCATGAGTTTCATTCTCATCTTCTTCTTCATTTGAGAAAAAGCTTGCTAGCTTTTCTCAAAGTGAGAAAATATTGTGAAAAAAATAAATCTAAAGTGAGCCCACTTCCTACTTCATCATCCTCTACTATATTAGCCATTTAGTTTAGGGGGTGTACTTCACTAATCTACCATTAGTGAAGAGGTAGCATGAACTTGAGTCTCCTCGACGTAGATCATTTTCGGCCTCGAAGACTTCGAGCAAGTGTTCATATCATAATATTGCATTATTATATTCCTCATTCCTATTCAGTTTACAAATGAACAGGTGCTTTTGACCCATGTCTGCTACATAGTTGCAGATTACAGGTTCTCGGAACAAAAACAGTGAAGAAGATGAAAAGACGATACAAAAGTGAGACTACGACCAACAAAGGGAAGAATCTTGATCATGCCTACAGTTTGAAGATTAAACGAAGACCAATGGAAAAAGGCAGCGCAAGGTTGAAGACTTCAACACGAAGCAAGCGGTAAAGTCCATGAAATTATTCACTGTGGAAATCTAGAAGAAAACTAGAAGACATTCTGAAGAACCAAGTGAAGAAAAGTCAAGGAAAAAGCAACACATAGAAACCCAGAAGAACCGAGCCATCAAGCCCTCAATACGGCCGCGGAACCGCGGCTAAACCAAGCATATGGCCGCAGATCCATGGCCATGTAGGACACGTGTCGGCGCAGGAAGTGTCGGTGCGGCGGTGCGTTGACTAGTCTTCTGTAGGGTATAAATGTAATTGCAGATGTGAGTCGATTGTAACCCTAGGGTTTCTATGATCTATAAACAGAAATCCTAAATCTCTTTTGGAGGTATGCCTCTTCTTGTGCCTCATTTCATCTATCTAAATTCAGATTTATAAATTTCTGTAAAGAAGGAAGAGAGCATCAAATAAAAATTATGAGTAAGTTTTCTTTTCATTGCCCTAGTTAAATTTTATTTCCATGCCCTAGGTAATTTCTTATTTGCCCTAGTTAAATTTTATTCCCTTCCCTAGTTAGATAGTTTAGAAAATGTTTTTCAATTCCCTAATGAGTGAGTAGTCTCCTCGCTTGTTAGGGTTAGATTTAGGGAACGCTTGAGAGAGATCTCTCACCCTTTTCTTGCCCATCACACGTTTTTATAGGACTCCATGCATACATGCACACACCGCTCCCTACGGCACCCTATCCCATGAGGTAGCGGTGGTACCGTAGTATAAACGACCGGTTGAGCGTGTTTTCCATGGAGGTTAGGATAAGAATTAAGAAAGGAAGGAAAGAACCTAGAGGAAGAAACATCGTTTCTTCCCGATGGTACTAATCCACTTTATTAATTATTACCATAACACCTAATAGATCTTAATTTGGGTATAGAAAGCGGTGATGAATATTGACTTTCCAAACATAACCTAAACCTAACCCTAGTAAGATTTTAGTTTAAGATCAACTTAGTTTTTAGATTTAATCAATCCGACACCAATCGGAATTAACTCGTTAGAACAATTTGAGAATACACAAAATCCCTGTGGACCGACCCGTACTCACCGGTTAGCTACCAAGCGACGTTGTTCTTGATTGCGGTTATAAATTATTCTTTGAATAAATCAAATGGCGCCGTTGCCGGGGATGGCGTTGTTATTCTCTTTTTGTAATTTCGGGTTAATATAAAATTGAAAAATCATAAAAACTAAAAACTAAAAAATATATATAAATTTTTTTTATCATCTTGTATTGTTTGAAGGGTGTTTTCGTTTGAATTGTGCAGGATCGACGAACAGATTCAGATCTGGAAATATCGGGAGATCAAAACAAAAAACCCTAGATCTGAACAACAAAGGATTTCCACAACAGAACAACAGAAGAAATTTGGAGGGAGGAGTCAACAGGACAACCGCGCTTCCTCCGCGAGATCCCTTCTCCGACCGTGCTTCCGCAGCTCCTTGCTGACGTCGGCAAGCTAAAATCCCTCTATGAGCTCTCTTTTCTTCTTCTGAACCCCAATATCTCCTCTGTGAAAATTTCCTGCAGGATTCTTTGCGCCAAAAAATTTCTTCCCTTCTCCATTAATTGATCTTGTGCAGGATTCTTTACGCCGCGCTAAAAAAAAGTGTTTGCAAGTGTTTGATTGTGTTTATTGCTTTGCATTCTTTAAATTGACTTTAAGGGGCTTGAACACCAATCCAGATTGGGTGGGGATTTCATTACCCTTCCCAGGACCCCAAAAATCACATAAGGCATATTGCATTGACCATTCAAGTTAATTAAAAAAGATTAGACTCAGCCCTAAGGACTTCGCGCTCAATAGGACAGAGGAATAGTTGTAGGCATCGATCGTTGATCCTAACCTGACTTTGTGGTGTCTAGGCAAGTGTATCTAAGGCGAGTGGTTACTTAATTAGGCCCACTACTTACGTAGTGGAGAACCTCCCATTTACCTGACACTTACCTGGCCACAATTGGCGGTGAAGAGGCGGTTTGAGGTCCTACTTCTTGCCCTTTGGAACAGTTAGGAGCTGTCTAGCGGACCCTAGATCTAGGCCTGATTGTGCATTTGTGGTTGATTGAACGTGTGTTTAAGCCTTTTATCGAAAATCTTTTTTGCAAAAAGCTCCACATAAAAAAACACAAAAAGAAAAAAGGAAAAAATTTTACAAGAAAACTTGCAACTTGTCGCTAAGAAATCCGTGCACCCCACATACTTTTTTCTTCTCCTTTCTTACATCATGGGTACCCCACCTCCCAAAACTCTTGCCGAACTTTGGTACCCTTAACCAAACTTTGCTTCATACGCGAATTGTTTTGGTCGAATTACGGACGACCCCTCCATGCCCAAAATCTCTTTGAAAGATCGAATAGAAGCGTCTAGGAAAAACAGTTGGACTCCGCAATCCACTTTGTATCAACCATTTCAACCTTCACCACCTTCTTTCGTTGATACCCCTTTTTCGAGTCCTGTTGTAACTCCAAAACCCATGTCTATCGCTGAGCATATTGAACAATCTCGTAACCGATCTTTCACTCCTTTCAACATTTCCAGTCCTTGGGATCAACAAGTCCATTCACCTTTTTATCTAAATGTTGATCCTACTCATGTCCAACCATTCAATTCCTACCAGTCATACCCGACTTTCACACCTTCCATAAACATTTCTTCTACACAACCAATTAGGAGTTTCACGTATCCAAACAACTTTGAATCTTTTACTGAAACCTTTTTACAATCCATGTCTAGTCTAGAACAGTCGTTGGAAGCTTATATGGTAGTGACAAACCAAATGATGAGGAATGTGGATGCGTCCATGGCCGCCCTTCTACAACCTAGTGAACCGGTAGCTAGTTTCCAACTAGCTCCAAAAATTCCAATGTATGATGCGGCAGTTGGACAGAGTGAGAATTTGAGTGGAGAGAGTGAGTTCTACACACTTCCAAATCAAACATACCCATACCCAATTGAATCCCACAACTCCAGTTTTTAAACAAGTGTCCTAAATGATTCACCAGTTGAAAATAAAACGTTTAATGAGTTGTGTGACTTTGTAGTGCTCGATTTGCCAGATTGTAAAGGGTCCCTTTCGAGTGAACCCAAACCTAATCCTTTTGAACTTTACACCTCCACTCTAGAACCTGAATTGATAAATATCCATGCCTTTGATGAGGTGTCTAAAAAAATTGATTTTCACTTGATTGAGGATATTGACGCCGGGAATATTTTGGATGATGAACCCGTAGATTTGACTGAAATTTTATCTCCAATTCATCATCCCGAGTCATTAAATGTTTCTCCCGAACCTCATATGCGTCTTGATTTTGATGATAATTGCATGGATGGGATAACTTTTGAGGAGAATTATGAGGATAGTATTGAGGAGAGTATTGAGGATAGTATTGAGGATGAACCATTTTTGTTTGATGTGTCGGATTTTCCAATTCATTCTCCTGAACCTTTAACTTTTATACTTCCTAAATCACCCTCCCTCATTTCCATCGTTCCGACCACGCAAAAGATCACGCAGGAGGACTGTGAGCTTGAAAAAATTCTGTTTGATCACAGCAGTTTTGACGCCACTAGTGCGTACCTCTTCGAATCTGACACAGTTCTCACAGACGATAATGATTACGAGTGTTTCACTTTTTCGGACGATTTTGAAGACTCACCGCCCGAGTTTAAGTTCTTTGAATTTTCTGATGAGTTAGTTGAACCATCAGACTCGGTTGCTTACAGTCATTTCGAACCATTGATGGAATCCTTTGAGTTCGAGACAGTTTACTTAGGTGAGAATAAGACTATCCCTAAATCACTCCCCTTCGTCCTTCCTATCGTTTCGACCACGCAAGAATCCATCGCGTTTCCATTTTCAATGGATGGTTTACCAAGTTCAAAGTACCCATGTTTTCTTGTGAATCTTGAGGGATTTGACCCCATTTCTCGACGGGTTGATAGATTAGCACAATCGCTTTTAACACATCGGTCATCACAAATTGCGCTAATTTATTCACTCGATTTACACCCTCAAGTTCGTACTATACTTCTTTCTCTTTTCCGCCATTCTTCTCCTCCACCGAGACCATATTCCACCCTTCTTCCCATATGGTCTCGTGTGTTTCTCAACTCCTTTCTCTACACTCCATTCTTTCACCAACCCTACCCTTATCATGATAGAATTTTTGAATGGTTGGTGCTAACTTTTGGCCTGTGTAAGGCCTTGTATAGTTTGATTTTTCTCTTCCCTAACTCTGAACTTTAACGTTTATAACAGTGGAAACACTGTTTCACTTAAGTTTGGGGGGACCTTGTTGTATATATATTTTGTTTTTCTTTTAACAATAAAAAATTATAAATAAATAAACAGGGGAGTGCCGACTTTCTAAGCCTCTTGGTATAGCATGACAGTGAGGACACTGTCAAGTTTAAGTTTGGGGGTATGCTCGGTAAGCCTTCTTCCTTCGCATTCATCTGTATATTTTTGCAATTGCATACTTATTTTAAAACCCATAAAAATTGAAAAATTTCTAAAATTATAAAAATTGAAATATTCATATTTTGTTATATTTGACTTAAATTTGACATGACGGTTGACTAGCTAGGAAAAACTAGATTTTAGACTTAGTAAATTAAAAACCCTAAAAATAACCTTTCTTAAAATTTAACGGTAGAAAGTATATGTTTTTGTAGTTTATTTAGAAATAGGCAAATTTCGAGTTGACTTCTTGGGCTAAGTTAAAACAAGGGAAAAGTATTGATATTTTTATTAAAGTATAAGTCTGAAAAATAATTCTTAAGCTTAAGTCTAAATTCTGAAAATATATACCCTACAAATTACACAAACACGAACCTTGAAACTTGGATTAGTATAAGAGACCTTGAAATGCTCTTGTCTAAAGTCCTTAGTACGAAGAAAAATAAAATAAAAATGCAACTGTGAATAAAGAGATAAAAAATGAACACTGGTTTTGTAATTACTTAAGGCTGCAAAAAATAGAAAAATATATAGCGAGGGTGCCTTATCATCTAGTGCCTTAGACCAACTGGTTTGGGAGTCACCGCTAAAAGCCTTAGGTGTTACAAGACTAGGAATTAAGCCTTAATGTGCAAACACATTTTGTAATCGGTCGTTGGTACCTCAAGAAGTATTAACGGTCGCATGAAGAATGTATGAGAAATTTCATCTAAAAATTCACCAATTGAATAGTACTTTGGACAATGGACAAGAGTATAATAGCTTGATTTGAATTTCCAAGTGTAGGGGTGATATATACACTCACGTAGAGGTATGTGATTGGGGTTTAGATGAGAGATAGAAATGAAAAATAGGACTTATATTTTTAATAGAGATGATAAAAATTCCCAAGTTGAGATAGAACCCTAGAAGGAAAACTTAAAAGATGCTAAAAGCTAAGTAAGTCTACAGAACATATATAATCTTAAGTTAAATAATAAGGAAGCGTGAAGAATACGGGTGGATAATTTCTGAGTCGAAAACAATAGAGTTCTTGTCAGAAAATCTAATTGGAAAATGAAAGTCAATAGGCCGAATTGATAGGATTTTGTGGGTAGTATCCGCTGAAAACCCTCAGGAGACAACACTCCTCCTACTAGGGACACCTAGAGATTTAACGGCTTGTTGCACGAGGTCAGTGCAATCGCGTTTCCCTGCAAAAGTGAGGTTAGGATTTTTTCGAAAATAAA
Organism: Agapanthus africanus; assembly: GCA_030015575.1. Lineage (NCBI taxonomy): Eukaryota > Viridiplantae > Streptophyta > Magnoliopsida > Asparagales > Amaryllidaceae > Agapanthus > Agapanthus africanus. Next base: position 385,290,153 of record CM057349.1, on the reverse strand, counting down.
ACTAGGTTTGCTCGAGGACGAGCAAAAGATAAGTTTGGGGGTATTTGTTCATATCATAATATTGTATTATTATATTCCCCATTCTTATTCAGTTTACAAATAAACAGGTGCTTTTGACCCATGTCTGCTATATAGTTGCAGGTTATAGGTTTTCGAAACAAAAACAGTGAAGAAGATGAAAAGACGATACAAAAGTGAGACTACGACCAACAAAGGGAAGAATCTTGATCATGCTTACAGTTTGAAGATTAAACGAAGATCAATGGAAAAAGGCAGCACAACGTTGAAGACTTCAACACGAAGCAAGCGGTAAAGTCCATGAAATTATTCACTGTGGAAATCTGGAAGAAAACTAAAAGACATTCTGAAGAACCAAGTGAAGAAAAGTCAAGGAAAAAGCAACACAGAGAAACCCAGAAGAACCGAGCCATCAAGCCCTCAATACGGCCGCGGAACCGCGGCCAAACCAAGCATATGGCCGCGGATCCGCGGCCATGTAGGACACGTGTTGGCGCTGGAAGTGTCGGTGCGGCGGTGCGTTGACTAGTCTTCTGTAGGGTATAAATGTAATTGCAGATGTGAGTCGATTGTAACCCTAGGGTTTCTATGATCTATAAATAGAAACCCTAAACCTCTTTTGGAGGTATGCCTCTTCTTGTGCCTCATTTCATCTATCTAAATTCAGATTTGTAAATTTCTGTAAAGAAGGAAGAGAGCATCAAATAAAAATTAGGAGTAAGTTTTCTTTTCATTGCTCTAGTTAAATTTTATTTCCATGCCCTAGGTAATTTCTTATCTGCCCTAGTTAAATTTTATTCTCTGCCCTAGTTAGATAGTTTAGAAAATGTTTTTCAATTCCCTAATGAGTGAGTAGTCTCCTCGCTTGTTAGGGTTAGATTTGGGGAAGGCTTGAGAGATGAAGATCTCTCACCCCTTTCTTGCCCATCACACGTTTTTATAGGACTCCATGCATACATGCACACACCGCTCCCTACGGCACCCTATCCCATGAGGTAGCGGTGATACCGTAGTATAAACGACCGGTTGAGCGTGTTTTCCATGGAGGTTAGGGTAAGAATTAAGAAAGGAAGGACAAGAACCTAGAGGAAGAAACATCGTTTCTTCCCGATGGTACTAATCCACTTTATTAATTATTACCATAACACCTAATAGATCTTAATTTGGGTATAGAAAGCGGTGAGGAATATTGACTTTCCAAACCTAACCTAAACCTAACCCTAGTAAGATTTTAGTTTAAGATCAACTTAGTTTTTTGATTTAATCAATCCGACACCAATCGGAATTAACTCGTTAGAACAATTTGAGAATACACAAAATCCCTGTGGACCGACCCGTACTCACCGGCTAGCTACCAAGCGACGCCGTTCTTGATTGCGGTTATAAATTATTCTTTGAACAAATCAGCAAGCTTGTTCATTTCTTCATGTGAAGACTTACTAGAGTTCGGGTGTTCACTACTTGGAGCGAAGAGACTGCTACACGGAGCTTTAAAAGTGAAGGACCGATCTACAAAGGTTGTATTCCTCATTCACTTTGTATGCAAAGTTATTTGCATGTTGTATTGTTTAAATCTCTAGTTAAGATTCTAGTGTTAGGGTTCTTTAGTACGGAAAAAATTTGAAAACGGTATGGACGATGCCTCCCGAAACCTTGCTGCAGCCCTACGGAACCTTGCAACAACAAGTCAAGTCAATCAGGATAACAAGGCAAGATTGTTGGCATCGATAAGTATTACAGGCAACGGGTATTAACATGATAACAAAAACAATACAGTCTGACAGATTACAAACATGTCAAGGATAACATAATCATATAATTTACAAGACCAAGATAATAGCATTAACAGGGATAACATATTCAATCCATTTAATAACTATAAAAGTGGTATTGATTAACCATGCATAAGAAAGTTCCGTTCAGAAATTCAGCATCACCATGATTTGTAAAGTAGTTTAAAAATAACAAACATTCTCCAAAAGAGACGTGTCATATATAAAAACAAAGCTAATTAAATAATGTTTTTATTTTTATAAGTTAAAATATCTTAAGTTGTTCCTACAAAAAGTTATGAACGTTCGAAATTGAAAGTTTGTTGCTGCAATTTCCCTGGACAGCAGTTCAGAGGTACTTTTATTTACAGTTTACGTTATTTAAATAATTTATTTTGCAAGTAAATATTTTACAGGGTTATAGTATTCTGAGTTAGCTTCGTAACGAACTAAAGAACATATGCTAATGATTTTTCGATGGTTTATAATGAATTTTATAAGGTAAAGTACACAGTAAATTTCAGATTTGTCGTATCCGGTTGACAACGACGTTTCATGTATAAACTATAATATTTTCAAACTATATTTTGCATAATGTTTTAAAATGCAAATTATAAACTAATTAATGATATACGGATTATATAGATATAAACGGTATAATGATAATAATAAGAAATATTACGACTTTATATATATTTATAGATATAATTATAGTATGTCGCAAGTTATAAACTTGCATACACTGTATATTATAAAACTGATTAATGTTAAATAACTACGGTGTATAAATTATATAGATATAGTTGTATAATGATGATGATGTTGTTGTTGATAGTACGACCACATATAAGTAAATTACGTAAAGCATAGCATGTAGCAAGTTGTAAACTTGTCTCGAAACAAACGCGATGAACAGAAGCAACACGATGCTATACAAATTAACACCAAGTTTTAATGGCTCAGTTAAGATTCTAGGATACGGCTGGAGTTGCATCGGCGAGAATGGGTATGGACTTGAAGAACAAAGAAGGAGAATATATAAATTGATGAGGGAGAGATTTAGTTAGAGGAGAGAGAGATATGTTATGTAGAGAGAGACATAGAAAAAGAGGTTTTGTATTTAATATAAAAATATATAGTATAGTTTAAATTAGATTATAAATATATATTAGTTTTAATGTATATAGATAATATCAAAGTACAACCAATCTCCACCAAAATCTCATCAAAAATATATTTTGGAAAATAATTCACATACGTAAACTTCTCAACTATAATGCAAGAGTATATTTTAAATAACTCATACTCCTAATTTAAGATTTAAAAGAATTCTAAAAATATATCAATATTTAGTAAATATTTGATATTAGATACCTTGAGACTTAAACGTAAAAGATAAAAGAAAAATAAAATATGAGATGCCAACCATATGATGACAGTTAACAAAATATAACTTATGCTTAACTTGAAAAATATATCAAGATTTAGTAAATATTTGATCTCTCTCTCTCTCTCTCTCTCTCTATATATATATATATATATATATATATATATATATATATATATATATATTATACTGGATTCATATAGATTCGATTTACTGATAAATATCAGATATAATCTAACACCATTCTTGGTTTCACACATGCGGGTCGGGTCGAATAACTACTACTACTATTCGAATCACTCGCAATCCAAAAGAATAAAATAGAAGAAATATAAAGCAAGTGTTAAAATACCAATTAATATCGTATAACTGTACTGGGGTGTTACATTATACTCAACTACGAAGGAATTTCGTCCTCGAAATTCACGAAACAAGAAAAGATAAGAAGATACGGATCTAAGGAAAGAGATGAGGAAACTTTTGTTGAATCTCGTTTTCACGTTCCTAAGTAGATTCTTCATGCAAGCGATTTCCCCATGAAACAAGCACTAGAGAGATCACCCTATTCTTGAGAACCTTTTTTCGTCGATCCACAATCGCCATCGGTTGCTCTTTATAAGTCAAATTTTCTCTCACTGTCAATTCCGAATGATTAAGGACGTGTGTCTCATCTCGAATATACTTGCGGAGTTGAGATACATGAAACACATCATGAACACCTGCCAAGGATGGTGGTAGAGTCGATCAATAAGCTATCTCTCCGACATGCTCAATGATATCGAAAGGCTCCACAAATCGAGGACTAAGCTTGCCTCGACTACCCAATCGGATTACTCCCCTAGTCGGTGATATCTTCAAGAACACAAGGTCACCAACAGCAAACTCTAAAGTTCTTCTTCCAGTATCAACCCAACTTTTCTGTCGATCCCGTGCCACCTTTATTTGATCGCGGATCAAGCTAACTTTCTTCATAGTTTATACAATGAGATCTGGTCCCAACAATCTCCTTTCTCCAACATCGTCCCAACAGATAGGCGAGCAACATTTACGATCGTACAATGATTCAAATGGAGCCATCTGTATAGTCGCCTGAAAGATGTTATTGTAAGAAAACTCTACTAAATGCAAATGAACCTCCCACGAACCCTTGAAGTCTAACATACACGTTCTCAACATATCTTCAAGAGTTTGGAATGTCCTCTCGGACTGTCCGTCTGTTTGAGGATGATAAACCATACTAAATTTCAAACGAGTTCCCAAATTCTCCTGTAAACTCCTCCAAAAGTGTGATAGGAACCGAGTATCACAATCTGAAACGATACTAACCGGTACTCCATGAAATCTCACAATCTCCTGCATGTATCGCTCCGCCAAAGCCTCCGTTGACTGACCAACCCGAAATGGTATGAAATAAGCTGCCTTGGTCAATCGATCAACAATCACTCAAACTGCGTTATTACCCTTTGGACTCCGTGGTAAGGCTATCACGAAATCCATAGTTATATGTTCCCACTTCCATTGAGGAATCGGAAGCGGTTGCAACAAACCAACTACCCTTTGATGTTTAGCCTTGACTTGCTGACACACCAAGCACTTTGATACGTAGCGAGCAATCTCCCTTTTCATGCCTTCCCACCAGAAATGTTGTCGCGGATCTCTATATATCTTTGTGCCTCCCGGATGTACTGAATATGCAGAACTATAAGTCTCCTTCATGACTTCTTCATGAACATCTTCTCTAGGCATACACAAACGACTTCCATATCTTAACGAGTCATCTTCATGAATTAACAAATCTGTTCGAAGTCCGCCTTCCACTTGTCGTCGAAACTTCTGCAATCTAGGGTCATGCGACTGTGCTGCCTTAATGTTACCGATCAAGATGACTGTATTTGCAACTGCATCAAATGTCCCGAAGAATCTGGTAGTAGATCTCCAACTCGAACCTCTGAAGATCAGCTATAATCTCCCTATGTGCAGTCAACATCCGTATCGCTGGCAACCGACTTAAACCGTCAGGCACTACATTAACCTTTTTCGGATAATACTTTAGGTCAAGATCATAGTCAGCCATCAGCTAACCATCTACGCTGCCTCATGTTGAGCTCCTTCTGTATGAACATATATTTAGGCTCTTGTGATTCCTAAACACTTCAACTCTTTCACCCAATAAGTATTGTTTCCAAATCTTTAGAGCGAAGATCACTGCCGCTAGTTCTAAATCATGAGTTGGGTAGTTGTTCTCATGGGTATTCAATTACCTTGACGCATACGCTATAACCTTCTCATGCTGCATCAGAACACATCCTAATCCTTTCCCAGATGCATTGCCGTGAATAATCAGTCCTCCGGAACCATCTGGTACTGTCAGAATATGAGATGTTGTCAATCTTTGCTTCAGCACTTCAAAAGCTGACGCACACTTCTCAATCCACATGAACGGTACCTCCTTACGTGTTAGCTTGGTTAGTGGTTCTGCTATCCGGGCGAAGTTCTCCACAAACCTTCTATAATATCCAGCAAGCCCAAGAAAACTTCTGATCTTCCCCACATTCTTTGGAATAGGCCAATCATGAATAGTTGCAATCTTTTCGGGGTTGACTGCAATTCCATCTCCGGATACAACATGACTCAAAAACTTCACCTCTTCTATCCAAAACTCGCACTTGCTCATCTTAGCATAAAACTTTTCCTGTCTAAACGTTTGCAGTGCGGTCCTTAAGTGTTCTTCATGCTCTTCTTCGCTCCTCAAATAGAAAAAAATATTGTCAATAAACACCACTACGAACTGATCCAGATATGGTGAAAAGATTCGGTTCATCAAGTCCATAAATATTGCTGGTGCGTTAGTAACTCCAAATGACATCATTAAATACTCGTAATGCCCATATCGAGTTCGAAACGCCGTCTAGTAAATGTTTTCTACTTTCACCCGAATTTGATGATACCCTGATCGTAAATCCAACTTCGAGAATACCCTTGCGCCACTGAGCTGATCGAATAATTCGCCTATGCGAGATATTGGATACTTGTTCTTAATATTCACCTGATTTAACTCCCGATAGTCGATGCACACCCTTCGTGTGCCATCTTTCTTCTTGACTAGAAGAACTGGAGCTCCCCATGGTAAACCACTGCGGCGAATCCAGCCCTTCTCTAGTAATTCGATAACTTGTCTCTTTACTTCTTCTAGTTCCACCGGGGCCATCGGATAATAAGCCTTTAAAATCGGTGTTGCTCCAAGAATAAGATCAATCGTGAACTCCACATCTCGTTTAGACGGTAAACTCGAGATGTCCTTGAACACATCCATGAAATCCCGAACTGCTATCAGCGCATCATCTGCAACTTGTTTACGAACTTCACCCTTTAGTAAACGGTTTCCTTCATCATGAATTTGCAAGTTTATTCTAAGACTTGTGGGTTATCAGCCCACCACTCTTCCGCTGTGCTACTCTGATAATTTGAGGCGGGTTTGTCAAAACATCTTCAATCAAATATCTTATATCTGATAGTCCTTGAAGCGGTCTGTACCAGCTCCCGCTGGGGTTAATCTCGAACTACTGCAATCATCAAAGCTTCTTCTATGTTTCTCCTTGTTCTTCGAAACACAAATAGATTGGTTCTTACGGAATGAGAGAAAAGATATAACGTGGTTGCTGGATTCAAGCTCGCGATAAGGCATAAACTCGTAAGCAATGACGCCGAGAGGAAATAAGGTAATACAACGACCATAAATCAAGAAAATGAATCAAAATAGGATTCCATATTATCTAAATAGAGTACCACATTGTAACTATACCGGGATACATAGTTACAACTACATAACTCCATTTAAGTCGTCCAAATCCTACTTTTGGAGTCGAGGGAATAAGATGGGAGAAACAATAAGAAACCAAAAGGATTCCGAGCCGAGATGCAATATCATTTCCATATCGTCAAAATAAAAGAGTTAAGGGAAAGATAAGATTCAAGAATTTGAATGACAAGACAATAATGTGGCAGAACATGTTCCTAATTCCGGATTTCCTGGTTAGTGTATTGGGTCGAATACCCAACTACAAAAGAACTAAACCTGACTAATCATAAAACCTATGGCTCTGATACCAACAAAACCTTGCCACGCTTCGCTTCCCAAAATATGAAAATTTCGAGACGTAACAAAGCCAACCATGCTACCTATGGCTAGGAAAGATTCCTCCATAGTCACATTACGGCTGTTAATCAGATATCAAGAACAGTAAATAAAATCTAACTAAAACATGTCTATCTGCCACATTAGATAAAAGTCAAGAAATGTATATAGCGGAAACGAATATAGATCCAATAAAGAAATAATATCATGATCATGTCGCTTATAGGATCACATTGGTAAATTTAAACTACAGAATTAAAATAACTAAGCATCTCTAAAACTAATCATCAAGCTCCTCACTGCTCAGCTTGCTTGTTAAAATACTCTTGATCTTCCTGCGATAAGGTCAAAGGAATTGGGTCATACAAACCCAGACGTTAGTGCGTCATAAATATCAATAATGATAATAATAACCAGATAAAAAGTTATGATGAAACATGAGTATAAATAATCATCACAGGTGTAAAATAGTGAGCTATAGATATGTCACATGTATCCTAAAGTCTGAGCTTCTAGATTATCTATTCTACAAGTTTTTGAAATCAATTAATATAATTCCCATCGTAACTCAACAGTATATATCCCGTTCATACCCCTACGGGACCACGACACAATAAACAATGGTTATTCAGGTCACGTTCGGAATCACGACAAACAATAATAATATTCTCCTGAGTTACGTTTCGGTTACATTCTTATTTCCCCTTTTTCTCAGGTTTTGTGTTCAAGACAGGTATTAATAAAATGTCTACCTAATGCCAATACAGGAAAAATCGTATACTGATCTTTTTTAACAAGACAACAAGTCAGGTCAATCAGTATAACAAATCAAGATTGTTGGTATCGGTAAGTATTACAGGCAACGGATATTAACATGATAACAAAAATAGTACAGTCTGGCAGGTTACAAACATAACAAGGATAATATAATCATATCATGTGCAAAAGCAAGATAATAGTATTAACAGGAATAACATATTCAATTCTATTAATAACTTATAAAGTGGTATTGATTAACAACGCACAAGAAAGTTTTGTTCAGAAATTCAGCGTCACTCTGATTTGTAAAATAGTTTCAAAATAACAAACGTTCTCCAAAAAAGCCGTGTCATATACCAAAACAAAGCTAATTCAATAATGTTTTCATTTTTATAAGTTAAAGTATCTCAGATGTTCCTACAAAAAGTTATGAACGTTTGAAATTGAAAGTTTGCTGCTGGAATTTCCCTGGACAGCAGTTCAGAGATACTTTCATTTACAGTTTACATTATTTAAACAATTTATTTTGCAAGTAAATATTTCACAAGGCTATAATATTATAAGTTAGCTTCGTAACGAACTAAAGAACATGTGCTAATGGTTTTTCAATAATTTATAATGAATTTTATAAGGTAAAGTGTACAGTAAATTTCAGATTTATCATATCCGCTTGGCGACGACGATTCATGTGTAAATTATAATATTTTCAAACTATATTTTGCATAACGTTATAAAATGTAGATTATAAACTAATTAATGATATACGGATTGTATAGATATAAACGGTATAATGATAATAATAAGAAATATTACGACAATATATATATTTATTGATATAATTACAGTATGTCGCAAGTTGTAAACTTACATACACTGTATATTATAAAACTGATTAATATTAAATAACTACGGTGTATAAATTATATAGATATAGTTGTATGATGATGATGATAATAATAATAATAGTACGACCACATATAAGTAAATTACGTAAAATATAGTATATAGTAAGTTGTAAACTTGGCTCGAAACAAACGCGATGAATGGAAGCAACACGATGCTATACAAATCAACACCGAGTTTTGATAGCTCGGTTAAGATTCTAGAATACGGCTGGAGTTGCATCGGCGAGAATAGGCATGGGCTTGAAAAACGAAGAAGGAGAATATATAAATTAATGAGGGAGAGATTTAGTTGGAGGAGGAAGAGATATGTTATGTTAAGAGAGAGAGACAGAGAAATAGTTTTGTGTTTAATATAAAAATATACAGTATAGTTTAAATTAGGTTATAAATATATATTAGTTTTAATATATATAGATAATATCAAAGTACAACCAATCTTCACCAAAATCTGATCAAAAATATATTTTGGAAAATAATTCACATACGTAAACTTCTCAAGCATAATGTAAGAATATATTTTAAATAACTCATACTCCTAATTTAAAATTTAAAAGGATTCTAAAAATATATCTAGATTTAGTAAATATTTGATATTAGATATTAGATATCTTAAGACTTAAACGTAAAAGATAAAAGTAAAATAAGATATGGGATGACAATCATATGATGACAGTTAACAAAATATAATTTATTCTTAATTTGTGGCTACTAAAAAATATATGATCTCTCTCTCTCTCTCTCTCTCTGTGTGTGTGTGTGTGTGTGTATTATTCTAGATTCACATAGATTCAGTTTACTGATAAATATTAGATATAATGTAGCACTATACTAGGTTTCACACATGCGGGTCGGATCGAATAACTACTGCTACTATTCGAATCACTCGCAACCCAAAAGAATAAAATAGAAGAAATATAAAGCAAGTGTTAAAATACCAATTAATGTCGTATAACCATACTAGCGTGTTACAATCGTACTATCAGATTCTTTGGGACAGTTGATGCAGTTGCAAGTATAGTCATCCTTGATCGATAACATTAAGGCAGCACAGTCGTACAATCATAGATTGCAGAAATTTCGAGGACAGGTGGAAGCAGGACTTCGAACATATTTGTTAATTCATGAAGATGGCTCGTTAAGATATGGAAGTCATTTGTGTATGACTAAAGGAGATGTTCGTGAAGAAGTCATGAAGAAGGCTCATAGTTTTGCATATTCAGTACATCCGGGAGGCACGAAGATGTATAGAGGTTTGCGACAACATTTTTGGTAGAAAGGTATAGATAGAGAGATTGCTCGCTACGCATCGAGGTGCTTGGTGTGTCAGCAGGTCAAGGCTGAATATCAAAGGGTAACTAGTTTGTTGCAACCACTTTCGATTCTTCAATGGAAGTGGGAACATATAACCATAGATTTCGTGACATCTTTACCATGGAGTCCAAAGCGCAATAACGCAGTTTGAGTGATTGTCGATCGATTGACCAAGACAGCTCATTTCATACCATTTCAAGTTGGTCAGTCGACGGAGGTTTTGGCGGAGCGGTACATGCAGGAGATTGTGAGAGTGCATGGAGTACCAATGAGTATCGTTTCTGATCGTGATACTTTGTTCGTATCATATTTTTGGAGGAGTCTATAAGAAAGTCTGGGAACTCGCTTGAATTTTAATACGGCCTACCATCCTCAGACTAATGGACAGTTCGAGAGAACGATCCAAACTCTTGAAGATATGCTGAGAGCATGCATGTTAGACTTCAAGGGTTTATGGGAGGATCATTTGCATTTAGTGGATTTTTCATAAAATAACAGTTTTCAGGCAACTATACAGATGAATCCATTTGAAGTATTGTGCAGTCGTAAGTGTCGCTCGCCTGTTTGTTGGAACGATATTAGAGAAAGAAGATCGTTAAGACCGAAACTCATTGTGCAAATTGTAGAGAAAGTTAACTTAATTCGTAATCATATGAAGGTGGCACAAGATAGAAAAAAAAGTTTGGCTGATACCGAAAGAAGACCTTTGGATTTTGTTGTTGGTGATCTTGTGTTCTTGAAGATATCACCGATTAGGGGAGTAATCCGATTTGGTAGTCAAGGCAAGCTTAGTTCTCGATTCGTGGGGCCTTCCGATATCATTGAACGTGTTGGAGAGGTAGCTTATCGATTGGCTTTACCACCATCCTTGGCGGGTGCCCATGATATATTTCATGTATCTCAACTTTGTAAGTATGTTCGAGATAAAACACACGTCCTTGATCACTTGGAACTGACAGTGAGAGAAGATTTTGTCACGCCCCACTTCCCAAAAAGACGTTAGCAGGTACGTGACAAGGCCCGCGACGTATTTATTTCGAGAAGATCATTTTCCAGAATAAATACACTAAGCGTAATTGAGCAATATAAAATGACAAGAAATTAACATGTGATTTAAATTTCAACAACTTTATTTACATTCAACTTGATACATTTTCAATACACGAGTTCAACCAAAAGAAAATACAAGAAAAGAAATGCCTAAACAAGTGGCATACTTAAACTGAAAGAAAATAATAACTAGTCTACGCCTGAGTCGCTATCTGATCGTGCTCCTCCTCTATGGTGTCCGCCTCCTTAGTCTCCATAGTTTCTGACGAACATTCCAAAAAATAAAGGTAGGTGGAATGCCCATCGGTGAACTTTCGCTTGGTAAGTCCCCAAGAAAAAGGGTGTGAAGTATAAAAGTATAATGACAAAGAAAAAATGGATATCATGAAGTAATGGACTAGGAGATATGATGTTTAAACATGTCATTTAATGTAAGCATGGCAATTATATTTAACATGCAGTTCTATATACATCATTGCAAAGCAACATGAGTATAGTATAGTATGGCCGTGTAGTGTAGGTATAGTGAACATGAAGTGTATGTAAGTGTCCTAAAAGATCTCTACATGGGTAAACTAAGTTAACGTAAGTTCAAGGGTGAATGTTAACCAATCTCAAGACTATAATCCAAGGATAAAGAACCACAGGCCCAAATCAAGTGTTAGTAACGGGACTTCTGTTAGTGATATATGTCTTAGATGCCATTATTGTATAGTACTGGATTGTATATTATATTTTGGAAGTTTAGGATATATACAGATATAATAACAGTATTGCTCAATATGATAGTATGTTATCTTGTTTGAGTCTATCTTAACATGTGTATATGTTTCTTTTAACATATCGCTAATACATGTTGATAGAGCCCTTAGAATCTTTGCTTGACTACTAGCGTTGTGATAGCAGTCACACTAGTGGGAGCTGGGTAGTCTATAAGCACATCCTTAAACTTGCCCCTAGTTGTAGGATTATGGAGACCAGGCATCGATACTCCAGAGTAGACTAGTCTATACGCTTCTTATCCCCGTCAGGTGAGGTGGCTTATCCCATTGGTATACGGTACCAAAGATAGTATACATGTGCTCATTGGGTTATGAGTTACACTGAATGGACTCGTTGGGAACTGCTAGTTGGTATTATACCTATCGTCAGTTAGTAGTTCCCCAGTGACATAAGTACAGGTTAGTCCGTTGACTTGACATCACTATTCGTCTCGAGTGTGTTCCCACTGTACTTAGATTACTACCCTACCATGGCTTAAATGAGTTATGCAAACAGTTAGTAGTTGGGTGCAGTCCCGAATCACTTGGAGGCAATAGGGGATAGAAGGGATTCGTCTCTCCCGATATTAAGAGTTGATATCGCGTTGTGTACGGTTAGCCAATACACAAAGTCCTTGGCCAGGGCAAATGAGATTTACTGGTAGGTACACTAGTAGTTTCTCACGGTGTAATTGGTTCTACACCGGCATGACTTATTGTGCTATTAGGGGTCTGACGTTTACCACCCCCTGGGCCCGATATGCGATACTCTTAGACGAACTGACCGGACTGTACAGAGAATGTCACTTATATGCTCAGTAGGGTTTTCGGATGAGTTATCATGTCGATCTTCCCTTCGACAGAACCTGGGTAGCCGTTACGTACAGCTAGTACCACTGATGTGCTTGTGGTTAAACCCACTACCAGTGTATTGTCGAGTCTTTAGAGTCCCACACAGAGGGTTTCCCGGTTCAGGCGAAACGGTGTAGTTTGTGTATGGTTTTACATAGGGGTGTTCGATTGAACACGTGCATTTATACACGTGCTTTAATCGGACGGTTTGATAGTACAAGCAGGTTTGAAAGACAGCCAGTTTTGATTCTAGTATTATATTGTTTTCTTTTGGGTATTTGTATTTTAACACGAATACGTGTATTTGTATAAATACGGGTATTTGTGCTTTGATACAAATACATGTATTTCTTTGTAAATATGAATACGCATATTTTGTATTTTCGGTACAAATACGGTATTCGTATTTTGGTAGAAATATGGTATACGTATTTATACGGGTTTTGGTATACTTGATTATACACATACTAGTATTTATATGTGTATGTATATCATGGTGATATGGCTAAACTTTCTCTCCTTCTTCTTTCATGATAAATAAGGAAGTGTGTGGGCTTGTGACTCACCTTAGTGATTCACCAAGCCCACCCACTCCTTTGTTTTACATTGAAGGGATAAGTGAGAGTTTGGTGGGATATTTTTGTGAGTGTGGTTGATTTTTATCAAGTGAGAATTTATCTATAGTAGCCATCTTCATCTTCATCTTCCTCGATTCTCTCTCTTGAGTTGTGAGGATTAAAAGAGAGCATCTAGTTCACAAACTACATCACTCTAAATATCTTGTCTTGGCAAGACTTGATCTTTAGTTGTTTCGTACGAAGTTATCGCTTGAATCGGCATTCTCGGATGGATCTTCTTTGACACGGAAGATCGGCTTTGAGAGCTCGTTCCATCAACCCATGGAGGTTGAGGAGTCAACTTTCAAGACCTGAAGGACCGTCTACAAAGGTTGTAATCTCAACCGAGTGGTTAAAAATCTAATTAGGGTTTGTTTAGTGTAGTGTTTGGGCTTGAATCCTGGGGATTTAATGTTTTATGCTCAAGATTTTAAAGTTTTTGATTCCGCATAGCCGTAATTAACACGATAAGGAGCACATATACACTTACAACTTCGACCTAGTGTTGAAGTATTCCAAACTCAACAGGCTACAATTCAAAAGTAAGGAAACACGGGCCCTCATGATAGCTTGCTTGTGTTAGTAGATATGGATTCATGATCTAAGAGGACTCCTGAGATTTCATTGGATTCACACTTGAACTACCCCAACACGCCGTGTATTCTAAATTATAGTTAAAACTACCAGTCTTGCTTGAATCCATGAATACATCAACTTGCAAGATTGAGTTCATGTCAATGTTAAGTATTCGTGTCAAGTGTTCATGTTTTCATGTCAAGTTGTATTCATGGTTCGAGTCAATTCAGTCTTAATAACAACCATTGTGTTCTCATATTCATGTTAAGTTCATGTCAAGTTATAACTATGGTTCGGTCAAATCGAGTCAAGTCATAGAATTCTAGTATTCAAGTTTTGGGATATTCAAGTTCAAGTGTTTTGGTTCATGATCAAGGGTCCAAGTTTATGTTAAACTTTGGATCCTGGTTGAGTTTGTATTTAGGTTAGAATAAATATCTTATGAAAGGATTTAGCTCTTGAATTTCTTAAGTTCGGGAGTAATTGGACAACTGTTGCACATGAACGGCAGAATTTGTGTCTTTTTTCTATACAATTGCCATTGATAACTCCGTTAAGTTGTCTAACCTGAATAGGCAAGCACTCACTTTCTCCGGCTCTCCGGGGTTCAAGAGAAATGGTACCGCTTAAGCCTATATTAATTTAGAGTCCTTAATATTTAATTTTGTGATTTACATTGTATTTATATTGTTTGCATTTCTCGAGGGGGTTTTATGAAAAATATTTTAATATGGTTTAAAAATAAATCTCGAGAATGATTTATAATATTTAGGGTTTTCATGAACATGTGTTTTAATTGTTATGGTATTTTAGTGATAAAATCTAGCTTTTGAAAATTTATGGTACTTTTATGAAAACTGCTGCTTTTGGAAACTTGTTGGTATTTTATTAAAAATTATAATCTTTCATTTAAAAAAATATGGTTACATAATTTGATTTTATTGAAAATACGGATTCGTAGTTTTATATAATTTTCCAAAGTTTAGTTTTGTTTAGAAAAGTCGTATTTCTTAAAAATCGTATTTTTATTTCCTTCGAGACCAAATATTCCATGAGGAGCTCTGCATCTCGCTCTACTATCTCAAGGATGTATGAGAATCCGCACCATCCATTAGCGAGTCCCCTAACGAGGATTGTAGATGCGTAATTGCAAAGGATTTAAAAATAGCGATAAAATATTTTATACAACTGATGGTATTTTAATGTAAATTGTTTCTTTTAAATAAAACTTAACCAAAATATCATACTATGAAACCATTGTATTGTGAGTGGGGTAGGCAGTTACCCCGTGAATTTTGTACATGTATAAATTCTAGATATCGATAAAAGAATAGTTTTTAAAGTTCATCGTATTTATTCATTATTTGAAATCTACTGGTTATTCAACATAATAAACATCATATAAAAAATTGTGAGATATGGATAGAGTTGTAAATTCGTATTTTCTTAATATCATGGCATGAAATTTATGATGAACATGTCGAATTATAATGAATATATTATATTTTTTTATTAAACTTATTTATAATACTGTATTCTTTCGCGTCGATAGATGAGGAGAAGCAAAAAGAGAAAGGAGTAGAGGGGGGGTTAGCGTAGTTACAGGTGATGCGGAACGACAACATGTAAAAGTAGAAGTGAGTATACAAGAGGGAAAGAGAAGAGAATGAGAGGACTTACAGTTGCGCGTTCGTACTCATACAAACGAGAAGGAATGTAGAGATCTTGGTTTGTAGAACAGTGACTGTGAATGCAACTAGGGGGCGAGATCAATTTACAGACGTCACTTGAGCGAGTTGTGGAGCAACGGAGAGGGATGAAGGATCTTGAGAGAATGACGACGCGAGAGGGAATAAACGTGCTCGACTCTTTGAGAGAGCTTGAGTTCTTGAGAATTTTGAGAGAGAAGATAGATTTGAGAGAGTGGTATGCCTAAGGAAAGAGTTAGGACTGGTCTAGATATTTATAGGAGAAAAAATGAAGGTGTGTGAATTTAAAGAATTGAAATAGTGTTAATGAGGGAATTAAAGGGTTTCTGGTTAAAATCAAAGAAATTAAACAAGGAAATAGAGTAGAGGGGAGCCATTCTAAAAAGGGAGAAATTAGCAGCTAAAGGGGTGCACGGGCAAAGAATGGAGGAGTTTGGGGCTAAGCGGGCCGCCGGTGGCGGTTTTTGAGCGAAAACTGGCGGTAAAAAATGAGGCAATTGCCTCGGGATTCATGCCGTGTATTCATCTGGGTATTTATGTCTCATTTTTATTGTTTGATTTATTTGCAACTCTTCGTTTCTCCATGTAATGCACGTGCAACTCTTGGACTTCCGAAAAATTAAAAAGAAAAATATTAAAAATAATTGAAACTGATGAGATTCGAACTTGCAGGCTATGGGACAGCAGAGGAAAGGCTTAACCAATGAGCTATAAAAAATTTCTTATACATAAGTTATCAAAAATAACTTATAATTTAAAACCAGAACAGAAATACACTCTTTTATTAATGTTGGATCAATAAAAGTGCATAGGACTTTTTGGGTCATTACTGATTTAACCTATGATGAGCAACCGATTGCCATTGTGGATCTACAAGAAAAGATTCTCAAGAATAAAGTAATCCCTTTATTACTTGTTTCGTGGGAAATCGTTCGCATGGAGAATCTACCGGGAACGTGAAGACGAGATTCGACAAAAATTTCCACATCTTTTTCCTTAGATTCGTATCTTCTTGTCTTTTCCTGTTCAATGAATATCGAGAACGAAATTCGTTTATAGTTGAGTATAATGTAACACGCTAGTACGTTTATACAAGAATATATGATATTTTACGACTTGTTTTATATTTTCCTACTATATTCTTTTGGGTTGCGAGTGATTCGAATAGTAGTAGTCGTTATCCAACCCAACCCGTATATTTAGAATCCAATATGGTGCTAGAGTACATCTCATATTTACCAGTAAAGTGTATCTACGTGAATTTAGTATAATATATACATTATATATATTTAAATCTTTATATATCTATTTATAGCCACAAGTATGAATAAATTATATTTTTGCTAACTGATATCGCATGGCTTACCACCCCATATCTTATTTCGTTTTTATATATTATGTTCAAATCCCACATATCAGATAACCAATATTTACTAAATCATTGTATATTTATTTAAATTCCTTTTTAAATCTTATTAGGGGGTATATGTATTTCATAATATATTATTGCATTATGGTTTAGAAATTTACGTATGTGTATTATTCTCTATAATATATTTTTGGACGAGATTCCGGTGAAGGTTGGTTGTAGTTTGGTATTATCTGTAAAACCCTAAAACTATATATATATATATATATATATATATATATATTAAATATACTATATAAACAAATAAAATATACTATATACTTTATAATATATCTCTTTCTCTCCCCCGTCTCTGTCTCTCTCTCTTTCTCCTCTCGTATCTCTCTCCCCAACTCCCTCGTCTCGTCCCCGAGCCCTATCCCGAATTCGTAACCTCATCGCCGTCCTCCTTATTTCTCGTCGTCGTCATCACCCCTTCACCTCCTCAACATCACCACCCTCATCGTCATCTCCTCTCTCAACCCCGAGACCTCACCCGAGCCCCGACTCCACAACCGAGAATCCACCTCCTCTTCCTCGTCGACCTCGCTGCCTGAACCCGACCACCAAGACCATCACCCTCATCACCTTCTCTTTCTCATCGTCGTCAGAACCCAGCACCTATTACACCACAGCCAGCATTTCTTCTTCTTCTTCTTCTTCTCTTTTCTTTTCTTGCCTTAGCAGGAGCTGTTCACCGCCACCACCCATTTCCTCTCGCCGACGAGCATGACCCAGACCATCCCAAGTCACCACCTCCTCAAAGAATAGACCCCATCGTCCCCCTCTCTTTTCTTCTTCTTCACAAGCTTTTACCTCGACTGTCACTCCCTGCTTCCCAAGATACATAATTACGGCACGTGATAGTGCCAACCATGCTACCTGTGGTTAGGAATTATCTTTCCACAGTCACATTACGACTGTCTATCAGATATCAAGAACAGTAAAATATATAATATAATATAACACATGTCCATATGCCACAATAAATAAAATGAAGAAATGCATATAGCGGAAATGAATCAAGATCCAATAAAACAATAGCATCTGAATCACGTCCTAATATGTGCTCAATCAATAAAAATAAAACTACTGAAATAAATAAACTAAGAGTCTCTAAACTAAATAATTAGCTCCTCATGGCTCGGCTTGATTGCTAAAGTATTCCTGATCTGGCTGCGATAAGGGTAGAAGAACCGTGTCATACAAAACCTAGACGTAAGTGCGTCATAATATCAAAATAATGGTAATGATCAGGATATGATGATATAATTAAACTATACAAAATCCAGACGCCAGTGTGTCATAATATCAAAATAATAGTAATGACCAGGATATGATGATATAATTAAACCAGAATATAAATAAATAACACAGATATAAATAGTGGGCTATATATATGTGATGTGTATCCTAAAGTCTGTGCATTTAGGTTATCTATTCTAAAAGTCTTTGAAATCAATTAATATAATCCCTATCGTAACTCAGCAGTATATATCCCGTTCATGCCCAACGGGACCACGGTACAATATATCCCGTTCATTCCCCACGGGACCACGGTACAATAAACAATGATTTATTCCGTAACGCTCGAAATCACGGCAAACAATAATAATATCCTCCTGAGTTACGTTTTAGTTACATTCTTGATTTCCTCTCTTTCCCCAGGTTTTGTGTTCAAGTCGGGTATTGCCAAAATAAATTTAATGCCAAGATAGGATTAAGTAAGTACAATTCTTGTCTATGCAGACAACAAGTCACATCCATCAGAATAACAATCAGTATTGTTGGAATTAGCAATAAGATCTAAGTAACAAGTCTGGTAATGTGTCGTGAACATGCCATGTACCGTATATTAACCAAAATAGATAACAATGTAAAACTGTAATCAATATCGAAACACAATTAATATCAGGATGCATATGTATCTATCTGTAATAACCGTTATACGTCCATTACCATATATGATGCAATCTAGATAATCATATTGAACTGATATAGTAGTGCTATATTATCGTGATGTTCCGGCATGCAACTAGATAAACTATTATTAGTACAGATACAGACGGATGCTATAAAACTATAAATTGGTAATTTCTGCTGAATAGTAAAACACATGCACTATAATTTATCAAATAAATATTGATATAATAACATAGCATGTTGCAAATTTAGAACTTGCCTGATCGAATCTCACGTTAAGATACGGATGTCGCGTTCCGACGTCGAAATAAAGTCACGACGCAAACTTATGTGCGCAAGACTAGATCTGGCTGAGCAGCTGCGTGACATGGTGACAGGGCTAGACGACAACAGTGGCTGGGTCGTCTGGATCGTCGACGACGTGCGCAACTCGGCGAACCGATCGGAGATTAAGAAAAGAGAAGAAGAAGAAACGAGGGAGAAAGAGTATGTGTTTTTGGGTTTTATTATATATATTATATATATATATATATATATATATATATATATATATATTATAGAGAGAGAGGAGAGAGAGAGACACACAAAGAGAGAGAGACAGAGAGACGGATACATATTTAAAATTAATTAATATATTATATATATACATATAGTTATAAAATTATATATATATATATATATATATATATATATATATATATTATGGGATATTACAGATAATATCAGATTACTACGAATATTATCCGTATCCCTCTATAAATCTAGTTTTTAAATATAGAGAATATACGTAAGAATTTAAACCATGATGCGATATCCTGTTAATAAAAACATATATTCCCAAATACGGATCTACGTAAATATACGTAGCGATCCAAATGCTAGTCTGTGTAATACTTAGAATATGAACATGATATATGTGCGCAACCACAAGATATGTGATACTATGACATGAAAGGCTAGATAAGAGAATTTGTTATTTGGTTTTATATCATATTATAAAAATATGTGGATTCTAAAAATATATTATATATGCGTATAAAATCTAGATTTGCATGGATACTTTGTACTAGCAAATATTTGATAAAATTTTGAACCATGACGGGTTTCAAATATACGGGTCGGGTCGAATAATAACCATAACTATCAATTGCACTATCTGCAATCCCAAAAGCAATAATAATAAAGAAATTTGCCACAAGATTTGAAATACCCCAAATAAAATATAGTATAATAGTGCTAGGGTATTACACCGACTCGTCGCCGGCTAACTCCGACTCGTCGCCGTCACCTTCGACCCAGACATCTGGACCAGATCATTCCATAGAGCACCATCGAGCATACCAGAGCAGTACACAGCCACTTTTAGCCAAGGTCGTGAGTACATCGTGTTTTCGAGCGTTGTCGTCATGCGGATATCTGTAGTTCATCGTGAGTTTATCGATCAAGGCAAGTTTCTAAACTTGTGATATGCTACATTATATATTCCAATATATATATATATATATATATATATATATGCGTATTTTAATATTTAGCAAGTTATTATCAATATACAATTTTATAATATTAATCCGTATTTTGTATCAATAACAAATTTATCTTGTTGCCGGCTAGTTCATTATAATTTCAGTACAATTACACTGTAGCCCATTATCTTTTACCTAAACTATAGTATATCTAGTAGCAAACGTAAAAGGATATTATAAATAGGGGTGTGTGTGTGTGTGTGTGTAAATTAATTATATCTTACAAAATAAATAATATACATTAGTTATTTCTACAGTGTTTTAAGTTTTCTATCAAATATTTATCTTGTTTAATACACACTGCCTGACATGTCCACGACACGTTATCTTGCCTGTTACTTGGATAATTTACCAATGCCGACAATCCTGACTTCTTGTCCTAACAGACGGGACTTGTTGTCTAGATAGACGTGACTTGTTGTTTAGGTAGACAAGACTTGTACCTGTCTGTTCCTGTGTTGGTATTGGATAGATGTCGTTGATAGCTGACTTGAACATGAAACCTGGGGAAATGGGGAAATCAATAATGAAATCTGACTTGTAACTCAACAGTACACTATTTTCCAAAGACTGATCAGTCAATACAGGCTTCAGGCCCTGGAATGATGATGCCGACATCATTCATCTGTACATGATATTGTTTTTTACTGCCTAGTGGCACGTCTCGAATTCAGCCCCAAGGGTCTTGACCATGGTCTCAGACACGCACGGGATACTATTGAGTTATATCAATGATTCCATTAATTGATTTTAAATACCATTAGGATAGATAACCTAGAAATACAGACTTTAGGATACACGTGACATACTTATAAGCCACTGTTATAACGCCTGTAATTATTGTTTATACTCATATCTTCTTTATAGCATCATATTCTGGTCATTACTATTATTATTGATATTTATGACGCACTGACGTCTGGATTTTGCATGGCCAAGTTCTTTTGACCTTGTCACAGGAAGATCAAAAGTATTTTGACAAGCAAGCTGAGCAGTGAGGATCTTGATGATTAGTTTTAGAAATACTTAGCTTATTTTATTTCCGTAATTATGTTTATCGTTGTGATTCTATAAGAGACGTAATTAGGATATTATTTCTTTATTAGATCTTTATTTGTTTCCGCTATATACATTTTTTGATTATTATCTATTGTGGCAGATGGACATGTATTAGTTAGATTTTATTTACTGTTCTTGATATCTGATTGACAGCCGTAATGTGACTATGGAAGGATCTTTTCTCGTCATAGGTAGTATGGTTGGTTTTGTCACGTACCATATTTACGTATTTTGGGAAGCGGGGCATGACAATAGTACAATGAACAAGCATGATATATCGATTAAATATAGCAGTCTATATTAGCATGACATCTTTATATAAGCATGGTAGTTCTATGGTTACGTATTTGTTGCAGTACGATAGTGAAGGTATGCGTGTGTACGGGAACACTCCATCAAACCCACGGACCAATAACATATAGAGTTAAGATCCATCAAACCCATGGAACAACGACACATGAGATTCATGTTAAGTGATTTTAGTGGACTCTCATGTCACGGCATATGCTTATTACCAAACTACACATTTTCCTCGCGTATGTTAAGTTATAAAATTGACACAAGTCTTACACGGATCCATGAATTCGTTAGGGTGTTGCAAGTTTATGTCATTACGTATTCACGGTTCGAGTCAAGTTTGTATCGGGCATACAATATATCTAATCACGCGATTCATGTAGTACAATAAAATGAGTAAGTTGCATGGCTATGAAATGATACAAGTGAAATATCCAAGCATAAATCAGAAACAATATCTTAAAGAAGTGTTAGAAAGTACTGATTACTCAACTCATATGGGCTCATGAATAAAACAAGAAACATAGTCCTAGGTGTTCTGCAGATATGGGTTCAAGTCTCTTCTAATTACGACTACTGGTTTGGAAGATAGACGCGTTTTGGTATCACTACGCAGAGCAGATCAGAAGCTGTCCAGCACCTACATATGTTTTAAAAACACAGTTTATGATATTTTCTGTAGGTTTTCAGGTCTCGAGTTGAACCAGAAACAGATAGGTCTTTCATTCTAGTTATTTAAACAACTTGAGCTTGCGCGATTTGGATCTCTACAACTATAGTTATGCTTATTTTAATCTAAAAGTTTAAAACAGTTTTTATTTTCTGCACAGCAAGGAGAGATGACTTACAGAGTATATATCGGGTCGATATACACATTTCTAAGTCTCGGGTTATATAGAAAAGATGTAGAGCTGTCAATATGGCATCCATATATCTAAAGTTTGTCGAAAGCCGAGTTCTGTAGTTCGAGGTATGACATTTTAAAAAGCAGTGCGTAGATTAGGACAAATTCTATTCAGATTATTTTTAAATACAGAATTAGATTAATTTCGTCAGTTTTCAGAGATCGGGCTGAATTAAGAAAATCTAGATATTTCGATTTAGTTATCAAAACAATTTGAAAATCACTTAGTTTGGATCTCTGTAGACAGAGTTATGACTTTTCGAAAAAGACCTTTAAAACAGTTTTTAGATTTAATGAAAAGAATGAGTAAAAATGACATAAAACAGAATTCGTAGTTTGGTTCGATCTGAAATTTTAGTAGCGCGTGTAAAGATAAACTATCTGCTACTCTATTTAATTTTATTAGAATATCAAATCATAGAAATGAACTATAATATGTTTCAAAACGCATTAGTGTCAAAAAATCGGTTTTCAAAAGATACGGTTTTAAAAAAAATGTGTTTTAAAAGACAACAATACTAACTGAAGTTTTAAGGTAAAAGAAATATGACCACTTTTCTTTTCAAGTAAGCGTTAGGGTTTAAAAGGTGTCCTACATGATATTTTAGTCATGAGTCATGTACTCGCCGCTACTAATTTTCTAAACATTTTGCTCATGAAAAAGAGAACATGGCTATTGCATAACACATTATCGAAGCATGAAGATAAGGCATTCAAAGGAACCACATGTGTTAAACTAATTATTTCTTTAAATAGGTTATGGTAATATCGAAAGACTTAGCATAGACACAGACAACACTAAAGAAGCGTCATAGCAAGAGTGGAGGAGGCAAAGCAGAGAGAAAAGAAGAGGGACTTACATAATTGTAAGACGGTCTAACAACCATCCTTACCGATTTGTCCCGAGCGGTAAAACAAACTCCGACGCCTTCATGATTCAAGAGAGATTTGAGGAGGAAGGAGGCAAAAGAGTAACATATAAAGAGTGGTTTATGGCCATATAAATTCTTCTTAATTATGATTTCAATGTGGGAGTTAAACAAAGAGATTTGAAAGGCCATTTAAAGGTTATGAGAGAAGTTAAAAAAATAATTGCAATATCCAAGGTAGGAGGAAGGAGGAGGAGAAAGAGTAACATATAAAGAGCGGTTTATGGCCATATATGAGAGAAGTTAAAAAAAAATAATTGCAATATCCAAAGTTTGAACAAGTGACCTATAGAGCAACGGTGAAGTGACTTAACAATGGGATATAACCTTGTTCTTGTATATATTCAATAAGAATTGAATATATACTAACATTTGAAAAGAAAACGGTTTGTAAAAAGAAAGTGAAATATAAAGGTACGGTGATTTTGGGGGTCATTACACATTGAGTTTGGAATTAAATGAAATCTTGAACAAAGAGAAAATCATGTGACGACAAAGATTTAGAGTGACGTGGTTGGAGGAAGGGAATAAACACACTACATATTTTCATAAAACTGTGAATGGAAGAACGAGAAATGACAGAATTTGCTCTATAATTCATGAAGGTCAAGTAATTTCTGATAAAAAAAACTTTTGGAGTTGTTTACTTTTTATTATAAGGGCATTTTTAACAATAAACCTGCACATGCCATGTTTTTTGATTGGAACAATTTATATGGAAATGACAATTAGAATGCTCAGGAGTTTGAGAATTCATTCTCTATTGAGAAAGTTAAAATGATAATATTTGATTTAGCTGGAGACAAATCCCTGGCCCGGATGGCTTTCCCTTGTTGTTCTTCCAAGAGTTTTGGGACTTGGTCAAAGATGAGATCATGAATAATTTTACGGATCTATATCTTGGAATAACCGATTTAAAATGGTTAAACTACGTTTGATCACTCTGGTTCCAAAAAAAGAGAGTGTAAATAGCGTTTTGGAGTTTAGATCTGTAAGCCTTCTAAATGGTGTTTTTAAAATTGTGACCAAAGCCTTGGCTAACAGACTTAGAAATAAAATGAGTTTATTAGTTGATGAGTCTCAAACAACATTTATTAAAGGACAGTATTCTTGATAGTGTAGCTGCTGCTCAAGAAGTTGTGAATGATTGTCATAGAAGAAAGGAAATCGGTGTTGTCCTGAAAATCGATTTTAAAAAAGCATATGACATGGTCAATTGAGAGTTCTTGGAAGAATTAATACTCGCAAGGGGATTCAGTACCAGATGGGTTTTTTGGATTAAGCTAACACTTACAAATGGAAACACTTCGGTTTTTGTAAACGGTGGTAAAAAAAATCTTATTAACTACAAAAGAGCGATTAAACAAGTAGATCTGTTATCTCCATTGCTATTTGTGCTTGTCCCGGATGTATTTTCTAGAATCATTGGAAGAGCTAAAGAGTTGCGATTATTGGAAGGTCTGGAAAGTGAGGATAATGGCCACTGGGGTATTTTAAATTTGCAATACGCGGATGACACTCTATTGTTTGTTACCCTTCTTTAACACAATTAGCTCTAATTAAATTTTTCCTTTTTTTTTGGAATTATTATCCATCTTGAAGGTAAATTTAGGGAAAACATAATTATTGTTGATTGAAGGTTTTGAAGAATTGCATCTCACTTTAGATGAAGGTTTTAATTGCAGTAGAGGTTTTTTTCCTTGAAATATTTAGTTGTTCCACTCAGGCCTTTAGGTTTGCATAAGGAGGATTGATATCCTATTATTCAAAAAATTGATTTCAGATTGGCAGGATGGAAAGGTAAAAAATTATCCGAAGGTGGACGTTTGGTTTTAATTAATTCTGTTATATTTTTCATTCCTCTCTACATGATGTCTATTTGTATGATGCCTACCTGGGTAGAAAAAGAATTGATAAAATCAGAAGAGCGTATTTCTGGAAAGGGAATGATGATATTTCTGGATTTTATTGCCTGGTTAAGTGGGAAAAGATATGCATACCAAAGACTTCGGTGACTTGGGAGTGCTTGATCTGAAGGACATGAACACTGCTCTATTAGCTAAATGGACGTAGAAATTTATCTCCGAACCTTTCCTTCTCTGGCGTGAAATTATAATAAACTCATATTACAAAAAAAGATCCTTTTGGGACTTTGAGTTGTTCCATTCATTCATTTTCTCTTTTTGGAGAAGCTAAAAACTTTCAGCCATTCAAAGGTTTTAAGATGATATGTAAAAAGAATGACACTATTCTATTCTGGAAAGTTGCATGGTTGGGAGATCTACCGCTTACAATCAACCGTCTTTTGTTGTTCAGTTTGATAACGAATCAAGAAGCATTAGTTTCTTATGTGAAAGAACTCAAAAACAGAGAATGGTTTTGGTGTCCAAGATGAATATACTATCTTACTGAAGAATATCAACATGAATTTACTCCCTTATTTCAATTAGTTACTTCTCCTCATCTCTCAAGAGAAACAGATATCTAAAGTTGGAATTGAAGCACAGACGAAAGATTTACTGTTAAATCTCTTTACAAATTCTTATTTTTTGGTGGATGCAAATGTCCAATTGCCAAGTCCTTATGGAAATGTAATGTTCCATCTAAATTTAAGATTCACATGTGGATTGCAATAAAAAAGAGACTTATTACTTTGGATGTGATGAGGAAAAAATAGAGTTGATAAAGGAATTTTATGTGTTCTGGACAACAAGAAACCAGAGACCGTCGAACATATTTTCCTAACTTGTGCTCTCATAAAGTCTATATAAGCTAATATAAGAAGACATTTATGGAAAATCAAAGAAAAACCATGTTCAATATTCTCATTATAGACTAAACTAAGTGGAGAATAAAATAGGTTAACAAGAAAATTAGAGATATTTGGGATATGTTTGTCATGGTGTTTTGTTGGTGTATTTGGATTGGAAGAAATGTCAGAGTTTTCAAAGAGAATTTCTTTCCTTCTTTGATTGTCCTTCTTCATAAAATCAATATGCTTCCAGAGGTTTGCATAAGCGCTTCGAAAAGAAAACGGATATCTTCTATATAGAGTATTTTTGAATCTTCTAGGTTATCTAATTTTATTTACCTTGATAGGTAAATTCTTGTGAGATTCGCATGCTATATTTTTTATCTTTTTATTTTTATCTTGTAATTTCTTGCATTTCATTATTTTAATGAAACGTTTACGTGGCTAGGGACTTGTTTACCCTATACAATTTTCTTTAAAAAAATGTAGCAAGATGTAGAGCTATACCTATGTTAGAGGCTATCCTATATTATTATTATTTTAATAAAATAGAAGAAATTGTCTCTACATTTCAGTAAATAAAAAAGTTTAACGAAACTAATACAAACCAACAAAATAATAGCAAAGGGTAAGAAGAAAATACATGTTCGGTACAACCCCAAATAATAAAAAGTCCTAGCAAAAGATACTGAAACAGAAATTGATAATTAAAATGATAATATAGCCCTGAATGAGGGGGGAAAAAGATATATATTAATAACAACCGAGCTTTTGAAGATGGTTGGGTAGTTGCATATGAGAACATTTTCCAGCAATCATTTTCTAACTATGCCAGATAATATCTCTTAGATTAAATATCACCAGATATTCTATATCCCCATAACTTCACCCTCACAAAAATAGTAACAATAAAGTAATATAAATCTTATTAGCCACTTGTATACCTTTCAAAATGCAAACTCTTCATTTACACTCAAACAGTTTCAGTCTAGTTCGGAATCGAGCCGGCATCCTCTCACTTCGAAGAGGAAATTCTTAAAGCATGTGTTATGCCCAGCTGGTTGCTCAGCTTCAATCACAAACACAAAAAGCAAGCATCTAAGCTCAACACAAACACAACTTGAAATTGTAGCAAATCATGAATCCACATAACCTCAGAAAATGAGCTACTGTTTTGCTAGTAAAAGAGTTTTCCTATTTGAAGGCAATATACAACGACTCATCACCCAATAACTTCACATCAAAGAAATAAAGCATAGATAAGAACATTCCATAAAAGAGGCCAACTAACAGAACAACTCAGCAATTTTTGTGTGCCTTGGAATATTTGGCAGGTTCCTCCCTTTCCCACTAATGTTGGTCCCTCTGTCTTTGCACCACTTCTTTCTTTGCTCTCTCTCTCTCTCTCTCTCTCCCCCCCTCCATTATTTGAGTCCTATCTTGTGCTTCTTCTTCTAGTACTTCTTCTTATCTTACACCTTGAATTGAACTGAAACCAAGATGGCGGCTTCACCGGAACCAGTCTTTCCGGGTGCCGTTCAAGCACGGAGCTCTAAGAACAAAGGCGGTAAGATATTTAGGCGGAGTGACGATGGATCTTCATCCTTCAACCTTCGCAATCTCTCGAAGCTCATACTACCACCGTTAGGTGCTCCAGGCTATCTTCAGACTCAAACTGCATCCAAAGGGAAAGTTATCTCACCCATGGATTCAAGATACAGGTTAGAGTTTGTGAAGTAAAACCAAGTATTCATGCATGGAAAACCGATAATAAGTAACTAAGCAGTAGCCATTTTTTTAGGTGGTGGGAAACATTTATGGTGATTCTGGTGGCTTACTCTGCATGGGTTTACCCCTTTGAGGTGGCATTCATGAATGCAACTCCAAAGGGAGGGCTTTGCATCGCTGACAATGTCGTCGATTTTTTCTTTGCTGTGGATATTGTTCTCACCTTCTTTGTGGCTTACATCGACTCCAGGACGCAACTCCTTGTTCAGGATCAGAGGAAAATTGCCATCAGGTGTTTTTTCCTTTCTTTTTTCCTTTTTACTTCAAGGATAAAGAAGATAACATGAAAGAGAACCGAATCTAAGAAAGGAATGGAGTTCTTTTTCTTGTGTGTGTGTGTGTATTCCAATGATTTCAAATAAGAAAAATTGGTTCAGACACCTGAACAAGAAAAGAGCTCCAACAGAGAAGAAGATACGAAAAATCATCCAATTCTCTTTGAAACCGGAGAAAATTTTAGGACTCCGTTTAAAAACCTTGCCTTTGATCGAGCTGATCAAAGAGGGAAGTAAAAACATGAGATATTTGAATTCTAAGGTTGGAGCTTGGACAAAATTCCATTCATTTACTATGCATAAAATCAATACTAAATGGTTTCAATTGCCTCTTAATTTCTTTCTAGTATGCATCTTGGAGGAAAAAGAAGTTCCATTTGCAAGTGTCAAGGACCACTTTACCCAAAAGCTTAAGCTGTGAAAGTGACAATATAAAGACTCTTACAAAGTTAACAGCTAGTAAAGTGACAAATTATCTTGAATTTACCCGATGAGAATATGCAATGGTGACTGGCCTTCGCAATAAATGGACCCTTCGACACTCATGTGCTCCACCAAAAACTTAAACACATCACTAAAGAGAAATCTATCCTCCTATTTTGTAATAGTATCACTAGCAGAGTGATATGGTCAGGTGTCAGAATGGAATCAAGTAGCTTGGCATCTTGTAGGCAAGGGATATTGCCTTAACTTTAAATCAGATTAAAATATTGGATAAATATGTTATATTACATACATAGATACGATAACTTTAGCACGCCACGCTATTGTTCCATCCAAATCCAGCTCATATTTTATCAAGCTCTCCAGTCTACACACCCTTGCATGGGAGTTTAGTAGCAAACTGTGGCCATTTTGACCGAAATGCATCGAGTGGCGAACACTGGAGAGCATAGTGGTTAAACAATTACTTCTTGTTTCAAACTTTGAGAAAATTTTCCTTCCAGTTCTTGGGACTGCTGGGATGCAAATTTTTGTAACTACTACTTCCTATGCTTTGTTTTGCTTAGTTTGCGGCCCTGGCACCTAAATCAGGTTTAACATCTGTGCATGGACATACATAGATTTCCTGTTATACAAAGATAGGTTAAATGGGCGGGGTAGATGGTCAGCTCTACAAAACCGCCTTAATTTATCACAAAATCATTAGAGTCTACCACATGAATCTCTTGTTTCATTCAGCCCTGCTTATATCTATTTCATTTTAAACAGTCTCAATCCATGTTGTCTAAGTCTATTCTCAGTGCCTCATGTCAGTCCTCCTAATTTAAGAACTTAATCGTGTCCATTGCACATGCCTACGTTATTGCAATCGGTTCTCCATAATTCATCCCCAGCTAAAGCCATCTCTAAGTTCTTATGCTCGTGACTATATATTCTCACTTACCACTAATTTATGCAAAAGACCTTTGAGCATGTACTCTGATGGAGTGTCTGTATAAGTTAGCTCCATGTGCTATATTTACAGACATATCCACCAATTGTTTATATACAAGACATTTATGCATGTCTGGTGCAATGTCACTTTCAAATTGCAAAAGCACAAAAATACACAGTACCTAGATAACACATGTGCGCATCTACTGGTTAAAGAAACCAGGGACGATCAAACGGCCCCAACAACCAGCTTTTTTTGGTTAATTTGTTTCAACTTTCAACTTTCTGTTTTACCCAATTAGCTAACGCGTAGCATTGAGGTGGCCCGCCATATAATTTTCTTCACCACTCACCAAAAATTCACCATCAAGGTTTCAAGGATAACCACTCGCCACAGTTTTAATAAAAATGGGTTTTTTCAAAAAACAGTAGTGGGAGTATGGTAGAACTGGAAGTGATTCCAGAACCGCAAACGATTACTGAAAATTTGATAAGAACCTAAAGATTCAATCTGGATTGACATTCCATTGGCCACTCCGTAGATATGGTGGGTAACCTCAGGCACCCGAGAAGTACTTCGGTAGCCTCAAGGACGGTGACAGGGAGGTTCTTGTTTACCCAGACTTGCCATTGCTGTTGTTCCAGGCTGTGAGACCCGACAGGAGGATGAGTATAGCGTCGTTCTGAACTAGCTTTAGAAGTGTACGTCTATATGACTCTGCCAGAGGGTTGTCGTAGTCAGTGGGAGCAGCTGAAGCATAGTGGATAAGTAGCTTATGTCTATTTATGGACTAAAGCAGATATAGCGGAGATAGATCATCTATTTCTGATGTCACAGTCATAGGTTTGACTTCATCAGAATAGGAGATGGATCTGTTAAGAAGGTAGTAGGGTGTGATGTCCTGGTATTTGGATGACATACACAGAGTAGGAAAAGAAACTCCTATACTACGATCGGTTATACTTTGGTTGTCACACAGTAGTTTCTCCACATAAGAATTGGATATTATATCAGACATTCTGGTTACTAGATCTATGGTATTAGATCTAGATTTGGGAAGTGTCCCAATCTGGATACTTAGACAACATTCTAAAGGTGTTTTAGAATGGACGACTCCTGGCACAGTAGTGTACCTGCAGGTGATGGAGTCACCCTCTCTAAAGGTGTCTTAAAGACTAAAAGGGAGAGGGATATACATGATTGACAGATCATTTGCTTAGGCAATTGAGTCAATCATGAGATGTCAAGTACCACACCAGATGTTGTTTTGCACGGGATGCAATAAGTTGATATTGATCCAATCCTGCAGAAACATTCGGAAGCAGTTTTAGAACATAAGTGGATGTTCTAAGAATATGATAACGACGGCTTCATTCAGGAGACGGTTATCATTCCAGGCTTCCAAAGTGACCTGGATGACAGAGTGACTGTCAGAGTTATAGTTTTCCCTCTGACGAGGGACAGTGTTTTAGACAGGTGATCCAAGGGGACACTGAGAGAGGCATGGCGCAGGATACTAATTAAGTTCAGTTGACGATATAGTCTAAGAAGTTTGGATTTGGAGTTCATTTATGAACTAGGTCTCATCAGATATCCAGACATATTCTAAGACAGGTATTGCTCATTACGGGAGATGGCTTTCTCCGCGAACTTGAGATAAAGAGAGACATAGAAAGAAATATCAGAGCGGATCCACTTACTGGGGCTATTCCTCGAAAATAGTTTCGCAAACGGGCTTTGTGAGACTGATTAGTAGAGGAGTTGGGTGTTCGGTATCACACGGGCTGTGAGTATGCGACATCGCAATAATTAGCCTTGAGTGCAAGTGGGAGATTGTTGGATATAGTGCCCTCAGAGTCAATTATTGGATCACAGGCACGTGATTGTAATGATTGAGGGAGGACCTATGCCGGTAGGACAGTCTTACTCAAGATGATAGTATGTTATCTGGTTTATCTTTATCATCGTGTACTGCTTTAGGTGACATTACTGATCACTATTGCACGTTGATAGAGCCCCTAGGATTCTTGCTTGACTGCCAGCAGTATGAGGGCGATCGTATACGTGGGAGCTGGGGTCTATAAGCACATCCTTAAAAGGTCCCTAGTCGTGGGAGTTTCGAGACAGGGCATCGATACTCCAGAGTAGACTAGTATATACAGTCGAGACCCCGACGAGGGGCGGTGGCCGGTCTCACAAGCCACTGGTATCAGTTGTTTCACCTAAGATGTATATAGGTGCTCATTGGATTATGAGTACACCGGACAGGACTCGCCGGGAACATGCTAGTTGGTATTATACCTAGCGTCAGATAGCAGTTCCCTGGTGACATGTGTACAGGTTAGTTCATCGACCTGAGATCGTCATTTGTCTCGTGTGAGTTTCCACTGTGCTTTGATTACTACCCTACCATGCTCAAAGGAGTCGTGCAAACAGGTTTTAGTTGGGTATAGTCCCGAGCCACATGGAGGCAGTGAGCGGATCGGCAGGGGTTTGTCTCTCCCGGTATTAGGGGTGAGATCGTGCTGTGTCTAGGAAAGCCATTACATGAAGTCCTTGGCCAAGGCAGGAGATTTACTGGTAGGTATTCCAGTAGTATCTCAGAGTATTCTGGGCTACACTCCGACACGACTTGTACCGCTATTGGGGGTCTGACTTCTATCAACCCCCTAGGCCCGACATGCGATGCTCATAGACGAACGGACCGGACTGTACGGATATTGTCACTGACAGGCTCAGTAGGGTGTCAGGATGAGTTCGCTCATCGAGTCCCTTTTGGTCAATACTTGGTAGCCCGTTACGTATGGCTAATACCTCTGACGCGCTAGTGGTTAAATCCACAGCCAAAACTATTGACGAGTCTTTAGAGTCCCCCACAGACAGTTTCTCAAGTTTCGGGCGAAACGTTGTAGAGCTCGTATGGAGATATGGCAGGGTTCGATCTTATACGTACGGTATTGCACGGATCATGATCGGACGGATAATACTAGCGGGCTTTGGTTTAAACCGGATCCTAGTATTGTACAGTGTATATTTTGTCTCTTTGTATTTGTATTCAGTGGGAATACAAATGCGGGTATGTATATACAGTCACGGGGTTTTCCTGTAATTTATTACGGGATCAGTTTTCTGAAGTTGCCAGTTTTCCTTTGTTCCTTCATGGCCGGATTTTTCCGATGGAAGGGGTTATTTGCAAGTATGCAAATTAGTTTTGTGGAGGGGGTTAATTGTGATATGAGGGTTCATGATGGTTATAGCATCATGAGATTCTTTTTGCATCACTTGTTTTGCATTAATGAGATTGGATTTGTATTTGAAATTGGTGTGACCTTTTTCCCTCTTTTTCATCTCCTTTTTCTTATACTCACCCCATGCCTCCTCTTGTGCTCATCCCCTTGGACTTTTTCCCTCTCCCCTTTTTTACATGGCCGGCCACACACAAAAGAAAAGAGGGGTTGATTAATTTTTGGTGTGAGAAATATTTTGGCATCTCATTTTCATTCATGCTACCAAAGAGAGTCCCACTTCAAAGTTCATTTCGACCTTTACTTCCTCATGGCAACTTCATACCCCTTTGAGACATAGCCTACTACACTTAGCCTACAGCATTTCTTGGACACGTCGGCTCGCCAACTTCGTGCCCGAGTTGCCTCGGTCCAGAGGTGGACGCCCGTAAAAGAACCCGGTGATGTGGTGCTCTTTCCGACGAGGAGGTGAAGACCGGAGATTCCGCGAAGAGATCGGCATGGAGGCCGAAGACCGAAGGACACGGATCGCTCGGTATAGTTTTCTACCCATTCTCTAGTTTGCAAGGATTAGGTTAATAGCCCGATCCGGGTTTATAGTGCACGGTAGTGCCGGTTTACAAGTTTAAAGAAAAGTTTCGTTTCCGCATTCCGTCGTCGGATTGACGGCCGGGACGCTGCCGTGCACTTACATTCACAACCTCGCCGGCATATTGTGTTCATCTCAATCTGAAGGCTTCATTTCAACTTTATATCTCATTCTGCAATCCAGATGGTGTTCATGCATTTAGCACTACAAATTGCAATAATACATATTTTTTTTCACCTTATTTCAAAACCGTATTATAACTATTTAACACTATAACTTGCATAAGGTGGCTACACAAGATGCCATCCAGTTCATAACAATCATAAAGGCATATACTATGCAGTAATGTGTTTCTAAGATTTTGCTCATAACAGGTATCTATCGACATGGTTCATCATGGACGTG
Source organism: Agapanthus africanus (assembly GCA_030015575.1). Classification (NCBI taxonomy): domain Eukaryota; kingdom Viridiplantae; phylum Streptophyta; class Magnoliopsida; order Asparagales; family Amaryllidaceae; genus Agapanthus; species Agapanthus africanus. The sequence goes on along the minus strand of CM057349.1, from coordinate 385,255,823 downwards.
GCCTCAACAGTTCCATTTCAGGGTTTGGGTTATTTGATTACAGGGGAAGACAAGTCAGGGTTCTGCTATACACTACTAGGGGTGCTAAGGCTCTGGCGGCTACGTAAGGTCAAGCAGTTCTTAACAAGGTGACAACAATTCAATCTCAGAAAAAAAGTATATTCCATGTCTATGAAATCGTTTTCTGATACTTTCTTAGGCTTTCATTGCAGGCTTGAAAAAGACATACGGTTCAACTATTTCTGGATTAGATCTATCAGACTCTTACTTGTAAGTAGATTTTGTAAGCTCAATTCGCCTACTCCTGAAACAACTGCACAACACATGATATGAAGCATCTATAGAAAATAAACTTGAAAATCTTTGAACATAAGAACATAAGTAATTATGAAGGGATGGTGAAAAAAAATCTGAAAACACTGATGGTACAGGTCTCCCTGTTTCTGGTGCACTGTGCCGGGTGTCTCTACTACTTACTAGCGGATCAATACCCACATCAAGGGAAGACATGGATTGGTGCCCTAATCCCAAATTTCAGGGAATCTAGCATGTGGCTTCGCTATATATCCTCCCTCTACTGGTCCATTACCACGATGACCACCGTTGGTTATGGCGATCTCCATGCTGAGAACACATGGGAGATGATCTTCATCATATTCTACATGCTGTTCAACCTAGGGCTCACAGCATATTTAATAGGAAATATGACCAATTTGGTCGTGGAAGGAACTAGGCGCACAATGGAATTTGTAAGAACTACTCTTATCTCAGCAGGGTATTTCCCTCTTATAATTATGTGAATTTCTCGATTGACTTGGAAAATTTTGTAAGTTAGACAAGCCAACTTTTGGCTGTGATTGCAGAGGAACAGCATACAAGCGGCATCAAATTTTGTTTCCCGTAACCATATACCTCCAAGGTTAAAAGAGCAGATATTGGCATATATGTGTCTTCGATACAGAGCAGAGAGCTTAAACCAACAGCAGTTGATGGACCAACTACCTAAATCTATACGTAAAAGCATCTGTGAGCAACTCTTTATGCCAGTTGTTAAGGAGGTCTACCTATTTAAAGGTGTTTCAAGAGAAGTTCTCTTGCTTCTGGTAAGAGTTATTGCCTTTGATGTCACCATAGCTTTATTTTCCATGTTTGTATGTGCATGTGTATCTATGAGTCTATTGCACATGTGTAGCTTTGAGTACATGTGTCTAATTTACTTCAGAAGTAGGAGTTAACGAGTTCTACATCACAAACTCACCAATGGTTCACAGTTACTTTAATACACTTACTGCAATCACTTTAAAATTTAACCCATCAACATCGCAAATAGGGGTGGAATATGTGTTATAACACCTTTTATTGGAGTGAATGAAAAGATAGGGGGTGGAATATGTGTTGACACCTTTGTTAGGAGTGAACGAAAATAGTTCATCCCTATTATTCACAGTTGCTTTATTACACTTGCTGCAATCCTCTTAAAATATGACACATCAATATTTGCATTGAAAATAGGGGCGTAATATGTGTTAACACCTTTGTTAAGAGTGAATGAAAAGGGTTCCGCCCAATTCAAAACACACACGCATGCTCGCACACAGGCACACTTGCACACATGTGCACACAGAACGGTAAATTTAATACACAGGGCAATATCAAGTTATGTGCCTACTAAAGTTGATACATTGCAAAGAAATCGCATAATCACCTTCATTCATTTGGATATACATGTTTTGTAAGTGCTATAACAAAAAGTCATGCATGTTGAGGACCTTTTGTGGCTAGCATGAGAAGTTTGGGATAAAGGCTTTGCCGTTGACGGTGGTGATGTTGGTACTTGTTAAAAACCTTTTGCACATTCATCATGCTATCACAAGATAAACAATTTTCAACAATATAAGTAACAAACTCGATGCCAAGGAGTGGAACAGCCATGATAGCTGTGACAAGGTCACAATTTCAAGGCAAGCAGCCAACATAAGAGGAAAGGAGACCAACCCCATTTATTACACAAGGGACAAAATGGGTTCCATAGGGATCCAACCTTATAACTCCAAAAAAACCAATAAAAAAAAGCATAAAACTTTATCGATATAAGGTGGAAGTTCTAAAACTCCTAATTTGTTTTCATTCTACATGCTCCAAGGCATGTAGATTATTATGAACAAAGTGGATCGTCCATTGAGTTAACCTAATTTACGAACCACAAAATTACTCATTCTAATCCTAAAAATAAGACACTTTTCATTCCGCAGCCACTCAATGCATGGACTTTATTGCACAGGTGCACTTTGCCAGGGGTATAATTACATGAAGTATTAAAGTCTAACCTCATACACAGATATGTAGGTACCTAAGTATGTACAGATGTAGCTAATGTAGCTACGACACTCAAATGGAGTTTACATGTGTATGCGTATATTCTTATATTTAGATACACAATACATATGTATCCATGTATTTATTTATGTATGCATCATCACATTGGCTTGAAAAAGAAAAAGATGCTATCGAAATGGTTTTTGGATCAGGTTACACAGATGAAAGCTGAATATATTCCACCAAAGGAAGATGTTATCATGCAAAATGACGCACCAGATGATGTTTACATGATTGTCTCAGGTGAAGTGGAAATCATATACTCTGAAAACGAGAAAGAACAAGTGGTAGGAACCGTAAGTACAGGAGATATATTTGGAGAAGTTAGTGCACTGTGCAATAGACCTCAAGGCTTTACTTTCCGCACCAGGACATTATCCCAGCTACTGGGATTAAAGCACAGCACACTCAGAGAAGCAATGCAAACCAAACCAGAGGATGGCATAATTATAGTTAAGAACTTTCTTAAGGTAATGAAAAGGATTTATTTTAAATAACTAGCTACTACCATATAAAAAATTGATTGGAGCATAACTAGTATGTCATATGTTGCAGCATCAAACTGAATATAAGAATATAAGCATTGAGGATATAATAGCAGAGAATGGAAATGGTGATGAAGCTACGATACCATGCAATTTACTGACTGTAACAGCCACAGGAAATAGTTCTTTCCTTAAAGAGCTTCTTAGAGCCGGCATGGACCCTGATATTGGTGACTCCAAAGGAAGGACACCAATGGTATGTTTCCTCTATAGTCCAAATAACATAGAATTATCAGAAATACTTGCATATTCAATTCTAATTGTCAAATAAAATTTTGCATATAGCTTATTATCTATTGGTGGTTTTCACATAATTTTTTACCTACACATATCACTCGGCTCGTAAACTTTCTTGAATTAACACAGTAGCTATACCTCTTTACTTATGATAGTAATTCTTAGGAGAAAATTGCATAATCATACTCTCCTTATGCAACTATCATGGTGCCTCATGCACCAATCAGACCCACAACTTTCCATAATCAATAATTCAATTTCTACAGGCTCTTCAGTGGACCTAAAAAAGAAAGTAAATAGTTTAAGCATTCGAAGCATGCATGCACTTGATTTTGAACATTTCAGTGACGAAACCTCTCCTATCAATTTCTAACTCTATGATACAGCACATAGCGGCAGCAAAAGGATTTGAGGATTGCGTCTTGGTTTTACTCAAGCATGGATGCAATGTACACATACAAGGTAAACAAATTAAACACAACAAAAATTGTGTGCTCATGTGAGCATGTCCATGTATGCATGTCTATATTTCAGTCTTTAATCTATATGTTTGCAGATTTGGATGGAAATACTCCACTGTGGCTGTCCATAACTACAAAGCACCATAAGATCTTCGATCTTCTGTACGACTGCTCATGCTCCATGAATCCCAACACTGGTGGAGATCTATTGTGTCTTGCGGCAAAGAGAAATGACCTATCTACCATGAAGGATCTTTTAGAGCATGGATTAAACATAGATGGAGTTAACAATGAAGGGTTGACCGCGTTACAAATATCTCTAGCTGAAAACCATGACGATATGGTAATGTTCTTGATCATGAATGGAGCAAAAATAGAAAAATCAAATCTAAAGGAGTGGGAAACGAGGAAAATGCCTCAAAAATGTTTCGAAGAGATGCTACAAAAGAGAGAAATTGGGTATCCAATTGCAATACTAGAATCCCCCAAGTTTAAGCAAGCAAAGTCGGTTGAAGGGCAGGGCCGCATAATTAAGTGGGATAGAGGAGTTGAGCTCAATCCAAGGGCTAGTGTTTACAGAGGCCATCCAATGCTGAGGAATCCTAGTGAAGCTGGGAAATTGATAAGTTTGCCAAGCACCATGGATGAACTCAAAAATATTATAGGCATGTACTATATTTTCTGCTCTTGTGGAAATGCATGGAATTAGAATCTCATAAATGTAGTTTGATGCATTTTGACAGGGAAGAAGTTCGGCATTGATGGAAAGAACACGGTCATAACAAATGAAGAAGGTGCAGAGATCGACGCCATTGAAGTGATTAGGGATAATGATAGATTATTCATTGTTGAGCATGAAGAATTCATGAGGATAAATGCACGAAGTGCTAACTAAGATGTTACTCTCCTTTGTGCTCAACCGTGCCTATATGTGTGCTAATTTTTCTTGTGCTAGTAAGAAACATTAGACCAGTTTACTTATGCTAGATATTTGTGTTTGCGGCGAAATCAGTCGTATAACCAAGTCTACTAAGAGTTCTATCCGCAAATTCTGATATTTATGATTAACTGATGTAACCAAATATTTGGCTACTTATTTTATGCATGATTTTTGGATCAAAAATTCTCATTTCTGGATCAAAAATTCTCATTTCTGGTTGTATATATTAGGGAAATCACATATTTTTATTTTTCTTATAAAGTACAAGGGAAAATAATAAGAGTCAACATACGTAGATTTTAGAATAAGTTTCTTATATAATTCGGAATGTTATTTTGATTGCATCTCTGTCTTATTTTGTGCCAGATAGGTTATTGAGTTTCCATATAAGTGAAACCATTAGAGAAGGCTTATTTATTTATTTAAGTAAAATGGAGCACTGTTTTGTGTCAAACACCCACTGGATGAAGAAGTTGCATAGCAAACAACTGAAGATGTCATTTTTCCCCAAACCCAACCCTACGCTTTTATACCGAAATCGAGAGAATTCGTAAACCCCCCCCCCCCCCCCCTTCTTTCGGGGAGATTTGGGGGTTTCTTCGATGTAACCTAAATGAACTAAGGAGTCCTAGCCTAGTAGTTAAAAATAAAAAATAAAAATAAAAAACTATAATATAGAAAGAGAGTTTTTGAATCATAGATATATATTCTAAAACTAGAAACCAATCAAAATACCGGAAAAAAAATCTCCCACCAAAACCCTAGGGTAAGGAGCATTACCCTTGTATCTTCAAGAAGAAAACATCTTCCACCATTGTACTCATTATTTTACCTTTGAAATCAATGCAAAAATAATAATAATAAGTGATGAATTTTTACACTCTCTAAATACCCTAAATTTTGCATTTTGTTATATTAATTCAAGCAGATTGGAGATGGTGATGTCTCCTTCAACTATAGAATCCAACCAGTTCAAGCTTAACAATAAAAAATTATTGCATCTCATGCAATATAGTTCACATTTCACATAATTACAAAATTTGAATGAATAAATCATAAGGATTCTGGGGGGAAAAAACGCACTTTGAGATCAACGGTTCGTTTCCTCCACACTCTCGCTCCGCTCAAAGGGAAAGCAATGCCTTGTGTAGAAAAGATTTTATAGGATGGAATTGGGCTGGGCCAAGGCCTGGTTTAACAGTTCTTCTAACGTGGTCTTGCGCCATGAAATAAATCTGTCGAATTTATGGGTATTTCAAAATCCAAAGTAATACAATTTTGATATCCAATTTAAAGTTTTAATATTTAGGTTTGAGAATTTTAAGTGATCCTAAAGGATTTCGATTTTATTTCATCACTATATTGGTAAGAGATTGTATATGTTTTCTCAACTATATATCGTTTCAACTTATTATAAATCTTGTTGTTACAGGATTAAATCCCTAACCTTTTCAAAGGAGAAAGATCGCCTCGGACGCAATTATACTCGTAAGCACAGTGCTTCTAAAACACGCTTCAGTCGATAAGTTTTCCTCCCTTAATCTCACAGTTTTGCGTTCTAACATTTTAGTATTTAGTAGCATCTATTTCATATTTTCAAACCTCGTCCTCCTTGGACCCGACCCGATCCGATCGGGTTGCCCGCTCTATCAGCAAGCCTGTTGGGCCAGGGCCCAATACCATGGTCAAGGGTTTGTGATCATTTTGTTGGTCCCTTCTGTGTGAAAGCAGCGCATTGTTTCATGAGACCTCTGATGATCCCTCTGGTTGTCATTGTTTGTATTGTCTGCAAATAAATGGATTAATTTACAAACAACTCAGCATGCAGGTCAGTGGATAGAAGGAAGACTGCTACATTGTAATTTAGTGGAGCGCATTAGGGCCACCACCTCCATTCCCCATCTCTGTATCTTGGTGATAACATTTACATTTATAACAAGCTTAATCTAATCTCATAACATTATTAGGTTGGCAAACATATTTATGCATCAATGCCAATATATATATATATATATATATATATATATATATATATATAAAGCAGGTTGTAAAAGAAAATACATGTCGTTTGGACCGAAACATATCCGAAACGTGAATATTAGGAGGTTGGTTTTAATGTCAGCTTTCGAAGCCCATAACTTTTGATCCAGACGTCAAAATCGTTTTCTCTATACCCTTTACAGAAAAAGCATCGAAAGCCATAGCCATACAAGATGGCCACACAGTTTCCTTGTTTGTTGTCCGGATTTTTAAATATTTTGAGGTCTTTTAGAGGGTGCGCGTCCCAAGCATATTGTGCAAATATGATGGGTTTACCGGATTAGACCTTTTCTTTTCCTTTGAATATGAACTTAATTTTTTGCATTGTTATAGGATTTGATTATGTAAAGCCATTCTAGCCTTCTTTTCTATTCAATTTTCGTATTGTAGTAAAATAGTAAGTTTTCTTTGCTTCCAATCCAATAGCATATTAGCAAGATAGCTTTTCCTTGCATCCGTCGAACCATATCTACCCTACACGACTACACTGATGTCGTGCCATAGTAGTAGCATTTTTTTGGCATTGTAATAATAGCATTTTATGAATTATATATACCTATATATATCTATATATAACCACGACCGCTAAAATGCCTTCTTTAGCGTTATTATTTATTTATTTATTTATTATTATTATTATTATTATTATTGGACCAATGGTTATAATGACGACTGCTTTTCGTCAAAGCTCAGCTCCCCAACAGTCTGTCACCAAAAAAGTTAGTTTAACTCGTGCTTCACAATTTAATATAAAGCTTTGCTTCTCTTTTATTTTAAGAGCCCGGGGTGGGGGGCGGCGGGGTTGGGGGTTTTGGCATCTAGAAAGAGAAGCAGAGAATCAAAAATAAAAAATCAGTGATGCTTAGGATCAATCTGGAACCAGAGGTTTGCACGTGCTACTCGACTGTATGTATATTGTGAAATTGTGAAAAAAATTAAATAAAAATGTCTAAAAGGTGCTTGTTCAATTACACCAAAATTCCAAGGCAATAGATATATTGCTATATGTATTCGGCTCAACACCCAACTCGGAACATAGCCGTGAGCCGATAACATAACTCGGCCGATAGAAGTAACATGGCGAGGGAAAATGGCTCGACGAGAGCAAGATAGTGGGCCACTAAAGCCCGTGTTGAGAAGTGACGTGGCCATTAACTAAACAAGACGTGAGGGGTGACTGCGCTAGATCAGGATGCAACTGCTGCTCCGGCCTCTAGGAGCATAAATACCAAAAAGGCTGAGGAATTGAGGACTCTCAATCAATCAAATAACTTATCATATTTCAATGCCTATGCCTCTTCTAGGAGTAGCTTAATATAATCAACCAGTGCCATCGGAGGTCCGAGTAGAGTGTAAGTCTTTCGTTGATAGGGAACTTCTGCCATTTCGATGAGGCCGACCATAGGCGAGACCTTTGCCGGAGTTGAATACAAATTTCTCAACATCAGAATCCTGTCTTCGGCCGACATAAACGTTCTTATTCTTACAGCGGTCAAATCTTGGATGTACATCGTAAATCCATGTTTTCCCGAAAATGGATTTTGGGTGTACCGTGAGAATACTTGCATTCAAGGTCCGGCCAAAATGAGTATAAGGGTGTTTAGGCTTAAGCGCTCATGCGAGACTCATTTGGTTTGATTCCTAGCGAGCCGATCTCCAAAGTAGCGTATATCTATGTTTTCTGAATATGGATGTTGGTATATCCTTTGTTTTCCGTAGTGGGTTTTGGATTTTTTTATGTGTGTTGCTATTCTCGGCCCTAGTATATGTGAATCCTTTGTTTTCCAAAGTGGATTCAGGGTATCTCATGCAAACACTAAAGTGTTTGTAGAATAAAATCTTGCCTGGCACACTGTCGGCCGGCTCTTATGCCTCTTTCCATGATCACTAGCTATAACGTATGATATGGCCTAGGGCAGGGGCGGATCCTTTAAGGGTTAAGATTAGACAGTCGCCTGGGTTTTGTCATATAGGTAACTTAAGTTATCATATAATATGAGAGCCATGGCGCTCTCATTTTGATGCTTGTTTGCAATGGTTAGGAATTTGGCCTTTAAAGCCGGTGGGGCAAGTTCGAATCTTGGCATGTTCCAATTCCTTTTGGTGTTTTTTCTTGAATTTTTAGTGCTTTTTAAGCTATTTCATTTATCAATTTGCTTATAGCCCCTTAAATTCTTCTTAATTCTTGAATACATCCTTTGCATATCGATTATGTTTACAACCTTTGCTTTTTAAGCTATTTCATTTATCAATTTGCTTGTAGCCTCTTAAATTCTTCTTAATTCTTGCATACGACCATTACAATTTTAAGTTGCCTAGTTATTCTAAGATGGTAAAACAGAGCCTATTTTCTACTTAATGATATCTATGTTTTAATAAAATTAAATTTTTAATATGAAAAAATCCTTTTTGAATATAGTTATTTTGGTGAACTTAAAATATGTCTGAGCTTTGCCCCACCTCAAAAAAGGTCCAGGATCCGCCACTGGCCTATGGGGAACTCATACAAACACTAAAGTGTTGGTAGAATAAAACCTTGGCTGGCACACTGTCGGCCGGTTCTTATGCTTCATCCCATGATCACGAGCTATAATGTATGATACGGTCTATGGCCGAGAGCTTCATCTTGTAAGCGTGCTTTTATGATATCGGCTTTTTTTTTTATAGTAACATGTGTAACTCTAGTATGTTATAGAGCTGTTATATGCCATGCTTTCTTGTAACTACAGGCCTCATAGCCAATAGCCCGTAGTAATTGATATCAGTCTATATGTTGTACTATTATTAGTTTAATAACAAATTATTAACTCAGATTCTATGACCATGAAATGCATTTCTAGCCATCTTGTAATAAGCCTTTATGAGTGGACTCACAAAGAGAAGAAAGTTCTCTCCTTCCCCTAATTAAACAGACAACAGTTTTTGGGAGAGGGTTGTGTTTCTTAAGATATCAACTTGATAGACGCTAATTATATTGTTATTAAATATATTTAGAGCCAATAGCATGACCACTTGTTTTTACCTATAAAAGTTGCATCCAAGTATTAGATGATTGTCATTAATCAAAAAAAAAAAAGAGAGAAAAAAGAAAAATGACATTATTCCAGTAGTCAAAATTGAGCATTGAAGATCTCCACATCATCCAGCATAAAAGATAAAAATAAAAAAATGAAAAAGTCAACAACACTCCCTTTCACACATTTATTATACATTCTCTCTCATGCTCAAAAACCAAAAAAGACACTCCATACTGTAAAGTGTTTTTGGTAACCCATGGAGATGGACGCGCTCATATTTCAAACTTGTACAGATTTCCTGGAACATTTCAGAAAATATAAAATATTATTTTTGGAATTTAAATAATAAAATAATAAATTTTATGAATATTATGCGAGTATAGAAATAAGTTTTAGTAAAATGGTATAATGATATATCTATATTTTGGAAAATATTTGGAAATTAATATGAATTATCATTTATCGAAGCATTTGATTGATTTGAGACTTTTATAATTAATATATAATTATTTCTATACAAGCTCAAGTTTAAATTTAATTAGTATTTCATTAAGTGTGCATTAAAGTAAGTTATTTTTGTTAACCATGTTTTAATGTGCCATAACTCATTACATTTGTATTCTAGGCATGGTTTATTTCTATTTTGGTTTTTATGTTTTCAAAAAGAAATAAGAATAGAAAAAAAAAAAGAATAAAAGATGAAGGGACAAGGAGGTATGGATGGGAATATGTGTGAGAGAGAGAGATAGTAGGCATATTTTTTCCCTCACCTCATTTTCATTCTCATCTCATTTCCATTTTTCATCTTCCTCCTTCACTTTTCCACCTCCTCCACCATCCATTCTACCACCATAAAACACCCTCAAAACCATCTCAAATTCCTATGTTTTCTTCACAAAAGTTGATCCCCACCTCCTTCTACACACCATATTGGGATCAAATTGGAATTTTGAGCTTTCTTGATCAGCTAGGAATTTTCTTGAGTTGTTGATCAGTTAGCAATTTTCTTGAGTTGCTTTTTGAGATAAAACACTCACCTTTCACCAAGTTTTTATATTTCCTAACCCCACAAAATAGTTCAGAGCTTAAAAGTGTATGTTTAGTTAACTTAAAAAATTCTAAGATGATCTTTGATGGTTTAAATGAGTAGTAGTGTTATAGTAGAGAGTTTAAAGAGTGACTACTAGCCTTTTAGGGATAGAATCCCTAGTCTAAGTGAGTTTAGAAGTACCAAACCTGAGTTCAGAATTTTCCGATATCGGTTTTTCATTGACTTTTGATGTTCAAATGGAATCTGGTATTACCCAAGAACTCTGAAAATTAAATAGCAGATACAGTGAAATATGCAGACACATAGGAAGCCACCCAAGAAACCCGAGCCCAATCCACCATACTTTGGCCACCGTTTTATTCAAATTGGCCATAATTTGCGGCCCAATTTTGGAGACAGGGTCTGAAATTTGGTCTGTAGCTCACTTTTTAGATAACTAGACCCACCATATATGCAAAAATGTTTAATTTCACCTTAAAAAAGATCTAGAGTCATTTTACTTGGTTTTTGTCGACATTTTCCGACTTTTGAAACTTGGTTTTGGGTATTGTGTTTTGACTCGGTCGTTTGATATTTGTACATCAACGTCGGGGGTTGTTTTGTTGTTCTAGCACGAGTGGACCATAGGTTCTAACCTATATACCCTTCCCATGTCGTATCGGTTTTCGATTTGGATTTTTATATGATACGATATGTTTTGATTGTAGGTACAAGCGCGTGGACTCTCGGGACGACGAAATAGGCAAGGCATCCGTCGGGATCGACTAGAGTGATGCATTGTAGGTGAGTAGATATATATCTACGGGGGAAGTCGGGTGGATGGCGTATAGCACCCCCGCAATTATTGTATTAGGGTATATATGAATATACATATATATACTTAGGATACGAATACTTAGCAAATAGTGTTTCTAGAATATTATAAGTGATAGCAGTATATTAGTAGAATGACATATCCCTAGTACTAGTTCTTAGCCTATGATCTATATTTACTCATGAAAGTATATAACTACATATATTTATAATATGATCCGATATGATAAGGATATGATCCGATATGATGAAACGAGTCGATATGATATGAAATGATGATATGAGACGATGTATATACATGATGCGATACGAGATGATATGCCATGTGATGATATATAATGAGATGAGATGATATGATGCATGTGACGATAGATCCGTACTACTTGATTGATGATATCGTATGATGGATTATACCGTACATGATATGATGGACTGACGATGGATCCGTGCTATTTGATTTGATGATATTGTACGATGGATTATACCGGACGTGATATAATGAGAATGGATCATCGACTTATTTATATATCGATTTGTGAAATATTGTATTTAAATCACTTAAGTAAACATTAGGATATATTTTGAGCCATACCTATTTTCAAAACTAACAAACCGTTATGCACTTTTAAATGATAACTTCAAGGGATCTACGGATTTTCAAACGGTATATTTTCAAAAACATCGTAGCTCCTATTTTCAAAAACAACGATTCGTACTATTTTAAACTATAAGTTTATGGCTCATACGTAGTTATGTATTTTATACTGTTCGCGTTTACGTTTTCTTTATTCTGTTTACGCTCGCACTACGATTTCTTATTTGTGCATACGCTCGTATTATTTTCATTTACGACATATATACTACATTTCGTGTACTTATCTTTATACGACTTCATTAGTTAGGACATATGCACCATTACCGATGATTCCCATATTGCCCGTACACATACTTGCCGGCTCACACACATCATTGGTAATTGCCATGCCATATACACATTAGAAATTGTTATGTTACCGTATTGCCGTATAACCTGTAGAATTTTAGTTATTGTTTAGTACCCAGTACCACACATATTAGTTCAGATATTGCACTTTCTTACCTAGTTACATGACACGCTCGTATGAGCACACTTGCTATACTTTAAGTATTGTTCTGTGCCCGTACATATTGTTCCATCATTGTTACATGTTTATGAGATTCTGTTTTCATGAGATTTCTGAATTTGAGAAACCACAGATACATTTAGAAAACTTATGATTGTTTTAAAAAAGCGGTTTCTTTTGATATGATATTTCGACGTCCACCATGAGTTTTCTCGGTGCTGAGCTATACGACTACCTGATTCGAGGAGTGAGGAGTCACCGTCTGTGGGTATATGGTGGATCCGGTACGATATCCTGGGGCAAGAAGATCGTACAGAAATGCATTGAGCCTGGCAGAGAAACAGTACCTACCGGTGACAGTACTGGACTCGGCGGATATCCAGAGGATACTGACCGGAGTGATATGAGACAGATGGATATGAGGGTCAATCCGATGAGACGGCGCCTAAGATATGAGGATTTACATATCGATACTGGACACGGGTTTTATGATGATTTCGATTGTCGATGCTGAGCACTCAGGTTTTATGATGATTTGATGTGTCGTTGATGGACACATGTTGGATGATACACATATATACATATATATGACACAGACGATATGGTGTCGTATATTGACACATGCACGATATTATTATTATACTTATGTATACACGATCACTCTCGTTACCACACGGTATATTATTATTATTATTATTATTATTATTATTATTATTGTATAACCTAGAAGATTGTTATACATTCGATTTCTACCTGATGATGTTTTCTACTCACGAGTTGGTAACTCACCCCGTTGTGCCACAGTTTTCTTGCAGGATTGACCGCATGGATTCAATAGCGGCTTGCTGGCATACAGCTTTCTTCTGGATAATTTGCATTGGTAGGTGGGGTACACTTTGGATCATGACCATCATTTGTATATATTTATTTAGTTGTATCTAGTTAAAAGCTCCATCAACCAGACTATGTATATTTGCTAGACTTAGAAACCACAAATTTGTATATTCTTTCGTACTTAGAGTCACGGGTATGTATTTATTCTTTATTTTTGGGTTTGGTGATATTTTGGTTTACTCTATCTTCTTTTTTGTGATTGGTCTTCGCCTTGGGGCGTCATATATATTTATTTGGGTGGTTGTGATTCTGCCAATTGGCGAAGAGCTAGCTCCCGCTTGGGGATGCCTATTATTATTGCTATGTATTGGTTTTGGATCAAAATTTACAAAGGAGGTGCTGCCCAAATTTCTAATGACGAAAATGTTTCCAACTATAGTATACATCTCACTTGTATTTTCTTATAATATTACTTATACTTTTAAAAGAGGAATTTGAATTCATTATACCTTTATTCCAAAACTTCACCTCCATTATTTTCCTAAAAAAGTTTAGATTTCTGGGCTTTCGACTTACTTGGATTACGGTGAGCTCCTATAAACTTCACGTGATTCAAGTGCCGGTCACGTACCAATTTCGGCTCGTGACATTTCCCCTACCCGTTGGTAGCAAGGGTTTATTGATCGTGTGGATTCTAATCTCCGGCAGCCGCGGACAAAACTGCCATTAATTACCCTTCATTTTGACACAAGAGAGCCTCCGATTGACGGGTCATACAAACTCATTATGTAATGGTGTGCATTGTATTTGAACACGATTTTGAAGGTTTTTTGAACATAATGGGGGCTATCATACGGGGGTCTCGTTGCCTGGTCAGCGAGCTGGGGGTCAAGAGGGCTAGTAGCCCCCTTGCAGTGCTCGAGACAGCGCCCCGAAACAAAATTTTATTTGAGGGAGAGTGAGTTGAGTGTGTCGGAATTCTTCTAAGGGAGGGAGAGAGAGAGATGGTCGAAGCGGTGGACCCCTTTAGGGGCGGTCTCGAAGTCGGGAGACCCTTTAGGGTGGTCCCAAAGCGGGAACCCCCTTTTGGGGGTTCCGAAGAGGGGACCACTGAGGGGGTCCGAAATGGGAACCCCCTTTGGGGGGGTTCTGGAACAAGGGCCTCCCTTTGGGGGAGTTCCAGTACAGGGACCCCAGAGGGGTTCCCGAAACAAGGAACCCCTCAGATGGGGTTCCGAAAGCGGGATCCCTGAAGGGATCCCAAAACTGAACACAAGTGTGTCCCGTGTTCACATTCGATGGGGAACATGAGTTGTGACCCATGTTCTCATTGTAACGCTTTGAAATTCATTAGATTAATTTTTGCGTTAATAGCGGTAATGTGTGTTTTTCATAAATCCCGTAAATTTTAAATTTCCACTCAAACTAAAATAAAATTAGTGTTAATTGTGATAAGGTGTGTTTTTATATATAAATGGGTTTTATTAATTATAATTTAGCTTAGTGTTCACTTAATTAGCAAATTTTCTTAACTAATTTTCCTAAGCCAAATTTAGTTAGCATGCACAACCCTAATCACCTAGGTTAAGTGATAACTTGTATTTATTTTCTTTTTCCATCTTGCATGGTTCATTTATCTCCAAAAATCAAGTCAAAACCCTTAATTAAAAATGAAAATAAAAGAATGGGAGGCGGGGGGTGTTAGGTGAAGAATGGGGCTTGACTTTTGACACCATACCTCTCTCATTTCTCTCTCTTCCTCTCATTTTCTGCATTTCCAGCAGAGGCAACAGCAGCAGCAGCAACTTCTTCTTCTTCTTTTGCTTCTCTTGGTATTCAAATGCAATCCCTACACAAAAAACTTACCTTTTCTTCATAAAAACCTTGCAAAATGCCTCTTTTGTGGGTCTTGGTGGCAAATCCTTACCTTTGAAGGCAAGTGCTGCAAGTTGGACTTCCCTAAGATCATTTGGAGGTATTAAACTCACCCAAATCACTTATTTGCTTAACTTGTAGTTTTATTAGCTAAAAATTGTGTTTTTGTGCGTTTTAGTGCTAATCTTGTGGTTTAAGTGAAGTTTAGGTTAAGTTAGGGATATTATGGTATGGTTAACTTAGTTAAGTGCTATTAGTGTTGTTTAAACCAAGTTATTGCTTCAGTTACACTAAAATACCATAATGTTGCAATTTAGTGTTTTTAAAACGGTTTTTATCTAGTTTTGTGACACGAGTGACCTGCTATGTCTGTGAGCATTTTCTTGTGTTGCAAACATATACAGAATAGTGTACAGGATAGCTAGGGTTTTGGGTTAAAGTTCGAGCCCGTTCCACCCCATAAATTCCGGCGACCCCCCTCGAAATTCCGGCATCGCCGGCTCCCCCTGTTCTGTGTGTGTTGGTGTTTTGCAGGGTGGTGTCTGTGTTTGGTTTTGTTTACTTTTTGAGTTTTCTTCTAGATAAAAATCTGGGACCAGCTGCCCTTAAATTTGAGTTTTGTGTTTAGCACGACACGTACGCTTCGTGATGGTCTAGTGGGTTCTGTGCATCACAACGCATCGGGGTAGTTTTGGGTTTAGCACACGTGCGTTTTGGTGTTTCGAGTTCACGCGTTTAGCTTGCGACGCTACTTTTTCCGTATTGCCTTAGTATCGCGTTTTTGAAGGTTTTTAGCTTATGTTCATATTTTGTGTAAATTCTAGGTTCGCAGGCGGGTACGTCGGACGCCGCAAAGAAGAGAAAACAAGTAGTCGGCTACACTTAGCGCGAGACCACGGTGAGTAGATTTAACATCTACGGGAAAATCGCCTGTATGGCGTTAAGCGTCAGGACTTGATAGGATAGTGTGGTCGCATATATATATATATATATATATATATATATATATATATATATATATATATATATATTGCTTGCGTATATGTACTATTGTAGTATACCCATCCCTTGTTGCATATAGAAACGGTAGTTATATAATACCGCACTGTCACTAACGGTTCAAGCTGCACGAGCACTATTTGTATATTACACTCACACCGTTAGTGATTTCCATGACACTCGCACTATAGGATTGCTACGAACCATACATTATTTTGATTACCGCATCATTGATGATTAGACATGTTTCTGCCGCATATTGCGCACATACACATTGTATATCCATATTGGTGCACACATACATTGATATATCTATACTTGTGTATATATCCACATGCACATCCATACCTACATACATACATATTTCACATACATGGATGATACTGGTTTGATTTCTAGAAAGTGGGGACCGCATGAGACATTTTCAAAACTGGATCCATTTAAAAGAGCGGTTTTCCCTTTTTCCTTTTAGTGGCATACGACACATTGCATGGATTTACGCATTGAGTTTTGGATTCATGTGATTTCTGGATTTTAGAACCGTGGTAGTATTTTAAGAAAATATGCACTGTTTTGAAAACCCGGTTTCTCTTGATATGATATTTCTGTGTGTCCACCATGCGTTTTCTCGGTTCTGAAATTTGTGACATGTGAACCCGAATCGAGGAGCTGGATGAGGCCGATTGCGAGTACATGGTGGACCCGGTATGGTACCCCGGGGCGAGAATGGATCGCTGTGCAGTAGATGGTGAGCCTGGCAGAGGGACTACTAGTTACCGGTGATTGGTTGGACTTGGCGGTTATCCGGAGGATACTGACCAGAGTCGAGAGATGGATACGGGACGACTTGTACTGCCGGGGCCGAAGGCCGATTCCGCAGACGGAGCCCGTGGGCCGATCCGGACTGATGGAGCCCGATAGATGAAGATTTGCGTGTCGCTGCTGGACATGAGTATTTCATGATGTTTTTGGGTGCCGATGTTGGGCACCCCGCTTCTATGAGATTTACAGGATCGAGAGCCGTATAGGGTGACGGCGCCTGAGTTTTACTGGGATTTGGGTGTATTTGATGGACACCGGGTATTCTTCCACGTTGATATTCCGTGTAGATGATATTTTATACCATACTCAGCATTCATTGTATTGCATCGTATCATGTAGTCGTAGTACCTGATAGAGTACTTTGGCATGATTATTGCATTCCCTGCTCATCATATAGATGTTATTAGATTGCACTTGTTATGCATGATTATTGCGTACCCAGCTCATCATTTAGATGTTATCTGTCTGCACATGTTAGAGTATCGCAGTACGTGCATACTTGCGATTAGCTTTATATGTTATCTACTATTCACGAGTTGGCAACCCACCCCCGTTGTGCCACAGTGTTTGCAGGTCGACCCTCAGAGTAGTTGTGGCAGGGCTACTTCCTTGTATCTTTTTGCTACGGATACCACTGCAGTTGGCGTGTGAGCCCTTTGCATATAGGTGGGTTTTTGCGGTATCCGTTTATTTTCCAGTTGTACACACTATTGTATCTAGTACTCTCCATCTACTATTTCATGTATTGACTTAGAGACCAGTTGTGAGAACGATGTTGTATATTATTTTGTACTCTAGTGTCGAGCTCGTGTGAGCCGACTTTATTCATGCAGCTTTATCTTTTATGATGTTTTTCATTTATATTGCTCATTTCTTCGCTACGGCGTCGTATATTATTCTTGTGGTGATTGTTTCCGCCGTTGGGCGTGATTGCTCCCGTTTGGGGATGCTTTATTCTTATTATATGTCATTTTACTTATATCATGTCTTGTACCCGATTTCGGGGCTGGTTTTTACAAAGGAGGTGCTGCCGAAATTTTGAATAAAATAATTTAAACTTGAAAGATTTTTACTTGAGATTTCCAAATGTTTTAATAAATGTTTTCATCAAATGTTTTCAACACTCGCTACTTTTAATGGTTTTGATTTCTGGGTTTCGGCTTACTTAGTCGCGTTACGCTTGTAGACGTTACGTGGTTAAGTGCCGGTCACGGGCCGAACTTTGGGTCATGAAAAAGTGTAAGTCTACGGTAGCGCCCCAGCCGTCATTCTGACGCCAAACGCGGAACAAAAACTTTTATAACTGGCGCTATCGCATACTATAACCCGGATCTTGCCATTAACGCTAAACTAACAAACTGTAAAGAGGTAGAAAGGCTATATCGATCGATCCGAGTCTTTCAGTCTTTAGCCATCATCCCACGCTCCTCGCGGCAACTCCGATCTCTTTGCTCCTCGTCGAGATGGCACCACATCTATGGATCTTTAAATGGGCTCCTACCTCTATACCGCGGCAACTCGGTCATCAAGTCTGCTAAAATAGATGACCAAGATGAAGTAGAGAACGAGTAGAATACTTTGTCTCAAGCACCCTAGGATTCTCATCACATGAGAGGGTTAGGGTGGAGATTGAAGAAGGTGCTAGGGTTTGGAAATGGTGAACTCAAGAAAACTTATCAAGAGAGAAGAACTCAAGCATAATACTTGTTGTGTTTATTTCTTTTGTGAGTAGATATATATAAGGTTGTGTAAGGAAAATATCTCATAGAAATATCTCTCCCAAAAATATCTCCACAAACCCTAAATATCTACACCCAAAACAAATTACCATTAATTCTATCTTGACTCACTTAGTGACTCACTAGCATGAGTCACTAAGGAACATGCTAGAAGAAATAATTCACCAATATGAGTCACCCTTTCCAAAACTTAATAATTATTTAAACCAAAATGATTAATCCAAGAAGAAATACATCTTCTAAAATATTCTCGTAACGGATTACGAAAATACCCCTCACCTGTATATACATACCTGTATCCGTATTCCGACCGAATACGAATACGAGAGACTAAAATATTCCGACTCAATATAATACATGGATCTGGCTTAAACCAAAGCCCACCAGTATTATCTGTCCGAAACATGACACGTGCACAAGTGGACGTGCATTTTTCGAACCCTGCCATAAAACCATACGGCCTCTACAACGTTTCGCCCGAACTTGGGAAACTATCTGTGGGGGACTCTAATGACTCATCAGTACCCTGGCAGTGGGTTTAACCACAAGCACGTCAGCGGCACTAGCAGTGCGTAACGGCTGCCCATGTACTGACCTCAAGGGAAGCCGATGAGCGAACTCATCCTGGAACCCTACTGAGCCTAACAGTGACAATATACATACAGTCCGGTCCGTTCGTCTATGAGTATCGCATATCGGGCCTAGGGGGCTGGTAACGTCAGACCCCCAATAGCCGTATAAGTCGTGTCGGAGACAAGCCCTGAACACCCTGAGAAACTACTGGAATACTTACCAGTAATTCTCACCTGCCTTGGCCAAGGACTTGGTGTAATGGCTCTCCTAGACACAGCACGATCTCACCCCAATACCGGGAGAGACGAATCCCCTGCCGATCCGCTCACTTGCCTCCATATGGCTCGGGACTGTACCCAAAAAAAACATGTTTGCACGACTCCTTTGAGCCGTGGTAGGGTAGAAATAAAAACACAGTGGGAACTCACACGAGACAAATGACGATCTCAGGTCGATGAACTAACCTGTACACATGTCACCAGGGAACTGCTATCTGACGCTAGGTATAATACCAACTAGCAGGTTCCCGGCGAGTCCTGTCCGGTGTACTCAAACCCAATGAGCACCTGTATACATCTTATGTGATCCAACTAACACCAGTGGCTTGTGAGACCGGCCACCTCCCCTCGTCGGGGTCTCGACTGTATACACTAGTCTACTTCGGAGTATCGATGCCCTGTCTCGAAACTCCTACGACTAGGGACCACTTTTAAGGATGTGCTTATGGACTACCCAACTCTCACGTATATGATCGCCATCATACTGTTGGTAGTCAAGAAGGATCCTAAGAGCTCCATCAACGTGTAATAGTGAACAGTCACTTAAAACTGTACACGATGATAAAGGCAAACCAGATAGCACACTATCATCTCGAGTAAGACTGTTCTACCGGTATAGGTCATCCCTCAATCATTGCAATCATGTACCTGCGATCCAATAATTGACTTTAAGGGCACTATATCCAACAATCTCCCACTTGCACTTAAGGCTAATTATTGCGATGTCGCATACTCACAGCCCGTGTGATACCGAACACCCAACTCCTTTGCTAATCAGTTTCACAAAGCTCGTTTGTAAAACTCTTGTGTTTGAGAAATAGCCTCAATGAGTGGATCCGCCCTGATGTATCTTTCTATGTCTCTCTTAATCTCAAGTTCGCGGAGAAAGCCATCTCCCGAATTGAGTAATACCTGTCTTAGAATATGTCTGGATATCTGATGGGACCTAGTTCATAAATAAACTCCAAATCCAAACTTCTTAGACTGTATCGATAACTGAACCTAATCAGTATCCTGCACCATGCCTCCTACGGTATCCTCTTAGACCACCTGTCCATAATACTGCCCCTCTTCTACGGAGGAAAAACTATAACTCTGACAATCACTCTGTCATCCATGTCACCTTTGAAGCCTGAAATGATAACCGCCTCCAAAAGAGGCTGCCGTCATCAAATCCCTAGAACATGCACTTATGTTCTAAAACTGCTTCCTTATATTTCTTCAGGATTGGATTAATATAAACTTATCGTATCTAGTGCAAAAACAACATCTGGTGTGGTACTTGACATCTCACGATTGACTCAATTGCCTAAGCAAGTGATCTGCCAATCATGCACATCCCTCTCCCCTTTAGTCTGTAAGACACCTTTAGAGAGGGTGACTCCATCACCTGCAGGTACACCACCATGCCAGGAGTCATGTATTCTAAAATACTATTAGAATACTGTCAAAGTATCCATATTGGGAAACTACCCAAATCTAGATCTAAAACCATAGATCTAGTAACCAGAATGTCAGATATTATATCCATATCATTTGTGGAGAAACAACTGTGTGACGACCACAGTATAACCGATCATAGTATAGAAATTTTATTTCCTACTCTGTGTATGTCATCCAAATACCAGGACATCACACCCTTCTACCTTCTTAACAAATCCATTTCCTATTCTGATGAAATCAAACTTATGACTGTCACAAAAAAAAATAAATGATCTATCTCCGCTATATCTGCTTTTGTCTATAAATAGACATAAGCTACTTGCCCACTATGCTTCCACTGCTCCCACTGACCACAACAACCTTCTGGCAGAATAATATATACATGCACTTCTGAAGCTAGTTTAGAACGACGCTATACTTAACCTCATGTCGGGTCTCACAGCCTGGAACAACAGTAGTGTCAAGTCTCGGTAAACAAGAACCTTCCTGTCACCGTCCTTGAGGCTACCAGAGTACCTCTCGGGTGCCTGAGATTACCCATCATATCTGCGGAGTGGCTATTGGAATGTCAAACCTGATTGAATCTTTAGGTCCTATTAAATTTTCCGTAATCATTTGCAGTTCTGGAATCACTTCCAGTTCTACCATACTCCCACTACTGTTTTCTGAAAAAATCCATTTTACTAAAACTGTGGCGAGTCAAGAACAATATCACTATTGATCTTCCAGATGGTAGAAAGTCAACCCTCGTCATAGCCCGGGTCAACCCACAAACTGCCATTACAGAAACGTGCCTTGAGTTATCCAGAGTCTGGTTTTAAGCATAAGCTGGACAACTCCTCGTACCTTAACATCGTTAAGATATGAACCATTCTATATTCAATATAGAAACTTTGGCACTTATTTAATTGGAACTAGATTCTAATCATGCAGCTGTCTCCAGTGCATATCAACTTAATGGAGAGAGGCTAATCAAAATTACTCAACTTAGGAATCCATCCAATTATGAGTAACCTGAAAGAGAAACAAGTTTCTCAAAACCATTACTATCAACTGAATACCAATCACAAGAATCTACATCTTCGATCTCTTTGAAGAATCCCAATACTTGCGACATCTGGTTCTCTACTTTATTCCTATACCTACAACTTCTCAAAACTTAGACCTTGTATTTCTACGAAACACTTGTCAAAAAACTAGAGAAGTCATAAGTAAACAGAATATAGTATGAGGACCAACCCCTTTGTCCTGATGGACACTGGACATCATACAATACTCTGTATGAGTCCCCTGAGTCGAATAACTCAAAACCTGTGCATCGTAGGTTGAAAACTGTACTTATAGTTAAGAACTACTCCGTTGTTCAATGCTCCTTACCCAATCGTCAACTGATATAGGTAAATGTCACGGACATAATTTCAAAAAGTTATATCTCACTTTATAAAAATAAACGTACAGATATATCAATTTGAAATTGGTACACAACAACGGATACTCAAAACCAAATACATGCCGTCCGGCAAAAACCAGGCGATTTCCTCAAATATCACCAATTACAACGAATTCCGATATAATGAGGATGATCACCTTATTCCCAATAACTTACTCCCACTCATCATCTGTAAAACCATACAGATGTGAGAATCATACCTGGTAAATACATAGCCTGGAGTAAGTATCTAATCGGGAAATCAGTTTTCCTTTTAACAATGCACAGTGAAACTGAAACATGAAAATGTTTCGTAGGGGTATCCCGGTATTCCTACTAATGCCTCTTCCATAATCCAATTCATGACTATAACCGTATATTTCTTTGCCATCTCTCTAAATCCCTTTATTTATCTTTATTCATTACCTTATGTACACCCCTTTAGGCTAAGTGGTTTTCTTCCTTCGCTACCGTTTGGCACCAACCTATGGTTTGGAAGAAGACTGTCCAGTAAGCATAATAGGTGTACTCTCCTAAACCAAGGAGTACTCGCAACTTGAGAGAAGGTGATGATAAAAGACAACTGAATAATACCTTATTCTATTTCTCCCGAACTGGGGAAAAAAGGAAAGGTGAAATAGGAGTGGCGATGAAGTACGCGGTTTGGTCGTGAATGATAGCAGTCGCAATTTACTTTGCCCTCTTTCTAATCCCTTTATTTTGTCTTTACTTATTATCTTATGTACACCCTACTTAGGCTAACTGGTTTTCTTCCTTCCCTACCTTTCGGCACCTACCTATGATTTGGAAGAAGACTATGCAATAAGTGTAATAGGTGTACTCTCCTAAATCAAGGAGCCCTCGCAACCTGAAAGAAGGTGATAATAAAAGACAACCGAATAAACCAATTTATTTTCTCCTAAACCTGGATCCATCCTCGAAGAAGTCCCTTCGAGTTCGTATATAACCATACGATGGATCTATCCAATGGAAGTGGATGTTCGTAGTGATACGAGGTGTTCTGAGAAATGCAAAGGGTAAAAGAAGGAGCGACAATGACTTATGCAACTTAGACAATCCAAAAGCCAGTATTTTAAGAAGGTTCGGTCAACTTGGTCACTGAGTCATAGTTTATGGTCGGTCAAAGGTCGCTGCCAAAGAGAGAAAGAAAAAAACACTCTGCGTGCACTCTAACCTAGATCAGAATGGTTATCACTTTATCTAATCGGGAAACCTCTCACTGTACTGTAAAATTCTCCTCCAAACTTGAAAGAAGAATCAATCGGGATCACCCGAAGAGTAAAACTTACTCATCAGTGGGAATCGGGATCCAACTCTCATCGCATGATAACGTGAAGGTATCCACTCATGTTATCACACTCCAGAAGGTATGCGTATGCCTGGCAAGTTTCAGTTTCTTTAGAAACTCCCGATATGATTTTTACCCCATGTTCTTATGACCTTGACGAAGG
The DNA here is from genome assembly GCA_030015575.1 of Agapanthus africanus. NCBI lineage: Eukaryota > Viridiplantae > Streptophyta > Magnoliopsida > Asparagales > Amaryllidaceae > Agapanthus > Agapanthus africanus. The sequence goes on along the minus strand of CM057349.1, from coordinate 385,231,776 downwards.
CCAACAAATCATAAGTCACATGTCAAGTTCTACCCGTCATTATCTTGTCAATTCGAACCCACCCGTACATACCCTTGACGAAGGCCAACAAGATAATACGACTGTCCCAAACCAACCCATCTATCTATGCAACAGAAAAGTAACAAGCAGCTACCATCCACTATGCCTTGACGAAGGCCAACAAATATAGCATGAATACTACGTGCTATCCATCTGAAACGACGGAGGGCTACGGCTGGTTTTTGGCGAAAAACCTTTAACGTAATGAACTTGATCTCGTTGAAGGAACCTGATAGCTTTTTATAAAAATATAGTGGCGAAAACCTTTGCTAAAGAGGTCACTCCCGGTGAAGAGATCTCGGCTCTTTCCTCGTGGAATGAGGTTCAGGATATTCCAACTGAATACCGCGATGCAAAGCAACATGTAATCGACTATAGTGAAATTATTACCCTGACGCAAACTTCTGCCCAAGGGGTCACTCCCGGTGAAGGGATCTCGGCCCTTGCCTCGTCGAATGAGGTGCAGCATATTCCAACCGAATACCACTGTGCAAAACAAAAGAAAACGTCTTTGTAATAACACTTTTTAAAACTGTTCCAACAACATCCAAACAGGTTTGTTTTCCTTTGCATTGATTAGAATCAACGCAGTCACATCAATTAATCACACCAGAAAAGAACGAAAATAAAATGTACGTATATGCCATCCGCATTCATCACTGGGACCCGTCATCACCCATTAGGTTACTTAACTAACGACAGAGCGGGGACTGGACTAGCGCGGGTGTAAAACATATACAGCATCTACTAGTATATATACCAATATACAATAATTGCTCCAGGCGTGATAATATGCAACATTACAAAAAAGTAATAAGCATCACAAAACAATACAGATAATCTTGGATCCCCGGGTTTCATAGAGCCGCTACTGAAACCCGACGTTTCCCTGGTCGTGTGGATAGCCTGTGCAATGAAACCTAGACCCCTACGGGTGCGGCAAGTTACCCGCCAAAACCTGAAGCGATGCAGCCCCTTACAACAAAGTGAATGGACCACCCTGCACTTCACGGAATCCGGTAATTTGAGCACCCCTCCTTGGGTCAACCTGTACCCACTACGAGTGCGGCGAATAGTCTGCCAATTCTAGAGTGAGTCCCCTCTTCCTCTCAAAGCCATGAGATGCGGACCCGTTGCCCTCTAGAACCCGGCTATCTGTGCACTCCGTCGCGGGGTAAACCTAGTACAGTAATGAAAAATATGTACAATGGGTACATCGACCTCAGTGCGGTCGTGCCCCAAAAGAATATTATACAAACAGGCAGTGACGGCAGTCCACATGTTGGACGCTCGCCCCGCAATATCAAATGTACAAATAAATTCAAAATGCACTACCATTGCACACTGCTATCCACCACGACAAATCCGCAAGATCACAGCACAACACAGAACATCAACACGAATGTCATGTTCGCAAACCCGTTTAAAAGAACTATAGCAATTAGACGCAATTTACCGCTCGAATGACATTCACGGTCGGAGATATAATATAAGTACTGTAAACTAACAAGTTTAAAATTTCGATCGATAAAACTTCCCGAAGTGGGCCCCACGTACATCTGCAGTACAAAAATAAAATCTGGGCCCAAAACAAATATCCCAGAAACCACAATTCCCTATGCAGAACCCACAGAAGAAAAATGGGGTACTGTTCCCACAAACTGGCGGCGGAACCGCGGCCAAACCATAGTTTGTGCGGCGGTTCCACGATAGTACTGTTTAATCAGTGGACCCAATTTCTACTGTGGCCTTAAAAAAGCCTGCTCGATTTTCTGAGATGCTCAAAATAATTTTTAGACCTGTTTAAAAAGTCGACAGAAACTTTAGCCTGAAAATCGCGGTTTCGGAAATTTCGTTCGATCGATATTTTAAACGCGTTAGAACAAGTTAGTAAAGCTTAATAGCGTGGCTCTGATACCATGTAAGTCTACGGTAGCGTCCTGGCCGTCATTCTGACGCCAAACGCGGAACAAAAACTTTTATAACTGGCGCTATCGCATACTATAACCCGGATCTTGCCATTAACGCTAAAGTAACAAACTGTAAAGAGGTAGAAAGGCTATACCGATCGATCCGAGTCCTTCGATATTTAGCCATCATCCCACGCTCCTTGCGGCAACTCCGATCTCTTTGCTCCTCGTCGAGGTGGCACAACATCTACGGATCTTTAAACGGGCTCCCGCCTCTATACCGAGGCAACTCGGTCATCAAGTCTGCTAAAATAGATGACCAAGATGAAGTAGAGAACGAGTATAATACTTTGTCTCAAACACCCTAGGGTTCTCATCACACGAGAGGGTTAGGGTGGAGGTTGAAGAAGATGCTAGGGTTTGGAAATGGTGAACTCAAGAAAACTTATCAAGAGAGAAGAACTCAAGCATAATACTTGTTGTGTTTATTTCTTTTGTGAGTAGATATATATAAGGTTGTGTAAGGAAAATATCTCATAGAAATATCTCTCCCAAAAATATCTCCACAAATCCTAAATATCTACTCCCAAAACAAATTACCATTAATTCTATCATGACTCACTTAGTGACTCATTAGCATGAGTCACTAAGGAACATGCTAGAAGAAATGATTCACCAATATGAGTCGCCCTTTCCAAAACTTAATAATCATTTAAACTAAAATGATTAATCCAAGAAGAAATGCATCTTCTAAAATATTCTCGTAACGGATTACGAAAATACCTCTCACCTGTATATACATACCTGTATCCGTATTCCGACCGAATACGAATACGAGAGACTAAAATATTCCGACTCAATATAATATATGGATCCGACTTAAACCAAAGCCCACCAGTATTATCTGTCCGAAACATGACACGTGCAAAAGTGCACGTGCATTTTTCAAACCCTGCCATAAAACCATATGGCCTCTACAACGTTTCGCCCGAATTTGGGAAACTATCTGTGGGGGACTCTAATGACTCATCAGTACCCTGGCAGTGGGTTTAACCACAAGCATGTCAGCGGCACTAGCAGTGCGTAACGGCTGCCCATATACTGACCTCAAGGGAAGCCGATGGGCGAACTCATCCTGGAACCCTACTGAGCCTATCAGTGACAATATACATACAGTCTGGTCCGTTCGTCTATGAGTATCACATATCAGGCCTAGGGGGCTGGTAACGTCAGACCCCCAATAGCGGTATAAGTCGTGTCGGAGACAAACCCTAAACACCCTGAGAAACTACTGGAATACTTACCAGTAATTCTCACTTGCCTTGGCCAAGAACTTGGTGTAATGGCTCTCCTAGACACAGCAAGTTCTCACCCCCAATACCCGGAGAGACGAATCCCCTGCCGATCCGCTCACTTGCCTCCATGTGGCTCGAGACTGTACCCAAAAAAACCCTGTTTGCACGACTCCTTTGAGCCGTGGTAGGGTAGAAATTAAAGCACGGTGGGAACTCACACGAGACAAATGACGACCTCAGGTCGATGAACTAACCTGTACACATGTCACCAGGGAACTGCTATCTGACGCTAGGTATAATACCAACTAGCAGATTCCCGGCGAGTCCTGTCCGGTGTACTCATACCATCGTGGACCCAGATCATAAAAATATATGTACGGATTTGGACTAATCCGTGTCCTACGGGCGACGACATAAATTAGTCTTCGTATGCAATCCAAATGCAACCTTAAATAAACAAAACCTAAAACACGACAAACGAAACAAAGGTTGGAGAAGTAGAAAGTTGTTATCATTCATGATAATGTAATTAACTGCAGGGGCTTGCACCTACAGGAAAAATATGTCCACACAATCAATAAACCTTTCATCTGTGAAAAGGAATCTGAAAGTCATTTCTATCAGTCGCATTCATACAAACCTACGATACACGGTGCTATAAATCAACTTAGTGTTTTCGGAGAGGTGGATAGATCAAACCGATGCTTCTGTCCCCAAATTCAGACAAGATATTCGACACCAGTTCGTTTGATTGGTTTTTAGCTGTAAACAGTTGCTATTGAAGGGAGGCAAACAAATACAAGAAGGAATAGCGCCACGGTTAGGGTAGCAAAGATCTTGGAGAGTAGGATTAGGCATGTCGTTCATCGTAAGATCGGAATAAAGAATAGTTGGTAAGGTAGAATCGTCGGAAATACCGATTTCGGAGTCGGTAGAAGATTCGGAAGGAACGAGTAGAATTCAGACTAATCGGGATTTTAGGTTCCTACCCCACGTTCGCATACACTCATCGAGATATTGTAACGTAAAAATAGGGGTAAAATGTAAAGAAAGTGTATGAATGTGGAATATAATGAAAAGAAGTGAGTGTAATGTGACTAAAGAGTATGAACTCAAAAGTAGTGATAGAATACACGAATGAAATATTCAACCAATCAAGAAGAAACAAAATAACCAATCACCTAGCTTTTAGGGTCATGTAGGTCGGTCTCTAGACCCACTCCTAGACTTCTAAGGATAATTTGAAAGATCGATTCTCTATAACTCTCTTCACTATCTCTTGGCTAGATAAGTGCAAGCAAATAGAGGGAGGTTTTCTAAGATTTTCACCAAGTTCCTTAATTATAGAACCCCCTTTGCCAAGTTCCTTAATTATAAAACTCCCTTACTTTGTGAGACTTTCGTACTTGATAACACTCAAACTTCTCTTGTTATTATTGAGTGTGGCGGTCCTTAAAGTCGATTCTACATATTTTTATTAATTTGAGGTGATGCTCAATGCTAAGTTGTGATTTTTGGGGTTTAAGAAGGATAATGAACTCCTCACCTAATTTTAATTTAGCCGTACCACTTAGTTAATCTATGTTATTATGAATGCACACACTTTTAAAATCCAAAATATTCCAAAATAATCACACCACTTGAATTTTTTTTAGCAGCGGCTTTGCGAGCAAAAAATCCTACACAAAATGCAATTTATTAAGGTTATGGGAGAGAGAAGAGAGGAAGAAATGTGCTCATCAAAGATCGGGTTAAGAAACCCCCGTTGGACAACGGAAACGCGATGTATTCCTTATCTGTCAATCGCAGAAATGTGGTGGATCGAAAGGCAATCTACCCATCTCTGGCACTGTATTCTGCTCTTCGTATAGAGTTCCTAAAACTTTCCTGAAAATTTTTAACAGCATCCTAGCTCGATTTATTCACTGTACAACCATCAAATTCATCAAAAATAATAAAAATTCAGATTTTTTATGAGTTTTTCAAAGATTTTACTATTCACAAAATTTTTTGAGAAATAAGAATTGTTAGTTATATGTATGCCCTAGAGACCATTATTGTACATATGATGTATATTATAGTGGATGCTTGGACATATATAGGGAGGACTTTCTTGCTCGACATGATAGTATGCTATCTGCTTGCTCTTTATCTTAACATGTACACTTATTATCTCTCTATTACATGTTGATAAAGCCCTTAGGATGAGTACTTGACTACCAGAATTATGATGTAGATCATAATAGTGGGGCAGAGGTAGTCGGTAAGTACATCCTTCAAATATTCCTAGTCATGTGAGTATCGAGATGGGGCATCGATATTCCAGAGTAGACTAGCGTATACGCTTCTTGACCCATATGATGGGCGATGAATGATCCCACATCTATTGGTGTTTGACATCAGAGAAGGAATACGGGTGCTCAGTGGAGACTGGGTACACTGGACGGACTTGCCGAGAACTCCTAGATGGTATTATACCTATCGTTAGATAGCAGTTCTCTGGTGACACTGGTTCAAATAAGTCTGTCGACCCGAGATCGTCATAGAGTCTTGTGTGATTCCCACTGTGCTTTGATTTTCACCTTACCACGTTCAAGAGAACGTACAAAATGGTGGTTTTTGGGTACAGTCCCGAGTCACATGGAGGCAATGAGCGATAGGAGGGGATTTCGTCTCTTCCGGTATTGGGGGTTGATGTTGCGCTATACTTGATTGGCCATAACAGGAAATTCCTGGCCAGAGTTGCTGAGATTTACTGGTAGTGTTATCGGTAGTTTCTCAAACCGTTATGGGCCTCACATCGGCATGACTTATCAGGATATTAGGGTCTGACGTTTACCACCCCCAGGATGTGATATGCGACATATCAGACGAAAAAACCGGACTGTACGGTAGTGTTACTTATTGGATTCGCAGGAGTATGAGAATGCTTGCTTGTTAATCTTCTGATCACTCAATACCCGGGTAGCCGTTACGTCCAGCTAGTACCGCTGACGCTTGTGGGTGACTGATATGATCATCACCTACTGCCGACGTATTGACGAGTCTTTAGAATTCTACACAGAGGTTTTCTGGCTCAAGTGAAACGAACTAGGAGCATATATATGATATGTGCGGGACCGAGATTGATACGCGTATGTGATACCGTATCCTATTCTCGCGATATGTGATATCGATCGGTTATATGTGATATAGCCGGGTTATCGGATCAAGTGTTGATTCGATAAGTTGATACATATGATACTAGTCGGTTATATGTGATATAGCTGGATTATTAAATCATGTGTTGATTTAATAATTTAATGTATAATTATATATTTGATATATTAATTTACATTAACTAATATTAGCTTACTTAAGCATTTCTTTTTCTTACTAGTATGTACACTTAATATATATGTGATATATATTATTGTGACATGCTTGTTGTTCCATGCTACATGGGTGTATGAGAATCATACCATGCTTATAATAATGTAAGGTTTTATTTCTTTAAAATAAATCAAATTAGTTGGAAACTAGTCACATGGTTGAAACTTGTGGAACCATTGACTAAGTCCACTAATTTTGTTTTACTTAAAATATTTATTAACCCAACTATTATGATTAGCCATGATTTAGTCTCTACAAGGGTTAGTATATGATATTAACTCACCTATGGTTTCCCTTCTACACTAGACTTTTTTCATGGTTGCTTTTCTTCATCTCCTTTCTCAAGCTCTCTAGCTTTTGGGAGGTGAAGAAAATAAGTGAGAAAAATATTTCTAAAGTGAGAAAAATTCCTACCTCATCAAGCTACACTAGATTATCCATTTAGTTTTGGTTGTTTGCTTCATAATTAGTGAAGAGGTAGCTTGTGTTAGTGTCTCCTCGACGTAGATCATCTTCGGTCTCGAAGACTTCAAGCAAGCTTGTTCCTTTCATCTTTAGGAGCCTTTCTAGAGTCCGGGAGTTCACTGCTTGGAGCGAAGGGACTACTACACGGAGTTATTGAAGTGAAGGACCGGTCTACAAAGGTTGTATTCCTTGTTCACTTAGATGTAGAGAAGTTTACATTCATGATTTCGTCTAATTCTCTAGTTAAGATTCTAGATTAGGGTTCTTTAGCGCGCCAAATTTTTAAAAACGGCATGGTTGATGCCTCCCAAAACCCAGTAGCAGTGCTGCGGAACCCAACAGTGGTATCAGAGCCGTACTAGAGAATTAGACGATATTTGTAGAATTACGAAATCGAAACAACTCCGAAACACTCGAAACTGTAAGTCCATGCTACCTCTCCCGGTACTTTCGGGAATGCGGAATTTGGTAAAAAACGATTTTTATAGAGGTGGTAACATGGACCTAAAACCCGGATCTTGGTTAAACATCTATCTAACAACCTAACTACGAGTTTCTAGCTACTCGGTTAGGGGGTTATACCTTGCTTGTCTTGAACTCCTTCGTCTTCAAGCTCCGATGGTGGTCCGGATTGGCTTCTTCCCGTCGTCTCCGCACGCCGAAGATAGATCCACCTGAAAGCTCCAACCTTTGGCTCCTTCTTCGTTCTTTGAAGAAACTAGTTCACTCGGTTTGCTAAACCTTGTGAACTAGAATGAGTAGAGAAGAGTTTGTGTGGGATTTTATCTATGGTTCTTGATTCTCAACTCATGAGACAAGAGAACCATAGATTAAAGAGAGGGAGCAAGAGCAAGAGGGTGAGAGCAAAACAAGAGAACTCAAGAACAAGAGAGAGAATGAGCAAGAAAGAATGAGCAAGTCTTTTGTCTCTCACCCTCTCATAATCCAAAGTCATCATAACTCATTATACCAAATCAAGTGTTATGTGATGGTTGAAGCAACCATAACCATATCATTTCATGCACTCATTTTGCACAAATGAGCAAGCAAGCAAAAGTCTTTGCCATGAAATGATGGCTATGGTTATCATGATGGTCAACTAGTCAAGCCTAGTCAACCGGTCAACAAAGTCAACAAGTCAACAAAAGTCAACAAGTCAACAAAGTCAACAAAAGTCAACAAAAGTCAACAACCATGTCACCATAATACTTAATTAATATAATAGTTAATCTCATATCATATTCTCATTAGGGTTGAGCAAAAAGTCAAATAGTCGACGGTCAACTGTCAACAACCCTAATGAGAATCAGCTGCCTCTGTCTTCCTGTCAACTGTGCATACGCACCCGCATCCGCGTTCCGAGGAACACGAATGCATACTGGATAAATCCAATCCCAAAACGTACACTAGGATCTGGCTTAAACCAAAGCCCGCTAGTGCAAACTGTCCGGACACTGTACGTGCGCAAGTGCACGGATGTGACCGAACCCTGTCGCAAAACCATGCGACCTGTCGCAAAACCATGCGACCTCTACTCTTTTGCCTAAAGGCGAAAAGCTTTCTGTGTGGGACTCTAAAGACTCGACACTACGCTGGCAGTGGGTTTAACCACAGACCGCAAGCGGCACTAGCTGTGCATAACGGTCCCCAGGTAATACCGACAAGAAGACCGACGAGGCGAAACCCATCTGAACTCCTACTGAGCCTGAGTGTGACATTCTCCGTACAGTCCGGTCTGTTCGTCTGATACATCGCATGGCGGGCCTAGGGGGCGGTAAACGTCAGTCCCCCAATAGCGGTACAAGTCGTGCCGGAGCGAAGCCCAAAACACCCTGAGATAACACTGGAAGCCTACCAGTATATCTCGTTTGCCCTGGCCAGGGACTACTCGTGTAATGGCTCTCCTAGACACAGCGCGATGTCAACCCCCAATACCGGGAGAGACGAATCCTGTCTAACCGTCACTGCCTCCAAGTGCTTCGGGACTGCACCCAACCACTACCTGTTTGCACGACTCCTTTGAGCCGTGGTAGGGTAGTGATCAAAGTACAGTGGGAACACACTCGAGGCGAAGTGACAGTGTCAAGTCAGCGGACTAAGCTGTACTCATGTCACCTGGGAACTGATAACTGACGATAGGCATAATACCAACTAGTCAGTTCCCGACGAGTCCTGTCCAGTGTACCCGTAACCTAACGAGCACCCGCATACTATCTCAAGTACGACGTACTGACGGCTGTGGGACAGACCGTCTCCCACACTGGGATGAGAAGCCCATGCGCTAGTCTACTCCGGAGTATCGATGCCCTGTCTCGATAGTCCTGCGACCAGGGACCAGCATAAGGATGTGCTTATGGATTACCCAGCCCCACTAGTGTGACGGCCATCACATCGCTGGTAATCAAGCAAATATCCTAAGGGCTCCACTAATGTGTATAGGCGATATACAAAAATAAACACATGTACACATTGAAGTAGAAACAAACCAAGTAGCATACTACTATTTTGAGCAAGATTGTATATACAAGGTGAATATCCCAAGCTTCCATTAAGTAATATACAAACTAGTATGATACAGTAATGGACTCTAGGGCATATACACTAACAATCTCCCACTTGCACTAAGGCCATGTACTGGCGTATCGAAGACCTATCATCTCGATCAGCCGCTCGAACTGAGTCTGGGGCAGGGCCTTGGTGAATGGATCTGCAGTGTTATCTTCTGAAGCGACTCTCCGAACCTCGATCTCCTGGCGATCTACGATCTCCCTGATCAGGTGATACCGCCTCAAGATGTGTCGGGATCTCTGATGGGACCTGGGTTCCTTCGCTAAAGCTATAGCCCCGTTGTTTTCGCAATACAGAGGTATTGGATCAACAATGGACGGAACCACCTGAAGTTCTTTCAAGAACTTCCTCATCCAGACAGCTTCTTTTGCGGCATCAGATGCAGCGATGTATTCCGCTTCCATCGTCGAGTCTGCAACGGTTTCTTGTTTGGAACTCTTCCAACACACCGCACCTCCATTGAGGGTAAAGACAAAACCCGACATGGACTTGGAATCATCCTTGTCACTCTGGAAGCTGGAGTCAGCAAAGGCCTCGATCTGGAGGTCTTTTCCGCCATACACCAAGAACATCTCCTTAGTCCTTCTCAGGTACTTGAGAATGTTCTTTACCGCTATCCAGTGTTTCTCCTCAGGGTTTGACTGATACCGGCTTACCACACTCAGTGCATAAGCTACATCCGGTCTGGTACACAACATCGCATACATTATAGAGCCTACCGCAGAAGCGTAGGGTATAATAGACATGCGATCCCTCTCCAAATCAGTCTTGGGAGACATCTCTTTAGAGAGGGTGATCCCGTGATAAGCCGGTAGATTACCGCGCTTGGAATCTTCCATACTGAATCTTTTCAGTACGGTGTCGATGTACCTGGACTGAGAAAGTCCTAATATCCTCTTGGATCTATCACGATGGATCTGGATCCCCAGGATGTATGAGGCATCACCCAGGTCTTTCATGGAGAACCTGTGTGACAAGAACCCCTTGACAGATTGTAGCATAGGAATGTCATTTCCTATTAAGAGAATGTCATCCACGTATAAAACGAGGAATACTACAGTTCTCGCTACAAATCTACTATAGATACATGGTTCATCTGGATTTTTTATAAAGCCAAATTCTTTGACCGTCTCATCAAAGCAGATGTTCCAACTCCGCGATGCCTGCTTTAGTCCATAGATGGACTTAAGCAACTTGCACACCTTTCCGCTGCTCCCACTCTGAATGAAACCCTCTGGCTGGTCCATATAGACACACTCCTCTAAATTTCCATTTAGAAAAGCTGTCTTTACGTCCATCTGCCAAATCTCATAATCGTGGAAGGCAGCAATGGCAAGAAGGATCCGAATGGATTTCAACATGGCTACTGGAGAAAAGGTTTCGTCATAGTCCAAGCCAGGTCTTTGACGAAAACCCTTTGCTACCAGCCTAACTTTATAGGTCTCAACCTGTCCATCTACACCAATCTTCCTTTTGAAGATCCACTTGCATCCTACGGGTTTTACCCCGTCTGGAACAATGTCCAACGTCCATACCTTGTTGGTGTACATGGACTCCATTTCGGTCCGCATTGCATCCAGCCATTTCACTGAGTCAACGCTCTGAACGGCCTGCTGGAAGCTAGTAGGCTCATCATAATCTATGATGCAATCCTCTCTATCCCCGTCTATGAGAAAACCGTAGTATCTCTCGGGCGGATGAGTCTGCCTACTACTCCTGCGGAGCGGCGTAGGAATGTCCTGTTCTTTTGAACCCTCTGGTTCCACTAAACTTTCAGTAATAGTCCGTGGTTCTGGAATTTCTTCCAGTTCTACTGCGCTCCCACTTATTTCCTTTTCCAAGAATTGGTGTTCTAGAAAGTGGGCATTACGAGAAACAAGGACTTTTTGTTCCTCTGCGTAGTAGAAAAGATACCCCCTGGTGTTCTTTGGGTATCCCACAAACTTGCACAGTACCGAGCGTGCCTCGAGTTTGTCCGCATGCTGCTTTTTGACAAAAGCTGGACATCCCCAGATCTTCAGATATTGAAGATAGGGTTTCTTCCCACTCCATAACTCATATGGTGTGGTAGGCACAGTCTTAGTGGGAACTCGGTTCAAAAGGTATGCGGCTGATTCTAGCGCATATCCCCAGAATGATCGCGGCAACTCAGCGTTACTCATCATGGACCGCACCATATCCAATAGGGTGCGGTTCCGTCTCTCCGATACACCGTTATGTTGCGGAGTGTATGGAGGAGTAAGCTGAGAGAGAATTCCGTTCTCTTTTAAATAGTCCAGGAACTCGGCACTTAAGTATTCTCCACCTCGATCCGATCTTAGAATCTTGATACTTTTGCCGGTTTGTTTTTCTACTTCATTCTTATACTCCTGGAATTTTCCAAAGGTTTCGGACTTATGTTTCATTAAGAAGACATGACCGTACCTTGAGAAGTCATCCGTAAAAGTAACGAAGTAAGAATAACCGCTTCGCGCATGTGTAGACATTGGACCGCACACGTCACTGTGTACGAGTCCCAAGAGCTCGCTCGCTCTTGCTCCATGTCCAGTAAACGGAGTCTTTGTCATCTTTCCTTTGAGACAGGATTGACAAGTGGCATACGATTGATATTCGAACGCATTCAAATATCCTTCTGTATGTAACTTAGTCAACCTTCTCTCATTGATGTGACCCAGTCTACAATGCCACAAGAAAGTCTGATTTATTTCTGGAGACTTTCTTTTGTGTGTATTCTGGACATTGAAAATCTGTGGTTGGTTCAATACGTATATACCATTACTCAATGTACCTGACCCAATCAAAACTTGATTAAGGTGAATGTTTACAACATTACTTACAAACGCAAATTCATAACCTTCTTTAGAAACTAAAGATACAGAAATGATATTACAAGTTGCGTTGGGTACAAAAAAGCGATTACGCAAAACCAAAATATGTCCATCTAACATTCCCAGGTGATAGTCCCCCACGACTTTAGCATCCATGCTAGCCCCGTTCGCAACTCTGAGGGTCATGTCACCTGCCTTCAAAACCCTACGGTTTCTCAACGCCTGCAAAGAATTACAGATATGAGATCCTGATCCGGTATCCAATACCCAGGAAGTAGAGTTTATTGAAAGACAGTTTTCAATAACATACACACCTGAAGCTGAAGCTGCAACCTGCTTCAATTCCTGTGTCCTGGCTTTCCAAGCCCTGCAATCATTCTTCCAATGACCTTTCTTATGACAATAGAAGCATTCTTCCTTATCCACAAGCTTCCCCGCTTTCTTTGTTGCTTTAGCTTTTCCCTTCGTATCCACTTTACTAACACCGCCCCTTGGTTTGGCGGGGGCTTTCTTCTTCTTTCCCTTGGCTTTCTCCTTGGACCTAGAAGAAGATGATCCTCCTACAAACAAAGTGGATGTTTCCCTACTTTTCTGTAGGGTGCCCTCTGCGCTCCTCAGCATGTTGAGGAGCTCTGAAAGTTCAACTTCTTTTTCTTGCAAGTTGAAGTTCAGTATGAACTGGGCGTAAGTGGAAGGAAGGGACTGGAGAACTATGTCCGTGTAGAGCTCACTCTCTAATGTGGTCCCTAGGTCCGCGAGCTCCTCAATGTAGCCGATCATCTTTAGCACGTGCTCGGCTACTGATGATCCGACGGCCATCTTTGCCGAAAATAGCTTTTTCGACGCTTCGTATCTTGCGATACGAGATTGCTCTCCATACAGTTCTTTTGTATGGAGAAATATGGATTCAAGGTCCATATTCTCGTGCCTCCTCTGATGTTCGTTGTCCATTGAGGCAAGTACGAGGCACTTGCCTTCGCGCTATCAATCTCCCAAGTCTTGCGGATTTCCTTATCCGCGACGCTGGAAGTGGGACCAGGGACAGGGGGAGCTTTGGTGGTAAGAAGATACCCTAGCTTGTCGTAAGTGATTGCCATTTTGACATTCCTGAGCCAATCTTTGTAGTTTGGCCCTGTCAGTATGTTTTTATCTAGAAGTAACTTAAGTCCAGTCATGTCGATTGGTCGCTGCAATTAGGAGAGAGAAGAAGAAACACTCAGCATGATGCTCTTGCAAGTTTAGAGTGGTTTTTAGTTTGTCTAAACAGGATGGCTCCCACTGTTTCTCGAATCCCTCCTCAAACCATAAAGGAAGAATTAGTCGGGATCAATCCCACCGTACAATACTTGCTTAACCGTTCAGCCAGGCCAGTGTCGGTACTTCGAGGGAGGTTTTCCAACGCTTTCGCGAAGTTCCTTAATTAAAAAACCTCTTTTCCCTGGGGGCGTAGCCCCGCTAATACCTTTCTAGGCACCTACTAGGTTTATAGCATTGATCGTTTAGTGAGAAATTTCCCGAGGAGTAGCATATACTCACAGTAGGATCGGGATCCAAATATCATCGCGTGACGAAACTGAAGGAATCCTACCAGAATCATCACACTCCAAAAGGTATGCAAATCTAGCAAGTTTCAGTACTTATGAAACTCCCGATGTGGATTTTTGCCCCATGCTCTTATGACCTTGGCGTGAGGTCAAAATGTCATAAGTCACATGTTAAGTTCGTCCCATCATTATCCAGGTTAATTTGAACCCACCCGTACATACCCTTGACGTAGGACAAAATGGCAGTACGACTGTCTCAAACCAACGCATTCTATCTATGCAACAGATAAATATCCGGCAGCTACCAATCACTATGCCTTGGCGTGAGGTCAAAATACATAGCTTGAATACTACCGAATATTTAACTGAAATGATGGAGGGCTACGGATGGTTTTGGCAAAACCGTGAACGTAGTGAACTTGATTTGGTCGATGGAACGAGATAGCTTTTAAAAGGAGTGGCTCAAGCTCCGCATTTAAAAGTTGGTTTTGAAAAGAACCGAGTGGTTTTTCGAAAGTGTTCCAACGACTTTAACTTGGTTTATTATCTTGCATTAGTTCTTTTAATGCGTGATATTCTTGCATTAGTTCTTTTAATGCGTCCCATCATTTAATCCTACCATTGCAGAAAACAACCAAAATATGACGTACGCTTATGCCATTCGCATTCGCCACTGGGCCCCGTCATTACCCGTTAGGTTACTTAACTAACGACAGAGCGGGGGCTGGGCTAGCGCGTCTGTAAAACATAAGCAACGCCTAAATAATATCATATATAGATATACTGCAATGATAAACATTTCAGATTACAGATGAATACATTGGATATACTAGGAATCTGTAATTCGCACGAGCCTGTAACGAAAAACAGATTACACGGTCGCGGTGAATAGCCAATACCCCACCCAAGACCCCTACGGGTGCGGCAAACTACCCGCCAAGTACCCGAAGCGTAGCAACCTCCCTCATCACCATGAGTAGGCCACTCGACACTTCGGCATACCCGGTAGTTTGTGCACCCCCTCCATGGGTCTATCCTAGGAGCAAAAACAGTAAAAAGAAATTATACAATGACGGCTACAACCCCGACCCGGTTGTGCGGCCATACAAATAATTATTACATCAATTTACAAATTTACATGAATTGAAAGAAAAGAAAACTCTCGTCTCACAACCCCGGCTATTCACCCGCGACAATCCAACATATTCATATACACATTCCTGCAACATTACAGATCACAGATTTGTATAACCCCCACTAATCGACATATAGCGATTAGTAGACGTTCAATACAAATATCACATTACAGAAAAACCCGTTAGCTTAAGTCTTTTAGAAGTTCGATCAAAAATACGGATTTTCGGGACCCCAAAAATAAAATTTTCGTTCTGGAAAATCTGGGCAGAAAATATATATTCCAAAAATCCCAAAATACCCCTACAAGTACACTGTAGCAAAGAAACACCAGAGAGGGGCCAAGGAGGCTGCGGAACCGCGGCAGTAGCAAGCTATTGCCGCGTTTCCGCGGTCGTTTAGGGGGAACTCTTGGTGATTTTTCTACAGTAGCTTTTAAAAACCCTCAGCCGATTTTAGAGATGAAAATAATCAACTTTTGAACAGTATACAAATCGACAGAAAGTTCGAATTTCGGGGTTCGTTTTCGGGACTTTTTCTTTGATCGATCTTCTAGTTACTTGCTAACATGTTAGATAGAGTTTAACTAGGCTCTGATACCACTGTAAGTCCATGCTACCTCTCCCGGTACTTTCGGGAATGCGGAATTTGGTAAAAAACGATTTTTATAGAGGTGGTAACATAGACCTAAAACCCGGATCTTGGTTAAACATCTATCTAACAACCTAACTACGAGTTTCTAGCTACTCGGTTAGGGGGTTATACCTTGCTTGTCTTGAACTCCTTCGTCTTCAAGCTCCGATGGTGGTCCGGATTGGCTTCTTCCCGTCGTCTCCGTACGCCGAAGATAGATCCACCTGAAAGCTCCAACCTTTGGCTCCTTCTTCGTTCTTTGAAGAAACTAGTTCACTCGGTTTGCTAAACCTTGTGAACTAGAATGAGTAGAGAAGAGTTTGTGTGGGATTTTATCTATGGTTCTTGATTCTCAACTCATGAGACAAGAGAACCATAGATTAAAGAGAGGGAGCAAGAGCAAGAGGGTGAGAGCAAAACAAGAGAGCTCAAGAACAAGAGAGAGAGTGAGCAAGAAAGAATGAGCAAGTCTTTTGTCTCTCACCCTCTCATAATCCAAAGTCATCATAACTCATTATACCAAATCAAGTGTTATGTGATGGTTGAAACAACCATAACCATATCATTTCATGCACTCATTTTGCACAAATGAGCAAGCAAGCAAAAGTCTTTGCCATGAAATGATGGCTATGGTTATCATGATGGTCAACTAGTCAAGCCTAGTCAACCGGTCAACAAAGTCAACAAGTCAACAAAAGTCAACAAGTCAACAAAGTCAACAAAAGTCAACAACCATGTCACCATAATACTTAATTAATATAATAGTTAATCTCATATCATATTCTCATTAGGTTTGAGCAAAAAGTCAAATAGTCAATGGTCAACTGTCAACAACCCTAATGAGAATCAGCTGCCTCTGTCTCCCTGTCAACTGTGCATACGCACCCGCATCCGCGTTCCGAGGAACACGAATGCATACTGGATAAATCCAATCATAAAACGTACACTAGGATCTGGCTTAAACCAAAGCCCGCTAGTGCAAACTGTCCGGACACTGTACGTGCGCAAGTGCACGGATGTGACCGAACCCTGTCGCAAAACCATGCGACCTGTCGCAAAACCATGCGACCTCTACTCTTTTGCCTAAAGGCGAAAAGCTTTCTGTGTGGGACTCTAAAGACTCGACACTACGCTGGCAGTGGGTTTAACCACAGACCGCAAGCGGCACTAGCTGTGCGTAACGGTCCCCAGGTAATGCCGACAAGAAGACCGACGAGGCGAAACCCATCTGAACTCCTACTGAGCCTGAGTGTGACATTCTCCGTACAGTCCGGTCTGTTCGTCTGATACATCGCATGGCGGGCCTAGCGGGCAGTAAACGTCAGTCCCCCAATAGCGGTACAAGTCGTGCCGGAGCGAAGCCCAAAACACCCTGAGATAACACTGGAAGCCTACCAGTATATCTCGTTTGCCCTGGCCAGGGACTACTCGTGTAATGGCTCTCCTAGACACAGCGCGATGTCAACCCCCAATACCGGGAGAGACGAATCCTGTCTAACCGTCACTGCCTCCAAGTGCTTCGGGACTGCACCCAACCACTACCTGTTTGCACGACTCCTTTGAGCCGTGGTAGGGTAGTGATCAAAGTACAGTGGGAACACACTCGAGGCGAAGTGACAGTGTCAAGTCAGCGGACTAAGCTGTACTCATGTCACCTGGGAACTGATAACTGACGATAGGCATAATACCAACTAGTCAGTTCCCGACGAGTCCTGTCCAGTGTACCCGTAACCTAACGAGCACCCGCATACTATCTCAAGTACGATGTACTGACGGCTGTGGGACAGACCGTCTCCCACACTGGGATGAGAAGCGCATGCGCTAGTCTACTCCGGAGTATCGATGCCCTGTCTCGATAGTCCTGCGACCAGGGACCAGCATAAGGATGTGCTTATGGATTACCCAGCCCCACTAGTGTGATGGCCATCACATCGCTGGTAATCAAGCAAATATCCTAAGGGCTCCACTAATGTGTATAGGCGATATACAAAAATAAACACATGTACACATTGAAGTAGAAACAAACCAAGTAGCATACTACTATTTTGAGCAAGATTGTATATACAAGGTGAATATCCCAAGCGTCCATTAAGTAATATACAAACTAGTATGATACAGTAATGGCCTCTAGGGCATATACACTAACAGAAACAAAAACCTAGTTTCTGTCAAAATTTTCAGAGTGTCTAAAAAATTTTTAAGCAGTTGCATAATGTTAAATGAGATGTAACATGAACACTACAGAAATTTGAGCCCTCCTCGCCGGATTTTGGCCGGCCACATGCACTTAAAAACCGGTCCCACCTGTTTTTTAGTTGGCTTCAGGCTTTAATTTTTTATGGTGTTCCAGTCTCTGGGTTTTGGTTTTCAGGTGTTGCTTGTTTTTACTGAGATTGCATGTGATGTTATCTTTAATGTAAAAGCAATTCGGAGTTTTTCGTAGTCGTAATTCTAACATCATTTCGGGTTATTTAGACGGCGTTAAAAAGTTCGAACGAATATCAAATACTCATTTTTCTCCCTCGCTGGAAATTTTCCAAGAGTTGGATTTTTCCAAGTTTAAAATCTTTAGAAAATCATGCAGGTGTTTTCTATGGACCCTCTAGAAGAATGAAACCCTAACTCGATTCTGTGACCGCCGGAACCTCCACAAAACCTTAGGGTTTGTGGTCGTTCCGCGGCGCCATAGGTAAGGCAAGGGTTGGCCCTTCTACGGTTGGTCCATAGGTGATGTGGCATATTCTGGGTATTTTTAAGCTGCGCTCAAGTATTGTGCTCTTTGAGAAATTATAAGTGTTTGTTGATTCGATCGAAAAATTTAATATCGACTAGCTATCTGTGAAATGTGATACAATATTTGGAATCCACAACATTTAGTTTTATGAAAACTAATTTGAATTTTATAAATCTAGCAATTTAGTCTAATGCGGTCGGTTGCTACGGGATTTTGATGTGGATCAAAACTCCGTCGCAATTACGTAGTGTATGCGGATACTCGCCGGGTAACCTTACTAGATAGCCACGCCCCATAGCCCCGACCAAGTGACTGTAGGAGAACCCCATTCCCAAAAGCATCTGTTCGGGTGCTCGCGACCGCGGTGTTCCGCCTAAGTGCACTTCATCGATGGCATCAGGGGTGCGGCTGTCTACTAAACTTTCCGACGAGCATTCAATCAGGTTGTCGGGAATCTTGTTGAATTACCCGACTTGTTATTGAAAAGTGTTTTCAATATCGAGACTAAAATGCGGGGTTTATAATTGTTAGTCATGTGATGTCTAAAGAATTCATTTGGTTAGGCATGAAATCTAAAGTATGTGATACATTGGGTTTATGATGTCTAAGGTGGTTGCGGATTCCAATTGTTGTAATTTTCACTTTCTTTTCTATGACCGTAAGTGTAATATGTGATGTATCGCCGATTTCGTTGCTATATGTCAATGACAATTGGGATACGCATATTTATTTACGTTGATTACATGTGATGTTATGTGTTGCTGTAATATGTTATATTGGATCGTCGTATTTGAATAGCCGGGGGGTTTTGCGTGAGATAAGAGTTTTTTCATTTTCATTCATGTAAAAATTTGTATGTAATATTCTTTTATTAGGGCACTTCCCGGTTGAGGATGATGTCACCATTTGTAACAACCCTAATTTCTTATACACTTTTTTCCTATACAAAATTTTTCAAATATTTTTTTTAAAATCCAAAAAGGGGTATTTTAGCCTGAGCACAAGATTTAGGTAATTATTTTTGTTTTTAATTACAAGCTACAAGAATAAAATAACTCCATGTTTAGTGTACAAGAATTTACTTTAAAATTCAATGTATACTTGGAGTATTTATTCTTGCTGCTATCAGTTTAAGTAATTAAAAACCACAATAATTACAAGAAGGAGCTTGTAGCTCATTGGTAATACCTTGCACTGCTGAACCAAGCCACCGGAGTTCAAATCCCATGCCCCACATTATTTTTGTATTTATTTTGTTTTATTTTTTTTTGGAAGTCAACGGTAAAAAGGCCATAACTCCTAAAATATGTACTGGACAATAAAAAGTAAAACTACCAAGTTGTTCCTCAGGAAAACCCCCGGCCATTGGACCCTTGACTTGGCCCGACTCGGCGCCGCCGGCCGGCGAATCGGCCGACTCGGTCCGGCCGATCCGGCCGGGCTTGGCCGGACGGCCGAGTCACCAACTGAGAAAAGTTGGCTCTTGACTTGGTCAACCCTCTTGCACACTTATTATACCTGGATCGGTTTTGATTTGGCCAATAAATCCCTTTTACTCCTAAGTTTAATGATTTTTAATGAATTTTTAATGTTTTTTATATTTTCTTTTAATATTTTTAATCCAAACCCTAACCCTAGCCTAGCCCTATATAAAGACCCCTACCCTCTACCATTTCACCTCACCACTCTAAGTCTACTCTCTCAAATTCTCGAGAACTCGGTACAAAGAGCGAGAAGCGAAGCGCTGCCGAAATCGACGACGGATTCCGGCGACCGGATCAGAACCTTCGCAACGTTTTCGACGAATCGACAACCACCACATCCCTTAGCTTCCTTAGCTTGTCCAAACCGTAAGTCCCATCCCTTCTATCTCTCTTTTCTATAAGTGTAAAAATACGACTTTTTGGAACCCGACGGAAATCGGACAAACCGATTTCCGATTCGGTTTTTCTATAAATTTCCACTTGTCACCTAATACATATTATCTACCCATATTCATGTTGACTATTAATCACCCATAAACCAATTTAATCAAACTTTTTCACATGAAATGATAGCTTCTTTGCAAAACCGTATTCTTTTCATAAAAATACCATGAAGTTCATTTTTCTTAGTTTAATCAATTACCTCACTCCTAAATATGTTTATCTTGATCACAAAACTTGTAGAACTCAATTTGAATGAAATTTCACAAATAAAATGATAACGTTTTCGAATACCGTATTCTTGCGCTATAATACCTTTAAGTTTAACATAGCATGTTTTACCTTTAAACTTCACCAAAACCTAAAATAAATCATGAGGTAATGACCTACCTCTACACACACTCAATATAACCCTAATTGATAAATATCAAATCACAGAATACGAAATTACAGGACTTTTAACTAAAATACCCTAATCTTTATAATCTTTATTGAAAACATTAAGTTGTAAACTTTTCTAAATAAAATCTTTTAATAAAAGGAAAGCACGATTGGTCATGGACATCGATCGTTTATCTAAACTGTCTTGTGGTGCATAGGCAAGTGTGTCTAAGGCTAGTGGTTTTTAATTAGGCCCACGACTGTGGTTCCTTCCCACTTACCTGGCACTTACCTGGCCGCAATTGACGGTGAAGAGGCGATTTGAGGCTTCTAATGACTCGTCGTTTAGACCTTAGAAGTAGGCTAGTTGGCTTAGGAAACCCTAACAACTAAAATACGGAAAACTAAACTCTTTTGCAAATAAATACCTTATATTTATAAAACCGTTTTCCTAAATGAGAAGTGTTTATAAAACCTAAGCAAAGTGCCGCTACAACCCACTTTTGGGGAACCCGTTAGGGATAGTACGGTTCATCGTGCACCCGCAGGCTAGTAGTGCGAGATTCAGACCTCCGCAAGGAGCATTCGGTCTCGAAAGGTTCAAAATACAATATTTAGGGAAAATGAGATTTTTTTTTAATAAAATATTTATATAAAATTATTCATGTGTTAATATATATATATAATTATCATTTAAACACCTATTTTATCAAAATATAAAGTTTCCACATTTTTCTAAAAAAAAAATTACAAGATTAAAAAGTTACACTAAAATACCATGAATTTCAGATAAAACAATTAATACTTTGATTAGGATATATTCACTAGAATAACACAAATAAAATTCACATTCATTATAACAATAAAGACGATTATTAAATACTTGAGGTGTATTTTGAAACTATACAAAAGTATTTTTACATAAAACCCCCTCAAGTTTTACAAATTATAATAAGGCCCCTAGCTAATATTGAACTTCAAATTATCTTCTTTTAGTCTGACTCGGGTTAGAGTCTGACTATTTCTGACTTGAATACGATTCAAGTCAATCTATATTCTTTTATATTCCAACACAATTTGAATACATGAAACCCTGAATCCAGTTAACAATATATTCTTTTTGACTGAATCAAACCATGGATATTCATCCATTATCCTGATATTCCATTTACCTGATTATACAGTTACAACATGCTTACTGATATCATGGTTTTGATCAGTCACTCAATTTACATATTCCAATACTACAATACTGTTAAAACACTACGGGGTTTAAGGGGTAGATTGGTACGGAAGGTGTTAAAGGTGGCACGAGGTGGTCAGATTAAGACACCTAACCTGAATCCTATTGCTGTTGTACCGTGGCATAACGGTTCCTTGTACTTTCCTTTTGCCCTGATCTCTAGCATATAGGGATCCCCCTCGTATACACTGGCATCCTTCTGTACCAAGCTATAAACAACAGCGTCACACAATGTTTCATAATATCCGACAATATAACACTTTAGAAAATATATACTGTTACTCTGTCATTCTCATTCTCCTTATTCTTTGGGACTTACCGAGCGACCTGTTCGCTGACGACATTCTATTCTTTCTTCTTTGAATGTCGTCAGGTGCGTTGGACCAAGCTGAGATCGAGCCCACCGGTGAAGATTTGGAGCAGTTCCAGGAAGACCCAGAGCTCTAGATACTGTACCTTGTTCTTTTCAGTTTATTTCATTTTCTGTTATGCCACTGTTTAGGCATTGCTTTTCATTCCAGTTGTATTTTCTTTTCATGCATTGTACAAAGAATGTTATTAATAAAAGTTGCTGTTATTTCAATATCATTTGTCTCTTGTGATTATTTTATATTGCTTAGCTACGCTTAGCGTATGTACTTCTGAGTACATACGTAGCGAACCTCGTCGCGTCCACTTCGCCGTACACTGGAAAGCGGGGCGTGACACCATTGATATATATTATTTACTTTTCCGCATTAGGATAGACCCAAGGAGGAGAGCACAAGTAACCGGGTTCTAGAGTCCAGTGGGAGACCATCTCGAAGAGTCGAGACCGGGTCTCCTAACTCTAGAATTGGGAGGGTTGCTTGCCGCTCTCGTAGGGGTCTAGGGATGTGGGTTTGGCTATTCATCATGACCGTGGAATCCGCGTTTTTTACTGGCTTAATTAAAACACGGAATTCCTAATATATCCAATATTTCATATGTGTTCTTCTGCTGCTGATATTCTGTGATGTGATCACTTTATATGATGAGATGAATGTTGGTATTATATATATGATATATAATAAACGGTGCTTATGTTTTACACCCGCGTTAGTCCCGCCCCGCTATGCTGTTAGTTAAGTAACCTAACGGTGCATAACGGGACACTGTGGCGAATGCGGATGGTATAAGCGTACGTTATATTTTCGTTTCTTCTGTGATGCTTAGGAAGCATAAATGATGGGACTTCATTAATGAGATTAATGAAATAAAAGAAACCTAAAAATGTTGTAGAATCCTGTTTTAAAAACTAGTAGCTCTAGTTCGTGCTTTGCATAGCGGTATTCCTTGTAGAATATCCAGCACCTCATTCGATGAGGAAAGAGGCGAGATCCCTTCACCGGGAGTGACCTCTTTAGCGAAACTGGCAGATACTACAACCCACTCGGTTTTATTTTTTGATTACTTTTTTAGTTCATGCTTTGCATAATGGTATTTGTGAAATATCCAGCACCTCATTCGATAAGGAAAGAGCCGAGACCCCTTCACCGGGAGTGACCTCTTTAGCAAACTAGCAAAAGCCTTAAAAACACTCATTTTCAAAATCACTTGATTTTACAACGATATCAAGTTCATTATGATTCTATAACGATATCAAGTTCATTACGCAAAAGGTTTTCTTAAAAACCTATCGTAGCGCTCCGTCATTTCAGATAAGTAGTATTTAGTATTCGTGCTATATTTGTTGGCTTTCGTCAAGGCGTAGTGTGCGGTAGCTACTTACTGCTTATCTGCTGCATATAATGCGATTAGATTAGGGTAGCGGGTGGGTTTAATTCAATCATGAAATGTACGGGTTGAACTTGACTAGCGAACTATGATTTGTTGGCTTTCGTCAAGGTCATAGAACGCTAGGGGTAAAATATTATCAGGAATTTCAAGTGTTGAAATTTGCAATGAGATTGCATACCTTCTATGAGATAGTTGGATCCCGATACCCACTGCGAGTAAGAGTTACTCCTGAGAGAGTTTTACACATTACAATTAGCCAATCAAGTAGGTGTCTAGAAAGGTGTTAACGGGATTACGCCCCTGGGAAAACAAGGTTTATTTTAATTAGGTCTGTACGAAAGTACGGGGAACCTCCCTCAAAGTACCGATACTGGCCTGGCCGAAAGATTGGCGAACTTGTAGGGTGTAATTAATTTCGGCTAGTTTTACCTTTTAGGGTTTGAAGGAAGATTTGATAAAAACAGTGGGAGACATCCTGATTAGATAAAATAATAACCAATCTAATTTTGCAACAACATACACAAAGTGTTTTCTTCTCTCTCTCTCTCTCCTGGTAGCGACCATGTCACGCCTTAATCAAGATAATAATATAGATGTATTGACCGAACCTGCTTATTATACTGAGCTGGGAAACGTTGGTTCCGCTCTATCTTATAATTGTTATAAGTCCGAGCAGGAAATAGGGGAATATCCGAATTTCGACGCAACCCAAACGAGAAATGAGCATGTTGATGCATAATCTTCGAGAGTATTCGTTACCGAGAACTGTTTCTCAGTATCCTCTATGTCCTAGGTATGAGATACCGGATCAGAATCCCATATATGTAATTTGTTACATGGGCTACAGAAAGGTAGAGAACTGGGATTGGGTGATATGTCTCTAAGTGTAGAGAATGGTGCAATTGTTGCAGCCAAATAAGTTGGCAGATATCACATTGTATTACCAAGTGGTAAATACATTGATTCTGAACAAATGTTATTGCATGCCGAACCTGATATACAACATTACATCAGTTTCTTTATTAAGTTGAAGAAGCATATAATTCTGTATTGGAGGATAATGTTATGAACATTTTCCTTAATCAAGAATTGATTGGATCAGGCACGTTATGTAATGGTATATACGTTCTAAATTAAACCACAGTTCAAAGTATGTAGAACACACACAAGAGGAATAGTTCAGAAATGAACGAATCCTTTTTATGACATTGTAGACTAGGTCATATCAATGCGACACAACTAGCTAAGTTGCATAAGAATGAATATTTGAATCCGTTCGAATTTTCATCTTATGATACTTGCCAGTCTTGTCTCAAAGATAAAATGACCAATACTCTGTTTATTGGAAACAGAGAAAGAGTTATTGAACTCTTGGGATGGATACATGATGATGTATACGGTCCTATGTCTACAAATGTTAGGGTTGGTTTTTTGCACTTCATTACATTCATCGACGATCTTTCAAGATTCGGACATGTGTTCCTATTGAAACACAAGTCTGAAACTTTTGAGAAATTCTAGGAATATAAGCTTGAAGTTGAGAATCATACGGGTAGAAGTATTAAAGTCCTTCGATGTGATCCAGGAGGAGAATACTTAAGCACGGAGTTCCTGGATTATTTAAAAGAGAATAGGATTCTCTCTCAGCTTACTCCTTCGTGTACACCAAAGCACGAAGGTGTATCGGGGCGGAGGTATCTCACCCTATTAGATATGTTGTGCTCTATGATGAGTACTGCTGAGTTACCTGTTTCCTTTTGGAGTTATGCACTTGAGAAACTGCATACCTATTGAATAGGGTTCCAACCAAATCAATGCCTACCACTCCATATGAGATGTGGAATGGGAAGAGACCATCTCTTAAACGAGTTAAGATATAGGGTTGTCCGGTCTATGTTGAAAAGCAAAATCCGGACAAGCTCGAGATAAGGTCGGTTCTGTATAAGTTTGTTGGATATCCCGAACATTTGCGAGGGTATATCTTCTACTACACTGAGGAGCAAAAGGTGTTTTGTTTCTCAGCATGCCACCTTTTTAGAAAATGAATTTCTTATGGAAGAAATTAGTGGTCATGAGATAGAACTGGAAGGAATTCCAGCTGGACAAACTAACGGCTGATGATTTGGTGAAACCAAAGGATTCAATAGTCTCCAACGAGCCTTAGCCTCTCCGCGAATCTGGTAGGGTTCCTCATCCACCTGAAAGATATTACGGTTTCCTCGGTGATGGTGGGAGCGAGGATTGCATCATGGTAGATGATGATCCAATTAGGTTCAGGTAGGCCATCACAAGTGGGGACTCTGTGAATTGGCTGGATGCTATGCAATCAGAGATGGAATCCATATACACCGACAAAGTATGACTTTGAATGTTGCACCTGAAGGGGTAGAACCCATCGGGAGAAAGTGAATCTTAGGAAGATTCTTGGTGTAGATGGAAAAGTTGAGACTTTCAAAACTAGACTTGTAGTAAAAGATTTTCATTTATAACCAGGTGTGGTTTATGATGAAACCTTTTCTCCAGTGGCTATACTTAAAACCATCAGGATTAAAGCACGCATCGCGGAGTTGGAACATCTGTTTTGATGTGGCAATCAAAGAGTTTGACTTCATCAAAAAGGTAGATGGAGCTTGTATATACAAGAAGGTTGTAGAGTGTAAGGTTGTCTTCCACGTATTGTATGTAGATGACATACTCTTGATAGGAAATGGTTTCCTATGCTACACTCGGTCAAGCTCCTCTTATCACGAGGATTCTCCATAGAAGATCTGGATGATACCTACTACGTCTTGTGGATTATGATCTATGATGATAGATCTAAGTGGATATTAGGAAATTCCCAAATCCAAATACATTAACACCATACTAAAGGGGTTTAGTATGGAAGATTCTAAGCGTGGTGATTCGCCCACTTACTCATCAGTCACTCTCTCCAAAAAAATATCTCCAGAGACTGAATTGGAGAGAGCTCGCATACAAGGGATACCATATGCTTCGGCAGTAGGCTCTATCATGTATGCGATATTATGTACCAGACCAGATGTAGATAACTCGCTAGGTGCAGTGATCAGGAATCAATCGGAGCTTGGAAGAATCACTGGAGAGCTGTGTAGGACATTCTTAAGTACTTGAGAAGCACTAAAGAAATGTTCTTGATGTTTGGTAACGGTGAACTCCAGTGGGAGTCCTTTACCAATTCGAGCTCCCAGAGTGATAAGCTTGACTGAAAGTCAGTCTCGGGCTTTGTCTTTACCCTCAGTGGAGGGACGGTATGTTGGAAGAGTTCCAAGCTATATACCATGACAAACTAGACGAGAAAGGCTGAATACATCGCTACCAACGATACTACCAAGGTGGATGTCTGGATATTTCTTATTCATGAGATGAACATGGTTCCTACCATTGAGCGTCCAATAACTGTTATTGTGACAACAATAGAGTTGTGGCTTTAGCCTAGGAACGCCGGTCCCATCAGCAATCCAGACATATTCTGAGGATAGTATCACCTGATCAGGGAGATGGTTGATCTCCAAGGGATCGAGATAATGAGAGTTGACGCAAAGGATAACACGGAGGATCCATTCACAAATGCATTTCCCTAGAGAGACTTCTATCGGACGTTGAGTATGAGATACTACAACAACTGGCCCTAGTGCAAGTGAGAGATTGTTAGTTATATGTATGCCCTAGAGGCCATTATTGTACATATGATGTATATTATAGTGGATGCTTGGACATATATAGGGAGGACTTTCTTGCTCGATATAATAGTATGCTATCTGGTTGCTCTTTATCTTAATATGTACACTTATTGTCTCTCTATTATATATTGATAAAGCCCTTAGGATGAGTACTTGATTACCAGGATTATGATGCAGATCATACTAACGGGGCAGAGATAGTCGGTAAGTACATCTTTCAAATGTTCCTAGTCATGGGAGTATCGAGACGGGGCATCGATATTTCAGAGTAGACTAGCGTATATGCTTCTTGACCTATATGATGGGCGATGGATGATCCCACATCCATTGGTGTTTGACATCAGAGAAGGTATACGGGTGCTCAGTGGAGACTGGGTACACTGGACGGACTCGCCAAGAACTCCTAAATGGTATTATACCTATCGTCAGACAGCAGTTCTCTGGTGACACTTGTACAGGTTAGTCTGTCGACCCGAGATCTTCATAGAGTCTTGTGTGATTCCCACTGTGCTTTAATTTCCACCTTACCACGTTTAAGAAAACGTGAAAAACGGTAGTTTTTGGGTACAGTCCCGAGTCACATGGAGGCAATGAGCGATAGGACGGGATTTCGTCTCTCCCGGTAATAGGGGTTGATGTTGCGCTATGCTTGATTGGCCATAACAGAAAATCCCTGGTCAGGGTTGCTGAGATTTACTGGTAAATGTTATCAGTAGTTTCTCGAACCGTTATGGGCCTCACATCGGCATGTCTTATTGGGGTATTGGGGTCTGACGTTTACCACCCCCATGATGTGATATGCGACATATCAGACGAAGAGACCGGACTGTACGGTAGTGTTACTTATTGGATTCGCAGGAGTATGAGCAGGCTTGCTTGTTGATCTTCTGATCACTCAATACCCAGGTAGCCGTTACGTCCATCTAGTACCGCTGACGGCTTGTGGGTGACTGATATGATTATCACCTACTGCCGACGTATTGATGAGTCTTTAGAGTCCTACACAGAGCTTTCCTGGTTCAAGCGAAACAAAGTAGGAGCACATATGTGATATGTGCAGGACCGAGATTAATACACGTATGTGATACCGTATCCTATTCTCGCGATATGTGATATCAGTCAGTTATATGTGATATAGCCGGGTTATCGGATCAAGTGTTGATTCGATAAGTTGATACATATGATATTAGTCGGTTATATGTGATATAGCTAGATTATTAAATCAAGTGTTGATTTAATAATTTAATGTATAATATATATTTGATATATTAATTTACATTAACCAATACTAGCTCACTTAAGTATTTCTTTTTCTCACTAGTATGTACACTTAATATATATGTGATATATATTATTGTGTCATACTTGTTGCTACATGCTATATGGGTGTATGAGACTCATACCATGCTTATAGTAATATAAGGTTTTATTTATTTAAAGTAAATCAAATTAGTTGGAAATTAGTCGCATGGTTGAAGCTTGTAAAACCATTGACTAAGTCCACTAATTTTGTTTTACTTAAAATATTTATTAACCCAACCATTATGATTAGCCATGATTTAGTCTCTACAAGGATTAGTATATGATATTAACTCATACATAGTTTCCATTCTACACTAGACTTTTGCCATGGTTGCTTTTCTTCATCTCCTTCCTCAAGCTTTCTAGTTTTAAGGAGGTGAAGAAAATGAGTGAGAAAAATATTTCTAAAGTTAGAAAAATTCCTCTTCATCAACCTACACTATATTAGCCATTTAGTTTAGCTTGTTTGCTTCACAATTAATGAAGAGGTAGCTTGAGTTAGTGTCTTCTCGATGTAGATCATTTTCGGCCTCGAAGACTTCATGCAAGCTTATTCCTTTCATCTTGTGGAGCCTTTCTAGAGTCCGGGAGTTCACTGCTTGGAGCGAAGGGACTACTACACGGAGCTATTGAAGTGAAGGACCGGTCTAAAAAGGTTGTAGTTCTTATTCATTTAAATGTAGAGAAGTTTACATTCATGCTTTCGTCTAATTCTTTAGTTAAGATTCTAGGTTAGGGTTCTTTAGTGCGCCAAATTTTTAAAAACGGTATGGTCGATACCTCCCGAAACCCAGTGGCGGTGTTGCGAAACCCAACAAGAATAACAAGAATTGATAACACGTTTTATGAATCTCAATTCCCGGTGTCGGTGCCAAAATTTTGTTCGGATCCACAATCGCGATCACACTCTTAAAGTATTAGGTAAGAGATTTCAGTGAAATCGAAATCGTAGGTCGTAGTAGAGTGTAGTATTGCTATTAGCAACTTCTCTTTGTGAGCAAAATCGTTAATCATATGTCGTTCTAATGAAGATCGAGAGCGAAGATCATGTTCTCAACGCAAGTTATAAGGGTTTTGATATCGAAAGAGTCTTGTGAATGTTTTTGAAAAGAAATGAGAATATAAAAGGGAGGGGATTTGCTAAAGAAACGAAGTTAGCGAAATATTTCAAGTTAACCAAATCTACTCTCCCTCTCTTGAATTCCTTCAACAAAAACGAACGATCTCCAAGAGTATAAACCATCAAAAACTTACCTTGTAGGTGGTGGAGCATGATATATCAAATGGTCGATCTCTCGCATTTGGCGAAGTAAAAAATCAATCCAGCCTTGATCTAAGCGTTATGAGTACAAACTATCAAACATCACCACAACGGGTGATGGAGAATGGAATGTCAAATTAGATGTCTAAATTCAAGTCCTAGTTAAGATGTAAACAAAGTTCCGAGACTTGATCTAACCTTTACATTGATTAAGATTAATTAATCCCTACATAGATCGTATAATCACCTAGCCTCACCACTCTCGGTAAGAACGAAAGAGCAAGATGTGTCTACTTGAAATCGATTAAAATAATCAAGATAGAGTTTCATCACAATTACATAATCAAGAGAGTGTGTATTGAATCACTTAATCACCATTCACTCTCCTCATTTTCTCAACAAATTACAACTACTCATAATTCATCATCATCAACATCACTAAGAAATAATAATAGAACAAGAGGGAGAACATCATGAAAGCACGAGGTATTTTAATACAAAGAGAGAAGAACATCAATAATCTTCAAATTTACCTTCAATTTAAGTCTTGATCCTTAATCTAATTACATTTTTTTTATGGATTTTTGAAATGGAAAAGAGAAAATTATCTAATTTAAGATCTTATGAGGAAGTTAACAAGAGATGAGAAGGGAAAAAGAAATTCTAAAAATGAAAATTACAATTAAAATTCAAAATTTAAAGAGAAAAAAAATTCCAGCTCTTGATCCCCTTCCTTCAGATCTGCTCTTTATATAGATTTGTCATCGAGAGTGTAGAAACTTTGAGGGCGTAACCGTTTGATGATGAGGTATGGGCCCAAAATCGAGCTCAATCAGTTGCGACACGACCGCGGAACCGCGGTCCAGATGAACTGCCATGACCGCGGAACCGCGCTCGACTTGCATCCAAATGAGCTCGAATTTGGCATGGGTTCTTCTACTGTTGTGTGAATGCTCTTTTTCAACCCTGAAAAATCTTGTCGTGCCATCTATGACTTTGCACCAGAAACTGTATCTTGTATTTGACGATCGAACCCAGATGCAATGTTTTTAACTTAGATTCCGTCTTTTTGGTTTTTAGACCTATTTTTCCGTACTTAGGTAGTAATCAAGGGCTAATAGCACTTATTTATATAAAAAGAGGATAGGAATGCATCATATATAATGCAATAATCCTTGATGAACAGCAACACATATGCCTTACAAATTTATACGCAAGTCCTTATATCTTTGTTATTTTGTATAAGTCATAAATTTCTTAATTCTGATTAATAATACTAATCGCATTCATTTACATTTAGAATAACTATAGATAACTTTAGAAATTTTCAGGGACATAAAAAAATGTACACCCGTCTTCAATGCAGTATACAGTTTAAAATATAGACATGTGCATATAAATGCTTTGCAAAAATGCCAGGACTTGTGTATTATAAAGATTAAGGAGTATATATTGTTCTTTGGTTCAAGTTTCAAGAGGATGCCAGGTTTTACTTTTCAAATCTGTAATGATGAGAGAGAGAGAGAGAGAGAGAGAGCAGAAAGAGAAGATGGCTGAGATGGCATGTCTCAGATCAAAAATAAATAAAAGTAATTTATTATTGTTTTCAATTTTTCTTATAAAAAAAATAAGAGAAGGACACCTATTGCGGTTCTAGTTGCAAAACTTTAGATGAGAAAAATAAAGAATTGAGTTGTTAATTCGTGTGAAATTGCAATTCCAATAGTAATTGAGACGGAGATCATATATGACATAACATAATAAGATATCTTTTCTAAGACGGCTGAGTAGAACGAGATAAGAAAACGTGTCTTTGACTCGGGCGCGGCAACAAAGCGCGGATTGTTTATTTTATAGGATTCAAGCATTATTTTGCGTCGGTTTTTTGATAGATCCATTTTATTTTATTTTGCGAAGAATTTGATGGAATCAGCTTCTACGGTTGGGGAAAAAATTGAAAACCAAATTAAAAACAAAGGAATTAAAATTTGAAAAGTAATCATGCTTCGAATCCATCTCTATTTCATTCAAACAAACAAACGGATTTAGAATTCTACGAAGATAAATAAAATATGAAACTGATCTTTTGAAGCAAAACTATCCTAGAGAAACGTATTGGGCTAGCTAAACCCCTTCCACGCCACATAAGAGAAAGACTAGGCTCTTTTCGGTGAAAATATTATAGTCCTTTTGAATAAAGATTTAGGCGTTTTCTGATTGAGATTCGAATCTTTTTCCCCCCATCCATGAACAGTTGTATAGCTATCAGAGATATCTTCATTGATTAAAATA
Organism: Agapanthus africanus; assembly: GCA_030015575.1. Classification (NCBI taxonomy): domain Eukaryota; kingdom Viridiplantae; phylum Streptophyta; class Magnoliopsida; order Asparagales; family Amaryllidaceae; genus Agapanthus; species Agapanthus africanus. Next base: position 385,199,370 of record CM057349.1, on the reverse strand, counting down.
AATGCAATACCACAATTTTCTTGCGGAGGGATTTTTCATTTTCATAGATTAATCTTTTTTCAGGTTTCTTTTAACACAGCGTACAATAAAGTTGATTTCTCTGCATGACTTCTAACTATGCAACCAATTAACCATCCAAGCATATGCTTTTTCAACTAATCAATAAGCTGTTACAATCAGAAAAAAGTTAAAATTGTGACTTGCAATTAATGGCAACATAAGACGTTAATGAAAAAAAATGACAGTTATACTGGTTATGGCATGTGATGGCGGTAACAATGACTTAAGTGCAACTACAGTCACAATAATAATGGAGACCGAAAGTATGGTATGGTAATTTTGGTGGGATGAGGTATAACATCTACGATGACATTCCTAATAAATGTGGCAGGTACATAAACAAACACGACAATAACGGTAATGATGGTGGAGACAACGATGATAACAGGATGAAAATAAGAATTGTTTTTCTTTTAAACTAAACCAACCCGTTCAAGTTCGGCTCGATTATACCATTAGTCATACCATCCAAATATCAGTGTCGGCATATAATACAAGACAATGAAACATATATGCAGATATATGCATGAGAACGGAGGCTTGCACTTTGTAGTAGAATGGGGACCTATGCAGAGAAAACATTCATTTGTGACGAAAGAGAGAGAAATATTGTAAAGCCTTTCTTGGCAACATTGTTGATCCTAGGACACTTTTTTTTGTCACAAGACATATTTTGGATAGCATTAATAAATGTTTTTTTCCCGTTAGCTCGTCTTATGCTTCAATATTTTTCTCTGTCTCTCGCTATAGTTAGTTTTTACTCGTAGCCCTCCCTATACTTATAATTTACTCCTGCAGTCTCCTACTTCATTTTTGAAAATTATTCCTCCACCTCAGTCATCGCTGCCGTCTCCTCCACCGCCGCCTTCTTTCTCCTCCTCTTCAACACCGTCACCGTCAACACCACCACCACCATCACCATCTTCCTCCTCCCCCTCCTCCTCTTCAATCCATCAACACTAACTTCTTCCTCCTCTTCAACGCCACCGCCACCATCATCAACACCATCACCACCACCTTCTTCTTTCTCTTTCTTTTCAACCCACAACCGCTGCCGCCGCCATTCTTGGAGAAAGAAAGATGGTGGTGGCGGTTGTGGGTTGAAGAAAAAGAGGAGGAGGAAGAAGGTGGTGGTGATGGCGGCGGCGGTGTTGAGAAGGAAGAGGAAGAAGGGGGCGATGGGTGGAAGAGAAGGAGGAAGATAATGGTGATGATGATGGCGGTGGCGTTGAGGAAGAGAAGGAACAAAGAGGCAATGTGTTGAAGGAGAGGAGGAAGAAGGCGGTGGGGACGGCGACTGTCGGGAGGAGGAGAAATAATTTTTAAAAGTGAAGCAGGGGGCTGCATGAGTAACTTATAAGTATAAGAGATTATAGGTAAATACTAAGTACAGAAATGACACAGAAAAATATTGAAATACCGAGGACTAACAGAAAAAAAAAACCTTAATAAAAATTTAAAGCAAATCAGGACCATTTCTTGATATCTTTTTCCAACGCAAATAATTGTGAACCCGTGATGCCCGGAAGCAGGCAGCAATTTAATAGGCGGGCAATTAATTAGTTGGCTTTGGGTTTTTCTAGAACTATAAATAGAACTACAGGGAAAAAAATCTTTTTAATTGTTAATCAACGGTGAAAAAAAAAACAAGGAAAAGAGTAACGTACGTTATTCATTACTGCGGCAGTTTTTACCCTGTTTTCTGCCTTTGGAAAATATAGATAGAAGGATTGGAGCAGAAGAAGAACAGAGCAATTGATTGATTGGATTTTGATATGCGAAGCTACAAAACTACCCTCTTGGTAAAAAAAATTTTTACTGTGATGGTGACTTTTGATAGACCATTAAATTTTGGATCTGACTTTGATGATGTAAATACAGAAAGCTTGCTTACTTATGATATGTTGAGAAGGACATGTATAATAATAGGCACTTAAGAGCCATCACTTCTACAAGGCCCTCGGTGATGTTACAAAACTACCACAAGCATCATCAGTCATGGCAAAATATATGGGAATAGTGTAACTTTTCCTACCGGCTCATGTCTTCTGTCCGCGTCCTACCAGATGTCTTACAGAGAGACTCTTTAATTGTAGAATACTATATCCATCAATCAGACATTTTTCCTATCAGCATCTTGGTGAGATACTGGAAGAGGATAGAGACGGAGAGAAAAAAAGTTTTCACATGAGAAACCGACGAAGACAAATTTATCTATGAAAATAAAACCATCATAGGTTGAATTTCAATTTGTTTTTTGGTCAAAAAATGAAAACACTCTATCCAAAAGTCTTTATTAAGAATAATTGATTATCGCCTACGCAACAAGGAAACATTTTGAATCGACCTAATGTTTTCTTAAAGTCATATATTGTATTCTGAAATAAAGACTCATATCTTTGCTTTCAGTGGCTGAAACGAATCCTAATGTTCAATATGTTACAGTTTGCTTTATAATTGTATTGTTTTCCGGAAGATCCAGTTTTCTAAAATAATTAGAAATAGGACGGCATCGGCCAAACATTTGCGCACACCAATTTTGATATTCTTCGACGTTATCTGGTTTGGAAAATATTATATTATTAGTAAACGGTTCATTTTGCAACCCTATACACGAGTAAGAAGCACCAAAATAACATAAATTTTATGTATTTATATGCTTTTTCCCTTACTTGAGATGGGGCTTTTTTCTCTTACCTTTGCTCCCGTCCATGATACGAGTAACGCCTCCTCTACCTATCACTCGTCTTTTTGGCATTGAAGTGAGCCCGGTTTCATTCTTGCATCAGTAAGTGCTGATTCGTGTCCAGCTCAAAATGAGGGTGGATTCTCAATTTAGGAGATCCTCATTTGTATGGTCTACAGCTCAAAAGACTATAAACAAAATCAGTAATTTCCTCTTTTTGATACATAAAGGCAATCTTCTCTGAATATCCCATTTTGAGAATAGGGATTTCTTTCCTGCTTTAGGACAGGAAGGAAACATGAATCATAAAAGACACTCATCGAAGGTCGACTTCTTGACCCACATACCGTGGAACTATCTCATTTCTCATTCTAAAATCATAAATAATCGTAATGCCGTTCAATATTATAAGCTTGGGTTTTTTTTTCCGAAATAGGGTGATTAGATATTAGAATTAGTAAAATAATATTATTTAAATTATAATTATGAGAATATGACGGTTTGGATTGGGTACGGTTAGAAAGCAGGTTCCAGAAACCCGCTCTTAATATTTAAAAGGTGAAGGACGGGTTATGAGAACCCGTCCCACCCTGCCCCTCGACCCCCACCCCACCCCACCCTACCCCTCACCCCTACCACCCCATTCCGCTATGGAGGGCGGGTTCTTGAAACCTACCCTCCTCCCTTCAATAGGAAGGGCGGGTTCCTAGAACCCGTCCCGAGCCCCTCTAAAGAGGGCGAGTTCTTAGAAGCCGCCCTCTTAAAATTAAAATTTTAAATTTTAAAATTTAAAATAAAAATATTATTAAATTAAAAAAATAATTTATTAAATCGGGTTTCAAAAACCGACAATGCCGGATAGAGCGGGTTCTTGAAACCCGATTTCGTACAAATATTGGATAAGATTGTTTTTATTGTTACTAACGTGGAGATAAGTGTTATTACTGTTTATATTGAAAGAATTCAATACATAGATCATACTATAAATATGAATTTTGTATACACTTAAATAACAAAATGAATCCATTAAAAGAATTGGACATCTTTGACACCCAAATTAAAATTATACAATTAACTTATCCCAAAATTAAAAGACACCCAAATTAAAAATATACAGTTAACTTATCCCCAATTCTATTAATGGATTCATTTTATCACCGAAGTGTATACAAGATTCATATTTATAGTTTGATCTAAATATTGAATTCTTTCTATATAATCAGTAATAACACTTATCTCTACGTCGGTAACAATAAAAACAATCTTATCCAATATTTGTACGAACCAAAAACCCGCTCTATCCGGCGGATTTTGGAACCTGATTTAATAAATTATTTTTTAATTTAATAATATTTTTATTTAAAATTTAAAAATTTTAATTTTTAATTTTAAAAGGACGGGTTCCGCACTATCCCCTTTGGGAACCCGTCCTCCCAGAAGGGCGGTTTCCGAGAACCCGCCCCCGCCGCCCTTCTCTGAAGGGGAGAAGGCGGGTTCCTAGAACCTGCCCTCTATGGCGGGGTTGGAGGGTGGGGTGGGAGGGGTTGGGAAATGGAGGTCAATGTGTGAGTAGAGCGGGTTCTCATAACTCGTCCTTTATCTTTTAAATATTAAGAGCAGGTTTCTGAAACCCGATTTCTAACCGTACCCAATTCAAACCGCCATATTCTCATAATTATAATTTAAATTATATTATTTTACTAATTTTAATATCTAATCTTTCGTAAAAAAAAAACCTATAAAAGCTTTAATCATCTATAAAGGGAGGAGGGGGAATATATATATATATATATATATATATATATATATATATATTTATATTTATATATATATATATATGAGATTAATGGAGGAAAGAGGCCATAGGAGGGGATTTCCTCCTATGGCGTCGAAAAAACACCACCTCCCTAGTTTTTTCCGACGATCGGCATCCACCAACTTCATCGTCATCATCTAAGATGTGGGTATACCAAATTTCATGTGATTCTACAACTTTTTCACCGTTGATTTAGTGGGTTCAAAATTAACGGTTTACCGACAATAGAACTTTTTACATTGCTAAATCAACGGTGAAAAGGTTGTAGAATCACATGAAATTTGGTGTATCCACATCTTAAATGATGACGATAAAGATGGTAGGTGCCGATCGTCGGAAAAAATTAGGGAGGGGGTATTTTTTCGACGCCATAGGAGGGAATTCCCTCCTATGGCATCTTTTCTCCATTATTCTATATATATATATATATATATATATATATATAGAAAAGGCTATAAACAAGTAAACAACAGTAAGATTCCCCTTCTCACTGTGGTAAGATTCTTAATCCTGAATGAGGTTTTAGATCAATGGATCACAAGATAGATAAGTTCTCGTGATCCTCTTTTGCCCTCATATGACTCCCTCCCCCCTTTTGTCCTTTTCCCCGCTTACCTCATTCCCTTTTCATATTTTAAACAATATTTAATACCAACACCCCCCTCACTTCTTACTCTCTCATAGTTTTCAAACCTGAGAGAGAGAGAGAGAGAGGGAGGGAGGGAGAGAGAGGATGGAGAATAGGGGTGAGTCATTCTTGAGGCAACTAAGTGTAGGGTCTTCTCCTTCCTACTACCACCACCACTCAAGCTCAAAGGGCTCATCTAGGAGATGGGCATCATCAAAGAATAGGCAAATGGAGGAAAACAATGGTGGTGGTGGTGGTGGGGGCATTAATGAGATGGTGGGGATGAGTGTGAAGAAGAGAGTGATGGTGGTGATTGACCAAAGCACAAGGGCAAAGCAAGCCATGATGTGGGCCCTCACTCACATTGCTAACAAAGGGGATCTCCTCACCCTCCTCCATGTTGTTCCCCCTAGCTCTTCCAACATTAATCACCACCACCACCACCATGCTCATGGCCAACAAGTCCCAAACAACAATGATGAGTTTTATGCACCCAACCTAGCCAACTCCCTTGGTTCTCTTTGCAAGGCATGCAAGCCTGAGGTGAATTAATGAGTTGCCTGTCTCTTTCTCTTTCATAGCTCTTGCATTATATTTTGCCTTTTTCCATACTTCTTGGGATGCATGTTGTCCCTTTTGAAGTTTAGGACTCGCTTAATTGCCCAAAATGCTGGGCATCACATCCCAAGATCTACCAACTTCCCTTTCATGGATGTGTGCCCTTTGGGTATAACTCTTATTAGTAATTATATAAGAATTTAAGAGATCTGTTATATTTCTAAAAGCGTTCAATCAAAATTATATGCTTTGATTTAAAAAATGGCAGGCACCCAAACAATTATAGTGATGCCGAATGGGGCTGGGTTTTTTCATATAATCCAAAGGTGGTTTTTATAGATTTGTTATTGCTTGATTATAAAACAAATTTTCCAACTGTTGATTAGGTTGAGGTGGAAGCTCTAGTGATTCAGGGGCCTGAAGTGGCAACAGTTTTAAGCCAGGTGAAGAAGTTGGAGGCCTCTGTTTTGGTGCTCAGCCAAGCCAAGCCCTCTCCTTTCTGTTGCTGGTAAGAGATCGCATGTGTCGCTAAACCCCCTCCAATTATCAAAAGATATTTTCATCTAACAACCTAGTTCTTTCTCATCAAAATGGGGTTAAGCTATGAAGCTGTGAAAGCTTGGTTTTAGGGTCTTTGCTATTATTTCGCCCATGTTATTACATGCTCTTAAACCCAACAGTGAGAGTTAGAGTAGAACAGGGTTCCACAGATTTGGTTTATTTTGATCTATCATGTGTGGTCATGATCTTATAATAGTATGTAATTAGCAGGAAAGTGATAGCAGAGTCCCCAGATCCGAAAGCTTTTGTAAAGTTATTTGACTACTTGTTGATCATGTAACAACCCTCATGGTTAGTGTTAAACAATCTTGAAACGTTGAACTCTGGGAAGGAAAGATAAACAAATTTATTGACACATTATCTAAACAATATCTCCCATTCAAACAAGTACAAGAGAGATGTAATCATGTAAGGTCGATAATTTTAAATATGAATGAATGCCAAGTTGGCCTAAAGTCTTTTAGGTCTTGGTCTGGGAATGGAGGTTAGTTAAGATAACAAAGAGTTTCATAACGTTATCCAAACTTAACAACAAACTTTCATGCTGGAGATTAGGAAACTCCAGTTATCTTTAACTCCATAATTGACATAACAAAAAAGTTTACTTACTAAACTCCAACTCCAAACTTGAGACAATCCTAGTTTACTAAACTCCAATCCAATCAGAGCTTTTTAAATTTTTACTGTAATTTTGTTCTTATTGCTCAGCTTTGTTTAGAAGCAGCAATGAGGAAACTCTGGTTATCTTTAACTCCGGAGCTAAGATAATCGGAGTTTACTAAACTCCAGCTCCAAAATTGAGGAACTCCAATCCAATCAGAGCTTTTTAAAGTTTTTCTGTAATTTTGTTCTTCTTATTGCCCAGCTTGTTTAGAAGCAGCAATGAGGAATTTGTGGAGCAATGCATCAACAGAGCAGATTGCTTGACTCTTGCAGTGAGGAAGCAGAGCAAGGGAATTGGTGGTTACTTGGTCAGTACCAGATGGCAGAAGAACTTTTGGCTCTTAGCTTAATTAGTTAAACCACAAGCCAGAGAGGATAGACTATATATCAATTACCTAATGTCAACAAAATAAGAAATGCTTCAATCTCATCTATCGTATGCTTCTCTTTGTTGTAAAGTAGACAAGGCCTAACCAGACCCTAGAGCTAGTTAGTTTATGCTGCTGTTATGATCCTCAAATGCTTTTAATCATGTTATGGTTGTTGATTTCTCTGTTATAAATATTATGTATGCATTATGTCATCTCCATTATCAAGGGTTCAATTGTGCATTATGTCATCTCCATTATCAAGGGTTCAATTGTTATAATTACTTGAGGCTTCAGAAAAAATGCAAGATTGGTTGCAACAACATAAAGCCCAACATATGGAATATGTTCATGCAAAACCAAGAGTTTACAGATTAAATATCAAGCAAATATTCTCCTATAAATTTGTTTTAAAGAAATCCAGGATAAAAGAAAAAATACATCACAAGTTCTCGTTGTCACCGTGAAGTTACCATGGTGGATAGAAGCTGATGAGAGAACTGAGGAGCAACACAGCCAATATTTGTCTTGCTATATCTTGAAACTCTTGTGATCTATGCCTGCCAATTGCGAGAAATGCGAGCTCTAAACTTTATCATCTAGCTTGTCATTTACAAGTGGGATCATCTCCATTCTACTCCTAGGTGTCTTTGGTGTCCGAGGAGTTCGAGGCGTCCCAGGTTGCTGCTGAGATAACTTGTGCCTCACAAAACCATAGAATGTGCATCCTGTTAGTGTCACTGCACACCCAATTGAATTCATCCAAGATATCGGGTTTTTGAATATGAGCCATGAAACCAACACAGCAACTGCCACCTGTAGATATTAAACAGTGCCCACTTGTAAACATGGGAAGAAAATTTTTATAGACATTATGAAAAAGGCGATAAGGCACCTTCAGATTGCCGGCTACGTTGAAGGTTACTGCGGTAGTGGAGTGGATCACGTAGAATATAGAGAAGTTGAGACAGAAGGCCAAAACTCCTGAGCTGAAGATGATTATCATTGCTGAGTAAATGGTTTCATGAGTGTAAAACCAGTTACAAACTCCAGCTCCTTCGAGTAACAGTGCTGGCACTGCCAATATCATAGTTGCAAAGGGTGCCATGTAGTAGACTGTGTTTATACTATAGAACAAAATATTATTCTTATCAATCTAAAGAAAACGAAGATCAACAAAAATGTATACCGCAGTGTCGCCTTATCACTGATAAGATCAACAAAAATGTATACCGCAGTGTCGCCTTATCACTGATAAAAGTAATAAAAACGTAGCTATAAGTAAATACTTGAGCAATAGAAGGAGAAGAGAGAATCGATCGCAAAGGAATAAGAAAAGACGAATGGTTCTTCTTGTTAAAGGCATTCTTCATAGCCATGAAACTAGCCATCCACAAGCTCCTAGCTTGTTCAGCTTCATTGATGGGAGGATAACCACGCTAATGCTTGATCTGATTCTCTATGTCCTAACCATAACACAATAAATTCAAAGTGACCAACAGCTATTTGTTTGTGGTACTTGCGAAGGGCCCGATTTCACATTTCTGACAAAATTTTGAAAGAAGCTTTCCTGTTATGCTATCAGCTATATGCAGGAACAATTAAAACCAGCTAACCATATATGCACCAGTGTGGTGAAAAACAGTGCTTGTTATTTTAAAGTCAAATGTGACCAGAATGCAAATGGAAAGAAAATAGTCGCATTTATGCTCGTCACATGCAAATTAAATCTTATTGCAGTGCGCATGTGAGGAGAAATTCATCCATAAGATGGAAATTAGTGGTGCTATATTATATTGATCGACAGTAGAAATATTGATACCAGGTAGTTTATATATACAGAGAAGAAAACATCAAGTCTAAGATATTATTTATTTACAAATCGCAACCATACAAATAATAACTGATAGTCATGCATAAATATAGTTTGATAAACAACACAATTTGGGTGCATTATAAACAATATCAATCCATGCAATCTTGCTTCTCTAATACCATATCATCCATATGATTCACCCGGAAGATATATAGAGCTACAACCGTATTGATCGGTTCTAATTATAGAAACTTGAAAACAGGTTTTTAAATTTTTTGCATAGAAAAACATATGAAGACGAAGCTATTATTCATCTGTAACAATACAAATAATTATTGTTCATCCATGCTATACTATAGTTTCATATCCAAAGATATTAGTGCACACAGTATACAAAAGCAATCAATGTAGTCCAATCTCTCTTCCAAACCCTCCACATAATTCTCACCACAGAACAATGAAATACATGTGCTAACCATGGATGACAAAAAAATGAAAGGTGTGTGACCTTACCCACCTCTTGCACGATGATATTGTACCAGATTGTACCTCTCAACTCGGTGAACCACCCCCATGGAAATATCACCTCACATCATATATCATATAATCTACTTGCGTTGTTTTAACTAAGTAGCCACCCTCCAAACAGTAGTACATGGTCATATGACTCTTTGCAAGTTCATCTTTATGATAATTTCTTACCAGAGAAAATTAACACTAGTGAATGTCTATCAGTAGATATAGTGCACAATAGGGTCTGATAAGAATGCAATGATTCTTCACATGCCGTCATTATTCTAACCAAAAACGTCCAAAGATTCAGAGGAATACATACGCAAGATTTAGAGACTGGATGGTATATTTTCTAAAGATGTACATCAGATGAAGTAGTCGCCTTGGCATATCTTGGCAAACCCTCCCCTTCCCCACCTTTTTCTTCCCAGTGAACAAAATTTCTTTTAGGCAGCACAGGATTGATATTTACTTCCTCACCATTCTAAACCCTAAGACCGAAAGGATAATCAATCAAGCCTTGCTAAAGAGGATTCTGGCTGGATCAATAATATGGTGGTAACCTCTTATTTGATCAAGAAGATAACAGCCAGCCTGAGATGCACAGGGACTGTAAATCCAAGCAGAATCTTGCATGGGATCTAAGATACAAAATAAGTCAGCCGGACACTCTACAACATATGGTTTTAGCCAATGCACCAAATGTAAAAAGATCTTTGGTGTCATCATGAGGCATAGCAGTGGATGTTGTCGTATAATATAATTGTTGGCCCAACATTTCCCATCTTAAACTTTTGGGTAACATAGTTATTGGAATTTGACTAGGTCCGGAAAGTTCTATCCGGCAAACGTTTTAATCTAGATTGTTTAGATTTGGACGGGGATGCCTTTGGTTTGGTCAGTTTTACTTTGGATGAAAATCATTGGGAATTGGATTAAGAAAGAGGGTCGGAGGTAGAGCCAATTATTTATCTAGTCTTCCAATCCAACTGCAAACTTGAAAACTTCAGATGCATGATACATCCCATAATTATCATGAGTTCTTTTTTTGGTCATTTATATATATATATATATATATATATATATATAGAGAGAGAGAGAGAGAGAGGGAGGGAGAGAAGGGGGGAGAATAATGGAGGAAAGAGGCCCAGGAGGCTTTTTGCGTTAGGTGTCGGCACAAATCAAGTCCTCCGCCATTTTATTTGACGATCGGCACCGGCCATCTTGATCTTCATCGTCTAACATATCGATACACCAAATTTCATGTGATTCCAACACCTTTTCACCGTTGATTTAGCAATGTAGAAAGTTCTGTTGTCAGTAAACCATTAATTTTGCGCCCACTAAATCAACAGTGAAAAGGTGTTGGAATCACATAAAATTTGGTGTATCGACATGTTAGACGATGAAGATCAAGATGGTTGGTGCCGATCGTCGAATAAAATGGTGGAGGACGTGATTTGTGCCGCCACCTAACGCAAAAAGCCTCCTAAGCTCTCTTTCCTCCATTATATATATATATATATATATATATATATATATATATATATATATATATATAGTTTCATAATGTTCCTCGCCAACGATCCGAGATTGTAACATAGTTGACGTTGAATCTAAAGGATCTACTGCTGGATAAATACCTTTGGCGGCTAATCCTCTTGATAGTACGGTAGTAGCATCTAAATGTGCAAATGTCGTGGCAGGAGCAGGGTCAGCCAAATCATCCGCAGGTATATAAACTGCTTGGATCGAAGTTATAGATCCCTCCTTTGTGCAAGTAATTCTTTCTTGCAAAGTACCCATTTCGGTACTAAGGGTGGGTTGATACCCCACTGCGGAAGGCATTCTCCCTAATAAGGCGGATACTTCTGTGTGTGTGTGTGTATCCTACTTTTTATTACTATTTTTGCCACTAATTTAAGCATGTTTTCTATAAGAATTTGGATACATTACGCTATTTCCGTAGAGAATTGAAGAACCTTTCTTGAGAACTGAAGAGCCATGCATATATATCGTAGAGATTAATAAAATATATTATATGATAATTTTAATATATGTTGAAATACCATATGTAATTAAATATTAGAACCATATATGTATTGTACGCATTTGCAGCATTGTGTACATTCTTTTTATTGGTGTTACTATTATTTATTAGAAATATTATTTACAACTATTAATAGTAGAACTAATATAAACAACCATTATCAATAGTGATGATTTAGTGTCCCTATTTTCTAAATTATAAGAATCGTCTCAACATGCCCATGCCATGTCATGTATGTGTGGTTCGTAGACATGTTGCAAATAAAAGATCCATGACCTTGTGGAATAATCTATTATACGTAATACTTAAACATCAAATGTTTTCAACATATCTTCCAGATCCATCATACAGCCATAGACTAATAATTTCTGAATAAATTAAAACTTTTGACTTGGTATCCCTTTGGTATATGTTGCACATATTGAAAACTTCGGCTTAATTCATGGTAGTGTAAGAGAACACACATAATGGGGTGAAATTAAAATTTGAAGTGTCGGTTATATTCAATGTGAGATTATTTGCGTCCCAAACATCTTTTTTTACGAATCAACACAAGCATAAATGAGGGTGCACACACAAACTCACATGCTCGCACTTGCATATACACATACATAAAGTTCGACCAGGTTACTAACAATAGGAAATAAAAACAAATCCTATTAACATTATAGACTTTAGATCTACACCGGAATGTGCATTCACAACAAATGTTGCAATTATGTGATTGTTTAGAAGAATGAAAACTTTTCTTCCTAATATGGCACACATATCTCGATGTTGTTACCATTCTGGTGTCACCGCACTTCTAAGATATTCAAACATTGACTAGAAGAATTAAATATGATGGCTAAGCCTCTTTTACTGTAAAGAATTACAGATTATGTTCGACTATTAATGCATCATGGACTAAGGACTGTGTGATCAAGGATATGTATGATGTAGTGGCAAATGTCAGAACTTGCGGCGGCCTAACGAGTGATTTTTCGATTATAATTGGTTTACATCAAGAATCTGCATTAAATCCATTCCTATTTACCATCATAATGGATAAGCTTATTAGAACTATCCAAGATGAGATACCTTGGTGTATGCTATTCGCTGATGATATTGTTCTAGTAAATGCCAAATTGGAATTATGGAGGCAAACATTGGAATCTCGGGGGTTCAGATTGAGCAGGTCCAAGACAGCACATATGCATTGCAAATTTAGTAAACAGAGAAGTCAAAACCATATTGGTATAACATTGGAAGGGCAAGAGATATCACCGAGCGATCAGTTTAGATATCTAGGTTCCATCATCCAAAAAAATGGGGAGATTGATAGTGATGTTAATTAAAGGATCCAAGCTGGTTTGTTGAAATGGAGGAGTGCAACAGGAATTTTGTGTGATCGTAACTTTCCATTAAAATTGAAAGGAAAGTTTTATCGGAGCGTTATTCGGCCTGCCTTATTATATGGTACAGAATGCTGGGCTCCTAAGAAGCATCATACACAGAAGATGCACGTAACCTAGATGTGCATGCTTCGTTGGATATGCGGTAACACTAGAAAAGATAAGGTACGAAATGAGGATATTCGTGCAAAAGTTGGTGTAGCGCCTATAAAGGAGAAGATGCAGGAAAACCGGCTAAGATGGTTTGTTCATGTGCGACGCAGATCTATGGAAGCACCGGTTCGACGAATAGATACTCTCGATATGGGCAATGGCAAAAGGATAAAAGGAAGACCGAAGAAAATATGGATGGAGGTGATACGAAACGATATGGTTGCCAAAGGCCTCAATGAAAGTATATTGTTCGATAGGAGTGAGTGGAGGCGGAGGATTCATGTGCTAGACCCGGCGTGATTCTCATGTTGGTTCATGTAGCCTACCCCATATGCTTGGGATAAAAGGCTCGGTTGTTTTTGTTGGACTAAGGACTGTGTGAAATCGCATGACATCGAGCTAGATAGACGCCAACTCTGATGCCAAGCAACTAGTTAATGGTATAAACACAAATGACATGCACACACATCCATGCTTATGCATAAGCCTAAACAAGTTCTGATTCTAGGTCATTGAATTTGAATCAGATAACCCAATCCTCCTAGAAAGAATTGTTGAACTACAGAACAATGGTTGCACTGCCACACTAAAACATCAAAGAACTGCAAATTGGTGCGTCGATCCCCCAGCCCAAAAGAGCAAACCAGAATCGTAATATCCATCTATGCATGGGGATCCAACTTCATGTTACCAAATCAACAATTGTAATGTAGCATCATCACAATCATCTGCTAAATGGTAAAGGAGCAAACGAAATTTGCTGCCTGTGATGATTTCTTGGGTGTCTGATCGGTAAATGCTTAACTATCTAGTTATGAAAACATTGAGAAAATTTTGAACGAAATCAATAGATGGAATGATATAATGACAAAGATGAAAACTAAAGCAGAAATGTGCATAAGCATGGGGATCCAACTTCATGTTACCAAATCAACAATTGTAATGTAGCATCATCACAATCATCTGCTAAATGGTAAAGGAGCAAACGAAATGTGCTGCCTGTGATGATTTCTTGGGTGTCTGATCGGTAAATGCTTAACTATGAAATCTAGTTATGAAAACATTGAGAAAATTTTGAACGAAATCAACAGATGGAATGATATAATGACAAAGATGAAAACTAAAGCAGAAATGTGCATAACTATCAGTGAAGGAAAAAATGTCACTTCCTACCTATCAAATTTATATCCATGAAGAAGAGACTCTGCCAGGATTGTCTTTGTTGATGTCGCCAGACAACCAAACAAAGCAGCACAAAATCCAAATACATTGAAGCTAAGCTCTGTTACAGACGTCAGAAGAATCCCTCCAACAATGGGTACTAGAGAAGACCATATACGCCAGTCAAAGTATTTTCTCCATACTAACCATTGAAGGATAACTATTGCAAAATAAGAATAAATTAGAATAATCCATATGATGACACAGCAATATCCCTTTGATAATAACAGAATGAGTCTTCGACCTACCTGTCGTTGCAGGAGTGAACGACTTTATTGTCTGCATGAAAGAAACAGGAATATACCGCAAGCTTACATTACCCAGTACAATGTTGATGCAGAACACAAAGGACATGGGAAATATTCTTCTCCACCGGTCTTCTGGGTCAACTTCAATTAGTGGTTTAATCTTCAGCAATTTGATGGCAATATGAGCTCCAATAGAAGAGCATATGAAGTGGATGCATGATACTGTCAGAGGAAACTTAAAATCCAGTTTCTGTTGACATCAGCAAAGATTTCACATTATCCAGTATACAAGTTTAAACTTTAAAACAATGAAGCACTTCACATACTGCAATACACTAAAACGAACCAATACTTCCTTCACTCCAGTGGATCACCATGACAATGAAATAAGACAATCTACGGAAGGAGACATATGTATTGTCAAAATACTAGGTACAGCGAAGTTAAAAATGCTGTAAGGAAAACGAACGATGATATCTGGAGGACTTAGACTTAGCCCACACCCAGTTTGGAAGTAATTAGAAGGCGGTTTAATATGGCCAGTTAGATTGCTACCTTCCCTCCCTCCCACCGTGTGTGTGTGTGTGTGTGTGTGTGTGTGTGTGAGAGAGAGAGAGAGAGAGAGAGAGAGAGAGAGAAGGTTTTGCAATATCAATATTGTTAGAGATAAAGAATGTTTTGTAAATCAATATGGTCAGAAAGAGTGCCTTTCATAACTTCAATATGATTTGAGAGAAGAATGTTTTTGAATATCAATAAGTGGTGTGTGTGAGTGAGTGAGTGTGGGGGGGAGGGAGAGAGAGAGAGAGAGAAGGTTTTGCAATATCAATATTGTTAGAGAGATAAAGAATGTTTTGTAAATCAATATGGTCAGAAAGAGTGCTTTTCAGGACTTCAATATGATTTGAGAGAAGAATGTTTTGGAATATCAACAAGAGTGTGTGTGTGTGTGTGTGTGAGAGAGAGAGAGAGAGAGAGAGACAGAGATGGTTTTGTGCCAAGGAGAAGGTCTATCAAAAAAGCAAGCCTAACATGATAGGGATGAACCGTCAGATGCAACCAAGGATGATTTCACGAAATTAAAGATGATGAAATGATTCACATTTTTTGGCATGTCTGAATGTAACACCATGACCAGCTTAAGGTATAACTATATAAGAATCCACATGATAGAAGATTGTGGTATAATCCTGATCCGCGACGTATCGAAGCACTCTAAATCTGTAACATAGAACCACTAAGTAACTGAATTTATTGTTGATAATTTCTAACGACTGACGTCTCGGCTATCAAAAGACACCCCTCCAATAGGACATTAGTATGAACGTTGTTAAAATTGCTAGACAGTGCTAGATAGTAGGAGTACCAACCTGCCGGCTGCAGCATAGCGCCTAGCCACTTAGGTACCACCGAGATGACTAATATGTGGTTCAGCATTTTTAATTAAGCATATATGTATTTGAAATTTTGCCGAAATGCAAAGAAAATGCAGATTAATTTGCCAATTTTTGAAAAG
Source organism: Agapanthus africanus (assembly GCA_030015575.1). Lineage (NCBI taxonomy): Eukaryota > Viridiplantae > Streptophyta > Magnoliopsida > Asparagales > Amaryllidaceae > Agapanthus > Agapanthus africanus. The sequence continues at coordinate 385,183,119 of CM057349.1, read as the reverse complement.
AATACAGCTAGTATAAAATAATTTACCTAAAATATAGTAACTAAGAATGATGGGCATAAGGTGCTATAGGATGGGATTTTGTTCCTATAGCTGTCAAAAGTCAACTGCCCGAAAAAAATGATGATAGGCAACTTCCATCTTATGCATCATGGACTAATACATTTATACACCAAACTTCGTATTGTTTCAGTTCTCTTCACTCATTAATATAAAGGTGAAAGTGTTTTATTTTCAGATACCCCTCTATTTGTTCCCACTAGAATTCTTGTGGAAAGAGTCTGAAAACCACATGGCATTCCACACAACTTTCATACCACTAAGTTTGCAAGGAATATGAAATCCACAAGATTTCTCTGTATGTGTACTAGGTTATAGTGATCAAGATTTATGGAACCAATCAACAAAAAAAAGTGGGGAGGGTTGACCTTTGGCAGACATATGAGATGAATTCTATCTTATCGCATCTTATACCAATAATCTCATAGTATAAATATAATAATGTAGAAAAAGTATTATAAATGCAATTTGTTGGATACAATCAACAAGCAAATTTAACATGTTACGATGTAAAAAAACATCCATCTTTATTCCTGCCTAGACTAACCGACCTGCTAAAAAATTGCTTTCTAGCTTTAATCGCCAAATAAGCATAACCTCGAACGAGGATGGGATCTAAGTTGTACGGACGCTTCCAACAGGTTGCCATGTCCATATCTGATAATGAATTGGACACCGACACTTGCACAACACATATCGGACACGCCATATACATGTAAGACACGATGTATATGTCATATTCATATCCTATTATTTTGTGCATGTCTTTAACATGTTATAGTTATCATGTATCTATTTGAATGTAATACTTATTAATATTTGTTTTACTATTTTAATTGAGATACGTGTGTCCTACGCGTATCCAACCTCCGTCTTCTATCTCGATGCTCCATCTAATATGAACAATGAGAATTAGATTATGGGACTTAGCAGAGATGCGTCTGAACCCTTCGATGGTGACAGGGTTTTGGAGATTGCTAATCTTGCTTTGGATGAAACAAAAATGGAAACGTGTTATTGTCGATGATCGATGGGAGCATGATAGTTATCTCGGACTTATGGTTGGATGGTATCATTATGATGTCGATATTAGACTTGTTGCTTTTCTTGTTTTATGTTGTGAATGTTTAATATTTTAGTTCTTTTATAAAATTGTGCGTGTGTGTGCGCGTGCGTGTATGTTAAAAAATGTATAGCCATGCCCCTGCATACAATATTTTGGGATTTTATCGTGTCCATGCGCCCGTGTCCCCATGCTCGTGTCCATTCCGCGCAACCTTCATGGTGATGAGATGATGATGTTGCACACGCAAGCCCGCAACTGAGAGAGAGATCCACTAAGTGCAATGAATTAAAGATAAGATTAAAGAAATTGTAAATCACACGGTTGAGGGATGCAATTTAATATAAGATTAAAGGGATAAAAAGCATCAAAAGTGAAGATGTGAATGACGAGAATTTCTAATAAAAAGATGCAAAACTTTTAAATCTATATGGAAAAACTAAATCTGGAGATGATATACATATTGAATTAAAAATGACAGGGAAAGGAAAATTACATTGTTGGATATTAAAGACAAAGCAAATAACAGGTTTTTCGAGTTTGGTCAAGCGGTGCTCTCTATAGCTGGCCTTATTCTTTATTTATACCACCTCCCTCTTACGGAAAAAAACTCTAGGCGGCAGCCAATCTCTTAATCTTGATTATAGGGAATTTGATATTGCACAAGACATAAATCTTTATATTCTCATCATTCAACATTGATTTTGCTCCGATAGATATCGTACTTGACCTCGACCGCAATCATACTTGAGTACAGTCTTAGATTGATCAAAGCTTCAATTCGAAGCAGCTTCGATCAGCTCAGTCCGTTGCTCTCAAGATAATTTGTCTCATCTCATGTGAAAAACACAACATAGATTTTCATCTGCCAACACCATCACCATGAACTATATTCACCCCCTAAATAACTTCTTCACTCTAGTATTAATGAACAATCATGCTAAATTAAACACATCATCATGAGCCACATTCACCCTCATAACTACATAACAACTCCGCTCCAGGACCAATCAACAATCATACATAGAGCAAACTGCCAAAGAATTAAGATCCATGATCCTTCTAAACGCATCAAAATGGGAATCCCACAAACTCTTGGACAAATTTTCCGCAAGAAAGTAACGACAACACCTCCTTCTCCCTCTCTTATTTGCAAACAAGCAGAAGAAATATGTTGCCTTTCTTTCATTTCTCTCATCTTAGATTGTGTTTCGATCATAGCAACCAACTATCAAATTCTATACCTTCTATTCAAAAAAAAATATCAAATCATATACATCCTAAAATTCTCGAAATGCATAGCCCTAAATCTGATTGATTCTTCGTTACAGCTAAAGAGTTCACGATCCATATACGATTCTTCATTTAATACAATACCCAATAACAAGTGAAAAGCACAAATCTTTGTTCATGAAATGCAAAATCCTCCATCGTCCAACAACCAATTCGTATCTAAATCAACAAACTAAAACACAAAACGCAAAAAATAAAAATAAAAGGAAAGGGATTATTATACCTGAAAGATCCATTTGTTCATGATGATGACGGTGACATTAAACCCCCACCACTGAAGAATCGCGAGGATCGATCGAAAAACCCCCCAATTCATCACCAAACTATCCTCCATCCTCTCTCGATTTCGAATCAATTCTCTATCGATTCCACCTTCGACGACTAAGATCTGCACTAGATTTGTAACGATCTCGCAAATTAGATCCCGCAATCAATCGCCCCCCCCCCCCCCCCAAAAAAAAATAAAACCCCCAAACTTAAACGCCGCAACTTAATGAGAATTAGAGAGAGAAACAGAAAGAGAAACCCTACAAATTGCCAAAGGGGAAGCGTGTGGGAGTGTGGGCGAATTCATGCGAGTGATGAGCGAAGAGCGAATGATGGCGTTTTTAGAGAGAGAAAGTAGAGAGAGAGTGAAGGAGCACAAAGGCGCTTCCTTCTAACTATTTTCGATCTCTTATTATTTAATCTGTGTATTATCCATGCACCTGCTTCTTGTGGGTCCCACTCGTCAGAGAGCTGAGTCCCGTGGGTCTCTAGCGAACTGTGGCTTCGTTTTGCCCCCAACATTGTTGGAGGAGACTAACGTGCGCCGTGCGCTGTGCGCTGCATCAGCTTCCGATCTAATATCCACCGTTGATTCCATCACATCTGACCGTCCGTTTAGACCATAAGATTCGCATATAAATAGCAAAGAGATTCTTCAAGATCCCCATGCTGTGGGTCCCCACAGATGGTGATATTTGGACTGTGGATACGACGCCACGCACAGACATTTCTATGCGTGTAGAATGTGGGGCCCACATTTTGGTGTTCCTTGATAAAAGCATATAAATTAGATTAGAGTTTTCAACAAAACATAGCAGGTCAGGTGTAAATGAACCTTTACAAATAAAAAAAATAAAATGGTAGAACTTATTTTCACTTACAAGAATTAAAAAAATGGTGAAATTGTCAAATACCCCCGGAAAGTTTTCCCGCTGATGAAGCGGGTTTTGACAATTTACCTAAATAAAAACATGTGTTTTACTAAAAATATGGAAAGCTTTTAATAAAATAAACGAGTTGCGGTAAGACCAAGAAAATTAAGTCACCTAGATAGGCTTATTCTTAACCATTTTGCAGTATGCCTCCTCCTCTCTCTCTTTCTCTCATCTCTGAGTGTAAGAGAACTGTTCTACTGAAGTATATTGGAGAGTATCCAAATCTCTGTTTTGTCTGGTATACATTCACATTTTACAAATCATTATCTTAAATTTTTAGATGATATGATTATCCACATACTAAATCAAAGATTTAAGAAAATGGTCATAGGTTCAAATATTACCACCAACACTAAAATACAAAGCATGGAAAGGATAAATGAAAGGAACGGATACTGGATTATAATTTTGTCGCATGCTCCGAAATTTTGTGTGTTCCTCCTAATGTATGGTCATGTTTGGTAAAAACAATTATAGGTCACCTTTAATTAATAAATGATTTTCAGCAAGTTATATTATGCTATTGAGTTTTGATAGAGCGGTGTTTAAATTTGTCACGCTCCGCTTTCCGGTGTACGGGGAGGGGACGTGGCGAGGCCCGTTAAGTATTTACTCAGAAATAAATACGCTAAGCGTATCTAAGCAATATAAAGTAAATGTACACAAGAGACAGGAATATAAATGAACATCAACTTTATTTATTAAACATTCTTTTACATGTACAACTTGAATGTAAATACATGAATAGAAAGCAATGCTTAAACAATGATATAACTGAAATGAAAATTATGTACAAGTGTTTACAGTTCTGGGTCGATAGCAAACTGCTCAAAGTCATCAATACTGGGCTCGGTCTCTAGTGCGTCCAAATCACCTGACAACATTCCAAAGAAAGAAGAAAATGAATGTCGTCAGCGAACAATCGCTCAGTAAGTCCCAACGATGAGTAGAGATATAATAGACAGAAAGAGAATATGACTCGTAATGTCTGATTATATTGTTAACGTAGTTGTTTGTAGCTTGGTACAGAATATGCCAGTGTATACAAGAGGAGTCCCACTATTCCGGAGACTAAGGTATATGGAGCACAAGGAGCCGTTCAGTCTCGGTACAACGGCAATGGATATTCAGGTTAGGTGTATTAAGGTTACAGTCTCGTGCCACTTCTAACACATTCCATACCAATCTACCCTTTAAAACATCGTAATGTCTTTTGTATTGATTGTATTGTTTGTTATATAGATGAATGACTTGCCGAAACCATGATATCGGTAAACGGAATGGATATAAATGGATAGTCATGTAGACGGAGTATATCCATGGTTCGGTTCAGTCAATATAGATTGATATAGATTGAATAGACGGATTCATGTTGAATTATGGTTTTATACTTGAATCATATTCAAGTTAGATTGATTATATTGAGACTCAGTCTGAGTCGGACACGTTGAAAAGAACTTGAAATCCTGAATTAGTTTTGATGTTATCGGTAACTGCTGCACATGGACGGCAGGATTTGTGTCTTTTTCCAAGACAATTATCGTATTGATAACACCGTTTGTTAGATTGTCTACCTTAGATAGGAAAGCACCCACATTCTATGGTTTGCTGAGGTACAAGAGAATTGGTCCCACTTAAATCTATATTTACTAGGGTTCTTATTGTAATTTAGTATAACTTGAGGGGGTTTTATGTAAAAATAGTTTTGATACATATTCAAAATACACCTCGAGTATTTAATTATCGTTTTTAGGGTTTTCATAGATGTATATTTTATAAAAGTGAAATTTCTAGTGAGTAGAACCTAGTTTTCATTATATATGGTATTTTATTGAAATATTGGAATTGCTTTGTATTGAAATGGTGCTTTCATGTAATTGTGATTCCTTTGACATGGAATATTTGCATAATATATTTAAAATAGATCATTTGATAATATTCATATATGTATATAAAAAATAAACTTTATTCATTTTGTAGAAATCTCATTTTCTTAAAAATAGCATTAAAAATTCCATCAAGATCGAATGCTCCTTTCGGAGGTCTGTATCTCGCTCTACTAGGTCCGAGGACATGCGATAACCCGCACCATCCTGATCGGGGTTCCCCAAAAATGGGTTGTAGAGGCACAATTGTAAGGAATTTAATTAACACTCTTTTTAAAGAAAACGGTTTTGTAGTAGTTTAGGGTATTTTATTGCAACTCGTAATGTTCCTAAAAAATATTGTCCAGCGGTAAATCGTGCTATGTCCAATATGTGTGTTGTGATGACGTAGGTCTTTACCTCGTGAGTTTTCTAAACGTATACAAGGAAATATGTGAATTATGTCGAAATGTAAAGTATATGGTATTTTACCATATAAATGCGATAAAAGTTGCATAAAAGATTCTTTTGAAATGAAACTTATTCTAATGTGTTTATTTATGTTTGTTAAACATTATATGAGAGTATAGTATTTTAGGGTTTAAGAAAACTAGAATTTTTTAAAAAAACGAAACGGATGTCTGATTAACTCTGCATCCGTTGGGTTTTAAAAATGAAAGTTTTTAGAATAGGAAAAGAGGGGGGAAGAGGGGACTTACTGGCTACAAGGATAGAGGGGAGAAGGGGGAAACTTGGAAAAGTGTCGGGGCGTCGTTTCGTCGCCGAAATCTCTTCGGAACTTCGCCCTTTGCTCACTCCACTTGCACAACTTGAGACTTGAGAATTTTTGAGAGTTTTTTTAATGAAATTCTGAGTGAGGAGGGGTGAAATAGAGTATGGTATTTATAGGAAAAATTAGGATTTAGAGGGTTAAAGAATGCATTAAAATATGCATTAAAATTTTGATTAAAGGTGATTTAATGTTCTTTGGATGATTTTAGAGTAAACAAATAATATGGGGTTAGTGGGGTAGGCGAAGAGGTGCTCGGGTGAAAAGATGGGGAGCATCCCCTACGCTCGGCGGTGCCGGTCCCCAACACATGCGTCGCCGGTCGATCCCCCGTGAGAGGGCTCCAGATTTGTGCCATGTTTCCATGTCGTCTCATATACCCTCGTGCATATGTTTGATTATTCTGTAACTCATAATTTTACGTGTAGTGCACGTGTAAACCTTTGGGTTTCTAAAAGATTAAAATAAAAATTAATAAAAAGATAATGTGGTTGGGGGGATTCGAACACATGGGCTACGTCACAGCAGTGCAAGGCTTTACCAATGAGCTACAAGTGTTTTCTTGCTATTCAAAAGCAAATCAAATACTTATAGTATACACAGGATTGCAAATACTCTATTTGTATATTAACTTTTAAATACTTTTCTGTATATTGAAATTGAAGTTGTTACATTCTACCCTCCTTACAAAAATTTCGTTCTCGAAATTTACAATTATTTTAAGGACTAGTTTACAAATAAATGTGGGTATCTTGCACGCATGTCGTCCTCATGTTTCCATGTTGATTCTCCTGGTGAATTTTTTCTCCACATCACCGAACCAAGTTGAATTTCTTGTTCCGAAGTGACTTCACCTTTCCATCCAGAATTTCAACAGGTTGTTGCTCACAAGATAAGTCTGGATGTACAGTGGGCTCGGAGTGATCAAGAATATGGCTGCGGTCACTCACATACCTTCTGAGATGGGATATGTGGAACACATTGTGCACTCCTTCCAATGAAGGTGGAAGTGCCAAGCGATAAACCACTTCACTGACTCGTTTGAGTATGTCGAACAGTCCAATATACCTCGGACTTAGCTTTCCCCGTTTTCCAAAACGAATCACTCCACGGTTCGAAGACATCTTCAGAAATACATGTTCTCCCGGTTGGAACTCTAAATGATGGCGTTTTGCATCAGCCCAGTGCTTCTGTCGATCTTGGGCTATGCGCATTCTTTCCCTGATAGTACGACTACATCGACAGTTGCTAGTATCATCTCAGGTCTAAGGAGTTCTCTATCTCCGATGTCGTCCCAACTTAATGGTGATCGACACTTCCTTCCATATAAAGCTGCAAATGGTGCCATTTCGATACTTACTTGGTAGCTGTTATTGTATGAAAACTCCACAAGATGTGGGTGATTTTCCCACGATCCTCCGAAGTCTAGCATACATGCTCTTAGTATATCTTCTAAGATCTGAATAGTTCGCTCAGACTGACCATCTGTTTGTGGATGATAAGCTGTACTGAAGTTTAGACTTGTTCCCAAGCTAGGTTGCAGACTCTGCCAAAATTGCGATCGGAATCTGGTGTCACGATCGGAGACAATGCAGACCGGTACTCTATGTAATCTCACGATTTCCTGTATGAGTTCATGGGTATCAGAGATAGTACATATTTGAAGAGTTAAATTTTACTTAGATTCATACTTACTTTCATGTACTTTTTTGCTAGTGTCTTGATTGATCTCAAAAACTATCTATTAACCGCAATCAAGAACGGCGTCGCTTTGCAGCTAGCCGGTGAGTACGGGTCGGTCCACAGGGATTTTGTAATTTTCCTTAAAGTTCTTACGAGCTAATTCCAAATGGTGTTTGGTCTTTTTAATTAAATCTAAAACGAAGTTGTGTTATACTAGGATTAGAAACTTGCTAGGATTAGGTTTAGGTAAAGTTTGGTAAACAAAGATCTACACCTCTTTTCAATGCCTTAATTTAGATTTGATATTAGGGGTTATGGTAAATTTTAATAGAGGGGATTATGATGATTGGGAAGATGTTCTTCCTCTAGATCCTTGTCCTTCCTTTATTAACCTTTACCCTAACCTCCATGGAAAACTCACAACTCCGGTCTTTTATACTACGGATCACCGTTACCTCGAGGGTAGAGTGCCGTAGGGAGCGGAAGATGAGAGTATGCATGGAGTCCTAATGTTCATAATAGATTGGTAAAGAAAAGAGATGAGAGATCTTCATCTTTCAAACCCTTCCCTATTCCTAACCCCAACAAGCGAGGAAACTACTCGCTCATTGAGGGAATTAAGAAAGACATAATTTTTGTTTTGTTTTTATTAAAGAGAAGAAACATCTATTGCAAGTTAATAAAATACTAAACTAAATTAAACTAGGGCAAGTAAAGAATTTATCTAGGGCAGATATAAAAAAACTAGAACTAGGGCAAGAAAAAATACCTACTTACGATTGATGCACTCCAAACTTCAAAGAAAACAGAATTTTATTGATGAATAGAGGCATAAGAAAATATAAGGGTTTGGGTTCTATTTATAGGACATAGAAACCCTAGGTTTACAATTGATCCGCATGTCTGAAATTACAAAAATACCACTAGGAAATCTTTTAAGAGCCACCATAGGTTTTTGGTAAAATTTCTCGAAGTACGAGCATTATACGGCCGCAGAACCGCGGCAATGGCGGGCTTGGGCCGCGGTTCCGCGGCCCTTTAGTGAGTTTAGATGATGATTTTTTGTGTGCTTGTTTGTGGCTTCCTGGGCTTCTATATTCTTTGGAACTTTTATCAATTGGGCTTCTACGTTGGTTCCAGATTTTCAGTGAACAATTAGTAGTGGTCTTTTAACCGTTTGCCTTGTTGATTGTGAACTGTTCTTCGTCTAGGTTTGACTAGGATCCTTCTATTTGTTGGTCAAAAGTCCCTCTTTTGTGTCGTCTTTTATCTTTTTCATTGTTTTCGCTCCAAAAACCTGTAACCTGTAACATGTAGTAGACATGGGTCAAAAGCACCTGTTTTCATTGTAAAATGCATAAGAATGGGGAATACAAAATGCAATATTATGATATGAGCAAATACCCCCAAACTTATCTTTTGCTCGTCCTCGAGCAAACTTGTTTTTTATTCTCGTTAAAAATCTAACCTAGCCGCACTTTCGCAGGGAAACGCGATTGCACTGAGCACGTGCAACAAGCCGTTAAACCTCTAGGTGTCCCTAGTAGGAGGAGTGTTGTCTCCTGAGGGTTTTCAGCAGATTACACCCACAAAATCCTATCAATTTGGCTCTTCGACTTTTGTTTTCCAATTAGGTTTTCTAACAAGGAATTCTATTATCGTCAACCCGTAAATTATCCACCCATATTCTTCACACTTCCTCATTATTTAACTTAAGATTATATATGTTCTATAGACTTACTTAGCTTTCGGCATTTCTTAAGTTTTCCTTCTAGGGGTCCATCTCTACTTAGGAATTTCTATCAACTCTACTAAAAATACAAGTTCTATTCTTCATTCCTTTATCTCATCTAAACTCTAATCACATATCCCCACATGTGTGTAAATATCACCCCTACACTTGGAAATTCAAATCAAGCAATCGTACTCTTGTCCATTGTCCCAAGAACTTATTAATTGGTGAATTTTTAATTCAGTTTCGCTTACACATCTTTCATGCGACCGCTAATATTTCTTGAGGTACCAACAACCGATTACAAGATGCGTTAGCACTTTAAAGCGTACTTCCTAGTCTTGCAACACCCAAGGCTTTAGCAGTGACTCCCAAACCAGTTGGTCTAAGGCACTAGGTGATGAAGCACCCTCGCTAAATATTTTTCTATGTTTTAGCCTTAAGTAATCACAAAAAACCAGTGTTCATTTTTTTCTTTATTCACCTTTTTTATTTTTCTTTTGTTTTCATTGTACTAAGTACTTTAGACAAGAGCAGTTCAAGATCTCCTCTACTTTCCAAGTTTCAAGGTGCGTGATTGTGCAATTTGTAGGGTATACGTTTTCAGAATCTAGACTTAAGTTAGGAATTATTTTTCAAACTTATACTCTAATAAAAATATCAATACTTTTCCTTCGTTTCGACTTAGTCCAAGAAGTGAACTCAAAATTTTCCTATTTCTAAATAAACTACAAAGACATATACTTTCTACCGTTAGATTTTAAGGAAGGTTATTTTTAGGGTTTTTAATTTACTAAGTCTAAGATCTAGTTTTTCCTAGCCAGTTGATCTATTTATCAAACTCAAGTCAATTAACCAAAATTGAATACATTAATTTTTTATAATTTTTGAAATTTTTCAATTTTTATGGGTTTTTCATTTTCTAATTTTTTTTTGTTTTTCAAATTTTTATAATTTTTATATAAAGATGTAATGCAGAAATTAAATATGCAAAAAGAAAAGAAAAATATATACAAAATGAAAATATGCAATGCAAAAGATACACTACCATCTCCCCCAAAGTTGAGCAAAGCAGTGCCCTCACTGTCCGGCCCCACGTCGCGCCCTTGAGTGTGAACGTGATCGCTCCCGTCTAGCCAATAGGGTTTGAATACCCCTCTCAATCTCCGTCAGCCGACGGTCATGCTCTCGTGCTGTCGTCCTAAACTCGTCCCTCAAAGAATCAATTCCCCTTACCGCTCTCCTCATGAAACGTGCATGCTCTTGAGGGGTCAGCTCGTCCCCGCTCGATGTCGAGCTAGAGCTAGGGGTGCGAGCGGGAACATTCTCCGCCGGTTCGGTTCGCGACCATATATCAGTAAGTCTAGAGTAGGACGAAGTAACGCCCTCAACAAGTGGTCTAACCGGAACTCCTCCCATCATGTACGAGTCAAATTCCTCGACGGGGAGGAAATAACGACAGAGCTGGGTGACAAGCATAGGACATGGGTAGACGGTACCCCTTTTCCCCGCACCTATAGAATGAAGCAAAACAGTGCACATGTCGAACCGTGGATTCTTCGTCATTAGTGTGTGTACAACATGTAAGGAGGGGGTGAAAAAAGTCGTTTGTGAGAGCTTCCAAAGATGTTGTTTTGTGCCCACCGGCACACAGTAAAAACGTTCGCGAAAAGGGTCCGTGCTTGGATACCTTTTTGCGGCTCTCTCGCTCAGTCATTGCCCATCAAGGGCATGTAATCCTCAAACTATAGGGGGTGGTCATGTGCGGGTAAACGAGGTATAAGTGTGACCTCGTGGATCATATCCCTATCAATGTGAATTACGCGATCTCCCCAATCTAATTTAATGTAGCCTAAGTCGTCGAGACTTCTATCCTCCATGGATTCATAAAAGAGGGTAACTAGATCAGGTAGAGCAAACGCAGAGGGATGATTGTAGGTCAGGAAATTCCAGTCCCTCTGCTCTATTTCGTGTGCAAAGCAGCTACCGTACAATTCGTGCGTGAAAACTGGAGAAAAATCCCTCTCAAATTGCATTTTGTGTGTCATATTGCTTTTACAGAAATTCAAATGCTAAAAACAGAGAGGAATTTGACAGATTTACCTCCCCTGAAAATTTCAGGGGCTGAAGCTTGCAGACGGCGGCGGAAGCGCGGCGGTAGGCGGCTTCTGCGGCGGGATCGCGGCGGCAAAGTGGCGGCGCGGCGAGATTTTTCGGCAGAGGGTAGGTGGCGGCGCTAGGGTTTGGTTTAGATGAAGAAAATTTAGGGTATAGAAGACAGGGGCTCGGGTCTCTTAAATAGGGGATGAGAGAATGGTGATTTGTAGAAAACTCCCTCCACAATGAGGGTTTTATTTGTAATTAAAAAATATCAGTTATTAATTCAGAAAATTTTCAATTAGGTCCAAAATATATATATATATATATATTTTTTCAAAATTTTTATTTTTTATGTTATTTTGGAATTATGTATGTACAAATTATATACACACCCCTAAACTTATCTTAAATAATGTTTTGGAAAAAAAATGAAAATTCGGGGGTGAAAGTAGAGGAAAATTAATCAGTGTAGATCGGCTCCTGCAAAAATAGGAGCTCCTCCGATGGGTCCGCTGTGAGGAACGGTTTCAATCGATGCCCATTCAGTTTGAATAGCGTACCGTCCTCCGGATTTTCAAGATCAACCGCACCGTGCGGATAAACGGTGCGGACTACAAAAGGTCCCTTCCATCTAGAACGGAGCTTGCCGGGGTGATAATGTAACCGAGTATCATAGAGTAAAACCTGTTGACCAGGTTTAAATGTTTTTCGCAAAAGGTGTTTATCGTGGAACACCTTAGCTCGGTTTTTAGCAATTACGGCATTATCATATGCCTCATCCCGCAACTCTTCTAGTTCATTCAACTGCAGCTTTCGATTGCTGCCCGCATCTTCTAAAGATAAATTCAGCTCTTTGATAGCCCAAAATACCTTGTGCTCAATTTCTACTGGGAGGTGGCAAGCCTTCCCGTAAACAAGTCGGTATGGAGACATATCAAGATCGGTCTTGTATGCAGTACGGAAAGCCCATAGTGCATCGATCAATTTGAGTGATCAATCTTTACGGTTTTTAGAAACCGTTTTCTCCAAGATTTGCTTAATTTGCCGATTCGAGACCTCGGCTTGCCCACATGTTTGGGGATGGTATGGTGTTGACAGTTTATGGGTGATAGAATATTTGTGCATTAAGGACTCAAAAGTCCTATTGCAAAAGTGAGAACCATTATCACTTATTATCGCTCGAGGGTGCCCAAATCGAGAAAAGATGTGTTCTTTAAGAAAACGAACGACAACCTTGTTGTCATTTGTTCGACTAGGCACAGCCTCAACCTACTTTGAAACATAGTCAACAGCCAAAAGAATATACACATTTCCAAAAGAGTTAGGAAATGGTCCCATGAAGTCTATACCCCAAACATCAAAAATATCCACAACCAAAATTGGTTGGAGCGGCATTTCGTTTCTCCGCAATATCCGGCCCAAGTGTTGGCACCGGGAGCAAGTCCTGCAGTATTCATATGCATCCTTAAAGAGTCGTGGCCAATAGAAACCACACTGCAAAACTTTCTCGGCTGTCTTCTTTGGGCCAAAGTGCCCGCCACATGCTTGATCGTGGCAAAAAGACAGCACACTCTTAACCTCATTTTCCGGCACACACCGACGAATGATTTGGTCGGAACAGTATTTAAAAAGATAAGGTTCATCCCAGTAAAAATGCTTCACTTGGAACAAGAATCGAAGTTTATCCTGTTTAGACCAATCGTTAGGTATCAAGCCGGTGGCTAAGTAGTTTACAATATCGGCGAACCATGGTTCGCAAGAAACGGTCAAGAGTTGCTCATCGGGGAAAGTATCAGTGATTGGAAGTTCAAGTATAGGCGAAGAAGGAAGTCGTGAAAGGTGATCGGCCACTACGTTTTCATATCTTTTTTTGTTCCTTATGACAAGGTCAAATTCTTGTAGCAAGAGGATCCAACGTATGAGCCTCGATTTAGCATCCTTCTTCGCAAAAAGGTGGTGAAGAGCTGAATGATCAGTATACACAATAACTGGAGAGCCGATTAAATAAGGCCGAAAATTTTCAAGTGCAAACACAACCGCTAAAAACTCTTTTTCTGCTGTTGTGTAGTTTAATTGGGCCTCATTTAATGTTCGGCTAGCGTAATAAATCACGTGAGGCATCTTATTAATGTGCTGTCCAAGAACATCACCAATGGCAAAATCTGATGCGTCGCACATGATTTCGAAGGGGTGCGTCCAGTCTGGAGATGAAAGAATGGGCGCAGAAATGAGAGAATGTTTCAAAGACTCGAACGTTTTCATGCAAGTTGAGTCAAAATCAAATGTTGTGTCCTTGGCCAATAAGAGAGTCAAAGGTCTAGCAATCTTGCTAAAATCCTTAATAAACCATCTATAAAAACAGGCATGGCCAAAGAAAGCTCGGATGTCTTTGACACACTTAGGAGGAGGAAGATTAGAAATGACTTCGATTTTAGCTCTATCAACCTCTATGCCGTTTTGCGAGATGACATGTCCTAAGACAATGCCTTCTTGTACCATAAAATGGCACTTCTCCCAATTTAACGTTAGGTTCTTATCCATACAGCGGGTAAGAACTGCGTTAAGATGTCGTAAACACTCGTCGAAGGAGTCACCAAAAATGGAGAAATCATCCATAAAGATCTCCAAAAACTTCTCCACCATGTCCGAAAAGATCCCCATCATACACCGCTGAAATGTAGCGGGTGCATTGCATAACCCAAAGGGCATGCGACGATAAGCAAAAGTGCCAAAGGGACAAGTAAATGTGGTCTTGTCTTGATCCTCTTTGGCTATGGGGACTTGGTTATAACCGGAATAGCCATCTAAAAAGCAGTAGAACTCATGCCTCGCCAATCGTTCTAGCATTTGGTCAATGAAAGGTAAAGGAAAGTGGTCCTTCCTAGTCGCGGCATTGAGTTTTCTATAGTCGATGCAGACTCGCCACCCAGTTTGGGTGCGAGTAGGAATTAACTCATTTGCCTCATTGGTAATGACCGTGATGCCCGATTTCTTTGGCACGACATGAATGGGGCTAACCCATTGGCTATCCGAGATAGAATAAATGATACCACTATCAAGACGTTTAACAATCTCCTTCTTGACCGCCTCTTTCATAATGGGGTTGAGGCGTCTTTGTGGATCCCTTACCGGCTTGGCATCATCCATCAAGTGTATATGATGTTCAACTATGAGGGGACTAATCCCCTTGATGTCCGCCATAGACCAGCCAAAAGCTTGCCGATTATTCTCTAAGACCATTAAAAGGGCCTTCTCTTGCTTAAGAGCTAGAGAGGCCGATATGATAACGGGTAAGGTCTCATTATCACCTAGATAAGCATATTTTAGGTGCGATGGCAAAAGCTTTAGTTCGAGTTTGGGTGGTGAAACAATAGATGGTAACAATGGAGTAACTGTTTCAAACTCGAAGGATTCCATCAAAGGTTCAAATCGAGTGTACGCAACCGAGTCGGATGGTTCGACTAACTCATCCGAAAAAGCAAAAGACTCAAACTCGGGTGGAGAGTCTTCAAAATCGTCTATAAAGGTGAAACACTCATAATCTTTGTCCGTCGTGAAAGCGTCGGATTCTAGGAGGAACGCACTAGTGGCATCATCATTGCTGTGATCAAACATAAAATTTTTGAACTCACAGTCCTCCTCCGCGATCTCATTGATTGAGCACACATCAAGTATGCTAGCATTAGGCTCGCAAGGCTGACTTCCCAACTTGAAAATATTGAGTTCAATTGTCATATTGCCAAAGGATAGATTCATTGAACCATTACGACAATTGATCACTGCGTTCGAAGTTGCGAGGAATGGTCGACCAAGTATCACCGGAATTTGATTTCGGGGGTTAGCGACAGGTTGTGTATCCATAACAATAAAGTCAACGGGGAAAATGAAATCCCCTACTCTAATTAACACATCCTCTAACTCTCCCCTAGGGTGGGTGATTGATCGGTCAGCCATTTGGAGAGTACAGTGAGTGGGCTTAAGCTCTCCAACGCCTAATTGCTCGTACACCGAATAAGGTAGCAAATTGACACTCGCACCAAGATCTAATAGTGCTCTATTGATATTCTTGTCCCCAATTGTGATCGAAATAGTAGGACAACCGGGGTTCTTGTGCTTTGGGGGTAAAGAATTGACAAGAGCATCACTAACAGCACTGGCCACAAAAACTTTCTTTGGTACTTGTGACTTCCTCTTTTTGGTGCATAAGTCCTTTAAAATTTTTGCATATGAAGGAACTTGTTAGATTGCATCCAAAAGAGGGATATTTATGCTAACCTGTTTGAACAGCTCTACAATCTTCTCCATCTGTGGAGTTGGTTTATTGGATCTCAACCGATTTGGAAAAGGAACATTTTGAAAGGTTGTTGAGTCCAATTTTTGCGGATCAGATTGTTGAGTTGGAACGGAACCCCGTGTCGATGTTTCGTGTTGTGAGAAGTGGATCCGTTCGAGCTAGAAGAAGTAGAGCCATGTGAAGGATGGAGAATAGGCTCTAACGAAGAAGAAGAAGAAGAAGAAGAAGAAGAAGGTGAAGAAGATGAAGAAGGACCACCGGCAGGGGAGTCATAGTTAATACCCACATTATTTTGCAGCGCTTTTCCGGATCTCAACGTGGTCACAGCATTTACGTTATGATTCTGCTGTTCATATGCAACATGTGCGTGACCGGGATTTGGGAGTGGTTGAGACGGAAGTTTTCCTTTCTCTCACTCTTTCAATGCTGCGTTGAGTTGTGCAATTTGTGCCTCAATAGATTTGATGCTTTGATCGTGTGAGGCACTGTTTTGCACCAAAGATTGAATAGAAGTCTCTATCCTAGCTGTGGACTGTGCAGATTGCTTTAGGAACGCTTCTAGACTTCTTTCGAGCGAGCTAACAGCATTTTGAGGGGGAACAAAATTGTTGGGTACAAAATTGTTTATTTGCTTAGGGTAAGGTTGCTGTTAGAGAGGTTGCTGTTAGAGAGGTTGCTGAAATTGAGTTTATGGAGGTGCTTGTTGTTGTGGAGGAGGAGCCCTTTGAAAATTGTTGTTTCCTTGGGATTGTTGATTTTGGTTCCAAGCGAAATTTGGGTGACTCTTCCAACCCGGATTGTATGTCGAAGAGTATGGATCATTTCTTTGTCGTTGCTGAAAGGCAGCATTGACTTGATCTTGTCCCTGAGTAGATGCAGTGTGAGGACACTCTTCGGTGAGATGTGATGGATCCGAACAACAAGCGCAAAAAGTTCGTGGAGGCGCAACGGGGGCAGGAGAAGGCGATGAGATTTTGGTCTCAAGCGCTTCTAGCTTTTTCGTAAGAGCGGCCATCTCGGCCTTCATAGCAATCGATATATCTAATTGATGTATGCCTGCCCTAGATTGACCACTAGAAGAAGATGATGTGGTCTTGGTGCTCTCCCATTGAATTGTTTGTTCACTAAGGCCCTCAAGAAACTGCCACGCTTCCTCACTTGATTTGGTTAGAAAGTGACCTTGACAGATGGTTTCTAGCAACTGCTTCGTTGCCGGGTTCAATCCCTCGTATAATGTTTGGTAGAGTTGCCAACTTCCGATCCCATGATGAGGGCATTGAACAAGTAGGTCTTTGAATCTTTCAAAACACTTCGAAAATGGTTCCGACGGAAGCTGAGAAAATTGTATAATCTCGTTACGGATTCTAGCAGTTTTGTGATGAGGATAGAACTTTTTAAGAAAAGCTTTTACAAACTCGTCCCAATTTCTAATTGAATGTGATGTTGTGCTGTATAGCCACTTCTCGGCTAAGTCACATAAGGTGAAAGGAATGACCCTTAGCCTCATAGCGTCATCACTTAATTGGGTTGTTTTCATCATAGCGCACACGTTTTGGAATTTATTGATAAAAATATATGCATCTTCGGATTCCAAACCATGAAACTTGGGCAGCATATTGATGAAGTGGGGTTTGATCTCAAAATTGTCCCCATTAGCCAGTGGGAGGGAAAGACAAGTAGGAAGGGCGGTGCGGACGGGGTAGAAAAGATCCTGGAGCGCGACTCGTGCGGGCGCTTCAACAGGCGGGTGATTCGGGTTATTCGCACCTAACGGAGGTGGAATCATTCCCGTCGGTATGGTGTTGTTAGGATTGTATCCCGACATACCTTCGGAAGACGAATGTGATGGTGAAAGTGAAGAAGTGGACAGGATTTCGACTTCGGAGTCGAAAGGTTCGTCGGTCGGTACCAACGAAACACGGACTAATCGGGCGCTAGGGTCCCTAGTCCAACCGGACATACACTAAAAGGGTTAGTGTAGTCGAAAGATGAAAGACAGAATGTGGAGGTAAGAAAACGTCAATGAGAAGAAGTGGTGTAAGTGAGTGCAAAGATTTCTTTAGCGACAAGTTGCAAGTTTTGAAAAGATTTTTCCTTTTTCTTTTTTATGTGAGCTTTTGCAAAAAGATTTTTGAAAAGACTTTTGACACAAATGCGATCAACCACAAATGCACAATCAGGCCTAGATCTAGGATCGCCTAGGTCAGCTAGACAGCTCCTAACTGTTCCAAAGGGCTAGAGATAGGACCTCAAACCGCCTCTTCACCGCCAATTGCGGCCAGGTAAGTGCCAGGTAAGTGGGAAGGAACCACGCTGTGGGCCTAATTAAAAACCACTAGCCTTGACACACTTGCCTAAACACCGCAAAGACAGGTTAGGATAAACGGCCGATGCCTATACTAGTCCTCTGTCCTATTGAGCGCGACGTCCTTAGGGCTAAATCTAGTATTTTTTAATTAAGAGTGGTCAATGCAAATGCTTTAAGTGATTTCTGGGGTCCTGGGAAGGGTGATGAAATCCCCACTCAATCTGAATTGGTCAATAGCCCCTTAAAGTCAGATTAAAATATGCAAAGCAGTAAATCACTTGCAATCAATTTGCTATTTAGCGCGGCGCAAAGAATCCTGCAGAAAATCAATTATTGGAAGGGGGAAGAAGATTTTTAGCGCAAAGAATTCTGCAGAAGATTTGACAGAAGATATATGGGGATTTGCAGAGGGGAGAATGAGAAATCAAACCATGCAAATTACGCGCAAAGAAGCTTCAACCAGACCACGGTTCCGCGGTTTTAGGCCACAAATGCCGCGATTCCGCGGTTGAAAGGAGGGTTCAGGTGTCCAAATTTTCTCAGCTGTTCTGTACTTTCAATCTCCTCCTGTTTTGATGTACCCTTTTCTGATTAGCCTTCTGTGTTGTTTTAGATCCGTCAATCCTGCAAAGATTCACAAAAGAAAACCCTTCAAACAATAAAAGATGATAGAATTTTTTTTTATTTTTGATTTTTTTTTCAATTTTTTCAATTTTTTCAATTTTATATTAACCCGAAATTACAAAAAGGAAATTTTACGCCCTCTCCGGCAACGACGCCATTTGATTGATCTCAAAAACTATCTATTAAACGCAATCAAGAACGGCGTCGCTTTGCAGCTAGCCGGTGAGTACGGGTCGGTCCACATGGATTTTGTAATTTTTCTTAAAGTTCTTACGAGCTAATTCCAAATGGTGTTTGGTCTTTTTAATTAAATCTAAAACGAAGTTGTGTTATACTAGGATTAGAAACTTGCTAGGATTAGGTTTAGGTAAAGTTTGGTAAACAAAGATCTACACCTCTTTTCAATGCCTTAATTTAGATTTGATATTAGGGGTTATGGTAAATTTTAATAGAGGGGATTAAGATGATTGGGAAGATGTTCTTCCTCTAGATCCTTGTCCTTCCTTTATTAACCTTTACCCTAACCTCCATGGAAAACTCACAACTCCGGTCTTTTATACTACGGATCACCGTTACCTCGAGGGTAGAGTGCCGTAGGGAGCGGAAGATGAGAGTATGCATGGAGTCCTAATGTTCATAATAGATTGGCAAAGAAAAGAGATGAGAGATCTTCATCTCTCAAACCCTTCCCTATTCCTAACCCCAACAAGCGAGGAAACTACTCGCTCATTGAGGGAATTAAGAAAGACATAATTTTTGTTTTGTTTTTATTAAAGAGAAGCAACATCTATTGCAAGTTAATAAAATTCTAAACTAAATTAAACTAGGGCAAGTAAAGAATTTACCTAGGGCAAATATAAAAAAAAAACTAGAACCAGGGCAAGAAAAAATACCTACTTACGATTGATGCACTCCAAACTTCAAAGAAAGCAGAATTTTATTGATGAACAGAGGCATAAGAAAATACAAGGGTTTGGGTTCTATTTATAGGACATAGAAACCCTAGGTTTACAATTGATCCACATGTCTGAAATTACAAAAATACCCCTAGGAAATCTTTTCAGAGCCGCCATAGGTTTTTGGTAAAATTCCTCGAAGTACGGGCATTATACGGCCGCGGAACCGCGACAATGGCGGGCTTGGGCCGCGGTTCCGCGGCCCTTTAGTGAGTTTAGATGATGATTTTTTGTGTGCTTGTTTGTGGCTTCCTGGGCTTCTATATTCTTTGGAACTTTTATCAATTGGGCTTCTACGTTGGTTCCGGATCTTCAGCGAACAATTAGTAGTGGTCTTTTAACCGTTTGCCTTGTTGATTGTGAACTGTTCTTCGTCTAGGTTTGACTAGGATCCTTCTATTTGTTGGTCAAAAGTCTCTCTTTTGTGTCGTCTTTTATCTTTTTCACTGTTTTCGCTCCAAAAACCTGTAACCTGTAACATGTAGCAGACATGGGTCAAAAGCACCTGTTTTCATTGTAAAATGCATAAGAATGGGGAATACAAAATACAATATTATGATATGAACATGTCTCAGTAGATTGACCAACTCGAAATGGGATGAAGTGAGCCGACTTTGTGAGTCGATCCACAATAACCCATACTGCATCGTTACCCTTCGTTCTACGAGGAAGTGCAGTCATAAAATCCATTGTGATGTGTTGCCACTTCCATTTTGGGATAGCTAACGGTTCCTGTGATGTTCAGCTTTTACTTGCTGAAACACCAAGAATTTTGCGACGCTTCTGGCTACTTCACGCTTCATTCCATGCCACCAGTAATTTTGACGCGGATCTTTGTACATTTTGGTACCTCCAGGGTGTACTGAATAAGGAGAGCTGTGAGCTTCTTTCATCAACTCTTCTCGCACAGAACCTTTTGGTATACATAATCTACTGCCGTATCTCAAAGATCCATCTTCGTGGATGATGAAGTTTGTTCGAAATCCACTTTTTACATGTTCTCTGATCTTTGCAACTTAGTATCACTTGCTTGAGCTGCTTTGATCTGATTGACAATAGTAGATTGAAGTTGTAAGTTCATCAAACTTGAAGCGTTACCTGGTATGACTACTTCAATCTCCATTTGATACAAGTCTTGTTGAAGTTTCCACTGTGCGGTGAGATTCAATGCTAATGGTTGACGACTAAGGGCATCATGTACTACATTCACCTTCCCTGGATGATATTGTAGGTTGATGTCGAAGTCTGCCATAAGTTCTAACCATCTTCTCTGCCGCATATTCAACTCTTTCTGAGTAAACACATATTTTAGACTTTTGCGGTCCGTGTATATGTCCACTCGTTCACCAAGAAGATAATGACACCAAATCTTGAGAGCAAAGATAACGGCTGCCAACTCCAAATTATGCGTCGGATAATTGTGCTCATGAATCTTCAGCTATCTTGAAGCATAAGCTACAACTTTACCGTGCTGATGTAAAACACATCCTAATCCCTTACAGGATGTATCACAATGCACTTCGAAACCTCCAGATTGGTCCGGTATGACGAAAATAGGTGCCGATGTCAATCTTGACTCGAGTTCTACGAAAGATCGTTCGCATGCTTCTGACCACACGAATTCTTCATCATTACGTGTGAGCTTGGTCAGGGGTGTTGTCCTTCAAAACTTCTATAATATCCTGCTAAACCCAAGAAACTTCGAATGTCCTCACCGACTTCGGTGTATGCCATTCGCTTACTGCTGATACTTTAGCTGGATTTACAGAGATTCCATCGCCCGATACAATATGTCCGAGAAAAACGACTTGATCTAGCCAAAACTCGCACTTACTGCACTTGGCATAGAGTTGATACTGTCGTAGAGTCTCCAGGACAATTCGTAGATGCTCGGCATGTTCTTTTCGACTCCTAGAATACAGCAGGATATCGTTGATGAAGATGACAACAAACCTGTCTAAATACTCTCGGAAAACTTGATTCATTAGGTTCATGAATATAGCTGGTGCGTTGGTCACACCAAATGGCATCACAAGAAATTCGTGATGACCATAGCGAGTTCTGAATGCCGTTTTATGGATATCAGATTTTTTGACCTTCACCTGATGATAACCCGAATGAAGATCTAACTTGGAGAAAACGCAAGTTCTACTTAGCTGATCGAACAGATCATCGATGCGCGGGAGTATATACTTGTTCTTTATACTTACATCGTTCAGAGCTCTATAATTAATGCACATTCGATATGAACCTTCCTTCTTCTTCACAAGTAGAACTAGTGATCCCCAACTTGAAGTGCTGGGACGAATCCATCCTTTCGTTAATAATTCGTCCAACTGAGTACGGACTTCCTTCAAACCCTCAGGGCTTAATCGATACGGTGCTTTGATCACTGGTTGTGCTCCAGGTACTAAATCAATGCTGAATTCAAGAACTCGATCGGGAGGCAAACCTGATATGTCTTCAGGAAATATATCATCGAACTCTCAAACTATCTCTGGCTTCGATCCTTCCTCTGCTTGAAATGTTGCAATCACCACCTTCTTCAGTTTTGCCTTGTATGTGCTTGGCTCCAGGGTACAGTCTCCACTTTTGAAATAAAAGACTGGATGTTCTGCAATCTCGAACACTACCCTCCTTTAACGACAGTCGATGGTAGCGTAAAAAGTTCCGAGTCAATCCATACCCAAAACGACATCGAAATTCGGTATGTGCGGCACCTTGAAGTCAGCAGAGAATTCTCTACTGCAGACGACCACTGGACACAGGTCGTATCCCATTATTGCTTTTAGAACGTCGTTCCCTGAACTGACATTCCATCTGGATACGAGAGGTTTGACTGGAATCGCATGAGTTCGGACAAACCGTTGCGATATAAAGCAATGAGATGCTCCAGTATCGAAGAGTGCTTGTCACGACCCGGAAAAGGCACGTGACTGGCACTTGAATTAGGTGAAGTCTATAGGACCACACCTAACCCAAGTAAGCCAAAAACCCAGAAATCTTAACCTTTTTAGAGGAAAATAGTGGTGGTGCAGTTTTGAAATAAGGTTTACTGAAATCAAATTCTTCTTTAAAACATAGATAGTAGTATACGAAAACTCAATGTTTGTATCCACTTGAAAATATTTTCGTCATTGAAAATTTGGGCAGCACCTCCCTTGTTATTTTTAACCCGAAAAACGGTACAAGCAATATAATATAACGCATCCCCAAGCGGGAGCTAGCTCTTCGCCAATTGGTGGAAACAATCACGCAAGCAATACAAATATACAACGCCGAAGGCGAGGATCAAAACTCAGAAGAAAGCAAGAAAACTGAACATTATAAGGAAAACCATAAACAATAATAAAATACATATGCGCGACTCTAAGGCCGAAAGAATAAACAAGCTGTGGTTATCTAAGTCTACTAAATATGCAAGTCTGGTTAATAGAGCTTAACTAGATACAAATGAATAAATATACAATATATGCCGGTGGTAACAAAGCAAATGTATCCCACCTATCCAGCAATCACCCGAAGGAAAGTGAAGTGCCAGTAAGCCGCTACGGAACCTGTACGGCTAAACCTGCAAGAAACTGTAGAACAATGGGGGTGAGTTGCCAACTCGTGAGTAGAAGACATCACCGGGTAGAAACCGAATGTATGACGATCTCCTAGGTCATACATAATATATTAATACTAAAACAAGGGTAACGGTATAACATAAGTGTGATATCAAAGTACTCGTGTCCTTATCATGAGTAATTATATATCATGTGTAACATGTAAAAATGCATCATCCAACGTGTGTCCAGCAACGACACACAAATCATGATAAAACCTGAGTGCTCAGCACCGACACTCAAAACATCATGAAGTCTGTGTCTAACAGTGACACATAAATCCTCAAATCTCAGGCTCCGTCAGTCCGGATCGGTCCATGGGTCCCGTCAGTCTGGATCGGCCCATAACATCAAATCTCACGACTACGGTCGGTATCCTCCGGATATCCTCCGCGCCTGACATCACCGGTAGGTAGCCTGCCCCTACCAGGCTCATCGTCTACAACTCGATCTTCTTACCCCGGGGTACCATACCGGGCTCGCCATGTACCCGAGACGGTTCATCCTACTCCTCGAACCGGGTCTCGAAAACCAACAGAAAGTCAGGAAAACTCATGGTGGACGACACATATATCATATCACGAGAAAACCGCAACTTGAATTTTTAAAATGATAATAAGTTTATAAAATCCTTGCGGTTTTCCCCCAAATCCAGAAATCTCATGGAAAAATCTGAAATCTCAAAATCATGAGTCAATAAATCGTGAACATCGACATAAAGCCCTACAATATTGCGTAACAGAATGAATATATAAATGCATGGAGTATCTAAATAAGGAATGCAATATCTAAACTAGCATATAAGAGCAAGCATACTAATAAAGTGTTGAGACTACCAGCTAGCAGGTTATATCAATGAAGTAACGTATTCTAAAGTGTACGTGACATGGAAATTACCGATGATGATGTGTGTGAACCGGCAAGCAAGTGTACGTAGAACATACGTATCGTCGGTAATGGTGCTGGTGTCCTAACAGACGGGGTTCATAAGAACTAAAGAAAACACATGTAATGAATTTGCAATGCAATGAGAACGACATAAAAATAACAGAACAAGTGAATAGTAAATGTAGCATTATAAAATACGCGTATCAATGTATGAGTCATACGGTTTTTGTGTTTTGAAATAGCACGAATCGTGGTTTTTAGAAAAGTAAGGGCTACAGGGTTTTTGAGAAAACATACGTCCTTTGAAAAATCCGTAATATCCTTCGGCTGTCTTTAAAAATACACACGATTCGTTAGTTTTAAAGATAAGTATGACTCGTGTAAGTGCACGGCGGTGCCCCGGCCGTCAATCCGACGCCGGAATGCGGAAGCGATGGTTTTCTTTAACTTTTTGAACCGGCACCACCGCACACTATAAACCCGGATCGTGCCATTAATCTAGTCCTAGCTAACTAGAAAAGGGGTAGAGAGATATACCGAGTGATCCGTGTCCTCCGGTCTTCTCGTCGTCGTCCCGATCTCCCTGCGGAAACTCCGGTCGTCGCCTCCTCGCCGGAAGGGCACCACATCGCCGGCTTCTTTTACGGGCTCCCACCTCTAGTCCGAGGCAACTCGGGCACGAAGTTGGCGAGTCGACGTGCCCAAGGTTTGCTGTAGAATGTAGTGTGGAACTTGTGTCTCATTTGGGGTTGTGGATGTTGCCTTTTAGTGGAGGAAATGATATATGAACTTTTGTGGAGGAACTTGGGGATTTTTCAAGCATCAAGAGAACAAAATCCCCACTACAAAAATTTGGACAGCCCCAAACTCCCTTGGCTGGCCATCTCATGTGTGGAGGGAGTGAGAATGAGAGAGAGGTGTACGGATGAGGAAGCCACAAGAATAATGCAAGAAAGAGAAAGGGTCATGATAATAAGCCATGATCACAAACAAATCCAAACACTCCATCAACCATAATCCTTCACCATCATCAACAATCATGGCTCTAAAAGTCAAGCCATCATGGTCAAAAGAAGTCAAATGATGGTGCAACCATCATGAAGTAAGGATATGCAAATAACACCCTCCACAAATGCTTATTTGCACAAATACAAATAAGCCCTCCTCCACCAATCTTCGGCCAATGAAAGATACAAAGAAATATGGCCGAAACGGAAAACAAACTGGCAACTCCAAAAACTGATCCCGTAATAAATTATAGGAAAACCCCGCTACTGTATATACATACCCGCATTTGTATTCCGACCGAAATACAAATGCAATGAGACAAAATCTACACTGTGCAATACTAGGATCCGACTTAAACCAAAGCCCGCTAGTATTTTCCGTCCGATCATGATCCGTGCAATACCGCACGTATCTGATCGAACCCTACCATATCTCCATACGGCCTCTACAGCGTTTCGCCTGAAACTTGAGTAACTGTGTGTGTGGTGGACTCTAAAGACTCGTCAATACTATGGCTGTGGATTTAACCACTAGCACGTCAGAGGTATTAACCATACGTGACGGGCTACCAGCTATTGACCAAAAGGGACGTCGATGAGCAAACTCATCCTGACACCCTACTGAGCCTGTCAGTGACAATATCCGTACAGTCCGGTCCGTTCGTCTATGAGCATTGCATGGCGGGTCTAGGGGGTTGGTAAAAGTCAGACCCCCAAAAGCGGTACAAGTCGTGTCGGAGTGTAGCCCAGAACACCCTGAGATACTACTGGAATACCTACCAGTAAATCTCCTGCCTCGGCCGAGGGCTTTGTGTAATGGCTCTCCTAGACACAGCGCGACCTCACCCCCAATACCGGGAGAGACGAACCCCTGAAGATCCGCTCACTGCCTCCATGTGGCTCGGGACTGTACCCAACTAAAACCTGTTTGCACGTCTCCTTTGAGCATGGTAGGGTAGTAATCAAAGTACAGTGGGAACTCACACGAGACAAATGACGATCCTCAGGTCGATGAACTAACCTGTACACATGTCACCAGGGAACTGCTATCTGACGTCAGGTATAAGACCAACTAGCATGTTCCCGGCGAGTCATGTCCGGTGTACTCATAACCCAATGAGCACCTGTATACATCTTAGGTGAACCAACTGATACCAGTGGCTTGTGAGACTGGCCACCGCCCCTCGTCGGGGTCTCGACTGTATACACTAGTCTACTCTGGAGTATCGATGCCCTGTCTCGAAACTCCCATGACTAGGGACCTTTTAAGGATGTGCTTATAGACTACCAGCTCCCACGTATATGATCGCCCTCATACTGCTGGCAGTCAAGCAAGAATCCTAGGGGCTCTATCAACGTGTAATAGCGACCTGTCTGGTCACCTAAAGCAGTACACGATGATAAAGATAAACCAGATAGCATACTATCATCTCGAGTAAGACTGTCCTACCGGTATAGGTCCTCCCTCAATCATTGCAATCACGTGCCTGTGATCCAATAATTGACTCTGAGGGCACTATATCCAACAACTCGAGCCTAGTCCAGCATCTACCTAAACAACTAAGAGACTAACTAAGAAACTAGTTAGAGGGAGAAGAAAATCTAAATATATAATCCGAGTCGATATACTTAGTAGTCGGCGATCCAGCCTCATAGTTGTTTCCCCAATAAAAGAGCAAAGCTCTGTTCAAAATTTGAAAGGCAGCGCCAAAAGTAAAAAACTCTGAAGCAGCGCCTTATATGCCTTGTATGAGGGCGCCAATGCCAAGAGTTAAAAACTCTGAGGCAGCGCCTCACGTGCCTCGCACGAAGGCGCCAGCGCCAGAACTAAAATCTCTCTTTTAAACAGAGCCATTGGATAAAAAAATCCAACGGAGATGATAAATCATCAAAATACAGAATTAAATTATGTTGAGGAAATATTCCTCAAATCTTTCTAAATAAGAAAGATTACCCTCTGTAAAACAGAGTGCCGTTAGATTAAAAATCCAATGGTGATTAAAAATCACCCATATATACAGAAAAATTCTGTATGGGGAAATATTTCCATAATCTTGTTAAAAACAAGAAAGATATCTTCTGTAATACAGAAGTTCTTGGATCAAAGATCCAACGGTGGATAAAATTCCCAAATCAATTAAAAATCTTTCAATGAAAGATTTCTTTAACTAAATCAACAAACTTGCCTCCACTATATAAAGAACCCAAAACTTCAAGTCTTGTATAGAGAAACCACCCCCAATAAGCTTCGAGAAAAATAAAGCAAAAATCTTCAAAACGGAAGAAAGAAGAATACCTCTCTTCGAGGTAAATAAAAATAATAATAGAGATCGGAGTATCTCATCTGCATAGCCAAGGGTCTAACCCTTATTAAAGAACTTAGTTCTTTCCCTGGATCTGAGATCCATGAGACAAGTCTCCCATAAATGAGAATTTAATTCTCATGGGGATGATCTTGCTCTTAGGGATCAAAGATCCAGAAAAGAACAGAGAATTGAACTCTTCATAATAAAACACCCAATGAAAACCTAGCGCCAAGCGCCTCACGTGTCCCTTACGTGGACGCTGCTCAATAAAGAGTGCTCAGCACTTAATGGTTGGCGCTCGGTGCCATGTGCCTCACGTTTCTCTCACGTGGACGATGCTCAATAAAGAGTGCTTAGCACTCAATGGTTGGCGCTTAGCGCCAAGCGCCTCATGTGTCCCTCACGTGGGCGCTGCTCAATAAGGAGTGCCTAGCACTCAGTGGTTGGCGCTTAGCGCCAAACGCCTCATATGCTCCGCACGAGGGCGCTATAAAGAGTGTTTAACACTCCATAAAAACTAAAATAACAATAAAAAGAAAGGGGAAAGTAAAGCAAAGTATAAGTGTCAGAACCCAGATGAATTCTCAATATTATTTGCACAGAAAAGGGACTGAGCCCAAACAAGTGTTTAACACTTTATTCAAAGACTGAGTGGGTTGAGTCTAAGTTGACCAAATCACTAATTCAGATCAACCGAGCCTATGTGCTCATCATTTTCCAAATTGGTCTTAGTCCCAAACATGATTATAGATCTCCCAACGGACATTGGTTCAAGGGTACATCTCCTCACACCTATGATACATGTCGTTGTAATTCTTCAGCGTCTTCAGAGAGGTGGTGGGTCCCGATAACCAACAACTCTTTGGTGCACTCCCGAATTGACGGGCACATCCCACTGCGGACCGCAACGTCCTTAAACTAGTAATGGACCACAACGTCCTTAAACTAACACAATGGAGCCCAAATGCTCTTTTGTTGGATCTGAATGATCCTAAAATCCTGTTGAGTAGATCTTAACCTAAAATTAGACTAATGTATCCTCAACAAACATTTAAATTGATCTTAATCTCAAACGCGATTAACGATCCTTAAATCAACCCAAACCCAAATCTAAGAACATACGGATTTGGACTAATTCACGCCCTACGGGCGACAACATAAATTAGTCTCCGTATACAATCCACGGGTAACCGAAAATAAAACAAACACACATGACACGAAGTGACCTTCTGGAGCAGGAGAAAGTGGTTACCGCGATGCGGTAGCGTAATTAACTGCAGGGGCTTGCGCCTGCACGGGCTTGCGCCTGTAGGGAAGAGCGTCCCCACAATCAAAAACCCCTCGCAAATGAGGGGGAATCTGACGAAATCTGCTACAACGGCCGTATCTGTTCAAACCTCCGACACACGGTGCCAAAAATAAACTGGCATCTTCGGAGAGGTGAACGGATAAACCCAAATAGCATCTGCCCCAAAAATTAAGGCCAGGCGTTTGTCTTCCTAGTTTTCGGCGGTAAACAGATTCTGGCACGTCCGGTGGGACCTTTTCCTCTTTCCACTCCACACTTCGTGTGTCGTGCTCGCGAGCAAATCGTGGTTTAATATGGTTGCCCCTGGATTCGAGGTACTAAGATTTGGTGTCTTGCTCCTGTGCAGAGAAAAGAGAAATCGACGGCTTCTAACTGCACCTGCAATAGCAACTCTCGCTTCGCCCCAAATGGAGGAGTGACTTACAGGCCCCAAGCGGCCTCCATCTTTGCAATGCCAGTAGAACATGTGACTCAGGCCACTACTGGACTGTTCTTTGGGACCATGATCCTACCAGAAAGCTTCAGCGCCCCGATGCCATCATAGGAAGCTCCAAAGAAGTCGGTCTTTGATCGACTTGCAACCACTACGGCCCCTCTCAACGGGTCGTCCAAGTCTGCCACCTCGTTCTTTGACAGACTGGGCCAAAGCTCCAGTGGGCCTGTAAAAAGGCTCACGATACCTGAAGGTGTTATCCCGAAACGGATAGCCATTCCAGTTCCGGCAGATAAATTCGTCGAAGGGGTTTCTCTTACTAAAGGATCGGTCTTCGCAAGACTAGCCGTTCCAACTCCTGCTTCCGGCGAAGTCACCAAGACTGGTTCCCCTATCAAAAAGTCAGCCTTCGCAAGACTGACCATTCCCTCTCAGCGGATGTTAGTCTTTGACAGGCTGACACTAACAGCAGGCTCTCATCAGAGCAAGGGACATGACGAAGCCGCTCCCACGACAGAGTTGGTCTCATTTGCAAGACATGCTCGACGTCACCACTGGCGCTGAGTGAGGAAAGCTGGGGGCAGTTCCCTCTCTGAACTTACCCCACCAGCTCCAATGGTGGAAATTGACGATGCTGTTCTAACTGGGAATAGCTTCGAGCTGCTCAGGAGGGTGCGCAAGAACTCTTCAACCGCTGTATTAAAGAAGTCACCTCCACCTGTTAAAAACATGATGCAGGTAAAGCCAGAGCAACCCCCTCAGCGGTTGTCCTCCAAAATCCACAGAGTCTGCCGGAGAGTTTAAGTCTCTATAATTAGCAAAGACTACTCTCGCTGACTGAAGAAAAAGAAGGCTCGGTAGGAGAAGGACCATCTCGCCGTCATACCACAAAAGGTATCGTCCGCATGGGTACTTGCTACAACGGCCCCCTCAATTTCGACCTTTCATAAGAGGAGAAGGCCGGAGAAGATCCCCATGCATGCGGCAAATATCAAAGGCAGTGGACCCAAACGCCCCAAGTCTGGGGGCATGGTAGTACACACGGTATACATGGCTTCCGGGAAAGAGGAAAGCCGTACTTTCATGGGTCATTGACCACTCACACGGTCTGTGACAAAAGCTCAAGAGCAACAGCAGAAGCTCCAAGAAATGCTAATGAAGATGTCAGCACTCACTGGGCAAAAAGAAAGCCCGGAAGCATCGTCTGAACAACGCCGAGAGCAGGAGACTGATACCGAGTTCTTGCGAAGGGTGATGGAAAGGAAGGATAAGGAGGCCGCAGAACAGGCCGCTAATATAAAACAGATGGCGCTTCTGTTCCAAGACATGGTTGGGATGATGATCCAGCCGGAACCTCTAGCTGAAGACCCTCCGATAATTATCGAAGACGACAGAGGGGAAACGTCAAATCCTCCACCGGCTTTCTCAGCAGCCAAGGAAGAAACAATCTCCAAGGCTACCCTTGATGACTACATAGCTCAACAAATATGAGCTCATCAGGCGAGCGAAGCGGCTGGCCAAGTCGTCAGAACTGCGTGACCTTATCCAGGCCGGTACGATCAAATCAAGTACCCGCCGGGATATACGATCCCTAAATTCCACGTGTATAAGGGGACAGGCAATCCCCATCAGCACGTCGCTCAGTTCAGAGCTCTATGTGGCAATACTGGAGGCGACGACAAACTGCTGCTTCGCCAGTTCGTCGGTAGCTTGGCGGAGACAGCATTTGAATGGTACTCGGAGCTTCCGAATGACTCCATCAAAATATTTACAGAAATGGAGCTACTGTTCACGCAGCATTTCGCAAGCGCAAGCGAGCGCACTCCGATCACCGCATTAATCAATGCCAGGGTGAAGCCGGGAGAAATTTGGGTTCAATACGCAATTCGGTGGCGAAACCTATGGTCAAGATGCGAACAACGCATAGAAGAAGCTCCTGCCGTGGGTATGTTCGTAGGGACCCTTGATCCTCAGGCGACTATATCCCAATTTATGATGTTCTTCAAGATGACCATCTTCCAGGCCTTGATAGACAAGCTGGCCCAAATGGACCAGATGGGCCATAGACCGACCTCTTCGAAAATGGATCCCCGGAATGAAAAGGGCAAAGGGAAAGCGACTTTCGTTGCCAACGCTCAACAACAACCGAGTGACCCGAAACCGGTTGCTCGCCAAAGCAACAAACCATGATCCTTCGAAGAGAAGTTGAAACGTCCTTACCCGTTTCCCCGGGATAAAATGAGGAGACTGTTTGAACTGGCAGTGCGCAACAGGCTCATCGCTCTGCCGGATCCAAGATGCCCGCTGCAGCCTGCTGACGTCAACAGTCCTAATTACTGCCCCTACCACAGAGTAACGTGCCACCCAATTGAAGATTGCTACGTCTTCAAAAACTGGGTTGAGGACCATTACCAACAAGGTAAATTCACGCTATCCGAAAACTGGAAGGTAAACTCGCCACAGCAGCACGCTCCTAAAAAGGTGGACACACCAAGGGCATCATGCTCATTTATAGAAGAAGCTCCGTGGGAAGTTGTCCTTTCGGCTAAGACTAAAAGAATGCTGAAGGATCTTCAAGCATGCTGGCAATCAGGTGGAAAAGCTCGCCCAACACCGAAAGTTGGTATCGATGGGCAAGGCACCCAGGTCAGGCCTTTAAAGTCTTCGAAGGGAAAGAAGAAGACCAAGAAGCCTGTGCAGCTTGACGACAAGCGCACAGATCTGCAAAAATACATCGACGCTCTAGAGGAATACAACCAAAAGGCGTGGACCCAGTCACACTTGAAGAGTTCCTCAAGCATATTCTTAAGAACAGAGACAGTGACATTGATGAAGGAAATGGCTCGTCAGAAGAACCCGAGAATTATGTAGTGAGTTGCCACATGATCTCTCACTTGTTGTTAAAAGACGAAGAAGCTCCCTCAGTGTCGGAAAGCAACGCAGAGGAACTGGGGGTAGGACCGGCGTCAAAATCCCTGGATCCGTCAGACGGCCTGATCGATAAACTGCTGAACGAAGCCCTTCAAAAGGGCAAAGCTGACCGAGAGCGTGAAATGACCATATACAAAAATGTCAAGCGTCGGCGTCAGGACGAAGAAGCTGCGGCGAGGAAGAGTCACACGGTACTCCAACCAGGTTAAAGCACACCCGCAGTAGACAAAAGCAGGTTTAAGATGGGGAAACGGTTCGCCAAAGCCCAGTCAATGGGGATGAAGCTGCCACCTGTCAAAGGAAATGCACCCAGGAGTACGTGCATCGATGAAGCGGATGTACACCCAAATTACTGTTTATACCATCGGAGGATCACACACCCACCGAAGAGTGCAGCGCCTTCAAGAAGTGGTGGCAGGGATACGTGGTCCACCGACAACATTTCAAGAGGATGAAGCGTGAAGCTCGTCGACAGTGAAAAAATGTAACAGATGAGCGCGAAAAAATGACTGGCAGTTGTTACATGGTTGATACCAGTTCGACAAAAGGGAAAACCCAAGTCCTCACATTCGGGAGCGATTCCGAGGAAGTAATAACTCTCGGCCCTCTCTTCAAAGAATCCACCTCTGGAAAAGAAGAAGAGGCGAAGAACTGCAAGAACATTCAGCAGCGCAACCGTATGTTGCCTGAAAAGAACCTCGGGCCTACAAACACGGGGCCGAACAAAAGAGACAAGGGGAAGGAAAAAGTTCCTGAGGAAATCGCCCTCGATGATAGAGTCGTCAAAGAGCTTGCAGCCAAAGACCCACCTAAGAAAAACAAGGTGGATTACAATGTCCTGGTACATTTAAGGAAGATACCCTCACAACTGAGCATACTGGATGCTCTCCTCCTGTCCAAAGAAGCACGAGATTCTCTAATCAAAGCACTGCAAGAGCCTGATCAGTTCCAAGCTTTCTTTGCGGAAGAAAAGATGAAGGACGAGCTGGCGGAGGTTCATACAGCTGACATCACATTCGGCGATGAAGATCTCCTCCTCGGAACGTGCGAGCACAACCGTCCTCTATATTTCACCGGGTACTGCCATGACATCAAGATAGGGAAGATTCTGGTCGACAACGGGTCGTCTGTCAACCTTCTCAACGTGAAGGTACTGAATGAGATCTGCATGAACGTTCAGCACCTGGCTCGGGAAAAAATTACCATCTCCAGGTTCGATTCGCAGTCATCGCGGACGCTTGGGTCTGTGATACCGACGTTACGCTTTGGGATGCTCATCACTGACATCAAATTTCATGTCATAGACGCCAAGACTTGCTATAACGCTCTGCTCAGCCGGTCTTGGTTACACGAATATAATATCATCCCTTCTACACAACATCAGTGTATGAAGTACTTCAAAGACGGCCTCGAGTACACAGTTACGGGGAAGCTAAACCCATTCTCCATAAATGAAGTCCGCAAATATGAAGACGCCAAGTACTTTCTATGTGACTTCGAAGACACAGAAAGATGTCATAAACTAGAGAATAAATAAAAAGCCGTCACCACCATCCTGATCTTTGGGAGCGATACCGAGGCGGATGAAGAGATAGTCTTCTTTGGGCAACCCCAGGGCAGCAGGCCAAGACCATCTACTCCTATTTTAGTCGTTAGCAGCGACTCTGAAGACGAGATCAACGCAGTGTTCTCTGTTCGTCCATCAGTACGAACCTTCATTGGAGATGATCAGAGTTTACAAATTGCCATGGTTCCGCGGCAGCATTACAGGGAACTTGATGTGCTCGATACATACGGCGTGCAAGAGCTGCAGACTTTCTACGTCCCTCCCAAGCAAAAAGGTGAAAAGGCAATTCTCTTCTATCGATCTATGGAGACCAGAGTGGAAAGAGAAGTCTGGTATGGTGGCGAACCTGCACTCGATAGGCTCCAACCAATCCGTCTGCACAGATACTACGCAGAGGGATTGAAAAGGCTACTAAAATGCCAAGTTGTTCCCTTCAAAAAAACTGCTCGACAAGTCCAGTTCTACAACAAGATTTGGGACGTTCCCGGGACTCAGCGAAAGATGCCCAACGGGAGGATGGAGACGACTGGACTTGGATACATTCGGTCCAAGAAACGGAAGCAATTCCATGGTTGCCATGTCATAAATAACCCCGGTGGAGAAGCGAATGTATTTCCAGATAGCGCTGATATCGAACCAGAGCGAGATCCCGCCATGAGAATACCAAGCCCGTCGTTCGAAGAACAAATTGACAAGCTAATAAGGGAAGCGGGTCAAAAGATTCGGGATGACCATAGCCACGAAATGGCCATTTACGAGAAAGTCAGGACGCAACGTATCATTCAGCAGGCTACGGAGGATGACGATGCCTTTCACCCTCAGCCCGCTGTGCGCTCTCGTGGCAAGAAGAAAGCCCGACGTAGAAGCAACAACAAGGTGAAGAACAGGAAAGGCGTTCAAAAACAGCGAAGTGGATCCAAGAAGCCACGCGATCGAGAAAAAGTCAGTCGGAATCCGTCTTTTATGAAAAAGATGGGTCGAGAATAATCTTTCCCTCGAGACAAGACAAGGAAAATCTTCGACCTTGTCATGAAACATCAAATGATGACACTCCCGGAATCCAGGCACCTCGAACAAGTAAATAAGGTCCATCACCTGGATTATTGCTCCTACCACCTAGCAATAGGACATCCTCTTGAAGATTGCTTCACCTTCAATGACTGGGTTGAAGACCAGTATCAGCAAGGCAGGTTTGCTCTGTCCGACAATTGGAGGGTAGCCCCACCACGGAAGCATGATCCAAAAGCAACCTATATTGCGAGGGTAAGTCCAGATCAACATTGAGCTTGGAAACGGGCTCGTACCTACCACATGATAACACTGTCGAAATAGAGAGAGAGCATGAGAACATGGATAACCTCTCTCATTGCTTCACAAATGAAGGTGAGGACGAGATGATCTCAGAATTTCCACCGGCGCCAAAAGAGCTGGAAGATGGGATACACACCACAGCAGACAATCTGAGCAAAATCGACTTGGGGACGACAAACGATCCGAGGCCAACGTTCGTCAGTGAGCTGCTGTCTGAAGAGCAGGTGGCTACACTGAAAGACGTGCTTACGCAGTATAAAGACTGCTTCGCATAGAACTATTCCAAGATGCCGGGATTAGATCCGGAGATAGCTGTGCATAAACTAGCTATATCGCCAGACATTAAGCCAGTTAAGCAGGTGCCAAGAAGAATGCGGATCGAACTCAAGATGAGCATCAATGCTGAAGTCAAGAAACTAAACGACCCCGGTTTCATCCAAGAAGTTCAATATCCTGACTGGATCGCCAACATTGTCCCAGTGATGAAGAAAAATGGGACAATATGCATCTGCGTGGACTTTCGAGACCTCAATAAAGCTTTCCCGAAGGATGACTTCCCTATACCGGTTACCGAGCTGATGATAGATAACACGTCCACTCATGAAATCTTCTCCTTCTTGGATGGATCGTTAGGGTTGTTCCCCACCGAAAATCGGAGACGCGATAAACGTCTTGCCTGAATTTCAGGGCAGATGCTAATTGGTGCTATCCGTCCACCTCTCCGAAGATGCCAAGTTGATTTATGGCACCGTGTATTGAAGGTTTAAACGGATGCGGCCGATATAGCAGACTTCGTCATAGTCCCCCTCATTTGAGGGGTTTTTGATTGTGGGGACGCTCTTCCCTGCAGGCATAAGCCCCTGCAGTTAATTACGCTACCGCATCGCAGTAACAATTTTCTCCTTCTCCAGATGGTCACTTCGTGTCGTGGGTATTTGTTTTGTTTTTGGTTGCCCGTGGATTGTATACGGAGACTAATTTATGTTGTCTCCCGTAGGGCGTGGATTAGTCCAAATCCGTATCTTCTTAGATTTGGGTTTGGGGGTTGGGTTTAAGGATACGCTAGTCTCATTTGAGACTAAGATCAACTTAAACGTTTGTTAAGGATACGTTAGTCTGATTTTTAGACTAAGATCAACTTAACGGGATCGTTTAGATCCAACAAAAGAGCATTCGAGCTTTATTGTTTAGTTTAGGGACATTGCGGTCAGTTAGTTTAAGGACATTACGGTCCAATGTTAGTTTAAGGACATTACGGTCCAGTGTTAGTTTAAGGACATCTCGGTCCAGGTTAAAGACATCATAGTCCATGAGTTTAAGGACCTCACAGTCCAGGTTAAGGACATCGTAGTCCATGAGCTTAAGGACCTCACAGTCCAGGTTAAGAACATCATAGTCCATGAGTTTAAGGACCTCACAGTCTGAGGTTAAGGACATCGTAGTCCGTGGGTTTACAGGGACCCCACAGTCCGAGGTTAAGGACATCGTAGTTCGTGGGTTTAATGGGACCCCACAGTCCGAGGTTAAGGACATCGTAGTCCGTAAAGTTTAAGGACATCGTAGTCCATGAGTTACCCCACAGTCCGTAGTTTAAAGACATCGTAGTCTATGAAGTTTAAGGACATCATAGCCCATGAGATTAAGTGTAAGTGCACGGCGGCGCCCCGGCCGTCAATCCGACGCCGGAATGCAGAAATGAAACTTTTCTAAAAACTAGAAACCGGCACCACCGCGCACTAAAATCCCGGATCGGGCCATTTACCTACTCCTAGCAACCTAGAGAATGGGAAGGAAGTTATACCGAGCGATTCGTGTCCTTCGGTCTTCGGCCTCCACTCCGATCTTCTTGCGGAATCTCCGATCTTCATCTCTTCGTCGGAACGGGCACCACATCGCCAGGTTCTTTTACGGGCTCCCACCTCTGGACCGAGGCAACTCGGGCACGAAGTTGGCAAGCCGACGTGCCCAAGGAATGCTGTAGGCAAGTGTAGAGCGGTATGTCTCATGGGGGTTTGAAGTTGCCATTAATGGAGGTGAAGAAAGAAAGAACTTTGGAGGAAAAATGGTGCTCTCTTTTGCAAGTATGAAAATGAGAGATGTAAATTTCCCACACTAAAAATGAACTCTCTCACTCTCACCCAAAAGTGGCCGGCCCCTTTAGCATAAAGTGGTGGAGGGAAAAAGGAAAAAACAAAACCATGAAGGGAGGTGAGAGTAGTAAAAGCAAAGGGTGACCACATCCAAAAGTGATGATAACAATGTCATATCCATTTCTAATCCATTCTAATCTCATTAATGCTAAAGAGTTGATTCAAAAAGAATCTCATGATGCTAGGAACCATCATGAAGCCACAAATGCAAATAACACCTCCACAAAGGTAATTTGCACAACTGCAAATAACCCCCTCCATCGGAAAAGTCCGGCCGGGAAGGAACAAAGAAAAACTGGCCGGAACGGAATGCAAACTGGCAACTTCAGAAAACTGATCCCGTAATAAATTACAGGAAAACCCCGCGACTGTATATACATACCCGCATTTGTATTTCTACTGAATACAAATGCAAAGAGACAAAATCTACACTGTCTAATACTAGGATTCGGCTTAAACCAAAGCCCGCTAGTAAAATCCGTCCGATCAATATCCGTGCAATACCGCACGTATCTGATCGAATCCTGCCATATCTCCATACGGCCTCTACAGCGTGTCGCCCGAAACTTAAGAAAACGGTCTGTGGGGGACTCTAAAGACTCGTCAACCCCTTGATTGTGGATTTAACCACTAGCACGTCAGAGGAATTAGCCATACGTAACGGGCTACCAGGTATTGACCAAAAGGGACGTCTGTGAGCGAACTCATGCTGACACCCTACTGAGCCTGTCAGTGACAATATCCGTACAGTCCGGTCCGTTCGTCTATGAGCATCGCATGGCGGGCTTAGGGGTTGGTAAAAGTCAGACCCCCAAAAGCGGTACAAGTCGTGTCGGAGTGTAGCCCAGAACACCCTGAGATACCACTGGAATGCCTACCAGTAAATCTCCTGCCTTGGCCAAGGACTTTTCATGTACTGGCTCTCCTAGACACAGCGCGACCTCACCCCCAATACCGGGAGAGACGAACCCCTGCAGATCCGCTCACTGCCTCCATGTGGCTCGGGACTGTACCCAACTAAAACCTGTTTGCACGTCTCCTTTGAGAGTGGTAGGGTAGTAATCAAAGCACAGTGGGAACTCACACGAAACAAATAACGATCTCAGGTCGATGAACTAACCTGTACACATGTCACCAGGGAACAGCTATCTGACGTCAGGTATAATACTAACTAGCAGGTTCCCGGCGAGTCCTGTCCGGTGTACTCATAACCCAATGAGCACCTGAATACATCTTAGGTGAACCAACTGACACCAGTGGCTTATGAGATCGGCCACCGCCCCTCGTCGGGGTCTCGACTGTATACACTAGTCTACTCTGGAGTATCGATGCCCTGTCTCGAAACTCCCATGACTAGGGACCTTTTAAGGATGTGCTTATAGACCCCAGCTCCCACGTATATGATCGCCCTCATACTGCTGGAAGTCAAGCAAGAATCCTAGGGGCTCTATCAACGTGCAATAGTGACCTGTAAGGTCACCTAAAGCAGTACACGATGATAAAGATAAACCAGATAGCATACTATCATCTTGAGTAAGACTGTCCTACTGGGACAAGTCCTCCCTCAATCATTGCAATCACGTGCCTGTGATCCAATAATTGACTCTGAGGGCACTATCTCCAACAATCTCCCACTTGCACTCAAGGCTAATTATTGCGATGTCGCATACTCACAGCCCGTGTGATACCGAACACCCAACTCCTCTACTAGTCAGTCTCACAAAGCTCGTTTGCGAAACTATTGCGTTCGAGGAATAGCCTCAGTGAGTGGATCCACTGTGATGTTTCTTTCTATGTCTCTCTTTATCTCAAGTTCGCGGAGAAACCCATCTTCCAAAATGAGCAATACCTGTCTTAGAATATGTCTGGATATCTGATGGGACCTAGCTCATAAATGAACTCCAAATCCAAACTTCTTAGACTGTAT
The DNA here is from genome assembly GCA_030015575.1 of Agapanthus africanus. Lineage (NCBI taxonomy): Eukaryota > Viridiplantae > Streptophyta > Magnoliopsida > Asparagales > Amaryllidaceae > Agapanthus > Agapanthus africanus. Next base: position 385,143,715 of record CM057349.1, on the reverse strand, counting down.
CGTCAACTGAACTTAATTAGTATCCTGCGCCATGCCTCCCTCAGTATCTGCCTGGACCACTTGTCCAAAATACTGCCCCTCGTCAGAGAGAAAACTATAACTCTGACAACCTCTCTGTCATCCAGGTCACCTTGGAAGCCTGGAATGATAACTGTCTCCCGAATGAGGCTGTCGTTATCATATCCCTAGAACATCAACTTATGTTCTAAAACTGCTTCCGAATGTTTTTCCAGGACTGGATTAATATCCTATCTGGAGAAACCACTGTGTGACAACCAAATTATAACCGATCGTAGTATAGGAATATCACTTCCTACTCTATATATGTTATCCAAATACCAAGACATCACACCCTACTACCTTCTTAACAGATCCTTCCCTATTCTGATGAAGTCAAACCTATGACTGTCACATCAGAAATAGATGATCTATCTCCGCTGTATCTGCTTTAGTCTATAAATAGACATAAGCCACTTGCCCACTATACTTCCGTTGCTCCCACTGACTACGAAAACCCTCTGGCAGAGTCATATAAACGTGCACTTCTAAAGCTAGTTTAGAACGACGCTATACTCATCCTCCTGCCGGGTCTCACAGTCTGGAACAACAGCAATGGCAAGTCTGGGTAAACAAGAACCTCCCTGTCACCGTCCTTGAGGCTACCGGAGTACCTCTCGGGTGCCTGAGGTTACCCACCATATCTGCGGAGTAGCCAATCGAATGTCAAACCAGATTGAATCTTTAGGTTCTTATCAAATCTTCAGTAATCGTTTGCGGTTCTGGAATCACTTCCAGTTCTACCATACTCCCACTACTGTTTTCTGAAGAAATCTATTTTTTTATTAAAACTGTGGCGAGTCAAGAACAATATTGTCACGTCCCGAAAGTACGGAACATGACCGGCACTTAAACTACGAAACGTCTCGAGGCGTACGTAATCTAAGTAAACCGAAAACCCAGAAATCCAAACCAAGAAAAGAAGTAGAGTAAAGGAAAACCAATTTAAAATAAGTAGTTTTAATAGCATAAGCCGAATTATGCGGTTTTTAAGAACATCAAAATTTACTGAAAATTTCGGCAGAGTCTCCTTTGTAAATACTGGCCCTCAAACGGGATACAACATGAATAGTATACGAAATCAATAAAAAGGCATCCCCAAGCGGGAGCTAGCTCTTCGTCAATCGACGATCACAACCACACAAGCAATATAATATACAACGCCGAAAGGCGAGGATCACAACAGAAAAGGAAACTAAAAACAGCCTGAAATTCGTATAAATACAACGCGCGACTCTAAGGTCGATAGGATAAACAACACTGGTCTCTATCTCTGAAATAATTACATGTTTGGTTGATGGAACTTCTAGATACAACAGAATAATAATATACAAGATATAATGGGGGTACGTTACAAGTAAACCCACCTACTAGCAAATCACCCGAAGGAAACTATGCCCGCAAGCCGTAAAAAAACCTGTACGGCAAACCTGCAAGAAACTGGGGCACAACGGGGGTGAGTTGCCAATTCGTGAATAGAAAAACATCTACGAATAGAAATCGCATGTATGACGCAATCCTAGGTCATACGATCAATATACATCCTCAAATATATATAACCAGCAGCCTATAACAAGGCTAGGGTGAATATCTAACCCGAGTATAATCTCATGTACCCGTGTCAGTGCCCAAGGGTAGCAATATATCATATGAATGAGGTATGAATGCATGAAAACAGAATACATGTAAATGAAGAACTGTTTTCATAATTTAGTGAGATTTCCTTTGTATTTTTAAAATGAGGTATCATAATGAAATCAGCATAAAACAGTGCCTAGCATCGGCACAAAACGTAATCCCGATATCTCGATATCTCTGTATCACAGTCTCTGTACCTCAAAATCTCGAAATCTCAATGTCTCAATCACAATATCTAGGGCGCCGTCAGTCCAGACCGGCCCCTACCATCCATCTCAAGACCACGACGGTATCCTCCGGATATCCGACGCGTCGGGTAAAATCACCGGTAGGTAGTGCTCCCCTGCCAGGCTCACATCGTCATCATCACGCGCTTCTTGCCCCGGGGTACCTTACCGGGTCCACCATGTACCCGAAACGGTTCATCCGCCTCCTCGAATCGGGTCTCGAAATCCATCAGCAAACTCATGGTGGACGACTCATACATCATGGGAAAACCGCACTTTTTATTTTAAAGAGAGAAAGAAGCTTATATAAGTTTTGCGGTTTTCCCCCAAAACCAGAAAATCTCATAGAAATCCGAATCCAATCCTCAATAGCATGTAAACAGTGCATATCGGCATAAAAATCCATGAATGCGGCATAACAATGAATATTAACATGCATGAAGTAACAAGTAATATCTACAATGTCTAATCTAGCATATAAGGCGAGTACACTAATATCATGTCTAAATTATTAGCTAACAACCTATGTCAATGCAATAGTATTTCTAAAGTGTACGTGGCATGACAATTACCGATGAAGATGTGTGTGAGCCGGCAAGTAAGTGTACGTGGTACATACGCATCATCGGTAATGGTGCTGGTGTCCTAACAGCATGATATCAATAATGGAGTATGAAACATAATATAAGCATGCGATGCGAAGCGAACCACAATAAAGAGCGGGAGCTGAATACTAGACGCAAGTATAACTAATCTGCATTAACCTAATATAAGTCCTACAAATGGTGCCTTTTGAAATAACATGAATCATGGGGTTTTGAAAATAGGGGCTACGGTGTTTTTATGAAAAGATACGTCTTTTGAAATATCCGTAGGATCCCTTGGGCTGTCTTTTAAAATACCCACGATTCGTTAGTTTTTGAAATAGGTAAGAATCGAATCTAATCTAACAACTAAACTAAACTAAAGGGCTAAGCTAATCAGCTGGACTACAGGTAAGGAAACCGCCTAACATCTGAGTCGATGTATATACATACCTGTATATATATTAGTCGGTGATCCCGCCTCAATAATATCATATCCGATACCATATCTATAATCAGACATCCCAAGTCAAGAGTGCGGATCAATCATCAATATATAGCTCGTACGTAAATCCGTCGTACGGCATCCCCAAATCTGGGTACGGGTCAAGGTCACATCAATCACACTATTCATTTGGTATCTTCTTTATCAAATATCATGATCCGGAATAATGTCCTACGTCTAGTACAATATTGATGCCATCTATGTATGCATGCGGGTGTAAGAATTACTACGTCAGAAGACCCGCTAAAACATCATGTCGTATCTCAATACGAACCAAATCACGTCACCGATCTCCTGGCCTCAAGCCCAATCTCATCGACTCATCTCAATTTCCAAATACTATCCTCAAATCCAGTATATGAACACATAGTCCCATACCCATGTGAACACATAAATATATATTCCCATACGCGCACATATGAAATAAGGAATGTATGCAAGTATGTATATGTGTGTATGTGTAAGTGTAGTGCACCCACTACCTAAGGTTTCGTAACCATGCACCAATCCAACACCAATATCCATCTAAAATCATCAATAATAAATCCTAACAACATATCATAAATTGTTGGTGTGTATACGCATCCGTATACATCACCACGGACTGCGGGGGTGCTATACGCCATCCACCCGACTTCTCCCCGTAGATATAAATCTACTCACCTGGTCCTCGCTAGCCGGTGCCGACGTCGCCACGCGCTTGCTTGTCGTCTCGAAGTCCATATGGGGTACCTACATATCATAACGCACCGTATCGCATTAAAACTAAATTCGAAATCGAAACGGCATACGAAAATCAAATCGGCACGCGTATCACGCGTAGGTCCAAACCTATCGCCTACGCATGCAAGAATAGTCAAACCAACCCTCGATGTCGATGTACAACGTCAAACCATCGAGAAAAATCCAATCACACTCATTTGCACAATTACAAGCACTAATTATAATATAAAATAGCTTACAATTCCCAAAAACCCCAATTTCACTTAAAAAGTCGTTTTTTCCGAAAATCTAGCAAGCACAATTCGCCGTTTTTGTACAAAACATGATGTTTAAATGAATGTAGCGGCCAATATACTTATTAAATATCTTAAATAAGTCATAGAAACAATTTCCGGAATTTAATCTCATTAAATTCCAAAAACCCTAATATTCTAGTTTACAAAATACCCTTTTTAACAATTTCATAGAAAAAATGCACAAACTACAATTTAGGTTGGATTTCCATGAACTAAAGTGTTAAACTACACTTAATAAAGTTAATAATTTGATAAAAACCCTAACCATATTTTTAATCTCATATTTCGAATTAAATCAAAAAAACTAGTTTGCAACAAAAAGCTTAATTTGGACATTTTTCAAGTAACAACTTGTAATTAACAACTAGATTAGTTTTCTACAAAACTAAATATGTTAATCCACCTCACTAAACCATACACAATCAAACACAACTCATTTCCACAACAAACCCTAACTTGAAATTTTTAATCATGCAATTAAACTCACATAACCCAAATTAACACTTAATTAACTTATCTTTAAGAAATTAAGTAACAAACTAAGCAAAAAGTTTAGAATTATACCCAAAAATATTTGAAGATCCACAAGCATCCATGGACCTCCAAAATGATCTCTTTTCGCAAGGATCCATGCTATACGGGCTAAGCTAAAATGGGTAGGAGTCGGATTTGGGTTTTGGGATTTTTTTGATGGATTTTGGGGCAATTTTTGATGAAGTTTTGAAGAGAAAAGAGAAGGGAAATGGGGGGGGGGCTGTTGCTGCAGTAGGAGAGGGGGAGGGGTCGGCTGGAATGGGAGGGGGAGAGGAGAGAGAGGGAGGTAGAGAAAGTGGGGGGAGAAAGTCAAGGTCAAAGCAAAGTCAAAAGTCTAACTAATTTATCCATTTTCTTTCCTTTTCTTTCATTTCATTTCCTTTGAAATTCAAGTGGGGAAAAAGATGGTGGCTGCTGAATTCAGCCATGGGGAGAAGTGAATGGGGTGTGTGGGTGTGGGTACGGGTGTGGGGTGATGAAAAATGATAAATACAATACCCCAAACATCCATTTACGCTAAAAAAAGCCTTTTTTCTTCAATAATTTCTAAACCGTTTTGACAAATGATTTCGTTCCAAAAACCACATGATAAAATTTTATTTAATGTTTTATGATGCAGAAAATTTGTTTCAACTGATTCCAATTTGTAATTTTCCCTAATTAAATGTATTAGTGACGGCTTAAAATAATAATAAAATAATATTTTTTTCAGAAAATTTGAAATTTCACCAGCGGCTCAATAAACACCAAATAATAGCAATTACATAGCTAGAATATGTATATTTAATTTTTATAATAAGATATTTGTATTTTGACTTTTTACAGAAAACCCCCTTATTTTACCGATTTTTTCGAAATTTCACCGAAACGATTTTCAAAACGTTACAAATATCACTATTGATCTTCCAGATGGTAGAAAGTCAACCCTCGTCATAACCTGGGTCAACCCACAAACAGCCATTACAGAAACGTGCCTTGAGTTATCCAGTGTCTGGTTTTAAGCATAAGCCGGACAACTCCCCGTACCTTAACATCGTCAAGATACGAACTGTTCTATATACAATACAGAAACAGAGGCACTGATTTAATTGAACCAGATTCAAATCATGCATCTGTCTCCAGTGCATGTCAACTAAATGGAAGGAGGCCGATCAGCGTTACTCAACTTAGGAGTGCTTCCAATTATGAGTAATCTGAAAGAGAAGCAAGTTCTCTCAATCATTACTATTAACTGAATACCACACACAAGTATCTATATCTTCGATCACCTTGAAGAATCCCGATACTTGCAATACCTGGTTCTCTAGTTTACTCTTATACCTATAAATTCTCAAAACTTAAACCATGTGTTTCTACGAAACACTTGTCTAAAAACTAGAGAAGTCATAAGTAAACCGATTATAGTACGAGGATCAACCCCTCTGTTCTAATGGACACTGGACAATATACAATACTCTGTATAAGTCTCCTGAGTCTAGTGACTCATTCACTGTGTGTCGTAAGTTGAAAACAGTATTTATGGTTAAGAAGAATTACACCGCTGTTCAATGCTCCTTACCTAACTATCCACTGATATAGGTAAATATCATACATATAATTTCAAAAAGGTATATCTCACTCTATAAAAATAAACATACAGATATATCAATTTGAAATTGGTGCATAACAATGGATATTCAAAACCAAATATTTGTCGTCCGGCAAACAACCCAGGTGACTTCCTCAAATATCACCAATTACAACGAATCCCGATATAATGAGGATGATCACCTAATTCCCAATAACTTACTCCTACTCATCATCTGTAAAACCATACAGATATGAGAATCATATCTGGTAAATACATACCCTGGAGCAAGGGCTAATTGGGAAATCAGTTTTCTTTTAACAGTACACAGTGAAACTAAAACATTGAAATGTTTTGTACGGGTATCCTGGTATTCCTAGTAATGCCTCTTCCATTATCCAGACTCACAACTGTAACCGTATAATTCTTTGCCATCTCTCCAAATCCCTTTATATGTTTTTAGTCATTACCTTCTGTACACCCCTTTAGGCCAAATGGTTTTCTTCCTTCCCTACCGTTTGGCACCAGCTTATGGTTTGGAAGAAGACTATCCAATAAGCATAATGGGTGTACTGTCCTAATCCTAGGAGCACTCGCAATTCGAGAGAAGGTGAAGATAAAAGACAACCGAATAAACCTTATTCCTATTTCTCCTGAACCAGAATCCATCTCCGAACTGGAACAAGTTCCTTTCGAGTTCGTATATAACCATACGATGGAATATCCAAATAACTGTGAATCTTCGTAGTGATACGGAGTGTTCTGGAGAAATACAAAGGTGATTTAGGATTGGCGAAGAAATACTTGGTTTGGTCGTGAATAGTAGTCGCAATTTACTTTGCCCTCTTACTAATCCCTTGATATGTCTTTACTTAATACCTTCTGTACACCATCATTATGCTAATTGGTTTTCTTCACTCCCCACCGTTCGGCACCAGCCTAAGGTTTAGAAGAAGACTATCCGATTTGCGTAATAGGTGTACTATCTCCTAAACCAAGGAGTACTCGCAACCTGAGAAAAGGTAAAAGGAAAATACAACTGAATAGTCCTATTCGTTTTCTCCAAAACCGGAAACCATCCTCGAATAAATTCCTTCGAGTTCGTATATAACCATACGATGGTTTTATCCAATGGAAGTGGACGTTCGTAGTGATACGGGGTGTCCTGGAGAAAAGGGTAAAAGTAGGAGTGGCAATGAGGTTTGCAACTCTGACAATCCAAAAGCCAGTGTTATAAGAAGGTTGGTTAATTTTGGTCACTGAGTTATAGTCTATGGTCGGGTCATGGTCGCTGCCAAAGAGAGAGAGAGAAAAGAAACACTCAGTGTGCACTCTAACCTAGATCAGAATGGTTATCACTTTATCTAATCAGGAAACCTCCCACTGTAACGTCAAATTCTTCCCCAAACCTGAAAAAAGAATTAGTCGGGATCATCCGAGGAGTAAACCAGCTCATCAGTGGGAATCGGGATCCAACTATCATCGCATGATAACGTGATGGAATCCGCTCACGTTATCACACTCCAGAAGGTATACGCATATCTGGCAAGTTTCAGTTTCTTTAGAAACTCCCGATGTGATTTTTTTTGCCCCATGCTCTTATGACCTTGACTTTAGCCAACAAATCATAAGTCACATATCAAGTTCTATCCGTCATTCTCCAGGTTAATTTGAAGCCACCCGTACAAGCCCTTGACTTTGGCCAACAAGGCTATACGATTGTCCCAAACCAACGCATCTATCTATGCTGCATATGAATACCCAATAGCTACTAATCACTGTGCCTTGACTTTGGCCAACAAACACAGCTTAAATACTTATTGACTATCCATATGAAACAACGGAGGGCTACGAATGGTTTCTGGCGAAAACCTTTAACGTAATGAACTTGATATCGTTGAAGGAACCGGATAGCTTTTTAAAAATATAGTGACGAAAACCTTTGCTAAAGAGGTCACTCCCGGTGAAGGGATCTCGGCTCTTTCCCCGTGGAATGAGGTGCAGGATATTCCAACTGAATACCACGATGCAAAGCAAAAGTAAACGACTATAGTGAAGTTATTGCCCTGACGCAAACTTCTGTCCAAGGGGTTACTCCCGGTGAAGGGATCTCGGCCCTTGCCTCGTCGACTGAGGTGCTGGATATTCATAACCGAATATCACTGTGCAAAACAAAAGAGAACGCCCTTGCAACAACAGCTTTTTGAAAAATGTTCCAACAACATCATAATAGGTTTGTTTAGCTTGCATTGATCCGAATCAACGCAGTCCCATCAATTGATCACACTAATGAAGAACGAAAATAATGATGTACGTATATGCCATCCGCATTTGCCACTGGGTCCCGTCATCACCCGTTAGGTTACTTAACTAACGACAGAGCAGGGACTGGACTAGCGCGGATGCAAAACATATACAACATCTACTAGTATATATATCAATATATAATATTCGCTCAAGGCATGATAAAATGCAACATCACAGAAATGTAATCAGCATCACAGAACAATACAGTTATCTGGGATCCCCGGGTTTCATAAAGCCGCTACTGAAACCCGACGTTCCCCTGGTCGTGTGGATAGCCTATGCAATGAAATCCTAGACCCCTACGGGCGCGGCAAGTTACCCGCCAAAACCTAAAGCGAGGCAACCCCCTTTAGCAACGTGAATGGACCACCCATCACTTCACAGAATCCGGTAACTTGGGCACTCCTCCTGGGTCAACCTATACCCCCTACGAGTGCGGCGAATAGCCCACCAATTCTAGAGTGAAGCCCCCTCCGTCTCAAAGCTATGAGATGCGGGCTCGTTGCCCTCTAGAACCCGGCTACCCGTGCACCCTTCCGCGGGGCAATCCTAGTACAGAAAGTAAAATATACATACAACGGGTACATCGACCTCACCCCGGTCGTGCCCCAAAAGAATAATATACAAACAGGCAGTGACGGCAGTCCACATGTCGGACGCTCGCCCCGCAATATCAAATGTACATATAAAACAAAACTGTACTACCATTGTATCCAGGCTATCCCCACGACAAATCCATAACATCACAGCACAACACGGAACATCAACGTGAATGTCACGTTCGCAAATCCGTCTAAAAGGGCTATAGCAGTTAGACAGGATTTACCGATCAAATGACATTCACGGTCGCAGATATAATGTAAATACTGTGAACTAACATGTTTAAAATTCTCGATCGATCAAATTTACCGAAGTGGGCCCCAAGCACTACTGTAGTAGTCACAAAAAATCTGGGCCCAAAAAGAATATTCCAAAAAACCCCAATTTCAACCCAGAAGCCCACTGTGAAAATTTGGTAAAGTGAACAGTCAACATGGCGGCGGAACCGCGGCTAATGCGTGGGTTTGGCCGTGGTTCCGCGGTGGTACAGAGACGTCACGCGACCAAATTTTCACAGAATGCTTATATTTGCCTGCATGTGTTTCTGAAACAACCTGAAAAATTTTTAGAGCCCAAAAAAATTTCGACAGAAACTAATGCAATGAAAACGCGGTTTTTGAAAATTCGTTCGATCGAAGTTCCAAACACGTTAGAGCATGCTAGACTAGGTTAATGGCGTGGCTCTGATACCAATGTAAGTGCACGGCGGCGTCCCGGCCGTCAATCCGACGCCGGAATGCGGAAACGATACTTTTCTAAAAACTAGAAACCGGCACCACTGCGCACTAAAATCCCGGACCGGGCCATTAACCTAACTCTAGCAAACTAGAAAATGAGTAGAGAAGCTATAGCGAGCGATCCGTGTCCTTCGGTCTTCGGCCTCCACTCCGATCTTCTCGCGGAATCTCCGGTCTTCATCTCCTCGTCGGAACGGGCACCACATCGCCAGGTTCTTTTACGGGCTCCTACCTCTGGACTGAGGCAACTCGGGCATGAAGTTGGCGAGCCGACGTGCCCAAGGAATGCTGTAGGCAAGTGTAGAGAGGTATGTCTCATGGTGGTTTGAAGTTTCCATTGATGGAGGTGAAGAAAGAAAGAACTTTGGAGGAAAAATGGTGCTCTCTTTTGCAAGCATGAAAATGGGAGATGTAAATTTCCCACACTAAAAATGAACTCTCTCACTCTCACCCAAAAGTGGCCGGCCCCTTTAGCATAAAATGGTGGAGGGAAAAAGAAAAAACAAAACCATGAAGGGAGGTGAGAGTAGTAAAAGCAAAGGGTGACCACATCCAAAAGTGATGATAACAATGTCATATCCATTTCTAATCCATTCTAATCTCATTAATGCTAAAGAGTTGATTCAAAAAGAATCTCATGATGCTAGGAACCATCATGAAGCCACAAATGCAAATAACACCTCCACAAAGGTAATTTTCACAATTGCAAATAACCCCCTCCATCGGAAAAGTCTGGCCGGGAAGGAACAAAGAAAAACTGGCCGGAACGGAATGCAAACTGGCAACTTCAGAAAACTGATCCCGTAATAAATTACAGGAAAACCCCGCGACTGTATATACATACCCGCATTTGTATTCCCACTGAATACAAATGCAAAGAGACAAAATCTACACTGTCTAATACTAGGATCCGGCTTAAACCAAAGCCCGCTAGTAAAATCCGTCCAATCACGATCTGTGCAATACCGCACGTATCTAATCGAACCCTGCCATATCTCCATACGGCCTCTACAGCGTTTCGCCCGAAACTTGAGAAAACGGTCTGTGGGGGACTCTAAAGACTCGTCAACACCTTAGTTGTGGATTTAACCACTAGTACGTCAGAGGTATTAGCCATACGTAACGGGCTACCAGGTATTGACCAAAAGGGACGTCTGTGAGCGAACTCATGCTGACACCCTACTGAGCCTGTCAGTGACAATATCCGTACAGTCCGGTCCGTTCGTCTATGAGCATCGCATGGCGGGCCTAGGGGGTTGGTAAAAGTCAGACCCCCAAAAGCGGTACAAGTCGTGTCGGAGTATAGCCCAGAACACCCTGAGATACTACTGAAATGCCTACCAGTAAATCTCCTGCCTTGGCCAAGGACTTTTCATGTACTGGCTCTCCTAGACACAGCGCGACCTCACCCCCAATACCGGGAGAGACGAACCCCTGCAGATCCGCTCACTGACTCCATGTGGCTCGGGACTGTACCCAACTAAAACCTGTTTGCACGTCTCCTTTGAGCGTGGTAGGGTAGTAATCAAAGCACAGTGGGAACTCACACGAGACAAATGACGATGTCAGGTCGATGAGCTAACCTGTACACATGTCACCAGGGAACTGCTATCTGACGTCAGGTATAATACCAACTAGCAGGTTCCCGGCGAGTCCTGTCCGGTGTACTCATAACCCAATGAGCACCTGTATACATCTTAGGTGAAACAGCTGACACCAGTGGCTTGTGAGACCGGCCACCGCCCCTCGTCGGGGTCTCGACTGTATACACTAGTCTACTCTGGAGTATCGATGCCCTGTCTCGAAACTCCCACGACTAGGGACCTTTTAAAGATGTGCTTATAGACCCCAGCTCCCACGTATATGATCGCCCTCATACTGCTGGAAGTCAAGCAAGAATCCTAGGGGCTCTATCAACGTGCAATAGTGACCTGTAAGGTCACCTAAAGCAGTACACGATGATAAAGATAAACCAGATAGCATACTATCATCTTGAGTAAGACTGTCCTACTGGGACAGGTCCTCACTCAATCATTGCAATCACGTGCCTGTGATCCAATTATTGACTCTGAGGGCACTATCTCCAACATTAAGGACCCTGTAGGGTGTTTTTCATCACCCCATTGAGATGGGAATACATGCGCGCTTGTCAGGCGTACTACAGATTCCCCCTGCCTAGGGTAGGCCGGGGTCTATTGATTGTGGGGATCCGAATCTTCGGCAGCCGCGGACTAAGCTGCCGTTAATTACCCCTCGCCTTTGGAGCGAGGGAACCTCCGATTGATGGGTTAAACTGGTCTTGCGAACTCAATGTGCAGTGTACGTGTGTTTTGTTTTGGAGGGGGGCTTGGATATATCGGGAGCCACGCAGAGTTTTTACGGGGGTCCCGCTTCCCAGATAGCGGGCTGGGGGTCAAGGGGGCTAGCAGCCCCCTTGCGGTGTGCGGGGCAGCGCCCCAGCCCAAATTTTTTTTGGGAGGGACAGTGTTATGGAGTGTGTGTGTGTATCTATATATATATACATGTATACATATACAAAAAAGGGAAAAAGCGCCCAAAGGACGCGTGGGGCCAGCGCCTTGAGCACTGTGCGCTCAGGTGCTGTGCGCTTAGGTGCTAGCGCACCACGTGGGCGCTTGACGCTTGAGCGCTGGGCGCTGGAGCGCCAGGCGATCGAGCGCTAGCGCGCCACGTGTCGGCACGTGGGCGCTGGGCGCTCGAGCGCTGGGCATGCCATGTGTCATCATGTGGGCGCTGGGCGCTTGAGCGCTGGGCGCCGGGGCACTGGGCGCTTGAGCGCTGGACGCTGGAGCGCTGGCGTGCCACATGTCGGCACGTCGGCACTTGAGCGCTAAGCGCTCGAGCGCCACGTGGGCGCTGGGCGCTCGGGCGCTGGGCGCCACGTGTCGGCACGTGGGCGCTGAGCACTTGAGCGCAAGGCGCTCGGGCGCCGGTACGAAAGAGGGGATTTTTAGCCCCAGAAATGGAATTTAAAATCCTGAAAGAGGATTTAGGGTGGAGTTAAACTCCTAAGATGTTTTGGAGTTGATGAAAGGGGTTCTTCTTTGGAGCCCTGGGTCTTCCCAAAAATAGGGTTTTCGGAGATGGGTCTCTTTCTTCCTCCTCTGTTGGCAGGATCTTGAAGATCAAGAGATGTGAGATTTTAAAAATCTTTTCTTTTTGAGATCTAATGGAAGATCTGAGTTCCCCTTTATGGGTTTTGTGGTGAAAAACTATTTAGTTTTATAAAATAAAGAGTAAAACTCTTGATTTAATTCAAAAGAAAGAAGAAGGTTTTAAAACCTTGAGGAAGGAGAAAGATCTCAGATCTAAAATTTTTTGGAGAGAGAAAAAGTTGTTGGGATATTTTCATGATCCTTACCTTTATAGACTATACACTTTACACATAGCTTCTTGGGCTTCAAAAAATGGCATTTTGCCTATCTCATGGCTCATGTGCAATTTCTTTTTGCACATAAGCCATGGGCTTTACAAAAATTTGGCTTTATGCCCATTTTCTTACATTTATTAATAAAATAAAAATACAACAAAATTATTTATTACAAAATTTTTATTTTAGCATGGGGGAAGGCCGGCCGCTTCATATTCGGACTCGACCCGGGCATGGGCCCACTTGATCTGGGCTTAGGCCCACTTGGTTTGGGGTTGACTTTGATATTGACCTGGTCAACCAGGGTGTAAATTTTTACCCCAACAAATTGCCCCTCATCAATAAATGCACACCACACATGTGGGTCGTGTGCATAGGATTGATGGATCTTCTTTCACGTGGAGGCGACTTGATTTGGTTCCACTTTTGGGAAGCTGGTATTGCCCTTTTTACGACATGGATGGTCGATGCTGCCTTTTTTGCGACGTGGACGGTCGGTGCTGCCCTTTTAGCGACGTATACGGTCGGTGCTGCCCTTTTAGCGACGTGGACGGTCGGTTCTTCTCTTTTTGCGACTTGGACGGTCGGTGCTGCCCTTTTAGCGACATGGACGGTCGGTTCTGCCCTTTTTGCGACTTGGATGGTCGATGCTGCCCTTTTAGCGACATGGACGGTCGGTTCTGCCCTTTTTGCGACTTGGACGGTCGGTGCTGCCCTTTTAGCGACATGGACGGTCGGTTCTGCCCTTTTTGCGACTTGGACGGTCGGTGCTGCCCTTTTAGCGACATGGACGGTCGGTTCTGCCCTTTTTTGCGACTTGGACGGTCGGTGCTGCTCTTTTAGAAACGTGGACGGTCGGTTCTGCCCTTTTTGCGACTTGGACGGTCGGTGCTGCCCTTTTAGCGACGTGGACGGTCGGTGCTGCCCTTTTTGCGACTTGGACGGTCGGTGCTGCCCTTTTAGCGACATGGACGGTCGGTTCTGCCCTTTTTGCGACTTGGATGGTCGGTGCTGCCCTTTTAGCGATGTGGACGGTCAGTTTTGGATTTGACTTGCTCCACTTCTTGCGGTGTCAGGGATGAAGTTGACTTGTTTCCGAGGTGGAATTTGATTCTGCCAGGGAGGTCATTGGTTGTTTTGCTGATTTGATATGATTTGGATTGACATCAGCACCGCTACACTGGAATATGGTACCAGGAGCGAATCATCATTTGCCATGAGAGGATTTGGGGATTTTGGTTTTGGTTTAGCATCAGCATCGCTACACTGGAATATGGTACCAGAAGCGAATCATCATTTGCCATGAGGAAATTTCCCTCGTTCCCAGTTTAACGACTTAGAGGTCATTTGGATTGGAGTTTGGAATTTTAAGATTAGGGTAGGCATCAGCGTTGCTAACACTGAAGCATATGTGCCAGGAGCAATTCATCATTTGCCTTTTCCTGTTGGGGGAGCGATGGCTTAGGAGACAGGTTTAGGTCCCTATCACCTAAGGCTTTTCAATTTTATGGGCCGTGAGGGTCCCATAAAAGCATTTTCTCTCTACGAGTCATAAGGATCCCGCAGGTGTATTTTCTCCTCAGGAGTCGTGAGGACTCCAAGTGTGTTTTTCCTTTATGAGTCATAAGGATCCCATAAAGGTTTGTTCTCCTCATATATCGTGAGGACACATGAGTGGGTCTTCTCAATGGAGCATAATTCCAAAGGCGGAGACCAGCCGCGTAACTCGTGATTGTGGTGGGGCATGGGTATGACGAGAATTATTTGAGCCCGTTGATTGTATACGGCAGTCAATTTGGGAACTGGCCGTAGGGCTGGAGAATTTTGAGAAATTGGATTTTGGTTGGCGTCTGCATCGCTACACTGGAATATGGTACCAGGAGTGACTCATCATTCGCCGTTTGGGGACTTGGAATTTGGATCTTTTTTGGCATCAGCATTGCTGCACTGGAATAATGCCAGGAGCAACTCATCATTTGCCTTGGGAGGACTTAGGATTTGGATTTTTGGTCGGCATCAGTACCGCTAACACTGAAGCGAAATGCCAGGAACGACTCATCATTTGCCGTTGCCCGTTGGGGAACGATAGCTTAGGAGACAGGTTTGAGTCTCTATCACCTAAGGCTTTTCAATGTTATGAGCCGTGAGGGTCTCATAAAAGCATTTTCTCCCTACGAGTCGAGAGGATCTCGCAGGTGTATGTTCTCCTTAGGAATCGTGAGGATTCCTAAGTGTGTTGCTCCTTTGTGAGTCGTAAGGATCTCACGCAGGGATTTTCTCCTCATAAGATTGAGAGGACTTTACGAGTGTATTTCATCTCTTTTCACGAGTTTGCGCCCTTTCGGGTTTTCACAAACTCGCCGGTAGTCCTGTCGTTTTTACTTACGAAGCCCTTTCGGGTTTTCATCCGTGCCCGTTTTGCTTGTGGACATACCTTTTTTTTTCTTTTTTCTTTTTCTTCTTCTTCTTTTTTTTTGCCGCTGGTGGGACTTTAAAAGTAGTCTCACCAGCAGGATTTGGGAGAGATAGGGGTCATTTACGCCCGTGGATTGTGTACGGTTTTGCAGGATGTATGATCCAGACCGTAGGGCTGGTGTGCTCAATTCGCCTGCGACTTGGAGCATTCACACGTAGTATTTCTTGAGATATCGACCATTGATGGGTGGCATGGGCCTTTCTCCCTCGGCACTAATTAGTTGGTAGGATCCTCCGTCGAACACTTTCTCGATGACGTATGGTCCTTCCCAGTTTGGTTCAAATTTTCCCTTGGCATGTCGATTGGGGATGATCGGTCTTTTGAGCACCAACACCAATTCACCTTTCTTGAAAGCGCGGAGACGGGTTATCTTATCATAGGCCCGTGACATTTGGGCTCGGTATAGCTCCAGATTTTGTTGCACCGCGAGCCTCTTTTCTTCGAGGGCGTCGAGCTCTTCAAGCCGAAGGAGCACGTTTTCCTCCTCCGTCAACTCGTGCTGAACGACCATTCTTAAGCTTGGAACTTCAACTTCGAGGGGGAGGACCGCCTCCACTCCGAAGAGCAATGAGTATGGAGTGGACTGAGTTGGAGTACGGTGCATGGTACGATATGCCCACAACGCTTCGTGAAGCTTGAGATTCCAGTCTCTCTTGTTGGCTGAAGCATTTTTCCTCAGGAGCTTGCATAGAGTCTTATTGAAGGCTTGGCCAGCCCATTGGCTCTTGGATTATAGATGGAGGAATATCTCCAGTCTATCTTGTGTTGAGCAGCGAATCTTGAGACTTTGAAGCTCTTGAAAGAAGGCCCGTTGTCAGAAATGATTCTTCTTGGTGTACCGAAGCGGTATAGAATATTATGCTGGAAGAATGTCAGAATATCTCCTGTCTTGACCTTTTTTAGCGGGACAGCTTCAGCCCATCTGGAGAAGTAGTCTGTTGCGGCCAGTATGAACCGGTGGCCTCTAGATGACGGAAGGTCAATTGGGCCAACTATGTCGGTTCCCCAGACTTCGAAGGGCCACGACGCCACCGTAGGATGCAACGGATTGGGGTGCTTATGAATGAAATCACTGTGAATTTGGTAGATATAATATTTCTTTGCATGCTCTCCGCAATCCCGTATCATGGTGGGCCAGTAATACCCAAGCCGTTTAATTTGAAGTCGCATCTTGGGGCCGGACTGGTGAGCCCCGCAGACGCCTGAGTGAACTTCTTTCATGACCTTTTGGGCTTCGGCCAATGACAGACACCTGAGCCAGAGTTGGTCATATGACCTGCGGTATAGCGTGTTATTCACAAACACGTATCGGAGAGCTCTCTTCTTCAGCTGAACCCTCGCAGACCTTCCTTCGGGCAGCTTATCGTATCGGAAGTACTCTATGAAGAGTTCTCTCTAATTGGGCTTGTCTTGAACGATTAAAGCTTCTTCGGCGGGACTGCTCTTCTGTTCCGCGCTTTCCTCTTCTCGTAGAGAGACAGAGGGTAGAATTTGCCGGCTCTTGACCGTGATCAGAATTTTGTCCATGTCAGGATCAGCCAGCTCCTTGGCTAAGCGAGCGAGTACGTCAGCCTTTCCGTTCAACGCTCTAGGGACTCTCGTTAGTTCAATGTGAGTGAACCGTTTCATGAGTTCTACCACCCGGCTTCTGTACCGAGCTAACTCGGGTTTGTATATCTTATAGTCGCCGCTTACTTGGTTGACGACAAGCTGGGAGTCACCGTAAACCCGTAGCCGAAGGATTTCCATTTCTATGGCGAGCTCCAAACCAGCTATCAGAGCTTCATACCCGGCCTCATTATTTGTGCGAGGCTCGTGAGAGCAAAAGAACACCGTAGGGTTCCCATTGATGGCATGATGAACACCAATCCTATCCCTGCTTTTATCTCCGGGACACTTGATTTACTGGAAGTCCTTATCGATGAGGCCCCATCGAAGTAGAGCTCCTAACATGGATCGTCATTCTCGAGGTGCAGCACTTGTTCGTAGGGTAACTCACAATTGAGCGGCGATCCTTCTGGTATAGGATGAGCGGCGAGGAAGTCTGCAAGAGCTTGCCCTTTCTCTGCTTTCCTAGGAGTATAAACTATGTCAAACTCAAGTAGCATGACAACCCATCTTGACATTCTACCGGCTAGGCTTGCTTTGGTCATTAAGTGTTTGAGCGGGTCGACCCTAGAGATCAGCATAACCCGATGAGCGAGCAGATAGTGTCTCAGCTTCTTTACAGCGAACATCAGAGCCAGGCATTGCTTTTCGATCGGGGAATAGTTGTGTTCCGCCCCGACTAAAGTTCGACTGAGGTAGTAGAGGGCATTCTCTTTTCCTTCCTCGTTGTTCTGGGCAAGGAGCGCACCGAGTGACTCATCCAGCGTGGCAGTGTAGAGAATCAGCGGTTTATTTGGAATGGGAGCGGCCAGCACTGGAGGGTGGAACAAGTATTGTTTGATGCTTTCGAACGCTGCTTGACATTCGACATCCCAGATAAAAGGAGCTCTTTTCTTCATGAGCTTTGAGAAGGGCCTACATCTTCCCGATAAATTTGAGATAAACCTCCGTATATAAGCGAGCTTGCCTTGAAATGATCTCAGCTGCGTCATACTCTTTGGAGGGGGCATCTCCATGATGGCCTTTATCTTTGATGGGTCAACTTCGATCCCTCGATGCCGGACTATAAAGCCCAGGAATTTTCCCGATGACACGCCAAAAGCGCACTTCAGAGGATTCATCTTCAGATCGTATTCTCTCAGTCTGGTGAGAACAGTCCTAAGATCTTGGATGTGGTCGGCCTTGGCTTTAGTTTTGATTACCAAATCATCAACATAGCATTCGACAACTTTATGGATTAGGTCACCAAAGATATTAGTCATTGCCCTTTGATATGTAGCACCTGCGTTCTTCAGTCCGAACGGCATTACCTTGTAGCAATATATTTCGATCGGGGTTCGAAATACTGTGTGTTTCTCATCCTCAGGCGACATCTTGATCTGATTATATCCAGACGAGCCATCCATAAAGGTGAACAACTCGTAATTTGAGGTGTCATCGACCATCATTTCCATGACCGGTAGCGGGAAGTCGTCTTTAGGACATGCCTTGTTGAGATCCCTGAAATTGACACAAACTCGGATTTGCCCATTTTTCTTCTTCACTGGGACTACGCATGCGATCCAGTCCACATATTTTTCCTCCCTGATGAAGCCGACATCGATGAGTTTCTTGGTTTCCTCGATGACCTTTTCTTCCAACTCCCTTCTCATTCTTCGAGGAGCTTGTTTGACTGGCTTAGCATCAGGAGATATAGCTAGCTTATGCATGGCTACTTCAGGGGAAAGGCTAGGTGTTTCTTTGTACGTCCACGCAAAGCAGTCGATGAACTCGTGCAGCAGGGCGATTATCTGCGCTTTCATTTCATCTGACAAGAGCGAGCTAATGTAGGTCGGCCTTGGATTATCGGGCGTTCCTAAGTCAATCTCGGTTAGCTCGTCAAAGGTTGCTTGTCCACCATCTTCGAGCTCTTGAGGAGCTTCTTCTGGCTCGGCTATCTTGTCATCATCATTTTATCTTTCGCTGGCCTCACTAACATGGATCATGTAGCACGCCTTGGAATCAGGTTGAATGTAGCCTATGCCCCGTCTGTCTGGAATTCGTCTATCGATGAGTGCTCGGACCTGGGGCGGATGCCATAGCTCTAGAACGAATATCTATTTTTCTTGCCCGAGGAAACCTAGACGTAAAACTTTGCTTCAGACTCCGTTTGATATAACCGGCATCCGCACTTTTTAAAGTATTCCCGCATCTCAGGCGCATAATATCTGGGATTGAGGACGACTCTTATGCCTCTCTCATATGGAAGGCACGCGACAGACAAATCGTCCGGGTGCACAACAGGGTTTGACCCATAAAACAGGATGCCTTTCTGTCCACTTTTCCTTCCGGGGACGTAGAAAGTTTTCAGCTGGTCCATGGTGGAGACTGACAACGCATCGAGGTCTTTGCACATCTGCTTCGGTACCCTTGTGACGACTAAGGACCCTTCCTCAATTTCGAAAGTCTCTCGTAGTTTCGCTTGTTGCATGGGGGTCCAATCTGCACCGCTGTTGCACGGCGGGTCCTCTTCCTCCGACTCTTCAGTGTCGCTGCCAAGATGAGGGCGGATTTTGCTGCTAGATGGGCCTTCAGCATCAGATTCGTCTGTATCGCTACCGAAACGAGGACGAGTTTTACGGAAGGACGGACTTCCAGCGTCGGACTCATCAGTATCGCTACCGAAACGTGGGCGCACTTGGGCGTTTTTACTTTTGAAAGTGACAGCCGGCGCGGATTTGCTTTTGAGTCTTGGGGCCGCTCTATCCTTAATCAGTTGTGGCTTAGCATTTTGGCGATTCATAAAGTACCGAGAATCTTCATATCGGACTTCATGTACACCGAACGGCTGGATGTCTCCGTCAATGCATCTTTCTTCGCCATTTTTAGTATACTTCATGCATTGATGGAGAGTTGACGGAATGATGCCGTAATCGTGGAGCCACGGCTGCCCCAAGAGAATCTTATAAGACGTGTCGGCGTCGATCACGTATATCTTAGCTTCAGTTTGCAGATCCTCGAATTTGATTGGCAGAGCTATGGACCCCAGAACTTGCTGGCAATTTTGGTTGAAGCCTTGAATGACAATCCTTTCCCTTGACAGGTGTCGGACGTCCATTGACAAACTCTTCAGCGTCCGCAAGTACATGATGTTCACTCCCTGGATCAATCAATATGCGATTAATCCGATCTCCGTCGCTGTATCCGGTCACGTAAAGCGGCCGATTATGCTCAGCCGTTCCCAGTAGCAAGTCTTCATCCATAAATGTGACTGCGGCGGCTTGCAAAATGTACTGAGCTTCTTTCATATTAATTTCCGCAAAGCGAGCCTGATACCGCTCGGGGTTTTGTAGAGCGTGAATGAGAACATCTCTAAGCTTTTTAGATAGGACCAAGGCGTCATAGATGCTAAGGAGAGACGGAAGCTCTCGGAGGTGAGCCAAAACATTATAGTCTACTAGGGAAGGACTCGAATCTTCTTGAGCAAATTCTCTGCCATCTTCTTCATTAGCGACCTATTTTTCCTTCCCTTTTGGGGCATTGCCCTGATTTGGCGGTAGAGCTCTACCGCTTCTGAGCTGGATTTGACTGGCCTATGTGGCGAGCTCCTCGTCCTCTTTGGGAAAACAGAGCTCCCCCTCAGAGTCGCTGCCCAGATGGATGGCGTAGCAGATCACTATAGGGATCCCTTCATTGTAGTCTTCTTCTAACTCCTCCAGAATCTCAGCCGCTTCTACAGGGAAGAACTCTTTCAATTGAATTAGAGTCCTTTCCTTCTGTTCATAGTCTTCGAGGGAATCAATATATTTTTGAATGGCCGATCTTCCTTCAGACTCTTTTTCGCGCCGAGCTGCACTTTTCTTCTTCTTGAGCTTTTTGGACTTTGAGCCTGATGGAGCCGCATTGACAGCTGGCATGGTAGGCTTTTTCTGCCCTTCCCATTCCGTCCTGGGCTCTTTCCGAAGTAGCTTTATCATCTTCTTCGTCTTATTAGATATGTGCGTACTCCACGGAGGCTGCGGTGGGTCCGTTTCATTTCTCAGGGTAGCGGGTTCGGCGGTTCGGCTGTCTGCTCCCAGAAGGCTTCAGTTTTTGTCTGTATAAAGTTGGTGGTTGCAACTTGATTGTTCACCAACACACTTTTGGACAGCTCGATCTCTCCAGCCTTGTACCGCTTCTCGACCCAGTCCTTGAAGATATAGCAATTCTCGATTGCATGGCTCACTACTCGGTGGTACGAGCAATACAGGGGATTGTCGGTCATTTTTGCTTCTTGAAGTCTTTTTGACTCTGGAAATTGTAGACCGTTGTTCAAGGCATCTTTAAATATCTTTCGGACCTTGTCCCTCCTGAAAGAGTAAACCTTGTTCTTTTTCTCCTCTCGGGAAGGCCCATCTCCTCCCAGCAATGGCTTTCGAGACCGGTTGGTTTTGGATTTGCCCGCCCTTTGCTTTTCTTCATTGTCAGACGCATTGAAGACATTGGTACTGCTGGAACTCCTGCTTCTACAGCTGTCATCCCGCTTGCTCTTCCAAGTTTTGTCTCTCTGAGAATCCGGGGTAGACTCTTATTTCGAGCGTTCCAGCATTTGGACTATCTTGGTTAGCTCTTGAAACATCTTGAGGCCTGCTGTACACAAGAACGGGACCATCCAATTGCTGAGGTTCCCAATGAGAAGGCCGACGGACTGGTCCTGCTCCAGCGGCGGTTCGCACTTGACCGTGAGATTATGCCATCGGGCGATAAAGTCGGTGTTGCTTTCATTCTTCCCCGGCTTGGTCCTCACAAGGTCGGCAATGGAGATTTTATCACTGACACTCATGAACCTTTTCCGAAACAGAGACTCCATTTGGGCAAAGGTAATGACGGACCCGTCTGGTATACTAGCGTACCAGTCGAAAGCGACACCGGTCAGGCTGTTGACGAACTGACGAAGAAGGAGTGCATCATTGCCCCCTGTATTTCCGCACGATGCTTTGAAGTGGGCGACGTGCTGATTTGCATTTCCCGTTCCGCCAAATCTTCCGAACTTAGGAATGACGTAGCCGCTCGGGAACTCGATCAGATCGTACTGTGCGGGATATGGCCGCCCACTACTGCCAATTTCTTTCTGAGCTTCAGCTTCAGCCACTAATGTTTTAACTTTACTGGTGACCAAATCCATTATCCGATCTTGTGTTAGCGGGATAGTGCTATCTGGGGCCAAGGCATCCCCAGAAGCGGAATGTGGCCGGCTTTCGTGCGGCTCGACTAGTCTTGGACCCAAAGAAACAGGCATTGGCTGCTTCGAATTGTCATCACCCGGCTGATTAGTAGCGACCTGTGCTTGATTGGGAGGCGCTCGAGCAATTTGATCCGTAAGCTGCATCACAACGTTCGTTAAGTCGTCAATCTTCGAATAGAGCTTTGCCATCTCTTTATCTTTTCTCCTGAGCTGTTTTTGAAGCTCCTGAAGCAGCTCTTCCTCCGCGGTCCTGGGGCGGAAAGTCGGCTCTTCCTCGCTGTCCGAGTTCGACTTTGCATGGACCGAGGGGTCTTTCTGCCTATCTTCCTCCTCGAAAGGATTTTCATCTTCCAGCGGAGGCAGCTGTTCTTGGACAGTGGCAACCACATTCAAGCCAGATTGGGCTTGGGATGTGGTGGCCCCATCCTTGCTTTTGCTGCGAAGGTTGTCGTTAGGGCCCCCACCCGCCATATAGACCGTATGGATAATATATCCAGTCGTCTTTTTATCACCGGCGGCTGATTTCACAGATCGCTGTCTTGACCCCCTGTTTCGGTAGCGGGCAGTCGATTGAAGGCGGCTGGCATGACCAGGTTCTTGAATGGTGCTGGCGCTTCTTTTCTGGATTTGCCCCGCTATTTTCGCGTGGCACAGAGCGCCTGATAGACTCTTGAAGAGACGGTGTCATACTTTTTCTGTTGGGGCCAGGACACGTCTCTTTGTAGCGACGTTCGGACCGCTGTCTTCTTGATTCTGGCGGTCATGGAATTTTTCTGAACCCACTTCAGAGGTTCGAAGGAATTGCTAATTTTTACGGCCGATTCAACCGATGTCCCAGGATGACTCTACTCTTGGAATCTCACACAACTCCACCTGGCCGGAGTCCTACCCTCTTGTTGGCTCGATACCTGAGCCGCTTCTGCCTTAACTTTTCCGTTTTAAGCACTTGGCAGACTTCGGCTCTTCGAGAAGACACCGTAGATCGATTGATAGAGAGGCCAGAGGAGACGCTCGATCGTGCATTTGTTGGAGTCATCGCCTGAGCTCGTCCGCAACGTTTGATGTTGCCCTTCGTACCGGAAGTCTTGCCCCCAACTGGAGCGTCAGGGAGTCGTTCAGACACCATCTTAAGTTTCGGTTGTGGTGCCTTAGCAATCATAACATTCGGCCTCTTGCCCCTTGAGGCCGGCTTGGCCGTCTGTTTCGGCGGGATTTTTGCCAGATGAGCGCTTCCGGCAGGGTAGATGATGACGAAACCAAACTGGCGGGGCAGTTCCTCCCACTGTCGACTGAGGCTTGCGGGGAGAATCACATGAGCATTGATCTTGACCACATACGAGGTTGGGGTCATGTTGGAAGCTGAATTCGTCTTGGGAGATATTGTCGTCGGAAACTTGATTGCTGCACGAAAAAAACATTATTTCAGTATAGGCAATCGATATGTATATTGATTGAGTTCGCATGAACGTTTAACTCGAAATATGGGAGGAGAGAAATGTCCCACCGGGTGTGCCAAAATCTGTAGGGTGTTTTTCGTCACCCTATTGAGATAGAAATACGCGCGCGCTTGTCAAGCGTACTACATATTCCCCCTGCCTAGGGTAGGCCGAGGTCTATTGATTGTGGGGATCCGAATCTCCGGCAGCCGCGGACTAAGCTGCCGTTAATTATTCCTCGCCTTTGGAGCGAGGGAACCTCCGATTGATGGGTTAAACTGGTCATGCGAACTCAATGTGCAGTGTACGTGTATTTTGTTTTGGAGGGGGGCTTGGATATATCGGGAGCCATCCAGAGTTTTTAGGAGGGACAGTGTTGTGGAGTGTGTGTGTATCTATATATATATACATGTATACATATATAAAAAAGGGAAAAAGCACCCAAAGGATGCGTGGGGCTAGCGCCTTGAGCGATGTGCGCTCAGGTGCTGTGCGCTTAGGCGCTAGCGCACCATGTGTCGGCGCGTGGGCGCTTGACGTTTGAGCGCCAGGCGCTCGAGTGCTAGCGCACCACGTGTCGGCACATGGGCGCTGGGCGCTCGAGCGCTAGCGTGCCACGTGTCGGCACGTGGGCGCTGGGCGCTTGAGCGCTAGACGCTTGAGCTCTGGGCGCTTGAGCACTAGCGTGCTACGTGTCGGCATGTGGGCGCTGGGCGCTTGAGCGCTAAGTGCTTGAGCGCTAGCGCGCCACGTGTCGGCGCTCGAGCGCTAGCGCGCCACGTGTCGGCACGTGGGCGCTGAGCGCTTGAGCACAAGACGCTCGGGCGCTTGGGCGCCGGTGCGAAAGAGGGGATTTTTTGCCCCAGAAATAGGATTTAAAATCCCGAAAGAGGATTTAGGGTGGAGTTAAACTCCTAAGATGTTTTGGAGTTGATGAAAGGGGTTCTTCTTTGGAGCCCTGGGTCTTTCCAAAAATAAGGTTTTCGGAGATGGGTCTCTTTCTTCCTCCTCTGTTGGCAGGATCTTGAAGATCAAGAGATGTGAGATTTTAAAAATCTTTTCTTTTTGAGATCTAATGGAAGATCTGAGTTCCCCTTTATTGGTTTTGTGGTGAAAAACTATTTAGTTTTATAAAATGTGTGTTCTGACAGTGCGCCATGTGGCGCGCCAGGTGCTTTGCACCAATTAAAGAGCGCATTGCGCTTCTGCCAAGTAGCTCACACGAAGAGGACACGTGTCGCACTTAGCGCTAAGCGCCGGTTTATAAGCACATTGCGCTTTCAGTTTGTGAGCGCATTGCGCTAGTTCAGTGGCGCACCAGTGAGTGACACGTGGCGCGCTTGGTGCTGAGCGCCAGCCCATGAGCGCAGTGCGCTGTTTTATAAGCGCAAATTGTGTCTATGGTTGACACGTGGTGCGTTTTGGCGCTGAGCGCCAGTCCAAGGAGCGCAAAAGTGCAGTTCATGAGTGCAAGGCGCTTTTCAATAGCGCAAAACGCAGTTCATCAAATTTATAATCAGAGAACAAGTTTATGTTCTTTTTAAAGGAGGCCTTACCTCAAGAACAACAGTTCTTCTTTTTGAAAGGGCTTGCCTTTGTAGATCAATGATCTATATGAAGAATATGTTCTTCTTTATTATTTGATGAGATCTATTGATCTCTTTTAAGAAAGACCTTGGTATTTTTTAGATCTATGATCTTTTTTAAAAGATAGTTCGTCTTTTCATGAGATGATTTCGTCTTTGTGTTCATTGTTCATGTTCTTTACCTTGAAGAAATGATATTCTTTTGCTAAAAGCTTGCTTTTTCTTTCTTTGAATTTTCTCAAAGTTTGTAGAGGGGTTTCTCTCTATCAGACTTGAAGTCTTGGGGCTTTTATATAGGGCAAATTGATATGTTAAATCAGTTAAAGAGATTTTTCTCTGATTGATTTGGGGATGTTTCCCCACCATTGGATATTTGATCCTAGGGTTTCTGTTTTACAGAAGGCAATCTTCTTGTTTTTAACAAGATTGGAAAAATCTTTCCATAACAGAATTTTAATTCTGATTAATTAATGATTTATCATTATTAGATCTCTTGATCTAACGGTGGGGAATTTTTAATTCCAACGCTAGCGCACCTATGTTTGACACGTGGTGCGCAGCGTAGGGCGCAGCGCATCTGGCGCTAGCGCATCCGTGTTTGACACATGGCGTGCAGCGCGCCAAGCGCTGGATCTGAAGCGTTGCTTCAACTTTTAAATTTTGAATTTTAGAACAGAGCTTTGCTCTGATTGGGGGAAACAAGGGTATAATCAAATAAAGATGCATTCCGAAGACCGAAAGCATACTGCCTTCCGGACTCCGCTGAGCATATTTTGCTATAAAGTGATGCCCTTCGGTCTGAAGAACGCTGGCACTACCTACCAGAGGGCCATGACGAAGATTTTTGATGACCTCATCCATGAGATCGTTGAATGCTATATCGACGACCTTGTGGTGAAAAGAAAATCGTACGAGGAACACTGAGAATATCTGAAAATAGTGTTCTAGTGTCTTCGGAAATATAATATGAAGATGAACCCTCTGAAATGCGCGTTTGAAGTCTCCTCAGGAAATTCCTAGGATTCATCATACGACACCGAGGCATCGAAATAGACCCATAAAAATTAAGGCGATTATGGAAATGCCCGCGCCAAGAACTCTCAAGCAACCGTGGTCTCTCCAAGAGAAGCTCGCGTATATCCGACAGTTCATAGCTAACCTCTCTGGAAAATGCCGCCCCTACAGCCATCTAATGAAAAAGGGGACCCCGTTCATTTGGGATCGTAAATGCCAAAGTGCACTGGACGAAATCAAGCAGTATCTGCAGAATCCCCCGGTACTAACCGCTCCGGTCAAGGGAAAGCCCCTCATCCTGTACACAACAGCCCTTGAAGGTTCCTTAGGCGCGCTATGGACATAGAAGAATGATCAGGGAAAAGAGAGAGCTCTCTACTATTTGAGTTGAGTTCTCCTGGAGGCAGAAAACAACTACTCCCCCATCGAAAAACATTGCCTGGCACCGATCTTCGCGATAACGAAGCTCATGCATTATGCCTTGGCACATGAGGTCCATCTCATATCAAAGGTGGATCCTCTCAAATATTTGATATCAAGAGTCATACTAACGGGAAGGCTTGCCAAATGGGCCCTCCTCTTGATGGAGTTCTCGATCATATATCGACCCCCCAAAGCAGTAAAAAGCCATGCCATCGCCGACTTTCTCGCTGAGCATCCGATACCAGCTGATTCTCCCTTAAATTGCGAATTGCCAGATGAACACGCGTTCGATGCAATCGACAGGGAGGAGGAAGGAAATAATGCCCGAAGGAAATAATGCCCGATGGGAACTCTACTTCGACGGAGCGTCTTCCATGAAGAAGCGAAAGCAAAACACCCCCATAATCAAAAATGGGGTGGGCCTTATCTTCGTGACTCCGCAAGGAGGGTTAATGCGTTTTTCCCTTTCCTTAACGGAGCTGAGAACAAACAACGAAGCGGAATATGAAGCTTTGATAGCAGGTCTTGAGATCGTTGTCGACATGGGGATCGAAAACCTCCTCATATATGGAGAATCCCAGCTGGTTGTTAGCCAAGTAAATGGCGATTATCAGACGTGCAAGCCAGAGCTGGTAAAATATGGCGAAAAGGTGCAGCAACTGCTGACTCAAATTCCATCCTACGTCTTGGAAAGCATACCGCGGGCGGAAAACAGCAAGGTGGATGCGTTAGCCAAACTTGCTAAAGAACTGGCTGATGAAAATCTTGATGACGTAAGGATCATTGTGCAAAGCCGTCGGATTCTCGCGCTAGTAGAAATACCTCTGGAGTCGTCTGAAAGAAAAGAAGTGACCAGACAAGCGGTCCTTCAAATAGAAGACGAAGAGAGGGTCAAGGATTGGAGAGAAGTCTTCATAGACTACTTCAAATCCCATTGAACACCCGAAGACGCATCCTCAAAACATCAGCTCATGAGGTGAGCCCTAACGTTCGCCTTCGTCAATGATACTCTATATAAGAGATCGTTCGACAGTTTGTGGCTAAGGTGCCTGGGACCGGAAGAAGCAATGAGAGTTATTCAAGAAAGTCATGACGGACTCTGCGGTTCTCATCAAGTCGGGCTAAAGATGAAGCTAAAGATCAAAAGAATGGGTTACTATTGGCCTACGATGATTCAGGACTGCCTCGAATATGCGAAGCAGTGTCACTCATGCCAAATTCACGAGGACTTCATCCACCAGCATCCGAATCCGCTACACCCAACTTTAGTTAGCTGGCCGTTCGAAATATGGGGAACCGATATAATCGAGCTCATCGAACTAGAATCATCCAAGGGACATCGGTTCATTTTGGCAACAACCGATTACTTCTCTAAGTGGGCAGAAGCAGTACCGATAAGGGATGCGAAGATGGAGTACATCCTCCATTTCTTCAGGACACATCTCATCTACCGGTTCGGCACCCTGCGACGAATCATCTCGGATAATGGGCCGGCCTACAAAAGCCATAAGATCAGTCGCTTCGCACAGCAGTATAATATAGATTGGAGATACTTTTCAGTCTATAATCCCCAAGCTAACGGTCTAGCTGAGGCTTTCAACAAGACCTTGACGAAGATCATAAAGAAAACAGTGTCCAGAAACAAAAAAGACTGGCACGAGAGATTGCATGAAGCTCTCTGGGCTTAGCGAACTACGTTCAAAACAGCCACAAGCCATTCGCGTTGGTATTCGGCACGGAAGCGGTACTTCCCTTGGAGATAGAGCTACCCTCTTTACGAGTGGTAGTTCGATATGAGCCGACGGATGAAGAAAACGCCCATCTTCGGCTTGAGGAGCTCGATGCCCTCGATGAAACCCGCCTCATAGCGCAGCAAAAACTGGAAGCTTACAAAGCAAGGATGACGTGCTCATACGAAAGACTGACTAGGCCGAGAACATTCCTCCAAGGAGAACTCGTATTAGTCGTAAAAAGACCTATGATCCCCAACCATGCAAAGCGGGGAAAATTCAAACCGAACTACGAGGGCCCGTACATCATAGACAAGGTCTACCAAGGTGAAGCCTATTTGCTCATGAACATGCATGACGAAAGACCCTTCCGGCCAATAAACGGCCGATTCCTTAAGAAATACTACCCATGACGAGTCACAACTCAGGTTAACGATAGATGACGACGCTCGTGTCTGCTCGCTATCTACTGAGTCAAGACTCTGTAAGTAGTATCCGGCAAAACTTTGCCTCAAAATCCCCACGGACCGCAACGTCCTTAAACTAGCTGTGGACCGAGATGTCCCTAAAATAACAATGGACCATAATGTCCGTAAATAAAGTACGTCACCTCAAACACGGCGACGGTGGAATTCAAGTCCACGAGTCCCAGCGGTGAGGACTGCAACTCAAATCCTACCGGTAAACAGATGGGTCACATGCGGCGAAACTATTTTCGAGGGTTTCATCGTTGTTAAAAAAAGGTATGTCCACAAGCGAAATAGGCACGAATGAAAACCCGAAAGGGCTCCGTGAGTAAAAACAGCAGGACTACCAGCGAGTTTGTGAAAACCCGAAAGGGCGCAGACTCGTTAAAAAAAAGAAGAATTTTTTTCATGTGCACTTGCAAGGTCCTCTCGACCTTGTAAGGAGAAAATACCTGCGTGAGATCCTTACGACTCACAAAAAGGAGCAACACACTTAGGGATCCCCACAATTCCTAAGAAGAAATTACACTTACGAGATCCTCACGGCTCGTAAGGAGAACTCCCCATGTGAGACCCTCACGGCTCATAGGATTCAAAAGCCTTAAGCTACAAGGATCTAAACCTGTTCTTAAGCCATCACATTCCCCAAATTGCTCTACAGGCGGTCCAATATCGGCCCTTGTATACAATCCACAGGCACAAATAAATGATTTCCCCACAAAGGTCCACCAATGATGAGGAATGTCCTTAAGTGGTGAATGACACTTATAAGTCCCCTCGACTTGTAAGGAGAAAACGCTCTTGTAAGATCCTTACGACTTACAAGAGAAGATATCACTTAGGAATCCTCATGACTCCTAAGGAGAAAATACACCTACGAGATCCACATGAGTCGTAGGGAGAAATACTTTTATGAGACCCTTACGACTCATGCAGTCAAAAAGCCTTAGTTGGCAGGATCCTAACCCTGTTTGCTAAGCCACCTTTGTTCAAATCAGCAAAGGCAAATGATGATTCGCTCCTGGCCATATTCCAGTCGCAGCGATGCTGATGCCAAGATTGGTATCAGATCTCAAGTTCCATACTCGCAACAAAAATCAATGAGCAAAAAATGCATATGAAATAGCCGAAATGATGGGGCAACCCGCAATAAAAATCAGAGAGCAAAATATATGCATATAAAAATAGCCGAAATGTTTGGAAAAATCGCAATAAAAAGCAGCGAGTAAAAAGAAAAATAGCTGAAACGATTGGGCACCGCGACAAAAAGCCGAAATGATTGGGCAATCGCGACTTTCGTGATATAAAAAAGCTGAAATGATAGAGCATCGTAGAAAGAAAAAAATGATGAAACTTATGCCCTGCAGGTGAGTTCACATCCACCCCTATATACAATCCATGGGCATAAATGAAAAGAAAACCATATTTTCCCACCAGGCCCTGTCAAAAGGGAGAGTCAAATCTTGACGGTACATCTACAACCTAGAGATCACCATGGCGTTCTTTCTCACTCCAGCAGGATGCAGATGCAACGTCAACAACCAACCCCAGGGTCAAAACAATGGAACAATGGCAAAGTCCCTATTTCCAAGACTCGACGGTTTACAGACAACCTAGAGACAACCTCGACATTCATTGCAATATAGCAGACACAACGTCAACAAAACGGAGCCATGGCAAAGTCCCCAGTTCCAAGTCTCGATGGTTCACAGACAGCCCATAGATCAACGATGACGTTTCTTCTCACTCCAACAGGATGCAGACGCGACATCGACAAACGGAGCCATGGCAAAGTCCCTAGTTCCAAGACTCGACGGTTCACAGACAACCCAGAGACAACCTTGACATTCGTCGCAATATTGAAGATGCAATGTCAACAAACGAAGCAAATGAAGATCCCTAGCTTCAGGGTCTTGACGGCAACTCAAATGAGACCTAAAAGACTATCGGAGATCATCCTACACCAGCGCGGAGTGGTCATGACTCATCGGGGCTCCCAAACTGAGCCTAACCTCAAGTAAAAAGCGGCATAGAATATCCCTAACGCTTGCTCTTCCGACGGTAATATCACCTGGAAGATTACTTAAAGACGTCTTGTCAAGCCTCCGAAAGGATCAGAGACACGACAGTCGCGGGGCTACTCAAACAGTAAGATTGCGTATCGGGGAATAAATCGGCTAACGCGACGGTACGACGGATAAAAGCCCTAGTACCACATACCCTAACGGACTTCTATCAGCGGAGGTTAACTGTGACGTTAGGACATCCTTGTGAGAACTTCTCGATTTGTCTCGACTCGTAGGGAAAACAATGTTCCTGCGAGAACTTCTTGACTCGTCTCGACTCGTAGGGAAAACAATGTTCCTGCGAGAACTTCTCGACTCGTCTCGACTCGTAGGGAAAAGCCTTAGGCAACGGGGACATCAACCTGTTTCCTAAGCACTGAGGCCCTGCAAGTAGGTCCAAGATGGGCTATTGTATACTATCCACAGGCCACACTCTCCAAAATCGAATATCGACAAGGAGGGAAAAAACCACTTACGAGTCCTCTTAACTTGTAAGGGGGAAAATTCTCTTGTGAGATCCTTACGACTCTCAAGAGAAAACGCACTTAGGAGTCCTCACGACTCCTAAGGAGAAAATACACCTACGGGATCCTCACGACTCCTAGAGAGAAAAGTCTTTATGAGACCCTCACGGCTCATAAAGTTGAAAAGTCTTAAGTGGCAAATCCAAACCTGCTTCCTAAGCCATCGCTGCCCTGCAAGGAGGTCAAGATGGACTATCTACGGGCCACATTCGCCAGAGTTACATGCCAATATGAAATAAAATATGTCTTTTATTCATGAATTTAAGTGAATACAAGATACATTTCATAAAAGAATCAAAATGAATACATGTTATTCATGAATCACAAGTTTACAGTCGGTACAAAAAAGGTACAAAGACGGTTATTAAGGAGGAGGCGTCTTCATCAAACAAGCAAGCCGCTCGCGCGCTCTTCTCAATCCTTTCTCGTGGTCAGCTATCGCGGCCAACTCCGCTTCAACTTGAGTCCGTTGTCGCAAACAGGATGAAAGCTTTTCATCGGTTTCTAGCATGGCAGCTTCGCAGTCTTGCATGACCCGCTCGGTGAAGTCAAGCGTTCGCCTAAGCATCAACCTATATGAGATACATCGCTGGAGGTTGTTGAAAACAGCTTTTAGCTGCGCAGCATTCACTTCAACCTGGGCATGCAATCGGACAGATTCGCTGGAAGCCACCTCATGTTCCTTTCGTATCAGGGTCGCCTCTTGTTCAAAATGGTGAATGAAAGGAACACTATGCTCGACCCACGCAGCCCTTTGGGAGTTCGAAGCCAACACCTCAGGAGCGAGACGCTTGAGCTCAATCTCGTGCAGGCAAACCTCGATCTTTCTGCAGTAATCAACCCAAGAGCCGATGAGATCTTCATTATGGAAGTTCACGAGTGTCACCAGCATTGGATTGACTTCAACGGCAAAATCCATAGCGAAACTGAGGACCTCGGCATCGAAATCTTCGATAAATTCGCTCAACATTCGCCGGCTATTTGCGGCGCCCCTGGAAGATATGCGTTTAGCGAAAGGTCCTGCGGGCATTGGAATGCGAGACTCAAAAGGAGCTGGAGCCGGTGCAATTGCTGCCGAATAAATTATGGTCAAATATCAACTCGGGAGATGAATAAAACACATGAGGGATGAAGTCTATTATACCGGCTGTGACAGGCGGCAGGATGGGGAGTGCCGGAGGCACGACCATTCTCTCGTCTCCTCCTCCAACCCGTGACGTGATGATCAATATAAAGAAGAATTAGTAATAATACGTCTAACCATAAAAGGAAGGGGAAAATTAGCTGAAGAATATACTAACTAATACCAGAAGGTGGAACGATTTCCGACCGAAAAGAAAAATGCGGGTTCAACACCTGGTATAAATGGTCGAAAAGGACTCCTGCAGAGTTGCGACAATATACAATCAATACAAGGAGGATTGTATCCACAATGAAACAAATAAGTGAGAAACCCATACCTTCCAAGATTTGAGGGGGCACAGAAGAAGGCGAGGGGACAGCGACCGTCAGAGCAACGACCAGCGACGCTTCTTCAGACGGCATAGCCTCAGGGTTCATCGTGCCTATGCTCAAGACAAACAAGATATCATCAGAAGGGCTGAACAGGATTGAAAAACTCAAAAACAATAACCTAAGGACTACCTGATGGATCATCGACCAAAACCGCGACGGAGGCGTCACCAGGTGTAACGGCTTCTTCACTCTTTCTCGGGGGAATAGATTCCGCGCCCATAGCTTCATCCCCTGACTCGACGAAGGCCGCCGTAACACTTGCGATGTCCGCCGACACCAAGAAGCCACATGGAGAAAGAGCAGCGGTCTGGACAGTCCTAGATTCCCTAGAAAGAGTAGCCATTTCGGGCTCTGTAATCGTCAACGTTTCACCTGCCATACCGTCGCCAGGACTCGGCCCTGCGTAAAAGAAAATGAGCATGTTAGAATTTGTGGACCAAATTCTAATAAAATACCGGGCGTTACATTACCTTGGAGTAGGGGTGTAAACGAACCGAGCTTGAGCGAGCCAAGCTCGGCTCGAGTTCGGCTCAGGGTTCTTTTTGTCGGCCCAAGTCCGGCTCATTTAGTTAATCGAGCTTGAGATGCTCAGCTCAAGTCCAGTTCGATTAAACATGCCCAGCTCGTGTTCGGTTCATTTGTGGCCCATTAACTAAACGAGCCAAGTTCACAAGCCGAGCTTAATTGAGCTCGTTTAGAGCTCGTTTGTGAGCTCGCTCGTTTTCAGCTCATTTACTCATATTAATAGTATCTTCCAAGAAAAAAACATAATTAACAATAATGCCTAAAACTCAGGGTTTTGAGATATGGAAAAATTAAAAAATATTAACATCTAGGGCATTGAATGGGTCTAACTGTTGGGTTTTATATTTATCTCAGTACACTTTATATACTGTCATTTAATTGAATTAAGTGTTCTGAGAGTTGTATAGAATCTGCTATATATTACATATTACTGTTTTTTTTTCAAACTGTGTAACCCAGCCGAACCCGAGTCAATACCGAATGAGCCTGATTGAGCTCGAGTCTGGCTCATTTAATAAACGAGCCAGGCTTTCTGGCTCATGTCCGGCTCATTAATAAATGAACTGAATTTGAACGAGCTGATACCGAGCTGAACCTTAATCGAACCTAAGCTGGCTCGTTCAATTACCACCCCAATCTTGGAGCAGCTTTTTAGTTTCTCCCCAAGCTGCGCGTGCAACCTGTCTACGGGTGGTATACATGGTAGAAGGAACATCCGCCGAAGGAGTATCAGCAAGCGGAATACTGCTTGAGCTTGCACTTATGGCAAAAACGGCATCATGTTCCCTCGCCGCGTGCTTCCTGCGCTTCCTTTCGGTCTGGGCAGTTAGAGATGACCTCCTCAAAACTTCTGACAAGGTGATATCGTCATCCGAACCGAGCTCTGCCTCCGGAGCTGCTATGGCATCCATCATCGATTGCTTCAGCAAAGCCTCTTACGGTGACTTTTGGAGGGTCATGGCCATATGAGCTGGCTCTAGAAGTTTTGCTGCATCGTCACTCGGGATCGGCACTGCACTTGGAATAACCTGAGTTGAGGTAGTCCCTACAATAAGGTGAAAGAGAGGGTCAGAGCAAAAATAAAAAGAATAAAGGTGTAATGAAGCAACTTATACCAAGACCCAAAGAAGCGCGAAGCCTCTCTTCCTCCTCGAACGTCTTGAGAGAAGCCGCGAAAGGCTCTTCGGCAGAAATACCTGTTGAAGAAGAGAGCGTTGGTATAAGTATAATAACAAGAAAGGGATAGACGCAGAAGAATACAACTGAAGTATACCTGACTTCATGATAGTGATCAACGCTGCTTCCTCGCGAGCCAGTCGCTCGGAAGCTGCGAGGGCATCCTGAAGATCAGTGTCGGTCGCAGGCGTGTCGAACAAACCCTTGTTGGTACCGTATTCGCATAAGCCCTCGCTGTAGGGAGCATATGGCTCCTGGACAAATATAACATCGGCAGAGAATAGTGACTTCTTCTTTTTCTGCGAGTGGACACCGGCGGACGATGACAACATTTTGCGCTTGACAGGCATTTTCGGGCGGCAGGTCCCGATTTCCGTACCAGCACCAAGTTCTGGGGACGCCGCGGCTACCGCAGTTACGGGAACACTGGGTTGAGACTTCTCAGAGAAGGCGCGCCCACAACCGTAGTGACTTCTCTTAAGGAGGGACGAATGGCGGTCCGTCGCTTTAAAGGGACCGCTGGGTTACCCGCTAGGACAGTATCCTTATGATCAAGTAATAGCCGCCTTTCTTCTTTGATAACAGCACCCATCGCATGCTGATACCACGCCACGTAAGCGTTCGAAGCTTTTGGCACATAGCTCGGCTCGCTGATGAGAAAGTTGGACCCCATATTTAGTCGTATAAAGTGGTGTAGTGCGCTGCGAATACCCTCTTCTATAGCTGCTGGCTCAGCTAAGAATACCTCAAGGGGAACACCCTGATTGTAACCCGATCGTTGAGCGAAACGATGCGGGTTATACCTCATGAACAGTGCCAAGGCGTTTTTCCTGAACACTAAAAAGCCTGGCCTAATTGAATACAAGTGCAGGATCTCCCGAGCCTTCAACGTAGGATCCCCGTCTTTGAAAGTATCACGTAGTGGTTGCACTGCTTTGGTAGATTCCTTGACGATAGTTAAGACTCTATTGACAAAAGTCATACTATCCCTGACCATACGCGGGCGAAGGACCAACCGTCGAGCCTCTCGCTGCGACGGATCTAATGCAGAAGCGTCAACTAGGAACATGGCCCGGGAAAAGTTGTAGCTGTCGTAGAAGCGGGGTCGTTTGTGGACTCCGAAAGCACCCAGCACGTGCATATCGACCCAGGACGTGAAGTAGTGAAACGGAAGATGTACAGGTTTTACCCCTGACTGAGTAGTATCTGCCGCTAAGCTCAGGCCATGATATAGATGAGCTAACCCTGCAATCCAAACGTCTACACGCGTCCCTTCAACCATGCGGTGGGCTGGATAAAAACAGATAGCCTCATGTAGCGAGAGTGCATCGGAAGTACAAACCAGCTCAACCACAGGCCGATGAATCCCAAAAAGAACGTCTCTTCATCGACGTCTGAAGCAGCAAGTTTTGCAAAAGGGACGACCGGAGTGTCTGGAATAAAGAAATTTTTTTGATCCGCTTCCGCTGTCGACTGGTTATCCAAACCGAAACCAAATGGGTCGTCAAGGTTGGCGAATTTTGCGGCTTGTTTTGACAAGACTTCAGGGGGAAGAAAGTGGGCGATGAAATCGGCGAAGCTGAATCCGTGCCCTCCAAACTCCAAAAACAGACTCTCATAAATGTTCAACACTTTGATTAGGCTCGGGAACCGGTGTTAAATGGCATTCTCCAGAGTGAGGCCCATCACCACTGATTTGGTGGCAAAGATGTACTCATCAGGGGGAAGTATCTCCTCGTAATGTTCCCCTCTGACGGGTAGGCCAGAAATTTCCGCAAATTCCTCCAATGAAATAGAGACCTCCCGGTCCGATAGAAGAAATGTGTGGGTTGGGATGTTCCATTGTTCCAAGAAAGCCTTGACCCACCATACATGAGGTGCGGGATATTGAAAAAGAGACGCATAAATCGCGGGATACAACCCGAGCTTCAGCAGCAGTGACTTCCTGACCGACAGAATATACCGAGCCCACTGCTGGTAGCCGGCTGAATGGCAAGGAGTCAAACCTATCATATATACTTTCCTTTAAGGGCGCGACCCGCCTTGACATATGCGTCGCCCTAAAATATCCAAGGCTATCGGCGGCTGTACGGGTATTGATGCCATAGAAGGCTGAAGGCGACCCTCTGAGGTCCAGTTGACCTCCTCTACAACATAATTTACTTGAGGCGAATTGGCGTAATGAATTGCTGAAATGGGCTCTGAGGGCACTGCACAAGAAAAACTGTGCCGACCCTGGATAATCTGATTATACCACAACCCCCATAGGTGAAGAGATTTCTACTCCGGGTCGTGATCTTTAATAAGCGCGAAGACTTCCCGATCCACGGGCACGTTGGCAAATACGCTCTCTGAATGTACAAAAGGGAAAGAAGAGTCGGAAGCCATAATACCTACACAAAGAGAGACGAGGGTTAGTTTTCAACGCTATGTTCTGAACTTCGACACTTGGTACTTAAAAATTGTACCGCACTGCAATGCAGAATAAAGGGACAAAGGGGGGACCCACAAAATCAAGATGACGTCCCATCATTGATGGGGTATTCGCTCATTAAGAATGAAATCCTAAGAGGATTCTCATTTAATGAGAAATATCATTGGGCTACGGAGTTAAACTCCCCTCGAGAGCTGTGCTCTGCAAACAGATTTCATATCTGTCAACTTTAATTAAGAGGGTAATAAAATTCCCCCAAAAATTTCTAAGAGCTATGCTTTGTAAAAAACAATGGGGTAATCTAAGAGAACCCTCAAAAGCAAAGCTTTTTAACAGGGTAAAACCCCAAGATCTTTAAGATCTGCAAAACAAACTCTAAGAGTTCTTCATGGAAAATGAGCAAAGCTCTGATTAATGGGTTAAGAAACCCTAAAATACATCTTAAGATCTATGATCTAAGAAGAGCAAAGCTCTGTTAAGGGGTTCGATTATGATTCTTACCAAATTTTTGGGCAGAGTTCTAACTCTAGAAAGGATTTCTTTGGGCAAAAATCTAAGCTCTGAAAGGAGAATTAAATTCTCAGAAAAAAGAAGCATAAGAGAAGATGAACAGTAGTCATCTCAAGGTCCAAAGGACCTACTTATAGGCACAGGAAATCGATCCAACTTCCAAGAAAATCTAACAGTGGAAAGGCGGCCACCGCCGCACTCACGTGTGAGCCATGTGAGTGCAACGGTGGGGGGGGCATTTGTTTCCCCAATAAAAGAGCAAAGCTCTGTTCAAAATTTGAAAGGCAGCGCCAAGAGTTAAAAACTCTGAGGTAGTGCCTCACGTGCCTTGCATGAGGGCGCCAGCACCAAGAGTTAAAAACTCTGAGGCAGCGCCTCACGTGCCTTCCACGAGGGCGCCAGCGCCAAGAGTTAAAAACTCTGAGGCAGCGCCTCACGTGCCTCGCACGAAGACGCCAGCGCTAGAACTAAAATCTCTCTGTTAAACAGAGCCATTGAATCAAAAATTCAACGGAGATGATAAATTGTCAAAATACAGAATTAAATTCTGTTGAGGAAATATTCCTCAAATTTTTCTAAACAAGAAAGATTACCCTCTGTAAAACAGAGTGCCGTTGGATTAAAAAATCCAATGGTGATTAAAAATCACCCATATATACAGAAAAATTCTATATGGGGAAATATTTGTCTAATCTTGTTAAAAATAAGAAAGATATCTTCTGTAAAGCAGAAGTCCTTGGATCAAATATCCAACGGTGGATAAAATCCCTAAATCAATTAAAGATCTCTCAATGAGAGATTTCTTTAACTAAATCAATAAACTTGCCTCCACTATATAAAGGACCCAAGACTTCAAGTCTTGTACAGAGAAACCCCCCCATAAGCTTCGAGAAAAACAAAGTAGAAAGCTTCAAAAAGGAAGAAAGAAGAATACCTCTCTTCATGGTAAATAAAAATAATAATAGAGATCAAAGCATCTCATCTGCATAACCAAGAGTCTAACCCTTATTAAAGAACTTAGTTCTTTCCCTGGATTTGAGATCCATGAGACAAGTCTCCCATAAATGAGAATTTAATTCTCATGGGGATGAACTTGCTCTTGGGGATCAAAGATTCAGAAAAGAACAGAGAATTGAACTCTTCAGAACAGAACACCCAAAGAAAACCTAGCGCCAAGCATCTCACGTGTCCCTTACGTGGACGATGCTCAATAAAGAGTGCTTAGCACTTAATGGTTGGCGCTCAGCGCCAAGCGCCTCACGTGTCCTTCACGTGGGGGCTGCTCAATAAAGAGTGCTTAGCACTAAATGGTTGGCGCTCAGCGCCAAGCGCCTCACGTGCCCCTCACGTGGGCGCTGCTCAAAAAGGAGTGCCTAGCACTCAGTGGTTGGCGCTTAGCGCCAAGTGCTTCACGTGCTCCGCACGAGGGTGCCATAAAGTGTGTTTAACACTCCATAAAAAATAAAAGAACAAAAAAAGAAAGGGGAAAGTAAAGCAAAGTATAAGTGTCAGAACCCATATGAATGCTCAATATTATTTGCACAGAAAAAGGACTGAACCCAAGCAAGTGTTTAACACTTTATTCAAAGACAGAGTGGGTTGAGTCTAAGTTGACCAAATCTCTCATTCAGATCAACCGAGCCCATGTGCTCATCATTTTCCAAAATAGACTTAGTCCCAAACACCACTACAGATCTCCCAACGGGCATTGGTTCAAGGGTACATCTCCTCACACCTCTGATACATGTCGTTGTAATTCTTCAGCGTCTTCAGAGAGGTGGTGGGTCTCGATAACCAACAATTCTTTGGTGCACTCCCAGATTTACGGGCACATCCTACTGCGGACCGCAACGTCCTTAAACTAGTAATGGATCGCAACGTCCTTAAACTAACACAATGGAGCCCAAATGCTCTTTTGTTGGGTCTGAATGATCCTAAAATCCTGTTGAGTAGATCTTAGCCTAAAATTAGACTAACGTATCATCAACAAACATTTAAGTTGATCTTAATCTCAAACGAGATTAACGATCCTTGAATCAACCCAAACCCAAATCTAAGAACATACGGATTTGGACTAATCCACGCCCTACGGGCGACAACATAAATTAGTCTCCGTATACAATCTACTGGCAACCGAAAATAAAACAAACACACACGACACGAAGTGACCTTCTGGAGCAGGAGAAAGTGGTTACCGTGATGCGGTAACGTAATTAACTGCAGGGGCTTGCGTCTGTAGGGAAGAGTATCCCCACAATCAAAAACCCTTCGCAAACGAGGGGGAATCTGACGAAATCTACTACAACGGCCGTATCCGTTCAAACCTCCGATACACGGTGCTATAAATCAGCTGGCGTCTTCGGAGAGGTGAACGGATAAACCCAAATAGCATCTGCCCCTAAAATTCAGGCCCGACGTCCTAACGTCCTGGTCGCGTCTTTCGGCGGTAAACAATAGCGTCACGTACTGTATAATACATAGTACGGTTTCCTTGAGTCAAGAGTGCGGATCAATCATCATATATATAGCTCGTATGGTAAAATCCATCGTACAGCATTCCCAAAATCGGGGTACGGGTCAAATACCATATATACATAGTTATTCATATGGTATAATTATCGTACAATATCTGTTCTAAAATTTAGTACATTCCAATATCATCAAGCACATATTATCGTATGTATGAATACACATCGCCCAACGATCCATTATAATATCATATCATATATCATATCGAGACTCAATCACATATCACAAGCTCATGGCATCATGCCCGATCATATCGACTCTTATCCTTTTAACATCTCATATCCTCGTTTTATACGTATGTGTATACTATATATATATATACATATATACACATACACCCACATCAAACCTCGTGTGTGTGCATGTGTATGACAACCTATACACTACGGGTCCACGACTGGAAACTAACTAAGAGCAATCTTGTTCCCAGTACACTTCATCTCCTTTAAGGTCTCCTAGAGAACCCTATTGCTAAGTATCTACACTAGCCATTTCCATATCATACACATCCTAATTTACGAATTTGCGGGGGTGCTATACGCCATCCACCCGACTTCCCCCATAGATAAACATCTACTCACCTCGATTCTCGCTTGCCAAAGTCGATACCGCTACGCTCTTCTTGTCGTCCCAAAGTCCATGCAAAGGTACCTACATTTCAAAATCGTCGTATCGTGAAGAACAATCAATCATGAGAAAACCGATATGGTACTAGAAACATCCATAGGTTAGAACCTATGGTTCACGCATGCAAGAATAACCAACAACTCTCGACGTTGTCGTACAAACGTCAATCGACCGAGATAAAACACAATTACGAAAACCCAAGTCATTAAAAGTCATGAAACCAAAACAGCAACTTAAGAAAAAACCTCCATATTTTGCCCTAGGTTGAATTAGCTAATTCTGCATATATAGGAGGCCTAATTATCAGATAAATGAACCATATACCAAGACCCAACCCCAGATTCCCCAATGTGGCCGCAATTTGTGGCCACAAGCATTAAAATGGTGGCCTAGTAAAGGAGATGGGGTCTCGAGTTGCTATGGTAGCATTTAGGTCATCTGCATGACTCACTGTAATTGCTATATAATTTTTAGGGTCCCCGGGTTATAGTAGATCTCCATAACACATCACAAAAAAATTCGTATATCGACAAAATTCAAGGTTCACATTTTTGGGGTTAAGTCTCTGGTTTGCCCAGAATTTTAACACTAGATGGGTTGTAGTCATCAATAAATCTCAAATACACCTTTACACTTCATAATATCTGTTTACCGCCGGAAGCCGGGAAGACTGGACTTCTTGCCTGAATCTGGGGGCAGATGCTAATTGGTGCTATCCGTCCACCTCTCCGAAAATGCCAAGTTGATTTATGGCACCTTGTATCGAAGGTTTAAACGGATGCGGCCGATGTAGCAGACTTCGTCAGATTCCCCCTCGCTTGAGGGGTTTTTGATTGTGGGGACGCTCTTCTCAACAGGCGCAAGCCCCTGCAGTTAATTACGCTACCGCATCGCGGTAACAATTTTCTCCTTCTCCATATGGTCACTTCGTGTCGTGGGTGTTTGTTTTGTATTTGGTTGCCCGTGGATTGTATACGGAGACTAATTTGTGTTGTCGCTCGTAGGACATGGATTAGTCCAAATCCGTATCTTTCTTAGATTTGGGTTTGGGGGGGTGTTTAAGGATACGTTAGTCTTATTTGTGGCTAAGATCAACATAAACGTTTGTTAAGGACACATTAGTCTAATTCTAGACTAAGATTAACTTAACGGGATCGTTTAGATCTGACAAGAGAGCAATTATGCTCTATTGTTTAGTTTAATGACATTGCGGTCGATAATTAGTTTAAGGACATTACGGTCCATTGTTAGTTTTAAGACATCGTGGTCGAGGTTAAGGACATCATAGTCCGTGGATTTAAGGACTCCACAGTCCGATGTTAGTTTTAAGACATCACGGTCAAGGTTAAGGACATCATAGTCCGTGGATTTAAGGACTCCACAGTCCGATATTAATTTTAAGACATCACAGTCGAGGTTAAGGACATCATAGTCTATGAGTTTAAGGACCTCACAGTCCGATGTTAGTTTTAAGACATCACGGTCGAGGTTAAGGACATCATAGTCCGTGGATTTAAGGACTCTACAGTCCGATGTTAGTTTTAAGACATCATGTTCAAGGTTAAGGACATCATAGTCCGTGGATTTAAGGACTCCACAGTCCGATGTTAGTTTTAAGACATCACGGTTGAGGTTAAGGACATCATAGTCCGTGGATTTAAGGACTCTGCGGTCCGATGTTAGTTTTAAGACATCACGGTCAAGGTTAAGGACATCATAGACCGTGGATTTAAGGACTCCACGGTCCGAT
This sequence comes from Agapanthus africanus, assembly GCA_030015575.1. NCBI lineage: Eukaryota > Viridiplantae > Streptophyta > Magnoliopsida > Asparagales > Amaryllidaceae > Agapanthus > Agapanthus africanus. Next base: position 385,100,950 of record CM057349.1, on the reverse strand, counting down.
GTTAGTTTTAAGACATCACGGTTGAGGTTAAGGACATCATAGTCCGTGGATTTAAGGACCCCACAGTCCGTTGTTAGTTTTAAGACATCACGGTCGAGGTTAAGGACATCATAGTCCATGAGTTTAAGGACTCCACAGTCCGATGTTAGTTTTAAGACATCACGTTCGAGGTTAAGGACATCATAGTCCATGAGTTTAAGGACCCTACAGTCCGTAGAATGTATGGTTGTCGGGACCCGTCACCTCTCTGACTACGTTGAAGGATTACAATGACAGATATCAGAGGAGTGAAGAATGTACCCTCGAACCGGATGTAAATTGATTGGAAGAGCAGATGAACTTAGTTCAATTTAATTTGAGGACTTATGGCCAGAATTGGGCTAAGTCCAGTTAAAAGAATGTTGAACATTCTATTTTTGTTCTTCCTGTTAGGCCTTTGTTTGGGCTCTGCCCTTTTAATAATGCCAAGTATTAGGCTCTGACATTTCTTGTCTTATACTGAATGCACAGCATTTATCAGAATAAGGTACGTTCTGACAGAGCGCCACGTGGCGCACTAGGTGCTTTGCGCCAGTCAAAGAGCGCATTGCGCTTCTATCGGTTAGCGCACACGAGGAGGACACGTGTCGCTTAGCGCTAAGCGCTAATTTGTTAGCGCACTGCGCTTTTAATTTATGAGCGCGCTGCGCTAGTTTATGGGTGCGCCAGTGAGTGACACGTGGCGCGCTTTGTGCTGAGCGCCAACCCAGGAGCGCAGTGCGCTGTTTTCAGAAGCGCAAAGTGTAGATCGTGTCTATGGTTGACACGTGGCATGTTATGGCGCTGAGCGCCAGTCCAAGGAGCTCAAGGGCGCAGTTCATGAGTGAAAAGCACTTTCCAATAGGGCAAAGCGCATTTTGATCAATTTAAAATTAAAGAACAAGTTTTACGTTCTTCATAAAGGAGGCTTTGCCTCAAGATTCAAGAACTAAGTTCTTATTCTTATAAAAGGCTTTGCCTTTATAGATCAGAAGATCTGTGAAGTAAAAATACTTCTTTTTATGATTAGATCTTGATCTTTTCTTTTTTAATCAGAGACCTTAGTCTTTTTTATAGATCTAAGATATTTTTAGAAGACGTTTCTTGTTTTTACGAGATGTTTTCATCTCTGTTTTTTCAAGAACACAGTTCTTTTTATCTTGAAGATGAAAAAATCTTCTTCTTTCTAAGAGCTTCCTCTTCTTTTTGCAGAGGGTTTTTCTCTCTCTTTCTATGTATTCTCTTCTTCTTTTTCTCTTTTTTTTTGAAGTCTTGGGGCCTTTATATATGGCCAATTGATTTGTAAATCAGTTAAAGAGATCTTTCTCTGATTGATTTGGGAATGTTTCCCCACTATTGGATCTTTGATCCTAAAGCTTCTGTTTTACAGAAGGAAATCTTCTTGTTTTTAACAAGATTGGAAAATCTTTCCATGCAGAATTTGTTCTGTTTTTGGTAATTCATTATTTACCATTAGATCATTGATCCAGCGGTGCTTAAAATGCAATCTTGTCGTTTGGAAAGATTTTGAGAAATCTTTCCTTAACAGAATTTAATTCTGGTTAATTAATGATTTATCATTATTATTAGATCTTTTGATCTAACGGTGGGAATTTTAATTCTAGCACTGGCGCACCTGCGTTGGACACGTGGCACGCAGCGCAGAGCGCAGCGCAACTGTGCTAGCGCACCCGTGCTTGACACGTGGCGCGCAGCGCGCTGGATCTGAAGTGTTGCTTCAGCAGAGCGCTGGATCTGAAGCGTTGCTTCAACAGAGATGTCTTTTCACCTTCCTTTTTAAGTCAAACTTATATTCCCTAGAATCGTTCATTTCCCAATCTTGGAAATAGTTCCATTGTGCACAAAATTTTCTGTGCTTCGTCTTTATAATTCGAAGCAAAGCTTCTTCCTTTTCTTATCTTCCAAAGAACCCTCTCAACTATGGCTTGTAACCGCCCCCATTCTCGTAGACAGCCGTGGGAAGTGCCTATTCAGGACCTTATTCCTCATTTTGCTGCGCGTCTGGTGGATCCTCCTCTCACGGATGAGCAGTGCGACGCTGCACTGCACGATCTTTTGACTCGTGTGGGGTCTCCCCTTCCCCCACACTCTATTTGGCTTTGGATGATCCTTGCATCTTTGCTCGCCGATCTTCCCCCTCCTCCAGCAGAGATGTCCTCGGCAGTGCTCAATACTGCCGAAGACAAGATTGGGTGTTTCTTCGAGGCGCACTTAATCACTCAAGCCCTGAAGGATTGCTCCATCCACTTGCTGAGCCAGATACGGGCTCGTCGGGTTGTCATCACCACTTTCTCTGAGGAGTGCGGCGCCGATCGTTGGATGGCTACCCCTCGGGAGGATCGCCGCTTTGACATGGTGGAGAAGACGGAGAGGGAACTGGATAATCTCCTCTTTAGCTTTGTGAACCCCTGTCCTTTTGATCCCATGTTTGGTGATCTTTTTTAAATGTAATAACAATAATAATAATAAAAAGATGTTTTAATTTAGTATTTTATTATCTGTTATGTGTTCTCTGGTTTTTTAATTCTTTGTTATTCCTTCGTAAGATGTTTATGCGCTGCATAATCATGAAGCGTTGCTTCGCTTTCCAATCTTGGAAACAGAGCTTTGCTCTAATTTGGGGTGCGCAGCGCAATTGCGCTAGCGCTAGCGCATTCGTGTTTTGACACGTGGCGTACAGTGCGCCTTGCGCTAGCGCACTGAAGCTCGACACGTGGCACGCAGCGCAACTGCGCCAGCGCACCAGTGTTAGACACGTGGCGAGCACCGCATCGCGCAGCACAACTGCGCCAGCGCGCCCGTGTTAGACACGTGGCGCGCAGCGCAGAGCGTAGGATTTTAAGCGTTACTTCAATTTTTGACTCTTAAATTTCTAAACAGAGCTTTGCTCTGATTGAGGGAAGTAGAAGCGTCGCTTCATTTCCAGTCTTGGAATTTGAACAGAGCTTTGCTCTGATTGAGGGAAACAAATGCCCCCCCCACCGTTGTGCTTACGTGGTCCCAGACGTGAGTGCGGCGGTGGTAGCATCTCAATCGTTGGATCAACTTTTGGGGAGTTGAAACGGCTCTTAATGCCTATAAATAGGACCTTTGGTCTCAGATGATTACCATCTTCTTCCTAAGAATTTTTATTCAGAGCCTTGCACTTCCGTTCAAGAACTTTTAAGAGTTAGAACTCTTTCCAAATTTAGGTAAAATTAAATTAATTTTAAGAAATTAAGGTTTTTACCCATTAACAGACCGTTGCTCTTAATATATCTTTTATCTAAAGAAAACCCATTTAGGGTTTCACTAGCAGAGCTTTGCTCCATAGGTCTAAAGAGATCTAAAGAGAACTAAAGAGAACCCCATTAGGGTTCCATTAATAGAGCTCTGCTCTCTAAAAGGATTTGTCTTGTGATTTCTTATTTTCATTAATGGAGCTTTGCTCCTTTCAAATCATATAGAAGAACTCTTAAGAGTTTTTCATGGATCTTGAAGATTTAAGATGGAATTTTATTTTTGATGAATTATAGCATCTTCTTAGAGCAAAGCTCTCAATGTTCTCGGGGGCTTTCTTTAAATTCCCTTCATAACTGATTTTGACAGGTGTCACTCCCGTCCGCAGAGCATTGCTCTCGAGGAGCTTAACTCCATGTGCCTATTTTGAATAAGAAATTGCTTATTCAGTCTGCCTGCTGATCTTTGCTGATTTTCTTTTACAAGAGCAATGGACGCTCACATGTATGATCTGGGATAGATTATCTCTTACGGAGACATCTGCCGACTCGGCCGTTCACAGAATCAAGAATTCACAAACGCCGAGTGTGCTGAAATTACGAGTCGCTTTGACACATACAATGGTCAAATGCTTCCTCGGCGTTCCCTTCTTCTGAAGCTTATTGTGGGAGCGATCTAGAAAGCGCTCCCTCTATTCTGTACTGGCGTGCTGCTTAGAGCATTGGATGCCGCTGAGGATAAGGTGCACTTGGTGTATCTGATGAACCTAATCTCGAAGAGACGGCGAGACAATCTTGTCGATCTCCTGCACCAGGCTTTTCAACAGTCTGCTATACTTGCTGCCTATCGGAGGGTGGAGGACATCCTTGGGGACCCCGACGCTTGAAATCGCGAAAGAAAGCACACTAGGATGGTTCGCCAGGCTTGGAAAATTCTGGACAAGGTCACTTTTGAGTTCCTCAACCCATGTCCTGGACTTGAGGTTTTGCCATTGTAATTACTTTAGTAATGTCTTTGTTTATTGCTTTCATAATTGTAAGAACTTTTTTGCAATATGAATGGCAAATTTCTTATTTTAGCGTGTTTTATTTCATGTTCTGAATCTTTTGCAAATGCATGGATGGGGTGTGCCTCGAACGCTTAATTAAATGCAGCTCAGATGTTCTCCTTGTTGCCTTCTCCTCTTTGCTGTGTTGTTGCCATGTGATTTTAGATAGTATATAACTGTCAGTCTTGGATTCTTTGTAGAGTGGTGATGGCTTAGAAAACAGGGTTAGGATCTGTTACCTAAGACTTTTCAATTTTATGAGCCGTGAGGGTCTCATAAAGAATTTTCTTCCTACGGGTCGAGAGGATCCCGTAGGTGTAATTTTTCCTTAAGAATCGTGAGGATTCCCAAGGGCGTTTTCTCTTGAGAGTCGTAAGGATCTCACAAGAGAATTTTCTTCCTTACGAGTCGTGAGGACCCGCAAGTGATGGGTGAAGTTGTCCTTATCCGCATTTCACGGAGTTAAGGTTTGCTCTGGATGCTTCCCACGGGTTCACTGCCGTGTTTGGCGAGGACCAGGCTCCGCTCTGTGAGTTTTCCAGGATACCGTAGTTTAAAGACATCGCGGTCGAGGTTAAGGACATCATAGTCCATGAGTTTAAAGACCTCACAGTCCAATGTTAGTTTTAAGACATCACGGTCGAGGTTAAGGACATCATAGTCCATGAGTTTAAGGACCTCATAGTCCAATGTTAGTTTTAAGACATCACGGTCGAGGCTAAGGACATCATAGTCCATGAGTTTAAAGACCTCACAGTCCGATGTTAGTTTTAAGACATCGCGGTCGAGATTAAGGACATCATAGTCCATGAGTTTAAGGACCTCACAGTCCGATGTTAGTTTTAAGACATCACGGTCGAGGTTAAGGACATCATAGTCCATGAGTTTAAGGACCCCACAGTCCGTGAAATGTGTGGTTGTCGGGACCCATCACCTCTTTGAAGTCGTTGAGGAATTACAACGACAAATACCAAAAGAGTGAAGAGATGTACCCTTGAACCAAGGTAAAATTAGTGTAAGGATATTACGGTCCATCGTTAGTTTTAAGACATCACGGTCGAGGTTAAGGACATCATAGTCCATGAGTTTAAGGACCTCATAGTCCAATGTTGTTAGTTTTAAGACATCACGGTCAAGGTTAAGGACATCATAGTCCGTGAGTTTAAGGACCTCACAGTCCAATGTTGTTAGTTTTAAGACATCATAGTCAAGGTTAAGGACATCATAGTCCGTGAGTTTAAGGATCTCACAATCCAATGTTGTAAGTTTTAAGACATCACGGTCAAGGTTAAGGACATCATAGTCCGCGAGTTTAAGGACCTCACAGTCCAATGTTGTTAGTTTTAAGACATCACGGTCAAGGTTAAGGACATCATAGTCCGCGAGTTTAAGGACCTCACAGTCCAATGTTAGTTTTAAGACATCACGGTCGAGGTTAAGGACATCATAGTCCGCGAGTTTAAGGACCTCACAGTCTAATGTTAGTTTTAAGACATCACGGTCGAGGTTAAGGACATCATAGTCCGTGGATTTAAGGACTTCACAGTCCGATGTTTGCTCTGGATGCTTCCCACGGGTTCACTTCCGTGTTCGGCGAGGACCAGGCTCCGCTCTGGATGCTTTACACGGGTTCACTGCCGTGCTCTGCGAGGAACATGATCCGCTCTGGACGTTTTCCACGGGGTCAGAAGTGCCATAATCCGCGTTCCACGTAGCCAGGAATTTTGCTCTGGATGCTTCCCACGGGTTCACTGCCGTGTTCTGCGAGGACCAGGCTCCGCTCTGGATGCTTCACACGGGGTCATTGCCGTGCTCTGCGAAGACCAGGATCCGCTCTGGACGTTTTCCACGGGGTCAGAAGTGACATAATCCGCATTCCACGTAGCCAGAAATTTTTCTCTGGATGCTTCCCACGGGTTCACTGCCGTGTTCTGCGAGGACCAGGCTCCGCTCTGGATGCTTCACACGGGTTCACTGCCGTTCTCTGCGAGGACCAGGATCCGCTATGGACGTTTTCCACGGGGTCAAAACGTGATATAATCCGCGTTCTACGTAGCCAAGAATTTTGCTCTGGATGCTTCCCGCGGGTTCACTGCCGTGTTCTGCGAGGACCAGGCTCCACTCTGGATGCTTCACACGGGTTCACTGTCGTGCTCTGCGAGGACCAGGATCCACTCTGGACGTTTTCCACAGGGTCAAAAAGTGACATAATCCGCGTTCCACGTAGCCAGGAATTTTGCTCTGGATGCTTCCCACGGGTTCACTGCCGTGTTCTGCGAGGACCAGGCTCCACTCTGGATGCTTCACACGGGTTCACTGCCGTGCTCTGCGAGGACCAGAATCCGCTCTGGACGTTTTCCACGGGGTCAAAAAGTGACATAATCCGCGTTCCACGTAGCCAGGAATTTTTCTCTAGATGCTTCCCACGGGTTCACTGCCGTGTTCGGTGAGGACTAGGCTCCACTCTGGATACTTCACACGGGTTCACTGCCGTGCTCTGCGAGGACCAGGATCCGCTCTGGACGTTTTCCACGGGGTCAAAAAGTGACATAATCCGCGTTCCACGTAGCCAAGAATTTTGCTCTAGATGCTTCCCATGGGTCCACTGCCGTGTTCGGCGAGGACTAGGCTCCACTCTGGATGCTTCACGGGTTCACTCCCGTGCTCTGCGAGGATCAGGATCCGCTCTGGACGTTTTCCATGGGGTCAGAAGTGACATAATCCGCATTCCTCGTAACCAGGAAAGGTTGACTTTATCCGCATTTCACGGAGTCGGAATTTGACTCTCGGTCATCTGTACACCGCCGAGTCATTGAACTGGGAGTTGCCGCTGTTCCGCTTTGCTTGATGTTGTGTCTGCTGCAATGAGACGAATGTTGAGGTGATCTCTAGGCTATCTGTGACCCGTCGAGATTTGGCTTCTTCTTCTGATGAAACCTGGGGAGGAGGAATGCGACTCCCTCTTCGTTTGTGCCCCTGGATTGTATACAGGGATTGATGTAATATCACTTGTAGGGCCTAAATTTCATTTATTCATTTTTTTATTTCCTTCCGCGATGCTCTATCATTTCAGCTTTATATATCGCGAAGGTCGCGATTGCCCAATCATTTCAGCTATTTTTCGCGGTGCCCAATCATTTCGGCTGTATTTTTTTATTTTTTACTCGCTGCTTTTTATTGCGAGTTGCCCAATCATTTCGGCTATTTTCCATGCATACATTTTTACTTGCTGATTTTGTCGCAAGTTGCCCCATCATTTCGGCTATTTCGTATGCATGTGTGGCTTGCTGGCTTTTCGCTGCAATCTTGGAATTAGACACCGATTTCAGCATCAGCACCGCTACAACTGGGATATTGCCATAAGCGAATCATCATTTGCCTCTGTCGATATAGTACAAAGGTGGCTTAGCGAACAGGGTTAGGATCCTGTCGACTAAGGCTTTTGACTTCATGAGCCGTAAGGGTCTCAGAAAGGTAATTCTCCCTGCGAGTCATGAGGATCTCGTAGGTATGTTTTCTCCTTAGGAGTCGTGAGAACTCCCAAGTGTATGATCTCTTGTAAGTCGTAAGGATCTTACAAGAGTGTTTTCTCTTTATAAGTCGAGAGCATTTACAAGGGTTGTTCACCGTGTAGACATATCCCTAGTCACGGGTGGGACTTTGTTAGGGAAATGTTTATTCGCGCCCGTGGATTGTATACAAGGGCCAGCGTTGAGCCGTTTGTAGGGCAGTATCGGAGGTTGTGGGGGCTGCTTAAGAACAGGTTCAGGTCTCTGTAACTTAAGACTTTTGAATCTTATGAGCCGTGAGGATCTCATAAGAGGATTCTCCTTACGAGTCATGAGGATCTCGCAAGTGTAATTTCTCCTCAGGAATCGTGGGGATCCCTAAGTGTGTTGCTCCCTTGTGAGTCGTAAGGATCTTACGCGGGTGATTTCTCCTCACAAGGTCGAGAGGACCTTGCAAGTGTCTTTTAACGAGGTTGCGCCCTTTCGGGTTTTCACAAACACTCGCCGGTAGCCCTGCTGTTTTTACTCACGGAGCCCTTTCGAGTTTTCATCCGTGCCCATTTTGCTTATGGACATACTGTTTTCTTCTTCTTTTTTTTTGGTTTATTCTTTTTTTATTCTAACGAGATTGCGCCCTTTCGGGTTTTCACAAGACTCGCCGGTAGCCCTGTGATTGTTAGAGTTTTTGCGTGTTCAAGTTTAGTTAATTACCGCAATCAAGACGGTTTCGCTTGTAGCTAGCCGGTTGAGTACGGGTCGTCCGCAGGGAGATGGGAATCTTTTTCTATGTGCTTTAACGAGTTAAGTCCAAATGTCCAGATTTGTTTTTAGATTACTTAAGTGCTAAAAATGATATATATAGAGAGCTTGTTAGGGTTAGGATTATGTTAGTTTGAGTTAGGAGTCGCTCACTTCATTCGTTGCCACTCTTAATATCGGTGTTACGGTAATCGGCAACAACGGGGATTAGCACGACTAGGAAGGAACTTGCGAGTATAAGCTAGGCTTTCCAACGCATAAGTTCTTCCTTTTGGTGCTTTTCCGTCCGTTCTTGGCTCTTAGCCTTAACCTCCGGTTAATTCAACCACAACCGGTCTCACTATGGAATCACCGCTATCATGTAGGATAGGGTGCCGTAGGGAGTGGATTGTGGTTCAATTAATGGGAGTTCGATTTAAGATGTTGGGCAAGGAATGAGTGAGATAGATTTCCTTCTCTCAAACTTCTCTTATCCTACCCTAACAAGTATGGAAACTACTCACACATCATAACAAAAAAGAAAATAAAACAAAAGAGGAAGGGAGAAAGAAAGAGGTTAGAAGATTACAACTAGCTATTTGCGACCTCACCTCAGCAAGGATCAAGCGTAAGCATCATGGTTGTCTAAGGATAAAGGAAAAGAGAACAAGAAAGAAACAAACACAAATAACAATAACTAAATTATCAAATGAAAATTACAAGCAATAATAGTTAACAAAATAAAAAGACAAGCATGGTAAGAACAAGAACTCCTTTATTCATTCTTCACTCACAAAAGCTCACTACAAGTTTTTTAATGGAGAAGAGATGAGAGGAGGAAGAAGAACAACATATAACCTAAATCTAAATACAAGAATATGCACCCCTTGGCTTTGACAAGTTCTGGACTATTTATAGGCAGGGAACTGGAAATGTAGGGCAAAATTCTATCTCTACATGAAAAGCCAAAACTACCGCTGAAATTTCATCAGCTGAGGAGGCCGTACGGACGCGGTTCCGCGGCCTTGACCCCCTATTGGCCGCGGAACCGCAGCCCTATAGTGGAGTTTTCTTGTCGTATTTTGTGTGCTGCCCTGGTCTGCTGTTCCCTTTAGTCTGGTACATGTTTTTTTCTGATAATCTTTCCACGTTTCTTCCAGAATTAAAGGTGATTGGATGTGGATCTTTTTGTCATGATTTTCTTGAGCTCTGCGTAGATTTCTTGGACTTGGTGTTGCCATTGTGCTTTGTGCATGAAGATGACAATCGATTTGCCATTTTGTCTCTTAAACTGGTGTGTGGCAACATACGGATAGAGAGCGGAGACCCGTGTTTTATCTGTGGTTGGCAGGAATCCGGATTTTGTCGTGCTTTTCCATGAGTTTCATCGTTTAGAGCCGAGAACCTGTATCCTGTAATTGACTAGAAAACACGGCTCAAGAGTACCTACCGATAAGCAATATGATAAAAATTGGGCGGTATAAAAATGCAAAAATCTGATATGAACAAATACCCCCAAACTTATCATTTGCTCGTCCCGAGCAAAACCAATTTATTCACAAAAAATTCCTAACCTCACTTTCGCAGGGAACGCGATTGCACTGAGCATGTGCAACAAGCCGTTAAACCTCTAGGTGTCCCTAGTAGGAGGAGTGTTGTCTCCTGAGGGTTTTCAGCGGATACTACCCACAAAATCCGGTCAAGCTAGTTTTGCAAAATAACTAAGATTCAAACCCTAAAGTTTTGTTTCAGAAAATAACAATTCTATGATCCTAAGTCTAGACTATCGAACCCTTATTTTTCACACCTCGCTTCTTATTTAACTTAAGATTTTATATGTCTTTACGTGCAGTGCAAATAGTGTCGTTAAGTTCCAGAAGGATCGATTAAAGTCATCACACAATAAAAGCCCGGATAAATTTTTTTAAAAGGATCACATAAGTTTTATAAAGAGTTAAGCATTTTTCAAGTTTCGTTTTCCAGTAAGGTTTCAACTTCAGAATTTCTATCTTCCTTAACAGGAAACTAGGTCTTATTTTTTACTCCACCTTTTTCTTGTTTTCATTTCATACACACCTTTATGAACGTGCAATAGTCTTTATCATAGCGTAAAACCTTCATATCTCCGCTAAATTTTTTTATAAAAGCCTGTCTTTTATCAAGATTATTCTCACACAAAGAACCGTTAGGAATTTTAACTCGGAGAGAACACTTGCTTGACTTTGTTTTAATCTGGACTTTCTAGGCTTCTTAGCGAGCTTTGGGCCAATGCACCCAAACCAGTTGGTTTTAGGGCATTAGGTGTAGAAACACCCCAGCGGACTTAATTACTCAAGTTACCTAGATCCAAAAACAAAAGACAATTTGGCGTGAAAATCATGATGATTCAATACGAACGGAGATATAACTGGCAGTTCAATTTTTTTTGGATAAAAGACGTGTTTAGTGGGTTTGGTGTGTAATCATTCCAATCAAGTTCCAGATGGGTTATTTTTCAGACTTAGTTACAATTAAGGCATTAATAACATTCCTTCATATTCACTTCACTTCATAAACTATTCTTGATATTACTTATTTCAGAACAAACCTATTTGATCCTCAGAAAATCATTTATCCATTTAAAAGTCTTTAGACATAAAAGACTTGTCATCTAATTTCCAAAACTCACAACACGTGTAGTGTGATGTAAAGACGTATATCCGCTATAGTTAACTTCAAAGGAGAGTTATCTTTCAGGTTTTCAAAATCTAAAAGTAAGATTTAGTTATTCTTATTTTATCAAACAAAACCGTCGAAATGTTGAATCAGAGTCCTCCCACTAGCTAACTTGACAAAAAAGTTTTTATGTTTTTAGAAAATTTTCTGATTTTTATGGATTTTATGGATTTTAATATGCAGATGCAAAATATACATATGAATGCGAAGGTAAGAAATGTGTACCGAGCGTACCCCCAAACTTAAACTGGACAGTGTCCTCACTGTCATTGCATGAAGAGATCATTGAAGGGTCAAAATTGTAGGTTAGATATACACAATTTTTTTTGTTTTTATTTTTAAAGAAAAGAAAAAGAGCAAAAATGGAAAAGAATATCCACAAATATATACAAAATGGTATATACATACCCCCAAACTTATTTGGAACAGTGTCCACTGTGCTTGGCTGGATAACCGAAGTTTGGAGGTAGGCAGAGGAAGATTATGCAGGGTAAACCGGCTCCTGTAAGACCAGGAGCTCCTCTGTTGGTTCGGCGCTAATGTATGGTTTAAGTCGGTGTCCATTTACTTTGAAAAATGAACCGTCCTTTGGATTTTCCAAATCCACAGCGCCATGCGGATACACATTCCGCACAAAATACGGCTCTTTTCAGCGAGATCTGAGCTTTCCTGGATGGAAGTGTAGTCGGGTGTCGTAAAGCAGTACCTGTTGACCAGGTACGAAAGTTTTGCGCAAAAGGTGTTTATCGTGAAACACCTTCGTTCGGTTCTTAACGACAACCGCGTTGTCGTAAGCCTCATCCCTAAGCTCGCTTAATTCGTTTAACTGCAGCTTCCAATGGCTGCCCACATCTTCGAGAGACAGATTCAGTTCTTTTATCACCCAAAATGCGCGATGCTCTATTTCGACAGGGAGGTGGCAAGCCTTTCCGTACACAAGCCGATAGGGAGACATGCCAAGATCGGTCTTATAAGCCGTTCGAAATGCCCAAAGGGCATCAGTGAGTTTCAACGACCAATCCTTATGGTTCTTGGAAACCGTCTTCTCCAGTATCTGCTTGATTTGCTGATTTGAAACTTCGGCCTGCCCACAGGTTTGGGGGTGGTAGGGCGTAGATAGTTTATGATTAATGGAATATTTTCGCATCAAGGCCTCGAAAGTCTTATTGCAGAAATGAGTTCCATTGTCGCTAATGATCGCTCGGGGGTGCCCAAAACGGGAGAAAATGTTTTCTTTAAGAAACCTAACGACAACCTTGTTGTCGTTAGTCCGGCTGGGCACAGTCTCGACCCACTTAGAGACGTAATCAACAGCGAGAAGGATGTACAAGTTCCCGAAAGAGCTGGGAAACGGCCCCATGAAATCTATCCCCCAAACATCGAAAATCTCCACAACCAAGATTGGTTGGAGCGGCATCTCGTTCTTCCGGGATATCCGGGCCATGTGTTGGCACCGGGAGCAAGTCTTGCAATAGTCATGAGCGTCTTTGAAGAGTTGTGGCCAGTAGAAACCACATTGCAAGATCTTCTCAGCTGTCTTTCTGGGGCCAAAATGCCCGCCACATGCTTGGTCGTGGCAAAATGACAGCACACTCTTGAATTCATCGTCAGGGACACACCGACGAATAATCTGGTCAGGACAGTACTTGAACAGATAGGGTTCGTCCCAGTAAAAGTGTTTTACTTGGGATAAGAATCGAAGTCTGTCCTGACGTGACCATTCAGTCGGTAGTAATCCTGTGGCCAAATAGTTCACAATATCTGCGAACCAGGGTTCGCAAGATACTGTCAAGAGCTGTTCATCCGGGAAAACGTCATTGATCGGAATTTGAAGCGACGACGAAGAAGGAAGTCGTGAGAGATGGTCGGCGACTATATTTTCACATCTTCTTTTGTCCTTGATGACAAGGTCAAACTCTTGAAGTAAGAGGATCCAACGTATTAGCCGAGATTTTGCATCTTTCTTCGCAAAAAGATGGCGCAGAGCAGAATGGTCTGTGTAGACAATGACTGGAGAGCCGATGAGGTAGGGCCTGAACTTTTCTAAAGCAAATACAACAGCCAAGAATTCCTTCTCAGTTGTTGTATAATTCAGTTGGGTGTCGTTCAGGGTTCGGCTAGCATAATAGATTACATGCGGCATCTTGTTGATGTGTTGTCCAAGGACAGCACCGATGGCAAAGTCGGATGCATCGCACATAATCTCAAATGGGTGCGTCCAGTCAGGAGAAGAGAGAATGGGAGCAGAAGTGAGTGAGCTTTTTAATGACTCGAATGCAGTCACACAGCTCGAGTTGAAGTCGAATGGCGTGTCCTTGGCCAGTAGAAGAGTCAAGGGCTTAGCAATCTTGCTAAAGTCCTTGATGAACCGTCTATAGAAACCGGCATGGCCAAGGAAGGCTCGGATGTCTCGGGCGCATCTGGGAGGAGGGAGATTGGAAATGACCTCAATCTTTGCTTTGTCAACCTCTATGCCATTTTGGGAAATGATATGTCCTAAGACAATACCTCCGCGCACCATGAAGTGGCACTTCTCCCAATTCAAAGTGAGGTTCTTGTCCTTACATCGGGTAAGGACAGCGTCGAGATGCAGCAGACACTCATCAAAGAAATCGCCGAAGATGGAGAAATCGTCCATGAAGATCTCCAAGAATTTTTCCACCATGTCTGAGAAGATTCCCATCATACACCGCTGGAAGGTAGCGGGCGCATTGCATAACCCAAAGGGCATGCGACGATATGCAAACGTGCCGAAAGGACAAGTGAATGTGGTCTTGTCCTGGTCTTTTTCGGCGATGGGAATCTGATTATAGCCGGAGTAGCCATCAAGAAAACAGTAGTATTCGTGTCCGGCCAATCGTTCAAGCATCTGGTCAATGAAAGGTAGCGGAAAGTGGTCCTTCCGCGTTGCGGCATTGAGCTTTCTGTAATCAATGCATACTCGCCACCCAGTTTGGATGCGAGTAGGGATTAACTCGTTCGCCTTGTTGGTGATGACCGTTATGCCTGATTTCTTGGGGACAACGTGAATGGGGCTAACCCACTGGCTATCAGAGATAGGGTAAATGATACCACTATCCAGACATTTTACGATCTCCTTCTTCACAGCCTCCTTCAAGACTGGGTTGAGTCGCCTTTGTGGATCTCTGGCTGGTTTGGCATCATCCATCAGATGAATGTGATGTTCAACGATCAGGGGACTAATCCCCTTGATGTCCGCCATGGACCAGCCAAAAGCTTGTCTATTGCTGTGCAAGACCGCAAGAAGGGCTTTCTCTTGCTCTGGAGCTAGAGAAGCCGAGATGATGACAGGGAGGGTCTCGTTCTCACCCAAGTAAGCGTACTTAAGGTGAGACGGCAAAGGCTTGAGTTCGAGCGTTGGAGGTGAAACGATTGAAGGCAGGATAGGTGAAAAGGTCTCGAACTCAAAGGATTCCAGTAAAGGTTCAAAACGAGTGTAAGCGACCGAGTTGGATGGTTCAGGTAACACATCCGGAAATTCGAAGGATTCAAACTCGGGTGGTGAGTGGCTAAGATCGTTCGAGAAAGTGAAACACTCGTAATCATTGTCGGGCGCAGAAACAGCAGCAGGTTCGAAGAGGAACACACTAGTGGCGTCAAGGTTATCGTGATCGAACAAAAACTCCTCGAATTCACACTCTTCTGGGGTGATCTCCTGGATCGAGCAAACGTCTAGTATATGAGCATTAGGTTCGGTAGGCTGATTCCCCAACCTAAAAATGTTGAGTTCAATTGTCATATTTCCAAAAGATAGGTTCATCGAACCATTGCGACAATTGATCACAGCATTTGAGGTTGCAAGGAATGGGCGACCGAGTATCACCGGAATTTGATTCCGGGGGTTAGCTACAGGCTGTGTGTCTAAAACAATGAAGTCAACGGGGAATGTGAAGTCCCCAACCTTGATTAACACATCCTCTAGCTCACCCCTACGATGGGTGATCGATCGGTCGGCCATTTGGAGAGTGCAGTGTGTGGGTTTCAGCTCTCCTACACCTAGTTGCTCATATACTGAGTACGGAAGCAGGTTAACACTGGCACCAAGATCTAATAGTGCGCGGTTGATGTTCTTATCCCCAATGGTAATAGAAATCGTAGGACAGCCAGGGTCCTTCCGTTTTTGCGGTAAAGATTGGGTAAGAGCATCACTCACAGCACTAGCCAAGAAAACTTTCTTGGGTACCTGAGACTTCCACTTTTTCGTGCACAAGTCCTTTAAGATTTTCGCGTAGGACGGGACTTGTTGGATAGCATCTAAAAGGGGAATGTTAATGTTAACCTGCTTAAACAACTCCAGAATCTTCTCCATTTGTGGATTTTGTTTATTAGACCTCAACCGTTTGGAAATGGGACGTTTTTAAAATTGGTTGAGTCCAATGCTGGAGGAGGAGATTGTGGAGTTGGAACGGATCCCAGAACTGGTGTTTTCGTGGAGTGAGAATTTGGTCCGTTTAGAGCAGAAGAAGAAGAAGGAGAGCCTTTTGAAGAATGGAGAATAGGCTCAGAAGACGAAGAAGCAGGAGAAGGAGAAGAAGAAGAAGAAGAAGAAGAAGAAGAAGCAGCGGCCGGGGTGTCATCGTTGATCCGTGTGCCAATGTTGTTTTGCAGCATCCTTCCCTATCTCAATGTGGTCATGGCACTCACATTATGGTTCTGTTGTTCAAGAGCAACATGTACATTATGTGGGTGACCGGGATTTGGGAGTGGCTGGGACGGGAGCTTCCCCTTCTCTCGCTCGCTTAAGGCCGCATTCAGCTGTGCAATCTGGGCCTCGATGGTCTTGATGCTTTGCCCGTGTGCAGCAGTGTGTTGCACCAAGGACTGAATGGAAAACTGGATGTTGGCGGTGGATTGTGTCGATTGTTTAACGAACGCCTCCAGACTTCGTTCGAGCGAGGAAACCTTATCGTTGTTTGATGGAACAAAGTTGTTTTGGGGAAAAGAATTGTTGGGTGCAAAGTTGTTCTTCTGATTTTGAAAAGGTTGGGGTTGGAAGGTGTTGGAGATAGTGCCCTCAGAGTCAATTATTGGATCACAGGCACGTGATTGCAATGATTGAGGGAGAACCTATCCCGGTAGGACAGTCTTACTCGAGATGATAGTATGCTATCTGGTTTATCTTTATCATCGTGTACTGCTTTAGGTGACCTGACATGTCGCTATTACACGTTGATAGAGCCCCTAGGATTCTTGCTTGACTGCCAGCAGTATGATGGCGATCATATACGTGGGAGCTGGTGGTCTATAAGCACATCCTTAAAAGGTCCCTAGTCGTAGGAGTTTCGAGACAGGGCATCGATACTCCGTTAGTAGACTAGTGTATACAGTCGAGACCCCGACGAGGGGCGGTGGCCGGTCTCACAAGCCACTGGTGTCAGTTGGTTCACCTAAGATGTATACAGGTGCTCATTGGGTTATGAGTACACCGGACAGGACTCGCCGGGAACCTGCTAGTTGGTCTTATACCAGATGTCAGATAGCAGTTCCCTGGTGACATGTGTACAGGTTAGTTCATCGACCTGAGATCGTCATTTGTCTCGTGTGAGTTCCCACTGTGCTTTGATTACTACCCTACCACGGCTCAAAGGAGTCGTGCAAACAGGTTTTAGTTGGGTACAGTCCCGAGCCACATGGAGGCAGTGAGCGGATCTGCAGGGGTTCGTCTCTCCCGGTATTGGGGGTGAGGTTGCGCTGTGTCTAGGAGAGCCATTACGCAAAGCCCTCGGCCGAGGCAGGAGATTTACTGGTAGGTATTCCAGTAGTATCTCAGGGCGTTCTGGGCTACGCTCCGACACGACTTGTACCGCTTTTGGGGGTCTGACTTTTACCAACCCCCTAGGCCCGCCATGCGATACTCATAGACGAACGGACCGGACTGTACGGATATTGTCACTGACAGGCTCAGTAGGGTGTCAGGATGAGTTCGCTCATCGACGTCCCTTTTGGTCAATAGCTGGTGGCCCGTTACGTATTGGCTTATACCTCTGACGTGCTAGTGGTTAAATCCACAGCCATTGTATTGACGAGTCTTTAGAGTCCACCACACTTACAGTTACTCAAGCTTTCGGGCGAAACGCTGTAGAGGCCGTATGGAGATATGGCAGGGTCCGATCAGATACGTGCGGTATTGCACGGATCAGGATTGGACAGTTTTGTACTAGTTGCCGTATAGTTATATGGCAGGGTTCGATCTGATACGTGCGGTATTGCACGGATCAGGATCGAACGGATTTTACTAGCCGGCTTTGGCTTAAGCCGGTCCTAGTTTAGTACAGTGTAGATTTTGTCTCATTGCATTTGTATCCGGTCGGAATACAGATGCGGGTGTGTATGCACAGTATTGGGGTTTTCCTGTAATTTATTACGGGACCAGTTTTCTGGAGTTGCCAGTTTGCATTCTGTCCCGGCCGGTTTTCCTTTGTTCTTTCCCGGCCGGACTTTTCCGATGGAGGGGGTTGTTTGCAGTTTTGCAAATAACTTTTGGTGGAGGTTTTATTTGTAAGATGTTTTATTATGAAAGCATCTTTTGATACCTTTCTTATCCATCTTTATCATTTGCTTTTTGTTGATGAGATAGGATTAGGATTGATTTCATGTTGATGTGAGATTGTTATGATGAGGTTTGGATAAGGTCACCTTTCTTTTGCTCCTACACTCACCTCCCTTTGCATTATGTTTCTTTCCTCCACCATTCTCATTCTCACTTGATGAAATGGATGATAAGTTCTTCATGAGAGAAAAAGAAAAGAGAGAAGAAGAAAAAGAAAAGAAAGAAAGAAAAAGAATGAGAGAGTTCATCTTAGTTTTGGGAGTAATTCTTCATCTCCTTCTTCTTCTTGTTTTGGAAAAATGAAAGCACCATTTTTCCTAATCCCATTCCTCCATCATGGCAACTACAAACCCTAAAAAGAGACAAGCATCTTCTACACTACATTCTACAGCACATCTTGGGCATGTCGAGTTGCCGGCTTCATGCCCGAGTTGCCTCGGTATTGAGGCGGGAGCCCGTAAAAGAAGAAGGCGATGTGGTGCCCTTTCCGGCGAGGAGGCGACGATGTGGAGGCAACACTTTCCGCGGGAGATCGGGACGATGACGAGAAGACCGGAGGACTCGGATCACTCGGTATACTTTTCTTCCTATCTCTAGATAGCTAGTATAGGTTAATGGTTATCGATCCGGGTTTTTCTTTGTCCGCGGTAGCGCCGGTTTCCGAGCAAGGAAAAATTTTGATTCCGCAATTTTGGCCTCGGGTACGAGGCCGGGGCGCTGCCGTGGCGCAACATGGTATCAGAGCCACGCCATTAACCTTACCTAGCTTGTTCTAATGTGTTTTTCAGTTCCGATCGACCGAAATTCCAAAAACCGTATTTTTCCTTGACATCAGTTTCTGCCGAATTTTTTTGGAGTCTAAAAATTTTTCAGGTGGTCGCAGAATGATGTGCAGGGAGATGTAAGACTACTGAAAAAATTTTATACAGTGATCAGTTTTTTCGACCGCGGAAGGGCGGCATAATCCCCTCATTTGCCGCGCTTCCGCCGCGGTAACAGTAGATCACTTCATCATTTTTTTTAAGTGGGCTTGTGGGCTTAAAATATGGGTTTTGGGATATTAAAATTGGGCCCAGGGTTTCTCTGAGTGCTACAGTTTTGATTGGGGCCCACTTGTTAATTTTTGGTCAATCGGAAAATTTTAAACACATTATTTCACAGTATTTACATTATATCTGCGACCGTGAATGTCACTCGATCGGTAAATCCGGTCTAACTGCTATAGCCCGGTTAGACGGATTTGCGAACGTGACTTTCACGTTGATGTTCTATGTTTATGCTGTGATGTTGCGGATCGGTCGTGGGGGATAGCCTGGATGCAATGCTAGTACAGTTTTGTTGTATTATGTACATTTGTTATTGCGGGGCGAGCGTCCGACATGTGGACTGCCGTCACTGCCTGTTTGTATTATTCTTTTGGGGCACGACCTGGTTGCGGTCGATGTACCCGGTGTATGTATATTTTACTTTCTGTACTAGGGTTACCCCGCGGTGGGGTGCACGGATGGCCGGGTTCTAGAGGGCAACGGGCCCGCATCTCATGGCATTGAGACGGAGGGGGCTTCACTCTAGGATTGGCGGGCTATTCGCCGCACTCGTAGGGGGTACAGGTTGACCCAGGAGGGGTGCCCAAGTTGCCGGATTCCGTGGAGTGCTGGGTGGTCCATTCACGGAGCTGAAGGGGGCTGCCTCGCTTCAGGTTTTGGCGGGTGACTTGCCGCGCCCGTAGGGGTCTAGGTTTTTCATTGCACAGGCTATCCACACGACCAGGGGAACGTCGGGTTTCAGCAGCGGCTCTGTGAAACCCGGGGTTTCCAGATATCTGTATTGTTCTGTGATGCTGTACATTTCTGTGATGTTGCATTTCTTTTCACGCCTTGAGCGAAATACTATATATATTGGTATATATATATTAGTAGATGTTGTATATGTTTTACATCTGCGCTAGTCCAGTCCCCGCTCTGCCGTTAGTTAGCTAACCTAACGGGTGATGACGGGACCCAGTGGCGAATGCGGATGGCATATACGTACGTCAGTATATTTTCGTTCTTTGTGGTGTGATCAATTGATGGGACTGCATTGATTCGGATCAATGCAAGATAAACAAACCTAATCTGATGTTGTTGGAACACTTTTTCAAAAAGCTGTTATTGCAAGGACGTTCTCTTTTGTTTTGCATAGTGGTATTCATTTGGAATATCCTGCTCCTCAGTCGACGAGGCAAGGGCCGAGATCCCTTCACCGGGAGTGACCCCTTGGACAGAAGTTTGCGTCAGGGCATTAACTTCACTATAGCCGATTACTTTTGCTTTGCATCGTGGTATTCAGTTGGAATATCCTGCACCTCATTCTACGGGGAAAGAGCCGAGATCCCTTCACCGGGAGTGACCTCTTTAGTAAAGGTTTTCGTCACTATATTTTATAAAAGGCTATGCAGTTCCTTCAACGATATCAAGTTCTTTACGTTAAAGGTTTTTCGCCAAAAACCATTCGTAGCCCTCCGTCATTTCTTATGAGTATTATTTAGTATTCGTGCTGCGTTTGTTGACTCCGTCAAGGCGTAGTGTACGGTAGCTAAGTAGTGCTTGTTTGTTGCATAAATGGGATTGGTTAGGACAGTCGTGCGGCCTTGTTGACTCCGTCAAGGGCACGTACGGGTGGGTTTAATGTAATCCAGATAATGACGGGATGAACTTGACTAGGACTCTTTGATTTGTTGACTCCGTCAAGGTCACTTGAGTCCTAGGGGTAAAAATCACATCGGGAGTTTCAAAAGAACTGAAACTTGCCAGGCATGCGCATACCTTCTGGAGTGTGGTGACGTGAGTGGATTCCGTCACGTTATCATGCGATGATAGTTGGATCCCGATTCCCACTGATGAGTTGGTTTACTCCTCGGGTGTTCCCGACTAATTCTTCTTTCAGGTTTGGAGAAGAATTTGAGGTACAGTGGGAGGTTTCCAGATTAGACAAAGTGATAACCATTCTGATCTAGGTTAGAGTGCACGCTGAGTGTTTCTTTTCTCTCTCTCTTTGGCAGCGACCATTGACCCGACCCTGGACTATGACTCAGTGACCAAGTTGACCGAACCTTTTTAACACTGGTTTTTGGATTGTCAGAGTTGCAAACCTCATTGCCACTCCTACTTTTACCCTTTTCTCCAGGACACCCCGTATTATTACGAACGTCCACTTCCATTGGATAAAACCATCGTATGGTTAGATACGAACTCGAAGGACTTCGAGGATGGTTTCTGGTTCTGGAGAAAACGAATAGGACTATTCAGTTGTTTTTTCTTTTCACCTTCTCTCAGGTTGCGAGTACTCCTTGGTTTAGGAGTAGTACACCTATTACGCAAATTGGATAGTCTTCTTCCAAACCATAGGCTGGTGCCGACCGGTAGGGAATGAAGAAAACCAGTTAGCCTAAACGGTGTACAGAAGGTATTAAGTTAAGACAAAGCAAGGGATTAGTAAGAGGGCAAAGTAAGTTGCGACTGCTATTCACGACCAAACCAAGTATTTCTTCGCCAATCCTAAATCACCTTTGTATTTCTCCAGGACACTCCGTATCACTACGAAGATCCTATTTTATTGGATAATCCATCGTATGGTTATATACGAACTCGAAAGGAACTTGTTCCAGTTCGGGGATGGATCCTGGTTCAGGAGAAATAGGAATAAAGTACATTCAGGTGTCTTTTATCTTCACCTTCTCTCGCGTTGCGAGTGCTCCTAGGATTAGGACAGTACACCCTTTATGCTTTTTGGATAGTCTTCTTCCAAACCATAGGCTGGTGCCGAACGGTAGGGAAGGAAGAAAACCATTTGGCTTAAAGGGGTGTACAGAAGGTAATGACTAAAGACATATAAAGGGATTTGGAGAGGTGGCAAAGAATTATACGGTTACAGTTGTGAATCTGGATAATGGAAGAGGCATTACTAGGAATACCAGGATACCCCAACGAAACACTTCAATGTTTCAGTTTCACTGTGCAATGTTAAAAGAAAACTGATTTCCCGATTAGACACTTACTCCAGGGTATGTATTTACCAGGTTGGATTCTCACATCTGTATGGTTTTACAGATGATGAGTGGGAGTAAGTTATTGGGAATTGGGTGATCATCCTCATTATATCGGGATTCGTTGTAATCAGTGATATTTGAGGAGATCACCTGGGCTATTTGCCGGTCGGCAAATATTTGGTTATGAATATCCGCTGTTGTGCACCAATTTCAAATTGATATATCTGTACGTCTATTTTCATAGAGTGAGATATACCTTTTGATATTATGTCTACGACATTTACCTATATCAGTGGATGGTTAGGTAAGGAGCATTAAACAGCGGTGTAATTCTTCTTAACCATAAGTACAGTTTTCAACCTACGACACACAGTGAAAGAGTTGTTAGACTCAGCGGACTTATACAGAGTATTGTATGTTGTCCAGTGTCCATTAGGACAGAGGGGTTGGTCCTCATACTATATTCTGTTTACTTTTAACTTCTCTAGTTCTTAGACATGTGTTTCATGGAAACACAGGGTCTAAGTTTTGAGGAGTTATAGGTATTTGAATAGAGTAGAGAACCAGGTGTAGCAAGTATCGGGATTCTTCAAAGTGATCGAAGATGTAGATACTTATGTATGGTATTCAGTTGATAGTAATGTTTAAGAGAACTAGCTTCTCTTTCAGGTTACTCATAATTGGAAGCATTCCTAAGTTGAGTAACGCTGATCGGCCTCCTTCCATTTAGTTTACATGCACTGGAGATAGCTGCATGATTTGAATCTGGTTCAATTGAATCAGTGCCTCTGGTTCTATATTGGATATAGAACAGTTCATATCTTAACGATGTTAAGGTACGGGGAGTTGTCCGGCTTATGCTTAAAACCAGACACTGGACAACTCAAGGCACGTTTCTGTAATGGCTGTTTGTGGGTTGACCCAGGCTATGACGAGGGTTGATTTTCTACCATCTGGATGAACAATAGCAATATTGTTCTAGACTCGCCACAGTTTTATTAAAAATGGATTTTTTCGAAAACAGCAGTGGGAGTATGGTAGAACTGGAAGTGATTCCAGAACCGCAAACGATTACTGAAGGTTTGATAAGGAACCTAAAGATTCAATCTGATTTGACATTCCATTGGCCACTCCGCAGATAAGGTGGGTAACTTCAGGCACCCGAGAGGTACTCCGGTAGCCTCAAGGACGGTGACAGGGAAGTTCTTGTTTACCCACACTTGCCATTGTTGTTGTTCCAGGCTGCGAGACCCGGCAGGAGGATGAGTATAGCGTCGTTCTAAACTAGCTTTAGAAGTGCACGTCTATATGACTCTGGCAGAAGGTTGTCGTAGTCAGTGGGAGCAGCAGAAGCAATGGTGGACATCTGGCTTATGTCTATTTATAGACTAAAGCAGATATAGCGGAGTTAGATCATCTGTTTCTGATGTGACAGTCATGGGTTTGACGTCACCAGAATAGGGGATGGATCTGTTGAGAAGGTAGTAGGTAGTGATATTCCTATACTACGATCGGTTATACTTTGGTCGTCACACAGTGTTTTCTCCACATGGGACTTGGACATTATATCAGACATATTGGTTACTAGATCTATGGTTTTAGATCTAGATTTGGGTGGTTTCCCAATCAGGGTACTTTGACAGCATTCTAAGAGTATTTAGAATGGACGACTCCTGGCATGGTAGTGTACCTGCAGGTAATGGAGTCACCCTCTCTAAAGGTGTCTTACAGACTAAAGGGGAGAGGGATACGCATGATTGACAGATCACTTGCTTAGGCAATTGAGTCAATCATGAGATGTCAAGTACCACACCAGATGTTGTTCTTGCAGTAGGTGCAATAAGTTGATATTAATCCAATCCTAGAAAAACAGTCGGAAGCAGTTTTAGAACATAAGTGAATGTTCTAGGGATATGATAACGGCTGCCTCCTTTAGGAGACGGTTATCACTCCAGGCTTCCAAGGTGACATGGACGACAAGGAGGTTGTCAGAGTTATAGTTCTCCCTCTGACGAGGGGCAGTATTTTGGACAGGTGGTCCAAGGCAATACTGAGGGCGGCATGGCGCAGGATACTGATTAAGTTCAGTTGTTGATACAGTCTAAGAAGTTTGGATTTGGAGTTCATTTATGAGCTAGGTCCCATCAGACATCCAGACATTCTAAGACAGGTATTGCTCATTTCGGGAGATGGCTTTCTCCGCGAACTTGAGATATAGAGAGACATAGAAAGAAACATCGCAGCGGATCCACTCACTGAGGCTATTCCTCGAACGCAATAGTTTCGCAAACGAGTTTTGTGAGACTGACTAGTAGAGGAGTTGGGTGTTCGGTATCACACGGGCTGTGAGTATGCGACATCGCAATAATTAGCCTTGAGTGCAAGTGGGAGATTGTTGGAGATAGTGCCCTCAGAGTCAATTATTGGATCACAGGCACGTGATTGCAATGATTGAGGGAGAACCTATCCCGGTAGGACAGTCTTACTCGAGATGATAGTATGCTATCTGGTTTATCTTTATCATCGTGTACTGCTTTAGGTGACCTGACATGTCGCTATTACACGTTGATAGAGCCCCTAGGATTCTTGCTTGACTGCCAGCAGTATGATGGCGATCATATACGTGGGAGCTGGTGGTCTATAAGCACATCCTTAAAAGGTCCCTAGTCGTAGGAGTTTCGAGACAGGGCATCGATACTCCGTTAGTAGACTAGTGTATACAGTCGAGACCCCGACGAGGGGCGGTGGCCGGTCTCACAAGCCACTGGTGTCAGTTGGTTCACCTAAGATGTATACAGGTGCTCATTGGGTTATGAGTACACCGGACAGGACTCGCCGGGAACCTGCTAGTTGGTCTTATACCAGATGTCAGATAGCAGTTCCCTGGTGACATGTGTACAGGTTAGTTCATCGACCTGAGATCGTCATTTGTCTCGTGTGAGTTCCCACTGTGCTTTGATTACTACCCTACCACGGCTCAAAGGAGTCGTGCAAACAGGTTTTAGTTGGGTACAGTCCTGAGCCACATGGAGGCAGTGAGCGGATCTGCAGGGGTTCGTCTCTCCCGGTATTGGGGGTGAGGTCGCGCTGTGTCTAGGAGAGCCATTACGCAAAGCCCTCGGCCGAGGCAGGAGATTTACTGGTAGGTATTCCAGTAGTATCTCAGGGCGTTCTGGGCTACGCTCCGACACGACTTGTACCGCTTTTGGGGGTCTGACTTTTACCAACCCCCTAGGCCCGCCATGCGATACTCATAGACGAACGGACCGGACTGTACGGATATTGTCACTGACAGGCTCAGTAGGGTGTCAGGATGAGTTCGCTCATCGACGTCCCTTTTGGTCAATAGCTGGTGGCCCGTTACGTATTGGCTTATACCTCTGACGTGCTAGTGGTTAAATCCACAGCCATTGTATTGACGAGTCTTTAGAGTCCACCACACTTACAGTTACTCAAGCTTTCGGGCGAAACGCTGTAGAGGCCGTATGGAGATATGGCAGGGTCCGATCAGATACGTGCGGTATTGCACGGATCAGGATTGGACAGTTTTGTACTAGTTGCCGTATAGTTATATGGCAGGGTTCGATCTGATACGTGCGGTATTGCACGGATCAGGATCGAACGGATTTTACTAGCCGGCTTTGGCTTAAGCCGGTCCTAGTTTAGTACAGTGTAGATTTTGTCTCATTGCATTTGTATCCGGTCGGAATACAGATGCGGGTGTGTATGCACAGTATTGGGGTTTTCCTGTAATTTATTACGGGACCAGTTTTCTGGAGTTGCCAGTTTGCATTCCGTCCCGGCCGGTTTTCCTTTGTTCTTTCCCGGCCGGACTTTTCCGATGGAGGGGGTTGTTTGCAGTTTTGCAAATAACTTTTGGTGGAGGTTTTATTTGTAAGATGTTTTATTATGAAAGCATCTTTTGATACCTTTCTTATCCATCTTTATCATTTGCTTTTTGTTGATGAGATAGGATTAGGATTGATTTCATGTTGATGTGAGATTGTTATGATGAGGTTTGGATAAGGTCACCTTTCTTTTGCTCCTACACTCACCTCCCTTTGCATTATGTTTCTTTCCTCCACCATTCTCATTCTCACTTGATGAAATGGATGATAAGTTCTTCATGAGAGAAAAAGAAAAGAGAGAAGAAGAAAAAGAAAAGAAAGAAAGAAAAAGAATGAGAGAGTTCATCTTAGTTTTGGGAGTAATTCTTCATCTCCTTCTTCTTCTTGTTTTGGAAAAATGAAAGCACCATTTTTCCTAATCCCATTCCTCCATCATGGCAACTACAAACCCTAAAAAGAGACAAGCATCTTCTACACTACATTCTACAGCACATCTTGGGCATGTCGAGTTGCCGGCTTCATGCCCGAGTTGCCTCGGTATTGAGGCGGGAGCCCGTAAAAGAAGAAGGCGATGTGGTGCCCTTTCCGGCGAGGAGGCGACGATGTGGAGGCAACACTTTCCGCGGGAGATCGGGACGATGACGAGAAGACCGGAGGACTCGGATCACTCGGTATACTTTTCTTCCCATCTCTAGATAGCTAGTATAGGTTAATGGTTATCGATCCGGGTTTTTCTTTGTCCGCGGTAGCGCCGGTTTCCGAGCAAGGAAAAATTTTGATTCCGCAATTTTGGCCTCGGGTACGAGGCCGGGGCGCTGCCGTGGCGCAACAGAAGGGCTGCTAAAACTGATGTTGAGTTTGTTGTTGCGCTTGTTGTTGCGGAGGAGGGGGCCTCTGGAAATTGTTGCCTTGGAATTGATGCTGATTCTGATTCCAGACGAAATTGGGGTGGTTCCTCCAACCGGGATTGTACGTGGAAGAGTATGGATCATTTCTCGGTCTTTGTTGAAATGCAGCATTAACCTGATCCTATCCTTGGGATGGAGAATTGTAAGGACACTCTTCGGTTAAATGAGAAGGATCGGAACAACAAGCACAAATGGTGCGAAGGGGAAGAACAGGGGCAGGAGCAGGAGATGAAAATTTGCTCTCTATCGCTTCAAGTTTTCTCGTTATTGCAACCATTTCAGCTTTCATCGCAATAGAGACATCGAGTTGGTGAATTCCTACCCTAGACTGACCGGTAGAAGTGGAGGTAGAAGAAGAAGAAGTCGGTCTGGTGCTCTCCCATTGAAGCGTTTGTTCCGCAAGGTCGTCGAAGAATTGCCACGCTTCCTCGTCAGATTTCGATAGGAAGTGGCCTTGACAGATGGTTTCCAACAACTGCTTGGTTGCTGGGTTCAGGCCCTCGTATAAGGTTTGGCAAAGTTGCCATTTCTCAATACCATGGTGAGGGCACTGAACAAGAAGGTCTTTATACCGGTCAAAGCACTTCCAGAAGGGTTCAGAAGGAAGCTGAGAGAATTGGTTGATTTCGTTACGGATCCTCGCGGTTTTATGATTCGGATAGAATTTCTTGAAAAACGCTTTCACAAACTCGTCCCAACTGGTTATGGAGTGGGAGGCGGTGCTATATAGCCATTTTTTAGCAAGATCGCATAAAGTGAACAGAATGACCCGTAGACGTATAGCATCGTCCGACAGCTGGGTGGTTTTCATCATGGCATAAACGTTTTGAAATTTGTTGATGAAGATATCGGCATCTTCAGATTCAAGCCCATGAAATTTCGGGAGCATGTTAATGAAGTGGGGCTTAATTTCAAAATTATCCCCATTGGTCGGTGGGAGGGAAAGACAGGTGGGAAGTGCAGAATGGGTGGGATAGAAACGATCCTGGAGCGCGATTCGCTGTGGCGCTACAACAGGCGGTGGTGGTGGGTTATTCGTATCCATAGGAGGTCGAATCAATCCCGGGGGAGTTGTAGGGATGTTTGGATTAAATCCTGACATCGCGGAAGAAGAGGTTGGTGATGGTGAAGGTGAAGATGTATGAACAGAATTCCGGTCAACGTTGGAGTTGGCCGGCAAAGGTAAGGGTGAAAGAGGCGTGGACGGAGTTTCGACGTCTGAGTCGATCGCGTAGTCGGTAGCGACTAACGTTACGCGGACTAGGCAGGCGCTAGTGTCCCGAGTCCAAGAAGACATACACTAAACGAGTTTAGTATAGTCAAAGCGGAGAAGGTGAGGGTAAGAAAACGTCAATGGAGAAATACGATGGGTGGTGGGTGAAAAAATGGATTCTGCCGACAAAGGGCAAGTTTTTATAAAAGTTTTTGATTTTTTTCTTTTTTTTTCTTTTTAGAAAGAGCTTTACAGAAATATGTACGGACTTACGGCTTCAAGCAATCACAAACAAGATATGGACAATCACACCTAGATCTAGGGTCACCTAGGTCAGCTAGACAGCTCCTAACTGTTCCAAAGGACTAGAAATAGGATCTCAAACCGCCTCTTCTCCGCCAATTGCGGCCAGGTAAGTGCCGGGTAAGTGGGAGGCTCCCCACTACGTAAGTAGTGGTCCTAATTAAGTAACCACTTGCCTTCGACACACTTGCCTAGACACCGCAAAGTCAGGATAGGATAAACGGCCGATGCCTGTAACTAGTCCTCTGTCCTATTGAGCGCGAAGTCCTTAGGGCCGAGTCTAGTATTTTTTAATTAACAATGGTCAATGCATATGCTTTTTGTGATTTCTAGGGTCCTGGGAAGGGTGATGAAATCCCCACCCAATCTGAATTGGTTTCAAGCCCCTTAAGTCCGTATTAATAAATGCAAAGCAGTAACAAATCAACTGCAATCAATTTTTTTATTTTTTAGCGCGACGCAAAGAATCCTGCACAAGAACAATTTATTGGAAGGGGGAAGAGAATTTGCGCAAAGAATGCTGCAGAAAACACAGTTTAGTGGAGTCCAGAGGAGTGGGGAGGAGAAAAGGAGGACTTACAGAAATTTTGGCACCCTGAAGACACTAACTGGCCGCGGTTCCGCGGCCTAAGCTAGCTTATGCCGAGGTTCCGCGGCCTAAGCTAGCTTATGCCGCGGTTCCGGGGCAATATGGTGGGCTTGGGCCTTCAGTTTTCTGGGTTGTGCTCTGTTGGGTGTCCTCTTCCTGTTTGGAGCTTCCGAATTGTGATTTGCTCACTGGATCTGCTCCAAAATTTTATAGTAGACCGTTGGCTTTGTCTTGATCCGTCGAGGTGTGGCCGCGAGATGTGGGTCTAACTTCCCACATCTTTGGCACTGAACTCGAACTTCGTATTATCCTGCACACTTGCACAAAAACTAATAAAAAATAACAAGATGATTTTTTACAATGTATCCTTTTTTTTGTTTTGTTTTTCGGTTATATTTATATTCACAAATTAACCCGAAATTACACAAAGAAATAAACTACCGTCTCCCCGGCAACGGCGCCATTTGATTGTTAGATTTTTTGCGTGTTCAAGTTTAGTTAATTACCGCAATCAAGACGGTTTCGCTTGTAGCTAGCCGGTTGAGTACGGGTCGTCCGCAGGGAGATGGGAATCTTTTTCTATGTGCTTTAACGAGTTAAGTCCAAATGTCCAGATTTGTTTTTAGATTACTTAAGTGCTAAAAATGATATATATAGAGAGCTTGTTAGGGTTAGGATTAGGTTAGTTTGAGTTACGAGTCGCTCACTTCATTCGTTGCCACTCTTAATATCGGTGTTACGGTAATCGGCAACAATGGTGATTAGCACGACTAGGAAGGAACTTGCGAGTATAAGCTAGACTTTCCAACGTATAAGTTCTTCCTTTTGGTGCTTGTCCGTCCGTTCTTGGCTCTTAGCCTTAACCTCCGGTTAATTCAACCGCAACCGGTCTCACTATGGAATCACCGCTATCATGTAGGATAGGGTGCCGTAGGGAGCGGATTGTGGTTCAATTAACGGGAGTTCGATTTAAGATGTTGGGCAAAGAAAGAGTGAGAGAGATTTCCTTCTCTCAAACTTCCCTTATCCTACCCTAACAAGTATGGAAACTACTCACACATCATAACAAAAAAGAAAATAAAACAAAAGAGGAAGGTAGAAAGAAAGCGGTTAGAAGATTACAACTAGCTATTTGCGACCTCACCTCGGCAAGGATCAAGCGTAAGCATCATGGTTGTCTAAGGATAAAGGAAAAGAGAACAAGAAAGAAACAAACACAAATAACAACAACTAAATTATCAAATGAAAATTACAAGCAATAATAGTTAACAAAATAAAAAGACAAGCATGGTAAGAACAAGAACTCCTTTATTCATTCTTCACTCACAAAAGCTCACTACAAGTTTTTTAATGGAGAAGAGATGAGAGGAGGAAGAAGAACAACATATAACCTAAATCTAAATACAAGAATATGCACCCCTTGGCTTTGACAAGTTCTGGACTATTTATAGGCAGGGAACTGGAAATGTAGGGCAAAATTCTGCCTCTACATGAAAAGTCAAAACTACCCCTCAAATTTCATCAGCTGAGGAGGCCGTACGGACGCGGTTCCGCGGCCTAGACCCCCTATTGGCTGCGGAACCGCGGCCCTATAGTGGAGTTGTCTTGTCGTATTTTGTGTGCTGCCCTGGTCTGCTGTTCCCTTTAGTCTGGTACATGTTTTTTTCTGATAATCTTTCCACATTTCTTCCAGAATCAAAGGTGATTAGATGTGGATCTTTTTGTCATGACTTTTTTGAGCTCCGCATAGATTTCTTGGACTTGGTGTTGCCATTGTGTTTGTGCATGAAGATGACAATCGATTTGCCATTTTGTCTCTTAAACTGGTGTGTGGCAACATACGGATAGAGAGCGGAGACCCGTGTTTTATCTGTGGCTGGCAGGAATCCGGATTTTGTCGTGCTTTTCCATGAGTTTCATCGTTTAGAGCCAAGAACCTGTATCCTGTAATTGACTAGCAAACACGGCTCAAGAGTACCTACCGATAAGCAATATGATAAAAATTGGGCGGTATAAAAATGCAAAAATCTGATATGAACACCCTGCTGTTTTTACTCACGGAACCCTTTCGGGTTTTCATCCGTGCCCACTTTACTTACGGACATACCGTTTTTTTATCAGTTTCGGGATGCTTCAATCCACCGTAGTTTATCGACATCTCGGTCAACAGCTAGTTTTAGGACATAGCGGTTCGTTTTTAGTTTTAAGGACGTTTCGGTCCGTCGTTAGTTTAGGGACATTTCGGTCCGGTCCACCGTTAGTTTAGGGACGTTTCGGTCCGCTGTTAGTTTAGGGACGTTTCGGTTCGCTGTTAGTTTAGGGACGTTTACATTTCGGTCCGTCGTTAGTTTAGGGACGTTTCGGTCCGTCGTTAGTTTTAAGGACGTTTCGGTCCGTAGTAAAGAAAGTCAGTTACTACTTATAGAGTTTGGGCTTAGGAAGATAGCGAGCGGACATAGTCATCGTCATCTATCATTGACCTAGGCCGTGGCTCGTCAAGCGCAGCACTTCATCAGGAAGCGACCGTTTATTGGCCTGAGGGGTCTTTCACCATGCATGTCGATGAGTAGATAGGCTCCACTCTGGTAGACTTTGTCTATGATGTACGGGCCTTCATAATTCGGCTCGAATTTTCCCTGCTTTGCGCGATTGGGGATCATAGGTCTTTTGACCACTAGTACGAGTTCGCCTCGGCGGAATGCCCTCGGCCTAGTCTATCTTTCGTAAGAGCGCATCATCTTTGCTTTATAAGCCTCCAAATTTTGTTGCGCTATGAGCCGGGTTTCATCAAGGGCATCAAGCTCCTCAAGCCGAAGGTGAGCATTCTCTTCGTCCGTTAGCTCATAATGGACTGCCACTCGTAAAGAGGGTAACTCTATCTCGAAGGGGAGTACCGCTTCTGTACCGAATACCAATGCGTACGGCGTTGTGTTCGTGGCCGTCTTGAACGTAGTCCGGTACGCCCAGAGAGCTTCATGTAGTCTCTCGTGCCAGTCCTTCTTATTTCGGGACACCGTCTTTTTCACGATCTTCATCAAGGTCTTATTGAAAGCCTCCGCTAGACCGTTGGCTCGGGGATTATAGACTGATGAATATCTCCAGTCTATGTTAAGTTGTTGTGCGAAGCGGCTGATTTTGTGGCTTCTGTAGGCGTGCCCGTTATCGGATATGATCCGTCTCAGAGTTCCAAACCGATAAATGACGTGTGTCTTGAAGAAATAGAGGATATTCTTCGTCTTCACTTCCCTCAGCGGTACTGCTTCTGCCCATTTGGAGAAGTAATCAGTCGTCGCCAAAATGAAACGATGTCCTCTGGACGATGCCGGTTCGATGGGGCCGATTATGTCAGTTCCCCACATTTCGAACGGCCAGCTAGCCACTGTCGGGTGTAGTGGATTTGGGTGCTGATGGATAAAGTCCCCGTGAATCTGGCACGAGTGGTATTGCTTCGCATACTCGAGGCAGTCCTGAATCATCGTGGGCTAGTAGTAGCCCATCCGCTTAATCTTTAACTTCATCTTCAGGCCAGCTTGGTGAGAACCGCAGAGCCCGTCGTGAACTTCTTGGATGACGCTTCTTGCTTCGTTTGGTCCCAGGCATCTTAACCACAGAGAATCAAACGACCTCTTGTACAGAGTATCAATGACGAAGGCGAAAGATAGGGCTCGCTTCATGAGCTGATGTTTTGAGGACGCATCTTCAGGCGTTCGACGAGATTTGAAGTAGTCTATAAAGACTTCTCTCGAATCCTCAACCGTTTCTTGGTCTTTTATTTGCAGGGCCGTCTGCTTGGTCGCTTCCTTTTCCTCAGATGATTCCGGAAATATTTCTGCCGGTGTGAGGACCCGTCGGCTTTGTACCACGATTCTTACGTCATCGAGATTCTCATCAGCCAATTCTTTAGCAAGCTTGGCTAATGCATCCGCTTTGCTATTTTCTGCACGCGGTATGCTTTCCAAGATATAGGAAGGTATTTGGGTCAGCAGTTGCTGTACCCTCTTGCCGTACTTTACCAGTTCTGGTTTGTACGTTTGATAGTCGTCGTTTACTTGACTAAAGACCAGTTGGGAGTCTCCGTATATGAGGAGGTTTTCAATTCCCATGTCGATGGCGATCTCGAGGCCTGCTATCAAAGCTTCATACTCGGCTTCATTGTTTGTCCTCGGCTCTGTTAAGGAGAAAGCAAAGCACATTATCCCTTCTCGTGGAGTTACGAAGATAAAGCCTACCCCCGATTTGATTATAGGGGTGCTTTGTTTGCGCTTCTTCATAGAAGACGCTCCATCAAAATAAAGTTCCCATCGGGTATTACCACCGTCGATCGCATCAAATGCATGTTCGTCTGGCAGTTCGCAATTCAAAGGAGAATCGGTCGGTATTGGATGCTCAGCGAGGAAGTCGGCGATGGCCTGGCCTTTCACTGCCTTAAGAGGCTGATAAGTTATTGAGAACTCCATCAAGAGTAAGGCCCATTAGCAAGTCGTCCCGTTAATATGGCCTTCGACATCAAATACTTGAGAGGGTCCACCTTCGATATGAGACAGACTTCATGCGCCAATGCATAGTGCCGGAGTTTCGTTATCGCGAAGATCAACGCCAGGCTGTGTTTTTCGATGGGAGAGTAATTGCTTTCTACCCCCAGGAGAATTCGACTCAAATAGTAGAGGGCTCTCTCCTTCCCTTGGTCGTTCTCTTGTGCCCATAATGCGCCTAAAGAACCTTCGAGGGCTGTTGTATAAAGAATGAGAGGCTTTCACTTAACCGAAGCGGCCAGTACTGACGGATTCTGCAGGTACTGCTTGATTTCGTCCAGCGCGCCTTGGCATTTATGACCCCAGACGAACGGGGCTCCCTTCTTCATCAGGTGACTGTAAGGACGGCATTTCCCCGAAAGATTATCTATAAATCGCCGGATATACGCGAGTTTTTTCTGGAGAGACCGCAATTGTTTAAGAGCCCTTGGCAGAGGCATTTCCATGATCGCTTTGATCTTTGATGGATCTATCTCGATGCCTTGGTGTCGGACAATGAATCCTAGGAATTTGCCCGAGGAAACTCCGAATGCGCATTTGAGAGGGTTCATCTTCAAGTTGTATTGCCGAAGGCGTTGAAATACGATCTTCAGATGCTCGAGATGTTCCTCGTATGATTTGCTTTTCACCACGAGGTCGTCGATATAGCATTCGATGATTTCATGTATAAGGTCATCGAAGATCTTCGTCATGATCCTTTGATAGGTGGCGCCAGCATTCTTTAGACCGAAGGGCATCACCTTGTAGCAGAATATGCCCAAAGGGGTCCGAAAGCGGTATGCTTCTGGTCTTCGGGATGCATCTTTATCTGATTATATCCTGACGAGCCGTCCATGAAGGAGAAAACTTCGTGAGTGGACGTGTTATCTATCATCAGCTCAGTGACCGGTACTGGGAAGTCGTCTTTCGGACAGGCTTTATTGAGATCCCGAAAGTCCACACATATGCACACTGTCCCATTTTTCTTCATCACCGGGACGATGTTGGCGATCCATTCAGGATACTGGACCTCTTGGATGAAGCCAGAGTCGATCAGCTTCTTGACCTCGGCGTTGATGCTCATCTAAAGCTCAAGCCGCATTCTTCTCGGTGCTTGTTTGATTGGCTTGACGTCCGGGGATATTGCCAATTTATGGACAGCAATCTCTGGATCTAATCCTGGCATTTCGGAATAGTTCCATGCGAAGCAATCTCTATGCTGCACAAGCACGTCCTTTAGCGCAACCACCCTTTCTTCAGACAGCAGCTCACTGACGAATGTCGGCCGCGGGTCACTCACCGTCCCCAAATCAATTTTCTTGAGGTTATCTGCAGTGGTGTGTATTCCATCTTCCAGCTCTTTTGGTGCCGGTGGAAACTCTGAGATCACCTCGTCATCATTGTTTTCGAAGCACCAGGGGAGGTCA
This sequence comes from Agapanthus africanus, assembly GCA_030015575.1. Lineage (NCBI taxonomy): Eukaryota > Viridiplantae > Streptophyta > Magnoliopsida > Asparagales > Amaryllidaceae > Agapanthus > Agapanthus africanus. Next base: position 385,066,285 of record CM057349.1, on the reverse strand, counting down.
TCCATATTCTCGGGTTCTTCTTTTGATATCGTTATCATATGACAAGTACGAGCTCGCTTCCAAGACCGATGTGGATCTGGGTCTACCCTCATGGATTTGGGTTCATACTTCTGCGGAGGTGTTACCCTCCAGCTGCTGGATAGAGCGAATTTGCCGAGCTGATATTGGTCTTCGACCCAATTCTTAAAGGTGAAGCAGTCTTCGAGAGGATGTCCTATCGCTCGGTGATAAGAGCAATAGTCTGGGTGAGAGATCTCGTTGGCTTGCTCGGGGTACTTGGACTCCGAAAGTGTAATCATCTGATGTTTTATAGCGAGGACAAGTATCTTCTTTGTCTTGTCTCGAGGAAAAGAGTATGCTCAACCCATCTTCTTTATAAGAGATGAATCCGGTTTGCTTGATTCTCGATCGCGTGACTTCTTAGTCCCGCTTTGTCGCTGTCGAGCGCCTTTCCCGCTCTTTGTTTTGTTTCTGCCTCTGCGTCGGGCCTTTTGCACAACGGGTTGACAGGGAGGAGCATTTTCATCTTTCGCAGCCTGTTGAAGAAGGCGTTGCGTCCTGGCTTTCTCGTAGATGGCCATTTCGCGATTATGGTCGTCTCGAACTTTTTGACCAGCTTCCCTTATAAGCTTGTCCATTTGTTTTTCGAACGACGGACTGGGCATTTTCACGTCGGGGGCTCTTTCTGGTTCAGGGTTAACATTCTCCCATTGAGCATCTCCTTCTTCATTAAAGTCATGTACGACATAGCATTCGTGGAGCAGCTCCCGTTTCTTTGACCGAACATATCCAAGCCCGATCGCTTCTATTCTCCCATTGGGCAACTTGCGTTGAGTTCCGGGAACGTTCCAGATCCTATCATAGAACTTAGCTTTTCGAGCGGTCTGTTTGAAGGGTATCCCTTGGCGCTTCAACAGCCTTTTCAATCCTTCTGTATAATATCTAGGCAGGCGGATGGGCTGGAGCCTGTCAAGTATAGAATCCGCGCCGTGCCAGATTTCTTTCTCCACTTTGGTTTCCCCGGAGCGGTAGAATAGGATCGCCTTTTCGCCTTCTCGCCTGGGAGGGACATAGAACGTCTGCATCTCTTCCACACTGTAGGTATCAAGCACGTCTAGTTTTTTATGATATTTGGGCAGAACCATAGCAACTTGCAAACTTTGCTCTTCATCAGCAAATGTTTGTATTGAAGGCCGAGCGGAGAATATAGCATAGACCTCATCTTCCAAATCACTACCAAAGATCAACATAGGAGCGAACGGTCGTGGCTTGTTGTACTGGGGCGGGCCTGGATAAACTATCTCTTCCTCTTCCTCAGTATCACTCCCGAAGACAGGAATGGTGGTGATAGCTTTATTCTCCGGCTTGCGACATCTCTCTGTGTCCTCGAAATCTGGCAAAAAGTATTTTGCATCTTTGTACTTGCGGACTTCGTTCACGGAGAATGGATTCAGATCTCCTATTACGGTATACTCGAGACCATCCTTAAAGTATTTCATATACTGATGTTGTGTAGAAGGGATGATGTTGTACTCGTGTAACCAAGGCCGGCCGAGCAAAGCGTTATAGCATGTCTTGGCGTCAATGACATGAAATTTAATATCCGTGACAAGTAGCCCGAATCGTAATGTCAATATCACAGACCCGAGAGTCCGCGATGACTGGGAGTCAAAACCAAATATGGTGATTTTATCACGAGCGAGATGCTGGACGTTCATGCAGATTTCCTTCAACACTCGCACGTTGAGAAGATTGACGGAAGACCTATTGTCGACCAGAATTTTGCCTATCTTTATATCGTGGCAGTATCCTGAGACATAGAGGGGACGATTGTGCTCGCACGTCCCAAGGAGGAGGTCTTCGTCGCCGAAGGTGATATCGGCTGTATGAACTTCCTCCAGCTCGTCCTTCATCTTTTCTTCGGCGAGAAAAGCTTGGAATTGCTCTGGCTCTTGTAGCGCCTTGATCAATGAATCTCTCGCTTCTTTGGATAGTAAAAGGGCGTCGAGAATGCTGAGCTGCGAAGGTAACTTTCTCAAGTGTGCCAGAACGTTATAGTCCACCTTGTTCTTCTTTGGCGGGTCCTTGGCAGTCAGCTCTTTCATGAATTGGTCATCCAAGGCGATATCCTCAGAGACCTTTTCTTTTCCCTTATCTTTTCTACTCGTAGGTCCGAGATTTTTTTCTGGAAGCGTGCGGTTGCGCAGCTGAATATTTCCACAGGCCTTCGGTTCTTCCTCTTTCCCCAAGGTGGATTCTTTAAAGAGAGGGCCAAGAGCCATTTCCTCGTCAGAGTCGCTCCCGAAGGTGAGAACCTGCGATCCCCCGGCGTTAACCGTGCGGCAGTTACCGGTAGTTCTTTTACGCTCCTCGGTCGCACTTCTTCGCTCCCGACGAGTTTTGCGTTTCATCTGCTTAAAATGTTGCCGGTGAGCAACATACTCTTGCCACCATCTTTTAAAAGCGTTGCATTCATCAGTGGGGTGTGCAATCTTTTGATGATATAAACAGTAGCTAGGATGCATTTCGGCTTCACCAAGAGTACTTCCTTCGGAGGGTGGTAGCTTCATTCCCACGGATATGGCTTTCGCAAACTTTTTCCTCATCTTGAACTTGTTTTTATCTACGACAGATGTCCTTTGATTCGGCGGGGATGTCTCGACTCTTTCGTCCATTCGCCAGCGTTTGGCCTTTTCAAATATGGCCATCTCACGCTCCCGATCAACTTTACTTCTCAGGAGGGCTTCGTTTAGGAATGCGTCGATCGTTTCATCTGACGGGCCCAGAAGTTTCGGTTTAGGCTCTGCCCCCAGTTTCTCGGTGCAAAGAGCCTCTTCATTGTCTATCGATGAATGAGAGATCACATGGCAGCTTGCTACGTAATTCTCAGATCCATTCGACGAACTTTCTCCATCATCTTCATCCTCAAGGATGTGGCTGAGGAACTCTTGGAGCGTGATTGGAGTCCGTGCCTTCTGGTTATACTCTTCCAGCGTGTCAATCTGTTTCTATAAATCTGTGCACTTGTCGCCAGGCTTCACGGGCTTCTGGATTTCTTCTTCTTTTTCGAAGATTTCGACGGCTGAGTGTATGTGCTTTGGCTATTACCATCGATTGTTGGAGTTGGGCGCAGTTTTAGCATCTCCTCGATGATCTCAGGCTCCAACGGATTCTTCCACCTGATCGCCGGGCATGTCTGGAGATCATTCAACATCCTTTTAATTTTGGCTGAAAGTGCCATCTCCCATGGAGCTTCTTTAACAAAAGAGCACGTTGCCCCCGGTGTGTCCATCTTCTTAAGAGAGTGTGGTTGTGGTGGGCTCACTTTCCATTTTTCGGACAGCGCGAACTTGCCTTGTTGGTACTGATCCTCGATCCACCCCTTAAAGACGAAGCAATCTTCGATCGGATGGCTTACCGTTTGGTGGTAAGGGCAATAATTGGGATTATTCACTTCGCTGGGTTGCGGTGGTCGCCTTGGATTCGGAAAATTGATAAGCCTGTTGTGCATAGCCAGCTCGAACAACCTCTTCGTCTTATCCTGTGGGAATGAGTAAGGGCGCTTCATTTTCTCATTATAATAGCGCCGTCTCTCTTCCAACTGATCCGTTAGTCTTGGAGCACTGGGCTGTTGTTGGGTGTTTGCAACGAAGGTCGCCTTCCCTTTACCTTTCTCGTTCCGCGGTTCCAGTTTCGGAGGAGACGGTCTGTGACCCATCTGATCCATCTGGGCCAACTTGTCGATTAAAGCCTGGAACGTGGTCGGTTTGAAGAACATCATGAACTGTGAAATAGTTGTATGAGGGTCTAGGGTGCCCATGAACATGCTCACCGCTGGTGCTTCTTCGATGTGCTGTTCGCACTTTGACCACAGATTCCGCCATCGGATTGCGTATTGAACCCAAGTTTTGCCCGGTTTTACCCTTGCATTGATCAAAGCTGTTATCGGGGTGCGTTCACTTGCGCTCACAAATCGCTGGGTGAACAATAACTCCATTTCTGCGAAAGTTTTGACGGAGTCGTTTGGAAGTTCGGAGTACCACTCAAACGCCGTTTCCGACAAGCTGCCGACGAATTGACGGAGCAAAAGCTTATCATCGCCCTCGGTGTTGCCGCACAGAGCTCTGAACTGGGCGACGTGCTGGTGGGGATTGCTTGTCCCCTTGTGTACGTGGAATTTGGGGATTGTGTAGCCTGGCGGGTACTTTATCTGATCATACCAGCCTGGATACGGTCGCCCAGTTTTGACAACTTGGCCGGCTGCTTCATTTGCCTGGTGAACTCGTATTTGTTGAGCAATATAATCATCCATGGCAGCCTTAGAAATGGTTTCCTCCTTGGCTGCTGAAAGAGCCGGAGGAGGGTCCGACGTCTTCCCTCTGTCATATTCAATAATGATTGGAGGGTCTTCAGCTGGGGGATCCGGCTGGATCATCATGCCCACCATATCTTGGAATAGCAGGGCCATTTGCTTTATGTTAGCCGCTGTTCCCCTCCGAATCACGGAGACACGATAAACGTCTTGCCTGAAATTCGGGGCAGATGCTAATTGGTGCTATCCGTCCACCTCTCCGAAGATGCCAAGTTGATTTATGGAACCATGTATCGAAGGTTTAAACGGATGCGGCCGATGTAGCAGACTTCGTCAGATTCCCCCTCGTCTGAGGGGTTTTTGATTGTAGGGACGCTCTTCCCTGCAGGCGCAAGCCCCTGCAGTTAATTACGCTACCGCATCGCGGTAACAACTTTCTCCTTCTCCATATGGTCACTTCGTGTCGTGGGTGTTTGTTTTGTTTGTGGTTGCCCGTGGATTGTATACGGAGACTAATTTATGTTGTTGCCCGTAGGACGTGGATTAGTCCAAATCCGTATCTTCTTAGATTTGGGTTTGGGGGTTTAGTTTAAGGATACGTTAGCCTCATTTGAGACTAAGATCAACTTAAACGTTTGTTAAGGATATGTTAGTTTAATTTCTAGACTAAGATCAACTTAATAAGATCGTTTAGATCCAACAAAAGAGCATTTAGACTCTATTGTTTAGTTTACGGACATTTCGGTCGATTACCAGTTTAAGGACATGGTGGTCCAATGTTAGTTTAAAAACATCCCGGTCAAGGTTAAGGACATCATAGTCCATGAGTTTAAAGACCCCACAGTCCAGTTTAAGGACATCATAGTCTGTAGAATGTATGGCTGTCGGGACCCGTCACCTCTCTGAAGATGTTGAAGGATTACAACGACAAATATCAGAGGAGTTCGGAGATGTACCCTTGAACCAATGTTGGTTAGGAGATCTATAGTCCAATTTAGGACTAGAGTCTGTTTGCAGGTTTATGAGCATATGGGCTCAGTTGATATGAGTTGAACATTTTATTGTTCTGGCTATTGAGCCTTCATCTGGGCTCGGCCCTTTTAATAATGCATAGCATTTATCAGAACAAAGTATGTTCTGACAGTGCGCCACGTGGCGCGTCAGGCGTTTTGCGCCAAGGAAAGAGCGCATTGCGCTTCTGTTGGATAGCGCACACGAGGAGGACACGTGTCGCGCTTAGCGCTGAGCGCTAGTTTATTGGCGCATTGCGCTTTTAGTGTATGAACGCGTTGCGCTAGTCTGTTGGCGCACCAGTGAGTGACACGTGGCGCGTTTGGCGCTGAGCGCCAGCCCATGAGCGCAGTGCTCTGTTTTTAGAAGCGCAAAGCGCAGATTGTGTCTCTGGTTGACACGTGGCAGGTTTTGGCGTTGAGCGCCGGTCCAAGGAGCGTAAGGGCGCAGTTCATGAGTGCAAGGCACTTTTTAATAGCACAAAGCGTTTCTGATCAATTTTAAGATCAAAGAACAAATTTATTTTCTTCAAAGGAGGCTTTGCCTTAAGATCAAAGAACAAAAATTCTTGTTTTTTATAAAAGGCTCTGCCTTTATAGATCAAAAGATCTGTGAATGAAGTAAAGTACTTCTTTTAGTCTTTTTATGATTAGATCTTTTTGATCTTTTCTTTTAAATCAAAAGACCTTGGTCTTTTTATAGATCTAAGATCTTTTTAGAAGATGGTTCTTCTTTTTTATGAGATGGATTCATCTCTGTTATTCAAGAACATAGTTCTTTACTTTTAAGATGAAGAAAAATCTTCTTTTTCTTAAGAGTTTGTTTTTTTTGCAGAGGGTTTTTTCTCTCTTTTCCTGTATGTGTCTCTCTATATTTTAGACTTGAAGTCTAGGGTCCTTTATATAGGGCCAAATGATTTGTTGAATTTGTTAGAGACATCTTTCTCTGATTGATTTGGGGATATTTCCCCACCGTTGGATCTTTGATCCTAAGGCTTCTGTTTTACAGAAGATAATCTTGTTTTTAACAAGATTGGAAAGATCTTTCCATAATAGAATTTTAGTTCTGATTAATTAATAATTTATTATTAATAGATCTTTTGATCTGACGGTGGGGAGTTTTTAATCCCAGCGCTAGCGCACCTTGCGCTAGCGCACCTGCGCTTGACACGTGGCGCGCAGCGCAGAGCACATCATAACTGCCTGGCGCGCCCGTGTTTGACACGTGACACGCAGCGCAGAGCGCAGCGCAACTGCCTGGCGCGCCCGTGTTTGACACGTGGCACGCAGCGCAGAGCGCAGCACAACTGCGCTAGTGCACCTGTGTTTGACACGTGGCACACAGCGCAGAGCGCTGGATCTGAAGCGTTGCTTCAATTTAAATTTCAAATTTTGGAGCAGAGCTTTGCTCTGATTGAGGGCGCGCTCCTGGCGCTGGTGTGTCTGCTTTTGACACGTGGCGCGCAGCGCAGTGCACTGGATCTGAAGCGTTGCTTCAATTTAAATTTTGAATTTTGGAGCAGAGGTTTGCTCTGATTGGAGGTGCGCTGCCTAGGACGCAGCGCTCCTGGCGCTGGCGTGTCTGCTTTTGACACGTGGCGCGCAGCGCGCTGAATCTGAAGTGTTGCTTCAATTTTTACTTTAGATTTTTAATACAGACCTTTGCTCTTATTGGGAAAAGAAAGAGTCGCTTCATTTCAAATCTTGGAATTTGAATAGAGCTTTGCTCTGATTGGGGAAACAAATGCCCCCCTACCGTTGCACTTACGTGGCCCAAGCGTGAGTACAGCGGTGGTTGGATCAACTTTTTGGAAGTTGAAATGGCTCTAAATGCCTATAAATAGGACCTTTGGTCCCTTAGATGATTCCCATCTTGTTTCTTGAGAATTTTCTCTTATTCAGAGCATTGCTCTTCAATTTAAGAACTTTTCAAGAGTAAAACTCTGTCAAAACTTAGGTAAAATTTAAAAAAACTTTTAATAAACTAGGGTTTTACCCATTAACAGAGCTTTGCTCTTCATAGATCTTTGATCTAAAGAGAACCCTTTTAGGGTTTCATTAATAGAGATTTGCCCTCTAAAAGGTTTTTATTTATGATTTCTTAATTCATTAATAGAGCTTTGCTCCTTTCAAATCATATAGAAGAACTCTTAAGAGTTTGTTCATGGATTTTGAAGATCAAAAAAATGAAATTTTATTTTTGATGGGTTATATCATCTTCTTAGAGCAAGGCTCTCAGCGTTCTCGGGGAATTTCTTTAAATTCCCCTCATAACTTATTTTGACAGGTGTCACTCCCATCCGCAGAGTATTGCTCTCGAGGAGTTTAACTCCCTGTGTCTGTTTTTCCTCATTGCTAATCTTCCAATGATGTTTCTTTCAGGCACTATGGCTGTTCATTTATACAGTCTGAACGAGTTCATTACTTATGAGGATATCCGCGTACAGGGCCGTCACCAAAACCAAGAGCTTACAGATGCCCAATGTGCAGAGATTATGGGTCGTCTGTACGCACGCGTTGGTTGGTTGCTTCCTCGCCGCTCTGCTCTCTTGAAAGTCGTACTGGGAGCAATTTGGAGAGAACTTCCAGGGTTTCACGAGGCCATGCCGCTTAATGCGCTGGATGATGCCGAAGACAAGGTGCATTCAGTGTACTTGTCGGGGCTGATCTCAAAGAAACGACGAGATAGCCTCATTGATATTCTGCATCAAATTTTTCAACAGACGACAATAATTGCTTCGTATCAAAGGGTGGGGGGCATTGCCGAAGATCTTGACACGCATGAGCGCGAGAGGATGCACACGAGAATGGTCAGAAATACCAGAAAGACTCTAAACGGCCTTACTTTCGAATTCCTCAATCCATGCCCTGGATCTGAGGTTTTGCCATTGTAATCATCTTGATGATGTTTTTGTTTAATGCTTTCATAATTGTAAGAGTCCCCTTTTTTTTGAAGTATGAATGGCAAATTTCTCATTTCAGCATGTCTTATTTTGTGTACTGAATCTTTTGCACATGCATGAATAGGTATGCCTCGAACGCTTAATTAAATGCAAATCAAATGTTCTTTTTGTCGCTTCCTTCTCCTTGCTGTGTTGTTGCCGTGTGATTTCAGCAAGTGTGGCCTGTAGATAGTATATAGCCGTCAATCTTGGATTTTTTTTTGTAGAATGGTGATGGCTTAGGAAACAGGGTTAGGATCTGTCACCTAAGACTTTTCAATTTTATGAGCCGTGAGGGTCTCATAAAGTCTTTCTCCCTACGAGTCGAGAGGATCCCGTAGGTGTATTTTCTTCTTAGGAATCGCGAGGATTCCTAAGTGAGTTTTCCCTTATACGACGTAAGGATCTTATAAGAGAATTTTCCCTCTTACGAGTCGAGAGGACCCGTAAGCGGTTGTTTCCCTCCTTGTCGATGTTCGACTTCGGAGAGTATGGCCTGCAGATAGTCTATCTTGACCTCCTTATAGGGCACCGATGGCTTAGGAAACAGGGTTAGGATTTGCCACCTAAGACTTTTCAAATTAATGAGCCGTGAGGGTCTCATAAAGACTTTTCTCCCTACGAGTCGAGAGGATCTCGTAGGTGTATTTTCTCCTTAGGGGTCGTGAGGACTCCTAAGTGTGTTTTCTCTTGAGAGTCGTAAGGATCTCACTAGAGAATTTTCCCTCTTACAAGTCGAGAGGACTCGTAAGTGGTTGTTTTCCTCCTTGTCGAGATTCGACTTTGGAGAGTGTGGTCCGTGAATAGTATGCAAGAGTCCGTTTTGGACCGACTTGCACGACCCCAGTGCTTAGGAAACAGGTTTTTTAATCCCCGCCGCCTAAGGCTTTTCCTCATGAGTCGAGACGAATCGAGCATTTCTCGCAAGAATATCCTAACGTCACAGTTAACCTCTGCTCTTTACGACAGAGGTCCGTTAGGGTCTGTGGTACTAGGGTTTTGTCCGTCGTACCGTCACGTTGGCTGATGTATTCCTCGATAGGCAACCTTGCTGTTCGAGTAGCCTTGCGACTGTCATGTCTTTGATCCCTTCGGGGGCTGGACAAGACGTCTTCAAGCAATCCTTTTAGGTAGTTTGACCGTCAGAAGAGCAAGCATAGGAATTTTTCCATGCCACTTTTTACTTGAGGTTAGGCTTATTTTGGAGAGCCCCGATGAGTCATAACCACTCCGCGCTGGTGTGGGATGATCTCCGATATTCTTTCAGGTTTTATATGAGATGCCGTCAAGACCCTGAAGCTAGGAATTTGGCCTTTGCTTCGTTTGCTGGCATTGCGTCTGCTGTATCGAGACGAATGTCGCTGTTGTCTCTAGGTTGCTGGTGAACCGTCGAGGTTTGGAACTAGGGATTTTTCCGTGGCTCCGTTGTTTGATTGTCGCGTCTGAATCCTGCTGGAAGAAGAATGCTGTAGTGACATCTCGTCTGTTGTGTCGAGACGAACGTCGAGGTGGTGATCACTCCGCGCTGGTGTGAGATGATCTCCGATGGTCTTTCCGGTTTTATATGAGTTGCCGTCAAGACCTGAAGCTAGGAATTTGGCCTTCGCTTCGTTTGCTGGCATTGCGTCTGCTGTATCGAGACGAATGTCGCGGTTGTCGCTAGGTTGCTGGTGAACCGTCGAGGCTTGGAACTAGGGATTTTGCCATGGCTCCATTGTTTGATTGTCGCGTCTGAATCCTGCTGGAGGAAGAACGCTGTAGTGACATATCGTCTGTTGTGTCGAGACGAACGTCGAGGTGGTGATCACTCCATGCTAGTGTGAGATGATCTCCGATGGTCTTTCCAGTTTTATATGAGTTACCGTCAAGACTTGAAGCTAGGAATTTGGCCTTCGCTTCGTTTGCTGGCATTGCGTCTGCTGTATTGAGACGAATGTCGCGGTTGTCTCTAGGTTGCTGGTGAACCGTCGAGGCTTGGAACTAGGGATTTTGTCGTGGCTCCGTTGTTTGATTGTCGCGTCTGAATCCTGCTGGAGGAAGAACGGTTTAGTGACATATCGTCTGTTGTGTCGAGACGAACGTCGAGGTGGTGATCACTCCATGCTGGTGTGAGATGATCTCTGATGGTCTTTCCGGTTTGTGAATCGTCGAGGTTTGGAACTAGGGATTTTGTCGTGGCTCCGTTGTTTGATTGTCGCGTCTGAATCCTGCTGGAGGAAGAACGCTGTAGTGACATATCGTCTGTTGTGTCGAGACGAACGTCGAGGTGGTGATCACTCCATGCTGGTGTAAGATGATCTCCGATGGTCTTTCCGGTTTTATATGAGTTGCCGTCAAGACCCTGAAGCTAGGAATTTGGCCTTTGCTTCGTTTGTTTTGTCATGTCCGAATCCTGTTGGAGGAAGGACGTTGTAGCGACATTTCATCTGCTGTATCGAGACGAACGTTACGGTGGAGTTAGGATTTTGCCATCACTCCGCTTTATTTTCGACCATGGGGTCTTTTGTTGACGTTCGTCAAGACCCTGAAGCTAGGAATTTGGCCTTTGCTGGAGGAAGAACGCTGTAGTGACATATCGTCTGTTGTGTCGAGACGAACGTCGAGGTGGTGATCACTCCATGCTGGTGTGAGATGATCTCCGATAGTCTTTCAGTTTTATATGAGTTGCCGTCAAGACTTGAAGCTAGGAATTTGGCCTTCGCTTCGTTTGCTGGCATTGCGTCTGCTGTATCGAGACGAATGTCGCGGTTGTCTCTAGGTTGCTGGTGAACCGTCGAGATTTGGAACTAGGGATTTTGTCGTGGCTCCGTTGTTTGATTGTCGCGTCTGAATCCTGCTGGAGGAAGAACGCTGTAGTGACATATCGTCTGTTGTGTCGAGACGAACGTCGAGGTGGTGATCACTCCATGCTGGTGTGAGATGATCTCCGATGGTCTTTCCGGTTTTATATGAGTTGCCGTCAAGACCCTGAAGCTAGGAATTTGGCCTTTGCTTCGTTTGTTTTATTATGTCCGAATCCTGTTGGAGGAAGGACGTTGTAGCGACATTTCATCTGCTGTATCTAGACGAACGTTACGGTGGAGTTGGGATTTTGCCATCACTCCGCTTTGTTTCGACCATGGGGTCTTTTGTTGACGTTGCATCTGTATCCTGCTGGACTATGAAGGAACACCGTTGTTGACACTGCGTCTGGTATAACGAGATGAATGCTGAGGTGGAGTTGGGATTTTGTCGTCACTCCGCTTTGTTTTGACCATGAGGTCTTTCATTAACGTTGCATCTGCATCCTGCTGGACTACGAAGGAACGCCGTTGTTGACATTGCGTCTGGTGTAACGAGACGAATGCTGCGGTGGAGCTGGGATTTTGCCGTCACTCCGCTTTGTTTCGACCATGAGGTCTTTCGTTGACGTTGCATCTGCCTCCTGCTGGACTGCGAAGGAACGCCGTTGTTGACATTGCGTCTGGTGTAACGAGACGAATGCTGAGGTGGAGTTGGGATTTTGCCATCACTCCGCTTTGTTTTGACGTGAGATCTTTTGTTGACGTTGTGTCTGCGTCCTGCTGGACTGCAAAGGAACGCCGTTGCTGATTTTTTTTAGCCTGCAGATATTGCCGTTATGATTTGGAATTGGAGACTATGCCGTGACTCCGTTTCGTTGTGTCGCTTCCGTGCCTTGCTGGCATAAGGAGGAACGCTGTTGTTGGTCTTCTGGGATGCAGATGTGACCGTCGAGACTTGGCTCTCTTTCTGATGGAGCCTGGAGAGGGAAGGTGTGTTTCCTTCTTTGTTTGTGCCCCTGGATTGTATACAGAGATTGATGTGATATCACCTGTAGGGCATAAATTTCATTTCATTTTTTTTTATTTCTTTCCGCGATGCTCTATCATTTCAGCTTTTATATCGCGAATGTCGCGATTGCCCAATCATTTCGGCTATTTTTCGCGGTACCCTAATCATTTCGGCTATTTATTTCATTTTTACTCGCTGTTTTTTATTGCGAGTTGCCCAATCATTTCGGCTATTTGGCATGCATACATTTTTACTTGCTGATTTTGTTTGCAAGTTGCCCCATCATTTCGGCTGTTTCATACGCATGTGTGGCTCGCTAGCTTCTTACTGCAAGCTTGGGATTAGACACCGATTTCGGCATCAGCACCGCTACAACTGGAATATTGCTAGGAGCGAATCATCATTTGCCTCTGCCGATGTCAAACAAAAGTGGCTTAGCGAACAGGGTTAGGATCCTGTCGACTAAGGCTTTTGACTTCATGAGCCGTAAGGGTCTCATAAAGGTATTTCTTCCTACGAGTCGTGAGGATCTCGTAGGTGCGTTTTCTCCTTAAACTCCTAAGTGTATGTTCTCTTATAAGTCGTAAGGATCTTACAAGAGTGTTTTCTCCTTATAAGTCAAGAGGACTCAAAAGGGTTATTCACCGTGCAAACATATCCCTAGTCGCGAATGGGATTTTGTTAGGGAGATGTTTATCCGCTCCCATGGATTGTATACAAGGGTCAATATTGAGCCGCTTGTAGGGCATAATCGGGCTGTATGACTACTTAAGAACAGGTTCAGATCCCTGTAACTTAAGGCTTTTGAATCTTATGAGCCGTGAGGGTCGCATAAGAGGTTTCTCCTTACGAGTCGTGAGGATCTCGCAAGTGTAATTTCTCCTTAGGGATCGTGGGGATCCCTAAGTGTGTTGCTCTCTTGTGAGTCGTAAGGATCTCACGCAAGCGGTTTCTCCTTACAAAGTCGAGAGGACCTTGCAAGTGTCTTTTAACGAGAATGCGCCCTCTCGGGTTTTCACAAAACTCGCCGGTAGTCCTGCTGTTTTTACTCACGGAGCCTTTTCGGGTTTTCATCCGTGTCCATTTCATTTATGGACATACCGTTTTTTTTCTAACGAGGTTGCGCCCTTTCGGTTTTCACAAGACTTGCCGGTAGCCCTGCTGTTTTTACTCACGGAGCCCTTTGGGGTTTTCATCCGTGCCCATTTTGCTTATGGACATACCGTTTTTTTTACAACGTCAGCCTGAGAATGCCGCGGGTTGGTAATAGTTTAACGACGTTTCGGTCATCTGCAAGTTTTAGGACATTGTGGTCCGCTGTTGCCGTATTTGAGGCGAATTTCTAGTTTACGGACTTTTCGGTCCATGGGGCTTTCCCTATGAATGAACATGATGCCCCCGGCATATCCATCTTTTTCGGAGCATGTGGTTGTGGCGGGCTCACCTTCCAGTTTTCGGACAGCGCGAACTTGCTCTGTTGGTATTGGTCTTCAACCCAGTTTTTAAAGATGTAGCAGTTTTCGATCGAATGGCCCAATACTCGGTGGTAAGGGCAGTAATTAGGATTGTTAACATCGTTCAGTTGTAGTGGGTGTTTCGGCTCCGGTAGAGTGATAAGCCTGTTGCGCACTACTACTTCGAACAGTCTCTTTGTTTCATCTCGGGGAAATGAGTAAGGACGTTTCAACTTCTCATAGAGGGGTTGCCGCGTGTTGCTTTGGCGAACAACCGGTCTAGGACCACTCGATTGTTGTTAAGCGTTGGCGACAAAGGCCATTTTTCCCTTCCCTTTATCCTTTTTGTTCGATCCCTTGTTTGCTGGTCCGAGATTCTTTCTGGGTAGCGTGCGATTGCACGACTGAATGTTCTCGCAACTCCTCAGTTCTTTCGTTTCAGATATGGATTCCTTGAAGAGAGGGCCGAGGGCTGCTTCTTCGTCGGAGTTGCTCCCGAAGGTGAGAACTCGTGATCCCCCGGGATCAACCCTATGACAATTGCTGGTAATTCTTTTACGCTCATCTGTCGCATTTTTCTGTTGTCTACGAGCTTCACGCTTTGTCCTCTTGAAGTGTTGCCTGTGAGCGACATACCCTTGCCCCCAACACTTAAAGGAGTTGCAGTCTTCAGTAGGATGTGCGATCTTCTGATGATATAAGCAGAAGTTAGGATGTACGTCCGCTTCATCAAGATGTATACCGCCAGGGGAATTTTCTCTGAAAGAGGGCAGCTTCATCCCCATCGATATGGCTTTGGCGAATCGTTTCCTTGTCTTGATCCTGCTTTCATTTGCAGCGGATGTACTTTGATCTGGTGGGAGTGTTTCAACCCTTTTGTCCAGTCGCCGGTGTTTGGCCTTTTCAAATATGGCCATCTCGCGCTCCCGATCAGCTTTGCTTTTTAGACGGGCTTCGTTCAAGAATGCGTCAATTGTTTCGTCTGATGGCCCTAGAAGTTCCGGCTCGGGGTCTGCCCCCGGATTCTCTATGTCAGGAGCTTCTTCACTATCTATCGACGAGTGAGAGATCATATGGCAGCTTGCCACATAATCCTCAGGTTCATTCGACGAGTCTTTGTCATCATCTCCGTCCTCAAGGACGTGGCTGAGGAATTCTCGGAGTGTGACTGGGGTCCGCGCCTTCTGATTACATTCTTCCAGTGCGTCAATATGTTTTCGCAGATCCGTGCGCTTGCTATCAAGCTCCATGGGCTTTTTGGTCTTCTTCTTCTTTTTCGAAGACTTTGACGGCCGGATGTGAGCGCTTTGGCTATTACTACCAATTTTCGAAGTTGGGTACGGCTTTAACATCCCCTCGATGATATCAGGTTCCAGTGGATTTTTCCACCTGATTGCCGGGCATGTTTGGAGATCCTTCATTCTTTTTGTCTTGGCTAAAAGAGCGACTTCCTATGGGGCTTCCCTTATGAATGAGCACGATGCCCCCGGCACGTCCACTTTTGTAGGGGCGTGAGGTTGTGGTGGGCTCACCTTCCAGTTTTTCGATAACGCGAACTTGCCTTGTTGGTATTGGTCTTCAACCCAGTTTTTGAAGACGTAGCAGTCCTCGATCGGATGGCCCAACACTCGGTGGTAGGGCAGTAGTTGGGATCATTGACGTCGTTTGGCTGCAACGGACGTTTTGGATCCGGCAAATTTATGAGCCTGTTGCGCACTGCCAGCTCGAACAGTCTTCTCGTTTTATCTTGAGAAAACGAGTAAGGACGTCCTAGTCTTTCCTCGAGGGATGGGCGTGGACGCATATTGTTTTGGCGAACAGCCGGCTTTAAGTTGCTCAGCAGTTGTTGAGTACTGGCGACGAAAGTTGCTTTTTCTTTCCCTTTTTCATTTCGAGGATCCGTCTTTGGGGGAGATGGTCTATGAACCATCTGGTCCATTTAGGCCAGTTTGTCAATCAAGGCCTGAAAAGTAGTTGGCTTGAAGAACATCATGAATTGCGAGATGGTCGCTTGTGGATCAAGAGTGCCCACGAACATGCCTACCGCAGGTGCTTCTTCAATGCGTTGTTCGCACTTTGACCATAAGTTTCGCCGCTGTATTGCGTATTAAACCCACGTTTCTCCTGGCCTTACCCTGGCATTGATCAATGCGGTGACCGGGGTGCGCTCGCTGGCGCATGCAAATCTTTGTGTAAACAGCAGCTCCATTTCCACAAATGTTTTGACATAGTCGTTAGGTAGCTCCGAATACTATTCGAAGGCCGTTTCCGCTAAGCTGCCGACGAATTGGCGAAGCAACAGTTTGTCGTCACCTCCAGTGTTGCCGCATAGAGCCCTGAATTGAGCGACATGCTGATGTGGATTCCCCGTCCCTTACATGGAACTTAGGGATCGTATATCCCGGCGGGTAACTTATTTGGTCATACCAGCCCTGATAGGGTCGTCCGGTCTTGACAACTTGGCCAGCCATTTCATTCGCTCGGTGAACTCGTATTTGCTGAGCTATATAATCATCGAGTGTGGACTTGGAGATGGTTTCCTCCTTGGCTGTTGAAAGAGCCGGAGGAGGATTAGATGTCTCCCCTCTATCGTCTTCAACAATGATCGGAGGGTCTTCAGCTGGAGGATCTGGTTGTAACATCATCCCTACCATGTCTTGGAAGAGAAGCGCCATTTGCTTTATATTAGCCACTTGTTCTGCTGCTTTTCTGTCCTTCTTTTCGAGGACTCTGCGTAGGAAGTCAGCGTCAGTTTCTTGTTCGTGACGCTGTTCTGATGATGCCTCCGGGCTTTCTTTTGGCTCGGTAAGTGCGGCGGGTAAGCGGTCGGTGGCCCGTCGAAGCGCGGCTATCCTCTTTCCCGGACACCATGTAAACAGTATGGACCGTTATGCCCCTATACTTGGGGCGTTTGGTCTCGGCGTCTTTACGTTCTGCCGTATTCATAAGGGCTTTCCTTGGCCTCCTTCTCCTTTGAGCAGTTGATGTTGAGGGGGCCGTCGCAGCGGGCACCCAGGCAGTCGTCGTTCTTTGTGGCTTGCTAGGACGATTCTCTTCCTGCTGAACCTTCAGCTTCTTTTATCGGCGATGATAGTCTTGATCGACCACTGACTCTCGGACTTGTCGCCAGATTTTGTAAACTTTGGAAGACAACTGTTGAGGGGACTGCTTTGGCTTCATTTCTGTGACTGTCTCCATCGATGGAGGAGATCTCTTCAGCACGGCGGTAGGAGAGTTCTTGCGCACCTTATTCAGCAGCTCAAAACTGTTCCCGGTTGGAACAGCAGCATCGATCTCCACCGTTGGAGTTGGTGGAGTAAATCCAGACGGAGAGCTGCCCCCAGCCTTCCGTACTCGGCGCCAGTGACGACGGCAAGCATGTCGCGCAGATGGTGTTGGTTCAGCTATAGGGATGGCTTTGTCATGCCCCCTGCTCTGGTCAGGCATTGCTGGTACCAGCCTCTTGAAGACTGACGCTCGCTAAGAAGTAATGTCCATTCTATCGAATATAGACCTCTGGGCAGAGGTGACTTTGCCTGGAGCGGGAGCCGGAGTGGCCAACCTTGTGAAAACTGACTTCCTGGCAGGAGAAGCCTTTCCGATGATTTCGTTTGCTTGGGCCGGGATGGCTATCCGCTTTGGGATAGCTGCTTCAGGTATTGCGGGTTTGTTCATGGGCCCGTTGGAGCTTTGGCCCAGTCTATTGAAAACCGAGGCATTGGATTTGGTCGATCCGTTGAGAAGGGCCGCAGTATTGGTGAGCCGATCAAAGACCGACTTCTTTAGGGCTTCTTGCAATGGTAGTGGGGCGTTGAAGTTCATCGGTGGGAGCATAGTTCCGAAGAATAGCCCAGTGGTGGCCTGAGTCACTTGTTCCACCGGCATAGCGAAAATGGAGGCCGCTTGAGGCCCGTAAGTCTCTCCTCTGGACGGGACGGAGCGGGAGTTGTAGTTGCAGTTAGTGCAGTTTGAAGCTATTGATCTTCTATTTTCTGCATGCAGCAAGACACCAAATCTAAGTACCATGAATCCACAGGCAACCATAGCAAACCGCGATTCGTTCGCGAACACGACACACGAAGTGTGGAGTGGAAAGAGGAAGAGGTCCCACCGGGCGTGCCAGAATCTGTTCCCCTCCGAATCACGGAGATGCGATAAACGTCTTGCCTGAAATTCGGGGCAGATGCTAATTGGTGCTATCCGTCCACCTCTCCGAAGATGCCAAGTTGATTTATGGAACCATGTATCGAAGGTTTAAACGGATGCGGCCGATGTAGCAGACTTCGTCAGATTCCCCCTCGTCTGAGGGGTTTTTGATTGTAGGGACGCTCTTCCCTGCAGGCGCAAGCCCCTGCACTTAATTACGCTACCGCATCGCGGTAACAACTTTCTCCTTCTCCATATGGTCACTTCGTGTCGTGGGTGTTTGTTTTGTTTGTGGTTGCCCGTGGATTGTATACGGAGACTAATTTATGTTGTTGCCCGTAGGACGTGGATTAGTCCAAATCCGTATCTTCTTAGATTTGGGTTTGGGGGTTTCGTTTAAGGATACGTTAGCCTCATTTGAGACTAAGATCAACTTAAACGTTTGTTAAGGATATGTTAGTCTAATTTATAGACTAAGATCAACTTAATAAGATCGTTTAGATCCAACAAAAGAGCATTTAGACTCTATTGTTTAGTTTACGGACATTTCGGTCGATTACCAGTTTAAGGACATGGTGGTCCAATGTTAGTTTAAAGACATCCCGGTCAAGGTTAAGGACATCATAGTCCATGAGTTTAAAGACCCCACAGTCCAGTTTAAGGACATCATAGTCTGTAGAATGTATGGCTGTCGGGACCCGTCACCTCTCTGAAGATGTTGAAGGATTACAACGACAAATATCAGAGGAGTTCGGAGATGTACCCTTGAACCAATGTTGGTTAGGAGATCTATAGTCCAATTTAGGACTAGAGTCTGTTTGCAGGTTTATGAGCATATGGGCTCAGTTGATATGAGTTGAACATTTTATTGTTCTGGCTATTGAGCCTTCATCTGGGCTCGGCCCTTTTAATAATGCATAGCATTTATCAGAACAAAGTATGTTCTGACAGTGCGCCACGTGGCGCGTCAGGCGTTTTGCGCCAAGGAAAGAGCGCATTGCGCTTCTGTTGGATAGCGCACACGAGGAGGACACGTGTCGCGCTTAGCGCTGAGCGCTAGTTTATTGGCGCATTGCGCTTTTAGTGTATGAACGCGTTACGCTAGTCTTTTGGCGCACCAGTGAGTGACACGTGGCACGCTTGGCACTGAGCGCCAGTCCATGAATGCAGTGCTCTGTTTTTAGAAGCGCAAAGCACAGATTGTGTCTCTGGTTGACACGTGGCAGGTTTTGGCGCTGAGCGCCGGTCCAAGGAGCGTAAGGACGCAGTTCATGAGTGCAAGGCACTTTTTAATAGCGCAAAGCGCTTCTGATCAATTTTAAGATCAAAGAACAAATTTTTGTTCTTCAAAGGAGGCTTTGCCTCAAGATCAAAGAACAAAAATTCTTGTTTTTTATAAAAGGCTCTGCCTTTATAGATCAAAAGATCTGTGAATGAAGTAAAGTACTTCTTTTAGTCTTTTTATGATTAATCTTTTTTATCTTTTTTTTAAATCAAAAGACCTTGGTCTTTTTAAAGATCTAATATCTTTTTAGAAGATGGTTCTTCTTTTTTATGAGATGGATTCATCTCTGTTATTCAAGAACATAGTTCTTTACCTTTAAGATGAAGAAAAATCTTCTTTTTCTTAAGAGTTTGCTCTTTTTGTAGAGGGTTTTCTCTCTCTTTTCCTGTATGTGTCTCTCTATATTTTAGACTTGAAGTCTAGGGTCCTTTATATAGGGCCAAATGATTTGTTGAATTGGTTAGAAAGATCTTTCTCTGATTGATTTGGGGATATTTCCCCACCGTTGGATCTTTGATCCTAAGGCTTCTGTTTTATAAAAGATAATCTTCTTGTTTTTACAAGATTGGAAAGATCTTTCCATAACAGAATTTTAGTTCTGATTAATTAATAATTTATTATTAACAGATCTTTTGATCTGACGGTGGGGAGTTTTAATCCCAATGCTAGCGCACCTTGCGCAAGCGCACCTGCGCTTGACACGTGGCGCGCAGCGCAACTGTGCTAGCGCACCCGTGTTTGACACGTGGCACGCAGCGCAGAGCGCAGCGCAACTGCCTAGCACACCGTGTTTGACACGTGGCACGCAGCGCAGAGCGCAGCGCAACTGCGCTAGCGCACCTGTGTTTGACACGTGGCGCACAGCGCAGAGCGCTGGATCTGAAGTGTTGCTTCAATTTAAATTTCAAATTTTGGAGCAGAGCTTTACTCTGATTGAGGGCACGCTGCCTAGGGCATAGCTCTGCTGGCACTGGTGTGTCTGCTTTTGACACGTGGCGCGCAGCGCAAAGCGCTGGATCTGAAGCGTTACTTCAATTTAAATTTTGAATTTTGGAGCAGAGCTTTGCTCTGATTGGGGGTGCGCTGCCTAGGGAGCAGCGCTCCTGGTGCTGGCGTGTCTGCTTTTGACACGTGGCGCGCAGCCCGCAGAATCTGAAGTGTTGCTTCAATTTTTACTTTAGATTTTTAATACAGACCTTTGCTCTTATTGGGAAAAGGAAGCGTCGCTTCATTTCAAATCTTGGAATTTGAACAGAGCTTTGCTCTGATTGGGGAAAGCCGCTTGCTCCACGGCTTCTTTGTCCTTCTTTTCGAGCATTCTCCGAAGGAATTCAGCATCAGTCTCGTATTTGTGACGTTGTTCTGATGACACCTCCGGGCATTCTTTTGGCCCGGTGAGGGCAGCCATTGCCGTCAGCATCTCCTGGAGCTTCTGCTGTTGCTGTTCCTGAGCCCTTATGGTGGATCGGGTGAGTGGTCGGTGGCCCGTAGAAACACGGCTATCCTCTTTTCCGGGTGCCATGTAAATAGTATGCACACCATGCCCCCAAACTTAGGGCGTTTGGGCTCAGTGCCTTTGACATTTGTCGCAGGCACGGGGATCTTCTCCGGCCTTCTCTTCTTATGAGCGGTCGAAGTTGAGGGGGCCGTCGCGGTGGGCACCCAGATAGCTTTTCGTGGCTTCGCCAGATGGCTTTCTTCTTGTTGAACCTTCGCCCTTTTTTGTCGGCGAGAGTAATCTTGATCAACCACTGAGATCCGGACCTGCCGCCAGACTTTGTAGATCTTGGAGGACAGCCACTGAGGGGACTGTTCTGGGTTTTCTTCCGCAACATTCTCTACCGGAGGAGGAGATCTTTTCAGTATGGCGGTAGGAGAATTCCTACGCACCTTATTCAGCAGCTCGAAGCTGTTCCCGGTTGGAACAGCAGCATTAATTTCCGCCGTTGAGGCTGGTGGAGTAAGCCCAGAAGGGGAGTTGCCCCCGGCCTTCCTTACTCGACGCCAGTGGCGACGTCGAGCGTGTCGAGCTGTTGGGGCTGGTTCAGTGACGGGGATGGCTTTATCTTGCCCCCTGTTCAAGTGAGGGGTTGTTGCTGATATCAGCCTCTTAAAGACTGATGTCCTTTGAGTAGCGGTATCCAATCGGTTGAAAACAGACTTCTGAGCAGGGACAGGAGCCGTAGCGGGAGCCAGAACAGCCAGTCTTGTAAAAACTGACCCTTTGGTAGGAGAAACCGCCTTAACGGCTTCGGGAGCAGGGTTGGTCACTCTTTTCGGAATAACCGTTCCTTGAGTTGCAGGCTTCATCATGGGCTCATAGGAACTCTGGCCCAATCTGGCGAAGACTGAAGTGTTAGAGCTGGGCGACCCGCTGAGAGGGGCCGCATTAGCTATTAGCCGATCGAAGACCGATTTCTTGGGAGCTTCCGATGTCGACATAGGAGCGGTGAAGCTCGTTGGTGGGAGCATGGTCCCGAAAAATAACCCTGTGGTGGCTTGAGTGACCTATTCCACGGGCATCGTGAACAGGGAAGCAGCTTGGGGCCCGTAGGCTATGCCCCCTGCTGAGGCAAGATGTGGGTTGCAGTTGCATGTGGAACAATTTGAGCAGGTGAACGCCATCGATCCTTTGCTTTCTGCACCAAGCAAAACGCCAAATCTTAGTACCTTGAAACCCATGGGCAACCATTAGCAAACCGTGATTGGTTCGCGAACACGACACACGAAGTGTGGAGTGGAAAGAGGAAAAGGTCCCACCGGGCGTGCCAGAATCTGTTTACTGCCGGAAGCCAGGAAGACAGGACATCTTGCCTGAATCTGGGGGCAGATGCTAATTGGTGCTATCCGTCCACCTCTCCGAAGATGCCAAGTTGATTTATGGCACCGTGTATCGAAGGCTTAAACGGATGCGGCCGATGTAGCAGACTTCGTCAGATTCCCCCTCGCTTGAGGGGTTTTTGATTGTGGGGACGCTCTTCCCTGCAGGCGCAAGCCCCTGCAGTTAATTACGCTACCGCATCGCTGTAACAACTTTCTCCTTCTCCATATGGTCACTTCGTGTCGTGGGTGTTTATTTTGTGTTTGGTTGCCCGTGGATTGTATACGGAGACTAATTTGTGTTGTCGCCCGTAGGACGTGGATTAGTCCAAATCCGTATTTTTCTTAGATTTGGGTTTGGGGAGGTTTTGTTTAAGGATACGTTAGCCTTATTTGAGGCTAAGATCAACTTAAACGTTTGTTAAGGACACGTTAGTCTAATTCTAGACTAAGATCAACTTAACGGGATCGTTTAGATCCGACAAGAGAGCAATTGTGCTCTATTGTTTAGTTTAATGACATTGCGGTCGATAATTAGTTTAAGGACATTACGGTCCATTACTAGTTTTAAGACATCGCGGTCGAGGTTAAGGACATCATAGTCCGTGGATTTAAGGACTCCACAGTCCGATGTTAGTTTTAAGACATCACGGTCAAGGTTAAGGACATCATAGTCCATGGATTTAAGGACTCTACAGTCCGATGTTAGTTTTAAAACATCACGGTCGAGGTTAAGGACATCATAATCCATGAGTTTAAGAACCTCACAGTCCGATGTTAGTTTTAAGACATCACGATCGAGGTTTACGACATCATAGTCCGTGGATTTAAGGATTCCACAGTCCGATGTTAGTTTTAAGACATCACGGTCAAGGTTAAGGACATCATAGTTCGTGGATTTGAGGACTCCACAGTCCGATATTAGTTTTAAGACATCACGGTCGAGGTTAAGGACATCATAGTCCGTGGATTTAAGGACTCCACAGTCCGATGTTAGTTTTAAGACATCATGGTCGAGGTTAAGGACATCATAGTCCGTGGATTTAAGGACTCCACAGTCCGATGTTAGTTTTAAGATATCACGGTCGAGGTTAAGGACATCATAGTCCGTGGATTTAAGGACCCCATAGTCCGTTGTTAGTTTTAAGATATCACGGTCGAGGTTAAGGACATCATAGTCCATAAGTTTAAGAACTCCACAGTCCGATGTTAATTTTAAGACATCACGGTCGAGATTAAGGACATCATAGTCCATGAGTTTAAGGACCCCACAGTCCATAGAATGTATGGTTGTCGGGACCCGTCACCTCTCTGACGACGTTGAAGGATTACAACGACAGATATCAAAGAAGTGAAGAGATGTACCCTCGAACCGGGTGTAAATTGATTGGAAGAGCAGATGAGCTTAGTTCAATTTAATTTGAGGACTTATGGCCGGAATTGGGCTAAGTCCAGTTAAAAGAATGTTGAACATTTTATTTTTGTTCCGCCTGTTAGGCCTTTGTTTGGGCTCTGCCCTTTTAATAATGCCAAGCATTGGGCTCTGACATTTCTTGTCTTATACTGAATGCACAATATTTATCAGAACAAGGTACGTTCTGACAGAGCGCCACGTGGCGCACTAGGTGCTTTGCGCCAGTCAAAGAGCGCATTACGCTTCTGTCGGTTAGCGCACACGAGGAGGACACGTGTCGCTTAGCGCTAAGCGCTAATTTGTTAGCGCATTGCGCTTTTAATTTATGAGCGTGTTGCGCTGGTTTATGGGTGCGCCAGTGAGTGACACGTGGCGCGCTTGGCACTGAGCGCCAACCCAGGAGCGCAGTGCGCTGTTTTCAGAAGCGCAAAGTGCAGATCGTGTCTATGGTTGACACATGGCATGTTATGGCGCTGAGCGCCAGTCCAAGAAGCATAAGGGCGCAGTTCATGAGTGCAAAGCACTTTCCAATAGGGCAAATCGCATTTTGATCAATTTAAGATTAAAAAATAAGTTTTACGTTCTTTTTAAAGGAGGCTTTGCCTCAAGATTTAAGAACTAAGTTCTTATTCTTATAAAAGGCTCTGCCTTTATAGATCAGAAGATCTGTGAAGTAAAAATACATCTTTTTATAATTAGATCTTGATCTTTTCTTTTTTAATCAGAGACCTTGGTCTTTTTTATAGATCTAAGATCTTTTTAGAAGACGTTTCTTCTTTTTACGAGATGTTTTCATCTCTGTTTTTTCAAGAACACGGTTCTTTTTACCTTGAAGATGAAAAAATCTTCTTCTTTCTAAGAGCTTCCTCTTCTTTTTGTAGAGGGTTTTTCTCTCTCTTTCTATGTATTCTCTTCTTCTTTTTCTCTCTCTTTTTTTGAAGTCTTGGGGCCTTTATATAGGGCCAATTGATTTATTAAATCAGTTAAAGAGATCTTTCTCTGATTGATTTGGGGATATTTCCCCACCATTGGATCTCTGATCCTAGGGCTTCTGTTTTACAGAAGGCAATCTTCTTGTTTTTAACAAGATTGGAAAATCTTTCCATGCAGAATTTGTTCTGTTTTTGGTAATTCATTATTTACCATTGGATCATTGATCCAGTGGTGCTTAAAACGCAATCTTGTCGTTTGGAAAGATTTTGAGAAATCTTTCCTTAACAGAATTTAATTCTGGTTAATTAATGATTTATCATTATTATTTGATCTAACGGTGGGAATTTTAATTCCAGCGTTGGCGCACCTGCGTTGGACACGTGGCGCGCAGCGCAACTGCGCTAGCGCACCCATGCTTGACACGTGGCGCGCAGCGCGCTGGATCTGAAGCGTTGCTTCAGCAGAGCGCTGGATCTGAAGCGTTGCTTCAACAGAGGTGTCTTTTCACCTTCCTTTTTAAGTCAAACTTATATTCCCTAGAATCTTTCATTTCCCAATTTTGGAAATAGTTCCATTGTACACAAAATTTTCTGTGCTTCGTCTTTATAATTCGAAGCAAAGCTTCTTCCTTTTCTCATCTTTCAAATAACCCTCTCAACTATGGCTTGTAACCGCCCCATGCTCGTAGACAGCCGTGGGAAGTGCCCATTCAGGACCTTGTTCCTCGTTTTGCTGCGCGTCTGGTGGAACCTTCTCTCACGGATGAGCAGTGCGACGCTGCACTGCACGATCTTTTGACTCGTGTGGGGTCACCCTTCCCCCACCCTCTATTTGGCTTTGGATGATCCTTGCATCTGTGCTCGCCGATCTTCCCCCTCCTCCAGCAGAGATGTCCTCGGCAGTGCTCAATACTGCCGAAGACAAGATTAAGTGCTTCTTCGAGGCGCACTTAATCACTCAAGCCCTGAGGGATTGCTCCATCCACTTGCTGAGCCAGATACGGGCTCGTCGGGTTGTCATCATCACTTTCTCTGAGGAGTGCGGCGCCGATCGTTGGATGGCTACCCCTCGGGAGGATCGCCGCTTTGACATGGTGGAGAAGACGGAGAGGGAATTGGATAATCTCCTCTTTAGCTTTGTGAACCCCTGTCCTTTTGATCCCATATTTGGTGATCTTTTTTAAATGTAATAACAATAATAATAATAATAAAAAGATGTTTTAATTTAGTATTTTATTATCTGTTAAGTGTTCTCTTATTTTTTAGTTCTTTGTTATTCCTTCGTAAGATGTTTATGCGCTGCATAATCATGAAGCGTTGCTTCGCTTTCCAATCTTGGAAACAGAGCTTTGCTCTAATTTGGAGTGCGCAGTGCAATTGCGCTAGCGCTAGCGCATTCGTGTTTTGACACGTGGCGCGCAGCACGCCTTGCGCTAGCGCACTGGCGCTCGACACGTGGCGCGCAGCGCAGAGCGCAGCGCAACTGCGCTAGCGCACCAGTGTCGGACACGTGGCGAGCAGCGCAACGCGCAGCGTAACTGCGCTACGCGCCTGTGTCGGACACGTGGCACGCAGCGCAGAGCGCAGGATTTGAAGCGTTGCTTTAATTTTTTATTCTTAAATTTCTAAACATAGGTTTGCTCTGATTGAGGGAAGCAGAAGCGTCGTTTCATTTCCAGTCTTGGAATTTGAACAGAGCTTTGCTCTGATTGGGGGAAACAATATCCCCTAACCCTCATCTTAGAAAATTCCAACATCACTGATCCTCATTAGTTCTATTCTAAACTAAACTAGAAGATAAGGAGAAACAAATTCTAAATTAATGGTGTGGAATAGAGGTTAATGGAGAAAAGGTGCCATAGGAAGGAATTTCCTCCTATGGCGTCGGAGAAATGCACCTTCCATGATTTTTTTCGACGATCGGCATACATCATCTCCATCTTTATCATCTAAGACGTGGATACCAAATTTTATGTGATTATACCATTTTTTCACCGTTGATTTAGTTGGTGCAAAATTAATGGTTTACCGACAATAGAACTTTTTATATTGCTTATTCAACGGTGAAAAGGTGGTGGAATCACATGAAATTTGGTGTATGCACATCTTAGATGATAACGATGATGATGGTGGATGCCGATCGTCGGAAAAAATGGTGGAGGTTGTATTTTTTCGACGCCATAGGTGGAAATCCCCTCCTATGGCCTCTTTCCTCCATTATTCTAGTGGAAATATAGCTCATTTGGCAACTCAAGAATTTTCTTGAGTTGCCCAAAGTCTTCAAAATCTTGACTTGATTAATCCAAACGGTTTGTAGTGAGGTTGTGCACAATTTTTGTGAGGGCGTCATGAAGTTTTGGTGGAGATTTAGAGGTGGTGTGAGGTGGAGGGAGAGAGCAGAACATGAAGAGAGGAGGAGGTGGAGGTGAAGAAATAAAAATGAAGACATGAAGGAAGCTAGGAGAACAATATAGAAACTTCCCACACACTCTCTCTCTCTCACCCTTTCTCTCATGAGCCCATACCTCATGGTCCCCACTCTCTCAATTATCTCCTCTTAAGTACTTTTCTCTTTCTTTTCTCTCTTTTTCTTTCAACACAAGACAAAAACCATACATAAATGAAAAATAAGGAATTAAGCCATGGTTCAAAAAATATGTTACAAGTGCTGCAACATGTCATGTTGCATGTCATAACACATAACAAGATTAATGCATAATTAGTAAATATTAAACAAGTTTAGCATTAACATAGAATACAAATAATTATTTTAAAAAATCCATAATTGCTCAATTCACATAATTCCTTTCAAAATCAATAATTCTTATTAATTTTCCAAATATTTTCCAAACTATCGATATATAATTATATCCCTTCCATTAAAACTAATTCTCATACTTAATAATATTCATGAAATTTTTATTTAAATTATTTAAATTCCCAAAAATAATATTTTATTTTCTGAAATGTTACAGTGCTGGTGCAGGAAGTGAAGCTACTAAGATCGTACCTAAATTATGTGGGATAGGTCTTAGGTATAAGGAAAAGATATATGGTTATGTATACAGACTGAAAGAAAGTTTGAAAGGAAAGTGTTACCAGTGATGACTTGGCCGGTGGCTTCAGCCTTTTCCACAGTCATTGTGAAAGCCTGTCGTCTCAGTACATTCCTCCTTACTGGAGGAGCATTCCTCTGCCTGTTCCTTTGTATTTGAGGTACGTTCCTTTGAGTTTGATGGAACTGAAAAAGAGGAGATGCAGTCGGTCTACGAGGAGGTGGAGCAGGGAGAGCGAGTCGTGGAGCGGGTGCTTGGATAGCTGGGTGCTGCTGATAAGTGATTGCTGGCCTGGGTGTAGCATATGGGTTGTGTCTATGAGGACAAGATCCAATGTCATGAGTGGCTGAGCCGCAGACTAAGCAAAGGCGATTTGCACGTCGGCAGTCTTTCGCCAAATGTCCATCTCTCTTGCAGTAGGTACAAAAGGCTGGGTTGGGTCGATTGTTCGGTACCCCCGGTCTCCTGGGCACAAATTGTGGCCTTGAAGGGGCTCCTCCTACCATCTGAGTGGCAGAATGCTTCATCCTGGCAGAGTGAGGTCTGCCCTTCATTTTCACTACTGCCTCATATCGGCGGGCAGCTTTCGGGGCCAACTCGTGGGTTGGGAAATCCCCTGTAGCTAAGGCAGTTTGGATTTCCGAATCTAACCCTTGCTGAAATCTTATGGATCTGATCTCAGCAGTTGGTATTAAATGTGCCGTGAACCTGTTAAGGTCTTGTGTTAGCTGTGTAGTATGTGATATTTAAAAATTGAATATTGAGACACATCTTACCTACTGAGCATGGTAAACTCATCATCATACTCATCCATGAGCTTGGTCCACATCGACCTGTTGTATATGAATAAATTGCTGCTCCATGTCAAATCGGCCAGTTTTTGGGAAGTATTTCGCGTCGAACATGTTGCGAAAAGTCCTCCATTCGATAGGTTGGGCAAGACGACTTTCTTCCGCCTTCCACCAGAATCGGGTGTTGTCAGTGAGTTGCAGCTTCGCAACTCGAACCCAAGCAATTTCTGGCACTTGTACCGTTGCCAGATCATCTTCAATGCTTTGAGCTCATTCCTCAGCTTCTAGAGGGCTCTCTTTTGCCAAAATTTTTTTTGGGTGCAATGCCCGGAATTGCTTCACTCCGGGCGCTTCCGTTTCTGAACGGTTCATCAGAATAGCAGTCTGCTGCTGCTGTCCTTCCAAGAGGTTGCGAATTGCCTCAAGCAGTACCGTCTGCTCATTGATCGGAGCAGCGACGATAGGCGTAAGCGGTAAAGGTGGTGGTGTGTTGTTGAAATTGGTACTGGTGTTGTTTGGGGAATCTATAACCTTGAATGAAAATTTTGGGTTAGGATAGATTCAAAATATATGAAATTGTAAGATTCAAAGAAATATGAATTGTAAAGAATGTTTTTAGTTGTTGTTTCTTATGTTATATTGATTAGGACTTCATGCAGAATTAATCTGCATGTCCATGTAGAACTGACCTGTACGGTAGGGTTCCATGCAGCACTAACCTACATAGGCCGCCAACAAAACCTGTCACGCCCCGCTTCCCGGTGTACGGAGAGGGGACGCCGAGAGGCCCGCTACGTATTTACTCAGAAGTAAACACGCTAAGCGTATCTAAGCAATATAAAGTAAATGTACACAAGAGACAGGAATATAAATGAACATCAATTTTATTTATTAAACATTGTTTTACAGGTACAATTGGAATGTAAATACATGAATAGAAAGCAAAGCCTAAACAATGGCATAACTGAAATGAAAAGTATGTACAAGAGCCTACAGTTCTGGGTCGATAGCAAACTGCTCCAAGTCCTTAGTACTGGGCTCGGTCTCTAGTGCATCCAAATCACCTGACAACATTCCACAGAAAGAAGAAAAGGAATGTTGTCAGCGAACAATCGCTCGGTAAGTCCCAAAGATGAGTAGAGATAGAATAGACAGAAAGAGAATATGACTCGTAATGTCTGATTATATTGTTAACGCAGTTGTTTGTAGCTTGGTACAGAATATGCCAATGTATACGAGAGGAGTCCTGCTATTCCGGAGACTAAGGTATACGGAGCACAAGGAACCGTTCAGCCACGGTACAACGGCAATGGATATTTAGGTTAGGTGTATTAAGGTTACAGTCTCGTGCCACTTCTAACACATTCCATACCAATCTACCCCTTTAAAACCCCGTAATGTCTTTTGTATTGATTGTATTATTTTGTTATATAGATGAATGACTTGCCGAAACCATGATATCAGTAAACAGAATGGATATAAATAGATAGTCATGTTGACGGAGTATATCCATGGTTCGGTTCGGTCAATATAGATTGATATAGATTGAATAAACGGATTTATGTTGAATTATGGTTTTATACTTGAATCATATTCAAATCAGATTGATTAGATTGAGACTCAGTCTGAGTCAGACACTTTGAAAAGAACTTGAAATCCTGAATTAGTTTTGATGTTATCGGTAACTGCTGCACATGGACGGCAGGTGTTCATATCAGAATTTTGCATTATTATATCACCCATTCTTAATCACATTACATATAAATAGGTGCTTTTGATCCATGTCTGCTAAATAGTTGCAGGTTACAGGTTCTCAGATTGTTACAGTGAAATTCATGAAAAGTCGCTACAAATGTGAGACTACGACCAACAATAGATGAATCCGTATGATACCGCCTACCAGTTCAAGGAACAAATGAAAATCATTAGACAGTTCAATGCACAAAGCATAAGGGCAGCACAAGATTCAAGACTTCAATGCGAAGCTCAAAGCAAAAGTCCATATCATTCTGCACTCTTGGAAATTTGGAAGAAAATAGAAAAGATTCTAAGGAACCAAGAGTGCTAAACAGAAGACAAAAATAACATGAAGAAACCCTGGAAAAATTGACCACCAAGACCATCAAATGGCCTTGGAACCGCGACCAAACAGGCACATCTGCTGCGGTTCTGCGGCCGTGCTCTGCACGTGTCGGTGGGGTGTCGATGCTTTGACTCGGTTTTTGGGGTTGTTTTGTAATTTTATATATGGATCAGAATGTAAACCTAGGGTTTTTCCTATCTATAAATAAGAGAGCTCAAGGCCTTTCTTGGTATGCCTCTTTTAGGGTGCCTTTCTTAGGATGCCTCTTTTTAATTTCTAGATTAAAATTTTAATTCAATTGTAATCGTTGAGAGGTCATCAATAAAGGTAAGCTTTTCTTTTATCTTGCATTGTTTTTTTATCTGCAATTTATTACCTGCAATTTCTTATCTGCTCTTTTATTATTTGCAAATTAGTTTATCATTCAAAAAGAAAATATAAAAATGATTTTTATTGTCACTTTCCTAATGAGTGAGTAATTCCTCACTTGTTAGGGTTAGGATAGGGAAAGTTTGAGAGAAGGAAATCTCTCTCACTCCTTTCTTTACCAATATAATTTTTAATCAATTAGGACTCTATTTAAATTAACCACACACCGCTCACTACGGCACCCTATCCTGCATGATAGCGGTGATTCCTTAGTTAGACCGGTTATGGTTGAATTAACTGGAGGTTAGGGCTAAGAGTTAAGAACGGACGAACAAGGACCAAAAGGAAGAAACTAAGTTTCTTCCTAGTCATGCTAATCCCCGTTGTTGACTATTACCCTCACACCTATATTCTTAACTAGGGCATTTTTAGCGGTGAGAAGATTCCATATTTCAAACTAACCTAATCCTAACCCTAGCAAGACTTTAAATCAATTTAATCTCATTCTTAGATTTAAAAACAAAACCTACCAAAAATAGAACTTAACTCGTTAGAACTTAAAGAAAGAACACCATTTTCCTGTGGATCGACCCGTACTCAACCGGCTAGCTACCAAGCGACACTGTCTTGATTGCGGTATTCTTAAATTTTAAAACGCACACGCAAAAACTCATTCCAATCAAATGGCGCCGTTGCCGGGGAGACAGTAGTCTCTTTCTTTGTGTAATTTCGGGTTAAAAAAATTCAAAAAATTGAAAAACTTTAAAACAAAAAAATAAAAATAAAAATCATCTTATTATTTTTGAAAGGTTTTTGTGCAAGTGTGCAGGCTTGGAGCAAACTCTGTTTCAGATCTGGAGCAAACTCAGTGAACAAATCCAGAAACAGGGGATCTAAACAAAAAGAGGAGAACCAATTCAGCACAGGGAACAAATTTGACGACGTCAACCTTCAGAAGAGCCACGGAACCGTGGCACAAGTGCACATTTGACCGCGGAACCGCGGTCAACTGCTGACGTCAGCGACCCACTTTTCTCTGTAAGCATCCCATTTCTCATCTCCTCTCCTCTGCATTCCACTGGAAAAAAAAATTTCCTGCAGGATTCTTTGCACAGCAAGCTCTTCTCCCTCTCTAATAAATTGTTTTTGTGCAGGATTCTTTGCGCTGCTAAATAAAAAAAAAATTTGCAAGTGTTTTAGATTTTTGGTGTGTTAACTGCTTTGCATAATTAATACGGAATCTAAGGAGTTATAACACCAATCAAGATTGGGTGCGGATTTCCTTACCCTTCCTAAGACCCCAAAAATCACTAAAAAGCATATGCATCACCCTTGAGCTAAATTAAAAAATACCTAGACTCAGCCAACTAAGGACTGTCGTGCTCATTAGGACAGAGGAAGGTTGTGGGCATTCAATCGTTTATCTAAACTTGACTTTGTGGTGCCTAGGCTAGACAAGTGAGAAAAGTAACTTTAAAATGCCCGTCTCACGGTGATTCGTAAGCGGAACCCTTCTTTCTTCATTTTTGCTTACCTGGCCACAATTGGCGGTGAGAGGAGATTTGAGAGATATCTCACAACTTGTCACTTTGTAACAGTTAGGAGCAGTCTAATGGACTTTGAAGACCATAGCTCTAGATTTGATTGTGCATATTTTAACTGTGATTGTTTGAAGTAAGTCCATATACATCCTTGCAAAACTCTTTCAAAAATTTCTAAACTCCAAAAACAAACAATTTTTTTTACAAAAAAAATTAATTAAAAAAATTCACAATCGTTTTCTTCTCCTTTCTATCATTACATTATGGGTACCCTACCTCGCAAAACTCTTGCCGAACTTTGGTACCCTCAACCAGACATTACTTCCTACGCTTCTTGCTTTGGTCGAATTTCAAACGACTCCTCCATGCCCAAAATTTCTTTGAAAGATCGAATAGACGCATCTAGGACAATCAATTGGACTCCGCAATCCACCTTGTATCAACCACTTCAACATTCACCACCTTCTTACGTTAATACTCCTTTTTCAAGTCCTGTTGTAACTCCGAAACCCAAGTCTATTGCTGAACATATTGAACAATCTCGTAACCGATCTTTCACTCATTTCACCAATGCGAATTCTTTGGATCAACAATTCCATTCACCTTCTTATCCAAATGTTGATCCTGTCCCTGTCCAACCATTCTATTCCTATCCATCCTACCCAACTTTTACACCTTCCCTGGACATTGCTTTTACACAGCCATTTGGGAGTTTTCAGTATCCAAACAAATTTGAATCTTTTACTGAAACCCCTTCATAACCCATGTCTAGTCTGGAACAGACGTTAGAAGACTTTAGGGTAGCGTCATGCCAACAGATAATGGATTTGAATGCGTCCATGGCTGCCCTCATACAACCTAGTGACCCGGTAGCTAGTTTCCAACTAGTTCCACATTTCCCAATGTATGATGAGGCAGTAGGACAGGTTGAGAATTTGAGTGGTGAGAGTGAGCCGTACACCCTTCCAAATCAAACCTACCCATCTCCAATTGAATCCCACAACTCCGATTTTGAATGTCTATCAAGTATTCCAAATGATTCACCAGTTGAAGATAAAACGTTTAATGAGTTGGCGACTATGTAGTGTTTGATTTACCTGATTGTGAAGGGTCCCTTTCGAGTGAAAACATCACCAATCCCTTTGACCTCTACACCTCCACTCTAGAACTAGAATTGATTAATATCTATGCTTTTGATGAGGTGTCTAAGAAAATTGATTTTCACTTGATTGAGGATATCGACGCTGGGAATATTTTGGATGATGAACCCGCAGATTTGACTGAATTTTTCTCTCCAATTCATCATCCCGAGTCATTAAATGTGTAACAACCTAGTTCATTTATACCAATTCCAGTTCCCGTATTTACTTATCTGTGGTATTTTCTTGATTTATCGGGTTTTGGGTGCGAATGGTATTTTACTTTTACTATTGCATTCGACCCGACCCGCTTGCTTGAACTTGGTTGATTCATATTTATAAATTACCCTGACTTGTTACATAGACACGTGCATCTCATGTATACTGCATATTGGCATTTCATCTGACATCGCATATTTTACCACATAACATTTTAGGTCATGTAAAATAATTTAAAATTGCATTTCATAGCCTTCTTGATACCCCTAACCCCGTGGTAGCATCCGCGCATCTTGCTCTCGTCCCGTTCAGTGAAACGGACGTGTTTGGATGGCTACGCGCACATACATGCATCGGTTTTTGGGGGTATACATTTTCGTTATCTGAGCATCTGTTTTAAATTTTGAAAGTCGCATATATTTTTCGTATTTTAAATTTGAAATTTTAGACTCGACCCGGGCGCGTTTTGAAATATTTTTGTATCCCGCCAAAATTCTAATTATTTAAAATTTTAAAGTTCGTTTAAAAATTTGTTTAACAGTTCACAGAATTTCTTTAAACAAATTAAAATCTTTTAAAAATTTTAAAATCTTTTCCTTAACTGCTACAGCTCTCTCTCGCTGTCATGAGGGCCCCACACATCTCTCTCTCTCTCTTTCTTTTCTTTCTCTCTTTCTCTCTCTCCCTCTCTCTCACCCGCTATCTCTTTCTCTCTCTCCCACAAAACAACAAATCTATCTCTCCTCACTATTCACCGCACCCTCTCTCCCCTCTCGCTTCTCTCTCTCTCCTCTCGCTTCTCTCTCTCTCTCCTCTTGCTTTAATTCTTACTCTCTCTATATATATATTTATTTACTTCCTCCTTCCTCTCTCATTTTTCTTTTAACCCACGCAACCGCGAACCCTAGCCGTCACCCGCTCGCCTACCTCGTCGTCGTCGCCATCGCCGCCTCCTCACCCTCATCAACACCTCCGCCTTCTCTCTCCTTCCCCGAGCCCTGCACACACCCGAAAACAGAACCCGAGCCCCCTGCACATGCTACACCGCCAGAGTTGATCGCCGCCATCGATCTCGTCCTCGTTTTCCGACTCCAGTGCACCACCGTGAGCTTTCTTCTTCCCTATTTCCTTCTTCCTTCCTTTCCTTTCCTTTCCTTTCTTCTGTTCTTTTTTTCCTTAAAATAGTTCTTTGCCTTGTTTAGTTCATCGGAAACCGGACGTGACGTCGACGATCCCGACGACCCAGCGAACGTACTTGACTTGTGTGATCACGTTTATGCGTTGTTTGGAACCGTTCCGTGTACCGTGTGCACGTCGCGACATTTCGCCGACGTGAGATGTTTCGTACACACCCGTTTCTTGATATGTCTAGGCAAGTTAATCTTGCTACATGCTATTTAAATTATTTTATACCTATTTAAATATAGATTATACCTGTAGTTTAAATCTAGTACCCCATATTTAATTTTATAACGTATCGGTGTTCCGTTTGCACCCGTTTATATCATTTTTTTAAATCTAGATCAGGAAAACATATCTTGTTGCATACTAGACTACAATATACTGCCCCCATATCAATATTTTTTATCACATAGTGCTTATTTGTACATCCCATAGTACCATTTTATAGTTTATAACCTTTCGGACACCCGTTTGTATCCATCTCGTCTAATATATATATAATTGCATCCATAGATCATATTAATGCATAATACCGCGATATTAACATTCCATGTTTAGTAAAGTGCATCCTAATTAGTGTTGGAACCATAACTTTAACCCTAATCGATAGCTGTGCATCCATATATTTGAATCATACCTATTTGCATACCACATCACATTGTTCCATTTTATTGTTACATTGGTACCCCATACTTGTTTTTGTGTACCCATGCTTATTATGGTTTGATTATGAGCACCCACGTGATACTTGTGCACCCCCCTGACATGACTTGATACACTACTATTTGACACGACTTGATACCGTGCACTTCTTGACATGATTGATACTTGTTCACTACCTGACATGACCTGATATACCGCGGCTTGACCCATTACCTGATCTTGTTACTAATGCCGACAATCTTGACCTGTTGTCCCTTCGGACATTTTCTGTTGTCTATTCAGACAAACCTGTACCTGTTCGATCCTGTTGGCATTAGCTCCAGATTTATCAATACCTGACTTAAACAAATAACTTGGGGGTATGGGGAAATCAATGATGAAACCTGACTTATAACTCGACAGTTCGATACCTTTACTGATCAGTCTTACGGGCTAGGCCAGCCCCGGGATGCTGCTGCTGACATCATTTGTCGTTACATACTACCTTTTACTGCCTTGCGGCACGTCTCGGATTCAGCCCGAGAGTCTTTGACCGTGGTCCCGGGCACGCATGGGATACTATTGAGTTACATCGATGATTCATCAAATTGATTTCAAAGACTTGAGAGTAGTTAACCCAGTAGACCGGTTTAGATTACTCACTGCACATCACCTGTGCCTTACCCTACATTGTTCTTATTTATATTACTGTTTTACCTGTTTTACCATTCATACTCGTACCTGCATGTCTTGCTACCCCTGTTTATATTATTGCTTGATATTATGACGTACTGACGTCTGGGTTTTGCATGGCCCGGAATCTTTACCTTTGCCGCAGGCCGAGCAGGAGTATTTTAGTCAGCAGGCCGAGCAGTAAGGACTTGTTAGTATTTTGGTTTTATTTATGCATTTTCATTCCTGATGTGAGCCCGCATTATGGGACGTACATTCCAGTTTATTCTTGTATTGGATCTTTTGCTTCCGCATTACTTTATTCTTGACTCATTTATTCTGGCTTATGGACATGTGTTAGATAGTTTATTATTATTCTTGATATCTCTACAGCTGTAATGTGACTGTGGAAGAATATTTCCTATCCACAGGTAGCATGGTTGGCTCTGTCACGTGCCTATCTTAGCGTACTCTGGGAAGCGGGGCGTGACAGGGTTTGTTTGGTATCAGAGACATAGGATCTAGGTTAAACGGGTTTGATTCTTTTGTAGTTGGGTATTGAACCCAATACACGAATCAAAATACTCGTGATTAGGAACATGTCCTGCCACCTTACCGTCTTACCATTTTTTGAATCATAACTTCCTCCTGATTCTACTTTGACATATGCAAACCTCTTTTGCATCTCGACTCGAAACCTGGTTTCCTATTGGTTATCTCTAGAACTTAGGCGACTTGGGTGGAGTTATGTAATTGTAGCTATGTACCGCAGCATGGTTACAATGCGGTACTCTATTTGAGTAATTTGGAGTTCTAGCCTTAATTCATATCCTTGATCTATATTTTGAATCTGTTATCATACTAATCCTTTCGGTGTTTTAATTTCAGGAACATGGCAGAAAAGAATCTGAAAACGTACCAGAGGCGTTTTGACGAAGCCGCTTTGCTTGGAGTAATCCGGGGGATGCTGGAGCACCAGAAGCGGCAGACTGTGCTGAACCAGCAGCAAGCTGAAGCTTTTCAGGAAGGTTTGCGGACCGTCCAACAGTCCGTGAACAATGTTGTGGCCAGACCAGTTGATCGTGTGGGTACCGTGGCGGATTTCTGGAGACTTGGTCCGTCAATCTTTACTGGCCTTGAGGAGCCGTTGCCAGCGGAGCAGTGGCTGGTTGATACGGAGAATTTGCTTGTTGCGGCACAGATTCCAGAAGATAAGAGGGTGGATGTGGTACGCATCCAGTTGGTGGACAATTCCCATGAATGGTGGCTTGTGGAAGAGACCCGCTTGCCCAAGCCGATCAGTTGGGCGGATTTTTCGAAAAGTTTCTTGGGGAAGTTCTTCCCGCAGACTGCACGGGAGGAAATGGAAGAGAAGTTCATCAGTTTGAAGCAGAACGGCGCACCAGTGGATGTACATGCAGCTGAGTGGACACGGCTCAGTAGATTCGCTGGACCTTTGGTTGCCAACGATGTTGATAGGGCAAGGAGGTTCATGCACAGTTTGGATGTGGACATCCAGAGGCAAATTGTATCCCTGGGTTTGACCACTTTCTCACAAGTACTTACAGCGGCCCGAGAGCAGCAGAGCCTATCTATGAAGACTGAGAGTATGCAGCAGCCAGCAGTTACAGTGCGGAAGCCGGCATTTGCACCGAACTGAGCGCATGTACGCAGAGGTATTCCGGTGAACCGACGTGGAGTAACACCTATGAAGAAGCCTATTGTCGTTGATCAAAGAAGGACCATGATTTGTGACTACTGCCATCTACCTGGGCACGTGCAAAGGGAATGTCGAAGTATGCGGGGACTCTGTTTGGTTTGCGGATCAGCAGATCATGCTATCAACGCTTGTCCGTCAAAGCTTCGCACGAAGAATGATGTTCAGGGACCACCGCAGAAACCGTTTCAGGGACAGAAGCAGTTGACTCAGGGACCCAATCAAGCTCGAGCATTTACCCTGATGGCTAAGGAAGCTAAGGCTTCAGGAGAAGTTGTTTCAGGTATTCTACTTGTTCATGGTTTTCCCGCATTAGCGTTATTCGATTCTGGTGCATCCCATTGTTTTATGTCATCCAAGTTTATTGCTACACACTTGATTTCTTGCACGACCCTGTCTAGTTGCTGGGACATACATACTGGGAATGGGAAGATCATATCTAGTAGAGAATGTAAGGATTGTGCAGTTGTTGTTTGCGGACGGGATCTATTTGCAGATTTCTTGGTGATTGATACGGGCAGCTATGAAGTTGTCTTGGGAATGGATTTTCTCGGCACTTTCCACACTCATATTGATTGTAGGGCAAAGAAAGTAATTTTCCAGATTCCCGGACATCCAGAGTTTATCTTTACTGGAGGAAGCAATTCTGTCGGGCCAGTCGAGTTTAGGGCTAGGCCGACAAATAATATTCTTTCGTCTATGGAAGTTGAGAAGGAAGAAGCGCCAGCTGTTGTTCGAGATTTCATGGACGTGTTCGAAGACATCTCAGGTTTACTACCAAAACGAGATGTGGAGTTCGCGATCGATCTTATTCCTGGTGCAGCGCCAATATCTAAGGCATACTATCCAATGGCACCAGTGGAGTTGGAAGAAGTCAAGAAGCAGGTTGCTGAATTACTTGAGAAGGGTTGGATTCGCAGCAGTAACTCGTCTTGGGGAGCTCTAGTTTTTCTACTCAAGAAGAAAGATGGCACAAGGAGGATGTGCATCGATTATCGAGAATTAAACCGGGTGACTATTAAGAACAAGTACCCGATCTCTCGTATTGGCGAATTATTTGAACAGCTTAGTAGCGCAAGGGTATTCTCGAAGCTGGATTTGAGATCCGGATATCATCAGGTCCGAGTTAAATCAGAAGATATTTGCAAAACGGCATTCAGAACTCGGTATGGACATTACGAGTATTTAGTGATGCCATTCGGAGTAACGAATGCACCGGCGATATTTATGGACTTGATGAACCGAATCTTTTCACCATTCTTGGACCAGTTTATAGTGGTGTTCATCGATGATATTCTGGTCTACTCGAGGAGCGTAGAAGAGCATGCAGAACACTTGAAGATCGCACTGCAGACATTGAGGCAAGAAAAATTGTATGCAAAGATAAGCAAGTGCGAGTTTTGGCTTAAAGAAGTGAAGTTTTTATGGCATGTCGTATCCGGAGATGGAATCGCCGTTGATCCCGAAAAGATTGCAGCAGTTCGAGATTGGCCGATTCCGAAGAACGTTGCAGAGATCAGAAGCTTTCTTGGACTTGCCGGGTATTACAGAAGGTTCGTGGAGAATTTTGCTCGTTTGGCTGAGCCTTTGACCAAGCTTACGCGCAAGGAAGTACCATTTGTGTGGACGGATAAGTGTGCGTCAGCTTTTGAGGCATTGAAGCAGAGATTGATAATCGCTCCTATTTTGACCTTGCCAGACAGTTCCGGAGGATTGGTGATTCACAGCGACGCATCTGGGAAAGGAGTGGGATGTGTTTTGATGCAGCATGGGAAGGTTATAGCTTACACATCGAGACAGTTGAAGACCCATGAGAAGAATTACTCAACTCATGATTTGGAGCTAGCAGCTGTGATTTTCGCTTTGAAAATTTAGAGACACTACTTATTGGGCGAAAGAGTCGAAGTATTCACCGATCATAAAAGATTGAAGTATGTGTTCACGCAGAAGGAGCTTAATATGAGGCAGCGTAGGTGGTTGGAGCTGATGGCTGACTACGATCTTGATCTTAAGTACCATCCGTGGAAAGTTAATGTCGTGCCGGATGCGCTTAGTCGGTTGCCAGCAATTCAGATGTTGACTACACAAAAGGAACTTGTTGAAGACTTTCGAAGATTCGATTTGGAGGTTATGCTATCACATTCTTTGGGACAGTTGATGCAGCTACAAGTACAGTCGTCGTTGATCGAGAATATTAAAGCAGCGCAGTTACAGGACCCTAGATTGCAGAAGTTTCGAGAACAGGTTGAAGCTGGACTTTGAACGGACTTATTGATTCATGAAGATGGTTCGTTGCGTTATGGTAGTTGTTTTTGTGTACCAAAGAGAGATATTCGTGAAGAAGTTATGAAGGAGGCGCACAGTTCAGTATATTCCGTACATCCAGGAGGCACGAAAATGTACCGAGATCTACGACAGCATTTCTGGTGAGAAGGCATGAAACGGGAGATTGCCCGTTTTGTAGCAAAATGCTTGGTGTGTCAGCAAGTTAAGGCTGAACATCAAAGGGTTGCTGGTTTATTGCAACCACTTCCGATTCCTCAATGGAAGTGAGAACATATAACCATAGATTTCATGATGGCTTTACCGCGGAGTCCAAAGGGCAACAATGCAGTTTGGGTGATTGTTGATCGATTGACCAAGGCAGCTCATTTCATACCATTTTGAGTTGGTCAATCAATGGAAGCTTTGGCAGAACGGTACATGCAGAAGATTGTAAGATTGCATGGAGTACCGGTGAGCATCGTGTCTGACCGTGGCACTCGTTTCTTATCACACTTTTGGAGGAGCTTACAGGAAAGTTTGGGGACTCGATTGAAATTTAGCACAGCTTATCATTCTCAGACAGATGGCCAGTCGGAGAGAACGATCCAAACTCTTGAAGACATGTTAGACTTCAAGGGTTCATGGGAGATCATCTACACTTGGTGGAGTTTTCGTACAACAACAGTTTTCAGGTGACCATTCAGATGGCTCCATTTGAAGCATTGTATGGTCGCAAGTGTCGTTCACCTGTTTGTTGGGACGATATTGGAGAACGAAAATTGTTGGGACCGGATTTGATCGTGCAAACAGTTGAGAAGGTTAACACTATCCGGAATCATATGAAAGCAGCACAAGACCGAAAAAAGAGTTAGGCAGATATATCGAGAAGACCTCTAGAGTTCGCCGTTAGTTATTTGGTATTCTTGAAGATATCACCGACTAGAGGGGTGATTCGTTTCGGAAGTCGAGAAAAGGTTAGTTCTCGATTCGTTGGACCTTTTGAGATTTTGGAGTGTGTTGGAGAAGTGGCGTATCGTTTGGCCTTACCGCAATGCTTGGTGAATGTTCATGACGTGTTTCATGTATCTCAACTCCGTAAGTATGTTCGAGATGAAACACACGTGCTGGATCATTCAGAGCCGACTGTACGTGAAGATTTGACTTTTGAGGAGCGACCGATGTTGATTGTAGATCGAAGAGAAAAGGTTCTTAAGAACAAGGTTATCCCTCTTGTGCTTGTTTCTTGGGGAAATCGCTCGCATGGAGAATCAACTTGGGAATGAGAAGATGAAATCCGGCAGAAGTTTCCACATCTATTCTTGTAGTTTCTTGATTGTTTATCTTTTCTTGTTCTTGGAATTTCGAAGACGAAATTCTTTTGTAGTTGGGTATAATGTAACAACCTAGTTCATTTATACCAATTCATGTTCCCGTATTTCCTTATCTGTGGTATTTTCTTGATTTATCGGGTTTTGGGTGCGAATGGTATTTTACTTTTACTATTGCATTCGACCCGACCTGCTTGCTTGAACTTGGTTGATTCATATTTATAAATTACCCTGACTTGTTACATAGACACGTGCATCTCATGTATACTGCATATTGGCATTTCATATGACATCGCACATTTTACCATATAACATTTTAGATCATGTAAAATAATTTAAAATTGTATTTCATAGCCTTCTTGATACCCCTAACCCCGTGGTAGCATTCGCACATCTTGTTCTCGTCACGTTCAGTGAAACGGACGTGTTTGGATGGCTACGCGCACGTACGTGCATCCGTTCTTGGGGGTATACATTTTCGTTACCTGAGCATCTGTTTTAAATTTTGAAAGTCGCATATATTTTTCGTATTTTAAATTTGAAATTTTAGACCCGACCCGGGCGCGTTTTGAAATATTTTTGTATCCCGCCAAAATTCTAATTATTTAAAATTTTAAACTTCGTTTAAAAATTTGTTTAACGGTTCACAGAATTTCTTTAAACAAATTAAAATCTTTTAAAATTTTTAAAACTTTTCCCTAACCGCTACAGCTCCGTCCAGCTCTCTCTCGCTGTCATGAGGGCCCCACGCATCTCTCTCTCTCTTTCTTTTCTTTCTCTCTTTCTCTCTCTCCCTCTCTCTCTCTCTCTCTCTCACCCGCTATCTCTTTCTCTCTCTCCCACAAAACAACAAATATATCTCTCCTCACTATTCACCGCACCCTCTCTCTCCTCTTTCTCTCCTCTCGATTCTCTCTCCTCTCGATTCTCTCTCTCTCTCCTCTCGCTTTATTTCTTTCTCTCTCTCTCTCTCTCTCTATATATATATATATATTTATTTACTTCCTCCTTCCTCTCTCATTTTTCTTTTAACCCACGCAACCACGAACCCTATCCATCGCCCCCTCGCCTACCTCGTCGTCGTCGTCGTCACCATCGCCGTCTCGTCGCCGCCTCCTCACCCTCATCAACACCTCCACCTTCTCTCTCCTTCCCCGAACCCTGCACACGCCCGAGAACAGAACCCGAGCCCCCTGCACACGCTACACCGCCGGAGTTGATCGCCACCGTCGATCTCGTCCTCGTTTTCCGACTCCAGTGCACTACCGTGAGCTTTCTTCTTCCCTATTTCCTTCTTCCTTCCTTTCCTTTCCTTTCCTTTCTTCTTTCTTTTGTTCTTTTTTTTCCTTAAAATAGTTCTTTTCCTTGTTTAGTTCACCGGAAACCGGACGTGACGTCGACGATCCCGACGACCCAGCGAACGTACCTAACTTGTGTGATCACGTTTGTGCGTTGTTTGGAACCGTTCCGTGTACCGTGTGCGCGTCGCGACATTTCGCCGACGTGAGACGTTCCGTACACACCCGTTTCTTGATCCGTCTAGGCAAATTAATCATGTTACATGCTATTTAAATTATTTTATACCTATTTAAATATAGATTATACCTGTAGTTTAAATCTAGTACCCCATGTTTAATTTTTTAACGTATCGGTGTTTCGTTTGCACCCGTTTATATCATTTTTTTAAATCTAGATCACGATAACATATCTTGTTGCATACTAGACTACAATATACTTCACCCATATCAATATTTTTATCACATAGTGCATATTTGTACATCCCATAGTACCATTTTATAGTTTATAACCTTTCGGACACCCGTTTGCATCCATCTCGTCTAATATATATATAATTGCATCCATAGATCATATTAATGCATAATACTGCGATATTAACATTTCATGTTTAGTAAAGTGCATCCTAATTAGTGTTGGAACCATAACCTTAACCCTAATCAATAGCTGTGCATCCATATGTTTGAATCTATACCTATTTGCATACCACATCACATTGTTCCATTTTATTGTTACATTGGTACCCCATACTTGTTTTTGTGTACCCATGCTTATTATGGTTTGATTATGAGCACCCACGTGATACTTGTGCACCCCCCTGACATGACTTGATACACTACTATTTGACATGACTTGATACCATGCACTTCTTGACATGATTGATACTTGTTCACTACCTGACATGACCTAATGTACCACAGCTTGACCCGTTACCTGATCTTGTTACTAACGCCGACAATCTTGACCTGTTGTCCCTTCGGACATTTCCTGTTGTCTATTCAGACAAACTTATACCTGCTCGATCCTGTTGGCATTAGCTCCAGATTTATCAATACCTAACTTGAACACATAACTTGGGGGTATGGGGAAATCAATGATGAAACCTGACTTGTAACTCGACAGGAAGACTGATCAAAAAATATACGTCCTTATAGTTTATTTAGAAATAGGCAAATTTTGAGTTCAGTTCTTGGGCTAAGTCAAAATATGGGAAGAGTATTGAATTTTTATTTAAAGTGTAAATCTGAAAAATAATTCTGAATCTTAAGTCTAAATTCTGAAAATATATACCCTACAACTTGCACATACTCACATCTTGAAACTTGGGATAGTAGAGGATACCTTGAAATGCTCTTGTCTAAAATCCTTAGTATGAAGAAAAATAAAATAAAATTATAAGTGGTGAATAAAGAAATAAAAAAAAGAACATTGATTTTGTAATTACTTAAGGCAGCATAAATAAAAAATATAGCGAGGGTGTTTTATCACCTAGTGCCTTAGACCAACTGGTTTGGGAGTCACTGCTAAGCGTTAGGTATTACAAGACGAGAAATTACGCCTAAATGCGCAAGCACATTTTGTAATCGGTCGTTTAGTACCTCAAGAAGTATTAACGGTCGCATGAAGAATGTGCGAGCAATTTCATCTAAAATTCACCAACTAAAAATACTTTGGACGATGGACAAGAGTATGATAGCTTGAATTGAATTTCCAAGTGTAGGGGTGATAATTACACACACGTAAGGGTATATGATTGGGGTTTGGATAAGAGATAGGAATGAAAGATAAGACTTATATCTTCAATAAAGATGA
Source organism: Agapanthus africanus (assembly GCA_030015575.1). Lineage (NCBI taxonomy): Eukaryota > Viridiplantae > Streptophyta > Magnoliopsida > Asparagales > Amaryllidaceae > Agapanthus > Agapanthus africanus. The sequence continues at coordinate 385,022,066 of CM057349.1, read as the reverse complement.
TAAAAATTCTTGAGTTGAGATTGCACCTTAGAAGGAAAATTCAAAAGATGCTGAAAACTTAATAAATTTGCAGAACATATATGATTTTAAGTTAAATGAAAAGTGAGTGAAAAATACGGGTTGATGATTTCTAAGTTGAAAATAATAGAAGTTCTTGCTAAAATACTGAATTGAAGAACTAGAGTCAATGGCCAAATTGATTGGATTTTGTGGGTAGTATCCGCTGAAAACCCTCAGAAGACAACACTTCTCCTACTAGGGACACCTAGAGCTTTAACGGCTTGTTGCACGAGCTCAGTGCAATCGCGTTCCCTGCAAAAGTAAGGCTAGGATTTTTTTTTCGAGAATAAAATTGGTTTTGCTCGGGACGAGCAAAAGATAAGTTTGGGAGTATTTGTTCATATCAGAATTTTGCATTATTATATCGCCCATTCTTAATCACGTTATATATAAATATGTGCTTTGATCCATGTCTGCTAAATAGTTGCAGGTTACAGATTCTCAGATTGTTATAGTGAAATTCATGAAAAGTCGCTACAAATGTAAGACTACGACCAACAATAGATGAACCCGTATGATGCCGCCTACCAGTTCAAGTAACAAATGAAAATCATTAGACAGTTCAATGCACAAAGCATAAGGGTAGCACCAGATTCAAGACTTCAATGCAAAGCTCAAAGCAAAAGTCCACATCATTCTGCACTGTTGGAAATCTGGAAGAAAATAGAAGAGATTCTGAGGAACCAAGTGTGCCAAACAGAAGACAAAAATAACATGAAGAAACCCTGGAAAAATTGACCACCAAGACCATCAAATGGCCACGGAACCGCGGCCAAACAGGCACATCTGCAGCGGTTCCGCGGTCGTGCTCTGCACATGTCGGTGGGGTATCGGTGTTTTGACTCGGTTTTTGGGATTGTTTTGTAATTTCATGCATGGATCAGAATGTAAACCTAGGGTTTTTCCTATCTATAAATAGGAGAGCTCAAGGTCTTTCTTGGTGTGCCTCTTTTAGGGTGCCTTTCTTAGGATGCCTCTTTTTAATTTCTAGATTAAAATTTTAATTCAGTTGTAATCGTTGAGAGGTCATCAATAAAAGTAAGCTTTTCTTTTATCTTGCATTGTTTTTATTACCTGCAATTTCTTATCTGCTCTTTTATTATTTGCAAATTAGTTTATCATTCAAAAAGAAAATATGAAAATGATTTTTATTGTCACTTTCCTAATGAGTGAGTAATTCCTCACTTGTTAGGGTTAGGATAGGGAAGGTTTGAGAGAAGGAAATCTCTCTAACTCCTTTCTTTGCCAATATAATTTTTAATCAATTAGGACTCTATTTAAATTAACCACACACCGCTCACTACGGCACCCTATCCTGCATGATAGCGGTGATTCCTTAGTTAGATCGGTTGTGGTTGAATTAACTGGAGGTTAGGGCTAAGAATTAAGAACGGACGGATAAGGACCAAAAAGAAGAAACTAAGTTTCTTCCTAGTCGTGTTAATCCCCGTTGTTGACTATTACCCTAACACCTATATTCTTAACTAATGCATTTTTAGCGGTGAGAAGATTCCATATTTTAAACTAACCTAATTCTAACCCTAGCAAGACTTTAAATCGATTTAATCTCATTCTTAGATCTAAAACCAAAACCTACCAAAAATAGAACTTGACTCGTTAGAATTTAAAGAAAGAACACCATTTTCCTGTGGATCGACCCGTACTCAACCGGCTAGCTACCAAGCGACACCGTCTTGATTGCGGTATTCTTAAATTTTAAAACGCACACGCAAAAACTCATTCCAATCAGGATTTGTGTCTTTTTCCAAGACAATTACCGTATTGATAACACCGTTTGTTAGATTGTCTACCTTAGATAGGCAAGCACCCACATTCTCCGGCTCCCCGAGGCTCAAGAGAATTGGCCCCGCTTAAACCTATATATACCAGGGGCCTTATTGTAATTTAGTATAACTTGAGGGGGTTTTATGTAAAAATAGTTTTGATACATATTCAAAATACATCTCAAGTATTTAATTATCGTCTTTAGGTTTTTCATAAATGTATATTTTATAAAAGTGAAATTTCTAGTGAGTAAAACCTAGTTTTCATTGTATATGGTATTTTATTGAAATATTGGAATTGTTTTGTATTGAAATGGTACTTTCATGTAATTGTGATTCCTTTGACATGGAATATTTGCATAATATATTTAAAATAGATTGTTTGATAATATTCATATATGTATATAAAAAATAAACTTTATTCATTTTGTAGAAATCTCATTTTCTTAAAAATACCATTAAAAATTCCATCGAAATCGAATACTCCTTTCGGAGGTCTGCATCTCGCTCTATTAGGCCCGAGGACGTGCGATAACCCCCACCATCCCGATCGGGGTTCCCCAAAAGTGGGTTGTAGAGACACAATTGTAAGGAATTTAATTAACACTCTTTTTTAAAGAAAACGGTTTTGTGATAGTTTAGGATATTTTATTACAATTCGTAATATTCCCAAAAAATATTGTCCAACAGTAAATCGTGCTATGTCCAATATGTGTGTTGTAATGAGATAGATCCTTACCTCGTGAGTTTTCTAAAGGTAATACGAGGAAATATGTGAGTTATGTCGAAGTGTAAAGTATATGGTATTTTACCGTATAAACGCGATAATAGTTACATAAAAGATTTTTTGATATGAAACTTGTTCTAATATGCTTATTTATGTTTGTTAAATATTATATGAAAGTATGGTATTTTAGGGCTTAAGAAAAATAGAATTTTAAAGTAAAACGAAACGGAGGTCGGATTAACTCCGCTTCCGTCGGGTTTTAAAAATGAAAGTTTTTAGAATAGGAAAAGAGAGGGGTAGAGGGGACTTACTGGCTACAAGGATAGAGGGGAGAAGGGGGAAACTGGGGAAAGTATCGGGGTGTCGTTTCATCGCCGAAATCTCTTCGGAACTTCACCGGAACTTCTCACTTTGCTAACTCTACTTGCACAACTTGAGACTTGATATTTTTTGAGAGTTTTTGTAATGAAATTCTGAGTGAGGAGGGGTGAAATGGAGTGTGGTATTTATAGGGAAAATTAGGGTTTAGAGAGTTAAAGAATGCATTAAAATATGCATTAAAAATTTGATTAAATGTGATTTAATATTCTCTGGATGAATTCAGAGTAAACAAATAATATGGGGTTAGTGGGGTAGGCGAAAAGGTGCTCCGGTGAAAAGATGGGGAGCATCCCCTACGGACGGCCCGGCGGTGCCGGTCCCCAGCACATGTATCGCCGATCGATCCCCGGTGAAAGGGCTCCAGATTTGTGCCATGTGTCCCTGTCGTCTCATATACCCTCATGCGCATATTTGATTATTCTGTAACTCATCATTTTACGTGTAGTGCACGTGTAAACTCTTGGGCTTCTAAAAGATTAAAAGAAAAATTAATAAAAAGATAATGCGGCTGGGGGATTCAAATACAGAGGCTACGTCACAACAGTGCTAAGCTTTATCAATGAGCTACAAGTGTTTTCTTGCTTTTCAAAAGCAAATCAAATACTTATAGTATACACAGGATTACAAATACTCTATTTGTACATTAACTTTTAAATATTTTTCTATACATTGAAATTGGAGTTGTTACAAAACCTTATCAATATTAAAAATATTGATTTTTCTGAATTGTTCTTTCATTTCAAAATATTTATTATTTTGCTAGATGTTCCTTCACATGGTTATGAAAAAGATCATATGCCTATGATGGTATGCATATTTCTTTCCGTAAATATTATCATGAATAGAGTGAGAATGGAATGGCGCAACTTAGGACTCCACTTTAAGCACCGGACATGTAACAAGTATGAAAAGCATGCATATATATCATTAATCTGAGCTAGGAATTAGAGTGAGCAATACTACACGATACATTTGCAAGTTCATGAGATAAGGTTTAGAAAACGTGTTACTATAAATAATTTGAAATAAAGCATAACAAAATCAAGTCTTTCATTACTCAATTAATGCATATACATCAATTTACTCTATGTTTCCAATGATATTTCTTAATGTCTACTCTAAAATATAGAATTGAATCAATTAAACCCACAACTATTAAACCAAACATGGAATAATTGAAGTCTAACTTGTAAAGAAACCAAAACCCTAACCGATGATGCTCAATATTGGCGATCTTCAAGATCAGGACACGTGGCAGATGACATGTCCCAAGACCCAGAAGAAAGGGCCCACAGAGGCCAACCAGGCCACCCTTGTACCCGACCTGTAAGCACAAGCTGGCCCTTCTCGGGGCCCCCTGCAAATTGGCTTCCTCGGCCTCTCAGCTCGCCCCGAGCTACCACAGGACCAAGACTCCTCGGCCTTCTCGCTTGTCCCCAAGCTCCCGGCCGAGGCCGTCTTCCTCGGTCCTCCGACCAACTCCACCGCTCACAGGCGTAACCGCCGCTCCGCGAGTCTCGTCATGTGCAGATTCTACGCCAGCAACACCCCACGTTCCATGCCATCACGATCCCCATAAATGAGCGATCCGCTCTTTACGCGGGCGTGACGTCGGGAGCATAACTGCCGACGAGATTCGCGCGTCTGCTGCTGTGTGCCGCCATTGCTATATAAACCCCCATCACAGAGGGGTCAAATAAGCCATTCTTTATTCCACTTAGCCGTTGCTCTGCTCGGATCTCGTACTAACTTGATCGTTGGAGGGTCCTCGGTGGTACCAAACCACTCCGGGACTTCTTTGCAGGTACTCGGCGCTAAACTCCCAAAATCACTAATCTCCTCAAAACTCATTGAGAGCCACACGCAAAAAAAGATCACCTCCAAGATCCACCGGGAGATCGACGGAAGACAACATCTGAAGGAGACCAGAAAAGGAGCTCCATCAGTTGGTGCCGTCTGTGGGAAACCAAAACTCCAAAAAAACAAAAGTTGGCCTTCCGATCTCCGTCCATATGGCGTGCGATCACCCTGAAGATCCAGGTACCAGTCGCCGCCTCCCCCTCATCGGAGGCGCGGATGAACCTTCTCCGGTGACCGTCATCAACGCCCTCGCCGGCCGATAGACCGACTAAAGTCCAAACGGCCAGGCCATGGCCCCAGGTTGCCGCTCCCCCGCCTCCAGAAGACTCTGCCCTCGTCGACACGGCTGACCACCGGCAGGCTACGTCCCATGGCCACAGATCTCACGGGTCGATACTCGTCCGCTGGGCGATCATTGAGCCTCCTCTGGCGGAATCGAAACGACGCGACCCTAGCGCTTCGCCTCCTCGCACAATCGATGCGCGTGCTACGCGCACGTTCACCGCGACCGTTCCTGTTCTCCATACCTGCAAATGGATGGTCGGACGAAACCTCATGAAGAATTAGCCGAGCAGATACCCTGCTCGGTTATCCCTGGCCGGTAGCTTCCCTACTCGCAACGCCAGGGATCAAAGTCCTCCGTAGAGGCAGCCGAGCAGCTTCTCTACTCGGCTATCCCTGGCCGGTAGCTTCCCTACTCGCAACGCCAGGAATCAAAGTCCTCCGTAGAGGCAGCCGAGCCGCTTCTCTGCTCGGCTATCCCTGGCCGGTAGCTTCCTGATTGATCTATGTTTTATGTGTTTGTAGTTAACCGCAATCAATAACGGTGTCGCGTGTAGCTAGACCGAGATGAGTACGGGTCGTCCTCTGGGAAACGTGGAATCTTTTAATCTTACTTTAGGCGTGTTGAAAAAGAAAGGAGGAAGAATAAAGAATATTGAAGAATGGTTGTAGGATCTAGATCTACGTTAAACACTGATGCAAAATATAGATCTAGATTAACTACGGAGGTAAGTTTATATGAAAAGGGGGCTTGTAAGGTTCATTAGGATTTAATAGTTATGGATGATTAATTAAAGATTACCCTTTTTTCCTTTAATAGATTTAAAACTAGAACGACAGTGATACATGTAGATTAGGGTTTCTGGAGGGAAAGGGTTCCCACTCTTAACCCCTATCTCGACATGGAACTTCGTTCATATCTAGCCTTTACCAAAACAATCATTAATCTAATCTCTAATCGCGGTCCAGACTAACGATAAATTGGTAGCGCGCCCGATTAGGATGTTAATGATTCTTTTGATAAAGTTTATAAACTTTATAGGACGTAAAAAGAGTTTAAAGATCTTCATCATCCATTAACCTACCCTAATCCTACGAATCTTAACAAGCGGACATGTTGGGAGAAGAAGAGATGGAGAGAGAATTCATAATGAAACTACAAAAAAAATAGAATAAGAAAAAGAACTATTTTTATTAATCAACAAAACTCATTTACACTTTGTTCCCTTAGAAAATGATTACAAATACTAGTTTGCTTCTCGATCTCTTCTAAAGAGGTAGATAAACCGTTGATGATCAGCTTGGATACGTGAGCCGTCGTGGACTTCGTGATCGCGTCGACTTGATAATTTTTCCAAGAGGCTCTCGGTCCTTATTTATAGTCCCAGAGACAGAACCCTAGCTTCCTAAATTGGAAACCAATGGTTAAGATTCTAACCACAAAATCCCAACTCACAACCCTTCTGGCACGCGGCGGATCCGCAGCTAATTGGTGGGTTTGGCCGTGGATCCGTGGCCTTATGGCGTGATCGTTTGATTTGGTCTTCTGGGATTTCATCTTCATGACACGTGGCGATCTTTGGAATCTCTGGAAACTGGAAATCTTTTCTTTGTTTCTGCCAGACTTGATTTCTTAGTTTGTTTTATTAATTAGGCAGGTTTGCTCTTAACAACTTTGATTCCCTTGATTTTTAGCCCTGAAAATTCTGCACAATATCAACAAATAATATTAGTAGAGTTTGTTTTATTGAGATATTAATTTCACCATTAAGATTTGGTCAATGGTATTTACTCTTATTTTCCTACTAAATGTTAATTATAATACATAAACACATGAAAATAGTATTTTTACAGATAAACCCTCATATGTATCATATATTATAATAAACACCTTTTCTAATATAGAGATAGTAGGAAAAATGTCATATTAAATATGCAGTTTTATCAACTGAACAAATACCCCCAAACTTATGTTTGATCGTCCCGAGCAAACTAGTTTATTCAAGAGAAGGAGAAAAAGAAAGGAGAAAACTAAGCACACTTTCGTAGGCAACACGATTGCACTGAGCACGTGCAACAAGCCGTTAAATTTCTAGGTGTCCCTAGTAGGAGGAGTGTTGTCTCCTGAGGGTTTTCAGCGGATTACACCCATAAAATCCTATAATAAAAGAGAGATGGTGAAAGTTACATATAAAGATAAGAACTATAAAAGAAATACTTTGAAAATTTAGAGTTTCCAACTACACTAGCTTTTCAGTTGTCATGAGCCCTATCTTAATAGTCATGAAAAGATTTTAGAAATCACATTATCCCTCAATAAAACATCGTCTTTATTCTTCATTCCTACCTTTCATCCAAACATCGATCATATACCCCTACTTGTGTGAATAGAACATCCCTACACTCGGAGAATTCAATTTAAGCTATCATACTCTTGTCCATCTACCTCAGTATTTTTTAATTTGATGAATATTTGGTTGGATTTGCTCGCATATTTTCATGCGACCGTTAATACTTCTTGAGGTATTAACCGACCGATTACTCATGTGCTTGCTGATTAGTATTTTCCTCGTCTTGCACCACCTAAGGCTTAGCAGTGACTCCCAGACCAGTTGGTCTAAGGCACTAGGTGATGAAGCACCCTCGCTATATTTTTTTATTGCTGCCTTGGTGATAACAAAACCAGTGTTCATTTTTCTCCACCATTTTATCTTTTATTCATTTTTTTATTTCCTTCATACTTTGGCTTTTAGACAAGAGCATTTCAAGGTATCCTCTACTATCCCGAGTTTCAAGACGTGTGTAAGTGCGTATAGAAGAGTATCAACATTCAAATGTTTGTCTTGCAGAATAGAAACTATTTTTCAGACTTATTTTTATCCTCAGATTAGTAATTTCCTTCATCTTACAAACCCTTGGGACAACGGCTCATAACTAGTTATTACTAGTTCGTTTAAGAAAACTTCTAATTTTTTTGGTTTTCTTAAATTTTTCGAATCTTTTGGATGTAATTTTTCACTATCTAATCTTTTATTATCGAAAAAAATTTGTGCTTATGCAAAGTGTAATGCAAAGTAACGCGTAAATAAGCACAAACCTCCCCCAAATCTGTTTACAGCAGTGTCCTCACTGATGTCATCCGTTAAGCTCAAACACCTATAGACTTGGGAGGAAAAAAGGGACAAGAAATGATGAAAGTGAAATCCTCCCCCAAACTTATTTCTGGCTCACAATTTTGTAAAAATCATTTTCTTTCAAGAGCCAAAATATCCCCCCCCCCCAAAGTTAAGTTAAACAATGTTAAGCTTTGAAAATTATTGGGGGGTTAAAGTTATTGGTCAAAGTAAAGCCTTACAAAGACCAAAAGTCAACACCAACCATTCAAAAAATTTATCGATGAAGCACCAAGGTTGGTGGAAGAACATGTCACCTATTGACGTAAAGAAGTGGGGAGGAGATAAGAGGTAGGATAGAATGTGTTTGCATCTCGTTTTGGAGAAACGACACAGTGATAGTGATGATGGATTACTCGCATTATCATGATTGTCCAGAAGAAGGGGTGGAGGTTCAATTTCTTCATCTTGGAGTTGATTTATCTCAACACCCGTGTTTGCTAAAAATGCGAGTTCATGAGCGAAGATTTCCTCAAATCTTTCATCGATACCCTGAAAAATAATGTCATCAGAAAAAATGGGGTGATCGTCAGACTCTATAAAAAGTTCCTCATTAGCGTTAGATGTTGATCTGGACAACTCGGTGGAAGAGTCCATGTATATATAATACATGGTTGGGTCAAGCAACAACATATGAAAAGAGTCAGTATCATGAGGTTGATCAAATTCGCTGTTGTCGACATCCATTAATTCGATAGAACACACATGAGTATAAGGTTCGGAGGGTTCACTTCCTAACTTGTAAATGTTAAGCTCAATTGACTTATTTCCAAAGGATAGGGTCATAGAGCCGTTTCTACAATTGATTACTGCGTTGGAAGTGGCCAAAAAGGGTCGACCAAGGATCACCGAAATTTAATTCCGTGGATTCGCTACAGGCTGTGTATCTATAACGATAAAGTCCACGGGAAATATAAATTCCCCGACTTTGATTAACACATCCTCTAGCTCACCCCTAGGTTGGGTGATAGATCGATCGGCCATCTGAAGAGTGGAATGTGCTGGTTTTAACTCTCTGATCCCTAATTGCTCATAAATAGAATACGGAAGCAAGTTAACACTAGCACCTAAATCGAGTAGAGCACGATTGATATTTTTACCCCCAATAGACATAGAAATTGTAGAACTTCCGGGGTCCTTTCGTTTCTTGGGTAATTGTTGTGTAAAAGCAGTGCTCATATTACTCGTAAGGAAAACTTTTTTAGGTACTTGAACTTTTCTCTTTCTAGTGCACAAGTCCTTTAGGATTTTCGCATAAGACGGAACTTGTTGAATAGCATCTAGGAGAGGAATGCTTATTTTAACTCGCTTAAAAATTTCCACAATCTTCTGCATTTGTGGACTTGGTCTGTTGCCCTTTAACCTGTTTGGATAAGGTGCTTTATCAATAAGGGTTGGGTCCAACATCGGAGAGGATTGTGGGGATGGAATGGATCCCAGAATTGGAGTGGGGATCGTTTTAGATAGATTTGTGGAAGTGGGCTGAGGGTTCGAGCCTTGTGGGAAGCATAGAATAGGCTCGGAAGAAGGTGGAAGACTAGACGAATTAGGGGAAGAAGTAGAAGCTGGGTATCATTGGTGTCAATAACATCATCAAATTGCTCACCCACTCGGTTATTCAGCACTTTTCCCGATCTCAACGTAGTAATGGCATTCACATTATGATTTTGTGAGTGGCCAGAATTCGGTAGGGGTTGAGATGGGAGTTTCCCTTTCTCTCTCGCACTCATTACGGCGTTCAACTGTGCAATTTGATTTTCTATTGATTTAATACTCTCACCGTGGGAGGCGGAGTCTTTCTTTATGGAATCAATAGAAGACTTCATATCAGCCGACATTTGAATGGAATGTTTCATAAACAAATCCAAAGTTTGTGCGAGTGAAGAGTTATCAGTACCGGCCAACTGTAGTGCAGAAGTGCTGGCCGGATTTTGAAAATTTTGTGACTGAAAGGGGTGCTGACTTTGTGGTTGTGGTTGCTGTGGAGGAGGTCTTTGATAATTGCTTTGGAACTGGTTTTGATTTCGGGGTTGGTTTTGGTTCCAAGCAAAGTTAGGATGATTCCTCTATCCTTGATTGTACGTGGAAGAATAAGAATCGTTTCTCAGTCGCTGCTGAAAAGCAGCATTAGTTTGCTCGTGACCTTGAAATGATGCATTCATAGGACATTTTTCCGTTAAGTGTGAAGGATCTGAACAGCAACCACACACGGTTTTAGGAAGCGTAACCTGGTTTAGGGAGGATAATGAAAATTTGTTCTCAAGAGCGTCGAGTTTCTTCTGCATCGCTACCATTTCGGCTTTTACTGCGATGGAAATATTGAGCTGATGAATACCTTCCCTAGATGAAGGTGGTCTTACGCTTTCCTACTACAAAGTGTTTTCAGCGAGATCTTCCAGATATTTCCAAGCTTCGCCATCGTCTTTGGACATGAAATTGCATTGACACATTGTTTCAAGCATCTGCTCTGTCACTGGATTAATACCCTCATATATTATTCGGCACAAATCCCATCTTTGTATTCCATGATGAGGACATTGGACAAGCATATCCTTGAAACGTTCAAAGCACTTCCAAAATGGTTCATTGGGAAGCTGGGTGAATTGGTTGATCTCGCTCCTATTATGGGCGGTCTTATGATTTGGGTAAAAATTCTTAAGAAATGCAATTACGAATTCATTCCAATTAGTGATAGAGTGTGCGGCAGTATTATAAAGCCATTTTTCTGCCAAGTTGCACAGAGTGAATAGGAGAAGACGCAAGCGCATAGTATCCACAGTCAATTGTGAAGTATCCATCATTGCGCATACGTTTTCGAATTTAGTGATGAAAACGTACGCGTCTTCAGATTCAAGCCCATGAAATTTAGGCAACAGATTGATGTAGTGGGGTTTAATTTCAAAATTATCCCCGTTAGCTGGTGGAATAGATAGACAAGTGGGAAGTAGACCACGGATAGGATAGCATCTCTCTTGGAGAGAGATGCGCGGTGGATTCTGCGCACTTACGGGCAGTGGCAGCGTGGTGTTATAATCTGATGGAGTACCGTCCATCTCGGTTGATGTGGTGTGTGGTGGGGGAAAAGAAGATGAAGAAGCACCGACTTCGGAGTCGATAGCAGGAACGCGGACAAGACGGGCAGTAGAATCCCATGTCCAGCCGAGCATGCACTAAGCGGGTTTAGCGCAAGTGGCAGCGTGTATGTGATTTAAAATTGGTCTATTTTGAAAAAGTAGGACTTAAGACAAATCACACAAAAATGCAAAAACAACCCTAGAACTAAGGTTACCTAGGTCAAGTCTCTAGACCGCTCCTAGACTTCCAAAAGACAAGCCGCAGGATTAATCCTCTACCACCTCTTTACTACTCTTGTGACCAGGTAAGTGCCAGGTAAGTGGGAGGTATCCACTACGTAAGTAGTGGGCCTAATTAAGTAACCACTTGCCTTAAACACACTTGCCTAGACACCACAAATGTAATGCAGATAAGCGATAGATTACCCACGACCTTCCTCTGTCCTTATTGAGCGCGACAGTCCTTAGAGTCTTGTCTAGATATTTTTTAAATTAATGTAGGGTTGATGCAGATGCTCGGTTTGTGATTTGTGGGGCTTAGGAAGGGTGATGAAATCCCTACCTAATCTGGATTTGGTCTTTGCCCCTTAAAGTCCGTATTAAAATATGCAAAACAAACCAATCATAAAACTTTGCAAAAAGATTTTTGAGCGGCAATATTTTGCAAAGAATCCTGCAGAAAAGATATTTTATTGGATTTCAGAGGAGAGAGAAGGAGGTTAGAATCTTACCAGAGAAGTTTGGAACCCTGGATCCTCTAACCCGCCGCGCTTCCGCCGCGAATATGGTGTATCTGCCGCGGATCCGGCGCAAGAAGGAAGGATCAATTGATGAAATTTGCTACGTGGCCTCCTATACTCCTCTGGATCTCGATGAATGTCTCTGTCTTCCTGTTTCCTCAAGTCCGTGACTCTAGATCTCCTTGCAAAAATTCACACACTTCGTTAAATATACGATTTGCAGTTTTATTTTAATTATGATATAGATCGTATAAGAATTCAACACAAATAGTAAGAATAAAAAAATTACGCACGTATCCCCGGCAACGGCGCCTTTTGATTGATCTATGTTTTATGTGTTTGTAGTTAACCGCAATCAATAACGGTGTCGCGTGTAGCTAGACCGAGATGAGTACGGGTCGTCCTCTGGGAAACGTGGAATCTTTTAATCTTACTTTAGGCGTGTTGAAAAAGAAAGGAGGAAGAATAAAGAATATTGAAGAATGGTTGTAGGATCTAGATCTACGTTAAATACTGATGCAAAATATAGATCTAGATTAACTACGGAGGTAAGTTTATATGAAAATGGGGCATGTAGGGTTCATTAGGATTTAGTAGTTATGGATCATTAATTAAAGATTGCCCTTTTTTTCCTTTAATCGATTTAAAACTAGAACGACAGTGATACATGTAGATTAGGGTTTCTGGAGGGAAAATGATTCCTACTCTTAACCCCTATCTCGACATGGAATTCCGTTCATATCTTGCCTTTACCAAAACAATCATTAATCTAATCTCTAATCGCGGTCGAGACTAACAATAAATTGGTAGCGCGCCCAATTAAGATGTTAATTATTCTTTTGATAAAGTTTATAAATTTTATAGGACGTAAAAAGAGTTTAAAGATCTTCATCATCCATTAACCTACCATAATCCTATGAATCCTAACAAGCGGAGAATTACTCGCGCATGTTGGGAGAAGAAAAGATGGAGAGAGAATTCATAATGAAACTACAAAGAAATAGAATAAGAAAAAGAACTATCTTTATTAATCAACAAAACTCATTTACACTTTGTTCCCTTAGAAAATGATTACAAATACTAGTTTGCTTCTCGATCTCTTCTAAGGAGGTAGATGAACCGTTGATGATCAGCCTGGATGCGTGAGCCATCATGGACTTCGTGATCGCGTCGACTTGATAATTTTTCCAAGAGCCTCTCGGTCCTTATTTATAGTCCCAGAGCCAGAACCCTAACTTCCTAAATTGAAAACCAATGGTTAAGATTCTAACCACAAAATCCTAGCTCACAACCCTTCTGGCACGCGGCGGATCCGCGGCCAATAGGTGGGTTTGGCCGCGGATCCGCGGCCTTATGGCGCGATCATTTGATTTGGTCTTCTGGGATTTCATCTTCATGACACGTGGCGATCTTTGGAATCTCTAGAAACTGGAAATCTTTTCTTTGTTTCTGCCAGACTTGATTTCTTAGTTTGCTTTCTTAATTAGGCAGGTTTGCTCTTAACAACTTTGATTCTCTTGATTTTTAGCCCTGAAAATTCTGCATAATCTCAACAAATAATATTAGTAGAGTTTGTTTTATTGAGATATTAATTTCACCATTAAGATTTGGTCAATGGTATTTATGCTTATTTTCCTACTAAATGTTAATTATAATACATAAACACATGAAAATAGTATTTTTATAGATAAAACCTCATATGTATCATATATTATAATAAACACCTTTTCTAATATAGAGATAGTAGGAAAAATGTCATATTAAATGTGCAGTTTTATCAACTGAACACTTCCCTACTCGCAACGCCAGGGATGAAAGCCCTCGCAAGAGGCAACCCAGCAGCTACCCTGCTCGGTTATTTCTGGAGGGTAGCTTCCCTACCGCAACGCCAGGGATCAGAAATTCTTCCCAGAGGAAGTCAAGCCCGACCCTCGCTCGGCTATCCCTGGCGGGTAGTGTAACGTTTTGAAAATCGTTTCGGTGAAATTTCGAAAAATCGGTAAAATAAGGGGGTTTTCTATAAAAAGTCAAAATACAAATATCTTATTATAAAAATTAAATATACATATTCTAGCTATATAATTGCTATTATTTGGTGTTTATTGAGCCGCTGGTGAAATTTCAAATTTTCTGAAAAAAATATTATTTTATTATTATTTTAAGCCGTCACTAATACATTTAATTACGGAAAATTATAAATTGGAATGAGTTGAAACAAATTTTGTGCATCATAAAACATTAAATAAAATTTTATCATTTGGTTTTTGGAACGAAATCATTTGCCAAAACGGTTTAGAAATTATTGAAGAAAAAAGGCTTTTTTTTAGCGTAAATGGATGTTTGGGGTATTGTATTTATCATTTTTCATCACCCCACACCCGTACCCACACCCACACACCCCCATTCACTTCTCCCCTTGGCTAAATTCAGCAACCCCCATCTTTTTCCCCACTTGAATTTCAAAGGAAAAGAAATGAAAGAAAAGAAAAGAAAATGGAGAAATGAGGTGGACCTTTGACCTTGAATTGACTTTGACTTCTCTCCCCACATTCTCTACCTCCCTCTCTCTCCTCTCCCCCTCCCATTCCAGCCGACCCCCCCTCTCCTACTGCAGCAACAGCCCCCCCCCCCCAATTTCCCTTCTCTTTTCTCTTCAAACTTCATCAAAAATTGCCTCAAATCCATCAAAAAAAATCCCAAAACCCAAATCCGACTCCTACCCATTTTAGCTTAGCCCGTATAGCATGGATCTTTGTGAAAAGTGAGCATTTTGGGAGGCCATGGATGCTTGTGGATCTTCAAATGTTTTTGGGTATAATTCTAAAACATTTTTGCTTAATTTGTTACTAATTTCTTAAAGCTAATTTAATTAAGTGTTAATTTGGTTTATGTGAGTTTAATTGCATGATTAAAGATTTCAAGTTAGGGTTTGTTGTGGAAATGAGTTGTGTTTGATTGTGTATGGTTTAGTGAGGTGGATTAACATATTTAGTTTTGTAGAAAACTAATCTAGTTGTTAATTACAAGTTGTTACTTGAAAAATGTCCAAATTAAGCTTTTTGTTGCAAACTAGTTTTTTTGATTTAATTCGAAATATGAGATTAAAAATATGGTTAGGGTTTTTATCATATTATTAACTTTATTAAGTGTGGTTTAATGCTTTAGATCATGCAAATCTAAGCTAGATTGTAGTTTGTGCATTTTTGCTTTGAAATTGTTAAATTTTAGGTATTTTGTAAACTAGAATATTAGGGTTTTTGGAATTTAATGAGATTAAATTCCGGGAATTGTTTATATGAATTATTTAAGATATTTAATAAATATATTGGCCGCTACATTCATTTAAACATCCTGTTTTGTACAAAAACGGCGAATTGTGCTTGCTAGATTTTCGGAAAAATGACTTTTTAAGTAAAATTGGGGTTTTTGTGAGTTTTAACCTAGTTTATATTAAAATTAGTGTTCGTGAATGTGCAAATGAGTGTGATTGGATTTTTCTCGATGGTTTGACGTTTGTATATCGACATCGAGGGTTGGTTTGACTATTCTTGCATGCGTAGACGATAGGTTTGGACCTATGCGTGATACGCGTGCCGATTTGATTTTCGTATGCCGTTTCGATTTCGAATTTAGTTTTAATGCGATATGGTGCGTTATGATATGTAGGTACCCCCATGTGGACTTCGAGACGACAAGCAAGTGCGTGGCGACGTCGGCACCGGCTAGCGAGGACCAGGTGAGTAGATTTATATTTACGGGGAGAAGTCGGGTGGATGGCGTATAGCACCCCCGCAGTCCGTGGTAGTGTATACGGATGCGTATACACACCAACAATTATTATATGTTATTTGGGATTAATAACGATGCTTAGGATGGATATTGGTGTGTTGGATTACTTTAGTGTTGTGAACCCTAGGGTAGTGTTGCACTACACATACACACATACATACTTGCATACATTCCTATTGATATGTGCTCATGGGATTCTTTATAGTTATGGGTTCACATGGGTATGGGACTATGTGTTCACATACGGATTTGAGGATGATACTTGGGATTGAGCTGAGTCGATGAGATTTGATTTGAGGCCGTGAGATCGGTGATATAGCAGGGTTCGTATTTGAGATACGACATGACGTTGTAGCGGGTCCTTGACGTAGTGTTTCACACACGTCCATGCTTACGTAAGCGGTATCAGTATGGTACTAGACGTAGATCAGTACCCCGATCCTGATATTTGATAAAGAGGATACCAGGTGAATAGTATGATGAATGTGATATTGACCCGTACCCAGATTTGGGATGCCGTACGACGGATTTACGTACGAGCTATATTGATGATTGATCCGCACTCTTGACTTGGGATGTCTGGTTATAGAGATGATATTATTGAGGCGGGATCACCCACTATACATATACAGGTATGTATATGTATCGACTCAGATGTTAGGCGGTTTCCTTACCTGTAGTTCAGCTTGTTAGTTCAGCCGTATAGTTTAGTGTAGTTGTTAGATTAGATTAGACTTCTTACCTATTTCAAAAACTAACGAATCGTGGGCATTTTTAAAGACAGCTCAAGGGATCCTACGGATATTTCAAAAGACGTATCTTTTCATAAAAACACCGTAGCCCCTATTTTCAAAACCCCATGATTCGTGTTATTTCAAAAGGCACCATTTATAGGACTGATATTAGATTAATGCAGATTAGTTATAGTTGCGTCTAGTTTTCAGCTCCCGCTCATTTTTGTGGTCCGCTTCGCATCGCATGCTTATTTTATGTTTCATACTCCATTATTGATATCATGCTGTTAGGACACCAGCACCATTACCGATGATGCGTATGTACCACGTACACTTAATTGCCGGCTCACACACATCTTCATCGGTAATTGCCATGTCACGTACACCTTAGAAAATATTATTGGTTGACATAGCCTGTGAGCTAATAGTTAGACATGATATTAATATACTTGCCTTATATGTTAGTTTAGACATTGTAGTTATTACCTGCTACTTCATGCATACTGTTATTCATTGTTATGCCGCATTCATGGATTCTCATGCATATATTCACTATTTTACGTGTTATTGAGGTTTTGGATTCGGATTTCCATGAGACTTTCTGGATTTGGAGGAAAACCGCAAAAACTTATATGAACTGATTTCTCTCTTTTTAAAATAAAAAGTGCGGTTTTCCCATGATGTATGAGTCGTCCACCATGAGTTTGCTGATGGATTTCGAGACCCGATTCGAGGAGACGGATGAACCGTTTCGGGTACATGGTGGACCCGGTAAGGTACCCCGGGGCAAGAAGCGCGTGATGATGACGATGTGAGCCTGGCAGGGGAACACTACCTACTGGTGATATTACCCGACGCGTCGGATATCCGGAGGATACCGTCGTGGTCTTGAGATGGATGGTAGGGGCCGGTCTGGACTGACGGCGCCCTAGATATTGAGATTGAGACATTGAGATTGAGACTTGAGGTACATAGATTGTGACACAGAGATATCGAGGTATTTGGACACTTGTTTTGTGTCGATGCTGGGCACTGTTTTATGCTGATTTCATATATGGTACCTCATTTCTTTTAAAATACAGAAATCTCACTGATTTATGAAACTTGTTTTATTCAGTACATGCATTCTGTTTTATGCATTCATACATCATCCATATGATATATTGCTACCTGAGGCACTGACACGGGCACATGAGATTACACTCGGGTTAGATATTTACCCTAGCCTTGTTATAGGCTACGTGTTATTCATATATTTGAGGATATATTATGATCATTGACCTAGGTTGCGTTATTTATGCGATTTCTGTGCGTAGATATTTTTCTATTCATGAGTTGGCAACTCACCCCCGTTGTGCCCCAGTTTCTTGCAGGTTTGCCGTACAGGTTTCATTACGGCTTTGCTGGCTCAGTTTCATTCGGGTGACTTGCTAGTAGGTGGGTTTTTCTTGTATCATACCCATCATATTACCTTGTATAATATTATTCCGTTGTATCTAGTAAATTCCATCAACCAAACATGTATTTATTGAGATAGAGACCAGTGTTGTTTATTCTTTCGACCTTAGAGTCGCTCGTTATATTTCTGGTGGTTTTGAGTTTCCTTTTGAGTTTTGATCATCGCCGTTGGCGTTGTATATTATATTGTTTGTGTGGTTGTGACCGTCGATTGACGAAGAGCTAGCTCCCACTTGGGGATGCCCTTTTCTTGATTTCGTATACTATTCATGTTGTATCCCGTTTGAGGGCCAGTATTTACAAAGAAGACTCTGCCGAAATTTTCAGTAAATTTTTGATGTTTTAAAAACCGCATAATTCGGCTTATACTATTGAAATTACTTGCTTTAAGTTGGTTTTTCCTGCACTCTACTACTTTTCTTGGTTTGGATTTCTGGGTTTTCGGTTTACTTAGATTACGTACGTCTCGAGACGTTCGTAGTTTAAGTGCCGGTCATGTTCCGTACTTTCGGGTCGTGACAGGTAGCTTCCCTACCGCAACGCCAGGGATCAGAAAGTCCTCCCAGAGGCAGTCGAGCCCGACCCTCGCTCGTCTATCCCTGGTGGGTAGCTTCCCTACTGCAACGCCAGGGATCAGAAAGTCCTCCCAGAGGCAGTCGAGCCCGACCCTCGCTCGACTATCCCTGTGCGGATAGCTTCCCTACCGCAACGCCAGGAATCAGAAAGCCCTCCCAGAGGCAGTCGAGCCTGAGGATTCCTCGCTCGGCTATCCTTCAGGACAAAAGCCTTCGCCAAAAGGCACCAGGCAGTAACCCTGCTCGGCCAAGGGTCCTTGGTAGGCTTCTTATAGCCCCTCCCGCGCTAAGGACCAAAGTCCTCCCAGAGGCGGTCGAGTCCTTAGTCGGCTATCCCCGGCTGGTAGCTTCCTACCACAACCGACAAGGATCAAAGTCCTCGCCAAGAGGCACTGGGCAGTAACCCTGCTCGGTTCCCGTCCTGAAGGATCAAAGCCCTCATAAGAGGCAACCGAGCAGCTACCCTGCTCGGTCATCTCCGGCTGGTAGCTCCCTATCCATGATGCCAGGGATCGAAGTGAAAGGTTCCTAGGCACACTAATGAGGTCTCACAAGGCATCAACCATGCCAATTTCAAATTTTAACGGTGCCGAGAAACCCTAACAAGATCGTTGGCTATATTTTTAGGCGACAAATGAAACTAGTTAACAACTTAACTACAAGAACGGAAATACAACCTTTGCAGATCCGGTCGTCCACCTCCATAGCTCCGCAATGAAGTCTCCTCGCTGTCCAAATCGAATCCCGGGCTCTAGCGTCGGCTTCATCGGAGAAATGGGCGGGCTAGGTCATCGACTACGATGCCGAAGATGATCTACGTCGAGGCATCACAAGATCAAGCTCCCACTTCACCAAGTCATGAAACTTGTGAAGAAAACACCCTATACTACTTGGCAAGTGGTAGAGGATGAAGAAATAGGAAGTGAGTTCACATTAGAATTGGATTTCTCACTTATTTTCTCAAGTTGCCATTGATGGAGGCAAGCTTCTTCTTGAAGAAGAAGAAGAAGATGAAAAAATGTTATGATAAGTATATTTCAAAAAGAAAATAAAATGAATACTTATCATAATCCAACCATGGTCAAGTGTAGAGAATAAACTAGGGTTAGGTCAATGGTTAGGGTTAAGCATGAAGACAAAAATGGTGACTTAGTCAAAGCTTCATGAAGCTTCAACATGCATCCAAAGAAAGCCACCATTTTTCTTTTCTTTTACCAAAAAGAAATAAATAAATAAATGAATAAATAGATATGAAAAACAAAACCCTAACCATTTAAATAACCATGGTTTAATCTTTACACAAACTCAAGTAAGCATGTATCATCAAACATGATACAATCAAGTGCACAAAAGTATATCACATATACAACTTGTGAACTTCAAGTGAGAAAATCCATTTAAAGTGAACCAATACTAGTTAATGCAAAATAATATATCAAATATATAATTATACATTAAATCATTAAATCAACACTTGATTTAACGATCCGGTCATATCACATATAACCGACTAGTATTCTATGTATCGGCTTATCGAATCAATCCTTGATGCGATAACTAGGTTATATCGCATACAACCTTTCGATACATTCATCACGAGAATGAAATACGGTATCACATACACGCATTATTCTCGGTCCCGCACATATCTCATATGCGCTCTTATTTCGTTTTGCTTGAGCCAGGAAATCTCTGTGTAGGACTCTAAAGACTCGTCAATACGCCGGCAGCAGGTGATGATCATATCAAACACCCACAAGCCGCAAGCGGTCTGCTAAACGTAACTGTTAGTTATATGTATGCCCTAGAGGCCATTACTGTACATAGGATGTATATTGTAGTGGATGCTGGGACATATATAGGGAGGACTTTCTTGCTCGACATGATAGTATGCTATCTGGTTGATCTTTACCTTAACGTGTACACTGATTGTCTCCCTGTTACATGTTGGTAAAGCCCTTAGGATCTGTACTTGACTACCTGGACTATGATGCGGATCATACTAGTGGGGACATGGTAGTCCATAAGTACATCCTTCAAAGTCCCTAGTCGTGGGTGTATCGAGACAGGGCATCGATATACCAGAGTAGACTAGCGTATACCTTCTCGACCCATACAGATGGGCGATGGATGATCCCATATCCATTGGTGTTTGACATCAGAGATGATATACGGGTGCTCAGTGGAGACTGGGTACACTGGACGGACTCGCCGAGAACTCCCAGATGGTATTATACCTCACGTCAGATGGCAGTTCTCTGGTGACACTGGTACAGAGTAGTCTGTTGACCCGAGATCGTCATAGAGTCTTGTGTGGTTCCCACTGTGCTTTGATTTCCATCTTACCACGTCCAAGAGGGCGTGCAAAACGGTGGTTTTTGGGTACAGTCCCGAGTCACATGGAGGCAATAAGCGATAGGAGGGGATTCGTCTCTCCCGGTATAGGGGGTTGATGTTGCGCTGTGTTCGATTGGCTATAACAGGAAATCCCTGGCCAGGGTTGCTGAGAATTACTGGTAAGTGTTACCTGTAGTTTCTCGAATTATTATAGACCTCATATCGACATGACTTATCGAGCTATTAGGGTCTGACGTTTACCACCCCTAGGCAAGATATGCGACATATCAGACGATCAGACCGGACTGTACGGTAGTGTTACTGGTTGGATTCACTGGAGTGTGAGCGGGCTTGCTCGTCGATCTTCAGATCGCTCAATACCCGGGTGGCCGTTACGTTTAGCAGACCGCTTGCGGCTTGTGGGTGTTTGATATGATCATCGCCTGCTGCCGGCGTATTGACGAGTCTTTAGAGTCCTACACAGAGGTTTCCTGGCTCAAGCGAAACGAAATAGGAGCGCATATGAGATATGTGCGGGACCGAGAATAATACCAGTATGTGATACTGTATTCGATTCTCGTGATGTGACATTGATCGGTTATATGCGATATAGCCGGGTTATCGGATCAAGTGTTGATTCGATAAGTTGTTACTATTGATACCAGTCGGTTATGTGCGACATGACCGGATCATTGAATCAAGTGTTGATTTAATGATTTAATGTATAATTATATATATTTGATATATTACTTTGCATTAACTAGTATCGGTTCACTTTGAATGGATTTTCTCACTCGGATGTGCGCATTGCATATGCGATATGATTTTGTGCACTTGTTTGTATCATGGTTGATGATGCATGCCTGCTTGGTTAAGTGCAAAGAATTAAACCATGGTTAACTAAATGATTAGGGTTTTATTTTCTTAAATTATTCATTTATTCCTTTTTGGAAATTATTTTGCATAAGAAGAATTGGTGGCTTTCTTTTATTCTTTCATGAACTTTCATGAATGTTTGACTTTGTCACCAATTTTGTCTCATGCTTAACCCTAACCATTTCTTTTAACCATGATTGATTATCTACACCTAACCATGGTTCTAATATGATAAGTATTCATTTCTTTTCTAATTTTAAATAACTTATCATAACAATTAGCTTCTTCTTCTTCATCTTCTTGAAGGAAGAAAAGCTTGCTTCATCAATGGTGGATTGATGAAATTAGTGAGAAATCCAATTCTAAAGTCTACCCACTTCCTATTTCTTCATACTCTACCTCTTGCCAAGTAGTAGAGTGTGTTTCCTTCACAAGTTTTCATGGCTTGGTGAAGGTGGAGCTTGATCTAGTGATGCTTCGACGTAGATCATCTTCGGCACGTTGTCGACGACCTAGCCCGGTCTTTTCTCCGATGAAACCACCGTGAGAGTCATGGTTCGATTTAGACAGAGGAGAGGACTTCATTGCGGAGCCGTGGAGGTGGAGCACCGGATCTACAAAGGTTGTATTTCCGTATTCTTATAGTTAAGTGTTTTCTAGTTTTCGTTTTCGCCTAGATTTCTAGCCAACGATCCGTAGTCGGGTTTCTCGGCACCTAGATTTTTTTGAAATTGGCATGTTCGATGCCTTGCGAGACCTCATTAGGATGCCTAGGAACCCTACAGTGGTATCAGAGCCTAGCTAGAGCCTTAGACGAAGTCTAGACGCAATTTGAAGTCCGAACGAACCGAAACCGCAAAATTTCCATGCTCTCTGTCCTTTTTTCAAAAACTGGGATTTTTCCAAATTAAAAATATGCAGAAAACTCAGCAGGGAAATCTAAGAATTACGGCGCAAAAAGTTTTGAATGAACAGTGTAAACGGCGGCGGAACCGCGGCATAAGCCTAGCTTATGCGGCGGTTCCGCGGCAGAATCATGACGTCAGCCCTAACTGTTTGCACAGTAATTCATTGTTTCAGGTGCTGAGTTCTCTGGGTATTTTTAAAATTTATTCAAGAGTTGAATTTTCTGGAGTTGTTTTGGGGATTCGGTGTTTTGATCGGAGTATCAAATTTTGTCTGTGTGGCTTTCCGGATAAATTTTAGAATATGTTAAAAAGTTCGACCGGATATAAATACCCAATTTTTCCCCTGTCGGGAAATTTCCAAGTGTTGGATTTTTCCGTAGTTTAACGACGTTCTAAGTAGTACAAGTAACGCGATGGACCCTCTAGAAGACAACAAACCTTAACTCGATTATGTGACCGTCTTGAACTGCCCTTTGAACCTTCGGGTTTGGGGCAGTACGGCGTGCCACATGTGAGGCGTTGGCTTGACCCTTCTACGGCTGGACCGTTGGTACTGAGGCACGAACTGAATGTTGTTAGACTTATTTCATGTGTTGGATTGTATCGGGAAAACTTGGGTGTTCGATTGTTCGATCGGAAAGTTTAACATTTTGTGTTTATCTAGAATGTGATACAATAATTGGAATTCACAAAAAGTTATGAGATAACTGAATGAATGTTATAAACATAGCAGTTTAGTCTCACTTGATCGGTTGCCACGGAATTTTGATTCGATCAAAAGTCCGTCGCAATCACGTAGCGTACGCGGATATTCGCTGGACAAACTTAATAGACAGCTACATCCCATAGCCCCGACCAAGTGACTGTAGGAGAACCCCGTCGCCGAAAGCATCCGTCCGGGTGCTCGCGGTAGCGGTGTTCCGCCTTGGTGCACTTCGTCGACGGTATCTGGGGTGCGGCCGCCTACTGAAGTTTGCGACGAGTATTCGATCAAAATGTCGGGAATCCTGTTGAATTGCCCGACTTGGTATTGAAAAGTGTTTTCGATAATGAGACAAAAATGCGGGGTTTATAATTGTTAGGCATGCGATGTCTAAGGAATTCATTTGGTCAGGCATGTGATGTCTGAGGAGGTTGCGGATTCCAACTGTTGTAGTTTTACACTTTCTTTTCTGTGACCGTAAGTGTAATATGTGATATCGCCGGTTTCGTTGCTATATGCCGACGACAATTGGGATGCGCATATTTACTTACGTTGATGACATGTGATGTTATGTGTTGCTGGATATGTTATATTGGATCGTCGTGTTTGAATAGCCGGGGGGGTTTTATGTGAGATGAGTGTTTTTCATTTTCATTCATGTAAAAACTTGTATGTAATATTCTTTTATTGGGGCGCTTCCAGGTTGCGGAAGTTGTCACCTCTTGTATATTATTTACGTTTCCGCACTAGGATAGACCCAAGGAGGAGGGCACAAGTAACCGGGTTCTGGAGTCCAGTGGGAGACCAACTCGAGGAGTCGAGTCCGGGTCTCCTAACTCCAGAATTGGTAGGGTTGCTTGCCGCTCTCGTAGGGGTCTAGGGGTGTGGGTTTGGCTATTCATCACGACCGTGGAATCCGTGTTTTATACTGGCTCGTATTGAAAACACGGACGTCCTAGTATATCCAATATTTCATATGATTCTTCTGCTGCGATATCTGTGATGTGATCATGTGATGTTCTGTGATAGATACAGTATATAGTATATATGATATATTATATAGACGTTACTTATGTTTTACACCCGCGCTAGCCCTGCCCCGCTCTGCCGTTAGTTACCTAACCTAACGGTGCACGAGGGGACATCGAGGCGAATGCGGATGGCATAAGTGTACGTCGTATTTATCTGTGATGTTTAGGTACTTAAAAGATGGGACTTCATTAATGAGATTAATGAAATAAAAGAAACCTAAGATGTTGTAGAATCGAATTTCAAAATAAAACAGGTAGCTACAGTTCTTGCTTTGCACAGCGGTATATATGATATATCCTGCACCTTATTCGATAAGGAAAGGACCGAGATCCCTTCACCGGGAGTGACTCCTTTAGCAATAACTGGCAGATGCTACACACTCGGTTTGTCTTTTGATTGCTTTTAAGAGTTTTTGCTTTGCACAGTGATATATATGATATATCCCGCACCTTATTCGACGAGGAAAGGACCGACGATCCCTTTACCGGGAGTGACTCCTTTAGCAAAACTAGAAAAGCCTCAAAAGAACTCCATTTTAAAATCATTTGATTCTATAACGATATCAAGTTCATTACGCAATAGGTTTTCAGAAAAACCTGTCGTAGCCCTCCATCATTTCAGATAAGTGCTGTTTAGTATTCGTGCTGCGTTTGTTGGCCTCCGTCAAGGCGCAGTGTGCGGTAGCTAACCAGTATTTATCTGCTTATGCATATGATGCAGATTGAGTTAGGGTAGTCGTGCGACCTTGTTGGCCCCCGTCAAGGGTCGTGCGGGTGGGTTTGATTCAATCGGGAAATGACGGGTTGAACTTGACTAGCACTTATGATTTGTTGACTATGTTAAGGTCATATAGCTGCTAGGAGCAAAATATTATCGGGAATTTCAAGTGTTGAAATTTGCAATGAGATTGCATACCTTCTATGAGATAGTTGGATCCCGATACCCGCTGCGAGTAAGAGTTACTCCTGGGAGAGTTTTATACATTACAATTAGCCGATCAAGTAGGTGTCTAGAAAGGTGTCAACGGGGTTACGCCTCTGGGAAAACGAGGTTTACTATAATTAGGTTCGTGTGAAAGCACGGGGGACCTCCCTCAAAGTACCGACACTGGGCTGGCTGAAAGATTGGCGAACTTGTAGTGTGTAATTAATCCCGGCTAGTCTTTCCATTTAGGGTTTGAAGGAAGATTTGATAAAAAGCAGTGGGAGCCATCCTGATTAGATAAAATAATAACCAATCTATTCTTGCAAGAGCGCACGCTGAGTGTTTTCTTCTCTCTCTCTCCAGGTAGCGACCATATCACGTCTTAATCAAGATAACAATACGAATAATTGACCGAACCCACTTGTTATACTGAGCTGGGGAACGTTGGTCCCGCTCCAACTTATAATTGTTATAAGACAGAGCAGGAAATTGGGGAATACCAGATTTCCCGTGCCGCCCAAACGAGGAGAGTGCATAATGATGCATCATCTTCGGGTGTGTTCATTATATAGAACTGTTTCTCAGTGTCCTTTACGTCCTGGGTATATGATACCAGATCAGGATCCCAGATATGTAATTTGTTACATAGGGCTACAGAAAGGTAGAGGACTGAGAACGGGTGATAAGTTTCATGAGGCAGAAAACGGGGCAAGAGTTGCAGCCAAGTCTGTCGGTCACTGTCACCCTGTATTACAATACATTGATTCTGAACGAATGTTATTAGATACCGAACCTGATATACAAAATCATATCAGTCTCTTTATTAGTAAAGAAATGATAAAATTTTGTATTGTTGGATAATGTTTTGAACATTTCCTATATCAAAAGTTGATCGGTTCAGGCACGTTATCTAAAAGCATTGATGTTCTAAATCAAACTACAGTTCTTAGTATACAGATCACACACAAGAGGAAGAGTTCAGAAATGAACGAATTCTTCTTGAGGCGTTGTAGACTAGGTCAGATCAATGTGACCCGACTAGCTAGAGTTACATATAGATGCATATTTAAATCAGTTTGAATTTACATCTTGTGAAACTCGCCAGTCATGTCACAAAGATAAGATGACCATAGCTCCGTTTACTGGAAACAGAGAAAGAGTTAATGAACTCTTGGGACTGATACATGATGATATATGTAAGCTCCCCTGTCTACACATGCCAAGATCGGTTCTTTATACTTCATTACATTCTCTGATGATCTTTCGAGATTCAGACCTATGTTCCTGTTGAAACACAAGTCTGAACCTTTTGAGATATTCATAGAATATAAGTTAGAAGTAGAGAACCAGAATATGGGTATAAGTATTATGTCCTTTGATGTGATCAAGGAGGAGAATACTTGAGCACGGAAATACTGGACTATTCTAAAGGAGAATGAGATTCTCTCTCAGCATTACTCCTCCGTATACACCAAAGCACGATGGTATATCGGGGCAAAGCAATCACACCATATGTGATAAGGTGTGCTCTATGATGAGTACTACTGAGTTACCTGTTTCCTTTTTGGGAGTTATGCACTTGAGAAGCTGCATACCTATTGAATAGGGTTCAAATCAAATCAGTTGCCTACCGCTTCATATGTGATATGGTATGGGAAGAGCCCATGTCTTAAGCTAGTTAAGATTTGGGGTTGTCCGGCCTATGTCTAAAAGCAAAATCCGGACAAGCTCGAGGCAATGTAAGTTATGTAGAACTGGAAATGTTCCAGCTATACAAACTGCAGCTGATGATTTGAAAGAACCAAAGGATTCAATAGTTACCAACGAACCTCAGCCTCTCCGCCGATCTAGTAGGGTTCCTCACCCACCTGAGAGATACTTCGGTTTCTCTATGACAGTGGGAGCGAGGATTGCATCATGAGATGATGACCCAACTAGTTTCGAGCTGGCCATCGAGAGTAGAGACTCTGTAAGAATGGCTGGATGCTTAGCGATCTGAGATGGAATCCTTATACACCAACAAAGTATGGACTTTGGTTGCTATATCTGAAGGGTTAAATCCCCATCAGGAGCAAGTATATCTTGAGAAGATTACTTGGTGTAGATGGAAAAGTTGAGACTTTCAAAGCTAGACTTGTTAAAGCTTTTTTCGTCATCGACCAGGCATGGATAATGATGAAACCTTTTCAAGTAGCTATGCTTAAGGCCATCCAGATCCTACTTGCCACGGCTACATACCATGACTACGATATCTGGTGGTTGGGTGTCATGACAGCTTTTCTAAATGATGTTTTAGAAGAGAACGTCTATAAGTACACAGCCAGAGGGCTTCGTAGACAGTGGGAGCAGCGGAAACGTGCGCAAGATGCTTTATAGGATAAAGCAGGCATCGCGGAGCTGGAACATCTGTTTTGATGGATTAGTCAAACAGTTTGACATCATCAAAATGGTAGATGAACCTTGTATATACAAAAAGGTAGTAGGGAGTATGGTGATGATCCTCGTAGAGTACGTGGATGACATACTCCTGATAGGGAAGGAGTTTCCTATGCTACGCTCGATCAATCTCCGCATATCACAATGATTCTCCACATAGGATCATGATGATACCTGCTAAATCCTGAGTTTTGGATCTATGAGATAGATCTAAATGGATGTTATGATACTCACTAGCTGTAGTGAGATGGTATCAGTTGATCCTGGGGAGAATCACTGGAAGGGTTCCAGGGTGATAAAGACGACTGAATGTCAGTCGCAGGCATTGTCTTTACCCTCAGTAAAGGGACGGTATGTTGGAAGAGTTCCAAGCTAAATACCGTGACATACTAGACGATAAAGGCAGGATACATCGCTACTTAAGATGCTACCAAAGAGGATGTTTGGGTGTATATTAGTTCATGAGATGAACTACGTTCCTACCATTGTGAGACAATGGAGTTGTGGCTCATGCCGAGGAACGCCGGTCCCATCAGTGATCCAGACTTATTCTAAGGCAGCATCGCCTGATCATGGAGATAGTTGATCTCCAGGGTGATCGAGGTTAGGAGAGTAGATTCAGAGGACAAACACAGCGGATCCACTCACGAAAGGCCTTTTCCCAGAGAGAGACTTTTATGGGATGGTTGAGTATGAGATACTGCAACCACTGCTACAGATGGCCCTAGTGCAAGTGGGAGATTGTTAGTTATATGTATGCCCTAGAGGCCATTACTGTACATAGGATGTATATTGTAGTGGATGCTGGGACATATATAGGGAGGACTTTCTTGCTCGACATGATAGTATGCTATCTGGTTGATCTTTACCTTAACGTGTACACTGATTGTCTCCCTGTTACATGTTGGTAAAGCCCTTAGGATCTGTACTTGACTACCTGGACTATGATGCGGATCATACTAGTGGGGACATGGTAGTCCATAAGTACATCCTTCAAAGTCCCTAGTCGTGGGTGTATCGAGACAGGGCATCGATATACCAGAGTAGACTAGTGTATACCTTCTCGACCCATACAGATGGGCGATGGATGATCCCATATCCATTGGTGTTTGACATCAGAGATGATATACGGGTGCTCAGTGGAGACTGGGTACACTGGACGGACTCGCCGAGAACTCGCAGATGGTATTATACCTCACGTCAGATGGCAGTTCTCTGGTGACACTGGTACATAGTAGTCTGTTGACCCGAGATCGTCATAGAGTCTTGTGTGGTTCCCACTGTGCTTTGATTTCCATCTTACCACGTCCAAGAGGGCATGCAAAACGGTGGTTTTTGGGTACAGTCCCGAGTCACATGGAGGCAATGAGCGATAGGAGGGGATTCTTCTCTCCCGGTATAGGGGGTTGATGTTGCGCTGTGTTCGATTGGCTATAACAGGAAATCCCTGGCCAGGGTTGCTGAGAATTACTGGTAAGTGTTACCTGTAGTTTCTCGAATTGTTATAGACCTCATATCGACACGACTTATCGAGCTATTGGGGTCTGACGTTTACCACCCCTAGGCAAGATATGCGACATATCAGACGATCAGACCGGACTGTACGGTAGTGTTACTGGTTGGATTCACTGGAGTGTGAGCGGGCTTGCTCGTCGATCTTCAGATCGCTCAATACCCGGGTGGCCGTTACGTTTAGCAGACCGCTTGCGGCTTGTGGGTGTTTGATATGATCATCGCCTGCTGCCGGCGTATTGACGAGTCTTTAGAGTCCTACACAGAGGTTTCCTGGCTCAAGCGAAACGAAATAGGAGCGCATATGAGATATGTGCGGGACCGAGAATAATACCAGTATGTGATACTGTATTCGATTCTCGTGATGTGACATTGATCGGTTATATGCGATATAACCGGGTTATCGGATCAAGTGTTGATTCGATAAGTTGTTACTATTGATACCAGTCGGTTATGTGCGACATGACCGGATCATTGAATCAAGTGTTGATTTAATGATTTAATGTATAATTATATATATTTGATATATTACTTTGCATTAACTAGTATCGGTTCACTTTGAATGGATTTTCTCACTCGGATGTGCGCATTGCATATGCGATATGATTTTGTGCACTTGTTTGTATCATGGTTGATGATGCATGCCTGCTTGGTTAAGTGCAAAGAATTAAACCATGGTTAACTAAATGATTAGGGTTTTATTTTCTTAAATTATTCATTTATTCCTTTTTGGAAATTATTTTGCATAAGAAGAATTGGTGGCTTTCTTTTATTCTTTCATGAACTTTCATGAATGTTTGACTTTGTCACCAATTTTGTCTCATGCTTAACCCTAACCATTTCTTTTAACCATGATTGATTCTCTACACCTAACCATGGTTCTAATATGATAAGTATTCATTTCTTTTCTAATTTTAAATAACTTATCATAACAATTAGCTTCTTCTTCTTCATCTTCTTGACGGAAGAAAAGCTTGCTTCATCAATGGTGGATTGATGAAATTAGTGAGAAATCCAATTCTAAAGTCTACCCACTTTCTATTTCTTCATCCTCTACCTCTTGCCAAGTAGTAGAGTGTGTTTCCTTCACAAGTTTTCATGGCTTGGTGAAGGTGGAGCTTGATCTAGTGATGCTTCGACATAGATCATCTTCGGCACGTTGTCGACGACCTAGCCCGGTCTTTTCTCCGATGAAACCACCGTGAGAGTCATGGTTCGATTTGGACAGCGGAGAGGACTTCATTGCGGAGCCGTGGAGGTGGAGCACCGGATCTACAAAGGTTGTATTTCCGTATTCTTATAGTTAACTGTTAACTAGTTTACTTTTCGCCTAGAAATCTAGCCAACGATCCGTTCTAGGGTTTCTCGGCACCGTTTAAATTTGAAAATGGCATGGTTGATGCCTTGTGAGACCTCATTAGGGTGCCTAGGAACCCTACAGTAACGGCCACACGGGTATTGAGCGATCAGAAGATCGACGAGCAAGCCCGCTCACACTCCTGTGAATCCAACCAGTAACACTTACCGTACAGTCCGGTCTCGTCGTCTGATATGTCGCATATCTCGCCTAGGGGTGGTAAACGTCAGACCCCAATAGCTCGATAAGTCGTGTC
The DNA here is from genome assembly GCA_030015575.1 of Agapanthus africanus. NCBI lineage: Eukaryota > Viridiplantae > Streptophyta > Magnoliopsida > Asparagales > Amaryllidaceae > Agapanthus > Agapanthus africanus. The sequence goes on along the minus strand of CM057349.1, from coordinate 384,991,088 downwards.
GATATGAGGTCTATAACAGTTCGAGAAACTACTGGTAACACTTACCAGTAAATCTCAGCAACCCTGGCCAGGGATTTCCGGTTATAGCGAATCGAACACAGCGCAACATCAACTCCCTATACCGGGAGAGACGAATCCCCTCCTATCGCTCATTTCCTCCATGTGACTCGGGACTGTACCCAAAAACCACCATTTTGCACGCCCTCTTGGACGTGGTAAGGTGGAAATCAAAGCACAGTGGGAACCACACAAGACTCTATGACGATCTCGGGTCAACAGACTACTCTGTACCAGTGTCACCAGAGAACTGCCATCTGACGTAAGGTATAATACCATCTGGGAGTTCTCGGCGAGTCCGTCCAGTGTACCCAGTCTCCACTGAGCACCCGTATATCATCTCTGATGTCAAACACCAATGGATATGGGATCATCCATCGCCCATCTATATGGGTCGAGAAGGTATACGCTAGTCTACTCTGGTATATCGATGCCCTGTCTCGATACACCCATGACTAGGGACCTTGAAGGATGTACTTATGGACTACCATGTCCCCACTAGTATGATCCGCATCATAGTCCAGGTAGTCAAGTACACATCCTAAGGGCTTTACCAACATGTAACAGAGAGACAATCAATGTACACGTTAAGGTAAAGAGTAACCAGATAGCATACTATCATGTCGAGCAAGAAAGTCCTCCCTATATATGTCCCAGCATCCACTACAATATACATCCAATGTACAGTAATGGCCTCTAGGGCATACATATAACTAACAATCTCCCACTTGCACTAGGGCCATCTGATAGCAGTGGTTGCAGTATCTCATACTCAACCATCCCATAAAAGTCTCTCTCTGGGAAAAGGCCTTTGTGAGTGGATCCGCCGTGCTGTCCTCCGAGTCTACTCTCCTAACCTTGATCCCTTGGAGATCAACCATCTCCATGATCAGGTGACACTGCCTTAGAATATGTCTGGATCACTGATGGGACCGGCGTTCCTTGGCATGAGCCACAACTCCATTGTCTCACAATGGAGGAACTAAGTTCATCTCATGAACAAATATACATCCAGACTGCCTCTTTGGTAGCATCTTAAGTAGCGATGTATCCAGCCTTTATCGTCTAGTATGTCATGGTATCTAGCTTGGAACTCTTCCAACATACCGTCCCTTTACTGATGGTAGAGACAATGCCTGCGACTGACATTCAGTCGTCTTTATCACCCTTGAACCTTTCCAGTGATTTTCTCCAGAATCGTTTGGTATCATCTAACTACAACTAGTGAGAATCCTAACATCCAATTAAACCTATCTCATAGATCCAAAACTCAGGATTTAGGAGGTATCATTTTGATCCTACACGGAGAATCATTGTGATAAACGGAGATTGATCGAGCGTAGCATAAGAAACTCTTTTCTTATCAAGAGTATGTCATCCACGTACTCTACGAGGATCACCATCATACTCCCTACTACCTTTTTGTTTATACAAGGTTCATCTACCATTTTGATGATGTCAAACTCTTTGACTAATCCATCAAAACAGATGTTCCAACTCCGTAATGCCTGCTTTATCCTATAAAGCATCGTGCACACGTTTCCGCTGCTCCCACTGTCTACGAGGCCCTCTGGCTGTGTACTTATAGACGCACTCTTCTAAAACATCATTTAGAAAAGCAGTCATGACACCCAACCGCCAGATTTCGTAGTCATGGTATGTAGCCGTGGCAAGTAGGATCTGGATGGACTTAAGCATAGGTATTGGAAAAGGTTCCATCATTATCTATGCCTGGTTGATGACGAAAACCTTTAACAAGTCTAGTTTTGAAAGTCTCAACTTTTCCATCTACACCAAGTAATCTTCTCAAGATATACTTGCTCCTGATGGGGATTTAACCCTTCAGATATAGCAACCAAAGTCCATACTTTGTTGGTGTATAAGGATTCCATCTCAGATCGCTAAGCATCCAGCCATTCTTACAGAGTCTTACTCCTGATGGCCAGCTCGAAGCTAGTTGGGTCATCATTTCATGATGCAATCTTCGCTCCCACTGTCATAGAGAAACGGAAGTATCTCTCAGGTGGGTGAGGAACCCTACTAGATCGGCGGAGATGCTGAGGTTCGTTGGCATCTACTGAATCCTTTAGTTCTTTCAAATCATCTGCTGTAGTTTGCATAGCTGGAACCTTTCCAGTTCTACATCACAGACCTTGCCTCGAGCTTGTCCAGATTTTGCTTTTAGACATAGGCCGGACAACCCCAAATCTTAACTAACTTAAGACATGGGCTCTTCCCATTCCATATCACATATGAAGCGGTAGGCAACTGATTTGATTGGAACCCTATTCAATAGGTATGCAACTTCTCAAGTGCATAACCCCCTGAGGAAAAAGGTAACTCAGTAGTACTCATCATAGAGCACACCATATCAAATAGGGTGTATCTGCTCCGCCCCGACATACCATCGTGCAATGGTGTATACGGAGGAGTAATGCTGAGAGAGAATCTCATTCTCCTTTAGAATAGTCCAGTATTTCCGTGCTCAAGTATTCTCCTCCTTGATCACATCAAAGGACATAATACTTATACCCGTATTTTAGTTCTCTACTTCTAACTTATATTCTGTGAATATCTCAAAAGGTTCGGACTTGTGTTTCAACAGGAACATAGGTCTGAAACTCGAAAGATCATCAGAGAATGTAATGAAGTATAAAGAATCAGTCCTGGCATTGGTAGACTGGGGACCTACATACATCAACATGTATCATCCCAAGAGTTCACTAACTCTTTCTCTGTTTCCAATAAACAGAGCTGTGGTCATCTTATCTTTGTGACATGACTGGCGAGTTTCACAAGATGTAAATTCAAACTGATTTAAATATGCATCTAAATGTAACTCAGCCAGTCGGGTCGCATTGATATGACCTAGTCTACAATACCTCAAGAAGGATTCGTTCATTTCTGAACTCTTCCTCTTGTGTGTGTTCTGTATACTAAGAACTGTAGTTTGATTTAGAACATAAATGCTTTTAGATAACGTGCCTGAACCGATCAACTTTTGATATAGGAAATGTCCAAAACATTATCCAACAATACAAAATTTTATCATTTCTTTACTAATAAAGAGAGTGATATGATTTTGTATATCAGGTTCGGTATCTAACAACATTCGTTCAGAATCAATGTATTGGTAATACAGGGTGACAGTGACCAACAGACTTGGCTGCAACACTTGCCCCGTTTTCTGCCTCATGAAACTTATCACCCGTTCTCAGTTCTCTACCTTTCTGTAGCCCTATGTAACAGATTACATATCTGGGATCCTGATCTGGTATCACATACCCAGGACGTAGAGGATACAGAGAAACAGTTCTTTGTAATGAACACACCCGAAGATGATGCATCAGCATGCACTCTCTTCGTTTGGGCGGCATGGGAAATCTGGTATTCCCCAATTTCCTGCTCTGTCTTATAACTATTATAAGTTGGAGCGGGACCAACGTTCCCCAGCTCAGTATAATAAGCGGGTTCGGTCAATAATCCGTTTTATTATCTTGATTAAGGCGTGACATGTTCGCTACCAGGAGAGAGAGAGAAGAAAACACTCAGCGTGCGCTCTTGCAAAAATAGATTGGTTATTATTTTATCTAATCAGGATGGCTCCTACTGCTTTTTATCAAATCTTCTTTCAAACCCTAAAAGGAAAGACAAGCCGGGATTAATTACACACTACAAGTTCGCCAATCTTTCAGCCAGGCCAGTGTCGGTACTTTGAGGGAGGTCCCCCGTGCTTTCGCACGAACCTAATTAATGTAAACCTCGTTTTCCCAGAGGCGTAACCCCGTTGACACCTTTCTAGACACCTACTTGATCGGCTAATTGTAATGTATAAAACTCTCCCAGGAGTAACTCTTACTCGCAGCGGGTATCGGGATCCAACTATCTCATAGAAGGTATGCAATCTCATTGCAAATTTCAACACTTGAAATTCCCGATAATATTTTTCCCCTAACCTCCTATGACCTTGACAAAGGCCAACAAAACATAGGATGCTAGTCAAGTTCAACCCGTCATTTCCTGATTGAATTAAACCCACCCGCACGGCCCTTGACAAAGGCCAACAAGGTCGCACAACTACCCTAACCCAATCTGCATCATATGCATAAGCAGAAAAGCACCAGTTATCTACCGCACACTGCGCCTTGACAAAGGCCAACAAACGCAGCACGAATACTAACTACTACTTATCTGAAATGACGGAGGGCTACGACAGGTTTTTCTGAAAACCTATTGCGTAATGAACTTGATATCGTTGTAGGATCGAATGAATTTTTAAAATGGAGTGCTTTTGAGGCTTTTCTAGTTTTGCTAAAGGAGTCACTCCCGGTGAAGGGATCGTCGGTCCTTTCCTTGTCGAATGAGGTGCGAGATATATCATATATACCGCTGTGCAAAGCAAAAATACTTAAAAGCAATCAAAAGACAAACCGAGTGTGTAGCATCTGCCAGTTATTGCTAAAGGAGTCACTCCCGGTGAAGGGATCTCGGTCCTTTCCTCGTCGAATAAGGTGCAGGATATATCGTATATACCGCTGTGCAAAGCAAGAACTGTAGCTACCTGTTTTATTTTTGAAATTCAATTCTACAACATCTTAGGTTTCTTTTATTTCATTAATCACATTAATGAAGTCCCATCATTTAAGTACCTAAACATCACAGATAAATACGACGTACACTTATGCCATCCGCATTCGCCTCGATGTCCCCTCGTGCACCGTTAGGTTAGGTAACTAACGGCAGAGCGGGGCAGGGCTAGCGCGGGTGTAAAACATAAGTAACGCCTATATAATATATCATATATACTATATACAGTATCTATCACAGAACATATCACATGATCACATCACAGATATCGCAGCAGAAGAATCATATGAAATATTGGATATACTAGGACGTCCGTGTTTTCAATACGAGCCAGTATAAAATACGGATTCCACGGTCGTGATGAATAGCCAAACCCACACCCCTAGACCCCTACGAGAGCGGCAAGCAACCCTGCCAATTCTAGAGTTAGGAGACCCGGACTCGACTCCTCGAGTTGGTCTCCCACTGGACTCCAGAACCACGGTTACTTGTGCCCTCCTCCTTGGGTCTATCCTAGTGCGGAAAAGTAAATAATATACAACAACGGTGACAACTTCCGCAACCTGGAAGTGCCCCAATAAAAGAATATTACATACAAGTTTTTACATGAATGAAAATGAAAAACACTCATCTCACATAAAAAAAACCCCCGGCTATTCAAATACGACGATCCAATACAACATATCCAGCAACACATAACATCACATGTCATCAACGTAAGTAAATATGCGCATCCCAATTGTCGTTGACATATAGCAACTAAACCGGCGATATCACATATTACACTTACGGTCACAGAAAATAAAGTGTAAAACTATAACAGTTGGAATCCGCAACCTCCTCAGACATCGCATGCCTGACCAAATGAATTCCTTAGACATCGCATGCCTAACAATTATAAACCCCGCATTTTAGTCTCAAAATCGAAAACTCTTTTCAATATCAAGTCGGGCAATTCAACAAGATTCCCGACATCCTGATCGAAATGCTCGTCGCAAACTTCAGTAGGCGGCTGCACCCCCCGACGCCGTCGACGAAGTGCACCAAGGCGGAACACCGCTACCTGCGAGAGCTACCGAACGGATGCTTTCGGCGACGGGGTTCTCCTACAGTCACTTGGTCGGGGCTATGGGGCGAGGCTGTCTATTAAGTTTACCCGGCGAGTATCCGCGTACGCTACGTGATTGCGACGGACTTTTGATCACATCAAAATTCCGTGGCAACCGATCAAGTGAGACTAAACTGCTATGTTTATAACATTCATTTAGTTATCTTATAACTTATTGTGAATTCCAATTATTGTATCCCATTCCAGATAATTAGAAAATGTTAAACTTTCCGATCGAACATTCAAACACCCAAGTTTTCCGGATACAGATCAACACATGAAACAAGTCTAAAAACATTCAGTTCGTGCCTCAGTACCAACGGTCCAGCCGTAGAAGGGTCAAGCCAACGCCTCACATGTTGCACGCCGTACTGCCCCAAACCCGAAGGTTCAAAGGGCAGTTCAAGACGGTCACATAATCGAGTTAAGGTTTGTTGTCTTCTAGAGGGTCCATCGCGTTACTTGCACTACTTAGAACGTCTTTAAACCACGGAAAAATCCAACACTTGAAAATTTCCCGGCAGGGGAAAGATTGGGTATTTACATCCGGTCGAACTTTTTAACATATTCTATAAATATCCGGAAAGCCACATAGACAAAATCTGATGCTCCGATCGAATCCACGAATACCACAATACAACCCAGAAATTTCAACTCTTGAATAAATATTAAAAATTCCCAGGAAAACCAGCACTGAAAAGTAGGAGTTACTGTGCAAAATTCAATGCATGAAGAGACTAAATGAGCGCTGGAATCGCCGCAATAGGCGGCTAATGCCGCGGTTCCGCCGCGCTTTAGGCAGATCATTAGGTAATTTTTGCACCATAATTCTTAGAATTTCCTGCTGAATTTTTTAAGAATTTTTAATTTGGAAAAAACCGCTTTTTCAGAAAAAGTCCAGAGAGCATGGAAATATTGGGGTTTCGGTTCGATCGGACTTCAAACTCCGTCTAGACTTCGCCTAAGGCTCTAGCTAGGCTCTGATACCAATGAAAGGTTCCTAGGCACACTAATGAGGTCTCACAAGGCATCAACCATGCCAATTTCAAATTTTTAACGGTGCCGAGAAACCCTAACAAGATCGTTGGCTAGATTTTTAGGCGACAAATGAAACTAGTTAACAACTTAACTACAAGAACGGAAATACAACATTTGTAGATCCGGTCGTCCACCTCCATAGCTCCGCAATGAAGTCTCCTCGCTGTCCAAATCGAATCCCGGGCTCTAGCGTCGGCTTCATCGGAGAAATGGGCGGGCTAGGTCATCGACTACGATGCCGAAGATGATCTACGTCGAGGCATCACAAGATCAAGCTCCCACTTCACTAAGTCATGAAACTTGTGAAGAAAACACCCTATACTACTTGGCAAGCGGTAGAGGATGAAGAAATAGGAAGTGGGTTCACATTAGAATTGGATTTCTCACTTATTTTCTCAAGTTGCCATTGATGGAGGCAAGCTTCTTCTTGAAGAAGAAGAAGAAGAAGATGAAAAAATGTTATGATAAGTATATTTCAAAAAGAAAATAAAATGAATACTTATCATAATCCAACCATGGTCAAGTGTAGAGAATAAACTAGGGTTAAGTCAATGGTTAGGGTTAAGCATGAAGACAAAAATGGTGACTTAGTCAAAGCTTCATGAAGCTTCAACATGCATCCAAAGAAAGCCACCATTTTTCTTTTCTTTTGCCAAAAAGAAATAAATAAATAAATGAATAAATAGATATGAAAAACAAAACCCTAACCATTTAAATAACCATGGTTTAATCTTTACACAAACTCAAGTAAGCATGTATCATCAAACATGATACAATCAAGTGCACAAAAGTATATCACATATACAACTTGTGAACTTCAAGTGAGAAAATCCATTTAAAGTGAACCAATACTAGTTAATGCAAAGTAATATATCAAATATATAATTATACATTAAATCATTAAATCAACACTTGATTAACGATCCGGTCATATCACATATAACCGACTAGTATTTCTATGTATCGGCTTATCGAATCAATCCTTGATGCGATAACTAGGCTATATCGCATACAACCTTTCGATACATTCATCGCGAGAATGAAATACGGTATCACATACACGCATTATTCTTGGTCCCGCACATATCTCATATGCGCTCTTATTTCGTTTTGCTTGAGCCAGGAAACCTCTGTGTAGGACTCTAAAGACTCGTCAATACGCCGGCAGCAGGTGATGATCATATCAAACACCCACAAGCCGCAAGCGGTCTGCTAAACGTAACGGCCACATGGGTATTGAGCAATCAGAAGATCGACGAGCAAGCCCGCTCACACTCCTGTGAATCCAACCAGTAACACTTACCGTACAGTCCGGTCTCGTCGTCTGATATGTCGCATATCTCGCCTAGGGGTGGTAACGTCAGACCCCAATAGCTCGATAAGTTGTGTCGATATGAGGTCTATAACAGTTCGAGAAACTACTGGTAACACTTACCAGTAAATCTCAGCAACCCTGGCCAGGATTTCCGGTTATAGCGAATCGAACACAGCGCAACATCAACTCCCTATACCGGTGAGAGACGAATCCCCTCCTATCGCTCAATTGCCTCCATGTGACTCGGGACTGTACCCAAAAACCACTGTTTTGCACGCCCTCTTGGACGTGGTAAGGTGGAAATCAAAGCACAGTGGGAACCACACAAGACTCTATGACGATCTCGGGTCAACAGACTACTTTGTACCAGTGTCACCAGAGAACTGCCATCTGACGTAAGGTATAATACCATCTGGGAGTTCTCGGCGAGTCCGTCCAGTGTACCCAGTCTCCACTGAGCACCCGTATATCATCTCTGATGTCAAACACCAATGGATATGGGATCATCCATCGCCATCTATATGGGTCGAGAAGGTATACGCTAGTCTACTCTGGTATATCGATGCCCCGTCTCGATACACCCACGACTAGGGACCTTGAAGGATGTACTTATGGACTACCATGTCCCCACTAGTATGATCCGCATCATAGTCCAGGTAGTCAAGTACACATCCTAAAGGGCTTTACCAACATATAACAGAGAGACAATCAATGTAACACGTTAAGGTAAAGAGTAACCAGATAGCATACTATCATGTCGAGCAAGAAAGTCCTCCCTATATATGTCCCAGCATCCACTACAATATACATCCAATGTACAGTAATGGCCTCTAGGGCATACATATAACTAACACGAAGCCCTCACAAGAAGCGTCCGGGCGGCTACCCCGCCCGGTCATCCCAGGCTAGTAGTTGCCTACCCACGACGCCAGAGATCAAAGCCCTCGCCAAGAGGCAACCGTGCAGCTTCACTGCCATGTCATCCTTAGTGGGCTTCTTACAACCCCTCCAACGCTAAGGATCAAAGCCCTCGCCAAGAGGCACCGAGCAACTATCCTGCTCGGTCATCCCCGGCTGGTAGGCTCCCTACCCACGACGCCAGGGGATTCAAGCCCTCGCCAAGAGGCACCAAGCAGCTACCATGTTCGGCCATCCTCAGCAGAACTCTCACGGCTCCTCTCACGCTGAGGATCGAAGCCCTCACCTGAGGACGCCGAGATCCTTCCTGCTCGGCGCATCCCCAAAGGGTATCTTCCTGCCCATCAGACGCTGAGGATCTCAAGCCCCTCACCAAAGGGCCGCCGAGATCCTTCCTGCTTGGCGCATCCCCAGTGGGCATCCTTCTGCCTATCAGACGCTGAGGGTCTGAAGCCCTCATCGCGAGGCCCGCTGAGGTCCTTCTTGCTCGGCGCATCCCCAGCGGGCATCCTCCTGCCCATCAAACGCTGAGGATCTCAAGCCCTCACCGTGAGGCTGCCAAATTCCTTCTGCTCGGCGCATCCCCGGCGGGCGTCCTCCTGCCCATCAGACGTTGAGGACCTCAAGCCCTCACCACGAGGCCGCCGAGATCCTTCCTGCTTGGCGCATCCCCAGCGGGCATTCTCCTGCCCATCAGACGCTGAGGGTCTGAAGCCCTCATCACGAGGCCGCTGAGATCCTTCTTGCTCGGCGCATCCCCAGCGGGCATCCTCCTTCCCATCAGACGCTGAGGATCTCAAGCCCTCACTGCGAGGCCGCCGAGTTCCTTCTGCCCGGCGCATCCCCGGCGGGCATCCTCCTGCCCATGAGACGCTGAGGATCTGAAGCCCTCTTCCTGAGGCCACTGGGCCCCTTTCTGCTCGGCGCATCCGAGCAGGTAGCTCCCTACTCAACAAAGATAAGGATCAAAGTCCTCCTTAGAAGTAGCCGAGCGGCTTCCCTGCTCGACTATCTCTGGCCGGTAGCTTCCCGACTTGCAATGCCAGGGATCAAAGCCCTCACCAAGAGGCAACCGCGCTGCTTCACTGCCCAGTTATCTTTATCAGGTCTCCTACGACCTCTCCAACGCTAAGGATCGAAGTCCTCCTTAGAGGCAGCCGAGCGGTTTTCCTGCTCGGCTATCCCTGGCCGGTAGCTTCCCTACTCGCAACGCCAGGGATCAAAGCCCTCGCAAGAGGCATCTGAGTGGCTACCCCGCTCTGTCATCTCAGGCTAACGGTTGTCTACCCACGACGCCAGAGATCAAAGCCTTAGCCAAGAGGCAACCGCGTAGCTTCACTGCCCGGTTATCCTTGGCAGGCTTCTTACAACCCCTCCAACGCTAAGGATCAAAGTCCTCCCAGAGGCAGCCGAACGGCTTCCCTGCTCGGCTATCTCTGGCCGGTAGCTTCCCTACTCGCAACGCCAGGGATCAAGGCCCTCGCCAAGATCAACCGAGCAGCTTCCCTGCTCGGTCATCCCCAGCAGGCATCCTCCTGCCCAACAGACGCTGCAGGTTTGTAGCCCTCATAACGAGGCCACTGAGCCCATCACATGCAGCGGACCCGAAGCCCCATCAAAAGACATCAGGTGATCGAAGTCAACTCGACGACCGATTGCTCCACTTGTCGTTCCCGCACTGGACCACGCCCCATCAGATGCCACAGGTCTGCAGTCGGCCAATCGACGCTTGACACGTGGACCGTCGCTTCAGTGGCAGGATGCACGAACCGGCGCACCTTCCTTAAATGCAGAGATCTTGCTCTAATTCGCTGGCAGAAAAGACAGCTGACAGCCCGGGAACGCGTCCCGACGAAACCTTAGGAGGGAGCTTACCCCGGGCGGCCCGGCAGTCCACTCCTGACCTGACCTGCTAGCTGGTCGGGACAAGAGTGGGGGGCTAATGATGATGCTCAATATTGGCGATCTTCAAGATCATGACACGTGGTAGATGACATGTCCCAAGACCCAGAAGAAAGGGCCCACACAGGCCGACCAGGCCACCCTTGTACCCGACCTGTAAGCACAAGCTGGCCCTCCTCGGGGCCCCCTGCAAATTGGCCTCCTCGGCCCCTCAGCTCGCCCCGAGCTGCCACAGGACCAAGACTCCTCGGCCTCCTCGGTCGTCCCCGAGCTCCCGGCCGAGGCCGTCTTCCTCGGTCCTCCGACCAACTCCACCGCTCACAGGCGTAACAGCCGCTCCGCGAGTCTTGCCATGCGCAGATTCTACGCCAACAACACCCCACGTTCCACGCCATCATGATCCCCATTAATGGGCGATCCGCTCTCTACGTGGGCATGACGTCGGGAGCGTAACTGCCGGCGAGATTCGCGCGCCTGCTGCTGCGTGCCGCCAACGCTATATAAACCCCGATCACAGAGGGGTCAAGTAAGCCATTCTTTATTCCATTTAGCCGTTGCTCTGCTCGGATCTCGTACTAACTTGATCGTCGGAGGGTCCTCGGTGGTACCAAACCACCCCGGGACTTCTTTGCAGGTGCTTGGCGCTAAACTCCCAAAATCACTAATCTCCTCAAAACCCATTGAGACCCACACGCAACAGGAGATCACCTCCAAGATCCACCGGGAGATCGACGGAAGACAACATCTGAAGGAGACCAGAAAAGGAGCTCCATCACTAACTCCAAACACTTAAAATCTTAACTTTTGAAAATGCTTGTGTTAACGTTTGAGATATATGGTAGATGAGAGATCATTAGGATTTGTGCCCCTGGCCATAATAAACTTACGATTATGTTATCGCTCTTCTTTTTAGTTCTTTACAAGTCGTTAAGTCGTCATGATAAAAAGATTTTCCCATTTAATAGTGTGCTTGATTCTCGTTGGCCATCAAAAATGATGGCAATCCCATAGACAAAGAAAGAAGACCAAGGATCACTATAAGTCCTTATTATTAAGGTTATAATCCGTTTAGTATTCGCAGCTGGCAGCGTGTATGTAACTTAGAAGCTTAGATGTGGGCTATCATGTTGTGTGGAGAGAGGGGTGGCGGGATAGTATGTGATAGGCTGGATTTAGAAGGCAAATGAAGGAGATTAAGGTGTTTCTTTATGCGGCGGGCACAGTTGGCGGCGGCCATACGAATGGTCAGTGTTGGTATGGAGTTATGATGACGGTCGTTCCGAAAAAGCCAGGATGTCCAGAGGATGTGAACGATGACTATATTGAGAAATTCGGTCTGCACATAAATTGTGCTACAATGGCTAATTATGAAGGCGCAGTGCAAGTGCAATTGAGCAAGTGTCGTTGGCGTGGGATGTTGGTGGAGTTTTGTTCATCATGAAATTGTCGTGTCAGAGGGAAGAATAGGAAGATGTGTCTAATATCTTCATTTTGGTTGGGCCAGGAGCGGCATGAGCGAGATAGAGCAATACCTCTGTTGTGTAGTGTTGCGTTCATCGATGACAATACCTCGTCGATGGCAATACCGGAAGAAAAAGATGGAAAATAAATAAAGTATTGATGGCCATAAAAGGCAAAAGAGATCCTTGGTGAGCCATCAAATCAATGCTATAAAAAAATGCTAAGAATCTTTGTGTTTAATTTTCAGAAGCTAAATTTGATTTGGAATTAGGTAAGATTTAATAAATCTACTAGCTTCAAGGCGCACGCAGAGTCAACCATCGTAGTCAAACCAAGAAAATTAATTTGACGAAGGTTTTTTTATTTTTTTCTAATGTCAGCAATTAATTGGGTTGCTTTATTTGTGAAGTATGCTTGGGATTAATATTCTAATGAAGTATACCACTTTTTTTTTATTGATTGATATCAAATGATAGAAGAACGTAGGGTTGATGTGGAAAATGAACTTCTAGGAGCTCTCTTTTCCGAATGTTAATAGAGAAAGAAACAGATTGGATTCAATGCGCGGTTTTCGCAGTTTTGAAGTATAATGTGGATTTATTGATTAAGATTTCAAGTGTATGGGCTTGCTTAGATCATGGGCCAATTGTGGAAATCTGAGCCCATTGTTTGACCATGGGCTGGACATGCAAGTCAAAATCCATACACATGTAAGTTAGGCCTATCCATACACATGTGGGTTAAAATTAGAACCTCACCTTGAGTGGTATAAATAAGAAGAAGCATCAGTTAGATTAAGTGGTTTATTTAATACTTGAAATGCTGCTGCTGTAAACCACAAGCATAGCTCGGTTGGTCATAGCACTGTTGCGCCTAAGGCGTGTGTGGGGATCGATCTTCAGGAGGATAAGAGCTCACAATTTAATGTGTTCCGGCGCAAATCCGTATGGCCCTTGGTTGCGTGTGTGTGGTGTGTGCGTCGATTAGGCTTGGTTAACGGGCCAGTTCTCAAATAAAAAAAGACTACTACTACAACAGCAGCAGCAACAAGCCGTTATCCTAATTTTTTTTCTGTAGTTGGCTATATAAAAGTTTTTCTTCAATCTTGCTCTGTTCAAGGTTGATTTCTTTATTAAATCAACAATTAACACATCATTTTTAATTCATTCATCTTTATTTAGGTCTATCCCTTATCCATAGTTGCGTCATTAATTACAATTTTCTCACTTTCCTGACCAGAGCATTGATTGGCCTCTGTTGCACATGACCGAACCATCTTGATAAGTTACCTCTCATCTTATTTTCTATGGGAGCGACATGTAACTTGTTATGAATACATTCATTTCTTATTTTATATTTTAGCGTATAACCATTATTCCATCTCTACAATTTAGATTGAGTCATATGAAATCTCATCCAAAAAGACAAAAGACACCAAACTACTATATAGAGCAACTTGCTATTACCATTTCTACCTGCAATAAGAATTTTCTCTCCAAAAGACCGGTCACCGATTCAATTCCCAAAGGGATAGCATCAAAAAATAAAGGCTGAATTGCACAAATGTATCTATCAACTTTCACGGATTTTGCGATTGATACCATGAACTTTAATAATTAGAAATAAGTATCATAAACTTTTTTTGGACATAAGTACCATACGATGTTAACTTTTGTGTCTTAATGGTGTTGATGTATATGCCATAGAGACCATTATTATATAGTACATGATTGTATATTACATATGGATGCTTGTGACATATATGTATAGGACAATCTTGCTCGATATGATAGTATGCTATCTGGTTTGTCTTTACCTCAACATGTGTATATGTTCTATTTTATTATGTATCTCAAATTCATATTGGTAAAGCCCGTAGGATATTTGCTTGACTACTACAATTGTTACTGGTCGTTGGAGTTTCGAGACAGGGTATCGATACTCTAGAATAGACTAGTGTACGTTTCTTATTCCTGTGAGGGAAGGTGACATGTTCCACATCCATTGGTGTATGGCACCAAAGATAGTATGCATGTGCTCATTAGGTTATGAGTTACACTAGACGGACTTGCTGAAAACTTCTAGATGGTATATACCTATCGTCAAGTAGCAATTCTCTGGTGACATAGGTATAAGTTAGTCTTCAGACCTGACATCGTCATTCTCCCCGAGTGTGTTCACACTGTATTTAGATTGCTACCCTACCACGGTTTTAAGGAGTCGTGGAAACATATTTTAATTAGGTATAGTCCCGAAACACTTGGGGCAGTGAGTGATAGAAGGGATTCGTCTCTCTCGGTATAGGGAGTCGATATCTCGCTGTGTTCGATTGGTCATCACCATAAGACCCTAGTCAAGGCAGTTGAGATTTACTGATTGTGAGATCAGTAGTTTCTCTGGATGGTTTTGGACCATATGGACATGACTTATTGGGTTATTAGGGGTCTGACGTTTTCTACCCCTTAGACCTAGTATGAGATACTCTCAGACGAAAAGACCTGACTATACAGAGATTGTCAGTTTCAGACTCAGTAGGGATATAGACAAGTTTGCTTGTCGACCATCCCTTTGATCAATACCTGGGCAGCCGTTACGTACAGCTAGTGCCGCTGACGTGCTTGTGGTTAAATCCACTACCAACGTATTGTCGAGTGTTTAGAATCCCTCACAGTGGGTTTCCCAGCTGAGGTGAAACGATGTAGTATACGTATTTTGATACGTACTTAGCTTTGATTAAATACGTGTTTTTGTACACGTTCTTTTAATTGGACATTTTGTTAATACTACCCGGTCTGAAAAATAGCCAGATTATCACATTTGTATAAAATGTGAGCTAGTATTATATATCTCTTTTAGTATCTCTTTTTCGGTATTTGTATTTTGTCAGAATATGATATTTATACAAATACGGGTATTTGTATAAATACGTATATTTGTGTCTTGATATAAATACGGGTATTTATATCTTAATATAAATACGTGTATTCATATTTTGATACGAATTCAGGTGTATGTATTTTGATACGAATACGGGCGTATGTATTTATAGTATATATTTGTATTAGTGTATTTGTGTATATGTGTACAAATGAGGTGACTCTCTCTTTTCTTCTCATCTCTTCTAGATTATGTGAGAAGAGTGTAGGCTTGTGACTCACCATAGTAATCACCATGGTGAGTCACAAGTCCACCCACTCTCACATTTAAAAAAAAGAGAAAAAGATATGAAGAGATAATGATTCATTTTTGAGTATTGCTTGATATTTTCATCACCTTCACCAATATCTTCTTCTTCCTCTCACTCTCTCTCTCTCTTAAGTTTTTGGTTTTGAGAAAGGAAAAAGATTAAGAGAGAAAAACTTTTGAGATTAACCACTACCATATCCTAATGATTTATTCCCAGTAAGTTTAGTTTACTAGTTGGTTCACTTAGCTTTTAAGTGTGAAGTTAGAGTCTAAATTAGGATTCTTTTGGGTGGATCATCTTCGACAAGGAAGATCGACCCCAAGCTTGTTCTCGGAGTTCCTAAGATCGTAAGAAGTGGAAAGAAGATGAAAGACACGACTACAAAGGTAGCTATCTTCTAACCAAGTAGTTTAAACTCTTTCTAGTTACTCGTTTAGTGTTTGGATTCGATTCTAGCTCGTAGAAGTTCGTGTTCTCGTTTTAGAAATTTTTGTTTTGTATTCCGCCTTGATCGCTCGTAAGCGGCAAGAATACGAGCATCTACTTACAAATGGATCATTATATCCCTCAAAATTTTAGGGGCTGATTGAGAACATAAGGGTAAAATGAGAAAAACAAGTCAAATATTGATGACGTGGCAGTTAAATATAACGTTTATGGAAGAAAAGTTGTTGGTATTTAGTTGCAATGGGGGTGATAGTTCATATTACTTGTTTGTTATTAAATTAGTTCATGGTATCAATCGCAAAAATTGCAAAAAATTTGAAAGTTGATGGGTTGTTAGGTACATTTGTGCAATTTGGTGAAAAATAAATAAACAAATAAATACTATTATCATTTGTCCTCGAGCCCAACCTGGGTCCCTTTCTCTTTGTTGTTCGGCAGAATGCTTGTCTCAATCTTGTTCTAGAGAAAATCCTTTCCATCTTCATAAGCTTCAGCAATATCTTTACAGCTTTTATCACCACTTCGTTTACTTTTCTGAGATCACTGTTGTCACTGCCACCTAGATTTTGGCTCAAAAAGACTTTCATGAAAAGACAAGTAACTCAGCACAACAAAATGCCCTGCCTCAATACCTATATGTAGACATCTAATGCTCACAATTTAGGGTTTTGGATATAGCTTTATGGCTATGCATGCCGACACTATATAAGGAAAGAAACCATCTTGTCACAAAAAGGTTTTTTTGTCTTGATAATGGTAAAGGATAAGATTCAAAAGATGGTCACATGAAGGAGCATTGGGGCTCTTCTCCTTGCTCTTGATCTTGAAGGCAAAGTGATTATTTAAGTTCATTACCTCAAATTAATTGACTTGTTATCAAGGCTGAACAAAAATGTCTTTTCATTTCATAGATGATGCTAAGATTTTTTTTTTGTTTTGTTGAGTTTATAATTGCTAAATTTCGAGGGTCAGCGAGGAGAGGGCGGCAGGGATTGGTGTTGTTGAGACAGCTCATTATAGCTCTGATTCCATATTAAATTTCAAGAGGGATGATTATCTATTTTTATGTCTGAGCGTACACCAATCTTTTGATATGAGCGAGTTCCATCAATAAGACTCAAACCTTATTCAGTTTTGACCCATTTTATATTTTATACCCATGTACCCTTTATGCTTTTCCGGATCTGGGACTATTTTAAATCACACATCTTAACAGTTTTGATAGATGGAACAAAATTAAAGAGAATTCACAAGTCTAATTTTGTATGGACAAGAACCCTTTTATATAACTCTTCCATCCAGAAGTTATAGAAGCTATAAAATAGTTTTGAATAGACACTTTTACATTTTACTCAAATCACTTTAATTAATAGAATTAACGACACAAATGTTATATCTAACAAGTTTTCCTTTCTATAATTTTCAAAAACATGTGTTGGTCGCTCATAATTAATCTACTGAGTTGTGTCTCATATGATGTTAAGCATCTGATCAGGATTTTGCTGATTGTATAAAATTCTGTTTGGACTGTAGTCTGTATGGCTGGTTTATTTGAGTGTTTGATGATTTGAGGCGAGCTCCATCATTAAATAGACTCTTGCTTGTATATTTTTGAAAACCTCAAAAAGGCTTTCGTTTTGTTAATGGAATCCACTTATATCAAAAGGCTACGTACGCTCATGCATAAAAATATATAACCGCCTCCCTCCCGAAATTTAATATGGTATCAGAGCTAGGTCAAGCAACACCTCTGCCTCATGCTCTCGCACCCTCTGCACGTTCGAGCCCTCATGCCCTCTGAGAGATGCCTCTACACGAACTGTATGATCAACTTGCAACGTTACCACGCTGCACGTGAGGGGGGTGCTAAGACGTGTGAATTAAAATAGTCCCGTATCGGAAAAAATATTAGAGTTACATGGTTATAAAATATAAAATGGACCAAATCTTAACAAGGCTTGAGTCTTATTGATGGAACCCACTTATATCAAAAGCCTGTACCCATATACATAAAAATATTCAACTGTCCCTTTGAAATTTAATAAAAGCTATAAAGTGTTTGGAATTTTCATCTTCTTCATCAACCTTTATCGAAGGTAAGAAAATTTTTAGGCAATATTGTTTTGATTGAATTATCATTGAAAGAGAAAAACACTTTCAAATTTTGATTATGCTTTACACTTTCAAATTTTGATTATGCTTTACTCTATTTGAGATTGGTTTTTATACTCTACTCAATAGAGTCTAGCCTATATTTGCTTCATTAAATTCTCCATTTCAGAAGATAATTCAATAAAATTTATATCAAATAAATATACATGTGAACTTTTTTTTATGATCTACATAGATCATGTTACTTTCAATATCTCACAAATTGCTGTAATCTTATGTAGCATGCATGTTAAAGCATAACTGGATGTAAAATGTTAAAATTTGTATTTAATTTTTCATAAAAACTAATGGAATGGCCCCAACATTCTTGAGTTGAAATGAATAAAATCTGAACTTTTTTTTATGATCTACATAGATCATGTTACTTTCAATATCTCACAAATTGCTGTAATCTTATGTAGCATGCATGTTAAAGCATAACTGGATGTAAAATGTTAAAATTTGTATTTAATTTTTCATAAAAACTAATGGAATGGCCCCAACATTCTTGAGTTGAAATGAATACGCTAATTTTTTTTAAACATTTCATGTAAACATCTAGTATTGCAATTGATATGCATCTGTGCCTACTCTACCCTACAGGGAAATAGTTATATATGCACATCAATTAGGTTAAGATAATAAAACTAGAATTTTAATAAGAGGAACCTCTTATACCCACATGTAAATTTTTTTTTTGGTTAAAATTTGAATTTTACTGGTTTAACTAAAGTCAAGTAATGAATCTATTGCTTATAGGACCTCTACCCACAGGAAGGTTAAAGTCATCAATTTTGATTTTTTTATTTATCGTAGCATTAATTCTCGTTTCATTTAATTATGCAATTGTTTCTGTTTTTGTTCCCGCAGTTAGTGATGTTACTTTACTATGCGGTGACAACTTTCCAGATTGGAAGGATAAGATCCTTCTAAAGTTGGGATACCTAAACTTAGACTTGGCTCTCCGTGTGAAATCACCTTCTGTTCCCACAAAGACTACGAAGCCAAGCAAAAAGGCTGAATTTGAAAGGCAGGAGCGAGCAAATCGCTCGATCGTGATGCTCATGAAATCCTATATCAGTAGGAGTATTCGGGGATCAATTCTTGAATGCGATACAGTAAAGGACTTCATGAAGGCGATTGAAGAGCAATTCGTCACTAGCGACAAGGTATTAGCAACGACCTTGATTCAGAAACTCACAAGTGTGAAGTATGATCGCTCTAAGGATATGCGATTGCATGTAATGCAACTCAGGGATATTGCTACCCAATTGAAATCCCTAAAGATTGAAATGTCTAAGTCATTTCTGGTGCACTTTATCTTATCTTCTCTTTCAGGAGAGTATGGACAATTCAAGATCTCCTGCAACACACACAAAGAGAATTAGTCCGTAAATAAACTCCTAACTATGTGTTTAACAAGAAGAAAGACTTAAGTACGAGAGTATAGAAAGTGTCAACATAACAACTCATACTAAAAGGGGTGTATTTAAAGGCAAGAAAGGAATTGATTTGTCCAAGGTGAAGGGTAAACAACCTATGAAGATCAAGGACACAATACTGAAGTGCTTCTTCTGCAGAAAAAGAGGCACATGAAGAAAGATTGCCTTAAATATAAGAAATGGCTCACGAAGAAAGGTAATATCTTTTCTTATGTTTGTTATAAATCTAATTTTAGTCAAGCCCTTAATAATACTTAGTGAATTGATTCTGGTTCATCAATTCATGTTGCCAATACCATGTAAGGGTTCCTAACCCAGCGGAGACCAGCGGGAAGTGAATCCGGCATCTACTCTGAAAATGGGATGCGGTCATTTGTTGAGGCCGTAGGAACTCAAAGACTTGTTTTAAAATCTGGGTTTTTTGCTTGATTTAAAGAATGTATTTTATGTAGCATCATTTTCTAGAAACTTAATTTATGTAACAAAACTATATCAGTCTGGATATGTAATAATTTTTAATGCTAATGAATTTCACTTGTTCAAAGATGAAGTTTGTGTTGGTTCTGGAAAATTAAGTGAAAATCTTTACAAGCTTGATTTAGACTCTGATTTTAAAAATAATTTATTTTCACTTAACATTGAAAACATTGGCAACAAAAAATGTATAATTAAAGAAAACTCCTTTAAATTATGGCATAAGAGATAAGGGCATATTTCACTTATAGAATAAAAAGATTGGTAAATGAAATGATTCTTTGTAACTTAGATTTTACCGATCTTACCATCTTGATATTTGTGTGGATTGCATAAAAGGAAAGCAAACTAATAGTACCAATACAGGCTCTAAGAGAAGTACAAAATGTCTAAAAATTATTCATACGGACATCTGGGACCTTCTCCAATCCTTTGTCTAAATGGTCAGAGATATTTCATCGCATTTATCAATGACCATTCTAGATTCATGTATGTATACCTCTTAAATGATAAGGCTGAATCATTTGATACTTTTAAAACTTTCTAAGCCGAGGTAGAGAAACAAAAGACAAGAAAATAAAGATTGTGAGATCGGATAGAGGTGAAGAATATTATGGGAGGTAAACTGAGAAAGAACAAATGCCTGGTCCATTTTCTTTATTCCTTAAAAGTGAAGGTATTGTAGCTTAATACACAATGCCAGGCACACCACAAAAAAATGGTGTGGTCGAAAGAAGAAATATAACATTAATGGGTATGGTTAGAAGCATGATTAGTAACTGTCACGACCCGAGAAGGGCATATGACCGGCACAAGGATCACGTGAAGTCATGTGGACCCCATTGTAACCCAAGTAAACCAAAATCAGGAATCTAAACCATATATAAGTGGAAAATAGATAATAATAGGTAGAGATGAAGTTTTAAAGAAGTTTTGTAAAAAGTAAAGCTTGCTTCGAAAGATTTTTTGAAAAACAGACAACACCTCCTTTGTAAATTTTGAATAAAACGAGTACAATGATAATAAGTATAACAACACTCCATATACGGGAGCTAAATCAACGCCCAAATGGCGGATACACAACTATGCAATAATATACGACGCTTAAAGGCAAAGGATCAACAATGCGGAAAGTAAACAACATAATTATACAACAAGTCGACTCCATACGAGTCCGACCACAACAAAAATATACAACTCTAAGGTCTCGACAATATACTAGACTTGGTCATTGATGGAGTACTTCTAGATACAAATAGGGTACAAGGCAATCGCCAACACAAAAATCTTACCCACAAACTCAAAATATGCGTAACCACGCCTAAAAAATAGCAAACGTGCCAAATAAGCCGCTACGGATCCAAACGGTTAAACCTGCAAAGAACTATGACACAATGGGGGTGAGCTGTCAACTTGTGAGTAAAATTATATAATAAGCTAGAAGTCGCATGGATAAGCGGTGAAACAACCAAAGAATGATAAATGTGTACATCAAGTAGGGTAATAAGAATGCATCGAACTAGAGTTCGAGCGATAAAATATAAAGATAATAAGCCCCAATGTACAACTCGTGTACCGTTATCCTAACACGTGAAATATGAATCTGTGTGTGATTATCAAGTCAATATCAAGTAATCAATATTGGGCCCGGTATAGGCATAACATAACCACAAGTATCTAAAAGCCTGTGAGTCACGGAAGTAAATACAATACTGTGCCATGAAACGATAATCATTCATCATTCATCAATAACTCACTGTATATATATACAACAATGTCAAATCACGATCACTGTAGCCGTAATGCAATATCCATAGCACACGTCCAAATATAACACAATCAAGGTTATAATACATATATAGCACACATTCATATGCAATCATATAAAAATAACTGAAAGATGCATGTATATGAAATTCTTTCAAAATAGCCGTATGATATATATCGTGGCACATGTAGCGAACGCTGTTTTGTGAAAAAAGGTATGCATTTTGTTTAAAGTATACGTCCCGTCTTTTGAAGATGATTTATTTAAAAAGGGGTTTTCTTTTGTAAAAGTCTGTGTCGATCATAGACACGTGGAAAATAATGAGATTGTAGCTTCTTTGAAAACCACTTTAATATATATTGATATATGAAAATAGTATTCAGGTCCTATCTCGTGGATCAGTCCTGTTCGGTGACTATATATAGCATAACTATATCTCTTTAGTACAGGGCATCTATATCGACCCCCCCACATTATCCATATCCGTGCAGGACATCTATATCGATCCTTCACATATCTATAGAGATATCATGTGTCAACTACCCTCAATAACTCATGGATTGATCACATATATCACCGGGCGACATCTTATTTCTCCTTGCCTTAATCTTTCATGGATTGATCACAATGAATATATCTCCTGGAACCCTGGCTATATCCACCATGTCCGAATCATCTTTCCCTTTCATATATTCTATTATATATATTCAATCTCTTAGGATTGATATCACATCACATCATATCCACAGTAATATAAATCTCGTCAAACTCATACCATTTTAATCTGTGTATACTAGGTATAGCACAGACGGGTAACATGTCATAACATAATTCAGTAATATAATTATAGCGATACATATATATATATATATATATATATATATATATATATATATATATATATCAGTGTCCCATACCTCTCTCTCTCTATATATATATATCAGTGTCCCATACTACTGAGATATATTATCATCAATATATGACGCGTAGCGAAATTATAAAATGTAGCATAACTAATAAGATAAACAACACGCGAGCGAATATCATAAATGTAGGCATAGCATAAGCAAATAATAAATAGGTAATTATTTCGAATATTCCCACTTATATGTTTTTAAAGTAGAATGAAACGTTATTTGAAAATAAGGAGGCACAATATTTTTAAATATATATACGTACCTCTTCGAAATCCAAGTAGTACATCCTTTCACTATCACTTTTAAAACATGAAACGAATTGTAGTTTTTAGAAAGTGGGTAATACCGTCATATCAGTGTAATCTCCCAATCGGGTAAAATAATAAGACTCCGCGAATCAAGTAAAATAGAGCCGTATCCGGCTAAACATCATCATCTATGATCATCCTATCATCCTGTACGGAATCTCGCCTCTTACGATAACCATCAAATATTCCATCATATCATCTCATAATAATGATCAATACGGATATTTAATCTACGTACCCAAACACATAACATAACTAGTATTGTAACACCCTAGTATGATCGTATATTATTTAACAATATTAATTAGTATTTTTAAAATTTCTTTAATTATTATTGTTTGGGTTGTGATTGGTTTGAAAAGTATATGTGTTTATCAGACCCGACCCACCTGTGTGAAATCCGTTATGGTGCTAGAGTATCTTTTTATTGATATTTATCCGTAGATTAAATCTATATGAATCCTAAATAACAGATATATAATATTTAAATTATATGTATAATATATTAGGTTAGAATATATTCTTTTAATCTTTAGTTTTACGGTTTAAAGAGGCTACGTATGTATAGATATTTTCCAATATATTTTCCCTTGAGATTTAATAGAGATGGATCGGAGATTTGTAGTATCTTTTATAATATTATTAATTTATTAGTTATATGTAAATATCTAGCCCTCCCTATTCCTACCATACACGAGGCCAACAAAAGTGCTTCGTCACCAAGATGTCCGGTCTTCGACCGATTGGCTAACTCTTCTCCAGCCCCGCTAAGAGCGTCCGTCTTTAAGAGGCTGACACCAACGAAGCTCTCCAGCAAAGCCGGGGGCATGATGAAGACGCCTCCAAAACTGAGGCAATTCCCGCAATACGACATGCTCGACGTCGCCACTGGCGTCGAGTGAGACAGGCTGGGGGCAACTCTCCCTCCAGGCTTATCCCATCATCTCCTATGGTAGATGTTGACGCTGCTGTTCCAACTGGAAACAGTTTTGAACCAGTTAGGAGGGTGCGCAAAAACTCTCCAACGGTGGTGCTAAAGAAATCACCCCACCTGCAAAAGCTACAGTGCAGGCAAAACCGGAGCAGCCTTATCAGCGGCTCTCTTCGCAAATTCATATAGTCTGGTGGAAAGTCCAAGACTCAATTCTTGATGAAAACTACGCTAGTCGACCGAAGAAATCCAAGGTCTGACAAGAAAAGGAGTGCTCCTCCCCCATACAATGGGGGACTTCTTATAAAGAGATGCCTATCATAGCGGCTCCTCATGCTCTTACCTCTTATAAAAGAATGAGGTTAGAGAAAATTCCATCGCTAGCGGCAAAATCCAAAGGCAAAGGCTCCAAACGCCCTAAGTCTGGGGGCATGACTAAACATATGGTCTATATGGCCAACGGAAAAGAAGAGAGCCGTACTTCTGTCAGTCACAGACCGCATACTCGGTCGCTGACGAAGGCTGATGAGCAACAGCAAAAGCTCAAAGAGATGCTGACCAAAATGACAACACTCACCAGACCTAAAGAAAGTCCGGACAAAGAAATTGAACAACACCAGGAGTAAGATACCGATACAGAGTTCTTGCGACAGGTAATAGAGAAGAAAGATAAGGAAGCTATGGAGCAGGTTACTAACATAAAGCAGATGGCTCTTCTGTTCCAAGATATGGTTGGGATGATGATCCAACCAGAATCACCGGCTGAGGATCCTCCAGTGATCATCGAAGATGATAGTAAGGAAACTTCGAATCCTCCCCAGGCCCTTTCAACAGCCAAAGAGGAGACGATCTCCAAGGAAGACCTGGATGATTACATTGCTCAGCAAATTAGAGCTCACCAGGCCCTTGAAGTTGCTAACCAGGTCGTGAAAACCGGATGACCATATCCGGCCTGGTATGACCAAATAAAGTACCCGCCGGGATATACAATCCCAAAGTTCCACGTATATGAAGGAATGGGGAATCCTCATCAGCATGTTGCATAATTTAGAGCTCTATGCGGCAATACTGGAGGCGACGACAAATTGTTGCTTCTCCAATTCGTCGGAAGCTTATCAGAAACAGCTTTCAAATGGTACTCGGAGCTCACAAATGACTCCGTGAAAACCTTTTCTGAGATGGAACCGCTCTTTATGCAAAGGTTCGCCAGCATGAGCGAGTGCACTCCGATCACAGCGCTGATCAATGCCAAGGTCATGCCAGGTGAAACGTGGGTCCAATATGCGATCCGATGGCGGAACCTATTGTCCAAATGAGAACAGCACATTAAAGAGTCTCCGGCTGTGGGAATGTTCATTGGGACAATTGATCCTCAATCGAACATGTCCCAATTCATGACCTTCTTCAAGTCCACCATGTTCCAGGTGCTGATTGATAAATTATCACAGATGGATCAAATGGGTCATGGTCCTTCCTCTTCAAGCAAGGATCCTCGAAACAACAATAACAAGGCCAAAGGGAAAGCAATCTTTGTTGCCAACACGCGGCAACAACCGGGCGGTTCGAAAACACCTGTCCGTCAAAATAACCCTCGTACGCGAACATCTTTAGAAGAAAGGCTAGGACGTGCATACTCGTTATCTCGCGATAAAATGAGGAGGTTGTTCAATCTAGCAATGCGAAATAATCTGATCACATTGCCAGACCCGCGGCGACCTGCACAAGCCGGCGACGTCAATAACCCCAACTAATGTTCCTACCACATGACTGTTTCCCCAATAAAAGAGCAAAGATCTGTTCAAAACTCAAGAGGCAGCACCTTATGTGTTTGCCACGAGGCCGCCGGCGCCAGGGTTAAAAACTCTTAAAAGAGCAAAGCTCTGTTCGAAAATCAAGAGGCAGCACCTCACGTGTTTGCCACGAGGGCGCCAGCGCTAGAGTTAAAAACTCTTATTGGCGCTGCATGTACACATCAAGTGAACGCCGGCGCCTGGTAGAATTAAATTCTACTCTCTGTTAAATAGAGCTGTTGGATCCAACGGAGATGATAAACCATCAGAATGCAGAATTAAATTCTGTTGAGGAAATATTCCTTAAATCTTTCTAAACAAAAAAGATTACTCTCTGTAAAACAGAGTACCGTTGGATTAAAAATCTAATGGTGATAAAAAAATCACCGAGCTACAGAATAAATTTTGTATGGGAAAATATTTCCATAATCATGTTAAAAACAAGAAAAATATCTTCTGTAAAACAGAAGTTCTTGGATCAAAGATCCAACGGTGGGAAAAATCTCCAAATCAATTAGGATCTCTCAATGAGAGATTTCTTCAACTAATCAACAGACCTGCCTCTACTATATAAAGGACCCAAGACTTCAAGTCTGAAAGGGAGGAACCCCCCATAAGCTTTGAGAAAAAAAGAGAAAGCTTCGAAAGAACAGAGAATTAAATTCTCGAGGAAGAAGAACCCTCTTCTTAGAAATTTTAGGTAAATAAAATTAGATAAAGATTCTGTGGATCATTCAAAAAGAAAAAGAAGAGAGAAAAATCAGGAGTGCTTAGCACTCAGTGGGCGGCGCTCAGCGCCCTACGTGCCCCTCACATGGGCACCATAAAATAAAGAGTGCTTAGCACTCAGTGGCTGGCGCTCAGCGTCCAGTGCCTCACGTGCCCCTCACGTGGGTGCCATAAAATAAAGAGTGCTTAGCACTTAGTGGCTGGCGCTCAGCGCCCAGTGCCTCACGTGACCCTCATACAGGCGCCGCAGGACATAAAGTGCTTGACACCCATCATTCAGCGCCTAGTGCCTCATGTGCTTCACACGTGGGCGCCATAAAGAGTGCTTAGCACTCCATATAGAGACAAAAGAAAAGAGTGAGTAAAGTGTGAGCGTCAGAACTCATATAAGTGGTCAACACTTTTTGCAAGAACTGAGGCCAAACCAGTGCTTAGCACTTCTTTCAAATAAAAGAAAACTGAGTGGGTCAAGCCCAAGTTGGTTAGGTCCCTAATTCAGATCGACTGAGCCCATGGGTTCATTGCTTCCCAAAAACGGCTAATGATTCTTAGATAGTCCACCATGATCTCTTCCCTCAGACACGGGAATTGGTTCAAGGGTACATCTCTCCATACCTCTGACGCATGTCGTTATAATTCCTCAACGTTTTCAGAGAGGTGGCGGGTCCCAACAACCAACTGCTTTTGGGTGCACTTCCCAAACTGACGTGCACACCTTAAACCAAATCACACCCCAAATAGGTGTATCCCACATAATCGCCATGCATCCCGTCATGTAACAAATATACGGGCAAAAAATGATGATCTACGGACCGAAACGTTCTTAAACTAACAACAGACCGTAACGTCCTTAAACTAAAATAATAAAGCCCAAATACTCTTTTGTTGTATCTGAATGATCCTAAAACCCTGTTAAGTAGATCTTAGTCTCAAACTGGTCTAACGTATCCTTAACAATTTTTTTAAAGTTAACCTTAATCTCAAACGAGATTAATGATCCTTAAATCAACCCAAACCCAAATCTAAGATATACGGATTTAGACTAATCCACGCCCTACGGGCGACAACATAAATTAGTTTCTGTATACAATCCATGGGCAACCAAAGATAAAACAATCACACACGATACAAAGTGAACTTTTGGAGCAGGAGAAAGTGGTTATCGCAGCGCGGTAACGTAATTAACTGCAGGGGCTTGCGCTTGCAGGAAAGAGCATCCCCACAATAAAAACACCTCGCAAACGAGGGGGAATCTGACGAAGTCTGCTACAGCGGCCGCATTCGTCCAAACCTCCGATATACGGTGCCATAAATCAACTTGGCATCTTTGGTGAGGTGGACAGATAAATCCAAATAGCATCTGCCCCTAAATTTAGGCAAGACGACACCATCCCGGTTTGTCTCTGTTTTCGGCGGTAAACAGATTCTGGCACACCCGGTGGGACTTTTTTCTCTTTCCACTCCACACTTCCTGCGTCGTGTTCGCGAACAAATCGCAGTTTACTATGGTTGCCCCTAGATTCGAGGTACTAAGATTTGGTGTCTTGTTCCTGTGTAGAGAAAATAAGATCAAAGGCTTCCAAGTGTACCCGCAACAACAACTCCCGCTCCGTCCCTGCTGGAGAAGTGACATTGTCACGACCCAAAGTTTGGATGTGACCGACACTTAGATTGTATAACATCTAAAGATATCTACACAACCCGAGTAAGCCAAAAACCAAGATCAAACCCCTTTTTCCAGAACTTTAGAATTTTTTTAGTTTATTAAGTAGAAATCACAGTTTTAAGTAATTAAGATCTTAGCAGTTACTCCCTATTGAATTCATAACAAAAACAGTTATAAAGTGTTAAATTTGGTTGCATCCCTAGTTGGGATCAACAATGCCAACAGCGGAATGTAAATATACAACTTTACACGACATCAGTAAGAATCTCAGACATAAGTAAAAGAGATATTACTCCATATAACCAAACGATCTCATCTGTCAAATAATATACATACAACCACTTTTCGTTCTAAGTCATAATACAGGGTCTGATGGAGATATTCTAGATTCAATATACAATATCAAAAGAGAAGGTTACTACATAGGTAACCCACCTAGCAAAAGATGTGATAAAAGCTAATAAATGGATCTGCACTGCTGCTAACCGTCCATTCTACCCCTGTAAGGAACTGTGGCACAACGGGGGTGAGTTGCCAACTCAGTGAATAAGACTAACATATAACGACTGATAATGTAAATATGACAACTATAACTAATTGCGATAAGGATGAGTATGATGCATGATAGCATGTGAAAGCATGAATTTATACTAATAATCATATAAATTAAGAATGAAATCTCATCACTTATTTTCAAATCAAGTTCATCTTTTCGTGTCCAACATCGACACAAATCTTCTGTTTCCCTCAGGTATCGTTCCTCGAACGATCCTATAGTCAATAACACCGGTCGGTATCATCCAGATATCCGCCGTGTTTCACTACTATCTCTGGTATCGAGTATCCTCGCTAGGCTTCCCGCCTCAAATGCGGCTTTCCTGCCCCTCGGTCTCGACCGGGTCCACCATGTATCCAACTGTATATCTCCCCCACTCAGTCTGGATAACGTAAAAATCCGCGACCGTATAGCTCCCCCACTCGGCTTGGAATAAAATCAAATCATAAAAACAACATCTCATGGTGGACATATCATATCAATTTGAAAAAATCACTGAATTTATGTAATAATATAGGAAAACTCAAAACCATAAATCCTCAATAATACAATTTCCTCTTATATCAACTTCGAACATTTAAATACGAAATATGATGTCATTTATGCAAAGTACTATTGGTAATGATGTTTAAGATATGATAGAATCATATTTAACAGGGTGATTACTAAGTGTAAAAGTGACATGTTAATATCGACGAGGTGTAGTGTAACATATAGATATGTGCATGTGCGGCATAACTCGTCAATAATGGTGCAGTGTTGTAACAAATATTAATCCTGGAGGTATATATGTAGATTTAAGAATGCATATGCTAAAGTTAACATACAAAAGCAAAACTTGAATTTGAATCTAACTACGGGCGTATCACGCCATCTTTACAAGATCCCCCGGTAGATGTTTAGTCTACTCACCGGAATACGTCGAATCGACTCAGATCACCAATCCTTTTCCTTTCCTTGCGGCCTCCGAAGTTTCCGTATTCGAATCTAATAGTTAAATTAACTTATATAAGAAACGGCTAACTCCGATACGGCAAAATTATGAAAACACAAGTTGTACGTATTAACGATACCACGTACTACTATTTTGAACTATCTAACACCTATACTAACTGAGTTTTAACCTCTCGCTGTTTGCAACAGAAAACTTAAACGTGTTACGAATTTACCGTGTCGTATTTTAGAATTTTGATCCCTTTTACGATATTAGTCCCCAGATTCCATATAATGTTAATTTAACTTAAATAAACAATACCAAATGTCATAACACCTATACAGAGTCCTACCCCCAAAACCCAAAACTCACAACTCCTCCAAAAATCCGGCGACGCCGGAATTCTAGTGTTGGTCGCCGGCCAAATTCCGAGCCCCCTTGTTCGTATTCTTATAGTAACTTCTAGGTCTTGTGTATAATATTAAGGTACTGTTTGGTCAAATTAGTTATTATCTAAGTGATAACAGATCTTCACAGAGACTATATTTCCCTAAAATACCAACTTTTCCGATATCCAATTTCTAAAATTTTATAAATTACAGAACTAAAACCTACTGAATTAAGAATTATTCCTACTGAGGATGGTTGAAAGACTTCCTCCAAGATACCCAAGTCCCTTACTCCTAACTTGATGGTGAACTCCTTAGCTCCTAATTCTTCTTTTCTTTTCTCTTCTCTTTATTTTTCTTTTGTGAGTTCAAATGTTTTCTTTCTTTCTTTGATCTTTTCTGATTTTTATTTGGTTAAGTGATATGAACACAAGGTATAGGATAAAGAGAATGAGTGAGGTGTAGGAGGAGGTGTCATCAAACAAGGGTGTGCTTGTTTCATGCAAGGAGGTGGTGTAGCAAGGAGAAAAGGTAGGATTTTCATGCAAGGATGAGGTGGATGTATAAGATTAATCCTAATTTGTAGTATTTTGAGGAATTTATGAGCCAAAACATTTCCTAACCCTTTTACACATACACCCTCAACATTTCCAAGTTTGCACATTTTCCCTAAATTTTACAAAAAGACCCTTCACTACCTATGTTATTATATAAACACCATTTTAATTAAAATGAAGCTAAATTTTACATTAAAACCCTTGTAATTTATTTATGGTACATATTAAAATTTTAATTTAATTTGTTTCACATACTACTTATGAAAATGTCTTATTTGGTTTTAAAAACTTTTGAATTTAACATTTTTATTATTTAATTAATTAATTTTATTTATTTCTAAATTTTACAAATGTTACAATATTCCCCCCTTAAGAAAATTCGGTCCTCGAATTTAAAACTTATTTAGACGTACCTTCAAAAAGATGTGTAAATTTCTTTCGCATCGCATCGTCGGTTTCCCAAGTAATCTCTTCGCGATTCGTTCCTTGCTAAAGCACCTTTACAGATGGAAGTAACCTTGATCTCAGTTTCTTTGCCTGCCGGTCTAGAATAGCTACATGCTGCACTGTGTAGGATAACTCCGGCTCAAGCTTTAAGGTCTGATGCTGGATCACGTGAGAAGGATCGTGAAGATACTTGCGAAACATCGATACATGAAACACCGGATGCACATCGGGAAAACTCGGTGGAAGTACTAAACGATAAGCTACAGCACCCACTCTTTCCAGAATCTCGTAGGGTCCTACATATCTGGGGCTGAGCTTTCCCTTTTTCCTGAAATGCATCACACCTTTCATCGGACATACACGAAGGAACACATGATCTCCCACATGAAACTCGAGTCTACGACGTCGTCGATCTGCATATGATTTCTGTCTGCACTGGGCCACTCTCATTCTGTCCCGTATCAACTGAATCTTTTCCGTAGTCTTCTGTACTATCTGTTGGAGATAATGCCCTCAGAGTCAATTATTGGATCACAGGCACGTGATTACGATGATTGAGGGAGGACCTATCCCGGTAAGACAGTCTTACTCGAGATGATAGTATGCTATCTGGTTTACCTTTATCATCGTGTACTGCTTTAGGTGACCTGACAGGTCGCTATTACATGTTGATAGAGCCCCTAGGATTCTTGCTTGACTGCCAGCAGTATGAGGGCGATCATATAAGTGAGAGCTGGAGTCTATAAGCACATCCTTAAAAGGTCCCTAGTCGTGGGAGTTTCGAGACAGGGCATCGATTCTCCAGAGTAGACTAGTGTATACAGTCGAGACCCCGACGAGGGGCGGTGGCCGGTCTCACAAGCCACTGGTGTCAGTTGGTTCACTTAAGATGTATACAGGTGCTCATTGGGTTATGAGTACACCGGACAGGACTCGCCGGGAACATGCTAGTTGGTCTTATACCTGACGTCAGATAGCAGTTCCCAGGTGACATGTGTACAGGTTAGTTTATCGACCTGGGGATCGTCATTTGTCTCGTGTGAGTTCCCACTGTACTTTGATTACTACCCTACCACGGCTCAAAGGAGTCGTGCAAACAGGTTTTAGTTGGGTACAGTCCCGAGCCACATGGAGGCAGTGAGCGGATCTTCAGGGGTTCGTCTCTCCCGGTATTGGGGGTGAGGTCGCGCTGTGTCTAGGAGAGCCATTACATGAAGTCCTTGGCCAAGGCAGGAGATTTACTGGTAGGTATTCTAGTAGTATCTCAGGGTGTTCTGGGCTACACTCCGACACGACTTGTACCGCTTTTAGGGGTCTGACTTTTACCAACCCCCTAGGCCCGACATGCGATGCTCATAGACGAACGGACCGGACTGTATGGATATTGTCACTGACAGGCTCAGTAGGGTGTCAGGATGAGTTCGCTCATCGACGTCCCTTTTGGTCAATAGATGGTGGCCCGTTACGTATTGGCTTATACCTCTGACGTGCTAGTGGTTAAATCCACAGCCATAGTATTGATGAGTCTTTAGAGTCCACCACACTTTCAGTTACTCAGCTTTCGGGCGAAACGCTGTAGAGGCCGTATGGAGATATGGCAGGGTTCGATCAGATACGTGCGGTATTGCACGGATCGTGATCGGACGGTTTTTACTAGCCGGCTTTGGCTTAAGCCGGATCTTAGTATTTGATAGTGTAGTTTTGTCTCTTTGCATTTGTATCCGGTCGGAATACAGATGCGGGTGTGTATGCACAGTATCGGGGTTTTCCTGTAATTTATTACGGGACCAGTTTTCTGGAGTTGCCAGTTTGCATTCCGTTCCGGCCGGTTTTTCATTGTTCCTTCACGGCCGGACTTTTCGTTGGAGGGGGTTATTTGCAAGTTTGCGAATAACATATTGTGGAGGGTTTTTTTGCAAAAGGATTGATTATGAAATCTTCTTTGCTATTCATGCATTAATTGAGTTAAGGGAGGGTATGGGTTTTGATGTGATTTTGTGATGGAAATTGGAAATGGGCCGGCCACTGTTGGGGATTGGAGTGAGGTTTAATTTTGTATAGTGGATTTATTTCTTTAGTAAGGAATGGATTTTAATTGGGTGTGCTGGAATTGTTTTTGAGTGCTGATGGTTTTAATTAATATATACTACCCACTTGCAAGATTCCAGAGTGAGCTTGCTTCATTGTTTTTTTCACAGTGAGCACAATTGGATTTTTTTTGGCCGAGCCTTTTTCCTTGCATGCTCCTTTTTCCCTCTTGGATCCATGAATATCTTTGTGCAAAATTCCTCCAACATGGCAACCTCATAACCCCAAATGAGACACAACCCTACACATTCTACAGCAAATCTTGGGCATGTCGACTTGCCAGCTTCATGCCCGAGTTGCCTCGGTATTGAGGCGGGAGCCCGTAAAAGACGCAGGCGATGTGGTGCCCTTCCGACGAGGAGATGGAGACCGGACATTCCGCGAAAGATCGAGACGACGACGAGAAGACCGGAGGACTCGGATCACTCGGTATATCTCTAACCCGTCTTGTTGTTAGCTAGATCTAGTTTAATGGCCCGATCCGGGGTTTAGTGCGCGGGGGTGCCGGTTTGCTAAGTCCGCAAAATTAATGTTTATCACCGCTTCCGCATTTGGCCGTCGGGTTGACGGCCGGGGCGCCGCCGTGCACTTACAGTGGTATCAGAGCCAGGCCATTAACTTCGTCTAGCTTCGTTTGATGTGTTTTGCATTTCCGATCGACCAAAATTCCAAAATCTACATTTTTGCTAGCGACAGTTTTCTGTTGAAATTTTTTGGTCTCCAAAAATTTTTCAGGTTGTATAAAAGTACTGTGCTATAAGACCTAAGACTACTGTAGAAATTCGAGACACTGATCTCTTCAGAGGAGCGCGGAACCGCGGCAAAACCCTACTTGTTGCCGCGGTTCCGCCGCAGTATTGATGGATCAGTGTGTACAATTTTTCCAGTAGGCTTTATGGGTGATTTTAGGGGTTTTGGAATAATAACATTGGGCCCAGAATTTCCTGATCTTCTACAGTAATGCTTGGGGGCCCACTTGTTAAAATTTGATTGATCGGATATTTTAAACACATTTTTCACAGTATTTACATTATATCTGCGACCGTGAATGTCACTCGATCGGTAAATCCAGTCTAACTGCTATAGCCCGGTTAGACGGATTTGCGAACGTGATTTTCACGTTGATGTTCTGTGTTTTTGCTGTGATGTTGCGGATCGGTCGTGGGGGATAGCCTGGATGCAATGCTAGTACAGTTTTGTTGTATTATGTACATTTGATATTGCGAGGCGAGCGTCCGACATGTGGACTGCCGTCACTGCCTGTTTGTATTATTCTTTTGGGGCACGACCTGGTTGCGGTCGATGTACCCGTTGTATGTATATTTTACTTTCTGTACTAGGATTGCCCCGCGGTGGGGTGCACGGATAGCCGGGTTCTGGAGGGCAACAAGCCCGCATCTCATGGCATTGGGACGGAGGGGGCTTCAGTCTGGAATTGGCGGGCTATTCGCCGCACTCGTAGGGGGTACAGGTTGACCCAGGAGGGGTGCCCAAGTTACCGGATTCCGTGAAGTGCTGGGTGGTCCATTCACGGTGCTGAAGGGGGCTGCCTCGCTTCAGGTTTTGGCGGGTGACTTGCCGCGCCCGTAGGGGTCTAGGATTTCATTGCACAGGCTATCCACACGACCAGGGGAACGTCGGGTTTCAGTAGTGGCTCTGTGAAACCCGGGGATCCCAGATATCTGTATTGTTCTGTGATGCTGTACATTTATGTGATGTTGCATTTTATTCACGCCTTGAGCGAATATGATATATTGGTATATATATTAGTAGATGTTGTATATGTTTTACATCCGCGCTAGTCCAGTCCCCGCTCTGTCGTTAGTTAGCTAACCTAACGGGTGATGACGGGACCCAGTGGCGAATGCGGATGGCATATACGTACGTCAGTATATTTTCGTTCTTTGTGGTGTGATCAATTGATGGGACTGCATTGATTCGGATCAATGCAAGATAAACAAACCTAATCTGATGTTGTTGGAACACTTTTCAAAAAGCTGTTATTGCAAGGACGTTCTCTTTTGTTTTGCATCGTGGTATTCAGTTGGAATATCCTGCTCCTCAGTCGACGAGGCAAGGGCCGAGATCCCTTCACCGGGAGTGACCCCTTGGACAGAATTTTGCGTCAGGGCATTAACTTCACTATAGCCGATTACTTTTGCTTTGCATCGTGGTATTCATTTGGAATATCCTACACCCCATTCTACGGGGAAAGAGCCGAGATCCCTTCACCGGGAGTGACCTCTTTAGTAAAGGTTTTCGTCACTATATTTTCTAAAAAGCTATCCGTTCCTTCAACAATATCAAGTTCATTACGTTAAAGGTTTTCGCCAGAAACCATTCGTAGCCCTCCGTCGTTTCATATAGATAGTCAATAGTATTCAAGCTGTGTATGTTGGCCAAAGTCAAGTCACAGTGTTTGGTAGCTGTTGGGTATTCATATGCAGCATAGATAGATGCGTTGGTTTGGGACAGTCGTACTGCCATTTTGGCCAAAGTCAAGGGTAGGTACGGGTGGATTCAAATTAACCTGGAGAATGACGGGTTGAACTTAACATGTGACTTATGATATGTTGGCCAAAGTCAAGGTCATAAGAGCATGGGGTAGAAATCACATCGGGAGTTTCAAAAGAACTGAAACTTGCCAGACATGCGCATACCTTCTGGAGTGTGATACCGTGAGCGGATTCCGTCACGTTATCATGCGATGAGAGTTGGATCCCGATTCCCACTGATGAGTTGGTTTACTCCTCGGGTGACCCCGACTAATTCTTCTTTCAGGTTTGGAGGAGAATTTGAGGTACAGTGGGAGGTTTCCAGATTAGATAAAGGGATAACCATTCTGATCTTGGTTAGAGTGCACGCTGAGTGTTTCTTTTTCTCTCTCTCTCTGGCAGCGACCATTGACCCGACCCTAAGACTATGACTCAGTGACCAAGTTGACCGAACCTTCTTAACACTGGCTTTTGGATTGTCAGAGTTGCAGACCTCATTGCCACTCCTACTTTTACCCTTTTCTCCAGGACACCCCGTATTACTACGAACGTCCACTTCCATTGGACAAAACCATCGTATGGTTAGATACGAACTCGAAGGAATTCGAGGATGGTTTCCGGTTTTGGAGAAAACGGATAGGATTATTCAGTTGTCTTTTCCTTTTTGCCTCCTCTCAAGTTACGAGTACTTCTTAGTTTAGGAGCTAGTACACCTATTACGCAAATTGGATAGTCTTCTTCCAAACTTTAGGCTGGTGCCGAACAGTGGGGAATGAAGAAAACCAATTAGCCTAAACGGTGTGCAGAAGGTATTAAGATTAAGACAAAGCAAGGGATTAGTAAGAGGGCAAAGTAAATTGCGACTGATATTCACGACGAAACCAAATATTTCTTCGCCAATCCTAAATCACCTTTGTATTTCTCCAGGACACTCCGTATCACTACGAAGATCCACAGTTTATTGGATACTCCATCGTATGGTTATATACGAACTCGAAAGGAACTTGTTCCAGTTCGGGGATGGATTCTGGTCCAGGAGAAATAGGAATAAGGTTTATTCGGTTGTCTTTTATCTTCACCTTCTCTCGCATTGCGAGTGTTCCTAGGATTAGGACAGTACACCCATTATGCTTATTGGATAGTCTTCTTCCAAACCATAGGCTGGTGCCGAACGGTAGGGAAGGAAGAAAACCATTTGGCCTAAGGGGTGTGCAGAAGGTAATGACTAAAGACATATAAAGGGATTTGGAGAGGTGGCAAAGAATTATACGGTTATAGTTGTGAATCTGGATAATGGTAGAGGCATTACTAGGAATACCAGGATACCCATCGAAACATTTCAATGTTTCAGTTCAACTGTGTACTGTTAAAAGAAAACTGATTTCCCGATTAGACACTTGCTCCAGGGTATGTATTTACCAGGTTTGATTCTCACATCTGTATGGTTTTACAGATGATGAGTGTGAGTAAGTTATTGGGAATTGGGTGATCATCCTCATTATATCGGGATTCGTTGTAATCGGTGATATTTGAGAAGATCACCTGGGCTGTTTGCCGGTCGGCAAATATTTGGTTTTGAATATCCGCTGTTGTGCACCAATTTCAAATTGATATATCTGTACGTCTATTTTCATAGAGTGAGATATACCTTTTGATATTATGTCGATGATATTTACCTATATCAGTGGATGGTTAGGTAAGGAGCATTAAACAGCAGTGTAATTCTTCTTAACCATTAGTACAGTTTTCAACCTACGACACACAGTGAAAGAGTTGTTAGACTCGGCGGACTTATACAGAGTATTGTATGTTGTCCAGTGTCCATTAGGACAGAGGGGTTGGTCCTCATACTATATTCTGTTTACTTTTAACTTCTCTAGTTCTTAGACATGTGTTTCGTAGAAACACAGGGTCTAAGTTTTGAGGAGTTATAGGTATTTGAATAGAGTAGAGAACCAAGTGTAGCAAGTTTCGGGATTCTTCAAAGTGATCGAAGATGTAGATACTTGTGTATGGTATTCAGTTGATAGTAATGATAAAGAGAAATTGCTTCTCTTTCAGGTTACTCATAATTGGAAGCATTCCTAAGTTGAGTAACGCTGATCGGCCTCTCTCCATTTAGTTGACATGCACTGGAGACAGCTGCATGATTTGAATCTGGTTCAATTAAATCAGTGCCTCTGGTTCTATTGGATATAGTACAGTTCATATCTTAACATTGTTAAGGTACGGGGAGTTGTCCGGCTTATGATTAAAACCAGACTCTGGATAACTCAAGGCACGTTTCTGTAATGGCTGTTTGTGGGTTGACCCAGGCTATGACGAGGGTTGACTTTCTACCATAAGAAAGATCAATAGTGATATTGTTCTTGACTCGCCACAGTTTTAATAAAAATGGAGTTTTTCAAAAACAGTAGTGGGAGTATGGTAGAACTGGAAGTGATTCCAGAACCGCAAACGATTACTGAAGATTTGATAAGGAACCTAAAGATTCAATCTGATTTGACATTCCATTGGCCACTCCGCAGATAAGGTGGGTAACTTCAGGCACCCGAGAGGTACTCCGGTAGCCTCAAGGACGGTGACAGGGAAGTTCTTGTTTACCCACACTTGCCATTGTTGTTGTTCCAGACTGCGAGACCCGGCAGGAGGATGAGTATAGCGTCGTTCTAAACTAGCTTTAGAAGTGCACGTCTATATGACTCTGCCAGAGGGTTGTCGTAGTCAGTGGGAGCAGCGGAAGCATTGGTGGACATCAGGCTTATGTCTATTTATAGACTAAAGCAGATGTAGCGGAGATAGATCATCTATTTCTGATATGACAGTCATGGGTTTGACGTCATCAGAATAGGGGATGGATCTGTTGAGAAGGTAGTAGGGTGTGATATCCGGGTTTTGGATGACATACACAAAGTAGGAAGTGACATTCCTATACTACGATCGGTTATACTTTGGTCGTCACACAGTAGTTTCTCCACAAAGGACTTGGACATTATATCAGACATACTGGTTACTAGATCTATGGTTTTAGATCTAGATTTGGGTGGTTTCCCAATCAGGGTACTTTGACAGCATTCTAAGAGTATTTAGAATGGACGACTCCTGGCATGGTAGTGTACCTGCAGGTAATGGAGTCACCCTCTCTAAAGGTGTCTTACAGACTAAAGGGGAGAGGGATGTGCATGATTGGCAGATCACTTGCTTCGGCAATTGAGTCAATCATGAGATGTCAAGTACCACACCAGATGTTATTCTTGCAGTAGATGCAATAAGTTGATATTAATCCAATCCTGGAAAAACAATCGGAAGCAGTTTTAGAACATAAGTGGATGTTCTAGGGATATGATAACGACAGCCTCATTTGGGAGACAGTTATCATTCCAGGCTTCCAAGGTGACCTGGACGACAAGGAGGTTGTCAGAGTTATAGTTTTCCCTCTGACGAGGGGCAGTATTTTGGACAGGTGATCCAAGGCAATACTGAGGGTGGCATGGCGCAGGATACTGATTAAGTTCAGTTGACGATACAGTGTAAGAAGTTTGGATTTGGAGTTCATTTATGAGCTCGGTCCCATCAGACATCCAGACACTCTAAGACAGGTATTGCTCATTTTGGGAGATGGCTTTCTCCGCGAACTTGAGATATAGAGAGACATAGAAAGAAACATCTAGGCGGATCCACACACTAAGGCTATTCTTCGAACGCAAGAGTTTCGCAAACAGGCTTTATGAGACTGACTAGTAGAGGAGTTGGGTATTCGGTATCACACGGGGTGTGAGTATGCGACATCGCAATAATTAGCCTTGAGTGCTAGTGGGAGATTGGTGGAGATAATGCCCTCAGAGTCAATTATTGGATCACAGGCACGTGATTGCGATGATTGAGGGAGGACCTATCCCGGTAAGACAGTCTTACTCGAGATGATAGTATGCTATCTGGTTTACCTTTATCATCGTGTACTGCTTTAGGTGACCTGACAGGTCGCTATTACACGTTGATAGAGCCCCTAGGATTCTTGCTTGACTGCCAGCAGTATGAGGGCGATCATATAAGTGAGAGCTGGAGTCTATAAGCACATCCTTAAAAGGTCCCTAGTCGTGGGAGTTTCGAGACAGGGCATCGATTCTCCAGAGTAGACTAGTGTATACAGTCGAGACCCCGACGAGGGGCGGTGGCCGGTCTCACAAGCCACTGGTGTCAGTTGGTTCACCTAAGATGTATACAGGTGCTCATTGGGTTATGAGTACACCGGAAAGGACTCGCCGGGAACATGCTAGTTGGTCTTATACCTGACGTCAGATAGCAGTTCCCAGGTGACATGTGTACAGGTTAGTTCATCGACCTGGGGATCGTCATTTGTCTCATGTGAGTTCCCACTGTACTTTGATTACTACCCTACCACGGCTCAAAGGAGTCGTGCAAACAGGTTTTAGTTGGGTACAGTCCCGAGCCACATGGAGGCAGTGAGCGGATCTTCAGGGGTTCGTCTCTCCCGGTATTGGGGGTGAGGTCGCGCTGTGTCTAGGAGAGCCATTACACGAAGTCCTTGGCCAAGGCAGGAGATTTACTGGTAGGTATTCTAGTAGTATCTCAGGGTGTTCTGGGCTACACTACGACACGACTTGTACCGCTTTTGGGGGTCTGACTTTTACCAACCCCCTAGGCCCGACATGCGATGCTCATAGACGAACGGACCGGACTGTACGGATATTGTCACTGACAGGCTCAGTAGGGTGTCAGGATGAGTTCACTCATCGACGTCCCTTTTGGTCAATAGATGGTGGCCCGTTACGTATTGGCTTATACCTCTGACGTGCTAGTGGTTAAATCCACAGCCATAGTATTGACGAGTCTTTAGAGTCCACCACACTTTCAGTTACTCAGCTTTCGGGCGAAACGCTGTAGAGGCCGTATGGAGATATGGCAGGGTTCGATCAGATACGTGCGGTATTGCACGGATCGTGATCGGACGGTTTTTACTAGCCGGCTTTGGCTTAAGCCGGATCTTAGTATTTGATAGTGTAGTTTTGTCTCTTTGCATTTGTATCCGGTCGGAATACAGATGCGGGTGTGTGTGCACAGTATCGGGGTTTTCCTGTAATTTATTACGGGACCAGTTTTCTGGAGTTGCCAGTTTTTTACGGGACCAGTTTTCTGGAGTTGCCAGTTTGCATTCCGTTCCGGCCGGTTTTTCATTGTTCCTTCACGGCCGGACTTTTCGTTGGAGGGGGTTATTTGCAAGTTTGCGAATAACACATTGTGGAGGGGTTTTTTGCAAAAGGATTGATTATGAAATCTTCTTTGCTATTCATGCATTAATTGAGTTAAGGGAGGGTATGGGTTTTGATGTGATTTTGTGATGGAAATTGGAAATGGGCCGGCCACTGTTGGGGATTGGAGTGAGGTTTAATTTTGTATAGTGGATTTATTTCTTTAGTAAGGAATGGATTTTAATTGGGTGTGCTGGAATTGTTTTTGAGTGCTGATGGTTTTAATTAATATATACTACCCACTTGCAAGATTCCAGAGTGAGCTTGCTTCATTGTTTTTTTCACAGTGAGCACAATTGGATTTTTTTTGGCCGAGCCTTTTTCCTTGCATGCTCCTTTTTCCCTCTTGGATCCATGAATATCTTTGTGCAAAATTCCTCCAACATGGCAACCTCATAACCCCAAATGAGACACAACCCTACACATTCTACAGCAAATCTTAGGCATGTCGACTTGCCAGCTTCATGCCCGAGTTGCCTCGGTATTGAGGCGGGAGCCCGTAAAAGACGCAGGCGATGTGGTGCCCTTCCGACGAGAAGATGGAGACCGGACATTCCGCGAAAGATCGAGACGACGACGAGAAGACCGGAGGACTCGGATCACTCGGTATATCTCTAACCCGTCTTGTTGTTAGCTAGATCTAGTTTAATGGCCCGATCCGGGGTTTAGTGCGCGGGGGTGCCGGTTTGCTAAGTCCGCAAAATTAATGTTTATCACCGCTTCCGCATTTGGCCGTCGGGTTGACGGCCGGGGCGCCGCCGTGCACTTACACTATCTGCGGTCCCAAAATACTACTCTCGCTCAGTTCCGTCCAGCACACGGGTGATCGACATTTCCTCCCATACAAAGCTTCAAAGGGTGCCATCTGGATCGTCTCCTGAAAACTGTTTTTGTATGAAAATTCTATCAAAGGTAGGTGACGATCCCAACTACCACCGAAATCAAGGCTGCACGCACGAAGCATATCCTCAAGAGTCTAAATGGTCCGCTCTGACTGACCATCCGTCTGTGGGTGAAAAGTTGTTCTAAAACTCAATCGTGTACCAAGAGCTTCTTGAAGTTTCTGTCATAGCCTGCTAGTAAACTGGGTACCCCTATCTGACACTATGCTCGTCGGAACTCCATGCAATCGGACAACCTTGTCGATATAAATCTGAGCATACTGTGCAAAGCCATACGTCATCTTCACTGGAAGAAAATGAGCTGTCTTTGTCAATCTATCTACAATCACCCAGATGGAGTCATACCCTCTGCTAGTCCTGGGTAGACCCACAATGAAATCTATAGAAATCTGTTCCATTTCCACTCCGGAATAGGTAAGGGCTGCAACTCTCCTGCCGGCCTCTGGTGCTCGGCCTTGACTTGCTGACAAGTCAAGCGTCTCGAAACAAACTCTGCAACATCCTTCTTCATTCCTTTCCACCAATAAACATCCTTCAAATCATGATACATCTTGGTGGAAGCAGGATGAATACTGTACACTGATCGATGGGCCTCCTATAAGGTCTCACGTCTCAATCCATCAGAATCTGGCACACAAAGACGAGTCCCAAAACGTAATACTCCACGGTCATCTATCACGAACTCCGACTCTCTGCCCTGCCTAACCTGATCCATAATCTCCGATATACGAGCATCTGCGGCTGTGTCTCTTGAATACGATCCAATAACTGAGGACGGGTGCGAATATGTGCTAACTGTCCTCCTGTAGATGTGAACTCGAACTGTATATGACTATCACATAAAATCTGCCAATCTGTATAAGGCTATCTCTGTAAGGTGCACAATTGAGATAAGCTACCTCCAAGCCTCCGACTCAAGGCATCTGCTACGACATTTGCTTTGCCTGGATGATACAAGATCTCACAATCGTAATTTTTCACGAGTTCCATCCATCTATGCTGCCTTAGATTCAGATCCCTCTGCTTAAAAATATACTTTAAGCTCTTGTGATCTGTGAAGATTTGGCATGACTCACCGTACAAGTAATGCCTCCAAATCTTCAGTGCGAATACCACAGCAGCCTTCTCCAAATCATGGGGTAGTTCTGCTCGTGCCTCTTCAACTGCCGAGAAGCATAAGCTACAACCCTGCCGTGCTGCATCAACACACAGCCTAAACCCACTCGAGAAGCATCACAATACACAACAAAACCACCAGACCCAGAAGGTAAAGATAAGACTGGTGCAGTCATCAAGCGAGTCTTTAACTGCTGGAAACTCTGCTCACCTGCATCTGTCCAAAGAAATGAAACTTCCTTCCTAGTCAATCCGGTCCACGGTGCAGCGATCCGAGAAAAATCATGCACAAAACGTCTATAATAACCGGCCAGACCCAAGAAACTTCGAACCTTTGTAACTGACATAGGTCTGGGCCGGTGCCGTACCGCTTCTATCTTCTTTGGGTCCACACGTATCCCATCTCTTGTAACTACGTGACCCAAGAAATCTACACTATCCAGCCAGAAAGCACACTTGGAGAATTTAGCAAACAGTTGATGCTCTTTCAAGGTCTGCAACGTGATGCGCAAATGCTGCTCGTGCTCCTCTCGGCTCCGTGAATAAACAAGAATATCATCAATGAATACTATAATAAACTGATCAAGGAATGGCCGGAAAATACGGTTCATCATATCCATGAAAGCTGCTCGGGCATTGGTGAGTCCAAACGACATCACCAGAAACTCGTAATGCCCATATCGTGTGCGAAAAGCAGTCCTCGGAATATCATCCTACCCTGACCGTAAATCAATCTTTGAGAAGTGGCCAGCTCCCTATAGCTGATCGAATAAGTCATCGATACGAGGTAATGGATACCTATTTCGCACAGTAACTCGATTCAGCTGCCTGTAATCGATGCACAGTCTCATATTACCGTCCTTCTTCTTAACAAATAAGACAGGAGCTCCCCACGGTGATACACTTGGACGAATAAGCCCTCTATCTAATAACTCTTGCAAATGCCTTTTGAGTTCCTTCAACTTCGTCGGGCTATCCGATAAGGTGGTATAGAAATAGGCCCCGCACTTGGAATCAAGTCAATGCAACATTCGATATCGCGATCGGGTGGTAATCCTGGGAATTCTGCAAGGAACATATCCGGAACTTCTCTTGCGATCGGAACCTGGTCCAACGGAACTTCAACGGTTACTACGTCTCCAACAACACCAAAAACCTATGACAACCTTTCTTCAACAGTCGTACCGCCCAAAGAGCAGAAATCATGTTGGCCGGAGTTATATTACAGTCTCCCTACCCAACAAAGATCGGCTCACTTGGAAAACGGAATCTGACCGCTTTCCTCCGACAATCTACCACATATGAAAAGCGGCCAACCAATCCATACCAATAAGTAAATCAAACTAACTTATTTAGGAGAATCAAATCCACTAATAAATCCCTATCACCAACACGTACTAAACATGACCTGAATACGTATTGAGCTACAAAAGAATCTCCTATAGGAGTAATCACTACTAGCGGTAACTCTAACAATGACGACTCTTTTCCCAAAGAAAGTGTGTCACGCCCCGCTTCCCAGAGTGCGCTAAGATCGGCACACGACAGAGCCAACCATGCTACCTGTGGTTAGGAAACATCTCTCCACAGTCACATTACGGCTGTCCATAAGATAACAAGAACAAGAAATATATACTACTATCTAA
The DNA here is from genome assembly GCA_030015575.1 of Agapanthus africanus. Classification (NCBI taxonomy): domain Eukaryota; kingdom Viridiplantae; phylum Streptophyta; class Magnoliopsida; order Asparagales; family Amaryllidaceae; genus Agapanthus; species Agapanthus africanus. The sequence goes on along the minus strand of CM057349.1, from coordinate 384,946,492 downwards.
TACATGTTCATCTGCTAGAATAAACGAGTTAAGAAATATATATGCGGAAGCAATAAAATCCAATAAACAGTAACATCTGGAAAGTACGGAAAAACTAAACTAACTGGATACAAACGGGATCCTCATTGCTCGGCTTGACGGCGGAAATACTCCTGATCAGCCTGCGACAAAAGTAGAGAATCCGGGCCATGCAAAACCCAGACGTCAGTGCGTCATAACATCAATAATAATATAATCAGGGGTAACAAGTCATGAAGGCATGAATTATGAAAAGGTACGTGAATGTAATAAGTGAGCAGGGATATAGAACAGTGAAGTGTATCAGTATATGTGAAGTTCAGCGGTGAAACTAAATTGTGCTACTGGGTTAAATACTCTCAAATCTTTGAAATCAATTTAATGAAACGTCGATGTAACTCAATAGTATCCCGTGCATGCCCGGGACCACGGTCAAGACTCTAGGGCTAAATCCGAGACGTGTCGCTAGGCAGTAAGCAGGTAACATGTACAGACGAATGATGTCAGCAGCATCATCCCGGGGCTGGCCTAGCCCGTAAAACTGATCAGTATAAGTATCGAACTGTCGAGTTACAAGTCAGGTTTCATCATTGATTTCCCCATACCCCTAAGTTATGTGTTCAAGTCAGGTATTGATAAATCTGAAGCTAATGCCAACACAGGATCAAGCAGGAACAGGTTTGTCTTTACAGACAACAGGATATATCCATCGGGATAACATGTCAGGATTGTCGGCATTAGAAACAGAATCAGGTAACATGCCAAGTAGTGATATATCAGGTCATGTCAGGTAGTGTACATGTATCAAGTCATGTCAAGTAGTGCACAAGTATCAAACGGTTGCTCACAATCAAACTGTAGCAAGTATTGAATCAGGGTGGAAATACGGATGTACAATAAAAGCATGGATGCACAAATATCGATCAAGGGTTACATCATGACTATGTAGGGTATACAATATCAAGCATGGGGTGTCGATATAACAATATTATAAGTTAATGTAATATGAGGTGTAACTAAGTATGCAGAATTAATGGTATGGATACACAAATAAACATGGATGCATAACTAACCATTAGGGATTGCAACTATAGCTCCATTACTAAGTAGGATGCACATTATTAAGCATGGGGTATCACTATAATAATAACATGAATTAATATGATCTATAGATGCAGTTATATATATTTTAAATGATATGGATGCAAACGGGTATCCGAAAACTGTAAAATTGTAATATGGATGTACAATGTGATAAACGGGTAATATTATACTCATATGGATGCATAATATTATACCTAACATGTAGCAAGATAATTTAGCATGCGACTAGACATATAAATAATGATACGGATGCACACGGATGTCATATAACAGTAAAATGATAAACTGGTAAATGCAGGATGTACAACTAAACAATATGAGATGTAAATATTCCATTGGGCGCAGTATATTGTAATATAGTATGTAACAAGATAGGTTTGCATGCACTAGATGTGAAATAACTTGTACGGATGCATACGAATGTCGTAAAACTGTAAAACTAAATATGGGATGTATAATTTAAAATACAAGTATTGTATTTATTCAAATGGATGTACATAGAGTAATATAGCATGTAGCAAGATAGACTTGCCTCGATGAATCGCGATACGGATACGTACGGCACGTCCGACATCGGTAAAACGTCGCAACGCACATGCGGCATGCGGGGCGGGTCCAGGCAAGGCAAGAGGGTGATCATGCAAGCAAGGTACGTTCACTGGACTACTCGGATCGTCGGCAGCGGCACAGCTCCGGCGGGTGACCGGAAATCGGAATCAAGAAAGAGGAAGAGAAAGAAAAGAAGAAGAAAGAAGAAGAAGAAGAAGGAGAAGAGGGCTGTGGGCTCAAGGTGCTATGGGGATTTGCGGAGAGGAGAGGAGAAGGAGTGGTAATGACAGCGAAGTCGGAGGTCTCCGGCGATGAGAGGTGCCGGCGTCGGGGTTCTTGTTGCGAGGGTTCAAAGGTTGCAGGGGAAAGGGTGAAGGCGCTGTTGGTGGTGGCTGTGGTGATGAGGGTGAAAAGGGAAGAAAGTGGTGGCAAGTATGATGTGGTCGACGGGGAGGCAAGCTCCGGCGAGGATGCAAGAGAAGGGTGCTGGCGAGGCCGAGGCTACTAGGGTTGAGGGTTTCTAGGGTTAGGCTGCAGTGGGATGATGGGTCGTGATGTTGTGAGGAGAGAGGATGGACGTGAGGTCAGAGAAGACGACGAAGTGGGGGTCGCCGGAGGTGGAGGGTGCAGGTGAAGGAGGAGATGGGTTCTTGGTGGGTTCGTCGGGTTGTAGGTGTTGTGGGTCTGCGGGGAAGGAGAGGAAGTGAGGTCGAGGAGATGGAGGTGATGGTGGAGACGGTGGTGGCGACGGGCGCGAGCGAGCACGGGCGTGGGTTCACGCGGCCACGCGGACGAAGAGAGAAGGCGGGAGAAAAAGAAAATAAAATGAAGAAGATGAGGGACATGGGGTAAATTAAGGGATTAATATATATAAAAGAGAGAGAGAAGAGAGCGAGAGGAGAGAGAGAGAAAGAGAAGAGAGAGATCGAGAGGAGTGAAAGAGAGAGAGAGAGGAGAGAGAATTCTGTTTTGATTTGAATTAAAAATAATGATTTATTTATATAAAAATTTAAATGTAAAATATATATAATAACAGTTAGAAAAATATATTAATATAATATTAGTTAATTTTGAGATTTTGGCTAATACAAAATAGTCCTAAACGCGCCCCGGTCGGGTCTAAAATTCAGTTTTAAAATAAGAAAAATATACATGTCGACTAAAACTAAAATTAGATATCCGGGTAACAAAAAATGCATACCCCTAAGAACGGATGCACGTACGTGCGCGTAGCCATCCAAACAAGTCCGTTTCACTGAACGGGACGAGAACATGATGCGCGGATGCTACCACAGAGTTAGGGGTATCATGCATGCCATGCAATGTATTTTAAAAATATTTTATGTGACTTAAAATGTTATAATGTAAAAATGCAGATGCCAGATATAATGCGAGTATGCAATGTATAAATTAAAATGAAAACACACGAGTCTACATAACAAGTCAGGGTAGATCATAAACATTAATCAAGACGGGTTTCAAGCAAGCGGGTCGGGTCGGATGCAATACAATGTCAAAAACACTATTCGCACCCAAAACACAGTAAATCAGGAAAATACCATAAATAAAGAAATACATGAACTAGAACTGGTATAAATGATCTGGGGTGTTACATTATACTCAACTACAAAAAGAATTTTGTTCTCGAAATTCCAGGAACAAGAAAAGATAAACAAACATGAAACTACAAGAAGAGATCTGGAAACTTTTGTCGAATCTCGTCTTCTAGTTCCCAAGTCTATTCTCCGTGCGAGCGATTTCCCCAAGAAACAAGTACGAGAGGGATAACCTTGTTCTTAAGAACCTTTTCTCTTCGATCAACAATCGACATCGGTCGTTGTTCAAAGGTCAAATCCTCTTTTACAGTCAGCTCTGAATGATCCAGCACGTGTGTTTCATCTCGAACATATTTACGGAGTTGAGATATATGAAACACGTCATGAACATTCACCAAAGATGATGGTAAAGCCAATCGATAAGCCACTTCTCCAACACGCTCCATAATCTCGAAAGGCCCCATGAATCAAGGACTAAACTTGCATCGACTCCCAAAACGAATCACTCCTCTAGTTGGTGATATCTTCAAGAATATCAGATCACCAACAACGAACTCTAGAGGTCTTCTCGATGTATCGGCCCAACTCTTCTGCCGATCTTGTGCTGCCTTCATATGATTCCAGATAGTATTAACCTTCTCAACTATTTGCACGATCAAATCCAGTCCTAACAATCTTCGTTCTCCAACATCGTCCCAACAAACGGGTGAGCGACACTTGCGACCATACAATGCTTCGAATGGAGCCATCTGAATAGTCGCCTAAAAACTGTTGTTGTAAGAAAACTCCACCAAGTGTAGATGATCCTCCCATGAACCCTTGAAGTCCAACATGCAAGCTCTCAACATATCTTCAAGAGTTTGGATCGTTCTCTCTGACTGGCCATCTGTCTGAGGATGATAAGCTGTGCTGCACTTCAATCGCGTCCCCAAACTTTCATGTAAACTCCTCCAGAAGTGTGATCAGAATCGGGTGTCATGGTCGGACACGATGCTCACAGGTACTCCATGCAATCTCACAATCTCCTGCATGTACCGTTCTGCTAATGTTTCCATTGACTGACCAACTCGAAATGGTATGAAATGAGCTGCCTTGGTCAATCGATCAAAAATTACCCAAACTGCATTATTGCCCTTTGGACTCCGCGGTAAAGCTGTCATGAAATCCATGGTTATATGTTCCCACTTCCATTGAGAAATCGGAAGTGGTTGCAATAAACCAGCTATCCTTTGATGTTAAGCCTTAACTTGCTGACACACCGAGCACTTCGCTACAAAACGAGCAATCTCCCTTTTTATGCCTTCCCACCAGAAATGCTGTCGTAGATCACGGTATATCTTCGTGCCTCCTGGATGTACGGAATATGCGGAACTGTGCGCCTCCTTCATAATCTCTTCGCGAATATCTCCTTTTGGCACACACAAACGGCTACCATATCGCAACGAACCATCTTCATGAATTAACAAGTCCGTTCGAAGTCCAGCTTCAACCTGTTCTCGAAACTTCTGCAATCTTGGGTCATGCGACTGCACTGCTTTAATATTATCGATCAACAATGACTTACTTGCAGCTGCATCAACTGTCCCGAAGAATGCGGTAGCACGATCTCCAACTCGAATATCTGAAAGTCTTTCATAAGCTCCTTCTGTGCAGTCAACATCCGAATTGCTGGCAACCGACTAAGCGCATCCGGCATAATATTAACTTTCTCCGGATGATACTTAAGGTCAAGATCGTAGTCAGCCATCAGCTCCAACCATCTACGCTGCCTCATGTTAAGCTCTTTCTGTGTGAACACGTACTTCAGGCTTTTATGATCGGTGAATACTTCGACCCTTTCGTCCAATAAGTAGTGTCTCCAAATCATCAAAGAGAAAATCACTGCTGCAAGCTCCAAATCATGAGTTGGGTAATTCTTCTAATGGGTTTTCAACTGTTTCGATGCGTAGGCTATAACCTTCCCATGCTGCATCAAAACACATCCCAAACCTTTCCCAGATGCGTCTTATGAATCACCAATCCTCCGGAACCGTCTGGTACGGTCAAAATAGGAGCAGTTATTAACCTTTGCTTCAATACCTCAAAAACTGACGCACAACCATCCGTCCATACGAACGGTACCTTTTTACGCGTAAGCTTGGTCCAAAGGCTCAGCCAAACGAGCAAAATTCTCCACGAATCTTCTGTAATATCCGGCAAGTCCAAGAAAACTTCTAATCTCTGCTACGTTCTTCGGAATCGGCCAATCTTGAACTGCTGTAATCTTTTCGGGGTCAACGGCGATTCCATCTCCGGATACGACATGCCCAAAAAATTTCTCTTCTTCAAGTCAAAACTCACACTTGCTCATTTTCGCATATAATCTTTCTTGCCTCAATGTATGCAGTGCGATCTTCAAGTGTTCTGCATGATCTTCAAGGCTCCTCGACTAGACCAGAATATCATCGATGAACACCACAATAAACTGGTCCAAGAACGGTGAAAAGATTCGGTTCATCAAGTCCATAAATATCGCCGGTGCATTCGTGACTCCGAATGGCATCACTAAATACTAGTAATGTCCATATCGAGTTCGGAACGCAGTCTTGCAAATATCCTCTGATTTAAATCGAACTTGATGATATCCGGATCGCAAATCCAGTTTCGAGAATACCCTCGCGCCACTGAGTTGCTCGAATAATTCGCCAATGCGAGGGATCAGGTACTTATTCTTAATAGTCACCCGGTTTAATTCTCGATAATCGATGCACATCCTCCTTGTACCATCTTTCTTCTTGACTAGAAGAACTGGAGCTCCCTAAGGTGAATTGTTGCTGCGAATCCAACCCTTCTCAAGCAATTCGGTAACCTGCTTCTTTACTTCTTCGAACTCCACTGGTGCCATTGGATAGTACGCCTTTGAGATTGGCGCTGCACCAGGAACAAGATTGATCGTGAAATCCATATCTCATTTTGGTGGTAAACCCGAGATGTCCTCGAACACGTCCATGAACTCTCGAACTACAACTGGCGCTTCCTCCTTATCAACTTCTATCGACGAAAGAACATTGTTTGTCGACCTAGCCCTAAACTCGACTGGCCCGACAGAACTGCTACCTCCAGCAAAAACAAACTCCGGATGTCCGGGAATCTGGAAAATCACTTTCTTTGACCTACAATCAATGTGAGCGTGGAAAGTGCCGAGAAAGTCCATTCCCAAGATAACTTCATAACTGCCGGTATCGATCACTAAGAAATCTGCAAAACATAAACTTGTGAGCAATGAAACTGAGAGAACCAAGGTAATAAAATGACCATGGAATAAGGAAATGAATCAAGACCAGGACTCCAAGTTACTTAAATAGAGTACCGCATTGTAACCATGCTGCAGTTCATGGGTACAATCACATAACTCCGTTCAAGTCACCCAAATCCTAGTATCAGAATCGAAGGAATAGGACGGGAGAAACAATAGGTAACCAAAAGGATTTCAAGTCGAGATGCAAGGTCATTTGTATATCGTCAAGACAAGGGTCAAGAGAAAGATATGATTCAAGAATCACGATAACAAGGTGGCAGGTCATGTTCCTAATTACGGATTTTCCGATTCGTGTATTGGGTCCAATACCCAACTACAAAAAGAATCAAACCCGATTAACCTAAATCATATAGCTTTGATACCAAACAAACTCTGTCACGCCCCGCTTCCCAGAGTGCGCTAAGATCATCACGTGACAGAGCCAACCATACTACCTGTGGTTAGGAAACATCCCTCCACAGTCACATTACGGTTGTCCATAAGATATCAAGAACAAGAAATATATACTACTATCTAATACATGTCCATCTGCCAGAATAAACGAGTCAAGAAATATATATGCGGAAGCAATAAAATCCAATTAACATCTGGAAAGTACGGAAAAACTAAACTAACCGGATACTAATAGGATCCTCACTGCTCGGCCTGACGGCGGAAATACTCCTGATCAGCCTGCGACAAAGGTAGAGAATCTGGGCCATGCAAAACCCAGACGTCAGTGCGTCATAACATCAATAATAATATAATTAGGGGTAACAAGTCATGCAGGCATGAATTATAAAAAGGTACATGAATGTAATAAGTGAGCAGAGATATAGAACAGTGAAGTGTATCAGTATATGTGAAGTGCAGCGTTGAAACTAAATTGTGCTACTGGGTTAAATACTCTCAAGTCTGTGAAATCAATTTAATGAATTATCGATGTAACTCAATAGTATCCCGTGCATGCCCGGGACCACGGTGAAGACTCTCGGGCTGAATCCGAGACGTGCCGCTAGGCAGTAAGTAGGTAACATGTACAGACGAATGATGTCAGCAGCATCATCCCGGGTCTGGCCTAGGCCGTAAAACTGATCAGTATAAGCATCGAACTATCAAGTTACAAGTCAGGTTTCATCATTGATTTCCTCATACCCCCAAGTTATGTGTTCAAGTCAGGTATTGATAAATCTGAAGTTAATGCTAACACAGGATCAAGCAGGAACATGTTTGTCTATACAGACAACAGGATATGTCCATCGGGACAACATGTCAGGATTGTCAGCATTAGAAACAGAATCAGGTAACATGTCAAGTAGTGATATATTAGGTCATGTCAGGTAGTGTACATATATCAAGTCATGTCAAGTAGTGCACAGGTATCAAACGGTTACTCACAATCAAATTGTAGCAAGTATTGAATCAGGGTAGAAATACGGATGTACAATAAAAACATGGATGCACAAATATCGATCAGGGGTTACATCATGACCATGTAGGGTGTACAATATCAAGCATGGGGTGTCGATATAATAATAATATGAGTTAATGTAATATGATGTGTAACTAGGTATGCAGAATTAATGGTACGGATACACAAATAAACAAGGATGCATAACTAACTATTAGGGATTGCAACTATAGCTCCATTACTAAGTAGGATGCACATTATTAAGCATGGGGTATCACTACAATAATAACATGAATTAATATGATCTATAGATGCAGTTATATATATTTTAAATGATATGGATGCAAACGGGTATCCGAAAACTGTAAAATTATAATATGGATGTACAATGTGATAAACGGGTAACATTATACTCATATGGATGCATAATATTATACCTAACATGTAGAAAGATAATTTAGCATGCGACTAGACATATAAATAATGATACGGATGCACACGGATGTCATATAACAGTAAAATGATAAACTGGTAAATGCAGGATGTACAACTAAACAATATGAGATGTAAATATTCCATTGGGCGCAGTATATTGTAATATAGTATGTAACAAGATAGGTTTGCATGCACTAGATGTGAAATAACTTGTACGGATGCATACGGATGTCGTAAAACTGTAAAACTAAACATGGGATGCATAATTTAAAATACAAGTATTGTATTTATTCAAATGGATGTAAATAGAGTAATATAGCATGTAGCAAGATAAACTTGCCTCGATGAATCGCGATATGGATACGTACGGCGCGTCCGACGTCGGTAAAACGCCGCAACGCACACGCGGCACGCGGGACGGGTACAGGCAAGGTAAGAGGGTGATCATGCAAGCAAGGTACGTTCACTGGACTACTCGGATCGTCGGCAGCGGCACGGCTCCGGCGGGTGACCGGAAATCGGAATCAAGAAAGAGGAAGAGAAAGAAAAGAAGAAGAAAGAAGAAGAAGAAGAAAAAGAAGGAGAAGAGGGCTGTGGGCTCAAGGTGCTCTGGGGGTTTGCTGGGAGGAGAGAAGAAGGAGTGGTAACGACAGCGAAGTCGGAGGTCTCTGGCGATGAGAGGTGCCGGCGTCGGGGTTCTTGTTGCGAGGGTTCAAAGGTTGCCGGGGAAAGGGTGAAGGCGCTGGTGGTGGTGCTGTGGTGATGAGGGTGAGAAGGGAAGAAAGTGGTGGCAAGTATGATGTAGTCGACGGGGAGGCGAGCTCCGGCGAGGATGCAAGTGAAGGGTGCAGGCGAAGCCGGGGCTGCTAGGGTTGAGGGTTTCTAGGGTTAGGCTGCAGTGGGATGATGGGTCGTGATATTGTGAGGAGAGAGGATGGACGTGAGGTCAGAGGTGACGGCGAAGTGGGGGTCGCCGGCGGTGGAGGGTGCAGGTGAAGGAGGAGATGGGTTCTTGGTGGGTTCGTCGGGTTGTTGGTGTCGTGGGTCTGTGGGGAAGGAGAGGAAGTGAGGTCAAGGAGATGGAGGTAATGGTGGAGATGGTGGTAGCGACGGGCGCGAGCGAGCACGGGCGTGGGTTCACGCGGCCACGAGGACGAAGAGAGAAGGCGGGAGAAAAAGAAAATAAAATGAAGAAGATGAGGAACGTGGGGTAAATTAAGGGATTAATATATATAAGAGAGAGAGAGAGAGAAAAGAGCGAGATGAGAGAGAGAGAGAGAGAGAGAAAGAGAAGAGAGAGATCGAGAGGAGTGAAAGAGAAAGAGGAGAGAGAATTCTGTTTTGATTTGAATGAAAAATAATAATTTAGTTATATAAAAATTTAAACGTAAAATATATATAATAACAGTTAGAAAAATATATTAATATAATATTAGTTAATTTTGAGATTTTGGCTAATACAAAAATAGTCCTAAACACGTTCGGGTCGGGTCTAAAATTCAGTTTTAAAATAAGAAAAATATACATGTCGACCAAAACTAAAATTAGATATCCGGGTAACAAAAAATGCATACCCCCAAGATCGGATGCACGTACGTGCGTGTAGCCATCCAAACAAGTCCGTTTCACTGAACGGGACGAGAACAAGATGCGCGTATGCTACCACAGGGTTAGGGGTATCATGCAGGCCATATAATGTATTTTTAAAATATTTTATGTGACTTAAAATGTTATAATGTAAAAATACAGATGCCAGATATAATGCGCGTATGCAATGTATAAATTAAAATGAAAGCGCACGAGTCTACGTAACAAGTCAGGGTAGATCATAAATATGAATCAAGACGGGTTTCAAGCAAGCGGGTCGGGTCGGATGCAATACAATGTCAAAAGCACTATTCGCACCCGAAACACAGTAAATCAGGAAAATACCATAAATAAAGAAATACATGAACTAGAACTGGTATAAATGAACTAGGGTGTTACAAAGTGCAAAAGTGTGCAAGTACGTACGAATGCATAGAACCAGAATAGTCTAAAATATGCGCGTTTAAGGAACATACTGAAAGAATAACTGTTACGACTGTATTGGATGCCTGGTCCCTACCAGCATCCCGACGTCCCTCCTTAGAGTCTCCAATTTCTAGCGAAATGCCCTGGACATCCACAACTAAAACAGATAGCTGGGGGCATCTGCTCATCTGGGTATGAACTAAACATCTGGCCTCGAATCCTTCCTCGACCAAAACTGGGGCCTGGAATAAATCTGCCTCGAACTCCTCATCCTCTCAAATTACGATCGTCACGACCACGGTCTCTATGGGCGTTGATCTGACGTGGAACAACAATAGGTATAGGAGGTAATGTGCTCGGAGGAGGTGGTGAAGGTGGTGAAGTCATATGTGAGACCGATGCCTCCCCTTATCGCCTTACGGGACAATTCCTAATAAAGTGATACGGACACCCACATCTGAAACATCTTTGCACGTGCTACTGAACATATGGGTATAAGTGATAAAACTGAGTCATACAGAATCTGCTACGGCCTCTACGAACACGCCTTAGTGCTGATGCATTATTACGAATTTGCCTTGGTCTCTGAACAACCGTACGTGGAGTAATGGTCGATCTCCGTGCTCAACTAATCTCTAACAAGGATCCGATCATTCGGCGCATCTCTTGAACACTTGCCTCCATCCTAGCTATACAATCAATATAGAGTGAATCAATCGGTTCATGAAAGACAGGCATACTGCCCAGGTCTATCCCCGTTTCAGACGAGCCCGCTCCAATCTCATCTCGAACAGTGGTACTCTGAGTCCCCGTAGTCGTTAATGACATAGTGGCTGGAGTAAGAAACAGGATTGATAAGGACATTACAATCGAATCACAAGATACATGGAATCAAGGAAAGAAGTCGAACAAACATCTCCTAAGGTTACTTAGGCTGAGTATCGTAGCATAAATATGCCGCGGAACATACGTACGGTACTACACTCATCCTAATTCACCTACTCCATCAAACCAAAGGTCATCCTACGTAACGAACTCAAGTCGACTTACCTTAACTCATTATTCGATTCCGTAAGGTTAATCCTAAGCTCTGATACCAACTTTGTCACGACCCAAAGTTTGGATGTGACCGGCACTTAGATTGTATAACATCTAAAGATATCTACACAACCCGAGTAAGCCAAAAACCAAGATCAAACCCTTTTTTTCGGAACTTTAGAAATTTTTTAGTTTTTAAGTAAAAATCACAGTTTTAAGTAATTAAGATCTTAGCAGTAACTCCCTATTGAATTCATAACAAAAAACAGTTATAAAGTGTTAAATTTGGTTGCATCCCTAGTTGGGATCAACAATGCCAACAGCGGAATGTAAATATACAACTTTACACGACATCAGTAAGAATCTCAGACATAATTAAAAGAGATATCACTCCATATAACCAAACGATCTCATCTGTCAAATAATATATATACAACCACTTTTCGTTCTAAGTCATAATACAGGGTCTGATGGAGATATTCTAGATTCAATATACAATACCAAAAGAGGAGGTTACTACATAGGTAACCCACCTAGCAAAAGATGCGATAAAAGCTGATAAATGGATCTGCACTGCTGCTAACTGTCCACTCTACCCCTGCACGGAACTGCGGCACAACGGGGGTGAGTTGCTAACTCAGTGAATAAGATTAACATATAACGGCTGATAATGTAAATATGACAACTATAACTTATTGCGGTAAGGATGAGTATGATGCATGATAGAATGTGAAAGCATGAATTTATACTAATAATTATATAAATCAAGAATGAAATCTCATCACTTATTTTCAAATCAAGTTCATCTTTCCGTGTCCAACATCGACACAAATCTTTTGTTTCCCTTAGACATCATTCCTCGAACGATCCTGTAATCATTAACACCAGTAGGTATCATCCAGATATCCGCCGTGTTTCACTACTATCTCTGGTATCGAGTATCCTCGCTAGGCTTCCCACCTCAAATGCGGCTTTCCTGTCCATCGGTCTCGACCGAGTCCACCATGTATCCAACTGTATATCTCTCCCACTCAGTCTGGATAACGTAAAAATCCGCGACCGTATAGCTCCCACACTCGGCCCGGAATAAAATCAAATCATCAAAACAATATCTCATGGTGGACATATCATATCAATTTGAAAAAATCACTGAATTTATGCAATAGTATAGGAAAACTCAAAAGCATAAATCCTCAATAATACAATTTCCTCTTATATCAACTTCGAACATTTAAATACGAAACATGATGTCATTTATGCAATGTACTACTGTTAATGATGTTTAAGGTATGATAGAATCATATTTAACATGTAACACCCTAGTTCATTTACACCAATTCCAGTTCCCGTATTTCCTTATTTGTGGTATTTTCTTGATTTATCGTGTTTTGGGTGCGAATGGTATTTTACATTTTACATTGCATTCGACCCAACCTGCATGCTTGGAACCTGTTCGATTCATGTTTATAGTTTAACTTGACTTGTCACATAGACAGGTGCACTTTCATGTTTACGGCATACTTGCATTTTATCTAGCTTGCATCTTTTACCATATAACATTTTAAATCATGTAAAATATTTTAAAAATACATTTCATAGCCTGTATGATACCCCTGACCCTGCGGTAGTATCCGCGCATCTTGTTCTCGTCCCGTTCAGTTAAACAGACTTGTTTGGATGGCTACGCGGACGTACGTGCATCCGTTCTTGGGGGTATGCATTTTCGTTACCCGGATATTCATTTTTTTTATTTTGGTCGACATGTATATTTTTCGTATTTTAAAACTGAATTTTAGACCCGACCCGAGCATGTTTTGGACTATGTTTGTATTTACCAGAATATCAAATTTTATTTATATAATATTAATTTTATAAATTGATACAAATTAAAATTTATTTAACTAATAAAAGATTTTTTAAATTTGAATCTAAACTAATTTCCTAACAAACTAACAACCCTTTTCTCTCTCTCTCTCTCTCCTCTGCATATATATATTTATATATATTTTATTTTTATAATTTTTCTTTCCTTATTTAATACACAGCCTCTTCTTCTTACTTCTTCTTTCTTCTTTCTTTTTCTTGATCTTGTTTCTTGATTCCAGTGATCACCGCCGGAGCCGTGCTCGTCGCTGACGATCCGAGTGATCCAGAGAACGTACCTGACTTGCATGATCACCCTCGTGCGTTGTTTGGAACCGTTCCGTGTACCGTGCACGCGTTGCGACATTTCGTCGACGAAGGACGTTCCGTACACATCCGTTCTTGTTCCGTCTAGGCAAGTTAATCTTGCTACATGCTATATAACTCATTATATACCTATTTAAATAAATATCACACCTGTATTTTAAATCAAGCATCGCATGTTTCATATTACAGCCTTTCGACGTTCCGTTTACATTTGTATAGTGCATTTCAGATCTAGGGCATGCAAACCAATCTTAATTACATGCTACATTACTTTAGATGCATCTATTTTAACAATGGAATACCTGTATTTAAAATCATGCACCCCATATTTAGTTTTATAACTTTTCGATGTTCCGTTTGCATCCATTCATATCATTTTAGATCTAGGTCATGAAAACTTATCTTGTTATATACTATACTATCATATACTGCATCAAATTGAATCGTTACATTTCATATTGCTTAGTTATATGTTCCAATCTTATTAGTTTATCATTTTACGATTATGTGATACCCGTTTGCATCCATATCATTTAAAATATATATCGTCATAATATTTCTTATTATTATCTTTAATTAGTTTATAATCTGCATTTTATAATGTTATACAAAATATAGTTTGAAAATATTATAGTTTACACATGAAACGTCGTTGGAAAGCGAATACGACAAATCTGAAATTTTACTGTACACCTTACCTTATAAAATTCATTATAAATCATAGAAAAATCATTAGTATACGTTATTTAGTTCGTTACGAAGCTAACTCAGAATACTATAACTCTATGAAATATTTACTTGCAAAATAAATGGTTTAAAAAACGTAAAATTCAAATAAAAATGTCTCTAAACTGCTGTCCAGGGAAATTCCAGCAACAAACTTTCAAGTTCGAATGTTCATAACTTTTTGTAGGAACAACCTGAGATACTTAAAATTATAAAAATGAAAACCTTATTGAATTATCTTTGTTTTGGTATAAGACACGTCCCCTTTGGAGAACGTTTGTTATTTTTTAATCTATTTTACAAATCAGGGTGACGCTGAATTTCTGAACGGAACTTTCTTGTGCATGGTTAATCAATACCACTTTTATAGTTATTAATCGGTTTGAATATGTTATCCATGTTAATATTATTATATCAATATCTATTTAATAAATAATAGTGCTTATGTTTTAATATTCAGCAAATTTTACCGATTTACAGTTTTATAGTATCTGTCTGTATTCGTACGGTTTATTACATATCTAGTTGCATGTCGAGACCATATTATTTCATGTTACTGTTGTATTAGTGCACCATGCTTGATAATTGTGCATCCTACATAGTCATGACGTAACCCCTGACAAAATATTTGTGCATCCATGCTTTACCGTGCATCCGTACTTGCTACAGTTTTAGTATGAGCATCCGCTTAACACATGTGCATTACCTGTCATGACCTGATATACTACTGCTTGACTTGATACCTGATACACCACTACTTGAATGACTTGATACATGTACACTACCTGACATGACCTGATATATCACTACTTGACATGTTACCTGATCCTGTTTCTAATGCTGACAATCCTGACATGTTGTCCCGATAGACATATCCTGTTGTCTGTACAGACAAACCTGTTCCTGCTTGATCCTGTGTTGGCATTAGTCTCAGATTTATAAATACCTGACTTACACACATAACTTGGGGGTATGGGGAAATCAAGAATGTAGCTGAACGTAACTCAAAGGGCTATTATATCATTTTACCGTGGCCCCGTTGGGAATGAACGGGACATAGACTCACAGTCTATTACATCATTTTACCGTGGTCCCATGGGAAATGAACGGGGTATAGACCGATGGGTTACGATGAGGATTACATTCATTGATTTAGAATAACTTTAGAGTAGATCATCCTATAGCACAGTTTAGACTACTCACTGCACTTCACCTGTTTATATCCTGTTCACTGATTTATATTCATGTTACTGTTACTTGTTATTGATGACTTGTTACTGTTCATACTCATGCCTGCATGACTTGTTACCCCCTGATTATATTATTGTTGATATTATGACGCACTGACGTCTGGGTTTTGCATGGCCCAGATCCTCTACCTTTGTCGCAGGCTGATCAAGAGTATTTCCGCCGTCAGGCCGAGCAGTGAGGATCCTGTTAGTATCCAGTTAGTTATTTCCTTACTTTCCAGATGTTATTGTTACTTGGATTTATTGCTTCCGCATATTATTTCTTGACTCGTTTATTCTGGCTCATGGACATGTACTAGATAGTTTATTTACTTTCCTGTTCTTGATATCTCTACAGCCGTAATATGACTGTAGAGGGATTTTTCCTATCCACAGGTAGCATGGTTGGCTCTGTCACGTGCCTATCTTAGCGCACTCTGGGAAGCGGGGCGTGACATAACAGGGTAATTACTAAGTGTAAAAGTGACATGTTAATATCGACGAGGTGTAGTATAACATACAGAGACCTACCCCCAAAACCCAAAACTCACAACTCCTCCAAAAATCCGGTGACGCCGGAATTCTAGTGTTGGTCGCCGGCCAAATTCTGAGCCCATTGCTCGTATTCTTATGGTAACTTCAAGGTCTTGTGTATAATATTAAGGTACTGTTTGGTCAAATTAGTTATTATCTAAGTGATAGCAGATCTTCACAGAGACTATATTTCCCTAAAATACCAACTTTTCCGATATCCGATTTCTAAAATTTTACAAATTACAGAACTAAAACCTACTGAATTAAGAATTATACCTACTGAGGATGGTTGAAAGACTTCCACCAAGATACCCAAGTCCCTCACTCCTAGCTTGATGGTGAACTCCTTAGCTCCTAGTTCTTCTTTTCTTCTCTTTATTTTTCTTTTGTGAGTTCAAGCGTTTTCTTTCTTTCTTTGATCTTTTCTAATTTTTATTTGGTTAAGTGATCTGAACACAAGGTATAGGATAAAGAGAATGAGTGAGGTGTAGGAGGAGGTGTCACCAAACAAGGGTGTGCTTGTTTCATGCAAGGAGGTGGTGTAGCAAGGAGAAAAGGTAGGATTTTCATGCAAGGATGAGGTGGATGTGTAAGATTAATCCTAATTTGTGGTATTTTGAGGAATTTCTGAGCCAAAACATATTCTAACCCTTTTACACATACACCCTCAACATTTCCAAGTTTGCATATTTTCCTTAAATTTTACAAAAAGACCCCTCACTACCTGAGTTATTATATAAACACCATTTTAATTAAAATGAAGCTAAATTTTACATTAAAACCCTTGTAATTTATTTATGGTACATATTAAAATTTTAATTTAATTTGTTTCACATACTATTTATGAAAATGTCTTATTTGGTTTTAAAAACTTTTGAATTTAACATTTTTATTATTTAATTAATTAATTTTATTTGTTTCTAAATTTTCCAAATGTTACAGACATACGGGCCAAATGCGGCCTCCATCTTTGCAATACCAGTGGAGCAGGTGACTCAGGCTACCGCTGGATTGTTCTTCGGGACCATGCTCCTGTCAACAAGCTTCAGCGCCCCGGTGCCATCACATGAAGCTCCGAAGAAGTCGGTCTTTGATCGACTTGCAACCACTACAGCCCCTCTCAACGGGTCATCCAAGTCTGCCATCTCAGTCTTCAACATGTTGAACTAAAGCTCAAGTGGGCCCGCAAAGAGGTTCGCAATACCTGAAGGGGTTATCCCGAAATGGATAGCCGTTCCAGCTCCGGCGGGTGAAATCGTCAAAGGGGCTTCTCCTACTAAAGGACCAGTCTTCGCAAGATTGGCCGTTCTAACTCCTGCTTCGGGGGAAGTCATTTAAAGAGCTTCTCCTATCAGAAAGTCAGCTTTCGAAAGATTGGCCGTCCCCTCTCAACGGATATCAGTCTTCGACAGGCTGGCACAAGAAGTAGCCCTTCATCAGAGCAGGGGGCATGACGAAGCCACTCCCATAACTGAGGCAATCCCATCTGCAAGGCATGCTCGACGTCACTACTAGCGCCGAGTGAGGAAAGATGGGGGCCACTCTCCCTCTGGACTTACTCCACCAGCTCCAATGGTGGAGGTTGACGCTATTGTTCCAACCGGGAACTGCTTTGAACCGCTTAGGAAAGTGCGAAAGAACTCTCCGACCGCTATGTTGAATAAATATCCACTTCCTGCGAAAATATGAAGCAGGCGAAGCCAGAGCAGCCTCCTCAGCGGTTGTCCTCCCGAATCCACAGAGTCTGGCGGGAAGTCTAAGGTTCTATGATCAATAAAAACTACTATCGTCAACCGAAAAAAATGAAGGTTCAACAAGAGGAGAATCATCCCTCCAGCATACAGCAAGGGACTTGTTTCATGCAGGTGCCTACTACAATGGCTCCTTCAACTTCGACTTCTCACAAAAAGAGAAGGCCGTAGAATCTCCCACCACCGGCGACAAATCCAAAGGGTGCTGGATCCAAACGCCCTAAGTCTGGGGGCATGATCGTATACACGGTGTACATGGCTTCTGGAAAAGTGGAGAGCCGTGCTTCCGTGGCTCATCGGTCGCAAACTCGGTCGTTGAAGAAAGCAGCAACAAAAGCTCCAGGAGATGCTGACAAAAATGGCAGCACTCACCGGGCAGAAAGAAAGCCCGGAAGCAGCGTCTGAACAGCGCCAAGAGCAGGAGACAAATACGGAATTCTTGCGAAGGGTGCTGGAGAGAAAGGATAAGGAGGCCGCGGAACAAACAGCTAATATAAAATAGATGGCGCTCCTGTTCCAAGACATGGTTGGGATGATGATCCAGCCAGAACCTCCAGCTGAAGACCCGCCGATAATTATTGAGGACGACAGAGAGGAAACATCAAACCCTCTTCCAGCTTTATCGACAGCCAGGGAGGAGATGATCTCCAAGGTTGTCCTCAATGACTACATAACTCAGCAAATACGAGCTCATCAGGCAAGCGAAGCGGCTGGCCAAGTTGTCAAGACCGGGCGACCTACCCAGGCTGGTACGACCAAATAAAGTACCCGTCGGGATATACGATCCCCAAGTTCCACGTATACTAGGGGACAGGCAACCCGCATCAGCACGTCACCCAGTTCAGAGCTTTATGTGGCAATACTAGAGGCGATGACAAATTGCTGCTTCGCCAGTTCGTTGGCAGCTTTTCGGAAACGACATTTGAATAGTACTCGGAGCTCCCAAATGACTCCGTCAAAACATTCACAGAAATGGAGCTGCTATTTACACAGCGATTCGCCAGCGCAAGCGAACGCACCCCGATCATGACATTAATAAATGTCAGGGTGAAGCCAGGAGAGACCTGGGTTCAATACGCAATTCGGTGGTGGAACCTATGGTCAAAATGCGAACAATGCATAGAAAAAGCTCCTGCCATAGGCATGTTCGTAGGGACTCTTGATCCTCAGGTGACTGTATCACAGTTTATGATGTTCTTCAAGCCAACCACCTTCTAGGTTTTGATCGACAAGTTGGCCCAAATGGACCAGATGGGCCACGGGCCTTCCTCTTCAAAAATGGACCCTCGAAATGTAAAGGGCAAAGAGAAAGCGGCCTTTGTTGCCAACACTCAACAACAGCCGAGCGACCAGAAACCGGTTGCTCGCCAAGGAAACGCGCGCCCGCACCAATCTCTCGAAAAGAAGCTAGGACGTGCTTACTCGTTCCTCGGTGATAAAACGAGGAGATTGTTCGAACTGGCAATGCGCAACAAACTCATCACACTGCCGGATCTGAGACGTCCACTGCAGCCTGGTGACATCAACAGTCCCAACTACTGCTCCTACTACAGAGTAGTGGGCCACCTAATTGAGGATTACTATGTCTTCAAAAACTGGGCCGAGGACCAGTACTGCCAAGGGAAATTCGTGCTATTCGAAAACTGGAGGGTGAACCCGTCACAGAGGCACACTCCTAAAAAGGTAGACACGCAGGGGGTATCATGCTCATTTGTGGAAGAAGCTCCTTAGGAAGTGGTCCTTTCAGCTAAAACTAAAAGAATGCTGAAGGATCTTCAAGCATGTCTGGCGATCAAATGGAAAAGCTTGCTGGAGCCCGAGATCATTGGGGGATGCTTAAACCGCGCTCAACACCAAAAGCTTGTAACGATGGGCAAAACACCCAGGTCAAGCCTTCGAAGTCTTCGAAGAAAAAGAAGAAGACCAAGAAGCTCGTACAGCCTGATGAAAAGCGCACGGACCTGCAAAAGTATATCGACGCGCTGGAGGAGTACAACCAGAAGGCGCGGACCCCAGTCACACTCGAAGAGTTTCTCAACCGTGTACTTGAGAACGGAGATAGTGACGATGATGAGGGAAATGACTCGTCAGGAGAAACTGAAGATTATGTAGCAAGTTGCCACATGGTTTTTCATTCGTCGTTAAATAATGAAGAAACTCCTTCGGCATCGACAAGCAATGCAGAGGAACTGAGGGCAGGATTGGTGCCAAAATCTCTGGAACTGTCAGAAGACCCAATTGACAGGCTGCTAAACGAAGCCCTTCAAAAGAGCAAAGATGACCGAGAACGTGAAACGACCATATACGAAAAGGCTAAGAGTCGGCGTCAGGACGAAAAAGCCACGGTAAGGATGAGTCAAAAAGTACTCCACCCAAGCTGAAGCAGACTTGCTACAAACAAGAGCAGGATCAAAGTGGAGAACTGGTTCGCCAAAGCCTTGTTAATGGGAATGAAGCTGTCCCCTCTCATGGAAAACACTCCAGGGAGTACGTGCCTCGATGAAATAGATGTATATCCGAACTACTACTTATACCATTGGAGGGTCACACACCGCCTTCCGAACTCCGCTAGGCATATTCTGCTACAAGGTGATGCCCTTCGGTCTGAAGAATGCAGGCGCTACCTACCAGAGGGCCATGATGAAAATCTTCGACGACCTCATTCATGAGATTGTTGAATGCTATATTGACGACCTTATGGTGAAGAGAAAATCGTACGAGGAGCACTGGGAACATCTGAACATAGTGTTCCAGCGTCTTCGGAAATACAATCTAAAGATGAATCCTCTGAAATACGCGTTTGGAGTCTCCTCAGGCAAATTCCTAGGATTCATCATACGACACTGAGGCATCGAAATAGACCCATCAAAGATCAATGCGATTATGGAAATACCCACGCCAAGAACTCTACAACAATTGCGGTCTCTCCAAAGAAAGCTCGCGTATATCCGACGGTTCATAGCAAACTTCTCCGGAAAATGCCGCCCTTACAGCCATCTAATGAAGAAGGGGATCTCGTTCGTTTGGGATCATAAATGCCAAAGTGCACTGGACAAAATCAAGCAATATCTGCGGAACCTACCAGTACTGACCGCTCCGGTTAAGGGAAAGCCCCTTATCCTGTACACAACAGCCCTTGAAGGTTCTTTAGGCGCGCTATGGGCACAGAAGAACGATCAGGGAAAGGAGAGAGCTTTCTACTATTTGAGTCGACCTAAGGGCAGAAAACAACTACTCCCCCATTGAAAAGCATTGCCTGGCACTGATCTTCACGATAACGAAGCTCTGACATTATGCCTTGGCAGATGAGGTACATCTTATTTCAAAGGTGTTTCCTCACAAATATTTGATGTCAAGAGTCATACTAATAAGAAGGCTTGCCAAATGGGCCCTCCTCTTGATGGAATTCTTGATAACATATCGACCTCTCAAGGCAGTGAAAGGCCAGGTCATCGCCGACTTTCTCACTGAGCATCCAATACCAGCCGATTCTCCCTTAAATTGCGAATTGCCAGGCGAACACGCGTTCGATACAATCGAAGGAGGGACGGAAGGAAATAATGTCCAATGGGAACTCTACTTCGACGGAGCATCTTCCCTGAAGAAACGAAAACAAAGCACCCCCATAATCAAAGCTGGGGTGGACCTTATCTTCGTGACTCCGCAAGGAGGGATAATATGTTTCGCCATTTCCTTAACAGAACCAAGGACAAACAACGAGGCTGAATATGAAGCTTTGATAGTGGGACTTGATATTGTTGTCGACATGGGAATAGAAGATCTCCTCATATATGAAGATTCCCAGCTGGTCGTTAGACAAGTAAATGGCGACTATCAGACTGTAAACCGGAGTTGCTAAAATATGGTGAAAGAGTGCAGCAATTGCTGACCCAAATTCCTTCCTACATCCTGGAAAGCATACCGCGGGCGAAAAATATCAAGGCGGATGCGTTAGCCAAGCTCGCTAAAGAACTGGCCGACGAAAACCTCGATGACGTAAGGATCATTGTGCAAAGCTGCTGGATTCTCGCGCCAACAGAAATATCTCCATAGTCGTCTGAAAGAAAGGAAGCGACCGAACAGGTAGCCTTCCAATTAGAGGATGAAGAAAAGGCGAAGGATTGGAGAGAAGTCTTCATAGACTACTTAAAATCCCAGCGAACGCCCGAAAACGCATCACCAAGACATCAGCTCATGAAGCGAGCTCTGTCTTTCGCCTTCGTTAATGATACTCTATATAAGAGATCATTCGACTGTCTGTGGCTGAGATGCATGGGACCAGAAGAAGCAAAAAGGGTCGTCCAAGAAACTCACGACGGACTCTGCGGTTCCCATCAGGCCGAGCCAAAGATGAAGCTGAAGATCAAGAGAATGGGTTAATATTGGCACACGATGATTCAGGACTGCCTCGAATATGTGAAGCCGTGTCGCTCGTGCCAAATCCACGGGGACTTCATCCACCAACATCCAAATCCGCTACACCCAATATTGGCTAGCTGGCCGTTTGAAATGTGGGGAACCGATATAATCGGGCCTATCGAACCAGCATCAACCAAAGGATATCGGTTCATATTGGCAACAACCGATTACTTCTCTAAATAGGCTGAGGCAGTGCCGCTAAGGGATGTGAAGACGGAGAACATCCTCCATTTCTTCAGGACACATGTCATCTACCGGTTCGGCACTCCGCGACGGATCATCTCGGATAATGGGCCGGCCTACAGAAGCCATAAGATCAGCCGCTTTGTGCAGCAGCATAATATAGATTGGAGATACTCTTCAGTCTATAATCTCCGAGCTAATGGTCTAGCTGAGGCTTTCAACAAGACCTTGAAGAAGATCATAAAGAAAATAGTGTCCAGAAATAGAAAGGACCGGCATGAGAGACTGCATGAAGCTTTCTGGACGTATCGAACTACGTTCAAAATGGCTACGAATACAACACCGTACGCGTTGGTATTCGGCACTGAAGCGGTACTTCCCTTGGAGATAGAGCTACCCTTTCTATGAGTGGCAGTTCGATATGAGCTGACGGATGAAGAAAATGTCCATCTTCGGCTTGAGGGGCTCGATGCCCTAGATGAAACTCGTCTCATGGTGCAGCAAAACCTGGAAGCTTACAAAGCAAGGATGACGCGCTCATTCGAAAGACTAACCAGACTAAGAACATTCCGCCAAGACGAACTCGTGCTAGTCGTAAAAAATCCTATGATCCCCAACCGTGCAAAGCGGGGGAAATTCGAGCCGAACTATGAGGGTCCGTACATCATAGACAAGGTCTACCAAAGTGGGGCCTACTTGCTCATGGATATGCATGGCGAAAGACCCTTCCGGCCAATAAATGGCCGGTTCCTTAAGAAATACTACGCTTGACAAGTCACGTCTTAGTTTAATGATAGATGATGATGCTCGTGTCCGCTCGCTGTCTTCCTGAGCCAAGACTTTATAAGTATTATCCGGCAAAACTTCTCCTCGAAGCTGGCCCTGGACCGAGATGTCCCTAAACTAACAATGGACCGTAATGTCCTTAAACTAATACGTCGCCTCAAGCATGGCGATAATGGAATTCAAGTCAACAAGTCCCAACGGCAAAGACTGCAACTCAAGTCCCGCTGGCTACACAGCTACCCCGGTGGCGGAGTCCCCTCTAAGTTCTATTGGCAAACAGAGGGGTAAAAAAAAACGGTATGTCCACAAGCGAAATGGGCACGGATGAAAACCTGGAAGGACACTGTGAGTAAAAACAACAGGGCTACCGGTGAGCTTGTGAAAACCTGAAAGGGCGTAATCTTGTTGTAAAAAAAATGGTACGTCCACAAGAGAAATGGGCATGGATGAAAACCCGAAAGGGCGCCGTGACTAAAAACAGAAGGGCTACCGTCGAGCTTGTGAAAACCCGAAAGGGCGCAATCTTATAAAATTTCACTTTATCCTCTCAACCCGTAGGAGAACTCCCCATATGAGACCCTCATGGCTCAGAGGATTCAAAGTCTTAAGGGATCTAAATCTGTCCTTAAGCCGTCATATTCCCCACGTTGCCCTACAGGCGGTCCGTATATTGGCCCTTGTATAGAATCCACGGGCATAAATAAACGTTTCCCCCACCAAGTTCCACCAATCACGAGAAATGTCCTTATATGGTGAACGACACTTGTAAGTCCTCTCGACTTATAAGGAGAAAAAACTCTTGTAAGATACTTACGACTTATAAGAGAAAACACACCTAAGAATCCCCTTGATTCCTAAGGAGAAAACACACCTATGAGATCCTCACGACTCGTAGGGAGAAATACCTTTATGAGACCCCTACGGCTCGTGAAGTCAAAAATCCTTAGTCGACAGGATCCTAACCCTGTTTGCTAAGCCACCTTTGTTCAAATCGACAAAGGCAAATGATGATTCGCTTCTGGTAATATCCTAGTTGTAGTGACGCTGATGCCTAAATCAGTATCAACTTCCAAGGCCTTTCACGGCAAATGATGATTCACTCTTGGCAATATTCTAGTCGCAGCGACGCTGATGCCAAAATTGGTATCAAATCTTAAATTCCAACTTGCAATAAAAATCATCTAGCAAAAAAATGCATATAAAAATAGCCGAACTGATGGGGCAACTCGCAATAAAAATCAGCGAGTAAAAAATTTGTATATAAAAACAGCCGAAATGTTTAGGCAACTCGTAATAAAAAGCAACGAGTAAAAAGAAAAATAGCTGAAATGATTGGGCACTGTGATAAAAGGCCGAAATGATTGGGCAATCGCGACTTTCGTGATATAAAAAACTGAAATGATAGAGCGTCGCGGAAAGAAATAAAAAAATGAATGAATGAAAGTGAAACTTTTGCCCTGTAGGTGAGTCCACATCGACCCCTGTATACAATCCATGGGCATAAACGAAAAGGGAACCACATTTTCCCACCAGGCTCCATCAGAAGGAGAGCCCGATTTCGATGGTTCATAGACAGCCTAGAGATCAACAACGGCGTTTCTTCTCACTTCAACAGGATGCAGACGCGACGCCAACAAGTGACCCCAGGGTCAACAAAGCGGAGCTATGGCAAAGTCCTTAGTTCCAAATCTCGACGGTTCACAAACAACCTAGAGACCACATCGACATTCGTCTCATTAAAGCAGACGCAACGTCAATGAAATGGGGCAATGGCAAAGTCCCTAGTTCCAAGCCTCGACGGTTCACAAACAACCTAGAGATCACCTCGACATTCGTCTCATTACAGCAGATGCGACGTCAACAAAGCGGAGCCATGGAAAAGTCCCTAGTTCCATATCTCGACGGTTCACAGATAGCTTAAAGATCAACAACGGCATTTCTTCTCACTCCAGCAGGATGCAGACACGACATCAACAAGCGACTCCAGGGTCAACAAAGCGGGGCCACGGCAAAGTCTTTAGTTCCAAATCTCGACGGTTAACAAAACAATCTAGAGATTACCTCAACATTCGTCTCATTACAGCAGACGCAATGTCGACAAAGGAAGCGAAGGCCAAATTCCTAGCTTCAGGGTCATGACGGCAACTCAAATAAAACCTGAAAGACTATCAGAGAACATCCCACACCAGCACGGAGTGGTTATGACTCATTGGGGCTCCAAAACTGAGCCTAACCTCAAGTAAAAAGCGGCATGGAAAAATCCCTACCGCTTACTCTCTTGACAGTAATATAACTTAAGGAGATTACTTGAAGACGTCTTGTCCAGCCCCCAAAGGGATCAGAGACACGATAGTCATGGGGCTACTCGAACAGCAGTATAAAGTCCGCATATCGGGGAATGCATCAGCCAACGCAACGGTACGACGGACAAAAACCCTAGTACCACAAAACCTAACGGACCTCTGTCGTAAAGAGCAGGGGTTAACTGTAACGTTAAAACAGGTTTGCCTACAAGCCCGAGGGAGGTAAACTAAACAAATTCTGAAATGAGTTCATAAACTAGAGACTCTGGGATGAGTGAGTAAACTAAACAAACTCCGAAATGAGTATATAAACTACTTCACACCAGATGAAGACGTCGAAGAAAAAAGAAATGCCAGTATGAAATAAAATATGTCTTTTATTCATGAATTCAAGTGAATACAAGATACATTTCATAAAGGAATCAAAATGAATACATGTTATTCATGAATCACAAGTTTACAACCAGTACAAGAAAAGGCGTACAATGACAGTTATTAAGGAGGAGGCGTCTTCAACAAGTTGACAAGCCGCTCGCACGCTCCTCTCAATTCTTTCTTATGGTCAGCTACAGCGGCCAACTCCGCTTCGATTTGAGTCCGTTGCTGCAAACAGGATGAAAGCTTTTCATCGATTTCTTTCTTAGCAGCTTCGCAGTCCTGCGTGACCCGCTCGGTGATGTCAAGCTTCAGCTTTAGCGTCAACCCTTTCGAAATACATCGCTGGAGGTTGTCGAAAATAGCTTTTAGCTGCGCAGCATTTGCTTCAACCTGGACGCGCAATTGGACGGATTCGCCGGAATCCGCCTCATGTTCCTTTCGCCTCAGGGCTGCCTCTTATTCAAAATAGCGAATGAAAGGAACACTCTACTCGACCCACGCAGCCCGCTGAGAGTTTGAGGCCAACACCTCAGGAGTGAGACGTTTAAGCTCAATCTCGTGCAGGCAAGCCTTGATCTTCCTGCAATAATCAACCCAAGAACCGATGAGATCTTCATTATGGAAGTTCACGAGCGTCGCCAGCATTGGATTGAACTCGACGACAAAATCCGTAGCAGAAGTGAGGGCCTCAGCTTTGAGATCTTCGATAAACTCGCCTAACGTTCGCCAGCTATTCGCGGCGCCCCTGGGGAATTTACGTTTAGCGAAGGGCCCCGCGGGCATTGGAATGCGAGACTCGAAAGGAGCTGGAGCTGGTGTAATCGCTGCAAAATGAATTACGGTCAAATTTCAACTTGGGAAACAAAGAAAACACCCGAGGGATGGAATCTATCGTACCCGTTGTGGCAGGCGATAGAATAGGGAGTACCGGAGGTGCGACTATTCTTTCGTTTCCTCTTCCGACCCGTGATACTGTGGTCAATATAAGGAAGACTTAGCAACAATAAGTCTACTCATAAAAAAAGAGGAGAAACATTAGATGAAGAATATACTAACCAATACCTGAAGGTGGAACGATTTCTGACTGAAAGGAAAAATGCGGGCTTAACACCTGGTACAAATGGTCGAAAAGTACTCCTGCAGAGTTGTGACAGTATACAGTCAATATAAGGAGGATTGTATCCACAATGAAACAAATAATTGAGAAACCCATACCTTCCAAGATTTGAGGAGGCTCAGAAGAAAGCAAAGGGACAACGACCGTCAAAATAGCGGCCGGTGACACTTCTTCAGCCGGCACAGCTTCAGGGTCTACCGCGCCTATGCCCAAGACCAAAAAAATATCATTAGAAGGGCTTGACAGGATTGAAAAATCTCAAAAACAACAACCCAAGGACTACCAGATAGATCAGGGATCGAAACCGCACCGGAAGCGTCGCCAAGTGTGACGGCTTCCTCACTCTCTCTCGGGGAAATAGATTATGCACCCATAGCTTCATCTCCTGACTCGATGAGGGCCATTGTAATTCTTGTGACACTCGCCGATAACAAATAGCCACAAGGAGAAAGAGCAGCAGTCTGGACAGTCCCAGATTCCCGAGAAAGAGTGGCCACTTCGGGCTCTATAATCATCGGCGTTTCACCTGCCATACCATCGTTAGGACTTAGCCCTGCTTAAAAGAAAATACGTATGTCAGAATTCGAGGACCAAGTTCTAATAAAGGACTAGGCGTTACGTTACCTTGAAGTAGCTTTTTAGTTTCTTCCCGAGCTACACGTGCAAACTGTCTATGGGCGGTAGACAGGGCGGAAGCAACATCCGCTGAGGGAATGTCAGTAGGCGGAATACTGGTTGAGCCTGCACCTGTGGCCAAAACAGCATCTTGTTCCCTCGCCGCGTGCTTCCTGCGCTTCCTTTCAGTCTGAGCAGTGAGAATTGACCTCTTTAAGACCTCCGACAGGGGGACATCGTCGTCCAAATCGAGCTCTGCCTCTGGAGCCGCTAAGGCATCCATCATCGGCTACTTCAGCAACGCTGGTGACTTTGGAAAGGCCGTGGCCATAGTAGCTGGCTCTAGAATCTTTGCTGCATCGCCATTTGGGATTGGCACTGCACTTGGAATGACCTGAGTTACGGTAGTTCCTGTAATAGGGCAAAGAGAAGGGTCAGATCATGAATAAAAAAGAGTAAAGGCATAATGAAACGAATTATACCAAGGCCCAAAGAAGTGTGGAGTCTCTCTTCCTCCTCGAACGTCCTGAAGGAAGCCGCGAGAGTCTTTTCGGCAAAAATACCTGTTGAAGAAGAAAGCGTTACTAGAAGCATAACAAAGAGAGAAGGAATAGGCGCTGAGGAATATAACTGAAGTATCCTGACTTCGCGATAGAGATCAACGCCGCTTCCTCGCGAGCCAGTCGTTCGGAAGCTGCAAGGGCAGCCTGTTAACAAACCCTCGTTGGTACCGTATTCGCACAAGCCCTCACTGTAGGGAGCATGTGGTTCTTGGCCGAATACGACATCGGCAGAAAATAGAGACTTCTTCTTTTTCTGCGAACGGACACTAGCGGCCGATGACAAGAGCTTGCGCTTGACAGTCATTTTCAGGCGACGGGTCCCGATTTCCGTACAAGCGCCAGATTCCGGGGACGCCACGGCTACCGCAGTTGCGGGAACACCCGATTGAAGCTTCTCAGGGAAAGCTCGTGGGACTACAGCCGTAATATCTTCTCTTAAGGAGGGACGAAAAGCAGTCCGTCACTTTAAGGGGACGGATGGATTACCAGTGGGGACTACATCCTTGTGATCGAGCAATAACCGTCTTTCTTCCCTGATAACAGCACCCGTCGCATGCTAGTACCACGCCATGTAAGCGTTCGAAGCTTTTGGCACATAGCTCGGCTCGCTAATGAGAAAATTGGACCCTGTATTTAATCGCATAAAGTGGTGTAACGCGCTGTGAATACCCTCCTCCATAGCAGCCAGCTCGGCTAAGAATGCCTCGAGAGGAACAACCTGATTAAAACCCGACTGTTGAGCGAAGCGGTGCGGGTTGTACCTCATGAACAGTGCCGAGGCGTTCTGTCTGAATTCTAGAAAGCCCGGCCTGATAGAATACAAGTGCAAGATTTCCCGAACCGTCAACGTGGAAGCCCCGTCTTTGAAAGTGTCACGCAACGGTTGTACCATCTTAGTAGATTCCTTGCCGATAGTCAAGACTCTATCGACAAAGGTCATGCTGTCCCCAACCATGTGCAGGTGGAAGACCAGTCGCCGAGCCTCTCGCTGCGACGGGCCTGACGCAGAAGCATCGACCAGATACATGACCCGAGGAAAGTTGTAGCTGTCATAGAAGCAGGGTCATTTGTGAACACAGAAAGCGCCTAGCACGTGCATCTCGATCCACGATGTGAAGTAGTGCAACGAAAGATGTACAGGATTTATCCCCGGCTGAGCAGTGTCTGCCGCTAAGCTCAAGCCGTGATATA
The DNA here is from genome assembly GCA_030015575.1 of Agapanthus africanus. Taxonomy (NCBI): domain Eukaryota; kingdom Viridiplantae; phylum Streptophyta; class Magnoliopsida; order Asparagales; family Amaryllidaceae; genus Agapanthus; species Agapanthus africanus. Next base: position 384,917,106 of record CM057349.1, on the reverse strand, counting down.
GATGAGCCAGCCCTGCGATCCCAACGGCCACATGCGTCCCTGCAATCATGCGGTGGGCCGGATAAAAGACGGACGACCTCATCTAGCGAGGATGTTTCGGAAGCACAAAACAATTCAACCACAGGCCGATGAACCCCAGAAAGAACGTCTCTTCATCGACATCTGGAGCAGCGAGCTCTGCAAAAGGGATGACCGGAATGTCTGGAATGAAGAAATTCCTTAAATCCGCCTCTGCCGTCGGCAAGTTATCCAAGCCAAAACCGAACAGGTCATCAAGCTTAGAGAATTTCGCGGCCTGTTTTGACAAGAATTCTGGGCGAAGAAAGCGGGCGATGAAATCTGCAAAGCCAACTCCGTGCCCTCCAGACTCTAAGAACAAACTCTCATAAATGTTCAACACCTTGATTAGGCTTGGAAACCGGTGTTGAACAACATTCTCCGTAGTAAGGCCCATCACCACTGATTTGGTAGCAAAGATGTACTCATCAGGGGGAAGTATCTCCTCGTAATGTTCTCCTCTGACAGGCAAGCTGGAAATTTCCGCAAACTCCTCCAAGGAAATTGAGACCTCCCGGTTCGATAGAAGAAATGTGTGGGTTGGGATGTTCCACTGTTCCAGAAAAGCCGTAACCCACTATACATGAGGCACGGGATATTTGAAAAGGGACGCATATATTGCAGGATACAACCCAAGCTTCAGCAGTAGCGACTTCTCAGCCGACAAGATATACCGAGCCCACAGGTAGCCGGCTGAATGGAGAGGAGTCAACCCTATCATATAAACTTGCCCCCAAGGGCGCGAGCCGCCTTGGCATATGTGCCGCCCCCAAAATGTCTAAAGCCATCGGTGGCTATACGGGTATTGATGTCATGGAGGGCTGAAGGCGACCCTCCGAGATCCAGTTACCTCTTCTACGGCATAAATCACTTGAGGCGATTCAGCGTAATGAATCGCTGAAATTGGCTCTGAGGGCGCTGTACAAGAAAAACCGCGCCAACCCCGAATGATCTGATTATACCACGACCCCCACAGGCGAAGAGATTTCTGCTTCGGGTCATGATCTTTAATAAGCGTGAAGACTTCTCGATCCACGGGCGCATCGGCAAAGGCGCTCTCTGAACGTACGAAAGGGAAGGAAGAGTCGAAGGCCATTGCACCTGCACAAAAGGAGAAGGTTCAGCTATTGATGTTATGTTCAGAACTTTAACGTTCTTTGATACTTAAATTTTTTTTTGAATTGCATTGCAGTGGGACAAAGGAGGGCCCACAAAATTAAAGTGACGCCCCATCATTGATGGGGCGGTCTCTCATTAAGAATAGAATCCTAAAAGGATTCTCATTTAATAAGAAATATCATTGGACTAAGGATATAAACTTTCTCGAAAGCTGTGCTCTACAAATAGATCTCACATCTGTCAGAAAATTAATGAGGGAATAAAATTCCCCAAAATTTCTTAGAGCCATGCTCTGTAAAGCAATGTGGTGACCTACCAGAACCATCAAAAGCAAAGCTTTTTAACAGGGTAAAACCCTAAGATCTGTAAGACAAATCCTAAAAAATCTAAGAGTTCTTCATGAAAGATGAGCAAAACTCTGATTAACGGGTTAAGAAACCCTAAAATACATTTTTAAGATCTACGATCTAAGAAGAGAAAAGCTCTGTTAATGGGTTCGATTGTAATCCTTACCAGGTTTTTGGCAAAGTTTTTACTCTAAAAGAGTTTCCTTGGGCAGAGATCTAAAGCTCTACAAAGAGAATTATATTCTCAGAAAGAAGAATTTAGGGAAGATGAACAACAGTCATCTCAAGGGCTAAAGGCCCTACTTATAGGCACAAAGAGACGGTTCCACTTCCGAGAAGATCCAACGGTAGAAAAGATGCCACCGCTGCACTTATGTGTGATCCATGTGAACGTGGCGGTGGGGGGGCATTTGTTTCCCCAATATAAGAGCAAAACTCTGTTCAAAACTCAAGAGGCAGTGCCTCACGTGTTTGCCATGAGGGCTCCAGCGCCAGGGTTAAAAACTCTTAAAAGAGCAAAGTTCTGTTCAAAACTCAAGAGGAAGCGCCTCACGTGTTTGCCACGAGGGTACCAGCGCCAGAGTTAAAAACTCTTATTGGTGCCGCACGTGCACAACACGTGAACGCCGGCGCTGGTAGAATTAAATTCTACTCTATGTTAAACAGAGCCGTTGGATCAAAGATCCAACGGAGATGATAAATTATCAGAATGCAGAATTAAATTCTTTTGAGAAAATATTCCTCAAATCATTCTAAACAAGAAAGATTACTCTCTGTAAAAGAGAGTACCGTTGGATTAAAAATCCAATGGTGATCAAAGAATCACCGAGCTAAAGTATAAATTATGTATAGGAAAATATTTTCCTAATCTTGTTAAAAACAAGAAAAATATCTTCTGTAAAACAGAAGTCCTTGGATCAAAGATCCAACGGTGGGTAAAATCCCCAAATCAATTAGGATCTCTCAATGAGAGATTTCTTCAACTAATCAACAGACCTGCCTCTATTATATAAAGGACCCAAAACTTCAAGTCTGAAAAGGAGGAACCCCCTATAAGTTTTGAGAAAAAAAAGATAAAGCTTCGAAAGAACAGATAATTAAATTCTTGAGGAAGAAGAATCCCCTTCTTGGAAATTTTAGGTAAATAAAATTAGATAAAGATCCTGTGGATCATTCAAAAAAAAGAAGAGAGAAAACACAGGAGTGCTTAGCACTCAGTGGGCGACGCTTAGCGCCCACGTGCCCCTCATGTGGACGCCATAAAATAAAGAGTGCTTAGCACTCAGTGGCTGGCGCTCAGTGCCTAGTGACTTACGTGCCCCTCACGTAGGCGCCATAAAATAAAGAGTGCTTAGCACTCAGTGGCTAGCGCTTAGCGCCCAGTGCCTTACGTGACCCTCATATAGGCGCCACAGAACATAAAGTGCTTGACACCCATCATTTAGCGCCTAGCGCCTCACGTGCTTCTGTCACGCCCCGCTTCCCAGAGTACGCAAGATTGGGCACGTGACATAGCCAACCATGCTACCTGTGGGTAGGAAGTATCCATCCACAGTCACATTACTGTTGTAAGGATATCAAGAACAAGATAATAAACTAATCTAATACATGTCCAAATCCATAATAACAAGAATCAATAAACAATAAGTGCGGAAGCTAATGATCTAATACAATGAATAAACAGTACGTCCCATAATGCGGGCTCACATCTGGAAATGAAATGAAATAAATAAACTAAACCCTAAGGAACTCACAGTTCAGCCTGCTGGCTGAAGTACTCCTGCTCGGTCGTAGACAGTGGTACGGAATCTGGGCCATGCAAAACCCAGACGTCAGCGCGTCATGACATCAAGTATATAGTATAAACAGGGTAATAAGCAATGCAAGTATGAACATGAGTAAAGCAGTAATAAGAAATAATCAAGCAGGGTAATGTGCAATGGTGACTAAACTGTCCTTTCAGGTTTTCTACTCTATAGTCTTTGAAATCAATTGATGAATCGTCGATGTAACTCAATAGTATCCCGTGCGTGCCCGGGACCACGGTCAAGATCCTCGGGGCTGAATCCGAGACGTGCCGCTAAGCAGTAAAAGGTAGTAGGATGGGCGAGTGATGTCAGCATCAACACTCCGGGGCTGGCCAAGCCCGTAAGACTGATCAGAACATGTATCGAACTGTTGAGTTACAAGTCGGTTTCACCTTTGATTTCCCCATACCCCCAAGCTATGTATGTCAGGTCAGGTATTCAGTAGTCAAGGACTAATGCCAACACAAGATCCGGTAAAAGTAGGTCTGTCTGGATAGACAGCGGGAATGGTCAGGTTTGTCGGCATTAGGCATGAAATCAGGTAACAGGTCAGGTTACTTTCGACAGGTTGAGTTGATATGTACAGGGTGTTATGTCCGGTGTATCAGTACATGTGTCAGGTGTATCAAGATCGGTCAATATGTAATGCAATCAGGTGAATGTTGATAACAGGTATAGTAACGAATAATGAACAGCAGCAGGAACAGTAACTAACAATATTAATCTATGTAAACACAGTGATGTTTTGTATTCTCTCATTAATCAGGTTCACGTACCTTTGAGGTGCAATAGCCACAAGGTGAAGCAATATCGATAATATACGTAATGGAGTTACATGAATTTAAACTAAGCATAATAATTGTCTCATGGGTGATTTAACAAATGAAGTGAGGACGATCTACTTGGTTTAATTAGTTAAGTGTGAATTAATAGCAGACCGGTTAATACGAGCAACGATTACATTGATTTAAAGTTACGGATAATTGTGACTAGCAATTCTAAGTTATAAAAGGTATCGATGTTATAAATAGCTGTGTGGTTATAATATGATGATTAAGTTTGTAGCATGTTAAAGCAAGTATTCGGATACTTGCCTCGACGGTTTTGCAAACCGGAACACGGATGCGATGTCGGCAGAAAACGCGATATGATAGCACGGGCCACGGATCGAGTCCCAACAGAGAACAACGGAGCCACACGGACTAGGGGGCTTCGCTGGAGCGTCGGGTTCGCCAAGACGGCACGGTCGGATTCCGGCAACAACAAAAGTAGCGAAGTTAGTAATTACGATATGATACACGCAAATAACGACCAGCAAGGGGGATGATTTGCACAAAGGAAAGATGAGAAGGCTTACAGAGATATATACCAGGTGACCCCGGCCAGCTCGACGGCGCTGGAACGCCGGCAAGGCAACGGCGGCGGCTGCAAGGGCTGAATGGCCTCGGGGTGCGCGGGAGATGGTGCTGCGGCGAGTGGATGAAAGGGTGGTCGGCTCTGGTGGTCGAGAGGGAGACGGAGGTGGCCCTGGTGACGACGGCGAGGTCGCCGGCGCGTTCTCCAGCGAACAGCGGAGGGTAGGCGATGGGTGAAGGGCTCGGGTTGGTGGTCCGGCGAGGAGAGGAAGGAAGCGACGACGAGGTCGGGACGAGGAGGGTGAGAGGGAGTCGTGGGAGGCGTCGGCGGCGAGAGGCGGCGTCGACGTCGCCTCTGCAGGGGTTGGAGGCGTCGTCGGGTTGGGTGCAGGCGTGGAAGAGAGCGGGAGAACGAGGGGAGGAAGGTGGTAAGTGGGTGCGGTGAGTCTCGTGGTGGCGAGGGCGGCGACGGCGAGGTCGCGGGGGATCGGTGGTGAGGTTGCGAGAAGCTAGGGTTAGGGTTCGAGGCGTTTTCTCGTGAAGAAGAGGATGGGTGAGGGGCGGCTGCATGTGTGAAATTTATAGAGGAAGAGAGAGAGAGAGATTGGAGAGAGAGATTGAGGGAAGAGAGAGAGAGAGATAGGGAAAAGGGAAGGGGCCCACGCGGTATAATCCCACGCTGTGATTGGCTGATCACGAGATGGGAAAAAGATTTGAGATTAAATTTTGAAGGAGTTGAAGAGAGAAAGCAGGTAAAGAATATATTTCCGTATTTTATTTTAGTTTAAGGTATTAAATTTAAATGGGCCATTTTGGCGCGAAATGAAACATTTCCAAATCGCGCCCGGGTTGCGCCCAAATGTTCCAAATTCAAATTATAGGATTTTAAGCGGGTTCCAAATTTTGAAAAGAGGTGTTTAATGATTAAAATGCATGCCCCCAAGTCGGACACTTGCACGCGCGCGTAGTCGTCCAAACTTGCCCGTTTAGCCAAACGGAACGGAATCTCGACACGCGGACGCTACCACGCGACTAGTGGCGACGAGTAGGCCAACATGGACATTTTAAATTTCATTTTAGGAGTTAAAATTTGTTATGTGCCAAAGTGACTTAACCGGTTAAAATTTAGCAATAAACACCAGAAAAATCAGAATAATTGGAAATGAGCAAAATATAACCCTCAACTAGTAATATAAATAGTATTATTGGGCTCGGGTGTTACATCATACCCAACTACAAAAAGAATTTCGTCCTCGAAATTCCAAGAATACAAGATAGCTAACTACTGGAAAAGGTGAGCGAATTTCTGCCGAATCTCGTCTTCTCGCTCCCAAGTGGATTCTCCATGCGATCGATTACCCCAAGAAACTAGCACAAGAGGGATAACCTTGTTCTTAAGAACCTTTTCTCTCCGATCCTTGATTTCAACTGGTCGCTCTTCAAAAGTCAGGTCCTCCCGTACAGTCAACTCCGAATGATCCAAGACATGAGTCTCATCACGAACATACCTCCGTAGTTGAGACACATGAAACACGTCGTGAACTCCTGCTAATGACGGTGGTAACGCCAACCGGTACGATACCTCTCCAACACGCTCCGATATCTCGAAGGGTCCAACGAATCGGGGACTAAGCTTTTCCCGACTTCCAAAGCGAATCACTCCTCTAGTCGGTGATATCTTCAGGAATACCAAATCACCCACGGCGAACTCTAGAGGTCTTCTTGACGTGTCGGCCCAACTTTTCTGTCTGTCTTGAGCTGCCTTCATATGCTTCCTGATTGTATTCACCTTCTCGACTGTCTGCACCACCAAATCTGGTCCTAGTAACCTTCGCTCACCAACATCATCCCAACAAACAGGTGAACCGCACTTGCGACCATACAGTGCTTCAAACGGGGCCATCTGAATAGTCGCTTGGAAGCTATTGTTGTACGAAAACTCCACCAGGTGTAGATGATCTTCCCAAGAACCTTTGAAGTCCAGCATGCACGCTCTCAACATATCTTCAAGGGTCTGGATCGTTCTCTCCGATTGTCCATCAGTCTGAGGATGATAAGCTGTGCTAAACTTCAATCGAGTCCCCAAACTTTCTTGTAAACTCCTCCAAAAGTGCGACAAGAACCGAGTGTCCCGATCGGACACGATGCTTACCGGCACTCCATGCAATCTGACAATCTCCTGCATGTATCGCTCTGCCAAAGTCTCTGTCGATTGACCAACCCGAAAAGGAATAAAGTGAGCTGCCTTGGTCAACCGATCGACAATCACCCATACGGCATTGTTGCCCTTTGGACTCCGCGGTAAAGCCGTCACGAAATCCATGGTTATATGTTCCCACTTCCACTGAGGAATCGGAAGTGGTTGCAACAAACCAGCAACCCTTTGGTGTTCAGCCTTGACTTGTTGACACACCAAGCACTTAGCCACGAAGCGAGCAATTTCCCGTTTCATACCTTCCCACCAGAAGTGCTGTCGAATATCTCGGTACATCTTTGTCCCTCCTGGATGTACAGAGTAAGCTGAACTGTGTGCCTCCTTCATGAGCTCTTCACGCACATCTCCTTTTGGCACACACACACGACTACCATATCTCAACGAACCGTCTTCGTGGATCAATAAATTGGTTCGTAGCCCGGCTTCAACCTGCTCTCGAAACCTTCGCAGTCTAGGATCCTGCGATTGTGCCGCTTTAATCTTCTCAACTAAGGACGATTGTACTTGCAACTGCATCAACTGTCCTGTAGCATGGGGTAGCACAACCTCCAAGTCAAATCTCTGAAAATCCGCAATGATCTCCCTTTGTGCGGTCAATACCTGAATTGCTGGTAACCGACTTAGCGCATCTGGCACGACGTTAACTTTTCCCGGATGGTACTTAAGATCAAGGTCATAGTCGGCCATCAGCTCCAACCATCTGCGTTGTCTCATGTTCAACTCCTTCTGAGTGAACACATATTTCAAACTCTTATGATCTGTAAAGACCTCGACTCTCTCGCCCAAAAGGTAGTGTCTCCAAATCTTCAGGGCGAAGATCACGGCTGCAAGCTCCAAGTCATGAGTCGGATAATTCTTCTCATGAGTCTTCAGTTGTCTCGATGCGTAAGCGACGACTTTCCCATTCTGCATCAAAACACATCCCAATCCTTTTCCAGATGCGTCGCTGTGAATCACCAGTCCTCCTGAATTATCCGGTACGGTCAGGATCGGGGCGGTTATCAACTTCTGCTTCAACGTCTCGAAGGCCAATGCACATCCATCCGTCCAAACAAACGGTACCTCCTTACGCGTAAGCTTGGTCAACGGCTCAGCTAAACGAGCGAAGTTCTCCACAAATCTCCTGTAATATCCGGCGAGTCCAAGGAAACTCCTTATCTCCGCAACATTCTTTGGAATAGGCCAATCTCGAACTGCTGCAATCTTTTCGGGATCGACGGCGATTCCATAGGCCGACACGACATGCCCCAGAAACTTCACTTCTTCCAGCCAGAATTCACACTTACTCATCTTCGCAAATAACTTCTCTTGTCTCAGCGTCTTTAGTGCGATCCTTAGATGCTCATCATGCTCCTCCAGACTCTTCGAGTACACCAGAATATCGTCAATGAATACCACAATAAACTGGTCCAAGAACGGTGAAAAGATCCTGTTCATCAAATCCATGAATATTGCCGGCGCATTAGTCACTCCGAAGGGCATCACTAAATACTCGAAATGCCCATACCGAGTTCGAAACGCCGTCTTGCAAATGTCTTCTGCCTTCACTCGGACCTGATGATATCCTGATCGCAAGTCCAGTTTCGAGAATACCCTCGCGCCACTAAGCTGCTCAAAAAGTTCTCCAATGCGAGGGATCGGGTATTTGTTCTTAATAGTCACCCGGTTCAATTCCCGATAATCAATGCACATCCTTCTCGTGCCATCCTTCTTCTTTACTAAAAGAACTGGAGCTCCCCAAGGTGAGTTGCTGCTTCGAATCCATCCCTTCTCGAGTAATTCACCAACTTGTTTCTTAACTTCTTCCAACTCCACTGGTGCCATCGGATAATAAGATTTTGATACTGGCGCTGCACCAGGAATAAGGTCAATCGCAAACTCCACATCTCGTTTCGGCGGTAAGCCCGAAATATCTTCAAACACATCCATAAAGTCGCGGACAACCGCCGGCTCTTCATTACTATCCACTACCATAGCCGCAAGAACACTGTTCGTCGGCCTAGCCCTAAACTCGACTGGCCCGACAGAACTGCTTCCTCCAAAGAAAGTAAACTCAGGGTGTCCGGGAATCTGGAAAATTACCTTCCTTGCCCTACAGTCAATGTGGGCGTGGAAAGTGCCAAGAAAATCCATTCCCAAAACTACTTCATAACTGCCCGCATCAATCACCAAGAAATCTGCAAAAAGCTCTCGTCCGCAAACAACAACTGTACAATCTTTACATTCCTTACTAGCTATGATTTTCCCATTCCCAGTGTGTATGTCCCAGAAACTAGACAGGGTCGTGCAGGTGATCGAGTGTGTAGTTATAAATTTGGATGACATAAAACAGTGGGATGCTCCGGAATCAAATAATACCAATGCGGGAAAACCATGGACGAGCAAAGTACCTGAAACCACTTCTCTGGTTGGGTCCTTGTGTCAGCTGTTTCTGCCCTTGGAACGGTCTCTGCGGAGTCTTCCGTATATCATCTCTCGTGCGAAGCTTCGACGGACAAGCACCAACTGCGTGATCGGCTGCTCCACAAACCAGACAAAGTCCCAGTCTCCTTCGACAATCCTTCTGCACGTGCCCAGGTAATCGGCAGTAATCGCAAATCACGCGCTTCCTTCGATCAACGATCACAGGCTTCTTCATTGGCGCTACACCTCGACGGTCCACTGGAATACCTCTGCGCCCATGATCTCGGTTAGGTACAAATGCAGGCTTCCTGGCCGCAACTGCTGTCTGGTGAAGGTTCCCTTTCGATCCTGATAAACTCTGCTGCTCTCTGGCTGCCGTAAGAACCTGTGAGAAAGTGGTCAAACCCAGGGAGACAATCTGCCTCTGGATGTCCACATCCAAACTGCGCAAGAACCTTCGCGCCCTGTCTGCCTCCTTGGCGACTAAGGGTCCAGCGAAGCGGCTGAGTCTCGTCCATTCCGCTGCATGTACATCCACAGCTGCTCCATTTTGTCTCAGCCCAATAAATTTCTCCTCCATTTCCTCCCGTGCAGTCCGCGGGAAGAACTTTTCCAAGAAACTTTTAGAGAAATCCGCCCAACTGATTGGCTTGGACAAGCGGGTCTCCTCCACAAGCCACCACTCTCGGGCGTAATCCACCAGCTGAATGCGCACCACATCAACTCTCTTGTCTTCTGGGATCTGTGCCGCAATCAATAAATTCTCTGTGTCTACTAGCCACTGCTCGGCTGGCAACGGCTCCTCCAAGCCAGTGAAAGTAGTAGGACCCAACCGTCTGAAATCTGCCACGGTCCCTACTCGGTCGACTGGCTTCGCTACAGCGGTGTTTACAGACTGCTGAATAGCCTGCAAACCCTCCTGAAATGAATCTGCTTGCTGCTGGATCAGCTCAGTTTGCCTCTTCTGATTTTCCAACATCCCACGTATCACTCCTAACATGGCGGCTTCGTCCACACGCCTCTGATACGTCTTGAAATTCTTATCTGCCATGGTCCTGAAATCAAAACAAACAACATTAGCATGATGATAGATTCAATATATAAACCAAAGCTAGAACTCCAAGATACTTAAATAGAGTACTGCATTGTAGCTATGCCGCGGTATCATAGCCGCAATTACTTAACTCCACCCAAGTCGCCTAAGTCCTAGAGATAACAAGAAGTTAGGTTTTCGAGTTAACAATGCAAAGTAAGTTTGCATGTCGACATGATCCGGAAGAATGATTCAAGGACGGTAAAACGGTCAAGGTGGCAGGACATGTTTCCTAATCACGGGTATTATGATTCGTGTATCGGGTGCAATACCCAACTATAGAGAATCGACCCAATTAACCTATGGCTCTGATACCAAAAGAACCATGTCACGCCCCGCTTCCCAGAGTACGCAAGATTGGGCACGTGACATAGCCAACCATGCTACCTGTGGGTAGGAAGTATCCATCCACAGTCACATTACGGTTGTAAGGATATCAAGAACAAGATAATAAACTAATCTAATACATGTCCAAATCCATAATAACAAGAATCAATAAACAATAAGTGCGGAAGCTAATGATCTAATACAATGAATAAACAGTACGTCCCATAATGCGGGCTCACATCTGGAAATGAAATGAAATAAATAAACTAAACCCTAAGGAACTCACAGTTCAGCCTGCTGGCTGAAGTACTCCTGCTCGGTCGTAGACAGTGGTACGGAATCTGGGCCATGCAAAACCCAGACGTCAGCGCGTCATGACATCAAGTATATAGTATAAACAGGGTAATAAGCAATGCAAGTATGAACATGAGTAAAGCAGTAATAAGAAATAATCAAGCAGGGTAATGTGCAATGGTGACTAAACTGTCCTTTCAGGTTTTCTACTCTATAGTCTTTGAAATCAATTGATGAATCGTCGATGTAACTCAATAGTATCCCGTGCGTGCCCGGGACCACGGTCAAGATCCTCGGGGCTGAATCCGAGACGTGCCGCTAAGCAGTAAAAGGTAGTAGGATGGGCGAGTGATGTCAGCATCAACACTCCGGGGCTGGCCAAGCCCGTAAGACTGATCAGAACATGTATCGAACTGTTGAGTTACAAGTCGGTTTCACCTTTGATTTCCCCATACCCCCAAGCTATGTATGTCAGGTCAGGTATTCAGTAGTCAAGGACTAATGCCAACACAAGATCCGGTAAAAGTAGGTCTGTCTGGATAGACAGCGGGAATGGTCAGGTTTGTCGGCATTAGGCATGAAATCAGGTAACAGGTCAGGTTACTTTCGACAGGTTGAGTCGATATGTACAGGGTGTTATGTCCGGTGTATCAGTACATGTGTCAGGTGTATCAAGATCGGTCAATATGTAATGCAATCAGGTGAATGTTGATAACAGGTATAATAACGAATAATGAACAGCAGCAGGAACAGTAACTAACAATATTAATCTATGTAAACACAGTGATGTTTTGTATTCTCTCATTAATCAGGTTCACGCACCTTTGAGGTGCAATAGCCACAAGGTGAAGCAATATCGATAATATACGTAATGGAGTTACATGAATTTAAACTAAGCATAATAATTGTCTCATGGGTGATTTAACAAATGAAGTGAGGACGATCTACTTGGTTTAATTAGTTAAGTGTGAATTAATAGCAGACCGGTTAATACGAGCAACGATTACATTGATTTAAAGTTACGGATAATTGTGACTAGCAATTCTAAGTTATAAAAGGTATCGATGTTATAAATAGCTGTGTGGTTATAATATGATGATTAAGTTTGTAGCATGTTAAAGCAAGTATTCGGATACTTGCCTCGACGGTTTTGCAAACCGGAACACGGATGCGATGTCGGCAGAAAACGCGATATGATAGCACGGGCCACGGATCGAGTCCCAACAGAGAACAACGGAGCCACACGGACTAGGGGGCTTCGCTGGAGCGTCGGGTTCGCCAAGACGGCACGGTCGGATTCCGGCAACAACAAAAGTAGCGAAGTTAGCAATTACGATATGATACACGCAAATAACGACCAGCAAGGGGGATGATTTGCACAAAGGAAAGATGAGAAGGCTTACAGAGATATATACCAGGTGACCCCGGCCAGCTCGACGGCGCTGGAACGCCGGCGAGGCAACGGCGGCGGCTGCAAGGGCTGAATGGCCTCGGGGTGCGCGGGAGATGGTGCTGCGGCGAGTGGATGAAAGGGTGGTCGGCTCTGGTGGTCGAGAGGGAGACGGAGGTGGCCCTGGTGACGACGGCGAGTTCGCCGGCGCGTTCTCCGGCGAACAGCGGAGGGTAGGCGATGGGTGAAGGGCTCGGGTTGGTGGTCCGGCGAGGAGAGGAAGGAAGCGACGACGAGGTCGGGACGAGGAGGGTGAGAGGGAGTCGTGGGAGGCGTCGGCGGCGAGAGGCGGCGTCGACGTCGGCTCTGCAGGGGTTGGAGGCATCGTCGGGTTGGGTGCAGGCGTGGAAGAGAGCGGGAGAACGAGGGGAGGAAGGTGGTAAGTGGGTGCGGTGAGTCTCGTGGTGGCGAGGGCGGCGACGGCGAGGTCGCGGGGGATCGGTGGTGAGGTTGCGAGAAGCTAGGGTTAGGGTTCGAGGCGTTTTCTCGTGAAGAAGAGGATGGGTGAGGGGCGGCTGCATGTGTGAAATTTATAGAGGAAGAGAGAGAGAGAGAGATTGGAGAGAGAGATTGAGGGAAGAGAGAGAGAGAGATAGGGAAAAGGGAAGGGGCCCTTGCGGTATAATCCCACGCTGTGATTGGCTGATCACGAGATGGGAAAAAGATTTGAGATTAAATTTTGAAGGAGTTGAAGAGAGAAAGCAGGTAAAGAATATATTTCCGTATTTTATTTTAGTTTAAGGTATTAAATTTAAATGGGCCATTTTGGCGCGAAATGAAACATTTCCAAATCGCGCCCGGGTTGCGCCCAAATGTTCCAAATTCAAATTATAGGATTTTAAGCGGGTTCCAAATTTTGAAAAGAGGTGTTTAATGATTAAAATGCATGCCCCCAAGTCGGACACTTGCACGCGCGCGTAGTCGTCCAAACTTGCCCGTTTAGCCAAACGGAACGGAATCTCGACACGCGGACGCTACCACGCGACTAGTGGCGACGAGTAGGCCAACATGGACATTTTAAATTTCATTTTAGGAGTTAAAATTTGTTATGTGCCAAAGTGACTTAACCGGTTAAAATTTAGCAATAAACACCAGAAAAATCAGAATAATTGGAAATGAGCAAAATATAACCCTCAACTAGTAATATAAATAGTATTATTGGGCTCGGGTGTTACAGCTTCGATGTAGGCGCTATAAATAGTGCTCAGCACTCCATATAGAGACAAAAGAAAAGAGAGAGTAAAGTGTGATCATCTGAACTTACATAAGTGCTCAGTACTTTTTGCAAGAAAAGGAGACTGAGCCCAAATTAGTGCTTAGCACTTCTTTCAAATAAAAGAAAACTGAGTGGGTCAAGCCCAAGTTGGTTAGGTCCCTAATTCAGATCAACTAAGCCCATGGGTTCATTGCTTCCCCAAAACGGCTAATGATTCTTAGATGGTCCACCATGATCTCTTCCCTTAGACACGGGAATTGGTTCAAGGGTACATCTCTATATACCTCTGACGCATGTCGTTGTAATTCCTCAACGTCTTCAGAGAGGTGGTAGGTCCCAACAACCAAATTCTTTTGGGTGCACTTCCCAAGCTGACGTGCACACCTTAAACCAAACCGCACCCTAAATAGGTGTATCCCACATAATCGCCATGCATCCCGTCATGTAACAAATACACGTGCATAAAATAGTGATCTATGGACCGAAACGTCCTTAAACTAACAACGGACTCTAATGTCCTTAAACTAAAACAGTAAAGCCCAAATGGTCTTTTGTTGGATCTGAATGATTCTAAAACCCTGTTAAGTAGATCTTAGTCTCAAATTGGACTAACGTATCCTTAACAATTTTTTTAAAAGTTAATCTTAATCTTAAACGAGATTAATGATCCTTAAATGAACCCAAACCCAAATCTAAGATATATGGATTTGGACTAATCCACGCCCTACAGGCGACAACATAAATTAGTATCTGTATACAATCCACGGGCAACCAAAGACAAAACAAACACATACGACACGAAGTGAACTTCTGGAGTAGGAGAAAGTGGTTATCGCGATGCGGTAACGTAATTAACTGCAGGTGCTTGCGCCTGCAGGGAAGAGCGTCCCCACAATCAAAAACCCCTCACAAACGAGGGGGAATTTGATGAAGTCTACTACAACGGCCGCATCCGTCCAAACCTTCGATATACGGTTGTTCCCCCAATCAGAGCAAGGCGCTGTTTGAATTTTGAAAATTCAAAATTTTGAAGCAACGCTTCAGATCCCGTGCGCTGCGCGCAATTTTCCGCGTGTCAGAAGTTGACTCGGCAGCACAACGCCCAAGGCAGTGCGTCTAATCAGAGCAAGGCTCTTTAAAAAGAAAAAGCAACGCTCAACTGCGCAAGCGCACAGCTGCGCGACACGTGTTTACGCAGTTGCGCAAACGCTGATGCGCAAGCGCACCACAGCGCGACGCGTGTCTGCGCAGTTGCGCAAGCACAACTGCGCAAGCGCACCGCTGCGCGACGCGTGTCTGCGCAGTTGCACAAATACTGTTGCGCAAATGCACCGTTGAGCGACACGTGTCAGCGCAGTTGCGCAACACGTGTCTGCGCAAGCGCTTCACTGCGCGGCACGTGTCTGCGTAGTTGCGGAAGCTCAGCTGCGCAAGCGCTTCACTGCGCGGCACGTGTCTGCGCAGTTGCGGAAGCTCAGCTGCGCAAGCGCTTCACTGCGCGACACGTGTCACGCGCTGGTGAGTTGCGCAACAACAGAATGAAGAATTAAGGAAATCTTTTCTGTTCTTGTTAAAACAAGAAGATTTCTTCTGTAAAACAGGGGCCTTTGGATCAAAGATCCAACGGTGGGGGAAAATTCCCCAAATCACTCAGAAAATATCTTTTTAACAAATTTAACTGATTTTTGAGCACTATAAAAAGGACCTTAGACTCCATTTCAAAGACAGATAGAGAAATTGGATTAAAAAACAAGAAGAAGAAGAAGAGAACTTCTTGAGAACACAAAGAAGAAGGTAAAAACCTTTGAAATAAGAGAAAATTCTCTTAGGAATAGATCATTGATCTAAAAGACAAGATCAGTGATATTCAATAAATAAATAAATAAATAAAAATAATAAAAAAATAGTGCCTTGCACTTGCTAGGGAACCTCTGGTTCTCTGAGATAGAAAGAAAGAAAAGATTTTCTTTTCTTTGATCTAAATTTAGATCATTAAAAAGTGCTCTGCACTCATTTTCTTGAATCTAAAAGATTCTTGGTGCTTTGCACTATTTGAAGGGCCAGGCCCAAATCAAAAGACCTAGCAGGCCAAAATAAATTGCAAAGCAATAAAAGGGCTGAGCCCAAATAAAATTGATGCTCTGCATCATTCATAAAGAACAGAGCCAAAACAAATTGATGCCCTGCATCTTTTCTGGGCAAAGCCCAAATAAAAATAAAAGGAAATGCAAAAGCAATGTTGGACATTTTCTTTACTGGACTTAGCCCAATCGTGGCCATAAGTCCTTAAATTAAATCGGCTGAGCAAAATGGCTCTCCTAAATCAATCTACATCCGGTTCGAGGGTACATCTCCGAACTCCTTTGACATCCATCGTTGTAATTCCTCAACGACGTCAAAGAGGTGACGGGTCCCAACGACCACACATCGATATGGACTGCGGGGTCCTTAAACTCGTGGACCGAAACGTCCTTAAACTAATAATGGACCGAAACGTCCTTAAACTAATATCGGACCGAGACGTCCTTAAACTAATGACGGACCGAAACGTCCCTAAACTAATATTGGACCACCACGTCCCTAAACTGGAATACGGACCACCACGTCCCTAAACTAATATCGGACCGAGACGTCCCTAAACTAATATTGGACCGAAACGTCCCTAAACTAATATCGGACCGAGACGTCCCTAAACTAATATCGGACCGAAACGTCCCTAAACTAATGTCGGACCACCACGTCCCTAAACTGGCACAATAGAGCCCAAATGCTCTTTTATCGGATCTAAACGGTCCCGTTAAGTTGATCTTAGTCTCAAACTGGACTAACGTATCCTTAACAAACGTTTAAGTTGATCTTAGCCCCAAACATGGCTAACGTATCCTTAAATATTCAAATGGATTATAAAACTTCCAATCAACTCTGGTTCGAGGGTACATCTCCGAGCTCCTTTGATACATGTCGTTGTAATCCTTCAACGACGTCAGAGAGGTGACGAGTCCCGATAGCCATACATTAAATTAATCACTACGTTGAGTTGATCTTAGTCTAAAACAGGACTAACGTATCCTTGACGAACGTTTAAGTTGATCTTAGCCGCAATGCGACTAATGCATCCTTAGACTGAAAACACCAAACCCAAATCTAAGTAAATACGGATTTGGACTAATCCACGTCCTACGGGCGACGGCATTACTCAGTCTCCGTATACAATCCACGGGCAACCACAAACAAAATGAACACACACGACACGAAGTGAAATTCTGGAGAAGGAGAAAGTTGTTACCGCGACGCGGTAGCGTAATTAACTGCAGGGGCTTGCGCCTGCAGGGAAGAGCGTCCCCACAATCAAAAACCCCTCACCCCGAGGGGGAATCTGACGAAGTCTGCTACATCGGCCGCATCCGTCTAAACCTCCGATACACGGTGCCATAAATCAACTTGGCATCTTCGGAGAGATAGACGGATAAAACCAAATAGCATCTGCCCGGAATCTCAGGCACAGACGTCCTAAAGTCTAGGCCGTCGTTCGGAGGGGAACAAATTCTGGCACGCCCGATGGGACCTCTTCCTCTTTCCACTCCACACTTCGTGTGTCGTCTGCGCGAACCAATCGCGGTTCATTAAATGGTTGTCTTCGGATTTCAAGTTACTAAGATTTGGTCTTTTACCTGGCGCAGAATTCAAGATTCAATAGCCTCTAGCTGTACCAACTGCTCGAAATGCCGCTGCAACGGACGCTCCACCCCACCAGGAGGTGTAGCATATGGGCCCCAAGCGGCTTCCTTCCTTACTCTGCCGGTAGACCAGGTGACCCAAGCCACCACCGGCTTGTTCTTCGGGACTATGATCCCACCTGCAACCTTTTCTGCACCAATACCTGCGCCGGAAGTGGGTAAAAAGTCGGTCTTCAACCGGCTCACTGTTTCGACAGCCTCTGTCAACGGGTCGCCCGCTACTAAACAGACAGCCTCCGTTTTCACCAGGCTAGGTCAGAGCTATAAAGTGGCCGTCCCAAAGAGGGCAACGGCCGCTGCTTCGGAAGTCGTTAAAGCGGCCTCTCCTATCAGAGAGTCGGTCTTCACAAGATTGACGGTTCCCACTCCTCCCCCAGCTGGTCAAAAGGCATCAGTCTTCGACAGGCTGACATCGGCAGTTACCCCACACTCAAACAGGGGGCAACAAGAAACCATCTCAATTTCCAAGCCAGTCCCAACGGCTCGTAGTGCGCGACGTCGCCATTGGCGACGAGTGAGGAAAGCAGGGGGCAACTCCCCCTCAGGGATAACTCCACCCGCTCCAATGGTGGAAGTCAACGCTGCTGTTCCAACTGGGAACAGCTTTGAACTACTGAGGAGAGTGCGTAAGAACTCTCCAACTGCTACCTTGAAAAGATCTCCTCCACCTGTGGAGAGAGTTCCGGAAACAAAACAAGAACAGCCCCCTCAACGGCTATCCTCAAAAGTTTACAAGGTTTGGCGTAGAGTTCAAGACTCCGTGATTGACCCGGACCACTTTCATCGCCAGAAAAAGGCAAAGGTGGAAAAGGACAAAAACCACCCCATTAAACAACAGGGGGCAACAAATGCTAGGATGCCCACTTCAACGGCTCCTTCAACCTCAATGGTCCACAAAAGAAGAAGGCCAGAGAAAGCTCTCGTGACGCTGACAAAGTTTAAAAGCGGTGAACCTAAACGTCCCAAGTCAGGGGGCATAACAGTTCATACGGTTTATATGGCTTCTGGAAAGGAAGAAAGTCGACCGCTTACCCGATCAGTGACCAAGGCCCAGGAGCAGCAACAAAAGCTCCAGGAGATGATGACTATAATGGCTGCACTCACGGAGCCAAAAGAGAACCCTGAGACATCCTTAGATGAACGCCAAGAGGAAGAGACTGACGCCGAGTTCCTCCGCCGAGTACTGGAAAAGAGAGACAAAGAGGCTGCTGAACAAGCAGCCAATATACAGCGTATGGGCCTCTTCTTTCAGGACATGATAGGGATGATGATACAACAAGATCCCCCGACTGAAGAACCCCCGATTGTCCTTGGGGATGATAGGGGAGAGACATCAAACCCTCAGCCCGTTCTATCAACGGCTAAAGAGGATACAATCTCTAAGACTGATCTGGACGAATATATAGCCCAGCAAATAAAGGTTCATCACGCGGCCGAAGCAGCCGGCCACGTCGTAAAAACGGGGCGACCGTATCCAGGCTGGTATGACCAAATCAAATACCCGCCGGGTTACACAATTCCCAAGTTTCATGTCTACAAAGGGACCGGCAATCCCCATCAACATGTTGCCCAGTTCAGGGCGCTTTGCGGTAACACCGGCGGCGACGACAAGCTTTTGCTTCGCCAGTTTGTTGGAAGCCTATCAGATACGGCGTTCGAATGGTATTCTGAGCTCCCCAACGACTCTATTAAAACCTTTGCGGAGATGGAGCTGCTCTTCACCCAACGTTTTGCAAGTGCCAGTGAGCGTACCCCGATGATGGCACTGATTAACGCTATGGTAAAACCCGGCGAGACATGGGTTCAGTACGCTATACGGTGGCGTAATCTATGGTCAAA
Organism: Agapanthus africanus; assembly: GCA_030015575.1. Classification (NCBI taxonomy): domain Eukaryota; kingdom Viridiplantae; phylum Streptophyta; class Magnoliopsida; order Asparagales; family Amaryllidaceae; genus Agapanthus; species Agapanthus africanus. Next base: position 384,897,846 of record CM057349.1, on the reverse strand, counting down.
GTGTGAGCAACGCATAGAAGAAGCCCCTGCGGTGGGAATGTTTGTTGGAACCCTTGATCCACAGGCAACCATCTCACAGTTTATGATGTTTTTCAAGCCGACTTCCTTCCAGGCTTTGATTGACAAACTAGCGCAAATGGACCAGATGGGTCATAAACCCCCTCTCCCAAAGCCAGATTCCCGAAATGACAAAGGAAAGGGAAAAGCGATCATTGTCGCTAATGCTCAACAACAACCGAACGACTTGAAGCCGGTTGCTCATCCAAACAATACGCGCCCTTACGTACCCCTTGAGGATAGGATGGGACGTCCTTATTCCTTTCCCCGCGATAAAACGAAGAGGTTATTCGAACTGGCATTACGCAACAGACTCATAAATCTGCCAGATCCAAAACGTCCGTTGCAACCAAGTGACGTCAACGAACCTAATTACTGCCCCTATCATCGAGTGCTAGGCCATCCGATTGAGGACTGCTACGTTTTCAAAAATTGGCTTGAAAACCAGTATAGACAGGGAAAATTTGCGTTATCTGACAAATGGAAGGTGAATCCCCCGCAGCCCCACACCTCTAAGGGGACGAATACGCCGGGGGCAACATGCTCCGTCATTGAAGAAACTCCGTGGGAGGTTGTATTATCATCAAAAACAAAGAGAATGCTAAATGATCTTCGGACATGTCCGGCGATCAAGTGGAAGAGCCCATTGGAACTGCAGGTCATTGGGGGGATGTTAAAGCCACGTCCAACTCCAAAGACCAATGATGGGGGTTCAAGCACTAGTAGCCAGTCGTCAAAGTCTTCGAAGAAAAAGAAGAAGGCCAAGAAACCGGTGAAGCCCAGCGATAGGCGCACGGACTTGCAAAAGCAAATTGACGCGCTGGAAGAATACAACCAGAAGGCGCGGACTCCCGTTACATTGCAAGAGTTCCTCAACCACGTCTTCCAAGCAGAAGATGAGGGAGGTAGTTCGTCAAATGAATCTGAGGAACATGTAGCAAGTTGCCATGTGATTTCCCATTTGTCCACAAGCGATGAGGAGACTCCTCGCGCTGAAAAGCTGGGGGCAGAGCCTACACTAAAAATCCTGGAGCCGTCGGATGAAGCGATTGATGCATTCCTAAATCAGGCGTTTTTAAAGGGCAAAGCCGATCGGGATAACGAAGCGGTTATATTCGAAAAGGCCAAACGCCAGCGCCTTGGCGAAAGAATTGCGGTACTCCCGCTAGAACAAAATACACCCACCACAGATAAAATCAAGTTCAAGATAAAGAAGAGATTCGCTAAGGCTGTGTCAATGGGTATAAAGCTACCACCCTCCGAGAAAAACATTACGGGTGAAATGGAAAACCACCCCTCCTATTGCTTGTACCATCGGAAGGTGTCGCATCCCACCGAAGAATGCAAAGCTTTCGGTAAGTGGTGGCAAAGATATGTTACTCATCGGCAACAGTTTAAGCGGGAAAAGCGCAAAGCCCGCCGAGAGCAGAACGGAATAAACAAAGTGCTTGATAAAACTAGCAGTGGTTGTTGCATGATTGACGCCGGGGAATCACAAGTACCTGTATTTGGGAGCGATTCTGATGAGGAGCTAGAGCTTGGCCCCCTCTTTAAAGAATCCACTTCGGGAAAAGAAGAAGGATTAAAGGCTTGCGAGAATATACAGCTACGCAACCGGACGTTACCCGAAAAGAATCTCGGACCCTTAAACAAGAAAGACAAAGGGAAAGAGAAGGCCTCTGAAGACATCGCCTTGGATGATCGAGTTGCGGAAGAGTTAACCGCCAAGAACCCGCCAAAGAGGAATAAAGTGGATTACAATGTCTTGGCACATCTGAGGAAGCTACCCTCACAACTCAGCATTCTCGATGCCCTGTTGCTATCAAAAGAGGCGAGGGATTCTTTGATTAAAGCCTTACAAGAGCCGGAACAATTCCAAGCATGCCTGGCCGAGGAAAAGATGAAGGATGAGTTGGAGGAAGTACACACGGCTGATGTTGCTTTTGGCGATGAGGACCTTCTACTTGGGACTTGCGAACACAATCGCCCTCTCTACGTTTCAGGATACTGCCATGATATAAAGATAGGCAAAATTCTGATCGATAACGGGTCGTCTGTTAACCTACTCAACGTGCGGGTGTTGAAGGAAATCTGCATGAGCGTCCAGCACCTTGCTCGGGACAAGATCACCATATCCGGGTTTGACTCCCAATCGTCAAAGACTCTTGGATCTGTGATACTGACGCTACGCTTCGGATTACTCGTCACGGACATTAAATTCCACGTCATAGATGCCAAGACATGCTACAACGCTTTGCTCGGCCGACCATGGTTACACGAGTACAACATCATCCCTTCTACACAACATCAGTGTATGAAGTATTTTAAGGATGGTTTCGAGTATACCGTGACGGGAGAACTGAACCCGTTCTCTGTGAACGAGGTCCGCAAATACGAAGATGCCAAATACTTTTTGCCGGATTTCGAAGACACGGAGAAGTGTCACAAGCCGAAAAATAAAACTAACGCCACCATCCCTGTCTTCGGCAGTGATACCGAGGAAGAAGAGGAGATCGTTTATTCGGGTCCGCCCCAACATAACAAGCCAGGACCGTCCATTCCTACATTGGTCTTTGGTAGTGACTCAGAGGATGAGGTCCATGTCGTATTCTCTGCTCGACCTTCAATAAAAGTTTCCGCTGACGAAGAACAAAGTCTGCAAGTCGCCATGGTGCCGCCTAAACATCATAAAGAACTGAACGCACTTAATATCTACAGTATAGAAGAGCTGCGGACATTCTATATCCCTCCCAGGCGGGAAAACGAGAAGGCAATCCTATTCTACCGTTCTGAAGAAAACAAGGTGGAAAAAGAAGTTTGGCATGGCGTGGATCCCACGCTCGACAAGCTTCAGCCTATCCGTCTTCCCAGATATTATACCGAAGGTTTGAAGAAACTGCTGAAACGCCAGGGAATATCCTTCAAACAGACCGTTAGAGAGGCCAAATTCTATGACAGGGTCTGGAATGTTCCCGGGACCCAACACAAACTGCCTAACGGGAGAATGGAAACAAAAGGGCTTGGGTACATCCGGCTAAAGAAACGAGAGCTAGTAAATAGCTGTTATGTCATGTATGACTTCGATGAAGATGCGGACGCTCAATAGGAGGACGCTAATCCTAAGCCAGTAAAAGTTCCTGATGAAAAAATGCCCGGTCCATCATTTGAAGAACAAATGGACAGGCTCATAAGGGAAGCTGGTCAAAAAGTCCGAGATGACCACAATCGCGAGACGGCCATCTATGAGAAAGCCAAGACGCAACGCCTTCTCCGACAGGCCGTGAAGGATGAAAAGGCCGCTCCTTGTCAACCTGCTACAAAAAAGGTTCGGCGCGAAAGCAAAAGCAAGTCAGAGGACAGAAAAGACGCTCAACAAACACAAGGCAGAGCTAAGAAACCATGTATCCGAAAGTCGAGCGTTACTGACTTAGCCCTCATGAAGAAAATGGGTCGAGCATACTCATTTCCTCGGAACAAAACAAGGAAGATATTTGATCTTGCTCTAAAACATCAAATGCTTACGCTGCCAGAGTCCAAGCACCCCGAGCACGCGGACGAAGTATTCAACCCAAATTATTGCTTTTACCATCGAGTAGTAAGTCATCCTCTTGAAGATTGCTTCACCTTCAAGAATTGGGTCGAAGATCAATATCAGCTTGGTAAATTCGCTCTGTCCAACAACTGGAGGGTAGCACCACCACAAAAGCACGAGCCTAAAGCCATGAAAGAAGAACCAGTTCCACATTGGGATTGGCAGAAAATTCACACCTGTCGTATGATAACGATATTAAAAGAAGAGTCCGAGAATGTGGACAGCCTTCCCTGGTGCTTCGAAAACAGCAATGATGAGGTGATCTCAGAATTTCCCCCAGCTCCGAAAGAACTAGAGGACGGCATACATACCACTGCGGATAACCTCAAGAAAATTGACTTGGGAACGATAAACGATACGCGACCAACATTCGTCAGCGAACTGCTGTCCGAGGAAAATGTGGCTGCGTTAAAGGACGTCCTTGTACAGCATAAAGATTGCTTCGCATGGAACTATTCCGAGATGCCGGGACTTGATCCAGAAGTTGCTGTACATAGACTGGCAATATCCCCGAGTGTCAAGCCGGTCAAACAAGCGCCGAGAAGAATGCGGCTTGAGCTCGAAATGAGCATCAACGCGGAAGTCAAAAAGCTGATAGACTCCGGCTTTGTCCAAGAGGTTCAATACCCTGAATGGATTGCTAACATCGTCCTAGTGATGAAGAAAAATGGTACGGTGCGCATATGCGTGGACTTTCGGGATCTCAACAAAGTCTGCCCGAAGGATGATTTCCCAGTACCAGTCACCGAACTAATGATAGACAATACGTCCACGCATGAGATTTTCTCATTCATGGACGGCTCATCAGGATATAATCAAATAAAAATGCACCCTGAAGACCAGAAACATACGGCTTTCCGGACCCCTTTGGGAATATTCTGTTACAAGGTGATGCCCTTCGGTTTAAAGAACGCCGGTGCAACCTACCAAAGGGCCATGACGAAGATTTTCGATAACCTTATACATGAAATTGTTGAATGCTATATCGACGACCTCGTTGTTAAAAGCAAATCATATGAGGAACATCTCGAGCATCTGAAGACCGTATTTCAACGTCTTCGACAATAAAACTTGAAGATGAACCCCCTGAAGTGTGCATTCGGGGTTTCCTCGGGCAAATTCCTGGGATTCGTCGTCCGACACCGAGGTATCGAGATAGATCCGTCCAAGATCAAGGCAATCATAGGAATGCCTCCGCCGAGAACTCTCAAACAGCTGCGGTCTCTCCAAGGAAAGCTCGCGTACATACGACGATTTATAGCCAACCTCTCAGGAAAGTGCCGCCCTTACAGCCACCTGATGAAGAAGGGAACCCCGTTCGTCTGGGATCAAAAGTGCCAAAGCGCACTAGACGAGATCAAACAGTACCTGCAAAACCCTCCAGTGTTGGCTGCTCCAGTGAAGGGAAAGCCTCTCATTCTTTACACGGCCGCCCTTGAAGGTTCTTTGGGCGCATTATGGGCACAAGAGAATGACCAAGGGAAAGAAAGAGCACTTTACTATTTAAGTCGAGTGCTGCTGGGGGCAGAAAGCAATTATTCCCCCATTGAAAAACACTGCCTGGCGTTGATCTTCGCAATAACAAAGCTTAGACATTACGCATTAGCGCATGAAGTCTATCTCATTTCAAAGGTGGACCCTCTCAAATATCTAATGTCAAAGGCCATATTGACAGGACGACTCGCTAAATGGGCCCTGCTCTTAATGGAGTTTTCGATAGCATATCGACCACTCAAAGCAGTAAAAGGCCAGGCCATCGCCGACTTCCTTGCTGAGCACCCGATACCAGCTGACTCTCCTTTAAACTGCGATCTTCCAGACGAACATGCGTTTGATGCGATCGATGGTGATAATACCCGATGGGAGCTTTATTTTGACGGAGCATCTTCCGTGAAGAAGCGCAAACAAAGTACCCCTATAATCAAATCGGGGGTAGGACTCATCTTTATAACTCCACAAGGAGGGATAATGCGCTACGCGTTCTCCCTGACGGAACCGAGGACAAACAACGAAGCCGAATACGAAGCTCTGATAGCAGGCCTCGAGATCGCCATTGACATGGGAATTGAAAACCTCCTCATATACGGAGATTCGCAACTGGTCGTTAGTCAAGTAAACGGCGATTACCAAACATGCAAACCGGAGTTAGTAAAATACGGTGAAAAGTTGCAACAACTGCTAACCCAAATTCCCTCCTATACTTTGGAGAGCATACCACGCGCGGATAACAGCAAAGCGGACGCGTTGGCCAAACTCGCTAAAGAAATGGCTGACGAGAACCTCGATGACGTTAGAATCATGGTACAAAATCGTCAGGTGCTCGCCCCCGCAGAAATACCTTCGGAATCACCCGAAGAGAAGGGAGTGACTAGACAAGCGACCTTGCAAATAAAAGAACATGAGAAGGTTGAGGATTGGAGGGAAGTCTTTATAGACTACTTCAAGTCCCACCAAATGCCCGAAGATGCGTCCGCAAGACATCAACTCATAAAACGAGCTCTGTCCTTCACCTTCGTCAATGATACTCTCTACAAAAGGTCATTCGATTCTCTGTGGCTGAGATGCTTAGGACCGAACGAATCGGAAAGAGTCGTTCAGGAAATTCATGACGGAATCTGCGGTTCTCACCAAGCAGGTCCAAAGATGAAGTTGAAGATCAAACGGATGGGCTATTACTGGCCCACGATGATTCAAGACTGCATCGAATATGCGAAGCAATGTCACTCATGCCAGATTCATAGGGATTTCATCCACCAGCACCCAAATCCGCTGCATCCAACGGTAGCTAGCTGGCCATTCGAAATGTGGGGGACTGATATAGTCGGCCCCATCGAGCCAGCATCGTCTAAAGGACATCGTTTCATCCTAGCGACGACTGACTACTTCTCTAAGTGGGCAGAAGCAGTACCATTGAGAGAAGTGAAGACGGAGAATATCCTCCATTTCTTCAAAACGCACGTCATATATCGGTTTGGAACTCCGAGGCGGATCATCTCCGATAACGGGTCGGCCTACCGAAGTCATAAAATCAGCCGCTTCGCACAGCAGCATAACATAGACTGGAGATATACCTCAGTCTATAATCCACGAGCTAACGGTCTCGCCGAAGCCTTCAACAAGACCTTGACAAAAATTATAAAGAAAACAGTGTCCCGAAATAAGAAAGACTGGCATGAGAGACTGCAAGAAGCTCTTTGGGCGTATCGAACCACGTTCAAGACAGCTACAAACACAACGCCATACGCGTTGGTGTTCGGTACGGAAGCAGTACTCCCTCTCGAGGTAGAGTTACCCTCTCTACGAGTGGCAGTCCATTACGAGCTGACGGACGAAGAAAATGCTCATCTTCGACTTGAAGAGCTTGACGCCCTTGAAGAAACACGGCTCATAGCGCAACAAAATCTGGAGGCCTATAAAGCAAAGATGATGCGCTCATACGAAAGATTGACCCGACCGAGGACATTCCACCAAGGCGAACTCGTGCTAGTGGTCAAAAGGCCTATGATCCCCAATCGCGCCAAGCGGGGAAAATTCGAGCCGAACTATGAAGGCCCGTACATCATAGATAAAGTTTACCAGGGTGGAGCCTATCTACTCATGGACATGCATGGTGAAAGGCCTTTCAGACCAATAAACGGTCGCTTCCTAAAGAAATACTACGCTTAATGAGCCACAGCCTAGGTCAACGATAGATGGCGACGACTATGTCCGCTCGCTATCTTCCTAAGCTCAAACTGTATGAGCAGTAGCCAACTTCTCAACAGCGGACCGAAATGTCCCTAAACTAACAGCGGACCGAAATGTCCCTAAACTAATAGCAGACCGAAACGTCTTTAAACTACTACCGCAGCATCCTCAGGCTGACGAGATAAAAAAAAATAAAATAAAAATAAAATATGAAAATAAAATAAAATAAAAACGGTATGTCCATAAGCAAAAAGGGGCACGGATGAAAACCCGAAAGGGCTCCGTGAGTAAAAACAGCAGGGCTACCGGCGAGTGTTCGTGAAAACCCGAAAGGGCGCGACCTCGTTAAAAAAAAAAAAGAAAAAAAGAAAAAGGAAATAAAAAGAATAAAAAAAAAAGAAGACGGTATGTCCATAAGCAAAAAGGGGCACGGATGAAAACCCGAAAGGGCTCCGTGAGTAAAAACAGCAGGACTACCGGCGAGTGTTTGTGAAAACCTGAAAGGGCGCAACCTCGTTAAAGAACACTTACAAGATCCTCTCGACCTTGTAAGGAGAAACCACCCGCGTGAGATCCTTACGACTCACAAGGGAGCAACACACTTAGGAATCCTCACGATTCCTAAGGAGAAATTACACTTGCGAGATCCTCACGACTCGTAAGGAGAACGCTCTTATGAGACCCTCACGGCTCATAAGATTTGAAAGTCTTAAGCTACAGAGATCTAAACCTGTGCTTAAGCAGCCCCCACAACTTTCGATAATGCCCTACAAGTGGCTCAGCATTGACCCTTGTATACAATCCACGGGCGCGAATAAACATTTCCCTAACTGAGTCCCATCTGAAACTAGGGATATGTTGCATGGTAAACAACCCTTATAAATCCTCTCGACCTTGTAAGGAGAAACCACCCGCGTGAGATCCTTACGACTCACAAGGGAGCAACACACTTAGGGATCCCCACGGTTCCTAAGGAGAAAATACACTTGCGAGATCCTCACGACTCGTAAGGAGAACGCTCTTATGAGACCCTCACGGCTCATAAGATTTGAAAGTCTTAAGCTACAGAGATCTAAACCTGTGCTTAAGCAGCCCCCACAACTTTCGATAATGCCCTACAAGTGGCTCAGCATTGACCCTTGTATACAATCCACGGGCGCGAATAAACATTTCCCTAACTAAGTCCCATCTGAAACTAGGGATATGTTGCATGGTAAACAACCCTTATAAATCCTCTCGACTTACAAGGAGAAAACCCTCCTGTAGGATCCTTGCGACTTACAGAGGAACAAAACACTTAGGAACCCTCATGATTCCTAAGGAGAAAATACACCTACGAGATCCTCACGACTTGTAGGGAGAAATACCTTTATGAGACCCTTACGCTCATGAAGTCAAAGCCTTAGTCGACAGGACCCTAACTCTGGTCGCTAAGCCACCTTTGTTCGACAGCGACAGAGGCAGATGATGATTCGCTCCTGGCATTATCCCAGTTGTAGCGGTGCTGATGCCGAAATCAGTGTCCAGTTTCAGGTTCACGGCGAAAAGCCAGTAGACCGTACATGCATACGAAATAGCCGAAATGATGGGGCAACTTACAATAAAAAAAAAGCAGCAAGTAAAAATATATGCATGAAGAAATAGCCGAAATGATTGGGCAACTCGCAATAAAAAACAGCGAGTAAAAATAAAATAAAAAGCCGAAATGATTGGGCACCGCGAAAAATAGCCGAAATGATTGGGCGATCGCGACCTTCGCGATATAAAAGCTGAAATGATAGAGCATCGCGGAAATAAAACAAAAAAAAAATAATGATGATAAAATAACTTTGGCCCTACAGTTAAGATCACATCGATCCCTGTATACAATCCAAGGGCGTAAACAAAGAGGGAGCCATACTCTCCCAACAAACTCCTCGACTCACGGATACAAACACTCCTTGACGAGAGACTCCTGATCCGCGTCGACCTGCAGAGCCACCAGCGCCTCCGTGGGAATCCTCGACTCGTTTCAAGCCCCAAGGAAACAAATAATCCTTGGCGCTCGGGAAACAAATAATCCCTAGCAATTCCTCGACTCACGGATACAAACACTCCTTGACGAGAGACTCCTGATCCGCGTCGACCTGCAGAGCCACCAGCGCCTCCGTGGGAATCCTTGACTCGTTTCAAACCCTAAGGAAACAAATAATCCTTGGCGCTCGGGAAACAAATAATCCCTAGCAAATCCCTCGACTCATGGATACAAACACTCCTTGACGAGAGACTCCTGATCCGCGTCGACCTGCAGAGCCACCAGCGCCTCCGTGGGAATCCTCGACTCGTTTCAAACCCCAAGGAAACAAATAATCCTTGGCGCTCGGAAAACAAATAATCCCTAGCAAATCTCTCGACTCACGGATACAAACACTCCTTGACGAGAGCCTCCTGATCCGCGTCGACCTGCAGAGCCACCAGCGCCTCCGTGGGAATCCTCGACTCGTTTCAAACCCCAAGGAAACAAATAATCCTTGGTGCTCGGGAAACAAATAATCCCTAGCAAACTCCTCGACTCACGGATACAAACACTCCGTGACGAGAGCTTCTTAACTCATGTCAACTGTTCCGCTACAACTGCAAACAGATCCCCGATTCGTCTCAATTTGTAAGAAAAAGTCTTAGACAGCAAGGATTGAAAAGCTTGCTTTTTTGAGCAATGGGGCCCTGCAAGTCAATCCAAACTGGTCTCTTGCATACTATTCACGGGTCTCACTCTCCAAAGTCGAATTTCGACGAGGAGGGAAACAACCACTTACGGATCCTCTCGATTCGTAAGAGGGAAAATTCTCTTATAAGATCCTTACGACTTATAAGAGAAAACCACACTTAGGAATCCTCACGATTCCTAAGGAGAAAATCCACCTATGAGATCCTCTCGATCCGTAGGGAGAAAAGCCTCTATGAGACCCTCACGGCTCATAGAATTGAAAAGTCTTAGGCAGCAGATCTGAACCCGCGGCCTAAGCCATCGCTATTTCTTAAGAAGGTCAGGGATACTCGTCCTAATCATCCGTCAATCATGGTTACTAAGGTGGCATACTGATAATAAAAGAAAGAAAAGACGGAGAAATGACACAAGACATTACAAAAATGTGCATCTTTTATTCATAAATATTGATCGAGTACAGGATACATTGTGCTAAAGAATAAAAAATATATACATATACTTTACAAAGACAAATGGTACAAGGGGAATTATTGGGAAGGAAGCGTCTTGCATAGGTGTAGCAATTGCTCGCGTATGTCCTTCCATGCCTTCTCTTGGTCAGCTACCACCGCCAGCTCTGCCTCCACTTGGGCTCGTTGCTGCAAGACCGACGCAAGCTGCTCCCTGACGACCTGATAGGCAGCTTCCCGACTTGGGATATTGCGCTCAGCTACGTCAAGCTTCCGCTTCAAGTTTAGCCCATGGGAGATGCGCTCCAAGAGACCCTCAAAGAGAGTCTTCACTTGGGCAGCATTTGCCTCAACCTCAGCGCGCAGATGGGCCGTTTCGTTCGAGGTCTTTTGGCATTCCCTTAGTCTTAAAGCTGCTTCTTGCTCCAAGTGGCGGGAGTGCGAAATGCTTTGCTCGAGCCAAGTTGTGCGTTGGGTGCTCAGGGCTAAAACTTCGGGAGAAGGGCGCGTCGACTCCAGCCGGTATAGACAGGCCTCGATCTCCCTGCAGTGATTAACCCAAGATTCGACGACGCCTTCGTTATGAAAATTTACGAGCGCCGCCAACATTGGATTAACCTCCACAGCGAAATCTACGGCAAAAGGGAGAGCGTCCATGTTGAGCTCTTCGATGTACCCGCTCAGCATGCCCAAACTCATCACAGCACCCTTTGAAGACGGGCGTTTCAAGAAAGGGCCTGCTGGTGGAAGGACGCGAGACTCAAAAGGGACCGAAGCCGGAACAACAGCTGCAAAACAAAACATGGTTAAACAATGGTTTAAGAGATGTTTAAGGGTTACCAAAAAAAAAAAGGAATTTGCTATACCAGCAGCAACAGACGGCAAAGCCGGAAGAGCCGGTAGCGCGGCAGGTCTTGCATCCCCTCCTTCGATTTGTGGCACTGCAATAAAGAAAAGGAAAAGTCAGAAATCATTCAATTGCTAGAAAAAAGGGGATGAACAAAGATATTGTAGTGAACGTACACTCACCAGTGCCACTAGAGGGAGAAGCAAGTTCGAATGGGAAGGAGAAGTGTGGGAGCAACACTTGATATAGATGATCAAAGAGCACTCCTGAAAAGATGCGGTGGTATGGCGTTAGTCCATGAACTACACGTTTAAAAGATTAACTTGTGAGTCGCAAATCCATACCTTCCAACATCCGCGATGGCACGAGGGAAGACGGGGAAGTGACCACCGCCAAAGCAGTAGTTGAAGGTGCTCCTTCAAGCAATGGAGCGTCGGCACTGGCCGCACCTGCAAAGACAAGCTTGTTAGAAGAGATCGCAAGATATATAAAAAAGGGGGAAACGATAGTAACCCGAAACTTACCCGACGAACTGCCAGCCGAGACTGAGGCAACTCCTTCCTCCATTGACATCAGGCCACCACCCGTAGCCTCGTCACCCGACTCAATAGGGACCGTTGTTACACTTGCAGGCCCTAGAGAAGGCGGGGGAATATAGGCGGAGAGGGTCATGATTGGAGCGTTGCCAGATTCCTGAGAAAGAGCAGCTGGCTCGTCCTCAGGAATCGTGGCGACCTCAGCCGCTACTCCTATAGATCCTGCGGTCACGGTTGTCTCATCCACCGTCACCGCGAGGTCTCCAGTCTCGAGCGCTTCGCCTTCTACCGCCTTCGCCTCGATTAAGACAATCATCTCGTCTACCGCCACGTCAGGAGCGGTATCAATGACCCTCTCGGCGGCGGACTCCTCAACCTCTGTAACGGATCTCGTGGCCCTAATGACGCGCCTCACGGTCGACTCAGGTTCGGTAGGCGCCGCTTCCGCCGTTTCCTGGGGTCCAACGGTCTCCGCCTCCCCCTCAGTCGGACTAGGCCCTGCCAGATGAAACGCATATGAGCCAATGGCTTTATAATTCTTACAACAAAGCTCTGAAAGAAGTACTACCTGAAGAAGATTTATCATTTGCACTTCGAGCTGCGCGCGCCACTTGCCTATGAGCAGTAGACAAGGCGGCAGGGGCCTCTTCAGAAGGAGTGTCAGCATGAGGAATAGTGCTAGGGCCCGCTCCCGTGGCCAAAGCAGCTCTGCCCGCCTTTGCTCCGGAAGGAGTGTCGGCACAAGGAAGAGTGCTAGGGCCCGCTCCCGTGGCCAAAGCAGCTCTGCGTGCCCTTGCTTCGCGTCTCAACCGCTTCCGCTCCTCTCGAGCCGTTGAGACGGATGCCACTAGGGCTTCCTTGAGTGAGGCTCCCTCGTCCGTATATAGGGATGCCTCTAGATTCTTCAAGGTATCCCTCATCGTCTTGTCAAGCCGGGGCTCTTGTGGCAACTTCGATGAAGCTGGGACTTCAGTAACAGGCTCAGGAAGGATCCCCGCGCCAACTGATATAACCTCTGCAAAGAAACAAAAGAAGGTTAGGTTGACCATCAGAGAAGATGACAAACTTTCATTATGAAAGGGAAAAGGGTAGGACATACCAACGCCTGCTGGGACACGCTTCTTCTCCTCCTCCTGGAAGGTTTTCAAAGAGGCAGCAATGGCCACTTCAGTAGAAATACCTGTTGAGAATGAAGCAAATATTAGCTAAAGATAATAATAAAAATGCAGTAAAATGATAAATAAAGCGGCTGATGATTACCTGACTCAGCAAGTTTGCTTAACATCGCTTCAAGCCTCGCCGATCGCTCCGAAGCTGCAATGGCGGCAGCTAAATTGGTGTCCTCAGGGTGCACCACAAAGCCCTCATTGCTGCCATACTCACATATGGCCTCGGCAGGAGGAGCCACAGGCCCTAAGTTAAGGATCGCGTCGAGGGATAGGGCGGACTTCTTCTTCTTCTGTCCGCCAGCTTTAGACCCACTCAGAACAACCTTGCGCTTGGCAGTCACTTTAGGGCGGCGGGTCCCGATCTCTGCCCCTCCGCCAGACCCTGGTGATACCACATTAACCATCTTCATGGGAGCACGGGGCGCCGGCGGTGCATCCACCGTAGCGGGCAATGGCAATCCACGCGGGGGGCTCAACACGCGCGGTCGGTCAGCTCTGGCATCTTTTATCGGGGGGATGACCTGGATCCTTGGCTGCAAAGGAGCCTTGCGATCACCGCCAGGAGGCGCACCCCTACGGTCAACCAGCAAGCGTTTCTCCATTAAAATGATTGGACCCATAGCATGCGCATACCAGGCTACATACGGATGGATTATTTTAGGAACACAGCTAGGCTCACTGATAAAAAAATAGGATCCCGTATTAAGCCGGACGAAATGATGCATCGCATTCCTTATCCCCTCTGGGCCGACCGCGGGTGTTTCCAGAAAGGCCTCCATCGGGATCCCTTGATTGTAACTCGATTGTCGGGCAAATCGATGTGGGTTATACCTCATAAAGAGAGCCGTCTTATTCTGCCTAAATACTAGGTAGCCCGGCCGAATGGAGTAAAGGTGAAGGATTTCCCGAGCCTTCAGTACAGAAACCCCGCCCTTAAAGTCGTCACGCAGCGACACCACTGACTTAGCGGTCTCGGAGCCTATGGTGATGACCTTATCCACAAAAGAGGTCTTCGCTCCGACTAGATGTGAACGCAGGAGCAGTCCCCTAGACTCCCGCGGAGGTGCAACCTCAATTGAAGCCCCGACCAACCGCATGATTCTTGGGAGTCCGTATTTCTCAAAGAATGGAGGAGTCTTATGGGCACCAAACACCCCTCGCACATGCAGCTCCATCCAAGAAGTGAAGTAGTGCATCGAAAAGTTAGCAGGCTGTACCCCAGGCTCATTAGCGTCCGCCGCTACGCTAAGTCCATTATAAAGGTAAGCCAGCCCGGCAATCCCTACCGATAGCTGCAAACCAGCCGCCATTCGATGCGCCGGGTAAAAGACGGAGGACCGCATGAGGCGTGGATGCATGGGAAGCGCGAAGCTGCATAGCCATAGACCCAAGAACACTATGAAAAAAGTCTCCTCGTCTATGCCAGGAACGGCGATCTCTGAGAAAGGGACACTGGCAGTGCCGGGGAGATAAAAATCCCGCTGCTCATTTTCCGATGAAGGTCGGCGGTCCAAGCCGAAACCAAAGGGGTCAGCAAGCTGAGCAAACTTCTCGCCCTGCTCTGATAGGAACTCCGGGCGGATAAAACGAGTGATGAAATCCGCGAAACTGACGCCCCGGTCGCCCGATTCCAAATGGAGTTCCTCATAAATCTCCAACACCTTCACCAAGCCCGGGTGCTGATGCTGAATGGCATTTTCCGGAGTTAAGTCAAATACAACCTGCTTGGTGGCAAAGACGTACTCATCAGGAGGAAGCAGCTCTTCGTAGTGCTCCCCCCTTACTGGTAGACCTGAAATCTCAACAAATTCTTCCAAAGAGATGGAGACTTCCCTATCCGCTGTCAAGAAGGTGTGGGTGGGGATATTCCATTGTTCAATAAAGGCCTTTATCCACCACGTCGGAGGAGAGGGATACTCGAAAAGCGAAACGTAGATGGCCGAATATAAACCAATCTTCATTAGATGAGTCCTTTTCGCCGATAAGATGTACCGGGCCCATTGCAGGTATCCGGCAAGCGGTCGCGGGATCAGTCCAATATTATAAGCCTGTCCCCAAGGGCGTGCTTCACCCTGACAGATTCGCCTCCCCAAGATGTCTATCGCCGGCGGCGGCTGCACTGGGATGGCACCAATGGCAGGCTGGAGGAGATCGTCAGAATTCCAATTTTTAACCTCCACGGCATACTCCACCGGGGGCTTGTCCGCATAAGGAATCGTAACTATGGGCTCAGAGGGCGAAGCGGAGCTGAAGCTGCGGCGGCCTTGGATGATTTGGCTGTACCACCTTCCCCACAGGTGAAGTCTCTTGCACTCAGGATCGTGATCTCTAATCAAGGCGAACACCACCCGGTCCACTGGTGCATGTGGGAACCCTCCTTCTGAGTGAACAAAAGGGAAAGACAAATCTTCAGACATGTTCCCTGTAAAAAAAATAAAAATAAATAAATATAACCGTTAGCGTTCCAATGCTTCACATGTCAAAGTCCTACATCACACTACAGTGCAGTGAGTAGGGGACCAAAGGGGAACCCACAAAATCTAGATGACGGCGCATCATTTGATAAGACAGTCCCATCATTGGATGAGACTGTCAGTCAATGAAAAAGACCCCCAAAAGAATATCCCTATTGGGAGGAAATCCCTAGAGACAAAGAGAAAATCTCCTCTTTTTAGAGCAAAGCTCTGTCACAGAGTGACATTTGTCAAACTCTGGTCTCAAAGGAATGAAACTTCTTAAAAAAGAGCCTAGCTTTGTAGTAGTAATGAAAAATTATAACTCCTAAGAATTAAAATTTTTGGGATCTTAAAGATCCATGAAAACTTTTAGGAGTTCTCTATTTGATCTATGAGCAGGGCTCTGTTCATGGGTTAAAACCCAGGAACAAGATCTCTGTAAATTTTTGAGAGCAAGGCTCTGTGGATGAAACCCCAAAGGGGTCTTCTTTAGATCAAAGATCTATGAGAGCAAGGCTCTGTTGAAGAAACCCCAAAGGGGTTTTCTTTAGATCAAAGATCTATAAGAGCAAGGCTCTATTAATTAAAATTAATTTAAATTAATTTAAATTTTTACCTAAGAGTGATTCTAAGTTCTGAACTTCAAAGTTCTTGGGAAGAAGCAAAAGCAAGGCTCTAAGAGTTTTTAAGCAAGAGCAAGGCTCTGAATCAAAGTTCTTGAAACGGTAAAATTTTTTAAGGACCAAGGGTCCCATTTATAGACGCCTGCGTCTCTTCACCTGACCTCTATGATCCAATGGTCGGGATCTTGCCACCGCTGCACTCACGTGCGCGCCACGTGAGCGCAACGGTGGGGGGGCATTTGTTCCCCCAATCAGAGCAAGGCTCTGTTTGAATTTTGAAAATTCAAAATTTTGAAGCAACGCTTCAGATCCCGTGCGCTGCGCGCAATTTGCCGCGTGTCAGAAGTTGACTCGGCAGCACAACGCCCAAGGCAGTGCGTCTAATCAGAGCAAGGCTCTTTAAAAAGCAAAAGCAACGCTCAACTGCGCAAGCGCACCGCTGCGCGATACGTGTTTGCGCAGTTGCGCAAACGCTGATGCACAAGTGCACCGCAACGCGCCACGTGTCTGCGCAGTTGCGCAAGCACAACTGCGCAAGCGCACCGTTGCGCGACACGTGTCTGCGCAGTTGCGCAAATACTGTTGCGCAAGTGCACTGTAGCGTGACACGTGTCTGCGCAGTTGCGCAAGCACAACTGCGCAAACGCACCTCTGCGCGACACGTGTCTGCGCAGTTGCGCAAACACTGTTGCGCAAATGCACCGTTGAGCGACACGTGTCTGCGCAGTTGCGCAAGCTCAGCTGCGCAAGCGCTTCACTGCGCGACACGTGTCTGCGCAGTTGCGGAAGCTCAGCTGCGCAAGCGCTTCACTGCGCGACACGTGTCTGCGCAGTTGCGCAAGCTCAGCTGCGCAAGCGCCTTACTGCGCGACACGTGTCACGCGCTGGTCAGTTGCGCAACAACAGAATGAAGAATTAAGGAAATCTTTTCTGTTCTTGTTAAAACAAGAAGATTTCTTCTGTAAAACAGGGGCCTTTGGATCAAAGATCCAACGGTGGGGGAAAATTCCCCAAATCACTCAGAAAATATCTTTTTAACAAATTTAACTGATTTTTGAGCACAATAAAAAGGACCTTAGACCCCATTTCAAAGACAGATAGAGAAATTGGATTAAAAAAAAAGAAGAAGAAGAAGAGAACTTCTTGAGAACACAAAGAAGAAGGTAAAAACCTTTGAAATAAGAGAAAATTCTCTTAGGAATAGATCATTGATCTAAAAGGCAAGATCAGTGATCTTCAATAAATAAATAAATAAATAAAAATAATAAAAAAATAGTGCCTTGCACTTGCTAGGGAACCTCTGGTTCTCTGAGATAGAAAGAAAGAAAAGATTTTCTTTTCTTTCTTTTCTTTGATCTAAATTTAGATCATTAAAAAGTGCTCTGCACTCATTTTCTTGAATCTAAAAGATTCTTGGTGCTTTGCACTATTTGAAGGGCCAGGCCCAAATCAAAAGTCCTAGCAGGCCAAAATAAATTGCAAAGTAATAAAAAGGTTGAGCCCAAATAAAATTGATGCTCTGCATCATTCATAAAGAACAGAGCTCAAAACAAATTGATGCCCTGCATCTTTTCTGGGCAAAGCCCAAATAAAAATAAAAGGAAATGCAAAAGCAATGTTGGACATTTTCTTTACTGGACTTAGCCCAATCGTGGCCATAAGTCCTTAAATTAAATCGGCTGAGCAAAATGGCTCTCCTAAATCAATCTACATCCGGTTCGAGGGTACATCTCCGAACTCCTTTGACATCCATCGTTGTAATTCCTCAACGACGTCAAAGAGGTGACGGGTCCCAACGACCACACATCGATATGGACTGCGGGGTCCTTAAACTCGTGGACCGAAACGTCCTTAAACTAATAATGGACCGAGACGTCCTTAAACTAATGGCGGACCGAGACGTCCCTAAACTAATATTGGACCACCACGTCCCTAAACTGGAATACGGACCACCACGTCCCTAAACTAATATCGGACCGAGACGTCCCTAAACTAATATCGGACCGAAACGTCCCTAAACTAATGTCGGACCGAGACGTCCCTAAACTAATATCGGACCGAGACGTCCCTAAACTAATATCGGACCGATACAATAGAGCCCAAATGCTCTTTTATCGGATCTAAACGGTCCCGTTAAGTTGATCTTAGTCTCAAACTGGACTAACGTATCCTTAACAAACGTTTAAGTTGATCTTAGCCCCTAACATGGCTAACGTATCCTTAAATATTCAAATGGATTATAAAACTCCCAATCAACTCTGGTTCGAGGGTACATCTCCGAGCTCCTTTGATACATGTCGTTGTAATCCTTCAACGACGTCAGAGAGGTGACGAGTCCCGATAGCCATACATTAAATTAATCACTACGTTGAGTTGATCTTAGTCTAAAACAGGACTAACGTATCCTTGACGAACGTTTAAGTTGATCTTAGCCGCAATGCGACTAATGCATCCTTAGACTGAAAACACCAAACCCAAATCTAAGTAAATACGGATTTGGACTAATCCACGTCCTACGAGCGACGGCATTACTCAGTCTCCCTATACAATCCACGGGCAACCACAAACAAAATGAACACACACGACACGAAGTGAAATTCTGGAGAAGGAGAGAGTTGTTACCGCGACGCGGTAGCGTAATTAACTGCAGGGGCTTGCGCCTGCAGGGAAGAGTGTCCCCACAATAAAAAACCCCTCACCCCGAGGGGGAATCTGACGAAGTCTGCTCCATCGGCCGCATCCGTCTAAACCTCCGATACACGGTGCCATAAATCAATTTGGCATCTTCGGAGAGATAGACGGATAAAACCAAATAGCATCTGCCCCAAATCTCAGGCACAGACATCCTAAAGTCTAGGCCACCGTTCGGAGGGGAACAACGGTGCCATAAATCAACTTGGCATCTTCCGAGAGGTTGACGGATAAATCCAAATAGAATTTGCCCCCAAATTCAGGCAATACGACACCGTACCGGTTCGTCTCTGTTTTCGGCGGTAAACAAGGATAGTAAGCCATTCAATCGAGAATTGCTATATCTTCAAAAACTGGGTCGAGAACCAGTACCAGCAGGGAAAGTTCGCACTATCTGATAATTAGACGGTAAATACGCCCTAAAAGAACGCTCCCAAAAAGTTGGATGAGCATGGGGCATCCTGCTTTTTCGTGGAAGAGACTCTATGGGGAGTAGTTCTTTCAGCAAAAACTAAAAGGATGCTGAAGGATCTATAAGCATGTCCGGCGATCAATTGGAAAAGCCCGCTTGAGCCTGAAATTATAGAGAGGATGTTAAAACCTTGTCCCATGGCAAAAGTCACTGACAAGGGGAAAAGCCCCCACATCAAACCTTCAAAGTCTTCTAAGAAAAAGAAGAAGACTAAGAAGCCTGTGCAGCCTGATGAATATGTCGACAAGCATACAGACCTCCAGAAATACATAGACGCGTTAGAAGAATACAATCAGAAAGCGCGAACGCCAGTCACACTCGAAGAATTTATTAAGCATATTTTTTAGGATGAGGATAGTGACGATGATGAAGAAAACCACTCATCAGACGAAGCGGAGGAATGTGTAGCAAGCTGCCACATGATCTTCCATTCATCATGTAAGTTGACGTTAGACACCCCACAAGATGCGGGGAGGCGGAATAGGTAAAACAATCATTTTGTTTAAGGTAACATCGACTAACTTTACGGATCTTTGCTAAACCCTAACTAACAACTATCTAGAAGTGCTAAACTACTATGATAGATGATTATACCTCAAGATACTAGTCCTTCTTGTTCTTGTTGTTCACCTCCTCGTCGGCCTCCTCGATGTGATAGAAGATCCACCCGAGAGTTCCTTCTCCAAGCTTTAACCTTTCACTTGAGGTAACTAAGTGGCTAGGATTGCTAATCCAAGTGACCTAGAAGATATAGAAGTGGATTAAGGATCTATTAGTCTTTCTAACCCTTGGGATCTCATCACATAAGAGGATTAGGGTTAGCTTTAAGAAGAGGAGAGCTTGAGGAGAAAGAATGTGTTTGTTATTATGAAATGAAAAATAACTCATTTGTGTATATATTATGAAGCATAAAATATCTTGCACAAATATCTTGCACAAATATCTTCATGCTTCATTTAATACAAATGAATAAATCATTTAATGAGTCATGGTTTCATTTAATGCAAATTACACATCATCTCCTCCACCTCATTAAGCTTAATCCATAAATGAATTAAAACATAATGAGTCACCTTTCTTCTAGAAGCTTCTCGAGTAATTACGAGAATGCCCCTCCTATCCGAAAAACACGGATATACTGAGACTGCATAAATCCAATAATCCAATACTAGAATCTGGCTTAAACCAAAACCCGCTAGTATAAACTGTCCGAACATCATACGTACACAAGTACACGTATATGTCCGAACCCTGTCGTAAAACCATATGACTTCTATATCGTTTCGCCTGAAGCAGGGAAACTCTCTGTGTGGGACTCTAAAGACTCGATACTACGCTGGCAGTGGGTTTAACCACAGGCCGTAAGCGGTACGAGCTGTACGTAACGGTCCCCAGGTAGATATCGATAAGAAGGCCGATGAGGAAACCCATCCGAACTCCTACTGAGCCTGATGTGACAATCCCCGTATAGTCTGGTCTGTTCATCTAAGGCTATCGCATATCGGGCCTAGGGGGCGGCAAGCGACAGTCCCCTAAAAGGCGGTATAAGTCGTGTCGGAGTGAAGCCCATTACACCTTGAGAAGCTACTGGAAATCCTACCAGTAAATCTCGTTTGCCCTGGCCAGGGACTTTGCGTAATGGCTCTCCAAACACAGTGCGATATCAACTCCCAATACCGGGAGAGACGAATCCTTTCTAATTGCCACTGCCTCCAAGTGCTTCGGGACTGCACCCAACTGCTACCTGTTTGCACGACTCCTTTGAGCCGTGGTAGGGTAGCAATCTAAGAACAGTGGGAACACACTCGAGACGAAGCAGCAGTGTCAAGTCTACGGACTATGCTGTACTCATGTCACCTGGGAACTGTTAACTGACGACGGGTATAATACCAACCAACAGTTCCCTGCGAGTCCCGTCCGGTGTACCCGTAACCCAACAAGCACCTGCATACTATCTCCAATAAAACGTACTAATGGCTGTGGGACAGACTATTTCCCTTACTGGGATGAGAAGCGTACACACTAGTCTACTCTGGAGTATCGATGCCCTGTCTCGATAATCCTACGACTAGGGACCTGAAAAAGGATGTGCTTGTACACTACCCAGCTTCCACTAGTGTGACTGCCATCACAACGCTGGTAGTCAAGCAAGATCCTATGGGCTCTATCAATATGTATTCGCGATATGCTAAAAGAAACATATACACATATTAAGATAGATATAAACCAAGTAGCATACTACTATGTTGAGCAAGACTGTTAATAAAACTGTGAATATCCCAAGCTTCCATTAAGTAATATACAAACTAGTATGATACAATAATGGCTCCTAGGGCATATACACTAACAATCTCCCACTTGCACTAGGGCCATATACTGGCATATCGAAGACCTATCATCTCGAATAGCCTCTCGAACTGTATCTGAGGTAAGGCCTTAGTGAATGGATCTGCAGTGTTCTCCTCTGTAGCAACTCTCCGGACCTCGATCTCCTGGTGATCTATGATCTCCCTGATCAGGTGATACCGCCTTAAGATGTGTCTGGACTTCTGATGGGACCTCGGTTCCTTCGCTAAAGCTATAGCACCGTTGTTGTCACAATACAACGGTATTGGATCAACAATGGTAGGAACCACCTGAAGTTCTGTTAGGAACTTCTTCATCCAGACTGCTTCTTTTGCGGCTTCGCAAGCAGCGATATATTCTGCTTCCATCGTCGAGTCAGCAACGATATCCTTCTTGGAACTCTTCCAGCACACCGCCCCTCCATTGAGGGTAAAGACATAACCTGACATGAACTCGGAGTCATCCTTGTCACTCTGGAAGCTGGAGTAAGTAAAATCCTCAATCTGGAGGTCTTTTCCGTCGTAAACTAAGAACATATCCTTAGTCATTCTCAGGTACTTGAGAATGTTCTTTACTGCTATCCAGTGCTTCTCCCCTGGGTCTGACTGATACCGGCTTACCACGCTCAGTGCGTATGCTACATCTGGTCTGGTACACAACATCGCATACATTATAGAGCCTACTGCAGAAGCATAGGGTATAACTGATATGCGATCCCTTTCCAAATCAGTCTTGGGAGACATCTCTTTGGAGAGGGTGATTCCGTGACAAGCCGGTAAATTACCGCGCTTAGAATCTTCCATACTGAATCTTTTCAGTATAGTGTTGATATACCTGGACTGTGAAAGTCCCAACATCCTCTTAGATCTATCACAATAGATCTGGATCCCCAGAATGTAAGAGGCATCATCCAGGTCTTTCATCGAGAACCTGTGTGACAAGAATCCTTTGACAGATTGTAGAATAGGAATGTCATTTCCTATCAAGAGAATGTCATCCACATACAAGACGAGCATTACGACAGTTCGTGCTACAATTTTACTATATATACATGGTTCATTTGGATTTTTGATAAAGTCATATTCTTTGACTGTTTCATCAAAACAGATGTTCCAACTCTGCGATGCCTGTTTTAGTACATAAATGGACTTAAGCAACTTGCACACTTTCCCGCTGCTCCCACTCTGATTGAAACCTTCTGGCTGATCCATATAGACGCACTCTTCTAAATTACCATTTAGAAAATCCGTCTGTATGTCCATCTGCCAGATCTCATAATCATGGAAGGCGGCAATGGCAAGAAGGATCCGAATGGATTTGAGCATAGCCACTGGAGAAAAAGTTTCGTCATAGTCCAAACCAGGTCTTTAACGAAAACCCTTTGCAACAAGTCTAGCCTTATAGGTTTCCACCTGTCCATCTACACCAATCTTCTTTCTGAAGATCCACTTGCATCCTATGGGTTTTATCCCATCTGGAGCAAAGTCCAAAGTCCATACTTTGTTGGTGTATATTGATTCCATCTCGGTCCGCATTGCATCTAGCCATCTTACTGAGTCGCCGCTCTGGATGGCCTGCTGGAAGCTAGTAGGTTCATCATTATCAATGACTCAATCCTTTCTATCCCCGTCTATGAGAAAACTGTAGTATCTCTCAGGTGGATGAGACGGCCTACTACTCC
This sequence comes from Agapanthus africanus, assembly GCA_030015575.1. Lineage (NCBI taxonomy): Eukaryota > Viridiplantae > Streptophyta > Magnoliopsida > Asparagales > Amaryllidaceae > Agapanthus > Agapanthus africanus. The sequence continues at coordinate 384,874,533 of CM057349.1, read as the reverse complement.
TACGGAGTGGTGCGTGAATGTCCTGTTCTTCTGGAACTTCTGGCTCCACCAAACTTTCAGTAGTAGTTTGTGGTTCTGTAATTTCTTCCAGTTCTATTGCGCTCTCACTTGTTTCCTTTTCTAAAAACCGCTGTTCTAGAAAATGGGCATTACGAGAAACAAAAACCTTTTGTTCCTCTGCATAATAGAAATAATATCCCTTGGAGTTCTTTGGATATCCCACAAACTTACACTGTACTGATCGTGCCTCGAGTTTGTCCGTATGCTGCTTTTTAACAAAAGCCGGACATCCCCATATCTTCAGATACTGAAGATAAGGTTTCTTCCCACTCCACATCTGATATGGTGTGGTAGGTACAGTCTTGGTAGGAACCCTGTTCAAATGATATGTAGCTGATTCTAGTGCATAACCCCAGAAAGATCGCGGTAACTCAGCATTACTCATCATGGAACGTACCATATCCAATAGGGTTCGGTTCCGTCTTTCCGATACACCGTTATGTTGTGGAGTGTATGGAGGAGTAAGCTGAGAGAGAATTCCATTCTCTTTTAGGTAACTCAGGAACTCGGCACTCAAGTATTCACCACCTCGATCAGATCTCAGTGTCTTGATACTTTTGCCGGTTTGGTTTTCTACTTCATTCTTATATTCTCGGAATTTCACAAAAGCCTCGGATTTATGTTTCATCAAGAAAATGAATCCATACCTAGAGTAATCATCCGTAAAAGTAATGAAATATGAAAAACCGCCTCTTGCATGTGTAGACATTGGACCACATACATCGCTGTGTATGAGTCCTGAGAGCTCGCTCGCTCTTACTCCATGTCTAATGAATGGAGTCTTTGTCATCTTTCTTTTGAGACATGATTGACAAGTGGCATAAGATTGATATTCGAACGGATCCAAATATCCTTTTCTATGTAACTTAGTTAACCTTGTCTCATTAATGTGACCTAGTCTATAATACCATAAGAAAGCCTGATTTATATCTGGAGACTTTCTTTTTAGTGTGTTCTGGACATTGAAAATCTGCAATTGGTTTAACACGTATATACCGTTATCTAGTGTACCAGACCAAATCAAACCATGATTAAGATGGATGTTAACAACATCGCTTCCAAACGTGAAATCATAACCTTCTTTTGATAACAACGATACTGATATGATGTTACGCGTTAAACTAGGTACACAAAAACAGTTGCGCAAAACCAAAATATGTCCACTCGTCAATCCAAGGTGATAATCCCCTACGGTCACAGCATTCACACTAGCTCCGTTAGCAACCTGGAGGGTCATATCACCAACCTTCAGTACTCTACGATTTTTCAGTGCCTGCAATGAATTGCATATATGAGATCCTGTTCCGGCATCCAATACCCAGGAAGTAGAGTTGATTGACAGACAATTTTCAATTACAAACACACCTGAAGCCGAAGCCACAACTTGCCTCGGGTCCTGGTTCTTGGTAATCCAAGCTTTGCAATCTTTCTTCCAATGGCCTTTCCTACGACAGTGGAAGCACTCGTCCTTTGCTACTATCGGCACCGCAACCTTTGCCTTTCCCTTGGCTTCCACCTTACCAACACCATCTCTTGGTTTGGTAGCGGCCTTCTTCTTCCTTCCTTTGGCCCTTGCCTTGGACCTGGAAGAAGAAGCACTACGAACAAACATAGTAGGTGTTTCCCTTGCCTTCTGCAAGGTACCCTCTGCTCTCCTCAACATGTTAAGGAGTTCTGGAAGTTCAATTTCTTTACCTTGAATGTTGAAATTGAAGATAAACTGGGCGTAGGTGGAAGGAAGGGACTGGAGAATCAAGTATGTATACAGCTCGTTCTCTAATGTTGTCCCGAGGTCTGTGAGCTCTTCAATATAGCCAATCATCTTAAGAATATGTTCCCCTACAGATGATCCGACGGCCATCCTCGACTGAAACAAGTTCTTCGAGGTCTCGTATCTAGCTATATGAGATTGCTCTCCATACAGTTCCTTGGTGTGGAGAAATATGGATTCTAGATCCATATTCTCATGCCTCTTCTGATGTTCATTATTCATAGAGGCAAGCACGATGCATTTGGCCTTCGCGCAATCAATCTCCCAGGTCTTATGGATTTCCTTATCTACGACACTGGATTCAGGACCTGGGATGGCAGGGGCCTTAGCAGTAAGGACATACCCCAATTTGTCATAGGTAATAGCCATCTTAACATTCCGGAACCAATCTTTATAGTTTGGCCCTGTCAAAATATTTTTATCTAATAATAACTTAAGGCCTGTCATGTTCTGGGTCGCTGCAATTAGGAGAGAGAGAGGAGACACTTTAGCATGATGCTCTTGTAAGTTTAGAGTGGTTTTTAGTTTATCTAAATAGGATGGCTCCCACTGTTTCTCGAATCTCTCCTCAAACCAAAAAGGAAGAACTAGTCAGGACTATTCTTACTGTACAATACTTGCTTAACCGATCAGCCAGGAAAGTGTCGGTACTTCGAGGGAGGTTTTACGATGCTTTCGCGAAGTTCCTTAATTAAATAATCTCTTTTCCCTGGGGGCGTAGCCCCACTGACACCTTTCTCGACACCTACTTATTTTATAGCATTGATCGGTAAGTGAAAGAATCTCCTGATGAGTAGCATATACTCACAGTAGGATCGGGATCCAAATATCATCGTGTGATAAAGCTGAAGGAATCTTACCAAAATTATCATACTCCAAATGGTATGCAACACCAGCAAGTTTCAGTTTCTTTAGAAACTCCCGATATCGATTTCTTCCCCATGCTCTTATGACCTTGGCGTTGGTCAAAATGTCATAAGTCACAAGTCAAGTTTTACCCATCATTACCTTGTTAATTTGAACCCACCCGTATATACCCCTGACGTTGGCCAAATGGCAGTACGACTGTCCCAAACCAACTCATATATCTATGCAATAGATGAATACCCAGCAGCTACCAAACACTATGCCTTGGCGTTGGTCAAAATACATAGCTTGAATACTACTGAATACCCAAATGAAATGACGGAGGGCTACGAATGGTTTTGGCGAAACCCTGAACGTAGTGAACTTGATATGATCGAAGGAACCTGATAGCTTTTAAAAGGAGTGGTATAAGCTCCGCAATTAAAAAAAATCTTCTGTTTTAAAATAACCAAGTGGTTTCTTTTAAACTGTTCTAACGATTCATCTTTGGTTTATTTTCTTTGCATTAATATAATGCATCCCATCATTGCAGAAAACAACAAAAATACAACGTCCTCTTATGCCATCCGTATTCTCCACTGGGCCCCGTCATTCACCCGTTAGGTTACTTAACTAACGACAGAGCAGGGGCTGGGCTGGCGCGGGTGCAAAACATAAGTAACGCCTACTAGATATCATATATAGATATTGTACATTCGTCAGACGCAATAATAGGCATTCCAGATCACAGATGAACATATTGGATATACAAGCAATCCGCATTTCTTTTGAGCCTGCAATGAAAGACGGATTACACAGTCGCGATGAATAGCCAAACCCCCACCCTAGACCCCTACGGGTACGGCAAACTATCCGCCAAGTACCCGAAGTGAAGCGGTCTCCCTCAACGACGTGAGTAGGCCACTAAGCACTTCAAAGTACCCGGTAGTTTGTGCACCCCACCTTGGGTCTATCCTAGGAGCAGAAAACAGTAAATGAAATAATACAACGGTGGCTACAACCTCAACCCGTATGTGTCCCGCAAAAGAATATTACAACAAATTACAATTTACATTTGAATGAAAGAAACACTCGTCTCACATCCCCGGCTATCCATTCACGACAATCCAATAAGTTCATATTCACAAACCAGTAAAAACCATTACAGAAAGGTGCAACCCCCTGCTAACCGACATACTAGCAGTTAGGGGAGGTTTACGAACACATTAAACACTACACAGATATAATCAAGTTAGCCAAAGTTCTTAGAATTTCGATCAAGCAACACATATGAATCTACTCCAAACAATTCTCTGTGCACATAAAACCTGAGCAGAAACAAAACATCCCAGAAAACGCAACATCAACACAGAAGAATAACTGAGCAAATTTGGGTTGATTCGGTGTCAACTCGGCCGCGGATCCGCGGTGGATCGCTTGGATCGGCCGCGTTTCCACGGTGGTTTGGTCGAGTCACGATCCCTAATTTCTTCATAATTCTTAAAAAAACCTACTTGTATTTTTAAGGGTCCCTGAAAAATTTTTAGACCCCGTTTTAAAATCGGCAGAAACTTGGTCAAAACGTCAGTTTTTCGGGATTAAATCGCGATCGAATTTCTGAAGACTTTGCTAACATGTTAGTTATGGTTTAGCTAGGCTCTGATACCACTGTAAGTCGACGTTAGACACCCTACAAGATGCGGGGAGGCGGAATAGGTAAAACAATCATTTTGTTTAATGTAACATTGACTAACTTTATGGATCTTTGCTAAACCCTAACTAACAACTATCTAGAAGTGCTAAACTACTATGATAGATGATTATACCTCAAGATACTAGTCCTTCTTGTTCTTGTTGTTTACTTCCTTGTCGGCCTCCTCGATGTGATAGAAGATCCACCCGAGAGTTCCTTCTCTAAATTTTAACCTCTCACTTGAGGTAACTAAGTGGCTAGGATTGCTAATCCAAGTGACCTAGAAGATATAGAAGTGGATTAAGGATCTATTAGTCTTTCTAACCCTTGAGATCTCAACACATGAGAGGATTAGGGTTAGGTTTAAGAAGAGGAGAGCTTGAGGAGAGAGAATGTGTTTATTATTATGAAATGAAAAATAACTCATTTGTGTATATATTATGAAGTATAAAATATCTTGCACAAATATCTTGCACAAATATCTTCATGCTTCATTTAATACAAATGAATGAATCATCTAATGAGTCATGGTTTCATTTAATGCAAATTACACATCATCTCCTCCACCTCATTAAGCTTAATCCATAAATGAATTAAAACATAATGAGTCACCTTTCTTCTAGAAGCTTCTCGAGTAATTACGAGAATGCCCCTCCTATCCAAAAAACACGGATATACTGAGACTGCATAAATCCAATAATCCAATACTAGAATCTGGCTTAAACCAAAGCCCGCTAGTATAAACTGTCCGAACATCATACGTGCACAAGTACACGTATATGTCCGAACCCTGTCGTAAAACCGTACGACTTCTATATCGTTTTTCCTGAAGCAGGAAAACTATCTATGTGAGACTCTAAAGACTCGATACTACGCTGGCAGTGGGTTTAACCACAGGTCGCAAGCGGTACTAGCTGTACGTAACGGTCCCCAGGTAGATGTCGATAAGAAGGCCGATGAGGAAAACCATCCGAACTCCTACTGAGCCTGATGCGACAATCTCCGTACAGTCCGGTCTGTTCGTCTAAGACTATCGCATATCGGGCCTAGGGGGCGGGAAGCGTCAGTCACCTAAAAGGCGGTATAAGTCGTGTCGGAGTGAAGCCCATTACACCTTGAGAAGCTACTGGAAATCCTACCAGTAAATCTCGTTTGCCCTGGCCAGGGACTTTGCGTAATGGCTCTCCAAACACAGTGCGATATCAACTCCCAATACCGGGAGAGACGAATCCTTTCTAATTGCCACTGCCTCCAAGTGCTTCGGGACCGCACCCAACTGCTACCTGTTTGCACGACTCCTTTGAGCCGTGGTAGGGTAGCAATCTAAGAATAGTGGGAACACACTCGAGACGAAGCAGCAGTGTCAAGTCTACGGACTATGCTGTACTCATGTCACTTGGGAACTGTTAACTGACGACGGGTATAATACCAACCAACAGTTCCCTGTGAGTCCAGTCCGGTGTACCCGTAACCCAACGAGCACCTGCATACTATCTCTAGTACAACGTACTAATGGCTGTGGGACAGACCATTTCCCCTGCTGAGATAAGAAGCGTACACACTAGTCTACTCTGGAGTATCGATGCCCTGTCTCGATAATCCTATGACTAGGGACCTGAAAAAGGATGTGCTTGTAGACTATCCAGCTCCCACTAGTGTGACTGTCATCGCAACACTGGTAGTCAAGCAGGATCCTATGGGCTCTATCAATATGTATTCGTGATATGCTAAAAGAAAGATATACACATATTAAGATAGATATAAACCAAGTAGTATACTACTATGTTGAGAAAGATTGTTAATACAACTGTGAGTGTCCCAAGCTTCCATTAAGTAATATACAAACTAGTATGATACAATAATGGCTCCTAGGGCATATACACTAACACATCAGTATACGATGAAGAAGCTCCGCCAGCGTCAGAAAGTGACGTGGGTGAACTGGGGGCAGAATCGGCACTAAATTCTCCGAAACTGCTGGAAAAAGACCCGATTGAAAGGCTACTAAACGAAACTTTTCAAAAGAGTAAAAATGACTAAGAACGCGAGACAATCATATATGAAAAGGCTAAGCGTCAGCGTCTGAATAAAGAAGCTGCGGTGAGAATGAGTCATAAAATGCTCCATTTAAACCAAAGCATGCCTGCAACAAATAAGAGCATGATCAAAATTGAAAGCAGTTTGCCAAATCCCTATCACTTGGGATGAAGCTGCCACAACTCATGATATACACACCTGGGGTCCTGTATTTCGATGGTGGAGAAGGACATCCAAAATACCGTGCATACCACCGAAGAGTCGCTCATCCCACCGAGGAGTGCAATTCCTTCAAGAAATGGTAGTAATGATATGTTGCCCACAGAAAAAATTTCAAGAAGGAGAAGCGCGAAGCTCGCGCCCGTCGAAATGAGAATGGCGAAGAGGCAACACACAAAATAGCAGCTGGCAGCTATCATATAGCTGGTACCAGCTCACAAGGGGAGAAACTTCGAGTTCTCATGTTCGGGAGCGATTATAAGGATGAAATACCCATCGATTCTCTCTTTGAAAACTCCCCCTTGGAAAAAGAAGAGGAGAAGAAGGACTGCGAGAACATCCAGCTGCGTAACCGCACGCTTCCCGAAAAGAACCTTGGACCCACAAACAAGGGTCCAAATAAAAAGAATAAAGGGAAGGGGAAAATACCTGAAGAGATTGTCTTTGATGAAGAGGAGGACAAAAAGCTCGTCGTGAAAGACCCGTCTAAAGAAACTAAGGCGGAATATAATGTCCTTGCCCAGCTGGGGAATATACCCTCGCAATTGAGCATACTGGATTCTTTTCTTTTGTCTAAAAAGGCACGAGACTCCCTGATCAAAGCCCTGTAAGAGCCTGATCCGTTTTAGGCATTCCTCGCAGAAGAGAAGATGAAAAATGAACTGGCAGAGGTCTACACGGCTGACATCATATTCAGCGATGAAGATCTGCTCCTCGGTACATATGAACATAATCGACTGCTCTATGTCACCGGGTACTGCCATGACGTCAAGATAGGAAAAATCCTTATCGACAACGGATCATCCGTCAATCTTCTCAACGTGAGAGTGTTTGAAGAAAATATATATGAATGTTCAGCACCTTGCCCGAGACAAAATAACCATCTTACGGTTTGACTCACAGTCATCACAGATACTTAGGTTCGTAATATTGATGTTCCACTTCAGGCTGCTTATCACTGACATCAAATTCCATGTCATTGATGCCAAGACTTGTTACAACGCTTTGCTCGGTAAGCCTTGGCTGCACGAATACAACATCATCCTTTCTACATAACATCAGTGTATGAAGTATTTTAATGATAGCTCGAAGTACACCATCACGGGAGAGCTCAATCCTTTCTCGGTGAACGAGGTGCGAAAGTATGAAGATGCTAAGTACTTTCAGCCGAATTTTGAAGACACCGAAAGGTGCCATAGGCCCGAAAATAAGCAAAAATCCATGGCCACCATCCCGGTCATCAGAAGTCATACCAAAGAAGACGAATAAATAGTCTACTCAGGACAGCCTCTGAGAGAGAACAATAAGCCTGAACCATTGACCTTTATCCTGGTCTTTAGCAGCAACTGTGAAGATGAGACGAACGCAGTGTTCTCCGTTCATCCATCAACACAAACTCTTGCCAAAGCGGATCAGGGTCTACACATTATGATGACTTCGCATCGACTACAAGGAACTTGACACGCCCAAAACATATAGCGTGTAGTAGCTGGAAACTTTCTACGTGCCTCTAAGACGAAGAGTTGAAAAGGTGATTGATCGAAAGAAATTTATCGTGTTGTATCTTAAGTTTTAAAGTAACCCCAATCAAGACGGCGTCGTGTGTAACTAGCTGTGATGAGTACGGTTCGTCCGCAGGGAGACGGTGGGTTTTAGGTTCTTGTTCTCACGAGTTAAGTAAAAGGTCCAAATGGTTTAATTCTAACCTATGTGTTTGTATATGCAAAATATAAGCTTGTTAGGGATAGAGATAGGTTAGTGTAAGTTAGGAAAATCCGTACTCGTTCCTTTGTGCCTAACTTGATTATTGAAGCTAAAGTAATCGGCAACAACGTGGATTAGGGTATTTAAGCACGGTATTTGTGAAATCCGGTTTATTGATCCTTGTCCGTCCGTTCTTATCTCTTAACTTTTGCCTCCGGCCAAACGAAAGGCAATCGGTCATGGTTAAGGATCACCGCTATCGTTGTAGGATAGGGTGCCTAACGGAGCGCTTGCATGAGGTTTGGGCAGAGTTCGATTAGTAAGTATCGGGCAATGGAAATGAGAAAAGAAAAACTTAACTTATACAACCATTCTCTTTCCTTAACAAGATACACTATTCGCAAACCATGATCAATATCAAAATAAAACAAAAGAGAAGAGATCAAAGAAAACACATTGCAAGTAAGTAAACGGCAAGAATTAAATTGCAAGTAGTAAAGAGAACTAAGAACCCAAGTGAAAATATGAAAGCTTCATTAAGTTCAAATCCATGATACAACCCATGAATTCAAATACTGAAATCTAACCTTGCAAGCACAGTTAAGAGATTGCAAGATTGGATAAAAGAAAAGTACTCAAGCCAACTAACTACTATATACAAGAACTAAAACAAAATTATAGAGTGAAGATTGAAAATTGGACAAAAGCCTCTTTTTTGGAGCTTGCTCTCTGTTCTGGTATCTATAGGCACAAAAAAAACAATATAATTGAGATGATGTGACAACTTAGAATGACCAGAAAAAAATGAAGCACTTTGGAGTAGGTGGGACCGTCGGTAGCGGGAATTTAGCCAATTCTGGCGATTTACTGTTGAGTGGGGCCTATTTTCGTATGGTGATCTTATATCCTCTCCATGATCTTTCTAGTATTGTTTGATTCTTTTATAAACACTTGGATATTAATCTGTAGATTTGGAGGGAAATACAACCTTTAAATCATATCACACCTTTATTTCTGCTCATCACCCATGCCCACTTGCGTTAACAACTTGCCCACTTGCCTACTTGGTTCATGTCATCATCATGGTAGCTGCCCACTTGATATGTGTATCAACAAAAGTTGTGTTCACACTTGGTTCATATTGGACCACTTTGAATAAAAAGATGTACACTTGAATTGTTTTTGCAAACTCTTGAATATTGATCGGTTTTCCGTTCCGGTTGCAGTGTCGGCTCACACATGTCGTATTCGTGCATTTGAGTGTGTTTCCAGTGTTTTGACATGAATACCTGTAACCTTTACTTATTGAATAGATACGGATTAATAGTACCGATATACACAAAAATGATAATGAATGAGCGGTATTGAAATGCAGTTTTTCATGATGAACAAATACTCCCAAACTTATCTTTTGCTCGTCCTGAGCAAAACAAAATCCTAATCTCACTTTCACAGGGAACGTGATTGCACCGAGCTCGTGCAACAAGCCGTTAAATCTCTAGGTGTTTATAGTAGGAAGAGTGTTTTCTCCTAAGGGTTTTCAGTGGATTACACCCTCAAAATCCCGTCAAGCTAGTTTTGCAAAATAACTGTCAATTCTAATCCTACGGTTTAGTTTCAAAGCTAAAAATTCTATTATCCTAAGTTAGAAATATCGAACCCTTATTTTTCACACCTCACTTTTTATTTAACTTAAGATTCTATACGTTTTTACGTGCGGTACAAATAGTGTCATTATATTTCAAAAAGTTTGATAATGGTTATCATGTTACAAAATAAAGACCAGATAAAATTTCAAAAGGATCACATAAGTTTATAAAGAGTTAAGTTTTTCTCAAGTTTCGTTTTCCAGTTAGGTTTCAAATTCAGAATATCTATCGTCCTTAACAGAAAACTAGGTCTTATTTTTCACTCTACCTTTTACTTGTTTTCGTATCATACACACCTTCGTGAACGTGCAATAGTTTTTATCATAGGATAAAACCTTCATATCTCCATTAAAAAATATTTTTATAAAAACTTGTCTTTAGTCAAGATTATTCTCACACAGTGAACCGTTATGAATTTTAATTCGGAGAGAACACTTGCTTGACTTCGTTGTAAATTGGACATTCTAGGCTTCTTAGCGAGCTTTGGGCCAATGCACCCAAACCAGTTGGTTTAGAGAATTAGGTGTAGAGATACCCCGGGGGACTTAATTGCCCAAGTTACCTAGGCCTTAAAACAAAAAGACTCATTTTGGCATGAAAAATATGACAATTCAATATGAAAGGAGATATAGCCAGTTGTTCAATTCTTTTTTCAAGATATAAGACGTGTTTGTGTAGGTAAGGTGTTCAATCACTCTAGTCAAGTTTAAGATGGGTTATTTTTCAGACTTAGTTTTTATTAAAGCATCAATAATATCCTTTCATATCCACTTTGCTTTATAAACTCTTCTCGATATTATATATCTTAGAAAAAATCAGTTTGATCCTGAAGGAGTCACAAATTTTAAAGGTTTTTTAAGACATATCAAACTTTTCATTTAATTTTTCAAAAACTCACAATACGTGTAGTGTGATGAAAAAGACGTATATTAGCTACTGTTAAATTCCAAGGAAGGTTATCGTTCAGGTTTTCAATATATAGACATAAGATTTAGTTATTCTATCTTATCATATTAAACCGTCGATATTTTGAATTTAATCTTTTTCACCTTCTAACTTAATGACAAAGTTTTTTATATATTTTTTTTTGGAAAATTTTCAATTTTTATGGTTTTTCAGTTTTTCCGATACAAACAGCAGAATGCAATACAAAAGCAAACGTGTATTGCAACCACATGCAAAATAAAATAAAAAAATACATGATATGAAATACTGAAATGCAGGAAATATGCAAATGCAATACTATATGCTCAATACAAGATAAAAACCCCATCTCAAATTCACCCCCAAACTTGAAGTGGACGATGCCCTCATCGTCGCTTAGCTTTTCCCTTTCCTTTGCTTTGGCCGCTTCCACTGGCCTCTTCTTGGTTTGCAAGGATCTGGCTCAACTGTTGTTTGATCTCTTTGTTCTATCTGATCAGTTTCTTGATACCGCGGACTTCCATCTTGTGCAAATCATAGGGATCTGTTGGTATATCTTCATTCAGGTAGATCTCCGAAGATGTCTGCGGTGCCGCATGCTCGCTCGGGTCAATGGGTGACCATATCTGCTGCTCGCATCTGGTGTCTGTATAACCCTGTGAAATCCTCTCAATCTTGACTGGGACTATGTCATACATGGTGACGCAGGCATTGAAGTCCTCCTCCTCCATATAGTAATGGCAAATCTGTGTGATGAGGACTGGAAGTAACAGTTTGTGCCCTACCACCCCCTCCATGATTATTGTGAACAACATGTTCACAATGCAAAATTGATAGTTCTTCGTCATCAGGCAATGGACGACATGACCCACAATCGCTGAGAAAGAAGAAACTCGGCTGAACCTTTGACATTTCAGTATACCCAGCAGTAGGCAGTATATACGTTTCGATACATCTGCTGGGCGTTCAGCCCAGCATCTCGTAGTTCGCACCTCGATCCAACAATCGTTCTATACTCAACGAGCTATAATGGATATTGAAATCCTGGTCGGGTGGGGATGTTAGTGACTTTTGAAATTTTTTCTGCAAAGAACACCCTCCTTCTCCCTCGAAAATGAAAACGGATACGATCCTGCAATTGCTCGCCCTCTCGCAAAGTATCGTAAAATTCATCTACTAATTCTTGAATTGCATACAACCCCTCATCCCCATACAAAAGAAATTCCCAATCCATTTTACAAATCGCATCGTAGAAATAGCTCCCATATAACTCATGGGTGAACACATTTACAAATTTTTTCGCAATCGAAGGGAGCCATAACAGTGGGTAATCGAAAATTTCAGAAAAATCAAACACAAGGTGAGTTGAGAGGAGAGAGAATCTTACCGTGAGGGAAAAGAAAATCGTGGATTCATGACCAGAAGACCGGCGGCGGCGGGAAATTCTTCAATTCCGGCGGTTGAACTGAGGAGATAGGGGTTAGGGTTTCTTTGTTGAGTTCGGGAAGAGGAGAGGACACAGAGAATTTTGTTTGATTGTTTTGGATGGTGCTTGGGTCAGTAGGTTGGGATATTATAAGATGATCTTTTACAAAAAACCTTTTTTTCAAAATCCCCCTTTTTCTTTTCTTTTATCATTTTTTTGTTTTGTTCTTTTCTTTTCTATATACACATTCCCCCTTTCTCTCTCTTATATATATATATATATATATATATATATCCAAAACCGAGTATCACTAAAAAAGATTGCTCATCAAAAAGAAAAATGGATATGCACAAGACAAGAATATCCATATATATATATATATACAAAATAGTATATATATACCCCCAAACTTATTTGAAACAGTGTATCCACTGTTTATGGCTGGATAACCAAAGTTTGGTGGCAAACAGAGGAAGATTAAGTAGTGTAAACCGGCTCCTGCAATATCAGGAGTTCCTCCAATGGTTCTGCGGTAATGAACGGTTTTAATCTGTGTCCGTTTACTTTAAAAACCGAACCGTCCATTGGATTTTCCAAATATATCGCACCGTGTGGGTATACACATCACACAAGAAAGGGTTCCATCCAGCGAGATCTGAGCTTACCAGGATGTAAGTGAAGTCTTGTGTTATAAAGAAGTACCTGTTGTGCAGGCGTGAAAGTTTTTCTTATAAGGTGTTTGTCATGAAACACCTTCGTTCGGTTCTTTACAATGGCCGCGTTTTCATAAGCTTCATCCCAAAGTCGTTCAATTCGTTAATCTGCAGCTTTTGAAAGCTGCCTGCATCATCAAGATTGACGTTCAATTCTCTAATCGCCCACAAAGAGCGATGCTCGATCTCAACAGGGAGGTAGCAAGACTTTTCGTACACAAGTCTATATGGAGACATCCCAAGATCAGTCTTGTAAGCAGTTCGGAATGCCCAAAGGGCATCAGTTAATTTTAAAAACCAATCTTTACGGTTTTTGGATACCGTTTTCTCAAATATTTTCTTGATTTGCCGATTATAAAGCTCGGCTTGCCCGCTTGTCTGGGGATGATAGGGCATCGATAGCTTGTAATTAATCTCGTATTTCCGCATTAAGGCCTCAAAAGACCTATTGCAGAAATGTGTTCCATTATCGCTAATGATAGTGCGAGGATGCCCGAACCTAGAAATGATGTTTTCTTTCAGGAATTTAACGACAACCTTGTTGTCGTTTGTCCGACTCGGTATAGCCTCGACCTATTTGGAGACATAATCGATAACTAGAAGAATGTACAAGTTCTCAAGAGAGTTGGAAAACGGGCCCATGAAATCGATCCCCTAAACATCGAACATCTCAACAACCAGAATTGGTTAGAGCGGCATTTCGTTTCTCCTGGAGATTTGGCCCAAATGTTGGCACCAGGAGCAAGTTTTGGAGTAATCATGTGCATCTTTAAAAAGTTGTGGCTAGTAAAAACCACACTGCAAGACTTTCTCAGAAGTCTTTCTTGGGCCAAAATGCCTGTTACACGCTTGATCGTGGCATAAAGACAACACACTCTTGAACTCATTTTCAGGAACACACCGGTGAATGATTTGGTCTGGACAATACTTGAACAAGTATGGTTCGTCCCAGTAAAAGTGTTTTACTTGGGAGAAGAATCTAAGTTTGTCCTGACTCGACCATACACTTAGTATGAGTCCTGTAGCTAAATAGTTCACAATATATGCGGAGCAAGATTCACAAGATACCGTCAAGAGTTGTTCATCAGGAAAAGCATCATTTATAGGGAGAGGTATCGTTAGCGAAGAAGGAAGTCGTGAAAGATGACCGGCGACAACGTTTTCACATCTGCTCTTGTCATTAATGACAAGGTCAAACTCTTGAAGTAAGACGATCCAACATATCAGCCAAGATTTGGCATCCTTTTTCGTGAACAGATGCCTCAAAGCAGAATGATCAGTGTAGATGATGACTGGGGAGCCAATGATATATGGCCTGAATTTCTCCAAAGCGACTACAACCGCCAAGATCTCTTTCTCGGTTGTTGTATAATTAAATTAAGCAACATTCAAGGCCCGACTTTCGTAGTAGATCACATGCGGCATTTTTTCAATATGCTGTCGTAAGATTGCACCAATGGCAAGGTTTGATGCATCGCATATGATCTCAAAAGGATGTGTCCAGTCGGGAGAAGATAGCATGGTAGCCATCAAGATTCAAATGCAGTTAGACAGTTCGAGTTGAAGTTGAATGGTGTTTCCTTGGCCAGCAGAAGAGTCAAAGGCCTAGCAATCTTGCTAAAATCCTTGATGAACCGTCTATAAAAATCGGAATGGCCAAGGAAAGATCTGATTTCTCTGATGTATTTTGGAGGAGGGAGGTTGGAAATGACGTCAATTTTAGCTTTATCAACCTCAATATCGTTTTGTGAAATGATATGTCCTAAGACAATACCTTTGCGCACCATGAAGTGACATTTCTCCCAGTTCAAAGCGAGATTCTTATCCTTACACTGGGTAATGACAGTGTCCAGATGTTTTAAACACTTGTTAAAAGAGACTCCAAAGATGGAGAAGCCATCCATGAATATTTCCAGAAATTTCTCGATCATATCAGAGAATATACCCATCATACACAACTGAAATGTAGCGGGAGCATTGATAACCCAAAGGGCATGCGACGATATGCGAACGTGCTGAAAGGACAAGTGAAAGTGGTCTTGTCCTGGTCTTTTTTGGTGATGGGAATCTGGTTTTATCCTGAGTAACCATCCAAAAAACTGTAGTACTCATGTCCAGCTAATCGTTTGAGCATTTGGTCAATGAAAGGTAGTGGAAAGTGATCTTTCCATGTTGCGGCTTTGAGTTTCCGATAATCAATGCATACTCGCCACCTGATTTGGGTGCGAGTGGGGATTAACTCATTTGCCTCGTTAGTGATGACTATAATGCCTGGCTTAACAACGTATATCGGATTGACCCATTGATAAATGATACCACTATCCATACACTTGACAATCTCTTTCTTCACAGCCTCCTTCATGACTGGATTCAATCGCCTCTGTGGATCCCTAACTAGTTTGGCATCATTCATCATGTGAATGTGATGTTCAACGATCAGGGGACTAATCCCCTTGATGTCCGCCATCGTCCAGCCGAAAGCTTGCCAATTTGTTGCAAGACCGTGAGAAGAATTTTCTCTTGCTCTAAAGCTAGAGAGGTCGAAATAATAACCGGAAGAGTCTCGTTTTCACCTAAGTATGCATACTTGAGGTGAGATGGCAGGGGCTTGAGTTCGAGCGTTGGAGGAGAAACAACTAAAGGTAGGATCGACGAACGCATCTTGAACTCAAAGATTCCAAGAGGGGTTCAAAGCGAGTGTATGCAACAGAGTCGGATGGTTCAACCAACTAATCCGAAAATTCAAAAGATTCCAACTCGGATGGTGATATTTCAAGATCGTTCGTAACCATGAAGCACTCGTATTCTTTGTCGTTGTCAGAAGCAGTAGGTCAAAGAAGAACGCACTAGTGGCGTTAAGATCACCATGATCAAACAAAAATTCTTCACATTCACAATCTTTGGGAGCGATCTCTTGAATGGAATAGACATCTAGTAGATGAGCATTCGGTTCGGATGGCCGATTCCCTAACCTAAAAATGTTGAGTTCAATTGTCATATTACCAAAGATAGGTTCATGGAACCATTTCGACAATTGATCACTGCATTTAAAGTTGCAAGGAATGGGCGACCGAGTATCACCGGAATTTGATTCCGAGGATTGGCTACAGGTTGTGTATCTAAAATAATGAAATCAACGGGGAATATGAAGTCCCCAACTTTAATCAACACATCCTCTAGCTCACCCCTAGGATGGGTGATAGATCGGTCAGCCATTTGCAGAGTACAATGTGTAAATTTCAGTTCTCCTACACCTAATTGCTCATAAATTGAATAAGAAAGAAGGTTAACACTGGCACCAAGATCCAAAAGAGCACGATTGATGTTCTTATCCTTAATGGTAATTGAAATCATAGGAAAACTAGGGTCCTTCCATTTTTGTGGTAAATCTTGGGTAAGAGCATCACTCACGTTACTTGCCAAGAAAACTTTCTTCGGTACCTGAGATTTCCTCTTCTTAGTACACAAGTCCTTCAAGATTTTCGCATAAGAGGGGACTTGTTAGATTGCATCTAAGAGAGGAATGTTTATGTTAACCTGTTTGAATAACTCCATAACCTTCTCCATATGTGGACTTTGCTTATTGGATCTCAACCGGTTTGAAATGGAGCTTTGGTTAAATTGGTTGAGTCTAATGTTTGTGGAGGAGATTGTGGAGTTAGAACGGAACCCCAAACTGGAGTTTGAGTGGAGTGAGAGGTAGGTCCATTTGAAACAGCTGTTTTTGAAGAAGAGCCCTGCGAAGAATGGAGAATGGGCTCAGACGAAGAAGAAGAAGCAGCCGGAGTGTCATCATCATTATTATTCTATGCGCCGATGTTGTTGTTCAGCATTCTTCCCGATCTCAACGTAGTCACGACACTCACATTATGGTTTTGTTGTTCGAGAGCAGCATGTGCATTATGTGGGTGACCAGAATTAGGTAATGGTTGAGACAGAAGTTTTCCTCTCTCTCTCTCTCGCTTAATGCCGCGTTCAGTTGAGCAATCTGGGTTTCGATGGTTTTGATACTTTGCCCATGAGAAGCTATGTGTTGCACAAGTGATTGAATGGAAGATTGAATGTTCGTGGTGGATTGAGTTGATTGCTTCACAAAAGTATCAAGACTAAATTCTAGCGAGGAAACCTTATCGTTATTGGATGGAATAAAATTGTTGTTCTTAGGAAAGGAATTGTAAGGTGCAAAGTTGTTCGTCGGATTCTGAAAAGGTTGGGGTTGGAAAGATTGCTGAAATTGTTGCTGAGCTTGTTGTTGTTGTGGAGGGGCCCTCTGAAAGTTGTTCTGACCTTGGAACTGGTTCTGATTATGATTCTGGTTCCAGGCGAAGTTAGGGTAGTTCCTCCATCTAACGTTATACGTGGAAGAGTATGGATCATTTCTTGGTCTTTGCTGAAATGCAGTATTAACCCGATCCTTTCCTTGAGATAATGGATTGTAAGGATACTCTTCGGTCAAATGAGATGGATCTGAACAACAAGCACAGATGGTGCGAAGGGTAGCCATAGGGCTAGGGAAGGAGATGAAAATTTTCTTTCAATCGCTTAAAGTTTTCTCGTGATTGCAGCCATTTCATCTTTCATTGTAATAGAGATATTGAGTCGGTGAATGTCTGCTCTAGACTGACCGGAAGAAGAAGTAGAAGAAGTTGAAGCATTCGGTCTGGTACTCTCCCATTGTAGAGTCTGCGCCACAAGATCATTGAAGAATTGCCAAGCTTCCTTGTTGGATTTGGATAAGAAGTAGCTTTGACAAATGGTTTCCATCAACTTCCTAGTTGCTGGATTTAGGCCCTCGTACAAAATTTGGCAAAGTTTCCATCTCTCAATACCGTGATGAGGAAACTGAACAAGGAGGTCCTTGTATCGGTCAAAACACTTCTAAAATGGTTCGGTTGGAAGCTGGGTGAATTGGTTTATCTCGTTTCATCCTGGTGGTTTTGTGATTCGGATAGATTTTCTTCAGAAACGCTTTCATAAATTTGTCCTAACTGGTTATCGAATGAGATGTGGTGCTATACAGCCACTTTTCAGCAAGGTCACAGAGAGTGAAAGGTATTACGCGTAGCCGTATAGTATCATCAGACAGTTGGGTTGTCTTCATCATCGCATACACATTTTGGAATTTATTTATGAAGATATATGCATCTTCAGATTCAAGCCCGTGAAACTTGGGTAGCATGTTGATGAAATGGTGTTTAATCTCAATGTTTTCCCCATTGGCTAGTGGAAGAGAAAGACAAGTCAGAAGCGCAGCGCGTGTTGGGTAGAAACGATCTTGAAGTGCAATTCGCTGTGGCGCTGCAACAAGAGATGGTTGTGGGTTATTCACACCAAGTGGAGGTGGAATCATTCCCATGATGTTAGGAGGAAATCCTGACATCTCGAAAGAAGAGCTTCGTGAAAGTGAAGGTGAGGAAGTATGGACAGAATCACGGTCAACGTCGGAGTTGACCTGCAAACGTAAAGGTGAAAAGGGCATGGAAGGAGTTTCGAATTCTAAGTCGATCGCGTAGTCGGTAGTGACTAGCGAAACACATTCTAAACGGGCACTACGGTCCCGATTCCAAACGGACATACACTAAACGAGTTTAGTGTAGTCAAAGCGTAGAATGTGAGGGTAAGAAAATGTAAATGGAGAAAAATATGGGTGAAGGTGATAAATGTGGTCAGAATGGCGAACTTGTGTTTTGTTTCGTAAGAATATGAAAAAAAAATGACAGCTCAACCAAACACAATCATAAATGCTCAGTCACAAATGTATAATCAATACGTAGACTAGGGTCCTCAAAGTCCATTGGACCTGCTCCTAACTTGTTCCAAAGTGAAAAGTTGTGAGATAACCCTCAAATCGTCTCTTCACAACCAATTGTGGTCAGGTAAGCACAAGTGAGGTAAGGAGGGTTTCGCTCATGAATCACCGTAATATGAGCCTTTTAAAGTTACCTCATCACTTGTCTAGCCTAGGCACCACAAAGGTCATATTTAGATAAATGACCGAATGCCCACAACCTTCCTCTGTCTTATTGAGCGCGACAGGTCCTTAATTGGCCGAGTCCAGATATTTTTTATTAAGCTCAAGGTGATGCTTATGCAATTAGTGATTTCCGGGGTCTTAGAAAGGGTGATGAAATTCTCACCTAATCTGAATTGGTGTTATAGTCCCCTAAGTCCGTATTAATAATGCAATGCGCAATTCAAATCAAAAGATTTTGTTATCAAACAATCATTTTTTTAATTTAAGTGTGGCGCTGCAATAAATACGGTGAGTTTTCCTTTGTCTTTTGCGGCGATATTGCAATGAATCCTGCAAAGATAAGAATACTAGAGCGTCAGATTTGAGGAGTTTAGAAAAAATATGCACCAAAAGTGTCGAGTTAAGAAACTCATGTTGATATCGTCTTCGAATGCTTGAATGGTTCGCTTGCGCGGGTCAAACTATCCAGATCTTTGGCACTGTAGTGTTCCATCACCTTAGATTTGAAAACGCCCCCTGCTCTGCACGATCGCTGCTTGCCAATCCATCCAAATCTGCAAATGTCGGAAAATACGGATATTTGAGCTAGAAAGCGATATAGATAGCCAAAGTTCTGCACACATGAAATTTTGAAAATCAAACAATAAAAATGGAGTACTAACAGAACAATGGAGGTAACCCAAAAGAAAATTTTCAAACACCCTCAAGAAGACCGGCGGTAGCGGGTAGAAAGAAGAAACCGGCGAGCAAATTTAAAAATTAGGTGCTCAATTTTTGTGTGTGGGTCCTCTATGTTATACTAATATTCTACTGTTATATTTTGATCTTTCAGTTTAATCATAGAGTGTTAGCAGATCAAATTCCAGAGAACAGATGTCATAATTTTAGTTCTCGTGTCGGTTTTTTTGGAAAAAAATTATGTTTTTGTTTGAATTTGTTAGAAAGTTTGTTTTATACACAAATTATTCACAAATTAATTGGAGACTACAAGTATAAAAGCGTTACCTTTTCCCGGCAACGATGCAATTTGATCGAAAGAGATTTATCGTGTCGTATCTTAAGTTTTAAAGTAATCTCAATCAAGACGGAGTCGCGTGTAGCTAGCCGTGATGAGTACGGGTCGTCCGTAGGGAGATGGTGTATTTTAGGTTCTTGTTCTCATGAGTTAAGCAAAAGATTCGAATGGTTCAATTCTAACCTATGTGTTTGTATCTGCAAAACATAAGCTTGTTAGGGATAAAGATAAGTTAATGTAAGTTAGAAAAATCTGTACTCATTCCTTTGTGCTTAACTTGACTATTGAAGCTAGAGTAATCGGCAACAAAGTGGATTAGGGTATTTAAGCACGGTATTTGTGAAATCCGGCTTATTGACCTTTGTCCATCCGTTCTTGTCTTTTAACTTTCGCCTCCGGCCAAACGAAACGCAATCGATCACGGTTAGAGATCACCACTATCGTTGTAGGATAGGGTGCCTAACGGAGCGCTTGCGTGAGGTTTGGACGGAGTTCGATTAGTAAGTATTGGGCAAAGAAAATGAGCAAAAGAAAAACTTAACTTATACAACCATTCTCTTTTCTTAACAAGACAAACCATGATCAACATCAAAAGAAAATACAAAAGAGAAGAGATCAAAGAAAACATATTTCAAGTAAGTAAATAGCAAGAATTAAATTGCAAGTAAGTAAAGAGAACTAAGAACCCAAGTGAAAATATGAAAGCTTCATTAAGTTCAAATTCATGATACAAGCTATGAATTAAAATACTAAAATCTAACCTTGCAAGCTTAGTTAAGAGGTTGCAAGATTAGATAAAAGCAAAGCATTCAAGCCAACTAACTACTATATACAAGAACTAAAACAAAATTATAGAGTGGAGATTGAAAATTGGACAAAAGTCTCTTTTTTTGAGCTTGCTTTCTGTTCCGGTATTTATAGGCACAAAATCAACAAAAATAAACAATATAATTGAGATGATGTGACAACTTAGAATGACCAGGAGAAAAATGAAGTACTTTGGAGTAGGTGGGACCGTCGGTAGCGGGAATTTAGCCAATTCTGGCGGTTTACTGTTGAGTGGTGGGGCCCGTTTTCTTATGGTGATCTTATGTCCTCTCCATGATCTCTTTGGTATTGTTTGATTCTTTTATAAACACTTGGATATTAATCTGTAGATTTGGAGGGAAATACAACCTTTAAATCATATCGCACCTTTATTTCTGCTCATCACCCATGCCCACTTGCTTTAACAACTTGCCCACTTGCCACTTGGTTCATGTCATCATCATGGCAGCTGTCCACTTGATTTGTGTATCAACAAAAGTTGTGTTCACACTTGGTTCATGTTGGACCACTTTGAATAAAAATGTGTACACTTGAATTGTTCTTGCAAACTCTTGAATATTGATCGGTTTTTCGTTCCGGTTGCAGTGTCGGCTGACACATGTCGTATCCGTGCATTTGAGTGTGTTTCCAGTGTTTTGACACGAATATTTGTAACCTGTACTTATTGAACAGACATGGATTAATAGTATCGATATACACAAAAATGATAATGAATGAGCGGTATTGAAATGCAGTTTTTCGTGATAAACAGTGATTATCTTCTTATAAATATGTGGAGACTATGGTGGAAAAAGAAGTCTGGTATGGTGCCAACTCCACTCTTAACAGGTTCTAGCCCATCTGTATGCTAACATATTATGTGGAGGGATTAAAAAAGCTGTTAAAGCGCCAAGGCATACCTTTCGAACAAACGGTTCGACAAGCCCAATTCTACAAAAGGATTTGGGATATCACTGGGACTCAACAAAAGAAGCCTAACGGAAAGATGGAAACAAATGGGTTGCGATATGTTTAGTCTAAGAAACAGAAGCAAATCTATAGCTGCCACATCATAAACAGCTCGAGTGAAGAAGAAAACGCTCTTCCAAATAGCCATGATGTCAAATTGGAGCGAGATCCCACGTTAAGAACGTTAAGTTCAACGCTCGAAGAGCAAATTGACAAGCTAATAAAAAAAGCTTGTCAGGTGAGGCGAGACAACCACAGCCGCGAAATGGCCATATATGAAAAGGCCAAGACGCGGCATCTCAGTCAGTAATCAGTGGAAGAAGGAGACCGTAATGCTCTTCATCCACAGCCCGCTATCCGCTTTCACGAACAGAGAAAATCCCGAAGCGGAGGTAAAAATAAGGAGAAGAACGCAAATAATGTTTAAGGACAACAAAGAAAGTCCAAGATGCCGATTAATCGAGAAAAGCTCGGTTGGACCCTGTCCTTTATAAACAGGATGGGTCGGAAATACTCCTTCCCTCGAGAAAAGACAGGGAAAATGTCAAGACCCGAAATAGTACGTGACTGCACCTTGAATCATATGAAGTCTATAGGACCTCATCTAATTCAAGTAAGCCAAAAGCCCAGAAATCTAAAGCCATTTTAAATAATAAATGAAGGAAAACTAGTTTTAAAGAAGTGAAGAAAACATATTTTAAAAACAAGGTTTTTAAATAAGTAAGCCGAATATGCATTTTTAAATCCTCAAGTCTTTTCTGAAAATTTCGGCAGAGTTTCCTTTGTAAATACTGGCCCCAAACGGGATACAACAAGAATAATATATGCATAATGATAAAAGGCATCCCCAAGCGGGAGCTAGCTCTTCGTCAATCGACGGTCACAACCACGCAAGCA
This sequence comes from Agapanthus africanus, assembly GCA_030015575.1. Lineage (NCBI taxonomy): Eukaryota > Viridiplantae > Streptophyta > Magnoliopsida > Asparagales > Amaryllidaceae > Agapanthus > Agapanthus africanus. Next base: position 384,851,829 of record CM057349.1, on the reverse strand, counting down.
ATATAATATACAACGCCGAAGGGCGAGGTTCAAAACTCAAAAGGAAACTCAAAATTATCATGAAAACCATAATACTCGACTCTAAGGTCGAAATAATACACAACTGGTTTTCTAAGTCTGAAATAAATATACAAGTCTGGTTGATGGAATTACTAGATAAAACTGATTAAAATAAATATAAGGGTGGTCACGATGCGAGTGAACCCACCTACCAAAGCAATCACCCAGAAAGGGAGCAGTGTGCCAGAAAAGCCGCAATGAAACCTGTACGGCAAAACCTGCAAGAACTGTGGCACAACGGGGCTGAGTTGCCAACTCGTGAATAGAAAATATCACAGAGCAGAAATCGTATGTATGACTCATCCTAGGTCAAACGATCAGTAATAATATATATATCCTCAATATGATAAAGTCTGAAGTATGATAAGGTGGCAAGGGTAAACATCTATACATCAGTGTAATACCAAGTGCTCGTGTCAGTGCCTCAGGTAGCAACATATCATAAATATGAGGTATCATCAATGTAATCATGTCTGTATGTATGTGGATCTCGTCCATGTGTCACCCAATGGCACAAAACATCATGCAGGTAAATATCATAAAGCATATGCATGGAAGTATGAGGATGTAAATCAACGTGTGTCCCTCGCGATACATCAAAATCATGGAACCTGAGTGTCCAGCATCGACACTAGAAAATATCATGAAACCCGTGCCCAGCATCGGCACGTAAATCCTCATATATCGGGCTCCGTCAGTCCGGATCGGCCCATATCATCTCTCGACTCTGGTCGGTATCCTCCGGATATCCGCCGAGCCCAAATACTATCACCGGTAGGTAGTGGTCCCTCTGCCAGGCTCATCGCCTACTGCACGACAGATCCGTTCTCGCCACGGGATACCATACCGGGTCCACCATGTACCCGCAATCGACCTCATCCAGCTCCTCGAATCGGGTTTCACATGTCACACGTCTCAGAACCGAGAAAACACATGGTGGACGCACTGAAATATCATATCAAGAGAGACCGGGTTTTTAAACAATGCATACTTTCTTTTAAAATGACCACGGTTCTCAAATCCAGAAATCTCATGAAAACGTCATATCTCAATGCGTAAAATCATAAGGCATGATGTATGCGACATATGATAGAAATGTAAGCATATCTGTATATCATGCAACATAAAACAGTAATATGCACATATCGAGGGAAAGCCGCTCCTTTAAAATGAATCAGTTTTAAAATATATCTTGCAGTTCCCAAATCTCCAAAATCAAGCCAGAATCATCTATGTATGTGCAAATATGTATGTATGCAAGTATGGGTGTACAAGTAATCATATCCTGAAGCAAAAATTCTACTGTGCAGTGACATGGCAATTATCGATGATGAAGTGTGTGAGCCGGCAAGCAGGTGTACGTGGAACATACGCATCATCGATAATGGTGCTGGTGTCCTGACAGCATGGGTTTAATATAACAATAAACACATTTAAACATGCAATGCGATGCGAATAGCAAGAATATGCGGAAAATGAATAATAAACACCACAGTGAAGAATCTACATCAATATGTAAATGTCATACAGTTTTGCCATTTGAAATAAAACGAATCGAGGTTTTTAGAAAAATAAGGGCTACGGTGTTTTTAAGAAAAGATGCGTCTTTTGAAAATATACGTAGAATCCCTTAGCCTGTCTTTAAAATACTCACGATTCTTTAGTTTTGAAATAGGTATGACTCGGGTCTAGTCTAACATGTACTAAGTAAACTACAGATCTAATCAACAAGCTAATCAAAAGGGTAAGGAAACCACCTAAATCTGAGTCGATATATATATATATATATATATATATATATATACATATATAATAGTCGGTGATCTCGCCTCAATAGTACAGCGTATGATACAATATATCATATGACATCCTCGAGTCAAGAGTGCGGATCTATCATCATTATAAAGCTCGTACGTAAATCCGTCGTATGGCATCCCAAATCTTGGTACGGGTCGAATCTCACATTTATCTCATCAATTATCTGGTATCCTTATCATCATATCTGATGAACTGGGATACTGATCTAACTCTAGTACAAACTGATACCATATATATATATATGCGTGTATGAAAACACACGCCTAAAGGCCCTCTATAACCTCATGTCGTATCATAAAATACGAACCACATCATATCACCGATCTCATGGCACCATACCCAATCTCATCAACTCATCTCCAAAGATCATCCACTATCCTCATCATCCAACTGTAGGTATACGTGTATATATATATATACATCGTCCCATACCTATGTGTGTATATATATACATATCCCCATATACGCACAAGTATAACAAGTAAGCATGTGTGTGCGTGTGGGTGTAAACCTATTCTAAGGTTCGCAACTAAGGGGGCTATACTAGTTCACTTCTAAAAACCCTAATCTAACCATTGAACACCTAATCATATCTTGAATATCCATGTCACACATACAGCTATCATATATATATATATATATATATATATATATATATATATATATATATATATAGTATACTAAACATCAAACTGCGGGGGTGCTATACGCCATCCACCCGACTTTCCCTGTAGATATAATCTACTCACCTTGCTCTTCGCTTTCCATTGTCGACGTCGCCACGCGCTTGCTTGTCGTCTCGAAGTCTTCATGGGGTACCTACACATCATAACGTATCGTGTCGCATTATAACTCAATTTAAAACCAAAACGACACGCTAAAAGCCTATAGGTTAGAACCTATGGACTACGCTTTCAAAACCTCCAAATAACACTCAATTTCGAAGTACAAACGTCAAGTGATCGAATACGACACAAATCACAAAAATCTAGAATTCAAAATACGTAAAACGAAACCCCGAATCAAAACAACAACTTTTGTAAATGGTCCAAGATTTTACCCCAGGTCAAATCAGCCAATTTTGCATATGTCAGGGGTCTAATTTACAGGAGATAGAGCTACAGACCAAACATGAACCAATTCCACCCTGCTCTTGCCGCAAATTGCAGCCAGAATGAATTTATTTGCGTCCATGGTTGAGGGTTAGGGGCTAGGGTTTCAGTCGGGGGTCCTAGGTTGCCTGCACACTCCTCTGTACTTGCTAAATAATTAGCAGATTTCAAAATACACACACAGAATCCACAATTCTTCCGATACCGGGTTTCTAAATCCGTATTTTGGGGTTCTAGTCTCTGGTTTGGGTCTGAATTCTAGCACCAGGGGGTTTGTGTGGCCTCTACTGAGCTCAATTACACATCACAACTCAAAAATTCCATAAACCCTAACTAGAATTTCCCAAGTCTCACTAAACGACACCAAATCGTTTCTAAACAAGCATGGATGTAAAAGCAATCGAAATACTAGGCTAATGGTTAAGAGATTACCTCATTTGGCAGCTCAAGAATTTTCTTGAGTTGCCCCAAGTGTCCAAAATGCAAGCTTTCTTGGTCCAATGAGTTGCTAGTGAGCTCATGCACATTTTTAATGAAATGGGTATTGGGTTTTGAGGTGTTTTTAATGGTGGATTGTTAGGAGGTAGTGAGGCAAAGGGAGGGAGAGAGCAGCAGCAGCAGCAAGAGAGTGAGGGAGAGGAGAGAATGTGATGAAGATGGTGGGATGAAAGAATAACCAAGTCAATGTTAACCCCTCACCTTTCCCTCTCTCACCCATACCCCTTTTCTTTATTCATATTCCTTTTTCTTTTCTTTTCTTTTTGTTTTCTTCTCTCCTCAATAGTAAACCCAAAACAAACAACCATACACCCAAAAATCATGTAGGAATAAAAATGTAATAAGTTCTAAAAAAGACATGTGCATGTTTTGCACAAAACAAGCTTAATGCGCGATTAGCGATATTTAATCACGATTAGCACTAAATAACGTATAATTAATCATAAAACTTATAATTTGCATAATTCACATAAAACACCCTCTTTTTAGTAATTTCCATAATTTTCCAATTTTTTTTCCAATTTATCGGTATTTAATTATACCGCTTATTAAAATATTCAATATTTTATTATTTAATTATAAAAATTCCCAAAATAATATTTTATTTTTTTGAAATATTACAATCTTCCCCCCTTAAAGAAATTCGGTCCCCGAATTTAAATTTAAATCCCCCAATACTAAAACATTTCAGTAAAAAGTCTAAGTCGTCGGGGTTCCGAAATCATCAATATATAAAACGCATCATAGCGCAATGCATGCGTATGAACAATGAGCAGATAACTCAAAAACAAAACTCCGTCAAGCATCGCACAATCATCGGAGTCATGGGGAAGACATCAATGTCTAAATCCAATATGAAAACCAATATGATATACATCAACACTATACATATAAACAACAAATCTGTACATGTAAACATATGAAAGAAATGCATGCCAAACCTTTCATGTTGCTGTGCGATGCGCGTATCGCGGCACAGTGGCGGACGTCTGTTGTAAGAAATTAACCATATATGTATATATCTTTTGTTTAATATGTACGTTCCGCCGTTTTGAAAATAATTTAGAAGGGTTTCCTTGTTTTAAACGTTTCGTGTCGTATCAGACACATAGGTAAATACTGAGACTATAGCTCTCTTTTTGTAAATCCCTTCGATAACTATCAATGCATGCAAAATATATACAGGTACTGTCCTCTGACTAGTCCTTCTCAGTATGAAAACAAATAGCAATATCATAAAAACGTACTGCTCCATAAGAAATCAATCCTAAAATGTGTATATGAATGTTACGTGTGTCTGGTGTGCACGGAAATCAAAATCCATATATGTGCCATACATGTGCACAGAATCAACATCTATGTGCAACGGGTGTGCACGAAACACCTGTCAGAGACAACGTGTGTGCCTGACAGCAAAATCAGGTGCATCTGATATGCACAAAGAATCTCGATTTAATGCATCTGGTGTGCACCAAAAATCGCATCTCAAAACATGCGCTCAACACGCGCGAAAATCCAAATCTAGCGCGCCAAATATACGCAAGAATCCAAATCAAATGCACAGAGTGCACAAAATCAACATCAATATCATAATCGAAATCGACGGTATACAATAAACCTCAATTCTAATCAGGTATGCCGCGGTATAAAATCTCATAACCATGTGCATCAGCGTGCACAAATCAAATCAAAACACTAAAAGTGCATGAAAACTATATCGAAAGCATAAGTCAAATCACATGCATAACATAGGCATGAAATCAATTCAACATATCGAATGACATCAAACCGAAGTCTGGTGCAACCGTGGTGCACAAAAAAAAATATTATGAAACTCAGTCATCAAGACTAAATCATGCGATTATATCGCCCAAAATACTGAAATCCAAGGTGAGGGATACGTGATAATCGAATCACCAAATCACAAATCATAAATACCGTCATCGATAGTCCCTCCTTCAAAGTCGAGAAGGTGTCGGTGCATCCAATGCTAGCAGAGCAAGATATCTACTTGCCTCCTGTTCATGGTCTGGCGCCTGGTGCTTTTAGGTTCTCATCTCTCACTGCAGATTTCTAAGTGCATAGCTCCTCAGCTCAACGGTCCAATATGAAAATGATAATGGAAGCAGTCCACTCTGGCATATCCTCTATAGATCTCTGGCCAACTATCTCATCGACGATGCCAAACTCTGGCCTGCTGGGTGTGCGCAATATGACCGCTCCTGGGTCTAAGTCTTCTCATATAATATTCCAGAAAGGTCCTGTCGAGGTCTCTCTCAATCTCGTTTCTGCCGAACTGTCTGGAGGTTATCACCCTTTTCTATATCTGTTTCTTATTCCGGAACGGTTGCATTCTCATCGCGACTCCTTCGGAAAGATATAACAATAATCAATGCCTCTGCATGCGTATCGCATCTCTGATGTCGGCGGAGTGGAACGTCATCTCATCAAGATCTCGTACGAAACTCTTACTCCACTTTTATCTAATGTCGACTGCTTCGAACTCGTCTCTTCGTGGCTGCATGGACTGTTCTCCAACGGCTAAACTCATGTCTGGAGTCTCCCAAGCAATGCATCCCATCACATGATATCCGAAAGATGTCGAACTATTCGATCGATTCATCAAAACCTCATAATCCTCCCAAGAGCTCAACATCTTGGGTACAGTTTAATAATATCGAGTACATGCCACAACACCGGTGGACCAGCCGTAGAAGGGCAAACCCAAGCCTCACTAATGGCACCGTGGAACTGCCGCAAACCCTAAGGTTCAAAGGCTTTCTCATGGTCATTATGTCGAGTTAGGGTTTCATTCTTCTAGAGGGTCCATAGAATTGCTTGCATGTCTTTCCGAATACTTTAAACTCGGAAAATGGGTTTCTGACATTTGATCGTCTTTATCGACTCCCAACGTACCTGCGTGAAGTCGTCTCCAGCTAGAATCAATCTATCTAATGAACTCGCATCGGGGTAAGAGAACGAACCACATGTCCTAGTCATTCATCCTCGGGTGACTAGCGACCTTCCATCATATCTCTAAGTATATACTCATGTTGCAGTAGCTCCAACATATGGGGTGATATCTCGTCATTCGCAGCAATAACTGGCTCATTTGTCCGCACGCTGAACAGTGCCTCGATCATCAGGAATAATCTGTGCATTGACGGTCATCAAAAATCTGGCTGGCTTTTAGCAGTAGCTTGATCCTTTGGTGCTAATCTGCACGTCCGAGAAATCCCGTAAAAGGGATCCATCAAACGCTCATGGCGCGAAAACACAATAAAACGACGCCTCTATGCAATCGTATATCTATGGAATCACGTCCTAGTCAGTCCTCGTTCGTGACGAGCTCATGCTGACCGCAACTCTAGCCGTAGCTCTCTCTGCCCGTGTAATCGTGGCAGCAAAATCATAACCAATATCGATGAGGATAGATCATACGAATGAATATAATACTGTGCAAGGAAATGTACATCCTAAGGCTGCTTAAGCGAAGTGGCGTATCGTAAGTATGCCGCGGAACATAAACACGGTACGTCACTCTCCTCAAGTCACCTACTCCATCAACCAAGGTCAACCTACGTGACGAAAGTTCGGGTCTAATACCCCCCTTGAGTAAGTCTAAGTTCCGTAAGGTCAAGCCTAAGTTCCGAATATATATAAAAACTTTAGGCTCCGCATAGTCAAACTTATACTTGAACCAAGGTTAACCTAGCGCTCTGATACCAACTTTGTCAAGACCCGAAATAGCACGTGACTGGCCCTTGGATCATATGAAGTCTATAGGACCTCATCTAATTCAAGTAAGCCAAAAGCCCAGAAATCTGAAACCATTTTAAATAATAAATGAAGGAAAACTAGTTTTAAAGAAGTGAATAAAACATGTTTTAAAAACAAGGTTTTTAAATAAGTAAGCCGAATATGCATTTTTAAATCCTCAAGTCTTTTCTGAAAATTTCGGCAGAGTTTCCTTTGTAAATACTGGCCCCAAACGGGGTACAACAAGAATAATATATGCATAATTATAAAAGGCATCCCCAAGCGGGAGCTAGCTCTTCGTCAATCAACGGTCACAACCACGCAAGCAATATAATATACAACGCCGAAGGACGAGGATCAAAACTCAAAAGGAAACTCAAAATCATCATGAAAGCCATAATACTCGACTCTAAGGTCGAAATAATACACAACTGGTTTTCTAAGTCTAAAATAAATATACAAGTCTGGTTGATGGAATTACTAGATAAAACTGATTAAAATAAATACAAGGGTGGTCACGATGCGAGTGAACCCATCTACCAAAGCAATCACCCAGAAAGGGAGCAGTGGGCCAGAAAAGCCGCAATGAAACCTGTACGGCAAAACCTGCAAGAACTGTGGCACAACGGGGGTGAGTTGCCAACTCGTGAATAGAAAATATCACAGAGCAGAAATCGTATGTATGACTCATCCTAGGTCAAACGATCAGTAATAATATATATCCTCAATATAATAAAGTCTGAAGCATGATAATGTGGCAAGGGTAAACATTTATACATCAGTATAATACCAAGTGCTCGTGTCAGTGCCTCAGATAGCAACATATCATAAATATGAGGAATCATCAATGTAATCATGTCTGTATGTATATGGATCTCGTCTACGTGTCACCCAATGGCACCAAACATCATGAAGGTAAATATCATAAAGCATATGCATGGAAGTATGACGATGTAAATCAACGTGTGTCCCTCACGACACATCAAAATCATGGAACCTGAGTGTCTAGCATCGACACTCGAAAACATCATGAAACCCGTGCCCAGCATCGGCACGTAAATCCTCATATATCGGGCTCCATCAGTCCGGATCGGCCCACGGGCTCCGTCAGTCCGGATTGGCCTATATCATCTCTCGACTCCGGTCGGTATCCTCCGGATATTCGCCGAGCCCAAATACTATCACCGGTAGGTAGTGGTCTCTCTTCCAGGCTCATCGCCTACCGCACGACAGATCTGTTCTCGCCCCGGGGTACCATATCGGGTCCACCATGTACCCGCAATCGGCCTCATCCAGCTCCTCAATCGGGTTTCACATGTCACATATTTCAGAACCGAGAAAACGCATTGTGGACGCACTGAAATACCATATCAAGAGAAACCGGGTTTTTAAACAATGCATACATTCTTTTAAAATGACCATCGTCCTCAAATCCAGAAATCTCATGAAAACGACATATCTCAATGCATAAAATCATAAGGCATGATGTATGGGACATATGATAGAAATGTAAGCATATCTGTATATCATGCAACATAAAACAGTAATATGCACATATCGAGGGAAAGCCGCTCCTTTAAAATGAATCAGTTTTAAAATATATCTCGCGGTTCCCAAATCTCCAAAATCAAGCCAGAATCATCTGTGTATGTGCAAATACGTATTTATGCAAGTATAGGTGTACAGGTAGTCATATCCTGAAGCAACAATCCTACTATGTAGTGACATGGCAATTATCGATGATGAAGTGTGTGAGCCAGCAAGCAGGTGTACATAGAACATACGCATCATCGATAATGGTGCTGGTGTCCTGACAGCATGGGTTTAATATAACAATAAACACATTTAAACATGCAATGCGATGCGAATAGCAAGAATATGCGGAAAATGAATAATAAACACCACAGTGAAGAATCTACATCAATATGTAAATGTCATATAGTTTTGCCATTTGAAATAAGTCGAATCGGGGTTTTTAGAAAAATAAAGGCTACGGTGTTTTTAAGAAAAGATGCGTCTTTTGAAAATATCCGTAGAATCCTTTAGCCTATCTTTAAAATACTCACGATTCATTAGTTTTGAAATAGGTATGACTCGGGTCTAGTCTAACATCTACTAAATAAACAACAGATCTAACTAACAAGCTAATCGAAAAGGTACGGAAACCACCAAAATCTGAGTCGATATATATATATATATATAATAGTCAGTGATCTCGCCTCAATAGTACCGCGTACGATACAATATATCATATGACATCCTCGAGTCAAGAGTGAGGATCTATCATCAATATAAAGCTCGTACATAAATCCGTCGTACGACATCCCGAATCTGGGTACGGGTCGAATCTCACATTTATCTCATCAATTATCTGGTATCCTTATCATCATATCTCATGAACTGGGGTACTGATCTAAGTCTAGTATAAACTGATACCATCTATATATATATGCGTGTATGAAAACACACGCCTAAAGGCCCGCTATAACCTCATGTCGTATCTCAAAGTACGAACCACATCATATCACCGATCTCATGGCACCATGCCCATTCTCATCGACTCATCTCCAATGATCATCCACTATCCTCATCATCCAACTGTAGGTATACATGTATATATATATATAAATCATCCCATACCTATGTGTGTGTGTATATATATATACGTATCCCCATATACGCACAAGTATAACAAGTAAGCATGTGTGTGCGTGTGGGTGTAAACCTATTCTAAGGTTCGCAACTAAGGGGGCTATACTAGTTCACTTCTAAAAACCCTAATCTAACCATTGAACACCTAATCATATCTTGAATATCCATGTCACACATACAGCTATCATCTATATATATAGTATACTAAATATCGAACTGCGGGGATGCTATACGCCATCCACCCGACATCCCCCGTAGATATAATCTACTCACCTTGCTCTTCGCTTTCCATTGTCGACGTCGCCACACGCTTGCTTGTTGTCTCGAAGTCTTCATGGGATACCTACACATCATAACGTATCGTGTCGCATTATAACTCAATTTAAAACCAAAACGACACGCTAAAAGCCTATAGGTTAGAACCTATGGACTACGCTTTCAAAACCTCCAAATAACACTCAATTTCGAAGTACAAACGTCAAGTGATCGAATACGACACAAATCAAAAAAATCTAGAATTCAAAATACGCAGAACGAAACCCCGAATCAAAACAGCAACTCTTGTAAATGGTCCTAGATTTTACCCTAGGTCAAATCAGCCAATTTTGCATATGCCAGGGGTCAAATTTACAGGAGATGGTGCTATAGACCAAACACGAACCAATTCCACCCTACTCTGGCCGCAAATTGCGGCCAGAATGAATTTATTTGCGGCCATGGTTGAGGGTTAGGGGCTAGGGTTTCAGTGGGGGGGTCCTAGGTTGCCTGCAAACTCCTCTATACTTGCTAAATAATTTTCAGAGGCTCCGGGTGATGGCAGATTTCAAAATACACACACAGAATCCACAATTCTTCCGATATCCGGTTTCTAAATCCGTATTCCGGGGTTCTAGTCTCTGGTTTGGGTCTTAATTCTAGCACTAGAGGGTTTGTGTGGCCTCTACTGAGCTCAATTACACATCACAACTCAAAAATTCCATAAACCCTAACTAGAATTTCCCAAGTCTCACTAAACGACACCAAATCGTTTCTAAACAAGCATGGATGTAAAAGCAATCGAAATACTAGGCTAATGGTTAAGAGAATACCTCATTTGGCAGCTCAAGAATTTTCTTGAGTTGCCCCAAGTGTCCAAAATGCAAGCTTTCTTGGTCCAATGTGTTGCTAGTGAGCTCATGCACATTTTTAATAAAATGGGTATTGGGTTTTGAGGTGTTTTTAATGGTGGATTGTTAGGAGGTAGTGAGGCAAAGGGAGGGAGAGAGCAGCAGCAGCTGCAAGAGAGTGAGGGAGAGGAGAGAATGTGATGAAGATGGTGAGATGAGAGAATAACCAAGTCAATGTTAACCCTTCACCTTTCTCTCTCTCATCCATACCCCATTTCTTTATTCATATTCCTTTTTCTTTTCTTTTCTTTTTGTTTTCTTCTCTCTCAATAGTAAACCCAAAAGAAACAACCATACACCCAAAAATCATGTAGGAATAAAAATGTAACAAGTGCTAAAAAAGACACGTGCATGTTTTGCACAAAACAAGCTTAATGCGCGATTAGCGATATTTAATCGCGATTAGCACTAAATAGCGTATAATTAATCATAAAACTTATAATTTTCATAATTCACATAAAACACCCTCTTTTTAGTAATTTCCATAATTTTCCAATTTTTTTCCAATTTGTCGGTATTTAATTATACCGTCTTATTAAAATATTCAATATTTTATTTTTTAATTATAAAAATTCCCAAAATAATATTTTATTTTTTTGAAATGTTACAGAAAATCTTCAGCCTTGTCATGAAATACCAAATGTTGACACTTTCGAAATCTCGGCACCCCGAACAGATAAATGAGGTCCACCATTCGGACTATTGCTTCTATCGCAGAGCAATATGCCATCCTCTTAAGGACAGCTTCACATCTAAGGACTGGGTCGATGACCAATATCAAAAAGGAAGGTTTATGACAGCTGGAGGATTAACCCGCCATAAAAGAACGAGCCAAAGAAGACCTATACCGTCAGGAAAGGACCAGCTCGACCACGAAAATGGAAGCGAACTGGTACCTGTCATATGGTAACTCTCTTAAAAAAGGGAGAAAATGAAAATATGATTGACCTCTTCGTATGGTTCACAAATGAAGATGATGATGAGGAGATCTCAGAATTTCCACCTCCGCCAAGAGCTAGAGGATGGGATACTTACCACGTTAGACAACCTAAGGAAAATCGACTTAGGGACGAAAAATGATCCGAGGCCGACGTTTGTCAGTGAGCTACTATCTGAAAAACAAATGGCTATACTAAAAGACGTGCTTATGCAATACAAAGATTGCTTCACTTGGAACTACTCTGAAATACCAGGTTTAGATCTGGAGGTAGCGGTACACAAGCTGGCCATATCGCCAGACATAAAGCCAATTAAACAGGCGCCGATAAGGATGCGTTTCGAACTTGAGATGGGTATCAACACCAAAGTCAAGAAATTAATTGACTCAGACTTCATCCAAGAAGTTCAATATCCCGACTGGATCGCTAACATCGTTCCGGTAATGAAGAAAAATGGGACAGTTCGCATTTGCGTGGACTTTCAGGACCTTAACAAAACATGCCCGAAGGATGACTTCCCAGTCCCCGTTACCGAGCTGATGATCGATAACACATCCACCCATGAGGTCTTCTCCTTCATGGATGGATCTTTAGGATACGACCAAATAAAAATGGATCCTGAGGACCAGAAGCATGCCGCCTTCCGGAAACCGTTAGGCGTATTCTGCTACAAGGTAATACCCTTCGGTTTGAAAAACGCTGGAGCTACATACCAAAGAGCCATGGCGAATATATTTGATGATTTCTTACACGAGATCATCGATTGCTATACCGACGACCTCATGGTCAAAAGCAAATAGCATGAGGAACACTTGGAACATCTAAAGATCGTTTTTGAATGTCTTTGAAAGTATAATCTGAAGACGAACCCTTTAAAGTGCGCGTTTGGAGTCTCTTCAGGTAATTTCCTAGGATTCATCATCCGTCATCGAGGCATCGAAATTGATCCCTAAAAAATCAAGGCGATCATGGAAATGCCATCGTCACGAACTCTCAAACAGCTGCGATCTTTCCAAGGAAAGCTCGCATACATCCGGCGGTTCATAGCCAACCCCTCCGAAAAATATCGCCCCTATAACCATCTGATGAAGAAAGAGACTTCGTTCATCTGAGATCAGAAATGCCAAAATGCATTGGACGAAATCAAACAATACCTGTAAAATCCGCCGGTATTGGCCGCTCTGGTTAAGGAAAACCCCCTTATCCTATATACAACGGCCCTTAAAGGTTCTCTAAGAGCACTATGGGCATAATAGAACGACCAAGGAAAGGAAAGAGTTTTGTACTATCTAAGTTGAGTTCTCCTAGGGGTAGAAAACAACTACTTCTCCATTGAAAAGCACTGCCTCACGCCGATCTTCGCAATTATAAAGCTCAGACACTACGCCTTGGCGCATAAGGTCCATCTCATATCAAATGTGGTTCCTCTTAAATATCTGATGTCAAAAGCTATACTGACGGGAAGGCTTACCAAATAGGCCCTACCGTTGATAGAATTTTCGGTGATATATCGGCCCCTCAAAGCGGTGAAAGGACAAACTATCGCAGACTTTCTTGTGGAACATCCGATACCAGCCGACCCATCCATAAATTATGAGTTGCTGGATGAACATGCGTTCGACGCAGTTGAAGAAAATAAGCCTTAATAGGTAATCTACTTTGATGGAGCATCTTCCATGAAGCGGCGAAAGAGGAATGCTCCCATAATCAAAACCGGGGTGGGTCTTATCTTTGTAACCCCGCAAGGAGGGATATTGTGTTACGGTCTCTCCTTGACGGAACCCAAGACTAATAATGGAGTAGAATATGAAGTTTTGATAGCTGGTCTTGAGATCACTATCGACATGGGAATCAAGAACCTCCTCATATATGGAGATTCTCAGCTGATTGTTAGTTAAGTAAATGGTGACTACAAGACATGCAAGCCAGAATTAATAATGTATGGCGAAAGAGTGCAACAACTGTTGACCCAAATCCTTTCATATATCCTGGAAAGCGTACCGCGAGCGGAAAATAGCAAGGCGGATGCGTTAGCCAAGTTGGCTAAAGAATTGGCCGACGAAGACCTTGATGACGCAAGGATCATTATTCAAAACCGTAGGATCCTGGCGCCAGCAGATATACCTTTAGAAGATCTGATAAAACTATCCGACAAGAAAGAAACGACTGAACGAGAAGTTCTCCAAATAGAGGACGAAGAAGAGGTAAAAGACTGGAGAGAAGCCTTCATAGACTAGTTTAAGTCCTAAAACACTCCTGAAGATGCGTCATCTAGACATTAGGTCATGAAACGAGCTCTGTTATTCGCCTTCGTCAATGACACTTTGTACAAGAGATCCTTCTACCTCATATGGTTAAGATGTTTAGGGCCGAAAGAAGCAAAGAAAGTCGTCCAAGAAGTACACGACGGACTATGTGGCTCTCATCAAGTAGGACCGAAAATGAAGCTGAAGATAAAAAGGATGGGCTGTTACTGGCCCACGATGATTCAAGACTGCCTCGAATATGCGAAGAAGTTTCACTCATGCCAGATACATGGGGGCTTCATACATCAACATCCAAATCCGCTGCATCCGACAGTAGCCAGCTGGCTGTTCAAGATATGTAGAACCGATATAATCGGCCCTATCGAACCAGCATTATCCAGGGGACACCGCTTTATACTGGCAACAACCGACTACTTCTCTAAGTAGGCAGAAGCAGTACCGCTAAGGGAGGTGGAAACGGAGAATATTCTCCACTTCTTTGAAACCCATGTCATCTATCGGTTCGAAACTCCGTGACAGATAATCTCGGATAATGGACTTGCTTATAGAAGCCATAAAACAAGTCGCTTCGCACAGCAACACAAGATAGACTGGAGATACTCCTCAGTCTATATTCTTCGGGCCAATGGTTTAGCTGAAGTATTCAACAAGATCTTGACCAAGATTATAAAAAAGACGGTGTCTAGAAAAAAAAGGACTGGCACGAAAGCCTGCATGAAACTCTTTGGGCATACCAAAAAACATTCAAGACGGCCACAAACACAACACCATACGCATTAGTATTCGGCGCTGAAGCAGTACTTCCACTGGAGATAGAGCTCCCCTCATTGCGAATGACAGTTCAATACGAGCCAACGAATGAAGAAAATTATCATCTTAGGTTCGAGGAACTCGATGCTCTCGACGAAACCCGCCTTAAGCATAGAAAAATCCGGAGGCTTATAAGGCAAGGATGACACAGTCATATGAAAGACTGACCAGGCCGAGAACATTCTGCCAAGGCGAACTCGTGGTCGTCGTCAAAGATCAATGATCCCCAATTATGCAAAACGGGGGAAGTTTGAGCCAAACTGTGAAGACCAATACATCATAGATAAGGTTTACCAAGTTAGAGCTTATCTGCTTATGGATATGCATGGCGAAAGGCCATTCCGGTGGATAAACGGTCGATTCCTCATAAAGTACTACGCCTGAAAGAGTCGCGACTTAGCTCAATAATAGACGGTGACGCTTGTGTCCGCTCGCTATCTTCTTGAGCCAAAACTCTGAAAGTGGTGTCAAATGAAATTCGTCCCAAAACGGGAATGATGGGCCAAAACGTCCCTAAACTAATGCTGGACCGAAACGTTCCTAAACTAAAAATGGACCGAGACGTCCCTAAACTAGTGTTGGACCACTACGTCCTTAAACCGGTATTGGACCGAAATGTCCCTAAATTAATAATGGACCGTAATATCCTTAAATTAATATATTGTTCTATGGTGAGTCTCCATATCGAGCACCGTATACAATTCACGGGCATAAAACAATTCACATCCTTCCTATGTCTCATATGATGCGGTCCTTCAAAGCGAAGAATGTCATGATCGACGACTGTTAGTGTGTTACCTTACGGGCTGCCTAAAAAAGGTATGTCCACAAGCGGAATGGGCATGGATGAAAAGTCGAAAGGGCACCATGAGAAAAAACAGCAAGGCTACCGGTGAGCTTGTGAAAACCCGAGAGGCGCAAGCTCGTTAAAAGAAAGGGAAAGATGCACTAGCAAAGTCCTCATGACTTTATAAGGAGAAAGCACCTTCGTGCGATCCTTATGACTCATAAAGGAGCAACACATTTAGGAATCCATACGATCCCTAAGGAGAAAATGCACTTGCGAGATCCCCATGACTCGTAAGGAGAATATATCCTCTATAAGACCCTCATGGCTTATAGAATTCAAAAGCCTTAAGTTACAGGGATCTAAACCTGTTCTTAACCCACCAAAACCCCCATAAATTTATGCCCTACAGGCGGTCCAATATTGACTCTTGTATACAATCCACGGGCGTAAATAAATACATTCTCAACCGAGTCCCACCAAGAACGAGAAATATCGTTCAACATGGTGAACGACATTTGCGAGTCCTTACGACTTGCAAGAGAAAATACCACTTAGGAGTCCTCACCGTTTTTAAGGAGAAAATATACCTACAAGATCCTCTCGAATCATAGGGAGAAATACCTTTATGAGACCCTTATGTCTCATAAAGTCAAAAAGCTTTAGTCGAGAGGATTCTAACCCTGTTTGCTAAGCCACCTTTGTTCAACTCAATAAAAGCAAATGATGATTCGCTCCTGGCAATATTTTAGTTGCAGCGATGCTGATGCCAAGATTGGGATCAGATTTTAAGTTCTTGACTCGTGATAAAACTCAACAAGTCGCAAAAAAATGCATATGAAACAGCCGAAATGATAGGGTAACTTGCAATAAAAAGCAGCGAGTAAAAATAAAAAAATAGTCGAAATGATTGGGCAATCGCGAATAAAATAGTCAAAATGATTGGGCAATCGCGACTTTCGCGATATAAAAGGTTGAAAAGATAGAGGATCGCAGAAACATAAAAAAATAAAATAAAATTTTATACCCTGCAAGTAGGTCCATATTGACTCTTGTATACAATTCATGGGCACAATGAAAGAAAGGGAAACATAATTTCCCACCATACTTTGTCAAAAGAAGAACCGAGTCTTAATGGCACATCTACAGCCTAAAAACTATTTGGATGTCCTTCTTACTCCAGCAAAGTACAGACGCGACGTCTACAAGGACCCAAGGGTCAAATAAAAGTGGAGTGACAGCAAATTCCTAACTACAGATCTCGATGGTAACATCTACAGCCTAGAGATCATCTCGACATTCCTCCTCATTCCAGCAAGGTGCGGACGTAATTATCAAATGAAATTGAAGTAATGGCATATTCCTAATTTCAGACCTCAATTATGATACATATAGCATAGAGATCACACATATGTCTACCTTACTTCAGCAAAGAATTAGTACGACACCAAAACAAAAAAAGAAGTGATGACATATTCCTAATTTCGGGTCTTGACGGCAGGCCTAAAGACCATTGACCATCCCATCTCAGAAGGGTGCGTTTATGACTCATCGGGGCTTCAAATCAAGCTTAATCTCAAGTAAAGCGCCACGACACCACCTAACGCTTGATCTTCCGATGGTAATACGGATATTCCAACCTAAGAAGATTACTTGAAGACGTCTTGTCCAGCATTAGAAGGGACCAGAAACACGGCAGATGCATGGCTACTCGAGCCGCTACCCAAGGGATTGCATATCGAGAAAATATCAGCCAACGCGATGGTATGATGGACTTAACCCAGTACCATAAACCTAACGGACCCCTATTATAAAAAGAAAGAGGTTATCGATATTTAACGTTAGGGCGAGTTTGCTTATAAACCTAAGGGAAAGGTAAACTAAACACTCCGGAACGAGTAAATAAACTAAGTTAAGCCACTTCAGCACAAAAAGAAAAGAAAAAGTGCAGATATGAAAGGGAAAGAGGCTTGTCATTCATACTTCAGAAAAAAAAATTACACATTGATGATAAGGATGATTACAAAGGAAATAAAAAAGAAACAAAATTAAAAACAAACATCATTTAGGGTCTATAGGGGCAAGACGCTAAATTCCGGGTCTGGATTCTCAAACTCAAAAGCAAATTTGAGCAATGCGCCTTCAGCTTCATCGACCATCTTCTTGTGCATTTTCTCTCGGATGCAAACTTCAGGGTCACCGCTAATGTCCTCCATCTTCTGATACGATGATATTATTGCTTTTTGTTGGAATACGCTATGCAAGATACCGTTTCTTCAAGATCAGGCCCATTAGATATACTGAATGAACCTTGTCTTCAGCGTCATTGAGCACTTGGAGCAACATAGCCTCAAGATGCCCAGGTAAAGCTTCCCAAATCGACCTAACGACGATCTTCAAAAGGGCAGAGCGGCGGGGGAGCAATCGACCGTTGTAATCATGGAAGCGACGCATCACATCATCACATTGGACGACATTATATTCTTAGCCTTGAAGGCGACCTTGAATGGGAATCTCTTCATAGGAGACAATCTTCTTGATGTCATACAAACGACTAGCCATGGTACCTAAAGAGGACAAAAGAATCATCAACAAAAGGGCGTTGTTTATTTTGTAGACCACTAACTCCAAAAAGCCAGTGGACCCCATAAAATCAAAGTGGTGGCTCGCCAATGATGAGACATGTGCCCATTGTGAGAATAAAAAAGGATTCTCATTAAATGAGCAGCGGAGTTAAAACTCCCAATATCCCCGAAAAGTGGGTTCTTTTAAACAACAACAAATTCAAATCTAGAAGATGGGTATTAAAACCCTTAAAAGAAAAATATCCAAAAACAGCATAAGAAAGTTAATGGGATAAAGTTCCCAAAATCCCTAAAAAAACTGTTCAAAAAATCAAACCAGAGCAAAGCTCTGCGAACAAGAAGACAATAATGGGATTATATCCCAGAATCCCTATTGGGAAACTTATGGGTTAAACAATGGAATTATATTCCAGAAATCCCCAAATGTCAAGATTGACAACAGGGTAAACCCCTTAGGAGAAAATTAATGATGATCTCAAGAATGTCCATCGATTCAAACTCTATATTAGGACATCAAGATCCATGATCTTCATGAAAAAACCTCTTTTTATTCTAGATCTCCATGAGACCGGTTCAAGAAAAATAGCCAAGCTCTGTTAATGGATTTAAAATCCGAAAAATGCCCAAAATATATTAAGCGCTAAGCTCTGTTCATGGTCCTATGATTAGTCTAAAATATTGCACATTTGTATGAACATTTTCCCTACTAATATTAACTGTTAAAAGGTGTTAATTGTAAATATAGAACATATGTGGGTTTATTTGTAAAAGTTTATTATCATATGTTTCTACATTTATAATTAATATAATAAGGGAAAATATATGAATATAATATTTGAATGAAATATTATTAATATATGCATATCATATCAAATATTCCTAATCAATATTCTTAAGATATTATACTATATAAATGGTTGGAATAATATCTCAAAAATACCAAATGCTACTAATACTTTGATTTGAGATATTGTGCAGGTGTTAGCTCAGGTCTGGAATCGAAGTAAGAGATCCAAGTCAAATCGGAATATCGAAACTGAATCTGCCAAATTTTAGAAGCAAATCGAGGAATCTAGCAACGACAGAGATTCAAAGCAATATTTTTAGAATCTATACATCAAAGGATCTCCAAATATCAGCACAAAAAGCCAGAAAAAATCTTCAAATCCAATTCCACTAGGATGCGGCAGAACCGTGGCTATACGTGGCGGATCCGCGGCTCTTTGGTGGCTGTTGGTTGTGGGATTTTGGGAGCATTATCTTAACTATATTTACTAACTTATGGAATCTAGGGTTTCTGCTTTTAAATACTATATAAAGGACTGAGAGCTGTACATTGAAAATCATCCAAGGATCAGATAATCATATATTCATCTACCTCCATAAAGAGAGAGATCTATTGCAACTAGGGTTCTTGTAATCTACTTTCTAAGGAGAAAAATTATAAACGCAATAGTTGATTAATAAAGGTAGTTTTTATTTTAATTATTTTTGTTTTTACTTTTCCGCATTTAATTTCCGCATTACTTTTCTGCATCTTAATTATGATTTCATTTTTCTTCAACCTTTCTTCTAAACCACTAACCATGAGTGAGTAATTCCTTACTTGCTAGGGTTTGTAGGATAATGGATGAAAAATCTTTTAATTTCTTTTGACATTTTAATGTTTATAAACTTTAGCAACACAAATATTAACCTTCTTATCAGGCGCGCAATCAATTTATTGATAGTCATGACAACGATTTGAGATTGGTTAAATACTTGTTTTGTTAAGAGCTTGAAATGAATAAAGATTAATGAAAGGATAAGGGTTAGTAGTGGGAACCCTAATTTCCTCCAGGAACCCTAATCTATATTCATCACTATCGCTCTAGTTTTAAACTATTAAAAAATTAAAAGAGTCATTTTTAAATATTCATCGATTAACTACTAAGTCCTATGAACCCTACAAGACTTTTTATTATAAATTTTATATCCGTTTTAAAATAGAATGATAGCAAACCATCCTATCTTTTATCAACTCATTTAAAACAAGAGAAGAGTTCACGTTTCCCTGTGGACGACCCATACTCATCGCGACTAGCTATTACCGAACCGTTTTGATTGCGGTTATTTACAAAACACTTTTTTTGCACGATCAATCAAATGACGCCGTTGCCGGGAAAACGGTCGTAATTTGTTTTCTTTTTATTCGGGTTGATTTCTTATAAAGCCTAGTAAACATAAATAAACGAGAACCAAAACCGCATCTTGTGTTTCTAACGATTATTTTGTGAGTTTTGCAAGAAAATCTGGAGTAACTGGAGAAAGAAAATAGAGATTCAGAGACTTTCAACTTGGACCAGAGGAGTAGTGGTGTGCTCTGAAGAATTTTGAAGGGAAGAACAGTTTAAACGGTGGCGGAACCACGACATTTGGGTGACTTTGGCAGCGGAAGCGCGACCAACTTGGGGATTTGGGACCCCAAAATCCTCTGATATTTTCTTATATTCTTTCTCTCTCCTTTAAAACTCTAATAATCTGATTTTACCTGCAGGATTCTTTACAAACAACGCCGCTAAAAAATCTTTTTGCGTGTTTTGATTTCGGTTTGTTTTTGCATACTTAAACCGGACTTTAAGAGGCAATAAACCCAAACTCAGATTAGGTGGGGATTTCATCACCCTTCCTAGGCTCCACAAATCACAAACGAGCATACGCATAACCCTACATTAATAAAAAAATATATAGACCAAGCCCTAAGGACTGTCACGCTCAATTAGGACAGATGAAGGTCATGGGTAATCTATTGCTTATCCACATTTTTCTTGTGGTGTCTAAGGCAAGTGTGACTGAGAAAAGTGGTTACTTAATTAGGCCCGCTATTTCGGCGATTCGTATAGCGGATACCTCTCACTTACTTGGCGCTTACCTGAAAGAAAGATTGATAAGGAGGAGGTAAAGGATTGATCCTACGACTTGTCCTTTGGAAGTCTAGGAGCGGTCTAGTGATTTTACCTAGGTGACCCTAGCACTAGAGATTGATTGTGCATTTTGTGATTTGTTGAGTCAAGTCTCACGTCCAACATTTTTTTCAAAACAAACCTTCTTAAAATCATTCTCACACAAATCACACTGCCATGTGCACTAAACCTGCTTAGTGCATGATCGGCTGGACACGGGATTCTAGTGCACGTCTAGTCCGCGTTTTTGCTGTCGACTCCGAAATCGATACTTTTTCATCTTCTATTTCTCCTCTACCTATCACATATCCCAAGATGGACGGATCTCCATTAGGCTTTAACGACACCACCCGGCCACCACCCGTAGGTGCACATAATCCACCACACATCTCTCTTCAAAAAAGATGCTACCACGTACGCAGACCCCTTCCTGTGTGTTTGTCTCTTCCACCAGCCAATAGGTATAATTTCGAAATTAAACTCCACTTCATCAACTTGTTGCCCAAATTTCACGGGCTTGAATCAAAAGATGCATACGTTTTTATAACTAAATTCAAAAACATATGTGCGATGATGTGTACCACCCAACTTTCAGGGGATGCTCTGCGATTACATCTTCTCCCTTTTATTTTGTGCGATCTAGCAGAAAATTGGCTGTATAGCACTGCCGCATATTCTATCGCTAAATGGGATGAATTCGTTATAGCATTCCTTAAGAAATTCTATCCTCATCATAAGACCGCCCGTATTAGGAGTGAGATTAACCAGTTTGCCCAATATCCCAACGAACCCTTTTGGAAATACTTTGAACGGTTTAAAAATCTTCTTGTATAATGCCCTCATCACGAAATTAATAGATGGCAACTTTGCCGCATTGTATATGAGGGTGTTAATCCATATACAAAACAAATGCTAGAAACCATTGACATTTGTCAATGTCATTTCATGTCAAAAAACGATGGCGAAATATGGCAATTTCTGGAAGATCTCTTCGAGCAAACATTACAGAGGGAGAGAACTAGACCAACATCGACGTATCCATCACAGTGAAAGCTGAAATAGCTGCGATGCATAAGAAACTCGAAGCCATGGAAAGAAAATTCTCTTCAGCTCCCCTAGACCAAGTTATGCTCCCTAAAACCGTGTATGGTTACTTTTTTGACCCATCACATTTAACAGAAGAATGTCCTTTGAATCCTCCGTCTCAAGATCAAGAACAAACTAATGCTGCTTTTCAGCAACGATCTAGAATCGATCCTTATTCCTCCACATATAATCAGGGATGGAGCAATCATCCTTATTTTGCTTGGAATCAAAACTAAACTCAAACTCAAAATCAGTTCCCAAGCCAAATAACTATCAAAGGCTTCCCACATAGCAACAACAGCCACCACAACAAATTTAGCACCCCTTTCAACCACAATTTTTCGAAAATCCGGCCAACAACTTTATCCCGTATAATAATTCTTTCCAATCATAGACTAATATTCCCACGGCCGGTACTGAAAAAATCTCTGCACTCGAAAGAAGCTTAGAAACGTTTATTAAACAATCCGCACAAACGACGGCTAATTTAACGTCTTCCATCCAAACTTTAGTGCAACACACTGCTTCCCACAGTGAAAGCATAAAATCAATCGAAGCACAAATTGCACAGTTAAATGCCGTGATGAGTGAAAGAGAGAAAGAGAGACTTCCATTTCAATCTCTACCAAATCCCGGCCACTCACAAAGCGAAAATATCGTCCTTAACCAACAAAATCATAACGTGAGTGCCGTAACTACGCTGAGATCCGGAAGAGTGCCGAACAATCAAGTTGGTGAACAAGATGATGTTGATGATTTAGATAATACCCCGGCTACTATTTCTACTCCTACTTTGTCTGATCCAAAAAATTTTTCCGAGCCTATTCTCCGTTCTTCACTAAGCTCGAACCCTCAGCCCACGTCCTTCAATGAATTACCATCTACGACCATCCAAAATCTAATTTTGGGATTCAGTCCATCCTGATTGGTCGTAAAAAAAGTGTTGTTTTATAAAGTAACCGCAATCAAGATGGTGTCGCTAGTAGCTAGCCGCGATGAGTATGGATCGTCCCCAGGGAAACGTGAACCCTTTTCTTGCTTTAGACGAGTTGATAAAAGATGGGTGATTGGTTGTAGATCTATTTTAATACGGATGTAAAATTTATGAAGAAAATGCTTGTAGAGTTCATAGGACTTAGTAGTAATGGATGACTAATTAAAAATGACTTTTTTTTTTATCTTTTAATAGTTTAAAACTAGATCGATAGTGATGAATGTAGATTAGGGTTCTTGGAGGGAATAAGGTTCCTACTCTTAACCCTTGTCCTTTCATTGATCTCTATTCATGTCTAGCCTTTAACAGAACAAGTTTTTAACCAATTTCAAATCGTGATCGTGACTATCAATAAATTGATAGCGCACCCGATTAGAAGGCTAATATTTGTTTTGTTAAAGTTTATAAACTTTAAAATGTATAAAAGAAGTTAAATGATTTTCTCATCCATTGTTCTACCCTATCCTACGAACCCTAGCAAGTTAGGAATTACTCACTCATGGTTTGAGATTTAGAAGAAAGGTTAAGGAATGAAAACATGATTAAGATGCAGAAATTAAATGCAGAAATTAAATGCAAAAAGAATTAAATAACAACTAACTTTATTAATCAACTATTTGCATTTACAAATTCTTTGGAAATAGAGTACAAGAACCCTACTTGCTCTGGATCTCTATCTTATTGGATATAATGACTAGCTGATGATCACTCGAATGTGTGGATCGCTTGGACCTCTTGATCTCTTCGGTGATGATCTTTAATGTGAAACTCTCGGTCCCTTATATAGTCACAGAAACTAGAAACCTTAGATGCCATCTGAGAATATATTCTGTTACGATCGAAACCACAAAATATCACATCTTACGGCCCTAAATAAGCCGTGGGTCCACCGCAAATACCCTAGTTTGGCCGCCCAACAGCGGCAACCTAGTAGCATCAGGACTGGGATTTTTTTCTGCTCTCTTCAATTGATATGTGGAGATCCCTTCGATATCTGGATTCTAAAAATAATGCTCCGAGTCTCTACCGCTGCTAGATCTCATGATTTGCTTCAATATTTTGGCAGATTCGATTCCGACATCTTGATTTAACCCGGATTTCTTGGATTCCAGACCTGAGCTAATATCTACATAATATTTCAAGTCATAGAGTTAGTAGTATTTAGTATTTTTGAGATATTATCCTAACCATTTTATATGATATTAAATCTTAAGAATATTGATTAGAAATATTTAATATGATATGCATATTTTAATTACAAAGATTTCATTTAAATATTATATACATATATTTTCCCTCACCGTGTTAATTAAAATATAGAAACATATGATAATAAACTTTTTACAAATAAACCTACATATGTTCTATATTTACAATAAACACATTTTAGTACTTAACAATAGTAGGAAAAATGTTCAATCAAATGTGCAATATTTTAGACTAATCAAATACCCCCAAACTTAACTTTGATCATCCCGAGTAAACTAGTTATTAAACAGAAAAAGAAAAAGAAAAAACCTAGCCCACTTTCGTAGGCAACATGATTGCACTTAGCACGTGCAACAAGCTTTTAAAGCTCTAGGTGTCCCTAGTAGGAGGAGTGTTGTCTCCTGAGGGTTTTCAGCGGATTATACCCACAAAATTCCATAATAAAAGACAGAAAATGAAAGTTATAAAAAAGATAAGGGATATATAAAAGAAAGAACTTGAAAATAAGAGTTTCAAACTACACCAGTTTTTTAGTTGCCATGAGCCCTATCTTAATAGTCATGAAAAGATGTCAGAAATCACATCATCCATCAATAAAACATCGATTTTAGTCTTCCTCCCTATCTTTCTTCCAAACATCTATCATATATCCCTACGTGTGTGTAAAAGACATCTCTAGACTTAGAGAATTCAATTCAAGCAATCATACTCTTGTCCATCTTCCTTAGTACTTTTTAGTCGGTAAATATTTCAGATGGAATTGCGAACACATTTTTCATGCGACCGTTAATACTTCTTAAGGTACCAACCAACCGATTACCAAATGTGCTCACTCTTTTAGGCGTAATTAGCAATATCCTAGTTTTGCAACACCTGAAGCTTAGCAATGACTCCCAAACCGGTTGGTCTAAGGCACTAGGTGATAAGGCACTCTCACTATATTTTTTTTCTGCTGCCTTAAGTAATTACAAAACCAGTGTTCATTTTTCTTCACCATTTTTTTTATGTTGTTTATATTTTCATTCATACTATTGCTTTTAGACAAGAGTATTTCAAGGTATCCTCTATATCCCAAGTTTCAAGATGTGTGCAAGTGCGTATAGTAGGGTATCAACGTTCAGAAGTTTGGACTCATGAATAGAGACTATTTTTCAAACTTGTTTATATCCGCAGATTAGTAATTTCCTTCATCTTACTAACCCTTGGGACACCAGCTCATGCCTACTTATTACTAGCTTCGTTTTAAAACATCTAATTTTCGTGCTTTCCTTGAATCTCTTCTTATCTTTCATATGTATTTTTCACATCCTAACTTTTATTATCAAATTCTTTTTGTGTTTTATTTAGTATAATGCAAAATAATGCGTGAATAAGAACAAATCTCTCCCAAACCTATTTGCAGCAGTGTCCTCACTGATGTCATCTTTTAAGCTCAAACCCTGCGGACTTGGGAGGAAAATTTCTCAATTATTAGCAAAAGGGGACCAAAAAGTTGATGACAGGGGAATCCTCCCCCAAACTTGTTTTTGGCTCTCATAATTGTGTAAAATTTTGTTTTTCTTTCAAGAGCCAAAATATTTTTCTCCCCTCCAAACTTGAGTGAAACAGTATTAAGCATTTAAAATTATAAGAGGGGGTAAATTTATTGGTCTTTGCAAACCTTTACAAAGACCAAAAGTCAACACCAACCATTTGAATATTTTATCGATGTAACAACATAGTTGGTAGAAGATCATAGACGTGAAGAAGTGGGGAGATAAGAGGTATAATCGATCGGATTTACGTCGCGGTTGGCAGAGACAAAACAGTGATGGTAAACGAAAACGAGAATGTGAATGATTAGGAATCGGTGGAATAGTCACATTCTTGTATGAGATAAGAAGAAAGGGTAATGGTTCAACTTCTCCGGCCTCAAATGGAGGCGCACGAATTTCCAATGGAGGTTGATTCCACTACTACAAATAGGGGTTGCCCCTACGGATTTATCCGTAGGAGCAAACTATTGCCCCTACGGATATATCCATAGGGGAAAGAAATTACCCTGTAGGTGCAAACGCCCTAGGTGCAAGTCTTAGCCTTGAACATGCCCCTATGGTCCAAAACTTGCCCCTACGGCTTAATGTGTAGGTCCATATGTCCCTACGGATTAAACTGTAGGGACAAAAAACTTATTTAATTTATCGGTTTATAAAATAAAATAGCTGTCTCTACGTAGTTATCCATAGGGCCAAATAGTAGCCCCCACGGATACATGCGTAGGTCCCGATGTGTAGGGGCAAAATATCAGTTATCCTGATATTTTGTCCCTACGGATACCTGTGTAGGGTCATGTTTCAGCCTCTACGGACAACTCCGTAGGGACAAGTATAACCCCCTCTTACAGAGATCATAGGGGAAAAATATCAGGTATCCTGATATTTTGCCCATACGGATAAATCAGTAGGGACAAAGTAGGACCCTACAGATTAATCCGTAGGGGCAAAGGTGGGCCCTACGGCTTAATCCGTAGGGACATCTTATCAGTTTTTTTTAAAAAAGGGCTTCCTGTTTTTTTCTCGCCCTGTGCACAATAATATATACATAATATATAAAATTAATCAACACGCAGACTATATACCGCAGTATTCATAATCACATCTCACGCATAATATACAAAAGAAATCAACAAGCAGAATACGATATCAATATAAACACGCAAACACCACCAATATCAATATCGTCCAAAATATATACAATATGTATCATATAAATAAATACATGTTTAAAATATAAGAATCAAAAAGCTACCCTAGCTCGGTCTAGCTCCACCTCTGATAAACGCCGCAATCTGGCGCGCCTGCTCCTCGGATATACCCTGAGTCAATAAATCATGCAATGCGGAGTGTGCGGGAGTCTGAGCGGGCTGTAGAGCTGTAGGAGTGGTCTGTGCAACCGCCGCCGAGGTAGTGGCTTGCAGAGCCGCAGCTGTGGGAGTCTGAGCGTGCAGTGGAGCTATAGGAGTTGTCTGCGGAACCGCAGCCGAGGTAGTGGCTTACGGAGCCGCAGTCGAAGGAGATGCATGTGGAGGCTCAGCCGATGTACCCTGTCGCGTATGGACCTACGTGTGTAATAAACGAGTAAGAACTGTGTATTAGTCGAATTCGTATCATTATCAAGTTATTGCGAAACCCCAATCTATGTATATTTAGGGACTTAGGCCTCGTTTGGATATCTAGTTTGGAAAACCGTAGTTTATTTTAATTAGATATGTATGTATGATTAATCAAAACTAAGTCTACAACCAAATAAGCTCAAGCTACATACTAATATTGGATATGTTGCTATCTATAATATGACATAATATTTTACTATTAAATAGTATACGTACCAACATGTCCTTCAACTCCTGAACGGTGGCCTTCAAGCTGTCCAGTTCTTGCTGGAAACGTTGCTCACTGGAGACGGAGGAAGTAACCGCCGGGGTGGAGTCCAACCTCATATGGCCCTACTAGGACCCAGTCTCTTGCCTCTCTCCCAACCTCCATGGTGCCCTCCGTGTGTGGCGTCTAGGACTGGGGTCAGCAACATCAGATCGTTCTGTCCAGTAAAATCGATCCCCGATACCTCCGCCTGCTCAACCACCCGCTCCTACACCCACATTAACCAGTAAAATATAAGTATATCATTTAAATTTGAACCTTTCAAAACAAAATTTTCAAATAGGGGTTGAATAAATATTAACACTTACGCAATACTCCTGGGTAGCGGTGTCGGGGTATCGAAACTCACCCGTGGCGGGATCTGTCAAGGTGCCGTGGACGGCAAGATACGCGGACAGCACGCTCGGTGTACCACCCTGCGCCAGGGTCTGAGCTCTCTGCATTATTAGAAAATAACTCTTAATATTAGATATATTAGAAAATAACTCTTAATATTACATTATATCACAAATGACGGTTGATTGAAGAGATTTAGCGTACTTGCGCTTTCTAAAAGATAGATAAAAAATATTTGTAACCGCAATCAAGAACGGCGTCGTATGAAGCTAGCCGGTGGGTACGGGTCGGTCCACAGGGATTTTGTGAATTTCCGATTCTTTCTTACGAGTTAATTCCGAAGGGTGTTCGGTTGATTATTAAATCTAAAAATCTAATTAACCTAGGGCAATTATCTAGATCTACTCTTGCTAGGGCTAGGTTTAGGGATGGTTTGGAAATGTAATTAAATCTCACCGCTTTCAATACCCGAATGAAGATCTATGAGGAGTTATGGTAATTATCAATAAAGTGGATTAGATCCGTTCGGGAAGGTGTTCCTTCCTCTAGGTTCGTGTCCTTCCTTTAGAGATCCTTACCCTAACCTCCATGGAAAACATCACACCCGGGCCTTTATACTACGGTATCACCGCTACCTCAAGGGATAGAGTGCCGTAGGGAGCGGTATGTGCATGTATGCATGGAGTCCTATTGTAAATGTTTGGTGGGTAAAAAAGGGATGAGAGATCTCATCTCTCAAAATCCTTTCCCAAAGCTAACTCTAAACAAGTTCCTAGGGCATGAAATTAAATCTACCTAGGGCAAGGAATTGAAATCTACACTAGAGCAAGAAATTAAATTACTTACAGATGGCTCTCTCCAAACATCAACGCAGGGTTGTCAGATCTGAATTTCTGAATTAAAGAGAGGCACCGATGCTCTCCAAAAGATTTCTAAATTTTATTCATTAAAGGGAGGCATAAAGATTACAATGATTAGAGTTCCTATTTATAAAGAATAGGAAACCCTAGGGTTACATTTGTTTCGCATGTCTGAAATTACAAAAATAGCCCTTAGATTGACTAGTCAGCACCGCACCCAAATTATGGTAAAAATAATTTTTCATGAGGGCTTCACTTGGCCGCGGAACAGCGGCCAATGGCAGGCTTGGGCCGCGGTTCCGCGGCCCATTTGTTGGTTCAAATCCTCAAACTTTTGGGTATGCTTCTGGGTCATTTTGGGCTACTGAAAAATTGGTTCTTTTATTAATTGGGCTTCTGGTTCTCTTCCAGATTTCCAGTGAACATTGTAGTAGACTTCTACCCGTTCCCTTTGAGTCGATGTCTTGAATCTTGCTTTGTGAATTGTTCCTTATGTCGGCTTGATCAAGAGTCTTCTGTTTATTGGTTAAAGTCCACTTTTACATCGTCTTTACATCGTTTCCACTGTTTTCTGTCCAAGAACCTGTAACCTGTAACATGTAGCAGACATGTGTCAAAAGCACCCGTTTATTTATAAAAAGAATAAGAATGGGGAATATAATAATGCAATATTATGGTGTGAACAAATACCCCCAAACTTATCTTTTGCTCGTCCTCGAGCAAACTTATTTTTTATTCACTAAAATCCTACCCGCACTTTCGCAAGGAAACGCGATTGCACTGAGCACGTGCAACAAGCCGTTAAACCTCTAGGTGTCCCTAGTAGGAGGAGTGTTGTCTCCTGAGGGTTTTCAGCGGATTACACCCACAAAATCCTATCAACTCGGCCCATTGACTTTTGTTCTCTAATTAGGTTTTCTAACAAGGAATTCTATTACCTTTTGACTCGCAAATTATCCACCCATATTCTTCACACTTCCTCATTATTTAACTTAAGATTATATAAGTTATGTAGACCTACTTAGCTTTCGGCATCTTTTAAGTCTTCCTTCTAGGATTCCATCTCGACTTAGGAATTTCTATCGACCCTACTAAAGATACAAGTTTTATTCTTCATTCCTTTCTCTCATCTAAACTCAAATCACATATCCCCACGTGTGTGTAAATATCACCCTACACTTGAAAATTCAAATCAAGCAATCGTACTCTCGTCCATTGTCTAAAGCACTTATTAATTAGTGAATTTTTAAATGAAATTTGCTTACACATCCTTCATGCGACCGTTAATACTTCTTGAGGTACCAACAACCGATTACAAGATGCGTTAGCACTTTGAAGCGTACTTCCTAGTTTTGCAACACCCAAGGCTTTAGCAGTGACTCCCAAACCAGTTGGTCTAAGGCACTAGGTGATGAAGCACCTTCGCTAAATATTTTTCTATTTTTACAGCCTTAAGTAATCACAAAAACCAGTGTCCATTTTTTTTTCTTTATTCACTTTTTTTTTCTTTTATTTTCTTCGTACTAAGGACTTTAGACAAGAGCATTTCAAGGTCTCTTCTACTATTCCAAGTTTCAAGGTGCATTATTATGGATTTTGTAGGGTATACGTTTTCAGAATCTAGACTTAAGCTGGGAACTATTTTTCAAACTTATACTCTAATAAGAACATCAATACTCTTTCCTCATTTTGACTTAGCCCAAGAAGTGAACCCAAAATTTGCCTATTTCTAAATAAACTACAAGGCATATACTTTCTACCGTTAAACTTTAAGGAAGGTTATTTTTAGGGTTTTTAATTCACTAAGTCTAAAATCTAGTTGTTCCTAGCTAGTTAACTTATCTGTCAAACTCAAGTCAATTAGCCAAAATTGAATACATAAATTTTTATAATTTTTGAAATTTTTCAATTTTTATGGGTTTTCAAATAAGTATGCAAATACAAAAATATGTACAAATGAATGCGAAGGAAGAAGACGTACCGAGCATACCCCCAAACTTGAACTTGACAGTGTCCTCACTGTCATACTAAATCAAGAGGGTCAAAATACCGGCACTCCCCTGCTTATTTATTTACAATTTTTTTTATTGTTTTGAAATTTTTTTTTATTTTTTTATAGAAAAAGAAAACAAAAAATATATACATATATACAAAGATTCCCCCAAACTTAAGCTTGGCCTTGCACAAGCCAAAAGTTAGCACCAACCATTCAAAAATCTTATCGTGGAAATGGTATAGTTGGTGCAAGAAACTGAGAAGCACGCGAGACCGTGTGGAAAGAAGAATGGTAGAATATGGTCTCGGTGGGGGAGAAGAATAGCGAAAAGAAGAAGGAAGTGGAGTACGATCTTGAGGGTGTAAATTGAGTGAATAAATTAGCGCAATATGTGATGACCGATATGTTATAAGCGATTGCGCTAACCTATCTACTCGTCGAGAAATGGGATCAAATCCCTCAAGATTCGCAAGAAAACATGGGTACGCCGAACTTGGTATCGGAGATGAAAGCGTAACGGTCATTTGTACGGTCGGGACAATAGGAGAGACGAAAGGGAGTGAATTAGGGATAGTATCTTTCTCACCGTAGTAAACTGTTTCGAACTCAAAAGATTCCATTAATGGTTCGAAACCACTATAATCAACCGAGTCTGATGGCTCATCTGAAAATGTAAAGGACTCAAACTCGGGCGGTGAGTCATCAACATCGTCCGAAAAAGTGAAACACTCGTAAGTGTTATTATCTGTGAGAACAGTATCTGATTCAAAGGAAAATCTTTCAAGCTCACAGTCTTCAAGCGGGGTCGGAACGATATGAAGGAGGGAGGGTGATATAACAGTCAAAGGTTCAGGAGGATGAATTGGAAAATCAGACACATCAAACAAAAATGATTCAACCTCAATATTATCCTTAAGACTCTCCTCAATACTATCCTCAATATTTAACTCATCCATGCCATTATCATCAAAATCTAGACGCATATGAGATTCGGAAGAAACATTTAATAACCCAGGATGATGATTTGAACATAAAATTTCAATTAAATCGACAGGTTCATTATCCGAAATATTCCCGGTGTCTATATCCTTAATCAAGTGAAAATCAATTTATTTAGACACCTACTCAAAAGTATGGATATCTATCGATTTAGGTTCTAGAGTGGAGGTGTAAAGATCGAAAGGATTAGGTGCGGTTTTACTCGAAAGGGGTTCCTCACAATCTGGCAAATCAAACACTACAAAATCACACAACTCATTTTTATTTTCAACAGGTGAACTATTTAGGGTAATCGATGGTAAACAGGAGTTGTAGGCTTCAATTGGGTAAGGGTAGGTTTGATTTGTAAATCCTCTCTTATTCTCACTCTGTCCAACCGCCTCCTTATACATTAAAAAATTTTGAGCTAGCGGGACACTAGCTACCGGTTCACTAGGTTGTATAAGGACGGCCATGGACGCTTCCACATTCCTCATCATTTTATTTGTTGCAGCAATATATGCCTCCAACGACTCTTCCAAACTAGACTTAGGTGGTGAGGGGGTTTCAGTAAAAGATTCAAAATTGGTTGGATATGTGAAACTCCCTAATGGCTGTGTCGAAACAGTGTCTAGTGAAGGTAGGAAGGTCGGGTATGACTTGTAAGAAGTTAGTGGTTGGGCAGGGGTAGGGTCAACATATGGATAAAAAGGTGAATAATCGTGCGGATCCCTAGAACTAGATGAGTGGAGAGGGGTGAAAGATCGACTGCGAGATTGAGCAATATGCTCAGCAATGGACATCGGCCTAGGAGTTACAGCAGGACTTGAAAAAGTGGTGTCAACATACGAAGGTGGTGAAGGTTGACTTGGTTGACACAAAGTGGGTTGAAAAGTCAAACTGTTTCTCCTAGACGCCTCTATATGATCTTTCAAAGATTTTTTAGGCATGGAAGGATCGTCTTTAAATTGATCGAACAAATTGACGTACGACGCAAAATTAGGTTCGGAATACCAAAGTTCGGCTAGTGATTTATTATATGGGGTACCCATGTTGTAAGAAAGGGTAAAAAGAAAGAAGGTTTGTGGTGGTGCAAGGATCTATTTGCGGCAACAGTTTGCAAGATTCCAAATACTAATTTTCCTTTTTCTTTTTCTTTATTCTTTTTCTCTTTATTAAGAAAAATTTGTTGCAAAAATATTTTCAACACAAGATATGCAACAACAAAATATTACTTGCAATCTAATTTCTAATTTAAGCTGGGCACAAAAATCCTGCACAAGACTGTTATATGGAAGGAGAAAGATTATTGAGCGCAAAGAAATCCTGCAGGCAAATTTACAGAAGATATATCAAGATTTGCAGAGGAGGAGAGAGAGAACTCACAGAAATTTGCAGTGTCGGAACTGTTTTTTTTTATCACGCTTCTGCCTTTTTTATCAAGCCCTGAATCGACCAGGCCGCGGCGGTTCCGCGGCCAAAAGGCGGTTCCGGCGGCGGTTCCGCGGCCGGAAAGAGCCGCTGGAGCTTTTTTTTTTGCTGCTGCACCAGATCGCGCGGTTGACTTGTTGACTCGGTCCTCTAAATTTTTTTTCTGTTCCTCTGTTGTTGCAATCTTCTGTTGATAGGATCGTCTATTTGCTGTTTCGCTTTCTGTAGATTTCCAGATCCGAATTTGTGCGTAGATCCTGCAAAATTCACACAAAGATACCCTTTCCAAAAATAACAGATGATATATTTTTATATTTTTTTGTGATTTTTCAAATTTTTATGATTTTTTTAATTTTATGATTAACCCGAAATCGCGAAAAGAAAATTCTACGCCATCCCCGGCAACGGCGCCATTTGATTGAAGAGATTTAGCGTACTTGCGCTTTCTAAAAAATAGATCAAAAATATTTGTAATCGCAATCAAGAACGGCGTCACATGAAGCTAGCCGGTGAGTACGGGTCGGTCCACAGGGATTTTGTGAATTTCCGATTCGTTCTTACGAGTTAATTCCGAAGGGTGTTCGGTTGATTATTAAATCTAAAAATCTAATTAACCTAGGGCAATTATCTAGATCTAATCTTGCTAGGGCTAGGTTTAGGGATGGTTTGGAAATGTAATTAAATCTCACCGCTTTCAATACCCGAATGAAGATCTATGAGGAGTTATGGTAATTATCAATAAAGTGGATTAGATCCGTTCGGGAAGGTGTTCCTTCCTCTAGGTTCGTGTCCTTCCTTTAGAGATCCTTACCCTAACCTTCATGGAAAACATCACACCCGGGCCTTTATACTACGGTATCACCGCTACCTCGAGGGATAGAGTGCCGTAGGGAGCGGTATGTGCATGTATGCATGGAGTCCTATTGTAAATGTTTGGTGGGTAAGAAAGGGATGAGAGATCTCATCTCTCAAAATCCTTCCCCAAAGATAACTCTAAACAAGTTCCTAGGGCATGAAATTAAATCTACC
The DNA here is from genome assembly GCA_030015575.1 of Agapanthus africanus. Taxonomy (NCBI): domain Eukaryota; kingdom Viridiplantae; phylum Streptophyta; class Magnoliopsida; order Asparagales; family Amaryllidaceae; genus Agapanthus; species Agapanthus africanus. The sequence continues at coordinate 384,817,097 of CM057349.1, read as the reverse complement.
TAGGGCAAGAAATTGAAATCTACACTAGAGCAAGAAATTAAATTACTTACAGATGGCTCTCTCCAAACATCAACGCAGGGTTGTCAGATCTGAATTTCTGAATTAAAGAGAGGCACCGATGCTCTCCAAAAGATTTCTAAATTTTATTCATTAAAGGGAGGCATAAAGATTACAATGATTAGAGTTCCTATTTATAAAGAATAGGAAACCCTAGGGTTACATTTGTTTCGCATGTCTGAAATTACAAAAATAGCCCTTAGATTGACTAGTCAGCACCGCACCCAAATTATGGTAAAAATACTTTTTCGTGAGGGCTTCACTTGGCCGCGGAACCGCGGCCAATGGCAGGCTTGGGCCGCGGTTCCGCGGCCCATTTGTTGGTTCAAGTCCTCAAACTTTTGGGTATGCTTCTGGGTCATTTTGGGCTACTGAAAAATTGGTTCTTTTATTAATTGGGCTTCTGGTTCACTTCCAGATTTCCAGTGAACATTGTAGTGGACTTCTACCCGTTCGCTTTGAATCGATGTCTTGAATCTTGCTTTGTGAATTGTTCCTTATGTCGGCTTGATCAAGAGTCTTCTGTTTATTGGTTAAAGTCCACTTTTACATCGTCTTTACATCGTTTCCACTGTTTTCTGTCCAAGAACCTGTAACCTGTAACATGTAGCAGACATGCGTCAAAAGCACCCGTTTATTTATAAAAAGAATAAGAATGGGGAATATAATAATGCAATATTATGGTGTAAACAACGGTCTATTGTAATTTACCGATAACTCCATGGCACGAGTAATATTCCTCCAGCCACCTGTATAAGTGGGGCGACCCCTTTTCGCCGACTTCCTATTCTCTTTATTTTGATCGGCCTGTTTCTGCACAACACATTTAGATTTAGTTTTCTAATTAAGCAACACAAAAAAATAAATTATATACTAAACAATAAATTACATTTAAAATACATACATGTTTGCGATGAGAGTCGAAATATTGGCACAATAGAGGCCATGTATCTACGTCGACTCTCGCAAAGGCCGGAGTAGATAGGAGGGCCGCTCTCTCTGCCTCGGGGGTCACCATCCACAGGGAATAGCAGTCAGTCTTCAGCTCATTCCTGTTGTATCGGACCTTCGTCTGCATGTTCTTCATCAGGCCATTGTACAGAGCGTGAAGATCGAGCACCCTCCCCGGATGATCAGGGTCGGGTACAGGCTGAAATACGTAATCCAACTGAAAATACAAAAAAAACATTGTTATTAGATTGCAAGTGTTAATAATAAATATATTGGATAAATCAAATGAAAATATATATTAATACCCGAGCCTGATCCCAGAAGAGGGCGAATGAGCGCCGGTGCTGGTCGCCCCACTCAACGTGAAGTGGATAGTTCTTCACGAGCCGGCTCTTATCCCCCATATACCGGCCGAACCTCTTGGCATGATCGCCGGTATAGCGATAATCAGGGGTAAAAAAGAGGGGAATGCTGCCTCCCCCTAGCTCTGTCGGGCCTCAGCCTGTGGGACTAATTCGGGCCTCGAGTCCCCCTCTTGGGATGGGGAGGCCCTGCCTAAATATCAAGACAATCAATATTAAGACAAAGTTGTATTAAGAAATCAAGGTTTAACGAAAATTGAAGTGTGATATATACCTCCGGCGACTAAAGCACGAGCCTGGGCCCGGGCGGCAGCACGAGCGGGACGATAGTTCCTCCGGTGAGGAACAGCCGGTGACCCGGACGTGGACGCATCTCCAACTAGAAAATAAATATCGATAAAATTACATGAAGTTCATGTTTATTCTTAAAGGATATGTAAAATGAATAAATATTTTATATTTATTCATACAAACCTGCAGACTGAGCGGAGGGTATGGAAGTGACGGGAGTGGCCCCTGCACCAGACGAGGACGCACCACCTATAATTAGACAATCAAGTATCAGCTATATAAGTAATTGCAAAAAGAATGCATATATCAATAATATAACATTCTAAATCAACATGTATACACTATAGGATATATAAACATACCCGCAGGTATATGATATATAAACATACCTGGAGGTGCGGGAGTGGCCTCTGTCCCTAATGTAAGTACGTAAGAGCAAAAAGAATGAAGCAAGTTAGAGATAGGAGATAGGGAGAAGACGAGACTCAACGTCTATGTCCCAGTGATGGAAGTCGTCCAGCAAGCACTCTTTCGCGGTCTAGTCGAAATCAAAGTGTGGTGGAGTCCCGATGAAATGGTTGTTGCTATCATGTATATTTATGATATAATATTCTAAATCAATATACATACACTATATGATATATAAACATACCTGGAGGTGCGGGAGTGGCCTCTGTCCCTGATGTGGACGCATCACCAACAGCTAGACAATCAAACATTGACAATATAAGTAATTTTGACATGAACATCCATGTATATCTATAATATTACATTCAAAATGAATATGCGTGCAATATACCTGGAGGTGTGGCAAAGTCCACATGGAAAGAGGCATCCGAAGGGGTCTCCGATCGGGGTGCAAGACCGGCCCTTTGAAGCTCCCTACGCAGCTCTCCGGGCGGCAGAACCGCTCTGCCTCTGGCTCTGCCTCTGCCGGTACCGCGGCTGGAGCTCCTGCCGCCCCTCACTGCTCCGGTCATCGTCATCAAATCTAGATAAACGGTTCGTGGACGCATTAGACAATCATTGCAAGTATTGACTATATATGTATAGATCGTAAAATGTGAAGTAATAATATAACATTACTGATAACCTTTTTCGTTTCGTGGGCGCAATAGACATATCTACTTGGATTTCATCATCGATATCATTTCTAACCCACGTAACTTCATGATCATCCGAAGACAACCCGTCTTTCGAAACAGACGGTCGGAGCACTCTAAGTCTTCTCTCTTCTTCATCCTCATCGCTGTCCTCGAATTCTAGGATATCGTAGACATCTCTGGGTTTCCAAAGGCATACGACACTCCATCCCGGATGCTTTAAACACTGTGAGTAGTATACTTGGAACGCTTGGTTCGGAAAGATAAACGGATCTTCCTGATCGTAAAATCGAAATGTGTTCACACTGGTCAATCCATATTCATCTTTCCAAGTCCCAAGATTTCTTCTCCACTTATCTGTATCGGTTCGCGTATCGTACCAAGTAAACTGAAATATATAAAAGGGTTCTGATCGTCCGGGATAGTGGATGCCGAGTATACAATTTAAGTATCCATAATAAATCACATTATCCGATCCTACCGTCGCAATCCCACTATTCTGAGTTGTTCTAGATGTTTCTATGTCTTTAACTTCGAATTTATATCCAAGGACACCGAATCCTTTATAATATGCAACCTCTGTACTAGGAAATTAAGCTAAACATATTGAATCACTCTCAAATGATTCAGACAAGTTCGGATCGTGGATCTAACAAAATTAATTTTACGACAAATACATAACGATATAAGTTTAGATTAAAATTGATAGCAATAATATGTTATTCGAATAACTTACATGATCTGCAACCCAATCGCAAAAATTATTCTGATGATATTTTTCCAATCGTTCATCGTTCCAATCAGGATGCCCCTCACGTACCTCGTTAAAATGAATTCTGTTTTTGACAATAAATTATGATATTAGTATTATATCATTTCAAACACACACAAACACAAATATAACAATTAATCCAAAAAACTTGCTCTCTAATTTTTTCAAGACATGCGCAATTAAGAAAGATAAACCGGTATATCTTGTTGATAAACATAGTGTCTACCCTCTTATAATCGGCTTTACCATATGGCCCGTCTTGAATTCTTCGAGGCCGGTTAAGTATCGTCTCAATGTTCTCGTCCAGATAGCGGGAACAAAATGTGGTTGCTTCATCAAGAAAATAAACTTGCATGATAGAACCCTCTGGTCGATTTCTATTGCGTATATACTTTTTAAGAATGTAGAGGTATCTAAAGAAAATATGTTGAATAAATAAATACAGGCATACAAGACAACAATAATTTTAAAAATTGCGCGAAACGAAAAATTCCACGTACCTCTCGACGGGATACATCCATCGATATTGTACCAGTTCGGCTAACTTAGCCTCAGTTGCAAGATGAACCGTCAGGTGTATTATGATATCGAAGAATGACGGTGGGAAAATACGCTCAAACTTGTAAAGTATCAACGCAATAGAATTTTCTAGTTTATGCGGCGTCACAACATCCAGTGTTTTAGCGCATAACTCTCTGAAGAAACAACATAGGTCGTTAATTACCAGACCAACCGATTCGGGGAGAGAAGTCCTGAGGGCTAATGGGAGAAGGTGCTTCACGATAACATGGTGATCATGAGTTTTCAGCCTATCGACCTTGCCTTTCACAATTTTTATCTTCTTTCTGAATGATCCTGAGAAACCTGTGGGAACTTTCAAATCATGCAACACCTGGAGGAATCTTTTCTTCTCCGGTTGTGACATATGATAAGCGGCATTGGGAAGTACAAACTTGCCTGGTTTACCCGCTACCGGTTTAGAATGCAATTCACTTATTATTTCCCAGTCCTGTAGATCCATCCGAGTATTGATGTTGTCTTTCGATTTCCCGTCTTTACAAAGAAGAAAGTTGAGTATGTGCTCGGATACTCTCTTCTCTATATGCATGACGTCCAGACAACGACGCACTAAATTTGTTGACCATTACGGAAGCTTGAAGAAAATGCTTAACTTGTTCCAGAATGGTGGTTTGACCTGTTTTGTCGGATCCATCCCGAAGGTCACATTATTGTAACCATCCCACTGAGCATTCACGTCCTCTCCGGACAATGGGGCTGGAGGTCCAAGAAGCTCCTGATGACCATCAAAGTGAACAGTGTCTAACCTGTAGGGGTGTTCTAGAGGCAGGAAACGTCGATGGCCGCAATAACAAACTTTCCTGCTAAAATTCAAGAATTTCGATGTTGTGTGTTGATGGCAATGAGGACATGCTTTGTGACCATGTACGGACCAACCTGATAGCATTCCATAAGCAGGAAAGTCATTAATTGTCCACATTAAAGCCGCACGCAGTATAAAGGTTGTATTTTTGTTTGCATCGTAAGTCTCTACACCATCAATGAACAAAGATTTTAACTCCTCGATCAGAGGTCGGAGATAGACGTCGATATTGTTTCCCGGTGAGTTTGGTCCGTCGATAAGAAGAGGCATCATAAAGTATGATTGGTCCATAGCCAACCAAGGCGACATATTATAAATTATCATTACAACGGGCCATGTGCTGTGGCTTCCAACCATATAGTTGAATGGGCAGAAGCCATCACTAGCCAGTTCGAGCCTGACATTGCGAGGATCGCTACAGAATATTGCGTGCCTCCTATCGAAATTCTTCCATGCCGGTGAATCTCTTGGATGGCTCATTTTTCCATCTTCACTTGGAGGAGCACGGTGATGCCAAATCATTGCCTCGGCTGTTTTCTTGCACCTGATTAGCCTCTGCACCCTCTGTGTTATGGGAAAGTATCGTGCTATCTTGACAGGTATATCGGACTTCTTATCAGAATCTTTCGGCTTATACCTGGCCTCTCCGCATGTTGGACACTCTTTCAAATATGAATTCTCTTTCCGGTACAACACGCAATTTTTAGGACATGCTTGAATCTTCTCACACTTCAGACCCAAATCAGACATCATCTTCTGGGCTCCGTACCAGTTGTCGGGCACGTTATTTTCCGGGGGCATAGAATCTTTCAAGAACAAAAGAAGCATTGTGAATGACTTGTTGCTCCATCCATTTAGGCGCTTAATCTGGAAAAGTTGGACGAATCATGAGAGGGTGGAATACTTTGTATTCTCATAAATTGGTTTTCTAGCATCATTCATGAAATTTTCATATTTATCCGCATGCGGTCCTTGACCGGAAGGAATGTCATCTTCGGTACGAATAGATTCACCTAGAGCAGCCTCTACCATATCCTCCATTTCTTCTGATGGAAAGAAATTACCGTCTTCTTCTTCTGCCGCATTACATTCTTCTCCTTCTTCTCCTGCCGCATTACCATCTTCTCCTTCTTCTTCTGCCGCATTACCGCGTTCTTCTCCTTCCCCGTGATATAGCCAAGTTGTATAAAGTCTAGTAAAACCATATTTTACGATATGAAGCTTTGCCAATTCTACCTTCTGCCAGTACTTATTCCTACATCTATCGCATGGGCAGAGAATCTTCTCTATCACGATCTTATTATGTGCGCGTGCAAACTCAATAAAAGCAGCAACTCCTACGACAAACTTAGGTTGCATACGTTGTTGCCAATCCACATACATCCAGTCCATAACTCTGACGTACTCATGGGCCATTTAGACTGTATAACATATAAATTGTAGGTTATGATGACTATATTGAGAAATCTAAGAACGGGATGGTTACTGACAAAGGAGAAAATCCGTGTATATGCTTTGTGTGTGTGTTTTTCGTTGAAAAGAATAAATTATCGATAATCAAAGTTAGATTTGAGGATACTCATGTATGAGAATATGAAAGTTTCATATTATCATCGAGTATCATATATTGGTTTTAACTTGAACATCTTGAATCACTCTCTAATGATGCGTTTGTTGTGTATTCTTGTTGTATGTGTGTGTTTTGGCTGTCGGGGGTTAGGCTTTTATCCCATTAAGAATGTAAAGAGCGAACGCACATTCGCTTGTGCTTTCAACCGTTTCGAGTAAATTTCGGCAGCACCTTCCCGCTGTTCTCCGAGTACACTGTAATAGAATAGATAATCATTTCAAAACTGTGAAACAAAGTTGAAATGAACATCTAATCTATCTTTGTACATGGAGAACCAGCGGAAAGGTACCGACGAAATATCTCGAAACGGATGAAAACATAAGTGAATGAAGGTGTTTGCTTTATACATTCCTAACTTATCCACACGGAACAAATCTATCGGTTATCATACGATTGAATCTTCTCGTCACATAGACTACACGACGGTTGTTAGTATCGAGCTATACCGTCCGATATTTAACAAGTTTCGTATAGTTCTATGTCACGACGAACATCGAATGTATGTTAACCGATAGACGGGGACTAAGTCGCTTTGAGTTTCATATATGAGTATCGATGAGAATATGAAAGTTTCATATTATCATCGAGTATCGTATATTGGGAACATCTTGAATCACTCTCTAATGATGCGTTTGTTGTGTATTCTTGTTCTATGTGTGTGTTTCGGCTGTCGGGAGGTAAGGCTTCTATCCTATTAAGAATGTATAGAGCGAACACCCATTCGCTTGTGCTTTCAACCGTTTCGAGTAAATTTCGGCAGCACCTCCCCGCTGTTCTCTGAGTACACTGTAATAGAATAGATAATCATTTCAAAGCTGTGAAACAACGTTGAAATGAAAATCTAATCTATCTTTGTACACGGAGAACCAGCGGAAAGGTACCGACGAAATATCTCGAAACGGATGAAAACACAAGTGAATGAAGGTGTTTGCTTTATACGTTCCTAACTTGTCCACACGGGACAAATCTATCGGTTATCATACGATTGAATCTTCTCGTCACATAGACTACACGATGGTTGTTAGTATCGAGCTATACCGTTCGATATTTAACAACCTTCGTATAGTTCTATGTCACGACGAACATCGAACGTATGTTAACCGATAGACGGGGACTAAGTGGCGCTTTGCTTTGAGTTTCTTATATGAGTATCGATGAGAATATGAAAGTTTCATATTATCATCAAGTATCATATATTGGTTTTAACTTGAACATTTTGAATCACTCTCTAATGATGCGTTTGTTGTGTATTCTTGTTGTATGTGTGTGTTTCAGCTGTCGGGGGTAAGGCTTCTATCCCATTAAAAATGTATAGAGCGAACACCCATTCGCTTGTGCTTTCAACCGTTTCGAGTAAATTTCGGCAGCACCTCCCCGCTGTTCTCCCCTACCCCTCTGTATACTTTAAATTGTTGGACCAGTAACAGAGCACCCTTTAAACACCATTTACTCCATTTTATTATAATTTATCACATTATTTTTACATTTTTCCAATTTAACTCTTCATCTACTTAACCCTAGCCTAACCCTATAAATACCATCCCTACCCTTTACCCTCTCACCCTAAAACTCTGAGTCAACTCTATAAAATTCTCAAGAATCTTATGCACTTTGAAAACGAGCTCGAGGCGAAGCTCCGACGATTTCCCGGAGGAACTTCCGGCGATCGTTCTAGGAACTCCCGGCGACGACGCAACACATTGGTGATTCCACTACTTCCCTCTAACCCTCTTGTGTGTCCTAAAACCGTGAGTCCCATTTTCTATCTATCTCTTCTATCTAAAAATACGGATTTACAAAATCCGACGGAATCGAAACAAATCCGATTTCCGATTCGGTTTCTTATAAAATTCCACTTCTCACTAATACAATCATACTTAAACTTCCTCCTGTTGACTATTAAAAACTAATCAAACAAATTGATCAAGTTTCATTACATAAAATGATAGCTATTTCCATTCATCGTATTTTTCACTTAAATACCACATTATTTCAATTATACATTTAACTTCATTAAACTTTGCTATATCTTTAAGTAGATCACGAGATAACGACCTACCCCCTCACACACTCACATGTAAACATAGTACAATAATCTTGGGAATTTAGAATATGAGGAAACAAACCTTTTCATTTAAATACCATTTACTTAATAAAACCATTTCTAAAAGATTTAGTATTGATACATCTTTATAAATAAATACCACTCATTATGAATATAGGATAAGGTTGTGGGCATCAGTCGTTTATCTAAACCTGACTTTGTGGTGTCTAGGCTAGACAAGTGAGAAAGGTAATTTTAAAAGGCCCGTCTCACGGTGATTCGTGAGCGGATCCCTCATTTCTTCACTTGTACTTACCTGGCCATAATTGGCGGTGAAGAAGCGATTTGAGGTATCTCACAACTTGTCGCTTTGAACCAGTTAAGAGCAGTCTAATTGACTTAGGAGACCCTAGAACATAGAATACGGGAAAACGACACAATTTCATTTTAATACCATTTACTTAACAAAACCGTTTTCTAAAGAATTTAGTATTTATACAATCTTTGCAAAGTGCCTCTACAACCCATTTTGGGGAACCTGTTCGGGATGGTGCGGATTATCGCACATCCTCGGGCTTAGTAGTGCGAGATTTAGACCTCCGCAAGGAGCATTCGGTCTCGAAAGATTTAAAATACGACATCTTAAGACAACGAGATTTCTAGAATATTATAAATATATACAAAAGTTATTTTTATATAAATATATGTATATGTAACATAAACATATCTATTTTTGAAGTATTATAAATATTCCACCTTTTAAGAATCAAGTTTATACTAAAATACCATGAATTCCATACAATACCAATATTACAAATAAACACCTTTTATTATGATATTTTCACTAGAAATATCATAATATAAAATCTACATTCATTACAACTCTAAAGACGAATAATAAATACTTGGGGTGTATTTTGAAAAGTATATAAAAGTATTTTTACATAAAACCCCCTCGAGTTCTATAATTTACCCCAAGGACCCTAGTAAATATAGGTTTAAGCAGGACCAATCTCTTGAGTCTCATTATAATCTGACTTGAATATGATTCAAGTACAATCTGCAAACTACAATTTACAATCTACAATCTACAATTTACATTATTCCAATTCAACATGAATCCATGAATCCAATTATCAATCTATACAATTTGACTGAACCGAACCATGGATATACATTCTATTTACATGATCTCCAGTTTACATCCATTTACATGATTCTACGGTTACATCCGTTACAGATATCATGGTTTCGGTCAGTTATTCAATTATACAATCTATACAGTTTACAATACAATACAATTAAAATACTACGGGGTTTAAGGGGTAGACTGGTACGGAAGGTGTTAAAAGTGGCACGAGAATGCAAGATTTAAGACACCTAACATGAATCCAATTGCCGTTATTCCGGGCCTTCTAACGGAGCCTTGTACTTACATTTGCCTCTAGTCTCTGGCATTTAGAGACTCCTCTCGTATACACTGGTATTCTTCTGTACCAAGCTATAAACAACAGCGTTAACACAATATTACAACAATATAATACAACATTAAAAGATACTCTCTCTCTCTCATACTCTCTGTCTATTTCTCTCTTATCTTTTGGACTTACCGAGCGACCCTTTCGCTGACGACAATCTCTTTCTTTCTTCTTTTAATGTCGTTAGGTAATTTGGACACGTCAGAGATCGAGCCTACTGTTGAAGACTTGGATCAGTTTGCTTAAGAACCAGAGCTTTAGTTTCATTGTACACATTTCCTTCCAGTACTTTACATTCCTGTTATGCAATTGTTTAAGTATCGCTTTTTATTCAGTTGTATTTACTTTTCATGCATTGTACAAAAGAATGTTAATAAATAAAGTTGCTGTTCAGTTTATATCTCTTGTCTCTTGTGCTTTACTTTATATTGCTTAGATACGCTTAGCGTATTTACTTCAGAGTAAATACGTAGCGGACCAGTCGCGTTCCCTTCGCCGTATACCGGGAAGTGGGGCGTGACAGGTTTTGTTGGTGGCCCATGCAGGTCAGAGCTGTATGAAACTCTATCATGCAGTTCTGTTCTGCGTGAACAAACCTAAGCAATATAACACAAGAACCAGCAACTAAAACATTCTTTACAATCCATGTTCCTTGAATCTTATCAATTTCATATTCCTTGAATCATTTATTTTGAATCTGTCCTAACCTAAGTTTTTCATTCAAGGTTATGGATTCCCCAAACAACACCAGTACCAATTTCAACAACACTCTACCTCCACTACCAATCACACCTGCCGTTCCTGCTCCACTCAACGAGCAAACGGTTCTGCTTGAGGCAATCTGCAGCCTCCTAGAGGGACAGCAACAGCTCTTGAACTGTCCCGAGGCTGAAGCACCTGGGGTGAAGCAATTTAGAGCTTTACATCCCAAAAAGTTCTCAGAAAAGGGGAGCCCACTGGAAGCTGAGGAATGGGCTCAGATCATAGAAGATGATCTGGCAGCGACATAAGTGCCAGATATAGCTTGGGTTAGTGTGGCAAAATTACAGCTCACGGACAATGCACGGAACTGGTTGAAGGCGGAAGAAAGTCGTCTTGATTAGCCCATTGAATGGAAGACTTTTCGCGATAAGTTCGACGCGAAGTACTTCCCTGTGACTGCCAGGTTTTCCATGGAACAGCATTTCATTCATTTACAACAAGGTTCTATGTGGGTCAAGTCAGTAGATAAGTATGACGCTGAGTTCACCATGCTCAGTCGATTTGCGGCACATCTGATACCGACGGATGAGATCAGAGCCCGTTGATTTCAATAAGCTTTGAACACGGAAATCCAGGCTACACTAGCCACAGGGAAATTTTCGACTCATGAAGAGGCTCTGATAGCTGCCCGCTGTTATGAGGCGGTGATAAAGGTGAGGGGCAGACCTCAGTCTACAGGAGTGAAGCGCCCTGCCAACCAGATGGCAGGAGGAGCCGTATCAGGATCATCATTTGTACCAAGGAGACTGGGAGTACCAATCAACAGGCCCAACCCAGCATTTTGTACCTACTGCAACAGAGCTGGACATCTGTTGGAAGTTTGCCGATGAGCAAACGGTTTTTGCCTGATATGTAGATCATCCTCACATACCATAGGAATTTGCCCACACAACCGAACTAATTCTAATTCCGCAGCTAGACCAGCTTTCCAAGCCCCTCCTACCTGATTAACTCTTCCTGCACCACCTCCACATGGACCACCTTTACCTCGACAATCGGCATTGTACCAGCTTGCACGAAGAAACATGCCGAGACGCTAGGCTTGCAATTTGGCAGCCATAGAACCTGAGACTGTGAACCAAGGTAATCCAAGTAACTCCCTCATAACTTTGACCAAAACTTTTTTTACAATCTTAAGTTCTGTCACCAAACTGTTACACTTTCCTTTTATAAATTTCGAGAACGAAATTTTTATAAGGAGGGTAGAATGTAACAACCCTAATTTTCCTATACAATTTTTTTCAAAATCCATATAGGGGTATTTTAGCCTGAGCACAAGTTATAAGTAATTATTTTGCTTTTTAATTACAAGTTAAAAGAATGTAACAACTCCATTTTTAGTGTACAAAAATTTGCTTAAAAATCAATGTATACTTGGGGTACTTACATTTTCTGTAACTAGTTTAAGTAATTAAAAAACTCCATAATTACAAGAAGGAGCTTATAGCTCATTGGTAATACCTTGCATTACTGAACCAAGCCACCAGAGTTCAAATCTCATGCCTCACATTATTTTTAATATTATTTTGTTTTGAATATTTTAGAAACTTCCGGCGATCGTTCTAGAAACTTCCGGCGACGACGCAACACATCGGTGATTCCACTACTTCCCTCTCACCCTCTTGTTTGACCTAAAACCGTAAGTCCCATTTTCTATCTATCTCTTCTAGCTAAAAATACGGATTTATAAAACCCGACGGAATCGGAACAAATCCAATTTCCGATTCGGTTTCTTATAAAATTCCACTTCTCACTAATACAATCATATTTAAACCTCCTCATGTTGACTATTAAACACTAATCAAACAAATTGATCAAGTTTCATTACATAAAATGATAGCTATTTCCATTCATCGTATTTTTCACTTAAATACCAAATTGTTTCAATTATACATTTAACTTCATTAAATCTTACTATATCTTTAAGTAGATCACGAGGTAACGACCTACCTCCTCATACACTCACATGTAAACATACTACAATAATCTTGGGAATTTAGAATACGAGGAAACAAACCTTTTCATTTAAATACCATTTACTTAATAAAACCATTTCTAAAAGATTTAGTATTGATACATCTTTATAAATAAATACCACTCATTATGAAAATAGGATAAGGTTGTGGGCATCAGTCGTTTATCTAAACCTGACTTTGTGGTGTCTAGGCTAGACAAGTAAGAAAGGTAACTTTAAAAGGCCCGTCTCACGGTGATTCGTGAGCGGATCCCTCCTTTCTTCACTTGTACTTACCTGGCCACAATTGGTAGTGAAGAAGCGATTTGAGGTATCTCACAACTTGTCTCTTTGGACCAGTTAAGAGCAGTCTAATTGACTTAGGAGACCCTAGAACATAGAATACAGGAAAACGACACAATTTCATTTTAATACCATTTACATAACAAAACTGTTTTCTAAAGAATTTAGTATTTATACAATCTTTGCAAAGCGCCGCTACAACCTATTTTGGGGAACCCGTTCGGGATGGTGTGGATTATCGCACATCCTCGGGCATAGTAGTGCGAGATTCAGACCTCCGCATGGAGCATTCGGTCTCGAAAGATTTAAAATACGACATATTAAGAAAACGAGATTTCTAGAATATTATAGATATATACAAAAGTTATTTTCACATAAATATATGTATATGTAAAATAATCATATCTATTTTTGAAGTATTATAAATATTCCACCTTTTCTACAATATCACAAGAATCAAGTTTACACTAAAATACCATGAATTCCATACAATACCAATATTACAAATAAACACATTTTATTATGAAAATATGATATTTTCACTAGAAATATCACAATATAAAATCTACATTTATTACAACTCTAAAGACGAATAATAAATACTTGGGGTGTATTTTGAAAAGTATATAAAAGTATTTTTACATAAAACTCCCTCGAGTTCTATAATTTACCTTAAGGACCCTAGTAAATATAGGTTTAAGCGGGACCAATCTCTTGAGTCTCATTATAATCTGACTTGAATATGATTCAAGTACAATCTGCAAACTACAATTTACAATCTACAATCTACAATTTACAATATTCCAATTCAACATAAATCCATGAATCCAATTATCAATCTTTACAACTTGACTGAACCGAACCATGGATATACATTCCATTTACATGTTCTCCAGTTTACATCCATTTACATGATTCTACGGTTACATCCGTTACAGATATCATGGTTTCGGTCAGTTATTCAATTATACAATCTATACAGTTTACAATACAATACAATTAAAATACTATGGGGTTTAAGGGGTAGACTGGTACGGAAGGTGTTAAAAATGGCACGAGACTGCAAGATTTAAGACACTTAACATGAATTTAATTGCCGTTGTTCCGGGCCTTCTAACGGAGCCTTGTACTTACATTTGCCTCTAGTCTCTGGCATATAGAGACTCCTCTCGTATACACTGGCATCCTTTTTTACCAAGCTACAAACAACAGCATTAATATAACATTACAACAATATAATACAACATTAAAAGCTACTCTCTCTCTCTCTTACTCTCTGTCTATTTCTCCCTTATCTTTGGGACTTACCGAGCGACCTATTCACTAACGACATTCTCTTTCTTTCTTCTTTGAATGTCGTCAGGTAATTTGGACACGTCAGAGATCGAGCCTACTGTTGAAGATTTGGATCAGTTTGCTGAAGAACAAGAGCTTTAGTTTCATTGTACACATTTCCTTTCGGTACTTTACATTCCTGTTATGCCATTGTTTAGGCATCGCTTTTTATTCAGTTGTATTTACTTTTCATGCATTATACAAAAGAATGTTACTAAATAAAGTTGTTGTTCAGTTTATATCTCTTGTCTCTTGTGCTTTACTTTATATTGCTTAGATACTCTTAGCGTATTTACTTCAGAGTAAATATGTAGCGGACCAGTCGCGTCCTTTTCGCCGTATACCTGGAAGTGGGGCGTGACAGATAATCATTTCAAAGCTGTGAAACAACGTTGAAATGAACATCTAATCTATCTTTGTACACAGAGAACTAGCGGAAAGGTACCGACGAAATATCTCGAAACGGATGAAAACACAAGTGAATGAAGGTGTTTGCTTTATACATTCCTAACTTGTCCACACGGGACAAATCTATCGGTTACCATACGATTGAATTTTCTCGTCACATAGACTACACGACAGTTGTTAGTATCGAGCTATACCGTCCGATATTTAACAACCTTCGTATATTTCTATGTCACGACGAACATCGAACGTATGTTAACCGCTGGACGGGGACTAAGTGGCGCTTTGAGTTTCATATATGAGTATTGATGAGAATATGAAAGTTTCATATTATCATCGAGTATCATATATTGGTTTTAACTTGAACATCTTGAATCACTCTCTAATGATGCATTTGTTGTGTATTCTTATTGTATGTGTGTGTTTCGGCTTTCGGGGGTAAGGCTTCTATCCTATTAAGAATGTATAGAGCGAATACCCATTCTCTTGTGTTTTCAACCGTTTCGAGTAAATTTCGGCAGCACCTCCCCGCTGTTTTCCGAGTATACTGTAATAGAATAGATAATCATTTCAAAGCTGTGAAACAACGTTGAAATGAACATCTAATCTATCTTTGTACACGGAGAACCAGAGGAAAAGTACCGACGAAATATCTCGAAACGGATGAAAACACAAGTGAATGAAGGTGTTTGTTTTATACATTTCTAACTTGTCCACATGGGACAAATCTATCGCTTATCATAAGATTGAATCTTCTCGTCACATAGACTATACGACGGTTGTTAGAATCGAGCTATACCGTCCGATATTTAACAACCTTCGTATAGTTCTATATCACGATGAACATTGAACGTATGTTAACCGATAGACGAGGACTAAGTGGCACTTTGAGTTTCATATATGAGTATCGATGAGAATATGAAAGTTTCATATTATTATCGAATATCATATATTGGTTTTAACTTGAAAAACGTGCCGTTGAAACAAATTATTGTTCTCCACCTTGCACTCTCTTAACAATGGTACATGCATTAAACAACATGTAAGAGCTATCTATAACAACTCTAAAATTTCACCTGTTGGGTTCAACAAAAAGGTTTTTGATATAACAAACACAACCTTCCTCAATTTTTTTGGAGACATAAATCAAGGATAAAATAGATTTCAGATGGTGATAAAAATACCAAATTCTTTCATTGTTGGGTTAATGTCAGCAAATCTCAAAACAGAATTACAAAGTTGCAAAATGTAGAAGGCATTTGTTTTGAGGAGCATAAACAGATTGTTCATATGTCAGCTTCTTATTTTGAAAAAGCTTTTACTTCATAAAATTTAAATGCAGAATTTGATTGCAGACATATCATTTCTAATATGATTTCAGATGTTGAAAATAAAATACTTAATGATATTCCTTTTATTGAAGAGCTACAAAGTTGTATTAAGAATATGGATCCAAATAGTGCTCCTGGTCCTGATGGGTTCTCTGACAAGTTCTATTTGGCTGCATGACAGATTATTAGTGAAGATCTTTTGGAAGCTGGGAAATATTTTTTTAAACATAAAGAGTTGCCTAAGGCTATTAATTCTACTCTTGTTTGTCTTATTCCCCAAAAGGCAAACTGTCGCTCCATCATCGATTATAGGCCTATAAACCTTTGTAATTTTCTATACAAAATTTTCATTATCCCCAACCCTAGCCCAATCCGAACCCTAACCCTAACCCCAACCCCAGCCCATGCCCCAGCCGAACCCCAACCCTAACCCCAACCCCAGCCGAACCCCAACCCCAACACCAAACCCCAACCAAAGCCTAACCCTAACCCTAACCCTAACCGATGCTTAACCCTAACCCTCATCGGTACCCAAACCTTGAACCCTAGCCCTAAAATCATCAAAATTATGTTTAATTGGAGATTTACTAACCTGTAGGCGGTGGAGAAGACGACGAAGATGCTCGATCGATCGGTGGTCGACGACGCGCAGAATCGGCGACGAGGAAGAACGAGGGCGGTGGCGACGACGAGAACGGAGGGCGGTGGCGACAATGAGAAAACTGCAGACGCGGGAATGAGAATTTTGGGAATTTTCGGAACGCACGAGAGAGATTGAGGCGTAGGGCATTTCTGTGCCTTTTTTTTTATTAAATTTTCATTTAGATGCCCCTACGGATTAGTCCTTAGGTCATTGGTTTGAGGCTCCATTGGGCCAAATAGCAAATTACGATTTAATATTTTTAAATTAAAATATCGGGCACCGTAAGGACAACCATTGGGCCCTACGGATTAGTCCGTAGGGGCAACAAACATCTGCCCCTATGGATTCCGTTATCTGTAGGTGCAACCCCATATTGTAGTAGTGTTCATCACAACATCCAAGTCTTTAAGAAATGCGAGTTCTTCGGCAAAAATATTTTCAAAACTTTCATCGATGATGATCCCATCAGAAAGAAAAGAATCAGTGGAATTAGCAGATTCTCTTGGAAGACTGAAAGTTCCAAGGTCAATATTTTTCGCGCTAGAATTCAACACACTTGATTTGTCATAGATTATGGAGGTAGGAGCCTCGAAAAGTTTATCTACCTTATTTTTGAAAGAGTCTAAATCAAGTGGTCTTTCAAGAATCATAAAACTCGAAATATCGGAGTGTGATTCATTAAAACTCAGTGGAGTTGAAAGAAGATTAGAAGAACCAAAGAAAGTGGGTGATGAAATGGATAAACAAACTTGTGTGTCGAGCATTGTTGAATCAGATGTGGGAGATGAAGACTGAATATCGTTCTGCTTATCAGATAGGTAGATGGTAACAATATAATCGGTTAACTGTATAGGAAGATGTTCGTATTCAATAGAAGGGACATGATGGGTCGGAGAATCCAACTCATCTAATATAACGGGTTTATCTTCAACGATATTCTTATCACCGCTCTCATTAACACCTTCGGTCATATCAAACGAATAGGTATTTAAGAATTCATCAATTATACTATCCTCATTCGATAAATCACTTGGTTCACTTGATGGAGTTAGAAGGTTTGAAATATTAAGTGTAGTCGAATAAGGATCGATTTGATTTGAAATGGTGTCAAGCTCTCTTTCACTCACTATTGGAAAAGTCAAACATATTATTCTTGGGCACTTAGACTATGAAGCGGCTGAACATTGAATATATTCGGTTGGAGTGCAGAATGGAAGGTGTAGAGATCAAAAGAATCGGTTTTGTTTTGACTTTGATGGATCTCTTGTTCTTCACTACTCAATTCCAACTCTACTTCAAGACTAGACATGGGTTGTGAAGAAATTCCAACGAAGGATTCTCTTTGAACCGTGGAATTTCCTAATTGATTTTTAGAAGCAATGTCTAGATAAGGTGAAGAAGCTGAGTATGGTTGGGAAGTGTCTAATTGTTGGATACGGACAAGTTCAATATGTTCAGCAATTGACACGCGTTTATAATTTTCCACATTAGCCTGAAAAGAAATGTTAAGAAGAGATGCTCTTAATTGTTGGCTACGGGCGAGTTCAATGTGTTCCACAATCGATATACATTTCTGATTTGTCTCATTAGCCTCAAGATAAGTGTCAATATGAGGGCGTGTAAAAGTTTGGTACTGTGGATAAGAATTAGAATGGTGAACCCAAGTTTCATAAACAGGATTAGGATCAATATTGTGATATGAAGAATATTGAGATTGGTTAGTTAGTTGGTGACTGACAATTGCTATTTGTTCAGCAATGGTCATGGGTGTAAAAGATGCCATATTCGCCTCAAAATGAGTATCAATATTTTCATATGGAAATGGTGGTGTTTGTTGTCCTAATGGTTTTGGATTAGTGAAAGGATTGAAACTTTGGCTTTCAGCCTTCGCAATATGCTCAGCGATGGACATGCGTTTAAAAGTTCCCTCAATCGCCTTAAACGGATTATCAATATAAGAAGATATTGAATTTTGATGCGGTTGATAGGAGCTTGAGTGAGGTATCCAACTGTTCTTTTCCGCTTGCTCTATCCTATCCCTTAAAGACATGGTAGAATCGAATTTTGTACCGAAGTAATTACGAAAATAAGAAATATCTGGTTCTGGATAGCAAAGCTCAGTAAAAGTTCGTTTATTTGGGTTACTCATTTTAAGAAAGTGAAAAAAAAAGAGTGAAACGGTAATGATTTAATCTCTTTTTGGAATTTGGAAATTGTTTTGCTTTGAAAGAAGGACTTGAGGCAAAACACAAAATGCACAATCAATCTCTAGAACTAAGGTCTCCTAGATCAAGTCACTAGACCGCTCCTAGACCTCCAAAGGACAAGTCACAGGATCAATCCTATACCACTTTCTTATCAATCTTGTGGATAGGTAAGTGCTAGGTAAGTGGGAGGTATCCGATATACGAATCATCAAAATAGCGGGCCTAATTAAGTAAGCACTTTCCTTAATCACACTAGCCTTCGACACCACAAGAAAATGAGGATAAGCAATACATTACCTACGACCTTCCTCTGTCCTAATTGAGCACGAACGTCCTTAGGGGCTAGGTCTAGATATTATTTTTATTAATGTAAGGTGATAGTATGCAAGTTTGTGATTTGTGGGGCTTAGGAAGGGTGATGAAATCCCCACCTAATCTGAATTTGGGTTTATTGCCTTTTAATGTTCGTTTTAGATATACAAAACAAACCAAAATCTAAAAAACGCAAAAAGATTTTTAGCGGCGATATTTGCAAAGAATCCTACAAATAAAATCAGTTTATTAGAGCTTTAGAGGTGAGAGAAAGATCTTATGAAAATACCAGAGGATTTTGGGGTCGCAATTCACCCATAGTGCCGCGGTTTCGTCGCCAAACCCCTAGTTCCGCGCGGTTCCGCCGCAGTTATGAGGGATCTTTTGCCAATATTTCTTCAGCTCTTCCCTATGCTCCTCTGGTCTAAGTTGAAATCTCTGAATCTCTATTTCCTTGCTCCGGTTACTCCAGATTCCCTTGCAAAACTTGCACAATAATCGTTATATACACAAGATGCGGTTTTTTAAATTTTATTTTATGGTTGCTGGATTTTATAAGAAATCAACCCGAATAACAAGAAAAAATTACGACCGTCTCCCCGGCAACGATGCCATTTGATTGGTTGTAAAAAAAGTGTTGTTTTGTAAAGTAACCGCAATCAAAACGGTGTCGCTAGTGGCTAGCCGCGATGAGTACGGGTCATCCGTAGGAAAACGCGAACCATTTTCTTGCTTTAGACGAGTTGATAAAAGATAGGTGATTGGTTGTAGATCTATTTTAATACGAATATAAAATTTATGAAGAAAAGGCTTATTGAGTTCATAGGACCTAGTAGTAATGGATGACTAATTAAAAATGACTCTTTTTATCTTTTAATAGTTTAAAACTAGATCGATAGTGATGAATGTAGATCAGGGTTCTTGGAGGGAATAGGGTTCCCACTCTTAACCCTTGTCCTTTCATTGATCTCTATTCATGTCTAGCCTTTAATAAAATAAGTGTTTAACTAATATCAAATCATGGTCGTGACTATCAGTAAATTGATAGTGCGCCTGATTAGAAGGCTAACATTTGTTTTGTTAAAATTTATAAACTTTAAAATGTATAAAAGAAGTTTAATGATTTTCTCATCCATTTTTCTACCCTATCTTATGAAACCTAGCAACCTAGGAATTACTCACTCATGGTTTGAGATTTAGAAGAAAGGTTGAAGAATAAAAACATGATTAAGATGCAGAAATTAAATGCAAAAAGAATTAAATAACAACTATCTTTATTAATCAACTATTTGCATTTACAAATCCTTTGAAAGTAGAGTACAAGAACCCCGGTTGCTCTAGATCTCTATCTTATTGGAAGTAGATGACTAGCTGATGATCACTCGGATGCGTGGATCGCTTGGACCTCTTGATCTCTTCGGTGATGATCTTTAATGTGAAGCTCTTGGTCCCTTATATAGTCACGGAAACTAGAAACCCTAGATGCCATCTGAGAATATATTCTGTTACGATTGAAATCATAAAATATCACATCCCACGGCCCTAAATAAGCCGCGGATCCATCGCAAATACCCTAGTTTGGCCGCCCAACCACGACAACCTAGTAGCATCAGGACTTGGGATTTTTTTCTGCTCTCTTCTGTTGACATGTGGAGATCCCTTCGATGTCTGGATTCTGAGAATAATGCTCTGAGTCTCTGCCGTTGCTAGATCTCATGATTTGCTTCAATATTTTGGCAAATTCAATTCCGACATCTTGATTTAATCCGGATCTCTTGGATTCCAGACCTAAGCTAATATCTGCACAATATCTCAAGTCATAGTGTTAGTAGTATTTGGTATTTTTGAGATATTATCCTAACCATTTTATATGATGTTAAATCTTAAGAATATTGATTAGAAATATTTGATATGATATGCATATTTTAATTAAAAAGATTTCATTTAAATATTATATGCATATATTTTCCCTCATTATATTAATTAAAATGTAAAAACATATGATAATAAACTTTTTACAAATAAATCCACATATGTTCTATATTTACAATAAACATCTTTTAGTACTTAACAATAGAGGAAAAATGTTCAATAAAATGTGCAATATTTTAGACTAATCACATCCCCACAACCTTCTCCTCAAATGTTGGACCTAACCCCAATTGATAAAGCTCCTTTTCCAAACCGGTTAAGGCCCAACAAACCATGTCCACAGATAGAGAAGATTGTGGAAATGTTTAAGCAAGTTAACATAAATATTCCTCTCTTAAATACTATCCAACAAATTCCGTCCTATGCGAAAATTCATAAGGACTTGTGAACTAGGAAGAGGAAAACTCAAGTACCTAAAAATGTTTTCTTAGCGAGCAATGTGAGCACTGCTTTTACCCAACAATTGCTCAAGAAACCTAAGGATTCCGGTTGTTCTACAATATCTATAACTATTGGAGGTAAAAACATCAATCGCGCTTTTCTCGATCTAGGTTCTAGTGTTAGCTTGCTCCCATTTCTGTTTATGAGCAATTAGGTATAGAAGAGTTGAAACCTGCGCACTGCACTCTCCAGATGGACGATCGATCTATCACCCACCCTAGGGGTGAGCTAGAGAACGTGTTAATCAAAGTCGGGAAATTTATATTCCCTGTGGACTTTATAGTTTTAGATACACAGCCAGTGGCGAACCCACAGAACCAAATCCCTGTGATTCTCGGTCGCCCTTTTCTAGCAACTTCCAATGCTGTAATCAATTGTCGTAACGGGTCTATGAACCCATCCTTTGGGAAGATGATAATCGAGCTTAACATTTACAGGATATGAAGTCAACCCTCCAAACCTACTGCTCATCTAATTGATATATATTCTGTCAATGAGATAGTTTCCGACAGTTCCGAAGTTGAGGAACTTTGCGATAATGATCTCGATGCCACTAGTGCGTTATTGTTTGATCCAGCAAATTATTATACTAGTGAGGACCCTTTTTACAAGTCCACCCCCGAATCCGAATCCTTTGACTTGTCGCAAAAGTTAGCTAAGCTTTCCGAGTCAATCTCTTACGCTAGCTATGAACCTCTTATGAAGTCCGAGTATCCTATAGTCTCTCTGCCGACACTTGATCTCAACCCACCATTGTCTCATCTTAAATATGGCTATTTAGGTGAGAATGAGTTTTTCCCCATTATCATATCAGCTTCTCTAGATTTAGAGTAAGAGAAAGCTCTTTTGTCTGTCTTAAGATCGAATCGGCAAGATTTTAGTTGGACAATGTCAGACATCAAAAGGATTAGTCTCTTGATTGTTGAACATCATATACATTTGATGGATGAAGCCAAACCAGCTCGAGATGCACAAAGACGTTGAATCCCATCATGAAGGTGGTGGTAAAGAAAGAAATCGTCAAATGCTTAGATAATGGTATAAGTTACCCAATATCTGATAGCCAATAGGTAAGTCCTATTCATATGGTCCCTAAAAAGTCTGGCATCATGGTCATAACTAATGAGGCTAATGAGTTGATTCAAACACGCACCCAAACTGGGTGGTGGGTTTGTATTGACGATAGAAAACTCAATGCCACAATGAGAAAAGATCACTTCCCTCTACTTTTCATTGACTAGATGTTGGAACGTTTAGCCGGGCATGAGTACTACTGTTTTTTGGATGGATACACAGGCTATAACCAGATTCCCATCGCCGAAAAGGATCAAGATAAGACAACTTTTAATTGTCTTTTCGGTACCTTTGCTTATAGACGCATGCCCTTTGGGTTATGTAATGCTCCCACTATATTTCAGCGGTGTATGATGGGGATATTATCGGACATGGTCGAGAATTTTCTAAAGATATTTATGGACGGTTTCTCCATATTTGGGGACTCCTTTGAGGAATACCTACATCATCTTGACGCTGTTCTTACCCACTGTAAGGATAAGAATTTAACTTTGAATTGGGAAAAATGTCATTTCATGGTTCAATAAGGTATTGTCTTAGGACATATCATATCATGAAAAGGCATTGAGGTAGAAAAAACTAAAATAGATGTCATTTCCAACTTTCCTCCTCCCAAATGCATCAAAGGTATACGATCCTTTCTTGGTCATGCAGGATTTTATAGGTGATTTATTAAGGACTTTAGCAAAATTGCTAGACCCTTAACTCTTCTCTTTGCCAAAGATACAACATTTCACTTCGACTCGGATTGCGTAGCTGCTTTTGAATCACTTAAACGTTCCCTCACTACAGCCCCCGTTCTATCATCTCCGAACTGGAATCACCCTTTTGAGCTTATGTATGATGCATCTGATTTTGCTATTGGTGCAATCTTAGGACATCACATTGATAAGAAGCCACATGTAATTTACTATACAAGTAGGACTTTGAACGATACCCAAATGAATTATACAACTACCGAGAAAGAACTCTTGGCAGTTGTATTTGCATTAGAAAATTCAGGCCCTACTAAATTGGCTCTCCAGTTGTTTTTACACCGATCATTCCGTCCTAAGATATCTTTTATCGAAGAAGGATGCTAAATCCAGGCTAATACGTTGGATCCTTCTGTTATAAGAATTTGATCTTGTAATACGAGACAAGAGTAGATGTGAAAACGTCGTAGCCGACCATCTTTCATGACTTTCTTCTTCGCCAACATTGACCTTATCTATAAACGATTCCTTTCCAGACGAACAACTCTTGACCATATCCTGCGAACCTTGGTTCGCGGATATTGTGAATTATTTAGCAATGGGATTTCTACCTAGCGAATGGTGAAAATAAGACAATCACCAATTTCTATCTCAAGTAAAACACTTTCACTAGGATGAACCTTATTTGTTTAAGTATTGTCTCGATCAAATCATTCGCCGATGTATCCTTAATAATGAATTCAGGAGTGTATTGTTTTTTTCCCATGATCAAGCATGTGGCGGTCATTTTGGTCCAAGGAAAAGGGTGGAGAAAGTTTTGCAAAGTGGATTTTATTCGCCAACGTTATTCAAAGATGCATATGATTATTGCAAAACCTGCTCTCGGTGTCAACACATGGGTCGGATTTCAAGAAGAAATGAGATGCCACTCCAACATATCTTGGTTGTGGAGATATTTGATATTTGTGGAATTGATTTTATGGGCACATTTTCTAACTCTTTTGGGAATTTATACATCTTATTAGCTGTTGATTATGTCTCTTAATAGATTAAAGCGGTACCGTGTGACACTAATGACAACAAGATTGTTGTTAAGTTCCTTAAAGAAAATATCTTTTAGCAATTTGGACACCCTCGCACTATAATTAGCGACAATGGGATGCATTTCTGTAATCGGTCTTTCGAGATTTTGATGAGAAAATATTCAATCAACCACAAGCTTTCTATGCCCTATCATCCCTAAATAAGCAGGCAAGCTGAGATCTCTAATAGACAGATCAAACAAATTTTATAGAAAACGGTTTCTAAGAACCGTAAAGATTGGTCCACCAAATTGATGGACGCTCTTTGGGCATTTTGTACCGCTTATAAGACCGATTTTGGTATATCTCCATACTGAGTAGTGTTTGGGAAGGCTTGCCACCTTCCGGTCGAGATCAAACACAAAGCAATGTGGGCTATTAAAGTGTTTAATTGTGATTTTGATCAAGTTGGCAGCTATCGGAAGCTGCTATTAAATGAGCTAAGCGAACTTCGTGATGAAGCCTATGATAATGCAGTTATAGTAAAGAACTGGACAAAGATGTTCCAAGACAAAAAACTTTTGAGAAAAACTTTTACACCGGGAAAACAAGTCATTCTTTACGATTCTCATCTTCATCTTTATCCGGATAAACTAAGATCTCGTTGGAAAGGACCTTTTGTGGTGCGGTATGTATACCCACACGGTGCAGTGGATGTTGAAAATGTTAAAAATGGTTCTATTTTCAAAGTAAATGGGTATAGATTAAAACCGTATTTTTCCACTGACCCATCGGAGGAGCTCCTGTTCTTGCAGGAGCCGCTTTATCACAACTAATTTTCCTCCGCCTCTAGTCCATGTTTCGATAACATTGTTTCATCTAAGAATGGAGGTGTGTAAAAAATATAACTGAATATCTGTGCGTGCCAAAGAACAAGTTTGGGGGTGATTTTTCATTTAACTATCTTTTGCCCCTATTATTTTCCTCCCAAGTCTATAGGTTTATGTGCTAAAAGAACTGAAAGGTTACGCTAACGCCCTGGCCATCAACCGAGGCCGATTGCGGAACAAATTTTTTTCTAATGATGTAAACTTGGTGCTAGAATAACCCTAAACCGGATCTACTATAAACTTAACTAGCAAAAAAGAAGCTATCTATTGTGAAAGAAGTTTATACCTTGAGACTCGAGTCCTTCGGGTCTTCATTCCCCTCTTTTTGCATGCACCTAGTGGCCTCCATGATCAAGCTTGATCGACGGCTTCCTCATGTCAGTGATGATCAACCTGGGAGTGTCTACTTTGGGCTCCTACCTTTAAACTAAGGTAACTACATTACTTGGTTTGCTAATCTAAGTAACCTAGGTGATGTAGAGAATGATGATGGATTGTTTTGACTCAAGAACCATAAGTTTCTCAACACATGAGACTATTAGGATTTGAGATAGAAGAAGAAAAGCTTGAAGGATATGAGAGTGTTGTAGAGAGCAACTCAAGAATTAAAAAACCCAAGTGAAGAATGGCTAAGTCTTGTGACTAATAAAGCAAGCATGCCAAGATAATAATAAAAAACCATCTCCAGCACAAAATATCTAGATATTTTCTACAAAATATCTAGATGTCACCTTGCCTCAATAGTAACCCATGACTCACCAAGTGAGTCAACAAGTAGCCATGCTTCACTTAATAAACGTCAACACCTCTAACCTCCACCTCATTAACAATTTAACTAAATGGTTAAAACAAATAATGGGGTTTCTTTTTCTAGAAGCACTCTTGTAACAAATTACAAGAATACCCCTCACCGTATATACACACTCGTATCCGTATTCCGAAAAATACGAATACAAAAGAGACGAAAATAATCCAAAAATATAATACTAGGATCCGGCTAAACCAAAGCCCGATAATATTATCCGCCCGAACTTCATATGTGCACAAGTACACGTATGTGATCGAACCCTGCTGTAAAACCGTACGTCCTCTACATCATTTTGCCCAAAGCAGAGAAACCCCTGTATGGGACTCTAAAGACTCGACAGTACGCTGGTGGTGCATTACTGGATAAATCCATAGCCACAAGCATGTCAGCGGCACTAGCTGTATGTAACGGCTACCCGGGTACCTGTTGAAAAGGAAAGACAATGAGCAAACTCATCCAGATCCCAACTGAGCCTATCCGTGACAATATCCGTACAGTCCGTTCTCTTCGTCTAAGAGTATCGCATACCGGATCTAGGGGGTGGTAAGCGTCAGACCCTAATAACCCGATAATTCATGCTGATGCGGCTCAGGACCAATCCGGAAAACTACTGATCAACCTATTAGTAAATCCCAACTGCCTTGGCCAAGGTATTATGGTCATGACCAATCGAACACAGTGCGACATCAACTCCCAATACCTGGAGAAATGAATACGTGACAATCACTCATTGCCTCCATGTGGCTCGGGACTGTACCCAACCAAAACCTGTTTGCACGACTCAGAAGAGCTGCGGTAGGGTAGTGATCAAAGCACAGTGGGAACTCACACGAGAAAAATGACGATCTCAGGTCTAAAGACTAACCCATACATATGTCACAAGAGAACCACTATCTGACGATAGGTATAATACTATCTAGAGGTTCTCAGCGAGTCCGTCCAGTGTACTCACCTCCAGTGAGCACCCGTATACAATATTAAATAATCACACCAATGGTTGTGGGACCAACCACCGCCCCTCATCGGGATCTAGAAACGTACACGCAAGTCTACTCTGGAGTAT
Source organism: Agapanthus africanus (assembly GCA_030015575.1). Lineage (NCBI taxonomy): Eukaryota > Viridiplantae > Streptophyta > Magnoliopsida > Asparagales > Amaryllidaceae > Agapanthus > Agapanthus africanus. The sequence continues at coordinate 384,789,851 of CM057349.1, read as the reverse complement.
CGATGCCCGATTTCGATACTCCTGCGACTTGGGACATTTAAGGATATGTTTATAAACTACCCATTTCCCACAAGTATGATCGCCATCACAACGCAGGTAGTCAAGCAAGATCCTATGGGCTTTATGAACATGTAATCGCAATATGCAATAACGTGTATAACATATGCCATGTTAAGAAAAAATCAAACCATAATAATATACTACTACATCAAGTCTTTATTAATATGTGCAAGCAGGATAAAGCATCAATAAAAACAAATACACATATCCTGATAAAGCCAATTGAAATAATATACTATATAACTAAGCAAGATCGTTCTGTACATACATATTCACAGCATCCATATGTATACATATACAATAATGGCCTCTAGGGCATATATATCCAACAATCTCCCACTTGCACTAAAGGCCAGTTATTGGCGTACCGAATACCCAACGTCTTCTCTAAGGCCAGCTACTGGCGTACCGCATACCCAACATCTCAAAAAGTCGCTCGAATTGTGCTTGAGGGAGGGCCTTTGTAAATGGATTTGCCGTGTTCTCTTTTGTATCCACTCTCCGGACCTCGATCTCCTGGCGATCTATGATCTTCCTGATCAGGTGATACCGACTTAAGATGTGTCTAGATTTCTGATGGGACCGTGGTTCCTTCTCTAAAGCTATAGCCCCATTATTATCACAATACAAAAGTATTGGATCAACAATGGACGGAACTACGCGAAGTTCAGTAATGAACTTCTTCATCCAGACTGCTTCTTTTGCGGCATCGCTCGCAGTAATGTATTCAGCCTCCATCGTCGAGTCTGCGACGGTATCCTGTTTAGAACTCCTCCAACACACCGCCCCTCCGTTGAGGGTAAATACAAAACCTGAGACAGACTTGCTGTTATCCTTGTCACTCTGGAACCTTGAAGCTGTAAAGGACTCGACCTTGAGGTCTCCATTACCGAAAACCAAGAACATCTCCTTAGTCCTTCTCAGGTACTTGAGAATGTTCTTCACTGCTGTCTAGTGGTTCTCACCTGGGTTCGACTGATACCGGCTCACTACGCTTAGCGCATAAGCTACATCTTGTCTTGTATATAGTATTACATACATTATAGATTCTACCGCCGAAGCGTAGGGTATAGTGCTCATGCGAACCCTCTCCTCATCAGTCTTGGGAGACATCTCCTTGGAGAGGGTGATTCCGTGCAATGCGGGTATGCTACCGCACTTGGAATCTTTCGTACTAAATCTCTTTATTACGGTCTCTATGTACCTAGACTGCGAAAGTCCAAGTAATCTCTTAGATCTATCTTTATAGATCCTGATCCGCAAAATGTACGAGGCATCACCTAGGTCCTTAATGGAGAACCTATGTGATAAGAACAACTTGACCGATTGGAGCATAGGAATGTCATTTCCTATCAAAAGAATGTCGTCCACGTACAAGGCTGGGAATACGACAGTTCGTCCTACAATCTTCTTAAAAATACATGGCTCATCCTCGTTCTTGATGAAGTCAAATTCCTTGACTGTTTCATCAGATGTTCCAGCTCCGCGATACTTGCTTTAATCCATAAATGGATTTAAGCAACTTGCACACCTTCCCACTGCTCCCACTGTCTATAAAGCCTTCTGGATGATCCATATAAACGCACTCTTCCAAACTTTCGTTTAGAAAAGCTGTTTTTATGTCCATCTGCCAGATTTCATAGTCATGGAAGGCAGCAATAGCATGTAGGATCCGAATGGATTTGAGCATAGCCATTGGAGAAATTTTTTTGTCATAGTCCAATCCTGGTCTTTGACGAAAACCTTTTGCAACAAGTCTAGCTTTATAGGTTTCCACCTGCCCATCTACACCAATCTTGCTTTTGTAGATCCATTTACATCCAACGAGTTTTACCCCAGGTGGAGCAACTTCCAAGGTCCATACTTTATTGGTGTACATGGACTCCATTTTGGATTGCATAGTATCCAGCTACTTATCAGAGTCCCTACTGATAATGGCCTGCCTAAAACTAGTAGGATTATCTTCTTCCAAGACTCAATCCTCTCGATCCCCGTCTATGAGAAAACCATAGTATTTCTTAGGCGGATGAGAAATCCTATAAGATCTACGAGTGGCTGCGGTTCGTCTGAGGTTATTGAATCTTGAGGTTCTACCAAATCTTCAATTTCAGATTGTGGTTGCCGTATTTCTTCCAGTTCTTCCGTGCTCCCACTAATTTCTTTTGCAAGAAACTCCGTTTCTAAGAAAACGGCGTGCTGAGCAATAAACACCTTTTGTTCTTCGGTGTGGTTGAACAGATATCCATAACCATTCTTTGGATATCCCATATACTTACATAAAACTGACCGTGCCTCGAGTTTATCCGGTTTTTGCTTTTTAACATAAGCCGGACAACCCCATATCTTAAATCTGTTAAGATATGGCCTTTTACCATTCCATATCTCGAATGGTGTCTTAGTCATTGATTTGGATGGAACATCATTCAATAGGTATACCGTTGTCTGGAGCGCATGTCCCCAAAATGAAAGAGGTAACTCAGCATTACTCATCATAGAGCGAACTATGTCCAACAGGGTACGGTTCCTCCTCTCTGATACACCGTTGTGCTGTGGTGTGTAAGGAGGAGTAAGCTGAGAGAGGATTCCATTCTCTTTTAGATATTCTATGAATTCCGTGCTTAAGTACTTCCCTCCTCTATCAGATCGGAGGATCTTGATACGTTTGCCAGTTTGGTTCTCTACTTCGTTTCTGAATTCTTTGAATTTCTCAAAAGTTTCAGATTTGTGTTTCATAAGATACACATACCCGAATTTAAAGAGATCGTCAATGAATGTGATGAAGTACGAGAACCCACCCCTTACATGTATAGACATCGGACCACATATATCACTGTGTGTGAGTCCCAAGAGCTCTGCTGCTCTTTCTCCATGTCCGGTGAACGGAGATTTGGTCATCTTTCCCTTGAGACAAGATTGACAAATTTCATAAGATGAAAATTTGAACGTATTCAAATATCCATCCTTATGCAACTTACTTAGTCTTTTCTCTCTGATATCACCAAGTCTACAATGCCACAAGTAGGATTTGTTCGTATCTGAACTCTTCCTCTTGCGTGTGTTTTGTACATTGAAAACTGTGTTTTGATTTAGAACATAGATACCATTACACAGTGTACCTTCTGCAACCAATACCTGATTAAGGTAAATGTTCATGATATTTCTATTCAGAACAACTTATATCCATTTTTATCAAGTAAAGAAACTGATATGATGTTGCAAACCATGGAAGGTACATAGTAGCAATTGTTTAAAATCATAGTATTGCCTTTTGTAAACACTAGGTGATATTCACCGACGGCAGCAACATCAACTTGCACTTCGTTCCCTACTGTGAGGGACATATCACCAGGTCCAACTATCTTACTTTTTCTCAGTCCCTGCTATAAATTACAGATATTAGATTCTGATCCGGTATCTAGTACCCAGGAGGTAGGACTGACCGAAAAACTGTTCTCAATAACAAAAACATCTGAAGGAGACGAAATAGTATGCTTCTTCTCCATTGGGGTCATCAAGGAATTCATGCAATCCTCTTTCCCTTGCTCATACTCATGACAACTGTCATAGTTTAGTGCCGAACCGACGTTCCCCAGCCCCGAATAAGAATTTGGATCGATCAAGCTATACATTTTATTATCTTGATTAAGGTGCAAAATGGTTGCTACCTGGAGAAAGAGAAAAGAAACACTTATCATGCGCTCTTGCAAAATTAGATTGGTTATTAATTTATCTAATCAGGATGGCTCACACCGTTTCCTAAAATTCTTCTTCAAACCCTAAAAGAAGAACTAGTCAGGATTAATCGCACGTCACAATACTCGCTTAACCTTTCGGCCAGGCTAGTGTCGGTACTTTAAGGAAGGTTTTCCAACGCTTTCACGAAATTTCTTAATTATATAACCTTTTTTTCCCAGGAGGCGTAGCCCCGCTAACACCGTTCTAGACATCTACTTAGTTTATAGCATTGATTGTTATGTGAAATAATCTTCCAAGAGTAATCCTACTCGTCAGTGGGATCGGGATCCAACTATCATTGTGTGATGATCTAGATGGAATCCACTCTAGTCACCACACTCCAGAAGGTATGCTAAAACTGCAAGTTTCCTGTATATTTGAAACTCCCGATGTAGTTTTTGCCCCTAATGGTTTATGACCTTGACTAGGTCAACAAACCATAAACCGCTAGTCAAGTTCAACCCGTCATTTTCTTGATTGCATCAAACCCATCCGTACGTGCCCTTGACTAGGTCAACAAGACCGTACAACTGTCCTAACCAATCATATTTACAATGCACAAAAGATTACTACTTAGCTACCGTACAGTACGCCTTGACTAGGTCAACAAATGCAGCACGAATACTAAATATTACTATTCTGAAATGACGGAGGGCTACGACTGGGTTTTTTGCGAAAAACCCTTTAACGTAATGAACTTGATATCGTCGAAGGAACCTGAGCAGTTTTGAAAAGGAGTGGTTTAAGCTCCGCTTTTGAAAACTTCTGTTTTTGAAGAAAACCGAGTAATCTACAGTATAAACTTTCGCTCAAGAGGTCACTCCCCGCGAAGGGATCCCGGCTCTTGCCTCCTGGAATGAGGTGCTAGATATTCACAACCGAATACCACTATGCAAAGCTAAAAAATATATCTATAGTTTTTTGAAATTTGTTCCAACAATATCCTTTTAGGTTTCTTTTCTTGCATTAATCAAAATTAATGCGGTCCCATCAATTAACCTATCACACCAGAAAAGAACGAAAATACAATGTATGTATATGCCATCCGCATTCGCCACTGGGCTCCGTCATCACCCGTTAGGTTACTTAACTAACGACAGAGCAGGGGCTGGACTAGCGCGGGTGCAAAACATATACATTATCTACTAGCATATATATATATATAAATATATATAACATTCATCCCAGGCATGATATAATCAACATCACAGAATCTCAGCAAGCAACATAGAATGGTGGATAATCTTAGAGCCTCGGGTTTCATTTGAGCCGCAAATAAAACCTGACGTTCCCGATCGTGTAGATAGCCTGTGCAATGAAAACCTGGACCCCTACGAGCGTGGCATGTTACCTGCCAATCCCAGAAGTGAGGCAACCCCCTTCAACAAAGTGAATGGGCCACCTGGCACTTCACGGAATCCGGTAACTTGGGCACCCCTCCATGGGTCATCCTATACCCCCTACGAGTGCGGCGAATAGCCCGCCAATTCTAGAATGAAGCCCCCTCCGTCTCAACGTCATGAGATGCGGGCTTGTTGTCTTTTAGAACCCGGTTATTCATGCACTCCACCGCGGGGTAATCCTAGCATATAAAATGAAAATAATATGTGCAATGGTGACATCGACCTCAACCCGGTCGTGCCCTAAACAAATAATATACTGCATGGCAGTGACAGCAGTCCACATGTCGGACGCTCGCCCCGCAATAACAAATGTACAAATGAATCTCAACTGTACTACTATCATTTCACCACAAGCTATCCACCATGACAATCCAACCACAACCACAACACAAACACAGAACATCAACGCGAATGTCATGTTCACAAACTCGTCTAAAAGAGCATATAGCAATTAGACGAGTTATACCGCTCTAATGACATTCACGGTCACAGATAGTAATGTATGCATTGAAACTTAACGCATTTAAAATTTTGATCAATAAAAAACATTCCGTATTGGCCCCAAGTGCAATCCAGTATTCAAACAAATCTGTGCCAGAAACTAAATATTCCAGAAATCACATTTCTATACAATAGAACTTCATAGGAAATTTCGTGCACAGATAACCAAATTCAGCAGCGCAACCGTGGCAAACAAGCATGTTATGTCGTGGTTCCGCGGCCGTATTAGGGTTTTAGGTGCCCAAATTTCTTGTAATTTTTTGAACTCATTTGAAAATTGACAGAAACTAGGATTTAGAAATTGGGATTTCGAAAACTTTTCTTGATCGATCTTTCAAGAACGTTAGAACTAGCTAGTTTAGGTTTTATGGGTTGGCTCTGATACCATGAAAGGTTACGCTAACGCCCTGGCCATCAACCGAGGCCGATTGCGGAACAATATTTTTTCTAATGATGTAAACTTGGCGCTAGAATAACCCTAAGCCGGATCTTCCATAAACCTAACTAGCAACAAAGAAGCTATCTATTGTGAAAGAAGTTTATACCTTGAGACTCGAGTCCTTCGGGTCTTCACTCGTCTCTTTTTGCATGCTCTTAGTGGCCTCCATGATCAAGCTTGATCGACGGCTTCCTCACGTCAGTGATGATCAACCTGAGAGTGTCTACTTTGGGCTCCTACCTTTAAACTAAGGTAACTACGTTACTTGGTTTGCTAATCTAAGTAACCTAGGTTATGTAGAGAATGATGATGGATTGTTTTGACTCAAGAACCATAAGTTTCTCAACACATGAGACTATTAGGATTTAAGATAGAAGAAGAGAAGCTTGAAGGAGATGAGAGTGTTGTAGAGAGCAACTCAAGAATTAAAAAACCCAAGTGAAGAATGGCTACGTCTTGTGACTAATAAAGCAAGCATGCCAAGATAATAATAAAAAACTATATCCAGCACAAAATATCTAGATATTTTCTACAAAATATCTAGATATTTTCTACAAAATATCTAGATGCCACCTTGCCTCAATAGTAACCCATGACTCACCAAGTGAGTCAACAAGTGGCCATGCTTCACTTAATAAAAGTCAACACCTCATACCTCTACCTCATTAACCATTTAACTAAATGGCTAAAACAAATAATGGGGTTTCTTTTTCTAGAAGCACTCTTGTAACAAATTACAAGAATACCCCTCACCGTATATACATACCTATATCTGTATTCCAAAAAATAAGAATACAAAAGAGACGAAAATAATCTAACAATATAATACTAGGATCCGGCTTAAACCAAAATCCGCTAGTATTATCCGCCCAAACATCATACGTGCACAAGTACACGTATGTGATCGAACCCTGCCGTAAAATCATACGGCCTCTACATCATTTTGCCCGAAGCAGAGAAACCTTCTTTGTGGAACTCTAAAGACTCGACAGTACGTCGGCAGTGCGTTACTGGATAAATCCATAACCACAAACACGTCAGCGGTACTAGCTGTATATAACGGCTACCCGGGTACCTGTCGAAAAGGAAAGCCGACGAGCAAACTCATCCGGATCCCAACTGAGCCTATTCGTGACAATATCAGTACAGTCCGGTCTCTTTATCTAAGAGTATCAAATACCGGATCTAGAGGGGTGGTAAGCGTCAGACCCTAATAATCCGATAATTCGTGCTGATGCGGCTCAGGACCAATCCGGGAAACTACTGATCAACCTATCAGTAAATACCAACTGCCTTGGCCAAGGTCTTATGGTCCTAACAAATCGAACTATGTGCGACATCAACTCATAATACCTGGAGAGACGAATCCCTGACAATCACTCACTGCTTCCGTGTGGCTCGAGACTGTACCCAATCAAAACCTGTTTGCATGACTCAGTAAAGCCGTGGTAGGGTAGTGATCAAAGCACAGTGGAAACTCACACGAGACAAATGACGATCTCAGGTCTAAAGACTAACCTATACACATGTCCTAAGAGAACCGCTATCTGACGATATGTATAATACCATCTAGAGGTTCTCAGTGAGTCCGTCCAGTGTACTCACCCCCAGTGAGCACCCGTATATAATCTTAGGTGATCACACCAATGGTTGTAGGACCAACCACCGCCCCTCGTCGGGGTCGAAAAACGTACACGCAAGTCTACTTTGGAGTATTGATGCCCTATCTCAATACTCCTGCGACTTGGGACATTTAAGGATGTGCTTATAAACTACCCAGCTCCCACAAGTATGATCGCCATTACAACGTAGGTAGTCAAGCAAGATCCTATGGGCTTTATGGACATGTAACCGTAATATATAATAACATGTATAACATATGCCATGTTAAGATAAAGTCAAACCATAATAGTATACTACTATATCAAGTCTTTATCAATATGTGCAAGCAGGATAAAGTATCAATAAAAACAAATACACATATCCTGATAAAGCCAACTAAAATAATATACTATATAACTAAGTAAGATCGTCCTGTACATCCATATCCATAGCATCCACATGTATACATATACAATAATGGACTTTAGGGAATATATATCCAACAAGAACAATATCAGTGAGGACACTGCTGCAAACATGTTTGGGGGAAGGTTTGTATTTACTGAAATATCATTTGGCACTAGGCACCATATTTTAAAAAATGAGTGAATTTTTTTTGGAAATAAGAGTTAGAAAGTTAAAAATACATATGAAAGAAAGGAAGAGACTTAAGAAAAGCAAGAAAATTACGTTTGGGATCTGGCGCCCACACCGCGGAGGCCGCGGGTGATGCGGAAGCGAAAACAAAAACTTTTTGCGGGCACCGGACGCCCGAACCCAAGGATATGAACCGAACACCCTAAACTAGTTAGCTAAAACATGCAAGGGTTGAAGAAATACAACTTTTGTTGCGTGTCCACCCAATTGTGGAATACCTCTCTAAGCTCGTAGTCGCCAGGAACGCGCTTCAATATCGACCATCCTTGCCGAAGACGATCCACCTGAGGGAACGCGAAGGAGGCTCTAACCGACGGTCCAAAGTTGCTAGGTTTGCATGGCCGGTGATGTAGGAATACTTCACTATATTTTTCTCTCTAGAATCTTGCTTGAAAATGAAAGCAAGAAGAAGAAGGAGAAGGAGAAGATGAAGTATGAGCTAACCATGGAGGATATGAAGAAAATCACATCAAGTGGAAAATGGAAGAGAGAATGGCTATACAAAAATGCAACCATGATGTAATAGTGTCCAAGCCATACCTCTTTAATGAAGGATTCCTTAGCACCATGCCTAGGGTTTGGGTTGTATCACATATGCTATAGTAAAAATTTGGGGGGTGCTAAACAATACCAACCATGAATCGAACTAGAAATTTAGGGTAACAAATAACTAGTATCACATACTACAAGTATTCTAACATTAAGAGGTGAGTAATACAACCTTTGTAGATCTCCTCTTGTGACTCCTTGGATCAACTAGGGTTTGAACCGGTTCGTTTGAGTCCTACCAAGTCTACGACGATCCACTACGGAGTCCCTTTGCTCAAGCTCCTAGCTTCACTTGATCTTTAAAGAAGTGAAGCAAACAACCTACACTAGTGGGCTAGACTAATATAGATTGGTGATGTGGGTTGTAATCTCACTTAAAAACCTTTCCTTCTTTTTCCTTCACTCACTTAAAAAAGGGTAGAGAGCAAGGAGGAAGAAGAAGGGGATGGTTAAGCTTGAGCTCCTTTTTTGTGATAATTCTCAAGAATAATGAGAAAATAAAATATTAATATGAGAGTCACACTCACATATAACCATGGTCAATAAATATCTAGATATTTTCTTAAAGAGTTAAAGAACAAATGAAAATTAAACTATGGTCAATATTAGGTCAAGAGAAAAAGAGTGTAGAATATTTGCAACCATCATTTAATATCATTTTCTTTTTCTCAATAACAAATATATATATAAATATTTATACCATATGAGTCTTTCATAGCCATCTCTAATGCATCAACAATCATGACACGTGTATGCATGCATGTGTGCATTCATATCAACATATATGTACCCACATACATTCATGCATACATCCATAAAGAAAAGGTTTTAAATAAATGAGCTAAAAATCAATAATATTAAATCAACACTTGATTTAATAATCCGGTTATATCATATACGACCCGACCAATAGAAAACGCTCGATTAAAATACGGTATCAAATACACGCATTTAATCGAGCTCCCGTGCATATCATATATGCACCCCACATCTTTTCGCCTTTGCAAGGGAACCCCTCTGCGGGACTCTAAGACTCGTCAATATGCTAGCAGTAGGCAGTTATCATATCACATACCCACAAACCGTTAGCGGCACTAGCTCTACGTGACGGTTCCCAGGTATTGAGCGATCACAAGAAAAACAAGCGAACTTGTCAAAACTCCCGTCGAGCCAACTGGCAACACTTACCGCACAGTCCGGTCTCTTCGTCAGATATGCTGCATATCGAGTCTAGATATGGTATCGTCGACCTCAATAACCCAATAAGTCATGCCACTATATGGCTCATAACAGATCGAGAAACTACTGATAACACTTATCAGTAAATCTCAACAGCCCTGGCCAGGGACTTCCTGTTATAGCCAATCGAGCATAGCACAGCATCAACCTCCAATACCGGGAGAGACGAAACCCCTCCTATCGCTCATTGCCTCCATGTGACTCGGGACTGTACCCAAAATCCACCTGTTTTCCCGACTAAGTAGAGCCGTGGTAGGGTGGAGATCAAAGTACAGTGGGAGGACACACAAGACTCTATGACGATCTCGGGTCTACAGACTAACCTGTACCAGTGTCACCTGAAAACTGCTATCCGACGATAGATATTATACCTCATAGGAGTTCTCGGCGAGTCTGTTCAGTATACCCAGTCTCCACTGAGCACCCGTATACAATCTTTGGTATCACCACACCAATGGATATGGGATCATCCATCGTATGGGTCAAGAAACGTATACGCTAGTCTACACTGGAATATCGATGCCTTGTATCGATACACCCACGACTAGGAACATTTCAAGGATATGCTTATAAACTACTCATGTCCCACTAGTAAGATCTGCATCATAATCCCAGTAGTCAAACAAATATGCTAAGGGCTTTATCAACATGTACCAAATGAGTAAGATGCATGATCAAATAAACATGTCAAGATAAAGTACAACCAGATAGCATACTATCATGTCGAGCAAAAATGTCCTCTCTCTCTCTCTCTCTATATATATATATATATATATATATATATATATATAGACACACACACACATATCGATACATCCACTATCATATAATGGCCTCTAGGGTATACATATATCCAACAATCTCCCACTTGCACTAAGACCAATTATTGGCGTATCTCATACCCAACATCTCAAAACGTCGCTCATGCTATGGCAGAGGGAGAGCCTTGGTGAGTGGATCCACGGTGTTATTCTTTGTATCTACTCTCCGAATCTCGATCTCGCGGTGATCAACTATCTCCCAGATCAAATGATATCACCTCAGGATGTGTCTGGATCGCTGATGGGACCTGGGCTCTTTAGCCAACGCCATAGCCTCATTATTATCACAATACAATGGTATTGGATCAATAATGGTTGGAACTACTCCTACCTCCGAGATGAACTTCCTCATCCAGACGGCTTCCTTGGCAGCATCAATAGCAGCAATATACTCAGCTTCCATCGTAGAGTCTGCAACGGTATCCTGTTTGGAACTCTTCCAACATACCACCCCTCCATTGAGGGTAAATACAAACCCTGAGATAGATTTGCTGTCATCCTTATCACTCTGGAAGCTCGAATCGGTAAAGGCCTCCATTTGGAGATCCCCAATACCATACACAAAGAACATTTCTTTATTCTTTCGCAAGTACTTAAGAATGTTCTTCACAGTTGTCCTGTGATTCTCCTCTGGGTTGGATTGATACCTGCTTACTACACCCAGTGCATAAGCTACATCAGGGCGTGTATATAACATCGCTTACATTATAGATCCTATGGCTGAAGCGTAGGGTATAATGCTCATGCAAGCTCTTTCTTCATCAGTCTTTGGGCAAAAGTCCTTGGAGAGAGTGACTCCATGACAAGCGGGTAAGGCACTCCGCTTGGAGTCTTCCATACTAAACCTCTTTAAGATGGTGTTAATGTACCTGTTTTGGGACAATCCCAACAATCTTTTAGATCTATCCCTATCGATCTTCATGCCGAGTATGTACGAGGCATCACCCAGGTCCTTCATGGAGAACCTTTGTGATAAGAATAGTTTGACCGATTATAGCATAGAAACATCGTTTCCTATCAGAAGAATGTCATCCACGTACAATACGAGGAATGTGACAGTACTCTCTACAATCTTCTTATAAACACAATGCTCATATGGATTTTTGACGAAATCAAACTCTTTGATGACATCATCAAAACAGATGTTCCAACTTCGTGATGCCTGCTTCAATCCATAAATGGATTTAACCAACCTACATGCTTTCCCACTGCTCCCACTATCAATGAAGCTTTCTGGCTGATCCATATAAACGCATTCTTCTAAATCACCATTTAGAAAAGCAATTTTAATGTCTATCTGCCAGATTTCATAGTCGTAGTAAGTGGCAATAGCATGTAGGATCTGAATGGATTTAAGCATGGCTACAGGAGAAAGGGTTTCTTCATAGTCCAGTCCTGGTCTTTGACGGAATCCTTTCGCCACAAGCCTTGCCTTATAGGTCTCCACCTGCCCATCTACATCGATCTTTTTCTTAATGATCCATTTGCACCCTACGGGTTTTACCCCAGAGGGTACAACATCCAAAGTCCAAACTTTGTTGGTGTACATAGACTCCATTTCGGATCTCATTGCATCCAGCCACTTCACAGAGTCACCACTCATGATAGCTTGCTGAAAACTGGTAGGGTCATCATCATCCATGATGCAATCTTCTTTATCACCATCAATGAGAAAACCATAGCATCTCTCAGGTGGGCGAGAAGTCCTACCAGATCTACGGAGTGGCTGAGGTTCATAAGATTCTGTTGCAATATCAGGTTCAACCAAGTCGTCATTTGTAACTTGTGTCTCTAGAACCTCTTCTAGATCTACCACATTGCCATCAGTATCATTTGGAAAAATCTCATTTTCTAAAAATGTGGCATGTTGAAAAACAAACACCTTTTGTTCCTCCTTGTGGTAGAAAACATATCCAAACGAATGTTTTGGATATCCCACAAATATACATTTGACCGATCGTGTCTCGAGTTTGTCTGGATTCTGCTTTTTGACAAAAGCCGGACAACCCCAAATCTTAACTCGTTTAAGATATGGTCTCTTCCCATACCATATCTCATATGGAGTGGTAGACACGGTCTTGGTTGGAACTTTGTTCAACAGAAAAGCTGCAGTCTCCAACGCATGCCCCTAAATTGAGAGAGGTAACTCAGCATTACTCATCATGGATCGTACCATATCTAATAGGGTACAATTCCGCCGCTCTGACACACCGTTGTTCTGTGGTGTATAAGGGGGGTGAGATGAGAGAGAATCCCATTCTCTTTTAGGAAGTTCAAAAACTTTGTACTAAGATACTCTCCACCTCGATTTGATCGAACTATCTTGATGCTCATTCCTGTTTGTTTTTCTACTTCAAATTTGTACTCCTTGAATTTCTCGAAAGCTTTAGACTTATGCTTTAATAAAAACACATGACCGAATCTTGAGAAATCATCAATAAAAGTTATAAAGTAAGAAAAACCGCCTCTCGCATGTGTAGATATTGGCCCACATACATCACTATGTATGAGGCCCAAAAGCTCTGTAGCTCTTTCTCAGTGTCCAGTAAACAGAGTTTTGGTCATTTTCCCTTTGATACAAGACTGACAAGTCGCATAAGATTTATACTCAAAAGGATTTAAATATCCATCTTTATGAACCTTGTTTAGTCTTGTTTCATTAATATGACCAAGTCTACAATGCCAAAGAAAAGCTTCATTTATATCTGAAAATTTTCTTTTATTTGTGTGTTGTATGTTGAAAACCGTGTGTTGATTCAGGACGTATATCCCATTATTAAGTGTACCATAACCAATCAACTCTTGATTCAGTTTAATGTTCATAAAATTGCGCTGCAATACAAAATGATATCCTTCATTGTCTAACAGAGAAACATATATTATATTACAAAGCATGCTCGGTACATAATAACATTGGTTCAAAACCAATATACAACCCGACGGCAACCCTAGGTGATACTCTCCTACTGAAACGACATATACATTGGAACCATTTCCAACTCGGAGAGTGTGATCACCGGTTTTCAAAACTCTGCTATTTCTCAAGCCCTGCACAGAATTGCAGATATGAGAACCCAAACCGGTATCCAATACCCAGGAAACAGAGTTTATAGAAAAACAGCTTTCAGTTACGAACACACCTGAAGCTGAAGCATCACCATGCTTCCTTTTCTTGAGATCAAGGTATTCAGTATAGTTCCGCTACCAGTGCCCCGTCTTCTTGCAGTAAAAACATTCTTCTTTTCCTGACTTCTCAACCTTGGATTTGTCTTTCCCTTGTGCCTTCTTGATTCCACCTCTCGGTTTGATGGATTTCTTGTTATTCCTTCTCTTGGCCTTGGCTTTTGGGACTGAAGAGGAAGATTTTCCAACAATTAGAGAGGAAGACTTTGCCTTAAGCGTGCTCTCCGCACTTCTCAATATATTGAGAAGTTCGGGTAGCGACTTCTCCATGTTATGGATGTTGAAGTTTACTATGAATTGAGCAAAGGCAGGGGGAAGAGACTGAAGAACAATATCAATTTACTGTTTGTTCTCCATTGTCCATACGAAGTCCTCAAGCTCTTCAATAAGAGCTATCATCATCAAAACGTGATCGCCTATTGGTGTGCAAGGAGCCATCCGCATCTGAAACAACTTTCGACATGCTTCATATCTCAGGGTCACCATACAACTCTTTTGTATGGAGAAAGATGTATTGAACATCCATCTGCTCATGCTGCTTTTGATGTGCATTATCCATCGATGCAAGCGCGAGGCATTTGGTAGTAGCACAGTCAATATCCCACGTTTTGCGGATCTCCCTATCTGCAATAGAAGAATCAAGGCCTGAGCTGGGTGGGGCTGAGGCAGTGAGGACATATGATACCTTAACATATGTGAGAGCAATGTTAATGTTCCTCAGCCAGTCTTTATAGTTCGGCCCAGTTAGCTTATTTTTCTCTAACAAAAGCTTAAGTACAGTCATAGTAATCTGTTAGTATATATGCCCTAGAGGCCATTACTGTATCATACTAGTTTGTATATTACTTAATGGAAGCTTGGGATATTCACAGTTATATAGACAATGTTGCTCAAAATGGTAGTATGCTACTTGGTTTGTTTCTATTTTAATGTGTACATGTGTTTCTTTTTGGAATATCACGTATACACATTAGTGGAGCCCTTAGGATCTTTGCTTGATTACCAGCGTTGTGATGGCAGTCACACTCATGGGGGCTGGGTAATCCACAAGCACATCCTTATACAGGTCCCTAGTCGTAGGACTATCGAGACAGGGCATCGATACTCCGGAGTAGACTAGCGTATGCGCTTCTCATCCCAGCATGGGAGACGGTCTGTCCCACAGTCGTCAGTACGTCGTACTTGAGATAGTATGCGGGTGCTCGTAAGGTTACGAGTATACTGGACAGGACTCGTCGGGAACTGTTGGTTGGTACTATACCTATCGTCAGTTATCAGTTCCCAGGTGACATGAGTACAGCTTTGTTCGCTGACTTGACACTGTCACTTCGCCTCGAGTGTGTTCCCACTGTACTTTGATTACTACCCTACCATGGCTCAAAGG
Organism: Agapanthus africanus; assembly: GCA_030015575.1. Classification (NCBI taxonomy): domain Eukaryota; kingdom Viridiplantae; phylum Streptophyta; class Magnoliopsida; order Asparagales; family Amaryllidaceae; genus Agapanthus; species Agapanthus africanus. Next base: position 384,774,278 of record CM057349.1, on the reverse strand, counting down.
AGTCGTTCAAATAGGTAGTAGTTGGGTGCAGTCCCGAAGCACTTGGAGGCAGTGACGGTTAGACAGGATTCGTCTCTCCCGGTATTAGGGGTTGATATCGTGCTATGTCTAGGAGAGCCATTACACAAAGTCCCTGGCCAGGGAAAGCGAGATATACTGGTAGGTTTCCAGTGTTATCTCAGGGTGTTCTGGGCTACACTCGACATGACTTGTACCGCTATTAGAGGACCGACGTTTACCGCCCCCTAGGCCCGCCATGCGATATTCTCAGACGAACAGACCGGACTGTAAGGAGACTATCACATTCAGGCTCAGTAGGAGTTCACATGGGTTTCACCTCGTCAGTCTTCTTATCGGCATCTACTTGGGGGCCGTTACGCACAGCTAGTGCCGCTTGCGATCTGTGGTTAAACCTACTGCCAGCGTAGTGTCGAGTCTTTAGAGTCCCACACAGAGAGCTATTCGCCTTTAAGCAAAAGAGTAGAGGTCGCATGGTTTTGGGACAGGGTTCGGTCACATCCGTGCACTTGTGCACGTTTAGTGTTCGGGCAGTTATCACTAGCGGGCTTTTGTTTAAGCCAGATCCTATTGTATGTTTTGGGATTGGTTTTATCTCGTTTGTATTTGTGTTCTTCGGAATGCGGATGCGGGTGTGTATGTACGGTTGACAGAGACAGAGAGACAGAGGCAGAGGATTCTCATTAGGGTTGTTAACTGTTGACTTTTGCTAAACCCTAATGAGAATAAGAAATATGATTAATGATAATATTAATTAAGTATTATTGTGCCATGGTTGGGTTGAAAGGTTGACTTTGTTGACTTGTTGACTTTGTTGATCGGTTGACTAGGTTGGACTTGTTGACCATCATCATTACAATGGCTATCATTTCATGGCAAAGACTTTTGCTTACTTGTTATACTTTACAAAATGAGTGCATGAAATGATATTGCCTTTTGATATGATATGAACCATCACATAATACTCAATTATTATTATTTGTTATGATTATTTTGGATTATGAGAGCAAGGGTGAGAAAAGTCTTGCTCATTCTATCATTTGCTTTCTCTCTCATGAAAGCTCTCCTCATCTTCAAGCTCTCCCTCTTCCTCTTGCTCTCTCTCTAGTTCATGGTTCTATTGTCTCATGTGTTGAGAAACAAGAACCATAGAGATAAAACCCAAAACACTTCTCTACTCATCCTAGTATACAAGGTCTAGCAAGCCAAGTGTTCTAGTTTCCTCTAGATTGAGGTTGGAGCCAAAGGTAGAAGCTTTCAGGTGGATCCATCTTCGGCACAAGGAGACAACGAGGAGAGAAACATCCGACCACCACAAGGAGTTGATGAGAAGGAGTTCAAGTTAAGGTATAACCCCCTAACCGAGTAGGTAAAACTCCTAGTTAGGTTGTTAGATAGTTGTTTAACAAAGATCCGTATTTTGAGTCCATGTTACCCTAAAGAAAAATCGTTTTTCACCATTTCCGCAACCCCAAAGAACCAGGGACGGGTAATGTGGACTTACAGTGGTATCAGAGCCAGGTTAAACACTATCTAACATGTTAGCAAAGTAACTAGAAGTTCGATCGGAGAAAAAGTCACGAAACATGCCCGGAATTCAAACTTTCTGTCGATTTTTAAACTGCTGTAAAAATGATTTAACATATCTGAAAAATCGACTCAGGCTTTTTAATAAACACTGCAGAAAAACGATCCACAGAGCCGACCGACTCACCGTGGAAACGCGGCAAGAAGAGCTTCTTGCCGAGAATCCGCGGCCGAGTTGACTCGGCCGTGGATCGGTTTTGCTGCAGTGTATTCATTGGGGTGTTTTGGGATTTTTGAAATATGATTTTTCTGCCCAGATTTTCCAGAAAGAAAAATTTGTTTTTGGGGTTTAAAAATCCGTATTTTGATCGAACTTCTAAAGATTTTAGCTAACGGGTTATATCTGTGATGTGATATATGTATTGAACGTCTGCTAATCACTATACATCGATTAGTGGGGGTTATACATATCTGTGATCTGTAATGTTGATGGTATGTGCATATGAATTCGTTGGATTTTCGCGGATGAATAGCCGGGGGGTTGTGAGATGAGAGTTTTCTTTTTCTTTCAATTCATGTAAATTTGTAATTGATGTAATATTATTTATATGGCCGCACAACCGGGATGGGGTTGTAGCCGTCATTGTATAATTTCTTTTACTGTTTTTGCTCCTAGGATAGACCCAAGGTGGGGTGCACAAACTACCGGGTACCTCGAAGTGCCGAGTGGCCTACTTACGTTGTTGAGGGAGGTTGCTTCACTTCGGGTATTTGGCGGGTAGTTTGCCGCACCCGTAGGGGTCTAGGGTGGGGTATTGGCTATTCGCCGCGACCGTGTAATCCGCTTTTCGTTATATGCTCGTATGGAATGCGGATTCCTAGTATATCCAATGTGTTCATCTGTGATCTGGAATGGCTATCATTGCATGTGACGAATGTATATATCTATATATGATATCTATTTAGGCGTTGCTTATGTTTTGCATCCGCGCTAGTCCAGCCCCCGCTCTGTCTTTAGTTAAGTAACCTAACGGGTAATGACGGGGCCCCGGGCGAATGCGGATGGCATAAGCGTACGTCATATTTTCATTGTTTTCTGCAATGGTAGGATTAAATGATGGGACGCATTAAAATTAATGCAAGAAAATAAACCAAAGTAGAGTCGTTGGAACACTTTCAAAACCACTCGGTTTCTTTTCAAAAACAACTTTTAAACGCGGAGCTTAAGCCACTCCTTTTAAAAGCTATCTCGTTCCATCGATTATATCAAGTTCACTACGTTCACGGTTTCGCCAAGACCATTCGTAGACCTCCGTCGTTTCACATGGATAGTCAATAGTATTCAAGGTATGTTTGTTGGCCAAAGTCAAGGCATAGTGATTGGTAGCTCTTGGGTATTCATGTGCAGCATAGATAGATGCGTTGGTTTGGGACAGTCGTACTGCCTTGTTGGCCAAAGTCAAGGGTAGGTACGGGTGGGTTCAAATTAATCTGGAGAATGACGGGTAGAACTTGACATGTGACTTATGATTTGTTGGCCAAAGTCAAGGTCATAAGAGCATGAGGCAAAAATCCACATCGGGAGTTTCTAAAGAAACTGAAACTTGCTAGCGCTGCATACCATTTGGAGTGTGATGATTCTGGTAGGATTCCTTCAGTTTTGTCACGCGATGATATTTGGATCCCGATCCTACCGTGAGTATATGGTACTCCTCCGGAACTTTCTCACTTAACGATCAATGCTATAAACCAAGTAGGTGTCTAGAAAGGTGTTAGCGGGGCTACGCCCACAGGGAAAAGAGGTTATTTAATTAAGAAACTTCACGAAAGCATTGGAAAACCTCCCTCGAAGTACCGACACTAGCCTGACTGAACGGTTAAGCAAGTATTGTACGGTGAGATTGATCCCGACTAATTCTTCCTTTATGGTTTGAGGAGGGATTCGAGAGACAGTGGGAGCCATCCTGTTTAGACAAACTAAAAACCACTCTAAACTTGTAAGAGCATCATGCTGAGTGTTTCTTCTCTCTCTCCTAATTGCAGCGACCAATCGTCATGACTGGACTTAAGTTACTACTAGATAAAAACATACTGACAGGGCCAAACTACAAAGATTGGCTCAGGAATGTCAAAATGACAATCACTTATGACAAGTTGGGGTATCTCCTTACCACCAAAGCTCCCCCTGTCCTAGGTCCTAAAACCAGCGTCGCGGATAAGGAAATCTGTAAGACCTGGGAAATCGACTGCGCGAAGGCCAAGTGCCTCGTGCTTGCCTCTATGGACAATGAACATCAGAGGAGGTACGAGAATATGGAACTTGAATCCATATTTCTCCATACAAAGGAACTGTATGGAGAGCAATCCCGTATCGCCAGATACGAAGTCTCGAAAAAGCTGTTTTCGGCGAGATTGGCCGTCGGATCATCGGTAGAGGAACACGTGCTTAAGATGATTGGCTTCATTGAGGAGCTCGCGGACCTTGGGACCACGTTAGAGAACGAGCTCTACACGGACTTGATTCTCCAGTCCCTTCCTTCCACTTACGCCCAGTTTATCCTGAACTTCAACTTGCAAGAGAAAGAAGTTGAACTTTCAGAACTCCTCAACATGCTGAGGAGTGCAGAGGGCACCCTACAGAAAGGTAGGGAAACATCCACTTTGTTTGTAGGAGGATCTTCCTCTTCTAGGTCGAAGGCGAAAGCCAAGGAAAAGAAGAAGAAAGCCCCCGCCAAACCAAGGGGCGGTGTTAGTAAAGTGGATACAAAGGGAAAGACAAAGGCAACAAAGGTAGCGGGAAAGCTTGTGGGAAAGGAAGAATACTTTTTCTGTCACAAGAGTGGACACTGGAAAAAGGATTGCAGGGCTTGAAAGGCCAGAAACACGGACCCGAAGCAAGTTGCGGTTTCGGCTTCAGGTGTGTATGTTATTGAAAACTGTCTTTCAATAAACTCTACTTTCTGGGTATTGGATATCGGATCAGGATCTCATATCTGCAATTCTTTGCAGGCACTAAGAAAGCGTATGGTTTTGAAGGCAGGTGATATGACCCTCAGAGTTGCAAACGGAGCTGGCATGGATGCTGAGTCCGTGGGGGACTATCACCTTGGATTGTCAGATGGACACGTTTCGGTTTTGCGTGATTGTTATTTTGTACCCAATGCAACTTGTAATATCATATCTGTATTTTTATTATCTAAAGAAGGTTATGAATTTGCATTTGTAAGCAATGTTGTAAACATTCACCTTAATCAAGTTTTGATTGGGTCAGGTACATTAAGCAATGGTATATACGTATTAAACCAACCACAGATTTTCAATGTCCAGAATACACATAAAAGAAAGTCTTCGGAAACAAATCAGGCTTTCTTATGGCATTGTAGACTGGGACACATCAATGAGAGAAGGTTGACGAAGTTACATACAGAAGGATATTTGGATCCGTCCGAATATCAATCATATGCAACTTGTCAATCCTGTCTCAAAAGAAAAATGACAAAGACTCCGTTCACTGGACACGGAGTAAGAGCGAGCGAGCTCTTGGGACTCGTACACAGCGACGTGTGCGGTCCAATATCTACACATGCGCGAAGCGGTTATTCTTACTTCATTACTTTTACGGATGATTTTTCAAGGTACGGATATGACTTCTTAATGAAACATAAATCCGAAGCCTTTGGAAAATTCCAGGAATATAAGAATGAAGTAGAAAAACAAACCGGCAAAAGTATCAAGGCACTGAGATCTGATCGAGGTGGTGAATACTTGAGTGCCGAGTTCCTGGATTACCTAAAAGAGAATGGAATTCTCTCTCAGCTTACTCCTCCATACAGTCCGCAACATAACGGTGTATCGGAGAGACGGAACCGGACCCTATTGGATATGGTACGTTCCATGATGAGTAACGCTGAGTTACCTCTATCATTCTGGGGATATGCACTAGAATCAGCTGCATACCTTTTGAACCGAGTTCCAACTAAGACTGTGCCTACCACACCATATCAGATGTGGTATGGGAAGAAACACTATCTTAAGCACATTAAGACATGGGGATGTCCAGCTTTTGTCAAAAAGCAGCATGCGGACAAACTCGAGGCACGCTCAGTACAGTGCAAGTTTGTGGGATATCCAAAGAACTCCAAGGGATATTTCTTCTATTGCGAAGAGGAACAAAAGGTTTTTGTTTCTCGTCATGCCCACTTCTTGGAAACTGAGTTTTTGGAAAATCACATAAGTGGGAGCGCAATAGAACTGGAAGAAATTCCAGAACCACGAGCTATTACTGAAAGCTTGTTTGTTATATGTATGCCCTAGAGGCCATTACTATACATAGGATGTATATTGTAGTGGATGCTTGGATATATATAGGGAGGACTTTCTTGCTCGACATGATAGTATGCTATCTGGTTACCCTTTACCTTAACGTGTACACTGATTGTCTCTCTGTTACATGTTGGTAAAGCCCTTAGGATGTGTACTTGACTACCTGGACTATGATGCGGATCATACTAGTGGGGACATGGTAGTCCATAAGTACATCCTTCAAGGTCCCTAATCGTGGGTGTATCGAGACGGGGCATCGATATACCAGAGTAGACTAGCGTATACCTTCTCGACTCATACAGATGGGCGATGGATGATCCCATATCCATTGGTGTTTGACATCAGAGAGGATATACGGGTGCTCAGTGGAGACTGGGTATACTGGACGGACTCGCCGAGAACTCCCAGATGGTATTATACCTCACGTCAGATGGCATTTCTCTGGTGACACTGGTACAGAGTAGTCTGTTGACCCGAGATCGTCATAGAGTCTTGTGTGATTCCCACTGTACTTTGATTTCCACCTTACCACGTCAAAGAGGGCGTGCAAAACGATGGTTTTTGGGTACAGTCCCGAATCACATGGAGTCAATGAGCGATAAGAGGGGATTCGTCTCTCTTGGTATAGGGAGTTGATGTTGCGCTGTGTTCGATTGGCTATAACCGGAAATCCCTGGCCAGGGTTGCTGAGATTTACTGGTAAGTGTTACCAGTAGTTTCTCGAACTGTTATAGACCTCATATCGATACGACTGATCGAGCTACTGGGGTCTGACGTTTACCACCCCTAGGCGAGATATGCGACATATCAGACGATGAGACCGGACTGTACGGTAAGTGTTACTGGTTGGATTCACAGGAGTGTGAGCGGGCTTGCTCGTTGATCTTCTGATCGCTCAATACCCGGGTGGCCGTTACGTTTAGCAGACCGCTTGCGGCTTGTGGGTGTTTGATATGATCATCACCTACTGCCGGCGTATTGACGGGTCTTTAGAGTCCTACACAGAGGTTTCCTGGCTCAAGCGAAACGAAATAGGAGCGCATATGAGATATGTACGGGACCGAGAATAATACCAGTATGTGATACTGAATTCTATTCTCGCGTTTTGTATCATCGGACGGTTATATGAGATATAGCCGGGTTACCGAATCAAGTGTTGATTCGATACATTGATACACTTGATATTAGTCGGTTATATGCAGTATGACCGGATCATTAAATCAAGTGTTGATTTAATGATTTAATGTATAATTATATATTTGATATATTACTTTACATTAACTAGTATTTGTTCACTTAAGATTGATTTTCTCACTTGATGTGCACAAGTTGTGATATATTTTTGTGCACTAGTTTGTATCATGTTTGATGATACATGCAAACTTGGGTGTGTGTATGCTTTAAACCATGTTTAGGTTAATGGTTAGGTTTTATTTGTTTTATTTATTTATTTTTGGCAAGAAACAAAATGGTGGTGGCTTTCTTTGTTTTATTCTTGAAGTTTCATGAAGCTTCAACCATTTTGTTTTTTTTTCCTTAACCTAACCATTTCACCTAAACCTTAGTTTATTCTCTACATTAGTTACCTCACCCATGGTTGCTAAATGATAAGCATCACTTGATTTTCTATTTTTGATTATTCATTCATTTTTTGTTTCTTCTTCTTCTTCTTCATCAAGAGAAGAAAACCTTGCTAGAAAAATTCCAAGTGATGAATCCAAGTGAGAAATCCAAATCCAAAGTGAACCCACTTCCTATTTCTTCATCCTCTACCACTTGCCATGTAGTAGAGTGTGTTATATTCACAAGTTTCATGACCTAGTGAAGATGGAGCTTGAGTTTGAGTCGCCTCGACGTAGATCATCTTCGGCATCGAAGTCAACGACCTAGCCCACCAATTTCTCCGATGAAACCGACGCTAGAGTCCGGGATTCCGATGATCGCAGCGGAGGGACGTCAACACGGAGCTAGAGAAGTGGAGGACTGGATCTACAAAGGTTGTAATCCCTTTCACTTGTTAGTTAAGTTGTTAACTTGCATTTTGTTTCGCCTATCCTCTAGTTAACGATCTTCCATAGGGTTGTTCGGCACATAACTTTTTGAATTTGGCATGGTAGATGCCTTGTGGAACCTCTTGAGTGTGCCTAGGAACCCTACAAACCTTAGTAGAACCAGAGGGTTCGAAAGATCATGACATTCCTACGCCGCTCCGCAGGAGTAGTAGGCAGTCTCATCCGCCCGAGAGATACTATAGTTTTCTCATAGACGGGGATAGAGAGGATTGCATCATTGATAGTGATGAGCCGACTAGCTTCCAGCAGGCCATTCAGAGCGTTGACTCGGTAAAATGGCTAGATTCAATGCGGACCGAAATGGAGTCCATGTACACCAACAAAGTATGGACGTTGGACGTTGGACGTTGCTCCAGATGGGGTAAAACCCGTAGGATGCAAGTGGATCTTCAAAAGGAAGATTAGTGTAGATGGACAGGTTGAGACCTATAAGGCTAGACTTGTTGCAAAGGGTTTTCGTCAAAGACCTGGTTTGGACTATGACGAAACCTTTTCTCCAGTGGCTATACTGAAATCCATTCGGATCCTTCTTGCTATTGCTGCCTTCCACGATTATGAGATTTGGCAGATGGATGTAAAGACCGCTTTTCTAAATGGAAATTTAGAGGAGTGTGTCTATATGGACCAGCCAGAGGGTTTCATTCAGAGTGGGAGCAGCGGAAAGGTGTGCAAGTTGCTTAAGTCCATCTATGGACTAAAGCAGGCATCGCGGAGTTGGAACATCTGTTTTGATGAGACCGTCAAAGAATTTGGCTTTATCAAAAATCCAGATGAACCATGCATCTATAGTAGATTTGTAGCAAGAACTGTGGTATTTCTCGTTTTATACATGGATGACATTCTCTTAATATGAAATGACATTCCTATGCTACAATCTGTCAAAGGGTTCTTGTCACACAGGTTCTCTATGAAAGACCTGGGTGATGCCTCTTACATTCTGAGGATCCGGATCCATCGTGATAGATCCAAGAGGATATTAGGACTTTCACAGTTCAGGTACATCGACACCATACTGAAAAGATTCAGTATGGAAGATTCCAAGCATGGTAATTTACCGGCTTGTCACGGGATCACCCTCTCCAAAGAGATGTCTCCCAAGACTGATTTGGAAAGGGATCGCATGTCTATTATACCCTACGCTTCTGCGGTAGGCTTTATAATGTATGCGATGTTGTGTACCAGACCAGATGTAGCTTATGCACTGAGTGTGGTAAGCCGGTATCAGTCAAACCCTGGGGAGAAGCACTGGATAGCGGTAAAGAACATTCTCAAGTACCTGAAAAGGACTAAGGAGATGTTCTTGGTGTATGGCGGAAAAGACCTCCAGATCGAGGTCTTTGCTGACTCCAACTTCCAAAGTGACAAGGATGATTCCAAGTCCATGTCGGGTTATGTCTTTACCCTCAATGGAGGGGCGGTGTGTTGGAAGAGTTCCAAAGAGGAAACCGTTGCTGACTCGACGATGGAAGCGGAATATATCGCTGCTGCAGATGCCGCAAGAGAAGCCGTTTGGATGAGAAAGTTCTTAACGGAACTTCAGGTGGTTCCGTCCATTGTTGATCCAATACCTCTGTATTGCGACAACAACGGGGCTATAGCTTTAGCGAAGGAACCTAGGTCCCATCAGAAGTCCAGACACATCTTGAGGCGGTATCACCTAATCAGGGAGATCGTGGGTCGCCAAGAGATCGAGGTTTGGAGAGTTGCTACGGAAGATAACACTGCTGATCCACCCACGAAGGCCTTACCCCAGACTCAGTTCGAGCGGCTGATCGAGATGATAGGTCTTCGATACGCCAGTACATGGCCTTAGTGCAAGTGGGAGATTGTTAGTGTATATGCCCAAGAGGCCATTACTGTATCATACTAGTTTGTATATTATTTAATGGAAGCTTGGGATATTTACAGTTGTATAGACAATCTTGCTCAAAATGGTAGTATGCTACTTGGTTTGTTTCTACTTTAATGTGTACATGTGTTTCTTTTTGGTATATCACCTATACACATTAGTGGAGCCCTTAGGATCTTTGCTTGATTACCAGCGTTGTGATGGCAGTCACACTCGTGGGGGCTGGGTAATTCACAAGCACATCCTTATACAGGTCCCTAGTCGTAGGACTATCGAGACAGGGCATCGATACTCTGGAGTAGACTAGCGTATGCGCTTCTTATCCCAGCATGGGAGATGGTCTGTCTCACAGCCGTCAGTACGTCGTACTTGAGATAGTATGCAGGTACTCGTTAGGTTACGAGTACACTGGACAGGACTCATCGGGAACTGTTGGTTAGTACTATACCTATCGTCTGTTATCAGTTCCCAGGTGACATGAGTACAGCTTAGTCCGCTGACTTGACACTGTCACTTCGCCTCGAGTGTGTTCCCACTGTACTTTGATTACTACCCTACCACGGATCAAAGGAGTCGTGCAAACAGGTAGTAGTTGGGTTCAGTCCCGAAGCACTTGGAGACAGTGACGGTTAGACAGGATTCGTCTCTCCCGGTTTGGGGGTTGATATCGCGCTGTGTCTAGGAGAGCCATTACATAAAGTCCCTGGCCAGGGCAAGCGAGATATACTGGTAGGTTTCCAGTGTTATCTCAGGGTGTTCTGGGCTACACTCCGACACGACTTGTACCGCTATTAGGGGACTGACGTTTACCCCCTAGGCCCGCCATGCGATATTCTCAGACGAACAGACCGGACTGAACGGAGACTGTCACATTCAGGCTCAGTAGGAGTTCAGATGGGTTTCACCTCGTCAGTCTTCTTATCGGCATCTACCTAGGGGCCGTTACGCACAACTACTGCCGCTTGCGGTCTGTGGTTAAACCCACTTCCAGCGTAGTGTCGAGTCTTTAGAGTCCCACACAGAGAGCTATTCGCATTTAGGCAAAAGAGTAGAGGTCGCATGGTTTTGCGACAGGGTTCGGTCACATCCGTGCACTTATGCACGTTTAGTGTCCGGGCAGTTATCACTAGCGGGCTTTGGTTTAAGCCAGATCCTAGTGTACGTTTTGGGATTGGTTTTATCTCGTTTGTATTCGTGTTCCTCGGAACGCGGATGCGGGTGTGTATGCACGGTTGACAGAGACAGAAAGACAGAGGCAGAGGATTCTCATTAGGGTTGTTGACTTTTGCTAAACCCTAATAAGAATAAGAAATATGATTAATGATAATATTAATTAAGTATTATTGTGCCATGGTTGGGTTGAAAGGTTGACTTTGTTGACTTGTTGACTTTTTTGACCGGTTGACTGGGTTGGACTTGTTGACCATCATCATTACAGTGGCTATCATTTTATGGCAAAGACTTTTTCTTGCTTGTTATAGTTTACAAAATGAGTGCATGAAATGATATTGCCTTTTGATATTATATGAACCATCACATAATACTCAATTATTATTATTTGTTATGATTATTTTGGATTAAGAGAGCAAGGGTGAGAAAAGTCTTGCTCATTCTATCATTTGCTTTCTCTCTCATGAAAGCTCTCCTCATCCTCAAGCTCTCCCTCTTCCTCTTGCTCTCTCTCTCTAGTTCATGGTTTTATTGTCTCATGTGTTGAGAAACAAGAACCATAGAGATAAAACCCAAAACACTTCTCTACTCATCCTGGTATACAAGGTCTAGCAAGCCAAGTGTTCTAGTTTCCTCTAGATTGAGGTTGGAGCCAAAGGTAGAAGCTTTCAGGTGGATCCATTTTCGGCACAAGGAGACGACGAGGAGAGAACCATCCGACCACCACAAGGAGTCGAAGAGAAGGAGTTCAAGTTAAGGTATAACCCCCTAACCGAGTAGGTAAAACTCCTAGTTAGGTTGTTAGATAGTTCTTTAACAAAGATCAGTATTTTGAGTCCATGTTACCCCAAAGAAAAATCGTTTTTCACCATTTCTGCAACCCCAAAGAACCTGGGACGGATAACGTGGACTTACATAATCTGCCATTAGGAGAGAGAAAAGAATACACTCAGCGAAAGCTCTTGCAAAGATCAGATTGGTTATTATCCTATCTAATCGATATCTCCCACTGCTTTTAGAAAATTTTCCTTCAAACCTTAAAATGAAAATTAGCCAGGATTAATTACATTCTACAACTTCGCTAACCGTTTAGCCAGGCTAGTGCCGGTACTTTGAAGGAGGTTCCCCGTGCTTTCGCACGGACCTAATTAGAATAAACCTCGTTTTCCCAGAGGCGTAGCCCCGTTGACACCTTTCTAGACACCTAACGGGTTAGCTAATTATAAAGTGCAAAACTCTCCCGAGAGCAGCTTTTGCTCATAGTGGGATCGGGATCCTACTATCACATAGAAGGTATGCAATCTCATTGCAAATTTCAACTCTTGAAACTCCCGATATGGTTTTTACCCCTAGCACTCATGACCTTGGTTATGGTCAACATATCATAAGCACTAGTCAAGTTCTACCCGTCATTTTATGATAAATTAGACCCACCCACATGACCCTTGGCTATGATCAACATAATCATGTGACTGTCATAATTAATCGCATCATATGCTGTGTAGGAAGACATCACTTAGCTATCGTATACTACACCTTAGCTATAGTCAACATACGTAGCATGAATACTAAGTACTCTACTTCCTAAAATGACGGAGGGCTGCGAATAGTTTTTAAGAAAACCTTTAACGTTTTGAACTTGATATCGTTGTGGAATCTAATGGGTTTAAAAGGAGTGGCTTAAGCTCCGCACTTTGAAAACTTGTTTTTTCATAAAAAGCCAAGTAGGTTTCAAATCCGATTCTACAACATCTTTTAGGTTCCCTTTTCTTTACATTAATCTTATTAATGTAGTCCTATCATTTAAGTCCTTAAGCCATCATAGAAAAGAAACGAAAATAGAACGTACGCTTATACCATCCGCATTCGCCACAATGTCCCGTTATGTACAGTTAGGTTACTTAACTAACGGCATAGCGGGGCGGGACTAGTGCGGATGCAAAACATAAGCAACGTTTATTATATATCATATATATAATACACCATTCGTCTCAACATATAAAATGATCACATCACAGAATATCAACTGCAGAAACACGTATATGAAAATATAGGTCCATTATGAAATACCATCCAGAGGCGTATTTTGTATTTAGCTAACAATAGAAAATACGGATTCCACGGTCACAATGAATAACCAAGCCCACACTCTTAGACCCCTACGAGAGCGGCAAGTGACCCTACCAATTCTAGAGTTTAGGAGACCCGGTCTCGACTTCTCGAGATGGCCTCCCACTGAACCCTAGAACCCGGTCACTTATGCTCCCCTCCTTGGGTCTATCCTAATGCGGAAAAGTAAATAATATACAACAATAGCGACATCATCCTCAACCCGGAAGTGCCCAAATAAAAGAATATTACATACAATGAATTTTACATGAATGAAAATAAAAACTCTCATCTCACATAAAACCCCCGGCCATTCAATCATGACAATCTTGTACATCATATCTCAGCAACACATAACATCACATGTCATCAAAGTATGTAAGTATGCGTACCCCAATTGTCGTTGATGTATAGCAACGAAACCGGCGATACACCACATACTTCACTTACGGTCGCAGAAAAGAAAATGAAAAACAACAACAATCGGAATCATCACTTTCATATATATCTAGACGATGTTAAACGTTTCGATTGAATCAACAAACACCCACAAATTACCCCAAGTGCTCAACACTTAAGTAAAGTCAAAATACCCAAAATATGCCACTGTGCCTATGGACCAACCGTAGAAGGGTCAACCCTTGCCTCACCTATGGCGCCACGGAACTATGGCAAACTCTACGGTTTGGCCATGGTTCCATGGTCATAGAATCGAGTTGGGGTTAAGTTCTTCTAGAGGGTCTATAGGGTTACTTGCATGATCTTCCGAATATGTTTAACTTGGAAAATTCCAACACTTAGAGAATTTCCAGCGAGAGCAATGAGGTGGTGATTGATGTTCGTTCAAACTGTTAAACGTCGTCCAAGTTACCAAAAACAATGTTAAAATTACGACTACAAAATACTCCGAATTAACCCCTAAACAAAGTTAACATTACATGAAATTTTGGGCTAAACAAACAATACCTAAAACCCCAAAACCAACAGGCCAGAGCACCAGAGGAAACCGAGGCGAAATAGAAGTGCAGGGGCCGGCCAGGCCGGAATTTCTAGGCTTTTCACCGGGTCAAAACCGGTGGAATCGCCTTGTTTTTCTCCACTGTTCTAAATGCATCATATGCAAGCCTATGCAGTTGCTTAAATAATTTTAGGAGGTCATTTAAAAATCGACAGAAAGCAAAATTTAAGGTTTCAGTTTATCGAACTTTCGGAGTTGTTTCGGTTTCCTAATATTTCTAATATCGTCTATATTTCTAGCTTGGCTCTGATACCACTGTAGGGATTCCTTAGCACCAATTGCATCACACATGCTATAATAAAAATTTAGGGGGTGCTAAACAATACCAACCATGAATCGAACTAGAAATTTAGGGTAACAAAGAACTAGTATCACATACTACAAGTATTCTAACACTAAGAGGTGAGTAATACAACCTTTGTAGATCTTCTCTTATGACTCCTTGGATCAACTAGGGTTTGAATCAGTTCGTTTTAGTCCTTCCAAGTCCACGACGATCCACCACGGAGTCCCTTTGCTCAAGATCTTAGCTTCACTTGATCTTTGAAGAAGTGGAGCAAACAACCTACACTAGTGGGCTAGACTAATATTGATTGGTGATATGGGTTGTAATCTCACTTAAAAATCTTTCCTTTTTGTTTCCTTCACTCACTTAAAAAAGGGTAGAGAGCAAGAAGGAGGATGAAGAAGGAGATGGCTAAGCTTGAGCTCCTTTTTTGTGATAATTCTCAAGAATAATGAGAAAAGAAAATATTAATATGAGAGTCACACTCACATACAACCATGGTCAATAAATAATTTTCTTAAAGAGTTAAAGAACAAATGAAAATTAAACCATGGTCAATATTAGGTCAAGAGAAGAAGAGTGTAGAATATTTGCAACCATGATTTAATATCATTTTCTTTTTCTCAATAACAATTGTATATATAAATATTTATACCATATGACTCTTGCATAGCCATCTCCAATGTATCAACAACCATGACACATGTATGCATGCATGTGTGCATTCATATCAACATATATGTACACACATACATTCATGCATACATCCATAAAGAAAAGGTTTTAAATAAATGAGCTAAAAGTCAATAATATTAAATCAACACTTGATTTAATAATCCGGTCATATCACATACGACCCGACCAATAGAAAATGCCCGATTAAAATACGGTATCAAATACACGCATTTAATCGAGCTCCCGCGCATATCGCATATGCACCACACATCTTTTCTCCTGAGCTAGGAAACCCCTCTGTGGGACTCTAAGACCCGTCAATACGCTAGCAGTAGGTAGTTATCATATCACATACCCACAAACCGTCTGCGGCACTAGCTGTATGTAACGGTTCCTAGGTATTGAGCGATCAGAAGAAAAACAAGCGAACTTGTCAAAACTCTAGTCGAGCCAACTGGCAACACTTACCGCACAGTCCGGTCTCTTCGTCAGATATGCTGCATATCGAGTCTAGGGATGGTATCGTCGACCCCAATAACACAATAAGTCATGCCGGTATATAGCTCATAACAGATCGATAAACTACTGATAACATTTATCAGTAAATCTCAACAGCCCTGGCCAGGGACTTCCTCTTATAGCCAATCGAGCATAGCGCAACATCAAACCCCAATACCGAAAGAGACGAAACCCCTCCTAATGCTCATTGCCTCCGTGTGCCTCAGGACTGTACCCAAAATCCACCTGTTTGTACGACTCAGTAGAGCCGTGATAGGGTGGAGATCAAAGTACAGTGGGAGGACACACAAGACTCTATGACGATCTCGGGTCTATAGACTAACCTATACCTGTGTCACCTGAGAACTGCTATCCGACGATAGATATAATACCGCATAGGAGTTCTCGACGAGTCCGTTTAGTGTACCCAGTCTCCACTGAGCACCCGTATACAATCTTTGGTGTCACCACACCAATAGATATGGGATCATCTATCGCCCATCATATGGGTTAAGAAACGTATACGCTAGTCTACACTGGAATATCGATGCCCCGTATCGATACACCTACGACTAGGAACATTTCAAGAATATGCTTATAAACTACACATGTCCCACTAGTATGATCTGCATCATAATCCCAGTAGTCAAGAAAATATCCTAAGGGCTTTATCAACATGTACCAAATGAGTAAGATACATGATCAAATGAACATGTTAAGATAAAGTACAACCAGATAGCATATTATCATGTCGAGCAAGAATGTCCTCTGAATACACACACACACATATCGATACATCCACTATCATATAATGGCCTCTAGGGCATACATATATCCAACATTTAAGTCATGCACCATGCTTCATGTCCTCCACATGCCACCTCATTACCCATTTAATTTTCTAAAAAGGAAAATCAAATATGAGGTGTACTTCTTCTAGAAGTATTCCCGTACAAATACAGAATACTTCACCTGGTATATGTATCGCTACATATATGCGCATTCGTATAAAAATACGGATAGCACCAAAAAGAGAGAGTGATTAGTGAACAATAATACTAAAATATATGTATCAAAATACATATATAAATTATTAAATTAAAACTTGATTTAATAATCCGGCTTAATCTTAAGCCGGCTAGAATTATCAACCGTCCAATTAAAGTCCGTGTATCGCATACACGTATTTAATTGGTCCTCCTACACGTACCACCGTACGGCTCCTACATCTGTTGCCTGAACTGGGAAAACCCTCTGTGTGGGACTCTGAAGACTCGACAATACGCTGGCAATGGGTTTAACCATAAGCACGTCAGCGGCACTAGCTGTACGTAACGGCTACCCAGGTATTTGTCGAAAGGGGGGTCGACAATCAAGTGCGTCCTTACCCTACCGAGTATGAATGTGACAATCTCCATACAGTCCAGTCTCTTCGTCAAAGAGTATCGCATATCGGGTATAGGGGATGGATAATGTCAGGCCCCTACTAACCCGATAAGTCGTGTTTGAGTCAAGCTCATCACCAACTGAGATACTACTGATCAACTATCAGTAAATCTCCCATACCCTGGCCACGGATTTCTGGTGATAGCTAACTGAACACAGCGTGACATCGACTCTTAATACCAGAAGAGATGAATCCCTGACAGTCAACCGCTGCCTCCATGTGGCTCGGGACTGTACTCAACTAAAACCTGTTTGCATGACTCCTTTGAGTCGTGGTAGGGTAGTAATCAAAGTACAGTGGGAACTCACACGAGAAAAATGACGACTTCAAGTCAAATGACTAACCTGTACTCATGCCACCTGAGAAATTCCATCTGACGATAGGTTTAATACTATCTAGAAGTTCTCGGCGAGTCCGTCTAGTGTACTCACCTCCAGTGAGCACATGTATACTATCTTAAGTAACACAACACCGATGGCTTGTGAGACCGGCCACCGCTCCTCGTTGAGGTCTCGAAGCGTATACACTACTCTACTCCGGAATATCGATGCCCAATCTTGATGCTCCCACGACAAGGGACATTTAAAGATGTGCTTATAGGCTACCCTGCTCTTACGTATATGATCGTCATCATAATGCTGGTAGTCAAGCAAGAATCCTATAGGCTCTATCAACATAGAATAGTGATCTGCAATACCACATAATGCATGTATATGATAACAAAGACAAACCAGATAGCATACTATCATTTTGAGTAAGACTGTCCTACCCATATAGGTCCTCCCTCAATCATCATAATCGCATGCCTGCGATTACAATAATTGACTTGAGGGCACTATATCCAACAATCTCCCATTTGCACTTAAGGCCAATTATTGCGGTATCGCGTACCGATAGCTCGTGTGCTACCGAATACCCAACTTCTCTACTAATCAGTTTCTTAAATCTCCTTTGAGGAACATCTGTGTTCGAGAAATAGCCTCAGTGAGTGGATCCACTATAATGTTTCAAATTCTTCTCTCTATATCTCAACTTTGCAGAGATCAACAATCTCCCAAACTGAGTGATACCCCGCCACAATAATTTATCTTGATACCTGATGGGACCAAGTTTATCAATGAATAACTCCTATCCAAAAAACTTCTTAGGCTGTATCCTTTGTTGAGTTATAAATCAGCATCTTGAACCATACCTAGCTCAGTATTCTTATTAGAATACTATCCAATATACTGATCCTCAAAAGAGGATAAACTCATTATTCTGACAGCATATCTGTTATCCATGTCACCTTGGAAGCTATAACCGATAACCGTCTCCTGGAGGAGGCTGCCGTTACCAAATACCAAGAACATCCTCTTATGTTCTTTACTGCTTCCCTTGTTTCTCGAGAATTGGATTAATATATGCTTGTTGCAACTAGTGCAAAAGCAATATCTGGTGTTGTACAAGACTTTGCATGATTGACTCAATTGCGTAAGCAAATGATATGCCATTCATGCCTGCCTCTCTCTCCATCAGTCTAGAAGACATCCCTTTAGAGAGGGTGACTCCATCACTTGCGGGTACACCACCACGCCAGGATTCATCCATTCTAAATACTTTTAGATTGCTTTCTTAGTACCCGATTTGGGAAACTTCCCAAATCAAGATCTAAAACCATAGATCTAATCACCAGAACTCCCGATATACTATCCATATCCAACTTGGAGAAAACACTGTGTGACAACCAAAATCTGATCGATTGTGGATAGGAACACCATTTCCTATCTGGAGTATGTCATCTAAAACATGGACAGTACTCCCTACATCCTTCTTACATGTTCACCTTTGTTTTGACGAAGTCAATCACCGTCACATCAATAACAGATGATCCATCTCTGCTACCCTTGCTTTAGTCTACAAATAGACATAAGCATCATTCACACCTTCCGCTGCTCCCACTGACTACGAAAACCCTCTGGCATAGTCATATACACGTGCACTTCGAAAATCTTATTTGGAAAGACGTTATAGTCACCCACTTGCCAGATATCATAGCCATGAACCGCATCAGCGCCAAAACATATCCATATAGACTTCAGCATAGATATTGAAGTAAAAGTCACATCACAATCCACAACGGGCATTTGATGAAAATTCTTTACAACAAGTCTAGCCTTATTAGGTAAGCACCTTTCCACCTGCACAGATCTCGAAAGATCTAATTGCTCCTAATAGGTTTTAACCCTTCAGGAGCACCCAGCAAAGTCCAAAATCCATGATTTGCTGAAGCGCGTGGAGTCTATCTTGGATATGAAGTATCTGGTCACCTGGAAGTTTCCACTTCTTATGACCTACTGATAACTAGTAGGACCATCATCTCCATGATGCTGACCTCCCTGTCACCGTCTATAAGAAAACCGTAGCATCTCTTGGGTGTCTGAGGTCACCTATTAAAATCTGCAGAGTGGCTAACGGTTTGTCAAGTCCAATTGAATTCTTAGGTTCTACTAAATTTTCCGTAACCGTTTATGGTTCTGGAATCACTTCCAATTCTACCATACTCCCACTAGTTTGTTTTGCAAAAAGATCCCTTTTATAAAATGGTGGCGAGTCAAGAACAATGTAACTATTGATCTTGAAAATGGTAGAAACAAAGTCCCAACGAATGCTCGGGATAATTCACAAACTGCCATTACCAAAGCGTGCTTCGAGTTTGTCCGGATTCTATTTTTAAACAGAAACCAGATAACTCCATATCTTAACAATATGAAGATATGTAACCATTCTATGTCCATATAGAATCAAGGCACAAATTTATATGGAACCAGCTTCAAAAGTCATGCAGCTGTTTTCAGTGCATATCACCTAATGGAAAAAGACCAATGCATCATTTCTTATCATGGAGCACGTCCACTGATGTGTAACCTGTAAGAGAATCAAGTTCTTGATATTACTATAATGGAATACATAGCATAAGTATCTACATCTTCGATCACTTCGAAGAATCCCGATACTTCCAACGTATGGTTCTCTACTTTATTCTTATACCTACAAACTTCTCAAAATCTTTGACTTTGCATTATTACGAATGCATGTTTAAAACCAGAGAACTCATAGGTATCCAGAATGAAGTAAGAGTAGCAATCCCTTGTCCCGAAGGACACTGGACAACATACACTTTCATGTATAAGTCCCAAGAGTATACCAACTCAAATTCTGTATTTTGTAAATTGAAAACTGTATCTTGGTTAAGAATGTCTTACACTGTTATTCAATACACCTTACCTTATCTTGAACTGATAAAGGTAAATGTTTACAACAAAATTTTCAAAATATATATCTCACTTTATAAAAATAAAGGTAGGATATTTCATTTTAAAATCTGGTGCATAACAACAGTTATTCGAAACCAAATGTTTGCCGTCAGGAAAAAGCCAGACGATTTAATCCAATATCACCAATTGCAACGAATTCTGATATTAAGGATCAAATTGCCTATTTCCCAATATTCTACTCTTACTCATCATCTGTAACACCGTACAGATGTGAGATCCAAAACTGGTAAATACATACCCTGGAGTCAGAATTGACTAGGAAAACAGTTCTCTATTACATGTACACGGAAAAACTGAAACATGAAAATGTTTCATAGGGGATGGTCAGGTATTCCTAGTAGTGCCTTTTCCATTATCCAGATTCATGACAGTAGTCGCAATTTCCTTTGCCCTCACTTCAGTTCCTTTATATGTCTCTACTTCTTACCTTCTGCACACCGTCCCTACGCTAACTGGTTTTCTTCCTTTCCTACCTTTCGGCACAAGCCTAAGGTTTGGAAGAAGACTCTCCAATAAGCGTAACAGGTGTACTCTCCTAATCAAGGAGTTCTCGCAACCTGAGAGAAGGTAAACCAAATAATCCTATTTTTTCAATTTTTTCAGAACCTGTGGCCATCCTCGACTGAAGTAACTTCTTTTAGTTTGTATGTAACTATACGATGGCCGTTCCAAGCAATATGGATCATCGTAGTGATATGTTGTATTCTGAAGAAATGTAAAGGTTAAAGTAAGAGTGGCAGAGATATATACGATTTTGTCACGAATCAAGACAAACCAAAGCCAAAGGGTGTAAGAAGGTTCGGTCAAATTGGTTCATGAGTTTTTAACGTAAGTCATGGGTCGCTGTACCAGAAAGAGAGAGAAAATAAACACTCTGCGTGCACTCTATCAAGATCAGATTGGTTATCACTTTATCTGATCAGGATGGCTCCCACCATTTCCTCGAATTCTCCTTTAAACCCTAAAAGGAGAACTAGTCGGGATCATTTAGGTGAAAAATCTCCCGATGAGTAATACGTACTCATCAGTACGAATCGGGAACCAACTATCATCATGTGATAACTTGACGGAATCCACTCAAGTCACCACACTCCATAAGGTATGCGCATGCCTAGAAAGTTTCCCGTATGTTTGAAACCCCCGATATGGTTTTCGCCCCTAGAATCTAAGCGACCTTGAAAAGGTCAACAAGTCAAAGGGTCATAGTCAAGTTCAACCCGTCATTATCCTTATTGCATTAGACCCACCCGCACAGACCCTTAACAAGGTCAACAAGGTCGAACAATTGTCCTAACCAATCCACACATCCATGCGACAGAAAAGTATTACAGAGCTACCGCACACTACGTCTTGACAAGGTCAACAAACGTAGCACGGATACTAAACAATACTAATCTGAAATGATGGAGAGCAATGGCTGGTTGTTGGCGAAAAACCTTTAACGTAATGAACTTAATATCGTTGAAGGAACTCGAGTGGATTTTAAATGGAGTGGTTTAAGCTCCGCATTTTAAAACTAGTAACATAAACTTTTGCCTAAGAGTGAACTCCCAGTGAAGGGATCAAGGCTCTTCCCTTATAGAATGAGGTGCGGGATATTCCTAACCGAATACCTCTATGCAAAGCAAAAGAATACGACCATGAATTTTGAAGAAAACCTAGTGGTTTTAAAAATTTTTCCAACAACATCATTTAGGTTTATTTTTCCTTACATTATTCAGATAATGCGTTCCCATCATTTTATGTTTCCAAACCACAAAAGAAACAACCAAAATAACATGCTTTTTATATACCATCCGCATTCGCCACGTGGCCCCATCATGCACCGTTAGGTTACTTAACTAATGGCAGAGTGGGGGCTGAACTAGCACGGATGCAAAACATATAGAAGCATATACTAAATATATATAATATATATATCAAAATTGCAGGCAGATAATAGTCATCACATCAGATAAAATCATCACAAGTATGCAAACAACAATATGGAATAGCGGATAATCTAGGAGCCCAGCATTTCATTTGAGCTATAAATGATACGCGACATTCACCGGTCGTATGTATAGCCAGTGCAATGAAGATCATAGACCCCTACGAGTGCGGCAAGTTACCCGCCAATCCCCGAAGTGAGGCAACCCCAATAAACAAAGTGAGTGGGCCACCCAGCTCTTCACGGAATCTGGTAACTTGAGCACCCCTTTGTGGGTTAACCTATACCCCCTACGATTGCGGTGAATAGCCCGCTAATTCTAGAGTAAGGCCCTTCCGGTCTCAACACCATGAGGTGGGACCCGTTGCCTTCTAGAGCCCGACTATTCGAGCACTCCTCCGTGGGGTAATTCTAGTACAGAAAAGAATATATATATACATATAACGGCGACATCGACCTCAACCCGGTTGCGCCCCAATCAAAAAATATACAAACTAGCAGTGACGGCAGTCCACATGTCAGACGCTCGCCCCGCAATAATGAATATACAAATGAATCTGAACTGTACATCTAACATTGCACACATGGCTATCCATCATGACAATCCGCACAAACCATAACCAGATATATATATATAACCGCAGAAGCAAGCAACACCAGAATGTGTGCAACCCTGTCTAAATGAACATATAACAATTAGACGACGTTCAACAACACATATACACATCATAGATACCAACGATGCAAAAGTTTCGAGTTTTTAAAACTCCCGAGTTGTCCTAAAGCAAAGATGACACAAAGTGAAATTTGGAACAAATCAAACAACACCAAAAATACCAATTTACAAAACCCAGCACACACCATGAAAATGAGCTCCAAATATGAACAGTAAACGGGTGAGGCTGACCAAAACATAAATCTCGCTGGTCCAACTTTGATGAAATGTTCTCGTTTTTATTGTGTGTCTCTATATTGTTTAGATGAAGTTTCTGCACTTATTTAAAAAAAATTTAGAGACCAAAAAATTTTTGACAGAAACCGGGTTTTCGAAATCGGAGTTTTCGGTTTGGAAACTTGAAGCATCGTCAAACACTAGTTTATGGTGTTTGAGTGGCTCTGATACCATGTTTGGGATCCGGCGCCCACACCGTGGAGACCGCGGGCGATGCAGAAGCGAAAACAAAAACTTTTTGCGAGCACCAGACTCCCGAACCCAAGGATATGAACCAAACACCTTAAACTAGTAAGCTAAAACATGCAAGGGTTGAAGAAATACAACCTTTGTTGCGTGTCCAACCAATTGTGGAAGACCCCTGCAAGCTCGTAGCTGCCGGGAACGCGGTTGAGCATCGACCACTCTTGCTGAAGACGATCCACCTGAGGGAATACGGAGGAGGCTCTAACCGACGGTCTAAAGTTGATAGGTTTGGATGGCCGGTGATGTAGGAATACTTTACTATATTTTTCTCTCTAGAATCTTTCTTGAAAAAGAAAGCAAGAAGGAGAAGGAGAAGATGAAGCATGAGCTAACCATGGAGGAGATGAAGAAAATCCCATCAAGTGGAAAATGGAAGAGAGAATGGCTATAAAAAAATGCAACAATGATGCAATAGTGTCCAAGCCATACCTCTTTAAGTCATGCACCATGCTTCATGTCCTCCACATGCCACCTCATTTCCCATTTAATTTTCCAAAAAGGAAAATCAAATATGAGGTGTCCTTCTTCTAGAAGTATTCCCATACAAATACGGAATACTTCTCCTGGTATATGTATCGCTACACATACACGAATTCGTATAAGAATACGGGTAGCACCAAAGAAAGAAAATGAATAGTGAACAATAATACTAAAATATATGTATCAAAATACATATATAAATTATTAAATCAAAACCTGATTTAATAATCCGGCTTAATCCTAAGCCGGCTAGTATTATCAACCACCTGAGTAAAGTCCATGTTTCGCGTACACGTATTTAATCGGACCTCCTGAACATACCACCGTACGGCTCCTACATCTGTCGCCTGAACTGGGAAAACCCTCTGTGTTCTACTCTAAAGACTCGACAATACGCCGGCAGTGGGTTTAACCACAAGCACGTCAGCGCCACTAGTTGTACGTAATAGCTACCCAGGTACTTGTCGAAAGGGGGTCGACAATCAAGTGCGTCCTTACCCTACTGAGCCTGAATGTGACAATCTCCGTACAGTCCAGTATCTTCGTCAAAGAGTATCGCATATCGGGTCTAGGGGGTGGATAACGTCATACCCCGACTAACCCGATAAGTCGTGTCTGAGTCAAGCTCATCACCAACTGAAATACTACTGATCAACTATCAGTAAATCTCCCCTACCATAGCCATAGATTTCTGGTGATAACTAACTGAACATGGCACGACATCGAATCCTAATACCAAGAGAGACGAATCCCTGACAGTCGACCGCTGCCTCCATGTGGCTCGAGACTGTACCCAACTAAAACCTGTTTGCACGACTCCTTTGAGCCGTGGTAGGGTAATAATCAAAGTACAGTGGGAACTCACAAGAGACAAATGAAGACTTCGGGTCAAAGGACTAACCTATACTCATGCCACCTGAGAACTTCCATCTGACGATAGGTATAATACCATCTAGAAGTTCTCGGCGAGTCCGTCTAGTGTACTCACCTCCAGCGAGCACCTGTATACTATCTTAGGTGACACTATACCAATGGCTTGTAAGACCGGCCACCGCCCTTCGTCGGGGTCTTGAAGCGTATACACTTGTCTACTTCGAAATATTGATGCCTAGTCTTGATACTCGCACGACTAGGGACATTTAAGGATATGCTTATAAGCTACCCTGCTCTCACGTATATGATCGCCATCATAATGTTGGTAGTCAAGCAAGAATCCTATAGGCTCTATCAACATGTAATAGTGATCTGCAATACCACATAATGTATGTACATGATGACAAAGACAAACCAGATAGCATACTATCATTTTGAGTAAGACTGTCCTACCTGTATAGGTCCTCTCTCAATCATCACAATCACGTGCCTGCGATTACAATAATTGACTTGAGGGCACTATATCCAACAAATTAGATGTTTTAAAACAAAGCTAGTAATAGGTAGTCATGAGCGGTTGTCCCAAGAGTTAGTAAGATGAAGGAAATTACTAATCTGCGAATAGAAATAAGTCTGAAAAATAGTCCCTATTCTTGAGTCCAAATATCTGAACGTTGATATCTTACTATACGCACTTGCACACATCTTGAAACTTAGGATAGTAGAGGATACCTTGAAATTCTCTTGTCTAAAAGTTTTAGTATGAAGGAAAAAATATATAAACAAAAATATAAATGACACATAAAAAAATAATAAAAATGGTGAAGAAAAATGAACACTTGTTTTGTAATTACTTAAGGCGACATAAAAAAATATAGTGAGTGTGCCTTATCACCTAGTGCCTTAGACCAACAGGTTTGGGAGTTACTGCTAAGGCTTATGTGTTGCAAGACTAGGATATTGCTAATTACGCCTTAATAAGTGAGCATATTTGGTAATCGGTTGGTTAGTACCTCAATAAGTATTAACGGTCGCATGAAGAATGTGTGAGGAATTCCATCTGAAAACATTCACCGACTAAAAAGTACTAAGAAAGATGAACAAGAGTATGATAGTTTGAATTGAATTCTCTAAGTGTAGAGATATTTTTTACACATACGTAGAGATATATGATCGATATTTGGAAGAAAGGTTGGGAGGAAGACTAAAGATGATTTTTATTGAGGGATGATGCGATTTCTGACATTTTTTCAAGACCATTAAGATAGAGCTCATGACAACTGAAAGTTAGTGTAGTTTGAAACTCTTATTTTCAAGTTTTTTCTTTTATATGTTTGTTTTATCTTTGTATGTAATTTTGATCTTCTTTTTTTTATTATGGGATTTTGTGGGTGTAATCCGTTGAAAACCCTTAGGAGACAACACACCTCCTACTAGGGACATCTAGAGCTTTAACGGCTTGTTGCATGTGCTAAGTGCAATCGTGTTGCTTACGAAAGTGTGCTACTTAGGTTTTTCTTTTTCTCTTTAATAAATAGTTTGCTCGGGACGATCAAAGATAAGTTTGGGGGTATTTGATTAGTCTAAAATATTACATATTTGCATGAACATTTTCCATACTAATATTAACTGC
This sequence comes from Agapanthus africanus, assembly GCA_030015575.1. Classification (NCBI taxonomy): domain Eukaryota; kingdom Viridiplantae; phylum Streptophyta; class Magnoliopsida; order Asparagales; family Amaryllidaceae; genus Agapanthus; species Agapanthus africanus. The sequence goes on along the minus strand of CM057349.1, from coordinate 384,747,855 downwards.
TAAAAGGTGTTACTTGTAAATATAGAACATATGTGGATTCATTTGTAAAAGTTTATTATCATATGTTTATACATTTATAATTAATATAATAAGGGAAAATATATGCATATAGTATTTGAATGAAATATTATTAATATATGCATATCCTATCAAATATTCCTAATCAATTTTCTTAAGATATTATATTATATAAATGGTTGGAATAATATCTCAAAAATACCAAATGCTACTAATACTTTGATTTGAGATATTGGCATGTGTTAGCTCATGTCTGGAATCGAAGTAAGAGATCCAAGTCAAATCGGGATATCGAAACTGAATCTGCCAAATTTTAGAAGAAAATCGAGGAATCTAGCAACGGCAGAGATTCAGAGTAATATTTTCAGAATCAATATATCAAAAGGATCTCCAAATATCAGCACAAAAAGCCAGAAAAAATCTCCAAACCCAATTCCACCAGGATGCGGCAGAACCACGGCCATACGTGGCATTACGCGGCGGATCCGCGGCTCTTTGGTAGCTATTGGTTATAGGATTTTGGGAGCATGATCTTCACTGTATCTACTCACATATGGAATCTAGGATTTCTGGTTTCAAATACTATATAAAGGATCGAGAGCTGTATATTGAAAATCATCCAAGGATCAAATAATCATCTATTCATCTACCTCCATAAAGAGAGAGATCTAGAGCAACTAAGGTTCTTGTAATCTACTTTCTAAGGAGAAAAATGCAATAGTTGATTAATAAAGGTAGTTTTTAATTTAATTCTTTTTGCATTTACTTTTCCGCATTTAATTTATGCATTATTTTTCGGCATTACTTTTCTGCATCTTAATTATGATTTCATTCTTTTTCAACCTTTCTTCTAAACCACTAACCATGAGCGAGTAATTCATTACTTGCTAGGGTTTGTAGGATAGGGTAGGATAATGGATGAAAAATCTTTTAACTTCTTTTAACATTTTAATATTTATAAACTTTAGCAACACAAATGTTAACCTTCTTATCGGGCGCGCTATTAATTTATTGATAGTCATTACCACGATTTGAAATTGGTTAAACACTTGTTTTGTTAAGGGCTTGACATGAATAGAGATCAATGAAAAGACAAGGGTTAGTAGTGGGAACCCTAATTCCCTCTAAGAACCCTACTCTATATTCATCACTATCGCTATAGTTTTACACTATTAAAAGATTAACAGATTCATTTTTAAATATTCATCCATTAACCACTAAGTCCTATGAACCCTACATGCTTTTTTATTATAAATTTTATGTCTGTTCTAAAATAGAATGAGAACAAACCATGCTATCTTTTATCAACTCGTCTAAAGTAAGAAAAGAGTTCACGTTTCCCTGCGGACGACCCGTACTCATCGTGGCTAGCTATTAGTGACACCGTTTTGATTGCGGTTATTTACAAAACACTTTTTTCGCACGATCAATCATCCTTACCAAAAATTTTAGCAAAATTGATTTAGTTCAAAAGTTCTTTTGAAGGGAAGAGAACTAAGCTCTGAGCGAGAATTAAATTCTCAAGAAAAGAAAAAATCAATAAGGAAGGCAAAGAAACAGAAGTCAATTCAAAGCCAAACGCCCCATTTATAGGACATAATGGGATCGGTTCGAATCCCCACTCCCCTAGGTGATCCAACGGTTGTAAGACGGATACCGTTGCACTCACGTACAAGCCACGTGAGAGCAACGTTGGGGGGTATTTGTTCCTTTATAAAAAAGGAGAGAAGAGAAAAAAAGAAGCGAATTCCTTCCGTGTGCAAAGCACGTGGGCGTTCTGGCGTTAAGGAAAATTAAAACCCACAGTTAGGCCCGATGTGTTAAATACATGAGCGCTCGTATGCAAAGCATATGAGCGCTGAAAGTAAATAATCAAAGTCCAAACATGCTCCACGTGTTAAACACGTGAGCGCTTATATGTAAAGCACACATGAGTGCTGAAAATAAGTAACTAAAGAGCCAAACAGATCTCATGTGTTAAGCACGTGAGTACTCATATGCAAAGCATATGAGCGTTGAAAGTAAATAACCAAAAGCCAAATAGGTCTCACGTGTTAAACACGTGAGCGCTCATATGCTTTGCATATGAGCGCTGAATATAGACAGTCTAAAACCCACACTGAGGGTCACATGTTAAACACGGGAACACATCATTTTGAAGCGCTAACTTCAGATAGAATTAAATTCTATATATAATTAAATTCTATTTGGAAAAATATCCCCCGATCTTTCCAAAACGAGAAAGATTTTTCTCTGTTAAAAAAAGAACCTTTGGATTCAAAATCCAACGGTGATTATAATATCACCAACCAAATCAGAAAATTAAATTGATTTCTTTGTTAGGAAAATATTTTCCCTAATCTTGTTAAAAAAGCAAGAATATATATTTTGTCAAACAGAAAATCACTGGGTCGAAGATCCAATGGTGGATAAATTTCTCCAAATAATCTTCGAGACTAATTAAATCAATTGGTATCTCTCAAATGAGAGATTTTCTCAAAATTGATCAACAGTTTGCTTTACCTATATAAAAGACCCGAGACTTCAAATCTCATATAGAGACCCCCATAAGGTTTGGCAGTTACAACTGAGAATTTAATTCTCTTGCTGAAGAAAAGTCGCATCTCCTCACAAAACCCTAGGTAAAGAAAAAAATAAGCAAAGATAAAAAATATCTCCTTTGCCTAATATATGTAAATACAAAGGTTTAACCCTCCAAAAAGAACTCGGTTCTTTCTCTGGATCTGAGATCCGCAAGGCAAATCTTACATAAGTTTAGAATTTAATTCTCATCGAGAAGATTTTATTCTTCAAACTCAAGATTTAAGGGAAAAACTAGAGATGAGAAAAGAAATAAAAAATAGAAGATGGAAGTTACATTCCAGAAATTTAATTCCTCTGAAAACATGGTTTAGCCTTTCAAAGAACTTAGTTCTTACAAAAAAGAATAGAAGAACTTAGTTCTCAAAGAAAATATGATTTCAGATCCTTAAAACAATGACCTCAGTGAACGTTAATGGTCAAAACACCATTGATAGAAGTTTAACTTTTTTTCAAAAGATAAATAGGGAGTAAATGTTTAAAGGGCTCAGCGCCTCACGTGAAACACACGTGAGCGCTAAACCTTAAAAAACTCAGGGCTTTATGTGTTTCACACATGAGCGCCCAAAAAGAAAACTTAGTGCATCCCCTGATACACACATGAGCGCCCAAAAGATCCCCTGAGCTCAGTACCTCACGTATTTCACACGTGAGCGCCCAACACTTAAAAAACTCAACACCTCACGTGAAACACACGTGAGCACCAAGAAACATAGCGCCTTACGTGGCAACACATGAGTGGGAAAAAGGAGCAGCGCCTAATGTGAAACTCATGTGAGTGTTGAATAAAAGTGATTTGCACTTTATATAGTCAAAAAACTAAGTGTGTAGCACTACCGAATGAGGGAAAAAGCTCAAGACTGAGCCCGAATTGGCTAAGTCTCTGAAATTTCATTGCAGTCGAGCCCACATGCTCTGTTAATGGATCTTAACAAAATTTAATGTTCCTTAAACATATTTCTAAGTTGATCTTAGTCTCAAATAAGACTAACATATTCTTAGTTAAAATAAATTGAGCCCAAATGCTCATATATTTAAGTTGATCTTAATCTAAAACCAGATTAACGGTCCTTAAATAAAATAAAATATCCATTGAACTGACGGAATATACAACCTAATTTCAAATCCAAATCTAATATATACGGATTTAGACTAATCCGCGCCCTACGGACGACGACATAAACTAGTCTTCGTATACAATCTACGGGCAACCAAAATAAACCAAACACAACATGATACGAAGTGAAATACTGGAGCAGGAGAAAGTTATTATCGCAACACGATAACTTAATTACCTGTAGGGGCTTGCGCCTGCAGGGAAGAACATCCCCATAATTAAAAACCCCTCATAAATGAGGGAGAATCTAATAAAGTCTGCTACATCGGTCGCATCTATCCAAACCCACGATATACGGTGTCATAAATCAACTTGGTATATTCAGAGAGGTGGATGGATATGTCCAAGTAGCACCTGCCCCTAAATTTATGCTAGACGTCCCAACGTCTCAGTCCAGTTTTCAGTGGTAAACACGCCTCCTGTTGCCGACACCCCAACTGCAGTCGCCATCATTGAAACATAGCCGAGCCAAACTCTTTCCTTTGACGACATCATCACCGATTCTGACCCTAGCCGAGCTCAAGCTTAGATCTTGCTTCCATCATATTGTATCCGGGATCGTCGTATACGGGGCATGTATTTTACTTGCTACATGCTAGTTACGATATATAATAGTGCTGTAATATTATTATTTTATTTTATTATTTTTCATGCCGTTAATTAATATAATGGTAATAGGTTCTATCCAGAATTAAGTAAGTTTAATACAATAATACTATTTAATTAATATAAGAATTTCCAATAAATCTTGACAAACTATTTTAATATGGTCAATTGATAAATTGAACTTGTAATAAGTGATATGATTATTTTCGTTACATCACATATCGCATCTCGATAACTGTTATTGTTACAGTATTGTTATGACTACAGTTCCTGTTATTCATCATGATCTAATTATGATATGCTGCTGCGATATAAAAAAACCTACCTGCTTAATTACACCATCCCTGACATGCTTTGTACCATGCCACCCTGTTACTGTTATCACTATCATCCTAGTACCTGTTGCCTGTAATACTTACCGATGCCAATAATCCTGACTTGTTGTCCTGATGGACGTAACCTATTGTCTAGATAGACATAACATGTATTTGTCTGTTCCTATGTTGGCATTAGGTAGATATTATATTCATACCTGACTTAGAAAACGAAACCTGGGAAAATAGGGAAATCAAAAGTGTAACTGAAGTGTAACTTAAAAGGATATTACTTGACCATGGTTCCGGGGGGTAATGGAACAGAATCATTCTTGATTCATACATCTTGTTCCGTGATCCCAGGGGGTAACGGGATATATCTTGGTCCATGGACCCAAGGGGTAACGGGATATATAATTTTGAGTTATATGGAGGAGTACATTCATTGGTTTCAAATACCTGTAGGATAGTTAACCTAGAAATACAGACCTTAGGATACGCATGACATGTTTGACTACCTATAGCCTGCTGTTATAACACCTGTGATTTTGTTTATACCCATACCTTACTCTTGCACGTGACATCGTGTATGACACACTTTTCAATTTATTATTACTATTATGATATTTATGACGCACTGATGTCTGGGTTTTGTATGGCCCAGATACTTGACGTTAGAACATGAGAATCGTGAGTATTTCGACAGGTTTGTCGATCAGTGAGGACCATTTCACTGATATAGCTCTTTTTGATGGTTAGGTATTCTTTTTTCCTTGGATCTTTATTATTTCTGCTACTGTTTCCTGTTATCGTTCTTGTGGCTATTGGACATGTTTAGAAATTGATAGTTATATTATTGTTCTTAATTACTGATTGACAACCTTAATGTGACTATAGTTGGACGTTTTCTTACCGTAGGTAGCATGGTTGGCTTTATCACGTTCCATATTTTACAAAGCGGGGCGTGAAAAGTACGGATATCAAGTCTACATACACACATAGCAATGGAATATCAACAGTTCGAACATCTAGTCACGTACAAACATAGCACCAGTGCGGACATCTTGTTCGTGCACCCGCTCAACGATCTGTATGGACACCTCATGTCATGTACACGCACAGCGACTAGTACGGACCTCTAGTCGCGTACTCGCCCAACAATCAGTATGGACTTCAAGTCTCGTACGTGCACCTAATATAAATCGTATTATAACGACAATCCTACTATGATGTGTAAACATGACAATTCTACGTGACATGGCAGTACTAATGATGTGTAGTGTAACATGCGAGTCTGTGCTTGTGCAACATGGCAATCATTAGTATTTATACTAGTGTTCTATCAAGTATGGTTACAATAAGCCTACTAAGCTAACTAACTAGTTATACTAACTAGCGGCAAGTCTAACCACTCGTAGAATGACAAAAAGCGTATCAATAACAAAATATAATATGTTTCACGGGAGTGCTATACACCATCCATCCGATTTCTCACTCGTAGATATAATCTACTCATAATCTACAGTCGAGCTAGTCATATCCTACGGTCGCCGTCTCGGGGATCTCCTCACTTGAACCTACAATCGAAACCATAATATATCGCGTAAAGATCAAAACCGAAATCAATACAGCGAGCTAAACGTTCTCAGGTTTAAAACCTACGACCACGTGTGCGGTTTGTGTGTCACCTTCACAAAACTACCCCCTTTTATCGACATGTTAGCACAAAACATCGAATCGCGGACGTAGAGATTCATTTTAGAGTTTGAAAAGTTTAAAACATCCTCAAAATTTCAACATCAAATGCTTGCGGATTTTATAACGGAAGTCCTGAAATTGGCAGTTTTTAGGCTCACTTTAAAAAACACCAAAAATAGTAAACACGATATTTGGATTCAAACTAAAATTCTACATATGGATAAATGAGTTTAATTTTATATCCCAAAATACATTTTCCAGCTTCAAAGTATACGACATAAAATAAAATACAATCTTAAAACATGTTTCCAGATATTCTGCAGAAACCAGAAAACAACCTTCACAAAAAATCGACATCTCTATATTTTTTAAAGTAAATGAGGCGAATAAAAATTCTAAACATATCTAAATCCTCAATTTTTTATATTTTCCAAATTGTTAACATAAAATTTAAGAAAATTCTTATAAGTTGAATGAAAAACAACCACTGAAAATCAAATTTCTAGCTTGGAAACTCTTCATTTAAAAATTCATAGAAAATTCATTTTACAGTAAAACTCAACAAAACTTTTTCTGCTAAAATATAAGCCAATTATCTACAACTTTTTGGTTTTAAAACAATAGCTAATTTTTAATAGAAATCCATCAAAAAATTTGAAAGTCGAACCTGTCATTGATTTCCAATACACTAGGTTGATTTGAGTTGCTAACTTGAAGTATTTGGAGAGGAGCTAGGTTTTTATTGTTAGTTATATGTATACCCTAGAGGCCATTACTATACATAGGATGTATATTGTAGTGGATGCTGGGACATATATAGGGAGGACTTTCTTGCTCGACATGATAGTATGCTATCTGGTTGAACTTTACCTTAACGTGTACACTGATTGTCTCTCTATTACATGTTGGTAAAGCCCTTAGGATGTGTACTTGACTACCTGGACTATGATGCGGATCATACTAGTGGGGACATGGTAGTCCATAAGTACATCCTTCAAAGTCCCTAGTCGTGGGTGTATCGAGATGGGGCATCGATATACCAGAGTAGACTAGCGTGTACCTTCTCGACCCATACAGATAGGCGATGGATGATCCCATATCCATTGGTGTTTGACATCGGAGATGATATACGGGTGCTCAGTAGAGACTGGGTACACTGGACGGACTCGCCAAGAACTCCCAGATGGTATAATACCTTACGTCAGATGGCAGTTCTCTGGTGACACTGGTGCAGAGTAGTCTGTTGACCCAAGATCGTCATAGAGTCTTGTGTGGTTCCCACTGTGCTTTGATTTCCATCTTACCACGTCCAAGAGGGCGTGCAAAACGGTGGTTTTTGGGTACAGTCCCGAGTCACATGGAGGCAATGAGCGATAGGAGGGGATTCGTCTCTCCCGGTATAGGGAGTTGATGTTGCGCTGTGTTCGATTGGCTATAACAGGAAATCCCTGGCCAGGGTTGCTGAGATTTACTGGTAAGTGTTACCAGTAGTTTCTCGAAATTTTATAGACCTCATATCGACACGACTTATCGAGCTATTGGGGTCTGACGTTTACCACCCCTAGGCGAGATATGCGACATATCAGACGGACAGACCGGACTGTACGGTAAGTGTTACTGGTTGGATTCACAGGAGTGTGAGCGGGCTTGCTCGTCGATCTTCGGATCGCTCAATACCCGGGTGGCCGTTACGTTTAGCAGACCGCTTGCGGCTTGTGGGTGTTTGATATGATCATCACCTGCTGCCGGCGTATTGACGAGTCTTTAGAGTCCTACACAGAGGTTTCCTGGCTCAAGCAAAACGAAATAGGAGCGCATATGAGATATGTGCGGGACCGAGAATAATGCGTGTATGTGATACCGTATTTCATTCTCGCGATGAATGTGTCGAATGGTTATATGCGATATAACCTAGTTATCGAATCGAGGGTTGATTCGATAAGCCGATACATTGGATACTAGTCGGTTATATGCGATATGACCGGATCGTTAAATCAAGTGTTGATTTAATGATTTAATGCATAATTATATATTTGATATATTACTTTGCGTTAACTAGTATTGGTTCACTTTAAATGGATTTTCTCACTCGGTTGTGCACATTGTATATGTGATATACTTTTGTACACAAGTTTGTATCATGTTTGATGATACATGCTCACTAGGGTTTGTGTGAAGATTAAACCATGGTTGTAGATTGGTTAGGGTTTTCATTTTCTTATTCCTTTATTTATTTATTTATTCTTTTTGGAAAAATGAAAAGCATAAAGGAAAATGGTCGCTTTGTTTGTTTTCTAGTTGAAGCTTCATGAAGCTTTGACCAAAGTGACCATTTTGTCTCATGCTTAACCCTAACCACTCCATTAACTCTAGTTTAATCTCTACACTTGACCATGGTTCATTATATGATAAGTATTGATTTTCTTTTCAATATTAATTAACTTATCATAACACTTTCTTCTTCTTCTTCATTTCTTCATGTGAAGAAAGCTTGCCTCCCTCAATGGCAAGTGATGATAAAGAGTGAGAAATCCAATTCTAAAGTGAACCCACTTCCTATTTCTTCATCCTCTACCTCTTGCCAAGTTGTATAGGGTGTTTCCTTCATAAGTTTTCATGGCTTGGTGAAGGTGGAGCTTGATCTAGCGATGCCTCGACGTAGATCATCTTCGGCATGGACATCGACGACCTAGCTCGCCATTTCTCTGACGAAGCCGACGCTAGAGCCCGGGAATTCATTTGGACAGCGAGGGGACTTCGTTGCGGAGCTATGGAGGTGGAGCACCGGATCTACAAAGGTTGTATTTCCGTTTAAACTTTAGTTAAGTTGTTAACTAGTTTCATTTTCGCCTAAACATCTAGCCGACGATCCGTTCTAGGGTTTCTCGGCACCGTTAAAATTTGAAATTGGCATGGTTGATGCCTTGTGAGACCTCATTAGGGTGCCTAAGAACCCTACAGTGGTATCAGAGCCTAGCTAGAGCCTTAGGCGAAGTCTAGACGGAATTTGAAACCCGATCGAACCGAAACCCAACCCCAAAAATTGCTCTCTGTACTTTTTCTAAAATCGTGGATTTTTCCAAATTAAAAATATGCAGAAAACTCAGCAGGGAAATCTAAGAATTACGGCGCAAAAAGTTTTGCATGAACAGTGTAATCGGCGGCGGAACCGCGGCATAAGCCTAGTTTAGGCGGCGGTTCCGCGGCAGAATTGTGACGTCAGCCCTAACTGTTTGCACAGTAATTCATTGTTTCAGGTGCTGAGTTCTCTGGGTATTTTTAAAATTTATTCAAGAGTTGAATTTTCTGGAGTTGTTTTGGGGATTCGGTGTTTTGATCGGAGTATCAAATTTTGTCTGTGTGGCTTTCCGGATAATTTTTTGAATATGTTAAAAAGTTCGACCGGATATAAATACCCAATTTTTCCCCTGTCGGGAAATTTCCAAGTGTTGGATTTTTCCGTAGTTTAACGACGTTCTAAGTAGTGCAAGTAACGCGATGGACCCTCTAGAAGACAACAAACCTTAACTCGATTATGTGACCGTCTTGAACTGCCCTTTGAACCTTCGGGTTTGGGGCAGTACGGCATGCCACATGTGAGGCGTTGGCTTGATCCTTCTACGGCTGGACCGTTGGTACTGAGGCACGAACTGAATGTTGTTAGACTTGTTTCATGTGTTGATCTGTATCGGGAAAACTTGGGTATTTGACTGTTCGATCGAAAAGTTTAACATTTTCTATTTATATGGAATGTGATACAATAATTGGAATTCACAAGAAGTTATGAGATAACTGAATGAATGTTATAAGCATAGCACTTTAGTCTCACTTGATCGGTTGCCACGGAATTTTGATGTGATCAAAAGTCCGTCGCAATCACGTAGTGTACACGGATACTCGCCGGGTAAACTTAATAGACAGCCTCACTCCATAGCCCCGACCAAGTGACTGTAGGAGAACCCCGTCGCCGAAAGCATCCGTTCGGGTGCTCGCGGTAGCGGTGTTTCGCCTTGGTGCACTTCGTCGACGGTATCGGGGGTGCGGCCGTCTACTGAAGTTTGCGACGAGCATTCGATCAGGATGTCGGGAATCCTGTTGAATTGCCCGACTTGGTATTGAAAAGTGTTTTCGATTTTGAGACTAAAATGCAGGGTTTATAATTGTTAGGCATGCGATGTCTAAGAAATTCATTTGGTCAGGCATGCGATGTCTGAGATGGATGCGGATTCCAACTGTTGTAGTTTTACACTTTCTTTTCTGTGACCGTAAGTGTAATATGTGATATCGCCGGTTTCGTTGCTATATGTCAACGACAATTAGGATGCGCATATTTACTTACGTTGATGACATGTGATGTTATGTGTTGCTGGATATATTATATTGGATCGTCGTGTTTGAATAGCCGGGGGTTTTTATGTGAGATGAGTGTTTTTCATTTTCATTCATGTAAAAACTTGTATGTAATATTCTTTTGTTGGGACACTTCCAGGTTGCGGAAGTTGTCACCCTTTGTATATTATTTACTTTTCCGCACTAGGATAGACCCAAGGAGGAGGGCACAAGTAACCGGGTTCTGGAGTCCAGTGGGAGACCAACTCGAGGAGTCGAGTCCGGGTCTCCTAACTCTAGAATTGGTAGGGTTGCTTGCCGCTCTCGTAGGGGTCTAGGGGTGTGGGTTTGGCTATTCATCACGACCGTGGAATCCGTGTTTTATACTGGCTCGTATTGAAAACACGGACGTCCTAGTATATCCAATATTTCATATGTTTCTTCTGCTGCGATATCTGTGATGTGATCATGTGATGTTCTGTGATGGATACAGTATATAGTATATATGATATATTATATAGATGTTACTTATGTTTTACACCCGCGCTAGCCCTGCCCCGCTCTGCCGTTAGTTACCTAACCTAACGGTGCATGAGGGGACATCGAGGCGAATGCGGATGGCATAAGTGTACGTCGTATTTATCTGTGATGTTTAGGTACTTGAATGATGGGACTTCATTAATGTGATTAATGAAATAAAAGAAACCTAAGATGTTGTAGAATCGAATTTCAAAACAAAACAGGTAGCTACAGTTCTTGCTTTGCACAGCGGTATATATGATATATCCTGCACCTTATTCGATGAGGAAAGGACCGAGATCCCTTCACCGGGAGTGACTCCTTTAGCAATAACTGGCAGATGCTACACACTCGGTTTGTCTTTTGATTGCTTTTAAGAGTTTTTGCTTTGCATAGTGATATATATGATATATCCCGCACCTCATTCGACGAGGAAAGGACCGATGATCCCTTCACCGGGAGTGACTCCTTTAGCAAAACTAGAAAAGCCTCAAAAGCACTCCATTTCAAAATCATTTGATTCTACAACGATATCAAGTTCATTACGCAATAGGTTTTCAGAAAAACCTGTCGTAGCCCTCCGTCATTTCAGATAAGTTGTATATAGTATTCGTGCTGCATTTGTTGGCTTTCGTCAAGGTGCAGTGTGCGGTAGCTATATGCTGCTTATCTGCCAGCATATGATGCGATTGGATTAGGATAGTCGTGCGGCTTTGTTGGCTTTCGTCAAGGGTCGTGCGGGTGGGTTTAATTCAATCAAGAAATGTACGGGTTGAACTTGACTAGCGGGCTATGGTTTGTTGGCTTTCGTCAAGGTCATAGCACGTTAGGGGCAAAATATTATCGGGAATTTCAAGTGTTGAAATTTGCAATGAGATTGCATACCTTCTATGAGATAGTTGGATCCCGATACCCGCTGCGAGTAATTGTTACTCCTGGGAGAGTTTTACACATTACAATTAGCCGATCAAGTAGGTGTCTAGAAAGGTGTTAATGAGGTTACGCCTCTGGGAAAACGAGGTTTATATTAATTAGGTTCGTGCGAAAGCATGGGGGACCTCCCTCAAAGTACCGACACTGGCCTGGCTGAAAGATTGGCGAACTTGTAGTGCGTAATTAATCCCGGCTAGTCTTTCCTTTTAGGGTTTGAAGGAAGATTTGATAAAAAGCAGTGGGAGCCATCCTGATTAGATAAAATAATAACCAATCTATTCTTGCAAGAGCGCACGCTGAGTGTTTTCTTCTCTCTCTCTCCAGGTAGCGACCATATCACGCCTTAATCAAGATAATAATACGGATTATTGACTGAACCCGCTTGTTATACTGAGCTGGGGAACGTTGGTCCCGCTCTAACTTATAATTGTTATAAGACAGAGCAGGAAATTGGGGAATACCAGATTTCCCGTGCCGCCCAAACGAAGAAAGTGCATATGATGCATCTCCTTCGGGTGTGTTCATTACAATGAAATGTTTCTCAGTATCCTCTACGTCCTGGGTATGTGATACCAGATCAGGATCCCAGATATGTAATCTGTTACATAGGGCTACAGCTAGGTAGAGAACTGAGAACGGGTGATAAGTTTCATGAGACAGAAAACGGGGCAAGTGTTGCAGCCAAGTCTGTTGGTCACTGTCACCCTGTATTCCAATACATTGATTCTGAACGAATGTTATTAGATACCGAACCTGATATACAAAATCATATCAGTCTCTTTATTAGTAAAGAAATGATAAAATTTTGTATTGTTGGATAATGTTTTGAACATTTCCTATATCAAAAGTTGATCGGTTCAGGCACGTTATCTAAAAGCGTTGATGTTCTAAATCAAACTACAGTTCTTTAGTATACGGAACACACACAAGTGGAAGAGTTCAAAAATGAACGAATCCTTCTTGAGGTATTGTAGACTAGGTCATATCAATGTGACCCGACTAGCTGAAGTTACATAAAGATGCATATTTAAATCAGTTTGAATTTACATCTTGTGAAACTCGCCAGTCATGTCACAAAGATAAAATGACCATAGCTCCGTTTATTGGAAACAGAGAAAGAGTTATGTAAACTCTTGGGATGATACATGTTGATGTATGTAGGTCCCCTGTCTACACATGCCAAGACCGGTTCTTTGTACTTCGTTACATTCTCTGATAATCTCTCACGATTCAGACCTATGTTCCTGTTGAAACACAAGTCCGAACCTTTTGAGATATTCACAGAATATAAGTTAGAAGTAGAGAACCAATGAGGGTATAAGTATTATGTCCTTTGATGAGATCAAGGAGGAGAATACTTGAGCACGAAAATCCTGGATTATTCTAAACGAGAATGAGATTCTCTCTCAGCATTACTCCTCTGTATACACCATAGCACGATGGTATATCGGGGCGGAGCAATAACACCCTATATGATAAGGTGTGCTCTATGATGAGTACTACTGAGTTACCTATTTCCTTTTTGGGAGTTATGCACTTGAGAAGCTGCATACCTATTGAATAGGGTTCGAATCAAATCAGTTGCCTACCATTTCATATGTGATATGGAAAGGGAAGAGCCCATGTCTTAAGCTAGTTAGATTTGGGGTTGACCGGCCTATGTCTGAAAGCAAAATCCGGACAAGCTCGAGGCAAAGTCTGTAATGTAGAACTGGAAAGGTTCCAGCTATACAAACAACAGCAGATGATTTGGTAGAACCAAAGGATTAGGATTCAGTAGATACCAACGAACCTCAACCTCTCCGCCGATCTAGTAGGGTTCCTCACCCACCTGAGAGATACTTCGGTTTCTCGATGACAGTGGGAGCGAGAATTGCATCATGAGATGATGACCCAACTAGTTTCGAGCTGGCCATCAGGAGTGAGACTCTATAAGAATGGCTGGATGTTTAGTGATCTGAGATGGAATCCTTATACACCAACAAAGTATGGACTTTGGTTGCTATATCTGAAGGGTTAAATCCCCATCAGGAGCAAGTATATCTTGAGAAGATTACTTGGTGTACATGGAAAAGTTGAGACTTTCAAAGCTAGACTTGTTAAAGGTTTTCGTCATCGACCAGGCGTGGATAATGATGAAACCTTTTCCAGTGGCTATGCTTAAGTTCATCCGGATCCTACTTGCCACGGCTACATACCATGACTACGATATCTGGTGGTTGGGTGTCATGACAGCTTTTCTAAATGATGTTTTAGAAGAGAACGTCTATAAGTACACAGCCAGAGGGCTTCGTAGACAGTGGGAGCAGCGGAAACGTGTGCAAGATGCTTTATAGGATAAAGCAGGCATCGTGGAGTTGGAACATCTGTTTTGGTGGATTAGTCAAAGAAGTTGACATCATCAAAATGGTAGATGAACCTTGTATAAACAAAAAGGTAGTAGGGAGTATGGTGACGATCCTCGTAGAGTACATGGATGACATACTCTTGATAGGGAAGGAGTTTCCTATGCTACGCTCGATCAATCTCCGCTTATCACAATGATTCTCCACAGAGGATCAAAGTGATACCTACTAAATCCTAAGCTTTGGATCTATGAGATAGATCTAACAGGATATTAGGATACTCACTAGTTGTAGTGAGATGGTATCAATCGATCCTGGGGAGAATCACTGGAAGGGTTCCAGGGTGATAAAGACGACTGAATCTCAGTCGCAGGCATTGTCTTTACCCTCAGTAAAGGGACGGTATGTTGGAAGAGTTCCAAGCTAGATACCGTGGCATACTAGACGATTAAGGCTGGATACATCGCTACTTAAGATGCTACCAAAGAGGCAGTCTGGGTGTATATTGGTTCATGAGATGAACTACGTTCCTACCATTGTGAGACAATGGAGTTGTGGCTTATACCAAGGAACGCCGGTCCCATCAGTGATCCAGACATATTCTAAGGCAGTGTCACCTGATCAAGGAGATGGTTGATCTCCAGGGTGATCGAGGTTTGGAGAGTAGACTCAGAGGACAACACAGCGGATCCACTCACAAAGGCCTGTTCCCAGAGAGAGACTTTTATGGGATGGTTGAGTATGAGATACTGCAACCACTGCTATCAGATGGCCCTAGTGCAAGTGGGAGATTGTTAGTTATATGTATGCCCTAGAGGCCATTACTATACATAGGATGTATATTGTAGTGGATGCTGGGACATATATAGGGAGGACTTTCTTGCTCGACATGATAGTATGCTATCTGGTTGAACTTTACCTTAACGTGTACACTGATTGTCTCTCTATTACATGTTGGTAAAGCCCTTAGGATGTGTACTTGACTACCTGGACTATGATGCGGATCATACTAGTGGGGACATGGTAGTCCATAAGTACTCCTTCAAAGTCCCTAGTCGTGGGTGTATCGAGATGGGGCATCGATATACCAGAGTAGACTAGCGTGTACCTTCTCGACCCATACAGATGGGCGATGGATGATCCCATATCCATTGGTGTTTGACATCGGATATGATATACGGGTGCTCAGTAGAGACTGGGTACACTGGACGGACTCGCCAAGAACTCCCAGATGGTATAATACCTTACGTCAGATGGCAGTTCTCTGGTGACACTGGTGCAGAGTAGTCTGTTGACCCGAGATCGTCATAGAGTCTTGTGTGGTTCCTACTGTGCTTTGATTTCCATCTTACCACGTCCAAGAGGGCGTGCAAAACGGTGGTTTTTGGGTACAGTCCCGAGTCACATGGAGGCAATGAGCGATAGGAGGGGATTCGTCTCTCCCGGTATAGGGAGTTGATGTTGCGCTGTGTTCGATTGGCTATAACAGGAAATCCCTGGCCAGGGTTGCTGAGATTTACTGGTAAGTGTTACCAGTAGTTTCTCGAAATGTTATAGACCTCATTTCGACACGACTTATCGAGCTATTGGGGTCTGACGTTTACCACCCCTAGGCGAGATATGCGACATATCAGACGGACAGACCGGACTGTACGGTAAGTGTTACTGGTTGGATTCACAGGAGTGTGAGCGGGCTTGCTCGTCGATCTTCTGATCGCTCAATACCCGGGTGGCCGTTACGTTTAGCAGACCGCTTGCGGTTTGTGGGTGTTTGATATGATCATCACCTGCTGCCGGCGTATTGACGAGTCTTTAGAGTCCTACACAGAGGTTTCCTGGCTCAAGCAAAACGAAATAGGAGCGCATATGAGATATGTGCGGGACCGAGAATAATGCGTGTATGTGATACCGTATTTCATTCTCGCGATGAATGTGTCGAATGGTTATATGCGATATAACCTAGTTATCGAATCGAGGGTTGATTCGATAAGCCGATACATTGGATACTAGTCGGTTATATGCGATATGACCGGATCGTTAAATCAAGTGTTGATTTAATAATTTAATGCATAATTATATATTTGATATATTACTTTGCGTTAACTAGTATTGGTTCACTTTAAATGGATTTTCTCACTCGGTTGTGCACATTGTATATGTGATATACTTTTGTACACAAGTTTGTATCATGTTTGATGATACATGCTCACTAGGGTTTGTGTGAAGATTAAACCATGGTTGTAGATTGGTTAAGGTTTTCATTTTCTTATTCCTTTATTTATTTATTTATTCTTTTTGGAAAAATGAAAAGCATAAAGGAAAATGGTGGCTTTGTTTGTTTTCTAGTTGAAGCTTCATGAAGCTTTGACCAAAGTGACCATTTTGTCTCATGCTTAACCCTAACCACTCCATTAACCCTAGTTTAATCTCTACACTTGACCATGGTTCATTATATGATAAGTATTGATTTTCTTTTCAATATTAATTAACTTATCATAACACTTTCTTCTTCTTCTTCATTTCTTCATGTGAAGAAAGCTTGCCTCCCTCAATGGCAAGTGGTGATAAAGAGTGAGAAATCCAATTCTAAAGTGAACCCACTTCCTATTTCTTCATCCTCTACCTCTTGCCAAGTAGTATAGGGAGTTTCCTTCATAAGTTTTCATGGCTTGGTGAAGGTGGAGCTTGATCTAGCGATGCCTCGACGTAGATCATCTTCGGCATGGACATCGACGACCTAGCTCGCCATTTCTCCGACGAAGCCGACGCTAGAGCCCGGGAATTCATTTGGACAGCGAGGGGACTTCGTTGCGGAGCTATGGAGGTGGAGCACCGGATCTACAAAGGTTGTATTTCCGTTTAAACTTTAGTTAAGTTGTTAACTAGTTTCATTTTCGCCTAAACATCTAGCCGACGATCCGTTCTAGGGTTTCTCGGCACCGTTAAAATTTGAAATTGGTATGGTTGATGCCTTGTGAGACCTCATTAGGGTGCCTAGGAACCCTACAGTGGTATCAGAGCCTAGCTAGAGCCTTAGGCGAAGTCTAGACGGAATTTGAAACCCGATCGAACCGAAACCCAACCCCAAAAATTGCTCTCTGTACTTTTTCTAAAATCGTGGATTTTTCCAAATTAAAAATATGCAGAAAACTCAGCAGGGAAATCTAAGAATTACGGCGCAAAAAGTTTTGCATGAACAGTGTAATCGGCGGCGGAATCGCGGCATAAGCCTAGTTTAGGCGGCGGTTCCGCGGCAGAATTGTGACGTCAGCCCTAACTGTTTGCACAGTAATTCATTGTTTCAGGTGCTGAGTTCTCTGGGTATTTTTAAAATTTATTCAAGAGTTGAATTTTCTGGAGTTGTTTTGGGGATTCGGTGTTTTGATCGGAGTATCAAATTTTGTCTGTGTGGCTTTCCGGATAATTTTTTGAATATGTTAAAAAGTTCGACCGGATATAAATACCCAATTTTTCCCCTGTCGGGAAATTTCCAAGTGCTGGATTTTTCCGTAGTTTAACGACGTTCTAAGTAGTGCAAGTAACGCGATGGACCCTCTAGAAGACAACAAATCTTAACTCGATTATGTGACCGTCTTGAACTGCCCTTTGAACCTTCGGGTTTGGGGCAGTACGGCGTGCCACATGTGAGGCGTTGGCTTGACCCTTCTACGGCTGAACCGTTGGTACTGAGGCACGAACTGAATGTTGTTAGACTTGTTTCATGTGTTGATCTGTATCGGGAAAACTTGGGTATTTGACTGTTCGATCGAAAAGTTTAACATTTTCTATTTATCTGGAATGGGATACAATAATTGGAATTCACAAGAAGTTATGAGATAACTGAATGAATGTTATAAACATAGCACTTTAGTCTCACTTGATCGGTTGCCACGGAATTTTGATGTGATCAAAAGTCCGTCGCAATCACGTAGTGTATGTGGATACTCGCCGGGTAAACTTAATAGACAGCCTCACTCCATAGCCCCGACCAAGTGACTGTAGGAGAACCCCGTCGCCGAAAGCATCCGTTCGGGTGCTCGCGGTAGCGGTGTTCCGCCTTGGTGCACTTCTTCGACGGTATCGGGGGTGCGGCCGTCTACTAAAGTTTGCGACGAGCATTCGATCAGGATGTCGAGAATCCTGTTGAATTGCCCGACTTGGTATTGAAAAGTGTTTTCGATTTTGAGACTAAAATGCAGGGTTTATAATTGTTAGGCATGCGATGTCTAAGAAATTCATTTGGTCAGGCATGCGATGTCTGAGATGGATGCGGATTCCAACTGTTGTAGTTTTACACTTTCTTTTCTGTGACCGTAAGTGTAATATGTGATATCGCCGGTTTCGTTGCTATATGTCAACGACAATTAGGATGCGCATATTTACTTACGTTGATGATATGTGATGTTATGTGTTGCTGGATATGTTATATTGGATCGTCGTGTTTGAATAGCCGGGGGTTTTTATGTGAGATGAGTGTTTTTCATTTTCATTCATGTAAAAACTTGTATGTAATATTCTTTTGTTGGGAAACTTCCAGGTTGCGGAAGTTGTCACCCTTTGTATATTATTTACTTTTCCGCACTAGGATAGACCCAAGGAGGAGGGCACAAGTAACCGGGTTCTGGAGTCCAGTGGGAGACCAACTCGAGGAGTCGAGTCCGGGTCTCCTAACTCTAGAATTGGTAGGGTTGCTTGCCGCTCTCGTAGGGGTCTAGGGGTGTGGGTTTGGCTATTCATCACGACCGTGGAATCCGTGTTTTATACTGGCTCGTATTGAAAACACGGACGTTCTAGTATATCCAATATTTCATATGTTTCTTCTGCTGCGATATCTGTGATGTGATCATGTGATGTTCTGTGATGGATACAGTATATAGTATATATGATATATTATATAGATGTTACTTATGTTTTACACCCGCGCTAGCCCTGCCCCGCTCTGCCGTTAGTTACCTAACCTAACGGTGCATGAGGGGACATCGAGGCGAATGCGGATGGCATAAGTGTACGTCGTATTTATCTGTGATGTTTAGGTACTTGAATGATGGGACTTCATTAATGTGATTAATGAAATAAAAGAAACCTAAGATGTTGTAGAATCGAATTTCAAAACAAAACAGGTAGCTACAGTTCTTGCTTTGCACAGCGGTATATATGATATATCCTGCACCTTATTCGATGAGGAAAGGACCGAGATCCCTTCACCGGGAGTGACTCCTTTAGCAATAACTGGCAGATGCTACACACTCGGTTTGTCTTTTGATTGCTTTTAAGAGTTTTTGCTTTGCATAGTGATATATATGATATATCCCGCACCTCATTCGACGAGGAAAGGACCGATGATCCCTTCACCGGGAGTGACTCCTTTAGCAAAACTAGAAAAGCCTCAAAAGCACTCCATTTTAAAATCATTTGGTTCTTCAACGATATCAAGTTCATTACGCAATAGGTTTTCAGAAAAACCTGTCGTAGCCCTCCGTCATTTCAGATAAGTTGTATATAGTATTCGTGCTGCATTTGTTGGCTTTCGTCAAGGTGCAGTGTGCGGTAGCTATATGCTGCTTATCTGCCAGCATACGATGCGATTGGATTAGGATAGTCGTGCGGCTTTGTTGGCTTTCGTCAAGGGTCGTGCGGGTGGGTTTAATTCAATCAAGAAATGTACGGGTTGAACTTGACTAGCGGGCTATGGTTTGTTGGCTTTCGTCAAGGTCATAGCACGTTAGGGGCAAAATATTATCGGGAATTTCAAGTGTTGAAATTTGCAATGAGATTGCATACCTTCTATGAGATAGTTGGATCCCGATACCCGCTGCGAGTAATTGTTACTCCTGGGAGAGTTTTACACATTACAATTAGCCGATCAAGTAGGTGTCTAGAAAGGTGTTAATGAGGTTACGCCTCTGGGAAAACGAGGTTTACATTAATTAGGTTCGTGCGAAAGAACGGGGGACCTCCCTCAAAGTACCGACACTGGCCTGGCTGAAAGATTGGCGAACTTGTAGTGCGTAATTAATCCCGGCTAGTCTTTCCTTTTAGGGTTTGAAGGAAGATTTGATAAAAAGCAGTGGGAGCCATCCTGATTAGATAAAATAATAACCAATCTATTCTTGCAAGAGCGCACGCTGAGTGTTTTCTTCTCTCTCTCTCCAGGTAGCGACCATATCACGCCTTAATCAAGATAATAATACGGATTATTGACTGAACCCGCTTGTTATACTGAGCTGGGGAACGTTGGTCCCGCTCTAACTTATAATTGTTATAAGACAGAGCAGGAAATTGGGGAATACCAGATTTCCCGTGCCGCCCAAACGAAGAAAGTGCATATGATGCATCTCCTACGGGTGTGTTCATTACAAAGAAATGTTTCTCAGTATCCTCTACGTCCTGGGTATGTGATACCAGATCAGGATCCCAGATATGTAATCTGTTACATAGGGCTACAGCTAGGTAGAGAACTGAGAACGGGTGATAAGTTTCATGAGACAGAAAACGGGGCAAGTGTTGCAGCCAAGTCTGTTGGTCACTGTCACCCTGTATTCCAATACATTGATTCTGAACGAATGTTATTAGATACCGAACCTGATATACAAAATCATATCAGTCTCTTTATTAGTAAAGAAATGATAAAATTTTGTATTGTTGGATAATGTTTTGAACATTTCCTATATCAAAAGTTGATCGGTTCAGGCACTTTATCTAAAAGCGTTGATGTTCTAAATCAAACTACAGTTCTTTAGTATACGGAACACACACAAGAGGAAGAGTTCAGAAATGAACGAATCCTTCTTGAGGTATTGTAGACTAGGTCATATCAATGTGACCCGACTAGCTGAAGTTACATAAAGATGCATATTTAAATCAGTTTGAATTTACATCTTGTGAAACTCGCCAGTCATGTCACAAAGATAAAATGACCATAGCTCCGTTTATTGGAAACAGAGAAAGAGTTATGTAAACTCTTGGGATGATACATGTTGATGTATGTAGGTCCCCTGTCTACACATGCCAAGACCGGTTCTTTGTACTTCGTTACATTCTCTGATAATCTCTCAAGATTCAGACCTATGTTCCTGTTGAAACACAAGTCCGAACCTTTTGAGATATTCACAGAATATAAGTTAGAAGTAGAGAACCAATGAGGGTATAAGTATTATGTCCTTTGATGAGATCAAGGAGGAGAATACTTGAGCACGAAAATCCTGGATTATTCTAAACGAGAATGAGATTCTCTCTCAGCATTACTCCTCTGTATACACCATAGCACGATGGTATATCGGGGCGGAGCAATAACACCCTATATGATAAGGTGTGCTCTATGATGAGTACTACTGAGTTACCTATTTCCTTTTTGGGAGTTATGCACTTGAGAAGCTGCATACCTATTGAATAGGGTTCGAATCAAATCAGTTGCCTACCATTTCATATGTGATATGGAAAGGGAAGAGCCCATGTCTTAAGCTAGTTAAGATTTGGGGTTGACCGGCCTATGTCTGAAAGCAAAATCCGGACAAGCTCGAGGCAAAGTCTGTAATGTAGAACTGGAAAGGTTCCAGCTATACAAACAACAGCAGATGATTTGGTAGAACCAAAGGATTAGGATTCAGTAGATACCAACGAACCTCAACCTCTCCGCCGATCTAGTAGGGTTCCTCACCCACCTGAGAGATACTTCGGTTTCTCGATGACAGTGGGAGCGAGGATTGCATCATGAGATGATGACCCAGCTAGTTTCGAGCTGGCCATCAGGAGTGAGACTCTGTAAGAATGGCTGGATGTTTAGTGATCTGAGATGGAATCCTTATACACCAACAAAGTATGGACTTTGGTTGCTATATCTGAAGGGTTAAATCCCCATCAGAAGCAAGTATATCTTGAGAAGATTACTTGGTGTACATGGAAAAGTTGAGACTTTCAAAGCTAGACTTATTAAAGGTTTTCGTCATCGACCAGGCGTGGATAATGATGAAACCTTTTCCAGTGGCTATGCTTAAGTTCATCCGGATCCTACTTGCCACGGCTACATACCATGACTACGATATCTGGTGGTTGGGTGTCATGACAGCTTTTCTAAATGATGTTTTAGAAGAGAACGTCTATAAGTACACAGCCAGAGGGCTTCGTAGACAGTGGGAGCAGCGGAAACGTGTGCAAGATGCTTTATAGGATAAAGCAGGCATCGTGGAGTTGGAACATCTGTTTTGGTGGATTAGTCAAAGAAGTTGACATCATCAAAATGGTAGATGAACCTTGTATAAACAAAAAGGTAGTAGGGAGTATGGTGACGATCCTCGTAGAGTACGTGGATGACATACTCTTGATAGGGAAGGAGTTTCCTATGCTACGCTCGATCAATCTCCGCTTATCACAATGATTCTCCACAGAGGATCAAAGTGATACCTACTAAATCCTAAGCTTTGGATCTATAAGATAGATCTAACAGGATATTAGGATACTCACTAGTTGTAGTGAGATGGTATCAATCGATACTGGGGAGAATCACTGGAAGGGTTCCAGGGTGATAAAGACGACTGAATCTCAGTCGCAGGCATTGTCTTTACCCTCAGTAAAGGGACGGTATGTTGGAAGAGTTCCAAGCTAGATACCGTGGCATACTAGACGATTAAGGCTGGATACATCGCTACTTAAGATGCTACCAAAGAGGCAGTCTGGGTGTATATTGGTTCATGAGATGAACTACGTTCCTACCATTGTGAGACAATGGAGTTGTGGCTTATGCCAAGGAACGCCGGTCCCATCAGTGATCCAGACATATTCTAAGGCAGTGTCACCTGATCAAGGAGATGGTTGATCTCCAGGGTGATCGAGGTTTGGAGAGTAGACTCAGAGGACAACACAGCGGATCCACTCACAAAGGCCTGTTCCCAGAGAGAGACTTTTATGGGATGGTTGAGTATGAGATACTGCAACCACTGCTATCAGATGGCCCTAGTGCAAGTGGGAGATTGTTAGTTATATGTATGCCCTAGAGGCCATTACTATACATAGGATGTATATTGTAGTGGATGCTGGGACATATATAGGGAGGACTTTCTTGCTCGACATGATAGTATGCTATCTGGTTGAACTTTACCTTAACGTGTACACTGATTGTCTCTCTATTACATGTTGGTAAAGCCCTTAGGATGTGTACTTGACTACCTGGACTATGATGCGGATCATACTAGTGGGGACATGGTAGTCCATAAGTACATCCTTCAAAGTCCCTAGTCGTGGGTGTATCGAGATGGGGCATCGATATACCAGAGTAGACTAGCGTGTACCTTCTCGACCCATACAGATAGGCGATGGATGATCCCATATCCATTGGTGTTTGACATCGGAGATGATATACGGGTGCTCAGTAGAGACTGGGTACACTGGACGGACTCGCCAAGAACTCCCAGATGGTATAATACCTTACGTCAGATGGCAGTTCTCTGGTGACACTGGTGCAGAGTAGTCTGTTGACCCGAGATCGTCATAGAGTCTTGTGTGGTTCCCACTGTGCTTTGATTTCCATCTTACCACGTCCAAGAGGGCGTGCAAAACGGTGGTTTTTGGGTACAGTCCCGAGTCACATGGAGGCAATGAGCGATAGGAGGGGATTCGTCTCTCCCGGTATAGGGAGTTGATGTTGCGCTGTGTTCGATTGGCTATAACAGGAAATCCCTGGCCAGGGTTGCTGAGATTTACTGGTAAGTGTTACCAGTAGTTTCTCGAAATGTTATAGACCTCATATCGACACGACTTATCGAGCTATTGGGGTCTGACGTTTACCACCCCTAGGCGAGATATGCGACATATCAGACGGACGGACCGGACTGTACGGTAAGTGTTACTGGTTGGATTCACAGGAGTGTGAGCGGGCTTGCTCGTCGATCTTCTGATCGCTCAATACCCGGGTGGCCGTTACGTTTAGCAGACCGCTTGCGGCTTGTGGGTGTTTGATATGATCATCACCTGCTGCCGGCGTATTGACGAGTCTTTAGAGTCCTACCCAGAGGTTTCCTGGCTCAAGCAAAACGAAATAGGAGCGCATATGAGATATGTGCGGGACCGAGAATAATGCGTGTATGTGATACCGTATTTCATTCTCGCGATGAATGTGTCGAATGGTTATATGCGATATAACCTAGTTATCGAATCGAGGGTTGATTCGATAAGCCGATACATTGGATACTAGTCGGTTATATGCGATATGACCGGATCGTTAAATCAAGTGTTGATTTAATGATTTAATGCATAATTATATATTTGATATATTACTTTGCGTTAACTAGTATTGGTTCACTTTAAATGGATTTTCTCACTCGGTTGTGCACATTGTATATGTGATATACTTTTGTACACAAGTTTGTATCATGTTTGATGATACATGCTCACTAGGGTTTGTGTGAAGATTAAACCATGGTTGTAGATTGGTTAAGGTTTTCATTTTCTTATTCCTTTATTTATTTATTTATTCTTTTTGGAAAAATGAAAAGCATAAAGGAAAATGGTGGCTTTGTTTGTTTTCTAGTTGAAGCTTCATGAAGCTTTGACCAAAGTGACCATTTTGTCTCATGCTTAACCCTAACCACTCCATTAACCCTAGTTTAATCTCTACACTTGACCATGGTTCATTATATGATAAGTATTGATTTTCTTTTCAATATTAATTAACTTATCATAACACTTTCTTCTTCTTCTTCATTTCTTCATGTGAAGAAAGCTTGCCTCCATCAATGGCAAGTGATGATAAAGAGTGAGAAATCCAATTCTAAAGTGAACCCACTTCCTATTTCTTCATCCTCTACCTCTTGCCAAGTAGTATAGGGTGTTTCCTTCACAAGTTTTCATGGCTTGGTGAAGGTGGAGCTTGATCTAGCGATGCCTCGACGTAGATCATCTTCGGCATGGACATCGACGACCTAGCTCTCCATTTCTCCGACGAAGCCGACGCTAGAGCCCGGGAATTCATTTGGACAGCGAGGGGACTTCGTTGCGGAGCTATGGAGGTGGAGCACCGGATCTACAAAGGTTGTATTTCCGTTTAAACTTTAGTTAAGTTGTTAACTAGTTTCATTTTCGCCTAAACATCTAGCCGACGATCCGTTTTAGGGTTTCTCGGCACCGTTAAAATTTGAAATTGGCATGGTTGATGCCTTGTGAGACCTCATTAGGGTGCCTAGGAACCCTACATTTATGTGAGAGATTTTGTTTTGATAAGGATTTGGCTTGGGGTATTTGTGTGTGTGTTAGGGTGTGTTAAGGTTAGAGAAGGGAAGAAGAAGAGAAAGAACGAAGATGAGAAGAAAGAAATGGCTATGTCTTAGCTATAACACCCCATCTTCCATTTTCCCAATATTTTATCTTATGCCATATTTTGCCCATACCCTCTATGTCTCTGTCTCTTATTATTTTAAATCTCAACATACAAAAAGAATTAAAGATAAAGATGTGAATTAATTTGTCATGAAAAAAACATGTTTGGTTAAAACTTAAGTGACTTTTGTTATAGTTAAGAACTTATCTTATTAACTAAGTACGCACTAAATATCTAAAGAAAACTAAACTAATTAAATGTCCTCTATTTAACTAACTAATTATAACTCTAATTTATAAAAACCCAAATTAATTAATTGTTCTCATATTTATAAAAAGATTCTTTTTATTAACCATTAAATTCTAAAAATAAACATTTAAATTTCGAAATGTTACAATATCCTCCTCTTAAGAAAAATTCGTCCCCAAATTTAAAATCTAAACCAAAATCTTAAAACATTTTATTAAATCAAATCAACGAGCTTCCGAAGACCCGCACAAGATAGAAATACTACCTAGTGTGTGGTAACGGTATATATAACATAAATAAAATGTAAACGCATCCTAAAGGACCGCGTGCTCAATAAAAAATTCTTATCGATAAAACATCATCAAATCCCATGCCAATCATTGGTACTCGAAATCCCGAAATATCATGATGCAATGTATATGCATATAGAATGAATGCGTGAAACTCAGATAACTGGAACTCCAACACCCACTTCGCTAACCACACCAGCTACGATACGACGTGCGATGCATGAAATTGAAATCAAATGCAACGTATGGACACAAAAACAAAACCAAGTGCAACGGATGTGCACGAAACACAACCAAGTGCAACTGGTGTGCACAAAACAAAAATGTGATACTCGGATCACCAAAACATAAAGGCCAAAACAAAGGGTGAGATCCAGATCACCAAAAACACAAATCAAACAACTGACATTAAAGTGTACCTGCTTCAACGTCGACGGGTGCTTGAGCACCTGGAGCATTCAGAGCAAGAACTCTTGCTCGCCCACTGCTCACGGCCTAACGTCCTCTATCTCTGAATCGTTGTCCTCTTTGTATAGGACCACCATATTCGCTACCCTTCCTATCCCCAGATGGAACCTGAGTAATCACCGGTGGAGGGAGAAAAGAAAATGAAGTCGCTCGTCAGGACGCTATTCTGTTCTGACGCCTAGTGGAACAGTTTCTGGCTTTATGAAAGGGTCTTATACAATTAAAACAGAACCGTGTTGGCCACTGCATCATATCGTTATCGAATGGTTGCTCTCGGGGCCATCCACTTACGCCACCACCCTCCTGCTCAACAAATGGAGTCTCAACTCGAGCTCACTTCGGCTTTGGAGTCGCTCCAATTTCAATACAACGTTCCTCTATCAACGTCGCCGCATCCACTGCCTCCGCATAAGTATCGAAACGCTGGGCACCAACGGAGAAAAACAACTGCGCATCAAATTCGTGCACAGATCTCTTAATTCAGATCTTTTCTGTAGGAACCAAATAAGGAGCATATCGCGATAACTGGGTGAACTGAAGGTCATACTCGGCTACTGTCATGTCCGGAGTCTTGCGTAAAGACTTAAAACTATGTTCTCGGTCATCTCTGACACTCTGAGGTAGAAATCGGGCTAGGAAGACCTTCGAAAATTCATCACAAGTCATAGGAGGAAGACTCACTGCTCGGCCTCTGTCGATCTAATCGTACCAGGTCTGAGCAAGACCCTCTAATCAAAAATTGGCTAACTCTGCAGTTCTCATATCGGAGCATCTCATCAAACAAAATATTCTCACCATCCTATTGAGGAACGACAACGGATCCTCCGACGCATCCATGCCGGTAAACACCGGAGACTTCAGCCTCAAAAATTCTGGAAGCAACACATCAAAATTCTTAATCATGAGTTACACAGCCGATCTCTGAGAATCAGGCTGCACTAAGATCTCTGAAACTGATTGCGCAACGGCAAATCTCTGGGTCCGAATAGTATCAGTTAACGACCTCATCAAACGATGTAGATCCTGAATGCTCTCCTCCAAATGAGAAATCCTATCTACATAAAGAGGATCACCATATTCCAGTGTCACCAGAGTACCATCCTAGTCAGTCATTGTCTCGGACGAGCCTGCCCTGACCTCATCACTAACTGCAGCCCTCTCGGCTCGTACAGTCCCCGGTAGCATGGTGATTGAAACATGAAACAAACAAGGGGTCAGTTTCCGAATCTCAACGAAATAGCAATGCCATACTAACAAATCAGAATAGAAGAAGAGAGAATCAAGAAAGGATTCGAAACATACATCGTAAGATTACTTTAGCGGAGTGTCGTGTTGTAAGTATGTCGCGGAACATACGTATGGTATATAATTCTACTTAAGCTACATACTCCATAAATACCAAGGGTATTCTAGAAGTCGAAAGGTCGGGTTTAAGACCCCCAATGTTAATTTTAAGTCTCGCAAGGTTAAGCCTAGGTCTCGAAAGATCATGCCCTAAACTCCACAGGGTCAAACTTAAACTTAACAAAGGAGAACGAAGTTCGGGTCCAATACCCCAAAGTCAAATCTAAGTTCTGCAAGATTATGCCTAAGTTTCAAACCATTACAACCTAGACCCCACATGGTTAAACCTAGACACGACAATGGTAAAACAGTGCTCTGATACCAACTTTGTCACGACCTGAAAATAGTACATCACCGGCACAAGGATCACGTGAAGTCTTGTGGACCCCATCGTGACCCAAGTAAGCTAAAATCCAGAATCTAAACTATATATTAATGGGAAATAGATAATAATAAGTAGATGTGAAGTTTTAAAGAAGTTTTGTATAAAGTAAAGCTTGCTCAAAAGATTTTTTGAAAAACGGACAGCACCTCCTTTGTAAATTTTGAATAAAACGAGTACAATGATAATAAGTATAACAACACCCCACATACAGGAGCTAAATCAACACCCAAACAGCGGATACACAACCACACAATAATATATGACGCCTAAAGGCGAAGGATCAACAATACGGAAAGTAAACAACATAATTATACAACTCTAAGATCTCGACAATATACTAAACTTGGTCATTGATGGAGTACTTTTAGATATAAATAGGATATAAGGAAATTGCTGATAAAAAAATCTAACCTACCAACTCAAAATATGCGCAACCGCGTCCAAAAGATAGCTAACGTGCCAAATAAGCCGCTACCGATCCAAGAGGTCAAATCTGTAAAGAACTATAGCACAACGGGGGTGAGTTGCCAACTTTTGAGTTGAATTATATAACAAGATAGAAGTCGAATGGATAAGTGGTGAAACAACTAAAGCATGATAAATGTGTACATCAAGGAAGGTAATAAGCATGCGCCAAACTAGAGTTTGAGCGATAAAATATAAAGAAAATAAGCCCTCATGTACTCTATCCTAATATATGAAATATGAATATGTGTGGTTATCAAGTCAATATTAAGTAATAAATATTTGGTCCGGTATGGGCACAGCATAACCAAAAGCATCTAAAAGCATGTAAGTTACGGAAGTAAATGCAATATTGTGCTATGAAATGATAATCAATCATCATTCATCATTAACTCACTGCATATATATACAACGGTGTCAAATCACGATCACCGTAGCCGTAATGCAATATCTATAGCACATGACCAAACATAACACAATCAAGCCTATAATACATATATAGCACGCATCCATATGCAATCATATAAAAGTAACTGGAAGATGTATATACATGAGATCGTTTCAAAATAGCCGTATAATATATATTGCAGCACATGTAGTGGACATTGTTTTGTGAATAAATGTATGCATTTTGTTTAAAATATACGTCTCGTCTTTTGAAGATGATTTACTTAAAAAGGGGTTTTCTTTTGCAAAAGTCTGTGTTGATCATAGACGCGTGAAAAATAGTGAGGCTATAGCCCCTTTGAAAACCTCTTTAATATACATCGATATATGAAAATAGTATTCATGTACTGTCTCGTGGACCGGTCCTGTCTGGCTACTATATATAGCATAAATATATCTCATCAATGCAGGGCATCTATAATATCCATATCCGTGCAGCGCATCTATATCGATCCCTTAAATATCCGTTGAGACATCATGTGTCAACTACCCTCAATCACTCATAGATTGTTCACACATATATCACCGGGCGACATCTTGTCTCTCCCTGCCTCAATCTCTCATTGATTGATCATAATGAATATATTTTCTGGAACATCGGTTATATCTACCATGTCCGAATCATCTTTCCCTTTCATATATTCTATTATATACATTCAATCTCTTAGGATTGATATCACATCACATCATATTCACAACAATATAAATCTCTTCAAACTCATACCGTTTTAATCTGTGTGAACTAGGTATAGCACAAACGGGTAACATATCATAGTATAAGCTAGTAATATAATTATATATATATATATATAAGTGTCCCATACCATTGAGATATATTCATCATCAATATATGACGCGTAGTGGAATCATAAAGCGGAGCATAACTAATAAGATAAACAACACGCGAGCGAATAACATAAACATAGGCATAACATAAACAAACAGTAAATGGGTAATTATTTCGAATATTCCCACTTATATGTTTTTAAAGTAGAACAAACATTATTTGAAAATAAGGAAGCTACGATGATTTTAAATATATATATTTACCCCTTTGAAATTCAAGTAGCACATCCTTTCATTATCATTTTTAAAATATGAAACGAATTGTTATTTTTAAAAGTGGGCAATATCGTCATATTAGTATAATCTCCCAATCGGTTAAAATAGTAAGACTCCGCGAGTCAAGTAAAATATTGTCGTATCCGGCTATATATCATCATCTATCATCATCATATCATGCCGTGCGGAATCTCGTCTTGTACGATAACCATCAAATATTCATTATATCATATCATAATAATAATCAGTACGGATATCTAATCTACATACCCAAATACATAGCATAATTAATACGAACATAAAGTCTACGTACACACATAGCAATGGAATATCAACAATACGGATATCTAGTCATGTACAAATATAGCACCCGTGCAGAAATCTTGTTTGCGTGCGCGCTCAACGATCGGTATGGACATCTCGTGTCATGTACACGCACGGCGAGTAGTACGGACTTCCGGTCCCGTACTTTCCCAAAAATCAGTAAGAACTTCAAGTCTATTATAAATAGTATTATAATATCATCCTACTATAACGTCAATCCTACTATGATATGTAAACATGGCAGTATTAATGATGTGTAGTGTAGCATACGAGTCTGTGCTTGTGCAACATGGCAATCATTAGTATTCGTGCTAGTGTTCTATCAAGTGTGGTTACAATAAGCCTACTAAGCTAACTAACTAGTTATAACAACTAGCGGCAAGTCTAACTACTCGTAGCATGAAAAAAAGCATATCAATAATATAACGTAATATGTTTCACGGGGGTGTTATACGCCAACCACCCGATTCCCCACTCGTATATATAATTTACTCATAATCTACAATCGAGCCAGTCGTATCCTACAGCTGTCTTGCCCTTCGTCCCCATCTCAAGGATCTCCGCACTTAAACCTACAATCGAAACCATAATATATCACGTAAGGATCGAAACCGAAATCAATACAGCGAGCTAAATGTTGCTAGGTTTAAAACCTACGACTACGTGTGTGATTCGTGTGTCACCTTTGCAAAACTAACCCCCTTTATCGACGTCTTAGCACAAAATATCGAATCGCGGACTCAGGATTTCATTTTCAATTTTGAAAAGTTTAAAACATCATCGAAATTTCAAATTTAAACTCTTGCAGATTTTATAAGGGAAGTCCTGAAATTGGCATTTTTTAGGCTCGCTTTGAAAAAAGCACCAAAAATAGTAAACACAATATTTGGACTCAAACTAAAATTCTATATATCGATAAATGAGTTTAATTAGATATACCAAAATATCTTTTCCAGGTTCAAAGTATACGACATAAAATAAAATATAATCTTAAAATATGTTTCTGGATATTCTGTAGAAACCAGAAAACAACCTTCACAAGAAAATCGATATCTCCGGATTTTTTTAAAGTAAATAAGGCGAATAAAAATTATAAACATATGTACACAAAATTATCTACAACCTCAAATTTTTATATTTTCCAAATTGTTAACAGAAAAATTAAGAAAATTCTTATAATTTGAATGAAAAACAGGCACTGAAAATCAAATTTTCAGCTTGAAAACCCTTCATTTAAATATTCGTAGAAAATTCATTTTACCGTAAAAATCAACCAATTTTTTTTTCCCTAAGAGATAAGCTAATTATATAAAACTTTTTAGTTTTAAAAAATAGCTAATTCTCAATAGAAATTCATCAAAAATATTCGATAGTCGAACCTGCCACTGATTTCTGGCCCACGAAGTTGATTTGAGTTGCTAACTTGAAGTATTTGGAAAGGAGCTAGGTTTTTATGTGAGGGATTTATGTTTTGATTAGGATTTGGCTTGGGGTATTTGTGTGTGTGTGTGAGGGTGTGTTAAGGTTAGAAAGGGGAAGAAGAAGAGAAAGAATGAAAATGAGAAGAAAGAAATGACTAAATCTTAAGCCATAACAACCCCCCTCCGATTTTCCAAATATTTTATCTTATGCCATACTTTTCCCATACCCTTCATGTCTCTCTCTCTTATTATTTTAAATCCCAACATAGAAAAAGAATTAAAGATAAATAAGATAGTTAACTTGTCATGACAACAAAACATGTTTGGTTAAAACTTAAGTAACTTTTGTTATAATTAAGAACTTATCTAATAAATAACCAAGTGTGCACTAAATGTCTAAAGAAAACTAATTAAATGTCCTTTATTTAAATAAAATCAATTATATCACTAATTTATAAAAACCAAAATTAATTAATTGTTCTCATATTTATAAAAAGATTCTTTTTATTAACCATTAAATTCTATAAATAAGCATTTAAATTTCGAAATGTTACAGTAATACTAATCCACCATCATTTCTTTGGAGCGAAGCACTTAAAACAGCTGTGTATATACT
Organism: Agapanthus africanus; assembly: GCA_030015575.1. Taxonomy (NCBI): domain Eukaryota; kingdom Viridiplantae; phylum Streptophyta; class Magnoliopsida; order Asparagales; family Amaryllidaceae; genus Agapanthus; species Agapanthus africanus. Next base: position 384,714,996 of record CM057349.1, on the reverse strand, counting down.
AAATCGGGTTCCATCTAAAGCAGTTCCAAAAACTCATTTCGAGATTTATAAAGGATGGAAACCAAGTCCAAGTCATATACATATATGGGGATATCAAGTAGAAGTGAATATATAATCCCCACATAAAGAAACTTGATCCAAGAACAGAAAGTGGTTTCTGTATTGGGAATGCAATGAACTCCAAGGGATACATGTTTTATTGTCCATCACACACACCGAAAGTTGTAGAAGCTAGAAATGCTAAGTTTCTTGAAGATTCAGATTTTAACGAGTTTCTTCATAAGGTAAGAATTGGGGAAATTCAAGATGCTGGTTCTGTATCTACAGTTAATGAATTATTTGTTCCTGAATTGATTATGCCTATTCAAGAAAATTTACCTAATCAAGTTAAGAAACAATATATTCAGAATGAATTGCAGTATGAAGAACCACCTCATAATGAGGCAATATATGAGGAACGAGTCATTCAAAATCAAGAAAGTTTGGATGAACAGGTTGGAATTAGAAGATCTTCAAGGATAAGAAGAACAACAGTTTCTAATACTACGTTGTATATCTTCAAGAGTCTTCAATTGATATCGGACCTAAAAATAATCCAAAGTCATTTTCGCAAGCCATGAATGGAGAAAATTACAGTTTATGATACGATGCCATGAAGGAAGAAATGGAATCAATGGGTAAAAATCAAGTCTGGGAAATCATTGAGTTACCTAAAAGAGCTTCGGTTGTTGGTTGTAAATGAGTTTTCAAAACTAAATGAGACTCGTCTGGTAATATTGAACAATATAAGGCTAGACTTGTAGCCAAGGGTTCAATCAAAGGGAAAAAATTGATTTCCACGAGACATTTTCTCTAGTTTTTACTAAAGATTTTTTGAGAGTTATTATGGCATTAGTGGCTCATATAGATTTAGAGCCATATCAAATGGATATAAAGACGGCTTTTCTAAACGGCGACCTTGAGGAGGAGGTATACATGAAACAATCTGAAGGATTTACTCTTAGGCAAACAGATTAGCTGTATTGCAAGTTAAAAAAGTTCTTATACGGGCTTAAACAAGCTTCTAGCCAATGACATATCAAATTCCACAATACCATTCTTTTATATGGTTTTATTGAAAATAGTGAGGATGAATGTATATATGTCAAGGTGACTGGGAGCAATTTCATTTTTCTAGTCCTATATGTGGATGATATTTTACTTGCACGTAAAGATACTGACCTATTATATGAGACTAAGAGTTATCTATCACAAAACTTTGAAATGAAAGACATTGGTGAAGCTTCTTATATTATTGGCATAGAGATTCACAGAGATAGACCTCGCAAAATTTTGGGATTATCTCAAAAGGCCTACATTGAAAAAGTTTTGGATAGGTTCTGAATGCAGAATTGTACACTGAAAGATGCATCTGTTTCAAAGGGCGATAAATTTAGTTTGGACCAATGTCCAAAAAGTGTTTCAGAACAGAAAGATATGGAAGTCATTCCATATGCTTCTGCAGTTGAAAGTCTTATGTATGCGGTTGTTTGCACAAGATCCGATATTGCCTTTGCAGTAGGAATGTTGGGTAGGTATCAAAATAATCCTGATTTGGCTCATTAGAAAGCAGCCAAGAGAATAATGAGATACTTGAAAGGGACTAAAGATTATAAGCTCACTTATAGTTATTCTAATTATCTAGAGTTGGTTGGATATTCGGATTCAGATTGTGCCGATTGCGTGGATACAAGAAAATCTACTTCGGGATATGTTTTTCTATTTGCTAGAGATGTGGTATCCTGAAGGAGTATGAAGCAAGATTTGGTTGCTTCCTCGACAATGAAAGAAGAATTTATAAGTTGCTATGAGGCATCTTCACAAGCATCTTGGTTAAGGGATTTCGTCATAGAGCTTAAAGTGGTTGACCTCGTATCAAGACCATTACTCATCTATTGTGACAACAGCTCTGCGATTGCATTTGCTAACAACAGAAGCAGGAGTCGATCCAAATACATCAACATAAAGTTTCTTAGACTAAAGATCGAGTTCGTAATCACACAGTGGCTTTTGAAGACATGAGAATAGAGTTCATGATTGCTGGCCCTTGATGAAAGCAATACCTGTCATTACATTTAAGGGACATGTAAAGAATATGGGGCTCATCAATACTTAAGTGTTGTTAAGGTCTATGTATATTTTATTTTTAGACATGTTTGTAGTGTTTTAGACATGACTAATAAAGTGTGCACAATCAAGTTAAAGTCATATGATTATTATTTTTTTAAAACAATTAAAGTTGGACTTGAATAGTTGTAGTAAATATTCATAATGTTATATTTACATATTTGAAGCTTCTTAAAGATAGATTATTTTGCTCAAGCTAGTGCAATTGTTTATTTTGGTCATAAAATACAATTGCAATGGAGTTATATTTTTAAAAGGATAATTTGAGTCGAGTGCGGGATGTTAGATATAACATTTGCGACTCTTCATTAATTCCATTAATTAAAGTAAAATGTAAAAGTGGTTATTCAAAACTACCTTATAGTTTCTATAACTCCTTAATGAAAAGGTTATATAAAGAGGTCCTTGCCTACACAAAATTAGACTTTTGAATTCTGTTTAGTTTTATTCCATCTATCAAAACTTAAAGTGCCTACACAAAATTAGACTTTTGAATTCTGTTTAGTTTTATTCCATCTATCAAAACTTAAAGTGTGGAGTAAGGAAGAAAACAGTGGATTTTCATCTTCTTTATCAACATCTCCGAAGGTAAGAAATTGTTCATGATTGGTATGTTTATGAATAAATTAATTATTTAATCAAGCCCTATTTTTTAATTTTAACAAAATCAACTTATTTGCTCTGCTTAACAAAGATCCAGAGCCTTATATTATAAGACTAAAGAAATGGTTAATTGTATATAACCTCCATTACTTTGGGAATTGAGCACTAATTCCTCTTTAATTATCAATATAAGCATTTATGCCCTACGTTTTTTTTTACTTCGAATGTACCATTTTTCCTTCTTTCCATTTTCAAACAAAAACATATTTCCCTCCTCGTTGTAAATGACCAAGACTTAAAGAATTTGAAAATTTGAAGTCTCCTATTCACTATTTGGAGAAAAGGCTTATTTTATCATTAATAATTAGAGTTTTCATCATATGCAACATCGCTGGACAAGACAGAGAAAGAGATGGAAATCTCGGACCTTTTTCGGTCAATTTATGGAGCCCATATCCCATCCTTCACTTCATGACCAGACACGTACATGCACCCGGCACATAGGAAAATTTAACTTTCTGACCCTACCCCATTTGGCATTAATAGTGACTAGTGTACAATTGAGCCATAGCTCAGCTGGTATGACACTTTTCCTCATGAGGAGAGTGCGGGTTCGATACCCAGGAAGGAATGTGACCATAATTTAACGTTTTCAGGACTTTCATGGGTCCTCTAAGGGGTGTGTATTGTGAGTTTGTGTGTATTTTGTGCATGGATGTGTTGTGTGTATGAATTAGACTTACGGGCCAGTTAAAAAATAAAATAAAAATAGCGTTTGTAACGTGCGGTGTACATGCATATTTAGAAAGTTAAAAAAGATTCGGAATGATTTTAAATATACTCAATTCTAAAATGAGGTAGTTGCTTTTCATAAGACAGCATATTTTTTTTTGGAAAAATGTGTTTGAAGTTCCTAGATTTGATTTAAAAAACAATAGGTGTCGATGCCTGGGTCAAAAAAACTTGTTGAAAACTCTATAAACTTCATGATTCTTTTGTTTTAATCCTTATAGTAAATTAATTAATATGTTAAGGTAGTGTAACAACCCTAAAATTTCTATGCCTTTGTATGCGCTTTCTTTAATAAATATTGATTTGCTTTCGAGCACTGTCATATATTTAATACTTGTTAAATATATACAATAGTAATATTGTAGTTCATTGATTAAGTCATTATATTGTTGTCTTGTTGGCTACATGTTTGAACCCTCAATGTTGTAATTATTTTTTATCATTTTTTTAGCTCTCTCATAATGAACTTCCAATTCTTTTTAACTCTCAATACATAATTTATTAGAAATAATGCACAATTACACCCACCTTTTCTACCCTCTCCCTTTCTACCCTCTCCCTTCTCTCTCTTCCTTACAATTTTCTACCCTCTCTCTTCTCTCTCTTCACCTAAAGTCCTCGAGGAATAATGTAGAGAAACTTTCTCAAAAAGTCTCGCTAGTAACGCGAGATTATGGGTGGATTGACAAGTCTGGCGACGAAACCGATTTGTACATGTAAGTTCCCTTTTAGCTTGCCTCTTATTGAATCTTCCTTTTCTTACCATGCCGCCATTCATATCGATTCTTGTTGTACTCCGGTTAAACCAAGTTTAAATAACATTTATAAAATATGATAGACTATTACATAGATTAAGTATTTTGTTTCCATATCGTTTACCTTAGGAAATCTAAGATCTTTTTCTTGTACTGCATACATGTCGAAAATTGACTCTTCTAGACACTAATACATCTCCGAAACATATTAATAATTAAATTCTTATGATCTTCTATTCTAAGAAAATTTGGTATAACAATAGATAGTTTTTTACACTCGCTGTAAAAAAAATTTCAGGCCGAACCAAACAATAGTTTAGGATTTACATCGCTTTTACTTACTGTTTTCATAAATCAGAAAAACTGTTCTTATCGGCCACCTTCGGAGACCTATAACTTCGTATTCCGAGATCCGTTTTGAGCAAACTCAAGTGTTTTGGACAACTAGATCGAAAGATCTAGATTTTATTAGCTTTAATGTTTTCCTGAAAACCAACATAATTTATAGAATTCTGTCTTTTAATATATGACGAATCTGAACAGAATCTGTCCTGATTCGTTCACTATTTTTAAACATGACATAACTCGAGCTCCCAACGTCATTTTTTTAACAAACCTTAGACGTATGGATGTATAATTGGCAGATCTATAATTTTCCTATATAATTGATGTTTAAGAAACTCATAAAACGATCCGATATATGCTCTGAAAGACACCCCATAGTTGTTGTTCTGAAATTATAATTTCTGTTTTAAACTCTGATATTAACATGACCATAACTAGAGTTTCAGGAATCCAAATCGTGTGGAACTTAGTTGTTTGGATAATTAGACTGAAATATCTAAGGTTTTCTAATAATTTTCGAGACCTGGAAACCGACGAAAAATAACACAAACTGTGTTTTAAAAACATGTGTCGGGGCTGGACAGATTCTGATCTGTTCCGCGTCACGATACGAAAACATGTATATCTCCTAAACGAGTAGTCGTAATTAGGAGAGACTTGATCCAAATTTTGTACAACATTAGAGCTATGTTTCTTGTTTAAATCTAATTTCAATTGACTTGAGTAATTAGTAGTTCGCAACACTTCTTTACAGTGTTGTTTTCTGGTCATTACTTGAATATTGTACTTACTTCATTTCATGCTATGTAACCTCTCATTTTTTTGTACCTATATGAATCATGCGAATAATCCATTGCATGCTTGACATAACTTAACTCGAGTCATGAATACGTAATATACTATCTAGACATGAACTTGACATGAGCTTGGCATGAACTCTACCTGAACTCGATATGAACTTGTAACCATATGTATTAATGGAATCGTGCAAGGCTTGTGCTATTACTTATAGTTTAACATACGCGGGGTGTTAGGGTAGTTTGAGTTGTGAGTTCAATCAAAGGAATCTCAGGAGTCTTATTACTGACACATGAATCCGTGAATGTGTGTTGCTGTGGTACCGGGCCGAAATAGTATATTACTAACTCATGAATATGGGCCTGTGTTTTCTTACTCCTGAATGATAGCCTTGGGTCTGAAAATACTCCTGCGGTAGTTGACGCTCACATTCGAACTGACGTTAGTTTAGCTTACCTTTGTAGTGACATATTTAGACCAGTTTACCAGTCACTTCATGTTCGTTAGTTATATGTATTATATGTCTATGTTAACCGACACCTTGCTTACACTGAACTGCCTTACTTATTTAAAATTGTCATGCTTATCTATTTTCCATGTTTAATTTCCATATCGTACGTGTTCACTGTTTCATGATTTTCTCTATCTTTTATATGCTTATTGTTTATCGTTTTTACAAATATACCTTTAATTGGGGACTTACTGAATACAAGTTCACTGACGGAAATTTCTTTGTTAATCTATCTTCTTTAGAAATGTTCGTTGGGTGGCTTAGTGACAGAGGAGATTGAACCGACAGAAGAGGATTACTTTCAGCTGTCATCTCAGGCTGATCACTAATTATCTGTCGGTTTTTGTTTTTGAGAATGCCTATTGTACAAGTTTTGTTTAGTTTTATTTCGTTGCATTCGAACTACAGAATTGTTTTCTTTGTTTTGGACTTTGTGACTTGGAATGTAACAGGTTGTTGGATTTATGCTCTAAGTTAAATTCTTGTTATATTTTATACATTGCTTACACGCTTAACGTATTTATTTCGGGAAGGACCGTTTTTCGGAATAAATACGTCATGGATCTCGTCACATGCCTGCTACCGTCTTTTGGGAAGCGGGGCATGACAGGTAGTGATGTTGCCAAATCCTTATTTGATAAATCCACATAAAAACTCATGTATGGACAAAATTAACCCTAACCATATCGTCCTTTAACTCCCCCTCCCCAAATCACATCCCATCACCCTTCTTTCGCACGGGACCTCTCACCCACAGTGTCGTCACCTACGACCTCTCCAACCTCACTGGCCCCATCCCCTCCCACCTTATCCCTTCCTCTCTCTTCTCTTCCTCAATCTCCCCAACAACCTCTGTCCTTGCCTCCAACCAGATCCTCTTGCTTCGACGTTTCTTGATCTTAGAGGATTTGCTGGTCAAGATCGGCGGCGTGTTCTGTCACACCCCGCTTCCCAAAATACGGTAGCAGACACATGACGGGTTCGTGATGTACTTATACCGAAAAGGGGTCTTTCTCGATATAACTACATTAAGCATGATAATAGGCAAGAATTAAGCAAGGGAAAAATCCAACTACAACTATTACATTTTCAAGTCGCAATGTTTAAAATAAAAGACAACAAATCTAGAATTTAAATACAATGAAAATAGAACTAAGCAAAGCCTAAACTATATGCATACTGAAAGAAATAAGGACTGGCGGTCGCATAGAAATCTGCTTGAGATAATAGCTGAGAGTAATCCTCCTATGTCGGCTCGATCCCTCCTGTCACTAAACCACCTGACGAAAGAAGAAAGAAAACAAAGGAATGTTCATCTGTGATCTTGCACTCAGTAAGTCCCCAATAAAGGTGTGATTATAAATAAAGTGATATAATGACATACATATGAGCAGGTTTGAAAAAATAGCATAAAGAGATGAACAAGCATTATATACCAACTAAGCAGGGCAAACTATATAAGCATGTAAATTCTACATGAGTATGGCTATTCTACGATTACGTGTTTGTTATAGTGCGATAGTGAAGATATGCGTGTATACGAGAGTAGTTCTTCAAACCTACGGACCAACAATACGTAGAGTTAAGCTCCGTTAAAACTATGGAACAACGGCCTAAGAGATTCATGTTAAGTGATTTTTAGTGGACTCTCGTGCCACTGCATACATTCATTACCAAACTACCCCTTTCCTTCGTGTATGTTAAGTTATAAGAATGAGACAACCTTTACACGAATTCATGAATACGTTAGGGTGTTGCAAGTTCATTCCAAGTTCATGTCAATACGTATTCATGGGTTGAGTCAAGTTCGTATCAGGAGTGAAATATATATAATCAAGTAGTTCATATAGGTACAAACATAATGGGGAAGTCACATGGCAAGAAATGAGACAAGTATAATATTCAAGTACAAACCAGAAACAGTGTCGTGAAGAAGTGCTGGAAACTACCGATTATTCAACCTGTATGAATTCAGAAATAAAACAAGAAACGTAGTTCTAGGTGTTATGCAAACATGGATTTAAATCTCGCCTAATTCCGACTGCTGATTCGGGAGATATACGCGTTTTCGTATCGCTACACAGAATATGCCAAAATTTGTCCAGCAACGTCGCACATTTTAAAAGTGCAGTTTCTGATACTTTCTGTCGGTTTTCATGTCACGACCCAAATTTAGGCACGTGACCGGCACTTAAACCACATGACGTCAACAGAAGCATGCAATTTATGTAAGCCGAAATCCAGAAATCTAAACCACCAAAAGGAATAAATGATGAAAAACATTGTTAAAAACCTTTAGGAATCTCAAGTAAAAACCTTTAAACTTAGTTCACTTTCTTAAAAATTTCGGCAGCACCTCCTTTGTAAAAACTAGCCCTGAAAACGGGTACAACATAGAATATAAATAAAGCATCCCCAAACGGGAGCAAATCATGCCCAACGGTGAAAACAACAACCACAAGCATATATAAGACGCCGTAGCGAAGAAATATAAATGAAAACAGTATAAGGAGGTAAAACTACATAACAAAGACCGGCTCCCATGAGCACGGCACCCAAAATCACAAAATAATACAACATCGATCCTCACAACTCGTCTCAAAGTCAAATACATGAAGGTGGTAGATGGAGAGTACTAGATCCAACAAAAGATATGCAATGTACATAAACGGATAACTGCGAAACCTACCTATAGTAAAGGCTCAAACCAACCGTAGCGGTATCCGCCGAAAAAGATACAATATAAAGAAGCCCTGTCGCGACTACTCAGAGGAACAACCTGCAAAACACTGTGGCACAACGGGGGTGAGTTGCCAACTCGTGAATAGTAAAAAAATATCATGCAGATAATCGCAGGTACGCACGTACTGCGATAATCTATCACATGCAAACTGATAGTATAATATGGCAATATATATATGCAACAATCATGAAAAGTACTCTATCAGGTACTACTAATATATGAAGCAATGCATATCAAATTAATGTTGAGTATGTGATACAACATAACATCATCAATGAATTATCATCGTAGAAAATCCTGGTGTCTATCAACGACACCCCAAATCCCAATACCTCAGGTGTCGTCACTCTGATCGGCCCTCATGTCTGTAAATCTCATGGAACCTGAGTGTCCAACATCGACACTCGAAACATCATGAAATACTCGTGTCCAGCATTGACATGTAAATATACATATATCGGGCTCCGTCAGTCCGGATCGGCCCCCATGTCTGTAAATCTCATGGAACCTGAGTGTCCAATATCGACACATATATCGGGCTTCGTCAGTCCGGATCAGCCCACGGGTTCCGTCAGTCCGGATCGGCCCATATCCATCTCTCAACTCCGGTCGGTATCCTCCGGATAACCGCCGAGTCCAAATACTATCATCGGTAGGTAGTGCTCCCCTGCCAGGCTTACCGCCTAACATATACGAGTCTTCTTGCCCCGGATACCTCACCGGGTCCACCATATACCCGCAGACGGTTCCTCCTCGCTCCTCGAATCAGGTATCTAAAACAAGTCTCGGAACCGAGAAAACTCATAGTGGACGCATCGAAATATCATATCAAAAGAAACCAGGTTTTCAAAACAATACATAATTTCTTGAAATATCCCTATGGTTCTCAAGTCCATAAATCACATGAAATCCATATCTCAATGCAGAAATCCATGAAATCTGATATATGAAACATAAAACAGCAATATCAGCATATTAAGGAAAAACCGCTCTTTTAGATGAATCCAGTTTTAAAATATATCACGCGGTTCCCAACTTCTCCGAAATCAAGTGCAGCATCATATGAGGTGTACATGTAACTATAGCAAGTTATTTGTATCTACATGTAAGCATGTATGCATGATTCATTTCATATGTGCAATAGCATAATAATCAACGTCTCAATGTCAATGACAATACAATACCACATAGGGGTATAAGTAGCTATAGCAAAGTATGTGGGTGTACATGTAAGTATGTATGCATGATGTAAATGTAGCTATAGCAAGGTATGTGTTGCGCGTGTCATGGCAATTACCAACGGTGTAGGTGTAGCATACAATTTAGTGCTCGTGCAACATGAATCGTCAGTGATGGTGCAGTGTCCAATAGGTACCACAAGTAATAATATGCAATGATGCTCATGCACAATCAACTCATATGCGTATAAATATGCAGCTATAATATCTTATCCAGCCCTGACGCATAACGCCATACGGGCGATTTCCCCGTAGATGTTAAATCTACTCACCGATGGTCTCAAGCTAAGTAAATCCAACCACCTGCTTCCCTTTCTTCGCAGCATCCGAAGTCCCCACTTGTGATCCTAAAATCATACAAATACAACACATAAGGTTAAATATCCCGCGCCAACACAAAGACAATGAAACGAAAGGAAAACGTCCACAAGATATACGGACTGTGCAATTAGTGCACCAAACGCGTACGACATCGGCACAACCTCAGCTAGGAACGCTAAACGACACTACCACCAAGCCTAGACCCCGATCGTACCGATCGCGCATTCACAACACAATAAATATCGTAGAAGATAATCCATATAACACCATAACGTCCAATGAAACCCACGCCTAATTTAACCGAAAACCTAGTAAGCATCTTTTAAACATTTTGGCTCATATTTAGTAGTTTAAACGATTCTAGTGGCCACAATCATTACATAATAGCTTGATTAAGCCACACAAACCCTTACTACAATTTTAATTTCACTCAAATAAGATTTAGTAAAAGGTAGTTTATAATTAAGTTTAATTAGACAATTAGGAAAAATAACAACTAACAATTTTACAACTAGGTTAAGTTTTCCAAGTCTAAACTACTCAACTAACCATTACAAATAATCAAAACCCTAACTTGATCTTCATAACCTTTCTAGAAATCCAAAACATGCTAATTAAAACTTTATTTAAACATTTAATAACTAGATTAAGGTATTTAAAGAACAACTAAAGTTTAGGATTAGGATTTTATACCTCAAACTTGATTCACAAACTTGCAACTAAACTTCCAAAATTGCCTCCAAAATGCTAACTTTCATGAAAATCCAAGCTTGATTTAAGCTAAAGAATAATGGGTTTGGATTTTTTTTAGAGTTTGTGGGATTATTTGTTGATTTATGATGAATTTTTGGAGCTTTAAAGAGTGGAAATGGAGTGTGGAAAAGAAATGGGCAGCCAGGGAGGGTCGGCCAAGCAAGAAAAAATGAGAAGGTTGTGGATGTGTGTGGAAAGAAACTAGGTTAAAACACCATTAAAACTTAATTAATGCACCTCCCATAATACCACCTTTTAATCCTTTTAATTAAAATTTTCTTTAATTACATCAAAATATCTAGATATTTCTAGGATATTTTGCAAAGAAGACAAAAACATAATCTTTCCAGCCCTGATGATATGCAATGATGCTCATGCACAATCAACTCATATGCGTATAAATATGCAGCTATAATATCTTATCCAGCCCTGACGCATAACGCCATACGGGCGATTTCCCCGTAGATGTTAAATCTACTCACCGATGGTCTCAAGCTAAGTAAATCCAACCACCTGCTTCCCTTTCTTCGCAACGTCCGAAGTCCCCACTTGTGATCCTAAAATCATACAAATACAACACATAAGGTTAAATATCCCGCGCCAACACAAAGACAATGAAACGAAAGGAAAACGTCCACAAGATATACGGACTGTGCAATTAGTGCACAAAACGCGTACGACATCGGCACAACCTCAGCTAGGAACGCTAAACGACACTACTACCAAGCCTAGACCCCGATCGTACCGATCGCGTATTAACAACACAATAAATATCGTAGAAGATAATCCATATAACACCATAACGTCCAATGAAACCCACGCCTAATTTAATCGAAAACCTAGTAAGCATCTTTTAAACATTTTGGCTCATATTTAGTAGTTTAAACGATTCTAGTGGCCACAATCATTACATAATAGCTTGATTAAGCCACACAAACCCTTACTACAATTTTAATTTCACTCAAATAAGATTTAGTAAAAGGTAGTTTATAATTAAGTTTAATTAGACAATTAGGAAAAATAACAACTAACAATTTTACAACTAGGTTAAGTTTTCCAAGTCTAAACTACTCAACTAACCATTACAAATAATCAAAACCCTAACTTGATCTTCATAACCTTTCTAGAAATCCAAAACATGCTAATTAAAACTTTATTTAAACATTTAATAACTAGATTAAGGTATTTAAAGAACAACTAAAGTTTAGGATTAGGATTTTATACCTCAAACTTGATTCACAAACTTGCAACTAAACTTCCAAAATTGCCTCCAAAATGCTAACTTTCATGAAAATCCAAGCTTGATTTAAGCTAAAGAATAATGGGTTTGGATTTGTTTTAGAGTTTGTGGGATTATTTGTTGATTTATGATGAATTTTTGGAGCTTTAAAGAGTGGAAATGGAGTGTGGAAAAGAAATGGGCAGCCAGGGAGGGTCGGCCAAGCAAGAAGAAATGAGAAGGTTGTGGATGTGTGTGGAAAGAAACTAGGTTAAAACACCATTAAAACTTAATTAATGCACCTCCCATAATACCACCTTTTAATCCTTTTAATTAAAATTTTCTTTAATTACATCAAAATATCTAGATATTTCTAGGATATTTTGCAAAGAAGACAAAAACATAATCTTGTGATTAAGTTGGCATGGATTCACATTAGCATAATTAACCCAATCCAAATTGTAATTACCACTAATTAAGTGTATAATTAAAAGCTTATAATAATATTTTAATTAAGGAAAAATATTTAAGTGAACTAAAATTTATAAGTGACTAACTAAATATCGCATACTAGCAATTTCCTAGTTAAACTAGGTGGAGTTAAGCCTATACTGAAAAATGATCGCTTCTAGGTGTTTACGGAAAACACAATTTATTTTACCTATTATCGGAAAATTCACCTAAACGATTTCTAAAACGTTACAATCTTCCCCCCTTGAAGAAATTCGGTTCCCGAATTTAAAATTTTAACTACGCGTACCTTTGATGAGATGAGGGAATTTCTTCTGCATCTCGCTCTCGGCCTCCCAAGTGATCTCTTCACTAGTAGGGCCACGCCAAAGAACCTTCATAGATGGCAAGACCTTTAACCGATGTTTCTTCACCTGCCGATCCAATATAACTACCGGCTGCTCGGTGAACGAAAGATCACGCTCTAACTGAACGGTCTGGTGCTGAATCATGTGAGAAGGGTCTTGAAGGTACTTGCGAAGTATCGACACATGGAATACGGGGTGAACATCTGGGAAACTAGGTGGAAGTGCCAAACGATAGGCAACGGCACCAACTCGCTCAAGGATCTCGAAAGGACCTACAAATCTGGGACCGAGTTTCCCTTTCTTCCCAAATCTCATTACGCCCTTCATCGGAGAAATCCGTAGGAATACATGATCCCCCACTGCAAACTCGAGCCTGCGACAACGACGGTCGGCATAAGACTTCTGTCTGCACTGGGCTACTCTCATCCTGTCCTGAATCAGCTGGATCTTCTCCGTAGTCTCTTGAACTAGCTGGGGTCCTAAAATCCTACTCTCGCAAAGTTCGGTCCAACAGACTGGCGATTGACACTTTCTACCATACAAAACCTCAAAAGGCGTCATCTGAATCGTCTCCTGATAACTGTTATTGTAGGAGAACTCTATCAACAGCAAATGACGATCCCAACTGCCCCCAAAATCAATCACGCACGCACGCAGCATATCCTCCAGAGTCTGTATAGTCCGCTCCGACTGATCATCGGTCTGCGGATGAAAAGCGGTGCTAAAACTCAACCGGGTACCCAAAGTTTCCTAAAGCTTCTGCCAAAGACGGCTAGTAAAATGGGTGCCTCTGTCGGACACGATGAATGTGGGAACGCCGTGCAAACGCACAATCTCATATATATACAACTGAGCTTACTGAGCATAACCGAAAGTGGTCTTCACTAGAAGGAAGTGGGCCGCTTTCGTTAACCGGTCAACAATCACCCAAATGAAGTCATACCCTCGACTGGCCCTGGGTAGACCCACAACAAAGTCCATGGAAATCTGCTCCTATTTCCACTCCGGAACGGGTAAAGGCTGCAACTCTCCTGCCGGTCTTTGATGCTCAGCCTTGACTTGCCGACAAGTCAGACACCTCGAAACAAAGTCCGAAACATCACTCTTCATCCCTGTCCACCAGTAAATGTCTCTCATGTCACGGTACATCTTGGTGGAACCTGGATGAACACTAAAGGCTGACTGATGTGCCTGCTCTAGGATCTCACGTCTCAACCCATCGGTATCTGGTATACACAAACGAGTCCCGAAACGTAGCACACCCTGGTCATCAATCATGAACTCTGAATCTGTACCCTGCCGAACAAGCTTAAGAATCTCAGACAAACGGGCATCATTGGGCTGCGCCTCACGGATACGATCAAGTAGAAGTGGACGGACGCGGACATGAGCAAGCTGTCCCCCAGTGGAAGTGAACTCAGACTGTACTCTACCATTGCACAAGATCTGCCAATCTGCAGAAGACTATCTCTGAACTGCGCTCAACCGGGATAAGCTACCCCCGAGCCTACGACTCAAAGCATCAGCTACTACATTCGCCTTGCCCGGGTGATAAAGGATCTCACAATCATAATCCTTTACAAGCTCCATCCAACGGTGCTGTCTCAGATTCAGATCCTGCTGCTGGAAGATGTACTTCAAGCTCTTGTGATCCGTGAAAATTTAACACGACTCTCCGTACAAGTAGTGTCTCCAAATCTTCAACGCAAAGACCACCGTGGCCATCTCATGATCGTGAGTGGGGTAATTCTGCTCGTGCTTTTTTAGCTGCCTAGAAGCATAAGCAATCACTCTATCATGCTGCATTAATACACAACCGAGCCCTACTCGAGACTCATCATAGTAAACAACATAGCCGCCCGATCCAGAAGGCAAAGATAGAACTGGTGCAGTCGTCAACCGAGTCTTCAACTGCTGAAAACTCTGCTCGCATGCCTCAGTCCAGAGAAAAGGAACCCCTTTCCGGGTCAGTCCGGTCAGCGGTGCAGCGATACTCGAGAAATCCTGCACGAAACGGTGGTAATAACCAGCTAAGCCCAAATAGCTGCGGACCTCTGTCACAGATACACGTCTTGGCCAAAGCCGTACAACCTCGATCTTCCTCGGGTCCACAAGAATACCGTCTCCCGTCACCACATGACCCAGGAAGTCAACTCTATCAAGCCAAAATGCGCAGTTTGAGAACTTAGCATAAAACTGGTGCTCTCTCAATGTCTGCAAAGCAATCCTCAAGTGCTGCTCATGCTCCTCTCGACTCTTGGAGTAGACCAGAATGTCATCAATAAACACAATAATAAACTGGTCGAGGAACGGCCTGAAAATTCGGTTCATCAAATCCATGAACGCTTCTGGGGCATTGGTGAGTCCGAACGACATCACCAAAAACTCATAATGCCCGTAGCGTGTACGAAAAGCGGTCTTAGGAATGTCATCCTTCCGAACCCGCAACTGATGATAACCCGAACGCAAATCAATCTTAGAAAAATGTTTTGCATCCTGGAGCTGATCAAACAAATCGTCAATGCGAGGTAAAGGATACCTATTCCACACCATAACTCGGTTCAATTGACGATAATCAATACACAACCTCAAACTGCCTTCCTTCTTCTTGACGAACAGAATATGAGCTCTCCAAGGAGAAACACTTGGACGCACAAGTCCTCTATCAAGCAACTCTTGCAATTGATCTTTAAGCTCTCTATGCTCCGCCAGGACCATCCGGTAAGGCGGTATAGAAATAGGTCCCGTGCCAGGAATCAGATCAATACAAAACTCAATATCACGCTCTGGCGGCAAACCAGGTAACTCATCGGGAAAAACATCGGGAAACTCTCGCACGATAGGAACCCGGTCCAATGACTCTATTATGGCTCTAGTATCATGAATGAAAGCCAAGAATCCCCGACATCCCTTCCTCAAAAGCCGACTAGCGTAAAGGGCAGATATCAAACTGTGAGGGGTGGCATCACGGCCCCCTTGCACAACAAGAACCGACTCGCCGGGAAAACAAAACCTAACTGTCTTCTCGTGGCAGTCCACGGATATGTAACAAGTAGCTAACCAGTCCATGCCCAGGAGAACATCGAAGTCCAACATCTCAAGAATGATCAAGTCGATGGACAAATCTCTATCTCCTATACGAACGACACACGACCGAAACACGTGTCACGCAACAAACGACTCGCCAACAGGAGTAGTCACGACAAGCGGCTAATCTAGCAAACACGACCCTCGGCCTAACCTCGGCACGAAGTGTGTAGAAACATACGAGTGCGTAGATCCCGGATTAAATAAAACGTGTGAATCGAAGGAACATACAGAAAAAGTATCTGAAACCACTGCATTGGACGCCTGCGCGTCTTAATGAGTCAAGGCAAACACTCGAGCCTGCCCTCTACCGGCAACTGGCTGTCCTCCGCCTTTGCCACCCCATCCTCTCTGAACAAACCCTCCGCGACTACGAACTTTCTGAGCATAAGTCTGACGCGGAGCAATAACAGGCATAAGAGGCAATGCTCTCTGAGGTGGAGAAGGTGGTAAGGTAACATGTGGTACGGCTGCCTCTCTCTGGCGTATCACGGTACAATTCCTAACGAGGTGATATAGACTGCCACACCTAAAGCACCCAAACGTCGACTGCTGACCCTCCTGGGGATAACTGCTGAATAACTGGCCTTGTCCCACGCCTCTACTACTCCCACGACCTGAACGAAATCTGTCGCGGCGTCTAAACATTTGTCTCTGGGTTGATACACCTGTACAAGCCCTCCTCGGTGCTGGAACTTCCAAAGTCTCGGAAAGACGCTCCTCAACTAGTAGGGCTGTGTCCATTGCAGCTGCATATGTGTCCTAATGCTGGGTACCGATAATAACGAACAACTGGGTGGTCAAGCTTCGAACAAATCTCTCAACCCATATCTCCTCCGTATCTGCCAAATATGGAGCATACACCGATAACTGGGTAAAATGAACATCGTACTCTGCCACCGTCATGCCCGGAGTCTGGCGTAGCGACTCGAAACGGTGCGCTCGAGCATCCCTGACGCTCTGTTCTCGAATGGCCTCAACCAACGATCCTATCATCTGGCGCAAATCCTGCATATCTGCCTTGAGCCTAGCGATACGATCTATCGAAAGTGGATCAATCTGCTCCTGTACAGTGAGCGTACCGTCCTGGTCAGTCCTCGTCTCAGACGAGCCAACTCTGACCTCGGCTCTCGCTGCCTCTCCCTGTGACCTCGTAGTCTTCGGCGACATAATGGCTAGAAATGGAAACAGGATCCAATAAGAACACAGAATCGAATCATAAGGATGTATATAATCACGGAAGGAATTTCAAGCAATAAGTCCTAAGGTCACTTAGGCGGAGTACCATATCGTAAGTATGCCACGGACATACACACGCTACGTCACTCTGCTTAAGCTACCTACTCCATCATACCATGGTCAAGCTACACTCCGAAAGGTAAAACCTAATGCTCTGATACCAACTTTATCATGATCCAAATTTAGGCACTTGACCGGCACTTAAACCACGTGACGTCAACAAGCATACGCAATTTAAGTAAGCCAAAACCCAGAAATCTAAACCACCAAAAGGAATAAGTGATGAAAAACATTGTTAAAAACCTTCGGGAATCTCAAGTAAAAACCTTTAAACATAGTTCACTTTCTTAAAAATTTCGGCAGCACCTCCTTTGTAAAAACTAGCCCCGAAAATGGGTATAATATAGAATATAAATAAAGCATCCCCAAACGGGAGCAAATCACACCCAACGGCGGAAAAAACCACCACAAGCATATATACGACGCCGTAGCGAAGAAATATAAATGAAAACAGCATAAAGAAGTAAAACTACATAACAAAGACCGGCTCCCACGAGCACGGCACCCAAAGTCATAAAATAATATAACATCGATCCTCACAACTCGTCTCTAAGTCAAATACATGAAGGTGGTAGATGGAGAGTACTAGATCCAGCAAAAAATATACAATGTACATAAACGGATAACCGCGAAACCCACTTATGGCAAAGGCTCAAGCCAACCGTAGCGGTATCCGCCGAAAAAGATACAATATAAAGAAGCCCTGCCATGACTACTCAGAGGCACAACCTGCACTGTGGCACAATGGGGGTGAGGTCCCAACTCGTGAATAGTAAAAAAACATCATGCAGGTAATCACAGGTACGCACGTACTGCGATAATCTATCACATGCAAACTGATAGTATAATATGGCAATATATATATGCAACAGTCATGAAATGTACTCTATCAAGTACTACTAATACATGAAGCAATGCATATCAAATAAATGCTGAGTATAGAATACAATATAACATCTTCAATGAATCATCATCGTGGAAAATCCTGGCGTCTATCAACGACACACCAAATCCCAATACCTCAGGCGCCGTCTGATTAGTGTGTAGGTTTAAGATCAAAAATATTTTACCGCAATCAAGAACGGCGTCGCATGAAGCTAGCCGGTGAATACGGGTCGGTCCACAGGGATGTGTAATTTTCCTAAGTGTTCTTACGAGTTGATTACAATGGTGGTTTGGTCTTTTAATTGAATCTAAAATCTAAGTTGTACGATGTTCAAGAAACTTGCTAGGGTTAGGTCTAAGGTGAGTTTGATAAGATTAATATTAACATCTCTCTCAATGCCCTTGATTAAATCTTTTTAGAAGTTATAACAATTATTAGTAAAGGGGATTAGGATGATTGAGAAGAAACGAAGTTTTCTTCCTCTAGATCCTTGTCCGTCCTTTCCTACTAATTGTTCTAACCTTCATGGAAGTCATGCATGTCCGGTCCTTTATACCACGGTTTCACCGTTACCTCGTGGGTAGGGTGCCGTAGGGAGTGGATCATGCATGCGTGCATGAAGTTCTAGTTGTTACAAATTATTGGGCTTTGAAAGAGATGAGAGATATTCATCTCTCAATCCCTCCCTTATTCCTAACCCTAACAAGCGAGGAAATTACTCGCTCATTAGGGGATCTTTTAAAAATGACGTTTAAAAATCACTTACCTACTGCAGTTTAAGAAAGATTACACTAGATTAAACTAAGGCAATGAAAGGATTTATCTAAGGCAAGAATTAAATTAGAAAGCTAGGGCAAGAAATTAATTTTAAACTAAGGCAGAAAAATAAAAACAAACTTACAGAAAATGATGCTCTTCAATCCTCAAAAGAATCTTAATTTTTATTAATTGAAAAGAGGTATTCCTATTACATTATTTTGATTACATATTTATAAGGAAATAAAAAAATTTAGGGTTACAGGATTCGCACATGTACGATTACAAAAATACCCCCAAAAAATCCCAACCTTCACACCGACGCACCGACACCCAAAATCTGCACCGACACGTGCATTAAATGGCCGCGGAACCGCGGCATTGGTGGGGGTTGGGCCGCGGTTCCGTGGCCCTATGGTGAGATCACCTGGTGAAATTTTCTGGGCTCATTCTTAATGCTTTGGGCTTTTTATTTATACAGTTCTTTTCTCCTTTTGACTTCTGGGTCTTCTCCAGATCTCCAGTGAAAACTAGTAATGGTCTTTTAACCGTTCACTTCGACGTTTTGGACCTTGCGTTGCCTTGTACAATTATGAATTGCTCTTCATCTAGGCTTGACTAGGATCCTTCTACTTATTGGTCAAAAGTCCCTCTTTTTGTGTCATCTTTTGTCTTTTTCACTGTCTTCGCTCCAAGAACCTGTATCCTGTAATATGTAGCAGACATGCGTCAAAAGCACCTGTTTATTTATAAAACGCATTAGAATGGGGAATATAAAATGCAATATTATGATATGAACAAATACCCCCAAACTTATCTTTTGCTCGTCCTCGAGCAAACTTATTATTTTATTCTCGATAAAACCTAACCGCACTTTCGCAGGTAAACCGATTGCACTGAGCACGTGCAACAAGCCGTTAAATCTCTAGGTGTCCCTAGTAGGAGGAGTGTTGTCTCCTGAGGGTTTTCAGCGGATACTACCCATAAAATCCTATCAACTTGGCTCATTAACTTTAATTCTCCAATTAGGTTTTCTAACAAGGAATTCTATTATCGTCGACTTGTAAACTATCCACCCATATTCTTCACACTTCCTCATCATTTAACTTAAGATTATATATGTTCGATAGACTCATTCAGCCTTCGGCATTTCTTAAGTTTTCCTTCTAAGGTTCTATCTCCATTTAGGAATTTTTCTATCAACTCTACCAAAGATACAAGTTCTATTCTTCATTCCCTTCTCTTATCTCAACTCTAATCATATATCCCCACGTGTGTGTATAAATCACCCCTACACTTGGAAATTCAAATCAAGCAATCATACTCTTGTCCGTTGTCCACAGCACTAATTAACTGGTGAATTCACATCCTTCATGCGACTGTTAATACTTCTTGAGGTACCAACAACCGATTATAAGATATGTTTGCACTTTAAAGCGTAATTCCTAGTCTTGCAACACCCAAGGCTTTTAGCAGTGACTCCCAAACCAGTTGGTCTAAGGCACTAGGTGATGAAGCACCCTCACTAAATATTTTTTCTATTTTTGCAGCCTTAAGTAATCACAAAGACCAGTGTTCATTTTTTCCTTTATTCACAATTTTTTTTTTCATTTTCATTGTACTAAGGACTTCAGACAAGAGCATTTCAAGGTCTCCTCTACTATTCCAAGTTTCAAGGTGCGTGATTGTGCAAATTGTAGGGTATACATTTTCAGAATCTAGACTTAAGCTAGGAATTATTTTTCAAACTTATACTCTAATAAGAATATCAATATTTTTCCTTTATTTCAACTTAGCCCCAAAAGTGAACTCAAAATTTGCCTAGTTCTAAATAAACTACAAAGGTATATACTTTCTACTGTTAAACTCAAAGAAAGGTTATTTTTAGGGTTTTTAATTTACTAAGTCTAAGATCTAGTTGTTCCTAACCAGTTAACCTATTTGTCAAACTCAAGTCAAATAAGGCAAAAATTGAATACATTAATTTTTATAATTTTTTGAAAATTTTCAATTTTTATGGGTTTTCAAATAAATATGCAAATGCAAAAATATACATATGAATGCGAAGGAAGAAAATGTACCGAGCATACCCCCAAACTTAAACTTGACAGTGTCCTCACTGTCATGCTGCACCAAGCGGGTAGATAATGTTGGCAATGTCCTGCTTATTAATATATTTACAAATGGTATACACCCCCAAACTTATTTGAAATAAAGTTTTGGAATAAATGATTTGGAAATTCGGGGGTGAAAGTGGAGGAATATCAATCAGTGTAAATCGGCTCTTGCAACAACAGGAGCTCCTCCGAAGGGTCCGCTGTGAAGAACGGTTTCAATCGATGCCTATTCACTTTGAATAAAGTACCGTCTTCCGGATTTTCAAGATCAACCGCACCGTGCGGATAAGCAGTGCGGACTACAAAAGGTCCTCTCCATCTAGAACGGAGCTTGCCGGGGTGATAATGTAACCGAGTATCATAGAGTAAAACCTGTTGACCAGGTTTAAATGTTTTACGCAAAAGGTGTTTATCGTGGAACACCTTAGCTCGGTTTTTAGCAATTACGGCATTATCATATGCCTCATCCCGCAGCTCTTCTAGTTCATTCAATTGCAGCTTTCGATTGCTGCCCGCATCTCCTAAAGATAAATTCAGCTCTTTTATAGCCCAAAATGCCTTATGCTCTATCTCTACTGGGAGGTGGCAAGCCTTCCCGTAAATAAGCCGGTATGGAGACATACCAAGATCGGTCTTGTATGCAGTACGGAAAGCCCATAATGCATCGATCAGTTTAAGGGACCAATCCTTACGGTTCTTTGAAACCGTTTTCTCCAAGATTTGCTTTATTTGCCGATTTTAAACCTCGGCCTGCCCATATGTTTGGGGATGGTATGGCGTTGACAGCTTGTGGGTTATAGAATATTTGCGTATTAAGGACTCAAAAGTCCTATTGCAAAAGTGAGAACCATTATCACTTATGATCGCTCGAGGGTGCCCAAATCGAGAAAAGATGTGTTCTTTAAGAAATCGAACGACAACCTTATTGTCATTCGTTCGGCTAGGCACAGCCTCGACCCACTTTGAAACGTAGTCAACAGCCAACAGAATATAAACATTCCCAAAAGAATCGGGAAATGGTCCCATGAAGTCTATACCCCAAAAATCAAAAACATCGACAACCAAAATTGGTTGGAGCGGCATTTCGTTTCTCCGCGATATCCGGCCCAAGTGTTGGCACCGGGAGCAAGTCTTGCAGTATTCATAAGCATCCTTGAAGAGTCGTGGCCAATAGAAACCACACTGCAAGACTTTTTCGGCTGTCTTCTTTGGGCCAAAGTGCCCGCCACATGCTTGATCATGGCAAAAAGACAGCACACTCTTAACCTCATTTTTCGGTACACACCGACGAATGATTTGGTCGGAACAGTATTTAAAAAGTTAAGGTTCATCCCAGTAAAAATGCTTTACTTGGGACAAGAATCGAAGTTTATCCTGTTTCAACCAATTGTTAGGTATCAAGCCGGTGGCCAAGTAGTTTACTATATCAGCGAACCATGGTTCGCAAGAAACGGTCAAGAGTTGCTCATCGGGAAAAGCATCAGTGATAGGAAGTTCAAGTGTGGGCCAAGAAGGAAGTCGTGAAAGGTGATCGACCACTACGTTTTCACTTCCTTTTTTGTCCCTTATGACAAGGTCAAACTCTTGTAGCAGGAGGATCCAACGTATTAGCCTCGACTTAGCATCCTTCTTCGCAAAAAGGTGGCGAAGAGCTGAATGATCTGTATATACAATGACTGGAGAGCCGATTAAATAAGGCTGAAATTTTTCAAGTGCAAATACAACTGCTAAAAACTCTTTTTCTGTTGTTGTGTAGTTTAGTTGGGCCTCATTTAATGTACGGCTAGCGTAATAAATCACGTGCGGCATCTTATTAATATGCTGTCCAAGAACAGCACCAATGGCAAAATCTGATGCGTCGCACATAATTTCGAAAGGTTGCGTCCAGTCTGGAGATGAAAGAATGGGCGCAGAAATGAGAGAGTGTTTCAAAGACTCGAATGCTTCCATGCAAGTTGAGTCGAAATCAAATGTTGTGTCCTAGGCCAATAAGAGAGTCAAGGGTCTAGCAATCTTGCTAAAGTCCTTGATGAACCGTCTATAAAATCCGGCGTGGCCAAGGAAAGCTCGGATGTCTTTAACGCATTTAGGAGGAGGAAGATTAGAGATGACTTCAAGTTTGGCTCTATCAACCTCTATGCCGTTTTGCGAGATGACATGTCCTAAGACAATGCCCTCTCGTACCATAAAATGGCATTTCTCCCAATTCAAAGTTAGGTTCTGATCCTTACAGCGGGTAAGAACAGCATCAAGATGTCGTAAACACTCGTCCAAGGAGTCACCAAAGATGGAGAAATCATCCATAAAGATCTCCAAGAACTTTTCAACCATGTCTGAAAAGATCCCCATCATACACCGCTGAAATGTAGCGGGAGCATTGCATAACCCAAAGGGCATGCGGCGATAAGCAAAAGTGCCAAAGGGACAAGTAAATGTGGTCTTGTCTTGATCCTCTTTGGCTATGGGGACTTGGTTATAACCGGAATAGCCATCTAAAAAGCAGTAGAACTCGTGCCCCGCCAATCGTTTTAGCATTTGGTCAATGAATGGTAAAGGAAAGTGGTCCTTTCTTGTCGCGGCATTGAGTTTTCTATAATCGATACAAACTCGCCACCCCGTTTGGGTGCGAGTAGGAATTAACTCATTTGCCTCATTGGTAATGACCGTGATGCCCGATTTCTTTGGCACGACATGAATAGGGCTAACCCATTGGCTATCCGAGATAGGGTAAATGATACCACTATCAAGACATTTAACAATCTCCTTCTTAACGGCCTCTTTCATAATGGGGTTGAGGCGTCTTTGTGGATCCCTTGCCGGCTTGGCATCATCCATCAAGTGTATATGATGTTCAACAATGAGGAGACTAATCCCCTTGATGTCGGCCATAGACCAGCCAAAAGCTTGCTGATTATTCTCTAAGACCATTATAAGGGCCTTCTCTTGCTCCAGAGCTAGAGAGGCCGATATGATAACAGGTAAGGTCTCATTATCACCTAGATAAGCATATTTTAGGTGCGATGGCAAAAGCTTTAGTTCGAGTTTAGGAGGTGAAACAATAGATGGTAACAATGGAGTAACCGTTTCAAACTCGAAGGATTCTATCAAAGGTTCAAATCGAGTGTACGCAACCGAGTCGGATGGTTCAACTAACTCATCCGAAAAAGCAAAAGACTCAAGCTCGGGTGGTGAGTCTTCAAAATCATCAACAAAGGTGAAACACTCATAATCGTTATCCGCCGTGAAAGCTGTGTCAGATTCTAGGAGGAACGCACTAGTGGCGTTAACATTGCTGTGATCGAACAAAAATTTTTCGAACTCACAGTCCTCCTCTACGATCTCATTGATCGAGCAAACATCAAGTACGTTCGCATTAGGCCGGCAGGCTGACTCCCCAACTTGAAAATATTGAGCTCAATTGTCATATTGCCAAAAGATAGATTCATTGAACCATTACGACAATTGATCACTGCGTTGGAGGTCGCAAGGAATGGTCGACCAAGTATCACCGGAATTTGATTCTGGGGGTTAGCGACAGGTTGTGTATCCATAACAATAAAGTCAACGGGGAAAATGAAATCCCCTACTCTAATTAACACATCCTCCAATTCTCCCCTAGGATGGGTGATTGATCGGTCGACCATTTGGAGAGTACAGTGGGTAGGCTTAAGCTCTCCAACGCCTAATTGCTCGTACACAGAATAAGGTAGCAAATTGACACTAGCACCAAGATCTAATAGTGCTCTATTGATGTTCTTGTCTCCAATTGTTATCGAAATGGTAGGACAACCGGGGTCCTTTTGCTTTTGGGGTAAAGAATTGACAAGAGCATCGCTAATAGCACTAGCCACAAAAACTTTCTTTGGTACTTGTGACTTCCTCTTTTCGGTGCATAAG
Organism: Agapanthus africanus; assembly: GCA_030015575.1. Classification (NCBI taxonomy): domain Eukaryota; kingdom Viridiplantae; phylum Streptophyta; class Magnoliopsida; order Asparagales; family Amaryllidaceae; genus Agapanthus; species Agapanthus africanus. The sequence goes on along the minus strand of CM057349.1, from coordinate 384,689,892 downwards.
TCCTTTAAGATTTTTGCATATGAAGGAACTGCTGGATTGCATCCAAAAGAGGGATATTTATGCTAACCTGTTTGAACAGCTCAACAATCTTCTCCATTTGTGGAGTTGGTTTATTTGATCTCAACTGATTTGGAAAAGGAACATTTTGAAAGGTTGTTGAGTCCAATTTTTGTGGATCAGATTGTTGAGTTGGAATGGAACCCCGTGTAGATGTGCTCGTGTTGTGAGAAGTGGGTCTGTTCGAGCTAGAAGAAGTAGAGACTTGTGAAGGATGGAGAATAGGCTCTAACGAAGAAGAAGAAGGTGAAGAAGATGAAGAAGGGCCACCGGCAGGGGTGCCATTGTTAATACCCACATTATTTTGCAACACTTTTCCCGATCTCAACGTAGTCACAGCATTTACGTTATGATTCTGCTGTTGATATGCAGCATGTGCGTGACCGGGGTTGGGCAGTGGTTGAGATGGGAGCTTTCCTTTTTCGCGCTCGCTCAAAGCTGCATTGAGTTATGCAATTTGTGCCTCAATAGATTTGATGCTTTGATCGTGTGAGGCACTGTTTTGCACCAAAGATTGAATAGAAGTCTCTAATCTTTCTGTAGAATGTGTAGATTGCTTTAGGAACGCATCTAGACTTCTTTCGAGCGAGCTAACCTTGTCATTATTAGGTTGAACGAAATTGTTTGGCGGGTACGAAGTGTTAGGCACAAAATTGTTCACCTGATTAGGGTAAGGTTGCTGTTGGAAAGGTTGTTGTTGAAATTGAGTTTGTGGAGGTGCTTGTTGTTGTTGAGAAGGATGAGGTCTTTGAAAATTGTTATTTCCTTGGAATTGTTGATTTTGGTTCTAAGAGAAATTTAGGTGACTCCTCCACCCCGGATTGTATGTTGAAGAGTATGGATCATTTCTTTGTCGTTGCTGAAAGGCAGCATTGACTTGATCCTGTCCTTGAGTAGATGCAGTGTAAGGACACTCTTCTGTGAGATATGACGGATCCGCACAACAAGCACAAACAGTTCGTGGAGGCATAACAGGGGCAGGAGAAGACGATGAGATTTTGGTCGCTTCTAGTTTTTTCGTAAGAGCGGCCATCTCGGCCTTCATAGCAATCGACATCTCTACTTGATGTATGCCTGCCCTAGATTGACCATTAGAAGAAGATGATGTGGTCTTGGAGCTCTCCCACTGAATTGTTTGTTCACTAAGATCCTCAAGAAACTGCCACGCTTCCTCACTAGACTTGGAGAGAAAGTGACCTTGACAGATGGTTTCTAGCAACTGCTTCGTTGCCGAGTTCAATCCCTCGTATAATGTTTGGCAAAGTTGCCAACTTTCAATCCCATGATGAGGGCATTGAACGAGTAGGTCTTTGAATCTCTCAAAACACTTCCAAAATGGTTCGGAAGGAAGCTGTGAAAATTGTATAATACGGATTCTAGCAGTTTTGTGATGAGGATATAACTTTTTAAGAAAATCTTTCACAAACTCATCCCAATTTCTAATGGAATGTGATGATGTGCTGTATAGCCACTTCTCGGCTAAGTCACATAAGGTGAAAGGAATGACCCTTAGTCTTATAGCGTCATCACTTAATTGGGTCGTTTTCATCATAGCGCAAACGTTTTGGAATTTATTAATAAAAATATACGCATCTTCTGATTCCAAACCATGAAATTTTGGCAGCATATTGATGAAATGTGGTTTTATTTCAAAATTGTCCCTATTTGCCGGTGGGGGTGAAAGACAGGTAGGTAAAGAGGTGTGGACAGGGTAGAAGAGATTCTGGAGCGCGACTCGTGCGGGCGCTTCAACAGGCGGTTGATTCGGGTTATTCTCACCTAACGGAGGTGGAGTCATTCCCGTCGGTAAGGTATTGTTGGGGTTGAATCCCGACATGCCTTCGGAGAAAGAATTTGAAGGTGGAGGTAAGAAAGTGGATGGAATGTCGACTTCGGTGTCGAAGGGTTCATCGGTCGGTACGGACTAATCGGGCGCTAGGGTCCCTAGTCCAAAATGACATACACTAAAAGGGTAGTGTAGTCAGGAAAAAAAATGAAAGACAGAATGTGGAGGTAAGATAACGTCAATGAAAGGAAGTGGTGTAAGTGAGGTGCAAGTTTTCTTTAGCGACAAGTTGCAAGTTTTGAAAAGATTTTTCTTTTTTTTTATGTGAGAGTTTTGCAAAGAGATTTTTGAAAAGAGACTTGAGACGCAAACGCGATCAACAACACATGCACAATCAGGCCTAGATCTAGGGTCACCTAGGTCAGCTAGACAGCTCCTAACTAGGGCTAGAAATAGGACCTCAAACCGCCTCTTCACCGCCAATTGCGGCCAGGTAAGTGCCAGGTAAGTGGGAGGCTCCCCGCTACAAGTAGCGTTCCTAATTAAGTAACCACTTGCCTTGACACACTTGCCTAGACATCGCAAAGTCAGTTAGGATAAACGGTCGATGCCTATGTCTAGTCCTTTGTCCTATTGAGCTCGAAGTCCTTAGAGCTGAGTCTAATATTTTTTAATTAATTGTGGTCAATGCAAATGCTTTAAGTGCTTTCTGGGGTCCTGGGAAGGGTGATGAAATCCCCACCCAATCTGAGTTTGGTCAATAGCCCCTTAAAGTCCAATTAATATATGCAAAACATTAAATTCACTTGCAATCAATTTTTAGCGCGGCGCAAAGAAACCTGCAGAAAATCTGTTATTTAGAAGGGGAAAGAAGATTTTTTTAGCGCAAAGAAATCCTGTAGAAAAATTGACAAAGGATATATTGTAGGTTACAGAGGGGAGAATGAGGAAACAAACCAACAAAATTTCAGGTGCTGACTCGGCAATAGCGCCGCGGTTTCGCGGTTTGGGGCGCGCCTGAGCCGCAGTTCCGTGGTTCTTCTGAGGGATCAGATCTCCAGAATTTTGGTACGGCTCTGTTGTCTCAATCTACCTCTGTTCTGATGTGCACTTTTCTGATTTGCCTTCTGTAAATTTCCAGATCCGAGAATCTTCGCTATTCCTGCAAAACTCAAAAGATAAACCCTTCAAACAGATAAAAATTGATAAATTTTTTTTACTTTTTCTATTTTCAGATTTTTATAATATATTTTTTAAAAATTTATATCAACCCGGAATTACATAAAAGAAATTTTACGCCATCCCCGGCAACGGCGTCATTTGATTAGTGTGTAGGTTTATGATCAAAAATATTTTACCGCAATCACGAACGGCGTCGCATGAAGCTAGCCGGTGAATATGGGTCGGTCCACAGGGATGTGTAATTTTCCTAAGTGTTCTTACGAGTTGATTCCAATGGTGGTTTGGTCTTTTAATTGAATCTAAAATCTAAGTTGTACGATGTTCAAGAAACTTGCTAGGGTTAGGTCTAAGGTGAGTTTGATAAGATTAATATTAACATCTCTCTCAATGCCCTCGATTAAATCTTTTTAGAAGTTATAACAATTATTAGTAAAGGGGATTAGGATGATTGGGAAGAAACGAAGTTTTCTTCCTCTAGATCCTTGTCCGTCCTTTCCTACTAATTGTTCTAACCTTCATGGAAGTCATGCATGTCTGATCCTTTATACCACGGTTTCACCGTTACCTCGTGGATAGGGTGCCGTAGGGAGCGGATCATGCATGCGTGCATGAAGTTCTAGTTGTTACAAATTATTGGGCTTTGAAAGAGATGAGAGATATTCATCTCTCAATCCCTCCCTTATTCCTAACCCTAACAAGCGAGGAAATTACTCGCTCATTAGGGGATCTTTTAAAAATGTCGTTTAAAAATCACTTACCTACTGCAGTTTAAGAAAGATTACACTAAATTAAACTAGGGCAATGAAAGGATTTATCTAAGGCAAGAATTAAATTAGAAAGCTAGGGCAAGAAATTAATTTTAAACTAAGGCAGAAAAATAAAAACAAACTTACAGAAAATGATGCTCTTCAATCCTCAAAAGAATCTGAATTTTTATTAATTGAAAAGAGGCATTCCTATTACAGTATTTTGATTACATATTCATAAGGAAATAGGAAAATTTAGGGTTACAGGATTCGCACATGTGCGATTACAAAAATACCCCCGAAAAATCCCAACCTTCGCACCGACGCACCGACACCCAAAATCTGCACCGACACGTGCATTAAATGGCCGCGGAACCGCGGCATTGGTGGGGGTTGGGCCGCGGTTCCGCGGCCCTATGGTGAGATCACCTGGTGAAATTTTCTGGGCTCATTCTTGATGCTTTGGGCTTTTTTATTTATACAGTTCTTTCTCCTTTTGACTTCTGGGTCTTCTCCAGATCTCCAGTGAAAACTAGTAATGGTCTTTTAACCGTTCACTTCGACGTTTTGGACCTTGCGTTGCCTTGTACAATTATGAATTGCTCTTCATCTAGGCTTGACTAGGATCCTTTTACTTGTTGGTCAAAAGTCCCTCTTTTTGTGTCATCTTTTGTCATTTTCACCGTCTTCGCTCCAAGAACCTGTATCCAGTAATATGTAGCAGACATGCGTCAAAAGCACCTGTTTATTTATAAAACGCATAAGAATGGGGAATATAAAATGCAATATTATGATATGAACACCGTCACTCTGATCGGCCCTCATGTCTGTAAATCTCATGGAACCTGAGTGTCCAACATCGATACTCGAAATATCATGAAATACTCGTGTCCAGCACCGACACGTAAATACACATATATCGGGCTCCGTCAGTCCGGATCGGCCCCCATGTCTATAAATCTCATGAAATCTGAGTGTCCAACATCGACACATATATCGGGCTTCGTCAGTCCGAATCGTCCCACGGGCTCCGTCAGTCCGGATTGGCCCATATCCATCTCCCGACTCCGGTCGGTATCCTCCGGATAACCGCCGAGTCTACATACTATCACCGGTAGGTAGTGCTCCCATGCCAGGCTCATCGCCTAACATATACGAATCTTCTTGCTCGATGGTACCTCAACAGGTCCACCATGTACCCGCAGACGGTTCCCTCTCGCTCCTCAAATCTGGTATCTAACACAAGTCTCAGAACCGAGAAAACTCATGATGGACGCATCGAAATATCATATCAAGAGAAACCAGGTTTTTCAAACAATACATAATTTCTTGAAATATCCCTACGGTTCTCAAGTCCATAAATGACATGAAATCCATATCTCAATGCATAAATCCATGAATTCTGATATATGCAACATAAAACAGCAATATGAGCATATTAAGGGAAAACCGCTCTTTTAAATGAATCCAGTTTTACAATATATCATGCGGTTCCCAACTTCTCCGAAATCAAGTGCAGCATCATATGAGGTGTACATGTAATTATAGCAAGTTATGTGTATCTATATGTAAGCATGTATGTATGATACATTTCATATGCGCAATAGCACAATAATCAACGTCTCAATGTCAATGACAATACAATACCACATAGGGGTATAAGTAACTATAGCAAAGTATGTGGGTGTACATGTAAGTATGTATCCATGATGTACATGTAGCTATAGCAAGGTATATGTTGCGCGTGTCATGGCAATTACCAGCGGTGTGGGTGTAGCATACAATTTAGTGCTCGTGCAACATGAACCGTCAGTAATGGTGCAGTGTCCAATAGGTACAACAAGTAATAATATGCAAACGGGAAGCGCAAAAACAAAAGGGCGCCCTCCATGCACAATCAACTCATATGCGTATAAACATGCAGCTATAATATCTTATCCAGCCCTGACGCATAACGCCATACGGGCGATTTCCCCTTAGATGTTAAATCTACTCACCGATGGTCTCGAGCTAAGTAAATCCAACTACTTGCTTCTCTTTCTTCACAGCGTTCGAAGTCCCTGCTTGCGATCCTAAAATCATACAAACACAACACATAAGGCTAAATATCCTGCACCGACATAAAGACAACGAAACACAAGGATAACGTCCACAAGATATACGCACTGTGCATTTAGTGCACAAAACGCATACGACATCGGCACAACCTCAGCTAGGAATGCTAAACGACACAACCAACAAGCTTAGACCCCGATCGTACCGATCGCACATTCACAACACAATAAATATCGTAGAAGATAATATATATAATATCGCAACGTCAAATGAAACCCACGCCTAATTTAACCGAAAACCTAGTAAGCATCTTTTAAACATTTTGGCTCATATCTAGTAGTTTAAACGATTCTAGTGGCCACAATCATCACATAATAGCTTGATTAATCTGTTCATACCATAATATTGCATTATTATATTCCCCATTCTTATTCTTTTTATAAATAAACAGGTGCTTTTGACGCATGTCTGCTACATGTTACAGGTTACAGGTTCTTAGACAGAAAACAGTGAAAACGATGTAAAGACGATGAAAAAGTGGACTTTGACCAGCAAACAGAAGACTTTTGATTAAGCCGACATCAAAGATAAAATTCACAAAGTACAAGGCAATGCAAGGTCCAAGATTACAAAGCGAACGGTTAAAAGTCCACCGCAATTATTCACTGGAGATCTGGAAGAAACATAGAAGCTATTTTAATAAAAAACCAAATAATAAGGAAGCCCAAAGATCCAAGGCCCAATACTTTCTTTTAAAGAGACATAAAATTTTACCAAAACTTGAAGTCTACTTTGACTAGGTCTTCCTAAGGATCTTTTGGTAAATGTAGACATGCGAATCAATTGTAACCTAGGGTTTCTATCTCCTATAAATAGAAGCCCAAATCATTGTATTCTTTTCATGCCTCCCTTCATTAATAAATTTCAGCATTCTTTTGGAGAGCATCAAGTTGTAAGTTCTTTATTTTCTGCCTTAGCTTAATTTTCTATTCTTGCTCTAGATAAATTTAATTCCTTGCCCTAGTTAATCTTTTATTCTCTGCCCTAGATAAATGTATTTTAATTCCCTAATGAGTGAGTAGTTGCCTCGCTTGTTAGGGTTAGGAATAGGGAAGGATTTGAGAGATGAAGATCTCTCATCTCTTTTCTTTGCCAATCTTGCCAATCTTTTATGAACATTAGAACTCCATGCATACCTTCTTATTCCGCTCCCTACGGCACTCTACCCTCGAGGCATCAGTGATCTGTAGTCTAAAGGCCCGGATTTTAAGGTTTTCCATGGAGGTTAGGGTAAAGATTAAGAAAGGAAGGACAAGGATCTAGAGGAAGAATCATCTTCCCAATCATCCTAATCCCCTTTATTAATATTTACCATAACACTAATATGATATATTTAATTAAAGGCATTGGAAAGAGTTGTAGATCTTTGTTTACCAAATTTTCCTAAACCTAATCCTAGCAAGTTTCTAATCCTAGTATAACACAACTTCAATTTTTAGGTTTAATTATAAGACCAAATATCATTTGGAATTAGCTCGTAAGAACTTTAAGAAAATTCACAACATCCCTGTGGACCGACCCGTACTCACCGGCTAGCTACCAAGCGATGCCGTTCTTGATTGCGGTAATAGAAATAGTTTTTGAGATCAATCAAATGGCGCCGTTACCGGGGATGGCGTAGAATTTTCTTTTCGCGATTTCGGGTTAATCATAAAATTAAAAAAATCATAAAAATCTGAAAAATCACAAAAAATATAAGAATATATCATCTGTTATTTTTGGAAAGGGTATCTTTGTGTGAATTTTGCAGGATCTACGCACAAATTCGGATCTGGAAATCTACAGAAAGCGAAACAGCAAATAGACGGTCCTATCAACAGAAGATTGCAACAACAGAGGAACAGAAAAAAATTTAGAGGACCGAGTCAACAAGTCAACCGCGCGATTTGGTGCAGCAGCAAAAAAAAAAAAAAAAAAACCGGCGGCTGTTTCCTGCCACGGAACCGCCGCGGGACACCACTTCTGGCCGCGGAACCGCCGCGGCCTGGTCGGTTCAAAAAAAAAAAACAGGGGGCCGAAGCGCGGTAAAAAAAATTAAATCTGTAAGTCTTCTGATCTCCTCCTCTGCAAATTTCCGATATATCTTCTGAAAAATCTCCTGCAGGATTCTTTGCGCTTTAAAAATCTTTCTCTTTCCAAATAGCAATCTTGTGCAGGATTTTTGTGCCTCGTTTAAAATAATAATTGATTGCAAGTAATCTTTTTTGTTGCATATCTTTTCTCGAATATCTTTTTGCAACAATTTTTTTTCCAAATAAAGATTCTTTGTGATATGCTTAAAATAATAATTGATTGCAAGTAATATTTTTTGTTTTGCATATCTTTTATCGAAAATCTTCTTGCAAAATTTCCAAATAAAAAGTAAGCGGAAAAAGGAAAATTTTAATTAGAAAATTCGCAAACTTTGAAATTCATAAAATAAAAAGATTTGATTGCAAGTGATTTACTGTTTTGCATATCTTTAATCGGATTTTAAGGGGCTTTTGACCAATTCAGATTGGGTGGGGATTTCATCACCCTTCCCAGGACCCCAGAAATCACATAAGACATTTGCATTGACCATATCTTAATTAAAAAATACTAGACTCAGCCCTAAGGATTTCGAGCTCAATAGGACAGAGGACTAGTTATAGGCATCGACCGTTTATCCTAACCTGACTTTGTGGTTTCTAGGCAAGTGTGTCAAAGGCTAGTGGTTTTTAATTAGGCCCACAGTGTGGTTCCTTCCCACTTACCTGGCATTTACCTGGCCGCAATTGGCGGTGAAGAGGCGGTTTGAGGTCCTATTTCTAGCCCTTTGGAACAGTTAGTAGCTGTCTAGCTGACCTAGGTGATCCTAGATCTAGGACTGATTGTGAATTTCTGGTTATTTGCATTTGTGTCTTAGCCCATTATCGAAAATTTTTGCAAAACAAATAAAAAAATAATAAAAGGAATTTTTTATAAAAAGACTTGCAACTTTTATCACTGAGAAATCCTTGCACCACCTACCTTCTTCATCTTTTCTTTCTTCTATCATGGGTACCCCACATAATAAATCACTTGCCGAACTTTGGTATCCCGAACCTAATTTTGCGTCGTACGTCAATTTGTTCGGTCAATTTAAAGACGATCCTTCCTTACCTAAAATATCTTTGAAAGATCAAATAGAAGCGTCTAGGAGAAACAGTTTGACTTTTCAACCCACTTTGTGTGAACCAAGTCAAACTTTGTGTCAACCAAGTCAACCTTTACCACTTCCATATGTTGATACCACTTTTTCATGTCCTTCTGTCACTCCTAAGCCGATGTCCATTGCTGAGCATATTGCTCAATCTCGTAGCCGATCTTTCACCCATCTCCACTTCTCTAGTTCTAGGGATCCACAAGACTATTCACATTTTTATCCATATGTTGATCCTACCCCTGTCCACTCACCCATTTCCTACCAGTCCTACCCGACTTTCCCACCGTCACTAGACATTGATTCTACACAGCAATTAGTGAGTTTCACATATCCAAACAATTTCGAATCTTTTTCTGAAACCCCCTTACCACACAAGTCTAGTTTGGAAGAGGCGTTGGAGGCGTATATCGCAGCAACAAATAAAATGGTTAGGAATGTGGAAGCGTCCGTGGCCGCCCTTATGCAACCTAGTGAACCGGTAGCTAGTTTTCAACTAGCTCCAAATTTTTCAATATATGAGGAGGCGGTTGGACAGAATGAGAGTGTGAGAGGATTTCCAAATCAAACCTACCCTTACCCAATTGAAGCCCACAACTCCAGTTTTCCATCAAATGTCCTCATTGATTCACAAGTTCAAAATAAAAAACGAGTTGTGTGATTTTGTAGGGTTTGATTTGCCAGATTGTGAAGAACCCCATTCGAGTGAAACCACACTTAGCCCTTTCGGTCTTTACACCTCCAATCTAGAATCTGAATTGATAAATATCCATGCTTTTGATGAGGTGTCTAAAGAAATTGATTTTCACTTGATTGAGGATATAGACGCCGGGAATATTTCGGATGATGAACCTGTCGCTTTAAGTGAAATTTTATGTTCAAATCATCGTCCTGAGTTATTAATGTTTCTCCCGAATCTCATATGCGTCTAGATTTTGATGATAATGGCATGGATGAGTTGAATATTGAGGAGAATTATGAGTTGAATATTGAGGAGAATAGTGAGGATCATATTGAGGTTGAACCATTTTTCTTTGATGTGTCGGATTTTCCAATTCATCCTCTTGAACCTTTACCTAAATCACCTTCCCTCTTTTCCATCGTTCCGACCACGCCTCATTTCACGCTTGACGACTGTGAGCTTGAAAACTTTTCCTTTGAATCTGACACAGTTCTCACAGCCGATGACACGTACGAGTGTTTCACTTTTTCGGACGATGTTGAAATCTCACCGCCCGAGTTTGAGTCCTTTGCATTTTCAGATGAGTTAGTTAATCCATCAGACTCGGTTGCTTACAGTCGTTTCGAACCATTGATGGAATCTTTCCAGTTCGACACAGTTTACTACGGTGAGAATGAGACTATCCCTAATTCACTCCCTTTCGTCCTTCCTATTGTTCCGACCGTGCAAGTGACCGTTACGCTTTCATCTCAAATACCAAGTTCGGCGTACCCATGTTTTCTCGCGAATCTTGAGGGATTTGACCCCATTTCTCGACGGGTTGATAGGTTAGCGCAATCGCTTTTAACACATCGGTCATCACAAATTGCGCTAATTTATTCACTCGCTTTACACCCTCAAGATCGTACCCCACTTCTTTCTTCTTTCCGCCATTCTTCTCCCCCACCGAGACCATATTCTCTTCTTCCCATTCGGTCTCGTGTGTTTCTCATCTCTTTTCTTTCTACTCCATTCTTTCACCAACTAAACCATTACCACGATAATATTTTTGAATGGTTGGTGCTAACCTTTGGCTTGTGTAAGGTCAAGCTTAAGTTTGGGAGGGGGGACCTTGTTGTATATATGTATATATATTTTTGTTTCTATAAAAAAATAAAAAAAAATAAAAAAATTTCAAAACAATAAATAAATAAACAGGGGAGTGCCGACATATATACCCTCTTTGTTTAGTATAACAGTGAGGACACTGTCAAGTTCAAGTTTGGGGGTATGCTCGGTACGTCTTCTTCCTTCGCATTCATTTGTATATATTTTTGCATTTGCATATTTATTTGAAAACCCATAAAAATTTGAAAAATTTGAAAAATTATAAAAATTATTGTATTCAATATTGGCTAATTGACTCGAGTTTGATAAATAGGTTAACTGGCTAGGAACAACTAGATCTTAGACTTAGTGAATTAAAAACCCTAAAGATAACCTTCCTTAAAGTTTAACGGTAGAAAGTATATGCCCTGTAGTTTATTTAGAAATAGGCAAATTTTGGGTTGACTTCTTGGGCTAAGTCGAAAAAAGGGAAGAGTATTGATGTTCTTATTAGAGTATAAGTTTGAAAAATAGTTCCTAGCTTAAGTCTAGATTCTGAAAATGTATACCCTACAATTTGCACAATCACGCACCTTGAAATTTGGAATAGTAGAAGAGACCTTGAAATGCTCTTGTCTAAAATCCTAAGTACAATGAAAATGAAAAAAAAATATATAAGTGTGAATAAAGAATAAAAAAAGATGGACACTAGTTTTTGTGATTACTTAAGGCTGCAAAAATAGAAAAATATTTAGCGAGGGTGCTTCATCACCTAGTGCCTTAGACCAACTGGTTTGGGAGTCACTGCTAAAGCCTTGGGTGTTGCAAAACTAGGAAGTACGCTTTAAAGTGCTAACGCATCTTGTAATCGGTTATTGGTACCTCAAGAAGTATTAACGGTCGCATGAAGGATGTGTAAACAAATTTCATTTAAAAATTCACTAATTAATAAGTGCTTTGGACAATGGACGAGAGTATGATTGCTTGATTTGAATTTCCAAGTGTAGGGGTGATCTATACACACACGTAGGGGTATGTAATTGGAGTTTAGATGAGAGAAAGGGATGAAGAATAGAACTTGTATCTTTAGTAGAGTTGATAGAAATTCCAACGTGGAGATGGAACTTTAGAAGGAAAACTTAAGAGATGCCGAAAGCTAAGTAGGTCGACATAACATATATAATCTTAAGTTAAATAATGAGGAAGTGTGAATAATATGGGTGGATAATTTACAAGTAAAAGATAATAGAATTCTTAGTTAGAAAACCTAATTGGAGAATAAAAGTCAAAAAGCCAAATTGATAGGATTTTGTGGGTAGTATCCGCTGAAAACCCTCAGGAGACAACACTCCTCCTACTAGGGACACCTAGAGGTTTAACGGCTTGTTGCACGAGCTCAGTGCAATCGCGTTTCCCTGCGAAAGTGCGGTTAGGTTTTTTAGAGAATAAAAATAAGTTTGCTCGAGGACGAGCAAAAGATAAGTTTGGGGGTATTTGTTCATACCATAATATTGCATTATTATATTCCCCATTCTTATTCTTTTTATAAATAAACAGGTGCTTTTGACGCATGTCTGCTACATGTTACAGGTTCTTAGACAGAAAACAGTGAAAACGATGTAAAGACGATGAAAAAGTGGACTTTGACCAGCAAACAGAAGACTCTTGATTAAGCCGACATCAAAGATAAAATTCACAAAGTACAAGGCAATGCAAGGTCCAAGATTACAAAGCGAACGGTTAAAAGTCCACCGCAATTATTCACTGGAGATCTGGAAGAAACATAGAAGCTATTTTAATAAAGAACCAAATAATAAGGAAGCCCAAAGATCCAAGACCCAATACTTTCTTTTAAAGAGACATAAAATTTTACCAAAGCTTGAAGTCTACTTTGACTAGGTCTTCCTAAGGATCTTTTGGTAAATGTAGACATGCGAATCAATTGTAACCTAGGGTTTCTATCTTCTATAAATAGAAGCCCAAATCATTGTATTCTTTTCATGCCTCCCTTCATTAATAAATTTCAGCATTCTTTTGGAGAGCATCAAGTTGTAAGTTCTTTATTTTCTGCCTTAGCTTAATTTTCTATTCTTGCTCTAGATAAATTTAATTCCTTGCCCTAGTTAATCTTTTATTCTCTGCCCTAGATAAATGTATTTTAATTCCCTAATGAGTGAGTAGTTGCCTCGCTTGTTAGGGTTAGGAATAGGGAAGGATTTGAGAGATGAAGATCTCTCATCTCTTTTCTTTGCCAATCTTTTATGAACATTAGAACTCCATGCATACCTTCTTATTCCGCTCCCTACGGCACTCTACCCTCGAGGTATCAGTGATCTGTAGTCTAAAGGCCCGGATTTTAAGGTTTTCCATGGAGGTTAGGGTAAAGATTAAGAAAGGAAGGACAAGGATCTAGAGGAAGAATCATCTTCCCAATCATCCTAATCCCCTTTATTAATATTTACCATAACACTAATATGATATATTTAATTAAAGGCATTGGAAAGAGGTGTAGATCTTTGTTTACCAAATTTTCCCTAAACCTAATCCTAGCAAGTTTCTAATCCTAGTATAACACAACTTCAATTTTTAGGTTTAATTATAAGACCAAATATCATTTGGAATTAGCTCGTAAGAACTTTAAGGAGATTCACAACATCCCTGTGGACCGACCCGTACTCACCGGCTAGCTACTAAGCGATGCCGTTCTTGATTGCGGTAATAGAAATAGTTTTTGAGATCAATCATAAGCCACACAAACCTTTACTATAATTTTCACCCAAATAAGATTTAGTAAAAGCTAGTTTGCAATTAAGTTTAATTAAATAATTAGGAAAAATAACAATTAACAATCTCACAACTAGGTTATGTTTTCCAAGTCTGAACTACTCAATTAACCATTATAAACAATCAAAACCCTAACTTGATCTTCATAACCTTTCTAGAAATCCAAAACATGCTAATTAAAGCTTTATTTAAACATTTAATAACTAGATTAAGGTATTTAAACAACAACTAAAGCTTAGGGTTAGGATTTTATACCTCAAACTTGATTCACAAACTTGCAACTAAACTTCCAAAATAGCCTCCAAAATACTAACTTTCATGAAGATCCAAGCTTGATTTAGGCTAAAGAATAATGGGTATGGATTTGTTTAAGAGTTTGTGGGAGTATTTCTTGATTTTTGATGAATTTTTGGAGCTTTAAAGAGTGGAAATGGAGTGGGGAAAAGAAATGGGCAGCCAAGGGGGAGGGTTGGCCAAGCAAGAAGAAATGAGAAGGTTGTGGATGTGTCTGGAAAGAAACTAGGTTAAAACACCATTAAAGCTTAATTAATGCACCTCCCATCATGCCACCTTTTAATCCTTTTAATTAAAATTTTCTTTAATTCCATCAAAATATCTAGATATTTCTAGGATATTTTGCAAAGAAGACAAAAGCTTAATCTTATGGTTATGTTGGCATGGATTCACATTAGCATAATTAACCCAATCCAAATTGTAATTACCACTAATTAATTGTATAATTAAAAACTTATAATAATATTTTAATTAATGAAAAATATTTAAGTGAACTAAAATTTACAAGTGACTAACTAAATACCGCACACTAGCAATTTCCTAGTTAAACTAGGTGCAGTTAAGCCTATACTGAAAAATGATCGTTTATAGATTTTTACGGAAAACACAATCTATTTTACCCATTATTAGAAAATTCACCTAAACGATTTCTAAAACGTTACATTTCAGGTCCCGGGTTGGAATAGGAAAAATTAGGTCTTTCAGTTTAGTTATCTAAACCACTTGAGTTTGCAAGATTTGGATCTTTAAAACTCTATTGACGGTTATTTTAGTCTATGGGTATTAAGCATATTTTCATTTTTCCGGCCAACAACTATGAGGTGACTTGCAGAGTATATATCGGGTTGATATACACGTTTCTGAGTCACGGAATATAAAGAAAATTTGTAGGTCTGCCAATTTGACATCTATACATCTAAGGTCATCAAGAACTAAGTTCTGTAGTTTGAATTATGTCATTTTTAAAAACAGTGCGCTATCGGGACAGATTCTAATCAGATTTGACACATAATTTAAAATGACAGAATTGGGTTGATTCCATCGATTTTCTGGAAAACATTTAAACTAATAATATATACATATTTCAATCTAGTTGTCTAAAACACTTGAGTTTTCTCAAATCAGAACTCGAAAGACAGAGTTATGGGTTTTCGAATGAAGCCGTTAAAAACAGCTTTCAGATTACAAAAACAGTGATTAAAAGCGACGTAAATCCTAAACCGTTGTTCGGTTCGATCTAAAATTTTCGTAGCATGTGTAAAGATAAACTATATATTATATATAGCACACTTAAGGTAATTATTGTAAGTGTAGGATTGCAATTACTGTAATTGAAGGAGGACCTATACGGATAGAACAATCTTGCTTGAGATAATATTATGCTATTTGGTTTGTCTTTATAATTCATGTGTATACATTTTACTCGTTATCACGTATCGCTGATACATGATGATAAAGAGCATAGGATCTTTGCTTGACTATCGGGATTATGATAGGGATCATACTAGTGGGGCATGGCCAGTCCATAAGCATATCCTTAAATATCGCTAGTCATAAGAGTATCGAGCTTGGGCATCGGTACTCCAGTTTAGACTATTGTATATGTTTCTTGGCCCTGTATGGGGTGATGGTTGATTCCATAGCCATTGGTGTTTGACACCGAAGATTGATTACAGGTGCTCATTGGGAATGAGTTACACTAGATAGACTCATCGAGAACTCCTAAATGGTATTATACCAATTGTCAGATAGCAGCTCTCTGGTGACGATAGTACACAGTAGTCCCTTGACCTGATATCACCATGGTGTCTGCTGTGTGTTCCCACTATACTTTGATTATTACTCTACCAAAGCTTTAAAGAGTCGTGCAAACAGGTTTTAGTTGGGTATATAGTCCCGAAGCACATGGAGGCAGTGAGCGGTTGAAGGTGTAACGACTGCATTCTTTAATTCTATCCTGTTGAATCTCTTCTTATTTTTCCGATGATCATATATCGACGTAACGGAAATGGATGTATAAACTTTTCATCACCATCTCGATTTTTCTTGTAACCATCTTGTTTCTTTGTTCGGTTGTATTATCCTTCTTGAGTAATTTTGAGGACGAAATTATTTTTAAGGAGTGTAGAATGTAACGACCTTAAAATTCATGTACACTTTTATTAATCCAATGTTGATAAAAGGATGCATTACTGTGTTGATATCAAGTTACAAGTTATTCTTGTTAAATTGAAACAAGAAACTCCTTATACCTCATTGGTTAAGACACTCCACAACTGTCCTATAGCCCGCGTGTTCGAATCCTTACTGCCACAATTGTTTTATTATTTTTCTTTTTGACGTTTTTCAAGCACAAGAGTTTGCACGAGCTTTACATAGTGTTATAAAACATCATAAAAAAAAAGATATATTTATTTAAAACCCAAACTCTGACCCCGAACCTAAACCCCCAGTCCCGAGCACAAAGCTCGAGGCAGGGCCGACTGGGGGCCTCCTGGGGCGGCCTGAATGGACCCAATTGGGGCCGTCTCAAGCACGTATGATCCTTGGCGTCCCCTCTATTGTTTTTCATATACCAAAACTCCTGCATTTAACCAGATAACAACAGTTTTTTCATTTCTACATTTAACCTCTTTTTAAATGCAATTTAATCAAATTCTTTACACCACCCCTTCAATCCCCATCCTTATATAAACCCCAACCTGCTCACACTTCTTCCTTTCTGAATAATACAGAAATTCTAAGTTAAAATCCATCTCAAACATCTCTCTCTCTCTCTCAAGTCCAAGGTGAAGGCAAACTCTTGAACATCGGTGATTGGATGCGAAAAAGTGTGCATATGTGTATTGTAAATAACCGTAATCAAGACGGCGTCACAAATAGCTAGCTGCAATTAGTACGTGTCGTCCACAGGGAAATGGTGAACTGCTTTTCTTGTTTTAGACGAGTTGATAGAAGAAAGGAGGGATCGTTGTCGTTTATTATTAAGAAGGGATGAAAAGTTTATAATAGAAGGGCTTGTAGGGTTTATAGGACTTAGTAGTTAATGGATGAAATTAAAAAAATAATAATTCTTTTATCTTTTAATTGTTTAATACTAGAGAGATAGCGATGAATATGGATTAGGATTCTTAGAGGGAATTAGGGTTTCCCTCTACTGCCCCTTGTCCTTCCATTGATCTTTATTTATGTCAAGCTCTTAATGAAACGATTATTAATGAATCTCAAATCGTGGTCGTGACTATCATGAATTGATAGCGCACCCGATAAGAAGGTTAACATTCATTTTGCTAAATTTTATAAATATTAAAACGTTTAAAAAGAATTTAAGGGATTTTTCATCCATTATTCTACCCTATCCTACAAACCCCAGTAAGCAAGAATTTACTCGCTCATGGATATTAGCGATTTAAAAGAGAGGTAGAAGATGAATGAAACCATAATTAAAAATTAAAAAGTGCAGAAAGTAATTGCGGAATGTAATACAGAAAGGAATACGAAAAGTAAATGCGAAAAGAATTAAAACAAAGACTACCTTTATTGATCAACTATTGCATTACAAAATTTCTCTATGAAAAAGTAAATTAAAAAAACCCTAGTTGCTCGCTAGATCTCTCTCGATCGATGGGTAGATGAATGTATAAATACATAGTTAGCTCTCTGTTAGTTATATGTATGCCCTAGAGGATATTACTGTACATATGATGTATATTGTAATGGATGCTTGGACATATATAGGGAGGACTTTCTTGCTCGACATGATAGTATGCTATCTGGTTGCACTTTATCTTAACATGTACTCTGATGGTCTCTATGTTATATGTTGATAAAGCCCTTAGGATATGTACTCGACTACTGGGACTATGATGAGATCATACTAGTGGGCCCACGCTAGTCGACGAGTATATCCTATAATTGTTCCTAGTCGAGGGTGTATCGAGACAGGGCATCGATACACCAGAGTAGACTAGCGTATACGCATCTTAACCCATATGATGGGCGATGGATGATCCCATATCCATCAGTGTTTGACATCAAGGATGGTGTACGGGTGCTCAGTAGAGACTGGGTACACTGGACGGACTCGCCGAGAACTCCCAGATGGTATTATACCTCACGTCAGATGGCAGTTCTCTGGTGACACTGGTAAAGGTTAGTCTGTAGACCCGAGATCGTCATAGAGTCTTGTGTGATTCCCACTGTGCTTTGATTTCCATCATACCACGTCCAAGAGGGCGTGCAAAAAGGTGGCTTTTGGGTACAGTCCTGAATCACATGGAGGAAATGAGCGATAGGAGGGGTTTCGTCTCTCCCGGTATAGGGAGTTGATGTTTCGTTATGTTCGATTGGCTATAAATGGAAATCCCTGGCCAGGGTTGCTAAGATTTACTGGTAAGTGTTATCAGTAGTTTCTCGAACTATTATAGATCTCATATCGACACGACTTATCAAGCTACTGGGGTATGACGTTTACCACCCCTAGACGAGATATGCGACATATCAGACGAAGAGATCGGACTGTACGGGAGTGTTACTGATTGGATTCGCAGGAGAATGTACAGGCTTGCTTGTTGATCTTCTGATCGCTCAATATCTGGGTGGCTGTTACGTTTAGCTGACCGCTTGCAGCTTGTGGGTGTTTGATATGATCATCACCTACTGCCGGCGTATCGACGATTCTTAAGAGTTCTACACAGAGGTTTCCTGGCTCAGGCAAAACGGAGTAGGAGCACATATATGATATTTGCGGGACCGAGAACAATACGTGTATGTGATACCGTATTAGATTCTCGCGATATGAGATATCGGCCGGGTATATGTGATATAGTCGGGTCATCGGATCAAGTGTTGATTCGATGAACTGATACAGATTATATTAGTCGGTTATTTGTGAAATAGCCGGATTATCGGATCAAGTGTTGATTCGATAATTTAATGTATAATTATATATTTGATATATTAAATTACATTAACTAGTATAAGCTCACTAAAAGATTCTTTTTCTCACTCGGGTAATACATATTGATATATATGCAATATATGTTAATTGTATTATTTTATTTTGTTACAATAAATTTTGTATATGTGATATATAATATTGTAACATATCAGAGTTATTAATGCAACATGATTAGTGGAGATTAAACATGATTAAAGTTTGATTTGGGTTAATTTTTCTAGAAGCTTCTAGAAGCTTTTTGTTTTGTTTTTGCAAAGATATTTTGTAAAGATATTTTTGTATGATATTTATTTAACCCAACCCAAACCTTTAACCATGGTTTAATCTCTACAATGGTTAAGTTTACTTACTTAACCCATGGTTGCATTTCTAACCTCACTAGATTATTCATTATTCATCACAAATGGTTTTGGTTATTCTTCTTCTGCTTCATTGGGAAAAAAGCTTTCTAGCTTTTTCTTTTGTGATGAAAATGAGTGAGATTAAGAAAACAAATGAGAGCATAATTCCTACTTCATCATCCTAATCTATCCTAGCCATTTAGATTAGGGTGTTCACTTCATTAGTGAGTGAGAGTTTGTGTTAAAGAAACTTCAAGGTAGATCATCTTTGTTATCGAAGATCGGAAGTAAGCTTGCATCTTTTTCTTCGTGGAGGCTCTCTAGAGTCCGGGTACTCGATGATTGCAGCGAAGGGACCTCAACATGGAGCTTTAGAAATGAAAGACCAGACTACAAAGGTTGTAATCCCAAACTCTTAGATGTTAAAATATTTAACATGCTTTGTTTCGCCTAATCTCTAGTCTACGATCTTGGTTAGGGTTGTTCGGCACGTCTAAATTTTAAATCGGGCATGGTTGATGGCTTATAGACCCTTGTGAGAGTGCCTAATATCCCTACAGTGGTATCAGAGCCAAGCTAGAGCTTTAGGCGAAATCTAGACGAAGTTTAAAGTCCGATCGAACTCCGAATACCCGTAAAACCCTAGTTTCTGGAATTTTTTTCAAAAGTTTACATTTTTCATATTAAAAATACTCAGAAAATAAGCAGGGAATTATAAGGATTACGGTGGAAAACGAGCCCCAAACACCCTTCAAAGAGCCGCGGAACCACGGCAGGAACATGCCTTGAGCGGCGGTTCCGCGGATGTATAGTGGAGTTAGGGATTTCTTTTTACACAGTAACATTAACATTCGTATGTATTTCCTGATGCTTCTGGGAATTTTTGATATTACTCAAGTGTTGAGTTTTCTGGGATGTATTGGGGACTCGTTGATTCGATCGGATAATTTAACTTCATTTAAGTTTTTTCGGGTAATTTTAGAACGTGTTAAAAAGTTCGAACGGATATCAATAACTCACTTTTTCCCCTGTCGGAAAATTTTCAAAAGTTGGATTTTTTCTCGAGTTTGAAACTTTCGGAAAATCGTGCAAGTAACGCGGTGGACCCTCTAGAAGAACACAAACCTTATCTCGATTATGTGACCGTTTGAACTGCCTCTGAACCTTAGGGTTTGGGGCAGTACGGCGTTGCCACATGTGAGGCGTTGGCTTGACCCTTCTACGGCTGGACCATTGGTACTGTGGCATGTAATGGATACCTTTTGAACTCCGCTCAAGTGTTGAGCTATTTGGGAAATCTTGGGTGTTTGTTTATTTGATCGGAAAGTTTAATATTGTCTATTTATCTAGAATGTGATACAATATTTGGAATCCGCATGTAGTTATGAGATAACTAATTTGAATGTTATAAATCTAGTAGTTTAGTCTCAGATGATCGGTTGCCACGCAATTTTGATGCGATCAAAAGTCCATCGCAATCACGTAGCGTACGCGGATACTCGCTGGGTAAACTTAATAGATAGCCATGCCCCATAGCCCCGACCAAGTGACTGTAGGCGAACCCCGTCGCCAAAAGCATCCGTTCGAGTGCTCGCGGCAGCGGTGTTCCACCTTAGTGCACTTCGTCGACGGCATCCGGGGGTGCGGCCATCTACTAAAGTTTGCGACGAGCATTCGATCAGGATGTCGGGAATCTTGTTGAATTGCCCGACTAGATATTGAAAAGTGTTTTTGAGATCGAGACCAAAATGCGGGGTTTATAATTGTTAGGCATGCGATGTCTAAGAAATTCATTTGGTTAGGCATGCGATGTCTAAGGTGGTTGCGGATTCCAACTGTTGTAGTTTTACACTTTCTTTTCTGTGACCGTAAGCGTAGTATGTGGTGTATCGCCGACTTCGTTGCTATAAATCAACGACAATCGGGATACGCATACTTGCTTACGTTGATGATATGAGATATTATGTGCTGCTGTGATATATTATATTGGATCGTCGTGTTCTGAATAGTCGGGGTTTTTATGTGAGATGGGGTTTTTTTATTTTCATTCATGTAAAATTCATTTGTATGTAATATTCTTTTATTGGGGCACTTCCGGGATGAGGATGATGTCACCATTGTATATTATTTACTTTTTCGCATTAGGTAGACCCAAGGCGAGGAGCACAAGTAACCGGGTTCTAGGGTCCAATGGGAGACCATCTTGAGGGGTCGAGACCGGGTCTCCTAACCCCAGAATTGGCAGTGTTGCTTGCCGCTCTCGTAGGGGTCTAGGGATGTGGGTTTGGCTATTCATCGCGACCGTGGAATCCGTGTTTTATACAGGCTCGTACTAAAACACAGACCTCCTAGTATATCCAATATTTCATATATATTTCTTCTGCTGCAATATTCTGTGATGAGATCATACTACTGCCTGAGATGAATGTTTATATTATATATATGAGATATATGTTATATTGCAGATTTCGTTTCAAATGTGATGCTTGTGAAGCATAATAAAACGGGACTTCATTAATGAGATTAATGAAACTAAAAGAAATCTAAAGATGTTGTAGAAACTTGTCTCAAAAACAGGTAGCTCTAGTTCTTGCTTTGCATAGCGGTGTTCCTTGTAGAACATCCAACACCTTATTCGATAAGGAAAGAGCCGAGATCCCTTCACCGGGAGTGACCTCTTTAGCGAAACTAGCAGATGCTACAAACTCGGTTTGTCTTTTGATTGTTTCTATAGTTCTTGCTTTGCATAGTGATATTTGTGAAATATCCTGCACCTTATTCGATAAGGAAAGAGCCGACGATCCCTTCACCGGGAGTGACCTCTTTAGCAAAACTAGAAAAGGCCTATAAAACATTCCTATTAAAATCACTCGATTCTACAACGATATCAAGTTCATTACGCAAAGGGTTTTCTTAAAAACCTGTCGTAGCCCTCCATCATTTCTGATAAGTACTAGTTAGTATTCGTGCTACGTTTGTTGACCATGTTAAGGCGTAGTGTGCGGTAGCTGATTAGTGCTTATCTGTATAAGCATATGATGCGATTGGATTAGGGTAGTCGTGTGACTTTGTTGACCATGTTAAGGGTCGTGCGGGTGGGTTTAATGCAATCGGGAAATGACGGGTTAAACTTGACTAGCACTTATGATTTGTTGACCATGTTAAGGTCATATAGCTGCTAGGGGTAAAATATTATTTGGAATTTCAAGAGTTGAAATTTGCAATGAGATTGAATACCTTCTATAAGATAGTTGGATCCCGATACCCGCTGCGAGTAAGAGTTACTCCTGGGAGAGTTTTACAAATTACAATTAGCTGATCAAGTAGGTGTCTAGAAAGGTGTTAACGGGGTTACGCCCCTGGGAAAACGAGATTTATTTTAATTAGGTCCGTGCGAAAGAGCGGGGAACCTCCCTCAAAGTACCGGCACTAGCCTGGCTGAAAGATTGGTGAACTTGTAGGGTGTAATTAATCCCGGCTAGTCTTTCCTTTTAGGATTTGAAGGAAGATTTGACTAAAACAGTGGGAGACATCCTGATTAGATAAATTGATAACCAATCTAATCTTGTAAAAGCGCACGCTGAGTGTTTTCTTCTCTCTCTCTCTCCTGGTTACGACTATGTCACGCCTTAATCAAGATAATAATACGGATGTATTGACCGAACTCGTTTGTTATAATGCGCTAAGGAACGTTGGTCCCGCTCCAACTTATAATTGTTATAAGACAGAGCAGGAAATAGGGGATTACCAGAATTCCCGTGCCGCCCAAACGAAGAAAGTACATGTTGATACATCTTCTTCGGGTGTGTTCATTACACAGAACTATTTCTCAATATCCTTTACGTCCTGGGTATTTGATACCGGATCATGATCCCACATATGTAATTTGTTACATGGGCTACAGATAGGTAGAGAACTGAGAATGGGTGATAAATTTCATGAGACAGAAACGGTGCAAGTGTTGCAGCCAAGTTTGTTGGTAGTTATCACCCTGTATTACCAGAATACATTGATTCTGAACGAATATTATTAGATACCGAACCTGATATACAACATCATATCAGTCTCTTTATTAGTAAAGAAGGATATAATTTTATATTGTTGGATAATGTTTTGAACATTTTCTATATCAAGAGTTGATCGGTTCAGGCACGTTATCTAAAAGCATAGACGTTCTAAATCAAACCACAGTTCTTAACGTACAGAACATACATAAGAGGAAGAGTTCAGAAATGAACGAATCCTTCTTGAGGCATTGTAGACTAGGTCATATCAATGCGACCCGACTAGCTGAAGTTACATATAGATGCATATTTAAATTAGATTGAATTTACATCTTGTGAAACTTGCCGGTCATGTCACAGAGATAAGATGACCACAGCTCCGTTTATTAGAAACAGAGAAAAAGTTAGTGAACTCTTGGGATTGATACATGCTGATGTATGAAGGTCCCCTATCTACACATGCCAGGACCGGTTCTTTGTACTTCATTACATTCACTGATGATCTTTCAAGATTCAGACATATGTTTCTGTTGAAACACAAGTCCAAAACTTTTGAGATAATCACAGAATATAAGTTAGAAGTAGAGAACCAAAAACGGGTATAAGTATTATGTCCTTTGATGAGATCAAGGAGGAGAATACTTGAGCACGGGATTCCTGGACTATTCTAAAGGAGAATGAGATTCTCTCTCAGCATTACTCCTCCGAATACACCACAGCACGTCGGTGTATCGGGGCGGAGCAATCACACCCTATTTGATATGGTGCGCTCTATGATAAGTACTACTGAGTTTCCTATTTCCTTTTGGGAGTTATGCACTTGTGAAGCTGCATACCTATTGAATAGGGTTCCAATCAAATCAGTTGCCTACCACTTCATATGTGATATGGAATGGGAAGAGCCCATATCTTAAGTAAGTTAAGATTTGGGGTTGTCCGGCCTATGTCTAAAAGCAAAATCCGGACAAGCTCGATGCAAAGTCAGTTCTGTGGAAGTTTGTTGGATATCCTAAGCATTCGCAAGGGAATATCTTCTACCAAACCGAGGAACAAAAGATGTTTTGTTTCTCAGCATGCCACCTTTGTGAAAAGGAATTTCTTGTGAAGAAATTACTGGTCATGAGGTAGAACTGGAAAGAGTTCCAGCTATACAAACTGCAGCTGATGATTTGGTAGAACCAAAGGATTCAATAGTTTCCAACGAACCTCAGCCTCTCCGCCGATCTAGTAGGGTTCCTCACCCACCTGAGAGATATTTCGGTTTCTCTATGACAGTGGGAGAAAGGATTGCATCATGAGATGATGACCCAACTAGTTTCGAGCAGGCCATCAGGAGTGGGACTCTGTAAGAATGGCTGGATGCTTAGCGATCTGAGATGGAATCCTTATACACCAACAAATTATAGACTTTGGTTGCTTTATCTGAAGGGTTAAATCCCCATCAGGAGCAAGTATATCTTGAGAAGATTACTTGGTGTATATGGAAAAGTTGAGACTTTCAAAGCTATGCTTAAGTCCATCCAGATCCTACTTGCCACGGCTACATACCATGACTATGATATCTGGCGGTTAGGTGTCATGACAGCTTTTCTAAATGATGATTTGGAAGAGAGCGTCTATAAGTACACAGCCAGAGGGCTTCATAGACAGTGGGAGCAGCGGAAACATGAGCAAGATGTTTTATATGATAAATCAGGCATCGCGGAGTTGGAACGTCTGTTTTGATGTGGTAGTCAAAGAGTTTGACTTCATCAAAATGGTATATGAACCTCGTATATACAAAAAGCTAGTAGAGAGTATGGTGGTGATCCTCTTAGAGTACGTGGATGACATACTCTTGATAGGGAAGGAGTTTCCTATGCTACGCTCGGTCAATCTCCGCTTATCACAAGGATTCTCTATATAGGATCAAAGTGATACCTTCTAAATTCTGGGTTTTGGATCTATGAGATAGATCTAATTGGATGTTAGGATTCTCACTAATTGTAGTGAGATGGTATCAATCGATCCTGGGGAGAATCACTGGAAAAGTTCCAGGGTGATAAGGACGACTGAATGTCAGTCGCAGGCATTGTCTTTACCCTCAGTGGAGGGACGGTATGTTGGAAGAGTTCCAAGCTAGATACCGTGACTTACTAGACGATTAAAGGCAAGATACATCGTTACCAAGGATGCTACCAAAGAGGCAGTCTGGATATATATAAGTTCATGAGATGAACTTCATTCCAACCATTGTATGACAATGGAGTAATAGCTTTGGCCAAGGAACCTCCGTCCCATCAGAAATCCAGATATAATTCTTAGGCAGTATCACCTGATCATGGAGATGGTTGATCTCCAGGGAGATCGAGGTTAGGAGAGTAGACATAGAGGACAACAGCGCGGATCTACTCACAAAGGCCTTTTTTCCCAGTAGAGACTTTTATGGGATAGTTGAGTATGAGATACTTTAACCACAGCTAATTGTTGGGTATGTGATACCACAACAGATGGCTCTAGTGCAAGTGGGAGATTGTTAGTTATATGTATTCCCTAGAGGCCATTACTGTACATATGATATATATTGTAATGGATGCTTGGACATATATAGGGAGGACTTTCTTGCTCGACATGATAGTATGCTATCTGGTTGCACTTTATCTTAACATGTACTCTGATGGTCTCTATGTTACATGTTGATAAAGCCCTTAGGATATGTACTCGACTACTGGGACTATGATGAGATCATACTAGTGGGGCCACAGTAGTCGACGAGTACATCCTATAACTGTTCCTAGTCGAGGGTGTATCGAGACAGGGCATCGATACACCAGAGTAGACTAGCGTATACGCATCCATATGATGGGTGATGGATGATCCCATATCCATCGGTGTTTGACATCAAGGATGGTGTACGGGTGCTCAGTAGAGACTGGGTACACTCGCCGAGAACTCCCAGATGGTATTATACCTCACGTCAGATAGCAGTTCTCTGGTGACACTGGTACAGGTTAGTCTGTAGACCCGAGATCGTCATAGAGTCTTATGTGATTCCCACTGTGCTTTGATTTCCATCATACCACGTCCAAGAGGGCGTGCAAAAAGGTGGCTTTTGGGTACAGTCCCGAATCACATGGAGGCAATGAGCGATAGGAAAGGGTTTCGTCTCTCCCGGTATAGGGAGTTGATGTTGCGCTGTGTTCGATTGGCTATAACTGGAAATCCCTGGCCAGGGTTGCTGAGATTTACTGGTAAGTGTTATCAGTAGTTTCTCGAACTGTTATAGATCTCATACCGACACGACTTATCAAGCTACTGGGGTCTGACGTTTACCACCCATAGGCGAGATATGCGACATATCAGACAAAGAGACCGGACTGTACGGGAGTGTTACTGATTGGATTCGCAGGAGAATGTACAGGCTTGCTTGTTGATCTTCTGATCGCTCAATACCTGGGTGGCTATTACGTTTAGCTGACCGCTTGCAGCTTGTGGATGTTTGATATGATCATCACTTACTGCCGGCGTATTGACGATTCTTTGGAGTCCTACATAGAGGTTTCCTGGCTCCGGAAAAACGGAGTATGAGTACATATATGATATTTGCGGGACCGAGAACAATACGTGTATGTGATACCGTATTAGATTCTCGTGATATGAGATATCGATCGGGTATATGTGATATAGCCGGGTTATCGGATCAAGTGTTGATTCGATGAATTGATACAGATTATATTAGTCGGTTATTTGTGAAATAGCCGGATTATCGGATCAAGTGTTGATTTGATAATTTAATGTATAATTATATATTTGATATATTAAATTACATTAACTAATATAAGCTCACTAAAAGATTCTTTTTCTCACTCGGGTAATACATTGATATATATGCGATATATGTTAATTGTATTATTTTATTTTGTTACAATAAATATTTTATATGTGATATATAATATCGTAACATGTCAGGGTTATTAATGCAACATGATTAGTGGAGATTAAACATGATTAAGGTTTGATTTGGGTTAATTTTTCTAGAAGTTTCTAGAAGCTTTTTGTTTTGTTTTTGCAAAGATATTTTGTAAAGATATTTTTGTATGATATTTATTTAACCCAACCCAACTCTTTAACCATGGTTTAATCTCTACAAGGGTTAAGTTTACTTACTTAACCCATGGTTGCATTTCTAACCTTACTATATTATTCATTATTCATCACAAATTGTTTTGGTTATTCTTCTTCTTCCTTGGGAAAAAAGCTTTCTAGCCTTTTCTTTTGTGATGAAAATGAGTGAGATTAAGAAAACAAATGAGAGAATAATTCCTACTTCATCATCCTAATCTATCCTAACCATTTAGATTAGGGTGTTCACTTCATTAGTGAGTGAGAGCTTGTGTTAAAGAAACTTCAAGGTAGATCATCTTTGTTATCGAAGATCGGAAGCAAGCTTGCATCTTTCTCTTCGTGGAGCTTCTCTAGAGTCCGGGTACTCGATTATCGCAGCGAAGGGACCTCAACACGGAGCTTTAGAAGTGAAGGACCGGACTACAAAGGTTGTAATCCTAAACTCTTAGATGTTAAAGTGTTTAACATGTTTTGTTTTGCCTAAGCTCTAGTATAAGATCTTGGTTAGGGTTGTTCGGCACCTAAATTTTAAATCGGGCATGGTTGATGCCTTATAAACCCTTGTGAGAGTGCCTAGTATCCCTACACTCTCGATCCTTTTATAGGCTCTGGAATATGAAACCTTAGATGACATTTTTAAGTGTGTGAAATTACGATCATCACCCTGAAGTTTCAGATCCTACGGCCGCCAAATGACCGCTGAACCACCGTCTATAGCCCTATTTGACCGCGCTTCCACCGCCGTTTAGTGGATTTGGGCTTCCAAATTTTTTGTGGCTTTTCTTCTTGATATTTGGAGACCCTTCTGATTAAAAGATTATGAAAATATATCTCTTAGTCTCTGCCATTGTTAAATTTTTCGATTTACTCTTAATATTCGGCAGATTCGGTTTGATACTTCGATTTGTTGTGGATCTCCTACTCATAATTCAAATTTGAGCTAATCTTATTATAATACCTGCACAATATCTCAAATTATCTTGTTAGTAACATTTATTTTATTTGAGATATTATTCTAACCAACTATATGATATGATATCTTAAGAATATTGATCAGGAATATTTGATATGATATGCATATTTTAATATGAATATTTTATTTAAATATTATATGCATATATTTTCCCTAATTATATTAATTATAAATAAAGAAACATATGATATTAAACTTTTTACAAAGAAACCCACATATATTCTTTATTTACAAATAACACCTTTTGATAACTAATAATAGTAGGAAAAATGTCCATACAAATGTGCAATAAATTTGACCGATCAAATACCCCAAACTTATGTTTGATCGTCCCGAGCAAACTATTTATTAAAATGAGAAATCTAGCACACTTTCGTAGGCAACACGATTGCACTTAGCTCGTGCAACAAGCCTTTAAATCTTTAGGTGTTTCTAGTAGGAGGAGTGTTGTCTCCTGAGGGTTTTCAGCGGATTACACCCACAAAATACCAAAATAAAAGAAAAAAGATAAAAATTACTGCAAAGATAAGAACATATAAAAGAAAAAAATTGAAAAGAAGAGTTTCAAACTATACTAGTTTTTTTTAGTTGTCATGAGCCCTATCTTAATGGTGTTGAAAAGATTTCAGAAATCACATTATCTCTCAATAAAACATCATCTTTAGTTTTCCTCCCTACCTTTCCTCCAAATATCAATCATATACCCCTACATGTGTGTAAAAGTCATCTCTGCACTTGGAGAATTCAATTCAAGCTGTCATACCCTTTGTCCATATTCCTTAATACTTTTTAGTCGGTGACATTTTAGATGGATTTGCTCACATATTCTTCATGTGACCGTTAATACTTCTTGAGGTACTAACCAACCGATTATCAAATGTGCTCACTTATTAAGGTGTAATTAGCAATATCTCAGTTTTGTAACACCTAAGCTTAGCAGTGACTCCTAAACCAGTTGGTCTAAGGCACTAGGTGATAAGGCACCCTCGCTATATTTTTTTATACCGTCTTAAGTAATTACAAAACCTTATGCACCATTTATATTTTATTGAATTTATATTTTTTCCTTTATACTAAGGCTTCTAGTCAAGAGTATTTCTAGGTATCCTCTACTATCCCAAGTTTCAGGATGTGTGTAAGTGTGTATACTAGGGTATCAATGTTCAGAAGTTTGGACTTAAGAATAGAGACTATTTTCAGACTTATTTCTATCCACAGATTAGTGATCCCGTCATCTTACTAACCCTTGCGACAATAGCTCATGACTACGTATTACTAGTTTCATTTTAAAACATCTAATTTTCTTGCATTTCTTAAATCTCTTCCTCTCTTTCATATGTATTTTTCACCTTTTAGATTTTATTTTCAAATAATTTTTTTTCAAAAAAAAATTACTTATTATTTTTTTAGTGCCTTGTGTCAAATGATATTTCGATAAACACATAACTCCCTCCCAAACCTGTTTGCAGCTGCGTCCTCACTGATATTATTCTTCGAGCACATAAATCTATAGACTTGGGAGGAGAATAATAGGAGCAAAAGATAGGTAAATGAAAAACCACCCCCAAACTTGTTCTTTGGCATGCACAGATATTCAATTATATATTTTTTTACACACCTTCATTCTTAGATGAAACAGTGTTACCGAAATATGGAGGTGAGGCGGAGGAAAGTTAGTTATGATAAAGCGGCTCCTGCAAGAGCAGAAGCTCTTTCGATGGGTCAACGGAAAATACGATTTTAATCTATGCCCATTTACTTTAAAAATAGAACTGTTTTTAATATTTTCTACATTCACTGCACCATGCGGGTACACATACCACACCACAAAAGGTCCTTTCCAGCGAGATCTTAGCTTACCCGGATGAAGATGGAGACGGGAATCGTAAAGAAGGACTTGTTGTTCTGGTGTGAATGTTTTTCTCAAAAGATGTTTATCATGAAACACTTTTGTCCGGTTCTTTACTATAACCGCGTTATCATAGGCTTCATCACGAAGCTCGCTTAGCTCATTTAATTGCAGCTTCCGATAGCTGCCGGCTTGATCAAAATCACAATTAAGCTATTTAATAGCTTATATTGCTTTATGTTCGATCTCGACAGGAAGGTGGCAAGCCTTCCCAAATACTATTTGGTATTGAGACATACCAAGATCGGTCTTATAAGCGGTACCAAATGCCCAAAGAGCATCCGTCAATTTGGTGGACTAATCTTTACAGTTCTTAAAAACCGTTTTCTCCAAAATTTGTTTGATCTGTCTATTAGAGATCTCAGCTTACCCGCTCGTTTGGGGATGATAGGTCATAGAAAGCTAATGGTTGATTGAATATTTCCGTATCAAAGCCTCGAAAGACCGATTACAGAAATGCGTTCCATTGTCTCTAATGATAGCGCGAAGGTGCACGAACCGAGAAAATATATGTTCTTTAAGGAACTTAACGACAACATTGTTGTCATTAGTATGGCACGGTATTACTTCCACCCATTTAGAGACATAATCAACCGCTAATAAAATATATAAGTTCCCAAAAGAGTTGGGAAACGGGCCCATGAAATCAATTCCCCATACATCAAATATCTCCACAACCAAAATAGGTTAGAGCGGCATCTCGTTTCTCCGTGAAATCCGACCGACGTGTTGACACCGTGAACAAGTTTTGAAATAATCATATGCATTTTTGAATAATGTTGGCCAATAAAAGCAGCATTGCACAACTTTCTCCGCAGTTTTTCTTGGACCAAAGTGACCGCCACATGTTTGATCATGGCAGAAAGACAATACACTCTTGAACTCATTATTAGGGATACATCGGCAAATGATCTGATCGGGACAATGCTTAAACAAATAGGATTCGTCCTAATAAAAGTGTTTTACTTGGGATAGAAATCGATAATTATCTTGATTTGACCATTCGCCGGGTAGAAATCTCATTGCTAGATAATTCACAATATTAGTGGACCAAGGTTCGCTAGATATTATCAAGAGCTGTTTGTCCGGAAAGGAATCGTTTATTGGCAAGATCAATGTTGATGAAGAAGAAAGTCGTGAAAGAGGGCCGGCTACGACATTTTCACAGCCACTTTTGTCTCTTATGAAAAAAATCAAATTCTTGTAACAAAACGATCCAACGTATTAGCCTAGACTTAGCATTCTTCTTTGATAAAAGATGTCTTAAGGTGGAATGATCGGTGTAAACTACGATCGGAGAGCCAATTAAGTAGGGTCTAAATTTTTCTACCGCAAATACAACTGCCAAGAGTTCTTTCTCGGTAGTTGTATAATTCATTTGGGCATCGTTTAGGGTCCTACTCGCATAATAAATTACATGTAGCATCTTATCAATGTGTTGTCCTAAAACTGCACTAATAGCAAAATCGGATGCATCACACATAAGCTCAAAATGGTGATTCCAGTCTAGAGATGACAGAACGGGGGCTGTAGTGAGGTAACATTTAAGTGATTCAAAAGCAGCCACGCAATCCGAGTCAAAATGAAATGTTGTATCCTTATCCAAGAGAAGAGTTAAGGGTCTAGCAATTTTGCTAATGTCCTTAATGAATCATCTATAAATCCGGCATGGCAAAAAAAATTTAGGAGGAGGAAGGTTGGAAATGACATCTATTTTAGTTCTGTCTATCTCAATACCTTTTCGTGAATTGATATGCCCTAAGAAAATACCTTCTTGAACCATGAAATGATATTTTTCCCAATTCAATGTTAAATTCTTATCTTTACAACGGGTAAGAGCAGCGTCAAGATGACGTAAGAATTCCTCAAAGGAGTCCCCAAATATGGAGAAATCGTCTATAAATATCTCCAGAAAATTCTCAACCATGTCCGAGAATATCCCCATCATATACTGCTGAAATGTAGCGGGAGCATTGTATAACCCAAAGGGCACGCGTCTCTAAGCGAAAGCATCGATAGGACAAGTAAAAGTTGTCTTATCTTGATTATTTTCGGCGATGGGAATCAAGTTATAGCCGGAGTATCCGTCCAAAAACAGTAGTACTCATGTCCAGCTAAACGTTCCAACATTTGGTCAATGAAGGATAGAGGGAAGTGATCTTTTCTCGTCGCGGCATTGAGTTCTCTATAATCAATACATACCAGCCACCCGACTTGGGTGAGTGTTTAAATCAATTCATTAGCCTCATTAGTTATGACTGTGATGCCAGACATTTTAGGAACCACATGAATAGGAATTACCCATTGGCAATCATATATTAGGTAAATTATACCATTATCTAGGCATTTAACGATTTCTTTCTTCACCGCCTCTTTCATGACGGGATTTAACCGTCTTTGTGGGTCTCGGGCTAGTTTGGCCTCATCCATCAAATGTATACGATGTTCAACAATTAAGTGACTAATTCCTTTGATGTCCGCCATTGTCTAACCAAAAGTATGCCGATTCGACTTCAAGACAGACAAAAGAGATCTCTCTTACTCTAAAGTTAGAGAAACTGATATGATAATGGGTAAAAACTCATTCTCACCTAAATATGCATATTTAAGATGAGACAGCAGCGACTTGAGATCAAGTGTCGGCAGAAAGACGATAGAAGGCAGGGTAAGGGAATAATCCTCGAACTCCATAAGAGGTTCACAGCTAGCGTAAGAGATTGACTCGGATAGCTCAACTAACTTATTCAAAAAGTCAAAGGATTCGAACTCGGGGGTAGATTTGTCGAAAGAAGGGTTCCTACCGGAGATGGTCTAGTGGCGTCGAGATCATTATCGTGGAGAAAAAAACTCCTCCAATTCGCAACTATCGGAAGCTATCTCGTTGACAGAACATATATCAATTATATGAGCAGAAGGTTCCAAGGGTTGACTTCCTGCCATGAAAATGTTAAGTTCAATTATCATCTTCCCAAAGGACAGATTCATGGAACCGTTACGACAATTGATAACTGCATTGGAAGTTTCTTGAAAAGGTCGACCAAGAATCACCGGGATTTGGTTCTGTGGGTTCGCCACAGGCTGTGTATCTAAGCTATAAAATTCACACGGAATATAAATTCCCCGAATTTGATCAACACGTCCTCTAGCTCACCCCTAAGGTGGGTAATAGATCGATCGGCCATCTGGAGAGTGCAGTGCGTAGGTTTCAACTCTTCTATACCTAATTGCTCATAAACAGAATACAGGAGTAAGTTAACACTAGCACTTAGATCGAGTAGAGCGCGATTGATGTTTTACCCCCAATAGTTATAAAAATTAAAGGACAATCGGGGTCCTAATGTTTCTTAGGCAAATGTTGGATAAGAGTATCGCTCACATTGCTCGCTAAGAAAACCTTTTTAGCTACTTGAGTTTTCCTTTTCCTAGTGCATAAGTCCTTTAGGATTTTCGCATAAGATGGAACTTGTTGGATAGCATATAAGAGAGGAATATTAATGTAACGACCCTAATATTACTATATCTTCATATTTTCTTTCTTCAGTAAAATATTTTATCTATTTATTCTTAGTATTTTCTGTATATTTTGTTTTCTATTAAATATATTATTTTATTATTCTATCTATTTTTCCCAAACACATTTTTTTATAACTAAATTTTAACCTCTTTTTTTCAAATTAAACACAAGAGCCAACTCATCCCATAACTCAAATCCAATTTCATTTTCATTTTCTTTTATAAAACTATGAGCCCAAAAGCCCACTTTCTTGTCAAGAAACGGCATATATTTAATGCTTGTTGAATTTGTGCATGAACTGTTAGTGATGTATGCCCTAGAGGCCATTATTATCATACTGGTTTGTAGATTACTTAATGAAAGCTTAGGATATTCATGGTTGTATTGACAATCTTGCTCAAAATGGTAGTATTCTACCTTGTTTGTTTCTACTTCAATATGTGCATGTGTTTCTTTTAGCATATCTCTTATACATATTGGTAGAGCCCTTATGATTTTTGCTTGATTACCAGCGTTGTGATGACAGTCATACTAGTGGGGGCTGGGTAATCTATAAGCACATCCTTATATAGGTCCCTAGTCGTAGGATTATTGAGACGGGGCATCGATACTCCGGAGTAGACTAGTGTATACGCTTCTCATCCTAACAGGAAAGATGGTCTGTCCCACAGCCATTAGTACGTCGTACTGGAGATAGTATGAAGGTGCTCGTTAGGTTATGAGTACACTCGACAGGACTCGTCGGGAACTGTTGGTTGGTATTATTCCTATCGTTGGGTAGCAGTTCCCATATGACATGAGTACAGCTTTGTCCGTCGACTTGACACTGCTACTTCGCCTCGAGTGTGTTCCCACTGTACTTTGATTACTGTCCTACCACGACTCAAAGGAGTCATGCAAACATGTAGTAGTTGGGTGCAGTCCCGAACCACTGAGAGGCAGTGGCAGTTAGATAGGATTCGTCTCTCCCGGTATTGGGGGTTGATATCATGCTGTGTTCGGAGAGCCATTACACAAAATCCCTGGCCAGGGCAAGCTAGATTTACTGGTAGGTATTCCAGTAGTTTCTCAGGGTGTTTTGGGCTACACTCCGGCACGATTTATTGCTCTATTAGGGGTCGGACGATTACCGCCCTAGGCCCGATATGCGATACTCTTAGACGAACAAACCGGACTGTATAAAGATTGTTACATTTAGGCTCAGTAGGAGTTTAGATGGGTTTCCTCATCGGCCTTCTTATCGACAAATACATGGGTAGCCGTTACGTGCAGCTAGTACCGCTTGCGGCTTGTGGTTAAACCCACTGCCAGTATACTGTCGAGTCTTTAGATTCCCACACAGAGGGTTTCCCTGCATCGGGCAAAAGATGTAGTGGCCGTATGGTTTTACGGTAGGGCTTTGATCACTTACATGTACTTGTACACATATGATGATCGGGCAGATAATACTAGTAGGCTTTGGTTTAAGTCGAATCCTAGTATTATATTGATGGATCAGTTTCGTCTCTTTGTATTTGTGTTTCTCGGAACACGAATGCGGGTATGCATATACGGATGAGAGCATTACTAAAATAGGGGGTTGCCCCTACGGATAATGAAATCTGTAGGGGCAGATTTATTTTGGCCCTACGGATTAGTCCGTAGGGCCAGACGGTTGCCCATACGTTCCCAGACGTATTAATTTAAAAATATTAAATCGTAATTTATTGTTTGCCCCTACGGAGCCGCAAACCAATGACCTACGGACTAATCCATAGGGGTGTCTAAATAGGGATTTAATTAAAAAGGCACAGAAATGCCCTACGCTGATTATCTCTCTCTCGCGCGCGAAACTCCCAAAATCCCCAAATCTCTCGTTCCCGCTGATCGCCGTTCTCGTCGTCGCTACCGCCCTCCGTTTCGTTGTCGCCACCACCCTCGTTCTTCCTCGTCGCCGATTGCGCGCGTTGTCGACAACCGATCGATCGTCTCCTCCACCGCACAGGTTAGTAAATCTTCAATTAAACAAATTTTTGATTATTTTAGGGCTAAGGTTCATAGTTTGGGTACCGATGAGGGTTAGGGTTAGGCATCGGTTGGGGTTAGCGTTAGGGTTAGGGTTGGGGTTGCGGTTGGGGATGGGGCTAGGGTTGTGGTTAGGGTTGGGTTCGGCTGGGGTTGCGGTTGGGGTTGGGGTTGGGTTGGGGTTTGGGTTAGGGTTAGGGTTCGGCTGGGGCTAGGGCTGGGGCTGGGGCTGGGGTTAGGGTTAGGGTTAGGGTTGGGGTTGGGGTTCGGCTGGGGCTAGGGCTGGGGCTAGGGTTAGGGTTGGGTTGTGATTTTTAGGAAAATTTAACTCGATAAAGCCAAAAATTACCATTTTTGGAATCAGATAAGGAACGGAATAGGTGTTATCATTTTCGTATACGGATATGGATGGTCGTCAAAAATGAAAATATAGGGTCATCGTCGGAGGATGATATGTCGACATCCAAGTCGGAAAATGAGGAAGACGAGAATGAAGATTATTTTTAGATTTATGTTTTGATTGATGACTTTTATGCGTATGGTTATTGTTATAATTAATGGCGTAGTTAGGATATGAACTTGGTTTGTTTATCGGTTACTTTTTAGTATGTTAGAATCGTAGGTTTTTTATGATGATAAATTGTCTTATGGTTTGATTTAGTTTTTGACATTATGTTTATACCTTTATATTTTAACTTTGAATGCATATAGGCATGTATTATTTAGTTAACTTATTTTCTTTTACCAATGTTTGTTGTGAATCGTGATACTTCATATTTATATTTTTCCAATTCTGTTTGATGTTCGTTAGTTTATTTGATATATATTCTTTCAACTTGAATTTATATTATATTCATCTTGTTTATTGATTTCTTTTCTATGTTGAAGGTATGTATCTCAATCTCAAGTCTAATGCATCTTAGTTCTTTAATGCTCAATTTTTCATATATCTTATTCTCAAGTTGCAACTTGCAAGTAACTAAGCAGGTATTATTTCATAAGTTTAAAATCATGTTTTATCAGTTACTTTATATTTTATTTAAATATTTCGTATAGTCTATGTGACGAGAAGATTCAATCGTATGATAACCGATAGAAGCCTTACTCCTGACAGCCGAAACACACACATACAACAAGAATACACAACAAACGCATCATTAGAGAGTGATTCAAGATGTTCAAGTTAAAACCAATATATGATACTCGATGATAATATGAAACTTTCATATTCTCATCGATACTCATATATGACACTCAAAACGCCACTTAGTCCCCGTCTATCGGTTAACATACGTTCTATGTTCGTCGTGACATAGAACTATACGAAGGTTGTTAAATATCGGACGGTATAGCTCAATACTAACAACTGTCGTATAGTCTATGTGATGAGAAGATTCAATCGTATGATAACCGATAGATTTGTCCCGTGTGGACAAGTTAGGAATGTATAAAGCAAACACCTTCATTCACTTGTGTTTTCATCCGTTTCGAGATATTTCGTCGGTACCTTTCCGCCGGTTCTCCGTGTACAAAGATAGATTAGATGTTCATTTCAACGTTGTTTCATAGCTTTGAAATGATTATCTATTCTATTACAGTGTACTCGGAGAACAGCGGGGAGGTACTGCCGAAATTTACTCGAAACGGTTGAAAGCACAAGCGAATGGGTGTTCGCTCTATACATTCTTAATGGGATAGAAGCCTTACCCCTGACAGCCGAAACACACACATACAACAGAACACACAACAAACGCATCATTAGAGAGTGATTCAAGATATTCAAATTAAAACCAATATATGATACTCGATGATAATATGAAACTTTCATATTCTCATTGATACTCATATATGAAACTCAAAGCGCCACTTATTCCTCGTCTAATGCGCCCACGAAACGAAAAAGGTTATCAATAATGTTATATTATTACTTCACATTTTACGATCTATACATATATAGTCAATACTTGTAATGATTGTCTAATGCGTCCACGAACCGTTTATCTAGATTTTATGACGATGATGGGAGCAGCGAGGGGCGGCAGGAGCTCCAGCCGCGGCACCGGCAGAGGCAGAGGCAGAGCGGTTCTGCCGCCTGGAGAGCTGCGTAGGGAGCTTCAGAGGTCCGACTTACACCCCGATTGGAGACCCCTTCGGATGCCTCCTTCCGTGTAGACTTGGCCACACCTCCAGGTATATTGCACGCATATCCATTTTGAATGTAATATTATAGATATACATGCATGTTCATGTCAAAATTACTTATATTGTCAATGTTTGATTGTCTAGCTGTTGGTGATGCGTCCACATCAGGGACAGAGGTCACTCCCGCACCTCCAGGTATGTTTATATATCATATAGTGAATGTATATTGATTTAGAATGCTATATCATAAATATACACACATTCCTTTTGCTCTTACTTAGATAATCATTTTTTTATTGTCTAGCTGTAGGTGGTGCCTCTGCATCTCGGGCAGAGGCCACCACCACACCTACGGGTATGTTTATATATCCTTAGTGCATGCATATTAATTTAGAATGTTATATTATTGATCTACAAATTCTTTTTGCAATTACTTATATAATCTATTTTTAATTGTCTAATTATAGGTGGTGCGTCCACATCTGACGCAGGGGCCACTCCCGCCACTTCCGTACCCTCCGCTCAGTCTGTAGGTTAGTATGAATAAATATAAAATATTTATTCATTTTACATATCCTCTAAAGAATAAATATGAACTTCATGAAAATTTAGCGTCAATGTTTAATTTCTAGTTGGAGGGGATGCATCCGCATCCGGGTCACCGGCTGTTCCTTACCGGAGGAACTATCGTCCCGCTCGTGCTGCTGCCCGGGCCCAGGCTCGTGCTTTAGTCACCGGAGGTATATATCACACTTCAACGTTAAACCTTGATTTCTTAATACTACTTTGTCTTAATATTGATTGTCTTGATATTTCTTGCAGACGCAGGGCCTCACCATCCCTAGAGGGGGACTCGAGGCCCGAATCAGTCCCACAGGCTGAGGCCCGACAGAGCTAGGGGGAGGCAGCATTCCCCTTCTTTTTTACCCCTAATTATCGCTATACCGGCAATCATGCCGAGAGGTTCGGCCGGTATATGGGGGATGAGAGCCGGCTCATGAAGAACTATCCACTTCACGTTGAGTGAGGCGACCAGCATCGACGCTCATTCGCCCTCTTCTGGGATCAGGCTCGGGTATTAATATATATTTTCATTTTATTTATCCAATAT
Organism: Agapanthus africanus; assembly: GCA_030015575.1. NCBI lineage: Eukaryota > Viridiplantae > Streptophyta > Magnoliopsida > Asparagales > Amaryllidaceae > Agapanthus > Agapanthus africanus. The sequence continues at coordinate 384,650,935 of CM057349.1, read as the reverse complement.
ATTTATTATTAACACTTGCAATCTAATAACAATGTTTTTTTTGTATTTTCAGTTGGATTACGATTTTCAGCCTGTACCCGACCCTGATCACCCTGGGAGGGTGCTCGATCTTCATGCTCTGTACAATGGCCTGATGAAGAACATGCAGACGAAGGTCCGATACAACAGGAATGAGCTGAAGACCGACTGCTATTCCCTGTGGGTGGCGACCCCCGAGGTAGAGAGAGCGGCCTCCTATCTACTCCGGACTTTGCGAGAGTCGACGTAGAGACATGGCCTCTCTTGTGCGAATATTTCGACTCTCATCGCAAACAGGTATGTATTTTAAATGTAATTCATTGTTTAGTATATAATTTATTTTTTTGTGTTGCTTAATTAGAAAACTAAATGTGAATGTGTTTTTCAGAAACAGGCCGATCAAAATAAAGAGAATAGGAAGTCGGTGAAGAGAGGTCGCTCCACTTATACAGGTGGCTCGAGGAATATTACTCGTGCCATGGAGTTATCGGTAAATTACAATAGACCGACCTTTGTGATATAATGCAATATTAAGAGTTATTTTCTAATATATCTAATATTAAGAGTTATTTTCTAATATTACAGAGAGCTCAGACCCTGGCGCAAGGTGGTACACCGAGCGTGCTGTCCGCATATCTTGTCGTCCACGGCACCTCGACAGATCCCGCCACGGGCGAGCTTCGTTACCCCGACGACGCTACCCAGGAGTATTGCGTAAGTGTTAATATTTATTCAACCCCTATTTGAAATTTTAGTTTTGAAAGGTTCAAATTTAAATGATATACTTATATTTTACTGGTTAATGTGGGTGTAGGAGCGGGTGGTTGAGCAGGCCGAGGCATCAGGGATCAATTTTACTGAACAGAACGATCCGATGCTGCTGACCCCAGTCCTGGACGCCGCACACGGAAGGCACCACAGAGGTTGGGGGAGAGGCCGGGGACTGGGCCCTAGCAGAGCCCATATGAGGTTGGACTCCACTCCGGCGGTTACTTCCTCCGTCTCCAGTGAGCGACGTTTCCAGCAAGAACTGGAGAGCTTGAAGGCCACCGTTCAGGAGTTGAAGGAGATGTTGGTATGTATACTACTTAATAGTAAATATTATGTCATATTATAGATAGCAACATATCCAATATTAGTACATAGTCTGAGCTTATTTGGTTGTAGACTTAGCTTTGATTAATCATACATACATATCTAATTAAAATAAACTACGGTTTTCCAAACTAGATATCCAAATGAGGCCTAAGTCCCTAAGTATACATAGATTGCGGTTTCAAAATAACTTGATAATGATACGAACTCGACTAATACACAGTTCTTACTCGTTTATTACACACATAGGTCCAGACGCGACAGGGTACATCGGCCGAGCCTCTACATGCATCTCCTTCGGCTGCGGCTCCGCAAGCCACTACATCAGCTGTGGTTCCGCAGACAGCTCCTATAGCTCCACTGCCCGCTCATACTCCTGCAGCCGCGGCTCCGCAAGCCACTACCTTGGCGGCGGTTGCGCAGACCACTCCTATAGCTCCACAGCCCGCTCAGACTCCCGCACACTCTGCATTGCATGATTTATTGACTCAGGATATATCCGAGGAGCAGGCGCGCCAGATTATGGCGTTTATCAGAGGTGGAGCTGGACCGAGCTAGGGTAGCTTTTTAATTCTTATATTTTAAACATGTATTTATTTATATGATACATATTGTACTATATTTTGGACAATATTGATATTGGTGGTGTTTGCGTGTTTATATTGATATCATATTCTTCTTATTGATTTCTTTTGTATATTATGCATGAGATGTGATTATGAATACTGCGATATATGTTCTGCGTGCTGATTAATTTTATATATGATGTATATATTATTATGCACAGAGCGAGAAAAAAATAGGCAGCCCTTTTTAAAAAAAACTGATAATATGTATCTACGGATTAATCCGTAGGGCCCAACATTGCCCCTACGGATTAATCCATAGGGCCCAACATTGCCCCTACTGATTTATCCGTAGGGGCAAAATATCAGGATACCTGATAATTTGCCCCTATGATCTCAGTATTAGGGTTTACGCTTGTCCCTACGTATAGGCAAACAAATGCCCCTACACAGGTATCCGTAGGGACAAAACATCAGGATACCTGATATTTTGTCCCTATAGATTTATATCTACGCACTTATCCGTAGGGGAAACTATTTGGCCTTACGGATAAGTCCGTAGGGACACCTAATTTATTTTATAAACAGATAAATTAAATAAAAAATTTTCCCCTACAGCCTAATCCGTAGGGACAACTGGACCTACACATTACTCCGTAAGGGCAAGTTTTTGACCGTAGGGGCATATTAAAGACTAAGACTTGCACCTACGGCGTTTGCACCTACAGGGTATTTTCTTGCTCCTACGGATATATCCGTCGGGGCAGTTGTTTGCTCCTACGGATAAATCCCTAGGGGCAACCCTTATTTGTAGTAGTGGATGGGCATAGAAGGAGACAACTCATTAGGGTTTTGACCATTGACTTGATTAAAATAATTATGAGGTGGAGGAAAGTATTTGTTATTTTTGTAAATGATAATTGAGGCATGGCTACTTGTTATGACTACTTGACTTGGTTTGACCACTTGACTTGGTTTGACTCTTTGACTAGATATTTCTTGTGAGATATTTTATGGCACTAGATATTTTGGGTGAGATATTTTCTTTCCATACTTGTAGTCAAATCAAGAGAGCCATCTCATTTTATTATTATCATTATTAAAAACCATTTCTCTTTCCTCAAGTTAGCTCTCTTCTTCTTCCTCTCAACAACAACCCTTAAGGTCTTATGAGTTGAGTAAACTAGGGTTCTAAGAGACAAATAAATCCATCTTCATTATATACATCACCTAAGCCATCAATTTTAGAAAGCTTATTGCCCTAGTTACCTCGGATTTGAGGTTGGAGCTTGGACTATAGACTCTCGGGTGGATCGTCTTCGACTCGAGGAAGCCGACGAGGAAGCTACGATCCGGATCGATCCTTTGAGCCTATGATGATGAGGAGGACAGCGGAGAAGACCCGAAGGACTTGTATCATGAGCTATAACATTTTTTCTGAGTAGTTAAATCTCATGTTGTTTGCTAGCTAGGGTTTATGGATGATCCTTGGTTCTAGTTGGTGTTGCGAAGCCCGTAAAAATCATTTTTTGCAAATTTTGCCTCGCCGCAAACACATGAGGTGCGAGACATCGACTTACAGTGGTATCATAGTCTCTTATAAACCCTAGATAGCTTGTAACGATGTTAGAATTCCGCCATTTTTATCGCGCAAAAACTGCCGAAAAAACAGTTTTCAAAAGTGAAGTTTTAAGTTGTTTACACATCCCGTGGGCTCATGGTTTGAACCAAGAAGCCACGGGGTGAAGTGTACGCACCCTGGGGACATCCGGGGGGGACCAATGGCCGGGACCAGCCCCCAAGACCACCACTTGGTGGCCTTAGGGGCTGGTGACCCGAGAGCACCATGAATTGGTGCTCTCGGGTCTGCCTCCCTTTGGGGGCGCCCCGAGGCCCTCAGTTCGATAGTAATTCATGTATCTTCGCCTCCATGAAGATTCGGGAGGGTTTTGAGTTCATTTCGACTCCCGGATTGGCTCAAAACTATCGGTTTTGGAACTTTAGTTCACTGGATTTTCATGTCTTGGAAAATTGTTTAAGTTTGCTAATTGCATGCAGAATTCTAATGTCATAGTTACTTTACAAGATTTGTGACGTATATATGTGTTTGGAAATGTCGACTAATTGCTATATGTCGATTAGTCGGGGTTGCACATATCTATGATGTTGTTGTGATGGTTTGTGTATATGAACTTGTTGGATCGTCGTGGATGAATAGCCGGGGATGTGAGATGAGGGTTTTCATTCTTTCATTCGATGTAAATTTGTAAATTGATGTAATATTATTTTTGCGGGGAACATCCGGGTTGAGGTTGTAACCACCGTTGTATTATTTCTTTTACTGTTTTTTGCTCCTAGGATAGACCTAAGGTGGGGTGCACAAACTACTGGGTACTTTGAAGTGCCGAGTGGCCTACTCACTTTGTTAAGAGTGGTTGCTTCACTTCGGGTATTTGGCGGGCATTTTTCCACACCCATAGGGGTCTAGGGTGGGGTTTGGCTATTCATCACGACCGTAGAATCTGTCTTTCGTTACAGGCTCAAACGAAACGCATAATTCCTAGTATATCCAATGTGTTCATCTGTGATCTGGAATGCCTATCACTGCGTCTGATGAATGGATATTATTATATATGTATTATAAAATAGACGTTGCTTATGTTTTGCATCCGCTCTAGTCCATCCCCCGCTCTGTCATTAGTTAAGTAACTTAATGGGTGATGACGAGGCCCCGTGGCGAATGCGGATGGTATAAGCGTACGTTGTATTTTTGTTGTTTTCTGCAATGGTAGGTTAATTGATGGGACTGCATCACATTAATGCAAAGAAAACAAACCAAACATGAATCGTTGGAACAAATTTTAAAACCACTCGGTTATTTTAAAACAGCAGACTTTTAAATGCGGAGCTTAAACCACTCCTTTTAAAAGCTATCAGGTTCCTTCGATTATATCAAGTTCACTACGATCATGGTTTCGCCAAAACCATTCGCAACCCTCCATCATTTCAAATGAATAGTAAGTAGTATTCAAGCTATGTTTGTTGGCCTTCGTCAAGGCATATTGATTGGTAGCTGCCAGGTGTTCATATGTAGCATAGATAGATGCGTTGGTTTGGGACAATCGTATTACTTTGTTGGCTTTCATCAAAAGTATATATGAGTGGGTTCAAATTAACCTGGATAATGATGGGTAGAACTTGACATGTGACTTTTGATTTATTGGCCTTCGTCAAGGTCATAAGAGCGTGGGGCAAAAATCCACATCGGGAGTTTCTAAAGAAACTGAAACTTGCTAGTGCTGCATACCATTTGGAGTTTGATAATGTTGGTAGGATTCCTTCAGCATTATCACACGATGATATTTGGATCCCGATCCTACTGTGAGTATCTGCTACTTCCCAGGAGATTTTTCACTTAACGATCAATGCTATAAACCAAGTAGGTGTCTAGAACGGTGTTAACTGGGCTACGCCTCCAGGAAAAAGAGATTATTTAATTAAGGAACTTCGCGAAAGCGTCATAAAACCTCCCTCGAAGTACCGACACTAGCTTGGCTGAACGGTTAAGCAAGAATTGTACGGTGAGATCAATCCTGACTGATTCTTCTTTTATGGTTTGAGGAAGGATTCGAGAGACAGTGGGAGCCATCCTGTTTAGATAAATTAAAAAACCAATCTAAGCTTGCAAGTGTAAGTCCATGCTACCTCTCCCGGTACTTACGGGCTTGCGGAATTCGGTGAAAAACGATTTTCTAGAGGCGGTAACATGGACTCAAAACCGGATCTTTGTTAAACATCTAACTAACAACCTAACTAGGAGTAGTTAACTAATCGGTTAGGGGGTTATACCTTTCTTTCTTGAACTCCTTCGTCTTCAAACCTCGATGGTATACAGATCGGCTTCACCCCGTCATCTCCTTGCGCCGAAGATCGATCCACCCGAAAGCTTCTACCTTTGGCTTCTTCTTCGAGCTTTGAAGAAACTAGTTCACTCGGTTTGCTAAACCTTGTGAACTAGAGTGAGTAGAGGAGAGTGTGTTGGGATTTTTCTCTATGGTTCTTGGTTCTCAACACATGAGACAAGTGAACCATAGACTAAAGAGAGGGAGAGCAAGAGGAAGAGGATGAGAGCTCAAGAACAAGAGAGAGAATGAAAATGAAAGAATGAGAAAAACATTTCTCTCTTGGCTCTCATAATCCAAAGCCATCATAACAAATCATAGCAATCAAGTATTATGTGATGGTTTAAGCTACAATAGCCATATCATTTCATGCACTCATTTTTCACAAGAGAACAAGCAAGTAAAAAGTCTTTGCCATGAAATGATAGCCATTGTCATCATGATGGTCAACTAGTCCAACCTAGTCAACCGGTCAACAAAGTCAACAAGTCAACAAAGTCAACCCCTCAACAACCATGTCACCATAATACTTAATTAATATTATTGTTAATCATATATCATATTCTCATTAGGATTTAGCAAGAAGTCAATGGTCAACAGTCAACAGTCAACAACCCTAATGAGAATCCTCTGCCTCTGTCTCTCCGTCAACTGTGCATACACACCCGCATCCGCGTTCCGAGGAACACGAATACATACGAGATAAAATCAATCCCAAAATGTACACTAGGATCTGGCTTAAACCAAAGCCCGCTATTGTTAACTATCCGGACACTAAACGTGCACAAGTGCACGGATGTGACCGAACCCTGTCGCAAAACGATGCGACCTGTCGCAAAACCATACGACCTCTACTCTTTTTCCTAAAGGCGAATAGCTCTCTGTGTGGGACTCTAAAGACTCGACACTACGCTGGCAGTGGGTTTAACCACAGACCGCAAGCGGCACTAGCTGTGCGTAACGGTCCCCAGGTAGATGCCGACAAGAAGACTGACGAGGTGAAACCCATCTGAACTCCTACTGAGCCTGAATGTGACAGTCTCCATACAGTCCAGTCTGTTCATCTGATACATCGCATGGCGGGCCTAGGGGGCGGTAAACGTCAGTCCCCTAATAGTGGTACAAGTCGTGTCGGAGTGAAGCCCAAAACACCCTGAGATAACATTGGAAGCCTACCAGTATATCTCGCTTGCCCTGGCCAGGGACTACTCGTGTAATGGCTCTCCTAGACACAGCGCGATGTGAACCCCCTATACCGGGAGAGACGAATCCTGTCTATCCGTCACTGCCTCCAAGTGCTTCAGGACTGCACCCAACTACTACCTGTTTGCACGACTCTTTTGAGCCGTGGTAGGGTAGTAATCTAAGTACAGTGGGAACACACTCGAGGCGAAGTGACAGTGTCAAGTCAGCGGACTAAGCTGTACTCATGTCACCTGGAAACTGATAACTGACGATAGGTATAATACCAACCGGTCAGTTCCCGACGAGTCCTGTCCAGTGTACTCATAACCTAAAGAGCACCCGCATACTATCTCCAGTACGACGTACCGATGGCTGTGGGACAGACCATCTCCCACTCTGGGATGAGAAGCGCATGCGCTAGTCTACTCCGGAGTATCGATGCCCTGTCTCGATAGTCCTGCGACTAGGGACCTGCATAAGGATATGCTTATAGATTACCCAGCCCCCACTAGTGTGACTGCCATCACAACGCTGGTAATCAAGCAAAGATCCTAAGGGCTCCACTAATGTGTATAGGTGATATACTAAAATAAATACATGTACACATTGAAGTAGAAACAAACCAAGTAGCATACTACTATTTTGAGCAAGATTGTATATACAACTGTGAATATCCCAAGCTTCCATTAAGTAATATACAAACTAGTATGATACAGTAATGGCTTCTAGGGCATATACACTAACAATTTCCCACTTGCACTAAGGCCATGTACTGGCGTATCGAAGACTTATCATCTCGATCAGCCGCTCGAACTGAGTCTGGGGCAAGGCCTTGGTGAATGGATCTGCAGTGTTATCTTCTGAAGCGACCCTCCGAACCTCGATCTCCTGACGATCCACGATCTCCCTGATCAGGTGATACCGCCTCAAGATGTGTCTGGATCTCTGATGGGACCTGGGTTCCTTCGCTAAAGCTATAGCCCCGTTGTTGTCGCAATACAGAGGTATTGGATCAACAATGGACGGAACCACCTAAAGTTCTTTCAAGAACTTCCTCATCCAGACAGCTTCTTTTGCGGCATCAGATGCAGCGATGTATTCCGCTTCCATCGACAAGTCTGCAACGGTTTCCCGTTTGGAACTCTTCCAACACACCGCCCCTCCATTGAGGGTAAAGACAAAACCCGACATGGACTTGGAATCATCCTTGTCACTCTGGAAGCTGGAGTCAGCAAAGGCCTCGATCTGGAGGTCTTTTCCGCCATACACCAAGAACATCTCCTTAGTCCTTCTCAGGTACTTGAGAATGTTCTTTACCGCTATCCAGTGTTTCTCCCCAGGGTTTGACTGATACCGGCTTACCACACTCAGTGCATAAGCTACATCCGGTCTGGTACACAACATCGCATACATTATAGAGCCTACCGCAGAAGCGTAGGGTATAATAGACATGCGATCCCTCTCCAAATCAGTCTTGGGAGACATCTCTTTAGAGAGGGTGATCCCGTGACAAGCCGGTAGATTACCGCGCTTGGAATCTTCCATACTGAATCTTTTCAGTATGGTGTCGATGTACCTGGACTGTGAAAGTCCTAATATCCTCTTGGATCTATCACGATAGATCCGGATCCCTAGGATGTATGAGGCATCACCCAAGTCTTTCATGGAGAACCTGTGTGACAAGAACCTCTTGACAGATTGTAGCATAGGAATGTCATTTCATATTAAGAGAATGTCATCCACGTATAAAACGAGGAATACTACAGTTCTCGCTACAAATCTACTATAGATGCATGGTTCATCTGGATTTTTGATAAAGCCAAACTCCTTGACCGTCTCATCAAAACAGATGTGTCGATGTTCCTGCTTTAGTCCGTAGATGGACTTAAGCAACTTGCACACCTTTCCGCTGCTCCCACTCTGAATGAAACCCTCTGGCTGGTCCATATAGACACACTCCTCTAAATTTCCATTTAGAAAAGCGGTATTTATGTCCATCTGCCAAATCTCATAATCGTGGAAGGCAGCAATGGCAAGAAGGATCCGAATGGATTTCACCATAGCTACTGGAGAAAAGGTCTCGTCATAGTCCAAACCAGGTCTTTGACGAAAACCCTTTGCAACCAGTCTAGCTTTATAGGTCTCAACCTGTCCATCTACACCAATCTTCCTTTTGAAGATCCACTTGCATCCTACGGGTTTTACCCCGTCTGGAGCAACGTCCAACGTCCATACTTTGTTGGTGTACATGGATTCCATTTCGGTCCGCATTGCATTCAGCCATTTTACCGAGTCAATGCTCTGAATGGCCTGCTGGAAGCTAGTAGGCTCATCATAATCTATGATGCAATCCTCTCTATCCCCGTCTATGAGAAAACCGTAGTATCTCTCGGGCGGATGAGACTGCCTACTACTCCTGCGGAGCGGCGTAGGAATGTCCTGTTCTATTGAACCCTCTGGTTCCACTAAGCTTTCAGTAATAGTCTGTGGTTCTGGAATTTCTTCCAGTTCTACCGCGCTCCCACTAATTTCCTTTTCTAAGAACTGGTGTTCTAGAAAGTGGGCATGACGAGAAACAAAAACCTTTTATTCCTCTTCGCAATAGAAGAAATATCCCTTGGAGTTCTTTGGATATCCCACGAACTTGCACTGTACTGAGCGTGCCTCGAGCTTGTCCGCATGCTGCTTTTTGAAAAAAGCTGGACTTCCCCATGTCTTAATGTGATTAAGATAAGGTCTCTTCCCACACCACATCTCATATGGTGTAGTAGGCACAGTCTTAGTGGGAACTCGGTTCAAAAGGTATGCAGCTGATTCTAGCGCATACCCCCAGAATGATCGCAGTAACTCTGCGTTACTCATCATGGACCGTACCATATCCAATAGGGTTCGGTTCCGTCTCTCCGATACACCGTTATGTTGCGGAGTGTATGGAGGAGTAAGCTGAGAGAGAATTCCGTTCTCTTTTAAATAGTCCAGGAACTCGGCACTCAAGTATTTACCACCTCGATCCGATCTTAGAATCTTGATACTTTTGCCGGTTTGTTTTTCTACTTCATTCTTATATTCCTGGAATTTTCCAAAGGCTTTGGACTTATGTTTCATTAAGAAGACATAACCGTACCTTGAAAAGTCATCCGTAAAAGTAATGAAGTAAGAATAACCGCTTCGCGCATGTGTAGACATTGGACCGCACACGTCGCTGTGTACGAGTCCCAAGAGCTCGCTCGCTCTTACTCCGTGTCCAGTGAACGGAGTCTTTGTCATCTTTCCTTTGAGACAGGATTGACAAGTGGCATACGATTGATATTTGAACGGATTCAAATATCCTTCTGCATGTAACTTCTTCAACCTTCTCTCATTGATGTGACCCAGTCTACAATGCCAAAAGAAAGTCTGATTTATTTCCGGAGACTTTCTTTTGTGTGTATTCTGAACATTGAAAATCTGTGGTTGGTTTAACACGTATATACCATTGCTTAATGTACCTGACCCAATCAGAACTTGATTAAGGTGAATGTTCACAACATTACTTACAAATGCAAATTCATAACCTTCTTTAGATAATAAAGATACAGAAATGATATTACAAGTTGCATTGGCTACAAAATAGCAATTACGCAAAACCAAAACATGTCCATCTGACAAGCCCAGGTGATAGTCCCCCACGGACTCAGCATCCATGCCAGCTCCGTTTGCAACTCTGAGGGTCATATCACCTGCTTTCAAAACCCTACGCTTTCTCAGTGCCTGCAAAGAATTACAGATATGAGATCCTGATCTGGTATCCAATACCCAGGAAGTAGAGTTTATTGAAAGACAGTTTTCAATAATATACACACCTGAAGCTGAAGCCGCAACCTGCTTCAGTTCCCGTGTTCTAGCCTTCCAAGCCCTGCAATCATTCTTCAAGTGTCCCTTCTTATGACAATAGAAGCATTCTTCTTTATCCACAAGCTGCCCCGCTTTCTTTGTTGCTTTTTCTTTTCCCTTCGTATCCACTTTACTAACACCGCCCCTTGGTTTGGCGAGGGCTTTCTTCTTCTTTCCCTTGGCTTTTGCCTTGGACCTAGAAGAGGAAGATCCTCCTACAAACAAAGTGGATGTTTCCCTACCTTTCTGTAGGGTGCCCTCTGCGCTCCTCAGCATGTTGAGGAGTTCTGAAAGTTCAACTTCCTTTTCTTGTAAGTTGAAGTTCAGGATAAACTGGGCGTAAGTGGAAGGAAGGGACTGGAGAATCAAGTCCGTATAGAGCTCATTCTCCAACGTGGTCCCAAGGTTCGTGAGCTCTTCTATGTAGCCAATCATCTTAAGCAAGTGTTCCGCTACTGATGATCCGATGGCCAACCTTGCCGAAAATAACTTCTTCGACACTTCGTATCTTGCGATACGAGACTGCTCTCCATACAGTTCTTTTGTATGGAGAAATATGGATTCGAGGTCCATATTCTCGTGCCTCCTCTGATGTTCGTTGCCCATAGAGGCAAGCACGAGGCACCTGGCCTTCGCGCAATCAATCTCCCAAGTCTTACGGATTTCCTTATCCGCGACGCTGGAGGTGGGACCTGGGACAGGGGGAGCTTTGGTGGTAAGAAGATACCCCAGCTTGTCGTAAGTGATTGCCATTTTGACATTCCTGAGCCAATCTTTGTAGTTTGGCCCTGTCAGTATGTTTTTATCTAGAAGTAACTTAAGTCCAGTCATGTCGATTGGTCGCTGCAATTAGGAGAGAGAGAAGAAACACTCAGCATGATGCTCTTGCAAGTTTAGAATGGTTTTTAGTTTGTCTAAACCGGATGGCTCCCACTGTTTCTCGAATCCCTCCTCAAACCAAAAAGGAAGAATTAGTCAGGATCAAACTCACCGTACAATACTTTCTTAACCGTTCAGCCAGGCTAGTGTCGGTACTTCGAGGGAGGTTTTCCAACGCTTTCGCGAAGTTCCTTAATTTAAGAACCTCTTTTCCCTGGGGGCGTAGCCCCGCTAACACCTTTCTAGACACCTACTAGGTTTATAGTATTGATCGTTAAGTGAGAAATTTCCCGAGGAGTAGCATATACTCACAGTAGGATCGGGATCCAAATATCATCGCGTGACGAAACTAAATGAATCCTACCAGAATCATCACACTCCAAATGGTATGCAACACTAGCAAGTTTCAGTTCTTTTGAAACTCCCGATGTGGATTTTTGCCCCATGCTCTTATGACCTTGACTTTGGCCAAAATATCATAAGTCACATGTTAAGTTCTACCCGTCATTCTCCAGGTTAATTTGGATCCACCCGTACCTACCCTTGACTTTGGCTAAAATGGCAGTACGACTGTCCCAAACCAACGCATCTATCTATGCTACACATGAATACCCAATAGCTACCAATCACTATGCCTTGACTTTGGCCAACATACATAGCTTGAATACTATTGATTATCCATGTGAAACGAAGGAGGGCTACGAATGGTTTTGGCGAAACCGTGAACGTAGTGAACTTGATATAATCGATGGAACGAGATAGCTTTTAAAAGGAGTGGCTCAAACTCCGCATTTTAAAAGTTGGTTTTGAAAAGAACCGAGTGGTTTTTCGAAAGTGTTCCAACGACTTTTACTTGGTTTATTTTCTTGCATTAGTTCTTTTAATGCGTGATATTCTTGCATTAGTTCTTTTAATGCGTCCCATCATTTAATCCTACCATTGCAGAAAACAACCAAAATATGACGTACGCTTATGCCATTCGCATTCGCCACGGGGCCCCGTCATTACCCGTTAGGTTACTTAACTAACGACAGAGCGGGGGCTGGGCTAGCGCGGCTGTAAAACATAAGCAACGCCTAAATAATATCATATATAGATATATTGAAATGATAGCCATTTCAGATCACAGATGAACACATTGGATATACTAGGAACCCGCAATTCGTACGAGCCTGTAACGAAAAGCAGATTACACGGTCGCGGAGAATAGCCAATACCCCACCCAAGACCCTATGGGTGCGGCAAACTACCCGCCAAGTGCCCGAAGCGAAGCAACCTCCGTCAACTCCGTGAGTAGGCCACTCGGCACTTCGGGATACCCGGTAGTTTGTGCACCCCCTCCATGGGTCTATCCTAGGAGCAAAAACAGTAAAAAGAAATTATACAATGACGGCTACAACCCCGACCCGGTTGTGCGGCCATATAAATAATTATTGCATCAATTTACAAATTTACATGAATTGAAAGAAAAGAAAACTCTCGTCTCACAACCCCCGGCTATTCACCCGCGACAATCCAATGAATTCATATACACAAACCAATAACATTATAGATCACAGATTTGTATAACCCCTACTAATCGACATATAGCGATTAGCAGACGTTCAATACAAATATCACATCACAGAAATAAACCCGTCAGCTTAAGTCTTTAGAAACTCGATCAAAATACGGTTTTTAAAGCCCCAAAAACAAAATTTTCTTTCTGGAAAATCTGGGCTGAAAAAACATATACCAAAATTCCCAAAATACCCCACTAAATATACTGTAGCAAAGAAGATCCAGAGAAGGGCCAATACGACCGCGGAACCGCGGCAATAGCAAGCTATTGCCGCGTTTCCGCGGCGCTTTGATGAGATCACAGGACCGTCTTTCTACAGTATACTCTAAAAACCCTGAGTCGATTTTTAAAGCATGGTTTATTACTTTTACAGAACTTTGAAAATCAACAGCAAGTTAGATTTTTGGGTGTATTTCGTGACTTTTTCTCCGATCGAATTTCTAGTTACTATGCTAACATGTTAGGTAGTGTTTAACTAGGCTCTGATACCACTGTTAGTCCATGCTACCTCTCCCGGTACTTACGGGCTTGCGCAATTCGGTGAAAAATGATTTTCTAGAGGCGGTAACATGGACACAAAACCGGATCTTTGTTAAATATCTAACTAACAACCTAACTAGGAGTTGTTAACTACTCGGTTAGGGGGTTATACCTTTCTTTCTTGAACTCCTTCGTCTTCAAACCTCGATGGTATACGGATCGGCTTCACCCCGTCGTCTCCTTGCGCCGAAGATCGATCCACCCGAAAGCTTCTACCTTTGGCTTCTTCTTCGAGCTTTGAAGAAACTAGTTCACTCGGTTTGCTAAACCTTGTGAACTAGAGTGAGTAGAGGAGAGTGTGTTGGGATTTTTCTCTATGGTTCTTGGTTCTCAACACATGAAACAAGTGAACCATAGACTAAAGAGAGGGAGAGCAAGAGGAAGAGGATGAGAGCTCAAGAACAAGAGAGAGAATGAAAATGAAAGAATGAGAAAAACTTTTCTCTCTTGGCTCTCATAATCCAAAGCCATCATAACAAATCATAGCAATCAAGTATTATGTGATGGTTTAAGCTACAATAGCCATATCATTTCATGCACTCATTTTTCACAAGAGAACAAGCAAGCAAAAAGTCTTTGCCATGAAATGATAGCCATTGTCATCATGATGGTCAACTAGTCCAACCTAGTCAACCGGTCAACAAAGTCAACAAGTCAACAAAGTCAACCCTTCAACAACCATGTCACCATAATACTTAATTAATATTATTGTTAATCATATATCATATTCTCATTAGGGTTTAGCAAGAAGTCAATGGTCAACAGTCAACAGTCAACAACCCTAATGAGAATCCTCTGCCTCTGTCTCTCCGTCAACTGTGCATACACACCCGCATCCGCGTTCCGAGGAACACGAATACATACGAGATAAAATCAATCCCAAAACGTACACTAGGATCTAGCTTAAACCAAAGCCCGCTAGTGTTAACTGTCCGGACACTAAACGTGCACAAGTGCACGGATGTGACCGAACCCTGTCGCAAAACCATGCGACCTGTCGCAAAACCTTGCGACCACTACTCTTTTGCCTAAAGGCGAATAGCTCTCTGTGTGGGACTTTAAAGACTCGACACTATGCTGGCAGTGGGTTTAACCACAGACCGCAAGCGGCACTAGCTGTGCGTAACGGTCCCCAGGTAGATGCCGACAAGAAGACTGACGAGGTGAAACCCATCTGAACTCCTACTGAGCCTGAATGTGACAGTCTCCGTACAGTCCGGTCTGTTCGTCTGATATATCGCATGACGGGCCTAGGAGGGCGGTAAACGTCAGTCCCCTAATAGCGGTACAAGTCGTGTCGGAGTGAAGCCCAAAACACCCTGAGATAACATTGGAAGCCTACCAGTATATCTCGCTTGCCCTGGCCAGGGACTACTCGTGTAATGGCTCTCCTAGACACAGCGCGATGTCAACCCCCAATACCGGGAGAGACGAATCTTGTCTAACCGTCACTGCCTCCAAGTGCTTCGGGACTGCACCCAACTACTACCTGTTTGCACGACTCCTTTGAGCCGTGGTAGGGTAGTAATCAAAGTACAGTGGGAACACACTCGAGGCGAAGTGACAGTGTCAAGTCAGCGGACTAAGCTGTACTCATGTCACCTGGGAACTGATAACTGACGATAGGTATAATACTAACCGATCAGTTCCCGACGACTCCTGTCCAGTGTACTCATAACCTAACGAGCACCCGCATACTATCTCCAGTACGACGTACTGATGGCTGTGGGACAGACCATCTCCCACTCTGGGATGAGAAGCGCATGCGCTAGTCTACTCTGGAGTATCGATGCCCTGTCTCGATAGTCCTGCGACTAGGGACTTGCATAAGGATGTGCTTATAGATTACCCAGCCCCCACTAGTGTGACTGCCATCACAACGTTGGTAATCAAGCAAAGATCCTAAGGGCTCCACTAATGTGTATAGGTGATATACTAAAATAAACACATGTACACATTGAAGTAGAAACAAACCAAGTAGCATACTACTATTTTGAGCAAGATTGTATATACAACTGTGAATATCCCAAGCTTCCATTAAGTAATATACAAACTAGTATGATACAGTAATGGACTCTAGGGCATATACACTGACAGCAAGTGCATCATGCTAAGAGTTTTCTTCTCTCTCTCTTAATTGCAGCGACCCAGTGACCAAGACTAGTTTACATCTAGATAATAAAATGACTGAATCTGACTATAATGACTGGAAAAGGTTTGTCCAGATGTCCATTACCTATGACAAGCTGGGACACCTCTTTACTACTCAAGCCCCCGCCGTCTTAGGTCTTGTTTCCACCATCACGGAAATTGATATCTGTAAGACATCGGAAAAATACAGTACGAATGACAAGTGCCTCATGTTGGCCTCAGTAGATGGTGTAAACTGGAGGCAGCACGAGAAGATGAACTTAGATTCCATCTTCCTCCATAACAAATTTTTATATGGAGAGCAATCTCGTATCGCAAGATACGAGAGCTCGAAAGAATTGTTTCAAGCGAGATTGGCTATCGGGTCATCTGTAGTGGGCAACGTCCTTACGTTGACTAGCTATATTGATAAACTCACGGACCTGGAGATCACGTTGGAGAACGAGTTACATACTGACTTGATTCTACAGTCCCTATCTCCTACTCATGCCCAGGGGAAGAAAGTTATGCTTCCAGTTGAGGGCACCCTGGAGGAAACCAGGGAGACACCCGCTCTGTAGTGAGGAATCTTCCTCTTCCGGATCTAAGGCGTATGCCAAGGGTGAGAAGAAGAAGACCTCCACAAGGCTGATATGCAGTGTCAGTAAGATAGAAGGACAGGGAAGGGAAAATGTTTCGGGGCTAACAATAGAGAAGGAAGGATGTTCCTATTGTTGCGTAAAATGACATTGGCAGAGGGATTGCAGGGCTTCTAAAGCCAGTATCCAGGATTCGAAGCACGTTGTGGCTTCGGCTTCGAATGTGTTTGTAATTGAAAACTGTCTGTCAATTAACTCTACTTCCTGGGTACTAGATACCGGATCAGGATATCATATCTGTAATTCATTACAGGCTTTGAGAAACCGTAGAGTTATCAGGGTAGGTGATATGACTCTCAGAGTGGCTAATGGAATGAGCGTGGACGCTGAATTCGTAGGGGAATATCACCTATGATTGATGAGTGGGCAGATATTGATTCTACGTAATTGTTTGTATGTACCCAGTCTAGCTTGTAATATCATATATGTATCCTTACTTTCTAAGGAAGGATATGATTTTACATTTGTAAGCGATGTGGTCCACATCTACCTAAATCAAACTCTGATTGGGTCAGGTACATTAAATAACGGTATATACGTATTAATCAAGCTCATGTTTTCAGTGTCTAGAACACACTTAAAACAATGTCTCCAAAAACAAATCAGGCTTTCTTATGGCATTATAGACTGGGTCACATCAATGAAACACGGTTGACGAACTTACATAGAGAGGGATATTTGGATCCATTCGAATATCATTCTTATGCAACTTTTCAATCTTGTCTCATGGGAAAGATGACAAAGACTCCGTTCACTGGACACGGAGTAAGAGCGAGTGAGCTCTTGGGACTCATAGCGATGTATGCGATCCAATGTCTACACATGCACGAAGTGGTTATTCCTATTTCATTACTTTTACGGATGATTTCTTTAGGTATGGACATGTCTTCTTGATGAAGCATAAATCCGAGGTCTTTGAGAGATTCCGGGAATACAAAAATGAAGTGGAAAAACAAATATGCAAAAGTATCAAGACACCGAGATCTGATCGAGGTGGTGAATACTTAAGTGCCGAGTTTCTGGACTACTTAAAAGAGAATGGAATTCTCTCTCAGCTTACTCCTCCATACACACCTCAACACAACTGTGTATCGGAAAGACAGAATCGAACCCTATTGGATATGGTTCGTTCCATGATGAGTAAGGCTGAGTTACCGCGATCCTTCTGGGGTTATGCACTAGAATCAGCTGCATATCTTTTGAACAAGGTTCCAACCAAGACTGTGCCTACCACACCATATCAGATATGGAGTGGGAAGAAACCCCATCTTCAGTATCTAAAGAAATGAGGATGTCCATCTTTTGTCAAAAAGCAGCATGCGGACAAGCTCGAGGCACGCTCAGTACTGCATAAGTTTATGGGATACCCAAAGAACTCCAAGGGGTATCTTTTTAATTACGCAGAGGAACAAAAGGTTTTGGTTTCTCGTTATGCCCACTTCTTGGAAGCTGAATTTTTAGAAAATCAGAAAAGTGGGAGCGCAATAGAACTGGAAGAAATTCCAGAACCACAGGCTATTACTGAAAGCTTGGTAGAACCAGAGGTTTTAGAAGAACCAGACATCCCAGCGCCACTCCGCAGAAATAGTAGGCAGTCTTATCCGCCAGAGAGATAGTACGGTTTTCTCATAGACGTGGATCGAGAGGATTGCATCATTGACAATGATGAGCCTACTAGCTTCCAGTAAGCCATTCAAAGTAGCGACTCGGTAAAATGGCTAGATGCAATGCGGACCGAAATAGAGTCCATGTACACCAACAATGTTTGGACATTGGACTTTGCTCCAGAAGGGGTAAAACCCGTAGGCTGCAAAAGGATCTTCAGAAAGAAGATTGGTGTAGATGGACAGATTGAAACCTATAAGGCTAGACTTGTTGCAAAGCGTTTTCGTCAAAGATCTGGTTTGGGCTATGATGAAACCTTTTCTATAGTGGCTATGCTCAAATCCATTCGGATCCTTCTTGCCATTGCTGCTTTCACGATTATGAGATCTGGCAGATGGACGTAAAGTCGGCTTTTCTAAATGGTAATTTAGAAGAGTGCGTCTATATGGATCGGCCAGAGGGTTTCATTCAGAGTGGGAGCAGCGGGAAAGTGTGCAAGTTGCTTAAGTCCATTTATGAACTAAAACAGGCATCGCGGAGTTGGAACATCTATTTTGATGATACTGTCAAGGAATTCGACTTTATCAAAAATCAAGATGAACCTTGCATATATAATAAGATTGTAGGGAGAACTGTGGTATTCCTCGTCTTATACGTGGATGACATTCTCTTGATAGGAAATAACATTCCTATGCTACAATCAGTCAAAGGATTCTTGTCACAGAAGTTCTCCATGAAAGACCTGAGTGATGCCTCCTACATTCTGGGGATCCAGATCGTGATAGATCTAAACGGATAGTGGGACTTTCACAGTCAAGGTACATCGGCACCATACTGAAATGATTTAGTATGGAAAATTCTAAGCACGGTAATCTACCGGCTTTTCACGGAATCACCCTCTCCAAAGAGATGTCTCCAAAGAATGATTTGGAAAAGGCTCGCATGTTAACTATACCCTATACATCTACTGTAGGCTCTATAATGTATGCGATGTTGTGTACCAAACCAGATGTAGCATACACATTGAGCGTTATAAGACGATATCAGTCAAACCCAGGGGAGAAGCACTGGATAGCAGTAAAGAACATTCTCAATTACCTGAGAAGGACTAAGGAGATATTCTTGGTGTATGGCGGAAAAGACCTCCAGATCGATGCCTTTGCTGACTCCAGCTTTCAGAGTGACAAGGATGACTCTAAGTCCATGTCGGGTTATGTCTTTACCCTTAATGGAGGGCGGTCTGTTGGAAGAGCTCCAAGCAGGACATCATTGCTTTCCCGACGATGGAAGCGGAGTACATAGCTGATTGCGATGCCGCAAAAGAGGCTGTCTGGATGAAAAAGTTCCTTACAAAACATCAGGTGGTTTCGACCATTGTTGAACAAATACCTCTGTATTGTGACAACAACGGCGCTATAGTTTTAGTGAAGGAACCCAGGTCCCATCAGAAGTCTAGACACATTTTGAGGCGGTACTACCTGATCAGGGAGATCGTAGATCGCCGAAAGATCGAGGTGAGGAGAGTAGATACGGCTAATAACACTGCAGATCCACTCACGAAGGCCATTCCTCAGACACAGTTCGAGTGGTTGATCGAGATGATAGGTCTGTGATATGCCAGTACATGGCCCTAGTGCAAGTGGGAGATTGTTAGTAATGTATGCCCTAGAGGCCATTATTGTATCATACTGGTTTGTATATTACTCAATGGAAGCTTGGGATATTCACAGTTGTATTGACAGTCTTGGTCAAAATGGTAGTATGCTACTTGGTTTGTTTCTACTTCAATATGTGCATGTGTTTCTTTTAGCATATCGCTTATACATATTGGTAGAGACCTTAGGATCTTTTCTTGATTACCAGCGTTGTGATGGCAGTCACACTAGTGGGGCTGGGTAATCTACAAGCACATCCTTATACAGGTCCCTAATCGTAGGATTATCGAGACGGGGCATCGATACTCCGGAGTAGACTAGTGTATACGCTTTTCATCCCAATAGGGGAGATGGTATATCCCATAGCCATTAGTACGTCTGATTGATCTTTTGTGTATGCGTTTAAAATCAAATAATAGAATACCGCAATCAATAACGGTATTGCTTGGTAGCTAGCCGGTTGAGTACGGGTCGGTCCACAGGGAGATGGATTCCTTTTCTTTATGTTCTAACGAGTTAATCCGATCAAGTCGGGTTTTGTTTTACGATCTAAGAATGAGATTAAATTTGATTAAAAGGCTTTCTAGGGTTAGGATTAGGTTAGTTCGGAAAAGGGATTCTACCCACTGCTTTCTTTACCTTAGTTAAGAATTTAGGTGTTAGGATAATAGTCAACAAAGGTGATTAGCATGACTAGGAAGAAACTTAGTTTCTTCCCTTTGGTCATTATCCGTCATTTCTTAACTCTTAGCCCTAACCTCCATGTAAATCAACCACAACCGGTCTAATTAGAGAATCGCCGCTATCTCGTAGGATAGAGTGCCGTAGTGAGCGGTGTGTGGTTGAATTAAATAGAGTCGTAATTAAAAATTATATGGGCAAAGAAAGGAGAGAGAGAGAGATTTCCTTCTCTCAAACCTTCCCAATCCTAACCCTAACAAGTGAGGAATTACTCACGTATTAGGGTATTAACAATAGAATTCATTTTTTATTAGAAAACTAAATTGCAAACATTAAAGGAACAGATAAAAAATGCAGTAATTAAATTCAGAAAAGGAATGGGAGATAAAAATAAAAATACCTTTCTTTATTGATACACTCTTGACGATTACAAAGGAATTGAAATTTTATCTAGAAAAATAAAAAGAGGCATCTCAAAAGAGGCACACCTAATTAGGCTTTAGGGTTTCCTATTTATAGATAGGAGAAATTCTAGGGTTTACATCTGATCCACATCTGAAATTACAAGACTACCCTAAGAAAACCGAGTTAAAGCACCGACACCACCGATAAGTTGCACCGACACGTACACAGCACGACCGCGGATCCGCGGCGGATTGCCATGTATGGCTGCGGATCCGCGGCCATCTTGAAGGATCCTTGGCTCGTTTTCTCAGGTTTTCTTCATGTTGCATTTTCCTTCTGGTTTCTTCACTTGGTTCATCTGAATCTTTTCTACTTTCTTCCAGATTTCCAACAATGCAGAATTTGTGGACTTTTACCGTAAGGTTCACTTTGAAATCTTGTATCTTGTGCTGCCCTTGAACTGTCTTGTGCATGGAAGTGTTTACTGATCTTCATTTGTTCCTTAAACTGTTAGGCGGTATCATACAGATTCATCTTTTGTTGGTTGTAGTCTCACATTTTAGCATTTTTTCATGAATTTCACTGTATTGTTCTGAGAACCTGTAACCTGCAACTATTTAGTAGACATGGATCAAAAGCACCTATTTATTTGAAATATGATTAAGAATGGGTGATATAATAATACAAAATTCTGATATGAACAACGTCGTACTGGAGACTGTATGCAGGTGCTCGTTAGGTTACGAGTACACTGGACATGACTCGTCGGGAACTGTTGGTTGGTATTATACCTATCGTCGGGTAGCAGTTCCCAGGTGACATGAGTATAGCTTAGTCCGTCGACTTGACACCGCTACTTTGTCTCGAGTGTGTTCCTACTGTACTTTGATTACTACCCTACCACGGCTCAAAGGAGTCGTGCAAATAGGTAGTAGTTGGGTGCAGTCCCGAAGCACTTGGAGGAAGTGGCGGTTAGATAGGATTCGTCTCTCCCGGTATTGGGGGTTGATATCGTGCTATGTTCGGAGAGCCATTACACAAAGTCCCAAGTCAGGGCAAGCGAGATTTACTGGTAGGTATTCCAGTAGTTTCTCAGGGTGTTTTGGGCCACACTCCGGCACGACTTATTGCACTATTAGAGATTGTCACATTCAGGCTCAGTAGGAGTTCGGATGGGTTTCCTCATCAGCCTTCTTATCGACAGATATCTGGGTAGCCGTTATGTGCAGCTAGGACCACTTGCGGCTGTTAGTTATATGTTTGCCCTAGAGGCCATTACTGTACATGAGATGTATATTGTAGTGGATGCTGGGACATATATAGGTAGGACTTTCTTGCTCGACAAGATAGTACGCTATTTGGTTGCTCTTTATCTTAACATGTATAATTACTGTCTCTCTATGACATGTTGATAAAGCCCTTAGGATGTGTACTCGACTTGCAGGACTATGATGCAGATCATACCAGTGGGGCCTGGGTAGTCCATGAGTACATCCTTCAATGTTCCTAGTCGTGGGAATATCGAGACGGGGCATCGATATTCCAGAGTAGACTAGCATATATCTTCTCGACCCATGTGATGGGCTATAGATGATCCCATATCCATTGGTGTTTGACATCAGAGATGGTATGCGGGTGCTCAGTGGTAACTGGGTACACTGAACGGACTCGCCGAGAACTCCCAGATGGTATTATGCCTCACGTCAGACGGCAGTTCTCTGGTGACACTGGTATAACTTAGTCTGTTGACCCGAGATCGTTATAGAGTCTTGTGTGTCTCCCACTGTGCTTTGATTTCCACCCTACCACGGCTCTACTGAGTCGTGCAAACAGGTGGTTTTTGGGTACAGTCCCGATTCACATGGAGGCAATGAGCGATAGGAGGGGATTCGTCTCTCCCGGTATTGGGGGTTGATGTTGCGCTATGCTCGACAGGCCATAACTGGAAATCCCTGGCCAGGGTTGCACTGATTTACTGGTAAGTGTTATCAGTAGTTTCATGCGTGTTATAGACCTTACATCGACATGACTTATCAAGCTACTGGAGTCTGACGTTTACCACCCCTAGACGAGATATGCGACATATCAGACGAACACACCGGACTGTGCGGTAAGTGTTACTGGTTGGATTCGCAGGTGTGTGAGCAGGCTTGCCCGTTGATCTTCTGATCGCTCAATACCCGGGTGGCCGTTACGTTTAGCAGACCGCTTGCGGCTTGTGGGTGATTGATATGATCGCCACCTACTGCCGGCGTATTGACGAGTCTTTAGAGTCCTACATAGAGGTTTCCTGGCTCAAGCGAAACGAAATAGGAGCGCATATGAGATATGTGCGGGACCGAGAATAATACCAGTATGTGATACTGTATTCTGTTCTCGCGATTTGTATTATCGGACGGTTATATGAGATATAGCCGGGTTACCGAATCAAGTGTTGATTCGATATATTGATACACTAGATATTAGTCGGTTATATGCGATATGACCGGATCATTAAATCAAGTATTGATTTAATGATTTAATGTATAATTATATATTTGATATATTACTTTACATTAACTAGTATTGGTTCACTTAAGATTGACTTTCTCACTTTATGTGCACAAGTTGTATATACGATATATGTTTGTGCACAAGTTTGTATCATGATTGATGATACATGCAAACTTGGGTGTGTGTATGACTTACACCATGTTTAGGTTAATGGTTGGGGTTTTATTTATTTATTTTGGCAAAAACAAAATGGTGGCTTTCTTTGTTTTTTGCTTGAAGCTTTATGAAGCTTTTAAGCATCTTTGACAAAATCTAACCATTTTGTTTTGCATGAGATTTTCACTAACCTAACCATTAACTTAAACTAGGGTTTAGTCTCTACAAAGGTTAACTCACCCATGGTTGCATTATGATATACTTCACTTGATTATTCATTTTAGTTAATTGATTATTCATTCTTATTCTTTTCTTCTTCTTCATCTTCTTCAAGTGAAGAAAAACCTTGCTAGAAAAATTTCAAGTGAAGAAAAAGAGTGAGAAATCCAAATCCAAAGTGAACCCACTTCCTATTTCTTCATCCTCTACCACTTGCCATGTAGTATAAGGTGTTCTCTTCACAAAGTTCATGACCAAGTGAAGATGGAGCTTGAGTTTGAGTCTCCTCGACGTAGATCATCTTCGGCCTCGAAGTCAACGACCTAGCCCGCTCATTTCTCCGAAGAAACCATCGCTAGAGTCCGGGATCCCGATGATCGCAGCGAAGGGACGCCAACACGGAGCATTAGAAGTGAAGGACCGAATCTACAAAGGTTGTAATCCCTTTCACTTAGTAGTTAAGTAGTTTACTTTCTTGTTTTTCGCCTTACCCCTAGCAAACGATCTAGATTAGGGTTGTTCGGCATATAAAAATTTGATTTTGGCATGGTAGATGCCTTGTAGAACCTCATGTATATGCATAGGAACCCTACAGTGGTATCAGAGCCTAGCTAGAGTTTTAGGCGAAGTGTAGACGAAGTTAGAAACCCGATCGAACCCCGAAACCCTAATCAAAACCCTTCTCTGTACATTTTTTAAAATTGTGGATTTTTCCAAATTAAAAATACTCAAAAAATTCAGCAGGGTTTTCTAGGAATTACTGTGCAACACGTGTCCCTAGTTCGACCAA
Source organism: Agapanthus africanus (assembly GCA_030015575.1). Taxonomy (NCBI): domain Eukaryota; kingdom Viridiplantae; phylum Streptophyta; class Magnoliopsida; order Asparagales; family Amaryllidaceae; genus Agapanthus; species Agapanthus africanus. The sequence goes on along the minus strand of CM057349.1, from coordinate 384,626,523 downwards.
AGCGCCGCGGAACCGCGGCCGTACCTGGCTTGCGCGGTGGTTCCGAGGCCAATATGGTGAATTAGGGCACGTGGTTTGCACAGTAATGTCCGTCTGTAATTCCTGTGTTTTCTGGGAATTTTTAATTTATACTCAAGAGTTGAGTTTTTTGGGTTGTATTGGGGACTCGATGATTCGATCAGAAAGTTTAACTTCGTCTATGTGTTTTTCCGGGTAATTTTAGAAAGTATTAAAAAGTTCGACCGGATATTAATAACTCACTTTTTCCCGACCCGGAAAATTTCCAAGTGTTGGATTTTTTCCATTGTTTAAAACCGTTCTAAATCATGCAAGGTACGCGATGGACCCTCTAGAAGGCAACAAACCTTAACTCGATTATGTGACCGTCTTGAACTGCCTTTTGAATCTTAGGGTTTAGGGCAGTACGGCGTGCCACATGTGAGGCGTTGGTCTGACCCTTCTACGGCTGGACCGTTGGTACTGTGGCATGAAATGGATGTTTTAAACTTGTTTCAAGTGTTGAGCTATTTGGGAAAACTTGGGTGTTTGATTATTCGATCGGAAAGTTTAACATTGTCTATTTATCTGGAATGTGATACAATATTTGGAATCCACAAGTAGTTATGAGATAAATTATTTGAATGCTATAAATCTAGCAGTTTAGTCTCACTTGATCGATTGCCACGGAATTTTGATGTGATCAAAAGTCCGTCGCAATCACGTAGCGTACGCGGATACTCACCGGGTAAACTTAATAGACAGCCACGCCCCATAGCCCCGACCAAGTGACTGTAGGAGAACCCCGTCGCCAAAAGCATCCGTTTGGGTGCTCGCGGCAGCGGTGTTCCGCCTTAGTGCACTTCGTCGACGGCATCCGGGGTGCGGCCGTCTACTAAAGTTTGCGACGAGCATTCGATCAGGATGTCAGGAATCTTGTTGAATTTCCCGACTTGGTATTAGAAAGTGTTTTCGATTTTGAGACTGAAATGTGGGGTTTATAATTGTTAGGCATGCGATGTCTAAGGAATTCATTTGGTTAGGCATGCGATATCTAAGGAGGTTGCGGATTCCAACTGTTGTAATTTTACACTTTCTTTTTTGCGACCGTGAGTGTAATATGTGATATCGCCGGTTTCGTTGCTATATGTCAACGACAATTGGGATGGGCATATTTACTTACGTTGATGACATGTGATGTTATGTGTTGCTGGATATGTTATATTAGATCGTCGTGTTTGAATAGCCGGTTTTTTTTTATGTGAGATGAGTGTTTTTCATTTTCATTCTTGTAAAAAAGAACTTGTATGTAATATTTTTTTTATTGGGGCACTTCCGGGTTGAGGATGATGTCACCGTTGTATATTATTTACTTTTCCGCATTAAGATAGACCCAAAGAGGGGAGCACAAGTAACCGGGTTCTAGGGTCCAGTGGGAGACCACCTCGAGGAGTCGAGTCCGGGTCTCCTAACTCTAGAATTGGTAGGGTTGCTTGCCGCTCTCGTAGGGGTCTACGAGTGTGGGATTGGCTATTCATCACGACCGTGGAATCCGTGTTTTATAGGGGCTCAAAATAAAATACGGACGTCCTAGTATATCCAATATTTCATATGTTGTTTTCTGCTGTGTTATCTGTGATGTGATCATGTGATATGTTCAGATTGATACTGTATATAGTATATATGATATATTATATAGATGTTGCTTATGTTTTACACCCGCGCTAGCCCTGCCCCGCTCTGCCGTTAGTTACCTAACCTAACGGTGCAGACGGGACATCGAGGCGGATGCGGATGGCATAAGGGTACGTTGTATTTATCTGTGATGCTTAGGTGGACTTAAATGATGGGATATTCATTAATGAGATTAATGAAAGAAAATAAACCTAAAAGATGTTGTGGAATCGAATTTCAAAAATCAGGTAGCTCTAGTTGTTGCTTTGCATAGCGGTGTTCCTTGTAGAACATCCAGCACCTTATTCGATAAGGAAAGAGCCGACGATCCCTTCACCGGGAGTGACCTCTTTAGCAATAATTAGCAAATGCTACAACCTTCGGTTTGTCTTTTGACTGCTTTTCTAGTTCTTGCTTTGCATAGTGGTATTTTGAATATCCTGCACCTCATTCGATGAGGAAAGAGCCGAGATCCCTTCACCGGGAGTGACCTCTTTAGCAAAACTAGCGAAAGCCTAAAAAACACTCCATTTAAAACCATTTGATTCTGCAACGAGATCAAGTTCAAAGCGTTAAAGGTTTTCTTAAAAACCATTCGCAACCCTCCGTCATTTTAGGAAATAGAGTACTTAGTATTCGTGCTGCATTTGTTGACCATAGCCGAGGCGTAGTGTATGGTAGCTAAGTGATGTCTTCCTACACAGCATATGATGCGATTAGTTAGGACAGTCATGTGACTTTGTTGACCTTAGCCAAGGGTCATGTGGGTGGGTCTAATTAATCACGAAATAATGGGTAGAACTTGACTAGTGCTTATGATTTATTGACCATAGCCAAGGTCATAGGTGATAGGGGTAAAAACCTTTATCGGGAGTTTCAAGTGCTGAAATTTGCAATAAGATTGTATACCTTCTATATGATAGTTGGATCCCGATACCCACTGCGAGTAATTGTTACTCCTGGGAGAGTTTTACACTTTACAATTAGCCGATCAAGTAGGTGTCTAGAAAGGTGTCAACGGGGTTACGCCCCTGGGAAAATGAGGTTTATTTTAATTAGGTCCGTGCGAAAGCACGGGGAACCTCCCTCAAAGTACCGGCACTGGCCTGGCTGAAAGATTGGCGAACTTGTAGAGTGTAATTAATCCCGGCTAGTCTTTCCTTTTAGGGTTTGAAGGAAGATTTGATAAAAACAGTGGGAGCCATCCTGATTAGATAAAATATATAACCAATCTGATCTTGCATGAGTGCACGCAGAGTGTTTTCTTCTCTCTCTCTCTCCAGGTAGCGACCATGTCACGCCTTAATCAAGATAATAAAATGGATGTATTGACCGAACCCGCTTGTTATACTGAGCTGGGGAGCGTTGGTCCCGCTCCAACTTATAATTGTTATAAGACCGAGCAGGAAATAGGGGAATACCAGGATTCCCGTGCCACCTAAACGAAGAAAGTGCATGATGATGCATCTTCTTCGGGTGTGTTCATTACAAAGAACTGTTTCTCTGTATCCTCTACGTCCTGGGCATTAGATACCGAATCAGGATCCCGCATATACAATCTGTTACATGGGCTACAGAAAGGTAGAGAACTGAGAACGGGTGATAAGTTTCATAAGACAGAAAACGGTGCAAGTGTTGCAGCTAAGTCTGTTGGTCACTATCACCCTGTATTACCAGAATACATTGATTCTGAACGAATGTTATTAGATACCGAACCTGATATACAACATCATATCAGTCTCTTTACTAGTAAAGAAAGGATATAATTTTGTATTGTTGGATAATGTTTTGAACATTTCCTATATCAAGAGTTGATCGGTTCAGGCACGTTATCTAAAAGTATTGATGTTCTAAATCAAACTACAGTTCTTAGTATACAAAACACACACAAGAGGAAGAGTTCAGAAATGAACGAATTCTTCTTGAGGCATTGTAGACTAGGTCATATCAATGCGACCCGACTAGCTAAGTTACATTTAGATGTATATTTAAAACAGTTTGAATTTACATCTTATGAAACTTGCCAGTCATATCACAAAGATAAGATGACCATAGCTCTGTTTACTCAAAATAGAAAAAGAGTTAGTGAACTCTTGGGACTAATACATAGTGATGTATGAAGGTCCCCAGTCTACATATGCCAGGACTGGTTCTTTGTACTTCCTTACATTCGCTGATGATCTCTCAAGATTCGGACACATGTTCCTGTTGAAACACATGTCTGAAACTTTTTGAGAAATTCAAAGAATATAAGTCAGAAGTAGAGAACCAATATAGGTATAAGTATTATGTCCTATGATAAGATCAGGGAGGAGAATACTTATGCATAGAATTCTTGGGCTATTCTAAAGGAGAATGAGATTCTCTCCCAGCATTACTCCTCCGTATACACCACAGCATAACGGTGTATCGGCGGAGCAATCGCACCCTATGAGATATGGTGCGCTCTATGATGAGTACTACTGAGTTACCTATTTCCTTTTGGGGTATGCGCTTAAGAAGATGCATACCTATTGAATTGGATTCTAATCAAATCAGTACTTACCACTCCATATGAGATATGGCATGGGAAGAACCCATCTCTTAGGCAAGTTAAGATTTGGGGTTGTCCGGCCTATGTCAAAAGAAAAATCAGGACACGATCGAGGCAAGGTCTGTTCTATAGAACTGGAAGGAGTTCCAGCTATACTAACTGCAGCTGATGATTTGGTAGAACCAAAGGATTCAATAGTCTCCGACGAACCTCAGCCTCCCCGCCGATCTGGTAGGGTTCCTCATCAGCCTGAGAGATACTTCGGTTTCTCGATGACAGTGGGAGCGAGGATTGCATCATAAGATGATGACCCAACTAGTTTCGAGCAGGCCATCAAGGGTGGGGACTCTGTAAGAATGGCTGGATGCTTAGCGATCTGAGATGGAATCCATGTACACCAACAAAGTATGGACTTTGTTTGCTATATCTGAAGGGTTAAATTCCCATCAGGAGCAAGTATATCTTGAGAAGATTACTTGGTGTAGATGGAAAAGTTGAGACTTTTAAAGCTAGACTTGTTAAAGTTTTTCGTCATCGACCAGGCGTGGATAATGATGAAACCTTTTCCAAGTGGCTATGCTTAAGTCCATCCAAATCCTACTTGCTATTGCTACACACCATGACTACGATATCCGGTGGTTGGGTGTAGTGACTATTTTTCTAAATACTGATTTAGAAGAGAACGTCTATAAGTACACAGCCAGGGGGCTTCGTAGACAGTGGGAGCAGCGAAAACGTGTGCAAGTTGCTTTACAAGATAAAGCAGGCATCGCAGAGTTGGAACGTCTGTTTTGATGTGGTAGTCGAAGAGTTTGACTTCATCAAAATAGTAGATGAACCTTGTATATATATAAAGGTAGTAGAGAGTAAGGTGGTCATCCTCGTATTGTACGTGGACAACATACTCTTGATAGGAAAAGAATTTCCTATGCCGCGCTCGGTCAATCTCCTCTTATCATATGGATTCTCTATATAGGATCAAAGTGATACCTCCTAAATCCTGGGTTTTGGATCTATGAGATAGATCTAATTGGTTGTTAGGATTCTCACTAATTGTAGTGAAATGGTATCAGTTGATCCTCGGGAGAATCACTGGAAAAGTTCCAGGGTGATAAGGACGACTGAATGTCAGTCGTAGGCATTGTCTTTACCCTCAGCAGAGGGACGGTATGTTGGAAGAGTTCTAAGAGAGATACTGTGGCAAACTAGACGATAAAGGCTGGTGACATCGCTATCAAAGATACTACCAAAGAGGCAGTTTGGGTGTATATTAGTTCATGAGATGAACTAGGTTCCTACCATTGTGTGACAATGGAAGTGTGGCTTTAGCCCAGGAACCCCGGTCCCATCAGTGACCCAGACATATTCTGAGGCAGCATCACCTGATCATGGAGATAGTTGATCTCCAGGGTGATCGAGGTTAGGAGAGTAGACTCAGAGGACAACACGGCGGATCCACTCACAAAGGCTTTTTCCCAGAGAGAGACTTTTATGGTGTGGTTGAGTATGAGATACTGCAACCACTACTAAAGATGGCCCTAGTGCAAGTGGGAGATTGTTAGTTATATGTATGCCCTAGAGGCCATTACTGTACATGAGATGTATATTGTAGTGGATGCTGGAACATATATAGGTAGGACTTTCTTGCTCGACATGATAGTACGCTATCTGGTTGCTCTTTATCTTAACATGTATAATTACTGTCTCTCTATTACATGTTGATAAAGCCCTTAGGATGTGTACTCGACTTGCAGGACTATGATGCAGATCATACCAGTGGGGCCTGGGTAGTCCATGAGTACATCCTTCAATGTTCCTAGTCGTGGGAATATCGAGACGGGGCATCAATATTCCAGAGTAGACTAGCGTATATCTTCTCGACCCATGTGATGGGCGATAGATGATCCCATATCCATTGGTGTTTGACATCAGAGATGGTATGCGGGTGCTCAGTGGTGACTGGGTACACTGAACGGACTCGCCGAGAACTCCCAGATGGTATTATGCCTCACGTCAGACGGTGGTTCTCTGGTGACACTGGTACAACTTAGTCTGTTGACCCGAGATCTTCATAGAGTCTTGTGTGTCTCCCACTGTGCTTTGATTTCCACCCTACCACGGCTCTACTGAGTCGTGAAAACAAGTGGTTTTTGGGTATAGTCCCGATTCACATGGAGGCAATGAGCGATAGGAGGGGATTCGTCTCTCCCGGTATTGGGGGTTGATGTTGCGCTATGCTCGACTGGCCATAACTGGAAATCCCTGGCCAGGGTTGCACTGATTTACTGGTAAGTGTTATCAGTAGTTTCATGCGTGTTATGGACCTTACATCAGCATGACTTATCAAGCTATTGGGGTCTGACGTTTACCACCCCTTGGCGAGATATGCGACATATCAGACGAACAGACCGGACTGTGCGGTAAGTGTTACTGGTTGGATTCGCAGGAGTGTGAGCAGGCTTGCTCGTTGATCTTCTGATCGCTCAATACCCGGGTGGCCGTTACGTTTAGCAGACCGCTTGCGGCTTGTGGGTGATTGATATGATCGCCACCTACTGCCGGCGTATTGACGAGTTTTTAGAGTCCTACACAGAGGTTTCCTGGCTCAAGAGAAACGAAATAGGAGCGCATATGAGATATGTGCGGGACTGAGAATAATACCAGTATGTGATACTGTATTCTGTTCTCGCGATTTGTATCATCAGACAGTTATATGAGATATAGCCGGGTTACCGAATAAAGTGTTGATTCAATATATTGATACACTAGATATTAATCGGTTATATGCGATATGACCGGATCATTAAATCAAGTATTGATTTAATGATTTAATGTATAATTATATATTTGATATATTAATTTACATTAACTAGTATTGGTTCACTTAAGATTGACTTTCTCACTTTATGTGCACAAGTTGTATATATGATATATGTTTGTTTACAAGTTTGTATCATGATTGATGATACATACAAACTTAGGTGTGTGTATGACTTACTGTAGCGTTCCTAGGCACTCTTGTGAAGGTTCAAAAGTCATCAAACATGCCCGGATTTAAATTTAGACGTGCCGAACAACCCAAAGCCGGGATCTTTGCTAGATTATTAGGGTTTAACATGCAAGATGATAACTTTTATCTAAGTGTGAGGGATTACAACCTTTGTAGTCCGCTCCTTCACTTCACAAGCTCCGAGTAGAAGTCCCTTTGCCGCGATCCACGATCTCCCGGACTCATGAGAGGCTCCACGACTCGAACGATCCATGCTAGCTCGAAGTATTCCAAATCTCCGATGATCTACCTTGAAGTTGCTACGACTCTAGCTTTCTCACTCAAAAGAGAAGAACACACTAATCCCATGGGCTAGACGAGATGAGGATGAGAGAGTAGTAATTTTGCTTTCTTTTTAAATCATTTTCTCATTTTATTTCATCACTTAAAGAAAACCTAGCAAGCTTTCTTGAAGAAGGAAGAAGATGATAATGAAAAGATAATGTTATATTTTTCTTTTGTGATGAATAGAATATAAACCATATGATTGAATCGTAAACCATGGTCAAGGATGAGTGGTCAAGATTTTGTAGAGAAATAACTAGAGTTAGGGTTTGGTTGAGTTAAAGAAAGTGTCATCCAAAATATCCTAAGAATGACAAAAGGAAAAGCTTCTAGAAGATGCATGAAACATCTAACCCAAATCAAACCCTAAGCTCAATTAATCATCCTTAAACATGTTTAACAATTAATCATAACATGTCACAATAATATATATCACATATATATTATATATTTGCAACAAAAGAAAATAATACAATTAACATATATCGCATATATATCAATGTATCATCCACTGAGAAAATGAAATAATAAAGCGAGCCAATATTAGATAATGTAATACAATATATCATATATATTATTATACATTAAATCATCGAATCAACACTTGAATCGATGATCCGGCTATATCGAATATTACCGACTAATATATCATGTACCGATTTATCGAATCAACACTTGATCCGATGACCCGGTTCATATCTAAATATCCTGAGAATATAATAGGGTATCCCATATCGCATTATTCTCGTTCCTGCGCATATCACATATGTGCCACTACTCCATTTCGCCTGAGCCAAAAAACCTCTGTGTAGGACTCTAAAGAATCGTTAATACGCCGGTAGCAGGTGATGATCATATCAAACACCCACAAGCTGCAAGCGGTCAGCTAAACGTAACAGCCACCCAGGTATTGAGCGATCAGAAGATCAACAAGCTAGCCTGTGCGTTCTCCTGTGAATCCAACCAGTAACACTCCCGTACAGTCCGGTCTGTTCGTCTGATATGTCGCATATCAAGTCTAGGGGTGGTATACGTCAGACCCCAGTAACCGATAAGTCGTGTCGATATGTGGCTCATAACGGGTCGAGAAACTACTAGTAACACTTACCAGTAAATCTCTATATCAGCCCTGGCCAGGGACTTCCAGTTATAGCCAATCGAACACAGCACAACATCAACTCCCTATACCGGGAGAGACGAATCCCCTCCTATCGCTCATTTCCTCCATGTGATTCGGGACTGTACCCAAAAGCCACCATTTTGCACGCCCTCTTGGACGTGGTAAGGTGGAAATCAAAGCACAGTGGGAATCACACAAGACTCTATGACGATCTCGGGTCTTCAGACTACCCTGTACCAGTGTCACCGGAGAACTGCCATCTGACGTGTGGTATATCACCATCTGGGAGTTCTCGGCGAGTCCGTCCAGTGTACCCAGTCTCTACTGAGCACCCGTACACTATCTCTGATGTCCAACACCGATGGATATGGGATCATCCATCGCCCATCATATGGGTCAAGATGCGTATACGCCAGTCTACTCTGGTGTATCGATGCCCTGTCTCGATATACCCTCGACTAGGAACAGTTATAGGATGTACTCATCGACTACCGCGGCCCCACTAGTATGATCTCATCATAGTCCCAGTAGTCGAATACAGATCCTAAGGGCTTTATCAACATGTGAGAGTAAAACAGTAAACCAATACAAGTCAACATGTTAAGATAAAGTGAAACCAAATAGCATACTATCATGACGAGCAAGAAAGTCATCTCTATATATATCCAAGCATCCATTATAATATACATCATATGTACAACAATGGCCTCTAGGGCATATACATAACTAACAATCTCCCACTTGCACTAAGGCCAGCTGCTGTAGTATCTCATACCTAGCATCCCGAATAATCTCTCAAACTGTATCTGGGGAATAGCCTTCGTGAATGGATCCGCAGTGTTGTCCTTCGTATCTACTCTCCTGACCTCGATCTCCCGGCGATCAACTATCTCCCTGATCAGGTGATACCGCCTCAGAATATGTCTGGACTTTTGATGGGACCTGGGTTCCTTGGCTAAAGCCACAGCTCCATTGTTATCACAATACAGAGGTATTGGATGCTCAATGGATGGAACCACACCAAGTTCACTAATGAACTTCTTGATCCAGACAGCTTCTTTGGCAGCATCGTTGGCAGCGATGTATTCAGCCTCCATCGTTGAGTCTGCAACGGTATCCTGTTTGGAACTCTTCCAACATACCGCCCCTCCATTGAGAGTAAAGACAAAACCCGAATGCGACTTAGAGTCGTCCTTATCACTTTGGAAGCTGGAATCGGTAAAGGACTCCACCTGGAGTTCTCCGTTACCATACACCAAGAACATCTCTTTAGTCCTTCGCAAGTACTTGAGAATGTTCTTCACAGCTGTCCAGTGACTCTCTCCAGGATCTGCTTGATACCGACTCACTACACTTAGTGAGCATGCTACATCGGGTCTGGTACATAGCATCGCATACATGATAGAGCCTACTGCCGAAGCATAGGGTATCCCTTGCATGCGAGCTCTCTCCAAATCAGTCTTGGGAGACATCTCTTTGGAGAGAGTGAGTCCAGAGATCGTGGGTTGGTTTCCACGCTTGGATTCTTCCATACTAAACCTCTTTAGTATGGTGTCAATGTACCTGGATTGGGACAATCCCAGTATCCGTTTAGATCTATCTCTATAGATCATGATTCCCAATATGCAGGAGGCATCACCTAGATCTTTCATTGAGAATCTCTGTGATAAGAAGAGCTTGACTGATTGCAGCATTGGAATATCATTTCCTATCAAGAGTATGTCATCCACGTACAATACGAGGAAGACAACCTTACCCTCCGCTACCTTCTTATAGATACAAGGTTCATCTATATTCTTGATGAAGTCAAACTCTTTGACTACAACATCAAAACAGATGTTCCAACTCCGCGATGCTTGCTTTAACCCATAAATGGATTTAAGCAGCTTGCACACCTTTCCGCTGCTCCCACTATCTACGAAACCCTCTGGCTGAGTCATGTACACGCTCTCTTCTAAATCACCGTTTAGAAAGGCGGTCTTAACATCCATTTGCCAGATTTCGTAGTCATGGTATGCAGCAATGGCAAGTAAGATCCGGATGGACTTAAGCATAGCCACTGGAGAAAAGGTTTCGTCATAATCCACACCTGGTCGTTGACGAAAACCCTTTGCTACAAGTCTAGCTTTGAAAGTCTCAACTTTTCCATCTACACCAAATTTCCTTTTAAAAATCCACTTGCTCCCAATGGGTTTTACCCCTTCAGGAGCATTTTCCAAAATCCATACTTTATTGGTGTACATGGATTCCATCTCAGATCGCATTGCATCCAGCCATTTCACAGAGTCGCCACTCGTGATGGCCTGCTCGAAACTAGTCGGGTCATCATCATCCATGATGCAATCCTCGCTTCCACCATCAATGAGAAAACCGTAGTATCTCTCAGGTGGACGAGAAACCCTACTAGATCGGCAGAGAGGCTGGGGTTCGTCGGGTACTACTGAATCCTCTGGTTCCACTAAATCTTCAGTTGCAGTTTGTGTTGCTGGAACTTCTTCCAGTTCTACCTCTTCGCCACTAATTTCTTTTGTAAGAAATTCCTTTTCTAAAAAGGTGGCATGTCGAGAAACAAACACCTTTTGTTCCTCGCGATGGTAGAAAAGATATCCATGTGAATGTTTGGGATATCCCACAAACTTGCATAGAACTGACCGTGCCTCGAGTTTGTCTGGATTTTGCCTTTTGACATAGGCCAGACAACCCCATATCTTAACTCGTTTAAGACATGGTCTCTTCCCACTCCATATCTCATATGGTGTGGTAGGTACAGATTTAGTTGGAACTTGATTCAATAGGTATGCTGTTGTCTCCAGTGCATGCCCCCAGAAGGAAATAGGTAACTCAGCTGTACTCATCATCGAGCGCACCATATCTAATAGGGTGCGATTCCTCCGCTCAGATACACCGTTGTGCTGTGGTGTATAAGGAGGAGTAAGCTGAGAGAGAATCCCATTCTCTTTTAGATAATCTAGGAACTCACTGCTTAAGTATTCACCTCCTCGATCAGATCGAAGAATCTTAATACTCTTGCCCGTTTGATTCTGTACTTCGTGCTTATATTCTCTGAATTTCTCAAAAGCTTCAGACTTGTGTTTCATCAGGAACACATATCCGAATCTTGAGAGATCGTCAGTGAATGTAATGAAGTAGGAAGAACCGTTCCTGGCATTCGTAAACATGGGACCGCATACATCACTATGTACCAGTCCTAAGAGTTCGGTAACTCTTTCTCCGTGTCCACTAAACGGAGCTTTGGTCATTTTTCCTTTGAGACATGAATGGCAAGTATCATAAGATGATAATTCGAACGAATTCAAATAACCATTTTTATGTAACTTAGCCAGTCGTGTCGCATTGATATGACCAAGTCTACAATGCCATAAGTAGGATTCGTTCATTTCTGAACTTTTCCTCTTGTGTGTGTTTTGTATATTCAGGACTGTATTCTGATTTAGAATGAATATGCCATTATGTAACGAGCCTGATGCAATCAACTTTTGATTTAGGAATATGTTCATAACATTATCCTGTACTACAAAATTATATCCCTCTTTACTCAATAAAGAAACTGATATAATGTTGCACATCATGTTCGGTATATAATAACACTCATTCAGAATCAGTGTATTACGACTTGGTAATACAAGGTGATATTCGCCAACAGCTTTGGCTACAATACTCGCACCATTCCCTACTTGAACGGAATGATCACCTTTTCCCAGTTCTCTACCTTTACGTAGCCCATGTAACTGTTTACATATGTGGGATCCTGATCCGGTATCTAATACCCAGGACGTAGGGTGAACTGAGAAACAGTTCTCAATAACTAACACACCCGAAGAAGATGCATCAACATGCATGTTCTTTTGGGCGGCGTGAGAATCTAGATATTCTTCTATTTCCTGTTCAGTCTTATAACTCTTATAAGAAAGAACGGGTCCAACATTCCCTTGCTCAGTACAATAATTGGGGTCAGTCAATACATCCATATTATTATCTTGATTATGGCATGACATGGTCGCTACCTGGAGAGAGAGAGAAGAAAACACTTTAGCGTATGCTCTTGCAAGATTAGATTGGTTATTATCTTATCTAATCAGGATGTCTCCCACTGTTTTTATCAAATCTACCTTAAAACCCTAAAAGGTAAGACTAGCCGGGATTAATTACACCTTACAATTTCATCAATCTTTCAGCCAGATCAGTGTCGGTACTTTGAGGGAGGTTCCCCGTGCTCTCGCACGGACCTAATTAATGTAAACCTCGTTTTCCCAGAGGCGTAACCCCGTTAACACTTTTCTAGACACCTACTTGATCGGCTAATTGTCCTGTGTAAAACTCTCCCAGGAGTAACACTTACTCACAGTGGGTATCGGGATCCAACTATCTCATAGGAGGTATGCAATCTCATTGCAAATTCCAACACTTGAAATTCCCGATAATGCTTTTGCCCCTAACCCCTATGACCTTGACAAAGGCCAACAAACCATAGGAAGCTAGTCAAGTTCAACCCGTCATTTCTTGATTGAAATTAAACCCACCCGCACGACCCTTGACAAAGGCCAACAAGGTCGTACGAATACCCTAATCCAATCACATCATATGTTTAAGCAGATAAGTACCAGTTAGCTACCGCACACTACGCCTTGACAAAGGACAACAAACGCAGCACGAATACTAAATAGTCTTTATCTGAAATGACGGAGGGCTACGCAGGTTTTTCAGAAAACCCTTAGCGTAATGAACTTGATATCGTCGTAGAATCGAGTGAAGTTTTGAAAAGGAGTGTTTTTGAGGCTTTTCTTAGTTTCGCTAAAGGGGTCACTCCCGGTGAAGGGATCGTCGGCCCTTTCCTCATCGAATAAGGTGCAGGATATATCATATATACCGCTGTGCAAAGCAAAACACTAAAAGCAATCAAAAGACAAACCGAGTTTTGTAGCATCTGCCAGTTTTGCTAAAGGAGTCACTCCCGGTGAAGGGATCTCGGTCCTTTCCTCATCGAATAAGGTGCAGGATATATCGTATATATCACTGTGCAAAGCAAAACTGTAGCTATCCCTTTTATAAAGTTTTGATTCTACAACATCTTTAGGTTTATTTTCTTTTATTAATCTCATTAATAATTATCCCATCAGCTTATGCTTCCTAAGCATCACAGAAGAAACGAAAGCAGTAATATTTATATATCAGCATATATATATAATAGGCATTCGTCTCAGGCAGTAATATGATCTCATCACAGAACATTGCAGCAGAAGAACATATATGAAATATTGGATATACTAGGACGTCCGTGTTTTCAATACGAGCCTGTATAAAACACGGATTCCACGGTCGCGACGAATAGCCAAACCCACATCCCAAGACCCCTACGAGAGCGGCAAGTAACACTGCCAATTCTAGGGTTAGGAGACCCGGTCTCGACTCCTCGAGATGGCCTCCCACTGGACCCTAGAACCCGGTTACTTGTGCTCCCCTCCTTGGGTCTACCTAATGCGGAAAAGTAAATAATATACACTGGTGACAGCAACCGCAACCTGGAAGTGCCCCAAATAAAAGAATATTACATTACATCTGAATTTTACATGAATGAAAATAAAAACCCTCATCTCACATAAAACCCCCGGCTATTCAGAACGCGACGATCCAATATAACATATCATAGCAACACATAATATCTCATATCATCAACGTAAGTAAATATGCACATCCCAATTGTCGTTGACATATAGCAACGAAAACGGCGATATCACATATTACACTTACGGTCACAGAAAAGAAAGTGTAAAACTACAATATTTGGAATCCACAATCACTTTAGACATCGTAAATCCGAAATATCACATACTTCGCATTTCATGCCTAACTCTATGAATTCCACATATTATATCACATTTCATATAAATAGACAGTATTAAACTTTTCGAACAGATAATCAAACACCCAAAATTTCCTAAACTGCTCAACACTTGAGCGGAGTTCAAATAATCCCAGAATATGTCACAGTACCGGTGATCCAGCCGTAGAAGGGTCAAGCCAACGCCTCACATGTGGCACGCCGTACTGCCCCAAACCCGAAGGTTCAAAAGGCAGTTCAAGACGGTCACATAATCGAATTAAGGTTTGTTGTCTTCTAGAGGGTCCACCTCTTAACTTGTACAATTTTTCCGAAAGATTTAAACCCGAAGAAATTTCAACACTTGAAAGTTTGCCGTACCGGGAAACAGTGAGTTAATAATATCCGTTCAAATAGTTTAACAATTTCTAAATATCCGGAAAAAAATACGAACTTAAATATTCCGATCGAATCTACTATTACAAAATAAACCCCAGATTTAAACAATACTGGAATCACTGTTAAAAATATCCAGAAGCATCAACAAGTACCTACGGACATTACCATAAAATCCACGTGTCATAAATCGACTGTTCCACCGCGGAACCGCGGCGCAAGCAATGCCTTGCGCCGCGGATCCGCCGCCGTTTAGTCGAATTAGGGGCTCGGGTTTTATGGTAATTCTTAGAATTCCCTGCTGATTTTTTTACATATTTTTAATTCAGAAAAATCCCAAAATTTAAAAAATTTCCAGAGAGGGGTCTAGTTTCGTCGTTTCGGGTTCGATCGGAGTTTTAACTTCGTAAATACATCGCCTAATGCTCTAGCTAGGCTCTGATACCACTGTAGCGTTCCTAGGCACTCTTGTGAAGGTTCAAAAGGCATCAAACATGCCCGGATTTAAATTTAGACGTGCCGAACAACCCAAAGCCGGGATCTTTGCTAGATTATTAGGGTTTAACATGAAAGATGATAACTTTTATCTAAGTGTGAGGGATTACAACCTTTGTAGTCCGCTCCTTCACTTCACAAGCTCCGAGTAGAAGTCCCTTTGCCGCGATCCACGATCTCCCGGACTCATGAGAGGCTCCACGACTCGAACGATCCATGCTAGCTCGAAGTATTCCAAATCTCCGATGATCTACCTTGAAGTTGCTACGACTCAAGCTTTCTCACTCAAAAGAGAAGAACACACTAATCCCATGGGCTAGATGAGATGAGGATGAGAGAGTAGTAATTTTGCTTTCTTTTTAAATCATTTTCTCATTTTATTTCATCACTTAAAGAAAAACTAGCAAGCTTTCTTGAAGAAGGAAGAAGATGATAATGAAAAGATAATGTTATATTTTTCTTTTGTGATGAATAGAATATAAACCATATGATTGAATTGTAAACCATGGTCAAGGATGAGTGGTCAAGATTTTGTAAAGAAATAACTAGAGTTAGGGTTTGGTTGAGTTAAAGAAAGTGTCATCCAAAATATCCTAAGAATGACAAAAGGAAAAGCTTCTAGAAGATGCATGAAACATCTAACCCAAATCAAACCCTAAGCTCAATTAATCATCCTTAAACATGTTTAACAATTAATCATAACATGTCACAATAATATATATCACATATATATTATATATTTGCAACAAAAGAAAATAATACAATTAATATATATCGCATATATATCAATGTATCATCCACTGAGAAAATGAAATAATAAAGCGAGCCAATATTAGATAATGTAATACAATATATCATATATATTATTATACATTAAATCATCGAATCAACACTTGAATCGATGATCCGGCTATATCGAATATTACCGACTAATATATCATGTACCGATTCATCGAATCAACACTTGATCCGATGACCCGGTTCATATCTAAATATCCTGAGAATATAATACGGTATCCCATATCCCATTATTCTCGTTCCTGCGCATATCACATATATGCCACTACTCCGTTTCGCCTGAGCCAAGAAACCTCTGTGTAGGACTCTAAAGAATCGTCAATACGCCGGTAGCAGGTGATGATCATATCAAACACCCACAAGCTGCAAGCGGTCAGCTAAACGTAACAGCCACCCAGGTATTGAGCGATCAGAAGATCAATAAGCTAGCCTGTGCGTTCTCCTGTGAATCCAACCAGTAACACTCCCGTACAGTCCGGTCTGTTCGTCTGATATGTCGCATATCAAGTCTAGGGGTGGTATACGTCAGACCCCAGTAACCGATAAGTCGTGTCGATGTGTGGCTCATAACGGGTCGAGAAACTACTAGTAACACTTACCAGTAAATCTCTATATCAGCCCTGGCCAGGGACTTCCAGTTATAGCCAATCGAACACAGCACAACATCAACTCCCTAAACCGGGAGAGACGAATCCCCTCCTATCGCTCATTGCCTCCATGTGATTCGGGACTGTACCCAAAAGCCACCGTTTTGCACGCCCTCTTGGACGTGGTAAGGTGGAAATCAAAGTACAGTGGGAATCACACAAGACTCTATGACGATCTCGGGTCTTCAGACTACCCTGTACCAGTGTCACCGGAGAACTGCCATCTGACGTGTGGTATATCACCATCTGGGAGTTCTCGGCGAGTCCGTCCAGTGTACCCTGTCTCTACTGAGCACCCGTACACTATCTCTGATGTCCAACACCGATGGATATGGGATCATCCATCGCCCATCATATGGGTCAAGATGCGTATACGCCAGTCTACTCTGGTGTATCGATGCCCTGTCTTGATATACCCTCGACTAGGAACAGTTATAGGATGTACTCATCGACTACCGCGGCCCCACTAGTATGATCTCATCATAGTCCCAGTAGTCGAGTACAGATCCTAAGGGCTTTATCAACATGTGAGAGTAAAACAGTAAACCAATACAAGTCAACATGTTAAGATAAAGTGAAACCAAATAGCATACTATCATGACGAGCAAGAAAGTCATCTCTATATATATCCAAGCATCCATTATAATATACATCATATGTACAACAATGGCCTCTAGGGCATATACATAACTAACACTTACACCATGTTTAGGTTAATAGTTGGGGTTTTATTTGTTTATTTTGGCAAAAACAAAATGGTGGCTTTCTTTGTTTTTTGCTTGAAGCTTCATGAAGCTTTTAAGCATCTTTGACAAAGTCTAACCATTTTGTTTTGCATGAGATTTTCACTAACCTAACCATTAACTTAAACTAGGATTTAGTCTCTATAAAGGATAACTCACCCATGGTTGCATTATGATATACTTCACTTGATTATTCATTTTAGTTAATTGATTATTCATTCTTATTCTTTTCTTCTTCTTCATCTTCTTCAAGTGAAGAAAAACCTTGCTAGAAAAATTTCAAGTGAAGAAAAAGAGTGAGAAATCCAAATCCAAAGTGAACCCACTTCCTATTTCTTCATCCTCTACCACTTGCCATGTATTATAGGGTGTTCTCTTCACAAAGTTCATGACCAAATGAAGATGGAGCTTGAGTTTGAGTCTCCTCGACGTAGATCATCTTCGGCCTCGAAGTCAACGACCTAGCCCGCTCATTTCTCCGAAGAAACCATCGCTAGAGTCCAGGATCCCGATGATTGCAGCGAAGGGATGTCAACACGGAGCATTAGAAGTGAAGGACCGGATCTACAAAAGTTGTATTCCCTTTCACTTAGTAGTAAAGTAGTTTACTTGCTTGTTTTTCGCCTTACTTCTAGCAAACGATCTAGATTAGGGTTGTTCGGCACATAAAAATTTGATTTTGGCATGGTAGGTGCCTTATAGAACCTCATGTATGTGCCTAGGAACCCTACAGCGGCTTGTGGTTAAACCCACTGCCAGCGTACTGTCGAGTTTTTAGAGTCGCACACAGAGTGTTTCCCTGTACCGGGCAAAAGATGTAGAGGCCGTATGGTTTTACAGCAGGGCTTTGATCTCTTACATGTACTTGTACACATATGATGATCGCGCGGATAATACTAGTGGGCTTTGGTTTAAGCCGGATGCAAGTATTATATTGATGGATCAATATCATCTCTTTGTATTCGTGTTTCTCGGAACACGAATGCGGGTATGTATATACGGATGAGAGGGACATAGAAGGAGACACCTCATTAGGGTTTTGACTATTGACTTGATTAAAAAAATTATGAGGTAGAGGAAAGTATTTCTTATTTTGTAAATGATAATTGAGGCATGGCTACTTGTTTTGACTACTTGACTTGGTTTGACCATTTGACTTGGTTTGACCACTTGACTTGGTTTGACTCTTTGACTAGATATTTCTTGTGAGATATTTTGTGGCACTAGATATTTTGGGTGAGATATTTTCTTGCCATGCTTGTTGTCAAGTCAAGAGAGCCATCTCATTTTATCATTATCATTATCAAAAACCATTTCTCTTTCCTTAAGTTAGCTCTCTTCTTCTTCCTCTCAACAACAATCCTTAAGATCTTATGAGTTGAGTAAACTAGGGTTCCAAAAGACAAATAAATCCATCTTCATTCTCTACATCACCTAGGCCATCAAGTTTAGCAAGCTTGTTTCCCTAGTTACCTCGGATTTGAGGTTGGAGCTTGGACTATAGACTCTCGGGTGGATCGTCTTCGACTCGAGGAAGCCGACGAGGAAGTTATGATCCGGATCGATCCTTGGAGCCTATGATGATGAGGAGGACAGCGGAGAAGAACCAAAGGACTTGTATCATGAGGTATAATATGAAAGGTTCCTAGGCACCCTAGTGAGGTCTCACAAGGCATCGAACATGCCAATTTCAAAAAAATGGTGCTGAGAAGCCCTTGACTACGGATCGTCGCTAGAATTCTAGGCGAAACTATAAACTAGTTAACACTTTAACTAAAAGTTAGATGCTACAACCTTTGTAGATCCGGATTTCCACTTCCTTAGCTCCACGAGGGCGTCCTCTCGCTGTCCATCTTGAAGCTTGGACTCTCGTGACGGCTTCATCGGAGAAACGTGCGGAATAGGTCGTCGGCTTCGTGTCAAAGACGATCTACGTCGAGGTTGCACAAACTCAAGCTCCGACTTCACAAAGTTGTGAAACTTGTGAAGAAAACACCCAAAACAACTTGGCAAGAGGTAGAGGGTGAAGAAATAGGAGGTGGGTTCACTTTAGAATTGGATTTATCTCACTAGATCTCAAGTTGCCATTAAAGTAGCAAGCTTGAAGAAGAAGAAGAAGATGAAGATGAAGAAAGAATGATAAGTGTTCTAATTTTAAAAATAAAACTAATATGAATACTTATCATATCTTGACCATGGTCAAGTGTAGAGATTAAACCAAGGTTAGTTAGAGTGGTTAGGGTTAAGGATGAGATAAGGATGGTGGATTTTGTCAAAGCTTCAAGAAGCTTCAACATAGCTCCAAAATAAGCCACCATTCTCAACTTAATCCTTTCCAAATAAATAAACAAATAAATAAATGAAAAACCCAAACCCTAATCATCACTTAACCATGGTTTAACCCTTTACACTTAACCACATTATCAAGTATCATCAAACATGATACAAAGTAGTGCACTAAAGCATATCACATATACAATGTGCATCAAGTGAGAAAAATCCGTTTAAAGTGAACCAATACTAGTTAATGCAATGCAATATATCAAATATATAATTATGCATTAAATCATTAAATCAACATTTGATTCAATGATCCGGTCATGTCGCACATAACCGACTAGAATCCAATGTATCGATTTATCGAATCAATGATTCGATAACTAGGTCATATCGAATATAACCAATCGAAACATATATCGCGAGAATGAAATGCGGTATCACATACACGCATTATTCTCGGTCCTGCACATATCTCATATGCGCTCCTATTTCGTTTCGCTTGAGCCAGGAAACCTCTGTGTAGGACTCTAAAGACTCGTCAATACGCCGGTAGCAGATGATGATCATATCAAGCACCCACAAGCCGCAAGCGGTCTGCTAAACGTAACGGCCACCCGGGTATTGAGCGATCAGAAGATCGACGAGCTAGCCCGCTCACACTCCTGCGAATCCGACCAGTAACACTTACCGTACAGTCCGGTCTCTTCGTCTGATATGTCGCATATCAAGTCTAGGGGTGGTAAACGTCAGACCCCAATAACCCGATAAGTCGTGCTGATGTGAGGCTCGTAACGGGTCGAGAAACTACTGGTAACACTTACCAGCAAATCTCTGATCAGCCCTGGCCAGGGACTTCCCTGTTACGGCCAATCGAGCACAGCGCAACATCTACCCCCAATACCGGGAGAGACGAAACCCCTCCTATCGCTCATTGCCTCCATGTGACTCGGGACTGTACCCAAAGACCACCGTTTTGCACGCCCTCATGGACGTGGTAAGGTGGAGATCAAAGCACAGTGGGAATCACACAAGACTCTATGACGATCTCGGGTCTACAGACTAACCTGTACAAGTGTCACCTGAGAACTGCCATCTGACGTGAGGTATAATACCATCTGGGAGTTCTCGGCGAGTCCGTCCAGTGTACCCAGTCTCCACTGAGCACCCGTATACCATCTCTGATGTCAAACACCAATGGATATAGGATCATCCATCGCCCATCACATGGGTCGAGAAGCGTATACGCTAGTCTACTCTGGTATATCGATGCCCCGTCTCGATACACCCACGACTAGGGACCTTGAAGGATGTACTTATGGACTACCATGTCCCCACTAGTATGATCTGCATCATAGTCCAGGTAGTCAAGTACACATCCTAAGGGCTTTATCAACATCTAACTATAAGACAGTATAAAGAGACTAGTGTACATGTTAAGATAAATAGCAACCAGATAGCATACTATCATGTCGAGCAAGAAAGTCATCTCTATATATGTCCAAGCATCCAATATAATATACATAATTTGTACAATACTGGCCTCTAGGGCATACATACAACTAACAATCTCCTACTTGCACTAGGGCCAGCTGCTGTAGTATCTCATACCGAGCATCCCGAAGAGTCTCTCAAACTGTATCTGGGTAATGGCCTTCGTGAGTGGATCCGCCGTGTTGTTCTTCGTGTCAACCCTCCCGACCTCGATCTCCCGGCGATCAACTATCTCCCGGATCAGGTGATACCGCCTCAGAATATGCCTGGATCGCTGATGGGACCTGGGTTCCTTGGCCAAAGCCACTGCTCCATTGTTATCGCAATACAAAGGTATTGGATGCTCAATGGATGGAACCACACCAAGTTCAGTAATGAACTTCTTGATCCAGACAGCTTCTTTAGCAGCATCGTTGGCAGCGATGTATTCAGCCTCCATCGTCGAGTCTGCCACGGTTTCCTGCTTGGAACTCTTCCAGCTAACCGCCCCTCCGTAAAGGGTAAAGACAAAGCCCGACTGCGACTTAGAGTCGTCCTTATCACTCTGGAAGCTCGAATCGGTAAAGGACTCCACTTGGAGCTCTCCGTTACCATACACCAAGAACATATCTCTAGTCCTTCGCAAGTACTTGAGAATGCTCTTCACAGCTGTCCAGTGACTCTCTTCAGGATCAGCTTGATACCTGCTCACTACACTTAGTGAGTATGCTACATCGAGTCTGGTACATAGCATCGCATACATGATAGAGCCTACTGCCGAAGCATAGGGTATCCCTTGCATGCGAGCTCTCTCCAAATCAGTCTTGGGAGGCATCTCTTTGGAGAGAGTGACTCCAGAGATCGTGGGTAAGTTCCCACGCTTGGACTCTTCCATACTAAACCTCTTTAGTATGGTGTCAATGTATCTGGATTGGGACAATCCCAAAATCCGTTTGGATCTATCTCTATAGATCCTAATTCCCAATATGCAGGAGGCATCACCAAGATCTTTCATTGAGAATCTTTGTGATAAGAAGAGTTTGACCGCTTGCAGCATAGGAATATCATTTCCTATCAAGAGTATGTCGTCCACGTACAATACGAGGAAGACAACCTTACTCTCTGCCACCTTCTTGTAGATACAAGGTTCATCTGGATTTTTGACGAAATCAAACTCTTTGATAACGACATCAAAGCAGATGTTCCAACTCCGCGATGCTTGCTTTAATCCATAAATGGATTTAAGCAGCTTGCACACCTTCCCGCTGCTCCCGCTGTCTACGAAGCCCTCTGGCTGAGTCATGTACACGCACTCTTCCAAATCACCATTTAGAAAGGCGGTCTTAACATCCATTTGCCAGATTTCGTAGTCATGAAAGGCAGCAATGACAAGCATGATCCGGATGGATTTAAGCATAGCCACTGGAGAAAAGGTTTCGTCATAGTCCACACCTGGTCTTTGACGAGAACCCTTTGCTACAAGTCTAGCTTTGAAAGTCTCCACTTTCCCATCTACACCAAGTTTCTTCTTGAAGATCCACTTGCTCCCAATGGGTTTTACCCCTTCAGGAGCAACTTCCAAAGTCCATACTTTGTTGGTGTACATGGATTCCATCTCGGACCGCATAGCATCCAGCCATTTCACTGAGTCTCTACTCGTGATGGCCTGCTCGAAGCTAGTTGGGTCATCATCCTCCATGATGCAATCCTCGCTCCCACCGTCCATGAGAAAACCGTAGTATCTCTCAGGTTGGCGAGGAACCCTACTAGATCGGCGGAGTGGCTGGGGTTCATCGGGAACTATGGAATCCTCTGGTTCCACCAGATCTTCTGTTGTAGCTTGTGTAGCTGGAACCTCTTCCAGTTCTACCTCATGACCACTAATCTCTTTTTCAAGAAATTCCTTTTCTAAAAAGGTGGCATGCCGAGAAACAAACACTCTTTGTTCCTCAGGGTGGTAGAAGATATACCCTCGCGAATGTTTGGGATATCCAATAAACTTACACAGAATGGACCTTGCCGCGAGTTTGTCCGGATTTTGCGTTTTTACATAGGCCGGACAACCCCATATCTTAACATAATTAAGATATGGTCTCTTTCCTTTCCATATCTCATATGGAGTGGTCGGCACGGTTTTGGTGGGAACCATATTCAATAGGTCTGCAGCTGTTTCCAGTGCATATCCCCAGAAGGAAATAGGTAACTCAGCTGTGCTCATCATAGAGCGCACCATATCTAATAGGGTGCGGTTCCTCCGTTCTGATACACCGTTGTGCTGTGGTGTATATGGAGGAGTTAGCTGAGAGAGAATCCCATTCTCTTTTAGGAAGTCCAGGAATTCATTGCTTAAGTATTCTCCTCCTCGATCAGATCGTAGGATTTTAATACTTTTCCCGGTTTGGTTCTCAACTTCTTGCTTATATTCCCTAAATTTCTCAAAAGCTTCTGATTTGTGTTTCATCAGGAACACATACCCGAACCTAGAGAGATCGTCAGTGAATGTAATGAAGTATGAAGAACCATCCCTGGCATGTGTAGACATGGGACCGCATACATCACTATGTATCAGTCCCAAGAGTTCGGTAACTCTTTCTCCGTGTCCCGTAAACGGAGTTTTGGTCATCTTGCCTTTGAGACATGACTGGCAAGTGTCATAAGATGAAAATTCAAACGGATTTAAATATCCATCTTTATGCAACTTAGCTAGTCGTGTCACATTGATGTGACCCAGTCTACAATGCCACAAGAAGGATTCGTTCAGTTCTGAACTCTTCCTCTTGTGTGTGTTTGTTATGCTCAGAACTGTTGATTGATTTAGAACATAAATGCCATTGCATAACGTGCCTGATCCAACCAACTTTTGGTCACGGAAAATGTTCATAACATTATCCTGCAATACAAAATTATATCCCTCTTTACTTAATAAAGAAACCGATATAATGTTGCATATCAGGTTCGGCATGTAATAGCATTCGTTCAGAACCAATGTATTACCAGTTGGTAATACAAGGTGATATTCCCCGACAGTCTTAGCTGCAACAATTGCACCATTTCCAACTCTAATGTCTTTATCACCTTCTCCAAGTTCTCTACCTTTTCTAAGCCCATGTAACTGATTACATATATGGGATCCTGACCCGGTATCTAATACCCAGGACGTAGAGCAAATGGAGAAACAGTTCTCAGTAACGAACACACCCGAAGAAAATGCATCAACATGTACTTTCTTCATTCGGGTGGCATGGGAATCCTGGTATTCCCCTATATCCTGTTCATTCCTACAACTCTTATAAGAATGAACGGAACCAACGTTCCCCAGCACAGTATAACATGCGGGTTCGGTCAATACATCCATATTATTATCTTGATTAAGGCATGAAATGGTCGCTACCTGGAGAGAGAGAGAAGAAAACACTTTAGCGTAAGCTCGTGCAAGATCAGATTGGTTATTATCTTATCTAATCAGGATGGCTCCCACTGCTTTTTATCAAATCTTCCTCCAAACCCTAAAAGGAAAGACTAGCCGGGATTAATTACACACTACAGGTTCGCCAATCTTTCAGCCAGGCCAGTGTCGGTACTTTGAGGGAGGTCCCCCGTGCTTTCGCACGAACCTAATTAATGTAAACCTCGTTTTCCCAGAGGCGTAACCCCGTTGACACCTTTCTAGACACCTACTTGATCGGCTAATTGCAATGTGTAAAACTCTCCCAGGAGTAACTCTTACTCGCAGTGGGTATCGGGATCCAACTATCTCATAGAAGGTATGCAATCTCATTGCAAATTTCAACACTTGAAATTCCTGATAATGCTTTTGCCCCTAGCGTGCTATGACCTTGACGCAGGCCAACAAACCATAGTGCGCTAGTCAAGTTCAACCCGTCATTTCCTGATTGAATTAAACCCACCCGTACGACCCTTGACGCAGGCCAACAAAGTCGCACGACTACCCTAATCCAATCTGCATCATATGCATAAGCAGATAAATACTAGTTAGCTACCGCACACTACGCCTTGACGCAGGCCAACAAACGTAGCACGAATACTAACTACTACTCATCTGAAATGACGGAGGGCTACGCCAGGTTTTTCTGAAAACCATGAGCGTAATGAACTTGATATCGTTGTAGAATCAAATGAAGTTTTTGAAATGGAGTGATTTTGAGGCTTTTCTAGTTTTGCTAAAGGAGTCACTCCCGGCGAAGGGATCTCGGTCCTTTCCTCGTCGAATGAGGTGCGGGATATATCATATATATCGCTGTGCAAAGCAAAAACGAAAAAGTAGTCAAAAGCAAACCGAGTGTGTAGCATCTGCCAGTTATTGCTAAAGGAGTCACTCCCGGTGAAGGGATCTCGGTCCTTTCCTCATCGAATAAGGTGCGGGGTATATCATATATACCGCTATGCAAAGCAAGAACTGTAGCTACCTGTTTTATTTAAAATCTGATTCTACAACATCTTAGGTTTCTTTCCTTTCATTAATCACATTAATGAAGTCCCATCATTTAAATACCTAAACATCACAGATAGATATGACGTACACTTATGCCATCCACATTCGCCTCGATGTCCCCTCGTGCACCGTTAGGTTAGGTAACTAACGACAGAGCAGGGCAGGGCTAGCGCGGGTGTAAAACATAAGTAACGTCTATATAATATATCATATATACTATATACTATATCCATCACAGAGTCACAACACAGATATCGCAGCAGAATAAACATATGAAATATTGGATATACTAGGACGTCCGTGTTTTCAATACGAGCCAGTATAAAACACAGATTCCACGGTCGTGATGAATAGCCAATCCCACACCCCTAGACCCCTACGAGAGCGGCAAGCAACCCTGCCAATTCTAGGGTTAGGAGACCCGGACTCGACTCCTCGAGTTGGTCTCCCACTGGACCCCAGAACCCGGTTACTTGTGCTCCCCTCCTTGGGTCTATCCTAATGCGGAAAAGTAAATAATATACAAAGGGTGACAACTTCCGCTACCTGGAAGTGCCCCAAATAAAAGAATATTACAAACAAGTTTTTACATGAATGAAAATGAAAAACACTCATCTCACATAAAAACCCCCGGCTATTTGAATACGACGATCCAATATAACATATCCAGCAACACATAACATCACATGTCATCAACGTAAGTAAGTATGCATACCCCAATTGTCGTTGACGTATAGCAACGAAACCGGCGATATGAACATACTACACTTACGGTCACAGAAAAGAAAGTGTAAAACTACAACAATTGGAATCCGCAATTTCTTCAGACATCGCATGCCTAATTAAATGAAATACTTAGACATCACATGCCTAACAGATATAAATCCCGCATTTTAGTCTCATTATCGAAAACTCTTTTCAATATCATATGGGACTAAACTGCTAAATTTATAACATTCATTCAGTTATCTTATAACGGTTTGTGAATTCCAATTATTATATCACATTCCAGATAAACAGAAAATGTTAAACTTTCCGATCGAACAGTCGAATACCCAAGTTTTCCCGATACAGTCCAACACATGAAATAAGTCTAACAACATTCAGTTCGTGCCTCAGTACCGACGGTCCAGCCGTAGAAGGGTCAAGCCAACGCCTCACATGTGGCACGCCGTACTGCCCCAAACCCGAAGGTTCAAAGGGCAGTTCAAGACGGTCACATAATCGAGTTAAGGTTTGTTGTCTTCTAGAGGGTCCATCGCGTTACTTGCACTACTTAGAACGTCGTTAAACTACGGAAAAATCCAACACTTGGAAATTTCCCGACAGGGGAAAAATTGGGTATTTATATCCGGTCGAACTTTTTAACATATTCTGAAAATTATCCGGAAATACACAAAAGACGAAATTTGATAATCCGATCGAAATACCGAATCCCCAAAACAACTCCAGAAAATTTAACTCTTGAATGAATATTAAACATTCCCAGAAGCCTCAGCACTAGGTGACATGAATTACTGTGCAAACCACTTGCTGTAAATCAGCAAAGTGACCGCGGAACCGCCGCGCTTCCTATGGTGGGGGCCGCGGTTCCGCGCCTCAGTAGTTGATTTAGTAACACGTGCTTCACAGTAACTTATGCAATTACCTGCTGAATTTTTTGGTAATTTTTAATCTTGAAAAATCCCAGAAATTGGAAAAAGTCCAGAGAGCTATTTTGGGTTCGGATTTTTGGTTCGATCGGACTTCAAAGTCCGTCTAGACTTCGCCTAAGGCTCTAGCTAGGCTCTGATACCAGTGAAAGGTTCCTAGGCACCCTAGTGAGGTCTCACAAGGCATCGAACATGCCAATTTCAAAAAAATGGTGCCGAGAAGCCCTTGACTACGGATCGTCGCTAGAATTCTAGGCGAAACTATAAACTAGTTAACACTTTAACTAAAAGTTAGATGCTACAACCTTTGTAGATCCGGATTTCCACTTCCTTAGCTCCACGAGGGCGTCCTCTCGCTATCCATCTTGAAGCTTGGACTCTCGTGACGGCTTCATCGGAGAAACGTGCGGAATAGGTCGTCGGCTTCGTGTCAAAGACGATCTACGTCGAGGTTGCACAAACTCAAGCTCCGACTTCACAAAGTTGTGAAACTTGTGAAGAAAACACCCAAAACAACTTGGCAAGAGGTAGAGGGTGAAGAAATAGGAGGTGGGTTCACTTTAGAATTGGATTTATCTCACTAGATCTCAAGTTGCCATTAAAGTAGCAAGCTTGAAGAAGAAGAAGAAGATGAAGATGAAGAAAGAATGATAAGTGTTCTAATTTTAAAAATAAAACTAATATGAATACTTATCATATCTTGACCATGGTCAAGTGTAGAGATTAAACCAAGGTTAGTTAGAGTGGTTAGGGTTAAGGATGAGATAAGGATGGTGGACTTTGTCAAAGCTTCAAGAAGCTTCAACATAGCTCCAAAATAAGCCACCATTCTCAACTTAATCCTTTCCAAATAAATAAACAAATAAATAAATGAAAAACCCAAACCCTAATCATCACTTAACCATGGTTTAACCCTTTACACTTAACCACATTATCAAGTATCATCAAACATGATACAAAGTAGTGCACTAAAGCATATCACATATACAATGTGCATCAAGTGAGAAAAATCCGTTTAAAGTGAACCAATACTAGTTAATGCAATGCAATATATCAAATATATAATTATGCATTAAATCATTAAATCAACATTTGATTCAATGATCCGGTCGTGTCGCACATAACCGACTAGAATCCAATGTATCGATTTATCGAATCAATGATTCGATAAATAGGTCATATCGAATATAACCAATCGAAACATATATCGCGAGAATGAAATGCGGTATCACATACACGCATTATTCTTGGTCCTGCACATATCTCATATGCGCTCCTATTTCGTTTCGCTTGAGCCAGGAAACCTCTGTGTAGGACTCTAAAGACTCGTCAATACGCCGGTAGCAGATGATGATCATATCAAGCACCCACAAGCCGCAAACGGTCTGCTAAACGTAACGGCCACCCGGGTATTGAGCGATCAGAAGATCGACGAGCTAGCCCGCTCACACTCCTGCGAATCCGACCAGTAACACTTACCGTACAGTCCGGTCTCTTCGTCTGATATGTCGCATATCAAGTCTAGGGGTGGTAAACGTCAGACCCCAATAACCCGATAAGTCGTGCTGATGTGAGGCTCGTAACGGGTCGAGAAACTACTGGTAACACTTACCAGCAAATCTCTGATCAGCCCTGGCCAGGGACTTCCCTGTTACGGCCAATCGAGCACAGCGCAACATCTACCCCCAATACCGGGAAAGACGAAACCCCTCCTATCGCTCATTGCCTCCATGTGACTCAGGACTGTACCCAAAGACCACCGTTTTGCACGCCCTCATGGACGTGGTAAGGTGGAGATCAAAGCACAGTGGGAATCACACAAGACTCTATGACGATCTCGGGTCTACAGACTAACCTGTACAAGTGTCACCTGAGAACTGCCATCTGACGTGAGGTATAATACCATCTGGGAGTTCTCGGCGAGTCCGTCCAGTGTACCCAGTCTCCACTGAGCACCCGTATACCATCTCTGATGTCAAACATCAATGGATATGGGATCATCCATCGCCCATCACATGGGTCGAGAAGCGTATACGCTAGTCTACTCTGGTATATCGATGCCCCGTCTCGATACACCCACGACTAGGGACCTTGAAGGATGTACTTATGGACTACCATGTCCCCACTAGTATGATCTGCATCATAGTCCAGGTAGTCAAGTACACATCCTAAGGGCTTTATCAACATGTAACTATAAGACAGTATAAAGAGACTAGTGTACATGTTAAGATAAATAGCAACCAGATAGCATACTATCATGTCGAGCAAGAAAGTCATCTCTATATATGTCCAAGCATCCAATATAATATACATAATCTGTACAATACTGGCCTCTAGGGCATACATACAACTAACATAATATTCTTTCCGAGTAGTTAAATATCATGTTGTTTGCTAGCTAGGGTTTATGGATGTTCCTTGGTTCTAGTCGGTGTTGCGAAGCCCGTAAAAATCATTTTTTGCAAATTCCGCCTCCCCGCGAACACTAGGGGTGCGCGACATCGACTTACAGGAACAACTTTGTAGCACATTGATTAAATCGTTGCATTGTTATTTCATAGGTCACATGTTCAAATCCTCATTCTTGCAACTATTTTTATCTATTTTTTTTACAATTTCCTCATAACCTACAAATAAGACTTTTCATTTTCTTTAACTTCCAAATGAATGGGCACCCTTTCAATTTCTTTTTTTTACTCCCAAAATGAATTCATAATAAATTAAAATTATTATGAAGAGTTTTTATCACTATTAAACCTATTTTAATATCTCTTTTAATACAAATAACACTCTCCTTTTCATTCCACCTTAACCATTCTCCCTTCATCAATTCTAAATTTTTTCCATTGGAGATTTGGAGAAGCATCAATTTCCTTAAGCTTTCGAAGTCTCGATCAAGTCGAGGCTTTCTTCACCAATCGGCAATACGGTTGTTATACCGTATTGCAAGACCCGTAAGTCCCTTCTCTCTTCCTCCCTCTGTTAGTGTATATGCCCTAGAGGCCATTACTGTATCATACTAGTATGTATATTACTTGATGGAAGCTTGGGATATTCACAGTTGTACAGACAATCTTGCTCAATATAGTAGTATGCTACTTGGTTTGTCTCTGCTTTAATGTGTACATGTGTGTTTCTTTATTATATCACATATACGCATTAGTAGAGCCCTTAGGATCTTTGCTTGATTACCGGCGTTGTGATGGCGATCACACTCGTGGGGGCTGGGTAATCCACAAGCACATCCTTATTCACATCCCTAGTCGTAGGATTATCGAGACAGGGCATCGATACTCCGGAGTAGACTAGCGTATGCGCTTCTCATCCCAGCACCGGAGACGGTCTGTCCCACAGCCGTCAGTACGTCGTACTTGAGATAGTATGCGGGTGCTCGTTGGGTTACGAGTACACTGGACAGGACTCGTCGGGAACTAATGGTTGGTATTATACCTATCGTCAGTTATCAGTTCCCAGGTGACATGAGTACAGCTTAGTCCGCTGACTTGACACTGTCACTTCGCCTCGAGTGTGTTCCCACAGTTCTTTGATTACTACCCTACCACGGATCTACTGAGTCGTGCAAACAGGTAGTAGTTGGGTGCAGTCCCAAAGCACTTGGAGGCAGTGACGGTTAGACAGGATTCGTCTCTCCCGGTATTGGGGGTTGACATCGCGTTATGTCTAGGAGAGCCATTACACATGTAGTCTCTGGCCAGGGCAAGCGAGATATACTGGTAGGTTTCCAGTGATGTCTCAGGATGTTCTGGGCTACACTCCGACACGATTTGTACCACTATTAGGGGACTGACGTTTGCCACCCCCTAGGCCCGCCATGCGATGTATCAGATGAACAGACCGGACTGTACGGAGATTGTCACATACAGGCTCAGTAGGAGTTCGGATGGGTTTACCTCATCGGCCTTCTTATCGACATCTACCTGGGGACCGTTATGTACAGCTAGTGCCGCTTGCGGTCTTTGGTTAAACCCACTGCCAGCGTAGTGTCGAGTCTTTAGAGTCCCACACAGAGAGTTTCCCTGCACTGAGCGAAACGTGTAGAGGCCGTATGGTTTTACGGCAGGGCTGCGATCACTTACGTACACTTGTGTGCGTGTGGTGTTCGGGCAGGCAATACTAGTGGGCTTTGGTTTAAGCCGGATCCTAGTATTGCACGGATGGATTTGTTTTGTCTTCTGTGCATCCGCATTCTACGGAATACGGATGCAGGTGTGTATGCACAGTTTTCCGTAGCGATGAAGGAGGAGGTGCCTCATTAGGGTTTTGGCAGTTGGTTCGGCCAAAACCGTTATGTGGCAGGCTCATTGAGGTTTTGACAGTTCGTTTGGTCAAAACCATTATGAGCCGCGGACATCATTTACTAATCCTTTTAGTGATAATTTTATGATGGCTAATTGCTTTGACCATTTGACCACATTGACCTCTCTTGACTTTGTTGACCGGTTGACCGTGTTGACCATTGACCTTCAAGAGAGGTCTACACTCTTCTTTTCTTTTTCTTTTTGATTATGATAATGGTCATTTCAATGGTGCCATCAAACTTTATCTTGATAGGATTGGTAATGATGGTTTAGTGAATTATTGAACCATGGTTCATTTTCTTTAGCTCACAATTTCTTTCTCATTCTCTCTCTTGCCTTTTTTTAGTGAGAAGAGAAGAAATGTTCCATGGTTGCTAGCTCCTCCTTCTTCCTCCTCTTGATTCATCTTTTGATCTCATGTGTTGAGAGATAAAGATCCCACAAAGACAAAACCATCCCTCTACCACTTCTACACAACCTAGGGCTTCTAGACTAGCAATCTTTTTGCCCTAGTTACCTCGGCTTGAGGTGGAGCTCGGTGTACATCTCTCGGGTGGATTGTCTTCGACTCAAGGAGGCCGCGGAGGTGACCAAAGTCCGGATCAACCCTCGGAGCAAGCAAAGAGAAGAACAACAAGAAGAGAAGGAGTTCAAGTTGAGGTATAACCCCTAACCGAGTAGATAAATCTCTAGTTAGGATGCTAGTGTGTTGTTTAGCAAAGATCCGGCTTTTACGGTTCATGTTACCATGTTTAGAAATTTTTTTGTTTTACCGTTTCCGCAACCCCGAAAGTACCGGGAGAGGTAACGTGGACCTAACAGTGGTATCAGAGCCAGGTTAAACACACCCTAGCATGTTAGCAAAGTGTTTAGAATATCGACCAAACCGAAAAACCGCAAAACACCCTGGAAACCCTAAGTTTGTGCCGATTTTTTTTCTGTTCAAAAATTAATAAATCATGCACTAAAAATCGGCTCAGGCTTTTTAGAGAACACTTGAGAAAAACAAAATCCTAACTCGGCTAAAGCGCCGCGGAACCGCGGCATAATCTTGCTTATGCCGCGGAACCGCGGCCGATTCAACTCGGTTGGGGTTCTGGTTTCCTGCAGTGTTCTTATTTGGGTATTTTGGGATTTTTGGAATATGATTTTTCTGCCTAGATTTTCCAGAAAGCAAAATTTGTTTTTGGGGCTTAAAAATCCGTATTTTTGGTCGATGTTCTATAGACTTTGGCTAATGGTTATATCTGTGATGTTATATGTGCATTGAACGTCTGCTAATCGCTATATGTCGATTAGTGGGGGTTATACATATCTGTGATCTGTAATGATTGATGGTATGTGTATATGAACTCGTTGGATTGTCGCGGATGAATAGCCGGGGTGGATGTGAGATGAGAGTTTCTTTTTCTTTCATTCATGTAATAAATTTGTAAATTGATATAATATTATTTGTATGGCCGCACAACCGGGTCGGGGTTGTAGCCGTCATTGTATAATTCTTTTTATTGTTTTTGCTCCTAGGATAGACCCATGGAGGGGGTGCACAAACTACCGGGTATCTCGAAGTGCCGAGTGGCCTACTCACGGTGTTGAGGGAGGTTGCTTCGCTTCGGGTACTTGGCGGGTAGTTTGTCGCACCCGTAGGGGTCTTGGGTGGGGTATTGGCTATTCATCGCGACCGTGTAATCTGCTTTTCGTTGCAGGCTCGAACGAATCGCGGGTTCTTAGTATATCCAAAGTGTTCATCTGTGATCTGGATTGGCTATCATTGTTATATATCTATATATAATAACTATTTAGGCGTTGCTTATGTTTTTCAGCCGCGCTAGCCCAGCCCCCGTTCTGTCGTTAGTTAAGTAACCTAACAGGTGATGACGGGGCCCCGTGGCGAATGCGAATGGCATAAGCGTACGTCATATTTTGGTTGTTTTCTGCAATGGTAGGATTTAAATGATGGGACGCATTAAAAGAACTAATGCAAGAAAATAAACCTAAAAGACGTTGTTGAAACAATTTTTCAAAAAAGCTGTTATTACAAGGACGTTCACTTTTGTTTTGCATCGAGGTATTCAGTTATGAATGCCCAGCACCTCATTCGACGAGGCAAGGGCCGAGATCCCCTCATCGGGAGTGACCCCTTGGACAAAAAGTTTGCGTCAGGGTGATAACTTCACTATAGTCGATCATTCTTGCTTTGCATCGAGGTATTCATCTCATGAATGCCCAGCACCTCACTCGACGAGGAAAGAGCCGAGATCCCTTCACAGGGAGTGACCTCTTTAGCAAAAATTTTCGTCACTATATTTTCAAAAAGGGCAATCATGTTCCTTCAACGATATCAAGTTCATTACGTTAACGGGTTTTTCGCCAAAAACCCAGCAGTAGCCCTCCGTCATTTCCTACAAGTACTACTTAGTATTCGAGCTACGTATTTTGGCATTGTCAAGGCGTAGTGATCAGTAGCTAAGTATTGCTTGTTTGCAGTCTTATTTTTCGGATTATTTAGGACAGTCGCATACCTATGTTGGCATTGTCAAGAGATATGCGGGTGGGTCTAAGTTAATCAAGATAATGACGGGCCGAACTTGACTAGCGGTTTATGATATGTTGGCATTGTCAAGGTCATAAACCGTTAGGGGCAAAAACCGCATTGGGAGTTTCAAAAGAAACTGAAACTTGCAGATTTAGCATACCTTCTGGAGTGTGGTGACTAGAGTGGATTCCATCTAGGTCATCACACAATGATAGTTGGATCCCGATCCCACTGATGAGTTGGATTACTCTTGGGAAATTATTTCACTTAACAATCAATGCTATAAACCAAGTAGGTGTCTAGAACGGTGTTAGCGGGGCTACGCCCCCAGGGAAAAGAGGTTCTTAAATTAAGGAACTTCGCGAAAGCGTTGGAAAACCTCCCTCGAAGTACCGACACTAGCCTGGCTGAAAGATTAAGCAAGTATTATGATGTGAATTAAATCCCGACTAGTTCTTCTTTTAAAAGGTTTTAAGAAGAATTTGAGGAAACAGTGGGAGACATCCTGGTTAGATAAACTAATAAACCAATCTAATCTTGCAAGAGCGCACGCTGAGTGTTTCTTTTCTCTCTCTCCAGGTAGCAACCTTTTCACGCCCTAATCAAGATAATAAAATGTATCGCTTAACCGATCCGAATTCTTATTCGGGGCTGGGGAACGTTGGTTCAGCTCTAACTTGTGACAACAGTCATAAGTATGAGCAAGGGAAAGGGGATTGTATGGATTCCAAGGATACCCAATTGAAGAAGAAGCATGGTTTTGCATCTACTTCAGGTGTTCTTGTAATTGAGAACTGTTTTACGGTCAGCCCTACCTCCTGGGTACTTGATACCGGATCAGGATCTCATATCTGTAATTTATTACAGAGACTGAGAAAAAGTAGGAAAGTTGCACCGGGTGATATGTCGCTCAGAGTAGCGAACGGAGCACAAGTTAATGCGGCAGCCGTCGGTGAATATCACCTAGTATTGCCAAATGGCAAGACTATGATTTTGAACGATTGCTACTATGTACCCTTGTTCAGTCGATAAAACTGCACATTTGTAGTACATTTTTCCTACCATTTTTATATTAAAAAAGGACTTTATTATAATATATTATACATATGAGGGTTTATGTGTAAAAACATTATTTTCCATGTGTTAATATATTTAATTATCATTTGGTAGGAAAATGTATGCAAATAATATTATTGGTCTAATCCTAGTAGAACAAAGTCTACTAAAATCTTATTTGAGTTGTTGTGCAGAATATTTCCAAGTTGTTATGAAGGATTTAACAAACAAATCAATTTGTTGAAGAAAACTTGCCAAATTAAGAAGCAAACTTGGAGACTAAGTCTGGAAGCAACCGAGAAAATATTTTCAGATTCTGAAGATGCCTAGGATTGACAAATGTCACCATCAGAGAGCCCCAGAAAAATTATCAACGATGGAGATTAAAGGGCCGCGGATCCGCGGCCTTAGCCCCCATTTGCCGCGGATCCGCCGCAGTTTGAAGAGGTTAGAAGGCAAGATTTTGGGAGATTGATGGTTGATAAATTTTACTAACTTTTCAACAATAATATTCTGGGTTTGCACTATATAAAGGCACCGAGGGCCTCTTGGAAAAAGCTATCAAGCCGAAGAGATCACGAAGCTCCCGACGCTCACGCATCCAGGCTGATCATCGACTGTTCGACTACCTCCCTAGGAAAGATCGAGAAGCAAATCAAGTTTTGTAATCATTTTCTATGGATTAAAAGTGTAGCTTGAAGGAGTTGATTAATAAAGGTAGTTTTTATTTAATTGTTTGTTTTTTTTACATTATGTTTTCCCTCTCTTTCTTTTCATCTTCTTCTCCCAACATGCGCGAGTAATTCTCCGCTTGTTAGGGTTCGTAGGATTAGGGTAGGTTAATGGACGATGAAAATAATTAAACCCTTTTTAAGTCCTATAAAGTTTAGGAACTTTATCAAAATAATCATTAACATCCTAATCGGGCGCGCTAGCAATTCCTTGCTAGTTCCGACCGCGATTAGAGATTAGATTAATGATTGTTTTGGTAAAGGCTAGATATGAACGGAGTTCCGTGTCGAGATAAGGGTTAAGAGTGGGATTCCTTTTCCCTCCGGAAACCCTAATCTACACGCATCACCGTCGTTCTAGTTCTAAATCTATTAATGGATAAAAAGGGTAACTTTAATTAATCGTCCATAACTACTAAATCCTAACGAACCCTACAAGCCCTATTATAATATTATTTAAATCTCTAAAATAATCTAGATCTATATTTTACATTCTTGTTTAAAGTAGATCTAGAATCTTTTCACAAAATTCTTTACTCCTCCTCTCTTTCTCAACACATCTAAAATAAAAGTAAAAGGTTCCACGTTTCCCAGAGGACGACCCGTACTCATCTCGGTCTAGCTATACGCGACACCGTTATTGATTGCGGTTAACTACAAACACACCTTTTCGTGCCAATCAAATGGCGCCGTTGCCGGGGATACGTGCGTAATTTTTTATTTTTACTATTTGTGTTGAATTCTTAGACGAGTCATATCATTATTAAAACAAAACTGCAAATTGCATATTTAACGATTTGTGCGTGGATTTTTGCAAGGAGATCTGGAGTCACAGAATTAAGGGAAACAGGAAACAGAGACATTTTTAGAGATCCAGAGGAGCACAGAGGGACACAGAAAAAATTTCATCAAGCGATCCAACCACCTCGCGGCGGAAGCGCGGCACAAAGGGTTTCCTGCGGCGTAAACGCGGCGGCTTGAAGGGATTAGGGCTACGGAATTCTCTGGTAAGATTCTCAACTCCTTCTCTCTCTCCTCAAATCCAATAAAATCTATTTTCTGCAGGATTCTTTGCAAAATTGCGCCGCACAAAAATCTTTTTGCAAAAAGTTTTGTGATTGGTTTTGTTTTGCATATTTAATACGGATTTTAAGGGGCAAAGACCAAATCAAGATTAGGTGGGGATTTCATCACCCTTCCTAAGCTCCACAAATCACAAACCGAGCATATAGATCAACCCTTCATTAATTTAAAAAATATCTAGACCAGACTCTAAGGACTGTCGGGCTCAATAGGAAAAAGACTAGTATAGGCATCGGCCGTTTATCCTAACTGACATTGCGGTGTCTAGGCTAGTGGTTTTTAATTAGGCCCACTGTAGTGGTGGTTCCTTCCCACTTACCTGGTCGTACTTGTCCGTGAAGAGGCGGTTTGAGGTCTATTTCTAGCCTTAGTTAGGAGCTGTCTAGAGACTGACCTAGGCGACCTTAGTTCTAGGGTTGCTTGTGCATCATAGGGTGATTTTTGTTGAGTCCCACTTTTTCAAAACAAGCCAATTTTAAAATCACACACACGCTGCCACTTGCACTAAACCCGCTTAGTGCATGCTCGGCTGGACACGGGATCCTAGAGTCCGTCTTGTCCGCGTTCCTGCTATCGACGCCGAAGTCGGTACTTCTTCATCTTCTCTTCCCCCACCACACACCACATCGACCGTGATGGACGACACTCCATCTAATTATAACACCACGCTGCCACCGCCCGAAGGTGCGCAGAATCCACCGCGCATCTCTCACCAAGAAAGATGCTATCCTATTCGTGGTCCTCTTCCTACTTGTCTATCTCTTCCACCACCTAACGGGGATAATTTCGAAATTAAACCCCACTACATCAATCTGCTGCCCAAATTTCACGGGCTTGAGTCGGAAGACGCGGACGTTTTCATCACCAAATTCGAAAACGTATGCGCTATGATGGGTACTTCACAATTGACTTTAGATGCTATGCGCTTACGTCTTCTCCCATTCACACTGTGCGACTTGGCAGAGAAATGGATTTATAATACTGCCGCACACTCTATCACTAATTGGGATGAGTTCGTCGTAGCATTTCTTAAGAAGTTTTACCCAAATCATAAGACTGCACATGTTAGGAGCGAGATCAACCAGTTCACCCAGCTTCCCAATGAACCATTTTGGAAGTGCTTTGAACGTTTCAAAGATCTGCTTGTCCAATGCCCCCATCACGGAATACAAAGATGGGATTTATGTCGGATTATATATGAGGGCATTAATCCAGCGACAAAGCAGATGCTTGAAACAATGTGTCAATGAAATTTCATGTCTAAAGATGACGGTGAAGCTTGGAAATATCTGGAAGACCTCGCAGAAAGCACTTTGCAGTGGGAAAGCGTAAGACCACCTTCAACTAAGGGAGGTATTCACCAACTCGATGTTTCCATCGCAGTAAAAGCCGAAATGGCAGCGATGCAGAAGAAACTCGATGCTATGGAGAACAAATTTTCATCATTCTCCCTAAATCAGGTTACGCTTCCTAAGACCGTTTGTGGTTGCTGTTCGGATCCTTCACACTTAACGGAAGAATGTCCTATGAATGCATCGTTTCAAGCTAATGCTGCTTTTCAGCAGCGACCTAGAAACGATCCTTATTCTTCCACATATAATCAAGGATGGAGGAATCATCCTAACTTTGCTTGGAATCAAAACCAACAAAGTAATTATCAAAGACCTCCTCCACAGCAACCACAACCGCAGAATCAGCCCCCCTTTCAGTCACAAAATTTCCAAAATCCGGCCAACATTTCTACACCACAAGTGGCCGGTACTGACAACTCACTTGCACAAACTTTGGAGATGTTCATGAAACAATCCATGCAAAATTCGGCTGAGATAAGGTCTTCTATTGATACCCTAACGAAAAACTCCTCCTCCCATGGTGAGAGTATTAAATCAATAGAAAACCAAATCGCACAGTTAAACGCCGCAATGAGTGCGAGAGAGAAAGGGAAACTCCCATCTCAACCCCTACCGAATCCTGGCCATTCACAAAGTCATAATGTGAATGCCGTCACTACGTTGAGATCGGGGAGAGTGCTGAACAACCAAGTGGGTGAGCAAGTTGATGATAGTGACACATTTGATACCCCTTCTTCTTCTTCTTCCCCTAACTCGTCTAGTCTCCCACCTTCATCCGAGCCTATTCTCCGCTTTCCCCAAGGCTCAAACATTTCACCAAATCTATCTAAGTCGATTCTCACTCCAATTTTGGGATCGAATCCGTCGCCACAGTCTTCTCCACAAACGTTGGACCCAAAACTCATTGATCGAGCTCCATTTCCAAACCGATTAAGGGCCAACCGACCTAACCCGCAAATGGAGAAGATTGTGGAAATGTTTAAGCAAGTTAGCGTGAATATTCCTCTCCTAGATGCTATTCAACAAGTCCCATCTTATGCAAGAATCCTTAAAGACTTGTGCACTAGGAAGAGAAAAACTCAAGTGCCTAAAAAGGTTTTCATGACGAGTAATGTTAGCACAGCTTTTACCCAACAAATACCAAAGAAACGTAAGGACCCCGGCTGTCCTACAATCTCTATTTCTATTGGGGGTAAAAATATAAATCGTGCTTTACTCGATCTAGGCGCTAGCGTCAACTTGCTTCCTTATTCGGTATACGAGCAGTTAGGAATTGGAGAGTTAAAACCCGTCCATTGTACTCTTCAAATGGCTGATCGATCTATCACCAAACCTCGGGGCGAACTAGAGGATGTGTTAATTAAAGTCGGGGAATTCATATTTCCCGTGGACTTTATTGTTTTAGATACACAACCTGTGGCAAACCCACGCAATCAAATCCCGGTGATACTTGGTCGACCCTTCCTAGCAACTTCTAACGCTGTGATTAATTGTCGTAACGGTTCTATGAACTTATCCTTCGGGAAAATGACAATTGAGCTTAATATTTACAAGCTAGGAAGTCAGCCATCAGAACCTTCTGCTCATTTGCTGGATGTTTGTTCCATCCACGAGATAGCTCCCGAAAGCTGCATGGATGATGAACTTTGCTTTGATGTTCTCGACAACACTAATGAGACATCGTTTGATCTTGCACCACTTCACAGTGAGGATATGTTCAATGAGTCCGACCTTGAGATTGAACCCGTTGACTCGTTGCAAAAGTCAGCAGCACTTTCCGAGTCAATATCTTATGCAAGTTTTGAACCTCTTAAGGAGTCCGAATATCATTCCGTTACCCCTCCTTCTATTGTCTCTCCGCCAATTCTTGATCTCAAACCACTACCTTCTCATCTTAAATATGCATATTTAGGAGAGAATGAGACTTTGCCAGTGATTATTTCCGCTTCTCTAGCCTTAGAGCAAGAGAATGCACTTTTGGCGGTGTTGAGATCGAATCGGGAAGCATTTGGTTGGACAATGGCTGACATCAAAGGGATTAGTCCCTTAATTGTTGAACATCACATACATCTGATGGATGAAGCCAAACCAACCCGAGACCCACAAAGACGGTTAAATCCCGTTATGAAGGAGGCGGTAAAGAAAGAAATCGTCAAGTGTCTTGATAGTGGAATAATTTACCCCATATCTGATAGTCAATGGGTCAGTCCAATTCATGTGGTCCCTAAAAAGTCTGGCATCACGGTCATCACTAACGAGGCTAATGAGTTAATCCAAACACGCACCCAAACTGGGTGGCGCGTATGTATCGATTACAGGAAACTCAATGCCGCGACGAGGAAAGATCACTTCCCTCTACCTTTCATTGACCAGATGTTGGAACGATTAGCGGGACACGAATACTACTGTTTCTTGGACGGATACTCTGGTTATAACCAGGTCCCCATCGCCGAAAAGGATCAAGATAAAACCACTTTTACTTGTCCTTTCGGAACTTTTGCTTATAGACGCATGCCCTTTGGGTTATGCAACGCTCCCGCTACATTTCAGCGGTGCATGATGGGGATATTTTCAGATATGGTGGAAAATTTTCTAGAAATTTTTATGGACGATTTCTCCATTTTTGGGGACTCCTTTGAGGACTGCCTTCGTAATCTTGACGCTGTTCTTACCCGCTGTAAGGATAAGAACTTGACTTTGAATTGGGAAAAATGCCATTTTATGGTCCAAGAAGGTATTGTACTTGGACATATAATCTCACATAAAGGCATTGAGGTTGACAGAGCTAAAATAGATGTCATTCAAAACCTCCCTCGTCCCAATTGCGTCAAAGATATACGATCCTTCCTTGGTCATGCAGGATTTTATAGGAGATTTATTAAGGACTTTAGCAAAATTGCTAGACCCTTAACCCTTCTATTGGCCAAGGACACTACTTTTCACTTCGATTCGGATTGTGAGGCTGCTTTTGAATCGCTTAAAGAATCACTCACTACAGCCCCCGTTCTATCATCTCCGGATTGGAACCACCCGTTCGAGCTTATGTGTGACGCATCAGATTTTGCTATTGGTGCGGTCTTAGGACAGCA
Organism: Agapanthus africanus; assembly: GCA_030015575.1. NCBI lineage: Eukaryota > Viridiplantae > Streptophyta > Magnoliopsida > Asparagales > Amaryllidaceae > Agapanthus > Agapanthus africanus. The sequence goes on along the minus strand of CM057349.1, from coordinate 384,584,926 downwards.
TATTGATAAGATGCCACATGTAATCTACTATGCAAGTAGGACCTTGAATGATGCACAAATAAATTACACAACTACCGAGAAAGAACTCTTGGCAGTTGTATTTGCATTAGAGAAATTCAGACCCTACTTGATTGGCTCGCCTATTGTGGTTTACACAGATCACTCCGTCCTACGACATCTTTTAACGAAGAAGGATGCAAAGGCCAGGCTAATACGTTGGATCCTATTGTTACAAGAATTTGATCTTGTTATCAAAGACAAGAGTGGATGTGAAAATGTAGTAGCCGACCATCTTTCACGCATCACTTCTTCGCCAACTGTGACCGTGCCGATAAATGACTCATTTCCCGACGAACAGCTCTTGAATGTATCCTACGAACCTTGGTTCGTGGATATCGTGAACTATCTTGCGACGGGACTTATACCTAGCGATTGGTCGAAACAAGACAAACTTCGATTTTTATCCCAAGTAAAATATTTTTACTGGGATGAACCATATCTATTCAAGTATTGTTCCGATCAAATCATTCGCAGGTGTGTCCCTAACGATGAATTCAAGAGCGTGTTATCATTTTGTCATGATCAGGCATGCGGCGGTCACTTTGGACCTCGAAAAACGGCGGCGAAAGTTTTGCAATGTGGCTTTTATTGGCCAACATTATTTAAAGATGCATTTGAACATTGTAAAACTTGTCCGCGATGTCAGCATTTGGGCCGGATTTCACGTAGGAACGAGATGCCGCTCCAACCTATATTGGTTGTGGAAATATTTGATGTTTGGGGTATTGATTTTATGGGCCCTTTTCCCAACTCCTTTGGGAATCTATATATCTTGTTAGCGGTTGATTATGTCTTGAAGTGGGTGGAAGCTATACCGTGTCGTACTAATGATAACAAAGTTGTCATTAAGTTCCTTAAAGAAAATATCTTCTCGCGATTCGGACACCCTCGCACTATCATTAGCGACAACGGGACACATTTCTGCAATAGGTCTTTTGAGGCCTTGATGCGGAAATATTCAATCACTCACAAGTTTTCTACGCCCTATCACCCCCAAACAAGCGGGCAGGCTGAGATCTCAAATAGGCAGATCAAACAGATATTGGAGAAGACGGTTTCCAAAAACCGTAAGGATTGGTCAACCAAATTGACGGATGCTCTTTGGGCATTCCGCACCGCTTATAAGACCGATCTTGGTATGTCTCCATACCGTCTTGTGTTTGGGAAGGCATGTCACCTCCCTGTCGAGATTGAACATAAGGCAATGTGGGCTATTAAAGAGCTTAATTTTGATCTTGATCATGCAGGCAGCTATCGGAAGCTGCAATTGAATGAGCTAAGCGAACTCCGCGATGAAGCTTACGATAATGCAGTGATAGTAAAGAATAGGACTAAAGTATTCCACGATAAAAATCTTTCTAGAAAAACCTTCACATCGGGGCAACAAGTCCTTCTTTACGATTCCCGTCTCCATCTTCATCCGGGTAAGCTTAAATCTCGTTGGAAAGGACCTTTTGTGGTGCGGTATGTACACCCGCACGGAGCAGTTGAAGTCGAAAATTTGAAAAACGGTTCGATTTTTAAAGTGAATGGGTATAGATTAAAACCGTATTTTTCTGCTGACCCCGCGGAGGAGCTCCTGTTTTTACAGGAGCCGCTTTATCAAAACTAAAATTCCTCCGCCTCACCTCCATGTTTTGATTACTTTTTCACATTTTAAGAATGGAGGTGAGTAAAAAAATGATTTGATTGAATATCTGTGCGTGTCAAAGAATAAGTTTGGGGGAATTTTTCATTTCACTATTATTTTACCCCTTGTATCTCTCCCTTAGTATACAGGTCCATGTTCTCAAAAGGCTACATCAGTGAGGACACTGCTGAAAACAGGTTTGGGGGGGAGGTTTGTATTCACTGAAGTATCTTTGACACCAGGCATTAAAAAAAAAATAAAATTATATAACAAAAGAAAAGAAAGTGAAAAATTACATCCAAAATATTGGAATAGTTTAAGGAAACCAAGAAAATTAGAAGTTTTCTTACACGAACTAGTAATAAGTAGTTATGAGCTGTTGTCCCAAGGGTTAGTAAGATGAAGGAAGTCACTAATCTGAGGATAAAAATAAGTCTGAAAAATAGTTTCTATTCTGGAAGCCAAACATTTGAATGTTGATACCCTACAATATGCACCTACACACGTCTTAAAACTCGGGATAGTAGAGGATACCTTGAAATGCTCTTGTCTAGAAGCCGAAGTATGAAGGAAATGATGAAGAAAATATAAAAATGGTGAAAAGAAAAATGAACACTGGTTTTGTTATCGCCAAGGCAGCAATAAAAAAATATAGCGAGGGTGCCTCTTCACCTAGTGCCCTAAGGCCAACTGGTCTGGGAGTCACTGCTAAGCCTTAGGTGGTGCAAGACGAGGAAAATATTATCACCAAATCTGCAAACACATGAGTAATCGGTCGGTTAGTACCTCAAGAAGTATTAACGGTCGCATGAAAATGTGTGAGCAGTTCTAAGTACTCATCAAATTAAAAAGTACTAAGGTAGATGGACAAGAGTATGATAGCTTTAATTGAATTCTCCGAGTGTAGGGATGTTATTTACACACACGTGGGGTTATATGATCAATGTTTGGATGAAAGGTAGGAATGAAGAATAAAGACGATGTTTTATTGAGGGATAATGTGATTTCTAACATCTTTTCATGACTATTAAGATAGGGCTCATGACAACTGAAAAGCTGGCATAGTTGGAAACTCTTCTTTTCAAAGTATTTCTTTTATGGTTCTTGTCTTTATATGTAAATTTCACCATCTTTCTTTTGTTATTGGATTTTGTGGGTGTAATCCGCTGAAAACCCTCAGGAGACAACACTCCTCCTACTAGGGACACCTAGAGGTTTAACGGCTTGTTGCACGTGCTCAGTGCAATCGTGTCTGCCTACGAAAGTGTGCTTAGTTTTCTCCTTTCTTTTTCTTCTCTTAAAAAAACTAGTTTGCTCGGGACGATCAAAGATAAGTTTGGGGGTATTTGTTCAGTCGATAAAACTGCACATTTGTAGTACATTTTTCCTACCATTTTTATATTAAAAAAGGACTTTATTATAATATATTATACATATGAGGGTTTATGTGTAAAAACATTATTTTCCATGTGTTAATATATTTAATTATCATTTGGTAGGAAAATGTATGCAAATAATATTATTGGTCTAATCCTAGTAGAACAAAGTCTACTAAAATCTTATTTGAGTTGTTGTGCAGAATATTTCCAAGTTGTTATGAAGGATTTAACAAACAAATCAATTTGTTGAAGAAAACTTGCCAAATTAAGAAACAAACTTGGAGACTAAGTCTGGAAGCAACCGAGAAAATATTTTCAGATTCTGAAGATGCCTAGGATTGCCAAATGTCACCATCAGAGAGCCCCAGAAAAATTATCAACGATGGAGATTAAAGGGCCGTGGATCCACGGCCTTAGCCCCCATTTGCCGCGGATCCGCCGCAGTTTGAAGAGGTTAGAAGGCAAGATTTTGGGAGATTGATGGTTGATAAATTTTACCAACTTTTCAACAATAATATTCTGGGTTTGCACTATATAAAGGCACCGAGGGCCTCTTGGAAAAAGCTATCAAGCCGAAGAGATCACGAAGCTCCCGACGCTCACGCATCCAGGCTGATCATCGACTGTTCGACTACCTCCCTAGGAAAGATCGAGAAGCAAATCAAGTTTTGTAATCATTTTCTATGGATTAAAAGTGTAGCTTGAAGGAGTTGATTAATAAAGGTAGTTTTTATTTAATTGTTTGCTTTTTTTACATTATGTTTTCCCTCTCTTTCTTTTCATCTTCTTCTCCCAACATGCGCGAGTAATTCTCCGCTTGTTAGGGTTCGTAGGATTAGGGTAGGTTAATGGACGATGAAAATAATTAAACCCTTTTTAAGTCCTATAAAGTTTAGGAACTTTATCAAAATAATCATTAACATCCTAATCGGGCGCGCTAGCAATTCCTTGCTAGTTCCGACCGCGATTAGAGATTAGATTAATGATTGTTTTGGTAAAGGTTAGATATGAACGGAGTTCCGTGTCGAGATAAGGGTTAAGAGTGGGATTCCTTTTCCCTCCGGAAACCCTAATCTACACGCATCACCGTCGTTCTAGTTCTAAATCTATTAATGGATAAAAAGGGTAACTTTAATTAATCGTCCATAACTACTAAATCCTAACGAACCCTACAAGCCCTATTATAATATTATTTAAATCTCTAAAATAATCTAGATCTATATTTTACATTCTTGTTTAAAGTAGATCTAGAATCTTTTCACAAAATTCTTTACTCCTCCTCTCTTTCTCAACACATCTAAAATAAAAGTAAAAGGTTCCACGTTTCCCAGAGGACGACCCGTACTCATCTCGGTCTAGCTATACGCGACACCGTTATTGATTGCGGTTAACTACAAACACACCTTTTCGTGTCAATCAACCCTCCATGGTTTGCAATATCATATCAGTTTCTTTACTCGATAAAGATGGATATAACTTTGTTCTTGATAGAAATATCATGAACATTTACCTTCATAAGGTACTGGTTGCAGAAGGTACACTGTGTAATGGTATCTACGTTCTAAATCAGAATACAGTTCTCAATATACAAAACACACGCAAGAGGAAGAATTCAGATACGAATGAATCCTACTTATGGCATTGTAGACTTGGTCATATCGGAGAGAAAAGACTGAGTAAGTTGCATAAAGATGGACTCTTGGATGCGTTCGAGTTTTCATCTTATGAAACTTGTCAGTCTTGTCTCAAAGGGAAGATGACCAAATCTCCGTTCACCGGACATGGAGAAAGAGCAGCAGAGCTCTTAGGACTCGTATATAGTGATGTATGTGGTCCAATGTCTATACATGCAAGGGGTGGGTTCTCGTACTTCATCACATTCACTGACGATCTCTCTAGGTTCGGATATGTGTATCTGATGAAACACAAATCTGAAGCTTTTGAGAAATTCAAGGAATTCAGAAACGAAGTAGAGAACCAGACTGGCAAAAGTATCAAGATCCTCCGGTCTGATAGAGGAGGGGAGTACTTAAGCACGGAATTCCTAGATTACTTAAAAGAGAATGGTATTCTCTCTCAGCTTACTCCTCCTTATTCACCACAGCACAACGGTGTATTGGAGCGGAGGAATCGTACCCTACTGGATATGGTTCGCTCCATGATGAGTAATACCGAGTTACCTCTTTCATTTTGGGGACATGCGCTGTTGACAGCAGCATATCTATTGAACGATGTTCCGTCTAAATCTGTGCCTAAGACACCGTTCGAGATATGGAATGGTAAAAAGCCGTATCTTAAACGTATTAAGATATGGGGTTGTCCGGCCTATGTAAAAGTACAAAATCCGAACAAACTTCAGGCACGTTCAGTTCTATGTAAATTTGTGGGATATCCTAAGAACTCCACAGGATATCTGTTCTACCACACCGAGGAACAGAAGGTGTTTGTATCTCGCCACGCCACCTTTTTAGAGTGGCAATTTCTTGCAAAAGAAACAAGTGGGAGTTCGGTAAAACTGGAAGAAATTCAGCGACCAGAAAATGAAACTGAAGATTTGACAGAACCTCAGAATTCAATAACCCCAGACGAACCTCAGCCACTCCGCAGATCTGGTAGGATTTCTCATCCGCTCGAGACATACTACGGTTTTCTCATAGACGGGGATCGAGAGGATTGCATCTTGGAAGAAGATGACCCTACCAGTTTCAGGCAGGCCATTATCAGTAGGGACTCTGATAAGTGGCAGGAAGCAATGCAATCCGAAATGGAGTCCATGTACGCCAATAAAGTGTGGACCTTGGAAATTGCTCCACCTGGGGTAAAACCCGTTGGATGCAAATGGATCTACAAAAGGAAACTTGGTGTAGATGGGCAGGTGGAAACCTATAAGGCCAAACTCGTTGCAAAAGGTTTTCTTCAAAGACCTGGTTTGGACTATGATGAAACTTTTTCTCTGGTGGCTATGCTCAAATCCATTCGGATTCTACTTGCCTTTGCTGCCTTCCATGACTATGAAATCTGGCAGATGGATGTTAAAACGGCTTTCCTAAACGGTTGTTTGGATTAGTGCGTTTACATGGATCAACCAGAAGGTTTCATAGACAGTGGGAGCAGCGGAAAGGTGTGCAAGTTGCTTAAATCCATTTATGGATTAAAGCAGGCATCGCGGAGCTGGAACATCTGTTTTGATGAGGCAATCAAGGAATTTGATTTCATCAAGAACGAAGATGAACCTTGTGTCTATAAGAAGATTGTAGGACGAACTGTCGTATTCCTAGTCTTGTACGTGGACAACATTCTTTTGATAGGAAATGATATTCCTATGCTACAATCGGTCAAGCTATTTTTGTCACAACGGTTCTCCATGAAGGACCTGGGTGATGCCTCGTACATTCTGGGGATCAAGATCTATAGAGATAGATCCAAGAGACTACTGGGACTTTCGCAGTCCAGGTACATAGAGATCATACTAAAGAGATTTAGTATGGAGGATTCCAAGCGTGGTAACATACCCGCATTGCACGGAATTACCCTCTCCAAGAAGATGTCTCCTAAGACTGACGAGGAGAGGGTTCGCATGAGCACTATACCCTACGCTTCGGCGGTAGGATCTATAATATATGCGATGCTATGTACAAGACCAGATGTAGCTTACACGCTGAGCGCGGTAAGCCGGTATCAGTCAGACCCGGGTGAGGACCACTGGACAACAGTGAAGAACATTCTCAAGTACCTGAGAAGGACTAAGGAGATGTTCCTGGTTTACGGTAATGGAGACCTCAGGGTCGAGTCCTTTACCGATTCAAGCTTCCAGAGTGACAAAGATGACAGCAAGTCTGTCTCGGGTTTTGTGTTCACCCTCAACGGAGGGGTGGTATGTTGGAGGAGTTCCAAACAGGATACCGTTGCAGACTCAAGGATGGAGGCTGAATACATTGCTGCAAGCGATGCCGCAAAAGAGGCGGTCTGGACGAAGAAGTTCATTAGTGAACTTCAGGTGGTTCCGTCCATTGTTGACCCAATACCTTTGTATTGCGATAACAATGGGGCTATAGCTTTAGCGAAGGAACCAAGGTCCCATCAGAAATCCAGGCACATCTTAAGGCGGTATCACCTGATCAGGGAGATCATTGACCGCCAGGAGATCGAGGTGCGGAGAGTGGACACAAAGGACAACACAGCGGACCCATTCACGAAGGCATTACCCCAGACTCAGTTCGAGTGGCTGATCGAGATGATAGGTCTTCGATACGCCAGTACATGGCCTTAGTGCAAGTGGGAGATTGTTAGTGTATATGCCCTAGAGGCCATTACTGTATCATACTAGTATGTATATTACTTGATGGAAGCTTGGGATATTCACAGTTGTACAGACAATCTTGCTCAATATAGTAGTATACTACTTGGTTTGTCTCTGCTTTAATGTGTACATGTGTGTTTCTTTATTATATCACCTATACGCATTAGTACAGCCCTTAGGATCTTTGCTTGATTACCGGCGTTGTGATGGCGATCACACTCGTGGGGGCTGGGTAATCCATAAGCACATCCTTATTCACGTCCCTAGTCGTGGGATTATCGAGATAGGGCATCGATACTCCGGAGTAGACCAGCGTATGCGCTTCTCATCCCAGCACAAGAGACGGTCTGTCCCACAGCCGTCAGTACGTCGTACTTAAGATAGTATGCGGGTGCTCGTCGGTTACGAGTACATTGGACAGGACTCGTCGGGAACTGATGGTTGGTTTTATACCTATCGTCAGTTATCAGTTCCCAGGTGACATGAGTACAGCTTAGTCCGCTGACTTGACACTGTCACTTCGCCTCGAGTGTGTTCCCACTGTTCTTTGATTACTACCCTACCACGGATTTACTGAGTCGTGCAAACAGGTAATAGTTGTGTGCAGTCCCGAAGCACTTGGAGGCAGTGACAGTTAGACAGGATTCGTCTCTCCCGGTATTGGGGGTTGACATCGCGCTGTGTCTAGGAGAGCCATTACACATGTAGTCCTTGGCCAGGGCAAGCGAGATATACTGGTAGGTTTCCAGTGATGTCTCAGGGTGTTCTGGGCTACACTCCGACACGACTTGTACCGCTATTAGGGGACTGACGTTCGCCACCCTATAGGCCCGCCATGCGATGTATCAGACGAACAGACCGGACTGTACGGAGATTGTCACATACAGGCTCAGTAGGAGTTCGGATGGGTTTACCTCATCGGCCTTCTTATCGACATCTACCTGGGGACCGTTATGTACAGCTAGTGCCGCTTGCGGTCTGTGGTTAAACCCACTGCCAGCGTAGTGTCGAGTCTTTAGAGTCCCACACAGAGAGTTTCCCTGCACTGAGCGAAACGTGTAGAGGCCGTATGGTTTTACGGCAGGGCTGCGATCACTTACGTACACTTGTGTGCGTGTGGTGTTCGGGCAGGCAATACTAGTGGGCTTTGGTTTAAGCCGGATCCTAGTATTGCACGGATGGATTTGTTTTGTCTTCTGTGCATCCGCATTCTACGGAATACGGATGCAGGTGTGTATGCACAGTTTTCCGGAGCGATGAAGGAGGAGGTGCCTCATTAGGGTTTTGGTAGTTGGTTCGGCCAAAACCGTTATGTGGCAGGCTCATTGGGGTTTTGACAGTTCGTTTGGTCAAAACCATTATGAGCCGCGGACATCATTTACTAATCTTTTTAGTGATAATTTTATGATGGCTAATTGCTTTGACCATTTGACCACATTGACCTCTCTTGACTTTGTTGACCGGTTGACCGTGTTGACCATTGACCTTCAAGAGAGATCTACACTCTTTTTTTCTTTTTCTTTTTCGTTTTGATTATGATAATGGTCATTTCAATGGTTCCATCAAACTTTATCTTGATAGGATTGGTAATGATGGTTTAGTGAATTATTGAACCATGGTTCATTTTCTTTGGCTCACAATTTCTTTCTCATTCTCTCTCTTGCCTTTTTCTAGTGAGAAGAGAAGAAATGTTCCATGGTTGCTAGCTCCTCCTTCTTCCTCCTCTTGATTCATCTTTTGATCTCATGTGTTGAGAGATAAAGATCCCACAAAGACAAAACCATCCCTCTACCACTTCTACACAACCTAGGGCTTCTAGACTAGCAATCTCTTTGCCCTAGTTACCTCGGCTTGAGGTGGAGCTCGGTGTACATCTCTCGGGTGGATCGTCTTCGACTCAAGGAGGCCGCGGAGGTGACCAAAGTCCGGATCAACCCTCGGAGCAAGCAAAGAGAAGAACAACAAGAAGAGAAGGAGTTCAAGTTGAGGTATAACCCCTAACCGAGTAGATAAATCTCTAGTTAGGATGCTAGTGTGTTGTTTAGCAAAGATCCGGCTTTTACGGTCCATGTTACCATGTTTAGAAAATTTTTTGTTTTACCGTTTCCGCAACCCCGAAAGTACCGGGAGAGGTAACGTGGACCTAACACCCTCCATCTCTTTATTCTCCTCCTGTCATGCCTCGTAAACCCGCTATTCTTTTCATATCGCAATCCGTAAGAGAAGGTAAAAATAAACATATACATATATATAAGACTAGATATATATGGTTCTATATGGTTTAATAATAGCTTAATGTCTCTTGTTCAAATTAAAGTGTTTTCAATTCTTTGTTCATGACTATGGATGTTTATTATGAGTTGTGAGAACATAAATTTCCTGCCACAATATATCTACGATATCATATGGAATCGGTTTGCTTATTAAAAGAAAAAGAGAAGCTTACATAAAAATACTAGTTAATTTTTTTGCCGATTTTAGTATACATATCAATACGTTTACCTTTAAAATAATTTTTAGAAATAAATTTTTAATTCTTGAAATTTTAAGAAATATACCTTTGATAGAATATATTTTTGTGTACATGCTGTAAAAATTTCAGATCAAACCGCATAACGGTTTAGGAATTACATCGTTTTTATTCATTGTTCGTAAAAACAGAAAACTGCATTTATTGGTCAATTTCTTAGACATATAACTTGGTCTACCGATATCCAAATTGAGCAAACTCAAGTGTTTAGGATATTTACATCAAAAAATATAGATTTTCTTAGTTTTATGTTTTTACTGAAAACCGACGTAAAATATAGAAAACCATATTACAATATTAAACGACGAATTTGGACATAATCTATCCTGATTCGCATACTATTTTTAAATAGGACATAACTCGAACTCCCGATGTCCGTTCATGATAAACTTTAGATGTGTAGATGGATAATTGATAGAACTATAATTTCCTACATATTATATTACTTAGAAATACATGAAACAACTCGATATAGGCTTTGCAATATAATATATAGTTGCTGTCCAGAAATCTGAATTTCTGTTTTAAACGCTGATATTAAAATGATCATAACTAGAGCTTCAGAAATCCAAATTGCGCGAATCTTAGCGTTTTGGATAATTACTCCGAAAGAAATACAATTTTCTAATAATTTTTGTAACCTTAAACCCGATAGAAATTAATTCAAACTGCGTTTTAAAAATATGTGACGATGCTGAACAAATTCTGATTTGTTTTGCGCGACGATACGAAAACATATATATCTCCCATACCGGTAGTCGTATTTAGACGAGACTGGAACTTATGTGTGCATAACACTTAAGGATATGTTTTCATTTATTTTCTGATTTCAAATAACTAGATTAACTATTCGTACATATAACATATTTAAAACATTGTTTTGGACGTTACTTGTATACTTATCTCATATCATATTCTGTGATTGCTTATTTATTTTTATTTATATGACTTGTGATTAAATCATTACATGTTAGAATTGACTTGATCTTGACACGACTCAATCATGAATACTTGAACCCAGTATGTATACTTGAACCAACTTGACTCGAACCATGAATACAATTGGCATGACTTGCATTTAACATGACTAGATGAATTCAATCTTGAAAACTTGATATCATACATCATCTTTTGTATTCATGAATTCGATAAAGACTCGTAACATTAATCATAGACTAATATACACGGGATGTTGGGGTAGTTTGAGTATGAATCCAACGGAATCTCATGAGTCCCATTAATAAAAATCATGTTGCTGTGGTACCGGGCTGAAATGGTACAAATCATATTGTTGTGGTACCGGGATGAAACGATACAAATCATGTTACTGTGATATCGGGCTAAAATAATACAGATCATGAATTCATGAAAGAGGGCCCGTGTTTCCAAGTCCCTGGATGATAGCCTGTTGGGTTTGGAATACTTCAATAATAATAGAAGTCCCAATATTTTGGGCCCATGTTTCCTTACCCCTGGACGATAGCCTTGGGTTCGAGAATACTCTTGAGATTGTTTGAAATTCACACTTGAACTCACGTTAGTTACTTTTATCCTTTTAGAGACCATTTAAGGCACTTATATTCACTTCATATTCACTATATTTATACTTCACGGCTATGTTATACTTGTTTTCCATGCTGATATAGTTGACATACACATTACCATACACGCTACTATACTTGTTTACATGTTCATGATTTATATGCATGCTATACCATATATCACATTATATATTGCATTTCATTTATATACATCACACCATCCTTTTGGGGACTTACCGAGCGCTAGTTCACTGACGGGCATTCCATCCATCTTTCTTTCTTTCTTGGAATATTCGTCAGGTGGTAATGAGTCAGAGGAGATAGAAGCGGTCGAAGAGGAGTACAACCAGTTCGCATCACAACCAGACGACTAGTTTCATTCAGCTTTTCATTTCGTTTCAGCTTATTTATATATGACTCCTTGTTAAGGGTTATCATGTTATTGTATCTTGTATTCAGATATTTTGTCAATTATGAGTTTTGAATGTAATAAATTAAAGTTGGATTTTATTCTTTTGTTTATTTTTGTTAGTTTATGTTGCTTATAGACGATTAGCTTATTTATTTCAAGAAATGACCTTCTCGGAATAAATACGTCACGGGCCTCGTCACGTGCCGTTACCACTCTTTTAGGAAGCTGGGCGTGACAATTAATGTTAACTTGCTTAAACATTTCCACTATCTTCTCCATTTATGCACTTAGTTTTTTGGGCTTCAACCGATTTAGAAAAGGAGTTTTATTAACAGGGATTGGTTCCAACACTTGTGGAGAAGTTTGTGGGGGATGGAATGGATCCCAAAATTGGATTTAGAGTGGTCTGAAATGGTAGTTCATTCAAGGAAGAGGGCTAAGGGTTCGAGCCCAGTGTAGAATAGAGAATGGGCTCAGAAGAAAATGTTGGATTAGACGAAATAGGAGTAGAAGTAGTATTCGGAGTATCATCTAAATCATCAACTTGTTCACCAACATGGCTGTTCAGCATTTTTTCTGATCTCAATATAGTTGCGGCACTCACTTTATGATTTTGTTTGCTAAGAGCGATGTTTGCGCTTTGTGAGTGGCCAAAATTTAGTAGCGGTTGAGATGGAAGTTTTTCTTTCTCTCTCTCACTCATCACAGTATTTAACTGAGCAATTTTTGCTTCGATCGATTTTATGCTTTCACCGTGGGAAGTAGTGTGTTGCATTAGTTTGATAGAAGACGTTAAATTGGCCGACGTTTGCGTGGATTGTTTAATAAATGTTTCTAAGCTTGTTTTGAGTGCAGAGATTTTATCGGTACCAGCCGTTAGAATATTAGTCTGTGGTTGGAAAGAATTATTATAAGGGGCAAAGTTGTTGGCCGGATTTTGGAAAGATTGTGGTTGAAAGGGTTGCTGAATTTGTTGTGATGGTTGTTGTTGTTGTGGGGGAAGCCTTTGATAGTTATTTTGGCTTGGAAACTGATTTTGAGTTTGAGTTTGGTTTTAGTTCCAAGCGAAATTAGAATGATTCCTCCATCCTGATTATATGTGGATGAATAAGGATCATTTCTAGGTCGTTGTTGAAAAGCGGCATTAGTTTGTTCCTGGCCTTGAGATGGAGGATTCAAAGGACATTCTTCCGTTAAATGTTATGAGTCAAAACAGCAACCACCCACGGTTTTGGAAAGAGTAACTTGGTTTAGGGATGCTGAAGTGAACTTGCTTTCCATAACTTCGAGTTTCTTTTGCATCGTAGCCATTTCGGCTTTAATTGCGATGGAAGCGTCGAGCTGATGGATACGTGCCCTAGATGAAGATGATGTTGTTGGTCTAGTGCTCTCCCACTGTAATGTTGTTCGGCGAGATCTTCTAGAAATTGTCATGGTCCGTCATCGCATTTTGACATGAAATGATATTGACAAATGGTTTCTAGCATTTATTTTATCGCTGGATTGATACCCTCATATATAATTTGGCAAAGTTTCCATCTTTCGATTCCGTGATGAGGGCATTGGACAAGGAGATCTTTAAACCGTTCAAAGCATTTCCAATAGGGTTCGTTGGGAAGTTGGGCAAACTGGTTAATCTCGCTCCGAATACGGGCAGTCTTGTGATTAGGATAAAATTTCTTTAGGAATGCTTTAACGAATTCATCCCATTTAGTGATAGAATGTGAGGCGGTGCTACATACGTTTTCGAATTTGGTTATAAAAACGTATGCATTTTCATATTCAAGCCTATGAAATTTGGAAAACAAGTTGATGAAGTGGAGTTTAATTTCGAAATTATCCTCATTGGCTAGTGGAAGAGACAGACACGTAGGAAGGGGTCCGCATACGGGATTGTATCAGTCTTAAAGTGCAATGCATGGTGGATTCTAAATTTGCGCGCCAACAGGTGGTGGCAATGTATTGTTGTTAAAACCCGGTGAAGATCCATCCATCTCGGGAGATGTAGTAGGTGGAGGAGATAAAGAAGGTGAAGAAGAATCGACTTCGGAGTCAACAGCAAGAACGCGGACTAGACGGGCCCTAGAATCCTGTGTCCAACCGATCATGCACTAAGCGGGTTCAGTGCACGTGGCAGCATGTGATCACGTGTGAGAACAATTTTAAAAAGGCTTGTTTTGAAAAGAGTGAAGGACATAAGGCTTGACTCAACCAATCAAAAAATGCACAATCAATCCCTAGAGCTAGGGTCATCTAGGTCAAGTCACTAGCCTAGACTTCCAAAGGACAATACATAGGATCAATCCTCTATCACCTTCTTATCAATTTTCCAGCCATGTAAGTGCCAGGTAAGTGGGAGGTATCCTCTATACGAATCACCGAAATAGCGGGCCTAATTAAATAACCACTTTCCTTAGTCACACTTGCCTTAAACACCACAAGAGAAATGCGGATAAGCAATAAATTATCTACGACCCTCTTTTGTCCTAATTGAGCACGACAGTCCTCAGAACCTTGGTCTAGATATTTTTTATTAATGTAGAATGATAGTATGCTCGTTTGTGATTTGTGGGGCCTAGGAAGGGCGATGAAATCCCCACCAAATCTGAATTTGGGTTTATTGCCCATTAATGTCTGGTTTAAATTATGCAAAACAACACGAAATCAAAACACGCAAAAATATTTTCTAGCAGCGCTGTTTATAAAGAATCTTGAAGGTAAAAACAGTTTATTGGAGGTTTAGAGAAAAGAGGAACACGATAAGAGAATATCAGAGAGATTTGGGGGCCCAACTCCTCAATACGGTCGCGCTTCCGCCGCCAAATGCATCTCGGGGCCGCTTTTCCGCCGCCAGTTGATGAGATCTCCCTTTCAAAATTTGGCACTGCACTCCGATACTCCTCTACTCCTATTTGAAAATCTCTGAATCTCTGTTGATTCGTTCCTGGTGCACCAGATTTCTTGCAAAACTCGCATAAAAATCGTTAAAAATACAAAATGCGGTTTTTTTTATTTCTATTATTATTTTTTATGTTCTCTAGTTTTATATTAGAAATCAACCCGAATAACAAAAAAAATAATTACGACCATTTTCCCGGCAATGACTCCATTTGATTGGATGTGAAAAAGTGTGTATATGTTGTAAGTCGACGTTAGACACCCCACAAGATGCGGGGAGGCGGAATAGGTAAAACAATCATTTTGTTTAAGGTAACATCGACTAACTTTACGGATCTTTGCTAAACCCTAACTAACAACTATCTAGAAGTGCTAAACTACTATGATAGATGATTATACCTCAAGATATCAGTCCTTCTTGTCCTTGTCGTTCACCTCCTCGTTGGCCTCCTTGATGTGATAGAAGATCCACCCGAGAGTTACTTCTCCAAGCTTTAACCTCTAACTTAAGGTAACTAAGTGGCAAGGATTGCTAATCCAAGTGACCTAGAGAATATAAAGATGGATTAAGGATTGATTAGTCTTTCTAACCCTTGGGATCTCAACACATGAGAGGATTGGGGTTAGAGTGAAGAAGAGAGAGAGCTTGAGGAGAGAGAATGTGTTTGTTATTATGAAATGAAAAATAACTCATTTGTGTATATATTATGAAGCATAAAATATCTTTCACAAATATCTTCATGCTTCATTTAATACAAATGAATGAATCATCTAATGAGTCATGGTTTCATTTAATGCAAATTACACATCATCTCCTCCACCTCATTAAGCTTAATCCATAAATGAATTAAAACATAATGAGTCACCTTTCTTCTAGAAGCTTCTCGAGCAATTACGAGAATGCCCCTCCTATCCGAAAAACATGGATATACTGAGACTGCATAAATTCAATAATCCAATACTAGAATCTGGCTTAAACCAAAGCCCGCTAGTATAAACTGTCCGAACATTATACGTGCACAAGTGCACGTATATGTCCGAACCCTGTTGTAAAACCATACGACCTGTATATCGTTTCGCCTGAAGCAGGGAAACTCTTTGTGTGGGACTCTAAAAACTTGAAACTACGCTGGCAGTGGGTTTAACCATAGGCCGCAAGCGGTACTAGCTATACGTAACGGTCCCCAGGTAGATGTCGATAAGAAGGCCGATGAGGAAACCCATCCGAACTCCTACTGAGCTTGATGTGACAATCTCCGTACAGTCCGGTCTGTTCATCTAAGACTATCGCATATCGGGCTTAGGGCGGCGGCAAGCGTCTGTCCCCTAAAAGGCGGTATAAGTCGTGTCGGAGTGAAGCCCATTACACCTTGAGAAGCTACTGGAAATCCTACTAGTAAATCTCGTTTGCCCTGGCCAGGGACTTTGCGGAATGGCTCTCCAAACACAGTACGATATCAACTTCCAATACCGGGAGAGACGAATCCTTTCTAACTGCCACTGCCTCCAAGTGCTTCGGGACTGCACCCAACTGCTACCTGTTTGCACGACTCCTTTGAGCCATGGTAGGGTAGCAATTTAAGAACAGTGGGAACACACTCGAAACGAAGCAGCAGTGTCAAGTCTATGGACTATGCTGTACTCATGTCACCTGGGAATTGTTAACTGACGACGGGTATAATACCAACCAACAGTTCTCTGCGAGTCCTGTCCGGTGTACCCATAACCCAACAGGCACCTGCATACTATCTCCAGTACAATGTACTAATGGCTATGGGACATACCATTTCCCCAACTGGGATGAGAAGCGTACACACTAGTCTACTCCGGAGTATCGATGCCCTGTCTTGATAATCCTACGACTAGGGACCTGAAAAAGGATGTGCTTGTAGACTACCTAGCTCCCACTAGTGTAACTGCCATCACAACACTGGTAGTCAAGCAAGATCCTATGGGCTCTATCAATATGTATTCGCGATATGCTAAAAGAAACATATACACATATTAAGATAGATATAAACCAAGTAGCATACTACTATGTTGAGCAAAACTGTTAATACAACTGTGAATATCCCAAGCTTCCATTAAGTAATATACAAGCTAATATGATAAAATAATGGCTCCTAGGGCATATACATTAACAATCTTCCACTTGCACTGGGGCCATATACTGGCATATCGAATACCTATCATCTCGAATAGTCTCTCGAACTGTGTCTGAGGTAAGGCCTTTGTGAATGGATCTGCAGTGTTCTCCTCTGTAGCAACTCTCCGGACCTCGATATCCTGGTGATCTATGATCTTCCTGATCAGGTGATACCGCCTTAAGATGTGTCTGGACTTCTGATAGGACCTGGGTTCCTTCGCTAAAGCTAAAGCGCCGTTGTTGTCACAATACAGCAGTATTGGATTAACAATGGTAGGAACCACCTGAAGTTCTGTTAGGAACTTCTTCATCCAGACTGCTTCTTTTGCGGCATCGCAAGCAGCTATATACTCCGCTTCCATCGTCGAGTCAGCAACGGTGTCCTGCTTGGAACTCTTCCAGCACACCGCCCCTCTATTGAGGGTAAATACATAACCTGACATGGACTTGGAGTCATCCTTGTCACTCTGGAAGCTGGAATCAGCAAAAGCCTCGATCTGGAGGTCTTTTCCGCCATAAACCAAGAACATATCCTTAGTCCTTCTCAGGTACTTGAGAATGTTCTTTACTGCTATCCAATGCTTCTTCCCTGGGTCTGACTGATACCGGATTACCATGCTCACTGCGTAAGCTACATCTGGTCTGGTACACAACATCGCATACATTATAGAGCCTACCGCAGAAGCGTAGGGTATAACTGACATGCGATCCCTTTCCAAATCAGTCTTGGGTGACATCTCTTTGGAGAGGGTGATTCCGTGACAAGCCGATAAATTACCACACTTAGAATCTTCCATACTAAATCTTTTCAGTATAGTGTTGATATACCTGGACTGCGAAAGTCCCAACATCATCTTAGATCTATCACGATAGATCTGGATCCCCAGAATGTAAGAGTCATCAGCCGGGTCTTTCATGGAGAACTTGTGTGACAAGAATTCTTTGACAGATTGTAGCATAGGAATGTCATTTCCTATCAAGAGAATGTCATCCACGTAAAAGACAAGGAATACGACAGTTCGTGCTACAATTTTACTATATATACATGGTTCATCTGGATTTTTGATAAAGTCATATTCTTTTACCGTTTCATCAAAACAGATGTTCGAACTCCGCGATGCCTGCTTTAGTCCATAAATAGACTTAAGCAACTTGCACACTTTTCCGCTGCTCCCACTCCGATTGAAACCTTCTGGCTGATCCATATAGACACACTCTTCTAAATTACCATTTAGAAAAGCCGTCTTTACGTCCATCTGCCAGATCTCATAATCATGGAAGGCGGCAATGGCAAGAAGGATCCGAATGGATTTGAGCATAGCCACTGGAGAAAAAGTTTCGTCATAGTCCAAACCAGGTCTTTGATGAAAACCTATTGCAACAAGTCTAGCCTTATAGGTTTCCACCTGTCCATCTACACCAATCTTCTTTCTGAAGATCCACTTGCATCCTATGGGTTTTATCCCATCTGGAGCAAAGTCCAAAGTCCATACTTTGTTGGTGTACATGGACTCCATCTCGGTCTGCATTGCATCCAGCCATCTTACCGAGTCGCCGCCCTGAATGGCTTGCTGGAAGCTAGTAGGTTCATCATTATCAATAACGCAATCCTCTCTATCCCCGTCTATGAGAAAACCGTAGTATCTCTTGTAAGTCCACGTTGCCCACCCCGGTACTTGCGGGGAGGCGGAAAACGGAATAAAAATCGGATTTTTATGAGCTTAGGCAACATGGACTAGAGCTAGAAGGATCTTTGCTAAACAAAAACTTGCTAAAGCTAACTAGTAACTAGCTAAGTGCTTGAAAGGTTATACCTTAGGCTTTATGTCCTTCTCTCCTTGCTCCTTGGAGTAGTGGAAGGAGGTCACCTTGTCGTCTTCTCCCGTCAAAGAAAGATCCACCGGAAAGCCTCAACCTTTGGCTTCAACTCCAAGCTAGAAGTAACTAGGGTTCAAGAAGTGCTAGTCCTTCAACCTTAGATGAGACTAAAGATGATCAAGAGAGGGTTTTTCTCAAGCTCAAGTGTTTCTCAACACATGATCGGGAGAGAGCTTGAGGGAGAGGAAGAACAAGAGAGAGAAATGAAAATGATAGAATGAGAAAAATGTGAACCATTCTCACTAATATGTGTATATTATTTTAATTGAATAATTAGCTAGATAATTGTCATGGCTTATCATGACATGACCATTATCATTTCAATTTGCAAGGATCAAAAAGCATCTTCTAAAAGAAATGATGATGGTCAAAGTGTCAACATGGTCAACAAGTCAAGATGGGTCAAATGGTCAACAACCATAACCATGCACAATTATTAAACTAATATCAATTAATAATAATACACACATAAGCATTAGGGTTAATAAAATGACAATAGCTATTAACCCTAATCAAGGTCCTCTCCCTCAATCTCAAGTAACTTTGCATACGCACCCGCATTCGTGATCCGAGGAACACGAATACAATGAGAAGAACCAATCCCAAATCATATACTAGGATCCGGCTTAAACCAAAGCCCGCTAGTATAAACTGTCCGGACAGCAAACGTGCACAAGTGCGCGAATGTGAACGAACCCTGTCGCAAAACCATGCGACCTCTACTCATTTTGCCTAAAGGCGAATAGCTCTCTGTGTGGGACTCTAAAGACTCGACACTACGCTGGCAGTGGGTTTAACTACAGACCGCAAGCGGCACTAGCTGTACGTAACGGTCCCCACGTAGATGTCGATAAGAAGACTGACGAGGTGAACCCCATCCGAACTCCTACTGAGCCTGTATGTGACAATCTCCGTACAGTCCGGTCTGTTCGTCTGATACATCGCATGGCGGGCCTAGGGGGCGGTGAACGTCAGTCCCCTAATAGCGGTACAAGTCGTGTCGGAGTGTAGCCCAGAACACCCTGAGATAACACTGGAAACCTACCAGTATATCTCGCTTGCCCTGGCCAGGGACTACTCGTGTAATGGCTCTCCTGGACACAGCGCGATGTCAACCCCCAATACCGGGAGAGACGAATCTTGTCTAACCGTCACTGCCTCCAAGTGCTACGGGACTGCACCCAAAAACTACCTGTTTGCATGACTCCTTTGAGCCGTGGTAGGGTAGTAATCAAAGTGCAGTGGGAACACACTCGAGGCGAAGTGACAATGTCAAGTCAACGGACTAAGCTGTACTCATGTCACCTGGGAACTGATAACTGACGATAGGTATAATACCAACCAACAGTTCCCGACGAGTCCTGTCCAGTGTACTCGTAACCTAACGAGCACCCGCATACTATCTCAAGTACGACGTACTGACGGCTGTGGGACAGACCGTCTCCCACGCTGGGATGAGAAGCGCATACGCTAGTCTACTCCGGAGTATCGATGCCCTGTCTCGATAGTCCAACGACTAGGGACCTGTATAAGGATGTGCTTATAGATCATCCAGCTCCCACGAGTGTGAGCGCCATCACAACGCTGGTAATCAAGCAAAGATCCTAAGGGCTCTACTAATATGTATATCAGCGATATGCTAAAAGAAACACATGCACATATTAAAGCAGAGACAAACCAAGTAGCATACTACCATTTCGAGCAAGATTGTATATACAACTGTGAATATCCCAAGCTTCCATCAAGTAATATACAAACTAGTATGATACAGTAATGGCTTCTAGGGCATATACACTAACAATCTCCCACTTGCACTAAGGCCATGTACTGGCGTATCGAAGACCTATCATCTCGATCAGCCACTCGAACTGAGTCTGGGGCAAGGCCTTGGTGAATGGATCTGCAGTGTTATCCTCTGATGCAACTCTCCGGACCTCGATCTCCTGGCGATCCACGATCTCCCTGATCAGGTGATACCGCCTTAAGATGTGTCTGGATTTCTGATGGGACCTGAGTTCCTTCGCTAAAGCTATAGCCCCGTTGTTGTCGCAATACAGAGGTATTGGGTCAACAATGGACGGAACCACCTGAAGTTCTCTCAAGAACTTCCTCATCCAGACAGCTTCTTTTGCGACATCAGATGCAGCGATGTATTCCGCTTCCATAGTCGAGTCAGCAACGGTTTCCTATTTAGAGCTCTTCCAACACACCGCCCCTCCATTGAGGGTAAAGACAAAACCCGACATGGACTTGGAATCATCCTTGTCACTCTGGAAGCTGGAGTCAGCAAAGGCCTCAATCTGCAGGTCTTTTCCGCCATACACCAAGACCATCTCCTTAGTCCTTCTCAAGTACTTGAGAATGTTCTTTACTGCTATCCAATGTTTCTCCCCAGGGTTTGACTGATACCTGCTTACCACACTCAGTGCATAAGCTACATCCGGTCTGGTATACAACATCGCATACATAATAGAGCCTACCGCAGAAGCGTAGGGTATAATAGACATGCGATCCCTTTCCAAATCAGTCTTGGGAGACATCTCTTTGGAGAGAGTGATCCCGTGACAAGCCGGTAGATTACCGCGCTTGGAATCTTCCATACTGAATCTCTTCAGTATGGTGTCGATGTACCTGGACTGCGAAAGTCCTAATATCCTCTTGGATCTGTCACGGTAGATCCGGATACCCAGAATGTATGAGGCATCACCCAGGTCTTTCATGGAGAACCTGTGTGACAAGAACCCCTTGACAGATTGTAGCATAGGAATGTCATTTCCTATTAAGAGAATGTCATCCACGTATAAAACGAGGAATACTACAGTTCTCGCTACAAATCTACAATAGATGCATGGTTCATCTGGATTTTTGATAAAGCCAAATTCCTTGACTGTCTCATCAAAACAGATGTTCCAACTCCGCGATGCCTGCTTTAGTCCATAAATGGACTTAAGCAACTTGCACACCTTTCCGCTGCTCCCACTCTGAATGAAACCCTCTGGCTGATCCACATAGACACACTCCTCTAAATGTCCATTTAGAAAAGCTGTCTTTACGTCCATCTGCCAAATCTCATAATCGTGGAAGGCAGCAATGGCAAGAAGGATCCGAATGGATTTCAGCATTGCTACTGGAGAAAAGGTTTCGTCATAGTCCAAACCAGGTCGCTGACGAAAACCCTTTGCTACCAGTCTAGCTTTATAGGTCTCAACCTGTCCATCTACACCAATCTTCCTTTTGAAGATCCACTTGCATCCTACGGGTTTTACCCCATCTGGAGCAATGTCTAACGTCCATACTTTGTTGGTGTACATGGACTCCATTTCGGTCCGCATTGCATCCAGCCATTTTACCGAGTCGACGCTCTGAATGGCTTGCTGGAAGCTAGTAGGCTCATCAAAGTCTATGATGCAATCCTCTCTATCCCCGTCAATGAGAAAACCGTAGTATCTCTCGGGCGGATGAGACTGCCTACTACTCCTGCGGAGTGGCGTGGTTATGTCCTGATCTTTCGAACCCTCTGGTTCAACCAAGCTTTCAGTAATAGCTCGTGGTTCTGGAATTTCTTCCAGTTCTATTGCGCTGCCACTTAATTCTTTTTCTATGAACTGGTGTTCTAGAAAGTGGGCATGGCGAGAAACAAGGACTTTTTGTTCCTCTTCGCAATAGAAGTAATATCCCTTGGAGTTCTTTGGATATCCCACAAACTTGCACTGTACTGAGCGTGCCTTGAGCTTGTCCGCATGCTGCTTTTTTACAAAAGCTGGACATCCCCATGTCTTAATATGATTAAGATGGGGTCTCTTCCCACACCACATCTGATATGGTGTAGTAGGCACAGTCTTAGTTGGAACTCGGTTCAAAAGGTATGCAGCTGATTCTAGCGCATATCCCCAAAACGATCGCGGTAACTCAGCGTTACTCATCATGGACCGTACCATATCCAAGAGGGTTCGGTTCCATCTCTCCGATACACCGTTATGTTGCGGAGTGTATGGAGGAGTAAGCTGAGAGAGAATTCCATTCTCTTTTAAGTAACCCAGGAACTCGGCACTTAAGTATTCACCACCTCGATCAGATCTCAGTGTCTTTATACTTTTGCCTGTTTGTTTTTCTACTTCATTCTTATATTCCTGGAATTTTTCAAAAGCCTCGGATTTATGTTTCATTAAGAAGACATAACCGTACCTTGAAAAGTCATCCGTAAAAGTAATGAAGTAAGAATAACCGCTTCGTGCATGTGTAGACATTGGACCGCACACGTCGCTGTGTACGAGTCCTAAGAGCTCGCTCGCTCTTTCTCCGTGTCCAGTAAACGGAGTCTTTGTCATCTTTCCTTTGAGACAGGATTGACAAGTTGCATACGATTGATATTCGAACGGATCCAAATATCCTTCTGCATGTAACTTAGTCAACCTTCTCTCATTGATGTGACCCAGTCTACAATGCCATAAGAAAGTTTTATTTATTTCTGGAGACTTTCTTTTGTGTGTATTCTGGACATTGAAAATCTGAGGTTGGTTTAATACGTATATACCGTTGTTCAATGTACCTGACCCAATCAAAACTTGATTAAGGTGAATGTTTACTACATTACTTACAAATGCAAATTCATAACCTTCTTTAGACAATAAAGATACAGAAATGATATTACAGGTTGCATTTGGTACATAATAACAACTACGCAAAACCAAAAAATGTCCATCCGACAATCCCAGGTGATAGTCCCCCACGGTCTCAGCATCCATGCTAGAACCGTTCACAACTCTGAGGGTCATGTCACCTGTCTTCAAAACTCTATGCTTTCTCAACGCCTGCAAAGAATTACAGATATGAGATCCTGATCCGGTATCCAATACCCAGGATGTAGAGTTTATTGATAGACAGTTTTCAATAACATACACACCTGAAGCTGAAACTGCAACTCGCTTCAAATCCTGTGTTCTGGCTTTCCAAGCCTTGCAATCCTGTTTCCAGCGACCACTTTTATGACAATAGAAGCATTCTTCCTTCCCCACCAGCTTTCCCGCTACCTTTGTTGCTTTACCTTTTCCCTTCGTATCCACTTTACCGACACCGCCTCTTGGTTTGGCGGGGGCTTTCTTCTTCTTGCCCTTGGCTTTCGCCCTGGACCTAAAAGAGGAAGATCCTCCTACAAACAAAGTTGATGTCTCCCTACCCTTCTGTAGGGTGCCCTCAGCAGTCCTCAACATGTTCAGAAGTTCGGAAAGTTCAACCTCCTTTCCTTGCATGTTGAAGTTAAGAATGAATTGGGCGTAAGTGGAAGGAAGGGACTGGAGAATCAAATCAGTATAGAGTTCATTCTCCAACGTGGTCCCAAGGTCCGCGAGCTCCTCAATGTAGCCAATCATCTTAAGCACGTGTTCCGCTACCGATGATCCGACGGCCAACCTTGCCGAAAAAAGCTTCTTCGACACTTCGTATCTTGCGATACGAGACTGCTCTCCATACAGTTCTTTTGTATGGAGAAATATGGACTCTAGGTCCATATTCTCGTGCCTCCTCTGATGTTCGTTGTCCATCGAGGCAAGTACGAGGCATCTGGCCTTCGCGCAATCTATTTCCCAGGTCTTATAGATTTCCCTATCTACGACACTGGTTTTGGGACCTGGGACAGGGGGAGCTTTGGTGGTAAGGACATACCCCAACTTGTCGTAAGTGATTGCCATCTTGACATTCCTGAGCCAATCTTTATAGTTTGGCCCTGTCAATATGTTTTTATCTAGTAATAACTTAAGTCCGGTCATGTTGAATGGTCGCTGCAATTAGGAGAGAGAAAAGAAACACTTTAGCATGATGCTCTTGCAAGTTTAGAGTGGTTTTTAATTTGTCTAAACTGGATGGCTCCCACTGTCTCTCGAATCCCTTCTCAAACCGTAAAGAAAGGATTAGTCAGGATCACTCTCACCGTACAATACTTGCTTAACCGTTCAGCCAGGCCAGTGTCGGTACTTCGAGGGAGGTTTTCCAACGCTTTCGCGAAGTTCCTTAATTAAGTAATCTCTTTTCCCTGTGGGCGTAGCCCCGCTAACACCTTTCTAGACACCTACTAAGTTTATAGCATTGATCGTTAAGTGAGAGTTTTCCCGAGGAGTAGCATATACTCACAGTAGGATCGGGATCCAAATATCATCGCGTGATAAAACCGAAAGAATCCTACCAGAATTATCACACTCCAAATGGTATGCAGCGCTAGCAAGTTTCAGTACTTATGAAACTCCCGATGTGGATTTTTGCCCCATGCTCTTATGACCTTGACTTTGGCCAAAATATCATAAGTCACATGTCAAGTTCTACCCGTCATTCTCCTGGTTAACTTGGACCCACCCGTACCTACCCTTGACTTTGGCCAAAATGGCAGCACGACTGTCCCAAACCAACGCATCTATCTATGCTGCACATGAATACCCAATAGCTACCAATCACTATGCCTTGACTTTGGCCAAAATACATAGCTTGAATACTTTTTGACCATTCATGTGGAATGACGGAGAGCTACGGATGGTTTTGGCGAAACCGTGAACGTAGTGAACTTGATATAATCGATGGAACGAGATAGCTTTTAAAAGGAGTGGTTCAAGCTCCGCGTTTAAAAGTTTAGTTTGGAAAAAAACCGAGTGGTTTTCAAAGTGTTCCAATCGACTTTTACTTGGTTTATTTTCTTGCATTAGTTCTTTTAATGCGTCCCATCATTTAATCCTACTATTGCAGAAAACAACCAAAATATGACGTACGCTTATGCCATTCGCATTCGCCACGGGGCCCCGTCATCACCCGTTAGGTTACTTAACTAACGACAGAGCGGGGGCTGGACTAGCGCGGCTGTAAAACATAAGCAACGCCTAAATAGTTATTATATATATAAATATATAGCAATGATAGACATTACAGATCACAGATGAATACATTGGATATACTAGGAATAAGCAATCCGTTCGAGCCTGCAACGAAAAGCGGATTACACGGTCGCGATGAATAGCCAATACCCCACCCAAGACCCCTACGGGTGCAGCAAATTACCCGCCAAGTACCCGAAGCGAAGCAACCTCCCTCACCACCATGAGTAGGCCACTCGGCACTTCGAGATACCCGGTAGTTTGTGCACCCCCTCCATGGGTCTATCCTAGGAGCAAAAACAGTAAAAAGAATTATAAAATGACGGCTACAACCCCGACCCGGTTGTGCGGCCATACAAATAATAATATTACATCAATTTACATGTTACAATGAATGAAAGGAAAAACAACACTCATCTCACATCCACCCCGGCTATTCACCCGCGGCAATCCAACCCATTCATATACACATACCAATATCAAACACAGATCACAGATATGTATAACCCCGACTAATCGACATATAGCGATTAGCCGACGTTCAATACATACAAACATCACAGATATAACCGTCATAGTCAAAGTGTAGTGAAGTTCGGAAAAAATACGGATTTATAGGCCCCCAAAAATAAATTTCTATTCTGGAAAACCTGGGCACATATAAACCATCTTAAAAATCCTAAAACCAAGCCTTAAGAAAACTTCACCAAACTCGACTCAGTGAAGAGTCCAAACGGCGGCGGTTCCGCGGCAATATCTTGCTATTGCCGCGGAAACGCGGCGGTTTAGACGAATCACTGGACCGGGTTTGGTGGTGTTCTTTAAAAAATCCTGAGACGATTTTAGGTGTATAACAAATTTTGTTTTGACCAGAAAAATTTTTAACAGAAACTAGGGTTTTTGAAAACTCGGTTTTTGGATTTTTCGGTTTCGAACTTCGTTACACTTCACTACCTAGCTAATTTATGTTTAGTTAGGCTCTGATACCACTGTAAGTCCACGTTGCCCACCCCGGTACTTGCGGGTAGGCGGAAAACGGAATAAAAATTGGATTTTTATGAGCTTAGGAAACATGGACTAGAGCTAGAAGGATCTTTGCTAAACAAAAACTTGCTAAAGCTAACTAGTAACTAGCTAAGTGCTTGAAAGGTTATACCTTGGGCTTTATGTCTTTCTCTCCTTGCTCCTTGGAGTAGTGGAAGGAGGTCACCTTGTCGTCTTCTCCCGTCAAAGAAAGATCCACCCGAAAGCCTCAACCTTTGGCTTCAACTCCAAGCTAGAAGTAACTAGGGTTCAAGAAGTGCTAGTCCTTCAACCCTAGATGAGACTAAAGATGATCAAGAGAGGGTTTTTCTCAAGCTCAAGTGTTTCTCAACACATGAGAGGGAGAGAGCTTGAGGGAGAGGAAGAACAAGAGAGAGAAATGAAAATGATAGAATGAGAAAAATGTGAACCATTCTCACTAATATGTGTATATTATTTTAATTGAATAATTAGCTAGATAATTGTCATGGCTTATCATGACATGACCATTATCATTTCAATTTGCAAGGATCAAAAAGCATCTTCCAAAAGAAATGATGATGGTCAAAGTGTCAACATGGTCAACAAGTCAAGATGGGTCAAATGGTCAACAACCATAACCATGCACAATTATTAAATTAATATCAATTAACAATAATACACACATAAGCATTAGGGTTAATAAAATGACAATAGCCATTAACCCTAATCAAGGTCCTCTCCCTCAATCTTAAGTAACTTTGCATACGCACCCGCATTCGTGATCCGAGGAACACGAATACAATGAGAAAAACCAATCCCAAATCATATACTAGGATCCGGCTTAAACCAAAGCCCGCTAGTATAAACTGTCCGGACAGCAAACGTGCACAAGTGCGCGAATGTGAACGAACCTTGTCGCAAAACCATGCGACCTCTACTCATTTTGCCTAAAGGTGAATAGCTCTCTGTGTGGGACTCTAAAGACTCGACACTACGCTGGCAGTGGGTTTAACCACAGACCGCAAACGGCACTAGCTGTACGTAACGGTCCCCAGGTAGATGTCGATAAGAAGACTGACGAGGTGAACCCCATCCGAACTCCTACTGAGCCTGTATGTGACAATCTCCGTACAGTCCGGTCTGTTCGTCTGATACATCGTATGGCGGGCCTAAGAGGGCGGTGAACGTCAGTCCCCTAATAGCGGTACAAGTCGTGTCGGAGTGTAGCCCAGAACACCCTGAGATAACACTGGAAACCTACCAGTATATCTCGCTTGCCCTGGCCAGGGACTACTCGTGTAATGGCTCTCCTGGACACAGCGCGATGTCAACCCCCAATACCGGGAGGGACGAATCCTGTCTAACCGTCACTGCCTCCAAGTGCTTCGGGACTGCACCCAAAAACTACCTGTTTGCACGACTCCTTTGAGCCATGGTAGGGTAGTAATCAAAGTGCAGTGGGAACACACTCGAGGCGAAGTGACAGTGTCAAGTCAACGGAATAAGCTGTACTCATGTCACCTGGGAACTGATAACTGACGATAGGTATAATACCAACCAACAGTTCCCGACGATTCCTGTCCAGTGTACTCGTAACCTAACGAGCACCCGCATACTATCTCAAGTACGACGTACTGACGGCTGTGGGACAGACCGTCTCCCACGCTGAGATGAGAAGCGCATACGCTAGTCTACTCCGGAGTATCGATGCCCTGTCTTGATAGTCCAACGATTAGGGACCTGTATAAGGATGTGCTTATAGATCACCCAGCTCCCACGAGTGTGAGCGCCATCACAACGCTGGTAATCAAGCAAAAATCCTAAGGGCTCTACTAATATGTATATCAGCGATATGCTAAAAGAAACACATGCACATATTAAAGCAGAGACAAACCAAGTAGCATACTACCATTTCGAGCAAGATTGTATATACAACTGTGAATATCCCAAGCTTCCATCAAGCAATATACAAACTAGTATGATACAGTAATGGCTTCTAGGGCATATACACTAACATCTCTCAGGCGGATGAGACGGCCTACTACTCCTGCGGAGGGATGCGGGAATGTCCTATTCTTATGGAACTACTGGTTTTACCAAACTTTCATTAGTAGTTTGTGGTTCTGGAATTTTTTCCAGTTCTATTGTGCTCCCACTTGTTTCCCTTTCTAAAAACTGCTGTTCTAGAAAATGGGCATTACGAGAAACAAAAACCTTTTGTTCCTCTGCGTAGTAGAAAAAATATCCTTTGGAGTTCTTTGGATATCCCACAAACTTACACTGTATTGAGCGTGCCTCGAGTTTGTCTGCATGCTGCTTTTTAACAAAAGCCGGATATCCCCATATCTTCAGATACTGAAGATAGGGTTTTTTCCCACTCCATATCTGATATGGTATGGTAGGCACAGTCTTGGTAGGAACCCTGTTCAAAAGATATGCAGCTGATTCTAGTGTATAACCCCAGAAAGATCGCGGTAACTCAGCATTACTCATCATGGAACGTACCATATCCAATAGGGTTCGGTTCCGTCTTTCCGATACACCGTTATGTTGTAGAGTGTATGGAGGAGTAAGCTGAAAGAGAATTCCATTCTCTTTTAGGTAACCCAGGAACTCGGCACTTAAGTATTCACCACCTCGATCAGATCTCAGTGTCTTGATACTTTTGCCGGTTTGGTTTTCTACTTCATTCGTATATTCTCGGAATTTCTCAAAAGCCTCGGATTTATGTTTCATCAAGAAAATGAATCCATACCTAGAGAAATCATCCGTAAAAGTAATGAAATATGAAAAACCGCCTCTTGCATGTATAGACATTGGACCACATACATCGCTGTGTATGAGTTCTAAGAGCTCACTCACTCTTACTCCATGTCCAGTGAATGGAATCTTTGTCATCTTTCCTTTGAGACATGATTGACAAGTGGCATAAGATTGATATTCGAACGGATCCAAATATCTTTCTCTATGTAACTTAGTTAACCTTGTCTCATTGATGTGACCCAGTCTACAATGCTATAAGAAAGCCTGATTTATATCTGGAGACTTTCTTTATAGTGTGTTCTGGACATTGAAAATCTGCAATTGGTTTAACACATATATACCGTTATCTAGTGTACCGGACCCAATCAAACCATGATTAAGGTGGATGTTAACAACATCGCTTACAAACGTGAAATCATAACCTTCTTTTGATAACAACGATACTGATATGATATTACACGTTAAACTAGGTACACAAAAACAGTTGCGCAAAACCAAAATATGTCCACTCGTCAATCCAAGGTGATAATCCCCTACGGACACAGCATTCACGCTAGCTCCGTTAGCAACCTGGAGGGTCATATCACCAACCTTCAGCACTCTACGGTTTCTCAGTGCCTGTAATGAATTACATATATGAGATCCTGATCCGGTATCCAATACCCAGGAAGTAGAGTTGATTGACAGACAATTTTCAATTACAAACACACCTGAAGCCGAAGCCACATCTTGCCTCGGGTCCTGGTTCTTGGCTATCCAAGCTTTGCAATCCTTCTTCCAATGACCTTTCCTACGACAGTGGAAGCACTCGTCCTTTGCCACTACTGGCACCGCAAGCTTTTCCTTTCCCTTGGCTCCCACCTTACCAACACCACCTCTTGGTTTGGTAGCGGCCTTCTTCTTCCTTACTTTGGCTCTTGCCTTGGATCTGGAAGAGGAAGCACCACGAACAAACATAGTGGGTGTTTCCTCTGCCTTCTGCAAGGTGACCTCTGTACTCCTCAACATGTTAAGGAGTTCTGGAAGTTCAACTTCTTTATCTTGAATGTTGAAATTCAAGATAAACTGGACGTAGGTGGAAGGAAGGGACTGGAGAATCAAGTCTGTATACAGCTTGTTCTCTAATGTTGTCCCGAGTCTGTGAGCTCTTCAATATAGCCAATCATCTTAAGGACATGCACCCCTACAGATGATCCGACAGCCATCCTCGACTGAAACAAGTTCATCGAGGTCTCGTATCTAGCTATACGAGATTGCTCTCCATACAGTTCCTTGGTGTGGAGAAATATGCATTCTAGATCCATATTCTCGTGCCTCCTCTGATGTTCATTATTCATAGAGGCAAGCACGATGCATTTGGCCTTCGCGCAATCTAACTCCCAGATCTTGCGGATTTCCTTATCCGCGACACTGGATTCAGGACCTGGGACGGCAAGGGCCATAGTAGTAAGGACATACCCCAATTTGTCATAGGTAATTACCATCTTAACATTCCAGAACCAATCTTTATAGTTTGGCCCTGTCAAAATATTTTTATCTAATAATAACTTAAGGCCTGTCATGTTCTGGGTCGCTGCAATTAGGAGAGAGAGAGAGAGGAAACACTTTAGCATGATGCTCTTGCAAATTTAGAGTGGTTTTTAGTTTATCTAAACAGGATGGCTCCCACTGTTTCTCGAATCCCTCCTCAAACCAAAAAGGAAGAACTAGTCAGGACTATTCTTACTGTACAATATTTGCTTAACCGTTCAGCCAGGCAAGTGTCGGTACTTCGAGAGAGGTTTTACGACGCTTTCGCGAAGTTCCTTAATTAAATAACCTCTTTTCCCTGGAGGCGTAGCCCAGCTGACACCTTTCTTGACACCTACTTGGTTTATAACATTGATCGTTATGTGAAAGAATCTCCCGATGAGTAGCATATACTCACAGTAGGATCGGGATCTAAATATCATTGTGTGATAAAGCTAAAGGAATCCTCTCAGAATTATCACACTCCAAATGGTATGCAACACTAGCAAGTTTCAGTTTCTTTAGAAACTCCCGATATCGATTTCTGCCCTATGCTCTTATGACCTTGGCGTTGGTCAAAATGTCATAAGTCATATGTCAAGTTCTACCCATCATTATCTTGTTAATTTGAACCCACCCATACATACCCCTGACGTTGGCCAAATGGCAGTACGACTGTCCCAAACCAACTCATCTATCTATGCAACAGATGAATACCCAGCAACTACCAAACACTATGACTTGGCGTTGGTCAAAATACATAGCTTGAATACTACTGAATACCCAAATGAAATGACGGAGGGCTACGAATGGTTTTGGCGAAACCGTGAATGTAGTGAACTTGATATGATCGAAGGAACCTGATAGCTTTTAAATGGAGTGGTTTAAGCTCCGCAATTAAAAAAATCTTCTGTTTTAAAATAACCGAGTGGTTTCTTTTAAACTTTTCCAACGATTCAACTTTGGTTTATTTTCTATGCATTAATATAATGCGTCCTATCATTTAACCTATTATTGCAGAAAACAACGAAAATACAACGTCCTCTTATGCCATCCGCATTCGCCACTGGGCCCCGTCATTCACCCGTTAGGTTACTTAACTAAGGACAGAGCGAAGGGCTGGGCTAGCGCGGGTGCAAAACATAAGTAACGCCTACTAGATATCATATATAGATATTGTACATTCGTCAGAAGCAATAATAGGCATTCCAGATCACAGATGAACATATTAGATATACAAGCAATCCGCATTTATTTTGAGCCTGCAATGAAAGACGGATTACACAGTCGCGATGAATAGCCAAACCCCCACCCTAGACCCCTACGGGTATGGAAAACTACCCGCTAAATACTCGAAGTGAAGCGGTCTCCCTCAACGACGTGAGTAGTCCACTAAGCACTTCAAAGTACCCGATAGTTTGTGCACCCCTCCTTGGGTCTATCCTAGGAGCAGAAAACAGTAAATGAAATAATACAACATTGGCTACAACCTCAACCCGGATGTGCCCCGCAAAAGAATATTACAATAAATTACAATTTACATTTGAATGAAAGAAACACCCGTCTCACATCCCCGGCTATCCATTCACGACAATCCAACAAGTTCATATTCACAAACCAGTAAAAACCATTACAGAAATGTGCAACCCCTTGCTAACCGACATACTAGTAGTTAGGGGAGATTTACGAACACATTAAACACAACACATATATAATCCAGTTAGCCAAAGTTCTTAGAATTTCGATCAAGCAACACATATGAATCTACTCCAAATAATTCTCTGTGCACATAAAACCTGAGCAGAAACAAAACATCCCAGAAAAGACAACATCAACACAGAAGAATAACTGAGCAAATTTGGGTTGACTCGGTGTCAACTCGGCCGCGGATCTGCGGCAGATCGCTTGGATCGGCCACGGTTCCACGGTGGTTTGGTCGAGTTACAATCCCAAATTTCTTCACAATTCTTAAAAAACCCTGCTTGTATTTTTAAGGGTTCCTGAAAAATTTTTAGACCCCGTTTTAAAATCGGCAGAAACTTGGTCAAATCGTCGGTTTTTCGGGATTAAATCGCGATTGAATTTCTAAAGACTTTTCTAACATGTTAGTTATGGTTTAGCTAGGCTCTGATACCACTGTAAGTCGACGTTAGACACTCCACAAGATGCGGGGAGGCGGAATACGTAAAACAATCATTTTGTTTAAGGTAACATCGACTAACTTTACGGATCATTGCTAAACCCTAACTAACAACTATCTAGAAGTGCTAAACTACTATGATAGATGATTATAGCTCAAGATACCAGTCCTTCTTGTTCTTGTTGTTCAACTCCTCGTCGGCCTCCTTGATGTGATAGAAGATCCACCCGAGAGTTTCTTCTCCAAACTTTAACCTCTAACTTGGGGTAACTAAGTGGCTATGATTGCTAATCCAAGTGACATAGAGGATATAGAGATGGATTAAGGATTGATTAGTCTTTCTAACCCTTGGAATCTCAACACATGAGAGAATTAGGGTTAGAGTGAAGAAGAGAGAGAGCTTGAGGAGAGAGAATGTGTTTGTTATTATGAAATGAAAAATAACTCATTTGTGTATATATTATGAAGCATAAAATATCTTGCACAAAATATCTTGCACAAATATCTTCATGCTTCATTTAATACAAATGAATGAATCATCTAATGAGTCATGGTTTCATTTAATGCAAATTACACAACATCTCCTCCACCTCATTAAGCTTAATCCATAAATGAATTAAAACATAATAAGTCACCTTTCTTCTAGAAGCTTCTCGAGCAATTACGAGAATGCCCCTCCTATCCGAAAAACACGGATATACTGAGACTGCATAAATTCAATAATCCAATACTAGAATCTGGCTTAAACCAAAGCCCGCTAGTATAAACTGTCCGAACATTATACGTGCACAAGTGCACGCATATGTCCGAACCCTGTTGTAAAACCATACGACCTGTATATCGTTTCGCCTGAAGCAGGGAAACTCTTTGTGTGGGACTCTAAAGACTCGAAACTACGCTGGCAGTGGGTTTAACCACAGGCCGCAAGCGGTACTAGCTATACGTAACGGTCCCCAGGTAGATGTCGATAAGAAGGCCGATGAGGAAACCCATCCGAACTCCTACTGAGCTTGATGTGACAATCTCCGTACAGTCCGGTCTGTTCATCTAAGACTATCGCATATCGGGCTTAGGGCGGCGGCAAGCGTCAGTCCCCTAAAAGGCGGTATAAGTCGTGTCGGAGTGAAGCCCATTACACCTTGAGAAGCTACTGGAAATCCTACCAGTAAATCTCATTTTCCCAGGCCAGGGACTTTGCGTAATGGCTCTCCAAATATAGTGCGATAACAACTCCCAATACCGGGAGAGACGAATCCTTTCTAACTGCCACTGCCTCCAAGTGCTTCGGGACTGCACCCAACTGCTACTTGTTTGCACGACTCTTTTGAGCCGTGGTAGGGTAGCAATCTAAGAACAGTGGGAACACACTCGAGATGAAGCAGTAGTGTCAAGTCTATGGACTATGCTGTACTCATGTCACCTGGGAACTGTTAACTGACGATGGGTATAATACCAACCAATAGTTCCCTGTGAGTCCTGTCCGGTGTACCCGTAACCCAACGAGCACCTGAATACTATCTCCAGTACAACGTACTAATGGCTGTGGGACATACCATTTCCCCAACTGGGATGAGAAGCGTACACACCAGTCTACTCCGGAGTATCGATGCCCTGTCTCGATAATCCTACGACTAGGGACCTGAAAAAGTATGTGCTTGTAGACTACCCAGCTCCCACTAGTGTGACTGCCATCACAACGCTGGTAGTCAAGCAAGATCCTATGGGCTCTATCAATATGTATTCGCGATATGCTAAAACAAACATATACACATATTAAGATAGATATAAACCAAGTAGCATATTACTATGTTGAGCAAGACTGTTAATACAACTGTGAATATCCCAAGCTTCCATTAAGTAATATACAAGCTAGTATGATACAATAATGACTCCTAGGGCATATACACTAACATATGTGTGTTGTAAATAACCGCAATCAAGACGGTGTCGTAAATAGCTAGCTGCGATGAGTATGGGTCGTCCTCAGGGAAATGGTGAATTGCTTTTCTTGTTTTAGACGAGTTGCTAGAAGAAAGGTGGGATTGTTATTGTTTATTTTTAAAAAGGGATGAAAAGTTTATAATAGAAGGGCTTGTAGGATTTATAGGACTTAGTAGTTAATGGATGAAGTTAAAAGAATAATAATTCTTTTTATCTTTTAATTGTTTAATACTAGAAAGATAGCGATGAATGGATTAGGGTTCTTGGTGGGAATTAGGGTTTCCCTCTACTGCCCCTTGTCGTTCCATTGATCTCTATTTATCTCAAGCCCGTAACAAAACGATTATTAAAATCTTAAATCGTGGTCGTGACTATCATGAATTAATAGCGCGCCCGATAAGAGGGTTAACATTCATTTTGTTAAAATTTATAAACATTAAAACTTTTAAAAAGAATTTAAGGGATTTTTCATCCATTATTCTACCCTATCCTACAAACCCTAGCAAGCAAGAATTTACTCGCTCATGGATATTAACGATTTAAAAGAGAGGTGGAAGATGAATGAAACTATAACTAAAAATTAAAAAGTGCAGAAAGTAATTGCGGAATGTAATGCAGAAAGTAACACGAAAAGTAAATGCGAAAAGAATTAAAACAAAGACTACATTTATTGATCAATTATTGCATTACAAAATTTCTCTCTGAAAAAGTAAATTACAAAAAGCCTAGTTGCTCGCTAGATCTCTCTCGATCGATAGGTAGATGAATGTATGGATGTACAGATAGCTCTCGGTCTTTTTATAGGCTCTTGAATATGAAACCCTAGATGACATATTGAAGTGTGTGAAATTACGATCATGACCCTGAAGTTTCAGATCCTACGGCCGCCAAATGACCTCTAAACCGCCGCCTATAGCCTTATTTGACCGTGCTGCCACCGCCGTTTGGTGGATTTAGGCTTCCAAATTTTTCGTAGCTTTTCTTCTTGATATTTAGAGATCCTACTGATAAAAAGATTCTGAAAATATATCTCTTAATCTCTGCCGTTGCTATATACTTCGATTTGCTCTTAATAATCGGCAGATTCGGTTTGATACTTCGATTTACTGTGGATCTCCTACTCGCAGTTCATACCTGAGCTAATCTTATTATAATATCTACACAATATCTCAAATCATCTTGTTAGTAATATTTGTTTTATTTGAGATATTATTCTAACCTACTATATGATATGATATCTTAAGAATATTGGGTAAGAATATTTGATATGATATGCATATTTTAATATGAATATTTTATTTAAATATTATATGCATATATTTTCCCAAATTATATTAATTATAAATGACGAAACATATGATATTAATCTTTTTGCAAATAAATCCACATATATTCTTTATTTGCAAATAACACCTTTTAGTAACTAATAATAGTAGGGAAAATGTAAGTGTACGGTAGCGTCCCGGCCGTCTTTCCGAGGCCAAAATGCGGAAACGAAAATTTTTCTAAACTAGAAACCGGCGCTATCGTATGCTTAAAACCCGGATCGAACCATTAACCTATAACTAGCTATCTAGAGAAGGGATAGAAAGGCTATATCGATCGATCTGTGTCCTTCGGTCTTTGGCCACCATCCCAAGCTCCTCGCGGCATCTCCGGTCTCGATCTCCTCGTCGGAAAGGGCACCACATTATCGATTCTTTTTACGAGCTCCCGCTTCATCCGAAGCAACTCGGGCACGAAGTGTGCTAGCCGACGTGTCCAAGGTGTTGTAGAGAATGTTTGTGATCACTTTGCCTCTTGCATCCATTGATTTGGATGGAGGTTAAAGGTGTTGCCATTGATGAAGATAATGAGCTAGAGGAAGAAGAAAAGAGGTTCTTTTCTTTTTGTGTTTTTATATGATAAAAGGAGAGCAAGAAGAGAATAATACAAGAGCCAACCTTGCCCTTGGCTGCCCCCCTCTCTCCTCTCATCAAATCAACTCACAAATCCATCATATAATGTGACACATGCACAAGAAAAGAGACCATGAGTCATCACTTGTGCATGTGTCACAATTAATGATCTTAATCATGATTTTGTGCTCATAATTTCCATTAACAAGCATTAATCCAAATGTTTGCAACAATAAAATGATACGGCAACATCTAAAGTAAACTCGTGACGGATCACAAGGATACCCCTCACCTGTATATACATACCTGCATCCGCATTCCGACTGAATGCGAATGCGACGAGACTAAAGTAATCCAACAAATCTAATACTAGGATCCGGCTTAAACCAAAGCCCACTAGTATGATCCGCCCGATCATGATCCGTGCACTACTGCACGTATATGATCGGACCCTGCCATATATCATACGGCCTGTACAACGTTTCGCCCGAAACTTGAGAAACTGTCTGTGGAGGACTCTAAAGACTCGTCAATATTTTGGCTGTGGATTTAACCACTAGCACGTCAGAAGTATTATCCGTACGTAACGGGCTACCAGGTATTGACCAAAAGACAGGTCGATGAGCGAACTCATCCTGACACCCTACTGAGCCTGTCAGTGACAATATCCGTACAGTCCAGTCAGTTCGTCTATGAGCATCGCATGGCGGGCCTAGGGGGTTGGTAAAAGTCAGACCCCCAAAAACGGTACAAGTCGTGTCGGAGTGTAGCCCAGAACACCCTGAGATATTACTGGAATACCTACCAGTAAATCTCCTGCCTTGGCCAAGGACTTCGTGTAATGGCTCTCCTAAACACAGCGCGATCTCGCCCCCAATACCGGGAGAGACGAAACCCCTGTCGATCCGCTCACTGCCTCCATGTGGCTCAGGACTGTACCCAACTAAAACCTGTCTGCACGACTCCTTTGAGCCGTGGTAGGGTAGTAATCAAAGCACAGTGGGAACTCATACGAGACAAATGACGATCTCAGGTCGATGAACTAACCTGTACACATGTCACCAGGGAACTGCTATCTGACGTCAGGTATAATACCAACTAGCATGTTCCCGGCGAGTCCTGTCCGGTGTACTCATAACCCAATGAGCACTTGTATACATCTTAGGTGATCCAACTGACACTAATGGCTTGTGAGACTGGCCACCGCCCCTCGTCGGGGTCTCGACTATATACACTAGTCTACTAATAGAGTATCGATGCCCAGTCTCGAAACTCCCACGACTAGGGACCATTTAAGGATGTGCTTATAGACCCCAGCTCCCACGTATATGATCGCCATCATACTGCTGGTAGTCAAGCAAGAATCCTAAGGTCTCTACCAACGTGCAATAGTGACCTGTAAGGTCACCTAAAGCAGTACACGATGATAAAGATAAACCAGATACCATATTATCATCTCGAGTAAGACCGTCCTACCGGAATAGGTCCTCCCTCAATCATTGCAATCACGTACCTGTAATCCAATAATTGACTCTGAGGGCACTATATCCAACAATCTCCCACTTGAACTCAAGGCTAATTATTGCGATGTCGCATACTCATAGCCCGTGTGATACCGAACACCCAACTCCTCTACTAATCAGTCTCATAAAGCCCAGTTGTGAAATAACTGCGTTCGAGGAATAGCCTCAGTGAGTGGATCCGCCCCGATGTTTCTTTCTATGTCTCTTTTTATCTCAAGTTCGCGGAGAAAGCCATCTCCCGAAATAAGCAATACCTGTCTTAGAATATGTCTGGATATCTGATGGGACCTGGTTCATAAATGAACTCCAAATCCAAACTTCTTAGACTATATCGTCAACTGAACTTAATCAGTATCTTGCGCCACACCTCCCTCAGTATCCGCTTGGACCACCTGTCCAAAATACTGCCTCTCGTCAGAGGGAAAATTATAACTCTGACAGCCACTCTGTCATCCAGATCACCTTAGAAGCCTGGAATGATAACCGTCTCCTAAAAGAGGCGGTTGTTACCATATCTCTAGAACATCCACTTATGTTCTAAAACTGCTTCCGAATGTTTCTCCAGGATTGGATCAATATCAACTTATTGCATCTACTGCAAAAACAACATCTGATGTGGTACTTGACATCTCAAGATTGACTCAATAGCCTAAGCAAGTGATCTGCCAATCATGCGCATCCCTCTCCCCTTTAGTCTGTAAGACACCTTTAGAGAGGGTGAATCATCTTTAGAATGCTGTCTAAGTATCCAGATTGGGATACTACCCAAATCCAGATCTAAAACCATAGATCTAGTAACCAGAATGTCTGATATAATATCCAATTCCTATGTGGAGAAACCACTGTGTGACAACCAAAGTATAACCGATCGTAGTATAAGAATTTCACTTCCTACTATGTGTATGTCATCCATATACCAGGACATCACACCCTACTACCTTCTTAATAGATCCATCCCCTATTCTGATGAAGTCAAACCTATGACTGTTACGTCAGAAATAGATGATCTATCTCCGCTAGATCTGCTTTGGTCTATAAATAGACATAAGCTACTTGTCCACTATGCTTCCGCTGCTCCCACTGACTACGACAACCCTCTGACAGAGTCATATACACGTACACTTCTAAAGCTAGTTTAGAACGACGCTATACTCATCCTCCTGCCGGTTCTCACAATCTGGAACAACAGTAGTGTCAAGTCTGGATAAACAAGAACCTCCCTGTCACCGTCTTTGAGCATACTGAAGTACCTCTCGAGTGCCTGAGGTTACCCACCATATCTGCGGAGTGGCCAATGGAATGTCAATCCAGATTGAATCTTTAGGTCCTATTAAATT
This sequence comes from Agapanthus africanus, assembly GCA_030015575.1. Classification (NCBI taxonomy): domain Eukaryota; kingdom Viridiplantae; phylum Streptophyta; class Magnoliopsida; order Asparagales; family Amaryllidaceae; genus Agapanthus; species Agapanthus africanus. The sequence goes on along the minus strand of CM057349.1, from coordinate 384,545,182 downwards.
TTCAGTAATCGTTTGCGGTTCTGGAATCACTTCCACTTCTACCATACTCCCACTACTGTTTTCTGAAAAAATCCATTTTACTAAAACTGTGGCGAGTCAAGAACAATATCACTATTGATTTTCCAGATGGTAGAAAATCAACCCTCGTCATAGCCCGGGTCAACCCACAAACAGCCATTACAGAAACGTGCTTTGAGTTATCCAGAGTCTGGTCTTAAGCATAAGACGGACAACTCCCCGTACCTTAACATCGTTAAGATATGAACTATTCTATATCTAATATAGGAACAGAGGCACTGATTTAATTGGAACCAGATTCAAATTATGCAGCTGTCTCCAGTGCATGTCAACTAAATGGAAAGAGGCCAATCAGTATTACTCAACTTAGGAGTGCTTCCAATTATGAGTAACCTGAAAGAGAAGCAAGTTCTCTTAATCATTACTATCAACTGAATACCATACACAAGTATCTACATCTTCGATCACCTTGAAGAATCCTAATACTTGCAACACCTGGTTCTCTACTTTATTCTTATAACTATAACTTCTCAAAACTTAGACCTTGCATTTCTACGAAACACATGTGCAAGAACTAGAGAAGTCACAAGTAAACAGAATATAGTACGAGTACCAACCTCTCTGTCCAAATGGACACTGGACAACATACAATACTCTGTATAAGTCCCCTGAGTCTAATAACTCATTCGCTGTGTGTCGCAGGTTGAAAACTGTACTTATGGTTAAGAAGAATTACACCGCTGTTTAATGCTTCTGACCTAACCATCCATTAATATAGGTAAATGTCATAGACATAATTTCAAAAAGTTATATCTCACTTTATAAAAATAAACGTACAGATATATCAATTTGAAATTGGTGCATAACAACGGATATTCAAAACCAAATATTTGCCGTCCGGCAAAACAACCCAGACGATTTCTTCAAATATCACCAATTACAACGAATCCCGATATAATGAGGATGATCACCTAATTCCCAATAACTTACTCCCACTCATCATCTGTAAAACCATACAGATATAAGAATCACACCTGGTAAATACATACCCTGGAGCAAGGACTAATTGGGAAATCAGTTTTCTTTTAACAATACACAGTGAAACTGAAACATATAAATGTTTCGAAGGGGTATCTGGGTATTCTAAGTAATGCCTCTTCCATTATCAGATTCATAACTGTAACCGTATATTTCTTTGTCATCTCTCCAAATCCCTTTATATGTCTTTAGTCATTACCTTTTGTACACCCCTTTAGGCTAAATGTTTTTCTTCCTTCCCTACCGTTCAGCATCAGTCTATGGTTTGGAAGAAGACTATCCAATAAGCATAATAGGTGTACTCTCCTAATCCTTAGAGTACTCGCAACCCGAGAGAAGGTGAAGATAAAAGATAACTGAATAAAACCTTATTCCTATTTCTCCTAAACCAGATTCCATCCCCGAACTGGAATAAGTTCCTTCGAGTTCGTATATAACCATACGATCGAGTATCCAATAAACTGTGGATCTTCGTAGTGATACGGGGTGTTCCGGAGAAATACAAAGGTGAAGTAGGAGTGGTGATGAAATACTTGGTTTGGTCGTGAATGATAGCAGTTGCAATTTACTTTGCCCTCTTACTAATCCCTTTATTTGTCTTAACTTAATACCTTCTGTACACCTTTTAGGCTAAATGGTTTTCTTCATTCCCTACCGTTCGGCACCTGCCTATGGTTTGGATGAAGACTATCCAATAAGCATAATAGGTGTACTGTCCTAATCCAAGGAGCACTCGCAACCTGAGAGAAGGTAAAAGGAAAAGACAACTGAATTGTCCTATTCATTTTCTCCAGAACCGGAAACCATCCTCCAATCTGGAACAAGTTCCTTCGAGTTCGTATATAACCATACGATGGTTTTATCCAATGGAAGTGGATGTTCGTAGTAATACGGGGTGTTCTGGAGAAAAGGGTAAAAGTAGGCATGGCAATGAGGTACAATCCAAAAGCCAGTGTTTTAAGAAGGTTCGGTTAACTTGGTCACTGAGTCATAGTCAAGGGTTGGGCCATGGTCGCTGCCAAAGAGAGAGAGATAAGAAACACTCAGCGTGCACTCTAACCTAGATCAGAATGGTTATCAATTTACCCAATCAGGAAACCTCCCACTGTCACCTCAAATTATCCTCCAAACCTGAAAGAAGAATTAGTCGGGATCACCCAAGGAGTAAACCAACTCATCAGTGGGAATCGGGATCCAACTATCATCGCATGATAATGTGATGGAATCCACTCACATTATCACACTCCAGAAGGTATGCGCATGCCTGGCAAGTTTCAGGTTCTTTAGAAACTCCCGATGTATGTTTTTACCCCTAGGACCCAAGTGACCTTGACAACGCCAACATATCAAAGAGTCCTAGTCAAGTTCAACCCGTCATTATCTTGATTGCGTTAAACCCACCCGTACGAGCCCTTGACACAGTCAACAAGGCTTCACGACTGTCCTAACCAATCGCATTAATATGCCACAAACAAACACTACTTAGCTACCGCACACTACACCTTGACACAGTCAACAAACGCAGCACGAATACTAAGTAATACTTGTAAGAAATGATGGAGGGCTACGGCTGGTTTTTGGCGAAAAACCTTTAATGTAATGAACTTGATATCGTTGAAGGAACTGTATAACTTTTTATAAAAATATAGTGGCGAAAACCTTTGCTAAAGAGGTCACTCCCGGTGAAGGGATCTCGGCTCTTTCCCCGTAGAATGAGGTGCAGGATATTCTAACTGAATACCACGATGCAAAGCAAACAGTAATCGGCTATAGTGAAGCTATTACCCTGACACAAACATCTGTCCAAGGGGTCACTCCCGGTGAAGGGATCTCGGCCCGTGCCTCGTCGACTGAGGTGCTGGATATTCATAACCGAATACCACTGTGCAAAACAAAAGAGAACGTCCTTAGAATAACAGCTTTTTGAAAAATGTTCCAACAATATCAGAATAGGTTTGTTTAGCTTGCATTGATCCGAATCAATGCAGTCCCATCAATTAATCACACCACAAAAGAACGAAAATATGATGTACGTATATGCCATCCGCATTCGCCACTGGGTCCCGTCATCACCCGTTAGGTTACTTAACTAACGACAGAGCGGGGACTGGACTAGTGCGGGTGTAAAACATATACAACATCTACTAGTATATATATCAATATATAATATTCGCTCATGGCGTGATAAAATGCAATATCACAGAAATGTAATAAGCATCACAGAACAATATAGATAATCTGGGTCCCCGGGTTTCATAGAGCCGCTACTGAAACCCGAAGTTCCCCTGGTCGTGTGGATAGCCTGTGCAATGAAATCCTAGACCCCTACGGGCGCGGCAAATTACCCGCAAAAAGCTGAAGCGAGGCAGCCCCCTTCAACAACGTGAATGGACCACCCAGCACTTCACGGAATCCGGTAACTTGAGCACCCCTCCTTGGGTCAACCTGTACCCCCTATGAGTGCGGAGAATAGCTTGCCAATTCTAGAGTGAAGCCCCCTCCGTCTCAAAGCCATGAGATGCGGGCCCGTTGCCCTCTAGAACTCGGCTATCCGTGCACCCCACCGCGGGGTAATCCTAGTACAGAAAGTAAAATATATACAACGGGTACATCGACCTCAGCCCGGTCGTGCCCCAAAAAGAATAATATACAAACAGGCAGTGACGGCAGTCCACATATCGGACGCTCGCCCTGCAATATCAAATGTACAAATACAACCAAACTATACTAACATTGCACCCAGGCTATCCACCATGAAAAATCCGCAACATCACAGCACAACACAGAACATCAACGTGAATGTCACGTTCGCAAATCCGTCTAAAAGGGCTATAGCTATTAGACAAGATTTACCGATCAAATGACATCCACGGTCATAGATATAATGTAAGTACTGTGAACTAATATGTTTAAAATTTTCGATCGACAAAATTTCCGGAAGTGGGCCTCTAGTACAATACCCAGTACTCAAAATAATCTGGGCCAAAAATAAAATTACCAGAAACCCCATTTCTAAGTCAGAGACCACCTTAGAAAGTTTGGTGAAGTTTTGCTACAGGACTGCTGCGGAACCGCGGCCAACGCATAGTACGACCGCGGTTCCGCGGCGCTACAGTGGGTTCAGCTCACCAAATATTCTCAGTTCTCTTAAAAAACCCTGCCTGTTTTCCTGCAGCACACTAAATAATTTTTTGACCACAGGAAAAATTCGACAGAAACTGTGACTTGGAAATGTAGTTTTTAGAAAATTTGTTCGATCGATATTTTAAACACGTTAGAGCAAGCTAGTAAAGGTTAATGGCGTGGCTCTGATACCATGTAGGTGTACGGTAGCGCCCCGGCCGTCTTTCTGAGGCCAAAATGCGGAAACGAAAATTTTTCTAAACTAGAAACCAGCGCTATCGTATGCTTAAAACCCGGATCGAACCATTAACCTACAACTAGCTATTTAGAGAAGGGATAGAAAGGATATACCAATCGATCCATGTCCTTCGGTCTTTGGCCACCATCCTAAGCTCCTCGCACATCTCCGGTCTCGATCTTCTCATCGGAAAGGGCACCACATCATCGATTCTTTTTACGGGCTCCCGCTTCATCCGAAGCAACTCGGGCACAAAGTGTGCTAGCCGATGTGTCCAAGGTGTTGTAGAGAATGTTTGTGATCACTTTGTCTCTTGCATCCATTGATTTGGATGGAGGTTAGAGGTGTTGCCATTGATGGAGATAATGAGCTAGAGGAAGAAGAAGAAGAAGAGGTGCTTTTCTTTTTGTGTTTTCATATGATAAAAGGAGAGCAAGAAGAGAATAATACAAGAGCCAACCTTGCCCTTGGCTGCCCCTCTCTCTCCTCTCATTAAATCAACTCATAAATCCATCATATAATGTGACACATGCACAAGAAAAGAGACCATGAGTCATCATTTGTGCATGTGTCACAATTAATGATCTTAATCATGATTTTGTGCTCATAATTTCCATTAACAAATATTAATCCAAATGTTTGCAACAATAAAAAGATACGGCAATATCTAAAGTAAACTCGTGACGGATCACAAGGATACCCCTCACCTGTATATTCATACATGCATCCGCATTCCGACTGAATGCGAATGCGACAAGACTAAAGTAATCTAACAAATCTAATACTAGGATCCGGCTTAAACCAAAGCCTACTAGCATGATCCGCCCGATCATGATCCATGCACTACTGCACGTATATGATCGGACCCTGCCATATATCATACGGCCTCTATAACGTTTCGCCCGAAACTTGAGAAACTGTCTGTGGGGGACTCTAAAGACTCGTCAATACTTTGGCTGTGGATTTAACCACTAGCATGTCAAAGGTATTAGTCGTACGTAACGGGCTACCAGGTATTGACCAAAAGGGAGGTCGATGAGCGAACTCATCCTGACACCCTACTGAGCCTGTCAGTGACAATATCCGTACAGTCCGGTCCGTTCGTCTATGAGCATCGCATGGTGGGCCTAGGGGTTGGTAAAAGTCAGACCCCCAAAAGCGGTACAAGTCGTGCCGTAGTGTAGCCCAGAACACCCTGAGATACTACTGGAATACCTACCAGTAAATCTCTTGCCTTGGCCAAGGACTTCGTGTAATGGCTCTCCTAAACACACCACGATCTCACCCCCAATACCGGGAGAGACGAAACCCCTGCCGATCCGCTCACTGCCTCCATGTGGCTCGGGACCGTACCCAACTAAAACCTGTTTGCTCGACTCCTTTAAGCCGTGGTAGGGTAGTAATCAAAGCACAGTGGGAACTCACATGAGACAAATGACGATCTCAGGTCGATGAACTAACCTGTACACATGCCACCAGGGAACTGCTATCTAACGTCAGGTATAATACCAACTAGCATGTTCCCGGCGAGTCCTGTCCGGTGTACTCATAACCCAATGAGCACCTGTATACATCTTAGGTGATCTAACGGACACCAATAACTTGTGAGACCGGCCACCGTCCCTTGTCGGGGTCTCGACTGTATACACTAGTCTACTAATGGAGTATCGATGCCCAGTCTCGAAACTCCCACAACTAGGGACCATTTAAGGATGTGCTTCAGCTCCCACGTATATGATCGCCATCATACTGCTGGTAGTCAAGAAAGAATCTTATGGGCTCTATCAACGTGCAATAGTGACCTGTAAGGTCACCAAAAGCAGTACACGATGATAAAGATAAACCAGATAGCATACTATCATCTCGAGTAAGACTGTCCTACCGACATAAGTCCTCCCTCAATCATTGCAATCACGTGCCTGTGATCCAATAATTGACTCTGTGGGCACTATATCCAACAGAAAATGTCCATACAAATGTGCAATAAATTTGACCGATCAATCGGCACTCCACGCAACCTTGGAACTGGCGAAGCTAGTTTCTATTAGATCGATGAATTGGTTGTTATACCAATTCACACCATGAGTAAGACTCCCATCCTCCTCCTTCTTCCCTTGAATCAAATCATTAGCTTTGTCGCCAAATACGCTTATGTTTTGATACATCCATACACTTCAAGCTCTTTTATATAAAATACTCATACGCTCATAAACAATTTCATAAAACAAAAATTACAAATTTTAAATTGGTAACCAAGTCTATAGAATCATCTTAACCCTATTGTTGCTAGAACATGTAAACATACTTTAATTCCATCCATGATATACGTTTAACAACACACATACAATATAAGATTTCATGTAACTTCTAATACTTTAACATGAATTTGTAGATAATATTAAATATAGTTTTAGTTATAGCGCACTGGGTAACGACCTATCCCGCCCACACTTTATAATAACATCACGATCATATGGTTATTTTTATTTTTCTTAGAGAATCGAAATTCATTAAAATATCCTTAAGTTCAAAATACGATTTTTAATCGATATTTCTCCTTTGGCAATTACGCCCCTCACAACCCTCTTTAGGGGAGCAATGTTAAAAGATGGTACAGATTATCGCACATCTTAGATGTAGTGGGTGAGATCAAGGCTCTTCACAGACTCGGAGGAAAAGAAAGAAAAATACGGTTTTCTAGAACTAAACAATATTTAATGAAATAATTTTATTTGTAACTTCTAAGAAAACAATTTTGCAAATTAGATTTTAAATAAAATACACTACAATGAAAAGATTTTAGTTTCAGTTAAAATAGCTTAATGTTTCAAAAAGATAGGTTTTTTCATTAAAATACCATAACTTTAAAAGCTAAGTTTTATCACTAAAATATCTTAAAATCTTAAATATATTTTTATTAAAACCCTCAACATCCTAATTAACATATTTTTATCCAAAATCACTCTCGAGATTTGAAAGTTTTCCTAGAGGGGGTGAATAGGACAAGGTTACCGATATGCGCAAAAAAAATTCTACAGACTACAATTTCCAAACAAACACAATTGCAAAGCTCAAGTAAAGGATATACCAATAAGGATAAGAGGCTAAGCAATCTATAATTGTAAACCCATGAATACATATAGCAAGCAATAGATATAGTAATCAAGTAAGTAAAGAGCATATAGAGCAAATGGTGTTAAGCGTGCAATTTCTATCTAAACAATTGAAATACTAAAGCAAGAGAAAGAAATATCAAAAGCAAACACGAGTCATTTTAGAGAGGTTCGGGAGATCCCCTTGTCCTCTTTCTTTAGATGTATGAGCCCATTCCACTAAAACATGCCTCCACCGAGACAACACGTTGCGTACTCATAACTTCTGATACCACGTCTCCACCGAAACCAACAAGTTCTCCTTTACAAAGGCACTCTTGCACTCAAGGATCCTCACACAAAAAAATAAAAACTTCTCTCACCCATCTCTCTTACAAAGAACTCTCTTGCACTCAAGATATTCTCACAAAAAAAGAAGAAGAGGGTTTATAATTCAGCACAATACTCTTAAAGGAGTTTCTTTTAAAGCTCACAAAAAATATTCAATGAGTATGAAATAATCAAATTAAACTCTTTGATCTTTTGAGTTGTGAGAGAAAAAATAATCAAAATTAAGTTTTTGTTCTTATAAGAGTATGAGAAAAAGGCTTTGGAATATCTCAGAATAATTTTTCAAGTGTTTGCTATTCAAAACCCAAAGCGATTCTCAATAAATACCACTCAAGAAAAACCAGCAGTTACAAGTCAAATCAGTCAAAAGAGCCGTTATCAGACATCTGAAGTTCAACCAGATAGACGCCTGAAGAAGGATCAGTGATTAGTCAAAAATATTGCACATTTGTATGGACATTTTCTCTATTATTGTTAAGTACTAAAAGTTGTTAATTGTAAATAATGAACATAAGTGGGTTTATTTGTAAAAGTTTATTATCATATGTTTCTTCATTTATAATTAATATAATTAGGGAACATATATGCATATAATATTTAAATGAAATATTAGTAATTAAAATATCCATATCATTTCAAATATTCATAATCAATATTCTTAAGATATTATATCATATAAATGGTTGGAATAATATCTCAAAAATACCAAATGCTACTAACAAGATGAATTTGAGATATTATGCAGGTTTTCAGAATCTGTATATCAAGAAGATATCAAAATATCAAGAAGAAAAGCCACTAGAAAATTGGATGCACAAACCCATAAGACGGCGGCGGATCCGCGATCAACTAGAGGAAATGGTGGCGGTTTCGCGGTCTGATGGTGGCCGTTAGATCTGAGATTTTGGGGGTATGATCGTAATCTTACCTACTCTAACATGGCATCTAGGCTTTGTACTTTCAGAGGCTATATAAAGGACCGAGAGCTGTGCATTCCAAATCATCTAATCATCTATTCATCGATCTAGATAGAGATCTAGCGAGCAACTAGGTTTTTGTAATTTATTTTTTCAGCGAGCAATTTGTAATGAACTAGTTGATCAATAAAGGTAGTATTTTTTTTTAATTTTTGTCGCATTTACTTTCCGTATTACTTTTCTGCATAATTTTTCTGTATTACTTTCCGCATTACTTTCTGCACTTTTAAATTTTAATTATGGTTTCATTCATCTTCCACCTCTCTTTTACCACGCTAATATCCATGAGCGAGTAAATTCTTGCTTGCTAGATTTGTAGGATAGGGTAGAATAATGGATGAAAACTATAACTTAAGTTCTTTTTAAAAGTTTTAATATTTATAAAGTTTAGCAAAATGAATATTAACCCTCTTATCGGACGCACTATCAATTCATGATAGTCACGACCACGATTTGAGATTCGTTAATAATCGTTTTGTTAAGGGTTTGAGTTAAATAGAGATCAATGGAAGGAAAAGGGGCGGTAGTTGGAAACCCTAATTCGCTCCAAGAACCCTAATCCATATTCATCGCTATCTCTCTAGTATTAAATAATTAAAAGATAGATAGAATTATTTTTACTTCATCCATTAACTACTAAGTCCTATAAACCATACAAACTTTTCTATCATAAAATTTTCTAACCATCCTAATTTAAAACGATAAACAATCCCTCCTTTCTTCTATCAACTCGTCTAAAGCAAGAAAAGAAATTCACTGTTTCCCTGTGGACGACCCGTACTCATCGCAACTAGCTATTTGCGACACCGCCTTAATTACGGTTATTTACAACATACATACAACACTTTTTCGCATCAATCAAATGGCGTCGTTGCCGGGGAGACGGTCGTAATTAATTTTCTTATTATTCGTGTTGATTTCTTATAAAAACCAGAAACATAAAATAAAAGAGAACCAAAACCGTATCTTGTGTTTCTAACAATTCTTATGCGAGTTTTGCAAAGACATCTGGAGTAATTGGAGCAAGCCAACAGAGATTAAGAGACTTTAAACTTGGACCAAAAGAGTAGTGATGTGCCCTAAAGAAATTTGACCAGAAAATCTTTCCAAGAGGCGGTGGAACCACGGCCCTTTGTTGCATTCGGCGGCGGAACCGTGACTATATTGACGAGTTGGGACCCAAATCTTCTCTGGTATTCTCCTATTGCCTTCCTCTCTCCTCTAAAGCTCCAATAAACTGATTTTACCTGCAGGTTTCTTTGCAAACAACACCGCTCAAAAATCTTTTTGCATGTTTTGATTTCGGTTTGTTTTGCATTTCTAAACCGGACTTTAAGGGACAATAAACCCAAATTCAGATTAGGTGCGGATTTCATCACCTTTCCTAGGCCTCATAAATCACAAACGAGTATACTATCACCCTACATTAATAAAAAATATCTAAACCAAGCCTCTAAAGACCGTCACGCTCAATTAGGAAAGAGAAAGGTCGTAAGTAATCTATTGCTTATCTGCATTTCTCTTGTGGTGTCTAGGCAAGTGTAACTAAGGAAAATGGTTACTTAATTAGACCCGCTATTTCGGTGATTCGTATAGCAGATACTTTCCACTTCCCTGGCATTTATCTGGTTGCAAGATTGATAAGGAGGTGGTTGTTCAGTCGAAAATAGTGCACTTTTAACATAAAAATTTCCTTACTTTTCTTAATCATCTAAAAGTGTTTGTTATAAATATAACACAAAGTTCATCTGCAAAATATCATTTACCATGTGTTTATATATTATAATCAACGTTATGAAGGAAATTGTATGTTTAATATTTTTACGATTAATATTTTGTATCTCAAATATAACTAACAATGTTCGTTGAAGATATTCTGCAAGATTAGCTCAGGTCAGATATCAGGAATCAAGAATCTGCCGATAAAGTAAAGAAAGTCGAAGAATCAAATACCGGCAGAGACTCAGAAGAGATAAGAAGGTTCAAGACATCAAAGAAATACCCAAATACCAACAGAAAAATACTCCAGAAGTTTGAAACAAAGTACTCACCATTAGGCCGCGGAACTGCAGCCGAGATAGGCCGAGTCATCGTGGATCTACGGCCGATTCAAGGGATTATGGTTCGAGAGTTTTCTGGAATTTTCGGCGTAACAAACTTAGTTTGTTGGGGGTTTCTGTTACTGGTTTCGAAGCTATAAAAAGGACCGAGGGCAACATCATTTGGGGATCTAGATCTAAAAATAAAAAACATCCAATATTCAAGAAAAATCAATCTCAAAGATCAAATCCAAGATCAAAAGGGGATCTAAGATCTAAGCTCAAGAATCTTCGATCTTGAGGTCCAAGAGCAAGAAATCCATCGAGAAATCAATCAAGTGATCAATCAAGCAAGTCTCTTTTACGCGAAGCCAATCACCGTCAATGAGCAAGCGATCCATGACAGGTCCAAGACTCGAGGTGATCAAGCGACGTGAAGATCGACGGAACATTTACTTCTTCGAGGCAGAGATCGAGAGCAAATTCTTCTTCCTCTTGTAATCTAAACTCGAAGAAATGTATTGTGAGGTTGAATAATAAAGTTGATCATTGGTTTTAATTTCTCTTTCTTTTAATTTCCGCATTATGAATTCTTTCTCTATTTCTTCTTTTATTTTCATGATGCGCTAGTAATTCTCCACTTGATAGGATTCGTAGGATTAGGGTAGATCAATGGGTGAGAAAATTCTATACTCTTTTTAAGTCTTATGAAGTTTATAAACTTTAGCAAAAGAATCAACAACTTCCTTATCAGGCGTGACATCAATTTCTTGATAATCGCGACCACGATTGGAGATAAAATTGATGATCTTTTTGTTAAGGGCTGGATATGAATGGAGATCAATGAAAGGACAATGGTCAATAGAGGAGAAACCCTAGTTTCTTCCAAAGAACCCTAATTCTCATTCATCGTTATCAATCTAATTTTAAATCTATCAATAGATAAGAGGAGCAATCTTTATTAGTCATCCATGGCTACTAAATCCTAAAGAATCCTGCAAGCCTTCTCCATATAAAATTTTCTTGATAATTCAATTAGAGCTTGAACTATTTTCTTGAAACTATTTTCTTGATTTTCTTGAAACTATCTTCTTGATTTTCTTGATTTTCTCTTTTCTATTTCTTTCAACCGATCTAAAACAAGAACTATAAAATTCCACGAATCCCAGAGGACGACCCATATTCACCACAGTTAGCTACAAGCGACGCCGTGTTGATTGCGGTTACTAAAACTTCTAAACAAAACTTCTTTTCTTTTACACAAAGAAATTGAACCAATCAAATGGCGCTGTTGCCCGGGATCCGTGCGTAATTTTTCTTTCTTATTATTTGGGTTGAAATATTATTATTCCATCAAAATATAAATCAAGAACGCGTCGTGTGCTTAACGATTAGTATGTGAATTTTGCAAAGAGATCTGGAATCATTGTAGCAGGGAGATAAAAATTCAGGAACATTCATCAAGACCATAGGAGCAAGGGAAGCAATTGTACCAAAAATCGTTCAAAGAACCCTCAAGTTGACAACGAAACTGCGGCAAGAAGGCTATTCTCACGGCGGAACCGCGGTTGGTTTGGTGGTTTAGAGCTTCAAGTCTCTCTAGTATATTTTCTATCTCTTTCTCTCTTCTCTGCAAAGTCCAATAATAATTTTTCTGTAGGATTCTTTGCAAAAATTCTCCGCTTAAGAAACTTCTTGTTGCGTGTTTTGTTATTTTGGTGTTTTTGCATATTGTAATATGGAAAATTAAGGGGTAAAGACCAAATTCAGATTAGGTGGTGTTTACCGCCGAAAGACGCGACCGGGACGTTGGGACGTCTGACCTGAATTTTACGGGCAGATACTATTTGGATTTATCCGTCCACCTCTCCGAAAATGCCAAGTTGAATTATAGCACCGTGTATCGGAGGTTTGGGCGGATGCGGCCGTTCTAGCAGACTTCGTCAGATTCCCCCTCATTTGCGAGGGGTTTTTAATTGTGGGGATGCTCTTCCCTGCAGGCGCAAGCCCCTACAGTTAATTACGTTATCAAGTTACGATAACCACTTTCTCCTTCTCCAAAAGGTCATTTCATGTCGTGTGTTTTTGTTTTATTTTTGGTTGCCCATGGATTGTATACGGAGACTAATTTGTGTTGTCGCCGGTAGGGCATGGATTAGTCCAAATCCGTATTTTCTTAGATTCGGGTTTGGGTTGGTTTTAAGGATCGTTAATCTTGTTTTAGATTAAGATCAACTTAAATGCTTGTTAAGAATACGTTAGCCTAATTTTAGACTAAGATCTACTTAACAAGGTTTTAAGATCATTTAGATCCAATGAAAGAGTATTTAGACTCTATCGTTTTAGTTTAGGGACATTGCAGTCCATAAGGTTTAAGGACATCATAGTCCATGAGTTTATGGACCTCATAGTCTGTAAGATTTAGAGACATCATTTCTGGTTTAAAGACGTCATACTCTGTGAGGTTTAAAGACATCATAGTCTGGTTTAAAGATATCATAGTTTGTAAGGTTTAGGTTTAACTGTTTGGAGATGCACCAAAAATTATTGGTTATTGGGACCCCCATCTCTCTGAAGACGTTGAAGAATTACAACGACATGTATCAGAGGTATGAAGAGATGTACCCTTGAACCAAATGCCAGATTGAGAAGCAATGGGATAAACATTATTGTAAATTCCATATGAGATGATTAATTTTGGAAGACAAGAGCATAATTAGGGCTCGGTTAAAAAACAAGGTTTTAGCTTTGGGAGAGTTAGCTAACTTGGTCTAAGGGTGGCCTATCATGGTGTTAAATACTAGCATATGTTCGGCGCTCACGTACTCCCACGTGAGGTCTTAAAGTATCGTTTAAGCACTGAAGATTTGAAGCGCTCACGTGGGGTCGCGTGAGGCGCTTGAAGTAGTGTTAAACACTGAAAGTTTGAGGCGCTCACATAGGGTCACATGAAGCGCCTGAGATTTAGCACAGCTTCTTTGGATTTGTTCCCTTTTTTCTGAGTGCTAAGCATTATTGGGTCACATGGGATCACGTGAGGCGTCCCCAAAGACTGAAAGCCGCATATGATTTATTCTCCCTTTCTTCTGAAAGTGCTAAGCACTGTTAAGGGGTCACATGATGTCATGTGAGGTGCCCTAAAAAATGAAACTGCTTGTGTTCTGAAGGTGCTAAGGGGTAACATGATATCACGTGAGATGCCCCTGAAAATAGAAGTTGTTTTGAGTTTATTCTCCTTTCTTGAAAGGCTTGTTCAGGGGTCACATGGGGGCACGTGACCTAATCTTAATTGTTCTCTTTTGATCAATATGGGTGCTCACGTGGGCGCACGTATGGGTGCTAATCTCTTTTTTTTACGTGCATAGAGATATTGAGTTTTGAGACTTTCAAGCCCCTTGCTTAATAAGAATTAAATTCTTTTATAGGGTTAAACCCTAGTTTTATTTAGAGGAATTAAATTCCTATATGCTCTGTTGAAAGAATTAAATTCTTTGAACCCAATTCCCCCCAGGTTTTGAATCTGCATAATAGATCTCCCCGATGAGAATTAAATTCTCAACTTATGGGGAGATCTGCTTCTGCAGATCTTCAAACAGAGGAAGAACTAAGTTCATTTTAGAAGAGTTGAACTCTTGTGATGGTGAAGAATAGGTAAAAGGTTCTGTGTTTTGTTCTTCCCTTACCTAGGGTTTCTTTTTGTCCTTGAGGAGGTCTTTTTCTCTCTGGAGAATCAAATTCTCTTTTCTTTTGCTTACGAGGGGAATTTTTTTCTCTTTTTTTCTCCTCCGTTTCTTCTGTCTCTTGGCCCCTATTTATAGGAGAAAGAAAAGAATCAATTAGTTTAGAAAATCTCTCATTGAGAGATTTTGATTAATTTTATAATCAACCAACATGATCTTTTAGATCACTCGGTGAATTTTACTCACCATTGGATTTTTAATCCAAGGACTTCTGTTTTACAGAAGATATTTCTTTTGTTGTTCTTAACAAGTTTAGGAAGATATTTCCTTGCACAAAATTTTTCTGTAGATTGGTGATTGTTTAATCACCATTGGATCTTTAATCCAACGCCGCTCTGTTTTACAGAGCGTAATCTTTCTTGTTTAGAAAGATCCAAGGGAATATTTTCCCAATAAGGCTTTTGATCCATTTTAATTAGAATTTAATTCTATCGATTCAGAAGGCTTAGGAGCCCATCACGTATAGCACGTGACCTTACCTAATTAAGCATAAAGCTTTTAATTCCTTTTAATTAGAATTTAATTCTATCGGTTCAGAAGGCTTAGGAGCCCATCATGTGTAGCACGTGACCTCACCAAATTAAGCATAAAGCTTTTAATTTCTTTTAATTAGAATTTAATTCTATCGATTCAGAAGGCTTAGGAGCCTATCACGTGTAGCACGTGACCTCACCAAATTAAGCATACTAAAGAGCGTCACGTGCTATCACGTGGTTTTTTTTCTCTGGCCAATTATTTGTTTTAGATAAGCGCTCATATACATTGTATATAGGGGTCAGGTGTCTGCACGTGGGGCTCAGTTTTAGCTTATTTTGTTAAGCGCAATGCCTATCACGTATGGGCACATGATACTCCATTTGGGGTTTTTTTTTCCTTTGCTTTTTATTTATTATTCAGTTTTTATCAGAGAACAAATTCCCCCACAGCGTTGTTCTCATGTGGTTTGCACGTGCAACGCTGTCATCTTTACAGCCGTTGGATTGCCTAGGGGAACGGGGAGATGAATCGCCCTTGTCACGTCTTATAAATGCGAGGGTTGGGTTCCTTATGCAGCCACTATTTTTTTCATCTTCTTCCTCCTTCATTTTTTTGAGAATTCAATTCCTCTCCTCAAAGCTTAGTTCTCTGCCATTGTGATTCCAGAGTTTAACTCTGTAAAAAAGAAACCCTTTTTAGGTAAAGGTCCTGCACATCATAGAAAAACTTTTTCTTTTTGAACAAAAATTTCTAGATTTTAAATCCATCATGAGAGTTTTGCTCTCCTCAGAAACCCATCTGCTTAGGGATCCAAAGATGTGATCTTTGAGCAGTAAACCTCCATATTTCGAACATTCACCTCTGTTTTTTGATGTTTCATGAGATCATATTTATTTTTTATGAGTTTCTGGAATTTAATTCAATCACATAAAGGGAATTTAATTCCTTAAGCGAAGAACTTAGCTCTGCAAGATCAAGATGACCCTTTGGGAATTTTGTTCCCTGGTTTTTCTTGAAAATCTTTTCATAGGGTTTTACCCTTATTCGCACAGATCTGAATTTATTAGGGTCCTTAACAGAGGTTGTTTTCCCAAGAATTGTTTGAATTCCAATGTTTGTTTAATGAGGATCTTCTTGATTCTCACAATGATTGCCCTGTCTTATCATTAGTGAGCCGCCATATTGATTTCGTAGGGTCCATGTGTTTTGTAGGCAGTGGTCTCGCAAAATAGACATCCTGTTGTTTTCTTTTGTTATTATATATATATGTGTGTGTGTGTGCGCGCGCGCGCACGCATGGGTTTCACTAATGTTTCCTCTTTTCCTTATTTCAGGCACAATGGCTTCTCTTCCATATTTCCCTTACACCCGCTCGGATACCGCCTTTCCATAATTGTCGTCAGATGAAGAGGCAATGGCGATGATCAGAGCTCACGATAAAGACCAGACAAGTCTGATCTTATGGGGCACTTGGTACGGCCACATCATCCGGGGTCGCCGAAGTTTTTTTTACGAAGAGCCAGCGGAACCTCTTCGCCCTATACTGCTGATGGAACGCCCACAGACTGCTTATGCAGTGGAGGTGACCAATTGGACTCTTTCAGGCCGGCTGGAGCCCTCTACACCTTGGATACCTAACCAGCCTTTGCCGGCTATAGACATCTTGGGGCATCGAATTTGCCAAGGTGAAGCTCGACCTTAGGGACAAGTTTATAAAGTGGGTGTCAATCCCCGACACCCGGTGGGCTACCTTATTTAGGCTTGCTACATTCTTTCCGCCCATCGCGCAAGAATGCTAAAGGTCGGACTGTATCAGACAGTATACGCGTCGCTATTCCACTATCAAACTACTCACGTCTGGTGGATCAAAGCTTTCGTAAACCAATGGAATCTACCTACCAACACCTTTCTGCTAGGGATCGAGAGGTGTCTATTTCATTGGATGAGTTTCGTGAGATTTCGGGGTTGCCAATCAGGGGTGAGCATTACAAGGAGTTGCTGCCTCCAGATGAATATGTTTTCTCTACCATGCCAGCTACGTTTGACTGCCTGGCACCCGAAACTGCTGTCCGTCATAAGTATCCTAGTCTAATCAAGGCCTTGGGTATCTTTGACAAATTGTTTGCGAAGTCAGAGGGGCAGGGCGTCACTTTCAAGAGTTTCATCGCCTGCTTCATCCGGGAAGATGCTCTATCCAAGGATGCCCCGAAATTTGCGAGTATCGACGACCCTTTTAGGTTTGGGTTGGACAAACTGCCGGCCAAGGAAGAAGATTTACCGCAGTTCTATATTCCGACCACATCGGCCGTGTCTTTTGATGCAATTGCGGCCCCCGACATAGACAAAGAGACCTTCTTCATCGGCTTTATTAGCTTCTGGCTCAGTTGGTTTGCGATACCAACCCACCGCCACTTCATGAGAGCTTCTGCCTTCTACCCCGCCCATCGTGCAGCTAAAGGGCCAATATTGGCCGTTGGTATTGCGGGATTATCACACCTTTATCATGGGTTAAGTGTTACAGCCAACACTACAACTCTAGGTGTAGATGTTGTGAATCTCCCCCTTCATTACTTCACATCTTGGATCGAAATGCATGTGCTGGGGGCATTCGCAGCACATTGTTGGCCGAACTTCTATGACTCCTACACCTTCCGTCGAGTTATGAGATTAGTGGATGCCTCTGCTTCCGATCCGACTCAATTAGGGGCCCTCCTTGTTCTGCTCAATACATATGCTAATGAGGGAGGGATGGTGTTCACTGATCGCGTTCTTTCTGCTCCGGCGGGGTCCATCCAACAGTTATTCGACTTGTCGAAAGGAGGATCACCATCTTTAAAGCCTAAGGAGATAATGCATCTGTATTTGATCAGGCCGGGCTATTTGGTGTTCCGCCGGAGTGATACGGCTCTCCTCATGCGGTATAATCCGCACCGCTTTGCTCGATAATTGGGTTATAACCAGGGAGTCCCCTTCGAAGCATTTTTGGTTGAGCCTACCTCATCTTTAGGAGTTAATCGCGACATCATTCATCACTTCATGCGGCTGAACACTGGCTCTGTGTTCATGATCCCAGAACCTGACTACCTCCTAAGGTCTGTGGGGTCCTTTGTAGGCTGGTATCGCCACCGGGTTGGTCCTGTTATTGTTGAGGAAAGGCGGGTACTATTCGAGTATAAGACTCCTGCTCCAACCCACGCTGCCAGCGTTCCGTTGCGACTGCGATCAGTTGTTCGCCCTCTTTTGAGGGATGGCGGCGTGGTCCTTATCTCGCAAGTCACAGAAACCGAATCGATTCCTCCCACTGCATGGATGCCAATGCGCACTAGTGCTCAAGTAAAGACTTCCGCCGAAGCGCCAGCGGCAGTGCCGTTAGTGGCGATGCTATCAGCAGTGGTGTCACCAAAAGGGGATAGTGGAGGCGAAGTGGGCCAATGTCGCACCAAAGCGCCGAAGGGAAGGAAGCGATCTTCTTCCAGCGTTAGTTCCGGGTCGAAGAGGAGAAAGAAGACGGTCACCGGTCTGCTTGACCTTTTGCTGGAATCTGAACCTATTGTTCAAGACGAACCAATATCCATGCTAGAGCCGGATGATGGTCTTCTCTTTCCGGCTTCATCTGTCGAGGAAGCCGCACAATTGGCTGAGGTTATAAGGCGCTCACAAGACGAAACTGAGAACTTGGGTGTCCCGAAGAAACCTTATCCTCCCGTCATATTCTATGAAGATCCACCATCACTACGGAGGGTACATATCGGTCCCCTACGATGGGAAGATGAGATAGCCCTCAAGCAGCCTATCTCAGCCGCTTCCGAAGATGAGCTAGCATTGAAGACCGGTGGCCACGAATCTGCATTTGAGCCCCGGCGAGCACACTTCCTCAGGAAGGAACGATGGCTTGAAAAAGCCATACTAGAAGAATCCTGGCACGTCGGTATGTGTGCTTTCCGTATTTTTCTTTCGGCAAATAATTTGTATCGCTTTTTATATCCCCTTATCTTTGTGAAAATTTTACAGGGACTTCGGCAATGACAGAAGATTTGAGCCTAAGTTGTGCCCTGACCGTGGGTTCCACAAATGTCTCCGATGAGATACCGGCAGGTGTGGAAGGAATCGTTATAGCTGCTATCCCTGTTGCGGAGCTTTCGATGATAGCCTCTGTCCCTTCGGTGTCAATTCCTTTAGTAGAGGTAACCCTATTGGCCACGGATCCTATGGATGTCTCTGATGACGCACCAAAAGGTGTAGGAGAGATTGTCGAAGCAGTTGGCTCTATCTTGGAGCTCCCGGTGATGGCCTTCACGTCTCCATCGTTTATACTTTCCGCAGAAGCAACCTTGCCGGTCATAGAACCGATGGATCTTTCTGGTGGCGCCATGGCCACTGTTCCCTTTTTGGAGCCCGAAATGGCAGATGTCGTTTGATGAATGGAAGCTACTACGCTAGCACACGTCCCCGGTGATGTGCCTGAGGGCACGGAGGAGGCTGCCGAAGCTGCTATCCCTCCAGTTCAAAGCGGGAAGAGCATCGAAGGTAGTCTTCTATATTTCGCTTTAATGATCTCTCTATTATCTGACTCTTTCTGTCTTTTCAGAATTGCGAGGATTGGCGGCGTTCATCGTGGATTCATCTCCCAGAAAGTCCTTTCAGCGCCTGCTCGAGATGGCCGCCCCACAGGCAATATCCCCGCAAAGCATCGTCCTCTCTTCTGGGCAAGGTTGGTGTTATTTGACCCCTTCATTGTATTATCATTATTTCGTATAACGATACTGATACATCTTTTGCAGTTCTGGAAGCTGATGACGAAGTCGAGATCCTCGACGGGCCTGGGGATCTTTCCAACCCTCCTTGCATGATTGTGGGTAAGTATGATTTTGACATTGTTTTATATATCATTTGGGTGTAAATCTCACATATTGTTCATGGACCTTGACAGCCTTGCCCACTCTTACCCCGCTGGAGTCTCGCATCATTATGCCATCAAGCCTTTATGCCCGACGCGCATCTGAACGGATGGCGAAGCACAGCATTAGCTCCTTGTCGGCTCTTATCGAAGATCTTCGTGCTAATAGTTCGATCACAGCCGAAAAATTTGCTGCCGAAGCCAACATTTCTCTGCCCTTTCTCGCCACTTACCATGATGAAACATTGGTGCATGTCTGGGTCGAGTTTTGTCGTCGAGTGGAAACTTGCTTAGATGTTCTCGAGTGCACATTCCTTCCCAGAGGTCGTGGCTGCAAAGACGAGCTTGCGGGGGCTGATTGAACAGTGCGTCGCGAATCTATAATCATGTGAGAAGAAGCTCAATTGAAAATTCTCGGAGAGGGAATTGGCCTCGAATGCTTTAGGAGAACTCCAATCTCAACTCATTACCAAGACCACTCATGCATACGAAATCTGGCGAGTACTTCAAGAAGTTATCACTGAAGTGGTCTCTCTCGACAAAGCCGTCATCTTTACCCGTGAGATGGTTGAAGCTCATAAGGCCACTTGAAGGGAGCTCGAGAGCCGGTTTTCTTCCTATCAAACCCAACAGTCTCAGGCAGAGACTCGTCTTGCGGCAATAATGAAGCTTGAAGCTGAAGCCTAGCGGAAGAGTAATGAATTGACGAGCTTACTGCCCCACCAGCCGGCTTAAAGACTTTTCTTTTATTGTATTTCTTTTATTATCATTTTTTTTATCCATGAATAATAATAATAAAAAAATTTGTATTCATTTCAATTCTTTTATGAGATGTATCTTTTATTCATTTGGATTCATGAATAAAAGAAATATTTCATTTTATGTTGTCGCTTTCTCTTCTTTGCTGTGTTATTGGTGTATTAGCTTTAGCGAATGTAGCTTGTAGTTGGTAGATAACAGTCCATCTCGATTTCTTTGTAGGTTAGCGATGGCTTAGGAAACAGATTCAGGTTTGTTGCCTAATACTTTTCAACTTTATGAGCTGTGAGGGTCTAATAAAGGCTTTTCTCCCTACGAATCGAGAGGATCTCGTAGGTGTAATTTCTCCTTAGGGGTCGTGAGGACTCCTAAGTGCATTTTCTCTTGAGAATCGTAAGGATCTCACAAGAGAAATTTCTTTTTACGGGTCGATAGGTTCGTATGTTGACTTATTTCTGAGTCGAAGCATTGCTCCGACAGGGAGGTTAGGGGTTGACATGTTTCCGGGTCGAAGCATTGCTTTACGACAAGGAGGTCAGGGGGTTGACATGTTTCCGAGTCGAAGCATTGCTTTACGATAAGGAGGTCAGGGGGTTGACATGTTTCCGAGTTGAAGCATCGCTTGACGACAAAGAGGTAAGGGATTGACATGTATCTGAGTTGAGGCGTTGCTTTACGACAGGGAGGTCAGGGGTTGACATGTATCCGAGTCGACGCGTTGCTTTACGACAGGGAGGTCAGGGTTTGACATGTATCCAAGTCGAAGCGTTGCTTTACGACAGGGAGGTCAGGGGTTGACATGTATCCGAGTCAAAGCGTTGCTTTACGACAGGGAGGTCAGGGGGTTGACATGTTTCCAAGTTGAAGCATCGCTTGACGACAAGGAGGTCAGGGGTTGACATGTATCCAAGTCGAGGCGTTGCTTTACGACAGGGAGGTCAGGGGTTGACATGTATTCGAGTCGAAGCATTGATTTATGACAGGGAAGTCAGGGTTTGATATATATCCGAGTTGAAACGTTGCTTAATGACAGGGAGGTCAGGGATTGACATGTATCCGAGTCGATGCGTTGCTTTACGACAGGGAGGTCAGGGGTTGACATGTATCCGAGACAAAGCGTTGCTTTTCGACAGGGAGGTCAGGGGTTGACATGTATCCGAGTCGAAGCGTTGCTTTATGACAGGGAGGTTAGGGAGTTGACATGTTTCCGAGTCGAAGCATCGCTTCACGACAAGGAGGTCAGGGGTTTGACATGTATCCGAGTCGAAGCGTTGCTTGACGACAGGAAGGTCAGGGGTTGACATGTATCCGATTTGAAGTGTTGCTTTACGAACAGGGAGGTCAGGTTTTGACATGTATCTGAGTCAAAGCATTTCTTGACGACAGGGAGGCCAGGGGTTGACATGTATCCGAGTCGAAGCGTTGCTTTATGACAGGGAGGTCAGGGGTTGACATGTATCCGGGTCGAAGCGTTGCTTTACGACAGGGAGGTTAGGAGTTGACATGTATCCGAGACGGGATCATTTGCTGACGTACCCCGCTTTCTGCGGTGTCAGGTTGACTCTAGCTTGTCTGTGAACCGCGAAGTCTTAGAACTAGGGATTTTACCGTAGCTCTGATTGGTAGTGTCGCATCCGTGCCCTGCTGGCATGAGGAGGAACGCCGTTGTTGGTCTTCTGAGATGCAGATGTTGCTGTCGAGCTCTGACTTTCCCTTTTGATAGGGCCTGGTGGGGGACATGTAGTTCCCTTTTTCGTTTATGCATATGGATTGTATATAGTGGTCAGCATGGACTCGCCTGTAGGGCAAAAGTTTTATCATTCTTTATTTCTTTCCGTGATGCTCTATCATTTCAGCTTTTTATATCGCGAAAGTCGCGATTACCCAATCATTTCGGCTATTTTTCGCCGTGCCCAATCATTTCGGTTATCTTTTCTTTTTACTCGATGTTTTTTATTGCGAATTGCCCGAACATTTCGACTATTTTTATATGCATATATTTTACTCGCCGATTTTTTTGCGAGTTGCCCCATCATTTCGGCTATTTCACATGCATTTTTGGCTCGCCGATTTTGTTGTGAGTATGGCACTCAAAACCTGATACCAATCTTAGCATCAGCATCGCTGTGACTGGAATATTGCCAAGAGCGAATCATTATTTGCTTTGAAAGGAATTAGAATTTATTACCGATTTAAGTAACAACATCGCTACAACTGGGATATTGCCCAGAGCGAATCATCATTTGCTTTTGTCGATTTAAACAAGGATGGCTTAGCAAGTAGGGTTAGAATCCTTTCGACTAAGGCTTTTGACTACATGAGCCATAAGGGTCTCATGAAGAAGTTTCTCCCTATAAGTCGTGAGGATCTTGTAGGTGCATTTTCTCCTTAAGAATCATGAGGATTCCTAAGTGTGTGTTCTCTTATAAGTCATAAGGATCTTACAAGAGTGTTTTCTCCTTATAAGTCGAGAAGACTTACAGGTGTCGTTCACCACATGAGGACATCTCGTGCCATTGGTTGAACTGGGTGGGGGAACGTTTATTTGTGCCCGTAGATTGTATACAAAGGTCAGTGTTGAGCCGCTTGTAGGGCAGTCTGGGAAATGTGAGGGCTTAAGAATAGGTTCAGATCCCTATAGCTTAAGGCTTTCGAATCTTATGAGCCGTGAGGGTCTCATAAGAGGTTTCTCCTTACGAGTCGTGAGGATCTCATAAGTGTAATTCCTCCTTAGGAATCGTGGGGATCCCTAAGTGTGTTGCTCCTTTATGAGTCGTAAGGATCTCACGCGGGTGTTTTCTTCTTACAAGGTCGAGAGGACCTTGCAAGTGTGCTTGAATTTTTTTACGAGCCTGCGCCCTATCAGGTTTCACAAACTCGCCGATAGCCCTGCTGTTTTTACTTACGGAGCCCTTTTGAGTTTTCATTCGTACCCATTTTTCTTGTGGACGTACCGCCTTTTTTTTTGAAGTCTGCGCCCTTTCGGGTTTTCACAAACATCACCGGTAGCCTTGTTGTTTTTACTTACGGAGCTCTTTCGGGTTTTCATCCGTGCCCATTTTGCTTGTGGACGTACCGTTTTTTTTGGTTCAGCCCTAGGATGCTGCGAATTGTAGTTGTTTAAGGACGTTTCGGTCCGTCACTAGTTTTAGGACATTGTTGTCCCTTGTTAGTTTAGGGACGTTTCGGTCCATTGCTAGTTTTAGGAACATTTCGGTCCATTGTTAGTTTTAGGGACATTTCGGTCCGTTGTTAGTTTTAGGACATTACGGTCCATTAGTGATTTTAAAGCAAGGCTTCGCAGGATATTACTTGTAGAGTTTGGGCTTGGGAAGATAGCGAGCGGACATAGGTGTCGTCATCTATCGTTGACCTAGGCCGTGACTCGTCAGGCGTAGTATTTTTTTAGGAACCGGCCATTTATTGGCCTGAAGGGTCTTTCACCATGCATATCCATGAGTAAGTAAGCCCCACCTTGGTAGACTTTGTCTATGATGTACGAGCCCTCATAGTTCGGCTCGAATTTCCCCCGTTTGGCACGATTGGGGATCATAGGCCTCTTGACCACCAGCACGAGTTCACCCTGGTGAAATGTCCTCGGCCTTGTCAATCTTTTGTATGAGCGTGTCATCTTCGCTTTGTAAGCCTCTAGGTTTTGCTGCACCATGATACGATTTTCATCGAGGGCATCGAGCTCTTCAAGCCAAAGGTAAGCATTCTCTTCGTTTGTAAGCTCGTAATGAACTGCCACTCATAGAGAGGGTAGCTCTATCACCAAGGGGAGTACTGCTTCTGTGCCGAATACTAACGCATATGGCGTTGTATTCATAGCCATTTTGAACGTGGTCCGGTAAGCCCAGAGAGCTTCATGCAGTCTCTCATGCCAGTCCTTCTTATTTTTGGACACCGTCTACTTTATGATCTTCGTCAAGATTTTGTTGAAAGCCTTAGTTAGACCGTTAGCTTGGGGATTATAAACCGAAGAGTATCTCCAGTCTACATTATGCTGCTGTGCGAAACGGTTGATTTTGTGACTTTTGTAAGCTGGCCCGTTATCGGAGATAATCTGTTGCGGAGTACCGAACCGATAGATGGCGTGTGTCTTGAAGAAATGGAGGATGTTCTCCGTCTTCACTTCTCTTACCGGTACTGCCTCTGCCCACTTAGAGAAGTAATCGGTTGTTGCCAATATGAACCGATGTCCCTTGGAAGATGCTGGCTCGATGGGCCCGATTATGTCGGTTCCCCACATTTCGAACGGCCAGCTAGCCACTGTTGGGTGTAACGGGTTTAGATACTGATGGATGAAGTCTCCGTGAATTTGGCACGAGTGTCACTGCTTTGCGTATTCAATGCAGTCCTGGATCATCGTGGGCCAATAGTAATCCATTCTTTTGATCTCAGCTTCATCTTTGGCCCGGCTTGATGAAAAAACAGAGTTTGTTATGAGTTTCTTGGACGACTCTCCTTGCTTCTTCTGGTCCCAGGCATTTTAGGCATAGAGAGTCGAACGATCTCTTATACAGAGTATCGTTGACGAAGGCGAAAGACAGAGCTCGTTTCATGAGCTGATGTCTTGAGGATGCATCTTCAGGTGTTTGACGGGATTTGAAGTAGTCTATAAAGACTTCTCTCCAATCCTTGGTCTTTTCCTGGTCCTCTATTTGTAGGGCTATTTTCTCGATCGCTTCCTTTTCCTCAAATGACTCCGGAGATATTTCTGCTAGTGCAAGAACCCGACAGTTTTGCACAACGATCCTCACATCATCGAGGTATTCGTCAGCCAGTTCTTTAGTGAGCTTGGCTAGTGCATCCGCTTTGCTATTTTCCGCATGTGGTATACTTTCCAGGACGTAGGAAGGGATTTGAGTCAGCAATTGTTGCACTCTCTTACCGTACTTTACCAACTCTGGTTTACACATTTGATAGTCGCTGTTTACTTGACTAACGACTAGCTGGGAGTCCCCGTATATTAGGAGGTTTTCGATTCCCATGTTGACAATGATCTCAAGACCTGCTATCAAAGCTTCATATTCCGCTTCATTGTTTGTCCTTGGCTCTGTCAAGGAAAGGGCAAAGCGCATTATCCCTCCTTGTGGAGTCACGAAGATTAGGCCTACCCCAGATTTGATTATGGGGGAGTTATGCTTTCGCTTCTTCATGAAAGATGCCCCATCAAAGTAGAGTTCCCATCGGGTATCACTCCTTCCTCTCTCCCTGTCGATCATGTCAAACACGTGATCATCCGGCAGTTCATAATTTAAGGGTGAATCGGCAGGTATCAGATGCTCGGCGAGGAAGTCGGCGAAGGCCTGGCCTTTCACTGCTTTGAGGGGTCGATAGATTATCGAGAACTCCATCAAGAGGAAGGCTCATTTAGCGAGTCGTCCTATCAGTATGGCTCTTGGCATAAAATACTTGAGAGGATCTACCTTTGATATGAGATGGACCTCATGCACCAAAGCATAGTGTCTGAGCTTCGTTATCGCATAGATTAACGCCAGACAGTGTTTTTCGATAGGGGAGTAGTTGTTTTCTACCCCCAGGAGAACGCGACTCAAATAGTAGAGGGATCTCTCTTTCCCTTGGTCATTTTCCTATGCACGGAGCGTGCCTAAAGAACCTTCAAGGGCGGTTGTGTACAAGATGAGGGGCTTTCCCTTGACCGGGGCGGTCAGTATCGACGGATTCTGCAGGTATTGCTTGATTTCGTCCAGTGCACTTTGGCATTTGCAATCCCAGACGAACGGGGTCCCCTTCTTCATTAAATGACTGTAGGGACGGTATTTGTCGGAGAGGATAGCTATGAACCGTCGGATATACGCGAGCTTCCCTTGGAGAGACCACAATTGCTTGAGAGTTCTTGGTGGAGGCATTTCCATGATCACCTTGATCTTCGACGGGTCTATCTCGATGCCTCGGTGTCGTACGATGAATTCTAGGAATTTTCCCGAGGAAACTCCGAACGCGCATTTCAGAGAGTTCATCTTCAGGTTGTATTTCCGAAGGCGCTGAAATACGATCTTCAGATGCTCCCAATGCTCTTCGTACGACTTGCTTTTCACTACAAGGTCATTGATATAGCATTCGACGATTTCATGTATGAGGTCATCGAAAATCTTTGTCATGGCCCTCTGATAGGTAGCGTCGGCATTCTTCAGGCCGAAAGGCATCACTTTGTAGCAGAATATTCCCAGGGGAGTTCGGAAAGCGGTATGCTTCTGGTCTTCGGGGTGCATCTTTATTTGATTGTACCCTAATGATCCATCCATGAAGGAGAAGACTTCGTGAGTGGATGTGTTTTCTATCATCATCTCGGTAACCGGTACGGGAAAATCATCCTTCGGGCATGCTTTGTTGAGGTCCCGGAAGTCTACGCAGATGCGCACCATCCTATTTTTCTTCATGATTGGGACAATGTTGGTGATCCAGTCAGGATACTGAACTTCTTGAATAAAGCCGGGGTCGATTAGCTTCCTGACTTCGGCGTTGATACTCATTTCAAGTTTGAGCCGCATTCTTCTCGGTGTTTGTTTGACTGGCTTGACGTCCGGGGATATCGCTAATATATGCACAGCTACTTCCAGATCTTGCCCCGGCATCTCGGAGTAGTTCCATGCGAAGCAGTCTTTATACTGCATGAGCACGTCTCTTAGCGTAGCTACCTGTTCTTCGGACAGCAGCTCACTGACGAACGTAGGCCTCGGGTCGTTTGTCGTCCCAAGTCGATTTTCCTTAGGTTGTCCACAGTAGTATATATTCCATCTTCCAGCAATTTTGGCGCCTGTAGAAATTCTGAGATCAATTCATCTTCATCCTCATTTTCGAAGCACCAGGAGAGGTCATCCATATTCTTGGGCACTCCTTCTTCCGACAGCGTTATCATATGACAGGTACGAGATCGTTTCCAAGACCGATGTTGATCTGGTTCTACTCTCGCCATATACATTGCTTTTGGTACATGCTTTTGCGGTGGGGCTACCCTCCAACTGTTGGATAAAGA
The DNA here is from genome assembly GCA_030015575.1 of Agapanthus africanus. NCBI lineage: Eukaryota > Viridiplantae > Streptophyta > Magnoliopsida > Asparagales > Amaryllidaceae > Agapanthus > Agapanthus africanus. The sequence continues at coordinate 384,517,430 of CM057349.1, read as the reverse complement.
GAATTTGCCGAGTTGATATTGCTCTTCGACCCAGTTTTTGAAGGTGAAGCAATCTTCAAGAGGATGTCCTATCGCTCGGTGATAGGAGCAATAATCCGGGCGATGAACCTCGTTTGCTTGTTCGGGATGCCGAGACTCCGGGAGTGTCATCATTTGATGTTTCATGATAAAGTCAAAGATTCTCCTTGTCATGTCTTGAGGGAAGGAATATGCTCGATCCATCTTTTTCATAAGAGACGGATTCCGGCTGACCTTTTCTCGATCACGTGGCCTTTTGGATCCGTTTTCCAGCTATTGAACGTTCTTTCCGTTCTTTGACTTATTTTTCCCTCTGCGTCGGGCCTTTTTCTTGTCTTGGGAATGCATGGCGGGCTGACGGTGGAGGGCATTATCGCCCTCCGTGGCCTGCTGAAGGAGGCCTTACGTCTTGGCTTTCTCATAAATGGTCATTTCATGACTGTAGTCATTCCGAACCTTTTGACTCGCTTCCCGTATTAGCTTGTCCATCTGTTCTTCAAATGACGGACTCAGCATTTTTATGGCAGGACCGCGTTCAAACTCAGCGTCAGCGTCTTTTAAAAGAGCATCCATTTCTTCATCAAGGTCCTTTATTACACGACAGCCATGGAACTGCTCCCGTTTCTTGGACTGGACATATCCAAGCCCGATCGTCTCCATCTTTCAGTTGGGCAATTTTCGCTGCGTTCCGGGGACGTTCCAAATCCTGTTATAGAACTGAGCTTGTCGCATGGTTTGCTTAAAGGGTACGTATTAGTATCTCAATAACCTTTTCAATCCTTCAGCGTAATATCTGGAAAGACGGATTGGTTGGAGCCTGTCGAGTGCAAAATCGGCACCATGCCAGACTTCCCTTTCGACTTTAGCCTCTGTAGATTGGTAGAATAGGATCGCCTTTTCACCTCTTCGCCTGGGAGGGACGTAGAATGTCCGTAGCTCTTACACACTATATGTCTCAAGCGCATCAAGCTCTCTGTAGTGCTGCCGCAGAACTATGGCGATCTGCAAACTCTGATCATCTCCAATGAGGGCCTGCATTGATGGACGGACCGAGAACACTACGTTGACTTCGTCTTCAGAGTCACTGCCAAAGACCAGGATAGGGGTAGACGGTCCCGGCTTGTTGCATTAGGGTCCCGAATAAACTATCTCTTCTTCCTCCTCGGTATCGCTCCCGAAAATCGGAATAGTGGTGATAACTTTTTGCTTAATCTCCGGTTTATGGCATCTTTCCGTGTCTTCAAAGTCTGGTAGGAAGTGCTTGGCATCTTCATATTTGCAGAATTCGCTTACGGAGAATGGGTTTAGTTCCTCTGTCACAGTATACTCGAGACCAACTTTGAAGTACTTCATACACTGATGTTGTGTAGAAGAGATGATATTGTACTCATATAACCACGGCCTGCCGAGCAAAGCGTTGTAGCAAGTCTTGGCGTCAATGACGTGAAACTTGATGTCGGTGACGAGCGATCCGAAGCGTAACATCAGTATTACAGACCCGAGCGTCCGTGATGACTGGGAGTCAAAACCGGAGATGGTAATTTTATCCCGAGCTAGGTGCTGAACGCTCATGCAAATTTCTTTTAGCACTCTGACATTTAGGAGGTTGACAGAAGACCCGTTGTCAACTAAAATCTTCCCTATCTTAATGTCATGGCAGTACACGGTGACATATAGAGTGCGGTTGTGCTCACACATCCCGAGGAGGAGGTCTTCATCGCTGAAGGTAAGGTCGGCTGTGTGAACTTCTTCCGGCTCGTCCTTCATCTTTTCTTTGGCAAGGAAGGCTTGAAACTGTCCGGGGTCTTGTAATGCCTTGATTAAAGAATCTCATGCCTCTTTAGATAAGAGAAGGGCATCCAAAATGCTAAATTGCAAGGGTAACTTCCTTAGATGGGCCATGACATTGTAATCCACTCTGCTCTTCTTAGGTAGGTCCTTAGCTGCAAGCTCTTCGACGACTCGATCATCGAGGGCGATATCCTCAGGGACCTTGTCCTTCCTCTTATCTTTTTTGTTCGATCCCTTGTTTGTGGGTCCGAGATTCTTTTCAGGTAACGTGCGGTTACGTAGCTGAATGTTCTCACAGTTCTTCATCTCTTCCTCTTTTCCTGAGGTGGATTCTTTGAAGAGAGGGCCGAGAGATACTTCTTCGACAGAATCAATTCCGAAGGTGAGAATTTGCGATCCCCTGGCATCGACCATGTGACAGTTGTTGGCAGTTCTTTTATGCACATTTGTCGTGATTCTCCATTCCCGACGAGCTCTTCGCTTTATCCTCTTGAAACTTTGTCGGTGAGCGACGTACCCTTGCAACCACTTTTTAAAAGCCATACACTCTTCAGTAGGATGTGCAATCCTCTGGTGGTATATGCAGTAGTTAAGATGCACATCCGCTTCGTCAAGTTGCACATCGCCGGGAGTATTCCCTTTGAATGATGGCAGCTTCATTCCCATGGACAAAGCTTTGGCGAACCGTTTCCTTGTCTTGAGCTTACTTTTGTCTGCCGCGGATGTGCTTTGATCTAGTTGGAGCGTTTTGCGACCCATCCGTACCACGATTTCTTCAAATTGATGCAGACACCTGGCCATTTCGAATATGGCCATTTCTCGCTCTTGATTGACTTTGCTCTTCTGACAGGCTTCGTTTAGTAGCATGTCGATCATTTCGTCAAATGGTTCCAAGGGTTTTGGTGCTGGTTCTGCCCCTAGCTCTTCGATATTGTCTTCTAATGCCGAGTGAGATTTTTCGTTAGTTGACGCCAAATGAGAGATCATGTGGCAACTTGCCACATAATTCTCCGATTCTTCTGATGAGTCATCTCCGTCGTGATCGTCGTTTCCACTCTTAAGGACATAGTTGAGAAATTCTTGGAGTGTGACCGGGGTTCATGCCTTCTGGTTTTATTCTTCCAGTGCGTCAATATGTTTCTGCAGATTCGTGCGCTTGTCATCAAGTTGTGCGGGCTTCTTGGTCTTCTTCTTCTTCGAAGACTTTGATGGCCGGGCCTGGGCATTTTGACCATCACTACCAATTCTTAGCGTCGGGCTCGGTTTTAGCATTCCCTCAATGATCTCAGGTTCCAGCGGACTTTTTCACTTAATCGCCGGGCATGTTTGAAGATCTTTCAGCATTCGTTTTGTTTTGGCTGAAAGAGCGACCTCCCATAGAGCTTCTTCTATGAAAGAACACGATGCCCCCAGCGTGTCCACCTGTTTAAGAGTGTGCGGCTGGGACGAGCTTACTTTCCAATTTTCAGACAGTGCGAATTTGCCTTGTTTGTATTGGTCCTCAATCCAGCCTTTGAAGACGAAGCAATCTTCAATTGGATGGCTTACTACTCGATGGTAGAGGCAGTAATTTGGATTGTTGACGTTACCGGGCTGCAACGGACGTCTCGGATCTGGCAGATTGATGAGCCTGTTACGCATCGCCAGGTCGAACAGTCTTCTCATTTTATCTAGAGGAAACGCGTAGGGACATTTTAATTTTTCGTTGACGAATCTCTGTCTGTCATTTTGGCGATCAGCTGATTTTGGATCATTTGGCTGTTGCTGAGCATTGGCTACGAAGGTCGCTTTCCCTTTCCCCTTTTCATTTCGAGTCTCCATTTTCGAGGAAGACGGTATATGGCCCATTTGTTCCATTTGGCCCAGCTTGTCAATCAAGGCCTGGAAGGTAGTCGGCTTGAAAATCATCATGAACTGGGATATGGTTGCCAGCGGGTTGAGGGTACCCATGAACATGCCTACTACAGGAGCTTCTTCGATGCGTTGTTTGCATTTCGACCATAGGTTTCCCCACCGGATTGCATACTGAACCCATGTTTCTCCCGGCTTCACTCTGGCATTGATCAATGCCGTGATTGGGGTGCGTTCGCTAGCACTTGCAAAACGCTGGGTGAATAGCTATTCCATCTGCGTAAAAGTTTTGACGGAGTCGTTGGGAAGCTCTGAATACCATTCGAACGCCGTCTCCGCCAAGCTGTCGACGAATTGGCGAAGCAGTAGCTTATCGTCACCTCCAGTGTTGATGCACAGAGCCCTGAACTAAGAGACATGTTGATGGGGATTGCCTGTCCCCTTGTATACCTAAAACTTAGGAATTGTGTATTCTGGCGAGTATTTAATCTGATCGTACCAGCTAGGATATGGTCGCCAAGTTCTGACGACTTGGCCAGCAGCTTCATTTGCTTGGTGGGCTCGTATCTTTTGAGCTATATAATCATCAAGCGTAGCCTTGTAGATTGTTTCCTCCTTTTCTGTTGAAAAGGCCAGAAGAGGGTTTGATGTGTCCCCTCTGTCGTCTTCGATTATTATTGGCGGATCTTCGGCTGGAGGGTCCGGCTGGATCATCATGCCCACCATATCCTGGAACAATAGCGACATTTTTTTAATGTTGGCTGCTTGTTCCGCTGCCTCTTGGTCTTTCTTTCCTAGCATCCATCGGAGGAACTCGGCGTCGGTTTCCTACTCCTGGCGTTGATCCGACGATTCTTCCGGACTTTCCCTCTGCCCAGTGAGTGCGGCCATTTTTGTCATCATCTCCTGGAGTTTCTGTTGTTGCTCCTGAGCCTTTGTTACGGACCGTGTAAGTGATCGATGACCCGTAGAAGTACGGCTTTCCTCTTTTCCGGAAGCCATATAAACAGTATGCATCACCATGCCCCCAAACTTAGGGCGATTGGGTTCAGTACTCTTGACATTTATCGTGGGCATAGGGATCTTCTCCACCCTCCTCTTTTTATGGACGATTGAAGTTGAGGGAGCTGTTGATGTAGACACCCGTGCAGACGACACCTTTCGTGATGTGGCGGAGGAGTGGTCCTTCTTGTTGGGTTACCTACAACGGCAGCAAGGTTTCGGGTGGCATCTCCTATGCCAAGTTTAAATTTTTGCCATTATAGATAACCCTAACACAAGATCTTAAGCTAAAGAATCAAACTAAACTTCAAAGTAAACAACTTTACTTCTAAGAGTTAGGGATTACAACCTTTGTAGTCCATTCTTTCGCTTCATAAGCTCCGTGTTGAGGTCCCTTCGCTGTAATCATCAAGCTCCTGGACACTAGAGAGGCTCCTTGAGGTGAATGAGACATCTTGCTTGAAGACTTCACTTTCAATGATGATCTACCTTGAGGAATCACAAACCCAAGCTCTCACTTCACTAATGAGGTATTAGTGAAGCAAACACCCTAATCTAAGTGGATAGAATAGATGAGGATGATGAAGTAAGAATTTGCTCTCTTTTGTTTTCTAATTCTCACTTTAATTCATCACAAAGAAAAAATCAAGCAAGCTCTTTTGTTGAGCAAGAAGAAGATGAAGATAAAAGAGTGATGAATGAATTATTGTTGAGGTTAGATATGTAACCATGGGTTAAGCATGACATGCTTAACCCTTGTAGAGACTTAACCATGAACTAGGGTTAAAGGTTAGGTAGATAAATATCTTCAAAAAAATCTAAAGAGTGGACTTAGTCAACAAAAGAAAATATCTCAACATAATATCCTCAATTTAGAATTAACTAATAAAATAAATATCTAACCCTAATCTTAATCCTAGCATGGTTTGATCTCCAAAACCCTAGTTGCATTCATAACCTAACATGTTACAATATCACATATCACATATACAATATTTTGTAACAAAAGAAAATAAAACAATTAACATATATCACATATATATCAATGTATCATCAAGTGAGAAAAAGAATCATTTAAGTGAGCTTATATTAGTTAATGTAATGTAATATATCACATATATAATTATACATTAAATTATCGAATCAACACTTGATCCGATAATCCGGCTATTTTGCAAATAATCGACTAATATAACATGTATTAGTTCATCGAATCAACACTTGATCCGATGACCCGGCTATATCACATATACCCGGCCAATATCTTATATCATGAGAATCGAATATGGTATCACATACACGTATTATTCTCAGTCCCTCACATATGGCATATGTGCTCCTACTCCGTTATGCCTGAGCCAGGAAAACTCTGTGTAAGACTCTAATGAATCGTCAATACGCCGGCAGTAGGTGATGATCATATTAAACACCCACAAGCTGCAAGCGGTCAGCTAAACGTAACAGCCTCCCGGGTATTGAGCGATCAGAGGATCAACAAGCAAGCCTGCACACACTCCTGTGAATCCAATCAGTAACACTACCGTACAGTCCGGTCTCTTTGTCTTATATGTCGCATATCCAGTCTAGGGGTGGTAAACGTCAGACCCCAGTATCCGGTAAGTCGTGTCGATGTGAGGCTCATAAAGGGTCGAGAAACTACTGATAACACTTATCAGTAGATCTCCGTAGCAGCCCTGGCTAGGGACTTCCAGTTATAGCCAATCGAACACAGCGCAACATCAACCCCTAATACCGGAAGAGATGAAACCCCCCTATCGCTCATTGCCTCCATGTGATTCGGGACTGTATCCAAAAGCCACCGTTTTGCACGTTCTCATGAACGTGGTAAGGTGGAAATCAAAGCACAATGGGAATCATAAAAGACTCTATGACGATCTCGGGTCTACAGACTAACCTGTACCAGCATCACCAGAGAACTGCTATCCGACAATAGGTATAATACTAGCTAGGAATTCTCGGTGAGTCCGTTCAATGTACCCAGTCTCCACTAAGCACCCGTACACCATCTTTGATGTCAAACACCGATGGATATGGGATCATCCATCGCCCATCATATGGGTCAAGATGCGTATACGCTAGTCTACTCTGGAGTATCGATGCCCTGTCTCGATACACCCTCGACTATGAACAGTTATAGGATGTACTCTTGGACTACCGTGGCCCCACTAGTATGATCTGCATCATAGTCCCAGTAGTCGAGTACATATCCTAAGGGTTTTATCAACATGTGAGAGCAAGACAGTAAACCAATACAAATCAACATATTAAGACAAAGTAAAACCAGATAGCATACTATCATGTCGAGCAAGAAAGTCCTCTCTCTATATATATCCAAGCATCCATTATAATATACATCATATGTACAACAATGGCCTCTAGGGCATATATATAACTAACACTTCTCTTGCTGAATCATTTTTTTCTTCTGTCGGCGGGAGTAGTCCTTATCGATTACGGAGTCTTGGACTCTCCGCCAGACCTTATGAATTTTGGAGGACAACCACTGAGGAGGCTGCTCCAGCTCTTCCTTTGTAACATTTTTAACAGGTGAAGGAGACCTTTTTAATACGGCAGTTGGAGAGTTCTTACGCACCCTCCTGAACGGCTCAAACCTGTTCCCAGTTGGAACAGCAGCATCAACTTCCACTATCGGAGCTGGTGGGGTCAATCCAGAAGGGGAACTGCCCCCAGCTTTCCTCACTCGGTGCCAGTAGCAACGTCGAGCACGTCTTGTAAATAGTATTGGCTGAGTTACGGGGGTAGATTCATCATGCCCCCTGCTATGGTGAAGGGTTGCTGTTGGTGACAGCCTATAAAAGACTGACGTCCACTGAGAAGAAACGTTCAACCTATCGAAGACTGGCCCTTGGGCAGGGGAAGTAGCTTTGGTGATTTCTCCTGAAGCGGGAGTTGGAACGGACAGTCTTGTGAAGACCGATCCTTTAAAGGGGGAAGCTGCTTTGACGATTTCATCAACCGGAGTTTGCATAGCTATCCTCTTTGGGATAACTCCATCGGGTATCACAGGCTTCTTCATGGGCTTATTTGAGCTTTGGCCTAGTCTGTTAAAGACCGAGATGTTGAACTTGGACGACCCATTAAGAGGGGTCGTAGTAGCGGTGAGCTGATCAAAGACTGACTTCTTTGGAGCTCCCTACGATGGCACTGGAGCGTTGAAGCTTGCCGATGGGATCATGGTCCCAAAGAACAGTCCAGTGGTGGCCTGAGTCACCTGTTCCACTGGTATGGTGAAGATAGAGGCCACTTGGGGCCCATAGGTCACTCCTCCAGCGAGGACGGAGTGGGAATTGTTGTTGCAGTTGGCGCAGTTGGAAGCCATTTTCTCTGCACGGGAGCAAGACACCAAATCTTAGTACCTCGAATCCAGGGCAACCAAATTAAACCGCAATTCGTTCGCGAACACAACACACGAAGTGTGGAGTGGAAAGAGGAAAAGGCCCCACCGGGCGTGCCAGAATCTGTTTACCGCTGAAAGACGCAACCGGGACGTTGGGATGTCTGGCCTGAATTTTGGGGGCAGATGCTATTTGGATTTATTCGTCCACCTCTCTGAAGTGCCAAGTTGAATTATGGCACCGTGTATCGGAGGTTTGGGCGGATGCGGCCATTGTAGCAGATTTCGCCATATTTCCCCTTGTTTGCGAGGGGTTTTTGATTGTGGGGACGCTCTTCCTAGCAGGCGCAAGCCCTTTCAGTTAATTACGTTATCGGGTTACGATAACCACTTTCTTCTTCTCCATAAGGTCATTTCGTATCGTATGTGTTTGTTTTATTTTTGGTTGCCCGTGGATTGTATACGGAGACTAATTTGTGTTGTCGCCCGTAGGGAGTGGATTAGTCCAAATCCGTATTTTCTTAGATTTGGGTTTGGGTTGGTTTTAAGGATCGTTAATCTTGTTTAAGATTAAGATCAACTTAAATGCTTGTTAAGGATACGTTAGCCTAATTTTAGACTAAGATCTACTTAACAAGGTTTTGGGATCATTTAGATCCAACGAAAGAGTATTTGGACTCTATCATTTTAGCTTAGGGACATTGCGGTCCATAAGGTTTAAGGACATCATAGTCCATGAGTTTAAGGATCTCATAGTCCGTAAGGTTTAAATACATTATAGTCTGGTTTAAAGACGTCATAGTCTGTGACGTTTAAAGACATCATAGTCTGGTTTAAAGACATCATAGTCTGTAAGATTTTGGTTTAACCATTTGGAGATGCACCAAAAGTTATTGGTTATTGGGAACCCCCATCTCTCTGAAGATATTGAAGAATTACAACAACATGTATTAGAGGTATGAAGAGATGTACCCTTGAACTAAATGCCAGATTGAGAAGCAATGGGATAAACATTATTGTAAATGCCATCTGAGATGATTAATTTTGGAAGACCTGAGCATAATTAGGGCTCGGTTAAAAAACAAGGTTTTGGCGTTCGGAGACTTATCTAACTTGGGCTAAGGTTGGCCTATCATAGTGTTAAACACTAGTATATATTCGGCGCTCACGTGCTCCCACGTGAGGTCTTAAAGTATCGTTTAAGCACTGAAGATTTGAAGCGCTCACGTGGGGTCACGTGAGGCGCTTGAAGTAGTGTTAAATACTGAAAGTCTCAGGCACTCACATAGGGTCACGTGAAGTGCCTGAGATTTGGCACAGCATCTATGGATTTGTTCCCTTTTTCTTTTCTAAGTGCTGAGCATTATTGGGTCACGTGGGATTACGTGAGGCGTCCCCAAAGACTGAAAGCCGCATTTGATTTATTCTCCCTTTCTTCTGAAAGTGCTAAGCATTGTTAAGGGGTCACGTGATGTCATGTGAGGTGCCCTAAAAAATGAAACTGCTTGTGTTCTGAAGGTGCTAAGGGGTTACGTGATATCACGTAAGACGCCCCTGAAAATAGAAGCTGTTTTGAGTTTATTCTCCTTTCTTGAAAGGTTTGTTTAGGGATCACATGGAGTCACGTGACCCGATCTCAATTGTTCTCTTTTGTTCAACAAGGGTGCTCACGTGGGCGCACGTGATCTATCATGTTGGGAACTAATCTCTTTTTTTATGTGCATGAAGATCTTTAGTTTTGAGAATTTCAAGCCCCTTATTTAATAAGAATTAAATTCTTTTATAGGGTTAAACCCTAGTTTTATTTAGAGGAATTAAATTCATATATGCTCTGTTGAATGAATTAAATTCTTCAAACCCAGTTCCCCCCCTAGGTTTTGAATCTGCATAACAGATCTCCCCGATGAGAATTAAATTCTCAACTTATGGGGAGATCTGCTTCTGCAGATCTTCAACCAGAGGAAGAACTAAATTCTTTTTAGAAGAGTTGAACTCTTGTGAAGGTGAAGTAGAGGTAAAAGGTTCTGTGTTTTGTTTCTTCCCTAACCTAGGGTTTCTTTTTGACCTTGAGGAGGTCTTTTTCTCTCTGGAGAATAAAATTCTCTTTTCTTTTGCTTACGAGGGGATTTTTTTCTCTTTTTTTCTCCTCCGTTTCTTCTGTCTCTTAGCTCCTATTTATAGGAGAAAGAAAAGAATCAATTTGTTTAGAAAATCTCTCATTGAGAGATTTTGATTGATTTTATAATCAACCAACATGATCTTTTAGATCACTCGGTGAATTTTACCCATCGTTGGATTTTTAATCCAAGGACTTCTGTTTTACAGAAGATATTTCATTTGTTGTTCTTAACAAGTTTAGGAAGATATTTCCCTGTACAGAATTTTTCTGTAGATTGGTGATTTTTTAATCACCATTAGATCTTTAATCCAACGGCGCTCTGTTTTACAGAGCGTAATCTTTCTTGTTTAGAAAGATCCAAAGGAATATTTTCCCAATAAGGCTTTTGATCCCTTTTAATTAGAACTTAATTCTATCGATTCAGAAGGCTTAGGAGCTCATCACGTGTAGCACGTGACCATACCAAATTAAGCATAAAGCTTTTGATTCCTTTTAATTAGAATTTAATTCTATCGGTTTAGAAGGCTTAGGAGCCCATCACGTGTAGCACGTGACCTCACCAAATTAAGCATAAAGCTTTTGATTTCTTTTAATTAGAATTTAATTCTATCGATTCAGAAGGCTTAGGAGCTCATCACGTGTAGCACGAGACCTCACCAAATTAAGCATACCAAAGAGTGTCACGTGCTATCATGTGTTTTTTTTCTCGGCCAATTGTTTGTTTTAGATAAGCGCTCATATACTTTGTATATAGGGGTCACGCGTCTGCACGTGAGGCTCAGTTTTAGCTTATTTTGTTAAGCGCGGTGCATATCACGTGTGGGCATGCGATGGTACATTTGGGGTTTTTTTTCCATTGCTTTTTATTTATTACTCAGTTTTTATCAGAGAACAGGTGGGGATTTCATTACCCTTCCTAAGCACCACAAATCACAAAACTAGCATCCGCAATACCCTTCATTAATTATGTTAGTTATATGTATGCCCTAGAGGCCATTATTATACATATGATGTATATTATAGTGGATGCTTGGACATACATAGGGAGGACTTTATTGCTCGACACGATAGTATGCTATCTGGTTACTCTTTATCTTAACATGTACACTGATTGTCTCTCTGTTACATGTTGATAAAGCCCTTAGGATATTTACTTGACTACCTGGATTATGATGCAGATCATACAAGTGGGACAAAGGTAGTCCGAGAGTACATCCTTTAATGTCCCTAGTCATAGGTGTATCGAGACGGGGCATCGATATATCAAAGTAGACTAGCGTATACCTTCTTGACCTATGTAGATGGGCAATGAATGATCCCATATACATTGGTGTTTGACATCAGAGATGGTATACGGGTGCTCAGTAGAGACTGGGTAGACTAGACGGACCCGCCGAGTACTCTTAGATGGTATTATACCTCACGTCAGATGACAGTTCTCTGGTGACACTGGTACAGATTAGTCTGTCGACCAGAGATCGTCATAGAGTCTTGTGTGATTCCTACTGTGCTCTGATTTCCACCTTACCACGTTCAAGAGAATATGCAAAACGGTAGTCTTTGGGTACCGTCCCGAATCACATGGAGGAATTGAGCGATAGGAAGGGATTTCGTCTCTCCCGGTATTGGGAGTTGATGTTGCGTTGTGCTCGATTAGCTATAATTGGAAGTCCCTGGACATGGATGTTTCTGAGATTTACTGGTAAGCGTTATCAGTAGTTTCTCGACCCGTTATGAGCCTCACATCGTTATGACTTATCAAGCTATTGGGGTCTAACGTTTACCACCCCCAGGCAAAATATGCAACATATCAGACGAAGAGACCGGACTGTACGGTAGTGTTACTGATTGGATTCGCAGGAATATGAGCAGGATTGCTTGTTGATCTTCTGATCGCTCAATACCCTGGTGACCATTACGTTTAGCAGACCGCTTGCAGCTTGTGGGTGTTTGATATGATCATCACGTATTGCCAGCGTATTGACGAGTCTTTAGAGTTCTACACAGAGGTTTCCTGGTTCATGAGAAACGAAGTGGGAGCACATATGTGATATGTGCGGGACCGAGATTAATGCGCGTATGTGATACCGCATTCTCTTCTCGTGATATGTGAAATCGGTCAGTTATATGTGATATAGCCAGGTTATCAGATCAAGTGTTGATTCGATAGATTGTTACATTTGATATTAGTGAGTTGTATGTGATATAGCCGGATTATTATATCAAGTGTTGCATGTGATGTGATCTTACTGTATAGGCAATTCGGAATGTTTCGTATTCGTAGTTTTAACATTGTTTCGGGTATTCACATATTGTCTAGGCGAACTTAAAATGTTCGAACGAATATCAAAAACCTATTTTTCCAAGTTTAAGATATTAGGAAAAACATGCAAGTAATTCTGTGGACTCCCTAGAAGAATGAAACCCTAACTCGACATAATGACCATGGAACCGCTTACGAACCTTAGGATTTGCGGCAGTTCCGCGGTAATATTAATGAGGCTTAGGTCTTCCCTTCTACGGTTGTTCCATAGGTACTGTGGCATGTTCTGGGTATTTTTAAACTGTGCTCAAGTGTTGAGCTCTTGGGGAATTGTGGGACTTTGATGAATCGATCGAAAATTTTAACGTTGTCTGGATATCATGTGATGGGATACAATACTTGGAATCCAAAAGAAAACTAATTTGAATTTTATAAATCTAGCAATTTAGTCTCATTTGATCGGTTTCCACGGGATTTTGATGTAATCAAAAGTCCGTCGCAATCACGTAGCATACACGGACACTCGCCGGGTAACGTTATTAGATAGCCATGCCCCATAGCCCTGACCAAGTGATTGTAAGAGAAACCCGTTACTAAAAGCATCCGTTCGGGTGCTCGCGGCCGCGGTGTTCTGCCTAAGTGTACTTCGTCGACGATATCGGGGGTGCAGCCATCTAAAGTTTCCGACAAGCATTCGATCAGGATGTCGGGAATCTTGTTGAATTACCCTATTTGATATTGAATTTTTTTTTCAATATCGAGACTAAAATGCGGGGTTTATAATTGTTAGGCATGTGATGTCTAAGGAATTCATTTGGTTAGGCATGGAATCCAAAGTATGTGATACATTGGGTTTATGATGTCTAAGGTGGTTGCGGATTCCAGTTGTTGTAGTTTTTCACTTTCTTTTCTGCTACTGTAAGTGGAATGTGTGGTGTATCGCCGGTTTCGTTGCTATATGTCAACGACAATTAGGATACACATATTTACTTACGTTGATGACATGTGAAGTTATGTGTTGATGTGATTTGTTATATTGGATCGTCGTGTTTTGAATAGCCGGGGGTTTTATGTGAGATGTGAGTTTTTCATTTTTATTCATGTAAAAGCTTGTATGTAATATTTTTTTATTGAGGCACTTCCGGGTTGAGAATGATGTCTCCATTGATGTATAATATTTACTTTTCCGCATTAGGATAGACCCAAGGAGGAGAGCACAAGTAACCAGGTTCTAGGGTCCAGTGGGAGACCCTCTCGAGGAGTCGAGACCGGGTCTCCTAACTCTAGAATTGGTAGGGTTGCTTGCCGCTCTTGTAGGGGTCTAGGGATGTGGGTTTGGCTATTCATCACGACCGTGTAATCCTCGTTTTTTATTGGCTTAATTAAAACACAGAATTCCTAGTATATCCAATATTTCATATGTGTTCTTCTGCTGCTGATATTCTGTGATGTGATCACTTCATATTCTGAGACGAATGCTTATATTTTATATATATGATATATAATAAATATTGTTTCTTTCGTTTCTTCTGTGATGCTTTGGAAGCATAATTTGATGGGACTTCATTAATGAGATTAATGAAATAAAAGAAACCTAAAAATGTTGTAGAAACTTGTTTTAAAAACTGGTAGCTCTGGTTCTTGCTTTGCATAGTGGTATTCTTTGTAGAATATTCAGCACCTTATTCGATAAGGAAAAAGCCGAGATCCCTTCACCGGGAGTGACCTCTTTAGCGAAACTAGCAGATGCTACAACCCACTCGGTTTGTCTTTTGATTGCTTCTATAGTTTTTACTTTGCATAGTGGTATTTGTGAAATATCCTGCACCACATTCGATGAGGAAAGAGTCGGGATCCCTTCACCGGGAGTGACCTCTTTAGCAAAACCAGTAAATGCCTCAAAAAACACTCCTTTTCAAAATCACTTGATTCTACAACGATATCAAGTTCATTACGCAAATGGTTTTCTAAAAAACCTGTTGTAGCCCTCCGTCATTTCAGATAAGTACTACCTAGTATTCGTGCTACGTTTGTTGACTATATTAAGGCGTAGTGTGCGGTAGCTGATTAGTGCTTATCTGCTTAAGCATATGATATGATTGGATTAGGGTAATCGTACGACTTTATTGACTATGTTAAGGGTCGTGCGAGTGGATTTAATTCAATCAAGAAATGGCGGGTTTAATTTGGCTAGCTCTTATGATTTGTTGACCTTGTTAAGGTCATAAGTTGCTAGGGGCAAAATATTATCGGGAATTTCAAGTGGTTAAATTTGTAATGAGATTGCATATCTTCTATGGGATAGTTGGATCCCAATACCCACTGCGAGTAAGAGTTACTCCTGGGAAAGTTTTACACATTACAATTAGCCGATCAAGTAGGTGTTTAGAAAGGTGTTAATGGGGTTACGTCCCTGGGAAAACGAGATTTATTTTAATTAGGTTCGTGTGAAAGCACGGGGAACCTCCCTCAAAGTACCGACACTGGCCTGACCGAAAGATTGGCGAACTTGTAGGGTGTAATTAATCCCGGCTAGTCTTACTTTTTAGGGTTTGAAGGAAGATTTGATAAAAACAGTGGGAGCCATCCTGATTAGATAAAATAATAACCAATCTAATCTTGCAAGAGCGCACGCAGAGTGTTTTCTTCTCTCCCTCTCCTGGTAGCGATCATATCACACCTTAATCAAGATAATAATATGGATGTATTGACCGGACCTGCTTATTATACTGAGCTAGGGAACGTTGGTCCCGCTCTACCTTATAATTGTTATAAGATCGAGCAGGAGATAGGGGATTACCAGAATTCCCGTGCCGCCCAAACGAAAAAAGTGCATGATGATGCATCTTCTTCGGGTATGTTCGTTTCAGAGAACTAATTCACAGTATCCTCTACGTCCTGGGTATGAGATACCGGATCAGGATCCCACATATGTAATCTATTATATGGGCTACAGATAGGTAGAGAACTGGGAATGGGTGATATGTTTCAAGAGTTGGAAATGGTGAAATTGTTGCAGCCAAAGTCGTTGGTGGTTATCACCCTGTATTACCAAATACATTGATTCTGAATGAATGTTATTAGATACAGAACCTAATATACAACATCATATCGGTCTATTTATTTAGTAAAGAAGAATATAATTTTGTATTGATGGATAATGTTTTAAACATTTCCTATATTAAGAGTTGATCGGATCAGGCACGTTATCTAATGGCATATACGTTCTAAATCAAACTGCAGTTCTTAACGTACAAAACACGCACAAGAGGAAGAGTTCAGAAATGAACGAATCCTTCTTGAGGCATTGTAGACTAGGTCATATCAATGCGACCCGACTAGCTAAGTTACATTAAGATGCATATTTTAATCAGTTTGAATTTACATCTTATGAAACTTGCCAGTCATGTCACAAAGATAAAATGACCATAGCTCCGTTTACTGGAAACATAGAAAGAGTTAGTGAACTCTTGTGATTGATACATGATGATGTATGTTGGTCCTCTGTCTACATATGCCGGGACTGGTTCTTTGTACTTCATTGCATTCACTGATGATCTCTCAAGATTCGGACGTATGTTCCTGTTGAAACACAAGTCTGAACCTTTTGAGAAATTCAAAGAATATAAGTCTGAAGTAGAGAACCAAAACGGGTATAAGTATTATGTCCTTTGATGTGATCAAGGAGGAGAATACTTGAGCACGGAGTTCCTGGACAATTCAAAAGGAGAATGAGATTCTCTCTTGGCATTACTCCTCCGCATACACCACAGCACAACGGTGTATTGGGGTGGAGCAATTGCACCCTATTAGATATGGCGCGCTCTATGATGAGTACTACTGAGTTGCCTATTTCCTTTTTGGGAATTATGCACTTGAGAAGTTGCATACCTATTGAATAGGGTTCCAACCAAATCAGGTGCCTACCACTCCATACGATATGGTATGGGAAGAGCCCATGTCTTAAGTAAGTTAAGATTTGGGGTTGTCCGGCTTATGTCTAAAAGCAAAATCCGGACAAGCTCGAGACAAGGTCAGTTCTGTGGAAGTTTGTTGGATATCCTAAGCATTCGCAAGGGATCATCTTCTACCGCACCGAGGAACAAAAGGTGTTTTATTTCTCGGCATGCCACCTTTTTGGAAAATGAATTTTTTATGGAAGAAATTAGTGGTTATGAGGTAGAACTGGAATAAGTTCCAGCTATATAAACTACAGCAGATGATTTGGTAGAATCAGAGGATTCAATAGCTCCCGACGAACCTCAGCCTCTCCGCCGATCTGGTAGGGTTCCTCATCCGCCTGAGAGATACTTCGGTTTTCTTAATGACAGTGGGAGCGAGAATTGCATCATGAGATTATGACCCAACTAGTTTCGAGTAGGCCATCAAGAGTGGGGACTCTGTAAGAATGGCTGGATGCTAAGCAATCTGAGATGTAATCTATATACACCAACAAAGTATGGACTTTGGTTGCTATATCTGAAGGGTTAAACCCCTACAAAGAGCAAGTATATCTTGAGAAGATTACTTGGTGTAGATAAAAGAGTTGAGACTTTCAAAGCTAGACTTGTTGTAAAAGGTTTTCGTCATCGACCAGAAATGCATTGTGATGAAACCTTTTCTCCAGTGGCTATGCTTAAGTCCATCCGGATCCTACTTTCCATTGCTACATACCATGACTACGATATCTGGCGGTTAGGTATCACGACTGCTTTTCTAAATAGTTATTAAAAGAGAGCGTTTATAAGTACATAGCCAGAGGGCTTCGTAGACAATAGGAGCAGCGGAAATGTGTGCAAGTTACTTTATGAGTTAAAGCAGGCATCGTAGAGTTGTAACATCTGTTTTGATATGGTAGTCGAAGTGTTTGACTTCATCAAAATGGTAGATGAACCTTGTATATACAAAAAGGTAATAGAGAGTAAGGTGGTCTTCCTCGTATTGTACGTAGATGACATACTCTTGATAGGGAAGGTGTTTCCTATGCTACAGTTGGTCAATCTCCTCTTAGCATATTGATTCTCCATATAGGATCAAGGTGATACCTCCTAAATCCTGGGTTTTGGATCTATGAGATAGATCTAAGTGGATGTTAGGATTCTCATTAGGTGTAGTGAGATGGTATCAATAGATCCTGGAGAGAATCACTGGATAGCTTCCAGGGTGGTAAGGTCGACTGAATGTCGGTCACAGGCATTGTCTTTACCCTCAGTGGAGGGACGGTATGTTAGAAGAGTTCCAAGCTAGATACCGTGGAAAACTAGACGATAAAGGCTGGATACATCGCTACCAAAGATACTACCAAAGTGGCAGTCTGGGTCTATATTAGTTCATGAGATGAACTTCGTTCCTACCATTGTGTGAAAATGGAGTTGTGGCTTATGCCTAGGAACCCCCGTCCTATCAGTGACCTAGACATATTCTAAGGCAGTATCACCTGATCATGGAGATGGTTGATCTCCAAGGAGATTGAGGTTAGGAGAGTAGACTCAGAGGATAATATGGTGGATCCACTCACAAAGGCCTTTTTCCCAAGAGAGACTTTTATGGAATGGTTGAGTATGAGATACTACAACCACTGCTGAATGTTGGGTATTGGATATTACAACATATGGCCTTAGTGCAAGTTGGAGATTGTTAGTTATATGTATGCCCTAGAGGCCATTATTGTACATATGATATATATTATAGTGGATGCTTGGACATACATAGGGAGGACTTTCTTGTTGGACATGATAGTATGCTATCTGGTTACTCTTTATCTTAACACGCACACTGATTGTCTCTCTGTTACATGTTGATAAAGCCCTTAGGATGTTTACTTGACTACCTGGATTATGATGCGGATCATACTAGTGGGACAAAGGTAGTCCGAGAGTATATCCTTTAATGTCCCTAGTCGTGGGTGTATCGAGACGGGGCATCGATATAACAGAGTAGACTAGCGTATACCTTCTCGACCTATGTAGATGGGCGATGGATGATCCCATATCCATTGGTGTTTGACATCAGAGATGGTATACGGGTACTCAGTGGAGACTGGGTACACTGTACAGACACGCCGAGAATTCCTAGATGGTATTATACCTCACGTCAGATGGCAGTTCTTTGGTGACACCGGTACAGGTTAGTCTGTCGACCAGAGATCATCATAGAGTCTCGTGTGATTCCCACCGTGCTTTGATTTCCACCTTACCACATTCAAGAGAACATGCAAAACGGTGGTTTTTGGGTACAGTCCAGAGTCACATGGAGGCAATGAGCAATAGGAGGGGATTTCGTCTCTCCCGGTATTGGGGGTTGATGTTGCGCTGCGCTCGATTGGGTATAAAAGGAAGTCCCTGGACAGGGCTGTTTCTGAGATTTACTGGTAAGCGTTATCAGTAGTTTCTCGACCCGTTATGAGCCTCACATCGGCATGACTTATCAAGCTATTGGGGTCTGACGTTTACCACCCCTAGGCGAGATATGCGACATATCAGACGAAGAGACCGGACTGTACGGTAGTATTACTGATTGGATTCACAGGAGTATGGGCAGGCCTGCTTGTTGATCTTCTGATCGCTCAATAGCCAGGTGACCGTTACGTTTAGCAGACCGTTTGTGGCTTGTAGGTGTTTGATATGATCATCACGTACTGCCGGCGTATTGACGAGTCTTTAGAGTCCTACACAGAGGTTTCCTGATTCATGTGAAACGAAGTAGGAGCACATATGTGATATATGCAGGACCGAGATTAATGCGCGTATGTGATACCGTATTCTATTCTCGTGATATGTGATATCGGTCGGTTATATGTGATATAGCCGGGTTATCAGATCAAGTGTTGATTTGATAGATTGTTACATTTGATATTAGTCGGTTGTATGTAATATAACCGGATTTTTAAATCAAGTATTGATTTAATAATTTAATGTATGATTATATATTTGATAAATTAACTTACATTAACTAATATTAGCTCACTTAAGACTTCTTTTTCTCACTTGTGTACACTTGGTATATATGTGATATATATTAATGTACATCTTTTGTGTCATGCTTGATGCCACATTGACATAGGTGTATGAGACTCACACCAAGATTATGATAATGTATGGTTTTATTTATTTAAAGTTAATCAAAATTAGTTGGTAATTAGTCACATGGTTGAAGCTCGTAGAAGCTTGTGGAACCATTGACCAAGTCCACTAATTTTATTTTACTTGTAGATATTTATTAACCTAACCATTATTATTAGCCATGGTTTATTCTCTACATGAGTTAGTGTTTGACACTAACTCACCCATGGTTGATTTTCTCACCTCAAGAGTTTCATTTTCTCTTCATCACTTCATCTTCTTCCTCATGAGAAAAACCTTGCTAGCTTTTCTCAAGGTGAGAAAATATTGTGAGAAAAAAAAATCTAAAGTGAGCCCATTTCCTACTTCATCATCCTCTACTATATTAGCCATTTAGTTTAGGGTGTTTGCTTCACTAATTTTCCATTAGTGAAGAGGTAGCATGAGTTTGAGTCTTCTCGACGTAGATCATCTTCGGCCTCGAAGACTTCGAGCAACCTTGATCATTTCTTCATGTGAATCCTTACTAGAATTCGGGTGTTCACTACTTGGAGCGAAGGGACTACTACACGGAGCTTTAGAAGTGAAGGACCGGTCTACAAAGGTTGTATTCCTCATTCACTTAGATGTAAAGTTGTTTACATTGTTGTATCGTCGGATTTTCTAGATAAGATTCTAGGGTTAGGGTTAGGTAGTACGACAATTTTTTGAAAATGGCATGGACGATGCCTTCAAAAACCTTGATGTCGTACTAGGCAACCCAACAAATTAAAAAATATTTAGACCAAGACTCTAAGAACTGTCGTGCTCAATTAGGACAGAGGAGGGTCGTGGGTAATTTACTGCTTATACACATTTCTTTTGTGGTGTCTAGGCAAGTGTTTCTAAGGCAAGTGGTTACTTAATTAGGCCCTCTATTTCGGTAATTCGTATAGCGGATACCTCCCACTTACCTGGCACTTATCTGGCCACAAGAGGGATAAAGCGGTAGTAGAGGATTGATCCTGCGATTTGTCTTCTGGAAGTCTAGGAGCGGTCTAGTGACTTAACTTAGGTGACCTTAGATCTAAGGTTGATTGTGCATTTTTGTGATTTGTCCAAATCCATCTTTTTCAAAAACAAACTTTTCCTTTTATGTAATTCTCACAAACGCTGCCACTTGCACTAAACCCACTTTGTGCATGCTCGACTGGACACGGCAGTCTAGTGCCCGTCTTGTCCGTGTTTCTACTATCGACTCTGAAGTCGGTACTTCTTCATTTTCTTTTTCCTCCCCACCCACAACATCGACCGAGATGGACGGTTCTCCATCAAATTTTAATAACACCACTCTGCCACCACCCGTAGGTGCGCAGAATCCACCGCACATATCTCTTCAAGAGAGATGTTACCCTATATGTTGTCCCCTTTCTACTTGTTTTTCTATTCGACCAACCAATGGGGATAATTTTGAAATCAAACCACAGTTTATCAATCTTTTGCCTAAATTTCACGGTCTTAAGTCTAAAAACGCATACGTTTTTATCCCCAAATTCGAAAACGTATGTGCTATGATGGGCACTTCACAACTTTCTGTGGATGTTATGCGTTTACATCTTCTCCTGTTTACTTTGTGTGATTTAGTCAAAAAATGGCTTTATAACACAACCGCACACTCTATTTCCAACTAGAATGAATTCGTTATAGTACTCCTTAAGAAATTTTATCCCAATCATAAGACCGCCCGTGTTCGGAGCGAAATCAACCAGTTTACCCAGCTTCCAAATGAACCATTTTAGAAATTCTTTGAACGGTTTGAGGATCTGCTAGTCCAATGTCCTTATCATGGAATCCATAAATGGGATCTATACCGAATTATATATGAGGGCATTACTCCAGCGATAAAGCAGATGCTTGAAACTATGTGTCAATGCAATTTCATGTCCAAAGACGATGGTGAAGCCTGGAAATTTCTGGAAGATCTTACTGAACATACCTTGCAATGGGAAAGCGTTAGACCACCATCATCTAGGGGAGGTATCCATCAGCTTGATGTTTCCATCGCAGTAAAAGCGGAAATGGCAGTGATGCAAAAGAAACTCGAAGCTATGGAAAACAAATTTTTATTAGCCTCACTAAACCAGGTGACGCTCCCTAAAACCGTGTGTGGATGTTGTTCCGATCCATTACATCTGACGGAAGAATGTCCTTTGAATTCTCCGTTTCAAGATCAAGAACACACTAATGCTGCTTTTCAACAGCGACCTAGAAACGATCCCTATTCTTCCACATATAATCAGGGTTGGAGGAATCACCCTAATTTTTCTTGGAACCAACACCAAACTCAAACTCAAAATACGGTTCAAAATCAAAATAACTATCAAAGGGTTCCTCCACAGCAACAGCAACCACCACAGAGTCTGCACCCCTTTCAACCACAAACTTTTCAAAATCCGGCCAACAATTCTGCATCTTATAATAATTCCTTCCAAACGGCCGGTACCAAAAACTCCTCTGCACTCGAACGAACCTTGGAAATGTTTATAAAACATTTCATGCAAACGTCGGCTGATATAAAGTCTTCTATTAAAACATTAACGAAGGACTCCGCCTCCCACGATGAGAGTATAAAATCGATAGAAGCACAAATTGCACAGTTAAATGCCGCGATGAGTGCTAGAGAGAAAGGGAAACTTCCATCTCAACCCCTACCAAATCCTGGCCATTCACAACATCATAATGTGAATGTCATTACCACGTTGAGATCAGGAAGAGTGCTGAACAACCAAGTCGGTGAACAGGTTGATAATGAGGAATCAATCAATAATACCCCGGCTTCCACTTCTAACCCTATTTCGTCTAATCTATCATCTACTTCCGAGCCTATTCTCCGTATTCCCCTGGGCTCAAACCATCCACCCACCTCGTTGAGTCAACCTAACACGATCCCAACTCCAATTCTGGGATCCGTTCCACCCCCTCGATCTTCCCTAATATTGGACCCAACTCTTATTAATAAAGCTCCTTATCCAAATAGGTTAAGGGGAAACAAACCAAGTCCACAAATGGAGAAGATTATGGAAATTTTTAAACAGGTTAACATAAATATCCCTCTCCTGGATGCTATACAACAAGTTTCGGATTATGCGAAAATACTTAAGTACTTGTGCACTAGGAAGAGAAAAACTCAAGTGCCGAAAAAGGTGTTCATGACGAGTAATGTAAGCACAACTTTTACCCAGCAATTACCAAAGAAACGTAAGGACCCCGCTGTCCTACAATCTCTATTTCTATTGGGGGTAAAAATATCAATCGTGCTATACTCGACTTTGGCTCTAGTGTTAACTTGCTTCCTTTTTCTGTCTATAAGCAGTTAGGTATTGGAGAGTTGAAACTTTCCCACTGCACTCTCCAGATGGCAGATCGATCTATCACCCAACCTAGAGGTGAGCTTGAGGATGTGTTGATAAAAGTCGGGGAATTTATATTTCTTGTGGACTTTATTGTTCTAGATACACAGCCTGTAGCTAACCCACAAAACCAAATTCCGGTGATTCTCGGTCGATCCTTCTTAGCCACTTCCAATGCTGTTATTAATTGTCGTAACGGTTCTATGAACTTATCTTTCAGGAAGATGACAATTGAGCTTAACATTTACAAGTTAGGAAGTAAACCATCTGAACTTTCCGCTCATCTAATAGATGCCTATTCTGTCAACAAGATAGCTTCCGACAGCAGCAAGTTTGAGGAATTTTTCTATAATGATCTCGAAAACACTAGTACATCATTGTTTGATCTAGCAAATTATTATAGTGAGGACACCTTTGAAGATTCCACCCTTGAGTTCGAACCTTTTGACTCGTCGCAAAAGTCAGTAGCACTTTCCGAGTCAATATCCTACGCAAGTTATGAACTTCTTAGGGAGTCCGAGTATCATTCCCTTACCCCACCTTCTATTGTCTCTCCACCGACATTAGATCTCAAACTGCCACCTTCTCATCTTAAATATGCATATTTAGGTGAGAATAAGTCTTTGCCCGTGATCATATTCGCTTATCTAGCTTTAGAGCAAGAGAACGCTCTTTTGATGGTCTTGAGATCAAATCGGCAAGTATTTGGTTGGACAATGGCTGACATCAAAGGGATTAGTCTCTTGATTGTTGAACATGATATACATTTGATGGATGAAGCCAAACCAACCCGAGACCCACAAAGACGGTTAAATCCTCTCATGAAGGAAGAGGTAAAGAAAGAAATCGTCAAGTGCCTAGATAGTGGTATAATTTACCCAATCTCTGATAGCCAATGGGTAAGTGTTAGTCATATGTATGCCCTAAAGGCCATTATTATACATGTGATGTATATTATAGTGGATGCTTGGACATATATAGGGAGGACTTTATTGCTCGACATGATAGTATGCTATCCGGTTGCTCTTTATCTTAACATCTACACTTATTGTCTTTCTATTACATGTTGATAAAGCCCTTAGGATGAGTACTTGAATATTAGGATTATGATGCAGATCATACTAGTAGGGCAGAGGTAGTTGGTAAGTACATCCTTCAATTGTTCCTGGTCGTTGGAGTATCGAGACGGGGTATCGATATTCCAGAGTAGACTAGCGTATACGCTTCTCGACCCATATGATGGGCGATGGATGATCCCATATTCATTGGTGTTTGACATCAGAGAAGGTATACGGGTGCTCAGTAGAGACTGGGTACACTTAACGGACTCGTCGAGGACTCCTAGATGGTATTATACCTATCGTTAGATAGCAGTTCTCTGATGACACTGGTACAGGTTAGTCTGTTGCCCCGAGATCGTCATAGAGTCTTGTGTGATTCCCACTGTGCTTTGATTTCCAACTTACCACGTTCAAGAGATCATGCAAAACGGTGGTTTTTGGGTATAGTCCTGAGTCATATGGAGGCAATGAGAGATAGAAAGGGATTTCGTCTCTCCTGATATTGGGGAATGATGTTACGCTATGCTTGATTGGCCATAACAGGAAATCCCTGGGCAGGGTTGCTGAGATTTACTGGTAAGTGGTATCAGTAGTTTCTTGAACCGTTATGAGCCTCACATCGGCATGACTTATTAGGCTGTTGGGATCTGACGTTTACCACCCCCAGGCTGTGATATGCGACATATCTGACGAAGAGACCGGACTGTACGGTAGTGTTACTGATTGGATTTGCAGGAGAATGAGCAGGCTTGCTTGTTGATCTTCTGATCGCTCAATACCCGGGTGGCCGTTACGTTTAGCAGACCGCTTGCGTCTTGTAGGTGTTTGATATGATTACCACCTACTGCCGGCGTATTGACGAGTCTTTAGAGTCCTACATAGAGGTTTCCTGGTTCATGCGAATCGAAGTAGGAGCACATATGTGATATGTGCGGTATCGAGATTAATACGAGTATGTGATACCGTATTCTATTCTCACGATATTTGATATCGGTCGGTTATATGTTGTTAGATATGTATGCCCTAGAGGCCTGTATTGTATAGGATGCTAGGCATGTATATGCACAGAAACAATCTTTACTCGAAATGATAGTATGCTATCTGGTTTATCTTCATCTTAACGTATGATGTGTTGTATTTTATATCTTTATATACATGTTGATGAAGCCCTTGGGACTATGCTTGGCTACCGGGATTATGATGTAGATCATACTAGTGGGGCCTGGGCAGTCTATAAGCATATCCTTTAATAGTTCCTGGTCGAGAGTATATCGAGAAAGGGCATCGATATTACCAGAGTAGACTAGTATGTACGTTTCTTGACCTTGGGGGCGATGGTTGATCCCACAGCCATTGGTGTTTGACATCAAAGATTGTACACAGGTGCTCATTGGAGAATGGGTACACCGAACAAGACTCGCCGAGAACTCCTAGGTGGTATATATACCTATTGTCAGATAGCAGTTCTCTGGTGATACTTGTACAAGTTAGTCTGTAGACCCGAGATCGTCATAGTGCCTTGTGTGGTTCCCACTGTGCTTTGATTTTCTCCCTACCACGGCTCTACTGAGTCGTGCAAACAGGTGGATTTTGGGTACAATCCGGAGTCGCATAGAGGCAGTGAGCGATAGGAGGGGTTTCGTCTCTCCCGGTATAGGGAGTTGATGTCACGCTATGCTTGATCGGCCATAATAGCAAATCCCTGGCCAGGGTTCTCGAGATTTACTGATAAGTGTTATCATTAGTTTCTCGAACCGTTATGGACCGTAAATCAGCATGACTTATAAAGTTACCGGGGTCTAACATTTACCACCCCTCGACTTCATATGCGACGTATCAGACGAAGAGACCGGACTGTACGGTAAATGTTGCTTACAGGCTCGTTAGGGTTGTGATGAGTTCGCTCGTCGGCCACTTTTCATCATGTGCCTGGATAGCCGTTACGCACACCTAGTGCCGCTGGCGTCTTATGGTTAAACCTACTGCCAGCGTACTGTCGAGTCTTTAGAGTCCCACACAAAGAGTTCCCTCGTTCAGGCGAAAGATGTAGAGGCCGTAAGTTGTTACGGCAGACGTAAGGTGTTACGGCAGGGTTTTGATCATGTTCGCGTAATTGTTAAAGGAATAATGATCGGAAGGATAATACTGGTAGGCTTTGGTTTAAGATGGATACCGGTATTATATTATTAGATTATTTGTATTCGTATTTTTCGGAATTCGGATACGGGTATACGTATATGGTATACGGAGGAGGGGTATTCTTGTAATTGTTACAAGAATACCTTCTAGAAGGTGCCACCTCATAATTATATTATTTATTTTATGAAAATAAATAAATGAGGTGGAAATTAAGAAAGACCAAGCATGGTTGAAAGAATGTGTTGTTTTATATTTTATTCATTTGGTGTTACTATTGAAGCATGGTGCTAATTTTATAATGTATGCTTCAATTATTTCATTTGTGCCATATCTAATTTCCATGCTTGAATTTTCTCATTATCAAAAACACTTTCTATCTCATTTTTCTCTCCTCCTCCTTCATCCTAAGATTTACCCTTCATATGTGAAGTGAATCAAAAGCTTAGGGTTAAAGATAGTCCAATACACTAATCTCTACATCATCCTAGTGATCTTTTCTAGCAAACTTGGTCTCTAGGTTAAACTCTTGTGAAGAGTTTGTAGCTTGCACGATAGCTCTCATGTGGATCATCTAGGTCTTGAGGTGGCCGGAGATCGAGGACATCGACAACATCCAAAGGAGCTAAGGAGTTCATCAAAAGAGAAGACAAGGAGCAAAGGAGTTGCATTAAAGAGAAGACCCGAAGGACCGTATCATAGAGGTATAATCCCTAACATAGTAGATAAGATCTCTAGTTAGGGTTTTCTAGTTATGGTTTAGACAAGATCTTGGGTTAAGTGCGTGTTGTATGCAAAGAAAATTTTCGTTTATCGCTTCTGCCGCCTCACAAGAGTTGTGGGAGCATGCAACATGCACTAAAATGGTATCAGAGCCTAACTAAGCCTTAATTAGATTGTTGGCCAAAAGTTAGAACCTCGATCGACAATTTTTTCTCCCAAAAACACATTTTCTGCCCCTGCCGCTGTCAATTTTTAAAGTGTTCAAAAAATCATTTCAGTGGCCTTAAAAACACATGCAGGGTTTTCTATGCACATTATAGAAAAACGAGACTCTAACTCACCAGGAACGCCATGGATCCGCGGCCAAACTCAGTGTTTGGCCGCCGATCCACGACCGTGTCATGGCCGAGTTGACTCGTTTTTCAGCAGTTTGTTTAGATTAAGGAAATTGTGTTTCTGGGATATCTGGAATTTTCATAAAGTTGTTTGTGCACTGGAATATATCCAGTGTTGGCATGGTTTAAAATTATCGATCGAAATTCTAAAGTGCTTGGCTAATTAGGTCTTCTTGTTTTTTGTTATGTGTGTTTGAAACGTCGACTAATTGATATACGACGATTAGTCAGGGTTGCACACATCGGTTTTTATATCATGAGATGGTATGTGTATATGAATATATTGGATCGTCGTGATGAATGGCCGGGGGATGTGAAAAGAGCGTTTTTCTTTTTTTTCATTCAATATAATTTGTAAAGAGCAATGTAATATTATTTTTCGGGGCACATCCAGGTTGAGCTTGTAGCCACCGTTGTATAATTTCTTTTTACTATTTTTGATCCTAGAATAGACCCAAGGTGGGGTGCACAAACTACCGGGTTTTCGAAGTGCCGAGTGGCCTACTCACTTTGTTGAGGAAGGTTGCTTCACTTCGGGAATTTGGCGGGTAGCTTGCCGCACCTGTAGGGGTCTAGGGTGGGGTTTTGGCTATTCATCACGACCGTGGAACCCATCTTTCATTAAGGGCTTGAATGAAATACGGAATTCCTAGTATATCCAATGTATTCATCTGTGATCTGAAATGGCTATATTTATCTATGTGATATATAATAAACCTTGCTTATGTTTTGCACCCGCGCTAGTCCAGCCCCCGCTCTGCTGTTAGTTAAGTAACCTAACGGTACATGATGGGGCCCCGTGGCGAATGCGGATGGCATAAGCGTAGGTTCTATTTTCGTTTTCTTTTCCGTGATGATTAGGAAACGTAAATGATGGGACAACATTAATGTGATTAATGCTAAAGATGTTGTAGAATAAAAATTTTTAAATGGGTAACTCTAGTTTTTGCTTTGCATAGTGATATTCCTTGATGAATATCCAGTACCTCATTCGATGAGGAAAGGGCCGAGATCCCTTCACCGGGAGTGACCCCTTTAGCGAAACTAGCAAATGTTACAAAAAACTTGATTGTTTTTATAGTTGATCTAACTTTTGCTTTGCATCGTGGTATTCATGAATATCCTGCACCTCATTCGATGAGGAAAGAGCCGAGATCCCTTTACCGGGAGTGACCTCTTTAGCAAAATTAGAAAGATACTACAAAACCATTCGATTTTTAAAACTGGAGCTTAAACCACTCCTTTCACTCCATTCTACAACGATATCAGGTTCAAAACGTTAAAGGTTTTCATAAAAACCATCCGTTGCCCTCCGCCATTTTAGGAAGCAGAGTACTTAGTATTCATGCCACGTTTGTTGACTATAGTTAAGGCATGGTGTACGGTAGCTAAGTGATGTCTTCCTACAAAGCATTTGATGCGATCGATTAGGACATTCACATGACTTTGTTGACCATAGTTAAAGGTCATGCGGGTGGGTCTAAATCAATCCCGAAATGGCGGGTAGAACTTGACTAGTGCTTATGATTTGTTGACCATAGTTAAGGTCATAAGACACTAGGGGTAAAAATCATATCGGGAATTTCAAGAGTTGAAATTTTCAATGAGATTGCATACCTTCTATATAATAGTTAGATCCCGATCCCACTATGAGTAAAAGTTACTCCCGGAAGAGTTTTACACCTTACAATTAGCTAATCCAGTAGGTGTCTAGAAAGGTGTCAACGGGGTTACGCCTCTAGGAAAACGAGGTTTATTTTAATTAGGTACGTGCGAAGGCACGGAGAACCTCCCTCGGTATACCGACACTGGCCTGGCCGACCGGTTAGCGAACTTGTAGATTGCAATTAATCCTGGCTAGTTTTCCTTTTAAAGGTTTGAAGGAAAATTTGATAAAAAGCAGTGGGAGATATCGATTAGATAAGATTAATAACCAATCTAATTATGCAAGAGCAATCGCTGAGTGTTTTCTTTTCTCTATCCTAAAGCCAGATACCTATGACGGGACTTAAGCTTTTATTAGACAAGAATAAACTCACGGGACCGAATTACAAAGATTGGCTGAGGAACGTAAATATTGCCATTGACCTATGATAAGGTCAGATACGTCCTTACTACTCCAGCCCCTCCTAGCCCAGGCCCTGATTCTTCAGTTGTGGATAAAGAAATCCGCAAGACATAGGATATAAACTGCACAACAGCCAAGTGCCTCATGCTTGCTTCTATGAACAATGAACATCAAAAGCAGCACAAGAAGATGGATGTTTAATACATTTTTCTCCATAAGAAGGAGTTGTATGGAGAGCAATTTCGTACTCTCCGATACGAGGCATGTCGAAAGTTGTTTCAGATGCGGGTGGCTACTGGCACATCTGTAGGTGACCATGTATTGAAGATGATTGGACTTATCGAAGAACTTGAGGTCCTGGGTTGGACCATGGAGAACGAACAGTATGTTGATATTGTTCTACAGTCCCATCCCCCTGCCTTTGCTCAGTTCATTGTAAACTTCAACATGCATAACATGGAGAAGTCCTTACCTGAACTCCTCAATATGTTGAGGAGTGCAGAGAGCACGCTAAAGGTAGCTAAAACTCCCGCTCTAATTGCTGGGCCATCTTCCTCTTTCGTCCCAAAAGCCAAGGCCAAGGGAAAGAAGAAGAAGAATCCCATCAAGCCGAGAGGCGGAGTGAAAAAGGCACCGGGAAAGGACAAGAAAGGGGCTGCTGCGACAGGACGAGGGGAATGCTTCCACTGCTACCAGACTAGGCACTGGAAGAGAAACTGCGTTGGATACCTGGCCGACCTCAAGAAGAAGAAGTATGGTGATGCTTCCACTTCAGGTGTGTTTGTAACAAAAAACTGTTTTTCAATTAACTCTGCTTCCTGGGTATTATATACTGGGTCAGGATCTCACATTTGCAATTATGTGCAGGGGCTGAGAAATAGCAGGTTTTTGAAGAAAGGTGATCACACTCTTCGGCTTGGGAATGGTTCCCCAGTACATGCTGTTAGCGTATATGCCCTAGAGGCCATTACTGTATCATACTAGCTTGTATATTACTTAATGGATGCTTGGGATATTCACAGTTGTATTGACAGTCTTACTCAAAATGGTAGTATGCTACTTGGTTTGTTTCTACTTCAATATGTGCATATGTTTCTTTTAGCATATTGCTTATACATATTAGTGGAACCCTTAGGATATTTGCTTGATTACCAGCGTTGTGATGGCAGTCACACTGGTGGGGGCTGGGTAATCTACAAGCACATCCTTATACAGGTCCCTAGTCGTAGTATTATCGAGACAGGGCATCGATATTCCGGAGTAGACTAGTGTATACGCTTCTCATCCCAGCAGGGGAGATGTTCTGTCCTACAGCCATTAGTACGTCGTACTTGAGATAGTATGCAGGTACTCGTTAGGTTACGAGTACACCGAACAGGACTCATTGGGAACTGCTGGTTGGTACTATACCTATCATCAGATAGCAGTTCCCAGGTGACATAAGTACATCTTAGTCCGTTGACTTGACACTGCTACTTCGCCTCGAGTGTATTCCCACTGTACTTTGATTACTACCATACCACGGCTCAAAGGAGTCGTGCAAACAGGTAGTAGTTGGGTGTAGTCCCGAAGCACTTAGAGGCAGTGGCGGTTAGACAAGATTCGTCTCTCCCGGTATTGGGGGTTGATATCGTGCTGTGTCAGGAGAGATATTACACAAAGTCCCTGGCTAGGGCAAGCGAGATTTACTGGTAGTGCTTCCAGTAGTTTCTCAGGGTGTTCTGGGCTACACTCCGACACGACTTGTACCGTTATTAGGGGTCTGACGTTTACCGCCCCCTAGGCCCGACATGCGATACTCTTAGACGAACAGACTGGACTGTACGGAGATTGTCATATTCAGGCTCAGTAGGAGTTCGGATGTGTTTTCCTTATCGGCCTTCTTATCGACATCTACCTGGGGACCGTTATGTACAGCTAGTACCGCTTGCGGCCTGTGGTTAAACCCACTGCCAGCGTAGTGTCGAGTCTTTAGAGTCCCACATAGAGAGTTTCCCTGCACTGGGCAAAAGGTGTAGAGGCCATATGGTTTTACGGCAGGGCTTCGATCACTTACCTACACTTGTGCGCGTATGATGTTCGGGCGGACAATACTAGTGGGCTTTGGTTTAAGCCGGATCCTAGTATTGTATAGATGGATTAGTTTTTGTCTTCTTGTATTCATGTTCTACGGAATGCGGATGCGGGTGTGTATGCACGGATGTGAGGAGAGATGAAAGAGATGCCTCATTAGGGTTTTGACCATTGACTTGATTAAAACCATTATGAGGTGGAGGATAATGTTTACTAATCTTTTTAATGATAATTGTGTCATGGCTAATTGGTTTGACAATTTGACCATGTTGGCCTAGTTGACTATTGTTGACTTAGATATTTTTGTGAGCACTAGATATTTTCTTGGCTTGGATTTAATTTGACATGATAATGGTCAAATCAAGGTTGCCATCACAATTATCATAATAAAAGATTTGTTTTATTTTTCCTCATGGTTCATTATCTCTTTCTCATTCTCTCTCATCAAAAGAGAGCTCCCATGGTTGCTTCTTCTTCCTCCTCACTAGAAAATTCTATAGATCTCATATGTTGAGAAAAATAGAATCTAGATAGACAAACAAAACCATCTTCTTACTCTACATCACCTAGGACATCAAGCATAGCAAACTTGTTGCCCTAGTTACCTCGGCTTGAGGTGGAGCTCGGACTATAGACTCTCGGGTGGATCGTCTTCGACTCAAGGAGGCCGTGGAGGTGACCAAGATTCGAATCGATCCTCGGAGCTCACGTGGACGAGGAAGACAGCGGAGAAAAGAACCGAAGGACCGGAATCATGAGGTTTAATCTTCATATCACGGTAGATTAAACCTCTTGTAGTTCGTTAGATATGGTTTGGCAAAGATCCTTAGCTTAGTCAATGTTGCTTTTGTAAGAAAGTTTTGATTTTTACTTGTTCCGCTTCCTCGCTATCTTGCGGGGTGAGCGACATAGACTTACAATGGTAATAGAGCCTAGCTAAACCAAAGTTAACAGTTTAAACGACGAGTTAAACTACGAAACCGAAACAACTCGAAAACAACGAACCCAAAACTTAAGTTTCTGTCGATTTTTTATTTCACTCTGAAAATTATATAAACAAGTACAGAGTGATATTTGAACAGTAAAATGACCACAGAACAAAACAGGAACATTTCCTCGAACAGAGGGCGGGCTACATGGCCTCTTTTTCCGGCGAGCTTGGCCAGATCATGGAGGAAATGCTTCGTTTTTTGTTTGTGGGTTTTTGACTTAGATCTTGGGTTTCAGGAGTTGTTTGTTTGTGCCAATTTTGACTTTGCTGTAAGATATTCACTGTGGCACTACGGGTGTTTCGAAGTCGTAACTTTAAAGTCGTTTAATGTTTCTGTTTTTGTGAAATGATATATGTACTGAACTTCTACTAATCGCTATACGTCGATTAGTGGGGGTTATACATATCTGTGATATATGATGTTGGTTTGTGAATATGAACTAGTTGGATCGTCGTGATGAATAGCCGGGGATGTGAGATGATGGTTTTCATTTTTTCATTCAATGTAAATTTGTAAATTTATGTAATATTATTTTATGGTCGCACATCCGGGTTGAGCTTGTAGCCACCATTGTATATTATTTCTTTTACTGTTTTTGCTCCTAGGATAGACCCATGGTGTGGTGCACAAACTACCAGGTACTTTGAAGTGCCGAGTAGCCTACTCACGTTGTTGAGGGAGGTTGCTTCATTTCGGGTATTTGGCGGGTAGTTTGCCGCACCCATAGGGGTCTAGGGTGGGGTTTGGCTATCATCACGACCGTGTAATCCGTCTTTCGTTGTAGGCTCAAACGAAACACAGATTCCTAGTATATCCAATGTGTTCATGTGTGATCTGGAATGGCTATCATTGCATCTGACTAATGTATATATCTATATATGATATCTAGTAGGCGTTGATTATGTTTTGCATCCGCGCTAGTCCAACCCCCGCTCTGTCGTTAGTTAAGTAACCTAACGGGTGATGACGGGGCCCCGTGGTGAATGCGGATGGCATAAGCGTACGTTATATTTTCGTTGTTTTCTGCAATGGTAGGATTAAATGATGGGACGCATTATATTAATGCAAAGAAAACAAACCAAAGCTGAATCGTTGGTACAATTTCAAAACCACTCGGTTTTTTTCAAAACAACAAAACTTTTAAAATGCGGAGCTTAAACCACTCCTTTTAAAAGCTATCAGGTTCCTTCGATTATATCAAGTTCACTACGTTTACGGTTTCGCCAAAACCATTCGTAGCCCTCCGTCATTTCATATGAATATTCAATAGTATTCAAGCTATGTTTGTTGGCCTTAGTCAAGGTATAGTGATTGGTAGCTGCAGGGTGTTCATATGTTGCATAGATAGATGTGTTGGTTTGGGACAGTCGTATTACCTTGTTGGCCTTAGTCATGGGTATATACAGGTGGGTTCAAATTAACCTGGACAATGACGGGTAGAACTTGACATGTGACTTATGATTTATTGGCCTTGGTCAAGTTCATAAGAGCATGGGGCAAAAATCCACATCGGGAGTTTCTAAGGAAATTGAAACTTGCTAGTGTTGCATACCATTTGGAGTTTGATAATGTTGGTAGGATTCCTTCAGCATTATCATACAATGATATTTGGATCTCGATTCTACTGTGAGTATCCGCTACTCCTCAGGAGATTTTTTCACTTAACGATCAATGCTATAAACCAGGTAGGTGTCTAGAACAGTGTTAGCGGGGCTACGACTCCAGGGAAAAGAGATTATTTAATTAAGGAACTTCGCGAAAGCGTCATAAAACTTCCCTCGAAGTACCGACACTAGCCTGGCTGAACAATTAAGCAAGTATTGTACGGTGAGATTAGTCCTGACTAATTCTTCTTTTATGCTTTGCGGAAGGATTCGAGAAACAGTAGGAGCCATCCTGTTTAGATAAATTAAAAACCAATCTAAACTTGCAAGAGTATCATGCTAAGTGTTTTCTTCTCCTCTCTTAATTGCAGCGACCCGGTGACCACACATAGGTTACATCTAGATAATAAAATGACCGAATCTGACTATAATGACTGGCAAAGGTCTGTCTGGATGTCCATTACCCATGACAAGCTAGGAAACCTCTTCACTACCCAAAACCCTGCCGTCTCAGGTCCAGTTTCCACCGTCATGGATATTGATATCCATAAGACATCGGAAAGGGATTGTGCGAATGCCAAGTGCCTCGTGTTGGCCTCAATCGATGGTGCATACCAGAGGCAGCACGAGAAGATTGACTTAGCTTCCATCTTCCTCTGTAACAAAGATTTATATGGAGAGCAATCTCGTATCGCAAGATATGAGATCTCGAAGGAATTGCTTCAAGAGAGATTGGCTGTCGGGTCATCTGTAGGGGACAACGTCCTTACAGTGACTAGCTGTATTGATCAGCTCACGGACCTGAAGACCATGTTAGGAATCAGGTCATATGCTGACTTGTTTCTACAGTCCCTACTCTCTACTTGCACCCTGAAGGAAACCAGGGAGTTAGAAGGAAAGGGAAGGGCAAAAGTTTCGGAACTAGATATAAGGAAGGAGGGACGCCCCTATTGTTACGGGAAAGGACATTGGCAGAAGGATTGCAGGGATTGCAAAGCCAGTAGCCAGGATTCGAAGCATGTTGTGGCTTTGGCTTTGGGTGTGTTTGTAATAGAAAACTGTATGTCAATTAACCCTACTTCCTGGGTACTAGATACCAGATCAGGATCTCATATCTGTAATTCATTATAGGCTTTGAGAAACCGTAGAGTTATCATGTTAGGTGATATAACTCTCAGAGTTGCGAACGGAATGAGCGCGGACGCTAAATCCGTAGGGGAATATCATCAAGGATTGACAAGTGGGCAGATATTGATTCTACGTAACTGTTTGTATGTACCTAGTATAGCTTGTAATATCATATCTGTATCCTTACTTTCTAAGGAAGGATATGATTTTACATTTGTAAGCGACGTGGTCCACATCCACCTTAATCAAGTTCTGATTGGGTCAGGTACATTAGATAACAGTAAATACGTATTAAATCAAGCTTAGGTTTTCAGTGTCCAGAACACACTTAAAAGAAAGACTCCGGAAACAAATCATGCTTTCTTATAGCATTGTAGACTGGGTCACATCAATGAAACACGATTGATGAAGATACATAGAGAAGGATATTTGAATCCGTTCTAATATCAATCTTATGCTACTTGTCAATCTTGTCTCATGGGAAAGATGACAAAGACTCCATTCACTGGACATGGAGTAAGAGCGAGCGAGCTCTTGGGACTCATACACAGCGATGTGTGTGGTCCAATGTTTACACATGCGCGAGGTGGTTTTTCTTATTACATTACTTTTACGGATGATTTCTCTAGGTATGGACATGTCTTCTTGATGAAGCATAAATCTGAGACCTTTGAGAAATTCTAGGAATACAAGAATGAAGTGGAAAAGCAAACAGGCAAAATTATCAAAGCACTGAGATCTGATCGAGGTGGTGAATATTTAAGTGCCGAGTTCCTATGCTACTTAAAAGAGAATGGAATTCACTCTCAGCTTACTCCTCCATACACACCACAACACAATGGTGTATCGGAAAGGCGGAATCAAACCTTATTGGATATGGTTCGTTCCATGATGAGTAAGGCTGAGTTACCGCGATCCTTCTGGGATTATGCACTAGAATCAGCTGCATATCTTTTGAACCAGGTTCCTACTAAGTCAGTGCCTACCACACCTTATCAGATGTGGAGTAGGAAGAAACCCTGTCTTAAACACTTTAAGACATGGGGATGTCCAGCTTTTGTTAAAAAGCAGCATGCGGACAAGCTCGAGGCACGCTCAGTACAGTGTGAGTTTGTAGGATACCCAAAGAACTCCAAGGGGTATGTTTTCTATTAGGCAGAGAAGCAAAAGGTCTTTGTTTCTCGTCATGCCCGCTTCTTGGAAACTGAATTTTTAGAAAATCAGATAAGTGGGAGTGCAATAGAACTGGAAGAAATTTCAGAACCACAAACTATTACTGAAAGCTTGGTAGAACCAGAGGTTTCAGAAGAACCGGACATTCCAGCGCCACTTCGCGGGAGTAGTAGGCAGTCTCATCCGCCCGAGAGATACTACGGTTTTCTTATAGACAAGGATCGAGAGGATTGCATCATTGAAAATGATGAGCCTACTAGCTTCCAGCAAGCCATTCAGAGTGGTGACTCAGTAAAATGGCTGGATGCAATGGGGCCGAAATGGAGTCCATGTACACCAACCAAGTTTGGACTTTGGACATTGCTCCAGAAGGGGTAAAACCCGTAGGCTGCAAATGGATCTTTAGAAAGAAGATTGGTGTAGATGGGCAGGTTGAAACCTATAAAGCTAGACTTATTGCAAAGGGTTTTCGTCAAAGACCTGGTTTGGACTATGACGAAACCTTTTCTCTAGTGGCTATGCTCAAACCCACTCGGATCCTTCTTGCCATTGCCGCCTTCCACGATTATGAGATCTGGCAGATGGACGTAAAGATGGCTTTTCTAAATGGTAATTTGGAATAGTGCGTCTATATGGTTCAGCCGAAGGGTTTCATTCAGAGTGGGAGCAGCGGTAAAGTGTGCAAGTTGCTTAAGTCCATTTATGGACTAAAGCAGGCATCGCGGAGTTGGAACATCTGCTTTGATGATACTATCAAAGAATTCGACTTTATCAAAAATTCAGATGAACCATGTATTTACAGTAAGATTGTAGGGAAAACTGTGGTATTCCTCGTCTTGTACGTGGATGACATTCTCTTAATAGGAAATGACATTCCTATGCTACAGTCAGTCAAAGGATTCTGGTCACAGAGGTTCTCCATGAAGGACCTGGGTGATTCCTCCTACATTGTGGGGATCCAGATCTATCGTGATAGATCTAAGAGGATGTTGGGACTTTCACAGTCCAGGTACATCGACACCATACTGAAAAGATTCAGTATGGAAGATTCAAAGCGTGGTAATCTACCGGCTTGTCATGGAATCACCCTCTCTAAAGAGATGTCTCCCAAGACTGATTTGGAAAGAGCTCGCATGTCATTTATACCCAACACATCAGCAGTAGGTTCTATAATGTATGCGATGTTGTGTACCAGACCAGATGTAGCATACGCATTGAGCGTTGTAAGCCGGTATCAGTCGAACCAAGGAGAGAAACACTGGATAGCAGTAAAGAACATTCTCAAGTACCTGAGAAGGACTAAGGAGATGTTCTTGATTTATGTCATCAAAGACCTCCAGATCGAGACCTTTGATGACTCCAGCTTCCAGAGTGACAAGGATGACTCCAAGTCCATGTCGGGTTATGTCTTTACCCTCAATGGAGGGGCGGTCTGTTAGAAGAGCTCCAAGCAGGAAACCGTTGCTGACTCGACGATGGAAGCGGAGTACATAGCTGCTTGCGATGCCGCAAATGAAGCTGTATGGATGAAGAAGTTCCTCACAGAACTTCAGGTGGTTCCTACCATTGTTGATCCAATACCGCTGTATTGCGACAACAACGGCGCTATAGCTTTAGCGAAGGAACCCAGGTCCCATCAGAAGTCTAGACACATTTTGAGGCGGTACCACCTGATCAGGGAGATCGTAGATCACCGGGAGATCGAGGTGAGAAGAGTAGATTCGTAGAATAACACTGCAAATACACTCATAAAGGCCATGCCTCAGACTCGGTTCGAGCGGCTGATCGAGATGATAGGTCTTCGATACGCCAGTACATGGCCCTAGTGCAAGTAGGAGATTGTTAGTGTATATGCCCTAGAGGCCATTACTGTATCATACTAGCTTGTATATTACTTAATGGATGCTTGGGATATATTGACAGTCTTGCTCAAAATGGTAGTATGCTACTTGGTTTGTTTCTACTTCAACATGTGCATGTGTTTCTTTTAGCATATTGCTTATACATATTAGTGGAGCCCTTAGGATCTTTGCTTGATTACCAACGTTGTGATGGAAGTCACACTAGTGGGGGCTGGGTAATCTACAAGCACATCTTTATACAGGTCGCTAATCGTAGGATTATCGAGACAGGGCATCGATATTCCGGAGTAGACTAGTCTATACGCTTCTCATCCCAGCAGGAGAGATGGTTTGTCCCACAACCATTAGTACGTCGTACTGGAGATAGTATGCAGGTGCTCATTAGGTTACAAGTACACTGGACAGGTCTCGTTAGGAACTGCTGGTTGGTACTATACCTATCGTCAGATAGCAGTTCCCAGATGACATGAGTACATCTTAGTCCGTCCACTTGACACTGCTACTTCGCCTCGAGTGTGTTCCCACTGTACTTTGATTACTACCCTACCACGGCTCAAAGGAGTCGTGCAAACAGATAGTAGTTGGGTGCAGTCCCGAAGCACTTGGAGGCAGTGGCGGTTAGACAGGATTCGTCTCTCCCGGTATTGGGGGTTGATATCGCGCTGTGTCAGGAGAGCCATTACACAAAGTCCCTGGCCAGGGAAAGTGAGATTTACTGGTAGTGTTTCTAACAGTTTCTCAGGGGTTTTTGGGCTACACTCCGACACAACTTATACCACTATTAGGGGTCTGATGTTTACCGCCCCCTAGGCCCAACATGCGATACTCTTAGACGAACAGACTGGACTGTACGGAGATTGTCACATTCAGGCTCGTAGGAGTTCGGATGGGTTTTCCTCATCAGCCTTCTTATCGACATCTACCTGGGGACCGTTACGTACAGCTAGTACCGCTTGCGGCCTGTGGTTAAACCCACTGCCAGTATAGTGTCGAGTCTTTAGAGCCCCACACAGAGAGTTTCCCTGCACTGGGCAAAAGGTGTAGAGGCCGTATGGTTTTACGGCAGGGCTTCGATCACTTACGTGCACTTATACGCGTATGATGTTTGGGCGGACAATACTAGTGGGCTTTGGTTTAAGCCGGATCCTAGTATTGTATAGATGGATTAGTTTTTGTCTTCTAGTATTCGTGTTCTACGGAATGCGGATGCGGATGTGTATGCACAGATGTGAGGAGAGAAGAAGGAGA
Organism: Agapanthus africanus; assembly: GCA_030015575.1. NCBI lineage: Eukaryota > Viridiplantae > Streptophyta > Magnoliopsida > Asparagales > Amaryllidaceae > Agapanthus > Agapanthus africanus. The sequence goes on along the minus strand of CM057349.1, from coordinate 384,478,097 downwards.
TGCCTCATTAGGGTTTTGACCATTGACTTGATTAAAACCATTATGAGGTGAAGGATAATGTTTACTAATCTTTTTAATGATAATTGTGTCATGGCTAATTGGTTTTACCATTTGACCATGTTGACCTAGTTGACCATTGTTGACTTAGATATTTTTGTGAGCACTAGATATTTTCTTGGCTTGGATTTAACTTGACATGATAATGGTCAAATCAAGGTTGCCATCACAATTATCATAATAAAAGATTTGTTTTATTTTTCCTCATGGTTCATTATCTCTTTCACATTCTCTCTCATCAAAAGAGAGCTCCCATGGTTGCTTCTTCTTCCTCCTCACTAGAAAATTCTATAGCTCTCATATGTTGAGAAAAATAGAATCTAGATAGACAAACAAAACCATCTTCTTACTCTACATCACCTAGGACATCAAGCATAGCAAACTTGTTGCCCTAGTTACCTCGGTTTGAGGTGGAGCTCGGACTATAGACTCTCGGGTGGATCGTCTTCGACTCAAGGAGGCCGTGGAGGTGACCAAGATCCGGATCGATCCTCGGAGTTCACGTGGACGAGGAGGACAGTGGAGAAAAAAGCTGAAGGACTGGAATCATGAGGTATAATCTTCATATCACAGAAGATTAAACCTCTTGTAGTTCGTTAGATATGGTTTGGCAAAGATCCTTAGCTTAGTCAATGTTGCTTTTGTAAGAAAGTTTTGATTTTTACTTGTTCCTCCTCCTCGCTATCTTGTGGGGTGAGCGACATAGACTTACACATGCTACAGCAGTAGGAGAGTATCACCTTGGTTTGCCGTCTGGTTGTATATTGGTTTTGAACCCATGTTATTTTGTACCTTCGATATTATGTAATATTATATATGTATCGTTGTTGGACAATGCTAGATATAATTTTGTATTTCAATCTAATGTTATGAACATTAACCTTAATCAAAGTTGATTGAGTCTGGTACATTAAATAACAGGATATACATCCTAAACCAGCATTCAGTTTTCAATATACAACACACAAACAAAAGAAAGGTTTCAGACATAAATGAAGCTTTCATTTGGCATTGTAGACTTGGTCATATTAATGAGACAAGACTAACCAAGCTACATAAAGATGGATATTTAAACCCGTTTGAATATAAATCTTATGTGACTTGTCAGTCTTGTATCAAAGGTAAAATGACCAAAACTCCGTTCACTAGACACGGAGAAAGAGCTACTGAACTCTTGGGCCTCATACATAGTGATGTATGTGGACCAATGTCTACACATGTAAGAGGTGGTTTTTCGTACTTCATAACTTTCACTGATGATTTATCGAGATTCGGGCACGTGTTCTTATTGAAACATAAGTCCGAAGCCTTTGAAAAATTCAAGAAGTATAAATCTGAAGTAGAAAACAAACAGGTTTAAGTATCAAGAAACTTCGATTGGATCGAGGAGATGAGTATCTAAGCTCAGAGTTTCTAGATTTCCTAAAAGAGAATGGGATTCTCTCTCAGCTCACTTCTCCGTACACACCACAGCACAACGGTGTATCGGAAAGGAGGAATCGTACCCTATTAGATATGGTACGATCTATGATAAGTGATGCTGAGTTACCAATGTAAGTCCACGTTACCCACCCCGGTGCTAACGGGGAAGCGGAATAAGTAAAAAACGGATTTTTAACTCAAGGTAACATGGACTAAGATTAGAGGATCTTTGCTAAACAAAAACTAACAAACTAACTACAAGTTCTAGCTACTAGGTTAGATGGTTATACCTAGATCTTGAACTCCTTCTCTTCTTGTTGTGGTCCGCCTTCTTGCTTGCTCCTTGGAGTAGTGTAGACGGCTCCTCCTCTTCGTCTTCTCTTTGCCGAAGAAAGATCCACCCGAAGGCCTCTATCTTGAGCTCCTACCTCAACCAAGAGGTAACTAGAGTGCTTGGCTTGCTAGAATAAGAACCCTAGAATGAGTAGAGAGTTGTCTTGATGGTTTTATCTCACAAAGCTCATGGTCAAATGGTCAACTCAACCTCAACCATGGCACAATTATCCTTAATTAATATTATTAATCATATTTCTCATTCTCATTAGGGTTTAGAAAAAGTCAACGGTCAACAACCCTAATGAGGTTCCTCTGCCTCTGTCAACTGTGCATACACACCCGCATCCGTGTTCCGAGGAACACGGATACAATGAGACAAAACCAATCTCAAAATAACTACTAGGATCTGGCTTAAACCAAAGCCTGCTAGTAATAACTGCCCTGACACCAAACGTGCACAAGTGCGCGTATGTGAACGAACCCTGTCGCAAAACCATGCGATCTCTACTCTGTTTTGCCCAAAGGCGAACAACCCTCTGTGTGGGACTCTAAAGACTCGATACTACGCTGGCAGTGGATTTAACTATAGGCCGCAAGCGGTACTAGCTGTACGTAACGGTCCCCAGGTAGATGCTGATAAGAAGACCGATGAGGTGAACCCATCCGAACTCCTACTGAGCCTGAATGTGACAATCTCCGTACAGTCCGGTCTGTTCGTCTGAGAGTATCGCATGTCGGGTCTAGGGGGCGGTAAACGTCAGTCCCCTAATAGCAGTACAAGTCATGTCGGAGTGTAGCCCAGAACACCCTGAGAAACTACTGGAAACACTACCGGCAAATCTCGCTTGCCCTGGCCAGGGACTTTGTGCAATGGCTCTCCTAGACACAGCGCGATATCAACTCCCAATACTGGGAGAGATGAATCATGTCTAACCGTCACTGCCTCCAAGTGCTTTAGGACTGCACCCAACTACTACCTGTTTGCACGAATCATTTGAGCCGTGGTAGGGTAGTAATCTAAGAACAGTGGGAACACACTCGAGGCAAAGTGACAGTGTCAAGTCAACGGACTAAGCTGTACTCATGTCACCTGGGAACTGATAACTGACGATGGGTATAATACTAACCTACAGTTCCAAGTGAGTCCTGTCCAGTGTACTCGTAACCTAATGAGAACCTGCATACTATCTCCAGTACGACGTACTAATGGCTGTGCGACAGACCATCTCCCCTGCTGGGATGAGAAGCACATACGCTAGTCTACTCCGGAGTATCGATGCCCCATCTCGATAATCCTACGACTAGGGACATGTATAAGGATATGCTTGTAGATTATCCAGCCCCCACTAGCGTGACTGCCATCACAACGCTGGTAATTAAGCAAAGATCCTAAGGGCTCCACTGATATGTATAGGCGATATGCTAAAAGAAACACATGCACATATTAAAGTAGAAACAAACCAAGTAATATACTACCATTTTGAGCAAGATTGTCTATACAACTGTGAATATCCCAAGCTTCCATTAAGTAATATACAAACTAGTATGATATAGTAATGGCCTCTAGGGCATATACACTAACAATCTCCCACTTGCACTAGGGCCATGTACTGGTGTATCGAAGACCTATCATCTCGATCAACCGCTCGAACTGAGTCTGGGGTATAGCCTTTGTGACTGGATCTGCGGTGTTATTCTCCGAATCTACTCTCTTCACCTCGATCTCCCGGCGATCTACGATCTCCCTGATCAGGTGGTACCGCATCAAAATGTGTCTGGACTTCTGATGGGACATGGGTTCCTTCGCTAAAGCTATAGCGCCGTTGTTGTCACAATACAGCGGTATTGGATCAACAATTGCAGGAACCACCTGAAGCTCCATGAGGAACTTCTTCATCCAGACAGCTTCCTTTGCGGCATCGCAAGCAGCTATGTACTCCGCTTCCATAGTTGAGTCAGCAACGATTTCCTGCTTGGAGCTCTTCCAGCAAACCGCCCTTCCATTGAGGGTAAAGACATAACCCGACATGGACTTGGAGTCATCCTTGTCACTCTGGAAGCTGGAGTCAGCAAAGGCCTCGATCTGGAGGTCTTTTCCGCCATACACCAAGAACATCTCTTTGGTCCTTCTCAGGTACTTGAGAATGTTCTTTACTGCTATCCGGTGTTTCTCCCCTGGGTCCGACTGATACCGGCTTACAACGCTTAATGCGTATGCTACATCTGGTCTGGTACATAACATCGTATACATTATAGTGCCATCCGCAGATGCGTAGGGTATAGATGGCATGCGAGCCCTTTCCAAATCAGTCCTGGGAGACATATCTTTGGATAGGGTGATTCCGTGACAAGCCGGTAGATTACCGCGCTTTGAATCTTCCATACTGAATTGTTTCAGTATGGTGTCGATGTACCTGGACTGCGAAAGTCCCAACATCCTCTTAGATCTATCACGATAGATCTGGATCCCCAGAATGCAGTTGGCATCGCCCAGGTCTTCATGAAGAACCTCTGTGACAAGAATCCTTTGACTGACTGTAGCATACGAATGTCATTTCCTATTAGGAGAATGTCATCCACGTACAAGACGAGGAATACTACAGTTTTCCCTACAATCTTACTGTAAATGCATGGTTCATCCGGATTTTTGATAAAGTCGAATTCTTTGACAGTATCATCAAAGCAGATGTTCCAGCTCCGCGATTCCTGCTTCAGTCCATAAATGGACTTAAGCAACTTGCACACTTTACCGCTACTCCCACTCTGAATGAAACCCTCCGGCTGATCTATATAGACGCACTCTTCCAAATTTCCATTTAGAAAAGCGGTTTTTACGTCCATTTTCCAAATCTCATAATCGTGGAAGGCAGCAATGGAAAGAAGGATCCGAATGGATTTGAGCATAGCCACTGGAGAAAAGGTTTCGTCATAGTCCAAACCAGGTCTTTGACAAAAACCCTTTGCAACAAGTCTAGATTTATAGGTTTCAACCTTCCCATCTACACCAATCTTCTTTCTGAAGATCCATTTGCAGCCTACGGTTTTACCCCTTCTGGTGCAACGTCCAAAGTCCATACTTTGTTGGTGTACATGGACTCCATCTCGGTCCGCATTGCATCCAGCCATTTTACTGAGTCACCGCTCTAAATGGCTTGTTGGAAGCTAGTAGGCTCATCATTTTCAATGACGCAGTTCTCTCGATCCCCGTCTATGAGAAAACCGTAGTATCTCTCGGGCGGATGAGACTGCCTACTACTCCTGCGGAGTGGCACAGGGATGTTCGGTTCTCCTGAAACCTCTAGTTCTACCAAGTTTTCAGTAATAGCGTGTGGTTCTGGAATTTCTTCCAATTCTATTGCGCTCCTACTTATCTGATTTTCTAAAAATTCAGTTTCCAAGATGCAGGCATGACGAGAAACAAATACCTTTTGTTCCTCTGCGTAATAGAAGAAATATCCATTGGAGTTCTTTGGATATCCCACAAACTTGCACTGTACTGAGCGTGCCTCGAGTTTGTCCGCGTGCTGCTTTTTGACAAAAGCTGGACATCCCCATGTCTTAATGTGTTTAAGATAGGGTTTCATCCTACTCCACATCTGATATGGTGTGGTAGGCACTGACTTAGTTGGAACTCAGTTCAAAAGATATGTAGCTGATTCTAGTGCTTATCCCCAGAAAGATCGCGGTAACTCAGCCTTACTCATCAAGGAACGAACCATATCCAATACGGTTCGATTCCGCCTTTCAGATACACCGTTTTTTTGTAGTGTGTATGGAGGAGTAAGCTGAAAGAGAATTCCATTCTCTTTTAAGTAGCCCAGAAACTCGGCACTCAAGTATTCACCACCTCGATCAGATCTCAGTGTCTTGATACTTTTGCCTGTTTGTTTTTCAACTTCATTCTTGTATTCCCGAAATTTCTCAAAGGCCTCGGATTTATGCTTCATCAGGAAGACATGTCCATACCTAGAGAAATCATCCGTAAAAATAATGAAGTAAGAATAACCACTTTGCGCATGTGTAGACATTGGACCACATACATCGCTGTGTATGAGTTCCAAGAGCTCGCTCGCTCTTACTCTGTGTCCAGTGAACGGAGTCTTTGTCATCTTTCCTTTGAAACAAGATTCGCAAGTAGTATAAGACTGATACTCGAACAGATTCAAGTATCCCTCTTTATGTAACTTTATTAACCGTGTATCATTAATGTGACCCAGTCTACAATGCCATAAGAAAGCCTGATTTGTTTCCGGAGACTTTCTTTTAAGTGTGTTCTGAACACTGAAAACCTGAGCTTGATTCAATACGTATATTCCGTTTTCTAATGTACTGACCCAATCAGAACTTGATTTAGGTGGATGTGGACCACATCGCTTACAAAAGTAAAATCATATCCTTCCTTAGAAAGTAAGGATACAGATATGATATTACAAGCCATACTAGGTACATACAAACAGTTACGCAGAATCAATATCTGCCCACTTGTTAATCTAAGGTGATATTCCCCTACGGATTCAGCGTCCACGCTCATTCCGTTGGCAACCCTGAGAGTCATATCACCTATCCTGATAACTCTACGGTTTCTCAAAGCCTGTAATGAATTACAGATGTGAGATCCTGATCCGGTATGTAGTACCCAGGAAGTAGGGTTAATTGACATACAGTTTTCTATTACAAACACACCCGAAGCCGAAGCCACAACATACTTCGAATCCTGGCTACTGGCTTTGCTAGCCCTGCAATCCTTCTGCCAATGTCCTTTCCCGTAACAATAGGAACGTCCCTCCTTTACTATATCCAGCCCCGAATCTTTTGCCCTTCCCTTTCCTTCTTCTTCCCTGGTTTCCTTCAGGGTATAAGTAGAGGGCAGAGACTGTAGAATCAAGTCAGTATTTGACCCGTTCTTCAACGTGGTCTTCAGGTCCGTGAGCTCATCAAAATAGCTAGTCTCTGTAAGGACGTTGCCCCCTACAGATGACCCGAAAGCCAACCGCACTTGAAGCAATTCGTTCGAGGTCTCATATCTTGCGATACGAGATTGCTCTCCATATAAATCTTTGTTATGGAGGAAGACAGAAACTAAGTCCATCTTCTCGCGCTGCCTTTGGTATGCACCATCAACTGAGGCCAACATGAGGCACTTGACATTCGCACAGTCTTTTTCCGATGTCTTACGGATATCAATATCCGTAACAAGGGAAACTGGTCCTGAGACGGCAAGGGTTTGATTAGTTAGGAGGTGTCCCAGCTTGTCATGGGTAATGGTCATCTGGACAGACCTTTGCCGGTCATAACTATCAGATTCAGTCATTTTATTATCTAGATGTAATCTATGTCTGGTCACTGGGTCGCTGCAATTAAGAGAGAGAGAAGAAAACACTTAGCATGATGCTCTTGCAAGTTTAGATTGGTTTTTAGTTTATCTAAACAGGATGGCTCCCACTGTTTCTCGAATCCTTCCTCAAACCATAAAAGAAGAATTAGTCGGGATTGATCTCACCATACAATACTTGCTTAACTGTTCAGCCAGGCTGGTGTCGGTACTTCGAGGGAGGTTTTACGACGCTTTCGTAAAGTTCCTTAATTAAATAACCTCTTTTCCCTGTGGGCGTAGCCCCGCGAACACCTTTCTAGACACCTACTTGGTTTATAGCATTGATCGTTAAGTGAAAAGTCTCCCGAGGAGTAGCATATACTCACAATAGGATCGGGATCCAAATATCATCGTGTGATAAAGCTGAAGGAATCCTACCAAAATCATCACACTCCAAATGGTATGCAACACTAGCAAGTTTCAGTTTCTTTTGAAACTCCCGATATGGATTTTTGCCCCATGCTCTTATGACCTTGACTTTGGCCAACAAATCATAAGTCACATGTCAAGTTATACCCGTTATTATCCAGGTTAATTTGAACCCACCCGTACCTACCCTTGACTTTGGCCAACAAGGCAGTACGACTGTCCCAAACCAACGCATCTATCTATGCTACATATGAATATCCAATAGCTACCAATCACTATGCCTTGACTTTGGCCAACAAACATAGCTTGAATACTATTGACTATCCATACGAAATGACGGAAGGCTACGAATGGTTTTGGTGAAACCGTGAACGTAGTGAACTTGATATAATCGAAGGAACCTGATAGCTTTTAAAAGGAGTGGTTTAAGCTCCGCGTTTTTTAAAGTTTTCTGTTTTGGAAAAAACCGAGTGGTTTTGAAACTGTTCCAACGATTTAACTTTGATTTGTTTTCTTTGCATTAATTTAATGCGTCCCATCAATTAATCCTACCATTGCAGAAAACAACGAAAATATGACGTACGCTTATGCCATCCGCATTCGCCACTGGGCCCCGTCATCACCCGTTAGGTTACTTAACTAACGACGGAGCGGGGGCTGGACTAGCGCGGATGCAAAACATAAGCAACACCTACTAAATATCATATATAGATATATACATTTGTCAGATGCAATGATAGCCATTCCAGATCACAGATAAACACATTGGATATGCTAGGAAGCCGCGTTTCGTTCGAGCCTGCAACGAAAGACGGATTACACGGTCGCGATGAATAGCCAAACCCCACCCTAGACCCCTACGGGTGCGGCAAACTACCCGCCAAGTACCCGAAGTGAAGCAACCTCCCTCAACAACGTGAGTAGGCCACTCAGCACTTCAAAGTACCCGGTAGTTTGTGCACCCCTCCTTAGGTCTATCCTAAAAGCGAAAACAGTAAAAGAAATAATATACAATGGCGGCTATAACCTCAACCTGGATGTGCGGCCATAAAATAATATTACATCAAATTACAAATTTTACATCAAATGAAAGATAAATAAACTCTCATCTCACAAACCCCGGCTATTCATCCGCGACAATCCAACAAGTTCATATACACAATCCAACATCACAGATCAGAGATATGTACAACCCCCACTAATCGACGTATTGCGATTAGTCGACGTTCAGTACATATATCACATTACAGATATAACCAATTAGCTAAAGTTTATAGAATTTCGATCAATATTCCAATTTGAAACTACCCCAAATACAATACTCTTCTCTGAAGAATCTGGGCAGAAACAAATCATCTTAAAAATCACAAAACATCAGTCTGAACACACTGCAGAAAAAACGAGTCGCGACCGAGTCGACTCGGCCGCGGATCCGCGGCGAAACGCGTGGTTTCGCCGCGCTTCCGTAGCAGTCTGATCGAGTCGTGGGCTCGGTTTTCTTGGGTGTTCCTAAAAATCCCTGCACGTATTTTTCAGGTGTGTGGAAATATTTTTAGACCTGTTTTTAAAAACGGCAGAAAGTACAAGATTTTGATGTATTTTGCGATTATTTTTCGGATCGACGTTCTAAACACTTTGCTAACATGTTAGTTGTTGTTTAGCCAGGCTCTGATACCACTGTAAGTCCACGTTACCCTTCCCGGTGCTTAAGGGGAGGCGGAATAGGTAAAAAACGGATTTTTAACTCAAGGTAACATGGACTAAGATTAGAGGATCTTTGCTAAACAAAAACTAACAAACTAACTACAAGTTCTGTTCTGCTTCCCCTCTTTTTTTAACAATACCGAGTCGGGTTCTTCTCCTACCAGTATCGAATAGAACATGCTGAAAAAAATCTTCTTCATGGATTCTAGGTTAGATGGTTATACCTAGATCTTGAACTCCTTCTCTTTTTGTTGTGGTCCTCCTTATTGCTTGCTCCTTGGAGTGGTGTAGACGGCTCCTCCTCTTCGTCTTCTCTTTGCCGAAGAAAGATCCACCCGAAGGCCTCTACCTTGAGCTCCTACCTCAACCAAGAGGTAACTAGAGTGCTTGGCTTGCTAGAATAAGAACCCTAGAATGAGTAGAGAGTTGTCTTGATGGTTTTATCTCACAAAGCTCATGTTTTTCAACGCATGAAAGAAGAGAGCTTTGAGAGAGGAAGAGGGAGAGCTTTGCATGAGAGAGAAAGAGCAAGAGAGAATGAGAGAAGAACAACAACCATGATCTCATATGAGACAATATGAGAATAATAATAATAACTAAAGAAAATTGTGATGGTTAGTTGAAATGACCATTATCATTTCACATTTAATGCTAATTGCAGGCTTCAAGAAGCATCTTGCAAAAGAAATGATCATGGTCAAATGGTCAACAAAAGTCAAATGGTCAACCCAACCTCAACCATGGCATGATTATCCTTAATTAATATTATTAATTATATTTTTCATTCTCATTAGGGTTTAGAAAAAGTCAACGGTCAACAACCCTAATGAGGTTCCTCTGCCTCTGTCAACTGTGCATACACACCCGCATCCGTGTTCCGAGGAACACGAATACAATGAGACAAAACCAATCTCAAAACAAATACTAGGATCTGGCTTAAAACAAAGCCCTCTTGTAATAAGTGCCCGGACACCAAACGTGCACAAGTGCGCGTATGTGAACGAACCCTGTCGCAAAACCATGTGACCTCTACTCTGTTTTGCCCAAAGGCGAACAACCCTCTGTGTGGGACTCTAAAGACTCGAAACTACGCTGGCAGTGGGTTTAACCACAGGCCGCAAGCGGTACTAGCTGTACGTAACGGTCCCCAGGTAGATGCCGATAAGAAGACCGATGAGGTGAACCCATCCGAACTCCTACTGAGCCTGAATGTGATAATCTCCGTACAGTCCAGTCTTTTCATCTGAGAGTATCGTATGTTGGGCCTTGGGGGCGGTAAACGTCAGTCCCCTAATAGCGGTACAAGTCGTGTCGGAGTGTAGCCCAGAACACCCTGAGAAACTACTGGAAACAATACCAGCAAATCTCGCTTGCCCTGGCCAGGGAATTTGTGTAATGGCTCTCCTAGACACAACACGATATCAACTCCCAATACCGGGAGAGACGAATCCCATCTAACCGTCACTGCCTCTAAGTGCTTTGGGACTGCACCCAACTACTACCTGTTTGCACGACTCATTTGAGCCATGGTAGGGTAGTAATTTAAGAATAGTGGGAACACACTCGAGGCGAAGTGACAGTGTCAAGTCAACGGACTAAGCTATACTCATGTCACATAGGAACTGATAACCGACGATAGGTATAATACCAACCTACAGTTCCAAGCGAGTCCTGTCCAGTATACTCGTAACCTAACGAGCACCCGCATACTATCTCTAGTACGACGTACTAATGGCTGTAGGACAGACCATCTCCCCTGCTGGGATGAGAAGCGCATACGCTAGTCTACTCCGGAGTATCGATGCCCCGTCTCGATAATCCTATGACTAGGGACCTGTATAAGGATGTGCTTGTAGATTACCCAGCCCCCACTAGTGTGACTGCCATCACAACGCTGGTAATCAAGCAAAGATCCTAAGGGCTCCACTAATATGTATAGGCGATATGCTAAAAGAAACACATGCACATATTAATGTAGAAACAAACCAAGTAGCATACTACCATTTTGAGCAAGATTGTCTATACAACTGTGAATATCCCAAGCTTCCATTAAGTAATATACAAACTAGTATGATATAGTAATGGCCTCTAGGGTATATACACTAACAACCAATATCATTCTGGGGGCACGCATTGGAGACTGTGATTTATCTATTCAATAAGGGTTCCGACCAAAACCGTGTTTACCACTCCATATGAGATGTGGTATGGGAAGAGACCATCTCTTAAAAGAGTTAAGATATGAGGTTGTCTAGCTTATGTGAAAAAGCAGAATACGGACAAACTCGGGACACGATCGGTTTTGTGTAAATTTGTGGGATATCCAAAACACTCATATGGATATCTTTTCTACCACAAGGAGGAACAAAGGGTGTCTTGTTTCTCAGTATGCCACATTTCTAGAAGATGAATTTTTTACAAATGATATAGTTGGTAATGCGGTAGAACTGGAAGAAATTCCAGATACACAAACAATTACCGATGATTTGGTTGAACCTGATGTTTCAATAGAACCTGACGAACCTCAGCCACTCCGTAGATCTAGTAGGACTTCTCGCCCACTTGATAGATACTACGGTTTTCTAATTGATGGTGATAGAGAAGATTGCATCATGGATGATGATGACCCTACTAGTTTTCAGCAAGCTATCACGAGTAGTGACTCAGTGAAGTGGCTGGATGCCATGAGATCCGAAACGGAATCCATGCACACCAACAAAGTATGGACTTTAGAGGTTGCACCTTCTGGAGTAAAACCCATAAGGTGCAAATGGATCTTTAAGAGAAAGATTTGTGTGGATGGTCAGGCGGAGACCTATAAAGCTAGGCTAGTCGCAAAAGGATTTTGTCAAAGACCAGGCTTGGACTATGATGAAACCTATTCACCAGTCGCGATGCTCAAATCCATTCGGATCCTGCTTGCTATAGCTGCTCACTATGATTATGAGATCTGGCAGATGGATGTTAAAACGGCATTTCTAATGGTGATTTAGAAGAATGCGTTTTTATGGATCAACCAGAAGTCTTCATTGATAGTGGGAGCAGCGGAAAAGCATGCAGGCTGCTTAAATCCAACTATGGATTAAAGAAGGTATCACGGAGTTGGAACATCTTCTTTGATGATACAATCAAAGAGTTTGGTTTTATCAAAAATGTAGATGAACCATATATTTATAAAAGGATTGTAGAGAGTACTTTTGCATTCCTAGTATTGTACGTGGACGATATTCTCTTGATAGGAAATGATATTCCTATGCTACAATCGGTCAAACTATTCTTATCGCAGAGGTTCTCCATGAAAGACCTGGGTGATGCCTCGTACATTCTGGGGATTAAGATCTATAGAGATAGATATAAGAAATTATTGGGATTGTCTTAATCGAGATACATTGACACCATACTAAAAAGGTTTAGTATGGAAGATTCCAAAAGGGGTAATTTACCCGCTTGTCAGGGGATCACCCTCTCCAAAGAGATGTCTCCAACTACTGATGAGGAGAGGGCTCGCATGAGCATTATATCCTACGCTTCGGAGGTAGGATCTATAATGTATGAGATATTGTGTACTCGACCAGATGTAGCTTATGCACTGAGTGCAGTAAGCAGGTATCAATCCAACCCAGGGGAGAAACACTGGACTGCTGTGAAGAACATTCTGAAGTACTTGAGAAGAACTAAAGAAATGTTCTTGGTGTATGGTAACGGAGATCTCCAAATGGAGGGCTTTACCGACTCCAGCTTCCAGAGCGACAAGGATGATAGTAAGTACATCTCAGGGTTTGTATTTACCCTAAATGGAGGGGCAGTATGTTGGAAGAGTTCCAAGCAAGATACCGTCGCTGACTCTACGATGAAGCTGAGTATATTGCTGCTAATGATGTCGCAAAAGAGGCAGTCTGGATGAGGAAGTTCATTTCTGAATTTCAGGCGGTTCCTTCTATTGCTAATCCAATACCTCTGTATTGCGATAACAATGGAGCCATGGCTTTGGCAAAGGAACCGAGGTCCCATCAGAAATCCAGATATATCTTGAGGCGGTATCACCTCATCAGGGAGATAGTGGATTGCCAGGACATCGAGGTATGAAAAGTAGACACGAAAGACAACACAGCTGATCCATTCACCAAGGCCATCCCTTAAGTCCAGTTTGAGAAACTGTTCGAGCTGTTGGGCATGCGGTACGCCGGCAACTGGTTCTAGTGTAGACAGTGGGTACTTATTGCACCAACTACAGGCCTTAGCGCAAATGGGAGATTGTTAGATATGTATGCCCTAGAGGCCTGTATTGTATAGGATACTAGGCATGTATATGTACAAAAACAATCTTTAATCGAAATGATAGTATGCTATCTGGTTTATATTCATCTTAACGTGTGATGTGTTGTATTTCATATTTTTATATACATGTTGATGAAGCCCTTGGGATTATGCTTGACTACCGGGATTATGATGTAGATTATACAAGTGGGGCCTGGGCAGTTTATAAGCATATCCTTTAATAGTTCCTAGTCGAGGGTATATCGAGACAGGGCATCGATATTACTAGAGTAGACTAGTGTATACGTTTCTTGACCCTGGGAGCGATGGTTGATCCCACAGCCATTGGTGTTTGACATCAAAGATTGTACACAGGTGCTCATTGGAGAATGGGTACACCGAACAGGACTCACCGAGAACTCCTAGATGGTATATATACCTATTGTCAGATAGCAATTCTCTGGTGACACTTGTACAGGTTAGTCTGTAGACCCGAGATCGTCACAGTGTCTTGTGTGGTTCCCACTGTGCTTTGATTTCCTCCCTACCACGGCTCTACTGAGTCGTGCAAACAGGTGGATTTAGGGTACAGTCCCGAATCGCATGGAGGCAGTGAGCGATAGGAGGGGTTTCGTCTCTTCCGGTATAGGGAGTTGATGTCGCGCTATACTTGATCGGTCATAACAGCAAATCCTTGCCCAGGGTTCTCGAGATTTACTGATAAGTGTTATCAGTAGTTTCTCAAACCGTTATGTATCGTAAATCAGCATGACTTATAAAGTTACCGGGGTCTGACATTTACCACCCCTAGACTTCATATGCGACGTATCAGACGAAAAGACCGGACTGTACGGTAAATGTTGCTTACAGGCTCGTTAGGGTTATGATGAGTTCGCTCATCGGCCACCTTTTCGTCATGTGCCTGGGTAGCCGTTACGTGTTGGAGATAGTGCCCTCAGAGTCAATTATTGGATCACAGGCACGTGATTGCAATGATTGAGGGAGGACCTATCCCGGTATGACAGTCTTACTCGAGATGATAGTATGCTATCTGGTTTATCTTTATCATCGTGTACTGCTTTAGGTGACCTGACAAGTCGCTATTACACGTTGGTAGAGCCCCTAGGATTCTTGCTTGACCACCAGCAGTATGAGGGCGATCATATACGTGGGAGCTGGTAGTCTATAAGCACATCCTTAAATGGTCCCTAGTCGTGGGAGTTTCGAGACAGGGCATCGATTCTCCAGAGTAGACTAGTGTATACAGTCGAGACCCCGACGAGGGGCGGTGGCTGGTCTCACAAGCCACTGGTGTCAGTTGGTTCACCTAAGATGTATACAGGTGCTCATTGGGTTATGAGTACACCGGACAGGACTCGCCGGGAACATGCTAGTTGGTCTTATACCTGACGTCAGATAGCAGTTCCCTGGTGACATGTGTACAGGTTAGTTCATCGACCTGGGGATCGTCATTTGTCTCGTGTGAGTTCCCACTGTTCTTTGATTACTACCCTACCACGGCTCAAAGGAGTCGTGCAAACAGGTTTTAGTTGGGTGCAGTCCCGAGCCACATGGAGGCAGTGAGCGGATCTTCAGGGGTTCGTCTCTCCCGGTATTGGGGGTGAGGTCGCGCTGTGTCTAGGAGAGCCATTACACGAAGTCCTTGGCCAAGGCAGGAGATTTACTGGTAGGTATTCCAGTAGTATCTCAGGGTGTTCTGGGCTACACTCCGACATGACTTGTACCGCTTTTGGGGATCTGACTTTTACCAACCCCCTAGGCCCGACATGCGATGCTCATAGACGAACGGACCAGACTGTACGGATATTGTCACTGACAGGCTCAGTAGGGTGTCAGGATGAGTTCGCTCATCGACGTCCCTTTTGGTCAATAGCTGGTGGCCCGTCACGTATTGGCTTATACCTCTGGCGTGCTAGTGGTTAAATCCACAGCCATAGTATTGACGAGTCTTTAGAGTCCACCACACTTTCAGTTACTCAAGCTTTCGGGCGAAACGCTGTAGAGGCCGTATGGAGATATGGCAGGGTTCGATCAGATACGTGCGGTATTGCACGGATCGTGATCGGACGGTTTTTACTAGCCGGCTTTGGCTTAAGCCGGATCGTAGTATTAGATAGTGTAGTTTTGTCTCATTGCATTTGTATCCGGTCGGAATACAGATGCGGGTGTGTATGCACAGTACGGGGTTTTCCTGTAATTTATTACGGGACCAGTTTTTTGGAGTTGCCAGTTTGCATTCCGTTCCGGCCGGTTTTCCTTTGTTCTTTCCCGGCCGGACTTTTTCGATGGAGGGTGTTATTTGCAAGTTTGCAAATAACATTTTGTGGAAGGTTTATTTGTAAGATGAGAGATTATGAAAGCATCTTTTGATACCATTCTTATCTATCATCATCACTTGCTTTTTGTTGATTTGAGGTGATTAGTAGTTGATGTGAGTTTGTTATAATGATGTTTGGATATGGTCACCCTCTCTCTTTTCCTACACTCACCTCCCTCTTGCTTTTGTATTCTTTCCTCCACCATTCTAACATGATAAGTTTTCATTTTTGAAAAAAGAGAAGATGAGAGTTTCATTCTTGAGAGTGGCATTCTTGATCTCATTTCATGCTAGAAAAATGCAAGCACCATTTTTCTTATCTTGATTCCTCCATCATCTTCAAAGGCAACAAACCCCTAATGAGACATAGCCTCTACACTACACTTTCTACAGCATATCTTGGGCATGTCGACTTGCCAGCTTCATGCCCGAGTTGCCTCGGTATTGAGGTGGGAGCCCGTAAAAGATGCAGGCGATGTGGTGCCCTTCCGGCGAGGAGGCGACGACCGGAGTTTCCGCAGGAGATCGGGACGACGACGAGAAGACCGAAGGACTCGGATCACTCGGTATATCTCTTCCCATCTTGTTAGTTAGCTAGGACAAGTTTAATGGCCCAATCCGGAGTTTAGTGCGCGGTGGTGCCGGTTTGCTAAGTTCGCAAAATTAAAGTTTATCACCGCTTCCGCATTTGGCCGTCGGTTTGACGGCCGGGGCGCCGCCGTGGACTTACAGTGGTATCAGAGCCTCGCCATTAACTTCGTCTAGCTTCGTTTGATTTGTTTGCATCTCCGATCGACCAAAATTCCAAAAACTCGCGTTTTTCCTCACATCAGTTTTCTGTCGAAATTTTTTGAACTCCAAAATTTTTTCAGGTTGTAGAAAACTAATGTACTGGAAATTCTAAGACTACTGGAAAAATTCGACACAGTCAGTCGACCATTGAAGCGCGGAACCGCGGCCAAACCCCCCCTTGGGCCGCGGTTCCGCCGCACATTGGTGTCGTCACTGCATCAATTTTTTCCAGTGGGTTTCTGGGCTAATTTTAGGGGTTTTGGAATATTAATATTGGGCCCAGAATTTCTGTGAGTGCTACAGTATTGCTTGGGGGCCCACTTGTTAATTTTTGATCGATCGGATATTTTAAACACATTATTTCACAGTATTTACATTATATCTGCGACCGTGAATGTCACTTGATCGGTAAATCCTGTCTAACTGCTATAGCCCGGTTAGACGGATTTGCGAACGTGACTTTCACGTTGATGTTCTGTGTTTTTGCTGTGATGTTGCGGATCGGTCGTGGGGGATAGCCTGGATGCAATGCTAGTACAGTTTGGTTGTATTATGTACATTTGATATTGCGGGGCGAGCGTCCGACATGTGGACTGCCGTCACTGCTGTTTGTATTATTATTTTAGGGCACGACCTGGTTGCGGTCGATGTACCTGTTGTATGCATATTTTACTTTCTGTACTAGGATTGCCCCGCGGTGGGGTGCACGGATAGCCGGGTTCTGGAGGGCAACAAGCCCGCATCTCATGGCATTGGGACGGAGGGGGCTTCACTCTAGAATTGGCGGGCTATTCGCCGCACTCGTAGGGGGTACAGGTTGACCCAGGAGGGGTGCCCAAGTTACCGGATTCCGTGAAGTGCTGGGTGGTCCATTCACGGTGCTGAAGGGGGGCTGCCTCGCTTCAGGTTTTGGCGGGTGACTTGCCGCGCCCGTAGGGGTCTAGGATTTCATTGCACAGGCTATCCACACGACCAGGGGAACGTCGGGTTTCAGTAGTGGCTCTGTGAAACCCGGGGATCCTAGATATCTGTATTGTTCTGTGATGCTGTACATTTCTGTGATGTTGCATTTTATTCACGCCTTGAGCGAAATACTATATATTGGTATATATATTAGTAGATGTTGTATATGTTTTTCATCCGCGCTAGTCCAGTCCCCGCTCTGCCGTTAGTTAGCTAACCTAACGGGTGATGACGGGACCCAGTGGCGAATGTGGATGGCATATACGTACGTCAGTATATTTTCGTTCTTTGTGGTGTGATCAATTGATGGGACTGCATTGATTCGGATCAATGCAAGTTAAAACAAACCTATTCTGATGTTGTTGGAACACTTTTCAAAAAGCTGTTATTGCAAAGACGTTCATTTTTGTTTTGCATCGTGGTATTCATTTGGAATATCCTGCTCCTCAGTCGACGAGGCAAGGGCCGAGATCCCTTCACCGGGAGTGACCCCTTGGACAAAAGTTTGCGTCAGGGCATTAACTTCACTATAGCCGATTACTTTTGCTTTGCATCGTGGTATTCAGTTGGAATATCCTGCACCTCATTCTACGGGGAAAGAGCCGAGATCCCTTCACCGGGAGTGACCTCTTTAGTAAAGGTTTTCGTCACTATATTTTCTAAAAAGCTATCCGTTCCTTCAACGATATCAAGTTCATTACGTTAAAGGTTTTCTCCAGAAACCATTCGTAGCCCTCTGTCGTTTCATATGGGTAGTCAATAGTATTCAAGCTGTGTTTGTTGGCCAAAGTCAAGGCACAGTGTTTGGTAGCTGTTGGTTATTCATATGCAGCATAGATAGATGCGTTGGTTTGGAACAGTCGTACTGCCTTGTTGGCCAAAGTCAAGGGTAGGTACGGGTGGATTCAAATTAACCTGGAGAATGACGGGTAGAACTTAACATGTGACTTATGATTTGTTGGCCAAAGTCAAGGTCATAAGAGCATGGGGTAAAAATCACATCGGGAGTTTCAAAAGAACTGAAACTTGCCAGATATGCGCATACCTTCTGGAGTGTGATAACGTGAGCGGATTCCGTCACATTATCATGCGATGATAGTTGGATCCCGATTCCCACTGATGAGTTGGTTTACTCCTCGGGTCACCCCGACTAATTCTTCTTTCAGGTTTGGAGGAGAATTTGAGGTACAGTGGGAGGTTTCCAGATTAGATAAATTGGTAACCATTCTGATCTAGGTTAGAGTGCACGCTGAGTGTTTCTTTTCTCTCTCTCTCTGGCAGCGACCATTGACCCGACCCTAAGACTATGACTCAGTGACCAAGTTGACCGAACCTTCTTAACACTGGCTTTTGGATTGTCAGAGTTGCAGACCTCATTGCCACTCCTACTTTTACCCTTTTCTCCAGGACACCCCGTATTACTACGAACGTCCACTTCCATTGGACAAAACCATCGTATGGTTAGATACGAACTCGAAGGAATTCGAGGATGGTTTCCGGTTCTGGAGAAAACGGATAGGATTATTCAGTTGTCTTTTCCCTTTTACCTTCTCTCAAGTTGTGAGTACTCCTTGGTTTAGGAGTGAGTACACCTATTATGCAAATTGGATAGTCTTCTTCCAAACCTTAGGCTGGTGCCGACCGGTAGGGAATGAAGAAAACCAATTAGCCTAAACGGTGTACAGAAGGTATTAAGATTAAGACAAAGCAAGGGATTAGTAAGAGGGCAAAGTAAATTGCGACTGATATTCACGACCAAACCAAGTATTTCTTCGCCAATCCTAAATCACCTTTGTATCTCTCCAGGACACTCCGTATCACTACGAAGATCCACAGTTTATTGGATAATCCATCGTATGGTTATATACGAACTCGAAAGGAACTTGTTCCAGTTCGGGGATGGATTCTGGTCCAGGAGAAATAGGAATAAGGTTTATTCGGTTGTCTTTTATCTTCACGTTCTCTCGCATTGCGAGTGCTCCTAGGACTAGGACAGTACACCCATTATGCTTATTGGATAGTCTTCTTCCAAACCATAGGCTGGTGCCGAACGGTAGGGAAGGAAGAAAACCATTTGGCCTAAGGGGTGTGCAGAAGGTAACGAATAAAGACATATAAAGGGATTTGGAGAGGTGGCAAAAAATTATACGGTTATAGTTGTGAATCTGGATAATGGTAGAGGCATTACTAGGAATACCGGGATACCCCAACGAAACATTTCAATGTTTCAGTTTCACTGTGTACTGTTAAAAGAAAACTGATTTCCTGATTAGACACTTGCTCCAGGGTATGTATTTACCAGGTTTAATTCTCACATCTGTATGGTTTTACAGATGATGAGTGGGAGTAAGTTATTGGGAATAGGGTGATCATCCTCATTATATCGGGATTCGTTGTAATCGGTGATACTTGAGGAGATCATCTGGGCTGTTTGCCGGTCGGCAAATATTTGGTTTTGAATATCCGCTGTTGTGCATCAATTTCAAATTGATATATCTGTACGTCTATTTTCATAGAGTGAGATATACCTTTTGATATTATGTCGATGACATTTACCTATATCAGTGGATGGTTAGGTAAGGAGCATTAAACAGCGGTGTAATTCTTCTTAACCATAAGTACAGTTTTCAACCTACGACACACAGTGAAAGAGTTGTTAGACTCGGCGGACTTATACAGAGTATTGTATGTTGTCTAGTGTCCATTAGGACAGAGGGGTTGGTCCTCATACTATATTATGTTTACTTTTTACTTCTCTAGTTCTTAGACATGTGTTTCGTAGAAACACAGGGTCTAAGTTTTGAGGAGTTATAGGTATTTGAATAGAGTAGAGAACCAGGTGTAGCAAGTATCGGGATTCTTCAAAGTGATCGAAGATGTAGATACTTGTGTATGGTATTCAGTTGATAGTAATGATAAAGAGAACTTGCTTCTCTTTCAGGTTACTCATAATTGGAAGCATTCCTAAGTTGAGTAACGCTGATCGGCCTCTCTCCATTTAGTTGACATGCACTGGAGATAGCTGTATGATTTGAATCTGGTTCAATTAAATCAGTGCCTCTGGTTCTATATTGGATATAGTACAGTTCATATCTTAACATTGTTAAGGTACGGGGAGTTGTCCGGCTTATGATTAAAACCAGACTCTGGATAACTCAAGGCACGTTTCTGTAATGGCTGTTTGTGGGTTGACCCAGGCTATGACGAGGGTTGACTTTCTACCATCTGGGAGATCAATAGTAATATTGTTCTAGACTCGCCACAGTTTTAATAAAAATGGATTTTTTCAGAAAACAGTAGTGGGAGTATGGTAGAACTGGAAGTGATTCCAGAACCGCAAACGATTACTGAAGATTTGATAAGGAACCTAAAGATTCAATATGGATTGACATTCCATTGGCCACTCCGCAGATAAGGTGGGTAACTTCAGGCACCCGAGAGGTACTCCGGTAGCCTCAAGGACGGTGACAGGGAAGTTCTTGTTTACCCACACTTGCCATTGTTGTTGTTCCAGGCTGCGAGACCCGGCAGGAGGATGAGTATAACGTCGTTCTAAACTAGCTTTAGAAGTGCACGTCTATATGACTCTGCCAGAGGGTTGTCGTGATCAGTGGGAGCAGCGGAAGCATTGGTGGACATCAGGCTTATGTCTATTTATAGACTAAAGCAGATATAGCGGAGATAGATCATCTATTTCTGATGCGACAGTCATAGGTTTGACGTCATCAGAATAGGGGATGGATCTGTTGAGAAGGTAGTAGGGTGTGATATCCGGGTTTTGGATGACATACGCAAAGTAGGAAGTGATATTCCTATACTACGATCGGTTATACTATGGTCGTCACACAGTGGTTTCTCCACATGGGACTTGGACATTATATCAGACATACTGGTTACTAGATCTATGGTTTTAGATCTAGATTTGGGTGGTTTCCCAATCAGGGTACTTTGACAACATTCTAAGAGTATTTAGAATGGACGACTCCTGGCACGGTAGTATACCTGCAGGTGATGGAGTCACCCTCTCTAAAGGTGTCTTACAGAATGAAGGGGAGAGGGATGTGCATGATTGGCAGATCACTTGCTTAGGCAATTGAGTCAATCATGAGATGTCAAGTACCACACCAGATGTTGTTCTTGCAGTAGGTGCAATAAGTTGATATTGATCCAATCCTGGAGAAACAGTCGGAAGCAGCTTTAGAACATAAGTGGATGTTCTAGGGATATGATAACGACAGCCTCATTCGGGAGACAGTTATCATTCCAGGCTTCTAAGGTGACATGGACGACAAGGAGGTTGTCAGAGTTTTAGTTTTCCTTCTGATGAGGGACAGTATTTTGGACAGGTGATCCAAGGCAATACTGAGGGAGGCATGGCGCAGGATACTGATTAAGTTCAGTTGACGATACAGTCTAAGAAGTTTGGATTTGAAGTTCATTTATGAACTGGGTCCCATCAGACATCCAGACATTCTAAGACAGGTATTGCTCATTTCGGGAGATGGCTTTCTCTACGAACTTGAGATATAGAGAGACATAGAAAGAAACATCATGGCGGATCCACTCACTGAGGCTATTCCTCGAACGCAATAGTTTCGCAAACGAGCTTTGTGAGACTGACTAGTAGAGGAGTTGGGTGTTCGGTATCACACGGGCTGTGAGTATGCGACATCGCAATAATTAGCCTTGAGTGCAAGTGGGAGATTGTTGGAGATAGTGCCCTCAGAGTCAATTATTGGATCACAGGCACGTGATTGCAATGATTGAGGGAGGACCTATCCCGGTATGACAGTCTTACTCGAGATGATAGTATGCTATCTGGTTTATCTTTATCATCGTGTACTGCTTTAGGTGACCTGACAAGTCGCTATTACACGTTGGTAGAGCCCCTAGGATTCTTGCTTGACCACCAGCAGTATGAGGGCGATCATATACGTGGGAGCTGGTAGTCTATAAGCACATCCTTAAATGGTCCCTAGTCGTGGGAGTTTCGAGACAGGGCATCGATTCTCCAGAGTAGACTAGTGTATACAGTCGAGACCCCGACGAGGGGCGGTGGCCGGTCTCACAAGCCACTGGTGTCAGTTGGTTCACCTAAGATGTATACAGGTGCTCATTGGGTTATGAGTACACCGGACAGGACTCGCCGGGAACATGCTAGTTGGTCTTATACCTGACGTCAGATAGCAGTTCCCTAGTGACATGTGTACAGGTTAGTTCATCGACCTGGGGATCGTCATTTGTCTCGTGTGAGTTCCCACTGTGCTTTGATTACTACCCTACCACGGCTCAAAGGAGTCGTGCAAACAGGTTTTAGTTGGGTGCAGTCCCGAGCCACATGGAGGCAGTGAGCGGATCTTCAGGGGTTCGTCTCTCCCGGTATTGGGGGTGAGATCGCGCTGTGTCTAGGAGAGCCATTACACGAAGTCCTTGGCCAAGGCAGGAGATTTACTGGTAGGTATTCCAGTAGTATCTCAGGGTGTTCTGGGCTACACTCCGACACGACTTGTACCGCTTTTGGGGGTCTGACTTTTACCAACCCCTAGGCCCGACATGCGATGCTCATAGACGAACGGACCGGACTGTACGGATATTGTCACTGACAGGCTCAGTAGGGTGTCAGGATGAGTTCGCTCATCGACGTCCCTTTTGGTCAATAGCTGGTAGCCCGTCACGTATTGGCTTATACCTCTGGCGTGCTAGTGGTTAAATCCACAGCCATAGTATTGACGAGTCTTTAGAGTCCACCACACTTTCAGTTACTCAAGCTTTCGGGCGAAACGCTGTAGAGGCCGTATGGAGATATGGCAGGGTTCGATCAGATACGTGCGGTATTGCACGGATCGTGATCGGACGGTTTTTACTAGCCGGCTTTGGCTTAAGCCGAATCGTAGTATTAGATAGTGTAGTTTTGTCTCATTGCATTTGTATCCGGTCGGAATACAGATGCGGGTGTGTATGCACAGTACGGGGTTTTCCTTTAATTTATTACGGGACCAGTTTTCTGGAGTTGCCAGTTTGCATTCCGTTCCGGCCGGTTTTCCTTTGTTCTTTCCCGGCCGGACTTTTTCGATGGAGGGTGTTATTTGCAAGTTTGCAAATAACATTTTGTGGAGGGTTTATTTGTAAGATGAGAGATTATGAAAGCATCTTTTGATACCATTCTTATCTATCATCATCACTTGCTTTTTGTTGATTTGAGGTGATTAGTAGTTGATGTGAGTTTGTTATAATGATGTTTGGATATGGTCACCCTCTCTCTTTTCCTACACTCACCTTCCTCTTGCTTTTGTATTCTTTCCTCCACCATTCTAACATGATAAGTTTTCATTTTTGAAAAAAGAGAAGATGAGAGTTTCATTCTTGAGAGTGGCATTCTTGATCTCATTTCATGCTAGAAAAATGCAAGCACCATTTTTCTTATCTTGATTCCTCCATCATCTTCAAAGGCAACAAACCCCTAATGAGACATAGCCTCTACACTACACTTTCTACAGCATATCTTGGGTATGTCGACTTGCCAGCTTCATGCCCGAGTTGCCTCGGTATTGAGGTGGGAGCCCGTAAAAGATGCAGGCGATGTGGTGCCCTTCCGGCGAGGAGGCGACGACCGGAGTTTCCGCAGGAGATCGGGACGACGACGAGAAGACCGAAGGACTCGGATCACTCGGTATATCTCTTCCCATCTTGTTAGTTAGCTAGGACAAGTTTAATGGCCCGATCCGGGGTTTAGTGCGCGGTGGTGCCGGTTTGCTAAGTTCGCAAAATTAAAGTTTATCACCGCTTCCGCATTTGGCCGTCGGTTTGACGGTCGGGGCGCCGCCGCGGACTAACATTACGCACAGCTAGTGCCGCTGACGTGCTTGTGGTTAAACCCACTGCCAGCGTACTGTCGAGTCTCTAGAGTCCCACACAGAGGGTTCCCTCGTTCAGGCGAAAGATATAGAGGCCGTAAGTTGTTACGGCAGACGTAAGGTGTTACGGCAAGGTTTCGATCATGTTCGTGTAATTGTTACAGGAATAATGATCGGAAGGATAATACTAGTAGACTTTGGTTTAAGCCGGATACCGGTATTATATTATTGGATTATTTGTATTCGTATTTTTTGGAATTCGGATACGGATATACGTATACGGTATACGGAGGAGGAGTATTCTTGTAATTGTTACAAGAATACCTTCTAGAAGGTGCCACCTTATAATTACATTATTTATTTTGTGAAAATAAATAAATGAGGTGGAAATTAAGAAAGTCCAAGCATGGTTGAAAGAATGCGTTGTTTTATATTTTATTCATTTGGTGTTACTATTGAAGCATGGTGCTAATTTTATAATGTATGCTTCAATTATTTCATTTGTGCCATATCTAATTTCCATGCTTGAATTTTCTCATTATCAAAAACACTTTCTCTCTTCTTTTTCTTTCCTCCTCCTTCGTCCTAAGCTTTACCCTTCACATGTGATGTGAATCAAAATCTTAGGGTTAAAGATAATCCAATACACTAATCTCCACATCATCCTAGTGATCTCTTCTAGAAAACTTGGTCTCTAGGTTAAACTCTTGTGAAGAGTTTTTAGCTTGCACGATAGCTCTCGCGTGGATCATCTAGGTCTTGAGGTGGCCGGAGATCGAGGACATCGGCAACATCCAAAGGAGCTAAGGAGTTCATCAAAAGAAAAGACAAGAAGCAAAGGAGTTGCATTAAAGAGAAGACCCGAAGGACCGTATCATCGAGGTATAATCCCTAACATGGTAGATAAGATCTCTAGTTAGGGTTTTCTAGTTATGGTTTAGACAAGATCTTGGGTTAAGTGCGTGTTGTATGCAAAGAAAATTTTCGTTTATCGCTTCCACTACCTCACAAGAGTTGTGGAAGCATGCAACATGCACCAACATATATGATATAACCGAGTTATCGAATCAAGTGTTGATTCGATAAGTTGATTCATATGATATTAGTCGGTTGTATGTGATATAGCCGGATTATTAAATCAAGTGTTGATTTGATAATTTAATGTTTAATTATATATTTAATATATTAACTTACATTAACTAATATTTGCTCACTAAGAATTTCTTTTTCTCACTTGTGTGCATATGGTATATATGTGATATATATATTAATGTACATTTTTTATGTGTCATGATAGATGATATATGCTATATGGGTGTATGAAACTCACACCATGCTTATGATAATCCTAGGTTTTTTATTTATCAAAGTAAATCAAAATTGGTTGGAATTTTTTCATGGCTAGAAGCTTGGAGAAGCTTGTTGTGTCCATTGACTTAGTCCACTAAACATGTTTTACATGAGATATTTGTTAACTCAACTATTATCCTAAGCCATGGTTAAGTCTCTACAAGGGTTAGTATATGATATTAACTCACCCATGGTTTCCATTCACACTCTCATAAGATGAGATTTTTCCATGGTTGCTTCTTCTTCATCTTCTTCCTCAAGCTCACTAGCTTTTTGGGAGATGGAGAAAATGAATGAGAAAAATATTTCTAAAGTGAGCAAAATTCCTATTTCATCATCCTCTACTAGATTAGCCATTTAGTTTAGGGTGTTTGCTTCACCAATCTACCATTAGTGAAGAGGTAGCATGAGCTTGAGTCTCCTCGACGTAGATCATCTTCGGCCTCGAAGACTTCGAGTAAGCTTGTTCATTTCTTCATGTAAACACTTACTAGAGTTCAGGTGTTCACTACTTGGAGCGAAGGGACTACTACACGGAGCTTTAGAAGTGAAGGACCGGTCTACAAAGGTTGTATTCCTCATTCACTTTGTATGTAAAGTTGTTTGCATTCTTGATTCGTATAATTCTCTAGTTAAGATTCTAGGGTTAGAGTTATATAGCATGGAGATTTTTAAAAAACGGCATGGACGATGCCTCCCGAAACCATGCTGTCATGCTAGGTAACCCTACAGTAAGTCCTATTCATGTAGTCCTTAAAAAGCCTGGCATCACGGTCATAACTGATGAGGCTAATGAGTTGATCAAAATACACACCCAAACTGGGTGGCATGTATGTATTGATTATAGGAAACTCAAAGCCGCAACGAGGAAAAATCTCTTCCCTCTACTTTTCATTGACCAGATGTTGGAATGATTAGCTGGACATGAATATTATTGTTTCTTGGACAGATACTCTGGCTATAACCAGGCCCCCATCGTCGAAAAAGATCAAGATAAAACAACATTTACTTATCTTTTCGGTACCTTTGCTTATAGATGTATGCATTTTGGTTTATGCAATGCTCCCGCTACATTTCAGCGGTGTATGATGGGGATATTCTCAGACAAGCTCGAGAATTTTCTGCAGATATTTATGGACAATTTCTCTATATTTAGGGACTTCTTTGAGGATTGCTTACGTCATCTTGACGCGGTTCTTACCCGCTGTAAGGATAAGAACTTAACTTTGAATCGGGAAAAATGCCATTTCATGGTCCAAGAAAGTATCGTGCTTGGACATGTCATTTCACGAAAAGGCATTGAGGTAGACAGAGCTAAAATAGATGTCATCCATAACCTTCCTCATCCTAAATGCGTCAAATATATAAGATCCTTCCTTGGTCATGCAGGATTTTATAGAAGATTCATTGAAGATTTTAGCAAAATTGCTAGACCCTTAACTCTTCTCTTGGCCAAGGATATAACATTTCACTTCGATTCGGATTGCGAGGCTGCTTTTGAATCGCTTAAAAGATCTCTCACTACAGCCCCCATTCTATCATCTCTTGATTGGAACCACCCGTTCGAGCTTATGTGTGATGTATCATATTTTGCTATTGGTGCAGTCTTAGGACAACACATTGATAAGATGCCACATGCAATTTATTATGCAAGTAAGACCTTGAACGATCCCCAAATTAATTATATAATAACCAAGAAAGAACTCTTGGCAGTTGTATTTGCATTAGAAAAATTCAGGCCTTACTTGATTGGCTCACCGATAGTGGTTTACACCGATCACTCTGCCCTAAAACATCTTTTATCGAAGAAGGATGCTAAGACCAGGTTAATACGTTAGATCCTGTTATTACAAGAATTTGATCTTGTCATACGAGATAAGAGTGGATGTGAAAACGTAGTAGCCGACCATCTTTCACGCATCTCTTCCTCACCTACAGTGACCTTGCCAATAAACGACTCTTTCCGTGACGAACAACTCTTGACCGTATCCTGTGAACCTTGGTTCGTGGATATTGTGAATTATCTAGCAACGGGACTTATTCCTAGCGAATGGTCTAAACAAGACAATCATCGATTTCTATCCCGAGTAAAACACTTTTACTGGGATGGACCTTATTTGTTTAAGTATTGTCCCGACCAAATCATTCGCAGATGTGTCCCTAATGATGAATTCAAGAGTGTATTGTCTTTCTGTCATGATCAGGCATGTGGTGGTCACTTTGGTCCACGTAAAACGGCGGAGAAAGATTTGCAATGTGGTTTTTACTGGCCTACATTATTTAAAGATGCATATGATCATTGCAAAACTTGTCCACAGTGTCAACACAAGGGTCAGATTTCTCGAACAAATAAGATGTCACTCCAACCTATCTTGGTTATGGAAATTTTTGACGTTTGGGGTATTTATTTTATGGGCCTTTTCTCAACACTTTTGAGAATTTATATATCTTGCTAGCGGTTGATTACGTCTCAAAATGGGTAGAAGCTATACCATGTCCTGTAGTATTGCAAGGCACAACAGCAAGGTTTCGGGAGGCATCGTCCATGCCATTTTCAAAAATTTGACATGCTTAACAATTCTAATCCTAGAATCTTAACTAAAGATTTAGACGAAACAATGTGTAAACCACTTTACATCTAAGTGTGTAGGGATTACATCCTTTATAGTCTGGTCCTTCACTTCTTTAGCTCCTTGTAGTAGTCCCTTCGTTCCAAGTAGTGATCTTGTGGACTCTTGAACGGCTCCACAAGAAGAAAACAACGAGCTTGCATGAAGTCTTCGAAACCGAAGATGATTTACATCGAGGAGTCACTAACCCAAGCTACATCTTCACTAATGTGGGATTAGTGAAGCTAACACCCTATACTAAAGTGCTAATCTAGTAGAGAATGATGATGTAGGATTTTTGCTCACTTTAGAATTAATTTTCTCACTATTTTATCACCTCTCATGAAAACCTAGAGAGCTCTTTTGAGCTTGAGGAAGAAGAAGCAAATAATGGATGAGAGAGTGAATGGCAACCATGGGTGAGAAAATATCAAATATATCTCATATAGAGACTTAACCATGGATTTAGATAATGGTTGGGTTAACAAATATCTAGTATAAGACAAAACTAATGGACTAATCAATAGGCCTCCAAGCTTCTACAAGCTTCATGCCATGTGACCATTATCCAACTAATAATTGATTTATACTATATAAATAAATCCTTCATTATCATTATCATGGTGTAAGTCTCATACACCCATATTGCATGTATCATCAACCATGACACATAAATAAAACACAATTAATATATATCACATATATATTAAGTGTGCACATGTGAGAAAAAGAAATGCTTAAGTGAGCTAATATTAGTTAATGTAAATTAATATATAAAATATATATAATTATACATTAAATCATTAAATCAACACTTGATTTAATAATCTGGTTATTTCTCATATGACCGACTAATATTATTCGTATCAATTTATCGAACCAACACTTGATTCGATAACCCGGCTATATCTCATAAAACCGACCAATACAGTATCGACTTATCGATTCAACATTTGATTCGATAACCCGGATATATCTCATATAACAGATCGATACCTTATATCGCGAGAATAGAATACGGTATCACATACTCGTATTAATCTCGGTCCCGCACATATCATATATGTGATCCTACTTCGTTTTGCCTGAGCCAGTGAAACCTCTGTGTAGGACTCTAAACACTTATCAATACGCCGGCAGTAAGTGATGATCACATCAAGCACCCACAAGCCGTCAGCAGTAGTAGCTGGACATAACGGCTACCTGAGTATTGAACGATCAGAAGATCAGCAAGTAAGCCCGCTCTAATTCCAGCAAAAGCCTGTCAGTAACACTACCATACAGTCCGGTCTTTTCGTCTGATATGTAGCATATCTAGTCTAGGGGTGGTCAACGTCAGACCCCAATAACCGATAAGTCGTGCCGATGTGAGGCTCATAACGGGTCGAGAAACTACTGATAATACTTAGCAGTAAATCTTCATAGCAGCCCTGGCCAGGGACTTAACGTTATGGCCAATCGAGTACAGCGCAACATCAACCCCCAATACCGGGAGAGACGAATCCCCTCCTATCGCTCATTGCCTCCATGTGATTCGGGACTGTACCCAAAAGCCATCGTTTTGCATGTTCTATTGAACGTGGTAAGGTGGAAATCAAAGCACAGTGGGAATCACACAAGACTCTATGACGATCTCGGGTCTACAGACTAACCTGTACCAATGTCACCGGAGAACTGCTATCTGACAATAGGTATAATACCAACTAGGGGTTCTCGGTAAGTCCGTTCAGTGTACCCAGTCTCTACTGAGCACCCGTATACTATCTTTGATGTCAAACACCAATGGATATGGGATCATCCATCGCCCATCATATAGGTCAAGATGCGTATACGCTAGTCTACTCCGGAATGTCGATGCTCTGTCTCGATATAACCTTGACTAGGAACAATTTTAAGGTGTACTTGTGGACTACCCTTGGCCCCACTAGTATGATCTCCATCATAGTCCTGATAGTCAAGTAAACAACCTAAAGGCTTTATCAACATGTGAGAGCAAGACATCATCACATATACAAGTCAACATGTTAAGATAAAGAGCAACCAGATAGCATACTATCATGTCGAGCAAGAAATTCCTCTCTATATATATCCAAGCATCCACTATAATATACATCACATATACAATAATGGCCTCTAGGACATACATATAATTAACATGCCGCACTAATGACAACAAGGTTGTTATTAAGTTCCTTAAAGAAAATATCTTTTCGCGATTCGGACACCCTCGCGCTATAATTAGTGACAACGGGACACATTTCTGTAATCGGTCTTTCGAGTCCTTGATGCGGAAATATTCAATCAACCATAAACTTTCTACGTCCTATTATCCCCAAACGAGCGGGCAAACTGAGATTTCTAATAGGCAGATAAAACAAATTTTGGAGAAGGCAGTTTCTAAAAATCGTAAAGATTGGTCAACCAAATTGACGGATGCTCTTTGGGCATTTCGTACCGCTTATAAGACTGATCTTGGTATGTCTCCTTACCACCTAGTGTTTGGAAAGGCTTGCCACCTTCCTATCGAGATCGAACATAAAGCAATGTGGTCCATTAAGAACTTAACTTCAATTTCAATCAAGCCTGGAACTTTCAGAAGCTGCAATTAAATGAGCTAAGCGAACTCCACGAAGAAGCTTACGATAATGCGGTTATAGTAAAGAGCCGGACTAAAGTATTCCACGATAAAAATATTTTTAGAAAAACTTTTATCCCGGGACAACAAGTCCTTCTTTACGATTCCTGTCTCCATCTTCATGCGGGTAAGCTAAGATCTCGTTGGAAAGGACCATTTGTAGTGCGGTATGTATACCCGCACGGGGCAATTGAAGTTAAAAATATTAAAAACGGTTATATTTTTAAACTGATGGGCATAGATTAAAACCGTATTTTTCCACTAACCCCACAGAGGAGCTCCTGTTTTACAGGAGCCACTTTATCATAACTAAATTTCCTCCGCCTCACCTCCATATCTCGATAATATTGTCTCATCCTAAGAATGGAGTTGAGTGAAAAGGACTTAACTGAATATCCATATGATCAAAAATAAGTTTGGAGGAGATTTTTCACTTTCATTTATTTTTATCCCCGTTAATAACTTTTCCTCCCAAATCTATAGGTTTTGAGATTTAAAAGATGACAATAGTGAGGACACTGCTGTAAACAAGTTTGGGGGAGGTTTGTGCTTATTTACGCATTACTTTGCATTACACTTTGCATAAAAACAAAATTTTTTCTTTGATAATAAAATATTAGAAAGTGAAAATTTACATTTAAAAGATTGGAAGATTTTGAGAAAAACAAGAAAGTTAGATATTTTTTTAAAACGAAACTAGTAATAAGTAGTTATGAACCGTTGTCCCAAGGGTTAGTAAGATGAAGGAAGTCACTAATCTGAGAATAAAAATAAGTCTGAAAAATCGTCCCTATTCTTGAGGCCAAACATTTGACCGTTGATACCCTACTATACGCACTTACACACGTCTTGAAACTCGGGATAGTAGAGGATACCTTGAAATGCTCTTGCCTAAAAGCCAAAATACGAAGAAAATACAAATGAAGCATAAAAGTATAAAATGGTGAAGAAAAATGAACACTGGTTTTGTAATCACCAAAGCAACAAAAAAAATATAGCGAGGGTGCTTTATCACCTAGTGCCTTAGACCAACTGGTTTGGGTGCCAATGCTAAGCCTTAGGTATTGTAAGACGAGAAAATTGATAATTACGCCTAATAAGTGAACACATTTAGTAATCAGTCGGTTAGTGCCTCAAGAAATATTAACGGTCGTATGAAGAATGTGTGAGCAATTCCAGCTAAAATATTCACCGACTAAAAATACTGAGGTAGATGGACAAGAGTATGATAACTTGAATTGAATTCTCCGAGTGTAGGGACGTCTTTTACATACACGTAGGGGTATATGATCGGTGATTGGAAGAAAGGTAGGAAGGAAGACTAAAGGCGATGTTTTATTGAGGGATGATGTGATTTCTAATATTTTTTCATGACCATTAAGATAGGGCTCATAACAACCGAAAAGCTAGTATAGTTGGAAACTTTTATTTTCAAGTTCTTTCTTTTATAGTTCTTAATCTTTATATGTAACTTTCACCATCTTTCTTTTATTACAGGATTTTGTGGGTGTAATCCGTTGAAAACCCTCAGGAGACAACACTCCTCCTATTAGGGACACTTAGAAGTTTAACGGCTTATTGCACGTGCTCAGTACAATCGTGTTGCATAAGAAAGTATGCTAGTTAGTTTTTCTTTTTTTCATTATATTTTTCTTTTCTCCTTCTCTTGAATAAATAGTTTGTTCGGGACGATCAAAGTAAAGTTTGGAAGTATTTGTTCAGTCGAAAATAGTGCACTTTTAACATGACAATTTCCTTACTTTTCTTAATCATTTAAAAGTGTTTGTTATAAATATAACACATATTAGAAGGTCATCTGCAAAATATCATTTACCATGTGTTTATATATTATAATCAACATTATGAAGGAAATTGTATGTTTAATATTTTTACGCATAATATTTTGTATCTCAAATATAACTAATATTGTTCATTGAAGATATTCTACAAGATTAGCTCAGGTCAGATATCAGGAATCAAGAATCTGCCGATAAAGTAAAGAAAGTTGAAGAATCAAATACTGGCAGAGACTCAGAAGAGATAAGAAGGTTCCAGACATCAAAGAAATACCCAAATACCAACAGAAAAATACTCCAGAAGTTTGAAGCAAAGGACTCCTCATTAGGCTACGGAACCGCGGCCGAGTTAGGCCGAGCCGTCGCAGATCCACGGCCGATTCAAGGGATTATGGTTCGAGAGTTTTCTGAAATCTTCGGCGTAACAAACTTAGTTTGTTGGTGGTTTCTGTTACTGGTTTCGAGGCTATAAAATGACCGAGGGCTACATCATTTGGGGATCTAGATCTAAAAATCAAAAACATCCAATATTCAAGAAAAATCAATCTCAAAGATCAAATCCAAGATCAAAAGGAGATCTATGATCTAAGATCAAGAATTTTCGATCTTGAGATCCAAAATCGAGATATCCATCGAGAAATCAATCAAGCGATCAATCAAGAAAGTCTCTTTTACGCGAAGCCAATCACCGTCAACGAGTAAGCAATCCACGACAGGTCCAAGACTCGAGGTGATCAAGCAACGCGAAGATCGACAGAACATTTACTTCTTCGAGGCAGAAATCGAGAGCAAATTCTTCTTCCTCTTGTAATCTAAACTCAAAGAAATGTATTGTGAGGTTGAGTAATAAAGGTGGTCATTAGTTTTAATTTCGCTTTCTTTTAATTTCTGCATTATGAATTCCTTCTCTATTTCTTCTTTTATTTTCATGATGCGCGAGTAATTCTCCGCTTGATAGGATTCGTAGGATTAGGGTAGATCAATGGGTGAGAAAATTCTATACTCTTTTTAATTCTTATGAAGTTTATAAACTTTAGCAAAAGAATCATTAACTTCCTTATCGGGCATGACATCAATTTCTTGATAATCGCGACCACGAATGGAGATAAGATTGACGAGCTTTTTGTTAAGGGCTGGATATGAATGGAGATCAATGAAAGGACAAGGGTCAATAAAGGAGAAACCCTGGTTTCTTTCAAAAAAACCCTAATCATCATTCATTGCTATCAATCTAGTTTTAAATCTATCAATAAATAAGAGGAGTAATCTTTATTAGTCATCCATGGCTACTAAATCCTAAAGAATCCTACAAGTCTTCTTCATATAAAATTTTCTTGATAATTCAATTAGATCTTGAACTATTTTCTTGATTTTCTTAAAACTATTTTCTTGATTTTCTTGAAACTATCTTCTTGATTTTCTTGATTTTCTCTTTTCTATTTCTTTCAACCGATCTAAAGCAAGAACTATAAAATTCTACGAATCCCAGAGGACGACTCGTATTCACCACAGCTAGCTACAAGTGACGCCGTGTTGATTGCAGTTACTAAAACTTCTAAACAAAACATCTTTTCTTTTCTTTTACACAAAGAAATTGAACCAATCAGTAGTAGAGGATTGATCATACGTCTTATCCTTTGGAAGTCTAGGAGCGGTCTTAAGACTTGACCTAGGTGACCCTAGCTCTAGGGATTGATTGTGCATTTTGTGATTGGTTGAGTCAAACCTAATGTCTGACATTTTTTTTCAAAACAAGCCTTCTTAAAAGTAGTTTTCACACATATTACACGTTGCCATGTACACTAAACCCGCTTAGTGCATGATCGGCTGGACATGGGATTCTAATGCCCGTCTAGTCCGCGTTTTTGCTGTCGACTCCGAAATCGGAACTTCTTCATCTTCTATGTCTCTTCCAATAACCACATCTCCCGAGATGGACGGATCTCCATCGAGTTTTAACAAAACCACCTTGCCACCACCCGTAAGTATGCAAATTCAGAATCCACCACGCATCATTCTTCAAGACCGATGCTATCCCGTACGCGGACCCCTTCCTACGTGTCTGTCTCTTCCACCAGCCAATAGGGATAATTTCAAAATTAAACCCCACTTCATCAACTTGTTGCTTAAATTTCACGGGCTTGAATCTGAAGCTGCATATGATTTTATAACCAAATTCGAAAACGAATGTGCAATGATGAGCACCACCGAACTTTCAGGGGATGCTATGCGATTACATCTTCTCCCTTTTACCTTGTGCAATCTCACAGAAAAGTGGCTTTATAGCACCGTCGCACATTCTATCACTAAATGGGATGAATTCGTTAAAGCAATCCTTAAGAAATTTTATCCTCATCATAAGACTACCCGTATTCGGAGAGAGATTAACCAGTTTGCCCAACTTCCCAACAAACCCTTTTGAAAATGCTTTGAACGGTTTAAAAATCTCCTTGTCTAATGCCCTCATCATGGAATCGACAGATGGCAACTTTTCCAAATTATGTATGAAGGTATCAATCCTTCTACGAAACAAATGCTAGAAACCATTTGTCAATGTTATTTCATGTCAAAAGACGACGGCGAAGCGTGGCAATTTCTAGAAGATCTCGCCGAACAGACATTAAAGTAGGAGAGCACTAGATCAACTACATCGTCTTCGTCTAGGGCAGGTATCCATCAGCTGGACATTTCCATCGTAGTGAAAGCCAAAATGGCTGCGATGCAAAAGAAACTCGAAGTTATGAAAAGAAAATTCTCTTCAGACTCCCTAAACCAAGTTACGCTCCCCAAAATCGTGTGCGGTTGATGTTTTGACTTATCACATTTAACGGAAGAATGTCCTTTGAATCCTCCATCTCAAGGTCAAGAACAAACTAATACTGATTTTCACGAACGACCTAGAAACGATCCTTATTCCTCCACATATAATTAGGGATGGAGGAATCATCCTAATTTTGCTTAGAACCAAAACCAAACTCAAACTCAAAATCAGTTCCCAAGCCAAAATAACTATCAAAGGCTTCCCTCACAGCAACAATAGCCACCACAACAAACTCAGTAGCCCTTTCAACCGCAATCTTTCCAAAATCCGGCCAACAACTTTGCCCCTTATAATAATCCTTTCCAACCACAGACTAGTATTCTAATGGCCGGTACCGATAAAATCTTTGTACTCAAAAGAAGCTTAGAAATGTTTATTAAACAATCTGCACAAACGTCGGCCAATTTAACGTTTTCTATCCAAACGCTAGTGCAACACACTGCTTCCCACGGTGAAAGCATAAAATTGATCGAAGCACAAATTGCACAGTTAAATGCCGCAATGAGTGAGAGAGAGAAAGGGAAACTTCCATCTCAATATCTACCAAATCCCGACCACTCACAAAGCGCAAATATCGTCCTTAAACAACAAAATCATAAGGTGAGTGCCGTAACTACGTTGAGATCGGGAAGAGTGCTGAAGAACCATATTAGTGAATAAGTTGATGATTTAGATGATACCCGGGCTACTACTTCTACTCCTACTTCGTTTAATCCAACATCTTCATCCGAGCCTATTCTCCGTTCTTCACTGGGCTCGAACCTTCAGCCACTTCCTTGAATGAATTACTATCTAAGACCATCCTAAATCCAATTTTGGGATCCATTCCATTACCACAAAGTTCTCCACAAGTGTTGGACCCAACCCCTGTTGATAAAACTCTTTTTCTAAACCGGTTGAGGCCCAACAAACCAAGTCCACAAATGGAGAAGTTTGTGGAAATTTTTAAGCAAGTTAACATAAATATTCCTCTCTTAAATACCATCCAACAAGTTCCATCCTATGTGAAAATTCTAAAAGACTTGTGCACTAGGAAAAGGAAAACTCAAGTGCCTAAAAAGGTTTTCTTAGCGAGCAATGTTAGCGATGCTCTTGCCCAACATTTGCCTAAGAAACGTAAGGACCCTAGTTGTCCTATAATTTCTATAACTATTGGAGGTAAAAATATCAATCGCACTCTACTCGATCTAAGTGCTAGTATTAACTTACTCCCGTATTCTTTTTATGAGCAATTAGGCATAGGAGAGTTGAAACCTACGCACTACACTCTCCAGATGGCCGATCGATCTATCTCCCATCCTAGGGGTGAGCTAGAGGACGTGTTGATAAAAGTCAGGGAATTTATATTCCCTGTGGACTTTATAGTTTTAGATACACAGCCTGTGGCGAACACACGGAACCAAATCCCGGTGATTCTTAGTCGACCTTTTCTAGCAACTTCCAATGCAGTTATCAATTGTCGAAATGGTTCCATGAACCTATCTTTTGGGAAGATGACAATTGAACATAATATTTTCAAGATAGGAATTCAACCCTCCGAACCTTCTGCTCATATAATTAATATGAGTTCTGTCAACGAGATAGCTTCCGACGGTGGCAAATTTGAGGAGCTTTACAATAATGATCTCGACGCCACTAGTGCGTTATTATTTGATATAGCTATTTATACTAGTGAGGACCCTTCTGTCGACAAGTCCACCCCCGAGTCTGAATCCTTTGACTTTTCACATAAGTTAGCTGAGCTATCCAAGTCAACCTCTTACGCTAGCTATGAAACTCTTTTTGAAACCGAGTATCATCCCCTTACCCCACCTTCTATCTTCTCTCCGCCGATACTAGATCTTAAGCCGCTGCTGTCTCATCTTAGATATGCATATTTAGATGAGAATGAGTCTTTACCCGTTATCATATCAGTTTCTCTAGCTTTAGAGTAAGAGAGAGCTCTTCTGTCGGTCTTGAGATCGAATCGGCAAGCTTTTGGTTGGACAATGGCGGACATCAAAGGGATTAGTCCTTTAATTGTTGAACATCATATATATTTGATGGATGAAACCAATCCAGTCCGAGACCCACAAAGAAGGTTGAATCCCGTCATGAAAGAGGTGGTGAAGAAAGAAATCGTCAAATGCCTAGATAATGGTATAATTTACCCAATATCTGATAGCCAATGGGTAAGGCATATTCATGTGGTACCTAAAAAGTCAGGCATCATGGTCATAACTAATGAGACTAATGAGTTGATCCAAATACGCACCCAAACTGGGTGACGGGTATGTATTGATTATAGAAAACTCAATGCCGCGACGAGCAAAGATCACTTTCTTATACCTTTCATTGACCAGATGTTGGAACGTTTAGCCGGGCATGGGTACTACTGTTTTTTAGATGGATACTCAGGCTATAACCAAATTCCCATCACCGAAAAGAATCAAGATAAGATAACTTTTACTTATCTTTTCGGTACTTTTGCTTATAAACGCATGCCCTTTGGGTTATGCAATACTCCCGCTACATTTCAGCGGTGTATGATGGGATATTCTCGGACATGGTCGAGAATTTTCTGGAGATATTTATGGGAGATTTTTCCATATTTGGGGGCTCCTTTGAGGAGTGCTTACGTCATCTTGACACTATTCTTACCCGCTGTAAGGATAAGAATTTAACTTTGAATTGGGAAAAATGTCATTTCATGGTTCAAGAAGGTATTGTCTTAGGGCATATCATTTCACAAAAATGCATTGAGGTAGACAAAGCTAAAATAAATGTCATTTCCAGCCTTCCTCCTCCCAAATGTGCCAAAAATATACGATCCTTTCTTAGTCATGCAGGATTTTGTAGACGATTCATTAAGGACTTTAGCAAAATTGCTAGACCATTAACTCTTCTCTTGGCCAAGGATACAACATTTCACTTAGACTCGGATTGCGTGACTGCTTTTGATTCACTTAAACGTTCTCTCACTACAGCCCCCGTTCTATCATCTCCAGACTGGAATCACCCTTTTGAGCTTATGTATGATGCATCCGATTTCGCTATTGGTGCAGTCTTAGGAAAGCGCATTAATAAGATACCACATGTAATTTATTATGCAAGTAGGACCCTGAACGATGCCAAAATGAATTATACAACCATCGAGAAAGAACTCATGGCAGTTGTATTTGCATTAGAAAAATTCAGGCCCTACTTAATTGGCACTCCAATTGTCGTTTACACCGATCATTCCATCTTAAGACATCTTTTATCGAAGAAGAATGCTAAATCCAGGCTAATACGTTAGATCCTATTGTTACAAGAATTTGATCTTGTCATACGAGACAAGAGTGGATGTGAAAATATCGTATCCGACCATCTTTCACGGCTTTCTTCTTCACCAACGTTGACATTGCCAATAAACGATTCCTTTCCGGATGAACATCTCTTGACCATATCTAGCGAACCTTGGTCCGCGGATAATGGGACATATTTCTGTAATCGGTCTTTCGAGACTTTGATGTAGAAATATTCAATCAACTACAAGTTTTTTACGCCTTATCATCCCCAAACGAGCAGGCAAGCTGAGATCTCCAATAGACAGATGAAACAAATTTTGGAGAAAACGGTTTCTAACAACCGTAAAGATTGGTCCACCAAATTGATGGATACTCTTTGGGCATTTCGTACCGCCTATAAGACCAATCTTGGTATGTCTCCATACCAACTAGTGTTTGGGAAGGCTTGCCACCTTCCTATCGAGATCGAACATAAAGCAATGTGGGCTATTAAAAAGCTTAATTGTGATTTTAATCAAGCCGGCAGCTATAGGAAGCTGCAATTAAATGAGCTAAG
The DNA here is from genome assembly GCA_030015575.1 of Agapanthus africanus. Classification (NCBI taxonomy): domain Eukaryota; kingdom Viridiplantae; phylum Streptophyta; class Magnoliopsida; order Asparagales; family Amaryllidaceae; genus Agapanthus; species Agapanthus africanus. The sequence goes on along the minus strand of CM057349.1, from coordinate 384,438,595 downwards.
CGAACTTCGCGACGAAGCCTATAATAATGCGGTTATAGTAAAGAACCGGACAAAAATGTTCCACGACAAAAACCTTCTGAGAAAAACATTCACACCGGACAATAAGTCATTCTTTACGATTCCCGTCTCCATCTTTATCCCAGTAAGCTAAGATCCCGTTGGAAAGGACCTTTTTGTGGTGCGGTATGTGTACCCGCATGGTGCAGTGGATGTAGAAAATGTTAAAAACGGTTCTATTTTCAAAGTAAGTGGGTATAGATTAAAACTGTACTTTTCCGCTGACCCATCGGAAGAGCTCCTGTTCTTGCAGGAGTCGCTTTATCACGACTACTTTTCTTCCGCCTCACCTCCATGTTTCAGTAACACTGTTTCATCTAAGAATGGAGGTGTGTGAAAAAAAAGATAAATATCTGTACGTGCCAAAAAACAAGTTTCGGGGTAGTTTTTCATTTGACTATCTTTTGCCTATATTATTCTCTTCCTAAGTCTACAGGTTTATGCGCTCGAAGAACAATATCAGTGAGGGCACTGCTGCAAACAGGTTTGGGGGGAGGTTTGTATTTACTGAAATATCATTTGGCACATGGCACTATATATATATATATATATATATATATATATATATATATATTGAAAATAAAAGTTAGAAAGTGAAAAATACATATGAAAGATAGGAAGAGATTTAAGAAATGTAAGAAAATTAGATGTTTTAAACCGAAGCTTGTAATAGGTAGTCATGATCTGTTGTCCCAAGGGTTAGTAAGATGAAAGGAATCTAATCTGAGAATAGAAATAAGTCTGAAAAATAGTCTCTATTCTTGAATCCAAACTTTTGAACGTTGATACCCTACTATATGCACTTGCACACATCTTGAAACTTGGGATAGTAGAGAATACCTTGAAATGCTCTTGTCTAAAAACCTTAATATGAAAAAATATATAAATTAACAAAATATAAATGACACATAAAATATAAATGGTGAAGAAAAATGAACACTGGTTTTGTAATTACTTAAGACAGCATAAAAAAAATATAGTGAGGGTGCCTTATCACCTAGTGCCTTAGACCAACTGGTTTTGGAGTCACTGCTAAGTCTTAGGTGTTACAAGACTAGGATATTGCTATTTACGCCTTAAGAAGTGAGCGCATTTGGTAATCGGTTATTTAGTACCTCAAGAAGTATTAACGGTGGTATGAAGAATGTGTGAACAAATCCATACAAAGCATCACCGACTAAAAAATACTAAGGAATAAGGACAAGGGTACGATAGCTTGAATTGAATTTTTCAAGTATAGGGATGTCTTTTACACACACATAGGGGTATATGATCGATATTTGGAGAAGGGATAGCGAGGAAGACTAAAGACGATATTTTATTAAGGGATAATGTGATTTCTGATATTTTTTCATGACTATTGAGATAGGGCTCATGGCAACTAAAAAACTAGTATAGTTTAAAACACTTATTTTCAAGTTTTTATCTTTTATATTTTCCTTATCTTTACATGTAATTTTCATCTTCATTCTTTTATTATGGGATTTTATGGGTGAAATCCGCTGAAAACTCTCAGGAGACAACACTAAAGGCTTGTTGCACGACCTAAGTGCAATCATGTTGCCTACGAAAGTGTGCTAGGTTTTTCTTTTTCTTAAATAGTTTGCTCGGGACGATCAAACATAAGTTTTGAGGTATTTGATTAGTCAAAAATATTGCACATTTGTATGGACATTTTCCCTATTATTATTAAATGCTAAAATGTGTTAATTGTAAATAAAGAACATATATAGATTTATTTGTAAAAGTTTATTATCATATATTTCTTCATTTATAATTAATATAATTAGGAAAAATATATGCATATAATATTTAAATGAAATATTAGTAATTAAAATATGCATATCATATCAAATATTCATAATCAATATTCTTAAAATATTATATCATATAAATGGTTGGAATAATATCTCAAAAATACCAAATGCTACTAACAAGATGAATTTGAGATGTTGTGCAGGTATTAGCTCAGGTCTGAAATCTATGTAGGAGATCTAAGTCAAATCGAAATATCAAAACCAAATCTGCCAAATATTAGAAGCAAATCAAGGAATTTAACAATGGCAGAGACTAAGGGCAATATTTTCAGAATTTGTGTATCAAGAAAATCTCCAAATATCAAGAAGAAAAGCCACGAGAAAATTGGATGCACAAGCCCACAAGACGACGGCGGATCTGCAGTCAACTAGAGGAAATGGAGGCAATTTCGCGGTCTGATAGTGACCGTTGGATCTAGGATTTTGGGGGTATAATCGTAATCTCACCTACTTCAACATGGCATCTAGGGTTTGTACTTTCAGAGGCTATATAAAGGACCGAGAGCAGTGAATTCCAAATCATCTAATTATCTATTCATCTATCCATCGATCTAGAGAGAGATCTAGTGAGCAACCAGGTTTTTGTAATTTAGTTTTTCAGTGAGCAATTTGTAATGCACTAGTTGATCAATAAAAGCAGTCTTTTCTTTTAATGTTTGTCGCATTGACTTTCCGCATTACTTTTCTGCATTACTTTTCTGTACTACTTTCTGCATTACTTTCTGCACTTTTAAATTTTATATATGGTTTCATTCATCTTCCACCTTTCTTTTACCACGCTAATATCCATGAGCGAGTAAATTCTTACTTGCTAGGGTTTGTAGGATAAGGTAAAATAATGGATGAAAACTATAATTTAAATTCTTTTTAAAAGTTTTAATATTTATAAAATTTAGCAAAATGAATATTAACGCTCTTATCGGGCACACTATCAATTCATGATAGTCACGACCACGATTTGAGATTCGTTAATAATCGTTTTTTTAAGGGTTTGAGATAAATAGAGATCAATGGAAGGACAAGGGGCGGTAGTGGAAAACCCTAATTCCCTCCAAGAACCCTAATCCACATTCATCGCTATCTCTCTTATATTAAATAATTAAAAGATAGAAAGAATTATTTTTACTTCATCCATTAACTACCAAGTCCTATAAATCCTACAAGCCTTTTTATTATAAAATTTTCTAACCATCCTAGTTTAAAACGATAAACAATCCCACCTTTCTTCTATCAACTCGTTTAAAGCAAGAAAAGAAATTCACTATTTCCCAGCGGACGAATCGTACTCATCGCGGCCAGCTATTTGCGATGCCGTATTGATTGCGGTTATTTGCAACAAACATACACCACTTTTTCGCATCAATCAATCAGCAACGGCTATAAAATAGCTTCAGATGTTTGTTTATAAAAGCTTCAGATGTTTGTCGACAGTTTTACAAGAAGGCAAGAAAGCACAGAAGGCAAAAACACATCTGAAGAGAGAGATTTTAATGTCTGAAGAAGAAATGTTTCAAATAATTTTGAGCTTCAGACGTTTGTCTAAAAATAGCTTCAAACATTTGTCGTGGTTTTCAAAACATGGCCAATGAAAGTACAGAGAACAAACAGACATTTGAAGAACATGTGACACACGTCTGAAGAAGAAAAGATTTTCAAAGTTTTAAACCATCAGACATTTATGCAAAATAGGTTCAGACGTTTATTCCTGCAAAAAGTTTTAATACCATGAAAACAAATAAAACAACCAGATGTCTGAAGAAGGTTTAACAGACATTTGTTCTGTAAAAAATTTTAAGCCAATAAAAATCCAGAGAACAAACAGATGTATGAAGATGTATCGACAGACGTTTATTCTGTAAAAAGTTTTAAACAATGAAAGCTCAGAGGAAATCCAGACGTTTGTTTTAGTAAGTCTCAGACGTTTGTTCTGAAGCAAGAAACTGATATTTAAAACTTATGCATGTTTTGGAAAACAGGACTGACATCTGATGTGCAAAGGCACACACGTCTGAAGAAGGATTTTTCAGACAAATTTGAACTTGGTTTTTGAAAAAGATTTTAAACGAAAACCAACGCAAGTTTTTTACCAAGTGTTTCACAAATCATATGAAGAGTGTGTGCAAGAGCTTAATGTAATATTTTCTATAGTCACGAGTTCTCACATTTATTTTCTTTGTCGATATCGTTCTTTTGCAAATCTTGAATTTTCAGATATCTCGACACGAGCTCTTGAATCTTCGATTTCTTGAATTCGTTTGAATTTGAACTTTGGCTCCTTAGCTTCATGAAGCTTGAATGTGATCATTGAGGACCTCTAGTCCATTATCCTCCAACCTCCACATATTTTCCGTTTACTCCATCATAGGTTTGTGTCGGTTGATATCCTGAAATCTTTCTCAAATATGACCAAACTTATATACAGTGTTATAAAATATGAAATATGAAACACATGTAGATCTATTAATATTGTATAATATCATCAAAACTAAATAGTAGAATTATGAAAAATCCATAAGCCATCAAGGTTTATTTTTTTTCAAAATAAAGTATTTACTTAAAAAAAAAAAACCAAGCTTTTAATGGACTATTTTGCATAAATACATGAGGTTTCAAAATGTCATCTTTTCACATAAATATCTAGAACTATACAACTAGTAGCTAGCTGGTATTTAGGTAGATGATGGTTTAAGTGACCTATTCTCTCTTGAGCCTCGGGAAGCCGGAGATAATAAGTGATTCATTTGCCTAGCTATTTTAAACAAATCAATTAGTACTGCCTCAAAATATAAAGTGGTGTTAATAACTAACTTGTAACCTGAATTAACTTGTTATCATAATGGTCCTATATCATGAACTACATGCTTGAATCGCCTGAATAAACCATTACATGCTAGACTCGTCTTGACCCGAACCATGAATACGTAATGATTTGACATGAACACTTGACACGAATACTTGAACTTGACACGAATATTTGAACTCGGCTTGAAACTTGAATTTGTTATCTTCTTATGTATTCAGACAAGACTCGTAACTTAAAATATAAACTAAAATACGCGGGGTGAAGGGATAATTTGGTAAAGAATGTATGTCGTGGCACGAGAGTCCACTAAAAATCCATGGGCAACCAAAATAAATAAAACATAACACGACATGAAGTGACCTATCAGAACAGGAAAAAGTTTTTATCGCAACGCGATAATGAAATTAACTGCAGGGGCTTACGCCGCAGGGAAGAGTATTCCCACAATCGAAAACCCCTCACAAATGACAGGGAATATGATAAAATCTGCTACATCGGTCACATTTATTCAAACCTCCGATATACGGTGCCATAAATCAACTTGGTATTTTCGGAGAAGTGGATGGATATGTCCAAATAGCATCTGCCCCCAAATTCAAGCAAGATGATCAATCACAGTTCGTCTCTATTTTCAGTGGCAAATAGATTTTGTCACGCCGGGTAGGACCTCTTCCTCTTTCCACTCCACACTTCATGTATCGTGTTTCGCGAACAAAATCGTTGTTCACTATATTCATGGTTGCCCTTGGATGCGAGATACTAAAACTTGGTGCTTCGCTACTGGGAAGAATCAATGGCCTCTCACTGCATTTTCTGCTAAAGCAACTCCCACTCCGCTGAGGAGTGACGTACGGGCCTAACGTGGCCTCCATCTTCTCCATGTCGATAGAACAGGACGCTTAGGACACTAACGGGCTAATCTTTAGGACCATGCTCCCACCCATAATCTTTAGCGCCACAATGCCTCGAGAAGAAGCTCCCCGAAGATCGGTCTTTAATCAGCTGGCTACTAAGACGGCTCCTATCAGCAAGCCGTTCAACTCTGAAATCTCAGTCTTCAATAGGCTGAAGAGAAACTCAAATAGGCTCGGAAAGAAGCCCATGATTCTAGAAGGGGTTGCCCTAAAATGGCTAACCCTCCATGTTCCTGCTATGCGTGAAGCCGGCAAAAGCGCGTCACCTCCAAGACGGTCGGTCTTCGACAGATTGGTCAACCCTTCTCCAGCTCCGCCAAGAGCGTCCATCTTCAAGAAGCTGACACCAAGCGAATCTTCCCAGCAACACCGGGGGCATGACGAAGACGCCTCCAAAACTGAGGTAATTCCTACTGCACGACATGCTCGATGTGGCCATTGGCACCAAGTGAGATAAGCTGGGGGCAACTCTCCCTCCGGGATTACCCCACCAGCTCCTATGGTGGATATTGACACTGTTATTCTAACTGGGAACAGATTCGAGCCACTCAGGAGGATGCGCAAAAAATCTCCGACGGCAGTGCTAAAAAGATCACCCCGGCCTGCAGAGCCTGAAGCGCAGGCAAAGACAGAGCATCCTTATCAACGGCTCTCCTCGCAAATTCATAGAGTCTGGCGGAAGGTCTAATACTCCGTGCTCAATGAAAGCTACTCTCGTCGACCCAAAAAATCTAAGGCCCTACAAGAAAGGGATTGCTCCTCCGCCATACAACGGGGGACTTTTTGTAAAGAGAAACCTGTCATAGCGGCTCCTCGTACTCCAACCTCTAATAAAAAAATGAGGCCGGAGAAAATTCCATCGCCGGCGGCAAAATCCAAAGGAGAAAGGTTTAAACTCCCCAAGTCTAGGGGCATAACCATACATACAGTTTATATGATCAATGGTAAATAAGAGAGCTGTGCTTCTGTAAGTCACAGACCGCATACTCGGTCGGTAACGAAGACTCAGGAGCAACAGCAAAAGCTCTAAGAGATGCTGACCAAAATGACAGCATTCACCCGACTTAAAGAAAATCCGAACAAAGAAACAGAACAACGCCAGGAGCAAGAAACCGATACAGAATTCTTGCGACAGGTTCTGGGATAGTTTGGTAAAGAATGTATTTTGTGGCACGAGAGTCCACTAAAAATCACCTAACATGAATCTCGTATGTCATTGTCCCATGGGCTTGACGGGGCCTTGATCGAAACGTTTTGTTGGTCCATGGGTTTGACGAACTACTCTCATATACATGCATACCTTCATTATCGAACTACAAACAATACATTTGAATAAAGTAATCATGTTTATATACATTATCATGATTTTATATAACGCTATGCTTAAGATACATTTCCATTCTCATGTTTAAAAGACAGTTGTACCTATCTGTTACAACATCAGAATTCATATTCTGCTTATATATTGTTCTTTATCATTTTCACATTCATATCTTTTTAAGGACTTACCAAGTGCTAGTTGGCTGACGACAACCCATCCATCTCTTTATTTCCTTGGAATGTCCGTAAGGTGATCTAGGGACTCGTCTAGACCCGAACCACGAATATGTAATGATTTGATATGAACGCTTGGTATGTATACTTGAACTTGACACGAATACTTGAACTCAGCTTAAAACTTGAATTTGTTATCTTCTTATGTATTCATGAATTCGGGCAAGACTTGTAACTTAAACTATAAACTAAAATACATGGGGTTAAGGGATAGTTTGGTAAAGAATGTATTTCGTAGCACGAGAGTCCACTAAAAATCCACGGGCAACCAAAATAAATAAAACATAACACGACATGAAGTGACTTACCGAAGCCGGAGAAAGTTGTTAACGCAACGCGATTGTTGGATATAGTGCCCTCAAGTCAATTATTGTAATCGTAGGCAGGTGATTATGATGATATAGGGATGACTTATATGGGTAGAATAGTCTTACTCGAGATGTTAGTATGCTATCTGGTTTGACTTTATCATCATGTATATGCATTATGTAGTATTACATATCACTATTATATGTTGATAGAGCCCATATGATTCATGCTTGACTACCAGCATTATGATGGTGATCATATACATGGGAGCTGGGTGGTCTGTAAGCACATCCTTAAATGTCCCTAATCGAGGGAGTATCGAGACTGGGCATCGATACTCCAGAGTAGACTAGTGTATACTTTTTGAGACCCCGACGAGGGGCGGTGGCCGGTCTCACAAGCCATTGGTGTCAGTTAGTCACCTAAGATAGTATACAGGTGCTCACTATAAGCGAGTACACCGGACGGACTCGCCGGGAACATGCTAGATGGTATTATACCTATTGTCAGATAGCAGTTCTTAGGTGACATGAGTACAAGTTAGTCTGTCTTCCTGAGATCATCATTTGTCTCGTGTGAGTTCCGATTGTGTTTTAATTACTACCCTACCATGGCTCAAAGGAGTCGTGCAAACAGCTTTTAGTTGGGTACAGTTCCAAGCCTCAGTAGTGAGCGGATTGTCGGGGATTCGTCTCTCCCGGTATTAAGGGTAGATGTCGTACTGTGCACAGGCGAACATCACCAGAAATCCTTGGCCAAGGTGGATGAGAATTACTGATTTGGATCAGTAGTTTCTCAGTGGGTGATGGGTTTCATACCGATACGAAATATCGCGTTATTACGGGTCTGATTTTATCCACCCTCTAAACCCGGTATGTGATACTTTTAGACGAACAGATCGGACTGTATGGAGATTGTCACAGACAGGCTCAGTAAATGTACGGATGATTTTGCTTGTCGTCCTTCCTTTCGCTCGATACCTGGGTAGCAGTTACGTACAGCTAATGCTGCTGATGTGCTTGTGATTAAACCCACTACCGGCGTATTGACGAATCATTAGAGTCCCACAAAGAGTGTTTTCCCGGTTCAGGCGATATGATGTCGATGACGTATGTTGGTGCATACATGTGTCCGATTAATATGTGTACAGGCTATACGGACTTTAATCGGATGGTTGATAATACTAGCGGTTTAGGATTAAGCCGGATTATTAAATCAAGTTTTGATTTAATAATTTATATGTGTGTGTGTGTGTGTGTGTGTGTGTGTATTCTAGAATTATTGTTCACTATTCATTTTCTCTCTTGGCTATTCGTATTTTTATACGGATACATGTATATGTATTTCGATACGTATACCGGGTTGTATTCCGTATTTATATGAATTTTGTTCTAGAAGATGGACACCTCATTTGTGAATATTTATTTATGAATATTCATAAAATGACGTGGAGGGTGAGGTGGCATTGAGCATGGTTGAAGACATGTAAAGAGAAATGGGATTCATTATTTTATTAACAAATGTGTTATGATTTTTATTTGTATGGTTGTAAAATGAAATAAAGCCATTCTCTTTTCTATTCTTCATACATTCATTTTCTCATGCCTTCAAGAATTGCTCATAGCTATTTTTCCTCACCTCCTCTTCCTTCTTTGTTTACTCTCTTTAGCTTAGATTTGAGAAGAAAAAAATAGTGGAAAATTCCTACATCTCTACTCTCCATTCCCAGCGAGCTTGGAGTGTCGATTGCTTCACTAGGTGAAACTGGAGCTCAGATCGGTTCCCTCGAGTGGATCATCATCGGCGAAAAAGGACCTGCTTCCAAACACGATCCAGAGCCCTTGGTAGCATGCTAGAGTCCAACCTAATTGGAACAAATGAAGACGCTACAAATATTGTGATTTCTATCTTGTTGTGGTTCTAATTTAGGTGTTTGGTTCGATTCTTGAGTTTTAGTTTCTGGTGCCACAAAATTTTTTTTTTGAATTCCGCATTGGCCGCGGGTTAGCGGCGAGGGCACTAAGAACCTTCAATAGTATCTGAGCAACCCAAACACCCTAAACTAGTTAGATACGACTGCTGAATCCCGCTGGTTTTTGCCAGCAAAAACTGACGAAAAAAAGGGTAAGGAATTTCATGCTATATTGATGTTTTGACTCCCCGCGGGCTTTCGGTTTGGACCGATAAGTTATGGAGAGGTGAGCGAGGACCCTGGGGACGTCCGAGGGGACCTAGGGAGGGCCCACAACCAAGACCACCTAAATAGTGGCTTTAGGGTGGCGGGGACCCGAACTGCCTCAGAAGGCAGTTTCGGGTCTGCCAATCCCTATAGCCATCTTAAGGTGGCCTACGGGGTGGGTACCCCTTAGGTGCCTTCGGGTCGACATTAATTTTATGAAGGGGCCCTTCGTGAAGTTTTGGATCAATCTGAACTCATTTCGGATTCCCGGAATGGGTTTTAATATGGAATTTCTAGTCGTTTTTTAGCACACAATATTTTCGGTGTCTTGGAAAATTGAAGTGTTGGCTATTTGTGTGCGGTGTTTGATTGTCGTAGGCTTTTTGATGATTGTGTGTATCATAAAGTTTGGTAAAACGTCATCTAATTGATATATGTATTAATTAGACGGAGTTACAGAATTGATACTCGCAAGTTTGCATGTTCTGTGATGAATGTTATTTGTTGTTTATGGTTATATTGGATTTGTCGCGATGGATAACCCGGAGTGTATAGTATTAGATATAATTCATTTTTATGTAATGTATATTCATATTGTGTAGCAAGCATCCGACATGTGGATTGCGGTCATTGTGGCTTATAGTATTCTTTGGGGCGCGTCCAGATTGCGGACGTAGTCACCGTTGTATATTCAGGTTTTCATTACATACACTAGGATTACCCCGTGACGGAGTGTTCAAGTAGCCAGGTTCTAGAGGGCAACGGGCCTCCATCTTATGGCGTTGAGAATGGGGTGCCTTACTCTAGAATTGGCGGTCTATTCACTGCACTCGTAGAGGGTATTGATTTGACCCGCGAAGAGGTGCCCAAGTCACCGGATTTTGCAAGTGCTAGGTGGCCCACTAACTTCGTTGATTGGGGTTGGATCGCTTCTCGGATTCGCGGGTGACTTGCAGCACTCGTAAGGGTTTAAGGTCTGATACTACGGGCTATCCACACGACCGGAAAATTACATTTCATATTTGGCTCTATTGAAATGTACTTTTCCTATATTATACATATTTATATACTGTGTTTGCTTCTGTGCTTCTTCTGTGTTGCTTATGTGATATTACTTGATATCATGTGTGAGACATATGTTCATATATATTATATATATAGTAGACGCTATATATATTTTGCATCCGTGCCAGTCTTGTTCCCGCCCTACCGTAAGTTAATTAACCTTACGGTGAAGACCCAGGATCCTGTGGCGAATGAGGATAGCATGTATGTGCGTGCTTATTTTCGTTTCTTTTTGCATGATATGCTTAATTGATTGGACTGCATTAATTCTGATTAATACAAGGAAAACAAACCTACTTGTTGGGAATTCACCCGCGTGCGCAAACGCGTATGTTTTGGAAACAGATATGGTTTTAAGGAAATGGAATACGCACGCGAGATCGTTCTCGTTTTAAAATTTATAAAACCGCAAATGCACGGCTCGTTGTAGAAAGCCGGCAAGTACGGGTCGATCCACAGGGAATTGTGTATTAGGTCCTGTGATTTAAGGTTCAACAAATAACGAATGGTTGGTTTTATCACTAAAAATGAAAGAATACGAAAACAAGAAAAGCAAGAAAAGAAGCTAAGAAAGAAGTGGTTGTGGTTTTGGCTCGGAAGGTCGAATCACGACGATTCCTTCGACGCTCCCTTGATCATGAGTTGTCCGTCCTTACGTCAATTCCGATATGAAGCATGATTTGTCAAGACGGTTGCAGAGCACAAGTCATCAAATTCCAATATTCGCCGCAAAATACGAAACAAGTCCGTTTTGTTCACTTACCGTTTATATGTCCAAGCTTAAGGTATCAACACTAAACACAAGGGTTAGCAAGCATACGACAACATCAAAAACACAAAGTAGTGAGTGAGAGCAAATTATTTTAGTGTTGAGTTTTCTAAGTGTTTGTGATGGTATATGGTATATGAAACCAAGAGATTTGTCAAGTCACTTAATCACAAAATACCACATCCAAACTTAGCAAACTTAACACCAAATTGATTCTAACGTTAGGCTTGCAAGATGGGGTTTGTGGGGAGAATATGGTATGTGATGAGCTTATAAAGTAACCATGGAATCAATATACCATATCAACCCATCCAAGTTACAATACTAAATTTATAATCATATTAAAGCACATTAAACATTAACAAGAGGAGGAGGAGGCAAAACCTTTCATCTCACTTTCTTACCATTACCACAACCAAAGAGATTAGTTAAGCATAATAAAAAGAAAAGCAAATAAGAATAAGAAGCAAGTAATAAAAGAAAACTAAAAATTTATTAACACTTGAAGAAGAGATCCAAGATATTGGTAACTTGTTCAACCTCCATAATGAAGCTCTCAAAAGAAAGCTTCAAGAAGGAAGAAGAAGAAGAGACCAAGTAAAGCTCACACAACTCTCAAGCCTAAACCAAAAATAAAAGAAACTATCAAAATGTATACACTATGTTAGAGAATGAGAGAGTGTCCTTCCCTTGCTCACTGATCTGGCTTTTATAGGCACCAAAAAAGATTAAACAAGTAATAAGAATGAAGTGATGTGACTGCAAGGAAGGGACAGGAAAAAAATGGGGACAAAATGGGTAAGGGGGGCCGGCGAGCTCGGATCTTCATGGGTTGTCACCGGTCCAAAACCGAGCACTGAGGCTCGTATTGATGTGGTGGTTTTGTGTCTACTCCAATATCATCCTGGTTCTGTTTGTTTTCTTTGTAGAAACTTGTAATATACCCAGTAGTTTTGGAGGGAACTTGAAGCAAATATCACATCAAAACTTTATTGCATTAATTGCCCATCACACCCACATATGTGCCTATTTGCATGAATTGTGCAAGGGCAGCCCCATATGGTCCATGTCAAAGAGCTAGTGTCACACATGTATTGTGTTGGACCAAAAATTGTGTGCACACTTGTTTATTGAAAAAAAGCTCTTTGGATATCGGTCGGTTCTCTATTCTGATTGCTGTGTCGGCTCCCAAACGCTATATGCGTGAGATTGAGTGTATTTTCAGTGCTGTATCACGAATACCTGTAATCTGTAATTACTGATCAGACACTGGTTAATTGCACCGATATATAACAAAATAGATAATGAATGAAGGTATTAAAAAGCAATTTTCGGTGATGAACAAATACCCCCAAACTTAACTTTTGCTCGTCCCGAGCAAAACAAAAAATCCTAGCATCACTTTCACAGGGAACGCGATTGCACTGAGCATTTGCAACAAGCCGTTAAACCTCTAGGTGTCCCTAGTAGGATGAGTGTTGTCTCTTAAAGGTTTTCAGTGAATTACACCCACAAAATTCAGTCAAGTTAGCGTCGTGGAAACACTGTTGATTCTTATCTTAAGTTAGAGATCAAAGTTGGAAATTCTATCACCCAAGTTAGCAACGTTAAACCCTATTTTTCACACCTCATAATTTGTTTAACATAAGCTCATACGCGTCTTTACGTGATTATGCGGATAGTGTCCATAAGGTTTTAAGAACTTTGATTAGGGTCATCATGTCATAAATACAAACCAGGATAAACATCTGAAGGATCACACGAGTTTGAAAGGAGTTAAGATTTTCTCAAGTTTTTGTTCTCAAGTTAGGTTTCAAGTCAGAATATTAAATTATTTTTAACAGAGAACCTAAGTCTGAGGTTTCACTCCTACCTTTCACCTGTTGTTGTTCATACACACCTTTTTTTATCGTGAAAAATGTCTTTATAAATACAAACCTTCATATCACCGCAAAAAAACTATTTTAATATAAAATTTGTCTCCGCCAAGATTATTCTCTCACAAAGAATCATGAGGACTTTTAACTCGGAGAGAACACTTGCTTAACTTGTTTTATCTGGCGATTGGAAACTTAGCGAGCTTTAAGTCAATGACTCCCAAACCAGATGGTTTTAGGGCATTAGGTGTGGAGATACCCTAAGGACTTAATTACTCAAGTCACCAAGGCCACAAAACAAAAGACTCATTTTATTTTAAAAAATTCTGAACTCAGTGAAAACGGAGATATAGCCAGCTTTTTCTTTTAAATCCGAAGACGTTGCATGTGGATAAGGTGTGTAATTACTCTAATAAGATTCCAGATGGGTTATTTTTCAGACTGATAGCTCTTATTAAAACCTCAATAATATGCTTCATATTCACCTTATTTTATGAACTATTCTTGATATTACTTAACTCAGAACAAACCTATTTGATCCTAAAGATGTTTATCAATTTTAAAAGTTTACAAACATGTCAGATTTTCATCAAATTCTCAAAAACATACGACAGGTGTAAAGTGCTATAAAAGACGTATATTCGCTATGGTTAAAACACAAAAGAGGGTTATTTTTCGGGTTGTCAGTCTCACAAAAAGGATTTAGTTATTTCTAACTTATCAATCGAACTTTCAGATTTCGAATCTAAGTTCCCCCGCTAGCTAACATGACAAAGTTTTTATATTTTTAGAAAAAAATTTCAATTTTTATAGGTTTTAATATGTATGCAATGCAGAATATACACATGATGCAACAAAATAAACGTAGTGCTCATCCCCAAACCTGAGTTTTACGATGTCCTCATCATTGCCCCTGTCTCCAGTAGCTAGATTTAGACATCAGGATGAGAATTTTATTCAAAGAAAAAGAAAAAAAACTAAGACTAATTACAATATTTACATGTTAAAAGACTGGGTTAGTCAAGAAATTAATACCGATCATTTAAAGATTTTGTCTATATAGTGCAATGGCTGATAAAAGAATATGTATATACAAAGAAAAAAGAAAAAGGAAAGGTATACGTTAGATGTTAGTGAAGGGCATGAGCTTGTAAAAGTAGGGATCAGAAGACGCTGAAAATGAAGATGAAGTTTTGAAAAGATCAAAGAATTGTTTCCTGGATGAATTGAATGTTCATAAAGCACATTTTGAGTTCCAAAGTCAAGTTCGTGTAAAAACTGGAGTTCATCCGGAAAAAGTTCAGCAAAAGAAAGGTTTTTAGGATGTTCCCAAATTAATCCTAGCTCAAACTCACCAAGAATATCAAGTTGTCTTCCTCCCTATGATTTTTCACAATCCTATTCTTATCACTATGGTTTTCTTCCTCATCACATTCACAAATGGGTAGGTATATGTCATCCAAAAAAGTAGGTTCCCACACTAATATTTCTTCCGAAACAATATCACTAGGTGATAAAAAAATTGTGGGTTCCTGATCTTTTATCTTTTCTGACAATCTATCTAAACCATACCCGTCAAAATCACAAGATTCCTCCTCTAAAATTGGAATGCAAAAATCAGTCGGAGGTTTTTCTTGTGTGTCCTGATAACACTTAGTCAATTCAATTGCATCGTCATCTATGAAATTATCAAAATTCAATTGATCGTTTATCTCACTTGGATGACTTTCTAGATGACAGATATAAACATTATTGGGTTCCGATTGACTGTGTTCACTCCCTAAAATCCTCACAGCTAAATATTTCACGTGTTCCTCTATTCTAGCCAATGATTGAGCTTGAGCAAGAAACAATTGCTCAGACTGCTGTATGCACAGGGCTAGCGTAGAAGCCGATTGATTCTCGACTGCAGTCATTACTTCAATACCCTTCCCTAAAGTGGTCAACCCAGCATCCATTTCACTATCATACCCTAATGATGTGTCAGTTGTTTCAGGTAAGAAGGGTTGTGATGGTGGTGATGCTAAAGCAATTAATCTGTCGACCTCTTTCTCTAAATCTTCAATCATTAGGTCTCTAATTGAAGTGGGACTGGGTTTAAGAGTGTTAGGTGGGTGACCATTATCAAAAAATCTGGGACGGTTGGTCACCCCCTAAGAAAGGACAGTTGTCATGAATGTGGAAAGAATTTTGGCAATTTGAACAAGTGAATTGGGATTGAGTATAAATAAAAGAATAAGAATCGTGAAAAATTGAATTAAATCGTGTATCACCCATATTAACAAGAATTCACAAATGTCACAAAAATAAAGAATATCACACCCCTAGCAATCTATGGTATGCTAGTCAACTAGACCTGCTCAAGAACCTGATTGTTGAAATAAAACTGTGTCGAGAAACGGGCTTAAGATATACGGATCACGAAGCCAGGTAAGTGCAAGAGAGAAGGAGAGGTTTTCCAACGCTTTCGCGAAGTTCCTTAATTAGATAACCCTTTCTCTTGAACACTTGCCTAGACACCCCATGAACGATATACTGTTAAGCGGTGTTCTAAACACAGTTAACTTCTCCTAATGAGCACGAAGTCCTTAAAGTTAAAGTTCTAGTTAATTTTAAATTACTGTAGGTATGCAAGAATGCAGTTTTGTGATTTGTGGGCTACGGAAAAAGGTGATAAAATCCTTTATCGTATCTTGTTTGCTCCTTTTGCCCTTAAATCCGTATTTAAGATGCAAATTCGCAATCAATAAAAGAATTCAAAAAAATCAAGCAATTTAAGCAATTCTTTTTCGTTTTAAATTTAAGCGCTGCAAAAATAACGGTTAGTTCTCTATGCAATTGGTGGCAAGCTTGCGCGAAGAATCCTGCAGAAGATAGAATAGTGGAATGCGTCGGATTCAAGAGGAATGTGTTAGGAAATACGTACCGATGTGATTTGGTTAAGAAAACCCCTTTGAAAATGATCCGAGTCTTTGATTGTTTGCTTGCGCGGGTCAAACTACCCGGATCTTTGGCACTATACTTTACTAACATCTTGAAATTGAGTTTGAGCCTTGGTCTGCATGATCTCTGGTCGTAATTCCGTGAAAAACCTGAAATGTCGGAAAATACGATATTTAGTATCAAAAAGCGATATATATGCCCCGATTCCTGCGCACTCAAAATTATAAAAATCAAACAATACCACTAGAGTACTGACAACACACTGGAGACCACACAAAAAGAAAAAATAAAAAAACTCCCTCACTGGGCCGGCGAGCTCGGATTTCCCCTTGATGTCGCCGGCCAAATGAAGCTTGTTTGTGCTCGAATTTTGTGTGGCTCCTCCAGGCTATATTAGTATTCTAATGGTATAACTTAATTTTTTAGTTGAATTACAGAGTGCTAGCAGGTCTGAAGGACAGAGAACAAGTTAGAAAAAAATTTGTTTTGTTAGTTTTGAAAAAATTGAGTAAAAGTTAGTGAGTTAGTACGAACCAGAAATAACAATACCCAATACTACCAACTCCCCGACAACGGTGCCTAAAACTTGTTAGGAATTCACCCGCGCGCACAAACGCGTATATTTTGGAGACAGATATGATTTTAAGGAAATGGAATGCGCACGCGAGATCGTTCTCATTTTAAAATTTATAAAACCGCAAGTGCACGGTACGTTGTAGTAAACCGGCAAGTACGGGTCGATCCACAGGAAATTGTGTATTAGGTCTTATGATTTAAGATTCAACAAATAACGAATGGTTGGTTTTGTCACTAAAAATGAAAGAATACGAAAACAAGAAAAGCAAGAAAAGAAGCTAAGAAAGAAGTGGTTATGGCTTTGGCTCGGAAGGTCGAATCGCGACGATTCCTTCGACGCTCCCTTGATCAGGAGTTGTCCGTCCTTACGTCGATCCTGGCATGAAGTATGACTTGTCAAGACGGTTGCGGAGCACAAGTCATCAAATTCCGATATTCGCCGCAAAATATGAAACGAATCCATTTTGTTCACTTACCGTTTGTATGTCCAAGCTTAAGGTACCAACACTAAACATAAGGGTTAGCAAGCATACGACAAGATCAAAACCACAAAGTAGTGAGTGAGAGCAAATGATTTTAGTGTTGAATTTGCTAAGTGTTTATGATGGTATATGGTATATGAAACCAAGAGATTTGTCAAGTCACTTAATCACAAAATACCACATCCAAACTTAGCAAACTTAACACCAAATTGATTCTAACCTTAGGCTTGCAAGATGGGGTTTGTGGGGAGAATATGGTATGTGATGAGCATACAAAGTAACCATGGAATCAACATACCATATCAACCCATCCAAGTTACAATATTAAGTTTATAATCATAATAAAGCACATTAAACATTAAAAAGAGGAGGAGGAGGCAAAGCCTTTCATCTCACTTCCTTACCATTACCACAACAAAAGAGATTAGTTAAGCATAATAAAAAGAAAAGCAAATAAAAACAAGAAGCAAGTAATAAAAGAAAACAACAAATTTATTAACACTTGAAGAAGAGGTACAAGATATTGGTAACTTGTTCAACCTCCATAATGAAGCTCTCAAGAGAAAACTTCAAGAAGGAAGAAGAAGAAGAGACCAAGTAAAGCTCACACAACTCTCAAGCCTAAACCAAAAATAAAAGAAACTATTAAA
Source organism: Agapanthus africanus (assembly GCA_030015575.1). Lineage (NCBI taxonomy): Eukaryota > Viridiplantae > Streptophyta > Magnoliopsida > Asparagales > Amaryllidaceae > Agapanthus > Agapanthus africanus. Next base: position 384,420,600 of record CM057349.1, on the reverse strand, counting down.
ATGTATACACTATGTTAGAGAATGTGAGAGATCCCTTCCCTTGCTCACTGATCTGGCTTTTATAGGCCCCAAAAAAGATTAAACAAATAATAAGAATGAGGTGATGTGACTGCAAAGAAGGGACAGGAAAAAGATGAAGACAAATTGGGCAAGGGGGGCCGGCGAGCTCGGATCTTCATGGGTTGTCACCGGTCCAAAACCGAGCACTGAGGCTCGTATTGATGTGGTGGTTTTTTGTCTACTCCAATATCATCCTAGTTCTGTTTTTTTCCTTTGTAGAAGCATGTAATGTATCCTGTAGTTTTAGAGGGAACTTGAAGCAAATATCACATCAAAACTTTATTGCATTAATTGCCCATCACACCCACACATGTGCCTACTTGCATGAATTGTACAAGGGCAGCCCTCATATGGTCCATGTCAAAGAGCTAGTGTCACACATGTATTATGTTAAGCCAAAAATTGTGTGCACACTTGTTTATTGAAAAAGGGCTCTTTAGATATCGGTCGGTTCTCTGTTCTGATTGCAGTGTCGGCTCCCAAACGCTATATCCGTGAGATTGAGTGTATTTTCATTGTTGTATCACGAATACCTATAATTTATAATTACTGAGAAGACACTGTTTAATAGCACCGATATATAAAAAAATAGATAATGAATGAGGGTATTAAAAAGCAGTTTTCAATGATGAACAATGGTTTTAAAAATCACATTACATGCGTTTTCTTTTGCTTTGAACAGATGTATTCGGTCATGAATATCATGCACCTCATTTGACGAGGCAAGAGCCAAGATCCCTTCATGGGAAGTGACCTCTTGAGCTAAAGTTTGCACCATTGTAATAACTTCACTATAGTCGATTCTTTTGCTTTACATAGAGGTATTCGGTTAGGAATATTCAGCACCTTATTCGATGATGAAAGAGCCTAGATCCCTTCACAAGGGTGACCTCTTTGGCGAAAGTTTGCGCCATTATATATTTGTAAAACCACTCGAGTTCCTTCAACGATATCAAGTTCATTACGTTAAAAGTTTTTCATCAAAAACCAGCCATAGTCCTCCATCATTTCAGATTGGAGGACTATGGCAATAATTATCTTTAAGTGCAAGTGGGAGATTGTTGGATATAGTTCCCTCAAATCAGTTATTGTAATCGCAGGCAGGAAATTATGATGATTGAGGGAGGACCAATACGGGTAGAGCAGTTTTACTCGAGATGATAGTATACTATATGGTTTGATATTGTCATCATGTACATGCATTATGTGGTATTACATATCACTATTACATGTTGATAAAGCACATAGGATTCATGCTTGATTACCAGCATTTTGATGGCGATCATATACGTGGGAGCTGGGTGGTCTGTAAGCACATCATTAAATATCCCTAATCGAGAGAGTATCGAGACTGGACATCGATACTCCGGAGTAGACTAGTGTATACTTTTCGAGATCCCGACGAAAAGCAGTTTCCGGTCTTACAAGCCATTGGTGTTATTTAGTCACCTAAGATAGTATACAGGTGCTCATAAAAAGTGAGTACACTGGACGGACTCGTCGGGAACATACTAGATGGTATTATCTCTATTGTCAGATAGCAGTTCTCAGATGACATGAGTACAGATTAGTCTGTCGACATGAGATAGTCATTTGTCTCGTGTGAGTTCTCACTGTGCTTTAAGTACCACCTTACCACGGCTCAAAGGAGTCATGCAAATAGGTTTTAGTTGGGTACAATCCCGAGCCATATGGATGCAATAAGCGGATTATTGGGGATTTGTCTCTCCCGGTATTAGGGGTAGATGTCGCACTGTGCACGGGTGGCCATCACCAAAAATCCTAAGCCAAAGTTGGCAAGAATTACTTATTTGGATCAATAGTTTCTCAGTGGGTGATGGGCTTCACACCGACACGAAATATCGCGTTATTAGGGGTCTGACTTTATCCACTCTCTAGACCTGGTATGCGATACATTTAGACGGACGGACTGAACTGTATGGAGATTGTCACAGACAGGATCAATAGGAGTACGGATGAGTTTTCTCGTCGTCCTTCATTTCGCTCAATACCTGGGTAGCCGTTACGTACAGCTAGTGCCGCTGACGTGCTTGTGGTTAAACTCACTACCGGCGTATTGACGAATTTTTAGAATCCCACACAGAGGGTTTTCCCGGTTCAGGCGATATGATCTAAATGACGTATGTTGGTACATACATGTGTCTGATTAAATATGTGTACAGGCTATGCGGACTTTAATCGGACGGTAGATAATAGTAGTTTAGGATTAATCCGGATTATTAAATCAAGTTTTGATTTAATAATATACATACATACATATATATATATATATGTATGTATGTATGTATGTATGTATGTATGTATGTATTCTATTATTATTATTCGCTATTCATTTTCTCTCTTGGCTATTCATATTTTTATACGGATACACGAATATGTATTTCGATATGTATACCGGGTTGTATTCCGTATTTATACGGATTTTGTTTTAGAAAATGGACACCTCATTTTTGAATATTCATTTATGAATATTCTTAAAATGAGGTGGATGGTGAGGTGTCATTGAGTATAGTTAAATACATGTAGAGAGAAATAGGCTTCATTATTTTATTTACAAATGTATTATGATTTTTATTTGTATAGTTGTAAAATGAAAATGAAGCCATTCTCTTTTCTATTCTTCATACATTCATTCTCGCATGCCTTCAAGAGTTGCTTATAGCTATTTTTCCTCACCTCTTCCTCCTATTTTGTTTGCTCTCTAGAGCTTAGATTTGAGAGGAAAAAATAGTGGAAAATTCCTACATCCCTACTCTCCTTTCCTAGCGAGTTTGAAGTGCCGATTGCTTCACTAGGTGAAGCCGGAGTTTGGATTGGTTCTCTCGGGTGGATCATCATCGGCGAAGGAGGACCGGCTTGCAAACGCGACTCGAAACTCTTGAGAGCATTCTAGAGTCCAACCCAATTGGAGTGAATGAAGACGCTACAAAAGTTATGATTTCTATGTTGTTATGGTTCTAATTTAGGTATTTGGTTTGATTCTTGAGTTTTAGTTTCTAGTGCCACAAAAAAAAATTAATTCCGCATTGGCCACGAGTTAGCGGCGAGAGCACTAAGAATTTTCAGCGATAACGTAATTAACTGCAGGATCTTGCGCCTGTAAGGAAGAGCGTCCCCACAATCAAAAACCCCTCATAAATGAGGGGGAATCTAATAAAATCTGCTATATCGGTCGCATCTATCCAAACCTCGGATATACAGTGGCATAAAACAACTTGGTATTTTTGGATAGTTGGATGGATATGTCCAAATAGTATCTGCCTCCAAATTCAGGCAAGATGATCAAATCCCAGTTCATTTCTATTTTTAGTTTTCTTTAGCATTATATTTTTTCCAGTATGCTACTTGTTTAGGCACCTTATTTTTTTACTTTTTGTTATCTAGTATCAAAAACTATGTGAAATGTTGATGTAAATAAAATTGATGTTAAATTTTAATGTCTTATTAATTCTTGTTTGTTTTTATATTGCTTATAAACGCTTAGCGTATTTATTTTGAGAAATGGCCTTCTTAGAATAAATATGTCGCATGTTTTGTCACGTAACTTCCCCCGTAATTTGGGAAGCGAGCATAACAGAGGGGATTCGTCTCTTCCTGTATTTGGAGTCAATATCGCGCTGTGCGGGGACATGACAATAACTAGAAGTCTCTGGTCAGAGCAGATGAGATAAACTGATAAGTGTTATCAGCTGTATCTCAGATGGTTATAAGTTCGATAGCTCCATGATTTTTTAAGATATCGGGGGTATGACAGATTCCACCCCCTTGGCTTGGTATGCGATACTCTTTGACGAATAGATAGGACTGTTTGGTATTCGTCGCTTATAGACATTTTCGGGTTCGGATGAGTTTGCTCATTGACTCTCTTTTATCTTGATCATACCTAGGTAGTTGTTATGTGCAGATAGTATCGCTGACGAGCTTGTGGGTTAACCTGTGAATGGATTGAATCTGAAAGTGTTTCAGATTTAATCGGATATGATCTTGTTTAACCTACAGCCAGCGTATTGACAGGTCTTTAGAGTCCCGTAATGAAAGTGCCTGCTCAGGTGAAATGGTGATGTGGTGTGCGTATTGGATATGTGCAGGAGTTCGATTGAATATATAATTTAATCGAACGTCCAAAGATACTAATCGGTTTTAAAGCCAAAATTTTAAGTCAAGTGTTGACTTAATAACCGCATATGAGATATGCTTTCTAGTATTGTGTATATGATACACACACTCTCTCCAGTATATGATATTGATTTTTTATCATGTATTTGATACATGATGTGTATGTGTATATGATACATATACTTCCTCTCATTATATATATATATATGTATATATATATATATATATATATTCCCACTATCTAAATAGTTATCAATTTATATGTTTATATATGCACGCCTGCCCGTGATGATAATGTTATACCCATGTGATGGTGGCCCTCTCTGTGTGTGTGTGTGTGTGTGTGTGTGTGTGTGTGTGTGACAATAAAGAGGAGAGAGAAGGAGAGAATGAGAAATGTCTCATTATAAGTGAGTAAAGAAAAAGAAATGATAAGGATAATTCTTTTTCTTATCCGTCTCCATTCTTCTTCTTCTTCCCTAAGTTTGCTCTCTTCAAAAATGACAAGCTGACGCAACATGGATCATGCCAAGATGTTACCTTCCGTTGATCTGCTGACAGCGGCGATGGACGGCTGAGATTGGATCTGGAGGTAGGCTCCTCAAGCGTGTGGATCTCAATGGGTTTGAGGTTGTTGTTGCCGAGATACCTGCAAGGAAGTCCCAGGGTGGTTGTACCACCGAGAACCCTCCGACGGTCAAGTTAGAGAGGAAATCCGAGCAGAGTAACGGCTTAGTGGAGTAAAAATGGCTTACTTTAACCGTCTGAAGAAGGGGTTTATATTGCGGTGGCAGCAGGCAGGGCAGGCACAAGAATCACACCGGCCGTTACGCTCCCGACGTCACGCCCGCATGATGAGCGGGATCTCCCATTAATGGTGAGATAGGCTCGTTAATGGGGATCGTGATGGCGTGGAACGTGGGATGTGGCCGGCGGATATCTCGCGCATGGCGAGATTCGTGGGATAGCGGTTGCGCCTGTGAGCGGTGCTGTTGATCGGTCGATGAGACCGAGAAAGATGATCTCGGTGGGAGAGCTCGCAGACGAGCGGGAGAGCCGAGGTATCTTGGTTCTGCGGTAGCCCAAAGACGAGCTGGGAGACCGAGGAGGCCAATTATGCAGGGGGCTCGGAGGCGAGCCAGCGTTTGTTTATGTGACGGGCACAGGAGTGGTCTGGTCGGCCACTGTGGGTCCTTTCTTGCGAGCTTTAGGACACGTCATCTGCCACGTGTCACGATCTGGGAGATCGCCGATATCGAGCATCATCATTAGCCCCCCACTCTCGTCCTGACCAGCTGACAGTTCGGGTCGAGAGTGGTCTGCTGGGTCACCCGAGGTGAGCTCCTTTCGAAGATATCGTCGGGGAGTGTTCCCGGGCAATCTGTTGTATTTTCTGGATTATGCCAGCGAATCAGGGGTGTGATCTCTACTTTAAAGAGAGTGCGCCGGATCATGCGTACTTCTACTGAAGCGACAGTCCATGTGTCGGGCGCTGGTTGGCTGACGCGATGGGCCGCAGACATCTGGCGTCTGATGGGATACGACCAATGAGCGTGCGACAAGTGGAGCGATCGTGGCCGTCGAATGCGAGGAGTAGTTTAGGCGAGAGTTGACTGTCGTCGTTGGATGAGGACGCCGGCAGCTATAAATAGAGGTGGGGCCCGCTTCAGGGCCTATATCTCTTCATATTTTCCTTTTTCTGAGTCTTGTTAGCTTGGCGCTCTCCTCTTTAGGTCGGATCTCTGCATTCCCGAGGATTTCTTTACATCAGGTTAAATGTCTTCTTTTGAGGAGTCTGTAGATGTCGCCGGGGTAGATTCTAGGGATTCTTCCATAAAGTCGGAGTCTTCCCAGGAAGTTGGGGTCAGATCTTCTTCCCAGGGTTGCGCGACTGGGGCAATTCCCAGAGCGGAGGCGGTGGACGCCAGTGGTATGCCGTCCTTAGTGAGGTATGAGGATGAGCTTGCCAACGCTCGGGCTCGTTTCCATATCCCTTCCGACTATACGCTACGTTTGGCCGAGGAAGGAGAAAGGGCAGATTAGTTATGGGGTAAAGAGATCGCCTTATACCTGGAAGCCTTTTGGGCCGGAATGTGCCTGCTTTTCTCTCCCGAGGTTGTTAGAGCGCTAAATTACTTTGGGCTAGCCTCGGACCAGCTAGTGCCGAACTCCTGGAGGATCCTCCTTGGGTTCCTGGTCCGTTTTAAGTTGTAGATGATCCCCTTCAGTCTACCCATCCTTGCCTCCTCTCTCATTTATAAAGGTCACCCCGGCACTCGCGCGGGAGATTCGAGGTGGATTTACCTCTCCTTTAGGAAACAACGGTGGAGTGCAGCCGGGTCAGGAGTCGTCGTCTTGCCTTCTTCCATCCACGATTGGAAGAAGAAGTTTTTCTTTGTTGGGCCGCCAGAGGATAAGGACTGGCCCGTGCCCACCCAGTGGTCTAGGGATAGGTGCTGGGGAGTCCGTCCAATGATCCCGACGTGGTGAGAGTGGCAGAGTGGGAGCCCATTCCCCAGGCTGACATACTGCTTTCTGAGCGGGCCCTTAGTTGGGCTGGGTCAGCCCCGCCCAATTCGTCGGTAAGTTATAAGCTTGCGTTTTTTTTCATTTTTGTTTGTGTTGCTGATTCCATTGTATCTTGTCTTGTGCAGAACCCATGGACTTGAGCCTCCTCCGAGCGGCCATGCGCAAGCTGAAGAAAGGATCGAAGGCTGGAGGTGCCAGCTCTTCTCGTCCGACGTCTGTCCCGGTTCCTCCGGCAGCCGTCCCACCCCAGTGTTCGAGTGCAGGCCATCCCCCAGAGCCCAGCCAAGCGCCGAGCCGAAAGCGGGTTCTGGGACAGGAGGCCCAGGCCTTGAAAATGGAGACCGGCTCTCCGCCATCGTCTCTCAAGAGGTTCCCCCGAACGGTTCCGCGGACCTCGGCCTCCCCGATCTTGGTGGATGAGGGGGATCTCCGCTTTGAGGTGCTCTCGGGGCTCTCCATCGCTGACAGCCTGCTGTCCGACATGGAGAGGTCGGCCGGGGGCAAGGTCCCTCGGGGGACTCTCACTGCGCAAATGGCGGCCATCACCTAAGAGGCCGTGCAGGTTAGTGCTCGCACCTGGCTCAATTTTTCACTCAGCGTCTCATCATTCGCGAGATTTGGTGCCTCCTTTCCTTCCTGACCCCCTTCTAATTTCTTCAAGTCCTCCAGCACGTCGCCCTCGTCATCTATATGGAGGAATAGGAAATTGCCCCGGCGATACGAGCCGCGAGCGAGCTCTCCTCGTTGGAGGAGAGTTTAAAGTTGGAGCTGGAGGCGGCGATGGCGAGGGTCGCTGCCGTGGAGGGAGAGGTGGCGGCCGGGAAGCAAGAGGTGGCGGCTGCAAAGCAGGAGGTTGCCTGGTACCGTGAGGCTGCTCAGGCCGCCGAAGACAAGCTTCAGGACTCCAAGGTGCTCGTCAACACCATGAAGAAGTCGACGAGCACCCTCTGGAAGGAGCTGGAGGCGACGGTAGAGGAGATGAAGCGAGCCGATCTCAGAGCGGCGAAGGCGGTGGAGAACTACAAGGAGTCGAAAGATTTTTACACCGTCCTAGCCTCGGCCACTACCGCCATCTGGCACGAGGCCCTCGACGCCGTCAAGGCTCGGATGCCGGAGTTCGCTGATGAAGTGCTCCGATCCGAATATCCTCGCGGGGATGATGAGCAGGGGGACGACCCTGGGGGCGAAGCCAGGGAAGAGATTCCCGGCGAGGGCGAAGCCAAGGCTGATGTGATGGACGCTGAGCCCCCAGACGCCGCCCGAGCCATGGTAGAAGCTGAGCTTCCTGAGGTTGTGCCTGGCCCCGAGGCCTGAAGCCCCTTGTCTTCTTGCTTCTTTTCTTTTGTTGCATCGGGAATTTTGTAGGCCTCCGGGCATTTTGTAAGGCTGGGGAGCCCACAATGCCCTTATAAAAGTTTTGTGTAACGACCGTGTTTTCTAATACCTAATAAAATATATTTTATTTCAAATTCTAGTATCAAATAATTATTTACGTGTTTCATTGATAGAAAAATATTTTTTTGTAATATTAATAATTTTCAAAGAAGTGAAATATGATTTAGGGAATTTTCTAAAAAATATTTATTGTTTTCCTAGGCTTAAAATGTTTTAATAAAATTTTATAATGCCTTTAAATAATCTTCATATTTTTATTATCAATTAAAATAATTAATTCGTAATTAAAAATATTTTAAAGGATAAACTAGATTTTAAATAATTATAATAACTAGCTAACAACGTAGAAATGGATATATTATTTGTTTTTAGCCCAAAATTATTTTTATACTAAAAATAACAATAAAATATATTTTCTAAAATTTTTCCATAATTTTTCCGTATTTTTAACTATTTTTTAAAAAAAAATTAAAACCAAATTCAAATTTTAAAATAATAAACAGATTATTATTTTTATATAAAATATATATATATATATATATATATATATATATTTAAATCCCTTTGATCTAGACCGTTGGATACAAGATTCAACGGCCCAGAACGAGCGGCGGCGCCCACGTGGTGGGGACCACACGAAACCGCGTGATCCCTAGCCACGATGCAGATCCAACGGCTGACGCGAAGAGGAGGCGACGGCTAATCATCAACAGGTGATTCGAAAATCATTGGCAGCGCGGATTTTGCGTTGATTTAACAGATTTTTGGATTTTATGGTTACTGAAAAAAACCTATAAATAGGCACTTCAAACATTGATTTCTCACACCTCAGAACTCCAAAAATTCTGAAAAAAAATACCCACGCTTTCGTATCGACGACGCCGACGCTACGGCTCCACCCAATCACCGAAAAAAAATAGGGGCATGGAGCTTTTGAGGAGTTTTGCACAAGCCTACGTCTTCAACCGTCTACGTCTAACTCTAATCAAAGGTAGGATCCGCCTCTCTCCCCTCATTCTGTCGCTTTCTTCTTTTCTCAATAACCTTAGTTCCAACTTCTAATCATCAACCCCTATTTAAAATGATGTTATAATATTTGTGCATGCCTATTCCTTGTACCCTTAATGATAATAATGTTAACCCATGTTCTAAAACGGTGTTTAATTTCCTCCGTACGCAAAAATATATTGCACTCTCATACTACCTGGAATCTGATATGCTTGATGTCATAACCCATGAATTGTCAATTCACCTCTGATATACCCACACTTACCCATACTATCAAAATGATCTCGAAATAGGTTACTTCCACAAAATACCCTCGTTTAATTAAAATGTTATATTTGTTTAAAATATCCATAAGAGATAAAATATGTGGAATAAATGTTTTAGATACGACATACATATATTATACTTACACTTTTTCTTCAACTACTATAATTTTGTTAAATCCCTTCACCTTTTGAAAGGGGATAATACTAAACCCAAATAACGGCTTATGTTTTTTCCAAAACGAACGTGTTTTCTAAAACGTTGCCCCGAACCTAAAACACTATAATTTCATAAAATTATTAATTTCATTTAAATACCTCGACCTTTATTGAAGGGCCATTTTCAACAAGGACCATAATCCGTATAACGATATCTTTTCAAAAGGAATACTTAGTACCTTATTAAAAGGAAATTTTCAAATAAACACCAATCCAGATTAGGACAAAGGAAAGGTTGTAGGCATCGTTCGTTTATCCAAACCAGACTTTGTGGTGCCTAGGCTAGACAAGTGGGAATGGTAATTTTAAAAGGCCCGTCTCACGGTGATTCGTGAGCAGATCCCTCCTTTCTTCACTTGTGCTTACCTGGCCACAATTGGCGGTGAAGAGGCGATTTGAGAATCTCACAACTTGCCCTTTGGAACAGTTAGGAGCGGTCTAGTTGACTTAAGAGACCTTAGCTCTAGGCTTGATTGTGCATATTGTGATTGCTTGAAAATGTGTCTAAGCTCTTTATAAAAATCCTTTGCAAAAGATTTTCAAATAAACACCTCGACCTTTTATCGAAAGAATATTTTTCCGTAAAACATTATGTTTTTCCAAAATGATAAATATTCCAAACCTCGTGGTTTTTCTTAGAAGTAATAAAAGATAATTAAACACTATTATTCTTTTTACTAAGCATTCCCTAAAATGACACAAAGTACCTTACGAACTTTAGAAACTAAAACGAGTGGTTGTGGAAGGCCATATTAAACGAGATCAATACTTTATAAAAATTTCTAGTTTATGACATACCTGACATATGATACGGCTAGGGTTAGAATGCGTGGACCTAGGTATGGAATAATTATTGAGAAGATCCCGATATTCCGGTGACCAGTCCAAAATGTGGACGACTATACAAATGTGAAGATCCCTGCAGGCAGGGTGACTAGTCCAAAATGTGGACGACTATACAAATATGAAGATCCCTGCAGGCAGGGTGACCGTTCCAAAATGTGGACGACTACTAACCCTATTGAGGGCGAATGATCCAAAATGTGGATAACATACAATGTGGAAATTCCATGCCTAGAGGTATACGCACTAACTCTAATTCGTCAAAACCTTTATACTGAACCAGGGGATGGGTAGTTTGATTAGGCAAGGAGATTCGGAACTCGGATTCCCCTACTACTCGATCATGATCCCGGGAAGTGAAACGGTACATTTCACTTCCCCAGTTGTTGTTCCGTGGCCACAACGGAATAATCGCGAGTATCCGGACCCTTGTTTAACAAACTAAAACGTTTACAATACCTATTGATTTTCAACACTAAACTCGCATCATGTGCTATACACACCTTGTTAACCTGATCTAACTCTTAGACTGAATATCCGTTGACTTGACTTGAACTTTTACCAAACATATGATCTAACTCTTAGACTGAATATCCGTTGACTTGACTTGAACTTTTACCAAACATATACCTCACATAAGCTACTCATAATCACATATACCTCTGTCAACGTATCTAATTTGCATACAACCTCATACCTTTATACCCATGTACATCATATTCATTATATTTATATACACCTGTTTGTTTCTATACCTACTTTCTTATGAGGCAATCCTACCCGAGTATAACTCGCTGACGGACCTTTCTTTTCTTCCTCTATCTTTGGAATGTCCGTCAGATAAGAATGAGTATTATGGCAAGGATCGGGGTGTGAAGCCAACTTATGAAGATTATGCAGACTGGAAGATGGTAGATTAGCTAGATTTAATTTTTGTTGTTGCCCGGATGTTTAGCGCTTTGTTTCTTCTCGATGTAATTAAACTACTTAGTTTATTTTACTTTTTTTTTAGGATGTAATAAAGTTTGGTTAATGGAAATAAATGCCTTTCGCCTTTATTATTTTTGTTTTGGTACACATCCTGGATGTTAAATATTCATACGCTTAACGTAACTGTATTGAATAGACTACCTTTAATACAGTTAGGTTGCAGACCATGCCACGTCATCTTTCTCCTTCTTTTAGGAAGCGGGGCGTGACACTTTGACTTTGTGAATAAAAACTTTTTGCAGTCGTATTTGCATGCTTATTTTCCTTTGTCGGTAAACACTTGTATTTGCATAATACTGCCTTCGCGTTATGTAGGTTCTTCGTCTAGCGATTATGCGTCGAGTTGAATCCGTTCAGTAGCCAATTGTGCAAAGACCGGCGGGAAGACGGTATCTCTATGGCCCTGAAGTCGAGGTGGAGATCGCTTAGACGTAGATAGACCGGATGCCTCGTAGTGAGGTCATGTTCCTTAGCGTGGAAGGCTCAGAGAGGCATGCTAAGGATAGACCGAGCAGGGTAGCTGCCCGGTGCCTTTAGGTGAGGGCTTCGATCCCTGGCGTTGCAAGGGTCGTACAAAGCCTGCTAGGGATGGACCTAGAAGTGAAGCTGCTCCGTTGCCTCTTGGCGAGTGCTAAGATCCTTAGAGCGGGAGGGGCCGTAAGGGGCCTACTAAGGACGGGACCGAGCTGGGTAGTTGATCGGTGCCACTTGGCGAGGGCTTTGATCCCTGGTGTGTTGGGGTAGGGAGCTACCAGCCAGGGATAACCAAGCAAGGGCGGGCCCAGTTGCCTCTTGTGAGGGCTTTTGATCCTTAGCGCGGGAGGGGCCGTGAGAGGCCTACTAAGGACGGGGCCGAGCAGGGTAGCTGCTCGGTGTCTCTTAGCGAGGGCTTTGATCCCTGGTGTATTAGGGTAAGGAGCTACCAGCCAGGGACAACCGAGCAAGGGCGGGCCCGGTTGCCTCGTGCGAGGGTTTTTGATCCTTAGCGCGGGAAGGGCCGTGAGAGGCCTATTTAGGATGGGGCCGAGCACGGTAGCTGCTCGGTGCCTCTTGGCGAGGGCTTTGATCCCTGGTGTGTTGGGGTAGGGAGCTACCAGCCAGGGATAACCGAGCAAGGGCAGGCCCGGTTGCCTTGTGCGAGGGCTTTTGATCCTTAGCACGGGAGGGGCCATGAGGGGCCTACTAAGGACGGGGCCGAGCAAGGTAGCTGCTCGGTGCCTCTTGGCGAGAGCTTTGATCCCTGGTGTGTTAAGGTAGGGAGCTACCAACCAGGGATAACCGAGCAAGGGCGGGCCCGGTTGCCTCTTGCGAGGACTTTTGATCCTTAAGGACGGGCCGGGCAGGGTTGCTGCCCAGTGCCTCTTGGCGAGGGCTTTGATCCCTGGCGTGTTGGGGTAGGGAGCTACCAGCCAGGAATAACCGAGCAAGGGCGGACCCGGTTGCCTCTTGCGAGGGCTTTTAATCTTTAGCACGGGAGGGGCCGTGAGAGGCCTACTAAGGACGGGCCAAGCAGAGTTGTTGCCTGGTGCCTCTTGGCGAGGGCTTTGATCCATAAGGATGGCCGGGCAGGGTTGCTGCCCGGTGCCTCTTAGCGAGGGCTTCGATCCCTGGCGTTGTGAAGTAGGGAGCTACCAGCCAGGGATAGCCGAGCAGGGTAGCCGCTCGGCTGCCTCTTGGTGAGGGCTTTGATCCCTGGCGTTGTGGGGTAGAGGAGCTACCAACCAGGGATAGCCGAGCGGGGTGGCCGCTCGGCTGCCTCTTTGTGAGGGCTTAGATCCTTGGTGTTATGGGGAAGGGAGCTACCAGCCAGGGACAGCCGAACAGGGTAGCCGCTCGACTGCTGATTTTTATGTCAAAAATTATTTCTAAACCGCAATCAAGAACGGCGTCGCATGAAGCTAACCGGTGAGTACGGGTCGGTCCACAGGGATTTTGTGAATTTCCGATTCGTTCTTACGAGTTAATTCCGAAGGGTGTTCGGTTGATTATTAAATCTAAAAATCTAATTAACCTAGGGCAATTATCTAGATCTATTCTTGCTAGGGTTAGGTTTAGGGATGGTTTGGAATTGCAGGTAAATCTCAACGCTTTCTATACCCGAATGAAGATCTATGAGGAGTTATGGTAATTATCAATAAAGGGGATTAGATCCATTCGGGAAGGTGTTCCTTCCTCTAGGTTCTTGTCCTTCCTTTAGAGATCCTTACCCTAACCTCCATGGAAAACGCGCGCAACCGGGCTTTTTCACTACGGTGTCATCGTTACCTCGAGGGGTAGGATGCCGTAGGGCGCGGTGTGTGCGCGTATGCATGGAGTCCTATTGTAAATATTTGGTGGGTAAGAAAGGGATGAGAGATCTCATCTCTCAAAATCCTTCCCCAAAGCTAAACCCTAAACAAGTTCCTAGGGTATGAAATTAAATCTACCTAGGGCGAAGAATTGAAATCTAAACTAGGGCGAGAAATTAAATCTACTTACAGATGCATCCCTCCAATCATCCATGCAGGGTTGTCAGATCTGAATTTCTGAATGGAAAAGAAATACCGATGCACTCCAAAAGAATTTCTGAATTTTTATTAAAAAGAGGCATAAGAAATTACAATCTTTAGAGTTCCTATTTATAGAGAATAGGAAACCCTAGGTTACATTTTGATCCGCATGTCTACAATTACATATTTGCCCTTATGAAGACCAGTCAACGCCGCCACTGCATTTTGGTAAAAAAATTATTTTTTATTCCTTTAAAACTGCCGCGGAACCGCGGCCCGAGGCATGGTTTGGCCGCGGTTCCGCGGCCAAACAATGGTGCTGGCTCATTGGATTTTTAGGGCTGGCTCTGATGCTTTTTATCTTCTTATTTCTTTATGTTTTTTCTCAATTTAGCTTCTGGTTCGCTTCTAGATTTTCCAGTGAACATTGTAGTGGACTTCTACCCGTTCACTTTGAGTCGATGTCTTGAATCTTACTTCGTGAATTGTTCCTTACGTAGGCTTGATCAAGAGTCTTCTGTTTATTGGTTAAAGTCCACTTTTTCATCGTCTTTACCTTGTTTTCACTGTTTTCTATCCAAGAACCTGTAACCTGTAACATGTAGCAGACATGCGTCAAAAGTACCTGTTTATTTATAAAAAGAATAAGAATGAGGAATATAATAATGCAATATTTTGGTGTGAACAAATACCCCCAAACTTATCTTTTGCTCGTCCTCGAGTAAACTTATTTTTATTCACTAAAATCCTAACCGCACTTTCCCAGGGAAACGCGATTGCACTGAGCTCGTGCAACAAGCTGTTAAACCTCTAGGTGTCCCTAGTAGGAGGAGTGTTGTCTCATGAGGGTTTTCAGCGGATACTACCCACAAAATCCTATCAATTTGGCTTTTCGACTTTAATTCTCCAATTAGGTTTTCTAACAAGGAATTCTATTATCGTCGACTTGTAAATTATCCACCCATATTCTTCACGCTTCCTCATCATTTAACTTAAGATTATGTATGTTTTGCAGACCTACTTAGCTTTCGGCATTTCTTAAGTTTTCCTTCCAGGGTTCCATCTCCACTTAGGAATTTCTATCAACTCTACTAAAGATACAAGTTCTATTCTTCATCCCTTTCTATCATCTAAACTCCAATCACATATCCCCACGTGTGTGTATAAATCACCCCTACACTTGAAAATTCAAATCAAGCAATCATACCCTTGTCCGTTGTCCAAAGTACTAATTAGTTGGTGAATTTTTAAATGAATTTTGCTTACACATCCTTCATGCGACCGTTAATACTTCTTGAGGTACCAACGACCGATTACAAAATGCGTTTGCACTTTAAAGCGTAATTCCTAGTCTTGCAACACCTAAGGCTTTTAGCAGTGACTCCCAAACCAGTTGGTCTAAGGCACTAGGTGATGAAGCACCCTCGATGAATATTTTTCTAGTTTTGCAGCCTTAAGTAATCACAAAAACCAGTGTTCATTTTTTTTCTTCTTTATTCACACTTGTATTTTTTTTTTCATTTTCTTCGTACTAAGGACTTTAGACAAGAGCATTTCAAGGTCCCCTCTACTATTCCAAATTTCAAGGTGCGTGATTGTGCAAATTGTAGGATATACATTTTCAGAATCTAGACTTAAGCTAGGAATTATTTTTCAAACTTATACTTTAATAAAACATCAATACTTTTCCTTTGTTTCGACTTAGCCCAAGAAGTGAACTCAAAATTTGCCTATTTCTAAATAAACTACAAAGACATATACTTTCTACCGTTAAACTTTAAGGAAGGTTATTTTTAGGGTTTTTAATTTACTACGTCTAAGATCTAGTTGTTCCTAGCTAGTTAACCTATCTGTCAAACTCAAGTCAATTAGACCAAAATTGAATACAATAATTTTTATAATTTTTGAATTTTTTAAATTTTTATGGATTTTCAAATAAGTATGCAAATGCAAAGAATATGTACAAATGAATGCGAAGGAAGAAGACGTACCGAGCATACCCCTAAACTTGAACTTGACAGTGTCCTCACTGTCATGCTAAACCAAGAGGGTCAAAATGCCGGCACTCCCCTGTTATTTATTTACAATAATTTTTTTTATTTTATTGTTTTGAAAAAAATTTTGTTATTTTTTTTTATAGAAAAAGAAAACAAAAAATATATATACATATATACAAAGGTTCCCCCCAAACTTAAGCTTGACCTTACACAAGCCAAAGGTTAACACCAACCATTCAAAAATCTTATCGTGGTAATGGTCGAGTTGGTGAAAGAATGGAGTAGAAAGAAAAGAAATGAGAAACACACGAGACCGTGTGGAGGTAGAAACGGGATACGGTCTCGGTGGGGGAGAAGAATGGAGGAAAAGAGAAAGAAGGGTAGCACGATCTTGAGGGTGTAAATCGAGTGAATAAATTAGCGCAATATATGATGACCGAAGTATGAAAACCGATTGTGCTAATCTATCAACTCGTCGTGAAATGGGATCAAATCCCTCAAGATTCGTAAGAAAACATGGGTACGCCGAACTTTGTATAGGAGATGAAAGCGTAACGGTCTCTTGTACGGTCGGAACAATAGAAAGGACGAAAGGAAGTGAATTAGGGATAGTCTCATTCTCACCGTAGTAAACTGTCTCGAACTTAAAAGATTCCATCAATGGTTCGAAACTACTGTAAGCAACCGAGTCTAATGGTTCAACTAACTCATCTGAAAATGTAAAGGACTCAAACTCGGACGGGGAGACATCAACATCGTCCGAAAAAAGGAAACACTCGTAAGTGTTATCAGCTGTGAGAACTGTGTCGGATTCAAAGGAAAAATTTTCAAGCTCACAGTCTTCAAGCGTGAAATTAGGCGTGGTCGGAGCGATAGAAAAGAGGGAGGGTGATTTAGTTAAAGGTTTAAGAGGATGAATTGGAAAATCAGACACATCAAATAAAAATAGTTTAACCTCAATATGGTTCTGAAAACTCTCCTCAATACTATCCTTATAATTCTCCTCAAAATACAACTCATCCATGCCATTATCATCAAAATCCAGACGCATATGAAGGTCGGGAGAAATATCTAATGGATCGGGATGATGAGTTGGACATAAAATTTAAATTAAATCGACAGGTTCATCATCCGAAATATTCCCGGCGTCTATATCCTCAATCAAGTGAAAATTAATTTCTTTGGACACCTCATCAAAAGCATGGATATTTATCGATTTGGGTTCTAGAGTGGAGGTGTAAATGTCACGCCCCGCTTCCCAGAGTACGCTAGATTGGGCACGTGACATAGCCAACCATACTACCTGTGGGTAGGAAGTATCCATCCACAGTCACATTACGGCTGTAGAGATATCAAGAACAAGACAAAACTATCTAAAACATGTCCATAATCCAGAATAACAAGAGTCAATAATAAATAAATGCGGAAGCAAATGATCCAATACAAATAACTGAAAGGTATGTCCCATAATGCGGGCTCACATCAGGAAATGAATGCAAGAAATAAAACTAACTACTACTGAACTCACAGCTCAGCCTGCTGGCTGAAGTAATCCTGCTCGGACTGCGACAGCGGTACAGAATCTGGGCCATGCAAAACCCAGACGTCAGCGCGTCATGTCAACAAGTAATATAATATGAACAATCTAACAGGCAATGCAAAAATAAACATGAATAAAGCAATAATGTGAAACAAGCGGTGCAGGGTAGTGTGCAGTGGATGACTAAACTGTTCTATCAGGTTTTCTACTCTAAAGTCTTTGAAATCAATTGATGAATCGTCGATGTAACTCAATAGTATCCCGTGCGTGCCCGGGACCACGGTCAAGATTCTTGGGGCTGAATCCGAGACGTGCCGCTAGGCAGTAACAAGTAGCAGGATGGGCGAGTGATGTCAGCATCATCACTCCGGGGCTGGCCTAGCCCGTAAGACTGATCAGAACAGGTATCGAACTGTTGAGTTACAAGTCGGTTTCACCTTTGATTTCTCCATACCCCCAAGTTATGTATGTCGAGTCAGGAATTCAGTAATCAAGAACTAATGCTAACACAGGATCAGGTAAAAGCAGGTTTGTCTGGATAGACAACAGGAACGGTCCATGAGGACTACATGTCAGGTTTGTTGGCATTAGACACAAGATCAGGTAACGGGTCAGGTCATGGTACATCAGGTCAAGTCAACAGTACACGGTACCATGTCAGGTGTAACAATATGTATATATATATATCTGTGTGTGTGTGTGTGTGTGTGTGTGTGTGTAGCCATGTCAGGTCAAGATGTAACCACTAACGTGGGTGTGCTCACAATCAGATATATAATCAAACAGGGGTATTAACAACATGAAATAAGCAATGAATTAAATAATAAGCATGTTTCATTCAATCATAAGAGTGCAGTAATACAATGTAGCCGTTCAGTCATGTTAACAGGTTTAAGCACCCTTAGCGGTGTAATAATTTAGGTATCGGTTCGATACAGTTATATCAAGTTAAGTGCATACGAGTGAATGTAACAGAACTACATGGATAATTGCCACCATCTATTTAACAGTAAAATGTGATTAAACAGGTAGATTTTATTAGTAGGTTTAAATTGTAAATTCCATTTTAATAGTAAAATGATATAATGCAACGTTGTAACCGAAATGGGAAAACGATTGTACCAAGCTAATTTTACAGGTTTAGGGTGTCAATACATATATAAATATATTGTATAGCATGTAGCAAGGGTTACTTGCTTCGACGGGTCGTGAACCGGGAAAAACGGAACGTAACGTCGGCTGGGAAACACACGACGGGCGCACGGTTCACGGATTGAACCCAAACAACGAACACTGGGACCACACGGATCGGGGTACCTCGCTGGAACGTCGGATCACGTCGTCGGCATCGCCGGATTCTGGCGAGAAAAGAACAGTGAGCGAGACATCATGATATGAAACAAAAAAAATAAGAAATACAAGGAAAATACAAGGAAAGGGGGAGGAGGATCTGAGAGGGTGCTTACGATGATCAGCAGAGGGGTTGCGAAGGTTGACGACGTCACCGGAGCTCCGGCGGTGAACAGTGATCGCGGGGGAAGAAAATTGTCGATGAAGAAAACATTTGCCAAGAAGGAAGGAAGAAGGGAAAGAGGAGGGAAGTATCTTACAAGGTGTTCTGGAGTGGTCGGGGATCGCCGGCGACGGCCAGGGGCGGCGCAGGTGGTCGCCGGTGGTGAGCAGGGAAGATGCAGGAGGTTGCAGAGGGTCGCGGCTGCGCAGGGTGTGCGGGGGTAGAAGAAAGAAGGTGTGGGCGAGGCGAGGCAGAGGAGGCGAGGGTGCTGGTGGTGTCGGCGTCGGCGTCGGGGCTACGGCGGCGAGGATGGAGGCGGCTAGGGTTGCTGCCGTTGGGTTTTCTTGCGAGGCTCGTGGGTTCTCTGTTCTCGTGAAGGAAAAAAAAGAAACGAGAGAAGGGAAAGAATTTAAAAGGAGAGAGAGAGAGAGAGAGAGAGATTTGAGGGAGAGAAAGAACAGGATTTGAGAGAGAGAGAGAGAGAAATAGAGAGAGAGAGAGAAAGAGAGAAGGGATAGGGGCCCACGGGAATTCTCAATCTCGTGATTGGCTGGGATAGGCTGATGATGATTTTAGAGGTTAAGGAAAAATATATATTAAAAGATTTAATAGATTCGTAATTAGTGAAAATATATATGAAGTATATTATGGTTTTAAATATTATATTAATTTGGGATTTTGGCGCTAAATAAAACATTTCCAAATCGCGCCCGGGTTGGGTCCAAAGATTTGAAATTTAAATAATAGGATTTTAAGCGGGTTCCAAACTTTAAAATTAAGTGTTTTATGATTAAAAAGTATACCCCCAAGACGGACACCTGTACGCGCACGTAGCCGTCCAAACTCGCCCGTTTCACCGAACGGGACAAGAACACGATGCACGGACGCTACCACAAGGCTAGGGGTGTCGAGTAGGCCAAGATAGATATTTTTAATTTTATTTTAGGTGCTAAAATTTGTTATATGCAGAAATGACTTTGCCAGATAAAATTTTACCGTAAGTGACAAACAGGCAAGCTAAATGAAATGAGTACCATCTAATGCTCAACCAGTAACAGAAAATAGTAGTATTGGGCTCGGGTGTTACATTATACCCAACTACAAAAGAATTTCGTCCTCGAAATTCCAAGAATACAAGAAAGAAAACTACAGAAAAAGGTGAGGAAACTTCTGCCGGATCTCATCTTCTCGTTCCCAAGTGGACTCTCCATGCGATCGATTACCCCAAGAAACAAGCACAAGGGGAATAACCTTATTCTTGAGAACCTTTTCCCTTCGATCCACGATTTCAACCGGTCGCTCCTCAAAAGTCAAGTCTTCTCGTACTGCTAACTCCGAATGATCCAAAACGTGCGTTTCATCTCGAACATACCTTCGTAGTTGAGATACGTGAAACACATCGTGCACACCTGCCAAGGACTGCGGTAACGCCAAACGGTACGCTACCTCTCCAACACGCTCCAAGATCTCAAAGGGTCCAACGAATCGAGGACTAAGCTTTCCTTGACTCCCAAAACGAATCACCCCTCTAGTCGGTGATATCCTCAAGAGTACCAAATCACCCACGGCGAACTCTAGAGGTCTTCTTGACGTATCAGCCCAACTCTTCTGTCTGTCTTGAGCTGCCTTCATATGATTCCTGATAGTGTTAACCCTTTCAACTGTCTGTACAACCAAATCTGGTCCCAACAATCTTCGTTCACCGACATCATCCCAACAAACCGGTGAACGGCACTTACGACCATACAAAGCTTCAAACGGAGCCATCTGAATAGTTGCCTGAAAACTGTTGTTGTATGAAAACTCCACCAAATGTAGATGATCCTCCCATGAACCCTTGAAGTCCAACATGCATGCTCTCAACATGTCTTCAAGAGTTTGGATCGTTCTCTCCGACTGACCATCAGTTTGAGGATGATAAGCTGTGCTAAACTTCAATCGAGTCCCCAAACTTTCCTGTAAACTCCTCCAGAAGTGTAATAAGAACCGAGTGTCCCGATCGGACACGATGCTCACCGGTACCCCATGCAATCTTACAATCTCCTACATGTACCGTTCTGCCAAAGTCTCCGTTTATTGACCAACCCGGAAAGGAATAAAGTGAGCTGCCTTGGTCAACCGATCAACAATCACCCATACTGCATTGTTGCCCTTTGGACTCCGCGGTAAAGCCGTCACGAAATCCATGGTTATATGTTCCCACTTCCACTGAGGAATCGGAAGTGGTTACAATAAACCAGCAACCCTTTGATGTTCAGCCTTAACTTGCTGACACACCAAGCACTTAGCCACAAAGCGAGCAATCTCCCGTTTCATGCCTTCCTACCAGAAATGCTGTCGAATATCTCGGTACATCTTTGTGCCTCCTGGATGTACAGAATAAGCTGAACTGTGTGCCTCCTTCATAAGCTCTTCACGAATATCTCCCTTTGGCACACACAAACGGCTACCATACCTCAACGAACCATCTTCGTGGACCAGTAAATCTATTCGTAGTCCAGCTTCAACCTGCTCTCGAAACTTTTGCAGTCTAGGATCCTGCGATTGTGCTGCTTTAATATTCTCGATCAATGACGAATGTACTTGCAGCTGCATCAACTGTCCCGTAGAACGCGGTAGCACAACCTCCAAGTCAAATCTTCGAAAATCTGCAACGATCTCCGTCTGCGTAGTTAACACCTGAATTGCTGGTAACCGACTAAGCGCATCCGGCACAACATTGACCTTCCCCGGATGGTACTTAAGAACAAGATCGTAGTCAGCCATCAGCTCCAACCATCTACGCTGCCTCATATTAAGCTCCTTCTGCGTGAACACATACTTCAAGCTCTTATGATCTGTAAAGACTTCGACTCTTTCGCCCAAAAGGTAATGTCTCCAAATCTTCAAAGCGAAAATCACAGCCGCAAGCTTTTAACTCATGAGTCGGATAATTCTTTTCATGGGTCTTCAATTGTCTCGACGCGTATGCTACAACCTTCCCATGCTGCATCAAAACACATCCCAATCCTTTCCCAGATGCGTCGCTGTGAATCACCAATCCTCCGGAATTGTCTGGCACAGTCAGAATAGGGGCGGTTATCAACTTCTGCTTCAACATCTCAAAAGCTAACGCACACTCATCTTTCCATACAAAAGGTACCTCCTTGCGCGTAAGCTTGGTCAACGGCTCTGCCAGACGAGCAAAGTTCTCCACAAATCTCCTGTAGTATCCGGCTAATCCAAGGAAACTTCTTATCTCAGCAACATTCTTTGGAATCGGCCAATCTCGAACTGCTGCAATCTTTTCTGGATCGACGGCAATGCCATCCCCAGACACAACATGCCCCAAGAACTTCACTTCTTCCAGCCAAAACTCGCACTTACTCATCTTCGCGTACAATTTCTCCTGTCTCAATGTCTGCAGTGCGATCTTTAAATGCTCAGCATGCTCCTCAAATCTCCTTGAGTAAACCAGAATATCGTCAATGAACACCACAATAAACTGGTCCATGAACGGTGAAAAGATTCGGTTCATCAAGTCCATGAATACTGCCGGCGAATTCGTCACTCCAAAGGGCACCACTAAGTACTCGTAATGTCCGTACCGAGTTCGAAACGCCGTCTTGCAAATATCTTCTGCTTTCACTCGAACCTGATGATATCCGGATCGCAAATCCATCTTCGAGAATACCCTCGCGCCACTAAGCTGCTCAAAAAGTTCTCCAATGCGAGGGATCGGGTACTTGTTCTTAATAGTCACCCGGTTTAATTCTCGATAGTCGATGCACATTCTTCTTGTGCCATCCTTCTTCCTTACTAGAAGAACTGGAGCCCCCCAAGGCGAGTTACTGCTTCGAATACAACCCTTCTCAAGCAATTCAGCAACCTGTTTCTTAACTTCTTCCAACTCTACTGGTGCCATTGGATAATACGCTTTGGATACTGGCGCTGCACCAGAAATAAGATCAATTGCGAACTCCACATCTCGCTTCGGCGGTAAACCCAATATATCTTCAAATACATCCATAAAATCGCGAACAACCGCTAGCTCTTCACCACTATCAACTTCCATTTCTGCAAGAATATTGTTTGTCGGCCTAGCCCTAAACTCGACTGGCCCGACAGAACTATTTCCTTACCGCAACTGCTGTCT
This sequence comes from Agapanthus africanus, assembly GCA_030015575.1. Taxonomy (NCBI): domain Eukaryota; kingdom Viridiplantae; phylum Streptophyta; class Magnoliopsida; order Asparagales; family Amaryllidaceae; genus Agapanthus; species Agapanthus africanus. Next base: position 384,397,482 of record CM057349.1, on the reverse strand, counting down.
GCTGCAAACTCCCTTTCATCCCAGATAAACTTTGCTGCTCTCGGCTGCCGCAAGTACTTGTGAGAAAGTGGTCAAACCCAGGGAGACAATCTGCCTCTGGATGCCCACGTCCAAGCTGCGCATGAACCTTCGTGCCCTGTCTGCATCGTTGGCGACTAAAGGTCCAGCGAATCTGCCGAGTCTCGTCCACTCTGCTGCATGCACGTCCACGGGTGCTCCATTCTGCCTTAACCCAATAAACTTCTCTTCCATTTCCTTCCGTGTAGTCCGCGGGAAGAACTTCTCCAGGAAACTCTTAGAAAAAAAAATCCGCCCACTGGATCGGCTTGGGCAAACGGGTCTCCACCACAAGCCACCATTCTCGGGCGTAGTCCACTAGCTGAATGCGTACCACATCAACTCTTTTGTCATCTGCAATCTGTGCCGCAATCAGCAAATTCTCCGTGTCAACTAGCCACTGCTCGGCTGGCAACGGCTCCTCCAAACTAGTAAATGTAGACGGACCCAAACGCCTGAAATCTGCTACGGTCCCTACTCGGTCAACTGGTTTAGCTCCAACATTGTTTACAGACTGCTGAACGATCTGCAAACCTTCCTAAAACGAATCTGCTTGCTGCTGGATCAGCTCAGTCTGTCTCTTTTGATTCTCCAGCATTCCTCTTATCACTCCAAGCATGGCGACTTCGTCCACACGCCTCTGGTACGTCTTGAAATTCTTACCTGCTATAATCCTGAACTCAAAACACCCAATATTAGCATGATGATAGATTCTGAATATAGATCAAGGCTAGAACTCCAAGATACTTAAATAGAGTACCGCATTGTAACTATGCCGCGGTATCATAGCCACAATTACTTAACTCCACCCAAGTCGCCTAAGTCCTAGAGATAACAAGGAATCATGTTTTTCGAGTCGACATGCAAAAGAAGTTTGCATATCGTAAAAGATATAATCAGGAAGAATGTGATTCAAGGATGGTAAACGGCAAAGTGGCAGGACATGTTTCCTAACACGGGTATTCTGATTCGTGTATTGGGTACAATACCCAACTACAAAAGAATCAACCCAACTAACCTATGGCTCTGATACCAAAAGAACCATGTCACGCCCCGCTTCCCAGAGTACGCTAGATTGGGCACGTGACATAGACAACCATGCTACCTGTGGGTAGGAAGTATCCATCCACAGTCACATTACGGCTGTAGAGATATCAAGAACAAGACAAAACTATCTAAAATATGTCCATAATCCAGAATAACAAGAGTCAATAATAAATAAATGCGGAAGCAAATGATCCAATACAAATAACTGAAAGGTATGTCCCATAATGCGAGCTCACATCAGGAAATGAATGCAGGAAATAAAACTAACTACTACTGAACTCATAGCTCAGCCTGCTGGCTGAATTACTCCTGCTCGGACTGCGACAGCAGTACAGAATCTGGGCCATGCAAAACCCAGACGTCAACACGTCATGTCCACAAGTAATATAATATGAACAATGTAACAGGCAATGCAAAAATAAACATGAATAAAGCAATAATGTGAAACAAGCGGTGCAGGGTAGTGTGCAGTGGATGACTAAACTGTTCTATCAGGTTTTCTACTCTAAAGTCTTTGAAATCAATTAATGAATCGTCGATGTAACTCAATAGTATCCCGTGCGTGCCCGGGACCACGGTCAAGATTCTCGGGGCTGAATCCGAGACGTGCCGCTAGGCAGTAACAAGTAGCAGGATGGGCGAGTGATGTCAGTATCATCACTCCGGGGCTGTCCTAGCCCGTAAGACTGATCAGAACAGGTATCGAACTGTTGAGTTACAAGTCGGTTTCACCTTTGATTTTCCCATACCCCCAAGTTATGTATGCCGAGTCAGGTATTCAGTAATCAAGAACTAATACCAACACAGGATCAGGTAAAAGCAGGTTTGTCTGGATAGACAACAGGAACGGTCCATGAGGACTACTTGTCAGGTTTGTTGGCATTAGACACAAGATCAGGTAACGGGTCTGGTCATGGTACATCAGGTCAAGTCAACAGTACACAGTACCATGTCAGGTGTAACAATATATATATATGTGTGTGTGTGTGTAGCCATGTCAGGTCAAGATGTAACCACTAACGTGGGTGTGCTCACAATCAGATATATAATCAAACAGGGGTATTAACAACATGAAATAAGCAATGAATTAAATAATAAGCATGTTTCATTCAATCACAAGAGTGAAGTAATACAATGTAGCCGTTTAGTCATGTTAACAGGTTTAAGCACCCTTAGCGGTGCAATAATTTAGGTATCGGTTCGATACAGTTATATCAAGTTAAGTGCATACGAGTGAATGTAATAGAACTACATGGATAATTGCCACCATCTATTTAACAGTAAAATGTGATTAAACAGGTAGATTTTATTAGTAGGTTTAAATTGTAAATTCCATTTTAATAGTAAAATGATATAATGCAACGTTGTAACCGAAATGGGAAAACGATTGTACCAAGCTAATTTTACAGGTTTAGAGTGTCAATACATATATAAATATATTGTATAGCATGTAGCAAGGGTTACTTGCTTCGACGGGTCGTGAACCGGGAAAAACGGAACGTAACGTCGGCGGGGAAACTCGCGACGGACGCACGGTTCATGGATTGAACCCAAACAACGAACACTGGGACCACGCGGATCGGGGTACCTCGCTGGAACGTCGGATCACGTCGTCGGCATCGCCGGATTTCGGCGAGAAAAGAACAGTGAGCGAGACATCATGATATGAAACAAAAAGCAAGAAATACAAGGAAAATACAAGGAAAGGGGGAGGAGGATCTGAGAGGGTGCTTACGATGATCAGCAGAGGGGTTGCGAAGGTTGACAATGTCACCGGAGCTCCGGCGGTGAACAGAGATCGCGGGGGAAGAAAACTGTCGATGATGAAAACATTAGCCAAGAAGGAAGGAAGAAGGGAAAGAGGAGGGAAGTATCTTACAAGGTGTTCTGGAGTGGTCGGGGATCGCCGGCGACGGCCAGGGGCGGCGCAGGTGGTCGCCGGTGGTGAGCAGGGAAGATGCAGGAGGTTGCAGAGGGTCGCAGCTGCGCAGGGTGCGCGGGGGTGGAAGAAAGAAGGTGTGGGCGAGGCGAGGCAGAGGAGGCGAGGGTGCTGGTGGTGTCGGCGTCGGGGCTGCGGCGCGAGGATGGAGGCGGCTAGGGTTGCTGCCGTTGGGTTTTCTTGCGAGGCTCGTGGGTTCTCTGTTCTCATGAAGGAAAAAAATAAACGAGAGGAGGGAAAGAATTTAAAAGGAGAGAGAGAGAGATTTGAGGGAGAGAGAGAACGGGATTTGAGAGAAAGAGAGAGAGAGAGAGAGAGAGAGAAATAGAGAGAGAGAGAGAGAAGGGATAGGGGCCCATGGGAATTCTCGATCTTATGATTGGCTGGGATAGGCTGATGATGATTTTAGAGGTTAAGGAAAAATATATATTAAAAGATTTAATAGATTCGTAATCAGTGAAAATATATATGAAGTATATTATGGTTTTAAATATTATATTAATTTGGGATTTTGGCGCTAAATAAAACATTTCCAAATCGCACCCGGGTTGGGTCCAAGATTTGAAATTTAAATAATAGGATTTTAAGCGGGTTCCAAACTTTAAAATTAAGTGTTTTATGATTAAAAAGCATACCCCCAAGATGGACACCTATACGCGCGTGTAGCCGTCCAAACTTGCCCGTTTCACCGAACGGGACGAGAACACGATGCACGGACGCTACCACAAGGCTAGGAATGTCGAGTAGGCCAAGATAGATATTTTTAATTTTATTTTAGGTGCTAAAATTTGTTATATGCAGAAATGACTTTGCCAGATAAAATTTTACACTAAGTGACAAACAGGCAAGCTAAATGAAATGAGTACCATCTAATGCTCAACCAGTAACAGAAAATGGTAGTATTGGGCTCGGGTGTTACAGTAAAGATCGAAAGGATTAAGTGCGGTTTCACTCGAAAGGGGTTCTTCACAATTTGGCAAATCAAGCATTACAAAATCACACAACTCATTTTTATTTTCAACTTGTGAGTCAGTTAGGACAATCGATGGAAAACCGGAGTTGTGGGCTTCAATTGGGTAAGGGTAGGTTTGATTTGGAAATCCTCTCACATTCTCACTCTGTCCAACCGTCTCCTTATACATTGAAAAATTTGAAGCTAGCGGGAAACTAGCTACCGGTTCAGCGGTTGCATAAAGGCGGCCACTGACGCTTCCACATTCCTAGTCATTTTGTTTGTTGCTGCGATATACGCCTCCAACGACTCTTCCAAACTAGACTTGGGTGGTAAGGGGGTTTCGGTAAAAGATTCGAAATCGTGTGGATATGCGAAACTCCCAAAAGGCTGTGTAGAAACAGTGTCTAGTGAAGGTGGGAAAGTCGGGTAGGACTGGTAGGAAGTGGATGGTTGGACAGGATTAGGATCAACATGTGGATAAAAAGGTGGATGGACTTATTGATTCCTAGAACCAGATGAGGGGAGAGGGTTGAAAGATCGGTTACGAGATTGAGCGATATGCTCAGCAATGGACATCGGTTTAGGAGTGACAGCAGGACTTGAAAAGGTGGTGTCAACGTACGAAGGTGGTGACTGTTGACATGGTTGACACAAAGTGGGTGGTAAAGTCAAATTGTTTCTCCTAGACGCTTCTATTTGATCTTTCAAAGAAATTTTGGGCATGGAAGGATCGTCTTTAAATCGACCGAAACAATTGACGTACGAGGCAAAGTTAGGTTCGGGATACCAAAGTTCGGCAAGAGATTTGTGATGTGGGGTACCTATGATAGAAGAATGAGAAAAGAAAGAAGGTAGGTGGTGCAAATGGGGTGCAAGGATTTCTTAACGACAAAGATTTTGCAATTTTTTTTTTATAAAAATTTTCCTCTTATTTTTTTATTTGTTTTGCAAAAATTTTCGATAAAGGGCTTAGACACAAATGCAATCAACCAGAAATACACAATCAGGCCTAGATCTAGGGTCACCTAGGTCAGCTAGACAGCTCCTAACTGTTCCAAAGGGTTAGAAATAGGACCTCAAACCGCCTCTTCACCGCCAATTGCGGTCAGGTAAGTGCCAGGTAAGTGGGAGGCTCCCCGCTACAAGTAGCGGTCCTAATTAAGTAACCACTTGCCTTGACACACTTGTCTAGACACCGCAAAGTCAGGTTAGGATAAACGGCCGATGCCTATAACTAGTCCTCTGTCCTATTGAGCGCGACGTTCTTAGGGCTGAGTCTAGTATTTTTTAATTAAATATGGTCAATACAAATGCTTTATGTGATTTCTGGGGTCCTGGGAAGGGTGATGAAATCCCCACCCAATCTGAATTGGTCAAAAGCCCCTTAAAATCCGATTAAAGATATGCAAAACAGTAAATCACTTGTAATCAAAGATTTTTTTGTTGTTATTGCAATTTGAGAAAAGATATGCAAACCAGAAAAGATTTCTTGCAATCAATTTTTATTTTAAACACGCGTAAAGAATCCTGCACAAGATTTGTTATTTGGAAGGGGGAAGATTTTTAAGCGCAAAGAATCCTGCAGGAGATTTTTCTCAGAAGATATATCGGAGATTTGTAGAGGAGGAGAGAGAAAACTCACAGAGATTTGCAGTGGTGGAACTGTTTTTTTTTTCCTGAACCGCAGAGCAAATCTGGCAAATTGAACCGACCAAACGGCCGCGAATCCGCCGCCGTAACCCTCCTCCGACCGCGGTTCCGCTGCAAGGCGATGACGTAAGCAGTTTTTTTTTTTGCTCTCCTGTTCTCCAAATCTCCCTCTGTTCTGATCTGTTATTTTCTGTTTCGCTTTCTGTAGATTTCCAGATCCGTCTTTCAATTGTAAATCCTGCAAAATTCAAACAACAAAATACCCTTTCCAAAAATAACAGATGACATATTTTTATATTTTTTTGGATTTTTCAGATTTTTATGATTTTTTTTATATTAAGATTAACACGAAATTGCAAAAAGGACATAACACGCCATCCCCGGTAACGGCGCCTTTTGATTTTTATGTCAAAAACTATTTCTAAACCGCAATCAAGAACGGCGTCGCATGAAGCTAGCCGGTGAGTACGGGTCGGTCCACAAAGATTTTGTGAATTTCTGATTCGTTCTTACGAGTTAATTCCGAAAGGTGTTCGGTTGATTATTAAATCTAAAAATCTAATTAACCTAGGGCAATTATCTAGATCTATTCTTGCTAGGGTTAGGTTTAGGGATGGTTTGGAAATACAGGTAAATCTCAACGCTTTCTATACCCGAATGAAGATCTATGAGGAGTTATGGTAATTATCAATAAAGGGGATTAGATCCATTCGGGAAGGTGTTCCTTCCTCTAGGTTCTTGTCCTTCCTTTAGAGATCCTTACCCTAACCTCCATGGAAAACGCGCGCAACCGGGCTTTTACACTACGGTGTCATCGTTATGTCGAGGGGTAGGATGCCGTAGGGCGCGGTGTATGCGCGTATGCATGGAGTCCTATTGTAAATATTTGGTGGGTAAGAAAGGGATGAGAGATCTCATCTCTCAAAATCCTTCCCCAAAGCTAAACCCTAAACAAGTTCCTAGGGCATGAAATTAAATCTACCTAGGGCAAAGAATTGAAATCTAAACAAGGGCGAGAAATTAAATCTACTTACAGATGCATCCCTCCAATCATCCATGCAGGGTTGTCAGATCTGAATTTCTGAATTGAAGAGAGGCACCGATGCTCTCCATAAAGAATTTCTGAATTTTTATTAAAAGGAGGCATAAGAAATTACAATCTTTAGAGTTCCTATTTATAGAGAATAGGAAACCCTAGGTTACATTTTGATCCGTATGTCTACAATTACATATTTGCCCTTATGAAGACCAGTCAACGCCGCCACTGCATTTTGGTAAAAAAATTATTTTTTATTCCTTTAAAACTGCCGCGGAACCGCGGCCCGAGGCATGGTTTGGCCGCGGTTCCGCGGCCAAACAATGGTGCTGGCTCATTGGATTTTTAGGGCTGGCTTTGGTGCTTTTTATCTTCTTATTTCTTTATGTTTTTTCTTAATTTAGCTTCTGGTTCTCTTCCAGATTTTCCAGTGAACATTGTAGTGGACTTCTACCTGTTCGCTTTGAGTCGATGTCTTGAATCTTACTTTGTGAATTGTTCCTTATGTAGGCTTGATCAAGAGTCTTCTGTTTATTGGTTAAAGTCCACATTTTCATCGTCTTTACCTTGTTTTCACTGTTTTCTGTCCAAGAACCTGTAACCTGTAACATGTAGCAGACATGCGTCAAAAGTACCTGTTTATTTATAAAAAGAATAAGAATGAGGAATATAATAATGCAATATTATGGTGTGAACAGCTGCCTCTTGGTGAGGGATTCGATCCCTGGTATTATGGGGTAGGGGAGCTACCAGCCAGGGATAGCCGAGCGGGATAGCCGCTCGGCTGCCTCTTAGTGAGGGCTTCGATCCCTGGCGTTATGGGGTAGGGGAGCTACCAGCTAGGGATAGCCGAGCGGGATAGCCGTTCGGCTGCCTCTTAGTGAGGGCTTCGATCCCTGGCGTTGTGGGGTAGGGGAGCTACCAGCCAGGGATAGCCAAGCGGGGTAGCCGCTCGGCTGCCTCTTAGTGATGGCTTAGATCCTTGGTGATGGGGGGCCGTGGGAGGCCTGTCAAGGATGGACCGAGCAGTGAAGCTGCTCAGTTGCCTCTTGGCGAGGGCTTTGATCCTTGGCGTTGTGGGGTAGGGGAGCTACTAGCCAAGGATAGCCGAGCAGGGTAGCCGTCCGGCTGCCTCTCGGTGAAGGCTTCAATCCTTAAGGACGAAGGGGCCGTAGGAGGCCTGCCAAGGATGGACCGAGCAGTGAAGCTGCTCAGCTGCCTCTTAACGAGGGCTTTGATCCCTGGCGTTGGGGGATAGAAAGCTACCAGCCAGGGACAGCCGAGCAGGGTAGCCACTCGGCTGCCTTTTAGTGAGGGCTTAGATCCTTGGCATGATCGGTCGACGAGACTGATTTGACGAGCATATCATCAACGTAAACTTCCATGTTCCTGCCGATCTGTAGCTTGAACATGCGGTTGACCAACCGTTGGTACGTAGCCCCGGCGTTCTTGAGGCCGAAGGGCATCACCTTGTAGCAGTATACCCCCCGGTCCGTTGTGAATGCGGTGAGATCTTCGTCTGCTGGATTCATACGGATATGATTGTAGCCGGAGAAGGCATCCATGAAGCTCAATAGCTCATGGCCCGCCGAGCTGTCAACGAGCTGATCTATCCGAGGTAGAGGATAGTTGTCTTTGGGGCAGGCCTTGTTGAGGTCAGTGAAATCGACGCACATACGCCACTTCCCGCCTAACTTCTTGACCAAGACTATGTTCGCTAGCCACTCCGAATAGGGCATATTCCGGATGAAGTTGGCGGCGAGGAGCCGATCTACCTCGTCCTCGATAGCCTTCTGTTTGACCAGGGAAAAGCTTCGCTTCTTCTGTCTGACGGGTCGAGCCGTAAGATCTACCCCGAGCTTGTGAGATATAACTTTGGGTCGATCTCAGGCATGTCAGCAGGTGTCCAGGCAAACACGTCAGAGTTGTTTCTGAGGAAATGAACCAAGTCATCTCGCCGAGTTCCTGCCAGAAGCGACCCGATCTGAACGAGTTTTTCGTCGTCCCCTTCTATGAGGGGGACCTCTGTCAGAGGCTTAACCGGGGTCCCTCGGACCACTTTTTGCTCGTCTTGAGTGTCCAGAGAACCCCTGATGTCAACCTCACCTTCGAAATCATCGTCCGGCCTCTCCGATGAAGATGTTGCGGTGAAGCAAACCTTTGCAATTCGCTGGTCTCCATAGACCCGACCTATCCCGCCCTGGTCGAGAGGGAACTTCATCACCAGATGGTAGGTCGATATCTGGGCCCGGAAGGAGTTCAACGTGGGGTGGCCGAGGAGGATGTTGTAGGCCGATGGAATTCTCGCTATGATGAATTCCACCGGCAATGTCCGCGTACGTCCGGCCTCCCCGACGTTGAACTGCAAAGTGATTACCCCTTCCGCCGGGATAGAGTGGTTAGTGAATCCCGAAACAATGTGGGAGGTCGGCCTTAGGTCTGTCGCGGTGAGCCCCATGCGTAGAAAGTAGTCGTAGAAGAGAATGTCTGCCGAGCTTCCCGAGTCGACCGGGATCCTTTGCACCTCGTATTGATGGACCCAAGCCGTAATCACCAGGGGGTCGTTGTGGGGCAGGGGTATGCCGTGAAAGTCCCCGTCGTCAAAAGTGATCGGCTCGGCCTCCCCGACCTTCTTCCTCCGACGACTGTCGGCCTCCGCGGCTGGCGTGGGGTGCTGAGTCTTGCAGGTACTCGACGTACCCCGCGTCGTCATGACCATGATTTTTGACGAGCCTCGGCTCCTTTTGGTGAGGTTCCTTACGCCCCCCGGTAGGGTTGTCTTTGAGCTGCCATGACGAGTCTCGCGTGCGCGATCCCGTTGAGGGAGGGGGTGCCGGTCATGCCTACGAATAGGCGAGCTGACCGCCACCTCCTCAGGAGGGATAGGGGTGCGACGAGACTCGGGGCGAAGCTCTCTGGCGTAAGACCTCAGAGCCAAACGAAGCGGTGCCCACCGGGTTCTTGAATATGTCGGCTCGGGGGACCTGCGGCTGTTAGAAACAGTGAGGCGACAATCGGTCGGGCCCGTACGAGCGGAGCCTTCTCTCCCTCTGTAGGGGTCCCGGTCCCGTGGGGGTAGGGGACCGGCGGTTTGGGGATCTTGCCCTGCCGTTTGGACACGGATGAGCGCCTCCATGCCGGATGCGAGTCGGTCTATCCGGCCGGCAAGGGCGTTGATGGCATTTGGCGGAGGAGGTTCGTCCGTGCCTCCGTTGAGGGGGAGGCGGCGGCTAGTGCTTGGACCGTCGTGATGATCGCTCGCCATTAGATTGAGACCGGAAGATGAACTTTTGTTTTCGTGGAATCAAGGTTTCCCATAGACGGTGCCAGCTGACGACGACCTGGATCATGCCAAGATGTTACCTTCCGTTGATCTGCTGACGGCGGTGATGGATGGCTGAGATTGGATCTGGAGGCAGTCTCCTGAAGCGTGTGGATCTAAATGGGTTTGAGGATGTTGTTGCCGGGCTACCAGCAAGGAAGTCTCGGAGTGGTTGTACCACCGAGGACCCTCCGACGGTCAAGTTAGAGAGAAAATCCGAGCAGAGTAATGGCTTAGTGGAGTAAAAATGGCTTACTTGAACCGTCTGAATAAGGGGTTTATATAGCGGTAGCAGCAGGCAGGGCAGGCACGAGAATCACGCCGGCCGTTACGCTCCCGACGTCACGCCCATGTGATGAGAGGGATATCTCCCATTAATAGCAAGACAGGCTCGTTAATAGGGATCGTGATGGCGTGGAACGTGGGATGTGTCAGGCGGATATCTCGTGCATGGCGAGATTCGCGGGATGGAGGTTGCACCAGTGAGCGGTGCTGTTGATCGGTCGATGAGACCGAGGAAGATGACCTCGGCGGGAGAGCTCGCGGACGAGCGGGAGAGCCGAGGTATCTTTGTTCTGCGGTAGCCCGGAGACGAGCTAGGAGGCCGAGGAGACCAATTGTGCAGGAGGCGAGCCAGCGTTTGTTTGTGGAACGGCCACAGGAGTGGTCTGGTCGGCCACTGTGGGTCCTTTCTTGCGAGCTTTGGGACACGTCATCTGCCACGTGTCGCGATCTGGGAGATCACCGATATCAAGCATCATCACAAGCCATGGAAATGAGTGAGAAAAAAATAAATGGGGATTTTTTATTCACCACATCACCTTCCTCTATAACCTAGCAAGTTCGTAGAGTGAGTTTCTCCACTTGTTGATTGAGATGAAGTTTTGGGCGGGTTCCTTACATCGTGGATCATCTACGGCGAGTCGGTCGGCTTCCACACTCATCCGAGAGTTCACGAGTCTAGTTAGGATCTTCCGATAGGCGATCGGAGACGCTGTAAAGGTTATAGCCCATCAAAACCCTCTCTTGGTTTTCCTAGTTTGCAATTAAATAGGTAAATGCTTGTACTTGGCTATGAAATTGGTTCCTAAGTTAATAAAATTTTGATTTTGTTTTTCCACCGTGTTCTCAAGTGTTGCGACCCTAGCGTCGATTCCTAACATGATATCTGAGCCGATCATTTACTGTCTAATTACATTTGTTGTTGATGATCTATAAATCATAACATATTCCACTTGCTTGCATTTCCCCCTTAGCATTTTCTTTGAAGTGGCCGTCCTCGGAAAAGAAATGCAAGCATACGCCTTATACTATTAATTAAATGTTGCATACACACTATTACAACAATTAATTAATAATATTCTCATTCCCTTTCAATTTTTTTCTTTCCCTCATCCAAACGGAGCCCATTTTCTGTTCTTTATTTCTTGTCCATCCAGTGACTAATTTGTTGGGCTCGGTTTGGGCATTTAAAAAAAATATTTGAAGGCGAGTGGTTTGATCGGGATGTTTGTGTGTCGGATTCGATTTTATGGCATCGCACACATCTCGGAGGTTATTCGACCGTGGTGTGCTCGTGTTTATTTTGACGAGTTCGCTTCTGGATTCGTTCTGAAAATGATTTGTGTTTATCGGATCATCAACAAACTACATGATTTGATTAGCTTTTTTTTATCAAATTAATTTGTATATATGATGATATAAGAGTCTGTGATTGGTGTGTCGGTTTGGATCGGATTGTAGCAATGAATTGCCCCGCGAGTGAATATTTATAATGCAAAGTTTTGTATTCATATTCATGTAATGTATTAAGCCAAATGTATATTCTTTTATCAGGACGAGCGACCCGATTGTGGTTGTCGTTTCCATTTGATGTATTATCATTTGTCGGGACATGACCGGATTGAGATCGTTGTTGCCGCTGTATATAATACAGTTTTTACCCCGCGGAGAAACGTTCGAGATGCCGAATTCTAGAATGCGGTAGGTGGCCATCTCAAGGAGTTGAGAACGGGACACCTCATTCTAGAATTGGCAGGTTGCTCGCCGTGTTTGTAGATGTTATAGTTAAGACCGACAGAAGAGTCCTTGAGTTGCCGGATTCTTGAAAGCGTTGGGTGGCTCACTCACGACGATGAGGCCGAGTTGCCTCGGTTTTAGGATTAGAAGGTGGTTCTTCGTGCTCGCAGGGGTCTTGGTTTGGTTGTGTACGGGGTATTCATGCAGTTGGAGAATACCACGTTTCGTTTACGGCTCAAACCAAATGCGGGATTCCTAAAAATTCTGACTATTCCATTACTGTGATATTTACCGTATGCCTGTAATGTGATTACTTATCTGAGATGATCTTTACCACATGCCTGTAATGTGATTATCTGCATGTGATAATACACACACACACACACACACACCACATGCCTGTAATGTGATTATCTGCATGTGATAATATATATATATATATATATATATATATATATATATATATATATATTATCACATGCAGATAATCACATTACAGGCATATATATATATATATATATATATATATATATATATATATATATATATATATATATTGCATCTGCGCTAACCCTCCAGCCCTCCTGCCGTAAGTTAAGTAATATTACGGTGAAGCCCTGATACTCCGTGGTGAATACGAATGGTATATAAATGCATTCTATTTTCTTTTTATATCATGTTTTCTAGTGTGAGAAAATACTAGATAATATGTATTATTATCTAAATGATGGGATTGTGTAATTGGAGCAATACAAAGGAAATAAACCTAAAATATGTTGTAGGAACCAACTTTTTCAAAAGAAACTGTAGCCGTATTCTTTTGCTTTGCATAAAGCTTTTCGGTTAGGAATATTTTACACCTCATTCGATGAGGAAAGAGCCTTAATCCCTTCACGGGGAATTTGCTCTTTAGCAAAAGTTTATGTAACTATAAACTTTCAAAACCACTCGGTTTCTTCAATGATATCAAGTTTATTACGTTGAAGGTTTTCTTCAAAACCAGTCGTAGCCTCTCTCATTTCAGCTAGTAAAGCACTTAGTATTCGAGTAGCGTTTGTTGATCATTCGTTAAGACATAATATACGGTAGCTAAATAATGTCTTCCTGCTTGCATGTGATGCGATTAGCTAGGATAGTCGTATAATTTTGTTGATCATTCATCAAGGACATGTACGAGTGGATCTAAGTTAGTCACGAAATGACGGATTGAATTTGACTAAGACCCTTTAATTTGTTGATCATTCGTCAAGGTCCTAGAGTCCTATGGGCAAAAACTTTGTCGGAGGTTTCAAGAGTTGAAACTTGCAATGAGATTGCATACTTTCTATGAAATGAGATAATTTGTTGATCATTTGTCAAGATTACCATGCCATGATAGTTTGGGTTCTGATTCCTAATATAAGTAATAGTTACTCTCGGGAGATTTTCACTTTACAATTAGCTAACTCATTATGTGTCTAGAAAGCTGTTTACGAGGCTACGCCACGAAGAAAATGGAGTTATTAAATCGGGTCCATGCGAGAGCACGGGGGATATCCCTCGGAGTACTATCGCAGACCTGGATGACCGGTTAGCGAACTTGTAGGCGTATATGATCCCGGCTAGTTCTCCTTTTATGATTTGAAGGAAAATTCGATGAAAAAGTGGGAGCCATTCTGATTAAATAAATTAATAAACCAATCTAATCTTGATAGAATGCATGCTGAGTGTTTCCTTTCTCTCTTTGGCAGCGACCACCTTAAATTAAAACTCGTAAACCAAGATCAACCGGACCTTGTTGCAATCATTAGTTTTGGAATGTCTTGATTGCCCTAATTCACGACAAAGTTGCATATGTCTTTACCCCTCCTACTTCTACTTTGTTTTTCCAGAGCCATCTGTATCACATAGAGGGATCCATATTGCTTGGAACGGCCATATCGTATTGTTAGATATGGACTTGAAAAAATTGCTTCAGTCCGAGGATGGTCACTGGTTCTAGAGAAAGTGAATTGTTTATTTGTCTCTCCCCTCCACCTTATCTCAAGTTTGAGAGCTTCTTAAATAAGAAGAATATATTGTCTCGTCTGAGTTCTTACTGTGCTTTGAATACTACCATACCACAACTCAAAGGAGTCGTGCAAACATGTTTTAGTTGGGTACAGTCCCGAGCTATATGGAGGCAATGAGCAGACCGTCGAGGATTCGTCTTTCCCGGTATTGGGGGTTGATGTCGCACGGTGCACGGGTGGCCATCACTAAAAATCCTTGGCCAAGGTGGACAAGACTTACTTATTTGGATCAGTAGTTTCTCAGTGGGTGATGGGCTTCACAGTGACACGAAATATCGCGTTATTAGGGGTCTGACTTTATCCACTCTCTAGTGTTAGATATGTATGCCCTAGAGGCCATTATTGTATATGTATACATGTGGATGGTGGGGATATGTATGTACAGGACATTCTTGCTCAGTTATATATTATATTATTTCAGTTATAAGGATATGTGTATTTGTTTTTATTGATGTTTTACCCAGCTTGCAGATATTGATAAAGACTTGATACAGTAGTATACTATTATGGTTTGACTTTATCTTAACATAGCATATATTATACATGTTATTACATATTGCGGTTACATGTTGATAAAGCCCGTAGGATCTTGATTGACTACCTGCGTTGTGATGGCGATCATACTTGTGGGAGCAGAGTAGTCCATAAGTACATCCTTAAATGGTCCCTAGTCGCGTGAGTATGGGCATTGATACTCCAGAATAGACTAGTGTATACGTTCCTAGATCCCGACGAGGGGCGATGGTTGGTCCCACAGCCATTGGTCTGATGCACCTAAGATCGTATACAGGTGCTCACTAAGTGTGAGTACACTGGACAGACTAGCGGAGAACATCCAGATGGTACTATACATATCGTCAGATGGAAGTTCTCAGGTGACATGTGTACAGGTTAGTCTTCTAACCTGAGATCGTAATTTGTCTCGTGTAAGTTCTCGCTGTGCTTTGATCACTACCCTACCACGGCTCTACTGAGTCGTGCAAACGGGTTTTGGTTAGGTACAGCCTCGAGCCACACGGAGGCAGTGAGCGATTGTTGGGGATTTGCCTCTCCCGGTATTGGGAGTCGATATTGTACAGTGTTCGATTGGTCAAGATCATAAGACCTTGGCTAAGGCAGTTGGGATTTACTGATAGATTGATCGGTAGTTTCCCGGATTGGTCCTAAGCCACATCATCACGAATTAACGGGTCATTAGGGTCTGACGTTTGTTAGCTTCATATATGCCCTAGAGGTCATTGTTGTACATATGATGTTTATTATAGTGGATGTTTAGATATATATAGAGAGGACTTTCTTGCTCGACATGGTAGTATGCTATTTGGTTTCACTTTGTCTTAACATGTTGACTTGTATTGGTTTACTGTCTTGCTCTCACATGTTGATAAAGCCCTTAGGATATGTACTCGACTACTAGGGCTATGATGAGATCATACTAGTGGGGCCAGGGTAGTCAACGAGTACATCCTATAATTGTTCCTAGTCGAGGGAGTATCGAGACAGAGCATTGGTACTCTAGAGTAGACTAGCGTATACGTATCTTGACCCGTATGATGGGCGATGGATGATCCCATATCCATCAGTGTTTGACATCAAAGATGGTGTACGGATGCTCAGTGGAGACTGGGTACACTGAACGGACTCACCGAGAACTCCTAGATGGTATTATACCTATCGTCAGATAGCAGTTCTCCGGTGACACTGGTAAAGGTTAGTCTATAGACCCGAGATCGTCATAATGTCTTGTGTGATTCCCACTGTGCTTTGATTTCCACCTTACCATGTCCAAGAGGGCATGCAAAACGGTGGCTTTTGGGTACAGTCCTGAATCACATGGAGGCAATGAGCGATACGAGGGATTTCGTCTCTCCCGGTATAGGGAGTTGATGTTGTGCTGTGTTCGATTGGCTATAACTGGAAGTCCCTGGCCAGGGCTGATATGGAGTGCTACTGGTAAGAGTTATCAGTAGTTTCTCGACCCGTTATGAGCCTCACATCGACATGACTTATCGGTTACTGGGGTCTGATGTTTACCATCCCTAGACTTGATATGCGACATATCAAACGAAGAGACCGGACTGTACGGTAGTGTTACTGATTGGATTCACAGGAGAATGTACAGACTTACTTGTTGATCTTCTGATCGCTCAATATCTGGGTAGCTGTTACGTTTAGCTGACCGCTTGCAGCTTGTGGGTGTTTGATATGATCATCACCTACTGCCGGCGTATTGACGATTCTTTAGAGTCCTACACAGAGGTTTTCTGGCTCAGGCAAAACGGAGTAAGAGCACATATGTGATATGTGCGGGACCGAGAATAATACGATATGAGATACCGTATTCTATTCTCGTGATATGTGATATCGGCCGGGTATATGTGATATAGCCGGGTCATCGGATAAGTGTTGATTCGATGGATTGGTACATGTTATATTAGTCGGTTATATGTAATATAGCCGGGTTATCGGATCAAGTGTTGATTCGATAATTTAATGTATAAATATATATGTGATATATTACGTTACGTTAACTAATATTAGCTCGCTTTATTGATTCATTTTCTCACGGGATAATACATTGATATATATGCGATATATGTTAATTGTATTATTTTCTTTTGTTACAAAATATATTTTATATGTGATATATAATATTGTAACATGTTAGGGTTATAAATTTAACAAAGGTTTAGGGTTTAAACTTGGTTAGGGTTTGGATTAGGGTTAGCTTTTGCATGAAGCTTCATGAAGCTTTGACTTTGTCTTTAGCTTGATATTTTGTGAAGATATTTTTTAACCCAATCCAAACCATTAACTCTAATTTATTCTCTACAAGGGTTAACTCCTTCATACTTAACCCATGGTTGTATTTGTAACTACAACAATAATTCATTATCCATCACAAAAGGAATTGATTCATCTTCTTCTTCCTTGAGCTCTTGAAAAAGCTTCACTAGGTTTTTCTTTTGTGATGATATTGAGTGAGAATTTGAAAACAAAAGAGAGCAAAATTCCTACTTCATCATCCTCATCTATTCTAGCCACTTAGATTAGGGTGTTCACTTCTCTAATAAGTTGTTTAGTGAAGTATAAGCTTGGGTTTGAGATTCTTCAAGGTAGATCATCTTAGATCATGAAGACTACAAGCAAGGTGTCTCATTTACCTCATGGAGCCACTTAAGGGTCGGAGTTCATGTTGATCGCAGTGAAGGGACCTCAACACGGAGCTTATGAAGCGAAGGAACGGACTATAAAGGTTGTAATCCTCTTCTCTTTACTTATTTGTATGTGATACAAACATGTTACCCTAGAAATTCTAGAAAGATTCATGGTTAGTTAGCTTTGCACCTCTCTAAATTTTAAAATGGCATGAGTAATGCTACCAAACCCTAGATTAGGTGCAAGGGTAACCCAACAACGTTTACCACCTCCTAGACCCGGTATGCGATACTCTTAGACGAAGAAACCGGACTGTACAGAGGTTGTCACGGATAGGCTCATTAGGAGTTCGGACGAGTTTGCTCTTCGGCCTTCCTTTTCGACAGGTACCTGGGTAGCCGTTACGTACAGCTACTGTCGCTGACGTGCTTTTGGTTAAACTCACTGCCAGCGTACTGTCGAGTCTTTACATTCCCACACAGAGGGTTTCCCTGCTTCGGGCGAAATGATGTAGAGGTCGTATGGTTTTACGGCAGGGCTTCGATCACATACGTTTACCTGTGCACTGTGATGTTTGGGCAGATAATAGTGGTGGATTTTGGTTTAAGCCGGATCCTAGTATTATATTCTTGGACTATTTTATCTCTTTGTATTTGTATTTTTCGGAATTCGGATACGGTGAGGGGCATTCTTGTAGTTGTGCAAGATATTTCTAGAAGAAGATACCTCATTATTTGTTTTAATCATTATTGTTAATGGTTAATGAGGTGGAGAAATGAGGTGTTCCTTTGCATTAAGTGAAGCATGGCTACTTGGTGACTCATGGCATGACTCATTCTTTACTATTGGAGTATGCTTGATATTTTCTTTTGTTGTGAATTTTTTATACAAGGTGGCATGTAGATATTTTTGTAATATCTAGATATTTTAGTATGGCATTATTCGTTTGCATTATTAATACACAACACTTAGCCATTCTTCACTTGATGATATTCATTCTCACTTGAACACTCCCATCTTCTCCTTGCTTTCTTCTTCTAGCTCTAATCTTAATTGTCTCATGAGTTGAGAAACCTAGAATTAGTGAGACATATTAATCCATCATCTCACTCTACTTCATCTAGACTACTTAGATTAGCAAGCTAAGTACTCTAGTTACCTCATATTTGAGGTAGGAGCTCTAAGTATGCACTCTCGTGTGGATCATCTTTGACGCGAGGAGGCCGAAGTTCAACCACGATCCATACAGCTTTTGAGGAGCCAAAGGAGAGGAGCGAAGACCCGAAGGACTTGTTTTCTTTAGGTATAATTCCTATCATAATAGATAGAGCTTCTTATGTTGCTAATTAGGTTTATGGTTAGAACCGGTTTAGGGTTATTCTAGCGCCAAGTTTCGTATCATAATAAAAAAATTTGTTCCGCAAACGGCCACGGATGATCACCACGGCGTTAGCATAACCTTTCATGGTATCAAAGCTAGCCCATAAAACCTATACTAGCAGATTTAAATAATGTTAATATAACGAAATCGAAATAACTCCAAAACACGAAACGAAAATCCAAGTTTCTATCGAAATTTTCAGAGGCTCTAAAAATTTTTTAAACAATTGCAGAGTGCTCCTTTAGTTGTTAAATGAATATAAAACTAAAATGAGGCAATTTTATCACCATGTGGCCGGCCAAATCACCCTTATAACCGGCCTCATCAGTTTTTAGTGAAGAAATGCTTTGAATTTTGTTCTGGGTTCTTGTCTCTTGGATTTAAGGTTTCAGGTGTTGTTTGGTTTTGCCCAGGTTATATATTATGTTATCTTGTGATTAGGGGCAATTCGGGGTATTTCGAAGTCGTTATTTTTTAACACTGTTTAATAGTTTTAGTACATACATTTCTATCTGCGACCGTGAATATCATTAGACCGGTATAACTCGTCTAAATGCTATATGCTCTTTTAGATGGGTTTGCGAACATGACATTCATGTTGATGTTCTGTGATTGTACTGAGGTTGTGGTTGGATTGTCGTGGTGGACAACTTATGGTGCAATCATAGTAGTACAGTTGAGATTCATTTGTACATTTGTAATTGCGGGGCGAGCGTCCGACATGTGGACAGCTGTTATTGCATGTTGTATATTTTTTGATTGGGGCACGACCGGGTTGAGGTCGATGTCATAATTGTACATATTATTTTTCTTTTCTGTATTGGGTTTACCCTAAGGTGGGGTGCACGAATAGTCGGGTTCGAGAGGGAAACAATCCCGCATCTCATGGCATTGAGACGGAGGGGGCTTCGCTCTAGAATTGACAGGCTATTCGCCGCACTCGTAGGGGGTATAGTATGACCCACGGAGGGGCGTCCAAGTTACCGGATTCCGTGAAGTGCTGGGTGGCCCATTCACTTTGTTGATTGGGGTTGCCTCACTTCTGGGATTGGCGGGTAACTTGCCGCGCTCGTAGGGGTCCAGGTTTTCATTGCATAGGCTATCCACACAACCGGGAATGTCGGGTTTTATTTGCGGCTCAAATGTAACCCAAAGCTCCAAGATAATCCACTATTCTGTGTTGCTTGCTGAGATTCTGTGATATTTCTTATTATCATGCATGGAACGAATGTTATATATATATTTATATATATACTAGTAAATGTTGTATATGTTTTGCACCCGCGCTAGTCCAGCCCCCGCTCTGCCGTTAGTTAAGTAACCTAACGGGTGATGACAGGGCCTAGTGGCGAATGCGGGTGGCATATACGTACATTGTATTTTCGTTCTTTTTCTGGTGTGATAGGTTAATTTATGGGACAACATTAATTTTGATTAATGCAAGAAAAGAAACCTAAAAGATATTGTTAGAACAAATTTCAAAAAACTACAGTTATATTCTTTCCGGTCGTGAATATCCAACACCTCATTCCAAGAGGAAAGAGCCGAGATCTCTTCATAGGGAGTGACCTCTTGAGCAAAAGTTTATACTATAGATTACTCGGTTTTTTCAAAACCAGAAGTTTTCAAAAGCGGAGCCTAAACCACTCCTTTTCAAAACTGCTCAGCTTCCTTCAACGATATCAAGTTCATTCTGTTAAAGGATTTTTTGCCAAAAACTCAGCCATAGACATTCGTCATTTCTTACAAGTATTACTTAGTATCCATGCTATGTACGTTGACCTCTGTCAAGGCATAGTGAATGGTAGCTAAGTAATGCTTGTTTGTTACATAGATATACGATTATTTAGGACAGTCAAACGGTCATTTTGACCTCTGTTAAGGGCTTGTGCGGGTGGGTGTAAGATAATCCAAGATAACGACAGGTTGAACTTGACTTGTGAGTTATGACATGTTGACCTCTGTCAAGGTCATAAGCCGCTTAGGGAAAAAACCACATCGGGAGTTTCAAATATACAGGAAACTTTCTAGTGTTTCATACCTTTTGGAGTATGGTAACTAGAGTGGCTTCCATCTAGAGTATCACACGATGATAGTTGGATCCCGATCCTACTGATGAGTAGGATTACTCTTGGGAGATTATTTCACTTAACAATCAATGTTATAAACCAAGTAGGTGTCTAGAATGGTGTTAGCGGGGCTACGCCTCCAGGGAAAAGATGTTACATAATTAAGGAACTTCGCAAAAGCGATGGAGAGCCTCCCTCGAAGTACCAACACTAGCCTGGCCGAAAGGTTAAGCAAGTATTGTAACGTGCGATTAATCCCAACTAATTCTCCTTTTAAGATTTGATGGAGAATTCGAGGAAACAGTGGGAGCCAAACTGATTAGATAAACTAATAACCAATCTAATCTTGCAAGAGGGCACGTTAAGTGTTTCTTTTCTCTCTCTCCAGGTAGCAACAATTTCACGCCCTAATCAAGATAATAAAATGTATCGCTTGACCGATCCGAATTCTTATTCGGGGCTAGGGAACGTCGGTTCGGCTCTAAACTATAACGGTAATCATGAGTATGAGCAAGAGAAAGAGAATTGCATGAATTCCTTGATAACCCCAACAAAGAATAAGCACATTATTGCGTCTTCTTCAGGTGTTCTTGTTATTGAGAACTGTTTTTCGGTCAGTCCTACCTCTTGAGTACTGGATACCGGATTAGGATCTCATATCTGTAATTTATTGCAGGGACTGAGAAAAAGTAGGATAGTTGGACCTGGTGATATGTCCCTTAGAGTGGTGAACAGAGCACAAGTTGATACTGCAGCCGTCAGTGAATATCACCTAGTGTTGCCTAAAGGCAATACTATGATTTTGAACAATTGCTACTATATACCTTCCATGGTTTGCAACAACATATCGGTTTCTTTACTTGATAAAGATGGATATAAATTTGTTCTTGATAGAAATATCATGAACATTTACCTTAATCAGGTATTGGTTGCAGAAGGAACAGTGTGTAATGGTATCTAAATTCTAAATCAAAACTCAGTTTTCAATATACAAGACACACGCAAGAGGAAGAGTCCAGAAATGAACGAATCCTACTTTTGGCATTGTAGATTTGGTCATATCGGAGAGAAAAGACTAAGTAAGTTGCATAAAGATAGACTTTTGAATACGTTCGAATTTTCATCTTATGAAACTTGTCAGTCTTATCTCAAGAGAAAGATGACCAAATCTCCATTCACCGGACATGAAGAAAGAGCAGCAGAGCTCTTGGGACTCATACACAGTGATGTATGTGGTCCGATGTCTACACATGCAAGGGGTGGGTTCTTATACTTCATCACATTCACTGACGATCTCTCTAGATTCAGATATATGTATCTTATGAAACACAAATCTGAAACTTTTGAGAAATTCAAAGAATTCAGGAACGAAGTAGAGAACCAGAATGGCAAAAGTATCAAGATCCTCCAATCTGATAGAGGAGGGGAGTACTTAAGTACGAAATTCCGGGACTTTCTAAAAGAGAATGGTATTCTCTCTCAGCTTACTCCTCCGTATACACCACAGCACAACGGTGTATCGGAGCGGAGGAATCATACCCTATTGAATATGGTTCGCTCCATGATGAGTAGTATTGAGTTGCCTCTTTCATTCTGGGGATTCGCGCTTGAAACAACAACGTACCTATTGAATCAGGTTTCGTCTAAATCTGTGCCTATGACTCCATATGAAATATAGAGTGGAAAGAAACCATATCTTAAAAGGGTAAAGATATGGGGTTGCCCGGTCTATGTGAAAAACCAGAATCCGGACAAACTTCAGGCACGGTCAGTTTTATATAAGTTTGTAGGATATCCCAGGCATTCAAATGGATATCTGTTATACCACACCGAGGAATAAAAGGTGTTTGTTGCTCAGCACGCCACTTTCTTAGAGTGGCAATTTCTTGCAAAAGAAATTAGTGGGAGCACGGTAGAACTGGAATAAATTCCAAAAAGACAAACTATAACTGAAGATTTAGAGGAACCACTAGATTCAGTAATCCCAGACGAACCTCATCCACTCCGCAGATCCAATAGGATTTCTCATCCACCCGAGAGATACTACGGTTTTCTCATAGACGGGAATCGAGAGGATTGCATCTTGGAAGAAGATGATCCTACTAGTTATAAGTAGGCCATTATCAGTAGGGACTCTAATAAGTGGCTGAATGCTATGCGATCCGAAATAGAGTCCATGTACACCAATAAAATGTGGTCCTTAGATATTGCTCCATCTGGGGCAAAACCCGTTGGATGCAAATGGATCTACAAAAGGAAATTTGGTGTAGATGGGCAGGTGGAAACCTATAAGGCTAAAATCGTTGCAAAAGGTTTTTGTCAAAGACCAGGAGTGGACGATGACAAAACTTTTTCTCTAGTGGCTATGCTCAAATCCATTCAGGTCCTACTTGCCATTGCTGCCTTCCATGACTATGAGATCTGGCAGATGGACGTAAAAACGGCTTTTTTAAACGGTAGTTTGGAAGAGTGCATTTATATGGATCGGCCAGAAGGTTTTGTAGACAGTAGGAGCAGCGGGAAGGTGTCCAAGTTGCTTAAATCTATTTATCGATTAAAACAGGCATCACAGAGTTGTAACATCTATTTTGATGAAACAGTCAAGGACTTTGACTTCATCAAGAACGAAAATGAGCCATGTATATATAAGAAGATTATAGGACGAGCTGTCGTATTCCTAGTCTTGTACGTGGACGACATTCTTTTGATAGGAAATGATATTCCTATGCTACAA
Organism: Agapanthus africanus; assembly: GCA_030015575.1. Lineage (NCBI taxonomy): Eukaryota > Viridiplantae > Streptophyta > Magnoliopsida > Asparagales > Amaryllidaceae > Agapanthus > Agapanthus africanus. The sequence continues at coordinate 384,374,063 of CM057349.1, read as the reverse complement.
TCGATCAAGCTGTTCTTATTACAAAGGTTCTCCATGAAGGACCTGGGTGATGCCTCATGCATTCTGGGGATCAAGATCTATAGAGATAGATCTAAGAGATTGTTGGGACTTTCGCAGTCCAGGTACATAGAGATCGTACTAAAGAGATTTAGTACGGAAGATTCCAAGCGAGGTAACATACCCGCACTGCACGGAATCGCCCTCTCCAAAGAGATGTCTCCCAAGAATGATGAGGAGAGGATTTGCATGAGCATTATACTTTACGCTTCGGTGGTAAAATCTATAATGTATGTGATACTGTGTACCAGACCAGATGTAGCTTACGCGCTTAGCGTAATGAGCTGGTATCAGTCAAACCCAGGTGAGGATCATTAGGCAGCTGTGGAGAACATTCTCAAGTATCTGAGAAGGACTAAGGATATGCTCTTAGTATATGGTAATGGAGACCTCAGGGTCGAGTCCTTTACCGATTCCGACTTTCAGAGTGACAAGGATGACAGCATGTCTGTCTCGGGTTTTGTGTTTACCTTCAACGGAGGGGCGGTGTGTTGGAGGAGTTCCAAATAGGATACCATCGCAGACTCGATGATGGACGCTGAATACATTGGTTTAAGCGATGCCGCAAAAAAGCGGTCTGGATGAAGAAGTTCATTGCTGAACTTCAGGTAGTTCCGTCCATTGTTGATCCAATACCTTTGTATTGCGATAACAATAGGGCTATAGGTTTAGCGAAGGAACTACGGTCCCATCAGAAATCCAGACATATCTTAAGGCGGTATCACCTGATCAGGAAGATCATTGATCATCAGGAGATCGAGGTACGGAGAGTGGACACTCAAGAAAACACAGCGGATCCATTTACAAAAGCCCTCCTTCAAGCGCAGTTCGAGCGAATTTTTGAGATGTTGGGTATGCGGTACGCCAGCAGCTGGCCTTAGTGCAGACGTTGGGTATTCGGTACACCAATTACTGGCCTTTAGTGCAAGTGGGAGATTGTTGGATAGTATGCCCTAGAGGCCATTATTGTATATGTATACATGTGGATGCTTGGGATATGTATGTACATGATATTCTTGCTCAGTTATATAGTATATTATTTCAATTGTCTTTATCAGGATATGTGTATTTGTTTTTATTGATATTTTATCCAGCTTGCACATATTGATAAAGACTTGATACAGTAGTATACTATTATGGTTTGACTTTATCTTAACATGGCATATGTTATACATGTTATTACATATTGCGGTTACATGTTGATAAAGCCCGTAGGATCTTTCTTTACTACCTGCTTTGTTTGGCGATCATACTTGTGGGAGCAGGGTAGTCCATAAGCACATCCTTAATTAGTCCCTAGTCACGTGAGTATCGAGACTGGGCATTGATACTCCAGAGTAGACTAGTGTATACGTTTCTAGACCCCGACAAGGGGCGATGGTTGGTCCCGCAGCCATTGATCTGATGCACCTAAGATCGTATACAGGTGCTCACTGGGTGTGAGTACACTGGATGGACTCATGATGAACTTCCAGATAGTACTATACCTATCGTTAGATGGAATTTCTCAAGTGACATGTGTACAGGTTAGTCTTCGGACCTGAGATTGTCATTTGTCTCGTGTAAGTTTCCACTGTGCTTTGATCACTACCCTACCACGGCTCTACTGAGTCGTGCAAACAGGTTTTGGTTGGGTATAGTCCCGAGCCACATGGAGGCAGTGAGCAATTGTTGGGGATTCGTCTCTCCCGGTATTGGGAGTCGATATCGCACAGTGTTCGATTGGTCAGGACCATAAGACCTTGGCTAAGGCAGTTAGGATTTACTGATAGATTGATCAGTAGTTTCCCGGATTGGTCCTGAGCCACATCTCGGATCATTAAGGTCTGACATTTACCACCGCCTAGACCCGGTATGCAATACTCTTAGACGAAGAGACTGGACTGTACGGAGATTGTCACAGATAGGCTCAGTAGGAGTTCGAACGAGTTTGCTCGTCAGCTTTCCTTTTCGACAGGTACCTGGGTAGCCGTTACGTACAACTAGTGCCGCTGACATGCTTGTGGTTAAACCCACTGCCAGCGTACTGTCGAGTCTTTAAAGTCCCACACAGAGGGTTTCCCTGCTTCGAGCGAAACGATGTAGAGGTCGTATGGTTTTATGGCAGGGCTTCGATCACATACATGCACTTGTGCACGTGTGATGTTTAGGCGAATGATACTAGTGGGTTTTGGTTTAAACCAGATCCTAACATTATATTCTTGGATTATTTTGTCTCTTTGTATTCATATTTTTCGGAATACGGATACGGGTATGTATATACGGTGAGGGGCATTCTTGTAATTATGCAAGATGCTTCTAGAAGAAGGCACCTCATTATTTGTTTTAACCATTATTGTTAATGGTTAATGAGGTGATTAAATGAGGTGTTTCTTTGCATTAAGTGAAGCATGGCTACTTGGTGACTCATGGCATGACTCATTCTTTACTATTGGAGTATGCTTCATATTTTCTTTTGTTGTGAATTTTTAATGTAAGGTGGCATCTAGATATTTTTGTAATATCTAGATATTTTGGTATGGCATTATTGGTTTGCATTATTAATACACAACACTTAGCCGTTCTTCACTTGATGATATTCATTCTCACTTGAACACTCTCATCTTCTCCTTACTTTCTTCTTCTAGCTCTAACCCTAATTGTCTCATGAGTTGAGAAACCTAGGGTTGGTAAGACATATTAATCCATCATCCTACTCTACTTCATCTAGGCTACTTAGATTAGCAAGCTAAGTACTCTAATTACCTCATATTTAAGGTAGGAACTCAAAGTAGGTACTCTCGGGTGGATCATCTTTGACGTGAGGAAGCCGAATTTCATGCACGATCCGTACATCTTTTGAGGAGCCAAAGGAGAGGAGCGAATACCCGAAGGACTTGTTTTCTTTAAGTATAATTTCTATCATATTATATAGAGCTTCTTATATTGCTGGTTAAGTTTATGGTTAGATCCGGTTTAGGGTTATTCTAGCACCAAGTTTCGTATAGTATTAAAAAATTTGTTCCGCAAACGGCCATGGATGATGACCAGGGCATTAGCATAACCTTTCATCTAGACCCGGTATACGATACGTTTAGACGAACAGACCGGATTGTATGGAGATTGTCACAGACAGGCTCAACTGGGGTACGGATGAGTTTGCTCATCGGCCTTTCATTCGCTCAATACCTGGGTAGCCGTAACGTACAGCCAGTGCTGCTAACATGCTTGTGGTTAAACCCACTGTCATCGTATTGACGAGTCTTTAAAGTCCCACACATAGGGGTTTCCCGATTCAGGCGATGTGATATAGATGACGTATGTTGGTATATACATGTGTCAGATTAATTATGTGTACAGGCTATACGGACTTTAATCGGACGGTGGATAATACTAGCGGTTTAGGATTAAGCCAGAATATAAAATCAAGTTTTAATTTAATAATTTATATGTGTGTGTGTGTGTGTGTGTGTGTGTGTTCTAGTATTATTGTTCACTATTTATTTTCACTCTTGGCTATTCATATTTTTATATGGATATACGTATATGTATTTCGATACGTATACCGGGTTGTATTCCGTATTTATACAGATTTTGTTCTAAGAGATGGACACCTCATTTGTGAATATTCATTTACAAATATTCATAAAATGAAGTGGATGGTGAGGTGTTATTGAGCATGGTAAAAGACATGTAGAAAGGAATAAGCTTCATTGTTTTATTTACAAATGTATTATGACTTTTATTTGTATAGTTGTAAAATGAAAATGAAGCCATTCTCTTTTATATTCTTCATACATTCATTCTCACATGCCTTCAAGAGTTGTGTAATACCCGGTTCTTTTATAGGCCAATAGCCGTATTTTTATTAAATAGGGGTCACTTACAAATTTACCTAATTGTATTTATAATTATTTTATCCAAATTCTCTTATTCTACTTTCCCCATCTTAAATCCATATTTCCTAAAACTAATTCTAATACTCAAACCTTTTTATTTTTCCCTAAACTAACCCAAACCCTATTATCTATTTCCTTTATATTTTTCCAATCCTTAATCCCGAGCCCGGCCCACCTTTCTCTTTCCCAATCAATTTAAATCCATAGAGCCGGCCCATCTCATTTTTCCTCTATTCTCTTTAATTGGCCGGTCCACTCCCCTTATCTCTAATTAAATCAAATAAATTAAACAAACTCCCTTCCCTAACAGCTCAGCCCACTTCCCATTCCTTTATTAAAATTTAATTAAATTCCCTTTTTAATCCCCAGCCCGTTTCCCTTTAAAATTAAACCAAGCCCAAAAGGAAATAATAAAAACAATACAATTAATTTAAATCCCAAACTTTACCTCGGCCCAGCCCGTTTCCCCCAGCGCGCCCGCCAACCCGACCCGACCCACTCCTTTAACGTCCTTCTTCCCCCAACGTTCTAAACATTTTCCCGCCCATTCCCTTTATCGCGAACCCACGTCACCCCCTTGCGTCCACGTCGCCGCGCTCGTCGCCCACGCCGTGCACCCCTCGCGAGCCCCCTCGACCTCTCCTCGCCTCGAACCCCTCTCTCTCTCTCTCTAAACTCACTCTCACACACACACACACACACACTCTCCCTCTCTCTCTCTATGAGCTCTCTCCTTCTCTCTTCCCCCAAACTGAAACCACCTCCGGCCGCCTCCCTCACCTCGTCTGCAACCGCCCCATCCTCAAGCCGCACCCGAGCTTTCCCCTTGCTGTCGGCGGCCACCCAACCGCAACTTCGACCACCTTTGCCTCGCCAGCAACCTCCATCATCGCCTCCTTTGTCTTCATATCCCCTCGACTCCCTCTTCCCGATCCTCCTCCTTCGCAATTTCCTCCAGCAACCCGACCAGCCCGCACCTCCGCCTTCGATCTCCAGCGCCTCCTACTGTCGCGCCCCCGAGCGCCATCTCCTTCTTGCCGAGACCTCCCTCGCCTGCACTATCCTCCACCCTCACCCTTACATCGTCGGCCACCATCACGCCAACTGAAGTTTCTCGCCGTCGAGCCCCCTACAAACTCCAGCAACCACCGCCATCAACCGCAACCCTAGCAACACTGAGCCTCCAATTTCGACAAGCTCGAGCGAAGATCGAGACTTTTGTCACTGTTGTGCCGTGCCGCGCGTGTGTCGCGTCGTGCCGTTGCCGCTACCGTGCGTCGCCAAAACGTCTCCATGCAAGTACCCTACTTGCTGCATGTTATATTATAACCGTTATAATTCAAAATACTATAAATTCTATGTTTACGTTTCGTGAGACCTTATATGACATAACTATTCGATGAAAAATCCGAATGAAAACCTTCATTAAATTTGACGGAACTCGATTGCATGTTTTGGCCCGTCTGGCAATGAACCTTGTGTAGAAATTTCACTGAAAAATATGAATGTTAATGGCTTAAACGAATACCCCCAATTACACCCGTAAAAACTGAGAAATTCCCGCACCTGAAACTTGTTTAAATCACAATTAATTGTGTACATATTGAAATGTTGCGTTCGAGGTCTCAAATCGAAGACAACTCGACGACCTATAACCCTATGCAAGTTCTTAACTGTTTCTGTACGGATATTATGACGAGAATTGGTTCAGAGAGCGGCTCTGGATTGCAGTCCAGAGCAACTCTGGTTATTGTTTTCTGCCCCGTAATGTTTACTACCTTGTTTCCTGAACTCGTATGATGCGGAACTCTGCATTTTATTGAAGATCAATCTGTTATCTAAATAACTCAAGTGATTCACCCCGTTATATCGTCGTTTGTTATTTAAACTGCAATTTAAAAGATCGGGACGTATAGCAGTCCCAAACAGAACCAGAACTGATACCCTAGTGTTGAATAGTGCATAACTCCTGACGTACAGACGCGATTGAGAATCCGTCTATTGCGTTAAAAACCCTATTGAAAACCCTAAATTTCATTCAACTGTAGCATCACTAAATTCTGATCCCAACTGGGATTAAAATGCGTTGCAAAACGGACTTCCGATTCTGAAACCGGATTTCCAGCAGTGAAAGCTTAAAATGAAATGGCCATATCTAGTGATCCTGAAACCCGATTGACGTGAAACCAAATTTGCTGGATAGATAATCAAATATACTACTTATCCCCTGTTCATCATTTTGCCAAATTTGGCAAGTATGATTTATGATAAATTATGCAATTGGTAGGATACCGACATATGACATCTTAATCATGCCTTACATACTGTTTTCTCATCACATCATATATATATGTCATCGCATTGGTAACCTAGTGATCATGTGCATTACCCGGTGTTAGGTATTAGTGGTGATTGTGGCAAGTACGTTAGTGTTCGTGCATGAATGGATAAGTGAAAGTGACACGAACTTGTACACAATCAGTGGACCATATCGATTTATTGCATTGTCGACGTCTGTGGGACGCGTATAAGTGTGACTATAAGTGGTATGGGACACTTATGGAAGCACTTGTATGGGTGTCACAGGTAAGACACCAAACACTGTCTATTGATCTTGGGTATCAGTCGAGACATACTTGATGGAGACCCCGTCTTCAGTTCTCGTGTAGACTCGTCATGGACCGGCTGGTATTTGAGTCTATGGTGGGCGTTTGATGTAGACCACGGGGTGTGGGGTAGTTTGAGTGTGAGTTCAACAAAATCTCGGGAGTCCCATGCCGGCATATATATATGGAGATATATGGAGATTTACAGGGATATTACATGATTATTACCGTTCGTTTTACTTGGGCCCGTGGTCCCTTGCCCTTGGGTCCTACCCTTGGATGGGGATACTCACGAGTGGTTGACTCTCACACTTGGACCGACGATAGGCTTAGTGACCTGTACAGTGAGACTTAGAGACTGATAGGGATAGTGACATTGACATGCATTTCTTACTGAATCGACACACCTGACATACTATTTTACTGCTTTACTGTTCACCTGCTCTTTTGGACACCCGCATTGGCTACTTCATGTTCATATCGTTACTATCTCGATTTACTGTTATATATTTATTATTACTGTATGAGTTACTAGTTGCACCTATGTATATATTGCTATCGTGTCTCTCTGACGACCTGAGTATGCATGCTCAGAGTGAGAAGTGGATCTAGCCTGGACCAGGACCCGACGTACCTCGAGGATATCGCGGACATCTCGATCAGCTACTCAGAGCTATAACCTCTTGATCTCCTTCTGGTTAGTTCCTTTGTATTTGTTTGATTTAGTTACTACATTTCTCATTACCTGTGCATTGATTACTGATTACCACGTAAAGCAAGAAGCCAAAGTGTGACTACGGAAGGATATTTCCTCGACCATAGGAGCATGGCTGGCCTTGTCAACCCCTCGTATTCCGTATTTTGGGAAGCGGGGCGTGACATGGTTTTGCTGGTATCAGAGCCAGGTTATGCTATGATTGGGATTGCAGTTTCCGAGTAGAGCTTGACAATTTAGGTCGCTCTTTCGGTCCAGATTGTGAAGTGCTATCTTTGACTTGAATCTTTACTATTCTTCATGCCATGTTTTGACTCCATCCGTTAGAGTTTTGGGTGACTTATTAGAGTTACGTGGTTGTAATTATGAACTGCAGCATAGCTACAATACTATACTCTATTGGGTAACTTGGAGTTCTACATTTGTTTTCCGCTTGATTGAGTTTCACTCACCCGATATTCTTGTTCCATCGTCAATTTTATATCTTATTCTGATTTTTTCCTGTATCTTATGCCGTCCTAAAATGGTTGTTTCAGGATAATGTCTTCCAACGATCCTTCCTCTATCTCCACTCCTCAGAATCAGACCGTAGAGGTCCTGAATGCACTGCAAAGTCTGAAGGAAGCCCAGGAGCGAACAAACGATCTGTTAGCTGAAGGACTAAGAAGGCAGATGACTCAGGCACCAGCGGAAGCCTCCAATCGTAAAGGGATCCCTGTTAGACGAGGAAAAGAGGTGAAAATGAAGCGCCCACTTATTTCCCCGCGACAGAAGCAGCAGAAGACCCAACGTTGTGGGTACTACAAGAAGCCAGGACACCTTCAGAGGGGGTGTCGCCGCGCCAAAGGGAAATGCCTGATTTGCAGATCCAGCGAACATCCTATCAATGGCTGCCCTAAAAGGAAGGAGCTACAAGGAGGAGATTCGTCCACACTCTCCACTCCAGCTAAGTGATGGTTATTTCGTAGTTCAAGCTCTGACGATAGTGCGGGTCCCGCATAGGATTCAACTCGCGAGACGAGAATGTAGCAGTCCAGAAATGAAAGAAGAACTATCATGTTCTGCTTTCAATAATAATGCTGTCACCATTTTGTAAATGTTTCTTTTCGTTTGAAATCTTGTATCCGTCGAACTTTTAGTTGAATGCAATAAAACCTTGAGTCATGATGTATACATCGTTCTCTTGCTTCTCACCTTATTTATACTATTCATTACAACAGCATTATTAAAGTTTTAATTTTTCAGTCCTTGCCTACCGCATATTTTCTTGTGCTCCGTATCCTTGGTTATTTTCTTAATGTGTCCCACTGTCTAATCACGACTCTTTCTTTTCAAGCTATGGCCCATCCTGGAGCAGCGCCGCATCTAGATGAGGACGCACGGTCATGCGTTTCCTTAGACCGCATGCTGGTGAGTTTGGACGATGAGATCAACGGCCCCCAAATTATTTTCGGAAACAGCGATTTCGAGGACGAAATTTTTGTAAGGATGGTATGATATAATACCCGGTTCTTTTATAGGCAAATAGCCGTATTTTTATTAAATAGGGGTCAATTACAAATTTACCTATTGTATTTATAATTATTTTATCCAAATTCTCTTATTCTACTTTCCCCATCTTAAATCCATTTTTCCTAAAACTAATTCTAATACTCAAACCATTTTATTTTTCCCTAAACTAACCCAAACCCTATTATCTATTTCCTTTATATTTTTCCAATCCTTAATCCCGAGCCTGGCCCACCTTTCTCTTTCCCAATCAATTTAAATCCATAGAGCCGGCCCATCTCATTTTTCCTCTATTCTCTTTAATTGGCCGGTCCACTCCCCTTATCTCTAATTAAATCAAATAAATTAAACAAACTCCCTTTCCAAACAGCTCAGCCCACTTCCCATTCCTTTATTAAAATTTAATTAAATTCCCTTTTTAATCCCCAGCCCGTTTCCCTTTAAAATTAAACCAAGCCCAAAAGGAAATAATAAAAACAATTCAATTAATTTAAATCCCAAACTTTACCTCGGCCCAGCCCGTTTCCCCCAGCGCGCCCGCCAACCCGACCCGACCCACTCCTTTAACCTCCTTCTTCCCCCAACGTTCTAAACATTTTCCCGCCCATTCCCTTTATCGCGAACCCACGTCGCCCCCTTATGCTCACGTCACCGCGCTCGTCGCCAACGCCGCGCACCCCTCGCGAGCCCCCTCGACCTCTCCTCGCCTCGAACCTCTCTCTCTCTCTCTCTCTAAACTCACTCACACACTCTCTCTCTCTGAGCTTTCTCCCTCTCTCGTCCCCCCAACTGAAACCACCTCCGGCCGCCTCCCTCACCTAGTCTGCAACCGCCCCATCCTCAAACCGCACCCGAGCTTTCCCCCTTGCTGCCGGCGGCCACCCAACCGCAACTTCGACCGCCTTTGCCTCTCCAGCAACCTCCATCATCGCCTCCTTTGTCTTCATATCCCCTCGACTCCCTCTTCCCGATCCTCCTCCTTCACAATCTCCACCAGCAACCCGACCAGCCCGCACCTCCGCCTTCGATCTCCAACGCTTCCTGCTGTCGCGCCCCGAGCGCCATCTCCTTCTTGCCGAGACCTCCCTCGCCTGCACTATCCTCCACCCTCACCCTTACATCGTCGGCCACCATCATGCCAACTGAAGTTTCTCGCCGTCGAGCCCCCTACAAACTCCAACGACCACCGCCATCAACCGCAACCCCAGCAACACTGAGCCTCCAATTCCGACAAGCTCGAGCGAAGATCGAGACTTTTGTCACTGTTGTGCCGTGCCGGAATCGTCATTGCCGTGCCGCGCGTGTGTCGCGTCGTGCCGGTGCCGCTGCCGTGCGTCGCCAAAACGTCTCCAGTCAAGTACCCTACTTGCTGCATGCTATATTATATCCGTTATAATTCAAAGTACAATAAATTCCATGTTTACGTTTCGTGAGACCTTATATGACATAACTGTTCGATGCAAAATCCGAATGAAAACCTTCATTAAATTTGACGGAACTCGATTGCATGTTCTGGTCCGTCTGGCAATGAACCTTGTGTAGAAATTTCACTGAAAAATATGACTGTTAATGGCTTAAACGAATACCCCCAATTACACCCGTAAAAACTGAGAAATTCCCGCACCTGAAACTTGTTTAAATCACAATTAATTGTGTACATATTGAAATGTTGCGTTCGAGGGCTCAAATCGAAGACAACTCGACGACCTATAACCCTATGCAAGTTCTTAACTATTTCTGTACTGATATTATGACGAGAATTGGTTCGGAGAGCGGCTCTGGACTGCAGTCCAGAGCAACTCTGGTTATTGTTTTCGGCCCCGTAATATTTACTACCTTGTTTCCTGAACTCGTATGTTGTGGAACTCTGAATTTTATTGAAGATAAATCTGTTAGCTAAATAACGCAAGTGATTTCACCTCGTTATATCGTCGTTTGTTATTTAAACTGCAATTTAAAATATCAGGACGTATAGCAGTCCCAAACAGAACCAGAACTGATACCCTAGTGTTGAATAGTACATAACTCCTGACTTACAGACGCGATTGAGAATCCGTCTATTGCGTTGAAAACCCTATTGAAAACCCTAAATTTTATTCAACTGTAGTGTCACTAAATTCTGATCTCAACTTGGATTAAAATGCGTTGCAAAATGGATTCTGAAACCGGATTTCCAGCAGTGAACGCTTAAAATAAAATGGCCATATCTAGTGATCCTGAAACCCGATTGACGTGAAACCAAATTTGCTGGATAGATAATCAAATATACTACTTATCCCCTGTTCATTGTTTCGCTAAATTTGGCAAGAATGATTTATGATAAATTATGCAAGTGGTATGATACCGACATATGACATCTTAATCATGCCTTACATACTGTTTTCTCATCACATCATATATATATGTCATCACATTGGTAACCTAGTGATCATGTGCACGACCCAGTGTTAGGTACTAGTGGTGATTGTGGCAAGTACGTTAGTGTTCGTGCATGAATGGATAAGTGAAAGTGACACGTACTTGTACACAATCAGTGGACCATATCGATTTATTGCATTGTCGACGTCTGTGGGACGCGTATAAGTGTGACTATAAGTGGTATGGGACACTTATGGAAGCACTTGTATGGGTGTCACAGGTAAGGCACCAAACACTGTCCATTGATCTTGGGTATCAGTCGAGACATGCTTGATGGAGACCCCGTCTTCAGTTCTCGCGTAGACTCGTCATGGACCGGCTGGTATTTGAGTCTATGGTGGGCGTTTGATGTAGACCACGCGGTGTGGGGTAGTTTGAGTGTGAGTTCAACAGAATCTCAGGAGTCCCATGCCGGCATATATATATGGAGATATATGGAGATTTACAGGGATATTACATGATTATTACCGTGCGTTTTACTTGGGCCCGTGGTCCCTTGCCCTTGGCTCCTACCCTTGGGTGGAGGATACTCACGAGTGGTTGACTCTCACACTTGGACTGACGATAGGCTTAGTGACCTGTACAGTGAGACTTAGAGACTTATAGGGATAGTGACATTGACATGCATTGCTTACTGAATCGTCACACCTGACATACTATTTTACTGCTTTACTGTTCACCTGCTCTTTTGGACACCCGCATTGGCTACTTCATGTTCATATCGTTACTATCTCGATTTACTGTTATATATTCATTATTACTGTACGAGTTACTACTTGCACCTATGTATATATTGCTATCGTGTTGCTCTGACGACCTGAGTATGCATGCTCAGAGTGAGAAGTGGATCTAGCCTGGACCAGGACCCGACATACCTCGAGGATATCGCGAACATCTCAATCAGCTACTCAGAGCTATACCCTCTTGATCTCCTTCTGGTTAGTTCCTTTGTATTTGTTTGATTTAGTTACTGCATTTCTCATTACCTGTGCATTGATTACTGATTACCACGTAAAGCAAGAAGCCGAAGTGTGACTACGGAAGGATATTTCCTCGACCGTAGGAGCATGGCTGGCCTTGTCAACCCCTCGTATTCCTTATTTTGGGAAGCGGGGCGTGACAAGTTGCAAATAGCTATTTTTCCGGACCTTCTCCTCTTTCTTTGTTTGCTCTCTTGAGTTTTGATTTGAGAGAAAAAGATAGTGGAAAATTCCTACATCCCCACTCTCCTTTCCTAGCGAATTTGGAGCGTCGATTGCTTCACTAGGTGAAGTCGGAATTTGGATCGGTTCTCTCGGGTGGATCATCTTCGGCGATGGAGGATCAGCTTACAAACGTGACCGGGAGCTCTTGAGAATATGCTAGAGTTCAACCCACTTGGATCAAATGAAGACGCTACAAAAGTTGTGACTTCTATCTTATTATATTTCTAATTCAGGTGTTTGGTTCGATTCTTGAGTTTTAGTTTCTAGTGCCACAAAAATTTAATTTTTTATTGGCCGTGGGTTAGCAGTGAGAGCACTAAAAACTTGCAGCGATAACATAATTAATTGTAAGGGCTTGCGCCTGTAAAGAAGAGCGTCCCCACAATCAAAAACTCCTCATAAATGAGGGGGAATCTGATTAAATCTGTTATATCGGTCGTATTTCAACTAATCCAATCGGGGGCATAAATCACTTAATATTTTCGGAGAGGATAGATATCAATAGTATCTGCAATTCAAGCAAGATGATCAAATCTGCTCTAGTTCAGCAGATCATCGTTCTATTTTTGGCGGTAAACATAGTTTTCTTCAGCATTTTATTTTTTTTAGTATGCTACTTGTTTAGGCACCTTATTTTTGTACTTTTTATTATCTTGTATCCAAAACTATGTGAAATGTTGATGTAAATAAAATTGATGTTGAATTTTAATGCTCTTATTAATTCTTGTATGTTGTTATATTGCTTATAAACGCTTAGTGTATTTGTTTTGAGAAATGACCTTCTTAGAATAAATATGTCGCAGGTCTCGTCACGTAGCTGCTCCCGTATTTTGGGATAAACGCTTAGCGTATTTGTTTTGAGAAATGACCTTCTTAGAATAAATATGTCGCAGGTCTCGTCACGTACCTGCTCCCGTATTTTGGGAAGCGGGCATAACAGAGGGGACTCGTCTCTTCAGGTATTGGGAGTTGATATCGCGCTGTGCTGGGACATGACTATAAGCAGAAGTCTCTAGTTAGAACAGATGAGATAAACTGATAAGTGTTATCAGCTGTATCTCGGATGGTTATGAGTTTGATATCTCCATGATTTATTAAGATATTGGGGGTCTGACAGATTCCACCCCTTTGGCCCGGTATGCTATACTCTTTGATGAATAGACCGGACCGTATGGTATTCGTCGCTTATAAACAGTGTCAGGTCCGGATGAGTTTGCTCGTCGACTTGCCTTTATCTTGATCATACCTGGATAGCTGTTATGTGCAGATAGTACCGCTGACGAGCTTGTGGGTTAACCTGTGAGTGGATTGAATCTGAAAGTGTTTCAGATTCAATCGGATATGATCTTATTTAAGCTACTGCCAGCGTATTGACAGGTCTTCAAAGTGCCGCAACGAAAGTGCCTGCCCAGGTGAAATGGTGATGTGGTGTGCGTATTGGATATGTGTGAGAGTTCGACTAAATGTATAATTTAATCGAACGTCCAAAGATACTAGCCAGTTTAAAAACCAGAATTTTAAGTCAAGTGTTGACTTAATAACCGTATATGAGATATATTTTCTAGTATTGTGTATATGATACACACTCTCTCTCCAGTATATGATATTGATGGTTTATCGTGTATTTGATACATGATGTGTATGTGTATATGATACATACTCTCTCTCTCTCTCTCTCTATATATATATATATATATATATATATATATATATGGGTGCGTGCCTTTGATGATAATGTTATAACCATGTGATGGTGGGGCCCCCTCTCTCTCTCTTTGTATGACAACAAATGAGAAATGTCTCATTATAAGTGAGTAAAGGAAAAGAAATAGATATGGATAATTCTTCTTCTTACCCATCTTCATTCTTCTTCTTCTTCCTTGAGTTTGCTCTCTTCAAAAATGGCAAGCCATGGAAATGAGTGAGAAATAATAAAGGGAGATTTTTTATTCACCGCATCACCTTCCTCTATAACCTAGCAAGTTCGTAGACTGAGTTTCTCCACTTGTTGATGAAGATGAAGTTTTGGGCGGGTTCCTTTCACCGTGGATCATCTACGGCGAGGCAGTCAGCTTCCATACTCATCCGAGAGCTCACGGGTGTAGTTAGGGTCTTCCGATAGACGATCGGGCACGCTGCAAAGGTTATAGCCCCTCTAAACTCTCTCTTGGTTTTCCTAGTTTGCAATTAAATAGGTAAATGCTTGATCGTGGCTATGAAATTGATTGCTAAGTTAATAAAATTTTGATTTTGTTTTTCCACCGCGTTCTCAAGTGTTGCGATCCGAGCGCCGATTCCTAACATGGTATCAGAACCGATCATTTACTATCTAATTAAATTTGTTGTTGATGATCTATAAAACATAACATATTCCACTTGCTTGCATTTCCCCCTTTGCATTTTTTTTGTCGTGGCCGTTTTTGGAAAGGAAATGCAAGCATAGGCCATATACTATTAATTAAATGTTGCATACACGCTATTACAACAATTAATTAATAATATTCTCATTTTCAATTTTTTTCTTTCCCTCAAACAAACAGAGCCCATTTTCTGTTCTTTATTTTTGGTCCATCCAAGTGACTAATTTGTTGGGCTCGGTTTGGGCATTTTATAAATAAAAAAATTGAAGGGGAGTAGTTTGATCGGGATGTGTACGTGTCGGATTCGATTTTGTGGCATCACACACATCTCGGAGGTTTTTCGACCACGGTGTGCTCGTGTTTGTTTTGACAAGTACGCTTCTGGATTCGTTTTGAAAATGATTTGTGTTTATCGGATCATCAACAAGCTACATGATTTGATTAACATTTTTTATCAAATTATTTTGTATATATGTTGATATGAGAGTCTGTGATTGGTGTGTTGGTTTGGTTTGGATTGTCGCAATGAATAGCCCCGCGAGTGAATATTTGTAATGCAAAGTTTTGTATTCATAGTCATGTAATGTATTAAGCCAAATGTATATTCTTTTATCAGGACGAGCGACCTGATTGTGGCTGTCGTTTCCATTGGATGTATTATTATTTAGCCGGACATGACCGGATTGAGATCGTTGTCGCCGCTGTATATAATACAGGTTTTACCTCGCGGAGAAGCGCTCGAGCCTCCGGGTTCTAGAATACGGTAGGTTGGCATCTCAAGGAGTTGAGAACGGGACGCTTCATTCTAGAATTGGTGGGTTGCTCGCCGTGCTTGTAGATGGTATAGGTAAGACCCATGGAGAAGTTCTCGAATTGTCGGATTCTAAAAAACGTTGGGTGGCTCACTCACGACGATGAGGCTGAGTTGCCTCGTTTTTAGAATTAGAAGGTGGCTCTTCATGCTCGTAGGGTTCTTGGTTTGGCTGTGTACAGGCTATTCACGTGACTGGAGAATATCGCGTTTCGTTTGCGGCTCAAACGAAACACAGAATTCCTAAAAATCCGACTATTCCATTACTGTGATATTTACTGTATGCATGTAACGTGGTTACTTGCCTGAGTTGATATTTACTACAGTATATATATATATATATATATATATATATATATATATATATATATATATATGTTTTGCATCTGTGCTACCCCTCCCGCCCTCCTGCTATAAGTTAAGTAATGTTACAGTGAAGACCCGATACTCCGTGGTGATACGGATGGTATATAAATACATTCTATTTTCTTTTCATATCATGTTTTCTGGTATGATAAAATACTAGATAATATGTATTATTATCTAAATGATGGGATTATGTTAATTAGATTAATACAAAGGAAAATAAACCTAAAATACATTGTAAGAACCAACTTTTTGAAAAGAAACTATAGCCGTATTCTTTTGCTTCGCATACAGGTTTTCGGTTAGGAATATCCTACACCTCATTCGATGAGGAAAGAGCCTTAATCTCTTCACAGGGAATTTGCTCTTGAGCAAAAGTTTATGTAACTATAAACTTTCAAAACCACTCGGTTTCTTTAATGATATCAAGTTTATTACATTAAAAGTTTTCTTCAAAACCAGTCGTAACCCTATGTCATTTTAGTAAGTAGAGTTCTTATTCGTACTGCGTTTGTTGATCATTCGTCAAGGCATAGCGTACGGTAGGTAAGTGATGTCTTCCTGCTTGCATGTGATGCGATTAGCTAGAATAGTTGTATGACTTTGTTGATCATTCATCAAGGGCATGTACGAGTGGATCTAAGTTAATTCCGAAATGACGGATTGAATTTGACTAAGACCCTTTAATTTGTTGATCATTCGTTAAGGTCCTAGAGTCCTATGGGCAAAAACCTTGTCGGAAGTTTCAAGAGTTGAAACTTGCAATGAGATTGCATACCTTCTATGGAATGGGATAATTTTTTGATCATTCGTCAAGATTAACACGCCATGATGGTTTGGGTTCTGATTCCTACTATAAGCAATAGTTACTCTTGGGAGATTTTCACATTTACAATTAGCTAATTCATTAGGTGTCTAGAAAGCTATTTACGAGGCTATGCCACTAAGGAAATGGAGTTATTAAATTGGGTCCGTGCGAGAGCACAGGAGATATCCCTCGGAGTACTATCGCTGACCTGGCTGACCGTTTAGCGAACTTGTGGATGTACATGATCCCGGGCTGGTTCTCCCCGAAATGCGTTGAGGCGCAGCAGTTAATAGTTCTTCTTTTAGGATTTGAAGAAAAATTAGACGAAAAGTGGGAGCCATTCTGATTAGATAAATTAATAATCCAATCTAATCTTGATAAAAATGCACTCCGAGTGTTTCCTTACTCTCTCTGGCAGCGACCACCTTAAACTAAAACTTGTAAACCAATATCAACTGAACCTTGTTGCAATCATTAGTTTTGGAATGTCTTGATTGCCCTAATTCACGATAAAGTTGCATATGTCCTTGCCCTTCCTACAACCACTTTTTTTTTCCGAAGCCATTTGTATCACATACAGGGATACATATTGCTTGGAAAAGCCATCTTGTATAGTTAGATACGGACTCGAAGAAATTGCTTCAGTCCGAGAATGGTCACTGCTTCTGAAGAAAGTGAATTGTTCATTTGTCTCTCCCCTCCACCTTATCTCAAGTTTGAGAGCTCCTTAAATATAAAGAATATACTGGTTACACTAGTTGGATAGTTTTCTTCCAATCTTGAGCTTGGAGTTGAAAGGAAGGGTAAGAAGAAAACCAACCAGTCTAAATTCGGTATACAAAAGGTAAGGCGGAGAGACATCAAAAGGGGTTGAAATGAGGGTGTGGAAATTGGAACTACTTTCATGAGCATTGACAGTAGAAGATGCATTACTAGGAATACCATGCCACCCCCTTGAAATATTTTTTATGTTTCATTTTTTGCTATGTTGTTGTAATTGTAAACTGTTTCTCAATTTACTCTGACTTCTGGGTATACGATACCGGATCAGGATCCCACAACTGTAAGTTGTTATAGATGTTGAGAAGAAGAAGAGTATTGGGAAAGAGTGATTTGATTCTAAAACTCGAAATTCGGAGCAAATGTTGCTATCTAGGAAAATCGGGTTTTTGCCAATCGACAAACTTGTGGTTTTGAATAACTGTTATAGTGCACCAACTATTGGAGATAGTGACCTCAAGGAAATTATTGTAATTGCATGAAGGTGGTTATGGTAATTGAAGGAGGACCTATATAGATATAACAGTCTTTTTTCGAGACGATAGTATGTTATCTGGTTTGCCTTTATCATTCATGTGTATACGTTTTACTTACTATTACGTGTTGCTAATACATAATGATAAAGTCCGTAGGATCCTTACTTGACTATCGGGATTTTGATAGCGATCATATTTGTAGGACCTGGGTAGTCTGTAAACCTGAGATCGTCATTTGTCTCGTATGAGTTCCCACTGTACTTTGATTACTACTATACCATGGTTCTACTGAATCATGCAAACTGATTTTAGTTGGGAATGGTCCCAATCCACATGGAGGCAGTGAGCGATCGGAAGGGATTTGTCTCTCCCGGTATAGGGAGTTGATGTCGCACTGTGTTCAGTTGGCCATCACCATAAGTCTCTGATCACGGCGGATGAGATTTACTGATAAGAGATCAGTAGTTTCTCGGTTGGTCATGAGCCTAATATTAGCACAACTTATTGGGTTATTAGGGGTCTGACGGCTACCACCCTAGACCTGGTATGCGACACTCTCAGACGAAAAGACCGGGTTATATGAAAATTGTCACTTATAAGCTCAGTAGAGTACAAATGGACTTGATTATCAATCACCCTTTTAACAGATATCTGGGTAGCCGTTATATACAGCTGGTGTCATCGACGTGCTTGTGGTTATGGATCTAGTAACACACTACCAGCGTATTGTCGAGTGTTTAGAGTCCCACACACAGGGTTTTTCCGGTTCATGTGAAATGATGTAAAGGTCGTATGTTGATACGTGCAGGAGTCCGATTAAATACATATACAAGATACATGGATTTTTATTGGACATTTGATAATACTAGCCGGCTTATTTTTAAACCGGGTTATTAAATCAAGTATTGATTTAATAAAATACATATATATTTTTTGATATATATGTAATAATCCTAAACTTTCTGTACAATTTTTTCAAAAATACAGAAAGGGGTACTTGAGCCCGAGCACAAGTTATAAGTTTGATTTGCTTTTGAACTGCAAGAAAGAGCTCGTAGCTCATTGGTAAGACCTTGCACTGCTGAACCAAAACACCAGAGTTCAAATCCCATCAGCTACACATTCTTTTTATTTAAAATTCTTTTAATCTTTTAGAAGCCCAATAGTCTACACGTGCACAACCCGTAAAACCAAGAGTCATAATCTAAACAAACGTGTCCACGAGGCTAGACCAAGCGTCAGGGACACGTGGCACCAAGACGAGCCCCGACTCGGGCCGGCGAACTCGTTGACTCGGCCAGCACCGCCGGTCCAACTCGGTCCAAATCCAAAATTTCTTCAACCCTGGCGACTCTTGAACTCCCCCCATAACCCCTGTATTATTTGTTTTTACGGCACATTTACAGAGCACAATAAAACACACAATTAATCCATTTTAATACAGATTTTTAATACACCCTTTCACTACCCTAAAACCCTAATTTTTACTATAAATACCACCCTCAAATCACCCATCCTCACTCCCAAATCCCTGCCGAAACTCTCAAGAAAATTCCTAAGTCTTTTGTGTGCAGGTGGAGTTAGCAAAAGGGCGAAGCTCCGATGAACTTCCGACAGCAATCCGAGGAGTTTCCGAGGACGAAATAATGCACCGGCAACACCCACCTCTTCCTCTTTCTCTCCTTTAGTCAATCATCCAACAAGTCCCTACTTCTTCTTCTTTTCTCTATTCTAAAAATATTCAAAACTAAAACCCGACGAAAGCGGAGTTAGTCCGACTTCCGATTCGGTTTTTCTTTAAAAACTATAATTTTTCTTAATCAAGATACCTTCATATCATCACATATTGTTTATTAAACATTAATAAATATCTTTAACAAGTTTCATAGCAAAAGATTGTTATATGCATCTTCTATCGCAATTTTACATTAAAATACCACAAACTTTAGTTTCCGACATAAACTCTATAATACCTTTATACCTTTAGAAAACTCACGAGGTAATGACCTACCTCCTCACAACACACATATCTAACATAACACGATGGAATTTGAGAACATAGATTTGGGAAAATACGACTTTACATATAATTACCTTCAACTTATAAAACATTTTTCTACAAGAAGTGTATTTTAACAAATCTTTGCAATTGCGCCTTTACAACCCATTTTGGGGAACCCGTTCGGTATGGTGCGGATTATCGCACATTCTCGGGCCTAGTAGAGTGAGATGCAGACCTCGGCAAGGAGCATACGATCTCGAAAGATTTAAAATACAATTTTCTTTAGAAAATGTGATTTCTATTATAAATAAAACTTATATTTTTAATAAATATATATGTATTTAATTAATATCAAAATATCTATTTTTAATATTTATAATATTCCACATTTCCAAAATTCAAGAAAAACATCTCATTCACAAGAAAATACCATACAAATCCAATACTATAAATAAATACCATATATTATGAAATTAGGTTTTATTAACTAGAAATGTCATATTGATAAAATATGCATCCATGAAAACTCTAAAGACGATAATAAAATACTTGAGGTGTATTTTGAAAATTATACAAAATTATTTTTACATAAAACCCCATCAAGTTATACTAAATTACAATAAGGACCCTAGTAAACATAGGTTTAAGCGGGACCAATCTCTTGAGCCTAAGGGAGCCGGAGATATGGGTGCTTGCCTATTTAAGGTAGACAAACTAACAAACGGTGTTATCAACACGGTAATTGTCTTTGAAAAAAAACACAAATCCTGTCGTCCATGTGCAGCAGTTACCGATAGCACCAAAACATAATTCAGGACTTCAATTTCTTTTCTAATTGTACGACTCAGACTGAGTCTCGATATAATAAATCCGACTTGAATATGATTCAAGTATCAAACTTCAATACAACATGGATCTATGAATCCATCTAGTCAATCTAATCAATCTATATTGTCTGAACCGAACCATAGATATACATCCATTTACATGATTCTCTAGTTACATCCATTTATCGATATTATAGTTTCGGCAAGTCATCCATCTATATAAATCAAGACAATACAATACAAATAATACAATCAAGATATCGTGGGGTTTATAGGGGGTAGATTGGTACGGAAGATGTTAGAAGTAGCACGAGACAGCAACCATAAAGACACCTAACCTGAATTCAATTGTCGTTGTACCGTGGCTGAAAGGTTCCTTGTACTCCGTGTACCATAGTCTCTGGTCTAGTGAGACTCCTCTCGTATACACTGGCCTCTTCTGTACCAAGCTACAAACAACAGCGTTAACACTAAATACAATATTATAACAATATATACTCTATTCTGTCTATTCCATTCTTGTCTATTTACGGGACTTACCGAGTGATTTGTTCGCTGACGATATTCTCTTTCTTTTTCTTTGGAATGTCGTCAGGTGATTCGGACTCATTGGAGATCGAGCCCACCAGCGAGGATTTGGACCAGCTAGCTTTCGACCTAGAGCTTTAGATTTCTTGTACACATTTACATTCTGTATTTTCCATTTCTGTTATGCAACTGTTTAGGCATTGCTTTCCATTCCATATATTTACTCTTCAGATGTATTGTAAAAAGAATGTTAATAAATAAAGTTGTTGTTCATTTACATCATATCTCTTATGCATTTTACTTATATTGCTTAGATACGCTTAGCGTGTTTACTTCTGAGTAAATACGTAGCGGCCTCGTCACGTCCTCTGCCCATATACTAGGAAGCGAGGCGTGACAATATATATATATATATATATATATATATATATATTCTAATATTATGTTCACTTTCTATTTTTTTCTCTCTCGGTTATTCGTATTTTTATACGGATACGTGTATATGTAGACGATATATATACCGGAGATGTATTTTGTATTTATATAAAATACATCTAGAAGAAGGACACCTCATTTGTTATTTTCCTTTTAGAAAATTAAAAATGAGGTGGAGAATGAAGTGTAAAGGGATAGCATGGTAGGGAGAGATGACATGGTACAGAAGGATGAGCTTGCATTATTTTATTTGGAAATTTTTTTGTTAAAAGAAAAAGATATGGCTCATTCTCTTTGTTGATGGATTCATTCTCATTTGCATGCTCTCTCACATCTCCTCTCTCCTCTCATCTCCTCCTTCTTCAAGGGTTATATATAAGTTTTCTTGAGATGGTAAAATTGAGAGAAAAAATTGTGATAATTTCTACATCCCTAACACTCTATCCTTAACGAGTTTTGATGGTTAGTTGCTTCCTCAAATTTCACTTTGGAGTAAAGCTGAAGCTTGGATTGGTTTTCTCGGGTGGATCATTTTTGGTAAGGGAGATCAACTTTCAAGCTCGTTATAGACAACCTAGTAGCCTAGAAGGGGTCTTCCACAATTGGGTGGACACGAAAAAAGGTTGTAGGCTCTTAACCTTGTAGCTTCCTCTCTTGTTTATCGTGCTAGTTTAGTGTTTGAAAAGATTTCTATGGTTGTGCTTGCACTAAATTTTTGTTTTTCTCTTCCGTCTTGGCCGTGAGTATAGTGGTGCGAGCACAAGGAACCCAGCACCAACTTTACTTTTAAAATGAACATCTGCCTCTTTATTTGATAAAGAAAGGATATTCGAATTTTGAAAATTATGACATGGACATTTACCTACATCAAATGTTGATTGGGTAAGGTGTATAGAATAACATTAGAGATATTCTTAACCAAATCACGGTTATCAATTTACAACACACAGAGTAAGAGTTGTTGAACTCTTAGGACTTTATACATAGTGATGTATATAGTCCGATGTCTATATAAACAAGGGGTGGGTTATTATATTTCTTTCCGTTTATCTATGAGCATTCTAGTTTGATCGTTCTTGTTGAAACGCAAAGTCCGAAACTATTGAGAAGTTCATACAGTAAAAGAATTAAATTGAGAATCAGAGATGTCAGAAGTATGATGATTCTTCGATGTGATCCAGGAAATGCATACTTATACTCGGTATTCCGTAGTTATCCTTTTCATCTGGGGGTATGCACTGGAAACAACTGCATACTATTTGAATAGGGTTCCATCTAAATTAGTGCCTACGATTCTATATGTGATATAGAATAAGTACATATTTTAAGATTGTTAAGATATGGAGTTATCCAGCTTATACTTAAAGACAGAACCCGGACAAACCCATGACACGTTTCGGTAACGAGCAGTTTGTGGGTTATCCTAAACTTTAACAAGGGTTTAACTTCTTTCATTTAAAGGATCAAAAGTTATTTTTTTCTCAACTCACCACCCTTTTAAAAAAGGAATTATTGCATAAAAAATTAATGGAAGTATAATTGAACTAGAAGAAATTCCAGTACAAAAAACAGTTAGTGAAAATTTAATTGAACCTAAGGATTCAATTGTCCCTGACAAACATTAGCCACTCTACAAATTTAGTAGGTGACCTCAGCCACTAGAGAGATATTTCGGTTTTTGTCACACTCCACTTCCCAAGATACTGGAGTGGTGACGCGATGAGGCCCGTGATGTAACTATACCGAGGAGTAGACTCTCCTTGATACAGTTACGCTAAGCATATAGTATGCAGGAGTATACAAAAGCAAGTAAAGTAAAATCAACTTTATTCATTAACCAATATTTATTACACGATAATAAGGAGAAATAACTATACCATAGAATCCAAAAGGGTACAATTACAAAATATGAGTAAATGGTACAAAAGAATACAATATGGGTGCAACGTGGAAGATACCGAAAAGGAAACTCTACGAGTCTTGAGCCAATCACAGTTCCGCTACGCACTCTGATGACTGGGTCTGATCCTACAAATCTGGTTATCCAACTGAAAACACAATTCGCAGGGTGTCAGAACACCCATAAGTATAAAAATAGATGGGGTAGTACGATGCAAGTAATAACAGTAAATCATGGTAACATGTGAAAATAGGTAGACCGAAAGTACGGGAAATCATGCATATACAAAGTAATATGAAAACACGTGTTGTAAACAAATATAAGTACAGAAAAGTGAACGTGCAGAAAACAACAAAGCGGATAAATAAGGTGTCAAACTGAATGTTAATAATCAAATCAGAACGGTGTCAATCTGAAGGTCAATCTAGAGGTCAAGTCAAATCGGGTATCCGTTTAAGGGTTAAATCAGGTCAAATAAGGTGTGTATTGATTGAATTGACTGATAGACGTACTCATATCCTTGGGGTATTTTATGACTAGCTGGAAGCAGTATGAGCTGGCACTCGTGTCTGGGGCGACAATAATAAACTGAATCAATGCAATAGCGTGAACATCTCCTTAAGGTGTTCTATGACTATGATGGAGTTTTAGCTTGTGTGAATATCATCCGAGTGTATATGTATTTCCACCCTTCAGTTCCCCAATAAACTACAAGTCTAAACTGGTAACTTAATGATCACAGTCCAAGATGCCGACCAATCCAATCTTAATTTATGTCAGTGTAAAGTCACGATAATTCAACCAATCCATGTCAATGATAATTCGGTATAAATCATGAATAATAAAAGATACCCTGTAACATGTCATATCACTAATCACTCAGTATCGACTATGTAATCGGGTATAGTATCAAGGTCTCAATAGTAATCAGGTGACGGGGAATCAAGGCTCACGGTAATCCAAGTACCAAGTATCAATACGTAGGGTAAATTAATTGTCAAGGCCCAAGGTAAATAAGGTCAAATAGAGGTCTAGAGAAATATGCTTGCACTAAAGGGTACTAAACTGTTCATGATGTATTATATCAATATAGACCATGCTGATGAACAGTGCTATCCGAAATACATATAAATGATATAAAGATGCAGTTAGAATATACAACACAAACTGTACAAGTGATGGACTGAACAATAAAATAAATAAAACTTGTTATAAACTACCAAAATACTAGAAAAATGAGAGGATACTCATATGCATAGGGAACTCAAGCATGCAACAAAGAAACCTAAAATGATGTTGAATCCAACAAAAATAACAAGCATGTAAAACCTGTAATTGAAATATAAAATAAAGTCCAGATACAATAGTAATAAAACTAAAATACTGTGAACAAAATGAGACACTATTGATGTACAAAACCAGTCATATAAACACTATATCAATTAACCCATGCTAATAGAATAAAATTAAACAAAGTAAATACGGCAACGAAAGGAAATCAAATTGTGCCAAGTCCTCGGACTTAGACAAATAAGTGATAGACACTTGCCTCGGGGATTCATGGGTGCGCGACACGCGGCAAGAACGTGAGAAATGACGGAGATCTCTTTGAGGAATTTCGTCGAACGCCTTCGCTCGCAAAATCGGAATGTCATCGGAACAAAGAACTGGAGGCGTGGAGAGGATCACAACGCTCACGCAAACTTGGGCCCAGCCTTGAAGCCTCGGTTCTCGGCTCAGGGTCTCATTGAATGGGCTGATGAGGAGGCTCGGCCAAGGTGGCGGTGCCTGCTAGAGCAACAAGAAGAGGTCAGGTGATGGGGGAATTGGGTTGCTCGGCTAAATACGAGAGGAGGAGATGGGCGAGAAGGGTGGTGAGCTATGGAGGAGGAACCATGGTGGGGCTCGGCTATGAGGAGGGGGCGTTGATAGTGTGAGAGTGAGACTTAGAGAGAGAGATGAAGGTGAGAGGTGTTCGGTTTGGAGTTCGTTAAGAGGGAGACGAGAGGCGTCTATTGGTGGGGGGGCGGGGGGTTATTTTTAAAATGGTTTTGAAATACATTTTAATAAAAGGGTTAGGGTTAGGGAGTATATAGTATGTTTAAAAAACCAATTAATAACAATTAAAAGCATTTAATACAAATTAATAACAATTACCAAAAAATAATAACAATTACTAAAAATTACTAAAAATTAATACCAATCATTAAAAATGCCCCCAAATTTAGCCAATGTGAGGGAAAATAAATTTGTATGGAACTTTGGGCTTTAGAAAAATAATAGAGAAAATAGATGGAGAGATTAAAAAGAAATAATAAATAATATATTTAATAGAGAACAAAAACATTCAGAAAAATACAGAAACAAATAAATACAGTATAATCATATGCACACAATAACATAGTAAATAAATATTAAGAAAAACAAATATCAAATAGTCAACTAGCTATATATAAGAATGTAAAGGTCAACAATACTGAAGGAAAATATGAATTTTTTTATTAAGATATAGACAAAAACGCAGACGTTACAATTTACCCTCTTTAAAACAATTTCTTTTTCAAAATTATAAAGGAGGTTGTAAGGACTAAGTTAAAAAAATATAAAAGTAGTATTGTCTCAAAATAAATTCTCTAAAACAATTTCTCTTTTATAAAACTAAGCGAACGTAAATGAATAACAACAATATGAACTATAAAAATATATATAAATTTAAGAATGTAAAGGAGAAAAATACTGAATGAAAATATGAAATTGTTTATTAAGGTATAGATAAAAACACAGACGTTACAGTTTCCTCGTAGACGGGGATAAGAAGGCTTGCATCATGTGATGATGGCCCTACTACATATCAGCAGGCCATAGGGAGTAGTGATTTCCAACTTATGGCTGGATGTCAAGTTATTTAAATTGAGGGCCCAACTTGACCTGTGATTTGCACACTCGTCTCTTCTGCTCCTCTTAACTCCCTTGCACTGTTTGATTTCACTGTAATCAAACAGAGACCCTCAATTTCACCATTTAACATCTTTTTAATGTTTTTTAATCTACAATTTTAATTCTCAAATCCTAATTCTCCACTATAAATACCACCCCATGCCTTAGCTCTTCCCCATTCTGAAATTTTAGAAAAAATTCTCTCAAAACTTTCTAAGTGCCAAGTGGAGTTAATCCCCTCAAGTGGAGTAGCGAGTCAAACTCGACGACCGGAGCATCACCGACGAAACCAAGACCCCCGAGAGCTTCTTCAACGTCTTTTTAAGCATATAAAAACGGTAAGTCCCTTCACCCCTCTCTCTTTCTATCTCAAAACCACTTTTTAAAACAAACCGACAAAAAAAGAGTTATCTCCGATATCGCTTTCTTTTTAACTTTTGTAAGACATGTGATAAGCAAACGAGATAAATTTAGCATTCTACAATAATCCTAACCTTTCTCATGTCTTTTAGTTTTAATTTAACAAAATTTTCATATGAAACGAACATATAACAAACTTTTTCAGTAAAATACCATGAACTTTAGTACCACCCTCTCATCGATAATTAGTTTAAATACCTAGAAACTTCACGGGGTAACGACCTACCCCACACGCACACTATGGTTCCACAGCACGGTATTCTAGAGCTATAGATAATTTAAAGAATAACTTTTTCATTAAAATACCACACCATTTCAAAACGGGTTTCTTTAAATCGGTATTTCGAAATCCTTGGCAATTACGCATCTACAACTCTCGTCAGGGGACCCACTAATAGATGGTGCAGATTATCGCATATCTTTAGGACAGTAGAGCGAGATGCAGAACTCCTCACGGAGTATTCGGTCTCGAAAGGAATAAAAAAATACGGTTTTAAGAAACACGACTTTTTATAATAAAACCTAATTTTTGAAAAAATATATAAAAATCATAAATCCATATTTTCAATAAAAGCATATTAAGAAACTATATTTTTTAAAAAAAGATTAAAAATTGTTAATAAAATACCACCAAGTTTCCAAAAGTAATAGTTTTCATAAAAATACTACAAACTTTCAAAAAGACTAGGTTTTACCACCAAAACACTACAACAATTAAAATACATGTTCATGAAAACCCTAAATATTATAAATCACCCTCGATGTTATTTTTAAACAATATTAATACATATTTTTCATAAAACCCCCTTGAGATATGCAAAAGATATTTTAAGGACTCTAGATTAATATAGATATAAGCGATATCAATTCTCTTGAGCTCCAGAAAGCCGGAGAAAGTGAGTGCTTCCCTATTCAGATTAGACAACTTAACGGAGTTATCTATGGCAATTTTCTTGGAAAAAGACACAAATCCTGCCATCCATGTGCAGCAATTGCCGATATCTCCCGAACATAAGATTTTTAACAATTTACATCAATTCACATGAAATGACATGAACTCAAATCCAAACTCAGATCTAAACCCGAATGTAAACTCGAACACAAACTCGAACCCTAACCTAACTCAAATCAAAACTCGACTATGTACTTGAATCCAATCTACTCGAACCAAGTTGACTCGAATCCAGATTGCAATTGTCATGACTCGCACATTACTCGACTCACTCGAATACAATCTATACCTTTTGCAATCTAGGGTTTCGATCAAGACATGTCAATAAATCAATCAAATTAATTAAGTATATTAACCGGTTATAATTTATATACTCGGGGTGCATGAGATGGCTTCTTATGTGAATCCAATGGAGCTTCAGGAGTCTCGTATTAATCTCTTTTCATTTTACTCGAATATCAGTCAGGTTGACTCATCCACAGTCTAGAGCCCCGATACTAACACATGAAATGGGCCCGTGTTTCCTTACTCCTGGGGCCCCACTCTTGAGCTCGTGAATACTTCTATGGCTGCGTTGATATTCACACTTGGAACTTAACGTTAACATAATAACCATATATAGACCTATAGTATATACTTACCCATGATCATATATTCTTACTCGTCATATATATTCTACACTTGTCATTTTCTTTACTCTTACCCATCTTTGGGACTTACCGAGCGCAAGTTCGCTGACAGGCATTCCATCCACTTTTCTTCTCTTGGAATGTTCGTCAGATACTGTCAAGACGGAGAAAGTTGAAGCCACAGAAGAGGACTACGACCAGATAGCTACTCAGGGCTAGCTCAGCTTTTTCTTTCTTCAGTTTATGTATGCTACTTGTTTAGACATTTTCCGTATTGTATTTACTTTCCAGTATAAACTCTTGTATTTGTAAATTTTGGAAGTTGAATATAAATAAAGATATTTGTTGAAAAATTTTACGGTCTCAATTTATTCTTGCATTGTATATTATTGTTTTCAATACGCTTAGTATATTTATTTAGGGAATGACCTTCTCTGGATAAATATGCCGCGGACTTGCAACGTCACCGTTTCCGTCTAATGGGAAGAGGGATATGACATTTCTCCATATAGGATGTGGATAACAATCCAATCTTGGAGAAATAAAGAGAAGCGGTGAAGAACACACGAAAATGTTCTTGGTGTATGGTAATGGCAGCCTCCATCTAGAGGCGGTTACCGATTCCTCATTCCACAGTGACATGAATGAAGAGTGTCTGTCACGAGTTATAAGTTTACCCTCTTCTGAGGAGCAGCATATTGGAAAGGGTTTCAAGCAGGATAGTGAGGTAGACATGGCGATAATTGCTGATTATGACTCAGCAGAGGATACAGCCTAAGAAGTTATTGGATAAAATTGTTCATTTATGAATTTGGTCCCATCCTGAAAAAATTCTAAGATAGGTATCGCTTGATTCGGGAGATATTTGATCTCTGCGAGATTGAGACATAGAGAAATAAAGTTAGAAACATTATAGCGGATCCACTAACTAAGGCTATTTCTCGAACTCGATTTGCGAAACTGTTAGTAAAGAAATTAGGTATGCGATAGCATATGAGATGTGGGTATACGATATCACAATAATTGGCCTTAAGTGAAAGTGGGAGATTGTTGGATATAGTACTTTTAAGGAAATTATTGTAATTGTAGGATTGCAATTACTGTAATTGAAAAAGGACCTATATGGATAGAACAGTCTTGCTCGAGATGATAGTATGCTATCTGGTTTGTCTTTATAATTCATATGTATACGTTTTACTCGTTATCCCGTACCACTAATACATGATGATAAAACCCATATGAACTTTTCTTGACTACCAAGATTATGATAGGGAGCATACTTGTGGGGCCTGTGTAGTCCATAAGCACATCTTTAAATGTCCCTAGTCGTAGGAGAATCAAGACTAGGTATCGGTACTCCAGTTTAGAGTAGTGTATATGTTTCTTGAATCTGTAAGGGGCGATGGTTGATCTCATAGCCATTGGTATTTAACATCGAGAATTGTAAATAGGTGCTCATTGGGAATGCATTACACTGGACGGACTCACCGAGAACTTCTAGATGGTATTATACCAATTGTCAGATAGCAATTCTCTGGTGACGATAGTACATAGTCCCTTGATCTGATATCGCTGTAGTGTCTTGTGTGTGTTCCCATTATATTTTGATTACTATCCTACCATGACTTTAAAGAGTCGTACAAACAGGTTTTAGTTAGGCATAGTCCCGAAGCACATGGAGGTAGTAGGGGATTCGTCTCTCCCGGTATAGGGAGTCGATATCATCGTGCTATGCTGAGACACGACCATAACCAAAAATCTCTAGCCAGAGCAGATGAGATAAACTGATAAGTGTTATCCGTTGTATCTCGAATGATTATGAGTTCGATGTCTGCATGACTTATTGGGCTATTGGGGAACTGACAGATTCAACCCCCGGGCCCGATATGCGATACTCTTAGACGAAGACACCGGACTGTATGGTATTCGTCCCTTATTGACTTTGTTGGGTTCGGATGAGTTTGCTCGTCAACCTACCTTTATATTGATCATACCTGGATAGTCGTTACGTGCAGCTAGTATTACAGACAAGATTGTTGGTTGACCCGTGAGGGGATTGAATCTAAAAGTGTTTCAAATTCAATCAGATATGATCCTGTTTAACCTACTGCCAGCGTATTGATAGATCTTTAGAGTCCTGCAACGAAATTGCCTGTCCAGGTGAAATGGTGATGTGGCGTGCGTATTGGATACATGCGGGAGCTAGATTAAATGTTTGATTTAATTGAACGTCCAAAGTACCAGCCGGTTTTAAAGCCGGAATTTTAAGTCAAATGTTGACTTGCTAAACGTTTATAAGATATGGTTTTTAGTATTGTGTATATGATACACACACTCTCTTTCCAGTATATGATACTGATAGTTTATCGTGTATATTATGTGTATGTGTATGATACATATACTTCCTCTCATTCCATATATATTGGATATATATGTTATATATATGTATGTAGATACATATATATATTCCCACTATCTAAATGGTTATCAATTTATATATTTATATATATAATATTATTATATGATGATAATGTTATAACCATGTAATGGTGGGACCTCCCTCTCTCTTTCTGTGACAACAAAGAGAGGAGAGAGAGAATGAGAGATGTCTCATTATAAGCGAGAAAAGGAAAAAAAAGATATAGATAATTCTTTTTATTAGCCATCTTCATTATTCTTCTTCTTCCTTGAGCATGATCTGTTCAAAAATGGCAAGCCATGTAAATGAGTGAGAAAATAATAAAGAGAGTTTTTTTATTCACTACATCATCTTTCTATTGGCTATAGTGCCCTCAAGGCAATTATCATAGTCGCGGACTTATGATTATGATAATTGAGTGAGGACCTATACCGATAAAACAGTCTTACTCAAGATGATACTATGCTATCTGGTTTGTTTTTATCATCATGTTGATAAAGCCCATAGGATTCTTGCTTGACTGTCAGCATTATGATGGCGATCATATATGTGGGAGCTGGGGTCTATAAGCACATCCTTAAATGTCCCTAGTCGTAGGAGTATCGAGACCGGGCATCGATACTCCAGTGTAGACTAGTGTATACTGATAGAGATCCCGACGAGGGGCGGTGGCCAGGTCTCACAAGCCATTGGTGTTAGTTTTTTCACCTAAGATAGTATACAGGTGCTCATTGGGTTATGAGTACACTGGACGGACGCGCCGGGAACCTGCTAGTTGGTATTATACCTATTTTCAGATAGCAGTTCCCAGGTGACATGTGTACAGGTTAGTCTGTCGACCTGAGATCGTCATTTGTCTCGTGTGAGTTCCCACTGTGCTTTGATTACTACCCTACCACGGCTCAAAGGAGTCGTGCAAATAGGTTTTAGTTGGGTACAGTCCCGAGCCACATGGAGGCAGTGATCGGATCGTCGGGGATTCGTCTCTCCCGGTATTGGGGGTTGATGTCGCATTGTGTACGGGTGGCCATCACTACAAATCCATGGCCATGGTAGACGAGGATTACCGATCTAGGATCGATAGTTTCTCAGGAGGTGATGGGTATCATGCCGACACTAAATATCGCGTTGTTGGGGGTCTGACTTTATCCACCTCCTAGACTCAATATGCGATACTCTTAGACGAACAGACCGGAGTGTACGGATATTGTCACTGTCAGGCTCAGTAGGGGTTCAGGATGAGTTTGCTCGTCGGCCTCCCTTTCGCTCAATACCTGGGTTGCCGTTACGTACAGCTAGTATCGCTGACGTGCTTGTGGTTAAACCCACTGCCAGCGTATTGACGAGTCTTTAGAGTCCCACACAGAGGTTTTCATGGTTCAGGCGATATGGTGTACATGGCGTATGTTGGTACATACAGGTGTCCGATTAAATATGTGCATGCTGCGCAGACTTTAATCGGATGGTTGATAATACTAGCGGCTTAGGATTAAACCAGTTTATTAAATCAGGTTTTGATTTAATAATTTACATATGTATTTATATATATGTATTCTAGTATTATTGTTCACTATTCGTTTTCTCTCTCGGCTATTCGTATATTGGTACGAATACGCGTATATGTATTTCGATACATGTACCGGGAAGTATTCCGTATTTTATACGGAATAGCTTATAGAAGATGCCACCTCTTTATTGATTTTCTTTTTGAAATTCAATTAAGAAATGATGTGGAAAAGGTGAGTCAAAGCATGGCTTGTGGCATGGGTCAAACCATGGTTGCACATTGTTTATTTGGAAAAAGAAAATGACATTTTGGAAATGAGAGGGGGAGAGGGGCCGGCCACTATTTTGGAAGGGTGGGGGTTCATTTCATTTTGATTATGACATAAAAGATTACACTAGCACTCTCTCACTCTCATCCTCACAAAACACTTAGCATTATTCTTGCTCATGCCAAAGCTTCATCACCTCCATCATCTTCTTCTTGAGTTGCTCCATGGAGCACATGGTGAGAGAAAAATTATAGTGACATTATCATACACCCCCACTCTCCATCGCTAGCGACTTTGGAGCGTCGGTTACCTCGTTCGACGAAGTTGGAGCTTGCGCCGTTTCTCTCGGGTGGATCATCGGAGATGGAGGAAGACCGGCAACCAAACATCATCAAAGGATCGCTAGGAGCTTGGAATGAAGATCGAAGGACACGGATCAACTTGGTATAACAATTCTAACCTCTTCTTAGTTCGCTAGTTTAGGTTTCAAGGTCGATCCGGGATTCGGGTAGCGGTAGCGCTGGTTTTAGAAATTTTTGTTCCGCATTTTGGCCGCGTTTCGACGGCCGGGGCACTGCCGGGACCCTTCATGGTATCAGAGCCACCCTTTAAACCCCTTACTAGCTTGTCTAAACGTGCTTGAAAGATCGATCGAAGGAAATTTCCAAAAACACGATTCCATTTTTCTGTTTGCTGTCGATTTTCAAAAGTGATCAAAAAATTATTTCAGGCATCTTAAAAATCCGAGCAGGCAAATTTAAGGCTACACAAAAAATTTAGGTTCGTGATGCCTCTAAAGTGCCGCAGATCCGCCGCACATACCCCCCATTGATGGCAGTTCCGCGGCCATTTATTGGCGACGGGCCTTCAAGTTTTCACTGTAGCTCTTTTAAATGGAATTGTGATTTTTAAGATATTCTGTTTTGGCCCAGGTTTCAGTGAAGTGTTGTTTTGCTATTGGGGCCAATTTGGAACTTAGTCGATCGATATTTTAAGTGCGCATTTAACAGTACATACATTTTTATCTGTGACCGTGAATGTCATTTGATCGGTAAACCCGTCTAACTGCTATATGTATTTTAGATGGGTTTGCAAACGTGACATTCACGTTGATGTTCTGTGATGTGCTGTGATGTTGGTTGGATCGTCGTGGTGGATAGCTATGGTGCAATGTTAGTACAGTTTTATTTCATTTGTATATTTGATATTGCGGGGCGAGCGTCCGACATGTGGACTGTTGTCACTGCCAGTTTGTATATTATTCTTTTGGGGCACGACCGGGATGAGGTCGATGTCACCCTTGTATATTATTTTATTTTCTGTACTAGGATTACCCCGAGGAGGAGTGGACGAATAGCCGGGTTCTAGAGGGCAACTTTTCCGCATCTCAAGGCATTCAGACAGAGGGGACCTTACTCTAGAATTGGCGGGCTATTCGCCACACTCGTAAGGGGTATAGGTGACCCAGGAGGGGTGCTCAAGTTACCGGATTCCGTGAAGTGCTGGGTGGTCCATTCACGTTGCTGAAGAGGGCTGCCTCACTTCTGGTTTTGGCGGGTAACTTGCCGCGCTCGTAGGGGTCTAGGTTTTCATTGCACAGGCTATCCACACAACAGGGAACGTCGGGTCTCACTTGCGGGTCAAGTGAAACCCGGGGCTCCAGATTATCCACCATTCTGTGTTGTTTCTGTGATGTTTCAGTGATGTTGCTTTATATCATGCCTGGGACGAATGTTATATATATATTTATATATATTAGTAGATGTTGTATATGTTTTGCACCCGTGCTTGTCCAGCCCCCGCTCTGTCGTTAGTTAAGTAATTTAACGGGTGATGACGGGGCCCAGTGGCGAATGCGGATGGCATATATGCACATTTTATTTTCGTTCTTTTCTGGTGTGATTAATTGATGGGACTGCATAGATTCTTATCAATGCAAGGATAAAACAAACCTATATTTGATGTTGTTGGAACCAAGTTTTTAAAAAAACTGACATTACAGACGTTCTCTTTTGCTTTGCATCGTGGTATTTGATTGGGAATATCCTGCACCTCATTCAACGAGGCAAGGGCCGAGATCCCTTCATCGGGAGTGACCCCTTGGGTAAAAGTTTGCGTCAACGTAATAACTTTACTATAGTCGATTATTTTTGCTTTGCATCGTGGTATTCAGTTTGAGATATCCTGCACCCCATTCGACGGGGAAAGAGCCGAGATCCCTTCACCGGGCGTGACCTCTTTAGCAAAAGTTTTCTCCATTATAAATTTATAAAACCACTTGGATTCCTTCAACGATATCAAGTTCATTACGTTAAAGGTTTTTCGCCAAAAACCAGCCGTAGTCATCCGTCATTTCAGACTAGTATTGCTTAGTATTCGTGCTACGTATGTCGTGCATTTAGCCTAGGCGTAGTGTTCGGTAGCTATGTAGTGCTTTTCTGTTGCAGAGATAATGCGATTGGTTAGGACAGTCGTACGATCATTTTGATCTTTAGTCAAGGCTCGTACGGGTGGGTCTAATGTAGTCCAGATAATGACGGGTAGAACTTGACTAGGACCTTTTGACATTTTGATCTTTAGTCAAGGTCACTTGGGTCCTAGGGGTAAAAATCACATCGGGAGTTTCAAACATACAGGAAACTTGCCAGGGTTGCGCATACCTTCTGGAGTGTGGTGACTTGAGTGGCTTCTATCAAGTTATCATGCGATGATAGTTGGATCCCGATTCCCACTGATGAGTAAGATTACTCCTCGGGTGATTTCGACTAATTCTCCTTTTAGGTTTGGAGGAGAATTCGAGGAAATAGTAGGAGCCATCCAAGATTAGATAAAATGATTAACTATTCTAATCTAGGTTAGAGTACACGATGAGTATTTCTTCTCTCTCTCTCTCTGGCTGTGACTATGACCCGATTTTTGACTAAAACTCATGAACCAAGTTAACCGAACCTTCTTTAAACACTTTGGCTTTTGGAATGTTACGGTGTCGCATACATCATTGCCACTTCTATATCACCCTTGAGTTTCTCCAGAACACCCCGTATCACTACGGATATCCACTTCCATTGGATAAATCCATCATATAGTTACATACGAACTCGAAGGAACATTTTCGAGGATGGATTCTGGTTCTGGAGAGATTCAATAGGATTATTCGGTTGTCTTTTCTCTTTACCTTCTCTCAGGTTATGAGGGCTCCTAGGATTAGGAGAGGGTACACCTATTGAGCTTATTGGATAGTCTTCCTCCAAACCATAGGCAGGTGCCGAACGGTAGGGAAGGAAGAAAACCAACAAGCTTAACTGTGGTGTACAGAAGGTAATAAGTAAAGACATATAAAGGGATTAGAATAATGGCAAAGGAAATTGCGACCACCATCATTCACGACAAAGACCGTGTATACTCCTGCTACTCCTACATTCACTTTTCATTTCTCCAGAACACCTCGTATCACTACGAACATCCACTTTCATTGGATAAATCCATCGTATAGTTACATACGAACTCGAAGGAACTTTTTCGAGGATGGATTCTGGTTCAGGAGAAAAAGAATAGGATTATTCAGATGTCTTTTCCCATTACCTTCTCTTAGGTTGCGAGGGCTCCTAGGATTAGGAGAGTACACCTATTACGCTTATTAGATAGTCTTCTTCCAAACCTTAGGCTGGTGCCGAAAGGTAGGGAATGAAGAAAACCAATTAGCGTAAAGGAGGTGTACAGAAAGTAATAAGTAAGACATAATAAAGGGATTACAGTGAGGGCAGGTAAGTATATGATTACTGTCATGATTCAGGATAATGGAAGAGGCGTTACTAGGAATACCAGTTAACCCTTTTGAAACATTTTCATGTTTCAGTTTCACTGTACGATGTTAATTGATAACTGTTTTCCCAATAAGAATCTAACTCCATGGTATGTATTTACCAGATCAGTTTCTCACATCTGTATGATATTATAGATGATGAGTGAGACTAAGATATTGGGAATTGGATGATTAGATCCTCATTATATCAGAATTCATTGTAATTGGTGATATTTGAGGAAATCATCTGGATTTTGCCGGATGGCAAATATATGGATTTGAATATCCTTTGTTATGCACCAATTTCAAACCGATATATCTGTACGTTTATTTTTATAAAGTAAGATATAACTTTTTGATATTATGTATGTGACATTTACCTATATCAGTTGGTGATTAGGTAAGGTGCATTCAACAGCGGTGTATTTCTTCTTAACCATAGTACAGTTTTTCAACCTACAACGCACAGGGTTTGAGTTATTGAACTCAGTGGACTTATACAAAGTATTGTATGTTGTCCAGTGTCCATTAGGACAAAGGGGTTGGTACCCGTACTATATTCTGTTTACTTATGACTTCTCCAGTTCTGGATATGTATTTCATTGAAATGCAAGGTCCAGATATTTAGAAGTTATAGGTATAAGAATAAAGTAGAGAACCATCTGTTGTAAGTATCAGGATTCTTCGAGGAAGTCGAAGATGTAGATACTTGTGTTTGGTATTCAATTAATAGTAATGGTTTTGAGAACTTGCTTCTCTTTCGGGTTACTCATATATGGATGCACTCTTAGATGAGTAATGCTGATTGTCCTTTTTCCATTTGGTTGATATGCACTGGAGACAGGTGCATGATTTTGAATTTGGTTCCAATTAAATTAGTGCTTTTGTTTCTATATCAGATATATATAGAATCAATTTATATCTTGACGATGTTAAGGTATAGGGAGTTGTCCGGCTGATGCTTAAAACCAGAATCCGGATAAACTCAAGGCACGTTTCAGTAATGGCTGTTTGTGGGTTATCCCGGGCTTTGATGAGGGTTAACATTCAACCATCAGGAAGATCAATATTTATATTGTTCTTGACTCGCCACAGTTTTAATAAAATGGATTTTTTCAAAAAAACACAAGTAGGAGTATGGTAGAACTGGAAGTTATTCCAGAACCACAAACGATTACTAGAAATTTAATAGAACCTAAGGATTCAATTGGATTTGATGTTCCATTAGCCACTCCGCAGATTTGGTGGGTAACTTCAGGCACCCGAGAGGTACTTCGGTCTTCTTAGAGACGGTGACAGGGAGGTTCTAGTTTACCCAGACTTGCCATTGCTGCTGTTCTAGACTATAAGACCCGGCAGGAGGATGAGTATAGCGTCATTCTAAACTAGCTTTAGAAGTGCACGTGTATATGACTCTGCCAGAGGGTTGTTGTAGTCAGTGGGAGCAGCGGAAGAATGGTGGGCAAGTAGCTTGTGTCTATTTATAGACTAAAGCAGGTATAGCAGAAATAGATCATCTATTTTTGATGTGAAAGTCATAGATTTTGACTTCATCAGAATAGGAGATGGATCTGGTAAGAAGGTAGTAGGGTGTGAGGTCCGAGGATTCGGGATGACATGCACTTAATAGGAAGAGATATTCCTATACTACGATCGGTTGTACTATGGTTGTCACAAAATTGTTTCTCCACACAGGATATGGATGTAATATCAGGATTTCTGGTTACTAGATCTATGGTTTTAGATCTAGATTTGGGAAGTATCCTAATCTGGGTATTTAAACATTAAATGGACGACTCCTGGCATGGTGGTCTACCTACAGGTGATGGGGTCAACCTCTATAAAAGTGTCTTACAGACTAAAGGGGAGAGGGATCTGCATGATTAGCATATCACTTGCTTAGGCAATTGAGTTAATAATGAAATGTCAAGTACCACACCAGATATTGCTTTTGCACTAGATGCAATAAGCAGATATATTAATCCAATCCTGGAGAAATATTGGGAAGCAGTTTATGAACATGAATGGATATTCTATGGATATGGTAACGGCAGCCTCCTTCGAGAGACGGTTATCATTTCAGGCTTCTAAGGTGACCTGGATGACAGAGTGACTGTCAGAGTTATAGTTTTCTCTCTTTTGAGGGACAGTATGTTGGACGAGTGGTCCAAGCGAATACTGAGGAAAGGCATGGCGCAGGATACTGATTAAATTCAGTGGACGATACAGTCTAAGTAGTTTGCTGGATTTGGAGTTCATTTGAGAACTGGGTCCCATCAGATATCCAGACAAATTCTAAGACAGGTATTGCTCATTTCGGGAGATAGTTTTCTCCGTGAAGTTGAGATATAGAGAGATACAGAAAGAAATATTGGAGTGATCCACTCACTGAGGCTATTTCTCGAACGCAATCATTTTCGCAAACGGGCTTTACGAAACTGATTAGTAGAGAAGTTGGGTGTTCGGTATCACACGGGCTGTGAGTATGCGACATCGCAATAATTGGCCTTAACCACAAGTGGGAGATTATTGGCTATAGTGCCCTCAAGGTAATTATCATAGTCGCGGACTTGTGATTATGATGATTGAGTGAGGACCTATACCGATAAAACAATCTTACTCAAGATGATAGTATGCTATCTGATTTGTCTTTATCATCATGTTGATAAAGCCCATAGGATTCTTGCTTGACTGCCAGCATTATGATGGCAATCATATATATGGGAGCTGGGGTTTATAAGCACATCCTTAAATGTCCCTAGTCGTAGGAGTATCGAGACCGGGCATCGATACTCCAGTGTAAACTAGTGTATACTGATCGAGACCCCAACGAGGGACGGTAGCCAGGTCTCACAAGCCATTGGTATTAGTTTGTTCACCTAAGATAGTATACAGGTGCTCATTGGGTTATGAGTACACTGGACGGACTCGTCGGGAACCTGCTAGTTGGTATTATACCTATTGTCAGATAACAGTTCCCAGGTGACATGTGTACAAGTTAGTCTGTCGACCTGAGATCGTCATTTGTCTTGTGTGAGTTCCCATTGTGCTCTGATTACTACCCTACCACGGCTCAAAGGAGGCGTGCAAACAGGTTTTAGTTGGGTACAGTCCCGAGCCACATGGAGGCAGTGATCGGATCGTCGGGGATTCGTCTCTCGCGATATTGGGGGTTGGTGTCGCATTGTGTACGGGTGGCCATCACTACAAATCCATGGCCATGGTAGACGAGGATTACCGATCCAGGATCGATAGTTTCTCAGGAGGTGATGGGTATCATGCCGACACTAAATATCGCATTGTTG
Organism: Agapanthus africanus; assembly: GCA_030015575.1. NCBI lineage: Eukaryota > Viridiplantae > Streptophyta > Magnoliopsida > Asparagales > Amaryllidaceae > Agapanthus > Agapanthus africanus. The sequence continues at coordinate 384,334,143 of CM057349.1, read as the reverse complement.
GGGGTCTGACTTTATCCACCTCCTAGACTCGATATGCGATACTCTTAGACGAACAGACCGGAGTGTACGGATATTGTCACTGTCAGGCTCGGTAGGGGTTCAGGATGAGTTTGCTCGTCGGCCTCCCTTTCGCTCAATACCTGGGTAGCCGTTACGTACAGCTAGTACCACTCACGTGCTTGTGGTTAAACCCACTGCCAGCGTATTGATGAGTCTTTAGAGTCCCACACAGAGGGTTTTCACGGTTCAGGCGATATGGTGTACATGGCGTATGTTGGTACATACAGGTGTCCGATTAAATATGTGCATGCTACGCAGACTTTAATCGGATGGTTGATAATACTAGCGGCTTAGGATAAAGCCAGTTTATTAAATCAGGTTTTATTTAATAATTTACATATGTATTTATAAATGTATTCTAGTATTATTGTTCACTATTCGTTTTCTCTCTCGGCTATTCGTATATTGGTACGAATACGCGTATATGTATTTCAATACATGTACCGGGAAGTATTCCGTATTTTATACGGAATAGCTTCTAGAAGATACCACCTCTTTATTGATTTTCTTTTTGAAATGAGGTGGAAAAGGTGAGTCAAAGCATGGCTTGTGGCATGGGTCAAAGCATGGTTGCACATTGTTTATTTGGAAAAAGAAAATGACATTTTGGAAATGAGAGGGGGAGAGGGGTCGGCCACTATTTTGGAAGGGTGGGGGTTCATTTCATTTTGATTATGACATAAAAGATTACACTAGCACTCTCTCACTCTCATCCACACAAAACACTTAGCATTATTCTTGCTCATGCCAAAGCTTCATCACCTCCATCATCTTCTTCTTGAGTTGCTCCATGGAGCACATGGGTGAGAGAAAACTTATAGTGACATTATCATACACCCCCACTCTCTATCGCTAGCGACTTTGGAGCGTCGGTTACCTCGTTCGACGAGGTTGGAGCTTGCGCCGTTTCTCTCGGGTGGATCATCGGAGATGGACGAAGACCGGCAACCAAACATCATCAAAGGATCGCTAGGAGCTTGGAATGAAGACCAAAGGACACGGATCAACTCGGTATAACAATTGTTCTAACCTCTTCTTAGTTCTCTAGTTTAGGGTTTAAGGTCGATCCGGGATTCGGGAAGCGGTAGCGCCGGTTTTAGAAATTTTTATTCCGTATTTTGGCCGCGTTTCGACGGCCGGGGCGCTGCCGGGACCCTTCACTTTCTCTATCACCTAACAAGTTTGTAGAGGGAGTTTATCCACTTGTTGATGGAGATGAAGTTTTTGACGGGTTCCTTTCTCCGTGGATCATTTAAGGCGAGGCGATCGACTTCTACACTCATCAGAGAGCTCACGGATCTAGTTAAGGTCTTCCGATAGGCGATCAGATACGCTACAAAGGTTGTAGCCTCTCTAAACGCTCTCTTGGTTTATCTAGTTTGCAATTAGATAGGCTATGGAATTGGTTGCTAAGTTAATAATATTTTGATTTTCTTTTACCGGGTCCACAAGTGTTGCGAACCTAGCGCCGATTCCTAACACTATATACAACTCTACTTAATTTTATTAGAAAATCATATCATAGAATTTAACTATAATATATTTCAAAAAATGCATTAGTGTCAAAAAGGGTCGGTTTTCAAAAATATGTTCCTAAAAAGATGCATTTTAAATTTTAATAGTAAAAATACGGATTAGAGTGTGATTCTTTCATTTACAATGAATAAATAAAGAGAGCTACTGTATATGAAGCCAGCATACAAATTTATCATGAAATCCATGCGGAGAAAACTATTAGCATATTATTTCATGGGTATTATTTAAGCCAGCGATTAATCGTGTATAACAAGTATCGATATGATGGCGACATAGAATGAGGAGGTAATATATAGCAAGAGGGAAAAGGAGAGGAGGAAGAGGAGGAGACTTACTGTCACACCCCACTTTCCAAAGTATAGGGCGGAGACGTAACACGACTCGCGACATATTTATACAATTAAGCATATCTTATCGGTATAAATATGCTAAACGTGTAGAATAGATAATAAATGTAAGAATTGAAATCACACCAACATCATCTTATTACAAACCAAATTCAAATATTATTTCAATTGCAAATTGTTCAAGTGCGATAAAACAAAAAATTTGAAGCAAGATTTACATTAGGCCGAAGATCTAGAAGTCCGCGTTTTTAGCAAAGTCTGGCATGTCCTCTCCGGTGGGTTTCAGCTCAAGGGTCGCATCTTCGGTGCTACATATATCTCCTAATGGACATCTCTAAGAAAGAACAAACAGAGAAATGTCCGTCGGCGAACTAACACTCGATGAGCCCCATATTATATATATATATATATATATATATATATATGGATCTGATCGTATGAGCTCTGACCTCATTTCTTATTGTGAGGTCTACTTTTCAAACACACAATTCGTCGTGTTTTTCACCGATACGCACCGCTCATCGTCGTCTACACATTTTAGATAGGTTATGTATCAAATTTTACAAGATTTAAAGAGCTCTAACTAATCCATCAAATAGACTAAAAAATCAATGGCTTTACGATGCATGAAAAACAAGATCACTTGATGGATATGCTAGAGATCTCCAAAACTAATGAAACTTTATACATAATCTATCTAATATAAGGAGATCAAAATGACCAGTACGGATCGGTGAAAAACATGGTCAGTTGTGTGTTTAAAAGTTTGGTCTCAAAATAAGAAATGAAAATCGGCCTCATAGAATCATCTTCCTAAATATATATATATATATATATATATATATATATATATATATATATATATAGGAGAATAATGGAGGACATGTGCCATAGGAGGGAATTTCCTCCTATGGTGTCGAAAAAATACACCTTCTATAACTTTTTTCAATGATTGGCATCCATCACCATCATCTTTATCATCTAAGATATGGATATAACAAATCTCATGTGATTCTACCACTTTTTCACTGTTGAATTCGCAATGTAACAAGTTATATTATCGGTAAACCATTAATTTTACATCCTTTAAACCAATGGTGAAAAGTTGTAAAATCACATGAAATTTGGACTATCTACATAGATGATAAAGAAGAAAATGATGAGTGCCGATCGTCGTGAAAAATATTGGAGGTCGTATTTTTTTTGATGCCATAGGAGGAAATCCCTTCCTATGGCATCTTTTCTACATTATTCTCTCTCTCTCTCTCTCTCTCTCTATATATATATATATATATATATATATTTATATATAAGTAATAACATGCAAACAATAAGGAAACATATCAATAAGCATAAAACGACCAGGCAGGAAAATAACATAGCATAGTGAACAACATAGTGTGAAGCATATAATGAAATTTGCTAAGTTAACGTAGAATTCAGGTACTGGGCATCCAACTAGCTTCAAAAGTATTCCGTTTGTCCCACGAAAAAACAAATTCATGAGGTTCAAGAGTTAGCATATCGTTCCAACTTGATACCACAGCCACACGAGGTTCATGTATAGTTAGCAAGGGGACTTCCAAAGCAATTCATACAACACATTCCCAAACTACCCAAAACCCCGCCAATAACTAGCATGCAAAGATAATTCTAACAAATCAAGCAAGAGTCATGAGATACATGTATTCGTTGTTAGTATAATTCAAGTCCATGATTTCACGGGCTCACAAGATTCACGTCTGAGGACCATTGTGCATGCGATCATATTATAATATGGATATAGGTATAGCGTTGGGGTTTTCAAGGCCCTAAGGTATTCTTTCAATTAACTGCATAAATGTATAGCATATGGTGATGTCGTTATGTCACTTATGTTATGTGATATTAGTTTAGTGAAATAAGGTTTTAACACATCAGTGTTTTCCTCGATCCGAGTTCAGACGAGAGAGATATGTTGGTTACGGTGTTAAGACGTAAATCAGTCCAGAATGTTTTTTTCAGAAAACACTCTCGACTTGATGTGCAGTTTTAAGGCTTATTAATGCAGAATTAGCAAATACATATAGTAAAATATGCGACTCTAAATTTCGGTTATAAAGCATCAAAGAACACTCAATTCTAACTTCCACAGTAGGAGTAAAGTTTATACGGTGACAGTGTGCTTGTTCAGTCTAAATTGTCTTTCAGAAAACAATCGGGACTTCACATGTAGTTTAAAGGTGTTTCAGTTCAGAATTAGAAAAGCCTATCCTATAAAAAAACGTGCGTCTGTGAGTTAAGATTATAACGCATCAATGAACGTCCCAATCCGCCTACTGCAGTAGAGGATACAGTCATTCTACGATGGCTACGCAGAGGGGTTTTGCATATAGTCCAGATTTACAGAGTCAACTTCTACGACCTAATAGTTTCGTTTCAGTTTGTTTCTAGGTGAAAACATGTAGGAGAGATTTGTAGGGCTCTCAGTTTTGATCTATATGCATCTAGGGTTTGCTCTAAACGGCTTACAGAAAAGTGATTTGTACCTACTTCCGTCTCGCCGCGCTGGTTTGGCCAACAACGGTTCAGATTCCTAGTTATGTTACAAAATACCAAAAACCGTATTTTTAAGATGAGGGACTCTAGTAAAACATAATTACAGTGACTTGCGTTTTTATTAGTACTCGTATTGCAAACAAAATTTCATAAACATGGATTTCGATGCTAGATTTTTATGTCCTTTGGAAATTAGGTCAAAACAGCGAGTTCAGGGGTTGCAATCGAAACTTGCTTATGCCATAATTATACATATTCGTTAATCATGCATTGTAATAAAAAGAACAGCGAAGCGCGGTGCACCGGTGACCTGAAGTGCACCAAAAAATCCACACATGTAATCAGTTAAAAGGAAGATAGCAAAAATACATAAGCATGTTCTCAATTAGTCCAATATCTTATAAATACCCTGATCTTTTATGTGTTTTAGGTTGAGAGAAAAGGAGAATTTCTTAATTATAACTAGGTATACATCCTAAGTGGCGTAACATGTGAAAAAAGATGCCTGGAACTTGCTGTTCCCACTTATATGGGGGTCGTGCTCGTTGGATGGATTTTTAAAATGATTGTGGAAGCGGAAAAACGACAAAAATCCAAGCGAAAAAGACCTCCAAACCCTAGAATACTTCATAAACTAAAACTTGTAAAAGAAAAAATAGAATAAGGTGAAGATACAACCTTTGAAACATCTTTTCATGCTCCAACGGTTGAACCTAGGACTTCGGCTAAGCTCCAAGGTGCTCCATATCGGGCTTGATCTCCGATCGGCTCCGCCGAAGATGATCCACGTGAAGGCCACCGTTCGAGCTTCATCTTCAATCCAATTGAAAAAACTCTCAAATGACTAGAGATGAGATGAGAGAGATGTAGAATAAGAATGGTGAACTCTCAAAAAAATCTCTTTCTTTCTTTCCTTTCTCTCTTGGTGGATGAGAGAGAGAAAAAAACAACAACAAATGGCTAGCTCTTTTGAGAGTATTATGGAGGGCCTTCTCTCATATCACACCTCATTTTCTCTTTCATCCACACATGTCGGCTAGCATGAAAAGTGAGCGCTCATAAGTTCACACATAATATATGTGACATGCAATAATCAAGAAAGAAAAAAATAAAGAGGAAAAAGAATATATATATATATATATAATCTCATTATACATATAAATATATATGCAACCACAAGTTATATAACCATTAAATAAAAGAGAGTGAGAATGTCATGTTAATAGTAGTTTATATATGCATCGTCATATATAATATCATTAAATCAACACTTGATTTAATGACCCGGTTCAAACATAAATCGGCTAGTATCATCTGTTCAATTAATACATGTAGTATCGCATACACATGTTTAATTAAACCCCGCACGCATCACCGTACGTGCACTACATCATTTTGCTAGAACGGGAAAACCTGCTGTGTGGGACTCTAAAGATTCGACAATACGCTGACAGTAGATCGGAATCATATCCGATTGATCTGAAACACTTTCAGATCAATCCCCCACCAGGTTAACCTAAAAGCACGTTAACGGTACTAGCTGTACATAACGGTTACCCAGGTATTAAACAAAAAGCCGGTCAACAAGCAAGCTCGTCCATACCCTGCTAAAGCCTATCAGTGACACTCACCATACAGTCCAGTCTCTTCATCTAAGACTGTCGCATTCCGGGTCTGGAAGGTGGAAACCGTCAGTCTCCCAATAATCCAAAAAGTCATGCTGACGTCAAGTTCATGACCACCAAAGAAGCCACTGATAACATTTATCAGTAAATCTCGTCTGCCTTGGCCAAGAACTTATGGTCATAACCAGCTATGCACAGTGCGACATCAACTCCATATACCGGGAGAGACGAATTTCCTCGACCGCTCACTACCTCCATATATTTCGGGCCTGTACTCAACTAAAAACTGTTTGCACGGTTCTTTAAAGCCGTGGTAGGGTAATAATCTAAACACAGTGGGGATATACACACAAGACATTATGGTGATCTCAGGTCTAGGGACTACCATGTACTCATGTCACTAGAAAATTTCTATCTGACGTTGGCATGATACCATCTAGGAGTTCTCGGTAAGTTCGTCCAGTGTAACTCATCCAATAAGCACTTGTATACAATCATCGGCGTCAAACACCAATGGCTAGAGGATCATCCATCGTCCTGTATAGAGTCATGAAACGTATACACTAGTCTAAACTGGAGTACCGATGCCCAGTCTCGATACTCGTATGAATAGAGACTTTTAAAGATGTGCTTATAGACTATCCATGCCCCACTAGTATGATCCCTATCATAATCCGAATAGTCATGCAAAGATCCTATGTGCTTTGTCATCATGTAGTAGTGATACATTATAGCAAGTAAAACGTATGCTTCTGAATAATAAATACAAACCAGATAACATACTATCATCTCGAGCAAGATTGTTCTTGGTATAGGCCCTCCTCGAATTCAGTAATTGCATTCCTTTGTTTACCGCCGAAAACGGAGACGGACCCGGGATGGGTCGTCTTTCTTGAATTTGGGGGCAGATACTATTTGGATTTATCTGTCCACCTCTTCGAAGATGCCAAGTTGATTTATGACACCGTGTATCGGAGGTTTGGATGGATGCAGCCGTTGTAGCAGACTTCGTCAGATTCCCTCTCATTTGTGAGGGGTTTTTGATTGTGGGGACGCTCTTCCCTGCAGACGCAAGTCCTTGCAGTTAATTACGTTACCGCATCGCGATAACCACTTTCTCCTGCTCCAGATGTTCACTTCGTGTTGTGTGTATTTGTTTTATTTTTGGTTACCCATGGATTGTACATGGAGACTAATTTATGTTGCCGCCCGTAGGGCGTGGATTTGTCCAAATCCGTATATTCTTAGATTTGGGTTTGGTTTGATTTAAGGATCGTTAATATCGTTTGAGATTAAGATCAACTTTAATGTTTGTTGAGAATACGTTAGTCCAATTTGAGACTAAGATCTACTCATCAGGATTTTGGGATCATTCAGACCCAATAAAAGAGCATTTGGGCTCTATTACTTTAGTTTAAGGACGTTTCGGTCCGTCGTTAGTTTAAGAACGTTTCGGTCCATAGCTAGTTTAAGGATGTTGCGGTCTGTTGTATTTTATGGATGTTGCAGTCCGTATTAGGATGTGCTCATCGGTTTGGGAGTGCACCAAAGAGTTGTTGGTTGTCGGGACCCTCCATCTCTCTGAAGACTTTGAAGAATTACGACATGTATCAGAGGTATGGAGAGATGTACCCTTGAACCAATTTCCAGATTGAGGGAAGATATGGGATGAATATCCGTTGGAAGATCATTACTCATGTTTGGGACTAGGATCAGTTTAGGAAGACATAAGAACGAAGAGCTCGATTGATTGAAGATCAAAGATGTTTTAATCTCAAGAATACTTAGCCAACTTGAGGCTGGAGTTGACTTCCCATAGTGTTAAGCACTGGTATACGTTTAGCACTCACGTGTTCCTACATGAGGTTCTAAAGCAGTGTTAAACACTGAATTCTTATGGTCCTCACGTGTGGCACGTGAGGCACCTTAAAGCCGGCGCTGTTCATTGGGTTCAAGTCCCCGTTTATATATAAGTGTTAAACACTTAATTCTTGTGGCACTCACGTGTGAGCACGTGAGGAGCCCAAAGTTGGGTTCTGCTCCTTGGCTTTATCGCCTCTCCCTTTATGTAAGTGCTAAACACTTAGTTCCCGCAGCGCTCACGGGTAAAACACGTGAAACGCCCCAAATGGGGGCAATGCCCTCTTATCTTATTTTCTCTTCCTTTCACAGAAGTGCTAAGCACTTGTCACGACCCGAAGGTACGAAACGTGACCGGCACTTAAATTACGAAACGTCTAGAGGCGTAACGTAATCTAAGCAAGCCGAAGCCCAGAAATCTAAACCATTTAATAGAAGAAGTGTAGGAAAACAAGTTTAAAAGCAACATCAAATTTTCTCAAAAATTTCGGCAGAGTCTCCTTTGTAAAAACTGACCCCAAACGGGTACAAACAAGAATATATACATAAGCAATAATAAAAGGCATCCCCAAGCGGGAGCTAGCTCTTCGCCAATTGGAGGACACAACCACGCAAGCAATAATATACAACGCCGAAAGGCGAGGATCAAAACTAAGAAGAAAACCAAAATCCACTAGAAAACCATAATAATATAAGCAAGACTCTAAGGTCGAAAGAATAAACAACTGGTCTTCTAAATCTATCAACAATACAGGTCTGGTTGATAGAGCTTTCTAGATACAAATGTAATAAATAACAGTACAACGGCGGTCCCGATACAATGAACCAACCTACCAAGCAAATCACTCTTAATGAAATGATGTGCCAGCAAGCTGCCAAGGAAACCTGTACATCTAACCTGTAAGAAAAATTTGGCACAACGGGGGTGAGTTTCCAACTCGTGAGTAGAAGACATCTACGAGTAGAAATCGCATGCACGACGATCTCCTAGGTCATAATAATATACATATATAACACTAGTCATCTAATAGTGACAGGGTAATAATCTATGCATAAGTGCAATACTCAGTGCTCGTGTCAGTGTCACTAAACAGTAATAAGTCATATATCTGATGTATGAATGCATCATGAATGAGGAAATCCACCACGAAATCTGAAAAATCTGATATAAAGAAATCATCAGAGAAACTTGTATAATAAAACTGAAATATCATTAGTGAAATTGACAGAAATCCGTGTCAAGCATCGACACAATATTTCAATATCTAAGTCTCAATATCTCAATGTCTCAGTATCTTAATGTCTCAATATCTCAATATCTCAGTATCTCAATGTCTCAATATCTCGGGCTCCGTCAGTCCGGATCGGCCCAAATCATCAAATCTCACGACAATGGTCGGTATCCTCCGGATATCCGCCGCGCCAGACATCATCGGTAGATAGTCCGTGCCCCTGCCAGGCCCATCGTCATCCCCATGAAATATCTTTCTCGCCCCGGGATACCTACCGGGCCCACCATGTACTCGAGACGGTTCCTCCACTCCTCGAATCGGGTCTCGAAATCCAACAGAAAACATGAAAACTCATGGTGGACGACCCATACATCACGAGAAAACCGCAACTTGCATTTTTAAAAAGAGAGAGAGAGAGAGAAGTTTATATATATATATATATATATATATATATATATATATATTCTTGCGGTTTTCCCCCAAATCCAGAAATCTCATGGAAATCCGAAATCCAAGAATCAAGAGTAAGTAAACAGTGAATATCGGCATAAAGCCCCTATAACACCCTAGTTCATTTATACCAGTTCTAGTTCATGTATTTCTTTATTTATGGTATTTTCCTGATTTACTGTGTTTTGGGTGCGAATAGTGTTTTTGATTTTGTATTTGCATTCCACCCGACCCGCTTGCTTGAAATCTGTTTTGATTCATGTTTATGATTTATCCTGGCTTATTATATGGACTCGTGCACTTTCATTTTTATATGCTGCATATTGGCATTTTATCTGGAATTTACATTTTTACAATATAACAATTTTAAGTTACATAAAATATTTTTAAAATACATTCCATGGCCTGCATGATACCCCTGACCCTATGGTGGCATCCGTGCATCTTGTTCTCGTCCCGTTTAGTGAAACGACCTTGTTTGGATGGCTGCGCGCACGTACGTGCATCCGTTCTTGGGGGTATGCATTTTTCGTTACCCGAATATCCAATTTTAATTTCGGTCGACATGTATATTTTTCGTATTTTAAAACTGAATTTTAGACCCGACCCGGACATGTTTTGGACTATATTTGTATTTACCAGAATATCAAATTTTATTTATATAATATTAATTTTATAAACTGATACAAATTAAAATTTAGTTAACTAATAAAAGATTTTTTTAAATTTAAATTTAAACTAATTTCCTAACAAACTAACAACCCCATTTTCTCTCTCCTCTCTCTCCCCCTCTCTCTGTTACTTTATAAATATTAATTCTTTCAATATTTACAACCCTTGCATCTCTTCTCCATATATATATTTGATATACTTTTTAAATCCCATATAAAGAAAAGCATTGTTCCCTTTCTTCTTCATGTTTTCCCGCCTACGAACGAAACCCACGCCTCGCCTCTGCTCTCGTCCCGCGTGCCCTGTGTACGTTGCGACGATTTACCGACGTCGAACGTGCCGTGCGTATCCATCGTGTGATCTGATCGATGCAAGTTAATCTTGCTACATGCTATACTACAATATATTGCACACATGTGAATAATAACATTACTTATTGTTTAATTATGCATCCCACATTACCATTTTACTATTTTTACTGTCTTCGGACATCCGTGTGCATCCATATCACTATTTACATATCTAGTCGCATGCTAATTCATCTTGCTACATACTAGGTATATTATTATGTATCCATATGAGTAAAATATTACCCGTTTATCACATTATACATCCATATTAACGTTTTACCGTTTTCGGATACCCGTTTGCATCCATATCATTTAAAATATATATCGTCGTAATATTTCTTATTATTATCTTTAATTAGTTTATAATCTGCATTTTTATAATGTTATACATAATATAGTTTGAAAATATTATAGTTTACACATGAAACGTCGTTGCAAAGCGGATACGACAAATCTGAAATTTACTGTACATCTTACCTTATTAAATTCATTATAAATCATAGAAAAATTATTAGTATACGTTCTTTAGTTCATTACGAAGCTAACTCAGAATACTATAACTCTATGAAATATTTACTTGCAAAATAAATTGTTTAAATAACATAAAATACAAATGAAAATATCTCTAAACTGCTATCCAAGGAAATTCCAGCAGCAAACTTTCAACTTCGAATGTTCATAGCTTTTTGTAGAAACAACCTGAGATAGTTCAACTTATAAAAATAAAAACCTTATTGAATTATCTTTGTTTTGGTATAAGACACGTCTCTTTTGGAGAACGTTTGTTATTTTTAAGTTATTTTACAAATCAGGGTGACGCTGATTTTCTGAACGGAACTTTCTTGTGCATGGTTTATCAATACCACTTTTATAGTTATTAATCGGTTTGAATATGTTATCCATATTAATATTTTTATATCAATATCTATTTAATAAATAATAGTGCTTGTGTTTTAATATTCAACAAATTTTACCGATTTACAGTTTTATAGTATCCGTCTATATCCGTATGGTTTATTACATATCTAATTGCGCGCCGAGACCATATTATTTCATGTTACTGTTGTATTAGTGCACCATGCTTGATAATGTGCATCATACGTAGTCATGGAGTTGTAGATGTGATCCCTGATAGACATTGCGCATCCGTACTTTTACCGTGCTTCGATACTTGTTACAGTTTACTTTTGAGCATCCGTGTGATACATATGCACGACTTGACATGACCTGATACACCACTACTTGACATGAATTGATACATGTACACTACCTGACATGACCTGATATATCCCTACTAGACATGTTACGTGATTCTATTTCTAATGCCGACAATCCTGACATGTTGTCCCGATGGACATATCCTGTTGTCTGTATAGAAAAACCCGTTCCTGCTTGATCCTGTGTTGGCATTAGCTTTAGATTTATCAATAACTGACTTGAATACATAACTTGGGGGTAAAGGGAAATCAATGATGAAACCTGACTTGTAACTCAACAGTTCGACGCTTATACTGATCAGTTTTGGGGCTAGGCCAGTCCCGGAATGATGTTGCCGACATCATTCGTTTGTACATGTTTCCTGTTTGTGCTTAGCGGCACGTCTTGGATTCAGCCCCGAGAGTCTGAACCGTGGTCCCGGGTACGTACGGGATACTATTGAGTTACATCGACGATTTATTAAATTGATTTCACAGAATCGAGAGTAGTTAACCCAGTATTTAGTTCATATTACTCACTGCACGTCACATGTGCTTTTACCCTTCACTGTTCCATATTTATGTTACTGTTATACCTTTATTACTGTTCATACTCGTGCCTGCATGTCTTGTTACCCCCTGATTATATTATTGTTGATATTATGACGCACTGATGTCTGGGTTTTGCATGGCCCAGATCCTCTACCTTTGCCGCAAGCCGAGCAGTGAGGACCTGTTAGTATTTTAGTTTTATTTCAGCATTTTCATTCCTGATGTGAGCCTGTATTTGGGACGTACATTCCAGATTATTATTGCTTATTGGATCTATTGCTTCCGCATATTATTTCTTGACTCGTTTATTCTGGCTCATAGACATGTACTAGATAGTTCATTTTATTTCTACTGTTCTTAAGATCTCTAGACATCTGTAATGTGACTATGGAGGGATGTTTCTTATCCACGGGTAGCATGGTTGGCTCTGTCACGCGCCTATCTTAGTGCACTCTGGGAAGCGGGGCGTGACAGCCCCAGAATAGTACATGAATGAATATATGAATGCATGAAGTATCTATATAACGAATGCAATCTCTAAGTTAACACATGAAAGCAATCGCGCAAATATTATGCGGTAACTAGCATTTAGCTGATTATATCAATGAGATAATATGTTCTAAAGTGTACGTGACATGGCAATTACCGATAATGATGTGTGTGAGCCATCAAATAAGTGTACGTGGACATGCGCATCATCGGTAATGGTGCTGGTGTCCTAACAGATGAAATCATAACAGTGAAGAAAACATATGTATAGATATGCAGTGAAATGAGAATAACATGAATATAACAGAGAAAGAGCAATAACCACAATACCGAAAAATATACATTTCTACAATACGAGTCATACCGTTTTGGTGTTTGAAAAAAGCACGAATCGTGGTTTTTAGAAAAATAGGGGCTACGGTGTTTTTGAGAAAAAATACGACATTGAAAAATACGTAGTATCCCTCAGGCTGTTTTTAAAATAATGCGCACGATTCGCTAGTTTTGAAATTATGTATGACTCGAGCCTAAACTAATATCTACCTAACCAACTAAGAGACTAAACTAAAGAACTGGTCGAAAGGTAAGAAAAATCCACCTAAAATCCGAGTCGATATCTCTAGTAGTCGGCGATCCAGCCTCAATAGCGTCACGTACAAAGTACGACTTTCTCAAGTCAAGAGTGCGGATCAATCATCACGTATATACCTCGTATGGTAAAATCCATCGTACGGCATCCCAAAATCGGGGTACGGGTCAACTATCAAATATATATCATCATTCATATGGTATCATCATCAAACAATATCATGATCTGGTTACTGATCTAAAGTCTTGTGCAATCCGATGTCATCAACACATATTATCATATATGAGTATACATTGCACAAGCGATCCATTATAAATATCACAGCATACCTCATTTCATATCTCAATCATATGTCAACTATCATATATATATATATATATCATCAATCACATGGTATTATCGTCCAACGATCCGCTGTAATACCATAACATATCTCATATCATAACTCGATCACATAACAAATTTATCACGGCATCATGCCCGATCAAATCGACTCATCCCTAAGTATCATATAACATCCTCATTTCACTCGTATATGTTGTGTGTGTGTGTGTGTGTGTATAGAAACCTACACACATTCATATACATATATATATATATACACCCACATATACCCCAAGTCCAGTGTATGTGTGTGTGCGTGTGTGTGTGTATGTGTATATGTCAACTTATATTCTAGGGTCTCGCGACTAAGAACTAGACTAAAAGCACCGTCATCCAAAATACACCAATTCTGATCCGTGGTCTTTTAAAACCTTTCTTACTCCGTATTCGTATCTCGCAATAACATATCAATATATTACTATATCAAGACCACGTCATATCCTATGAAGTTGCGGGGGTGCTATACGCCATCCACCCGACTTCCCCCCATAGATATATATCTACTCACCTGGTCCTTGTCTGCCGAAGTCGATACCGCCATCCTCTTCTTCATCGTCCGAAGTCCATGTGAGAGGTACCTATATGCACACATATATAATATCGTAAACCGAACTCACGGATAAAAACCAAAACGGCATACAAAACACGCATAGGTAAAAACCTATGACCCGCTCATGCAAAAGAACAAAGTAACCTTCGACTTCGGCGTACAAACGCCAATTGATCGAGATAAAACCCAAACATATAAATCGTGATTTCAAAATTCACTAATTATATATATAATATGGTTTAAATCATCAAAACCTTAAAATAATTCAAATCGATTTATTTTTGAAAACCTAGAAAGTATCAAATAACCGTTTTAATTCAAAACTTGATGTTTTAACAAAACTAGTGGCCATAATATTCACTAAATATAATAAGTAGATCATACAAACCATTACTTAAATTTAATCTCATTAATTTCCATTAAACCCAAAATTATAGTTTGCCAAATCATCCAATTTTAACAATTTCAAAATAACAATGCACAAAACAACAACTAAACTAGGTTTTGCATGATCTAAGGTATTAAACTACAATTTATAATGTTAATAATATCATGAAAACCCTAATTAGATTTTAATCTCAATTATTTAATCAATTTCTAAAAACCTAGTTTGCAAAATAACATAATTAGCAAAATTTTAAATTAACAATTAGCAAACTAGTAACTAGATTAGGTCTTACATTCCTTAAGATGTTAATGTGCACATTGTAATCATAATCAATTAATAAAAACCCTAACCTAACTCAAACCCTTTTCTTTAATTTCACAAATTAGAAATAAAAACCAATTTATTACATGAAAAGCTTAGATTAGAATAGTTAAATAACTAATTAGCCATTAGGTTAGAATTTATACCTCACTAACATAAGATCAAACATGCAACCTAGCCTCCAAAATGCTAACTTTGCTCCAAGATCCAAGCTTATTTGGCCAAAGAATAAAGGGTATGGGTTAAATGATGAATTAGTGGAGTTTTTGTGTTGATTTTTCAGGGAATTTTGAAGGATTTTTTGTGGAGAATGAGGTGGAGAATTTTTTGGGCAGCCAAGAGGGTTTCGGCCAAGAAGAGTGGAAGGAGAGAGAGAAAAGTGTGTGGGAGTGTGTAGAAACTTCACAATTTATTACACATTTTCACTTAAACCCTTCATTTTTAATTTTTTTTTCCAATTTAACCTTTTTCCTAGAAATCTCTAGAACCATGGAGAAATTTTGAGAAAGAATTTTGCATGTTACACACTTGATTCCAATATGTCATAGTTCACTTTTGTAAAATTAACCCATTCCAATTTGTAATTTACACTAATTTAATGTATATTTAAAAGCTTATAATAATATTAGAAATAATTAATTATGGAAAAATATTTAAGTAAAATAATAATTTATAAGTGACTAAATGAATACCAAACACTAGCAATTTCATAGTTAAAATAGGTATATTTAAATCTATATTGAAAAATAATTATAGTTGAGTTTTAAAGAAAATACGGTTTATTTTACCGATTATCAGAAAATTCACCTAAAGGATTTTATTTATTTAATTATTTATTTATTTATTTTTAAAATGTTACAGCACTTGATTGAGGGTAGTGTGGAAAACACGTGACTCGGTCCCAGCCATTTTTTTTTGTTCATCAAAGGTGCTCACGTGAGGAAACATATGAGGTTTCGTTATAGTGTTGAACACTAATGAATCACCGGTCTTTCCTTCTATGTGCATGAAGATTTTGATCTCATATTAACGATGATGGGATCTGAGTTTAGAGAATTTTATGTCTCTTGTTTTATAAGAATTAAATTCTTTTTACAAAGTCAAACCCTAGTTTTATCAGAGGAATTAAATTCATATATACTTTTGTAAGAATTAAATTTTTTGAATTTAGTTCTTTCCCCTAAGTTTTGAATCTGCATAACAGAATCTTCCCGATGAGAATTAAATTCTCAACTTGTGGGGAGATCTGCTTCTGCAGACCTCAACCAGAAGAAGAACTAAGTTCATTTTTTGAAGGGTTAAACCCTTTGTTTGAGAATTAAATTCTCTTTTATTTTGTGGGAGCTTTTTGGAATGCTTATGGGGTGGCCTCCTCCTTATAGAGAATTAAATTCTCTCTGTATTTTTCTTCCCCTCTCTCTCTTCTGTCTCTCCTCCTCTCCTCGCTCCTATTTATACGCGAAGAACAAGAATCAATTTGTTAAGAAAATCCCTCCTTGTGAGATCATGATTGATTCCATGATCTTCTAGATCAATCGGTGAATTTTATTCACCGTTAGATTTTTAATCCAAAGGCTCTCTGTGTAACAGAGAATATTTCTTGTTTGTTTAACAGGATTATGAATATCTTGCTAGTTCTAACAAGATTAGAATTTTATTCTATCATATCTTTTTAGTTCAACAAGTTCAGAAATATATTTTCTTAATATAGAATTTAATTATATCATAAGGATATCTCGTTAGTTTAACATAGAATTTTATTCTTATCATATGAATATCTTGTTAGTTTAACAAGATTAGGAAAATATTTTCCTATGATAGAATTTTATTCTACCAGATGATCACCGTTGGATCTTTGATGCAAAGGTCCCCTGTTTAACAGAGAAGATCTTTCTAGTTCGAGGAAGATCAGGAAAATATTTTCCAAATAGAATTTAATTCTAGAATTTGATAGGAGCATTTTAAATTGGGGCACTCACATTCTTTGCATGTGAGTAGAAAGAGAACTCACGTGTTTAACATGTGACCCCTAGCGTGGGTTTTAGCCTGTTTATTTTCAGCGCTTATATGCTTTACAAATGAGCACTCACGTGAAGCCTGTTTGGCCATTGGTTATTTATGTTCAGCGCTCATATGCTTTGTATATGAGCGCTCACGTGTTTTACACGTGAGGCGCTCACGTGTTTTACACGTGAGGCCTGTTTGGCCATTAGTTTTTTTATTTAGTTTATTTTCAGCGCTCATATGCTTTACATATGAGCGCTCACGTGTTTAGCACGTGAGGCCTGTTTGGCCATTAGTTATTTTTGTTCAGCGTTCATATGCAAAGCATATGAGTTTTACACGTGAGGCATGTTTGGCCATTAGTTGTTATTTAGTTTATTTTCAGCACTCATATGCTTTACATATGAGCGCTCACGTGTTTAGCACGTGAGGCCTGTTTGGCCATTATTTATGTTCAGCACTCATATGCTTTGCATGTGAGCGCTCATGTGTTTAACACGTGAGGTATGTTTGGCCCTTAAATGTTTATTCTCAGCGCTCATATGCTTTGCATATTAGCGCCCACGTGTTTAACACGAGAGGCCAAATTTTGAGGACCCCCCTTTTTTTATAAGGGAACAAGTAGCTCTTGGCCGAAAATTTTGGCGGGAAGAAATGCCCGTACTACTTTGCCTATGTAAGTATGTACGTGGGTGAAGTAGTGTAGAGTCATGCATGGCTATAGAATTGATGGCTTAGGAGACAAGTTTAGGTTCTTTATAGCCTAAGACTTTTTTCATCTTCATGAGCCGTAAGGGTCTCAAGAAGATTTTTTTCTCCCTACAAGTCGAGAGGATCTCATAGGTGCATATTCTCCTTAGAAATCATGAGGATTTCTAAGTGTTTGTTGTCTCCGTGAGTCGTAAGGATCTTACCCGGGTAGTTTTCGTTACGAATCGTGAGGACCCGTAAGTAGCTTCTTCATTTTATTGGCGAATGTGGCCCGTGGATAGTGTACAAGAGTCAGATTGGACCTTCTTGTAGGGCAGCGATGGCTTAGGAAACAGGTTTGGATCTGCCGCCTAAGACTTTTCAACTTTACGAGCCGTGAGGGTCTCATAAAGACTTTTCTCCCTACGAGTCGAGAGGATCCCGCAGGTGTATTTTCTCCTTAGAAGTCATGAGGATCTCCTAAGTGCATTTTCTCTTAGGAATCGTAATGATCTCACAAGAGAATTTTCCCCCTTATAAGTCGAGAGGACTCGTAAGTGGTTTTTTTCCTCCTTGTCGATATTCGACTATGGAGAATGTGGCCTGTGGATAGTATACAAGAGTCCGTTTGAACCTGCTTGTAGGGCCACAGTGCTTAGGAAACAGGTTGATATCCCCGTTACCTAAGGCTTTTCACATTCATGAGCCGTGAGGGTTTCACGAAGATGTTTTTCCCTACGAGTCGAGATGAGTCAAGAAGTTCTCGCAGGAACATTGTTTTCCCTACGAGTCGAGACGAATCGTGTATTTCTCGCAAGAATGTCCTAACGTCACACTTAACTTCTGCTCTTTACAACAGAGGTCCGTTAGGGCCTGTGGTACTAGGGTTTTTGTCCGTCGTACCATCGCGTTGGCTGATGCATTCCCCGATACGCAATCTTGCTGTTCGAGTAGCCCAGCGACTGTCGTGTCTCTGATCCCTTCAGAGGCTAGACAAGATGTCTTCATGTAATCTCCCAGGTCATATTACCGTCGGAAGAGCAAGCATTAGGGATTTTGCATGCCGCTTTTTACTTGAGGTTAGGCTCAATTTGGGAGCCCCGATGAGTCATGACTACTCCGCGCTGGTGTGGGATGATCTCCGATAGTATTTTAGGTTTTATTTGAGTTTCCGTCAAGACCCTGAAGCTAGGGATCTTCCTTTGCTTCATTTGTTGACATTGTGTCTGCTATATTGCGACGAATGTCGAGGTTGTCTCTAGGTTATCTGTGAACCATCGAGGCTCGGAACTAAGGACTTTGCCATGGCTCTATTGTTTTGACTCTGGGGTCGGTTGTTGACGTCGTGTCTGCATCCTGTTGGAGTGAGAAGGAACGCCAGGGTGATTTCTAGGCTGTAGACGTTGTTGTCGAGACTGGGAACTAGGGACTTTGCCATAGCTCCGTTTTTTTGACCCTGGGGTCAGTTGTTGACGGTGTGTCTGCATCCTGCTGGAGTGAGAAGGAACGCCATTGTTGATCTCTAGGCTGTCTATGAACCGTCGAGAATTTGAACTGGGGACTTTGCCATGGCTCCATTTTGTTGACGTCGCGTCTTCATCCTGTTGGAGTGGAGAAGGAACGCCTGGGTGATCTTTAGGCTACTATGAACCGTCGAGATTTGGAACTAGGGAATTTACCATAGCTCCGATATAGTCTCTAGGTTGTTGGTGAACCGTCAAGGCTAGGAACTAGGGACTTTGCCATGGATTCGTTTTGCTGACGTCGCGTCTGTATTCTGCTAGAGTTGAGAAGGAACGCCGTTATTGATCTTCTAGGCTGCAGATGTTGCCGTTGAGATCTGACTCTCCCTTTGACAGAGCCCGGTAGGGAAATGTGGTTCCCTTTTCGTTTATGCCCATGGATTGTATACAGGGGTTGATGTGGACTCACCTGCAGGGAAAAAGTTTCATCATTTTTTTAATTTCTTTCCGCGATGTTCTATCATTTCAGCTTTTTTATATCGCGGAAGCCGCGATTGCCCAATCATTTCGACTTTTTTTATTGCGGTGCCCAATCATTTCGGCTGTTTTTTCTTTTTACTCGCTGCTTTTTATTGCGAGTTGCCTAAGCATTTTGTTTGTTTTTATATGCATATATTTTGCTCGCTGATTTTTTTTGTGAGTTGTCCCATCATTTCGGCTATTTCATATGCATTTTTTGCGTTGATTTTTATTGCGGGTATGGAACTTAAGATTTGATACCAATTTTGGCATCAGCATCGCTGCGACTGGAATATTGCCAGGAGCGAATCATCATTTGCCACGAAAGGACTTAAGAATTTGATACCAATCTAGGCATCAGCATCGCTATGACTGGAATGTTGCCAGGAGCGAATCATCATTTGCTTTTACTGATTTGAACAAAGGTGGCTTAGTAAACAGGGTTAGGATCCCGTCGACTAAGGCTTTTTGACTTCATGAGCCGTAAGGGTTTCATAAAGATATTTCTCCCTATGAGTCGTGAGGATCTCGTAGGTGTATTTTCTCTTTAGCAGTCGTGGGGACTCCTAAGTGATATTTTCTCTTGCAAGTCGCAAGGATCTTACAAGAGTGTTTTCTCCTTACAAGTCGAGCGGACTTATAAGTGTCGTTCACCACATGGGTACATTCCTTGTCATTGGTGGAACTTGGTAGGGGAACGTTTATTTGTGCTCGTGGATTGTATATAAGGGCCGATATTAGACCGCCTGTAGTGCAACTTGGGGGATATTACGACTTAAGAACAGGTTCAGATCCTTGTAACTTAAGGCTTTTGAATCTTATAAGCCATAAGGGTCTCATAAGGGGAATTCTCCTTATGAGTCGTAAGGATCCCGTGAGTGTAATTTCTCCATAGAAATCATGAGGATTCCTAAATGTGTTGCTCCTTTTGTGAGTCGTAAGGATCTCACGCAGGTATTTTCTCCTCACAAGGTCGAGAGGACCTTGCAGGTATTTTTATTTTAACGAGATTGCGCCCTTTCGGGTTTTTACAAACTCGCCGGCAACTCTGCTGTTTTTACTCACGGAGCCCTTTAGGGTTTTCATCCGTGCCCATTTCTCTTGTGGACGTACCGTTTTTTAATAACGAGATTGCGCCCTTTTAAGTTTTCATAAGCTCACCGGTAGTCCTGCTGTTTTTACTCACGGCGCCCTTTCGGGTTTTCATCCGTGCCCATTTCTCTTGAGGACGTGCCGCTTTTTTTCCAATGGCACTTAGGGGGGACTTCACCACCGGGGTAGCTGTACAGCCAGCGGGACCCGAGTTGCAGTCCTCGCCGCTGGGACTTATGGACATGAATTCCACTATCGCCGTGTTTGAGGCGAAGTATTTAGTTTAAGGACATTACAGTCCATTGTTAGTTTAGGGACATCTCGGTCCATTGTTAGTTTAGGGACATCTTGGTCCAAGGCCGGCTTCGGGGCAAAGTTTTGCCGGATACTACTTATAGAGTTTGGATTCAGGAAGACAGCGAGCGGACACGAGCGTCATCATCTATCATTAACCTGAGCCGTGACTTGTCAGGCGTAGTATTTCTTAAGGAAACGGTCGTTTATTGGCCGGAAGGGTCTTTCGCCATGCATATCCATGAGAAAGTAAGCCCCGCCTTGGTAGACCTTATCTACGATGTACGGACCCTCATAGTTCGGCTCGAATTTCCCCTGCTTCACACAGTTGGGGATCATAGGTCTTTTTACGACTAGCATGAGTTCTCCTTGGCAGAATGTTCTCGGTCTGGTTAGTCTTTCGTATGAGCGCGTCATCCTTGCCTTGTAAGATTCCAGGTTTTGCTGCGCAATGAGACGAATTTCATCAAGGGCATCGAGCTACTCAAGTTGAAGATGGGCATTTTCTTCTTCCATCAACTCATATCTAACTGCTACTCGTAGAGAGGGTAGTTCTATCTCCAAGGGAAGTAACGCTTCCTTGCCGAATACCAATGCGAATGGCGTTGTATTTGTGGTTGTTTTGAACGTGGTTCGATCAGCCCAGAGAGCTTCATGCAGTCTCTTGTACCAGTCCTTTTTGGTTCTGGACACTATTTTCTTTATGATCTTCGTCAAGGTCTTGTTGAAAGCCTCAGCTAGACCGTTAGCTCGAGGATTATAGACCGAAGAGTATCTCCAATATATTTTATACTGCTATGCAAAGCGGCTGATCATATGGCTTCTGTAGGCCGGTCCATTATCCGAGATGATTCGTCGTGGAGTGTCGAACCGGTAGATGACATGTGTCCTGAAGAAATGGAGGATGTTCTCCGTCTTCACATCCCTTAGTGGCACTGCCTCTGCCCACTTAGAGAAGTAATAAGTTGTTTCTAATATGAACCGATGTCCTTTAGATGACGCTGGTTCGATGAGCCCAATTACATCGATTCCCCACATTTCAAACGGCCAGCTAGCCATTGTTGGGTGTAGCAGATTTGGATGTTGGTGAATGAAGTCCTCGTGAATTTGGCACGAGTGACACTGCTTCGCATATTCGAGGCAATCCTGAATCATCGTGGGCCAATAGTAGCCCATTCTCTTGATCTTCAGCTTCATCTTTGGCCCGGCTTGATGGGAACCGCAGAGTCCGTCGTGAGTTTCTTAGACGACCCTTCTTGCTTCTTCTAGTCCCAAGCACTTTAGCCATAAACCGTCGAACGATCTCTTATATAGAGTATCATTGACGAAGGCAAAAGACAAAGCTCGTTTCATGAGCTGATGTCTTGAAGATGCACTTTCGGGTGTTCGATGGGATTTGAAGTAGTCTATAAAGACTTCACTCCAATCCTTCACCTTTTCTTCATCCTCTATTTGGAAGGCTGTTTGTTTGGTCGCTTCCTTTTCTTCAGAAGACTCCGGAGATATTTCTGCTGGTGCGAGAATCCGGCGACTTTGCACAATAATAGTTACGTCATCGAGGTTTTCGTCAGCCAGTTCCTTAGCAAGCTTGGCTAATGCATCCGTCTTGCTATTTTCTGCACGCGGTATGCTTTCCAGGATGTAAGAGGGGATTTGAGTCAGCAATTGCTGCACTCTTTCTCCATATTTTACCAACTCTGACTTGCACGTCTGGTAGTTGCCATTTACTTAGCTAACGACCAGCTGGTAGTCTCTATATATGAGGAGGTTTTCGATTCCCATGTCGATAGCAATCTCAAGACCTGCTATCAAACCTTCGTACTCAGCCTCATTGTTTGTTCTTGGCTCTGTTAATGAAAGAGCGAAACGCATTATCCCTCCTTGCGGAGTCACGAAGATAAGGCCCATCCTGGCTTTGATTATGGGGGTGTTGTGCTTTCACTTCTTCATAGAAGATACCCCATCAAAGTAAAGTTCCCATCGAGAGTCATTTTCTTCGTCCTTTGTGTCGAACGCGTGTTCGTCCGGTAATTTGCAATTTAAGGGAGAGTCGGCTGGTATTGGATGTTCAGCGAGGAAGTCGGCGATGGCCTGGCCCTTCACTGCCCTTGGGGGTCAATAGATTGTCGAGAACTCCATCAAGAGGAGGGCCCATTTGGCAATCCTTCTTGTTAGTATGGCTCTCGACATCAAATATTTGAGAGGATCTATCTTTGATATGAGATGGACCTCATGTGCCAAGGCATAATGTCGAAGCTTTGTCATTGCGAAGATCAGTGCCAGGCAATGCTTTTCAATAGGGGAGTAGTTGTTTTCTGCCCCCAGAAGAACTCGACTCAAATACTAGAGAGCTCTTTCCTTCCTTTGGTCGTTCTCCTGTGTCCATAGCGCGCCTAAAGAACCTTCAAAGGTTGTTGTGTACAGGATGATGGGCTTTCCCTTGACCGGAGTGGTCAGTACCGGCGGATTCTGCTGGTATTGCTTGATTTCTTCCCGTGCACTTTGGCATTTCTGATCCCAGACGAACGGGGTCCCTTTCTTCATTAGATGGTTGTAGGGACGACATTTCCCGGAGAGGTTGACTTGGAATTTGACACCTGTTTAGACATCAGTATCGCTACAACTGGGATATTGCCAGGAGTGACTCATCATTTGCCTTGAGAGGACTCGGAATTTGATACCGATTTAGGCATCAACATCGCTTCAACTGGGATAGTGCCAGGAGAGAATCATCATTTGCCCCTGTCGATTTGGACAAAGGCGGCTTAGTAGACAGGGTCGGGATCCTGTCGACTAAGATTTTTTACTTTATGAGCCGTAAGGGTTTCATAAAGGGTTTTCTCCGTACGAGTCATGAGGATCTCGTAGACGTATTTTCTCCTTAAGAATCATGGGGATTCCTAAGCGATGTCTTCTCTTGTAAGTTGTAAGGATCTTCCAAGAGTGTTTTCTCCTTATAAGTCGAGAGGACCTACAAGTGTTATTCACCATATGGGGACATTTCTTGCCATTTGTAGAACTTGGAGAAGAAATATTTATTCATGCCCTGTGGATTGTATACAAGGGTCAATATGGACCGCCTGTAAGGCAATTTGGGGGATATGACGGCATAAGAACAGGTCCAGATCCTTGTAACTTAAGGCTTTTGAATCCTATGAGCCGTAAGGGTCTCACAGGGGGGAATCTCCTTACGAGTCATGAGGATCTCGTAAGTGTTATTATTTTAACGAGGTTGCGTCCTTTCAGGTTTTCATAAGCTCTCCAGCAGTCCTGCTGTTTTTATTTACGGCGCTCTTTCGGGTTTTCATCCGTGCCCATTTTGCTCGTGGACATACCGCTTTTTTTAGCGGGGCATTTCACTAGATTGTGTAGGGTTACGGCAGCGCCCCGGCCATCAATCCGTGGCTAAACGCGGAATAAAAACTTTAAAAAAACCGGCGCTAACGGAACCCTAATCGACGGATCGTACCATTAACCCTACACTAGTTAACTGTAAAGAGTTTAGAGAGGTTATACTGATCAATCTGTGTCCTTCGATCTTCAACCTCTGCCCTAAGCTCGTCACGTCTTGCTCGATCAAGTTCGATCTCCACCTCCCTCATCGAAGATGATCCACGTCGAGGATTAGTAATACGGGTTCCCACTTCAAAACCGAAGCAACTCGGGCATCCAGTTTGCTAGCCTAGATGCATAAGATGAAGTAGAGATTATGTGTGAATACTTTGTATCAATACATCCATGGATTCTCAACTCATGAGAGGGTATGGATGGAGGTGAAGAAGAAGCCATAGAGGAAAAGAGTGAGCTCAAGACTTGGCACAAAAAGAAAAGGCAACCAAAGAAAAATACTTTCTGTTTTTTTTTTTTTGAGTTGTGAGGTATTTGTGATGAGCAAGCCAAGAAAATTCCCAGCACAAAATATCTCTCATGCCTTCACAAATATCTCACAACAATCCAATAATGAATCAAGCATGGCACAATGAAACACACCATAAGTCACCAAATTGCACATGCTACCGTCAATGCCAAATGCCAAGACTTGCACTCACCATTTCCACACAATTAAACATTTAATCTAAATGTTTAATACAAAGAAAAGAAATGGCAACCCTAAAGTAAACTCGTAACGAATTACAAGAATACCCCTCATCCGTATATACATACCTGCATCCGTATTCTGACCGAATAAGAATACTACGAGACGAAAATAATCCAACAATTTAATAATAGGATCCGGCTGAAACCAAAGCCCACCAGTATTATCCGTCCGGTCATGATCCGTGTACAAGTGCACGAATATGATCGAACCCTGCCATAAAACCATACGGCCTCTACAACGTTTCGCCCGAACCAGGGAAACCCTCTGTGTGGGACTCTAAAGACTCATCTATAAGGCTACGGCAGCGTCCCGGCCATCAATCCGAGGCCAAATGCGGAACAAAAACTTTTCAGAATGGCACTAACGTAACCCTAAAACCCGGATCGTGACATTAACCGTAAACTAGTAAACTGTAAAAGAGTTTGGAGAGATTATACCGATCGATCCGTGTCCTTCGGTCTTCAATCTCTGCGCCAAGCTCCTCGCGGCTGCTCTAACGAAGTCCGCTCTCCGATCTAGCTCGTCGAAGTGGCACCACATCGAGGATTCTTTATACGGGCTCTTGCTTCAAAACCGAAGCAATTCGGACATCAAGTTTTCCAGCCGAGATGTCCAAGGTGAACTAGAGAGTGTGTGAATACTTTGTCTCAATACACCCTAGGTTGCTCAACACATGAGGCATGTTAGGGTGGAGGTGAAAGGGTTGCCATGGATGAAGTGTGTGAGCTCAAAAATGAGCTAAAGAATAGGAGCTAGAAAAAGTATCTGCTCATTTTCTCTTGTGTTGGTTTTGTGTATATTGGGTGAGCAAGTAAAGAAAATCCTAGCACAAAATATCTACCACTTGCCCCAAGCCATCAATGCACACAAGACCCCATACCATGAGTCACAAGTAAACACATGTTACCATCAATGCCTCATGCCAAAACTTATGCTCACAATTTCCATCACAATAAACATTTATCTAAATGTTTAATCCAAAAGAAATAAATGGGAAACCCTAAAGTAAACTTGTAATAGAATTACAAGAATACCCCTCATCCGTATATACATACCCACATCCGTATTCCGACTGAATACGAATACTACGAGACGAAAGTAATCCAACCAATCTAATACTAGGATCCGGCTTAAACCAAAGCCCACTAGTATGATTCGTCCGATCATGATCCGTGCATGAGTGCACGTATATGATCGAACCCTGCCATAAAACCATACGGCCTCTACAACGTTTCGCCCGAACTTGGGAAAACATTCTGTGGGGGACTCTAAAGACTCGTCAATACGCTGGCAGTGGGTTTAACCACAAACACATCAGCGGTACTAGCTGTACGTAACGGCTGCCAGGGTATTGAGCAAATGGGAGGCCGATGAGCGAACTCATCCTGAAACCCTACTGAGCATGTCAGTGACAATATCCGTACAGTCCGGTACGTTCGTCTATGAGTATCGCATATCGGTCCTTTGGGGCTGGTAAACGTCAGACCCCCAATAGCGGTATAAATCGTGTCGGAGTGTAGCCCAGAACACCCTGAGAAACTACTGGAATACCGACAAGTAAATCTTGCTTGCCCTAGCCAGGGACTTTGTGTAATGGCTCTCCTAAACACAGCACGATCTCACCCCCAATACCGGGAGAGATGAATCCCCTGTCAATCTGCTCACTGCCTCCATGTGGCTCGGGACTGTACGCAACTAAAACCTGTTTGCATGACTCCTTTGAGCCGTGGTAGGGTAGTAATCAAAGCACAGTGGGAACTCACACGAGACAAATGATGATCTCAGGTCGATGGACTAACCTGTACACATGACACCAGGGAACTGCTATCTGACGATGGGTATAATACCAACTAGCATGTTCCCGGTGAGTCTGTCCGGTGTACTCATAACCCAATGAACACCTGTATACATCTTAGGTGAACCAACTGACACCAATGGCTTATGAGACCGGACACCGCCCCTCGTCGGGGTCTCGACTGTATACACTAGTTTACTAATGGAGTATCGATGCCCAGTCTCGAAACTCCTACAACTAAGGACACTTTAAGGATGTGCTTATAGACTATCCAACTCTCACGTATATGATCTCCATCATACTGCTGGTAGTCAAGCAAGAATCCTAAAGGCTCTATCAACGTGTAATAGTGATCTGTAATGTCACCTAAAGTATGTACACGATGATAAAGACAAACCAGATAACATATTATCATCTCGAGTAAGACTGTCCTACCAGTATAGGTCCTCCGTCAATCATTACAATCTCGTCAGGGTCTCGACTGTATACACTAGTTTACTAATGGAGTATCGATGCCCAGTCTCGAAATTCCCACAACTGAGGACACTTTAAGGATGTGCTTATAGACTATCCAACTCTCACGTATATGATCGCCATCATGCTGCTGGTAGTCAAGCAAGAATCCTAAGGGCTCTATCAACGTGTAATAGTGATCTGTAATGTCACTTAAAGTATGTACATGATGATAAAGACAAACCAGATAGCATACTATCATCTCGAGTAAGACTGTCCTATCGGTATAGGTCCTCCGTCAATCATTACAATCGCGTGCCTGCGATCCAATAATTGATTTTGAGGGCACTATATCTAACAATCTCCCACTTGCACTTAAGACTAATTATTGCGATATCGCATACTCACAGCTCGTGTGATACCGAACACCCAACTTCTCTACTAATCAGTTTCACAAAGCTCGTTTGTAAAACTATTGCGTTTCGAGAAATAGCCTCAGTGAGTGGATCTTCCCTGATGTTTCTTTTTATGTCTCTCTTAATCTCAAGTTCGCGGAGAAAGCCATCTCCCGAAATGAGCAATACCTCTCTTAGAATATGTCTGGATATCTGATGGGACCCAGTTCACAAATAAACTCCAAATCCAGTTTACATCTTAGACTGTATCGTCAACTGAATTTAATCGGTATCCTGCATCATGCCTCCCTTAGTTTCCGCTTGGACCACCAGTTTAAACTACTGCCCCTCGTCAGAAGGAAAACTATAACTCTGACAGTCACTCCGTCATTCAGGTCACCTTGGAAGTCTGGAATGATAAATGTCTCCCGAAGGAGGCTATCGTTATCATATCCCTAGAACATCCACTTATGTTCTAAAACCGCTTCCGAACGTTTCTCCAGGATTGGATTAATATAAACTTATTGCATCTAGTGCAAAAACAACATCTGGTGTGGTACTTGACATCTCTTAATAAACTCAATTGCATAAGCAAGTGATATGCTAATCATGCACATCCCTCCCCCCTTTAGTCTGTAAGACACCTTTAGAGAGGGTGACTCCATCACCTGCAGGTACACCACCATGCCAGGAGTCGTCCATTCTAAATATCTTTAGAATACTGTCTAAGTACCCAGATTTGGAAACTACCCAAATCTAGATTTAAAACTATAGATCTGTTACCAGAATGTCTGATATTATATCCATATCCTATGTGGAGAAACCACTGTGTGACAATCACAGTATAACCGATCGTAGTATAAGAATTTCACTTCCTACTCTGTGTATGTCATCCAAATACCATGACATAACACCCTACTACCTTCTTAACAGATCCATCCCCTATTCTGATGAAGTCAAAACCTATGACTATCACATCAAAAATAGACGATCTATCTCCGCTATATCTGCTTTAGTCTATAAATAGACACAAGCTACTTGTCCACTATGCTTCCGCTACTCTCACTGACTACGACAACCCTCTGGCAGAATCATATACACGTGCACTTCTAAAACTAGTTTAGAACGACGTTATACTCCTCCTCCTGCCGGGTCTCATAGTCTGGAACAACAGTAGTGTCAAGTCTGGGTAAACAAGAACCTCCCTGTCACCGTCTTTGAGAATACTGAAGTACCTCTCGGGTGCCTGAGGTAACCCACCATATCTGCGGAGTGGCTAATAGAATGTCAAACTCGATAGAATTTTTAGGTCCTATTAAATTTTCAGTAATCGTTTGCGGTTCTGGAATCACTTCTAGTTCTACCATACTCCCACTACTGTTTTCTGAAAAAATTCATTTTACTAAAACTGTGACGAGTCAAGAACAATATCACTATTAATCTTCCAGATGGTAGAAAGCTAACCCTCGTCAAAGCCCGGGTTAACCCACAAACTGCCATTACAAAAACGTGCCTTGAGTTATCCAGAGTCTGGTTTTAAGCATAAGCCGGACAACTCCCCATACCTTAACATCATTAAGATATGAACCATTCTATATACAATATAGAAATAGAGGCAATGATTTAGTTGAAACCGGATTCAAATCATGCATCCGTCTCCAGTGCATGTCAACCAAATGGAAGGAGGCCGATCAGCGTTACTCAACTTAAGAGTGCATCCAAATATGAGTAACCTGAAAGAGAATCAAGTTCTCAAAACCATTACTATCAACTGAATACCTCACACAAGTATCTACATCTTCGATCACCTTGAAGAATCCCGATACTTGCGACACATGGTTCTCTACTTTATTCTTGTACCTATAACTTATCAAAACTTAGACCTTGTATTTCAATGAAACATGTGTCTAAAACTGGAGAAGTCATAAGTAAACAGAATATAGTACGAGTACCAACCCATCTTCCTTAATGGACACTGGACAACATACAATACTTTGTATAAGTCCTCTGGGTTTAATAACTCAAATCCTGTGCGTCGTAGGTTGAAAACTGTACTATGGTTATGAAGAATTACACCGCTGTTGAATGCTCCTTACCTAACCATCAACTGATATAGGTAAATGTCATGGACATAATTTCAAAAAGTTATATCTCACTTTATAAAATAAACGTACAGATATATCAGTTTGAAATTGGTGCATAAAAACGGATATTCAAAACCAAATATTTATCGTCCGGTAAAAACTCAGGTGATTTCCTCAAATATCACCAATTACAATGAATTCCGATATAATGAGGATGATCACCTAATTCCTAATAACTTACTTCCACTCATCATCTGTAAAACCATACAGATGTGAGAATCAAACCTGGTAAATACATACCCTAGAGCAAGGGCTAATTGGGAAATCAGTTTTCAATTAACAACGCATAGTGAAACTGAAACATGAAAATGTTTCGAAGGGGTATCCGGGTATTCCTAGTAATGCCTCTTCCATTATCCAGATTCATGACTGTAACCGTATATTTCCCTGCCATCTTTTCAAATCCCATTATTTGTTTTTAGTCGTTACCTTCTATACACCATCGTTAGGCTAAATGGTTTTCTTCCTTCCCTACCGTTCGGCACCAGCCTATGATTTAGAAGAAGACTATCCAATAAGCATAATAGGTGTACTCTCCTAATCCTAGGAGCACTTGCAACCTGAGAGAAGTTAAAAATAAAAGACAACTGAATAAACCTTATTCATATTTCTCCTGAACCAGAATCCATCCCCGAACTGGAACAAGTTCCATCGAGTTCGTATATAACCATATGACGGATTATCCAGATAACTGTGGATCTTCGTAGTGATACGAGGTGTTCTGGAGAAATACAAAGGTGAAGTAGGAGTGGCGATGAAATACTTGGTTTGGTCGTGAATGATGGCCGTTGCAATTTACTTTGGCCTCTTTCTAATCCCTTTATTTGTCTTTACTTACTACCTTCTGTACACCCAACTTAGACTAATTGGTTTTCTTCATTTCCCTCCTTTCGGCACCTGCGTATGGTTTGGAAGAAGACTATCCAATAAGCGCAATAGGTATACTCTCTCCAAATCCTAGGAGCCCTCACATCCTGAGAGAAGGTAAAAGGAAAAGACAACTAAATAATCCTATTCATTTTCTCCATAACCAGAATCCACCGTCGAAAAAGTTCCTTCTAGTTCGTATGTAACTATACGATGGATTTATCTAATGGAAGTGGATGTTCGTAGTGATACAGAATGTTCCGGAGAAAAGCAAAAGGTAAAAGAAGGAGTGGCAATTGTAGGGTTAGCTTAGCACCTTAGCAAGGTTTTGGCAAGTATCAAACATGCTACTTTAAAAATTTTGGGGTGCTAAGCAAACCTTAACCAAGATCTTAAATAGAGAATTAGGGTTAACTTTGCATGTAAACAACTTTACATCTAAAAGAGAGGGATTACAACCTTTGTAGTCCGTTCCTTCGCTTCATAAGCTCCGAGTAGTAGTCCCTTTGCTGCGATCCATGATCTCCCGGACTCAAGAGAGTCTCCACAAGTCGAATGATCCATTCTTGCTTGAAGTCTTCCTTTTCGAAGATGATCTACCTTGAAGAATATCAAGATCAAGCTTTCACTTCTCTAATCAAGTATTAGTGAAGTGAACACCCTAATCTAAGTGGCTAGAATAGATGAGGATAATGAAGTAGGAATTTTGCTCTCTTTTGTTTTCATTTTCTCACTTTAAATCATCACTTCACAAAAAGCTAGAAAGCTTTTTCAAGGAGGAAGAAGAAGAAGAAAGCTTTTGTGATGAATAATGAATTATTTTTATGGTCACAAATGACAACCATAAGTTAATAAATGAAGGCCTTAACTCATGTAGAGAATAAACTAGAGTTAAGGGTTTGGGTTGGGTTAACAAAATATCTTCACAAAATATCAAGCTAGAAAAAAAAGGAAAGCTTCATGAACCTTCATGAAAAAACTAACCCAAATCCAAAACCTAACTTTGTTTAAACTTAACAACCATGTTGAATTTGTAACCCTAACTTATTACAATATTATATATCTTATATACAATATATTTTGTAACAAAAGAAAATAATACAATTAACATATATCGCATATATATCAATGTATTATCCAGTGAGAAAATGAATCAATAAAGCGAGCTTATATTAGTTAACTTAATGTAATATATCACATATATAATTATACATTAAATTATCGAATCAACTCTTGATCCGACGATCCAGCTATATTGCATATAACCGACTAATATAACATGTACCAATTCATCGAATCAACACTTGATCCGATGACCCGGCCGTATCAAATATACCCGGCTGATATCTCATATCGCAAGAATACAATACGGTATCTCATATCGTATTATTCTCGGTCCCGTACATATCACATATGTGCTCCTACTCCGTTTTGCCTGAGCCAGGAAACCTCTGTGTAGGACTCCAAAGAATCGTCAATACGCCGGCAGCAGGTGATGATCATATCAAACACCCACAAGCTGCAAGCGGTCAGCTAAACGTAACAGCCACCCGTGTATTGAGTAATCAGAAGATCAACAAACAAGCTTGTACATTCTCCTGCAAATCCAATCAGTAACACTCTCGTATAGTCCGATCTCTTCGTCTCATATGTTGCATATCTAATCTAGGGGTGGTAAACGTCAAACCCCAGTAAGCGATAATTCGTGTCGATGTAAGGCTCATAACGGGTCGAGAAACTACTGATAACACTTACCAGTAAATCTCCATATCAGCCCTGGCCAGGGACTTCCAGTTATAGCCAATCGAACACAGCACAACATCAACTCCCTATACCGGGAGAGACGAAACCTCTCCTATCGCTCATTGCCTCCATGTGATTCGGGACTGTACCTAAAAGCCACCGTTTTGCATGCCCTCTTGGACGTAGTAAGGTGGAAATCAAAGCACAGTGGGAATCACACAAGACTCTATGACGATCTCGGGTCTACAGACTAACCTGTACCAGTGTCACCAGAGAACTGCTATCTGACGATAGGTATAATACCATCCAGGAGTTCTCGTCGAGTCCGTTCAGTGTACCCAGTCTCCACTGAGCACCCGTACACTATCTTTGATGTCCAATACTAATGGATATGGGATCATCCATCGCCCATCATATGGGTCAAGATGCGTATACGCTAGCCTACTCTGGAGTATCGATGCCCTGTCTCGATACACCCTCGACCAGGAATAGTTATAGGATGTACTCGTAGACTACCCTGGCCTCACTAGTATGATCTGTATCATAGTCCTAGTAGTCGAGTACATATCCTAAAGGCTTTATCAACACGTGATCACAAAACAGTATTTGTTAACATGTTAAGATAAAGTGAAACCAGATAGCATACTATCATATCGAGCAAGAAAGTCCTCTCTATATATATCCAAGCATCCACTATAATATACATCATATGTACAACAATGGCCTCTAGGGCATACATATAACTAACAATCTCCCACTTGCACTAAGGCCAGCTGTTGTAGTATCTCATACCCAACATCCCGAAAAGTCTCTCAAATTGTATCTGAGAAATAGCCATTTTGAGTGGATCCGCAGTGTTGTCCTTAGTATCAACTCTCCTGACCTCGATCTCCCGGCGATCAACTATCTCCCGGATCAGGTGATACCGCCTCAGAATATGTCTGGACTTTTGATGGGACCTGGGTTCCTTGGCCAAAGCGACAGCTCCATTGTTATCACAATACAGAGGTATTGGATACTCAATGGATGGAACCACACCAAGTTCAGTGATGAACTTCTTTATCCAGACAGCCTCTTTGGCAGCATTGTTGGCAGCGATGTATTCAGCCTCCATCGTTGAGTCTGCCACGGTTTCCTGTTTGGAACTCTTCCAACACACCGCCCCTCCATTGAGGGTAAAGATAAAACCCGAGTGCGACTTAGAGTCGTCCTTATCACTTTGGAAGCTCGAATCGGTAAAGGACTCCACCTGGAGTTCTCTGTTACCATACACCAAGAACATCTCTTTAGTCCTTCTCAAGTACTTGAGAATGTTCTTCACAGCTGTCCAGTGATTCTCTCCAGGATCTGCTTGATACCTACTTACTTCACTTAGTGAGTATGCTACATCGGGTCTGGTACATAGCATCACGTACATGATACAGCCTACTGCCGAAGCATAGGGTATCCCTAGCATGCGAGCTCTTTCCAAATCAGTCTTGGGAGACATCTCTTTGGAGAGAGTGAGTCCAGAGATCGTGGGTAAATTCCCACGCTTGGATTCTTCCATACTAAACCTCTTTAGTATGGTGTCAATGTATCTAGATTGGGACAATCCCAGTATCCGTCTAGATCTATCTCTATAGATCTTAATTCCCAAAATGCAGGAGGCATCACCTAGATCTTTCATTGAGAATCAATGTGATAAGAAGAGCTTAACCGAGTGCAGCATAGGAATATCATTTCCTATCAAGAGTATATCATCCACGTACAATACGAGGAAGACAACCTTACTCTCTGCCACCTTCTTGTATATACAAGGTTCATCTATGTTTTTGATGAAGTCAAACTCTTTGACTACAACATCAAAACAGATGTTCCAACTCCGCGATGCCTGCTTTAACCTGTAGATGGATTTAAGCAGCTTGCACACCTTTCCGCTGCTCCCACTATCTACGAAGCCCTCTCTGGCTGAGTCATGTACACGCACTCCTCAAAATCACCATTTAGAAAGGCGGTCTTAACATCCATTTGCCAGATTTCGTAGACATGGTATGCAACAATGGCAAGTAAGATCCGGATGGACTTAAGCATGGCCACTGGAGAAAAGGTTTCGTCATAATCCACACCTGATCGTTGATGAAAACCATTTGCAACAAGTCTAGCTTTGAAAGTCATAACTTTTCCATCTACACCAAGTTTCTTCTTAAAGATCCATTTGCTCCCAATGGGTTTTACCCCTTCAGGAGCAACTTCCAAAGTCCATACTTTGTTGGTATACATGGATTCCATCTCAGATCGCATTGCATCCAGCCATTTCACAGAGTCACCACTCGTGATGGCCTGCTCGAAACTAGTCGGGTCATCATCTTCCATGATGCAATCCTCTCTCCCACCATCGATGAGAAAACCGTAGTATCTCTCAGGTGGATGAGGAACCCTACTAGATCGGCGGAGAGGCGGGGGTTTTTCGGGAACTACTGAATCCTCTGGTTCCACCAAATCTTCTGTTGCAGTTTGTGTAGCTGGAACTTCTTCCAGTTCTACCTCATTGCCACTAATTTCTTTTTCAAGAAATTCCTTTTCTAATAATGTGGCATTCCGAGATACAAACACCTTTTGTTCCTCGGTGTGGTAGAAGATATACCCGCGTGAATGTTTAGGATATCCAATAAACTTACACAGAAAAGACCTAGCCCCGAACTTGTCCGAATTTTGTGTTTTTACATATGCCGGACAACCCCATATCTTAAAAAAATTAAGATATGGTCTCTTTCCTTTCCATATCTCATATGGAGTGGTTGGCACAGATTTGGTGGGAATCATATTCAATAGGTCTACAACTGTTTCCAGTGCATACCCCCAGAAGGAAATAGGCAACTCAGCAGTGCTTATCATAGAGCGCACCATATCTAATAGGGTGCGATTCCTCCGCTTCGATACACCATTGTGCTGTAGTGTATAAGGAGGATTAAGCTGAGAGAGAATCTCATTCTCTTTTAGATAATATAGGAACTCATTGCTCAAGTATTCTCCTTCTCGATCAGATCGAAGGATCTTAATACTTTTATCCGTTTGGTTCTCTACTTCGTTCTTATATTCTCTGAATTTCTCAAAAGCTTCAGACTTGTGTTTCAACAGGAACACATGTCCGTATCTTGAGAGATCGTCGGTGAATGTAATGAAGTACGAGGAACCATTCCTGGCATGTGTAGACATGGGACCGCATACATCACTATGTATCAGTCCCAAGAGTTCCGTAACTCTTTCTCCGTGTCCACTAAACGGAGTTTTGGTCATTTTGCCTTTGAGACATGAATGGCAAGTTTCATAAGATGATAATTCGAATGTATTTAAATAACTATCTTTATGTAACTTAGCAAGTCGTGTCGCATTGATATGACCAAGTCTACAATGTCACAAGAAGGATTCATTCATTTCTGAACTTTTCCTCTTGTGTGTGTTCTGTATATTAAGAACAGTGTTTTGATTTAGAACGTATATGCCATTATTTAACGAGCTTGATCCAATCAACTTTTGATTTAGGAAGATGTTCATAACATTACCCTGTATTACAAAATTATATCCTTCTTTACTTAATAAAGAAACTGATATAATGTTGCATATCATGTTCGGTATATAATGGCATTCGTTCAGAATCAATGTATTATCACTTGCTAATACAAGGTGATATTCGCCAACTAGTTTGGCTGCAACATTTGCATCATTCCCTACTCTTACGGAATGATCACATATTCCCAGTTCTCTACCTTTCTTTAGCCCATGCAATATATTGCATATGTGGGATCCTGATCCGGTATCTAATGCCCAGGACGTAGAGTGAACTAAAAAACAGTTCTCGGTAACTAACACATCCGAAGAAGATACATCAACATGTTTTTTCTTCGTTTGGGCGGCGTGTGAATTCTGGTATTCCCCTATTTCCTGTTCAGTCATATAACAATTATAAGAAAAAACGGAACCAACGTTCCCCTGCTCAGTATAACAAGCGGGTTCAGTCAATACATCCACATTATTATCTTGATTAAGGCCTGACATGGTCGCTACTTGGAAAGAGAGAGAAGAAAAACACTTTAGCGTGCGCTCTTCCAAGATTAGATTGGTTATTATCTTATCTAATCATGATGGCTCCCACTGTTTTAATCAAATCTTCCTTCAAACCATAAAAGGTAAGATTAGCCGGGATTAATTATACCTTACAAGTTTTCCAATCTTTCAGTCAGATCAGTGTTGGTACTTTGAGGGAGGTTCCCCGTGCTTTCACACGGACCTAATTAAAATAAACCTCGTTTTTCCAGAGGCAGAACCCCGTAAACACCTTTCTAGACACCTACTTGATCAGCTAATTTGTCATGTGTAAAACTCTCCCAGGAGTAACTCTTACTCACAGTGGGTATCGAGATCCATCTATCTCATAGAAGGTATGCAATCTCATTGCAATTCTCAACACTTGAAATTCCTGATAGTACTTTTGCCCCTAGCAACTCATGAGCTTGGCTAAGGTCAACAAATCATATGCGCTAGCCAAGTTCAACCAGTCATTTCCCGATTGAATTAAACCCACCCGTACGACCCTTGGCTAAGGTCAACAAAGTCGTACGACTACCCTAACTCAATCACATCTCATGTTTTATCAGATAAATACTAATTAGCTACCGTACACTACGCCTTGGCTAAGGTCAACAAACGTAGCACGAATACTAACTAGTCTTTATCTGAAATGACGGAGGGCTATGCAGGTTTTTCAGAAAACCATGAGTGTAATGAACTTGATATTGTTGTAGAAACCAGTGATTTTTAAAAGGAGTGTTTTTTAGGCTTTTCTAGAGGTCACTCCCGGTGAAGGGATCTCGGCTCTTTCCTCATCGAATAAGGTGCAGGATATTTCATAAATACCGCTGTGCAAAGCAATAACTATAGAAGCAATCAAAAACTAAACCGTGAGTTTGTAGCATCTGCCAGTTTTGCTAAAGAGGTCACTCCCGGTGAAGGGATCTCAGCTCTTTCCTTATCGAATAAGGTGCTGGATATTCTACAAGGAATACCGCTATGCAAAGCAATAACTGTAGCTACCCTTTTTGAAAAATTGGATTCTACAACATCTTTTAGGTTTCTTTTCTTTTATTAATCTCATTAATAAAACCCATCATTTAAGCTTCCTAAGCATCACAGAAGTAACGAAAACAAAAATATTTATATATCAACATATAGTATAAGCATTCGCCTCAGGCAGTAATATGATCTCATCACAGAACATTGCAGCAGAAGTCAACATATGAAATATTGGATATACTAGGACATCCGTGTTTTATTTTGAGCCTGTATAAAACACGGATTCCACAGTCGCGATGAATAGCCAAACGTACATCCCTAGACCCCTACGAGAGCGGCAAGTAACCCTGCCAATTCTAGGGTTAGGAGACCCGGTCTCGACTCCTCGAGATGGCCTCCCACTGGACCCTAGAACCCGGTTACTTGTGCTTTCCACCTTGGGTCTATCCTAATGCTGAAAAGTAAATAATATACAATGGTGACATCAACCTCAACCCAGAAGTGCCCCAATAAAAGAGTATTACATACAAATAAATTTTACATGGATGAAAAAGAAAACTCTCATCTCACATAAAAAAAACCCGGCTATTCAATACACAACGATCCAATATAACATATCACAGCAACACATAAACATCACAGATAACTAGGCAAAGTTAGATAATATGACAGACACAACGAATTCCCAAAAATACCCCAGTGAGCTCAACACTTGAACAGAAATAAAAATTCCCAGTAGCATACACCAGCACCTATGGACCGTCGCTGAAGTGCCCGTCCCAAGCCTCCACAGTGGCGCCGCGGAACCGCCGCCAAAACCAGGTTTTGGCTGCGGTTACGCGGTCACTGTAGCGAGTTAGGGACTCTTTCTTCAGGCGGGTCCATAAAATTCCCTGCATGATTTTCTGAGTATTTTTAATATGAAAAATTTCAACTTTTGAAAAAATTTCCAGCAAGGGATCAATTCTCGGTGTTTCGGGGTTTGATCGGACTTCTAACTTCGTCTAGACAACGCCTAATGCTCTAGCTTGGCTCTGATACCAATGTAGGGTTAGCTTAGCACCTTAGCAAGGTTTTGGCAAGCATCAAACATGCTACTTTAAAATTTTTGGGGTGCTAAACAAACCCTAACCAAGATCTTAACTAGAGAATTAGGGTTAACTTTGCATGTAAACAACTTTACATCTAAGAGAGAGGAATTACAACCTTTGTAATCCGTTCCTTCGCTTCATAAGCTCCGAGTAGTAGTCCCTTTGCTGCGATCCATGATCTCCCAGACTCAAGAGAGGCTCCACAAGTCGAATGATCCATTCTTGCTTGAAGTCTTCCTTTTCAAAGAAGATCTACCTTGAAGAATCTCAAGATCAAGCTTTCACTTCTTTAATCAAGTATTAGTGAAGTGAACATCCTAATCTAAGTGGCTAGAATAGATGAGGATGATGAAGTAGGAATTTTTCTTTCTTTTGTTTTTATTTTCTCACTTTAAATCATCACTTCACAAAAAGCTAGAAAGCTTTTTCAAGGAGCAGGAAGAAGAAAGTTTTTGTGATGAATAATGAATTATTGTTATGGTCATAAATGACAACCATAAGTTAATAAATGAAGGCTTTAACTCATGTAGAGAATAAACTAGAGTTAAGGGTTTGGGTTGGGTTAACAAAATATCTTCATAAAATATCAAGCTAGAAAACAAAAAGGAAAGCTTCATGAAGCTTCATGAAAAAGCTAATCCAAAAGCTAACCCAAATCCAAAACCTAACTTTGTTTAAACTTAACAACCATGTTGCATTTGTAACCCTAACTTGTTACAATATTATATATCACATATACAATATATTTTGTAAGAAAAGAAAATAATACAATTAACATATATCGTATATACATCAATGTATTATCCAGTGAGAAAATGAATCAATAAAGCGAGCTTATATTAGTTAACGTAATGTAATATATCACATATATAATTATACATTAAATTATCGAATCAACTCTGTAGGGTGTTTTTCGTCACCCCATTGAGATGGGAATATGCGCGCGCTTGTCAGGCGCATTACAGATTCCCCCTGCCTAGGGTAGGCCGAGGTTTAATGATTGTGGGGATCCGAATCTCCGGCAGCCGCGGACTAAGCTGCCGTTAATTACCCCTCACGTTTGGGGTGAGGGAACCTCCGATTAACGGGTTAAACTGGTCATACGAACGCAATGTGCAGTGTACGTATGAGTGTTGTTTTGGAGGGGGGTTTGGATATATCGGGAGCCCCGTAGAGTTTGTACGGAGGTCCTGCTACCCGGATAGTGGGCTGGGGGTCAAGGGGGCTAGCAGCCCCCTTGCGGGGTATGGGGCAGCGCCTCGGCCCAAAAATTTTTTAGGAAGGAGAGTGTTGTAGAGTATGTGTGTGTGTGTATATTTATATATACATATATATATGAAAAAAAGAAAGGGAAAGGGCATCCAAAGGATGTGTGGGGTCCGCGCTGTGCGCTTAGGTGCTATGCGCTCAGGCGCTAGCGCGCCACGTGTCGGCATGTGGGCGCTTTGCGCTTGAGCGTTGGGCGCTTGAGCGCAAGCACGCCACGTGTCGGCACGTGGGCGCTTTGCGCTTGAGCGCAGGGCGCTGGAGCGCAAGCGCGCTACGTGTCGGCACGTGGGCTCTTTGCGCTTGAGCGCAGGGCGCTTGAGCGCAAGCGTGCCACGTGTCGGCACGTGGGCGCTTTGCGCTTGAGCGCTGGGCGCTGGAGCGCAAGCGCGCCACGTGTCGGGACGTGGGCGCTTTGCGCTGGAGCGCAGGGCGCTGGAGCGCAAGCGCGCCACGTGTCGGCATGTGGGCGTTTTGCGCTTGAGCGCTGGGCGCTGGAGCACAAGCGCGCCACGTGTCGGCACGTGGGCGTCCTGCGCTAGCGCGCCACGTGTCGGCACGTGGGCGCTTGGGCGCCGGCGAGAAAAATGGGCTTTTAGTCCCAGAACCAGAAGCTATGCTTCAGAAAGGAAATATTATATATATATATATATATATATATATATATATATATATATATGGAGTTAAACTCCTAGGATGTTTTGAAGCTGATGAAGGGGGTTCTTCTTCTTCCTCCTGTTGTTTGGCCGGATCTTGAAGATCAAGAAGTAGGAGATTTTAAAAATCACTCCTTTTTGAGATCTGATGGGAGATCTGAGTTCTCCTTTGTGGGTTTTGTGGTGGAAAACTACTTAGTTTTGGAAAAGAAAGAGTAAAACTCTTGATTTAATTCAAAAGAAATGAGAAGGTTTAGAACCTTGGAGAAGGAGCAGGAGGCACAAAGAACCCTAGTTTTTGGGAGAATGAAAAGTATTACTTTATTCATCATCATGTTGCCTTATATAGGCTTAGATATTTACATATAGCCCCTTGGGCTTTACAAAAATGGCATGTTGCCCATCCCATGGCTCATGTGCCATTTCATTTTTGCACATAAGCCATGGGCTTACTAAATATTGGCTTTATGCCCATTTTGCATACATTCATGTATAAAAAATTACATAAAAATTATTTATTACATGATTTTGTTGTTGGCATGGGGAGGCTGGCCGCGGGTCGACTTGGGCATGGGTCTGCTTGACCTGGGCTTGGGCCCACCTAGCTTGGGGGTTGACCTTGACTTTGACTCGGTCAACCGGGGTGCAAATTTTGACCCCAACAAAGTGCCCCCCATCAATAAATGCACACTGCTCATTTGAGTTGGGTGCATGAAATTGATGGATCTTGAAGCTGGACTTCGAGGTGGAACATCATTCCGGGGGCGGAGCATCTTCCGGGGAGCATGATTCCCAGGGATCGGAGCATCATTCTGATTTGCGGAGCATAATTCCAGGGTCGGAATATCCATCGGGGAGCATGATTCCCGGGGGTCGGAGCATCATTCCGATTTGCGGAGCATAATTCCAAGGATCGGAGCATCATTCCGTAGGGCGGAGCGTGATTCCAGGATTCGGAGCATCATTCCGAAGAGCGGAGCATGATTCCAGGGATCGGAGCATCATTCCGATGAGCGGAGCATGATTCCAAGGATCGGAGCATCATTCCGAAGAGCGGAGCATGATTCCAGGGGTTCGGAGCATCATTCCGAAGAGCGAAGAATAATTCCAGGATTCAGAGCATCATTCCGAAGAGCGGAGCATAATTCCAAGATTCGGAGCATCATTCCGAAGGGTGGAGCATGATTCCAAGGATCGGAGTATCATTCCGATGAGCGGAGCATGATTCCAAGGATCGGAGCATCATTTCGAAGAGCGGAGCATGATTCCAGGGGTTCGGAGCATCATTCCGAAGAGCGGAGCATGATTCCAGTGATCGGATCATCATTCCGATGAGCAGAGCATAATTCCAAGATTCGGAGCATCATTCCGAAGAGCGGAGCATGATTCCAGGATTCGGAGCATCATTTCGAAGAGCGGAGCATGATTCCAGGATTCGGAGCATCATTCCGAAGAGCGGAGCATGATTCCAGGATTCGGAGCATCATTCCGAAGAGCGGCAGACATTCTGACCAAAGCATAATTTCGATGCAGAGGTTGACTCTCAGGCGAAGTATAATTCTGACAGGGAAGGCAGGTACTCCGAGGCGAAGCAAGATTTCGACACGGGGTATATTCTGAGACGGAGCATGAATCCGGCGCAGAGCTTGTTGGTTGTCTTGATTCCGAGGTGAAGCATAGTTTCGACGGGGAAGGCAGGTACTCCGAGGCGAAGCTTGATTTCGACACGGGGTACATTCTGAAACGGAGCATGATTCCGGCGCAGATCTTGTTGGTTGTCTTGATTCCGAGGCGAAGCATAATTTTGACAGGGAAGGCAGATACGCCGAGGCGAAGCATTATTTCGATACGGGGTGCACATTCTGAGACGAAGCATGATTCCGACGCAGAGCTTGCCGGTTGACTTGATTCCGAGGCGGTGCATACTTCCGACGAGGAGGTCGTTGGTTGATTCCGAGCCGAAGCATAATTCCGACAGGGAAGGCAGATACACCGAGGCGAAGCATTATTTCGACACGGGGTGCACATTCTGAGACGAAGCATGATTCCGAAGCAGAGCTTGTTGGTTAATTTGATTCCGAGGCGGAGCATAATTCCGGCACGGAAGGTAGATATCCCGAGGCGAAGCATGATTTCGACACGGGGTAAATTCTGAGACGGAGCATGATTCCGCCGTAGAGGTTGTTGGTTTGATTTGATTTGGGTTGACATCAGCATCGCTACACTGGAATATGGTACCAGGAGCGAATCATCATTTGTCATGAGAGGATTTGGGAATTGGTTTTTTTTGTTTGGCATCAGCATCGCTACACTGGAATATGGTACCAGGAGAGAATCATCATTTGCGTTTGCTTATCAGGAAGCGATGGCTTAGGAGACAGGTTTTAGGTCCTTATCACCTAAGACTTTTCAATTTTGTGAGCCGTAAGGGTCTCACAATGCATTTTCTCCCTACGGGTCGTAAGGATCCCGTAGGTGTATTTTCTCCATAAGAGTCGTGGGGACTCCCAAGTGTGTTTCTCCTTTGTGAGTCGTAAAGGATCTCACGCGGGAATTTTCTCCTCACAAAGTCGAGAGAACTTCGCGAGTGCATTTCATCTCTTTTTTTTACGGGTTTACGCTCTTTCGGGTTTTCACAAACTCGCTGACAGTCCTGCTGTTTTTACTCACGGAGCCCTTTCGGGTTTTCATCCGTACCCATTTTGCTTGTGGACATACCTTCTTTTCTTCTTCTTTTTTTTTGAATCTTCCCCACCGGTGGGACTTTGAATGTGGTCTCGCCGGTAGGACTTGGGAGAGATTGTGATCGTTTTACGCCCGTGGATTGTATACGGTTTTGCAGGATGTATGATCCAGACCGTAGGGCCGGAAAAATTTTGGGACTTTTTTGGCGCCTGCATCGCTGCACTGGAA
The DNA here is from genome assembly GCA_030015575.1 of Agapanthus africanus. Classification (NCBI taxonomy): domain Eukaryota; kingdom Viridiplantae; phylum Streptophyta; class Magnoliopsida; order Asparagales; family Amaryllidaceae; genus Agapanthus; species Agapanthus africanus. The sequence goes on along the minus strand of CM057349.1, from coordinate 384,290,468 downwards.
TATGGTACTAGGAGCGACTCATCATTCGCCGTTTTGGGGTTTTGAATTTGGTTGGCGTCTGTATCGCTGCACTGGAATATGGTACCAGGAGCGACTCATCATTCGCCGTTTTAGGGTTTGGAATTTGGTTAGCGTCTGCATCGCTGCACTGGAATATGGTACCAGGAGCGACTCATCATTCGCCATTAGGGGTATGGGATTTGGAATTTGGTTGGCGTCTGCATCGCTGCACTGGAATATGATACCAGGAGCGACTCATCATTCACCATTTTGGGGATTGGGATTAGGAATTAGGTTGGCGTCTGCATCGCTGCACTGGAATATGGTACCAGGAGTGACTCATCATTCGCCACTTAGGGATTGGGATTTTGGAATTTGGTTGGCGTCTGCATCGCTGCACTGGAATATGGTACCAGGAGCGACTCATCATTCGCCACTTGGGGATTAGGGAGCGTTGGCTTAGGAGACAGGTTTAGATCCCTATCGCCTAAGGCTTTTCAATTTTATGGGCCGTAAGGGTCCCATAAAGTATTTTCTCCCTATGAGTCGTAAGGATCCCGTAGGTGCACTTTCTCCTTAAGAGTCGTGAGGATCCCCAAGTGTGTTTTTCCTTCGTGAGTCGTAAGGATCCCACGAAGGTTTATTCTCCTCATGCATCGTGAGGACACATGAGTGGGTCTTCCCAATGGAGCATAATTTTAAGGACGGAGACCAACCGATGGACTGGTGATTGCAGTTGGGCATGGGTATGATGAGAATTATTTGAGCCCGTGGATTGTATACGGTAGTCGACTTGGGGACCAACCGTAGGACCGGAAGAATTTTGGAAAATTGGATTTTTGTTGGCATCTGTATCGCTGCACTGGAATATGGTACCAGGAGCGACTCATCATTCGCCGTTGTTTTTTTTTTGTTTTTTTGTTTTTGTATATATTTTTTTTGTTTTACCGCGATTGCTCTATCATTTCAGCTTTTCTTATCGCGAAGATCGCGATTGCCCTATCATTTCGGCTTTTATTCGCGGTTGCCCTATCATTTCGGCTTTATTTTCATCTTTATTTTACTCCCTGAGTTTTATTGCGAGTTGCCCCATCATTTCGGCTTTTCTTTATTTTTCTTTTATTTACACATTTTTCGTTATTTACATATATTTTTTTTACATTCCCAGTTTAACGACTTAGAGGTCGACTGTTCCCAGTTTAATGACATGGTGGTCGATTGTTTTCAGAGAAAGACAGATGTCTGTGAGAATCAGTTTCACGAAGAACTTCGGTCTCCGTTTGTTTGAAATTGGCGGTCGCAGCTGGACTGTTTGTTAACACGCCTTTAGACAGTTCTATCTCTCCTGCCTGGTATTGCTTTTCGATCCAATCCTTGAAGACGAAGCAGTCCTCAATGGCATGACCTATCACTCTGTGATAGGGCAGTATTTGGGGTCGTTGGTCATATTCGCTTCCTGCGGTCTTTTTGACTCCGGCAGTTGTAGACCGTTCCTCAGGGCGTCTTTGAATATTTTACGGATTTTGTCCCTTCTGAAGGAATAAACCTTATCCAGCTTCTCTTTCAGTGGAGATTCTCCTCCCTCTCCGAACATTGGCTTTCCAGGCTGGTTGGCGCTAGGCCCGCTCATCCCTTGCTTATTTCGGTTAGCCGAAGTGTTGAAAGATTCAGAATCATTGGAGTTTCCGCCTTTGTGATTTTCGTCCTTTCGATTTCTCCAGGACCTATTGTTATTTTGGGAGTCAGAGGAGGACTCCTACTTTGAGCATTCCAACATCTGGACTTTCCTGGTCAGCTCTTGGAATATTTTGAGACCCGCGGTGCATAGAAACGGGGCCATCCAATTGTTGAGATTTCCGATGAGGAGACTGACAGATTGGTCCTGTTCTATCGGCGGTTCACATTTGACAGAGTGATTGCGCCATCGGGTTATAAAATCCGTACTGATTTCGTTTTTCTTGGGCTTGGTCCTTACGAGCTCGGCATTGGTGATCTTATCGCTGACGCTCATGAACCTTTGTCGAAACAAAGATTCCATTTGGACGAAAGTAGTAACAGAGCCATCCGGTATGCTCGCGTACCAGTCGAAAGCAACATCGGTCAAGTTATTAACGAACTAGCAGAGGAGAAGCGCATCGTTGCCCCCAGTGTTCCCGCATGAGGCTTTGAAGTGGGCGATGTGCTGATTCGCATTTCCCATCCCATCGAATCTTCCGAATTTGGGGATGACATAGCCGCTAGGAAATTCTACCAAATCATACTGAGCAGGATATGGTCTCTCGCTACTGCTAACATCTTTTTGCGCTTCGGCTTCAGCCCCCAATGTTTTGACTTTGCTGGCAAACAAATCCATGATTTGATCTTGAGTTAGTGGGCTACTGTCATCGGTAGCCAAGACATTTGTCAAGTCGTCAATTTTTAAGTAAAGCTTGGCCATCTCCTTGTCTTTGCTTTTGAGCTGTTTTCGGAGCTCTTGGAGAAGTTGCTGCTCCACGTTCTTGGGACGGAAGATTGGCTCATCTTCGCTTTCTGAGCCCGACTCCTCATGGACCGAAGGGTCTTTCCGCCTATCATCCCCATCGAGAGGGTTTTCATCACCCAGCGGAGGCGGCTGTTCTTGGGAAGTGGCAACCACATTCAAGCCAGATTGGATTTGAGATGTGGTGGCCCCGTCCTTGCTCTTGCTACGCGTGCCCACCATATAGACAGTGTGGACCACATACCTAGCCATTTCCTCATCTTTGGCGGGGTAACCCTGTTCTTCGAACCTCATGAGGTTCATCCTAGCAGGAGCCCTAACCCTTTTGTTAGCTCTATATCTGAGCCTTTTCTGCCTTAGCTTCTCAATTTTAAGGGCTTGGCGGGCATCCATTTCCTAGGAAGCCACCGTGAGTCGATTAGCGGGGAGCTTAGAGAAGACACCCGATCGAGTAGTTGTCGAGGGTGCCGCTGGAGCTTGCCTGAGATGCCCCGCTGCCTTGTTGATGTTGATGGCCTTTCCCCCAGCTGGAGCGATGGAGAGTCGTTCGGAAACAGATTTGCGTTTGGGTTGGGGCGCCCTCGAGACCACCACATTTGGCCTCTTGCCTTTCGGGGCCGGTTTGACTATTACCGGATCTTGAGGAGCTGGGATGGCGTTAGCTGACACGAACAAAATAGAGCCGAATGGTAGCAGCGGCTCTTCCCATTGTCGCCCGAGACTGGCCGGGAGGACCGTCCGAGAGTCCATCTTCATCGTGTATGAGATGGGAGCTGAGTTCATATTTGGAGACATCTTTGAGAAGTGATTGCTTGAAAACCTGCATGAAAAAGCATTATTTCAGTATAAATATAGGTATGTATATTGACTGAGTTCGCATGAATGCTTAACCCGAAATATGGGGGGAGAGATAGGTCCCACCGGGCGTGCCAGAATCTGTAGGGTGTTTTCGTCACCCCATTGAGATGGGAATACGCGCGTGCTTGTCAGGCGCATTACAGATTCCCCCTGCCTAGGGTAGGCCGAGGTTTAATGATTGTGGGGATCCGAATCTCCGGCAGCAGCGGACTAAGCTGCCGTTAATTACCCCTCACCTTTGGGGCGAGGGAATCTCCGATTAACGGGTTAAACTGGTCATACGAACTCAATGCGCAGTGTACGTATGTGTGTTGTTTTGGAGGGGGGTTTGGATATATCGGAAGCCCCACAGAGTTTTTACGGGGGTCCCAAAGGATGCGTGGGGTCAGTGCCTTGAGCGCTGTGCGCTTAGGTGCTGTGCGCTCAGGCGCTAGCGCGCCACATGTCGGCATGTGGGCGCTTTGCGCTTGAGCGCTGGGCACTTGAGCGTAAGCGCGCCACGTGTCGGCACGTGGGCGCTTTGCGCTTGAGCGCAGGGCACTGGAGCGCAAGCGTGCCACTTGTCGGCACGTGGGCGCTTTGCGCTTGAGCGCAGGGTGCTGGAGCGCAAGCGCGCAACGTGTCGTCACGTGGGCATTTTGCGCTTGAGCGCAGGGCGCTGGAGTGCAGGGCACTGGAGCGCAGGGCGCTGGAGCGCAAGCGCGCCACGTATCGGCACGTGGGCGCTTTGCGCTTGCGCAGGGCGCTTGAGCGCAAGCGCGCCACGTGTCGGCACGTGGGCGCTGGAGCGCAAGCGCGCCACGTGTCGGCACGTGGGCGCTCTGCGCTCGAGCGCTAGCGCGCCACGTGGGCGCTCTGCGCTCGAGCGCTTGGGCGCCGGCGAGAAAAATGGCCTTTTAGTCCCAGAACGAGAGGCTATGGTTCAGAAAGGAAATATTTATTATATATATATATATATATATATATATATGGAATTAAACTCGTAGGATGTTTTGAAGATGATGAAGGGGGTTCTTCTTCTTCCTCCTGTTGTTTGGCCGGATCTTGAAGATCAAGAAGTAGGAGATTTTAAAAATCACTCCTTTTTGAGATCTGATGGGAGATCTGAGTTCCCCTTTGTGGGTTTTGTGGTGGAAAACTACTTAGTTTTGGAAAAGAAAGAGTAAAACTCTTGATTTAATTCAAAAGAAATGAGAAGGTTTAGAACCTTGGAGAAGGAGCTGGAGGCACAAAGAACCCTAGTTTTTGGGGGAATGAAAAGTATTACTTTATTCATCATCATGTTGCCTTATATAGGCTTACATATTTACATATAGCCCCTTGGGCTTTACAAAAATGGCATTTTGCCCATCCCATGACTCATGTGCCATTTCATTTTTGCACATAAGCCACGGGCTTACAAAATATTGGCTTTATGCCCATTTTGCATACATTCATGTATAAAAAATTGAATATAAATTATTTATTACATGATTTTGTTGTTGGTATGGGGAGGCTGGCCGCTGGCTCGACTTGGGCATGGGCCCGCTTGACCTGGGCTTGGGCCCACCTAGCTTGGGGGTTGACCTTGACTTTGACTCGGTCAACCGGGGTGCAAATTTTGACCCCAACAAAGTGCCCCCCATCAATAAATGCACACTGCCCATTTGAGTTGTGTGCATGAAATTGATGGATCTTGAAGCTGGACTTCGAGGAGGAACATCATTCCGGGGGCGGAGCATCTTTCGGGGAGCATGATTCCCAGGGATCGGAGCATCATTCTGATTTGCGGAGCATAATTCCAGGGTCGGAATATCCATCGGGGAGCATGATTCCCGGGGGTCGGAGCATCATTCCGGTTTGCGGAGCATAATTCCAAGGATCGGAGCATCATTCCGTAGGGCGGAGCGTGATTCCAGGATTCGGAGCATCATTCCGAAGAGCGGAGCATGATTCCAGGGATCGGAGCATCATTCCGATGAGCGGAGCATGATTCCAAGGATCGAAGCATCATTCCGAAGAGCGGAGCATGATTCCAGGGGTTCGGAGCATCATTCCGAAGAGCGGAGCATAATTCCAGGATTCAGAGCATTATTCCGAAGAGCGGAGCATAATTCCAGGATTCGGAGCATCATTCCGAAGGGTGGAGCATGATTCCAAGGATCGGAGCATCATTCCGATGAGCGGAGCATGATTCCAAGGATCGGAGCATCATTTCTAAGAGCGGAGCATGATTCCAGGGGTTCGGAGCATCATTCCGAAGAGCGGAGCATGATTCCAGGGATCGGATCATCATTCCGATGAGCAGAGCATAATTCTAAGATTCGGAGCATCATTCCGAAGAGCGGAGCATGATTCCAGGATTCGGAGCATCATTCCGAAGAGCGGAGCATGATTCCAGGATTCGGAGCATCATTCCGAAGAGCGGCAGACATTCTGACCAAAGCATAATTTCGATGCAGAGGTTGACTCTCAGGCGAAGTATAATTCTGACAGGGAAGGCAGGTACTCCGAGGCGAAGCAAGATTTCGACACGGGGTACATTCTGAGACGGAGCATGAATCCGGCGCAGAGCTTGTTGGTTGTCTTGATTCCGAGGCAAAGCATAGTTTCGACGGGGAAGGCAGGTACTCCGAGGCGAAGCATGATTTCGACACGGGGTACATTCTGAGACGGAGCATGATTCCGGCGCAGATCTTGTTGGTTGTCTTGATTCTGAGGCGAAGCATAATTTCGACAGGGAAGGCAGATACGCCGAGGAGAAGCATTATTTCAATACGGGGTGCACATTCTGAGACGAAGCATGATTCCGATGCAGAGCTTGCCGGTTGACTTGATTCCGAGGCGGTGCATACTTCCGACGAGGAGGTCGTTGGTTGGTTCCGAGCCGAAGCATAATTCCGACAGGGAAGGCAGATACACCGAGGCGAAGCATTATTTCGACACGGGGTGCACATTCTGAGACGAAGCATGATTCCGAAGCAGAGCTTGTTGGTTAATTTGATTCCGAGGCGGAGCATAATTCCGGCACGGAAGGTAGATATCCCAAGGCGAAGCATGATTTCGACACGGGGTAAATTCTGGGACGGAGCATGATTCCGCCGTAGTGGTTGTTGGTTTGATTTGATTTGGGTTGACATCAGCATCGCTACACTGGAATATGGTACCAGGAGCGAATCATCATTTGTCATGAGAGGATTTGGGAATTGGTTTTTTTTGTTTGGCATCAGCATCGCTACACTGGAATATGGTACCAGGAGAGAATCATCATTTGCGTTTGCTTATCAGGAAGCGATGGCTTAGGAGACAGGTTTTAGGTCCTTATCACCTAATACTTTTCAATTTTGTGAGCCGTAAGGGTCTCACAAAGCATTTTCTCCCTACGGGTCGTAAGGATCCCGTAGGTGTATTTTCTCCTTAGGAGTCGTGGGGACTCCCATGTGTGTTGCTCCTTTGTGAGTCGTAAGGATCTCACGCGGGAATTTTCTCCTCACAAAGTCGAGAGAACTTCGCGAGTGCATTTCATCTCTTTTTTTTACGGGTTTACGCTCTTTCGGGTTTTCACAAACTCGCCAACAGTCCTGCTGTTTTTACTCACGGAGCCCTTTCGGGTTTTCATCCGTACCCATTTTGCTTGTGGACATACCTTCTTTTCTTCTTCTTTTTTTTTTGAATCTTCCCCACCGGTGGGACTTTGAATTTGGTCTCGCCGGTAGGACTTGGGAGAGATTGTGATCGTTTTACGCCCGTGGATTGTATACGGTTTTGCAGGATGTATGATCCAGACCGTAGGGCCGGAAAAATTTTGGGACTTTTTGGCGCCTGCATCGCTGCACTGGAATATGGTACTAGGAGCGACTCATCATTCGCCGTTTTGGGATTTTGAATTTGGTTGGCGTCTGTATCGCTGCACTGGAATATGGTACCAGGAGCGACTCATCATTCGTCGTTTTAGGGTTTGGAATTTGGTTACCGTCCGCATCGCTGCACTGGAATATGGTACCAGGAGCGACTCATCATTCGCCATTTGGGGTATGGGATTTGGAATTTGGTTGGCGTCTGCATCGCTGCACTGGAATATGATATCAGGAGCAACTCATCATTCGCCATTTTGGGGATTAGGATTAGGAATTTGGTTGGCGTCTGCAACGCTGCACTGGAATATGGTACCAGGAGCGACTCATCATTCGCCACTTAGGGATTGGGATTTTGGAATTTGGTTGGCGTCTGCATCGCTGCACTGGAATATGGTACCAGGAGCGACTCATCATTCGTCTCTTGGGGATTGGGGAGCGTAGGCTTAGGAGACAGGTTTAGATCCCTATCGCCTAAGGCTTTTCAATTTTATGGGCCGTAAGGGTCCCATAAAGTATTTTCTCCCTACGAGTCGTAAGGATCCCGTAGCTGCACTTTCTCCTTAGGAGTCGTGAGGACCCCCAAGTGTGTTTTTCCTTCGTGAGTCGTAAGGATCCCACGAAGGTTTATTCTTCTCATGCATCGTGAGGACACCTGAGTGGGTCTTCCCAATGGAGCATAATTCTAAGGACGGAGACCAACCGCTGGACTGGTGATTGCAGTGGGGCATGTGTATGATGAGAATTATTTGAGCCCGTGGATTGTATACGGTAGTCGACTTGGGGACCAACCGTAGGACCGGAAGAATTTTGGAAAATTGGATTTTTGTTGGCATCTGTATCGCTGCACTGGAATATGGTACCAGGAGCGACTCATCATTCGCCGTTGTTTTTTATTTATTTTTGTATATATATTTTTTTGTTTTACCACGATTGCTCTATCATTTCAGCTTTTCTTATCGCGAAGATCGCGATTGCCCTATCATTTCGGCTTTTATTCGCGGTTGCCCTATCATTTTGGCTTTATTTTCATCTTTATTTTACTCGCTGATTTTTATTGCGAGTTGCCCCATCATTTCAGCTTTTCTTTATTTTTCTTTTATTTACACATTTTTCGTTATTTACATATATTTTTTTTACATTCCCAGTTTAACGACTTAGAGGTCGACTGTTCCCAGTTTAATGACGTGGTGGTCGATTGTTCCTAGTTTAATGACATGGTGGTCGATTGTTTTCAGAGAAAGGCAGATGTCTGAGAGAATCAGTTTCACGAAGAACTTCGGTCTCCGTTTGTATGAAATTGGCGGTCGTAGCTGGACTGTTTGTTAACACGCCTTTAGACAGTTCTATCTCTCCTGCCTGGTATTGCTTTTCGATCCAATCCTTGAAGACGAAGCAGTCCTCAATGGCATGACCTATCACTCTGTGATAGGGCAGTATTTGGGGTCTTCGGTCATATTCGCTTCCTGCGGTCTTTTTGACTCCGGCAGTTGTAGACCGTTCCTCAGGGCGTCTTTGAATATTTTACGGATTTTGTCCCTTCTGAAGGAATAAACCTTATCCAGCTTCTCTTTCAGTGGAGATTCTCCTCCCTCTCCGAACATTGGCTTCCGAGGCTGGTTGGCGCTAGGCCCGCTCATCCCTTGCTTATTTCGGTTAGCCGAAGTGTTGAAAGATTCAGAATCATTGGAGTTTCCGCCTTTGCGATTTTTGTCCTTTCGGTTTCTCCAGGACCTATTGTCATTTTGGGAGTCAGAGGAGGACTCCTGCTTTGAGCATTCCAAAATCTAGACTTTCCTGGTCAGCTCTTGGAATATTTTGAGACCTGCGGTGCATAGAAACGGGGCCATCCAATTGTTGAGATTTCCGACGAGGAGACTGACAGATTGGTCCTGCTCTATCGGCGGTTCACATTTGACAGAGAGATTGCGCCATCGGGTTATAAAATCCGTACTGATTTCATTTTTCTTGGGCTTGGTCCTTACGAGCTCGGCATTGGTGATCTTATCGCTGACGCTCATGAACCTTTGTCGAAACAAAGATTCCATTTGGACGAAAGTAGTAACAGAGCCATCCGGTATGCTCGCGTACCAGTCGAAAGCAACATCGGTCAAGTTATTAACGAACTAGCAGAGGAGAAGCGCATCGTTGCCCCCAGTGTTCCCGCATGAGGCTTTGAAGTGGGCGATGTGCTGAATCGCATTTCCCATCCCATCGAATCTTCCGAATTTGGGGATGACATAGCCGCTAGTAAATTCTACCAAATCATACTGAGCAGGATATGGTCTCTTGCTACTGCTAACATCTTTTTGCGCTTCGGCTTCAGCCCCCAATGTTTTGACTTTGCTGGCAACCAAATCCATGATTTGATCTTGAGTTAGCGGGCTACTGTCATCGGTAGCCAAGACATTTTCCGAGATAGGATGCGACTGACTTTCTTGCGGTCCGTCCACCCTTGGATTTGAGGGAATAGGCGTCGGCTGCCTTGGGACACCATTTCCCGGTTCACGAGCAGAGCCCTGCGCTTGATTGGGCGGCTGAAAGGCAAGTTGGGCTATGAGCTGTAATACGACATTTGTCAAGTCGTCAATTTTTAAGTAAAGCTTGGCCATCTCCTTGTCTTTGCTTTTGAGCTGTTTTCGGAGCTCTTGGAGAAGTTGCTGCTCCACGTTCTTGGGACAGAAGATTGGCTCATCTTCGCTTTCTGAGCCCGACTCCTCATGGACCGAAGGGTCTTTCCGCCTATCATCCCCATCGAGAAGGTTTTCATCACCCAGCGGAGGCGGCTGTTCTTGGGAAGTGGCAACCACATTCAAGACAGATTGGATTTGAGATGTGGTGGCCCCGTCCTTACTCTTGCTACGCGTGCCCACCACGTAGACAGTGTGGACCACATACCCAGCCATTTCCTCATCTTTGGCGGGGTAACCCTGTTCTTCGAACCTCATGAGGTTCATCCTAGCAGGAGCCCTAGCCCTTTTGTTAGCTCTATATCTGAGCCTTTTCTGCCTTAGCTTCTCAATTTTAAGGGCTTGGCGGGCATCCATTTCCTAGGAAGCCACCGTGAGTCGATTAGCGGGGAGCTTAGAGAAGACACCCGATCGAGTAGTTGTCGAGGGTGCCGCTAGAGCTTTCCTGAGATGCCCCGCTGCCTTGTTGACGTTGATGGCCTTGCCCCCAGCTGGAGCGATGGAGAGTCGTTCCGAAATAGATTTGCGTTTGGGTTGGGGCGCCCTCGAGACCACCACATTTGGCCTCTTGCCTTTCGGGGCCGGTTTGACTGTTACTGGAGCTTGAGGAGATGGGATGGCGTTAGCTGACACGAACAAAATAGAGCCGAATGGTAGCAGCGGCTCTTCCCATTGTCGCCCGAGACTGGCCGGGAGGACCGTCCGAGAGTCCATCTTCATCGTGTATGAGATGGGAGCTGAGTTCATATTTGGAGACATCTTTGAGAAGTGATTGCTTGAAAACCTGCATGAAAAAGCATTATTTCAGTATAAATATAGGTATGTATATTGACTGAGTTCGCATGAATGCTTAACCCGAAATATGGGAGGAGAGATAGGTCCCACCGGGCGTGCCAGAATCTGCAGGGTGTTTTTCGTCACCCCATTGAGATGGGAATACGCGCGTGCTTGTCAGGCGCATTACAGATTCCCCCTGCCTAGGGTAGGCCGGGGTTTAATGATTGTGGGGATCCGAATCTCCGGCAGCAGCGGACTAAGCTGCCTTTAATTACCCCTCACCTTTGGGGCGAGGGAACCTCCGATTAACGGGTTAAACTGGTCATACAAACTCAATGCACAGTGTACGTATGTGTGTTGTTTTGGAGGGGGGTTTGGATATATCGGAAGCCCCGCAGAGTTTTTACGGGGGTCCCAAAGGATGCGTGGGGTCAGTGCCTTGAGCGCTGTGCGCTTAGGTGCTGTGCGCTCAGGCGCTAGCACGCCACATGTCGGCATGTGGGCGCTTTGCACTTGAGCGCTGGGCACTTGAGCGTAAGCGCGCCACGTGTCGGCACGTGGGCGCTTTGCGCTTGAGCGCAGGGCGCTGGAGCGCAGGGCGCTGGAGCGCAAGCGCGCCACTTGTCGGCACGTGGGCGCTTTGCGCTTGAGCGCAGGGCGCTTGACCCCAAGCGCGCCACGTGTCGGCACGTGGGCGTTTTACGCTTGTGCGCAGGGCGCTGGAGTGCAGGGCACTGGAGCGCAGGGCACTGGAGCGCAAGCGCGCCACATGTCGGCACGTGGGCGCTTTGCGCTTGCGCAGGGCGCTTGAGCGCAAGCGCGCCACGTGTCGGCACGTGGGCGCTTTACGCTTGGGCGCTGGAGCACAAGCGCGCCACGTGTCGGCACGTGGGCGCTCTGCGCTCGAGCGCTAGCGCGCCACGTGTCGGCATGTGGGTGCTTGGCGCTTGAGCGCTTGGGCGCCGGCGAGAAAAATGGCCTTTTAGTCCCAGAACGAGAAGCTATGCTTCAGAAAGGAAATATTTATTATATATATATATATATATATATATATATGGAATTAAACTCGTAGGATGTTTTGAAGCTGATGAAGGGGGTTCTTCTTCTTCCTCCTATTGTTTGGCCGGATCTTGAAGATCAAGAAGTAGGAGATTTTAAAAATCACTCCTTTTTGAGATCTGATGGGAGATCTGAGTTCCCCTTTGTAGGTTTTGTGGTGGAAAACTACTTAGTTTTGGAAAAGAAAGAGTAAAACTCTTGATTTAATTCAAAAGAAATGAGAAGGTTTAGAACCTTGGAGAAGGAGCTGGAGGCACAAAGAACCCTAGTTTTTGGGGGAATGAAAAGTATTACTTTATTCATCATCATGTTGCCTTATATAGGCTTACATATTTACATATAACCCCTTGGGCTTTACAAAAATGGCATTTTGCCTATCCCATGGCTCATGTGCCATTTCATTTTTGCACATAAGCCACGGGCTTACAAAATATTGGCTTTATGCCCATTTTGCATACATTCATGTATAAAAAATTACATATAAATTATTTATTACATGATTTTGTTTTTGGTATGGGGAGGCTGGCCGCGGGCTCGACTTGGGCATGGGCCCGCTTGACCTGGGCTTAGGCCCACCTAGCTTGGGGGTTGACCTTGACTTTGACTCGGTCAACCGAGGTGCAAATTTTGACCACAACAAACTCTTGATCCGACGATCTGGCTATATTGCATATAACCGACTAATATAACATGTACCAATTCATCGAATCAACACTTAATCCGATGACCCGACCATATCAAATATACCCGGCCGATATCTCATATCGCAAGAATAGAATACGGTATCTCATATCGTATTATTCTCGGTCCCACACATATCACATATGTGCTCCTACTCCGTTTTGCCTGAGCCAGGAAACCTCTGTGTAGGACTCTAAAGAATCGTCAATACACCGGCAGCAGGTGATGATCATATCAAACACCCACAAGCTGCAAGCGGTCAGCTAAACGTAACAGCCACCCGTGTATTGAGCAATCAGAAGATCAACAAGAAAGCCTGTACATTCTCCTACAAATCCAATCAGTAATACTCCTGTACAGTCCGATCTTTTCGTCTGATATGTTGCATATTTAGTTTAGGGGTGGTAAACGTCAGACCCTAGTAACCGATAAGTCATGTCGATGTAAGGCTCATAACGGGTCGAGGAACTACTGATAACACTTACCAGTAAATCTCCATATCAGCCCTTGCCAGGGACTTCCAGTTATAGCCAATCGAACACAACACAACATCAAATCCCTATATCGGGAAAGACGAAACCCCTCCGATCGCTCATTGCCTCCATGTGATTCGGGACTGTACCCAAAAGCCACCGTTTTTCATGCCCTCTTGGACGTGGTAAGGTGGAATCAAAGCACAGTGGGAATCACACAAGACTCTATGACGATCTCGGGTCTACAGACTAACCTGTACCAGTGTCACCGGAGAACTGCTATCTGACGATAGGTATAATACCATCCAGGAGTTCTCGGCGAGTCCGTTCAGTGTACCCAGTCTCCACTGAGCACCTGTACACCATCTTTGATGTCCAACACCAATGGATATGGGATCATCCATCGCCCATCATATGGGTCAAGATGCGTATACGCTAGCCTACTCTGGAGTATCGATGCCCTGTCTCGATACACCCTCGACTAGGAATAGTTATAGGATGTACTCGTAGACACCCTGGCCCCACTAGTATGATCTGTATCATAGTCCGAGTAGTCGAGTACATATCCTAAGGGCTTTATCAACACGTGATCACAAAATAGTATTTTTTAATATGTTAAGATAAAGTGAAACCAGATAGCATACTATCATATCGAGCAAGAAAGTCCTCTCTATATATATATCCAAGCATCCATTATAATATACATCTTATGTACAACAATGGCCTCTAGGGCATACATATAACTAACAACAATGATGTATGCGACTCTGACAATCCAAAAGCCAGTGTTTTAAGAAAGTTCGATTAACTTGGTCACTGAGTTATAGTCTAGGCCGGGCCATGGTCGCTGCCAAACAGAGAGAGAAACGAAACACTCTGCGTACACTCTAACCTAGATCAGAATGGTTAATCACTTTATCTAATCAGGATGTCTCCCACTGTAACCTCAAATTCTCCTCCAAACCTGAAAGAAGAATTAGTCGGGATCACCCGTGGAGTAAACCAACTCATCAGTGGGTACCGGGATCCAACTATCATCGCATGATAACGTGATGGAATCCACTCACGTTATCACACTCCAGAAGGTATGCGCATGCCTGGCAAGTTTCCTGTATGTTTGAAACTCCCGATATGATTTTTACCTCATGCTCTTATGACCTTGACGAAGGTCGACAAATCATAAGTCACATGTCAAGTTCTACCCATCATTGTCCAGGTTAATTTGAACCCTCCCATACTCGGCCTTGACGAAAGTCAACAAGGCTGTACGACTGTCCCAAACTAACGCATTTATCTATGCAACAGAAAGGTAACAAGCAGCTACCATACACTATGCCTTGACGAAGGTCAACAAACATAGCATGAATACTATGTTACCCGTCTGAAATGACAGAGGGCTACGAATGGTTTTTGGCAAAAAACCTTTAACGTAATGAACTTGATATCGTTGAAGGAACCGGATAGCTTTTATAAGTATATAGTGGCGAAAACCTTTGCTAAAGAGGTCACTCCTGGTGAAGGGATCTCGGCTCTTTCTCCGTAGAATGAGGTGCAGGATATTCCAACTGAATACCGTGATGCAAAGCAAAAGTAATCGACTATAGTGAAGTTATTACCCTGACGCAAACTTCTATCCAAGGGGTCACTCCCGATGAAGGGATCTCGGCCCTTGCCTCGTCGAATGAGGTGCTGGATATTCATAACCGAATACCACTGTGCAAAACAAAAGAGAACGTTCTTGTAATAACAGCTTTGTGAATTTTTTTCCAACAACATCAGTTAGGTCTGTTTTCCTTGCATTGATCTGAATCAATGCAGTCCCATCAATTAATCACACCACAAAAGAACGAAAATATGATGTACGTATATGCCATCCGCATTCACCACTGGGTCCCGTCATCACCCATTAGGTTACTTAACTAACGACATAGCGGGGACAGGACTAGCGCGGGTGTAAAACATATACAACATCTACTAGTATATATATCAATATATAATAATCGCTCCAGGCGTGATAAATGCAACATCACAGAAAAGTAATAAGCATCATAGAACAATACAGATAATCTGGGAGCTCCGGGTTTACTTTGAGCCGCAAGTGAAACCCGACATTCCCCTGGTCTTATGGATAGCCTGTGCAATGAAAACCTAGACCCCTACGAGCGCGGCAAGTTACCCGCCAAAACCAGAAGTGAGGAAGCCCCTTCGGCACAGTGAATGGACTACCCAGCACTTCACGGAATCCGGTAACTTGAGCACCCCTTCTTGGGTCAACCTTTACCCCCTACGAGTGCGGCGAATAGCTCGCCAATTCTAGAGTGAATCCCCCTCCGTCTCAAAGCCATGAGATGCGGGACCGTTGCCCTCTAGAACCCGGCTATCCGCGCACTCCACCGCGGGGTAATCCTAGAATAGAAAAGAAAATATGTACAACGGGTATATCGACCTCAACCCGGTCATGCCACAAAAGAATAATATACAAACAGGCAGTGATGGCAGTCCACATGTCGGACGCTCGCCCTTGGATATCAAATGTACAAATATATCCAAACTGCACTACCATTGCACGCAAGCTATCCACCACGACAAATCCGTAACATCACAGCACAATACAGAACATCAACGTGAATGTCACGCTCGCAAACCCGTCTAAAAGAGCTATAGCAATTAGACTAGATTTACCGCTTGAATGACATTCACAGTCGCAGATCGTAATGTAAGTACTGCAAACTTTAGACAATTTTAGAAAATATCAACTTCGAAATAACCCCCAAATAGTCCCAAACAACTAGATAAAGCCATATCTAAACTGGGCTAAACAAACAATACCATTGAACCAACATTGCAGAGACTAGACCACACTTCAAATTTCAAACCCAGAAGCCTCAATAAAACCGGCCTCCTTTGATTTTAAGGGTGTCTGGCCGGGCAAATTTTGGTCTCTAAGTAGTCTTCTGCAGTTGTTTAAATAATTTTAGAAGACCCTTTGAAAAATGACAAAAACCGCAATGTGTCGGGTGTTGTTTCGGGTTTGTTTCGGTTTCGATACTTTAACATTGTCAAAACCAACTAGTATGTGGTTAATGGTTTGGCTCTGATATCATGTAAGGCTGCGGCAGCGCCCCGGCCGTCAATCCAAGGTCAAATATGGAACAAAAACTTTTCAAAACGGCACTAACGTAACCCAAAAACCCGGATCGTGCCATTAACCGTAAACTAGTAAACTGTAAAAGAGTTTTGAGAGATTATACCAATCGATCCGTATCCTTCGGTCTTCAATCTCTGCGCCACGCTCCTCGCGGCTGCTCCAACGAAGTCCGCTCTCCGATCTGGCTCGTCAAAGTGGCACCACGTCGAGGATTCTTTATACGGGCTCCCGCTTCAAAACCGAAGCAACTCGGACATCAAGTTTGCCAGCCGAGATGTCCAAGGTGAACTAGAGAGTGTGTGTGAATACTTTGTCTCAATATACCTTAGGTTTCTCAATACATGAGGTATGTTAGGGTGGAGGTAAAAGAGTTGCCATGGATGAAGTGTGCGAGCTCAAAAATGAGCTAAAGAAAAGGAGCTAGAAAAAGTATCTGCTCATTTTCTCGTGTTGATTTTGTGTGTATTGGGTAAGCAAGTAAAGAAAATCCTAGCACAAAATATCTACCACTTGCCTCAAGCCATCAATGCACACAAGACCCCATACCATGAGTCACAAGTAAGCACATGCTACCATCAATGCCTCATGCCAAAACTTAAGCTCACAATTTCCATCACAATAAACATTTATCTAAATGTTTAATCCAAAAGAAATAAATGGAAAACCCTAAAGTAAACTTGTAATAAAATTACAAGAATACCCATCATCCGTATATACATACCCGTATCTGTATTCCGACTGAATACAAATACTACGAGACGAAAGTAATCCAACCAATCTAATACTAGGATCCGGCTTAAACCAAAGCCCACTAGTATGATCCGTCCGATCATGATCCGTGCACGAGTGAACGTATATGATCGAACCCTGCCATAAAACCATACGGCCTCTACAACGTTTTACCCGTTGGGAAAACTTTCTGTGGGGGACTCTAAAGCCTCGTCAATACGCTGGCAGTGGGTTTAACCACAAGCACGTCAGTGGTACTAGCTGTACGTAACGGATGCCAAGGTATTGAGCAAAAGGGAGGCCAATGAGCGAACTCATCCTGAAACCCAACTGAGCATGTCAGTGATAATATCCGTACAGTCCGGTCCGTTCGTCTATGAGTATCGCATATCGGGCCTAGGGGGCTAGTAAACGTCAGACCCCCAATAGCGGTATAAGTCGTGATGGAGTGTAGCCCAGAACACCCTGAGAAACTACTGGAATACCTACCAGTAAATCTCGCTTGCCCTGGTCAGGGACTTTGTGTAATGGCTCTCCTAAACACAGCGCGATCTCACCCCAATACCGGGAGAGACGAATCCCCTGTCGATCCGCTCACTGCCTCCATATGGCTCAGGATTGTACCCAACTAAAACCTGTTTGCACGACTCCTTTGAGCCATGGTAGGGTAGTAATCAAAGCACAGTGGGAACTCACATGTGACAAATGACAATCTCAGGTCGATGGACTAACCTGTACACATGTCACCAGGGAACTGCTATCTGACGATGGGAATAATGCTAACTAGCATGTTCCCGGCGAGTCTGTCCGATGTACTCATAACCCAATGAGCACATGTATATATCTTAGATGAACCAACTGACACCAATGGCTTGTGAGACCGGCCACCGCCCCTCGTCGGGGTCTCGACTGTATACACTAGTCTACTAATGGAGTATCGATGCCTAGTCTCGAAACTCCCACGACTAGGGACACTTTAAGGATGTGCTTATAGACTACCCAACTCTCACGTATATGATCGCCATCATACTGCTGGTAGTCAAGCAAGAATCCCAAGGACTCTATCAACGTGTAATAGTGATCTGTAATGTCACCTAAAGCATGTACACGATGATAAAAACAAACCATATAGCATACTATCATCTCGAGTAAGACTGTCCTACCGGTATAGGTCCTCCCTCAATCATTGCAATCGCGTACCTGTGATCTAATAATTGACTTTGAGGGCACTATATCCAACATCGTCAATAAGATGGCAGTGGGTTTAACCACAAGCACGTCAGTGGCACTAGCTGTACGTAACGGCTACCCAGGTATTGAGCGAAAGGGAGGCCGACGAGAAAACTCATCCAGGAACCCCTACTGAGCCTGACAGTGACAATATCCCTACAGTCCGGTTCGTTCGTCTATGAGTATCGCATATCGAGTCTAGGGGTAGATAAAGTCAAACCCCTAATAACTTGACATTTAGTGTCGGTATGAAGTCTATCACCAACTGAGAAACTACTGATCCGAATCAGTAATTCTCGTCAACCCGGGCCGAGAATTTTTTGTGATGGCCACCTGTGCACACCGCGACATCAACCCCTAATATACCGGGAGAGACGAATCCCCTGACAATCCGCTCACTGCCTCCATGTGGCTCGGGACTGTACCCAACTAAAACCTGTTTGCACGACTCCTTTGAGTTGTGGTAGGGTAGTAATCAAAGCACAGTGGGAACTCACACGAGACAAATGACGATCTCAGGTCGATAGACTAACCTGTACACATGTCACCAGGGAACTGCTATCTGACAATAAGTATAATACTAACTAACACCAATGGCTTATGAGATCGGCCATCGCCCCTCGTCGGGGTCTCGATCCGTATATACTAGTCTACTCTAAGAGTATCGATGCCCGGTCTCGAAATTCCCACGACAAGGGACATTTTAAGGATGTGCTTATAGACCACCCAACTCTCACATATATGATCGCCATCATACTACTGGTAGTCAAACAAGAATCCTAAGGGCTCTATCAACATATAATAGTGATATGTAATGTCACATGAAGCATGTACATGATGATAAAGACAGACCAGATAGCATACTATCATCTCGAGTAAGACTGTTCTACCGGTATAGGTCCTCCCTCAATCATTGCAATCACTTTCCTGTGATCCAATAATTGACTTGAGGACACTACATCCAACAATCTCCCACTTGCACTTAAGGCTAATTATTATGGTGTGGCATACTCACAGCCCGTGTGATACCAAATACCCAACTTCTCTACTAATCAGTTTCACAAAGCTCGTTTGTAAAACTATTGTGCTCAAGAAATAGCCTCAGTGAGTGGATCTGCTCCAATGTTTATTTCTATGTCTATTGATCAGTCGAAAATACTGCATTTTTAACACGGCAATTTCCCTAACATTTGCACTCATATAGAAGTGTTCGGTATTCATATTGCACATATTACCAAATCATCTCTGAAATACCAGATTGCATGTGTTAGACTTTTAAACCGGCACTTTAAGGGAAATTGACTGTGTTTCATGGCATCGCATCATCCTTGTATTGAGCAACTCTTGTCTTGGGGTTTAATGCAGGAAATTCCAGAAGCAAAGCCCAAATTTGTCAAAACAGTGCTGATAAAATACGCCAACTCAAAGGCTAAAGATCTGGTAGCGATACAGAAGGCCAAAGAGAATTTAACATATCATAAAATAGCCCAAATAAGAGCCCAAAGCAGCAGAAGAAAGCACATGCAGTGCGGCCCAAAAAGGACCGCGGATCCGCGGCCCAAACCCCCTTGGCGCCGCGGATCCGCGGCCTTATTAAGAGATCACAGCTTCAAATTTTGTCACGTGCTTACCTCTAACGGCCCAAGCTTCCAGAAGACCCCAGAAGCTCCACGTGGCGGATCTAGAAGGCTCGGCTTAACAAACTATTCCTAGAAGGCTCTCTTTTGGAGGGAAATTTAAATCTTTTGCTAACTAACTTGTGGAGGGAAAATTCAAATTCAAATCCTAGATCTAGGGTTTTGGGAGTTCTATAAAAAGGAGCCTAGATCTAGGGCTGAGGTTGTTCAAGAATCACCATCATCTTCTACCCACAAGTTGAGTGACACAACTTGTGCCTCAAATCCTAACCCCAATTCCAATTCAACCTCAAGATCAAGATCCCGAGAGCAATTCAAGCAAGAAAGCCTTCAACCTTTAGAAGCGACGCCGGATTTCAACGGAGCAAGATATCCACGCCGATCCGCGACTCAAGGAGCCGAGCGAAGCCTAAATCGACGATCTAGTTCCTTCCTTTTGTAAATTCAAGAGAGTTGTAACGAAATTTGTCGATAAATAAAGGTGAATTTTCTATATTCTTGCTTATCTTTTAATTCAAGCATAATGATTAGATCTCAATTTGTGATTGTGTTTGTGATCATGATGTTTGAGTAATCTCCGCTCGTGTAGGAGTTGTGACGATCTTTAGATGATGATGATTTAGATATTTTTACAATTCTTAAATCCTATAATGTTTGAAAATTCTAATGAATCAAATGATTAATGACCTAGTTTCGAGATGATGCTTTCTTGATCGTGTTCACTCGAAACTAGGGAACAACTATTGACCATTTGATTAACTAGAAGCTAGAATTTGAATGCGATCCATCGAAAGGACAAAGGATGAGTTGCGAAATCCCTAAATTCTCCGCAAGATCCTTAAACCTCGATGAATTTGCATCGATCTAGTATCAATTCGTTAATGGATAAGAATGAGTAATCATTAGATCTCATCACATCTATAGATCCGATCTACTCCTACGAGCCATACTTCTAATCTTGATTGTTGGTTAGAAATTATCACACGTCTCAATTCTTGTTTTTAATGTTTCTTTTAGATCTAGATTTTTCTTATTCTTGATCTTCAATTACAAATCATGAATTGTTTTCTTTTCTTTTCCTTAAATTTTCAACTCATCTAATTCGGAAATTGAATGGATCTCACTTTCCCTGTGGACGATTGATTGATCAAAAATATCTATTAATCGCAATCAAGAACGGCGTCGCATGTAGCTAGCCGGTGAGTACGGGTCGGTCCACAGGGATGTTGTGAATTTCCTAGTCGCTCAAACGAGTTAATTTCGATTGTGGTCGGATTAATTATTAAATCTAAAAAATAAATTAATCTATATCTAAATCTTGCTAGGGTTAGGTCTAGGTTAAGTTTGGAAAGTCAATAAATCTCACCGCTTTCTATACCCATATGAAGATCTAATTAGGTGTTATGGTAATTATTAATAAAAGGGATTAGAATCATTTGGAAAGATGTTTCTTTCTCTAGGTTCTTGTCCTTCCTTTATCAATCCTTACCCTAACCTCCATGGAAAACAATCACAACCGGGCCTTTATATTACGGTATCACCGCTACCTCAAGGGATAGGGTGCCGTAGGGAGCGGTATGTGCATGTATGGATAAAGTCCTATGAAAATATATGACGGGCAAGAAAGGGGATGAGAGATCTTCGTCTCTCAAACCTTCCCCAGATCTAACCCTAACAAGCGAGGAGACTACTCACTCATTAGGGAATTCAAATACATTTATCTAGGGCAGAGAATAAAAAAATTAACTAGGGCAAGGAATTAAATTTAACCAGGGCAAGAATAGAAAATTAATCTAGGGCAGAAAATAAAGAACTTACAACTTGATGCTCTCCAAAAGAATTCTAAAATTTATTAATGAAGGGAGGCATAGCCTTTACAATGATTTAGAGTTCCTGTTTATAGAGGATAGGAAACCCTAGGTTACAATTGATTCGCATGTCTACATTTACCAAAATATCCTTAGGAAGACCTAGTCAAAGTAGATTCCAAGCTTTGGTAAAATTTTGTCTCTGTCTTTTATTAAAAGGATGTATTGGGCCTTGAAATTTCCTTTGTGGGCTCTTCTGTCTTTGGGCTTCCTTATTATTTGGTTCTTTTATTAAAATAACTTCTATATTTCTTCCAGATCTCCAGTGAATAATTGCGGTGGACTTTTAACCGTTCTCTTTGTAATCTTGGACCTTGCATTGCCTTGTACTTTGTGAATTTTATCTTTGATGTAGGCTTGATCAAGAGTCTTCTGTTTGTTGGTCAAAGTCTCTTTTTTGTGTCGTCTTTTATCTTTCTCACTGTTTTCGCTCCAAGAACCTGTAACCTGTAATATGTAGCAGACATGCGTCAAAAGCACATGTTTATTTGTAAAAAGAATAAGAAAGGGGAATATAAAATGCAATATTATGATATGAACAAATACCCCCAAAATTATCTTTTGCTCATCCTCGAGCAAACTTATTTTTTTATTCTCGATAAAACTTAACCGCACTTTCGCAGGGAAACACGATTGCACTGAGCTCGTGCAACAAGTCGTTAAACTTCTAGGTGTCCCTAGTAGGAGGAGTGTTATCTCCTGAGGGTTTTCAGCGGATACTACCCACAAAATCCTATCAATTTGGCTTTTCGACTTTAATTCTCCAATTAGGTTTTCTAACAAGGAATTCTATTATCGTCGACTCGTAAATTATCCACCCATATTCTTCACACTTCCTCATCATCTAACTTAAGGTTATACATGTTCTGTAGACTTACTTAGCTTTCGGCATCTCTTAAGTTTTTCTTCTAGGGTTCCATCTTCACTTAGGAATTTCTATCAACTCTACTAAAGATATAAGTTCTTATTCTTCACTCCTTTCTCTCATCTAAACTCCAATCATATATCCCCACGTGTGTGTATAAATCTCCCCTACACTTGGAAATTCAAATCAAGCAATCATACCCCTATCTGTTGTCCAAAGTACTTATTAGTAGGTGAATTTTTGATTGAATTTTGCTTACACATCCTTCTTGCGACCGTTAATACTTCTTGAGGTACCAACAACCGATTACAAGATATGTTTGCACTTTAAAGCATAATTCCTAGTCTTGCAACACCCAAGGCTTTTAGCAACCAGTTGGTCTAAGGCACTAGGTGATGAAGCACCCTCGCTAAATATTTTTCTATTTTTACAGCCTTAAGTAATCACAAAAACCAGTGTTCATTTTTTTTTCTTTATTCACACTTGTATTTTTTTTTCATTTTCTTCGTACTAAGGACTTTAGACAAGAGCATTTCAAGGTCTCTTCTGCTATTCCAAGTTTCAAGGTGCGTGATTGTGCAAATTGTTGGGTATACATTTTCAGAATCTAGATTTAAGGTAGGAATTATTTTTCAAACTCATACTCTAATAAAAATATCAATACTTTTCCTTTGCTTTGACTTAGCCCAAGACGTGAACCCAAAATTTGCCTATTTCTAAATAAACTACAAAGACATATACATTCTACCGCTAAACTTTAAGGAAGGTTATTTTTAGGGTTTTTAATTTACTAAGTTTAAGATCTAGTTGTTCCTAGCTAGTTAACCTTTTGTCAAACTCAAGTTAATTAGGCCAAAATTGAATACATTAATTTTTATAATTTTTGAAATTTTTCAATTTTTATGGGTTTTTAAATAAATATGCAAATGCAAAAATATACAAATGAATGCGAAGGAAGAAGACGTACCGACTGTACCCCCAAACTTAAACTTGACAGTGTCCTCACTGTCATGCTGCACCAAGAGGGTTAAAATTTTCGTCACTCCCCTGTTTATTTATTTATAAAAAAATTTATATTTTTTTAATGTTTTGAAATTTTTTTAAATATTTTTTATAGAAAAAGAAAAAAAATATATGTACATATATACAACAAGGTTTCCCCCAAACTTAAGCTTGGCCTTACACAAGCCAAAGGTTAGCACCAACTATTCAAAAATTCTATCGTGGTAATG
The DNA here is from genome assembly GCA_030015575.1 of Agapanthus africanus. Classification (NCBI taxonomy): domain Eukaryota; kingdom Viridiplantae; phylum Streptophyta; class Magnoliopsida; order Asparagales; family Amaryllidaceae; genus Agapanthus; species Agapanthus africanus. The sequence goes on along the minus strand of CM057349.1, from coordinate 384,266,909 downwards.
ATAGAGTTGGTGAAAGAATGGAGTGGAAAGAAAAGAAATGAGAAGCACACGAGACCGTGTGGAGAGAAAGGGATAATATGGTCTCGGTGGAGGAGAATGGCGGAGGGGAAGAAGAAATGGTAGGGGTTCTACTTCTTCGAGTGGAGGTTGATTAATCACAAAATCCGTATCATTTAAGAATGCGAGTTCGTCGGCGAAAATATCTTCGAAACTTTCCTCGAAGGTCCAATTGAAAATTATCGAACTCAAAATGTCGGATTGTGATTCATCAACACTCGATATCATTAAAGGAAGATTAGAAGAACCAAAGAAAGTGGGAATACGAATTTGAGGGTGGGGATGGAGCGTATAAATTAGCACAATTTGTAATGACCGATGTGAAATAGCGATTGTGCTAATCTATCAACCCGCAAAAAAATGAGATTAAATCCCTCAAGAGTCGTGAGCAAACATGGGTACGTCGAACTTGGTATTGAAGATGAAAGCGTAACGATCTCTTGCACAGTCGGAATGATAGGAAGGACGGAAGGAAGTGAGTTAGGAAGGGTATCAGTTAAGGATTCAGGAGGGTGTATTGGAAAATTCGACACATCAAACGAAAATGGTTCAACCTTAATATTATCCTCAATATTATCCTCATAATTCTCCTCAATATTTTCCTTATAATTCTCCTCAATATTTTCCTCAAAAATTTTCTTATCCATGCCAATATCATCAAAATCAAGACGCACATGAAGTTCGGGAGAAACATTGAATGACTCGGGATGATGAATTGGACATAAAATTTCAATTAAATCAACAGGTTCATCATCCGAAATATTCCCGGCGTCTATATCCTCAATCAAGTGAAAATCAATTTTTTCTGACACCTCATCAAAAGCATGGATATTTATCGATTTAGGTTCTAGAGTGGAGGTGTAAAGATCGAAAGGATTAAGTGTGGTTTCACTCGAAAGGGGTTCTTCACAATCTGGCAAATCAAGAACTACAAATTCACACAATTCGTTTTTATTTTCAACTGGTGAACTATTTTGGACAATCGATGGAAAACCGGAGTTGTGGGCTGGAATTGGGTATGGGTAGGTTTGATTTGGAAATCCTCTCAAATTCTCACTCTGTCCAACCGCCTTCTCATACATTGGAAAATTTGGAGCTAGTTGGAAACTAGCTACCGGTTCACTATGTTGCATAAGGGCGGCCACGGACGCTTCCACATTCCTAACCATTTTGTTTGTTGCTAAAATATAAGCTTGCAATGACTGTTCCAAAGTAGACATGGGTAGTGAAGGGGTTTCGGTAAAAGATTCGAAATTGTTTGGATACGTGAAACTCCCAAAAGGTTGTGTAGAAACAGGGTCTAGTGAAGGTGGGAAAGTCGGGTAGGACTGGTAGGAATTGGATGGTTGGACAGGAGTAGGGTCAACATGTGGATGAAAAGGTGAATGGACTTGTTGATCCCTAGAACTAGATGTGTGGAGAGGGGTGAAAGATCGGCTACGAGATTGAGCAATATGCTCAGCAATGGACATCGGTTTAGGAGTTACAGCTGGGCTCGAAAAAGTGGTATCAACATACGAAGGTAGTAAAGGTTGACTTGGTTGACACAAAATGGGTTGTAAAGTAAAAGTGTTTCTCCTAGACGCTTCTATTTGATCTTTCAAAGAAATTTTGGGCACGGAGGGATCTGCCTTAAATCGACCGAAACAATTGACGTACGAAGCAAAGTTAGGTTCGGGATACCAAAATTTGGCAAGAGATTTATGATGTGGGGTACCCATGAGAAAGAAGGTAGGTGGTGCAAGGATTTCTTAGCGACAAAAGTTGCAAGTCTTTTTATAAAAAAAATTTTCCTCTTATTATTTTTTTTATTTGTTTTGCAAAAATTTTCGATAAAGGGCTTAGACACAAATGCAATCAATCAGAAATACACAATCAGGCCTAGATCGAGGGTCACCTAGGTCAGCTAGACAGCTCCTAACTGTTCCAAAGGGCTAGAAATAGGACCTCAAACCGCCTCTTCACCGCCAATTGCGGGCAGGTAAGTGCCAGGTAAGTGGGAGGCTCCCCGCTACAAGTAGCGGTCCTAATTAAGTAACCACTTGCCTTAGACACACTTGCCTAGACACCGCAAAGTCAGGTTAGGATAAGCGGTTGATGCCTATAACTAGTCCTCTGTCCTATTGAGCTCGAAATCTTTAGGGCTGAGTCTAGTATTTTTTAATTAATAGATGGTCAATGCATATGCCTTATGTGATTTCTGGGGTCCTGGGAAGGGTGATGAAATCCCCACCTAATTTGAATTGGTCAAAAGCCCCTTAAAGTCAGTTTTAAAGATATGCAAAACAGTAAATCACTTGCAATCAAATCTTTTTTTTTATTTTATGCGCGGCGCAAAGAATCCTGCACAAGATTTGTTATTTGGAAGGGAAGATTTTTTAAAGTGCAAAGAATTATGCAGGAGATTTGACAAAAGATATATTTTAGGTTGTAGAGGGGGGAAAAAGGAAACAAACAGTGAAAATTTCGCGCGATGACGTCAGCATGACGCGGCGGTTCAGCGGCGGGAGCGCGCTTGCGCGGCGGAATGGCGGTGGTACGGAGGCTTCAGGTCTCCAAAAAAATTGTGTTGTTCTGATTTTCCAACCTCTTTCTGTTCTGATGTATCTTTTTCTGTTTCGAACTCTGGATTTTTCCAGATCCGTCTCGATTGTAGATCCTGCAAAAATTCAAGCAAAAAATACCCTTCACGAAATACAAATGATATATTTTTTTATTTTTTTATTTTTCAGATTTTTATGATTTTTTTAATTTTGATTAACCCGAAATTGCAAAAAGGAAATAACACGCCATCCCCGGCAACGGCGCCATTTGATTGATCAAAAATATCTATTAACCGCAATCAAGAACGGCGTCGCATGTAGCTAGCCGGTGAGTACGGGTCGGTCCACAGGGATGTTGTGAATTTCCTAGTCGCTCAAACGAGTTAATTCCGATTGTGGTCGGATTGATTATTAAATCTAAAAACTAAATTAATCTATATCTAAATCTTGCTAGGGTTAGGTCTAGGTTAAGTTTGGAAAGTCAATAAATCTCACTGCTTTCTATACCCATATGAAGATCTAATTAGGTGTTATAGTAATTATTAATAAAAGGGATTAGAATCATTTGGAAAGATGTTTCTTCCTCTAGGTTCTTGTCCTTCCTTTATCAATCCTTACCCTAACTTCCATGGAAAACAATCACAACCGGGCCTTTATACTACGGTATCACCGCTACCTCGAGGGATAGGGTGCCATAGGGAGCGGTATGTGCATGTATGGATAAAGTCCTATGAAAATATATGACGGGCAAGAAAGGGGATGAGAGATCTTCATCTCTCAAACCTTCCCCAGATCTAACCCTAACAAGCGAAGAGACTACTCACTCATTAGGGAATTAAAATACATTTATCTAGGGCAGAGAATAAAAAAATTAACTAGGGCAAGGAATTAAATTTAACCAGGGCAAGAATAGAAAATTAACCTAGGGCAGAAAATAAAGAACTTACAACTTGATGCTCTCCAAAAGAATTCTGAAATTTATTAATGAAGGGAGGCATAGCCTTTACAATGATTTAGAGTTCCTATTTATAGAGGATAGGAAACCCTAGATTACAATTGATTCGCATGTCTACATTTACCAAAATATCCTTCGGAAGACCTAGTCAAAGCAGACTCCAAGCTTTGGTAAAATTTTATGTCTCTGTCTTTTATTAAAAGGATGTATTGGGCCTTGAAATTTCCTTTGTGGGATCTTCTGTCTTTGGGCTTCCTTATTATTTGGTTCTTTTATTAAAATAACTTCTATGTTTCTTCCAGATCTCCAGTGAATAATTGCGGTGGACTTTTAACCGTTCGCTTTGTAATCTTGGACCTTGTATTGCCTTGTACTTTGTGAATTTTATCTTTGATGTATGCTTGATCAAGAGTCTTCTGTTTGTTGGTCAAAGTCTCTTTTTTGTGTCGTCTTTTGTCTTTTTCACTGTTTTCGCTCCATGAACCTGTAACCTGTAATATGTAGCAAACATGCGTCAAAAGCACATGTTTATTTGTAAAAAGAATAAAAATGGGGAATATAAAATGCAATATTATGATATGAACAACGATCAGCACTTACTAACGCGCTACATCCGACACCGTTATTGATTGCGGTCAAAATATTTTTTGTTGTGATTTCTAAATACAATTTTCTTAAAACCAACACACAACGGAAAATCGTTCCAATCAAAATGGCGCCGTTGCCGGGGATCGTGTGCTAATTTGTTCATTTTTTGAAATTTGAGTTGAAAAGTTTATTCCATCTAAAATTTTTAAGATCAAAACTCACGCAAAACACTAAACGAGTTGTTGTGGTTAATTGCAAGGAAATCTGGAGCTTGCTGTGCAATTGGAAAAATATTTGGAGAATTCCAGAGAGCTCTGTAAGTGAACAGGAGAGGGTACAAGAAGTTTCATACAGTGATCGCTTGATAGAACCGCGGAACCGCGGCAATTGTTGGCGCCTGCGGCGGAATCGCGGCAGTTAAGGAGGATCTCTGTACAATTTTTGGCAGGTAACCTCTATCTTTCTTATCTCCTTTCTAAATCTGTTAGTTATATGTATGCCCTAAAGGCCATTACTGTACATACGATGTATATTGTAGTGGATGCTAGGACATATATAGGGAGGACTTTCTTGCTCGACATGATAGTATGCTATCTGGTTGACTTTATCTTAACATGTACTCTGATTGTCTTTATGTTACATGTTGATAAAGCCCTTAGGATATGTACTCGACTACTGGGACTATGATGAGATCATACTAGTGGAGCCACGGTAGTCAACGAGTACATCCTATAACTGTTCCTAGTCGAGGGTGTATCGAGACAGGGCATCGATACACCAGAGTAGACTAGCGTATACGCATCTTGACCCATATGATGGGCGATGGATGATCCCATATCCATCGGTGTTTGACATCAAGGATGGTGTACGGGTGCTCAGTGGAGACTGGGTACACTGGACGGACTCGCCGAGAACTCCCAGATGGTATTATACCTTTCGTCAGATGCCAGTTCTCTAGTGAAACTGGTATAGCTTAGTCTGTTGACCCAAGATCGTCATAGAGTCTTGTGTTATTCCCACTGTGCTTTGATTTCCATCATACTACGTCCAAGAGGGCGTGCAAAAAGGTGGCTTTTGGGTACAGTCCCGAATCACATGGAGGCAATGAGCGATAGGAAAGGATTCGTCTCTCCCGGTATAGGGAGTTGATGTTGTGCTGTGTTCGATTGGGTGTCATGGGGAGAATCACTGGAGCAAGTATATCTTGAGAAGATTACTTGGTGTATATGGAAAAGTTAAGACTTTCAAAACTATGCTTAAATCCATCCAGATCCTACTTGCCACGGCTACATACCATGACTACGATATCTGGTGGTTGGGTGTCATGACTGCTTTTCTAAATGATGTTTTAGAAGAGAGCGTCTATAAGTACACAGCCAAAGGGCTTCGTAGACAGTGGGAGCAGCGGAAACGTGTGCAAGATGTTTTATGTAATAAAGCAGGCATCGCGGAGTTGGAACGTTTGTTTTGATGAGGTGGTCAAAGAGTTTGACTTCATCAAAATGGTAGATGAACCTTTTATATACAAAAAGGTAGTAGAGAGTATGGTGGTGATGTTCGTAGAGTACGTGGATGACATACTCTTGATAGGGAAGGAGTTTCCTATGCTACGATCGGTCTTTCTCCACTTATCACAAGGATTCTCCATATAGGATCAAAGTGATACCTACTAAATCCTGGGTTTTGGATCTATGAGATAGATCTAATTGGATGTTAGGATACTCACTAGTTGTAGTGAGATGGTATCCTGGGGAGAATCACTGGAAAGGTTCCAGGATGATAAGGACGACTGAATGTCAGTCGCAGGTATTGTCTTTACCCTCAGTGGAGAGACGGTATGTTGGAAGAGTTCCAAGCTAGATACCGTGACTTACTAGACGATTAAAGGCAAGATACATCGTTACCAATGATGCTAGCAATGAGGCAGTCTGGATATATAAGTTCATGAGATGAACTTCGTTCCTACCATTGTGTAACAATGGAGTTGTGGCTTATGCCAAGGAACTACCGTCCCATCAGAAATCCAGATATAATTCTTAGACGGTATCACCTGATCATGGAGATGGTTGATCTCCAGGGAGATCGAGGTTAGGAGAGTAGACACAGAGGACAACAACGCGGATCCACTCACAAAGGCCTTTTTCCCAGTAGAGACTTTTATGGGATGGTTAAGTATGAGATACTTCAACCGCGGCAAATTGTTGGGTATGTGATACCACAACAGATGGCCCTAGTGCAAGTGGGAGATTGTTAGTTATATGTATGCCCTAGAGGCCATTACTGTACATACGATGTATATTGTAGTGGATGCTAGGACATATATAGGGAGGACTTTCTTGCTCGACATGATAGTATGCTATCTGGTTGTACTTTATCTTAACATGTACTCTAATTGTCTCTATGTTACATGTTGATAAAGCCCTTAGGATATGTACTCGACTACTGGGACTATGATGAGATCATACTAGTAGGGCCACGGTAGTCGACGAGTACATCCTATAACTGCTCCTAGTCGAGGGTGTATCGAGACAGGGCATCGATACACCAGAGTAGACTAGCGTATACGCATCTTGACCCATATGATGGGCGATGGATGATCCATATCCATCGGTGTTTGACATCAAGGATGGTGTACGGGTGCTCAGTGGAGACTGGGTACACTGGACGGACTCGCTGAGAACTCCCAGATGGTATTATACCTTACGTCAGATGGCAGTTCTCTGGTGACACTGGTACAGCTTAGTCTGTTGACCCGAGATCGTCATAGAGTCTTGTGTGATTCCCACTGTGCTTTGATTTCCATCATACTACGTCCAAGAGGGAGTGCAAAAAGGTGGCTTTTGGGTACAGTCCCGAATCACATAGAGGCAATGAGTGATAGGAGGGGATTCGTCTCTCCCGGTATATGGAGTTGATGTTGCGCTGTGTTCGATTGGCTATAACCGGAAATCCCTGGCCAGAGTTGCTGAGATTTACTGGTAAGTGTTATCAGTAGTTTCTCGAACTGTTATAGAACTCATATCGACACGACTTATCGAGCTACTGGGGTCTGACGTTTACCACCCCTATGCGAGATATGCAACATATCAGACGACGAGACCGGACTGTACGGGAGTGTTACTGATTGGATTCATGGGAGAATGTACAGGCTTGCTTGTTGATCTTCTGATCGCTCAATACCCGGGTGGCCATTACGTTTAGAAGACCGCTTGCGGCTTGTGGGTGTTTGATATGATCATCACCTACTACCGGCGTATTGACGAGTCTTTAGAGTCCTACACAGGGGTTTTCTGGCTCAAGCGAAACGGAGTAGGAGCACATATGTGATATGTGCGGCACCGAGATTAATACGATATGAGATACCGTATTCTATTCTCGCGATTCGTGACATTGATCGGTTGTATGCGATATAGCCGGGTTATCGGATCAAGTGTTGATTCGATAAGTTGTTACACATGATATTAGTCGGTTATAGCCGGGTTATTAAATCAAGAGTTGATTTAATAATTTAATGTATAATTATATATTTGATATATTACATTACATTAACTAGTATTAGCTCACTTATGATTTATTTTCTCACTAGATTGTGCACATTGTTTATATGTGATATATGCAAGTGTACATGTTTGTATCATGCTTGATGATACATACAAGATGGGTGTATGAGACTTATATCAAGTTTAGGTTAAATTAGGGTTTACTTATTTCCTTAAGAATAACAAAAGAGAGGAGACTTTAGTCAATGTTATCAAGCTTGTAGAAGCTTGTATGCAACATTGACAAAGTCAACTCTTTTGTCATTCCTTAGGATATTAGTTAACCCAACCCTTAAGCTCATACTTTGGTTAATTCTCTACATGAGTTAAGCATGAGGGCTTAACTCAACCATGGTGTAATAATTCATGGGATAAGTTTTCATTTGGATGAATTATTCATTAGACTTCTTCTTCTTCATTCAACAAAAGCTTTCTAGCTTCAATGGAGATTGAGAAAAAATGTGAGAAAATCAATTCTAAAGTGAGCCCACCTCCTACTTCTTCATCCTCTACCACTTTCCATGTAGTTGAGTGTGTTCTCTTCACAAAGTTCATGACCTAGTGAAGGAATAGCTTGAGTTAGTGTCTCCCCGACGTAGATCATCTTCGGCCTCGAAGTCATCGAAGCAAGCACGCTCGTTCTTCTTGTGGAGCTTCTCTAGAGTCCGGAGTTCACGATCGCAGCGAAGGGGACATCTACACGGAGCTTAAGAAGTGAAGGACTGGATCTACAAAGGTTATAATCCCTCTCACATAGTGTTAAAGTGTTTAACATGCTTGTTTTCACCTAAACTCTAGTTTAAACATCCGGCTTTAGGTTGTTCGGCACAGCTAAATTTTTAATCGGGCATGGTTGATGCCTCGTAGAACCTTATGAGCATGCCTAGCAACCCTCCAGTAGTATCAGAGCCAAGCTAGATCTTTAGGCGAAGTCTGAGCGAAGTTTAAAGTTCGATCGAACCCGGAAACCCCGACACGAACCCTTCTCTGGACATTTTCCAAACATGTGATATTTTATGAATTAAAAATGCTCAGAAAAATAAGCAGGAAAAACTAAGAATTACTGTGAAGTATGGCCCGCTAATTCGCTCACAGGACCGCGGAACCGCGGCCAAACCAAGGGTTTGGCGGCGGTTCCGCGGCCAAAATTCTGAATTAGGCCCTGGAATTTCATATATTTATTCTTAGGTCCTTTCTTGGAAATGTTTTCTTGGAATTTTTTAATTCCACTCAAGTGTTGAGTTTTCTAGGGTTGTATTGGGGACTCGTTGATTCGATCGGATAATTTAACTTTGTTTACTTTGTCCGGGTCATTTTTAGAAACTGTTAAAAACTTCGACCGGATATCAATAACTCACTTTTTCCCCAGTCAGAAAATTTTTGAAAAGTTGGATTTTTTCTCAGTTTAAGAACGTTCTAAGTCGTGCAAGTAACGCGGTGGACCCTCTAGAAGACAACAAACCTTAACTCGATTATGTGACCGTCTTGAACTGCCTCTGAACCTTAGGGTTTGTGGCAGTACGGCGTGCCACATGTGAGGTGTTGGCTTGACCCTTCTACGGTTGGACCATTGGTACTGTGGCATGTGATGGATGTTTTTAAACTGATTTCAAGTGTTGAGATATATTGGGGAAATCTTGGGTGTTTGATTATTTGATCGGAAAGTTTAACATTGTCTATTTATCTGGAATGTGATACAATATTTGGAATCCACAAGTAGTTATGAGATAACTAATTTGAATGTTATAAATCTAGCAGTTCAGTCTCAGTTGATCGGTTGCCACGGAATTTTGATGTGATCAAAAGTCCGTCGCAATGACGTATCGTACGCGGATACTCGTCGGGTAAACTTAACAGACAGACACGCCCCATAGCCCCGACCAAGTGACTGTAAGAGAACCCCGTCGCCAAAAGCATCCGTTCGGGTGCTCGCGGCAGCGGTGTTCCACCTTATGGCACTTCGTCGACGGCATCCGGGGGTGCGGCCGTCTACTAAAGTTTGCGACGAGCATGCGATCAGGATGTCGAGAATCTTGTTGAATTGCCCGACTTGATATTGAAAAGAGTTTTCGATAATGAGACTAGAATGCGGGGTTTATAATTGTTAGGCATGCGATGTCTAAGGAATTCATTTGGTTAGGCATGCGATGTCTAAGGAGGTTGCGGATTCCAACTGTTGTATTTTTACACTTTCTTTTCTGTGACCGTAAGCGTAGTATGTGGTGTATCGCCGGCTTCGTTGCTATACATCAACGACAATCGGGATACACATACTTACTTACGTTGATGATATGAGATATTATGTGTTGCTGTGATATGTTATATTGGATCGTCGCGTTTTGAATAGCCGGGGGTTTTATGTGAGATGAGAGTTTTTCTTTTTCATTCATGTAAAATTCATTTGTATGTAATATTCTTTTATTGGGGCACTTCCGGGCTGAGGATGATGTCACCATTGTATATTATTTACTTTTCCGCATTAGGTAGACCCAAGGCGGGGAGCACAAGTAACCGGGTTCTGGGGTCCAGTGGGAGACCATCTCGAGGAGTCGAGACCGGGTCTCCTAACCCTAGAATTGGCAGTGTTGCTTGCCGCTCTCGTAGGGGGTCTGGGGATGTAGGTTTTGCTATTCATCGCGACCGTGGAATCCGTGTTTTATACTGGCTCGTATTGAAAACACGGACATCCTAGTATATCCAATATTTCATATATGTTCTTCTGCTGCAATGTTCTGTGATGAGATCATATTACTGCCTGAGACGAATGTTTAGATTATATATATATTATATATTGTTGATTTCGTTTCATATCTGATGCTTGTGAAGCATATTAAAATGGGACTTCATTAATGAGATTAATGAAATAAAAGAAACCTAAAGATGTTGTAGAAACTTGTTTCAAAACTGGTAGCTCTAATTCTTACTTTGCATAGCGGTGTTCCTTGTAGAACATCCAGCATCTTATTCGATAAGGAAAGAGCCGAGATCCCTTCACCGGGAGTGACCTCTTTAGTGAAACTAGCAGATGCTACAAACTCGGTTTATGTTTTGATTGCTTCTATAGTTTTTGCTTTGTATAGTGGTATTTGTGAAATATCCTGCACCTTATTCGATGAGGAAAGGGCTGACGATCCCTTCACCGAGAGTGACCCCTTTAGCAAAACTAGAAAAGCCTAAAAAACACTCCATTTAAAATCACTCGATTGTACAACGATATCAAGTTCATTACGCAAAGGGTTTTCTTAAAAACCTGTCGTAGCCATCCGTCATTTCAGATAAGTACTACATAGTATTCGTGCTGCGGTAGTTTGGCATTCGTCAAGGCGTAGTGTGCGGTAGCTAACTAGTATTTATCTGCTTATGCATATGATGCAGATTGGATTAGGGTATTCGTACGGCGTTGTTTGGCATTCGTCAAGGGTCGTGCGGATGGGTTTAATTCAATCAAGAAATGTACGGGTTGAACTTGACTAGTGGACTATGGGTTGTTTGGCATTCATCAAGGTCATAGAACGCTAGGGGCAAAATATTATCGGGAATTTCAAGTGTTGAAATTTGCAATGAGATTGCATACCTTCTATGAGATAGTTGGATCCCGATACCCACTGCGAGTAATTGTTACTCCTGGAAGAGTTTTACACATTACAATTAGCCGATCAAGTAGGTGTCTAGAAAGGTGTCAACGGGGTTACGCCTCTGGGAAAACAAGGTTTACTTTAATTAGGTTCGTGCGAAAGCACGGGGGACCTCCCTCAAAGTACCGACACTGGCCTGGCTGAAAGATTGGCGAACTTGTAGCGTGTAATTAATCCCGGATAGTCTTTCCTTTTAGGGTTTGAAGGAAGATTTGATTAAAATAGTGGGAGACATCCTGATTAGATATATTAGATAACCAATCTAATCTTGCAAGAGCATACGCTGAGTGTTTTCTTCTCTATCTCTCCAGGTAGCGACCATATCACGCCTTAATCAAGATAATAATATGGATGAATTGACCAAACCCGCTTGTTATACTGAGCTGGGGAACGTTGGTCCCGCTCCAACTTATAATTGTTATAAGACAGAGCAGGAAATTGGGGAATACCAGATTTCCCGTGCCGCCCAAACAAAGAAAGTGCATGCTGATGCATCATCTTTGGGTGTGTTCATTACATAGAACTGTTTATCAGTATCCTTTACGTCCTGGGTATGAGATACCGAATCAGGATCCCGCATATGTAATCTGTTACATGGGCTATAGAAAGGTAGAGAACTGAGAATGGGTGATAAGTTTCATGAGACAGAAAACGGTGCAAGTGTTGCAGCTAAGTCTGTTGGTCACTATCACCCTGTATTACCAGAATACATTGATTCTAAATGAATGTTATTAGATACCGAATCTGATATACAACATCATATCAGTCTCTTTATAAGTAAAGAAAGAATATAATTTTGTATTGTTGGATAATGTTTTGAACATTTCCTATATCAAGAGTTGATCGGTTCAGGCACGTTATCTAAAAGCATTGACGTTCTAAATCAAACTACAGTTCTTAGTATACGGAACACACACAAGAGGAAGAGTTCAGAAATGAACGAATCCTTCTTGAAGCATTGTAGACTAGGTCATATCAATGCGACCCGACTAGCTAAGTTACATTTAGATGCATATTTAAATCTGTTTGAATTTACATCTTGTGAAACTTGCCGGTCATGTCACAAAGATAAGATGACCATAGCTCTGTTTATTGGAAACAGAGAAAGAGTTAATGAACTCTTGGGATTGATACATGCTGATGTATGAAAGTCTCCTGTCTACACATGCCAAGACCGGTTCTTTGTACTTCATTACATTCTCTGATGATCTCTCAAGATTCAGACATAAGTTCCTGTTGAAACACAAGTCCGAACCTTTTGAGATATTCACAGAATGTAAGTTAGAAGTAGAGAACCAAAATACGGGTAAAAGTATTATGTCCTTTGATGAGATCAAGGAGGAGAATACTTGAGCAAGGGATTCCTGGACTATTCTAAAGGAGAATGAGATTCTCTCTCAGCATTACTCCTCCGTATACACCATAGCACGATGGTATATCGGGGTGGAGCAATAGCACCCTATATGATATGGTGTGCTCTATGATGAGTACTACTGAGTTTCCTATTTCCTTTTGGGTGTTATGCGCTTGAGAAGCTGCATACCTATTGAATAGGGTTCAAATCAAATCAGTTGCCTACCACTTCATATGTGATATGGAAAGGGAAGAGCCCATTTCTTAAGTTTGTTAAGATTTGGGGTTGTCCGGACTATGTCTAAAAGCAAAATTCGGACAAGCTCGAGGCAATGTCTGTTATGTAGAACTGGAAAGGTTCCAGCTATACAAACTGCAGCTGATGATTTGGTAGAACCAAAGGATTCAATAGTAACCAACGAACCCCAGCCTCTCCGCCGATCTAGTAGGGTTCCTCACCCACCTGAGAGATATTTCGGTTTCTCTATGACAGTGGGAGCGAGGATTACATCATGAGATGATGACCCAACTAGTTTCGAGCTGGCCATCAGGAGTGGGACTCTGTAAGAATGGCTGGATGCTTATCGATCTGAGATAGAATCCTTATACACCAACAAAGTATGGACTTTGGTTGCTTTATCTGAAGGGTTAAATCCCCATCAGGAGAAAGTATATCTTGAGAAGATTACTTGGTGTATATGGAAAAGTTGAGACTTTCAAAACTATGCTTAAATCCATCCAGATCCTACTTGCCACGGCTACATACCATGACTACGATATCTGGTGGTTGGGTGTCATGACTGCTTTTCTAAATGATGTTTTAGAAGAGAGCGTCTATAAGTACACAGCCAAAGGGCTTCGTAGACAGTGGGAGCAGCGGAAACGTGTGCAAGATGTTTTATGTAATAAAGCAGGCATCGCGGAGTTGGAACGTCTGTTTTGATGAGGTGGTCAAAGAGTTTGACTTCATCAAAATGGTAGATGAACCTTTTATATACAAAAAGGTAGTAGAGAGTATGGTGGTGATGTTCGTAGAGTACGTGGATGACATACTCTTGATAGGGAAGGAGTTTCCTATGCTACGATCGGTCTTTCTCCACTTATCACAAGGATTCTCCATATAGGATCAAAGTGATACCTACTAAATCCTGGGTTTTGGATCTATAAGATAGATCTAATTGGATGTTAGGATACTCACTAGTTGTAGTGAGATGGTATCCTGGGGAGAATCACTGGAAAGGTTCCAGGATGATAAGGACAACTGAATGTCAGTCGCAGGTATTGTCTTTACCCTCAGTGGAGAGACGGTATGTTGGAAGAGTTCCAAGCTAGATACCGTGACTTACTAGACGATTAAAGGCAAGATACATCGTTACCAATGATGCTAGCAATGAGGCAGTCTGGATATATAAGTTCATGAGATGAACTTCGTTCCTACCATTGTGTAACAATGGAGTTGTGGCTTATGCCAAGGAACTACCGTCCCATCAGAAATCCAGATATAATTCTTAGACGGTATCACCTGATCATGGAGATGGTTGATCTCCAGGGAGATCGAGGTTAGGAGAGTAGACACAGAGGACAACAACACGGATCCACTCACAAAGGCCTTTTTCCCAGTAGAGACTTTTATGGGATGGTTAAGTATGAGATACTTCAACCGCGGCAAATTGTTGGGTATGTGATACCACAACAGATGGCCCTAGTGCAAGTGGGAGATTGTTAGTTATATGTATGCCCTAGAGGCCATTACTGTACATACGATGTATATTGTAGTGGATGCTAGGACATATATAGGGAGGACTTTCTTGCTCGACATGATAGTATGCTATCTGGTTGTACTTTATCTTAACATGTACTCTAATTGTCTCTATGTTACATGTTGATAAAGCCCTTAGGATATGTACTCGACTACTGGGACTATGATGAGATCATACTAGTAGGGCCACGGTAGTCGACGAGTACATCCTATAACTGCTCCTAGTCGAGGGTGTATCGAGACAGGGCATCGATACACCAGAGTAGACTAGCGTATACGCATCTTGACCCATATGATGGGTGATGGATGATCCCATATCCATCGGTGTTTGACATCAAGGATGGTGTACGGGTGCTCAGTAGAGACTGGGTACACTGGACGGACTCGTTGAGAACTCCCAGATGGTATTATACCTTACGTCAGATGGCAGTTCTCTGGTGACACTGGTACAGCTTAGTCTGTTGACCCGAGATCGTCATAGAGTCTTGTGTGATTCCCACTGTGCTTTGATTTCCATCATACTACGTCCAAGAGGGCGTGCAAAAAGGTGGCTTTTGGGTACAGTCCCGAATCACATAGAGGCAATGAGTGATAGGAGGGGATTCGTCTCTCCCGGTATAGGGAGTTGATGTTGCGCTGTGTTCGATTGGCTATAACCGGAAATCCCTGGCCAGGGTTGCTGAGATTTACTGGTAAGTGTTATCAGTAGTTTCTCGAACTGTTATAGACCTCATATCGACAGGACTTATCGAGCTACTGGGGTCTGACGTTTACCACCCCTAGGCGAGATATGCAACATATCAGACGACGAGACCGGACTGTACGGGAGTGTTACTGATTGGATTCACGGGAGAATGTACAGGCTTGCTTGTTGATCTTCTGATCGCTCAATACCCGGGTGGCCGTTACGTTTAGCAGACCGCTTGCAGCTTGTGGGTGTTTGATATGATCATCACCTACTACTGGCGTATTGACGAGTCTTTAGAGTCCTACACAGGGGTTTCCTGGCTCAAGCGAAACGGAGTAGGAGCACATATGTGATATGTACGGGACCAAGATTAATACGATATGAGATACCGTATTCTATTCTCGCGATTCGTGATATTGATCGGTTGTATGCGATATAGCCGGGTTATCGGATTAAGTGTTGATTCGATAAGTTGTTACACATGATATTAGTCGGTTATAGCCGGGTTATTAAATCAAGAGTTGATTTAATAATTTAATGTATAATTATATATTTGATATATTACATTACATTAACTAGTATTAGCTCACTTATGATTTATTTTCTCACTAGATTGTGCACATTGTTTATATGTGATATATGCAAGTGTACATGTTTGTATCATGCTTGATGATACATACAAGATGGGTGTATGAGACTTATATCAAGTTTAGGTTAAATTAGGGTTTACTTATTTTCTTAAGAATAACAAAAGAGTGGAGACTTTAGTCAATGTTATCAGGCTTGTAGAAGCTTGTATGCAACATTGACAAAGTCAACTCTTTTGTCATTCCTTAGGATATTAGTTAACCCAACCCTTAACCTCATACTTTGGTTAATTCTCTACATGAGTTAAGCATGAGGGCTTAACCCAACCATTGTGTAATAATTCATGGGATAAGTTTTCATTTGGATGAATTATTCATTAGACTTCTTCTTCTTCTTCATTCAACAAAAGCTTTCTAGCTTCAATAGAGATTGAGAAAAAGTGTGAGATAATCAATTCTAAAGTGAGCCCACCTCCTACTTCTTCATCCTCTACCACTTTTCATGTAGTAGTGTGTGTTCTCTTCACAAAGTTCATGACTTAGTGAAGGAATAGCTTGAGTTAGTGTCTCCCCGACGTAGATCATCTTCGGCCTCGAAGTCATCGAAGCAAGCACGTTCGTTCTTCTTGTGGAGCTTCTCTAGAGTCCGGAGTTCACGATCGCAGCGAAGGGGACATCTACACGGAGCTTAAGAAGTGAAGGACCGGATCTACAAAGGTTGTAATCCCTCTCACTTAGTGTTAAAGTGTTTAACATGCTTGTTTTCACCTAAACTCTAGTTTAAAGATCCGGCTTTGGGTTGTTCGGCACGGCTAAATTTTTAATCGGGCATGGTTGATGCCTCGTAGAACCTTGTGAGCATGCCTAGCAACCCTCCTAAATCTGCTCCAATTAACAATTTGTTGCAGGCTTCTTTGCAAAAATCGCAGCACCGCAAAAAGCAAAATAAATTGTGCTTGTTTTTTATTTTTGTGGTTGTTTGCATAATTAATATGGACATTAAGGGACACGGCCAAATCCAGATAAGGTGGGGAGTTCATTACCCTTCCTAAGCCCCAAAAATCACAAATTTGGATCCGCATTACCCTCATTAATTAAAAAATATCTAGAGATGACTCTAAGGACCGTCGCGCTCACTTAGGACAGAAGAAGGCCGTGGGTAATTCATTGCTTATCCGCGTTTCTTTTGTGGTGTCTAAGGCAAGTGTGTCAAAGGCTAGTGGTTACTTAATTAGGCCCACTACTTACGTAGTGGAGAACCTCTCACTTACCTGGCACTTACCTGGCCACAGGAGAGACAAAAAGGCAGTGGAGGATTGATCCTGCGACTTGTCTTTTGGAAGTTAGGAGCGGTCTAGAGCTTTGACCTAGGTGACCATAGATTTTAGGGTTGCTTGTTGCATTTGTTGTGATCGCATCATATTTTCAAAATCCGTATCATTTTTCAAAACAAACACCGCATTCATTCATTCTCCTAATTATAAATCACGCTGCCACTTGTACTAACCCTTTTTAGTGTAAGATAGGCTGGACACGGGATTCTAGTGCCCGTTTAGTCCGCGTCCCCTCGATCGAGTCCAAAGTCAGTATTTCTCCATTTACCTTTCTTTTATCCACCACCATACCCACACCGATGGATCAGTCTCCATCGAACCACTTTACCGCTGCTCTGTCGCTGTCCGTTGGTGTGCTGAATCCTCCCCGCATCTCTCTCCAAGAGAGGTGCTACCCTTTGCGAGGTCCTCTCTCGACCTGCTTATCCCTTCCACCAGCCAACGGGGATAACTTTGAGATTAAGCCCCAGTACATCAACCTTCTACCTAAATTCCACGGTCTTGAGACTGAAGACGCTTACGTTTTCATTACCAAATTTGAAAACGTATGCGCGATGATGGGTACGTCACAACTTTCTGTGGATGCCATGCGTCTACGACTTCTTCCATTTAACTTGTGCGATATAGCCGAGAAGTGGCTGTTTAACACCACCGCACACTCCATCACGAATTGGGAAGAATTCATTGCGGCATTCCTTAAGAAATTTTACCCTAAGAAAAAGACAGCTCGAATCCGTAGCGAACTATATCAATTCACCCAGCTCCTAGCTGAACCATTCTCAAAATGCTTTGAACGATTCAAGGATCTTTTGGTTCAATGCCCACATCACGGCATCCCGAGATGGGATCTTTGCCGAATCATATATGAGGGCATTAACCCTACCACTAAATAAAACCTTGAAAACATGTGTCAAGGCACCTTTATGACCAAGGATGATGGGGAAGCTTGGAAATATTTAGAAGAGTTCGCTGAAAAGTCCTTACAGTGGGAGACTGGAACCCAGCCATCGAGTAGGGGTGGCGTACACCAAATAGACGTGTCCATTGGTGTTCGAGCTGAGATGGCAGCAATGCAAAAGAAGCTCGATGATATGGAACACAAATTCTTAGCAGCCTCCCTAAACCCGATGTCGCTCCCCAAAACTGTATGTGGGTGCTGTTCTGATCCTTCTTACTTAACGGAAGAATGTCGATTAAACTCTCAGTTTCAAGGTCTCGAGCATACCAATGCCGCATTTCAAAGACCTAGAAACGGCCCTTTTTCTTCCACATATAATCAGGGTTAGAGGAATCACCCGAATTTTGCTTGGAACCAATCCCAAAACACGGTTCCAAACCTGAATCAATTCCAAAGGGTCCTTCCTCCACAACAGCAACCACTTCAACTCACCCAGCACCCCTACCAATCACAAAATTTCCAAAACCAGGTCAACACTCCTGCACCGTCTAATCCTATGCAGTCGACCTGTTCTGACGAATTCTCTCAATTCGCTCAAACCATGAAATCACTCCTGTCAAATTTCATGGAAGTATCGGCTGAGGTTAGGTCTTCTATCGGTGAGATAAAGAAAAACTCAGCGTCCCAAGCTGAGAGTATCAGAACGATGGAAGCTGAAATTGCACGACTTAAGGCCGAAATGAGTGCGAGAGAAAAAGGGAAACTCCCAGCTCAACCTTTACCCAATCCTGGCTATTCACATCATGTGAATGCAATCACCGCGTTGAGATCTGGGAGAGTGCTTGACATTCATGTTGGGGAAGAGATTGATGACACTGAAAAATCTATCGATGATACCCCGGCTAAGACATTTCTTTCCACTTCTACTTCTAATTCTGACCCCAGTTCTTCTACCCCACCACCTTCTAGCGAGCCTATTCTTCGTTTCCCACAAGGCTCGCCACCTCAGCCCAGCTCTTCTAGCCCACCGAAAACGATCCCCACTCCTATTCTTAGATCGTTTCCACCCACACGATCTTCTCCAGTGTTGGACCCTGATCTTATTGCTCAAGCTCCTTACCCAAATCGGTTAAGGGGAAACATACTGAGTCCACAAATAGAGAAGATCACTGAAATGTTTAAACAGGTTAACATCAACATCCCTCTTCTAGATTCTATCCAACAAGTCCCCGCATATGAGAAAGTTCTTAAAGACTTGTGCACTAGGAAGAGGAAGAAACAAATGCCCAAGAAGATATTCATAGCAAAGACTGTAGACACGGCTTTCCCCCAGCAATTACCGAGGAAACGTAAGGATCCTGACTATCCTATGATTTCCATCTCTATTGGGGAGAAACACATCAACCGTGCTCTACTAGACCTTGGGGCAAGTGTTAACCTGCTTCCTTTCTCAGTCTATGAGCAGTTAGGGATCAGAGAGTTGAAACCATCTCCTTGCACTCTCCAGATGGCTGACCAATCAATCACCAAACCTAGGGGTGAACTGGAGGATGTGTTAATAAAAATCGGGAAATTTATATTCCCTGTGGACTTTATTGTAATTGATACACAGCCAGTAGCGAACCCACGGAATCAAATTCCGGTGATTTTAGGTCGCCCCTTTTTGGCCACTTCCAACGCTATCATCAACTGTCGTAATGGTTCTATGACCCTATCTTTCGGGAAGAGGACAATTGAGATGAACATTTACAAGTTGGGAAGTGTACCCTCCGAACCTACTGCTCAGGTATGTTCTGTCGACTTAATGGATGTCGACAGTAGCGAATTTGATGATCCTCCTGATACCGATCTAGACTCTTTTCATACGTTGTTGTTTGACCCAACTATGTATCATACACATACGGACTCTTCCACCGAGATGTCCGGGTCAACAACTAACACCGATTATGAACTGCTTTTAGAGTCTGGAGATCACCCCGCACTTTGTGATGACATTATTCTTCGGGGTATTGATAAAACTTTTGAGGAGATCTTCGCTGATGAACTCGCATTTCTGAATAACACGGGTGTTGAGATGAATCATGTCCCAATCATTGAAATTGAACCTCCACCCCTTCTTCTGAATTGTAAAAAGAATGCGAGTAATCCATCACATTCACTGCATCGTCTCTCCAAAATGAGACGCACACACATTCTGTTCCACCACTTAACCTTTTCCCACTTCTTCTTCCACCAATCAGAGCACTGCATTGATAAAATTTTCGAATGGTTGGTGTTGACATTCGGTCTTTGCAAAGCTTGGCATCGACCAACGATTCTTGCCTCCCTCATGTGATTTTCAAAGCTTAACTCAACTTTGGGGGGGGAGACTTTTTTTTCTGGCTCTTGGAAAGAAAATTTTTACAAAAATTTTGAGCCAAGAATAAGTTTGGGGGAGGGTCTTCACTTATATATTTTGCCCCCACTAATAAATTCCTTCCAGGCTTACAGGTTTTTCGAGATTTAGCAGATGGCAACAGTGAGGACACTGTTGAAAACAAGTTTGGGGGAGGTTTGTGCTTAGTTTTGCATCATTTGCATATCATTTGCATAAGCACAAAACATTTCTTTAAAAACCCATAAAAATTTAAAAATTTTAAAAACCTATAAAAATTTAAAAATTTTCAAAAAAAAAACCATAAAAATTTTGTGTAAAGATTTTTGGCTCATCATTTTTTGTAAATAATTTTTCAAAACCCATTAAAACCTATAAAAATTTAAAAATTTTCAAAATCCATAAAAATTCAAAAAGTTTCAAAACTCATAAAAAAATTTAAAAAATATATAAAAATATTTAATATTTAAGATAATAAAAGATTAGATAGTGAACAATTACATCCATGAGATTAAGAAAAAATTCAGAAAACTAAGAAAATTAGAAGTTTCCTTATACGAACGAGTAATAAGTAGTTATGAGCCGTTGTCCCAAGGGTTAGTAAGATGGAGGAAGTCACTAATCTGAGGATAAAAATAAGTCTGAAAAATAGTTTCTATTCTGGAAAGCCAAACATTTTGAACGTTGATACCCTGTTATTCGCACTTATACACGTCTTAAGGCCCGGGATAGTAGAGGATATCTTGAAATGCTCTTGTCTTAAAGCCGATGTATGAAGGAAATAAAAAAAATGAATAAAATATAAAGTGGTGAGAAAAATGAACACTGGTTTTGTTATCACCAAGGGCAATAAAAAAAATATATAGCGAGGGTGCCTTTTCACCTAGTGCCCTAAGGCCAACTGGTCTGGGAGTCACTGCTATACCTGAGGTAGTGAAAGACGAGGAAAATACACCAAATAAGCAAGCACATGAGTAATCGGTCGGTTAGTACCTCAAGAAGTATTAATGGAAGTATTAATGGTCGCATGAAAGTGTGTGAGCATATCTAATTAAAAAGTACTGAGGCCGATGGGCAAGAGTATGATAGCTTAAATTGAATTTTCCGAGTGTAGGGATGTCCTTAACACACACGCAGGGTGATATGATCGATGTTTGGAAAAAAGATAGGAATGAAGAATAAGACGATGTTTTATTGAGGGAGGACGTGATTTCTAACATCTTTTCATGACCATTAAGATAGGGCTCATGACAACCGAAAAGCTAGCTTAGTTGGAAACCCTAATTTTCAAGGATTTTCTTTTACAATTCTTGTCTTTAAATGTAATATTCACGGTCTTCCTTTTATTATTGGATTTTGTGGGTGCAATCCGCTGAAAACCCTCAGGAGACAACACTCCTCCTACTAGGGACACCTAGAGGTTTAAAGGCTTGTTGCACGTGCTCAGTGCAATCGTGTTGCCTACGAAAGTATGCTTTTCTCTTTTTTTTATTTTCTCCTTCTCTTTTTAATAAAACAGTTCGATCGAGACGATCGAAAATAAGTTTGGGGGAATTTGATCAGTCGAAAATACTGCATTTTTAACACGGCAATTTCCCTAACATTTTCACTCATATAGAAGTGTTCGGTATTCATATTGCACATATTACCAAATCATCTCTGAAATACCAGATTGCATGTGTTAGACTTTTAAACCGGCACTTTAAGGGAAATTGACTGTGTTTCATGGCATCGCATCATCCTTGTATTGCGCAACTCTTGTCTTGGGGTTTAATGCAGGAAATTCCAAAAGCAAAGCCCAAATTTATGAAAACAGTGCTGATAAAATACGCCAACTCAAAGGCTAAAGATCTGGTAGCGATACAGAAGGCCAAAGAGAATTTAACATATCATAAAATAGCCCAAATGAGAGCCCAAAGAAGCAGAAGAAAGCACATGCAGTGCGGCCCAAAAAGGACCGCGGATCCGCGGCCCAAACCCCCTTGGCGTCGCAGATCCGCGGCCTTATTAAGAGATCACAGCTTCAAATTTTGTCACGTGCTTACCTCTAACGGCCCAAGCTTCCAGAAGACCCCAGAAGCTCCACGTGGCGCATCTAGAAGGCTCGGCTTAACAAACTATTTCTAGAAGGCTCTCTTTTGGAGGGAAATTCAAATCTTTTGCTAACTAACTTGTGGAGGGAAAATTCAAATTCAAATCCTAGATCTAGGGTTTTGGGAGTTCTATAAAAAGGAGCCTAGATCTAGGGTTGAGGTTGTTCAAGAATCACCATCATCTTCTACCCACAAGTTGAGTGACACAACTTGTGCCTCAAATCCTAACCCCAATTCCAATTCAACCTCAAGATCAAGATCCCGAGAGCAATTCAAGTAAGAAAGCCTTCGACCTTTAGAAGCGACGCCGGATTTCAACGGAGCAAGATATCCACGCCGATCCGCGACTCAAGGAGCCGAGCGAAGCCTAAATCGACGATCTAGTTCCTTCCTTTTGTAAATTCAAGAGAGTTGTAAAGAAATTTGTCGATAAATAAAGGTGAATTTTCTACATTCTTGCTTATCTTTTAATTCAAGCATAATAATTAGATCTCAATTTGTGATTGTGTTTGTGATCATGATGTTTGAGTAATCTCCGCTCGTGTAGCAGTTGTGACGATCTTTAGATGATGATGATTTAGATATTTTTACAATTCTTAAATCCTATAATGTTTGGAAATTCTAGTGAATCAAATGATTAATGACCTAGTTTCGAGATGATGCTTTCTTGATCGTGTTCACTCGAAACTAGGGAACAACTATTGACCATTTGATTAACTAGAAGCTAGAATTTGAATGCGATCCATCGAAAGGACAAAGGATGAGTTGCGAAATCCCTAAATTCTCCGTAAGATCCTTAAACCTCGATGAATTTGCATCGATCTAGTATCAATTCGTTAATGGATAAGAATGAGTAATCATTATATCTCATCACATCTATAGATCCGATCTACTCCTACGAGCCATACTTCTAATCTTGATTATTGGTTGGAAATTATCACACATCTCAATTCTTGTTTTTAATGTTTCTTTTAGATCTAGATTTTTCTTATTCTTGATCTTCAATTACAAATCATGAATTTTTTTCTTTTCTTTTCCTTAAATTTTCAACTCATCTAATTCGGAAATTGAACGGATCTCACTTTCCCTGTGGACGATCCGTACTTACTAACGCGCTGCATCCGACACCGTTATTGATTGCGGTCAAAATATTTTTGGTTGTGATTTCTAAATACAATTTTCTAAAAACCAACACACAACGGAAAATCGTTCCAATCATCTATTTTCATCTCAAGTTCGTGGAGAAAGCCATCTCCCGAAATGAGCAATACCTGTCTTAGAATATGTCTGGATATCTGATGGGACCCAGTTCACAAATGAACTCCAAATCCAGTAAACTTCTTATACTGTATCGTCAACTGAATTTAATCAGTATCATGCGCCATGCCTCCCTCAGTATCTGCTTGGACCAACTGTCCAAACTACTGCCCCTCAAAAGAGGTAAAACTATAACTCTGTCAGTCACTCTGTCATCTAGGTCACCTTGGAAGCCTAGAATGATAACCGTCTCCCGAAGGAAGCTGCTGTTACCAAATCCATAGAACATCCACTTATGTTCATAAACTGCTTCCGAACATTTCTCCAGGATTGGATTAATATATCAACTTATTGCAACTAGTGCAAAAACAACATCTAGTGCGGTACTTGACATCTCATGATTAACTCACTTGCCTAAGCAAGTGATATGCCAATCATGCACATCCCTCTCCCCTTTTGTCTGTAAGACACCTTTAGAGAGGGTGACTCCATCATCTGCAGGTACACCACCATACCAGAAGTCGTGCATTATAAAACACCTTTAGAATACTGTCTAAGTACCTAGATTGGGAAACTACCTAAATCTAAATCTAAAACCATAGATCCAGTAACCAAAATGCCAGATATTATATCCATATCCTATGGGAAGAAACCAATGTGTGACAACCACAGTATAACCGATCGTAGTGTAGGAATTTCACTTCCTACAAAGTGTATGTCATCAAAATACCAGGACATACCACCCCACTGCCTTCTTAACAGATCCATCTCATATTCTGATGAAGTCAAAGCCTATGACTGTAACATCAAAAATAGATGATCTATCTCCGCTATACTTGCTTTAGTCTATAAATAGACACAAGCTACTTGTCCACTATGCTTCAGCTGTTCCCACTGACTACAACAACCCTCTGGCAGAGTCATATACACGTGCACTTCTAAAGCTAGTTTAGAACGACGTTATACTCATCCTCCTGCTGGGTCTCATAGTCTAGAACAGCAGTAATGGCAAGTCTGGGTAAACAAGAACCTCCCTGTCACCGTCTTTGAGGATACCGAAATACCTCTCGGGTGCCTGAGGTTACCCACCATATCTGCGGAGTGGCTAATGGAATGTCAAACCCGATTTAATCTTTAGGATCTATTAAATTTTCAGTAATCGTTTGTGGTTCTGAAATCACTTCCAGTTCTACCATACTCCCACTACCGTTTTCTGAAAATGTCCATTTTGCTAAAACTGTGGCGAGTCAAGAACAATATCACTATTGATCTTCCAGATGGTAGAAAGTTAACCCTCTTCACAGCCCGGGATAACACACAAACTGCCATGACAGAAACGTACCTTGAGTTATTCAGAGTCTGGTTTTAAGCATAAGCCGGACAACTCCATATACCTTAACATCGTTAAGATATAAACCATTCTATATTCAATATAGAAACAGAGGCACTGATTTAATTGGTACCAGATTCAAATCATGCAACTGTCTCCAGTGCATGTCAACTAAATGGAGAGAGGCCGATTAGCATTACTCAAGTTAGGAGTGCATCCAGATGTGAGTAACCTAAAAGAGAATCAAGTTCTCAAAACCATTACTATCAACTGAATACCAAACATAAGTATCTACATCTTCGATCATTTTGAAGAATCCTGGTACTTGCAACACATGGTACTCTACTTTATACTTGTACCTATAACTTCTCAAAACTTGGACCTTGTATTTCTACGAAACACTTGTCTAAAACTGGAGAAGTCACAAGTAAACAGAATATAGTATGAGCACCAACTCCTTTGTCCTAATGGACACTGGACAACATAAATACTTTGTATAAGTCCCCTGAGTTGAATAACTCAAATCCTGTGCGTCGTAGGTTGAAAACTGGACTATGGTTAAGAAGAATTACACCGTTGTTTAATGCTCCTTACCTAACCATCAACCGATATAGATAAATGTCATGGACATAATTTCAAATAGTTATATCTCACTTTATAAAATAAACGTACAGATATATCAGTTAGAAATTGGTGCATAACAACGGATATTCAAAACCAAATATTTTTCGTCAGGCAAAACCCTAGGTGATTTCCTCAAATATCACCAATTACAACGAATTCCGATATAATAAGGATATAATCACCTAATTCCTAATAACTTACTCCCACTCATCATCTGTAAACCCATACAGATGCGAGAATCAAACCTGGTAAATGCATACCTTGGAGTAAAGATCTAATTGGGAAATCGGTTTTCAATTAATAATGCACAGTGAAACTGAAACATGAAAATGTTTCGAAGGGGTAGCCGGGTATTCCTAGTAATGCCTCTTCCATTATCCATATTCGTGACTGTAACCGTATATTTCATTACCATCTCCCCAAATTCCTTTATTTGTCTTTACTCATTACCTTCTGTACACCACCCTTAGGCTAAATGGTTTTGTTCCTTCCCTACCGTTCGGCACTAGCCTATGGTCTGGAAGAAGACTATCTAATAAGCATAATAGGTTTACTCTCCTAATCTTAGGAGTACTCGTAACTTGAGAGAAGGTAAAGATAAAAGACAACTGAATAAACCTTATTCTATTTCTCCTGAACCAGAATCCATCCTCGAACTGGAACAAGTTCCTTCGAGTTCGTATATAACTATACGATGGATTATCCAATAAATGTAGATCTTCATAGTGATACGGGGTGTTTTGGAGAAATACAAAGGTGAAATAGGAGTGACGATGATATACGCGGTTTCGTCATGAATGATAGCAGTCGCAATTTACTTTGCCCTCTTTCTAGTCCCTTTATTTATCTTTATTTATTACCTTCTGTACACCACACTTAGGCTAATTGGTTTTCTTCATTTCCCACCTTTCGGCGTCTGCTTATGGTTTGAAAGAAGACTATCCAATAAGTGCAATAGGTGTACCCTCTCCTAATCCTAGGAGCCCTTACAACCTGATAAAAGGTAAAAGGAAAAGACAACTAAATAGTCCTATTCAATTTCTCTAAAACTGGAAACCATTTTCGAATCTGAAACAAGTTTCTTCGAGTTCGTATGTAACTATACGATGGTCATATCCAATAAATATGGATCTTCGTAGTGATACGGAATGTTCCATAGAAAAGCAAAGGGTAAAAGTAGGAGTGGCAATGAAGTATGCAATTCTGATAATTTCAAAAGTCAATGTGTTTTAAGAAGGTTCGGTTAACTTGGTTACTGAGTTATAGTCTGGGGTCGGAACATGGACGCTGCCAAAGAGAGAGAGAAAAGAAACACTCAGCGTGCACTCTAACCTAGATCAGAATGGTCAATCACTTTATCTAATCAGGATGTCTCTCATTGTATTCTCAAATTCTCCTCCAAACCTGAAAGAAGAATTAGTCGGGATCATCTAAAATCACTCGAGGAGTAAACCAACTCATCACTAGGAATCGGGATCCAACTATCATCGCATGATAACCTGATGGAATCCACTCAAGTTATCACACTTCAGAAGGTATGCGCAAGCCAGGAAAGTTTCCAGTATGTTTGAAACTCTCGCTATGATTTTTACCCCATGCTCTTATGACCTTGACTAAGGCCAACAAATCATAAGTCACATGTCAACTTCTACATGTTATTGCCCAGGATAATTTGAACCTACCCGTACTCGCCCTTGACTAGGGCCAACAAGGCTGTACGACTGTCCTAAACCAACGCATCTATCTATGCAACAGAAAAGTAACAACTAGCTACCATACATTATGCCTTGACTAAGGCCAACAAACATAGCATGAATACTAAGTGCTACCCGTCTGAAATGACGGAGGGCTACGAATGGTTTTTGGCGAAAAACCTTTAACGTAATGAACTTGATATCGTTGAAGGAACTGAATAGCTTTTTACAAATATATAGTGGCGAAAACCTTTGCTAAAGAGGTCACTCCCGCGAAGAGATCTCGGCTCTTTCCTCGTAGAATGAGATGCAGGCTATTCCCACTGAATACCGCGATGCAAAGCAAAAAGTAATCGACTATAGAGAAGTTATTACCCTGACACAAACTTCTGCCCAAGAGGTCACTCCCGGTGAGGGGATCTCGGCTCTTGCCTCATGGAATGAGGTGTTGGATATTCATAACCGAATATCGCTGTGCAAAACAAAAGAAAACATCCTTGTAATAACAGCTTTTGAAAATTGTTCCAACAACATCGAATAGGTCTGTTTTCTTTGCATTGATCTGAATCAATGCAGTCCCATCAATTAATCACACCACAAAAAAACAAAAATATGATGTACGTATATGCTATCCGCATTCGCCACTGGGCCCCGTCATCACCCGTTAGGTTACTTAATTAACGAAAGAGCGGGGACTGGACTAGCGCGGGTGTAAAACATATACAACATCTACTAGTATATATATAACAATATATAATAATCTCTCCAGGTGTGATAAATGCAACATCACAGATAAGCGATAAGCATCACAGAACA
Source organism: Agapanthus africanus (assembly GCA_030015575.1). NCBI lineage: Eukaryota > Viridiplantae > Streptophyta > Magnoliopsida > Asparagales > Amaryllidaceae > Agapanthus > Agapanthus africanus. The sequence goes on along the minus strand of CM057349.1, from coordinate 384,238,785 downwards.
AAACAAATAATCTTGGAACCCCGGGTTTCCTTTGAGCCACAAGTGAAACCCGACGTTTCCCGGGTCGTGTGGATAGCCTGTGCAATGAAAACCTAGACCCCTAAGAGCGCGGCAAGTTACCCGCCAAATCCAGAAGCAAGGCAACCCCCTTCATCAAAATGAATGGACCACCCAGCACTTCACGGAATCCGGTAACTTGAGCACCCCTCCTTGGGTCAACCTGTACCCCCTACGAGTGCGGCGAATAGCCCGCCAATTCTAGAGTGAGGCCCCTTCCTTCTTAACGCCATGAGATGCAGACCCGCTGCCCTCCAGAACCCGGCTATCCGTGCAGTCCATCACGGGGTAATTCTAGTACAGAAAAGAAAATATGTACAACGGTGACATCGACATCAACCCAGTCGTGCCCCAAACAGATAATATATAAACAGGCAGTGACGGCAGTCCACATGTCGGGCGCCCGCCCCGCGATATCAAATGTATAAATGAAACTGAACTGAACTATCATTGCATCCAAGCTATCCACCACAACAAATCCGCAACAACATAGCACAACACAGAACATCAACGTGAATGTCACGTTCGCAAACCCGTCTAAAAGAACTATAGCAATTAGACAAGTTGTACCGATCTAATGACATTCACAGTCGCAGATAGAAATGTATGTACTGTAAAATTTAAACAATATTAGAAAATATCGAGTTCGAAATAATCCCGAATAGCCCCAAACAACTAGATAAAACCATATCAAAACTGGGCTAAACAAGCAATACCACTGAACCATTATTCCAGAGACCAGACCAGACCCAAAATACGAAGTCTAAACACCCTCCCAAGGCCGGCCGGCTCGCATTTTTAGGCAATGTGCTCGGTTCATGTCAGGTGGATTTGGTTCGTATTTAGGGTGTAGTCTAGTGGTCATGTTAGTAGCCGTCTGCAGTTGCTAAAATAATTTTAGAAGACTCGGAAAAAAATGACAGAAACTAGAATATATCGGGTATTGTTTTGGAGTTGTTTCGGTTTCGATACTTTAACATCGTCTAAACAACTAGTATGCAATTAATGGGTTGGCTCTGATACCATATAGGATTACGGCAGCGCCCCGGCCATCAATCCGTGATCAAACGCGGAACAAAAACTTTAAAAAACCGGCGCTAACGGAACCTTAATCGACGGATCGTACCATTAACCTTATACTAGTTAACTGTAAAGAGTTTAGAGAGGTTATACCGATCGATCTGTGTCCTTCGATCTTCAACCTCTGTCCTAAGCTCGTCGCGGCTTCCTCGATCAAGTTCGATCTCCGGCCTCCCTCGTCGAAGACGATCCACGTCGAGGATTAGTAATACGGGCCCCCGCTTCAAAACCGAAGCAACTCAGGCATTCAGTTTGCTAACCTAGAAGCACAAGATGAAGTAGAGATTATGTGTGAATACTTTGTCTCAAAACATCCATGGATTCTCAACTCATGAGAGGGTATGGATGGAGGTGAAGAAGAAGCCATGGAGGAAAAGAGTGAGCTCAAGACTTGGCATAAAAAGAAAAGGCAACCAAAGAAAAATAGTGTCTGTTTCTTTTTTTGGAGTTGTGAGGTATTTGTGATGAGCAAGCCAAGAAAATTCCCACCACAAAATATCTCTCATGCCTTCACAAATATCTCACAACAATCCAATAATGAATCAAGCATGGCACAATGAAACACACCATGAGTCACCAAATTGCACATGCCACCATCAATGCCAAATGCCAAGACTTGCACTCACCATTTCCACACAATTAAACATTTAATCTAAATGTTTAATACAAAGGAAAAAAATGGCAACCCTAAAGTAAATTCATAACGAATTAAAAGAATACCCTTCATCCATATATACATACCTGCATCCATATTCCGACTGAATACGAATACTACGAGATGAAAATAATCCAACAATTTAATACTAGGATCCGGCTTAAACCAAAACCCACTAGTATTATCCGTCCGTTCATGATCCATGCACAAGTGCACGAATATGATCGAACCCTGCCATAAAACCATATGGCCTCTACAATTTTTCGCCCGAACCAGGGAAACCCTCTGTGTGGGACTCTATAGACTCGTCAATACGCTGGCAGTGGGTTTAACCACAAGCACGTCAGTTGCACTAGCTGTACGTAACGGCTACCCAGGTATTGAGCGAAAGGGAGGCCGACGAGCAAACTCATCCAGGAACCCCTACTGATCCTGATAGTGACAATATCCGTATTGTCCGGTCCGTTCGTCTATAAGTATCGCATATCGAGTCTAGGGGGTGGATAAAGTCAGACCCCTGATAACTTGACATTTAGTGTCGGTATGAAGCCTATCACAAACTGAGAAACTACTGATCTAAGTCGGTAATTCTCGTCTATCCCGGCTGAGGATTTCTGGTGATCTCCCCCTGTGTACACCGTGACATGAACCCCCAATATACTGGGAGAGATGAATCCCCTGACGATCTGCTCACTGCCTCCATGTGGCTCGGGACTGTAATACCCAGCCCCTTTTTATACCAAAATCAGTATTTTGTTACTCTAGAATTCTATTTATTCTTATTTACAATTTTATTTATTTTACTTATAATTTATTTATTTTATTTATAAATTTATTTCATTCTAAACCCCATTTTCGTTATCAATAAAACCCAAAACCAATTCCTCAGCCCACACTCTTTTCCCACCATTTTCCTTTTCATTTCACCGAGCCCAGAAGCCCGACCCCCTCTTCCAATATTCATAATCCTTTTCTTGTGATGAACCCAAACCATATTCTTTTATACCCTATATTTTCTTTACCCCAAGCCCACCCCTTTATTTAATTAATTCATTCAAATTCCCTCAGCCCATCTCCTTTATTAATTATTCTTTGATTTTCGCTGGCCCAAGCCCGCTAGTCCAAATCTTTCTCGGCCCGGCACTCACTTTAATTCCCTTCACAATTCCCTTATTATTTCTTGGCCCAGCCCATTTTCTTTTTCTATAATTTATTTAAAATCCCACACGGGCCCGACCCTTCCCCTTCAGCCCACGCCGCACCCGCTTCCCGACCCGATCCGCCTTGCCTCATCATCTTCTCCAACGGCTATTTCCTCAATTCCCGCGCGCCCGTTCCACCTCCGTCGCCCATGCCCCCGCTCACGCCTGTGACGTTGCCCCGCTCGCGAGCGTTATCCTCGACGCTCGCCTCGTCTCCATTCCTCTCTCCCTCACTCCCATCGCCTTTCCCTCAACCCTCACTCTCGCAACCCCTCACGAAACCCACTGCAAACCATCCCCGCAACCGAGATTAGCCCTTCGACGACGACCGACTCCCCTTCCTTCATCACCCCACCGTCACTCACCTCCACCTCATCATCTCCACCCTTGTTCTCAGCCTCGTCGCACCCACCAATCCACCATTACCCGCAACCGACCACCTCTACACTCATCGCCGCCGGCACCTTTCAGAACCCACCATCAACACCCTCTACAGCACCGATCTCCGGCCACCTCCTCCCCGAGCACCCTCAGCTGCACCCCTCAGCAGAGCCCACTGCATCTCTTCGACCACCACCACCATCATCACCATCATCCCTGCATCTCTCTTATCTCTCCCTGCTTGTCTCTCTCTTGATCTCTCTCGATCTCTCTCTCCCTTCCTCTGTTTCTTCCTCTCCTCATCTCAAATCTCTCTCTCTCCCTTCCTCTGTTTCTCCCTCTCATCATCTCACCCTCTCTCTCTAACCCCTTCTCTCTCTCCCGCAATCCCTATGTTTTCTCTCTCTCTCTCTCTCTCTAATTCTCTTTTTCTCTCTAATCTCTCTGTCACCCCCTCTCTCTAATCTCTCCGTCACCCCCTCTCTCTAATCTCTCCCAATCTTTTTCTCTCTCTCTCTCAATATATCTCTCCCTCTGCAAATCCCTCACCGTCGGCCTCGCAGCACCATTATCTCCCCAGTCTCGCGAGCCCTAGGCGTTACCGAGGCAGAACCCCATAGCCGAGCCCGAGCACGAGCCGAGGCCGCGAACCCTACACGCACCATTCATCGCGCGTTCGTGTCGTTACCACTGCCGTGCATCGCCAAGACGCCTCCAGGCAAGTACTTTTACTTGCTACATGCTATATATTCAAGTTACAAATTTAAATTACATAGATCGCAAAATTTCAATTTCTGATCGATTAGGCGTCATACCTGTTCGATGTGTGTTCTCAATGAGAATACTTATCAAATTTGATGGAACTGGATGATTTACATTGGCCTTTGTAGGGATGGATAACTTGTGCAAATTTCGCTGGAAAATATGATCGTTAACGACTAAAACGACTACCCCCAAGTTTAATCGTAAAACTGTAATTTTATTGTACCTGAAAACCGTTAAAATCACCATAAACTATATACATACTGGAATGATACGTTCGAAGGCTCAAATCGAAGCCAACTCGACGAACTTTAACCCTATCCTAGTTTCCAGATATTCCTGTACTTAAACTGTGACAATATTTGGATCGGAGTACGACTCTGGACTGCAGTCCAGAGCGACTCCAGTTGTTGTTTACTGTCCCGTAATGAACACCACCCTGTTTCCTTAACTCGTAGGTTGTGGAAATCCACTGTTGATTATAGGTGAATGTGTTAGCTAAACAACACAAGTGGTTTCATCCTGTTTCGTTATCGTTTGTTATTTAATCGGCAATTTAATAGATGTGGACGTATAACAGTCCAGAACAGAATCAGAATTGACATACTAGTATTAAACAGTGTATATCTCCTGACGTACAGACGCGATCAAAGATCCGTCTATTGCGTTGAAATCCTTACTGAGAACCCTAGATTTCATTCAACTGTAGTGTTGCTAAAATCTGATCTCAATTGGGATTAAAATGCATTGCGAAACAGACTTCCGATTCTGAAACCGGATTCCCAGCCGTGAACGCTTAAAAATGAAATGGCTATAATTAGTGATCCTGGAACCCGATTGGCATGAAATCAAATTCCCTGGATAGACAACTGAACATACTATTTAATCCATGTTCATCGTTTCACTAAACTGTAACAGTATGATTTAAGATAAATTATGCAAGTGGTAGATTATCGATTCATGACACCTTAATCATGCTTTATATACTGTTTATGCATCATATCATACCCAAATCATTGCATTGATAACCTAGTGATAACGTGCATTTACCCAGTGTTAGGTATTAGAGATGATTGTGGTAAGTACGTTAGTGTTCGTGTATCAGTGAATAAGTGAAATTGATACGTACTTGTACACAATCAGTGAACCCTATGATTCTATTGCATTGTCGACGTCTGTGGGACGCGTGTACGTGTGACTATAAGTGGTATGGGACACTTATGGAAGCTCGTGCACGGGTGTCACAGATAAGGCACCAGACACTGCCATTTATCTTAGGTATTAGTCGGGACGTGCTTGATGGAGGTCCTGCCTCCAGTTCTCGCGCAGACTTGTCACAGACCGATTGGTATTTAGGGTTATGGTTAGAGTTTGATGCAGACCACGGGGTGTGGGGTAGTTTGAGTGTGAGTTCAACAGAATCTCGGGAGTCCCATGCCGGCTTATATATTTAGGGAGATATATAGAGATTTACAGGGTATGTGATTATTACCGTGATATACATGTTGGGCCCGTGGTCCCTTGTCCTTGGGTTCTACCCTTGGGTGGAGGACACTCGCGAGTGGTTGACTCTCACACTTGGACTGACGATAGGCTTAGTGACCTGTACAGTGAGACTTAGAGACTAATAGGGATACTGGCATCGATGTACCTTACCTACTGTGTTGACATACGTGGCATATCATTCTACTGCTTTTACTGTTCCGCTGCATTAATTACTGCATGTTCATACCTATGCTGCCATTGATCTACTGTTATATATATACCTATTATCACTGTTAGTATTGTCATATGATTTTATATATTATATTGCTATTGTGTCGCTCTGACGACCTGAGTATGCATGCTCAGTGTGAGGAGAAGATTTAGCCTGGACCAGAACTAGACGTGTATCACAGACATCTTGACTTGTTATTCAGAGTTACATTCGTTTGTTTCCCATCAGGTCAGTTTATATTACTGTTTTGTTCCAGTTACTGCATTTCTCATTACCTGTGCATCATTTAATGATTACCATGAAAAACTAGAAGCCGAAGTGTGACTACGGAGAGGCATTTCCTTGACCGTAGGAACATGGCTGGCCTTGTCAACTCCTCGTATTCCGTATTTTGGGAAGCGGGGCGTGACAGAGACTGTACCCAACTAAAACCTGTTTGCACGACTCCTTTGAGCCGTGGTAGGGTAGTAATCAAAGCAGTGAAAACTCACACAAGACAAATGACGTTCTCAGGTTGATAGACTAACCTGTACACATGTCACCAGGAAACTGCTATCTGAAAATAGGTATAATACCAACTAGCTTGTTCCCGGTGAGTCCGTCCGGTGTACTCATAACCCAATGAGCACCTGTATATATCTTAGGTGAACCAACTAACACCAATGGCTTGTGAGACCGGCCACCGCTCCTCGTCGGTGTCTCGATCCGTATACACTAGTCTACTCTTGGAGTATCGATGCCCAATCTCAAAACTCCCATGACTAGGGACACTTTAAGGATGTGCTTATAGACCACCCAACTCTCACGTATATGATCGCCATCATACAGCTGGTAGTCAAGCAAGAATCCTAAAGGCTTTATCAACATGTAATAGTGATCTGTAATGTCACCTGAAGCATGTACACGATGATAAAGATAAACCAGATAGAATACTATCATCTCGAGTAAGACTGTTCTACCGGTATAGGTCCTCCCTCAATCATTGTAATCGCGTGCTTGTGATCCAATAATTGACTTGAGAGCACTACAGATAACAGATTGTAGGACCTGTTTTTAGGCCCCTTAATATCCTTCCTGTCCTTTGAGAAGAAAGGACTATTCTACATAGAGATTCTTCCGCCAGTAAGGAATATGCCCCCTGTGTATATTTTGGGAGGAACGAGTACCCACGCCGTCGCTATTTTGGCGATAGGTTGCTTTAAAGCCGCTTATTTTTGTTGAGCGTAGGAGACAAACACCATCTTGCCTCCACTTTTCACTCGTCATCATCGGATGAGAAAGAGTGTTGACCCATTTGATCCAATCGAGCAATTTTATCCATGAATTCTTAGAAGGTCTTCGGCTTGAAGAGGCCATATACGGGGACGCCTTTGAATTTGGGTCAAGGGTGGTTATGAGCATTCCCATGGCTGCAACTTTATCGATGTGTTTCTCATATTTGACCAGAGATTTCGCCATCGGGTACCATATAGAACCCAAGTCTCATTCGTTCTAACCCTTTCGTTGACCAGCGCCGTCACGGTAGTATGTTCGTTCTCATTAGCGAATCCCTGACAAAAGAGCATATCCATTTCATTGAAGCTCTTCACAAAATCTTTTGGGAGTTCCGTATACCATTCGAAGGCGATGCCCTCCAGACCGCTAACGAACTATCGGAGGAGTAGTATGCCATTTCGTTCAGAATTGCCGCACATGGATTTAAATCACGCAATGTGCTGGCGAGGATTCCTAGTTCCTTTGTACATGTGGAACATTGGAAGTGTGTACTCTGGCAGGTACTGTATCTGATCATACCATATCGGATACGGTCGACCAGTCTTGATTGATCTATTTGCGGCTTCACTGGCGTAGTGAGCTTTGATTTGCTGAGCGATATATTCGTTCAGCTTTGCTTTTGGAATCATTTCATCTTCATCCGTTGATGAGGCTTGCAGAGGATTTGAAATGTCATCCTTATCTTTAAGACCGAATACTGGCGGTTCATCTGCCAGTGGTTCCAATTGAACCATCATTCCAGCCATATTCTGAATCAGAAGGGCCATCTGGTTCATTTTAGTGGACATTTCTGCCACTTCTTCATCTCTCTTTTTCAGAGCGCGATTTAGGAAATCAATATCCGACTCCTTCTCTACTCTTTCTTTGGGTGCGTCCTCGGAATTTTCCTTAGGCGATGGATTAGCGTTTGCTGCCGCCTGAGCGAGCATCTCCTGCAGCTTTTCACGTTGCAGTTGAACTTTTGTCAGGGACCGAGTTTGAGGTCAGTGAATAGTAGAGGCTCGAACTTCGTCTTTGGAATTAAGCACATAGACTATGTGAACTACCATGCCCCCAGGCTTAGGGTGTTTGGAGTTTTGGCTTTTGGAGTTTGCTTCAGGCACTTGAGCTTTATTAAGCCTCTCTTTTTTGTGAAAAGCTGGTTTGGTTTTGGGAGGAACCGCTGTATCAGGATCCGTCTTGGGATGAATCCCCTTGTATTTGAAAGGGGATTTTTCATAATTTGGTTGACGTTTAAAGGAAGAGTTGCAGACGACGACTGAGTCCTTCACCTGTTTCCACACCTTATATATAGATGAGGAAAGTTGTTTCACGAAGCGAACTGGTTTCTGCTCTCGTGGGATCTCCATGGGCTGCGGAGATTTCTTCAATATTGCGGTGGGAGAATTTTGTATGACCCTTCGCAACAGTTTGAAGCTGTTCCTGGTTGGAACAACAACATTCACCACTAGGGTTGAAACAGGACCATACGGAGAACTTCCCCATCTCATTTTGTATGATTCTGATATCGACGTCGACCGTTTCTTACAGCCGGGATTTGATTAGCTTCAGGATTTTGCCGAGCCTGCCCGATGTTTCTTTTGAGAGCTTGAATATTCTTCCCCCTGCGTCGACCTTGGTCCTTGGCTGGTGCAGTTGTTTGAGGACTGATTCCGTTGGCAAAGCTGCTGCTTGGGGAGCCGGCCTGTAGAAGACAGACTTCTTCTGGGCTTCCTCCTTCGACGTTGAGGCACCGAGGGTGGGAGGTGGGAGTATCGACCCAAAGAGAATCCAGTTGATTTCTTGAAGAGCCGGATTGCAGAGATTTATGGCTGCAAGTGGCCCATACTTGACTCCACCAGACATGACAGAGCCTGAGTTGCTAGGGTAGAAGCAAACGCCATTCTTCACAAAGACGAAACACCGGCTTCAGTATCCCATCACCCAAGGGCAACCACAAACATATATACCGTAATTATTTGATCGCAGAAAAACATGACACACGAAGTGTGGAGTGGAAAGAGGAAAAGGTCCCACCGGGCGTGCCAGAATCTGTTTACCACCGAAAATGGAGGCAGACCCGGGATGGACCGTCTTGCCTGAATTTGGGGGCAGATGCTATTTGGATTTATCCGTCCACCTCTCCGAAGATGCCAAGTTGATTTATGGCACCCTGTATCGGAGGTTTGGACGGATGCGGCCGTTGTAGCAGACTTCGTCAGATTCCCCCTCGTTTGCGAGGGGTTTTTGATTGTGGGGATGCTTTTCCCTGCAAGCGCAAGCCCATGCTGTTAATTACGTTACCGTATCGCGATAACCACTTTCTCCTGCTCTAGATGTTCACTTTGTATCGTGTGTGTTTGTTTTATTTTTGGTTACCTGTGGATTGTATACGAAGACAAATTATGTTGCCGCCCGTAAGGCGTGGATTAGTCCAAATCAGTATATTCTTATATTTGAGTTTGGTTTAATTTAAGGATCGTTAATCTCGTTTGAGATTAAGATTAATTTTAATTTTTGTTGAGGATACGTTAGTCCAATTTGAGACTAAGATCTACTCAACAGCATTTTGGGATCATTCAGACCCAACAAAAGAGCATTTGGGCTCTATTGCTTTAGTTTAAGGATGTTTCGGTCCTTCGTTAGTATAAGGACATTTCAGTCCGTAGCTAGTTTAAGGACGTTGTGGTCTGTTGTATTTTAAGGACATTGCAAATAGTATTAGGATGTGCTCATCGGTTTGGGAGTACACCAAAGAGTTGTTGGTTGTCGGGACCCTTCACCTCTCTAAAGACGTTGAAGAATTACAACGACATGTATCAGAGGTATGGAGAGATGTACCCTTGAACCAATTTTTAGATTGAGAGAAGATATGGGATGAATATCCGTCGGAAGATCATTAGTCACGTTTGGGACTAGGATCAGTTTAGGAAGACATGAGCACGAGGAGCTGGATTGATTGAAGATCAAAGATGTTTTATCTCAAGAAGACTTAGCCAACTTGAGGCTGGAGTTGACTTCCCATAGTGTTAAACACTGGTATACGTTCAGTACTCACATGTTCCAATGTGAGGTTCTAATGTAGTGTTAAACACTGAATTCTTGTGGTCCTCACGTGTGGCACGTGAGGCACCTTAAAGTCGGCGTTGTTCATTGGGTTCAAGTCCCTGTTTATATATAAGTGTTAAACACTTAATTCTTGTAGCACTCACGTGTGAGCACGTGAGGTGCCCAAAGTTAGGTTTTACCCCTTGGCTTTATCGCCTCTCCCTTTATGTAAGTGCTAAACACTTAGTCCCCGTAGCGCTCACGTGTAAAACATGTGAGACGCCCCAAATAAGGGCAATGCCCTGTTATCTTATTTTCTCTTCCTTTCACAGAAGTGCTAAGCACTTGATTAAGGGTAGCGTGGAAAACATGTGACTCTGTCCCAGCCATTCTTTTTTGTTCATCAGAGGTGCTCACGTGGGGAAACACGTGAAGTTTCGTTATAGTGTTGAACACTAATGAATCACCGGTCTTTCCTTCTATGTGCATGAAGATTTTGATCTCATATTAACGATGATGGGATCTGAGTTTAAAGAATTTCAAGTCTTTTGTTTTATAAGAATTAAATTCTTTTTATAAGGTCAAACCCTAGTTTTATCAGCGGAATTAAATTCATATATACTTTTGTAAGAATTAAATTCTTTGAAATCAGTTCTTTCCCCTAAGTTTTGAATCTGCATAACAGAATCTCCTCGATGAGAATTAAATTCTCAATTTGTGGGGAGATCTACTTCTGCAGACCTCAACAAGAGGAAGAACTAAGTTTTGGTTTTTGAAGGGTTAAACCCTTTGTTTGAGAATTAAATTCTCTTTTATTTTGTGGGAGCTTTTTGGAAAGCTTATAGGGTGGCCTCTTCCTTATAAGGAATTAAATTCTCTCTATATTTTTCTTCCCCACCTCTCTCTGTTCTGTCTCTCTTCCTCTCCTCGCTCCTATTTATACGAGAAGAACAAGAATCAATTTGTTAAGAAAATCCCTCCTTGAGAGATCATGATTGATTTCATGATCTTTTAGATCAATCGGTGAATTTTATTCACCATTGGATTTTTAATCCAAAGGCTCTCTATGTAACAGAGAAGATTTCTTATTTGTTTAACAGGATTATGAATATCTTGCTAGTTTTAACAAGATTAGAATTTTATTCTATCATATCTTTTTAGTTTAACAAGATCAGAAATATATTTTCTTAATATAGAATTTAATTCTATCATATGGATATCTCGTTAGTTTAACATAGAATTTTATTCTTATCATATGAATATCTTGTTAGTTTAACATGATTAGAAAAATATTTTTCTATGATAGAATTTTATTCTATCAGATGATCACTGATGGATCTTTGATCCAAAAGTCCTCTGTTTAACAGAGAAGATCTTTCTAGTTCGAGGAAGATCAAGAAAATATTTCTCAAATAGAATTTAATTCTAGAATTTGATAGGAGTATTTTAAAATGGGGCATTCACATGCTTTACATGTGAGTAACAAGAGAACTCACGTGTTTAACATGTGATCCCTAGTGTGGGTTTTAGCCTGTTTATTTTCAATGCTCATATGCTTTACATATGAGCGCTCACGTGTTTAGCACGTGAGGCATGTTTGGTCATTGGTTATTTATGTTCAGCGCTCATATGCTTTGCATATGAGCGCTCACGTGTTTTACACGTGAGGCCTTTTTGGCCATTAGTTGTTTTATTTAGTTTATTTTCAGCACTCATATACTTTACATATGAGTACTCAAGTGTTTAGCACGTGAGGCCTGTTTGGCCATTAGTTATTTATGTTCAGCGCTCATATACTTTGCATATGAGCGCTCACGTGTTTTACACGTGAGGCTTGTTTGGCCATTAGTTGTTTTATTTAGTTTATTTTCAGCACCCATATGCTTTACATATGAGCGCTCACGTGTTTAGCACGTGAGGCCTGTTTGGCCATTAGTTATTTATGTTCAGCACTCATATACTTTGCATATGAGCATCACGTGCTTTCCATATGAGCACTCACGTGTTTAACACATGAGCCATGTTTGGCCCTGTTCGCTCCCTAGAATCCTCACAGCTATATGCTCTTCGATTCTAGCCAAAGATTGAGCTTGAGCGTGAAACAATTGCTCAGACTGCTGTATAAACAGAGCTAGCGTCACAGCTGTTTGATTCTCGACCGCAGTCATCACTTCAGTACCCTTCTCTAAAGTGGTCAACCTAGCATCCATCTCACTATCATTCCCTAATGATGGGTCGGTTGTTTTAGGAAGGGAGGGTTGTGACGGTGGTGATGCTAAAGCTGTTATCCTGCCAACCTCTTTCTCTAAATTTTCAATCATTTTATCTATGTTTGAAGTGGGACTGGGTTCAACAGTGCTAGGTGGGTGACCGTTATCAAAACTCTGGGACGGTTGGTCACTCCCTAGAAAAGGACAGTTTTCATGAATATGGGAAGAATTTTAGCAATTTGAACAACCGAATTGGGACTGGGTATAAACAAAAGAATAAGAATCGTGAACGGTTGAATTGAATTGTGTGTCACCCATATCAACAAGAATTCACAAATATCACAAAAACAAAAAATATCACACGACTAGCAGTCTATGTTATACTAAGTCAACTAGATTTGCTCAAGAACCTGATTGTCGAAGTAAAACTATGTCGAGAAACGGGCTCAAGATATACGGATCACGAAGCCTGGTATGTGCAGAGATAAGGGGAGGTTTTCCAACGCTTTCGCGAAGTTCCTTAATTAAAATAACCCTTTCTCTTTGGCGGTTTCGCCGTGAACACTTGCCTAGACACCCCGTGAACGATATACCGTTTAACGGTGTTTAAACACAGTTAACTTTTCCTAATGAGCGTGAAGTCCTTAAAGTCGGAGTTCTAATTGATTTTAAATTACTGTGGGTATGCAAGAATGTAGTTATGTGATTTGTGGGCTACGGAGAAAGGTAATGAAATCCTTTACCGTATCTTGTTTGGTTTCGTACCCTTAATAGCCGTATTAAGATGCAAATGTGCAAATCAATAAAAAGAATTCAAGAATTCAATCAATAAAGCAATTCGTTTTCCTTTTAGGCTTAAGCGCTGCAAGAAATACGGGTTTGTTCTCCGCCGAAAGACCGGGAAGACAGACGTCTTGCCTGAATTTGGGGGCAGATGCTATTTGGTTTTATCCATCCACCTCTCCGAAGATGCCAAGTTGATTTATAGCACCGTGTATCAGAGATTTAGACAAATGCGGCCGTTGTAGCAGACTTCGTCAGATTTCCCCTCATTTAAGGGTTTTTTGATTGTGGGGATGCTCTTCCCTGCAGGCGCAAGCCCCTGTAGTTAATTACGTTACCGCATCGCGGTAACCACTTTCTCCTTCTCCAGATGGTCACTTCGTGTCGTGTGTGTTTGTTTTATTTTTGGTTGCCCGTGGATTGTATACGGAGACTAATTTATGTTGTCGATCGTAGGGCGTGGATTAGTCCAAATCCGTATTTTCTTAGATTTGGGTTTAAGGATACGTTAGTCTCATTTGAGACTAAGATCAACTTAAACGTTTGTTAAGGATACGTTAGTCTAATTTTAGACTAAGATCAACTTAACAGGATCATTTAGATCCAACAAAAGAGCATTTGGGCTCTGTGGTTTTAGTTTAGGGACTTTGCGGTCGAGTTTAAAGACGTCATAGTCTGTAAAGTTTAAGGACATCATAGTCCATGAGTTTAAAGGACCCCATAGTCCGTAGTAGTTTAGAGACATCATAGTCTGTAAAGTTTAAGGACATCATAGTCCATGAGTTTAAGGACCCCACAGTCCGTGAAATGTCTGGTTGTCGGGACCCGTCACCTCTCTGAAGACGTTGAAGGATTACAACGATAAATATCAGAGGAGTGAAGAGATGTACCCTTGAACCAATATTGGTTGGGAAATCTGTAGTCCAATTTGGGACTAAGATCAAAGATTTATGAGCATATGAACTCAATTAATCTGAATTAGGGATCTGTGGCCACCTTAGGCTCGGCCCATTTAGTTAAAATGTTAAACGTTTAACAATGCTGAGTATTGGTTTGAGTTCTGACAATTATTTTTATCTCTTATTGAGTGCTGAGCACTCATCATGGCTCTCGGGCTTTATTGTTTAAAGAATAATTTATTTTCTCTTACGGCCCACGTGAGGAGCACGTGGTGCGCTTGGCGCTGAGCGCCAGTCAATGAGCGCAGAGCGCTTCTGTTTAGGTAGCGCACACGTGTGGAGCACGTGGCGCGCTTGGCGCTGAGCGCCAGTCAATGAGCGCAGAGCGCTTCTGTTTAGGTAGCGCACACGTGAAGAGCACGTGGCGCGCTTGGCGCTGAGCGTCAATCAATGAGCGCAGAGCGCTTCTAGTGAAGTAGCGCACACGTGAGGAGCACGTGGTGCGCTTGGCGCTGAGCGCCAGATCATGAGCACAGAGCGCTTCTGGTGAAGTAGCGCACACGTGAGGAGCACGTGGTACGCTTGGCGCTTAGCGCCAAATAATGAGCGCAGAGCGCTTCTGATGAAATAGCGCACACTTGAGAAACATGTGGTGCACTTAGCGCTGAGCGCCAGATCATGAGCGCAGAGCGCTTCTCTTAAATTTGGAGCGCTAAGGCTCTACAGCGCTGTGCGCTAGATTTGGAGCGCTAATGCAGTTTGTTCCCGCAAAAAATTTCTGCGCAAAAGAGCCAAAGGTATCAAATGGCAGCGATACGCTTAAGGAAATGCGAACCAGTATCTTTCGGCCTGTATTTTGATAAACTCCCAAAGGAAATTCTGATGATATTGGAAGCATCTCGAGAAATCCTTCGATTTGATATATTATGGGCTTCATAATTCATCCGGGATCAAAAGTTATGAGCAAATATGCTATGCATTGTTCCCTGAATAAAAATCAGGAATTACCTTAATGAGGTATCACGTGCTCACACGTGATCAATGGTCACGTGTTGACACGTGATAGTTAAAACATAAATAAAGACAAACGGCTGAAGAAGGACCCAATTGGGGGTCACGTGCTCACACGTGACCAATGGTCACGTGTTGACACGTGATAGTTAAAACAGAAATAAAAACAGATAGCTGAAGAAAATACCTCAATGAGGTATCACGTGCTCACACGTGACCAATGGTCACGTGTTGACACGTGATGGTTAAAACTGAAGCGTAAATAAACGCTGAGAAAAGGACTCATTTGGGGGTCACGTGCTCACACGTGACCAAGGGTCACGTGTCAGCACGTGACTGGCTTCGAAAGCCTTACAGTTAATAGAATTAAAATTCAAAATCTCTCTAATTATTTCCAAATGGAAAAAGATTATGGGGACCGTTGGATTAAAGATTCAAGGGTGATTAAAAATCACCAATTTATGGGAAAATCTTAGACAAGGAAAGATTCCCCGAAATCTCACCGAAAATAACAAACAAAATATCTTTTGGATTTAAAATCCAATGGTGAATAAAATTCACTGAATGATCTAAAAGATCATATTAATTATGAAAACAAATCAAATCTTTCAATGAAAGATTTGCTAAATAAATTGATTCTTTTCCTCCTCCTATAAATAAGAGCCAAGGGGAGAATAGGAGATAGAATTTGGAGAGCGAAAACTTTGGAGAGAATTCTGGGATCTTGAAATTGCAGAGAGAAAATAAAGGAGAATTTAATTCTCAACAAAGAAAACCCTAGGTGAGAAAAGGGAAAAAAATCAACTTCAAAAAGAGAATTTAATTCTCAAAATTTAAGAGTTTAACTCTTCTGCAAATAAAGAACTTAGTTCTTCTTCTGGTTGAAGATCTGTACAGAGCATATCTCTTCATAGGATGAGAATTTAATTCTCATCGGGTTGAGATCCTGCCATGCAGATCCAAAATTTAGAGGGGGAATTGAGTTTAGAGAATTTAATTCTCCCAAAACAGAACTAGGGTCTAACCCTAATTGAGAATTTAATTCTCTCAAATGCACAGGAATTTAATTCCTCTTTAAAAAAATGGAACTAGGGTTTAACCCTAATCAAGAATTAAATTCTTTTACATATATGGGAATTCAATTCCTCTAAAAAGAAATCGGGGTTTAACCCTACTTAAGAATTTAATTCTTGCACAATAGGAATTTAATTCCTCCAAAGTCATAATTAGGGTTTAACCCTACAAAGAATTTAATTCTTATAAATAACAGAGAACTCAAAAGATCTCCATGCATGCAAAAGACTAAGGTCACGTGTCCCTACGTGACCCCTGAAGAGATCCCCAGAAATAAGAAGGAATTAACTTTGAGGCAATGCCTCACGTGCTCCCACGTGACTCCCAAAACGCAGAAAGAAAAAGCAAAGGAAATGAAGGCTTTGGGCGCTCTCACGTGTTAACACGTGACCCCTTGGCAAACGCTTTAACAGTCAGCTCATAAATCCCTATCACGAGTCAACACGTGATGCTCAAAAGATGAAAAAGTGTTTAACACTTAATTGCAGAACGAAGAAAAGGGATCTGGTCCCACCTTTGGGCGCTCTCACATGTCCATACGTGACCCCTCTTTCTTTAGTGTTTAACACTAATTTGGGGATTATATTTCCAGTGTTTAACACTGATTGTTTCTAGTGTTTAACACTAAATTGAAGATTATATCTCCACTGTTTGACACTGATTGTCTTTTAGTGTTTAACACTAATTTGAGAGTTCTACCTCCAGTGTTTAACACTGTTGTTCTCTAGTGTTTAACACTACTTTTAGCCAAATTGGCTAATTTTCCAGAGGCAAAAGTCCCTCCTCCAAATGAATCTCAAAATTGAGGAAATCAAAAACAAAATGTTGTCAGAGCCCCCAAACCTCTGTTTAGTACTGCTGAATGATGAGGAGCTGAACCCAGACAAATGTCTAATTGCCCAAAGGGCTAATATTTCAAACATAACTGGACTTAGCCCAAACTGGCCATAAGTCCTCAAATCATCTTGAACTGAGCACATCTGCTCTTTCAACCAACTCATTGGTTCAAGGGTACATCTTTGAACTCCTCTGATATTTTGTCGTTGTAATCCTTCAACGTGTTCAGAGAGGTGATGGGTCCCGACAGCCATACATTTTATGGACCACTATATCCTTAAACTGGTATTGGACCACTATGTCCCTAAACTGGAACATGGACCCCCATGTCCCTAAAATGGCAATGGACCACCATGTCCCTAAACTGGAACAATAGAGCCCCAAATGCTCTTTTGTCGAATCTAAACGATCCCGTTTAAGTTGATCTTAGCCCCAAATATGGCTAACGTATCCTTAAACCTTCAAATAGACTTTAGTCCCAAATTGGACTATGGATCACCCAATCAACCTTGGTTCAAGGGTACATCTCTGAACTCCTTTGACATCCGTCGTTGTAATCCTTCAACGTCGTCAAAGAGGTGACAGGTCCCGACCGCCATACATTCAATGGACTACTATGTCCCTAAACTGGAACAATAGAGCCCCCAAATGCTTTTTTGTCGGATCTAAATGATCTCGTTAAGTTGATCTTAGTCTCAAACTGGACTAACGTATCCTTAACGAACGTTTAAGTTGATCTTAGTCTCAAATATGGCTAACGTATTCTTAAACCCTCAAATAGACTTTAGTCCCAAATTGGACTATAGATCTCCCAACCAACTTTGGTTCAAGGGTACATCTCTGAACTCCTCTGATATCTGTCGTTGTAATCTTTCAACATCGTCAGAGAGGTGATGGGTCCCGACGGCCATACATTAAATGGACCACTATGTCCCTAAATTGGAACAATAGAGCCCAAACGCTCTTTTGTAGGATCTAAACGATCTCGTTTAAGTTGATCTTAGCCTCAAATATGGCCAACGTATCCTTAAACCCTCTAACAGACTTTAGTCCCAAATTGGACTATAGATCTCCCAACCAACTTTGGTTCAAGGGTACATCTCTGAACTCCTCTGATATATGTCGTTGTAATCCTTCAACGTCGTCAGAGAGGCGATGGGTCCCAACGGCCATACATTAAATGGACTACTATGTCCCTAAACTGGAACAATAGAGCCCAAACGCTCTTTTGTCGGATCTAACCAATCCCGTTAAGTTGATCTTAGTCTCAAATTGGACTAACGTATCCTTAACAAACATTTAAGTTGATCTTAGCCCCAAATATGGCTAACGTATCCTTAAACCAAAACCCCCAAAACCAAATCTAAGAAAATACGGATTTGGACTAATCCACGTCCTACGGGCGACGACATAAATTAGTCTCCGTATACAATCCACGGGCAACCATAAACAAAACAAACACCCACGACACGAAGTGAAATTCTGGAGAAGGAGAAAGTTGTTACCGCGATGCGGTAGCGTAATTAACTGCAGGGGCTTGTGCCTGCAGGGAAGAGCGTCCCCATAATCAAAAACCCCTCAAACGAGGGGGTATCTGACAAAGTCTGCTACATCGGCCGCATCCGTCTAAACCTCCGATACACGGTGCCATAAATCAACTTGGCATCTTCGGAAAGGTGGACGGATAAAACCAAATAGCATCTGCCCCGAACCTCAGGCGAGACGTCCCCGTCTTGGCCGCCGTTCGGAGGGGAATAGATTCTGGTACGCCCGGTGGGATCTTTTCCTCTTTCCACTCCACACTCCGTGTGTCATGATTCGCAAACCAATCACGGTTCACTAATGGTTGCCCTTGGGTTTCGAGGTACTAAGATTTGGCGTTTCGTTTGCTGCAGAAAGAAAAAGAATCAATGGCTGGCAACTGCTCGAACTGCTCCAACTGCAAATGCAACTGACGCTTTGCCTCACCTGGAGGTGTAGCCTATGGACCGCAGGCTGCTTCCCTGTTCACTATGCCTGTGGAACAAGTGACTCAGGCTACCACCGGTCTGTTCTTTGGGACCATGCTCCCGACAGTAAACGTTAATATCCCGCTGCCGAAGGAAGCGCAAAAGAAGTCGGTCTTCGATCGGCTCACTACTACCACGGCCCCTCTCAACGGGTCGTCCAACTCCAACTCCTCGGTCTTCACCAGATTGAGCCTGAACTCCGATGGGCCTGCTAAGAAACCCATGACCCCTGAAGTGGCCATCCCGAAGAAGATAGCCATATCTGCTCCTGAAGTCGTCAAGGCGGCTTCTCCTGCCAAAGAATCGGTCTTTACAAGACCGACTATTCCGGCTCTCGTTCCTGCTCGAAGGTCTGTCTTTGACAGATTGGATACCGCTACTCAAAAGACATCAGTCTTCAAGAGGCTGGCACCAGCGGCGCCTCATCTGGATAGGGGGCAAGACGAAACCATCCCCATCGCTGAACCGGCCCCAACAGCTCGACATGCTCGACGTCGCCACTGGCGCCGAGTAAGGAAGGTCGGGGGCAACTCCCCCTCTGGGCTAACCCCACCAGTTCCAACGGTGGAAATCAATGTTGCTGTTCCGACTGGGAACAGCTTTGAACTACTCAACAAAGTGCGCAGAAACTCTTCGACTGCCGCGCTGAAAGATCTTCCCCACCCGCGGAGAATTCTACAGAAAAAAGGCCAGAGCAGCCCCCTCAATGGCTGTCCTCCAAAATTTACAAGGTCTGGCGACAAGTTCAGGACTCAGTAATCGTTCAAGATCACTCTCACCGGCAGAAGAGGGTGAAAGTTTAAGAAGAAAAGAACCGTCCTGTCAAACCGCAAAGGACAACAACCACTTGGGTGCCCACTACAACGGCTCCCTCCACGTCGACTATTCGCAAGAGCAGAAAGCAGGAGAAAGTCCCCACGCCTGCAACAAATATCAAAGACAGTATGCCTAAACGCCCTAAGTCTGGGGGCATGGTGGTGCATACAGTCTACATGGCGTCCGGGAAAGAGGATAGCCGTACATCTACAGGTTATGGACCGCTTACGCGATCGGTGACTAAAGCTCAGGAGCAGCAGTAGAAGCTCCAAGAAATGATGAATGCGATGGCCGCACTCACTGGGCCAAAAGAAAGCCCAGAAGCATCCTCGGATCAACGCCGGGAGCAAGAAACTGACGCTGAATTCCTTCGTAGGATACTTGAAAAGAAGGACAAAGAGGCTGTGGAACAAGCAGCCAATATAAAGCGAATGGCCCTTCTGTTCCAGGACATGGTAGGTATGATGATCCAGCAGGATCCCCCGGCGGAAGATCCTCCGATTGTCCTCGAAGATGACAGAGGGGAAACATCAAATCTACCTCCGGCTCTTTCAACAGCTAAAGAAGAAACGATCTCCAAAGCTGCCCTGGATGACTACATTGCTCAACAAATACGAGTTCACCAGGCAAATGAAGCAGCCGGTCAAATTGTTAGAACCGGACGATCCTATCCAAGCTGGTATGACCAAATTAGTTACCCGCCGGAATATACGATCCCTAAGTTCCACGTATATAAAGGGACAGGGAATCCACATTAGCATGTCTCTCAATTCAGGGCCTTATGCGGCAACACTGTAGGCGATGACAAATTGTTGCTTCACCAATTCGTCGGCAGCTTAGCAGAAACGGCCTTCGAGTGGTATTCGAAGCTACCTACCGACTCTGTCAAAACATTTGCGGAGATGGAGCTACTGTTCACACAAAGATTCGCGAGTGCTAGTGAACGCACCCCGATAACAGCACTGATCAACGCCAGGATAAGTCCAGGCGAAACGTGGGTTCAATACGCAACACGATGGCGGAATCTGTGGTCGAAATGCGAACAGCGGATCGAAGAAGCACCTGCGGTAGGCATGTTCGTGGGCACTCTTGATCCGTAAGCAACCATCTCGTAATTCATGATGTTCTTCAAACCGACCACGTTCCAGGCCTTAATTGATAAGCTAGCCCAGATGGATCAGAAGGGACATAAACCGTCTCCTCCAAAGCCAGACTCTCGAACTGAGAAAGGGAAAGCAATCGCTGTTGCCAATACTCAACAACAGCCGAGCAACTTAAAACCGGTTGTCCGTCGAAACAATATGCGTCCACGCCTATCCCTTGAGGAAAGACTAGGACGTCCTTACTCGTTTCCTCAGAATAAAACAAGGAGACTGTTCGAGCTGGCAGTGCGCAACAGACTCATAAATTTGCCGAATCCAAAACGTCCGCTGCAGCCAGGTGATGTCAACGATCCTAATTACTGCCCTTACCACCAAGCGGTAAGCCATCGAATCGAAGATTGATTCATCTTTAAGGGATGGATCGAGGATCAGTACCAACAGAGCAAGTTCGCGTTATCCGAAAACTGGAAGGTGAACCCGCCAGAGCCTCATGCTCCTAAAAAGGTGGACACGTCGGGGGCATCGTGCTCTTTTGTTGAAGAGGCCCCATGGGAGGTGGCCCTTTCGGCCAAAACCAAAAAGATGCTGAATGATCTCCGGACATGTCCGGCGATCAGGTAGAAGAATCCGCTAGAACCCCAGATCGTCGAGGGAATCCTGAAACCGTGCCCAACTACAAAATCCAGTGGTGATGGGAAAAACACCCAGACGCAGCCGTCAAAGTCTTCGAAGAAGAAGGAGAAGACCCAAAAGCCCGCGAAGTTAGATGACAAGCGCACGGATCTGCAAAAACATGTTGACGCACTGGAAGAATATAATCAGAAGGCGCGGATCCCAGTCACACTCCAAGAATTTCTCACCCACGTCCTTGCGAACAAAGATGATGACAATGGAGAAGACTCGTCGGATGAGTCTGAGGATTATGTGGCAAGCTGTCATGTGATCTCTCACTCGTTAATAAACGGTGAAGAAGCTTTGGATGCAGAAAAACCAGGGACAAATCCCGGGTCTGAACTTCTAGGACCATCAGACGAAATGATTGATGCATTCCTGAATGAAATTCGTCTAAAAAGTAAAGCCGATCGGGAGCGTGAGATGGTCATATTTGAAAAGACCAAACGCCGGCGACTAAATAAAAGGGACGAAACACTCCCACCAAATCAAAGTACAACCGCCGCAAATGAAAGCAGGATCAAGATAAGAAAACGATTCGCCAAAGCCATATCGATAGGGATGAGGCTTCCCACTTTCAGAGAAAATTCTCCTGGTGGTATACATCTTGATGAAGCGGACATACATCCTAACTTCTGCTTATATCATCAGAAGATCGCACATCCTACTGAAGACTGCAACTCCTTTAAGTGTTGGTGGCAAGGGTATGTCGCTCACAGGCAACACTTCAACAGGACAAAGCGTGAAGCTCGTAGACAGCGGAAAAATGCGATAGATGAGCGTAAAAGAATTGCCGGCAATTGTCATAGGATTAATCCCGGGGGATCGCGCGTTCTCACCTTCGGGAGCGACTCCGACGAAAAAGTAGCCCTCGGCCCTCTCTTCAAGGAATCTATCTCTAAAACGAAAGAGTTGAGGAGTTGCGAGAACATTCAGCCGTGCAATAACACACTACTCGGAAAGAATCTCAGACCCGCAAACAAGGGATCGAACAAAAAGGATCAAGGGAAGGAAAAAATGGCCTCCGTCGCCAACGCTCAACAACAATCGAGTGGCCCTAGACCAGTTGTTCGCCAAAGCAACAAGCGGCAACCTCTCTATGAAAAGTTGAAACGTCCTTACTCATTTCCCCGGGATGAAACTAGGAGGCTGTTCGAAGTGGCAGTGCGCAACAGGCTTATCACTTTACCGGAGCCGAAACACCAGCCACAACTGAATGATGTTAACACTCCTAATCAACCCCCCACAACCTTCGATATTGCTCTACAAGTGGCTCAATACCGACCCTTGTATACAATCCACGGGCGCAAATAAACATTTCCCTAACCAAGTCCCATCCGTGACTGGGGATATGTTCGCATGGTGAACAACCCTTGTAAGTCCTCTCGACTTATAAGGAGAAAACACACCTTTTGTAAAATCCTTACGACTCATGAAGTCAAAAGCCTTAGTCGATGGGATCCTAACCCTGTTTTCTAAGCCACCTTTGTTCGACATCGACAGAGGCAAATGATGATTCGCTCCTGGCAATATGGCAATATCCCAGTTGTAGCAATGCTGATGCCTAAATCGGTATCAAATTCTAAGTCCTTTCATGGCAAATGATGATTCGCTCCTGGCAATATTCTAGTTGTAGCGATGCTGATGCTGAGATTGGCACCAGACTCCAAGTTATACACTCGCGATAAAAATCAGCGAGCTAAAAGTGCATATGAGATAGCCGAAATGATGGGGCAACTTGTAATAAAAAGCAGCAAGTAAAAATGTATGCATGAAAAATAGCCGAAATGATTGGGTAACTCGCAATAAAAAGCAGCGAGTAAAAATAAAATAAATAGCCGAAATCATTGGGCAACTCGCAATAAAAAGCAGCGAGTGAAAATAAAATAAATAGCCGAAATGATTGGCCACCGCGAAAAATAGCCGAAATGATTGGGCAATCGCGACCTTCGCGATATAAAAGCTGAAATGATAGAGCATCACGGAAATAAAATAATAATATGAAAATGAATGAAACTTTTGCCCTACAGGTAAGATCACATCGATCCCTGTATACAATCCAGGGGCACAAAAAAAAGGGAGCCATACCTTTCCACCAGGCTCCATCCGAAAGAGAGCCAAGTCTCGACGGTTCACTGACAACTTAGAGACCACTTCAGCGTTCGTCTCGTTACAGCAGACGCAATGTCAACAACGGCGTTCCTTCGCAGTCCAGCAGGATACGGATACAACGCCGACAAAAGACCTCACGGTCGAAACAAAGCAGAGTGACGGTAAAATCCCAGCTCCACCGCGACATTCGTCTCGATACAGCAGACGCAATGCCAGCAACGAAGCAAAGGCCAAATTCCTAGCTTCAGGGCCTTTACGGTAACTAATATAAAACCTGAAAGACTATCGAAGATCATCCCACACCAGCGCGGAGTGGTCACCACCTCGACGTTCATTTCGATACAGCAGACGAGATGTCACTACGGTATCCTTCCTCCAACAGGATTCGGATACGCCAGAGCAAACGAAGCAAAGGCCAAATTCCTAGCTTCAGGGTCTTGACGGTAACTCATATAAAACCTGAAAGACTATCGGAGATCATCCCACACCAATATTGAGTGGCCACCACCTCGACATTCGTCTCAATACAGCAGACAAGATGTCACTACAACATTCTTCCTCCAACAGGATTCGGACACGCCAAAGCAAACGAAGCAAAGGCCGAATTCCTAGCTTCAGGGTCTTGACGGTAACTCATATAAAACCTGAAAGACTACCGGAGATCATCCCACATTGAGTGGTCACCACCTCGACGTTCGTCTCGATACAGCAGATGAGATGTCACCATAGCGTTCTTCTTCCAGCAGGATTCAGACGCGACAATCAGACAACGGAGCCACGGCAAAATCCCTAGTTCCAAACCTCGACGGTTCACCAACAACCTAGAAACAACCGCGACATTCGTATCGATACAGCAGACGCAGTGCCAGTAAACGAAGCAAAGGCTAAATTCCCAGCTTCAGGGTCTTGACGGCAACTCATATAAAACCTAAAAGACTATCGGAGATCATCCTACACCAGCGTGGAGTGGTTATGACTCATCGGGGCTCTCCAAAATGAGCCTAACCTCAAGTAAAAAGCGGCATGGCAAAATTCCTAACGCTTGCTCTTCTGACGGTCAAACTGCGTAGGAAGATTGCTTGAAGACGTCTTGTCCAGTCCCCGAAGGGATCAGAGACACGACAGTCGCAAGGCTACTCGACCAGCAAGATTGCCTATCGAGGAATACATCAGCCAACGCGACGGTACGACGGACAAAACCCTAGTACCACAGACCCTAACGGACCTTTGTCGTAAAGAGCAGAGGTTAACTGTGACATTAGGATATCCTTGCGAGAAATGCTCGATTCGTCTCGACTCGTAGGGAAAAGCCTTAGGCAATGGGGATAAAAACCTGTTTCCTAAGCACTGGGGCCCTGCAAGTTGATCCAAAATGGACTCTTGCATACTATTCACGGACCACACTCTCCAAAGTCGAATCTCGACAAGGAGGGAAACAACCACTTACGAGTCCTCTCGACTTATAAGCGGGAAAATTCTCTTGTGAGATCCTTACGACTCTCAAGAGAAAACACACTTAGGAATCCTCACGACTCCTAAGGAGAAAAGACACCTACGAGATCCTCACGACTCGTAAGGAGAAAAGTCTTTATGAGACCCTTATGGCTCGTAAAGTTGAAAAAGTCTTAGGTGGCAGATCTTACCCCTGTCTCCTAAGCCATCACTGCCCTGCAAAGAGATCAAGATGGACCATCTATGAGCCACACTTGCCAAAGCTACATGCCACTGAAATGAAAAAGCTACTCATGAGCATATAAACTACTTCACGACAGAGTAAGACATAAAGAAATGGAAAGGTTCGGCTCACGGGGATGGGGGTTTGGAACTATATCCCTTAAGAGTTGATATTTGAGTCAATGATAAATGACGACGCTTGTGTCCGCTCGTTATCTTCTCAGATCAAGATTCTGAAAGTTATATACCAACCCGAAACTGGTCATACGCTATGCATAACTCTGCACTACTTCACCCACGTATATACTTACGTGGTCAAAGTAGTGGGGGTCATTTGTTCCCGCCAAAAATTTCTGCGCAAAAGAGCCTAAGGTATCAAATGGCAGCGATACGCTTAAGGAAATGCGAACCAGTATATTCCGGCATGTATTTTGATAAACTCCTGAAGGAGAAACAGCTAAATTTTGATGATATTGGAAGTATCGCGAGAAACCCTTCGATTTGATATATTATGGGCTTCATAATTCATCCGGGATCAAAAGATATGAGCAAATATGCTATGCACTATTCCCTGATTAAAAATCAGGAATTACCTCAATGAGGTATCACATGCTCACACGTGATCAATGGTCACGTGTTGACACGTGATAGTTAAAACATAAATAAAGACAAAACGGTTGAAGAAGGACCCAATTGGGGGTCACGTGCTCACACGTGACCAATGGTCACGTGTTGACACTTGATAGTTAAAACAGAAATAAAAACAAATTGCTGAAGAAAATACCTCAATGAGGTATCACGTGCTCACACGTGACCAATGGTCACGTGTTGACACGTGATGGTTAAAACTGAAGCGTAAATAAATGCTGAGAAAAGGACTCAATTGGGGGTCACGTGCTCACACGTGACCAAGGGTCACGTGTCAGCACGTGACTGGCTTCGAAAGCCTTACAGTTAATAGAATTAAAATTCTAAATCTCTCTAAATCTTTCTAAATGGAAAAGGATTATGGGGACCGTTGGATTAAAGATCCAAGGGTGATGAAAAATCACCAATTTATGGGAAAATCTTAGACAAGGAAAGATTCCCCGAAATCTCACCGAAAATAACAAACAGAATATCTTTTGGATTTAAAATCCAACGGTGAATAAAATTCACTGAATGATCTAAAGGATCATATTAATTATGAAAACAAATCAAAACTTTCAATGAAAAATTTGCTAAACAAATTGATTCTTTTCCTCCTCCTATAAATAAGAGCCAAGGGGAGAATAGGAGATAGAATTTGGAGAGAGAAAACTTTGGAGAGAATTCTGGGATCTTGAAATTGCAGAGAGAAAAGAAAGGAGAATTTAATTCTCAACAAAGAAAACCCTAGGTTAGAAAAAGGAAAAAGTTCAACTTCAAAAAGAGAATTTAATTCTCAAAATTTAAGAGTTTAACTTTTCTGCAAATAAAGAACTTAGTTCTTCTTCTTGTTGAAGATCTGTACATAGCACATCTCCCCATAGGATGAGAATTTAATTCTCATCGGGTTGAGATCCTGCCATGCAGATCCAAAACTTAGAGGGGGAATTGAGTTTAGAGAATTTAATTCTCCCAAAACAGAACTAGGGTCTGACCCTAATTGAGAATTTAATTCTCTCAAATCCACAGGAATTTAATTCCTCTAAAAAAAATAGAACTAGGGTTTAACCCTAATCAAGAATTAAATTCTTTTACATATATGGGAATTCAATTCCTCTAAAAAGAAATCGGGGTTTAACCCTACTTAAGAATTTAATTCTTGCACAATAGGAATTTAATTCCTCCAAAATCATAATTAGGGTTTAACCCTACAAAGAATTTAATTCTTAAAAATAACAGAGAACTCAAAAGACCTCCATGCATGCAAAAGACTAAGGTCACGTGTCCCTACGTGACCCCTGAAGAGATCCCCGGAAATAAGAAGGATTTAACTTTGAGGCAATGCCTCACGTGCTTCCACGTGACTCCCAAAACGCAGAAAGAAAAAGCAAAGGAAATGAAGGCTTTGGGCGCTCTCACGTGTTAACACGTGACCCCTTGGCAAACGCTTTAACAGTCAGCGCATAAATCCCTATCACGTGTCAATACGTGATGCTCAAAAGATGAAAAAGTGTTTAACACTTAATTGCAGAACGAAGAAAAGGGATCTGGTCCCACCTTTGGGCGCTCTCACGTGTCCACACGTGGCCCCTCTTTCTTTAGTGTTTAACACTAATTTGGGGATTATATTTCCAGTGTTTAACACTGATTGTTTCTAGTGTTTAACACTAAATTGAAGATTATATCTCCAGTGTTTGACACTGATTGTCTTTTAGTGTTTAACACTAATTTGAGAGTTCTACCTCCAGTGTTTAACACTGTTGTTCTCTAGTGTTTAACACTACTTTTAGCCAAATTGGATAATTTTCCAGAGGCAAAAGTCCCTCCTCCAAATGAATCTCAAAATTGAGGAAATCAAAGACAAAATGTTGTCAGAGCCCCCAAACCTCTGTTTAGCACTGCTGAATGATGAGGGGCTGAACCCAAACAAATGTCTAATTGCCCAAAGGGCTAATATTTCAAACATAACTGGACTTAGCCCAAACTGGCCATAAGTCCTCAAATCATCTTGAACTGAGCACATCTGCTCTTTCAACCAACTCATTGGTTCAAGGGTACATCTCTGAACTCCTCTGATATTTGCCGTTGTAATCCTTCAACGTCTTCAGAGAGGTGATGGGTCCCGACATCCATACATTTTATGGACCACTATGTCCTTAAACTGGTATTGGACCACTATGTCCCTAAACTGGAACATGGACCCCCATGTCCCTAAACTGGCAATGGACCATTATGTCCCTAAACTGGAACAATAGAGCCGTAAATGCTCTTTTGTCGGATCTAAACGATCCCGTTTAAGTTGATCTTAGCCCCAAATATGGCTAACATATCCTTAAACCTTCAAATAGACTTTAGTCTCAAATTGGACTATGGATCACCTAATCAACCTTGGTTCAAGGGTACATCTCTGAACTCCTCTGACATCCGTCGTTGTAATCCTTCAATGTCGTCAGAGAGGTGGCGGGTCCCGACCGCCATACATTCAATGGACCACTATGTCCCTAAACTGGAACAATAGAGCCCCCAAATGCTCTTTTGTCGGATCTAAATGATCCCGTTAAGTTGATCTTAGTCTCAAACTGGACTAACGTATCCTTAACGAACGTTTAAGTTGATCTTAGCCTCAAATATGGCTAACGTATCCTTAAACCCTCAAACAGACTTTAGTCCCAAATTGGACTATAGATCTCCCAACCAACTTTGGTTCAAGGGTACATCTCTGAACTCCTCTGATATCTGTCGTTGTAATCCTTCAACGTCGTCAGAGAGGTGATGGGTCCCGACGGCCATACATTAAATGGACCACTATGTCCCTAAACTGGAACAATAGAGCCCAAACGCTCTTTTGTCGGATCTAAACGATCCCGTTTAAGTTGATCTTCTCCTCAAATATGGCTAAAGTATCCTTAAACCTTCAAACAGACTTTAGTCCCAAATTGGACTATATATCTCCCAACCAACTTTGGTTCAAGGGTACATCTCTGAACTCCTCTGATATTTGTTGTTGTAATCCTTCAACGTCGTCAGAGAGGTGATGGGTCCCGACGGCCATACATTAAATGGACAACTATGTCCCTAAACTGGAACAATAAAGCCCAAACGCTCTTTTGTCGGATCTAAACGATCCCGTTAAGTTGATCTTAGTCTCAAATTAGACTAACGTATCCTTAACAAACGTTTAAGTTGATCTTAGCCCCAAATATGGCTAACATATCCTTAAACCAAAACCCCCAAAACCAAATCTAAGAAAATACGGATTTGGGCTAATCCACGTCCTACGGGCGACGACATAAATTAGTCTCCGTATACAATCCACGGGCAACCACAAACAAAACTAACACCCACGACATGAAGTGAAATTCTAGAGAAGGAGAAAGTTGTTACCGCGATGCGGTAGCGTAATTAACTGCAGGGGCTTGCGCCTGCAGGGAAGAGCGTCCCCACAATCAAAACCCCCTCAAACGAGGGGGAATCTGACGAAGTCTGCTACATCGGCCGCATCCGTCTAAACCTCCGATACACGGTGCCATAAATCAACTTGGCATCTTCGGAGTGGTGGACGGATAAAACCAAATAGCATCTTCCCTGTACCTCAGGCGAGACATCCCCGTCTTGGCCGCCGTTCGGAGGGGAACACACTTCTTTAAACTTATAGCGCTAAGGCTCTTTTTAGGCAGTTCTGCGCTCTGAGAATTAAATTCTCTCTTATAAGAGACTTTGTCTCATGGATCTAAGAACAAAGTTCTTATTTTATAGGAGATGTTTCAATCTCTTATGTTCTTGGTGAAAGGCTTTGCCTTTATGGATCTGTGATGCTAAAAGAATTGAATTATTCTCCCCCATTTTTATAATGAGATGTTATAATCTCTTTTGTGAAAAACAATTTGTCTTAAAGATCTATGATCTGGCAAAAGAACTAAGTTTTTTTTCTAATGAGATGGTTTGATCTCTCTGTTTTTTTACCTTGAAGAAAAGTTCTTCTTCTCAGAGCTTGCTCTTTTCATTGAAATTTCTCAAAGCTTGTGGGGGGGTTCCTCTATATCAGACTTGAAGTCTTGGGGCCTTTATGTAGGGCAAGCTAATTTGTTGAATCAGTTGAAGAGATCTTTTCTATAATTGATTTGGGGATTTCCCCACTATTGGATCTTTGATCCTAGGGCTTCTGTTTTACAGAAGGTAATCTTCTTGTTTTTAACAAGATTGGGAAATCTTTTCTCATGCGGAATTTATTCTGCACCATTGTGATTTTTAATCACCATTGGATCATTGATCCGACGGTGCTCTGATTTACAGAGCAAAATCTTTTTGTTTGGAAAGATTCTGAAGAATGTTTTCTTAACAGAATTTTATTCTGGTAACTTGATAATTTATCATCTTCGTTGGATCTTTGATCCAACGGTGGGGAACATTTAGTTTTAGCGCTAGCGCATTCGTGCTTTGCACGTGAGCGCTGCTTCAGAGCGCTGGCGCACTCGTGCTCTGCACGTGACCGCTGCTTTAAAGCGCTGCTTTAGAGCGCTGGCGCTCTTAGCGCTAGCATACCCGTGCTCTGCACGTGAGCGCTGCTTCAGAGCACTGGCACTCTTAGCGCTGGTGCACTCGTGCTCTGCACGTGACCGCTGCTTTAAAGCGCTGGCGCTCTTAGTGCTAGCGTACCCGTGCTCTGCACATGAGCGCTGCTTGCTGGCGCTTTTATGAAGCGCTGCTTCATTTCAAATTTTGAAAATTTGAACAAAGCTTTGTTCTGATTGTGGGAAACAAATGCCCCCCCCCACCATTGCGCTCACGTGGCTTACACGTGAGTGCAGCGGTGGCAGCATCTGCGCCCTTAGATCAACTTAGAAGTTGAAACGGCTCTCGGTGCCTATAAATTGGGCCTCTGGCCCTTGAGATGATCTCTGTTCATCTTCTTTCTTATTTTCTGAAAATTAATTCTCCTTCAAAGCATAGCTCTTTTTCTTAAGAATTCTTAAGAGTCAAAACCCTGCCCAATTTTTTGGTAAGATCTGAACTTATTAATAGAGCTTTGCTCTTCTCAGATCATAGATCTAAAAATATTTTTAGGGTTTTACCCATTAACAGAGCCATGCTCATGTTTAGATCATAGATCTTAAAATATTTTTAGGGTTTTACCCATTAATAAGGCCATGCTCATCTTTAGATCATAGATCTTAAAAGTATAATCTTTTTTAGGGCGATTATAACCCATGAACTAGAATACTGTTCATCTTCCATGAAGAACTCTTAGAGTTTGTTCATAGATCTTGAAGATCTCAGAATTAAAAACTTCACTTTAAGTTTTCTGATGGATTATTCCATCATCTTTACGGAGCATGGCTCTTCAGAAACTTTTTTGAGGAATTTTATTCCTTTCATCATCAGAGTTGACAGATATCACTCTGTTGTAGAGCGTTGCTCTCAATGGGAGATTTACTCCTTGGCCCGAGGGGCCCTCATTAAATAAGAATCCTTTGAGGATTTCCTCATTTAATGACAGTCTCATCAAATGATGAGATTGTTTTATTAATGATGAACTGTCATCTAGATTGAGTGGGTCCCCTTTGGTCCCTTTTCACTGCATTGCAGTGCGGTACGAATTTAAAGTACCTAGTGATAGAACTTAAACTGTAGCATTGATGGCTGAAAATTTTGTTCTTTTCCGCGCAGGTACTATGTCTTTCGACACTTCTTTCCCATCCGTCCGTTCGGAAGGCGGATTCCCCGAAGCGCCTGTGGATAAAGAAGTCTTCGCGCTGATAAAAGATCACGACCCAGAGCACACGAATCTTCATCTATGGGGAACATGGTACAATCAAATTATCAGGGGCCGACAGAGCTTTTCTTGCGCGACACCCTCGGAGTCTATTTCAGCGATCTCTTACGCCGACCCACCCCTAGTGAACTACACTGTGGAGGAGGTCAATTGGACTTCAGATGGTCTCCTTCAGCCTTCCTTGGCTGCGATACCCTTACAGCCTCCATTGGCGTTGATATCTTGGGGTGAAGTATATGTCAAGGTGAGTCGCGCCTTTGGGGATAGCCTTATAACATTGGATTAACTCCCCGTCACCCAGCCGGATATTTGCAGTGGGCCTGGTTTATTTTGTCCGCCAAGAGGTTGCAGTTGCTGAGACTCGGGTTGTATCCCGCAATTTACGTTTCTTTCTTTCAGTACTCTACGCCTCCTACATAGTGGGTAAAAGCCTTTTTGGAACAATGGAACGTTCCAACTCATACCTTCCTTTTGTTGGATCGGTAA
Source organism: Agapanthus africanus (assembly GCA_030015575.1). Lineage (NCBI taxonomy): Eukaryota > Viridiplantae > Streptophyta > Magnoliopsida > Asparagales > Amaryllidaceae > Agapanthus > Agapanthus africanus. Next base: position 384,206,543 of record CM057349.1, on the reverse strand, counting down.
GTCTCAATCTCTCTAGAGGAGTTCGCGGAAATCTCTGGCTTGCCTGTCAGAGGGGAGCATTATGAGGAACTACTTCCTCATGATGAGTACGTCTTTGCTGCCAGGTCGGTGACGGTGGGCCTTACCCCGAAAAATGCCATTCAACATCAATCCCCAAGTTTGATTAAGGTGTTGAATATCTATGAGGCCTTATTTCTTGAATCTGGGAGCCATGGGGTTAATTTCACAGACTTCATCGCTCGTTTTCTCTGCCCGGAAGTCCTGTCGAAGGAAGCCACGAAATTCGCCAAACTCGACGATCCTTTTGGCTTAGGCTTGGGCAACCTGCCGACGACGGAGGCGGATCAGAAGAGTTTCTTTCTCCCCGACACCCCGGTCGTTTCTTTTGCAGAGCTTGCAGCTCCTGGGATTAACGAAGAAGCTTCTTTTTGGGGTTTCTCAGGCTATGGCTAAGCTGGTTTGCGCTTCCGATGCACCCTCGCCGTATGAGGTCGTCCGTCATCTATTCAGCTCATCGAATGGTTATTGGGGTGAAAGTGGTCGTCGGGGTCGCTGGGTTAGCCCATTTGTATCACGGCCTTAGCCTAGCGGCAGATACTACCCAACCGGGGGTGCAGCCCGTAGACTTCTCGATGCATTATTTCACCTCGTGGCTTAAGTTGCATGTGCTTTGTGCCTTTGGAGTTCATAAAAGGCCCCCCTTTTATGAAAGATATAACTTTCCTCGCCTGCTGCGGCTAGTTGACGCTTCCATTTTGGAACCGACTCCGCGAGAGGCTCGGGGCTTACTCCTTTGCCCGCGTACCGTCGGGGATGGCATGACCTTCATTGATAAGGTATTAAATATCGGTAAAGAATCCGCAAAGACGATGCAGCCGCTGCGGGACACCTTTAAAGACAACGCCTCTACCTTGAAAGCTCGGGAGAATCTTCATCTATATTCAATCAGGCCAGGCTTTCTAGTGTTTAAGCAAAATGATGCGGCGTTGTTTATGAGATACAACCCGCATCGTTTCTCCTAACAATCTGGCTATAATCAGGGTGTTCTGCTCGAGGCCTTTCTAGCTGAGCCGATTGCCACAGAAGAAGGCATACGCAACGCGCTACACCATTTCATGAGGCTCAACACCGGGTCTAACTTTTTTATCATTGAGCCAGGCTGCGTCCCGAAGGTGTTGAATGTGTACGTGGCGTGGTACCAGCACACGATGGGTGCCGTCATCAGGGAGGAAAAGAAGTTGTTGCTTGATCGTAAAGGTTCATCCCCTGCTGGTAATCCAGCTATTCCTTTGAAGCAACGGACCGTCGTTCGTCCTTCTTTGAGAGAGGTTGCTGCGGTTGTGGTACCACGTGAGATGCCTGAGCTGCCGCTACCCCGTGCTCCCGTCGAAGTGGCAGCTGTGGCGTCTCCTGAGTCCGGCTTGGGTGCGAAGATCGGGACTCGCCGCCCGAAGTTGCCTGCTAAACGCAAGCTCGTGTTACCGGCGGCCGGTACTCGCCTGCGGAAGAAGAAGAAGTCAATTCTTTCTGCAGACGTCGTATTCGGCCAGGAGCCCCATGCTCCTTATAGCGAAGGCTTAAGCGAATACGGGACCAACAAGGGTTTATTCATGGCGCCAGATGATACTGATCTGGAGGCTACAATCGCAGCTTCCGAGTGACTAGCTAGCAACAAAGCAGGATTGATCATCCTCGCGCAGTCAGGTATACTTCCGCCTTATCTTTGCGTGGTTACATCACACACATTTTTTTATTATGCTTTGACTGACACTTCTTTTTCAACAGGAGTCTCCACAAAAGAGGCTCTTGCGGCTTCTCCCAAGACTTTTGAAGAGGAAGAGAGGCTTCGTGTTTCCTTGGGCCTCGGTATATTTCGGCTCATTGTGGCTTCTTTCCCTCCCATTTTTATGGGTAAACTGACCCTCCTTTTTCATCTTATCGCAGGGACTACTTCGACCCGAGTTATCCCGAGTGCAGTGCCGATTTCGCAGGGTGGTGTGGAGACGCTTCCAAGGCCAGCTATCGAAGTCCCAGCTTCCCTAGTATTGCCAAAAGAGGCTTCACCTAAGCAACCGATGACGGACGCCATAACGGCTCCAGAGATAGCTCCTGGCTCGGACGATGATGTCTCCTTGGCGGAGGTCTTAAGAAGATCAGCTCTCACGGCCCAGGCAGAAAAGAAGCGCAAGAGGCGTGCAGCAAGAGAACGTAACGCCGCCTTGGCTGTAGGTGCAGGCTCGAGCGCTGCTTCCCCTGTCCCTATGTCTTCAGCGGGTGCTCCGGCCGCCCTGTCTACCGCTCATAGACAGGCGGTACGCGCGGCTAGGGAGGCAATTGAAGGGCCATCCCAAGGTAACGTAACACTGGGTCCTTTTATTAGAGTTTGATCTTCAGATTCTCATATATCATACCCTGCAGGGCCAAGTCCTGATGAGGAGGTAGCAGGTGAGATGACAACAACCACCGATCCTGAAGTGGCCACTCTTTCTCAGGAGTCCGGGACTGCCCCAATTGCTACTCTTTCCCCTTGCGATTCCTACCATCGCCCAGCATTGCGAGTGTCACGACGGCTCTCGTAGAATCGGTGGATGAAGCCACTGGTGCCGAAACCCTTCCAATAGAGGATAGCGAAGGAGTCGCTGCGCCTAATGATGCTCTTGTCGCGGTTTCGATTGGCGACTCATCAGGTAGATTTTGAGTCATTGTTTTCATTTTTTATTCCGCAATCCCTTTCAATCCCTTCTTACGTCATTTCTTTTGTTTCTAATGCAGGTGTGGTGAGCATTGAGGTCGTTCTACCTAAAGAAGCGTCGCCGGTTACCACTCTGGCGGTCGCCGACCCTTCGCCTTCTCCCGTGTCCTTTCAAACGCTGGAAAGTATGGGTTTGTGATTTAATTTAAATCGAGGATAGCGTCTTTCGTGTACTGACCATGTATCATCGTAACCTTGCACGAGTTCTCTTTGATCATTTGTATCAAGTGCTGAACCCGCACTTCTCCTTCCAGTCGAAAATTAGTCTGCCTGCTGGTGCCGGTGAGTATCTTTTCTAACCGACGTCTTTTCTTTTCTTTAACGGATGACCCCTGCCGTTGCTAACTGTAAACTGATTACCGCACTACAAATTGAAGGAGGGTATAAGAGAATTGTCGCGCCACCAGTACTCCCAGCTCTGCCACCTGTCGTAGCCGGTATAGTAGCCTTTACCGCTCTTGCATCTTCTTTGTCCCTTAAACCGATATCTGACTATGATTTGTTTTGCAGCAATCACACCGACTCTAGCTCCCTTCGAGTCTCAGATTCCTATGCCAGCAGGGCCTTTTGCTAAACACCCTTCTTTCAGGGGTGCTGCGAATAGCCTGAGGATGTTAAGCGAGTTCGTCGAGGACCTTGACGCCGAGGCCTTTGCATCTACTGCAAATTTTGCCGCTGAAGTTAATCTCATGTTGGCAATGCTCGTGAACTTCCATAGCAAGGGTGTTGTCGAGTCTTGGGTAAACTACTGCAGGAAGATTGAGGCATGTCTGCATAAGATTGAGCTCAGGCGTCCCGTTCCAGAAATGTTGGCTTCGAATTCTCAACGGGCCGCATGGGTTGAGCAGAGCGTTCCTTTCTTCCGCCATTTCGAATAAGAAGCGACCTTGAGGCAAAAGGAATGCGAGGAAGCTTCAAGTGAATCCGCCCAGCTGCGTGCCCAAGTTGAAGCAAATGCTGCGCAATTGAGGGTTGTCTTTGACAATTTGCGACAATGCATTTCGGACGGACTAGCACTAAGGCAAAAGCTCGACCTTCTGGAGCGGGTTACGCAGAATCGTGAAGTTGCTCAATGGGAAATCGATGAGAAAATTTCGTCTGGCTTGGAGCAACGGGCTCGAGTCAAAGCGGAGCTGGCCGTAGCGGCTAACCATGAAAAGGAGCCGAGAAGAGCGCGCGAGCAACTGGCTGACTTATTGAAAACGTCTCTTTCTCAGTAGCTGCCTTTGTATCAATTAAACATTTGTAATTTTTGAATGACATGTATCCATTTTTTATTCTTTTGTACGATTCGTCTTATATTCAATTGAATTCATGAATAAAAGATACACACATTTTTTTATCTCCCACTGTTGCTTTCTTCTCTTTGCTGTGTTGTTGCCATGTGATTTTAGCAAGTGTGGCCTGTAGATAGTATGTAGCTGTCCATCTTGGACTTTTTGGAGGGTGGTGATGGCTTAGGAAATAGGGTTAGGATCTGCCACCTAAGACTTTTCAACTTTATGAGCCGTAAGGGTCTCACAAAGACTTTTCTCCCTCCGAGTCGAGAGGATCTCGTAAGTGTATTTTCTCCTCAGGAATTGCGAGGATTCCTAAGTGTGCTTTTCTCTTGAGAGTCGTAAGGATCTCACAAGAGAATTTTCTTCCTTACAAGTCAAGAGAACTCGTAAGTGATTGATGAGTTGACCTGCACCTGAATCAAAGCATTGCTTTGACGGGGAGGTCGAGGGTTGATTTTGGCCGTTTTCCACGGGGTCAAGATTGACTTTGGCCGTGTTCCATGGGGTCGGGAGGTTGACTTTAGCCATATAGGGTCAGGATTGATTTTAGCCATACGGGGTCAGGATTGACTTTAGCCTAGCCATACGGGGTCAGGATTGACTTTAGCCATACGGGGTCAGGGGTGGACTCTCGGTTGTCTATGCACCGCCAAGTCCTGGAACTGGGAACTTTTCCGCGGCTCCACTTTGATTGTCGCGTCCGAATCATGCTGGAATGAGGAGGAATGCTGTTGTGGGTCTCCAGGCTGTAGATGCGGCCGTTGAGACTTGGAACTAGGGACTCTACCGTGGCTCCGAGATAGTCTCTAGGCTGTCTATGAACCTTCGAGATTTGGAACTAAGGGATTTTCCATGGCTCCGCTTTGATGACGTTGCGTCTACTGTAACGAGACGAATGTCGAGGTGGTCTCTAGGTTGTCTGTGAACCGTCGAGATTTGGAACTAGGGACTTTGCCATGGCTCCGAGGTTGATTGTCGCATTTGAATCCTGTTGGAATGAGGAGGAACGCTGTTGTGGGTCTCCAGGCTGTAGATGTGACCGTCGAGACTTGGAACTAGGGACTCTGCCGTGGCTCCGAGATAGTCTCTAGGCTGTCTGTGACCTTTCGAGATTTGGAACGAGGGGACTTTGCCATGGCTCCGTTTTTTTACGTCGTATCTGCTTCCGGTTGGAACAAGAAGGAACGCCATTGTTGATCTCTAGGTTGTAGATATTGCCATCGAGACTTAGCTCTCTTTCTGATGGAGCCTGGTGGGATGATATGGTTCTCTTTTTGTTTGTGCCCCTGGATTGTATACAAGGATTGATATGATCTCACCTGTAGGGCAAAAGTTTCATTTTATATGTATTATTTTTTGTTTTTCTTTCCGCGATGCTTTATCATTTTAGCTTTTTGTATCGCGAAAGTCGTGATTGCCCAATCATTTCAGCTATTTTTCGCGGTGCCCAATCATTTCGGCTATTTTTTCTTTTTACTCACTGCTTTTTATTGCGAGTTGCCCAATCATTTCGGCTATTTTGTGTACATATGTTTTACTTGCTGATTATGTTGCAAGTTGCCCCATCATTTCGGCTATTTCATATGCATTTTTGGCTCGCTGATTTTTTATCGCGAGTATGGAAATTGGAATCTGATGCCAGTCTTAGCATCAGCAACGCTGCGACTGGAATATTACCAGGATCGAATCATCATTTGCCGTGAAAGGACTTGGAATTTGATTCCGATTCAAGCATCAGCATCGCTACAACTGGGACATTGCCAGGACGAATCATCATTTTCATTGAAAGGACTTGGAATTTGATTCCAATTCAGGCATCAGTATCGATACAACTGGGACATTGCCAGGAGCGAATCATCATTTGCCTTTGTCGATTTAAACAAAGATGGCTTAGCAAACAGGGTTAGAATCCTGTCGACTAAGGCTTTTGACTTCATGAGCCATAAGGGTCTCATAAAGGTGTTTCTCCCTAAGAGTCGTGAGGATCTCGTAGGTGAGTTTTCTCCTTAAGAATCGTGAGGATTCTTAAGTGTGTCTTCTCTTATAAGTTGTAAGGATCTTACAAGAGTGTTTTCTCCTTGCAATTCGAGAGGACCTACAAGTGTTTGTTCACAGTGTGAGCATATCCCTAGTCGCTGGTGGGACTCTGTTAGGGAAATGCTTATTCGTGCCCGTGGATTGTATACAAGGGTCAATATTGAACCGCTTGTAGGGCGGTCTGTGGGTTTTGATGGCTTAAGAACAGGTTCAGATCCTTGTAACTTAAGGCTTTTGAATCCTATGAGCCGTGAGGGTCTCAAAGGGGAATTCTCCTTACAAGTCGTGAGGATCTCGTAAGTGTAACTTCTCCATAGGAATCGTGGGGATCCCTAAGTGTGTTGCTCCCTTGTGAGTCGTAAGGATCTCACGCAGGTATTTTCTCCTTACAAGGTCGAGAGGACCTTGCAAGTGTCTTTTAACGAGATTGCGCCCTTTCGGGTTTTCACAAACTCGCCGGTAGCCCTGCTGTTTTTACTCACGGAGCCCTTTCGGGTTTTCACCCGTGCCCTATCTCGCTTATGGACGTACCGTTTTTTTCTTCTTTTTTTTCTTTTTTTTTATTTATTTTTTGCGTCAGCCTTGGGATGCTGCGGTCCGTAGTAGTTTATAGACGTCTCGGTCAGGCGTAGTATTTCTTCAAGAAATGGCCGTTTATTGGCCTGAAGGGTCTTTCGCCATGCATATCCATGAGCAAGTAATCCCCACCCTGGTAGACTTTGTCTATGATGTATAGGCCTTCATAGTTCGGCTCGAATTTCCCCCGTTTGGCATGATTGGGGATCATAGGTCTCTTGACCACTAGCACGAGTTCGCCTTGACGGAATGTTCTCGGCCTAGTCAATCTCTCGTATGAGCGCGTCATTTTTTCTTTGTAAGCTTCCAAGTTTTGCTGCGCCATGAGTCGGGTTTCGTCAAGGGCGTCGAGCTCCTCAAGCCGAAAATGAGCATTGTCTTCGTTTGTTAGCTCGTAATGAACCGCCACTCGTAAGGAGGGTAGTTCTATCTTCAAGGGGAGCACTGCTTCAGTGCCGAATATCAATACATACGGCGTTGTGTTTGTGGCTGTTTTGAACGTGGTTCGATATGCCCAGTGAGCTTCATGCAATCTCTCGTGCCAGTCCTTTTTTATTTTGGACACCGTCTTTTTCACGATCTTCGTCAAGGTCTTGTTGAAAGCCTCAGCCAGACCATTAGCTTGGGGATTGTAGACCGAAGAGTATCTCCAGTCTATATTATGTTGTTGTGCGAAGCGGCTGATTTTCTGGCTTCTATAGGCCGGCCCATTATCGGAGATAATCCGTCACGGAGTGCCGAACCGATAGATGACGTGTGTCTTGAAGAAATGGAGGATGTTCTCCGTCTTCACTTCTCTCAGTGGTATCGCTTCTTCCTACTTAGAGAAGTAATTGGTTGTCGCCAATATGAACCGATGTCCTCTGGATGATGCTGGTTCGATGGGCCCGATTATGTCAATTCGCCACATTTCGAACAGCCAGCTAGCCACTGTCAGGTGTAGCGGATGGATGCTGGTGGATAAATTCCACGTGAATCTGGCACGAGTGGTACTGCTTCGCGTATTCGAGGCAGTCTTGGATCATTGTGAGCCAATAGTAGCCCATCCTTTTGATCTCCAACTTTATCTTTGGCCCGGCTTGATGAGATCCGCAGAGTCCGTCGTGAGTTTCTTGGACGACTTTCCTTGCCTCTTCAGGTCCCAGGCATCTTAGCCATAGAGATTCGAACGATCACTTATACAGAGTATCATTGACAAAGGCAAAAGAAAGAGCTCTTTTCATGAGTTGATGTCTTGAGGACGCATCTTCAGGTGTATGACAGGATTTGAAGTAGTCTATAAAGACTTCTCTCCAATCCTTAGCCTTTTCCTGGTCCTTTATTTGTAGGGTCGCCGGCTTGGTTGCTCCCTTTTCTTCGGACGACTCGGGAGATATTTCTGCCGGTGCAAGAACCAGACGGCTTTGCACAACGATCCTTACGTCATCGAGGTTCTCGTCAGCCAGTTCTTTAGCGAGCTTGGCTAATGCATCTGCATTGCTATTTTCCCCGCGCGGTATGCTTTCCAGGGCGTAGGAGGGAATTTAAGCCAGCAATTGTTTCACTCTCTCACCGTACCTCACCAACTCTGGTTTACACGTTTGATAGTTGCCATTTACTTGACTAACGACTAGCTGTGAGTCTCCGTATATGAGGAGGTCTTCAATTCCCATGTCGACAGCGATCTCAAGACCTGCTATCAAAGCTTCATATTCAGCTTCATTGTTCGTCCACGGCTCTGTTAAAGAGAAGGCGAAGTGCATTATCCCTTCTCCATTGTGGAGTCACGAAGATGAGGCCTACCCCAGATTTGATTATGGGGGTACTGTGCTCTTGCTTCTTCATGGAAGATGCCCCGTCGAAGTAGAGTTCCAATCGGGTGTCACTCTCTCCTTTCTCCCCATCGATCGTGTCAAACGTGTGCTCGTCTGGCAATTCACAATTTAGGGGTGAATCGGCAGGTATCGGATGCTCAGCGAGGAAGTCGGCGATGGCCTGGCCTTTCACTGCCTTGAGCGGACGATATGTTATCGAGAACTCCATCAAGAGCAGGGCCTATTTAGCGAGTCGTCCTGTTAGTATAGCTCTTGAAATCAAATATTTGAGAGGGTCCACCTTTGATATGAGATGGATCTCATGCGCCAAAGCATAATGCCGAAGTTTCGTTATCGGAAGATTAACGCCAGGCAATGTTTTTCGATAGGGGAATAATTGTTTTCTGCCCCCCAGGAGAACTCGACTCAAATAGTATAGGGCTCTCTCCTTCCCTTGGTCATTTTCTTGTGCCCAGAATGCGCCTAGAGAACCCTCAAGGGCGGTTGTATACAGAATGAGAGGCTTTCCCTTGACCGGAGCGGTTAGCACCGGAGGATTCTGCAGGTATTGCTTGATTTCGTCTAGTGCGCTTTGGCATTTGCGATCCCAGATGAACGGAGTTCTCTTCTTCATTAGATGACTGTAGGGGCGGCATTTGCCGGAGAGATTGGCTATGAACCACTGAATATACGCGAGCTTCCCTTGGAGAGACCGCAGTTGCTTGAGAGTTCTCGGCGGAAGCATTTCCATAATCGCCTTGATCTTCGACGGGTCTATTTCGATGCCCCGGTGTCGCACGATGAATCCTAGGAATTTGTCCGAGGAAACTCCGAACGCGCATTTGAGAAGGTTCATCTTCAAGTTGTATTTCTGAAGACGTTGGAACACTATCTTCAAATGCTGCCAATGTTCCTCATGTGATTTGCTCTTAACCACGAGGTCGTCGATATAGCATTCAATGATTTCATGTTTGAGGTCATCGAAAATCTTCGTCATGGCCCTCTGATAGGTAGCGCCGGCGTTCTTCAGACCGAAGGGCATCACTTTGTAGGAGAATATGCCCAAAGGGGTCCGGAAAGCAGTATGCTTCTGATCTTCGTGATGCATCTTTATTTGATTGTACCCTGATGAGCCGTCCATGAAGGAGAAAACTTCGTGAGTTGACGTGTTGTCTATCATCAGCTCGGTAACCGGTATAGGAAAATCATCCTTTGGGCAAGCTTTGTTGAGGTCTCGAAATTCCACGCAGATGCGCACTGTCCTATTTTTCTTCATCACTGGGACGATGTTGGCAATCCAGTCTGGGTACTGAACCTCTTGGATGAAGTCGAAGTCGATTAGCTTCTTGACCTCAGCATTGATGCTCATTTCAAGTTCGAGCCGCATTCTTCTCGATGCTTATTTGACTGGCTTGATGTCCGGAGATATCGCCAATTTGTGAACGGCCATCTCTGGATCTAATCCTGGCATCTCGGAATAGTTCCATGCAAAACAGTCTTTATACTGAATGAGCACGTCTTTTAGCATAGCCACCTTTTCTTCAGACAATAGCTCACTGACGAACGTTGGTCGTGGGTTGTTTGTAGTCCCCAAGTCGATTTTTCTGAGGTTATCTGCAGTAGTATGTATCCCATCTTCCAGCTCTTTTGGTGCCGGTAGAAACTCTGAGATCACTTCGTCGTCCTCGTTTTCAAAGCACCAGGAGAGGTCATCCATATCCTCGCGTACTCCTTCTCCTGATAGCGTTATCGAGTGACAGGTCGCGTGACAGGTACGAGATCACTTCCAAGACCGATGTTGATCCTGCTTTATTCTCGCTGCATACGTGGCTTTTGGTTCATGCTTTTGTGGTGGGGTTACCCTCCAACTGCTGGATAAAGCAAACATGCCTTGCTGATACTGTTCTTCTACCCAGTCTTTGAATGTGAAGCAGTCTTCGAGAGGATGTCCTATCGCTCGGTGAAAGGAGCAATAATCCGGGTGATGGACCTCGCCTGCTTGCTCGGGGTGTTTGGATTCTGGGAATGTCATCATCTGATGTTTTATGACAAGATTGAATATCTTCCTTGTCTTGTCTTGGGGAAAAGAATATGCTCGATCCATCTTCTTTATAAGAGACGGGTCCAAGCTGCCCAATTTTCGATCGCGTGGCTTCTTGGACCTACTTTGCTGTTGTCGAACATTTTTCCGTTCTTCAGTTTGTTTTTGCCTTCACGTCAAGTCTTCCGCTTGACGGGCTGGCAATGAAGGGCATCGTCATTTTCCGTAGCCTGCTGAAGGAGGCGCCGCGTTCTGGCCTTCTCGTAAATGGTCATTTCGCGGCTATGGTCATCCCGGACCTTTTGACCCGCTTCCCTTATTATCTTGTCCATGTGTTCTTCGAACGACGGACTTGGCATTTTTATGATGGGACCTCGTTTTGGTTCAGGGTTAGCGTCTTCTAATAGAGCATCTCCTTCTTCATCAAAGTCATGTATAACGTAGCAGCCGTGGAATCACTCCCGTTTCTTGGAGTGAACATATCCAGGCCCGATCGTTTCCATTCTCCCATTGGGCAATTTCCGCTGAGTTACGGGGATGCTCCAGATCCTGTTGTAGAACTGATCTTGTCGAGCAGTCTATTTGAAGGGTACACCTTGGTGCCTCAACAACCTTTTTAATCCTTCTGTGTAGTATCTAGGTAGACGGATGGGCTGGAGCCTGTCAAGCGTAGAATCGGCGCCATGCCAGATTTCTTTCTCCACTTTGGTTTCTACGGATCGATAAAAGAGGATCGCCTTTTCATCTTTTCGCCTGGGAGGGACGTAGAATATCTGCAGTTCTTGCACACTGTAGGTATCAAGTGCGTCAAGCTCTTTGTAATGCTCTTGCGAAACCATGGCGATCTGCAAACCCTGGTCATCTCCAATGAAGGCTTGCACTGATGGACGAGCTGAGAAAACTACGTTGACCTCATCTTCAGAGTCACTGCCAAAGACTAGAATTGGGGTAGACGGTCCCGATTTGTTGTATCGGGGAGGTCCCGAATATACTATCTCTTCTTCCTCCTCGGTATCGCTCCCGAAGACCGGAATGGTGGTGATAGCTTTTTGCTTATCCTCCGGCTTATGGCACCTTTCCGTGTCTTCGAAGTCTTGTAAGAAGTACTTTGCATCTTCGTACTTTCAGACTTCGTTTACGGAGAATGGGTTCAGCTCCCCTGTCACAGTGTATTCAAGTCCATCTTTGAAGCACTTCATACACTGATGCTGTGTAGAAGGGATAATGTTGTACTCGTGTAACCAAGGCCGACCGAGCAAAGCGTTGTAGCAAGTCTTAGCGTCAATGACGCGGAACTTGATATCAGTGACGAGCAGCCCAAAGCGTAACGTCAGTATCACAGACCCGAGCGTCGATGATGACTGGGAGTCGAACCCGGAGATAGTGATTTTATCTCGAGCGATGTGTTGAACGCTCATGCAGAATTCTTTTAGCACCCTCACATTTAGGAGATTGACAGAGGACCCATTGTCAACTAGGATCTTCCCTATCTTAATGTCATGGCAATACCCGGAGACATATAGGGGACGGTTGTGCTCGCATGTTCCGAGGAGGAGATCTTCATCGCCGAAAGTGATGTCAGCTGTGTGAATTTCTTCCAGCTCATCCTTCATGTTTTCTTCGGCGAGGAAAGCTTGAAACTGGTCAGGCTCTTATAATACCTTGATCAGAGAATCTCTCGCCTCTTTGGATAGCAGAAAGGCGTCGAGAATGCTTAGCTGCGAGGGTATCTTCCTCAGGTGTGCCAGAACGTTGTAATCCACCTTGTTTTTCTTGGGCGGGTCCTTGGATGCCAGCTCTTCGACGACTCGGTCATCAAGGGTGATATCCTCAGGGACCTTTTCTTTCCCCTTATCCTTTTTGTTCGATCCCTTGTTTGTGGGTCCGAGATTCTTTTCAGGTAGCGTGTGATTGCGCAGATGAATATTATCGCAAGTCTTCATCTCTTCTGTTTCAGAGATGGATTCCTTGAAGAGAGGGCCGAGGGCTATTTCTTCATCAGAATCACTCCCGAAGGTGAGAACTTGCGATCCTCCAGAATTAACCATGTGACATTCACCGGCAGTTCTTTTATGCTCATCTGTCGTGCTTCTTTGTTCCCGACGAGTTTTGCGCTTCATCCGCGTGAAATGCTGCCAGTGAGCAACGTATCCTTGCCACCAATTTTTAAAGGCGTTGCATTCTTCAGTAGGGTGTGTGGTCCTCCGATAGTATAAGCAGTAATTTGGGTTTGCATCCTCTTCGTTAAGGTGCATCCTATCAGAAGTGTTTCCTTCGGAGGGTAGCAGTTTCATTCCCATCGATATGGCTTTGGCGAACCTTTTCCTCGTCTTGAACCTGCTTTTATTTGCGGTGGATGTGATTTGATCTGGTGGGAGTGTTTTAACCCTTTCGTCCAGTCGCCGACATTTGGCTTTTTCAAATATGGCCATTTCGCATTCTCGATCAGCTTTGCTTTTAAGAAGAGCTTCGTTCAGGAATGCGTCAATCATCTCGTCTGACGGTCCTAGAAGTTCCGATTCGGGATCTTCCCCCAGTTTCTCTATATCAGGAGCTTCTTCACCATCTACTGACGAGTGAGAGATCATGTGGCAGCTTGCCACATAATCTTCAGGTTCGTCTGACGAGTCTTCTCCCTTATCTTTGTCGCTATCTCCATCTTCAAGGATGTGGTTGAGAAACTCTTGGAGTGTGACCGGGGTTCACGCCTTTTGGTTGTATTCTTCCAGCGTGTCAATATATTTTTGCAGATCCGTGCGCTTGTCATCAGACTTCACGGGCTTTTTGGTCTTCTTCTTCTTCTTCGAAGACTTTGACGGCTAGGCCTGAGCGTTTTAATTATCGCTACCAATTCTTGGAGTCAAGCGCGGCTTCAGCATTCCCTCAATGATCTCAGGTTCCAGCGGATTTTTCCACCTAATCGCCGGGTATGTTTGGAGATCCTTCAGCATTCTTTTCGTTTTGGCTGAAAGAGCGACCTCCCATGGAGCGTCTTCTATAAAAGAGCATGAAGCCCCCGTGTATCCCCCCTTTTAAGAGCATGCGGCTATGATGGGCTTACTTTCCAATTCTCGGACAGTGCGAATTTGCCCTATTAGTATTGGTCCTCAATCCAGCCTTTGAAGACGAAGGAATCTTCGATTGGATGGCCTCCCACTTGATGATAGGGCAATAATTGGGATTATTGGCCTCACCAGGTTGCAATGGGCGTTTTGAATCCGGCAAGGTGATGAGCCTGTTGCGTATCGCCATCTCGAATGGTCTCCTCGTTTTATCCCGGGGAAACGAATAAGGGCGCTTCAGTTTCTCATTGCAGAATCGTCGTCTTTCATCTTGGCGATCAGTTGGTTTTGGACCACTGGGCTGCTGCTGAGTATTGGCGACGAAGGTCGCTTTCCCTTTCCCTTTCCCTTTCTTGTTTCGAGATTCCAACTTTGAAGAAGAGGGCCTATCACCCATCTGATCCATTTGGGCCAGTTTTTCAATCAAGACTTGGAAAGTAGTTGGTTTGAAGAACATCATAAATTGTGAAATGGTCGCCTGAGGGTCGAGGGTCCCTACGAACATGCCTACCGTAGGCGCTTCTTCGATGCGCTGATCACACTTCGACCATAGATTCCGCCACCGTATCACATACTGCACCCATGTTTCGCCTGGCTTCACTCTGGCGTTAATTAACACGGTGATCGGGGTGCGCTCGCTAGCGCTGGCGAAACGTTGGGTGAACAGCAATTCCATTTCCGTAAAAGTTTTGATGGAGTCGTTGGGAAGCTCTGAGTACCATTCGAACGCCGTCTCCGCCAAGCTGCCAACGAATTGGCAAAGCAGTAGCTTATCATCCCCTCCAATATTGCCGCAGAGAGCCCTGAACTGAGCGACATGTTGATGGGGATTGCCTTTCCCCTTGTACACATGGAATTTAGGAATTGTGTATCCTGGTGGGTACTTTATCTGATCGTACCATCCTGGATATGGTCGTTCAGTTCTGACGACTTGGCCGGTTGCTTCATTCGCATGATGAGCTCGTATTTGCTGAGCTATATAATCATCGAGCATGGCTTTAGAGATGGTTTCCTCCTTGGCTGCTGACAGAGCCGGCAGAGGATTTGATGTCTCTCCTTTATCATCTTCAATTATGACTGGAGGATCTTCAGCTGGAGGGTCCGGCTGGATCATCAGGCCCACCATATCTTGGAAAAAAAGGGCCATTTGTTTTATGTTGGCCGCTTGTTCCGCAACCTCTTTGTCCTTCTTCTCAAGCATTCTCCGAAAGAATTCGGCATCTTTTTCTTGCTCATGACGCTGCTCCGAAGATGTCTCCGGGCCTGCTTTTGGTCCAGTGAGTGCAGCCATGGCTGTCAGCATTTCTTGGAGCTTTTGTTGTTGTTGCTCCTGAGCCTTAGTCACAGACCGTGTTAGTGGTCAGTGACCTGTAGAGATACGACTATCCTCTTTTCCGGAAGCCATATAAACAGTATGCACCACCATGCCCCCAAACTTGGGGCGTTTAAATTCAGTGTCCTTGCGATTTGCCAAAGACGCAGGGATCTTCTCCGGCCTCCTTCTTTTGTGGGCGGTCGAAGTTGAGGGAGCCGTTACAGCGGGCACCCAAACAGATGACACCTTCTGTGACTTGACAGGGTGATCCCCTTCTCGCCGAACTTTCATCATTTTCTGTCGGCGGGGGTAGTCTTGATCAATCACAGAGTCTTGGACCTGTCACCAGACCTTGTGAATTTTGGAGGACAGCCGCTGAGGGGGCTGCTCCAGCTTCGCCTTTGTAGCGTTCTCCACAGGTGGAGGAGATCTCTTCAGCACGGCCATCGGAGAGTTCTTGCGTACCTTTCTGAGTGGTTCAAAGCTGTTCCCAGTTGGAACAACAGCAGCAATTTCTATCGTAGGAGCTGACGGTGTTAGTCTAGAAGGGAAACTGCCCCCAGCCTTCCTCACTCGGTGCCAGTGGCGACGTCGAGCATGTCGTGCGGCCGGGATTACCTCCGCTGTTGGATGAGCTTCCTCATGCCCCCTGCTTTGAGGAGAGGCTGTTATTGGCGCTAGCCTGTCGAAGACTGACATCCGTTGAGAGGGGATAGTCAGTCTTGTGAAAGCCGACTTTCGACCAGGGGAAGCGGTCTTAGCGATTTCGCTTGGAGCGGGAATCGGAACGGCCAGTCTTGTGAAGACCGACCCCTTAACAGGAGAAGTCTCTTTGAAGACTTCAGGAGCAGGAATGGCTATCCGCTTTGGGGTAACACCTTCTGGTATTGCAGTCTTTTTCACGAGCCCACCTGAGCTTTTGGCCTAATCTGTCGAAGACTGAGGCGCTGGATTTGGGTGACCCGTTGAGAGGGGCCGCGGCAGTTGTAAGCCGATCAAAGACCGACTTCTTTAGAGCTTCTTGCAACGACATTGGGGCATTGAAGCTCATGGGTGGGAGCATGGTCCCAAAGAATAGCCCAGTGATGGCTTGCGTCACCTGGTCCACCGGCATCGTGAAAAGGGAGGCCACTTGAGGCCCATAGGTCACTCCTCCGACAGGGACGGAGCGGGAGTAGTTGTAATTGTTGCAGCTAGAGCAGTTAGAAGCCATTGATCTTCTTTTTTCTGCACGGAGCAAGATACCAAATCTTAGTACTTCACATCCAAAGGCAACCATGTCAAACCGCGATTCGTTCACGAAACACGACACACGAAGTGTGGAGTGGAAAGAAGAAAAAGTCCCACCGGGCGTGCCAGAATCTGTTCTCCACCGAAAGACCGGGAAGAAAAACGTCTTGCCTGAATTTAGGGGCAGATGCTATTTGGTTTTATCCGTCCACCTCTCCGAAGATGCCAAGTTGATTTATGGCACCGTATATCAGAGGTTTAGACGGATGCGGCCGTTGTAGCAGACTTCGTCAGATTCCCCCTCATTTGAGAGGTTTTTGATTGTAGGGACGCTCTTCCCTGCAGGCGCAAGCCCCTGCAGTTAATTACGCTACTGCATCGCGGTAATCACTTTCTCCTTCTCCAGATGGTCATTTCGTGTCGTATGTGTTTGTTTTATTTTTGGTTGCCCATGGATTGTATACGGAGACTAATTTATGTTGTCGCCCATAGGGCGTGGATTAGTCCAAATCCGTATTTTCTTAGATTTGGGTTTTGGTTTGGGTTTAAGGATACGTTAGTCTCATTTGAGACTAAGATCAACTTAAACGTTTGTTAAGAATACGTTGGTCTAATTTTAGACTAAGATCAACTTAACGGGATCATTTAGATCCAACAAAAGAGCATTTGGGCTCTATTGTTTTAGTTTAGGGACTTTGCGGTCGAGTTTAAAGACGCTATAGTCTGTAAATTTAAGGACATCATAGTCCATGAGTTTAAGGACCCCACAGTCCATAGTAGTTTAGAGACATCATAGTAAAGTTTAAGGACATCATAGTCCATAAGTTTAAGGACCCTACAGTCCGTGAAATGTCTGATTGTCGGGACCCGTCACTTCTCTGAAGACGTGGAAGGATTACAACGACAAATATTAGAGGAGTGAAGAGATGTACCCTTGAACCAATATTGGTTGGGAGATCTGTAGTCCAATTTAAGACTAAGATCAAAGATTTATGAGCATATGGGCTCAATTAATCCGAATTTGGGATCTGTGGCCACCTTGGGTGTTCCCCGCCGAAAGACGCGCAAAGACGCGGCGAGCGTCCTGCCTGAATTTCGGGGCAAATGCTAATTGGTGCTATCCGTCCACCTCTCCGAAAATGCCAAGTTGATTTATGGCACCATGTATCAAAGGTTTAAACGGATGCGGCCGATATAGCAGACTTCGTCAGATTCCCCCTCGTTTGAGGGGTTTTTGATTGTGGGGACGCTCTTCCCTGCAGGCGCAAGCCCCTGCAGTTAATTACGCTACCGCATCGCGGTAACAACTTTCTCTTTCTCCAGATGGTCACTTCGTGTCGTGTGTGTTTGTTTTGTTTGTGGTTGCCCGTGGATTGTATACGGAGACTAATTTATGTTGTCGCCCGTAGGGCGTGGATTAGTCCAAATCCGTATTTTCTTAGATTTGGGTTTTGGTTTTGGTTTAAGGATACGTTAGTCTCATTTGAGGCTAAGATCAACTTAAACATTTGTTAAGGATACATTAGTCTAATTTTAGACTAAGATCAACTTAACAGGATCATTTAGATCCAACAAAAGAGCATTTGGGCTCTATTGCTTAGTTTAGGGACATTGCGGTCGATTACCAGTTTAAGGACATGGTGGTCCAAGGTTAAGGACATCATAGTCCGTGGGTTTAAAAGGGACCCCACAGTCCGAGGTTAAGGATATCGTAGTCCGTGGGCTTAAGGACCCCACAGTCCAGGTTAAGGACATCGTAGTCCATGGGTTTAAGGACCCCACAGTCCAGGTTAAGGACATCGCAGTCCATGGGTTTAAGTACCCCACAGTCCAGTTTAAAGGCATCATAGTCTATGGAATATATGGCTGTCGGGACCCGTCACCGCTCTGAAGACGTTGAAGGATTACAACGACAAATATAAGAAGAGTTCAGAGATGTACCCTTGAACCAATGTTGGTTGGGAGATCTGAAGTCCAATTTAGGACTAATGTCTGTTAAAAGGTTTATGAGCATATGGGCTCAGTTGATATGAGTTGAGGACTTACGGCCAATCTTAGGCTAAGTCCAATAAATGTTTAATATTTTTTTGTTCTGGCTATTGAGCCTTTATTTGGGCTTGGCCCTTTTAATAATACTGAGCATTATATCCTGACATTACTTTTTTGTCTTGTATTGAATGCATGGCATTCATCAGAACAATGTGTGTTCTGACAGTGCGCCACGTAGCGCGCCAGGTGCTTTGCGCCAATTAAAGAGCGCAGTACGCTTCTGCCAAGTAGGGCACACGAAAAGGACACGTGTCGCGCTTAGCGCAAAGCGCCAGTTTATAAGCGCATTGCGCTTTCAATTTATGAGCGCGTTGCGCTAGTTTAGTGGCGCACACGTGAATGACACGTGGCGCGCATGGCGCTGAGCGCCAGCCCATGAGCGCAGTGCGCTATTTCAGAAGCGCAAAGCGCAAGTTGTATCTGTGGTTGACACGTGGCACGTTTTGGCGCTGAGCGCCGGTCCAAGGAGCGCAAAAGAGCTGTTCATGAGTGCAAGGCTGTAACGTTTCCAAAATAATAAAATATGATTTTTGGGAAATTTTATAATTTAATATTATTTTAATGAATATTTTAATATTCTGGTATAATTAAATACAAATAAATGGGGAAAAATTATGGAAAATTCTAAAATAAGGTATTTTATGGAATTATGCCATTTTAAAGTTTTTAAGATTAGTTATATGCTAATTTAGTGCTAATCGCGATTAAAAATCGCTAATTGGATTTTTAGCATTTTTGCGCAAAAATGTGCACATATCATTTTCTACACTTGTGTTGCTTGTGCATTTCTACCATGGCTTTTCTTTTGGGTCTACTATTCAAGTGAGAAGAGTTTAGTGAAGAAAAGAAAAGAAAAGAAAAAGTAGTATGATGAGAGAGAGAAAGGGACCAAGTCAACCTTCACCTCTTTTGACCCATGCCCCCCATCATTTCCCTTCTCATTTTCTCTCCCTTCCCTTGTTGGAGCTGCTGCTGCTCTCTCTCCCTCTCTCACCCTCTTCACTAAAACCCTAGATCCACCATGAAAACAAAGCCAAAACCCTATTCCCACTTCACAAAACTTACTCCCAAGCTCACTAGCTGCACATTGAACCAAGCAAGATTGGATTTGGAGAACTTTGAGCAACTCAAGAATTTTCTTGAGTTGCCAAAGGAGGTAATTTCTGCACCTATTAGAGTAGTATTTCATTTCTTTGTGCATCTATTCTAGTTTCATATCGATATTGTGTTGTTTGTGGACTTTAGAGAATTCAAGTTAGGGTTTAGGGTAAAACTGAAATCAAAGATGGAATTGAGGATTGTGGTGACCTTAGAATCCCTTGTGTGATGCTAATTTGGACCCGAACCAGAACTTGAAACCAGAATACGGAATTACGGAATCGATATCGGGGAAAACTGTAAATCTGGAAGTGTTTTGTTTAATCTGCTATTACCCCGAGACCCCAAAAATAAAACTGAGTTGACAGTGAGATGTGCAGGCACCATGGAACCACCACACCAAACCCTAGCCCCCAACTCCAAACTGAGGCCGCCAATTAATTCCTTCTGGCCGCAAATTGCGGCCAGAGCAGGAGGGAATTGCCTCGATTTTTGTGCATGGCCCCATTTCCTATATTCTTGACCCTGGGTATGTCTAGTTTTGACTGATTCCATCTAGGGTGAAATCTGGGTTGATTTTCCTATGTTGGTGCATGGTTTACGACTTGTGTTAGTATGGATTTTGGTATTTGGTGTTTCGTTCCTGTCGGGTGGCGTTTGGACGTCAACGACAAGTGGATATTGATCGTGTTTGCATGCGAGGTTATAGGTTTTTACCTATAGGCGTAGCGTGTGCCGTTTTGGTTTCCGATGTGATTTTCATGTGCTTTAGCGTTTGTGATATCCTTGTAGGTACCCTACGAGATGTGAGGCAAAGAATATGAAGATGGCGACATCGGCACCGACACATGAGAAGCAAGGTGAGTAGATTTATATCTACGGGAAGAAGTCGGGTGGATGGCGTATAGCACCCCCGCAGTCCGTGGTGATGTATACGAATACGTATACACACATATATTTATTATGTGTTGTTGGGATTATTGATGGTGATAATGGTACTATTGGTGATAAGAATGTATTGGTTTAGTATAGTGCGAAACCCTAGAGTAGGGGTTGCACACATACACATACACATACACATACACATATACTTGCATGCATTCTTTCATTTATCTGTGCGCTTATGTTGGTATGTATATCTACATATGGGTATGGGACTATGTGTTCATATATGAGTTTTGAGGATGATACGTGGGATTGAGATGATTCGATGAGATGCGATTGAGACCGTGAGATTTGGCGACATGACAGAGTTCGTATTGGAGATGCGATATGATGGTAGTGATACCTGTCATGCGATGAGATAGTGTGATATCAACTCAGATTTAGGTGGTTTTCATACCCCTCTCGATTGGCTTGATTGTTGGGTTCGTAGTTCGCCTAGTAGGCGTTAGGCTAGACCCGAGTCATACCTATTTCAAAACTAACGAATCGGGGATATTTTAAAGATAGAGCAAAAAGGGTTTATACGGATATTTTCAAACGACGCGTCTTTTCTTAAAACACCGTAGCCCTTATTTTACCAAAAGCCCTGATTCGTCTTATTTCAAAAGGCAAGGTTGCATGATATAATTATTGAGGCAGGTTCTTTACTGTTGCGTGATTACTCGATTCCGCATATTCATGCTGTTGCATTGCATCGCTTATATTGTTGATACATTTCAGTCATGCTGCTAAGACACCAACACAATTATCGATGATGCGTATGTTCCACGTACACTTGTTTGCCGGCTCACACACTTCATCATCGATAATTGTCATGTCACTACACTGTAGTACTGTTGCATTCAGTGTATGTTGCTTACATTTCTTCACATGTCGCATACGTCATGCTTTCTGATTATACGCATTGAGATATGTTATTTCCATGATATTTCTGGTTTTGGGAACCGTGGGTGTTTTAAAAAGAGAATATGGAATTGTTTTAAAACCCGGTTACCCTTGATATGATATTTCAGTGCGTCCACCATGTGTTTTCTCGGTGCTGAGAGCGACATGTGAAACCCGATTCGAGGAGGCGGATGAGACCGATTGCGGGTACATGGTGGACCCGGTATGGTTCCCCGGGGCAAGAAATGTTTTTCGTGGAGTAGACGATGAGCCTGGCATGGTGGCGAGTACCTACCGGTGATTTTGTTGGACCTGGCGGTTATCCGGAGGATACCGACCGGAGTCGATAGATGGATATGGCGTACTGCCGGGGCCGAGGGCCGATACCGCAGACAGAGCCTGTGGGCCGATCCGGACTGACGGAGCCTGATATATGAGGATTTACGTGCCGATGCTGGGCACAGTTTTCATGATGTTTTCGAGTGCCGATGCTGGGCACTCCGGTTCCATGATTTTGACGTGTCGCGAGGGACACAGGTGGTTTATATCCTCATATTTCCATGCATATGCTGATGATATTTACATGCATGATGGTTTTGTCATTGGGTGACGAGTGGAAGGGATCCACGTACATGCAGATTTGATTATATTGATCATACCTCACATTCATGATATGCTATTACCTGAGGCACTAGCACGAGCACTTGGCACTACACTCATGTATAGAGATTACATTGCCAGTTTAGCATGCTTCAGCTTTATTCATATTGAGATTTATTTATATCTGATCGTATTGACCTAGGTTGGGTCATGCATTCGATCTCTGCTTGTAGATATTTTCTATTCACGAGTTGGCAACTCACCCCCGTTGTGCCACAGTCCTTGCAGGTTTTTGCCGTACAGATTCCATAGCGGCATTTCTGGCACACTGCTTCCATATGGGTGACTTGCGTTGGTAGGTGGGTTCTTTTGTATCAGAACCGCCATTGTTCCTGTATTGTTTATTGTATCTAGAATTCCATCAACCAAAACTTGTTTATTGCTTCAGACTTAGAAAACAGTATTGTATTATTTCGACCTTAGAGTCGCGTTTGTAGTATTACGGTTTTCTGGCTGTTTTGAGTTTCTTTTTGGGTTTTGATCCTCGCCCTTTGGCGTTGTATATTATTATTGCTTGCGTGGTTGTGACCGTCGTTTGACGAAGTGCTAGCTCCCGCTTGGGGATGCCTTTTATCATTCCATATATATTATTCTTGTTGTACCCCATTCGGGGCCAGTTTTTACAAAGGAAACTCTGCCGAAATTTTCAGGAAAGGTTACACATTTTAAAAATACATATTCGGCTTAGTTATTTAAAAACTTGGATTTTTGAAACACGATTTATTTACTTCTTAAAAACCAGTTTTCCTTATTTACTCTTTAAATGGTTTTAGATTTCTGGGCTTTTGGCTTACTTGGATCAGATGGGGTCCTATAGACTTCATATGGTTCAAGGGCCAGTCACGTGCTCTTTCGGGTCGTGACAAAGGCACTTTTCAGTAGCGCAAAGCGCATTTGATCAAACTCATAATCAGAGAACAAGTTTGTGTTCTCCTTTAAAAGGAGGCCTTGCTTCAAGGTTCAAGAACAAAAGTTCTTATTTGTAAAAAAGGCACTAACTTTATAGATCAATGATCTGTGAATGAAGTGAATACTTCTTCTTTTTGTTTTTTTATAATAAGATTTTTTTATCTCAATTATATCAAAGACCTCGGTCTTTTGTAGATCTATGATCTTTTTTAGAAGATAGTTCTTCTTTTTATGAGATAATTTCATCTCTGTGTTCAAGAATCATGTTCTTTATCTTGAAGAAAATGATCTTCTTTCGCTAAAAGCTTGCTTTTCTTTCTCTTTGAGTTTTTCTCAAAGTTTGTAGGGGGTTTCTCTATCTCAGACTTGAAGTCTTGGGGCCTTTATATAGGGTAAGCTGATTTGTTAAATCAGTTAAAGAGATCTTTCTCTGATTGATTTGGGGATGTTTCCCCACCGTTGGATCTTTGATCCTAGGGCTTCTGTTTTACAGAAGGCAATCTTCTTGTTTTTAATAAGATTGAGAAAATCTTTCCATAACAGAACTTATTCTGTTTTTTGGTAATTTTTATTTACCATTGGATCATTGATCCAACGGTGCTCTGATTTACAGAGCACAATCTTATTATTTTGGAAAGATTTTGAGGAATCATTTCTTAACAGAATTTAGTTTCTGATTAATTAATGATTTATCATTATTATTAGATCTTTGATCTGACGGTGGGGAGCTTTTAGGTTCCAGCGCTAGCGCACCCGTGCTTTGCACGTGGTGCGCTGCTTAAAAGGCAGCGCACATTGTGCTAGCGCACCCGTGTTTGACACGTGGTGCGCTACTTGGAGCGCAGCGCACCTAGCGCTAGCGCACACGTGCTTTGCACGTGGTGCACTGTTTAAGGCGCAGCGCACTTAGCGCTGCATCTGAAGCGTTGCTTCACAATGTTTTAACTCTTGGCTTTGAGGCATTTGTTACATTCTTTGCATGTGGAGTTTTTCCCTTCATTTATTATTATTATTATTATTATTATTATTTTTTTTTTTTTTTTTTTATAAGGGAGCAGGTTGTGAGCCAAAATTTTGGCGGGAACAAATGCCCCCTACTACTTTGCCCACGTAAATATGTACGTGGGTGAAGTAGTGCAGAGTTATGCAAGGCTACAGAATTGAGGGCTTAGGAGATAAGTTTAGGGTCCTTGTAGCCTAAGACTTTCTTCGTCTTCATGAGCCATAAGGATCTCATAAAGGTATTTCTCCCTACGAGTCGAGAGGATCTCGTGGGTGCAAATTCTCCCTAGAAATCGTGAGGATTCCTAAGCGCGTTTTCTCTTGAGAGTCGTAAGGATCTCACAAGAGAATTTTCCCTCCTACAAGTTGAGAGGACCCGTAAGCGGTTGTTTCCCTCCTTGTCGAGATTCGACTTTGGAGAGTGTGACCCGTGAATAGTATGCAAGAGTCCATCTTGGACCGACTTGCAGGGCCCCAGTGCTTAGGAATCCGGTTCTTATCCCTATTGCCTAAGACTTTTCCCTACGAGTCGAGACGAATCGAGAAGTTCTCACAAAGACACTAATTTCCTCACAAGTCGAGACGAATCGAGCAGTTCTCACAAGAATATCCTAACGTCACAGTTAACCTCTGCTCTCTAGGACAGAGGTCCGTTAGGGCCTATGGTAATAGGGTTTTATACCCGTCGCACCGTCGCGTTGGCTGGGGTATTCCTCGACGCATAATCTTGTTGTTCGAGTAGCCCCGCGACTGTCGTGTCTCTGATCCCTTCGGGGGCTGGACAAGATGTCTTCAAGCAATTCTCCTTGGCAGTTTGACCGTCGGAAGAGCAAGCGTTAGGAATTTTGCCATGCCGCTTTTTGCTTGAGGTTAGGCTCATTTTGGAGAGCCCTGATAAGTCATAACCACTCCGCACTGGTGTGGGATGATCTCCGATAGTCTTTCAGGTTTTATATGAGTTGCCGTCAAGACCCTGAAGCTAGGAATTTGGCCTTTGTTTCATTTGTTGGCATTGTATCTGCTGTATCGAGACGAATGTCACGGTTGTCTAGGTTGCTGGTGAACCATCGAGGTTTGGAGCTAGGGATTTTGCCGTAGCTCCGTTGTTTGATTGTCGCGTCTGAATCCTGCTGGAGGAAGAACGCTGTGGTGATATCTCGTCTGCTGTATCGAGACGAGCGTCGAGGTGGTGATCACTCTGTGCTGGTGTGGGATCCAATGGTCTTTCAGGATTTATATGAGTTGTCGTCAAGGCCGTGAAGCTAGGAATATTGCCTTTGCTTCGTTTGCAGGCATTGCGTCTGCTGTATTGAGACGAATGTCGTGGTTGTCTCTAGGTTGCTGGTGAACCGTCGAGGTTTGGAACTAGGGATTTTGCCGTGGCTCCGTTGGGTGATGTTGCGTCTGAGTCCTGCTGGAGGAAGAACGCTGTTGTGACATCTCGTTTGCTGTATCGAGAAGAACGTCAAGGTGGTGATCACTCCGTGCTGGTATGGGATGATCTCCGATAGTCTCTCAGATTTTATATGAGTTACCGTCAAGACCCTGAAGCTAGGAATTTGTCCTTCGCTTCGTTTGCTGGCATTGCGTCTTTTGTATCGAGACGAATGTCGCGGTTTTCTTTAGGTTGTTGGTGAACCGTCGAGGTTTGGAATTAGGGATTTTGCCGTCGCTCCTTTGTTTGATTGTCGCGTCTGAATCCTGCTGGAGCAAGAACGCTGTGGTAACATCTCGTCTGCTGTATCGAGATGTACGTCGAGGTGGTGATCACTCCGTGCTGGCGTGGGATGATCTCCGATAGTCTTTCAGGTTTTATATGAGTTACCGTCAAGACCCTGAAGCTAGGAATTTGGACTTTGCTTCGTTTGCTTTGGCGTGTCCGAATCCTATTGGAAGAAGGACGTTGTAGTGACATCTCGTCTGCTGTATCGAGATGAACGTCGAGGCGGTGACCACTCTGCGCTGGTGTGATCTCTGATAGTCTTTCAGGTTTTATATGAGTTGCCGTCAAGACCCTGAAGCTAGGAATTTGGCCTTTGCTTCGTTTGCTTTGGCGTGTCCAAATCCTGTTGAAGGAAGGACGCTGTAGTGACATCTCGTCTGCTGTATTAAGACGAACGTCGAGGCGGTGACCACTCCGCGCTGGTGTGATCTCTGATAGTCTTTCAGGTTTTATATGAGTTGCCATCAAGACCATGAAGCTAGGAATTTGGCCTCCGCTTCGCTTTCTTTGGCGTGTCCGAATCCTGTTGGAGGAAGGACGCTGTAGTGACATTTTGTCTGCTGTATCGAGACGTACGTCGAGGTGGTGATCACTCCGTGCTAGCGTGGGATGATCTCCGATAGTCTTTCGGGTTTTATATGAGTTACCGTCAAGACCCTGAAGCTAGGAATTTGGCATTCGCTTCGTTTTGTTTCGACTGTGAGGTCTTTCGTTGACGTTGCATCTGCATCCTACTGGACTGCGAAGGAACGCCGTTGTTGACATTGCGTCAGCTGTGACGAGACGAGTGTCGAGGTGGTCTCTAGGTTGTTTGTGAACCGTCGAGGCTTGGAACTAGGGACTTTACCATGCTCCGCTTAGTGATGTCGCATCCGAGTCCTGTTGGAATGAGGAGGATCACATTTTTTGAGATTTTAGGCTGTAGATATTGCCGTTAAGATTTGGAACTAGGGACTATGTCGTAGCTCCGTTTCGTTGTGTCGCTTCCATGCCTTGCTGGCATAAGGAGGAACGATGTTGTTGGTCTTCTGGGATGCAGATGTGACCGTTGAGACTTGGCTCTCTTTCTGATGAAACTTGGTGGGATGATATGGTTCCCTTTTTGTTTATGCCCCTGGATTGTATACAGGGATTGATATGATATCACCTGTAGGGCATAAATTTTATTTATATTATTTTTTTTTATTTCTTTCCGCGATGCTCTATGATTTCAGCTTTTATATCGCGAAGGTCGCGATTGCCCAATCATTTCGGCTATTTTTCGCGGCGCCCAATCATTTCGGCTATTTATTTTATTTTTACTCGCTGCTTTTTATTGCGAGTTGCCCAACCATTTCGGCTATTTTGCATGCATACATTTTTACTTGCTGATTTTGTTGCAGGTTGCCCCATCATTTCGGCTATTTCGTATGCATGTGTGGCTCGCTAGCTTCTTGCTGCAAGTTTGGAATTAGACACCAATTTCGGCATCAGCACCGCTACAGCTGGGATATTGCCAGGAGCGAATCATCATTTTCCCCCGTCGATGTCGAACAAAGGTAGCTTAGCGAACAGGGTCAGGATCCTGTCGACTAAGGCTTTTAACTTCATGAGCCGTAAGGGTCTCATAAAGGTATTTCTCCCTGCGAGTCGTGAGGATCTTGTAGGTGTGTTTTCTCCTTAAGAATCATGAGGATTCTTAAGTGTGTGGTCTCTTATAAGTCGTAAGGATCTTACAAGAGTGTTTTCTCCTTATAAGTCGAGAGGACTTACAAGGGTTGTTCACCATGTAAACATATCCCTATTCACGATGGGACTTTGTTAGGGAAATGTTTACTCGCGCCCATGGATTGTATACAAGGGTCAATACTGAACCGCTTGTAGGGCAGTTTTGGAGGTTGTGGTGGCCGCTTAAGAACAGGTCCAGATCCCTGTAGCTTAAGACTTTTGAATCTTATGATCCGTGAAGGTCCCATAAGAGGGTTCTCCTTACGAATCGTGAGGATCTCGCAAGTGTAATTTCTCCTTAGGAATCGTGAGGATCGCTAAGTGTGTTGCTCCCTTGTGAGTCGTAAGGATCTCACGCAGGTGGTTTCTCCTTACAAAGTCGAGAGGACATTGCAAGTGTCTTTTAACGAGATTATGCCCTTTCGGGTTTTCACAAACTCGCTGGTAGTCCTGCTGTTTTTACTCACAGAGCTCTTTCGGGTTTTCATCCGTGCCCATCTCGCTTATGGACGTACCCTTTTCTTCTTTTTTTGAGTCTGCGCCCTATCGGGTTTTCACAAACATCGCCGGTAGTCCTGCTGTTTTTACTCACGGCGCCCTTTCGGGTTTTCATCCGTGCCCATTTTGCTTATGGACAAACCGTTTTTTTTTCTTTTTTTTTA
This sequence comes from Agapanthus africanus, assembly GCA_030015575.1. Lineage (NCBI taxonomy): Eukaryota > Viridiplantae > Streptophyta > Magnoliopsida > Asparagales > Amaryllidaceae > Agapanthus > Agapanthus africanus. Next base: position 384,178,817 of record CM057349.1, on the reverse strand, counting down.
CCACGTCAGCCTGAAGATGCCGCGGGTTGGTAGTAGTTTAACGATGTTTCAGTCATAAGTTAACATATGATTACGCAGCTAGATTTTGCCGCGAATCTTCGCATGTTTTGTGTCGGAGGTGGATTCCTTGAAGAGAGGGCCGAAGGCGATTTCTTCGTCAGAGTCGCTTCCAAAGGTGATAACTTGCGATCCCTTGGTGTCGGCTATGTGACAGTTGCCAGCAGTTCTTTTGCGCTCATCTGTCATGCTTTTCTGTTCCCGACGAGCCTTGCGCTTCACTCGTTGAACGTGTCGTCGATAGGTAACATATCCCTGCCACCAGTTTTTAAAGACTATGCACTCCTCGGTGGGGTGTGCAATCCTCTGATGGTATAGGCAGAAGTTAGGATGTATGTCCGCTTCATCAAGACGTATATTGCCGGGGGAATTTTCTTTGAGAGAGGGCAACTTCATTCCTATTGCCAGGGCCCTAGCGAATCGATTCCTTACTTTAAGCTTGCTTTTGCTGGCGGTAGGGATGCTTTGCTCCAGTCGGGGTGTCTCGACCTTTTCTTCCAGTCGTCGGCATTTGGCATTTTCGAATATAGCCTGTTCACGCTCTTGATTGGCTTTGCTTTTCTGACGGGCTTTGTTCAGTAGCAAGTCGATCATCTCGTCAGACGGTTCCAATGGTTTTGGCTTCGATCTTGCCCCCGGCTCTTTTATGCTGTCTTCTATCGCCGAGTGCGTTTCTTCATTAGTTAATACCGAATGAGAGATCATGTGGCAACTTGCCACATAGTCCTCAGATTCTTTTGACGAGTCATCCCTGTCGTTATTGTCATTATCTCCGTTCTCAAGGATATTGTTGAGAAATTCTTGGAATGTGACCGGGGTCGACGCCTTCTGGTTATATTCTTCCAAAGCGTCAGTCTGTTTTTGCAGGTCTGTGCGCTTGTTATCAAGCTTCACAGGCTTTTGGGTCTTCTTCTTCTTCTTCGAAGACTTTGACGGCTGGGTGCGAGCACTTTGACTATCACCACCAATTTTTGTAGTTGGGTACGGTTTCAGCATTCCCTCGATGATCTCGGGTTCCGGTGGATCTTTCCACCCGATTGCCGGGCACGTTTGGAGATCCTTCAGCATTCTTTTCGTCTTTGCCGAAAGAACAACTTCCCATGGGGCTTCCCTTATGAATGAGCACGATGCCCCCAGCACGTCCACTTTTTTAGGGGCGTGAGGTTTTGGCGGGCTCACCTTCCAGTTTTCGGATAATGCGAACTTGCCTTGTTGGTATTGGTCTTCAATCCAGCCTTTGAAGACGAAGTAATCTTCGATTGGATGGATTACTACTTGGTGTTAAGGGCAGTAATTAGGATTGTTGACATCACCTGGCTGCAATGGACGTTTCGGATCCGGCAAATTTATGAGCTTGTTACGCACTGCCAGCTCGAACAGTCTCCTCGTTTTACCCTGGGGGAACGAGTAAGGACGTCCTAGTCTCTCCTTGAGGGATGGGCGTGGACGCATATTGTTTTGGCGAACAACCGGCTTTAAGTTGCTCGGCTGTTGTTGAGTATTGGCGACGAAAGCTGCTTTTCCTTTCCCCTTTTCATTCCGAGGATCCGTCTTTGAAGGAGATGGTCTATGGCCCATCTGGTCCATTTGGGCCAACTTGTCGATCAAGGCCTGGAACGTGGTCGGCTTGAAGAACATCATGAATTGGGAGATAGTCGACTAAGGGTCAAGGGTCCACATGAACATGCCCATGGAAGGAGCTTCTTCTATGCGTTGTTCGCATCTCGACCATAGGTTCCGCCACCGGATTGCATATTGCACCCACGTATCTCCCGGCTTCACTCTGGCGTTGATCAATGCCGTGATCGCGGTGCGTTCACTGGCGCTTGCGAACCGTTGAGTGAATAGAAACTCCATTTCTTTAAACGTTTTGATGGAGTCGTCGGGAAGCTCCGAGTACCACTCAAAAGCTGTGTCTGCTAAACTACCGACGAACTGGCAAAGTAGAAGTTTATCATCACCTCCAGTATTGCCACAAAGAGCCCTGAACTGAGCGACATGTTGATGGGGATTGCCTGTCCCCTTGTACACATAGAATTTGGGGATCGTATATCCCGGCGGGTAACTTATTTGATCATACCAGCATGGATATGGTCGCCCAATTTTAACGACTTGGCCAGCCGCTTCGTTCGCTCGGTGAGCTCGTATTTGTTGAGCTATATAATCATCGAGCGTGGCTTTTGAGATGGTTTCCTCCTTGGCCGCTGACAGAGCCGGCAGAGGGTTCGATGTCTCCCCTCTGTCATCTTCGGTAATGATCGGAGGGTCTTCAGCTGGAGGATCCGGCTGTAACATCATCCCGACCATGTCTTAGAAGAGAAGCGCCATTCGTTTTATATTAACCGCTTGTTCTACCGCTTCACTGTCCTTATTTTCGAGGACCCTGCGGAGGAAGTCAGCATCGGTTTCTTGTTCGTGACGCTGCTCTGACGATGCCTCCGGGCTTTCTTTTGGCCCGGTGAGTGCGGCCATTTGCGTTAGCATTTCCTGAAGCTTCTGTTGCTGCTCCTGGGCTTTTGTCACGGATCAGGTGAGCGGTCGGTGACCCGTCGAAGCGCGGCTTTCCTCCTTTCCGGAAGCCATATAAACAGTATGAACCATTATGCCCCCAGACTTGGGGCATTTGGGCTCAGCGTCTTTGTGGTTTGCCGTAGTTACAGGGGCTTTCTTTGGCCTTCTTCCCTTTTGAGCAGTTGACGTTGAGGGATCCGTTGCAGTGGGAACCCAAACGGATGACATCTTCTGCAGTACCACAAGATGGCTCTTTTCTTGCTGAGCTTTGAGCTTCTTTGGTTGGCGAGAGTAGTCCTGGTCAATCACCGATTCCTGGACCTGTCGCCAGACTTTATAAATTTTAGAGGACAGATGCTGAGGGGGCTGTTCCGGCTTCGCCTTCAGTGCATTCTCCACGGGTGGAGGAGATCTTTTCAGTACGGAGGTAGGAAAGTTCCTACGTACCTTGTTCAGCAATTCAAAGCTGTTCCCGGTTGGAACAGCAGCATTGACTTCTACTGTTGGGGCTGGTGGAGTTAGCCCAGAGGGGGAGTTGCCCCCAGCCTTCCTTACTCGGCGCCAGTGGCGACGTCGAGCGTGTCGAGCCGTTGAGATTGTTTCAGCTTGAGGGGTGACTTCGTCATGCCCCTATCCTGGTGAGGCGCCGCTGTTACCAGCCTCTTGAAGACCGACGTTGGTTGAGTAGCAGTATCTAATCTGTCAAAGACAGACTTTTGACAAAGGATGGGAGCCGGAGTGGGAGCCGGAACAGTCAGTCTTGTAAAGACCGACCTTTGGCAGGAGAAGCCGCCTTAATGACTTCGGGAGCAGCGATAGCTATCCTCTTCGGAATAACCCTTTCTGGAACTGCAGGCTTCATCATGGGCCCGCATGAACTTTGGCCCAATCTGGCGAAGACTGAGGCGCTGGAGTTGGACGACCCATTGAGGGGGGCCGCTGTAGTTGCAAGCCGATCAAAGACCTAAGTGGCCTGTTCCACTGGCATCGTGAATAGGGAGGCCGCTTGGGGCCTGTAAGCTATGCCTCCAGATGAGGCGGAGCGTGAGTTGCAATTGCAGTTGGAACACTTCTCGCAAGTAGACGCCATCGATGTTTCGTTTTCTGAGCCAAGTAAGAAACCAAATCTTAGTCCCTCGAACCCAAGGGCAACCATTAACAAACCGCGATTCGTTCACGAACGCGGCACACGAAGTGTAGAGTGGAAAGAAGAAAAGGTCCCACCGGGCGTGCCAGAATCTGTTCCCCGCCGAAAGACGTGCGAAGACGCGGCGAGCGTCCCGCCTGAATTTCGGGGCAGATGCTAATTGGTGCTATCCGTCCACCTCTCCGAAGATGCCAAGTTTATTTATGGCACCATGTAGCAGACTTCGTCAGATTTCGTCAAATTTCGGGGTAGATGCTAATTGATGCTCGAAGGTTTAAACGGATGCGGCCGATGTAGCAGACTTCGTCAGATTCCCCCTCGTTTGAAAGGTTTTTTTATTGTGGGGACGCTCTTCCTTGCAGGCGCAAGACCCTGCACTTAATTACACTACCGCATCGCGGTAACAACTTTCTCCTTCTCCAGATGGTCACTTCGTGTCGTGTGTGTTGTTTTGTTTGTGGTTGCCCGTGGATTGTATACGGAGACTAATTTATGTTGTCGCCCGTAGGGCGTGGATTAGTCCAAATCCGTATTTTCTTAGATTTGGGTTTTGGTTTGGGTTTAAGGATACGTTAGTCTCATTTGAGCCTAAGATCAACTTAAACGTTTGTTAAGGATACGTTAGTCTAATTTTAGACTAAGATCAACTTAACAGGATCATTTAGATGCAATAAAAGAGCATTTGGGCTCTATTGCTTAGTTTAGGGACATTACGGTCGATTACCAGTTTAAGGACATGGTGGTCCAAGGTTAAGGACATCATAGTCCGTGTGTTTAAAAAAGACCCCACAGTCCGAGGTTAAGGACATCGTAGTCCGTGGGCTTAAGGACCCCACAGTCCAGGTTAAGGACATCATAGTCCATGGGTTTAAGGACCCCACAGTCCAGGTTAAGGACATCGTAGTCCATGGGTTTAAGGACCCTACAGTCCAGTTTAAAGACATCATAGTCTGTGGAATGTATGACTGTCGGGACCCGTCACCTCTCTGAAGACGTTGAAGGATTACAACGACAAATATCAGAGGAGTTCAGAGATGTACCCTTGAACCAATGTTGGTTGGGAGATCTGTAGTCCAATTTGGGACTAAGGTCTGTTAAAAGGTTTATGAGCATATGGGCTCAGTTGATATGAGTTGAGGGCTTACGGCCAATCTTGGGCTAAGTCCAATAAATGTTTAACATTTTATTGTTCTGGCTATTGAGCATTTATTTGGGCTTGGCCCTTTTAATAATGCTGAGCATTAGATCCTGACATTACTTTTTTGTCTTGTATTGAATGCATGGCATTCATCAGAACAATGTGTATTCTGACAGTGCGCCACGTGGCGCGCCAGGCGCTTTGCGCCAATTAAAGAGCGCAGTGCGCTTCTGCCAAGTAGGGCACACGAAAAGGACACGTGTCGCGCTTAGCGCTAAGCGCCAGTTTATAAGCGCATTGCGTTTTCAATTTATAAGTGCGTTGCGCTAGTTTAGTGGCTCACACGTGAATGACACATGGCGCACTTGGCGCTGAGCGCCAGCTCATGAGCGCAGTGCGCTGTTTCAGAAGCGCAAAGCACAAGTTGTATCTGTGGTTAACACGTGGCACGTTTTGGCGCTGAGCGCCAGTCTAAGGAGCATAAAAGCGCAGTTCATGAGTGCAAGACACTTTTCAGTAGCGCAAAGCGCATTTGATCAAACTCATGATCAGAGAACAAGTTTGTGTTATCCTTTTAAAGGAGGCCTTGCCTCAAGGTTCAAGAACAAAAGTTCTTATTTATAAAAAATGCACTACCTTTGTAGATCAATGATCTGTGAATGAAGTGAATACTTCTTCTTTTTGTTTTTTTATAATAAGATCTTTTGATCTCTTTTATATCAAAGACCTCGATCTTTTGTAGATCTATGATCTTTTTTAGAAGATAGTTCTTATTTTTATGAGATGATTTCATCTCTGTGTTCAAGAATCATGTTCTTTACCTTGAAGAAAATGATCTTCTTTCGCTAAAAGCTTGCTTTTCTTTCTCTTTGAGTTTTTCTCAAAATTTGTAGGGGGGTTTCTCTATCTCAGACTTGAAGTCTTGGGGCCTTTATATAGGGCAAGCTGATTTGTTAAATCAGTTAAAGAGATCTTTCTCTGATTGATTTGGGGATGTTTTCCCACCGTTGGATCTTTGATCCTAGGGCTTCTGTTTTACAGAAGGCAATCTTCTTGTTTTTAACAAGATTGAGAAAATCTTTCCATAACAGAACTTATTCTATCTTTTGGTAATTTTTATTTACCATTGGATCATTGATCCAACGGTGCTCTGATTTACAGAGCACAATCTTGTTATTTTGGAAAGATTTTGAGGAATCTTTCCTTAATAGAATTTAGTTTCTGATTAATTAATGATTTATCATTATTATTAGATTTTTGATCTGACAGTGGGGAGCTTTTAGGTTCCAGCGCTAGCGCACCCGTGCTTTGCACGTGGTGCACTTCTTAAAAGGCAGCGCACATTGTCCTAGCGCACCTGTGTTTAACACGTGGTGCGCTGCTTAGCGCAGCGCACCTAGCGCTAGCGCACACGTGCTTTGCACATGGTGCACTGTTTAGGGCGCAGCGCACTTGGCGCTGCATCTGAAGCGTTGCTTCACAATGTTTTAACTCTTTGCTTTGAGGCATTTGTTACATTCTTTGCATGTGGAGTTTTTCCCTTCATTTTTTTTATTTTTATTATTATTATTATTATTTTATTATATTTTTTTTTATAAGGGAGCAGGTTGTGAGCCAAAATTTTGGCGGGAACATTGGGCTCGGCCCATTCAGTTAAAATGTTAAACATTTAACAATGTTGAGCATTGGTTTGAGTTCTGACAATTATTTTTGTCTCTTATTGAGTGCTGAGCACTCATCATGGCTCTGGGGATTTATTGTTTAAAGAACAATTTATGTTCTCTTAGCGTCCACGTGAGGAGCACATGGTGCGGTTGGCGCTGAGCGCAAGTCAATGAGCGCAGAGCGCTTCTGTTTAGGTAGCGCACACGTGAGGAGCACGCGGCGCGCTTGACACTGAGCGACAGTCAATGATCGCAGAGCACTTCTGTTTAGGTAGCGCACACGTGAGGAGCACGTGGCGCGCTTGGCGCAGAGCGCTTCTGTTTAGGTAGCGCATACGTGAGGAGCACGTGGCGCGCTTGGCGCTGAGCGCCAGTCAATGAGCGCAGAGCGCTTCTGGTGAAGTAGCGCACACATAAGGAGCACGTGGTGCGCTTGGCACTGAGCACCAGATCATGAGCGCAGAGCGCTTCTGGTGAAGTAGCACACACGTGAGGAGCACGTGGTGCGCTTGGCGCTGAGCGCCAGATCATGAGCGCAGAGCGTTTCTGGTGAAGTAGCGCACACGTGAGGAGCACGTGGTGCGCTTGGCGCTGAGCGCCAGATCATGAGCGCAGAGCGCTTCTTTTAAATTTGGAGCGCTAAGGCTCTGCAGCGCTGATGCGCTTCTTTAAACTTGGAGCGCTAAGGCTCTTTTTAGGAAGCTCTACACTCTGAGAATTAAATTCTCTCTTATAAGAGATTTTGTCTCATGGATCTAAGAACAAAGTTCTTATTTTATAAGAGATGTTTCAATCTCTTATGTTCTTGGTGAAAGGCTTTGCCTTTATGGATCTGTGATCCTTAGAGAATTGAATTATTCTCCCCACTTTTTATAATGAGATGTTATAATCTCTTTTGTGAAAGACAATTTGTCTTAAAGATCTATGATTTGGCAAAAGAACTAAGTTCTTTTTCTGATGAGATGGTTTGATCTCTCTGTTTTTTACCTTGAAGCAAAGTTCTTCTTTTCAGAGCTTGCTTATTTCTTTGAAATTTCTCAAAGCTTGTGGGGGGGGTTCCTCTATATCAGACTTGAAGTCTTGGGGCCTTTATATAGGGCAAGCTGATTTGTTGAATCAGTTGAAGAGATCTTTTCTCATATTGATTTGGGGATTTCCCCACCGTTGGATCTTTGATCCTAGGGCTTCTGTTTTACAGAAGGTAATCTTCTTGTTTTTAACAAGATTGGGAAATCCTTTCTCATGCGGAATTTATTCTGCACCATTGTAATTTTTAATCACCATTGGATCATTGATCCGACGGTGCTCTAATTTACAGAGAAAAATCTTTTTGTTTGGAAAGATTCTGAAGAATGTTTTCTTAACTGAATTTTATTCTGGTAACTTGATGATTTATCATCTTCATTGTATCTTTAATCCAACGGTGGGGAATATTTAGTTCTAGCGCTAGCGCACTTGTGCTTTGCACGTGAGCGCTGGTGCTCTTAGCGCTAGCGCACTCGTGCTCCGCACGTGAGCGCTGCTTTAGAGCGCTGGCGCTCTTAGCGCTGGCGCTCTTAGTGCTAGCGCACCCGTGCTTTGCACGTGAGCGCTGCTTGCTAGCGCTTTTATGAAGTGCTGCTACATTTCAAATTTAGAAATTTTGAATAGAGCTTTGCTCTGATTGGGGGAAACAGGGTTAGTTCTCTGTGAAATTGGTAACAAGTTTGTGCGAAGAATCATGCAAAAGATAGAGTATTGGAATGCGTCGGATTTGAGCGAAGGTGTTAGAAAATACATACCGATGTGATTTTGGTTTAAGAAAACTACTTGAAGTGATTACGAGTGTTTGAATGTTCGCTTGGGCGGGTCAAACAATCTAGATCTTTGGCACTGTAGTTCACTAACGTCTTGCAATTGAATTTGAATCTCGCTCCGCACGATCGCTCCTCGTAATTCCGTCGAAACCTGAAAATGTCGGAAAATACGATATTTAGTGCCAAAAGCGATATATCTGCCCCAATTTCTACATACACAAAATTATAAAAATCAAACAATACCAATAGATTACTAAGAAGGCACTAGAGACCACCCAAAAGAAAAAATCCAGAACACCCAAAAAAGGCCCGGCGACATCGGGAATTTCCATGGTTTCGCCGGTCACATAACAAACAATGGTGCTCAAATTTTGTGTGGAATCTCTAGGCTATATTAGTATTCTATTAGTATACTTTGATTTTTTAATTTAAGTTCAGGGTGATAGCAGGTTACAACAACATAGAGTAAAGTTAGAAAAAAAATTAGTGTTGTGATAGTTTTTGAAAAAAAATTTGAGTTAGTAATTAGTTTGTTAGTACGAACCAGAAATAACAATACCTAATGACCACCAACTCCCCGAACTTGTTGGGACTTTTCCCGCGCGCGCAAACGCGTATGTTTTGAAAATAGAATCGGTTTTGGAAATGGATGCACACGCGAGTCCGGTCTCGTTTTAAAATTTATAAACCGCAAGTGCACGGCGCGTTATAGCGATCCGGCAAGTACGGGTTGATCCGCAGGGAATTGTGTATTAGGTTTTGTTGCTTTAAGGTTCAACAAATAACGAATTGGTTTGGTTTGTCACAAAAATATAAAACACGAAAACAAAGAAAACAAGTTAAGAAAGAAATGGCCGTGGCTTTGGCTCGGATGGTCGAATCGCGACGATTCCTTCGACGCTCCCTTACTCATGAGTTGTCCGTCCTTATGTCGATCCCAAAGTGAAACATGACTTGTCAAAACGGTTGCAAAGCACAAATCATCAAGTTCTCGGATCTCGACTCAAAACACGAAACGAGCCCGTATTGTTCACTTACCGTTTGTATGTCTAAGCTTGAGGTATCAACACTAAGCACAAAGGTTAGCAAGCATACCACAACATCAAAAACACAAATTAGCGAGTGAGAGCAATTGGTTTTAGTATTAACTTTGCTAAGTGTTTGTGATAGTATAGGGTATATGAAAACCAAGTAGTTTGTCAAGCCACTTGGTCACAAAATACAATATCTAAACTTAGCAAACTTAACACCAAATTGATTTTAACTTAAGCATTGTGAAATGGGGAAAGGGAGTGAGTATGGTATATGAAGAGGTTACAAAGTAACCATGGTTTCAAAATACCATATCACATCAATACATAAACAATCTTTAAGTTAGAATCATATTAAGCATATTAAACACAAACAAGAGGAGGAGGAGGAAGGCAAAGCCTTTCATCTCATTTTCTCACCATCACCACAACCAAAGAAAGATTAGTTACACATAACAATAACAAAAGAAAGCAAGAAACAAAAGAAGCAAGTAAACAAAGCAATAACAATATTATTTAACACTTTATGAAGTTAAGGTACAAGATATTGGTAACTTGTTCAACCTCCATAATAAAGCTCTCAAAAGAAAGCTTCAAGTGGGAAGAAGAAAAAGAAACCAAGTTAAGATCTACACAACTCTCAAGCTAAACCAAAAACTAAAGAAAATTATGGAATATACATAAGATCCCTTACTCAATATCTGTTCTGGTATTTATAAGCTCAACTCCAGAATAAATAAACAATATAGATGGACTGATGTGACCCTAAGAAATGGCCAGAGGAAAAATGGGGAGAATTGGAGCTAAGGGACCCGGCCATGCCGGTTTTTCGTGTTGTTTCACCGGTCGAAGTCCGTGCAAAGTGGCTCATTTTGCTGTGGTGAACTTGTATGCACTCCATGATCTCTCTAGTGCTGTTTGATTTGTCTATAATAACCTGGTTTGCATTTAGAGATTTGGAGAGAAACTAGAAGTTTTATATCGCATCACAACTTTTTAAGCATTAACTCACACACCCCACTTGTGCCCACTTGAGTCAACATGTTGTGTCATGGCAGCCCCATCATGGTCCAAGGATCAAAAAGAGCTATGTGCGCACTTGTATTGTGTTGGACCAAAATTGTGTACACATGTTTTTTGCAAAAATGCTCTTTGAATATCGGTCGGTTTTCTGTTCTGATTGCAGTGTCGGCTCCCAAATGCTATATCCATGATATTGAGTGTGTTTCCAATATTTTATCATGAATACCTGTAATCTGTAATTACTGAGCAGACACTGGTTAATAGTACCGATATATAACAAAACTGATAATGAATGAAAGGTATTAAAATGCAGTTTTCTGTGATGAACAAATACCCCCAAACTTATCTTTTGCTTGTCCCGAGCAAATGATAAATCCCAGCCTCACTTTCGTAGGGAACGCGATTGCACTGAGCACGTGCAACAAGCCGTTAAACCTCTTGGTGTCCCTAGTAGGAGGAGTGTTGTCTCTTGAGGGTTTTCAGTGGATTATACCCACAAAATCCAGTCAAGTTAGCGTCGTGGAGAACTGTTGATTCTAATCTTAAGATTAAGAATCAAAGCTAGAAGTTCTATTATCCAAGTTAGAAATGTCAAACCCTATTTTTCACTCCTCACAATTTATTTAATATATGCTTATACACGTCTTTTCGTGGTTGTGCGAGTAGTGTCGACAAGTTTTTAAGAACTTGATTAGGATCATCATGTCATAATTACGGCCCAGGATAGAGTTCTAAAGGATCACACGAGTTTGAAAGGAGTTAAGATTTTCTCAAGTTTCGTTCTCCAGTTAGGTTTCAAGTCAGAATTTATATCATTTTTAACATAGAACCTAAGTCTTATTTTTCGCTCCTACCTTTCATCTGTTGTTGTTCATGCACACCTTCATGATAGTGCACCACATCTTTATAAATATAAACCTTCATATCTCCGTGAAAAAACTGTTTTATAATTGAAAACTTATCCTCGCCAAGATTATTCTCCCACAAAGAACCGTGAGGATTTTTAACTCGGAGAGAACACTTGCTTAGCTTTATTTGGTGATTGGAAACTCAGCAGGGTTTGGTTCAATGACTCCCAAACCAGATGGTTTTAGGGCATTAGTTGTGGAGACCCCAAGGACTTAAATACCCAAGTTACCAAGGCCACCAAACAAAAGACTTATTTTGTTACATATAAAATATTCTGAAATCAGTGAAAAATGAGATATAGCCGGTTTTTCTTTTTAATCCAAAGACGTGTTATGTGAATAAGGTGTGTAATCACTCCAATAAGGTTCCAGATAGGTTATTTTTTAGACTTTAAGCTTCTATTAAAACCTCAATAATATCCTTTATATTCACTTCACTTTATAAACTATTCTTGATATTACCTAATTCAGAACAAACCAGTTTGATCCTAAAGATGCTTATCAATTTTCAAAAGTTTTACAGACATGTCAGACTTTTTATCTAATTCTCAAGAACATATGACATGTGTAAAGTGATATAAAAGACGTATATTAGCTACGGTTAAACTCAAAGGAGGGTTTATTTTTCGAGTTTTCAGTCTCTCGAAAAGGATTTAGTTATTTCTATCATATCAACTGAACATTCAGACTTTGAGTCTATGTTCCCCCGCTAGCTAACATGAAAAGTTTTTATGTTTTGAATTTTTCAATTTTTATAAAAAAAATTTGGTTTATACAAATAACAGATGCAATACAAAAGCAAATATGAAATGCAACTACATGCAAAATAAAAAGAAAAATACATAATATCAAGTGCTGAAATGCAGAAAATATGCACATGCAAAACTATATGCTGATACAAAATGCACCCAAACTCGGGATTCACCCCCAAACTGAAGTTGACGATGTCCTCATCATCACTTGGCCTTGCCCTTCTCCTTGTTCTTACTGCTCCCGCTTGCCTCATCCTGGTTCGCTAAGATCTGGCTCAGTTGTTCTTTTATCTCTTTATTTTGCCGGATCAAAGTCTTGATACCACGGACCTCCATCCTGTGTAGATCGTATGGATCAGAACATCCTCTCCTAAGTAAATCTCAGAGGAAGTCTGTGGTGCAGCGTGCTCGCTCGGGTCGGAGGGTGACCAGATCAGCTGCTCGCTCCTGCTGTCAGTGTAAACCTGTGAGATCATCTCAGCCTCAACCGGATAAGTGTCGTACATGGTGATATAAGCGGCGAAATCATCCTCCTCCATGCAGTAGCGGCAAATCTGCGTAATGAGGACAGGAAGTAATGATCTACGCCCTGTGACACCCTCCTTAATTATGGTGAATAACATGGTCTCCATGCAAAACCGATAGTTCTTTGTCATCAAAAAGTGGACAACATGTCCCACAATCGCTGGAAATGAGAAAACTCGAATGATCCCCTGACATTACAGTACACCCAGCGGTAAGCCGTATAGACGTTCCGGTACATCTGTTGGGCGTTTAGCCCAGCATCTCTTAATTCGCATCTGGACCCTACGATCGTCCTATACTCGGCAAGTTCTAATGGGTTTTGAAAACCAGGTCGGGTGGGGATGTTTGTAACGTTTGAAATTGTATCAGCAGAAAACACCCTCCTTCTACCCCGAAAATGAAAACGAATACGATCCTCGCGTATTTTGCCCTCATGCAAAGCGTTGTAGAACTCATCGACCAGTTGCTCGATTGCACACATCCCCTCATCCCCATACAGTAAAAATTCCCAACCCAATTGTCGGATAGCATCATAAAAATAGCTCCCAAACACCTCGTGGGTGAACACATCGACAAAATTTTTCTCTAAATCAAAGGAAACCATAATCTGTGGGCTGTTGAAATTTTCTGAAAAATTAAACAATGCTTAAGAGGAGGAGAGGAAAATTCTTACAGAGCAAACGAAGACAAATGACGATCGGAGGAGTCAGGACCGGCGATACCGGAATTTTGGTGATCTTCGCCGGTCAGATCAGGGGAGATGGATCTAGGGTTTGGGAGGAGAGTTTAGGGAGAGCTGAGGAAACTGAAAGATTTGTTTGAGTGATGATATGAAGGGGTCGGGTCTATGGAACTGGTGTTTATAAAGGATTTTTTGCAAAAAAAAAACCCTGAGAAAAAAAGAATCCCTACTTTTCATTTATTCACACACTCAAACCTGAATTTTATCAACGTGATATCCCCAAAACTCAGCGCTCACCCCCAAACGGATGAGATCTTATTTTCAAAAAGGAACAAAAAATCTAACACTAATTACAACATATACAAGTAAACGATTGAGTTAGTCGAGAAATTAATACCAGCCATTTAAAAATTTTGTCTATATAGTGCAAAGGCTGGTAAAAGAATATATATATATATAAGAAAAAGAGAAAGAAAATATATATGTTAGATGTCAATGAAGGGCATGGGCATGTAAAAGTGGGGACCATAAGATGTTGAAAGTGAAGATGAAATTTTGAAGAGGTCAAAGAATTGTTTCCTAGATGAATTGAATATTCAAGAAGCACATGTTGAGTTCCGAAGTCAAGTTCGTTTAAAAATTGGAGTTCATCCGCAAAAAGTTCAGAAAAAGAAAGGTTCATAGGATGATCCCAAATTGTTCCTAACTTAAACTCATCAAGAATATCAAGTTCATCCGCAAATATCTCCTCAAAACTAGACATGAAAGAATATTTTTCAAGGCCGTCTTCCTCCCTATAATCCTGCACAATGCTATTCTTATCGTTACAACTCACAAACTCTCCCAAAACTAGTTCTCTTTCATCACATTCATATCCGGGTAGGTTCATGTCATCTAAAAAAGTAGGTTCCCACACTAACGTTTCTTCCGAAACAATATCAACAGGTGATAAAAAATTGTGGGTTCCTGATCATTAATCTCCTCAAACAATCTATCCCAACCATACCCATCAAAATCACAAGCTTTCTCCTCTAAAATTGGAATGCAAAAATCGGTCGGTTCAAGAATTTCCTCTTCAAGTAGTACTTTGGTTAAATCAAACTCTAAATCATAAATGACAAGAGGTTCAGTTGGTCCCTGAAGGCTAGTGTCGGACTGACTCGGAGGGTTTTCTTGTGTGTCCTGATAACACTCAGTCAATTCAATCGTATCATCATCTATGAAAGCATAAAAAATCGTTAGATCATTTATCTCCCTCGAGTGACTTCCTAGATGACAGACATTGACATTATTTGGTTCCAATTGACCGTGTTCACTCTCTAGAATCCTCACAGCTACATGCTCTTCGATTCTAGCCAAAGATTAAGCTTGAGCGTGAGACAATTGCTCAGACTGCTGTATAAACAGGGCTAGCATTGCAGCTGTTTGATTCTCGACCGCAATCATCACTTCAATACCCTTCTCTAAAGTGGTCAACCTAACATCCATCTCACTATCATTCCCTAATGATGGATCAGTTGTTTCAGGAAGGGAGGGTTGTGATGGTGATGATGCTAAAGCTGTTATCCTGTCGACCACTTTCTCTAAATTTTCAATCATTTGGTCTATGTTTGAAGTGGGACTGGGTTCAAGAGTGTTAGGTGGGTGAACGTTATCAAAACTCTGGGACGGTTGGTCACCCCTAGAAAAGAACAGTTTTCATGAATGTGGGAAGAATTTTGGCAATTTGAACAACCGAATTGGGACTGGGTATAAACAAAAGAATAAGAATCATGAACGATTGAATTGAATTGTGTGTCACCCATATCAACAAGAATTCACAAATATCACAAAAGCAAAAAATATTTCACCCCTAACAGTCTATGTTATTCTAAGTCAACTAGACTTGCTCAAGAACCTGATTGTCGAAGTAAAATTGTGTCGAGAAACGGGCTCAAGATATACGGATCACGAAGCCAGGTAAGTGCAGAGATAAAGGGAGGTTTTCCAACGCTTTCGCAAAGTTTTTTAATTAAAATAACCCTTTCCCTTTTGGTAGTTTCACTTGCCTAGACATCCCGTGAACGATATACTGTTAAGCGATGTTCTAAACACGGTTAACTTCTCCTAATGAGCGCGAAGTCCTTAAAGTCATAGTTATAATTGATTTTAAATTACTGTGAGTATGCAAGAATGCAGTTATGTGATTTGTGGGCTACGGAGAAAGATTATGAAATCCTTTATCGTATCTTGTTTGGTTTCGTGCCTTTAATATCCATATTAAGATGCAAATGCGCAAATCAATAAAAGAATTCAAGAATTCAATCAATAAAGAAATTCTTTTTCCGTTTAGGCTTAAGCACTACAACAAATACGGGTTAGTTCTCTGTGCAATTGGTGGCAAGTTTGTACGAAGAATCCTACAGAAGATAGAGTATTGAAATACGTCGGATTTGAGCGAAGGTGTTAGAAAATACGTACCGATGTGATTTTGGTTTAAGAAAACCACTTGAAGTGATTATGAGTGTTTGAATGTTCGCTTGCGCGGGTCAAACAATCCGAATCTTTGGCACTGTAGTTCACTAATGTCTTGCAATTGAATTTGAATCTCGTTCCGCACGATCGCTCCTTGTAATTCTGTCGAAACCTGAAAATGTCGGAAAATACGATATTTAGTGCCAAAAGTGATATATCTGCCTCAATTCCTGCATACACAAAATTATAAAAATCAAACAATACCAATAGATTACTAAGAAGGCACTGGAGACCACCCAAAAGAAAAAATCCAGAACACCCAAAAGGGGCCCGGCGACATCGGGAATTTCCATGGTTTCGCCGGTCACATAATAAGCAATGGTGCTCAAATTTTGTGTGGAATCTCTAAGCTATATTAGTATTCTATTAGTATACTTTGATTTTTTAATTTAAGTTCAGGGTGATAACAAGTTACAACAACATAGAGTAAAGTCAGAAAAAAAAATTAGTGTTGTGTTAGTTTTTGAAAAAAAAATTGAGTTAGTAGTTAGTTTGTTGGTACGAACCAGAAATAACAATACCTAATGACTACCAACTCCCCAGCAATGGCGCCAAAAACTTGTTGGGACTTTTCCCGCACGCGTAAATGCGTATGTTTTGAAAATAGAATCAGTTTTGGAAATGGATGCGCACGCGAGCCCGGTCTCGTTTTAAAATTTATAAACCGCAAGTGAACGGCGCGTTGTAGCGAGCCGGCAAGTACGGGTCGATCCGCAGGGAATTGTGTATTAGGTTTTGTTGCTTTAAGGTTCAACAAATAATGAATTGGTTTGGTTTTTCACAAAAATATAAAACACGAAAACAAAGAAAACAAGTTAAGAGAGAAATGGTCGTGGCTTTGGTTCGAATGGTTGAATCGCGACGATTCCTTAGATGCTCCCTTGCTCATGAGTTGTCCGTCCTTGTGTCGATCCCGAAGTGAAGCATGACTTGTCAAAGCGGTTGCAAAGCACAAATCATCAAGTTCTCGGATCTCGACTCAAAACAAGAAACGAGCCCGTATTGTTCACTTACCGTTTGTATGTCCAAGCTTGAGATATCAACACTAAGCACAAAAGTTAGCAAGCATACCACAACATCAAAAACACAAATTAGCGAGTGAGGGCAATTAGTTTTAGTGTTAATTTTGCTAAGTGTTTGTGATAGTATAGGGTATATGAAAACCAAGTCGTTTTTCAAGCCACTTGGTCACAAAATACCATATCTAAACTTAGCAAACTTAACACCAAATTGATTTTAACTTAAGCATTGTGAAATGGGGAAAGGGAGTGAGTATGGTATATGAAGAGGTTATAAAGTAACCATGGTTTCAAAATACCATATCACATCAATACATAAACAATTTTTAAGTTAGAATCATATTAAGCATATTAAACACAAACAGGAGGAGGAGGAAGGCAAAGCCTTTCATCTCATTTCCTCACCATTACCACAACCAAAGAAAGATTAGTTACATATAACAATAGCAAAAGAAAGCAAAAAAAGAAGCAAGTAAACAAAGCAATAACAATATAATTTAACACCTGATGAAGTTGAGGTGCAAGATATTGGTAATTTGTTCAACCTGCATAATGAAGCTCTCAAAAGAAAGCTTCAAGAGTGAAGAAGAAGAAGAAAACCAAGTTAAAGCTTACAGAACTCTCAAGCTAAACCAAAAACTAAAGAAAACTATGGAATATACATATGATCCCTAGCTCTATATCCGTTCTGGTATTTATAGGCTAAACTCCAGAATAAATAAACAATATAGATGGACTGATATGACCCTAAGAAATGACCAGAGGAAAAATGGGGAGAATTGGAGCTAGGGGACCCGGCCATGCCGGTTTATCGTGATGTTTCACTGGTCCAAGTCTGAGCAAAGTGGCTTGTTTTGCATGGTGAACTTGAGTGCACTCCATGATCTCTCTAGTGCTGTTTGATTTGTCTATAATAACCTGGTTTTCATTTAGGGATTTGGAGGGAAATTAGAAGTTTTATATCACATCAGAACTTTTTAAGCATTAACTCACACACCCCACTTGTGCCCACTTGAGTCAACATATTGTGTCATGGCAGCCCCATCATGATCCAAGGATCAAAAAAAGCTATGTGCACACTTGTATTGTGTTGGACCAAAATTGTGTACATATATTTTTTGCAAAAGAGCTCTTTGAATATCGGTCGGTTTTTTTCTGATTGCAGTGTCGGCTCCCAAATGCTATATCCGTGATATTGAGTGTGTTTCCAGTATTTTATCACGAATACTTGTAATCTGTAATTACTGAGCAAACACTGGTTAATAGTACCGATATATAACAAAATTGATAATGAATGAGAGGTATTAAAATGCAGTTTTCTGTGATGAACAATGAACACCAATCTATATCACATATAGAAATAGAGGCACTTGTTTAGGTGGAACCAATATCCATTGATATGCATCTATTTCTAGTGCATCCCCAAAATTGAAGAAGGAGACTCTGCATTACTCATCATGGAGCGCACCCGCTGATGAGCAATCTGAGAGAGAATCACATTCTCAATACAAAATACCTAGTACCAACCCTATGTCTGTATGGACATCGGACACCATACATCAATATGTATAAGTCCCTTGAGTTCACTAACTCAATTTTCGTGCGTTGTAAATTGAAAAGCATTCTTTTGGTTAAAAGAAACCAAAATTTTGCCGTTTAGGCAAAACCTGATGATTTTCCTCAATAGCAACAATTGTTCTGAAAACCGATATTGAGGATAAAATCATATATTCTCAATTATCTGCTCCTTCTCAGCATATGTAACGCCCAACAGATGTAAGATTCTAATCCGGTATGTATATACTCAGGAGTTAGAGTTTATAGAGAAACAGTTTTTCAAAACACAGACGTACGGGATATCCGAAACATCAAAAATATTTCAGCGAGGTTAGTCGGGTATTCATAGTATTGCCTTATTCATTGCCCAGGTTCATGACGGTAGTTGTGTTAGTTATATGTATGCCCTAGAGGCCATTACTGTACATTGGATGTATATTGTAGTGGATGCTGGGACATATATAGGGAGGACTTTCTTGCTCGACATGATAGTATGATATCTGGTTGCTCTTTACCTTAACGTGTACACTGATTGTCTCTCTGTTACATGTTGGTAAAGCCCTTAGGATGTGTACTTGACTACCTGGACTATGATGCGGATCATACTAGTGGGGACATGGTAGTCCATAAGTACATCCTTCAAAGTCCCTAGTCGTGGGTGTATCGAGACGGGGCATCGATATACCAGAGTAGACTAGCGTATACCTTCTCGACCCATACAGATGGGCGATGGATGATCCTATATCCATCGGTGTTTGACATCAGAGATGATATACGGGTGCTCAGTGGAGACTGGGTACACTGGACGGACTCGCCGAGAACTCCCAGATGGTATTATAGCTTACGTCAGATGGCAGTTCTCTGGTGACACTGGTACAGAGTAGTCTGTTGACCCGAGATCGTCATAGAGTCTTGTGTGGTTCCCACTGTGCTTTGATTTCCATCTTACCACGTCCAAGAGGGCATGCAAAACGGTGGTTTTTGGGTACAGTCCCGAATCACATGGAGGCAATGAGCGATAGGGGGGATTCGTCTCTCCCGGTATAGGGGGTTGATGTTGCGCTGTGTTCGATTGGCTATAACCGGAAATCCCTGGCCAGGGTTGTTGAGATTTACTGGTAAGTGTTACCTGTAGTTTCTCGAACTGTTATAGATCTCATATCGACACGACTTATCGAGCTATTGGGGTCTGACGTTTACCACCCCTAGGCGAGATATGCGACATATCAGACGATCAGACCGGACTGTACGGTAAGTGTTACTGGTTAGATTCACAGGAGTGTGAGCGGGCTTGCTCATCGATCTTCTGATCGCTCAATACCCGGGTGGCCGTTACGTTTAGCAGACCGCTTGCGGCTTGTGGGTGTTTGATATGATCAACACCTGCTGCCGGCGTATTGACGAGTCTTTAGAGTCCTACACAGAGGTTTCCTGGCTCAAGCGAAACGAAATAGGAGCGCATATTAGATATGTGCTGGACCGAGAATGATACCAGTATGTGATACTATATTCGATTCTCGCGATTTGTAACATTGATCGGTTATATGCGTTATAGCCGGGTTATCGGATCAAGTGTTGATTCGATAAGTTGTTACTATTGATATTAGTCGGTTATATGCGATA
Source organism: Agapanthus africanus (assembly GCA_030015575.1). Lineage (NCBI taxonomy): Eukaryota > Viridiplantae > Streptophyta > Magnoliopsida > Asparagales > Amaryllidaceae > Agapanthus > Agapanthus africanus. The sequence continues at coordinate 384,158,870 of CM057349.1, read as the reverse complement.
TGACCGGGTCGTTAAATCAAGTGTTGATTTAATGATTTAATGTATAATTATATATTTGATATATCACTTTACATTAACTAATATAGGTTCACTTAAATGGAAACCTAAGATGTTGTAGAATCGAATTTCAAAATAAAACAGGTAGCTACAATTCTTGCTTTGCACTGCGGTATATGTGATATATCCTGCACCTTATTCGATGAGGAAAGGACCGAGATCCCTTCACCGGGAGTGACTCCTTTAGCAATAACTGGCAGATGCTACACACTCGGTTTGTCTTTTGATTGCTTTTAAGAGTTTTTGCTTTGCACAGTGATATATATGATATATCCCGCACCTCATTCGACGAGGAAAGGACCGACGATCCCTTCACCGGGAGTGACTCCTTTAGCAAAACTAGAAAAGCCTCAAAAACTCTCCATTTTCAAAATCATTTGATTCTACAACGATATCAAGTTCATTACGCAATAGGTTTTCAGAAAAACCTGTCGTAGCCCTCCGTCATTTCAGATATGTACTGGTTAGTATTCGTGCTGCGTTTGTTGACCTCTGTCAAGGCGTAGTGTGCGGTAGCTGATTAGTGCTTATCTGTATAAGCATATGATGTGATTGATTTAGGGTAGTCGTGCGACCTTGTTGACCTCTGTCAAGGGTCGTGCGGGGTGGGTTTACTTCAATCAGGAAATGATGGGTTGAACTTGACTAGCAGCCTATGGTTTGTTGACCTCTGTCAAGGTCATAGGACGCTAGGGGCAAAATATTATCGGGAATTTCAAGTGTTGAAATTTGCAATAAGATTGCATACCTTCTATGAGATAGTTGGATCCCGATACCCGCTGTGAGTAAGAGTTACTCCTGGGAGAGTTTTATACATTACAATTAGCCGATCAAGTAGGTATCTAGAAAGGTGTCAACGGGGTTACGCCTCTGGGAAAATGAGGTTTACATTAATTAGGTTCGTGCGAAAGCACGGGGGACCTCCCTCAAAGTACCAACACTGGCCTGGCTGAAAGATTGGCGAACTTGTAGTGTGTAATTAATCCCGGCTAGTCTTTCCTTTTAGGGTTTGAAGGAAAATTTGATAAAAAGCAGTGGGAGCCATCCTGATTAGATAAAATAATAACCAATCTATTCTTGCAAGAGCGCACGCTGAGTGTTTTCTTCTCTCTCTCTCCTGGTAGCAACCATATCACGCCTTAATCAAGATAATAAAACGGATATTTGACCGAACCCGCTTGTTATACTGAGCTGGGGAACGTTGGTCCCGCTCCAACTTATAATTGTTATAAGACAGAGCAGGAAATTGGGGATTACCAGAATTCCCGTGCCGCCCAAACGAAGAGAGTGCATGCTGATGCATCATCTTCGGGTGTGTTCATTATATAGAACTGTTTCTCAGTGTCCTTTACGTCCTGGGTATATGATACCGGATCAGGATCCCGCATATGTAATATGTTACATGGGCTACAGATAGGTAAAGAACTGAGAACAGGTGATAAGTTTCATGAGACAGAAAACGGGGCAAGTGTTGCAGCCAAGTCTGTTGGTCACTGTCACCCTGTATTATCAATACATTGATTCTGAACGAATGTTATTAGATACCGAACCTGATATACAAAATCATATCTATCTCTTTATTAGTAAAGAAATGATAAAATTTTGTATTGTTGGATAATGTTTTGAACATTTCCTATATCAAAAGTTGATCGGTTCAGGCACGTTATCTAAAAGCATTGACGTTCTAAATCAAACTACAGTTCTTAGTATACGGAATACACACAAAAGGAATAGTTCAGAAATGAACTGATCCTTCTTTAGGTATTGTAGACTAGGTCATATCAATGCGACCCGACTAGCTAGAGTTACATAAAGATGCATATTTAAATTAGTTTGAATTTACATCTTGTGAAACTCGCCAGTCATGTCACAAAGATTAGATGACCGTAGCTCTGTTATTTGGAAACAGTGAAAGAGTTAGTAAACTCTTGGGATGATACATGTTGATGTATGTAGATCCCTGTCTACACATACCAAGACCGGTTCTTTGTACTTCATTACATTCTCTGATAATCTCTTTAGATTCAGACATATGTTCCTGTTGAAACACAAGTCCAAACCTTTTGAGATATTCATAGAATATAAGTTAGAAGTAGAGAACCAAAATACGGGTATAAGTATTATGTCCTTTGATGAGATCAAGGAGGAGAATACTTATGCACGGAATTCTTGGACTTTTCTTAAGGAGAATGAGATTCTCTCTCAGCATTACTCCTCCGTATACACCATAGCACGATGGTATATCGGGACGGAGCAATTACACCCTATATGATAAGGTGTGCTCTATGATGAGTACTACTGAGTTACCTATTTCCTTCTGGGGAGTTATGCACTTAAGAAGTTGCATACCTATTGAATATGGTTCAAATCAAATCAGTTGTCTACCACTTCATATGTGATATGGAAAGGGAAGAGCCCATCTCTTAAGTCAGTTAAGATTTGGGGTTGTCCGGCCTATGTCTAAAAGCAAAATTCGGACAAGCTCGAGGCAAGGTCTGTTATGTACAACTGGAAAGGTTCCAGCTATACAAACAGCAGCTAATGATTTGGTAGAACCGAAGGATTCAATAGTAACCAACGAACCTCAGCCTCTCCGCCGATCTAGTAGGGTTCCTCACCCACCTGAGAGTTACTTCGGTTTCTCTATGACAGTGGGAATGAGGATTGCATCATGAGATGATGAACCAACTAGTTTCGAGCTTGCCATCAGGAATGAGACTCTGTTAGAATGGCTGGATGTTTATCGATCTGAGATGGAATCCTTATACACCAACAAAGTATGGACTTTGGTTGCTATATCTGAAGGGTTAAATTCCCATCAGGAGCAAGTATATCTTGAGAAGATTACTTGGTGTACTTGGAAAAGTTAAGACTTTCAAAGCTAGACTTGTTAAAGGTTTTCGTCATTGACCATGGTGGATAATGATGAATCCTTTTTCCAGTGGCTATGCTTAAGTCCATCCAGATCCTACTTGCCACGGCTACATACCATGACTACGATATCTGGTGGTTGGGTGTCATGACAGCTTTTCTAAATGATGTTTTAGAAGAGAACGTCTGTAAGTACACAGCCAGAAGGCTTCGTAAACAGTGGGAGCAGCGGAAACGTGTGCAAGATGTTTTATCTGATAAAGCAGACATCGCGGAGTTGGAATGTCTGTTTTGATGTATTAGTCAAAAAGTTTGACTTCATCAAAATGGTAGATGAACCTTGTATGAACAAAAAGGTAGTAGGGAGTATGGTGGTGATCCTCGTAGAGTACGTGGATGACATACTCTTGATAGGGAAGGAGTTCCCTATGCTACGCTCGATCAATCTCCGCTTATCACAATGATTCTCCACATAGGATCAAAGTGATACCTACTAAATTCTGGATTTTGGATCTATGAGATAGATCTAAATGGATGTTAGGCTACTCACTAGCTGTAGTGAGATGGTATCAGTTGATCCTGGGGAGAATCACTGGAAGGGTTCCAGGGTGATAAAGACGACTGAGTGTCAGTCACAGGTATTGTCTTTACCCTCAATAAAGGGACGGTATGTTGGAAAAGTTCCAAGCTAGATACCGTGGCATTCTAGACGAAAAAGGCTGGATACATCGCTACTTAAGATGCTACCAAAGAAGCAGTCTGGGTGTATATTAGTTCATGAGATGAACTTTGTTCCTCCCATTGTGTGACAATGGAGTTGTGGCTTATGCCAAGGAACGCCGGTCCCATCAGTGATCCAGACATATTCTAAGGCAGTATCACCTGATCATGGAGATAGTTGATCTCTAGGGTGATCGAGGTTAGGAGAGTAGACTCTGAGGATAACACGGCGGATCCACTCACAAAGGCCTTTTCCCAGGGAGAGACTCTTATGGGATGGTTGAGTATGAGATACTACAACCACTGCTATCAGATGGCCCTGGTGCAAGTGGGAGATTGTTAGTTATATGTATGCCCTAGAGGCCATTACTGTACATTGGATGTATATTGTAGTGGATGCTGGGACATATATAGGGAGGACTTTCTTGCTCGACATGATAGTATGCTATCTGGTTGCTCTTTACCTTAACGTGTACACTGATTGTCTCTCTGTTACATGTTGGTAAAGCCCTTAGGATGTGTACTTGACTACCTGGACTATGATGCGGATCATACTAGTGGGGACATGGTAGTCCATAAGTACATCCTTCAAAGTCCCTAGTCGTGGGTGTATCGAGACGGGGCATCGATATACCAGAGTAGACTAGCGTATACCTTCTCGACCCATACAGATGGGCGATGGATGATCCTATATCCATCGGTGTTTGACATCAGAGATGATATACGGGTGCTCAGTGGAGACTGGGTACACTGGACGGACTCGCCGAGAACTCCCAGATGGTATTATACCTTACGTCAGATGGCAGTTCTCTGGTGACACTGGTACAGAGTAGTCTGTTGACCCGAGATCGTCATAGAGTCTTGTGTGGTTCCCACTGTGCTTTGATTTCCATCTTACCACGTCCAAGAGGGCGTGCAAAACTGTGGTTTTTGGGTACAGTCCCGAATCATATGGAGGCAATGAGCGATAGGAGGGGATTCGTCTCTCCCGGTATAGGGGGTTGATGTTGCGCTGTGTTCGATTGGCTATAACCGGAAATCCTTGGCCAGGATTGCTGAGATTTACTGGTAAGTGTTACCTGTAGTTTCTCGAACTGTTATAGATCTCATATCGACACGACTTATCGAGCTATTGGGGTCTGACGTTTACCACCCTTAGGCGAGATATGCGACATATCAGACGATCAGACCGGACTGTACGGTAAGTGTTACTGGTTGGATTCACAGGAGTGTGAGCGGGCTTGCTCGTCGATCTTCTGATCGCTCAATACCCGGGTGGCCGTTACGTTTAGCAGACCGCTTGCGGCTTGTGGGTGTTTGATATGATCAACACCTGTTGCCGGCGTATTGACGAGTCTTTAGAGTCCTACACAGAGGTTTCCTGGCTCAAGCGAAACGAAATAGGAGCGCATATGAGATATGTGCGGGACCGAGAATGATACCAGTATGTGATACTATATTCGATTCTCGCGATTTGTAACATTGATTGGTTATATGCGTTATAGCCGGGTTATCGGATCAAGTGTTGATTCGATAAGTTGTTACTATTGATATTAGTCGGTTATATGCGATATGACCGGGTCGTTAAATCAAGTGTTGATTTAATGATTTAATGTATAATTATATATTTGATATATCACTTTACATTAACTAATATAGGTTCACTTAAATGGATTTTCTCACTAGAAGTTCACAAGTTGTATATGTGATATACTTTTGTGCACTTGATTGTATCATGTTTGATGATACATGTTAACTTGGTTAAGTGTAAAGATTAAACCATTGTTAAGTTAATGATTAGGGTTTTGCTTTTCTTTCTTATTTATTTATTTATTTATTTTGGAAAGAATAAAGAGAAAATGGTGGCTTTCTTTGTTTGTAGTTGAATCTTCATGAAGGTTTGACTTTGTAACCATTTTGTCTTCATGCTTAACCCTAACCATTTAAACAAACCATGGTCTATTCTCTACACTTAACTAGGGTTAGGATATGATAAGTATTCATATTATTTTCTATTTTGATGATACTTATGATATTCTTTCTTCTTCTTCTTCATCTTCTTCAATGAAGAAAGCTTGACTTCATCAATGGTGAATTGATGAAATGAGTGAGAAATCCAATTCTAAAGTGAACCCACTTCCTATTTCTTCATCCTCTACCTCTTGCCAAGTAGTATAGGGTATTTCCTTCATAAGTTTTCATGGCTTGGTGAAAGTGGAGCTTGATCTTGTGATGCCTCGACGTAGATCATCTTCGGCATCGTCGTCGATGACCTAGCCCGCTTTTTCTCCGATGAAGCCGATGCTAGAGTCATGGTTCGATTTGGACAGCGGAGAGGACTTCATCATGGAGCTATGGAGGTGGAGAAACGGATCTACAAAGGTTGTATTTCCGTTCGTTTAGTTTAGTTGTAAACTAGTTTCTTTTGTCGCCTAAACTTCTAGCCAATGATCCGTATTAGGGTTTCTCGGCACCGTAATTTTTGAAATTGGCATGGTTGATGCCTTGTGAGACTTCTTGAGCGTGCCTAGGAACCCTACAAGTTGCAATTTCCTTTCCTCACACTTCAACCCATTTTGATGTCTTTCCATCTTACTTTTTTGTATACCGAACTTATACTAGTTAGTTTTCTTCTTTCCATTCCTTTAGGACCAGCTTCGGGATTGGAGAAAACCATCTAATAAGCATAACAGGTATACACTCATTATATATAAGGAGCTCTCAAACTTAAGATAAGGTAGAATGGAGAGACAAACGGACAATTCATCTAATCCAGAACCAATGGCCATTCTTGGACTGAAACAATTTCATCGAGTTCGTATCTAACCATATGATGGCCTTCCAAACAATATGGATCTCTGTACCGAATACAGAGTATTCTGAAGTTAGCAGAAGGGGAAGCAAGATAAGTAAGGACATATGCGACTATATCGTGGATTAGGGCAATCCAGACATTCTAAAACTATAAGTTTGTAAAAGGGTCAGTCGACGTAGTTAACGAGTCTTAGTTTAAGGTCAGTCCATGGTCTCTAGCAGAGAGAGAAAAGAAACACTCAGAGTGCACTCTAATCTTTATTAGATTAGTACATTTATCTAAATAGGATGGCACCCACTGTTCCTTCGAATCCTCCCTCAAACCCTAAAAGGAGAACCAGTCTAGATTTCATATAGAAAATCTCCTGGGAGTAACTATTACTTTCAATGGGAATCAGGACCCAAACTATCATGGCATGATAACCTTGACTAAATATTAACAAATTACCTCACTTCATAGAAAGTATGCAATTTTTTTGCAAGTTTCAATACTTGAAACTCTCGATGTGGTTTTTGCCCCTATGACTTTATGACCTTAACTAAAGATCAACAAATCAAAGAGGCCTAATCAAGTTTATCCCACCATTTCATGATTAATTTAGACCCACCCGCATGACCCTTGACTAAATATCAACAAAGTCGTACGAATGTCCTAGCTAATCGCATCACACGCAAGCAAAAAGACATCACTTAGCTACCGTACACTACGCCTTGACTAAAGATCAACAAATATAGCACGAATACTAAGTACTCTACTTTCTGAAATGACAGAAGGCTACGGCCGGTTTTAAAGAAAACCATTTACGTAATGAACTTGATCTCATTGATGGAACCGAGTAGTTTTGAAAATTTATATTTGCATAGACTTTTACTTAAGAGCGAACTCCCTATGAAGGGATCTAGACACTTTCCTCATCGAATGAGGTGCATGATACACTTAACTGAATAGCACGATGCAAAGCAAAAGAATACGACTACAAAAACAATTTTAGTGACACATACTTTTGCTCTAGAGCAAACTCCCAGTGACGGGATCAAGACTCTTTCCTTACCGAATAAGGTGCTGGGTATTCCTAACTAAATATCTCGATGCAAAGCAAAAAAATCGACTAAAATTTCCTTTTTAGAAAATGTCTGGTTCCAACAACGTATAGGTTTATTTTACCTTGAATTAATCATATTAACGTAATCTCATCATTTAGATAATCCCATTATCCATCAATTTTCTCCTCACACAATCATTACAGAAAAAGTATGAAAAGAAAATAAAATGCACATATATGCCATCTGCATTCGCCACGGGGCCCCGGGTCTTTACCATAAGCTTACTTAAATTACGGCAGGGCGAGGGCAGGGTGGGCGCGGATGCAAAACGTATATAGCGTGCGCGCGCACACAAACACACAATATATATAACATATATCAATATATCATCACACGTAAATAATCACATTACAGCATGCAGGAAAACAATATCACAGAGTTGGAATAGTCGGATCATCGAGGAATCCCGCGTTTCGTTCAAGCCACAAACGAAACGCGACATTCCCCGGTCGCATGAACAGCCCATGTGTAACCAAAAACAGACCCCTGCGAGTGCGGTAAGTCATCCGCCAATCCGAAAAAAGAGATGACCCGGCATCATCTCCATGAGGGGGCCACCCAGCATTTTCTCAAATGCAATGACTTGAACACTCCTCTGCGGGTCTATCATAACCCTCTATAAGCGCGGCAAGCAGCCCGCCAATCCTAGAATCGAGTGACCCGGTCTCAACTTCTTGAGATGACCACCCACTGCAATCTAGAACACGGCGGCCAGTGCGCTTATTCGTGGGGTAATCCTAAAACCTGTATTAATACAACGATAATATCGATCGCAACCTAATCGAGTCCTGACAAATAATAATACAAAATGCGAAGACGATAGCCACATGTCGACCGCTCATCTCGAATAAAAGAATATACATTTTTTTACAACATGAATTAAATGAAACAAATAATATCGCAACATCCAAATATGCACAAGGCTATTCATTTCATGACAATCCAATCCAAACCAAGTAAACTATAACATAGAACATGTCAACGTGAATATCATGTTTATAAACCCATCTAATTGTACATATAGCAACCAATCAGACTATAAGCGCGCAATGATATTCACGGTCCTAGAAAACTATGAATTTAAATTTTCGATCAATTAAAACTTTCCACAATGGCCCCAAGCACTAACAGTACTCAAAAACATCTGGGTAAATACAAAATATGCCAAAAATCACATTTTCAAGTAACAGAGCCATGGAGGAAATTTAGGGCCCTGCGGACACAACTTGGTCACGGATCCGCGGCCTATTTGTGGCCTCAGGTGCCCAAATTTCTTCTGGGCTCTAATTTTTCCTGCACGTATTTTTGATATAATCTGAAATAATTTTTGACCAACTTTTAAAAATCGAACAACAAGTAAGAAAAACCGGAAATTTGAATCAAAAAATTCCGTCAATCGAAACTCTAATTTCGTGCAAACAAGTTAATAGTCTATGGACGACTCTGATACCACTTTGAAGGGATCGTGCTCGCTGGACAGGTTTTTAAAAAGATTGCGGAAGCGGAAAAACGACAAATATCCAAGCGAACAAGACCTCTAAACCCTAGAATACTACCACATACTAAAACTTGAAAATAAAAGAATAGAATAAAGAAAAGATACAACCTTTGAAATATCTTTTCATACTCCAATGGTTGAACCCAGGACTCCGGCTAAGCTCTGAGGTGCTCCGGATCATGCCTGATTTTCGATCGGCTCCATCAAAGTTGATCCATGCGAAGGCCACCGGTTCTAGGTTCATCTTCAATTCAATTGAAGAAACTCTCATATGATCCTTGTTAGAAATGAGATGAGAGAGATGTAGAATAAGAATGGTGAACTCTCAAAAACCTCTCTTTCTTTCTTTCCTTTCTCTCATTTCTCTCTTGGTGGATAAGAGAGAGAAAACCAAAAAAAAAACAAATGGCTAGCTCTTTTGAAAGTAATGTGGAGAGTCTTTTCTCATATCACACCACATTTTCTTTTTCATCCATACATGTCACATAGCATGACAAGTGAGTGCTCACAAGTTCACACATAATATATGTGACGTGCAATAATCAAGAAAGAAAAAAATAAAGAGTAAAAAGAATATATATATATATATAATCTCATTATACATATAAATATATGTGCAAGCATAAGTTATGTAACCATTACATAAAAAAGAGTGAGAATATCATGTTAATACTAGTTTATATATGCACCATCATATATAAAAAATATCATTAAATCAACACTTGATTAATGACCCGGTTCAATCATAAACCGGATAGTATCATCTGTCTGGTTAATACAAATAGTATCACATACATATATTTAATTGGACCCCGCACATATCGCCGTACATGCATTGCGTCATTTCGCTAGAATAGGAAAACACTCTGCGTGGGACTCTAAAGACTCAAAAATACGCTGGCAGTAGGTCAGAATCATATCTGATTAATCCAAAACATTTTCAGATCAATCCCCTACCGGGTTAACCTACAAGCACATTAGCGGTATTAGCAGTACATAACGGCTACCCAAGTATTGAACGAAAAGCCGGTCGACAAGCAAGCTCGTCCGTACCCTACTAGTACCTATCAGAGACACTCACCGTACAGTCTGGTCTCCTCATCTAAGACTATCACATACCGGGTCTGAGAGGTGGAAACCCTCAGACTATCAATAACCCGATAAGTCATGCTGACGTCAAGCTCATGACCACCAAAGAAGCTACTGATAACACTTATCAGTAAATCTCGTCTGTCTTGGCCAAAGACTTATGGTCATAGCCGACTGTGCACGGTGCGACATCAACAACTTATACCGGGAGCGACGAATTTCCTCGACTGCTCACTGCCTCCATGTGCTTCGGGACTGTACCCAACTAAAAGCTGTTTGCACGGCTCTTTAAAGCTATGGTAGGGTAGTAATCTAAGCACAGTAGGAACACATACAAGACACTATGGAGATCTTGGGTCTACGGACTACCATGTACTCATGTCACCAGAGAATTGCTATCTGACGATTGGTATAATACCATCTAGAAGTTCTCAGCGAGTCTGTCCAGTGTAACTCATCCAATGAGCACCTGTATACAATCATCTGTGTCAAACACTAATGACTATGGGATCAGCCATCGCCCTGTATAGGGTCATGAAATGTATACACTAGTCTAAACTGGAGTCCCAATTCCAAGTCTTGATACTGCTACGATAAGGGACTTTTAAGGATGTGCTTATAAACTACCCAAGCTCCACTAGTATGATCCCTATCATAATCCTGGTAGTCAAGCAAAGATCCTATGGGCTTTATCATCATGTAGTAGTGATACATTATGTCAAGTAAAACGTATACTTATGAATGATAAATACAAACCAGATAGAGTATTATCGAGCAAGACTGTTCTTTGTATAGGCCTTTCTCGAATTCAGTGATTACATTCCTGCAACTACGATAATTGCCTTAAGGACACCTATATCTAATACCACTCGTACAAATACGAGCGAAAGAAGAAGAGAAAGCCTCGGTTTGAAGAACCGAAATCACTAGAGCGAAGAGGAGAGCAAGATTAACCTTTCGAGCATCCTTCGACGATTTGTAGAGCACCGGAGAAGGATGAAGGAGCTTGGGCAGCAGGCTCTCAAGAGGAGGAGGAAGAAAAAGACTATGGTGGACTTATGAAAAAGATATGAAAAGAAAGGAAAGAAACTTATATTTTAAAAAGGAAGAGATGGAATTAATATAATAGTATGCATACTTTTGAATTTTAAAATTTAAAAGCCCCCAGAATCTCCCCAGAATCCTATAGCATCCAACGAGATTGACTTGGCCTCAAAGACCAAGTCAAAGTAAAAAAAAGAATAAAAAATGGGTTACTAGGGCTTAAAACATGTGACCTATAGATTAGAATTCTTGCACTGAAACCAACTTAGCACAAGAGACTTATTAATTCAAAAGATCATAACAAAAGAGTTAAACCAACCACAGGAGGAGAGAAGGATTTTGATTAAAATACCATAAAAAAAACAAATGAAAATACAAAAAGGAAAACAAGAAAACACAGCATCAAGATTCGATATTGGGACCTTTAGAACAAAGGCTCAATGCTACAGCCAAAGGGATACTAGTATGATCATACTTATAGTAAAAAAGAAACGAATATATATCGAATTCAAAAGAAAAGGTCTTATCATAAAGAAAAGAGTATAAGAATTTTACGATCGTTACACATACTCGTGATGCAATACGGTATAATAACCATATAGCTGATGTGATAAAAGCATCGATCGAGAGGCTTTCGACCAAATTGGAGAATTAGCAGTCTTTGAATTGATTTAGATGAAAAGAGAAGAGACCAAAAGAGAAGAGTTTTTATTTTGTGGATTTTTGTGGAGGTGGAAAGAGGAGGAAAGTGTATATATAAAGAGTGATGGTTATGTCCACCATAAATCTTCATAATAATTCTAATTTATTACGTCTCATTTGTAAGTTATGGGAGGGTAAAAAATATAATAAAAAATAATTGCATGATGCAGTATTCGAACATGTGAATTTTGGATCAACAATGGAATAACTTAACCAATAAGATACAAAATTATTCTTACATATATCCAACAAGAATTAAATATATACAAGTGTTCCAAGGAAAACGACCTTTTAAAAATAAAGAGAATACAAAAGGTACAGGATTTTGGGGTCGTTGCATGTTCGGAGTCGAGATCGGTGTCATCAAGAACTAGGTCCCTGACGAGAACCTCGACGCCCTTATCTCGATCTCGTCTTAGAAGGATCTCAACAATATGATGAAGGAGCTTGATCGTGTTGCCGACGAGCCAGTAAGACTGCAGATGAAAATATTCCTAAAACGGGTGAATGGGAATATACTACTAATATACTCAAATTAAAAATTCTAAACTATACTTGTAAACACAAACTGCAATTGAATAGCTAGCAAAGGATGAATCAATAGATATAAGTGGCCAAGCTAATCACAATTATGAACACATAAGCAAATTGCAAGATATCAAGATATAGCAAGTATGAGCAAATAGAGCAGAAACGATCACTAAGCATGCAATTTCTATCTACGAATATAAAAATAGAGAGATAGAAAAAGCAAACGTAAACACGAGGTGATTTATAGTGGTTCGGGAGATCTCCTATTCCACTTTCTTTAGGTGCACGCGCCCGTTCCACTAATTCACGTCTTTTTCGGAGACGCATACGTTGCGCACCCAGAACCAACAACCCCGCTTCCAGTGGAGGCTAAACCAACACGTCTTATACAAAGACCTCATGTTGTTCGTCACACGAGCAACACTCCACTCTTACAAGCTCTTCGCTCTTCTCTCTAAAAAGATACTCTCCTCTCTTACAATGGAAATCTTGCACTCAGGATCCCAAACACAAAGAAAGAAGAGATTACACTTAAAGCACAATACTCGTGATAGAGTTTCTCTCAAGCTCACTCTCTAATACTCTTTCAAGTATAGATAATCAATTGAAGCTCTTGAATTTTTTGTGTATGAAAGTAAATTGATAAGCAAATGAAAACTCTTTTAAACTCTCATAAAAGATGAGTTTTTTGGTTCAAAATCATTTAGATATTGGCAATTGAAAAGCTCAAGTGATTGCAAGTGGTTAACCCTAAAAAAACATTTCACAATCTATTTATAGCCCAAAGAAAAAACAACTCAAAAAATAAGTGGGACAAGCGGTTTTAACATAAGGCAAACGTCTGGCCTTTAAAAAAAATGTCCCCAGCGACTATATTATCTTTCAAAATTCCTTAAACGTAGACGTCTGAAGTTAAAAGAGGGCAAACATCTGAAGGAGAAATATTTTGGCTAAAACAAAGCTTCAAACGTCTGCCTCGATGAGATGCAGACGTCTGCGAAAGGTTTAAATCCACAGCGCAGGGGGAAAATATGCTAACGTCTGAAGTAGAAAAGACAGATGTCTGAAGTTTAAAATCCCTGTTTTGAAAACCTTCATCAGACGCCTGCCCAATAGAACTGCAGACGTCTAGCCATAATACAAAATTTGACATTGAACCTGAAATTTGAAAATGAACAGTAGCCAAACGTCTGAAGCTCACATAGGCAGATGTCTGGTCAAGCACAAAAGGCAAATATTTGGGATTTTAAGAATACGAAAACTTTAAACTCGAAAACCCGATATTTGTAAAACTTTTGTGCTATCGTGTGTGAGTGTTCAAGTGCTCTAATTAATATAAAACATAATCGATCGAGTACTTACAAAGATTCCTATGTCGGTATCACATTTCTTCGAAATCTTGAATTTTCATCGTCTCGACTCGTATTCTTGAAACTTTGGCGCTTCGCTTGAACTTGCGTTGGTCGATTGATCTTCAAATTGGTTTCAACACTTGACGCTTCAAACTCAAACACGCCAATCCTTTCATTTGCTTCTTGAAGTCGATATTTGATTTACAAATCTTGAACTTCGACTTTTGACACTTTAATCTCAGACATCGACTTCTACAACTATTCGTAGCTTGAATTGACAATTTCAGAAGCACTCATCTGATTCCTCCAACCTCCAAAGATAGTCCAATTAAGCTCGATTTCCTCCATCCTTCTTTTGATGCTTGTACCGTGAGATATCCAATATCCTCAAAAATCAATCTCAACACAACCAAACATATCATATACAGTGTTATGAAATATAAGTAAGTTAATAAACATAAGTATATGAACATTTATTGTTTTGATATCACAATCAAGAATAGTATATCAATATCAAGATATAACTCAAACTCAAATCATGAGATAATGATATACTAAATATACATACATGATATATGAGAAGCATGATATAGATCACATGTATATACAAATTCATATTGTGAATTATCAAAATAATGAATGAGAGTAATATATCGATATCAAGGAATAAAACACAAGTAAAGTTTGTCGATATCGATATATAACTCTATATACACAAGATATAGGAAAAGCAAACTAGTACATAAGTGTATACAAATTTAGTGTCAATAAAGTAAAGTAAGATAAGCATGTGACACTAAACAAACTATTCATGTTTAAGCTATCATCAAAACCAAATAAAAGGATCATCAAAAACCATAAGTTATCAATCTTCCTCTTTTTGATGATGGCAAAACATGAATAGGAAATAGTATATCTATATCAAATAAAACCAAATATCCGATATCGATATATTAAAAACTCCTATTATTCTCTCCCTTTTTAAAATAATCAAAAAGGGTATTTAGGGAATTTAGAACGTTTGAACCATTCCCCCTAAATATATGTATACACCTAAAGCGAATCAAACGTTTGAATCACTCCTCCTAAATGTATGCATAAGAGAACACTAGGAGATGGATACGAGCACAAGTAAAATGCAAATTTTGAAAAAGAAGCTCTACTCGTAATCAAAATGCATGTATATAAGAGATATGCAAAATAAAGTAAGTATACATGCACAAACAACCACATGAAAAAGATTAGCAAGTTCTAATGGCACGTAGAGACAAGTATGAGTTGATATCAATTGAAAATGAATAATTTTGAAAGCAGATATGATACACAAAAGTATGTTTTGAAAACGATATTTAATGAAAAGCTTAAAAACATGCGCTAAATCATAAAAAGTAAAACAAGTTTTTGAACTTATGAGTTAGAATAAATGTCATAATATGAACCACTGAATATCAATGAAAATCAAAATCGTATTACACATGTACTAAGTGTATGCGTGTATTTAAAAACAAGAATATGATTTAAAAAGAGCATAACACGAGATGGGGAGAGTAAATACGAAATTTTACCTCAATAGCGCGAAATTTACTTATCCCAATCGCTTGAATCTCCCAAAAATGAGAAGCAATCCCAAAGGATCGATTCATAAGTCCTATCTCATAATCACTTATAAACAAAACCATTGGATCTCAAAAGATGATAATGATGGAATCAAGTCATAGAAAATAATGATACTAAACTCAAGAACCGATAAAAACCAATCACATGAAAAAGACAAACAAGTTATACTAGTATATAAAGGTAAGCAACTCACATAACAAAACTACCAATTAAAATCAATATATCAATTGGAAAAGATTAAAAATCGTATGTAAGTGCAAGCATGAGTAACTGTCTCAACTTAAGTATCAACTCTCTGGTGCAGAGACTCTAATTCTCTCCGCTATACCCGTAGAATTCGTTGTAATTAACGAAATCAACAAGTGGGTCCCCTAAAAGGGTTACAGAAGTTATTTGGCAAGATGAGCTAAGAACTCAATACCAATGAATAATTCTACTTATGCAACAAGGTGTGTGTGATCATAGATAAGCAAGTTTAAGAACTAACACCCTGAACAAGGCACAAAGCAAAAATACCAATTGAAAAATTCGTTCAAGTTGAAAACAAGTGCTAAATTATATCCAGATGAAAAAGATTTACACAATTTAAAGCTATATGGATACAAACTCTCACTTATAAGATTAAAAACATATTATAAGCAAGTAAGAGTGGTTTATGGCAAGAAAACATAAGATAAGCAAATCTAAATCAAGTTTCCAAACCATGTTGTGTTCAAATTTATAAAATAGCAAGTTTAAAGCAAATGAGCACAAGAAATCACATATGAAGAAACGAATGATACCAATTATAAATACTAATTGAAATATCCAATGAATAGCATATCATGCATGAATCAAAACAACTAAAAAGTAAGCAAGGTAATCACAAGTGCATCACAAGGAGTATATATAAATAATATATACTAAAAAAGAATATCAACATTTAAGCGCAAATGAAGATACGATATTCTAAGAAAGTATAGCATGAAATACGATACCCCACAAATTGATGAGCCAAGCAAATTTTCCATTGAGTTTCTCTTGCTCATCACGATCCCGAATGCCTTACTTCTTTAAATTGTTCATATCTACAAAACAAGGGGTGGGAGGGGATTTCGGAATCCAAGTTTTCTTGGATCCATAAGGGTTAAACTTGGGAACCCAAATCAAATCGGCATGCAAAGATATATTTCTCTTTAAACTACATGTGTATGCTAAATGACCATGTGCATCACAAAAGTGACAAGTATGAGTGTGCGCATGCATGGATGACCTAGAAGTGTCAATAGCAAGAAACATGGCAAGTGAATGATGCGCATACTTCTTAAAAGATGGTTTCGAACTAAATCTATAAATATATGCATAAGAATGTGCATGAGATTTAGCAAAGTTAGAAGCATGCTTGACAAATCTAGTTGAAGAGAGTTTTTGAAAATTCAAAATTTTAAAACCAATCTCTCTTCGGTTTGAAAATTCGAATGTTTAAATGAGAAGCAATCCCAAATAATCGATTCATGAGTCTTATCTCATAATCACTTGTAAACTAAACCATTGGAGCTCAAAAGATGATAATAATGGAATTCAATTCATAGAAAATAATGATACTAAACTCAAGAACCGATCAAAACCAATCACATGAAAAAGACAAACAAGTTATACTAGCATATGAAGGCAAGCAACTCACATAACAAAGATACCAATTGAAAGCAATATATCAATTAGAAAATATTAAAAATCGTATGTGAGTGCAAGCATGAGTAACTGTTTCAACTTAAGTATCGACTCTCCGGGAAAGGGACTCTAATTCTCTCCGCTATACCCGTAGGATTCGTTGTAATTAATAAAAGCAACAAGTGGGTCCCCTAAAAAGGTTGCAGAAGTTATATGGCAAGATGAGCTAAGAATTCAATACCGATGAATAATTCTACTTATGCAACAAGGTGTGTGTGATCATAAATAAGCAAGTTTAAGAACTAACACCCTAAACAAGGCACAAAGCAAAAATACCAATTGAAAAATTGGTTCAAGTTGAAAACAAGTGCTATATTATATCCAGATGAAAAAGATTTAAACAATTTAAAGTTATATGGATACAAACTCTCACTTATAAGATTAAAAACATATTATAAGCAGGTAAGAGTGGTTTATGGCAAGAAAAAATAAGATAAGCAAATCTAAATCAAGTTTTCAAACCATATTGTGCTCAAGTTTATAAGATAGTAAGTTTAAAACAAATGAGCACAAGAAATCACATATGAGCAAACAAATGATACCAATTGTGAATACCAACTGAAATATCCTATGAATAGCATCTCATGCAAACCAACTAAAAAGTAAGCAAGGTAATCACAAATGCATCACAAGGGATATATCTAAATAATATATACTTAAATAGAATATCAACATTTAAGCGCAAATGAATATGCGGTATTCTAAGAAAGTATAGCATGAATTACGATACCCCACAAATTGATGAGCCAAGCAAATTTTCTATTAATTTTTTCTTGCTCATCACGATCCCGGATCCCTTACTTCTTTAAATTGTTCATATCTACAAAACAAGGGATGGGAGGGGATTTCGGTATCCAAGATTTCTTGGATCCATAAGGGCTAAACTTGGGAAGCCAAATAAAATCGGCATGCAAAGATATATTTCTCTTTAAACTACATGTGTATGCCAAATGACCATGTGCATCACAAAAGTGACAAGTATGAGTGTGTGCATGCATGGATGACCTAGAAGTGTCAATAGCATGAGACATGGCAAATGAATGATGCGCATACTTCTTAAAAGATGGTTTCAAACTAAATCTATAAAGATATGCATAAGAATGTGCATGAGATTTAGCAAAATTATAAGCACGTTTGACAAATCTAGTTGAAGAGTGTTTTTGAAAATTCGAATTTTTAAAACCAGTCTCTTTTCGGATTGAAAATTCGAAATTTTAAATGAGAAGAAAGCCCAAAGGATCGATTCATGAGTCCTATCTCATAATCACTTGTAAACTAAACCATTGGAGCTTAAAAGATGATTATAATGGAATTCAAGTCATAGAAAATAACAATACTAAACTCAAGAACCGATTAAAACCAATCACATGAAAAAGACAAAAAAGTTATACTAGCATATAAAGGCAAGCAACTCACATAACAAAGATACCAATTGAAAGCAATATATCAATTGGAAAAGATTAAAAATTGTATGTGAGTGCAAGCATGAGTAATTGTCTCAACTTAAGTATCGACTCTCCGGTGAAGGGACTCTAATTCTTTCCGCTACACCCGTAGAATTCGTTGTAATTAACGAAATCAACAAATGGATCCCCTAAAAGAGTTGAAGAAGTTATTTGGTAAGATGAGCTAAGAATTCAAAACCAATAAATAATTCTACTTATACAAGAAGGTGTGTGTGATCATAAATAAGCAAGTTTAAGAACTAACACCCTAAATAAGGCACAAATCAAAAATACCAATTGAAAAATTGGTTCAAGTTGAAAACAATTGCTAAATTATATCCAGTTGAAAAAGATTTAAACAATTTAAAGCTATATGGATACAAACTCTCACTTACAAGATTAAAAACACATTATAAGTAAGTAAGAGTGGTTTATGGCAAGAAAACATAAATTAAGTAAATCTAAATTAACTTTCCAACCCATATTGTGCTCAAGTTTATAAGATAGTAAGTTTAAAGCAAATGAGCACAAGAAATCACATATGAGAAAACGAATGATACCAATTGTAAATACCAATTGAAATATCTTATGAATAGCGTCTCATACATGAATCAAAACAACTAAAAAGTAAGCAAGGTAATCACAAGTGCATCACAACGGGTATATCTAAATAATATATACTCAAATAGAATATCAACATTTAAGCGCAAATGAATGTACGATATTCTAAGAAAATATAGCATGAAATACAATACCCCACAAATTGATGAGCCAAGCAAATTTTCCATTGAGTTTCTCTTGCTCATCACAATCCCGAATCCCTTACTACTTTAAATTGCTCATATCTAAAAAACAGGGGATGAGAGGGGATTTCGGTATCCAAGTTTTCTTGGATCCATAAGGGTTAAACTTGGGAACCCAAATCAAATCGGCATGCAATGATATATTTCTCTTTAAACTACATGTGTAAGCCAAATGACCATGTGCATCACAAAAGTGACAAGTATGAGTGTGTGCATGCATGGATGACCTAGAAGTGTGGCAAGTGAATGATGCGCATACTTCTTAAAAGATGGTTTCAAACTAAATCTATAAAGATATGCATAAGAATGTACATGAGATTTAGCAAAATTGTAAGCACGTTTGACAAATCTAGTTGAAGAGTGTTTTTGAAAATTCGAATTTTTAAAACCAATCTCTTTTCGGTTTGAAAATTCGAAATTTTAAATGAGAAGAAAGCCCAAAGGATCGATTCATGAGTCCTATCTCATAATCACTTGTAAACTAAACCATTGGAGCTCAAAAGATGATAATAATGGAATTCAAGTCATAGAAAATAACGATACTAAACTCAAGAACCGAATAAAACCAATCACATGAAAAAGACAAAAAAGTTATACTAACATATAAAGGCAAGCAACTCACATAACAAAGATACCAACTGAAAATAATATATCAATTGGAAAAGATTAAAAATCGTATGTGAGTGCAAACATGAGTAACTGTCTCAACTTAAGTATCGACTCTCCGGTGAAGGGACTCTAATTCTCTCCGCTATACCCATAGGATTCGTTGTAATTAACGAAATCAACAAGTGGGTCCCCTAAAAGAGTTGAAGAAGTTATTTGGTAAGATGAGCTAAGAATTCAAAACCAATGAATAACTCTATTTATACAAGAAGCTGTGTGTGATCATAAATAAGCAAGTTTAAGAACTAACACCCTAAACAAGGCACAAAGCAAAAATACCAATTGAAAAATGTAGGGTTCCTAGGCATCCTAATTAGGTCTCACAAGGCATCAACCATGCCAATTTCAAATTTAAACGGTGCCGAGAAACCCTAGAACGGATCGTTGGCTAGATTTCTAGGCGAAAATGAAAACTAGTTAACACTTAACTACTAGAATTCGGAAATACAACCTTTGTAGATCCGGTGCTCCACCTCCATAGCTCCGTAACGAAGTCCACTCGCTGTCCAAATGAATTCCCGGGCTCTAGCGTCGGCTTCGTCGGAGAAATGGTGAGCTAGGTCGTCGATGTCCATGCCGAAGATGATCTACATCGAGACATCGCTAGATCAAGCTCCACCTTCACCAAGCCATGAAAACTTGTGAAGGAAACACCCTATACTACTTGGCAAGAGGTAGAGGATGAAGAAATAGGAGTTGGGTTCTCTTTAGAATTGGATTTCTCACTCAAATACATCAATCACCATTGATGAAGAAAGCTTTCTTCTTGTGAGGAAGAAGAAGAAGTAGATAAGTGTTATGATAAGAATTATTTAAAAATAGAAAAGAAAATCCATTCTTATCATAACAATTACCATGGTTAAGTGTAGAGAGAGAACTATAGTTAAGTGGAGTGGTTAGGTTTGAACATGAGACAAAAATGGTGACTTCATGAAAGCTTCATGAAGCTTCATGTACATACAAAGAAAAGCCACCATTTTCTCACTCATTTTCTTTTTCCAAATGAATAACTAAATTAAAATAAATGAATAAGAAAATAATAAACCCTAACCACTCATAAAAC
This sequence comes from Agapanthus africanus, assembly GCA_030015575.1. Lineage (NCBI taxonomy): Eukaryota > Viridiplantae > Streptophyta > Magnoliopsida > Asparagales > Amaryllidaceae > Agapanthus > Agapanthus africanus. The sequence goes on along the minus strand of CM057349.1, from coordinate 384,137,784 downwards.
CATGGTTCAATCTTTACACAAACCCAAGTTTGCATGCATCATCAAACATGATACAAGCAAATGCACAAAATCATATCGCATATGCAATGCGCACATCCGAGCGAGAAAATCCATTTAAAGTGAACCGATACTAGTTAATGCAAAGTAATATATCAAATATATAATTATACATTAAATCAACACTTGATTTAACGATCCGGTCATATCGCATATAACCGGCTAGTATCCAATGTATCGGCTTATCGAATCAATCCTTGATTCGATAACTAGGTTATATCTCATACAACCATTCGACACATTCATCGCGAGAATGAAATACGGTATCACATACACGCATTATTCTCGGTCCCGCACATATCTCATATGCGCTCCTATTTCGTTTCGCTTGAGCCAGGAAACCTCTGTGTAGGACTCTAAAGACTCGTCAATACGCCGGCAGCAGGTGATGATCATATCAAACACCCACAAGCAGCAAGCAGTCTGCTAAACGTAACGGCCACCCGGGTATTGAGCGATCTGAAGATCGACGAGCAAGCCCGCTCACACTCCAGTGAATCCAACCAGTAACACTACCGTACAGTCCGGTCTGATCGTCTGATATGTCGCATATCTCGTCTAGGGGTGGTAAACGTCAGACCCCAATAGCTCGATAAGTCGTGTCGATATGAGGTCTATAACTGTTCGAGAAACTACTGGTAACACTTACCAGTAAATCTCAGCAACCCTGGCCAGGGATTTCCTGTTATAGCCAATCGAACACAGCGCAACATCAACTCCCTATACCGGGAGAGACGAATCCCCTCCTATCGCTCATTGCCTCCATGTGACTCGGGACTGTACCCAAAAACCACCGTTTTGCACGCCCTCTTGGACGTGGTAAGATGGAAATCAAAGCACAGTGGGAACCACACAAGACTCTATGACGATCTCGGGTCAACAGACTACTCTGTACCAGTGTCACCAGAGAACTGCCATCTGACGTGAGGTATAATACCATCTGGGAGTTCTCGGCGAGTCCGTCCAGTGTACCCAGTCTCTACTGAGCACCCGTATATCATCTCTGATGTCAAACACCAATGGATATGGGATCATCCATCGCCCATCTGTATGGGTCGAGAAGGTACACGCTAGTCTACTCTGGTATATCGATGCCCCGTCTCGATACACCCACGATTAGGGACTTTGAAGGATGTACTTATGGACTACCATATCCCCACTAGTATGATCCGCATCATAGTCCAGGTAGTCAAGCACACATCCTAAGGGCTTTACCAACATGTAACAGAGAGACAATCAATGTACACGTTAAGGTAAAGAGCAACCAGATAGCATACTATCATGTCGAGCAAGAAAGTCCTCTCTATATATGTCCCAGCATCCACTATAATATACATCCAATGTACAGTAATGGCCTCTAGGGCATACATATAACTAACAATCTCCCACTTGCACTAGGGCCATCTGTAGCAGTGGTTGTAGTATCTCATACTCAACCATCCCATAAAAGTCTCTCTTTGGGAAAAGGCCTTCGTGAGTGGATCCGCCGTGTTGTCCTCTGAATCTACTCTCCTAACCTCGATCACCCCGGAGATCAACTATCTCCATGATCAGGTGATGCTTCCTCAGAATTTGTCTGGGTCACTGATGGGACCAGGGTTCCAGGGCCTAAGCCACACTTCCATTGTCATACAATGGCAGGAACGTAGTTCATCTTATGAACCAATATACACCCAAACTACCTCTTTGGTAGTATCTTTAATAGCGATGTTACCAGCCTTTATCGTCTAGTTTACCACGGTATCGAGCTTGGAACTCTTCCAACATACCGTCCCTTTACTGAGGGTAAAGACAGTGCCTGTGACTGACATTCAGTCGTCTTTATCACCCTGGAACTCTTCCAGTGATTCTCCCCAGGATCGATTGATACCATCTCACTACATTTAGTGAGAATCCTAGCATCCAATTACATCTATCTCATAGGTGAAAACTCAGGATTTAGGAGGTATCACTTTGATCCTATTTGGAGAATCCTAGTGATAATAGGAGATTGACCGATCGTAGTATAGGAAACTCTTTTCCTATCAAGAGTATGTTGTCTACGTACAATACGAAGATGACCACCTTACTCTCTACTACCCTTTTGTATATACAAGGTTCGTCTACCATTTTGATGAAGTCAAACACTTTGACTATCACATCAAAACAGACGTTCCAACTCCGCGATGCCTGCTTCATTATATAAAGCAACTTACACACGTTTCCGCTGCTCCCACTGTTTACGAAGACCTCTGGCTGTGTTCTTATAGACGTTCTCTTCTAAATCAGTATTTAGAAAAGCAGTCATGGCACCCAACCACCAGATATCGAAGTCATGGTATATAGCTGTGGTAAGTAAGATCTGGATAGACTTAAGCATAGCTACTGGAAAAAGGTTTCATCATTATCCACGCCTGGTCGATGACGAAAACCTTTAACAAGTCTAGCTTTGAAAGTCTCAACTTTTCCATCTACACCAAGTAATCTTCTCAAGATATACTTGCTCCTGATGGGGATTTAACCCTTCAGATATAGCAGCTAAAGTCCATACTTTGCTGGTGTACATGGATTCCATCTCAGATTGCTAAGCATCCAGCCATTCTTACAGAGTCCCTACTCTCGATGGCCTGCTCGAAAATAGTTGGGTCATCATCTCATGATGCAATCCTTGCTCCCACTGTCATCGAGAAACCAAGGTATCTCTCAGGCGGATGAGAAACCCTACTAGATCGGCGGAGAGGCTGAGGTTCGTCGGGAACTATAGAATCTTATGGTTCTGTCAAATCATCAACTGCAGTTTTGTATAGCTGGAACCTTTCCAGTTCTACAGAACTGATCCTGCCTCGATCTTGTCCGGATTTTGCTTTAAACATAGGCCGGACAACCCCAAATCTTAACTCGCTTAAGAGATGGGTTCTTCCCATACCATATCTTATATGGAGTGGTAGGCAGTGATTTGATTCAAACCTAATTCAATAGGTATGCAGCTTCTCAAGTGCATAACCCCAAAAGGAAATAGGTAACTCAGTAATACTCATCATAGAGCACACCATATCTAATATTGTGCAATTGCTCCGCCCTGATACACCGTTGTGCTGTGGTGTATTCAGAGGAGTAACACTGAGAGAGAATCTCATTCTCCTTTAGAATAGTCCAGGAATTCTATGCACAAGTATTCTCCTCCCTGATCTTATCATAGGACATAATACTTATACCCGTATTTTGGTTCTCTACTTCTAACTTATATTCTGTGAATATCTCAAATGGTTCGGACTTATGTTTCAACAGAAACATATGACTGAATCTTGAGAGATTATCAGAGAATATAATGAAGTATGAAGAACCAGTCCTGGCATGTGTAGACAGGAGACTTTACATACATCATCATGTATCAGTCCCAAGAGTTTACTAACTCTTTCTCTGTTTCTAATAAACAGAGCTATGGTCATCTAATCTTTGTGACATGACTGGCAAGTTTCACAAGATGTAAATTCAAACTGATTTAAATATGCATCTAAAATGTAACTTCAGCCAGTCGGGTCGCATTGATGTGACCTAGTCTATAATGCCTCAAGAATGATTCGTTCATTTCTGAACTCTTCCTCTTGTGTGTGTTCTGTATACGAGGAACTGTAGTTTGATTTAGAACGTCAATGCTTTTAGATAACGTGCCTGAACCGATCAACTTTTGATATAGGAAATGTTCAAAACATTATCCATCTATACAAAATTATATCATTTCTTTACTAATAAAGAGACTGATATGATTTTGTATATCAGGTTCGGTATCTAATAGCATTTGTTCAGAATCAATGTATTGGTAATACAGGGTGACAGTGACCAACAGACTTGGCTGCAACACTTGCCCCATTTTCCGCCTCATGAAACTTATCACCCGTTCTCAGTTTTTCTACCCTTTTGTAGCCCTATGTAACATATTACATATCTGGGATCCTGATCCGGTATCATATACCCAGGATGCAGAGGATACTGAGAAACAGTTCTTTGCAATGAACACACCCGAAGGAGATGCATCTCATGCACTTTCTTCGTTTGGGCGGCATGGGAATCCTGGCATTCCCCTATTTCCTGCTCTGTCTTATAACAATTATAAGTTGGAGCGGGACCAACGTTCCCCAGCTCAGTATAACAAGCGGGTTCGGTCAAAATTCCGTTTTATTATCTTGATTAAGACGTGATATGGTCGCTACCAGGAGAGAGAGAGAAGAAAACACTCTGCGTGCGCTCTTGCAAGATCAGATTGGTTATATATTTTATCTAATCAGGATGGCTCCCACTGTTTTTATCAAATCTTCCTTCAAACCCTAAAAGGAAAGACTAGCCGGGATTAATTACACTCTACAAGTTCGCCAATCTTTCAGCCAGGCCACTGTCGGTACTTTGAGGGAGGTTCCCCATGCTTTCGCACGGACCTAATTACAGTAAACCTCGTTTTCCCAGAGGTGTAACCCCGTTGACACCTTTCTAGACACCTACTTGATCGGCTAATTGCAAAGTGCAAAACTCTCCCAGGAGTAACAATTACTCGTAGTGGGTATCGGGATCCAACTATCACATAGAAGGTATGCAATCTCATTGCAAGTTTCAACACTTGAAACTCCCGATAATGGTTTTTACCCCTAGCACTTATGACCTTAACTATGGTCAACAAATCATAAGTACTAGTCAAGTTCTACCCGTCATTTCGTTATTAATTAGACCCACCCACATGACCCTTAACTAAGGTCAACAAAGTCACGCGACTGTCCTAACTAATCGCATCATATGCGGTGTAGGAAGACATCACTTAGCTACCGTACACTGTGCCTTGACTATGGTCAACAAACACAGCACGAATACTAAGTACTCTACTTCCTAAAATGACGGAGGGTTGCGGCTGGTTTTTGTGAAAACCTTTAACGCTTTGAACTTGATCTCGTTGCGGAATCAAATGGTTTTTAAATGGAATGTTTTCGAGGCTTTTCTAGTTTTGCTAAAGGGGTCACTCCCGGTGAAGGGATCGTCGGCCCTTTCCTCGTCGAATGAGGTGCGGGATATATCATATATATCACTGTGCAAAGCAGAAACTATAGAAGCGATCAAAGACAAACCGAGGGTTGTAGCATCTTCCAGTTATTGCTAAAGGAGTCACTCCCGGTGAAGGGATCTCGGTCCTTTCCTTATCGAATAAGGTGCAGGATGCTCTATAATGAACACCGCGATGCAAAGCAAGAACTGTAGCTACCTGTTTTATTTTGAAATTCGATTCCACAACATCAATTAGGTTTATTTTCTTTCATTAATCTCATTAATGAATATCCCATCATTTAAGTCCACCTAAACATCACAGATAAATATAACGTACGCTTATGCCATCCGCATTCGCCTCGATGTCCCGTCTGCACCGTTAGGTTAGGTAACTAACGGCAGAGCAGGGCAGGGCTAGCACGGGTGTAAAACATAAGCAACGTCTATATAATATATCATATATACTATATATAATATCTGTCACAGAACATCACATGATCTCAGATAAATCACAGCAGAAGAAACATATGAAATATTGGATATACTAGGACGTCCGTGTTTTCAATACGAGCCAGTATAAAACACGGATTCCACGGTCGTGATGAATAGCCAAGCCCACACCCCTAGACCCCTACGAGAGCGGCAAGCAACCCTACCAATTCTAGGGTTAGGAGACCCGGACTCGACTCCTCGAGTTGGTCTCCCACTGGACCCCAGAACCCGGTTACTTGTGCTCCCCTCCTTGGGTCTATCCTAGTGCAGAAAAGTAAATAATATACAACGGGTGACGACTTCCGCAACCTGGAAGTGCCCCAATAAAAGAATATTACATACAAGTTTTTACATGAATGAAAATGAAAAACACTCATCTCACATAAAAACCCCCGGCTATTCAAACACGACGATCCAATATAACATATCCAGCAACACATAACATCACATGTCATCAACGTAAGTAAATATGCGCATCCCAATTGTCGTTGACATATAGCAACGAAACCGGCGACATCACATATTACACTTACGGTCACAGAAAAGAAAGTGTAAAACTACAACAGTTGGAATCCGCAACCACCTCAGACATCGCATGCCTGACCAAATGAATTCTTTAGACATCGCATGCCTAACAATTATAAACCCCGCATTTTAGTCTCATTATCGAAAACTCTTTTCAATATCAAGTCGGGCAATTCAACAAGATTCCCGACATTCTGATCGAATGCTCGTCGCAAACTTCAGTAGACGGCCGCACCCCCGACGCCGTCGACAAAGTGCACCAAGGCGGAACACCGCTGCCGCGAGCACCCGAACGGATGCTTTCGGCGACGGGGTTCTCCTACAGTCACTTGGTCGGGGCTATGGAGTGAGGCTGTCTATTAAGTTTACCCGGCGAGTATCCGCGTACGCTACGTGATTGCGACGGACTTTTGATCACATCAAAATTCCGTGGCAACCGATCAAGTGAGACTAAACCGCTAGATTTATAACATTCATTCAGTTATCTCATAACGACTTGTGAATTCCAATTATTGTATCACATTCCGGATAAATAGAAAATGCTAAACTTTTCGATCGAACAATCGAACACCCAAGTTTTCCCGATACAGCTCAACACATGAAATAAGTCTAACAACATTCAGTTCGTGCCTCAGTACCAACGGTCCAGCCGTAGAAGGGTCAAGCCAACGCCTCACATGTGGCACGCCGTACTGCCCCAAACCGAAGGTTCAAAGGGCAGTTCAAGACGGTCACATAATCGAGTTAAGGTTTGTTGTCTTCTAGAGGGTCCATTGCGTTACTTGCACTACTTAGAACGTCGTTAAACTACGGAAAAAATCCAACAATTGGAAATTTCCCGGCAGGGGAAAAAGTGGGTATTTATATCCGGTCGAACTTTTTAACATATTCTAAAAATACCCGGAAAAGCACACCGACAAAATTAGACAGTCCGATCGAATACACCGAGTCCCCAAATCAACCCAGAAATTTCAACTATTTAATAAATATTAAAAATTCCCAGGAAAACCAGAACCACAAAATAGGAGTTACTGTGCAAATAAAATGGGGCAATGAGATCATTAGGCCGCGGAACCGCCGCACGAGCCATGCTCGTGCCGCGGATCCGCGGCTGTTCAATGGAATTGGCTCATCAAACTTCACCGTAACTCTTAGATATCCTTGCTGGTTTTTCTGCATATTTTTAATCTGGAAAAAACAACGTTTTAAGAAAAAGTCCAGAGAGCATGGAAATTTTGTGGTTTCGGTTCGTTCGGACTTCAAATTCCGTCTAGACTTCGCCTAAGGCTCTAGCTAGGCTCTGATACCACTGTAGGGTTCCTAGGCATCCTAATGAGGTCTCACAAGGCATCAACCATGCCAATTTCAAATTTAAACGGTGCCGAGAAACCCTAGAACGGATCGTTGGCTAGATTTCTAGGCGAAAATGAAAACTAGTTAACACTTAACTACTAGAATTCGGAAATACAACCTTTGTAGATCCGGTGCTCCACCTCCATAGCTCCGCAACGAAGTCCCCTCGCTGTCCAAATGAATTCCCGGGCTCTAGCGTCGGCTTCGTCGGAGAAATGGTGCGCTAGGTCGTCGATGTCCATGCCGAAGATAATCTACGTCGAGGCATCGCTAGATCAAGCTCCACCTTCACCAAGCCATGAAAACTTGTGAAGGAAACACCCTATACTACTTGGCAAGAGGTAGAGGATGAAGAAATAGGAGTTGGGTTCTCTTTAGAATTGGATTTCTCACTCAAATACATCAATCACCATTGATGAAGAAAGCTTTCTTCTTGTGAGGAAGAAGAAGAAGAAGATAAGTGTTATGATAAGAATTATTTAAAAATAGAAAAGAAAATCCATTCTTATCATAACAATTACCATGGTTAAGTGTAGAGAGAGAACTATAGTTAAGTGGAGTGGTTAGGTTTGAACATGAGACAAAAATGGTGACTTCATGAAAGCTTCATGAAGCTTCATGTACATACAAAGAAAAGCCACCATTTTCTCACTCATTTTCTTTTTCCAAATGAATAACTAAATTAAACTAAATGAATAAGAAAATAATAAACCCTAACCACTCATAAAACCATGGTTCAATCTTTACACAAACCCAAGTTTGCATGCATCATCAAACATGATACAAGCAAATGCACAAAATCATATCCCATATGCAATGCGCACATCCGAGCGAGAAAATCCATTTAAAGTGAACCGATACTAGTTAATGCAAAGTAATATATCAATTATATAATTATACATTAAATCATTAAATCAACACTTGATTTAACGATCCGGTCATATCGCATATAACCGGCTAGTATCCAATGTATCGGCTTATCGAATCAATCCTTGATTCGATAACTAGGTTATATCGTATACAACCATTCGACACATTCATCGCGAGAATGAAATACGGTATCACATACACGCATTATTCTCGGTCCCGCACATATCTCATATGCGCTCCTATTTCGTTTCGCTTGAGCCAGGAAACCTCTGTGTAGGACTCTAAAGACTCGTCAATACGCCGGCAGCAGGTGATGATCATATCAAACACCCACAAGCCGCAAGCGGTCTGCTAAACGTAACGGCCACCCGGGTATTGAGCGATCTGAAGATCGACGAGCAAGCCCGCTCACACTCCAGTGAATCCAATCAGTAACACTACCGTACAGTCCGGTCTGATCGTCTGATATGTCGCATATCTCGCCTAGGGGTGGTAAACGTCAGACCCCAATAGCTCGATAAGTCGTGTCGATATGAGGTCTATAACTGTTCGAGAAACTACTGGTAACACTTACCAGTAAATCTCAGTAACCCTGGCCAGGGATTTCCTGTTATAGCCAATCGAACACAGCGCAACATCAACTCCCTATACCCGGAGAGACGAAACCCTCCTATCGCTCATTGCCTCCATGTGACTCGGGACTGTACCCAAAAACCACCGTTTTGCACGCCCTCTTGGACGTGGTAAGATGGAAATCAAAGCACAGTGGGAACCACACAAGACTCTATGACGATCTCGGGTCAACAGACTACTTTGTACCAGTGTCACCAGAGAACTGCCATCTGACGTGAGGTATAATACCATCTGGGAGTTCTCGGCGAGTCCGTCCAGTGTACCCAGTCTCTACTGAGCACCCGTATATCATCTCTGATGTCAAACACCAATGGATATGGGATCATCCATCGCCCATCTGTATGGGTCGAGAAGGTACACGCTAGTCTACTCTGGTATATCGATGCCTCGTCTCGATACACCCACGACTAGGGACTTTGAAGGATGTACTTATGGACTACCATGTCTCCACTAGTATGATCCGCATCATAGTCCAGGTAGTCAAGCACACATCCTAAGGGCTTTACCAACATGTAACAGAGAGACAATCAATGTACACGTTAAGATAAAGAGCAACCAGATAGCATACTATCATGTCGAGCAAGAAAGTCCTCCTTATATATGTCCCAGCATCCACTATAATATACATCCAATGTACAGTAATGGCCTCTAGGGCATACATATAACTAACAAAAAATTGGTTCAAGTTGAAAACAATTGCTAAATTATATCCAGATGAAAAGATTTAAACAATTTAAAGTTATATGAATACAAACTCTCACTTATAAAATTAAAAACACATTATAAGTAAGTAAGAGTGGTTTATGGCAAGAAAACATAAGATAAGAAAATCTAAATCAAGTTTTCAAACCATGTTGTGCTCAAGTTTATAAGATAGCAAGTTTAAAGCAAATAAGCACAAGAAATCACATATAAGCAAACAAATGATACCAATTGTAAATACTAATTGAAATATCCTATGAATAGCATCTCATGCACGAATCAAAACAACTAAAAAGTAAGTAAGGTAATCACAAGTGCATCACAAGGGGTGTATCTAAATAATATATACTCAATAGAATATCATCATTTAAGCACAAATGAATATACAATATTCTAATAAAGTATAGCATGAATTACGATACCCTACAAATTGATAAGCCAAGAAAATTTTCCATTGAGTTTCTCTTGCTCATCACGATCCTGAATCCCTTACTTCTTTAAATTGTTCATATCTACAACATAAGGGATGGGATGGGATTTTGGTATCCAAGTTTTCTTGGATCCATAGGGGTTAAACTTGGCAACCCAAATCAAATCGGCATGCAAAGATATATTTCTCTTTAAACTACATGTGTATGCCAAATGACCATGTGCATCAAAAAAGTGACAAGTATGAGTGTGTGCATGCATGGATGACCTAGAAGTGTCAATAGCATGAGACATGGCAAGTGAATGATGCGCATACTTCTTAAAAGATAGTTTCGAACTAAATCTATAAAGATATGCATAAGAATGTGCATAAAATTTAGCAAAGTTAGAAGCACGTTTGAAAAATCTAGTTGAAGAGAGTTTTTGAAAATTCGAATTTTTAAAACCAATCTCTTTTCGGTTTGAAAATTCGAATTTTTAAATAAGAAGCAAACCCAAAGGATCGATTCATGAGTCCTATCTCATAATCACTTGTAAACTAAACCATTGGAGCTCAAAAGATAGTAATAATGGAATTCAAATCATAGAAAATAATGATACTAAACTCAAGAACCGATCAAAACCAATCACATGAAAAAGACAAACAAGTTATACTAGCATATGAAGGAAAGAAACTCACATAACAAAGATACCAATTGAAAGCAATATATCAATTGAAAAAGATTAAAAATCGTATATGAGTGCAAGCATGAGTAACTGTCTCAATTTAAGTATCGACTCTCTGATGAAGGGACTCTAATTCTCTCCGCTATACCCGTAGGCTTCGTTGTAATTAACGAAATCAACAAGTGGCTCCCCTAAAAGGGTTGCAGAAGTTATTTGGCAAGATGAGCTAAGAATTCAATACCAATGAATAATTATACTTATGCAACAATGTGTGTGTGATCATAGATAAGCAAGTTTAAGAACTAACACCTTAAACAAGGCACAAAGCAAAAATACCAATCGAAAAATTGGTTCATGTTAAAAACAAGTGCTAAATTATATCCAGATGAAAAAGATTTAAACAATTTAAAACTATATGAATACAAACTCTCACTTATAAAATTAAAAACGCATTATAAGTAAGCAAGAGTGGTTTATGGCAAGAAAACATAAGATAAGCAAATCTAAATCAAGTTTTCAAACCATGTTGTGCTCAAGTTTATAAGATAGCAAGTTTAAAGTAAATGAGCACAAGAAATCATATATGAGCAAACGAATGATACTAATTGTAAATACCAATTGAAATATCCTATCAATAACATCTCATACATAAATCAAAACAACTAAAAAGTAAGGAAGTGCATCACAAGGGGTATATCTAAATAATATATACTCAAATAGAATATCAACATTTAAGCGCAAATGAATATACGATATTCTAAGAAAGTATAGTATGAAATACGATACCCCACAAATTGATGAGCCAAGCAAATTTTCCATTGAGTTTCTCTTGCTCATCACGATCCCGAATTCCATACTTCTTTAAATTGGTCATATCTACAAAACAAGGGATGGGAGGGGATTTCGGTATCCAAGTTTTTTTGGATCCATAAGGGTTAAATTTGGGAACCCAAATCAAATCGGCATGCAAAGATATATTTCTCTTTAAACTGCATGTGTATGCCAAATGACTGTGTGCATCACAAAAGTGACAAGTATGAATGTATGCATGCATGGATGACTTAAAAGTGTCAATAGCATGAGACATGGCAAGTGAATGACGCGCATACTTCTTAAAAGATGGTTTCGAACTAAATCTATAAAGATATGCATAAGAATGTGCATGAGATTTAGCAAAGTTAGAAGCACGTTTGATAAATCTAGTTAAAGAGAGTTTTTGAAAATTCGATTTTTAAAACCAATCTCTCTTCGGTTTAAAACTTCATCCTTGCTAAGTAAAGAATCAACTTTTGAAAAGATAGAAAGCAAAGCAACCAAGATCTCATTTTATTTCTTAAGAGAAGCGTTTTCGAAAGCTAGAGATTCTTGAGAAAAAATAGTCGATATCAAAAGATCAATCTGGGTTTAAAAGTTGAAATCGAATCATGGTTTTCTTTTATCAAAATCTCGCAAGTTAAAAGAAAGTTGTCGTTTTCCTTTCTAAGAGACGTAAAATTACAAGCCAATGAATCATGAGAATCAAGAGAAGATTTCTACAAATCAATTTCACATTTAAAACTTGAAATCATATCATCGTTTTCAAATCTAAAGGCATTGCAAAATGAAACCAATTTTCATTTTCTGCTTTCAAAGAATCAATGAAAACACAATGAGAATCAAGTTTTGAAAATAGCTCATTCTTCTTGGATTCTAATTTAGCAATCAAAGCGGATTGAGAATCATGAGCACAAGTTAAAACGCTAAATTTTGGAAATCAAGTTTTTGTTCAAGGTCTTAAAGGAATCACAACAAGAAACTAACTCATTTCTTTCATTTTCAAAAACAGAATTTTTTTTCAAGAACATTATTTTTAGATGCTAACTCATTGAAACTATCACAAAGAATATTGCAAGCATCTAACAATTGATCATGAGTGAGTTTGCGGAAATTATAAGATGAAATACTTACAACCTCATGATCAAAACACCATTTTTCCAACTCTATAGAGTTGAATGATCTCGTTTGATTTGCTTTTCGTTGAGACGCATCCAAAATCGCAATTTGAGGCGTTCTCTTGGTTTTCTCCTTCTCATTGCAAACGGCTTTTCTCTCCATAGATGTTCTCCAAGGAGCACTACATATCATGAGCCGTCTTGCAAGAGAAGATATTGTTAGGGACATCAACATTTAAAACACAATATAGAATTTTAAGAGCTTTAATTTTCAAAAAAAATAAATCTTTATCATGAGTACTCCACATAGATTTAGCAATTGAGGGAATCGAATACCTACGATCAACAATTAACCACATATTCTTATCAAGAGACTCTAGAATGCATTGCATCTTAATTTTCCAAAAATCAAAATTCTTTCCATCGAAACAATGAGGATCATAAATAGAACTACTTTCGATAGAAGAGTGGTTTTGTAAAGAAGATACCATAAGGATCACTCGAGAATGTAAAGCCTACGAAAAAGAGCACCAAGCTCCGAACCAACTGAAAATATTCCTCGAGAGGAGTGAATAGGAATATACTACTAATATACTCAAATTAAAAATTCTAAACTATACTTATAAACACAAACCACAATTGAATAGCTAGCAAAGGATGAATCAATAGATATAAGTGGCTAAACTAATCAAAATTGTGAACACATAAGTATATAGCAAGATATCAAGATATAGAAAGTATGAGCAAATAAAGCGGAAGCGACTACTAAGCATGCAATTTCTATCTATAAATATAAAACGAGAGAGAGAGAGAAAGCAAATGCAAGCGATTTATAATGGTTCGGGAGATCCCCTAGTCCACATTCTTTAGGCACACGACCCCGTTCCACTAATTCACGTATTTTTTAGAGACATACACGTTGCGCATCCGCAACCAACAACCCCGCTTCTGGTGGAGGCTAAACTAACACGTCTTCTACAAAGACCTCACGTTGCTCGACACACGAGCAATACTCCGCCCTTACGAGCTCGTCGCTCTTCTCTGTACAAACACGCTCTCCTCTCTTACAATGGTAATCTTGCACTCAAGATCCCAAATATAAAGAAAGAAGAGATTACACTTAAAGTACAATACTCTTGATAGAGTTTCTCTCAAGCCCACTCTCTAATACTCTTTTAATTATGGATAATCAATTGAAGCTCTTGAATATTTTGTGTGTGAGAGTAAATTGATAAGCAAATGAAAACTCTTTTAAACTCTCACATGAGATGAGATTTTTGGTTCAAGATCACTTAGATATCGGCAATTAAAAAGTTCAAGTGATTAAAAGTGGTTAACCCTCAAAAAACCATCTCAAAACCTATTTATAGCCCAAAGAAAAAACAACTCAAAAACAAGTGGGACAATCAGTTTTAACATAAAGCGGGCGTTTGAAGGCAAGGAGGGCAGACATCTACCCTTAAAGAAAAATATCCCCAATGGCTATAAAGGGCTATTTTTTTTCAAAACTCCTTAAACGCAGACGTCTGAAGTTCAGAGAGGGCAGACGTCTGAAGGAGAAATACTTTGGCTAAAACAAATCTTCAGACGTCTACCTCGATGAGCTGCAGACGTCTGGGGAAAGGTTTAAATCCACATAGCGCAGGGAAAAAAATATGCAAACGTCTGAAATAGAAAAGGCAAATGTCTGAAGTTTAAAATCCCTATTTTGAAACCTTCAACAGACGTCTGCCCAACTGAACTGCAGACATCTGGCTATAATACAAAATCTGACATTGAACTTGATATTTGAAAATGAACAGTAGCCAAACGTCTGAAGCTCATATAGGCAGACGTCTGGTCAAGCACAAAAGGCATATATTTGGAGTTTTAAGAATATGAAAACTTTAAACTCGAAAACCCGATATTTGTAAAACTTTTGTGCTATCATGTGTGAGTGTTCAAGAGCTCTAATTGATATCAACCATTATCGATCGAGTAGTCTTCTCGACTCGAACTCTTGAAACTTTGGCGCTTCGCTTGAACTTGTGTTGGTCGATTGATTTTCAAATTGGGTTCGACACTTGACGCTTCAAATTCAAACACGCCAATCCACTCATTTGCATCTTGAAGTCGATATTTAATCTACAAATCTTGAGCTTCGACTTTTGACGCTTTAATCTCGTACTTCGGCTTCTATAGCTATTCATAACTTGAATTGGCAATTTCAGAAGCACTCGTCCGATTCCTCCAACCTCCAAAGATAGTCCAATTAAGCTCGATTTTCTCCATCCTCCTTTTGATACTTGTGCCGTGAGATATCCGATATCCTGAAAAATTAATCTCAACACGACCAAGCATATCATATACGGTGTTATGAAATATAAGCAAGTTAATAAACACAGGTATATGAACATTCATTGTTTTGGTATTACAATCATGAATAGTATATCAATATCAAAAAATAACTCAAACTCAAATCATTGGATATTGATATACAAAATATATATACATGGTATATGAGAAGCACGATATACTCACATATATACAAATTCATATTGTGAATTACCAAAATAATGAATAAGAGTAATATATCGATATCAAAGAATAAAACACAAGTAAAGCATATCGATATTGATATATAACTCGGTATACACAAGATATAGGAAAATCAAGCTAATACACAAGTGTATATAAGCTAGTGTCAATAAGGTAAATCAAGATAAGCATGTGACACTAAACAAACTATTCATATTTAAGCTAGCATTAAAACCAAATAAAAGGATCATCAAAAACCATAAGTTATCAACGGATCTTCGAGATCTTGCTGACAACGACCATCCTGCGACCAACACGGAGCAGTGCTATATTGACGCGGTGAAGGGGATCGGGATCGGGATCAAGAGGAATGACAGCAGAAAAAGGAAAAAAAATAAAGGCTGATTTAGCTGGGATAATTTTGTCCATACACAAGTTTTTGTGTGGAATTATCCAATAAAGGTTTGACAATGTCGTCACTAATATGTTATGCAAATAACGCCCTTTGAGATAAAATACTACATTTACCTTTTAAACTACTATATTTATTTTTTAAAGTGCTACTTTTATCTTATAAAATACTGTATTTATTTTGAAACGGGTCAAATATAATAGATGTAGTAATTTTACTAATTAATATAACAGTTTCATGTCGAATGTATTATTTTAATACAGATGTAGTAATTTCAACATAAATGTAGTACTTTATAAGATAAATATAGCACTTTGAAAGATAAATATTGCACTTTACAAGATAAATGTAGTACTTTATCTCAAAGGTCATTAATGGTATAACATATCAGTTAATGTATTATAAGAAATAAAACAAAGGAATCTTCAAGTTTAGGGTGTTTTTCAAAAAAAAATTGGCTCAGAGACCTAAACCTATTTTTTAGAAAGATAGGGACTTAAACCATCCCCCCTCCCCTTTTTAACAGAATAAGAAAACATATTTTAATAAGCTAAATAGAGATTTTAAAGTTTTTAGACCGGTCTAATTAGTAATAGGAGAAAAGAGAACTACGCATCCCACTACACAACAGATCCAGCAAGCACGAGCCAAGCACTACTTAAGTGTGGGAACCCACACTATCCCGCGTTGGGTGTGTTGCACAGCGGGATGCATAGCCTCACTTTGCAACACACTGCGTGGCGCACCTAAGCTCAAAATAGAAAATAAACATCTTTTTCTCAAATTTATGATAGACTTTCTTGTCATATGTCATGCTAATAATTAAATAAGCATTTGGATTCAAAGACTTCTTTCTTTTTTGCATTAATAAGTTGAAAATAGAGTGCAGAAAAAATATTTCGGTTATAAATATACCATTATGGTATATTTTCATGAGATTTTGGTGTTATGGTAATATAATAAAAGTTGAGATTTCAAAGGATGTTGGATAGTCTGTTAGGATTTCAAAAAAGAACTTGGGATTTTTTTCTCTCTCTTGTTGAGAATAAAAAGGAGGATAAAAAAACATTATTTGGGAACACAGAGAAGACGAGGACAAGGGTCGGGCACACAAAAAATTGTAAAAGCAATTTCTATTGGAAATAGGTCATTAAATTTTGAAATTCATTAATGATGTGGCTTCTTATTTATTCAAATAAATCAAACGAAAAAATATCATTGTTTTATATGCAATGCATGTAATTATATACCATGTCATTATTATTCTACAAGTACGATGCACGTAATTATATTGTCATTTCATTAATCCACGTAGTTAAATTAATAAAGAAATTCATTAATAAAATATCTATAAAGACGCGCAATACACATGCCAAAAACGCTAGTTTTAAATAGAGAAGATAAACTCATAACCCCTATTTTGAGTTTGATTAGACCCTTAAGCAATCAACCAAAAAATTACAAAAGAGAGAGTTTCCTTTTTCCGCTTTCTTTACTTTCTCTCAAAAGACTTATCAAAGACCTCTAAGCAGTTGGAAAAATATTCTCAAACGGTTATAGTTGAGAGATATTCTCATTATGATAATTCCTGAGCTACCCAGAATCCTGCTAGACCCAAACTTAAGCTGATTAATTTAAAAAGAAACCACGGCTGTGCAAAATCTCATGTCCAGACCCAAAGGGTCTTCAAATTGTCGAGGTATTAGTATGAACAAAGTAAACAGAAGAGAAAAGAATATGAACAAAGTAAACAGAAGAGAAAAGAGAGTGGAGAATATTTTCAATTTCATTCCATACCTTTACTTGGCATAAAAGGCTCTATTTATAATATTTTACAGCTAAAAATAGTTTTACAATTATATACGATGCATTGAATCTCTCATTATAAACTACTATAGTTAACCATTGACCGCCATATAAATCCCTTATTTCCAGCCATATGAATCCCTTAATTTTAGCTGTTATAATCAACCATTATAAGTTACTATAGTTAGCTATTGACCACCATATAAATCCCTTATTTTCAGGCATATGAATCCCTTAATTTTAGCCATTATAGTCAATCATTATAAGCTACTATAGTTAGCCATTGACCGATATACTATCTCTGGTCACACACACACACACACACACACACACACACACTGATGGTGGGTCATCATCAGTTTGCTATTGTAAAAATCATGGCGCTTCTTAGTTTGAGATTTTGTAAAGAAATCTGCGAGTGGGTCATCATCAGTTTGCTATTGTAAAAATCATGGCGCTTCTTAGTTTGAGACTTTGTAAAGAAATCTGCGAGTTGCTTCTTTGAAGGAATATGAGGAAGTGAAATGAGACCTTGTTCAAATTTCTCACGGACAAAATGACAATCTATCTCAATATGTTTAGTATGCTCGTGAAATACTGGATTGCTTGCAATTTTGACCACACTTTCATTGTCTAGTGAGGTAGGAGCCTTTAAGTGAATACCAAAATCCTTTAAAATTCGTTGGAGCCAAATGATTTCACCACAGGCAGATGACATCGCCCGATATTCTGCTTCAGTGGAAGATTTAGAGACAGTAGGTTGCTTCTTCGATTTCCATGACAATAGAGAACTCCCTAAGAAAATACAATACCCCATGGTAGATCTACGTGTGTCTTTGCATCCAGCATAATCAGCATCACAAAAACCCTGCAACTCAGTACTAGAAGTGGTAAGATAGGATAATCCCATTGTCAGAGTGGAATGAAGATATCAAATGATATGGTGGACTGCTGTTAAATGTAATGTGCGAGGATCGGAAACAAATTGATTTACAATCTGCACCGCGTGGGCGATGTCTGGACGAGTGACAATGAGATAGACTAAGCTTCCAACTAGTCGACGATATAGTGTTGGATTAGGGATTGGATGTCTATCTGTACGACCATACTTCAGATTCAACTCAAGAGGAGTGTTGACAATTTCATCATCTGTGAGCCCAGCTAAATCAATAAGATCTTGAGCATATTTCCGCTGACTAAGAAAATATCCGTTAGTGTGCTTAGATATCTCTAACCCAAGAAAATAAGCTGCAAGACCAAGATCTTTCATGAGAAATGATTGTTGGAGAGTCTGTTTGAATTCTTGAATACCTTAACGATTATCACCAGTAATCAAAATATCGTCAATGTAAACCAAGACCAAAATGTGCCCTTTATCGGTTGAGGAGATAAACAATGAATAATCATTATAACTTTGTTGGTAACCGGCTTGTTGAAGCACTGCTTTTAGTTTAGAGAACCAAGTCCGCGGTGCCTATTTCAAGCCATAAAGTGCCTTCCATAATTTACAAAACATCTGAGGAGAAGCATTGTAGCCTGGAGGAGGTTTCATGTAAACAGTTTCGGATAGATCGCCAATAAGGAACGCATTTTTCATGTCCATTTGATAAATATCCCAATTCTTAAGGGCAGCAACAGCAATCAAAGTACGGACTGTAGTCATTTTGGCAACCGAAGCAAAAGTTTCTTCATAATCCACACCATACTCCTGTTTGAAGCCTTGTGCTACAAGACGAGCTTTATAACGATCCAAAGAACCATCAGACTTCAATTTGATTGTATACACCCATTTACATCCCACCACTGGATAATCTGGATGCGCTGGTACCATGTCCCAAGTGTGGTTAAGCTCCAAAGCCTTGAGTTCTTCCTTCATAGCATGGCTCCATTCTGCACTATTTGCAGCTTGCTTATAGGAATGAGGAATATATAAACGTGTAAGTGAGGAAAATAACGAAAGACGGTCAGGTGGCCTAATTGTACGAGTGGAACGACGAAATGGAGGAGAAGGTGAAGAGATAGTGTTACCTGAGGCCGAAGTTGGTGAAGGGTGAGGCATAGGATAGGAAACTTCATTGCTTTCAACCTGTGAAATGTTGGGAAACAAAGATAAAGGAATAGTAGAGCTAACAGACTGTGAGGAATTAGAAGGATTAGAAAAATATGGGGTATCTTCAAAGAATATGACATTTCGAGAAATCCTCATTCATTTTGCTTCCCAGTCATAGCAGCGATATCCTTTTTGTGTTTCAGAATATCCAAGAAAAATGCATCCCACCGACTTAGCTTCAAGTTTGGAGCGTTGAGAACTAGGAAGAAGGACAAAGCAGGTGCACCCAAAAATCCATAATAAATTGTAATTTGGAGAGTACCCATGCAGCTTCTTCAATGGAGAAACATTTCCTATCAATGGAATTGGTAGCCTATTGATCAAGAAGTTTGCTGTTAGGATACTTTCAGCCCAAAAAATCTTTGGCAATTTTGCATGAAAGCACAAAGCACGAGCTGTCTCCAATAGATGTCTATGCTTTCTTTCTGCAACTCCATTTTGTTGTCATTGATGAGGGCAGCTTCGTTGATGAATGACTCCTTCTTCAGTAAGAAATGTTGTAAATTGTTGAGACATATATTCACCTCCCGAATCACTGCGCAAAATTTTTATTTTCTTGCCAAATTGAGTTTGTACCATTGCATGGAAGTTTTTAAAAACTTGCAGAACCTCCGATTTATGTCTTAGAAAATAAACCCAAGAGAATCGTGACCAATCATCGACGAAAAGAATATAGTAGAGTTTTCTAGTTAATGAACCAATAGGGGATGGTCCCCAAACATCAGTGTGGACAAGATCAAAGGAAGAAATTGCATGATTCTCATTTCTTCTAAATGGTAAAGTATGAGATTTTGAAAGATCACAATCTTCACAATTATTAATAATTCTTGACTTATAGTCAAGTTTGTCTAACAAAACACCAGAGGAAAATAAAGAATTCAAATGCAAAGCATGTGGGTGGCCAAGGCGACAATGCCAAAGCCTCCATAATTTATTTCAGGAATTGATTTCATCAGAAGGAGCAAGAAAACAAGTAGGTGAATTTAATGGTGTTTCCAAGTCCAGCATGAAGAGTTCCCATTTCCTATGACCTCTCCCAATCACTTTCCCGGTCTGCAGATCCTGTATGAGACAACCAGAAGAAGAAAATGAAACAATACAGTTTTGTTTCACAAGCTGACTAACCGAGATTAAATTGGCAGAAAGGTTAGGGATGTATAGGACGTTGGAAAGTGACAAGGATGGTGAATCTGGAAGTGTTTTTGTCAATGAACCAACATTTGTAATAGGAAGAGTTTGTCTATTTGCAACAAATATTCTTTCATTTTTATCATATGGCATGATAAAATGAAAAACATTTAAATTTCCTGTCATATGATGGGTGGCTCCAGAATCTACAATCCAAGAGTTAGAGGAGGAAGTCTTACCAAAACCAGAAGCATGGAGAACTTGAATGACTTGTTGGATGAATTCTGGTAAAAGAGTAGAGGGCTAAGTAGAGGTATTGGGATTTGAATCGACCTGAGAGGGAGACGGTAAAGTAGCAACATGAAATGCAGAGGACGAAGATGCTGAAGGTTGTGATTGAGGCTTTGGAGGTCCTCGCTTTATTGGGCGTTTCTTGCAATCTTCTATCAAATGGCCTTACTCTTTGCAATATCTACAGAATAAAGAATTGCTGCCTTTATTTCTTTTGCATTGATATGATAGATGCCCCATCTCATGACAATTGAAGCATTCAACCTTGCTGAAGTCATGAACTTTACTTTTGTATGTGCTTGCAAGTAGAGCTGCATCAAGTGTGGGTCCAACGATTGAAAGAGACGTCAAACGAGTCTCTTCGGCCATAAGTTCAGGTAAGATCTCTTCCAGACTAAGACTGACATTATGAGTTAGAATAGTAGCACGAACATGTTCAAGATCGGATCGCATTTTCATCAAAAATTGCCTACATCGGGATTGTTGCCGTAATTTTATTACTGTTTCAAGAGCTTCTTTAGGGATATCAGAATTTATCATATCCATTTCATTCCAAATTTTCGTCATAACAGAATAAAATTCTTGAATACTACGAGATTCTTGTGATAAAAAAACTTATCTCTTGTTCAAGCTGATATGGGCGAGCCTTGTTGCTTTGTTTGTAAATGCGTTCGAGATAGTCCCACGTTTCTTTGGCAGTGGTCAGCGGACTTAAGTTCACCGCGATAGAACTCTCAACAGACTCCATGATCCAAGTCTTTATTTGGGCATTGTTGATCATCCACTTAGAAATGGATGCATTGTCTACTGGCTTTGTGGTAACTCCATTAATGTAGCCCCATAAGTCTTGTCCTTCTAGAAAGTTTCTGATGTAGGATGCCCATAGAAAGTAATTATTTCCGTCTAACTTCATGGCAAGACGATGATGCTAGTGCGACTCCATGAGAGGACCCAGGAAGAAAACTATAGATGAACAAGAAGGAGATATCTAAATGATAGCCGGAGCGGAATCCGGATGGTCACTCAAAAGATGGTCGGAATGGAATCTGAAATGTAAGACAACTAACACTCAAGGATCATATGGCTCTGATACCATATGAACAAAGTAAACAGAAGAGAAAAGAATATGAACAAAGCAAACGGAAGAGAAAAAAGAGTGGAGAATATTTTCAATTTCGTTCCATACCTTCACTTGGCATACAAGGCTCTATTTATAATATTTTACAGCTAAGAATAGTTTTACAATTATATACAATACATTGAATATCTTATTATAAACTACTATAGGTAGCCATTGACCACTATATAAATCCCTTATTTCCATCCATATGAATCCCTTAATTTTAGCTATTATAATCAACCATTATAAGCTACTATAGTTAGCCATTGACCGCCATATAAATCCCTTATTTTCAGGCATATGAATCCCTTAATTTTAGCCATTATAAGTTACTATAGTTAGCCATTGACCGATATACTATGTCTGGTCACAATTAGAACATAAACTAATAACGCTCTACCCTCATTATAACTTTGTAGTTTGATACGGTGGAAGAAACATTTATCAAGACCGGTCTTTATAAAACTTTGTCTATATGACTGTCTATTCATACTTCATAGAATTAGATACTCCTTTGTCTATCTCCTAAACCAAAACGGTATGTATACTTTTCCTCTTTTTGTCACGGGTAGTAACAAGTTTAGTGTGAGGGCTCTAACATAAAATCTAACCCATTCTAATGCAATGGAAACCTCCAACTAGATATAACATGCTCCAATAATTAAATTAAGAATAGTCAATTAATTAACACTGCGATTTATTTGTCCAAATGCAGTGCGGTCCTAATCATATCATATATGCTCTAAATAAAACTCTCCTGCCGTCTTCAATGTCTTGCATGACATGGAGCTATGCATCAAGAAAGTCCATTTTGGGTCTGTTTGTTTGACATGAAGCGTCCCGGAAATACTGGAATTAGGCCTATTTTACGATACTTCAAACTGTTTGTTTTGACGGAAAAATAAAAGATTGGAAGTAGCGTCATAATGATATGCATCCCCCACCCACACACATATATGGCATGCTTACTTTCAATCTCTTCCTCTCATGTTAAACTGGAAATAGTGTTGATTGTTTACTAATTTGTTCTTCATTATCATTTCCAAAAGTTGAGAATTCAATAACATCAACCAACCTTATTTGTTTTGTTTATAGAAGTAGAATATCAACTTACTTCTGAAGCGTTCATTTTTCTTCTAAAAATATATAAACAATTAAACACATGAAGTAACATCTAAACTTGCTTTCAATGAATTTTATGAGAAGTTATCCCAATAGCTTCAAACCACAATCCCAATACTTCCGAATCAAACAAGCCCTTTGTTTCAATATTTAAAACAAATATGATAGTGTTCGGTGCGGGACACATGGCAATAGGAGTTTTTGGGGAGATCCAGGATCTCCCATTTAGTATTTCAAAGAGAGGCACGCGGTGCCAGTGGATTTTGTTGTGGTCAAAAAATCATGATAGTGTTAAGATATTAAATTTTTAGCTTAGTTATATACATTTCTAGCACATTTCCAATAAAATGTGAAAGGATATTTTGATTGCTTTGCTCATATATTAATAGCTGGATGTGGTGTAAAGTAAAATTAGCTATTCATGGATGTCATGCTAGTGCCTAAAAAATAAAAAATAAATAATAGCTATTCAACCTTTTTATTTTTTTTTTTGGATAAATTGTCAAAAAGCCCCTGACCCACATTAAACTTGCGGAAAAACTCCTGGGCTTTTTTCTCTTATTAAAAACCCCAGGACCAATCAAAACCCCTGAATACCAGTTGACTGTAACAAGAATATGGGTATTTTCACAAAGATTTTGAACAGTAGGCATTTTCCAAAAATTTTGAAAATTACAGGTTTTTAGACAACTCCCAAACAAGCCAAGGGCTTTTTGACAATTTATCCTTTTTTTTTTACAACAGCCCGTAAACTTTACTTTGAGAGGAGGGAGGGTTGGGCGTCTGGTCCCATAGAAACTTTCTGCACATAACCGGTTGAATATCCTCTTGCTACCGTAAATGAAAGGTTTTGAATCTAAGACCTCCGACCAAATGGGGAGTGTCATTACCGTTCGAACAAACCTGCTATTCAACCTTTTAAAGCAGGTCCTATATAGGTAGGATAGTTATTGGTGAGTCAATCCACGGCTTTAATTAATTAATGTGGCTATGTGAGCTCTTTCTTCTCTTTAATCTAAGGGTAAATTGTAAAAAAAAAAAACCACAAGCACTTTTATCCATTGTAAAAAAAAAAACCCTGATCTCGAAACGATAGTCAAAAAACCCCGGAAAATTTTCCGTATCTACAAAATTGCCTGTTATATCTAACCAATTCATACAAACTATTTAGATATCGCAGGAAACCGTTTAGATATCACAGGCAACTGCTTAGATATCGCATGCCGCTATATAGATATCACAGGAAACTAGATATAGCAGCAAACTACTAGATATCATAAGTAAGTAGTTTTTTACAACTAAAAGCTTTTTAGGGAGGGTTTTGACTACTGTTTCGAGGCCGGGAGGTTTTTGACAACCGGGAAAAATCGCTTGGGTATTTTTTTGACAATTTACCCTAATTAATGGAATAAATAAAGTTATTCATAGCTTGTGAAATAACGCACAATTTTAAAGCTAATGATAATAAATGATGAAGGAACGGTGGTTTTCACATATTAATTATAAATGACGGTTGAAATTGATGAAATAAATTGACCATTATTTATTCTTCAGAAGATAAATTGATGGAGTATTGATTAGCATAACAGCACATTAGTTTGTTTGTGATATGCATTGGTATGCTATGCAAAGTTGCAAACAAGTCTCTTTAAAGATGTAAGGAAAAATTCAAGGTTTATTGTTTCATTGAAACAGAGACTATATAACATGTTGCGCGATATATATTTGATTGAGAGATGGATGGAACAATCTTCTTAACGGAAAAAGGCCAAATGATAATAGAAATTTTACTTTTGTGAGCAAAATATATATATATATATATATATATATATATATATATATATATATATATATAGACGGTTGTAAAATATGTCATCAAAAAATGCTAGGGGTCTACGGACATGTGACAGAAAGATGATCGACATATTGCCAAATCTTCTATATATAATGACTAATAATGAAAGCCCGAAAATGGCAAACGCCAAAGGCGTTCGAATGTACACACTGCTCGTATCTGACAGCCATCTGTTAAGTTTTCTTTTAAAATAAAATAATTATTCTTAAATATATCTCTAAACAATTTTGAAACCACGGCCAACTTGTCACCGAATATAAGCTTCTAAGCGCAAATGGCATAAGTCTATCCATTGTGAGTTATTTAATTTTTATGGTAACTGGTCTATAAGTCTCAACCATGTGCACAACATGTGACCAGAGATGGTATATCGGTCAATGGCTAACTATAGTAGCTTATAATGGTTGATTATAATGACTAAAATTAAGGGATTTATATGCCTGAAAATAAGGGATTTATATGGTGGTCAATGGCCAACTATAGTAGCTTATAATGGTTGATTATAATGGTTAAAATTAAGGGATTCATACGGCTGGAAATAAGGGATGTATATGGTGGTCAATGGCTAACTATAGTAGTTTATAATGAGTGATTCAATGCATTGTATATAATTGTAAAACTATTCTTAGCTGTAAAATATTATAAATAGAGCCTTGTATGCCAAGTGAAGGTATGGAATGAAATTGAAAATATTCTCCACTCTCTTTTCTCTTCTGTTTACTTTGTTCATACAACACATATCCAGCTGACCCAAGAATTTGCCCTGAAAGTATTAATTTGTACCGCGTTCCCTCCTGGGATCCAAACCACATGCACACATTCTCTGTAGGAGAAAACGTGTCATACCAACTGAGCTATTAATTGCTCGTCCATGATGATTTGTATATACCAATTGGGCTTAGCTCAATTGATACCAATTTTCTTTTCAGCGAGCGGTCGCAGATTCAATTTTCAAAGGAGATTGATTTCAAAAAACAAAAAAATATATAAAATAAACTTGATGAGTTGTATATGTTTCTAGCTCTCTCAGAACTTTATTTACAAAGCTAACTTTATTAGTCGAGACAAAATTACCTTCAAAGCTGCAGGCTATCACGTCATGCAACAGCCTCTATGAGTGCAGAAAGCACGAGCATCGATATTCTAGCTCTCATAAAATCTACACATCAAACTTTATTAGCCAAGACAAAATAACATGCAATGTAACTAAAATATGAGTAGATTGTGAGTAGTAGAGGAGAGTAAACGGAAGAATGCAGCCATGCACCACCCTCTGAACCCTGAGCCTGAGCTTCAGTAGCAGCAGTCAGTGCTCAGAGTACTGCATGCACTTATCTTAGCAGCAGTCAGTGCTCAGAGTGCAGTTATCTCTCAAAAGCCTACAGGACCACACTCGACTCGTCTCACTCCTAATTGTCTTGCTTTAGAAATTAGGTGTACGCGTGCCTATTGAACAGAGCTCATGCGATAATAAATATCTTTTCAAAATGAAAGATCACCGGTTCAATTTTCTATGGGGTCACATACAAAGCAAGCACATGTGTCACACCCCATGCTCCAAATTTGGTCCAAGTCTTCTTCCCATGCCACCACAAACATCTCCCTCCCCCCCCCCCCTCTCTCTCTCTCTCTATATATATATATATATACACACACACACACACACACACACATTCTCTGTAGTTTAAGTTCATCTGCCGCCTGTGCCATAAAATAAATAAGTAGTTGCATGACGATAATATCTAACCTAAGATATAACCTAGGTCGGTTCCATCATTTTCACCCTTACTACGTTTTCATGCATGCTCAAGCTCAACTTTAATTATTGCTACAACAAGACTTTTCTTTTTGTTTATGCACCAGTTATTATCCCTCACCAGTTTGGGCTCAAACCCAGTACTATAAGTGTTTCCCTTTCACAATAGAAGGTCTTCGGTTTGGTCCGCTCCAACACCAAAGGTAGTTGGTTCGATTTCCGAATGTGCCATATAAGAAAAATAAAATAGAAAGAATAGAAACCTCACTAGATTCATCCATCGGCATCTAGTTTCCAACTTGGTCTTTGATACAAAACACATGAGTTTACTGGAAGGAAAAAAATAGCCGACAAAAAAAAGAAGAAGAAATGACGATAACATATTAAAATGCCTAAATTTGTTTGAACTTCCCGCTTCATTATTTCCGCCCTATTTGAAAAAGATAAAAGGGTTCCAGGCTAATAACTCATTATCCACAACCGATATATAAAGAGGAAAATAGATAATAATCCAAGGGTGGCGATGTTGCAAATCCATTATATGATAACATGAATTAGTTCCTCCTGCCAACAATAATTATTTTTGGATTCATCGTCCATTCACTTAACTTAGACCATGTGAGTCAAGGCCTCCTAGTTCGCCTTCGTCTCGGTCCAAGTCTGTGGAATACATCTAATTAGCGGCGGTGTACCCGTGCAAAAAGAAAAGAAAAGAAAAGAAAAGGAAAGAAAAAATACAATAAATTAACCAGATATGTCAAAAAACAATTATCTTTTCACGATGGGCCTAGATGCAAAAAGAACAGTCCCAAATAAATACAGCCCCCCTACCCCCAACCACAAAACCCTCCCTCCTCTGTTTCTTCTTCATATCTTCTCATTTTCATCTTCTTCTTTCCCAAGAAAAAGGGAAGGGAAAGGGAAAGGGAAAGGAAAGAAAACCAAAACCCAATGGCAGAATCAAAAGACGACAAGGATGACGGGGTCACGAGAAAGGCCATCATCAGACTGAAGTTACAAGCAATCTCCGACGAGCTGCGGGCGCTGTGGTCCCTGGCCCTGCCGATCACGGCCATGAACATGCTGGTGTACCTGCGGGCCATGGTGTCCGTGCTGTGCCTGGGCCGTCTGGGCCCAATGGAGCTGGCAGGCGGCGCCCTGTCGATCGGGTTCACGAACATAACGGGCTACTCGGTCCTGTTCGGGCTGGCCTCGGGCCTGGAGCCCCTCTGCTCGCAGGCCTTCGGGTCCCGCAACTGGGAGCTCCTCTCCCTGTCCCTGCAGCGCGCCTTCCTCCTCCTCCTCCTCGCCTCCCTACCCATCTCCCTCCTCTGGCTCAGCCTCTCCCCCATCCTCCTCTCCCTCGGCCAGCACCCCTCCATCACCGCCGTCGCCGCCTCCTACTGCCTCTTCTCCCTCCCCGACCTCGCCACCAACTCCCTCCTCCAGCCCCTCCGCGTCTTCCTACGCTCCCAGGGGGTCACCAGGCCCATGGCCGTCTGCACCGCCCTCGCCGTCCTCATCCACGTCCCCCTCACCTTCTCCCTCGCCTTCTCCTTCCGCCTCGGCGTCCCGGGAGTCGCCCTCGCCGCCGTCTGCACCAACCTCAACATGGCCTTGTTCCTGCTGATCTACCTGCGCTTCTCAGGCGCCTGCGGCCTCACCTGGCGCGGCTGGTCCCCGGCCGCCCTGCACGGCCTCTCCCCGCTGCTGCGGCTCGCCCTCCCCAGCTGCTTCGGTGTCTGCCTCGAGTGGTGGTGGTACGAGATCATGACCGTCCTCGCCGGGTACCTCCCCGACCCCACCGCCACCGTGGGCGCCACCGCGGTCCTGATACAGACCACCAGCCTCATGTACACCGTTCCCATGGGCCTCGCCGCCTGCGTCTCCACCAGGGTAGGGAATGAGTTGGGAGCGGGGAGGCCCCGCCGCGCGAGGCTGGCGGCGATGGTGGCGTTAGGATGCGCGACGTTGATCGGGATGATCAATGTGGTATGGACCGCCATGTTCCGAGACCAATGGGCGGGTTTGTTCACGAAAGACGCGTCGGTGGTGAAGCTGGCGGCAGCGGTCATGCCGCTGATGGGGCTCTGCGAGCTCGGCAACTGCCCGCAGACGACGGGATGCGGGGTGCTGAGAGGGACGGCGAGGCCGGCGATAGGGGCGAGGATAAACCTGATGTCGTTTTACTTGGTGGGGACGCCGGTGGCGGTGGGGCTGGCGTTCTGGATGCGGGTCGGGTTCGGCGGGCTGTGGTACGGGTTACTGACGGCGCAGTTAGCGTGCGTGGTGTCGGTTATGGTGGTGGTGATCGGAAGGACGGATTGGGAAGTGGAGGCGTTGCGCGCAAAGAAGCTGACGGATTGCGAAGAGGAGGTGGGGGGTGTTGCTTCGGAGGAGAAGAAAGCTTTGGTTGCAGCTAACGGGAATGGGATTAATGGTGTTAATGGTGGTGATTTAGTGTAACAAGAAGTTTGTTTTGGGGGTGATTGATGATGATGGAGAAACCTGGGTGGGTGTTTGATGATGCTAAAGGATGTGCCTGCTGTTGGCTCTGCATAGGGTTTTGTTCACTTGTGTTAGCCTCCCCTCCACACACACTCTGTTTTGGTTGTTTGTTTGTTTTACGGTTTTCTTTTGCTTTCATCGTGGATGTCTTTAGCTGACGAAATGGATTGGAGGAGGATGTAATCAGAATGGGGTATGAAATTTTTGCTTACTCAACATCAGTTATCATTTTGCAACTTGGGGGTCATTGGTTTGGGATTCTTTAGTTTGATTTGGTAGCATCCTAGCTGTTTCGTTCTGCAAGGGTTGTATCATATTGTGCATTGATCTAAGGCGGAGGTCGGAAAAGAAATGTGGCAAAATGTATATAAATTCTTGAGATAGTTTAACATAAAGTTTGATTTTAAAGCAATTGATTGATGTTGTTGAACAGAACATTAACCATATTTGAATGTCCATCAGTATCACCTTTTACACAAATTTTTACAGCTCTTCAGAAAGATCTTAATCGACCAGGTTTTATAACAAATTGTGATCTCTCTCTCTATATATATATCTCTCTTAAAATTTCTGATATGAAACAATAAACAAACAAGTTTCCATAGTCGTTATGTCCTTAAACTTCTTCTAAGGTTTTTATTTAGTCTTAGGACCGGATTGAAGATGATGCAATATTTCCATATGCCTTCATCCACCGATGTTTTACTATGAGTTTTTGTCTCATAGGACTCTTTGGTTTGGATTTCATTGTTTGTTTCTATGGTATCGACTCTAGTTCATCCGGATTTAACAATTTGACCAAAATGTCGATTTGTGAAGATGCTGATGATTGATGTTATCCTTCCTCCATATTCAACATGTATTTGAAACTCACAGAAGAATTACAATTCAAAGTGAATCCACCTACCTCTTCTCCCTAATCTTACTACTTGTCTTACACAAATATAATTAACTACAGGTTTTGATGGATACAAACAGACTTTCCAAGTACTTAAAAACCATTCAATATATGAAAATTGTAGGATTTATAATACCGTTCCATACAATAACATCATTTTGAATCTGTTCCAATTGAATTATTAGTGAAATGGTAGACATGCGAGACTCAAAATCTCATGCCAAAAAGCGTGGACATATGAATCCTCTTCCATGAAAATAAATTGATCTTCCATAAAAGCCCTTACGGGTGATACCTTGCATGTAAGAAAATCGAGATGATGTGGAGGATAAATGGAGATCGAAAATAAACGCAACTCTAGTTTCTACAGAAATGGTAAGATCTCTAACACAAGAAGAAGAGGTGACCATATCATCCTAATGAATGAGAATTTGTGTTGTGATGCGGCGCAGCGGAAATACCTGATCGATCATAAGATCTTTTTAACGAATAACAACTAGAAACAAAGCAAAATCAAATGGCAATACAAAAGATTTAACGTGGAAAACCCAAACGGGAAAAACCACAGGAAAAAGGAAGAGTTCTTTATTAGAACTTTAGAGAAAACTTTACAAAAGATTACAAACCCTCTCCTTCAAGATTTCTAACGAGATCTACCTTCTTCTCTCTTGAAGTTCTTCTTAATGGCCTACTTGATCCTTTATGGAGCTGTCTTTTACGCCTCACTTAAACCTTATGATCAAGTCCTTTTTAAAGCCTTAACCCTAGCATCCTATTTATACCCAAAACAAATTTGAGTCGCTATAGGATTTCCTTATTTACGAAACTGTCATTCCAAAACTGAATTTCGAGATAAACTTGAATCCTGCACACGTAAAAACCAACGACAGATGTCTGATTCAAAGTGACAGACGTTTGTTCTCAATCTGCGTGTCTGGCAGAGAGTCGCCAAACGTGTGAAGCTCAAGAGCTCAGACGTCTACGCCTTCTCTGGATTTCTACACCTTGACCATAAGATGTCTAGCCCGTAACCCTTTACGGGACAGACGTCTGAACCTTTTCTGGAAGTGCACAGTCTCGATATACAAGACACCTTCATAACAATCTCCACTTTGGCTTGTATATCCTTATAGCTACCTTAAAAATTTGTTGCCCTCTTCTTGTATCCTTTTGGATTTCCTTCGTTCTCCCTGTTTCCCCTTCCGGCACAGCTCCAAACTTTAAAACAGCGAACTGTCACAGTTTTTCCTCATAACTGCGAAACCGATGCGCCCTCCTACCGAGGTCGCAAACCTTCCTCACATTTGAATAGAAGTCAAGGCTGACTTGAACTTCTTCGTAAGAATAACTTTCGTTAACATATCCGCCGGATTTACCTTAGTATTGAATTTGATCAAATCGATCTTTTTTTCGGTCTACTCCCTTATCTTGTGATACCGCACATCGATATGCTTCATTCGACTATAGTATACATGATTCTTCACTAGATGAATGGCGCCTTAACTGTCACAAAATAAAGGAACCAACCCCTTCTCAAATCCAAACTCGCCAACTAAACCCTTTAACCACAAGGATTCCTTCGATACTTCTACTGTTGTCATGTATTCTGCCTCCGTCATTGATAATGCCACAGTATCCTAAAGTGTTGACTTCCAACTGACTGGAGATTCTGCAACTGTATATATATAACCTGCGGTTAATCTCCTCTTGTCCAAGTCACCAGCGTAATAAGTATCTATATATCCCTGCAACTGGCTCGATTTATTTTCTTACTTGCGAAAGATTAAACTGAAATCTTTATTTCCTTTCAGATATCGAAGTATCCACTTTATAGCTTCCCAATGGAGCTTTTCTGGATTTGACATGTACTGACTAACCAGACTTACCATATAAGATATATCTGGACGTGTAAATACCATAGCGTACATAAGTGATCCCACCGCGCTTGCATATGGTAATCAAGACATCTGTTCCTTCTCCTCCTCTGATTTCGGACACTTCTTGGAGGATAACTTGAAATGATCGGCGATAGGGGTACTCACCTGTCTTGAGCCTTTCATGTTGAATCTCTCAAATACCTTCTCAATATACTTTGTTTGGGATAGCCATCGCTTTCCAGCCTTCCTATCTCGCAAAATTTCCATCCCAAGAATTTTCCTTGCTTCATCTAAATCTTTCATGTCAAATTCTGCACTTAATGAAACTTTGAGCGTTTTTATTTCCGTCATGCTCTTAGCAGTAATTAACATATCATTGACATATAGGAGTCGATATATCGACAAACCATCTTTAAGCTGCTTCGAGTATACGCAGTTGTCATACTCACATCGAGAGTGGGTAGTCTTCATCATAAAAGAATTGAAACGCTTGTACCACTATCTGGAACACTGTTTCAACCCATATAGAGGACTCTTGAGTTCACATACGTGATCCTCTTTGTCGGGCTCTACAAATCCTTCATCTTGGTTTATGAAGATAGTCTCTTCCAACTAACCATACAGAAAGGTCGTTTTCACGTTCATTTGCACCAACTCTAAATTCTAAATCATTACCGGTGCCAACAAAAATCGAATAGATGTATGCTTGACTACATGCGAGAAATTCTCGTTGTAGCCAACGCTCTCCTTTTAAGCATAACTCTTCGCAACTAACCTTGCTTTATATTACTCATCATCTTTTTTCTGAATATCCACTTGCAGCCGATAGCCCTTTTTCCTTTTGGTAGTTGTTCCCCTCCGAAAGACGGCGGCGACGTTAGGACGTCTAGCCTGAGATTCGGGGCAGATGCTATATGGTTTTATCCGTCCACCTCTCCGAAGATTCCAAGTTGATTTATGGCACCGTGTATCGGAGGTTTAGACGGATGCGGCCGATATAGCAGACTTCGTCAGATTCCCCCTCGTTTGAGGGGTTTTTGATTGTGGGGACGCTCTTCCCTGCAGGCGCAAGCTCCTGCAGTTAATTACGCTACCGTGTCGCGGCAGCCACTTTCTCATTCTCCAGAATTTCACTTCGTGTCTTGTGTGTTTGTTTTGTTTGTGGTTGCCCGTGGATTGTATACGGAGACTGAGTAATGCCGTCGCCCGTAGGACGTGGATTAGTCTAAATCCATATTTACTTAGATTTGGATTTGGTGTTTTTAGTTTAAGGATACGTTAGCCGTATTGAGGCTAAGATCAACTTAAACGTTCGTTAAGGATACGTTAGTCCTGTTTTGATACTAAGATCAACTTAACGTGGTGATCCATTTAATATATGGCCGTCGGGACTGTCACCTCTCTGACGTCGTTGAAGGATTACAACGATAGGTGTCAGAGGAGTTCAGAGATGTACCCTTGAACCAAAGTCGATTTGGAGTTTTATAGTACATTTGAATGTTTAAGGATACGTTAACCGTGTTTGGGGCTAAGATCAACTTAAACGGGACCATTTAGATCCGGCAAAAGAGCATTTGGAGGCTCTATTGTTCCAGTTTAGGGACGTAGTGGTCCATGTTCCAGTTTAGGGACGTGGTGGTCCATCGTCAGTTTAAGGACGTGGTGGTCCATTATTAGTTTAAGGACGTTTCGGTCCGATATTAGTTTAAGGACGTTTCGGTCCACGAGTTTAAGGACCCCGCAGTCCGTATTAATGTGTGGTCGTTGGGACCCGTCACCTCTCTGACGTCGTTGAAGGATTTCAACGATAGGTGTCAGAGAAGTTCGGAGATGTACTCTTGAACCGGAGGTAAATTGATTTAGGAGAGCAATTTTGCTCAGTCAATTTAATTTGAGGACTTACGGCCATGATTGGGCTAAGTCCAGTTGAAAAATGTTCTACACTTTTATTTGTTTTTTTGGCCTGTACTAGGGCTTGGCCCATTTTTAAATAATGCATTGCATTATTTTCGATTTTGGGTTGGGCTCTGCCCATAAAGGATGCAGAGCATCAATTTGTTTTGGGCTCTGCCCATTTATAGATGATGCAGAGCATCAATTTTACTTGGGCTCTGCCCTTTTTATTGCTTTGCAATTTATTTTGGCCTGTTAGGTCTTTTTGACTTGGGCCTGGCCCGTTAGCAAAAGAAATACATTGCATTCTTAGGTGCTTTGTGCCAATCAAAGAGCGCAAGCGCTTGTGGTGACGACACGTGTCATGCAAGCACAGTGCGCTGTGCTTGCGCTGCTGACACGTGGCGCACTCTAGTGAGTTGCGCCAATTACAGAGAGCAAAGCTCTATCTTAAAGCGCATAGCGCAAGTAGTTCAGATGCTAACACGTGGCGCTCTCTGGTGGCTTGTGCCAACCCAAGAGCGCAACAGCGCAGTTTGCAAGTGCAAGGCACTATAATTTGAGAATGTTTTAGATTCAAGAACCAATGGTTCATAAAGGAAGTGCAAACCACTATTTGATTTCTTGATCTAATTTAGATAAAAAAAAACAAGCTTTTTCTTATTTCAGGAACCAGAGGTTCATAAAAAGTGCAAAGCACTGTTTTTATTTTGTTTTTTTATTAAAGATCATTCATCTTGTTTTTGGATCAATGATCTATCAGAAGAAATTCTTCTATCTAAAAGGTCTTTTACCTTTCTTTTTTTTCTTGGAATATCCTCAGAGTTCTCTTTGTTTAATTTCTCAAAGAATGTCCATGCCTTTGATTTGAGGTCTAGGGGTCTTTATATATTGCCCATAAGTTTGTTGAATTTGTTAACGAGATCTTTCTCTGAGTGATTTGGGGAATTTTCCCCACCGTTGGATCTTTGATCCAAGGGTTTCTGTTTTACAGAAGAAAATCTTCTTGTTTTAACAAGAACAGAAAGATTTCTTTAAAATCTTAATTCTGTTTGGCGCAAAAGCCCCAGCGCGTGACACGTGTCAAGCAGCGCACAGCACAGCGCAACCGCGCTAGCGCATCTGCGCTGACACGTGTCGCACAGCGTACCTGCGCTAGCGCATCTGCACTGACACGTGTCGCGCAGCGCAAAGCGCAGCGCAGCTGTGCTAGCGCATCCGCGCTGACACGTGTCGCGCAGCACAGTGCTTGCGCAACTGTAGCGTTGCTTCTTTTTGTTTTTTAATAGAGTTTTGCTCTGATTGGGCGCTGCGCTGAAGTATTAGCGCCTGACACGTGGCGCGTTACGCCCAAGATTTGAAGCGTTGCTTCAAAATTTGAATTTTGAATTTCAACAGAGTTTTGCTCTGATTGGGGGAAACAAATGCCCCCCACCGTTGCGCTCACGTGGTGCGCATGTGAGTGCAGCGGTGGCAAGTTTCTGACTGTTGGATCAACGGGTGAGCTGAAGGGGCGCAAGCGCCCTATAAATAGGACCTCTGGCCCTTAAAAAATCTTCACCCTTTTTCAAGATTTTTGATTTCAACAGAGCTTTGCTCTTGCTTAAGAACTTCAGAGCTTTGCTCATTTCCAAAGTTAGGAACTTTAGGTAAAATTAATTTAAATCAAATTAATTTAAATCAATCTTAACCAAAAGAGCTTTGCTCTCATAGATCTTTTGATCTAAGAAATCCCTTTGGGGTTTCACAAACAGAGCTTTGCTCTCAAAAACTTACAGATCTACAGAGATCTTGTTCATAGGTTCTAACCCATGAACAGAGCTTTGCTCTTGGATCAAATATAGATCTTTTAAATCTGAAAAATGAAGAACTTATTATAAGTTTTCGTGGATTTTTTTTTTCAAGATTCCAAAAATTTTAATTCTTTTAAGTGTTAAAATTTTTGTGATGGATCTTTCCATTATTACCACAGAGCTATGCTCTTTTAAGGAATTTTATTCCTTTGAGACCAGAATTTGACAAGTGTCATTCTGTGACAGAGCTTTGCTCTGAAAGAGGAGATTTTCTCCTCGTCTCAAGAGATTCCCCACTGATGAGAATATTCTCTTGGGGATCTTTTCTTTAACTGACAGTCTCACCCAATGATGAGGCTGTCTTATTAAATGAGGCATTTTCATCCAGATTTTGTGGGTCCCCATTTGGTCCCCTACCCACTGCACTGCAGTGTGGTGTGATTAATTTTAATTTAATTAATTTTTAAATTCAGTTAATTGAAAAAAATTTAAACGCCAAGCGTTAGAATTGCAGCACTAACGGCTATTTCTTGTTCCTTTGCAGTGACCATGTCTCTCGATACCTCGTTTCCGTTCGCCCGCTCGGAGGAAGGATTTCCTGAAGTGCCCTTGGACCGTGAAGTTCTAGCCATGATTAAGGACCATGACCCGGAATGCAAGAGTCTCCACCTTTGGGGGTTGTGGTATAATCAGATTATCATGGGTCGACGGAGCTTCACCTGCGCAGTGCCGTCGGAACCCATCACGGCGATTCATTACGCTAGCCCACCCCCGGTGCAGTACGCCGTGGAGATGGTTGATTGGACATCGAAGGGCTTTCTACATCCCGCCATAGATGCAATCCCGGTCCAGCGTCCTATGGTTTTGGATATCCTAGGACGCCGTATCTGTCAAGGCGAAGCGAGACCTTGGGGGCAATCATACAACATAGGTCTGATCCCCCGCCACCCGATCGGCTACCTGCCATGGGCTCGGTATATCCTGTCGACAAGGAAGTCGCAGTTGATAAGGTTAGGGTTGTATACCGCGGTCTACGTCTCCCTCTTCCAGTATCCCACGCTCCCTACCTGTTGGTTTAAGGCTTTCTTGGAGCAGTGGAACATTCCTACCCACACTTTCCTCGCCATGGATCGGGAAGTGTCAATCTCATTGGAAGAGTTCACGGAGGTATCCAGTTTACCAGTCATAGGGGAACACTACGAGGAGTTGTTCCCGACAGACGAGTACGTCTTCGGTGCTAAGCCGGTGGTAAGGGGGCTCACGCCGTAGAATGCTGTCCAACACCAATTCCCCAGCTTGATTAAAGTGTTGAACATCTATGAGTCCCTTTTCATCGAACATGGGAGTCGAGAAGTTAACTTTGAGGATTTCATTGCTCGGTTCCTTCGCCCAAGCGTCCTCTCATCAGAAGCTGCCAAGTTCGCTACCCTGGATGACCCTTTCGGTCTAGGTGTGGATAACCTGCCGGAGAAGGAGATAGACCAAAAGGGTTTTTTTCTTCCGGACTTCCCGACCATGTCTTTTGCAGAAATTGCGGCCCCTGGGATGGACGAGGAGGCCTTTTTCCTAGGATTTCTTAGGTTATGGCTGAGTTGGTTTGCGATCCCAATGCACTCTCACCGTATGCGGCCCTCTGTCTTTTACCCAGCCTACCGGATGACCATCGGGATAAAAGTGGCTGTTGGGATCGCCGGCTTGGCACACTTATATCATGGCCTCAGTCGAGCAGCGGATGCTAATGAGCCTGGGGTATTGCACGTGGTCTTCCCGATACACTACTTCGTATCGTGGATCGAGCTACACACGGCGGGTGTCTTCGGCATGCATAAAAGGCCCCCGTTCTTCGACAAGTGTGGTTTCCCTCGCATTATACAGCTGATCGGCGCATCAATTGTGACCCCATCACCATGGAACGCCAAGAGTTTACTCCTTCGCCCTCACACCGTTGGAGCCGGGATGTCCTTTGTTGACAAGGTATTGACCATTGGAAAGGCGTCCACCACTGCGGTGCGACCATTACAAGACTCCTTTAAGGATGGAGCCTCAGTTTTGACGGCCCGGGAGACCCTCCAGTTGTATTCTATTAGACCGGGCTTCCTGGTCTTCAGGCAGAACGGTGCGGCAATTTTCATGAGATATAACCCGCATCGTTTCGCCCAACAACTGGGCTACGATCAAGGGGTACCCTTGGAAGCTTTCCTACTGGAACCTGCTACCACTGAAGAATGGATGGAGAACGCGCTGCATCATTTCATGCGCCTGAACATGGGTTCTCATTTTTTTATCAGTACGCCGGCCTGCGCCCCACGACTCCTCAACGTATATAAAGAATGGTATAATCATGCGACGGGAGCCGTTATAAAGGAGGAAAAGCGATTGCTGGTCGACCGTAAGGGTGCGCCTCCAGGTACCGACCGTAACGCTCCCTTAGTGCCAAGGACCCCGGTGGTCCCCCCTCTAAAAGATGCCAGGGCCAGACCATCGCGTGTGCAAAGTCCTCCACACGGATCGCCGCTCCCCGATATTGCGGATGCACCTCCAGCGCCCTGTGCTCCAGTGGAGACAGCGGCTGTAGCCTTGCCAGAGTCTGGTGTGGGTGCGGACATCGGGACCCGCCGTCCCAAGGTGGCTGCTAAGTCGATCCCGCGTGCACCTAGGGTCGGCGGACAGAAGAAAAAGAAGTCGCTCTTCGCCGCAGACGTTGCGTTCGGTCAGGAACCCCACGCTCCCTATGCCGAGGGCCTGAGTGAATATGGGACTAACGAGGGATTAGTCATGCCGGGTGACACGGATTTGGAGGTTGCCCTCGAAGCTTCGGAGCGGTTAGCGAGGCGCGATGCATGGCTAGCTAAGCTTGCGGCATCAGGTAATCACTAGTCACACATTTTTTATTGCATCATATTTTTATTATTGCCTTTGACTAATATAATTTTTTTTTCTTTTCTTCCCACAGGCATCACCACTGAAGAAGCCATTGCCGCTTCCCTGAAGACTTTCCAAGAGGAGGAACGTCTTAGAGCGTCCATAGGCCTTAGTAAGTTTCAATTCATCAAGTTTTCATTTCCCCTGTGTTATGGTCGATCTAACCTCTCCCTTTTTATCGCAGGAACCTCAATGCCGTTCCCGCCAAGCGACGCGGACATTCTGCCATCTGCCGATGTTCCTGCTTCCTTGGGGCTACCGCGGGAGGTCCGTCTTGAAGAGCCAATGAGAGATTCCTTAAGGGCTCTGGAGGCATCTCTGAACGAGGACGACAACGCCTTGAAGGAAGCGTCGAAGAGATCGATCGCGACAGCTCGGGAGGAGAGGAAACGGTCAAGGCGCGAAGCGAAGGCACGCCGGGCTGCTTTGGCTACGGGAGCGGGCCCCAGCACTGTCCCTCGTGTTGATACTCCCTCCGAAGAGGCCCCTGTCGCCCTATCCACTGCTCGCAGACAAGTGGCGCGCACAGTTCGGAGCGCAAATGATAAATCCACTTCAGATAATATTTCTCTCAGAATTTTGTCGTAAGAATTATAATGCCATCGGTTCTTATATATTTTATCTTGCAGGGCCAAGTCCGACCGAGGGGGAGGTGGAGACCGTTGAACCCAAGGAAACAGAGGAGGCGACACCTGCCGAACCCGAGCTGACGGTCGGAAACGTCGCTGAGGCTGCGGAGCCTGAGATGGAGGCTGAGGGATCTGCAGCCGAGAAGGTTATTGATGCTGAGCCTGAAATGGCGGCAGATGAAATGATCATTACCACTGAGCCCAGGGTGGTGGCGGACGAGGCGCTTGAGGCCGACGACCTTGTAGTGACGGCAGATGAGCCGATGGAGATCGCGGAGCCCGAAGAAGTGGCGGGTGAGATGAGCACGACTCTTGGGGAGGAGTCAGTCGCTCTCTCCCAAGAGTCCGATAATGCTCCAATCATTGTCCTCCCCGCCTACGATTTTCCGCCGTCTCCTGGCCGCGCGAGCACGACGACGGTCCCCATCGAGTCGGGTGATGAGGCCACGGGCGGTGGCCTCATGTCGATGGAGGAGGGAGTCGCCTCCGTTTCAGCCGGCAGCTCATCAGGTAAATCCCAAGTTGCTGTCTTTCTTTACCTTGCAATCCTTTCTGACAAATTCACATTTTTTGTAACGCAGGTGCAGCCAGCGCCGATGCCCCACTGCTCGAGGGAGCGCCTACAACGACTGTCTTGGCGGTGGTCACTTCTCAACCCTCTCTCATACCATCAAAGATGTTGGAAGGTATGGGTTTGAAATTTATTTATCTTATCCTTCAGACGTATAATTTGTGTACTAAAATCGTACTGTTATGTCTTTTCAGGAGTGCTCTTTGATCATCTATATCAAGTGTTGCTCCCACACTTCTCCTTCCCATCTGAACTCGCTTCTTCCTCCGGTGGCGCTGGTAAGTATGGTTTCTATTGATATCTTTCCTTTTCATTGATGGAATTACTTCTAACCCTTTTTTTTTGTCCCGACTGCAGTGCTACAAATCGAAGGGGGAGAAGAAAGATCGGCCACACCACCGGCCCTTCCGGCCTTGCCACCTGCTTCGACTGGTATAGTAAACTATCTTATCAATGACTTTCTCCATATTTATTGAATTATCATCTAATCGCATTTTGTCTTTTCAGCTATCGTTCCGGTCTTGGCGCCCTTCGAGTCTCATATTATAATACCGGCAGGCCCTTCCTAGAGACATCCGTCCTCAAAAGGTGCGGCAAATAGTCTGCGTATGTTGAGCGACTACATCGAGGAACTCGACGTCGAGGCTCCTATGTCTGCTGCGGACTTCGCTACGACGGTTAACCCGATGCTGGTGATATTTGCCAATTTCCATGACGAGGGCATCGTCGCATCTTGGGTTAACCATTGCAGGGAGATCGAGGCTCGCCTGCATCAGCTGGAGTCGATGCGTCCCGCTCCCGAGACCTTAGCCGCCAGTAATCAAAGAGCAGCATGGATTGAGCAGAGCGCTTCTTACTTCCGCCATCTTGAACAAGAAGTCATTTCAAGGCGTAAGGAGCGCGGTAAGACTTCGAGCAAGTCTGCCCAACTGCATGCTCGGGTGGAGGCCAATGCTGCATGGCTGAAGGTTGTCTTTGAGGGCCTCCTGCAATGCCTTTTCGAAGGGTTATCACTGAGGCAACAGCTTGACGTTGTCGAGCAGAATGCACCTAGCCAGGAAGCAGCCCAGAAGGCAGCCAAGGAGCAACTTTCATCCTTTTTGCGGCAGCGGGCCCAGGTGGAAGCGGAGGTGGCCGCGGCAGCCACTCAGGAAGAGGCGCTGAAGGAAGTGCGAGAGC
The DNA here is from genome assembly GCA_030015575.1 of Agapanthus africanus. Classification (NCBI taxonomy): domain Eukaryota; kingdom Viridiplantae; phylum Streptophyta; class Magnoliopsida; order Asparagales; family Amaryllidaceae; genus Agapanthus; species Agapanthus africanus. The sequence goes on along the minus strand of CM057349.1, from coordinate 384,096,732 downwards.
AGCTTGCGGATTTGTTAAAGACACTTCCTCCTCAGTAGCTATCCCTTTTTGTATCGTTTGTACTTGTAAATAAAAACAATGTACATAAATATTTTTTTTATTCTTTAACACAATGTATCTTGTACCCAATCAAGTTTATGAATAAAAGATACACGTTTTTTGTAATGTCTTGTGTCATTTCTCCGTCTTTTCTTTCCTCTTATTATCAGCATACTGTCTTGATAAACACATTTGACCGATAATAGAGTAAGCATCTAGATTTCTTCACGAGATAGCGATGGCTTAGACCGCAGGTTCAGATCTGCCGCCTAAGACTTTTCAACTCTATGAGCCGTGAGGGTCTCATAGAGACTTTTCTCCCTACGGATCGAGAGGATCTCGTAAGTGGGTTTTCTCCTTAGGAATCGTGAGGATTCCTAAGTGTGTTTTCTCTTATAAGTCGTAAAGATCCTATAAGAGAATTTTTCCCTCTTACGAGTCGAGAGGACCCGTAAACGGTTGTTTCCCTCCTTATCGAAACTCGACTTTGGAGAGTGAGACCTGTGAATAGTATGCAAGAGACCATTTTAGACCGACTTGCAGGGTCCCATTGTTCAGGAAGCAAGTTTTTTAATCCCTGCCGCCTGAGGCTTCATCTTGCAAGTTGAGACGAATCGGGAATTTCCCGCGGAGACACTGGTTTCTCTGCGAGCCGACGCGAATCAGGAGGCTCTCGTCAAGGATGTTTGTTTCCCTGAGTTGAGGTATTTGCCAGAGATTATTTGTTTCCCTGGTGTTGAAACGAATCGAGAATTTCCCACGGAGACACTGGTTGCTCTGCGAGTCGATGCGAATCAGGAGGCTCTCGTCAAGGATGTTTGTTTCCCTGAGTTGAGGTATTTGCCAAGGATTATTTGTTTCCTTGGTGTTGAAACGAATCGAGAATTTCCCACGGAGACACTGGTTGCTCTGCGAGTCGATGCGAATCAGGAGGCTCTCGTCAAGGATGTTTGTTTCCCTGAGTTGAGGTATTTTCCAAGGATTATTTGTTTCCTTGGTGTTGAAACGAGTCGAGAATTTCTCACGGAGGCACTGGTTGCTCTGCGAGTCGACGCGGATCAGGAGGCTCTCGTCAAGGATGTTTGTTTCCCTGAGTTGAGGTATTTGCCAAGGATTATTTGTTTCCTTGGTGTTGAAATGAGTCGAGAATTTCCCACGGAGGCACTGGTTGCTCTGCGAGTCGATGCGAATCACGAGGCTCTCGTCAAGGATGTTTGTTTCCCTGAGTTGAGGTATTTGCCAAGGATTATTTGTTTCCTTGGTGTTGAAACGAATCGAGAATTTCCCACGGAGACACTGGTTGCTCTGCGAGTCGATGCGAATCAGGAGGCTCTCGTCAAGGATGTTTGTTTCCCTGAGTTGAGGTATTTGCCAGAGATTATTTGTTTCCCTGGTGTTGAAACGAATCGAGAATTTCCCACGGAGACACTGGTTGCTCTGTGAGTCGATGCGAATCAGGAGGCTCTCGTCAAGGATGTTTGTTTCCCTGAGTTGAGGTATTTGCCAAGGATTATTTGTTTCCTTGGTGTTGAAACGAGTCGAGAATTTCCCACGGAGGCACTGGTTGCTCTGCGAGTCGGCGCGGATTAGGAGGCTCTCGTCAAGGATGTTTGTTTCCCTGAGTTGAGACATTTTGCCGAAGACATTGGTTCCTTCGGAGTTGAGATGAACCGTCGAGGTTTGGCTTCGTTTCTGGCGGAGCCTGTTGGGAAAGTATGATTCCCTCTTTGTTTGCGCCCTTGGATTGTATACAGGGATCGATGTGATCTTAACTGTAGGGCAAAAGTTTTATCATCATTTTTTTTTGTTTTATTTCCGCGATGCTCTATCATTTCAGCTTTTATATCGCGAAGGTCGTGATTGCCCAATTATTTCGGCTATTTTTCGCGGTGCCCAATCATTTCGGCTGTTTATTTTATTTTTACTCGCTGCTTTTTATTGCGGGTTGCCCAATCATTTCGGCTTTTTTTTTGCATGCATACATTTTTACTTGCTGCTTCTTATTGCAAGTTGCCCTATCATTTCGGCTTTTTTTTGCATGCATACATTTTTACTTGCTGCTTCTTATTGCAAGTTGCCCTATCATTTCGGCTATTTCGTATGCATGTGCGGCCTACCGGCTTTTCACCGTAATCCTGCAATTAGACACCGATTTCGGCATCAGCACCGCTACAACTGGGATATTGCCAGGAGCGAATCATCATTTGCCACTGTCGATGTCGATCAAAGATGGCTTAGCGAACAGGGTTAAGGTTCTGTCGACTAAGGCTTTTGACTTCATGAGCTGCAAGGGTCTCACAAAGTTATTTCTCCCTACAAGTCGTGAGGATCTTGTAGGTGTATTTTCTCCTTAGGAATCGTGAGGATTCCTAAGTGTTTGTTCCTCTGTAAGTCGTAAGGATCCTGCAAGAGGATTTTCTCCTTGTAAGTCGAGAGGATTTACAAGGGTTGTTCACCATGCGAACATATCCCTAGTCTCGGATGGGACTTGATTAGGGAAATGTTTATTCGCGCCCGTGGATTGTATGCAAGGGCCAGTATTGAGCCACTTGTAGGGCAATATCGGAAGTTGTGGGGGTTGCTTAAGCACAAGTTTAGGTCTCTGTAACTTAAGACTTTCAAATCTTATGAGCCGTGAGGGTCTCATAAGAGAGTTCTCCTTATGAGTCGTGAGGATCTTGCAAGTGTATTTTCTCCTTAGGAATCGTGGGGATCCCTAAGTGTGTTGCTCCCTTGTGAGTCGTAAGGATCTCACGCGGGTGGTTTCTCCTTACAAGGTCGAGAGGACCCTATAAGTGTCTTTTAACGAGGTTGGGCCCTTTCGGGTTTTCACAAACACTCGCCGGTAGTCCTGCCGTTTTTACTCACGGAGCCCTTTCGGGTTTTCATCCGTGCCCATTTTGCTTATGGACATACCGTTTTTTTATTCTTTTTATTTTCTCCTTCTTTTTTTTTACGAGGTCGCGCCCTTTCGGGTTTTCACGAACACTCGCCGGTAGCCCTGCTGTTTTTACTCACGGAGCCCTTTCGGGTTTTCATCCGTGCCCTTTTTGCTTATGGACATACCGTTTTTTTTATCATTCATTTTTTTATTATTATTTTCTTTTTCTCTTCTCTCTTTTTTTTTTATTCATCTTGTCAGCCTAAGGATGCTGCGGTAGTAGTTTAAAGATGTTTCGGTCTGTCATTAGTTTAAGGACGTTTCAGTCCGTCATTAGTTTAAGGACGTTTCGGTCCGTCATTAAGAAGGCTGGCTATTGCTTATAAAGCTTGAGCTTAGGAAGATAGCGAGCGGACATAGTCATCGTCATCTATCATTGACCTAGGCTGTGGCTCATTAAGCGTAGTATTTCTTTAGGAATCGACCATTTATTGGCCTGTAAGGCCTTTCACCGTGCATGTCCATGAGTAGATAGGCCCCACCCTGGTAGACCTTATCTATGATGTACGGGCCTTCATAGTTTGGCTCGAATTTTCCCCGCTTGGCGCGATTGGGGATCATAGGCCTTTTGACCACTAGCACGAGTTCGCCTTGGCGGAATGTCCTCGGTCGGGTCAATCTTTCATATGAGCGCGTCATCTTTGCTTTATAAGCTTCCAGATTTTGTTGCGCTATGAGCCGTGTTTCTTCAAGGGCATCAAGCTCCTCAAGCCGAAGGTGAACGTTTTCTTCGTTCGTCAGCTCGTAGTGGACTGCCACACGTAGAGAGGGTAGCTCTATCTCGAGGGGGAGTACTGCTTCCGTACCGAATACCAATGCGTATGGCGTTGTGTTCGTGGCCGTCTTGAACGTAGTTCGAGACGCCCAAAGAGCTTCTTGCAGTCTCTCGTGCCAGTCTTTCGTATTTCGGGACACCGCCTTCTTCATGATCTTCGTCAAGGTCTTGTTGAAGGCCTCGGCTAGACCATTAGCTCGCGGATTATAAACTGAGGAATATCTCCAGTCTATATTATGCTGTTGTGCGAAGCGACTGATTTTGTGGCTTCTATAAGCTGGCCCGTTATCGGAGATGATCCGTCTCGGCGTCCCAAACCGGTATATGACGTGCATCTTGAAGAAATGGAGGATATTCTCCGTCTTCACCTCCTTCAATGGCACTGCTTCTGCCCATTTGAAGAAGTAATCAGTTGTCGCCAGGATGAAACGATGTCCCCTGGACGATACCGGTTCGATGGGGCCGACTATGTCAGTTCCCCACATTTCGAATGGCCAGCTAGCCACTGTTGGATGGAGTGGATTTGGATGTTGGTGGATAAAGTCCCCATGGATTTGGCATGAGTGGCATTGCTTCGCATATTCGAGGCAATCCTGAATCATCGTGGGCCAGTAGTATCCCATCCGTTTGATCTTCAACTTCATCTTCGGGCCCGCTTGGTGAGAACCACAGATTCCGTCATGAACTTCCTGAACGACTCTTTCTGCTTCTTCAGGTCCTAAGCATCTCAGCCACAGAGAATCGAATGACCTCTTGTACAGAGTATCATTGACGAAGGCGAAGGACAGAGCTCGTTTCATGAGCTGATGTCTTGTGGACGCATCTTCGGGCATTCGGTGGGACTTAAAGTAGTTTATGAAGACTTCCCTCCAGTCCGGAGCCTTTTCTCGTTCTTTTATTTGTAAGGTCGTCTGCTCAGTCGCTCCCTTCTCTTCGGATGATTCTGGAGATATTTCTGCTGGGGCAAGCACTCGACGGCTTTGTACCACGATTCTAACATCATCGAGGTTCTCGTCAGCCAGTTCTTTAGCTAACTTGGCTAACGCGTCTGCTTTGCTGTTTTCTGTGCGCGGTATGCTTTCCAAAGTATAGGAGGGAATTTGGGTCAACAGTTGTTGCACCTTTTCACCGTACTTCACCAACTCCGGTTTGCACGTTTGGTAGTCGCCATTTACTTGACTAATGACCAGTTGGGAGTCTCCGTATATGAGGAGGTTTTCAATTCCCATGTCAATGGCGATCTCGAGGCCTGCTATCAAAGCTTCGTATTCGGCTTCGTTATTTGTCCTCGGCTCTGTTAAGGAGAAAGCGAAGCGCATTATCCCTCCTTGTGGAGTCACGAAAATGAGGCCTACCCCCGATTTGATTATAGGTGTACTTTGTTTGTGCTTTTTCATGGAAGATGCTCCATCGAAATAAAGTTCCCATTGGGTATCACCACCGTCAATCGCGTCAAACGCATGTTCGTCTGGCAAATCGCAATTTAGAGGAGAATCGGCGGCGATCGGATGCTCAGCGAGGAAGTCGGCAATGGCCTGGCGTTTCACTGCCTTGAGAGGTTGATAGGTTATCGAAAACTCCATCAAAAGCAGGGCCCATTTAGCGAGTCGTCCCGTCAATATGGCCTTCGACATTAAATATTTAAGAGGGTCCACCTTCGAGATGAGACGGACTTCATGTGCTAATGCATAGTGCCTGAGCTTTGTTATCGCAAAGATCAACGCCAGGCATTGTTTTTCAATAGGGGAATAGTTGCTTTCTGCCCCCAGTAGAACTCGACTTAAGTAATAAAGAGCTCTCTCCTTCCCTTGATCGTTCTCTTATGCCCATAATGCGCCTAAGGAACCTTCGAGGGCGGTTGTGTAAAGAATGAGGGGCTTCCCTTTGACCGGAGTAGCCAATACTGGCGGGTTCTGCAGGTACTGTTTAATCTCGTCCAGCGCGCCCTGGCATTTTTGATCCCAAACGAATGGTGTTCCTTTCTTCATAAGGTGACTGTAAGGACGACACTTGCCCGAAAGGTTGGCTATAAATCGCCGTATATATGTGAGCTTCCCTTGGAGAGATCGCAGCTCCTTAAGAGTCCTTGGCGGAGGCATTTCCATGATCGCCTTGATCTTTGACGGATTTATCTCAATACCTCGGTGTCGGACGATGAATCCCAGGAATTTGCCCGAGGAAACTCCGAATGCACACTTGAGAGGGTTCATCTTCAAGTTGTATTGCCGAAGGCGTTGAAATACAGTTTTTAGGTGCTCGAGATGTTCCTCGTATGATTTGCTTTTAACCACGAGATCGTCGATATAGCATTCGACGATTTCGTGTATGAGGTCATTGAAGATCTTCGTCATGGCCCTCTGGTAGGTGGCACCGGCGTTCTTTAATCCGAAGGGCATTACTTTATAATAGAATATTCCCAAAGGAGTCCGAAAAGCGGTGTGCTTCTGGTCTTCGGGGTGCATTTTTATTTGATTATACCCTGATGAGCCATCCATGAAGGAGAAAACCTCATGAGTGGACGTATTGTCTATCATCAGTTCGGTGACTGGCACTGGGAAATCGTCCTTCAGGCAGGCTTTATTGAGATCTCGAAAATCCACGCATATGCGCACCGTCCCATTTTTCTTCATCACCGGGACGATATTAGCGATCCATTCAGGGTATTGAACTTTCTGGATGAAGCCAGAGTCGATCAGCTTCTTGACCTCAGCGTTGATGCTCATCTCAAGCTCGAGCCGCATTCTCCTCGGCGCTTGTTTAACTGGCTTGACGTTCGGGGATATCGCCAATTTATGCACAGCAATTTTTGGATCTAGTCCCGGCATTTCGGAATAGTTCCATGCGAAGCAATCTTTGTGCTGTATAAGGACGTCTTTTAACGCAGCCGCCCTTTCTTCAGATAGCAGCTCAGTGACGAACGTCGGCCGTGGGTCACTTGCCGTCCGCAACTCAATTTTCTTGAGGTTATCCGCCGTGGTATGGATTCCATCTTCCAGTTCTTTCGGAGCTGGCGGAAATTCTGCGATCACCTCATCATTGCTGTTTCCGAAGCACCAGGGAAGGTTGTCCATGTTCTCGGGATCTTCTTTTAATATTGTTATCATGTGACAAGTGCGAATCCGCTTCCAATCCCAATGTGGGGTTGGTTCTGTTCTCGTGGCTTTGGGTTCGTGCTTCTGTGGCGGCGTTACCCTCCAGTTGTCAAACAGAGCGAACTTGCCGAGCTGGTACTGATCTTCAACCCAATTCTTAAAGGTGAAGCAATTTTCGTGAGGGTGCCCTATTACTCGATGGTAAGAGCAATAATTTGGGTCGGAGACTTCGCCTGCTTGTTCGGGGTTTTTGGGCTCCGGCAGTGTAAGTATTTGATATTTTAGAGCAAGATCAAGTATCTTCTTCGTCTTGTCCCGAGGAAACGAGTACGCTCGACCCATTTTCTTCATGAGGGATAGATCAATAACGCTCGACTCCCGTTTGCGTGGCTTCTTAGCCCTGCTTTGTTGCTGTTGAGCGCTTTTTTGTCCTTTCGACTTATTTCTGCCCTTGCGTCGAGCCTTTTTTATAACAGGTTGACAGGGAGCGGCACTCTCATCTTTGACGGCCTGTTGAAGGAGGCGTTGCTTTTTGGTTTTCTCATAGATTGCCATTTCACGATTGTGATCATCTCGGACTTTTTGGCCGGCTTCCCTTATAAGCCTGTCCATTTGTTCTTCAAACGACGGACTGGGCACTTTTGCATCAGGAACTTTTACTGGTTCAGGATTAGTGTCCTCCCATTGAGCATCTGCTTCTTCATTGAAGTCGTGCACGACGTAACAGTCGCGGAGCATCTCTCGTTTCTTGGAGCGAATGTATCCGAGCCCGATCGTCTCCATCCTCCCACTAGGCAGCTTGTGCTGAGTTCCGGGGACGTTCCAGACCCTGTCATAGAATTTGGCTTTTCTCATGGTCTGTTTGAAGGGTATCCTTTGGCGCTTCAACAGCCTCTTCAAGCCTTCTGTATAATATCTGGGTAGACAGATGGGTTGAAGCCTGTCCAGCGTAGGATCTGCACCGTGCCAGATTTCTCTCTCTACTTTGTTTTCTTCAGAGCGGTAGAATAGAATTTCCTTCTCGCCTTCTCGCCTGGGAGGAATATAGAACGTCTGCAGCTCCTCTACACTGTCGGTATCAAGCGCATCCAGTTCTTTATAATGTTTAAGCGGCACCATAGCGACTTGTAGACTTTGCTCTTCGTCAGCGGAAGCTCGTATTGAAGGTCGAACAGAGAATACAGCATGGACCTCATCCTCTGAATCACTACCAAAGATCAACGTAGGAGCGGATGGTCCCGGCTTGGTGTATTGGGGAGGACCCGAATAAACTATCTCCTCTTCCTCCTCGGTATCACTGCCGAAGACATGGATGGTAGCGTTAGTTTTATTCTCCGGCTTGCGACACCTTTCCGTGTCTTCGAAATTCGGCAAGAAGTATTTGGCATCTTCATATTTGCGAACTTCGTTCACGGAAAACGGATTCAATTCTCCCGTCACGGTATACTTGAGACCATCCCTAAAATATTTCATACACTGATGCTGTGTAGAAGGGATGATATTGTACTCGTGTAACCATGGTCGGCCGAGCAGAGCATTGCAGCATGTCTTGGCATCTATGACATGGAATTTAATGTTTGTGACGAGCAGCCCGAAGCGTAGCGTCAGTATCACAGATCCAAGAGTTTTTGATGATTGGGAGTCGAACCCGGAGATGACGATCTTGTCTCTAGCGAGGTGTTGGACACTCATGCAGATTTCCTTTAGCACCCGCACATTGAGTAGATTAACAGACGATCCGTTATCAATCAGGATTTTACTTATCTTTATGTCATGGCAGTATCCTGAGACATAAAGGGGGCGATTGTGTTCGCACGTCCCAAGGAGAAGGTCTTCATCGCCAAAAGTGACATCGACCGTGCGCACTTCCTCCAATTCATCCTTCATCTTTTCTTCAGCCAGGAAAGCTTGGAACTGCTCCGGGTCTTGTAGTGCCTTAATTAACGAATCTCTCGCCTCCTTTGATAGTAAAAGGGCGTCAAGAATGCTGAGTTGCGAGCGTAGCTTCCTCAGATGCGCTAAGACGTTGTAATCCACCTTATTCTTTTTCGGCGGGTCTTTGGCAGTTAGCTCTTCCGTGACTTGGTCATCCAAGGCGATCTCCTCAGGGACCTTTTCTTTCCCTTTGTCTCTTTTGTTTGGGGGTCCGAGATTCTTTTCGGGCAACGTGCGATTACGCAGCCGGATATTTTTACAAATCTTCGGCTCTTCTTCTTTTCCCAAAGTGGGCTCTTTAAAGAGGGGGCCAAGCTCCAACTCTTCATCAGAATCGCTCCCGAATGTGAGTACTTGTGATCCTCCGGCATTGACCATGCGACAATTGCCAGTGGTTCTGTTAAGCCTTTCGATCGTTCTGTTCTGCTCTCGGCGAGTCTTGCGCTTTTCCCGCTTAAACTGCTGCCTGTGAACAACATACCCTTGCCACTATCTATCGAAAGCTTTGCACTCTTCAGTGGGGTGTGAAATCTTCCGATGATACAAGCAATAGGAGGGATGCATTTCCGCTTCACCAGTAACGCTTCCCTCAGAGGATGGTAGCTTCATACCCATTGACACGGCTTTAGCAAACCTCTTCCTCGTCTTGAATTTGATTTTATCCGCCGTGGGTGTACTTTGCTCCAGCGGGAGTATCTCAATTATTTCGTCAAGGCGCTGGTGTTTGGCCTTTTCGAATATAATCGTCTCGCACTCCCGATCAGCTTTGCTTTTTAAGAAAGCTTCATTGAGGAATGCGTCAATTACTTCCTCCGATGGCTCCAGAATTTTTGGTTCAGGATCTGCCCCCAGCGTTTCAGCACAAGGAGTCTCCTCACCGCCCATGAATGAGTGGGAAATCACATGACAGCTCGCCACGTATTCTTCAGACTCATCAGACTAACTTTCTCCCTCATCTTCCTCTTGAAAGACATGGTTGAGGAACTCTTGGAATGTAATGGGAGTCCGTGCCTTCTGGTTGTATTCCTCCAGCGCGTCAATTTGTTTTTGCAAGTCCGTGCGCTTGTCGCCAGGCTTCACAGGCTTCTTTGACTTCTTTTTCTTCTTCTTTGAAGATTTCGACGGCTGGTTATGAATGTTTGGGCCACTTCCCTCGATCTTTTGAGTTGGACGAGGCTTCAACATCCCTTCAATGATTTGCGGCTCCAACGGGCTCTTCCACTTGATTGCCGGGCATGTTTGAAGATCATTTAGCATCCTCTTTGTCTTGGCTGATAATACAACCTCCCAGGGAGCTTCTTCAACGACAGAGCACGTTGCCCCTGGCGTATTCATTCCCTTAGAGGTGTGGGGCTGCGGTGGATTCACCTTCCATTTGTTGGACAATGCGAATTTTCCCTGTCGGTACTGGTCTTCAAGCCAATTTTTGAAGACGTAACAGTCCTCGATCGGATGACCCAGTACTCGATGATAAGGACAGTAGTTGGGCTCATTGACGTCACTTGGTTGCGACGGACGTTTTGGATCTGGAAGATTTATGAGTCGGTTACGCAACGCCAACTCGAATAACCTTTTCGTTTTATCTCGGGGAAACGAGTAGGAACGTCCCATTCTCTCCTCAAGGGGTACGTACGGGCGCATATTATTTTGACGAACGACCGGCTTCGAGATGTTCGGTTGCTGTTGAGCATTAGCGACAACGATCGCTTTTCCTTTTCCTTTCTCATTTTGGGAGTCCGACTTTGGAAGAGGAGGTTTATGGCCCATTTGATCCATTTGCGCCATCTTGTCGATTAGTGCCTGGAAGGTGGTCGACTTGAAGAACATCATAAATTGAGAGATGGTTGCTTGCGGATCGAGGGTTCCCACAAACATACCCACTGCAGGTGCTTCTTCAATGCGTTGCTCGCATTTTGACCATAAATTACGCCACCGTATAGCATATTGGACCCATGTCTCGCCCGGCTTTACCCTGGCATTAATCAATGCCGTTAGCGGGGTACGCTCGTTGGCACTCGCGAAACGTTGGGTAAATAGCAGTTCCATTTCAGCAAAGGTCTTGATCGAGTCATTCGGGAGCTCGGAATACCACTCGAACGCCGTATCTGACAAGCTACCAACGAACTGGCGGAGCAACAATTTATCATCACCGCCAGTGTTGCCGCAAAGCGCCCTGAACTGGGCGACATGCTGGTGAGGATTGCCAGTCCTCTTATACACATGGAATTTTGGTATCGTATAACCTGGCGGGTACTTGATCTGGTCGTACCAGCCCGGATACGGTTGCTCCGTTTTTACCACCTGACCCGCTGCTTCAGTCGCTTGATGAACCCGGATCTGCTGAGCTATATATTCGTCTAGGTCGGCTTTGGAGATTGCCTCCTCCATGGCTGTTGATAGAGCCGGAGGAGGATTCGACATTTCTCCCCTATCATCTTCAAGGATGATCGGGGGATCTTCAGCAGGTGGATCCTGTTGAATCATCATACCCACCATGTCCTGGAACAGGAAGGCCATTTTCTTTATGCTGGCTGCCTGTTCCGCAGCTTCTTTATCCTTCTTCTCCAGTATGCGACGAAGGAATTCGGCGTCAATTTCTTGTTCCTGACGTTCATCCGAGGACGTTTCAGGGGTTTCTTTTGGCCCAGTGAGTGCGGCCATCACGGTCATCATCTCCTGGAGCTTTTGTTGTTTCTCCTGAGCCTTGGTCACTGACCGTGTAAGCGGTCTATGACCCGTAGATGCGTGGCTATCCTCCTTTCCCGATGTCATATAAACTGTATGAACTATCATGCCCCCGGACTTAGGCGTTTAGGTTCACCACCTTTGGCATTTGCCGCGGGCGCAGGGGTCTTCTCCAGCCTTCTTCTTTTGTGAGCCGTTGAAGTGGAGGGGGCCGTTGCAGTGGGCACCTTGGTGATTGTCGTCCTTTGCTGTTTAAGAGGACTGTCTTTTTCTTTTTCCACCTTCGCCTTTTTCTGTTGACGAGAGTGGTCTGGGTCAATCACGGAGTCTTGAACCCTCCGCCAAACCTTGTATATTTTTGAAGACAGCTATTGAGGGGGCTGTTCCTGCTTCACCTCTGTAATTCTCTCCGCAGGTGGAGGAGATCTTTTCAAGGTAGCGGTTGGAGAGTTCTTACGTACCCTCCTCAGCAGTTCAAAACTGTTCCCAGTTGGAACAGCAGCGTTGACCTCCACCACTGGAGCAGGTGGAGTTAGCACTGAGGGAGAGTTGCCCCCTGCCTTCCTCACTCGTCGCCAATGACAACGTCGAGCATGACGAGCCGTTGGGACTGGCTCGGAGATAGAGACGTCTTCTTTTTGCCCTTTGTCCGGTTGAGGCGTTGCTGGTGTTAACCTCTTAAAGACTGAGGTTGTTCTTTGAGGGGTGATATTCAACCTGTCGAAGACAGATCCTCGTGCAGGGGCCGAAGCGGGAATAGTCAGCCTTGAAAAGACTGACTCTTTGACGGGAGAAGCCGCCTTAACGACTTCCGGAGCAGCGACTGTTGCCCTCCTTGGGACAGTCATTTTAGAGTTCACAAGCTTCTTGACGGGCCCTTCAAAGTTTTGATCCAGCCTCGCAAAGACAGAGGTTGTTGGCTTGGTAATGGACGACCCGTTGACAGGGGCCGTCGTAACAGTGAGCCGGTCGAAGACCGACTTCTTGTTCACTTCCGGTGCAGGTATTGGCATAGAGAAACTTGAAGGCGGGATCATGGTCCGGAAAAACAGGCCGGTGGTGGCCTGGGCCACATGTTCTACCGGCAGAGCGAGGAAGGAAGCCGCTTGGGGCCCATATGCTACACCTCTAGGTGAGGTGGAGCGTCCGTTGCAGTGGCACTTCGAGCAGTTGGTGCAGTTAAAGGCCATGGATGCTTGAGTTCTGCGCCAGACAAAAGACCAAATCTTAGTAACTTGAAAATCCAAAGGCAACCGTTAACAAACCGTGATTCGTTCGCGAAGACGACACACGAAGTGTGGAGTGGAAAGAGGAAAAGGTCCCACCGGGCGTGCCAGAATCTGTTTCCCTCCGAAAGACGGCGGCGACGTTAGGACATTTAGCCTGAGATTCGGGGCAGATGCTATATGGTTTTATCCTCCACCTCTCCGAAGATTCCAAGTTGATTTATGGCACCGTGTATCGGAGGTTTAGACGGATGCGGCCGATGTAGCAGACTTCGTCAGATTCCCCCTCGTTTGAGGGGGTTTTGATTGTGGGGACGCTCTTCCCTGCAGGCGCAAGCCCCTGCAGTTAATTACGCTACCGCGTCGCGGCAGCCACTTTCTCCTTCTCCAGAATTTCACTTCGTGTCGTGTGTGTTTGTTTTGTTTGTGGTTTCCCGTGGATTGTATACGGAGATTGAGTAATGCCGTCGCCCGTAGGACGTGGATTAGTCCAAATCCATATTTACTTAGATTTGGGTTTGGTGTTTTTAGTTTAAGGATACGTTAGCCGTATTGAGGCTAAGATCAACTTAAACGTTCGTTAAGGATACGTTAGTCCTGTTTTGAGACTAAGATCAACTTAACGTGGTGATCCATTTAATATATGGCCCTCGGGACTCGTCACCTCTCTGACGTTGTTGAAGGATTACAACGATAGGTGTCAGAGGAGTTCAGAGATGTACCTTTGAACCAAAGTCGATTTGGAGTTTTATAGTATATTTGAAAGTTTAAGGATACGTTAGACGTGTTTGGGGCTAAGATCAACTTAAACGGGACCATTTAGATCCGGCAAAAGAGCATTTGGAGACTCTATTATTCCAGTTTAGGGACGTAGTGGTCCATGTTCCAGTATAGGGACGTGGTGGTCCATCGTCAGTTTAAGGACGTGGTGGTCTATTATTAGTTTAAGGATGTTTCGGTCCGATATTAGTTTAAGGACGTTTTGGTCCGATATTAGTTTAAGGACGTTTCGGTCCACGAGTTTAAGGACCCCGCAGTCCGTATTAATGTGTGGTCGTCGAGACCTGTCACCTCTCTGACGTCGTTGAAGGATTACAACGATAGGTGTCAGAGGAGTTCGGAGATATACCCTTGAACCGGAGGTAAATTGATTTAGGAGAGCAATTTTGCTCAGTCAATTTAATTTGAGGACTTACGGCCATGATTGGGCTAGTCCAGTTGAAAAATGTTCCACACTTTTATTTGTTTTTTTGGCCTGTACTAGGGCTTGGCCCATTTTTAAATAATGCATTGCATTATTTTCGATTTTGGGTTGGGCTCTGCCCATAAAGGATGCAGAGCATCAATTTGTTTTGGGCTCTGCCCATTTATAAATGATGCAGAGCATCAATTTTACTTGGGCTCTGCCCTTTTTATTGCTTTGCAATTTATTTTGGCCTGTTAGGTCTTTTTGACTTGGGCCTGGCCCGTTAGCAAAAGAAATGCATTGCATTCTTAGGCGCTTTGCGCCAATCAAAGAGCGCAAGCGCTTGTGGTGACGACACGTGTCATGCAAGTGCAGTGCGCTGCGCTTGCCCTGCTGACACGTGGCGCACTCTGGTGAGTTGCGCCAATTACAGAGAGCAAAACTCTATCTTAAAGCGCATAGCGCAAGTAGTTCAGATGCTGACACGTGGCGCTCTCTGGTGGCTTGTGCCAACCCAAGAGCGCATCAGCGCAGTTTGCAAGTGCAAGGCACTATAATTTGAGAATCTTTTAGATTCAAGAACCAATGGTTCATAAAGGAAGTGCAAAGCACTATTTGATTTCTTGATCTAATTTAGATCAAAGAAAAACAAGCTTTTTCTTATTTCAGGAACCAGGAGTTCATAAAAAGTGCAAAGCACTGTTTTTATTTTGTTTTTTTATTAAAAATCATTGATCTTGTTTTTGGATCAATGATCTATCAGAAGAAATTCTTCTATCTAAAAGGTCTTTTATCTTTCTTTTTTTTCTTGGAATTTCCTCAGAGTTCTCTCTGTTTAATTTCTCAAAGAATGTTCATGCCTTTGATTTGAGGTCTAGGGGTCTTTATATAGTGCCCATAAGTTTGTTGAATTTGTTAACGAGATCTTTCTCTGAGTGATTTGGGGAATTTTCCCCACCGTTGGATCTTTGATCCAAGGGCTTCTATTTTACAGAAGAAAATCTTTTTGTTTTAACAAGAACAGAAAGATTTCTTTAAAATCTTAATTCTGTTTGGCGCAAAAGCCCCTGCGCGTGACACGTGTCAAGCAGCGCACAGCGCAGCGCAACTGCGCTAGCGCATCCGCGCTGGCACGTATCGCGCAACGCAACTGCGCTGACACGTGTCGCG
Organism: Agapanthus africanus; assembly: GCA_030015575.1. Lineage (NCBI taxonomy): Eukaryota > Viridiplantae > Streptophyta > Magnoliopsida > Asparagales > Amaryllidaceae > Agapanthus > Agapanthus africanus. The sequence goes on along the minus strand of CM057349.1, from coordinate 384,081,683 downwards.
CAGCGCAAGGCGCGGCGCAACTGCGCTACCGCATCCGCGCTGACACGTGTCGCGCAGCGCAAGGCGCGGCGCAACTGTGCTAGCGCATCCGCGCTGACACGTGTCGCGCAGCGCAGTGCTTGCGCAACTGAAGCGTTGCTTCCTTTTGTTTTTTAATAGAGCTTTGCTCTAATTGGGCGCGCCTTCTTGGGCACTGCGCTGAAGTATTAGCGCCTGACACGTGGCGCGTTGCGCCCAAGATTTGAAGCGTTGCTTCAAAATTTGAATTTTGAATTTCAACAGAGCTTTGCTCTGATTGGGGGAAACAGTAGTTTAATCAACTTTCACGTACCGTTCTTTCCAAGTGACTCCATCTCATCTGTTATTGCAACAACCCATCGATCCCTATCTTCTTGCTCAATGGCCTCCTGATAATTACTGGGATCTCCGCTTTCAGTGACTAAAGCAAATGCGAGCATATCTTCGAAACCGTACCTTACTGGTGCCTTTTGTGGACGTGTTGATTTCCTTAACGCCATTATCTATGGGTCCTGCTGGGATTGGTTCTCACTGTCTGTCTTCGTATTCTGCCTGTCTACCTCTGCATCAATAGACTGATATTGTGCTTCAGTGTCCGTATCTTCATGAGTGCCAGAAAACTCCATCTCCACCGGATCATCGTCACCTGATGCTCCAGCTGCCTCCTGTTGGGACCAAAATTTACACCCCAGTTGGCCAAATCAAAATCAAAGTCAACCCCAAGCCAAACGAGCCCAAGCCCAGGCCAAGTAGGCTCATGCCCAAGTCAAGCCCGAACATGAAGCAGCTGGCCTTCCCCATGCCAAGAAGAAAATTATGTAATAAATAAGTTTGATGTAATTTCCATGAATGAATGTAAAATAAATGGGCAAAACCCCAAATTTTTATAAAGCTCATGGCTCATGTGCAAAAAAAATAAGCACATAAGGCATGAGATGGGCAAAATGCCATTTTGTAAAGCCCAAGGGGCTATATGTAAATTTGTAAACCCATATAAGGCAACATGATGATGAAATGAAAAAAAAGGAATTCATTCCCCTAAAAATCTAGGGTTTCTGTGCCTTCTTCTCCTTCCTCAAGATTCTAAATTTTCTTCCCTTTTTGTTTTGAATTAAATCAAGAGTTTAAATCTTCTTTTTCAAAAAAGAAACAGTTTTTCACCATAAAATCCTTGAAGGGGAACTCAGATCTCCCATCAAATCCCCAAAAGGGGTAGTTTTTAAGCCTCACCCCCCTCCCTTTTCCTCCAAGATCCAGCCAATAGAGAGGAGGAAGGAGACCCATCTTCAAAAATTCCACTTTGGGAAAAACTCAAGAGAAAACCCAAGGCTCAAAGGAGAAGAAAGAGGTCCCCTTTCATCATCTCCAAAAATCACTTAGGAGTTTAACTCCACACAAAAAAAATGTATGTGTGTGTGTGTGTGTGTGTGTATAATATAAATCTTTCTTTTTAGGAGTTCAACTCCAAAAATCAATTGGGAGTACAACTCCCGCTGCAAGGGCTAAGCCTCTTTGTCTTTCTTCTAGGAGTTTAACTCCAAAAGTAAATTGGGAGTACAACTCCTAGTATAGAGGCTAAGCCTTTTTTTCCGCAGGCACCTAGCGCCCACGTGCCGGGCGCGTGAGGCTCTGGCGTCCAGCGCCCACGTGCCGGGCGCGTGAGGCGCTGGCGTCCAGCGCCCACATGCCGGGCGTGTGTGGCGCTGGCGCCCAGCATCCAGCAACCACGTGCTGGGCACATGAGGCGCTGGCGCTCACGCATCCTTTGGACGTTATTCACCCTTTTTATATATATACACACTCCACAACATTTTCCCCGTTAGAAGAAATTTCTAACGGGACGCTGCCCCATACCCCGCAAGGGGGCTGCTAGCTCCCTTGACTCTCAACCCGCTATCCAGGTAGCGGGACCCCCATAAACTCTGCGAGGCCCCCGATATACCCAAGACCCCTCAAAACACAACATACGCACACTGCACATTGAGTTCGCATGACCAGTTTAACCCGTCAATCAAAGGTTCCATTGCTCCAAAGGCGATGGGTAATTAACGGTAGCTTAGTCCGCGGCTGTCGGAAATTCGGATCCCCACAATCAATAAAACCCCGCCTACCCTAGGTAGGGGGAATTTGTAGTATGCCTGACAAGCGACACGTATTCCCATCTCAATGGGGTGATGAAAAACACCATACAGATTCTGGCACGTCCGTTGGGACCTTCTTGTTAGTTATATGTATGACCTAGAGGCCATTACTATACATAGGATGTATATTGTAGTGGATGCTGGGACATATATAGGGAGGACTTTCTTGCTCGACATGATAGTATGCTATCTGGTTGCTCTTTACCTTAACGTGTATACTGGTTGTCTCTCTGTTACATGTTGGTAAAGCCCTTAGGATGTGTACTTGACTACCTGGACTATGATGCGGATCATACTAGTGGGGACATGGTAGTCCGTGAGTACATCCTTCAAAGTCCCTAGTCGTGGGTGTATCGAGATGGGGCATCGATATACCAGAGTAGACTAGCGTATACCTTCTCGACCCATACAGATGGGCGATGGATGATCCCATATCCATTGGTGTTTGACATCAGAGATGATATACGGGTGCTCAGTAGAGACTGGGTACACTGGACGGACTCGCCGAGAACTCCAGATGGTATTATACCTCACGTCAGATGGCAGTTCTCTGGTGACACTGGTACAGAGTAGTCTGTTGACCCGAGATCGTCATAGAGTCTTGTGTGGTTCCCACTGTGCTTTGATTTCCATCTTACCACGTCCAAGAGGGCGTGCAAAACGGTGGTTTTTGGGTACATTCCCGAGTCACATGGAGGCAATGAGCGATAGGAGGGGATTCGTCTCTCCCGGTATAGGGGGTTGATGTTGCGCTGTGTTCGATTGGCTATAACAGGAAATCCCTGGCCAGGGTTGCTGAGATTTACTGGTAAGTGTTACCAGTAGTTTCTCGAATTGTTATAGACCTCATATCGACACGACTTATCGAGCTATTGGGGTCTGACGTTTACCACCCCTAGGCGAGATATGCGACATATCAGACGATCAGACCGGACTGTACGGTAGTGTTACTGGTTGGATTCACTGGAGTGTGAGCGGGCTTGCTCGTCGATCTTCATATCGCTCAATACCCGGGTGGCCGTTACGTTTAGCAGACCGCTTGCGGCTTGTGGATGTTTGATATGATCATCATCCGCTGCCGGCGTATTGACGAGTCTTTAGAGTCCTACACAGAGGTTTCCTGGCTCAAGCGAAACGAAATAGGAGCGCATATGAGATATGTGCGGGACCGAGAATAATGCGTGTATGTGATACCGTATTCCATTCTCGCGATGAATGTGTCGAATGGTTGTATGTGATATAACCTAGTTATCGAATCAAGGATTGATTCGATAAGCCGATACATTGTATACTAGTCGGTTGTGTGCGACATGACCGGATCATTGAATCAAGTGTTGATTTAATGATTTAATGCATAATTATATATTTGATATATTACTTTGCATTAACTAGTATTGGTTCACTTAAGATGGATTTTCTCACTCGAATGTGCGCATTGTATATGCGATATACTTTTGTGCACTTGTATGTATCATGTTTGATGATGCATGCTAACTTGTGTTTTGTGTAAAGTTGAAACCATGGTTATGTAATGGTTAGGGTTTTCATTTTCATATCTATTTATTTATTTGTTTATTCATTATTGGAAAATGATAAGCATAATACAAAATGGTGGCTTTATTTGGAAGCTTGTTGAAGCTTCATGAAGACTTATCATAAGACTTTCTTCTTCTTCTTCATCTTCTTCCATGAAGAATAGCAAGCTCCATCAATGGTGATTGATGGAGATGAGTGAGAAATCCAATTCTAAAGTCTACCCACTTCCTATTTCTTCATCCTCTACCTCTTGCCAAGTAGTAGAGTGTGTTCTCTTCACAAGTTTCATGACTTGGTGAAGTGGGAGCTTGATTTAGCGATGCCTCGACGTAGATCATCTTCGGCATGGACATCGATGACCTAGCCCGTCCATTCTCCGATGAAGCCGACGCTAGAGCCCGGGACTTGTTATGGACAGCGAGGAGACTTCATTGCGGAGCTATGGAGGTGGAGAACCGGATCTACAAAGGTTGTATTTCTGTATCTCTTAGTTAAGTGTTAACTAGTTTCATTTTCGCCTAGATTTCTAGCTAACGATCCGTAGTCTAGGGTTTCTCGGCACCGTATTTTTTAAAATTGGCATGGTTGATGCCTTGTGAGACCTCATTAGGGTGCCTAGGAACCCTACAGTGGTATCAGAGCCTAGCTAGAGCCTTAGGCGAAGTCCAGACGGAGTTTGAAGTCCGAACGACCCGAAAACCCAAACCTTAACATGCTCTCTGGACTTTTTCGTAAAATGTGGATTTTTGTTGATTAAAAATATTCAGAAAACTCATCAGGAAGATCTAAGGATAACTGCAAAATTCGAGCCCCTAATTCCTTAATATCGCCGCGGATCCGCGGCATGAGCATGCTCATGCGGCGGTTCCGCGGCCTCTTTGGCTTTTTGTGCATCGAATTTTGCTCCTTAATTCTTAGTTTCCAGTGGTGCTTTTTCTGGGAATTTTTAATATGTTTTCCAGAGTTGTATTTTCAGGGTTGTTTTGGGGATTCGTATGTTCGATCGGATTATCAAATTTTGTCTGTGTGGCTTTCCGGATAAATTTTAGAATATGTTAAAAAGTTCGACCGGATATAAATACCCAATTTTTCCCCTGTCGGGAAATTTCCAAGTGTTGGATTTTTCCGTAGTTTGACGACGTTCTAAGTAGTGCAAGTAACGCGATGGTCCCTCTAGAAGACAACAAACCTTAACTCGATTATGTGACCGTCTTGAACTGCCCTTTGAACCTTCGGGTTTGGGGCAGTACGGCGTGCCACATGTGAGGCGTTGGCTTGACCCTTCTACGGCTGGACCGTTGGTACTGAGGCACGAACTGAATGTTGTTAGACTCATATTTCATGTGTTGATCTGTATCGGGAAAACTTGGGTGTTCGATTGTTCGATCGGAAAGTTTGACATTTTCTATTTATCTGGAATGGGATACAATAATTGGAATTCACAATAAGTTATGAGATAACTGAATGAATGTTATAAACATAGCAGTTTAGTCTCACTTGATCGGTAGCCACGGAATTTTGATGTGATCAAAAGTCCGTCGCAATCACGTAGCGTACGCGGATACTCGCCGGGTAAACTTAATAGACAGCTACACCCCATAGCCTCGACCAACTGACTGTAGGAGAACCCCGTCGCCGAAAGCATCCGTTCGGGTGCTCGCGGTAGCGGTGTTCCGCCTTGGTGCACTTCGTCGACGGTATCGGGGGTGCGGCCGTCTACTGAAGTTTGCGACGAGCATTCGATCAGGATGTCGGGAATCTTGTTGAATTGCCCGACTTGATATTGAAAAGCGTTTTCGATTTTGAGACTAAAATGCGGGGTTTATAATTGTTAGGCATGCGATGTCTAAAGAATTCATTTGGTCAGGCATATGATGTCTGAGGTGGTTGCGGATTCCAACTGTTGTAGTTTTACACTTTCTTTTCTGTGACCGTAAGTGTAATATGTGATATCGCCGGTTTCGTTGCTATATGTCAACGACAATTGGGATGCGCATATTTACTTACGTTGATGACATGTGATGTTATGTGTTGCTGGATATGTTATATTGGATCGTCGTGTTTGAATAGCCGGGGGTTTTTATGTGAGATGAGTGTTTTTCATTTTCATTCATGTAAAAACTTGAATGTTATATTCTTTTATTTGGGGCGCTTCCAGGTTGCGGAAGTTGTCACCGTTTGTATATTATTTACTTTTCCGCACTAGGATAGACCCAAGGAGGGGAGCACAAGTAACCGGGTTCTGGAGTCTAGTGGGAGACCAACTCGAGGAGTCGGGTCCGGGTCTCCTAACTCTAGAATTGGCAGGGTTGCTTGCCGCTCTCGTAGGGGTCTAGGGGTGTGGGTTTGGCTATTCATCACGACCGTGGAATCCGTGTTTTATACTGGCTCGTATTGAAAACACGGACGTCCTAGTATATCCAATATCTCATATGTTTCTTCTGCTGCGATATCTGTGATGTGATCATATGATGTTCTGTGATAGATACAGTATATAGTATATATGATATATTATATAGACGTTACTTATGTTTTACACCCGCGCTAGCCCTGCCCCGCTCTGCCGTTAGTTACCTAACCTAACGGTGCACGAGGGGACATCGAGGCGAATGCGGATGGCATAAGTGTACGTCATATCTATCTGTGATGTTTAGGTACTTCAATGATGGGACATCATTAATGTGATTAATGAAATAAAAGAAACCTAAAGATGTTGTAGAATCGAATTTCAAAATAAAACAGGTAGCTACAGTTCTTGCTTTGCATAGCGGTATATATGATATATCCTGCACCTTATTCGATGAGGAAAGGACCGAGATCCCTTCACCGGGAGTGACTCCTTTAGCAATAACTGGCAGATGCTACACACTCGGTTTGTCTTTTGATTGCTTTTAAGTGTTTTTGCTTTGCACAGTGATATATATGATATATCCCGCACCTCATTCGACAAGGAAAGGACCGACGATCCCTTCACCGAGAGTGACTCCTTTAGCAAAACTAGAAAAGCCTCAAAAGCACTCCATTTTTAAAATCATTTGATTCTACAACGATATAAACTTCATTACGCAAAAGGTTTTCTTAAAAAAAACCTTGTCGTAGCCCTCCGTCATTTCAGATAGGTAATAGTTAGTATTCGTGCTGCGTTTGTTGACTCAGTCAAGGCGTAGTGTGCGGTAGCTGATTATTGCTTATCTGCAAAGCATATGATGCGATTGGATTAGGGTAGTCGTGCGGCCTTGTTGACTCAGTCAAGGGTCGTGCGGGTGGGTTTAATTCAATCAGGAAATGACGGGTTGAACTTTACTTGCGGTCTATGGTTTGTTGACTCAGTCAAGGTCATAGATCGCATGGGGCAAAATATTATCGGGAATTTCAAGTGTTGAAATTTGCAATGAGATTGCATACCTTCTATGAGATAGTTGGATCCCGATACCCGCTGCGAGTAAGTGTTACTCCTGGGAGAGTTTTATACATTACAATTAGCCGATCAAGTAGGTGTCTAGAAAGGTATCAACGGGGTTACGCCTCTGGGAAAACGAGGTTTACATTAATTAGGTTCGTGCGAAAGCACGGGGGACCTCCCTCAAAATACCGACACTGGCCTGGCTGAAAGATTGGCGAACTTGTAGTGTGTAATTAATCCTGGCTAGTCTTTCCTTTTAGGGTTTGAAGGAAGATTTGATAAAAAGCAGTGGGAGCCATCCTGATTAGATAAAACAATAACCAATCTATTCTTGAAAGAGCGCACGCTGAGTGTTTTCTTCTCTCTCTCTCCTGGTAGCGACCATATCACGCCTTAATCAAGATAATAAAACGGATTATTGACCGAACCCGCTTGTTATACTGAGCTGGGGAACGTTGGTCCCGCTCCAACTTATAATTGTTATAAGACAGAGCAGGAAATTGGGGATTACCAGAATTCCCGTGCCGCCCAAACGAAGAGAGTGCATGATGATGCATCATCTTCGGGTGTGTTCGTTACAGAGAACTGTTTCTCAGTATCCTTTACGTCCTGGGTATGTGATACCAGATCAGGATCCCAGATATGTAATCTGTTACATAGGGCTACAGAAAGGTAAAGAACTGAGAACGGGTGATAAGTTTCATGAGGCAGAAAACGGGGTAAGAGTTGCAGCCAAGTCTGTTGGTCACTGTCACCCTGTATTACCAATACATTGATTCTGAACGAATGTTATTAGATACCGAACCTAATATACAAAATCATATCAGTCTCTTTATCAATAAAGAAATGATAAAATTTTGTATTGATGGATAATGTTTTGAACATTTCCTATATCAAAAGTTGATCGGATCAGGCACGTTATCTAAAAGCGTTGATGTTCTAAATCAAACTACAGTTCTTTAGTATACTGAACACACATAAGAGGAAGAGTTCAGAAATGAACGAATCCTTCTTGAGGCATTGTAGACTAGGTCATATCAATGCGACCCGACTAGCTGAAGTTACATGAAGATGCATATTTAAATTAGTTTAAATCTACATCTTATGAAACTTGCCAGTCATGTCACAAAGATATAATGACACCAGCTCTGTTTATTGGAAACAGAGAAAGAGTTAGTGAACTCTTGGAACTAATACATGTTGATGTATGTAAGGTCCCCTGTCTACATATGCCAGGACCGGTTCTTTTTACTTCATTACGTTCTCTGATGATCTCTCAAGATTCAGACCTATGTTCCTGTTGAAACACAAGTCCGAACCTTTTGAGATATTCACAGAATATAAGTTAGAAGTAGAGAACCGATACGGGTATAAGTATTATGTCCTTTGATGTGATTAAGGAGGAGAATACTTGAGCACGGAAATCCTGGACTATTCTAAAGGAGAATGAGATTCTCTCTCGGCATTACTCTTCCGAATACACCATAGCACGATGGTATATCGGGGCGGAGCAATCACACCCTATATGATAAGGTGTGCTCTATGATGAGTATTACTGAGTTACCTATTTCCTTTTTGGGAGTTATGCACTTATGAAGTTGCATACCTATTGAATAGGGTTCAAATCAAATCAGTTGCCTACCACTCCATATGAGATATGGTATGGGAAGAGCCCATGTCTTAAGTTAGTTAAGATTTGGGGTTGTCCAGCCTATGTCTGAAAAGCAAAATCCGGACAAGCTCGAGGCAAGGTCTGTTATGTAGAACTGGAAAGGTTCCAGCTATACAAACTACAGCAGATGATTTGATAGAACCAAGGGATTCAGTAGATTCCAACGAACCTCAGCCTCTCCGCCGATCTAGTAGGGTTCCTCACCCACCTGAGAGATACTTCTGTTTCTCTATGACAGTGGGAGCGAGGAATGCATCATGAGATGATGACCCAACTAGTTTCGAGCTGGCCATCAGGAATGGGACTCTGTAAGAATGGCTGGATGCTTAGCGATCTGAGATGGAATCCTTATACACCAACAAAGTATGGACTTTAGTTGCTATATCTGAAGGGTTAAATCCCCACCAGGAGCAAGTATATCTTGAGAAGATTACTTGGTGTACATGGAAAAGTTGAGACTTTCAAAGCTAGAATTGTTAAAGGTTTTCATCATCGACCAGGCGTGGATAATGATGAAACCTTTTCAGTAGCTATGCTTAAGTCCATCCAGATCCTACTTTCCACGGCTACATACCATGACTACGATATCTGGCAGTTGGGTGTCATGACTCCTTTTCTAAATGATGTTTTAGAAGAGAACGTCTGTAAGTACACAGCCAGAGTGCTTCGTAGACAGTCGGAGCAGCGGAAACGTGTTCAAAATGCTTTATAGGATAAAGCAGGCATCGTGGAGTTGGAACATCTGTTTTGATGGATTAGTCAAAGAAGTTGACATCATCAAAATGGTAGATGAACCTTGTATAAACAAAAAGGTAGTAAGGAGTATGGTGACGATCCTCGTAGAGTACGTGGATGACATACTCAAGATAGGGAAGGTGTTTCCTATGCTACGCTCGATCAATCTCCGCTTATCACAATGATTCTCCATATAGGATCAAATTGATACCTCCTAAATCCTGGGTTTTGGACCTATGAGATAGATCTAATTGGATGTTAGGACTCTCACTAGTTGTAGTGAGACGGTATCAACTGATCCTGGGAAGAATCACTGGAAGTGTTCCAGGGTGATAAAGACGACTGAGTGTCAGTCACAGGCATTGTCTTTACCCTCAGTAAAGGGACGGTATGTTGGAAGAGTTCCAAGCTAGATACCGTGACATACTAGACGATAAAGGCAGGATACATCGCTACTTAAGATGCTACCAAAGAGGATGTTTGGGTGTATATTAGTTCATGAGATGAACTACGTTCCTACCATTGTGAGACAATGGAGTTGTGGCTTATGCCAAGGAACGTCCGTCCCATCAGTGATCCAGACATATTCTAAGGCAGTATCACCTGATCATGGAGATGGTTAATCTCCAGGGGATCGAGGTTAGGAGAGAAGACTCAGAGGACAACACAGCGGATCCACTCACAAAGGCCTGTTCCCAGAAAGAGACTTTTATGGGATGGTTGAGTATGAGATACTGCAACCACTGCTACAGATGGCCCTAGTGCAAGTGGGAGATTGTTAGTTATATGTATGCCCTAGAGGCCATTACTATACATAGGATGTATATTGTAGTGGATGCTGGGACATATATAGGGAGGACTTTCTTGCTCGACATGATAGTATGCTATCTGGTTGCTCTTTACCTTAACGTGTATACTGGTTGTCTCTCTGTTACATGTTGGTAAAGCCCTTAGGATGTGTACTTGACTACCTGGACTATGATGCGGATCATACTAGTGGGGACATGGTAGTCCGTGAGTACATCCTTCAAAGTCCCTAGTCGTGGGTGTATCGAGATGGGGCATCGATATACCAGAGTAGACTAGCGTATACCTTCTCGACCCATACAGATGGGCGATGGATGATCCCATATCCATTGGTGTTTGACATCAGAGATGATATACGGGTGCTCAGTAGAGACTGGGTACACTGGACGGACTCGCCGAGAACTCCCAGATGGTATTATACCTCACGTCAGATGGCAGTTCTCTGGTGACACTGGTACAGAGTAGTCTGTTGACCCGAGATCGTCATAGAGTCTTGTGTGGTTCCCACTGTGCTTTGATTTCCATCTTACCACGTCCAAGAGAGCGTGCAAAACGGTGGTTTTTGGGTACAGTCCCGAGTCACATGGAGGCAATGAGCGATAGGAGGGGATTCGTCTCTCCCGGTATAGGGGGTTGATGTTGCGCTGTGTTCGATTGGCTATAACAGGAAATCCCTGGCCAGGGTTGCTGAGATTTACTGGTAAGTGTTACCAGTAGTTTCTCGAATTGTTATAGACCTCATATCGACACGGCTTATCGAGCTATTGGGGTCTGACGTTTACCACCCCTAGGCGAGATATGCGACATATCAGACGATCAGACCGGACTGTACGGTAGTGTTACTGGTTGGATTCACTGGAGTGTGAGCGGGCTTGCTCGTCGATCTTCAGATCGCTCAATACCCGGGTGGCCGTTACGTTTAGCAGACCGCTTGCGGCTTGTGGATGTTTGATATGATCATCATCCGCTGCCGGCGTATTGACGAGTCTTTAGAGTCCTACACAGAGGTTTCCTGGCTCAAGCGAAACGAAATAGGAGCGCATATGAGATATGTGCGGGACCGAGAATAATGCGTGTATGTGATACCGTATTCCATTCTCGCGATGAATGTGTCGAATGGTTGTATGTGATATAACCTAGTTATCGAATCAAGGATTGATTCGATAAGCCGATACATTGTATACTAGTCGGTTGTGTGCGACATGACCGGATCATTGAATCAAGTGTTGATTTAATGATTTAATGCATAATTATATATTTGATATATTACTTTGCATTAACTAGTATTGGTTCACTTAAGATGGATTTTCTCACTCGAATGTGCGCATTGTATATGCGATATACTTTTGTGCACTTGTATGTATCATGTTTGATGATGCATGCTAACTTGTGTTTTGTGTAAAGTTTAAACCATGGTTATGTAATGGTTAGGGTTTTCATTTTCATATCTATTTATTTATTTGTTTATTCATTATTGGAAAATGATAAGCATAATGCAAAATGGTGGCTTTATTTGGAAGCTTGTTGAAGCTTCATGAAGACTTATCATAAGACTTTCTTCTTCTTCTTCATCTTCTTCCATGAAGAATAGCAAGCTCCATCAATGGTGATTGATGGAGATGAGTGAGAAATCCAATTCTAAAGTCTACCCACTTCCTATTTCTTCATCCTCTACCTCTTGCCAAGTAGTAGAGTGTGTTCTCTTCACAAGTTTCATGACTTGGTGAAGTGGGAGCTTGATTTAGCGATGCCTCGACGTAGATCATCTTCGGCATGGACATCAATGACCTAGCCCGTCCATTCTCCGATGAAGCCGACGCTAGAGCCCGGGACTTGTTATGGACAACGAGGAGACTTCATTGCGGAGCTATGGAGGTGGAGAACCGGATCTACAAAGGTTGTATTTCCGTATCTCTTAGTTAAGTGTTAACTAGTTTCATTTTCTCCTAGATTTCTAGCTAACGATCCGTAGTCTAGGGTTTCTCGGCACCGTATTTTTTTAAATTGGCATGGTTGATGCCTTGTGAGACCTCATTAGGGTGCCTAGGAACCCTTCACTTCTCTCCTCCCATATTTCGGGTTAAACGTTCATGCGAACTCAATCAACATACATATCGATATTTATACTAAAATAATGCTCTTTCATGCAAGATTTCTAGCGATCAAGCCTCAACAATGTCTCCAAGGACAAGCTCAGTTCTCGATACGGCTCCCATCTCCTACACGATGAAGATGGACGTCAGGACGATCCTCCCGACCAATCTCGGGCGACAGTGGGAGGAGTCGCCTCTACCACTTGGCTCTATTTTGTTCGTACCAGCTAACGCCATCCCAGCTGCTCAAACTCCAGTAACAGACAGACCGGCCTTGAAAGGCAGGAGGCCAAATGTGGTGGTCTCGAGGGCACCACTACCCAAACGAAAGTCGGTGTTTGAACAACTTTCCTTAGCCCCAACTGGGGCAAGGCCATCAACACCAACAAAGCAATAAGGTATCTCGGGCAAGCTCCAGCGGTGCCCCTGACAACTGCTCAATCGGGTATCTTCTCTGAGCTCCCTGTCAATCGACTCATGATGGCTTCCTGGATGACGGATGCCCGTCAAGCCCTCAAAATCGAGAAGCTAAGACAGAAAAGGCTCAGATACAGAGCCAACAAAAGGGCTAGGACTTCTGCTAGGCTGAGCTTCATGAAGTTCCAAGAACAGGGTTATCCCTCAACAACAGCAGAATCGGCTGTAAAGCTCGCCAACTCTTTTGAACCACTGAAATTGGTTCAGAAGAATGCCATGACCTCAAGAGTCAAGAAAGCTGCGATCTGGATAGCGCCACCCAAGGACCAAGTCATACCAACCGTCTTCAGTCATATGTCCTTTCCAGAAGAGGAAGGGTCACGACGATGGTCCAAAAAATCAGCCGCCAAAGATAAAAAAGATGACTGGATATGTGGTCCACACGGTCTACATGGTGGACACGCGCAACAAAAGCAAAGACGGGGCCATCACATCTCAAATCCAATCCGGTGTGAATGTGGCTGCCACTTCCCAAGACCAACATCCTCTGGAAGGTAATGAAAACCCTTCAAGTGAGGCTGATAAGCAGAGAGATCTCTCGGTTCATGAGGAGTCGGGCTCGGAAAGCGAAGAGGAGCCAATCTTCCGTCCCAAGACCGCAGAGTAGAAACTTCTCCAAGAGTTCCAGAAGCAGCTCAGAAACAAAGACAAGGGATGGCCAAGCTCTACTCAAAGATTGACTACTTGAAAAACGTCGTCTTACAGCTCACGGCCCAAGTCGCCTCTCAGCCGCCCAATCAAGCACAGGGCTCTGCTCATGAACCGGGAAACGGTGTCCCGAGACAGCCGACGACTATTCCCTCAAATCCAAAAGTGGGCGAGCCGCATGAAAGTCGGCTGCGGCCTATCTCGGGAAATATCTTAACTACCGATGACAGCAACCCGCTAACGCAAGATCAAATCATGGATTTGGTCGCCAATAAAGTCAAAACATTGGTAGCCGAAGCCGGAGAGCAAAAAGATGTCAGCAGTAGCGGGAGACCATATCCTGTTCGGTACGATCTTGTGGAGTTTCCCACTGGTTATGTCGTCCCCAAATTTGAAAGGTTCGATGGAATGGGAAATGCGAACCGGCACATTGCCCAATTTAAAGTATCATGCGTGAATACTGGGGGAAATGATGCGCTCCTTCTCCGTCAGTTTGTCAATAGCTTGACCGATGTTGCTTTCGATTGGTATGCAAGCATACCGGATGACTCGATCACGACGTTCGCTCAAATAGAATCCATGTTCAAGCAAAGGTTCATGAGCGTCGGCGATAAAATCACCATTACCGACCTCATAAAGACCGAGCCAAAGAACAACGAAAGCAACATGGATTTTATAGTCCGATGGCGCAATCTCTCTGTCAAATGTGAACCGCCGTTAGAGTAAAACCAATCCGTCGATCTTCTTATAGAAAATCTGAACAACTGGATGAAACCTTTCCTGTGCACTGCAGGCCTCAAAACATTCCAAGAGCTGACCAAGAAGGTTCAAATGTTGGAATGCTCAAAGGCCGAGTCCACTCAAGGTCTCCAATTCACAAACAGACCGAAACATCGAAGGGACGACGATCGAAAAAGCGAAAGTTCCAATAGTACCGATTCTCTAAATAAGCAAAGAGCGGGCGGAGCAAAAATTAACAAATCTCGAGAGCCAACTTTGGAGGAAATGAGAAATAAGATCTACTCTTTCAGAAGAGACAAGGTTCCCAAAATATTCAAAGATGCTCTGAAGAATGGCCTACGGCTACTAGAACCAAAAAGGCTAAGTGAAGCGAACATGACTGATCATCCCAACTTTTGCCCATACCACTGAGTGCTGGGACACACTATTGAAGACCGTTGCATCTTCAAGGATTGGGTCGAGAAACAATACAAGGCGGGAGAAATATCATTGTCCCCTGTCGTGTTGACAAACGATCGAGTCGCGACCGCCAATTTTATACAAACAGAGATCGACATATTTGGGGAACCGACCGCTCTCAATTGTTCACCCTCCCCTGAAAGGGGCAAACCACTGCAACAATCCAAAGGTCCAGCGATTATCGTTGATGATGAAGGGGTAACAAATAGATGTGCGATCCATATGGTCTACATGGTCGGACCCGGAGAAACGAACCCTCCTACGCTTCATAGCTATGGTGATGATATGGTTGACACCGCCCAATATTGGCTCATTTCAGATAATGATGGAGGCCATGCTCGAGCTGCTAAGCAAAAGGAGCCTATGGTTCTTGGGGAATCAAGCTCAAGCGATGAGGATAGCCCAGTCATCATCCCCAAAACTACAGAACAAGCGTTATTCCAATGGCTTCAAGAGCAATTTCAGGACCGTGATAGAGAGTTAGCCAAGATCCGTTCCAGATCTGGTGAATGTTGTGGAAAATCTCGCACCCCGAGTTCTTTAAATGCAATCACAACAAAATCAAAATTTGGTTCATGAAACAAGGATTGATGTCCCAAAGCAGCCAACGGCTATTCCCTCCGATCTAAGAGTGGGACACCTTCATGAAAGTCGAAGGCGAATAGCCCCTAGGAAAGTCCTGACGCATGTCTGCGACAAGTTGACACGGGACAGAATTAAGGAAAAGTCATCAGCAGATCCCGAAACTCTCTAGGACCTACTTAAAAGAGTCCAGATGCTGGATCATGCGAGTCCCGAATCTTTTCCAAACTACCAATATAACAACAAGTCCAAATATCCGGAGAACGACAACCGCAAAGGTGGTCCTCCCAAGGACACTGAATCCTGTAATGTATCTGCCGACCAAAGCAGGCGAGGAGCAGGCAGGCTTAATGCTGACCAGCCTCGAAAACCAGTGTTGAGAGGGGGAGGAGAATCGCCCCTGGAAGAGAAATTGAATAAGGTCTATTCTTTCAGAAGGGACAGAGTCCGTAAAATATTCAAGGACGCCCTGAGAAACGGTCCGCAATTGCCTAAATCAAAAAGACCATATGAAGCAAATATGACTGATGATCCTTTGTACTGCCCGTATCACAGAATGGTGAATGGTGTGTTATACCATTGAAGACTGCTTTGTTTTCAAGAATTGGGTGGAAAAACAATACAAGAAGGGAGTGGTCTCGTTGGCCAAAGACACGTTAGCAGAAAACCAAGCTACAATCGTCCGCTCCGTTCGAACGAAGACCAAAACCCTCTGAGGGCAAACGGCTCAATCGCCTGCTCTACAAAATGACCCAGTTCATCACAGTTTCTACGGGACACATGTGAACGTCTCTCCAAAAGGACAAAGAGAGCATTGAAGCGCCATGAGATCAAAATCCAAGTATTTTTGAATAAGTGCACTGTAAGGACCACCACGTCGTTAAACTGGGAGTGTAAAAAAATTTTGTAAATAAATATAAAAAAAGCCGAAATGATGGGGCAACTCGCAATAAAAATCAGCGAGTAAAATAAAGATGAAAATAAAGCCGAAATGATGGGACAACCGCGAATAAATAGCCGAAATGATAGGGCAATCGCGACCTTCGCAATAAGAAAAGCTGAAATGATAAAGCAATCGCGGTAAAAAAAACAAAAATACCTCCAAATAGCGAATGATGAGTCGCTCCTAGTACCATATTCTAGTGCAGCGATGCAGACGCCAACCAAAATCCAATTTCCTAAAATTCTCCCAGCCCTACGGTTGGTCCCAAGTTGACTGCCGTATACAATCCACGGGCTCAAATAATTCTCATCACACCCATACCCCACCGCAATCACCAGTCACGCGGCCGGTCTCCGCCCTTGGAATTAAGCTCTATTTAGGAAAGACCCACTCATGCGTCCTCACGATACATGAGGAGAACAAAACTTATGAGATCATCTCGACTCGTAAGAGAACACCTTCGTGAGATCCTTACAACTCATGAGGGAAAAACACACTTGGGGGTCCTCACGACTCCTAAGGAGAAAATACACCTACGAGATCCTTTCGACTCATAGGGAGAAAATGCTTTTATGGGACCCTTACGGCTCATAAAATTGAAAAGCCTTAGGTGATAGGGACCTAAATCTGTCTCCTAAGCCATCACTTCCCAACAGGCAAAGACAAATGATGAATTGCTCCTAGCACCTGTGCTTCAGTGTTAGCAACGCTGATGCTGACCCCAACCCCAAAATTCCAAACTTTCGATCCAATAGACCCCTAAGTCATTAAACTGGGAATAGATGACCTCTAAGTCGTTAAACTAGGAATAGATGACCCCTAAGTCGTTAAACTGGGAACAAGGGAAATCCCTCATGGCAAATGATGATTCGCTCCTGGTACTACATTCCAGTGTAGCGATGCTGATGCCAAACCAAAACCAAAATCCCTAAATTTTCTCATCGCAAATGATGATTCGCTTCTGGTACCACATTCCAGTGTAGCGATACTGATGCCAAACCAAAACCAAAATCCTTAAATTCTCTCACGGCAAATGATGATTCGCTCCTAGTACCACATTCCAGTGTAGCGATACTGATGCTAAACAAAAATCCAAATTCCAAATTCTAAATCCCACGCTGCAATGTCTCGAATTCAAGGGTCCCGCCAAATAAGGCAGGAATCGGACAAATCAAACTAAAGTACCATCCGGAAGCACTTCCAAGCTCCCGCCGGACAGATTGGAACTTCCAAAACAAATCAAGCCAACCAATTTCGACAACGACCTCTACATAAAAATAACAGTAACACTCCATGCCGGGGAAACATCAACCAGCGACACTTCATGCCGGGGACACGTCAACCAGCGACACTCCGTGCCGGGGAAACGTCGACCAGCGACACTCCGTGCCGGGGACACATCAACCAACGACACTCTGTGTCGGGGAAACGTCAAACAGACACTCCGCCTCGGGGATAAGTCGACCAGCGACACTCCGTGCAGGGGAAACGTCGACCACAGACACTCCGTGCCGGGGAAACGTCAACCAGCGACACTCCATGCCGGGGACACGTCATCCAGCGATACTCCGTGCCGGGGAGACGTCAACCAGCGACACTCCGCCTCGGGGATAAGTCGACCAGTGACACTCCGTGCAGGGGAAACGTCGACCAGCAACACTCCGTGCCGGGGACACATCAACCAGCGACACTCCGTGCCGGGAAAACGTTAAACAAACACTCTGCCTCGGGGATAAGTCGACCAGCGACACTCCGTGCCGGGGAAACGTCAAACAGATACTCCGCCTTGGGGATAAATTGATCAGCGACACTCTGTGCTGGGAAAACATCGACCAGCGACACTCCGTGCCGGGGATACGTCAACTAGCGACATTCCATGCCGGGGAAACATCAAATAGACACTCCGCCTCGGGGATAAGTCGACCAGCGACACTCCATGCCAGGGAAACGTCACATACAGACACTTCGTCTCGGGGAAACGTCCAACACAGACACTCCGCCTTAGGAACACGTCAACCAGCGACACTCTATCTCGGAGAAACGTCAAGTATCGACCGTCCATGTCGTAAAAAGGGCAGTGCCAGCCTCCCCAAAAGCGGGAACCAAATCAAGTCACCTCCACGCGAAAGAAAATTCATCAATTTCATGCACACGACCCATATACGCGGTGTGCATTTATTGATGGAGGCACTTTGTTGGGACCAAAATTTACATCCCGGTTGATCAAGTCAAAATCAAAGTCAACCCCAAGCCAAACGGGCCCAAGCCCAGACCAAGTGGGCCCATGCCCAAGTCAAGCCCGAACATTAAGCGACTGGCCTTCCCATGCCAAGAAGAAAATTATGTAATAAATAAGTTTGATGTAATTTTCATGCATGAATATAAAATAAATGGGCAAAAAGCCAAATTTTTGTAAAGCCCATGGCTCATGTGCAAAAAGAAATAAGCACATGAGGTATGGGATGGGCAAAATGCCATTTTGTAAAGCCCAAAGGACTATGTGTAAATTTGTAAGCCTATATAAGACAACATGATGATGAAATGAAATAAAGGAATTCATTCCCCTAAAAATCTAGCGTTTCTGTGTCTCCTTCTCTTTTTTCAAGGTTTTAAATCCTCTACCCTTTTTTTGAATTAAATTAAGAATTTAACTCTTATTTTTCCAAAAAAAAACAGCTTTTCACCATAAAACCCTTGAAGGGGAACTCAGATCTTCCATTAAATCCCTAAAATGGATGATTTTTAAGCCTCACCCCCCTTTTTTTTCTAAGATCCATCCAACAGAGAGGAAGATAGAAGGAGACCCATCTCCAAAAATCCCACTTTGAGAAAGATCCAAGACTCAAGAGAAAACTCAGGGCTCAAGAGAGAAGAAAGGGATCTCCTTTCATCATCTCCAAAAATCTCTTAGGAGTTTAACTCCACAATATATATATATATATATATATATATATAATAATAATAATAATAATAATAATAATAATAAATCTTTCTTTTCAGGAGTTCAACTCCAAAAGTTAATTGGGAGTACAACTCCCACTGCAAGGGCTAAGCCCCTTTGTCCTTCTTTTAAGAGTTTAACTCCAAAAGTCAATTGGGAGTTCAACTCCTAGTACAGGGGCTAAGCCTTTTTTACCGCAAGCGCCCAACACCCACGTGCCGGACGCGTGAGGCGCTGGCGCCTAGCGCCCACCTGAGGCGCTGGCGCCTACGTGCCAGGAGCATGTGGCGCTGACACCCAGCGCCCGCGTGCTAAACACGTGAGGCGCTGGCACCTGCGCGTCCTTTGGACGCTATTCACCCTTTTTATATATATAACACACACTCCACAACACTTTTCCCGTTACAAAAAATTTCTAACGGGGCGCTGCCACGCACCCCGCAGGGGGGCTGCTAGCTCTCTTGATCCCCAGTCCGCTATCCGGATAGAGAGACCCCCGTAAACTCTGCGAGGCCCCCGATATACCTAAGACCCCTCAAAGCATAACACACGCACACTACACATTAAGTTCGCATGACCAGTTTGACCCGTCAATCGGAAGTTCTATCGCTCCAAAAGCGATGGGTAATTAACGGTGGCTTAGTCCGCAGCTGCCGAAGATTCGGATCCCCACAATCAATAAACCCCCGCCTACCCTAGATAGGGAGAATCTGTAGTACGCCTGACAAGCAACGCGTATTCCCATCTCAATGGGGTGATGAAAAACACACTACACCTCCTTATTTTCTTCAACCACGTCTTTCAATATGGATGTCTCATCGAAGATCATATCTCGGCTAGTGAACGCCTTTCTGTTTTCCGAATCCCATAACTTGTAACCTTTAACTCTAAATTTGAATCCCAAGAAAATACACTTTTTTGACTTTGATTACAGCTTAGTCCTATCCTTCTGATTCACGAATGAGTAAGTAGGGCACCCAAACACTGATAACGAATCATAACTGACTGGCTCTCATCTCCATACTTCTTTGGGAATCTGAAGATTTATGGCTATAAATGAAGACCTGTTAACCAAATAGCACGTATGACTTACCGCCTCTGCCCATAAGTTCTCTGAAATCCTGGATTGCAACCACGTACTTCTGACTCTCTCTAGTAATGTCATGTTCATGAGCTCCGCTACCCCTTTTGCTCTGGAAGCCCTGAAACTGTCCATTGACTTTGAATGCCCCGTTCTTTACAGTAATCTTGAAACTTGTTCCCCTCCGAAAGACGGCGGCGACGACTGAGGACGTCTAAGCCTGAGATTCGGGGCAAATGCTATATGGTTTTATCCGTCCACCTCTCCGAAGATGCCAAGTTGATTTATGGCACGTGTATCAGAGGTTTAGACGGATGCGGCCGATGTATCAGATTTCGTCAGATTCCCCCTCGCTAGAGGAGTTTTTGATTGTGGGGACGCTCTTCCCTGCAGGCGCAAGCCCCTGCAGTTAATTACGCTACCGCGTCACGGTAGCCACTTTCTCCTTCTCCAGAATTTCACTTCGTGTCGTGTGTGTTTGTTTTGTTTGTGGTTGCCCGTGGATTGTATACGGAGACTAAGTTATGCCGTCGCCCGTAGGACGTGGATTAGTCCAAATCCGTATTTACTTAGATTTGGGTTTGGTGTTTTAGTTTAAGGATACGTTAGCAGTGTTGAGGCTAAGATCAACTTAAACGTTCGTTAAGGATACGTTAGTCCTGTTTAAGACTAAGATCTACTTAACGTGGTGATCCATTTAATATATGGCCGTCGGGACTCGTCACCTCTCTGACGTCGTTGAAGGATTACAACGATAGGTGTCAGAGGAGTTCAGAGATGTACCCTTGAACCGAAGTTGATTAGGGAATATGGAGTCTGTTGAAATGCTTAAGGATACGTTAGCCTTGTTTGGGGCTAAGATCTACTTAAGAGGGATCGTTTAGATCCGACAGAAGAGCGTTTGGAGGCTCTATTATTCCAGTTTAGGGACGTGGTGGTCTAATATTAGTTTAAGGGCGTTTCGGTCCAACATTAGTTTAAGAACGTTTTGGTCCACGAGTTTAAGGACCCCGCAGTCCGTATTGATGTGTGGTTGTCGGGACCCGTCACCTCTCTGACGTGGTTGAAGGATTACAACGATAGGTGTCAGAGGAGCTCGGAGATGTACCTTTGAACCGGTTGTAAATTGATTTAGGAGAGCGGCTGTGCTCGGTCAATTTAGTTTGAGGACTTACGGCCATGATTGGGCTAAGTCCAGTTGAAAAATATTCAACGCCTTTATTTATCTTCGGCCTACTAGGCCTGCCCACATTTAAATAATGCATTGCATTACTTTTTATTTTTGTTTGGGCTCTGCCCATAAAGGATGCAGAGCACTGATTTGTATTTTATTTGGGCCCTGCCCATTTATAAATGATGCAGAGCATCAATTTGTTTTGGGCTTTGCTCATTTATTGCTTTGCAATTTAATTAGGCCTACTAGGTCTTTTTGATTTGGGCCTGGCCCTTTAGGAAATGCATTGCATTTGTCAGGCGCTTTGCGCCAATCACTGAGCGCAAGTGCTTATGGTGTTGACACGTGTCACGCAAGCGCAGTGCGCTGCGCCAATGCGCTGCGCTTGCGCTGCATACACGTGGCGCGCTCTGGTGAGTTGCGCCAATTCCAGAGAGTAAGGCTCTATTTCAAAAGCGCATAGCGCAGATGGTTCAGATGTTGACACGTGGCGCTCTCTGGTGGCTTGCGCCAATCCAGGAGCGCAACGGCGCAGTTTGCAAGTGCAAGGCACTATAATTTAAGAATCTTTTTTAGAACTAATGGTTCATGAAAAAGTGCAAAGCACTTTTTGTTTTCTTGATCTAATTTAGATCAAAGAGAACAAGTTTTTCTTGTTTCTCTTATTTCAAAGAACCAATGGTTCATAAAAAGTGCAAAGCACTATTATTACTTATTTTTCTTTTTATCATTGATCTTCTTCTCAGATTAATGATCTGTTTTTAAGAGAATTTTCTCTTTTTTCTAAAGGTTTTTACCTTTTTTTGTTCTTGAGGAATTCTCTCCAATTCTTCAGAGTTTTCAATGATAATGTTCATGCCTTTGATTTGAGGTCTAGGGGTCTTTATATAGTGCCCATCTGTTTGTTGAATTTGTTAACGAGATCTTTCTCTGAGTGATTTAGGGAATTTTCCCCACTGTTGGATTTTTGATCCAAGGGCTTTTGTTTTATAGAAGAAAATCTTCTTGTTTTAATAAGAACAGAAAGATTTCTTTAAAATTTCAATTTTGTTTGGCGCAAATGCCCCAGCGCGTAACACGTGTCAAGCAGCGCACAGCGCAGCGCAACTGCGCTAGCGCATCTGCGCTTCCACGTGTCGCACAGCGGAAAGCGCAGCGTAACTGCGCTAGCGCATCTGCGCTGACACGTGTCAAGCAGCGCACTGCGCCAGCGCATCTGCGCTGACACGTGTCGCGCAGCGCAACTGCGCTGACACGTGTCGTGCAGCGCAAAGCGCAGCGCATCCGCGCTGACACGTGTCGCGCAGCGCAGTGCTTACGCAACTGAAGCGTTGCTTCCTTTTGTTTTTTAGTAGAGCTTTGCTCTAATTGGGCGTGCTGCCTTGGGCGCTGTGCTCTCTGCGAGGGCATGCCTGATTTTGACACGTGGCGCCCTGCGCGGAGCGCAGAGGATCTGAAGCGTTGCTTCATTTATTAAGGTTTAAATTTTCAAAGTAGAGATTTGCTCTGATTGGGGAAAACAAAAGCGTTGCTTCGTCTCCCGCCTTGGAATTAGAACAGAGCTCTGCTCTGATTGGGTTAAAAAAATGCCCCCCCACCATTGCGCTTATGTGGCGCTCCAAACGTGAGCACGGCGGTGGCAGAATTCCAACCGTCGCGGCAACTCTTGGAAGTTGAAAGGGCATTTGATGCCTATAAATAGGACATTTGGTCCTCGAGAGATGATTATCATCTTCAAAAATTTTTATCTTCAGAGCTTTGCTCTTGTCTTTAAGAACTCTAAGAATTAGAATTTCTTAGAACTTTTGAGGTAATTAATTTAAATTAAATTAAGTTAACTTTAATTAACAGAGCCTTGCTCTTAATAGATCCCTGGTCTAAAGAAAACCCATCAGGGATTTCACTTGGCAGAGCTTTGCTCTATAGGTCTGAAAGGATCTAAAGAGAACTAGAAGGAATCTTATTAGGGTTCCATTAATAGAGCTTTGCTCTCTAAAAGATTGTACTTGTGTTTTCTTAATTCATTAATGGAGTTTTGCTCCTTCCAAATCATACAGAAGAACTCTTAAGAATTCTTCATGGATCCTGGAAGTTAAAGATGGCATTTGATATTATTATTATTATTATATCATCTTCTTAGAGCAAAGCTCTCAATGTTCTCAAGGGATTTTCTTCAAATTCTCCTCATAACTGATTTTGACCGAAGTCACTCCTGTCTGCAAAGCATTGCTCTCAAGGAGTTTAACTTTTAACTTTCTGTATCTTATTATTTGCTAATCTCTCTGTACTGTTTTCTTCAGGTATCATGGCGGTGCGTCTTTATAGCTTGCACGAGTTCATCACTTATGAAGACATCCGTGTACAGGGCTGTCAACAAAACCAGGAGTTTACAGATGCCCAGTGTGCGGAGGTTATGGGTCGCCTTCATGCAAGCGTTGGTTGGCTGCTTCCTCGTCGTTCAGCTCTCTTGAAAGTCGTGCTGGGAGCGATTTGGAGAGCACTCCCGGGGTTCCACGAGGCCATGCCGCTCGATGCGCTGGATGACGCCGAAGACAAGGTGCATTCAGTGCCCCTGTCGGGGCTAATCTCGAAGAATCGACGGGACAGCCTCGTCGACATTCTTCATCAAGTTTTCCAGCAGACGATGATAATCGCTGCTTATCAAAGGCTAGGGAGGCTTGCCGAGGATCTTGACACCCAGGAGCGCGAGAGGCTGCGCACAAGGATAATCAGAAAGGCCAGAAGAACTCTGGATGGCCTTACTTTTGACTTCCTCAATCCGTGCCCCGGATCTGAGGTTATTCCATTGTAATAATATTTCTTATTTACTGCTTTATGATTGTAAGAATTTTTGGCAATATTAATGGAAAAGTTTTATCCCAGCTTGTCCTATTTCTCGCTCTGAGTCTTTTGCACATGCACGAATGAGTGTGTCTCGAGTGCATGATCAAACGCCAATCAGATGTTCTTTCTGTCGCTTTCTTCTTTCTTTTATTATCAGCATGTTGACTTGCTAATCATAATTGGCAGATAACTTAGTTTTTCCAAGAGATAGCGATGGCTTAGGCCGCAGGTTCAAATCTGCCGCCTAAGACTTTTCCACTCTATGAGCCGTGAGGGTCTCATAGAGATTTTTCTCCCTACAGATCGAGAGGATCTCGTAGGTGTATTTTCTCCTTAGGAATCGTGAGGATTCCTGAGCGCGTTCTCTTGAAAGTCGTAAGGATCTTACAAGAGAATTTATTCCCTTGCGAGTCGTGAGGACCCGCAAGTGATGGGTGAAGTTGTCCTTATCAGCATTTCACGGAGTCAGGAGTTGCTCTGGATGATTCCCACGGGTTCACTGCTGTGTTCGGCGAGGACTAGGCTCCGCTCTGGATGCTTCGCACGGGTTCGCTGTCGTGCTCTGTGAGGACCAGGATCCGCTCTGGACGTTTTCCACGGGGTCAGGATTGACATAAGCCGCTTTCCACGTAGCCAGGAATTTTTTGCTCTGGATGTTTCACACGGGGTCAGGATTGACATAAGCCGCGTTCCACGTAGCCAGGAATTTTTGCTCTAGATGCTTCCCACGGGTTCACTGCCGTGTTCGGCGAGGACTAGGTTCCGCTCTGGATGCTTTGCACGGGCTCACTGCCGTGCTCTGCGAGGACCAGGATCCGCTCTGGATGTTTTCCACGGGGTCAGGATTGACATAAACCGCTTTCCACGTAGCCAGGAATTTTTTGCTCTGGATGTTTCACACGGGGTCAGGATTGACATAAGCCGCGTTCCACGTAGCCAGGAATTTTGCTCTAGATGCTTCCCACGGGTTCACTGCCGTGTTCGGCGAGGACTAGGTTCCGCTCTGGATGCTTCGCATGGGTTCACTGCCGTGCTCTGCGAGGACCAGGATCCGCTCTAGACGTTTTCCACGGGGTCAGGATTGACATAAGCCGCTTTCCACGTAGCCAGGAATTTTTTGCTCTGGATGTTTCACACGGGGTCAGGATTGACATAAGCCGCGTTCCACGTAGCCAGGAATTTTGCTCTAGATGCTTCCCACGGGTTCACTGCCGTGTTCGGCGAGGACTAGGTTTCGCTCTGGATGCTTCGCACGGGTTCACTGCCGTGCTCTGCGAGGACCATGATCCGCTCTGGACGTTTTCCACGGGGTCAGGATTGACATAAGCCGCTTTCCACGTAGCCAGGAATTTTTTGCTCTGGATGTTTCACACAGGGTCAGGATTGACATAAGCCGCGTTCCACGTAGCCAGGAATTTTTGCTCTAGATGCTTCCCACGGGTTCACTGCCGTGTTCAGCGAGGACTAGGTTCCGCTCTGGATGCTTCGCACGGGTTCACTGCCGTGCTCTGCGAGGACCAGGATCCGCTCTGGACGTTTTCCACGGGGTCAGGATTGACATAAGCCGCTTTCCACGTAGCCAGGAATTTTTTGCTCTGGATGTTTCACACGGGGTCAGGATTGACATAAGCCGCATTCCACGTAGCCAGGAATTTTGCTCTAGATGCTTCCCACCGGTTCACTGCCGTGTTCGGCGAGGACTAGGTTCCGCTCTGGATGCTTTGCACGGGTTCACTGTCGTGCTCTGCGAGGACCAGGATCCGCTCTGGACGTTTTCCACGGGGTCAGGATTGACATAAGCCGCTTTCCACGTAGCCAGGAATTTTTTGTTCTGGATGTTTCACACGGGGTCAGGATTGACATAAGCCGCGTTCCACGTAGCCAGGAATTTTGCTCTAGATGCTTCCCACGGGTTCACTGCCGTGTTCGGCAAGGACTAGGTTCCGCTCTGGATGCTTCGCACGGGTTCACTGTCGTGCTCTGCGAGGACCAGGATCCGCTCTGGACGTTTTCCACGGGGTCAGGATTGACATAAGCCGCTTTCCACGTAGCCAGGAATTTTTTGTTGATTGTATCCGTATTTCATGGAATGAGGGTTTGACTCTTGGTGATCTGTATATCGCCGAGCCATGGAACTGGGAGTTGCCGCTGTTCTGCTTCGCTTGAAGTTGTATCCGTTGTTACGAGACGAGTGTTGAGATGACCTCTAGTTCATTTGCGACCCGTCGAGATTTGGCTTCTTCTTATGATGAAACCTGGGAGAGGAGTATGATCCCTTCTTTGTTTACGCCCTTGGATTGTATACAGGGTTTGATGTAACATCACCTGTAGGGCATAAATTTCATTTTTCATTTTGTTTCTTTTTCCGCGATGCTCTATCATTTCAGCTTTTATATCGCGAAGGTCGCGATTGCCCTATCATTTCTGCTATTTTTCGCGGTGCCCTATCATTTCGGCTATTTATTTTATTTTTACTCGCTGCTTTTTATTGCGAGTTGCCCCATCATTTCGGCTATTTCATGCATACATTCTTACTTGTTGATTTTTATTGCAAGTTGCCCTATCATTTCGGCTATTTCGTATGCATGTGCGGCCTACCGGCTTTTCACCGTAATCCTGCAATTGGACACCGATTTCGTCATCAGCACCGCTGCAACTGGGATATTGCCAGGAGCGAATCATCATTTGCCTCTGTCGATGTCGATCAAAGATGGCTTAGCGAACAGGGTTAAGGTCCTGTCGATTAAGGCTTTTGACTTCATGAGCCGTAAGGGTCTCACAAAGTTATTTCTCCCTACAAGTCGTGAGGATCTTGTAGGTGTATTTTCTCCTTAGGAATCGTGAGGATTCCTAAGTGTTTGTTCCTTTGTAAGTCGTAAGGATCCTACAGAAGGATTTTCTCCTTGTAAGTCGAGAGGACTTATAAGGGTTGTTTGTTATGCGAACATATCCCCAGTTTCGGATGGGACTTGATTAGGGAAATGTTTATTCGCCCCCGTGGATTGTATACAAGAGCCAGTATTGGACCACTTGTAGGGAAATATCAGAAGTTGTGGGGGTTGCTTAAATACAGGTTTAGCTCTCTGTAACTTAAGACTTTCAAATCTTATGAGCCGTGAGGGTCTCATAAGAGGGTTCTCCTTACGAGTCGTGAGGATCTCACAAGTGTATTTTCTCCTTAGGAATCGTGGGGATCCCTAAGTGTGTTGCTCCCTGGTGAGTCGTAAGGATTTCACGCGGGTGGTTTCTCCTTACAAGGTCGAGAGGACCCTATAAGTGTCTTTTAACGAGGTTGCGCCCTTTCGGGTTTTCACGAACACTCGCCGGTAGCCCTGCTGTTTTTACTCACGGAGCCCTTTCGGGTTTTCATCCGTGCCCTTGTTGCTTATGGACATACCGTTTTTTTTTCTTTTCTCTCCTTTTTTTTACGAGGTCGCGCACTTTCGGGTTTTCACGAACACTTGCCGGTAGCCCTGCTGTTTTTACTCACGGAGCCCTTTCGGGTTTTCATCCGTGCCCTTTTTGCTTATGGACATACCGTTTTTCTTTTTTTTTTCCTTTTTTTTTCTTTTTATTTTCTTTTCTCTCTCTCCCTTTTTTTTTACGAGGTCGCGCCCTTTCGGGTTTTCACGAACACTCGCCGGTAGCCCTGCTGTTTTTACTCACGGAGCCCTTTCGGGTTTTCATCCGTGCCCATTTCGCTTATAGACATACCGTTTTTTTTTGTCAGCCTGAGGATGTTGCTGTAGTAGTTTAAAGACGTTTTGGTCGTTTGCAAGTTTTAGGACATTGTGGTCCACTGTTAGTTTAAGGACGTTGCGGTCCGTAATTGGTTTAAGGACATTACGGTCCGCCGTTAGTTTAAGGACGTTGCGGTCCGCCGTTAGTTTAAGGACGTTGCGGTCCGTAATTAGTTTAAGGACATTACGGTCCAATGTTAGTTTAAGGACGTTGCGGTCCGCCGTTAGTTTAAGTACGTTGCGGTCCGCTATTAGTTTAAGGACGTTTCGGTCCGCCGTCGCCGTATTTGAGGCGAACATCTAGTTTATTGACTTTTCGGTCTAAGGGGCTTTCTCTATGAATGAGCATGATGCCCGCGGCATATCCATCTTTTTCGGAGCATGTGGTTGTGGCGGGCTCACCTTCCAGTTTTCGGACAGCGCGAGTTCGCCTTGTTGGTACTGGTCTTCAACCCAGTTTTTGAAAACGAAGCAATCTTCGAGCGGATGACTTACTGCTCGATGGTAGGGGCAGTAATTAGAATCGTTTACATCTCCTGGTTGTAGTGGACGTTTCGGATTCGGCAGATTGACGAGTCCGTTGCGCACTGTTAGTTCAAACAGTTTCCTCGTTTTATCTTGGGGAAACGAGTAAGGACGTCCCAATCTTTCCTCGAGTGATGGGCGTGGGCACAGGTTGTTTTGGCGAACAATCGATTTTAAGTTGTTCAGCTGTTGTTGAATGTTGGCGACGAAGGTCATTTTTCCTTTTCCTTTATCCTTTTTGTTCGCTCCGTCGTTTGCGGGTCCGAGATTCTTTCCGGGTAGTATGCCCTTGCACGGAGGAATGTTCTCATGATTCTTCAATTCTTCCGAGATGGATTCCTTGAAGAGAGGGTTGAAGGTTGTTTCTTCATCGGGGTCTCTCTTGTGGCAATTGCCGACGACTCTTTTATGCTCATCTGTCGTATTTTTCCGCTGTCTACGAGCTTCACACTTTGTCCTGTCGAAGTGTTGCTTTTGGGCGACATACACTTGCTACCAACAGTTAAAGGATTCGCAGTCTTTAGTAGGATGTATGATCTTCTGATGATATAAGCAGAAGTTAGGATGCATCTTTACTCCACCGAAAGTATTTTCTTCAGAGGGTGGTAGCTTCATTCCCGCTGATAGGGCTTTGGCGAACCTTTTCCTCGTCTTGAATTTGTTTTTATCTGCAGTGGATGGCTTTTGATTTGACGGGAGTGTCTTGGCTCTTTCCAGTATGGCCATCTCACGCTCTTGATTGGCTTTTGCTTTCAGACGAATTTCATTTAGGAAGATATCGATCAACTCGTCTGACGGCCGTAGAATTTCCGGATCAGGGTTCGCCCTTGGTTTCTCGGCGCAAGGAGCCTCTTCATCATCCGCCAGTGAATGAGAGATCACATGACAAGTCGCTATATAGTCTTTGGATTCGTCTGATGAGTTTTCTCCATCGTTTTCGTCCTTGACAAAATAACAAGCTGCCCTCATCATGTCCGTATTCTTTGGAGTGTGCGGCTATGGTGGATTTACCTTCCACTTTTCAGATAGGGCAAGCTTGCCTTGTAGGTATTGATCTTCAATCCATCCCTTGAAGACGAAGCAATCCTCAATCGGATGGCTTGCCGTTTGATGATAAGGGCAATAATTGGGGTTATTCGCCTCGTTGGGTTATGGCGGTTGCCTTGGATTCGGCAAGTTGATAAGCCTGTTGCGCACAGCCAGCTTGAACAGCCTTTTCGTCTTATCCCGCGGGAATGAGTAGGGGCGCCTCATTTTCTCAATATAGAACCGCCGTCTCTCTCCCGATTGATCCGCTAGCTTTCGGGTGCTGGGTTGCTGCTGAGCATTCGCAACGAAGGTTGCCTTCCCTTTACCCTTGTCGTTCCGCGGTTCTGGCTTCGGAGGAGAAGGTCTGTGACCCATTTGATCCATCTGGGCCAGCTTGTCGATCAAAGCCTGGAATGTGGTCGGCTTAAAGAACATCATGAACTGTGAGATAGTGGCATGAGGGTCTAGGGTACCCACGAACATGCCCACCGCGGGCGCTTCTTCAATGCGTTGTTCGCATTTCGACCACAAGTTTCGCCAGCGTATAGCGTACTGAACCCATGCCTCGCCCGGCCTTACCCTGGCATTAATCAACGCTGCTATCGGGGCCCGTTCGCTGGCGTTCGCGAATCGCTGAGCGAATAGCAACTCCATTTCAGCGAACGTCTTGACAGAATCGTTCGAGAGTTCGGAATACCATTCGAACGCTGTTTCTGACAAGCTGCCGATGAATTGGCGAAGCATCAATTTGTCTTCGCCTCCAGTATTGCCGCATAAGGCCCTGAATTGGGCGACATGTTGATGCGGATTCCTTGTCCCTTTATATATGTGGAACTTAGGTATTGTATAGCCCGGCGGGTACTGTACCTGATCATACCAGCCCGGATATGGTCGTCCTGTTTTGACGATCTGACCGGCTGCCTCAGTCGCATGATGCACCCGTATCTGCTGGGCTATATATTCGTCCAGGTCAGCTTTGGAGATTGCCTCCTCCTTGGCTGTTGACAAAGCCAGTGGAGGATTTGACGTTTCTCCCCTGTTGTCTTCAAGGACAACCGGAGGATCTTCAGCAGGAGGGTTCTGCTGAATCATCATCCCTACCATATCTTGGAAGAGAAGCGCCATTTGTTTTATATTAGCCGCTTGCTCTGCAGCTTCTTTGTCCTTCTTTTCGAGGACTCTGCGTAGGTAATCAGCGTCAGTTTCTTGTTCATGACGCTGCTCCGATGATGCCTCTGAGCTTTCTTTTGGCTCGGTAAGTGCGGCCATTGCAGTCATCATCTCTTGAAGCTTTTGCTGCTGCTCCTGAGCTTTGGTCACGGATCGGGTGAGTGGTCGGTGACCCGTCGAAGCACGGCTTTCCTTCTTTCCAGAAGCCATATAAACAGTGTGCACCACCATACCCCCAGACTTAGGGTGTTTGTGCCCATCGCTTTTACGTTTCGCCTTGTTCACAGGGGCTTTTTGCGGCCTCCTTTTCTTTTGAGTGATTGACGTTGAGGGTGTCGTTGTAGTGGACACTCGAGTAACTGTTGCTTCTTTCGACCTGACAGAGTAGTCTTCCTCCTGCCGAACCTTTGTCTTTTTCTGTCGGCGGAGATAGTTTTCATCAATCACCGACTCTTGGACCTGTCGCCAGACTTTGTAAATTTTAGAGGACAGCCGGTGTGGGGGCTGCTCTAGCTTCTTCTCTGGAGTGTTCTCCACAGGTGAAGGAGTTCGCATCAGCACCGCAACTGGAGAGTTTCTGCGCATCGTGTTCAGCAATTCAAAGCTGTTCCCGGTTGGAACAGCAGCATCGATCCCCACCGTTGGAGCTGGCATAGTTATCCCAGAGGGGGAGTTGCCCTCAGCCTTCCTCACTCGGCGCCAGTGGCGACGTCGAGCATGACGAGCCGTTGGGACTGGCTCGGAGATAGAGACAGCTTCTTTTTGCCCCCTGTCTGAATGAGGCACCGCTGATGTTAACCTCTCAAAGACTGAGGTTGTCCTTTGAGGGATGATATTCAACCTGTCGAAGACAGATCCTCGAGCAGGGGCAGGAGCAAGAATAGTCAGTCTTGAAAAGACTGACTCTTTGACAGGGGAAGCCGCCTTGACGACTTCTGGAGCAGCGGCTATTGCCTTCCTTGGGACAACCACCTTGGGATTCACAGGCTTCTTGGTGGGCCCCTCAGAGTTTTGATCCAGCCTAGCAAAGACAGAGGCTGTTAGCTTGGTAATGGACGACCCGTTGACAGGGGCCGTCGTAGCAGTGAGCCGGTCGAAGACCGACTTCTTGTTCACTTCCGGTGCAGATACTGGCATAGAGAAACTTGAAGGCGGGATCATGGTCCCGAAAAACAGGCCGGTGGTGGCCTAGGCCACCTGTTCTACCGGCAGAGCGAGGAAGGAAGCCGCTTGGGGCCCATATGCTACACCTCTAGGTGAGGTGGAGCGTCCGTTGCAGTGGCACTTTGAGCAGTTGGTGCGGTTAAAGGCCATGGATGCTTGAGTTCTGCGCCAGACAAAAGACCAAATCTTAGTAACTTGAAATTCAAACGCAACCATTAACAAACCGCGACTCGTTCGCGAAGACGACACACGAAGTGTGAAGTGGAAAGAGGAAAAGGTCCTACCGGGCGTGCCAGAATCTGTTCCCCTCCGAAAGACGGCGGCGACGACTAAGGACGTCTAGGCCTGAGATTCGGGGCAAATGCTATATGGTTTTATCCGTCCACCTCTCCGAAGATGCCAAGTTGATTTATGGCACCGTGTATCGGAGGTTTAGACGGATGCGGCCGATGTAGCAGACTTCGTCAGATTCCCCCTCGCTAGAGGGGTTTTTGATTGTGGGGACGCTTTTCCCTGCAGGCGCAAGCCCCTGCAGTTAATTACGCTACCGCGTCGCGGTAGCCACTTTCTCCTTCTCCAGAATTTCACTTCGCGTCGTGTGTGTTTGTTTTGTTTGTGGTTGCCCGTGGATTGTATACGGAGACTAAGTTATGTCGTCGCCCGTAGGACGTGGATTAGTCCAAATCCATATTTACTTAGATTTGGGTTTGGTGTTTTAGTTTAAGGATGCGTTAGCCGTGTTGAGGCTAAGATCAACTTAAACGTTCGTTAAGGATACGTTAGTCCTGTTTAAGACTAAGATCTACTTAACGTGGTAATCCATTTAATATATGGCCGTTGGGACTCATCACCTCTCTGACGTCGTTGAAGGATTACAATGATAGGTGTCAGAGGAGTTCAGAGATGTACCCTTGAACCGAAGTTGATTAGGGAATATGGAGTCTGTTGAAATGCTTAAGGATACGTTAGCCTTGTTTGGGGCTAAGAACTACTTAAGCGGGATCGTTTAGATCCGACAGAAGAGCGTTTGGAGGCTCTATTATTCCAGTTTAGGGACGTGGTGGTCCAATATTAGTTTAAGGACGTTTCGGTCCAACATTAGTTTAAGGACGTTTCGGTCCCGAGTTTAAGGACCCCACAGTCCGTATTGATGTGTGGTCGTCGGGACCCGTCACCTCTCTGACGTCGTTGAAGGATTACAATGATAGGTGTCAGAGGAGCTCGGAGATGTACCCTTGAACCGGTTGTAAATTGATTTAGGAGAGCGGCTGTGCTCGGTCAATTTAGTTTGAAGGCTTACGGCCATGATTGGGCTAAGTCCAGTTGAAAAATATTCAACGCCTTTATTTATCTTCGGCCTACTAGGCCTGCCCACATTTAAATAATGCATTGCATTACTTTTTATTTTTGTTTGGGCTCTGCCCATAAAGGATGCAGAGCACTGATTTGTATTTTATTTGGGCCCTGCCCATTTATAAATGATGCAG
Source organism: Agapanthus africanus (assembly GCA_030015575.1). Classification (NCBI taxonomy): domain Eukaryota; kingdom Viridiplantae; phylum Streptophyta; class Magnoliopsida; order Asparagales; family Amaryllidaceae; genus Agapanthus; species Agapanthus africanus. The sequence goes on along the minus strand of CM057349.1, from coordinate 384,048,273 downwards.
AGCATCAATTTGTTTTGGGCTTTGCTCATTTATTGCTTTGCAATTTAATTAGGCCTACTAGGTCTTTTTGATTTGGGCCTGGCCCTTTAGGAAATGCATTGCATTTGTCAGGCGCTTTGCGCCAATCACTGAGCGCAAGCGCTTATGGTGTTGACACGTGTCACGCAAGCGCAGTGCGCTGCGCCAATACGCTGCGCTTGCGCTGCATACACGTGGCGCGCTCTGGTGAGTTGCGCCAATTCCAGAGAGCAAGGCTCTATTTCAAAAGCGCATAGCGCAGATGGTTCAGATATTGACACGTGGCGCTCTTTGGTGGCTTGCGCCAATCCAGGAGCGCAACGGCGCAGTTTGCAAATGCAAGGCACTATAATTTGAGAATCTTTTTTAGAACCAATGGTTCATGAAAAAGTGCAAAGCACTTTTTGTTTTCTTGATCTAATTTAGATCAAAGAGAACAAGTTTTTCTTATTTCTCTTATTTCAAAGAACCAATGGTTCATAAAAAGTGCAAAGCACTATTATTACTTATTTTTCTTTTTATCATTGATCTTCTTCTCAGATTAATGATCTGTTTTTAAGAGAATTTTCTCTTTTTTCTAAAGGTTTTTACCTCTTTTTTTTTCTTGAGGAATTCTCTCCAATTCTTCAGAGTTCTCAATGATAATGTTCATGCCTTTGATTTGAGGTCTAGGGGTCTTTATATAGTGTCCATCAGTTTGTTGAATTTGTTAACGAGATCTTTCTCTGAATGATTTGGGGAATTTTCCCCACCGTTGGATCTTTTGATCCAAGGGCTTCTGTTTTACAGAAGAAAATCTTCTTGTTTTAACAAGAACAGAAAGATTTCTTTAAAATTTCAATTCTGTTTGGCGCAAATGCCTCAGCGCGTGACACGTGTCAAGCAGCGCACAGCGCAGCGCAACTGCGCTGCCAGCTGTGCTAGCGCATCTGCGCTGACACGTGTCAAGCAGCGCACAGCGCAGCGCCACTGCGCTAGCGCAACCGCGCTGACACGTGTCGTGCAGCGCAAAGCGCAGCGCAACTGCGCTAGCGCATCCGCGCTGACACGTGTCGTGCAGCGCAAAGCGCAGCGCATCCGCGCTGACACGTGTCGCGCAGCGCAGTGCTTGCGCAACTGAAGCGTTGCTTCCTTTTGTTTTTTAGTAGAGCTTTGCTCTAATTGGGCGCGCTGCCTTGGGCGCTGCGCTCTCTGCGCTGGCGTGCCTGATTTTGACACGTGGCGCCCTGCGCGCAGCGCAGAGGATCTGAAGCGTTGCTTCATTTATTAAGGTTTAAATTTTCAAAGTAGAGCTTTGCTCTGATTGGGGAAAACAAAAGCGTTGCTTCGTCTCCCGCCTTGGAATTAGAACAGAGCTCTGCTCTGATTGGGTTAAACAAAACTCTTTCGAGGTATATTCATCTCCATTATCTGTCCGCAAGTACTTCATCGATCTCCCCCTTTGCTCTCTACAGCCTGTTTTCATTCCTTAAATCTGGCAAACACATCTAACTTGTCTTTGAGGAAATAGACTCATACCTTCCGTGGAAAGTCGTCAATAAAAGTGACATAGTATATGGCTCCTTCCTTTAATGGAACCGATAATGGCCCCCATATGTCTGAATGTATATAGTCGAGAACTCCTTCGGTCTTGTGCACGGCTTACTTGAAACCGACTTTCTGTTGCTTCTCCATCGTGCAAAATTTGCAGAAATCCAGTTTGCATGTGGTAATACCTTTAAACAACTCTCTTCTATGCAATTCACAAAGACCCCTCTTACTCATGTGGCCAAGACGCATATGCCACAGCTTTGCGGTATCCTTCACCTGTTTCTCTATAGCCACGGCTGCACCACTAGTAATTATGTTGTTGTCCAAACGATACAAGTTTTTCAGTCGTTGTTCTTTTATGACCACTAGGGTACCCCTGACAACCTTTATCACTCCATCTTGATTTACAAACTTGCATCCTGCCGCATCCAATGCTCCTAGAGAAATCAGATTCGTCTTTAATTCCGGAACGTGTCTCACATTCACAAGTGTTCGCACCACACCATCAAACATACGAAGTTTAATGTTCCATATACCAATGACCTTACACGTCACATTGTTCCCCATGAGAACACTGCTACAATTGAACTCCTTATAACTGTCGAACTCCTTTTAGGGACACACATGATATGAACATCCGGAGTCGTATCTAAGCATCAGAATTTTCCTCTTTTCCGGTATGTACCGTGAGAACATCACACGGTGCTTCTTATTCTGCTTTTGTCACAACACTAGCTTGATCCGAACTGCTTATACTGGCTCCTTTACCCCTCTTCTCCAACCATTGTTTGTTCTTTTGACAATGCTTCTTCCTATGCCCTGGCTTTTGCAAAAAAACATGGTTCGCCATCTTGCCCTGATGATTTGGACTTCTCCTTGTTGCTCTTGCATCCATTTTTTGTCTTCGACCTTCCCCTTTCACTGGCAATCAACCCTGATGACTCTTCTGATGTATTTGATTTTTTCATAATCTAATTGTTGAGAAGTGTAGCTGTAACCTCCTCTATCTCAAGAGTTTCCTTCCTATAGAGAATTGTTGTTGCCAAGTATTCATAAGATATTGGAAGCGAAAAAAGGAGCAAAAGCGCTTAGTCTTCCTCCTCTAACTTTACCTCAAGGCATAGAAGATCATTGACTATCTTATTGAAACTATTCAAGTGATCATGAATTGGAGTACCTTCCTTCATGCGTAGACTGTAGAGTTGCTTCTTTTAAATATAGCTTGTTAGACAAATACTTTGTCATATACAACCTCTCTAACTTCAACCATAAATATGCCGCAGAAGTTTCTTTCATGACGATGTACATCATGTTATCCGCCAGATAAAGCTCTATCGTGCTCTATGCCTTCTGATCTATGTCTTCCCATGTATCATCTATCATGTCGATAGGTTTCTTACTGCTAAGAACTTTAATCAGCACTTCTTTTATAAGAAGTGCCTTAACCCTTCTCTACCATATCAAGAAGTTACCTTTGCCATTACTCTAACTCGAACTTGGTGCTATTGACTTTATTATTCGTCATCTTTAATTCCGAAGCAAAAAACCTTCCATCGGATTATTATGAACCAATATTTTCAAAACCATAATCTAAGAAGATGGGGAGAGAACACAAGCGTCGTCACCCACCATAAACATAGATCATAAAACCAAAGAAAATAGCTCTGATACCAATTATTGGGATGCGGCGCAGTAGGAATACCTGATCGATCCTAAAATCTCTTTAACGAATAACAACTAGAAACAAAGCAAAATCAAATAGCAACACAAAAAATTTAACGTGGAAAACCCAAACGGGAAAAGCCATGGGGAAAGGAAGGAATATTTTATTAGAACTTTAGAGAAAACTTTACAGAAAATTACTAAAACTCTCGTTCAAGATTTCTAACGAGATTTATATTCTTCTCTCTAGAAGTTCCCTTTAATGGCATACTTAATCCCCTATGGAGCCGTCTTTTACGCAACCTTTAAACCTTATGATCAATCCCCTTATAAAACCTTAACCCTAGCATCTTATTTATACCTAAAAAAATCTGAGTTATAATAGGATTTCCTTATTTACCTCCATAATCTTTGCGACAACGGGTGCGACTGCCTAAGCGATAAGCTGCACAGGGGGCTCTGGAATAAGTGGTACAACTTCCTGCTTCTGAATTTGGTTGACCTCAACCAACTGCCCGATCATCTGCTACAAGCCCTGCATATCCTCCTCCAGCCTGATCATCCTGTTGGGAAGAAAATGATCGACATGTCCCTGTGTCATCGAAATACCCTCCGAGTTAGTCCCAGTCCCTGACGGACCTGCCCTGGCTGCGTCCCTAACTGCGGCTCTCTCGGCTCGCGTAACCATGGCAACTGGAACAAGAAAATGAGAGTTGGTAAGCTGTAACAACGGGAATGAAAGGATGCATAGTCGAAGAAAGAATTGACAAGACAGATATTCTAAGGTCACTTAAGCGGATTATCGTATCATAAATGTGTCGCGGAACATACATATGCTACGTCACACTATTTTAGTTCCCTACTCCATCATACCAAAAACAACCTACATAATGAAAATTCGGGTCTAACACCCCTAAAGTCAAATCTAAGTTCCGTAAGGTTAAACTTAGGTTCCGAAAAATCATGCCCTAGAATCCACATAGTCAAACCTAGACTCAAACAAAGGTTAAACCTTGTGCTCTGATACCAACTTTGTCACAACCCGGAAATGGCACATGACGAGCACTTAAATCATGTGATGTCATTCTAACGTCACTACGACCCAAGTAAGCCAAAACCAAGATCTAAAACCTTTTTAAAAGAAATTGTAGAGGTGAAGTTTTCGGAAGATTTATATACACAAAATCCAGTTTGTTTCATAAGATGTTTTTGTTTAAAAATGTAAGTTTGGTTTAAAATAGAGTTTGAAAACATTTTCGGCGTTTAAAATTCAGGCAGCACCTCCTTTATAAATTTTAAGTAAAACAAGTACAATGATATGGTATATATAAAAGCATCCCCAACCGGGAGCTAGCTCACGCCCAATGGCAAAGTCACAACCACGCAATTCATATACGACGCCCAAGGCAAAGAATAATGCAGGTGATAAGCAATAAATACTATATAAACATCATCAAGTCGACTCAAATCAAGTTCAACATCTAAAAGAATAGCAATGAGTCTCGACATGATCTAATACCACGAATATACAAGTTTTGGTTAATGGAGTGACACCGGATACAAGGAAATATACACAAAAGGACGATTACTGCACATCATAACCCATCTTGCAAAACAATACGATAAAACCCCAAAATATGTGCTGATGATCCGCTAAATATCTGTGCGGTCTGTCCTGCAAGAAAATATGGCATAATGGCAATGAGTAGAAAAAATCATCACAAGATGTGTACATCATATGCATCATATATATAAAAGCATCATAATCGGATTGCGCAAATGGAAACATGTCATTAATAAAATCATCATAAAACTGTGTCAATCATTGACACGTAAATCTCATTGTGTTTCCTTAGGCACTGTCTCTTGGATCAGTCATCTCTATCAATGGAATTCTCGGCCAAATCCACCATGTCCATAATCTCGCACCGATCGGAATTCTTAGGATATACGCCGGGCCCAATACTATCACCGGTCGGTATTCATCCTCATTAGGCTCACCACACCTTTTTATACGAGCTCTTGCACCTAGATACCGCACCGGGTCCACCATGTATCCGAAATCGGTAAATCCTCCCCTTGCCTCGAAATCGGATAATCTTATCCATAAAATTCATAGAAATCTCATGGTGGACATCCAAATCATCATATAAAGAGAAAACTGCGCTTTTGCAAACACAAACAAGTTTTAAAATCATATTGCGGTTTCTCGAAATCAATGAAAAACATCAATATCATCATAATAAAAAATGCATCATTTATCTATGCAGCAGTGGCCAACCATCGTATACGAATTTATATAGTAATATCATTCGTATATAAAAATCATGGTAATCAACCATTTGTGCTAGCATGGATGTCATTGAAATACGAATAGCATGGCAGTTTCTAAGTGTCATGATAGTACTAATGATGTGTAGTGTAGTATATGCGTCTGTGATTGTGCCTCATGGCAATTATTAGTAGTTGTACTAGTGTTCTATCAAGTGTATACATGTAAGCATGGCAAGTCTAGTATGTGTGCAACATGGCAATCCTAATAAGTATAGACAGCATAGCAATTCTAACAAGTGTGTGTGCAACATGGCAATTCGAACAAATATAGCCGATATGGCGATTCTATCAAATATAACCGATATGAAAATTCCAGCAAATGAATACATATAGGCATGGGTTTTAAAATTGATATGAAGTTTTATAAATTTCTAGTAGTTGGGGGTTCTATACGCCATCTGCCCGAATTCCTACTTGTAGATGCTCATCTACTCACCAAGTATGACTCGATCTAGTCGAAACCAACGATCGTCTTTCCCTTCCTCCTTGCTACGTCTAAAGTCTCTGCAACCGAATTTACAAATCAAAACAATAACGCAATCGTATAAACGTCTAAATCGTAATCTACGTTAATGAACTAAGCGCATATAGGTCAAAACATATGATTAACGTGTGCTAACGCGTGCTAACTACGTAAAACTACCGCCAGAATCATTATCTAAACACAAAAAGACCAAATCGAAGTTTAGAAATCCATTTTAAAACTCAAAACTGCCAAAAATATTGAACAAACATCTGAACCTATACAAGGCAGACGTCTGAAGAACAAACCAATTTTCAACTCGAGACTTTCACACAAACGTCTGGGGGAAACACAGACGTCTGGCGCTTTAGCTGTCATACGTTTGAAGAACTACTAAAATCAACCCAGTGACTTAACGGCAGACGTCTGAAGCTCTAATGCACAGACGTCTGGCGCTTTAGCTGTCAGACGTTTGAAGAACTACTAAAATCAACCCAGCTTTAATGCACAGACGTCTGCAAAACAACAAAATCCTCAGAGACTATGACACAGACGTTTGAAGCTCTAGGGGACAGAAGTCTGAAGAAGGAATCTGCTTATGGTAATTTTCAAAAACTTGAAACTTCCCAAAATCTTAAAAATCAATTCTTTTACACTAAAATACCCTCTACATCCCCAAATAGGGTGTAGTCACCAAGTAAACCATACTAATTTTCACCACTACCATTGGATCACTCCAAAACTAAATTTTGCAAGATTCAAACCCATAAAAATATGACTTTTTGCTTAAAACATAAAGTTAACATGACAAGACTTATAAAAACTTAGTAAAAATGGGATATTTACCTATTTGGGTGAAGGAAAAGAAAGATCCAAGCTCTAAAGATATCCACTGATTAGTCATATTTATTGCACATTTTTACAGTTATTTTCCCTATTATTATTAATTACTATAAATGATGTTATTTGTAATTTAAGAACATATGTGGGTTTATTTGTAAAAAGATTTTGTCATATATTTCTTAACTTATAATTAATATAATTTGGGGAATATATGCATATCATATTTAAATAAAATATCCGTATGATTTTTAACCAATATTATTAAGATGTGTATATCACATCATATCATATCCATTAAGTAATTAAATCAAAAATTGGTTGGAATATTATCTCAAATAAACCAAATGCTGCTAATGATTTGATTTGAGATATTGTGCAGATATTAAAATAACAAATCAGTTCAGGACTACAAACATAAGTAAGAGATCCACATCAAATCGAGTTAATAAACCAAATCTGCCGAATTTTAGGAGCAAATTAAAGATTCTCGCAACTGCAGAGAGAAAAATATATTTTCAAAATATATTCATCAGAAAAATCTCCTAAAATCGCGAGAAGAAAGCACAAAAAATCTAGAGGCATGATAACGCCAAATGGTAGCGGAACCGCCGTGGAATGATGCATATGGCGGCGGAACCGCGGTCACCTAGTGACCGTTTGATGTGAAATTTCAGGGGCTTGATCATTTTTTCACATATTTCGAGATGACGTTTAGGGTTTCAAGTTCCAGAGCCTATATAAAGGACCGAAAGTAATCTAGGGTGATCTATCATCTATCAATCGATCGATCTATCTATCGAGCAATCTACGGTTTTTAGGTCTTTTAGTTTTTTTCAGCCATCAAATTCTGTAATGCAAAAGTTTCAATAAAATGTAGTTTCTTTTTTTTTAATTTTGTCTCATTACTTTCCGCATTACTTTCTGTATTTATTTTCCGCACTTTTCTTTTTTGTTTAACTTATGGTTTCCGTATTATTCTACCTTTCTTTTTTTACTTCGTTTTTCCCAATGAGCGAGTAAATTCTTGCTTGCTAGGGTTTGTAGAAAAGGGTAGTATAATGGATGAAAAAAATCGCTAATCTTCTTTTTATGTTTTAATTTTTATAAATTTTAATAAAGAGAGTCTTAACCCTCTTATTCGGGCATGCTACCAATTCATGGTAGTTGCGACATCGATTTAAGATTTGTTAATACTTGCTTTGTTGAGGGCTTGAGATCAATATAAATCAATGGAAGAACAAGGGTCAGTAGAGAGAATCCCTAATCCCTCCAAATACCCTAATCCACATTCATCGCTATTTCTCTAGTATTAAATAATTAAAAGATAAAAAGAATTATTTTTAAAACTCCATCCTTACTACTCAATCCGAAAAACCCTACAAGCCCTTCTCTTATAAAATTTTCAAATCTCTTTAGTATAAAATGATAAAAATCCCACCTTTCTTTTATTAACTCGTCTAAAATAAGAAAAATAATTCATCATTTCCCTATGGACAATCCGTACTCACTATCAGCTAGCTATTACAACACCGTTATTGATTGCGGTAAGTAGTAAACACAAAGAGTCAATTTTTCACATTAATCATCCACTTGAAGATCTTTGAAGTTCTAATTGCCAAACTTGAAGTCTTGATGGAGCTAATAGGAAAACTTGGTAAGATCCATAGGTTTTAGTGGATGAAATCTTGGAATTTTAGTGGAGTGAGTTGAGTTTGGGATATTTTGAGAGAGAAGATATTTTGGGAGATGGAAGATTATGAAAGGATGAAAGAGAAAATAGATGAGAGAATGAGGGTTAGGGTGTGTGTTTGGGGTTAGGATAAAGTGCTCTCTCCTCTCTCCCTCTCCCCAATAATACAACTAACCCTAGCAAAGAAAAAACCAACCATGGTAAATCCCAACATTTTATCAAAATGTTAACATATACATTTTGCTTGCCATACTAAATAAATCCCAATTTGGATAATTAAAATATCGGCTTATTCGCAAACTATACGGATATATCTATAGAGTATTTTATGGAAACCAAATACGACTCATTTTCTATAATTAATTAAATTCTAAAATAATTAATTAAATTACAAAATAACATCATAATTTTCGAAATGTTACACTGCGCCACCCCTGGATTTCTGCACTTTGACCATCAGACATCTGACCCTTTATGGGCCAGACATCTGAACCTTTTCTGGAAGTGCACAGCCTCAATATACAAGACATCTTCACAACATCATTTTGAATCTGTTCCATTTGAATTATTAATGAAATGGTAGTCATACGAGACTCAAAATCTCATGCTAAAAAGAATGGACATGTGAATCCTTTTCTATGAAAATATATTGATCTTCCATAAAAGTCCTTACGGGTGATACCTTGCATGTAAGAAAATCGTGATGATGTGAAGGATAGATGGAAATCGAAAAGAAACCCAACTGTAGTTTCTGCAGAAACGATAAGATCTCTAACACAAGAAGAAGAGGTGATCCAAATCATCCTAATGAATGAGAACTTGCGATTTGTAATAAAATAATAGGATATTATGCTCCATACGAGCTAACAGTCTTTGTTCTGCTTGTCCAGCGGCTTCTACAGTTGAGGGAGACCTTACACTGAGGGAGGAAACCCAGCTCTAAAGTGATCATAGAGGACATAGAGGAGCTGACTTCACATAACTTGCTTTTTGTTTGGCAGTGTCATAATATATATATATATATATATATATATATATATATATATATATATAAGGTTAATGGAGGGAAGAGGCCATGGGCGGGAATTTCCTCCTATGGCGTCGAAAAAATATGCCCTCCTTTATTTTTTCTGACGATCGGCACCCATCATCTTCATCGTTATCATCTAAGATGTGGGTGCAGCAAATTTCATGTGATTCTACGACTTTTTCACCGTTAATTTTGCGATCTAAAAAGTTCTGTTGTCGGTAAATCGTTAATTTTGAACCTACAAAATCAACGGTGAAAATGTCCTAGAATCGCATGAAATTAGGTGTACCCACATCTTAGATAATAACGATGAAGATGATGTGTGCTGATCATCGGAAAAAATAAAGTAGGGTGTACTTTTCGACGCCATAGGAGGAAATTCCCGCCTATGGCATCTTTTCTCCATCATTCTCTCTCTCTCTCTCTCTCTCTCTATATATATAGTTTCACTTTATTGTTTTGAATAAAGTTTGGGGGTCCCACTCCAATCAAAGACTGTTTATAACATAATTGATCCCAATACTCATGAGTAGTGCATTCAGATAGTGTTGTCAGTGTAAAGTAATCTAAAGCCTTTCTAAAAAGTTGCTATATTCAATTCAACATACTACACAACAAAACCTAATAGAGAAGTAATTTCTACTTCTGCACATGTAGATAGACATTGCATAGTGCTCAAAATCTAATGTCATCCTTGCATTACAAATCTAAAAAGAAATATGGCATGGCTGTTGTCAATTCAAATGCTACAATTAGAATTCATGCCACAACATGTAAATTGCCTACGTAGTAAATTTACAATGACATCACATTCCTCAAAGAACTATTTCCTCTACAAATTTAACTCTCTTGATATAAGACCAAAGGTGTAGTTTGCTACAAATAACAAGAGACCAAACACCAAACATATCTTTCACCAGACAAATGTGTCAAAAAAAATCTTAAACATGCCATGAGCACAAGAGCAAGAGAACACAACTAATAATAAGAAGCTGGGTGAAAGCAGTCTTCGAGGGGGGTGAATAAGGCTATGGCAAACTCAGAGTAGCAGTCTTCGAGGGGGGTGAATAAGGCTATGGCAAATTCAGAGTATTTTCGCTAAAACACAAAATATGCAGCAAAATTAAAGAATTTTAAGTGTACTAAATTATCACGGTCACAAAATCAATCACAGAGGTACAAAATGTAAAATAGACAAAAATGACACAGAGGATTTTTAACGAGATTCACAACCTCTGTGATCAGTCCTTGCCTGAGACTACTGCTCAGGATTCACTAACTCCTTCACGGGTGAAGAAACCCAGATTTTTTCTCAGGCTCAGATCCGAACCTTTACACTTGCTGGCAGTGAACGCTTAAAGAATTTTTACAACTGGCACAAGTCCTAAATCTTTACAATTGTGAATAACTTAAATCTCTCTTCACCAGGTTAGTATAATTTTTAGATTATTACAATCTCAATATACACCAACTTTGACAATCCTAATGATCTCAAAATGATTAATAAAATTAGATTCTAAGAGACGAGAGATTATACTTTGGAGATCACTAAAAGTTTAAGAATCAATTCAAAGAAGTTTTTTTAAAAGTTAAACAAATTTCTTCTTCGAAATTTTAACAATCTTTCTTTTCTAAAATGTAAAAAAGTCCAGAAACGTTAGAAAGATTGTTTCTCTCTGAAAATTTGAATAGCAAAGGTTTAAAAGCTAGAGAGAGTTTTTACGAATTCTAAAATTCAAGAAAATCAAGATTTAAATGCGAGAAAACGTTAAAAACTTCAATAAAACTTGTTTTATTTATAAAAACAGATTTAGGGAAGTTGGGGCAGTTAAAATAACTCCCCCTAAATTATAGGACGGTTAATAACCATTGTAAAACCGTTTGAAAACTAAAATTCTCACCAAAATTTAAAATTCAAAAATAATAACTGTTGACGTCTATATGTTTGATACTTCAAACAGTTTTAAAACAAGTTTAAAAACAATATTTTGAAATTTAAGGAATTGGTTTTAGAATTTGATATGGATTTTGATTCTAATATTTTGAGATCGTCCTAACTTTAAACTCAAAATAAATGAAAAAGGTCTTGAATATCCTCAATGTCGACTTTTTCGTCTTTTGATTTTCGTATTGAGTACAATTATATTGTTTTGATATTTCATTAGATGTCAGTTACATTGTATGATTGTCCTGATGTATGAGTAACTCCAGTTTGTAGCATGATTAGTTCCATATATTCATAATTGATATATATATATATATATATATATATATATATATATATATATATATATATGGTTTTGTAAAATTATCAAAACATAAAGAGATTCAAAGTTAACAATCTCCCCATTTTTTATAGTTTACAAAACTTTTAATATTATATTCATATCCTCCCCCTTACCCCCTTCCCATTTACTTAATATTTCTCCCCCTTTTTGGAAATATCAAAAAGTTGTAGGCTTAGGATAAAAAATATATGTATAGAAAGTATAGGAATAAATGCTTTGAATAAAAGAAAAATACATAAGAAAATACATGACCAAAATCATAAACCAACTATTCACTCCATAAATCTATTACAACCAAATTGAATTTAAGTTTGCAATATAACAAAGTTCAACTTCAAAGCAACATAAATAAATAGCAAAACGAACATATCATCTAGACGTCGCCATCTCCTGGCTGATGTAGCGGCTCATCATTCAGATGGCGAGGGTGGTATTCGAACGGTGCTGGTGAACGATAGGATGACTGGGAGTATTGATAGGCAAAATGATACTCCATCCTCGCATTTACTTCATTAATACGATTTGAAGATGACCGAAGCGATTTTTACATTTAGGTTCAAATTATTGAAACATTGAAAGAATAGTTGCGAGAAATCTTGGAAATATTGTGGAGGTTGTTGAAATTGAGATTGTGAAGGTTGTTGTGGTTCATGAAGTTGTGGTGAATGTGGAGGAGAATGGGGTGGAGAATGGATTGATTGCGGAGGAGCTTGTAAACCATATTCGCCCAAACGCATAAGGCGGACGTTTAATATCCCAAAATCTTTGTCAGGGGTATGAATATTTTGACCAATGTTTGGATCGATATCATCTTCCAAAATTTTAGTAATGACCTTCCCGTAGTAAAGATTGGGTTTTGATGGAGGAAAAGTCCACATTGATTGTATTATGAAGGAGAGAAGATTGACCCTAATATTGGCTAACACACAATAGATGAGTAATTTGTGTGTAGAATGAAACTTATCATGACTATCCATTTTAGGGTAAATGGTGTGACCAAATAAAACGGAAAGAACACGAACACGAGGGAGAAGGTTTCTAGTATATGGATAATTAAACATATGGGGATTTTCATCACCATGTAGTAATCTCAAAACATGTTCATGAGTAACGCCTTGTTGGAAATGCGCAAATGTTTTTAAGGATTTATTAAATATTTCAACCCTATCATTTGGAATATTTAAAATTCTAGCGAGGGAAATGGGTGAAATTGTGATAGTGCGGTGTTGTAGCCGAGTGCAAATGACATTTGGGTTGTCTTGATTACTAAGTATGTTGGAGTAAAAAAGATAAACGAAATTGGAATGGGTGGTACAATCAAGGGTGACTATAGGAATCTAACCTTGATATTGGAGAAGTGTAGTGAAATGGAAATTGGCGATTTCATTGAGTCGAACTCTAGCGCCGGTGACGATCTTCTTCTTCACTAGACGATTGTAGAGAGAGGCAGCATCTTGTGAGATGAACGCAAAGAGAACATCTTCTTCTTCGACTTCTTCGGGAACATCAGTTGGCTCTGTTTCTTAATCGTAGGTCTCATCATCACTCTCTTCTTCGATGAGTTGAGGAGGAGGAGAACGAGCGCGTCGTCGTCGCTTGGATGTTGAGAAGTCACCAACTTCACTTATTGTTGGTCTCTGTAATATTTTTGAAAATATAAAATATTATTTTTGAATTTAAATAATAAAATAATAAATTTCACGGATATTATACAAATATAGATTTGAGTTTTCGAAGAATGGTATAGTTATATACCTATATTTTTGGAAAATAATTGAAATTTAAAATGAATTATTAATTATGTAGGCATTAATTTGATTTGGACTTTTATAAAATTTATATATAATATTTGCATACAAGTTTAATATTAAACTTGATTAGTATTTTACTAATTATGCATTAAACCAAACTTATTGTGTTATCCATGCTTAGTGCCATGACACATGTATTTGTGAGAGTAAACACATTTTACAATTTGTTTTCTATGCATGGTTTATGTTTTAAGGAAAATGGAAGAGATAAGAAAAAAATAATAAAAGATATAAGACGTGGGAAGACACCAAGGTATGGGCATGAGAGAATGAGAGAAAGGGAGGAGATATGGTGCATTGCCATTCTTGTGCCATCTCATTATTTTCTTCATCTTCTTCCTCTCCTTCATCATCTTCATCTCCTCCTCCACCATCACTACCAACCTTACAAACACCACAAAAAATCAACTCAAAACCCTTCTAAACCTTCACAAAAAATATTCCTCATCTCATCCTACACCTCATGGCTTGTTCAAGATTTCGTTTTGGGGAGTTTTGGCCATCTAGGAATTTTCTTGAGTTGCTTTTTGAGGTAATAACTCCACCTTTAGATTAGTTTCTATGTTTTCTAACCTCCTATATATGTTTAGAGTCAAAAAATTTATGTTTAGTGAACTTGGAAAATTCTAGGGTGAGCTTTAGTGGATCAAATGAGGAGAAGTGGCGTAGTAGAGACGTAGTTAGCGATTACAACCCTAATTAATGACAGAATCCTTGACCTAGACGAGATTGGGAGTTTCAAAGACGGGTTTAGAATTTTCCCGATATCGGTTTTCATTGAGTTTTGATGATCATTTGGAATATGGTACTACCTAGGAACTTTGAAAATTAAATAACGGATATAATGAGATGTGCATGCCTGTAGAAAGCCACTATAGAAGCCCGAGCAACCAACTCTTTATTCTAGCCGCCAGATAATTCCTTTTGACCACAATTTGCAGGTCGACTTGGGAGTTAGGGTCTGTAACTCAATCACCAGATAACCAGGCCTAACCCATATGATAAAAAGTCCAATTTCACCTTAAGAAAAATCTGGAGTTGTTTTACTAAGTTTCTGTCAATATTTCACGATATTTGAAAACTTGATTTTTAGTATTTGTATTTTGACTCTGTTGTTTGACATTCATACGTCGGCGTCGGGGGTTGGTTTGTTGTTTTAGCACGCGTTGGACATAGGTTCTAACCTATGAGTGTTTCGCTCGCGATTTCAATTACGATTTGAATTTTCATGCGATGCGATATGGTTTGATTTATAGGTACATTCGCGTGGACTCCCGGGACGACGAAGGAGGGCAAGGCATCAATCGGAATCGGATAGGACGAGATGAAGTTGGTGAGTAGATGTATATCTACGGGGAAAGTCAGGTGGATGGCGTATAGCACCCTCCACAACCCCTATAACCGTAGAATTAGGATGTAATATTTATATATAGATATGTATACTTAGTAAGGTGTCTAGAATACCATACCATAGTGGTATACTTTGTAGAAGATATTCTCTAGTTCTATTTCCTTACCATTAGGCAATACATATATACACACCTATATATGATATGAGGATAATTATGATAAGGATACGAGTCAATATGACATGATGATAATATGAGTCGATATGATTTGTTATGATGATACGATGCGATATATATATATATATATATATATATATATATATATATATATGGTATGACATGGCATGATACGATATAACATGAAATGGTTTGATGGGATGGGATGAGATGATGTACGCGACTATAGATCCGTACTATTGATTGATGATATCATACGATGAATATTTCGTACGTGATATGATGAGGATGGATCGCCGACTTATATATCGACTCGAGAAATATTGTTATACCGTTCACGTTACGATTTCTTATTTCTGCATACGCTCGCATTAATTTCATTTACGACATATACACTTCGTTTCATATCCTTATCTTTACATGACTTCGTTGCTTGGACACGCACCATTACCGATGATGCACATATTGCACATACATACTTGCCGTCTCACACACACATTATCGGTAATTGCCATGCCACGTACACATTAGAAATCGCTATGTCACCGTATCACTTTATAACCTGTTAGCATTTTAGTTACTAATTAGTATACAGTACCCTATATTATTGTAGATATTGCACTTCTTTTACCTTATTACACGACATGCTCATATGAACGCACTTGCTATGCATTACAGTGTTATTATGTGCATGTACATATTATTTCATTACTGCCATATTTTCATAAGATTTTTGGATTTGAGAAGCCGCAGATATTATTTATAAACTTGTGATTGTTTTAAAAATGCGGTTCTCTTGATATGATATTTCGACGTCCACCATGAGATTTCTCGTTGCTGAGCTATGATGATTACCCGATTCGAGGAGTGAGGAGTCATCGTCTGCGGGTACATGGTGGACCCGGTACGATACCCCAAGACACGAAGATCGTATAGAAAGGCGTAGAGCTTGACAGGGGAACACTAACTACCGGTGACATGTTGGACTCAACGGATATCCGGAGGATACCGACCAGAGTTGTATGACACAGATGGATATGAGGACCAATCTGATAAGACAGTGCCTGAGATATGAGGGCCAATCCGATGAGACGACGCCTGAGATATGAAAATTTACGTGTCGATACGGACACGAATTTTATGACGATTTCGAATGTCGATGCTGGACACTCAGGATTTTATGATGATTTTGATGTGTCGTTAATGGACACACGTTGGATGATACATATATTTATGACACAGATGATATGGTACCAAATATTGATACAGGCACGATATTCTATATTTATATACATATGTATACACAATCACCTTCTATTCCATACAATATAATATTATATTACAATATGACCTACGAGATCGTTATACATTCGATTTCTACCCGATAATGTCTTCTACTCACGAGTTGGCAACTCACTCCCGTTGTGCCACAGTTTTCTTCTAGGATCGACCGCTCGGATTCAGCAGCGGCTTACTGCCACTTGGCTCCTTTCTGGGTGACTTGCATTGGTAGGTGGGTTACAGTTCAGAGCATAACCACCATTATTTACTTTTATATTCATTGTATATAGTTAAAAGCTCCATGAATCAGACTATATATTGTGGACTTAGAGACCAGCTGTATATTGTTTCAGACTTAGAGTCGTGGCTTGTATATATTTTTATATTGAATTGGATGATATTTTTGGTTTTCTTTATTCTTTTCTATGATTGATTTTCATCTTGGGCGTCGTATATTTTACTTGCATGGTTGTGTTTCCGCCAATTGGCGAAGAGCTAGCTTCCGCTTGGGGAGGCTTATATTATTCTTGTTATGTACTAGTTTTGGATTAAAATTTACAAAAGTGGTGCTGCCCAAATTTTAAATGAATGAAACGTTTTCAAATTTTAGCATACATCCACTTGCATTTCTATAAAAATTTACTTATACTTTAAAAGAAGCACTTGATTTCATTTATACCCTTCTTTTTAAACTTCACCTCCACTATTTTCCTAAAAAGCTATAGATTTCTGGGTATTCGGCTTGCTTGGGTTACAGTGGAGTCCTATAGACTTTACGTGATCCAATTGCCGGTCGCGTGCCATTTCCGAGTCGTAACAAAATTGGTATCAGAGCATTAGGTTTAAGTTTTGTTCGAGTCTAGGTTTGACCATGCGGAGTCTAGAGCGTATATATGTCGAAATCTAGGCTTGACCTTACGAAACTTAGACTTGACTGAGGGGTATTGGATTCAAACTTTTGTTATGTAGGTTGACCTTGGTTGATAGAGTAGGTAACTCAAATAGAGTAACGTACCATGTGTATGTTCGGCGGCATGCTTACGATATGCTGCTTCGCTTAAGTAACATTAGAATGTACATATCTTGAGATCCGTATCTCTATTCGTTCTTATAATCTATCATCATCGATATTTATTGCAGTTCCTGTCACCATGGCTATCCAAGCTAAGAGAGCTGCGGCTAGAGATGCGATCAGAGCGAGCTCGTCAGGGACGAGGACCGACCAGGGTGTTATCCCGGTGACACATGAACGGATTGTTATCCTTTTATGCTTGGATTTCTCGTCTGAGGCGAGCGTTCGGGATCTGCACCAGATGATCGGGCCATTGCGTGAAGCCGGTTAGATTGAGAGGACTGTTGACGTACAGCCTACTACAGAGATCAATGTGTAGTTTACCATGCAGAAAGATGTACTAGCCGTTGCTGAGATTGACAAGATGTCGCTTCCAGAGCTTATGAAGCTGAAACCACATGAATTTACAGGCAGAGATGTGACAGAAGATCCCTAATCATTCTTGGATAAAGTGATTAGGATATTTCGTTCGTTTGGATGACCCGATGCAAGATCAGTTTAGTTGGTCAGCTTCAGTTTGAAGGATCATGCTCAGACATGGCGTGAATTGATCGAGAAAGGACGAACAGTGTGTATTCCTCCGATGACTTTGGACAAGTTCTCAAGAACGCATTTTGCCAGATTTCTTCCGCTGAGTATTGGAGACACCGAGTTCGTAGCTTCGAATCTCTGCGAGAGATACCGGATATGACCATAATAGAGTATGAATTGCGGTTTACGTGGCTATCGTGATACAATCCCGACTTGGTCGTTATGGAAAAAAAGTGGATTAAGAGGTTCGTGTGAAATTTCAATTAGCAGTTGATCCTCTCCGTTGATATCAGAAATTTGATACGTACGCAGAGGCATTGGATACGGCCACAAGTTTGGAGGAAAGTTGTGATGAGATTGCAGTTGACCCAGAACAGAAACGGATTAATTAAAGAGTCAGTTTCCGGGCAGTTTGGTAGAGATGATATCGGAAGAGACCGTGGCAGGTTCTTTCCGGGATATTTCAGCGATATAAATTTAGACTCGGGACGGGTTGTATGGCACTTATTCAGAAGACCAGAGGCTGCCGTTGTTGACGTACTGCATTGCGAGTGGTCAGGATACTTGGCTATGAGATGTTCAGAGAGACACCAGAAAGGGCATGTTTTCGTCGCTACTCCTTACTGGACTGTCGAGCCGAGAGGCAATGGAATTAGTGATCCACAGAAAGAACAAGGACCTAAAAACAGAGGACGCCAGACCGTGGGCAGAAAGCAAGTAGAAATTCTTGCTCTGCCAGCTCCGGATGCACGAGCACCTTTCGACATTGAAGGAGGTGTATTTCAATGTCATTTATTTTTTATTTGCAATTTGGTGATCCGGGTATCACGCTTTTATCGTTTTGGACTTTTGTGTCTTGAAGATTTGGTTTCACGATTGATATTTTTGTGCACTGTAGCTGCACTTGATAAATATTTTCTTGTGCACAACGATTACACTTGATTTATAATTTTATACGTCGGTTATACTTGATTTGTGTTCTTGTGTATATACATTGCACTTGATATTGTTTTGTGCATGTCGTTGCACATATTGAGGACTTCGGGCATTTCAATATACTTGGTTTTTGATTTCATGCATATTTTATGCACCTGATTTGGGCTTGTGCACTCGATGTTGTTTTGTGCCCCCAGCTGCACATAATTATGATTTCGTGTATTCCGATATACTCGATTTCGTTTTCGTGCACGTTGGATGGACCTGATTTTGATTCATGCACTCGATATTGTTTACATGCGCTTTCGACACATTGATTTTGATTTTTGTGCATCCTATGGCACTAGATGTTTTGTGCAGACACGATACATTTGATTTAGATTTTTGCGCACACTCAGCGCACCTGACGTGATTTTGTGCACATTTGATGCACTTGAGGATTTTTTTGTGCACATCAGTTACACTCGATTGAGATTTTTCGTGCTCTAGATGCACTTGAGGTTGTTGTCGTACACACCCGTCGCACTTGACAAATGCTTTCGTGCAAACCTGTTACACTTGACTGATACTTTCATGCACACCCATTGCACTAAGTTTTTGTTTTCGTGCACATTCATAGCACTTTGATTTTACTTTGATTTCCGTTCGCAACAGACGCACGTGATATTTTCATATACACCTATTGAGGTTGATTCCTTCTTTTTGAGGATCGCATTTTATGATATACACTATATTATATAGTAGCCAAGCAGGACTGGTCTGAGGACAGTACCTGAGTGTTTTTGCATGCATCGGTATTTACTGAAAAGGTTTTCAAAAAGAGCTATAGACTCACTATTTCCCTATGTGTTAGTAAGCAACACGAAATTTTACAAAAAGGAAAACCATTCTAAATCATTTTCAAAAGACGGGACGTATATTTTAAGCAAAACGTGCGTGTGTCTGTGTATCCTTATAAAATGAATGTCCGCTACTTGTGCCGTGATATACGCATCACACGGCGATTTAAAAAGGATCTTAGATGCATTTTTCAGTTATTTAAATGATTTGATAAAGATGCGTACTATATATATATTATGGTCTTGATTATATTATACTTGATTTAAACAGTAGATTTCGCAACATACATTTTCATCGTAACTCGTATGATTTCATGACGCTTGACGGAGTTTCGATTAGTGGGTTTTGCACTTGTTTTCATACACACGCGATGCGCTGTGATATTTCTAGCTTATCTGTGACTTCGGATCCCTATTGATTCGATTTGATTTACTGAAATATTTTATTATTTAGGGGTTTAAATTTAAATTCGGAAACCGAATTTATTTAAAGGGGAAATATTGTAATATTTCAGAAAATATAAAATATAATTTTTGAATTTAAATAATAAAAATAATAAATTTTACGGATATTATACACATATAGATTTGAGTTTTCGTAGAATGGTATAATTATATACCTATATTTTTGGAAAATAATTGAAATTTAAAATGAATTATTAATTATGTAGGCATTTATTTGATTTGGACTTTTATAAAATTTATATATAATCATTTGCATACAAGTTTAATATTAAACTTGGTTGGTATTTTACTAAATACACATTAAACCAAACTTATTTTGTTAACCATGCTTAGTGCCACACATGTATTTGTGAGAGTTAACACATTTTACAATTTGTTTTCTATGCATGGTTTTATGTTTTAAGGAAAATGGAAAAGATAAGAAAAAAATAATAATAATAAAAGATATAAGACATGGGGAGGACACCAAGGTATGGGCATGAGAGAATGAGAGGGAGGAGATATTGTGCATAGCCATTGTTGTGTCGTCTCATTATTTTCTTCATCTTCTTCCTCTCCATCATCTTCATATCCTCCACCATCACCAACCCCCCCCCCTAACAAACACCACAAAAAATTAACTCAAAATCCCACTAAACCTTCACAAAAAATATTCCTCATCTCATCCTACACCTCATGGCTTGTTCAATATTTCATTTTAGGGAGCTTTGGCTATCTAGAAATTTTCTTGAGTTGCTTTTATAGGTAATAACTCCACATTTTGATTAGCTTTTATGTTTCCTAACCTTCTATATATGTTTAGAGTTAAAAAGTTTATGTTTAGTGAACTTGTAAAATTCTAGGATGAGCTTTAGTGGATCAAATGAGTAGAAGTGGTGTAATAAAACTTAGTTAGTGATTACAACCCTAATTAGCGACAAAATCCTTGACCTGGATGAGATTAAGGAGTTTCAAAGACGAGTTTAGAATTTTCCCGATATCGATTTTCATTGAGTTGTGATGATCAATTGAAATCTGGTATTACCTAGAAACTCTAAAAATTAAATAGCGGATATAGTGAGATGTGCAGGCCTATAAGAAGCCACCATAGAAGCCCGAGCCACCAACTATTTATTCTGGACGCCAAATAATTACTTTTGACCGCAATTTGCGGGTCGACTTGGGAGTTAGGGTCTGGGTTTGGTCTGTATCTCACTCACTAGATAATTAGGCCTAACCCATATGCTAAAAAGTCTAATTTCACCTTAAGAAAAATATGGAGTTATTTTACTGAGTTTCTGTCAATGTTTCGCGATATTTGAAAACTTGATTTTTGGTATTTGTGTTTTGACTCGATCGTTTGACGTTCGTACGTCAACATCGGAGGTTGGTTTGTTATTTTAGCACGCATTAGCTATAGGGTCTAACTTATGCGTGTTTCGCTCGCGATTTCAATTACGATTTGGATTTTCATGCGATGCGATATGGTTTGATTTATAGGTACATTCAGGTGGACTCCCGGGACGACAAAGAAAGGCAAGAAATCGGCTAGGGCAAGGCGAAGTTAGATGAGTAAATGTATATCTATGGGGGAAGTCGGGTGGATGGCGTATAACACCCCCGCAACCGTAGAATTAGGATGTATATATTTATAGATAGATATGTATGCTTAGTTAGTAAGGTGTCTAGAATAGCATACCATAATAGTATACTTAGTAGAAGATATTTCCTAGTTCCATTTCCTTAACATTAGGTTATACATATATACACACCTATATATGATATGAGGATAATTATAATGAGGATACGAGTCGATATGACATAATAATAATATGAGTCGATATGATTTGTTATGATGATACGATGTGATATATATATGATACGATATGACATAGCATGATACGATATGACATGAGATAGTTTGATGAGATGAGATGATATACGCGGCTATAAATCTGTACTATTGATTTGTGATATCGTACGATGGATATTCCATACGTGATATGATAAGGATGGATCGCCGACTTATATATCGACTTGAGAAATATTGTTATACTGTTCACGTTACGATTTCTTATTTCTGCATACACTCGCATTTATTTCATTCACGACATATATACTACGTTTCATATCCTTATCTTTATATGACTTCGTTGCTAGGACACACATCATTACCGATGATGCACATGTTGCACATACACATTCTTGCCGACTCACATCATCGGTAATTGTCATGCCATGTACACATTAGAAATCGCTATGTCACCGTATCACCTTATAACATGTAAGCATTTTAGTTATTGATTAGTACACAGTACCCCATATTATTGTAGATATTGCACTTTCTTTGGCTTACTACGCGACACGCTTATATGAACACACTTGCTATGCATTACAGTGTTGTTACGTGCCTGTACATATTATTTCATTACTGCCATATTTTCATGAGATTTCTAGATTTGAGAAACCGCAGATATTATTTACAAACTTGTGATTGTTTTAAAAACGCGGTTTCTCTTGTTATGATATTTCGACGTCCACCATGAGATTTCTCGGTGCTGAACTATGATGATTACCCGATTCGAAGAGTGAGGAGTCGCCATCTACGGGTACATGGTGGACCCGGTACGGTACCCGGGGCAAGAAGATCATATAAAAAGGTGTTGAGCCTGACAGAGGAACACTACCTACCGGTAACAGTGTTGGACTCGGCGGATATCCGGAGGATACCGACCGGAGTGATATGATACAGATGGATATAAGGACCGATCTGATGAGACGATGCCTGAAATATGAGGGCCGATCCAATGAGACGGCGCTTGGGATATGAAGATTTACGTGTCAATACTGGACACGGGTTTTGTGACGATTTCGAGTGTCGATGCTGGACACTCAAGATTTTATGATGATTTTGATATGTCGTTGATAGACACACGTTGGATGATACATATATTTATAACACAGATGATATGGTACCACATATTGATACATGCACGATATTCTATATTTATATATATGTATACACGATCACCTTCTATTCCATACAATATGATATTATATTGCATTATGACCTAGGAGATTGTTATATATTCAATTTCTACCTGATGATGTCTTCTACTCATGAGTTGGCAACTCACTCCCGCTATGCCATATTTTTCTTGCAGGATCGACCGCTCGGATTCAGCAGCGGCCTGCTGGCACATGGCTCTTTTCTTGGTGACTTACATTGGTAGGTAGGTTACAGTTCAGAGCGTAACCATCATTGTTTACTTTTATATTCATTACATTTAGTTAAAAGCTCCATCAACCAGACTATATATATTGTGGACTTAAAGACCGGTTGTATATTGTTTCAGGCCTAGAGTCGTGGCTTGTATATATTTTTATATTGGATTGGATGATATTTTTGGTTTTGTTTATTCTTTTCTATGATTGATCTTCATTTTAGACGTCGTATATTTTACTTGTATGGTTGTGTTTCCGCCAATTGGCGAAGTGCTAGCTCCCGCTTGGAGATGCCTATATTATTCTTGTTATGTACTGATTTTGGATTAAAATTTACAAAGGAGATGTTGCCCAAATTTTAAATGACGAAAACGTTTTCAAATTTCAGTATACATCCACTTGCATTTCTATAAAAATTTACTTATACTTTAAAAGAAGCACTTGATTTCATTTATACCTTTCTTTTTAAACTTCACCTCCACTATTTTTCTAAAAAGATTTAGATTTCTAGGTTTTTGGCTTACTTAACTTAGGTTACGGTGGAGTTCTATGGACTTTACGTGATCTAATTGCCAGTCACGTGCCATTTCCGGGTCGTAACAGTCTCACCATTGGTAAGTTT
This sequence comes from Agapanthus africanus, assembly GCA_030015575.1. Taxonomy (NCBI): domain Eukaryota; kingdom Viridiplantae; phylum Streptophyta; class Magnoliopsida; order Asparagales; family Amaryllidaceae; genus Agapanthus; species Agapanthus africanus. The sequence goes on along the minus strand of CM057349.1, from coordinate 384,024,128 downwards.
TGGAAATTTTTGAGTAAAAAGATGAATTTTGAGAGAAAGGATGAAAAATGAATATGAGAAAGGAAAGGGAAGAGGGTCCTCTTGTTGAGATAGAGTTTGAGAAGTACTTATGCACTTATATTAGGCAATCAGACGTCTAAGATTGAAAGGGTGCATCCAAGGGTCATAACATTTCAAAATCAAATTTTAAAAATCTGACAGCCATAGACGTCTGATAAAAGTCTATAGTTTTATTTACTGCACAGTAAAATAAAAAAAAAAGTGCAACTTAAATATTAGTTAATAATAAGTTTTTAGTGATATTTGTGTTTGGTTTATGGTTTTATATATATATATATATATATATATATATATATATATATATATATATATATATATATATATAACTTGAATTAAAAGCATAAAATTCATACAAATACAATATGAGTAATAAAAACATGCACATGTTTAACACACACAATAAAAATAGAATTAAACTAACAATACATCAAAAGCAAAAAAACCTAATACAACACACACATACTATAGTAAACTAAAAGACACAGTAAATAACATACACATCTTTGATTACAAACACCGATTATTTAGAAGCATGGTAGATGCTTCCAAATTTCGGTGATTTTTAACTCCTTCTCGGTGATGAACTTCTCATTGATTCGATCAAATGCTTGGATTACCGTCTCACGCTTCTCAAGACGGCCAATGAACAACATACGCTCATCCGGACCCGGGTAAACGTAATATGGATCATTTTCCTCGGACTTGAAGCCCGTAGGAGCATGATAATATTGTTGTGCATTGGGATTGGGTCCGATGATCCTTGTGGAGGAGAATCAACAAGATGAGCATTCTCGTCATTTGTAGCAGGAAGGAACAAATTTTCCTCTACGGGATCTTCGGATGGATCCTCTTCCGACGTAAGGGGTGAAGGGGATTTCAGTAAAGAAACTGGAAGAATGTGCATTGGGTTAGGGGTGCACCCAATTGGTGAGATTGGTTCTTCCTTAATTTTCTTTATCGAGCAATCGCCTTTTTCAAGCACAAGAGTGTTTCTAGTTGACATCATTCTCTTCGACATTATAAAAAAAATTGTTTTTGTAAAAGAGAAGAGAAAGAAAAAGAAAAAGTGTTCTGGAGTTTTGCCTTTTGTTTTCCTATTATTTATAAGGAAAAACCAAAGAGAGAAACCCAGAAATCAGGTACAAAAACAGGAAATTTGAATTTGAAATTCAAAATAAAAAAACTGCACTGCAGTTTTAAGAGCAATAGACGTCTCTGAGGCGTCTTATAGACGTCAAAAAAGGTTTGTTTTGTTTTTTTTAAAAAAATTAATATGTTAATTTTATGTTTCTAATTCTAACATATTTAGTTTACCTCTAATCATTACAAAACGAGTTCTATATAGGGGTTTGGTGAATATATCGGCCACCTGTGAATCGGTCGGTATGTATTCAAGAACAATATCACCTTCGTGATAGTGATCTCATAGGAAATGATATCAAACATCTATATGCTTGGTTCAATTATGTTGGTCAGCGTTTTGGAGCATTTAAACTGTGCTTGTGTAGTCACAGAGTATAGGTATCTTAGAGACTAATTTCTTATAGTCTTCTAAGGTATATTATATCCATAAATTCTGTGCGCAACATGCACTGGCGGCAATGTATTCTGCTTCAGCAGTTGATAGTGCTACTGATACTTGTTTCTTGGACTGCCATGATAAGACAATTTCCTAGAAAATGACATGTACCACTAGTATTTTTACGGTCGATTTGACTTCCAGCATAGCCGGCATCTGAATAACTTGTTAAGTTAAACACATTATTTTTTGGATATCATAACCCTAAATTGACTGTGCCTTTGAGATATCTAAAGATTCTCTTGACCGCTACCAAGTGTGACTCTCTAGGATCAGTTTGGAATCGTGCACAAAAACAGACGCTGTACATTATAGCAGGTCTACTGGCAGTTAAATATAATAAACTTCCAATCATATCTCGGTAGAGTTGTATATCTACACCCTTACCGGTTTCACCCTTAGTGAGTTTTGTTGTGGCCATGGATGTCTCACAAGTTTTTGCATCTTCTAAGCCGAATTTCTTGAGAAGTTCCTTTGTATACTGAGATTGATTAATGAATGGTCCTTTTGAACTTTGTTTGATTTGAAGTCCGAGAAAGAAGTTCAGTTCTCCCATCATACTCATCTTAAATTCATCATGCATAGACTTGGAGAATTCCTAGCAAAGCTGCTCAGTAGTAGAACCGAATATAATATCGTCAACATATATTTGAACTACTACGATATCATTTCCATAAAATTTAGTGAATAATATTTTATCTACCATCCCTTTCGTCTACCCTATCTTGAGTAGGAATGTACCGAGTCTTTCATACCAAGCCCTAGGAGCTTTGTTTAAGACCGTACAATACCTTTCCAATTTGTATACATACCCAGGATGTTTGTAATCTTCAAAGCCTGGTGGTTGCGCCACAAACAACACTTCATCTATTATCCCATTCAAGAAAGCGCTTTTCACGTCCATTTAAAATACTGTAAAGTTTTTAAAACAAGCAAAAGCTAGTAATATCTTTATAGTCTCATGTCGAGCCACATGTGCGTAAGTTTAATCATAATTAATTCCTTCGACTTGATTATAACCTTGAGCAACCAGTCGTGCTTTATTTCTTATGATATTCCCCGACTCATCTAGCTTGTTTCTAAAAACCCATTTACTGCCTACAATTGGTCTATTATTGGGTTTTTTAACTAATTTTCAAACTTTATTTCTTTCAAATTGATTTAACTTTTCTTGTATTGCTTATATCCAATGCTCATCATTCTCAGCCTTTTTAAAATTCTTCGGTTCTATGACCGAAATGAATGTTGAGTTGATACATAAGTTAAACCTTGATGATCTAGTGATCGCTCCTCTATCTATCTCCTATAATCAAATTTTGAGGATGGTTTCTGTTGAATTGTCAATGTTTAGGAAGAGAAGTATCGACTACTTGCTTTTGTTGATCTGTTTGATTGATTTCAACCTCAGTATTTGGTGATAGATTATCCAAACCTGTTATTATGATTGGATCATTATCATTATGATTTGAAGAGTTGGTTTCTACTTCTACACATGATGATGAGTTATCCGAACCTTTGTGATTGGATAACTGTCATCGCGACTTGAGAAGTTGGTTTCATCGAATTAGACATGCATGCTTTCTTGTATGGTTAAAGTTCGTTTATTATAAACACGATAGGTTTTGCTGGTCATAAAATAACCAACAATAATTCCTTCATCGCATTTAGAATTGAGCTTGCCTAAGTTATCTAAGATGTTAAGTATGTAGCATTTGCAACCAAATACTTTGAAGTATTTTACATTAGGTATTTTACCGTAAAATATGTCATATGGTGTTTTATTTAAATATTTTCTAATTATTACCCTATTTATTATGTAGCAAGAAGTGTTAATTGCTTCTGCCCATAAGTATTTTGGTAAGTGATTTTCATTCAGCATGGTGCGTGCCATTTTTTGTGAGAAACGGTTTTTTCATTCAGCAACTCCATTTTGTTCTGGAGTCCTGGCACAGGAGAATTCATATTTGAAACCTTTTTTATTATAATATTCTTCAAATACTTGGTTTTCTATCTCTCCTCCATGATCACTTCTTAACTTTGATATACTTAAATTCATTTCGTTTTGAATTTGTTTTGAAAAGACTTTAAAAGTTTTAAATGCCTCATCTTTGGTTTTTAAGAAGAAAACCCAAGTAAATCTTGAGTAATCATCTATTATTACATATGCATAAAATTTGCCTCATAAACTCGCATTGCGACTAGGACCAAATAAATCAAGCAATTGGAGTGGAGTTTCAGTTGAAACGCTATTTTTAGGTTTTAAAGACATTTTAATTTGTTTTTCTGTTTGGCAAGTATCACATAAGCTATCTTTTAGAAACTTTAGAATGGGTATGCTTTTGGCTAGGTTATTCCTTATAATTTTAGATAAAGTATCCAATGAGGAATAACCTGATCTTCTATACCAGAGTAAAGGGTCTACTTCATTGTTTGCTATTAAACATGTAATATTTGGATTTTTAAAATCTTATGTATATATTATATATATGTTACAGTATCTTTTACCAGTTAGGACTATTTTATTATCATATATTATATTGCATGTCTTTTTTGAAAACTACATTATACTCTTTATCGCAAAACTGGCTAACACTAAATATATTATGTTTTAAGTTTTCAACATATGGTATATCTTTTATCATAGTTGAGTTAGATGGGTCATTAAAGAAAATATCATCTTTACCGATGATCTTGCCTTTGTTGTTGTCGCCAAAAGTAAGACTGCCACTTTTTTCTCTTGATAGTGTTTGTGATTCGAAGGTTTAAATGTTTCCGGACACATGTCTCGAAAAACCACTATCAAGTATCCATCGACTGCTACGCCTTTGGATGTCCTACAATACAGGAAGAAGATGTTACGTTGGGACCAAAACCATTTTAGGTTGATTAAGAATAAAATTGTATTTATAAGTGGAATTATTTTTAATGTGGCAATATTGTGATATATGTCCTAATGTGCAACAATGATCACACGTTGAATTAGCATATTTGTTACCATATTTGTAATATCTAATAATATTTAGGTCTATAAGTTCTAGATTTAGGAACTCTGTATATTTATCAAAACCTATTCCTACTTTATCACAGAGTTTAATGGATTGTCCTAACAAAATATCTAAATTATTTTTACTTTTGGTAAAATTCAAAATCATTTCATTTTTTATTTCTAATTTTCGTTTAAAATCAAAGATTTCAAATTTATCTGTTTCAATTATATTTTCTTTAGTTAAGATTACCAGTGTTTTAAAAGCGGAAAAGAAAAGCGGAGAGATCGAATAGCCAAAACACTTAAGCGCTTAAAAGGCCGCTTAGACGACTCAGAAATCAGAACAGCGGTGTTTCATCATATTCATTTTCTTGTCAGTAAATAATGATTCTCATAACATTCTAACTATTTTTATATTGCTTTTATACTAGCAAATGCTTAAATTTAATCCAAAATTTAACGAATTGGCTTAGACTATATTATTTGCTAAAATATGCTCAAATAATTCAATGCAAAATTAAAATTTTCTTAGAATTTATTAGCATATATAGTGCTTATAAGCTTTTCGATGCCCATCATCAAGCATCATAGCTCAGATCAATAAAAATACTTACCAAATTATTTTTAAAAAGATATCTAAAAGAATGTAGCTCGAAATCAGATGGCGTCAAAATTGAATTGGAATTTCATGATCGAAATTCAAAAACTACTCGAAATCGAAATAGAAACTTAAGAATTGCTCGAAATCGATTTTAGATCTTGACTTCTTGAAGTTGATAAACCTAAAATTTTGGAATTTTGAAACCCAAATCTTGAAATGTCTTAAAATCGGCTCGACAACCGTGAAATTTATCGAGTCGAACACGAAAAATAAAAACATGGAAAAAGACAAAAAGAAAAGAAAGAATGTTGTATTAATTAGTATTTGTGTATTCTTACTCCAATAACAATACTTATATACCCTTTATAAGACTTATGAGATGTATACATCAATAAAATAGGTTATGCAATATTACCCGCTTAAGCGGGATAAAGCGGGGTGGCGAAACCCGCTTGGTCTCTTAAGTGGCCGCTTACGCGCTTAAGCGGCCACTTTTTAAAACACTAAAGGTTACAGACTTAAGTTTTTCATTTAAGTTTCTTGTCTAATTTAACTTCATTTAATTCATTTTTAATTACTATTTATGAATTATTCTTTGCGATTAATTTAGTTTTTAAAATTTTATTTTTAGACTTAAACTTATCGTAATTATCCAATTGAAAATGACAAAGACTAATCAAATCTGTTTTACTAAGAGATTCAATATCAAAGTCGTCATCGGTTACCTCATCGTCTAGTGTCATGAAGCACATGCTGGCAATTTCTTCAATTTCCAAGTCACCGGAATACGTGTCGTCCCAAATTGTTTGAAACGAACGTTTTTCTAATTCCTTCTTTGACTTCCATTTGTCTTTATTGAAAGTTGAACTCTCGGATTTCAAATGGCCCTCCCTATTGCACTCAAAACAACACTAAGTTTTATTCGAATTAAAATTCTTATTAGACTTATATAAACCTTTCTTTTGAGAAAATCTTCTAGATTTCAGATACTTATTGAAGTGTTTTGCAATGCGGATCATTTCTTCATTGTCGCTTTCATCATCACTTGATGATTGTTTAGGCTTTGATTTGGTAGTTGTCTTTAGTGTGATATTTTTCCTTTGAGTATCCTGTTCTTATTTTTGTTTAAGATCTCCTAATTGAATCTTGTAGGTTTTTAGATTTTCTATAAGTGTGTCGATTTTCAATGAGGTCGTATCATTAGCCTCTTCGATGGCAGTGATCTTGGGTTGCCATGAAATCATGAGAGATCTAAGCAATTTGTAACACTTTTCTTTGTTATCGAATTTCTTCCCTAGATTGAAAAGTTCAGTAATGACAATTGAATCGAGAATACATGGAGTCGATCGATTCATCATCTTTCATTTGAAACATCTCATGTTCATGCATGAGACGGTTAATCTTACTCTCTTTGACTTGACTAGTTCCTTCATGGGCAGTCTGGAGAGTAGTCCAGATTTCATTAGCAATCTGACATATTGAGATCCTATTGAATTCTTCTGAATTCAATGATCAATAAAGTGCATTTATTGCCTTAACATTTAATGTCATTAATCTCTTATCAGTATCAGATAATAGATTTGTAGTAGGAGGAACAAAAGGATTTTCAATAATTTCTATAACTTCTAGATCGATACATTGAAGAGAAACTTTAATCTTGATTTTCCAAAATTGATAATTAGTGCCATTGAAAAGAGGAGGACGATTAATGGCTTGTCTTTCCATTTGGTTTGCCAAAGCATCGGAAAATCAAGAGGTTAATTTTACAAATGAGTAACCTGGCTCTGATACCAACTGAAAACAACCTTAGAGGGATGAATAAGGTTATATGGCAAACTCAGAGTATTTTTGCGAAAACACAAAATATGCAGCGGAATAAAAGAATTTTAAGTGGACTAAATTATCACGGTCACAGAATCAATCACAAAGGTACAAAATGTAAAAATAAACACAAATAACACACAGAATTTTTAACGAGGTTCACCACATTTGTGGCTTGCCCTCGCCTGAGACTACCACTCAGGATTCATAACTCCTTCACGGGTGGAGAAACCCAGATCTTTTCCCATACTCATATCCGAACCTTTACACTTGCAGGCAGTAAACGCCTAAATTTTTTACAACATGCACAAATCCTAAACCTTTACAATTGTGAAGAACTTAAAGCTCTCTTCACTAGCTTATTACAATTTTAAGATTATTATAATCTCAATATACACCAACTTTGACAATCCCAACGATCTCAAAAAGATTAATAAAATTTAGATTCTAAGAGATGAAGGATTGTATTTTGGAGATTACTAAAAATTGAAGAATCAATTCAAATAAGTTTTTCAAAAAGTTAAATAAGTTTAAAACAAATTTCTTCTTCGAAATTTTAACAATTTTTCTTTTCTAAAAAATAGAAAAGTCTAGAAACGTTAAAAAGATCATTTCTCTCTGAAAGTTTCAATAGCAAAGGCTTAAAGGCTAGAGAGAGTTTTTACAAATTCTAAAATTCAAGAAAATCAAGTTTTAAAAGCCAGAAACGTTAAAAATTTCAATGAAACTTGTCGTATTTATAGAAACAGATTTAGGGCGGTTAAAATAACTTTCCCTAAATTATAGGACAGTTAATAGCCGTTGTAAACAGTTTGAAAACTGAAATTCCCACCAAAATTCAAAATTCAAAAATAATAACTGTTATAGACGTCTATTATAGACGACTATAAACCTGAAATAGACATCTATATGGCTGATACTTCAGACACAGTTTTAAAACAAGTTTAAAAATAATATTTTGAATTTTAAAGAATTGGTTTTAGAATTTGATATGTATTTTGATTCTAACCTTTTGAGATCCTCCTGACTTTAGACTCAAAATAAATGAAAAAGTCTTGAATGTCTTAAATATCCTCGATATCGACTTTCTCGTATATTCTTTTGATTTTCGTATCGAGTACAATTATGTTGTTTCGATACTTCATTCGATGTCAGTTACAATGTATGAGTGTTCTGATGTATGAGTAATTCCAATTTGTAGCACTTTGACATAACCGACATATATATATATATATATATATATATATATATATATATATATATATATATATATATGGTTTTGTAAAATCATCAAAACATAAAGAGATTCAAAGTTAACATTGAGAGTTTGGACCATATCATTTGGACCATATCATATCACTCAACAAACAAGGCTCAGCTGGCCAAGTATTAGATATAGAACCAAAAATGAGGTCAATGTATGTATGAGTGTGTGTGTGTAGGAACTTAAAGACAACAAAGTTGAGTAATACTTCATTTTACTCACTTTTTGGCCTGCTAGCATGTCTACCCAGCGACCAATCCAGTGCAATTATGCGGTTCATTTCTGCAAAAATTATGAAAGTATCTAGAGTGAAGTACCACTCTCAATGTACATGCACGGAGATAACACATTTCATTACCCATAGGTTGTCCGTTTGAAAGAAAGAGAAATAACCGTCACACATTACATTGTAATAGTAGATTGCACATCATTTTATTCTATATTCCATCTTCCCTTTCCTTCAAAACAAACAAAGAAGGCATTTCCTGACAATATTCATGACAAACAAACATGGAACACAATCTCCCATTGCTTGCTTCCCCCTTCTAAACAAAACAGCCACATGAATATATACATATCAGATGTAGGAGGGGATATGATGGGTACTAAATAGAGAATATTATGGGCATAACTGCTGCCTGTATGCTCTGCACAATTAATATAGCTAAACTCAATGTCTAGGCCGCTGCTTGCATATGCTAGTAGAGAAAAGTACAACAACACAAGCTTTAGCCTTCAGGCATGGGTAAGGACTGCTGTCTAGCATTGGTGTAGCTGCAGGGTGGAGAGAGATTGATACATTATGACCATAAAACAAAAATGAGGTCAATGTCACTTTCTAAAGAGACCAACATAAGACAATATCCCCCTTCCCCATATCTGCATGCTCAATAAGTTCTTAATTTTACTCGCATTCATTCCTAACATCATGTCTACTCAGACACTAATACGACCGAATCCTGCAAATGCTTACCTGATGGCATACATACACTATATAATGTGTGTTTTGTCCATGAATTGAGCTTGCGCTGTTTGTTTGGAATGGAATGGGTTGGAAAGTTGACTGCCTGAAAAATATGAAAAGGTCAACGGACTAAGTAAAGCCAATTTAGAGCTAAAGCTCTAAACTGGGATGATTTCTGCTACTTCAGCTTAAATATATCACATCAACCGATAAAATTTGGCGGCATCGTATCTAATTCCATCTTCCCTTTCCACCCTCCCTTTCCCGACAAGATTCATGGGAAACAAACATGAAATCCAAGTTCTTACAAAGACTATATGGATTTTACTGACACCATTCATATTACTGATTACCTTATGCAACGAAAAAGCCCCTAAGCTACTATCTCCACGACGCTATATACATATATGGCAGCTGTAATGGGTGCCTAATAGAAAATATTATGGGCATAACTGCTGCTTGTATGTTCTGCACACAGACAAACATGAATTCCAATAGCTTACAAAGATTGTATGGATTTAAGGTACCATTCATATTACTAATTACTTTCGTAAACACACAGCTCCAAAGATACTATCTCCATGACGCAAAATATATAAATAGCAGATGTAGAGGGATAAGTGACCAAAGATGGGCGCCTAATTAGAATGTTATGAGAATAGATGCTGCTTGTATGTTCTGCACACAAATAGAGCTAAACTGCGGTAGTGTCAATCAGGGCTTGCAAGTGCTAGCAAAAGAGTATTAAATGCCAAGGCTTGAATTAGGGATTATGTCCAGCATGAGTGCATAATCTACTAAGCTGCTGAGTGGGGCTAATGATATATTATGATCGGTAAACATAAACAACGCTATGAAAGAACATAAAAAAATGCTGAAATTGAAAGAAAACGGGGAGTGCAGTATATATTCCCTTCTGTCACTATGAATCTTAGGATATGGCAAGCAGGCATTATAAATATGGGAGAATAAATGCTGTGCAATAATGAAAGTGCAGGCCCATGTATCGGTTTATGCATACGGTAATAATCTCTATTGCTTGAAATATAATGAAGAGAACTGAGTAGTTTTTCAGTGACTTATTGAAGCAAAAAGTGACAATAATTTGTTCTGGATATTAAATAAACTACTTATCATCCAGTACCAAGCATATGAAAGATATTTTGAGAACAGTATAATTGGCTTTTATTTGTCTACCGATCATATTTTGACACATGTTACTCCAAAGAAATGTGACACCTGTTTATGGGATTCCCTTCCAAAAGTTTGCATTCTTTCTTTTATTTTATTGCCACCAATATGGCATCCATATCATCCTACACTATGCAATAACCAAGCCGTATCATAATAGTTTGCCTTAACTGTGGATTATCCCTACTTGGCCATTCATATTTCATTATCATCTGCCCTTCATGTGCCTCTTAGCATTTAAAACACACCAAATCTAACAACTATATCAATACAGCTACAAACCATTCTTTAAAAGTTTTCCTTGTACGTGCACATCAACTAAAATATTTACAATCCGACTTTATGGAATTAAATGGAAAGTGTATAAAACTAAACCTAAGATGCACCGGGATTGCTGTGAGGATAGTTTAATGGGAGCATAAGAAAAGAAATTCACATGAGGTCTTACATCCTTTATATTATCTAATAGATGTTCTTAAATTGCTAGTAAAAGATGCATATCTCTAGACCTCATACATTGAGGGCCCTTGGCTTTTTCTTAAATTAAGTGCGCACGGTAAATTAAACAACACATAATTATAAATAAGGAATAAGAGAATGAACAAGCAACCATAATAGTCAGGTTTGTAGCGGTGATGGAAAGATATTATTTTAAAAAAGAACGTGAGCAAGAAAACCAAGCAAGAACTAATTCAGCATAAACAGGGTCACCGAAGAAATCATTTTGTGAATAGATTGAAATCGGACATAGGAAATGTGAAAGTACAGGACATCACATCATTTTCTTTGTGCCTGAAGCAAATAAGAAGAATAAAGCTAAAACCCCAAATTACCTGACTTATATCACAATTGATATTACTATGGGAAAATCACATCTGACGGAAAAAGGATATGAAGTAAATGTTAAATGGGATCTGATTCTTTATGCTTCAAAACAACCATTAGTGGCCAAGGATCTAAGTAGCACTAGTCATCAGTATATAAAAATAGTACAAGAATCTATCTCTGAGGGATTATAAGAAGTGCTGTTTGAATATAGAAAGAATTGAAGAAAAGCACATTATTCTGAAAGAAACAATTCCTAGCAGCAACATCTCAATCCGAGTGCCTAATTGACTCAATCATCAATGAATTAAAATGTTTCATGACTTTGATGCCACTTTATGAAGAGAACCAGACAACAAAGACTGATATAGGACCATCTGCCTTCATCCTTCTCAAATTATATACTCACTTTTCTTATACATGTAAAGGTTAAAAGATGAATGCTAATGCCATCGTGCTTGCAAAAGTTGGAATCAATCAGTTTTATTGCTGTTCAATATATGTAACCTACTACAAAGTCTCTCAGGAAGAACACATGCTATGATCAATCAGAAAGGAATTCAACCACACACATGATCTTCTAATATGTATCGTATGATGCCATATAGAACCTCGACGTCATACCCAAATATTTTCACCAATACTGCCAGCTTTAGCCATCGGACCACATCCATCCTCCTACCTAAACAGTCTAACACTTTTCTTGTTCGTTCTTCGAATTACGAGACAGGGTCTAGATGGGAATCTTCGTTATAGGCATCTGAAGCTTATACAAGATCTAGAGAATCTTCTTGCGCTCAAAGACAGAGAGAGCCAGGCTTTTCCAAAGAATGAAACGGCCAAAGCCTGATTTGCTGTCCTCTTATTCTGCCGGACTTCAGCCCTGAGGCGAGTCCAAAAAGTCACTGGACCACTGATGACACCCAGTTAAAGATGTTGGGTCCTTTGAAGTTCCCGATTTCGTGAAGGACCTTGTAGCTGATAAAGAGTTTGATCCTAAAATCCAGAAGTTGAACTCACTTTTAAGAGAAACCGAAGAAGCTACGAGAGGTTCTTGATGACCAGTGAGTCGCTTATGAAATCTTATTCTTTTGGGGAACATCTCAAGATAGGTTCTGCACGAACACTCGAAGTTCTGGTTTCCATTAGCACAAGGACCATAAGAGGGTCGTGGGCAGCAATCGCCTCTGGCAAATTGCACCGATATGGTCATGATTCAATGGGTCAGGTCCACTTTTTTTATTTATAATTTTATGGTGGGTCCAATTTCCTGGTCCCTGCGGAAAGGAAAAAGAATTTCATGTTCGTCCTTTTGGTCTAATCTGTAACTCTGTTTCAGTCCAGCAATTTCAGCAGCATTAGTTATCTACACCTTTTTTATTAATTCAGAAATAACCTGACCTTTAACTAGTTATCATCAACCGTATATCAACCAATATGACCACATGCAAATCGAAAATTTTGCAACATTACTTTGGCACTTATTTCTGAAACTAGGCTTTATAGTTTATAAAAAGAATTTCCCATTGAGATTTCCACCATCACAGCAGGACACTTGGGCTCATCCAGCGTATGCCACTTTAAAGGTCTATAACTACAGGTAGTGGTTCCCAAAGGCTTGGGGAAGCAGCAACGTCCATCAATGCAAATCGACAACAGACACAGGAAGTCTTCTTGTTATAGAATGAATGCACTCCTTTGTAATCAATGGGACCAGCACAATTGACGATGCATCCAAACATTAGGTTGTGTTGTATGGAAACTGCAGCTTTTAATGTGTGGGACTGTGAGTGGAGAGACGCTTAAAAGTGACATTTCTTTTGCAAAAGGAGAAGGAAGGTGAAGGGGGTCCATCACAGAATTCAAAGTAGAAGAGACCATGCTATCTACAAGAGCTAACTATACTCCAGACAGGGCATATGACAACAGTCCCATTCCAAGTCCGCATCTATAAACATGTGGTTGTTTGTAATATCGAAAGTTGATGCAACATAGATTCTTAACTAAATTGAGCATCATAAGAATAGGGACCACCAGGAGCTCAGAAGAAAATTCTTGTAGGTGGTGTTTGAGACCGCTACTTTATATTTGAGAATACATGGTGTCCACAATTTTATAATTATAAGAAGTGGTCCTATTTGTGGTAAACATCAACCTACAGACTACTGAATCTTGCCATGAATCAAATATGATACCGCAAAACAAGATAGTACATATATCTTAGTCATTCAAAGAAAATAAAGATTACGCTGTGAGCGCGACACTTGGATAATCCTTTCTTACTTAAAACATGCAAAAGGAAAAGGATGAGAAGTTAGGATGAGGAGAGTAACTTTCTGAGTACGGCGTGTTCCCATCACAGTATAAATGTGGAATTCTTGGTGGAATACTGGAATCAAGAAGAGCAACCTATGCACGCTGAATATTCTGCAGACAAATGGTGAGCCAGCAGAGCCCCCATCGACTTTATCGAAAGATAGAGAGGAGAAAGGTTATCAAAGATGAATAGAAAGAATAGCATAAAACCTAATTTGCAGCAGGTAGGGTGAGACAGTTCAGACCATCATCTCTCATAAAAGATAAAAAGGTCATGGGTTAATTCATACAAGTAGATGGAATACCATATAACCAAATTAGTAACTCAATAATTCATTTATTTTCATTATATTAACATGCGGTCACTCTTAAATAATTCGTACACATTCTAGTTTTTTCCCCTTTCATATTTTCTTGATTTTTCTGTCATTTACATGTATTTCTCAGATGTTGTTTATTTTAAACATAAAAGGCAAAAATCATATGCAGACGAATATGCACTGCATATGCCTTCAAGCACGCATGGGTGATGGAGCAACACCGCATTCCATAACATTGATATCAAGATTTTTAATTAATACTCCACCAAAAGGTGCGGCACTTGCAGTAAATACGATGAAAACAAGGCAGAACAGGTCTAAACAGTAGGACATTTCTATGTGAGAAGATCAAAAGACAGTAAATTAATTGGTCAAAACCTTAACACAGAAGTAGGTAAAGGTTTAGCAGCACGATAATCTCGATCCAGGGTGATACACAAATGGAACTACATGATCCAGGATACGGGAAACTAAATAAAGGAAATGACCTGTGTTGAGTTGCCAATAATTTATCGCCTATCTTTGAAGTATTACCATTGAGACAGTTCCAGTAGAAATAAACCAACACCAAACTGTCTTAACTGCAAGAATAAAAGTTAACTTACATGTTTAGATATCCAGTTAGGTTAAAGTACTTGAATGATATAAAATGCCACGTAACCTGTGTCTGCGCCTCTTAGTGCCATCTTCCATATACAGTTCCCAGCTCCTATGATCAAGTGGGCTGAGGTCAGGAAGGTCCACGATAGCCAGCAAATATCACGTGAGTTTCACCAGCTCCTGATCACTGTTACGATTTGTTGGAATAGTTTAGACTATATTGTTATTAGGGTACACCGTACCATAATACTTGGGCATCAAGTAATTGTAATATCTATATAAAGAGTCTTTGGTCCCATAATAAAATCTCTCTTTCTCCTCTCTTTTAACTTTAACATAGATAAGAGCCTTACGCTGACTCTTGATAACGGCGGGATCAGAGGAGACGGGTTGATACATGTTCCATTCTTCTAAAAGTCCCCGGAACCGAACGCTTCTACCGTGGAGGCTCCATCCATGGCTGAGGATCTCCCTCTGGTCATGGCTATGCTCCTATTCGTACTCAAGGTCGTGGGGGACAGGGTCACGGACGTGGTCGTGTTTCCCTTCCTTACTCTTATTGCGGTCGTACCAATCATACAGATCAATTCTGCTGGGAGACACATGGCTATCCGGATCACTCGTACTGCCCAACAGAGTACGACTCCTCCATCCACAGCAACCCAACCGCCAGCATCATCATTCTCGCAGATCTCTTCTGAAGACTTACAGCACCTACAACGTATTTTCCCTCATGTCTCTACTACCAACTTAACCACATCAGGTATATCTCTACTATTTCAATCAAACCCTTAGGTTTTTGACTCCGAGGCTTCCGACCACATTATTCATACCGCTTCTAACTCTATATTTTCTATTTCACATAAATTCATTTTCATTGCCAATGGGATGTCCTTCCTGTTCATGGTTGTATCAATATTGATGTGATATTTTCCTTACCACTTAAAAATGTTCTCGTTGTTTTTTCATTTCGTACAAATCTTTTATCTGTTCGTTGTCTTACCAATGATTTCAACTGTTCAATAACTCTCTCTTCTTATAACTTTGTAATCCATGGCAACCAGACAAAAAAGCAGATTGGTGGAGGTAAAGAAGTTAATAGCATGTACTGCTTGGATGTGCCACCTTCCGTATTTACTGTTGTTTCTACCATTTACTGGTATTGACATCTTGGCCACACTTCTTCCTATGTTAATGGCAATTTTGCCGGATTGTGGATGACCGTCGCTCCATGAGTGGATTTTGTGTTTTCTTTACGGGGAACCTAGTTACTTGGCGCAGCAAGAAGCAATATGTTGCATGTTTATCAGCCAAGACTGAATATAGGACTATGGCCCATGCTGTTTCAGAATTGACGTGGCTCTCCACATTTCTTCAAGATCTCGGTGTTAGTTCTACAACACCGGTATCCTTATTCTGTGACAATAAAGCTGCAATTCATATTTCAGGGAATCAAGTGTTTCACAAACGCACAAAACACATTGAAGCAAATTGCCACTTTATCCGGGAGAAAGTGGTTGAAAAGAAAGTCAATCTTCATCATATTTCTACTCATACACAGATTGCAAATATTTTAACGAAAGCTCTTCTAAAGCCCGCATTCATTCATCTATTATCCAAGCTATGCATCAGTGATATCTATGCTCCAGCTTGAGGGGGAGTTTTGGAATAGTTTAGACTATATTGTTATTAGGGTATACCGTACCTAACATGATACTTGGGCATCAAGTAATTGTAATATTTATATAAAGAGACCTTTAGTCACATAATAAAATCTCTTTCTCCTCTCTTTTAACTTTAACACGACTCAAATCGGCCTTTCTAAAAGGTCTAATAGTGAGACCGTTTTGTGGATTCATCACAAAATTCCTCTCAAGATCATCAAACATAATGGTATTCTTTGAATTATAGAACTGCAAACGTATAGAAGAAAGTAAGTTGATCTTTATATTTATTAAAGCAATATAACAAAATGGAAATATATCTAACCTCAGGAAATTGATCCCAGATAAGGCCAAGTGGCTTGCAATCGAAGGACCCATGTGAATTAGACTGTACTGTGATCATGGCCATAGGATCTATAAGTGCCGTTATTTTGTAGTTGGGATTATCCAGAACCCCAAGCTGTGCCATCTTCAGGTCAACCCATTTCATGCTGCAAATAGAGAATGTCACGCCCCGCATCCCAGAATGAGCTAAGATAGGCACGTGACAGAGTCAACCATGCTACCTGTGGATAGGAAACATCCTTCTACAATCATATTACGGCTGTCTGGGAGATATCAAGAACAGGAAAATAAAATAACCATCTAGTACATGTCCATATGCCAGAATAACGAATCAAGAATAAAATAATGTGGAAGCAAAAGATCCAATACAAGAATAAACTGGAAAGTAAAACTGGATACTAACTGGATCCTCACTGCTCGGCCTAACGGCGGAAGTACTCCTGATCAGCCTGCGACAAAGGTAGAGGATCTGGGCCATGCAAAACTCAGACGTCAGTGCGTCATAACATTAATCAATAATAAAATCAAGGAGTAGCAAGGCATGCAGGAACGAGTATGAATGGTAAAACAGGTATAACAGTAACATACATAAAGATAGTGAAGGGAAAAGACACAAGTGGCGTGCAGTGAGTAATCTAAACTGGTCTACTGGGCTAACTACTCTCAAGTCTTTTGAAATCAATTTGATGAATTATCGATGTAACTCAATAGTATCCCATGCGTGCCCGGGACCACGGTCTAAGACTCTCGGGCTGAGTCCGAGACGTGCCGCAAGGCAGTAAAAGGGTAGTATGTAACGACGAATGATGTCAGCAGCATCATCCCAAGGCTGGCCTAGCCCGTAAGACTGATCAGTAAAGGTATCGAACTGTCGAGTTACAAGTCAGGTTTCATCATTGATTTCCCCATATCCCCAAGTTATGTGTTCAAGTCAGGTATTGATAAATCTGGAGCTAATGCCAACACAGGATCAAGCAGGTACAGGTTTGTCTGTATAGACAACAGGAAATGTCCGTAGGGATAACAGGTCAAGATTGTCGGCATTAGTAACAAGATCAGGTGACAGGTCAAGTTATGGTACATCAGGTCAAGTCAGATAGTGTATATGGATCCAAACATGTCAAGTAGTGCACAATATCAAGTCGTGTCAAGCAGTAGTGTATCAAGTCATGTCAGGGGGTGCCCAAGTATCACGTGGGTGCTCATAATCAAAGCATAACAAGTATGGGTACACAAAAACAAGTATGGGTTACTAATGTAACAATAAAATGGAATAATGTGATGTGGTATGCAAAATAGGTATAGATTAAAACATATGAATGCACAGTTATCGATTAGGGTTAAAGTTATAGTTCCAACACTAATTAAAATACACTTTATCAAATATGGAATGTTAATATCACATTATTATGTATTATATGATCTATGGATGCAATTGTATATATACTAGACGAGATGGGTGCAAATACGTATCCGAAAGGTTATAAACTATAAAAATGGTACTATGGGCTGTACAATAAGCATTATGTGATATAAATATTGGTATGGATGCATTGTAATGTAATCTACTATATAACAAGATTATTTTCATGATCTAGATCTAAAATGATACAAGTGAATGCAAATAGAACATCGAAACGTGAAAATATGAAACATGTGGTATTAGATTTAAACTACCGGTATAAATGTATTTAAATAAGTATAATAAACTAAATAGCATGTAGCAAGATTAACTTGCCTGATCGGATCTCAAAGCGGTACGTGCGACACGTCGGATGTCGGGAAAAAGTCGCTATGTGTCCACGCGAGCACAGAACAGAACCAGGTAAGGCAAGAACACGACCGCGCTGTCAGGGAACGTCCTCAGGATCACCCGGATCAACAGCGACGGGCACGGCTCCGGCGATCACCGGAAAGGCGCAATCAAGGAAAGCAAGAAGAGAAGAACAAGAAGAAGAAGAAAGAAGAGGAAGGAAAGGGTAGGGTTAGGTCGCTGTGGTGCTCTGGGATCAAGGAAAGCAGCATGGGGTAACGTCGGCTTTGGCCAATGACAGACACTTGAGCCAGAGTTGGTCATATGACCTGCGGTATAGCGTGTCATTTACGAACACATATCAGAGAGCTCTCTTCTTTAACTGAACTCGTATCAGAGGTACTCTATAAAGGGCTCCAATCGGGCTCATCTTAAATGATCAGAACTTCTTCAGTAGGACTGCTCTTTTGTTCGGCGCTTTCCTCTTCTCGTAAAGAGACTGGGGTAGAATTTGCAGGCTTCTGACCGTGATCAGAATTTCGTCCATGTCACGATCAGCCAGCTCCTTGGCTAAGCGAGCCAGTACGTCAGCTTTTCCATTCAATGCCCTAGGAACTCTTATTAGTTCAATGTGAGTGAACTGTTTCATGAGTTCCACCACCCGGCTTCTGTACCGAGCTAACTCGGATTTGTATATCTTATAGTCGTTGCTGACTTGGTTGACAACAAGCTGGGAATCGCCGTAGACTCGTAGCCGAAGGATTTCCATTTCTATGGCGAGCTCCATACCCGCTATCATAGCTTCGTACTCAATCTCGTTGTTCATGCGAGGCTCGGTGAGAGCAAAAGAACGCCGTAGGGTTCCCATCGATGGCGTGATGAACACCAATCATATCCCTGCTTTTATCTGTGGTATGCTTGATTTGCTGGATGTCCTAATTGATGAGGCTCCGTCGAAATAGAGCTCCCAACATGGCTCGTCATTCTCAAGATGTAGCACTTGTTCGTCGGGTAACTCGCAATTGAGCGGTGACCCTTCTGGTATAGGATGAGCAGCGAGAAAGTCGGCGAGGGCTTGCCCTTTTACTGCTTTCTGAGGAGTATAAATTATGTCAAATTCAAGTAGCATGACAGCCCATCTCGTCATTCTACCGGCTAGGCAAGCTTTGGTCATTAAGTGTTTGAGCGGGTCGACCTTGGAGATCAGCATAACCCGATGAGCAAGCAGATAGTGCCTCAGCTTCTTCACAGCGAATATCAGAGCTAGGCATTGCTTTTCGATCGGGGAATATTGTGTTCCGCCCCGACTAAAGTTCGACTGAGGTAGTAGAAAGCATTCTCTTTTCCCTCCTCGTTGTTCTGGGCAAGGAGTGCACCGAGTGACTCATCTAGCACGGTGGTATAGAGAATCAACGGTTTATTTAGAATAAGGTAGCAAGCACCGGAGGGTGCAACAAGTGCTGTTTAATACTTTCAAACGCTTCTTGACATTCGGTATCCCAGACAAAAGGAGCTCATTTCTTCATGAGTTTTGAGAAGGGCCTATATCTCCGCGATAAATTTGAGATAAACCTTCGTATATAAGCAAGCTTGCCTTGAAAAGATCTTAGATGCATCAGATTCTTCGGAGGGGGCATCTCCATGATAGCCTTTATCTTGGGCGGGTCAACTTCGATCCCTCAATGTCGGACTATGAAGCCCAGGAATTTTCCCGATGACACACCAAAAGCGCACTTCAGAGAATTCATCTTCAGATTGTATTCTCTCAGTCTAGTGAGAATGGTCCTAAGACCTTAGATGTGATTGGTCTTGGTTTTAGTCTTGACGACCAAATCATCAACATAACATTCGACGACCTTATGGATTAGGTCATCAAAGATATTGGTCATTGCCCTTTGATATGTAGCACCTGCGTTCTTCAGTCCGAACGGCATCACTTTATAGCAGTATATACCGATCGGGGTTCGAAATGTATGCATCTCAACCTCAGGCGACATTTTTATCTGATTGTACCTAAACGAACTGTCCATGAAAGTGAACAGCTCGTAATTTAAGGTGTCATCGATCATCATTTCCATGACCGGTAGCGGGAAGTCGTCTTTAAGGCATGCCTCGTTAAGGTCCCTGAAATCGACATAAACCCGGATCTGCCCATTTTTCTTCTTTACTAGGACAATGCATGCGATCCAGTCTGCGTATTTCTCTTCCCTGATGAAGCCAGTATCGATAAGTTTCTTAGTTTCCTCGATAACCGTCTCTTCTAGCTCCCTTCTCATTCTTCAAGGAGCTTGTTTGACCGGCTTAGCATCAGGAGATATAGCCAGCTTATGCACGGCCACTTTAGGAGAGAGGCCAGGCATTTCTTTGTACATCCACGCGAAGCAGTCAGCGCACTCATGCACCAGGGCGACTACCTGCTCTTTTATTTCCTCTGACAAGAGTGAGCTGATATAGGTCGGTCTTGGATGATCGGGCGTTCACAAATCAACCTCGGTTAACTCGTCGAAGGTTTCTTGCCCCCCATCTTCGAGCTCTTGAGGAGCTTCTTCTGGCTCGGCTATCTCGTCGTCGTCATTTGACTTTTCGCTGGTTTCACCAATATGGATCATGTAGCATGCCTTGGAATCGGGCTGGATGAAACCTATGCCCCGTCTATCTGGAATTCGTCCATCGATGAGTGCTCGAACCTGAGGCGGATGCCATAGCCCTTCATAAAACTTTACTTCGGAGTCCGTTTGATATAACCGGCATCCGCACCTTTTGAAATTATAGGGTGTTTTTCGTCACCCCATTGAGATAGGAATACGCGCGCGCTTGTCAGGCGCATTACAGATTCCCCCTGCCTAGGGTAGGCTGGGGTTTATTGATTATGGGGATCCGAATCTCTGGCAACCGCGGACTAAGCTGCAATTAATTACCCCTCGCCTTTGGAGCGAGGGAACCTCCGATTGACGGGTTAAACTGGTCATGCAAACTCAACGTGTCGTGTTGTGTTTTGAAGGGGTTTTGGATATGTCGGGGGCCCCGCAAAGTTTTTTAGGGGGCTCGCAGAGTATGTGTGTGCATACATACATACATATATATATATATAAAGGGAAAAGGCATCCAAAGGATGCGTGGGGGCCAGCGCCTCGCGTGTCTAACACGCGAGCGCTGGGCGCTTAGGCGCTGGCGCACCACGTGCCCGGCACGTGGGCGCAGGGCGCTTGAGCGCTAGGCGCTCGAGCGCTAGCGCGCCACGTGCCCGGCACGTGGGCGCTTGAGCGCTCGAGTGCTAGCGCGCCACGTGCCCGGCATGTGGGCGCTTGAGCGCTCGGGCGCCGGCGAGAAAAAAAGGGTTTTTAGTCCCAGAAATAGGATTTAAAATCCTAAAAAAGGATTTAGAGTGGAGTTAAACTCCTAAGATGTTTTGGAGTTGATAAAAAGGGTTCTTCTTTGGAGCCCTGGATCTTCCCCAAAATGGGGTTTTCGGAGATGGCCCTCCTTCTTCCTCCTCTGTTGGCCGGATCTTGAAGATCAAGAGATGTGAGATTTTAAAAATCTCTTCTTTTTGAGATCTGATGGGAGATCTGAGCTCCCCTTTGTAGGTTTTATGGTGAAAAACTATTTAGTTTTGGAAAAGGAAGACTAAAACTCTTGATTTAATTCAAAAGAAAGAAGAAGGTTTAGAACCTTCAGAAAGGGGAAAGAGGCACAAACCCTAGATTTTGAGGGAAATGAAAAAGTATATCCTTTATTCATCATCATGTTGCCTTATATAGGCTTACACATTTACATATAGCCCCTTGGGCTTTACAAAATGGCATTTTGCCCATCTCATGGCTCATGTGCCATTTCTTTTTGCACATAAGCCATGGGCTTTACAAAAAATTTGGCTTTCTGTCCATTTTGCATACATTCATGCATATAAAATAACATAAAAATTATTTATTACATGATCTATATTTTGGCATGGAGGAGACTGGCCGCGGGCTCGACTTGGGCATGGGCCCGCTTGACCTGGGCTTGGGCCCACCTGGCTTGGGGTTGATCTTGACTTTGACTCGGTCAACCGGGGTGCAAATTTTGACCCCAATAGAAATATTCCCGCATCTCGGGCGCAGGGTATCTGGGATCGAGGACGGCTCTTATGCCTCTCTCATAGGGAAGGCATGCGATAGACAACCCGTCCGGGTGCACAACAGAATTTGACCCATAAAACAGGATGCCCTTCTGTCCACTTTTCCTTCCGGGAACATAGAAAGTTTTCAGCTGGTCCACGGTGGAGACTGACAATACATCTAGCTCTTTGCACATCTGCCCTAGCACCCTTGTGAAGGCTAGGGACCCTTCTGTAGTTTTGAAGGTTTCTTAGTTTCGCTTTTTGCATGAGGGCCCAATCTGCATAGTTGTTGCAAGACGGATCCTCTTGTTCTGATTCTTCAGTGTCTCTATCTAAACGAGGGCAAATTTTGCTGCCGGATAGGCCTTCAGTATTAGACTCGTCCATATCGCTACCGAAGTGAGGGTGGGTTTAGCGTCGGACTTGTCGGTGTCGCTGCCGAAATGCGGACACACTTGGGGGTTTTTGCTTTTGAAAGTGACAGCCGGCTCGGATCTGATTTTGAGCTTCGGAGCCGTTCTGTCCTTGGTCAGTCGTGGCTCAGTATTTTGGGAATCCACAAAGTACCGAGAATCTTCATATCGGACTTCGTGCATACCGAACGGCTGGATGTCTCCGTCAATGCGTCTTTTTTTGCCATTTTTAGTATACTTCATGCATTGATGGAGAGTTGACGAAACGATGCCGTAATCGTAAAGCCACGGCCGTCCCAAGAGAATTCTATAAGACGTGTCAGCGTCGATCCTTTCCTTTGACAGGTGTCGAACGTCCATTGACAAACTCTTCAGAGTCCGCAAGTTCATGATATTCACCAAGAATCCCGGATCAATCAATATACGATTAATCCGATCTCCGTCGCTGTACCCGGTCACGTAAAACGGCCGAGTATGCTAAGCCGTTCCCAGTAGCAAGTTTTCGTCCTTAAACGTGACTGTGGCGGCATGCAAAGCGTACTAGGCTTCTTTCATATTAATTTCCGCAAAGCGGGCCTGAAACCGCTCAGGGTTTTGTAGAGCGTGAATAAGAACATCTCTAAGCTCTTTAGATAGGACCAAAGTATCGTAGATGCTCAGGAAAGACGGAAGCTTCCGGAGATGAGCCAAGACATTATAGTCCACTGAGGAAGGACTTGAGTTTTCATTAGCTGGTTCTCTACCATCTTCCTCATTAGCCATCTGTTTTTCCTTTCCTTTTGGGGCATTGTCCTGATTTAGCGGTAGAGCTCTGCTGCTTCTGAGCTGGATTTGGTTGGCCTTTGTGGCGAGCTCCTCGTCCTCTTCGAGAAAACAGAGCTCCTCCTCAGAATCGCTGCCAAGATGGATGGCGTAGTAGGTCACTATAGGGATCTCTTCATTGGAGTCTTCTTCTAACTCCTCCAGAATTTCAGCCGCTTCTACAGGGAGGAACTCCTTCAATTGAATTAGAGTTCTTTCCTTTTATTCATAATTTTCGAGGGAATCGATATATTTTTGAATGGTCGATCTCCCTGCAGACTCTTTTTCGCGTCGAGCTGCAATTTTCTTCTTCTTGAGCTTTTTGGATTTTGAGCCTGATGGAGCCGAATTGGCAGCTGAAATGGTAGGCTTCTTCTGCCCTTCCCATTCTGTTCTGAGCTCTTTCCGAAGTAACTTTAGTATCTTCTTCGTCTTATTAGATATGTGCGTACTCCACAGAGGCTGCGTTGAGTCGGTTTCATTTCTCACGGCAGCGGGTTCAGCTGTCTGCTCTCAGAAGGCTCCAGCTTCTGTCTGGATAAAGTTGGTGGTTGCAACTTGATTGTTTACCAACACACTCTTCGACAGCTCGATCTCTCCAGTCTTGTACTGCTTCTCGACCCAGTCTTTGAAAATATAGCAATTCTCGATCGCATGGCTCACTACTCTGTAGTACGGGCAATACAAGGGATTGTCGGTCATTTTTGCTTCGTGGGGTTTCTTCGACTCCGGCAATTGTAGACCATTGTTCAAGATATCTTTGAATATCTTGCGGTCCTTATCCCTTCTAAAAGAGTAAACTTTGTTCTTTTTCTCCTCTAGGGAAGGCCATTCTCCTCCTAGCAATGGCTTTCGAGACCGGTTGGTTTTGGAATCGCCTGCCTTACGCTTGTCTTCATTGTCGAACGCATTGAAGACAATGGTACAGCTGGAATTCCCGCTTCTACGGTTGTCGTCCCTTTTGCTTTTCCAAGTCTTCTCTCTGAGAGTCCGGGGTAGACTATTGCTTCGAGCGTTCCAGTATTTGGACTTTCTTGGTTAGCTCCTAAAGCCTGTTGTACACAAGAATAGGACCATCCAATTGCTGAGGTTCCCAATGAGAAGGCTGACGGACTGGTCCTGCTCCAGCGGCGGTTCGCACTTGACCGTGAGATTACGCCATCGGACGATAAAGTCGGTGTTGCTTTCATTCTTCCCTGGCTTGATCCTCACAATGTCAGCAATGGAGATTTTATCACTGACACCCATGAACCTTTACCAAAACAGAGACTCCATTTGGGCAAAGGTGACCCGTCTGCTATACTCACGTACCAGTCGAAAGCGACACAGGTCAGGCTGGTGACAAACTGACGAAGGAGCGCATCATTTCCCCTTTTGTTTCCGCAGGATGCTTTAAAGTGGGCGACGTGCTGATTTGTATTTCCCGTCCCGTCAAATCTTCCGAACTTAGGAATGACATAGCCGCTCGGGAACTCGATCAGATCATACTGTGCGGGATATGGCCGCCCACTACTGCCGATTTCTTTCTGAGCTTCGTCTTCGGCTACCAATGTTCTAACCTTGCTAATGACCAAATCCATTATCCGATCTTGTATTAGCGGGATAGTGCTATCTGGGGCCGAGGCGTCCCCAGAAACGGAATGTAGCTGGTTTTCGTGCAGCTCATCCAATCTTGGACCCAAAGGGACATGCATCGGTTGCTTCGGGTTGCCATCACCCGGCTCGTGGGTAGAGACATGTACCTGATTGGAAGGCGCTCGAGCAATTTGAACCGTGAGCTGCATCACAACATTTGTCAGGTCATCGATTTTGGAGTAAAGCTTGGCCATTTCTTTATCTTTGCTCATGAGCTGTTTTCGAAACTCTTGAAACAGCTCTTGCTCTGCGGTCCTGGGGCGGAAAGTCGGCTCTTCCTCGCTGTCCGAGCTTGACTCTACATGGATTGAGGGGTCTTTCTGCCTATCATCCTCATCGAAAGGGTTTTCATCATCCAGCGGAGGCGGCTGTTTTTGGAAAGCGGCAACCGCATTCAAGCCAGGTTGGGCTTGGGATGTGGTGGTCCCATCCATACTTTTGCTGCGAAGGTTGTCGCTGGGGCGCGTGCCCGCCATATAGACCGTGTGGACAACATACCCAGCCATCATTTTATTATTGGTAGCTGACTCTGTGGACCACCGTCTCGGCCCTCCTGTTTCGGTAACGGGCAATCGACTGAAAGCGGCTGGCCTGACCGAATTCATGAGTGGTGCTGGCGTCTCCTCTCTGGATCTTCCTCGCTGCTTTCGCGCGGCACAGAGCGCCTGATAAACTCTTGAAGAGATGGTGTTATGCTTTCTCTTTTGAGGCTGGGACACGTCCCTTTATACTATTATTCGGACCGATGTCTTCTTGATTCTGGCGGTCATGGCATTTTTCTGAACCCACTTCAGAGGTTCGAAGGAATTGCTGACTTTTACGGCCGACTCAGCCGTCGTCACGGAGTAACCCTGCCTTGGAACCTCACAAGATTCCACTTGGCCGAAGTCCTGGCCCTCTTGTTGGCTCGATACCTGAGTCGCTTCTGTCTCAGCCTTTCTGTTTTGAGCACTTGGCTGGCTACAACTCTTCGGGAAACCGCCGTAGACTGGGCTATGAAGGGCTTCGGAGATACGCCTGACTGTGCACTTGTTGGAGTCGTCTGAGCTTGCCGGAGATGCTTCGTGGCTCCATTGGTGTTGACGGGCTTGCCCCCAGTCGGATCAGCGGAGAGTCGTTCGAACATAGGTTTGCATTTGGGGTGGGATGTTTTGGCGACCACAACGTTCGGCCTCCTGCCCCTTGAGGTCGGTTTGGCCGCTTGGTTTGCTGTGACCTCCGTCAGATGAGCACTTCCAGCAGGGTAGATGATGACAGAACCAAATTGACCGAATGGCTCCTCTCACTGTCGGCTGAGACTGGCAGGGAGAACCACGCGGGAATTGATCTTGACCACGTACGAGATCGGGATCGCGTCGGAAGCTGAATTCATCTTAAGAGACATCGTCATTGAAAGTTGATTGCTGCACGAAAAGAAAACTACTTCATTACAAACATCGGTATATACGCTAAATGAGTTCGCATGAACACTTGACCAGATATATGGGAGGAGAGAAAGCTCCTACCAGGCGTGCCAGAATCTGTAGAATGTTTTTCATCATCCCATTGAGATGGGAATACACGCGCGCTTGTCAGACGTACTACAGATTCCTCCTGCTTAGGGTAGGCGGGGGTTTATTGATTGTGTGGATCCGAACCTCCGGCAGCCGCGGACTAAGCTGCCGTTAATTACCCCTCCTTTGAAGCAAGAGAACCTCCGATTGTCGGGTCAACTAGTCATGCGAACGCAATGTGCAGTGTGCGTGTGTTGTGTTTTGAAAGGATTTTGGATATATTGGGGGCATCGCAGAGTTTACGCTAAGCGCCCGCGGGTCGTGTGAGGCGCACGTGGGCGCTTAGCGCCCGCACGTCACGAGCCCTGCCCGCGACCGTTGAGCGCCTGCGGGTAACGTGCGCGGCCCGCGACCGCTGGGCGCCCGTGGGTTACGTGCACAGCACGCGACCACTGGAAACACCAGCGGAAAAAGGGTTTAGCCCCTAGGTTAGAAATTGAACCCCCAAGGAGCTTTGGAGTTGAACTCCTAACATGGATCATGTATAGATTTGGAGTTAAACTCCTAAAAATTTATGGAG
Source organism: Agapanthus africanus (assembly GCA_030015575.1). Lineage (NCBI taxonomy): Eukaryota > Viridiplantae > Streptophyta > Magnoliopsida > Asparagales > Amaryllidaceae > Agapanthus > Agapanthus africanus. Next base: position 383,996,815 of record CM057349.1, on the reverse strand, counting down.
TTAAACTCCAACAGATCTTGAATGGAGTTAAACTCCTAGAAATTTTTGGATCTTCTTTTGAACCTCGGATCCTCCCGGAATGGGATTTTTATAGATGGGTATCCTTATTCTTCCTCTCTGTTGGCTGGATCTTGGGGGAAAAGGGGAAGTGAGACTTAAACTATCCCCTTTTAGGGATTTGATGGCATATCCGAGCTCCCCTTCAAGGGTTTTATGGTGAAAAGTTGTTTATTTTTGGAAAAGAAAGTTAAACTCTTGATTTAATTCAAAACTAAAGAAGAAGGTTTAGAACCTTGAGGGAGAAGGAGGTACAAACCCTATAATTTTTAGAATGAAAAAGATGTCCTGGATATTTTCATCATGCTTGCCTTTATAGGCTATACACTTTACATATAGCCCCTTGGGCTTTGCCAAATGGCACTTATGCCACCCCATGCCTTATGTGCTCATTTCTTTTTGCACATAAGCCATGGGGTTTATAAAATTTTGGCTTTTTGTTTATTTTGCATACATTTATTTCTATACATATATATAAAAAAAAGAATTACATTAAACCAATTTATGGATTCATTCCTTTTGTCATGGGGCCGGTCCCTTTAACCTGGGCTTAGGTCCACTTGGTTGGGGTTGACTTTGATTTTGACTTGGTCAACCGGGGTGTAATTTTTGACCCCAACATACCGTTTACATCCTGAATCAGTTTATATGAACTTATACCATGGTCTCGGCAAGTCTGATAACTACAAATCAATAAAATCAATACAATATACATTAAGGGATTTTAACGGGGTAGGTTGGTACGGAATGTGTTAAAAGTGGCACAATGATGGTCACTAAAAGACACTTACATGAACATCATGTGCCGTTGTCCCGTGGGTTTTGACGGGGCCTTATACTTACATATTATCTTAGTCCACAGAGCAAGTTGGACTTCTCTCGTATACACTGATACATTATGTACCGAGTTACAAACAACTACGTTAGCATAACAAACACATACTTTACCTATTTTATTCTCTTTACATATCTATTATATTCTATCTCTTGAGACTTACCGAGCGCTAGTTCGTTGACGACATTCATGTCTCTTCTTTTTTTGGAATGTTGTCAGGAGGACCCGATTCTCAGAAGATCGAGCCCAGCCAGAACGACTTGGAGAGTTTACAGAGGAGGCAGACTTTTAGGCCTTACTTGTACTATTTTCTTTTCAGTTCATATGCCATTGTTTAGGCATCGCTTTCTATCATTGTATTATACTTTTCAGTTGTATATAAAGAATGATTATCAATAAAAAGTTGTTTTATTACATCTCTTGTCATTCTTGTGCTTTACATTTATATTGCTTATTTACGCTTAACGTGTTTACTTCTAAGTAAGCTCGCCACGTCTCTTTCCCCATACACTGGAAAGCGGGGCGTGACATATACGGTTAGCAATAAAACTTAAATACTAACAAAATGTCATAGGTTAACATAAATGCGGGTCGGGTAGCAACATATATCAATTCGAACTACGGATCAAGGTAAGATAAAAAAAATACGATTATCATAATAGCCATCCAAACATCAATCATAACCCAATACCAATAATAATATAAATACCCAATATATTTATTTAATATAATTAAATAACGTACGTACGTGCTAGGGTGTTACATCATACCCAACTACAAAAAGAATATCGTCCTCGAAATTCATGAAGAACGAAAGGAACAAAATAAGGAAAAGAACAAGAACAAACAATCTCATTCTCACGGTAGACAAAAACTAACAATAACAAGGAAAAGATAAGAAAATGGAAATTCGGATTCACGGAACCAAGTCCGAAAAACATGTATGTAAAGTAAAGTGAAAAACGTGATGTAGGTGAATAAGAATACCGAAAGGTAATCATGCAGATAGTAACGATTCATAACACAAGGTGATGTCAAGCCGAATATCAATAATCAAGTCAGGATAGAATCAAACTGAAGGTCAATCTGGAGGTCAAGTCATGTCGGATAGCAATCTAGGAGTCAAATTAGGTAAAAAAACTGTATTAATGGAATTGACTAATGGACGTACTCGTATCCCCGGGGTATCCCATGACCAGCTGGAAGCAGTATAAGCAAGGGGCTCGTGTCTGGGACGGCAACAAAAATCAAGAATCGGGTCGGTAGCGTAAACATCCTTGTGAGGTGTCCCATGACTACGATGGAGTTTTGTCTAGCGTGAATGTCACCCGAGTGTACATGTAAGATATCTCGTTACCATATCTTAATTAATACAGATGAACTCCATAAATCAGATGCATGTAGGTGGAATAATGTCATAAGTCAGATACATGCATGTCATACACGGATATCCCAACTGATCCATATTCAAGTATAGAGTAATGATGTCAAAATTCAGCTACATAAAGATACACTTTTGACCAGAATACAGATACCCACTCGACCATAATTCAGATGTCCACTCAACCATAATTCAGATGTTCTCTTTGACCATAATACAAATGTCTTATTCGACCATAATTCAGATGTCCTCTTTGACCATTATTCGGATGTCATGCTTAGACCAAAGTACAGATGTCAGGATATCCAAACAAGTCAAACGATTTATCATAGAGATATACATGTACCAATGTATACTAAACTAATCATGATACGCTATATCGATCTAAACCATGCTAATGGAATGGAACGGAACCAAACGAATACGGTAACAAGAAGAATTAAACCATGCCAAGCCATCAATCGTTGGCAAGAAAGTGCGACACAAACTCCTAATCTCCAGCATATGCTTCTCTGTTAACGCCTGCCGAATGTAACAAGCATGCCGAACTATATGCCCCCTTCATAATTTCTTCACGAATTTCCCATTTTGGCACACATGTGGTTCCTATACCAGAAGGACCCAGCTCCTTGAATTAGCAAATCAGCCTTAAGCCTTGTGGGTCATGGGTCTACCACGGTTCCGCTGCGCTACTCTGATAAGTTTAGGCTGGTGTTCACAACCTTTTCAATTGAGTATACTACGCTCGAGCAATGTTAATGCAATCTATCAACGATGACTATACTTATAGTCGCTTTAATTCCCTAAAGAATTTGGTAAGACTAATTCGAACTCAAGTTTCCGACAATCAGTTATCAGCTTCTCTTGCAACGTCAATATCATTCTGTCTATCAACCGACTAACAGCATTCTACACTTCCCGTCCGGATGATACTTCTAGATCCAGGTTGTAGTCAGTCACTAGATCCAACTATCTATGATGCCTCATATTAGGCTCCTTCCATGTGAACACGTGCTTTTAGGCTTTTACAATCGGTGGATATCTCGACCTTCTCGCCTAAAGAGTAATCTTCATAACTCCAATGCGAATGTCACTACAGCTAATTTCTGAGTAATGCACCGGCCAATTCTTCTCCAATGTCTTCAGCTGTTAGACACATCGGCCATCACCAGTCCTTGTTGTCTCAATACATTGCCCAAAACATTTCCCGATACGTCGATGTGAGTTTACTATCCTTACGAAACTGTTCGGCGCAGTTATTACAAGAGCGATCATTCACATATACTTCAACAAGTCGAAAACCTGTGCACTTCTCAGACCAACTGGTCATTCTTTCTAGTTAACTTGGTCGGCGGCACCGCTATCCACGCGGAACTTACATGAACCTCTGATAGTAACCAGCGAGTCTAACTTATTCTTATTTCGAGTTTCCTCGGACTCGACCAACCTCAAGTTGCCACAATCTTTCCGAGTCTACTGCGATCTCATCTCCCGATATATTATCACCCAAGCACTTAATTTCATCAATTCAAAACTCGCATTTGCTCAACCTGGAATACAGTTCCTCTTACCTCAAAGTTTAAATTATACTTCCTTAAACGCTTCTGAAGTTCAGAACGATTATACATGAATTTTAGGGATTCCCAATGTCAAGAAGTGAACTTCAAGAGAATCGAAGAAAAGAGTCGGATTCAGCTTTCAAGGTAAGACATAGGTTTGGAAATAATTAAACAAAGGAAAAAACAAAATAGTATAATAAAATTAAGGAATGGATCAAGAGTAGGACTCTAACTTACTTAAACAGAGTACCGCATTGTAATCATGCCAGTACATGATTACAACACATAACTCCATCTAAATTACCAAAACCCTACTATCAGAGTCAATAGAATAGGATATAAGAATATAGAATCAAGAAGATTACAGGATACGATCAACGGTGATGAAAAATTCATAATTTCGTTTTCTTTCCGTTGAGATACGATCGTCAGGAAGAGCAGGAAGGAATTTAAGGAATAGGATTAAGGAATGAACCATGGTGCAAATATTAGAGTATCGCTATCACATCAATTTAGGCATGAAGAGTACCAAGACAATCCATACCTAAACCACCTCGCAACTGCTGGTATCAATCACTAGGCAAACCGCAAACAAATTCCGGCCACCAACTACGACAGGACACTTCTTATGCTCCCTTCTAGAAACAATCTTCCCATTCTCGGTGAGACCTAGATCAAATCTAGAAATAGCGTGTTACAATCGATGTCGAGTTTATCTAGAGCATAGACTAGCTGGTAGGAGACATTAGTGACGGGATGGCATAAAAAGCAGCTAACCATAATACTGGGAAATAGTTGAATGAGAAGAATACTTAATACCATCTCCGTAGAAGTCTCTGCTTCTATGATACAAACGGTGCTCCCGGAACATCACTTCTCAACCGATAGCTCGACGAACAGGTGTCAATCTGGTGGTCAGTAACTCCACAACCAAAACACCGCCACCTTTCTTTTCGACAATACCACCAAATATGGCCAGGCAACCGGCAGTAGTTACAGATCGCAATCTTCTTCTAAGATAAGATAACTGGCCGCTTTATAGGCAGTTCCCTGTCTCCACCGAAACACCCCTACGTGTTTGAACTCTGATTGTCTTCTGTACTACCATATATGCCTGAACATCCTGCAGATGATCACCTCTCCCTGTGTTTGTGGGTCTCTGTTGCCCACTCAAAGACAACAGTAGCGGTATGTGCCTTCAAACTTCCCTGAAACGCCGTATTCCTAATGTTGAGAACAAAAACAAGTTTAACAAAGAAAACAAGATTCAATCGAAGCAAGAGATTCAATGGAATCAAAAATATATAAAGACAAGGATTCAAGAATTCGAATGGCAAGGCAATAGTGTGGTAAGACATGTTCCTATATTCCGGGATTTAAGGTCAACGAATTGGGTCGAATACTCAACTACAAACTGAACCAAGCCCGGCTAACCTAACCCTCGGTTCTGATACCCACAAAACATTGTCACGCCCTGCATCACAAGATACCAAAATTTCGGGAATGTAACAAAACCAACCATGCTACCCATGGTAAGAAAATATCTTTCCATAATCACATTAAAGCTGCCAATCAGTAATCAAGAACAATAATATGAATATCTATCTTTAAACATGTCCAATGGCCATGATAAACAATAGCTGGAAACGATAGCGGAAGCAATAAGAATTCAAAAAAGAAACAAAATACCTAAACCATAATAGTGGAATGCTCCCCACTGATCCGCAATCATGTTAACTTACTCACGATCCTCCTGTGCTAAGGTCGATAGGATCTGGGGCATGCAAAACCCAGACGTCGGTTGTAACAACCGAGTTCATTTATACCAATTCAGTTCCCGTATTTATATATCTGTGGTATTTTATTGATTTATCTTGTTTGGGTGCGAATGGTAGTTTACATTTTTACATTGCATTCGACCCGACCCGCTTGCTTGGACTGGTTGACTCATATTCATAAACTACCCTGGCTTGTTACATAGACACGTGCATCTCAGGTATACTGCATATTGACTTTTATTTGGCATCGCACATTTTATCATATAACATTTTAGATCACGTAAAATAAATTAAAATTGCATTTCATAGCCTGCATGATACCCCTAACCCTGTGGTAGCGTCCATGCATCTTGTTCTCGTCCCGTTCAGTGAAACGGACGTGTTTGGATAGTTACGCACACGTACGTGCGTCCGTTCTTGGGGGTATGCATTTTAGTTACCTAATCTTTCATTTTTAAAATTTGGAAGCTGCATATAATTTTCGTATTTTAAATCCAAATTTTAGACCCGACCCGGGCGCATTTTGAAATATTTTATATCCCGCTAAAATTCAATTATTTAAATTTTAAATTTAATTATAATATTTTTTAAACAGCTGAGAATATTTTCAAAACCAATTTAAATCTTTTTATTTTTTATAAAAATCAAATCCTAACTCCTAACCCCAGCTCTCTCCTTCTTTTCCTTAGCCCACACGTCTCTCTCTCCCCGCGCTACCTCTTTCTCTCTCTTTCCCCCACAAAAATCCAAATTTCTCTCTCCTTCCTATTCACCTCTCCCTCTCTCTCACCTCTCTCTCTCTCCCTCTCAGAATCCCTCTCTCTCCCCTCTTGTATATTCTCTCTCTCCGTCTCTATATAATATTTTTCCCTTCTCCTTCTTTCTTTTTTTAAACATAACGAACCCATAACTAAAACCCTAGCCGCCGCCTCCACCTCGTCGTCGCACAAAACACCGACGACGCCATTCCCGACCTCGTCGCCTCCTCACCCTCATCGCCTCCGCCTCCATCTTTTCTCTTCCCCGAGCCCTTACACGTACCCGAGAACAGCCGAGCACCCCTGCACGCCTCACAACGCCGGAGTTGATCACCGCCGGTGATCTCGTTCTCGTCTTCCCGACTCCGTGCACCCCCTTGTGAGCGCTGCACTCCCTTTCCTCTCCTCTCTTCTTCCTTTCTTTTCTTTTCTTTCTTCGTTTTTTTATGATGCCCGTTGTCCTCTGCAGATCGCTTAGTCGACGCCCCGTCGACACCTCACGACTCCTCTCTGAATCACAGTGAGCTTACCTTCTGCTCAACCTCTTCTTCTCTTCCTTTTCTTCATTCTTTCTTTTTCTTTCTTTTCTTTCTTGCTATAAAGGTTCACTGCGATTTTAGATTGCCGGAATCCGGTCGTGCCGTCGACGATCCCGACGACCCAGCGAGCGTACCTGACCCGTGTGATCACCTTGGGCGTTGTTTGGATCCGTTCCGTGTATCGTGCGCGCGTCGCGAATTTTCCCGCCAACGTGTGACGTTCCGTATACCCGTTTCTTGATCCGTCGAGACGAGTAAAACTTGCTACATGTTATTTATATTATATTATACTTATTTAACTGCATATTAAATCTGTTGTTTAAATTTAGTGTCCCATATTCCATTTCGATGTTCCGTGTGTATCATTTTTAGATCTAGAACCTGAAACATATCATGTTGCATATTAGGTTACAACACATTGTACCCACGTCCATATTTATATCGTGCTTGGTTGCATAGGCCATAATACCATTTTAATAGTTTGTAACCTGTCGGACGCCCGTTTGCATCCATTTAGCCTATTATATATACAATTGCATCCCTAGACCATTTAATACATATAATGTGATTTTAACACTCCATATTTGATAAAGTGTATTTAATCAGTGTTGGAACCATAATCCTAACTCAAATCAATAACCGTGCAACCACATGTTTTAATTTATACCTATTTGCATACCACATTACCATGTTCCATTTTTTATTGTTCCATTAGTACCCCATACTTGTTTTGTATACCCATGCTTATTATAGTTTGATTATGAGCACCCACGTCACATTTGTGCACCCCTGACATGGCTTGATACACCTACTACTTGACACGACATGGTACCGTACACTTCTTAACATGACATGATACCTATATACTACCTGACTTGACCTGATGTACAATGGTTTTACCTGTTACCTGATCTTGTTACTAATGCCAACAAACTTAACCTGTTGTCCCTACGGACATTTCCTGTTGTCGATCCAGCCAAACCTGTACCTGTTTGATCCTGTGTTGGCATTAGCTTCATATTATTAATACCTGACTTAAACATATAACATGGGGGTATGGGGAAATCAATGATGAAACCTGACTTGTAACTCGACAGTTCGATACCTTTACTGATCAGTTTTACGGGTTAGGCCAGCCCCGGGGTGATGCTGCTGACATCACTCATCGTTACATACTACCCTTTTACTGCCTAGCGGCACGTCTCGGATTCAGCCCGAGAATTTTCACCGTGATCCCGGGCACGCACAGAATACTATTGAGTTACATCGATGATTCATCAAATTGATTTCAAAGACTTGAGACTAGTTAACACAATAGACCAGTTTAGATTACTCACTACACATTACCCTCACTGCCCTCACTTATATCACTGTTATACATGTTTTACCACTTATACTCATACCTGCATATCTTGCTACCCCTGTTTATAGTATTGCTTGATATTATAATGCACTGACGTCTGGGTTTTGCATGGCCCAGATTCTTTACCTTCGCTACAGGCCGAGCAGGAGTACTTCAGTCAGCAGGCTGAGCAGTGAGGACTTGTTAGTAGTTAGTTCTTTTACTTTCGGTAATTTTTTTCATTCCTGATGTGAGCCCGCATTATGGGACGTACATTCCAGTTTATTCTTGTATTGGATCTTTTGCTTCCGCATTATTTTATTCTTGACTCGTTATTTCTGGCTTATGGACATGTGTTAGATAGTTTATTATTGTTCTTGATATCTCTACAGCCGTAATGTGACTGTGGAAGGATATTTCCTATCCACAGGTAGCATGGTTGGCTATGTCACGTGCCTATCTTAGCGTTACTCTGGGAAGCGGGGCGTGACATGATTCTTTTGGTATCAGAGCTATATGTTTTAAGTTAATCGGGTTTGATTCTTTTATAGTTGGGTATTGGACCCAATACACGAATCAGAATACTCGTGATTAGGAAACATGTCCTGCCACCTTATCGTCTTACCATTCTTGAATCTTAACTTCCTTCTGATTCTACTTTTACGATATGCAAACCTCTTTTGCATCTCGACTCGAAACCTGGTTTCCTTTTTTTTATCTCTAGAACTTAGACGACTTGGGTGGAGTTATGTGATTGTAGCTATGATACCGCGGCGTGGTTACAATGCGGTACTCTATTTAAGTAACTTGGAGTTCTAGCCTTGATTCATATCCTTGATCTATATTTTGAATCTGTTATCATGCTAATCCTTTTGGTGCTTTGATTTCAGGAACATAGCAGACAAGAATCTGAAAACGTACCAAAGGCGTGTTGACGAAGCCGCTATGCTTGGAGTAATCCGTGGAATGTTGGAAAACCAAAAACGACAGACCGAGCTAAACCAGCAGCAAGCTGAAGCTTTTCAGGAAGGTTTGCGGACCGTTCAGCAGTCCGTGAACAATGTGGTGGCCAGACCAGTTGATCGTGTGGGTACCGTAGCGGATTTCAGGAGACCGGGTCCGTCTATTTTTACTGGCCTGAAGGAGCCGTTGCCAGCGGAGCAGTGGCTGGTTGATACGGAGAATTTACTCGTTGCGGCACAGATCCCAGAGGATAAGAGGGTGGATGTGGTACGCATCCAGTTGGTGGACTACACCCGTGAATGGTGGCTTGTGGAAGAGACCCGCTTGTCCAAGCCGATCAGTTGGGCGGTTTTTTCGAAGAGTTTCTTGGAGAAGTTCTTCCCGCGGACTGCACGGGAGGAAATGGAAGAGAAGTTCATCAGTTTGAAGCAGAACAGCGTACCCGTAGATGTACATGCAGCTGAGTGGACACGGCTCAGTAGATTCACTAGACCTTTGGTTGCCAATGATGCTGATAGGGCAATGAGGTTCATGCGCAGTTTGGATGTGCACATCCAAAGGCAAATTGTCTCTCTAGGTTTGACCACTTTCTCCCAAGTACTTACAGCGGCCCGAGAGCAGCAGAGCCTATCTATGAAGACTGGGAGTACGCAGCAGCCATCAGTTACAGTGCGGAAGCCGGTATTTGCACCGAACCGAGCGCATGGACGCAGAGGTATTCCGGTGAACCGTCGTGGCGTAACACCGATGAAAAAGCATGTTGTTGTTGATCAGAGAAGGACCGTGATTTGTGACTACTGCCATTTACCTGGACACGTGCAAAGAGATTGTCGAAGGAGGCAGGGACTCTGTTTGGTTTGTGGATCGGCGGAACATACTATCAACGCTTGTCCGTCGAAACTTCACACGAAGGATGATGTTCAGAAGCCACCGCAGAAACCGTTTCAGGGACAGAAGCAGCTGACTCAGGGACCCAATCAAGCTCGAGCATTTACCCTGACGGCTGAGGAAGCTAAGGCTTCAGGAGAAGTTGTTTCAGGTATTCTACTTGTTCATGGTTTTCCCGCATTAGCGTTATTCGATTCTGGTGCATCTCATTGCTTTATGTCGTCCAAGTTTATTGCTACACACTCCTTGCACGACCCTGTCTAGTTTCTGGGACATACACACTGGGAATGGGAAGATCATATCTAGTAGAGAATGTAAGGATTGTGCAGTTGTTGTTTACGGACGGGAGCTATTTGCAGATTTCTTGGTGATTGATACAGACAGCTATGAAGTCGTCTTGGGAATGGATTTTCTCGGCACTTTCCACGCTCACATCGATTATAGGGTAAAGAAAGTAATTTTCCAGATTCCCGGACATCCAGAGTTTATCTTCACTGGAGGAAACAATTCTGTCGGGCCAGTCGAGTTTAGGACTAGGCCGACAGCTAATGTTCTTTCGTCGATGGAGGTTGCTAAAGATGAAGCGCCAACTGTTGTTCGAGATTTCATGGACGTGTTCGAGGACATATCAGGTTTACCGCCGAAGCGAGATATGGAGTTCGCAATTGATCTTGTTCCTGGTGCAGCGCCAATTTCTAAAGCGTACTATCCAATGGCACCAGTAGAGTTGGATGAAGTCAAGAAGCAGGTTACTGAATTACTTGAGAAGGTTACTGAATTACTTGAGAAGGGTTGGATTCGAAGCAGTAACTCACCTTGGGGAGCTCCAGTTCTTCTAGTCAAGAAGAAAGATGGCACAAGGAGAATGTGCATCCATTATCGAGAATTAAACCGGGTGACTATTAAGAACACGTACCCGATCCCTCGCATTGGCGAATTATTTGAGCAGCTTAGTGGCGCGAGGGTATTCTCGAAGCTGGATTTGCGATCCGGATATCATCAGGTCCGAGTTAAAACAGAAGATATTTGCAAGACGGCATTCCGAACTCGGTATGGACATTACGAGTATTTAGTGATGCCCTTCGGAGTAACGAATGCACCGGCGATATTTATAGACTTGATGAACCGAATCTTTTCACCATTCTTGGACCAGTTTATAGTGGTGTTCATAGATGATATTCTGATCTACTCGAAGAGTATTGAAGAGCATGCAGAACATTTGAAGATCGCACTGCAGACGTTGAGGCAAGAAAAATTGTATGCAAAGATGAGCAAGTGCGAGTTTTGGTTAGAAGAAGTGAAGTTTTTGGGGCATGTCGTGTCTGGAGATGGAATCGCCGTTGATCCCGAAAAGATTGCAGCAGTTCGAGATTGGCCGATTCCGAAGAATGTTGCAAAAATCAGAAGCTTTCTTGGACTTGCCGGATATTACAGAAGGTTCGTGGAGAACTTTGCTCGTCTAGCGGAGCCGTTGACCAAGCTTACGCGGAAGGAGGTACCATTTGTGTGGACGGATAAGTGTGCGTCAGCCTTTGAGGCGTTGAAGCAGAGATTGATAACTGCTCATATTCTGACCGTGCCAGACAGTTCCGGAGGATTGGTGATTCACAGCGACGCATCTGGAAAAGGATTGGGATGTGTTTTGATGCAGCATGGGAAGGTTATAGCATACGCATCGAGACAGTTGAAAACCCATGAGAAGAATTACCCAACTCATGACTTGGAGCTAGCAGCTGTGATTTTCGCTTTGAAGATTTGGAGACACTACCTATTGGGCGAAAGGGTCGAGGTTTTCACCGATCATAAAAGCTTGAAGTATGTGTTCACGCAGAAGGAGCTTAATATGAGGCAGCGCAGATGGTTGGAGCTGATGGCTGATTACGATCTTGATCTTAAGTACCATCCGGGGAAAGTTAATGTCGTGCCGGATGCGCTTAGTCGGTTGCCAGCAATTCAGATGATTTAACAGCCCTATTTGAATGCAGTAGTTCAAGAGTTTATCAAGATTCTTTTTCCATAATTTTTGAACTTTTAGTTGGCCGCTAATATATTTTATTTTGGAATTTTTTTTCAGCAAACAATTTTGATATGGGAAAATATTCAGTTTTTATATTATATAAATAATATTTTCTTAGTGACAGCAAAATAACATTTTGTGTATCTGTTTACTGTTAAAATGAGAACAAGAAAATATGCACCGAATCTCTAAAATACGACCAATTAAAGATATGCATCTATATACATATATTTATAAAATTTATATATATATATATAACAAAATCTCTTTCTATCTCTCATTCTCACATCTCTCTCCTCGTTCTTCTCATCTCACCGCAGCCTCCGCTCACGAAAGCCCTAACCCTAGCCGTCGCCGCGCCGCACCGTCGCCGCCTCCTCCCCGACCTCGACCTTCTCCTCTCATCCATCTCCTCCTTCCCTCTCTCACCTTCACCCCGACTACAACCCCGAGCCCGACCGCAACAGCCCATCTCCCCGAACCCAATGCCAAGCCCTCGTCGCTCCTCCCTCGCTGGAAATCTCCCTCTCTCGACGACACCATCACACAAATCTCCATTAGCCTCATCATCGATTCCCTGCAGCAACGCCGCAAGCCCTCACCATCGACGCAGCCTCGTCTTCGCCTCGCAGCCACTCCCATCTCCAGATCTGAGTGCCCTCGACTCGACCTTGGACCGTCCGAACCCTAGCAACTGCCACGATCCCCCCTGTAAGCATTCCCTGATCCCTGTTTCTTTTTCAAAATAAATAAATAAATAAATAAATAAAAATGGTAGGAAATCAGTGAACAATTGAAAGGGGAAAATTAGTATCAAAACCCTAAATTGAGATAATTGTGTTTTGGTTGTATGACAATGTTTATGTAGATATTTATGGTTTAATTGATGAAATTTATCTAGGCGGATCGTATAACTCGGATCCAAAGTCGCACCTTAGCTGAGATCGTGCCTGCATTTTCGTACATCGTTTTTCGTGATCATTATTCTCAGACAAGTACTCTTGCTCTTTTCATTTTTTGTCGATGCAACATCGGCGATTATCTAAATTAGTTCTTAGCCTGTACAAGTTTGGATATTAGAGGAAAGAGGTTTCTTTCACAGTTTTATCATCTGTCCTTATCGGAATATATATTGCTGACTGCTGTTTGCTTTTTCTTTATGTAATGCTATGACATGAATATTATGCACAGGAATCCTTTTACATGCTTTATACACATTCGAGACTCATGTTGATCACATGTATAGAACACCTTGATTTGACATGCTTATTCATGATCCTTATTATTTATTTTAAAATGAAATCATTAATTAGAATGCTGGACTACATGCCATGACACCACTATTCACCAGTTTTATTTCCATACAATTACCATACCACAAATTCCTGTTTTTTCAGCACTTAATTGGTGATTTTTAATCTTTACCATAGTAGTTCTAAATACGTGGGTGTTGGGGTAGTTTGAGTGTGCGTTGTACAACAGAATCTCAGGAGTCTCATGCCGGCAGCTCGTACCGGGCTATAGCTGTCACATGTTTACAGCTCGTACCGGGCTATAGCGGTCTCATGTTTACAGCTCGTACCGGGCTATAGCGGTCTCTTGTTCATCCACAGTTGGGCCCGTGTTTTCTAGCCCCTGGGGCACCACTCTTGGGTTAGGAATACTCCTGCAGAAGTTGACGCACACACTCAAGCTTACGATAGGATAGTTTACCTTTTAGTGACCGGCTAGGTTATGACCCGATCCCTTCCATACATGTTTCATAGTGTTGGTGTATTTAATTATTTTATGTACATGTTTTTCTTGTGCATCGGGCTTCACTTTTCTATATATTCATGTTATTATGCTACACACTTTATACGTTGAGTGCTTGCTGGGATGTTCTGACATCCCTGAGATTTGCCATCTCAGGTTTAGAGACAGATCTGCAGGCTGAGCAGGATCAGAGCGGCTACCAGGACTTTGCTGAAGATCAATAATCGTAGGTTTATTTCCTTTACTTTTAGCTTTTAGCATGTGCGCCCTTATGGGACATTAGGACTTTTGTATCTCTTTCGGATCTTATTTTATTCCGAATCTTTTGTTTTGGATCTTTAATTGCATCAATTATCTAGTGGACCCATTTTTAGGATTCTTGTGGTTTCATTGTAGCATGATTATCAGTATTATTTCTTTTGGTATTGGATTTTATTTTTGACAGGTTAATCTAGACAGCCTTATGTGACTATGGAAGGACTTTTCCTTACCGTAGGTAGCACGGCTGGCCTTCGTCGCTTCCCGTATTCCACATTTTGGGAAGCGGGCCGTGACAAGGTTTTGTTGGTATCAGAGCCCGGCTAACGTCAGAGGTTAGTCTGGGTTCTTCCGATCTTTTAGGTTAGAATCACATGTCTAGGTTTTTCCCAGTATGTCATGCTGTAGATTCCGTTGACTCTGACCGTAGGATTCGGGCGACTTACATAGAGTTACGATATTGTGCCCATGTACCGCGGCATGGATACAATACGGTATTCTGTATGAGTAACTTAAAGTTCTACACTTAATCCGTATTCTTTGAATTGATTGTTACATTATCTCTTTGCTTCACTCGGTTTTAATATTTTGAATTTAAATCTCGTTTTCGTTGCTAAACCTCGTCGTTCGTTTTGACTTCAGAATCATGGCCGAAGAAAATTTGCGAGTATATGGGAGACGTGACAACAATACTGCACTACTTGGAGTTATACGTGGCATGCTGGAGAGTCAACAGCAGCAGACCGAATTGCTACAAGGGGGTCTACTTGCTTCTCAGCAGACCGCTACTGCGGCCCTGAACAAGGTGGCTGAGGTTCGTGAAGGTAGACGTCCGGGCAGCGTCGCCGATTTCAGGAGACTACAGCCGGCAGTTTTCACTGGCGCGGGCGGACCACTGGATGCTGAGCAGTGGATTGTCGACATGAGGAATTTGCTATCAGCCGCCCGGGTTCCTGAAGAGGACAGAGTGGATATAGTCAAGATTCAACTGCAGGATATTGCTAGAATTTGGTGGCTCGCAGAAGAGAACAGGTTGAAGAAACCGATTGCATGGACTGATTTCTCTACGCTTTCCTTGAGAAATTCTTTCCCAAATCGGCCAGGATCGAGATGGAACAGCAATTTATCAGTCTTCGTCAGAGAGATCGCACGGTGGACGAGGTAGCGGCTGAGTTTATCCGACTCAGTCGTTTTGCTCCTTCAATAGTAGCCCAGAAAGAGGATAGGGCTAGAAGATTCTTACAGTGTCTCACTCTGGAAATACAGGAGAAGTTAGCTTCACATGATCTGAGGACTTATTCAGAGGAATTAAATGCGACGGTTATGGATAAGAGGAAGAAACTTCAGAGTGGAGGATTCAAACGGCCCGTGAATCAAACTTCAGGGAGGATTCCAGTTAGACAGCATGGAGGAGTTCAGATGAAGCGTACCGCAACCCCACCACAACGGGAACCTCCGGTTTGTGGATATTGTCGGATACCGGGACGCGTTGAGAGAAATTGCCGCCGCACTAAGGGTCTATGTCTGATTTGTGGTGCTAGTGACCATCAGATTGGGAGTTGTCCAAGAAGAGCAGAGCGCAACCAACCTCAGAAAGGACTTGTCCCTCAGGAGCAACTTTTTGATCAGAGACGAGGAAACACAGGTCGTGGACAGGGACGGGCCTTTACCCTGACAGCTGAGCAGGCGGAAGCATCGGAAGATGTCGTTTCAGGTACCATTCTAATTTGTTCTGTTCCTGCTAGAGCACTTTTCGATTCCGGGGATTCACATTGTTTTATGTCTTTGGATTTTGCCACAACACATTCTATTGCACAAAACACTGACTAGAGGTTGGTACATTCACACTGGAAATGGAGTAGTTACCACCAACCTAGAGTGCAAGCTTTGTCCGGTTGTGATTTGCGGCAGGGAGCTTTTCGTAGATTTCCTGTTGATTGGGACCGGTGGTTATGATGTCGTCTTAGGAATGGATTGGTTGGGCACCTTTCACGCACATATTGATTGTCGGGCCAAAACTGTAAACTTTCGCATTCCTAACCACCCAGAGTTCGTGTTCACTGGAGGAAGCAAATCTCTGGGACCCATAAAATTTAGAGCAAACCCGACGTGCGACATACTAGCGTCAATGGAGGTTGATATGAGTTCGGCACCGGTCGTAGTTCGGGAATTTTTGGATGTCTTTCCTGAGGACTTACCCGGCTTACCCCCGCCTCGTGCTTTGGGGTTTTCGATAGAATTATTGCCAGGAACGACACCAATTTCTAAGTCACCCTACAGGATGGCACCAGTAGAATTGGCAGAATTGAAAAAGCAGATAGAAGACCTCCTCAGCAAAGGATTCATTCGCCCGAGTACTTCTCCATGGGGCGCTCCAGTTTTACTAGTAAAGAAGGACGGCTCGTTACGCATGTGCATCGACTACCGAGCGTTGAACCGGGTTACGATTAAAAACAAGTACCCTATATCTCGGATCGATGATTTGTTCGATCAATTATGTGGTGCTCGAGTGTTCTCTAAGTTGGATCTTCGGTCGGGATACCATCAAGTTCGTGTTAAAGCGGAGGATGTATGCAAGACAGCCTTCAGAACTCGATACGGTCATTATGAATTCTTGGTAATGCCATTCAGTGTTACTAATGCCCCAGCCGTGTTCATGGATTTAATGAACCGAATTTTCTCTCAGTACCTTGATCAGTTTGTCGTAGTTTTCATCGACGACATTCTTGTGTACTCCAAAAGCAAGGAGGAGCATGCCGAGCATTTGAGGATCGTGTTGCAGATACTGAGACAAGAAAAGTTTTACGCCAAGCTTAGTAAATACGAGTTTTGGCTTGAACAAGTTCAATTTTTGGGCCACATCGTTTCTGGAGACGGTATATCAGTAGATCCGGCGAAGATTGAAGCAGTGAAGGATTGGCCAGCACCGAAGTCAGTAGCAGAGATTAGAAGTTTCTTGGGACTCGCAGGCTACTACCGCAAATTTGTTAAAGATTTTGCACGAGCGGCTGAGCCATTGACAAGACTTACTCGAAAGGAGATACCATTCGTATGATCAGAAGAGTGCAACCGAGCGTTCGAATTATTGAAAGAGAAACTCACAACTGCACCCATATTGACCGTACCAGATAGGACAGGAGGACTGGTGATTCATAGCGACGCTTCCGGTAAGGGGCTAGGTTGTGTCTTGATGCAACGTGGGAGTGTTGTTGCTTTTGCCTCGCGTCAACTGAGGACGCACGAGAAGAATTACCTAACTCACGATTTAGAGTCGGCCACGGTAATCTTTGCTTTGAAAATTTGGAGGCATTATCTTTTGAGAGAACGAGTGGAAATTTTTACGGATCATAAGAGCTTGAAATATGTATTCACGCAGAAGGAGCTAAATATGAGACGGCGTAGGTGGTTGGAGTTCATGGCTGATTATGATATTGATTTGCAATATCATCCCGGGAAAGTAAATGTGGTACCGGATGCTCTCAGTCGGAGACCAACAGCGATGTGGTTGACTGGCCAGAAGGAACTCATTGATGAATTTCGAAGACTCAATTTAGAAGTGGTAGAGCAGGGGACGCCGGGACAATATTGGCAACTACAGGTGCAGTCTTCGTTAGTTGATCGTATTAAAGCTGCACAGGCTGGGGACCCGCAATTGCAGAAGCTCCGCGGGTTAGTAGAGGCAGGATTGAGGACAAATATATTGATACACGAAGATGGCTCATTAAGATTCGGCAGTCGATTATGCGTGCCAAAGGGCGAGATTCGAGATGAAGTGTTGAGGGAAGCACACAGTTCAGCTTATTCGGTGCACCCGGGTGGCACCAAGATGTATAGCGATGTTAAACAACACTTTTGGTGGAATGGCATGAAGAGAGAGATTGCCCGCTATGTGTCAAAATGCTTAGTGTGCCAGTAGGTGAAGGCTGAACATCAGCGAGTGGCCGGCCTGTTGCAACCACTTCCCATTCCCCAGTGGAAGTAGGAACACATCACTATGGACTTCGTGACGGCTTTACCATGGAGTCCTAAAGGCAATAATGCTATTTGGGTCATCGTCGACTGCCTCACAAAGGCGGCCCATTTTCTACCCTTTCGAGTGGGACAATCGACGGAGACATTGGCAAAGAAATATATGCAAGAGATCGTACGGTTGCATGGGGTGCCTATCACTATAGTATCGGACCGAGACACGAGATTCCTTTCACATTTCTGGAGAAGCTTACAAGAGAGTCTAGGCACTCGTCTCCGTTACAGCACAGCTTATCATCCCCAGACTGACGGACAGTCTGAACGTACGATACAGATATTAGAAGATATGTTGAGAGCCTGTATGCTAGATTTCAAGGGATCATGGTTGGATCATCTTCACTTGGTGGAATTCTCGTATAATAACAACTATCAGGCGAGCATCCAGATGGCACCGTTCGAAGCACTTTACGGACGTAAATGTCGTTCCCCACTTTGCTGGGATGATATGGGGGTGCGAAGATTACTATGACCGGAGCTTGTAACCCAAACAGTTGAGAAGGTCTAGTTGATCAGGGACCGTATCAAGGCAGCACAGGATCGTCAGAAGAGCTGGGCGGATACTAGTCAAAGAGCTCTTGAGTTTGGAGTTGGGGATCATGCCTTCCTTAAGATTTCACCGACTCGAGGGGTGATTAGATTCGGCAGTCGTGGGAAACTCAGTCCCCGATTTATTGGACCATTCGAGATTGTGGAACGCGTTGGAGTAGTGGCTTACAGATTGGCCTTACCACCTTCTTTGGCTGGTGTGCACGATGTATTCCATGTATCACAGTTGCGTCAATACGTTCGCGATGACAGTCATGTTCTCGATCACTCTGAATTAACCTTGAACACTGATCTCTCGTATGAAGAGCAACCTACAGCCATTGTCGACCGTAAGGAGAAGGTATTGAGAAACAAGATCATCCCTTTAGTTCTTGTATCTTGGGGCGTACGTTCTCGCGGAGAATCTACTTGGGAGCGTGAGGACACGATTCGTCAAAAGTACCCACACCTGTTTTCTTGATCTTGTAGTCGTCCTTCCAATTTCAAGGACGAAATTTTCTGTAAGGTGAGTAGGATGTAACAGCCCTATTTGAATGCAGTAGTTCAAGAGTTTATCAAGATTCTTTTTCTATAATTTTTGAACTTTTAGTTGGCCGCTAATATATTTTATTTTGGATTTTTTTTCTGCAAACAATTTTGATATGGGAAAATATTCAGTTTTTATATTATATAAATAATATTTTCTTACAGACAGCAAAATAACATTTTGCGTATCTGTTTACTGTTAAAATGAGAAAAAGAAATCTGCACCGAATCTCTAAAATACGACCAATTAAAGATATGCATCTATATACATATATTTATAAAATTTATATATATACAACAAAATCTTTCTCTATCTCTCATTCTCACATCTCTCTCTCCTCGTTCTTCTCATCTCACCGCAGCCTCCGCTCACGAAAGCCCTAACCCTAGCCGTCGCCGCGCCGCACCGTCGCCGCCTCCTCCCCGACCTCGACCTTCTCCTCTCATCCATCTCTCCTTTCCCTCTCTCTCCTTCACCCCGACTACAACCCCGAGCCCGACCGCAACAACCCCTCTCCCCGAACCCAACACCAAGCCCTCGTCGCTCCTCCCTGCTGGAAATCTCCCTCTCTCGACGACACCATCACGCAGATCTCCATCAGCCTCATCAGCGATTCCCTGCAGCAACTTCGCAAGCCCTCACTGTCGACGCAGCCTCGTCTTCGCCTCGCAGCCGCTCCCATCTCCAGATCTGAGTGCTCTCGACTCGACCTTGGACCGTCCGAACCCTAGCAACTGCCACGATCCCCCCTGTAAGCATTCCCTGATCCCTGTTTCTTTTTCAAAATAAATAAATAAATAAATAAATAAATAAAAATGGTAGGAAATCAGTGAACAATTGAAAGGGGAAAATTAGTATCAAAACCCTAAATTGAGATAATTGTGTTTTGGTTGTGTGACAATGTTTATGTAGATATTTATGGTTTAATCGATGAAATTTATCTAGGCGGATCGTATAACTCAGATCCAAAGTCGCACCTTAGCTGAGATCGTGCCTGCATTTTCGTACATCGTTTTTCGTGATCGTTATCCTCAGACAAGTACTCTTGCTCTTTTCATTTTTTGTCGATGCAACATCGGCGATTATCTAAATTAGTTTTTAGCCTGTACAAGTTTGGATATTAGAGGAAAGAGGTTTCTTTCACAGTTTTATCATCTGTCCTTATCGGAACACTTGCTGATATATATTGCTGACTGCTGCTTGCTTTTTCTTTATGTAATGCTATGACATGAATATTATGCACAAGAATCCTTTTACATGCTTTATACACATTCGAGACTCATGTTGATTACATGTATAGAACACCTTGATTTGGCATGCTTATTCATGATCCTTATTATTTATTTTAAAATGCAATCATTAATTAGAATGCTGGACTACATGCCATGACACCACTATTCACCAGTTTTATTTCCATACAATTAGCATACCACAAGTTCCTGTCTTTTCAGCATTCTTAATTAGTGATTTTAATCTTTACCATAGTAGTTATAAATACGTGGGTGTTGGGGTAATTTGAGTGTGCGTTGTACAACAAGATCTCAGGAGTCCCATGCCGGCAGCTCGTACCGGGCTATAGCGGTCACATGTTTACAGCTCGTACCGGGCTATAGCGGCCTCATGATTACAGCTCGTACCGGGCTATAGCGGTCACATGTTTACAGCTCGTACCGAGCTATAGCGGTCTCATGTTTACAGCTCGTACCGGGTTATAGCGGTCTCTTGTTCATTCCACAGTTGGGCCCGTGTTTCCTAGCCCCTGGGCACCACTCTTGGGTTAGGAATACTCCTGCAGAGGTTGACGCACGCACTCAAGCTTACGATATGATAGTTTACCTTTAGTGACCGGCTAGGTTATGACCTGATCCCTTACATACATGTTTCATAATGTTAGTGCATTTAATTATTTTATGTACATGTTTTTCTTATGCACCGGGCTTCACTTTTCCATATATTTATGTTATTATGCTACACACACTTTATACGTTGAGTACTTGCTGGGATGTTCTGACATCCCTGAGATTTGCCATCTAAGCTTTAGAGACAGATCTGCAGGCTGAGCAGGATCAGAACGGCTACCAGGACTTTGCTGAAGATCAATAATCGTAGGTTTATTTCCTTTACTTTTAGCTTTTAGCATGTGCGCCCTTATAGGACATTAGGACTTTTGTGTCTCTTTCGGATTTTATTTTATTCCAAATCTTTTGTTTTGGATCTTTAATTGCATCAATTATCTAGTGGACCCATATTTAGGATTCTTGTGGTTTCATTGCAGCATGATTATCAGTATTATTTCTTTTGGTATTGGATTTTATTTTTGACAGGTTAATCTAACCAGCCTTATGTGACTATGGAAGGACTTTTCCTTACCGTAGGTAGCACGGCTGGCCTTCGTCGCTTCCCGTATTCCACATTTTGGGAAGCAGGGCGTGACAGATGTTGACTGCACAGAAGGGACTTATTGAAGGCTTTCGAAGATTTGATTTGGAAGTTGTGCTACCGCATTTTTCGGGGCAGTTGATGCAGCTGCAAGTACAGTCGTCGTTGATCGAGAATATTAAAGCAGCGCAATTGCAGGACCCTAGATTGAAAAGGTTTCGAGAACAGGTTGAAGCTGGACTTCGAACAGACTTATTGATCCATGAAGATGGTTCGTTGCGTTATGGTAGCCGTTTGTGTATGCTAAAGGGAGATATTCGCGAAGAACTTATGAAGGAGGCGCACAGTCCAGCATATTCCGTACATCCAGGAGGCACGAAGATGTACCGAGATATACGACAGCAATTCTGGTGAGAATGCATGAAACGGGAGATTGCCCGTTTTGTGGCAAAGTGCTTGGTGTGTCAGCAAGTTAAGGTTGAACATCAAAGGGTTGCTGGTTTATTGCAACAATTTCCGATTCCTCAGTGGAAGTGGGAACATATAACCATGGATTTCGTGACGGCTCTACCGCGGAGTCCAAAGGGCAACAATGCAGTTTGGGTGATTGTTGATCGATTGACCAAGGCAGCTCATTTCATCCATTTTCGAGTTTGTCAATCAACAGAAACTTTGGCAGAACGGTACATGCAGGAGATTGTAAGATTGCATAGAATATCGTTGAGCATCGTGTCCGACCGTGACACTCGTTTCTTATCACACTTTTGGAGGAGCTTACAGGAAAGTTTGGGGACTCGATTGAAGTTTGGCACAGCTTATCATCCTCAAACAGATGGCCAGTCGGAGAGAACGATCCAAACTCTTGAAGACATATTGAGAGCTTGCATGTTAGACTTCAAGGGTTCATGGGAGGATCATTTGCACTTAGTGGAGTTTTCTTACAATAACAGTTTCCAGACGACTATTCAGATGGCTCCATTCGAAGCTTTATATGGTCGCAAGTGTCGTTCACCTGTTTGTTGGGACGATGTCGGTGAACAAAGATTATTGGGACCAGATTTGGTTGTGCAGACAGTTGAGAAGGTTAATACTATCCAGAATCATATGAAAGCAGCACAAGACCGACAGAAGAGTTGGGCAGATACGTCAAGAAGACCTCTAGAGTTCGCCGTGGGTGATTTGGTATTCTTGAAGATATCACCGACTAGAGGGGTGATCCGTTTCGGAAGTCGAGGAAAACTTAGTCCTCGATTCGTTGGACCTTTTGAAATCTTGGAACGTGTTGGAGAAGTGGCTTATCGATTGGCGCAATCCTTGGCTAATGTTCATGACGTGTTTAATGTATCTCAACTCCGTAAGTATGTTCGAGACGAAACACACGTGCTGGATCATTCGGAGCTGACCATCCGAGAAGATTTGACTTTTGAGGAGCGACCAATGTCGATTGTGGATCGAAGAGAAAAGGTTCTTAAGAACAAGGTTATCCCCCTAGTGCTTGTTTCTTGGGGAAATCGCTCACATGGAGAATCGACTTGGAAACGAGAAGATGAAATCCGGCAGAAGTTTCCACATCTATTCTTGTAGTTTGTTGTTTGTTTATCCTTTCTTGTTCTTGAAATTTCGAGGACGAAATTCTTTTTGTAGTTGGGTATAATGTAACAACCGAGTTCATTTATACCAATTCAATTCCCGTATTTATATATCTGTGGTATTTTATTGATTTATCTTGTTTGGGTGCGAATGGTAGTTTACATTTTTTACCCGACCCGCTTGCTTGGACTGGTTGACTCATATTCATAAACTACCCTGGCCTGTTAAATAGACGCATGCATCTCAGGTATACTGCATATTGACTTTTATTTGGCATCGCACATTTTATCATATAACATTTTAGATCACGTAAAATAAATTAAAATTGCATTTCATAGCCTGCATGATACCCCTAACCTTGTGGTAACGTCCATGCATCTTGTTCTCGTCCCGTTCAGTGAAACGGACGTGTTTGGATAACTACGCGCACGTACGTGCGTCCGTTCTTGGGGGTATGCATTTTAGTTACCTAATCTTTCATTTTTAAAATTTGGAAGCTGCATATAATTTTCGTATTTTAAATCCAAATTTTAGACCCGACCAGGGCGCATTTTGAAATATTTTATATCCCGCTAAAATTCAATTATTTAAATTTTAAATTTAATTATAATATTTTTTAAACAGCTGAGAATATTTTCAAAACCAATTTAAAACTTTTTTAAAATTTTTTATAAAAATCAAATACTAACTCCTAACCTCAGCTCTCTCCTTCTTTTCCCTGGCCCACACGTCTCTCTCTCCCCGCGCTACCTCTTTCTCTCTCTTTCCCCTATAAAAATCCAAATTTCTCTCTCCTTCCTATTCACCTCTCCCTCTCTCACCTCTCGATCTCCCCTCTCTCAGAATCCCTCTCTTCTCTCCCTCTCTCCCTCTCTCAGAATCCCCCTCTCTCCTCTCGTATATTCTTTCTCTCCCCCTCTCTATATAATATTTTTCCCTTCTCCTTCTTTCTTTTTTTAAACATAACGAACCCATAACTAAAACCCTAGCCGCCGTCTCCATCTCGCCGTCGCGCAAAACACCGACGACGCCATTCCCGACCTCGTCGCCTCCTCACCCCCATCGCCTCCGTCTCCATCTTTTCTCTTCCCCGATCCCTCACACGCACCCGAGAACAGCCGAGCACCCCTGCACGCCTCGCGCCGCCGGAGTTGATCGCCGCCGGTGATCTCGCCGCCGGTGATCTCGTTCTCGTCTTCCCGACTCCGTGCACCCCTCTTGAGCCCTGCACTCCCTCTCCTCTCCTTCTCTCTTCTTCCTTTCTTTTCTTTTCTTTCTTCGTTTTTTTATGATGCCCGCTGTCCTCTGCAGATCGCTTAGCCGGAGCTCCGTCGACGCCGTCGACACCTCACGACTCCTCTCTGAATCCCAGTGAGCTTACCTTCTGCTTAACCTCTTCTTCTCTTCCTTTTCTTCATTCTTTCTTTTTCTTTCTTTTCTTTCTTGCTATAAAGGTTCACTGCGATTTTAGATTGCTGGAATCCGGTCGTGCCGTCGACGATCCCGACGACCCAGCGAGCGTACCTGACCCGTGTGATCATCTTGGGCGTTGTTTGGATCCGTTCCGTGTATCGTGCGCGCGTCGCGACTTTTCCCGCCGACGAGTGACGTTCCGTATACCCGTTTCTTGATCCGTCGAGACAAGTAAAACTTGCTACATGCTATTTATATTATATTATACTTATTTAACTGCATATTAAATCTGTTGTTTAAATCTAGTGTCCCATATTCCATTTCGATATTCCATGTGTATCATTTTTAGATCTAGAACCTGAAACATATCATGTTGCATATTAGGTTACAACACATTGTACCCACATCCATATTTATATCACAGTGCTTGGTTGCATAGTCCATAATACCATTTTAATAGTTTGTAACCTGTCGGACACCCGTTTGCATCCATTTAGCCTATTATATATACAATTGCATCCCTAGACCATTTAATACATAATAATGTGATTTTAACATTCCATATTTGATAAAGTGTATTTAATCAGTGTTGGAACCATAACCGTAACTCAAATCAATAACCGTGCATCCACATGTTTTAATTTATACCTATTTGCATACCACATTACCATGTTCCGTTTTTTATTGTTCCATTAGTATCCCATACTTGTTTTGTATACCCATGCTTATTATAGTTTGATTATGAGCACCCACGTGACATTTGTGCACCCCTGACATGGCTTGATACACCTACTACTTGACACGACATGGTACCGTACACTTCTTAACATGACATGATACCTATATACTACCTGACTTGACCTGATGTACCATGGCTTTACCTGTTACCTGATCTTGTTACTAATGCCAACAAACTTAACTTGTTGTCCCTACGGACATTTCCTGTTGTCGATCCAGCCAAACATGTACCTGTTTGATCCTGTGTTGGCATTAACTTCATATTATTAATACCTGACTTAAACATATAACATGGGGGTATGGAGAAATCAATGATGAAACCTGACTTGTAACTCGACAGTTCGATACCTTTACTGATCAGTTTTACGGGTTAGGCCAGCCCCGGGGTGATGCTGCTGACATCACTCATCGTTACATACTACCCTTTTACTGCCTAGCGGCACGTCTCGGATTCAGCCCGAGAATTTTCACCGTGATCCCGGGCACGCACGGGATACTATTGAGTTACATCGATGATTCATCAAATTGATTTTAAAGACTTGAGACTAGTTAACATAATAGACCAGTTTAGATTACTCACTACACATTACCCTCACTGCCCTCACTTATATCACTGTTATACATGTTTTACCACTTATACTCATACCTGCATATCTTGCTACCCCTGTTTATAGTATTGCTTGATATTATAACGCACTGACGTCTGGGTTTTGCATTGCCCAGATTCTTTACCTTCGCTACAGGCCGAGCAGGAGTACTTCAGTCAGCAGGCTGAGCAGTGAGGACTTGTTAGTAGTTAGTTCTTTTACTTTCGGTAAAAAAATTTCATTCCTGATGTGAGCCCGCATTATGGGACGTACATTCCAGTTTATTCTTGTATTGGATCTTTTGCTTCCGCATTATTTTATTCTTGACTCGTTATTTCTGGCTTATGGACATGTGTTAGATAGTTTATTATTGTTCTTGATATCTCTACAGCCGTAATGTGACTGTAGAAGGATATTTCCTATCCACAGGTAGCATGGTTAGCTATGTCACGTGCCTATCTTAGCGTACTCTGGGAAGCGGGGCGTGACATCGGTGTGTCATAAATATCATAATAATAGTATACAATATGTGATATAATATGCCATGTGCAAGAGTGAAATGTCATGAGTATAAACAATAAGCAATAGCAATAACGTGTAACGTAACAAGCAAGATATCTGTATCAACCATATTATGTGTATCCTAAGGGTCCACGTCGCCAGATTATCTGTCCTAAAGGTATTTGAAACCAATTAATGTACTCTTCCATCTAACTCAAAAGTATATATCCCGTTACCCCGGAACCACAGACGCAAGATATATACCGTTACCCCCGGGACCACGGATGCAAGATGTATAAATCAAAAATGATTTTTGTTCCGTTAACTTCCGAAACCACGGAAACATGTAATATCCTTGAGTTTCACTTTTGATTTCCCCTTTCCTCAGGTTTCGTTTTCCATGTCAGGTATGAAAATAATATCTACCTAATAGCAATACAGGAACAAACAGATACAGGTTATGTCTATCAGCAAAACAGGTCAGGTCAATCAATTCAATATCAGGAATGTTGGCATTGGTAAACATTACATGGCAAGTATGTACTGGCATGATAACGATAACAATACAATAAAAATAACAGGATAACAGTGATATATATCATAAATCGGTATACAAGCATATCAGGAATAATGTAATCATATAATGTACAATATCAAGATAATAGTATTAATAAGGATAGCATATTCAATCCAATTAATAACAATAAAAATGGAGTTGATTAAACATGCACAAGAAAGTTCCGTTCAGAAATTCAGCGTCACCCCGAATTATAAAATAGCTTAAAAACAACAAATATCCTCCAAAAGGGAAGTGTCATGTACCAAAACAAAACTAATTCAATAAGGTTTTCATTTTTATAAGTTAAAGTATCTCATATTGTTCCTAAAAAAAGTTATGAACATTCGAAATTGAAAGTTTGCTGCTGTAATTTCTCCGGACAGCAATTCAGAGATACTTTCATTTGCCGTTTACGTTTTTTAAACAATTTATTTTGCAAGTAAATCTTTCAGAAGGTTACAGTATTCTGAGTTAGCTTCGTAATGAACTAAAGAACATGTGCTAATGATTTTTCTATGATTTATAATAAATTTTATAAATTAAGGTGTACAATAAATTCCAGTTTTGTCGTATCCGTTTAGCGACGGCGTTTCATGTGTAAACTATAATATTTTCAAACTATATTTTGCAATAATCAATACCTATCAAAATAAAATTATTAATTAAGCATGATTATTCTCTTAAAACATATACTAATTTTAACCGTTATAGATAAATAATATTACGACGACCGTAATTATCGTCGTATCTAGCATGTACGAATAAGTATTAGATACTTGCCTCGGGGACAATGAAGACGGGGAAGATGGCTACGATTTGATGGTGATTAATGTTTTCTAGAGTTGGGGTCGGTCGTTGTGGCGGTTGAGGGTGATGGGTTTGGAGGAGATGAGAACGTGGGTGAAAAGGGTCGGCTTAGATTTATATTATAAGAGAAAAGATGAGAGAGATAGTGATTGGAGAGAGAATAAGATTTGTTTTTTAAAGAGAAAGATAGATAATGGGTTATATATATATATATATATATATATGCAAATCTTAAATAAAAACTTCTCACAACACACCCTCAAAATATTTGTTTAAGGATCGCCTAAACATTCTCAAAGGATTAACAATATCTAAGCATATCTTTTATTTAACACTACCACAATAAAATATAACACTTTTAAAGTTATCAAACCAAAATATATCTTTTGTTAAAATAACATACTAATATATCTAATATTTAAATATACTATATGAACATTAAAATAAGATATTATTAAACTAGCAAACAAACTTAAAACTAATTATCAGATATTTAACTACTTAGATAACCATAATATTTTTTGTTACAAAACTAATATTTGATAATATATTGTATGGATATTAAAACAGATATTAATAGATTAGCAAACAAAATATTAGATACTAATTATCTTTTATTTAACAAACTAGATAAGAATAAATATATTCTATTAATATAATACCTTTTTCTCATCTCATGATATTTTAACATATATTATATGAATAAGATATATACGGTTAGCAATAAAACTTAAATCCTAACAAAATGTCATAGGTTAACATGAATGCGGATTGGGTACCAATATTATGTCAATTCGAATTAGGGATCAAGACAAGATAAAAATAATACGATTGTCATAATAACCATCCAAATATCAATCATAACCCAATACCAATAATAATATAAATGCCCAATATATTTATTTAATATAATTAAATAACGTACGATCGTGCTATGGTGTTACATATGGATACACCAAATTTCATGTGATTTCACCTTTTCACCGTTGATTTAATAGGTGCAAAATTAACGATTTGCCGACAATATAACTTTTTACATTGCTAATTCAACGGTGAAAAAGTGGTGGAATCGGTGAAATTTGGTATATCAACATCTTATATGATAAAGATGATGAGTGCCAATCGTCGAGAAAAAACGCAGTGGATATAAGGTTTTGACGCCACCTAACGAAAAAGCCTCCTAAGACCTATTTTCTTCATTATTCTCATATATATAGAGAAAGAGAACGGGGGGAGGAAAGGTACCATAGGAAGGAATTTCCTCCTATGGCGTCGAAAATGTACACCTCTCATGATAATTTTCGACGACCGGCATCCATTATCATCATTTTTATCATCTAAGATGTGGATACACCAAATTTCATGTGATTACATTACCTTTTCACCGTTGATTTAGTGGGTCTAAAATTAACGCTTTACCGGCAATAGAACATTTTACATTGCTAATTCAACAATGAAAAAATTGTAGAATCACATGAAATTTGGTGTATCCACATCTTAGATGATGATGATGGATGCCAATCATTGAATAAAATGTTGGAAGGTTTATTTTTCCGACGCTATCCGACAAAAAACCTTTCTCGGGCTTCTTTCCTTCATTATTCTCATATATATAGAGAGAGACTATCCTATTGGTAGGATTTGAAAACATATCCTATTGGTAGGATTTGAACCCATGTTTTAACCGTTGGATTTGTTTTGGGATTTGTGCTAACAAATATGATGAGAGGTATTCATTCTTCTCATTAATCACCTGGTTAATAGCACAAATCCTTAAGCATATCCAACGATTAAAACATATATAGGATTTAGAAACAAATCATACCGATAAATAAATATATATATATATGAGAATAATGAAGAAAAGATGCCCTAGGAGGCTTTTTCGTTAGGTGGAGTCAAAAATCTATATTCTCCGTGATTTTATCGACGATCGTCACTCATTATCATCTTTATCATGTAAGATGTAGATACACCAAATTTCATGTAATTCCATCACCTTTTCAACGTTAAATTATCAATGTATAAAGTTCTATTGTCGGTAAACCGTTAATTTTGCATCCACTAAATCAACGGTGAAAAGTGATGGAATCACATGAAATTTGGTGTATCGACATCTTACATTATAAAGATGGTGATGATAGGTGTCAATCATCCAAAAAAAATCATGGAGGATATATTTTTGTAACGTTTTAGAAATCGTTTTACGAATTTTCCATTTTTAGGGCAAAATAGTCGGTATTTTCCGTTTTAACCCGATTGTGATCAAATTTCAATATAGACTTGCCGGCACCTAGTTTACCTAGAATAAAACTAGTGCGCGAACTTTGGGGGTCAATGGGAAGTTTTGGTTCACATAGATTTTTCCCTAATAAAATATTATTTTAATGCTTTATTTGTGCACTTTATTAGTGGTAATTACTTTTTTTGTGGGTTAATTACTACTAATGTGGTTTTATGCTAAACTAATCACTAGAATTATGTTTAGAACCTTCTCTCTAAAATATCTAGATTTTTAGGATTTATTTTGTGTTTTAAAGAAAAAGAAAATGGTGACAAAATGGTATTTTGTTTTATTATGCAATAATTGAAGTTTTCTTCTAGAAAATTCCACACAACTCCACACAAACCCTAGCTCTTCTTCCTTGGCCGGCCACTTGCTTCTTTGCTGCCCTTGTGCATATTTACTTCATTTCTTCTCATTTTGCTTCAAAATAAATCATGAAAAATCCAAATAAATTCATACAAACTGAAATATAATCCAAAACCTTCATTCTTCTTCACAAAACTTGCTTAGATCTTCATTCTAGGGAGGATTTTGGAGGCAAAAGTTTGATTTTTCTTGTTTCAAGTGGTATTCTTTGAAGGTATAAACCTTAACCCTAATCTCTTTTTGAACTTTTACTAATCCTAATTAGTGAAATCTAAAATTTTAGTCACCTATCAGTCGCTGACTTTAAATCAAAACAGTAAGTCACATTAGACCCAACTAAGTAGTCTAGCGGACGACACTGATCGTGTAAAGGTTTAAATGGTTTAACCTTGCTATTTTATGATGTTTGCAAACTCTAGTTTTTGGTAAAAGTTGTAGTTTTGTGTTAAAATGTTATATGCTGCTTACTAGATTTCCGGATATTTTAGGCGTGGGTTTCTTTTGACGTTGCGACGTTATTTATATTAGATTCCACGTTTATTATTGTATTATGTTTGAGCGATCGGTACGATCAGGGTCTAGGCTTGATGGTGGTGTCGTTTTAGCGTTCCTAGCTAGGGTCGTGCCGACGTCGTTCGTGTCTTTATGTAGCTTTTGCTCTTGAGTTCGTTTCGTAGTGTCGCTACGCGCGTTAGCCACTAAACGAACACTCGAGAGTATGTTTGGAGTTAGTGTGTCGGTTAAACGTAGTTGTACGTATTTTTGGTCGATTGCTTATATACGCTTGCTTTATTGTTATATGTATTCAGGATCGCAGGCGGGGACTTCGGGCACTGCGAACGGGGGAAAGCGAGTGGTAGGCTTTACTTAGCCAGGAGCATTGGTGAGTAGATTTAACATCTACAGGGGAATCGCCCGCATGGCGTTATACGTCTGGGCTAGAGATGTTATGAATTGTCGCATATTCTATTTCATATATAGAGCTGCGCATACACCTTATTGCTTAGTTATTTGTTGTGCTTAGACTTGTACCTTTAGGACACTGCACTATTATTGACGGCTCATGTTGCACGAGCACTGATTGTATGCTGCACACACCGTCAATAATTGCCATGACACGCACAACACACATACCTATATGATATTGTTTGGTTAGGAACACTGAGACATTGATTCATATTTCTTTATGCATATGATATATAGCATATCTGTATACCTACATGCTTACACAGATACCTTGACATGCTTACATGCTAGTTACCTGTATACCTATAGGGCATTGTACCATTAGCGATAGGTACATACACACATAATAACATAGCTACATGTATACCTTACATACATACTTCACTTATACCTGGAGGGTATATTACATCATTATTGATAGATAGATACATATATCTTACTATACCTTCATGTTTACACACATATCTGGTTGTAGCTACATGTCTACCTTTATTTGATGTTATATAGACTTGGTGAAATCACGAACCGCATATATATATTTTAACTTGTTGCAGTTAAATAGCGGCTTTTCCTTTATATGCTTACATTGCAGTTTTATGTTGCATATATTATATTCATGGATTTTCGCATTGAGATATGGATTTTTTTTATGATGTTTTCTGGATTTGAGGACCGTGGTAGTTTCATGAAATTATGCATTATTTGAAAAACCTGGTTTCTCTTGGTATGATATTTCAGCAGTCACCATGACTTTTATCGGTTCTGATATATATACCCCATGTGAGGAGCGTCGTGGGCCGTGTGAGGGTACATGGTGGGGCCCGGTACGGTTCCCCTCGGCAAGATAATCGACGGTCCATACCGATTGAGCCTGGAAGGTGGGCAAGTACCTACCGGTGACAGTACCAATGACTCGGTGGTTATCTTGGAGATACCGACGGGAGTCATGTATGTATGGATACGTCGAGAGGCGAGAGTCAGAGTTAGGCACTCGAGCTTTCGGTATAGCGTATGATACGTACCTATCAGGGGGCCAGTCGTGGTGACAGCACCTGATAGATCAGTATTTATATGTCGATACTTGACACTTGGTTTCATGGTATTTTTACTTCTAAGTATATATAACAGTGGAATGGGACGCTGTTATATATGCATATATATATATATATATATTAGTGGAATGGGACGCTAATATATATGTATACATTTCAATTCATATACATCATCATAATTATTCATGCAAATATACTTATTCAGAATATATGAGATTCACTTGATATTGGATTCAGGATATATGAGATTCACTTGATATTGGATATAGGATATTTGAGATTTACTTGATTTTGTACATTCAGGATAAATAAGATTTACTTGATGTTGTACGTTCGGGGTTTGTGGGACTTACATGATATGAGAGCCAATTTAGGGCTAATTTGAGGAATTGGGATTTGGATTGTCTTGATGGACTTTGGTCCTACCACGATGTCAGGATTCCGTGGAAATGACATGTTTCATCTCATACTTCGCATTTATTGTTTATGCACTGCTTCATGTATTAGTAATACCTGATAGAGTACCTTCCATGACTGTTGCATTTACATACTTTATTTTATATGCATTGCTTCATGTATTAAATGTACCTGCTAGAGTACCTTTCATGACTGTTGCATATATACATTGTCATATCATTTCTTCATGTATTAGTAGTTCCCGATAGAGTACCTTACATGATTGTTGCATACAGATTGTCATTAGTATTGCTTCATGTATTAGTTGTACCTGCTAGTGTACCTTTCATGACTATTACATACATATGACCATTTATTGCTTTTAGCTTGCATATGTTAGATTCGCGCTGTACGTGCATACTTGCGATTACCTGCATATGTTATTTACTATTCATGAGTTGGCAACTCACCCACGTTGTGCCACAGGGTTTTGCGGGTTGTTTCCCCAGAATAGTCGAGGCAGGCTATTCATCTATCACATCATCTTTTTGCAGCGGATACCGCTTCAGCTCACAGTGTGCAGTTTTGCTTAGGTGGGTTTTGCGGTTATCCAAAGTTGTTTATTGTATATTCGTTGTATCCATGTACTCTCCATCTATCATTATCTTGTATGACTTAGAGACTTGATGTGAGGACGATATTATATTATTTTGTGACTTGGAGGTCTTTTATGCAGTTTTACTTCTATCGTCTTTTATTTCTTCGCTACGGCGTCGTATATCTGTTGTGGTGGTTGTTTTCCGCCGTTGGACGTGGATTTGCTCCCGTTGGAGATGCTTTACTTATATTTATGTTGTACCCATTTTTAGGGTTAGTTTTTACAAAGGAGGTGCTGCCAAAATTTTCAACAAAATAAAGTTAGACTTTAAAGAATTTTAGGTTGAGATTTCAAAAGTTTTAAAATTTCTATTATTTCTTACTATTTTAGATGGTTTAGATTGCTGGATTTTCGGCTTACTTAAACTTCGTTACGCATGTAGACGTTGCGTAGTTTAAAGGCTGTCACGTGCCAATTTCGGGTCGTGACAATTTTCCAACACCATAGGAGAAAATTCCCACCTATGGCATCTTCCTCCTATATATATATGCACCATAAATTATTTATGTTTTAGATGTTATAAAATGATTGAGATTAGATATAGAATACTACACTAAATCTTTATATGGATGTTTTCTACATTTTCCTACTAACATACAAGTGCTAAGCACTATGTTCATGTCATTGTTTTCATGTGTCATCATAATGTAAATTATTCAATTTTATTAACATTCAAAATTTTGATAGCATTATTAGAATAATTACGCTTCCATGTAGAATCAAAATCAATTTTTTTGGAATCAACAACTTCTGAAATATTTTTTATATTACAATATGCTTTGAGTAAATCCTATATATTGCATAATATGGTAGATTGGTTGAAGATGTTGCATTAATTTTCAACAAGATATTTGAATACATAGTATCTTTCACATACATAAGATAAACTTGAATATCACATGGATTATAAAATTAAATTATATAAATTTTAATCAAAGTTAAAAAGTTGCGACATTTATAATATTAGAATTTAGTTATATAGAATTTCTCTCAGGTTAAGAAATTCCTTAGCTTTTCTCACTTTGCATTGTCTAAAGAGTTCAACAAAAATTTCTATAGCAAATCCATCATTTTCCCCGCTTAAAATTTTTGCTCATTCTAGAAGGATTTGGAGGGTATGAACTAGTCACAAAAATTATGTCAAATCCTCTATTGTCCATTTTCTCTTTGACACAAGGAATTTAGCACTAATCAAGAGAGTTGATGTGAAATCAACACCGGTCATAATTTTTTTTAAAGCAATTAAAGAAACTAATATTTACTATTCTATCTTTTCCTTCTTTCTTCATTTCTCTTCCTATCTTTGCCTCTGTTTCTTTACAATTTCAATCTCAACCCTATTAGCCTTTATAAAGAAATCGACAAGAGAAAATGAAACTCTGAGAATTGAATCATAATCAACAATTATTTTTAGACTTCCAACCAACCCCTCTACACCATAATTGACTTCTAGCACATATCTAAACGAAACAAACAATTTGCAGCTCTTACGAGCATAAAGAGTTCTTTCAAATATTTTAATCATTGTATGATGGTTCTTTTGACAATTACATTGAAAAGTTATTTTTTGATCATGTGTTTTCATTGTTCATATAAAAAAACATTATTAGATCTAAGTTTACTTGTAATGCCAAATTCACTCCTATATAATTAGATATGTTGATACTAATTCATTTAGGAATTATATCGACTTGTTTAGTGTCGACCTTCCTGAATCAACATTGCTCTATAGTAATTCATTTGAGAACACCATTTTCTCATAGCGTTAACATATAAACATGATCCGGAGTTCCAGAATAACACAATGATCAACATGTACGAGTATTAACCAATTTTTTAACGTTGGTTTTTATAATTGTTGTCAAATAAAAGTTACCTGGAGCTCAAGTAAGTACACTGTCTATACACCTGTTGTAAAGAGTCCAAAGGATGTTAACTCGTTTCATTCATCACATAGGTTTGAACATTGAAAAAATGCAATTGTTGGGTCATTGACCAGCCTTCGATTAGGTCAACGTGAGATATGAAGTACATTCTATTATCAGTTACTTTTTGAGCACGTTAGAGATGTCTAGTAGAACATTATACATGTATGTCCGGTAGTTTTGTCATTCATAAGGTGCTTCTAAGCAACTCTGGGGCAAATGGCATTTATCTAGTTTCAACTTCACAAGTACTCGGCATACAAGAACCTCCAATGTAGTATCAACGTAAAATCTAAACCAGTTAGCACAAGTTTGAGCAGCGAAAATATGCCTAATGAGGAAATATTTGCACAGAACACCATCTCCGACACAGGAATAGATGCATCGGCACTCTTTGGATGATCATTTTGTCTCCATTTGGTGTTTAATATGGATCACTTGCACTTCAATCATATTAAGCTATCAACTTTAGGTCGTTAGGTGATAAGTTATTATTCATCAATTCCCGAAAGCTCTAATCTTTGTTTGATGTCATAAAATAATTTGTACAAGTGATTCTTGGTAGTTGGCTATAAGTGTAAACTGCTTGAGTGGACAAAATTTGGGATTTACCACTTTTTTAGAACTAATTAGGGATTTAGATAGGTTTTAAATTTTTTAGGGAAATAGCAATTTTGGGTCACATTACACATAGACGCCATATAGGATTGACAGTTGTGAGGTTGGTCACGCCTGAGAGCCAATTACAATCCGCACTTGCAAAGTGCGGACTAAAACGTGCTCTAAGGTTTAACCCGCACTTGCAAAGTTTTAATCCGCACTTTGCAAGTGCGGATAAGACTTGCCAATCATGGGTTGCACATCTGCAACCCATGACCCACACCCTATTTAATTACTCACACTCCTCTCCCTCTCCCTCTCCCACTCTCCCTCTCCTGGTCCCTCGGATCCCTCTTTCTCTCCAGATCTCCCTCTCTCGATCTCTTTCCCCCCTCGCTCCTCTCTCCTCTCATGATCTCCAGCCCCATCATCCTCCAAAGCCCTCTACTTCAATCTCCAGGCCCCCTACGTCGAGTCATCGACCCCTCTCCTTCTCCAACGCCAAGTCAATCATAATGAGTATAATTCTTTTTTTTTACATTGTTAGAAATTATTTTAATTAAGGTTTTTAAATTAGTTTGTTTTGAATGTTAAATTTAATTAGTTAATTTTAATTAGAGCTTAGGATGATGGTTAATTAGGGTTAGGATATATTATTGGGTGTTGGGGTTATGGTTAGAGTTAGGGTTAAGGTATTTTAGGATGGGAGGCGGTGGTTAGAGTGTAAGGTGAGGATTACGGTATTTTGGTGTAATAAAATATAGATTATTTCATTAAATATGGAATGTTGTTTATATTCCCGGCCTTCATGCCAAGTTATAAACCGGCCTTTTTGCCATGTTACCGGCCTTCGTTACCGGTTGTCATGTTATCGGCCTTGTTGTGGTTAGGGATGGGATTGGGGTTAGAATTTGTAGAATGTATAAGTTTGTTTCTTGAGTTTTGAATAATTTCACAATTATTGTTATAGTAGCTACAATGGCATATGAGGATGTGTTGATTTGTCATAATAATAAAATCTTAAATATTAAAGCGAGTGGTCAGCCGAACTATGTTGGTAGAAAAAGTAAAATAATAAGCCAATAAATTGTGCATATACAATGAGTTGAACCGAAACATTTATGCAACCATGCGGATAAATCCGAAAGTATAAAATCAATTTAGTATGCAAGATTCCGATCATAATTCAGGACTACACAAGCATTAAAGTAGTCGATGACGAGAATACAAGCATGATTCTTAGCTTGTATCATGAAAATCCACCGATACAGGTGTTGGTGGTGAAACAAGTACAATCGCCTCGAGAAGCAGTACAATCGCATGAAGCTTCCAAACCACAAGAAGAATTTAGACGCATGCTCAATACGGCTATGTGCGGTCCCGTAGAGCCGAACATGCTTGATAACGGATTCAATTTCATGCAAGTTCCATTGTATGGCACGCAAGTTAACGCAAATATGTATAACTGTGGTTGGGATTTGTAGGGTCAGACAATGTCAAATCCGTACAATACAGATTGCATAATGGGGATGGCTAGAGCAGATAGATAACATACTATATTAAATAAAATTGATGATACTCTTCATATATTAAATCATGGTTAATTGACATGTGATCTTTAAATTTATATATTGTGTAGGTCTTCATTTTTTGTACCGGAGCATATGAGAACACAAAGTTCAATGCAAGGGGGGTTTGATGCCGGTGCATCCTTAGGAGGTGGAACACCTTATACAGTTCTTAACTTGCCACCCTACGAATCTGTAAGTGCAACACCTTATGCGGGGCCATCTTCCTCACGTCATGCTGAAGAAAAGGAAGTGAACCCGAAAACAAGAGAGGTGATGATGATGAAGATATTGATCGTGAAGGAGGGGTGATCGTATGCAAGAAGATAGTATGCAGTGCGCAATCCAAAATGAAGTGGACGATCAATGAGTACATCAAGCATATGCTAATGAATATGTTGAGTTCGAAAATCCACATCCTGATAAGACGATCGATGATACTCCGATACAAGCATATGCTATTGAGGATATGATCATCGATGACACTCGTTAGGAGACGGGAGCCGACGATAATGTTGGATTTCAAGCCGGACAGATATTTGAGACGAAGGAAATTTTGATTCAAGAACGCAGTGCATAGTCCATTAAAAGGTGTGTGTCATTCAAAACTGCTAGGAGTACCAAATCAGCATACATTGTAGTGTATGCGAACAATCCAGGCATATGTCCTGGACAATGCCCTTAGAAACTACATGCAATAATTTCAAAACGGTGGGCGTTGTCGACACATTTCACTGTAAAGGAATATAATCGAGAGTATCGGTGCCGAAATACTTCTGGGAATGTGGGGCGCAAACAGGCAACATCAACATTTATATCTCAATGCATCTTGCATTTGCTGAAGAGACGGGTTGATATGACACCGACTGCGATTCAAGATCTAATGAAAGGGGCATATCATATTGACGTTTATTATTTCAAAGCGTGGGAGGCGAGAATGAAGGCTTCATGCATGATATTTAGGGATTGTGAGAAATCGTATCAAACTCTGCCACGGTACTTGGTGGCGATCACAAAGAGCAATCCCAGCACAGTCTACAAGATCACCTACGAGACCCTGACTCCAACCGCAGTCAGTTACCGGTGTTTTTTAGATATTTGGACCATCAGTTGAGGGATCTACATTTTGTCGTCCAGTTCTGAGCATTGATGGCACACACTTATACGGTAAATATCAGAAGACTTTGTTTACTGCTACCGGGATGGATGCGGATTGAGGTTTGTATCTATTAGCATTTGCGGTTGTCGGCAGTGAAACTTCAGTAGGAATGGTTCTTGGCATGTATTCATCGATATATCCCCGATGTAAACCGTCGCACGATTACTTGGTTGTCTGATCGGATGAAGGGCTTTTAAGAGCACTAGCTCAAGGCTGGCGGAGCCCCATTATCATCGCTACTGTTTGAGGCATATCAGAGATAATTTTTCTCTAAAATTCAAAGACGAATCATTCCAGCTTTTGTTGTATGAAGCCGGTCATGCTTCAGATCCTTTAATTTATGATCAAAAAAGAACCCGTCTCAAAGAAATAAATCCAGCAGCAGATGCTTGGATTAATAAAAGTTTATATGGATATGAAAATCGTTGGACATTATGTAAAGACGGCGGTAAAAGATATTGTATTATAACTACAAATTGCTCTGAAAGCTTTAATGGTGTTCTTAAAGGAGCTCGTGCATTAGCTATACAGGCATTAATTGTAAGAACCTTCTACCATCTCAACTATTACTTTGTCGCACGTCGCGAAGCAGCGAAAAAGTGGGACAAGCTGTTCACTCCGAGAAAAGAGAGCATATTGACAAAAAGAAATGCAGATACGAGACAGTGCCTACTCCGTCGATTCTCTAAGTATCGTTTGGAAATGGTAGATGATAATAGAATGACGTATGATGTCGGTATACAAGCCCAAATGCGCCCAATGGTATTTAGCAGGATATTACCGAGAATCATATGCCCCTGTATTTAGCCATATTCCAGATCAACGATATTGGGAAGAATATCGTGAGCCAATTATATTCTCACTCAGCAATACGAGAAAGAAAGGCAGGCCGCCAAGCTGCCGTATCAAGGGTGTTATGGATGAAGGGCACGAAAGAGCGAAAGGACAGAACAGGTGCAACAATTGCAAAACCTATGGTCATAAAAAATCACGATGTCCTAAACTTCCACCTCAACTTCATAATCAACCGCAATTATGTATTGTAGCCTATATTCAATTATGTATTGTGTTCGGTGATATATTGTATCCTACATTGATCCACGTATTGTGTCGCTTTATGTATTGTATCCTATATTCAGTTATGTATTGTGTTCGGTGATGTATTGTATCATATATTCAATTACGTATTATGTCGCTTGATGTATTGTATCATATATTCAGTAATGTATTGTGTTCGTTGATGTATTATATTATATCTCTGGTTACGAGCTGTGTTCCCGATGTATTGTATCTTATCTCCGGTTATGTATTGTATTCGTTGATGTATAATTGGTATTTATCTTCAAATTATTAATTTTTGTAGATATTGTATCGATAGACCCTGAAACTGTAGATCTGTCTGTCTTATACCTGTCGGACCGACATCGAGCGACGATATGCGCGACGGTAAGAAATTAATTCAACTTAATATAATACTTGTGCTTGCTTCTAATTGTATATTTCTAACAAGTTTGTTTAATATACAGGAGAACGTCTTTGACATCTGCTCACTTACAGCGGGCGAGGTCATGGGCGATTAACGATGCACGTGTGCTGGCTGGGTTAGCACGTGCGGGATTTCTTCACTACTCGAAAATTAACTACATTCGTCTCGACCATCCTCTCATTACAACGTTGGCCGAGCGGCGGAGGCCTAAGACCTACACATTTCATTTGCTCGAAAAGGAGATGACGATCACCCGTCATGATGTTGCTATACTTGGATTGCGCATCGACGGTACACCGATGACAGCATACGGGGCACGACTGGAGGGAGCTTTGCATGGAGTATCTTGGTCAGACTCCCGCACAATTGAAAAGAGGTGCTCTGAAGCTTGCATGGTTTCGTGATGCATTCAATCAGCCCGGAGATGATGCAGGACAGACGGAGATCGAGCAGTGCGTACGAGCATATATTCTCCATCAGATCAGGACGTCTTTATTTCCCAACACGTCCAAAAACATGATACATCTCTTGTGGCTATCTTTATTAGCTATCTAGACGTGTGGCACGTTGTCGTGGGGGAGTGTCGTGCTTACTTATCTGTATGAGGAGTTGACCATTGTCGCTCTGAAGGAGCGCAATATGATGGTGGTTGTTTTTATCTTTTTCAGGTAAAAATGTGAAATACTTAATAAATTTTGTTATCAATTTGAATATATTGGTATCTAATAAAGTATGATATTTGCATATGTGCTGGACCCGACTATACACCGGTTGTCTTACATTGATTCAGAAGGTGCAGCTAGCTGGAGATCTGCCATTAGGGTGCAGGTAATTTTCTAGCTTATTCAATTAAAATCAGCCTTTGTAATTTTTGTGAATCGTAAGTGTGACTCCTAGATTACATTGCTTTTTATTGCGTTACAGGTTTAACGTTGGTAGGACATGGGATAATGTTAGTAGGACATGGGATAAGACACCCACCAGGTCCCTAGTTTTACCAAAATGAGTTAGATATACTTCAAGACCGAGTTGTACTCTGGATCCCATATACAGCGAATGTCTACCAGGCTTTACCGGATTTGTGTTTAGCTGGATCCAATATCTGGCGTGCCCGGACACCTATTATATGTTTCGACATCGTCGCATATCATGTCCCCGACCATGTATTACGACGGTTCGGGCTTGTATAGCACATCCCAGATCCGGTAGAGCAGATTGATCGGGTCAGACTGAGAGGGGGAGATCAGTTGTACACTGGAGGACTGTTAGACATCTACATTTTTCGAATGAATGCACGTGCTCTGCTCATCGAACACCAGAGAAACCCGAGTTACAGATAGCGGATTATATGCGCCAATACTAAAGGATAACACGGCAGTACATTCAGACGGCGTATCCTCTATGGGTGACATGAGCCATAGGGACCCGTTGAGCGTGAAATGGTAAACTTTATTATTAATTTCTATTTTTTGTTGGCTTTCTAAAATTATATTTCTGAGATATTTACTTATCTATGTTACAGATCAAAAAATTGTTTCAAGTCTACGATATCGCAAACAGCGTAATATGTGGACACGGGACATCAACTAATGGGATCGAGACCATATGAAAATCGGTCACTAGTTTCTTTCAACGACGCCCATTAAGACGTCCAGATCCTCCTCCTCATCCTCTATGGCCGGTGATCTAGACTTATCAACGTCGCCGACGTAGACACGAAGCTGGACCTTCTAGAACTACGGACCAACATGGATCTGGGAGACCTACGTACTAACCCGGACCCTCGCAGCCAGCTACACAACCGGAGGATATACCTGGTCCATCGCAGCATCGTCGCAATAGATCTAGGATTCCACGCACGTTATCATACTTGCTATGATGCTCTTTTTTGTATTTGTTCTTATATACAATGTTTATTGTTTTATGCTTGTTCGCTTCTAGGCGTCGTATATTTTGCGTGGATTGTGTCTCCGCCGTGTGGGCGTAGAGTTAGCTCTCGTGTGCGGATGAGTTTATTTTACTAATGTTGTACAGGAATTTAAGTCTAAATTTCCAAAAGAGGTACCGTCCGTTTCAATTTGTTTTGTAGATTATCAAGACTTCAATTTGTATTATCGAGTGGTTCAAGGGTTTCTGTAATGAAAAAACGAGCGATTTCTTGAATTGTTCCGTATCAAGACCTAAAAATCAAGACCTTGAATTGTTCCGTACAAGTGTTCCGTATCAAGACCTAAAAAACTCACCAGAATTCAATTCTGCTATATTATTGGCAACACTATTAAACCCATGATTCAATTCTGCTGTATTTTTGGCAAGGTGGCTAGCTATTTTCAGGGGGGCATTCAGTTTTAATCCTCACTTTCAAAGTGCGGATTAAAACTTGGCTCCAAGTTTTAATTCGCACTTTGAAAGTGAGGATTAAAACTTGCCTCACAAAAACACCAAGTTTGATCCGCACTTTGTAAGTGCGGATTAAAACTTGGCTGACAACTAGATCCAGTTATAAACCGCACTTTGCAAGTGCGGATCATGACACGCCCAGATCTTCAACTACCAATCCTACGTGGCGCCTAAGTGTCTTCGATGTCACCCAAAGTTGTTATTTCCCTAAATAGTTTTAAAGCCTAGCTAAATCCCTAATTAGTTATAAAAAAAGGTGCTAAATCCCAAATTTTGTCCCTGCTTGAGTAGTTGTTTTGGGAATTTACAGACCTGTTCCTCGATGATTCAATTCTAGAATTTCAAGAATTCGATAACAAAAGCGGTAGGGGGTGAAAACAAGATTTTGTATGAGAATTTTGACTGCACAAATGAAATTAGGGATAGGGTTTTAGGCACGGACCCGATCATGGCCATTTTGACAGTGGGCTTCAGCTTGAGCTTGGATGCCGTCTTGGGATAGAGTAGCTTCCGGCTTTTGGGGAGGACGGTGGCGACCTCGCAGATGCGGCGCTTGAGCTCGGCGACGCTGTCGTCGCCGCAAACCCTAACGACGAACTCCTTGCCGCTCCATTTCACCGTCAGCGTCACCTCTTCCACTCCTTGCTCAGCCTCGATCGCTTCTTCCTTCGACCGTGAGGATTCCGCCGCCGGCGGCGGCGGCGGCATTTGTCTTTCTTTTCCAATAACCCCAAAAATCTTTTATGCTGCTGCTTTGCCGTAAAGTAGAGCAAGAGCAATAGATTTTATAAAAGTTGCTCGCCATTGACAAAATGAGGTTT
Organism: Agapanthus africanus; assembly: GCA_030015575.1. Taxonomy (NCBI): domain Eukaryota; kingdom Viridiplantae; phylum Streptophyta; class Magnoliopsida; order Asparagales; family Amaryllidaceae; genus Agapanthus; species Agapanthus africanus. Next base: position 383,953,326 of record CM057349.1, on the reverse strand, counting down.
TGGAATTCGATTTGTGGAACCAAATGAACTTAGTCCAAGAATATATCAGAAAAGATTGGGGTAAAAGTGGGGCTTTTACTGATTTTGTTGTAAATGTACCAAAATGTTCCCAAAATAAAGCTCGCGGGCTATAGATTAATCATTATTGATTTATCTAATCAACTCCCACACTTCAAATATTTCAAATTAGAATAAAGATCTAAAGTTTCACCTAAAGCCAGATACCAATATTAAATGCTAATCACTCTTCAAATATCTCAAAAATAGATCTTCCTTTGACATAGATGTAGAGATAAATTGAGTTTCATCATGAATATGATACTTCACTTTTTCTTGAATGAATCTTTTGTATAAAAAGTACTTCTAATAGTAAGAGATCTTTATGATAACGAAAGCATTCCAAAATTTTCAAAAATTATTTCTTTTTAAGGTGCTGCAAATATCGAGTGAGATATCTAAACCTCCTTGCACTTTCGGCTTGCAAATATCTATTCATTTGATTGTGGAGAGCTTCAAGTTGCCCCTTAAAAAACCCCAACAAGTGGATTCGATTTTCTTTTCAATTCATTTCAGAAGGTTAAAAGGCTGCGGCCGATACATTTGATAAATAAGAAGAGATTGATCAAAAACCTTATCTATTGAAATTTAGCTATGCGAGATTCCATCATGAACCTTATTTTACCAATTTGCCTATAATACAGTACCCAAATCTTTTTTGGGATGTCGATTTCATAGAAATACATAAGAAATAGAAGGAAATCTACTTAATTAAAACCAACTACTTTATTTTTAAAAGAGTTATATGGGTTGCAGACAAGTGCACGACTGCATCCCAAAGTGGTAAAGCAAGGCGGGATCGTGGTTTAAGTTGGGCGAGAGACCCATCCAGAGTGCAGGTCATGCGATCACAGTCATGAGACTACGGTCGGCCCCAGCCTCATTTTTGTCTTGTTCGAATAATTGATTATTTTTAAACTCTAACTGTGCCAAATTTTATGTGAATTTCGTTTTTTCTTACATTTTTCTTTTTTGCTTTATAGATTCAAAGGTGAAAGTTATTCTATTAAAAAACCCTTGTTAATTTTGCAATCCTCGGATGAATAGTTAAAAAACATGAAATCACAAAATGGTGTTACATGAATAGTATTTTAATCATAGAAATCATCAAAACAAAAGGTTAAAAGTTACTATGGGCAACTTCTATATTGTCTGAGATACCGTATAACTATTCATATTCAGCATTTGTTACTCAAGATAGAAATTGAAAATTATGATGACATCTTTCAAGAATATTTATGAACCTAAGGATAATTAGCGAAGAAAGGTAAGTTAGATGACAAAATGATAATAATATAAAATAACATTTTTTCAAATTGATGACATTTATTATTAAAGAAATGTATTAAATAGAAGATATATATGGACATTACTTATCCAATAAAATAACATTACAGCAGCAACATCGCCTTAGAAACCAGATACAGCCATAGGGCTCATTTCCTCCATCACAAAAACTAGAGCATCAAATCGAAGAAAACGGGCTAAATGCGGGCTACAACATTTGTCTAGATTTGACTGTATCTCTAACTATTTTTTTGTTTTAATAATAAGTGGTGGTCTGCTGCAGACGGAGTTTGAGTCCTAGAATTTTCGCTCAACTGCAAACTGTGCATTTCTTGGTGGCATTTAACATATCCCAGTTGCAAGGAAATTGCCGAGAATGTCACTGAAGATGGACAGACTTGCAAGGAAACATGCACGATGCATTCAAGCTCTCCATATCATTAGCTTTTTATAGCAACTAATAAAAGCAAAATTTTATGTACAAAGTCGAGAAATAGCTGGAAATTAGAAATAACACATGCTCTTTTGTACATTCAAAGATGGTCTCACTGCTCAGAGTATAGCCATTATATGAAACACCAATGGAAATCGAAAAATTATAGACAACCGAAATCTCATGAGCTTCACAACTACATTCTAGCTTCAATGACTTAACAAGATGCAGCTCCTTGAACCTTTCGAAATACAGAATAGTCGCATGCAAGCACGCACCTAATCTTATGCTGAAATAATTATTGCTTTCACCGGAAAAGAATAATGTGCAAGCAAGAAAAATCGAACACAAGTTAAAAGAATCATAGATTTAGAACAAATCAATTCTCGCTGCAAATAAGTACTCCCATCACATCCAACACGACATGCCTAACAGGCCGAGTAATATTTGCAGTAGCCCTATCAGTTGCTCAATTGACATGATCCATTAGCAAACATAGTAACTGCTGTTTAAAATCACAAGATTAACATCCGACATTGATCTAAATCCTGTTGCCTGCAGTTTAAAATTTGTAGTCGTAAACTGGGGGTTCATGATAACCTGTATGGTTTATATCTCTTCCTCTTCATCAAATGGGTCCCTCTCGGGATAGTCTCCCACCTGTAAAACAAAATTTCCCATTAGAAATTATATTTTCTGCCTTCCAGTACAAAACGGTAATAAATAGTCATCAATTAAGTAACCTAGAAACGCCGATTTTCTTTTGTGAGATGAAAGATTCACAATCATTGGGTACACATTATAATCTGATTTATTATAGTTGATAATCTTTGAAACTTAAAAACTCAGTTTCAAAAGTCGTTTGGGACTTGCAAATTAATTAACAACCATTTGTAGTATTTTCTTTTATGGCTTAATTTCCAAAAACTACCAAAACCTTGAGAGTTGTTGCAAGTAACTACCAAATTCTTTGAAAATTACAAGAAACTATCAAGTATATAGACACTTGTAAATTAATAAACAATAAACTACCAAACTTGTTTCTTAAATGTTCAATAAACTATCAAACTTGTTTACTAAATATTCAATAAGCTACCAAACTAGTTTAAGAAAGTTTAAGGTTGTCCATACAATTTGGTAGTATTTATGTATTTTTCAAAGAATTTGGTAGTCAACTTACTTGTCACAACCCCTAAGTTTTTTATAGTTTTTTTTTTGAATTAAGCCTTATTTTATTTGTAATTTGAGGTATAACTTTACCCACAATGTTGTCAACTTAAACATCAGGCTATCTCAAAATAGCTCAATTGGCATCGCAACCAAACCACATTCAGTTACCGAGCTCCAAAGCTCAAGCTGACGAGACTTGGGAATGTGTGTCTATAAACAGAATACCAAGCATCATTTAACATGGCAGACTTTTCAAATTTTATGGAATTTTCGCGGCATCAAGTTTGTGCGAGAGAGTTCTAGTTAACAGCTATTAATTAAAGATAGGAAATGAGGAAATGATTCAAGACAGACTCAGGAAATATCAACAGATTTGCAGCAGAAATTCTTACGCAAGAATGCAAGGTTTTATTTAGAGACGACCTATAAGCTGATGTAAATTTTGTACAGTATTCTGTCAAATTTTCAAGCCACACGAAACTTTCTGGTAGCGTTAATGTTAGCCACTCTTTTCATGTAATCCGTGCTCAATTTAATAGAAGATCTATGGGAAAAGAGATCCGCATCGGAAGCTTCTAGATCAAATTCAAAGTTGCAGTACAACATCATAATCAATTGGATTGTTTAACTGGAAATTTACAAGGTGCAATTTTCTTTAGAACAAGTTTTTAGTAACTATAGCATCACAATTGAGTTTTTTGTGACAACCAATTACAGCTTTAGCATGCAGTGCTCTAAGAAAAACCAGAATTTTGAACTGAACTAGAAAGCATGAAAAGAGATTCATGATCATTTAATCCTCTTAATTTATGTTATTACAAATTCAATTTTGAACTCTTGTTGTCATTGCTTACTCCATATAGAATCACTTTGTGCAAGTATATAGTTTTTGAAACTATACGGGTGCTTCCGGTCCAAAGTTTCCAATTTTAACTAAACAGTTATCTTTAAACCTAGCCAATTAATAATATAACTATACGTCCATTTGAATGAGGCAGGTCGTTCTATACTTTTTTGGTTTATGTATCAGCAGCATTAATATTTTCTTGCTTGCGTCTGTCTTTATCACTTCCCTTGCACCCACTACACTTTCTCATCAGCTCACAATCACTTCCTCACCTGACCGGCCCGAAAGAGCCACTAAATTGCACACCAAACTCTAGTTTCACTACTTCTGTTCATCAATCATTAGTTTGCTCCTTCCTCCCTTCACTTTTGAGATCAAAATCATCAAATACTAAGTTAAAATTCTTCATTTGAGTTCTGGACAGATCTGATTAAACCTAACTTCTGGCCAACACCATAGTTTCTAATATCAAACGCTGGATCTTGCAAACGGAAGTGGTATTGAGCTCCCATTACGTGAAGTGTGGTTACTCCATTTTCTCAAGTACTGACTTATTAATACAAGGAGATTCCTATTTGAAAACTCCTACTTATTCAACTGCTGGATCACTATTAGACAGTTTGCATGTATGATCTCACATGCTCTTTCATCGAATATATTTGTTTGAATCATTTTGTTATTTGCTCGGAGCATTGGATCATCTAGTAGGATTCCTTGTTAGGATTACTAGTTGCCATTTTAGATTAGATATACACTACTGTCTGCTTGCATTTTAATAACCTATCTTGTTAACCTTTTCATGTATTCTGTTACCATGCCCACCCCGTTTTTTAATGGGAAAAAGACTGAGATGCTGATGATGGAGCAGCAAGTCCTAGTGCAAAATACAATCCCACTTCCCACATAAAAGGATGGGTGACCATGATAAGGGAAACCTAGATGGCCACACAATTCATCCATCTCTAGTTCCCACGTCCATGCTCAGAGTAACACATGCACACACCGCACACATGCACATATATTTTCAGCAGGCATGCCAAGACGGATGCATGATGATCCACATAGCAATTTTGATAACATTAAGATGCATACCCATTTAAGCTAGTTCTCTAATCATAGATTATGACTTTTTATGGATACAAGTACAGATCAAATCCCTTTAGAGCAGAAGTCTTTATTTAGGATGAAAAAGTACCGTAAGAGATATCTCAGGCAGGCTGTGCATGTGGGTACATATAATTTCATTTTTGAAGATAAATATCATATAATGCTAATGAACATCTTCAGACTTAAATATGGATGCTATAAATGAAAACAAGACAATTACCTTGACTTTGTCTGGCCGTAGAAATAGAGCATGCTGTGGAGGGCAATCAAAATATCGTTTTCCTTTCACCCTAAAAGCCAGAAGAAAAAAAGGATAGAGAAGATATCAGATTTGCAAAGGAAAATGTACAAAGTTAATTACAGTAACTATTATGTACCTAGCATCCAAGAATTCATACTTGTTGCAAGCACAAAAGATGGAGGTGAGAGATAAATTTGAGAATCAATGAGCAATTTATGTTGTTTATCTGAAGTCCAAAATGACTTATGAAAGAAATGCACAAAACTGCTGACACCAAGTCTTCAACGCAGGGACAATATTTTGTGGATGAGATGTGGTGATAACCATGTCATCATGGAAGCTTTAAATGGTAGCAAGACCTGAGTAATTTTATTTAAGCATTATTCACACTTCACCAATCTTGGGGTTGGCTGCTATACTCAATCCAATTGGCTCATGTTTGGATCGTTACTAATTCATTCAACTTTGGTTCATCTAGAGCAAGAAAGCCAGGCTTGTTTATGTAATGAGCTGAAATCGGACTAACGCAGCCTGATTGATACCAGGTCAGGTCTGATGTCATTATGCCTTCTTTTATAAATCGTACTCAATATATAATGATGAGAATTGGATCAATTAATGGGTCCATCTTAATTCTGTAATCCAATAACCTGTTACCATAATTAACACTCTAAACAGCTACCCCGACCCCTCACTCCCTTTATTCGACTCTTTCCTTTTCTACCTAAGCATTAATTGTCAAAAGTCAAGATAGAATTGGCATCCTTGTGATGCCAACAATACTCAATCAACGTCGGTAGCTCAAGCTTATTGCGTAGGGCGATTTGCAACATATGTTAAAAGATCTCCATCTAATGGAAACATTAGCTGCAGCGGCAACCTTACAACTTTGACAACTAATTTCTGTTAAAGATCAACGGAAGTCTCTCTCCTCTTCTTTTACCTATTTTTTGGGGATTATTGGTCTCTGAAATTTGTGCATTTACTTGATTTATTGAAATTTGGTACCAAGAGAAACAAAAGACTTGGTTATTATACTTTATCGCTGATTCTGTTTGACCTATTGGTTCTATAACTTTTGCTTTTTTATTATTTTTATTGTTGCTAGTACTAGTCTAAATTAAACTAAGTCACCATAAACAGTCATAGTAAACCCAGGCTGTCCAGAACTAGCGCAGGATTACATCAAAGTCAATTTCCTTTTACTATATATTGCAAAGTGGTAAATAGAATAGGGTCTTCAAACATTTATCAAACAGTACATAAATTCGACAAAAATGTATTCACATAGAAGCCAACTACTTAAAATATTATATAATGACAAACGAAATCAGTGGCTTTTTATATATTTCTCCTCATGGATGTCATTGATTAATTTAGTGTAATATAGAATTCCGTCTTTCCAAATAGTCCATGCTTTACATTACTGATAATTTACTAAATTATCGGCCAAAACAGCAGTTTGAACTTCGAAGTTTGAACACACGAGCTCACACACGTACTCAAAGATAGGTAGAGGTGTGCAAGAAACATTGCTCATATTACTTGGCTCTTCAATGTTGTCAAAGTTCATATGGAGATGGATTTTGTTAAATCTTCTCTTTACAATTTGTAGATGTGACCAGAATCGGTTTCTTATGGTGCAAACCAAAAGAAATAAAAACGTCATCTACACCAAACTTCTTTCAGTATATCCATATATAACAACATAGTGGGTGAAAGGAATATCAAGTGCTGTGTACAGCTACTTAACTTCATGGAAAAGTTTTTCTAAGAGCATATACATACTTCCAAAAACCTTCTCACACATCCAAAAAGTAGCCCCAGACAGCATCTCCAGCTGAAGGTCGATGACTCAATGGTTGAGTTTAAATCATGATGCTATAATTGAATAAAATAATAGAACATACAAATGGTAGTTTAAATCATGATGCGATGCTATAATAGAATTAAAATAATAAAACATACAAATATAGACTATTTAGGTTCTAATTATATTTTTTTTTGGGTGGGGGTGGGGGGGTGGGGGAGAACTTCTTTTCCAAAAGGCTTATATTATATTAATTCTTCTAACTAGGTTGGCATACTTTAAATTACAAACTTCAAAACCTTGATTTGCAATGACACTATTAACCCTCTTTTATAGCCTCAATATATCCTTATCCTTATAGGACAAGGTTACAATTATAAATAAGTATCACTACCCTAATTTAGATATTGCCATATTTTAAATTCAATTGAAACAATGAAATCTTAAGCCAGATAGTACTAGTTATTCAACTCAAATACTAAATATATTACGAGTATATGCCATAGTCGACCAAATCAAGATTCCAATACAACTCCAAATAAATCTAGGAGTAGTATGTTCATTGATCCACAGAAGCTTCCAATACAATTCCTAATCAGTCGACGCTCTAGCAGTAATACGTAAAACGATCCACAGGATCAAAGACGGAGTTACTTGAGAGGAGAAAGGTTACATACTTGCCATCATGTTTCCCAAGAGGTTCATCTAATTGAATGCCAACCCAAAATCCAGGCGCTAAAGTCTCCGCTGTACCAACAAACTTGACTACTCCCCTCCTCTCCCCAGGGTCAACTTCACATCTGTCACCAACCTGCAGGAGAAAAGTAGATCTAAACATCTGCTTTTAAGGAAGCAGAACTAGCATACGACAATTAGACTGCTTCAGACAACAGTTTCTGAAAAATAATTTCCAGTTTAGCAGCTTATAAAAAGTACTGATTCATGGTGGGACTCAAGGTTGTCAAATCATGATATGAATCGTATATTGTTTTTCTTATGAATCGTATCATATATCATATCGAATCGTAAATAGTAAGATATGATATTCGTTTGTGCAAAATCGAAGCAATTAAACATATTATCATATATATAATAATTACGTGACCAGCTTAGCAATATAGGGCATACATTATATAAAATATAGTATTTAGTAAGAAACCAGTCGCACAACTGGTATAATAAACACTTAATATAGATGCAAAATCCAACAAAAAAATACATGAATCAAAAAAATCATGCGAATATGTGATTGATAATAATAATTAAGAAAATTAGTCAATTGTCAGCATTGAGGAAAGGATGAGGCAGCATGGTAGTCGGGGGCGAGGCATCATGTCGAAGGCTCGAAAGATTGTTCGCAAGAAAGAGGGGGAGAGACCAAGAAAGGATTGAAAAATTAGGGATTTTGTCAATTTGGGATTAAAATGAAACTAGAGCTTAAATTGTTATAGGACTCGAAATATTCAGACCCGGCCCATTTACTTAATGGATTTGAATCGTGAATCGTAAAAATCCTATGATACGAATCGTGAATCGTACGATGCGATCGTAATCTGATACAACCTTGCGATATGTATTAGAGCTTCTCTGAATCGTATCGTATCGAATCATAAGATTCAAATCGTGAATTGTAAGATTTTAACAACCACAAACAGAAAAACATAAAGTATAGCCAAAGAAGTGGAGGGTTTCAAAGGTATTTGTTCTGCACTTCTACTATGTAGCGTAGGTGAAAAGATCCATGAACTATCGAACACAAACAAAAGCAATATGATTCTGCCAGAAAAAAGGTTCACTGAAAAGGAAAAGATCCTCACGATTGTAGTAGTGAACTCAGTCCATGGCCATCTAAAATATTCCTGGGCGGAAGAGTTTGGAAGTGTGCTTGTGTGTGTGAAGTTCTCTCTCTCTCTCTATCCATCCATCCATCTATATATATATATATATATATATACATATATATATATATATATATGAGAATAATGGAGGATATATATATATATGAGAATAATGGAGGAAAGATGCCGTAGGAGGGAATTTCCTCCTATGGCGTCGAAAAAATACAATCTCCATCGTGTTTTCCGACGATCGGCACCCATCATCTTCATCGTTATCATCTAAGATATGGGTACACCAAATTTCATTTGATTCTACAACTTTTTCACCGTAGATGTAGTGGGTTCAAAATTAACGGTTTACCGACAATAGAACCTTTTACATTGCTAAATCAACGGTGAAAAAGTTGTAGAATCACATGAAATTTGGTGTACTCATATCTTAGATGATAACGATGAAGATGATGGATTCCGATCGTCGGAAAACACGATAGAGGGCGTATTTTTTCGACGCCATAGAAGGAAATTTCCTCCTATGGCCTCTTTCCTCCATTATTCTCTCTCTCTCTGTGTGTGTGTGTGTGTGTGTATATATATATATATATATATATATATGAGAGCGCTCTAATGCAAACCGGTCGGCATATTTTAAAAACGGGAACTCTCGATCCATGACATATTTGAACGATCCGAACTGTTCAAGTTGATCACCCTACCTTCAAGTCTATGTGTATGAAAAATCAAAGGATTTGAAGACCTCCAACTAATGTATTAGATGGAGTTTATATTGCTATATTGAAAGACGTTCATTTTGCACTCATTCAATGCATGTGTTAGAGATCTTTAAATCCTTTGATTTTTCATACATATACATTTGAAGTAGGGTAAGCAACTTAAACGTTCGGAACGTTCGGATCGTTCAAATATGTCGTGGATCGAGAGTTCCTGCTTTTAAAAAACACGGACCGGTTTGCAATAAATTATATATATATATATATATATATATGAGAATAATGAAGAAAAGAGGCCCTATGAGGCTTTTTCGCTAGGTGGCGTCATAAAATACACCTTCCACAATTTTTTCCAACGATCGGCACACATCATCTTTAACATCTAAAATGTGCATACACCAAATTGCATGTGATTCCACCACTTTTTCACCGTTGAATTGGGAATGTAAAAAGTTCTATTGTCGGTAAACCGTTAATTTTGCACCCACTAAATCAACAGTAAAAAAAAAGCGATGGAATCACATGAAATTTGGTGTATCTACATCTTAGATAATATAGATGGAGGTGATGGGTGCCAATCGTCGAAAAAACTCGAGGGTGTATTTTTCCGACGCCATAGGAGGAAATTCCTTCTTATGGCACATTTCCTCCATTATCCTCTCTCTCTCTCTCTATATATATATATATATATATATATATATATGGGAGTGATCTATTGCAAACCGGTCCGCGTTTTTTAAAAAGGGGGACTCTCGATCCACAACATATTTGAATGATCTGAACCGTTCAAGTTGATCACCATATCCTCAAATGTAATTGTATGAAAAATCAAAGGGTTTGAAGACTTCTAACCCATGCATCAAATGAGTGCAAAATGAACGTATTTCAATATAGCAACATAAACTCCATCCAATGCATAGGCTAGAGATCTTCAAACCCTTTGATTTTTCATACACAGACTTGAAAATAGGGTGATCAACTTGAATGGTTCGGATCGTTCAAATATGTCATAAATCAAAAGTTTCAATTTTTTCAAAACGCGGATCAGTTTGCAATGGAGCGCTCTCGTGTGTGTGTGTGTGTGTGTGTGTGTGTAGAGAGAGAGATATTAATTACTGTTAGGAAATAAACAAATCATGTGATTCCTCTTTTGCAGGTAGTCGACTCCTTCATATAAATGAATAGGAAAAGTGCAATGAATGGTGGCAATAATCCATGGAATAGCCCACAATGTAAATTTCAGCCAACTCCTTAGTTACCATAGGAACACTTTATGTTTGTGCATGAATCTACTAAAAAAATATACTTCATAGTTTATGTGTGTGTGTCATGAAGAAATATACTGAAAGATTCCTGTACATGTCAATTAAAATTTATGGTGCCAGAAGAGAGATACCGAAAAAGATTTCATATCTCATCCTGAAAGAATTTTTCTCATTCAAATTTGGCTTAGTATAAAAAATAGCAAAGGTTTGTTGATATAGATGTAGAAGACTTCGATTTCGGCCATATGAGGTGAACAAAGATGAATATGTGGAACATATGCACGGTAATACGATTGTTATTGATGTTTAAAAAAATGTCACCATTTTCTTTGTGGGGGACAACTATAGGAGTATGTATACTGCTACATACTATAGACACCCAGTACAGGGCTCTTGATGTTCATTCTATACCCAACATCAGCTATAATGGTTGTCCCCGTTATGGTAACATATGGCTCGGTGATTTGGATTTTACAAAACATAATCGATTCCTTGAACAAATTCTCTTGTTCCTGGTCAAGTAAAACATTCTAAAGGTTACTTGTAAATCATGATTTGCAATTATATTTCCCACATATTTTAGAAATGTTACAGATTTTCTGATAGATAAGGCCAATGATGCTGGAACAAACTACATTTCTTAGAAAGACGACATGAGCTCAACAGAGTAACAACTTAGGTTGCTGATAATATCAAAAGAGGAAATACAGTCATGCCATTCCTACAATCCTACATAATAAATACATTCAAGCAAATTTACAATTTTGAAGATCTATCTTTGTTAATCTTGAAAACAATAAGATTCAACCATCTGACCTTTATTTTTCCACATATGTCTTCCATATAGTTGTCAGGTAGCTACAAGAAAACCAAAAGTTAGGAAAAGGCATATCTTAACATCAAAACAACATCAGATGAATAAAACGAGTGACGAAAAAACCAAACCAAGAGTGAAAGGAAAAAACTGGACATCCTAAACAAAGGATTGAATTCCTTAAGGAAAAATTCTAGGAAAGAAAAATATGCCTACATAATTTCTATGAATATCTATATATACAATCACAGGGATTCAAACAATTAAGTTTCAATAATGCTTTAAAATGTTTCATTTTATTGAATTTAGTGCCTAAATGTTGAAAGCAAGGCTGCCTACAATGCGCAATGTCATGGCGCATGAAATGAAAATACAAACGTCATATATAGTGCGGTATGGGATGAAGTCCGCTATGGGTAGGCTGCTTTGGATCGTTGGGGAGGAAAGAGAGGAACGAATATTTATTTAAACACTAAAAAACTGTTAATAGCTATTTAAAAAAATTTATACCGCTATATTTTATTACTATGCAATGGGAGTATGTTTCTGAATAGTTTGTGGTCGAATAGATGTTAAAAATATGCTCTAGGAATATGTCGATGTTGTAAGAAAAACAAAATTGAAAAAAACGAATTTAGTGTCCCGGAACGAAAAAATTTATGTAAAAGACGAGAGTTTTCTGGGTAACTAGGCTGAAACACTGAGAATTGTCAATGCACATAAGGATATTCTAATAGTGTTCAATAATTTGCTCATCAATTCTCAACACACAGAAATATGGAGATATTCTTACTTTATCTTCATGTCTGGTTGCATTTTGAGATATCATTTTCTCCTTGAATTTTCTAAGATTACCTGAATAGAGAATTAACATATATGAGTTCGCAGTAATTAATAACAAATCAAAAGCATAAAGGAGCGTCATTACGCATGTAGTTTCTTTCCAAGTAAAACAGAAAAGGTCCCAACAGCGAAAATAATTTTAAAAACAAATATGATCAATCCCAGTTTGCAAAGAAGACGGTTCAAAATCTCGGTTTCAGTTTTGCTTGCTTTTATATTGTTTCTATATCAGATAATTCAAACAGGTATATTTAGATGTGGGCTTCTTTTCAACATTAAAAATTGGGTGGCGATATTTCCAAACCTTTATTTGATAAATCCACACCAAAACTTGTGTGTGGCCAAAATTAACCCCAACTACATCAGCGTTTAATTTGTCTTTTTATGATGTCCTTCCTCTTGATCCCGATCCAGATCCCGTTTGCGTCGATGTAGCTCTGCCCCGTATTGATTGCATGATGGTCGTCATCAACAAGATCATGAAGATCCGCAGCCTCACGGGCTCGGCAACATGATCGAGCTCCTCCATCATGTTGCCGAGATCCCCTGGGACGAGATCGAGATGAGGGTGTTGAGGTCCTCATCGAGGAGCTGGTACTTGACGACGCCGATCTTGGCCAGCCGATCCGCTAGGGTCGAGGAACGCTGAAGCAAGAGGAACGGGACGGAGGTTGTTGGAGAGGTTGAGGCGGTGATGGAAGAGGAAGGAGATGGGAAGGGAGAGGATGGGGTCGGTGAGGTTGGAAGAGAGGTTAAGGGTGATGACGCGACAGGTGAGGGGTTGCAGGCGGAGGTGCGATGGGATGCGATTTGGGAGGAGGGAACTAAAGGCTGATGTAGTTGGAGTTAATTTTTTCCATACACAAGTTTTAGTGTGGATTTATCAAATAATAGCAATATCGCCACCCTAAAAATTATTGGTTTTTTTTATATTGCCCTCTGGAAAATCGAATATTTTCAAAAACTCCACATATGACTAATTGTCCGTAACCCACTCAAAAATCTTAACCCAACTAAAAAACTCACTCCGGTTCATTTTGAGTTGCACAACGTTTTTTGACCGTCTAAAACAGCCGTTAGAATAAAAAGACTAAAACACCCCTCTAACGGGGCCCGGGCTGCTTCTTTATTTTCTCTATCTGTTGCCATTTTCCCTGATTATTCTTCTTCTTCGTTTGTCTCTCTCCACTTCCATTTTTCCCTCACCCTCTCTCCTCTCTTTCCTAGCTCTCCGTTCTATCTTCTTTGGCGGCCCCCACCTTGCCCCTCCGCCAACGCTGCCCTTCACCATCTACATCACCCTCCGCCCCCTCACCCTCATCATCTCCTCCCTTCTGGAACATGAAATTGATAATGATGATGATGGGGGGATGGGGGGCGGTGGAGGGCAGGGCCAAAGGGCGCGCTCCCCTCACCCTCTCAATCCTCTTGAAATTTCCGACACTTTCTATAATTCAATAAGGCTCATTTCCTACTCAATTTACTGTAATCTTAATTTGAGGGAGAGCAGCGGCTTTCAAAGTACAGGAGAAGATGAAGGCGTTGGGAGAGATCGTTGAATCAAGGAGGGAGGAGAAGAGGGCTTCGTGGTGGTGGCCGCGGAGGACGAGGGAGTGAATGGCGGAGGAGAAAAGGTTGGGGAAAGGGTGTGGTGGCGGAAGGAGAGGTGGTGGCGGAAGGAGTAGAGGCGCTGGAGCTTGAAGTTGAGGATTGGGTGCTGCTGGTGGTGGGACCGGAGGAGGGCGGCATGGATATGGAAGAGGTGGCGAGGGGAGCTGCAGGCGTCAAGGAAGGGGGTGAACTGAGCTGGGGATCGAGAGAGGTTGGTGTGTCGAGGTTGATGATGATGAGTGTGAAAGCGGGTGGGGTTGTTTGAGGTGGTGGTGATGACGGAGGGCATTGGTGCTGGGAATGAGCAGAGTGAGGTCGATGTAGAGGAAGGGGGTAAGGAGAAGATAAAGCTGGAGGGATTTTCTACATTTATGGTAGTGGTGGGTGGTGGTTGTGTTGGGTGGTGATGGTGGTAGTGGGTTAAAGTGATAATGGTGGTGGAGAAGAGAGGAGACAGGTTGAGGTGTAGGCGAGGGGTATCTGAGGTATTACTCAGCCAAAAGTAACCATGATTAAGGGTTAACCTAACAGGAGCTTACGGAAGTGGGGTATTTAGTTGATAAAGACTTTTCGAGTGGGTTACGGGCAATTAGTCAATATGGGGGGGGTATTTGAAAATATTCTATTTTTTAGGGAGCAATATCAAAAACCCCAAAATTATTTTGAAAAGGAAACCGTTTTATGAATCAAATAAATTACACTTGGGTTTTTTTTGGAAATAGGATGGTTAGGTATTAAAATTAGGAAAATAGGATAATTTAAATTATAATTATGAGAATAGGACGGTTTGGAAAGTGTACATGTAGACGGCGGATTCCTGAAACCCGTCATTATTATTTAAAAAGTGAAGGACGGGTTCTCAGAACCCGCTCTGCTTACACCCTACCACCCCAACCCATCCCACCCCCGCATGGAGGGCGGTTTCTAGGAACCCACCCTCCCCACTTCCATAGGGAGGGTGGGTTCCTAGAACCCGCCCAACCTAACCCCCTACAAAGAGAGGGCGGGTTCTCAGAACCCGCTCCCTCCTTTTTAAAGGACGGGGTCGGATTGCATAAAATATTAAAATTAAAAAATCAATAAAAATTTAAAATAAAACTATTATTAAATTAAAAAAATAATTTCATAAACCGGGTTTCAAAACTGATGTAGGGATAAGTGTTATTACTGTATATATAGAAAGAATTCAATACTTAGATCGTACTATAAATATGAATGAGAAACACTTCAGTAATAAAATGAATACATTAAGAGAATTGGACATTTTTTACACCCAAATTAAAAGTATACAATTAACGCTTTCTCTTTTCCTTTTCCAACCCGAAAAGCCTTGATATAAGCTTATGCCTCTTTGGGTGACTGGACGACCCCCCGTGTCTTGTGTATATGGCGGCGGCCGCTATTCCGCTTGTTTTTCCGCTTCATTTTCAGTATCGTCTTGGACAGGCTGTTGATCCCAACCCGATATACTAGTATTTCGGTTAGAAATGAAATTATATTTTTATTTTAATAATAATTTTTTTTTTAAAAATGAATTTTGAACTTTTTATTTAGGGCGGGTTCTCTAACCCGCCCCCTCATTTTTAAAGAAGAGGGAGGGTTCCCAAAACCCTCCCTCTTCATTTTAAAGAAGAGGGAGGGTTTTGGGAACCCTCCCTCTTCTTTAAAAAGGTGGGGGCGGGTTCCCAGAACCCGCCCTTTTCTTTGGAGGGTGGGATGGGATGGGGTGGGGGTGCGTGGGCTGGGGGTGCTTGGGATGGGTTGGGATATAAACAGGGCGGGTTTTGATAACCCGTCATTTCCAAACCACCATATTCCTCTAATTATAATTTAAATCATTATATTTTACTAATTTTTATACCTAAACATCCTATTTCGAAAAAAAAAAACCATTACACTTGGACACTCTTTCCTTCTCCCTAGACTATGCTTGACGTTCTTGTGAAAGGTGGGGGTCCTGCATGCATTAACCTACTTGGGCATGGCTGAATGAACATATTCATGGTGTTTGTTGCATGCTTGCTGTCCTGCATACATTCACCCAATATTATAATAAGGGTGTTGGCTCCATGTACATGCCATCTGCATATGATTTGATTGAGAATCCTTCCATTATGGCAATTGTATTTATTTGCTTTGTGTATATTATAAGCATTAAGTAATCACGTCATTACATTCCATACTTCTTTGGGGCTCAAACAATAAAATACATAATGCAAACTTTAAATCTGGCATAAATAAGCTTATAATTATGGAATTTTAATTACATATTTAATTTTATACATCAAAGATAATACACTAAAAGATAGAATAAGAAATGAGTGTACTCGTAATAAGATAGACGAAGCTTCTATAGAGGATAGGATGTAAGATAACCGATTGCGGTGGTTTGGACATGTGCAACGAAGACCAATCGATGCTGCTCCAGTTAGAAAAGGTGACAAAAATGCAGTTCCTGGAGCAACTAGGGATATGGGTAGACCTAGACAAACATAGATATAGGCTATTAAAAATAATATGTTAATTGTTAATTTAACAATGGGAATGGCCATTGACAGAGCAGAATGGAAGAGAAGAATTTATATAGCCGACCCTATTGGGATGAAGGCTTGTTGTTGTTGTACTCATATGTCAATTTTCAAGTTCCAAACTATATGTGATCATTCAAAATTCTACAATGATATAACAATGATTTCTTGTGGCAGTAACATAAATGAATATCTCAAGAAGCTTACAATCAAGCTTGTTGTAGGCTTCTTCAGAAATTGTATATTTCTCGACTAGAGAAGTGTCTTCTAACCAACCACCAGATGTTACCGACGAGGGATCAAGATCTATAATATGCAACCGGTACCTTCAGAATATTAAGAACAATTCAACTAACAAAATAAAAGAAGGAAATTATTTCATAATGAGAAATCTATAGTAGGCTATATGCGTCACAACTTGCAAAATAAGCAGCGGTATAGGTAGCAAGCTACAAATTCAAACAGCCACAACTATATGAAAACATGAAGAAAATAAAGTATTAACGAAATTTGTGTAACTACTCAAACTTTAAGATGTCGTGATATGTCACATAATGTATAGGTTGCTTCTTTGAAGTTTTTTAATTATCTTGAAATAATAGCCTTTTCAGTTTAAACTCAAGTAACAAATGAAATTGACAGTATGGCCACTTCATAACTTTATTTTTAAAAAATAGATTAAGGAAAGCATTCAATAAACAATTATCATGTTGCTAAACTTCCACATGTTTGAAATTGAAGCGGATAATAAAGAGAAAAGTACAATGGAGTAGCTAAATCATTATTATCGGGATCATTATTTATTGTAAGAATTCATCATGTTCCTCATTCAATGGAGTAGCTAGATCAACATGTTTCTCGTAGTTTTGAGATTATTTGGTAGTTTCTCGTAACTGAGCCAAGGCATTCGATGGTTCTTTTGGAATTAAGCCTATATTTTATAGTTTCAGAAGAATCTTGTTGAACATCTTTCATTCCGTTTAACATTTCTGCTATTTCTAAAATAGTTACCTTATTAGAAGTTGATAAATGTTGGTGTAAGGGATTACGAAAGATTATTACCAAACACCTAAATTTTACTCATCTACACACCGGTGAAGCCTCACTCCAGCTCAATAAAGCTGATCAAAAACGAAAGAACTATGGAGAAAAGCACCTCCATAAGTTTACTATAGTCTATGTACGATAACATTGACATTAGTGCTATTTCTGATTAGATATGGAGACACCGATGCAACAAGCTTTAGTAAAACAGTTGTAACTATGGAGAAAAGCACGCTCCATAAGTTTACTATAGTCTATGTATGATGACATTGACATCAATGCTATTTCTGATTAGATATGGAGACACCGATGCAACAAGCTTTAGTAAAACAGTTGTAACTTTAATAAAGCAATTTTGATAGAGTAGCTTTAATAATAAAGCAACTTCAATAAATTTGTAAAAATGCGTTCGTATTCCTTAGCTTTAGAGTTGCATATAAGGAAAAGAAATTTGTAAAGGGAAACAAAGAGTTTTAGAGAGAGAAGGAATTGCAATCTCTAAAAGGGAATTGAAGAGAGTTTGTAAACAACTTGTAATCTATCTTCTTGTAAATAAAAATCTTATTGAGCTTTGTTGACAAAGATCCTTGCTACAATCTAGTATTAGTGCTAGCTTTTGTAAGTTTTACCTTTTCTTTTTATTTTAAAGGAAACGTTTCCACAGATACCTTTAGCTTCATGCTGATTTAAGTGTTATTAGAATTATTTTTGCTTTAATCTTTTTCATGCAAATGGTTTCATACTCAATATTGAATTAATTCTAAGCATTAGCCCGAGTCTTTAGCCCTTTGTGGTTAGAAACCAATTACGCCTCCAAGAAGTTCTATCTAGTTGCCTAAGGATAGTTCCATTGAAAAATGATAGGGATATTAGCCGCTTTTGTCGGTTAATGTGATATGTTATGCATTTGTTAGGTCGTTCTTCCCGAAAATTTAATGGCAAGCACTAGAGCAAAAAGACTCTTTGAAGGCTAATAGGATACTTCAAAAGGAGGCAAGCATGTAGCATAAGATAATTCAATAAGCATTAGTTGTGTTGGAAAGAGTATGGGATTTCATGTTGATGAAAGAAAACTATGCGAAAATATAGTATAACAACAATGATGATAGGAGATAGACGGAGAAGGGACCAGAAAAATGATAGAAAAACCTAAATATAAAAGACGAAGATATCAAATAAAAGTTCGTAAAGCAGAGCAAGAAGATCTTAGAAAGTTTCTTTAGCTATCACAGAAACTTGTCTGTTATCAAAGAAAATTTTAAGGTCAAACTAGGCAAAGATCAAAGATTTTAGGATATCTAAGCGATTTAAAACTTATTATAAAAAAAGATTATATTAAGACCTCTAAAGAAGATAATAATAAAGACAGAGTTAGAAACAAAACTAAACTGAATAGAAACATTATTAATAAGTGACAATGAATGAAAATAAAATCGACTGGACAGAAATCTATATATTTCCGAAAAAACCATTTAAACACACCAGCCATATATTAACTTCTAATAAGGCAACTACTTTAGAAATAGCAGAAATATTAAATGGATTGAAACATGTTCAACAAGATTTTTATGAAACAATAAAAGATTTTTTGATTTTGCGCCCACAAAACTTTGGTATTTTTTAGTCAAAAAAAACTTTGGTATTTCTAAAGCACACTCGAAACTTCATAATTCTAAAAAATACATTTAACTCTTCTCCGTTAGTTTTAGGTTAGTTTAGTGGTTTAGTTAAGTTAACTATGGTTAGCTTAAAAAGTTAGTTACATCATCAACTTTTAATCTATCTTCCTCATTTTTTGCATAAACCCATTTTGTCTTCCTCTCGCCTCATCATCTCTCTTCATCTCTCTTCGGTACCATACTCAAGAAAAAGTCCATCTTCATTTTTGGACAAAACAACTCATCTTCTTCTTCCTCTTATGCTCACAATATCTTTTCATTGCTAACCCAAGAGTTTATCTTCTTTTTTTGTTTTTCTGTTCTTTTTTTTAAAGAAACCCATCTTCTTTCTCTCATTCTTAACTCTTCATTACCGCTCAAGGGAAATAAACCCATCTTTGATCATCTCCTTGCACTTTTTCACCACCATGCACCTCTCTTTTCACCACCATCTTCTCCAAACCAATTTCATATTCTCTTAATTTGCTTCTCATTCAAAACAAACTTTAAATCGTAGAGTGCTTCATCCATAACACCACTCTCCACTCCCAAGGTTGTGAAAAGCGGAAAGCGGAAGAAAGCGGTGAGGTGTCGATTTAGCTTTAGCTGGATTAAGCGGAAAAAGAGGCTAACCTATTTTGACTATAAAACATAATATATATAACAGCTAGTTAGATTAGATATGGTCAAAACAGTCACTAATTATAATTCAAATATAATAGATAGTTAGCTACAGTAAAATTCAAAGATAATTTAAAGTTATTTGAAGATGGAAACGGTTGATGCATTTTATTTTTGGCTAACAAAATTTTTTCTTTTGTAAATACAGGTTAAAAAATACAACAGCAGCAAGATAACAGATTACGGGGAAAAAATTCAGCAGAAAAAAATAAAGCAGTAGCAGCATCATGAGAGCAGCTGCAAGAAAAAAATGTACAGGAACATGGAATAAACAAATACAACAGCAGCAGCAACCAAAATGACCAAATGACTAGCCTCAATCAAGAGAAAAATTGAACCGCGACGAAAAAATTGCTTTACGTGGATTGAGAAAATTTGCTTCTACATCGACTGAGAAAAAACAGAAATTGAAATCAAAGAAAGCTTTCTTCTGCTTTTGTACTAGCTTCAAATTGAAATTGAGAGAAAAGAAGAGGGAAAAAGCTTTCTTTCGCCTCAAATTGAAATTGAGAAAAAAGAAATTGAGAATATGTACGCGGTCGACGAAGATTTCTTCAACTCGAACCCAAAATGATCGAAGTCGAAGTTCGAATTGAAGCTTTCTTCTGTTGCTCGAGCGCTGAAATCGCCTCCAAGCGATGGTAGCATTTGGGCTAATAGAATTAGGGTTTGGGGGAAGTAAAAATGATTTATATACTTATGAAAACTGGTCGGACGGTCGGGTATTTGGCAGTAAAAGAGGTATTCAACAAATGAATTCTTACAATAAAAGATTAAAAGATAATGATCGCGATAATGATAATTTGAAGTTGTTTACAAACTTTCTCTAATTCCTTTTCCCTTTAAAACCCCCAGTCCTTTTACAAATTTCTTATTCTTATATACAACTCTAAAGCTAAGAGATAAGCAAGAATCTTTACAACTTTATTAAAATTAATTTATTAAAGCTATTTTATACATTAAAGCTATTTTATCAAAGTTACAACTGTTTTATCAAAATTTGTTGTGTCAATGTTTCCGTGCCTAATCAAAAGAAGCACCAATGTCAATGTCATCATACATAGACTGTGGTAAGTTCATGGAGTCACACCACATTTGTTTTGCTTTTCTCCATAATTCTTTCGTCTTCGGACCCATTTTACTGAGCTGGAGTGAGACTTCATTGGTGTTTGGATGAGTAAACTATAGGTGTTCGGTAGTAACCATTTGTAATCCATCACACAAATATTTATAATTTTTCGTCCTTATTTTTTCAAGATAATATAGGTCGAGGAATGGGGTGAGGTGTGTGTAACGAGGGGGCATGTTGAAGTCACTCATGGTTCTCCCCTTCTCAACCACCTTCAAATTAATTGGACATAAGTTTACTGCAAGATACATTATTGAAGATATTGGATTACTTTAGAATTTGTCTAGCAAATAGCATGTAGCAATTGATAAGGAGCGTACTGAAAATCTATATGACCAAGATGTCATTGTCCTTATCTCACTTCGTTCTCAATGTCTTCATCTTAGACCCAACTCGTTTGGATTTGAGGCGATTTGCATATAACAAAGTTCAACTTAACTATTTTATTTCCTAGATGCGATAAAAGATTAGCTTATCAGATAATGGGATGAAATGATTTAAGTCGGAATGCATCTTGTCTGATATAACTGGTACCATTGTCATAAACGCAAGCAAAGCAAGCTTGACTGGTAGTGTCAATGATTCGACCAATTGTGCTTTCCAGATTAAAGATGGTGAATCCAACCCAAGGAGAATCTTTTCTCCTTTCATTCAAAGGAATGGGCAATAGAGGATAAGAAATGTGTATCAATTTCCTTAAGTGTGGTAGGGTTATACCTCCTCTTTCCAACTGTTTGCTCGGTTACAACATGAGGACATAGCGGCGTTGGATCAAGGTACTTTGGATGACCATGGTGACATTATCCTCACCCTTGCAGCATAAGATTGAAGCTATTAAATTATGTTACGCTTTTTTTTAATATATATCTATATGCTCGATATTCTCTCAAAGATGAGCGCGTGTTCCAATCTCCATGGATGTTGTTCACTGATGTGGTTGGGTTTCAAGAGCATCTAACTACCTTGCTAGTAGCGTGCAATTTATACTTGTATATATTTGTTTTTTCCACGACGCATTAAAATTGTGTGTAGGTAGACGTTATCATGTTTCTAAGCAAGTCCCATCGACAATGTATACACTTCTAAATAATATTGAGAAAGATACAAGAGAAGGATGGAGAGTAAATAACCCCTCTTGCGGCGAGTAAAACCCTAGAGGCCTCGAATTGTCGTTGAGGTCGCAAACCTTGACCCCCGCATCGTCGTAGAGCTCGAGCCGCATCGACTCCACGGAGGTGCCGCATTTCTTCCAAAGCTTCTCCTTCACAGACTCCACCGTCATCTGCACCAAGATCCAGAGATGTTTTTGAAGGTTTTGTTTTATTAGGGTTTCATTTTGAAGGTGAGGGAGAGGAGGTGAGCTTACCTCGCGGGAGAATCTGACGTCAGGGGAGAAGCTCTTGATGTTGGAGTGGGTCACTCGGATGAGGAGGGTGTCGTCGACGGGGAGCTGAAGGCGCGAAGCCATTTCGTTGAGATTTGATCGATTAGGGTTTATGGTGACCAGAAGAAAGGGGAAGAAGCTTGCAGATCTGCAGACAAGTGTGAAAGATCACCACAGTGACACTGCAGTCTTCCTAAGCATGAAAGCAAATTACAGGATAATACCCTAAAGTTTCTTTCTTTACACAAAAGATGTTTTTTCCCCTTTAATGAAACAATCCTTTTTTGTTTGCCTTCCGTCAAAATGCAGGAGTCCATGGTTACTTTTGTCCCAAAAAAAAAGGAGCAGGAAATCTGCGGGCAGAAATTTAACTCATTAATTTTGAAGGTGTATATTTTCCAAAATGCCCTCAAGCTTTTCTCCAACAAATCCGTTCCCTCTTCTTCTTTACAGTTTTTTTTTCCCCTTCTCCAGGCTATTTTTAGCTATTTATTTCCCCCAGTCTCTCATTCAAGACATTATCTACTATCTCTGGCCCTCGAAAATGTGAGTATGGATTCAAAAGTTGATAAATTTGAAAAGACGAAGAAAACGAAAAAAGAATGTTATGTTAGATAACTCTTGCGGCGACACTGCAGTGTCTTGACCCAGGGATACGTGGGACCCATGGTCTGTCACAACTCGAAAGTGGCACGTGACCGGCACTTACTTCACGTGACATCTAAAGACATCGACGCGATCCAAATCAGACAAAAAACCGGAATCTAAATCTTTTTACGAAAATATTGGAGGTGGGCTTTAAAATAGTCATTAGATGGAATCGGTTTAAAATAAATATTTAAATTTAAATAAGTATGTTTGCAAAACATCTATGACGTTTTAAAAATCGGCAGCACCTCCCGTGTAAAATTTGAATAAAACCCGATACAAGCATGATAATATAAAAAACATCTCAACGGAAGCTAGTTTCCATGCCCAACGGCGGAGCAACCACGCAGATAATATACGACGCCAAATGACGAAGAAAAGAAAAGGCGAAACAAGATCAACAAGTGTAAAAAGGTCGACTCCAACGAGTGCGACGCCCACAAACACACAAACTCTAAGTCTCGCTTCTAAGTTCTCAATATACAAATTCTAAGTCGATGGAGTTGTAACAAGATACAAAAGAATATATATATACAAGTGCGGGTGCGATACAACAGTAGCCCCCCTGTCAAGGCAATCACCGAAAAGAAATGTGTGCCGCAAGCCGTTGATGATCCGAGCTGTATAAGCTGCAAGAAACTGGGGCAAAATGGGGTGAGTTGCTAACCCAGTGAATAAAAATATATCACAAGATAGAAATCAAAATGCAAGTATAGAACTGTCATGGCCTGTATATATATATATATATATATATATAGATATATATATAATGCATAAGTACTAAAATGCAATACTATCCATCATGTAAACCCAAAATATATCATCTCATATGTATATGACATGTACCCAGGTATAAGCTTATAATGCAGCCGAAAATATGTATGTAAAATCTCTTCTTAAAATAGCCGCGGAATACGTACGTCACGGTATAAAAGCAGACGTAATAGTATGAAATATAATATGTATCTTATTTAAGATATATATCTCGCTGTTCAGTAAAGAGTTTTAAAAGATTTATAGTTTTAAAGATCCCTATGTCTGTCACGCCTCGCTTCCCGGTGTACGGATAAGGAGACGTGACAAGGCACGCGACGTATTTGCTCAGAAGTAAACACGTTAAGCGTAAATAAGCAATATAATATAAATGTACACAAGAATGACAAAAGATGTAAATGAATAGCAACTTTTTATTTATTAAATATTCTTTATAATACAACTGTAAAGTAAATACAATGTGGAAAGTAATGCCTAACCAGTGCTATGAGCTGAAAGTAAAGTATATACAGGTGACTAGAGCTCGGGGTCCTCGATGAACTGCTCCAAGTCTTCTGAGCTGGGCTCGATCTCCAGAGAGTCGGGTCCTCCTGAGAACATGCCAAAGAAAGAATAGAAAATGAATGTTGTCAGCGAACAATCGCTCGGTAAGTCCCAAAGAGATATAGAAATAGAATAGACAAATAAGAGAATATAACTGGTATATATATGTTTGTTATATTAACGTAATTGTTTATAACTTGGTACAGAATGTGCCGGTATACACGAGAGGAGTTCAACTTACCCCGTGGACTATGGTATATGGAGTACAAGGCCCCTTTAAAACCCACGGGATAACATCAATGGATATTCAGGTTAGGTGTATTAAAGTGACCATCTCGTGCCACTTTTAACACATTCCGTACCAGTCAACCCCTTAAAAAAACCCGTGATGTATATTATGTTGTTTTATAGATGTAAGACTTGCTGAAACCATAATATCAGTTGTTCATGTAAACGGATCGGATATAAACGGATAGTCATATAATCAAGTCAGTATATATCCATGGTTCGGTTCAATCGAGTCATGTTGATATTTGATAGTATTCTAGTATTCATATTCAAGTTCCAGTATATATGGACTCATGATATATTGGAGCTATATTTGAATTGTATGTAAATTGGAATTGTATTCAGATTAGATTGAGATTCTGTCTGAGTCAGAGACTTAACAGAATTTGATTTCTGAATTAGGTTTTGGAGTTATCGGTAACTGCTGCACATGGTCGGCAGGATTTATGACTTTTTCCAAACCAATTACCTTATTGATAACCCCGGTTTAGTTTCCCACCTTAAATAGGCAAGCGCCCACTTTCTGTGACTCCCTGAGGCTCAAGAGAATTGGTCCCACTTAAACCTATATTTACTATGGTCCTTATTGTAAATTAATAAACTTGAGGGGTTTTTATGAAAAATAGTTTTGATATAATTTCAAAATAAACCTCAAGTATTTATTAGTCGTATTTAGTGTTTTCATGGATGTAATTTTTAAAAGTGAAGTATTCTAGTGATTATAAATCTAGATTGAATAGTATATAATATTTTAGCGTAAATTGGAATTGTATGGATTTGTGATGGTATGTTCATGAAATTTGTGATTCTTTTGTTTAGAAAATATGGAGTATATTTAAAATAGATATTTTGATTATATATATATATATAATTATTAAAAATAGAATTTATTTATTAAATAGAAAATCACATTATTCTTAAAAATTGTATTAAAATTTCTATCGAGATCGGATGCTCCGTAAGGAGATCTGCATCTCGCTCTACTAGTACCGAGAATGTGTGATATCCCGCACCATCCAAATCGGGTTCCCCAAAATGGGTTATAGAGGCTTAATTGCAAGGAATTTAATTAAAACAATTTTAAAGAATACGGTCTTATTAAAATAAGGTATTTTATTATAAAATTGTATTTATCCCACAAAATATTGTTCCAAAAGCCATCGTGTTATATCATGATGAGTGTTGTGATGAGATAGGTCATTATTTCGTGAGTTTTCTAAAGGTAATATGAGCAAATATGATGAAAGATGTCGAATAGAAAGTTTGTGGTATTTAACCGTAAAAGTGAAATAAAAGTTGCATAGCATTGTGTTTTGAATTGAAACTTGCTCTAAATATTTGTTGATGATGTCACGCCCCGCTTCCCAGAGTACGCTAGATTGGGCACGTGACACAGCCAACCATACTACCTGTGGGTAGGAAGTATCCATCCACAGTTACATTACGGCTGTAGAGATATCAAGAACAAGATAAAACTATCTAAAACATGTCCATAATCCAGAATAACAGGAGTCAATAATAAATAAATGCGGAAGCAAATGATCCAATACAAATAACTGAAAAGTGTGTCCCATAATGCAGGCTCACATCAGGAAATAAATGCAGGAAATAAAACTAACTACTACTGAACTCACAGCTCAGCCTGCTGGCTGAAGTACTCCTGCTCGGACTGCAACAACGGTACGGAATCTGGGCCATGCAAAACCCAGACGTCAGCGCGCCATGTCATCAAGTAATATAATATGAACAATGTAACTGGCAATGCAAAATAAACATGAATAAAACGAGAGTAGCAAAAATGTGAATCAAGCAGTGCAGGGTAGTGTGCAGTGGGTAACTAAACTGTTCTATCAGGTTTTCTATTCTAAAGTCTTTGAAATCAATCGTCGATGTAACTCAATAGTATCCCGTGCATGCCCGGGACCACGGTCAAGATCCTCGGGGCTGAATCCGAGACGTGCCGCTAGGCAGTAACAGGTAGCAGGATGGGCGAGTGATGTCAGCATCATCACTCCGGGGCTGGCCTAGCCCGTAAGACTGATCAGAACAGGTATCGAACTGTTGAGTTACAAGTCGGTTTCACCTTTGATTTCCCCATACCCCTAAGTTATGTATGTCGAGTCAAGTATTCAGTAATCAAGAACTAATGCCAACACAGGATCAGGTAAAAGCAGGTTTGTCTGGATAGACAACAGGAACGGTCCATGAGGACTACATGTCAGGTTTGTTGGCATTAGGCACAAGATCAGGTAACGGGTCGGGTCATGGTACATCAGGTCAAGTCAACAGTATACGGTACCATGTCAGGTATATCAATATATACATATGTGTAGCCATGTCAGGTCAAGATGCAAACAATATCGTGGGTGTGCTCACAATCAGATATATTATCACACATGGTTATTAACAACATGAGATAAGCAATGAATTACATAATAAGCAGTTTCATTCAAATTACAAGAGTACAGTAAGACGATATACCCGTTAGTCATGTTAACAGGTTTGAGCACCCTTAGCGGTGCAATAATTTATGTAACGGTTCAATACAGTTATTTCAGGTTAAAAACGTACGAGTGTCCGAACGGAACAAAACTACAGGTATGAATGCCACAAGCTATTTTAACAGCAAAATGTGATTGAACAGGTAAATATGATTATTAGGTTCAATTTGCAAACTGTAAGTTCCATGTTTAACAGTAAAATGATATAATGCAATATTGTACCCGAAAATGGGAAACGATTGTGCCAAGTTAAATTTTACAGGTTTAGGGTGTCGATATATATATATATATATATATATATATATATATATATATAAATAAATATTGTATAGCATGTAGCAAGGGGTACTTGCCTCGACGGGTCGCGAACCGGGAAAAACGGAACGTAAACGTCGGCGGGAAAACTCGCGACGGACGCACGGTTCACGGATTGAACCCAAACAACGAACAATGGAACCACACGGGTCGGGGTACCTCGCTGGAACGTCGGGTCACGTCGTCGGCACGGCCGGATTCCGGCGAGATCAAAACAGCGAATGTTAAGATCTGCAATTAAGAAAAGAAGGAAAACTAAAGAAGGAAAACTAAAGAAGAAAGAAGATAATTACCGAGGGGGTTGCACGAGGTCGGGGGCGGACAGAGATCGCCGGCGGCGACTCCGGCGACGCAGACACGTGCAGAGGTTTGCTGGTGGCCACGGCGCGAGTACAGGGTTGAAGTCGGGTGCTCGGGGGAGGAAGAGAGGAAGAAGAGGGGAGGAGGTAGTGGTGATGAGGGTGGTGAGAGGTTAGGGTCGTCGGAGGTGAAGGAACGACGACGGGAGAGGGTTCCGGCCTTCTTGTGTGTGCAGGTGAGGGCTCAGGAAGGTGGTGAGGTTGATGGTGGTGGTGGTTTGTGGTGTTGGGGATTGGAGAGGGAGGTGAAGAAGCGACGAGGTCAGGTGGTGATCAGTGGTGAAGTTTCCGGTGAGGCTGGGCTCACGGGGTTTGCATGAGGGTGGCCTCGTCGGGGTGTGCAGGCGCTCGGGAACGTGGGGAAATGGAGGAAGGAAGTGGGTGTGGCTGTGATGAGGGCGAGGAGGCACAACCTCCAAGTCAAATCTTCGAAAATCTGCAACGATCTCCTTCTGCATAGTTAACACCTGAATTGCTGGTAACCGACTAAGCGCATCCGGCACAACATTGACCTTCTCCGGATGGTACTTAAGATCAAGATTGTAGTCAGCTATCAGCTCCAACCATCTACGCTGCTCCTTCTGTGTGAACACATACTTCAAGCTCTTATGATCTGTAAAACTTCGACTCTTTCGCCCAAAAGGTAGTGTCTCCAAATCTTCAAAGCGAAAATCACAGCCGCAAGCTCCAAGTCATGAGTTGGATAATTCTTCTCATGGGTCTTCGGTTGTCTCGATGCGTACGCTACAACCTTCCCATGCTGCATCAAAACACATCCCAATCCTTTCCCAGATGCGTCGCTGTGAATCACCAACCCTCCGGAATTGTCTGGCACGGTCAGGATAGGGGCGGTTATCAATTTCTGCTTCAACGTCTCGAAAGCTAACGCACATTTGTCCGTCCACATAAAAGGTACCTCCTTGCGCGTAAGCTTGGTCCACGGCTCTGCCAGACGAGCAAAGTTCTCCATAAATCTCCTGTAATATCCGGCGAGTCCAAGAAAACTTTTTAAGTCCGCAATATTCTTTGGAATCGGCCAATCTCGAATTGCTGCAGTCTTCTCTGGATCGACAGCAATTCCATCGCCAGACACAACATGCCCCAAAAACTTTACTTCCTCCAGCCAAAACTCGCACTTACTCATCTTCGCATAAATCTTCTCCTGTCTCAACGTCTGCAGTGCGATCTTCAAATGTTCAGCATGCTCCTCAAAACTCTTCGAGTAAACCAGAATGTCGTCAATGAACAGCACAATAAATTGGTCCAAGAGCGGTGAAAAGATTTGGTTCATCAAGTCCATGAATACTGCCGGCGCATTCGTTACTCCGAAGGGCATCACTAAGTATTCGTAATGTCCATACCGAGTTCGGAACATCGTCTTGCAAATATCTTCTGCTTTCACTCGGACCTGATGATATCCAGATCGCAAATCCAGCTTCGAGAATACCCTCGCGCCACTCAGCTGCTCAAAAAGTTCTCCAATGCGAGGGATAGGGTACTTGTTCTTAATAGTCACCCGGTTTAATTCTCGATAGTCGATGCACATCCTTCTTGTGCCATCCTTCTTCCTTATTAGAAGAACTGGAGCTCCCCAAGACGAGTTACTGCTTCAAATCCAACCCTTCTCAAGCAATTCTGCAACCTATTTCTTTACTTCTTCCAACTCTACTGGCGCCATTGGATAATACGCTTTAGATACTGGCGCTGCACCCGGAATAAGATCAATTGCGAACTCCACGTCTCTCCTAGGCGGTGAACCCGATATATCTTCAAACACGTCCATAAAATCATGAACAACAGCCGGCTCTTCACTTTCATCACTTCCATTGATGCAAGAATATTATTTGTCGGCCTAGCCCTAAACTCGACTGGCCCGACAGAAAAACTCCCCTTCATCCCAGATAAACTCCGCTGCTCTCGGCTGCCGCAAGTACTTGTGAGAAAGTGGTCAAACCCAGAGAGACAATCTGCCTCTGGATGTCCACGTCCAGGCTGCGCATGAACCTCCGTGCCCTGTCTGCATCGTTGGCAACT
Organism: Agapanthus africanus; assembly: GCA_030015575.1. Taxonomy (NCBI): domain Eukaryota; kingdom Viridiplantae; phylum Streptophyta; class Magnoliopsida; order Asparagales; family Amaryllidaceae; genus Agapanthus; species Agapanthus africanus. Next base: position 383,923,389 of record CM057349.1, on the reverse strand, counting down.
AAAGGTCCAGCGAAACTACTGAGTCTCGTCCATTCTGCTGCATGCATATCTACGGGTGCTCCCTTCTGCTTTAGTCCGATGAACTTCTCTTCCATTTCCTCCCGTGCAGTCCGCGGGAAGAACTTCTTCAGGAAACTCTTAGAAAAATCCGCCCACTTGATCGGCTTGGGCAAGCGGGTCTCCTCAACAAGCCACCATTCTCGGGCGTAGTCCACTAGCTGAATGCGTACCACATCAACTCTTTTGTCATCTGGAATCTGTGCCGCAATCAGCAAATTCTCCGTGTCGACTAGCCACTGCTCGGCTGGCAACGGCTCCTCCAAACTAGTACATGTAGACGAACCCAAGTATCTGAAATCTGCTACTGTCCCTACTCGGTCAACTGGCTTAACTCCAACATTGTTCACAGACCGCTAAACGATCTGCAAACCTTCCTGAAACGAGTCCGCTTGCTGCGGAATCAGCTCGGTCCGTTTCTTTTGATTCTCCAGCATTTCTCTTGTTACTCCAAGCATGGCGGCTTCGTCCACACGCCTTGGTACATTTTCAAATTCTTACCAGCCATATTCCTGAACTCAAAACACCCAACATTAGCATGATGATAGATTCTGAATATAGATCAAGGCTAGAACTCCAAGATACTTAAATATAGTGCCGCATTGTAACTATGCCGCGGTATCATAGCCACAATTACATAACTCTACCCAAGTTGCCTAAGTCCTAGAGATAACAAGGAATCAGGTTTCGAGTCGATATGCAAAAGAAGTTTGCACATCGTAAAAGATATAATCAGGAAGAATGTGATTCAAGAATGGTAAAACGGTCAAGGTGGCAGGACATGTTTCCTAAACACGGGTATTCTGATTCGTGTATTGGGTACAATACCCAACTACAAAAGAATCAACCCGACTATCCTATGGCTCTGATACCAAAAGAACCGTATCACGCCCCGCTTCCCAGAGTACGCTAGATTGGGCACGTGACACAGCCAACCATGCTACCTGTGGGTAAGAAGTATCCATCCACAGTCACATTACGGCTGTAGAGATATCAAGGGCAAGATAAAACTATCTAAAACATGTCCATAATCCAGAATAACAGGAGTCAATAATAAATAAATGCGGAAGCAAATGATCCAATACAAATAACTGAAAAGTGTGTCTCATAATGCGGGCTCACATCAGGAAATAAATGCAGGAAATAAAACTAACTACTACTGAACTCACAGCTCAGCCTGCTGGCTGAAGTACTCCTGCTCGGACTGCAACAACGGTACGGAATCTGGGCCATGCAAAACCCAGACGTCAGCGCGCCATGTCATCAAGTAATATAATATGAACAATGTAACTGGCAATGCAAAATAAACATGAATAAAACGAGAGTAGCAAAAATGTGAATCAAGCAGTGCAGGGTAGTGTGCAGTGGGTAACTAAACTGTTCTATCAGGTTTTCTATTCTAAAGTCTTTGAAATCAATCGTCGATGTAACTCAATAGTATCCCGTGCATGCCCGGGACCACGGTCAAGATCCTCGGGGCTGAATCCGAGACGTGCCGCTAGGCAGTAACAGGTAGCAGGATGGGCGAGTGATGTCAGCATCATCACTCCGGGGCTGGCCTAGCCCGTAAGACTGATCAGAACAGGTATCGAACTGTTGAGTTACAAGTCGGTTTCACCTTTGATTTCCCCATACCCCCAAGTTATGTATGTCGAGTCAGGTATTCAGTAATCAAGAACTAATGCCAACACATGATCAGGTAAAAGCAGGTTTGTCTGGATAGACAACAGGAACGGTCCATGAGGACTACATGTCAGGTTTGTTGGCATTAGGCACAAGATCAGGTAACGGGTCGGGTCATGGTACATCAGGTCAAGTCAACAGTATACGGTACCATGTCAGGTATATCAATATATACATATGTGTAGCCATGTCAGGTCAAGATGCAAACAATATCGTGGGTGTGCTCACAATCAGATATATTATCACACATGGTTATTAACAACATGAGATAAGCAATGAATTACATAATAAGCAGTTTCATTCAAATTACAAGAGTACAGTAAGACGATATAGCCGTTAGTCATGTTAACAGGTTTGAGCACCCTTAGCGGTGCAATAATTTATGTAACGGTTCAATACAGTTATTTCAGGTTAAAAACGTACGAGTGTCCGAACGGAACAAAACTACAGGTATGAATGCCACAAGCTATTTTAACAGCAAAATGTGATTGAACAGGTAAATATGATTATTAGGTTCAATTTGCAAACTGTAAGTTCCATGTTTAACAGTAAAATGATATAATGCAATATTATACCCGAAAATGGGAAACGATTGTGCCAAGTTAAATTTTACAGGTTTAGGGTGTCAATATATATATATATAAATATTGTATAGCATGTAGCAAGGGGTACTTGCCTCGACGGGTCGTGAACCGGGAAAAACGGAACGTAAACGTCGGCGGGAAAACTCGCGACGGACGCACGGTTCACGGATTGAACCCAAACAACGAACAATGGAACCACACGGGTCGGGGTACCTCGCTGGAACGTCGGGTCACATCGTCGGCACGGCCGGATTCCGGCGAGATCAAAACAGCGAATGTTAAGATCTGCAATTAAGAAAAGAAGGAAAACTAAAGAAGAAAGGAAGGAGGGAGAAAGAAGATAATTACCGTGGGGGTTGCACGAGGTCGGGGGCGGACAGAGATCGCCGGCGGCGACTCCGGTGACGCAGACGCGTGCGGAGGTTTGCTGGTGGCCGCGGCGCGAGTACAGGGTTGAAGTCGGGTGCTCGGGGGAGGAAGAGAGGAAGAAGAGGGGAGGAAGTAGTGGTGATGAGGGTGGTGAGAGGTTAGGGTCGTCGGAGGTGAAGGAATGGCGACGGGAGAGGGTTCCGGCCTTCTTGTGTGTGCAGGTGAGGGCTCGGGAAGGTGGTGAGGTTGATGGTGGTGGTGGTTTGTGGTGTTGGGGATTGGAGAGGGAGGTGAAGAAGCGACGAGGTCAGGTGGTGATCGGTGGTGAAGTTTCCGGTGAGGTTGGGCTCGCGGGGTTTGCACGAGGGTGGCCTCGTCAGGGTGTGCAGGCGCTCGGGAACGTGGGGAAATGGAGGAAGGAAGTGAGTGTGGCTGCGATGAGGGCGAGGAGGCGAGGAGGCCGGCGAGGGTGGTGCCGGCGGCGAGGGGCACACGGCAGAGGTTTGCGTGAGGTAGGTGCTGGGTTAACATGAAAAAGAAATATATGAGGAGGGAAAGAAGTATATGGGGGAGAGAGAGAGATCGGGGAGAGAGAGAGAGAGATATATAAGGAGAGAGAGAGATAAGGGAGAGATAGAGAGGAGAGAGAGAGAGATAAGGGGCCCACGGTTAAGAGAGTTGTGATTGGTTGAGATTGGGATTTGATTTGTAGGTTAGGGAAAAATTAATAAAGGTTTAAAAGATATGCAAATATTAGATGGTTAAAGTATAAATATACGGTGGTTTTAAAATATTAAAATTTGGAATTTTGGCGTAAAGTAAAACATTTCCCAAATCGCGCCCGGGTTGGGCCCAAAAATTTGAAATTGAAATAATAGGATTTTAAGCGGGTTCCAAATTTTAAAATTAAGTGTCTTATGATTAAAAAGCATACCCCCAAAACGGACACACGCACGCGCACGTAGCCATCCAAACTCGCCCGTTTCACTGAACGGGACGAGAACACGATGCACGGACACTACCACAAGGCTAGGGGTGTCGAGTAGATCCAGATGAATATTTTTAATTTTATTTTAAATACCAAAAATTGTTATATGCAGAAATGACTTTGCCAGGTAAAATTTTACAGTAAACCACAAACAAGTAAGATAAATGAAATGAGTACCACACTAATGCTCAAACAGTAACTGAAAAACAGTAGAATTGGGTTCGGGTGTTACATTATACCCAACTACAAAAAGAATTTCGTCCTCGAAATTCCAAGAATACAAAGATAGAAAACTACAGGAAAAGGTGAGGAAACCTCTGTTGGATTTTATCTTCTCGTTCCCAAGTGGACTCTCCATGCGAGCGATTTCCCCAAGAAACAAGAACAAGGGGGATAACCTTGTTCTTAAGAACCTTTTCCCTTCGATCCACGATTTCAATCGGTCGCTCCTCAAAAGTCAAGTCTTCTCGTACTGTTAGCTCCGAATGATCCAATACATGCGTTTTATCTCGAACATACTTACGGAGTTGAGATACGTGAAACACATCGTGCACACTTGCCAAGGACTGCGGTAACGCCAAACGGTACGCTACCTCACCAACACGCTCCAAGATCTCAAAGGGTCTAATGAATCGAGGACTAAGCTTTCCTCGACTCCCAAAACGAATCATCCCTCTAGTCGGTGATATCTTCAAGAACACCAAATCACCCACGGCGAACTCTAGAGGTCTTCTTGATATGTCTGCCCAACTCTTCTGTCGGTCTTGTGCTGCCTTCATAAGATTTCTGATAGTGTTAACCTTCACAACTGTCTGCACAACCAAATCTGGTCCCAATAATTTTCGTTCACCGACATCATCCCAACAAACAGGTGAACGACACTTACGACCATACAAAGCTTCAAATGGAGCCATCTGGATAGTTTCCTGAAAACTGTTGTTGTAAGAAAACTCCAGCAATGTAGATGATCTTCCCATGAACCTTTGAAGTCCAACCTGCATGCTCTCAACATATCCTCAAGAGTTTGGGTCTTTCTCTCTGACTGACCATCAGTTTGAGGATGATAAGCTGTGCTAAACTTCAATCGAGTCCCCAAACTTTCCTGTAAGCTCCTCCAAAAGTGTGATAAGAACCGAGTGTCACGATCAGACACGATGCTCACCAGTACTCCATGCAATCTTACAATCTCTTGCATGTACCGCTCTGCCAAAGTCTCCGTTGATTGACCAACCGGGAAAGGAATAAAGTGAGCTGCATTGGTCAACCGATTAACAATTACCCATACTTCAATGTTGCCCTTTGGACTCCGCGGTAAAGCCGTCACGAAATCCATGGTTATATGTTCCCACTTCCACTGAGAAATTGGAAGTGGTTGCAATAAACCAGCAACCCTTTGATATTCAGCCTTAACATGCTGACACACTAAGCACTTAGCCACAAAGCGCGCAATCTCCCGTTTCATGCCTTCCTACCAGAAATGCTGTCGAATATCTCGGTACATCTTTGTGCCTCCTGAATGTACAGAATAAGCTGAACTGTGTACCTCCTTCATAAGCTCTTCACGAACATCTCCCTTTGGCACACATAAACGGCTACCATACCTCAACGAACCATCTTCGTGGATTAGTAAATCTGTTCGCAGTCCAGCTTCAACCTGCTCTCGAAACTTTTGCAGTCTAGGATCCTGCGATTGTGCTGCTTTAATTTTCTCAATCAAAGACGACTGCACTTGCAGCTGCATCAACTGTCCCGTAGAACGCGGTAGCACAACCTCCAAGTCAAATCTTCGAAAATCTGCAACGATCTCCTTCTGCATAGTTAACACTTGAATTGCTGGTAACCGACTAAGCGCAGGAGTAGTAGGTAGTCTCATCCGTCCGAAAGATACTACGGTTTTCTCATAGACGGGGATAGAGATGATTGCATCATAGATTATGATGAGCCTACTAGTTTCCAGCAGGCCGTTCAGAGCGTTAACTCAGTAAAATGGCTGGATGCAATGCGGACTGAAATGGAGTCCATGTACACCAACAAGGTATGGACGTTGGACATTGTTCCAGACGGGGTAAAACCCGTAGGATGCAAGTGGATATTCAAAAGGAAGATTGGTGTAGATGGACAGGTTGAGACCTATAAAGCTAGACTGGTTGCAAAGGGTTTTCGTCAAAGACCTGGTTTGGACTATGACGAAACCTTTTCTCCAGTAGCTATGCTGAAATCCATTTGGATCCTTCTTGTCATTGCTGCCTTCCACGATTATGAGATCTGGCAAATGGACGTAAAGACCGCTTTTCTAAATGGAAATTTAGAGGAGTGTGTCTATATGGACCAACCAGAGGGTTTCATTCAGAGTGGGAGCAGCGGAAAGGTGTGCAAGTTGCTTAAGTCCATCTATGGACTAAAGCAGGTATCGCGGAGTTGGAACATCTGTTTTGATGAGACGGTCAAGGAATTTGGCTTTATCAAAAATCCAGATGAACCATGCATCTATAGTAGATTTGTAGCGAGAACTGTAGTATTCCTCGTTTTATACGTGGATGACATTCTCTTAATAGGAAATGACATTCCTATGCTACAATCTGTCAAGGGGTTCTTGTCACACAGGTTCTCCATGAAAGACCTGGGTGATGCCTCATACATCCTGGGGATCCGGATCCATCGTGATAGATCCAAGAGGATATTAGGACTTTCACAGTCCAGGTACATCGACACCATACTGAAAAGGTTCAGTATGGAAGATTCCAAGTGCGGTAACCTACCGGCTTGTCACGGGATCACCCTCTCTAAAGAGATGTCTCCCAAGACTGATTTGGAGAGGGATCGCATGTCTATTATACCCTACGCTTCTGCGGTAGGCTCTATAATGTATGCGATGTTGTCTACCAGACCGGATGTAGCTTATGCACTGAGTGTGGTAAGCCGGTATCAGTCAAACCCTGGGGAGAAACACTGGATAGCGGTAAAGAATATTCTCAAGTACCTGAGAAGGACTAAGGAGATGTTCTTGGTGTATGGCGGAAAAGACCTCCAGATCGAGGCCTTTGCTGACTCCAGCTTCCAGAGTGACAAGGATGATTCCAAGTCCATGTCGGGTTTCGTCTTTACCCTCAATGGAGGGGCGGTGTGTTGGAAGAGTTCCAAACAGAAAACCGTTGCAGACTCGACGATGGAAGCGGAATACATCGCTGCATCTGATGCCGCAAAAGAAGCTGTCTGGATGAGGAAGTTCTTGAAAGAACTTCAGGTGGTTCCGTCCATTGTTGATCCAATACCTCTGTATTGCGACAACAACGGGGCTATAGCTTTAGCGAAGGAACCCAGGTCCCATCAGAGATCGAGACACATCTTGAGGCGGTATCACCTGATCAGGGAGATCGTGGATCGCCAGGAGATCGAGGTTCGGAGGGTTGCTTCAGAAGATAACACTGCAGATCCATTCACCAAGGCCTTGCCCCAGACTCAGTTCGAGCGGCTGATCGAGATGATAGGTCTTCGATACGCCAGTACATGGCCTTAGTGCAAGTGGGAGATTGTTAGTGTATATGCCCTAGAGGCCATTACTGTATCATACTAGTTTGTATATTACTTAATGGAAGCTTGGGATATTCACCTTGTATAATACAATCTTGCTCAAAATAGTAGTATGCTACTTGGTTTGTTTCTACTTCAATGTGTACATGTGTTTGTTATATCACCTATACGCATTAGTGGAGCCCTTAGGATCTTTGCTTGATTACCAGCGTTGTGATGGCAGTCACACTAGTGGGGCTGGGTAATTTATAAGCACATCCTTATGCAGGTCCCTAGTCGCAGGACTATCGAGACAGGGCATCGATACTCCGGAGTAGACTGGCGCATGCGCTTCTCATCCCAGTGTGGGAGACGGTCTGTCCCACAACCGTCAGTACGTCGTACTGGAGATAGTATGCGGGTGCTCGTTGGGTTACGAGTACACTGGACAGGACTCGTCGGGAACTGACCGGTTGGTATTATACCTATCGTCAGTTATCAGTTCCCAGGTGACATGAGTACAGCTTAGTCCGCTGACTTGACACTGTCACTTCGCCTCGAGTGTGTTCCCACTGTACTTTGATTACTACCCTACCACAGCTCAAAGGAGTCGTGCAAACAGGTAGTAGTTGGGTGCAGTCCCGAAGCACATGGAGGCAGTGACGGTTAGACAGGATTCGTCTCTCCCGGTATTGGGGGTTGACATCGCGCTGTGTCTAGGAGAGCCATTACACGAGTAGTCCCTGGCCAGGGCAAGCGAGATATACTGGTAGGCTTCCAGTGTTATCTCAGGGTGTTTTGGGCTTCACTCCGACACGACTTGCACCGCTATTAGGGGACTGACGTTTACCGCCCCCTAGGCCCGCCATGCGATGTATCAGACGAACAGACCGGACTGTACGGAGATTGTCACAGTCAGACTCAGTAGAAGTTCAGATGGGTTTCACCTCGTCAGTCTTCTTGTCGGCATCTACCTGGGGACCGTTACGCACAGCTAGTGCCGCTTGCGGTCTGTGGTTAAACCTACTGCCAGCGTAGTGTCGAGTCTTTAGAGTTCCACACAGAAAGCTATTCGCCTTTAGGCAAAAGAGTAGAAGTCGCATGGTTTTGCGACAGGTCGCATGGTTTTGCGACAGGGTTCAGTCACATCCGTGCACTTGTGCACGTTTAGTGTCCGGACAGTTTACACTAGCGGGCTTTGGTTTAAGCCAGATCCTAGTGTACGTATTGGGATTGGTTTTATCCAGTTTGTATTCGTGTTCCTCGGAATGCGATTGCAGGTGTGTATGCACAGTTGACGGAGAGACAAAGGCAGAGGATTCTCATTAGGGTTGTTGACCGTTGACTGTTGACTATTGACTTTTTGCTCAACCCTAATGAGAATATGATATGTAATTAACAATAATATTAATTAAGTATTGTGGTGACATGGTTGTTGAGGGGTTGACTTTGTTGACCGGTTGACTAGGTTGGACTAGTTGACCATCATGATGACAATGGCTATCATTTCATGGCAAAGACTTTTTTCTTGCTTGTTCTCTTGTGCAATTTGAGTGCATGAAATGATATAGCCATTTTGACTTAAACCATTTACACAATACTTGATTACTATTTTTGTGATGATGGTTTTGGATTATGAGAGCCAAGTGAGAAAAGTCTTGCATATTCTATCATTTTCATTTTCTCTCTTGTGTTCTTGAGCTCTCATCTCCTTCCTCTTGCTCTCCCTCTCTTTAGTCTATGGTTCACTTGTCTCATGTGTTGAGAACCAAGAACCATAGAGAAAATCCCAACACACTCTCCTTTACTCACTCTAGTTCACAAGGTTTGGCAAACCGAGTGAACTAGTTTCTTCAAAGACCGAAGAAGAAGCCAAAGGTAAAAGCTTTCAGGTGGATCGATCTTCGGCGCAAGGAGACGACGGGGTGAAGCCGATCCGGACAACCATCGAGGCTTGAAGACGAAGGAGTTCAAGAAAGAAAGGTATAACCCCCTAACCGAGTAGTTAACAACTCCTAGTTAGGTTGTTAGTTAGATATTTAATAAAGATCCGGTTTTGAGTCCATGTTACCACCTCTAGAAAATTGTTTTTCACCAAATTCCGCTCGCCCGAAAGTACCGGGAGAGGTAGCATGGACTTACATGTATACCTCGAATGATCGCAATACATCAATATATAGGTCTCCAGCATCGACACCATAAATCCTCATATCTCTCATGTCCATCACCGACACGCAAGTCATCAAATCTCTCGTGTCCATCACCGACACACAAATCCAGATATCTTCGACACCGTCTCAACAGATCGGTCACCCCTCGATATCCTTAGCCCCGGTCAGTATTCCCTGAATATCCGCCATGCTCATATCTATCTCCGGTATCGAGTGTCCTCACTAGGCTCCCCGCCTCTATCGCGACTTTCCTGCCCCTCGGTCTCGACCCGGGTCCACCATGTATCCGACTGTATACCCCCCCGCTCAGTCCGGATATGTAACACGTCCGTAACCGTATAGCCCCCCACTCGATTAATATGCGGCAGAGGCGATGGTTATAACTCATGGCGGACTTTGACATCAACCTGCAATATCACCCAGGGAAGATAAGATGCGTGCAAGTTATCCCCACTTATTTGTAAACTAGTCCTTAAAATAAAATTGTAAATTTTGAGGACGAAATTTTTGTATGGAGGGTACACTGTAACAACTCTAATTTTAGTGTACATAAAATTCATTTAAAATTAATGTATACTTGGGGTATTTATATTTCCTGTGAGTACTATAAGTATTTGTTTTGCTTTTAAATAGCAAGAAGGAGCTTGTAGCTCATTGGTAATACTTTGCACTGCTGAACCAAACCATCAGAGTTCAAATCCCATCAGCCACATTATTTTTTTATATTGATTTCTTTTAATCTTTTTAGAAGCCCAAGAGTCTACACGTGCTTAACCCGTAAACCCAAAAGTCACACTAAAAACAAACGAGTCCAGGAGGTAGACCAAACGACGATGGACAGGCAGCATCGAGCCCCGGCCCGACTCGGGCCGGCGGCGCCGATTTTCTTCACTCCTTCTGTGTCTTTTGGCCTCCCCATAACCCCTGTTCTATTTAAATACCCTGCATTATTTCAGAGGATTAAAAACCTAATTAAAACTATTTTAATGCATAATTTTTAATGCATTTTCTATCAAACCCTAACCCTAATCTTTTCCTATAAATACCACTCCATCTCACACCCCCTCACTCACAATCTCTGCCCAAACTCTCAAGAAAAATCCCTAGAACTTTTGTGTACAAGTAGAGTTAGCGAAGGACGAAACTCCGACGAACTTCCGACGACGACCCTAAGAGCTCCTGGTGACAAAACGACGCACCGGCACCTCCTACCACTCCCTCTTCCTCTTTTCTAATCTAAAATCCAGTAAGTCCCTCCTCTCTCTTCTCTTTTCTAATTTAAAAACTTGTATTTCTAAAACCCGACGGAAGCGGAATTAATCCGACTTCAGATTCGGTTTTCTTTAAAAAGTTCCAATTTTCTTAAATACAACAATACCAAACTATTACATCATGACTATTAATCATTAACAAAACGTATTGAACAAGTTCCATTTCAAAAGAATGTATATTGTAATTTTTATCGCAATTTTACAGAAAAATACCATATAGTTTAGTTTCGACATAAATCTTATAATTTCTTGCTATACCTTTAGATAGTTCATGAGATAACGACCTACCTCCTCACAACACTCATATGTAACATAGCACGATGAGCTTGGGAATATACTTTTGGGAAAATACAATTTTACACAAAACTATCTCAAACTTATATAAAAACCCTTTTCTACAAGATTAAGTATTTTAAACAAATCTTTGCAAAGCGCCGCTACAACCCATTTGGGAAAAACCGTTCGGGATAGTGCGAATTATCGCACATCCTCGGGTTTAGTAGTGCGAGATTCAGACCTTCACAAGGAGCATACGGTCTCGAAAGATTTAAAAATACAAATATCTTAAGAAAATGAGATTTCTAGAAAAATAATAAATTTAATTATTTTATAAATATATATATAGGTATTATAAAAATATCTATTTTTGATATAGTATAAATATTCCAACTTTTCTAAATAAAAAAGAATCACTTTATATGAAAATACCATGCAATTCCATACAAGTTCAATACTTTACAATTAAATACCATATATTATGAAAAATAGGTTTTATTCACTAGAAATGTTACAATGATAAAATATACATCAATGAAAACTTTAAAGACGATAATAAAATATTTGAGGTGTATTTTGAAAATTATACAAAATTATTTTTACATAAAACCCTCTCAAGTTTTATAAATTACAATAAGGACCCTAGCAAATATAGGTTTAAGCAGGACCGGTCTCTTGAGCCTCACGGAGCCGGAGATATGGGTGCTTGCCTGTTTAAGGTAGACAACTTAACAAACGGTGTTATCAACACGGTAATCATTTTTGAAAAAGACACAAATCCTGCCGTCCATGTGCAGCGGTTACCGATAACACTAAAACCTAATTCAGGATTCAATTTCTTTTCTAATTGTCTGACTCAGACCGAGTCTCGATATAATCAATCTGACTTGAATGAGATTCATGTGTGTGTATATATATATATAACAATTCAATATGAATCCATATAATCAATATGTTCAATATATTCAATTTGTATTGACCGAACCGAACCATGGATATACATCCATCTACATGATTCTCCAGTTACATCCATTTACTGATATCATGGTTTCGGCAAGTCATCCATCAATACTATCTATAATATAAGACATTACAATTTACAATACAATACAAACAATACAAACAAGATATCGCGGGGTTTAAGGGGTAGATTGTAACGGAAGGTGTTAGAAGTGGCACGAGACTGCAACCATTAAGATACCTAACCTGTATTCCATTGCCGTTGTACCGTGGCTGAACGTTTCCTTGTACTTTCCGTCTACCTTAGTCTCTGGTCTACTGAGACTCCTCTCGTATACACTGGTTTCTTCTGTATTAAGCTACAAACAGCAGTGTTAACACTAAATACAACATTATAACATTATAATACAAATTTAAAAGTTACACTCTCTCTGTCTATTCTATTTCTCCCTTATCTTTGGGACTTACCGAGCGATTTGTTCGTTGACGACATTCTCTTTCTTCTTCTTTGAATGTCGTCAGGTGATTCACTGGAGATCGAGCCCACCAGCGAGGATTTGGACCAGATAGCTTACGACCCAGAGCTTTAGATTCTTGTACATATTTACATTCTGTATTTTCCATTTATGTTATGCCACTATTTAGGCTTTGCTTTTCATTCCATGTATTTACTTTTCCATGTACTATAAAAGAATGTTAATAAATAAAGTTGATGTTCATTTATATCATTGTCTCTATCTCTTGTGCATTTTATTTATATTGCTTAGATACGCTTAACGTGTTTACTTCAGAGTAAAGACGTTGCGGCCAGTCGCGTCCTCTGCCCGCTTCCCAGTGTACAGTTAGAGGACGCGACGAGGCCGCTACGTATTTACTCAGAAGTAAATACGCTAAGCATAACTAAGCAATATAAAAGAAATATACACAAGAGACAAATATAATGAACATCAACTTTATTTATTAACATTCTTTTACAGTACATGGAAAAGTAAATACATGGAATGAAAAGCAATGCCTAAACAGTGGCATAACAGAAATGGAAAATACAGAATGTAAATGTGTACAAGGAATCTAAAGCTCTAGATCGAAAACTATCTGGTTTAAATCCTTGCTGGTGGGCTCGATCTTCTGAAGGTCCGAATCACCTGACGAAATTCCAAAGAAAAAGAAAGAGGATGTCGTCAGCGAACAAATTGCTCGGTAAGTCCCAAAGGTGAGGGAGAAATAGAATAGACAGAGAGAGTGTAACTTTTAAAGTTGTATTATATTGTTATAATGTTGTATTTAATGTTAACGCTGGTGTTTGTAACTTGGTACAGAAGAGGCCAGTGAATACGATAGGAGTCTCGTTAGACCAAAGACTTGGTGGACGGAATACAAGGAACCGTTCAGCCACGGTACAGCGGCAATTGAATTCAGGTTAGGTGTCTTAATAGTTGCAGTCTCGTGCCACTTCTAACACCTTCCGTATCAATCTACTCCTTAAAACCCGCGATATCTTGATTGTATTGTTTGTATTGTATTGTCTTATAATTTGAATTGTATAGATGGATGACTTGCCGAAACCATGATATCAGTAGATGAATGTAACTAGAGAATCATGTAGATGGATGTATATCCATGGTTCGGTTCAGTCAAGTTGTATTGAACAGATTGATTATATGGATTCATGGATTCATATTGAATTATTATATATATACTTGAATCATATTCAAGTCAGATTAATTATATCAAGACTCAGTCTGAGTTAGACAATTAGAAAAGAATTTGAATCCTGAATTAGGTTTTGGTGTTATCGGTAACCGCTGCACATGGACGGCAAGATTTGTGTCTTTTTCAAAAACGACTACCGTGTTGATAACATCGTTTGTTAAGTTGTCTACCTTAAATAGGCAAGCACCCATATCTCCGGCTCCCTGAGGCTCAAGAGACTGGTCTCGCTTAAACCTATATTTACTAGGGTCCTTATTGTAATTTAGTATAACTTGAGGGGGTTTTATGTAAAAATAATTTTGTATAGTTTTCAAAATATACCTCAAGTAATTTATTATCATCTTTAAAGTTTTCATTGATGTATATTTTATCAATATGACATTTCTAGAGAAATAAAACCTAATTTCATAATATATGGTATTTATTTGTAATAATGGAATTTGTATGGTATTTTCTTGTAAATCAGATATTTTTCTTGAATTTTGGAAATATGGAATATTATAAATATTAAAAATATATATTTTGATATTAATTACATATATATTTATTTATTAAAAATATAAGTTTTATTTAAAATAGAAACCCCATTTTCTAAAGAAAATTGTATTTTTAAATCTTTCGAGATCGTATGCTCCTTGAGAAGGTCTGTATCTCGCACTACTAAGCTCGAGGGTGTGTGATAATTCGCACCATCCCGAACGGGTTCCCCGAAATGGGTTGTAGCAGCGCATTGCAAAGATTTGTTAAAAATACATATCTTGTAGAAAAAAGGTTTTTTTATAAGTTTGAGGTAGTTTTGTGTAAAATCGTATTTTTCCAAAACTATGTTCCCAAAGATCATCATGCTATATTACATATGAGTGTTGTGAGGAGATAGGTCATTACCTCGTGAACTATCTAAAGGTATAGTAATGGGTAATGATGTTTATGTCGAAACTAAACTATATGGTATTTTTCTGTAAAAGTGCTATAAAAATTGAAATATAAATTCTTTTGATATGAAACATGCTAATATGTTTTGTTAATGTTTAATGATCATGATGTGAGAGTTTGGTATTATTGTGTTTAAGAAAAATATGATTTTTAAGGATAAACCGAATCGGAAGTCGGATTAACTCCACTTCCGTCGGGTTTTAGAATTCTAAGTTTTTAGAATAGTAAAGAGAAGGGGAGAAAGGACTTACCGAGCGATTTGTTCGCTGACGACATCCTCTTTCATTTTCTTTGGAATGTCGTCAGGTGATTTGGACCTGTTCCCTCATGTGAACTGAATAAAATACGAATAAAGCAACAAGGAAAACCCCCAAGTGGAGCATCACGTGCCCACGTGTGATCGGGCCTCACGTGAGGACACGTGACCTTTTATGGGCAAAGTCTATAGGTGCTGAAATAAACAATTGGAGATTCTTAATCAGTGGGGTCACGTGCCAACACGTGATGGGATCCTGAGCCCTCTGAACTAATAGAATTAAATTCTAATTAGATGCTTGTTTCCCCAATCAGAGCAAAGGTTTGTTCAAATTTTAAAATTTGAAATAAAGCAGCGCATCACGTGCTTTGCATGTGGGCGCTAGCGCTAAGAGCGCTGCATTCTAAGCAGCGCACCACGTGCAAAGCACGTGCGCGCTAGCCTAAGAGCGCTGCATTCTAAACAGCGCACCACGTGCAAAGCACGTAAGCGCTAGCGCTAAGAGCGCTGTACTCTAAACAGCGCACCACGTGCAAAGCACGTGAGCGCTAGCGATAGAACAAAATGTTCTCGGCCGTTGGATCAAAGATCTAACGAACATGATTAAAAATCATCAATTAACAGAATAAAATTCTGTTAAGGAAACATTCCTCAGAATCTTTCCAAACAGGAAACATTGTGCTCTGAAAATCAGAGCACCGTTGGATCAATGATCCAATGGTGATTAAAAAATCACCAAAATACAGAATAAATTCTGTATGGGAAAAGATTTCCCAATCTTGTTAATAACAAGAAGATTGCCTTCTGTAAATCAGAAGCCCTTGGATCATGGGAAATCCCTAAATCAATCAAAGGAAAGGTTTCCTTAACCGATTCAACAAATCAACCTCTACTATATAAAGGCCCCAAGACTTCAAGTCTCACATAGAGAAACCCCCTCCCATAAACTTTGAGAAACTTCAGAGAGAAGAGAAAGCTCTCGGCAGAAGAAGAACTTTTCTTCAAGGTAAATACAGAGAGATAAAAAGTCTCATCAGAAAAAAAGAACTTAGTTCTTATGCTAGATCATAGATCTTTGAGACAAACTATCTTTCACAAAAGAGATCATAACATCTCATTATAAAAAAAGGGGGGAGAATAATTCAATTCTCTTAGGATCACAGATCCATAAAGGCAAAACCTTTCACCAAAAACATAAGAGATTGAAACATCTCCTATAAAAATAAGAACTTTGTTCTTAGATCCATGAGACAAAGTCTCTTATAAGAGAAAAATTTAATTCTCAGAGCGCAAAACTGTCTAAGAAGAGTCTTAGCGTTCCAATTAAAAGAAGCGCTTTAGTGCTCCAAATCTAGCGCACAGCGCTGCAGAGCCTTAGCGCTCCATATTTAAAAGAAGCGCTCCGCGCTTATTATCTGGCGCACAACGCCAAGCGCGCCACGTGCTCTTCATGTGTGCGCTACTCACAAGAAGCGTTTTGTGCTCATTGACTGGCGCACAGAGCCAAGCGCGCCACGTGCTCCTCACGTGTGCGCTACTCAGAAGAAGCGCTTTGCGCTCATTGACTGGCGCACAGCGCCAAGTGCGCCACGTGCTCCTCATGTGTGCGCTACATCACAAGAAGCGCTTTGCGCTCATTGTCTGGCGCACAGCGCCAAGCGCGCCACGTGCTCCTCACGTGTGCGCTACATCATAAGAAGCGCTTTGCGCTCATTGACTGGCGCACAGCGCTAAGCGCGCCATGTGCTCCTCACGTATGCGCTACATTACAAGAAGCGCTCTGCGCTCATTGTCTGGCGCACAGCGCCAAGCGCGCCACGTGCTCCTCACGTGTGCGCTAAGAGAACATAAATTGTTCTTTAAACAATAAAGCCCCAGAGCTATAATGAGTGCTCAACACTCAATAAAAAACAAAAAAGTTTGTCAGAATCCAAACCAATGCTTAGCATTGCTAAATGTTCAATATTTTAACTGAGTGGGCCGAGCCCAAGTTGGCCACTGATCCCTAATTCAGATTAATTGAGCCTATATGATCATAAATCTTTGATTTTAGTCTCAAATTGGACTACAGATCTCCCAACCAATATTGGTTTAACGGTACATCTCTTCACTCCTCTGATATTTGTCGTTGTAATCCTTCAACGTCATCAGAGAGGTGATGGGTCCCGACAACCAGACATTACACGGACTGTGGGGTCCTTAAACTCATGGACTATGACGTCCTTAAACTTTACAGACTATGATGTCTCTAAACTATCATGTACTGTGGGGTCCTTAAACTCATAGACTATGACGTCTTTAAACCTTATAGACTATGACGTCTTTAAACTCAACCGCAAAGTTCCTAAACTAAAACAATTGAGCCCAAATGCTCTTTTGTTGGATCTAAATGATCATGTTAAGTTGATCTTAGTCTAAAATTAGACTAACGTGTCCTTAACAAACGTTAAGTTGATCTTAGTCTAAAATTAGACTAACGTATCCTTAACAAACGTTTAAGTTGATCTTAGTCTCAAATGAGATTAACGATCTTTAAACCCAACCCAAAACCCAAATCTAAGAAAATATGGATTTGGACTAATCCACGCCCTACGGGGGACAACATAAATTAGTCTCCGTATATAATCCACGGGCAACCAAAAATAAAACAAACACACACGACACGATGTGACCATCTGGAGAAGGAGAAAGTGGTTACAGCGATGCGGTAGCGTAATTAACTGCTGGGGCTTGCGCCTGCAGGGAAGAGCGTCCCTATAATCAAAACCCCCTCAAACGAGAGGGAATCTGACGAAGTCTGCTACAACGTCCGCATCCATCTAAACCTCCGATATACGGTGCCATAAATCAACTTGGCATCTTCGGAGAGGTGGACGGATAAAACTAAATAGTATTTGCACCCAAATTTAGGCAAGACGTCAGTCTTCCCGCGTCTTTCGGCAGAGAACAGATTCTGGCACGTCCGGTGGGACCTTTTCCTCTTTCCACTCCACACTTCGTCTGTCGTGTTTCGTGAACGAATCGCGGTTTGCTATGGTTGCCCCTAGATTCGAGGTACTAAGGTTTGGTGTCTTGCTCCCGTGCAGATCAATGACTTCCAACTGTACAAACTGCAACAGCTGCAACAACTCTCACTCTGTCCTCGCCGAAGGAGTGACCTACGGGCCTCAAGCGGCCTCCCTTTTTACGATGCCGATAGAACAGGTGACGCAAGCCACCACTGGGCTGTTCTTTGGGACCATGCTCCCACCCATGAGCTTCAACACTCCAGTTCCGTCTCAGGAAGCTCCGAAGAAGTCGGTCTTTGATCGGCTTGCAACCACCACGGCCCCTCTCAGCGGGTCGTCCAGCTCCAAGGCCTCAGTCTTCGACAGGCTGGGTCAAAGCTCAAGTGGGCCCGTAAAGAGGCTCACAATACCAGAGAAGGACACTCCAACTCCTGTTACAGTTGAGGTCGTCCAAGCTGCTCTCCCTACTCGAAGGTCGGCTTTCGACAAGTTGACCATTCCCTCTCAACGGACGTCTGTCTTTGACAGGCTAGTGCCAACAATAGGCTCTCATCAGAACAGGGGGCAAGATGAAGCTACCCCCATAACCGAGCCAGTCCCATCTGTACAACATGCACGACGTCGCCACTGGCGCCGAGTAAGGAAAGCTGGGGGCAATTCCCCTTCTGGACTGACTCTATCAGCTCCAATGGTGGAACTTGATGCTGCTGTTCCAACTGGAAATAGCTTTGAACTACTTAACAGGGTGCGCAGGAATTCGCCAACTGTCGTGCTAAAAAAGTCTCCTCCGCTTGTTGAAAAGATCACAAAGGAGAAGCCGGAGCATCCCCCTCAGCGGCTGTCCTCCAAAATTTACAAAGTCTGGCGACAAGTCCAAGACTCGGTGATCAACCAAGACTACTCCCGCCGATCGAAAAAGATGAAAGTTCAGCAAGAGAAGGACCACCCTACTATACCACAGAAGGTGTCATCTACTTAGGTGCCCGTTGCAACAGCCCCCTCAACTTCGATCATTCACAAAAGAAGGAGGTCGGAGAAAGTCCCTGTGTCCGCGACGAAGCTCAAAGGCACTGAATCGAAACGCCCCAAGTCTGGGGGCATGGTGGTGCACACTGTTTTTATGACATCCGGGAAAGAGGATAGCCGTATCTCTACGGGTCATCGACCACTCACCAGATCCGTAACAAAGGCCCAGGAGCAGCAACAGAAGCTCCAGGAAATGTTAACACAGATGGCCACACTTACTAGGCCAAAAGAAAGCCCGGAGACGTCGTCAGAGCAGCGTCATGAACAAGAAACTGATACTGAATTCCTTCGCAGAATCCTTGAGAAGAAGGACAAGAGGCAGCGGAACAAGCTGCCAACATAAAACGAATGGCGCTTTTATTCCAGGACATGGTCGGGATGATGTTACAGCCGGATCATCTAGCTGAAGACCCTCCGATTATCCTTGAAGATGACCGAGGGGAGGCGTCAAACCCTCTTCCTGCTTGTTCAGCAGCCAAGGAGGAGACCATCTCCAAAGCCGCCCTGGATGACTATATAGCTCAACATATACGAGCTCATCAGGAGAGCGAAGCGGCCGGGCAAATTGTTAAGACTGGACGACCCTATCCGGGTTGGTATGACCAAATAATATACCCGCCGGGATATACGATCCCTAAATTCCATGTATATAAGGAGACGAGAAATCCACACCAGCACGTTGCTCAATTCAGAGACTTGTGCGGTAATACTGGGGGTGACGACAAACTGCTGCTTTGCCAGTTTGTTGGCAGCTTGTTGGAGACAGCGTTTGAATGGTTCTCTGAGCTCCCGAACGACTCCGTTAAGACATTTGCAGAAATGGAGTTACTGTTTACACAAAGATTCGCAAGCGCTAGTGAACGCACCCTAATTACGGCATTGATCAATGCCAGGGTGAAGCCGGGCGAAACATGGGTGCAGTACGCGATACGGTGGCGGAATCTATGGTCGAAATGTGAACAATGCATCGAAGAAGCTCCTGCAGTAGGCATGTTCGTTGGTACCCTTGATCCGCAGGTGACCATATCCTAGTTCATGATGTTCTTCAAGCCGACCACCTTCCAGACCCTGATAGACAAGCTAGCCCAGATGGACCAGATGGGTCATAAGCCTTCCTTTTCAAAGACAGAACCGCGGAATGAAAAGGGCAAAGGGAAAGCCACCTTTGTCGCCAATGCTCAACAACAGCCGAGTGACTTAAAACCTGTTGTTCGCCAAAGAAACGTGCGTCCACGCCAATCCCTCGAGGAGAGACTGGGACGTCCTTACTCGTTTTATCGGGATAAAACAAGGAGACTGTTCGAGCTGGCAGTGCGCAATAGACTCATCAATCTGCCAGAGCCAAGACGTCCGCTGCAGCCAGGCGATACCAACAATCCTAATTACTGCCCCTACCACCGAGCAGTAAGCCATCCAATCGAAGATTGCTTCGTTTTCAGAGGCTGGATTGAGGACCAATACCAACAGGGTAAATTCGTACTATTCGAGAATTGGAAAGTAAGCCCGCCTCAGCCGCACGCTCTTAAAAAGGGGGACACACCAAGGGCATCGTGCTATTTTATAGAAGAAGCTACATGGGAGGTTGCTCTTTCAGCTAACACGAAAAGAATGCTGAAGGATCTCCAAACATGCCCGACGATCAGGTGGAAAAGTCCACTAGAACCCGAGATCATTGAGGGAATGCTGAAACCGCGCCTGACTCCAAAAATTGGTAGCGATAATCAAAACGCTCAGGCCCAGCCGTCAAAGTCTTCGAAAAAGAAGAAGAAGACCAAAAAGCCCGTGAAGTATGGTGACAAGCGCACGGATCTGCAAAAACATATTGACCCGTTGGAAGAATATAACCAGAAGGCGCGAACCCTGGTCACGCTTCAACAGTTTCTCAACCACATCCTTAAAGACGGAGATAGCGACAAAGATGAGGGAGAAGACTCGTCAGATGAACCTGAGAATTATGTGGCAAGCTGCCACGTGGTCTTTCACTCTCCGGTAGATGGTGAAGAAGCTCCTAATGCAGAGAAACTGGGAGCAGATCCTGGACCGTAACTCCTAGAACCGTCAGACGAGATGATTGACGTATTCCTGAATGAAGCTCTTCTGAAAAGCAAAGCTGATCAGGAGCGCGAAATCGCCGTATACGAAAAAGCCAAACGTCGGCGACTGAGTGAAAGGATTGAAATACCCCAACCGGATAGAAGCACTTCAGCCGCCAGCAAAAGCAGGTTCAAGACAAGAAAAAGGTTCACCAAAGCTATATCGATGGGAATGAAGCTGCAACCCTCTGGAGGAAATTCTCCTGGCGGTATACATCTTGATGAAGCGGACGTACATCCTAACTTCTGCTTATACCATTAGAGGATTGCACACCCTACCGAAGAGTGTATGGCCTTTAAAAATTGGTGGCAGGGATACGTTGCTCACCGGCAGCATTTCAAGCGGATGAAGCGCAAAACGCGTCAAGAGCAGAAGAGCACGACAGATGAGCGCAAAAGAACCGCCGGCAACTGTCACATGGTTGATTCCGGGGGATCGCAAGTTCTCACTTTCGGGAGCGATTCGGATGAAGAAATAGCCCTCGGTCCTCTTTTCAAGGAATCCATCTCGGAAGCAGAAGAGATGAAGACATGTGAAAACATTCAGCTGCGCAATCGCACGCTACCTGAAAAGAATCTCGGACCCGCAAACAAGGGATCGAACAAAAAGGAAAAGGGGAAAGAAAAAGTCCCTGAGGATATCACCCTCGATGATCGAGTCGTCGAAGAGCTGGCAGCCAAGGACCCGCCCAAGAAAAACAAGGTGGATTACAACGTTCTGGCACACCTGAGGAAAATACCCTCGCAACTAAGCATTCTCGATGCCCTTCTTCTATCCGAAGATGCGGGAGATTCTCTGATCAAAGCACTATAAGAGCCTGACCAATTCCAAGCTTTCCTTACCGAAGAAAAGATGAAGGACGAGCTGGAAGAAATTCACACAGCTGACATCAGTTTTGGCGATGAAGATCTCCTCCTTAGAACATGTGAGCACAACCGTTCCCTATATATCTCCGGGTATTGCCATGACATCAAGATAGGGAAGATTCTAGTTGAAAATGGGTTCTCTGTCAATCTCCTAAATGTGAAGGTACTAAAAGAAATCTGCATGAGCGTCCAGCACCTCGCTCGGGATAAAATCACCATCTCCTGATTCGACTCCCAGTCATCACGGACGCTCGGGTCTGTAATTCTGACGTTATGCTTTGGGCTGATTGTCACTAATATCAAATTTCATGTCATTGACGCCAAGACATGCTACAACGCTTTGCTCGGCAGGCCTTGGTTACACGAGTACAACATCATCCCTTCTACACAACATCAGTGTATGAAGTATTTCAAGGATGGTCTCGAGTATACCGTGACAGGGGAGCAGAACCCATTCTCCGTGAATGAAGTCCGAAAGTACGAAGATGCAAAATACTTCTTGCCAGACTTCGAAGACACGGAAAGGTGCCATAAGCCGGAGAATAAGTAGAAAGCTATCACCATTATTCCGGTCTTTGGGAGTGATACCGAAGAGGAGGAAGAGATAGTCTATTCAGGACCGCCCCAATGCAATAAGCCGGGACTGTCCACCCCTATTCTGGTCTTTGGCAGCGACTCTGAAGATGAGGTTAATGCAGTATTTTCTGTTCGGCCATCAATACAAGCTTTCACTGGTGATGAACGGAGTTTGCAAATCGCCATGGTTCCGCAAGAGCATTACAAAGAGCTCGACGCACTTGATACCTATAGTGTGCAGGAGCTGCAGATGTTCTATGTCCCTCCCAGTCGAAAAGATGAAAAGGCGATCCTCTTTTATCGATCCACGGAAACCAAAGTGGAGAAAGAGATCTGGCATGGTGCCGATTCTACGCTTGACAGGCTCCAGCCCATCCGTTTCCCCAGATACTACACAGAAGGATTAAAAAGGCTGTTGAGGCGCTAAGGCGTACCCTTGAAGCAGACCACGCGACAAGCCCAGTTCTACAACAGGATCTGGAACGTCCCTGGAACTCAGCGATAATTACCCAATGGGAGAATAGAAATGATCGGGCTCGGATATGTTCAATCCAAGAAACAGAAACGATTCCATAGCTGCTACGTTATACATGATTTCGATGAAGAAGGAGATGCTCTGTTAGAAGACGCTAACCCTGAACCAAAACGAGGTCTCGCCATGAAAGTGCCAAGTCCGTCGTTCGAAGAACAGATGGATAAGCTAATAGGGGAAGCGGGTCAAAAGGTCCGGGATGATCATAGCTGCGAAATGACCATCTATGAGAAAGCCAGGACGCAGCGCCTCCTTCAGCAGGTTACGAAAAATGACGATGCCCTTCATCCTCACCCCGTCATACGGAAGACTCGACGTGGAGGAAAAAATAAACTGAAGAATGGAAAAAATGTTCAACAGCAGCAAAGCAGGTCCAAGAAACCTCGCGATCGAAAATTGAGCTGCCGGGATTCGTTTCTTATAAAGAAGATGGGTCGAGCATACTCTTTTCCCCAAGACAAGACAAGGAAGATATTCGATCTTGCCATGAAACATCAAATGATTACGCTCCCGAAATCCAAACACCCCGAACAAGCAGGCGAGGTCTCTCACCTAGATTATTGTTCCTATCACTGAGCGATAGGACATTCTCTCAAAGACTGCTTCACATTTAAAGACTGGGTAGAGGACCGGTATCAGCAAGGCAGGTTCGCTTTATCCAGCAGTTGGAGGGTAACCCCGCCACAGAAGCATGAACCCAAAGCCATATATGCAGCGAGAGTAGAGCCGAATCAACATCGATCTTGGAAGCGATCTCGTACCTGTCATGTGATAATGATGTTGGAAGAAGGAGTGCCTAAGGATATGGATAACCTCTCCTGGTGCTTCGAAAACGATGATGACGAAGTGATCTCAGAGTTTCCACCGGCACCAAGAGAACTAGAAGATGGGATACATACTACGGCAGATAACCTCAGAAAAATCAACTTGAGGATGGCAAACGACCCACGGCCTACGTTCGTCAGCGAGCTGCTGTCTAAAGAACAGGTGGCTACACTCAAGGATGTGCTCATGCAGTATAAAGACTGCTTCGCATGGAACTACTCCGAAATGCCGGGACTAGATCCAGAAGTAGCTGTGCACAAATTAGCGATATCTCCGGGCATTAAGCCTGTCAAACAAGCGCCGAGAAGAATGCGGCTCGAATTTGAAATGAGCATCAATGCTGAGGTCAAGAAGCTAATCAACTTTGGCTTCATCCAAGAGGTTCAGTACCATGACTGGATTGCCAACATTGTCCCAGTGATGAAGAAAAATGGGACAGTGCGCATCTACGTAGACTTTCGGGACCTCAACAAAGCTTGACCGAAGGATGATTTTACCATACCGGTTACCGAGCTGATGATGGATAACACGTCCACTCATGAAGTCTTCTCCTTCATGGACGGCTCATCAGGGTACAATCAAATAAAGATGCATCCCAAAGACCAGAAGCATACCGCTTTCCGGACCCCTTTGGGCATATTCCGCTACAAAGTGATGCCTTTCGGCCTGAAGAACGCTAGCGCCACCTATCAGAGGGCCATGACGAAGATTTTCGATGACCTAATACATGAAGTCGTTGAATGCTATATCGACGACCTTGTGGTGAAAAGCAAATCGCACGAGAAGCATTGGGAGCACTTAAAAATAGTGTTCCAACGTCTTCGGAAATACAACTTGAAGATGAACCCTCTGAAATGCGCGTTCGGAGTTTCCTCGGGAAAATTCCTAGGATTCATCGTACGACATCGAGGCATCGAAATAGACTCGTCGAAGATCAAGGCGATCATGGAAATGCCTCCGCCAAGGACTCTGAAACAACTGCGGTCTCTCCAAGGAAAGCTCGCATATATCCGACGGTTAATAGCTAATCTCTCCGGCAAATGTCGTCCCCATAGTCACTTGATGAAGAAGGGAACCCCGTTCGTTTGGGATCGCAAATGCCAAAGTGCGCTGGACGAAATCAAACAATACCTGCAGAATCCGCCGGTGCTGACCGCTCCGGTCAAGGGAAAACCTCTCATCCTGTACACAACAGCCCTTGAAGGTTCTTTAGGCGCGCTATGGGCACAGGAGAACGACCAAGGGAAGGAGAGAGCCCTCTACTATTTGAGTCGAGTTCTCCTGGGGGCAGAAAACAATTACTCCCCCATTGAAAAACACTGTCTGGTGTTAATCTTCGCGATAACGAAACTCCGGCATTATGCTTTGGCGCATGAGGTCCACCTCATATCAAAAGTGGATCCTCTCAAATATTTGATGTCAAGAGCCATACTAACAGGACGACTCGCTAAATGGGCCCTACTCTTGATGGAGTTCTCAATAACATATTGACCGCTCAAGGCAGTGAAGGCCACGCCATTGCCGACTTTCTCGCTGAGCATCCTATACCTGCCGATTCACTTCTAAATTGTGAATTGCCAGATGAGCACGTGTTTGACACGATCGATAGGGAGAAAGGAGAGAGTGACACCCGATGGGAACTCTACTTCGACGGGGCATCTTTCATGAAGAAGCGAAAGCACAGCACCCCTATAATCAAAACGGGGGTAGGCCTCATCTTCGTGACTCTACAAGGAGGGATAATGCGCTTTGCCTTCTCCTAACAGAGCCGAGGACAAACAATGAAGCCGAGTATGAAGCTTTGATAGCAGGTCTCGAGATCGCTGTCGACGTGGGAATTGAAAACCTCCTCATATACGGAGACTCCTAGCCGGTCGTTAGCCATGTGAACGGCGATTATCAAACGTGCAAACCAGAGTTGGTGAAGTACGGCGAGAAAGTACAACAATTGCTAACTCAAATCCCTGCCTACACCCTGGAAAGCATACCGCGAGTGGAAAATAGTAAAGCGGATGCGTTAGACAAACTCGTTAGAGAACTGGCTGACGAGAAACTCGATGACGTAAGGATCGTTATGGAAAGCCATCGGGTTCCCGCACCGGCAGAAATATCCCCGAAGTCGTCTGAAGAAAAGGAAGCGACCGAGCAAACAACCCTACAAATAGAGGACCAGGAGAAGGTCAAGGATTGGAGAGAAGTCTTTATAGAGTACTTCAAATCCCGTTGAACGCTTGAAGATGCATCCTCGAGACATCAGCTCATGAAGCGAGCTCTATCCTTCGCTTTCGTCAATGACACTCTATATAAGAGATCATTTGATTCTCTATGGCTAAGATGCCTGGGACCCGAAGAAGCAAAGAGAGTCGTCCAAGAGACTCACGATGGACTCTGTGGTTCTTACCAAGCTGGGCCGAAGATGAAACTGAAGATCAAAAGGATGGGCTACTATTGGCCCACAATGATCCAAGACTGCCTCGAATACGCGAAGTAGTGCCACTTGTGCCAGATTCACGGGGACTTTATCCACCAGCATCCAAACCCGCTACACCCAACGGTGGCTAGCTGGCCGTTCGAAATGTGGGGAACTGACATAATCGGGCCCATTGAACTAGCATCGTCCAGAGGACATCGGTTCATATTGGCAACAACTGATTACTTCTCCAAGTGGGCAAAAGTAGTGCCGTTAAGAGAAGTGAAGACGGAAAATATCCTCCATTTCTTCAAGACATATGTCATATATCGGTTCGGCACTCCGCGACGGATTATCTCCGATAACGGGCCGGCCTACAGAAGCCACAAAATCAGCCGCTTCGCACAACAATATAATATAGACTAGCGATACTCTTCGGTCTATAATCCCCGAGCTAACGGTCTAGCTGAGGCCTTCAATAAGACCTTAACGAAGATCATAAAGAAGATGGTGTCCAGAAATAGAAAAGACTGGCACGAGAGATTGCATGAAGCTCTCTGGACCTACCGGACCACGTTCAAGACGACCACGAATACAACGCCATTCGCATTGGTATTCGGCACTGAAGCGGTACTCCCTTTGGAGATAGAGCTACCCTCTCTACGAGTGGCAATTCATTACGATCTAACGGACGAAGAGAATGCTCATCTTCAGCTTGAGGAACTTGATGCCCTCGACGAAACCCAGCTCATGGCGCAGCAAAACTTGGAAGCTTACAAAGAAAAAATGACTCGCTCATACGAGAGATTGATTAGGCCGAGAACATTCCGCCAAGACGAACTCATGCTAGTGGTCAAGAGACCTATGATCCCCAGTCGTGCCAAACGGGGGAAATTCGAGCCGAACTATGAAGGCCCGTACATCATAGACAAAGTCTACCAGGATGGGGCTTACTCGCTCATGGATATGCATGGCGAAAGACCCTTCAGGCCAATAAACGGCCGTTTCTTGAAGAAATACTACGCCTGACCGAGACATCTATAAACTACTACGAACCGCAGTATCGCAAGGCTGACGCAAAAAAAAACGGTATGTCTATAAGCGAGATAGGCACATATGAAAACCCGAAAGAGCTCCGTGAGTAAAAACAGCAGGACTACCGGCGAGTTTGTGAAAACCCGAAAGGGCGCAATCTCGTTAAAAGACACTTGCAAGGTCCTCTCGACCCTGTAAGGAGAAAATACCTGCGTGGGATCCTTACGACTCACAAGAGAGCAACACACTTAGGGATCCCCACGATTCCTAAGGAGAAGTTACACTTACGAGATCCTCAAGACTCGTAAGGAGAATTCCCATATGAGACCCCCACGGCTTATAGGATTCAAAAACCTTAAGCTACAGGGATTTGAACCTGTTCTTAAGCCGTCATACACCCCGATTTTGCCCTACAAGCGGTTCAATGTTGACCCTTGTATACAATCCACGGGCACGAATAAACATTTCCCTAACAAAGTCCTACTAGCGACTAGGGATATGCTCACACGGCGAACGACACTTGGAAGTCCTCTCGACTTATAAGGAGAAAACACTCTTGTAAAATCCTTACGACTTATAAGAGAACACACACTTAGGAATCCTCACGATTCCTAAAGAGAAAATGCACGTACGAGATCCTCACGACTCGTAGGGAGAAATACCTTTATGAGACTCTTACGGCTCGTAAAGTCAAAAAGCCTTACTCAACAGGATCCTAACCCTGTTTGCTAAGCCACCTTTGTTTGAACCGACAAAGGCAAATGATGATTCGCTCCTGGCAATATCCCAGTTGTAGCGATGCTGATGTCTAAATCAGTATCAAATCCCAAGTCCTTTCACGGCAAATGATGATTCGCTCCTGGCAATATTCCAGTCGTAGCGATGCTGATGCTAAGATCGGCACCAGATTCCAAGTTCCATACTCACGATAAAAAATTCAGCGAGCCAAAAATGCATATAAAATAGCCGAAATAATTGGGCAACTCGCAATAAAAAAGAAGAAGAAGCGAGTACAAGAAAGAAAAATAGCCGAAATGATTGGGCACCGCGAAAAATAGCCGAAATGATTGGGCAATCGCGACTTTCGCGATATAAAAAGCTGAAATGATAGAGCATCGCGGAAAGAAATAAAAAAAAAAGAAATTTCTGCCCTACAGGCGAGTCCATACTGACCCCTGTATACAATCCATGGGCATAAACAAAAAGGGAACCACATTTCCCTACCAGGCTCTTTCAAACGGAGAGTCAAATCTCGACGGCGATATCTATAGCCTCAAGATTCACAACAGCGTTCCTCCTCATTCCAGCAGGATTCAAACGTGACAATCGATCTCGGAGCCATGGCAGAGTCCTGGGTTCCAAGTCTCGATGGCCACAGCTACAGCCTAGAGTCCTACAACAGCGTTCCTCCTCATTCTAACAGGATTCGAACGTGACAATCAATCTCGGAGCCACGGCAAAGTCTCTAGTTCCAAATCTCGACGGTTCACAGATAATCTAGAGACCACCTCGACATTCGTTTCGTTACAGCAGACACAACGTCAGCAAAGTAGAGCCACGACAAAGTCCCTAGTTCCAAATCTCGACGGTTCACAGACAACCTAGAGACAACCTCGACATTCGTCTTGTTACAGCTGACGCAACGTCAGGAAGCAAAGCCACGACAAAGTCCCTGGTCACAAATCTCGACGGTTCACAGACAACCTCGACATTCGTCTCGTTATAGCAGACGCAGTGTCAACAACGGCGTTTCTTCTCAACTCCAGCAGGATGCAGATATAACGTTAACAACTGACCCCAGGGTCAAAACAACGAAGCCATGGAAAAATCCCTAGTTCCAAGCCTCGATGGTTCACAGGCAATCTAGAGACAACTGCGACATTCGCCTCGATACAGTAGACGCAATGCCAGCAAACGAAGCAAATGCCAAATTCCTAGCTTCAGGGTCTTGACGGCAACCTGAAAGACTATCGGAGATCATCCCACACCAGCGCGGAGTGGTTATGACTCATCGGGGCTCCCCAAACTGAGCCTAAACTCAAGTAAAAAGCGGCATGACAAAATTCCTAACGCTTGCTCTTCCGACGGTCAAACTGCCTAGGAAGATTGCTTGAAGACGTCTTGTCCAGCCCCCGAAGGGATCAGAGACATGACAGTTGCAAGGCTGTTCGAACAGCAAGATTGCCTATCGAGAAATATATCAGCCAACGCGACGGTACGACGGGCAAAACCCTAGTACTACATACCCTAACGGACCTTTGTCGTAAAGACCAGAGGTTAACTGTGACGTTAGGACATTCTTACGAGAACTTCTCGATTCGTCTCGACTTGTGAGGAAATTAGTGTCCTTGCGAGAAGCTCTTGATTCGTCTCGACCCGTAGGGAAAAGCCTTAGGCGGTAAAAAAAAATGTTTCCTAAGCACTGGGGTTCTGCAAGTCGGTCCAAGATGGACTCTTGCATACTATTCATGGGCCACACTCTCCAAAGTCGAATCTCGACAAGGAGGGAAACAACCACTTACGATTCCTCTCGACTGGTAAGCGGGAAAATTCTCTTGTGAGATCCTTACGACTCTCAAGAGAAAACGCACTTAGGAATCCTCATGATTTCTAAGGAGAAAATACACTTACGAGATCCTCTCGACTTGTAGGAAGAAAAGTCTTTATGAGACCCTCATGGCTCATAAAGTTGAAAAGTCTTAGGCGGCAGATCTGAACCTGTTTCCTAAGCCATCGCTACCCTGTAAAGAGTCTAAGATGGACAGCTACCCACTATCTACAGGCCACACTTGCTAAAATCACGTGGCGACAACACGGCAAAAAGAAGAAAGCAACAGTGGAAGCATCGACCAGCCGCATGATTGTTCATATCATAATATTGCATTATTAAATTCCCCAGTCCTAGTCATTTTACAAATAAACAGGTGCTTTTGACCCATGTCTGCTACATAGTTGCAGGTAACAGGTTCTCGGAACAAAAACAGTGAAATTGAAGAAAAGACGATACAAAAGTGAGACTACGATCGATAAATGGAGGAATCTTAATCATGCCACATTTTGAAGGACAATGAGGATCAATAAATAAGTTCATAGAGTATAAAGGCAGCGCAAGGTTCAAGACTTCGTCACGAAGTAACGGTAAAAGTCCACTACAATTATTCACTATGGAGATCTGGAAAAGAACCAAAAGACATTCTGAAGAACAAACTATGGAAAGAAGAAGACAAAGCCAACCTGGAGATTCCCAGAGAAAATTAGCCCACAAGGCCCACATACGGCCGCGGAACCACGGCCAAACGTGGGCTTTGGCCGCGGATCCGCGGCCGGGTGATACCCGTGTCGGTGCAAACTTCTGGAAACGGCTGGCGGCGCGTTGAATAGTCTACCTAGGGGCATTTTTGTAAAAGCATACATGCGGCGATTGTAAACCTAGGGTTTTCTATGAATCTATAAATAGAGACCCTAAAACCTATTTTAGGTCATGCCTCTTCTTGTGCCTCATTTTATATCAAAAATTCATATCTGTAATTTCTGCAATGAATGAAGAGTGCATCAATTTATAAGTAGTTCTTTTTATTTGCCTTAGTTAATTTTATTATCTGCCCTAGGTAATTTCTTATCTGCCCTAGTTAGATCTTTAATTCCTTGCCCTAGATAGATAGTTTAGATATGTTCTTCAATTCCCTAATGAGCGAGTAGTCACCTCGCTTGTTAGGGTTAGTTTTGGGGAAGGCTTGAGAGATGAAGATCTCTCACCCCTTTCTTGCCCATCATATATAATTATTAGGACTCCATGCATGCATGCACACACCGCTCCCTGCGGCACCCTATCCTACGAGGTAGCGGTGATACCGTAGTATAAAGGCCCGGTTGAGCGTGTTTTCCATGGAGGTTAGGGTAAGGATTAATAAAGGAGGGACAAGAACCTAGAGGAAGAAACATCGTTTCTTCCCGATGGTACTAATCTTCTTTATTAATAATCACCATAACTCCTAAAGAGATCTTAATATGGGTATAGAAAGCGGTGAGATTTATTGACTTTCCAAACCTAACCTAACCCCAACCCTAGCAAGATTTAGATCTACATTAATTTAGTTTTTAGATTTAATCAATCCGACACCCATCGGAATTAACTCATAAGAACAATTAGGAAATTCATAAAATCCCTGTGGACCGACCTGTACTCACCGGCTAGCTACCAAGCGACGCCGTTCTTGATTGTGGTTATAAATATTCTTTGACATACAAACCAAATGGCGCCGTTGCCGGGGATGGCGTGCTATTTTCTTTTTGCAATCTCGGGTTAATATAAAATTAAAAAAATCATAAAACCTGAAAAATAAAAAATATATAAAAATTTATCATCTTTTATTTTGTGAAGGGTATTTTCGTGTGAATTTTGCAGGAACAACGAAGAAGTTCGGATCTGGAAAAATCCAGAAATCAAAACAGAAAAAGGCAGATCTGAACAGCAGAGGATTTGACCAACAGAACAACAGAAAAAATTTTGAGAACTGCGTCGCCGACTCCACCGCGATTCCGCCGCCGAAACACCCTTCTGCCGCGCATCCGCGGTCCTCTGGTGAAGTCTCGGGATCTGAACCGTACAGTATGCAGCGGAACCGCCGCAGGACCCCTACTCCGGCCGCGGAAGCGCGGTTCTCTGGTGACGTCAGCGCGTGGAATTTGCACTGTAATTTCTCTTTCTCTCTCCTCTGCAAATCCCAATATCTCCTCTGTAAAATCTCCTTCAGGATTCTTTGCGCTAAAAAATCTCTCCCCCTTCCAATAATTGATCTTGTGCAGGATTCTTTGCGCCACGCTTAAAAAAAATTGATTACAAGTGGTTGTTTACTGTTTTGCATATTTAATCGGACTTTAAGGGGCTTGAGACCAATTCAGATTGGGTAGGGATTTCATCACCCTTCCCAGGACCCCAGAAATCACATAAGGCATATGCATTGACCATTATTTAATTAAAAAATACTAGACTCAGCCCTAAGGACATCGAGCTCAATAGGACAGAGGACTAGTTGTAGGCATCGGCCGTTAATCCTAACCTGACTTTGCGGTGTCTAGGAAAGTGTGTCTAAGGCGAGTGGTTACTTAATTAGGGCCACTACTTGTAGTGGAGAGCCTCCCACTCACCTGGCACTTACCTGGCCGCAATTGGCGGTGAAGAGGCGGTTTGAGGTCCTATTTCTAGTCCTTTGGAACAGTTAGGAGCTGTCTAGCTGACCCTAGATTTAGGCCTGATTGTGCATTTGTGGTTGATTAAACGTGTGTCTAAGCCTTTTATCAAAAATCTTTTTGCAAAGAGCACCACATAGAAAAAAGGGATTTTTTTTATAAAAACTTGCAACTTGTCGCTAAGAAATTCATGCACCCCACATTCTTTTTCTTCTCCTTTCTTACATCATGGGTACCCCACCTCACAAATCTCTTGCCGAACTATGGTACCCTGAACCAAAGTTTGCCTCTTACGCGAATTGTTTTGGTCGAATTACGGACGACCCCTCCATGCCTAAAATTTCTTTGAAAGATCGAATAGAAGCGTCTAGGAGAAACAGTTCGACTTTGCAATCCACTTTGTATCAACCATTTCAACCTTCACCATCTTTTTACGTTGATACTCCTTTTTCGAGTCCTGTTGTAACTCCAAAACCCATGTCTATTGCTGAGCATATTGAACAATCTCGTAGCCGATTTTTCACTCCTTTCAGCACATCCAGTTCTTAGGATCAACAAGTCCATTCATCTTTCTATCTAAATGTTGATCCTACTCCTATCCAACCATTCAATTCCTACCAGTCCTACCCAACTTTCACATCTTCCCTAGGCATTGCTTCTACACAGTCATTTGGGAGTTTCCAAATTCTAAGCAACCTTGAATCTTTTACTGAAACCCCTTCACAATCCATGTCTAGTCTAGAACAGTCGTTGGAGGCTTATACGGTAGCGACAAACCAAATGATTAGGAATGTGGATGCGTCCATGGCTGTCCTTATGCAACCTAGTGAACCGGTAGCTAGTTTCCAACTAGCTCCAAATCTTCCAATGTATGATGAGGCGGTTGGACAGAGTGAGAATTTGAGAGGAGAGAGTGAGTTCTACACCTTTCCAAATCAAACCTACCCATACCCAATTGAATCCCACAACTCCGGTTTTCAAACAAGTGTTCCAAACGATTCACTAGTTAAAGATAAAACGTGTAATGAGTTGTGCGACTTTGTAGTGCTTGATTTGCCAGATTGTGAAGAGTCCCTTTCGAGTGAAACCATATCTAATCCTTTTAAACTTTACACCTCCACTCTTGAACCTGAATTGATAAATATCCATGCTTTTGATGAGGTATCCGAAAAAACTGATTTTCACTTGATTGAGGATATTGACGCCGGGAATATTTTGGATGATGAACCTATAAATTTGACTAAAATTTTATCTCCAATTCATCATCCCGAGTCATTAAATGTTTCTCCCGAACTTCATATGCGTCTTGATTTTGATGATAATTGCTTGGATAAGCTAAATTTTAAGGAGAATTATGAGGATAGTATTGAGGAGAGTATTGAGGATAGTACTGAGGATGAACCATTTTTGTTTGATGTGTCGGATTTTCCAATTCATTCTCCTGAACCTTTAACTGTTATACTTCCTAAATCAAACCCCCTCCTTTCCATCGTTCCGACCACGCAAAAGATCACGCTTGAGGACTGTGAGCTTGAAAAATTTCTGTTTGATCACAACGGTTTTGACGCCACTAGTGCGTTCCTCTTTGAATCTGACACAGTTCTCACAGACGATAACGATTACGAGTGTTTCACTTTTTCGGATGATGTTGAAAACTCACCTCCCGAGTTTGAGTCCTTTAAATTTTCAGATGAGTTAGTTGAACCATCAGACTCGGTTGCTTACAGTCATTTCGGACCATTGATGGAATCCTTCAAGTTCGTGACAGATTACTTAGGTGAGAATAAGACTATCCCTAAATCACTCCCTTTCGTCCTTCCTATCGTTTCGACCACGCAAGACTCCGTCGCGTTTCCATTTTCAATGGAGGGTTTACCAAGTTCGACGTACCCATGTTTTCTCGCGAATCTTGAGGGATTTGACCCAATTTCTCGACGGGTTGATAGATTAGCACAATCGCTTTTAACACAATGGTCATCATAAATTGCGCTAATTTATTCACTCGATTTATACTCTCAAGATCGTACTACACTTCTTTCTCTTTTCCGCCTATCTTCTTCTCCACCGAGACCTTATTCCACTCTTCTTCCTACACGGTCTCGTATGCTTCTCATTTCTTTTCTCTACACTCCATTCTTTCACCAACCCTACCATTATCACGATAGAATTTTTGAATGGTTGGTGCTAACCTTTGGCCTGTGTAAGGTCTTGTATAGTTTGATTTTTCTCCTCCCTAACTCTGAACTTTAAAAGCTTAAAACAGTGGAAACACTGTTTCACTTAAGTTTGGGGGGAACCTTGTTGTATATATATTTTGTTTTTCTTTTAACAATAAAATTTTTTTTATAAATAAACAAACAGGGGAATGCCGACATTTTGACCCTCTTGGTGTAGCCTGACAGTGAGGACACTGTCAAGTTTAAGTTTGGGGGTATGCTCGGTAAGCCTTCTTCCTTCGCATTCATGTGTATATTTTTGCATTTGCATACTTATTTTAAAACCCATAAAAAATTGAAAATTTTAAAAATTATAAAAATTAAAGTATTCAATTTTGGCCATAATTGACTTGAGTTTGACAAATAGGTTAACTAGCTTGGAACAACTAGATCTTAGACTCAGTAAATTAAAAACCCTAAAAATAACTTTTCCTAAAGTTTAACGGTAGAAAGTATATGTCTTTGTAGTTTATTTAGAAATAGGCAAATTTTTAGTTCACTTCTTGGGCTAAATTAAAACAAGCGAAGAGTATTGATATTTTTATTAAAGTATAAGTTTGAAAAATAATTCCTAGCTTAAGTCTAAATTCTGAAAATATATACCCTACAAATTGCACAAACACGAACCTTGAAACTTGGAATAGTAGAAGAGACCTTGAAATGCTCTTGTCTAAAGTCCTTAGTACGAAGAAAAATAAAATAAAAATTCAAGTGTGAATAAAGAGATAATAAAAAAATGAACACTGGTTTTTGTGATTACTTAAGGCTGCAAAAATAGAAAAAATATTTAGCGAGAGTGCCTTATCACCTAGTACCTTAGACCAACTGGTTTGGGAGTCACTGCTAAAGCCTTAGGTGTTACAAGACTAGGAATTACGCTTTATTGTGCATACACATTTTGTAATCGGTTGTTGGTACCTCAAGATGTATTAACATTGCATGAAGGATGTGTGATCGAAATTCATCTAAAAATTCACCAATTAAGAAGTGCTTTGGACAACGGACAAGAGTATGATTGCTTGATTTGAATTTCCAAGTGTAGGGGTGATTTATACACACACGTAGGGGTATGTGATTAGGGTTTAGACAAGAGATAGGAATGAAGAATAGGACTTATATCTTTAATAGAGATGATAAAAATTCCTAAGTTGAGATAGAACCCTTGAAGGAAAACTTAAAAGATGCTAAAAGCTGAGTAAGTCTACAAAACATATATAATCTTAAGTTAAATGATAAGAAAGTGTGAAGAATACGGGTGGATGATTTATGAGTCGAAGATAATAGAATTCCTTGTTAGAAAACCTAATTGGAGAATAAAAGTCAATAGACCGAATTGATAGGAATTTGTGGGTAGTATCCGCTGAAAACCCTCAGAAGATAACACTCCTTCTACTAGGGACACCTAGAGGTTTAACGGCTTGTTGCACGAGCTCAGTGCAATCGCGTTTTCCTGCGAAAGTGAGGTTAGGTTTTTGTTGAGAATAAAACTAGGTTTGCTCGAGGACGAGCAAAAGATAAGTTTGGGGGTATTTGTTCATATCATAATATTGCATTATTAAATTCCCCAGTCCTAGTCATTTTACAAATAAACATGTGCTTTTGACCCATGTCTGCTACATAGTTGCAGGTAACAGGTTCTCGGAACAAAAACAGTGAAATTGAAGAAAAGACGATACAAAAGTGAGACTACGATCGATAAATAGAGGAATTTTGATCATGCCACATTTTGAAGGACAATGAAGATCAATAAATAAGTTCACAGAGTACAAAGGCAGCGTAAGGTTTAAGACTTCGTCACGAAGCAACGGTAAAAGTCCACTACAATTATTCACTATGGAGATCTGGAAGAGAACCAAAAGACATTCTGAAGAACAAACTATGGAAAGAAGAAGACAAAGCCAACCAGGAGATTCCCAGTGAAAATTAGCCTACAAGGCCCACATACGGCCGTGGAACCGCGGCCAAACGTGGGCTTTGGCCGCGGATCCGCGGCCGGGTGATACCCATGTCGGTGCGAACTTCTGGAAACGGCTGGCGGCGCGTTGAATAGTCTACCTAGGGGCATTTTTGTAAAAGCATACATGCGGCAATTGTAAACCTAGGGTTTTCTATGAATCTATAAATAGAGACCCTAAAACCTATTTTAGGTCATGCCTCTTCTTGTGCCTCATTTTATATCAAAAATTCATATCTGTAATTTCTGCAATGAATGAAGAGTGCATCAATTTGTAAGTAGTTCTTTTTATTTGCCCTAGTTAATTTTATTATCTGCCCTAGGTAATTTCTTATCTGCCCTAGTTAGATCTTTAATTTCTTGCCCTAGATAGATAGTTTAGATATGTTCTTCAATTCCCTAATGAGCGAGTAGTCTCCTCGCTTGTTAGGGTTAGATTTGGGAAAGACTTGAGAGATGAAGATCTCTCACCCCTTTCTTGTCCATCACATATAATTATTAGGACTCCATGCATGCATGCACACACCGCTTCCCGTGGCACCCTATCCCATGAGGTAGCGGTGATACCCTAGTATAAAGGCCCGGTTGAGCGTGTTTTTCATGGAGGTTAGGGTAAGGATTAAGAAAGGAAGGACAAGAACCTAGAGGAAGAAACATCGTTTCTTCCTGATGGTACTAATCCCCTTTATTAATAATTACCATAACTCCTAAAGAGATCTTAATATTGGTATAGAAAGCGGTGAGATTTATTGACTTTCCAAACCTAACCTAAACCTAACCCTAGCAAGATTTAGATCTAGATTAATTTAGTTTTTAGATTTAATCAATCCGACACCCATCGGAATTAACTCGTAAGAACAATTAGGAAATTCACAAAATCCCTATGGACCGACCCGTACTCACCGGCTAGCTACCAAGCGACGCCGTTCTTGATTGCGGTTAATAAATATTCTTTGATCAAATCAATGATCCATGGAAAATTGCAAGTTTCATTGAAATGGGGCCACTTGTGCATTCCAAAAGCACCGAGCACATGCAGCTCGAGCCATGAAGTAAAATAATGCATCGAGAAGTTCACGGGCTGCACCCCCGGTTGAGTAGTGTCGGCCGCCAAGCTAAGGCCATGATACAAATGAGCCAGCCTGGCAATTCCAACAGCAACCTATCACCCTTCAACCATCCGATGAGCTGGGTAGAAGACAGACGGCCTCATGTAGCGAGGGTGCATGGGAAGCGCAAACCGGCTTAGCCACAAACCGAGGAACCCTAGAAAGAACGCTTCTTCATCGATGTCCTGAGCGGCGATTTCTGAAAAGGGGACGATCGCGACGTTTGGAAGAAAGAAACTCTTTTGATCGGCTTCCGTTATTGGCCGGCTATCCAAGCCAAAACCGAAAGGATCATCAAGTTTGGAAAACCATTCACCTTGTTGCGATAAAGCTTCTGGGCGGAGAAAACGGGCGATGAAGTCCGCAAAGCTAACCCCATGGCTTCCAGATTCAAGAAATAGGCCCTCGTAAATGTTTAGCACCTTGATCAAGCTGGGGAATCGGTGCTGAATGGCATTCTCTGGGGTTAGACCCGTCATCACCAGTCGGGTAGCGAAAATATACTCGTCAGGGGGCAAGATCTCCTCATAATGCTCCCCTCTGACAGGCAAGCTGGAGATATCCGCAAAATCCTCCAAAGAGATGGAAACTTCCCGATCTAGCATAAGGAAGGTGTGAGTTGGAACGTTCCATAGTTCCAAAAAGGCTTTGACCCACCATGCTAGAGGTGTGGAATACTGGAATAGAGAAGCATAGATCGCGGGGTACAACCCGAGCCTCAGCAGCTCTGACTTCTTTGCCGATAAGATATATCGAGCCCACTGCAGATATCCAGCTGGGTGACGGGGAGTCAAACCTATGTTGTATGGCTGTTCCCAAGGGCGCGACTCACCCTGGCATATACGCCACCCAAGAATGTCCAAAGCCATCAGCGGTTGTACAGGTATTGCAGCCATAAAGGGCTGAAGGCAACCCTCTGAAGTCCAATTAACCACCTCCACGACATAGTTCACCGGGGGTACATCAACATAATGAATTGCCGAATGGGCTCTGAAGGTGTTGCGCAAGAGAAGCTGCGTTGACCCATGATGATCTGGTTGTACCATGTTCCCCATAAATGGAGATTCTTCCTCTCTGGGTCGTGATCCTTGATCAGTGCGAAAACTTCTTGGTCTACCGGCGCTGCAGGAAACCCGCTTTCTGAACGGACAAAGGGAAACGAAGTATCGAAAGACATGGTACCTGCGCGAAAGAGAACAAAGTTAACCATCAATGCTGCAAGTCAAGTTAGGTACTTGGTAGTTTAAATCCTTACCACACTGCAATGCAGTAAAAAGGGGCCAAAGTGGACCCACACAATCTAGATGATTCTCACTATTAATAAAACAATCTCACCATTTGATGAGACTGTCATTAAATGAGGAAATCCTCAAAGGATTCTCATTTAATGTGGGCCCCTCGGGCTAAGGAGTAAATCTCCCATTGAGAGCAGTGCTCTGCAACAGACAGACATCTGTCATAATTAATCATGAGGGGAAATAAAATTCCGCCCAAAATTTCTAAAGAGCAATGCTCTGTATGGAAGATGAAACAATCTATCAAGAAACCCTAAAAAAGGCAGAGCTTCCACAGAGTAAAAACTCTAAGATCTTCAAGATCTGTGAATAAACCCTTAAGTTCTTCATGAGCAATATTCCAGTTCATGGGTTAAAATCACCCTAAAAAGATTATATCTTGGAGATAAGCATAGCTCTGTTAATGGGTAAAACCTTAAAGATATATTTTTAGATCTATGATCTAAGGAGAGCAAAGCTCTGCTAATAGGTGAAATCCTAGATTATAAAATAATCTCTTCAAAAGATTTGATCTTTTACCTAAAAATTTGATAGAGTTCTGTCTCTAAGAGAGTTCTTAAAACAGAGAGCTATACTCTAAAAGAGAATTAATTCTCAGAAAAAACAAGGAAGGAGATGAACAGAGGTCATCTCAAGGGCCAAAGGTCCTATTTATAGGCACCGAGAGTCGTTTCAACTTCTGAGTTGATCCAATGGCAGAGATGCTGCCACCGCTGCACTCACGTGTAGGCCACGTGAGCGCAACGGTGGGGGGGCATTTGTTTCCCCAATCAGACCAAAACTCTGTTCAAATTTTAAAATTTGAAATAAAGCAGTGCATCACGTGCAAAGCACGTGGGCGCTAGCGCTAAGAGCGCTGCATTCTAAGCAACGTACCACGTGAAAAGCATGTGAGCGCTAGCGCTGTGAGCGCTAGCGCTAAGAGCGCTGCACTTTAAGCAGCGCACCACGTGAGCGCTAGCGATAGAACAAAATTTTCTCGGACGTTGGATCAAAGATCCAACGAACACGATTAAAAATCATCAATTAACAGAATAAAATTCTGTTAAGGAAACATTCATCAAAATCTTTCCAAACAGGAAAGATTGTGCTTTGAAAATTAGAGCGCCGTTGGATCAATGATCCAATGGTGATTAAAAAATCACCAAAATACGGAATAAATTCTGTATGGGAAAAGATTTTCCAATCTTGTTAAAAACAAGAATATTGCCTTCTGTAAATCAGAAGCCCTTGGATCAAAGATCCAACGGTGGGAAATCCCTAAATCAATCAAAGGAAAGATTTTCTTAACCGATTCAATAAATCAGCCTCTACTATATAAAGGCCCCAAGATTTCAAGTCTCACATAGAGAAACTCCCTCATAAACTTTGAGAAACTTCAGAGAGAAGAGCAAGCTCTCGGCAGAAGAAGAATTTTTCTTCAAGGTAAAAACAGAGAGATAAAAAATCTCATCAGAAAAAAAGAACTTAGTTCTTATGCTAGATCATAGATCTTTAAGACAAACTGTCTTTCACAAAAGAGATCATAACATCTCATTACAAAAAAGGGGGGAGAATAATTCAATTCTCTTAGACTCACAGATCCATAAAGGCAAAGCTTTTCACCAAAAACATAAGAGATTGAAATATCTTCTATAAAAATAAGAACTTTGTTCTTAGATTTATGAGACAAAGTCTCTTATAAGAGAAAAATTTAATTCTCAGAGCGCAAGGCTGCTTAAGAAGAGCCTTAGCGCTCCAATTAAAAGAAGCGCTTCATTGCTCCAAATCTAGCGCACAGCGCTGCAGAGCCTTAGCGCTCCATATTTAAAAGAAGCGCTCCGCGCTCATTATCTAGCGCACAGCGCCAAGCGCGCCACGTGCTCCTCACGTGTGCGCTACTCATAAGAAGTGCTTTGCGCTCATTGACTGGTGCAAAGCGCCAAGCGCGCCACGTGCTCCTTACGTGTGCGCTACTCACAAGAAGCGTTTTGCGCTGCGCACAGCACCAAGCGCGCCACATGCTCCTCATGTGTGCGCTACATCACAAGAAGCACTCTGCGCTCATTGTCTGGTGCACAGCGCCAAGCGCGCCACGTGCTCCTCACGTGTGTGCTACATCACAAGAAGCGCTTTGCGCTCATTGACTGGCGTACAGCGCCAAGCGCGCCACGTGCTCCTCACGTGTGTGCTACATCACAAGAAGTGCTTTGCGCTCATTGATTGGCGCACAATGCCAAGCGCGCCACGTGCTCCTACGTATGCGCTACATCACAAGAAGCGCTCTGCGCTCATTGTCTGGCGCACAGCACCAAGCGCTCCACATGCCCCTCACGTGTGCGCTAAGAGAACATAAATTGTTCTTTAAACAATAAAGCCCCAGAGCTATAATGAGTGCTCAACACTCAATAAAAGACAAAAAGTTTGTCAGAACCCAAACCAATGCTCAACATTGCTAAATGTTTAACATTTTAACTGAGTGGGCCGAGCCCAAGTTGGCCACTGATCCATAATTCAGATTAATTGAGCCTATATGCTCATAAATCTTTGATCTTAGTCCCAAATTGGATTGCAGATCTTCCAACCAATATTGGTTCAAGTGTATATCTCTTCACTCCTCTGATATTTGTCGTTGTAATCCTTCAACGTCTTCAGAGAGGTGACGGGTCCCGACAACCATAGTCACAAATTCGTGATTCGGCAATAACTCGGCGAGGTCGAAAATTCGGATTCGGAGAACTATTCGGAAAAAATCGGCAGGTATTCGGGAAAGATTCGGTAAGTGTTCGGGAAATGTTCGGGAAGGATTTCGAGCAAAAAATTAATATAAAATTAATATATGAGACGCTAGATTTTGATTTCGTGAATTATTTACTGTTTTTTTTGAATAATTTGCTTTTTTTTTTGAATAATTCGCGAATAATTCGGGAATTATTTACGAATAATTCGGCAATAATTCGGCGCGTTCGGTGATTGCGAATAATTCGCAGATTTAATCGGCAGTCACATAATTCGCAATTATTCGTGAACTCGTCGAATTATTCGCGAATTATGTGACTATGCCGACAACCAGACATTACACGGACTGTGGGGTTCTTAAACTCATGGACTATGACGTCCTTAAACTTTACAGACTATGATGTCTCTAAACTACCATGGACCGTGGGGTCCTTAAACTTATAGACTATGATGTCTTTAAACCTTATAGACTATGACGTCTTTAAAATCGACTGCAAAGTCCCTAAACTAAAACAATTGAGCCCAAATTCTCTTTTGTTGGATCTAAATGATCCTGTTAAGTTGATTTTAATCTAAAATTAGACTAACGTGTCCTTAACAAACGTTAAGTTGATCTTAGTCTAAAATTAGACTAACGTATCCTTAATGTTTATGTTGATCTTAGTCTCAAATGAGATTAACGATTCTTAAACCCAACCCAAAACCCAAATCTAAGAAAATACGGATTTGGACTAATCCACGCCCTACGGGCAACAACATAAATTAGTCTCCGTATACAATCCACGGGCAACCAAAAATAAAATAAACACACACGACACGAAGTGACCATCTGGAGAAAGAGAAAGTGGTTACCGCGATACGGTAGCGTAATTAACTGCAGGGGCTTGCGCCTGCAGAGAAGAGTGTCCCCATAATCAAAAACCTCTCAAACGAGGGGGAATCTGACGATGTCTGCTACAACGGCCACATCCGTCTAAACCTCCGATATACGGTGCCATAAATCAACTTGGTATCTTCGGAGAGGTGGACGGATAAAACCAAATAGTATCTGCCCCCAAATTTAAGCAAGACGTCAGTCTTCCTGCATCTTTCGGCGGAGAACAATGCTTAATCAGTGGGGTCACGTCCCAACACGTGATGGGTTCCCGAACCCTCTGAATTAATAGAATTAAATTCTAATTAAAAGAAATCAAAAGCACTACTTTGGAAAAATATTTCCTTGGATCTTTCTAAATAAGAAAAATTGCACTCTGTAAAATAGAGCGCCGTTGGATTAAAAATCCAGTGGTGATTAAAAATCACCAATTTATCGAAAGATTCTGTACAAGGAAATATTTTCCTAAAATTTGTTAGGAACAACAAATGAAATATCTTATAGTCTTTGGATTAAAAATTCAACGGTGAATAAAATTCACCGAGTGATCTAAAAAATCATGTTGGTTATAAAATCAATCAAAATCTCCCAATGAGAGATTGGCTGAACAAACTGATTCTTTTCTTTCTCTTATAAATAGGAGCTAAAAAGAAAAGAGAGGGGGGTAAAAAGAAGAAAAGAGAGATGAGAAAATACAACAGAGAGAAATAGAGAAGAAGATCTTTTCAGAGAAGAAAGAAACTCTAAGTAAGAGAAGGAAGGAGATCATTTTATAAGCTCCCACAAAACAAAAGAGAATTTAATTCTCAAACCAAGAGTTTAACTCTTCTAAATAAGAACTCAGTTCTTCCTCTGGTTGAAGATCTGCAGAAGCAGATCTCCTCATAAGTTGAGAATTTAATTCTCATCGGGGGGATTCTGTCATGCAGATCCAAAAATTAGAGGGAGAATTGGGTTTAAAGAATTTAATTCTTTCAAACACAGAGAAATTTAATTCCTCTAAATAAAATTGGGGTTTAACCCTATAAAAGAATTTAATTCTTAAACAAGAGATTTAACTCTCCATGCACGTAAAAGAGATCAGTACCCAACATGATCACGTGTGTCCACGTGAGCCCCCTCAATGATCAAAAGAGAATGAATAAGTTTAGGTCACGTGCTCCCACGTGACCCTTGAATAAACTTCTCAAAATAAAAATGGAGTAAAGCCGAGGCATTTCATTTTCCGGCGTCTCACGTGCTCCCACGTGACCCTTGAACAAGCTTCTTAAAATAAAAAGGGAGTAAAGCCAAGCCAGTTTCATTTTTTGGGCATCTCACATGTTCCCACATGACCCCTAGTGTAACATTTCTGAAATCGTTATATGAATTTTTCCGTTTTAGGGTAAAATAGTCGGTATTTTTCGTTTTAACCAATTGTGATCAAACGTCTGTATAAACTTGCCGGCACCTAATTTAGCTAAAATAAAGCTAGTGCGTGAGATTTAGGGGTATATAGGAAGTTTTGGTTCAAATAGCATTTTTCCCTAAT
This sequence comes from Agapanthus africanus, assembly GCA_030015575.1. NCBI lineage: Eukaryota > Viridiplantae > Streptophyta > Magnoliopsida > Asparagales > Amaryllidaceae > Agapanthus > Agapanthus africanus. The sequence goes on along the minus strand of CM057349.1, from coordinate 383,879,359 downwards.
AAAATATTATTTTTTGGAATTTAATATTAAAATAATATATTTCGCGAAAACTACCCGATTTGTGAAAATTGGGATTTTCGTAAAGTGGTATAAGTGTATACCAATATTGGGAATTTATCGAAGAATAAAGTGATTTATTTATTTTAATGATATTTATCGGATTTTTGGTAAAAATCTATGTTTTTACATTTTTCCGTGACTTGTGCACCGTGTCGTGTGCATGTTGGTTTTTGAGTTTGTGACTTGTGAGTTAGAGAATGAGAAAGGGAAAAGAAAAGAAAATAAAGAGTTTGAGTGTGAATGGAATAATTTAGATGTCTTGAGATATTTATGCAAGAAACAAAAGGGATATTTGTTTGTGAGAGAGTGAGGGTAGGAGAGAGAGGGGGCTGCCATTCTTTCTTCTCCCCATTATTCTTCATCTCTTTTCTTCTCCTTCTTCAACCTACACTACCTCAAGCATCACCTTTAATCCTTCACCAAAACCTTATGCCTCCTTCATTAAAAACATGCATCTCTTCATCCTCAACACATTGGACCTTCTAAGTTTTGATTTTGAAGACTTGGGCAACTCAAGAAAGTTCCTTGGATGCAAGAAAGGTAACCCATACACTTTTAGTTAAGTATTTGTTTTATATATATCCTATTTGTGTTTAGATATTGATTTAGTTAGGGTTGTGATCTTAGAAAATTCTAAGTTGCTGTCAAGTGGCCAATTGAGGTGTATGAAGTATTTACAAAACCTTATTGAGTGATTTAGAGGCCTAGAAGTGAGTTTAGAACCCGATACATGAAGTTAGAATTTGTTCTATATCGGTTTTGTGAAACCTTAAGGCCTACAGGGAATCTGTGATGTATTTATGAGATAATCAAACAATACCAGGGACTAAATTAGGGCACCATGAGACCACCATGACAAGACGAAGCCCATTGGAGCCTGGGGGGCCGAGGAGGCTGGTTTTCTTGGGGAAGTACTCGGCCACTTGGTTGGCTGGGGTGTCGGGGTTGGTCCAGTAGGTCATATACATTATGTACATCAACCTAGACTTATTTGCTTAGCTCTGTTTGACCTGAACCAAAATCTGGAAGCTATTGTGAATGGTTTTGGTTATGGATTTCCGTATTTTGAAATTCTTCGTTTTTGTAATTGGTATTGTATTTGGTTGTTGCGCGTTTGTACGTCAACAAAAAAGGGTTGTTTGGTTGTTTTTACATACGTAGGCTATAGGTTCTAACCTATGAGCGCACCGCGTACCGTTTTGGATTTCGGAACTCGTTAATAATGGTATTGCGATACGTGTTTATATTGTAGGTACCTTCGCGTGGATTCCGAGAAGACGAAGCACATCGACTACGGCTAAGCGAGGAGTTTAGCAGGTGAGTAGATTTATATCTACGGGGGAAGTCGGGTAGATGGCGTCTAGCACCCCCGCAACCATTATTTGGAATATCGTTTGTTTCTGTTATCCTGATAAATGATATGCGACGGACATGATTGTAGGATTTACAAACGATAATATGATTGAAGTTGATGCTAATAAACAATTGACTTAGGAGAAAATGATATGATAAGTGAATCATGATAAGTACTATTTAAAAGAGAACTAGTGTGACGTTTATTTAAATTGATGCAAGATATTAATTTGATGAACGAGTATACGATGTGATATTATGACTTAGTGTGATATGTCCTTTTATGGATTCGAGTCGATATGAGATTGTTGATACCTTTGTAGGTCCCCTGATACGAGTTTGACATGGATGTGACCTGAGAGATTGGTATATATATTTATATGGATAATGATTGCATAATGAGTGATATGCCGTACGAGACTTAGATCCGTACCCCGATGTTGTATAGGTTGATAGAATCCCTATTTGTTAATGCCGCTGTACGTTAGATTACCGTACGCGATGACTTTTACCCGATGATTTATCCATACCCCTGATTAGAGGATGCCGTACGATGGATTGTACCGTACGTGTTGTTGTGAGGCTGGATGCTGATTGATAGACTCACCGACTCGGTCTTGTTGATATGTATACCTTATAGCATTTGATTCACTATATGTATTGTGCTGCATTCATGCTATTCTCATTGCATTTCTTATACCTATGCTAGTACACCTACACCACTATTGATGATACGTATGTTACACATACACAGATTTGCCGGCTCACACACATCTTCATCGATAATTGCTATGTCACTTACACAGTAGAATTGCTACATCATGATATGATATACTGCCATGTTCACATCGCTAAGATAGGTTGCATGATATACTGACATGTACACCCACATACTCTGCTACAGCTACATATACATCATGCCTACATATTGACATGTGATATTGAGACATTGCTTATTGTACTTATGAGATGCATCATACATATCTGCTTACATGTAGATACTTAAAACTTGCTACAATTACATATACACTTCATATGATGCTGCACTTGATTTCGGAGAATTTGGGAACCGCATGATATATTTTAAAGCTGGATTCATTTAAAAGAGCGGTTTTCCCTTAATATGCTCATATTGTTGTTTTATGTTGCATATATCAGTTTTTCATGGATTTACGCATTGAGATATGGATTTCATGTGATTTATGAATTTGAGAACCGTGGGGGTATTTCAAGAAATTATGCATTATTTGAAAAACTCGGTTTTTCTTGATATGATATTTTAGTGCGTCCACCATGTGATTTCTCGGTTCTGAAATTGGCATGTGAAACCCGATTCGAGGAGCGGGAGACACCGTCTGCGGGTACATGGTGGACCTGGTATGGTACCCCGGGGCGAGTGGTGATTTCATGGTGTAGACGATAAGCCTGATAGAGGGACCACTACCTACCGGTGATAGTATTTGGACTCGGCGGTTATCATAGGGATACCAACCGGAGTGATGTACGGACATGACGTCAGGGCCGGTCGTGGTGACAGCGCCTGAGTTATGAGGATTTACGTGTCGATGCTAGACACGGGTATTCATGATATTTCGGGTGTCGGTGATAGAGACCCAGGTTTCCATGATTTGATGTGGAATTGATGGACACACATTCTTTGATATCCTCATATTTACCTGTAAGTCCACAGTAGCGCCCCGGCCGTTTAACAGACGCCAAATGCTTAACAAAAACTTTTTACAACTGGCGCTATCGCGTACCGTAACCCGGATCTGCCATTAAAGCTAAACTAACAAACTACAAAGTGGGTAGAAACGTTATACCGAATGATCCGAGTCCTTCGATCTTCAACCATCATCCCACGCATTGTTGCAGCTGCTCCGATCTCCTGAATCTCCAATCTTCTCGTCCAGGTGGCACCACGTCGACGGATCTTTAAACAGGCTCCCGCCTCTGAACCGAGGCAACTCGGTCGTCAAGTTTGCTAAAAGAGACGACCAAGATGAAGTAGAGAATGAGTAGAACACTTTGTCTCGTTACGTCCAAGGCTACGGACGAACGGTTAATGAAGTTGCCTTTTGGAATCGGGTGAAATGAGAAATGAGGCTTATCTAATTTTCATGAGTCCAAAACAATATCAATTTTTTTCCAAGCAACCATAATCTCACACAAAGGGGGCCGACCACTTTATAAGGAGGTGGGGGTGAGTGTAGGAGAGGGGGAGGTGACCATAAGCTCAATACTTATCATAACACCTAGTATGAATGCATTAATGAAAGTGATGAATCATCTTAAGCTAGTCATTAAAGCATTTAATGCATCATGAAATCACAAATGAGTCACATGCCACCTCATCAGCCTAGTCACCATCTAGAAGCTTCTAGAAGCACGACTCACCCTTATCAAGAAAAGATAAATCCGTATTTAACCGATTATTAAATACGGCTGATAGAAAACTGGAAACTGGCAACTTCCAAAAGTGATCCTGAAACGAATTTCAGGATAACCCCGTATCAGTATAAACATACCCGCATTTGTATTACGACCGAATACAAATGCAACTGAGACAAAGATATTATATCTACACAGTATAATACTGGGTTCCGGCTTAAAACAAAGCCTACCAGTATTATCTGAACGAAAATTAACACGTGCGTAAACGCACGTGCATTTTCCGAACCTTGCCATAAACCATACGGCCTCTACAACGTTTCGCCCGAACTTGGGAAAGTGTCTGTGGGGGACTCTAATGACTCATCAACACACTAGCACTGGGTATAACCTCTAGCACGTCAGAGGTACGAGCTGTACGTGACGGTTTCCTATGTATTGATTGGAAGGGAAGCTGACGAGCGAACTCATCTATAAACCCTACCGAGCCTAACAGTGACAATATACATACAGTCCGGTCCGTTCGTCTATGAGTATCGCATATCTGCCTAGGGGGCTGGTAACGTCAGACCCCCATTAGCGGTATAAGTCGTGTCAGAGAGTGGCCCAGAATACCCTGAGATACTACTGGAGTACCTACCAGTAAATCTCTTGCCTCGGCCGAGGGCTTTGTGTAATGGCTCTCTTAGACACAGCGCGATCTCATCCCCAATACCGGGAGAGACGAATTCCCGACGATCTGCTCACTGCCTCCATGTGGCTCGGGACTGTACCCAACTAAAACCTGTTTGCATAACTCCTTTGAGCGTGGTAGGGTGGTAATCTAAGCACAGTGGGAACTCACACGAGACAAATGACGATCTCAGGTCAACAAACTAACCTGTACATATGTCACCAGGGAACTGCTATTTGACGATATGTATAATACCAACTAGCATGTTCCCGGCGAGTCCCGTTCGGTGTACTCATAACCCAATGAGCACTTGAATACATCTTAGGTGATCCTACTGACACCAATGGCATGTGAGACCGGCCATCGCCCCTCGTCGGGGTCTCGACTGTATACACTAGTCTACTCTGGAGTATCGATGCCCTGTCTCGAAACTCCGACGACTAGGGACACTTTAAGGATGTGCTTATAGACCCCAGCTCCCACGTATATGATCGCCATCATACTGCTGGTAGTCAAGCAAGGATCCTATGGGCTCTATCATCATGCAATAGTGAACAAAAGCATGTATACGATGATAAAGACAAACCAGATAGCAAACTATCATCTCGAGCAAGACTGTCATATCGGTATAGGTCCTGCCTCAATCATTGCAATCACGTACCTGCGATCCAATAATTGACTTTGAGGGCACTATCTCCAACAATCTCCCACTTGCACTTAAGGCTAATTATTGCGATGTCGCATACTCACAGCCCGTGTGATACCGAACACCCAACTCCTCAACTAATCAGTTTCACAGAGCTAGTTTGTAAAACTCTTGTGTTCGAGAAATAGCCTCAGTGAGTGGATCCGCCCTGATGTTTCTTTCTATATCTCTCTATATCTCAAATTTGCGGAGAAAGCCATCTCCCGAATCGAGTAATACCTGTCTTAGAATATATCTGGATATCTGATGGGACCTAGTTCATAAATGAACTCCAAATCCAAACTTCTTAGACTGTATCGATAACTGAACCTAATCAGTATCCAGCACCATACCTCCCACAGTATCCTCTTGGACCACCTGTCCATAATACTGTCCCTCGTCAGAGGGAAAACTATAACTCTGACAATCATGTCACCTTGGAAGCCTGGAATGATAACCGTCTCCCAAAGGAGGCTGCCGTCATCAAGTCCATAGAACATGCACTTATGTTCTAAAACTGCTTCCTTATGTTTCTTCAGGATTGGATTAATATAAACTTACTGCATCTAGTGCAAAAAACAACATCTGGTGTGGTACTTGACATCTCATGATTGACTCAATTGCCTAAGCAAGTGATCTGCCAATCATGCACATCCCTCTCCCCTTTAGTCTGTAAGACACCTTTAGAGAGGGTGACTCCATCATCTGCAGGTACACCACCATGCCAGGAGTCATCTATTCTAAAAACTATTAGAATACTGTCACAGTACCCACATTGGGAAACTACCCAAATCCAGATCTAAAACCATAGATCTAGAAATCAGAATGTCTGATATTATATCCATGTCCTGTCTGGAGAAACAGCTGTGTGACGACCACAGTACAACCGATCGTAGTATAAGAATTTTACTTCCTACTCCGTGTATGTCATCTAAATACCAGGACATCACACCCAACTATCTTCTCAACAGATCCATCTCTTATTCTGATGAAATCAAAGCCATGACTGTTACATCCAAAATTAGATGATCTATCTCCGCTATACTTGCTTTGGTCTGTAAATAGACATATGCTACTTGCCCACTATGCTTCCGCTGCTCCCACTGACCACAACAACCCTCTGGCAGAATAATATATACGTGCACTTCTAAAGCTAGTTTAGAACGACGCTATACTTATCCTCTTGCCGGATCTCATAGTCTGGAACAACAGTAGTGTCAAGTCTGGGTAATCAAGAACCTCCCTGTCACCGTCCTTGAGGCTACCGGAGTACCTCTCGGGTGTCTGAGGTTACCCGCCATATCTGCGGAGTGGCTATTGGAATGACAAACCTGATTGAATATATAGGTCCTATTAAATTTTCCGTAATCGTTTGCGGTTCTGGAATCACTTCCAGTTCTACCATACTCCCACTACTGTTTTCTGAAAAAAATTCCATTTTACTAAAACTGTGGCGAGTCTAGAACAATATCACTATTGATCTTCCAGATGGTAGAAATGTCAACCCTCGTCAAAGCCAGGGTCAACCCACAAACTGCCATTACAGAAATGTGCCTTGAGTTATCCAGTATCTGCTTATAAGCATAAGCTGGACAACTCCCCTTACCTTAACGTCGTTAAGATATGAACCATTCTATATCCAATATAGAAACAGAGGCACTAATTTAATTGAAACCAGATTCAAAATATGCAGCTGTCTCCAGTACATATCTACTTAATGGAGAGAGGTTAATCAGCATTACTCAACTTAGGAATCCATCCAATTATGAGTAACCCGAAAGAGAAACAAGTTTCTCAAAACCATTACTATCATCTGAATACCAATCACAAGAATCTATATTTTCGATCTCTTTGAAGAATCCCAATAATTGTGATACCAGGTTCTCTACTTTATTCTTATACTCACAACTTCTTAAAACTTAGACATTGTATTTCTACGAAACACTTGTCTAAAACCTAGAGAAGTTACAAGTAAACAGAACATAGTACGAGGACCTGCCCCTTTGTCCTGACGGACACTGGACAACATACAATACTCTGTATAAGTCCGCTGAGTTGAATAACTCAAAACATGTGTATCATAGGTTGAAAACTCTACCCAGGCGATTTTCTCAAATATCACCAATTACAACGAATTTCGATATAATGAGGATGATCACCTAATTCCCAATAACTTACTCCCACTCATCATCTGTAAAAACCATACAGATATGAGAATGAAACCTGGTAAATACATACCTAGGAGTAAGTATCTAATCGGGAAAACAGTTTTCTTTTAACAATGCGCAGTGAAACTGAAACATTATGGTATTCCTAGTAATGCCTCTTCCATAAACCAATTCATGACTATAACCGTATATTTCTTTGCCATCTGTCCAAATCCCTTTATTTGTCTTTAGTCGTTACCTTCTGTACACCTTCGTTAGGCTAAATGGTTTTCTTCCTTCCCTACCGTTCGGCACCAGCCTATGGTTTGGAAGAAGAGTATCCAGTAACCATAATAGGTGTACCCTCCTAATCCTAGAAGTACTCGTAACTTAAGAGAAGGTGATGATAAAAGACAACTGAATAATACCTTATTCTATTAAAGGTGAAATAGGAGTGGCGATGAAGTACGCGGTTTGGTCGTGAATGATAACAGTCGCAATTTACTTTGCTCTCTTTCTAATCCCTTTATCTTGTCTTTACATATTACCTTCTTCACACCCTACTTAGGCTAATTGGTTTTTTTCATTCCCTACCTTTCGGCACCTGCCTATGGTTTGGAATAAGACTATCCAATAAGCGTAATAGGTGTACTCTCTTAAACTAAGGAGCTCTCGCAACCTGAGAGAAGGTGATAATAAAAGACAACTGAATAATCCAATTCTATTTCTCCTGAACCTGGATCCATCCTCGAAGAAGTCCCTTCTAGTTCGTATATAACCATACGATGGATCTATCCAATGGAAGTGGATGTCCGTAATAATACGGGGTGTTCTAAGAAATACAAAGGGTAAAAGAAGAAGCGGCAATGACTTATGCAACTCAGACAATCCAAAAGTCAGTATTTTAAGAAGGTTCGGTCAACTTGGTCACTGAGTCATAGTCTAGGATCGGTCAAAGGTTGCTGCCAAAGAAAGAGAGAAAAGAAACACTCTGCGTGCACTCTAACCTAGATCAGAATGGTTATCACTTTATCTAATCAGGAAACCTCCCACTGTTATCTCAAATTCTCCTCCAAACCTAAAGAAGAATTAGTCGGGATCACCCGAAGAGTAAACCAACTCATCAGTGGGAATCGGGATCCAACTATCATCGCATGATAACTTGATGGAAGCCACTCAAGTTATCACACTCCAGAAGGTATGCGCATGCCTGGCAAGTTTCCTGTATGTTTGAAACTCCCGATGTGATTTTTGCCCCATGCTCTTATAACCTTAGCTTTGGTCAAAATGTCATAAGTCACATGCCAAGTTCTACCAGTCACTATCCAGGTCAATTTGAACCCACCCGCACATGCCCTTGACTTTGGCCAAAATGGCAGAACGACTGTCCCAAACCAACTCATTTATTTATGCAACAGATGAATACCCAGCAGTTACCAAACACTATGCCTTAACTTTGGCTAAAATGCATAGCTTGAATACTACTGAATACTTAAAAGAAATGACGGAGGGCTACGGCTGGTTTTTGGCGAAAAACCTTTAACGTAATGAACTTGATCTCGTTGACGGAAACTGATAGCTTTTTATAAAAATATAGTGGCGAAAACGTTTTGCTAAAGAGGTCACTCCCGGTGAAGGGATCTCGGCTCTTTCCTCGTAGAATGAGGTGCAGGATATTCCAACTGAATACTACGATGAAAAGCAACTTGTAATCGACTATATTGAAGTTATTACCCTGACGTAAACTTCTGCCCAAGGGGTCACTCCTGGTGAAGGGATCTCGGCCCTTGTCTCGTCGAATGAGGTGCAGGATATTCTGACTGAATATCGCTGTGCATAGCAACTGGAAACATCTTTGTAATAATACCTTTTAAAATTTGTTCCAACAATATCGAATATAGGTTTGTTTTATCCTTGCATTGATCAGAATCAATACAGTCCCATCAATCAATCACACCAGAAAAGAACGATAATAAAATGTACGTATATGCCATCCGCATTCGTCACTGGGTCCCGTCATCACCCGTTAGGTTACTTAACTAACGACAGAGCGGGGGCTGGACTAGCGCGGGTGTAAAACATATACAACATCTAATAGTATATATACCAATATACAGTAATCGCTCCAGGCGTGATAATATGCAACATTACAGAAAAGTAATAAGCATTACAGAACAATACAGATAATCTGAGATCCCCGGGTTTCACAGAGCCGCTACTGAAACCCGACGTTCTCCTGGTCGTGTGGATAGCGTGTGCAATGAAACCTAGACCCCTACGAGTGCGGCAAGTTACCCGCCAAAACCTGAAGCGAGGTAGTCCCCACAACATAGTGAATGGAATACCCGGCACTTCACGGAATCCGGTAAATTGAGCACCCCTCCTTGGGTTAACATGTACCCCCTACGAGTGCGGCGAATAGTCTGCCAATTCAAGAGTGAGGTCCCTCTGCCTCTCAAAGCCATGAGATACGGACCCGTTGCCCTCCAGAACCCAGCTATTCGTGCACTCCTTCGCGGGATTAACCTAGTACAGAAATAAAAATATGTGCAACGGGTACATCGACCTCGACCCGGTCGTGTCCCAAAAAGAATATTATACAAACAGGCAGTGACGGCAGTCCACATGTTGGACGCTCGCCCCGCAATATTAAATGTACAAATAAATTCAAACTGCACTATCATTGCACCCTGCTATCCACCACGACAAATCCGCAACATCACAGTACAACACAGAACATCAACGCGAATGTCACGTTCGCAAACCCATCTAAAAGAACTATAGAAATTAGACGCGGTTTACCGATCAAATGACATTCCCGGTCGGAGATATAATGTAAATACTGCATACTAATAAGTTTAAAATTTCGATCGACTAAATTTCCAGAAGTGGGCCCCACGTATATCTGCTGTACAGTAACAAAATCTGGGCCCAAAAGAACAGTATCAAAAACCACAATTTCCCAAGAAAAGCCTACAGAAGAATTTTGATGCACTGTTCCCACAGTGCTGCCGCGGTTCCATGGTCAAACCCTAGGTTTGACCGCGGCTCCACGGCGGTCACGTGGGATCACGTGCTCAAAATTTCTCCGTATGCTTAAAAATCCCTGCTTTGTTTTCTGCTGTATGCAAAATAATTTTTAGACACTGTTTAAAATTAACAGAAACATTAAATTTGGAATTTGCGGTTTTCGAAAATCCATTCGATCGATGTTTAAAACGTGTTAGCGTAAGTTAATATAGCTTAATGGTGAGGCTCTGATACCACTGTAAGTCCACGGTAGCGTCCCGGCCGTCTAACAGACGCCAAATGCGGAACAAAAACTTTTTACAACTGGCGCTATCGCGTACCGTAACCCGGATCTGCCATTAAAGCTAAACTAACAAACTACAAAGTGGGTAAAAACGTTATACCGAATGATCCGAGTCCTTCGGTCTTCAACCATCATCCCACGCTTTGTTGCGGCTGCTCCGATCTCCTGAATCTCCAATCTTCTCATCCAGGTGGCACCACGTCGACGGATCTTTAAACGGGCTCCCGCCTCTGAACCGATGCAACTCGGTTGTCAAGTTTGCTAAAAGAGACGACCAAGATGAAGTAGAGAATGAGTAGAACACTTTGTCTCGTTACGTCCAAGGCTTTGGAAGAACGGTTAATGAAGTTGCCTTTTGAAATCGGGTGAAATGAGAAATGAGGCTTATCTAATTTCCATGAGTCCAAAACAATATCAATTTTTTTCCAAGCAACCATAATCTCACACAAAGGGGGCCGGCCACTTTATAAGGAGGTAGGGGTGAGTGTAGGAGAGGGGGAGGTGACCATAAGCTCAATACTTATCATAACACCTAGTATGAATGCATTAATAAAAGTGATGAATCACCTTAAACTAGTCATCAAAGCATTTAATGCATCATTAAATCACAAATGAGTCACATGCCACCTCATCAGCCTAGTCACCATCTAGAAGCTTCTAGAAGCACGACTCACCCTTATCAAGAAAAGATAAATCCGTATATAACCGAATAGTAAATACGGCTGATAGAAAACTGGAAACTGGCAACTTCCAAAAGTGATCCTGAAACGAATTTCAGGATAACCCCGTATCAGTATAAACATACCCGTATTTGTATTACGACCGAATACAAATGCAACTGAGACAAAGATATTATATCTACACAGTATAATACTGGGTTCCGGCTTAAACCAAAGCCTACCAGTATTATCTGCCCGAAAAATAACACGTGCGTAAACACACGTGCATTTTCCGAACCTTGCCATAAAACCATACGGCCTCTACAACGTTTCGTCCGAACTTAGGAAAGTGTCTGTGGGGGATTCTAATGACTCATCAACACACTGGCACTGGGTATAACCTCTAGCACATCAGAGGTACGAGCTGTACGTGACGGTTGCCTATGTATTGATTGGAAGGGAAGCTGACGAGCGAACTCATCTATAAACCCTACTGAGCCTAACAGTGACAATATACATACAGTCCGGTTCGTTCATCTATGAGTATCGCATATCTGCCTAGGGGGCTGGTAACGTCAGACCCCCATTAGCGGTATAAGTAGTGTCAGAGAGTGTCCCAGAACACCCAGAGATACTACTGGAGTACCTACCAGTAAATCTCCTGCCTCGGCCGAGAGCTTTGTGTAATGGCTCTCCTAGACACAGCGCGATCTCACCCCCAATACCGGGAGAGACGAATCCCCGACGATCCGCTCACTGCCTCCATGTGGCTCGGGACTGTACCCAACAAAAACCTGTTTGCACAACTCCTTTGAGCGTGGTAGGATAGTAATCTAAGCACAGTGGGAACTCACACGAGACAAATGACGATCTCAGGTCGACAAACTAACCTGTACATATGTCACCAGGGAACTGCTATCTGACGATATGTATAATACCAACTAGCATGTTCCCGGCGAGTCCCGTCCGGTGTACTCATAACCCAATGAGCACCTGTATATATCTTAGGTGATCCTACTGACACCAATGGCATGTGAGACCGGCCATCGCCCCTCGTCGGGGTCTCGACTGTATACACTAGTCTACTCTGGAGTATCGATACCCTGTCTCGAAACTCCCACGACAAGGGACACTTTAAGGATGTACTTATAGACCCCAGCTTCCACGTATATGATCGCCATCATACTGCTGGTAGTCAAGCAAGAATCCTATGGGCTCTATCATCATGCAATAGTGAACTAAAGCATATATACGATGATAAAGACAAACCAGATAGCAAACTATCATCTCGAGCAAGACTGTCATATCGGTATAGGTCCTACCTTAATCATTGCAATCACGTACCTGCAATCCAATAATTTACTTTGAGGGCACTATCTCCAACAATCTCCCACTTGCACTTAAGGCTAATTATTCCGATGTCGCATACTCACAGCCCGTGTGATACCGAACACCCAACTCCTCAACTAATCAGTTTCACAGAGCTAGTTTGTAAAACTCTTGTGTTCGAGAAATAGCCTCAGTGAGTGGATCCGCCCTGATGTTTCTTTCTATATCTCTCTATATCTCAAATTTGCGGAGAAAGCCATCTCCCGAATCGAGTAATACCTGTTTTAGAATATATCTGGATATCAAATGAACTCCAAATCCAAACTTCTTAGACTGTATCGATAACTGAACCTAATCAGTATCCAGCTCCATGCTTCCCACAGTATCCTCTTGGACCACCTGTCTATAATACTGTCCCTCGTCAGAGGGAAAACTATAACTCTGACAATCATGTCACCTTGGAAGCCTGGAATGATAACCGTCTCCCGAAGGAGGCTGCCGTCATCAAGTCCATAGAACATGCACTTATGTTCTAAAACTGCTTCCTTATGTTTCTTCAGGATTGGATTAATATAAACTTATTGCATCTAGTGCAAAAAACAACATCTGGTGTGGTACTTGACATCTCATGATTGACTCAATTGCCTAAGCAAGTGATCTGCCAATCATGCACATCCCTCTCCCATTTAGTCTGTAAGACACCTTTAGAGAGGGTGACTCCATCACCTGCAGGTACACCACCATGCCAGGAGTCATCTATTCTAAAAACTATTAGAATACTATCACAGTACCCACATTGGGAAACTACCCAAATCCAGATCTAAAACCATAGATCTAGAAATCAGAATGTCTGATATTATATCCATGTCCTGTCTGGAGAAACAACTGTGTGACGACCACAGTACAACCGATCGTAGTATAGGAATTTTACTTCCTACTCTGTGTATGTCATCCAAATACCAGGACATCACACCCTAGTATCTTCTCAACAGATCCATCCCTTATTCTGATGAAGTCAAAGCCATGACTGTTACATCCAAAATTAGATGATCTATCTCCGCTATACTTGCTTTGGTCTGTAAATAGACATAAGCTACTTGCCCACTATGCTTCCGTTGCTCCCACTGACCACAACAACCCTCTGGCAGAATAATATATACGTGCACTTCTAAAACTAGTTTAGAACGACGCTATACTTATCCTCTTGCCGGGTCTCATAGTCCGGAACAACAGTAGTGTCAAGTCTGGGTAATCAAGAACCTCCCTATCACCGTCTTTGAGGCTACCGGAGTACCTCTCGGGTGTCTGAGGTTACCCACCATATCTGCGGAGTGGCTATTGTAATGTCAAACCTGATTGAATATATAGGTCCTATTAAATTTTCCGTAATCGTTTGCTGTTCTGGAATCACTTCCAGTTCTACCATACTCCCACTACTGTTTTCTGAAAAAAATTCCATTTTACTAAAACTGTGGCGAGTCTAGAACAATATCACTATTGATCTTCCAGATGGTAGAAATGTCAACCCTCGTCAAAGCCAGGGTCAACCCACAAACTCCCATTACAGAAACGTGCCTTGAGTTATCCAGTGTCTGGTTTTAAGCATAAGCTGGACAACTCCCTTTACCTTAACATCGTTAAGATATGAACCATTCTATATCCAATATAGAAACAGCGGCACTAATTTAATTGGAATCAGATTCAAAACATGCAGCTGTCTCCAGTGCATATCTACTTAATGGAGAGAGGTTAATCAGCATTACTCAACTTAGGAATCCATCCAATTATGAGTAACCCGAAAGAGAAACAAGTTTCTCAAAACCATTACTATCATCTGAATACCAACCACAATAATCTACATCTTCGATCTCTTTGAAGAATCCCGATACTTGTGATACCTGGTTCTCTATTTATTCTTATACTCACAACTTCTCAAAACTTAGACATTGTATTTCTACGAAACACTTGTCTAAAACCTAGAGAAGTTACAAGTAAACAGAACATAGTACGAGGACCTACCCCTTTGTTCTGACGGACACTGGACAACATACAATACTCTGTATAAGTCCGCTGAGTTAAATAACTCAAAACATGTGTATCGTAGGTTGAAAACTGTACCCAGGCGATTTCCTCAAATATCACCAATTACAACGAATTCCGATATAATGAGGATGATCACCTAATTCCCAATAACTTACTCCCACTCATCATCAGTAAAAACCATACAGATATGAGAATGAAACCTAGTAAATACATACTTAGGAGTAAGTATTTAATCGGGAAAACAGTTTTCTTTTAACAATGCGCAGTGAAACTGAAACATTAAAATGTCTCGTAGGGGTATCCTGGTATTCCTAGTAATGCCTCTTCCATAAACCAATTCATGACTATAATCGTATATTTCTTTGCCATCTGTCCAAATCCCTTTATTTGTCTTTAGTCGTTACCTTCTGTACACCTTCGTTAGCCTAAATGGTTTTCTTCCTTCCCTACCGTTCGGCACCAGCCTATGGTTTGGAAGAAGAGTATCCAGTAAGCATAATAGGTGTACCCTCCTAATCCTAGGAGTACTCGTAACTTGAGAGAAGGTGATGATAAAAGACAACTGAATAATACCTTATTCTATTAAAGGTGAAATAGGAGTGGCGATGAAGTACGCGGTTTGGTCGTGAATGATAACAGTCGCAATTTACTTTGCCCTCTTTCTAATCCCTTTATCTTGTCTTTACATATTACCTTCTTCACACCCTACTTAGGCTAATTGGTTTTCTTCATTCCCTACCTTTCGGCACCTCCCTATGGTTTGGAATAAGATTATCCAATAAGCGTAATAGGTGTACTCTCCTAAACTAAGGAGCTCTCGCAACCTGAGAGAAGGTGATAATAAAAGACAACTGAATAATCCAATTCTATTTCTCTTGAACCTGGATCCATCCTCGAAGAAGTCCCTTCGAGTTCGTATATAACCATACGATGGATCTATCCAATGGAAGTGGATGTCCGTAATAATATGGGGTGTTCTGAGAAATACAAAGGGTAAAAGAAGGAGCGGCAATGACTTATGCAACTCAGACAATCCAAAAGTCAGTATTTTAAGAAGGTTCGGTCAACTTGATCACTGAGTCATAGTCTAGGGTCGGCCAAAGATTGCTGCCAAAGAGAGAGAGAAAAGAAACACTTTGCGTGCACTCTAACCTAGATCAGAATGGTTATCACTTTATCTAATCAGGAAACCTTCCACTGTTATCTCAAATTCTCCTCCAAACCTAAAGAAGAATTAGTCGGGATCATCCGAAGAGTAAACCAACTCATCAGTGGGAATCGGGATCCAACTATCATCGCATGATAACTTGATGGAAGCCACTCAAGTTATCACACTCCAGAAGGTATGCGCATGCCTGGCAAGTTTCCTGTATGTTTGAAACTCCCGATGTGATTTTTGCCCCATGCTCTTATAACCTTGGCTTTGGTCAAAATGTCATAAGTCACATGCCAAGTTCTACCCGTCACTATCTAGGTCAATTTGAACCCACCCGCACATGCCATTGACTTTGGCCAAAATGGCAGAACGACTGTCCCAAACCAACTCATCTATCTATGCAACAGATGAATACCCAGCAGCTACCAAACACTATGCCTTAACTTTGGCTAAAATGCATAGCTTGAATACTACTGAATACTCAAAAGAAATGACGGAGGGCTACGGCTAGTTTTTGGCGAAAAACCTTTAACGTAATGAAATTGATCTCGTTGACGGAAACTGATAGCTTTTTATAAAAATATAGTGGCGAAAACGTTTTGCTAAAGAGGTCACTCCCGGTGAAGGGATCTCGGCTCTTTCCTCGTGGAATGAGGTGCAGGATATTCCAACTGAATACCGCGATGCAAAGCAACTTGTAATCGACTATATTGAAGTTATTACCCTGACGTAAACTTCTGCCCAAGGACCCGGTGAAGGGATCTTGGCCCTTGCCTCGTCGAATGAGGTGCAGGATATTCTGACTGAATATCGCTGTGCATAGCAACTGGAAACATCTTTGTAATAACACCTTTTAAAATTTGTTCCAACAATATCAAATATAGGTTTGTTTTATCCTTGCATTGATCAGAATCAATACAGTCCCATCAATCAATCACACCAGAAAAGAACGAAAATAAAATGTACGTATATGCCATCCGCATTCGTCACTGAGTCCCGTCATCATCCGTTAGGTTACTTAACTAACGACAGAGCGG
Organism: Agapanthus africanus; assembly: GCA_030015575.1. Taxonomy (NCBI): domain Eukaryota; kingdom Viridiplantae; phylum Streptophyta; class Magnoliopsida; order Asparagales; family Amaryllidaceae; genus Agapanthus; species Agapanthus africanus. Next base: position 383,862,513 of record CM057349.1, on the reverse strand, counting down.
GGGCTGGACTAGCGCGGGTGTAAAACATATACAACATCTAATAGTATATATACCAATATACAGTAATCGCTCCAGGCGTGATAATATGCAATATTATAGAAAAGTAATAAGCATCACAGAACAATACAGATAATCTGAGATCCCCGGGTTTCACAGAGCCGCTACTGAAACCCGACGTTCTCCTGGTCGTGTGGATAGCCCGTGCAATGAAACCTAGACCCCTACGGGTGCGGCAAGTTACCCGCCAAAACCTGAAGCGAGGTAGTCCCCACAACATAGTGAATGGAACACCCGGCACTTCACGGAATCCGGTAAATTGAGCACCCCTCCTTGGGTCAACCTGTACCCCCTACGAGTGCGGCGAATAGTCTGCCAATTCTAGAGTAAGGTCCCTCTGCCTCTCAAAGCCATAAGATACGGACCCGTTGCCCTCCAGAACCCGGCTATCCGTGCACTCCTTCGTGGGATTAATCTAGTACAGAAATAAAAATATGTACAACGGGTACATCGACCTCGACCCGGTCGTGTCCCAAAAAGAATATTATACAAACAGGCAGTGACGGCAGTCCATATGTTGGACGCTCACCCCGCAATATCAAATGTACAAATAAATCCAAACTGCACTATCATTGCACCCTGCTATCCACCACGAAAAATCCGCAACATCACAGTACAACACAGAACATCAACGCGAATGTCACGTTCGCAAACCCATCTAAAAGAACTGTAGCAATTAGACGCGGTTTACCGATCAAACGACATTCCCGGTCGGAGATATAATGTAAATACTGCATACTAATAAGTTTAAAATTTCGATCGACTAAATTTCCCGAAGTGGGCCCTACGTACATCTGCTGTACAGTAACAAAATCTGGGCCCAAAAGAACAGTATCAAAAACCACAATTTCCCAAGGAAAGCCTACAGAAGAATTTTGATGCACTGTTCCCACAGTGCTGCCGCGGTTCCGCGGTCAAACCCTAGGTTTGACCACGGCTCCGCGGCGGTCACGTGGGATCACGCGCTCAAAATTTCTCCGTATGCTTAAAATCCCAGCTTTGTTTTCTGCTGTATGCAAAATAATTTTTAGACACTGTTTAAAATTAACAGAAACATTGAATTTGGAATTTGCGGTTTTTGAAAATCCGTTCGATCGATGTTTAAAACGTGTTAGCGTAAGTTAGTATAGCTTAATGGTGAGGCTCTGATACCACTGTAAGTCCACGGTAGCGCCCCGGCCGTCTAACAGACGCCAAATGCGGAACAAAAACTTTTTACAATTGGCGCTATCGCGTACCGTAACCCGGATCTGCCATTAAAGCTAAACTAACAAACTACAAAGTGGGTAGAAACGTTATACCGAATGATCTGAGTCCTTCGGTCTTCAACCATCATCCCACGCTTTGTTGCGGCTGCTCCGATCTCCTGAATCTCCAATCTTCTCATCCAGGTGGCACCACGACGACGGATCTTTAAACGGGCTCCCGCCTCTGAACCGAGACAACTCGGTCGTCAAGTTTGCTAAAAGAGACGACCAAGATGAAATAGAGAATGAGTAGAACACTTTGTCTCGTTACGTCCAAGGTTATGGACGAACGGTTAATGAAGTTGCCTTTTGGAATCGGGTGAAATGAGAAATGAGGCTTATCTAATTTCCATGAGTCCAAAACAATATCAATTTTTTCCAAGCAACCATAATCTCACACAAAGGGGGCCGGCCACTTTATAAGGAAGTGGGGGTGAGTGTAGGAGAGGGGGAGGTGACCTTAAGCTCAATACTTATCATAACACCTAGTATGAATGCATTAATGAAAGTGATGAATCACCTTAAGCTAGTCATTAAAGCATTTAATGCATCATTAAATCACAAATGAGTCACATGCCACCTCATCAGCCTAGTCACCATCTAGAAGCTTCTAGAAGCACGACTCACCCTTATCAAGAAAAGATAAATCCGTATTTAACCGAATGTTAAATACGGCTGATAGAAAACTGGAAACTGGCAACTTCCAAAAGTGATCCTGAAACGAATTTCAGGATAACCCCGTATCAGTATAAACATACCCACATTTGTATTACGACCGAATACAAATGCAACTGAGACAAAGATATTATATCTACACAGTATAATACTGGGTTCCGGCTTAAACCAAAGCCTACCAGTATTATCTGCCCGAAAAATAACACGTGCGTAAACGCACGTGCATTTTTCGAACCTTGCCATAAAACCATACGGCCTCTACAACGTTTCGCCCGAACTTGGGAAAGTGTCTGTGGGGGACTCTAATGACTCATCAACACACTGGCACTGGGTATAACCTCTAGTACGTCAGAGGTATGAGCTGTACATGACGGTTGCCTATGTATTGATTGGAAGGGAAGCTGACGAGCGAACTCATTTATAAACCCTACTGAGCCTAACAGTGACAATATACATACAGTCCGGTCCGTTCGTCTATGAGTATCGCATATCTGCCTAGGGGGCTGGTAACGTCAGACCCCCATTAGCGGTATAAGTCGTGTCAGAGAGTGGCCCAGAACACCCTGAGATACTATTGGAGTACCTACCAGTAAATCTCCTGCCTCGGCCGAGGGCTTTGTGTAATGGCTCTCCTAGACACAGCGCGATCTCACCCCCAATACCGGGAGAGACGAATCCCCGACGATCCGCTCACTGCCTCCATGTGGCTCGGGACTGTACCCAACTAAAACCTGTTTGCACAACTCCTTTGAGCGTGGTAGGGTAGTAATCTAAGCACAGTGGGAACTCACACGAGACAAATGACGATCTCAGGTCGACAAACTAACCTGTACATATGTCACCAGGGAACTGCTATCTGACGATATGTATAATACCAACTAACATGTTCCCGGCGAGTCCTGTCCGGTGTACTCATAACCCAATGAGCACCTGTATACATCTTAGGTGATCCTACTGACACCAATGGTTTGTGAGACTGGGCATCGCCCCTCGTCGGGGTCTCGACTGTATACACTAGTCTACTCTGGAGTATCGATGCCCTGTCTCAAAACTCCCACGACTAGGGACACTTTAAGGATGTGCTTATAGACCCCAGCTCCCACGTATATGATCGCCATCATACTGCTGGTAGTCAAGCAAGAATCCTATTGGCTCTATCATCATGCAATAGTGAACTAAAGCATGTATACGATGATAAAGACAAACCAGATAGCAAACTATCATCTCGAGCAAGACTGTCATATCGGTATAGGTCCTGCCTTAATCATTGCAATTACGTACCCGCGATCCAATAATTGACTTTGAGGGCACTATCTCCAACATTACCTGCATATACTTTTATGATATTTACATGCAGGAGTTGTTGTGTCAGTGGTTGACACGCGGACGAGATCCACTGCATACATGTATTGATTATATTGTTGGACGAGATCCACCTGCATACATGCATTGATTATATTGTTGGATGGTATCCACCTGCTGATAGGCAGTAATTTATGTGTTGGCACATATGCAGATACGATCACTCTAGATATCATAGTATTACCTTTATGATATAGTTGACCTAGGAATCGTTGTTTATTTCGATTTCTACCTGATGTTTTTCTATTCATGAGTTGGCAACTCACCCCCGTTGTGCCACAGTTCTTGCAGGTAGACCGCTTGGATCAGTAGCGGCATCGCAGGCGCACAGCTTGCTTTCGGGTGTTTTGCTTTAGTAGATGGTACATGTTGGATCATGCCCCTCTTGTATTCATTATTCATATTGTATCTAGTCACTCCATCAATTCAGAAACTAGCAAATTGTATATGTTGCAGACTTAGAGGACTTGTAGTTGCGAGATTTGAGCGATAGGTTTTATGTTCACTTTTGGGGTTGATGTCTTACTTTACTTTTCCTTATGTGGATCTTCGCCGTTGGGCCTCGTATACTTGTTTTTATACTTGTGGTGGTTGTTTCCGCCGTTGGGTTTGATTTGCTCCCGTTTGGGAAGCTTTATATATATTCTGTGTTGTTCCCGTTTTCGGGGTTAGTTTTTACAAGGGAGGTGCTTCCCAAATTTTCAAAAGACAAAACATGATTTACTATACCTTTATTTCAAAACTTCACCTCTTTATTTCTTAAAAAGGTTTAGATTTCTGGGTTTCAGCTTACTTGAATTACGTTACGCCTGTAGACGTTGCGTGATTTAAGTGCTGGTCGTGAGCACTCATAAAAAAAAGGTTTCTACCCAAAGGCAATGCCCGCCTAAAGGATGCCTCACGTGTCTCCATGTGACCATTGACAAACACCTTTTTAAAGAGAAAATGGGGTAAAATTGAAGGATTAATATCCAACGCATGGGTACCCTCACGTGTCCACACATGATGATCATAAAGATCAAGTTTTTAATGCTTATATGCATATTCTGGGAGTAAAATAGAAGAAGTAAGGCACAATCTTCAGGTGCCTCACGTGACCCCACGTGAGCGCTTTATTCTTAGTGTTTAACACTACTTTAAGCATCACACGTGGGAACACATAAGCGCTGAGTATACTCTAGTGTTTAACACTATATTTAAACCAATCTTAGCCTAAATTAGCTAAGTCGCCCAGAGGCAAGACCCCCCCTTCAACTGAACTCCAACTATACTCTTGTCTTCCAAATTGATCCTCTCATATGTCATTCAAAGTAATTCCCAGAGCCTTTCAACCAACATTGGTTCAAGGGTACATCTCTTCACTCCTCTGATATTTGTCGTTGTAATCCTTCAACGTTTTCAGAGAGGTGACGGGTCCCGACAACCAGACATTCCATTGACTGTGGGGTCCTTAAACTCATGGACTATGATGTCCTTAAACTTTACGGACTGTGAGGTCCTTAAACTCATAGACTATGATGTCTTTAAACTTTACAGACTATGACGTCTTTAAACTACGGACTATGACGTCCTTAAACTTCATGGACTATGATGTCCTTAAACTTATGGACCGCAACATCCCTAAACTAAAACAATTGAGCCCAAATGCTCTTTTGTTGGATCTAAATGATCCTGTTAAGTAGATCTTAATCTAAAATTAGACTAACGTATCCTTAACAAACGTTTATGTTGATCTTAGTCTCAAATGAGATTAACGATGCTTAAACCCAACCCAAACCCAAATCTAAGAAAATACGGATTTGGACTAATCTACGCCCTACGGACGACAACATAAATTAGTCTCCGTATACAATCCACGGGCAATCGAAAATAAAACAAACACACACGACACAAAGTGACTATCTGGAAAAGGACAAAGTGGTTACCGCGATGCGGTTGGGTAATTAACTGCAGGGGCTTGCGCCTGCAGGGAAGAGCGTCCCCACAATCCAAAATCCCTCAAATGAGGGGGAATCTGACGAAGTCTGCTACAATGGCCGCATCCGTCTAAACCTCCGATACACGGTGCTATAAATCAACTTGGCATCTTCGGAGAGGTGGACGGATAAAACCCAAATAGTATCTGCCCACAAATTCAGGCAAGACGTTTGTCTTCCTGGTCTTTCGGCGGAGAACAGGATCTTCAGGAGATCGAGCCCACCAGCGAGGATTTGGACCAGCTAGCTTTCAACCCAAAGCTTTAGATTCCTTATACACATTTACATTCTGTATTTTCCATTTCTGTTATGCCACCGTTTATGCATTGCTTTTTATTCCATGTATTTACTTTTTCATGTACTGTAAAAGAATGTTAATAAATAAAATTGCTGTTCATTACATTTGTCTCTTGTGTATATTTCTTTTATATTGCTTAGTTACGCTTAGCGTATTTACTTCTGAGTAAATACATAGTGGCCTCGTCGCGTCCTCTGCCCGTACACTGGGAATCGGGGCGTGACAGCCCCCCACTCGGTTCGGAATAAAATCGAATCAGAAAACACAAAACTCATGGTGGACGTCAACTCAACGTAACCAGAAATATCAAATAAAGAAGAAGAATAATTGCACATATCACTCTGATGATATATTATATATATACAGCAGCGTCCCATACCACTGATATATATCATCGAAAGTAAAAATATCAAAAAAACTCATAAGAATCGAATACGAATACCCAGGTTACTGGTATTCACAATAACTCAGCGGGTAATAAATGCACAGTACGTAAGTATAGTCAGGCATGCAAACAAATGTAACAGTTCTACTGTATCATGGCCATACTAATGATGTGTAGTGTAGCATACGCGTCTGTGCTCGTGTAGCATGGCAATCATCAGTATTTGTGCAAGTGTTTTATAAGTGTTTAAAGCAGAAAGTAATTCTACCCATATCCGTAGCATATAATTACAATCAAATTTCCAGATATAAGGAAATCCTAACGCCTCGTATCGGCATTTACATATACATAGCGCGGTATAGCAGTCCTACAGTGGCATGACAGTACCAATGAGGTATAATATAACATATGTGTTTGTGCTCATGCAACATAGTACTCATTGGTAGTTGTGCAGTGTTCTGTTAGTGTATTCGTATAAAAGATAACACATACAATCGATAAGCGTATCGCGTAATTATTAATGTAACTTATTACTACGAGTTATGCCGTTATCTTTGAAAATTGAACGAAACGTTATTTTAAAATAAGAAAGCTGTATTATGTTAAAATAGATATTCGTTTTGGAAAATAGTATCGCATCCTTGTCATTTATCATTTAAAATGGAAAACGAATCGTTGGTTTTTAAAAGAGTATAGCTCACTCAAATATAACGTCCCAAATCGGGATAACTCGTGACTCCACGGGTCCAAATGAAACTTGGCCGTAGTCGGCACACTCTCCTCATCATCACAAGTACGGTAAGATCCCTCATACAACGTCCATCCAATCATATCCATATCATACAGATCTTGTCACGTCCCGTTTCCGAGTAGACGGATATGGTGACGTGGCAGGCCGCAACGTATTTACCAAGAAATAAATATGTTAAGTGTAATTAAGCAATATATAAAATAAACAAGAATGACAAGTGATCTAAAATAACAGCAACTTTATTTACATTCATTTTTATATACAACTGTTTGAAAATGAAAAGATACAATGATAATAAGCAATGCCTAAACAATGGCATACAAGAAAGTAAGTATAATGAACTAGAAATCAGGTTGTGCCGCAAGCTGGTCCAAGTCCTCCTGGCTAGGCTCGATCTCTTGAGAGTTCTGTCCTCCTGACGAACATTCCAAAAAAAAGAAATAGAAATGAATGTCGTCAGCGAACTAGCGCCCGGTAAGTCCCAAAAGGAGAAAGAGAATATAACAAGTAATGAAAAATGAACATGTAAGTTATGTATGATTGATTACTGGTATATGATAGTTGTTATAACGTGGTTATTTGTAACTTGATACAGAAGGTATTCATGTATACGAGAGGAGTTCATCTTACCCCGTGGACTATGGTAACATGTATTACAAGGCCCCGTCATAACCCATGAGACTACGACACGAGAATTCAAGTAGGTGTCTTTTAAGTGACCTCTCGTGCCACGATATATGATCCGTATCAATCTACCCCTTTATCCCTGCGTAATATATTGTATAGATTATAATTATCAGACTTTCTGAAACCATGAATAAAAATTGTTCAAGTATTCATGTTCAGGATGTAGTCAAGTATTCAAGTAGTCAAGTCATGTTATAACCATAGTTCGGTCAAATCAAGTCAAGTATACATGTTTGGTATTGATGCTTGGATTCGAGTATTCATGTTTATGATCAAGTATCCATGTTTGATTTTAGATTCAGGTTTGAGTTTAGACTCAGACTGAGTCAGACACTTGTAAACACATTTAGCTCTTGAATTAGGTTCGAGAGGTATCGGTAACTGCTGCACATGGACGGCAGGATTTGTGTCTTTTTCTAAGACAATTACCATTGATAACTCCGTTAAGTTGTCTACCTTAAATAGGCAAGCACTCACTTTCTCCGGGTCTCTGAGGCTCAAGAGAATTGATTTCGCTTAAACCTATATTTACTAAAGTCCTTAAATATTGTTTTTATATAACTCAAGGGGGTTTTATGAAAAATATTTTAATATAGTTAAAAGTAAATCTCGAGAGTGATTAGTATACTTAGGGTTTTCATGAGTGTGAATTTTAAGTATTGGGTATTTTAGTGATAATTACTTAGCTTGGAAAGTTCATGGTATTTTATTATAAAACTTGTCCTTTTGGTATCTTGATGGTGTTTTATTGACATTTGTTAATCTTTTCATTTTTTAAAAAACATAGGTTTATTATATTTTGAAAATATGGATTTATAATTTTATATAATTTTAATTTTAAAAATAATTTTATTTTATTTAGAAAATTCGTATTTCTTAAAAACCGTATTTAAATCTTTTCGAGATCGAATGCTCCTTGAGGAGGTCTGCATCTCACTCTACTAGCCCAACGATAATCCGCTCCATCCATTAGCAGGTTCTCTAAAAAGGGTTGTAGATGCTTAATCGCAAAGGATATGAAATAACGCTTTAAAAGAAATCCGGTTTGTAAAATATTTGGTATTTTATCGTAAGGTTTTTTCCGTAACAAAGATTTATACAAAAGAGGTATCGTGCTATGGAACCAAGTGTGCGTGTGGGGTAGGTCGTTACCCCATGAATTTTCCTAAAGGTATTGTTAAGCATGTTTTGTCGAAAAGACGTGATAACAAAGTTCAAGGTATTTTAATATAAAAGTTAAATTATGATTGTTTTACATGAGATTCTTGGATAAAATTTATTCTAAACATTGGTATTAAGATTACAAGTGAAATAGTAAAATTGGTTTGATCAAAAGGTAAAAGAAAATGGAGTTATATGCTTTAGAAAAGGTGATATCAGTAATAACTCTACTTTTACCGATTTTGATTAAAAAAGAATTTCAATGAAGAGTAAAGGAGTTTAGGAGGGACTTACTGTTTAGGAGTTTCAAAGAGATGGTTAGGAAGAAGGGTTGAACTTCGTGGCATCGCGGGAGCTCCGGAATTTGCTTCGATTTTCGTCGGAAGTTGCTTGCTCGCTAACTCCTCTTTACTCCACTTGCACTTAGGAACTTTTTAGAGAGTTTTGGCTAGAATTTTTAGAATGGTGTTGATCCAAGGTAGGGGATGATATTTATAGTCGAGAATTAAGTTTTGGGAATTAAAATGGTGGATTAAAAGCATTAAAATTGTGATAAATCATGAATTGAAAGGTCTTTGTTTGATTGAAGGGAAATCAAACAGTGCAGCGGAGTTAGGGGTAGGTGAAGTGGTGTGTGTGCAAAGCCCGGGGCTATTTGGGCAATATCCGACCGTCGATGCCGGCTATATGTAGCTTTTGGTCGGTCGATCTAGGGTTTCTGGCCTCGAGATTCATGCCACGTGGATTATTTTGTGTTTGCTCTATTTTGCGCCTGTTTGATTTTTCTGAACTTTTCATTTCCCTGTGTATTGCACGTGCAATCTTTTGGGCTTCCAAAAATTAAAAAGAAAAATTCAGAAAAATATTGTGTCTGATGGGGATCGAACACACAGGCTACGTCACAGCAGTGCAAGGCTTAACCAGTGAGCTACAAGTTGTTTCTTGCTGTTATTTAACAAAATTAACTTATAACTCAAACTCAGACTGTAAAACTCATTTCTTGTATATTAAGAGTAAAATTTCCACACAAGATTTTAGAGTCGTTACAGATCTATTGTCACGTACGTATGTCATCATAACCAAATATCACTTATAACCACATGTCTAACCTAATAGATGCGAACTAATATCAATACAATTAACTAAGTTATTTAACATAACACTAAAATCTAACTAGATAGCATAATTATTCTAGTTAAATGGTTGCGGGGGGCGCTATATGCCATCCACTCGACTTCCCTCGTAAATATAAATCCACTCACCAACTTGTCTGGCTCGTTGAAATCCACGATTGTTTTATCCGTCCTTGCCATCTCGAAAACCTCCGCTATCGTACTTACAATCGTATTTGTAATATATCGGCGTAAATATCATATCAAAACCAAAAACAACGAGCTAAGCACCCATAGTTTAGAACCTATAGCTTACTTACTCCAAAAACGACTAAATATCTCTGATATTAACGTACGAACGTCAACATATCAGCCACGGTACAGAAATACGAAAAACCGTATCGTAAATGTCGAAAATATAGATAAAACCTTACTAGAACACTCCCAGATTTTTTATATGAAATATGGGACAAATCAAACAGTACAGTAGCTTATATTATTGCCAAATATCTCTACTGCCCAAAACCGAAAACACAACTCTCTAGAAAACTCGGCGGCGACGGCCAAAAGCGGAAAACCGCCGGTTGAATTAGGAAATTAGGGGTTCGGGCTTTAAGTGTTAACTTCTAATGGTCTCATCATACCCTAGTCTTGTTAGTTTTTCTAATGGGTTTACCCAGTAGTTCCAGATTCAATTTTAGCATCACAAATATCATAAAATTTTCAGTTTCAGATATTGTACACTAAAAATAGATATTAAACATAGTAAAACTTGCAAAGGAGGGAGGAGATTTACCTATGGAGATGGCACACAAAGAAATCCAGCTCAAGAAGCGCATGGTGGAAGCTCCTAGGGGTTTTAGTGGCTCAAGCTTGAAGGTATGTACAAGTTTGATGAAGAGATTCATGGCTTTTGAGTGAAGGATCAACTTAGAGATGAGCTTGAAGGAGAATAATTATTTGTTCAGTTTGAGAAGAAGGAATGAGTATGTGTAATTGGAGGAGGTTGGTAGGCAAAGAAAGAAAAATGAGGTGGAGAGTTGTAAGGTGGTGGTGTAAAGCTATAAGGAGGAGGTGGAGTGAGAAGAGTGAGTGTGAGGGTGTGTTGTGTATGAGGGTTTAATCTTAGCATAACATATAACCAACCCTTTTAACAAAAAACAAAAATACAAACCATATTTCCTTTAAATAAATCTCTTCATGTTACTAAATCTAAATTATTGATTTTAAAAGAAATAAAACACTTAGTACAATACTAAAATATTAGTACAATACTAAAATACCATTATCTTATTATAAAATCTCATGCCATGTTAAAACAATTAAAATATCATTTTTATGATATCACACCTTTTCATCCATTTTTACCAAAATAATTACATTTTTGCGGATATAAATCCGAAACCAAAATTTATATGCGATATCATTTTTGTAAACTCATTATTCTCATATTTTAAGTTATAAATTAATATTTATAATTTTCCAAAATGTTACATGGTCTTTTTTACAAATAGGGCCTTAGCCCTTACGTGTCCAAGGGTCTAGACGTTGCAGCTAGAGGCATACAGCCCCATTTTAACATAAATATACAAAATATACATTTTCCGCCGCAATTTGTCTAACCAAAAGTTTATCTAAGAGACAAACACCTTGGGTCCATCTGTTTGACACTATTATCTAGGTATTGCAGGTCCTACCATTTTATCTTTGGGTAAAATTTTGGGTAGACAGTTTGTGGGTATGAATATACCAGGGAGGCATTTTGGGCATTAAAAAGCCTTGTGGACGAAAAAGCAACATCCTAAGGTTAAAGTGCATATTTTTTAAGTCCACGGAGGTTTATTGTTTTTAAAATCGGGCGGTTTCTGCATTTTTAATGTTTTCCTTTTTTTTCAAAATATAAATTAGCCATTTTATTATTACTATAATTTTCGATCAAACATTTGAGCAAACGCATCTCCCATTTTATAAGCGTTTCACATTATTTTAAAAAAAACCCAAAAAAAAACCGCATCTCCCATTCTCAGTCCAAAACCCTCCACCAAAAGGCGGGAAAAAGGAGCAGGCATGGTGCCTCTGGCTTCAAGTTCTCAGCAATGGGTCGAAAAATAGTACGCATCCTCTCTCTCTCTCTCTGATGATGCTCAATATTGGCGATGCGAGATCAGGACACGTGGCGGATGACATGTCCCAAGAACCAGAAGAAAGGGCCCACAGAGGCCGACCGGGCCACCCTTGTACCCGACCTGCAAGCACAAGCTGACCCTCCTCGGGGCCCCCTGCAAATTTGCCTCCTCGGCCTCTCAGCTCGCCCCGAGCTGACACAGGACCAAGACTCCTCAGCCCTCTTGCTCGGTTCCGAGCTCCCCAGCCGAGGCCGTCTTCCTTGATCCCTCCGACCGACCAACTCCACTACTCACAGGCGTATCCACCGCTCCGCAAATCTCGCCACGCACAGATTCTCCGCCAACAATGTCCCACGTTCTACGCCATCACGATCCCCATTAATGGGCGATCCGCTCTTTACGCGGGCGTGACGTCGGGAGCGTAACCGCCGGCGAGATTCTCACGCCTGCTGCTGCGTGCTGCTGCCGCTATATAAACCCCCATCACAGAGGGGTCAGGTATGCCATTCTTGATTCCATTTAGCCGTTACTCTGCTCGGATCTAGTACTAACTTGATCGTCAGAGGGTCCTCGGTGGTACCAAACCACCCCGGGACTTCTTTGCAGGTATTCGGTGCTAAACTCCTCAAATCACCAATCTCCTCAAAACCCATTGAGGCCCACATGCAACAGAAGATCACTGCCGAAATCCACCGGGAGATCAACGGAAGACAACATCTGACGGAGACCCGAAAAGGACCTCCATCAGTTGGCGCCGTCTGTGGGAACTAACTCTACAAAATACAAAGTTGGCCTTCTGATCTCCGCCCATATGGCAACCGATCCCTCTGAAGATCCAAACACCCGCTGTCGCCTCCCTCTCAACGGAGGCGCGGGAGAGCCCTCACCGAATGTCGTCGGCTGCCCCGCTGGCTGCCGTTTCACAGGCTCCGGCGACCGCCTGAACAAAAGGGCCAGGGGCCACGAGCCTATCACCTTTGGCGACGGAGACCTCCACGGCATCTCCATGCCCCACAACGACCCTCTGGTGATCACAGCCCGGATCCACCGGTACGAGGTCCACCGGATACTTGTCGACTCGGGAAGCTCGGCAGACATCCTCTTCTACGACTGCTTCCTGCGAATGGGACTTACCCCGGTTGATCTGAAGCCAACCTCACACGTTCTGTCAGGGTTCACCAACCACTCAATTCCCGCGCAAGGGGTGGTCACCCTGCAGTTCAACATCGGTGAGCCCGGCCGCACCCGTACGTTGCATGTGGATTTCATCGTAGCAAAGGTCCCATCTGCCTACAATGTCCTCCTCGGCCGCCCGACGCTCAACTCACTCCAGGCCCAGATATCGACCTACCACCTGGCGATGAAGTTCCCTCCCGATCAAGGCGGAACAGGTCAAGTCTACGGAAACCAGCGGATCGCGAAGATATGCCTTACCGAAACATCTTCATCCGAGCAACCGACTGACAACGCTGAAGGAAAACATGACATCAAGGGTTCTTTGGACACCCGAGACGAGCAGAAGGAGGTCCGGGGAATGCCGGTCGAACCACTGATCGAGGTTCCCTTCACCGAAGGAGACAATGAAAAAACCGTCCAGATCGGGTCACTCCTGACAAGGGCTCGACGAGACGACCTGGTCAGCTTCCTCAGAAATAACTCCAACGTATTCACCTGGGCACCCGCCGACATGCCCGGGATCGACCCTAAAATCATTTCTCACAGGCTCGGAGTTGATCCTACTGCCCGACCCGTCAGACAGAAAAAGCAGAGCTTCGCTCCCGTCAAACAGAAGGCTATTGAAGATGAGATTGATCGACTTCTCGCCGCCAACTTCATCCGTAACGTACCGTACTCGGAATGGCTGGCAAACCTAGTTCTGATCAAGAAGTCAAGCGGGAAGTGGCGCATGTGTGTCGACTTCACCGACCTCAACAAGGCCTGCCCCAAGGACAACTATCCGCTTCCTCGGATAGATCAGCTCGTCGACAGCTCAGCCGGCCATGAGCTGTTGAGCTTCATGGATGCTTTCTCTGGCTACAACCAGATTCACATGAATCCGGAAGATGAAGATCTCACCGCATTCACAACGGACCGGGGGGTATATTGCTATAAGGTGATGCCCTTCGGCCTTAAGAACGTCGGGGCCACGTGCCAGCGGTTGGTCAATCGCATGTTCAAGCCACAGATCGGCAGGAATATGGAGGTCGGATTTAACGATATGCTCGTCAAATCCGTCTCGACGGCAGACCATGCCAGGGATCTGGGCGAGGCCTTCGAAGTGCTCCGCAAGTTCAAGATGAAGCTGAACCCTGCCAAGTGCGCTTTCGGAGTCACCGGGGGAGAGTTCCTCGGGTTCATGGTTACTCACCGTGGAATCGAAGCCAACCTAGAGAAAATCGACGCTATCCTCAACATGGCCGCGCCCAAAACCAACGTCGAGATCATGCGGCTCACAGGACGAGTCGCCGCTCTGAGCCGCTTCATGTTCAAGTCAGGAGAGAAATGCCTCCCGTTCTTTAAGGCCCTGAGAAAGATCCCGAGGTTCGAATGGTCGGAGGAGTGCCAAGCCGCCTTCGACCAATTGAAGAAGCACCTCGCGATGCCGCCACTGCTCACCCGACCCGACGAAGGAGACGAGCTGTTGCTGTATCTGGCGGTATCCGATCAAGCAGCAGGCTCGGTGCTCGTCCGGGAGGTCGAGGGAGCGCAGAAGCCGGTATACTATGTGAGCCACGTATTTAAGGATGCGGAAACGAGGTGACCATAGAGAAGATTGTCTTAGCCCTCGTGGTGGCCTCAAGAAAGCTGCGACACTACTTCCAAGCATACACCATCATCGTCCTTACCGAGCGCCCGTTAGGGGCCATTCTTATGTCACCAGAATCCTTGGGCCGCTTAGAAAAGTGGAGGTGGGAGCTATCCCAGTTTGATGTGAAATATCGCCCGAGGCAGGCCATCAAGGCACAGGCCCTGGCCGATTTCATCGTTGAGTGCACCATCCCCCTCAAGGGACCGGAGTCCACACCGCCCCCCGCGACTCAGTGTCCCGTCGCGGGGAGGCCTGGCTCTGTTCCTGAGTGGATCATCTACGTCGACGGATCTTCAACCGAAGAAGGGTGTGGTGCCGGCCTCATTATCCGGGGCCCGAACGAAGCAGAAATGGAGTACTCTCTGAAGCTCGGTTTCAAGGCCTCGAACAATGCGGCAGAGTATGAGGTCCTCCTGGCCGGACTGCGCATGGCCGCCGGGCTGGGGCTGAGATAATTCGAATCCGCAGCGACTCGGCCCTTGTTGTTGGACAAGTGACTGGCCGCTTTGAAGCTCGGGAGCTTCTGATGGTGAAATACCTGGACGAGGTGAGGAAACTCCGGAGAAACTTCGAAGAAGTCCAAGTAGAACAAATACCCAGGCAGCTGAATGCCCAAGCCGACACCTTGAGCAAGCTGGCTTCATCATACTCAGCCAACAATAAGCGGTCCATCCTCTTCGAAACCTTGCTTCAGCCCAGTGTGGAAGATGGAGCAGCCACGCTCCACGTGTATGCGGCGCAAGAAGGCGACCAAGATTGGAGGAAGCCCCTCGTGGAATTCCTGAAGTACGGTGCGCTCCCGAATGTCCGGGGGGCCGCCCGCCGCCTCCGGGCCAAAGCCCGCCACTTCGTCTGGAGCAATGGAAATCTTTACAAAAAGTCCTTCACTCAACCCCTGCTCCGATGCGTTGATCCCCACGAAGCCGACTACGTCCTCCGGGAAATCCATGAAGTGGTTGGCGGTGCACACCAAGGAGCCCGAACTTTGATCCAAAAGGCGTTGCTTCAGGGGTACTACTGGCCTACTATTCACGAGGATGCCCAGAAGCTAGTCAGAAGATGCAAGAGTTGCCAGCTCCACAGCAGCATCCCTCACCTCTCCGCCACCGAGCTGACCGCCCTAACATCCCCATGGCCGTTCGCCCAGTGGGGATTGTACATGATTGGCCAGTTCCCAACCGGTACGGGCGGGCACAAATACGTCCTCATCGCAGTAGACTACTTCACCAAGTGGATCGAGGCCATCCCCATCAGAAAACCGGACACCACCACAACTATCAAGTTCCTGCAAAATAATCTGATACTCCGGTTCAGCATCCCGAGATGTATCATCACCGACCACGGGATGAACTTCGAGAACTAGAAAGTGAAAGACTTCTGCAAAGAATACTATATCCTCATGAAGTTCGCCACGGTCGTGCATCCCCAATGCAATGGGCAGGCCGAAGTCGCTAACCGAGACGTCCTCCAGGGCCTCCGAACCCGCCTGGAAGGGCGACAAGGCAGTTGGGTCGAAGAATTACCCCGGGTCTTATGGGCCCTGCGCACGACAAAGAAAACCCCCACCGGGGAAACCCCCTTCAGTCTCTGCTACGGGACCGAGGCGATGGTCCCAGCGGAGATCGGGCTACCCAGCCACCAGGTCAAGCACTTCGACGACGATGTGAATACCTCGGCGCTATGAACCAACCTGGACATCTTGTTAGAGAAGAGAGACCGGGCCCAGATCAGAGCTGCCGCTTATCAGCAGCAAATTGCCCGATACTACAACGCTCGGGTCAAGCACCGTTCCTTCCAGAACGGGGATCTGGTCCTACGACGAAATGAGTTCATCGATCAAGGAAGGCTAGACAAGTTCTCCCCGAGGTGGGACAGTCCCTTCCTCGTCTCCGAGGTCCTCCCCGGCAGGGCCTATCGCCTGCAAGATGCGGACGGGCGCAAGCTCCCGCGGTCTTACTACGCCGAGAAGCTCAAGCTATACCAATGAGGCCAAGGCCAACAAGTGTATACCCCTCCTTTCACAAAGACGATGTAAACGCTTTCCGAAAATCCTTTCCATTCGAATAAAGAAACGTCGAAACATTGCAAGTGAAGTTTTGTCTTTGCAATCCAAAGCCCTCCTTAGAGGCAGCTCAGCAGCTACCCTGCTCGGCTATCCCCGGCTGGTAGCTTCCTACAACGACCGACAGGGATCACAAAGCCCTCCCAGAGGCAGTCGAGCCCGAGGATCCCTCGCTCGGCTATCCTTCAGGACAAAAGCCCTCGCCAAGAGGCACCGGGCAGAAACCCTGCCCGGCCAAGGGTCCTTGGTAGGCTTCTTACAGCCCTTCTCGCACTAAGGAACAAATTCCTCCCAGAGGCAGTCGAGTCCTTGCTCGGCTATCCCTGGCGGGTAACTTCCTACCACAATCGACAGGGATCAAAGTCCTCGCCAAGAGGCACTGGGCAGTAACCCTGCTTGGTCCCCATCCTGAAGGATCAAAGCCCTCACAAGAGGCAACCGAGCAGCTACTCTGCTCGGTCATCTCCGGCTGGTAGCTCCCTACCCAAGACGCCAGGGATCGAGGCCTTTGCAAGAGGCACCCGAGCGGCTACCCCGCTCCTTCATCCTAGGCTGGTAGTTGCCTACCCACGACGCTAGAGACCCAAGCCCTCGCCAAGAGGCAACCGTGCAACTTCACTGCCCGGTCATCCTTAGTGGGCTTCCTACAGCCCCTCCAAAACTAAGGATCAAAGCCCTCGCAAAAGGCAACCGAGCAGCTACCCTGCTCGGTCATCTCCGGCTGGTAGCTCCCTACCCATGACGCCAGGGATTGAGGCCCTCGCAAGAGGCATCTGAGCGGCTGCCCTGCTCAGTCATCCCAGGCTGGTAGTTGCCTACCTACGACGCCAGAAATCAAAGCTCTCGCAAAGAGGCGACCGCGCAGCTTCACCGCCCGGTTATCCTTAACGGGCTTCTTACAGCCCCACCAACGCAGAGGATCCGAGGCCCCAAAAAGGGGTAACAAGTCTATCGAAGTCTAAGCGATCCCCCCTCGACTCCGGGGCCATAGAGATGCCTCCTCGACAGCGCTTGGTAAGTGATGGAGATACGAGGTCGGCAGCGCTTGGCAAGTGATTGAAATCAACTCGACGAACGATCGCTAGACAGATAGCTGACCTAACAGTGCAAGCAGAGATATTTTACAAACATTCTTCACATACAGAAGATGAAATGCAAATCGATGAAACAAGAATTTTCTTTTATTACCAAAGGCAAAGTTTTTAGAAAGGGTATTCTGGGGCTCCTCAGCCCTACAAACTGCCCGGAGGCTTACTTCGGTCCCCTCATCGCTGGCATTACGGCCTGCCGGGGGCTTTACCACCGGAGATTTCGCCACCAGGGGCGCGCCCCGCTCCCCTCACCATCTTCCACCGGAGGCCTCGCCACCAGGAGCAGAACCCGAGCGCGGAGCTCGCCATCGGCGAACTCGGGAAGCTGCTCCTTCACGGCGTCCAGGGCCTTGTTCCACGCGATGGCAGAATACTTCCCGAGCTCGGCGTAAAACTCCTTTGACTCCTTATAATCGGCCACGGCTTTCTTAGCCCGAACCTCGGCAATCTGGGCCTCCAGAAGCGCCGCCTCAGCATCTCCCCTGCTGGCGTCCCTCTCCTTCTCCATGGCCGCGAAGCGTTCGGCCAGATCTGCCAGCTTCCTATCGGCGACCCGAAGGGACGCATTCAGACGATGATGGACACCCCGATTTGCTGAATTGGCAAGTTCTGCAGCCTCCGCATGGGCTGCCAGGATGTCGGCCCTTGCCCTCTCCAGGCATAGGTCACGCCGCGAAACCTCGACCTCCGAGGGAAACACTTTTACTGGCCTCGGTGCGTAGAACGCCCCCTCGGCCTCTATATGAGCGGCAAGGGCACAGTGTTGAAGGACCTGACGGAAAGCGAATGAGAAACCGGGAGGCCCTCGAGCCAAAGAAAGGAATACCAGAAAAACTACACGTAGAGGAGTTCGTACCTGGACCGCCCCTTGGGTCATGGCCTCCAGTTGGGCCCTCAGGGAGCCATGCAGAAGCTTTCCCCCAGCCGACTCCTCCATCCCGGCGAGCAGGCCAGCATCAATGGAAAGCCTAGAGGAACCGTGAAGACGGCGCCGCCCTCCTGCACGGAAATCCCCTCAGGGACCCTCGACGACGACGCGTGAGAAATTGTCCTCTTTCTCTTAAGAGGGGCCCCGTCCTCGCCCTCCCCTCTGTCCCCCGTCAGGGGCTCGGATAACCGTGGACGTCTCTGGCCGCCACCGGAACAACCACCAGGAGCCGTCAACGAAGCAGACGGCCCTATCGCCGGCAGAACATCCGGCGCGGGGCATGAGCCAGCCAGGGGCTCGGCCGTGCCACCAGCCTCCTTCTGGCGCGAGCAACCCAAAGAGTGGGAACGAACCATGTATTCAAAAGAAGAAGAACGCCGAGCAGCCGCGACTTAGGAGAGAGGAAATATGAAGGAGTAGGGGCCCTGGAGTGGGACCCACCCCTACTTATCGCTGCAAAATACCTCATCCAACGGCGCCCTTCATCTCCCACCAAAATGCTCCTCGGGTCCAGCGGCTCCGATTGCTCCACGTGTAGTTCCCACGCTGAGGCGCATCTGTCAGACGCTGCAGGCCTGCATACGTCACGTCGGCCAACCGACGCTCGACATGTGGACCATTGCGTCAGTGGCAGAATGCATGAATCGGCGTACCTTCCTTAAATGCAGAAATCTCACCCTGATTCGCTGACAGAAAAGACAAACTGACAGCCCGAGAACTCGTCCCGACGAAGCCTAAGGAAGGAGCTCACCTCGGGAGGCCCGGCAGTCCACTCCTGACCCGACTCGTTAGCTGGTCGGGACAAGAGTGGGGGGCTAATGATGATGCTCAATATTGGCGATGCGAGATCAGGACACATGGCAGATGACATGTCCCAAGACCTAGAAGAAAGGGCCTATAGAGGCCGACCGGGCCACCCTTATACTCGACCTGCAAGCACAAGCTGGCCCTCCTCAGGCCCCCCTGCAAATTTGCCTCCTCAGCCCCTCAGCTCTCCTGGAGCTGCCACAGGACCAAGACTCCTTAGCCCTCTTGCTCGGTTCCGAGTTCCCTAGCCGAGGCCGTCTTCCTCGGTCCCTCTGACCGACCAACTCCACCACTTACAGGCGTAACCGCCGCTCCGCAAATTTTGCCACGTGCTGATTCTCCGCCAACAACGTCCCACATTCCACGCCATCATGATCCCCATTAATGGACGATCCGCTCTTTACGCGGGCGTGACGTCGGGAGCGTAACTGCCGGCGAGATTCTCGCGTCTGCTGCTGCATGCCGCCGCCGCTATATAAACCTCCATCACAGAGGGTCAGGTAAGCCATTCTTGATTCCATTTAGCCGTTACTCTGCTTGGATCTAGTACTAACTTGATCGTCGGAGGGTTCTTGGTAGTACCAAACCACCCCGGGACTTCTTTGCAGGTACTCGGCGCTAAACTCTTCAAATCACCAATCTCCTCAAAACCCTTTGAGACCCACATGCAACAGAAGATCACCGCCAAAATCCACCGGGAGATCAACAGAAGACAACATCTGACGGAGACCCGAAAAGGACCTCCATCACTCTCTATCTCACACACACCCCTTTCTCCTTGTCACTCTCTCACAGCCGACCAAAGCAGGCGAAGGACGTGGTGCATCAGGACGAGGTCATTCGCGTGCTCACCAACACCCTCGAGACTGCCAACGTGATTCTTGTTCCTCTCCATTTCTTGATCCGTTGAATTTATCTGATGATTATTTTGTTAATTTTAATTTGACTTTTTGTACAGTGCCCTCATATGTTGTTCTATGGGCCTCCTGGAACAGGGAAGACCACCGCCGCCCTCGCCATCGCCTACCAGTTGTTTGGGTATGGAAATCATAATTAGTTGTTCATTCTCTAATTTGGATATGGATTTATATCCTAAAAACATCAGCTCCCCACTCTAAGAACATCATTCTGAAAAAGAAAACATCTTTTGCCAATGGGGTTACGGTTTCAGAAACCATGGTTTCATGGGTTTCGAGGCTAAACCGCAAAAAAATTACAACCGAGGCTCATTTGGCAATCGAAATAGAGTTTCTATAATCGTGGTTTCGGAAAGTTTTGAGGGCTTGAAACCCCTATTGTAAAACTCCAAAAAGATTGGAGTTTTGCAAATTTTCAAACCGCTCTCTTTATTGAACCCTATTTTCAAATGAAACCTTGGTTTTAAGAATGTATTGTTTTAACTTAGACGAAACTGTGGTTTTGGAAATCTTGTTGCCAAACTAGGCCTCAAATTATGGAGTCCCCCGCATTGCCTACCAAATTCATTAAAACATAATCTCTAGGTCATATTCGAAATGAAGGGGTCGGTTTTGAAGCAATGCTCCATGAAATATTTGACAAAGTCTTAAACACTTGTTGTCGACCTAGCACCAACCTTGTATTAACCAGGGCTTAAAATTATTGGTTGAAGAATTTATGGCAAGAAAAGGGCTTGCTATAATTCTGATGTACAAATTGGCAGATTAACAATCAGATATTGTTAAATTTAGCTGAAGAAACGCTTTTGACACCATGCTGGAATTAACTGGCAAACTCATCTGGCAGCAGTTGTAGGTGTAATCGGACATGTAGGTGACCTAAATTTCGAATTTGTATTGCGGGCATCATGTATATGTTACCCAAGAAAACAGTTATGGGATTAAAAATGGGAAAATCTTAGCCACAAGAAACATAGTTATTATATATATATATATATGTTTACTAAATACTTACAGTAATATTAGTGTCCTGGTAAATTTCATCTGATCACTACCGACAACAACCGAGCCTTTTATCCCAAGTATATGGGATAGGTTACATGAACCGACATGAGAATCACGCCGGGTCCAGCACATGAATCCTCCGCCTCCACTCACTCCCATCGAACAATATACTTTAATTGAGGCCTTTGGCAACCATATCTTTTCGTATCACCTCCATCCATGTTTTCTTCGGTCTCCCTTTCGTCCTTTTGACATTTTCTGTATCGATAGTATCCATTCGTTGAACCGATACTTATATAGGTCTGCGTCGTACATGACCAAATAATCTTAGCCGGTTTTCCCGCATCTTCTCCTCCATAGGTGCTACACCAATTTTTGCACGAATATCCTCATTTCGCACCTTATATTTTCTAGTGTTACTACACATCCAACGAAGCATTCGCATCTCCGCTACGTGTATCTTCTGTGTATGATGCTTCTTAAGAGCCCAGCATTTTGTACCATATAATAAAGCAAGCCGAATAGCGCTCCGATAAAACTTTCCTTTCAACCTTAACGAAAAGTTATGATCGCACAAAATCCATGTTGCACTCTTCCGTTTCAGCCAATCAGTTTGGATCTTTTGATTATCATCACTATCGATCTCCCCATCCTTTTGGATATGGAATCTAGATATTTAAACTGGTCACTCGGTGATATCTCTTGTCCTTCCAGTGTTATACCAATGTGGTCTCGACTTCTCTGTGTGCTAAATTTGCAATGCATATATGCTTCTTGGATCTGTTCAATCTGAACCTTCAAAATTCCAACGTTGCCTTCATAACTCCAATTTGGTATTAACCTCTGCTTTCATCTCATTTACTAGAACATCATCAGTGAATAGCGTACACCAAGGTAGCTCATCATGATGGTAAACAAGAATGGACTTAATACAGATCCTTGATGTAAACCAATTGTAATCGGAAAATCACTTGTTGGGCCGCCGCAAGTTCTAACATTTTCCACTACTCCATCGTACATATTCTTGATTATATCAATGTACTTGACGGGGACCCCCTTCTTCATCATTGTCCCCCTTAATACATCTCTAGCTACTTTTTCGTATGCTTTCTCTAAATTAATAAATACCACATGCAAATCTTTTCTTCTCTCTCTAAAACATCCGACAAGTCGACGAAGCAAATGAATAGCCTCTGTCGTTGATTGTCCAGGTATGAACCCAAACTGGTTCTCTGTTATCTTAATATCATTTTTAGCCTGTGTTTAATCACTCTTCCAAAACTTCATGGTGTGACACATAAGTTTTATTTCACAGTAATTTGAGCAATTTTGAATGTCATCCTTATTCTTGTAGATAGGTATAAGGGTATTTTTCTTTCATTCAATCGACATCTTTTTGGTCTGCCAAATCATATTAAACGGATCTGTCAGCTATTTAACGCTTATTTCTTCTAAGTATTTCTATATCTCGATAGGAATCCCGTCTGGACCGACCACTTTTCTTGATCTCATTCTCTTCAAACCCTCTTTGACCTCTGGTATTTTTATTTTAAGCATAAAATCACGGTTTATATTTTTTGAGATTGAATGACAAGCTCATCCAAATTCTTAGTAAAACTCTCATTGAACAATTTGTTAAAATAATCTCTTTACATTTTCTTGATATCCTTATGATGAACTAAAACCTTCTGATCTTCATTTTTGACACACTTCACTGCATATAAGTCTCTGGTCTTCTTTTCCCGCATCTGAGCAATCCAGTATATATCATTTTCAGCTTTCTTAGTGTCCAACTTCTCGTACACTTAGCGTCCAACTTCATCTGAGCACTACTGATGCTAAGAAAAGTTGAGGAGCATCCTCAACTCTATATTATGAATTTCATTCAAAGTACCACAGCAGTAAGAACTAGCCTTTATTCCAAACTTGTCACGACCCAAATGTGGTACGCGACCAGCACTTAAATCACATGACATCTAAAGATGTCGACGCGGTTCAAGTAAGCCAAAACCCGGAATCTAAACCCTTTTTGAAAAATATTGGATGTGAGTTTAAAATAGTCATTAGATGAAATCTGTTTAAATAACATTTAAATTTAACTAAGTATATTCGAAAAGTATCTATGACGTTTTGAAATTCGACAGCACCTCCTTTGTAAATTTTGCATAAAAACCTGATACAACTACAATAATAAAATAGCATCCCAACGGGAGCTAGCCCTCACATCCAAACGACGGAGCAGTCAAACAATCTATATCAGAAATCGACTCTAAAGAATGAGACTTCACAATTTCTAAGTCTCGCTTCTAAGTTCAAAATATACCATTTCTAAGTTGAAAGAGTTTCCACTAGATACAAAAATATAAGAAAAATCAAGAGTGAGTACGATACAATAATAACCCACCTACCAATCAATCACCGAAAAGAATGTGTGTCCAAGCCGCTGATAATCCAAGCGGTAAAACCTGCAAGAAACTGTAGCACAACGGGGATGAGTTGCCAACTCAGTGAATAAAAGTACATCTAAAGGTAGAAATCGAAATGCACGACGATACCTAGGTCATAAGTATAGTACTACCATAACCTATACTAATATAATATGATGTGCGTAAGTATCATAATGCAACTCTGACTATCATGCAACCCCAAGTAGAATATATATATATATAGGTACTGTCCCCCGGATCAGTCCTAGTCGGCTATAATAACTGAAATTTAACTATGTACCTCATGATAGGAATCATATCAATAAATATGGATGTCCAGCATCAACACCGAAATCAGAAATCTCTCGTGTCCAGCATCGACACGTAAATGCAGATACCGTCGACACCATCTTAATAGATGATCACCACCTGATATCCCTGGCCCTGGTCAGTATCCTATGGATATCCGCCGTGCCCAATCGAACCCCGGTCAGTATCCCCTGGATATCTACCGTGCTCGTCTCTATCTCCGGTATCGAGTATCCTCGCTAGGCTCCCCGCCTCAACTGCGGTTATCCTGCCCTTCGGTCTCGATCCGGGTCCACCATGTATCCGACTGTATAGCTCCCCCACTCAGTCTGGATAACAACAAGTCCAAAACCGTATAGCTCCCCCACTCGGTTCAGAATAAATACTCAGAAAATATAAAGCTCATGGTGGACGCCAACTCATCATATCCAGAATTATCAAGTAAAGAATAAGAATACTTGCATAGATTATACTGATGATATTATATAT
The DNA here is from genome assembly GCA_030015575.1 of Agapanthus africanus. Taxonomy (NCBI): domain Eukaryota; kingdom Viridiplantae; phylum Streptophyta; class Magnoliopsida; order Asparagales; family Amaryllidaceae; genus Agapanthus; species Agapanthus africanus. The sequence goes on along the minus strand of CM057349.1, from coordinate 383,837,833 downwards.
ATACATATATAACAGCGTCCCATACCACTGATATATATCATCAAAAGTAAAACGTCCAGAAACTCATAAAACCAAATATAGCATTCATAGTACTTGGTATTCACAATGCTTAACAGATAATAAGCTAAAGTGCGCAAATAGATCATCCAAGCAAATAACGTATCAATTCTACCGTGTCATGGCAATACTAATGATGTGTAGTGTAACATACGCGTTTGTGCTCGTGCAACATGGCAATCATTAGTATTTGTGCAAGTGTTCTAAAGGTGTACTAGTCTACTCATATCAACATCTATACACATAGTATAACAGTTCTACAGTGACATGGCAGTACCAATGAGGTGTGGTGTAACATATACGCATGTGCTTGTGCAACATAATACTCATTGGTAATTGTGCAGGGTTCTATCAGAGTGTTCGTATCACGGAAAAGTATAACGCTGATAAAGATAACGTGAACATGTAAAGTAAAGCTAAGCGTAACTGATAACTATAACTATCTGCTATGAACTATACCTTTAACTTTGAAAATGGAACGAAACATTGGTTTTAAGATAAGGAAGCTACCTTAAGTTAAAATAAATATTCATTTTGGAAATTGGCATCGCATTCTTGTATTTTATCATAAAAAGAGAAACGAATCGTGTTTTTTTTAAAAGAATATAATTCATACCAGTATTACATCTTAAAACGGAATATAATCTAACTCTACGAGTCTAAAGAAAACTTGGCCGTTATTCGGCATACTAATCTCATCATCATCAATACAGTATAATATCTCGTACAATACCTCGCATCATCACTATATCTCAATTTATCCCTAGTACGGCATGATCCTTTGTACCAGTTTACTAACCAATCCGTAAACTATATGCAAATGAATATCCTACTAGATGCAATTGAATTCCAATATCCATGTCTTGAATAATTACTAAAACTACTATATATCATACTACTATTTATAAGGTTGCAGGGGTGCTATACGCCATCCACCCGACTTCCCTTGTAGATATAAATCTACTCACCAACTTAATAAGCTTGCTGAAATCCACACTGCTATATCCGCCAACCCTGTCTCGGAAATCCTCGCGACGGCACCTATAATCGTATTTAAAACCATATCGATGTAAATATCATATTGAAATCCAAAACAACGTGCTAAGCACCCGTAGGTTAGAACCTACAGCTCACTTACCCCAAAGATGATCAATTTTCCCTGAACTTAACGTACGAACGTCAACGTTTTAGTTGCGGTACAGAAATACGGAAAATCATATCGAAATGTCGGAAACTTTAAATAAAACCCAACTAAACATTCTCAGATTTCTCTGTATGAATATTGGGACAAGTCAAACAATACCATAGCTTGTAACATAACTTATTAGAGCTAGAGAAGAAAACACAATCCCAAAGCTCACCACAAATCCGGCAAGCTCGGATATTGGGCTTATGTCGTCGGCCAAAACATGGGGTTGGGGTCTTGGGCTTTGAGTGAAGTTCTATAGTGATCTCATTATAGTTTTGGTCTTATTAGTTTTTCTAGTGGTTATACCTAATATTTCCAGATTTCAAGTGCAGTATGTTAAATATCACAATTTTCCTTGTTTCCTAACTTTGCACACTAAAAATAGATATTTGCTACCAGATTTTATATACTGAAATAATAACATAAACAAACAATACTAAACAACCCAAAATATACACAGAGAGCTACCCTGAAAACCCCAATACCTAACTCCATTACAAAACCGGCGAGCTCAGATTTCAATAGGATGTTGCCGGCCAAAATCCGAGGTAAAGGGTTCGTATTCCTATGGGTTATTCTAGGTCCAAATTACAAGGTTAAGGCACTGTTTGGTTTTTCTAATTTATATCTAATTTATAGCAGATTCTAAACAGAGCTATAATTATCCAAATACGATATATACCGATATCATACCTCTAAACAAAACCAGTATTGAACTAAGAACTGTAGGGTTGAATTTATACCTATTGAATGATTCACAAGAGAACACCAGCTCAAGAATCCTATGATGGAATCATCTAAGGGTTGTTGTGTATTGAGTTTGATGAAGGGTACACTTGATGAAGGAAGTCATTGTTCTCTCTCTCTCTCTCTTTTGGTATGAACACTTAGGAATTTTCTTAGTTTGGGGCTGAAGAAGTATTGTGTTCAGGTTGAGGAGGCTAAAGAGATTACTAAGGAATTCCCTAAGTATTGTTTGGTGTAGAGAAAGCATGGGGTGGAGGGGGTGAGATGGAGGTGGCATAAGAGGAAGGAGGAGGTGTCACACTTGAAGTGAGGTGTTGTGTTCATGTAAGGAGGATGTGTAGAGTTATGAATAAGGGTGAGGGTATGTTGAGGGTGAGGGTTTAAACTTAGGTTAAGATATGTCAACCTTTTACAAATTAATTAAAACAACAAAAGAAAGAAAACCCTTTTCATGTAAAATCTACATCCATTCTTAAAATGAAATACTTGTCATGACACTTATATATTCTTATCTTAATATAAAATCTTATATCATGTTACAATTTAAATCCATATGACCCAAAAGATATGAGATGATTTAATCTATCGCTTAAATGTCATTATCTTAATGTAAAATTCAATATCATGTTCAAATAATTAAATATATCATTTTCATGATATCGCACACCTTTCTTTGTATTTACCAAATACTTACATTTTTACGGATATTATTCCGATACCCAATTTCATAAGTGATATCATTTTTGTAAACTTTATTTAAATTCATATTTAAAATTATAAATTAATATTTATAATTTTTCAAAATGTTACAAAACTTCTTGGTCAACTACATTGATCTTTTTTGTTTTCGTTTTGCATTCAATTTCATGAGTGTCATCTTCTTAATCAAATCGACTAATAACATATTCTTTCTAATCGCCTGAATCCGTGAGTTTCAAACATGCGAGTTTTTGAATCTCAATCTCATCACTAGTTCAATGGTTGTTGCTTTTGCAAACCTGAATTGTACAAGTCACGGGTTCTTAAACTAAATGCAAGTGATGATGGGGCATCAATGTTGTACGGGCTAAGATTAAGGATTTCGCTGCCATTGCAGTTGGTACTGGCACTCGTCAGGAGTATATAGCTAATTTAACTTGAATGCGAACAACCATTTTTTTGCTTAAACTTATAGCTGTCAATTCCATTACTTGGATGTTTCCTTGTGATATTTAGATATCCTTGTCCACCCTATAAAATTATAGTATTAGATAAGGCCGATTCAATGACCGAGGATGCTCAGTTATGTTTCATATTCCTAAATCTTTCATATTTATCATACTCACATGCACTTCTACACACTGACAAGCACACTAATATTTTTGTGTATGGCTTGATTGTTTGAACCTGTAAATTATTTGTTGAACAGAATGCTCTGAGACGAACTATGGAAACTTATTCAAAAGTTACGAGGTTCTTTTTTATTTGCAATTATATTAGTAGGTAAACATTTACTTCTGTCCATTCCTATTAAGCTTTGGAGAAGCTTCACATCCTTATACTGTTAAAAGTTAACCAGCTGCGATTGATATATTCCTAATCATGTAGGATCATAGAACCACTTGCTTCTAGATGTGCAAAGTTTCGGTTCAAGTCTCTTCTAGAAGAAATCATGAACGGTCGCATTTTGCACATTTGCAAAGAAGAAAGCCTCATCTCGACTCAAAGGCTATAATATATTAATTGGTTTCTATGGTATAATACTTTCATACTTAATAGGTGACAAAAAAGATCAATCAGCTTTTGACTGCATTTTTTTTATTCATCAAACTTGGCTCTTTCCACTTTGAGCTCCATCTTCGAGGGAGATCTTCGCCGTGCTATAACGTACTTGCAGGTGTGGATCCCTTAGAACAATAGCAATCTTTGGAAGTCAAGCTGTTTGCTGGGTTGATGATTTTTTTTTGTTTTTTATCGGCTTGTATGTAATCGCAACTTGTTAAGTTTTTTAGCCATGTAAGCAGTCAACGTTGTTCTTTTTATTTGAAAGGAAATGGTCATCCATAAGATGTTTACTTTTTTCTTTTATGATCGTGCATAACCAATAAATGTTCATTTACTTTCATCCAGCGTGCTGCTCGCCTGTTCGGGTCATCCATCTCAGCCAAGGACTTGATTAGTGTTTCCGGGGTATGTAATTGGCATCTATGCTTTTTACACTTCCTTTTTATCATTTTGGATTAGAACTTTTTCTTTACCTACTTTGATGGTTATCAGAAAATGGTTTTGCATACATAAAAAGTAACTCCTACTAAATGTTGTCAAATGGTCAATGACATCTCATGTGCATTTGTCTATTCTTTTCTATATCATACTCTATACGAGCAGAAGCATCTAACTATCTAAGGTTTGTGCAGAATTAGGACTACACACTGGGCAGATAGTTTAGGTTTAAGTGTATTCCTAACTATTTACATATGGTGGGTACACTACAGGATTTGTGATTACGTGCCCATCTGTCACGTTCCGCTTTCCGGAATACGGAATACGGAAGACGACCAGGCCAGCCATACTTCTACGGTCAGGGAACAATCCCGCCGTGGTTTACTATTCAGCAGAAATTACCGATTTATAGTTTTAAAGTATCCGTATGTATCCGAACCGATAATGGGTTATTAGTTGCATGCCGGATCATCACAATATTATCATACTACCATATTAGTTCAGTATATTATCTAGATTGCAATATACATGGTAATGGACGTATAACTGTTATTACAGATAGATACATATGCATCCTGACATTAGTTGTATTTACCATATTTCAATATTGATTACAGTTTTACATTGGTATTTATTTTGGTTAATATATATTACATGACATGTTTATGACATACTATCAGACTTATTACTTGGATCTTATTGCTAATGCCAACAATCTTGATTTGTTGTCCTAACGGACGTGACTTGTTGTCTGCATAGACAAGACATGTACCTGTTTGATCCTGTGTTGGCATTAGTTTTATATCATTAATACCTGACTTGAACACAAAACCTGGGGGAAAGGGGAAATTAAGAATGTAACCGAAACGTAACTTAAGACCATATTATTATTGTTTGCCGTGATTCCGGGCGTGAACGGAATAATCATTGTTTATTATACCATGGTCCCGTAGGGAATGAACGAGATATATTGTGCCGTGGTCCCGTGGGGGTTTGAACGAGATATATACTGTTGAGTTACGTTGAGAATTAAATTAATTGATTTCAAAGACTTGTAGAATAGATAACCTAAAAGTACAGACTTTAGGATACACATCACATACATATAGCTCACTGTTTTATACTTGTGTTATTTATTTAAATTCATATTTAATCATAACATCATATTATGGTTATTACTATTGTTTTGATATTTATGACGCACTGACTTCTGGGTTTTGCATAGTCCAGTTCCTCTGACATTATTGCAGAAAGATCAGGAGTGCATTAGCAAGCCGAGCAATAAGGAGCTAGCTATTTAGTTTAGAAATGCTTAGTTTCTTTTATTTCCGTAGTTTTATTTTTATTGATGTGAGCTCATATGAGACGTGATTCAGATATTGTTTTATTGGATCTTGATTCGTTTCCGCTACACCTATTTCTTGATTTTAATTATTGTGACAGATGGACATGTGTTAGCTAGATTATATTTTTACCGTTTTTGATATCCGATTGACAGCCGTAATGTGATTGTGGAGGGACGATTTCTAGCGACACATAGTATGGTTGGTTCTGACGTGCTGTGTTTATGTATTTTGGGAAGCGGGGCGTGACAGGATTTGTTTGGTATCAGAGTCATATGATTTAGGGTTAGTCAGGTTTGGTTCTTTTGTAGTTGGGTATTGAACCCAATACACTAACCAGAAAACCCAGAATTAGGAACATGTCCTGCCACATTATTACATTGCCAGTCTTAAATCTATTACTATCAATATCTTGTTTATTGAATCATGTTTACCGTTGCTAATCCCCTTCAGTGTCTTGGCTTCAGAATCATGGAGGATAGAGATTTACGGTCATACCAGAGGCGTGTAGACAACGCCGGTATGCTTGAAAACCAGAAGCGTCAAACTGAGCTGAATCAGCGATAGGCCGAGGCTTTCCAGGTGTGTCCGCGGGCGGTCTAGCAGTCCGTAGTTGTAGCAGCACCTAGGCCAACACAGCGAGAGGGCACCGTGGTGGACTTTAGAAAGCTCGGTCTGTCCATATTTACTGGATTGGAGGAGCCATTACCAGCAAAGAGTGGCTAGTTGATACAGAGAACCTGCTCGTTGCCGTGCAGATTCCAGATGAGAAAAGTGTGGATGTAGTACGCATCCAATTGGTGGATTACGCTCGCGAGTGGTGGCTTGTAGAGGAGACCCGTCTGACCAAATCGATCAGTTGGGCAACTTTTTCGTGCAGCTTCTTGGAGAAGTTCTTTCCGCAGTCTGCTCGGGAGGAAAAGGAAGAGAAGTTCATTAGCTTGAAGTAGAATGGTGGATCCGTTGATGCACATGCAGCTGAGTGGACCCGGCTCAGTCGATTTGCGGGGTCCTTGGTTGCCAACGAGGCAAATAGGATAAGGCGGTTTATGCGTAGCTTGGACGTGGAGATTCAGAGACATATCATATCTTTGGGATTGATCACCTTTTCCCAAGTTCTCAAGGCAACCAGGGAGCAACGGAGTTTATCAGTGAGAGTAAAGGGCAATCAATAGCAAGCCGTTGTGGTGCAGAAGACTCCGTATGCACCAACTAGAGCTCTTGTACGTAGAGGCATTCCGATAACGCGCTTGTTCACATCATAATATTGCAATTCATACGCCCCACTTTTATGCATTTTATAAGTAAACATGTACTTTTGACGCTCGTTTGTTGCATGATACAGGATACAGGCTCTTGGAACAAATACAGTGAAAAAGATGAAAGATGCTACAGGAAATGGACTTTTGACCAACCAGCACACGGATCTTATTCAAGCCGAGACAAAAAACAAAGTGAAACGGTCAAAAGATCCTTACAAGTTTTCACTAAGGATCTGGAAAAGATTAAGAAGCCAACAGAGAAAATAAGTATATAAATGAGAGGCCCAAGATATGAGGAACCAAGCCCAGGAAGTTGGTGAGCCAAGCCCACCAAAGGGCCGCGGAACCGCGGCCCAAGCGCTCCATTGCCGCGGTTCCGCGGCCATCTTAGGCCCGTGTCGGTGCAAATTCTCTGTGTCGGTGTGTCGGTGCATATGTTGGGATTTTTAGGGGGCAAATCTGTAATTTCATGTATACGAAAGTCTGTAACCCTAGCTTCACTGGTTGCTTATAAACTGTACTCAAAATCTGTAAAATTGGATGCCTCTTATCAATCAATAAAAGTTCAGACCTGTTGAGAGATCAAGAGCATCATCTTTTCTTGTAAGTTTTTAATTTATTTAATTCCTGCCTTAGTTTAATATCACTACTTGCCCTACTTATCCATTTGTTTGCTGTAGTTCACTAGTTTTAGCTATTTTTAATCTGTCGTAAGGTAACACTTTAAAACATAAACATAAAAAAATGTCACTTTCAAATAATTCCCTAATGAGCGAGTAAAATCCTCGCTCGTTAGGGTTAGGAACAAGAGAGGGAGTGAGAGATGAATGTCTCTCACCTCCTTCAATGCCAACATACTTTTAAAACGAAATCTTCATGCACGCATGTATGATCCGCCCCCTACGGCACCCTACCTACAAGGAAAATGTGAACCGTAGTATAAAAGGCCGGACATATATGACGTCCATGAAGATCACAGCAATTAATAGGAAAGGACGGACAACGATCTAGAGGAAGAAACTTTGTTTCTTCCCGATCATCCTAATCCCCTTTGCTAATAATTGTTGTGATTTTTCTAAAAAGCTTAAATCAACGGCATTGAAAGAGGTGACAACATTGATCTCAACACCCCTACCTTCGACCTAACCCTAACGAGTTCTTTCATATCACATAAATTAGTTCTTTAGATCACTCGACAAAAACCAAACAACAATCTGAATCAACTCATTATAACACAAAAAACAGAATCTCACACATCCCTGCGGATCGACCCGTATTCACCGGCTAGCTGCAAAGCGACGCCGTTTCTGATTACGGTAAACTACAATCTTTTGAAAAAATCAAATGGCGCCGTTGCCGGGGATGGCGTAATTTTCTCTTTTTGTATGATTTCGGGTTGTTATAAATTTTGAAAAATTATAAAAATCAGAAAATACAAAATACAAAAATTATTTTTTCATTATTTTATCTGTTTGAAGGGTTTCTCGTTGGAATCTTGCAGGAACAGTAAAGACTTTTGGATCTGGAATTTTACAGAAGGTCAAAACAGGAAAGGGAACATAGGAACAGAGAGGAATCACAAGTACAGAGCTACACAAATTTTTGCAGAGCTTGATCTCAACCCCAGACCGCGGAACCGCGGCCAAGGAGCACCCCAGACCGCGGAACCGCGGCCATTCAGCCTCTTCACTGTTTGAAAATTGCAAGGTTAGCTCTCTTTTCTTCCCCTCTGCAACCTCCATATCTCCACTGTAAAAATTTTCTGCAGGTTTCTTTGCGCTAAAAAAAATCTTCTTCCCCCTTCTAAATAACAGATTTGCTGCAGGTTTTTTTGCGCCGCGCTAAAATTGATTGCAAGTGAATTTTTGTTTTGCATAATTTAATTGGACTTAAGGGGCTAATTGACCAAACTCAGATTGGGTGGGGATTTCATCACCCTTCCCAGGACCCCAGAAAACACCTAAAGCATTCTGCATCGACCACAATTAATTAAAAAAGACTAGACTCAGACCTAAGGACAGCGAGCTCAATAGGAAAAGGACTAGGGTAGGCATCGGCCGTTTATCCTAACCGACATTGCGGTGTCTAGGCTAGTGGTTATTAATTAGGCCCACTGTAGTGGTGGTTCCTTCCCACTTACCTGGCCGTACTTGTCCGTGAAGAGGCGGTTTGAGGTCCTATTTCTAGCCCTAGTTAGGAGCTGTCTAGTAGACCTAGGCGACCCTAGATCTAGGCCTGATTGTGCATGTGTGGTTGATACAGTTGTGTCACGAGTCCTTTTTCAAAAACCTCTTTGCAAAACTTCCACATAAAACAAAAAAAATAAATAAAACTTTTCAAAACTTGCAACTTGTCGCAAAAAGAAAACCTGCAAATTCACCAAACCACTTTCCCTCACTGACGTTATCTTACCCCCACATTCTGTTTTTCTTTTTTCTGACTGCACTATCCCTTTTAGTGTATGTCACTTTGGACTAGGGATACTAACGCCCGATTAGTCCGTGTTTCGTTGGTACCGACCGACGAACCTTTCGACACCGAAGTCGAAAATCCGTCCACTTTCTTACCCTCACCCTCAACTTCTTTCACCGAAGGTATGTCGGGATTCGACCCCAACAATACCTTATCGACGGGAAGGATTCCACCTCCGTTAGGTGCGAATGACCCGAACCAGCCGCCTGTTGAAGCGCTCGCACGAGTTGCGCTCCAGGACCTCTTTTATCCCATCCGCACTTCTTTACCCACCCGTCTTTCACCCCTACCGGCAAATGGGGACAACTTTGAGATTAAACCCCATTTCATCAATATGCTGCCGAAATTTCATGGTTTGGAAACTGAAGACGCATATATCTTTATTAATAAATTCCAAAATGTGTGCGCTATGATGAAAACGACCCAATTGAGTGATGACGCTATAAGGCTAAGGGTCATTCCTTTCACCTTATGTGACCTAGCCGAGAAGTGGCTATATAGCACCGCATCACATTCTATTAGAAATTGGGATGAGTTTGTGAAAGCTTTCCTAAAAAAGTTCTATCCTCACCATAAAACTGCCAGAATCCGCAATGAAATAATTCAATTCTCACAACTTCCTTCCGAACCATTCTGGAAGTGCTTCAAGAGATTCAAGGACCTATTAGTTCAATGCCCTCATCATGGGATAGAAAGTTGGCAACTTTGCCAAACATTATACGAGGGATTGAACTCGGCAATGAAGCAGTTGCTAGAAACCATCTGTCAAGGTCATTTTCTCTCTAAGTCTAGTGATGAAGCGTGGCAGTTTCTCGAGGGTCTTAGTGAGCAGACAATACAGTGGGAGAGTACCAAGACCACATCATCTTCTAGTGGTCAATCTAGGGCAGGCATACATCAAGTAGAGATGTCGATTGCTATGAAGGCCGAGATGGCCGCTCTTACGAAAAAGCTAGAAGCGATCGAGACCAAAATCTCATCGTCTTCTCCTGCCCCTGCTATGCCTCCACGAACTGTCTGTGCTTGTTGTGCGGATCCATCGCACCTGACCGAAGAGTGTCTTTATAATGCATCTACACAAGGACATGATCAAGTCAATGCTGCATTTCAGCAACGATAAAGAAACGATCCGTACTCTTCGACGTATAATCCGGGGTGGAGGAGTCACCCAAATTTCGCTTGGAACCAAAATCAACAATTCCAAGAAAATAATAATAATTTTCAAAGACCTCCTCCTCCACAACAACAACAACAAGCACCCTCGCAAACTCAATATCAACCGCAACAATTTCAACAACAACCTTACCCTAATCAGGTGAACAATTTTGTGCCGAACAATGCTTACCAGCCAAACAATTATGTTCAACCTAATAATGATAAGGTTAGCTCGCTCGAAAGAAGTCTAGATGCGTTCCTTAAGCAATCTACACAGTCTACAGCAAGACTTGAGACTTCTATTCAATCTTTAGTGCAAAATAGTGCCTCACACGATCAAAGCATCAAATCTATTGAGGCACAAATTGCACAACTCAATACAGCTTTGAGCGAGCGCGAAAAAGAAAAACTCCTGTCTCAACCATTGCCCAACCCCGGTCACGCACATGCTGCACACCATCAGCAAAATCATAACGTAAATGCTGTGACCACGTTGAGATCGGGAAAAGTGTTGCGAAACAATGTGGGCATTAACAATGACACCCCTGCCGGTGGGCCTTCTTCATCTTCTTCACCATCTTCTTCTTCTTTAGAGCCTATTCTCCACCCTTCACATGGCTCTACCTCTTCTAGCTTGAACAGACCCATTTCTCACAACACGAACACATCTACACGGGGTGCCATTCCAACTCGACAATCTGATCCGCAAAAATTGGACTCAACCACCTTTCAAAATGTTCCTTTTCCTAATCGATTGAGATCCAATAAACCAACTCCTCAAATGGAGAAGATTGTCGAGTTGTTCAAACAGGTTAGCATAAATATCCCTCTCTTGGATGCAATTCAGCAAGTTCCTTCATATGCAAAAATTTTAAAGGACTTGTGCACCAAAAAGTGGAAGTTGCAAGTGCCAAAGAAAGTTTTTGTGGCTAGTGCTATTAGTGATGCTCTTGTAAATTCCTTTCCCCCAAAACAAAAGGACCCCGGGTGTCCTACCATTTCGATAACAATTGGGGACAAGAACATCAATAGAGCACTATTAGATCTTGGCGCGAGTGTAAATTTGCTACCCTATTCTGTGTACGAGCAATTGGGCGTTGGAGAGCTTAAGCCCACTCACTGTACTCTCCAAATGGCCGACCGGTCTATCACTCATCCTAGGGGAGAGCTGGAGGATGTGTTAATAAGAGTAGGGGATTTCATTTTCTCCGTTGACTTTATTGTGATGGACACACAACCTGTTGTTAACCCCCGGAACCAAATTCCGGTAATACTTGGTCGACCATTTCTGGCTACTTCCAACGCAGTGATCAATTGTCGTAATGGTTCAATGAACCTATCTTTCGGCAATATGACAATTGAGCTCAATATTTTTAAGTTAGGAAGTCAGCCTGCTGAGCCCAATGCTAGCGTACTTGATGTTTGCTCGATCAATGAGATCGCGGAGGAGGACTGTGAGTTCGAGAATTTTTTGTTTGACCACAGCAATGCTAATGCCACTAGTGCGTTCCTCCTAGAATCCGACACTGCTTTCACGGCGGATAACGATTTTGAGTGTTTTACATTCGTCGACGACTTTGAAGACTCATCACCTGAATTGGAGTCTTTTGCTTTTTCGGATGAGTTAGTTGAACCATCCGACACTGTTGCGTACACTCGGTTCGAGCCTTTGATGGAATCATTCGAGTTTGAAACAACTACCCCATTGTTACCATCTATTGTTTCACCTCCTAAACTCGAATTAAAGCTTTTGCCGACACACCTAAAATATGCATATCTAGGTGATAATGAGACCTTACCTGTCATTATATCAGCCTCTCTAGCTCTTGAGCAAGAGAAGGCTCTCTTGATGGTCTTACATAATAATCAGCAAGCTTTCGGCTGGTCTATGGTGGACATTAAGGGGATTAGTCCCCTCATAGTCGAACATCATATACACTTAATGGATGATGCCAAGCCAGCACGGGATCCACAAAGGCGCCTCAACCCCATCATGAAAGAGGCTGTTAAGAAGGAAATTGTCAAGTGTCTGGATAGCGGTATCATTTACCCTATCTCGGATAGCCAATGGGTTAGCCCAATCCACGTCGTGCCAAAGAAATCGGGCATTACGGTCATTACAAATGAGGCAAATGAGTTGATTCCCACTCGCACCCAAACTGGGTGGTGAGTCTGCATAGACTATAGAAAGCTCAATGCCGCAACAAAGAAAGACCACTTTCCTTTACCTTTCATTGACCAAATGCTCGAGCGATTGGCAGGGCACAAGTTCTATTGCTTTCTCGATGGCTATTCCGGTTACAATCAAGTCCCCATCGCCAAAGAGGACCAGACAAGACAACATTCACTTGTCCCTTTGGCACGTTTGCCTATCGTCGCATGCCCTTTGGGTTATGCAACGCGCCCGCGACATTTCAGTGGTGTATGATGGGGAGCTTTTCAGACATGGTTGAAAAGTTCTTGGAGATCTTTATGGATGATTTCTCCATCTTTGGTGACTCCTTCGACGAGTGTTTACGCCATCTTGACGCTGTTCTTACCCGCTGCAGGGATAAGAACCTAACATTGAATTGGGAGAAGTGCCATTTCATGGTGCGAGAGGGCATTGTCTTAGGACATGTCATCTCGCAAAACGGCATCGAGATAGACAGAGCAAAAATTGAAGTGATTTCTAACCTCCCTCCCCCAAAATGCGTCAAAGATATTAGAGCCTTCCTTGGCCACGCCGGTTTCTACAGACGGTTTATCAAGGACTTTAGTAAGATTGCTAGACCCTTGACTCTCTTACTGGCCAAGGACACAACTTTTGCTTTCGACTTCACTTGCATTGAAGCATTTGAGTCTTTGAAACATTCACTCATCACTGCGCCCATCCTTTCATCTCCCGACTGGACGCACCCTTTTGAAATCATGTGCGACGCATCAGACTTTGCTATTGGCGCTGTTCTTGGACAGCACATTAATAAGATGCCGCACGTGATTTATTATGCGAGCCAAACCCTAAATGAGGCCCAACTCAACTACACAACAACAGAGAAAGAGTTTTTAGCTGTTGTGTTTGCACTCGAAAAATTTCGGCCTTATTTAATCGGCTCTCCAGTCGTTGTATATACCGATCATTCAGCTCTTCGCCACCTTTTCACGAAGAAAGATGCTAAGTCGAGGCTAATACGTTGGATGCTTTTATTACAAGAGTTTGACCTTGTCATTAAGGACAAAAAGGGATGTGAAAACGTAGTAGCTGATCACCTATCACGACTTCCTTCTGCGCCCACGCTCGATCTTCCAATCACTGATGTTTTTCCCGACGAGCAACTCTTGACCGTTTCTTGCGAACCATGGTTCACCGATATTGTGAACTATTTAGCCACCGGCCTGATTCCTAATGATTGGTCTAAACAGGATAAACTTCGATTTTTATCCCAAGTAAAGCATTTTTACTGGGATGAACCCTATCTTTTTAAATACTGTTCCGACCAAATCATTCGTCGGTGTGTGCCTGAAAGTGAGGTCAAGAGCGTGCTGTCTTTTTGCCACGATCAAGCATGTGGCGGGCACTTTGGCCCAAAGAAGACAGCCGAAAAAGTTTTGCAGTGTGGGTTCTATTGGCCACGACTCTTCAAGGATGCATTTGAATACTGCAAAACTTGCTCCCGGTGCCAACACTTGGGCCGGATTTCGCGGAGAAACGAAATGCCACTTCAACCTATTTTTGTTGTGGACATTTTCGATGTTTGGGGTATAGATTTCATGGGACCATTTCCTAACTCTTTTGGAAATGTGTATATTCTGTTGGCGGTTGACTATGTTTCTAAGTGGGTCGAGGCTGTGCCCAGCCGAACGAACGATAATAAAGTTGTCGTTCGGTTTCTTAAAGAACACATATTTTCTCGATTTGGGCACCCTCGGGCGATAATAAGTGATAATGGTTCTCACTTCTGCAATAGGACTTTCGAGTCCTTAATGCGCAAATACTCTATCACCCACAACTTGTCAACGCCATATCACCCTCAAACATGTGGGCAAGCCGAGGTGTCAAATCGGCAAATAAAGCAAATCTTGGAGAAAACGGTTTCCAAAAACCGTAAAGATTGGTCACTTAAACTGATAGATGCATTATGGGCTTTCCGTACTGCATATAAGACCAATCTTGGTATGTCTCCATACCGGCTTATGTACGGGAAGGCTTGCCACCTTCCAGTGGAGATCGAGCATAAAGCATTTTGGGCAATCAAAGAGCTGAATTTGTCTTTAGGAGATGCGGGCAGCAATCGAAAGCTGCAATTGAACGAGTTGGAGGAGCTGAGGGATGAGGCATATGATAATGCCATAACTGCTAAAAACCGGGCCAAGGTGTTCCACGATAAACACCTTTTGCGAAAAACTTTCGAACCTGGTCAACAGGTTCTACTTTATGACACTCGGTTACATTTTCATCCCGGCAAGCTTCGGTCCAGATGGAGAGGACCCTTTGTAGTCCGCACCATTTATCCGCACGGTGCGGTTGATCTTGAGAACCCTGAAGACGGTACCTTATTCAAGGTGAATGGGCATCGACTAAAACCGTTCTTCACAGCGGATCCTTCGGAGGAGCTCCTGCTTTTGCAGGAGCCGATCTACACTGAGTGATATTCCTCCACTTTCACCCCCAAACTTCGTTTCCTGAAGACACTATTTCAAATAAGTTTGGGGGTGTGTATATTATTTGTATATATATTTCCAAAATACCATAAAAAATAAAAATGAAAAAATAAAAAATAAAAATTTTATAAATAAAAAATAATAATTTTTGGACCTAATTGCAAATCTGCAGATTAAGAGCCGATTTTACAAATAAAACCCTCGTTTTAGAGGGTGTTTTATGTAAATCACCCTCCCATCCTCTATTTAAAGGAACCTGAGCCCCCTGTGTGTTTACCCTAAAAAAAATTTCATCTCATAAAACCTTAGCCGCCGACTCCTACCCTTTGCAGAAGATTCTCGCCGCGCCGCCACCAGACGACCGCGGAACCGCCGCCTTAGCCGCTTCCCGCCGCGCAACCGCCGCCTCCTAGTGTCTTCACCCCCTGAATTTTTCAGGGGAGGTAACTCTGATCCTTTACTCTCTGTTCCTGCATATACTTTTTCTCTGAAACATCCAAATGGCACATAAAATGCAGTATGAAAGGGATTTTTCCCCTGTTTTCGCACACGAGATTTACGGTACATATTTCCCACACGAAATCGCACTAAGGGGCTGGAATTTCCTCCTCTATAATTATATATCTGCGTTTGCTCTACCTAACCTAGTTGCCCTATTTTACGAATCCATGGAAGATAATAGCCTAGACAACTTAGGTTACATTAAACTGAATTGGGGAAATCGTGAAATTCGCATCGATAGGGACATGATACACGAGGTTACACTCATACCACGTGTACCTGCACATGAACACCCACTGCGCTTTGAAGATTATATGCCATTAATGGGTAATGACTGTGCATGAGAACCGCGTAAGGGCATCCAAGCACGGACCCTTTTCGCAAACGTTTTAACTGTGTGCCGGTGGGCACAAAACAATATTTTTGGAAGTTCTCACAACACGACCTTTTTCACCCCTTCGTTACATGTCGTCCACACTCTAATGACGAAAAATCCTAGGTTCGACATGTGCACGGTTTTGCTCCAATCCATAGGTACGGGGAAACGAGATAGTGTATATCCATGTCCCATGCTCGTTACCCAACTCTGCCGTTATTTCCTCCCAGCCGAGGAATTTGACTCATATATGATAGACGGTGTCCCGGTTCGACCACTTTTAGAGGGCGTCTCGTCGTCCTACTCTAGACTTACGGATATTTGGACACGAACAGAACCGGCGGAAAATGTACCTGCACACACCCCTAGCTCGAGCTCGACTTCGAGCGGGGAAGAGCTAACTCCCCAAGAGCATGCGCGATTGATGCGAAGAACAGTGAGAAGAATAGACTCTTTGAGGGATGAGTTTCGGGCAACGGCACGAGAGCACGACCGTCGGTTGACGGAAATTGAGAGGGGGATCCAAACACTTTTGGCTAGAGGGGAAAGATCACGTTCACGCTAACGAGCGCGACGTGGGGCCGGGCAGTGAGGGCATTGCTTTGCTCAAGTTTGAGGGTATTAGAGGGTGATGTATATAGTTATCCTTCGTATTGCATATTGTATATATCTTTATTTTCCCTTTTGCATATTTAATTTCTGCATTGCATCTTATAAAAAATCAAAAAAATTTGAAAAATTATAAAAATTATTGTATTCAATTTTGGTTAATTAACTTGAGTTTGATAAAAAGGTTCACTGAGTAGGAAAAACTAGATCTTAGACTTAGCAAATTAAAAACCCTAAAAATAACCTTCCTCAGAGTTTAACGGTAGAGAATATATGTCTTTGTAGGTTATTTAGGACTAGGCAAATTTTGGGTTCACTTCGTGGGTTGAGCCAAAACGAGGGAAGAGTATTAATGTTCTTATTAAAGTATAAGTTCGAAAGATAGTTCCTAGCTTAAGTTTAGATTCTGAAAACATGTACCCTACAAAATGCACAATCACGCACCTTGAAACTTGGATTAGTAGAAGAGACCTTGAATTACTCTTGTCTAAAGTCCTTAGCACAATGAAAATAAAAAGAAAAAAAAGTGAATAAAAAAATGGACACTGGTTTTTGTGATTACCAGGGCTAGAAAATTAATTAGCGAGGGTGCTTCATCACCTAGTGCCTTAGACCAACTGGTTTGGGAGTCATTGGTAAAAGCCTTGGGTGTTGCAAAACTAGGAAATACGCTTTAAAGGGCTAACGCATCTTGTAATCGGCTGTTGGTACCTCAAGAAGTATTAACGGTCGCATGAAGGATGTGTAAGCGAAAGTTAGGAAGAATTCACAAATTAATAAGTGCTTTGGACAATGGACGAGAGTACGATTGCTTGATTTGAATTTCCAAGTGTAGGGGCGAAAATTACACACACGTGGGGATATGTGATTAGAGTTTAGATAAGAGAAAGGAATGAAAAATAAAACTTGTATCTTTAATAGAGTTGATAGAAATTCCTAAGTGGAGATGAAACTCTAGAAGAAAAACTTAAGAAATGCTGAATTCTAAGTAATTTTATAGAACATGTACAATCTTAAGTTACATAATAAGGAAGTATGAAGAATATGGGTGGATAATTTGCGGGGCGACGATAATAGAATTCCTTGTTAGAAAACCTAATTGGAAAACAAAAGTTGAAAAACCAAGTTGATAGGATTTTGTGGGTGTAATCCGCTGAGAACCCTCAGGAGACAACACTCCTCCTACTAGGGACACCTAGAGGTTTAACGGCTTGTTGCATGTGCTCAGTGCAATCGCGTTTCCCTGCGAAAGTGTGGCTAGGTTAGAATAAAATAATAAGTTTGCTCGAGGACGAGCAAAAGGTATGTTTGGGGGTATTTGTTCACATCATAATATTGCAATTCATACGCCCCACTTTTATGCATTTTATAAGTAAACAGGTACTTTTGACGCTCGTTTGTTGCATGATACAGGATACAGGCTCTTGGAACAAATACAGTGAAAAAGACGAAAGATGCTACAGGAAATGGACTTTTGACCAACCAGCACACGGATCTTACTCAA
Organism: Agapanthus africanus; assembly: GCA_030015575.1. Taxonomy (NCBI): domain Eukaryota; kingdom Viridiplantae; phylum Streptophyta; class Magnoliopsida; order Asparagales; family Amaryllidaceae; genus Agapanthus; species Agapanthus africanus. The sequence goes on along the minus strand of CM057349.1, from coordinate 383,819,775 downwards.
GCCGAGACGAAAAACAAAGTGAAACGGTCAAAAGATCCTTACAAGTTTTCACTAAGGATCTAGAAAAGATTAAGAAGCCAACAGAGAAAATAAGTATATAAATGAGAGGCCCAAGATATGAGGAACCAAGCCCAGGAAGTTGGTGAGCCAAGCCCACCAAAGGGCCGCGGAACCGCGGCCCAAGCGCTCCATTGCCGCGGTTCCGCGGCCATCTTAGGCCTGTGTCGGTGCAAATTCTCTGTGTCGGTGTGTCGGTGCATATGTTGGGATTTTTAGGGGGCAAATCTGTAATTTCATATATACGAGAGTCTGTAATCCTAGCTTCACTGGTTGCTTATAAATTGTACTCAAAATCTGTAAAATTGGATGCCTCTTATCAATCAATAAAAGTTCATACCTGTTGAGAGATCAAGAGCATCATCTTTTCTTGTAAGTTTTTAATTTATTTAATTCCTGCCTTAGTTTAATATCACTACTTGCCCTACTTATCCATTTGTTTGCTGTAGTTTACTAGTTTTAGCTACTTTTAATCTGTCGTAAGGTAACACTTTAAAACATAAACATAAAAAAATGTCACTTTCAAATAATTCCCTAATGAACGAGTAAAATCCTCGCTCATTAGGGTTAGGAACAAGAGAGGGAGTGAGAGATGGATGTCTCTCACCTCCTTCAATGCCAACATATTTTAAAAATGAAATCTTCATGCACGCATGTATGATCCGCCCCCTACGGCACCCTACCTACAAGGAAAAGGTGAACCGTAGTATAAAAGGCCGGACATATATGTCGTCCATGAAGATCACAGCAATTAATAGGAAAGGACGGACAACGATCTAGAGGAAGAAACTTTGTTTCTTCCCGATCATCCTAATCCCCTTTGCTAATAATTGTTGTGATTTTTCTAAAAAGGTTAAATCAACGGCATTGAAAGAGGTGACAACATTGATCTCAACACCCCTACCTTCGACCTAACCCTAACGAGTTCTTTCATATCACATAAATTAGTTCTTTAGATCACTCGACAAAAACCAAACAACAATCTGAATCAACTCGTTATAACACAAAAAACAGAATCTCACACATCCCTGCGGATCGACCCGTATTCACCGGCTAGCTGCAAAGCGACGCCGTTTCTGATTACGGTAAACTACAATCTTTTGAAAAAATCAGCGCTCACGGCTCGGCTGGCCTGCCAGCGGTAGTGGGAATTCTCCTGTTCCCTGGTAAAATAAACAGGGGACAATACCTATGAAAAGGACCTTTGTTTCAACGCAGAAGAAGGATGTGATTTGTGATTACTGCCAACGACTGGGTTATTTCCAGAGGGAGTGTCGGATGAGGCTTGGGCAATATCTAATTTGCGGAGGTGCTGATCATCGAATTAATGCTTGTCCATCGAGAGTTCAGTTGAAGGGTGATGCTTCGAGAACACAGTAGAAGAAGATTACTAAGAGGCCTAATCAAGCACGGGCCTTCACCTTGACGACCGAGGAGGCCAAAGCTTCAAACGATTTTTTTCCAGGTATCCTACTTGTTTATAATTTTCCCGCATTGACATTATTCGATTCTGGTGCATCCTATTGCTTCATATTGTCCAAGTTTATTAGTGCACACTCTATTCCACACATGGCCCCGTCTACTTGCTGAGACATACACATTGGGAATGGGAGAATTGTATCCAGCAGTGAGTGCAAGGGTTGCTCGATTGTTATTTACGGATGAGAGTTATTCTCGGATTTCTTGATGATTGATACTGGCAGTTTTGATGTTGTCTTGGGAATGGATTTTCTTGGCATTTTCCACGCTCATATTGATTGTAGGGCAAAGAAAGTGATTTTCCAGATTTCCGGACATCCGGAGTTTATATTTTTGGGGGGTAGCAGATCTGTCGGGCCAGTCGAATTCAGGGCTAGGCCGACAAGTGCCGTTCTTCCGTCGATGGAGGTAAACAAGGAAAAAGCACCCGTAGTAGTTCGGGATTTTATGGATGTATTCGAAGATATCTCGGATTTACCGCTAAAACGAGATGTGGAGTTTGCAATTGATCTTATTCCTGGAGCAGTGCCGATTTTAAAGGCTTATTATCCAATGGCACCGGTTAAATTACAAGAGGTAAAGAAACAAGTTGCCGAATTACTGGAGAAGGGTTGGATTCATAGCAGCGGTTCATCATGGGGAGCACCAGATCTTCTAGTCAAGAAGAAGGATGGCACGCGGAGGATGTGCATCGATTATTGAGAATTAAATCAGGTGACTATTAAGAATAAGTACCCAATCTTTTGCATCGGCGAATTATTCGATCAACTCAGTAGCGCGAGGGTATTCTCGAAGTTGGACTTGCGATCTAGGTATCATCAAGTTCGGGTGAAATCAGAAGACATTTGTAAGACGGCGTTCCGAATTCGATATGGGAATTACGAGTACTTAGTGATACCATTTGGAGTTACTGACGCGCCGGCAATATTTATGGACTTGATGAACCGAATCTTTTCACCATATCTGGACCAGTTCGTAGTGGTGTTTATTAATGATATTCTGGTCTATTTGAGGAGCAAAGAAGAGCATGCAGAACACTTGAGGATCGCACTGCAAATGTTGAGACAAGAAAAGTTATATGTTAAGATGAGCAAGTGCGAGTTTTGGCTCGAAAAATTGATGTTCTTAGGTCATGTTGTATCCGGAGATAGAATTTCCATTGACCCTAAAAAGATTGCAACTGTTCATGATTGGCCAATTCCAAAGAATGTGGAGGAGATCAGAAGTTTTCTTAGGCTTGCCGGATACTATAGAAGATTTGTGGAGAACTTCGCTCAAATAGCAGAACCATTGATCAAGCTAACATGAAAGGAGGTACCGTTCGTATGGACTGAGAAATATGCGTCTGTTTTTGAAGCGTTGAAGCAAAGATTGACCACCGTTCCTAGTTTAACAGTGTCAGACGGTTCCGGAGGGTTGGTTATTCACAGCGACGCATCTGGGAAAGGCTTGGGATGTGTTTTAATGCAGCATGAGAATGTCATAGCTTATGTGTCGAGACAATTGAAGACTCATGAGAATAACTACCCAACTCATGATCTGGAGTTAGCAGCATTGATTTTCGCTCTGAAGATTTGGAGACACAACTTATTGGGCGAAAGAGCTGAAGTGTTTACCGATCATAAAAGCCTAAAATATGTGCTCACCCAGAAAGAGCTCAACATGAGGCAGCGTAGACGGTTAGAACTGATGGCTAACTATGATCTTGATCTAAAATACCATCCGGGAAAAGTTAATGTTGTGTCGGATGCACTAAGTCGGCTGCCAGTGTCACGCCCCGCTTCCCAGTGTATGGAAGTGGTGATGTTGCAACCCCGCAACGTATTTACTAAGAAATAATTACGTTAAGCATAATTAAGCAATATGTGTATAAAATGCACAAGAATTGACAAGAGATATAAAATGAATATCAACTTTTATTAACATTCATCTTTATATTACAACTGCTTTGAAAAAGAAAGATACAATAATAATAAGCAATGTCTAAACAGTGGCAAACAAACTAAAATAAGTACAAGATGAACTAGTAGTCTTGTTGGGCAGTGAGCTGGTCCACGTACTCCTGGCTAGGCGCAATCTCCTGAGAGTTCGGTCCTCTTGATGAACATTCTAAAGAAAGAAATAGACATGAATGTCGTCAGCGAACCAGCGCTCGGTAAGTCCCAAAAGAAAGAAAGGAATATAGCAAGTAATGAGAATTGAACTGGTAAGATGTACAGGTATAAGAATGCTATTCTAACGTAGTTGTTTGTAGCTTGGTACAGAAAGTATTTGTGTATAGGAGAGAAGTCCATCTTACCTCGTGGACTATGGTAACATGTAGTATAAGGCACCGCCAAAACCCATGGGACAACGGCACGAGAGTTCATATAGATGTCTTTTAGTGATAATCTCGTGCCACGCTATACATTTCGTACCAATCTATCCCGTTAACCCCGTAATGTATTGTATAGCTTATATTTACAAGTCTTGCCTAAATCATGGATACAAGTTGTTCAAGTAGTCAGGTTCAGGATATAAGCTTGTAGTCATATCAAGTTATAGCCATGGTTCGGTCAAGTCAAGTCTTGTATTCAGGTTTGATATTCAGGTTCATATTCAAGTATACATGTTAGAGTTTGGATTCTTGTTTGAATTAGATTCTGGTTTGAATTTGGATTCAAGTTTGATTTAGACTCAGACTTGAGTCAGACACTTATAACCGATTTAGATCCTGAATTATGTTTGGGAGTTATCGGTAATTGCTGCACACGGATGGCAGGATTTGTGTCTTTTTCCAAGACAATTACCATTGATAACACCGTTAAGTTTCTACCTTAAATAGACAAGCACTCACTTTCTCCGGCTCCCTAGGACTCAAGAGAATTGATCCCGCTTAAACCTATATTTACTAAAGTCCTTAAATATAGTTTTATATAACTCGAGGGGGTTTTATGAAAAATATTTTTAATATATAGTTTCAAAATAATCTCGAGAAATTATTTATATTATTTAGGGTTTCCATGGATGTGAATTTTAGGGATTTGAGGTATTTTAGTGATAATAGCTTGGCTTGGAAAGTTCATGGTATTTATTGTAAAGCTTGGCTTTTATTGGTATTTTGATGAAACTTGTAATTTTTTCATTTGAAAAAATATAAGGTTATTATATTTTGAAAATATATGGATTTGTAATATTTATATAATTATAAAAAAAAATTAATTTTTTTATTTAAGTAGAAAATTTCATTTTTTCTTCAAAACCGTATTAAAAATCTTTCGAGACCGAATGCTCTGTGAGGAGCTCCGCATCTCGCTCTACTAGCCCAAGGATGTGTGATAATCCGCACCATTCAGTAGTGGGTCCCCTAAAAAGGGTTGTAGAGGCTTATTTGCAAAGGAATTGAAAATACAATTTAAAAGAAAACCGTTTTTTATAGTAAATGGTATTTTAATGTAATCCTGTATTCGTAAAAAAAAATGTTCTAAAGGTATCGTGCTATAGAAACCATGTGTGTATGTGAAAGGTAGATCGTTATCTCGCGAAGTTTCTTAAAGGTATGTTTAAATAAAACAAATAAAAATGATATATACAAATTTCATGGTATTTTAATGTAAATGTTGAGTTAAAGTTATTTTGCATAATATTTTTGTTTAAAAGTTGGTTCTAAACATTGGTTTTATGTTAACAAGTATGGTGTAGGAATATGAATGAAGAATATGTAAGAAAAAGTGGAATTATAGAGTTTTAGAAGAAAATGTCGGTATTAACTCCACTTCCGACATATGTTTTGAAAATGAACTTTTAAAGAAGGAGAATGAGGATTGGAAGGGACTTACTATCTAGTTAGGTTAAGAGAAGGTAGAAGAAGGGAGGGTTGTCGTCGTGGCGTCGTAGAATCGCCGGAATTTGTTTCGATCCTCGCCGGAACTTGATCGTTTGCTAACTCCTCTTCTACTCCTTTTGTACTTAGAAAATTTTGAGAATTTTAGCTATAATTTTCAGAATGATAAAGGGCTAGAATATGGGGTAGTATTTATAGTGTGAAATTAGGGTTTTGGAATTAAAATGGTGAATTAAAATGCATTAAAATTTGATTTAAAGATTGAATTAGTAGTCTTTGTTTGATAGGGGAAAATACTTGTGAGCAAACCACGGGCACCTATGGCTACGGTTCACCCGTCGGTATCGGCCCAACTAGGGTTTTCGGTGGTCGATTTGTAGAGGGGGGCCGGTGGATTGAAGCCACGTGTTCATATTTGTATTAACTCTCTTTTGCACATGTTTTATTTCTTCGGACTTTTCATTTTTATGTGCATTGCACGTGTAAACTTTTGGACTTCCAATAGTTTAAAAAAATGAAAATCAGAAAAAATGTGTCCGAGGGGATTTGATGGAGCCTGAGATCTCCCTCAGATGCCGTTGATCTGGAAGCAAGCGTCTTGGACTGTTGAGATTTGATATGGTTGTTGTTGAGCGTGTGAATCTTAATGGGTTGATGTTGGAGTTGAAGCCGAGCTACTTGCAAGTGAAGTCCCTAGGTGGGCAACCACCGTAGGACCCTCCGACGATCAAGTTAGTACTAAGGAATATGAGCAGAGTAGTGGAGTACTGGAATGAATTTGAGTTACCTGAGTCGTCTGAGAGAGGGGTTTATAACGGTTGCGTGGAGCTAACAGGCGCGAGATCATCGCCGTTCGTTACGCCTCAGCGTTATCCCCGTCTTGAATGGCGGGATGCGCCCCTCAATGGGGGATGTGTCCATTAATGGGGGGATGCGTTAGCGTGGGACGCAGATCGTGGGAGTCGGATATCTCGCCCTGGCGATATACGCGGAGCCGTTGCAGGGCGCATGGGGTCCGCGCTCTTGATTGATCGGGGGAAGCCGAGAAAGCTCGGCATGTCAGGAGCTCAGAGACGAGCCGGGAGGCTGAGGAAGCTCGGCATGTCGGGATCTCGGAGACGAGCCAGGTGGCCGAGGAAGCTCGGCATGTCAGGAGCTCGGAGACAAGCCGGGAGGCCGAGGAAGCTCCGAGATGAGCTGGGTGGCCAAGGAAGCTCGGCATGTCAAACGGCTCGAAGACGAGCAAGGAGACTGAGGAAGCTCGGACACGAGTTGTTGGTATTTTCCTAAGTGAAGGTGGAATGTATTCAGGGAGGTCTCTTAAAAGGTCAGATACCTTCCTCGAGATGAGGATCCCGAGGAATCCCCCTAATGCAACTCATTTATTCCACCTCCGTAGCCTTCGGGACGCGTCATCTGCCACATGTCGTAATATGAGGAGATACCATTTGTGAGCATCATCATTAGCCCCCCCACTCTCATTCCGATCTATTCATGGGTCGGGTCAAAAGTGGCTTCGGCTTTTCTTCTGCTTAGTTTGGCACTAAGAATCATAATGCGGATTGCCCGGGAACGGCATGGCGTTTGGTGGTTGCGTCATTTCGATCTTTGGGCCTATGTGTCGTCTCGTCGTGCGCCTGAATTTTTGCACGTATCCCCAATGGCGTCAGTGGATCAGTATGATTGCGCTTTAAAGAGGGGGCGCCGTTTCAGTCGATTCGCCAGTTGAGGTATGGGCCACGTGTTCGCCGTTGGTTGGCGGAGGCGACAGACTGTCGTTAACTCCTGCAGTCAAAGAGACGTCCCTAATGGCCGATCGCCACGTGGAACCCCACCGGCCCCTGGGCGCGATATTTCGTTTTGGTGGGAATCAATCTGTGCCGTAGGATGTTCTCTTTTTGGGTGTATAAATAGGAGGGGACTATCCTAAGGCCGACACTTTGCTCAAATTCTTTTTCAATGCTGAAGATTGTCCGACGCTCTTTCCTTTAGATCGGATCCTCTGTTGATTTTTCCTCGGTGAGTCCCTTCCTTTGAATCAGGTTTGATGTCTTCATCCGAGGAGTCCGTAGAGGTAGTAAGGGTAGAGTCGGACGATGAGGCTCCCATTGTTGGGGCCGAGTCCAGTGGGTCTTCCTCTTCGGCTTCAGATAGTCAAGAGGGTTCTTCTTCTTCTTCGTCCTGTGTGTCAGGTTCGCCCCCTAGAGTCAGGGCTGCCCTTGTGGCTCTTCGTCGGGTGGCGACAAGGGCCCCCAAGGTGCGCATCGGGAACACCCGTGATGCGCCCTCCGTTTTGAGGAGTTTGGACGAGTTTTCCGAAATTCGGGCTCGATTCCACATCCCCTCTAACTATTCACTAGCTTAGCTAGAGAGGGTGAGCGGGTGGATCATGTGCGGGGTAAGGAGATTGCCCTGTATCTGGAAGCGTCCCGGGTAGGAATGCGTCTGCCCTTCCCCATTAAGGTTTGTGGGGTGCTTCGTTGTTTCCACCTTGCCTGGGCTAGCTATCGTCGAACTCGTGGAGAATCCTCCTCGGCTTTCTGGTCCGGTTAAAACTTGAAAATATCCCATTTAGCTTGACTCTCATTGTCTCTTTCCTTTGTTATAAGAATCACCCCGGCACCAGTAAGGATGAGCCTAGCTGGGTGTATTTTTCGTGCAAGAAGCGTAAGGGTGGGACGGCCGGGTCAGGGGTAGTAGTCGTCCTTTCTTCCATCCACGAGTGGAAGGAGAAGTTTGTATTCGTCGGGCCGCCTGAGGGCGTGGCCTGTGCTTACACAGTGGCACATGGCCGACTGCCCGAGGGCAAAGCAGTCGACTTCCCCCGAAGAGAGGGTGGTGTCCTAGTGGGAGTCGATTCAACGGGCGGATGTCCTGCTATCCGAGCAGGCACTGAGCCGGGCTGCATTTAGTCCTGCGCGTTTCTTGGGTAAGTTAAGGATTTCGACGATCTGTTTAGACTTTACCAAATTTGTTTTGATGTTTTAGTGTCGCTAACCCCCTTTTGTTTGTGTGTCCCTTTTTTTGCAGAGCCCATGGACCGAGCAAAAATCCTAACTGCTCTGACCGCCAAGACTGAGGGAAAGAAGGCCGGGGGCGCAAGCTCGTCCTAACCCGGTCCAAGCTCGGCCCTGAGGCCAATTCCACCGTCCAAGCCTTCCGCCGCTCCCCGAGTTCCAAAAGAACGCCGCGGGGGGAGCCATAAGCACTCGCGGGACCCGGCACCCCGAGCGCGAGAGGAGGAGGCTGGGCCCGTCGAGGTCCCCCCTCAAAAGGCAGAAGCGGACGGTCTCCCGGCCACCTTCTTCCAGGACCTCAGTGTAGGAGGGCGATTTCTGTATTGAGGTGCCCTCAGGAATCTCCGTCGTCGACAGCCTGCTTTTCGACATAGAGCAGGTGGTCGGGGTTAAAATACCCCGGGACACCATGAAAGCCCAGGTGGCCGCCATAGCACAAGACATGGAGCATGCGGTCTTCGGGGAGTACGCCATCCTTGAGGAACTCTACGAGGGGCTTTCTCCAATCTTGGCCTTCTTCCTGAGTTGTGTATACCTGGAGTGTTACCTCTCCGTCTTCCACGCTGGGCCGTGGCAAGACTTCGAAGAGGATATTCCTTTTATGGTTGGCCGAATAGGAAGAAGCGAGCATGCTCAAGGCATCGGCTTGGATGTTCAAGTTCCTGGGAATTTGTTCCACCTGGACTTCGTCGAAATTTCTCCGAACCCTTTTTACCTCGGCCAAGTATCTTATCATGAGTGGTTCTCGGGCTTCGAAATGTCCGGTTATTTGGCCGACGACCAGGGGGGAGTTGCTGTGAATTCTGATGGTCTTCAGTCCTACCCCAGAGGCGATTCGCAGCCCCGCCAACAAAGATTCGTATTCTGCGGCATTGTTTGATGCTTTGAACCCGAGCTTTAAAGAGTATTCCATTTCCGCTTCATCCGGGCCTTGGACGATCAGGCCAGCCCCGCTCCCCTCCTCGGTAGAGGACCCGTCTATGTAGAGCACCCAGTCAGGGACGGAGTCGGGTATTTCCTCGACCGAGGGACGTGGTTTGGGGTCCTGCGCTACCATTCCTTCTTTAGTGGGAATGGTACATTCGACCACGAAATCTACCAGGACCTGTGCTTTGATGGCTTGCCTGGGGCGGTACTTAATGTCGAACTGGGATAATTCCCACCTCCATTTCTCCAAACGACCCGACGATTCAGAGGAAGCGATGATAGTTCCTATAGGTCGCTTAGTGAGGATGATGATTGTGTGCGCCTGGAAATAGTGTCGTAGTTTTCTTGAGGCGACGACAAGTTCCAAGATTGTCTTTTCTATGGTCGAGTATCTTGTTTCCGTGTCCTTGAAGACACGGCTCACGTAGTAGACCGGCTTCTGTATACCTTCGAATTCCCTGACATGCATTGAGCTCGCCGCTTGATTGGAGACCGCAAGGTATAGTAATAGCTCGTTTCCCTTGACTGGTCGGGTGAGTAGTGGTGGAGGCCTAGGTGCGCCTTGAGTTGTTCGAAAGTGTTCTGACACTTCTCCGACTATTCAAACTTAGGAATTTTTCTTAAGGCCTTGAAGGACGGGAGGCACCTTTCTCCGGATCTGGACATGAAGCGACTTAGTGTAGCCATTCTCGCTATGAGCTTCATGATCTCAACATTTCTTTTGGGCGTTGCCATGTTGAGAATGGCGCTGATCTTTTCTGGGTTCGCTTTGATTCCTCGGTGGGTAACCATGAACCCGAGGAACTTCCCACTGGTGACTCTGAACGCGCACTTAGCCGGATTCTACTTCATTTTATACTTGCGCAGGACGTCGAACGTCTCACCGAGGTCTTTAGTGTGCCCAGTTGACGAGATGGATTTCACGAGCATGTCGTCGACGTAGACTTCCATGTTTCTATCGATCTTAGGTTTGAATAGCTTATTGACCAGGCGCTGATATGTGGCCCCGGCGTTTTTGAGTTTGTAGCAGTATACCCCTCGATCAGTGGTGAAGGCGGTAAGTTTTTCATCGGAGGGGTTCATCTTGATCTGGTTGTAATCGGAGAAGGTGTCTATGAAGCTCAATAATTCGTGGCCGACGAGCTGTCTAGTAGACGGTCTATCCGTGGGAGGGGATAGTTGTCTTTGGGGCATGCCTTGTTCAGATCCGTGAAATCGACGCACATGCACCATTTCCCGTTGCCTTCTTGACCATGACCATATTCGCCAGCCAATCTGAGTAGTCCAGATTTTTGATAAAGTTAGCGGTGAGCAGTCGATCCACTTTGTCTTCTATCGTCTTTTGCTTGGTCGGCGCAAAACTTCTCTTCTTTTGTCGGACGGGTTTTGCTTTCGAGTCGATCCCGAGCTTATGGGAGATCATTCTAGAGTCAATTCCGGGCATGTCCATCGGCGCCCAAGCGAATACGTCCGAGTTATCTCGGAGGAACCGGATCAGGTCTTCGCGGTGGTTTCCAGTCAGGAGTGAGCCGATCTGGACTGTCCGACCATCGACCCCTTCTTCGAGGGGGACTTCCGCTAATGCTTCCACCGGGGAACCTCTAACCTCCCTGTGCTCGTCGTGTGTATCCAAAGACCCTTGGAAGTCAGGCGTGCCCTCTAAATCGTTGCCCTGCTCTCCGGCGGCGGACGTCAAGGCGAGGAAAATCTTAGCGGTTTGCTGGTCTCCATAGGCCCGGCCTATTCCCCTTTGCTTTAAAGGGAATTTGGGCGCAAGGTGATAAGTCGAGATCTGGTCCCGGAGAGCGTTTAAGGTGGGATGTCCCAAGAGAATGTTGTAGGATGAAGGGACCTTGGCGACGAGGAAGTCCACTGGTATGGTCCGCGTATCGCCCGCTTCCCCAATGTTGAGGAGGAGGGTGACCAATCCCTGGTGAACCCAGAGAGGACATAGGAGGTAGGTCGTAGGTCGGATGGTCCTAGCCCCATACATTAGAAACAGTCGTGGAACAGGATATCCGCCGAGCTTTCTGAGCCGACCAATATCCTCCGGACTTCGTAGCGGTGGACTCGGGCCGTTATCACGAGAGGGTCGTTGTGTGGGAGCGATATGCCGTGGAAGTCCTCCTCTGTGAAAGTGATCGGCTCATCCCTCCTGCACTTCTTTTGTGGCGTACCGCTTATACCCTTGATTAGGTGGATGTTGGGGTTCCTCTCACTTTCCCGAGCCGGATCCGAGGTAACGACCATGATCTGCGTAATCGTTAATTTCCCGTGAGGGTTTTGGTTATTTCGCTCCCGCTCCGCCTACCGCTTGTCCTGCAGGTATTTCGCCAGGTGACCTGAGCGGATCAACTCCTCGATGTAGTCACGGAGTTGTTTGCAGTTCTCAGTGGAGTGACCCTGCGACCTGTGGAAAGCGCAGTATGGGCCGCAGAGATGCTTGCTCGCTTTTTGGGTGACTGGTGGGAGCTTGAAGAACCTCTTACCTTTAGCTACTTCCAGTAGCTCAGTCTGAGAGATGTTTAGAGGAGTGTACTCCTGAAACCTCGGGGAGTAAGGCTTCGGACGATCGACTTTCTTTTTCTCCTCCTTATCCCTCTTCTTTCTGTCTGCCTGGTCGGCTCGGGGCAGGTTTGTTTACCTCGGTTTCGAGTTGGATTTCTTGCTCGGTCCAGGCTTTTACTTCGGCTATGGTCTTAGGTTGTGCTAATGCAAAAGAGTGGAGCCACTCTTTGTGCCTAAGACCTGACCTCAGCGCGGTGATGACAGTTTTGTCGCGGTGCTCGGGGACCTCGAGGAGGGCGTTGTAGAAGAGGGTGACATATCCTTTGAAGGATTGTTTGTCTCCACTCTTGACGGTGAACAGGTAGCCGACCGTCCTTTTTTGTCGTCGATTCTCGACGAAGTGACCGAGGAATTGGGTGGCCAGTTCATCGAAGGTTGAGATGGAGCGTGGCGTAAGTCCTCGAAACCAGTCCCGGCCAGCTCGGATGAGGGCGGTGAGGAAAGCTCGGCATTGAGCCGCGTACGAGTTATCTTGGAAGCTCATGCCCGCCGTAAATACGTCTAGATGGTCATTCGGGTCGGATTTCCCGTCGAAGAGTGCCACTTTTGGCAGCTTGTTCCTGGACGAGACGAGCTCGGCCAGCAGCTCTTTTGTGAAAGGCTTTATTAATGAGTCGGTGGAGTATCTGACCCCTTCGCCGGACGCATGGCCATCCCGCCGTATGCCTTCGATTTTCTTTTCGAGGGCTTCAAGATGGTGGTGGTACCCCGAGGATTCCGCGCAATCGGAGTGGTGGCTACCCCCGCTCCGAGTCTGCACGACTGTGCGGCTTCGATTCCGCTCTATCAAATTTCTCAAATCCTTGGGCAAGGTTCTTCTCGAATAGTCCTGACGTTCGCTGTACGCGCGGCCCCGGTGAGTGTGGGGGCGTCGGTCATGCCTAGAAGAAGGCGAGCTGACCGACACCTTCTCAGAGGGTAAGAACGCAAGGCGGGCATCTGAGCGACGACCTAGTCTTCCCTGGGATCGGTGTGTAAAGCTGTCCGGCGCTGTTTACCGCCGAAAGACCCGACCGGGACATTGGGACGTCTAGCCTGAATTTTGGGGGCAAATGCTATTTGGTTTTATCCATCCACCTCTCCGAAGATGCCAAGTTGATTTATGACACCGTGTATCGGAGGTTTAGACATATGCGGCCATTGTAACAGACTTCGTCAGATTCCCCCTCGTTTGCGAGGGGTTTTTGATTGTTGGGATGCTCTTCCCTACAGGCGCAAGCCCCTGCAGTTAATTACGCTTCCGCATCGCGGTAACCACTTTCTCCTTTTCCAGATGTTCATTTCGTGTCATGTATGTTTGTTTTGTTTTAGGTTGCCCGTAGATTGTATACGAAGACTAATTTATGTTGTCTCCAGTAGGGCGTGGATTAGTCCAAATCCGTATTTTCTTAGATTTGGGTTTGGTTGATTTAAGGATCGTTAACTTCATTTGAGATTAAGATCAACTTAAATGTTTGTTAAGGATACGTTAGTCTAAATTTTAGACTAAGATCCACTTAACAGGGTTTTAGAATTAGGTTAGCCCTAGTTGATTCTGCACTAGATCCAACAAAAACATTTGGGCTCTATCGTTTTAGTTTAGGGACGTTGCGGTCTATTGGGTTTAAGGACATCATAGTCCATAGAGTTTAAGGACATCATAGTCCATGGAGTTTAAGAACATCATAATCCATAGAGTTTAGTTTAGGGACGTTGCGGTCCATTGGGTTTAAGGACATCATAGTCCGTGGAGTTTAAGGACGTCATAGTTCATAGAGTTTAGTTTAGGGACGTTGCGGTCTATGGAGTTTAAGGACATCATAGTCCATGTTTAAGGACATCATAGTCCATAGAGTTTAGTTTAGAGACATTACGGTCCATTGGGTTTAAGGACATCATAGTCCATGGAGTTTAAGGATATCATAGCCCATCATTAGTTTAAGGATATTGCGGTCCTATGGAGTTTCTGGTTGTCGGGACCCGCTACCTCTCTTAAGAAGTTGAAGAAGACACAAATCAGAGGTGTGAAGAGATGTACCCTTGAACCAATGTTGGTTGGGAGGTCTGTAGTCAAGTTTGGGACTAAGACCAATCAAAGAGATTGTGAGCACATATGCTTGGTTGATCTGAACTGGGGACTTGTGGCCAACTTGGGTTCAGTCCACTCAGTTTTGAATAAAATGTTGAACATTTGTTTGGACTCAGTCCATTCAGTTTGAATAAAATGTTGAACATTTGTTGGATTCAGTCCACTCCTTTTTGAATAAAATGTTGAACATTTCTTTGGACTCAGTCCACTTCTTTTTGAATAAAATGTTGAACATTTGTTTGGGCCTAGTCCACTCCTTTTTGAATAAAATGTTGAACAATTGTTTGGGCTCAGCCCCTTTTTGTTCAACAATGCTGAGCATTGATTTGGAATTCTGACACCTTTTTTTTGTTTTTTATTGAGTGTTGAACACTCTTTATGGCGCCGAACTCTATGTACGGAGCGCTCTTTATAAAATAGCGCCCACGTAAGGAGCACGTGGAGCGCTTGACGCTGGGCACAAGATCTGGAGTGCTGAAGCGCTCTTTATAAAATAGTGCCCACATGAGGAGCACGTGGAGCGCTTGGCGTTGGGCACAAGATCTGGAGTGCTGAAGCGCTCTTTATAAAATAGCGCCCACGTGAGGAGCACGTGGAGCGCTTGGCGCTGAGCGCCAGATCTGGAGTGCTGAAGCGCTCTTCATAATAGCGCCCACGTGAGGAGCACGTGGAGCACTCTGCGCTGAGCGCCAGGCGCTGTCTTTGGCAGTTCTGATCAGTTCGGTGCTCTGGGAATTAAATTCTCGTTTATGAGAGACTTTGTCTTATGGATCCAAGAACTAAGTTCTTCTTTTATGAGAAGATGCTATGATCTTTTGTTTTTCTTTATGAGAGACTTTGTCTCATGGATCTAAGAACTAAGTTCTTCTTTTATGAGGAGATGCTATGATCTCTTTTGTTTTTCCCTTTTTGAGAGACTTTGTCTCATGGATCTAAGAACTAAGTTCTTCTGATATAAGAGTTAACCTCTTAAATATGGAGGAGATGCTATGATCTCTCTTCTTTTTCCCTTTTTTAGAGACTTTGTCTCATGGATCTAAGAACTAAGTTTTTCTGATATAAGAGTTAACCTCTTAAATATGGAGGAGATGCTATGATCTCTCTTCTTGTTATTTACCTTGAGAAGAAATTGCTCTCGTCTTTGAAGTTTGAAGTTTATGGGGGGTTCTTCTGTTCTTCTTTCAATTTGAAACTTATGGGGACGTTTTTCTCTCTCAGACTTGAAGTCTTGGGTCTTTATATAGGGGATGCTGATTTGTTGAATCAATTATGGAAATCTCTCATTGAGAGATCTCTGATTGATTTGGAGATATTTCCCACCATTGGATCTTTGATCCAAGTGTTTCTGTTTTACAGAAGACATTTTCTTGTTTTTTTAACAAGATTGGGAAAATATTTTCCCATACATAACTTATTCTGTATCTTGGTGATTTTTAATCAACATTGGATCTTTGATCCAATGGTACTCTGATTTATAGAGCACAATCTTTCTTGTTTAGAAAGATTTGAGGAGTATTTCCTCAATCAGAATTTAATTCTATATCCTGGTGATTTTTAATCACTATTGGATTTTTGATCCAACGGTGCTCTGGTTTACAGAGCACAATCTTTCTTGTTTAGAAAGATTTGAGGAGTATTTTCTCAATCAGAATTTAATTATGTACTTTGATAATTTATCATCTTCGTTGGATCTTTTGATCCAATGGTGGAGAACATTTAGTTCTAGCGCTGGCGCTCTCGTGCTTTGCACGTGAGGCGCTATCTCGGAGTCATTGACTCTTAGCGCTGGCGCTCTTGGCGCCAGCGCTCTTTTGCTTTGCACGTGAGGTGCTGCCTCAGAGTCTTTGACTCTTAGCACTGGCGCTCTTGGCGCTAGCGTTCTCGTGCTTTGTACGTGAGGCGCTGCTTCAATTCAAATTTCAAATTTTGAACAGAGCTTTGCTCTCTGATTGGGGGAAACAAATGCCCCTCACCGTTGCGCTCACGTGGCTTACAGGTGAGTGCAGCAGTGGCAGCCTTTCTACCGTCAGATCAATTTGGAAGTTGGATCGACTTCCAGCGCCTATAAATAAGGCCTTTGGTCCTTGAGATGAGTTCTGTTCATCTTCTCTCCTTCTTGTTTTTTCTGAGAATTCAATTCTCTCTTCAGAGCATAGATCTCTATCCAAAGAACTTTCTTTAAGTTAGAACTTTGTTCAAAAAGTTGGTAAGAATCATGTTTGACCCCATTAACGAAGCTTTGCTCTTACTAGATCATGGATCTTCAAACCGTTAATTAAAACAGAGCTTTGCTCTTCCTAGATCATAGATCTAAAGAAATCTTTTTTTGGGTTTCTTAACAGAGCTTTGCTCTTTCTTAGATCATAGATCTAAAAAGATCTTTTTTAGGGTTTCTTAACCCATTAATGAAGAATTCTTAGAGTTTCTAAGATTTGTGTTTCAGATCTTTAAAGATCTTGGGGTTTTACCTCTGTAAAAATCTTTGCTTTTTAAGGGTTCTGATGGCTTGTACCATCTTCTTCGTAGAGCATAACTCTTTAGAATTCTTGGGGAATTTTTATTCCCCTCATAATGACAGATGTGATTTCTGTTGCAGAGCGCTGCTCTTGAGGGAGTTCAACTCCTTGGCCCAATGAGTCTCTCATTAAATGAGAATCCTTTTAGGATCTCCTCTTTAATGAGTGACCGTCTCATCAATAATGAGCTGTTACCTTGATTTTGTTGGTCCCCATTGTTCCCTTTCCACTGCATTGCAGTGTGGTACAAATTTAAAGTACCAAGTGTCAGAATTTGGACTGTAGCATTGACAGCTAATCCTTGTTCTTTTTCGCGCAGGTACAATGTCTTTTGACACTTCTTTCCTATTTGTTCATCCGGAGAGCGCATTTGCTGACGCGCCCGTGGATAGGGAAGTTTTCGCACTGATTAAAGATCATGACCCAGAGCCGAAATCTTTTCATTTATGGGTGTCATGGTATAATCAAATCATCCGGGGTCGACGCAGCTTCTCTTGCGCGGTGCCTTCAGAGCCAATCTCCGCCATTAATTACGCTGACTCACCCCCGGTGAATTATGCGGTGGAGGAGGTTAACTGGATTATGGATGAACGCCTCCAGCCCTCGATGGGTTCGATACCTGTACAGCCGCCGATAGCTTTAGATATTCCGGGGCGGCGTATATGTCAAGGCGAGTCGCGCCCTTTAGGATAGCCATACATGATAGGCTTGATTCCCCGCCATTCAGCCGGATATCTACAGTGGGCTCGATACATCTTGTCGGCCAAGAAATTGCTGCTACTGAAGCTCGGGTTGTACCCCGCGATTTATGCACCTCTCTTCCAGTATTCCACACCTCCTGTATGGTGGGTCAAAACTTTCTTGGAACAATGGAATGTCCCGACTCACACCTTCTTTCTATCAAATCGGGAAGTTTCAATCTCCTTGGAGGAGTTCGCTGTAAGTCGATGTGCAACACCCCACTACTTGCAGGGAGGCGGAAATATGAAAAACGATCTTGTTCTTTGGTTAAACATCGACTAACCGCATGAATCGAAGCTAATCGATAGCAAACAACTATCATAGAAGTTCTAAACTACTATGTGAAGTGATTATACCTAAAGAACCACGTCCTTCGTCTTTACGTTCTCCACCTCCTTCTCGGCCTTCTCCAAGTACTAGACAATCCACCTGAGAGCTTTGCTTCAAGCTTTACCTCAAAGTAGAAGTAACTAGGTTTCTTAAAGTGCTAATCTAAGTAACCTAGGTGATATAGAGAAGGGTTATGGATTAAGTAGTCTAATCTAATTCTTGATCTCAACACATGAGAGGGGAGGATTAGGGTTTGAAGAGAGAGAGCTTGAGGAGAGAGAAGATGAGCATGAGCATGAGATGAGATAATGATCTATCATAATATATATCAAGCATTATCATTTATCCAATAGAAGAAAATAAAGGATGAATAATCATGCTTCATAAATACAAGAGGGCGATTCATCTCCATGAGTCATTAAGCATTTATGATGCATTAATGACATGGATGAATCACTCATATGACTCACTAATCTCATTTAATGCAAATGACACCTACACCCCCAAGTCATCATCTTCTAGAAGCTTCTCGTAAAATTACGAGAACGCCCCTCCTATCCATGAAAACACGGAAAAACTTTAGACTGTATAAATCCAATATCCCTATTCTAGAATCTCGCTTAAACCAAAGCCGACTAGTAAAAACTGTCCGAAAAGTCGTACGTACGTAAACACACATATGCGTCCGAACCCTTGTCGTAAAACCATACGACCTCTATATCGTTTCTCCTGGAGCAGGGAAACTCTCTGTGTGGGACTCTAATGACTCGACTACTACGCTGGCAGTGGGTTTAACCACAGACCGCAAGCGGCACTAGCTGTACGTAACGGTCCCCAGGTAGATGTCGATAAGAAGGCCGATGAGGAAACCCATCCGAACTCCTACTGAGTCTAATGTGACAATCTTCGTACAGTCCGGTCTGTTCATCTAATACTATCGCATATCGGGCCTAGGGGGCGGCAAGCGTCAGTCCCCTAATAGCGGTATAAGTCGTGTCGGAGCGAAGCCCATTACACCCTGAGAAACTACTGGAACCTACCAGTAAATCTCGCTTGCCCTGGCCAGGGACTTTGCGTAATGGCTCTCTGACACAGCGCGATATCAACTCCTAATACCGGGAGAGACGATTCCTGTCTAACCGCCACTGCCTCCAAGCGCTTGGGACTGCACCCAACTACTACTTGTTTGCACGACTCCTTTGAGCCGTGGTAGGGTAGCAATCTAAGAACAGTGGGACACACTCGAGGTGAAGTAGCAGTGTCAAGTCTGCGGACTATACTGTACTCATGTCACCTGGGAATTGTTAACTGACGACTGGTATAAAACCCAACCAACAGTTCCCTGCGAGTCCTGTCCGGTGTACCCGTAACCCAACGAGCACCTGTATACTATCTCCAGTACGACGTACTGACGGCTGTGGGACAGACCATCTCCCTAACTGGGATGAGAAGCGTACACACTAGTCTACTCCGGAGTATCGATGCCCTGTCTCGATAATTCTACGACTAGGGACCTGAATAAGGATGTGCTTGTAGACTACCCAGCCTCCATTAGTGTGACTGCCATCACAACACTGGTAGTCAAGCAAGATCCTAAGAGCTCTATCAATACGTATACTCATATAATAAGATAGAAAAACCAAGTAGCATACTACCATGTTTAGCAAGACTGTTATATACATGTGAATATCCCAAGTTTCCATTAAGTAATATACAAACCAGTATGATACAATAATGGCCCCTAGGGCATATACACTAACAATCTCCCACTTGCACTAGGGCCATGTACTGGCGTATCGAAGACCGATGATCTCGAGTAGCCTCTCGAACTGAATCTGAGGTAGGGCCTTCGTGAATGGATCATCAATGTTATCCTCTGATTTTACTCTCTTTACCTCGATCTCCTGGCGATCTACGATCTTCCTGATCAGGTGATACCGCCTTAAGATGTGTCTGGACTTCTGATGGGACCTGGGTTCCTTCGCTAAAGCTATAACGCCGTTGTTGTCGCAATACAGAGGTATTGGACCAACACTGGTAGGAACCACCTGAAGTTCTGTGAGGAACTTTTTCATCCAGACAGCTTCTTTTGCGGCATCGCAAGCAGCTATGTACTCCGCTTCCATCGTTGAGTCAGCAACGGTCTCCTGCTTGGAACTCTTCCAACAGTCCGCCCCTCCATTTAGGGTAAAGACATAACCCGACATGGACTTGGAGTCATCCTTGTCACTCTGGAAGTCGGAGTCAGCAAAGACCTCGATCTGGAGGTCTTTTCCACCATACACCAAGAACATCTCCTTAGTCCTCCTTAGGTACTTGAGAATGTTCTTTACTGCTATCCAGTGATTCTCCCCTGGGTTTGCCTGATACCGGCTTACAACGCTTAATGCGTATGCTACATCTGGTCTGGTACATAACATCACATACATTATAGAGCCTACCGCAGAAGCGTAGGGTATAATCGACATGCGATCCCTTTCCAAATCAGTTGGGAGACATCTCTTTGGAGAGGGTGATTCCGTGACAAGCCGGTAGGTTACCGCGCTTAGAATCTTCCATACTGAATCTTTTCAATATGGTGTCTATGTACCTGGACTGTGAAAGTCCCAACATCCTCTTTGATCTATCACGATAGATCTGGATCCCCAGAATGTAGGTGGTATCACCCAGGTCCTTCATGGAGAATTTCTGTGACAAGAATCCTTTGACTGACTGTAGCATAGGAATATCATTTCCTATTAGGAGAATGTCATCCACGTACAAGACGAGGAATACAACAACTCTCCCTACAATCTTACTGTATATGCATGGTTCATCTGGATTCTTGATAAAGTCGAATTCTTTGACAGTATCATCAAAATAGATGTTCCAACTCCGCGATGCTTGCTTTAGTCCATAAATGGACTTAAACAACTTGCACACTTTACCGCTGCTCCCACTCTGAATGAATCCCTCTGGCTGATCCATTTAGACGCACTCTTCCAAATTTCCATTTAGAAAGGCCATCTTTACGTCCATCTGCCAGATCTCATAATCGTGGAAGGAAGCAATGGCAAGGACTCGAATGGATTTGAGTATAGCTACTGGAGAAAAGGTTTCGTCATAGTCCAAACCAGGTCTTTGACGGAAACCCTTTGCAACAAGTCTAGCATTATAGGTTTCAACCTGTCCATCTACACCAATCTTCTTTCTGAAGATCCACTTGCATCCTATGGGTTTTACCCCATCTGGAGCAATGTCCAAAGTCCATACTTTGTTAGTGTACATGGACTCCATTTTGGTCAGCATTGCATCCAGCCATTTTACCGAGTCGCCCCTCTGAATGGCTTTCTAGAAGCTAGTAGGGTCATCGTTATCAATGACGCAATCTTCTCGATCCCCGTCTATGAGAAAACTGTAGTATCTCTCGGGCGGATGAGACTGCCTACTACTTCTGCGGATAGGCGCTGGTATGTCCCTTTCCTCTGAAACTTCTTGTTCTACCAAACTTTCAGTTACAGCTTATGGTTCTGGAATTTCTTCCAGTTCTACTGTGCTCCCACTCTTCAGATTTTCTAAAAATTCAGCTTCTAAGATGTGGGCATGACGCGAAACAAAAACCTTTTGTTCCTCTGCGTAATAGAAATAATATCCCTTGGAGTTCTTTGGATATCCCACAAGCTTACACTGTACTGAGCGTGCCTCGAGCTTGTCCAGATGCTGCTTTTTTACAAAAGCTGGACATCCCCATGTCCTAAAATGTTTTAGACAGGGTTTCTTCCCACTCCACATCTGATATGGTGTGGTAGGCACAGTCTTGGTTGGAACCTGGTTCAAAAGATATGCAGCTG
Source organism: Agapanthus africanus (assembly GCA_030015575.1). Classification (NCBI taxonomy): domain Eukaryota; kingdom Viridiplantae; phylum Streptophyta; class Magnoliopsida; order Asparagales; family Amaryllidaceae; genus Agapanthus; species Agapanthus africanus. The sequence continues at coordinate 383,798,419 of CM057349.1, read as the reverse complement.
ATTCTAGTGCATAACCCCAGAAAGATCGCGGTAACTCAGCCTTACTCATCATGGAACGAACCATATCCAATAGGGTTCGATTCCTCCTTTCCAATACACCGTTGTGTTGTGGTGTGTATGGAGGAGTAAGCTGAGAGAGAATACCATTCTCTTTTAAGTATCCCAGAAACTCGGCACTTAAGTATTCACCACCTCGATCAGATCTTAGTGTCTTGATACTTTTGCCTTTCTGTTTTTCCACTTCATTCCTGTATTCTCGGAATTTCTCAAAGGCCTCGGATTTATGCTTCATTAAGAAGATATATCCATACCTAGAAAAATCATCCGTAAAAGTAATGAAGTAGGAATAACCACCTCGCGCATGTGTAGACATTGGACCGCACACGTCACTGTGTACGAGTCCCAAGAGCTCGCTTGCTCTTACTTCGTGTCCAGTAAACGGAGTCTTTGTCATCTTTCCCATGAGACAAGATTCACAAGTAGCATAAGATTGATATTCAAATGGATTCAAATATCCTTCTCTATGTAACTTCGTCAACCGTGTTTCATTGATGTGACCTAGTCTACAATGCCATAAGAAAGCCTGATTTATTTCTGGAGACTTTCTTTTAAGTGTGTTCTGGACATTGAAAACCTGAGCTTGACTTAATACGTATATACCGTTATCTAATATACCGGACCTAATCTGAACTTGATTTAGGTGGATGTGAACTACATCGCTTATGAATGTAAAATCGTATCCCTCTCTCGAAAGTGAGGACACTGATATGATATTACAAGTCAAACTACGTACATACAAACAGTTACGTAGAATCAATATCTGCCCACTTGTCAAGCCTAGGTGATATTCTCCCACGGATTCAGCGTCCACGCTCATTCCGTTTGCAACTCTGAGAGACAAATCACCTACCCTTATAACTCTACGGTTTCTCAAGGCCAGTAATGAATTACAGATATGAGATCCTGCTCCGGTATCAAGTACCCAGAAAGTAGAGTTAATTGACAAACAGTTCTCAATTACAAATACACTTGAGGCCGAAGCCACAACATGCTTCGTATCCTGGCTACTGGCTTCCAAAGCCCTGCAATCTTTCTGCCAATGCCCGTTCCCATAACAATTGGAATATCCCTCCTTACCAAGTCCCGAAACTTTTTCTCTTCCCTTTCCTCTTACTTTACTGACACCGTATATCGGCTTTATAGAGGTCTTCTTCTTTTCACCCTTTGCTTTCGGCTTGGATGTAGAAGAAGAAGGTCCCCCATTAAGCAGAGCTTGTGTCTCCCTGGTTTCTTTCAGGGTGTAAGTAGAGGGTAGGGACTGTGGAAATAAGTCAGCGTTGACCTGTTTCCCAACGTGGTCTCCAGGTCCTTGAGCTCATCAATATAGCTAGTCATTGTAAGGACGTCGTCCCCTACAGATGACCCGACAGCCAACCTCGCTTGAATTAATTCGTTCGAGGTCTCATATCTTGCGATATAAGATTGCTCTCCATATAAATCTTTGTTATGGAGAAAGATGGAAACTGAGTCCATCTTCTCGTGCTGCTTCTGGTATACACCATCATCTGAAGCCAACACAAGGCACTTGGCTTTTGCTTTATGCTTTTCCCTTGTCTGACGGATATCTATATCCGCGACGGTGGAAACTGGACCTGGGACGGCGGGATCTTGAGTAGTAATAGGGTGGTCCGGCTTGTCATAGGCAATGGACATCTGGACAGACCTTTGCCAGTCAAATAAGTTAGATTCAGTCAACTTGTTATCTAGATGTAACCTAGTCATGGTCACAAGGTCGCTGCAATGAGAGAGAGAGAAGAAAATACTTTAGAATGATGCTCTTGCAAGTTTAGAGTGGTTTTTAATTTATCTAAACTGGATGGCTCCCACTGTTTCTCGAATCCTTCCTCAAACCATAAAAGAAGAATTAGCCAAGACTATTCTCACCGTACAATACTTGCTTAACCGTTTGGCCAGGCCAGTGTCGATACTTCGAGGGAGGTTTTCCAACGCTTTCGCGAAGTTCCTTAATTAACTAACCTCTTTTCTCTGGGGGCGTAACCCCGCTAACATCTTTCTAGGCACCTACTTGGTTTATAGCATTGATCGTTAAGTGATGAATCTCCTGATAAGTAGCATATACTCACAGTAGGATCGGGATCCAAATATCATCGTATGATAATGTTGAAGGAATCCTACCAACATTCATCAAACTCCAAATGGTATGCAACAGTAGCAAGTTTCAGTTTCTTTAGAAACTCCCGTTGTGGATTTTTGCCCCATGTTCTTATGACCTTGACTAAGGGCCAACAAATCATAAGTCACACGTCAAGTTCTACCCATCATTATCTTGTTAATTTGAACCCACCCGTATATACTCTTGACTAAGGGCCAAACAAAGTAATACGACTGTTCCAAACCAACTCATCTATCTATGCAACAAATGAATACCCCAGCAGCTACCAAACACTATGTCTTGACTAAGGGCCAAACAAACATAACTTGAATACTACTGATCATCCATAAGAAATGACGGAGGGCTACGACTGGTTTTGGCGAAACCGTGAACGTAGTGAACTTGATATAACCGAAGGAACCTGATAACTTTTAAAAGGAGTGGTTAAAGCTCCGCAATTAAAAAATATCTTCTGTTTAAAATAACCGAGTGGTTTCTTTTAAATTGTTCCAACGATTAAATTTTGGTTTATTTTCTTTGCATTAATAATAATGCGTCCCATCATTAACCTATCATTGCAGAAAACAACGAAAATACAACGTCCTCTTATGCCATCCGCATTCGCCTCTAGGTCCCGTCATCACCCGTTAGATTACTTAACTAACGACAGAGCGGGGGTGTAACACCTTAGAATGTGTATTGTAGCTATTTATATTTTAATGAGTGGTTTTTAATAAAAAGTTTACCAAATTAAGTTTTAAATATTTTATCCTATTTATTTTGTATTTTATTAGATTTTTGTTAGGCACACACACACTTGTGCATGACAACTAGGATGTAAATTGTGGTTTAACCATTTCTTAATTTAGTGTTAAGGTTGTATTAGGAGTTTTGGGTTGTTTAAGGGTTATGGTTGTTATTAGGAAATGGATTTTTGATTTGTATTTTAAAAAAGGAGTTTTTCTTTTTTTTGAAATGTTGACTTGGGTGAGAGAGAGGGCATGGTGAGCATGGGGTGAACCATGCCTCATTAATGATGAGAGAGAAGGAGAGAGGGAGGGGTTGTAGCCTTGCACTCATTTCTCTTTCTCTTTTCCCTCATTCTCACTCTCTCAAACACACACACACACTCACTGCAGAGAGAGAGAGAGAGAGAGAGAGAGAAGCAGCAGCTGCAGAAGCAGCAGCAGCAGCAAGCCTTGGCAGCAGCAGCAACAGGCAGTGGCAGCAGCAACAACATCAACATTATTATCATCATCCTCAACTGCAGCAGCCTCATCTCCTCCACACACCTCTTCACCAGCCCTCTAGGGTCCAATTGGGTATATCTTCTGAACCCTATTGCTTGTTGTGTAGCTTGTGAGTAGTTTGGTGTCGATTAGTGTTAAATTGCTAGATTAGTGCTAGATTTTGGTGATTTTGAGTTGTGATGGCAAATTGTTGTTTTGGTTAGCTACCCTAGGTAAATTTAGTGTTGTTAGGGTCACTTAACTAAGTTTAACCCCGGATTACACTAAAATACCCTAAGGTTTCCATATTGTGCAAAATTGGAGTTTTAAAGAGATTTTTGTGACTTTTGTGATCTGCTATAGACCCGGACCTTACAGAATAAAATTGAGGAAACTGGGACATGATACCTAAGTCTAGAGCACACCACCTGAACACGAACCCACCACCCCCATTTGAGGCCGCCAATTTCAGCATTCTGGCCGCAATTTGCGGCCAGGAAGGTGAGTTGGGTGTCGGGGTTTGGTGTGGAGTTCTCTGCTGTGTAGTGTAGTGTTTTGGCATGTCTAGTTTTGTAAGTTTTGGCCTGTAGGAAAATCTGGGGCTATATGTCGTTTTGCATGTCCGATGTGTTTGCGCGATACGCGCGATACGTGAGTGGGTTCTGTGATCCAGCGTATCGCGGCGTGTCGCGATGGTTTTAGACGCGTACACACACGATTCAGCGTATCGTGCACACGCGCGTTTAGTTCGCGACGCGAGTTTCTCGTTTCGATTCGATATCGCGTTTCGCGGGATAATTGGCTTATATGTGATTTTTATGTCGTATTTGCAGGTTTGCAGGCAGGAACTACGGACACGGCTACAGGGGGGAGCAGATGGTAGGATTCACCTAGCGTGGAGTATAGGTGAGTAGATATAACATCTACAGGGGAATCGCCCGCATGGCGTTATGCGTCTGGGCTAGGATTCAATTACCTGCCGCACATTCTACGTCATTGTAGAATTGCGCATTTACTGCATTTCCTTGATATAGTTATATACTGTGACTAGCAGCCGTAGGACACTGCACACATTATTGACGGTTCATGTTGCACGAGCACGGATTGCATGCTACACACACACCGTCAATAATTGCCATGTCACACACTACCCCTTATAGCTACTATTGCCTGACTTACATGACATCTAGCTTATCGGTATACCTATAGTGTATCATACCTTTAGTGATAGGTATATTTTCACTTTGCGATACAGCTACAGGTATACCTCCTACATATTTTACCTACACCGGGAGGGATTTTCTACATATTTTACTTATACCCAGGGGGGTATACGACATCAGTTCCTATAGGTAGATACCTATACATTGCTACACCTGTATGTTAGACACATATTCAGTTGTTGTCGCATATTTACATTTACTGATGTTACTTAGCTGTACCTTATCTTGTTTTCGCATACATCTGGTTCAGCTATATACTTGTGTTTACCTGCTCGCATTCAGATATATCGCATACATTTATTTCTGGATTGCGCATTGTTTATCTGGATTTTACATGATGTTTTCGGGATTTGGGAACCGCGGGAGTTCATGAAATTATGCATACATGAACAATCCGGTTTCCTTGATATGATATTTGAGCGTCCCCCATGAGTTTTATCGGTGCTGATTATATACTCCATACGAGGTGTGGTTGCCGTATGAGAGTACATGGTGGGGCCCGGTATGGTTCCCCTCGGCAAGAAGATCGATGGGTTTGCCGATTGAGCCTGGAGGCGGGCGAGTACCTACCGGTGATTGTTTGGACCTGGCAGTTGTCCGGAGGCTACTGGCCAGAGTCGAGAGATGGATGCGGGAGGATCTGTACTGGCGGGGCCGAGGGCCGATACCGCAGACGGACCCCGTGGGCTGATCCGGACTGACGGAGCCCGATATACGAGGATTTCTGTGTCGATGCTTGGCACACGGTTTCATGATATTTCTTTAACCCCTTTTTGTATATATAACAGGAGATTTAGCCGTTGTTATATATACCCTTACACCAATATTAGTGGAATGGGACGCTAATATATGTGTATTGCCCCCATCATATTTATTTCTGTATATATATATACCTTTAGGATGTTAGATTCTTACTTGAGATTGGACTTGGGATACTAGGTGATTCATTGGGACTTGGACATTGGATATACCTATGAGATTGGTGATTTGTACATTCGGGATATAGGAGATTACTCGGTATTGTACATTGAGGAGATGTGAGACTTATATGAGGTGAGTGCCCTATGTGGGGGCTGATTTGAGGATTTGGGATTGGAGTATCTTGATGGATTGTGATCCTGCCACGACGTCAGGTTTCCGTGGAAAATGACATATTCCACCCTGTACCTCATCCTTACCTATCTTATGCACTGATTCATATATTGGTAGTACATGTAGTGTACCCTTATGATAGTTGCATATTGCTTTCTCATATCTCTATTGCATAGTTATCGCATACTATTGTCATGTTACTATTGCTTCATATAGTAATTGTACCGGCTAGTGTACTCTTCTTATTTCAGCATTGCATGACATATTACTACTGTAATCGCATATCTTAGATTCATGCTGTACGTGCATTCCTGCGATTACCTACATATGTTTTATACTATTCACGAGTTGGCAACTCACCCCCGTTGTGCCACAGGTGTTTCAGGTTTTTCCCCAGAATAGTCGAGGTAGGCTATTTCTCTATTCAGCTATCCAGCTACCATCTTTTGCTACAGATACCGTATCAGCTCACAGTACCATTTTGCTTAGGTGGGTTAGACGGTTATTTGTATTTCATATTGTACCTTCGTTGTATATTGTACTCTCACTCCATCTACTATTGTATATTTGACATAGAGACTTGGTGAGGACGTTAGTGTGTATTATTGTGGATTTGATGTCTTTTTATACAGCTTCTCTCTACTGTCTTTATTTCTTCGCTACGGCGTCGTATATTTGTATTGTATTCATGTTGGCTGGCTTTCATCAAAAAGGGGTGTTGCTAAAATTTTAAAGAAAGAAAGTAAGACTTTTAAAGAATTTGGGTTGCGATTTCAATTGTTTCAAAACTTATATTATCTTTTCCGTATTTTTTCATGGTTTAGATTTCTGGGTTTGGCTTTCTTTTACTACGTTGCGTCTTTAGGCGTTGCGTAGTATTAGGGCCGTCATGGGCCAATTTTGGGTCGTGACAAAGTTGGTATCAGAGCGTTAGGTTTTACCTTTCGGAGTGTAGGATGACCTTAGTATGATGGAGTAGGTAGCTTAAGCAGAGTAACGTAGTGTGTGTATGTCTGCAGCATACCCACAGCGCGGCACCTTGCATTAAGTGACCTAAGTACAAATTGCTTGACATTCCTTCCTTGATGATTCATATCTTTGAGATTCGATTTCCTCATTCTTATCGAATCTCATCTTATATCTATTTATAGCCTTGCCGCCGATGACTATGGGGACTCAGAGCGATGCAGCGAGGGCCGAGGTCAGAGTTAGCTCGGGTGAGACGAGTACTGACCAGGATGGCACTCTAGTTGCACAGGTGCAGACGGATCAGCCTACGACCTATACTATGGATAGACTTTTGGTAGAGATGCAGGAGTTCCGCCAGACGATGAGTTCTTTAGTTGACGTCGTTCGGGAGCTACGACAGGAGGTTGTCACCCCTGTTACTCAGATGTCCCTTACGATCAGTATGCAGCAGTCCGTCACCTACATAGCACCAGTGGTTGCAGCTCCAGTTGACGAGGCACATGTTCCAGGACAGTGGAGGACTCGTACCAGTGTACCAGCCCAGAGACAGAGGTTTGGTCGTCGAGACAGATTTCGTGGCCGTCGCGGGAGTAGCAGAGGCTTAGGACGAGGGCATTCGTTCAGCTCTCATCCCCAGGATGGTCAGCAGTCAGCACGTGGATGTTTTCGATGCGGGAGCCTTCAGCACTTCGTCAGGGATTGTTCCTTAGCACCTCGTCATGATCGTTTTCAGAGAGGCCGTGGACGTGGAAGATTTGTTCAGAGGGCTCAGTCTACCAGAGGAGTTCATCCAGCTGCGAGTAGAGGGCAGACACAGGAGTTTGCTTCTACTCATCGGGACGCGCAGACGTCCAATGTGGAGTTTTCAGGTACCCTTGATTTATATGTTCTTCCATGTATTCGTTTGACTTCTTGCTTGTACCGTGGTTGGGTAGATTAGTCGTAGTGGTGTTAACTTCTGTCAGCGATTCTTTTGTTGCGCGACACGTATTTCAGTTTTGTGCCAAGCGGATAGGAGATAGAGATTCGTCTGTCGTCTTGATCCTTCTGGAGATTTTGGATTTGACGTTCTCCTGGGCACGGACTGGTTAACTATGTGTTAGGCGTCTGTGGACTACCGTGTGGAAGAAAGTTAGGTTTTGTTTTCCCCGGCAAGTCAGTTCTTGTTGTGCAGGTGGATAGTTGTGCCGCCTCTCACAGCTTGAATTCAGCCTTTTTCGCTAGTCGACTTCTGAGGAGATGTCGTGGATTCTTGGCATTCATTCGTGATACCGGAGCCACAGTGGGATTGTTAGACCGGGTTCTTTTCGTGCGAGAGTTTTTCCGACGTTGTTCCGGATGAGCCGGCGAAGCTGAGGGAGCTTAAGGATCGGCTGCAGAGTTTTGGTTTGGGGAGTTTTGTGCGTCTGAGTGTTTCGCTTTTGGAAACTCCTATTTCTGTTCGTCCAGGAGGAAGACGGCAGTTTAGGATTGCGTATCGACGGATCGTCAATTGAACCGGCTTACGGTGCGGATAGGTATCCTTCACCTCGCCGTGACGATTTCTTCGATCAGCTCCAGAGTGCGAGACATTTTCTAAGTGTGTTTGGGATCGGGTCATCATTATTGCGGATTCGGATGATGGCATTCCGAAGACTGCCTTGTGCGTGCTACGGGCTTTGTGTGTTTTTGTGAGTCGTTGGATTCACTGTCGCCCTAGCAGCATTCGTAGATATGATGAACCAGATTTCTGCAGGCCGTTCCTCGACCAGTTTTTGGTTGTGTTATTTACGACACTCTGGTCTACTTAATGTGTCTTGAGGGACAGGAGTAGCACTGAGGATTTGTTATGCAGACACTGGGAGAGTACCAGCAGCTGCTAAATTCTCAGAGTGTTTCTTCAGGCTTGTTTGTGTTGACTCCTAGGTCTTGTAGTCACGGGAGACGGTTTCGTATGGTTCCGAGGGAGATCGTGGCCGTACAGCTTAGGCCCAGACTTGTGTGCAGGACAGAGATCCGCAGATTGTTGGGCTTAGCAGGTTTTTGCCGCCGTTTCATGCAGGATTGCTAGAGTAGTGCTGCACCGTCGACTGGATTGACCGAGATGGAGGTTTCCTTTTTGTGGACTGAGGCATGTGTACGGAGTTTTCGGCAGTTGAAGATTCTGTTAACAACTGCATCGGTCTTTCTTTGCTTTTGGTTCGGGCGACCTTGTTGTTTAACTGTAATGTTTCTTGAGTGGGCTCGAGGGTGTACTGATGTGACACTACAGAGTCATCGCTTTTGCTTCCCTACATTTGGAGGGAGTACGAGACGGATATTCCACTCATGATCTGGAGATGGCCGTGGTGGTTTTGTGTTGGAGATTTGGAGACACTATCTGATCGAGAGACATGTCAGATTTTCACGGACCACCAGAGCTTAAGGTACATCTTCCTGCAGCGGATTTTGATTGTTGTGTTAGTCTTCTGCAGATTTACAGTTTTTGTGTGATCGTTGAGTATAGCTTTAGTCCGTCTCTATGGAGGGGACAGCTTGCTCATGTCCGCGCCCGACCACTTTCCTTAAATCGTTTTCTCGAGACACTGCCCGTCGAAGCTCGTACGTCAGAGATACTTGAGCATATTCGGCTGGGTAATGATTCGGAGACCTTGATTTATGACAATGATGTGCTAAGTTAGGGACGCGTTTGTGTACCCGGTTCATCGGGTAGAGACGTGAAATCTTAGAGCATGCACATCTGTCAACTCTCTTTATGCATTCAAGTTCCACCAGCTTTGGCGTGACTTGTGAGATAGTTACGAGTGGACAGGAATGTAAGGGGAAGTTTCAGGTTTCGTTTCAAGTGTCTGTCTTGTTGTGTGCTTTGGGTCGAGCATCTGAGGCCGGCTGGAGAATTGCAATCTTTTACCGTTCCGAAGAAGGAATGGGAGCAGATCTCCATGAATTCCGTTATGGTTTCTACCCAGTTAGTTAGGGTGTGACTCCATTCGGATTCTTGTCATCCGGTTATACTCAGTTTGCTCAGTTGTTTTGTTAAGTTTGTGTGTTTGTTTTGTTGGTCGTCAGCAGCTTGGGATCGTCACTCGCCATCGTTGGAGTTCTCCTTCGATAGCCGTTATCAGGAGACACTCCAATTGGCCACCCTTAGGCTTAGGGGTTAGGTTGTGTCGATCGCCAGTCTGTGTTTTCTGACTCTGCATAAGTAGGACTTTGGACCCCAGCTAGTCTAGAGACTTCGGAGACGGTCCAATTGTGTTAGGTCAGGATGGGGATTGTCCATTTCGAACTGAGATCTTATGACGACTGTGTTGGTCATAGACTCGAGTTCGTAGGACAGATCATGTATTCCTATGGACTTTCCGATGAATGACGTGTTGGATTTTGGGAAGCTTATCCCAGGATTTAGGTCCTTCTGAGATCCTATAAGCGAGTTAGTTTTAGTTGCCTTCAATTTGGCACTTCCGCCCAGATTATTGGATTTTCACCCCGTATTCCTTGTGATGATACTTTACAATTTCCTTCATAACCTTTCTCACATGATTTGGCACCAGACCATTTGGCTGGACGCGATCTTTCGTTCACCAGCAGCCATGTGTGTTAATGGCACGGCAGGTGGAGGGACATCGGTCAAGGGTCTTGCCATCTGTGAAGGGTTTCTCGGGCGTAGCCGTGTAGTGAGATAGTCACTTGGGAGGCTGCGAGCGAGATTTGAGGATTTTAATCTTCTTTTGAAGTACGCGTAACAGTATAAGTTTTAAATTCGGGGACGAATTTCTTTTAAGGGGGGAGATTGTAACACCTTAGAATGTGTATTGTAGCTATTTATATTTTAATGAGTGGTTTTTAATAAAAAGTTTACCAAATTAAGTTTTAAATATTTTATCCTATTTATTGTGTATTTTATTAGATTTTTGTTAGGCACACACACACTTGTGCATGACAACTAGGATGTAAATTGTGGTTTAACCATTTCTTAATTTAGTGTTAAGGTTGTATTAGGAGTTTTGGGTTGTTTAAGGGTTATGGTTGTTATTAGGAAATGGATTTTTGATTTGTATTTTAAAAAAGGAGTTTTTCTTTTTTTTGAAATGTTGACTTGGGTGAGAGAGAGGGCATGGTGAGCATGGGGTGAACCATGCCTCATTAATGATGAGAGAGAAGGAGAGAGGGAGGGGTTGTAGCCTTGCACTCATTTCTCTTTCTCTTTTCCCTCATTCTCACTCTCTCAAACACACACACACACTCACTGCACAGAGAGAGAGAGAGAGAGAGAGAGAGAGAAGCAGCAGCTGCAGAAGCAGCAGCAGCAGCAAGCCTTGGCAGCAGCAGCAACAGGCAGTGGCAGCAGCAACAACATCAACATTATTATCATCATCCTCATCATCTCCAGCTACAACAACAACAACAAAACAACAACAATAGCAACAACAGCAATATCATCAGCAGCAGCAGCAACAGGATCAGCAACAGCAAGTTTTGGAGCTCCAGCAACTGCAGCAGCCTCATCTCCTCCACACACCTCTTCACCAGCCCTCTAGGGTCCAATTGGGTATATCTTCTGAACCCTATTGCTTGTTGTGTAGCTTGTGAGTAGTTTGGTGTCGATTAGTGTTAAATTGCTAGATTAGTGCTAGATTTTGGTGATTTTGAGTTGTGATGGCAAATTGTTGTTTTGGTTAGCTACCCTAGGTAAATTTAGTGTTGTTAGGGTCACTTAACTAAGTTTAACCCCGGATTACACTAAAATACCCTAAGGTTTCCATATTGTGCAAAATTGGTGTTTTAAAGAGATTTTTGTGACTTTTGTGATCTGCTATAGACCCGGACCTTACAGAATAAAATTGAGGAAACTGGGACATGATACCTAAGTCTAGAGCACACCACCTGAACACGAACCCACCACCCCCATTTGAGGCCGCCAATTTCAGCATTCTGGCCGCAATTTGCGGCCAGGAAGGTGAGTTGGGTGTCGGGGTTTGGTGTGGAGTTCTCTGCTGTGTAGTGTAGTGTTTTGGCATGTCTAGTTTTGTAAGTTTTGGCCTGTAGGAAAATCTGGGGCTATATGTCGTTTTGCATGTCCGATGTGTTTGCGTGATACGCGCGATACGTGAGTGGGTTCTGTGATCCAGCGTATCGCGGCGTGTCGCGATGGTTTTAGACGCGTACACACACGATTCAGCGTATCGTGCACACGCGCGTTTAGTTCGCGACGCGAGTTTCTCGTTTCGATTCGATATCGCGTTTCGCGGGATAATTGGCTTATATGTGATTTTTATGTCGTATTTGCAGGTTTGCAGGCAGGAACTACGGACACGGCTACAGGGGGGAGCAGATGGTAGGATTCACCTAGCGTGGAGTATAGGTGAGTAGATATAACATCTACAGGGGAATCGCCCGCATGGCGTTATGCGTCTGGGCTAGGATTCAATTACCTGCCGCACATTCTACGTCATTGTAGAATTGCGCATTTACTGCATTTCCTTGATATAGTTATATACTGTGACTAGCAGCCGTAGGACACTGCACACATTATTGACGGTTCATGTTGCACGAGCACGGATTGCATGCTACACACACACCGTCAATAATTGCCATGTCACACACTACCCCTTATAGCTACTATTGCCTGACTTACATGACATCTAGCTTATCGGTATACCTATAGTGTATCATACCTTTAGTGATAGGTATATTTTCACTTTGCGATACAGCTACAGGTATACCTCCTACATATTTTACCTACACCGGGAGGGATTTTCTACATATTTTACTTATACCCAGGGGGGTATACGACATCAGTTCCTATAGGTAGATACCTATACATTGCTACACCTGTATGTTAGACACATATTCAGTTGTTGTCGCATATTTACATTTACTGATGTTACTTAGCTGTACCTTATCTTGTTTTCGCATACATCTGGTTCAGCTATATACTTGTGTTTACCTGCTCGCATTCAGATATATCGCATACATTTATTTCTGGATTGCGCATTGTTTATCTGGATTTTACATGATGTTTTCGGGATTTGGGAACCGCGGGAGTTCATGAAATTATGCATACATGAACAATCCGGTTTCCTTGATATGATATTTGAGCGTCCCCCATGAGTTTTATCGGTGCTGATTATATACTCCATACGAGGTGTGGTTGCCGTATGAGAGTACATGGTGGGGCCCGGTATGGTTCCCCTCGGCAAGAAGATCGATGGGTTTGCCGATTGAGCCTGGAGGCGGGCGAGTACCTACCGGTGATTGTTTGGACCTGGCAGTTGTCCGGAGGCTACTGGCCAGAGTCGAGAGATGGATGCGGGAGGATCTGTACTGGCGGGGCCGAGGGCCGATACCGCAGACGGACCCCGTGGGCTGATCCGGACTGACGGAGCCCGATATACGAGGATTTCTGTGTCGATGCTTGGCACACGGTTTCATGATATTTCTTTAACCCCTTTTTGTATATATAACAGGAGATTTAGCCGTTGTTATATATACCCTTACACCAATATTAGTGGAATGGGACGCTAATATATGTGTATTGCCCCCATCATATTTATTTCTGTATATATATATACCTTTAGGATGTTAGATTCTTACTTGAGATTGGACTTGGGATACTAGGTGATTCATTGGGACTTGGACATTGGATATACCTATGAGATTGGTGATTTGTACATTCGGGATATAGGAGATTACTCGGTATTGTACATTGAGGAGATGTGAGACTTATATGAGGTGAGTGCCCTATGTGGGGGCTGATTTGAGGATTTGGGATTGGAGTATCTTGATGGATTGTGATCCTGCCACGACGTCAGGTTTCCGTGGAAAATGACATATTCCACCCTGTACCTCATCCTTACCTATCTTATGCACTGATTCATATATCGGTAGTACATGTAGTGTACCCTTATGATAGTTGCATATTGCTTTCTCATATCTCTATTGCATAGTTATCGCATACTATTGTCATGTTACTATTGCTTCATATAGTAATTGTACCGGCTAGTGTACTCTTCTTATTTCAGCATTGCATGACATATTACTACTGTAATCGCATATCTTAGATTCATGCTGTACGTGCATTCCTGCGATTACCTGCATATGTTTTATACTATTCACGAGTTGGCAACTCACCCCCGTTGTGCCACAGGTGTTTCAGGTTTTTCCCCAGAATAGTCGAGGTAGGCTATTTCTCTATTCAGCTATCCAGCTACTATCTTTTGCTACAGATACCGCATCAGCTCACAGTACCATTTTGCTTAGGTGGGTTAGACGGTTATCTGTATTTCATATTGTACCTTCGTTGTATATTGTACTCTCACTCCATCTACTATTGTATATTTGACATAGAGACTTGGTGAGGACGTTAGTGTGTATTATTGTGGATTTGATGTCTTTTTATACAGCTTCTCTCTACTGTCTTTATTTCTTCGCTACGGCGTCGTATATTTGTATTGTATTCATGTTGGCTGGCTTTCATCAAAAAGGGGTGTTGCTAAAATTTTAAAGAAAGAAAGTAAGACTTTTAAAGAATTTGGGTTGCGATTTCAATTGTTTCAAAACTTATATTATCTTTTCCGTATTTTTTCATGGTTTAGATTTCTGGGTTTGGCTTTCTTTTACTACGTTGCGTCTTTAGGCGTTGCGTAGTATTAGGGCCGTCACGGGCCAATTTTGGGTCGTGACAGGGGGCTAGGCTAGCGCAGGTGTAAAACATAAGTGACGTCTAAATAGCTATCATATATAGATATTGTACATTCGTCAGACGCAAGAATAGGCATTCCAGATCTCAGATGAACATTATTGGATATGCAAGCAATCCGTGTTTGTTTTGAGCCTGCAACAAAAGACGGATTACACAGTTGTGATGAATAGCCATTACCCCACCCTAGACCCCTACGGGTACGACAAACTACCCGCCAAGTACCCGAAGTGAAGCGGTCTCTCTTAACAAAGTGAGTAGGCCACTAAACACTTCAAAGTACCCGGTAGTTTGTGTACCCCACCTTGGGTCTATCCTAGGAGCAAAAAACAGTAAAATGAAATAATACAACGGTGGCTACAACCGCAACCTGGATGTGCCTCGCAAAATAATATTACAACAAATTACATTTACATTGAATGAATTAGTACAATAACCCATCACAAAACCCCGGCTAATCATCACAACAATCCAATACAGTTCATAATCACAACCAGTAAAATCTATTACAGAAATGTGCAACCCCCTGCCAACCGACATACTAGCAGTTAGGGGAGGTTTACGAACACATTATACAAACACAGATATAATCATATTAGCAAACATCGTAAAATTTCGATCGAGCAAACACTTTAGATTCTGCTCCAAAACTTCTCTGTGCACCTGAGATCCTAGCAGAAAATAAAATATCACAGAAATATCATTATTAACACATAGGAGTTACTGAGAAATTTGGGCTGACTCGAGCCTAACTCGGCCGCGGATCCGCGGTGGATCGCATGGATCCGCCGCGGTTCCGCGGTGAGTTAGCCGAGTTACAAGTCCAAATTTCTGCAGTAGCCCTATAATTTCCTGCTTGTTATTCTGAAGGTCCCTGAAAAATTTTTAGGGCCTGTTTAAAAAACGACAGAAACTGTGTTAAATCGATGATTTTTCCGGTTCTTTTTGCGTTCGAAATTCTTACGACTTTGCTAATGAGTTAATTATTGTTTAGCGAGGCTCTGATACCACTGTAAGTCGATGTGCAACACCCCACTATTTGCGGGGAGGCGGAAATATGAAAAACGATCTTGTTCTTTGGTTAAACATCGACTAACCGCATGAATCGAAGCTAAACGATAACTAACAACTATCATAGAAGTTCTAAACTATTATGTGAAGTGATTATACCTAAAGAACCGCGTCCTTCATCTTTACGTTCTCCACCTCCTTCTCGGCCTTCTCCAAGTACTAGACGATCCACCCGAGAGCTTTGCTTCAAGCTTTACCTCAAAGTAGAAGTAACTAGGTTTCTTAAAGTGCTAATCTAAGTAACTTAGGTGATATAGAGAAGGGTTATAGATTAAGTAGTCTAATCTAATCCTTGATCTCAACACATGAGAGGGGAGGATTAGGGTTTGAAGAGAGAGAGCTTGAGGAGAGAGAAGGTGAGCATGAGAATGAGATGAGATAATGATCTATCATAATATATATCAAGCATTATCATTTATCCAATAAAAGAAAATAAAGGATGAATAATTATACTTCATAAATACAAGAGGGTGATTCATCTCCATGAGTCATTAAGCATTTATGATGCATTAATGACATGGATGAATCACTCATATGACTCACTAATCTCATTTAATGCAAATGACACCTACACCCCCAAGTCATCATCTTCTAGAAGCTTCTCGTAAAATTACGAGAACGCCCCTCCTATCCGTGAAAACACGGAAAAACTTTAGACTGTATAAATCCAATATCCCGATACTAGAATCTAGCTTAAACCAAAGCCGACTAGTAAAAACTGTCCGAAAAGTTGTACGTGCGTAAACACACGTATGCGTCCGAACCCTTGTCGTAAAACCATACGACCTCTATATCGTTTTGCCTGGAGCAGGGAAACTCTCTGTGTGGGACTCTAATGACTCGACTACTACGCTGGCAGTGGGTTTAACCACAGACCGCAAGCGGCACTAGCTGTACGTAACGGTCCCCAGGTAGATGTCGATAAGAAGGCCGATGAGGAAACCCATCCGAACTCCTACTGAGTCTGATGTGACAATCTTCGTACAGTCCGGTCTGTTCGTCTAAGACTATCGCATATCGGGCCTAGGGGGCGGCAAGCGTCAGTCCTCTAATAGCGGTATAAGTCATGTCGGAGCGAAGCCCATTACACCCTGAGAAACTACTGGAACCTACCAGTAAATCTCGCTTGCCCTGGCCAGGGACTTTGCGTAATGGCTCTCTGACACAGCGCGATATCAACTCCCAATACCGGAAGAGACGAATCCTGTCTAACCGCCACTGCCTCCAAGTGCTCGGGACTGCACCCAACTGCTACCTGTTTGCATGACTCCTTTGAGCCGTGGTAGGGTAGCAATCTAAGAACAGTGGGACACACTCGAGGCGAAGTAGCAGTGTCAAGTCTGCGGACTATGCTGTACTCATGTCACCTGGGAACTGTTAACTGACGACTGGTATAAAACCCAACCAACAGTTCCCTGCGAGTCCTGTTCGGTGTACCCGTAACCCAACGAGCACCTGTATACTATCTCCAGTACGACGTACTGATGGCTGTGGGACAGACCATCTCCCCAACTGGGATGAGAAGCGTACACACTAGTCTACTCCGGAGTATCGATGCCCTGTCTCGATAATCCTATGACTAGGGACCTGAATAAGGATGTGCTTGTAGACTACCCAGCCCCCACTAGTGTGACTGCCATCACAACGCTGGTAGTCAAGCAAGATCCTAAGAGCTCTATCAATACGTATACTCACATATTAAGATAGAAAAACCAAGTAGCATACTACCATGTTTAGTAAGACTGTTATATACATGTGAATATCCCAAGGTTCTATTAAGTAATATACAAACTAGTATGATACAATAATGGCCCCTAGGGCATATTCACTAACATTCGCTGAGATCTCCGGCTTACCCATCAGGGGAGAACATTGCGAGGAGCTACTTCCTCCTGACGAGTACATCTTCGCCACCAAATCAGTGGTGATGGGTCTTACTCCGGATAATGCTATTCAACATCGATTCCCGAGTCTGATCAAGGTGTTGAACATTTATGAGGGTCTGTTCCTTGAATCCAGAAGGCTGGGGTCAGCTTCGCAGATTTCATCGCCCGCTTTCTTCACCCGGAAGTTTTGTCGAAACAAGCTGTGAAATTCGCCAAACTCGATGACCCGTTTGGTTTCGGTTTGGATAGCCAGCCGACGGCGGAAGCAGATTTAAAAAGCTTCTTCATTCCGGATACCCCGGTCGTTCCTTTTGCAGAGCTTGCTGCTTCAGACGTCGATGAAGAGACGTTCTTCCTGGGGTTTATTGGCTTGTGGTTGAACTGGTTCGTGCTTTTTTTGCACTCTCGCTATATAAGGCTGTCAGTCTTTTACCTAGCCCATCGAATGGTTACCGGGATGCGAGTAGCCGTCGGGATCGCTGGGCTGGCTCACCTGTATCATGGCCTTAGCTTGGCGACAGACACCACTCAGCCGGGGTGCAGCCCGTAAACCTCCCGCTGCATTATTTTATGCCGTGGATCCAACTTTATGTGCTCGGCGCTTTCGGAGTCCACAAGCGGCCCCGTTTCTACGACAGCTATAATTTTCCTCGGGTCATGTTCCTAGTTGACGCTTCTGCTTTAGATCCATCATAGCGAGAGCCTCGGGGCTTGGTCTTTCGCTTGCGTATAGTCGGGGATGGCATGACCTTCGTCGATAAGGTCTTAACCATCGGCAAGGAATCCACAAAAATGGTGCAGCCGCTGCGCGACACCTTCAAAGACGGGGCTCCTATATTGAAGGCTCGGGATATTCTACATCTGTACTCAACCAGGCCAGGCTTTTTAGTGTTTAGGCAGAACGACTTGGCGCTATTCATGAGGTACAACCCGCATCGTTTCGCTCAACAGTCGAGCTACGATCAGGGTGTCCCTCTAGAGGTCTTTTTAGCTGAGCCGGTTGCTACAGAGGAGGGTATCCGTAGCGCGCTGTACTATTTCATGCGGCTAAACACCGGGTCCAACTTTTTTATCAGTGAGCCGAGCTGCGTCCCGAAAATCTCGAACGCATATGTGGCGTGGTATCAGCATGCGACAGGTGCTGTTATTAGGGAAGAAAAGAGATTACTGCTCGATCACAAGTGTGCTGTCCCAGCTGGTAATCCAGCCGTTCCCTTGAAGCGACGGACCACCGTTCGTCTTTCCTTAAGAGAAGCTACTGCAGTTGTGGTCTCGCATGCTTTTCCTGATAAGCCTCTACCTCGTGTGCCTGTAGAAGCGGTAGCTGCAGCGTCTCCTGAGTCTTGCGTAGGTACGGAGATCGGGACTCGTCGCCCAAAGTTGCCCGCCAAGCGCAAACTCCTGTCATCGGCTGCCGGCGCTCTCTCACAAAAGAAGAAGAAGTCGCTATTTTCTGCCGACGTTGTGCTCGGCCAGGAGCCCCATGCTCCCTACAGCAAAGGCTTAAGTGAGTATGGCACCAATGAGAGTTTATTTATCGTGCTTGCGGATGATACTGATCTCCAGGCTGCTCTTGAGGCCACTGAGCGATTGGCTCGCGAAGAAGCGGTGCTGATCACCATCACGAAGTCGGGTATGCTTCAGTTGTATTTTTCCCGTTCATTCCTTCCTTATTATTATGCTTTTATTGACGCTTTCTTCTTCAACAGACATCTCTGCCGAATAGGCTCTCGCGGCTTCCCTCAAAACATTCGAAGAGGAAGAGAGGCTTCATGCTTCTTTGAGCCTTGGTATAATTTAACTCATTGTGTCTTCATTACGTTCTTCGTTCATGCTTTGACCCTTACTTTCATCTTATTGCAGGGACTACCCCGACTCAGGTTATCCCGAGTGCGGTGCCGATCCGAGTGGTGATGCGGCGACGCTTCCTGAGCCAGCTATTAGGGCCCCAGCTCCCCCAGTGTTACCGCAAGAGGCTTCGCTCAAGCAGCCGATGACATATGCCGTATCGGCTCCAGAGGCAGAGCTTGGTCCGGACGATGACGTCCTTTTGACAGAGGTCTTGAGGAGATCGCTTCTCACTGCTCAGACCGAAAAGAAAAGCAGGAAACGTGCGGCGAAGGAACGTGATGCCGCTTTGGTTGTAGGTGCAGGCTTAAGCACCACTCCATCTGTCGCTATTCCTTTAGAGGGTGCTCCAGCTACCCTGTCTACCGCCCATAGACAGGTTGCGCGCGTAGCTCGGGAGGCAACCCAGAATCCTTCGCAAGGTAACGTAATGCCCGGTCTCTTTTTTTTTTATTAGAACTCGATCTGCAAATTCTTATACATCATATCCCGCAGGGCCAAGTCGTGGCGATGAAATGGCAGGCGAGACGATGGCGACCACAGAGCCCGAAGTGGCTACTCTCTCTCGGGAGTCTGGAACTGCCCAACCCACCGCTCTTTCCCCATGTGGTTCCCTGCTATCGGCGGGCATCGCGAGTGTCATGATGGCCCTTGTCGAATCAAGGGACGAAGCCATGGGCATAGAGACTACCCCTCTGAAGGAGAGCGAAGAAGCTGCAATGCCTGGTGATGCTTCCGTCGCGGTTTTGGTTGATAACCCGTCAGGTAAGTCTTAAGTCATTGTTCTCCTTTTATTTTACAATCCCGTTCAGCTTCTTCTTACAATTTTTGTTTGTAGATGCAGTGAACGTAGAAATTGTTTCATCTGAAGCACCTCAGGTCGCCGCCATGATGGTTGTTGTTCCCTCGCCTTCTCCTATGTCCTCCGAAATGCTGGAAGGTATAGAGTCGCGATTTATTTAGTTGAACTATGAACACTGTCTTCCTTGTACTAACCGTGTATTGTCGCAACTTTGCAGGAATCCTTTTTGACCATTTATACCAGGTGCTGAACCCGCATTTCTTCTTCCAGTCGGAAGTTGCTCCACCCGCTGGTATTGGTTAGTATATCCTTCTGCTATTGTTTCTTTCTTTCTTTTATGAATAGCCGTACTGTTGCTAAGTATTCTTTATATTGATTGCAGCATCACGGATCGGAGGAGGAAACGAGGGGATGGCCGCACCTCCGGTACTCCCAATTCTGCCATCTGCCACAGCCGGTATAGTAGACTCCATCGCTTGTGTATTCTCTTTTACCTTCCGAGTCGACATTTGACCATGATTTGTTTTGCAGCAATCGCACCGACTCCAGCTCCCATCGAGTCTCGAATCCTAATGCTGGCAGGGCCCTTTGCTAAATGCCCATCTTCCAGGTGTGCTGCGACTAGCCTGCGAATGTTGAGCGAGTTCGTCGAGGATCTTGACGCTGAGGCCCTCGCATTTGCTGCAGACTTTGCTGCTGAGGTTAATCTTATGCTGGCGACGCTCGTGAACTTCCATAACGAAGGAGTCGTCACGTCTTGGGTTAATTAGTGCAGAAAGGTCGAGACTTGCATGCATGAGATTGAGCTCAAGCGTCCCACTCCGGAAGTATCGGCTTTGAATTCCCAGCTGTTGGGTTCCTAGGCACCCTAATGAGGTCTCACAAGGCATCAACCATGCCAATTTACAAAAATACGGTGCCGAGAAACCCTAACAAAGACCGTTGGCTAGAAATCTAGGCGAAAAAGAAAACTAGTTAACAACTTAACTACAAGATAACGGAAATACAACCTTTGTAGATCCGGTGCTCCACCTGCATAGCTCCGCAACGAAGTCCCCTCACTGTCCTAGTGAATTCCCGGGCTCTAGCGTCGGCTTCGTCGGAGAATAAGCGAGCTAGGTCGTCGATGTCCATGCCGAAGATGATCTACGTCGAAGCATCGCTAGATCAAGCTCCACCTTCACTAAGCCATGAAAACTTATGAAGGAAACACACTCTACTACTTGGCAAGAGGTAGAGGATGAAGAAATAGGAAGTGGGTAGACTTTAGAATTGGATTTCTCACTCATTTCCATCAATCACCATTGATGGAGCTTGCTTTCTTCAAGTGAAGAAAGGAAGAAGAAGAAGAAAGTCTTATGATAAGAATAATTGAATTAGAATAATAATCATTTCTTATCATAATGTTAACTATGGTAATGTGTAGAGAATCAATCATGGTTAAAGGAATGGTTAGGGTCAAGTTAGAGACAAAATGGTCACTTAGTCAAAGTGTTCATGAAGCTTCATGAAAACAACAAATGAAAGCCACCATTTCATTTCATTTTCTTTTATTCATTTATCAAAAATAAATGGATAATTAAATAAGATAAATGAATAACAAATAATAAACCCTAACCATTTCATTAACCAAGGTTTAATACTTTACACTTAACCAAAAAGCATGTATCATCAAACATGATACAAGCAAGTGCACAAAATCATATCACATATATAATGCGCACATCCGAGCGAGAAAAACCATTTAAAGTGAACCGATACTAGTTAATGCAAAGTAATATATCAAGTATATAATTATGCATTAAATCATTAAATCAACACTTGATTTAACGATCCGGTCATATCGCATATAACCGACTAATATCCAATGTGTCGATTTATCGAATCAATCTTCGATTCGATAACTAGGTTATATCGCATACAACCACTCGACACATTCATCGCGAGAATGAAATACGGTATCACATACACGCATTATTCTCGGTCCCGCACATATCTCATATGCGCTCCTATTTCGTTTCGCTTGAGCCAGGAAACCTCTGTGTAGGACTCTAAAGACTCGTCAATACGCCAGCAGCAGATGATGATCATATCAAACATCCACAAGCCGCAAGCGGTCTGCTAAACGTAACGGCCACCCGGGTATTGAGCGATCTGAAGATCGACGAGCAAGCCCGCTCACACTCCAGTGAATCCAACCAGTAACACTACCGTACAGTCCGGTCTGATCATCTGATATGTCGCATATCTTGCCTAGGGGTGGTAAACGTCAGACCCCAATAGCTCGATAAGTCGTGTCGATATGAGGTCTATAACAATTTGAGAAACTACTGGTAATACTTACCAGTAAATCTCAGCAACCCTGGCCAGGGATTTCCTGTTATATCCAATCGAACACAGCGCAACATCTACTCCCTATACCGGGAGAGACGAATCCCCTCCTATCGCTCATTGCCTTCATGTGACTCGGGACTGTACCCAAAAACCACCGTTTTGCATGCCCTCTTGGACGTGGTAAGATGAAAATCAAAGCACAGTGGGAACCACACAAGACTCTATGACGATCTCGGGTCAACAGACTACTCTGTACCAGTGTCACCAGAGAACTGCCATCTGACGTGATGTATAATACCATCTGGGAGTTCTCGGCGAGTCCGTCCAGTGTACCCAGTCTCTACTGAGCACCCGTATATCATCTCTGATGTCAAACACCAATGGATATGGGATCATCCATCGCCCATCTGTATGGGTCGAGAAGGTATACGCTAGTCTACTCTGGTATATCGATGCCCCGTCTCGATACACCCACGACTAAGGACTTTGAAGGATGTACTTATGGACTACCATGTCCCCACTAGTATGATCCGCATCATAGTCCAGGTAGTCAAGTACACATCCTAAGGGCTTTACCAACATGTAACAGAGAGACAATCAGTATACACGTTAAGGTAAAGAGCAACCAGATAGCATACTATCATGTCGAGCAAGAAAGTCCTCCCTATATATGTCCCAGCATCCACTACAATATACATCCAATGTACAGTAATGGCCTCTAGGGCATACATATAACTAACAATCTCCCACTTGCACTAGGGCCATCTGTAGCAGTGGTTGTAGTATCTCATACTCAACCATCCCATAAAAGTCTCTCTCTGGGAACAGGCCTTTGTGAGTGGATCCGCTGTGTTGTCCTCTGAGTCTACTCTCCAAACCTCGATCTCTTGGAGATCAAGCATCTCCATGATCAGGTGACACTGCCTTAGAATATGTCTGGATCACTGATGGGACCGTCGTTCCTTGGCATAAGCCATAACTCCATTGTCTCACAATGGTAGGAACGCAGTTCATCTCATGAACCAATATACACCCAAACATCCTCTTTTGGTAGCATGTTAAGTAGCGATGTATCCAGCCTTTATCGTCTAGTATGCCACGGTATCTAGCTTGGAATTCTTCCAACATACCGTCCCTTTTACTGAGGGTAAAAGACAATGCCTGTGACTGACATTCAGTCGTCTTTATCACCCTGGAACCATTCTAGTGATTCTCCCCAGGGTCGATTGATACCTTCTCACTACAACTAGTGAGAATCCTAACATCCATTTAGATCTATCTCATAGATCCAAAACCTAGGATTTAGTAGGTATCACTTTGATCCTATTTGGAGAATCATTGTGATAAGCGGAGATTGATCGAGCGTAGCATAGGAAACTCCTTCCCTATCAAGAGTATGTCATCCACGTACTCTACGAGGATCGTCACCATACTCCCTACTACCTTCTTGTTTATACAAGGTTCATCTACCCTTTTGATGATGTCAACTTCTTTGACTAATTTATCAAAACAGATGTTCCAACTCCGCGATGCCTGCTTTATCCTATAAAGCATCTTGCATACGTTTCCGCTACTCCCACTGTCTACGAAGCCCTCTAGCTGTGTACTTATAGAAGCTCTCTTCTAAAACATCATTTAGAAAAGTTGTCATGATACCCAACCACCAGATATCGTAGTCATGGTATATAGCCGTGGTAAGTAGGATCCGGATGGACTTAAGCACAGCCACTGGAAAAGGTTTCATCATTATCCACGCCTGGTCGATGACGAAAACCTTTAACAAGTCTAGCTTTGAAAGTCTTAACTTTTCCATGTACACCAAGTAATCTTCTCAAGATTTACTTGCTCCTGATAGGGAGTTAACCCTTCAGATATAGCAACCAAAGTCCATACTTTGTTGGTGTATAAGGATTCCATCTCAGATCGCTAAACATCCAGCCATTCTTACAGAGTCCCACTCCTGATGGCCAGCTCGAAACTAGTTGGGTCATCATCTCATGATGCAATCCTCGCTCCCACTGTTATAGAGAAACCGAAGTATCTCTCAGGTGGGTGAGGAAGCCTACTAGATCGGCGGAGAGGCTGAGGTTCGTTGGAATCTACTGAATCCTTTGGTTCTACCAAATCATCTGCTGTTGTTTGTATAGCTGGAACCTTTCCAGTTCTACATTACAGACTTTGCCTCGAGCTTGTCCGGATTTTGCTTTCAGACATAGGCCGGTCAACCCCAAATCTTAACTAACTTAAGACATGGGCCCTTCCCATTCCATATCACATATGAAATGGTAGGCAATTTGATTTGATTGGAACCCTATTCAATAGGTATGCAGCTTCTCAAGTGCATAACTCCCAAAAAGGAAAAAGGTAACTCAGTAGTACTCATCATAGAGCACACCATATCAGATAGGGTGTATCTGCTCCGCCCCGACATACCATCGTGCAATGGTGTATACGGAGGAGTAATGCTGAGAGAGAATCTCATTCTCCTTTAGAATAATCCAGGAATTCCGTGCTCAAGTATTCTCCCCCTTGATCTCATCAAAGGACATAACACTTTTACCCGTATTGGTTCTCTACTTCTAACTTATATTCTGTGAATATCTCAAAAGGTTCGGACTTGTGTTTCAACAGGAACATATGTCTGAATCTTGAGAGATTATCAGAGAACGTAATGAAGTATAAAGAACCAGTCCTGGCATGTGTAGACAGGGGACCTACATACATCAACATGTATCATCCCAAGAGTTCATTAACTCTTTCTCTGTTTCCAGTAAATGGAGCTATGGTCATCTTATCTTTGTGACATGACTAGCGAGTTTCACAAGATGTAAATTCAAACTGATTTAAATATGCATCTAGATGTAACTACAGCCAGTCGGGTCGCATAGATATGACCTAGTCTACAATGCCTTAAGAAGGATTCGTTCATTTCTGAACTTTTCCTCTTCTGTGTGTTCCGTATACAAAGAACTGTAGTTTGATTTAGAACATTAATGCTTTTAGATAACGTGCCTGAACCGATCAACTTTTGATATAGGAAATGTTCAAAACATTATCTAACAATACAAAATTTTATCATTTCTTTACTAATAAAGAGACTGATATGATTTTGTATATCAGGTTCGGTATCTAATAACATTCGTTCAGAATCAATGTATTGTAATACAGGGTGACAGTGACCAACAGACTTGGCTGTAACTCTTGCCCCGTTTTCTGCCTCATGAAACTTATCACCCGTTCTCAGTTCTCTACCTATCTGTAGCCCTATGTAACAGATTACATATCTGGGATCCTGATCTGGTATCACATACCCAGGACGTAAAGGATACTGAGAAACAGTTCTCTGTAATGAACACACCCGAAGATGATGCATCATGATGCACTCTCTTCGTTTGGGCGGCACGGGAAATCTGGTATTCCCCAATTTCCTGCTCTGTCTTATAACAATTATAAGTTGGAGCGGGACCAATGTTCCCCAGCTCAGTATAACAAGCGGGTTCGGTCAATATTCCGTATTATTATCTTGATTAAGGCGTGATATGGTCGCTACCTGGAGAGAGAGAGAAGAAAACACTCAGCGTGCGCTCTGTCAAGAATAGATTGGTTATTATTTTATCTAATCAGGATGGCTCCCACTGCTTTTTATCAAATCTTCTTTCAAACCCTAAAAGGAAAGACTAGCCCGGATTAATTACACACTACAAGTTCGCCAATCATTCAGCCAGGCCAGTGTCGGTACTTTGAGGGAGGTCCCCCGTGCTTTCGTACGAACCTAATTACTGTAAACCTCGTTTTCCCAGAGGCGTAACCCCGTTGACACCTTTCTAGACACCTACTTGATCGGCTAATTGTAATGTATAAAACTCTCCCAGGAGTAACTCTTACTCGCAGTGGGTATCGGGATCCAACTATCTCATAGAAGATATGCAATCTCATTGCAAATTTCAACACTTGAAATTCCCGATAATATTTTGCCCCTAACGTGCTATGACCTTGACGAAAGCCAACAAACCATAGACCGCTAGTCAAGTTCAACCCGTACATTTCTTGATTGAATTAAACCCACCCGCACGACCCTTGACGAAAGCCAACAAAGCCGCACGACTACCCTAATCCAATCGCATCGTATGCTGGCAGATAAGCAGCATATAGCTACCGCACACTGCACCTTGACGAAAGCCAACAAATGCAGCACGAATACAATATACAACTTATCTGAAATGACGGAGGGCTACGACAGGTTTTTCTGAAAACCTATTGCGTAATGAACTTGATATCGTTGTAGAATCAAATGATTTTAAAATGGAGTGTTTTTGAGGCTTTTCTAGTTTTGCTAAAGGAGTCACTCCCGGTGAAGGGATCATCGGTCCTTTCCTTGTCGAATGAGGTGCGGGATATATCATATATATCACTGTGCAAAGCAAAACACTTAAAAGCAATCAAAAGACAAACCGAGTGTGTAGCATCTGCCAGTTATTGCTAAAGGAGTCACTCCCGGTGAAGGGATCTCGGTCCTTTCCTTATCGAATAAGGTGCAGGATATATCACATATACCGCTGTGCAAAGCAAGAACTGTAGCTACCTGTTTTAATTTGAAATTCGATTCTACAACATCTTTAGGTTTATTTTATTTCATTAATCTCATTAATGAAGTCCCATCATTTAAGTACCTAAACATCACAGATAAATACGACGTACACTTATGCCATCCGCATTCGCCTCGATGTCCCCTCGTGCACCGTTAGGTTAGGTAACTAACGACAGAGCGGGGCAGGGCTAGCGCGGGTGTAAAACATAAGTAACGCCTATATAATATATCATATATACTATATACTGTATCTATCACAGAACATCACATGATCATATCACAGATATCGCAGCAGAAGAAACATATGAAATATTGGATATACTAGGACGTCCGTGTTTTCAATACGAGCCAGTATAAAACACGGATTCCACGGTCGCGATGAATAGCCAAACCCACACCCCTAGACCCCTACGAGAGCGGCAAGCAACCCTACCAATTCTAGAGTTAGGAGACCCAGACTCGACTCCTCGAGTTGGTCTCCCACTGGACTCCAGAACCCGGTTACTTATGCTCTCCTCCTTGGGTCTATCCTAGTGCGGAAAAGTAAATAATATACAAACGGTGACATCTTCCGCAACCTGGAAGTGCCCCAATAAAAGAATATTACATACAAGTTTTTACATGAATGAAAATAAAAAACACTCATCTCACATAAAAACCCCCGGCTATTCAAACACGACGATCCAATATAACATATCCAGCAACACATAACATCACATGTCATCAACGTAAGTAAATATGCGCATCCCAATTGTCGTTGACATATAGCAACGAAACCGGCGATATCACATATTACACTTACGGTCACAGAAAAGAAAGTGTAAAACTACAACAGTTGGAATCCGCAACCTCCTCAGACATTGCATGCCTGACCAAATGAATTACTTAGACATCGCATGCCTAACCAAATGAATTACTTAGACATCGCATGCCTAACAATTATAAACCCCGTATTTTAGTCTCAAAACGAAAACACTTTTCAATATCAAGTCGGGTAATTCAACAAGATTCCCGACATCCTGATCGAATGCTCGTTGCAAACTTCAGTAGGCGGCTGCACCCCCGATACCGTCGACGAAGTGCACCAAGGCGGAACACCGCTGCCGCGAGCACCCGGACGGATGCTTTCGGCGACGGGGTTCTCCTACAGTCACTTCGTCGGGGCTATGGAGTGAGGCTGTCCATTAAGTTTACCCGGCGAGTATCCGCGTACGCTACGTGATTGCGACGGACTTTTGATCACATCAAAATTCCGTAGCAACCGATCAAGTGAGACTAAACTGCTACGTTTATAATATTCATTCCGTTATCACATAACTTCTTTTGAATTCCAATTATTGTATCCCATTCCAGATAAACAGAAAATGTTAAACTTTCCGATCGAACATTCAAACACCCAAGTTTTCCCGAAACAGATCAACTCATGAAATAAGTCTAACAACATTCAGTTCGTGCCTCAGTACCAACGGTCCAGCCGTAGAAAGGTCAAGCCAACGCCTCACATGTGGCACGCCGTACTGCCCCAAACCCGAAGGTTCAAAGGGCAGTTCAAGATGGTCACATAATCGAGTTAAGGTTTGTTGTCTTCTAGAGGGTCCATCGCGTTACTTGCACTACTTAGAACGTCGTTAAACTACGGAAAAATCCAACACTTGGAAATTTCCCGACAGGGGAAAAATTGGGTATTTATATCCGGTCGAACTTTTTAACATATTCTAAGATTATCCGGAAAGCCACACAGACAAAATTTGATAATCCGATCGAACATTCGAATCCCCAAAACAACCCAGAAAATTCAACTCATGAAAAAATATTAAAAATTCCCAGGGAAACCAGCACTGAAAATTATGAATTACTGTGCAAAATTCGATGCCACATAAGACAAAACGGCCGCGGAACCGCCGCACGAGCCAAGCTCGTGCCGCGGATCCGCGGCTCATTGAAGGAATTAGGCACACGAATTTTACAGAAACCCTTAGAATTTCCTGCTGATTTTTTTACGAATTTTTAATTTGGAAAAAACCACGTTTTCAGAAAACGTCCAGAGAGCACATTTGAGTTGGGGTTTCGGGTTCGTTCGGGTTTCAAACTTCGTCTGGACTTTGCCTAAGGCTCTAGCTAGGCTCTGATACCACTGTAGGGTTCCTAGGCACCCTAATGAGGTCTCACAAGGCATCAACCATGCCAATTTACAAAAATACGGTGCCGAGAAACCCTAACAAGGACCGTTGGCTAGAAATCTAGGCGAAAAAGAAAACTAGTTAACAACTTAACTACAAGATAACGGAAATACAACCTTTGTAGATCCGGTGCTCCACCTCCATAGCTCCGCAACGAAGTCCCCTCGCTGTCCTAGTGAATTCCCGGGCTCTAGCGTCGGCTTCGTCGGAGAATAGGCGAGCTAGGTCATCGATGTCCATGCCGAAGATGATCTACGTCGAAGCATCGCTAAATCAAGCTCCACCTTCACTAAGCCATGAAAACTTATGCAGGAAACACACTCTACTACTTGGCAAGAGGTAGAGGATGAAGAAATAGGAAGTGGGTAGACTTTAGAATTGG
Source organism: Agapanthus africanus (assembly GCA_030015575.1). Taxonomy (NCBI): domain Eukaryota; kingdom Viridiplantae; phylum Streptophyta; class Magnoliopsida; order Asparagales; family Amaryllidaceae; genus Agapanthus; species Agapanthus africanus. Next base: position 383,768,961 of record CM057349.1, on the reverse strand, counting down.
ATTTCTCACTCATTTCCATCAATCACCATTGATGGAGCTTGCTTTCTTCAAGTGAAGAAAGGAAGAAGAAGAAGAAAGTCTTATGATAAGAATAATTGAATTAGAATAATAATCATTTCTTATCATAATGTTAACTATGGTAATGTGTAGAGAATCAATCATGGTTAAAGGAATGGTTAGGGTCAAGCTAGAGACAAAATGGTCACTTAGTCAAAGTGTTCATGAAGCTTCATGAAAACAACAAATGAAAGCCACCATTTCATTTCATTTTCTTTTATTCATTTATCAAAAATAAATGGATAATTAAATAAGATAAATGAATAACAAATAATAAACCCTAACCATTTCATTAACCAAGGTTTAATACTTTACACTTAACCAAAAAGCATGTATCATCAAACATGATATAAGCAAGTGCACAAAATCATATCACATATATAATGCGCACATCCGAGCGAGAAAAACCATTTAAAGTGAACCGATACTAGTTAATGCAAAGTAATATATCAAGTATATAATTATGCATTAAATCATTAAATCAACACTTGATTTAACGATCCGGTCATATCGCATATAACCGACTAATATCCAATGTGTCGATTTATCGAATCAATCTTCGATTCGATAACTAGGTTATATCGCATACAACCACTCGACACATTCATCGCGAGAATGAAATACGGTATCACATACACGCATTATTCTCGGTCCCGCACATATCTCATATGCGCTCCTATTTCGTTTCGCTTGAGCCAGGAAACCTCTGTGTAGGACTCTAAAGACCCGTCAATACGCCGGCAGCAGATGATGATCATATCAAACATCCACAAGCCGCAAGCGGTCTGCTAAACGTAACGGCCACCCGGGTATTGAGCAATCTGAAGATCGACGAGCAAGCCCGCTCACACTCCAGTGAATCCAACCAGTAACACTACCGTACAGTCCGGTCTGATCGTCTGATATGTCGCATATCTTGCCTAGGGGTGGTAAACGTCAGACCCCAATAGCTCGATAAGTCGTGTCGATATGAGGTCTATAACAATTCGAGAAACTACTGGTAACACTTACTAGTAAATCTCAGCAACCCTGGCCAGGGATTTCCTGTTATATCCAATCGAACACAGCGCAACATCTACTCCCTATACCGGGAGAGACGAATCCCCTCCTATCGCTCATTGCCTTCATGTGACTCGGGACTGTACCCAAAAACCACCGTTTTGCATGCCCTCTTGGACGTGGTAAGATGGAAATCAAAGCACAGTGGGAACCACACAAGACTCTATGACGATCTCGGGTCAACAGACTACTCTGTACCAGTGTCACCAGAGAACTGCCATCTGACGTGAGGTATAATACCATCTGGGAGTTCTCGGCGAGTCCGTCCAGTGTACCTAGTCTCTACTGAGCACCCGTATATCATCTCTGATGTCAAACACCAATGGATATGGGATCATCCATCGCCCATCTGTATGGGTCGAGAAGGTATACGCTAGTCTACTCTGGTATATCGATGCCCCGTCTCGATACACCCACGACTAGGGACTTTGAAGGATGTACTTATGGACTACCATGTCCCCACTAGTATGATCCGCATCATAGTCCAGGTAGTCAAGTACACATCCTAAGGGCTTTACCAACATGTAACAGAGAGACAATCAGTATACACGTTACGGTAAAGAGCAACCAGATAGCATACTATCATGTCGAGCAAGAAAGTCCTCCCTATATATGTCCCAGCATCCACTACAATATACATCCAATGTACAGTAATGGCCTCTAGGGCATACATATAACTAACACCAGCAGGCTGCATGGGTTGAGCAGAGTGTTCCTTTCCTTCGCCATTTTGAACAAGAGGCGACCCTGAGACGGAAGGAACATGAGACGATCACCATCGAGTCCGTCCAATTGCGTGCTCAGGTCGAAGCGAACACTGCGCAGCTGAAAGCTGTCTTTGACAATCTCCAGCGATGTATTTCTGACGGGCTAGTACTGAGGCAGAAACTCGACTCCACCGTGCAGGTTACGCAGTGTTGCGAAGCTGCTCAGCAGGAAATCAACGAGAAACTTTCATCCTGTTTGCGGCAACAGGCTCGAATTGAATCGGAGTTGGCTGCGGCGACTGACCATGAAAAGGAGTTGAGAGGAGTGCGTGAGCAGCTGGCTGATTTGTTGAAAACGCCTTCTTCTCAGTAGCCGCCTTTTGTATTGACTGAAAATTTGTAATCTCTAAATAACAATCTTTCATTCTTTTTTTTTATTCTTTTATATGATGTATCTTGTATTCAATTGAATTCATGAATAAAAGATACATTTTTTTATCTCCTATTATCGCTTTCTTTTCGCTGCTGTGTTGTTGGCATGTTACTCTAGCAAATGTAGCCTGTAGATGATAGATAACAGTTCATCTTGAACTCTTTGCAGGGTAGTGATGGCTTAGGAAACATGTTCAGGTCTGCTGCCTAAGACTTTTCAACTTTATGAGCCGTGAGGGTCTCATAAAGACTTTTCTCCCTACGAGTCGAGAGGATCTCGTAGGTGTATTTTCTCCTTAGGAATCGTGAGGATTCCTAAGTGCTTTTTCTCTTAAGAGTCGTAAGGATCTCACAAGAGAATTTTCTCCCTTACGAGTCGAGAGGACTCGTAAGTGGTTGGTGAGTTGACTTGTTTCCGAGTCGAAGCATTGCTCCGACGTGGAGGTCGTTGGCTAACTTATTTCCGAGACGGAGGTCATTGGCTGATTTGTTTCCGAGATGGAGGTCATTGGCTGATGTATTTCCGAGACAGAGGTCATTGGCTGACGTGTTTCCGAGATGGAGGTCATTGGCTAATGTGTTTCCGAGGCTGACGTGTTTCCGAGGCGGAGGTCATTGGCTGACGTGTTTCCGAGACGGAGGTCATTTGCTGACGTGTTTCCGAGGCGGAGGTGATTGGATGACGTGTTTCTGAGGCGGAGGTCATTGGCTGACGTGTTTCCGAGACGGAGGTTCATTTGCTGATGTGTTTCCGAGACGGAGGACATTGGCTGACGTGTTTCTGAGACGGAAGTCATTGGCTGACGTGTTTCCGAGATGGAGGTTCATTTGCTGACGTGTTTCCGAGACGGAGGTCATTGGCTGACGTGTTTCCGAGACGGAAGTCATTGGCTGACGTGTTTCCGAGACGGAGGTCATTTGCTGACGTGTTTCCGAGACGGAGGTCATTGGCTGACGTATTTCCGAGACGGAGGCATTTGGTAACGTATTTCCGAGACGGAGGTCACTGGCTGACTTGCTCCGCTTTCTGCGTTGTCGGGGCTGACTCTAGGTTGTCTTTGAACCGTAGAGTCTTGGAACTGGGGACTTTGCTGTGGCCCCAATTGGTGGTGTCGCATCCGTGCCTTGCTGGCATGAGGAGGAACGCCGTTGTTTGTCTTCTGGGATGCAGATGTTGCTGTCGAGATCCGACTTTCCCTTTGACAGAGTTTGTTGGGACATGTGGTTCCCTTTTCGTTTATGCTTATGGATTGTATACAGGGGTCAGTATGGACTTACCTGCAGGGCAAAAGTTTCATTCTTTCATTCTTTTATTTCTTTCCACGATACTCTATCATTTCAGCTTTTTATATTGCGAAAGTCGCGATTGCCCAATCATTTCAGCTATTTTTCGCGGTGCCCAATCATTTCGGCTATTTTTCTTTTTACTCGCTGCTTTTTATTGCGAGTTGTCCAATCATTTCGGCTATTTTTGTATGCATATCTTTTACTTGCTGATTTTGTTGCAAGTTCCCCTATCATTTCGGCTATTTTTATATGCATTTGTAGTTCGCTGACTTTTGCTGTGAGTGTTGAACTTGGAATCTGGTGCCGATCTTAGCATCAGCATCGCTGCGACTGGAATATTGGCAGGAGCGAATCATTATTTGCCGTGAAAGGACTTGGAATTTGATACCGATTTAGGCATCAGCATCGCTACCACTGGGACATTGCCAGGAGCGAATCATCATTTGCCTCTGTCGATTTGAAAAAAGGTGGCTTAGCAAACAGGGTTATGATCCTGTTGACTAAGGCTTTTGACTTCATAAGCCGTAAGGGTCTCATAAAGGTATTTCTCCCTACGAGTCGTGAGGATCTCATAGGTGTGATTTCTCCTTAGAAATCATGAGGATTCTTAAGTGTATGTTCTCTTATAAGTCATAAGGATCTTGCAAGAGTGTTTTCTCCTTGTAAATCGAGAGGACTTACAAGTGTTCACCAAGTGAGGACGTTTCGCGCCATCGGTGGAACTTGGTGGGTGAGACGTTTATTTGTGCCCGTGGATTGTATACAAGGGCCAACATTGAACTGTTTGTAGGGCAGTCTGGGAAAGGTGATGGCTTAAGAACATGTTCAGATCCTGTAGTTTAAGGCTTTTTAATCTTATGAGTCGTGAGGGTCTCAGAAGAGGGTTCTCCTTACGAGTCGTGAGGATCTCGTAAGTGTAATTTCTCCTCAGGAATCGTGGGGATCTCTAAGTATGTTGCTCCCTTATGAGTCATAAGGATCTCACGCAGGTATTTTCTCCTTACAAGGTCGAGAGGACTTTGCAAGTGTGTGTGGATTTTTTTTATGAGTCTGCGTCCTTTCGGATTTTCACAAACATCGCCGGTAGCCTTACTGTTTTTACTCACGGAGCCCTTTCGGGTTTTCATCCATGCCCATCTTACTTATGGACGTATCGTTTTTTTTGCGTCTGCCTAAGGATGTTGCGATTTGTAGTAGTTTAAAGACGTTTCGATCCGTAGCTAGTTTCAGGACATCTCGGTCCTTTGTTAGTTTAGGGACGTTTCTATCCATAACTAGTTTTAGGACGTTTCGGTCCATAAGGATTTTGAGGCGAGGTTTCGCCGGATACTACTTATACAGTTTGGGCTTAGGAAGATAGCGAGCGGACATAAGCGTCGTCATCTATCGTTGACCTGGGCCGTGACTCGTCAGGCATAGTATTTTTTTAGGAACCGGCCGTTTATTGGCCTGAAGGGTCTTTCGCTATGTATATCCATGAGCGAGTAAGCCCCACCTTGGTAGACTTTGTCTATGATGTATGGGCCCTTATAGTTCGGCTCGAATTTCCCCTGTTTGGCACGATTAGGGATCATAGGTCTCTTGACCACTAGCACAAGTTTGCCTTGGCGAAATGTTCTTGGCCTGGTCAATCTCTCATATGAGCGCGTCATCTTTGCTTTGTAAGCCTCCAAGTTTTTGTTAGTTGTATGTATGCCCTAGAGGCCAGTATTGTACAGATGATGTATATTATATTGGATGCTTGGACATATATAGAGATGACTTTCTTGCTCGATATGATAGTATGCTATCTGGTTACTCTTTATCTTAACATGTACACTTGTCTCTTTATACTGTCTTATAGTTACATGTTGGTAAAGCCCTTAGGATGTGTACTTGACTACCTGGACTATGATGCAGATCATACTAGTGGGGACATGGTAGTCCATAGGTACATCCTTCAATGTCCCTAGTCGTGGGTATATCGAGACGGGGCATCGATATACCAGTGTAGACTAGCGTATACTGTAACGTTTTAAAAGTAATTAAATAAATAATTAAATGAATAAAAGTGTTTAAGTGAATTTTAGGATTTTCGGTAAAGTAAAACGTATTTTTCGTAAAACCAAACCGTGATTGTTTTTCATTATAAATTCAAAAATACCTATTTAATTATGTAATTACTAGTAAATAGTGTTTATTTAGCCACTTATAAATTTTAGTTTAAATAAAAATTTTTTTCCTAAATTAATTATTTTAAATATTAACATAAGCTTTATTTTTACACTAAATTAGTGTAAATTACAAATTTAAATGGTTTTAATTTGTAAAAATGAACCATGGCATATTAGAATTTAGTGTGTATCATGCAAAAATTATTTGCAAATTTTTTCTAATTTCTAGAGCTTTCTTGAGTTGCTATAGTAAATAAATAAATAAATAATTAATTAAACCATGAAAAGACTTTAAATGATGATTCTTTCTTGAAACTTCCACACTTTTCTTCACTCTTTTCTCTTTCTCCCTCCCCATGGCCGGCCACAGCTCATCCATGGCAGCCCCCCCCATTTTCCACCTCATTTTTATTCAAATATCATCAAAAATACATCAAAAATTCAATTAAAATTCCACAAAATCATATATATTTTCATACCCTTTATTCTCTACTCTTCTTTACATGGAATTTGGAGTGGGAAAGCATGTATTTTTGAGGCTCATTTTCAAGTTTGGACATGAGGTTGTGGAGGTATAAATCCTTCTCTTTTATTTTATTTCTATTAGATATTTCTTTTAAAGTTTAATTAGATTTAATCTATTAATTCCATTTACTACTTTTAAAATTCAAGTTAGGGTTTGAAAAATCAAGTTGTGATTTTTATTAATTAATGAGGGTTATAATCACTAGTTTAACATATTTAGAAGTGGAAATTCTTATAGGGATGATATGTTGTAAATTGTTAACCTAAAATTGATTTAATTATACTTTTTAGCTAACTAGTTTTTTATAAAATATGTTTATGGGTAATATAAAATTCCAATTAAGATTTCTATCATTAGATTGTAGTTTTAGTGAGCATATTAACATGTTAATGGAAAGAAAAACTTAGTTTGATCACTAGATTCAATTGATAATTGGAAAATAGTAATAAAATGCTATTATTTTGTTAACTAGATTTTGGAAAATTCTAAATAAAAGGGATTTAAAATATAATATTGGTTTCATTATATCATTATCATCATAAATTGTGGTTTAAGTCATTAATTTATGCAAAATCATGTTTTGAGGTGGAATTGTGGTATTTTGCTTGGAAAATGTTGAAAATTGTTAAATGTTGTAAACTAGAAATTTCAAATTTATATAAATTTGTGTAATAAAAATATAGTAATGGTTTGTATAGTCTAGTAATGCTATTTAATGAGTTTTATGACCATTAGTTTCATTTAAATGTCAAGTTTTGATGAAAAACGGTATATTGGCATTTTCGGGTTTTTGCGAAATTGGACAGTTTGATAGATTTTAGGGTTTCGATGGATTTAATCGTGTTTTATGGTATAAGTAATGTGTTTTTAAACTACAAGTTGTTTGATGATGTTATCTCGATCCATCGGAGTTTGTACGCCGATATCGAGCGGTATTTGGTTCTTTTGCGTGGACGGGACATAGGTTTTAACCTATGCTTGTTCTTTGTATCGTTTGACTTTTGTATGTGATTCAGTTTACGATGCTATTTAAATGTTTGCGTCTAGGTACCCCTCACGTGGACTGCGGGCGATGAAGAGGAGGATGGCGACACTGTCTTCGGCAGACATGGACCAGGTGAGTAGATGTATATCTACGGGGGGAAGTCGGGTGGATGGCGTTTAGCACCCCCGCAACGTAGAATAGGAATAGTACTTAGTGACATTAGGAAACCCGATGTGACCCTAGATTCTTACCGAGCAGGACCCTAGTAATGACCCTAGGCGGGACTAGACTGATTTAGGAAAACCATACCTGAGGATGAATACTTTGGGAAAGGTTCGTAGGTTTCTGATAGAAACATACACGCACACACTAAAACTTGACTTGGCGTATACGTATATGTGTGTATATATATAAAACTAGGTATAGGTGTATATATATACACCACACGTATATGGGATTCATTGATGTGATATGATATCCGAGGTATGATGAAACAGTATAACTGGGCTTGATGCCGTGATTCTTGACTATACAGTCGTAATAAAGTGTTAGCGGATCATTAGAGAATGAGATAATGAACATGCATATATAAATTATAAAGAGTGGTGGTGATATTGATGTACATGGGACGCTAGAATAGTACCCGGACTGTAACTGGTGACTGATCACGATATGATATATGTATAACTTGATTACGACATGATATTTCTGAGGATAAACTAATGATGCTTATCATGATGGCAATGATATATGATTGATGTATGCGATCACAGTTTAACACCTTGATCATGAGATGTGCTGATGATGACATTATACGAATGAGGAGACACCTAGGAGATACTTGACCGTACCCCGATATTGGGATGCCGTACGATGGATTTTACCGTACGAGGCTTAGATTTGATGATTGATCCGCACTCTTGATTCGAGGAAGCCGTACTACGTACGTGACGCTATTGAGGCGGGATCGCCGACTATTAGAGATATTGATTAAGACCTTAGGTAGACTCTAGTTTCTTACTGACTAGTCTATTAGGTTTAATTCCTTAGGATGTTAGATGGACACTGGTTTAGGTTCGACTCACATAGTGGTAGTTGTACTCGTATCTCGCAGAGGAGTGGATAATGCACATCTGTATTTACATTCATACTGTAATTATCATGGTGCATGTTCTTTTATATGTTGCTATAATCAGTATAAACTTTACCTGTTAGGACACCAGCACTATTACCGATGATGCGCATGTTCCACGCACACTTATTTGCCGGCTCACACACATCATCATCGGTAATTGCTATGTCACGTACACTTTAGATCATATTGTCTTTTATGGATAGAATCAGTTAGCAACTAGACAGATATAATATTGTGATTATTTTCTGACATTAGTATAAGACATGATATTTATTACTTAGACATTGATGCATTCATATTTCATGTTATCGCACAGTAGTATGGGCATATGCTGACACTTATCATATACTTACTCATGATTTTGAGATTTGGATTTCTATGAGATTTCTGGATTTTTGGGGAAAACCGCAAAAATATATAAAAACTTCTCTCTCTCTCCTCTTCTCTTTTTAAATAAGATGCGGTTTTCTCGTGATGTATGAGTCGTCCACCATGAGTATTTCATGTTTTCTGTTGGATTTCGAGACCCGATTCGAGGAGTGGATGAACCGTCTCGGGTACATGGTGGGCCCGGTATGGTACCCCGGGGCAAGAAGATCGAGTTGTAGACGATGAGCCTGTCAGGGGAAGGCTACCTACCGGTGATGTCTGGCGCGGCGGATATCCGGAGGATACCGACCGTTGTCGTGAGATTTGATGATATGGGCCGATCCGGACTGACGGAGCCCGAGATATTGAGACTTGAGATTACATGTGTTGTGTCGATGTTTGACACGGATTTCCATGGGTGTCATTATTCAGATTTCAGATTCTTATACACATTCTACTATGATAATAGCTAAAGATTTCTTATACATATATATCTGGATTTCAGGATTTGTTACTTTACCTTCATGGTGCATGCATTTCATTCATATGACATAGTATTATATGAGGCACTGACACGACACGGAGTATTTGCACTTACACGTAGTATTACCCTGCTATTACTAGATGATTGGGATATTATAGTGTATTATTATTATGACCTAGGATAGCGTCGTGCATTCGATTTCTTTTCGTAGATGTCTTCTACTCACGAGTTGGCAACTCACCCCCGTTGTGCCAAATTCTTTACAGGTTCGATGTACAGGTTTCCGTGGCAGCTTGTTGGCACATCTTTTCTTCAGGGTGATTTGCACGGTAGGTTGGTTCACTTGTATCCGAACCACCATTGTACTTTTATTCATTCATTTGTATCTAGTAAGCTCCATCAACCATATTTGTATTACTTGATAAGTTTATTGGACCAGTTGTTTATTTCGACCTTAGAGTCGCGCATGTGTTATTCAGATCTGGTGGTTTTGTTTTCTTTTGAGTTTTGAGCCTCGCCTATTGGCGTTGTATATTATTGTGCTTGCTGTGGTTGTTTCCGCCTGTTGGCGTTGATGCTAGCTCCCGTTTGGGGATGCTTTTTATTGTTTATGTATATTATACTTGTTGTACCCGTTTGGGGGCCAGTTTTTACAGAGGAGACTCTGCCGAAATTTTTGGGAAAATTGCTGATGCTTTTAAACTTGTTTTCTTTTTCTTCTTCTTCTTCTTCTTCTTCTTCTTCTATGGTTTAGATTTCTGGGCTTCGGCTTACTTAGGTTACGTGGCGCCTCTAGACGCTTCGTAATCTAAGTGCCGGTCACGTTCCGTACTTTCGGGTCGTGACAAAGTTGGTATCAGAACGCTAGGTTTAACCCTGTATAAGTCTAGGTGACCCTTGGTTGATGGAGTAGGCGATTTAGGTAGAGTAACGTACCGTGGGTATGGTCCGCGGTATACTTACGATACGCTACTCTGCTTAAGGAGCCTTAGGATGTACATTGTTTGCACCGTATTTCATTCGTTCCTTTGATCTATCTTCATCGATGTCGGATGGTGGTTTCTGTTACCACGGGCAGAGGGAGCTGCGGCTCGAATGCGATAACCATTAGAGTATTGGTTATTCTTGAGGATTGAAGCATTGCTTAGCGTGCGGATGAAGGGTATTCACATGCTGTCCGGATGAAGTTAAAGGGTTCGAACGATTATCAGAAAACCATTTTCCTAAGTTTAAAGTATTCGGAAGAACATGCAGGTATTTCGATGGACCCTCTAGAAGAATGAAACCCTAACTCGACATAATGACCACGAGAACGCCCTTGAACCTTAGGGTTTACGGCAGTTCCGCTGTGCCATTAGTGAGGCTTGGGTTTACCCTTCTACAGCTGGATCATCGATGCTGGGGTATGTACCGGATATTTTTAAACTGTACTTGAGTGTTGAGCTCTCGGAGAATTATGGGATTTTGATGGATCGATCGAAAAGTTTAATGTAGTCCGGATATCAGGTGAAGGGATCGATTACATGGGAGACTCTAGATATGAGTGTTGCCGTTGGTAGCGCAGTCTGCATAGCTACGAAGAGGCGAGTTTAAAGCAGCCGACATCAGAGGAAAGAGGCGCACATTGACGATAGTGTTTACGATTGTGATTTAGTAATTTGAATTTCATATTTTCATTGATTGGATTTTGGTATTTTGAGGACTTTGTTCTACGATTGGTATTTCATGTGTGTACCTTCATTCTATTTGTGTTTCATATATCAGTTGTATTGATGTTGTTTAGTACACAACCAGTACACTTGATTTGGTTTTATATATTTGGGATTTTTGATTTGATTTCGTGCATTGGGGTTACACGTGATTTTGACATATGTTTCGACCTAGTTTTCATGCATTTTTGTGCTGTGATTTCGATTTTGATATTCGATGTATGTTTTAGTGCACCATGTGCACCTGATTAGGATTCTTGCGCATAGTTGGCGCACTTGATGCGATTTTGTGCACACCAGATGCACTAAATCGGGGTTTTGTGCAGATTAGATGCACCTGATATTGTGTCGTGCACGCCCGTTGCACTTGACAGATATTTTTGGTGCACACCTGTTGCACTTAGTTTTGTTTTGTAGGTATTCATGGTATCTGTAATTGGTTTCGATTTCAGTGCGCACTGGACGCACATGACATTTTATTGATGTGATTGGGATTGATTTTAGTTTGAGCAGTATGTTTTCCTAATTATTATTATTGATTTAGTAACCAGGCGGGACGTGTATGTTAAATAAACGATATATATATATATATATAGTTATTTTTTTTAAAATAAACGTTCGCTACTTATGCCGTGACACGTGCATCACACGGCAATTTTCAAAAGGGGTTTTTGTATATTTCCTTATCCAGATATTTGTACAGTTTCACTATGATGCACACTATATATAAGTTGTAGATTGATGTATATTATGTTGGTTTTCATATTGGGTTTTGATATTTTATTCTCGCCATAACTCCGATGATTTCGTTATGCTTGACGGAGTTGATTTTTGTTATGTATTGATGATTTCGGAGCCCCGATGATTTGAGTGTTTTGCTAAATGTTTTAGTATTTGGAGGGGGAGTTTTAATTTAAATTCGGGGACCGAATTTCTTAAAGGGGGGAAGATTGTAACGTTTTAAAAGTAATTAAATAAATAATTAAATGAATAAAAGTGTTTAAGTGAATTTTAGGATTTTCGGTAAAGTAAAACGTATTTTTCGTAAAACCAAACCGTGATTGTTTTTCATTATAAATTCAAAAATACCTATTTAATTATGTAATTACTAGTAAATAGTGTTTATTTAGCCACTTATAAATTTTAGTTTAAATAAAAAAAAAATTCCTAAATTAATTATTTTAAATATTAACATAAGCTTTATTTTTACACTAAATTAGTGTAAATTACAAATTTAAATGGTTTTAATTTGTAAAAATGAACCATGGCATATTAGAATTTAGTGTGTATCATGCAAAAATTATTTGCAAATTTTTCCTAATTTCTAGAGCTTTCTTGAGTTGCTATAGTAAATAAATAAATAAATAATTAATTAAACCATGAAAAGACTTTAAATGATGATTCTTTCTTGAAACTTCCACACTTTTCTTCACTCTTTTCTCTTTCTCCCTCCCCATGGCCGGCCACAACTCATCCATGGCAGCCCCCCCCATTTTCCACCTCATTTTTATTCAAATATCATCAAAAATACATCAAAAATTCAATTAAAATTCCACAAAATCATATATATTTTCATACCCTTTATTCTCTACTCTTCTTTACATGGAATTTGGAGTGGGAAAGCATGTATTTTTGAGGCTCATTTTTAAGTTTGGACATGAGGTTGTGGAGGTATAAATCCTTCTCTTTTATTTTATTTCTATTAGATATTTCTTTTAAAGTTTAATTAGATTTAATCTATTAATTCCATTTACTACTTTTAAAATTCAAGTTAGGGTTTGAAAAATCAAGTTGTGATTTTTATTAATTAATGAGGGTTATAATCACTAGTTTAACATATTTAGAAGTGGAAATTCTTATAGGGATGATATGTTGTAAATTGTTAACCTAAAATTGATTTAATTATACTTTTTAGCTAACTAGTTTTTTATAAAATATGTTTATGGGTAATATAAAATTCCAATTAAGATTTCTATCATTAGATTGTAGTTTTAGTGAGCATATTAACATGTTAATGGAAAGAAAAACTTAGTTTGATCACTAGATTCAATTGATAATTGGAAAATAGTAATAAAATGCTATTATTTTGTTAACTAGATTTTGGAAAATTCTAAATAAAAGGGATTTAAAATATAATATTGGTTTCATTATATCATTATCATCATAAATTGTGGTTTAAGTCATTAATTTATGCAAAATCATGTTTTGAGGTGGAATTGTGGTATTTTGCTTGGAAAATGTTGAAAATTGTTAAATGTTGTAAACTAGAAATTTCAAATTTATATAAATTTGTGTAATAAAAATATAGTAATGGTTTGTATAGTCTAGTAATGCTATTTAATGAGTTTTATGACCATTAGTTTCATTTAAATGTCAAGTTTTGATGAAAAACGGTATATTGGCATTTTCGGGTTTTTGCGAAATTGGACAGTTTGATAGATTTTAGGGTTTCGATGGATTTAATCGTGATTTATGGTATAAGTAATGTGTTTTTAAACTACAAGTTGTTTGATGATGTTATCTCGATCCATCGGAGTTTGTACGCCGATATCGAGCGGTATTTGGTTCTTTTGCGTGGACGGGACATAGGTTTTAACCTATGCTTGTTCTTTGTATCGTTTGACTTTTGTATGTGATTCAGTTTACGATGCTATTTAAATGTTTGCGTCTAGGTACCCCTCACGTGGACTGCGGGCGATGAAGAGGAGGATGGCGACACTGTCTTCGGCAGACATGGACCAGGTGAGTAGATGTATATCTACGGGGGGAAGTCGGGTGGATGGCGTTTAGCACCCCCGCAACGTAGAATAGGAATAGTACTTAGTGACATTAGGAAACCCGATGTGACCCTAGATTCTTACCGAGCAGGACCCTAGTAATGACCCTAGGCGGGACTAGACTGATTTAGGAAAACCATACCTGAGGATGAATATACTTTGGGAAAGGTTCGTAGGTTTCTGATAGAAACATACACGCACACACTAAAACTTGACTTGGCGTATACGTATATGTGTGTATATATATAAAACTAGGTATAGGTGTATATATATACACCACACGTATATGGGATTCATTGATGTGATATGATATCCGAGGTATGATGAAACAGTATAACTGGGCTTGATGCCGTGATTCTTGACTATACAGTCGTAATAAAGTGTTAGCGGATCATTAGAGAATGAGATAATGAACATGCATATATAAATTATAAAGAGTGGTGGTGATATTGATGTACATGGGACGCTAGAATAGTACCCGGACTGTAACTGGTGACTGATCACGATATGATATATGTATAACTTGATTACGACATGATATTTCTGAGGATAAACTAATGATGCTTATCATGATGGCAATGATATATGATTGATGTATGCGATCACAGTTTAACACCTTGATCATGAGATGTGCTGATGATGACATTATACGAATGAGGAGACACCTAGGAGATACTTGACCGTACCCCGATATTGGGATGCCGTACGATGGATTTTACCGTACGAGGCTTAGATTTGATGATTGATCCGCACTCTTGATTCGAGGAAGCCGTACTACGTACGTGACGCTATTGAGGCGGGATCGCCGACTATTAGAGATATTGATTAAGACCTTAGGTAGACTCTAGTTTCTTACTGACTAGTCTATTAGGTTTAATTCCTTAGGATGTTAGATGGACACTGGTTTAGGTTCGACTCACATAGTGGTAGTTGTACTCGTATCTCGCAGAGGAGTGGATAATGCACATCTGTATTTACATTCATACTGTAATTATCATGGTGCATGTTCTTTTATATGTTGCTATAATCAGTATAAACTTTACCTGTTAGGACACCAGCACTATTACCGATGATGCGCATGTTCCACGCACACTTATTTGCCGGCTCACACACATCATCATCGGTAATTGCTATGTCACGTACACTTTAGATCATATTGTCTTTTATGGATAGAATCAGTTAGCAACTAGACAGATATAATATTGTGATTATTTTCTGACATTAGTATAAGACATGATATTTATTACTTAGACATTGATGCATTCATATTTCATGTTATCGCACAGTAGTATGGGCATATGCTGACACTTATCATATACTTACTCATGATTTTGAGATTTGGATTTCTATGAGATTTCTGGATTTTTGGGGAAAACCGCAAAAATATATAAAAACTTCTCTCTCTCTCCTCTTCTCTTTTTAAATAAGATGCGGTTTTCTCGTGATGTATGAGTCGTCCACCATGAGTATTTCATGTTTTCTGTTGGATTTCGAGACCCGATTCGAGGAGTGGATGAACCGTCTCGGGTACATGGTGGGCCCGGTATGGTACCCCGGGGCAAGAAGATCGAGTTGTAGACGATGAGCCTGTCAGGGGAAGGCTACCTACCGGTGATGTCTGGCGCGGCGGATATCCGGAGGATACCGACCGTTGTCGTGAGATTTGATGATATGGGCCGATCCGGACTGACGGAGCCCGAGATATTGAGACTTGAGATTACATGTGTTGTGTCGATGTTTGACACGGATTTCCATGGGTGTCATTATTCAGATTTCAGATTCTTATACACATTCTACTATGATAATAGCTAAAGATTTCTTATACATATATATCTGGATTTCAGGATTTGTTACTTTACCTTCATGGTGCATGCATTTCATTCATATGACATAGTATTATATGAGGCACTGACACGACACGGAGTATTTGCACTTACACGTAGTATTACCCTGCTATTACTAGATGATTGGGATATTATAGTGTATTATTATTATGACCTAGGATAGCGTCGTGCATTCGATTTCTTTTCGTAGATGTCTTCTACTCACGAGTTGGCAACTCACCCCCGTTGTGCCAAATTCTTTACAGGTTCGATGTACAGGTTTCCGTGGCAGCTTGTTGGCACATCTTTTCTTCGGGGTGATTTGCACGGTAGGTTGGTTCACTTGTATCCGAACCACCATTGTACTTTTATTCATTCATTTGTATCTAGTAAGCTCCATCAACCATATTTGTATTACTTGATAAGTTTATTAGACCAGTTGTTTATTTCGACCTTAGAGTCGCGCATGTGTTATTCAGATCTGGTGGTTTTGTTTTCTTTTGAGTTTTGAGCCTCGCCTATTGGCGTTGTATATTATTGTGCTTGCTGTGGTTGTTTCCGCCTGTTGGCGTTGATGCTAGCTCCCGTTTGGGGATGCTTTTTATTGTTTATATATTATACTTGTTGTACCCGTTTGGGGGCCAGTTTTTACAGAGGAGACTCTGCCGAAATTTTTGGGAAAATTGCTGATGCTTTTAAACTTGTTTTCTTTTTCTTCTTCATCTTCTTCTTCTTCTTCTATGGTTTAGATTTCTGGGCTTCGGCTTACTTAGGTTACGTGGCGCCTCTAGACGCTTCGTAATCTAAGTGCCGGTCACGTTCCGTACTTTCGGGTCGTGACATATACGCTTCTCGATCCATGAAATGGGCGATGGATGATCCCATATCCATTGGTGTTTGACATCAGAGATGGTGTACGGGTGCTCAGTGGAGACTGGGTACACTGGACGGACTCGCCGAGAACTCCCAGATGGTATTATACCTCACGTCAGATGGCAGTTCTCAGGTGACACTTGTGCAGGTTAGTCTGTAGACCCGAGATCGTCATAGAGTCTTGTGTGATTCCCACTGTGCTTTGATCTCCACCTTACCACGTCCATGAGGGCATGCAAAACGGTGGTCTTTGGGTACAGTTCCGAGTCACATGGAGGCAATGAACGATAGGAGGGGTTTCGTCTCTCCCGGTATTGGGGGTTGATGTTGCGCAGTGCTCGATTGGCCGTAACAGGGAAGTCCCTAGCCAGGGCTGATCAGAGATTTGCTGGTAAGTGTTACCAGTAGTTTCTTGACCCGTTATGAGCCTCACACCGGCACGACTTATCGGTTATTGGGGTCTGACGTTTACCACCCCTAGACTTGATATGCGACATATCAGACGAACAGACCGGACTATACGGTAAGTGTTACTGGTTGGATTCACAGGAGTGTGAGCGGGCTAGCTCGTCGATCTTCTGATCGCTCAATACCCGGATGGCCGTTACGTTTAGCAGACCGCTTGCGGCTTGTGGGTGCTTGATATGATCATCATCTGCTACCGGCGTATTGACGAGTCTTTAGAATCCTACACAGAGGTTTCCTGGCTCAAGCGAAACGAAATAGGAGTGCATATGAGATATGTGCAGGACCGAGAATAATGCGTGTATGTGATACCGTATTCCATTCTCGCGATGGATGTATCGATTGGTTATATTCGATATAACCTAGATATCGAATCAAGGATTGATTCGATAAGCCGATACATAGGATACTAGTCGGTTATATGCGATATGACCGGATCGTTAAATCAAGTATTGATTTAATGATTTAATATATAATTATATATTTGATATATTACTTTGCATTAACTAGTATTGGTTCACTTTAAATGGAATTTCTCACTTGATGTGCAAGAAGTATATGTGATATACTTTTGTGCACATATTTGTATCATGTTTGATGATACTTGATCATTTAGTTAAGTGTATAGAATTAAACCATGGTTAATTTGATGATTAGGGTTTTGCATATTCATTTATTTATTTATTTGTTCATTTATTTATTTGGAAATGATTTAGATAAGAATGGTGGCTTTATTTGTTTCTAGTTGAAGCTTCATGAAGCTTTGACTTCTTAACCATTCTTGTCTTCATGCTTAACCCTAACCCATCCAAGTAACCATGGTCTATTCTCTACACTCTACCCTAGTTAGTATATGATAAGTATTCATTTACTTTTCAATTTTAATTAACACTTATCATATTCTTTCTTCTTCTTGATCTTCTTCTTCAAGAAAGAAAGCTTGATGCCATCAATGGCAACTTGAGTTCTAAAGTGAGAAATCCAATTCTAAAGTGAACCCACCTCCTATTTCTTCACCCTCTACCTCTTGCCAAGTTGTTTTGGGTGTTTTCTTCACAAGTTTCACAAATTTGTGAAGTCGGAGCTTGAACTTGTGATGCCTCAACGTAGATCATCTTCGGCACGAAGCCGACGACCTAGTCCGCCCATTTCTCCGATCAAGCCGACGATTGAGTTCGGGATTCGAGATGGACAGCGAGAAGACGCCTATGTGGAGCCAAGGAAGTGGATATCCGGATCTACAAAGGTTGTAGCTTCTTATCTTTAGTTAAGTTGTTAACTAGATTCGTATTTCGCCTAAATTTCTAGTCGACGATCCGTATTAGGGTTTCTCGGCACCCATAAAATTTGAAATTGGCATGGTTGATGCCTTGTGAGACCTCTATAGTATGCCTAGGAACCCTACAGTGGTATCAGAGCCTAGCTAGAGCCTTAGGCGAAGTCTAGACGATGTTTGAAACCCGATCGGACCCGAAACCCTAACTTTTTCACGCTCTCTGGACTTTTTCTAAAATTTGGGATTTTTCCATATTAAAAATGCTTAAAAAATTCAGCAGGGAATTACAAGAATTACGGTGCAAAATTGAACTCATGAACAGTACAAACGGCGGCGGAACCGCGGCAGAAGCCTTGATTCTGCGGCGGTTCCGCGGCCAGATGATGACGTCATCCTCCTCTTTTTGCACAGTAATTCCTATTTCTGGATGCTGAGTTTTCTGGGAATTTTTAATTTGACTCAAGAGTTGAGTATTCTGGGGTTGCTTTGGGAATCGCAGATTCGATCGGATTATCAAACTTGGTCTATGTGTTTTTTCCGGATAATTTTCGAATATGTTAAAAAGTTCGGCCGGATATAAATACCCAACTTTTTCCCTGCCGGAAAATTTCCAAGTGTTGGATTTTTCTGTGGTTTAAAGACGTTCTGAGTAGTGCAAGTAACGCGATGGTCCCTCTAGAAGACAACAAACCTTAACTCGATTATGTGACCGTCTTGAACTGCCCTTTGAACCTTCGGGTTTGGGGCAGTACGGCGTGCCACATGTGAGGCGTTGGCTTGACCCTTCTACGGCTGGACCGTTGGTACTGAGGCATGAAGTGAATGTCTTTGAACCTATTTCATGTGTTGAACGGTTTCGGGAAAACTTGGGTGTTCGAATGTTCGATCGGAAAGTTTAATATTTTCTATTTACCCGGAATGGGATACAATAATTGGAATTCACAAACAGTCATGAGATAACTGAATGAATGTTATAAATCTAGCGGTTTAGTCTCATTTGATATTGAAAAGAGTTTTCGATAATGAGACTAAAATGCGGGGTTTATAACTGTTAGGCATGTGATGTCTAAGTATTTCATTTGATTAGACATGTGATGTCTAAAGAGGTTGCGGATTCCAACTGTTGTAGTTTTACACTTTCTTTTCTGTGACCGTAAGTGTAATATGTGATATCGCCGGTTTCGTTACTATATGTCAACGACAATTGGGATACGCATATTTACTTACGTTGATGACATGTGATGTTATGTGTTGCTCGATATGTTATATTGGATTGTCGTGATTGAATAGCCGGGGTTTTTTATGTGAGATGAGTGTTTTTCATTTTCATTCATGTAAAAACTTGTATGTAATATTCTTTTATTTGGGGCACTTCCAGGTTGCGGAAGTTGTCACCTTTTGTATATTATTTACTTTTCCGCATTAGGATAGACCCAAGGAGGGAAGCATAAGTAACCGGGTTCTAGGGTCCAGTGGGAGACCATCTCGAGGAGTCGAGTCCGGGTCTCCTAACCCTAGAATTGGTAGGGTTGCTTGCCGCTCTCGTAGGGGTCTAGGGGTGTGGGATTGGCTATTCATCACGACCGTGGAATCCGTGTTTTATACTGGCTCGTATTGAAAACACGGACGTCCTAGTATATCCAATGTTTCATATGTTTCTTCTGCTGCGATATCTGTGATGTTCTATGATAGATACAGTATATAGTATATATGATATATTATATAGACGTTACTTATGTTTTTCACCTGCACTAGCCCTGCCCTGCTCTGTCGTTAGTTACCTAACCTAACGGTGCACGAGGGGACATCCAGGCAAATGCGGATGGCATAAGTGTACGTCGTATTTATCTGTGATGTTTAGGTATTTAAATGATGGGACTTCATTAATGTGATTAATGAAATAAAAGAAACCGAAAGATGTTGTAGAATCAAATTTTAAAATAAAACAGGTAGCTACAGTTCTTGCTTTGCACAGCGGTATATGTGATATATCCTGCACCTTATTCGATGAGGAAAGGACCGAGATCCCTTCACCGGGAGTGACTCCTTTAGCAATAACTGGCAGATGCTACACACTCGGTTTGCTTTTGACTGCTTTTGGATTTTTGCTTTGCACAGCGATATATATGATATATCCCGCATCTCATTCGACGAGGAAAGGGCTGACGATCCCTTCACTGGGAGTGATCCCTTTAGCAAAACTAGAAAAGCCTCAAAATCACTCCATTTCAAAACTTCATTTGATTCTACAACGATATCAAGTTCATTACACTCATGGTTTTCAGAAAAACCTGCGTAGCCCTCCGTCATTTCAGATAAGTTGCATATAGTATTCGTGCTACATTTGTTGGCTTTCGTCAAGGTGTAGTGTGCGGTAGCTATGTGCTGCTTATCTGCTGCATATGATGCGACTGGATTAGGGTAGTCGTACGGCTTTGTTGGCTTTCGTCAAGGGTCGTACGGGTGGGTTTAATTCAGTCAAGAAATGTACGGGTTGAACTTGACTAGCGGGCTGTGGTTTGTTGGCTTTCGTCAAGGTCATAGCACGCTAGGGGCAAAAGTATTATCGGGAATTTCAAGTGTTGAAATTTGCAATGAGATTGCATACCTTCTTTGAGATAGTTGGATCCCGATACCCACTGCGAGTAAGAGTTACTCCTGAGAGAGTTTTACACATTGCAATTAGCTGATCAAGTAGGTGTCTAGAAAGGTGTCAACGGGGTTACGCCTCTGGGAAAAACGAGGTTTACATTAATTAGGTTCGTGCGAAAGCACGGGGGACCTCCCTCAAAGTACCGACACTGGCCTGGCTGAAAGATTGGCGAACTTGTAGTGTGTAATTAATCCCGGCTAGTCTTTCCTTTTAGGGTTTGAAGGAAGATTTGATAAAAACCAGTGGGAGCCATCCTGATTAGATAAGATAAAAACCAATCTGATCTTGCAAGAGCATACGCTAAAGTGTTTTCTTCTCTCTCTCTCCAGGTAGCGACCATTTCATGCCCTAATAAAGATAATAATATGGATGTATTGACCGAACCCGCATGTTATACTGTGCTGGGGAATGTTGGTTCCGTTCTTTCTTATAAGAGTTATAGGAATGAACAGGATATAGGGGAATACCAAGATTCCCATGCCACCCGATTGAAGAAAGTACGTAATGATGCATTTTCTTCGGGTGTGTTCGTTACAGAGAACTGTTTCTCCATTTGCCCTATGTCCTGGGTATTAGATACCGGGTCAGGATCCCATATATGTAATCAGTTACATGGGCTTAGAAAAGGTAGAGAACTTGGAGAAGGTGATAAAGACATTAGAGTTGGAAATGGTGCAATTGTTGCAGCTAAGACTGTCGGGGAATATCACCTTGTATTACCAACTGGTAATACATTGGTTCTGAACGAATGCTATTACATGCCGAACCTGATATGCAACATTATATCGGTTTCTTTATTGAGTAAAGAGGGATATAATTTTGTATTACAGGACAATGTTATGAACATTTTCCGTAACCAAAAGTTGGTTGGATCAGGCACGTTGTGCAATGGCATTTATGTTCTAAACCAATCAACAGTTCTGAGCATAACAAACACACACAAGAGGAAGAGTTCAGAACTGAACGAATCCTTCTTGTGGCATTGTAGACTGGGTCATATCAATGCGACACGACTGGCTAAGTTGCATAAGGATGGATATTTGAAACCATTCGAATTTTCATCTTATGACACTTGCCAGTCATGTCTCAAAGGCAAGATGACCAAAACTCCGTTTACGGGACACGGAGAAAGAGTTACCGAACTCTTGGGACTAGTACATAGTGATGTATGCGGTCCAATGTCTACACATGCCAGGGATGGTTCTTCGTACTTCATTACATTCACTGACGATCTCTCAAGATACGGACATGTGTACTTGATAAGACACAAGTCTGAAGCTTTTGAGAAATTTAGAGAATATAAACAAGAAGTCGAGAACCAAACCGGAAAAAGTATTAAAATCCTTCGATCTGATCGAGGAGGTGAATGCTTAAGCAATGAATTCCTGGACTTCCTAAAAGAGAATGGGATTCTCTCTCAGCTGACTCCTCCATATACACTACAGCACAATGGTGTATCAGAACGGAGGAACCGCACCCTATTAGATATGGTGCGCTCTATGATGAGCACAGCTGAGTTACCTATTTCCTTCTGGGGGTATGCGCTTGAGACAGCCATACATCTATTGAATATGGTCCCAACCAAATCTGTGCCTACCACTCCATATGAGATATGGAAAGGAAAGAGACCATGTCTTAACTATGTTAAGATATGGGGTTGTCCAGCCTATGTCAAACGACAAAATCCGGACAAACTCGAGGCACGTTCTGTTCTATGCAAATTTATAGGATATCCCAAGAATTCACAAGGGTATATCTTCTACCACCCTGAGGAGCAAAGAGTGTTTGTTTCTCGGCATGCCACCTTTTTAGAAAAGGAATTTCTTGAAAAAGAGATTAGTGGTCATGAGGTAGAACTGGAAGAGGTTCCAGCTACAAAAGCTACAACAGAAGATTTGGTAGAACCAAAGGATTCAGTAGTACCCGACGAACCCCAGCCTCTCCGCCGATCTAGTAGGGTTCCTCGCCAACCTGAGAGATACTACGGTTTTCTCATGGATGGTGGGAGCGAGGATTGCATCATGGAGGATGATGACCCAACTAGCTTCGAGCAGGCCATCACGAGTAGGGACTCAGTGAAATGGCTGGATGCTATGCGGTCCGAGATGGAATCCATGTACACCAACAAAGTATGGACTTTGGATATTGCTCCTGAAGGGGTAAAACCCATCGGGAGCAAGTGGATCTTTAAGAAAAAACTTGGTGTAGATGGGAAAGTGGAGACTTTCAAAGCTAGACTTGTAGCAAAGGGTTTTCGTCAAAGACCAGGTGTGGACTATGACGAAACCTTTTCTCCAGTGGCTATGCTTAAATCCATCCGGATCATGCTTGCCATCGCTGCATATCATGATTACGAAATCTGGCAAATGGATGTTAAGACCGCCTTTCTAAATGGTGATTTAGAAGAGTGCGTGTACATGACTCAGCCAGAGGGCTTCGTAGACAGTGGGAGCAGCGGGAAGGTGTGCAAGCTGCTTAAATCCATTTATGGATTAAAGCAAGCATCGCGGAGTTGGAACATCTGCTTTGACGTCGTTATCAAAGAGTTTGATTTCGTCAAAAACCCAGATGAACCTTGTATTTACAAGAAGGTGGCAGAGAGTAAGGTTGTCTTCCTCGTATTGTACGTGGACGACATACTCTTGATAGGAAATGATATTCCTATGCTGCAATCGGTTAAGCTCTTCTTATCACAAAGATTCTCAATGAAAGATCTTGGTGATGCCTCCTGCATATTGGGAATTAGGATCTATAGAGATAGATCCAAACGGATTTTGGGATTGTCCCAATCCAGGTACATTGACACCATACTAAAGAGGTTTAGTATGGAAGAATCCAAACGTGGGAACTTGCCCACGATCTCTGGAGTCACTCTCTCCAAAGAGATGTCTCCCAAGACTGATTTGGAGAGAGCTCGCATGCGAGAGATACCCTATGCTTCGGCTGTAGGCTCTATCATGTATGCGATGCTATGTACCAGACCCGATGTTGCATACTCACTAAGTGTAGTGAGCAGGTATCAAGATGATCCTGGAGAGAGTCACTGGACAGCTGTGAAGAGCATTCTCAAGTACTTGCGAAGGACTAAAGAGATGCTCTTGGTGTATGGTAACGGAGAACTCCAAGTGGAGTCCTTTACCGATTTGAGCTTCCAGAGTGATAAGGACGAATCTAAGTCGCAGTCGGGATTTGTCTTTACCCTTTACGGAGGGGCAGTTAGCTGGAAGAGTTCCAAGCAGGAAACCGTGGCAGACTCGACGATGGAGGCTGAATACATCGCTGCCAACGATGCTGCCAAAGAGGCTGTCTGGATCAAGAAGTTCATTACTGAACTTGGAGTGGTTCCATCCATTGAGCATCCAATACCTTTGTATTGCGATAACAATGGAGCGGTGGCTTTGGCCAAGGAACCCAGGTCCCATCAGCAATCCAGGCATATTCTGAGGCGGTATCACCTGATCCGGGAGATAGTTGATCGCCGGGAGATCGAGGTCAGGAGGGTTGACACGAAGAACAACACGGCGGATCCACTCACGAAGGTCATTCCCCAGATACAGTTTGAGAGACTCTTCGGGATGCTCGGTATGCGATACTACAGCAGCTGGCCCTAGTGCAAGTGGGAGATTGTTAGTTGTATGTATGCCCTAGAGGCCAGTATTGTACAGATGATGTATATTATATTGGATGCTTGGACATATATAGAGATGACTTTCTTGCTCGATATGATAGTATGCTATCTGGTTACTCTTTATCTTAACATGTACACTTGTCTCTTTATACTGTCTTATAGTTACATGTTGGTAAAGCCCTTAGGATGTGTACTTGACTACCTGGACTATGATGCAGATCATACTAGTGGGGACATGGTAGTCCATAGGTACATCCTTCAAGGTCCCTAGTCGTGGGTATATCGAGACGGGGCATCGATATACCAGTGTAGACTAGCGTATACGCTTCTCGACCCATGAGATGGGCGATGGATGATCCCATATCCATTGGTGTTTGACATCAGAGATGGTGTACGGGTGCTCAGTGGAGACTGGGTACACTGGACGGACTCGCCGAGAACTCCCAGATGGTATTATACCTCACGTCAGATGGCAGTTCTCAGGTGACACTTGTGCAGGTTAGTCTGTAGACCCGAGATCGTCATAGAGTCTTGTGTGATTCCCACTGTGCTTTGATCTCCACCTTACCACGTCCATGAGGGCGTGCAAAACGGTGGTCTTTGGGTACAGTCCCCAGTCATATGGAGGCAATGAGCGATAGGAGGGGTTTCGTCTCTCCCGGTATTGGGGGTTGATGTTGCGCAGTCCTCGATTGGCCGTAACAGGGAAGTCCCTGGCCAGGGCTGATCAGAGATTTGCTGGTAAGTGTTACCAGTAGTTTATCGACCCGTTATGAGCCTCACATCGGCACGACTTATCGGTTATTGGGGTCTGACGTTTACCACCCCTAGACTTGATATGCGACATATCAGACGAACAGACCGGACTATACGGTAAGTGTTACTGGTTGGATTCACAGGAGTGTGAGCGGGCTAGCTCATCGATCTTCTGATCACTCAATACCCGGATGGCCGTTACGTTTAGCAGACCGCTTGCGGCTTGTGGGTGCTTGATATGATCATCACCTGCTACCGGCGTATTGACGAGTCTTTAGAGTCCTACACAGAGGTTTCCTGGCTCAAGCGAAACGAAATAGGAGTGCATATGAGATATGTGCAGGACCGAGAATAATGAGTGTATGTGATACCGTATTCCATTCTCGCGATGGATGTATCGATTGGTTATATTCGATATAACCTAGATATCGAATCAAGGATTGATTCGATAAGCCGATACATAGGATACTAGTCGGTTATATGGGATATGACCGGATCGTTAAATCAAGTATTGATTTAATGATTTAATGTATAATTATATATTTGATATATTACTTTGCATTAACTAGTATTGGTTCACTTTAAATGGATTTTCTCACTTGATGTGCAAGAAGTATATGTGATATACTTTTGTGCACATATTTGTATCATGTTTGATGATACTTGATCATTTAGTTAAGTGTATAGAATTAAACCATGGTTAATTTGATGATTAGGGTTTTGCATATTCATTTATTTATTTATTTGTTCATTTATTTATTTGGAAATGATTTAGATAAGAATGGTGGCTTTATTTGTTTCTAGTTGAAGCTTCATGAAGCTTTGACTTCTTAACCATTCTTGTCTTCATGCTTAACCCTAACCCATCCAAGTAACCATGGTCTATTCTCTACACTCTACCCTAGTTAGTATATGATAAGTATTCATTTACTTTTCAATTTTAATTAACACTTATCATATTCTTTCTTCTTCTTGATCTTCTTCTTCAAGAAAGAAAGCTTGATGCCATCAATGGCAACTTGAGTTCTAAAGTGAGAAATCTAATTCTAAAGTGAACCCACCTCCTATTTCTTCACCCTCTACCTCTTGCCAAGTTGTTTTGGGTGTTTTCTTCACAAGTTTCACAAATTTGTGAAGTCGGAGCTTGAACTTGTGATGCCTCAACGTAGATCATCTTCGGCACGAAGCCGACGACCTAGTCCGCCCATTTCTCCGATCAAGCCGACGATTGAGTCCGGGATTCGAGATGGACAGCGAGAGGACGCCTACGTGGAGCCAAGGAAGTTGATATCCGGATCTACAAAGGTTATAGCTTCTTATCTTTAGTTAAGTTGTTAACTAGATTCGTATTTCGCCTAAATTTCTAGTCGACGATCCGTATTAGGGTTTCTCGGCACCCATAAAATTTGAAATTGGCATGGTTGATGCCTTGTGAGACCTCTATAGTGTGCCTAGGAACCCTACAGTTTTGCTGCGCCATGATACGAGTTTCATCGAGGGCGTCGAGCTCCTCAAGCCGATGATGAGCATTCTCTTCGTCTGTTAGCTCATAATGAACCGCCACTCGTAGAAAGGGCAGCTCTATTTCCAAGGGGAGTATTGCTTCCGTGCTGAATACCAACGCAAATGGCGTTGTATTTGTGGCCATTTTGAACGTGGTCCGGTAAGCCCAGAGAGGTTCATGCAGTCTCTCGTGCCAGTCGTTTTTATTTTTGGACACCGTTTTCTTTATGATCTTTGTCAAGGTTTTGTTGAAAGCCTCAGCTAGACCGTTAGCTCGGGGATTATAGACTGAAGAGTATCTCTAGTCTATATTATGCTGCTGTGCGAAGCGGCTGATTTTGTGACTTCTGTAGGCAGGCCCGTTATCGGAGATAATCTGCCGCGGAGTGCCGAACCGATAGATGATGTGTGTCTTGAAGAAATGGAGAATATTCTCCGTCTTCACTTCTTTTAGCGGTACCGCTTCTGCCCACTTAGAGAAGTAATCAGTTATCGCCAATATGAACCGATGTCCTCTGGATGACACTGGTTCGACGGGCCCAATTATGTCGGTTCCCCACATTTCGAACGGCTAGCTAGCCACTGTTGGATGTAGCGGGTTTGGATGCTGGTGGATGAAGTCTCCATGGATTCGGCACGAGTGTGTTAGTGTATATGCCCTAGAGGCCATTACTGTATCATACTAGTTTGTATATTACTTAATGAAAGCTTGGGATATTCACAGTTGTATAGACAATCTTGCTCAAAATGGTAGTATGCTACTTGGTTTGTTTCTACTTTAATATGTGCATGTGTTTCTTTTAGCATATCGCTTATACATATTAGTAGAGCCCTTAGGATCTTTGCTTGATTACCAGCGTTGTGATGGCAGTCACACTTGTGGGGGCTGGGTAATCTATAAGCATATCCTTATATAGGTCCCTAGTCGTAGGATTATCGAGACGGGGTATCGATACTCCGGAGTAGACTAGCGTATGCGCTTCTCATCCCAGCAGGGGAGATGGTCTGTCCCATAGCCATCAGTACGTCATACTGGAGATAGTATGCGGGTGCTCGTTAGGTTACGAGTACACTGGACAGGACTCGTCGGGAACTGTTGGTTGGTACTATACCTATCGTTAGATAACAGTTCCCAGGTGACAGGAGTACAGCTTAGTCCGTCGACTTGACACTTCTACTTCATCTCGAGTGTGTTCCCACTGTACTTTGATTACCACCCTACCACGGCTCAAAGGAGTCGTGCAAACAGGTAGTAGTTGGGTGCAGTCCCGAAGCACTTGGAAGCTGTAGCGGTTAGATAGGATTCGTCTCTCCCGGTATTGGGGGTTGATATTGCGCTGTGTCTAGGAGAGCCATTACACAAAGTCCCTGGCCAGGGCAAGCGAGAATTACTGGTAGTGTTTCCAGTAGTTTCTCAGGGTGTTTTGGGCTACACTTCGGCACGACTTGTACCACTATTAGGGGTCTGACGTTTACCGCCCCCTAGGCCCGCCATGCGATACTCTCAGACGAACAGACCAGATTGTACGGAGATTGTCACAATCAGGCTCAGTAGGAGTTCGGATGGGTTTACCTCATCGGCTTTCTTATCGACATCTACCTGGGGACCGTTACGTACAGCTAGTGCCGCTTGCGGTCTGTGGTTAAACCCACTGCCAGCGTAGAGTCCTACACAGAGAGTTTCCCTGCACTGGGCGAAAGGTGTAGAGGCCGTATGGTTTTACGGCAGGGCTACGATCACTTACGTGCACTTGTGCGCGTATGCTGTTCGGGCAGACAATGCTAGTAGGCTTTGGTTTAAGCCGGATCCTAGTATTGTATGGATGGATTAGTTTTGTCTTCTGTGCATTCGCATTCTACGGAATGCGGATGCGGGTCTGTATGCACGGTTGTGAGGAGCGAAGAAGGAGGAGGTGCCTCATTAGGGTTTTGACCGTTGGTTCGGTCAGAACCATTATGAGGTGAGGAAAATATTTACTAATCTTTTTAATGATAATTATGTTATGGCTAATTGCTTTGACCTTTAGACCATGCTTGACCATGTTGACATTTTGACCATTGTTGACTTGGATCTTTCATGAGAGCACTAGACTCTTCTTTTGCTTTTTGCTTTATCAAGACATGATAGTGGTCAAATCAATCTTAGCCATCATAATTATGATAAAAGATTGGTTTTTATTTTTTCCATGGTTCATTATTCTTTTGGCGCTCTCTCTCTTCATTTTGGAGCTCTCATATTTTGTTCTTCTTCCTCCTCTTCACTAAGAAATCCTTTAGTTCTCATGTGTTGAGATAATTAGGATTTAAATAGACAAATAAATCCACCATCATATTCTATATCACCTAGGACATCAAGAGTGGCATACTTGTTGCCCTAGTTACCTCGGTTTGAGGTGGAGCTCGGATTACAAACTCTCGGGTGGATCGTCTTCGACTCAAAGAGGCCGCGGAGATGACCAAGATCCGGATCGATCCTTGGAGCTTGCATGGACGAGGAGGGAAGCGGAAAGAAGACCCGAAGGACTTGGTTCGTGAGGTATAATCTCTTGAGCATAGTAGATAGAACCTCTTGTAGTTTGTTAGCAATGGTTTGGCAAAGATCCTCAAGTTTTTAGTCCATGTTACCTTGTGTTAAAAAATTGTTTTTTACCTATTCCGCCTCCCCGTAAGCACCGGGGTGGGTAACGTGGACTTAAAGTGGTATCAGATCCTCGCTAAACCATTACTAACATGTTAGCAAAGTGGTAGAAATTCGTTCGCCGGAAAAAATCGCAAAACACGTCGAAAAAGGCACTTTTCTGTCGTTTTTAAAAACTGGTCCAAAATTTTTTCAGAGGACCTTAAAAATACGTGCAGGTTTTTTTGGGAAAACTGTAGAAATTTGGGCGCCTGAGTCACTCAGAAGACCGCGGATCCGCGGCCGATCCAAGCGATCCGCCGCGGATCCACGGCCGAGTTGACTCGGCCACGCACCAAATTTCTTCAGGGGTTCTCTGTGATGGTTTTGTGATTTTTAAGATAGATTGTTTCTGCCCAGATTTTGTTGAGTACTTGTAAGTCCACGTTGCTAACCCCGGTTCTTGCGGGGAGGTGGAAACGGTATAAAAATCAAATTTTTAGCGCATGGGGCAACATGGACTAACAAAGTCGGGATCTTTTCTAAACTAAACTAGCATGAAAGCTAAAGAGAGTTAGCTACTCGGAAAAGAGGTTATACCTAACTTGAACTCCTTCTTCTTGAAACCTTTGTAGGGGTTTGATGGTGCTTTCCTCGTCGCCTTCTTCCGTCAAAGATGGATCCACCTGAGGGTTCAACCTTCGGGCTCTTTCTCGAACTTTGAGTGAACTAGGATCTTTGGCTTGCTAAACCTCTAACCCTAGAGTGAGTAGAGAGTGGCTTTGGGGTGTTTTTATCTCAAGGAGATGGATTCTCAACACATGAGAAGGGAGCTCCTTGAACTAGAGGAGGAGGAAGAAGAAGAGAGGAAAGAGAAGAGTTATGATAGAATGAGAGCTTTTCATTTTACAACCATAACATAATAAGAAATGAATTATCAAAAATAATAATAATAATGTAAATGAAATAGTTGATGGATGGTTTGGAATGACCATTATCATCACACACATTAAATGATTTTGCTAGAATCAAAGAGCATCTTTGATATGTAATGATGATGGTCAACTTTCAACTATGGTCAACTAGTCAACCTTGGTCAACAAGTCAACAAACCCAACCATGACACAATTTCATTTAATTAATATTATTAATTGATATATCATAAATCCATTAGGGTTCGGAAAAAAAACGACTGTCAACTGTGCATACGCACCCGTCCCGAAACCCTGATGAAAATCCTCTTCCTCCGCCTCAATCAACTGTGCATACACACCCGCATTCTTGTTCCGAGGAACATGAATACTATGAGATAAAATCAACCCCAAAACATATACCCATATCTGGCTCAAACCAGAGCCTGCTAGTAAAATCTGTCCGGACTCCAAACGTGCACAAGTGCGCGGATGAGAATGAACCCTGTCGGAAAAACATGCGACCTCTACTCTGTTTTGCCCAGAGGCGAATAGCCCTCTGTGTGGGACTCTAAAGACTCGACACTACGCTGGCAGTGGGTTTAACCACAGACCGCAAGCGGCACTAGCTGTGCGTAACGGTCCCCAGGTAGATGCCGATGAGAAGACTGACGAGGTGAACCCCATCTGAACTCCTACTGAGTCTGAATGTGACAGTCTCCGTACAGTCCGGTCTGTTCGTCTGATACATCGCATGTCGGGCCTAGGGGGCGGTAAACGTCAGTCCCCTAATAGCGGTACAAGTCATGTCGGAGTGAAGCCCAAAACACCCTGAGATAACACTGGAAACCCACCAGTATATCTCGCTTGCCCTGGCCAGGGACTACTCGTGTAATGGCTCTCCTAGACACAGCGCGATGTCAACCCCCAATACCGGGAGAGACGAATCCTGTCTAACCATCACTGCCTCCAAGTGCTTCGGGACTGCACCCAACTACCACCTGTTTGCACGACTCCTTTAAGCCGTGGTAGGGTAGTAATCAAAATACAGTGGGAACACACTCGAGGCGAAGTGCCAGTGTCAAGTCAGCGGACTAAGCTGTACTCATGTTACCTGGGAACTGATAACTGACGATAGGTATAATACCAACTTGTCAGTTCCCGACGAGTCCTGTCCAGTGTACTCGTAACCTAACGAGCACCCGCATACTATCTCAAGTACGACGTACTGACGGCTGTGGGACAGACCGTCTCCCACACTGGGATGAGAAGCGCATGCGCCAGTCTACTCCGGAGTATCGATGCCCTGTCTCGATAGTCCTGCGACTAGGGACCTGTATAAGGATGTGCTTATAGATTACCCAGCCCCCACTAGTGTGACTGCCATCACAACGCTGGTAATCAAGCAAAGATCCTAAGGGCTCCACTAATGCGTATAGGTGATATGATAAAATAAACACATGTACACATTGAAGTAGAAACAAACCAAGTAGCATACTACTATTTTGAGCAGGATTGTATATACAAGGTGAATATCCCAAGCTTTCATTAAGTAATATACAAACCAGTATGATACAGTAATGGCCTCTAGGGCATATACACTAACAATCTCCCACTTACACTAAGGCCATGTACTGGCGTATCGAAGACCTATCATCTCGATCAGCCGCTCGAACTGAGTCTGGGGCAGGGCCTTGGTGAATGGATCTGCAGTGTTTTCTTCTGAAGCAACCCTCCGAACCTCGATCTCCTTTCGATCCACGATCTCTCTGATCAGGTGATACCGCCTCAAGATGTGTCTGGATCTCTGATGGGACCTGGGTTCCTTCGCTAAAGCTATAGCCCCGTTGTTGTTGCAATACAGAGGTATTGGATCAACAATGGACGGAACCACCTGAAGTTCTTTCAAGAACTTCCTCATCCAGACAGCTTCTTTTGCGGCATCAGATGCAGCGATGTATTCCGCTTCCATCGTCGAGTCTGCAACGGTTTCCTGTTTGGAACTCTTCCAACACACCGCCCCTCCATTGAGGGTAAAGACAAAACCCGACATGGACTTGGAATCATCCTTGTCACTCTGGAAGCTGGAGTCAGCAAAGGCCTCGATCTGGAGGTCTTTTCCGCCATACACCAAGAACATCTCCTTAGTCCTTCTCAGGTACTTGAGAATGTTCTTTACCGCTATCCAGTGTTTCTCCCCAAGGTTTGACTGATACCGGCTTACCACACTCAGTGCATAAGCTACATCCGGTCTGGTACACAACATCGCATACATTATAGAGCCTACCACAGAAGCGTAGGGTATAATAGACATGTGACCCCTCTCCAAATCAGTCTTGGGAGACATCTCTTTAGAGAGGGTGATCCCGTGACAAGCCGGTAGGTTACCGCGCTTGGAATCTTCCATACTGAATCTTTTCAGTATGGTGTCGATGTACCTGGACTGTGAAAGTCCTAATATCCTCTTGGATCTATCACGATGGATCCGGATCCCCAGGATGTATGAGGCATCACCCAGGTCTTTCATGGAGAACCTGTGCGACAAGAACCCCTTGACAGATTGTAGCATAGGAATGTCATTTCCTATTAAGAGAATGTCATCCACGTATAAAATGAGGAATACTACAGTTCTCGCTATAAATCTACTATAGATGCATGGTTCATCTGGATTTTTGATAAAGCCAAATTCCTTGACCGTCTCATCAAAACAGATGTTCCAACTCCGCGATGCCTGCTTTAGTCCATAGATGGACTTAAGCAACTTGCACACCTTTCCGCTGCTCCCACTCTGAATGAAACCCTCTGGCTGGTCCATATAGACACACTCCTCTAAATTTCCATTTAGAAAAGCGGTTTTTACGTCCATCTGCCAAATCTCATAATCGTGGAAGGCAGCAATGGCAAGAAGGATCTGAATGGATTTCAGCATAGCCACTGGAGAAAAGGTTTCGTCATAGTCCAAACCAGGTCTTTGACGAAAACCCTTTGCAGCAAGTCTAGCTTTATAGGTTTCAACCTGTCCATCTACACCAATCTTCCTTTTGAAGATCCACTTGCATCCTACGGGTTTTACCCCGTCTGGAGTAATGTCCAACGTCCATACTTTGTTGGTGTACATGGACTCCATTTCGGTCCGCATTGCATCCAGCCATTTTACCGAGTCAATGCTCTGAACGACCTGCTGGAAGCTAGTAGGCTCATCATAATCTATGATGCAATCCTCTCTATCGCCGTCTATGAGAAAACCGTAGTATCTCTCGGGCGGATGAGACTGCCTACTACTTCTGCGGAGCGGCGTAGGAATGTCCTGTTCTTTTGAACCCTCTGGTTCCTCTAAGCTTTCAGTAATAGCTCGTGGTTCTGGAATTTCTTCCAGTTCTACTGTGCTCCCACTTATCTGGTTTTCCAAAAACTCAGTTTCCAAGAAGTAGGCATGACGAGAAACAAAAACCTTTTGTTCCTCTTTGCAGTAGAAGAAATATCCCTTGGAGTTCTTTGGATATCCCACGAACTTGCACTGTACTGAGCGTGCCTCGAGCTTGTCCGCATGCTGCTTTTTGACAAAAGCCGGACTTCCCCATGTCTTAATGTGACTGAGATGGGGCCTCTTCCCACACCACATTTCATATGGTGTGGTAGACACAGTCTCAGTGGGAACTCGGTTCAAAAGGTATGCAGCTGATTCTAGTGCATACCCCCAGAATGATCGCGGTAACTCAGCGTTACTCATCATAGACCACACCATATCCAATAGGGTCCGGTTCCGTCTCTCCGATACACCGTTATGTTGCGGAGTGTATGGAGGAGTAAGCTGAGAGAGAATTCCATTCTCTTTTAAGTAATTCAGGAACTCGGCACTTAAGTATTCTCCACCTCGATCCGATCTTAGAATCTTGATACTTTTGCCGGTTTGTTTTTCTACTTCATTCTTATATTCCTGGAACTTTTCAAAGGCTTCGGACTTATGTTTCATCAAGAAGACATAACCGTACATTGAGAAGTCATCCGTAAAAGTAATGAAGTAAGAATAACCG
This sequence comes from Agapanthus africanus, assembly GCA_030015575.1. Lineage (NCBI taxonomy): Eukaryota > Viridiplantae > Streptophyta > Magnoliopsida > Asparagales > Amaryllidaceae > Agapanthus > Agapanthus africanus. The sequence goes on along the minus strand of CM057349.1, from coordinate 383,734,742 downwards.
GTTCGCGCATGTGTAGACATTGGACCGCACACGTCGCTGTGTACGAGTCCCAAGAGCTCGCTCGCTCTTACTCCGTGTCCAGTGAACGGAGTCTTTGTCATCTTTCCTTTGAGACAGGATTGACAAGTGGCATACGATTGATATTCGAACGGATCCAAATATCCTTCTGTATGTAACTTAGTCAACCTTCTTTCATTGATGTGACCTAGTCTACAATGCCATAAGAAAGCCTGATTTATATCTGGAGACTTTCTTTTGTGTGTATTCTGGACATTGAAAATCTGTGGTTGGTTTAATACGTATATACCATTGCTCAGTGTACCTGACCCAATCAGAACTTGATTAAGGTGAATGTTTACAACATTACTTACAAACGCAAATTCATAACCTTCTTTTGAAACCAAAGATACAGAAATGATATTACAAGTTGCGTTGGGTATAAAAAAGCAATTACGCAAAACCAAAACATGTCCATCTGACATTCCCAGGTGATAGTCCCCCACGGCTTTAGCATCCATGCTAGCTCCGTTCGCAACTCTGAGGGTCATGTCACCTGCCTTCAAAACCCTACGGTTTCTCAACGCCTGCAAAGAATTACAGATATGAGATCCTGATCCGGTATCCAATACCCAGGAAGTAGAGTTTATCGAAAGACAGTTTTCAATAACATACACACCTGAAGCTAAAGCCGCAACCTGCTTCAGTTCCTGTGTCCTGGCCTTCCAAGCCCTGCAATCTTTTTTCCAGTGTCCACTCTTATGACAATAGAAGCATTCTTCTTTACCCACAAGCTTCCCCGCTATCTTTGTTGCCTTTTCCTTTCCCTTCGTATCCACCTTACTAACACCGCCCCTTGGTTTGGCGGGGGCTTTCTTCTTCTTTCCCTTGGCTTTCGTCTTGGACCTAGAAGAAGAAGATCCTCCTACAAACAAAGTGGGTGTTTCCCTACCTTTCTGTAGGGTGCCCTCTGCGCTCCTCAGCATGTTGAAGAGTTCTGAAAGTTCAACTTCTTTTTCTTGTAAGTTGAAGTTCAGTATAAACTGGGCGTAAGTGGAAGGAAGGGACTGGAGAACCAAGTCCGTATAGAGCTCACTCTCCAACGTGGTCCCAAGTTCTGCGAGCTCCTCAATGTAGCCAATCATCTTAAGCACGTGGTCTGCTACCGATGATCCGACGGCCAATCTTGCCGAAAACAACTTCTTCGACACTTCGTATCTTGCGATACGAGACTGCTCTCCATACAGTTCTTTTGTATGGAGAAATATGGATTCCAGGTCCATATTCTCGTGCCTCTTCTGATGTTCATTATCCATAGAGGCAAGCACGAGGCACTTGGCCTTCGCGCAATCAATCTCCCAAGTCTTACGGATTTTCTTATCCGCGACGCTGGAGGTGGGACCTGGGACGGGGGGAGCTTTGGTGGTAAGAAGATACCCCAGCTTGTTGTAAGTGATTGCCATTTTGACATTCCTGAGCCAATCTTTGTAGTTTGGCCCTGTCAGTATGTTTTTATCTAGAAGTAACTTAAGTCCAGTCATGTTGATTGGTCGCTGCAATTAGGAGAGAGAGAAGAAACACTCAGCACGATGCTCTTGCAAGTTTAGAATGGTTTTTAATTTGTCTAAACAGGATGGCTCCCACTGTCTCGCGAATCCCTCCTCAAACCATAAAGGAAGAATTAGTCGGGATCAATTCCACCGCACAATACTTGCTTAACCGTTCAGCCAGGCCAGTGTCGGTACTTCGAGGGAGGTTTTCCAACGCTTTCGCGAAGTTCCTTAATTTAAGAACCTCTTTTCCCTGGGGGCGTAGCCCCGCTAACACCTTTCTGGACACCTACTAGGTTTATAGCATTGATCGTTTAGTGACAAATTTCCCGAGGAGTAGCATATACTCACAGCAGGATCGGGATCCAAATATCATCGCGTGATGAAACTGAAGGAATCCTACCAGAATCACCACACTCTAAATGGTATGCAAATCTAGCAAGTTTCAGTACTTATGAAACTCCCGATGTGATTTTTGCCCCATGCTCTTATGACCTTGACTTTGGCCAACAAATCATAAGTCACATGTCAAGTTCTACCCGTCGTTCTCCAGGTTAATTTGAATCCACCCGTACCCACCCTTGACTTTGGCCAACAAGGCAGTACGACTGTTCCAAATCAACGCATCTATTTATGCTGCACATGAATACCCAATAGCTACCAATCACTATGCCTTGACTTTGGCCAACAAACACAGTTTGAATACTATTGACTATTCATGTGAAACGACGGAGGGCTACGAATGGTTTTGGCTAAACCGTGAACGTAGTGAACTTGATATGATCGATGGAACGAGATAGCTTTTAAAAAGAGTGGCTCAAGCTCCGCATTTAAAAGTTAGTTTTGAAAAGAACCGAATGGTTTTTCGAAAGTGTTCCAACGACTTTTGCTTGGTTTATTATCTTGCATTAGTTCTTTTAATGCGTGATATTCTTGCATTAGTTCTTTTAATGCGTCCCATCATTTAATCCTACCATTGCAGAAAACAACCAAAATATGACGTACGCTTATGCCATTCGCATTCGCCACGGGGCCCCGTCATCACCCGTTAGGTTACTTAACTAACGACAGAGCGGGGGCTGGGCTAGCACGGCTGTAAAACATAAGCAACGCCTAAATAGTTATAAATATATAGCAATGATAGACATTACAGATCACAGATGAATACATTGGATATACTAGGAATCCGCAATCCATTCGAGCCTGCAACGAAAAGTGGATTACACGGTCGCGGTGAATAGCCAATACCCCACCCAAGACCCCTACGGGTGCGGCAAACTACCCGCCAAGTACCCCGAAGTGGAGCAACCTCCCTCAATGCTGTGAGTAGGCCACTCGGCACTTCGAGATACCCGGTAGTTTGTGCACCCCCTCCATGGGTCTATCCTAGGAGCAAAAACAGTAAAAAGAATTATACAATGACGGCTACAACCCCGACCCGGTTGTGCGGCCATACAAATAATAATATTACATCAATTTACATTTTACAATGAATGAAAGAAAAAGAAACACTCATCTCACATCCACCCCGGCTATTCACCCGCGACAGTCCAACGCATTCATATACACAAACCATCATCAAACACAGATCACAGATATGTATAACCCCGACTAATCGACATATAGCGATTAGCCGACGTTCAATACATATAAACATCACAGATATAACCATTATAGTCAAAGTGTAGTGAAGTTCGATAAAAATATGGATTTATAGGCCCCCAAAAACAAATTTCTTTTCTGGAAAATCTGGGCACAAATAAACCATCTGAAAAATCCCAAAACCCTACCAGAAGAACACTGCACAAAACCCGATCACGAGAGGAGCCAAAACGGCGGCGGTTCCGCGGCAAATGCATACCTATAGCCGCGGAACCGCGGCGGTTTTAGGGAATCAGGCGACCGTTTTTGGTAGGTGTTTTCACAAAACCCTGAGCCGATTTTAGGAGTAAAACTTTTTATTTTTAGAGCACAAAAAATTTCAACAGAAAGTTAGGGTTTTGATTTTCCGGTTTTTGCGAATTTTCCGATCGAACTTCCATACACTTTACTACTAAGCTAGTTTAAGTTTAGTTAGGCTCTGATACCACTGTAAGTCTATGTTGCCAACCCCGGTTCTTACGGGGAGGTGGAAACGGTATAAAAATCAAATTTTTAGCGCATGGGGCAACATGGACTAACAAAGTCGGGATCTTTTTTAAACTAAACTAGCATGAAAGCTAAAGAGAGTTAGCTACTCGGAAAAGAGGTTATACCTAACTTGAACTCCTTCTTCTTGAAACCTTTGTAGGGGTTTGATGGTGCTTTCCTCGTCGCCTTCTTTCGTCAAAGATGGATCCACCTGAGGGTTCAACCTTCGGGCTCTTTCTCGAACTTTGAGTGAACTAGGATCTTTGGCTTGCTAAACCTCTAACCCTAGAGTGAGTAGAGAGTGGCTTTGGGGTGTTTTTATCTCAAGGAGATGGATTCTCAACACATGAGAAGGGAGCTCCTTGAACTAGAGGAGGAGGAAGAAGAAGAGAGGAGAGAGAAGAGTTATGATAGAATGAGAGCTTTTCATTTTACAACCATAACATAATAAGAAATGAATTATCAAAAATAATAATAATAATGTAAATGAAATAGTTGATGGATGGTTTGGAATGACCATTATCATCACACACATTAAATGATTTTGCTAGAATTAAAGAGCATCTTTGATATGTAATGATGATGGTCAAACTTTCAACTATGGTCAACTAGTCAACCTTGGTCAACAAGTCAACAAACCCAACCATGACACAATTTCATTTAATTAATATTATTAATTGATATATCATAAATCCATTAGGGTTCGGAAAAAAAAACGACTGTCAACTGTGCATACGCACCCGTCCCGAAACCCTAATGAAAATCCTCTTCCTCCGCCTCAATCAACTGTGCATACACACCTGCATTCTTGTTCCGAGGAACATGAATACTATGAGATAAAATCAATCCCAAAACATATACCAGTATCTGGCTCAAACCAGAGCCTGCTAGTAAAATCTGTCCGGACTCCAAACGGGCACAAGTGCGCGGATGAGAACGAACCCTGTCGCAAAAACATGCGACCTCTACTCTGTTTTGCCCAGAGGCGAATAGCCCTCTGTGTGGGACTCTAAAGACTCGACACTACGCTGGCAGTGGGTTTAACCACAGACCGCAAGCGGCACTAGCTGTGTGTAACGGTCCCCAGGTAGATGCCGATGAGAAGACTGACGAGGTGAACCCCATCTGAACTCCTACTGAGTCTGAATGTGACAGTCTCCGTACAGTCCGGTCTGTTCGTCTGATACATCGCATGTCGGGCCTAAGGGGCGGTAAACGTCAGTCCCCTAATAGCAGTACAAGTCGTGTCGGAGTGAAGCCCAAAACACCCTGAGATAACACTGGAAACCCACCAGTATATCTCGCTTGCCCTGGCCAGGTACTACTCGTGTAATGGCTTTCCTAGACACAGCGCGATGTAAACCCCTAATACCGGGAGAGACGAATCCTGTCTAACCGTCACTGCCTCCAAGTGCTTCGGGACTGCACCTAACTACCACCTGTTTGCACGACTCCTTTGAGCCGTGGTAGGGTAGTAATCAAAATACAGTGGGAACACACTCGAGGCGAAGTGCCAGTGTCAAGTCAGCGGACTAAGCTGTACTCATGTCACCTGGGAACTGATAACTGACGATAGGTATAATAACAACTTGTCAGTTCCCGACGAGTCCTGTCCAGTGTACTCGTAACCTAACGAGCACCCGCATACTATCTCAAGTACGACGTACTGACGGCTGTGGGACAGACCGTCTCCCATACTGGGATGAGAAGCGCATGCGCCAGTCTACTCCGGAGTATCGATGCCTTGTCTCGATAGTCCTGCGACTAGGGACCTGTATAAGGATGTGCTTATAGATTACCCAGCCCCCACTAGTGTGACTGCCATCACAACGCTGGTAATCAAGCAAAGATCCTAAGAGCTCCACTAATGCGTATAGGTGATATGATAAAATAAACACATGTACACATTGAAGTAGAAACAAACCAAGTAGCATACTACTATTTTGAGCAGGATTGTATATACAAGGTGAATATCCCAAGCTTCCATTAAGTAATATACAAACCAGTATGATACAGTAATGGCCTCTAGGGCATATACACTAACAGTACTGTGTTGTGCTTGGGGTAGTTTCAAATCAAGTTATCGATCGAAATTCTAAGTACTTTTGCTAATTGGATATTCTGTGATGTGATATATGTATTGAACGTCTACTAATCGTTATACGTCGATTAGTGGGGGTTATACATATCTGTGATCTGTGATGTTGGTTTGTGTATATGAACTTGTTGGATTGTCGCGGATGAATAGCCGGGGTTTGTGAGATGAGAGTTTCTTTATCTTTCATTTGATATAATATGTAAATTGATGTAATATTATTTTTATGGCCGCACATCCGGGATGAGGTTGTAGCCGCCATGGTATATTATTTCTTTTACTATTTTTGCTCCTAGGATAGACCCAAGGTGGGGTGCACAAACTACCAGGTATTTTGAAGTGCCGATTGGCCTACTCACGTTGTTGAGGGAGGTTGCTCCACTTCGGGTACTTGGCGGGTAGTTTGCCGCACCCGTAGGGGTCTAGGGTGGGGTTTGGCTATTCATCGCGACCGTGTAATCCGTCTTTCATTGCAGGCTCGAACGAAACGCGGATTCCTAGTATATCCAATGTGTTCATCTGTGATCTGGAATGACTATCATTGCATCTGACGAATGTATATATCTATGTATGATATCTAGTAGGCGTTGCCTATGTTTTGCATCCGCGCTAGTCCAGTCCCCGCTCTGTCGTTAGTTAAGTAACCTAACGGGTGATGACGGGGCCCTATGGTGAATGCGGATGGCATAAGCGTACGTCATATTTTCATTATTTTCTGCAATGGTAGGATTAATTGATGGGACGCATTAAATTAATGCAAAGAAAACAAAACAAAGCTGAATCGTTGGAACAATTTCAAAACCCACTCGGTTTCTTTTCAGAAACAGAAAACTTTTAAAAATGCAGAGCTTAAACCACTCCTTTTAAAAGCTATCAGGTTCCTTCGATTATATCAAGTTCACTACGTTCACGGTTTCGTTAAAACCATTCGTAGCCTTCCGCCATTTCATATGAATATTCAATAGTATTCAAGCTATGTTTGTTGACCTTCGTCAAGGCATAGTGATTGGTAGCTGTTGGGTGTTCATATGTAGCATAGATAGATGCGTTGGTTTGGGACAGTCGTATTACCTTGTTGACCTTCGTCAAGGGTATATACGGGTGGGTTCAAATTAACCTGGATAATGATGGGTAGAACTTGACATGTGACTTATGAATTGTTGACCTTCGTCATAAGAGCATGGGGAAAAAATCCACATCGGGATTTTCTAAAGAAACTGAAACTTGCTAGTTGTCACGCCCCGCTTCCCAGAGTACGCAAGATTGGGCACATGACATAGCCAACCATGCTACCTGTGGGTAGGAAGTATCCATCCACAGTCACATTACGGCTGTAGAGATATCAAGAACAAGATAAATAACTAATCTAACACATGTCCAAATCCATAATAACAAGAGTCAATGAACAATAAGTGCGGAAGCAAATGATCCAATACAATAAATAGGAAAGTACGTCCCATAATGCGGGCTCACATCTGGAAATGAAATGCAATAAATAAACTAATCACTACAGAACTCACAAATCAGCCTGGTGGCTGAAGTACTCTTGCTCAGTCGTCAACGGTGGTAAGAAATCTGGGCCATGCAAAACCCAGACGTCAGCGCGTCATGTCAACCAATAATATAATATGAACATGGTAATAAGCAATGCAGAAAATAAACATGAATAAAGCAATAATATGAAACAACAGTGCAAGGTAAGGTGCAGTGGGTTACTAAGCTGTTCTATCAGGTTTCTATTCTAAAGTCTTTGAAATCAATTGATGACTCGTCGATGTAACTCAATAGTATCCCGTGCGTGCCCGGGACCACGGTCAAGATTCTCGGGGCTGAATCCGAGACGTGCCGCTAGGCAGTAACAAGTAGCAGGATGGATGAGTGATGTCAGCATCATCACTCCGGGGCTGGCCTAGCCCGTAAGACTGATCAGAACAGGTATCGAACTGTTGAGTTACAAGTCGGTTTCACCTTTGATTTCCCCATACCCCCAAGTTATGTATGTCGAGTCAGGTATTCATGAATCAAGGACTAATGCAAACACAGGATCAGGTAAAAGCAGGTCTGTCTGGATAGACAACAGGAATGGTCCATGAGGACCCCAAGTCAGGTTTGTTGGCATTAGGCATGAGATCAGGTAACAGGTCAGGTCATGGTACAACAGGTTGAGTTGGTAGTAAAGGGTACCATGTCCGGTGCATCGGTATGTATATATATATATCATGTGTATCAAAGTCAGGTCGATATGTGACGCAATCGAGGGTGTGCTCACAACAGGTATACAATCGAATAAGGAACAACAACAGGAAATAAAGTAAACAGCAATAATAGTTCCTTAATCACAATGGTGCATTAATATGGTGCAGTTGTATTATATTAACAGGTTCGAGCACCCTTGGGGTGCAATAATCACAGGGTAGCGCAATATTAATAACAGAAAGTAATGAAGATATATGTGTACGGCTATCGTCCTTTAAATAGCAAAATGATTAACCGGTAGTTTTGTTATTAGGGTTACAATGGCAAAATACGGTTTAGGTTGCAGTATCATGATATATATTATATTTCGCCCAAATGAGAAAATAACAACACTAGCTAATCTTTGCAGGTTTTATGAGTCAAGCACACTTAATTAGCATAACATAGCATGTAGCAAGTAATACTTGCCTCGACGGTTTCGCAAACCGGAAAACACGAACGTAACGTCGGCGGAAAACACGCGACGGATGCACGGGTCACGGATCGAGTCCAAACGACGAACAGCGGGGCCACGCGGACCGGAGTACTTCGCTGGAAAGTCGGGTCAAGTCGTCGGCACGGCCGGAATCCGGCGAAATGTCAAAACGGCGACGATGGTTAGCAAACTACGCATGGACAAAACGCGACCAGCGAAGGGAAAAGGGAAGGGAGAAGGTAACGAGATGCTTACAGTGATGGCACGGGTGTCAACCGCGACGGGTTCGACGGCGATGGGGCGCCGGCGAGGAACAGTGAACGCGGCAAGGGTTTGGAGGTGGTTGGATCGGGGGTGCAGTGAGTAGGGGAGAGGTACTGGCCTGGTCTGGGTTGCAGGGGGAGAGGAGGTGGTCTGCGGTGCGCTGGCGACGACGAGGAGGGTCGACGGTGGCTTTTCCGGCGACCGGAGAAGGTGGTAGGGTTAGGCTCGGGTTCTGTTGTGGCCCGGCGAGGGAAAGAGGAAGACGGTGAAGAGGTCGGGACGAGGGTGAAGGGAGGAAGTCGACGTCGTCGGCGGTGGGAGGCGGCGGCGGCAGCACAGCGTGCAGGTGGCGGTGACGTTGGGTGCAGGCGCTTGAAGGAAGGAGAATGGGGGTGCGGTCGAGGCTGTTGAGGCGAGGATGATGGTGGTGGTCTCGTCGGCGCGGGGACTGCGGCGGCGACGGCCCGACGAGGCTAGGGTTCGGGGTTCGTCGATAGGGTTTCTCGTGGGAGGTTTCTGCGAGGTCGAGGACGTGATGAGAATATAAAGGGATAGAGAGAGAGAGGTTATAAGAGGAGAGAGAGAAAGATTATAGGATGAGAGAGAGAGAGAGAGATTAGAGAGAGGAGAGATAGAGTGAGGGGGAGGCGGGGCCCACGAGGGATTTAGCCCCTCGTGATTGGCTGCGAGATGTAAAGGAATTTAGAATAAAGAATTTAAAAAAGATTTAAACGTTATACAGTAACAGAATATATATATAATATAGGTTTAGATTATTTAATTGATTTGGGATTTTGGCGCTAAATGAAACATTTCCAAATCGCGCCCGGGTTGTGCCCAAATATTTGAAATTTAAATAATAGGATTTTAAGCGGGTTCCAAAATTTAAAATGAGATGTTTTATGATTAAAAAGCATGCCCCCAAGTCGGACACTTGCACGCGCGCGTAGCCGTCCAAACTCGCCCGTTTCACCGAACGGGATGAACACTCGACACACGGACGCTACCACGCGGCTAGGGGTGACGAGTAGGCCAACATGGATATTTTTAATTTCATTTTTAGGTGTTAAAATTTGTTATAGGCAAAAATGACTTAACCGGTTAAAATTTTGCAACAAGAACCAAACAAGCAAGATAATTGAAATGAGCAATGTCTAACACTCAACCAGTAACAAAAATAGTATTATAGGGTTCGGGTGTTACATCATACCCAACTACAAAAAGAATTTCGTCCTCGAAATTCCAAGAATACAAGTTAGCTAATTACAGGAAAAGGTGAGGAAACTTCTGCCGGATCTCGTCTTCTCGCTCCCAAGTGGATTCTCCATGCGATCGATTATCCCAAGAAACTAGCACAAGTGGATAACCTTGTTCTTAAGAACCTTTTCTCTTCGATCCTTGATTTCAACCGGTCGCTCCTCAAAAGTTAGGTCCTCCCGTACAGTCAACTCCGAATGATCCAAGACGTGGGTTTCATCTCGAACATACCTCCGTAGTTGAGATACATGAAACACATCGTGCACTCCTGCCAATGACTGTGGTAACGCCAAACGGTACGCTACCTCTCCAACACGCCCCAATATCTCGAAGGGTCCAACGAATCGAGGACTAAGCTTTCCCCGACTCCCAAAGCGAATCACCCCTCTAGTCGGTGATATCTTCAGGAATACCAAATCACCCACGGCGAACTCTAGAGGTCTTCTTGACGTATCGGCCCAACTTTTCTGTCTGTCTTGAGCTGCCTTCATATGCTTCCTGATTGTATTCACCTTCTCGACTGTCTGTACTACCAAATCTGGTCCCAGTAACCTTCGTTCACCAACATCACCCCAACAAACAGGTGAACGGCACTTACGACCATACAACGCTTCAAACGGAGCCATCTGAATAGTCGCTTGGAAGCTATTGTTGTACGAAAACTCCACCAGGTGTAGGTGATCCTCCCAAGAACCTTTGAAGTCCAACATGCAAGCTCTCAACATATCTTCAAGGGTCTGGATCGTTCTCTCCGACTGCCCATCAGTCTGAGGATGATAGGCTGTGCTAAACTTCAATCGAGTCCCTAAACTTTCTTATAAACTCCTCCAGAAGTGCGACAAGAACCGAGTGTCCCGATCGGACACGATGCTCACCGGTACTCCATGCAATCTTACAATCTCCTGCATGTACCGCTCTGCCAAAGTCTCCGTCGATTGACCAACCCGAAAAGGAATAAAGTGAGCTGCCTTGGTCAACCGATCGACAATCACCCATACTGCATTGTTGCCCTTTGGACTCCGCGGTAAAGCTGTCACGAAATCCATGGTTATATGTTCCCACTTCCACTGAGGAATCGGAAGTGGTTGCAACAAACCAGCAACCCTTTGGTGTTCAGCCTTGACCTGCTGACATACCAAGCACTTAGCCACGAAGTGAGCGATCTCCCGTTTCATACCCTCCCACCAGAAATGCTGTCGAATATCTCGGTACATCTTTGTACCTCCCGGATGTACAGAGTAAGCTGAACTGTGTGCCTCCTTCATAAGCTCTTCACGTACATCCCCCTTTGGCACACACACATGGCTACCATATCTCAACGAACCGTCTTCGTGGACCAGTAAATCGGTTCGTAATCCGGCTTCAACCTGATCTCGAAACCTTTGCAGTCTAGGATCCTGCGATTGTGCCGCTTTAATCTTCTCAACTAAGGACGATTATACTTGCAGCTGCATCAACTGTCCCGTAGAGTGTGGTAGCACAACCTTCAAGTCGAATCTCCAAAAATCCGCAATGATCTCCCTCTGTGCAGTCAATACCTGAATCGCTGGTAACCGACTAAGCGCATCCGACACGACGTTAACCTTTCCCGGATGGTACTTAAGATCAAGGTCGTAGTCGGCCATCAGCTCCAACCATCTGCGTTGCCTCATGTTCAACTCCTTCTGAGTGAACACATACTTCAAACTCTTGTGATCTGTAAAGACTTCGACACTCTCGCCTAAAAGGTAGTGTCTCCAAATCTTCAAGGCGAAGATCACGGCCGCAAGCTCCAAGTCATGAGTCGGGTAATTCTACTCATGAGTCTTCAGTTGTCTTGATGCGTAAGCTACGACCTTCCCATTCTGCATCAAAACACATCCCAATCCTTTTCCAGATGCGTCGCTGTGAATCACCAGTCCTCCGGAATTATCTGGTACGGTCAGGATAGAGGCGGTTATCAACTTCTGCTTCAACGTCTCGAAGGCCAATGCACATCCATCCGTCCAAATAAAAGGTACTTCCTTGCGCGTAAGCTTGGTCAACGGTTCTGCCAAACGAGCGAAGTTCTCCACAAATCTCCTGTAGTATCCGGCCAAACCAAGGAAACTTCTTATCTCAGCCACATTTCTTGGAATAGGCCAATCTCGAACTACTGCAATCTTTTTGGGATCGACGGCGATTCCATCGCCCGACACAACATGCCCCAGAAACTTCACTTCTTCCAGCCAGAATTCGCACTTACTCATCTTCGCATACAATTTCTCCTGTCTCAGCGTCTGCAGTGCGATCTTCAAATGCTCAGCATGCTCCTCCGGACTCTTCGAGTACACCAGAATATCGTCAATGAATACCACAATAAACTGGTCCAAGAATGGTGAAAAGATTCTGTTCATCAAATCCATGAATATTGCCGGTGCATTCGTTACTCCGAAGGGCATCACTAGATACTCGAAATGTCCATACCGAGTTCGAAACGCCGTCTTGCAAACATCTTCTGCTTTTACTCGGACCTGATGATATCCGGATCGCAAATCCAGTTTCGAGAATACTCTCGCGCCACTAAGCTGCTCAAAAAGTTCTCCGATGCGAGGGATCGGGTACTTGTTCTTAATAGTCACCCGGTTCAATTCTCGATAATCAATGCACATCCTTCTCGTGCCATCCTTCTTCTTCACTAAAAGAACTGGAGCTCCCCAAGGCGAGTTGCTGCTTCGAATCCAACCCTTCTCAAGCAATTCACCAACCTGCTTCTTAACTTCTTCCAATTCCACTGGTGCCATCGGATAATAAGATTTCGATACTGGCGCTGCACCAGGAATAAGGTCAATCGCGAACTCCACGTCTCGCTTCAGCGGTAAGCCCGATATATCTTCAAATACGTCCATAAAGTCGCGAACAACTGCCGGCTCCTTATTACTATCAACTTCCATAGCTGCAAGAACACTGCGTGTCGGCCTAGCCCTGAACTCGACTGGCCCGACAGAACTGCTTCCCCCAGTAAAGGTAAACTCAGGGTGTCCGGGAATCTGGAAAATTATCTTCCTTGCCCTACAGTCAATGTGGGCGTGGAAAGTGCCAAGGAAATCCATTCCCAAGACAACTTCATAGCTGCCCGTATCTATTACCAAGAAATCTGCAAAGAGCTCCAGTCCGCACACAACAACTGTACAATCTCTACACTCCCTACTAGCTATGATTTTCCCATTCCCAGTGTGTATGTCCCAAAAACTAGACAGGGTCGTGCAGGTAATCGAGTGTGTAGTTATAAATTTGGATGACATAAAACAGTGGGATGCTCTGGAATCAAATAATGCCAATGCGGGAAAACCTATGAACGAGTAAAGTACCTGAAACCACTTCTCCTGATGCCTTAGCTTCCTCAGCTGTCAACGTGAAAGCTCGAGCCTGATTAGGTCCTTGAGTCAGCTGTTTCTGCCCTTGGAACGGTCTCTGCGGAGGCTTCTGTATATCATCTCTTGTGCGAAGCTTCGACGGACAGGCACCGACTGCGTGATCGGCCGCTCCACAAACTAGACAAAGTCCCAGTCTCCTTCGACAATCCTTCTGCACGTGCCCAGGTAAACGGCAGTAGTCACAGATCACGCTCTTTCTTCGATCAACGATCACAGGCTTCTTCATGGGTGCTGCACCTCGACGGTCCACTGGAATACCTCTGCGCCCATGATCTCGGTTAGGTACAAATGCGGGCTTCCTGGCCGCAACTGCTGTCTGCTGTAGGTTCCCTTTCATTCCTGACAAACTTTGCTGCTCCCTGGCTGCCGTTAGAACCTGCGAGGAAAGTGGTCAAACCCAGGGAGACAATCTGCCTCTGGATGTCCACATCCAAACTGCGCAAGAACCTTCGCGCCCTGTCTGCCTCCTTGGCGACTAAGGGTCCAGCGAAGCGGCTGAGTCTCGTCCATTCCGCTGCATGTACGTCCACAGGTGCTCCATTTTGCCTCAGCCCAATAAATCTCTCTTCCATTTCCTCCCGTGCAGTCCGCGGGAAGAACTTCTCCAGGAATCTTTTAGAGAAATCCGCCCAACTGATTGGCTTGGGCAAGCGGGTCTCCTCCACAAGCCACCACTCTTGGGCGTAATCCACCAGCTGAATGCGCACTACATCAACTCTTTTGTCCTCTGGGATCTGTACCGCAATCAGCAAATTCTCCGTGTCCACTAGCCACTGCTCGACTGGCAACGGCTCCTCCAGACCAGTGAAAGTAGTAGGACCTAAACGTCTGAAATCTGCCACGGTCCCTACTCGGTCAACTGGTTTCGCTACAGCGGTGTTTACAGACTGCCGAATGGCCTGCAAACCCTCCTGAAATGAATCTGCCTGCTGCTGGATCAGCTCAGTTTGCCTCTTCTGATTTTCCAACATCCCACGTATCACTCCCAACATGGCGGCTTCATCCACGCGTCTCTGATACGTCTTGAAATTCTTATCTGCCATAACCCTGAAATCAAAACACCCAACATTAGCATGATAATAGATTCAATATATAAATCAAGGCTAGAACTCCAAGATACTTAAATAGAGTACCGCATTGTAACTATGCCGCGGTATCATAGCCACAATTACTTAACTCCACCCAAGTCCCCTAAGTCCTAGAGATAACAAGAAATTAGGTTTTCGAGTTAACATGCAAAGTAAGTTTGCACGTCGACATAATCCGGAAGAATGTGATTCAAGAATGGTAAAACGGTCAAGGTGGCAGGACATGTTTCCTAAGCACGGGTATTCTGATTCGTGTATCGGGTACAATACCCAACTACAAAAGAATCAACCCAACTAACCTATGGCTCTGATACCAAAAGAACCATGTCACGCCCCGCTTCCCAGAGTACGCAAGATTGGGCACATGACATAGCCAACCGTGCTACCTGTGGGTAGGAAGTATCCATCCACAGTCACATTACGGCTGTAGAGATATCAAGAACAAGATAAATAACTAATCTAACACATGTCCAAATCCATAATAACAAGAGTCAATGAACAATAAGTGCGGAAGCAAATGATCCAATACAATAAATAGGAAAGTACGTCCCATAATGCGGGCTCACATCTGGAAATGAAATGCAATAAATAAACTAATCACTACAGAACTCACAAATCAGCCTGGTGGCTGAAGTACTCCTGCTCAGTCGTCAACGGTGGTAAGAAATCTGGGCCATGCAAAACCCATACGTCAGCGCGTCATGTCAACCAATAATATAATATGAACATGGTAATAAGCAATGCAGAAAATAAACATGAATAAAGCAATAATATGAAACAACAGTGCAAGGTAAGGTGCAGTGGGTTACTAAGCTGTTCTATCAGGTTTCTATTCTAAAGTCTTTGAAATCAATTGATGACTCGTCGATGTAACTCAATAGTATCCCGTGCGTGCCCGGGACCACGGTCAAGATTCTCGGGGCTGAATCCGAGACGTGCCGCTAGGCAGTAACAAGTAGCAGGATGGATGAGTGATGTCAGCATCATCACTCCGGGGCTGGCCTAGCCCGTAAGACTGATCAGAACAGGTATCGAACTGTTGAGTTACAAGTCGGTTTCACCTTTGATTTCCCCATACCCCCAAGTTATGTATGTCGAGTCAGGTATTCATGAATCAAGGACTAATGCCAACACAGGATCAGGTAAAAGCAGGTCTGTCTGGATAGACAACAGGAATGGTCCATGAGGACCCCAAGTCAGGTTTGTTGGCATTAGGCATGAGATCAGGTAACAGGTCAGGTCATGGTACAACAGGTTGAGTTGGTAGTAAAGGGAACCATGTCCGGTGCATCGGTATGTATATATATATATCATGTGTATCAAAGTCAGGTCGATATGTGACGCAATCGAGGGTGTGCTCACAACAGGTATACAATCGAATAAGGAACAACAGCAGGAAATAAAGTAAACAGCAATAATAGTTCCTTAATCACAATGGTGCATTAATATGGTGCAGTTGTATTATATTAACAGGTTCGAGCACCCTTGGGGTGCAATAATCACAGGGTAGCGCAATATTAATAACAGAAAGTAATGAAGATATATGTGTACGGCTATCGTCCTTTAAATAGCAAAATGATTAACCGGTAGTTTTGTTATTAGGGTTACAATGGCAAAATACGGTTTAGGTTGCAGTATCATGATATATATTATATTTCGCCCAAATGAGAAAATCACAACACTAGCTAATCTTTGCAGGTCTTATGAGTCAAGCACACTTAATTAGCATAACATAGCATGTAGCAAGTAATACTTGCCTCGACGGTTTCGCAAACCGGAAAACACGAACGTAACGTCGGCGGAAAACACGCGACGGATGCACGGGTCACGGATCGAGTCCAAACGACGAACAGCGGGGCCACGCGGACCGGAGTACTTCGCTGGAAAGTCGGGTCAAGTCGTCGGCACGGCCGGAATCCGGCGAAATGTCAAAACGGCGACGATGGTTAGCAAACTACGCACGGACAAAACGCGACCAGCGAAGGGAAAAGGGAAAGGAGAAGGTAACGAGATGCTTACAGTGATGGCACGGGTGTCAACCGCGACGGGTTCGACGGCGATGGGGCGCCGGCGAGGAACAGTGAACGCGGCAAGGGTTTGGAGGTGGCTGGATCTGGGGTGCAGTGAGTAGGGGAGAGGTACTGGCCTGGTCTGGGTTGCAGGGGGAGAAGAGGTGGTCGGCGGTGCGCTGGCGACGACGAGGAGGGTCGACGGTGGCTTTTCCGGCGACCGGAGAAGGTGGTAGGGTTAGGCTCGGGTTCTGTTGTGGCCCGGCGAGGGAAAGAGGAAGACGGTGAAGAGGTCGGGACGAGGGTGAAGGGAGGAAGTCGACGTCGTCGGCGGTGGGAGGCGGCGGCGGCAGCACAGCGTGCAGGTGGCGGTAACGTTGGGTGCAGGCGCTTGAAGGAGGGAGAACGGGGATGCGGTCGAGGCTGTTGAGGCGAGGATGATGGTGGTGGTCTCGTCGGCGCGGGGACTGCGGCGGCGACGGCACGACGAGGCTAGGGTTCGGGGTTCGTCGATGGGGTTTCTCGTAGGAGGTTTCTGCGAGGTCGAGGACGTGATGAGAATATAAAAGGATAGAGAGAGAGGTTATAAGAGGATAGAGAGAAAGATTATAGGATGAGAGAGAGAGAGAGATTAGAGAGAGGAGAGATAGAGAGAGGGGGAGGCGGGGCCCACGAGGGATTTAGCCCCTCGTGATTGGCTGCGAGATGTAAAGGAATTTAAAATAAAGAATTTAAAAAAGATTTAAACGTTATACAGTAACAGAATATATATATAATATAGGTTTAGATTATTTAATTGATTTGGGATTTTGGCGCTAAATGAAACATTTCCAAATCGCGCCCGGGTTGCGCCCAAATATTTGAAATTTAAATAATAGGATTTTAAGCGGGTTCCAAATTTTAAAATGAGATGTTTTATGATTAAAAAGCATGCCCCCAAGTCGGACACTTGCACGCGCGCGTAGCCGTCCAAACTCGCCCGTTTCACCGAACGGGATGAACACTCGACACACGGACGCTACCACGCGGCTAGGGGTGACGAGTAGGCCAACATGGATATTTTTAATTTCATTTTTAGGTGTTAAAATTTGTTATAGGCAAAAATGACTTAGCCGGTTAAAATTTTGCAACAAGAACCAAACAAGCAAGATAATTGAAATGAGCAATGTCTAACACTCAACCAGTAACAGAAATAGTATTATTGGGCTCGGGTGTTACACTAGTGATGCATACCATTTGGAGTTTGATAATGTTGGTAGGATTCCTTCAGCATTATCTCACAATGATATTTGGATCCCGATCCTACTGTGAGTATCCGCTACTCCTCGGGAAACTTTTCACTTAACGATCAATGCTATAAACCAAGTAGGTGTCTGGAAAGGTGTTAGCGGGGCTACGCCCACAGGAAAAAGAGGTTATTTAATTAATTAATTTCGCGAAAGCGTTGTAAAACCTCCCTCGAAGTACTGATACTGGCCTGGCTGAACGGTTAAGCAAGTATTGTACGGTAAGATTGATCCCGACTAATTCTTCTTTTATGGTTTGAAGAAGGATTCGAGAAACAGTGGGAGCCATCCTGTTTAGATAAATTAAAAAACCAATCTAAACTTGCAAGAGCATCATGTTGAGTGTTTTCTTCTTTCTTTCTTAATTGCAGCGACCCAGTGACCACACATAGGTTACATGTAGATAATAAAATGACTGAATCTTACTGTTATGACTGGTAAAGGTCTGTCCAGATATCCATTACCCATGACAAGCTGGGACACCACTTAACTAATCAAACCCCTGCCGTCTCAGGACCAGTTTCCACTGTTGCGGATATTAATATCCGTAAGACATCGAAAAAGGACTATGCGAATGCCAAGTGCCTCGTGTTGGCCTCAGTTGATGGTGCATACCAGAGGCAGCACGAGAAGATGGACTTAGTTTCTATCTTCCTCCATAACAAAGATTTATATGGAGAGCAATTTCGTATCGCAAGATATGAGACCTCGAATGAATTGCTTCAAGTGAGGTTGGCTTTCGGGTCATCTGTAGGGGACAACATCCTTACAGAGACTAGCTATTTTGATGGGCTCACGGACCTGAAGACCACGTTGAAGAACGGGTCAAATACTGACTTAATTCTACAGTCCCTGCCCTCTACTTATACCCTGAAGGAAACCAGGGAAGTAGAAGGAAATGGAAGGACAGAAGTTTCGGGACTGGATATAGTAAAGGAGGGACGTTCCTATTGTTACGGGAATGAACATTGGCAGAAGGATTGCAGGGCTAGCGAAGTCAGTAGCCAAGATTCGAAGCATGTTGTGGCTTCGGCTTCGGGTGTGTTTGTAGTAGAAAACTGTATGTCAATTAACCCTACTTCCTGGGTATTGGATACCGGATCAGGATCTCACATCTGTAATTCATTACAGGCTCTGAGAAACCGTAGAGTTATCAGGATAGGTGATATGACTCTCAGGGTTGCCAACGGAATGAGCATGGACGCTGAATCCGTAGGGGAATATCATCTTGGATTGACAACTGGGCAGATATTGATTCTGCGTAACTGTTTGTATGTACCTAGTATGACTTGTAATATCATATCTGTATCCTTACTTTCTAAGGAAGGATATGATTTTACTTTTGTAAGCGATGTGGTCTACATCCACCTAAATCAAGTTCTGATTGGGTCAGGTACATTAGAAAACGGGATATACGTATTGAATCAAGCTCAGGTTTTCAGTGTCCAGAACACACTTAAAAGAAAGTCTCCGGAAACAAATCAGGCTTTCTTGTAGCATTGTAGACTGTGTCACATTAATGAGACACGGTTAACAAAGTTACATAAAGAGGGATACTTGAATCCATTCGAGTATCAGTCTTATGCTACTTGTGAATCTTATCTCATGGGAAAGATGACAAAGATTCCGTTCACTGGACACGGAGTAAGAGCGAGCGAGCTCTTGGGACTCATACACAGTGACGTGTGTGGTCTAATGTTTACACATGCGCGAAGTGGTTATTCATACTTCATTACCTTTACGGATGATTTCTCTAGGTATGGACATGTCTTCCTGATGAAGCATAAATCCGAGGCCTTTGAGAAATTTTGGGAATACAAGAATGAAGTTGAAAAACAAACAGGCAAAAGTATCAAGACACTGAGATCTGATCGAGGTGGTGAATACTTGAGTGCCGTTTCTGGGCTACTTAAAAGAGAATGGAATTCTCTCTCAGCTTACTCCTCCATACACGCCACAACACAATGGTGTATCGGAAAGACGGAATCGAACTCTATTGGATATGGTTTATTCCATGATGAGTAAGGCTGAGTTATCGCGATCTTTCTGGGGATATGCACTAGAAACAGCTGCATATCTTTTGAACAAGGCTCCAACCAAGACTGTTCCTACCACCCCATATCAGATGTGGAGTGGAAAGAAACCCTGTCTTAAGTATCTTAAGACATAGGGATGTCCAACTTTCGTAAAGAAGCAGCATGCGGACAAGCTCGAGGCACGCTCAGTACTGTGTAAGTTTGTGGGATACCCCAAGAACTCGAGGGGGTATCTTTTCTATTCCGCAGAGGAACAAAAGGTTTTTGTTTCTCAGCATGCCCACTTCTTGGAAACTAAAGTTTTAGAAAATCGGATAAGTGGGAGCGCAATAGAACTGGAAGAAATTCAAGAACCACAAGCTATTACTGAAAGCTCGGTAGAACCAGAAGTTTCAGGAGAACCGGACATCCCAGCGCCACTCTGCAGGAGTAGTAGGCAGTCTCATCCGCCCGAGAGATACTACGGTTTTCTCATAGACGGGGATCGAGAGGATTGCGTCATTGAAAATGATGAGCCTACTAGCTTCCAGCAAGCCATTCAGAGCGGTGACTCAGTAAAATGGCTGGATGCAATGCGGACCGAGATGGAGTCCATGTACACCAACAAAGTTTGGACTTTGGACATTGCTCCAGAAGGGGTAAAACCCGTAGGCTGCAAATGGATCTTCAGAAAAAAGATTGGTGTAGATGGGCAGGTTGAAACCTATAAAGCTAGACTTGTTGCAAAGGGTTTTCGTCAAAGACCTGGTTTGGACTATGACGAAACCTTTTCTCCAGTGGCTATGCTCAAATCCATTCGGATCCTTCTTGCCATTGCTGCCTTCCACGATTATGAGATCTGGCAGATGGACGTAAAGACGGCTTTTCTGAATGGAAATTTGGAAGAGTGCGTCTATATAGATCAGCCGGAGGGTTTCATTCAGAGTGGGAGCAGCGGTAAAGTGTGCAAGTTGCTTAAGTCCATTTATGGACTGAAGCAGGCATCGCGGAGCTGGAACATCTGCTTTGATGATACTGTCAAAGAATTCGACTTTATCAAAAATACGGATGAACCATACATTTACAGTAAGATTGTAGGGAGAACTGTGGTATTCCTCGTCTTATACGTGAATGACATTCTCCTAATAGGAAATGACATTCCTATGCTACAGTCAGTCAAAGGATTCTTGTCACAGAGGTTCTCCATGAAGGACCTGGGCGATACCAACTACATTCTGGGAATCCAGATCTATCGTGATAGATCTAAGAGGATGTTGGGACTTTTGCAGTCCAGGTACATCGACACCATACTTAAACGATTCAGTATGGAAGATTCAAAGCGCGGTAATCTACCGGCTTGTCACGGAATCACCCTCTCCAAAGAGATGTCTCCCAAGACTGATTTGGAAAGGGCTCGCATGTCATCTATACCCTACGCATCTGCGGTAGGCTCTATAATGTATGCGATGTTGTGTACCAGACCAGATGTAGCATACACATTAAGTGTTGTAAGTCGGTATCAGTCGGACCCAGGGGAGAAACACTGGATAGCAGTAAAGAACATTCTCAAGTACTTGAGAAGGACTAAGGAGATGTTCTTGGTGTATGGCGGAAAAGACCTCCAGATCGAGGCCTTTGCTGACTCCAGCTTCCAGAGTGACAAGGATGAATCCAAGTCCATGTCGGGTTATGTCTTTACCCTCAATGGAGGGGCGATTTGCTGGAAGAGCTCCAAGTAGGAAACCGTTGCTGACTCAACTATGGAAGCGGAGTACATAGCTGCTTGCGATGCCGCAAAGGAAGCTGTCTGGATGAAGAAGTTCTTCACGGAGCTTCAGGTGGTTCCTACCATTGTTGATCCAATACCGCTGTATTGTGACAACAACGGCGCTATAGCTTTAGCGAAGGAACCCAGGTCCCATCAGAAGTCCAGACACATTTTGAGGCGGTACCACCTGATCAGGGAGAACGTAGATCGCCGGGAGATCGAGGTAAAGAGAGTAGATTCGGAGAATAACACTGTAGATCCATGCACGAAGGCCATACCCCAGACTCAGTTCGAGCGGCTGATCGAGATGATAGGTCTTCGATACGCCAGTACATGGCCCTAGTGCAAGTGGGAGATTGTTAGTGTATATGCCCTAGAGACCATTATTGTATCATACTAGTTTATATATTACTTAATGGAAGCTTGGGATATTCACAGTTGTATAGACAATCTTGCTCAAAATGGTAGTATGCTACTTGGTTTGTTTCTACTTTAATATGTGCATGTGTTTCTTTTCGCATATCGCTTATACATATTAGTAGAGCCCTTAGGATCTTTGCTTGATTACCAGCGTTGTGATGGCAGTCACACTTGTGGGGGCTGGGTAATCTATAAGCACATTCTTATACAGGTCCCTAGTCGTAGGATTATCGAGACGGGGCATCGATACTCCGGAGTAGACTAGCGTATGCGCTTCTCATCCCAGCAGGGGAGATGGTCTGTCCCACTGCCATCAGTAGGTCGTACTGGAGATAGTATGCGGGTTCTCGTTAGGTTACGAGTACACTGGACATGACTTATTGGGAACTGTTGGTTGGTACTATACCTATCGTCAGATAACAGTTCCCAGGTGACAGGAGTACATCTTAGTCCGTCGACTTGACACTGCTACTTCTCCTCGAGTGTGTTCCCACTGTACTTTGATTACCATCCTACCACGGCTCAAAAGAGTCGTGCAAACAGGCAGTAGTTGGGTGCAGTCCCGAAGCACTTGGAGGCAGTAGCGATTAGATAGGATTCGTCTCTCCCGGTATTGGGGGTTGATATCGTGCTGTGTCTAGGAGAGCCATTACACAAAGTTCTTGGCCAGGGCAAGCGAGAATTACCGGTAGTGTTTCCAGTAGTTTCTCAGGGTGTTCTGGGCTACACTCCGGCATGACTTATACCGCTATTAGGGGTCTGACGTTTACCGCCCCCTAGGCCCGCCATGCGATACTCTCAGACGAACAGACCGGACTGTACGGAGATTGTCATATTTAGGCTCAGTAGGAGTTCGGATGGGTTTACCTCATCGGCCTTCTTATCGACATCTACCTGGGGACCGTTATGTACAGCTAGTGCCGCTTGCGGTCTGTGGTTAAACCCACTGCCAGCGTAGTGTCGAGTCTTTAGAGTCCCATACAGAGAGTTTCCCCGCACTGGGCGAAAGGTGTAGAGGCCGTATGGTTTTACGGCAGGGCTACGATCACTTACGTGCACTTGTGCGCGTATGCTGTTCGGGCAGACAATGCTAGTGGGCTTTGGTTTAAGCCGGATCCTAGTATTGTATGGATGGATTAGTTTTGTCTTCTGTGCATTCGCATTCTACGGAATGCGGATGCGGGTGTGTATGTACGGTTGTGAGGAGCGAAGAAGGAGGAGGTGCCTCATTAGGGTTTTGATCATTGGTTCGGTCAAAACCATTATGAGGTGAGGAAAATATTTACTAATCTTTTTAATAATAATTATGTTATGGCTAATTGCTTTGACCTTTTGACCATGCTTGACCATGTTGACATTTTGACCATTGTTGACTTGGATATTTCATGAGAGCACTAGACTCTTCTTTTGCTTTTTGTTTTATCAAGACTTGATAGTGGTCAAATCAATCTTAGCCATCATAATTATGATAAAAGATTGGTTTTTATTTTTTCCATGGTTCATTATTCTTTTGGCACTCTCTCTCTTCATTTTGGAGCTCTCATATTTTGTTCTTCTTCCTCCTCCTCACTAAGAAATCCTTTAGTTCTCATGTGTTGAGATAATTAGGATTTAAATAGACAAATAAATCCACCATCATATTCTACATCACCTAGGACATCAAGAGTGGCATACTTGTTGCCCTAGTTATCTCGGCTTGAGGTGGAGCTCGGATTACAAACTCTCGGGTGGATCGTCTTCGACTCAAAGAGGCCGCGGAGGTGACCAAGATCCGGATCGATCCTTGGAGCTTGCATGGACGAGGAGGGAAGCGGAGAGAAGACCCAAAGGACTTGGTTCGTGAGGTATAATCTCTTGAGCATAGTAGATAGAACCTCTTGTAGTTTGTTAGCAATGGTTTGGCAAAGATCCTCAAGTTTTTAGTCCATGTTACCTTGTGTTAAAAAATTGTTTTTTACTTATTCCGCCTCCCTGTAAGCACCGAGATGGGTAACGTGGACTTAAAGAGTGGCACTGCTTTGCGTATTCAAGACAATCCTGAATCATCGTGGGCCAATAGTAGTCCATCCTTTTGTCTTCAGCTTCATCTTTGGCCCGGCTTGATGAGAACCGCAAAGTCCATCATGAGTTTCTTGGACGACTCTCCTTACTTCTTCTGGTCCCAGGCATCTTAGCCACAGAGAGTCGAACGATCTCTTATATAGAGTATCATTGACGAAGGCGAAAGACAGAGCTCGTCTCATGAGCTGATGTCTTGAGGATGCATCTTCAGGTGTTCGATGGGATTTGAAGTAGTCTATAAAAAATTCTCTCCAATCCTTAGCCTTTTCATGGTCTTTTATTTGCAGGGCTGTTTCCTTGGTCGCTTCCTTTTGTTTAGACGACTCCGGAGATATTTCAGCTGGTGCAAGAACCCGACGGTTTTGTACAACGATCCTTACGTCATCGAGGTTTTCATCAGCCAGTTCTTTAGCGAGCTTGGCTAACGCATCCTCCTTGCTATTTTCCGCACGCGGTATGCTTTTTAGGGCGTAGAAAGGGATTTGAGTCAGCAATTGTTGCACTCTCTCGCTGTACTTTACCAACTCTGGTTTGCACGTTTGATAGCCGCCGTTTACTTGACTAACGACCAGCTGGGAGTCTCCGTATATAAGGAGGTTTTCGATTTCCATGTCGACAGTGATCTCAAGACCTGCTATCAAAGCTTCATATTCTGCTTCATTGTTTGTCCTTGGCTCTGTTAGGGAAAAAACAAAGCGTATTATCCCTCCTTGCAGAGTAACGAAGATAAGGCCTACCCCCGATTTGATTATAGGGGTGTTGTGTTGTCGCTTCTTTATGGAAGATGCTCCGTTGAAATAGAGTTCCTATCGGGTATCACTCCCTCCTCTCTCCCTGTCGATCGTGTCAAACATGTGTTCGTCTGGCAATTCGCAGTTTAGGGATGAATCAGCAGGTATCAGATGCTCAGCGAGGAAGTCGGCGATGGCCTGGTCTTTCACCGCCTTAAGAGGTCGGTATGTTATCGAGAATTCCATTAAGAGTAGGGCCTATTTAGCAAGCCGTCACGTTAGTATGGCTTTTGACATCAAATACTTGAGAGGATCCACCTTTGATATGAGATGGACCTCATGCGCCAATGCATAGTGTCTAAGCTTCGTTATCACGAAAATTAACGCCCGGCAGTGTTTTTCGATGGGGGAGTAGTTATTTTCTGCCCCCAGGAGAACCCAACTCAAATAGTAGAGGTCTCTCTCTTTCCCTTGATCATTCTCTTATGCCCATAGTGAGCCTAAAGAACCTTCAAGGGCTGTTATGTACAGGATGAGGGGCTTTTCTTTGACTGGAGCAGTTAGTACCGGCGGATTCTGTAGGTATTGCTTGATTTCATCCAGTGCGCTTTGGCATTTGCAATCCCAGACGAACGGGGTCCCCTTCTTCATTAAATGGCTGTAGGGGTGGCATTTGCCGGAGAGATTGGCTATGAACCGCCGGATATACACGAGCTTTCCTTGTAGAGACCGCAGTTGCTTGAGAGTTCTTGGCGGAGGCATTTCCATAATCGTCTTGATCTTTGACGGGTCTATTTTGATACCCCAGTGTCGTATGATGAATCCTAGGAATTTGCCCGAGGAAACTCCGAACGCGCATTTGAGAGGGTTCATCTTCAGGTTGTATTTTCGAAGACGTTGGAACACTATCTTCAGATGCTCCCAATGCTCCTCGTGCGATTTGCTTTTCACCACGAGATTGTCAATATAGCATTCGACGATTTCATGTATGAGGTCATCGAAAATCTTTGTCATGGCCCTCTGATAGGTAGCGCCAGTGTTCTTCAGACCGAAAGGCATCACTTTGTAGCAAAATATGCCCAGAGGAGTTCGGAAAGCGGTATGCTTCTGGTCTTCGGGATGCATCTTTATTTGATTGTACCCCGATGACCCGTCCATGAAAGAGAAAACTTCATGAGTGGATGTGTTGTCTATCATCATCTCGGTGACCGGTACGGGAAAATCATCCTTCGGACAGGTTTTGTTGAGGTCTCGAAAGTCTATGCAGATGCGCACCGTCCCATTCTTCTTCATCACTGGGACAATGTTGGTGATCCAGTCAGGGTATTGAATTTCTTGGATGAAGCCGGAGTCGATTAGCTTCTTAACTTCGGTGTTGATGTTCATTTCAAGTTCGAGCCGCATTCTTCTTGGTGCTTGTTTGACTGGCTTGACGTCCGGAGATATCGCTGATTTATGCACAACTATTTCTGGATCTAGCCCCGGCATCTCGGAATAGTTCCACGCGAAGCAGTCTTTATACTGCATGAGCACATCTTTTAGCGTTGCCACCTGCTCTTTGGATAGCAGCTCACTAACGAACGTTGGCCGTGGGTCGTTTGCTGTCCCCAAGTCGATTTTCCTTAGGTTGTCCGCAGTATTATGTATTCCATCTTCCAACTCTTTTGGTGCCGGTGGAAATTCTGAGATAAACTCATCTTCATCCTCATTTTCGAAGCACTAGGAGAGGTTATTCATATTCTCGGGCACTCCTTCAGACAGCCTTATTACGTGACAGGTACGAGATCGTTTCCAAGACCGATGTTGATTTGGTTCTACTCTCGCTATATTCGTTGCTTTTGGCACATGCTTTTGCGGTGGGGCTACCCTCCAGCTATCGGATAGAGCGAATCTGCCGAGTTGATATTGGTCTTCGACCCGGTTTTTGAAGGTGAAGCAGTCTTCAAGAGGATGTCCTATCGCTCGGTGATAGGAGCAATAATCCGGGGGATGAACCTGATTTGCTTGTTCGGGGTGCTTGGACTCCGGGAGCGTAATCATCTGATGTTTCACAACGAGGTCGAATATCTTCCTTGTCTTGTCTTGAGGGAAGGAATATTCCCGATCCATCTTCTTCATCAGCGATGGATTCCGGCTGGCCTTTTCTCGATCGCGTAGCCTTTTGGATCCGTTTTGCCGCTGTCGAACGTTTTTTTCGTTCTTTAACTTGTTTTTGCCTCCGCGTCGGGCCTTTTGCGTATCTTGGGAATGCATGGTGGGCTGGTGATGAAGTGCATTGTCATACTCCGTAGCCTGCTGAAGGAGGCATTGCGTCTTGGCTTTCTCGTAAATGGCCATTTCGCGGCTGTGGTCGTTTCGAACCTTTTGACTTGCTTCCCTCACTATCTTGTCCATCTGTTCTTCAAACGACGGACTCAGCATTTTTATGATAGGACCGCGCTCTGATTCAGCGTCAGTGTCTTTTAAAAGGGCATCCTCTTCTTCATCGAGGTTATTGATGACATGGCAGCCATGGAATCGCTCCCGTTTCTTGGATTGGACATATCCAAGCCTGATCGTTTCCATCCTCCCGTTGGGCAATTTTCGCTGAGTTCCGGGGGCGTTCCAAATTCTGTTGTAGAATTGGGCCTATCACGCGGTTTGCTTAAAGGGTATGCCTTGACATCTCAATAACCTTTTCAATCTCTCTGCGCAGTATCTGGGCAAACAGATTGGTTGGAGCCTGTCGAGCGCAAAATCGGCACCACGCCAGACCTCTCTCTCAACTTTAGTTTCTTCGGACCGATAGAATAGGATCGCCTTTTCACCTCTTCACCTGAGAAGGACATAGAATGTCTGCAACTCTCGCACACTATATGTCTCCAGCGCATCAAGCTCTCTGTAGTGCCGCTACGGAACCATGGCGATTTGCAAACTCCGGTCTGCTCCAACGAAGGTTTGCATCAATGGGCGGACGGAGAATACGGTGTTGGTTTCATCTTTGGAGTCGCTTCCAAAGACCAAAATCGGAGCGGATGGTCCGGGTTTATCATTTCGCTCCTGAGGCTGTCCCGAGTAGACTGTTTCTTCATCCTCCTCGGTATCTCTTCCAAAGGTAGGAATGGGAGTGACGGGCTTCTGTTTAAGCTCCGGCTTATGACACTTCTCCATGTCTTTGAAGTCTAGCAAGAAGTACTTGGTGTCTTCATATTTTCGGACTTCGTTCATAGAGAATAGGTTTAGCTCTCCCGTAACGGTGTACTCGAGGCCGTCTTTGAAATACTTCATACACTGGTGTTGTGTAGAAGGGATAAGTTATATTCGTGTAATCAAGGCTGACCAAGTAGAGCGTTGTAGCAACTCCTAGCGTCGATGATATGAAATTTGATGTCCGTGACGAGAAGCCCAAAGCGCAATGTCAGTATCATGGACCCGAGCGTCTGTGACAACTGCGAATCAAATCCAGAGATAGTGATTTTATCTTGGGCTAAATGCTGAACGCTCATGCAGATTTCTTTTAGCACCCGCACGTTGAGAAGGTTGACAGAGGACCCGTTGTCAACAAGTATTTTCCATATTTTAATGTCATGACAGTATCCAGTGATATATAAAGGGCGGTTGTTGTCGTATGTACCAAGGAGAAGATCCTTGTCGTTAAACGTAATGTTAGCCGTCTGGACTTCTGCAAGCTCATCTTGCATTTTCTTCTCTGCGATGAAGGCCGGGAACTGATCGGGCTCTTGTAACGCCTTGACCAAGGAATCCCGTGCTTCTTTAGACAGAAAGAAGGCATCCAGTATACTTAGTTGTGAGGGTATCTTCCTTAAATGCGCTAGGATATTGTAATCTACCTTATTTTTCTTAGGCAGGTCTTTGGCTGCGAGCTCTTTGACGACCCCATCATCGAGGGCAATGTTCTCATGGATTTTCTCCTTCCCCTTGTCTTTTCTGTTCGAACCTTTGTTTGAAGGTCCGAGATTCTTTTCAGGCAACATACGATTACACAGCTGAATTTTCTCGCAGTTCTTCATCTCTTCTTCTCTTCCAGAGGTGGATTCTTTAAAGAGGGGGTCAAGGGCCATTTCTTCGTCAGAATCTCTTCCGAAGGGTGAGAACTTGCGATCCCCTGGTATCAACCACGTGACAGTTATCGGCAGCTCTTTTGTGCCCATCTGTCGTGCTTCTCTGCTCCCGACGAGCTTTGCGCTTTATTTGCTTGAATTGTTGTCGATGGGCGACGTATTCCTGCCACCACTTCTTGAAAGCGTTACACTCTTTGGTAGGGTGCGTGATCTTCCGATGGTATATGTAGTAGTTTAGATGTGCATCCGGTTCGTCGGGGCACGTGCTTTCTGAAGTGCTTTCTTTGAAAGGTGGCAACTTCATTCCTATTGACAGGGCCTTAGCGAATCGTTTCCTTGTCTTAAGCCTGCTTTTGTCGGTAACAAGGGAACTTTGACCCGGTTGGGGTATTTTATGGCTTCTCATTATCGGAGTTTCTTTAGCTTGATGCCGACGCTTGGCCTTTTCGTATATGGCCGTTTCACGCTCTCGGTCAGCTTTGCTCTTCTGAAGAGCCTCGCTCAGCAGCCTGTCAATCAATTCGTCTGATGGTTCCAGGGATTTTGGTTCCAGTTCTACCCCCAGTCTCTCTGCATCAGGAGCTTGATGAGTGAGAGATCATGTGGCAGCTCGCCATATAATCCTCGGGCTCCTTTGAAGAACCGTCTCCTTCATCAGCGTTATCGTCTTCATTCTCAAGAACATGCTTGAAGAATTCGTCCAATGTAATTCGGGTCCGTACCTTCTGGTTATATTCTTCCAGTGCATCGATGTATTTCTGCAAACCTGTATGGTTGTCGTCGGGTTGGATGGGCTTCTTGGCTTTCTTCTTTTCCTTTAAAGACTTCGGAGGCTTGGCCCGAAGGTTCTGTCCACCATCACCAACTTTCAGCGTTGGGCGCGGCTTCAGCATCCCCACAATAATCTCAGGCTCTAGCGGGCTCTTCCACCTAATCGCCGGACATGCTTGAAGGTCCTTCAGCATTCTTTTAGTCTTAGCTGAAAGGGCCACCTCCCATGGGGCTTCCTCTATAAGTGAGCATGATGCCCCCGGCGTGTCCACCTTTTTAGGAGCGTGCGGTTATGGCGGGTTCACCCTCCAGTTTTCGGACAGCGTAAACTTGTCCTACTGGTCCTGGTCTTCGATCCAACTTTTGAAGATGTAACAATCTTCGATTGGGTGACCCAATATTCGGTGGTAAGGACAGCAATTGGGGCTGTTAACGTCGCCTGATTACGTTGGGCGTCTCGGCTCTATCAGAGTGATGAGCCTATTGTGCAGCGCCTCGAATAATCTCTTCGTTTTATCCCGAGGGAACGAGTAAGGGCGTCTCATCTTTTCTCCAAGTGATCGTTGTTTATCGTTTTGGTGAGCAACCGGCTTCGAGCCACTCGGTTGTTGCTGAGCGTTGGCGACGAAGGTCACTTTCCCTTTGTCCTTTTCATTTTGAGGATCTGTCTTTGAGGAGGACGGTCTATGGCCCATCTGGTCCATTTGGGCCAGCTTGTCGATCAAGGCCTGAAAAGTGGTCGGCTTGAAGAACATCATGAATTGGAAAACGGTTGCCTGATGGTCAAGGGTCCCCACGAACATGCCCACGGCAGAAGCTTCCTCTATGCACTGTTCACACTTTGACCACAGGTTCCGCCACCGAATGGTGTATTGAACCCAGGTTTCTCCCGGCTTCACTCTAGCGTTAATTAGTGCGGTGATCGGGGTGCGCTCGCTAGCTCTTATGAATCTTTGTGTAAACAGTAGCTCCATTTCTGCAAATGTCTTGACAGAGTCATTTGGGAGCTCGGAGTACCATTCGAATGCTGTCTCCGACAAGCTGCCAACAAACTGGCGAAGCAGCAATTTGTCGTCACCCTCAGTATTACCGCACGTGCTGGTGTGGATTACCCATCCCCTTATATCCTGGCAGGTGCTTTATTTGATTGTACCAACCCAGATAGGGTCGTCCAATCTTGACGATTTGGCCGGCCGCTTCGCTCCCCTGATGAGCTCGTATCTGTTGAGCTATATAGTCGTCAAGGGCGGCTTTAGAGATGGTCTCTTCCTTGGCTGCTAATAGAGCCGGAAGAGTGTTTGATGTCTCCCCTCTGTCGTCTTTAAGGATTATTGGAGGGTCTTCAGCTGGAGGATCCGGCTAATTCATCATCCGACCATATCTTGGAACAAGAGCGCCATTTGTTTTATGTTGGCCACTTGTTCCGCGGCCTCTTTGTCTTTCTTCTCGAGCACTCTTCGGAGGAACTTGGCGTCGGTTTCCTGTTCCTGGCGTTGCTTCGACGACGTCTTCGGGCTTTCTTTCGGCCCAGTGAGCGCGGCCATCTTCGTTAGCATCTCCTGGAGCTTTTGCTGTTGCACTTGAGCCTTTGTCACAGACCGGGTGAGTGGTTGATGACCCGTGGAGATACGACTATCCTCTTTCCCGGAAGCCTTGTAGATGGTGTGCACTACCATGCCCCCAGACTTGGGGCGTTTGGATTCAGCGCCCTTGAGATTTGTCACAGACACAGGGATCTTCTCCGGCTTTCTCCTTTTATGGGCGGTCGAAGTTGAGGGGGCCGTTGCAGCGGGCACCCATATAGACGATACCTTCCGTGGCATGGCGGCGAGATGGTTCTTCTCTTGCCGGACCTTCATTTTCTTCGATCGTCGGGAGTAGTCTTTATCGATTACAGAGTCTTGGACTCTTCGCCAGACCCTGTGGATTTCGGAGGACAGACGCTGAGGGGGCTGCTCCGGCTTTGCCTTTATGACATTTTCAGCAGGTGGAGGAGACCTTTTTAGTACGGCAGTTGGAGAGTTCTTGCGCACCCTCCTGAGCGGCTCAAAACTGTTCTCAGTTGGAACAGTAGCATCAATTTCCACCATTAGAGCTAGTGGGGTAAGTCCAGAAGGGGAACCACCCTCAGCTTTCCTCACTCGGCGCCAGTGGCGACGTCGAGCATGTCTTGCAGATGGTACTGACTCAGTTACGGGGGTGGCTTCATCATGCCCCATGTTCTGGTGAAGGGTTGTTGTTGGTGCCAGCCTATCGAAGACTGATGTCCGCTAAGAAGAAACGTCCAACCTGTTGAAAACTGACCTTTGGGCAGGAGGAGCAACCTTGGTGACTTCGCCTGAAGCGGGAGTTAGAATGGACAGTCTTGTGAAGACCGATCCTTTAAAGGGGGAGGCCGCTTTGACGATTTCATCTACCGGAGTTGGCATAACTATCCGCTTCGGGATGATTCCGGGTATTGCAGGCCTCTTCACGGGCCTACTTGAGCTTTGGCCTAGTCTGTTAAAGACCGAGGTGTTGGACTTGGACGACCCGTTGAGAGGGGCCATGGTAGTTGTAAGCCTATCAAAGACCGACTTTTTTAGACCTTCCTGTGATGGCATTGGGGAGTTGAAGCTCGTTGGTGGGAGCATAGTCCCGAAGAATAATTCAGCGGTGGCCTGTGTTACCAGTTCCACCGGCATTGCGAAGATGGAAGCCACTTGGGGCCCGTAAGTTGCTCCTCCAGACGGGGCGGAGTGGGAATTGTTGTTGCAGTTGGTGCAGTTGGAAGCTATTGATCTTCTTTTCTGCACGGAGCAAGACACCAAATCTTAGTATCTCGAATCCAGGGGCAACCATATTAAACCGCGATTTGATTGCGAACACGACACATGAAGTGTGGAGTGGAAAGAGGAAAAGGTCTCACCGGGCATGCCAGAATCTGTTTACCGCCTAAAAACGCGAACGGGACGTCTGGGACGTCTGGCCTGAATTTTGGGAGCGGATGTTATTTGGTTTTATCCATCCACTTCTTCGAAAATGCCAAGTTGATTTATGGTACCGTGTATCGGAGGTTTAGACAGATGCGGCCGTTGTAGCTGACTTCGTCAGATTCCTCCTTATTTGCGAGGGTTTTTTTATTGTGGGGACGCTCTTCCCTGCAGGCGCATGCCCCTGCAGTTAATTACGCTTCCGCATCGCGGTAACCACTTTCTTCTTCTCCAGATGTTCACTTCGTGTCGTGTATGTTTGTTTTGTTTTAGGTTGCCCGTGGATTGTATACAGAGACTAATTTATGTTGTCGCCCGTAGGGTGTAGATTAGTCCAAATCCGTATTTTCTTAGATTTGGGTTTTGTTCATTTAAGGATCGTTAACCTCATTTGAGATTAAGATCAACTTTAATGTTTGTTAAGGAGACGTTGGTCTAAATTTTAGACTATGATCCACTTAACAGGGTTTTAGAATCATTTAGATCCAACAAAAAAGTATTTGGGCTCTATCGTTTTAGTTTAGTGACGTTGCGGTCCATTGGGTTTAAGGACATCATAGTCCATGATTTAAGGACATCATAGTCCATGAAGTTTAAGGACATCATAGTGCATAGAGTTTAGTTTAGGGACGTTGCGGTCCATTGGGTTTAAGGACATCATAGTCCGTGGAGTTTAAGGACATCATAGTCCGTAGAGTTTAAGGACATCATAGTCCATAGAGTTTAGTTTAGGGACGTAGCGGTCCATGGAGTTTAAGGACATCATAGTCCATGTTTAAGGACATCATAGTCCATAGAGTTTAGTTTAGCGACATTACGGTCCATTGGGTTTAAGGACATCATAGTCCATGGAGTTTAAGGACATCATAGTCCATCATTAGTTTAAGGACATTGCGGTCTTATGGAGTTTCTGGTTGTTGGGACCCACCATCTCTCTGAAGACGTTGAAGAATTATAACAACACAAATCAGAGGTGTGAAGAGATGTACCCTTGAACCAATGTTGGTTGGGAGATCTGTAGTCAAGTTTGGGACTAAGACCAATCAAAGAGGTTGTGAGCACATGTGCTTGGTTGATTTGAACTAGGGACTTATAGCCAACTTGGGCTCAGTCCACTCAGTTTTGAATAAAATGTTGAACATTTGTTTGGACTCAGTCCACTTAGTTTGAATAAAATATTGAACATTTGTTTGGACTCAGTCCACTCCTTTTTGAATAAAATGTTGAACATTTGTTTGGGCTCAGCCCCTTTTTGTTCAACAATGCTAAGCATTGATTTGGGGTTCTGACACCCTTTTTTTTGTTTTTTATTGATGTAGGGTTCCTAGGCACACTAGTGAGGTCTCATAAGGCATCGAACATGCCAATTTCAAAAATTATGGTGCCGAGAGACCCGACTACGGATCGTTTGCTAGAAAACTAGGCGAAAAAGCTAACTCGTTAACACTTAACT
This sequence comes from Agapanthus africanus, assembly GCA_030015575.1. Lineage (NCBI taxonomy): Eukaryota > Viridiplantae > Streptophyta > Magnoliopsida > Asparagales > Amaryllidaceae > Agapanthus > Agapanthus africanus. The sequence goes on along the minus strand of CM057349.1, from coordinate 383,700,748 downwards.
AAAGGTTTAACGGAAATACAACCTTTGTAGATCCGGTCCTCCACCTCCACGGCTCCGCAACGAGGTCGTCTCCGCTGTCCAAATCAAATCCGGGCTCTAGAGTCGGCTTCGTCGGAGAATGGGCAAGCTAGGTCGTCGATGTCCATGCCGAAGATGATCTACGTCGAGGCATCGCTAGATCAAGCTCACAACTTCACCAAGTCATTGAAACTTGTGAAGTAAACACACTCTCCTACTTGGCAAGAGGTAGAGGATGAAGAAATAGGAAGTGGGTAGACTTTAGAATTGGATTTCTCACTTGTTTTCATCAATCACCATTGATGAAGAATGGTTTTCTTCAATGAAGAAGATGAAGAAGAAGAAGCTAGTATTATGATAAGTTTTTAGAAAATAGAAAATAATAGAATACTTATCATAATTCTAACTATGGTAATGTGTAGAGAGTTAACCAAGGTTAGTTGAATGGTTAGGGTTAAGAATGAGATAAGAATGGTGGACTTAGGTCAAAGCTTCATGAAGTTTCAACTAAACAACAAAAGAAGCCACCATTCTTTTCTCATTTTCTTTTCTCATTTTCTTTTATTCATTTATCAAAAAGAATAAATGAATAATTAAGAAAATAAAACCCTAAACATAAACACAACCATGGTTCAAACTTTACACTTAACCAAAGTGGTATGCATCATCAAACATGATACAAACATGTGCACATAAACATATCGCATATACAATGCGCACACCCGAGCGAGAAAATCCATCTTAAGTAAACCGATACTAGTTGATGCAAAGCAATATATCAAATATATAAATATGCATTAAATCATTAAATCAACACTTGATTCAATGATCCGGTCATGTCGCACACAACCGACTAGTATACTATGTATCGGCTTATCGAATCAACGCTTGAACCGATAACTAGGTTATATCGCATACAACCATTCGATACATTCATCGCGAGAATGAAATACGGTATCACATACACGCATTATTCTCGGTCCCGCACATATCTCATATGCGCTCCTATTTCGTTTCGCTTGAGCCAGGAAACCTCTGTGTAGGACTCTAAAGACTCGTCAATACGCCGGCAGCAGATGATGATCATATCAAACACCCACAAGCCGCAAGCGGTCTGCCAAACGTAACGGCCACCCGGGTATTGAGCGATCTGAAGATCGACGAGCAAGCCCGCTCACACTCCAGTGAATCCGACCAGTAACACTACCGTACAGTCCGGTCTGATCGTCTGATATGTCGCATATCTCGCCTAGGGGTGGTAAACGTCAGACCCCAATAGCTCGATAAGTCGTGTCGATATGAGGTCTATAACTGTTCGAGAAACTACTGGTAACACTTACCAGTAAATCTCAGCAACCCTGGCCAGGGATTTTCTGTTATAGCCAATCGAACACAGCGCAACATCAACTCCCTATACCGGGAGAGACGAATCCCCTCCTATCGCTCATTGCCTCCATGTGACTCGGGACTGTACCCAAAAACCACCGTTTTGCACGCCCTCTTGGATGTGGTAAGATGGAAATCAAAGCACAGTGGGAGCCACACGAGACTCTATGACGATCTCGGGTCAACAGACTACTCTGTACCAGTGTCACCAGAGAACTGCCATCTGACGTGAGGTATAATACCATCTGGGAGTTCTCGGCGAGTCCGTCGAGTGTACCCAGTCTCTACTGAGCACCCGTATATCATCTCTGATGTCAAACACCAATGGATATGGGATCATCCATCGCCCATCTGTATGGGTCGAGAAGGTATACGCTAGTCTACTCTGGTATATCGATGCCCCGTCTCGATACACCCACGACTAGGGACTTTGAAGGATGTACTCATGGACTACCATGTCCCCACTAGTATGATCCACATCATAGTCCAGGTAGTCAAGTACAGATCCTAAGGGCTTTACCAACATGTAACAGAGAGACAATCAGCATACACGTTAAGGTAAAGTGTAACCAGATAGCATACTATCATGTCGAGCAAGAAAGTCCTCCCTATATACGTCTCAGCATCCACTACAATATACATCCTATGTATAGTAATGGCCTCTAGGGTATACATATAACTAACAATCTCCTACTTGCACTAGGGCCATCTGTAGCAGTGGTTTGAAGTATCTCATACTCAACCATCCCATAAAAGTCTCTCTCTGGGAACAGGCCTTTGTGAGTGGGTCCGCTGTGTTGTCCTCTGAGTCTACTCTCTTAACCTCGATCCCTTAGAGATCAACCATCTCCATGATCAGGTGATACTGCCTTAGAATATGTCTGGATCACTGATGGGACCGGCGTTCCTTGGCATAAGCCACAACTCCATTGTCACATAATGGGAGGAACTAAGTTCATCTCATGAACCATTATACACCCAAACAGCCTCTTTGGTAGCATCTTAAGTAGCGATGTATCCTGCCTTTATCGTCTAGTGTGTCACGGTATCTAGCTTGGAACTCTTCCAACATACCGTCCCTTTACTGAAGGTAAAGACAATGCCTGTGACTGACATTCAGTCGTCTTTATCACCCTGGAACACTTCCAGTGATTCTCCAGGATCGGTTGATACCATCTCACTACAACTAGTGAGAATCCTAACATCCAATTAAATCTATCTCATAGATCCAAAACCCAGGATTTAGGAGGTATCACTTTGATCCTATATGGAGAATCTTTGTGATAAGTGGAGATTGACCGAGCGTAGCATAGGAAACTCCTTTCTTATCAAGAGTATGTCATCCACGTACTCTACGAGGATTACCACCATACTCCCTACTACCTTTTTGTTTATACAAGGTTCATCTACCATTTTGATGATGTCAAACTGTTTGACTAATTCATCAAAACAGATGTTCCAACTCCGCGATGCCTGCTTTATCCTATAAAGCATCTTGCACACGTTTCCGCTGCTCCCACTGTTTACGAAGCCCTCTGGCTGTGTACTTACAGACGTTCTCTTCTAAATCAATATTTAGAAAAGCAGTCATGGCACCCAACCGCCAGATATCGTAGTCATGGTATGTAGCCGTGGCAAGTAGGATCTGGATGGACTTAAGCATAGCTACTTGAAAAAGGTTTCATCGTTATTCACACCTGGTCAATGATGCACACTTTTAACAAGTCTAGCTTTGAAAGTCTCAACTTTTCGATGTACACCAAGTAATCTTCTCAAGATATACTTGCTCCTGATGGGGATTTAACCCTTCAGATATAGCAACCAAAGTCCATACTTTGTTGGTGTATAAGGATTCCATCTCAGATCGCTAAGCATCCAGCCATTCTCACAGAGTCTTACTCCTGATGGCCAGCTCGAAGCTAGTTGGGTCATCATCTCATGATGCAATCCTCGCTCCCACTGTCATAGAGAAACCGAAGTAACTCTCAGGTGGGTGAGGAACCCTAGTAGATCGGCGGAGAGGTTGAGGTTCGTTGGTAACTATTGAATCATTTGGTTTTATCAAATCATCATCTGCAGTTTGTATAGCTGGAACATTTCCAGTTGTACATAACAGACCTTGCCTCGAGCTTGTCCGGATTATGCTTTTAGACATAGCCCGGACAACCCCAAATCTTAACTAACTTAAGAAATGGGCTCTTCCCATTCCATATCACATATGAAGTGGTAGGCAACTGATTTGATTGGAACCCTATTCAATAGGTATGCAACTTCATAAGTGCATAACTCCCAAAAAGGAAATAGGTAACTCAGCAGTACTCATCATAGAGCACACCATATCAAATAGGGTGTATCTGCTCCACCCCGATATACCATCGTGCTATGGTGTATACGGAGGAGTAATGCTGAGAGAGAATCTCATTCTCCTTTAAAATAGTCCAGGATTTCCGTGCTCAAGTATTCTTCTCCTTGATCACATCAAAGGACATAATACTTATACCCGTATTTTGGTTCTCTACTTCTAACTTATATTCTGTGAATATCTCAAAAGGTTCGGACTTGTGTTTCAACAGGAACATATGACTGAATCTTGAGAGATTATCAGAGAATATAACGAAGTATAAAGAACCAGTCCTGGCATGTGTAGACAGGGGACCTGCATACATCAACATGTATCATCCCAAGAGTTCACTAACTCTTTCTCTGTTTCCAATAAACGGAGCTATGGTCATCTTATCTTTGTGACATGACTGGCGAGTTTCACAAGATGTAAATTCAAACTGATTTAAAAATACATCTATATGTAACTCTAGCCAGTCGGGTCGCATTGATCTGACCTAGTCTACAATACCTCAAGAAGGATTCGTTCATTTCTGAACTCTTCCTCTTGTGTGTGTTCCGTATACTAAGAACTGTAATTTGATTTAGAACATCAACGCTTTTAGATAACGTGCCTGAACCGATCAACTTTTGATATAGGAAATGTTCAAAACATTATCCAGCAATACAAAATTATATCGTTTCTTTACTAATAAAGAGACAGATACGATTTTGTATATCAGGTTCGGTATCTAATAACATTCGTTCAGAATCAATGTATTTGGAATACAGGGTGACAGTGACCAACAGACTTGGCTGCAACTCTTGCCCCGTTTTCTGCCTCATGAAACTTATCACCCGTTCTCAGTTCTCTACCTTTCTGTAGCCCTATGTAACAGATTACATATCTGGGATCCTGATCTGGTATCACATACCCAGGACGTAGAGGATACAGAGAAACAGTTCTTTGTAACGAACACACCCGAAGATGATGCATCAGCATGCACTCTCTTCGTTTGGGCGGCACGGGAAATCTGGTATTCCCCAATTTCCTGCTCTGTCTTATAACAATTATAAGTTGGAGCAGGACCAACGTTCCCCAGCTCAGTATAACAAGCGGGTTTGGTCAATATTCCGTATTATTATCTTGATTAAGGCGTGATATGGTCGCTATCTGGAGAGAGAGAGAAGAAAACACTCAGCGTGCGCTCTGTCAAGAATAGATTGGTTATTATTTTATTTAATCAGGATGGCTCCCACTGCTTTTTATCAAATCTTCCTTCAAACCCTAAAAGGAAAGACTAGCCGGGATTAATTACACACTACAAGTTCGCCAATCTTTCAGCCAGGCCAGTGTCGGTACTTTGAGGGAGGTCCCCCGTGCTTTCGCACGAACCTAATTAATGTAAACCTCGTTTTCCCAGAGGCGTAACCCCGTTAACACCTTTCTAGACACCTACTTGATCGGCTAATTGTAATGTATAAAACTCTCCCAGGAGTAACTCTTACTCGCAGCGGGTATCGGGATCCAACTATCTCATAGAAGGTATGCAATCTCATTGCAAATTTCAACACTTGAAATTCCCGATAATATTTTGCCCCTAGCAGCTATATGACCTTAACATAGTCAACAAATCATAAGTGCTAGTCAAGTTCAACCCGTCATTTCCCGATTGAATTAAACCCATCCGCACGACCCTTAACATAGTCAACAAAGTCGCACGACTACCCTAATCCAATCGCATCATATGCTAATACAGATAACCAATAGTTAGCTACCGCACACTACGCCTTAACATAGTCAACAAACGTAGCACGAATACTAACTAGTACTTATCTGAAATGACGGAGGGCTACGACAGGTTTTTCTGAAAACCTATTGCGTAATGAACTTGATATCGTTGTAGAATCAAATGGTTTTAAAATGGAGTGCTTTTGAGGCTTTTCCAGTTTTGCTAAAGGAGTCACTCCCGATGAAGGGATCGTCGGTCCTTTCCTCGTCGAATGAGGTGCGGGATATATCATATATATCACTGTGCAAAGCAAAAACTCTTAAAAGCAATCAAAAGTCAAACCGAGTGTGTAGCATCTGCCAGTTATTGCTAAAGGAGTCACTCCCGGTGAAGGGATCTCGGTCCTTTCCTTATCGAATAAGGTGCAGGATATATCACATATACCACTGTGCAAAGCAAGAAATGTAGCTACCTGTTTTATTTTGAAATTCGATTCTACAACATCTTAGGTTTCTTTTATTTCATTAATCACATTAATGAAGTCCCATCATTTAAGTACCTAAACATCACAGATAGATATGACGTACACTTATGCCATCCGCATTCGCCTCGATGTCCCCTCATGCACCGTTAGGTTAGGTAACTAACGACAGAGCAGGGCAGGGCTAGCGCGGGTGTAAAACATAAGTAACATCTATATAATATATCATATATACTATATACTGTATCTATCACAGAACATCACATGATCACATCACAGATATCGCAGCAGAAGAAACATATGAAATATTGGATATACTAGGACGTCCGTGTTTTCAATACGAGCCAGTATAAAACACGGATTCCACGGTCGCGATGAATAGCCAAACCCACACCCCTAGACCCCTACGAGAGCAGCAAGCAACCCTACCAATTCTGGAGTTAGGAGACCCGGACTCGACTCCTCGAGTTGGTCTCCCACTGGACTCCAGAACCCGGTTACTTGTGCCCTCCTCCTTGGGTCTATCCTAGTGCGGAAAAGTAAATAATATACAACAGGTGACAACTCCCGCAACCTGGAAGCGCCCCAATAAAAGAATATTACATACAAGTTTTTACATGAATGAAAATGAAAAACACTCATCTCACATAAAAACCCCCCGGCTATTCAAACACGACGATCCAATATAACATATCCAGCAACACATAACATCACATGTCATCAACGTAAGTAAATATGTCCATCCCAATTGTCGTTGACATATAGCAACGAAACCGGCGATATCACATATTACACTTACGGTCACAGAAAAGAAAGTGTAAAACTACAACAGTTGGAATCCGCAACCACCTCAGACATCGCATGCCTGACCAAATGAATTACTTAGACATCGCATGCCTAACAATTATAAACCCCGCATTTTAGTCTCAAAATCGAAAACACTTTTCAATATCAAGTCGGGCAATTCAACAGGATTCCCGACATCCTGATCGAATGCTCGTCGCAAACTTCTGTAGACGGCCGCAACCCCGATACCGTCGACGAAGTGCACCAAGGCGGAACACCGCTACCGCGAGCACCCGTACGGATGCTTTCGGCGACGGGGTTCTCCTACAGTCACTTGGTCGGGGCTATGGAGTGAGGCTGTCTATTAAGTTTACCCGGCGAGTATCCGCGTACGCTACGTGATTGCGACGGACTTTTGATCACATCAAAATTCCGTGGCAACCGATCAAGTGAGACTAAATTGCTACGTTTATAACATTCATTCAGTTATCATATAACTTATTGTGAATTCCAATTATTGTATCCCATTCCGGATAAATAGAAAATGTCAAACTTTCCGATCGAACAATCGAACACCCAAGTTTTCCCGATACAGCTCAACACATGAAATAAGTCTAACAACATTCCGTTCGTACCTCAGTACCAACGGTCCAGCCGTAGAAGGGTCAAGCCAACGCCTCACATGTGGCACGCCGTACTGCCCCAAACCCGAAGGTTCAAAGGGCAGTTCAAGACGGTCACATAATCGAGTTAAGGTTTGTTGTCTTCTAGAGGGACCATCGCGTTACTTGCACTACTTAGAACGTCGTTAAACTACGGAAAAATCCAACACTTGGAAATTTCCCGACAGGGGAAAAATTGGGTATTTATATCCGGTCGAACTTTTTAACATATTCTAATAATTATCCGGAAAGCCACATAGACAAAATCTGATATTCCGATCGAAACACCGAATCCCCAAATCAACCCAGAAAATTCAACTCTAGAAAAAATATTAAAAATTTCCAGGAAATCCAGCACATAAAACTAAGAATTATGGTGCAAATATTGAAGCACTAAACAACAAATTGACCGCGTATGCGCCGCGTCATCCTCTTTTGAGGCCGCGGATCCTCGCTCTATATATTGAATCACGTGCTCGAAATTTGCAGTAATTCTTAAAAAACCCTGCTTGATTTTCTGGATATTTTTAATTTGGAAAAAGACCAGATTTTAAAAATTGGACAGAGAGCATGTTTGATTCGGGGTTTCGTGTTCGTTCGGACTTCAAATTCCGTCTAGACTTCGCCTAAAGCTCTAGCTAGGCTCTGATACTACTGTAGGGTTCCTAGGCACACTAGTGAGGTCTCATAAGGCATCGAACATGCCAATTTCAAAAATTATGGTGCCGAGAGACCCGACTACGGATCGTTTGCTAGAAAACTAGGCGAAAAAGCTAACTCGTTAACACTTAACTAAAGGTTTAACGGAAATACAACCTTTGTAGATCCGGTCCTCCACCTCCACGGCTCCGCAACGAGGTCGTCTCCGCTGTCCAAATCAAATCCGGGCTCTAGAGTCGGCTTCGTCGGAGAATGGGCAAGCTAGGTCGTCGATGTCCATGCCGAAGATGATCTACGTCGAGGCATCGCTAGATCAAGCTCACAACTTCACCAAGTCATTGAAACTTGTGAAGTAAACACACTCTACTACTTGGCAAGAGGTAGAGGATGAAGAAATAGGAAGTGGGTAGACTTTAGAATTGGATTTCTCACTTGTTTTCATCAATCACCATTGATGAAGAATGGTTTTCTTCAATGAAGAAGATGAAGAAGAAGAAGCTAGTATTATGATAAGTTTTTAGAAAATAGAAAATAATAGAATACTTATCATAATTCTAACTATGGTAATGTGTAGAGAGTTAACCAAGGTTAGTTGAATGGTTAGGGTTAAGAATGAGATAAGAATGGTGGACTTAGGTCAAAGCTTCATGAAGTTTCAACTAAACAACAAAAGAAGCCACCATTCTTTTCTCATTTTCTTTTCTCATTTTCTTTTATTCATTTATCAAAAAGAATAAATGAATAATTAAGAAAATAAAACCCTAAACATAAACACAACCATGGTTCAAACTTTACACTTAACCAAAGTGGTATGCATCATCAAACATGATACAAACATGTGCACATAAACATATCGCATATACAATGCGCACACCCGAGCGAGAAAATCCATCTTAAGTAAACCGATACTAGTTGATGCAAAGCAATATATCAAATATATAAATATGCATTAAATCATTAAATCAACACTTGATTCAATGATCCGGTCATATCGCACACAACCGACTAGTATACTATGTATCGGCTTATCGAATCAACGCTTGAATCGATAACTAGGTTATATCGCATACAACCATTCGATACATTCATCGTGAGAATGAAATACGGTATCACATACACGCATTATTCTCGGTCCCGCACATATCTCATATGCGCTCCTATTTCGTTTCGCTTGAGCCAGGAAACCTCTGTGTAGGACTCTAAAGACTCGTCAATACGCCGGCAGCAGATGATGATCATATCAAACACCCACAAGCCGCAAGCGGTCTGCCAAACGTAACGGCCACCCGGGTATTGAGCGATCTGAAGATCGACGAGCAAGCCCGCTCACACTCCAGTGAATCCGACCAGTAACACTACCATACAGTCCGGTCTGATCGTCTGATATGTCGCATATCTCGCCTAGGGGTGGTAAACGTCAGACCCCAATAGCTCGATAAGTCGTGTCGATATGAGGTCTATAACTGTTCGAGAAACTACTGGTAACACTTACCAGTAAATCTCAGCAACCCTGGCCAGGGATTTCCTGTTATAGCCAATCGAACACAGCGCAACATCAACTCCCTATACCGGGAGAGACGAATCCCCTCCTATCGCTCATTGCCTCCATATGACTCGGGACTGTACCCAAAAACCACCGTTTTGCACGCCCTCTTGGACGTGGTAAGATGGAAATCAAAGCACAGTGGGAACCACACGAGACTCTATGACGATCTCGGGTCAACAGACTACTCTGTACCAGTGTCACCAGAGAACTGCCATCTGACGTGAGGTATAATACCATCTGGGAGTTCTCGGCGAGTCCGTCCAGTGTACCCAGTCTCTACTGAGCACCCGTATATCATCTCTGATGTCAAACACCAATGGATATGGGATCATCCATCGCCCATCTGTATGGGTCGAGAAGGTATACGCTAGTCTACTCTGGTATATCGATGCCCCGTCTCGATACACCCACGACTAGGGACTTTGAAGGATGTACTCATGGACTACCATATCCCCACTAGTATGATCCACATCATAGTCCAGGTAGTCAAGTACAGATCCTAAGGGCTTTACCAACATGTAACAGAGAGACAATCAGCATACACGTTAAGGTAAAGTGTAACCAGATAGCATACTATCATGTCGAGCAAGAAAGTCCTCCCTATATACGTCCTAGCATCCACTACAATATACATCCTATGTATAGTAATGGCCTCTAGGGCATACATATAACTAACAATTGAGTGTTGAACACTCTTTATGTGCTGAATTCTATGTACAGAGCGCTCTTTATAAAATAGCGCCCACTGAGGAGCATGTGGAGCGCTCGGTGCTGAGCGCCAAACTTGGAGTGCTATGTAGGGTTCCTAGGCACTCTTGTAAGGGTTCATAAGGCATCAACCTTGCCCGAATAAAAATTTAGACGTGCCGAACAACCCAAAGCCGGGATCTTTGCTAGATTATTAGGGTTTAACATGCAAGTAAACACCTTTACAACTAAGTGTGAGGGATTACAACCTTTGTAGTCCGCTCCTTCGCTTCATAAGCTACGAGTAGAAGTCCCTTCGCCGCGATCCACGATCTCCTGGACTCAAGAGAGGCTCTACGACTCGAACGATCCATGCTAGCTTGTAGTGTTCCTTTTCTTCGATGATCTACGTCGAAGTTGCTATAACTCAAGCTCTCTCACTCTAATGAGGTGAACACCCTAATCTAATTGGCTAGATTAGATGAGGATGATGAAGTAGTATTCATGCTTTCTTTTTATATCAAATTCTCACATGAAAACATCATAAAAGGAAAACCTAGTAAGCTTTCTCAAAGCTCAAGGTTGAAGATGAAGATGAAAAATGAGTTAAAACCTTTTGTGATAAATAATGAAATGAATATATGAATAATAATGCAACCATGGTCAAGGATGACAAGAATAACTCTTGTAGAGAATTAACTAAGGCTAGGGTTTGGTTGGGTTAAAACAATGAGTCATAAGAAAATATCAACATAATATCTTCTTCATGAAAAAAGAAAAGCTTCTAGAAGGTGCAAGAAAGAACTAACCCTAATCAAACCCTAACCTTGTTTAATCTCCACAAAACAAGTTGTATTAGTAATCATATCATGTTACAATAATATATATCACATATATATTATATATTTGTAACAAAAGAAAATAATACAATTAATATATATCGCATATATATCAATGTATTATCCGGTGAGAAAATGAAATAATAAAACGAGCCAATATTAGGTAATGTAATACAATATATCATATATATTATTATACATTAAATTATCGAATCAACACTTGATTCGACAATCCGGCTATATCGAATATAACCGACTAATATATCATGTACCGATTCATCGAATCAACACTTGATCCGATGACCCGGCTCATATCTAAATATCGCAAGAATATAATACGGTATCTTATATCACATTATCCCCGGTCCTGCACATATCACATATGTGCTTCTACTCCGTTTTGCCTGAATCAAGAAACCTCTGTGTAGGACTCTAAAGAATCGTCAATACGCCGGCAGCAGGTGATGATCATATCAAACACCCACAAGCTGCAAGCGGTCAGCTAAACGTAACAGCCACCCAGGTATTGAGCGATCAGAAGATCAACAAACTAGCCTGTACGCTCTCCTGTGAATCCAATCAGTAACACTCCCGTACAGTCCGGTCTTTTCGTCTGATATGTCGCATATCAAGTCTAGGGGTGGTATACGTCAGACCCCAGTAACCGATAAGTCGTGTTGATGTGAGGCTCATAACGGGTCGAGAAACTACTGGCAACACTTACCAGTAAATCTCTATATCAGCCCTGGCCAGGGACTTCCAGTTATAGCCAATCGAACACAGCACAACATCAACTCCCTATACCGGGAGAGACGAATCCCCTCCTATCGCTCATTGCCTCCATGTGATTCGGGACTGCACCTAAAAGCCACCGTTTTGCACGCCCTCTTGGACTTGGTAAGGTGGAAATCAAAGCACAGTGGGAATCACACAAGACTTTATGACGATCTCGGGTCTACAGACTACCATGTACCAGTGTCACCGGAGAACTGCCATCTGACGTGTGGTATATCACCATCTAGGAGTTCTCGGCGAGTCCGTCCAGTGTACCCAGTCTCCACTGAGCACTTGTACACCATCCTTGATCTCAAACACCGATGGATATGGGATCATCCATCGCCCATCATATGGGTCAAGATGCGTGTACGCTAGTCTACTCTGGTGTATCGATGCCCTGTCTCGACACACCCTCGACTAGGAACAGTTATAGGATGTACTCATCGACTACCGTAGCCCCACTAGTATGATCTCATCATAGTCCCAGTAGTTGAGTACAAATCCTAAGGGCTTTATCAACATGTGAGAGTAAGACAGTAAACCAATACAAGTCAACATGTTAAGATAAAGTGAAACCAAATAGCATACTATCATGACGAGCAAGAAAGTCCTCTCTATATATATCCAAGCATCCATTATAATAAACATCATATGTACAACAATGGCCTCTAGGGCATATACATAACTAACATGCTAAGGCGCACTTTATAAAATAGCGCCTACATGAGTAGCACGTGGAGCGCTTGGCGCTGGGCACAAGATCTGGTGTGCTGAAGCACTCTTCATAAAATAGCGCCCACGTAGGAGCACGTGAAGCGCCAGATCTGGAGTGATGATGCCTCTTCATAATAGCGCCCACGTGAGGAGCATGTGGAGCGCTCTATGCTGAGTGCCAGGTGCTGTCTTTGGCAGTTCTGATCAATTCGGTGCTCTGAGAATTAAATTCTCGTTTATGAAAGACTTTGTCTCATGGATCCAAGAACTAAGTTCTTCTTTTATGAGAAGATGCTATGATCTCTTTTGTTTTTATTTATTAGAGATTTTGTCTCATGGATCTAAGAACTAAGTTTTTCTTTTATGAGGAGATGCTATGATCTATTTTGTTTTTCCCTTTTTGAGAGACTTTGTCTCATGGATCTAAGAACTAATTTTTTCTGATATAAGAGTTAAGCTCTTAAATATGGAGGAGATACTATGATCTCTCTACTTTTTCCCTTTTTGAGAGACTTTGTCTCATGGATCTAAGAACTAACTTTTTCTAATATAAGAGTTAACCTCTTAAATATGGAGGAGATACTATGATCTCTCTTCTTATTATTTACCTTGAGAAGAAATTGCTCTCGGCTTTGAAGTTTGAAGTTTAGGGGGGGTTCTTTTGTTCTTCTTCTTTCAATTTGAAACTTATGGGGAGGTTTTTCTCTCTCAGATTTGAAGTCTTGGGTCTTTTATATAGGGGAGCCTGATTTGTTGAATCAGTTAAAGAAATCTCTCATTGAGAGATCTCTGATTGATTTGAGGATGTTTCCCACCATTCGATCTTTAATCCAAGAGCTTCTATTTTACAGAAGACATTTTTCTTATTTTTTTAACAAGATTGGGAAAATATTTTTCTATACAGAACTTATTCTGTATCTTGGTGATTTTTAATCACCGTTGGATCTTTGATCCAACGGTGCTCTGATTTACAGAGCACAATCTTTCTTGTTTAGAATGATTTGAGAAGTATTTCCTCAATCAGAATTTAATTCTGTATCCTGGTGATTTTTAATCACCATTGGATTTTTGATCCAACGGTGCACTGGTTTACAGAGCACAATCTTTCTTGTTTAGAAAAATTTGAAGAGTATCTCCTCAATCAGAATTTAATTCTGTACTTCGATAATTTACCATCTTCGTTGGATCTTTTGATCCAATAGTGGAGAACATTTAGTTCTAGCGCTGGCGCTCTCGTGCTTTGAATGTGTGGCGCTGCCTCAGAGTCTTTGACTCTTCGCGCTAGCGCTCTTGGCACGAGCGCTCTCGTGCTTTGCACGTGAGGCGCTGCCACAGAGTCTTTGACTCTTAGCGTTGGCGCTCTTGACGCCAGCGCTCTCGTGCTTTGCACGTGAGGCGCTGCCTCAATTCAAATTTCAAATTTTGAATAGAGCTTTGCTCTCTGATTGGAGGAAACAGGCGCCCAGCGGGTCATGGAATCAATCGCCGCATGCGGGTCATGGTGGCTGGAGTCGGCCCGCCGGCGCTCGGTGACGCTGAGATGAGCGTGAGTAAGATTGAGGGCCTGAGCATCCCGGGGTGGGGGAACTACGGTTTGTTGGGTAGGTTCCGCCGCTTGAACGCGGACGAAGGCATCCACCAGTGATGTGAGCCTGCCTATCCAAACGGATAAGGCGTTGATGACGTTAGGAGGGGGAGAAGAGCCACTCCCCCCTCCGTTATGGCGGCTCGTATTTGGACCGTCGTGGTTGTCACTCGCCATTGAGTCGAAGGCGAAAGATCAATTTTGATGAGTGTAGAAACTTTAGAGATTTCCCACAGACGGCGCCAACTGATGGAGCTCGAGATTGAAAGTCTACCCCAGCATCACCATGAGGTTCTAGTGGCATCAAGCATGCCGAATTTTAAATTTTTAGGTGCTAAGTTAGACTCACCAAGATCTATACTAGAATATTTAGGGTTTAAACCTATGATGATATGTAAACTATAAGAAGTGAAGATGGCTATACCCTTGTAGATCGAGTCCTTCGCTTCTAAAGCTTCGGGTTGAAGTCCACGCGACTCTACTAGACTCCACTTGAGAGTTTGGACGAGCTTCCTCCGATGACCTTCGTGCCGAAGATGATCTACGCGAAGCCCACTAGCTCAAGCTACCTCTTCAGTAATCTCCTATTAGTGAAGTAAACACGCCACACCAAATTGCTAGTCTAGTGTGGGATGGTGAAGTAGGGGTGTCGTTTTGCTCACTAATTTTGTTCAAGTTTCATGATTCACATCACATGTGAGGGTTGAAACTTGAAGGCATGAAGAAGAGGAAGAAGAAGATGAAAGCAAGAGCAACTCAAGAAAAATAGCTCAAGCTAAGAAAAAAAATGAGCAAAGACCAAGTGAAGAATGGCTTGACCCCTTCACTTATTGAAGCATCCATTTGTTTCAAATAAACAAATGGAACCATGCTTCAATAGTGAAGTGAGACCAATATAAAATAATATCAAGCCATGCCTCACCCATGCTCCTCATTTTCCACCTCTTTATGTCATTTTTCACAAAAATAAAAATCATGGCATGCTTTATATATATATTATGAAGAATAATTAGTGAGCCAATGATATTAGTTAAGATATAATTATATCAAATATAATATATATCACACTATTAAATCAACACTTGATTTAATAATTCGGTTATATCACATATGACCGACCAATATCATTTATCTGTATATCATATTATCAAATCAACACTTGATTCAATAATATGGTTAAATCACATATAACCTAACCTGATAACAGATAACTGCCAGATTACAATACGGTATCACATAAACATATTTAATCAGGCCCACGCACATATCACATATGTGCCCTACTTCGTTTCGCTTGAACCAGGAAACTTCTGTGCGGGACTCTAAAAACTCATCAATACGCCAGCAGTAGGTGATGTTCACATCAGTCACCCACAAACCATCAATGATACTAGATGGATGTAACGGCTACTCAGGTATTGAGCGATATGAAGATCAACAAGCAAACTTGTCTATACTCTCCATGAAGCCTATCAGTGACACTACCGTACAGTCCGGTCTCTTCGTCTGATATGTCGCATATCATGTCTAGGGGTGGTAAACGTCAGACCCCAGTAACGTGATAAGTTATGCCGATGTCTGGTCTATAACGGTTTGAGAAACTACTGATAACTCTTATCAGTAAATCTCAGCAGCAACCCTGGCTAGGGACTTCCAGTTATAGCCAATCGAGCATAGCGCAACATCAACCCCAATACCGAGAGAGATGAAACACCTCCTATAGCTTATTGCCTTCATGTGACTCGGGACTGTACCCAAAATCTACCTGTTTGCACGTCTCCTTTGAGCATGGTAGGTAGGAAATCAAAGTACAGTGCGAGCCATACAAGACTTTATGACGATCTCAGGTCTACAGACTAATCTGTACAAGTGTCACCAGAGGACTGCTATCTGACGATAGGTATACTACCAACTAGGAGTCCTCGGTGAGTCCTGTTCGGTGTACCCATTCTCCAATGAGCATCTGTGTACAATCTTTGATGTCACACACCAATGGTTGTTGGATCAACCATTGCTCTCTAAGGAACAAGAAACGTACACACTAGTCTACTTTGGAATATTGATGCCCTTGTCTCAATATTCCCTCGATTAGGAACTGATTAAAGGATGTACTTTTGGACCACCCTAGCCCAACTAATATGATCTCATCATAATCCTGGTAGTCAAGTACATATCCTAAGGGCTTTACCAACTTGTGAGAGAAAGACAGTAAAGAATACCAGTCAACATGTTAAGATAAAGAGTAACCAGATAGCATACTATCATGTCGAGCAAGAAAGTCGTATATATATATATATATATATATATATATATATGTCTAAGCATCCATTATAATATACATCAATGTACAATAATGGCCTCTAGGGCATATATATCCCTAACAATCTCCCACTTGCACTAAGGCCATGTGTTGTAGTATCTCATACCCAACATCCCAAAAAGTCTCTCAAACAACATCTGGGGGAGGGCCTTCGTGAGTAGATCCGCTATGCTGTCCTTCGTGTCAACTTTCCTGATCTCGATCTCCCGGCGATCTACTATCTTCCTGATCAGGTGATACCACCTCAGAATATGTTTGGATCTCTGATGGGACCTGGGTTCCTTGGCCAAAGCCACAGCTCTATTGTTATCACAATACACAGGTATTGGATGTTCAATGGATGGAACCACACCAAGCTCAGCAATGAATTTCTTTATCCAGACAGCCTCTTTGGCAGAATCGTTGGCAGTGATGTATTCAGCCTCTATCAACGAGTCTGCTACGGTATATAGCTTAGAACCCTTCTAACATACCGTCCCTCCACTGAGGGTGAAGACAAAACCTGAGACTGATTTTTAGTCGTCCTTATCACTCTAGAAGCTCGAATCGGTAGAGAACTCCACCCGGAGTTCACTGTAACCATACACCAAGAACATCTGTTTAGTCATTCTCAAGTACTTAAGAACGTTCTTCACAGCTATCCAGCGCTTTTTTCCAAGATCTTTTCGATAATTACTCACTACACCTAGTGAGCAATCTACATCCGGTCTGGTACACATCATCGCATACATGATTGACCCGACTGCCGAAGCATAGGGTATCCCTTGTATGCGAGCCCTCTCCAAATCAGTCTTGGGATGCATCTCTTTGGATAGAGTGATTCTTGAACAAGCTGGTACATTACCACACTTATAATCTTCCATACTAAACTTCTTTAGTATGGCGTCTATGTACCTGGATTGGGACAATTCCAAATCCGTTTAGATCTATCTCTATAGATCTATATCCCCAGGATGTAGGATGCATCCGTTAGATCTTTCATGGAGAACTCATGTGATAAGAGGAGCTTGACCGAGTGTAGCATAGGAATATCGTTTCCTATCAAGAGTATGTCATCCGCGTACAATACGAGAAAGTCAATCTTACTCTCTACCACCTTCTTATATATATATGGTCCATCTACCTTTTTGATGAAGCCAAACTCTTTGATAGCTTCATCAAAACAGACGTTCCATCTCCGTGAAGCCTGCTTTAATCCGTAAATGGATTTAACCAGCTTGCACATGCTTCCGCTACTCCCACTGTCTACAAAGCCCTCTGGCAGTGTCATATACACGCTCTCTTCTAAATCACCATTTAGAAAAGCGGTTTTGACATGCAGTCTGCCATATTTCGTAGTTGTGCTATATAGCAATGGCAAGTAGGATCCTGATGGACTTAAGCATAGCGACATTAGAAAAGGTTTCATTATAGTCGACACCAGGTCATTGACGAAAACCTTTTGCTACAAGTCTAGCTTTGAAAGTCTCAACTTTTTCATCTATACCAAATTATCTTTCTCAAAAATCTACTTATTCCCGATGGGTTTTACCCCTTCAGGAGTAACATCCAAAGTCAACACTTTGTTGGTGTACATGGATTCCATCTCAGATCGCATAGCATCCAGCCATTTCACAGAGTCGCTACTCGTGATGGCCTGCCCGAAAATAGTTGGGTCATTATCTTCCATGATGCAATTCTTGTTGCGCCACGGCAGCGCCCCGGCCGTCTTACTCGAGGCCAAATTGCGGAATCAAAATTTTTCCTTGCTCGGAAACCGGCGCTACCGCGGACAAAGAAAACCCGGATCGTTTACCATTAACCTACGCTAGCTAACTAGAGATGGGGTGAGAAGTATACCGAGTGATCCGAGTCCTCCGGTCTTCTCGTCATCGTCCCGATCTCCCGCGGAAAGTGTAGTCTCCATATCGTCGCCTCCTCGCCGGAAAGGGCACCACATCGCCTTCGTCTTTTACGGGCTCCCGCCTCAATACCGAGGCAACTCGAGCATGAAGCCGGCAACTCGACATGCCCAAGAAGTGCTGTAGAATGTAGTGTAGATGATGCTAGTCTCATTTGGGGTTTGTAGTTGCCATGATGGAGGATTGGGGTTAGGAAAAATGGTGCTTTCATTTTTCCGAAACAAGAAGAAGAAGGAGATGAAGAATTCCTCCCATAACAAAGATGAACTCTCTCTTTCTTTTTCTCCCTCTCTTTCTTTTTCTTTCTCTCTTTCTTTTTCTCCCTCTCTTTCTATTTCTCCCTCTCTTTCTTTTTCTTCTCTTTCTCATAACCATGAAAGACTTATTCATCAAGTGAGAATAAAGGGTGGAGGAAAAACAATATGAAGCTAGAAGGGAGGTGAGTGTAGGATGAAGGAAGTGGTGACCACATCAAGAGACAAGAAAACAAACAACCATACCCTTATCAAATCAAACCCATACCCTCACTTTATCACAAGTCAAGGTGCAAGAAATGAAAGGTGTCATAATCAATATATATACAAGAAAACCCCTCCACAAAGTGTTATTTGCAAAACTGCAAATAACCCCTCCATCGAAAAAGTCCGGCCGGGAAAGAACAAAAGGAAAACCGGCCGGAACGGAATGCAAACTGGCAACTCTAGAAAACTGGTCCCGTAATAAATTACAGGAAAACCCCGACACTGTGCATACACACCCGCATCTGTATTCCGACCGGATACAAATGCAATGAGACAAAATCTACACTGTACTAGACTAGGACCGGCTTAAGCCAAAGCCGGCTAGTAAAATCCGTTCGATCCTGATCCGTGCAATACCGCACGTATCAGATCAAACCCTGCCATATAACTATACGGCCACTAGTACAAAATTGTCCGATCCTGACACGTGCAATACCGCACGTATCTGATCGGACCCTGCCATATCTCCATACGGCCTCTACAGCGTTTCGCCAGAAAGCTGAGTAACTGAAAGTGTGGTGGACTCTAAAGACTCGTCAATACTATGGCTGTGGATTTAACCACTGGCACGTCAGAGGTATAAGCCAATACATGACGGGCCACCAGCTATTGACCAAAAGGGACGTCGATGAGGAAGCTCACCCCGACACCCAACTGAGCCTGTCAGTGACAATATCCGTACAGTCCGGTCCGTTCGTCTATGAGTATCGCATGGCGGGCCTAGGGGGTTGGTAAAAGTCAGACCCCCAAAAGCGGTACAAGTCGTGTCGGAGTGTAGCCCAGAACGCCCTGAGATACTACTGGAATACCTACCAGTAAATCTCCTGCCTCGGCCGAGGGCTTTGCGTAATGGCTCTCCTAGACACAGCGCGACCTCACCCCCAATACCGGGAGAGACGAACCCCTGCAGATCCGCTCACTGCCTCCATGTGGCTCGGGACTGTACCCAACTAAAACCTGTTTGCACGACTTCTTTGAGCCGTGGTAGGGTAGTAATCAAAGTACAGTGGGAACTCACACGAGACAAATGACGATCTCAGGTCGATGAACTAACCTGTACACATGTCACCTGGGAACTGCTATCTGACATCTGGTATAAGACCAACTAGCAGGTTCCCGGCGAGTCCTGTCCGGTGTACTCATAACCCAATGAGCACCTGTATACATCTTAGGTGAACCAACAGACACCAGTGGCTTGTGAGACCGGCCACCGCCCCTCGTCGGGGTCTCGACTGTATACACTAGTCTACTAATGGAGTATCGATGCCCAGTCTCGAAACTCCCACGACTAGGGACCATTTAAGGATGTGCTTATAGACCTCAGCTCCCACGTATATGATCGCCATCATACTGCTGGTCGTCAAGCAAGAATCCTAGGGGCTCTATCAACGTGTAATAGCGACGTGTCAGGTCACCTAAAGCAGTACACGATGATAAAGATAAACCAGATAGCATACTATCATCTCGAGTAAGACTGTCCTCCTGGGATAGGTCCTCCCTCAATCATTGCAATCACGTGCCTGTGATCCAATAATTGACTCTGAGGGCACTATCTCCAACAATCTCCCACTTGCACTCAAGGCTAATTATTGCGATGTCGCATACTCACAGCCCGTGTGATACCGAACACCCAACTCCTCTACTAGTCAGTCTCACAAAGCTTGTTTGCGAAACTATTGCGTTCGAGGAACAGCCTCAGTGAGTGGATCCGCTGTGATGTTTCTTTCTATGTCTCTCTATATCTCAAGTTCGCGGAGAAAGCCATCTCCCGAAATGAGCAATACATGTCTTAGAATGTCTGGATGTCTGATGGGACCTAGCTCATAAATGAACTCCAAATCCAAACTTCTTAGACTGTATCATCAACTGAACTTAATCAGTATCCTGCGCCATGCCTCCCTCAGTATTGCCTTGGACCACCTGTCCAAAATACTGTCCCTCGTCAGAAGGAGAACTATAACTCTGACAACCTGCTTGTCGTCCATGTCACCTTGGAAGCCTGGAGTGATAACCGTCTCCTAAAAGAGGCAGCCGTTATCATATCCCTAGAACAATCACTTATGTTCTAAAACTGCTTCCGACTGTTCCTCCAGGATTGGATCAATATCAACTTATTGCATCTACTGCAAGAACAACATCTGGTGTGGTACTTGACATCTCATGATTGACTCAATTGCCTAAGCAAGTGATCTGTCAATCATGCGTATCCCTCTCCCCTTTAGTCTATAAGACACCTTTAGAGAGGGTGACTCCATTACCTGCAGGTACACTACCATGCCAGGAGTCGTCCATTCTAAATACTCTTAGAATGCTGTCAAGGTACCCTGATTGGGAAACCACCCAAATCTAGATCTAAAACCATAGATCTAGTAACCAGTGTGTCTGATATAATGTCCAAGTCCCTTGTGGAGAAACCACTGTGTGATGACCAAAGTATAACCGATCGTAGTATAGGAATATCACTTCCTACTACCTTCTCAACAGATCCATCCCCTATTCTGATGACGTCAAACCCATGACTGTCACATCAGAAACAGATGATCTAACTCCGCTATATCTGCTTTAGTCTACAAATAGATATAAGCATGAAGTCCACCAATGCTTCCGCTGCTCCCACTGACTACGACAACCCTCTGCCAGAGTCATATAGACGTGCAATTCCAAAGCTAGTTTAGAACGACGCTATACTCATCCTCCTGCCGGGTCTCGCAGCCTGGAACAACAACAATGGCAAGTGTGGGTAAACAAGAACTTCCCTGTCACCGTCCTTGAGGCTACCGGAGTACCTCTCGGGTGCCTGAAGTTACCCACCTTATCTGCGGAGTGGCCAATGGAATGTCAAATCAGATTGAATCTTTAGGTTCCTTATCAAATCTTCAGTAATCGTTTGCGGTTCTGGAATCACTTCCAGTTCTACCATACTCCCACTTCTGTTTTTGAAAAAAAATCCATTTTTAATAAAACTGTGGCGAGTCTAGAACAATATTTCTATTGATCTGCCAGATGGTAGAAAGTTAACCCTCGTCATAGCCTGGGTCAACCCACAAACAGCCATTACAGAAACGTGCCTTGAGTTGTCCAGTGTCTGGCTTTAAGCATAAGCCGGACAACTCCCCGTACCTTAACATCGTTAAGATATGAACTGTTCTATATCCAATATAGAACCAGAGGCACTGATTCAATTGAACCAGATTCAAATCATGCAACTATCTCCAGTGCATGTCAACTAAATGGAAGGAGGCCGATCAGCGTTACTCAACTTAGGAATGCTTCCAATTATGAGTAACCTGAAAGAGAAGCAAGTTCTCATTACTATCAACTGAATACCATACATAAGTATCTACATCTTCGATCACCTTGAAGAATCCCGATACTTGCTACACCTGGTTCTCTACTCTATTCAAATACCTATAACTCCTCAAAACTTAGACCCTGTGTTTCCACGAAACAGCTGTCTAAAATCTAGAGAAGTCATAAGTAAACCGAATATAGTACGAGCACCAACCCCTCTGTCCTAATGGACACTGGACAACATACAATACTCTGTATAAGTCCGCTGAGTCTAACAACTCTTTCACTGTGTGTCGTAGGTTGAAAACTGTACTTATGGTTAAGAAGAATTACACCGCTGTTTAATGCTCCTTACCTAACCATCCACTGATATAGGTAAATGTCATCGACATAATATCAAAAGGTATATCTCACTCTATGAAAATAGACGTACAGATATATCAATTTGAAATTGGTGCATAACCGCGGATATTCAAAACCAAATAATTGCCGACCGGCAAACATCCCAGGTGATCTCCTCAAATATCACCGATTACAACGAATCCCGATATAATGAGGATGATCACCCAATTCCCAATAACTTACTCCCACTCATCATCTGTAAAACCATACAGATGTGAGAATCATACCTGGTAAATACATA
This sequence comes from Agapanthus africanus, assembly GCA_030015575.1. Taxonomy (NCBI): domain Eukaryota; kingdom Viridiplantae; phylum Streptophyta; class Magnoliopsida; order Asparagales; family Amaryllidaceae; genus Agapanthus; species Agapanthus africanus. The sequence continues at coordinate 383,677,879 of CM057349.1, read as the reverse complement.
CCCTGGAGTAAGTGTCTAATCGGGAAATCAGTTTTCTTTTAACATTACACAGTAAAACTGAAACATTGAAATGTTTCTGTGGGGTATTCTGGTATTCCTAGTAATGCCTCTACCATTATCCAGATTCACAACTATAACCGTATAATTCTTTGCCAGCTGTCCAAATCCCTTTATATGTCTTTAGTCATTACCGTCTGCACACCCCCTTAGGCCAAATGGTTTTCTTCCTTCCCTACCGTTCGGCACCAGCCTATGGTTTGGAAGAAGACTATCCAATAAGCATAAAAGGTGTACTGTCCTAATCTTAGGAGCACTCGCAAAGCGAGAGAAGGTGAAGATAAAAGACAACTGAATGTACTTTATTCCTATTTCTCCTGAACCAGAATCCATCCCCGAACTGGAACTAGTTCCTTTCGAGTTCGTATATAACCATACGATGGAGTATCCAATAAAATGGGATCTTCGTAGTGATACGGAGTGTCCTGGAGAAATACAAAGGTGATTTAGGATTGGCGAAGAAATACTTGGTTTGGTCGTGAATATCAGTCGCAATTTACTTTGCCCTCTTACTAATCCCTTGCTTTGTCTGAACTTAATACCTTCTGTACACCGTTTTAGGCTAACTGGTTTTCTTCATTCCCTACCGGTCGGCACCAGCCTATGGTTTCGAAGAAGACTATCCAATTTGCGTAATAGGTGTACTACTCCTAAACCAAGGAGTACTCGCATCCTGAGAGAAGGTGAAAAGAAAAGACAACTGAATAGTCCTATCCGTTTTCTCCAGAACCAGAAACCATCCTCGAAGTCCTTCGAGTTCGTATCTAACCATACGATGGTTTTGTCCAATGGAAGTGGACGTTCGTAGTAATACGGGGTGTCCTGGAGAAAAGGGTAAAAGTAGGAGTGGCAATGAGGTCTGCAACTCTGACAATCCAAAAGCCAGTGTTAAGAAGGTTCGGTCAACTTGGTCACTGAGTCATAGTCCAGGGTCGGGTCAATGGTCGCTGCCAAAGAGAGAGAGAGAAAAGAAACACTCAGCGTGCACTCTAACCTAGATCAGAATGGTTACCAATTTATCTAATCAGGAAACCTCCCACTGTACCTCAAATTCTCCTCCAAACCTGAAAGAAGAATTAGTCGGGATCACCCGAGGAGTAAACTAACTCATCAGTGGGAATCGGGATCCAACTATCATCGCATGATAACTTGACGGAATCCACTCAAGTTACCACACTCCAGAAGGTATGCGCATGCCTGGCAAGTTTCAGTTCTTTTGAAACTCCCGATGTTTGTTTTTACCCCTAGGACCCAAGTGACCTTGACGAATAATCAACAAATCAAAAGGTCCTAGTCAAGTTCAACCCGTCATTATCTTGATTGCGTTAAACCCACCCGCACGACCCTTGACGAATAATCAACAAAGTCGTACGACTGTCCTAACCAATCCACATATCCATACAACAGAAAGCATTACAGAGCTACCGCTCACTACGCCTCGGCGAATAGCAACGACAAACGTAGCGCGAATACTAAGCAATACTGAACTGAAATGACGGAGGGCTACGACTGGTTTTTGGCGAAAAACCTTTAACGTAATGAACTTGATATCGTTGAAGGAACTGGATAACCTTTTATAAAATATAGTGACGAAAACCTTTACTAAAGAGGTCACTCCCGGTGAAGGGATCTCGGCTCTTTCCCCGTAGAATGGGGTGCAGGATATTCCAACTGAATACCACGATGCAAAGCAAAAGTAATCGGCTATAGTGAAGTTAATGCCCTGACGCAAACTTCTGTCCAAGGGGTCACTCCCGGTGAAGGGATCTCGGCCCTTGCCTCGTCGACTGAGGAGCAGGATATTCCAAATGAATACCACTATGCAAAACAAAAGAGAACGTCCTTGCAATAACAGCTTTTTTTGAAAAAGTGTTCCAACAACATCAGATTAGGTTTGTTTAACTTGCATTGATCCGAATCAATGCAGTCCCATCAATTGATCACACCACAAAGAACGAAAATATACTGACGTACGTATATGCCATCCGCATTCGCCACTGGGTCCCGTCATCACCCGTTAGGTTAGCTAACTAACGGCAGAGCGGGGACTGGACTAGCGCGGATGTAAAACATATACAACATCTACTAATATATATACCAATATATAGTATTTCGCTCAAGGCGTGAATAAAATGCAACATCACAGAAATGTACAGCATCACAGAACAATACAGATATCTGGAAGCCCCGGGTTTCACAGAGCCGCTGCTGAAACCTGACGTTCCCCTGGTCGTGTGGATAGCCTGTGCAATGAAATCCTAGACCCCTACGGGCGCGGCAAGTCACCCGCCAAAACCTGAAGCGAGGCAGCCCCCTTCAGTACCGTGAATGGACCACCCAGCACTTCACGGAATCCGGTAACTTGGGCACCCCTCCTGGGTCAACCTGTACCCCCTACGAGTGCGGCGAATAGCCCGCCAATCCTGGACTGAAGCCCCCTCCGTCTCAATGCCCTGAGATGCGGGCCCGTTGCCCTCCAGAACCCGGCTATCCGTGCACCCCACCGCGGGGTAACCCTAGTACAGAAAGTAAAATATACATACACCGGGTACATCGACCGCAACCAGGTCGTGCCCCAAAAGAATAATACAAACAGGCAGTGACGGCAGTCCACATGTCGGACGCTCGCCCCGCAATATCAAATGTACATAATACACCAAAACTGTACTAGCATTGCATCCAGGCTATCCCCCACGACCGATCCGCAACATCACAGCATAAACATAGAACATCAACGTGAAAGTCACGTTCGCAAATCCGTCTAACCGGGCTATAGCAGTTAGACCGGATTTACCGATCGAGTGACATTCACGGTCGCAGAAATAATGTAAATACTGTGAAAAATGTGTTTAAAATTTTCCGATTGACCAAAAATTAACAAGTGGGCCCCCAACCAAAACTGTAGCACTCACAGAAAACCTGGGCCCAATTTTAATATTCCAAATACCCTATTTTAATGTAAAAACCTCACTGGAAAATTCTGGTCCAGAGACCAAACTAAACCGCCGCGGAAGAGCGGCGCCAAGGAGGGTTGAGCCGCGCTTCCGCGGCGGATCTACAGTAACTAGTGACCAAAATTTCCCAGATGTCTTATAATGCCATGTACATCATTCTGCAATCACCTGAAAAATTTTTGGACTTCAAAAAATTTCGACAGAAACTGATGTGCAATAAAAATACGGTTTTTTGGAAATTTCGGTCGATCGGAAACGCAAACACATCAAACGAAGCTAGGTAAGGTTAATGGCGTGTCTCTGATACCATGTTGCGCCACGGCAGCGCCCCGGCCGTCTTACTCGAGGCCAAATTGCGGAATCAAAATTTTTCCTTGCTCGGAAACCGGCGCTACCGCGGACAAAGAAAACCCGGATCGTTTACCATTAGCCTACGCTAGCTAACTAGAGATGGGGTGAGAAGTATACCGAGTGATCCGAGTCCTCCGATCTTCTCGTCATCGTCCCGATCTCCCGCGGAAAGTGTAGTCTCCATATCGTCGCCTCCTCGCCGGAAAGGGCACCACATCGCCTTCGTCTTTTACGGGCTCCCGCCTCAATACCGAGGCAACTCGAGCATGAAGCCGGCAACTCGACATGCCCAAGAAGTGCTGTAGAATGTAGTGTAGATGATGCTAGTCTCATTTGGGGTTTGTAGTTGCCATGATGGAGGATTGGGGTTAGGAAAAATGGTGCTTTCATTTTTCCGAAACAAGAAGAAGAAGGAGATGAAGAATTCCTCCCATAACAAAGATGAACTCTCTCTTTCTTTTTCTCCCTCTCTTTCTTTTTCTCCCTCTCTTTCTATTTCTCCCTCTCTTTCTTTTTCTTCTCTTTCTCATAACCATGAAAGACTTATTCATCAAGTGAGAATAAAGGGTGGAGGAAAAACAATATGAAGCTAGAAGGGAGGTGAGTGTAGGATGAAGGAAGTGGTGACCACATCAAGAGACAAGAAAACAAACAACCATACCCTTATCAAATCAAACCCATACCCTCACTTTATCACAAGTCAAGGTGCAAGAAATGAAAGGTGTCATAATCAATATATATACAAGAAAACCCCTCCACAAAGTGTTATTTGCAAAACTGCAAATAACCCCCTCCATCGGAAAAGTCCGGCCGGAAAGAACAAAAGGAAAACCGGCCGGAACGGAATGCAAACTGGCAACTCCAGAAAACTGGTCCCGTAATAAATTACAGGAAAACCCCGACACTGTGCATACACACCCGCATCTGTATTCCGACCGGATACAAATGCAATGAGACAAAATCTACACTGTACTAGACTAGGACCGGCTTAAGCCAAAGCCGGCTAGTAAAATCCGTTCGATCCTGATCCGTGCAATACCGCACGTATCAGATCAAACCCTGCCATATAACTATACGGCCACTAGTACAAAATTGTCCGATCCTGACACGTGCAATACCGCACGTATCTGATCGGACCCTGCCATATCTCCATACGGCCTCTACAGCGTTTCGCCCGAAAGCTGAGTAACTGAAAGTGTGGTGGACTCTAAAGACTCGTCAATACTATGGCTGTGGATTTAACCACTGGCACGTCAGAGGTATAAGCCAATACATGACGGGCCACCAGCTATTGACCAAAAGGGACGTCGATGAGGAAGCTCACCCCGACACCCAACTGAGCCTGTCAGTGACAATATCCGTACAGTCCGGTCCGTTCGTCTATGAGTATCGCATGGCGGGCCTAGGGGGTTGGTAAAAGTCAGACCCCCAAAAGCAGTACAAGTCGTGTCGGAGTGTAGCCCAGAACGCCCTGAGATACTACTGGAATACCTACCAGTAAATCTCCTGCCTCGGCCGAGGGCTTTGCGTAATGGCTCTCCTAGACACAGCGCGACCTCACCCCCAATACCGGGAGAGACGAACCCCTGCAGATCCGCTCACTGCCTCCATGTGGCTCGGGACTGTACCCAACTAAAACCTGTTTGCACGACTCCTTTGAGCCGTGGTAGGGTAGTAATCAAAGTACAGTGGGAACTCACACGAGACAAATGACGATCTCAGGTCGATGAACTAACCTGTACACATGTCACCTGGGAACTGCTATCTGACATCTGGTATAAGACCAACTAGCAGGTTCCCGGCGAGTCCTGTCCGGTGTACTCATAACCCAATGAGCACCTGTATACATCTTAAGTGAACCAACAGACACCAGTGGCTTGTGAGACCGGCCACCGCCCCTCGTCGGGGTCTCGACTGTATACACTAGTCTACTAATGGAGTATCGATGCCCAGTCTCGAAACTCCCACGACTAGGGACCATTTAAGGATGTGCTTATAGACCTCAGCTCCCACGTATATGATCGCCATCATACTGCTGGTCGTCAAGCAAGAATCCTAGGGGCTCTATCAACGTGTAATAGCGACGTGTCAGGTCACCTAAAGCAGTACACGATGATAAAGATAAACCAGATAGCATACTATCATCTCGAGTAAGACTGTCCTCCTGGGATAGGTCCTCCCTCAATCATTGCAATCACGTGCCTGTGATCCAATAATTGACTCTGAGGGCACTATCTCCAACAATTCTCGCTCCCACCGTCTATGAGAAAACCGTAGTATCTCTCACGTGGATGAGGAACCCCACTAGATCTGCGGAGTGGCTGCGGTTCGTCGAGGACTATTGAATCCACCGGTTCCATCAAATCGTCAGTTATAGTTTGCGTTGCTGGAACTTCTTCCAGTTCTACCTCATCACCACTAATTTCTTTTACAAGAAATTCCTTTTCCAAAAAGGCGGCATGTCGAGAAACAAAACACATTTTGCTCCTCGGTGTGGTAGAAGATATACCCTTGCGAATGTCTGGGATATCCTACAAATTTGCACAGAACTGACCTTGCCTTGAGCTTGTCCGGATTTTGTTTTTCAACATATGCCGGACAATCCCATATCTTAACTCGTTTAAGAGATGGTCTCTTCCCATTCCATATCTCATATGGAGTGGTAGGCAACGGATTTGGTCGGAACTCTATTCAATAGGTATGCAGCTATCTCAAGTGCATATCCCCAAAAGGAAATAGGTAACTCAGCAGTACTCATCATAGAGCGCACCATATCTAATAGGGTGCGATTCCTCCATCCTGATATACCGTTGTGCTGTGATGTATTCGGAGGAGTAAATTGAGAGAGAATCTCATTCTCTTTTAAATAATCTCGGAATTCCGTGCTCAAGTATTCTCCTCCCCAATCATATCGAATGATTCGAATACTTTTATCCATCTGGTTCTCAACTTCGTACTTATATTCCTTGAAATTCTCAAAAGATTCAGATTTATGTTTCAACAAGAACACATGTCCGTATCTTAAGAGAATATCGGTGAATGTAATAAAGTACGCGGAACTATCCCTAGCATTTGTAGACATATGACCGCATACATCACTATGTATCCGTCCAAGAGTTCAATAGCTCTTTTTCCGTTTCCAGTAAACGAAGATTTGGTCATCCAGCCTTTGAGACATGACTGACAAGTTTCATAAGATGTAAATTCGAACGGATTCAAATATGCTTCCTTATGGAACTTTCGCTAGTCTTGTCTCATCGGTATGACCTAGTCTACAATGCTACAAGAAGACTTCGTTCATTTCTGAACTGTTCCTCTTGTGTGCGTTCTGTACGTTTAGAACTATAGTTTGATTCAGAACGTGTATACTGTTATATAATATACCTTACCCAATCAACACTTGATTTAAGAAAATATTCATAATATTTTTGGTACGAAATAATAGTCGCTCAGAATCATTATGTTACCAGTTGGTAACACTAGGTGATATTTGCCAACTGCTTTGGCTGCAACAATTGCACAATTCCCTACTACTAGAGACATATCAACCTTTCCCAGTTCTCTACCTATCTGTAGCCCATGTAACAAATTACATACGTGGGATCCTGATCCGGTATCCAAAAACCAGGACGTAGAGATAATTGAGAAACAGTTCTTGGTTACGAACACATCCGAAGACGATGCATCAATATGATTATTCTTCGTTTGGGTGGCGTGGGAATTTGGATATTCCCCTATTCTTTGCTCAGACTTATGACAATCATAAGGTAGAGCGGAACCTAGCCCAGTATAATAAGCAGGTTCGGTCAAAACATCCATATTATTATCTTGATTAAGGCATTTCATTGGTCGCTACCAGGAGAGAGAGAAGGATAATCACTTTGCGTGCGCTCTTTGCAATATTAGATTGGCTTTTATCTAATCAGGATGGCTCCCACTTGTTTTATCAAATCTTCCTTCAAACCCTAAAAGGTAAGATTAGCCGGGATTAATTACACCCTACAGATTCTCCAATCGTTCGGCCAGGCAGGTATCGGTACTCTGAGGGAGGTTCCCCGTGCTTTCGCACGGACCTAATTAAAATAAACCTCGTTTCCCTAGAGGCATAACCCCGTTGACACCTTTCTAGACATCTACTGGATTAGCTAATTGTAAAGTGCAAAACTCTCCCAGGCGTAACTCTTACTCGCAGTGGGTATCGGGATCCAACTACCATATAGAAGGTATGCAATCTCATTGCAAATTTCAACACTTGAAATTCCCAATAATGGTTTTTACCCCTAGCTTCCTATGATCTTGACGCTGGCCAACAAATCATAGGCCGCTAGTCAAGTTCAACCCGTTCATTTCTTGATTGAATTAAACTAATCCGCACGACCCTTGACACTGGCCAACAATGTCGTACAACTACCCTAATCCAATCTCATCTCATGCTGCAGATAAGTACTAATCAGCTACCACACACTACGCCTTGATGCTGGCCAATAAACGTAGCATGAATACTAAATAGTACTTATCTGAAATGACGGAGGGCTACATAGGTTTTTAATAAAACCATGAGCGTAATGAACTTGATATCGTTGCAGAATCTAATGATTTTGAAAAGGAGTGTTTTAAGGCTTTTCTAGCTTCGCTAAAGAGGTCACTCCCGGTGAAGGGATCTCGGCTCTTTCCTCATCGAATGAGGTGCTGGATATTCACCAAGGAATACCACTAAATAAAGCAAGAACTAGAGAAGCTATTAAATGACAAAACCAAGTGGGTTGTAACATTTGCTAGTTTCTCTAAAGAGGTCACTCCTGGTGAAGGGATCTCGGCTATTTCCTCATCGAATGAGATGCTGGATATTCATAAAGGGATACCACTATGCAAAGCAAGACTAGAGCTACCTTGTTTAAAAATTTGATTCTACAACATCTTTATGTGTCTTTCTTTTCATTAATCTCATTAATAAAGTCCCATCATTTAATATTTCCTAAACATTACAGAAAAATGAAACGAAAATAGAACGTATGTTTATGCCATCCGCATTCGCCACTGGGCCCCGTCATGCACCGTTAGGTTACTTAACTACTGGCAGAGCGGGGGCTGGACTAGCGTGGGTGCAAAACATAAGCAACGTTTATTATATATCATATATATAATATAGCATTCATCTCACGCAGTTATATGATCATATCACAGAACCAAGCAGCAGAAACAACATATGAAATATTGGATATACTAGGATTTCTGTATTTTAAATTTAGTCAGTAATGTAAAACACGGATTCCACGATCGTGAAGAATAGCCAAACCCAAATCCCTAGACCCCAACGAGAGCGGCAAGTAACCCTACCAATTCTAGAGTTAGGAGACCCGGTCTTAACTCCTTGAGATGGTCTCCCACTAGACTCTAGAACCCGGTTACTTGTGCTCCCTGCTTTGGGACTATCATAATGCGGAAAAATAAATAATATACATCAATATGACATCATCCTCAACCCGGAAGTGCCCTAATAAAAGAATATTACATACAGATTTTACATGAATGAAAATAAAAACTCTCATTTCATATAAAACCCCCGTCTAGTCATTCACGACGATCCAATAAATCATATCAACGGCAACACATAACATCACATGTCATCAACGTAAGTAAATATGCGTATCCCGAAAACTCGTTGACATATAGAAACGAGATCGGGATACCTCACATATTACACTTACGGTCGCAGAAAATAAACGAAAAACTACAATAATTAGAATCCGTATAACCTTAGACATCATAAACCCGGAATATCACATATTCCGGATTTCATGCCTAACCTATAAACCTTGTATTTTAGTCTCAAATTGAAAACACTTTTCAATTAGTTTAGTCGGGTAATTCAACAGAATTGCCGACTACATTATCGAATACTCGTCGGAAACTTTACCAGATGGCCGCACCCCTGATACCGTCGACGAAGTCCACTAAGGCGGAACACCGTGGCCGCAAGCATCCGAGTGGGTGCTATTGGCAACGGGATTCTCCTACAGTCACTCGGTCGCGGTTATGGGGCGTGGTTGTCTACTAGAGTTATCCGGTGAGTGTTCGCGTACAATACGCGATTGCGACGGAGTTTTGATCCAAATCAAAACTCCGTTGCAACCGATTAATCAAGACTAAAACACTAGATTTACAATATACTAACTAGTTTTCACAAAACTAATTATTTGGATTCTAAATATTGCATCATATATCATCAAGATCTGTACAACGTTAAACTTTTCGATCGATTTAGCAAACACCCACAAACTCCAGAGATCTCAACAACTTGAGAAGTATTAAAAATACCCAGAAAGTGCTAAATGAAACCACAGAGCAGCACAAAAAAAATGGACCCCTAACACTCCAAAACGGCGGCGAAACCGCGGCCAAACAGGCGTTTTGGTGGCGGTTCCGCGACGCTTTAGAGGAGTTGGGGCTCCAAATTTCTTGGGGCTCCATAGAATACCCTGCATGAATTTTTGGATATTTTTACTCTCGAAAATTCCAACGTTTGAAAAATTCGACAGAAACTTGAAAATTTTGGGGTTTCGAAAACCGATCGAACACTTTAATATCGTAAAGACCTACCCAAATGTTCTAGTTTGGCTCTGATACCATGACAGTCTATCCTAGCACCACCATGAGGCTCTAGTGGCATCAAGCATGCCGAATTTTAATTTTTTAGGTGCTAAGTTAGACTCACCAAGATCTATACTCGAATATTTAGGGTTTAAACCTATGATGATATGTAAACTATAAGAAGTGAAGATGGCTATACCCTTGTAGATCGAGTCCTTCGCTTCTAAAGCTTCGGGTTGAAGTCCACACGACTCTACTAGGCTCCACTTGAGAGTTTGGACGAGCTTCCACCGATGACCTTCGTGCAGAAGATGATCCACGCGAAGCCCGCTAGCTCAAGCTACCTCTTCAGTAATCTCCTATTAGTGAAGTAAACACACCACACCAAATTGCTAGTCTAGTATGGGATGGTGAAGTAGGGGTGTCGTTTTGGTCACTAATTTTGTTCAAGTTTCATGATTCACATCACATGTGAGGGTTGAAACTTGAAGGCATGAAGAAGAGGAAGAAGAAGATGAAAGCAATAGCAATTCAAGAAAAATAGCTCAAGCTAAGAAAAAAATGAGCAAAAACCAAGTGAAGAATGGCTTGACCCCTTCACTTATTGAAGTATCCATTTGTTTCAAATAAACAAATGGAACCATGCTTCAATAGTGAAGTGAGACCAATATAAAATAATATCAAGCCATGCCTCACCCATGCTCCTCATTTTCCACCTCTTTTTGTCATTTTCACAAAAATAAAAATCATGCCATGCTTCATAAAGTATATATATATATATATATATATATATATATTATGAAGAATAATTAGTGAGCTAATGATATTTGTTAAGATATAATTATATCAAATATAATATATATCACACTATTAAATCAACACTTGATTTAATAATCCGGTTATATCATATATGACCGACTAATATTATTTATCTGTGTATCACATTATCAAATCAACACTTGATTCGATAATTTGGTTATATCACATATAACCTAACTTGATAACAGATAACTGCCAGATTACAATACAGTATCACATACACGTATTTAATCAGGCCCACACAATTATCACATATGTGCCCTATTTCGTTTCGCTTGAACCAGGAAACTTCTGTGTAGGACTCTAAAGACTCGTCAATACACCAGCAGTAGGTGATGATCACATCAGTCACCCACAAGCCGTCAGCGGTACTAGATGGACGTAACGGCTACTCAGGTATTGAGCGATATGAAGATCAACAAGCAAGCATGTCCATACTCTCCATGAAGCCTGTCAATGACACTACCATACAGTCCGGTCTCTTCGTCTGATATGTCGCATATCATGTCTAGGTGTGGTAAACGTCAGACCCCAGTAACGTGATAAGTCATGCCGATGTCTGGTCTATAACGGTTCGAGAAACTACTGATAACTCTTATCAGTAAATCTCAGCAGCAGCCCTGACCAGGGACTTCCAGTTATAGTCAATCGAGTATAGCACAACATCAACCCTTAATACCGGGAGAGTCAAAACCCCTCCTATCGTTCATTGCCTCCATGTGACTCGGGACTGTACCCAAAATCCACCTGTTTGCACGTCTCCTTTGAGCGTGGTAGAGAGAAAATCAAAGCACAGTGGGAGCCACGCAAGACTCTTTGACAATTTCGGGTCTACAGACTAACCTGTACAAATGTCACCAGAGGACTGCTATCTGACGATAGGTATACTACCAACTAGGAGTTCTCAGCGAGTCCTGTTTGGTGTACCCATTCTCCAATGTGCACCTGTGTACAATCTTTGATGTCACACACCAATGGTTGTGAGATCAACCATCGCCCTCTAAGGGACAAGAAACATACACACTAGTTTACTCTGGAATATCGATGCCCTTATCTCGATATTCTCTCGATTAAGAACTGATTAAAGGATGTACTTTTGGACCACCCTGGCCCCACTAGTATGATCTCATCATAATCCTGGTTGTCAAGTACATATCCTGAGGGCTTTACCAACATGTGAGAGGAAGACAGTAAAGAATGCCGGTCAACATGTTAAGATAAAGAGTAACCAGATAGCATACTATCATGTCGAGCAAGAAAGTCCTCTACATATATGTCCAAGCATCCATTATAATATACATCGATGTACAATAATGGCCTTTAGAGCATACATATCCCTAACAGAGATCTTGTCACGTCCCGAAAGTACGGAACATGACCGACACTTAAACTACGAAACGTCTTGAGGCGTACGTAATCTAAGTAAGCCGAAAACCCAGAAATCCAAACCAAGAAAAGTAGTAGAGTGAAGGAAAACCAACTTAAAACAAGTAGTTTTAATAGCATAAGCCGAATTATGCGTTTTAAAAACATCAAGTATTTTCTGAAAATTTCGGCAGAATCTCCTTTGTAAATACTGGCCCCCAAACGGGATACAACATGAATAGTATACGAAATCAATAAAAAGGCATCCCCAAGCGGGAGCTAGCTCTTCTTCAACCGACGGTCACAACCACACAAGCAATATAATATACAAAGCCAAGGGCGAGGATCAAAACTCAAAAGGAAACTCAAAACAACAAGAAATCCATAGAAATACAATGCGCGACTCTAAGGTCGAAAGAATAACATCACTGGTCTCTATCTCTGAAATAAATACATGTTTGGTTGATGGAACTTCTAGATACAACAAAATAATAATATACAAGGTATAATGATGGGTACGATACAAATAAACCCACCTACTAGCAAATCACCCGAAAGAAGTAGTGCCAGCAAAGCCGTAATGAAACCTGTACGGCAAAACCTGCAAGAAACTGTGGCACAACGGGGGTGAGTTGCCAACTCGTGAGGAGAAAAACATCTACGAACAGAAATCGCATGAACAACGCAATCCTAGGTCAACGATCATAATATATCCTCAAATATATAACCAGCAGCTTATAACAATGGCTAGGGTAAATGTCTAACCCAAGTGTAATCCCATGTGCCCGTGTCAGTGCCTCAGGTAGCAATATATCATATGGATGATGTATGCATGCATGAAAACAGAATACATGTACTAAAGAAACCGCTTTCATAATTTAGTGAGATTTCCTTTGTATTTTTAAAATGAGATATCATAAATGAAATTAGCATAAACAGTGTCTAGCATCAACACAAAACATAAATCTCAATATCTCAAAATCTCAGGCTCCGGCTATCCGGACTGGCCTGTATCATCAAATCTCAGTATCTCAATATCTCGAAATCTCAATGTCTCAATCTCAATATCTAGGGCGCCGTCTGTCCAGACCGGCCCCTACCATCCATCTCAAGACCACGACGGTATCCTCCGAATATCCGACGCGTCGGGTAAAATCACCGGTAGGCAGTCCATCCCCTGCCAGGCTCATCGTCATCACCACGGCTTCTTGCCCCGGGGTACCTTACCGGGTCCACCATATACCCGAAACGGTTCATCCGTCTACTCGAATCGGGTCTCGAAATCCATCAGCAAACTCATGGTGGACGACTCATACATCATAGGAAACCAGGCTTTTTATTTAAAAAGAGAGAGAAAAGAAGTTTTTGCGGTTTTCCCCCAAATCCAGGAAATCTCATGAAAATCCGAATCCAAATCATCAATAGCATGTAAACAGTGAATATAGGCATAAAAATCCATGAATGCGGCATAACAGTGAATAATAACATGCATGAAGTAGCGAGTAATAACTACAATGTCTAAACTAGCATATAAGGCAAGAACACTAATATCATGTCTAAACTATTAGCTAACAACCTATGTCAATGAAATAGTATTTTCTAAAGTGTTCGTGACATGGCAATTACCGATGAAGATGTGTGTGAGCCGGCAAGTAGGTGCATGTGGTACATACGCATTATCGGTAATGGTGCTGGTGTCCTAACAGCATGATATCAATAATACAATATGAAATCACAATATAAATATGCGATGCAGAACGAGCAGCAATAATGAGCGGGAGCTAATTACTAGACACAACGATAACAAATCTACATTTAATATAAATCTAATCTAACAACTACACTAAACTATACGGCTGAGCTAACAAGCTAAATTAAAGGTAAGGAAACCGTCTAACATCTGAGTCGATATATATATATATATATATATATATATATATATATATATAGTCGGTGATCCCGCCTCGATAATATCACATCCGATACCATGTCTATAATCAAATATTCCCAAGTCAAGAGTGCGGATCAATCATCAATATATAGCTCGTACGTAAATCCGTCGTACGGCATCCCCAAATCTGGGTACGGGTCAATATCATATTCATCATATTAATCATCTGGTATTCTCTTTATCAAGATCATCATCTGGGGTACTGACCTACGTCTAGTACAATACTAATATCATCAATCTAATCATGATCTGACTGATGATCTATAGCCTCATACAAACCGATATCATCATCATATATCGTCATAAAGAGATATACATCGCCCAGTGCGACCTATTATGAACATCCTAACATATCATATCTCATAACACGATCACATGTCGATCATTTTATTGATATCACTATTCACATGGTATCGTCGTCCAACAATCCGCTATAATATCATGACGTATCTCAAATACGAATTCTGCCAAATCACCGATCTCCTGGTCTCAAATCAAATCTCATCGACTCACCTCAAATCCCAAACACTATCCTTAAATCCAGTATGTGAACACATAGTCCCATACCCACGTGAACACATAAACACATATCCCCATATACGCATATGTAATAACATAGATGTATGCATGTGTAGGGTTCCTAGGCATGCTAATGAGGTCTCACAAGGCATCAACCATGCCAATTTCAAATTTTTCATGTGCCGAGAAACCCTAATACGGATCGTTAACTAGAATTTAGGCGAAACAAATGCAACAAGTTAACAACTTATCTAAGTGAACGGAAATAAAACCTTTGTAGATCCGGTCCTCCACCTCCATAGCTCCATGATGAAGTCTCCTTGCTGTCTAAATCGAATCCCGTGCTCTAGCGTCGGCTTCATCGGAGAAATGGGCGGGCTTAGTCGTCGGCTTCGATGTCGAAGATGATCTACGTCGAGGCAACACAAGATCAAGCTCCAACTTCACCAAGTCATGAAACTTGTGAAGAAAACACCCTATACTACTTGGCAAGTGGTAGAGGATGAAGAAATAGGAAGTGGGTTCACTTTAGAATTGGATTTCTCACTCTTTTTCTCAAGTTGCCATTGATGGAGGCAAGGTATTCTTCATGTTGAAGAAGGAGAAGAAGAAGAAGATAATATGATAAGTATTATTCAAAAAGAAAATAAAATCAATACTTACCATACACTAACCAAGGTCAAGTGTAGAGAGTAAACTAGGGTTAGGTGAATGGTTAGGGTTAAGCATGAAGACAAAAATGGTCACTTAGTCAAAGCTTCATGAAGCTTCAATAACAAACAAAGAAAGCCACCATTTCTCTTCATCTTTTCCAAAAATAAATAAATAAATAGATATGAAAATCAAAACCCTAACCATTTAAATAACCATGGTTTAATCTTTACACAAACTCAAGTATGCATGTATCTGATGGTATTATACCTCACGTCAGATGGCAGTTCTCAGCGAGTCCGTCCAGTGTACCCAGTCTCCACTGAGCACCCGTATATCATCCCTGATGTCAAACACCAATGGATATGGGATCATCCATCGCCCATCTGTATGGGTCGAGAAGGTATACGCTAGTCTACTCTGGTATATCGATGCCCCGTCTCGATACACCCACGACTAGGGACTTTGAAGGATGTACTTATGGACTACCATGTCCCAACTAGTATGATCCGCATCATAGTCCAGGTAGTCAAGTACACATCCTAAGTACACATCCTAAGTACACAGCGATTCTCGCGATTAATGTTTCGATTGGTTGTATGAGATATGACCTAGTTATCGAATCATTGATTCGATAAATCGATGCATTAAATACTAGTCGGTTATGTGCGACATGACCGGATCATTGAATCAAGTGTTGATTTAATGATTTAATGTATAATTATAGCTTTGATACCACTGAAAGGTTCCTAGGCACCCTATAGAGGTCTCACAAGGCATCGAACATGCCAATTTCAAAAATTATGGGTGCCGCGAAACCCTAACGCGGATCTTAGACTAGAATTCTAGGCGAAACACAAACTAGTTAACTACTTAACTAGAAGTGAGAAGCTACAACCTTTGTAGATCCAGATTTCCACTTCCTTAGCTCCACGTGGGTGTCCTCTCGCTGTCCATCATGAATCCCGAACCCAATCGTCGGCTTCATCGGAGAAACGGGCGAGCTAGGTCGTCGGCTTCGCGTCAAAGACGATCTACGTCGAGGTTGCACTAGTTCAAGCTCCGACTTCACAAAGTTGTGAAACTTGTGAAGAAAACACCCAAAACAACTTGGCAAGAGGTAGAGGGTGAAGAAATAGGAGGTGGGTTCACTTTAGAATTGGATTTCTCTCACTAGAACTCAAGTTGCCATTAAAGTAGCAAGCGGTGGAATAGTTGAATTATTTTGCACAGTAATTCTTAGTTTCCAGTGGTGATTTTTCTGGGAATTTTTAATATTTTTTCAAGAGTTGAATTTTCTGGGGTTGTTTTGGGGATTTGGTGTTTCGATCGGAGTATCAAATTTTGTCTATGTGGCTTTCCGGATAAATTTTAGAATATGTTAAAAAGTTCGACCGGATATAAATACCCAATTTTCCCCCTGTCGGGAAATTTCCAAGTGTTGGATTTTTCCGTAGTTTAACGACGTTCTAAGTAGTGCAAGTAACGCGACGATCCGTAGTCGGGTTTCTCGGCACCTAGAATTTTTGAAATTGGCATGGTTGATGCCTTGTGAGACCTCATTAGGGTGCCTAGGAACCCTACAGTGGTATAAATCAAGCTCCGACTTCACCAAGTCAAGATACTTGTGAAGAAAACACACTCTACTACTTGGAAAGAGGTAGAGGATGAAGAAATAGGAAGTGGGTAGACTTTAGAATTGGATTTCTCAATTGTTTCATCAATCCACCATTGATGAGGCTTGCTTTCTTCAAGTGAAGAAAGGAAGAAGAAGATAGAAATTGTTATAAACATAGCAGTTTAGTCTCACTTGATCGGTTGCCACGGAATTTTGATGTGATCAAAAGTCCGTCGCAATCACGTAGTATACGCGGATACTCGCCGGGTAAACTTAATAGACAGCCTCACTCCATAGCCCCGACAAAGTGACTGTAGGAGAACCCCGTCGCCGAAAGCATCCGTTTGGGTGCTCGCGGTGGCGGTGTTCCGCCTTGGTGCACTTCGTCGACGGCGTCGGGGGTGCGGCCGTCTACTGAAGTTTGCGACGAGCATTCGATCAGGATGTCGGGAATCTTGTTGAATTACCCGACTTGATATTGAAAAGTGTTTTCGATAATGAGACTAAAATGCGGGGTTTATAATTGTTAGGCATGCGATGTCTAAGTAATTCATTTGGTCAGGCATGCGATGTCTGAGGCACGAACTGAATGTTGTGAGACTTATTTCATGTGTTGAGCTGTACCGGGAAAACTTGGGTGTTCGATTGTTCGATCGGAAAGTTTGACATTTTCTATTTATCCGGAATGGGATACAACAATTGGAATTCACGGAAGTTGTCACCTTTTGTATATTATTTACTTTTCCGCACTAGGATAGACCCAAGGAGGGGAGCACAAGTAACCGGGTTCTGGAGTCCAGTGGGAGACCAACTCGAGGAGTCGAGTCCGGGTCTCCTAACTCCAGAATTGGTAGGGTTGCTTGCCGCTCTCGTAGGGGTCTAGGGGTGTGGGTTTGGCTATTCATCACGACCGTGGAATCCGTGTTTTATACTGGCTCTGATACCACTGTAGGGTTCCTAGGCACCCTAATGAGGTCTCACAAGGCATCAACCATGCCAATTTCAAAAATTCTAGGTGCCGAGAAACCCGACTACGGATCGTCGGCTAGATTTCTAGGCGAAAAAGTAAACTAGTTAACACTTAACTAAGAGATACGGAAATACAACCTTTGTAGATCCGGTTCTCCACCTCCATAGCTCCGCAATGAAGTCTCCTCGCTGTCCATAATAAGTCCCGGGCTCTAGCGTCGGCTTCATCGGAGAATGGACGGGCTAGGTCATCGATGTCCATGCCGAAGATGATCTACGTCGAGGCATCGCTAAATCAAGCTCCGACTTCACCAAGTCAAGAAACTTGTGAAGAAAACACACTCTACTACTTGGCAAGAGGTAGAGGATAAAGAAATAGGAAGTGGGTTAACTTTAGAATTGGATTTCTCACTCATTTCATCAATCCACCATTGATGAAGAAAGGTTTCTTCTTTGAAGATGAAGAAAAAGAAGAAGATAGTGAATATTATGATAATTATCCAAATAGAAAATCAAAAGGAATCCTTATCATAATCTAACCCTAGTTAAGTGTAGAGAATAAACCATGGTTTGCTCAAATGGTTAGGGTTAAGAATGAAGACAAGAATGGTGACTAAGTCAAAGGTTCATGAATCTTCAACAAACAAACAAATAAAGCCACCATTCTTTTCTCTTTTCCATTCATTTTCCAAAATGTATAAACAAATAAATAAATGAATAAATAAGTAATGGAAAATAAAACCCTAATTATATGTATAACCATGGTTTAATTCTTTACACTTAACCAAGTAAACATGTATCATCAAACATGATACAATCAAGTGCACGAAAATATATCGAATATACAATGTGCACATCCGAGCGAGAAAATCCATTTAAAGTGAACCAATATTAGTTAATGCAAAGTAATATATCAAATATATAATTATACATTAAATCATTAAATCAACACTTGATTTAACGATCCGGTCATATCACATATAACCGACTAATATCCAATGTATCGATTTATCGAATCAATCCTTGATTCGATAACTAGGTTATATCGCATACAACCATTCGACACATTCATCGCGAGAATAGAATACGGTATCACATACACGCATTATTCTCGGTCCCGCACATATCTCATATGCGCTCCTATTTCGTTTCGCTTGAGCCAGGAAACCTCTGTGTAGGACTCTAAAGACTCGTCAATACGCCGGCAGCAGATGATGATCTTATCAAACACCCACAAGCCGCAAGCGGTCTGCTAAACGTAACGGCCACCCGGGTATTGAGCGATCTGAAGATCGAAGAGCAAGCCCGCTCACACTCCAGTGAATCCAACCAGTAACACTACCGTACAGTCCGGTCTGATCGTCTGATATGTCGCATATCTCGCCTAGGGGTTGTAAACGTCAGACCCCAATAGCTCGATAAGTCGTGTCGATATGAGGTCTATAACTATTCGAGAAACTACTGGTAACACTTACCAGTAAATCTCAGCAACCCTGGCCAGGGATTTCCTGTTATAGCCAATCGAACACAGCGCAACATCAACTCCTTATACCGGGAGAGACGAATCCCCTCCTATCGCTCATTGCCTCCATGTGACTCGGGACTGTACCCAAAAACCACCGTTTTGCACGCCCTCTTGGACGTGGTAAGATGGAAATCAAAGCACAGTGGGAACGACAAAAGACTCTATAACGATCTCGGGTCAACAGACTACTCTGTACCAGTGTCACCAGAGAACTGCCATCTGACGTCAGGTATAATACCATCTGAGAGTTCTCAGCGAGTCCGTCCAGTGTACCCAGTCTCTACTGAGCACCCGTATATCATCTCTGATGTCAAACACCAATGGATATGGGATCATCCATCGCCCATCTGTATGGGTCGAGAAGGTACACGCTAGTCTACTCTGGTATATCGATGCCCCGTCTCGATACACCCACGACTAGGGACTTTGAAGGATGTACTTATGGACTACCATGTCCCCACTAGTATGATCCGCATCATAGTCCAGGTAGTCAAGTACAGATCCTAAGGGCTTTACCAACATGTAACAGAGAGACAATCAGTATACACGTTAAGGTAAAGAGCAACCAGATAGCATACTATCATGTCGAGCAAGAAAGTCCTCCCTATATATGTCCCAGCATCCACTACAATATACATCCAATGTACAGTAATGGCCTCTAGGGCATACATATAACTAACAATCTCCCACTTGCACTAGGGCCATCTGTAGCAGTGGTTTGAAGTATCTCATACTCAACCATCCCATAAAAGTCTCTCTCTGGGAACAGGCCTTTGTGAGTGGATCCGCTGTGTTGTCCTCTGAGTCTACTTTCCTGACCTCGATCCCCTGGAGATCAACTATCTCCATGATCAGGTGATACTGCCTTAGAATATGTCTGGATCACTGATGGGACGGACGTTCCTTGGCATAAGCCACAACTCCATTGTCACACAATGGGAGGAACTAAGTTCATCTCATGAACCAATATACACCCAGACAGCCACTTTGGTAGCATCTTAAGTAGCGATGTATCCAGCCTTTACGTCTAGTATGTCACGGTATCTAGCTTGGATCTCTTCCAACATACCGTCCCTTTACTGAGGGTAAAGACAATGCCTGTGACTGACATTCAGTCGTCTTCATCACCCTGGAACCATTCCAGTGATTCTCCCCAGGGTCAATTGATACCATCTCACTACAGCTAGTGAGTATCCTAACATCCATTTAGATCTATCTCATAGATCCAAAATCCAGGATTTAGGAGGTATCACTTTGATCCTATATGGAGAATTATGGTGATAAGTAGAGATTGACCAAGCGTAGCATAAGAAACTCCTTTCTTATCAAGAGTATGTCATCCACGTACTCTACGAGGATCGTCACCATACTCCCTACTACCTTCTTGTTTATACAAGGTTCATCTACCATTTTGATGATGTCAACTTCTTTGACCGCTTCATCAAAACAGATGTTCCAACTCCGCGATGCCTGCTTTATCATATAAAACATCTTGCACACGTTTCCGCTGCTCCCACTGTTTACGAAGCCCTCTGGCTGTGTACTTATAGACGCACTCTTCTAAAACATCATTTAGAAAAGCAGTCATGACACCCAACCACCAGATATCGTAGTCATGGTATGTAGCCGTGACAAGTAGGATCTGGATGGACTTAAGCATAGCTACTTGAAAAGGTTTCATCATTATCCACGCCTGGTCAATGACGAAAACCTTTAACAAGTCTAGCTTTGAAAGTCTCAACTTTTCCATGTACACCAAGTAATCTTCTCAAGATATACCTTCTCCTGATGGGGATTTAACCCTTCAAATATAGCAACCAAAGTCCATACTTTGTTGGTGTATAAGGATTCCATCTCAGATCGATAAGCATCCAGCCATTCTTACAGAGTCTCTACTCTCGATGGCCAGCTCGAAACTAGTTGGGTCATCATCTCATGATGCAATCCTCGCTCCCACTGTCATAGAGAAACCGAAGTAACTCTCAGGTGGGTGAAGAACCCTACTAGATCGGCGGAGAGGCTGAGGTTCGTTGGCATCTACTGAATCCTTTGGTTCTACCAAATCATCTGCTGTAGTTTGTATAGCTGGAACCTTTCCAGTTCTACATAACTGACCTTGCCTCGAGTTTGTCCGGATTTTGCTTTTAGACATAGGCCGGACAACCCCAAATCTTAACTAGCTTAAGACATGGGCTCTTCCCATACCATATCACATATGAAGTGGTAGGCATTGATTTGATTCGAACCTAATTCAATAGGTATGCAACTTCATAAGTGCATAACTCCTAAAAGGAAAAAGGTAACTCAGTAGTACTCATCATAGAGCACACCTTATCATATAGGGTGTGATTGCTCCGCCCCAATGTACCATCGTGCAATGGTGTATACGGAGGAGTAATGCTGAGAGAGAATCTCATTCTCCTTTAGAATAATCCAGGAATTCCGTGCTCAAGTATTCTCCTCCTTGATCACATCAAAGGACATAATACTTTTACCCGTATTTTGGTTCTTTACTTCTCGCTTATATTCTGTGAATATCTCAAAAGGTTCGGACTTGTGTTTCAACAGGAACATAGGTCTGAATCTCGAAAGATCATCAGAGAATGTAATGAAGTATAAAGAACCGGTCTTGGCATGTGTAGACAGGGGACCTTACATACATCAACATGTATCAATCCCAAGAGTTCACTAACTCTTTCTCTGTTTCCAATAAACAGAGCTATGGTCATCTTATCTTTATGATATGACTGGCAAGTTTCAGAAGATGTAAATTCAAACTGGTTTAAATATGCATCTAAATGTAACTTTAGCTAGTCAGGTCGCATTGATATGACCTAGTCTACAATGCTCCAAGAAGGATTCGTTCATTTTCTGAACTCTTCCTCTTGTGTGTGTTCAGTATACTAAAGAACTGTAG
Organism: Agapanthus africanus; assembly: GCA_030015575.1. Lineage (NCBI taxonomy): Eukaryota > Viridiplantae > Streptophyta > Magnoliopsida > Asparagales > Amaryllidaceae > Agapanthus > Agapanthus africanus. Next base: position 383,655,592 of record CM057349.1, on the reverse strand, counting down.
TTTGATTTAGAACATCAATGCTTTTAGATAACGTGCCTGAACCGATCAACTTTTGATATAGGAAATGTTCAAAACATTATCCAACAATACAAAATTATATCCTTTCTTTACTAATAAAGAGACTGATATGATTTTGTATATCAGGTTCGGTATCTAATAACATTCGTTCAGAATCAATGTATTGGTAATACAGGGTGACAGTGACCAACAGACTTGGCTGCAACACTTGCCCCGTTTTCTGCCTCATGAAACTTATCACACGTTCTCAGTTCTCTACCTTTCTGTAGCCCTATGTTACAGATTACATATCTGGGATCCTGAACCGGTATCATATACCAGGATGCGGAGGATACTGAGAAACAGTTCTGTATAATCAACACACCCGAAGATGATGCATCAGCATGCACTCTCTTCGTTTGGGCGGCACGGGAAATCTTGTATTCCCCAATTTCCTGCTCTGTCTTATAACATTTATAAGTTGGAGTGGGACCAACGTTCCCCAGCTCAGTATAACAAGCGGGTTCGGTCAATAATCCGTTTTATTATCTTGATTAAGGCGTGATATGGTCGCTACCTGGAGAGAGAGAGAAGAAAACACTCAGCGTGCGCTCTTGCAAGAATAGATTGGTTATTATTTTACAGTAATTAGGTTCGTGCGAAAGCACGGGGGACCTCCCTCAAAGTACCGACACTGGCCTGGCTGAAAGATTGGCGAACTTGTAGTGTGTAATTTCTTATCTCATCCTTAACCCTAACCATTCCTTTAACCTTGGTCAATTCTCTACACATAACCATAGTTAGAATTATTGTTTTTCTATTCCTTTTAATTAACAACAACAAAGAATGCCACCATTTTATCATTTCCTTTTCTTCTTCTTCTTCATCTTCTTCCATGAAGAAAGCAAGCTCCATCAATGGTGATTGATGGAAATGAGTGAGAAATCCAATTCTAAAGTCTACCCACTTTCTATTTCTTCATCCTCTACCTCTTGCCAAGTAGTAGAGTGTGTTTCCTTCACAAGTTTTCATGACTCGGTGAAGGTGGAGTTTGATTTAGCGATGCCTCGACGTAGATCATCTTCGGCATGGACATCGACGACCTAGCTCGCCATTTCTCCGATGAAGCCGACGCTAGAGCCCGGGGTTCGACTTGGACAGCGAGGAGACTTCATTGCGGAGCTATGGAGGTGGAGCACCGGATCTACAAAGGTTGTATTTCCGTATTCTAGTAGTTAAGTGTTAACTAGATTTCATTTTCGCCTAGTTTTCTAGCCAACGATCCGTAGTCGGGTTTCTCGGCACCTAGATTTTTTGAAATTGGCATGGTTGATGCCTTGTGAGACCTCACTAGAGTGCCTAGGAACCCTACAGTGGTATAACTTCAGTAGACGGCCGCACCCCCGATACCGTCGACGAAGTGCACCAAGGCGGAACACCGCTACCGCGAGCACCCGAACGGATGCTTTCGGCGACGGGGTTCTCCTACAGTCACTTTGTTGGGGCTATGGGGTGAGGCTGTCTATTAAGTTTACCCGGCGAGTATCCGCGTATGCTACGTGATTGCGACGGACTTTTGATCACATCAAAATTCCGTGGCAACCGATCAAGTGAGACTAAAGTGCTATGTTTATAACATCCTTGTCTTCATGGTTAATTTGATAATTATGGTTTTTCATATTCATTTATTTATTTATTTCTTCATTTATTTATTTGAAAAAGGTTGAGATAAGAATGGTGGAGAAGTTTGTCTTTAGTTGAAGCTTCATGAAGCTTTGACTTCTTAACCATCCTTGTCTTCATGCTTAACCCTAACCTATCCAACTAACCATGGTCTATTCTCTACACTAAACTATGGTTTGTAAATGATAAGTATGGATTTATTTTTATCATTTACAATAAGACTTGAGATATTCTTTCTTCATCTTCATCTTCTTCTTCTAAAAGGAAAAAGCTTGCTACTTTAATGGCAACTTGAGTTCTAGTGAGAGAAATCCAATTCTAAAGTGAACCCACCTCCTATTTCTTCACCCTCTACCACTTGCCAAGTTGTTTTGGGTGTTTTCTTCACAAGTTTCATAACTTTGTGAAGTCGGAGCTTGAACTAGTGCAACCTCGACATAGATCATCTTTGACACGAAGCCAACGACCTAGCTCGCCCGTTTCTCCGATGAAGCCGACGATTGGGTTCGGGATTCATGATGGACAGCGAGAGGACACCCACGTGGAGCTAAGGAAGTGGAAATCCGGATCTACAAAGGTTGTAGCTTCTCACTTCTAGTTAAGTAGTTAACTAGTATTGTGTTTCGCCTAGAATTCTAGTCTAAGATCCGCGTTAGGGTTTCGCGGCACCCATATTTTTTGAAATTGGCATGTTCGATGCCTTGTGAGACCTCTATAGGTCTCACAAGGCATCAACCATGCCAAAGATGATCTACGTCGAGGCATCGCTAAATCAAGCTCCGACTTCACCAAGTCAAGAAACTTGTGAAGAAAACACACTCTACTACTTGGCAAGAGGTAGAGGATGAAGAAATAGGAAGTGGGTAGACTTTAGAATTGGATTTCTCACTCATTTCCATCAATCACCATTGATGGAGCTTGCTTTCTTCAAGTGAAGAAAGGAAGAAGAAGAAGAATATTGTTATGATAAGTTATTAAAAATGAAAAGAAAAATCAAAACTTATCATAATCTAAACCATGGTCAAGTGTAGAGATTAAATCATGGTTGAATGGAATGGTTAGGGTTAAGCATGAGACAAAATGGTCACTTGGTCAAAGTCTTCATGAAGCTTCAACAAGCTTCCAAAGAAAGCCACCATTTTGCATTATGCTTATCATTTTCCAATATGAATAAACAAATAAATAAATAGATATGAAAATGAAAACCCTAACCATTACATAACCATGGTTTAAACTTTACACAAAACACAAGTTAGCATGCATCATCAAACATGATACATACAAGTGCACAAAAATATATCACATATACAATGTGCACAAACCAAGTGAGAAAATCCATTTAAAGTGAACCAATACTAGTTAATGCAAAGTAATATATCAAATATATAATTATGCATTAAATCATTAAATCAACACTTGATTCAATGATCCGGTCATGTCGCACACAACCGACTAGTATACAATGTATCGGCTTATCGAATCAATCCTTGATTCGATAACTAGGTTATATCGCATACAACCATTCGACACATTCAACGCGAGAATAGAATACGGTATCACATACACGCATTATTCTCGGTCCCGCACATATCTCATATGCGCTCCTATTTCGTTTCGCTTGAGCCACGAAACCTCTGTGTAGGACTCTAAAGACTCGTCAATACGCCGGCAGCAGGTGATGATCATATCAAACACCCACAAGCCGCAAGCGGTCTGCTAAACGTAACGGCCACCCGGGTATTGAGCGATCAGAAGATCGACGAGCAAGCCCGCTCACACTCCTGTGAATCCAACCAGTAACACTACCGTACAGTCCGGTCTGATCGTCTGATATGTCGCATATCTCGCCTAGGGGTGGTAAACGTCAGACCCCAATAGCTCGATAAGTCGTGTCGATATGAGGTCTATAACTATTCGAGAAACTACTGGTAACACTTACCAGTAAATCTCAGCTACCCTGGCCAGGGATTTCCTGTTATAGCCAATCGAACACAGCGCAACATCAACCCCCTATACCGGGAGAGACGAATCCCCTCCTATCGCTCATTGCCTCCATGTGACTCGGGACTGTACCCAAAAACCACAGTTTTGCACGCCCTCTTGGACATGGTAAGATGGAAATCAAAGCACAGTGGAAACCACACAAGACTCTATGACGATCTCGGGTCAACAGACTACTCTGTACCAGTGTCACCAGAGAATTGCCATCTGACGTGAGGTATAATACCATCTGGGAGTTCTCGGCGAGTCCGTCCAGTGTACCCAGTCTCCACTGAGCACCCGTATATCATCTCTGATACCACTATAGGGTTCCTAGGCACCCTAATGAGGTCTCACAAGGCATCAACCATGCCAAAGATGATCTACGTCGAGGCATCGCTAAATCAAGCTCCGACTTCACCAAGTCAAGAAACTTGTGAAGAAAACACACTCTACTACTTGGCAAGAGGTAGAGGATGAAGAAATAGGAAGTGGGTAGACTTTAGAATTGGATTTCTCACTCATTTCCATCAATCAACATTGATGGAGCTTGCTTTCTTCAAGTGAAGAAAGGAAGAAGAAGAAGAATATTGTTATGATAAGTTATTAAAAATGAAAAGAAAAATCAAAACTTATCATAATCTAAACCATGGTCAAGTGTAGAGATTAAATCATGGTTGAATGGAATGGTTAGGGTTAAGCATGAGACAAAATGGTCACTTGGTCAAAGTCTTCATGAAGCTTCAACAAGCTTCCAAAGAAAGCCACCATTTTGCATTATGCTTATCATTTTCCAATATGAATAAACAAATAAATAAATAGATATGAAAATGAAAACCCTAACCATTACATAACCATGGTTTAAACTTTACACAAAACACAAGTTAGCATGCATCATCAAACATGATACATACAAGTGCACAAAAATATATCACATATACAATGTGCACAAACCAAGTGAGAAAATCCATTTAAAGTGAACCAATACTAGTTAATGCAAAGTAATATATCAAATATATAATTATGAATAAAATCATTAAATCAACACTTGATTCAATGATCCGGTCATGTCGCACACAACCGACTAGTATACAATGTATCGGCTTATCGAATCAATCCTTGATTCGATAACTAGGTTATATTGCATACAACCATTCGACACATTCATCGCGAGAATAGAATACGATATCACATACACGCATTATTCTCGGTCCCGCACATATCTCATATGCGCTCCTATTTCGTTTCGCTTGAGTCAGGAAACCTCTTTGTAGGACTCTAAAGACTCGTCAATACGCCGGCAGCAGGTGATGATCATATCAAACACCCACAAGCCGCAAGCGGTCTGCTAAACGTAACGGCCACCCGGGTATTGAGCGATCAGAAGATCGACGAGCAAGCCCGCTCACACTCCTGTGAATCCAACCAGTAACACTACTGTACAGTCCGGTCTGATCATCTGATATGTCGCATATCTCGCCTAGGGGTGGTAAACGTCAGACCCCAATAGCTCGATAAGTCGTGTCGATATGAGGTCTATAACTATTCGAGAAACTACTGGTAACACTTACCAGTAAATCTCAGCTACCCTGGCCAGGGATTTCCTGTTATAGCCAATCGAACACAGCGCAACATCAACCCCCCTATACCGGGAGAGACGAATCCCCTCCTATCGCTCATTGCCTCCATGTGACTCGGGACTGTACCCAAAAACCACAGTTTTGCACGCCCTCTTGGACATGGTAAGATGGAAATCAAAGCACAGTGGAAACCACACAAGACTCTATGACGATCTCGGGTCAACAGACTACTCTGTACCAGTGTCACCATAGAATTGCCATCTGACGTGAGGTATAATACCATCTGGGAGTTCTCGGCGAGTCCGTCCAGTGTACCCAGTCTCCACTGAGCACCCGTATATCATCTCTGATACCACTATAGGATTCCTAGGCACCCTAATGAGGTCTCACAAGGCATCAACCATGCCAAAGATGATCTACGTCGAGGCATCGCTAAATCAAGCTCCGACTTCACCAAGTCAAGAAACTTGTGAAGAAAACACACTCTACTACTTGGCAAGAGGTAGAGGATGAAGAAATAGGAAGTGGGTAGACTTTAGAATTGGATTTCTCACTCATTTCCATCAATCACCATTGATGGAGCTTGCTTTCTTCAAGTGAAGAAAGGAAGAAGAAGAAGAATATTGTTATGATAAGTTATTAAAAATGAAAAGAAAAATCAAAACTTATCATAATCTAAACCATGGTCAAGTGTAGAGATTAAATCATGGTTGAATGGAATGGTTAGGGTTAAGCATGAGACAAAATGGTCACTTGGTCAAAGTCTTCATGAAGCTTCAACAAGCTTCCAAAGAAAGCCACCATTTTGCATTATGCTTATCATTTTCCAATATGAATAAACAAATAAATAAATAGATATGAAAATGAAAACCCTAACCATTACATAACCATGGTTTAAACTTTACACAAAACACAAGTTAGCATGCATCATCAAACATGATACATACAAGTGCACAAAAATATATCACATATACAATGTGCACAAACCAAGTGAGAAAATCCATTTAAAGTGAACCAATACTAGTTAATGCAAAGTAATATATCAAATATATAATTATGCATTAAATCATTAAATCAACACTTGATTCAATGATCCGGTCATGTCGTACACAACCGACTAGTATACAATGTATCGGCTTATCGAATCAATCCTTGATTCGATAACTAGGTTATATCGCATACAACCATTCGACACATTCATCGCGAGAATAGAATACGGTATCACATACACGCATTATTCTCGGTCCCGCACATATCTCATATGCGCTCCTATTTCGTTTCGCTTGAGCCACGAAACCTCTGTGTAGGACTCTAAAGACTCGTCAATACACCGGCAGCAGGTGATGATCATATCAAACACCCACAAGCCGCAAGCGGTCTGCTAAACGTAACGGCCACCCGGGTATTGAGCGATCAGAAGATCGACGAGCAAGCCCGCTCACACTCCTGTGAATCCAACCAGTAACACTACCGTACAGTCCGGTCTGATCGTCTGATATGTCGCATATCTCGCCTAGGGGTGGTAAACGTCAGACCCCAATAGCTCGATAAGTCGTGTCGATATGAGGTCTATAACTATTCGAGAAACTACTGGTAACACTTACCAGTAAATCTCAGCTACCCTGGCCAGGGATTTCCTGTTATAGCCAATCGAACACAGCGCAACATCAACCCCCTATACCGGGAGAGACGAATCCCCTCCTATCGCTCATTGCCTCTATGTGACTCGGGACTGTACCCAAAAACCACAGTTTTGCACGCCCTCTTGGACATGGTAAGATGGAAATCAAAGCACAGTGGAAACCACACAAGACTCTATGACGATCTCGGGTCAACAGACTACTCTGTACCAGTGTCACCAGAGAATTGCCATCTGACGTGAGGTATAATACCATCTGGGAGTTCTCGGCGAGTCCGTCCAGTGTACCCAGTCTCCACTGAGCACCCGTATATCATCTCTGATACCACTATAGGGTTCCTAGGCACCCTAATGAGGTCTCACAAGGCATCAACCATGCCAAAGATGATCTACGTCGAGGCATCGCTAAATCAAGCTCCGACTTCACCAAGTCAAGAAACTTGTGAAGAAAACACACTCTACTACTTGGCAAGAGGTAGAGGATGAAGAAATAGGAAGTGGGTAGACTTTAGAATTGGATTTCTCACTCATTTCCATCAATCACCATTGATGGAGCTTGCTTTCTTCAAGTGAAGAAAGGAAGAAGAAGAAGAATATTGTTATGATAAGTTATTAAAAATGAAAAGAAAAATCAAAACTTATCATAATCTAAACCATGGTCAAGTGTAGAGATTAAATCATGGTTGAATGGAATGGTTAGGGTTAAGCATGAGACAAAATGGTCACTTGGTCAAAGTCTTCATGAAGCTTCAACAAGCTTCCAAAGAAAGCCACCATTTTGCATTATGCTTATCATTTTCCAATATGAATAAACAAATAAATAAATAGATATGAAAATGAAAACCCTAACCATTACATAACCATGGTTTAAACTTTACACAAAACACAAGTTAGCATGCATCATCAAACATGATACATACAAGTGCACAAAAATATATCACATATACAATGTGCACAAACCAAGTGAGAAAATCCATTTAAAGTGAACCAATACTAGTTAATGCAAAGTAATATATCAAATATATAATTATGAATTAAATCATTAAATCAACACTTGATTCAATGATCCGGTCATGTCGCACACAACCGACTAGTATACAATGTATCGGCTTATCGAATCAATCCTTGATTCGATAACTAGGTTATATCGCATACAACCATTCGACACATTCATCGCGAGAATAGAATACGGTATCACATACACGCATTATTCTCGGTCCCGCACATATCTCATATGCGCTCCTATTTCGTTTCGCTTGACCCTTCTACGGCTGGACCGTTGGTACTGAGGCACGAACTGAATATTGTTAGACTTATTTCATGTGTTGATCTCCAGGGTGATCGAGGTTTGGAGAGTAGACTCAGAGGACAACACAGCGGATCCACTCACAAAGGCCTGTTCCCAGAGAGAGACTTTTATGGGATGGTTGAGTATGAGATACTACAACCACTGCTACAGATGGCCCTAGTGCAAGTGGGAGATTGTTAGTTATATGTATAAACAAGGTTTACATTAATTAGGTTCGTGCGAAAGCACGGGGGACCTCCCTCAAAGTACCGACACTGGCCTGGCTGAAAGATTGGCGAACTTGTAGTGTGTAATTAATCCCGGCTAGTCTTTCCTTTTTAAGGTTTGAAGGAAGATTTGATAAAAAACAGTGGGAGCCATCCTGATTAGATAAGATAATAACCAATCTGATCTTGCACGAGCATACACTAAAGTGTTTTCTTCTCTCTCTCTCCAGGTAGCGACCATTTCATGCCTTAATTTGAGAAATTTAGAGAATATAAACAAGAAGTCGAGAACCAAACCGGAAAAAGTATTAAAATCCTTCGATCTGATCAAGGAGGTGAATACTTGAGCAATGAATTCCTGGACTTCCTAAAAGAGAATGGGATTCTCTCTCAGCTGACTCCTCCATATACACCACAGCACAGATCAGACGATCAGACCGGACTGTACGGTAGTGTTACTGGTTGGATTCACTGGAGTGTGAGCGGGCTTGCTCGTCGATCTTCAGATCGCTCAATACCCGGGTGGCCGTTACGTTTAGCAGACTTACGTTTAGCAGACCGCTTGCGGCTTGTGGGTGCTTGATATGATCATCACCTGCTGCCGGCGTATTGACGAGTCTTTAGAGTCCTACACAGAGGTTTCCTGGCTCAAGCGAAACGAAATAGGAGCGCATATGAGATATGTGCGGGACCGAGAATAATGCGTGTATGTGATACCGTATTTCATTCTCACGATGAATGTATCGATTAGGTTATATGCGATATACCCTAGTTATCGAATCAAGGATTGATTCGATAAACCGATACATTGGATACTAGTCGGTTATATACGATATGACCGGATTGTTAAATCAAGTGTTGATTTAATGATTTAATGCATAATTATATATTTGATATATTACTTTGCATTAACTAGTATCGGTTCACTTTAATTGGATTTTCTCGCTCGGATGTGCACATTGTATATTCGATATAGTTTTGTGCACATGATTGTATCATGTTTGATGATGCATGCTTACTTGGTTTGTGTTAAATATTGATCCATGGTTATTTAAATGGTTAGGGTTTTGTTTTTCATATACATTTATTTATCCATTTATTTTTGATAAATGAATAAAAGAAAATGAAATGAAATGGTGGCTTTCATTTGTTGTTTTCATGAAGCTTCATGAACACTTTGACTAAGTGACCATTTTGTCTCTAGCTTGACCCTAACCATTCCTTTAACCATGATTGATTCTCTACACATTACCATAGTTAACATTATGATAAGTTTGGATTTTATTTTCTATTTTAAATTAACTTATCATAACAATTAGCATCTTCTTCTTCTTCTTCAAGTTGAAGAAAACCTTCACTTCATCAATGGTGATTGATGAATATGAGTGAGAAATCCAATTCTAAATTGAACCCACTTCCTATTTCTTCATCCTCTACCTCTTGCCAAGTAGTAGAGTGTGTTTTCTTCACAAGTTTCTTGACTTGGTGAAGTCGGAGCTTGATTTAGCGATGCCTCGACGTAGATCATCTTCGGCATGGACATCGATGACCTAGCCCGTCCATTCTCCGATGAAGCCGACGCTAGAGCCCGGGACTTGTTATGGACAGCGAGGAGACTTCATTGCGGAGCTATGGAGGTGGAGAACCGGATCTACAAAGGTTGTATTTCCGTATCTCTTAGTTAAGTGTTAACTAGTTTATTGTTTCGCCTAGAATTCTAGCCAATGATCCGTACACTAGGGTTTCTCGGCACCGTAATTTTTGAAATTGGCATGGTTGATGCCTTGTGAGACCTCATTAGGGTGTCTAGGAACCCTACAGTGGTATCAGAGCCAAGCTAGAGCCTTAGGCGAAGTCTAGACGGAATTTGAAACCCGATCGAACCGAAAACCCGACCCGGAAAATGCTCTCTGTACTTTTTCTAAAAAAGTTGATTTTTCCAAATTAAAAATTGCTAAAAAATTCAGCAGGAAGATCTAAGAGTTATGGTGAAACACGACATTCTAATTCATCTATATCGCTGCGGTTCCGCGGCATGAGTATGACTCATGCGGCGGTTCCGCGGCCGTACGGGCCTGTCTCACTGTAATTTTTTCACAGTAACTCCTCTTTTCTGATGCTGGATTTTATGGGAATTTTTAAATTTTATTTAACAGTTGAATTTTCTAGGGTTGTTTTAGGGATTCGGTGTTTCGGTCGGAGTATCAGATTTCATCTATGTGGCTTTCCGGATAAATTTTAGAATATGTTAAAAAGTTCGATCGGATATAAATACCCAACTTTTCCCCTGTCGGGAAATTTCCAAGTGTTGGATTTTTCTGTAGTTTAACGACGTTCTAAGTAGTGCAAGTAACTCGATGGACCCTCTAGAAGACAACAAACCTTAACTCGATTATGTGACCGTCTTGAACTGCCCTTTAAACCTTCGGGTTTGGGGCAGTACGGCGTGCCACATGTGAGGCGTTGGCTTGACCCTTCTACGGCTGGACCGTTGGTACTGAGGCACGAACTGAATGTTGTTAGACTTATTTCATGTGTTGAGCTGTACCGGGAAAACTTGGGTGTTCGATTGTTCGATCGGAAAGTCTAACATTTTCTAATTATCTGGAATGGGATACAATAATTGGAATTCACAAGAAGTTATGAGATAACTGAATGAATATTATAAACATAGCAGGTTAGTCTCACTTGATCGGTTGCCACGGAATTTTGATGTGATCAAAAGTCCGTCGCAATCACGTAGCGTACGCGGATACTTGCCGGGTAAACTTAATAGACAGCCTCACTCCATAGCCCCGACCAAGTGACTGTAGGAGAACCCCGTCGCCGAAAGCATCCGTTCGGGTGCTCGCGGCAGCGGTGTTCCGCCTTGGTGCACTTCGTCGACGGTATCGGGGGTGCAGCCGCCTACTGAAGTTTGCGACGAGCATTCGATCAGGATGTCGGGAATCTTGTTGAATTGCCCGACTTGATATTGAAAAGAGTTTTCGATTTTGAGACTAAAATGCGGTGTTTATAATTGTTAGGCATGCGATGTCTAAGTAATTCATTTGGTCAGGCATGCGATGTCTGAGGTGGTTGCGAATTCCAACTGTTGTAGTTTTACACTTTCTTTTCTGTGACCGTAAGTGTAATATGTGATATCGCCGGTTTCGTTGCTATATGTCAACGACAATTGGGATGGACATATTTACTTACGTTGATGACATGTGATGTTATGTGTTGCTGGATATGTTATATTGGATCGTCGTGTTTGAATAGCCGGGGGTTTTTATGTGAGATGAGTGTTTTTCATTTTCATTCATGTAAAAACTTGTATGTAATATTCTTTTATTGGGGCGCTTCCAGGTTGCGGAAGTTGTCACCGTTTGTATATTATTTACTTTTCCGCACTAGGATAGACCCAAGGAGGGGAGCACAAGTAACCGGGTTCTGGAGTCCAGTGGGAGACCAACTCGAGGAGTCGAGTCCGGGTCTCCTAACTCTAGAATTGGTGGGGTTGCTTGCCGCTCTCGTAGGGGTCTAGAGGTGTGGGTTTGGCTATTCATCACGACCGTGGAATCCGTGTTTTATACTGGCTCGTATTGAAAACACGGACGTCCTAGTATATCCAATATTTCATATGATTCTTCTGCTGCGATATCTGTGATATGTTCTGTGATAGATACAGTATATAGTATATATGATATATTATATAGGCGTTACTTATGTTTTACACCCGCGCTAGCCCTGCCCCGCTCTGCCGTTAGTTACCTAACCTAACGGTGCACGAGGGGACATCGAGGCGAATGCGGATGGCATAAGTGTACGTCGTATTTATCTGTGATGTTTAGGTACTTAACTGATGGGACTTCATTAATGTGATTAATGAAATAAAAGAAACCTAAGATGTTGTAGAATCGAATTTCAAAATAAAACAGGTAGCTACAGTTCTTGCTTTGCACAGCGGTATATATGATATATCCTGCACCTTATTCGATAAGGAAAGGACCGAGATCCCTTCACCGGGAGTGACTCCTTTAGCAATAACTGGCAGATGCTACACACTCGGTTTGTCTTTTGATTGCTTTTAAGTGTTTTTGCTTTGCACAGTGATATATATGATATATCCCGCACCTCATTCGACGAGGAAAGGACCGACGATCCCTTCACCGGGAGTGACTCCTTTAGCAAAACTAGAAAAGCCTCAAAAGCACTCCATTTTAAAATCATTTGATTCTACAACGATATCAAGTTCATTACGCAATAGGTTTTCAGAAAAACCTGTCGTAGCCCTCCGTCATTTCAGATAAGTAGTAGTTAGTATTCGTGCTACGTTTGTTGGCCTGCGTCAAGGCGTAGTGTGCGGTAGCTAACTGGTATTTATCTGCTTATGCATATGATGCAGATTGGATTAGGGTAGTCGTGCGACTTTGTTGGCCTGCGTCAAGGGTCGTGCGGGTGGGTTTAATTCAATCAGGAAATGACGGGTTGAACTTGACTAGCGGATATGGTTTGTTGGCCTGCATCAAGGTCATAGGACGCTAGGGGCAAAATATTATCGGGAATTTCAAGTGTTGAAATTTGCAATGAGATTGCATACCTTCTATGAGATAGTTGGATCCCGATACCCGCTGCGAGTAAGAGTTACTCCTGGGAGAGTTTTACACATTGCAATTAGCTGATCAAGTAGGTGTCTAGAAAGGTGTTAACGGGGTTACGCCTCTGGGAAAACGAGGTTTACATTAATTAGGTTCGTGCGAAAGCACGGGGGACCTCCCTCAAAGTACCGACACTGGCCTGGCTGAAAGATTGGCGAACTTGTAGTGTGTAATTAATCCCGGCTAGTCTTTCCTTTTAGGGTTTGAAGGAAGATTTGATAAAAAGCAGTGGGAGCCATCCTGATTAGATAAAATAGTAACCAATCTATTCTTGACAGAGCGCACGCTGAGTGTTTTCTTCTCTCTCTCTCCAGGTAGCGACCATATCACGCCTTAATCAAGATAATAATACGGAATATTGACCGAACCCGCTTATTATACTGAGCTGGGGAACGTTGGTCCCGCTCCAACTTATAATTGTTATAAGACAGAGCAGGAAATTGGGGATTACCAGAATTCCCGTGCTGCCCAAACGAAGAGAGTGCATGCTGATGCATCATCTTCGGGTGTGTTCATTATACAGAACTGTTTCTCAGTATCCTTTACGTCCTGGGTATGTGATACCAGATCAGGATCCCAGATATGTAATCTGTTACATAGGGCTACAGATAGGTAGAGAACTGAGAACGGGTGATAAGTTTCATGAGGCAGAAAACGGGGCAAGTGTTGCAGCCAAGTCTGTTGGTCACTGTCACCCTGTATTATCAATACATTGATTCTGAACGAATGTTATTAGATACCGAACCTGATATACAAAATCATATCACTCTCTTTATTAGTAAAGAAATGATAAAATTTTGTATTGTTGGATAATGTTTTGAACATTTCCTATATCAAAAGTTGATCGGTTCAGGCACGTTGTCTAAAAGCATTGACGTTCTAAATCAAACTACAGTTCTTAGTATATGGATCATACACAAGAGGAAGAGTTCAGAAATGAACGAATTCTTCTTGAGGCATTGTAGACTAGGTCAGATCAATGTGACCCGACTAGCTAGAGTTACATATAGATGCATATTTAAATCAGTTTGAATTTACATCTTGTGAAACTCGCCAGTCATGTCACAAAGATAGGATGACCATAGCCCTGTTTATTGGAAACAGAGAGAGTTAGTGAACTCTTGGGACTGATACATGATGATGTATGTAAGGTCCCCTGTCTACACATGCCAGGAATGGTTCTTTATACTTCATTACATTCTCTGATGATCTTTCGAGATTCAGACATATGTTCCTGTTGAAACACAAGTCCGAACCTTTTGAGATATTCACAGAATATAAGCTAGAAGTAGAGAACCAAAATACGGGTAAAAGTATTATGTCCTTTGATGTGATCAAGGAGAAGAATACTTGAGCACGGAAATACTGGACTATTCTAAAGGAGAATGAGATTCTCTTTCAGCATTACTCCTCTGTATACACCATAGCACGATGGTATATCGGGGCGGAGCAATCACACCCTATATGATATGGTGTGCTCTATGATGAGTATTACTGAGTGACCTATTTCCTTTTGGGAGTTATGCACTTGAGAAGCTGCATACCTATTGAAAAGGGTTCAAATCAAATCAGTTGCCTACCACTTCATATGTAATATGGAAAGGGAAGAGCCCATGTCTTAAGCTAGTTAAGATTTGGGGTTGTCCGGCCTATGTCTAAAAGCAAAATCCGGACAAGCTCGAGGCAAGGTCTGTAATGTACAACTGGAAAGGTTCCAGCTATACAATTTGCAGCCGATTATTTGATAAAACCAAAGGATTCAGTAGATTCTAACGAACCTCAGCCTCTCCGCCGATCTAGTAGGGTTTCTCACCCACCTGAGAGATACTTCTGTTTCTCTATGACAGTGGGAGCGAGGATTGCATCATGAGATGATGACCCAACTAGTTTCGAGCAGGCCATCGAGAGTGAAGACTCTGTAAGAATGGCTGGATGCTTAGCGATCTGAGATGGAATCCTTATACACCAACAAAGTATGGACTTTGATTGCAATATCTGAAGGGTTAAATCCCCATCAGGAGCAAGTATATCTTGAGAAGATTACTTGGTGTACATGGAAAAGTTGAGACTTTCAAAACTAGACTTGTTAAAAGTTTGCATCATTGACTAGGTGTGGATAATGATGAAACCTTTTCAAGTAGCTATGCTTAAGTCCATCCAGATCCTACTTGTCACGGCTACATACCATGACTGCGATATCTGGTGGTTGGGTGTCTTGACTGCTTTTCTAAATGATGATTTAGAAGAGAGCGTCTATAAGTACACAGCCAGAGGGCTTCGTAGACAGTGGGAGCAGCGGAAACGTGTGCAAGATGCTTTATAGGATAGAGCGGGCATCGCGGAGTTGGAACATCTGTTTTGATGTATTAGTCAAAGAAGTTGACATCATCAAAATGGTAGATGAACCTTGTATATACAAAAAGGTAGTAGGGAGTATGGTAATGATCCTCGTAGAGTACGTGGATGACATACTCTTGATAGGGAAGGAGTTTCCTATGCTACGCTCGATCAATCTCCGCTTATCACAATGATTCTCCATAAAGGATAATAATGATACCTACTAACTCCTGGATTTTGGATCTATGAGATAGATCTAAATGGATGTTAGGATTCTCACTTGTCGAAGTGAGATGGTATCACATGATCCTGGGGAGAATCACTGGAAGGGTTCCAGGGTGATAAGGACGACTGAATGTCAGTCACAGGCATTGTCTTTACCCTCAGTGGAGGGACGGTATGTTGGAAGAGTTCCAAGCTAGATACCGTGACATACTAGACGATAAAGGCAGCATACATCGCTACTTAAGATGCTACCAAAGAGGCTGTTTGAATGTATATAGGTTCATGAGATGAACTACGTTCCAACCATTGTGAGACAATGGAGTTGTGGCTTATGCCAAGGAACGTCCATCCCATCAGTGATCCAGACATATTCTAAGGCAGTGTCACCTGATCATGGAGATGGTTGATCTCCAGGGAGATCGAGGTTAGGATAGTAGACTCAGAGGACAACACAGCGGATCCACTCACAAAGGCCTGTTCCCAGAGAGAGACTTTTATAGGATGGTTGAGTATGAGATACTTCAAACCACTGCTACAGATGGCCCTAGTGCAAGTGGGAGATTGTTAGTTATATGTATGCCCTAGAGGCCATTACTATACATAGGATGTATATTGTAGTGGATGCTGGGACATATATAGTGAGGACTTTCTTGCTCGACATGATAGTATGCTATCTGGTTGATCTTTACCTTAACGTGTATACTGTTTGTCTCTCTGTTACATGTTGGTAAAGCCCTTAGAATGTGTACTTGACTACCTGGACTATGATGCGGATCATACTAGTGGGGACATGGTAGTCCATAAGTACATCCTTCAAAGTTCTTAGTCGTGGATGTATCGAGAGGGGGCATCGATATACCAGAGTAGACTAGCGTATACCTTCTCGACCCATACAGATGGGCGATGGATGATCCCATATCCATTGGTGTTTGACATCAGGGATGATATACGGGTGCTCAGTGGAGACTGGGTACACTGGACGGACTCGCCGAGAACTCCCAGATGGTATTATACCTGACGTCAGATGGCAGTTCTCTGGTGACACTGGTACAGAGTAGTCTGTTGACCCGAGATCGTCATAGAGTCTTGTGTGGTTCCCACTGTGCTTTGATTTCCATCTTACCACGTCCAAGAGGGCGTGCAAAACGGTGGTTTTTGGGTACAGTCCCGAATCACATGGAGGCAATGAGCGATAGGAGGGGATTCGTCTCTCCCGGTATAGGGAGTTGATGTTGCGCTGTGTTCGATTGGCTATAACAGGAAATCCCTGGCCAGGGTTGCTGAGATTTACTGGTAAGTGTTACCAGTAGTTTCTCGAAGTGTTATAGACCTCATATCGACACGACTTATCGAGCTATTGGGGTCTGACGTTTACCACCCCTAGGCGAGATATGCGACATATCAGACGATCAGACCGGACTGTACGGTAGTGTTACTGGTTGGATTCACTGGAGTGTGAGCGGGCTTGCTCGTCGATCTTCAGATCGCTCAATACCCGGGTGGCCGTTACGTTTAGCAGACCGCTTGCGGCTTGTGGGTGCTTGATATGATCATCACCTGCTGCCGGCGTATTGACGAGTCTTTAGAGTCCTACACAGAGGTTTCCTGGCTCAAGCGAAACGAAATAGGAGCGCATATGAGATATGTGCGGGACCGAGAATAATGCGTGTATGTGATACCGTATTTCATTCTCGCGGTGAATGTATCGATTAGGTTATATGCGATATACCCTAGTTATCGAATCAAGGATTGATTCGATAAACCGATATATTGGATACTAGTCGGTTATATACGATATGACCGGATCGTTAAATCAAGTGTTGATTTAATGATTTAATGCATAATTATATATTTGATATATTACTTTGCATTAACTAGTATCGGTTCACTTTAATTGGATTTTCTCGCTCGGATGTGCATATTGTATATTCGATATAGTTTTGTGCACATGATTGTATCATGTTTGATGATGCATGCTTACTTGGTTTGTGTTAAAGATTGATCCATGGTTATTTAAATGGTTAGGGTTTTGTTTTTCATATACATTTATTTATCCATTTATTTTTTATAAATGAATAAAAGAAAATGAAATGAAATGGTGGTTTTCATTTGTTGTTTTCATGAAGCTTCATGAACACTTTGACTAAGTGACCATTTTGTCTCTAGCTTGACCCTAACCATTCCTTTAACCATGATTGATTCTCTACACATTACCATAGTTAACATTATGATAAGTTTGGATTTTATTTTCTATTTTAAATTAACTTATCATAACAATTAGCATCTTCTTCTTCTTCTTCAAGTTGAAGAAAACCTTCACTTCATCAATGGTGATTGATGAATATGAGTGAGAAATCCAATTCTAAATTGAACCCACTTCCTATTTCTTCATCCTCTACCTCTTGCCAAGTAGTAGAGTGTGTTTTCTTCACAAGTTTCTTGACTTGGTGAAGTCGGAGCTTGATTTAGCGATGCCTCGACGTAGATCATCTTCGGCATGGACATCGATGACCTAGCCCGTCCATTCTCCGATGAAGCCGACGCTAGAGCCCGGGACTTGTTATGGATAGCGAGGAGACTTCATTGCGGAGCTATGGAGGTGGAGAACCGGATCTACAAAGGTTGTATTTCCGTATCTCTTAGTTAAGTGTTAACTAGTTTATTGTTTCGCCTAGAATTCTAGCCAACGATCCGTACACTAGGGTTTCTCGGCACCGTAATTTTTGAAATTGGCATGGTTGATGCCTTGTGAGACCTCATTAGGGTGCCTAGGAACCCTACAGTATCATCAAACATGATACAAATAAGTGCACAAAAATATATCACATATACAATGTGCACATCAAGTGAGAAAATCCTTTTAAAGTGAACCTATACTAGTTAATGCAAAGTAATATATCAAATATATAATTATACATTAAATCATTAAATCAACACTTGATTTAATGATCCGGTCATATCGCATACAACCGACTAGTATCAAGTGTATCAATGTATCGAATCAACACTTGATTCGGTAACCCGGCTATATCACATATAACCTGCCGATGATACAAATCGCGAGAATAGAATCCAGTATCACATACTGGTATTATTCTCGGTCCCGCACATATCTCATATGCGCTCCTATTTCGTTTCGCTTGAGCCAGGAAACCTCTGTGTTGGACTCTAAAGACTCGTCAATACGCCGGCAGCAAATGATGATCATATCAAACATCCACAAGCCGCAAGCGGTCTGCTAAACGTAACGGCCACCCGGGTATTGAGCGATCAGAAGATCGACGAGCAAGACCGCTCATACTCCTGTGAATCCAACCAGTAACACTTACCGTACAGTCCGGTCTCGTCGTCTGATATGTCGCATATCTCGCCTAGGGGTGGTAAACGTCAGACCCCAATAGCTCGAAAAGTCGTGTCGATATAAGGTCTATAACAGTTCGAGAAACCACAGGTAACACTTACCAGTAAATCACAGCAATCCTGGCCAGGGATTTTCGGTTATAGCCAATCGAACACAGCGCAACATCAACTCCCTATACCGGGAGAGACGAATCCCCTCCTATCGCTCATTGCCTCCATGTGATTCGGGACTGTACCCAAAAACCACCATTTTGCATGCCCTCTTTGACGTGGTAAGGTGGAAATCAAAGCACAGTGGGAATCACACAAGACTCTATGACGATCTCGGGTCAACAGACTACTCTGTACCAGTGTCACCAGAGAATTGCCATCTGACGTAAGGTATAATACTATCTGGGAGTTCTCGACGAGTCCGTCCAGTGTACCCAGTCTCCACTGAGCACCCGTATATCATCTCTGATGTCAAACACCAATGGATATGGGATCATCCATCGCCCATCTGTATGGGTCGAGAAGGTATATGCTAGTCTACTCTGGTATATTGATGCCCCGTCTCGATATACCCACGACTAGGGACCTTGAAGGATGTACTTATGGACTACCCTGTCCCCACTAGTATGATCCACATCATAGTCCATGTAGTCAAGTACACATCCTAAGGGCTTTACCAACATGTAACAGAGAGACAATCAGTGTACACGTTAAGTTAAAGAGCAACCAGATAGCATACTATCATGTCGAGCAAGAAAGTCCTTCCTATATATGTCCAAGCATCCACTACAATATACATCCTATGTATAGTAATGGCCTCTAGGGCATACATATAACTAACAATCTCCCACTTGCACTAGGGCCATCTGATAGCAGTGGTTGCAGTATCTCATACTCAACCATCCCATAAAAGTCTCTCTCTGGGAAAAGGCCTTTGTGAGTGGATCAGCCGTGCTGTCCTCTGAGTCTACTCTCCTAACCTCGATCTCCTTGGAGATCAACCATCTTCATGATCATGTGATACTGCCTTAGCATATATCTGGATCATTGATGGGACGGACGTTCCTTGGCATATGCCACAACTCTATTGTCACACAATGGGAGGAACTAAGTTCATCTCATGAACAAATATACATCCAGACTGCCTCTTTGGTAGCATCTTAAGTAGCGATGTATCTAGCCTTTATCGTCTAGTATGCCACGGTATCTAGCTTGGAACTCTTCCAACATACCGTCCCTTTACTGAGGGTAAAGACAATGCCTGCAATTGATTTTCAATCGTCCTTATCACCCTGGAACCCTTCCAGTGATTCTCCCCAGGATCGGTTGATACCATCTCACTACAACTAGTGAGAATCCTAACATCCAATTAGATCTATCTCATAGATCCAAAATCCAGGAGTTAGTAGGTATCATTATTATCCTTTATGGAGAATCATTGTGATAAGCGGAGATTGACCGAGCGTAGCATAGGAAACTCCTTCCCTATCAAGAGCATGTCATCCACGACTCTACGAGGATCGTCACTATACTCCCTACTACCTTTTTGTTTATACAAGGTTCATCTACCATTTTGATGATGTCAAACTCTTTGACTAACACATCAAAACAGATGTTCCAACTCCGCGATACCTGCTTTATCCTATAAAGTATCTTGTACACGTTCCCGCTGCTCCCACTGTCTACGAAGCCCTCTGGCTGTGTACTTATAGACGTTCTCTTCTAAAAGAGCATTTAGAAAAGCAGTCATGGCACCCAACCGCCAGATATCGTAGTCATGGTATGTAGCCGTGGCAAGTAGGATCTGGATAGACTTAAGCATAGCCACTTGAAAAGGTTTCATCATTATCCACGCCTGGTCGATGACGAAAAGCTTTAACAAGTCTAGCTTTGAAAGTCTCAACTTTTCCATCTACACCAAGTAATCTTCTCAAGATATACTTGCTCCTGATGGGGATTTAACCCTTCAGATATAGCAACCAAAGTCCATACTTTGTTGGTGTACATGGATTCCTTCTCAGATCACTAAGCATCCAGCCATTCTTACAGAGTCTTACTCCTGATGGCCAGATCGAAACTAGTTGGGTCATCATCTCATGATGTAATCCTCGCTCCCACTGTCATAGAGAAACCGAAGTATCTCTCAGGCGGGTGAGGAACTTTACTAGATCGGCGGAGAGGCTGAGGTTCGTTGGTAACTATTGAATCCTTTGGTTCTTTCAAATTATCAGCTGCAGTTTGTATAGCTGGAACATTTCCAGTTCTATATAACAGATCTTGCCTCGAGCTTGTCCGGATTTTGCTTTTCAGACATAGGCTGGACAACCCCAAATCTTAACTAACTTAAGAGATGGGCTCTTCCCTTATCATATCAAATATGAAGTGGTAGGCAACTGATTTGATTTGAACACTATTCAATAGGTATGCAGCTTCTCAAGTGCATAACTCCCAAAAAGGAAATAGGTAACTCAGTCGTACTCATCATAGAGCACACCTTATCATATAGGGTGTGATTGCTCCGCCCCGATATCCCATCGTGCTATGGTGTATATGGAGGAGTAATGCTGAGAGAGAATCTCATTCTCCTTTAGAAAAGTCCAAGAATTTCGTGCTCAAGTATTCTCCTCCTTGATCTCATCATAGGACATAATACTTATACCCGTATTTTGGTTCTCTACTTCTAACTTATATTCTGTGAATATCTCAAAAGGTTCGGACTTGTGTTTCAACAGGAACATAGGTCTGAATCTCGAAAAATCATCAGAGAATGTAATGAAGTATAAAGAACCGGTCTTGGCAAGTGTAGACAGGGGACCTACATACATCAACATGTATCATCCCAAGAGTTCACTAACTCTTTCTCTGTTTCCAGTAAACGGAGCTATGGTCATCTTATCTCTGTGACATGACTGGCAAGTTTCACAAGATGTAAATTCAAACTGATTTAAATATGCATCTAAAATGTAACTTCAGCCAGTCGAATCGCATTGATATGACCTAGTCTACAATGCCTCAAGAAGGATTCGTTCATTTCTGAACTCTTCCTCTTATGTGTGTTCCCTATACTAAAAACTGTAGTTTGATTTAGAACATCAATGCTTTTAGATAACGTGCCTGAACCGATCAACTTTTGATATAGGAAATGTTCAAAACATTATCCAACTATACAAAATTTTATCATTTCTTTACTAATAAAGAGATTGATATGATTTTGTATATCAGGTTCGGTATCTAATAACATTCATTCAGAATCAATGTATTTGGAATACAGGGTGACAGTGACCAACAGACTTGGCTGCAACACTTGCCCCGTTTTCTGCCTCATGAAACTTATCACCCGTTCTCAGTTTTTCTACCTTTTTGCAGCCCTATGTAACAGATTACATATCTGGGATCCAGATCCGGTATCATATACCCAGGATGCGGAGGATACTGAGAAACAGTTCTTTGTAACGAACACACCCGAAGATGATGCATCAGCATGCACTCTCTTCGTTTGGGCGGCACGGGAATTCTAGTAATCCCCAATTTCCTGCTCTGTCTTATAACAATTATAAGTTGGAGCGGGACCAACGTTCCCCAGCTCAGTATAACAAGCGGTTCGGTCAATACATCCATATTATTATCTTGATTAAGGCGTGATATGGTCGCTACCTAGAGAGAGAGAGAAGAAAACACTTAGCGTGCGCTCTTGCAAGATCAGATTGATTATTATTTTATCTAATCAGGATGGCTCCCACTGTTTTTATCAAATCTTCCTTCAAACCCTAAAAGGAAAGACTAGCCGGGATTAATTACACACTACAAGTTCGCCAATCTTTCAGCCAGGCCAGTGTCGGTACTTTGAGGGAGGTTCCCCGTGCTTTCGCACGGACCTAATTAATGTAAACCTCGTTTTCCCAGAGGCGTAACCCCGTTGACACCTTTCTAGACACCTACTTGATCGGCTAATTGTAATGTGTAAAACTCTCTCAGGAGTAACAATTACTCGCAGCGGGTATCGGGATCCAACTATCTAATAGAAGGTATGCAATCTCATTGCAAATTTCAACACTTGAAATTCCCGATAATATTTTGCCCCGAACGATCTATGACCTTGACAAGGTCAACAAACCATAGACCGCAAGTCAAGTTCAACCCGTCATTTCTTGATTGAATCAAACCCACCCGCACGACCCTTGACAAGGTCAACAAGGCCGCACGACTACCCTAACCCAATCTGCATCATATGCATAAACAGATAAATACTGGTTAGCTACCGCACACTGCACCTTGACAAGGTCAACAAACGCAGCACGAATACTAAACAGGACTTATCTGAAATGACGGAGGGCTACGACAGGTTTTTCTGAAAACCTATTGCGTAATGAACTTGATATCGTTGTAGAATCAAATGATTTTAAAATGGAGTGCTTTTGAGGCTTTTCTAGTTTTGCTAAAGGAGTCACTCCCGGTGAAGGGATCGTCGGTCCTTTCCTCGTCGAATGAGGTGCGGGATATATCATATATATCACTGTGCAAACCAGAAACTATAGAAGCAATCAAAAGACAAACCGAGGGTTGTAGCATCTGCCAGTTATTGCTAAAGGAGTCACTCCCGGCGAAGGGATCTCGGTCCTTTCCTTATCGAATGAGGTGCAGGATATATCTCATATACCGCTATGCAAAGCAAGAACTGTACCTACCTGTTTTATTTTTGAAATTCAATTCTACAACATCTTTAGGTTTCTTTTCTTTCATTAATCACATTAATGAAGTCCTATCATTTAAGTCACCTAAACATCACAGATAAATACGACGTACACTTATGCCATCCGCATTCACCTCGATGTCCCCTCGTGCACCGTTAGGTTAGGTAATTAACGGCAGAGCGGGCAGGGCTAGCGCGGGTGTAAAACATAAATAACGCCTATATAATATATCATATATACTATATATAGTATCTATCATAGAACATCACATGATCACATCACAGATATCGCAGCAGAAGAATCATATGAAATATTGGATATACTAGGACGTCCGTGTTTTCAATACGAGCCAGTATAAAACACGGATTCCACGGTCGTGATGAATAGCCAAACCCACACCCCTAGACCCCTACGAGAGCGGCAAGCAACCCTACCAATTCTAGAGTTAGGAGACCCAGACTCGACTCCTCGAGTTGGTCTCCCACTGGACTCCAGAACCCGGTTACTTGTGCTCTCCTCCTTAGGTCTATCCTAGTGCGGAAAAGTAAATAATATACAAAAGGTGACATCTTCCGCAACCTGGAAGTGCCCCAATAAAAGAATATTACATACAAGTTTTTACATGAATGAAAATGAAAAACACTCATCTCACATAAAAACCCCCCGGCTATTCAAACACGACGATCTAATATAACATATCCAGCAACACATAACATCACATGTCATCAACGTAAGTAAATATGCGCATCCCAATTGTCGTTGACATATAGTAACGAAACCGGCGATATCACATATTACACTTACGGTCACAGAAAAGAAAGTGTAAAACTACAACAGTTGGAATCCGCAACCTACATAGACATCGCATGCCTAATCAAATGAATTCCTTAGACATCGCATGCCTAACAATTATAAACCTCGTATTTTAGTCTCAAAATCGAAAACACTTTTCAATATCAAGTCGGGCAATTCAACAAGATTCCCGACATTTTGATCGAATGCTCGTCGCAAACTTTAGTAGACGGCCGCACCCCCGATGCCGTCGATGAAGTGCACCAAGGCGAAACACCGCTGTCGCGAGTACCCGAATGGATGCTTTCGGCGACGGGGTTCTCCTACAGTCACTTGGTCGGGGCTATGGGGCGTAGCTGTCTATTAAGTTTACCGGCGAGTATCCGCGTACGTTACGTGATTGCGACGGACTTTTGATCACATCAAAATTCCGTGGCAACCGATCAAGTGAGACTAAACTGCTATGTTTATAACATTCATTCAGTTATCTCATAACCACTTGTGAATTCCAATTATTGTATCACATTCCAGATAAAATAGAAAATGTTAAACTTTCCGATCGAACATTCAAACACCCAAGTTTTCCCGAAACAGCTCAACACATGAAATAAATTTAAAAACATCTAGTTCATGCCTCAGTACCAACGGTCCAGCCGTAAAAGGGTCAAGCCAACGCCTCACATGTGGCACGCCGTACTGCCCCAAACCCTAAGGTTCAAAGGGCAGTTCAAGACGGTCACATAATCGAGTTAAGGTTTGTTGTCTTCTAGAGAGACCATCGCGTTACTTGCACTACTTAGAACGTTATTAAACTACGGAAAGATCCAACACTTGGAAATTTCCCGACAGGGGAAAAAGTGGGTATTTATATCCGGTCGAAATTTTTAACATATTCTAAAGTTACCCGGAAAAACACATAGACAAAATCAAAAAATTCGATCGAATTATCGAAACCCCAAAGCATCCCAGAGAACTCAACTCTTGAGTACAAATTAAAAATTCCCAGAAAACTCAGCACCACAAAATAGGAATTACTGTGCAAAATTTAAAAGCTGATGTGACTAATTGGCCGTGGAACCGCCGCACAAGCCATGACTGTGCCGCGGTTCCGCCGCTCTTTGGTTGAATCACGAGTACGTGCTTCACAGTAATTCATCAATTTCCCTGCTGAATTTTCTGCATATTTTTAATTTGGAAAAATCCCCGATTTCAAAAATTGTACAGAGAGCAATTTGAGAGTTAGGGTTTCGGTTCGATCGGACTTCTAACTCCGTCTACGTATCGCCTAAGGCTCTAGTTAGGCTCTGATACCACTGTAGGGTTCCTAGGCACGCTAATGAGGTCTCACAAGGCATCAACCATGCCAATTTCAAATTTTTCATGTGCCGAGAAACCCTAATACGGATCATTAACTAGAATTTAGGCGAAACAAATGCAACAAGTTAACAACTTATATAAGTGAACGGAAATACAACCTTTGTAGATCCGGACCTCCACCTCGATAGCTCCATGATGAAGTCTCCTTGCTGTCCAAATCGAATCCCGGGCTCTAGCGTCGGCTTCATCGGAGAAATGGGCGGGCTTGGTCGTCGGCTTCGATGCCGAAGATGATCTACGTCGAGGCAACACAAGATCAAGCTCCAACTTCACCAAGTCATGAAACTTGTGAAGAAAACACCCTATACTACTTGGCAAGTGGTAGAGGATGAAGAAATAGGAAGTGGGTTCACTTTAGAATTGGATTTCTCACTCTTTTTCTCAAGTTGCCATTGATGGAGGCAAGGTATTCTTCATGTTGAAGAAGGAGAAGAAGAAGAAGATAATATGATAAGTATTATTCAAAAAGAAAATAAAATCAATACTTATCATACACTAACCAAGGTTAAGTGTAGAGAGTAAACTAGGGTTAGGTGAATGGTTAGGGTTAAGCATGAAGACAAAAATGGTCACTTAGGCAAAGCTTCATGAAGCTTCAATAACAAACAAAAAAAGCCACCATTTCTCTTCATCTTTTCCAAAAATAAATAAATAAATAGATATGAAAATCAAAACCCTAACCATTTAAATAACCATGGTTTAATCTTTACACAAACTCAAGTATGCATGTATCATCAAACATGATACAAATAAGTGCACAAAAATATATCACATATACAATGTGCACATCAAGTAAGAAAATCCTTTTAAAGTGAACATATACTAGTTAATGCAAAGTAATATATCAAATATATAATTATACATTAAATCATTAAATCAACACTTAATTTAATGATCCGGTCATATCGCATACAACCGACTAGTATCAAGTGTATCAATGTATCGAATCAACACTTGATTCGGTAACCTGGCTATATCACATATAACCTGCCGATGATACAAATCGCGAGAATAGAATCCAGTATCACATACTGGTATTATTCTCGGTCCCGCACATATCTCATATGCGCTCCTATTTCGTTTCGCTTAAGCCAGGAAACCTCTGTATAGGACTCTAAAGACTCGTCAATACGCCGGCAGCAGATGATGATCATATCAAACACCCACAAGCCGCAAGCGGTCTGCTAAACGTAACGGCCATCCGGGTATTGAGCGATCAGAAGATCGACGAGTAAGCCCGCTCATACTCCTGTGAATCCAACCAGTAACACTTACCGTACAGTCCGGTCTCGTCGGCTGATATGTCGCATATCTCGCCTAGGGGTGGTAAACGTCAGACCCCAATAGCTCGATAAGTCGTGTCGATATGAGGTCTATAACAGTTCGAGAAACCACAGGTAACACTTACCAGTAAATCTCAGCAACCCTGGCCAGGGATTTCCGGTTATAGCCAATCGAACACAGTGCAACATCAACTCCCTATACCGGGAGAGACGAATCCCCTCCTATCGCTCATTGCCTTCATGTGATTCGGGACTGTATCCAAAAACCACCGTTTTGCATGCCCTCTTGGACGTGGTAAGGTGGAAATCAAAACACAGTGAGAATCACACAAGACTCTATGACGATCTCGGGTCAACAGACTACTCTGTACCAGTGTCACCAGAGAACTGCCATCTGACGTAAGGTATAATACCATCTGGGAGTTCTCGGCGAGTCCGTCCAGTGTACCCAGTCTCCACTGAGCACCCGTATATCATCTCTGATGTCAAACACCAATGGATATGGGATCATCTATCGCCCATCTGTATGGGTCGAGAAGGTATACGCTAGTCTACTCTGGTATATCGATGCCCCGTCTCGATATACCCACGATTAGGGACCTTGAATGATGTACTTATGGACTACCCTGTCCCCACTAGTATGATCCGCATCATAGTCCATGTAGTCAAGTACACATCCTAAGGGCTTTACCAACATGTAACAGAGAGACAATCAGTGTACACGTTAAGGTAAAGAGCAACCAGATAGCATACTATCATGTCGAGCAAGAAAGTCCTCCCTATATATGTCCAAGCATCCACTACAATATACATCCTATGATAGTAATGGCCTCTAGGGCATACATATAACTAACATCATGTGTGTGTGTGCGTGTGTGGGTGTAACAACTACTCTAGGGTTTCGCAACTAACACTAAACTAATCCATGAACACCTAGAATCTACCTTTATCATCAAAGTCTCATATCAACATAATATATATATAAGTGTATACGTATTCGTATACATCACTGCGAACTGCGGGGGTGCTATACGCCATCCACCCGACTTCTCCCCGTAGATATAAATCAACTCACCTAGTCCTCGCTCGCCGGTGCCGACGTCGCCACGCGCTTGCTTGTCGTCTCAAAGTCCACATGGGGTACCTACATATCATAACGCACCGTATCACATTAAAATCCGATCATGACCAAAACGACACATGAATCCCACATAGGTCAAAACCTATGGTTTGCTTTCACAAATCAACCCAAAAACCCTCGACATCGGCGTATAAACGTCGATTGATCAAGAAAAACACCAAACATACCAATCATGGTTTCAAAACTCACTAACTACATAAGAAATAGGGTTTAATTCGTCAAAACCATAAAATTAAACCAATCGTTTTGTTTTCCAAAAACCTAGTTAGCACAAATTCCCATTTCGGTTAAAAACTTGATGTTTTAACCAATCTACATATTTTAACGATTCAAATGACCAAAATGCTCATTAAATATCATAATTTGGTCACACAAAACACTTTCATATTTTAATCTCATCAATTTGCATTAATTCCAAATTCTTAGTTTGCAAAAATAACCGCTTTTAACACTTTTTAAAGCAAAATTCATAATTTAACAATTAAGCTTGGTTGTGCATATACTAGAGTGTTAAACTACTCATTAAGTTTCTAACGAGGTGATAAAACCCTAACCATAATTTTAATCCCACATTCTACTTCAATTTTCAAAACCTAGTAAGCATGAAAATAGAAAATATGCGCAAACATCGCGGATTTGTGACAAAAAGGTCACAACATCGCACAATCACCCGATCCACACTACTAGCTAGCTACAACACTCAAATAACCCATTTACAATGCCCCGAATTCCCATTTCCAAATCAACCCCCGTCTCTTGATTTTTCTAAAATAAGCCACCATAACTAATTAACACTTCTAATTTCTAAATTACCATATGCAAAATACAATTTAAACATTAGATTAGAGTTTTACCTCCCAAGCTTGAAACCCTAGGTTTCTCTAGCCTCCAAAGACACCATCACTCTCCATACTTTAAAGCAATTTTGGCTTAAGAAGGGAATAGCATGAGGATTTGCTTAGAATTTGAGAAGAAATTTGTAGATTTTTCATTTGAATTTTGTGATGAAATTGATGTGAGAAGAGATGGAACAAGGAGGGGGGAGGGGCTGTTTCGGCCAGCAGGGAGGAAGTGGGGAAGAGTGAGGGATTTGTGTGAAAATGTCTAAGTCAAAGCCCATCCAATCACTTAAAACCCATACCTCAATATAATATATTAAACATTTTCATTTCCAACCAATTTAAAATGAGTTGAAGAAGCAAAATTGGAGGGGGAAATTTGGGCTGCTGCCAAGGTGGGCTCGGCCAAGTGGTTAAGGTGAGGATTGGTGAAAGTTTGTAAGGAAATTTTTGTGCAAAAAGACCCCCTCAAGTTACCTAATTGCAACCCTAAGCTTATTTTATTCAATTTTAATTTCCTTGACTAAACTCAACTAGATCTTGGTAATGACATGCTAAAAGTTTATATTTCTCACTAGATTTTAGTTGTCATGGTTCTATAGTGTGTAATTAGCCCATTCAAATTTTTATTTATCGCTAATTTAATGTATTTTTAACAGCTTAAAATAATATTAAAATAATTAATTTCGGAAATTTTTTCAAAAAATTAGAAATTTTAACAGTGGCTCAATAAACACCAAATACTAGCAATTACATAGCTAGAATATGTATATTTAATTTTATAATAAAGATATTTATATTTTGACTTTTTACGGAAAACCCCCTTATTTTACCGATTTTTCCGAAATTTCACCGAAACGATTTTCAAAACGTTACAGATCTCCCTCAGATGTTGTCCTCCGTCGATCTGCTAGCAAGCGTCTAAGATTGTTGAGATTTGATGTGGTTGTTGTTGATCATGTGGATCTCAGTGGGTTGATGTTGGAGTTGAAGTCGAGCTACCAGCAAGTGAAGTCCCGGGGTGGGCGACCACCGTAGGACCCTTCGACGATCAAGTTAGTGCCGAGGAATATGAGCAGAGTAGCGGCGTATTGGAATGGATTCGAGTTACCTGAGTCATTTCAGAGGGGTTTATATAGGGGTCGCATGGAGCAAAATGGGGCGAGATCATCGCCGTCCGTTACGCCCCAGCGTTATTCCCGCCTTGAATGGTGGGATGCACCCTTAAATGGGGGGATGCGCCCATTAATGGTGGGATGCGCTAGCATGGGACGCGGATCATGGGAGGCGGATATTTCGCCCTGGCGATATACGCGGAGCCATTGCGGGGCACATGGGATCCATGCTCTGATTGATCGGGGGAAGCCGAGGAAGCTCGGTATGTCAGGAGCTCGGAGACGAGCTGGGAGGCCAAGGAAGCTCGGCATGTCGGGAGCTCGGAGACGAGCCGGGTGGCCGAGGAAGCTCGGCATGTCAGGAGCTTGGAGATGAGCCGGGAGACCGAGGAAGCTCGGCATGTCGGGAGCTCGGAGACAAGCTGGGTAGCCGAGGAAGCTCGGCATGTCAGACGGCTCGGAGACGAGCAAGGAGATTGAGGAAGCTCGGAGATGAGCTGTTGGTATTTTCCTAGGTGAAGGTGGAATGTATTCAGGGAGATCTCCTGAAAGATTGGATACATTCCTCAAGAAGAGGATCCCGAGGAATCCCCCCTAATGCAACTCATTTATTCCACCTCCGCAGTCTTCGGGACGTGTCATCTGCCACGTGTCGTAATCTGAGGAGATACCACCTGTGAGCATCATCAGGATTCGAACATTGGGGCTACATCACAGCAGCGCAAGGCTTTACCAGTGAGCTCCAAGTGGCTTCTTGCTGTTCTTAAACAAAATTATACTTATAACTTGTACTCAGGCTTGTAAACTCCTTTCTGTACATTAAACTGAAAATTTTTGTACAGTAAATTTAAAGTCGTTACATTCTACCCTCCTTATAAAAATTTCGTCCTCGAAATTGACATTTACATAAGGACTAGTTTACAAATAAGTAAGGGTATCTTGCACACATGTATTCTTCACGTTCCCACGTTGATTCTCCTGGTGAATCTTTTCTCCACATCACTCGGACCAAGTTTACTTCTTCATTCTGTAATGTCTTTACCTTTCTGTTCAGGATCTCAATGGGTTGTTGCTCATAAGTTAGGTTCGTCTGTACAGTGAGTTCGAAGTGATCAAGGATGTGGCTAGGGTCGCTCACATATCTTTGTAGCTGGGATATGTGGAACATGTTGTGCACTCCTTCCAATGAGGGTGGTAGTGTCAAATGGTATGCCACCTCTCCGACTCGTTCGAGAATGTCGAACGGTCCTATGTATCTGGGACTGAGCTTACCCCTCTTGCCAAAGCGGATTACTTCTCTGTTTGGATAGATCTTTAAGAAAACATGATCTCCAGGTTGGAACTCCAGATGTCGGCGCTTTGCATCTGCCCAATGTTTCAGTCTGTCTTGGGCTATGCGCATTCTTTCCCTGATCGTGCAAACCACGTCCACAGTTGCCACGATCATCTCTGGTCCTAAGAGTTCACGATCTCCAACGTCGTTCTAACTTAGTGGTGAACTACACTTTCTTCCGTAGAGAGATGCAAATGGTGCCATTCCAATGCTCGCCTGATAGCTGTTGTTGTATGAAAACTCCACAAGATATAAGTGATCTTCCCACGAACCTTCGAAGTCTAACATACAAGCTCTTAGCATGTCCTCCAAAATCTGAATTGTTCGCTCGGACTGTCCTTCCATTTGTGGATGGTAAACCGTGCTAAAGTTTAGACTCGTTCTCAGGCTAGCTTGCAAACTCTATCAAAACTGTGATCGGAATCTGGTATCATGATCGGAAACGATGCAGACCGGTACTCCATGTAATCTCACAATCTCCTGCATGAGTTCTTGCATATCAATATAGTACATTTGAAAGAGTTAAATCTTACTTTAGATTCATGCTCACCTTCATATACTTCTTTGCTAACGTCTCAGTACATTGGTCAACTCGAAAGGGAATAAAGTGAGTCGACTTGGTGAGTCGATCCACAATAATCCATACTGCGTCGTTATCTTTCGTGCTGCGAGGAAGGGCAGTCATGAAGTCTATGGTAATGTGCTGCCATTTCCATTCTAGAATTGGTAACGGTTGAAGTAGACCAGCAGTTCTGTGATGTTCAGCCTTCACTTATTGACACACCAAACACTTGGCTACGCTTCTGGCTAATTCACGCTTTATTCCATGCCACCAGTAGTGTTACCGTAGATCCTTATATATTTTTGTACCACCGGGATGCATTGATTATGGAGAGCTGTGAGCTTCTTTTATCAACTATTCTCGAACTGAGCCGTTTGGTACACACAATCGACTTCCATATCTCAAGGATCCATCTTCGTGGATGATGAAGTCTGTTCAAAGTCCACTTTCTACTTGTTCTCTGATCTTTTGTAGCTTGGCATCATTTGCTTGAGCTACTTTGATATGATTAACAAGAGTAGACTGGACTTGTAAGTTCATCAAATACGAAACGTTACCTGGCATAACTACTTCGATCACCAATCCGTGCAATTTCTGTTGTAGCTTCCACTGAGCGGTGAGATTCATTGCTAATGGTTGGTGGCTAAGTGTATCAGGAACTACATTCACCTTCCCAGTATGATATTGTAGGTTGACGTCGAAGTCCGCCATGAGTTCTAGCCATCTTCTCTGCCGCATGTTCAACTTCTTCTTAGTAAATACATACTTCAGACTCTTATGGTAAATGCATATATCCACTCGTTCACCCAAAATATAGTGGCGCCAAATCTTAAGTGCAAAGATAACGGCTGCCAACTCAAGATCATGTGTTGGATAGTTGCGCTCATGAACTTTCAGCTGTCTTGATGCAAAGGCTACAACTTTTCTATGCTGGTGTAGAACACATCCTAATCCCTTACTGGACACATCACAATATACGATGAAACCTCTAGATTGATCCGGTATTACAAGGATAAGAACTGATGTTAACATTGACTTGAGTTCTACAAAAGCTTGTTCACATACTTTTGACCACACGAATGCTTCATCTTTACGTGTGAGCTTGGTCAGGGATGCTGCAATCTTCGAACCTTCAATGAATCTTCGGTAGTATCCTGCTAAATTCAAGAAACTTCAAATATCCTTCACTGTCTTTGGTGTTTGTCACGCCCTGCTTCCCGGTATACGGTGAAGGGGACGCGACGGGTCCGCTACGTATTTACTCTGAAGTAAATACGCTAAGTGTATCTAAGCAATATAAAAGTAAAAGCTCAAGAGACAAGATATAATAAAACATCAACTTTATTTATTCACATTCTTTTTGTACAATGCATGGAAAGTAAATACAACTGATAAAAAGCAATGCCTAAACAATAGCATAACAGAAATGAAAATTACTGAATGGAAAGTGTGCAATGAACTAGAGCTCGGGGTCTTCACTGAATTAGTCCAAGTCTTCAGTAGTGGGCTCGATCTCTGACGTGTCCAGATCACCCGACGACATTCAAAGAAGAAAGAAAGAGAATATCATCAGCGAACAGATCGCTCGGTAAGTCCCAAAGATAAAGGAGAAATAGAATAGACAGAGTAAGAAGGTATCTTTTAAAGTTGTGTTATATTGTTATAATATTGAGTTAACGCTGTTTTTTATTGCTTGGTACAGAAGGATGCCAGTGTATACGAGAGGGGTCCCTATATGCTAGAGACCAGGGCAAACGGAATGTACAAGGAACCGTTGGGCCACGGTACAACAGCAACGAAATATAGGTTATGTGTCTTAATCTTACTGTCTCGTGCCACTTCTAACACCTTCCGTACCAATTTACCCCTTAAACCCCGTAGTGTTTTGATTGTATTGTTGTATTGTATTGTCTTGTATTGTAAATTGTATAGATTATATAATTGGATGACTTACCGAAACCATGATATCAGTAAACGGATGTAACTGTAAGATCATGGATGTAACTGTAGAATCATGTAAATGGAAGTATAACCATGGTTCGGTTCAGTCAATATATATTGAATGTATTGAACAGTTTGAATATAGGGATTCATGTTGAATTAGAATATTGTAGATTGTAAATTGTACTTGAATCATATTCAAGTCAGATTATTAAGGAGACTCAGTCTGAGTTAAAAAATTAGAAAAGTAAATTGAAGTCCTGATTGTTTTGATGTTATCGGTAACCGCTGCACATGGGCGGCAGGATTTGTGTCTTTTTCAAAGACGATTACCGTATTGATAACACCGTTGTTAAGTTGTCTACCTTAAATAGGCAAGCACCCACTTCTCCGGCTCCCTGAGGCTCAAGAGATTGGTCCCGCTTAAACCGATGTTTACTAGGGTCCTTAGGGTAATTTATAGAACTTGAGGGGGTTTTATGTAAAAATACTTTTATATACTTTTTAAAATACACCCTAAGTATTTATTAATCATCTTTAAAGTTGTAATGAATGTAGATTTTATATTGTGATATTTCTAGTGAAAATATCCTAATTTCATAATAAAGGGTATTTATTTGTAATATTGACTTTGTATGGAATTCATGGTATTTCAGTGTAAAATGATTCTTGTGGTATTTTTAGAAAAAGGTGGAATATTTATATTATTACAAAATAGATATTTTAAGGATATATATATACATATATTTATATGAAAATAATTTTTAATATATACAATATTTCTAGAAATCTCATTTTCTTTAGATTTTCGTATTTTAAATCTTTCGAGACCGAATGCTCTTTGCGGAGGTCTGCATCTCGCACTACTAAGTCCGAAGATGTGTGATAATCTGCACCATCCCGAACGGGTTTCCTAAATGGGTTGTAGCGGCGCTTTGCAAAGATTTGTATAAATACTAAATCGTTTAGAAAATGGTTTTATTAGTAATGGTATTTATTTGTAAAGATGTCGTTTTCCCGTATTCTATATTCCAAAGGGTATTGTGCTATGTTTCATATGAGTGTGTAAGGAGGTAGGTCATTACCTCGTGATCTACTTAAAGGTATAGCAAGGTTTTGATGGTTTAAATGTAGAAATAAAACTATATGGTAGTTTAATGAAAAAAATACGGTAAAATGGAAATAGCAATTACTTTTGATATGGAACTTGTTTAATATGATTAGTTAGTCTTTAATAGTCAACATGTAGTGGTTGTAGAATGATTGTATTAAAGAAAAGTGAAGTTTTAGGAAGAAACCGAATCGGAAATCGGATTTGTTCCGATTCCGTCGGGTTTTGAAAGTTCGTATTTTTAGAATAGAGTAAAGGAGAGAAATTGGGACTTACGGGTTTAGGACTTTAAAAGAGACGAGAGGAGTCGACGGTGCGTCGTTTCGTCGCCGGGAGTTCCTACGGCTGTCGCCGGAAAATCCGCCGGAGCTTCGCCTTTTCGCTCACTTCGATTGCACACTAGGGTTTCTAGAGATTTCTTGAGAGTTGGCTCAGAGTTTAGGGGTGAGAGGGTAGAGTGTAGAGGTGGTATTTATAGGGTTAGGCTAGGGTTAGGGTAGATGAAGAGTTTAAATTGAAAAAATGTAAAAATATATTAAAATTCATTAAAAAATGGAGTAAATAGGGATTTCAAAAGTCTCTGGAACCGAACTGGGAAAATGAAGTGTGCAGGGGGTTAGGGGAGAGGAAGAGCCCCAACTTTGGTGTTGGGGACTCGGCCGTCCGGC
Organism: Agapanthus africanus; assembly: GCA_030015575.1. Classification (NCBI taxonomy): domain Eukaryota; kingdom Viridiplantae; phylum Streptophyta; class Magnoliopsida; order Asparagales; family Amaryllidaceae; genus Agapanthus; species Agapanthus africanus. Next base: position 383,619,792 of record CM057349.1, on the reverse strand, counting down.
CGAGTCCGGCCGGCGGCGCCGGCCCGAGTCGGGCCAAGTCAAGGGGTCGGGGGCCGTGTCGTCTTTCCACCTTCTCACTGGTATATTTATTTTATAGGGTGTAGGGGGTTTTGGGGAGTTAACATGTGTTGACTGTTGGTATTCTAAAAAACTCAAAATAAAAAAATATTAAAAATAATGTGGGGTATGGGATTTGAACTCTGGTGGCTTGGTTCAGCAGTGCAAAGTATTACCAATGAGCTACAAGCTCCTTCTTGTAATTAAGGAGTTAATTAAAAATTTAAAGTAGTCACAGCCAAAAGTAAGTACCCCAAGTATACATTAATTTTAAGCAAATTTTTGTACACTAAAAATGGAGTTGTTACAGTCTACCCTCCTTACAAAAATTTCGTCCTCGAAATTTACAACTTTTATTTGAGAACTAGTTTACAAAGAGGTGTGGATATCTTGCACGCATTTCATCTTCCCTTTCCCAAGTGGACTCTCCTGGAGTGTCTTTCCTCTATATCACTCGGACCAAGTTGACTTCCTTGTTCCGAAGTGTCTTCACTTTCCTGTCCAGAATCTCTACAAGTTGTTGCTCACAAGATAAATCAGGCTGTATAGTGAGTTCGGAATGATCAAGAACATGGCTGGGGTCACTCACATAACTTCTGAGTTAAGATATGTGGAACACATTATGCACTCCTTCCAATGAAGGTGGAAGCGCTAAGCGGTATGCCACTTCACCGACTCATTCGGGTATGTCGAACGGTCCAATGTATCTCGGACTTAACTTACCCCGCCTTCCAAATCGGATCACTCCACGGTTCGGAGATATCTTTAAGAATACATGATCTCCTGGCTGGAACCCTAAGTGACGTCTCTTTGCATCAGCCCAGTGCTTCTGTCGATTTTGGGCTATGCGCATCCTTTTCCTGATAGTACGAACCACATCAATAGTCGCTACTATCATCTCTGGTCCAAGAAGTTCCCTATCTCCGATGTCATCCCAACTTAATGGCGATCGACACTTCCTTCCATGTAGTGCTGCAAAAGGTGCCATTCCTATGCTTGCTTGGTAGCTGTTGTTGTACGAGAACTCCACAAGATGCAGGTGATCTTTCCACGATCCTTTGAAGTCTAACATACATGCTCTGAGCATATCCTCCAAGATCTGAATAGTTCGCTCAGACTGACCATCTGTTTGTGGATGATAAGCTGTGCTGAAGTTCAGACTTATTCCCAAGCTTGCTTGCACACTCTGCCAAAATTGCGATCGGAACCTGGTGTCACGATCGGAGACAATGCAGACCGGTACTCCATGATGTCTCACAATTTCCTGCATGAGTTCATGGGTATCAGAGATAGTACATTATGAAGAGTTTAAATTTTTAAGTAGATTATTACCTCCATGTACTTGTTTGCTAGTGTCTCAGTAGATTAGCCAACTCGAAATGGGATGAAGTGAGCCGACTTTGTGAGTCGGTTCACAATAACCCATACGGCATCGTTACCCTTTGTGCTGTGAGGAAGATCAGCCACAAAATCTATCGTGATGTGTTGCCACTTCCATTCAGGGATTGGTAATGGTTGAAGTAATCCAGCAGTCCTGTGATATTCAGCCTTTACTTACTGACACACCAAGCATTTTGTAATGCTTCTGGCTACTTCACGCTTCATTCCATGCCACCAATAATTCTGACGTAGATCTTTGTACATTTTGGTACCTCCAGGGTGTACTGAGTAGGAAGAGCTGTAAGCTTCTTTCATTAACTCTTCACGAACAGGACCTTTTGGTACACACAATCTGCTGCCGTATCTCAAAGATCCGTCTTCATGGATGATGAAGTCTGTTCTGAGTCCATTCTCCACTTGTTCTTTGATCTTTTGCATTTTAGCATCACTTTCTTGAGCTGCTTTGATCTGATTGACAATGGTTGATTGAACTTGTAAATTCATCAAACTTGAATCATTACCTGGCATGACTACTTCAATCTCCATCTGATGCAAGTCTTGTTGAAGCTTCTACTGAGCGGTGAGATTCAACGATAAAGGTTGGCTACTAAGAGCATCAGGTACCACATTCACCTTCCCTGGGTGATATTGCAAGTGTTAATTATATGTATGCCCTAGAGGCCATTACTGTACATATGATGTATATTGTAATGGATGCTTGGACATATATAGGGAGGACTTTCTTGCTCGACATAATAGTATGCTATCTGGTTGTACTTTATCTTAACATGTACTCTGATTGTCTCTATGTTACATGTTGATAAAGCCCTTAGGACATGTACTCGACTACTGGGACTATGATAAGATCATACTAGTGGGGCCACGGTAGTCGACGAGTACATCCTATAACTGTTTCTAGACGAGAGTGTATCGAGACAGGGCATCGATACACCAGAGTAGACTAGCATATACGCATCTTGACCCCTATGATGGGCGATGGATGATCCCATATCCATCGGTGTTTGACATCAAGGATGGTGTACGGGTGCTCAGTAGAGACTGGGTACACTAGACGGACTCGCTGAGAACTCCCAGATGGTATTATACCTCACGTCAGATGGCAGTTCTCCGGTGACACTGGTACAGAGTAGTCTGTTGACCCGAGATCGTCATAGAGTCTTGTGTGATTCCCACTGTGCTTTGATTTCCATCATATCACGTCCAAGAGGGCATGCAAAAAGGTGGCTTTTGGGTACAGTCCCGAATCACATGGAGGCAATGAGCGATAGGAGGGGATTCGTCTCTCCCAGTATAGGGAGTTGATATTGTGCTGTGTTCGATTGGCTATAACTGGAAATCCTTGACCAGGGTTGCTGAGATTTACTGGTAAGTGTTATCAGTAGTTTCTCGAACTGTTATAGACCTCATATCGACACGACTTATCAAGCTACTGGGGTCTGACGTATACCACCCCTAGGCGAGATATGCGACATATCAGACGACGAGACCGGACTGTACGGGAGTGTTACTGATTGGATTCGCAGGAGAATGTACAGGCTTGCTTGTTGATCTTATGATCGCTCAATACCTGGGTGGCTGTTACGTTTAGCTGACCGCTTGCAGCTTGTGGGTGTTTGATATGATCATCACCTGTTACCGGCATATTGACGATTCTTTAGAGTCCCGCACAGAGGTTTCTTGACTCAGGCAAAACGGCGTAAGGGCACATATGTGATATGTGCAGGACTGAGGATAATGCGATATGAGATACCGTATTATATTCTCGCGTTATTTTGATATGAGCCGGATCATCGGATCAAGTATTGATTCGATGAATCGGTACATGATATATTAGTTGGTTATATTCGATATAGTGGGATTGACGGATCAAGTGTTGATTCGATAATTTAATGTATAATAATATATATGATATATTGAATTATATTATCTAATATTGGCTCGCTTTATTGATTCATTTTCTCACCGGGTAATACATTGATATATATGCGATATATGTTAATTGTATTATTTTATTTTGTTACAATAAATATTATATATGTGATATATAATATTGTAACAAGTTATGATTACTAATGCAACATGATTTGTGGAAATTAAACATGGTTAGGGTTTGATTTGGGTTAATGTTTTCTAGAAGCTTCTAGAAGTTTTTACTTTGTTTCTTGCAAAGATATTTGTGTTGATATTTTGTAAGATATTTCCAAACCCAACCCACACCCTTTAACCCTAGTTAACTTTCTACATAGATTAGCCTTTTCCTTGGTCAACCATGGTTGCATTTGTAGTTATCATAACAATTCATTATTCATCACAAAAGGATTATTATTCATTCTTCTTCTTCTTCCTCCTTGCAAAGCTTTCTAGCTTTGGATTTTGTGATGGATTAGTGTGAGATTATGATAATAAATGAGAGCTTAAATCCTACTTCATCATCCTAATCTATCATAGCCATTTAGATTAGGGTGTTCACTTCATTTAGTGAGTGAGAGCTTGTGTTAAAGAAACTTCAAGGTAGATCATCTTTGTTATCGAAGATCGGAAGCAAGCATGCATCTTTCTCTTCGTGAAGCCTCTCTAGAGTCCGGGAACATGATGATCGCAGTGAAGGGACCTCAACATGGAGCTTCAGAAGTGAAGGACCGGACTACAAGGGTTGTAATTCCAAACTCTTAGATGCTAAAGTGTTTAACATACTTTGTTTCGCCTAATCTCTAGTTTAAAGATCTTGGTTAGAGTTGTTCGGCACGTCTAAATTTTAAATCGGGCATGGTTGATGCCTCGTAGACCCTTATGAGAGTGCCTAGTAACCCTGCAGTGGTATCAGAGCCAAGCTAGAGGTCTAGGCGAAGTTTAAAGTCCGATCGAACTCCGAATACCCGTAAAACCCTAGTTTCTGGAAATTTTTTCAAAATGTTGATTTTTTTCATATTAAAAATACTCAAAAAATCAGCAGGGAAATACAAGAATTACTGTGCAACACGTGCCACTAATCTCATTAAAGCGCCGCGGAACCGCGTCCGTACCATGGCTTGCGCGGCGGTTCCACGGCGCTACAGTAGCATTATGGTTTGAGTTTTGCACAGTAACATCCATACAGATCTCCTGATTGTTCTGGGAATTTTTATTCTACTTAAGTGTTGAGTTTTCTGGGTTGTATTGGGAGCTCGTTAATTCGATCGGAAAGTTTAACTTCGTTTATTTTGTCCGGATAATTTTTTAGAACGTGTTAAAAAGTTCGAACGGATATCAATAACTCACTTTTTCCCCTGCCGGAAAATTTCCAAGTGTTGGATTTTTCCGTAGTTTAAGAACGTTCTAAGTCGTGCAAGTAACGCGGTGGACCCTCTAGAAGACAACAAACCTTAACTCGATTATGTGACCGTCTGAACCGCCTCTGAACCTTAGGGTTTGGGGCAGTACGGCGTGCCACATGTGAGGCGATGGCTTGACCCTTCAATGGCTGGACCATTGGTACCGTAGCATGTGATGGATGTTTTTAAACTAATTTCAAGTGTTGAGAACTATTTGGGAAAACTTGGGTGTTTGATTATTCAATCGGAAAGTTTAACACTGTCTATTTATCTGGAATGTGATACAATATTTGGAATCCACATGTAGTTATGAGATAACTAATTTGAATGTTATAAATCTAGCAGTTCAGTCTCAGATGATCGGTTGCTACGGAATTTTGATGTGATCAAAAGTCCGTCGCAATCACGTAGCGTACGCGGATACTCGCCGGGTAAACTTAATAGACAGCCACGCCCCATAGCCCCGACCAAGTGACTGTAGGAGAACCCCGTCGCCAAAAGCATCCGTTCGGCTGCTCGCGGCAGCGGTGTTCCGCCTTAGTGCACTTCGTCGACGGCATCCGGAGGTGCGGCCGTCTACTAAAGTTTGCGACGAGCATTCAATCAGGATGTTGGGAATCTTGTTGAATTGCCCGACTAGATATTGAAAAGAGTTTTCGATAATGAGACTAAAATGCGGGGTTTATAATTGTTAGGCATGAGATGTCTAAGGAATTCATTTGGTTAGGCATGCGATGTCTAAGGAGGTTGCGGATTCCAACTGTTGTAGTTTTACACTTTCTTTTCTGTGACCGTAAGTGTAGTATGTAGTTGTATCGCCGGTTTTCGTTACTATACATCAACGACAATCGGTGTATGCATACTTACTTATGTTGATGATATGAGATATTATGTGTTGCTGTGATATGTTATATTGGATTGTCGTGTTCTGAATAGCCGGGGGTTTTATGTGAGATGAGGGTTTTTATTTTCGTTCATGTAAAATTCATTTGTATGTAATATTCTTTTATTGGGGCACTTCCGGGCTGAGGATGATGTCACCGTTGTATATTATTTACTTTTCCGCATTAGGTAGACCCAAGGAGGGGAGCACAAGTAACCGGGTTTTAGGGTCCAGTAGGAGACCATCTTGAGGAGTCGAGACCGGGTCTCCTAACCCTAGAATTGGCAGTGTTGCTTGCCGCTCTCGTAGGGGTCTAGGGATGTGGGTTTGGCTATTCATCGCGACCGTGGAATCCGTGTTTTATACAGGCTCGTATTAAAAACACGGACCTCCTAGTATATCCAATATTTCATATATGTTCTTCTGCTGCAATGTTCTATGATGAGATCATATTACTGCCTGAGACGAATGCTTATATTATATATATGAGATATATATTATATATTGTTGATTTCGTTTCATATCTGATACTTGTGAAGCACAATTAAAATGGGACTTCATTAATGAGATTAATGAAATAAAAGAAACCTAAGATGTTGTAAAAACTTGTTTAAAAACTGGTAGCTCTAGTTCTTGCTTTGCATAGCGGTGTTCCTTGTAGAACATCCAGCACCTTATTCGGTACGGAAAGAGCCGAGATCCCTTCACCGGGAGTGACCTCTTTAGCGAAACTAGCAGATGCTACAAACTCGGTTTGTCTTTTGATTGTTTTTATAGTTTCTGCTTTGCATAGTGGTATTTGTGAAATATTCTGCACCTTATTCGATAAGGAAAGAGCCGACGATCCCTTCACCAGGAGTGACCTCTTTAGCGAAACTAGAAAAGCCTAAAAAACACTCCATTTAAAATCACTCGATTCTACAACGATATCAAGTTCATTACGCAAAGGGTTTTCTTAAAGACCTGTCGTAGCCCTCCGTCATTTCAGATAAGTAATAGTTAATATTCGTGCTGCGTTTGTTGACCTCTGTCAAGGCGTGGTGTGCGGTAGCTGATTAGTGCTTATCTGTATAAACATATGATGTGATTGATTTAGGGTAGTCGTGCGACCTTGTTGACCTCTGTCAAGGGTCGTGCGGGTGGGTTTACTTCAATCAGGAAATGACGGGTTGAACTTGACTAGCAGCCTATGGTTTGTTGACCTCTGTCAAGGTCATAAGATGCTTGGAGCAAAATATTATTGGGAATTTCAAGTGTTGAAATTTTCAATGAGATTGCATACCTTCTATAAGATAGTTGGATCCCGATACCTGCTGCGGGTAAGAGTTACTCCTGGGAGAGTTGAACACATTAAAATTAGCCGATCAAGTAGGTGTCTAGAAAGGTGTTAACGGGGTTACGCCCCTGGGCAAACGAGGTTTACTTTAATTAGGTCCGTGCGAAAGCACATGGAACCTCCCTCAAAGTACCGACACTGGCCTGGCCGAAAGATTAGCGAACTTATAGCGTGTAATTAATCCCGGCTAGTCTTTCCTTTTAGGGTTTGAAGGAAGATTTGACTAAAACCGTGGGAGCCATCCTAATTAGATAAATTGATAACCAATCTAATCTTGTAAAAGCGCACGCTGAGTGTTTTCTTCTCTCTCTCTCCAGGTAGCGACTATGTCACGCCTTAATCAAGATAATAATACGGATGTATTGACCGAACCCTCTTGTTATACTGAGCTAGAGAACATTGGTCCCGCTCCAACTTATAATTGTTATAAGACAGAGCAGGAAATAGGGGATTACCAAAATTCCCGTGCCGCCCAAACGAAGAAAGTGCATGTTGATGCATCTTCTTCGGGTGTGTTCATTACACAGAACTGTTTCTCAATATCCTTTACGTCCTGGGTATTTCATACCGGATCAGGATCCCACATATATAATTTGTTACATGGTCTACAGATAGGTAGAGAACTGAGAACGAGTGATAAGTTTCATGAGATAGAAACGGTGCAAGTGTTGCAGCCAAGTCTGTTGGTAGTTATCACCATGTATTACAAGAATACATTGATTCTGAATGAATGTTATTAGATACCGAACCTGATATACAACATGATATCAGTCTCTTTATTAGTAAAGAAGGATATAATTTTGTATTGTTGGATAATGTTTTGAACATTTCCTATATCAAGAGTTGATCGGTTCAGGCACGTTATCTAAAAGTATAGATGTTCTAAATCAAACTACAGTTCTTAGTATACTGAACATACACAAGAGGAAGAGTTCAGAAATGAACGAATCCTTCTTGAGGCTTTGTAGACTAGGTCATATCAATACGACCTGACTAGCTGAAGTTACATATAGATGTATATTTAAATTAGTTTGAATTTACATCTTGTGAAACTTGCCGGTCATGTCACAGAGATAAGATGACCACAGCTCCATTTATTGGAAACAGAGAAAAAGCTAGTGAACTCTTGGGATTGATACATGCTGATGTATGAAGGTCCCCTGTCTACACATGCCAGGACCGGTTCGTTGTACTTCATTACATTCACTGATTATCTCTCAAGATCCAGACATATGTTCCTGTTGAAACACAAGCCTGGAACTTTTGAGAAATTCAATGAATATAAGTTAGAAGTAGAGAACCAAAAACGGGTAAAAGTATTATGTCCTTTGATGAGATCAAGGAGGAGAATACTTGAGCACGGAATTCATGGACTATTCTAAAGGAGAATGAGATTCTCTCTCAGCATTACTCCTCCGTATACACCACAGCACGTAGGTGCATCGGGGCGGAGCAATCACACCCTATTTTGATATGGTGTGCTCTATGATGAGTACTACTGAGTTTCCTATTTCCTTTTGGGAGTTATGGACTTGAGAAGTTGTATGCCTATTGAATAGGGTTCCAATCAAATAGTTGCCTACCACTTCATATATGATATGGAATGGGAAGAGCCCATATCTTAAGTAAGTTAAGATTTGGGGTTGTCCGGCCTATGTCTAAAAGCAAAATCCGGACAAGCTCGAGGCAAAGTCAGTTCTGTAGAAGTTTGTTGTATATCCCAAGCATTCACAAGGGAATATTTTCTACCAAATCGAGGAACAAAAGATGTTTTGTTTCTCAGCATGCCACCTTTGTGAAAGGGAATTTCTTGTGAAGAAATTAGTGGTCATAAGGTAGAACTGGAAAGTGTTCCGGCTATACAAACTGCAACTGATGATTTGGTAGAACCAAAGGATTTAATTGTTTCCAATGAACCTTAGCCTCTCCGCCGATCTAGTAGGGTTCCTCACCCACCTGAGAGATACTTCGGTTTCTCTATGACAGTGGGAGTGAGAATTGCATCATGAGATGATGACCCAACTTATTTCGAGCAGTCCATTAGGAGTGGGACTCTGTAAGAAGGGCCGGATGCTTAGTGATCTGAGATGGAATCCTTATACACTAACAAAGTATGGACTTTGGTTGCTTTATCTGATGGGTTAAATCCCCATCAGGAGCAAGTATATCTTGAGAAGATTACTGGTGTACATGGAAAAGTTGAGACTTTCAAAGCTATGCTTAAGTCCATCCAGATCCTACTTGCCATATCTACATACCATGACTACAATTTCTGGTGGTTGGGAGTCATGACAGCTTTTCTCGATGATGTTTTAGAAGAGAGCGTCTATAAGAACACAGCTAGAGGGCTTCGTAGATAGTGGGAGCAGCGGAAACGTGTGCAAGATGTTTTATGTGATAAAGCAGGCATCGCGGAGTTGGAACATCTGTTTTGATGTGATAATCAAAGAGTTTGACTTTATCAAAATGGTAGATGAACCTTGTATATACAAAAAAGGTAGTAGCGAGTATGGTAGTGATCCTCGTAGAGTACGCGGATGAAATACTCTTGATAGGAAAGGAGTTTTCTATGCTACGCTCGGTCAATCTCCGCTTATCACAAGGATTCTCCATATAGGATCAAAGAGATACCTCCTAAATCCTGGGTTTTGGATCTATGAGATAGATCTAATTGGATGTTAGGATTCTCACTAGTTATAATGAGATGGTATCAAACGATCCTGGAGAGAATCACTGAAAAAGTTCCAGGGTGATAAGGACGACTGAATGTCAGTCGCAGGCATTGTCTTTACCCTCAGTGGAGGGACGGTATATTAGAAGAGTTCCAAGCTAGATACCGTGACTTACTAGACGATTAAAGGCAAGATACATCATTACCAAGGATGCTACCAAAGAGGCAGTCTGGATATATATAAGTTCATGAGATGAACTACGTTCCTACCATTGTGTGACAATAGAGTTGTGGCTTATGCCTAGGAACCTCCGTCCCATCAGAAATCCAGATATAATTCTTAGGCAGTATCACCTGATCATGGAGATGGTTGATCTCCAGGGAGATCAAGGTAAGGAGAGTAGACACAGAGGAAAACAGCGCGGATCCACTCACAAAGGCCTATTTCCCAGTAGAGACTTTTATGGGATGGTTGAGTATGAGATACTTCAACCACAGCTAATTGTTGGGTATGTGATACCACAACAGATGGCCTTAGTGCAAGTGGGAGATTGTTATTTATATGTATGCCTTAGAGGCCATTACTGTACATATGATGTATTTTGTAATGGATGCTTGGACATATATAGGGAGGACTTTCTTGCTCGATATGATAGTATGCTATCTGGTTGTACTTTATCTTAACATGTACTCTGATTGTCTCTATGTTACATGTTGATAAAGCCCTTAGGATATGTAATCGACTACTGGGACTATGATGAGATCATACTAGTGGGGCCACGGTAGTCGACGAATACATCCTATAACTGTTCCTAGTCGAGGGTGTATCGAGACAGGGCATCGATACACCAGAGTAGACTAGCGTATACGCATCTTGACCCATATGATGGGCGATGGATGATCCCATAGCCATCGGTGTTTGACATCAAGGATGGTGTACGAGTACTCAGTAGAGACTGGGTACACTGGACGGACTCGCCGAGAACTCCCAGATGGTATTATACCTCACGTCAGATGGCAGTTCTCCGGTGACACTGGTACAGAGTAGTCTGTTGACCCAAGATCGTCATAGAGTCTTGTGTGATTCCTACTATGCTTTGATTTCCATCATACCACGTCCAAGAGGGAGTGCAAAATGGTGGCTTTTGGGTACAGTCCCGAATCACATGGAGGCAATGAGCGATAAGAGGGGATTCGTCTCTCCCGGTATAGGGAGTTGATGTTGTGCTGTGTTCGATTGGCTATAACTGGAAATCCCTGGCCAGGGTTGCTGAGATTTACTGGTAAGTGTTATCAGTAGTTTCTCAAACTGTTATAGATCTCAAATCGACACGACTTATCAAGCTACTGGGGTCTGACATATACCACCCCTAGGCGAGATATGCGACATATCAGACGACGAGACCGGACTGTACGGGAGTGTTACTGATTGGATTCGCAGGAGAATATACAGGCTTGCTTGTTGATCTTCTGATTGCTCAATACCTGGGTGGCTGTTACGTTTAGCTGACCGCTTGTAGCTTGTGGGTGTTTGATATGATCATCACCTGCTACCGGCGTATTGACGATTCTTTAGAGTCCTGCACAGAGGTTTCTTGACTCAGGCAAAATGGAGTAGGGGCACATATGTGATATGTGCAGGACCGAGGATAATGCAATATGAGATACCGTATTATATTCTCGCGTTATTTTGATATGAGCCGGATTATCGGATCAAGTGTTGATTCGATGAATCGGTACATGATATATTAGTCGGTTATATTCGATATAGCCGGATTGTCGGATCAAGTGTTGATTCGATAATTTAATGTATAATAATATATATGATATATTGAATTACATTATCTAATATTGGCTCGCTTTATTGATTCATTTTCTCACCGGGTAATACATTGATATATATGCGATATATGTTAATTGTATTATTTTATTTTGTTACAATAAATATTATATATGTAATATATAATATTGTAACAAGTTATGATTACTAATGCAACATGATTTGTGGAGATTAAACATGGTTAGGGTTTGATTTGGGTTAATGTTTTCTAGAAGCTTCTAGAAGTTTTTACTTTGTTTCTTGCAAAGATATTTGTGTTGATATTTGTAAGATATTTCCAAACCCAACTCACACCCTTTAACCCTAGTTAACCTCTACATAGGTTAGCCTTTTCCTTGGTCAACCATGGTTGCATTTGTAGTTATCATAACAATTCATTATTCATCACAAAAGGATTATTATTCATTCTTCTTCTTCTTCCTCCTTGCAAAGCTTTCTAGTTTTGGGTTTTGTTATGGATTAGTGTGAGATTATGATAATAAATGAGATCTTAAATCCTACTTCATCATCCTAATCTATCCTAGCCATTTAGATTAGGGTGTTCGCTTCATTTAGTGAGTGAGAGCTTGTGTTAAAGAAACTTCAAGATAGATCATCTTTGTTATCGAAGATCGGAAGCAAGCATGCATCTTTCTCTTCATGAAGACTCTCTAGTGTCCGGGAACATGATGATCACAGCGAAGGAACCTCAATACGGAGCTTTAGAAGTGAAGGACCGGACTACAAAGGTTGTAATCCCAAACTCTTAGATGTTAAAGTGTTTAACATGCTTTGTTTCGCCTAATCTCTAGTTTAAAGATCTTGGTTAGGGTTGTTCGGCACGTCTAAATTTTAAATCGGGCATGGTTGATGCCTCGTAGACCCTTGTGAGAGTGCTTAGTAACCCTGCAGCAAGTTGATGTCAAAGTCCGCCATGAGTTTTAACCATCTTCTCTGATGCATATTCAACTCCTTCTAAGTAAACACATATTTCAGGCTCTTGTGATCTGTGTATATGTTCACTCATTCACCAAGTAGATAGTGGCGCCAAATCTTGAGAGCAAAGATGACTGCTGCCAACTCCAGATCATGCGTCGGATAATTGCGCTTATGAATCTTCAGCTGTCTTGAAGCTTAAGCCACAACCTTACCGTGCTGATGTAGAACACATCTGAATCCCTTACCGGATGCATCACAATGCACTTCGAATCCTCCAGATTGATCTGGTATGACGAGAATAGTTGCTGATGTCAACCTTGACTTGAGTTTTACGAAAGCTTGTTCGCATGCTTCTGACCACACAAAATATTCATCTTTACGTGTGAGCTTGGTCAGGGGTGTTGCTATCTTTGAAAAGCCTTCAATGAACCTTCTGTAACAGTCCCGGTACCTCTGACTAGGAGAGGGTACCCTACCATCATCCCCGCCTTTCATAGAAAAAGAGCTAAACCCAAGAAACTCCGAATGTACTTCACTGACTTTGGCGTCGACCATTCGCTAACTGTTGAAACTTTCGCTGGATCCATAGAGATTCCTTCTCCTGATACGATATGTCTAAGAAAACCAACTTTCTTTAGCCAAAACTCGCACTTGCTGTACTTGGCATAGAACCGATGTTGTCGAAGAGTTTCCCGGACAATTCGTAGGTGCTCGGCATGTTCTTTCCGACTTTAGAATACACCAGGATATCGTCGATGAAGATGATAACAAACCTGTCTAAGTACTCTCGGAAAACTTGATTCATTAGGTTCATGAATATTGCTGGTGCATTGGTCACTCTAAATGGCATCACTAGAAATTCATAATGTCCATAGCGAGTTCTGAAAGCCGTTTTATGAATATCAGCTTCCTTGACCTTCACCTGGTGATAACCTGAACGAAGATCCTATTTAGAGAAAACATAAGATCCACTTAGCTGATCGAATAAATCGTCGATGCGTGGGAGTTGATACTTGTTCTTTATAGTGACTTCGTTCAAGGCTCTGTAATCGATGCACATTCTGTATGAACCTTCCTTCTTCTTCACAAGTAGTACAGGTGATCCCCAACTTGAAGAGCTTGGACGAATCCATCCTTTCGCCAGTAATTCGTCCAACTATGTTCGGACTTCCTTCAACCCTTCCGGACTTAGTCGATAAGGTGCTTTGATCACCGGTTGTGCTCCTGGTACTAAATCAATACTGAATTTAAGAGCTCGATCGGGAGGCAAACCTGATATATCGTCAGGAAACACATCGTCGAACTCTCGAACCACATCTGATCTTGATTCTTCCTCCGCTTGAGCTGTTGCAACTACTGCTTCCCTTGGCTTCGCTTTGTAGGTACTTGGCTCCAGGGTTTGGTCTCCGCTTTTGAAATAGAAGACCGGGAGGTTTGGAATCTCGAATACTACCCTCCTTTGACGACAGTCAATGGTAGCATAAAAAGTTCCAAGCCAGTCCATACCTAGAACCACATCGAAGTTCGGTATGTCTAGTACTTTGAAATTAGCATAAAATTCTCTGCTGCAGACGACTACTGGACACACTCTGTATCCCATTGTTGCCTTTAGAACGCCATTTCCTGAACTGACATTCCAGCTGGATACAAGCGGTGTGACTGGAATCGCATGGGTTCGGACGAACCGTTGCGACATAAAGTAGTGAGATTCTCCAGTATCGAACAGTGCTAGTGCAGGTATTGAGGATACTAAGATTGTACCTAAGTATGTGGGATTTGTTTTAGGTATAGGGAAATGTATGTAGATAAGTAGCAAGACTGGAAAGAAAGGTTTGAGAAGAAAAGTTTACCGGTGATAACTTGGCCAGCGGCCTCAGCTTTTCCACGGTCATCGTGAAAGCCTGGCGCTTTGGTACATTCCTCCTGGCCGGAGGAGCATTCCTCGAAACGTTCCTTTGAGCTTGATGGAACTGACGAGGAGGTGGTGCAGCTTGTGGTCCTCTGGGTGGTGCAGGTAGTGCAAGTCTTCGAGCAGGGGCTTGGATGGCTGGGCGCTGTGGGTAAGTGTTTGCTGGCCTGGGTGCAGCAATTGGATTTTGTCTATGAGGACAAGACCCAATGTCATGAGCAGCCGAGCTACAGACTAAGCAAAGACGGTTGGCTCGCCGACAGTCTTGCATCATATGCCCAGGTCTCTTGCAGTAGGTACAAAAGGTTGGGCTGGGACGATGGTTTGGCACTCCCGGTCGTCTTGGCACAAAAGGTAGCCTAGACGAGGCTCCTCCTGTCATCTGGTTGACAGGGCGTTTAACTCCTGCAGTCTGAGGTCTGCCCTTCGCCTTTATCAATGCCTCATAACCGCGGGCAGCTTCCAGAGCATCCTCATGAGTTAGAAATTTCCCTGTGGCTAGTGCAGCTGGATTTCCGTGTCCAAGCCTTGTTGAAATCGACGGGTTCTGATCTCGTCCGTCGGTATCAAGTGTGCCGCGAATCTGTTTAAAGGATTGTGTTAGATGTGTAGTATGTGATATTTAAAAATTTGAAATATTGTGACATATCTTACCGACTGAGCATGGTGAACTCAGCGTCATACTCATCTACCGACTTGATCCACATAGAACCTTGTTGTAGATGAATAAACTGCTGTTCCATGTCGAACCTGATGATAACCCGAACGAAGATCTAGCTTCGAAAATACACAAGACCTACTTAGCCGATCGAAAAGGTCATCGATGCGAGGTAGTGGATACTTGTTCTTGATTGTCACTTCGTTCAGAGCTCGGTAATCTACAAACATTATGTATGAACCTTTTTTCTCTTCACAAGCAAAACTGGAGGTCCCCAACTTGAAGTACTGGGACGAATCCAACATTTCTTCAGAAGTTCGTCTAACTGAGTACGGATTTCCTTCAATCTTTCTGGACTTAACCGGTACGGAGCTTTGATTACCGGTTGTGCACTAAGTCAATGCTGAATTCAAGAGCTCGATCAGGATGCAAACCTGTTATATCTTCAGGAAACACATTCTCGAACTCTCGAACTACCTCTGGCTTTTCTTCTTCCGCCGGTAGAGTAAACACTTCTGCATTCTTTGGCTTGGCACGGAAGATTCCTGGATCTAAAGTTTTATTTCCACTCTTGAAGTAAAAGACTGGATGATCTGGTATCTCAAATATTACCCTCCTTTGACGGCGGTCAATCGTAGCATAGAAAACTCCCAGCCAGTCCATCCCCAACACAACGTTGAAATTTGGGATTTCCAGTAGTTTGAAATTCGCGTAGAATTCTCATCCGCAAACTACAACTGGACATTGATCAAATCCCATAGTTGCCTTCAATACTTCATTCCCGGAACTGACATTCCAATTTGAAATCAGTGGCTTCACGGGAATCTCATGTGTTCTCATAAATCGTTGGGACATGAAGCAGTGTGACACTCCAGTGTCGAACAGTGCTAGTGTAAGAAGGGTGGCTATTAGTATAGTACCTAAGTTGTGTGCGGTTGGTTTAGATACATGGAAAAATATAGAGATATACAAGGATTGAAAAGATGAAAGGATTGGGAATTACCAGTGATAACTTGGCCAGTGGCTTCGGCTTCTTCATCCGTCATTGTGAAGCCTGACGTCTGGGTACATTCCTCCATGCTGGAGGCACATTCCTCTGTCTTTGGGGTATGTTCCTCTGCCCTAAAGGCATGTTTCTCTGTGCCTGATAGAATTGACGAGGATGCTGTGCCAGAGGTCCATATGGAGGTGGAGCAGAGAGAGCAAGATGAGGTGCAGGAGCCTAAATAACTGGCTGCTGCGGAACCGTTATTGCAGGTCTTGGTGCTGGAGCTGGGTTGAGACGATATGGACAAAGCTCCAATGGCGTGAGTGAATGTGCCACAAACCAAGCATAAGCCATTTGCACGCCTGCCGTCTTTCGCCAGGTGTCCATTCCTTTTGCAGTAGAAGTAAAAGTCTGGACTGGGCCGGTTAAATGTTACTCCTGGTCTCCTGGGTGCAAAAGTTGGCCTGGAAGAGGCTCCTTCTGCCATCTGAGTGGCAGGGCATTTCACACCGGCAGTTTAAGGTCTGCCCTTTTTCTTCACGACTGCCTCATAGCGTTGGGCAGCTTTCAGAGCAAGATCATGGGTTGGGAAATCCCCTGTAGCGAGTGCAGCTTGGATTTCCGGGTCCAACCCATGCTGAAATTTTCGTGCTCGAATCTCAGCAGTCGGGATAAGGTATGCCGCGAACCTGTTACGACCTTATGTAGCAGTGTAATATGTGATATTAGGAAATTTAATATTGAGACAATATCTTACCTGCTAAGCATGGTTAACCCAGCATCGTATTCATCCATGGACTTGCTCCACATCGAGCCTTATTGTAAGTGGATGAACTGCCGTTCCATGTACAAATGGACAGTCTTAGGGAAGTACTTTGCGTCAAACATATCGCGAAACATCATCCATTCAATCGGTTGGGCGAGTCGGCTTTCTTCAGCCTTCCACCAGACTCTGGCGTTATCTGTTAGTTGCAATTTTGCAACTCTCACCCAAACAATCTCTGGCACTTGTGCTGCTGCCAGATCATCTTCGATGGACTGAGCCCATTCTTCTGCCTCCAGTGAGCTCTCTTTTCCTGAAAAGTTCTCTAGGTGCAGTGTCCGGAATTGCTCGAGTCCGAGTGCCTCGGCTTCTGGGCGGTGTATAAGGATAGCAGTCTGCTGCTGCTGACCTCCAAGAGGCTCTTGATCACCTCAACCAGTACCGTTTGCTCGTTGATGGGAGCTGCAATGGTAGGTGGTGGTGGTAGAGTAGGTGGTGGAGTGTTTCCATTGACGTTGGTACCCGTGTTGTTCGGTGAATCCATGACCTTGACAGAAAAGAAAGGTTAGGATAGATTCAAGAAATTTTAAAAATGTAATGATTGTATAGCTGCTAATTCTTATAATTCTTGTAATATATTGCTTAAGACTTCATACAGAATTGACTTGCATGGGCCGCCAACAAAATTTGTCACGTCCCGCTTCCCAGTATACGGAAGTGGAGACGTGCCAAGCCCGCAACGTATTTACTAAGAAATAAATACGTTAAGCGTAATTAAGCAATATATATATAAAATGCACAAGAATTGACAAGAGATATAAAATGAACAACAACTTTTATTAACATTCATCTTTACATTGCAACTGTTTTGAAAAGGAAAGATACAATGATAATAAGCAATGCCTAAACAGTGACATACAAACTGAAATAAGTACAAGATGTATTAGAAGTCTTGCTGGGCAGTGAGCTGGTCCACATACTCCTAGCTATAGGCTTGATCTCCTGAGAGTCCGGTCCTCCTGACGAATATTCCAAAGAAATAAATAAACAGGAATGTCGTCAGTGAACTAGCGCTCGGTAAGTCCCAAAAGAAAGGAATATAGCAAGTAATTTGAACCGGTAAGATGTACAGGTATAAGAATGCTATTCTAACGTAGTTGTTTGTAGTTCGGTACAGAAGGTATTTGTGTATACGAGAGAAGTCCATCTTACCCCATGGACTATGATAACATGTAGTATAAGGCCCCGTCAAAACCCACGGGACAACGACACGAGAGTTCATGTAGGTGTCTTTCAGTGACCATCTCACGCCATGCTATACATTCCGTACCAATCTACCCCGTTAAACCCGTAATTTATTGTATAGATTATATTTAAAAGTCTTGCCGAAACCATGGATACAAGTTGTTCAAGTAGTCAGGTTCAGGATGTAAGCTTGTAGTCATGTCAAGTTATAACCATGGTTCTGTCAAGTCAAGTCTTGTATTCAGATTTGATATTCAGGTTCATGTTCTATTATATAGTTAGAGTTTGGATTCATGTTTGAATTAGATCCTGGTTTGAGTTTGGATTCAAATTTGATTTAGACTCAGACTTGAGTCAGACAGTTATACCTGATTTTGATCCTGAATTATGTTTGGGAGTTATCGGTAACTGCTGCACATGGACGGAAGGGTTTGTGTCTTTTTCCAAGACAATTACCACTGATAATACCGTTAAGTTTTCTACCTTAAACAGACAAGCACCCACTTTCTCCGGCACCCTGGGGTTCAAAAGAATTTATCCCGCTTAAACCTATATTTACTAATGTCCTTAAATATAGTTTATATAACTCGAATGGGTTTTATGAAAAATAATTTTAATATATAGTTTCAAAATAAGCTCGAGAAATTATTTATATTATTTAGGGTTTCCATGGATGTGAATTTTAGGGATTTGAGGTATTTTAGTGATAATAGCTTAACTTGGAAAGTTCATGGTATTTTATTGTAAAGCTTGACTTTTATTGGTATTTTGATGAAACTTGTAATTCTTTCATTTGAAAAAATATAAAATTATTATATTTTGAAAATATATGGATTTGTAATATTTATATAATTATAAAAAAATTAATTTTTTTATTTAAGTAGAAAATTGCGTTTTTCTTAAAACAATATTAAAAACCTTTCGAGACCGAATGCTCCGTGAGGAGGTCTGCATCTCGCTCTACTAGCCCAAGAATGTGCGATAATCCGCATCATTCAATAACAGATCCCTTAAAAATGGTTGTAGAGGCTTATTAGCAAAGGAATTGAAAATACAATTTAAAAGAAAACCGTTTTTATAGTAAATGGTATTTTAATGTAATCTTGTATTCGTTACAAAATATGTTCAAAGGGTATCATGCTATGAAAACCATGTGTGTATGTGAGAGGCAGGTCGTTACCTCATGAATTTTCCTAAAGGTATGTTTAAACAAAACAAATAAAAATGATATATACAAATTTCATGGTAATTTAATGTAAGTGTTGAGTTAAAGTTATTTTGTATAATATTTTTGATTAAAAGTTGGTTCTAAACATTGGTTTTATGTTAACAAGTATAGTGTAGGAATATGAATGAAAAATATGTAAGAAAAAGTAGAATTATAGAGTTTTAGAAGAAAATGTCCGTATAAACTTCACTTCCGACATATGTTTTGAAAATAAACTTTTAAAAAAGGGGAATGAGGGTTGGAAGGGACTTACTATCTAATTAGGTTAAGAGAAGGTAGAAGAAGGGAGGTTGTCGTCGTGGCGTCGCGGAATCGCCAGAATTTGCTTCGATCCTCGCTGGAACTTGATCGCTTGCTAACTCCTATTTTACTCCTATTGGACTTAGAAAATTTTGAGAATTTTAGCTATAATTTTCAGAATGATAAAGGGTTAGGACATGGGGTAGTATTTATAGTGTGTAATTAGGGTTTTAGAATTAAAATGATGAATTAAAATGCATTAAAATTTGGTTTAAAGGTTGAATTAAAAGTTTTTATTTGATAAGGGAAAAGAATTGTGTGCAAAGCACGGGCACCTTTGGCTACGGTTCACCCGTCGGTACTGGCCCAACTAGGGTTTCTGCCGGTCGATTTGTGTAGGGGGCCGGTGGATTGAAGCCACGTGTTTGATTTCTTCGGACTTTTCATTTTTATGTGTATTGCACGTGTAAACTTTTGGGCTTCCAATAGTTTAAAAAAAAGAAAATCAGAAAAAAATAATGTTTCTGAGGGGATTCGAACACAGGGGCTACGTCACAGCAGTGCAAGGCGTTACCAGTGAGCTATAAGTGGCTTCTTGCTATTCTTAAACGAAAATATACTTATAACTTGTACTCAAACTTGTAAACTCCTTTCTATATATTAAACTGAAAAATTTTGTACAGTAAATTTAGAGTCGTTACAGCCAGTGATACGGATGTTGACGACACAGAAGGAGATTATAACTGATTTTCAAAGGTTCGAATTGGATATTGTACTACCAAATTTTTCGGGACTGTTGATGCAGTTGCAAGTACTGTCATCCTTGATCGATAACATTAAATCCGTACAGTCGCACAATCCAAGATTGCAAAAGTTTCGAGAACATGTAGAAGCGGGATTTCGAACAGATTTGTTGATTCATGAAGATTGTTCGTTACGATATGGGAGTCGTTTATGTGTGCCTAAAGGAGATGTTCGTGAAGTCATGAAGAAGGATTATAGTTCCGCATATTCCGTACATTCCGGAGGCACAAAGATATATAGAGATTTGCAACAACATTTCTGGTGGGAAGGCATGAAAAGGGATATTGCTCGCTACGTATCGAAGTGCTTGGTGTGTCAACTGTTGGCTATAGTGCCTTTAACTCAATTATTGTAATCGCAGGCACACGATTGTGATGATTGAGGGAGGACCTATACGGGTAGAACAGTCTTACTCGAAATGATAGTATACTATTTGGTTTGTCTCTATCATCATGTACATGCTTTATATGGTATTACAGATCACTATTACATGTTGATAGAGCCCATAAGATTCTTGCTTGACTACCAGCATTATGATGGTGATCATATACGTAAGAGCTAGGTGATCTATAAGCACATCCTTAAATGTCCCTAGTCGAGAGAGTATCGAGACTGGGCATCGATACTCCGGAGTAGACTAGTGTATACTTTTCGAGACCCCGACGAGGGGCGGTGGCCGGTCTCACAAGCCATTAGTGTCAGTCAGTCACCTAAGATAGTATACAGGTGCTCATTGGGTTATGAGTACACTGGACGGACTCGCCGGGAATATGCTAGTTGGTATCATACCTATTGTCAGATAGCAGTTCTCAGGTGACATATGTACAGATTAGTCTGTCGACCCGAGATCGTCATTTGTCTCGTGTGAGTTCCCACTGTGCTTTGATTACTACCCTATGTTGGGATAAAAATTTACACCCCGGTTGACCAAGTCAAAATCAAAGTTAACCCTAAGCCAGGTGGGCCCAACCCCAGGTCAAGTGGGCCAATGCCCGGAGCGACCCCAACCATGAAGCGGCTGGCCTTCTCCATGCCAAAATATAAATCATATAATAAATAATTTTTTTGTAATTTTTTATGCATGAATATATGCAAAATGGGCATAAAGCCAAATCTTTGTGAAGCCCATGGCTTATGTGCAAAATGAAATGGCACATGAGCCATGAGATAAGCAAAATGCCATTTTGTGAAGCCCAAGGGGCTATGTGTAAAGTGTATAGCCTATAAAGGCAAAGATAATGAAAATATCTCACAACTTTTTCTCTCTCCAAATAAAAATCTAGATCTGTGATCTTCTCCTTCCTCAAGGTTCTAAACCTTCCTCTCTTTTTTTTAAAATTAAATCAAGAGTTTACTCTTCCTTTTCCAAAACTAAATAGTTTCTCACCACAAAACCCACAAAGAGGAACTCAGATCTGCCATCAGATCTCAGAAAGGAGAGATTTTTAGAATCTCATATTTCTTGATCTTCAAGATTCGGCCAACAAAGGAAGAAGAAGGAGACCCATCTCCAGAAACCCCACATTGGGGAAGAACTAGGGCTCAAGGGGAGAAGCCCTTCATCAGCTTCAAAACATCTTAGGAGTTTAAACTCCTCATATATATATATATATATATATATACAGAATAATAAGTGCTCCTTTCAGGGAGTACAACTCCCATTGCAGGGACCAAGTCCCTTTTGCTGCTCGAGCGCCCACGTGGTGCGCTAGCACTCTTGCGCCCAGAACGCTAGCGCTCGAGCGCCCACGTGCTGACACGTGGCGCGCTAGCGCTCATAGCGCTAACGCTCTTGCGCTAAGAGCGCTAGCGCCCAAAGCACTAGCACCCGAGCGCCCATGTGTTGACACGTGGCGCGTTAGCGCTCAAAGCGCTAGCGCTCTTGCACTCAGAGCGCTAGCGCCCGAGCACCCACGTGCAGACACGTGGCGCGCTAGCGCTTTTGCGCTCAGAGCGCTAGCGCCCGAGCGCCTACGTGTTGACACGTGGCGCGCTAGCGATCTTGCGCTCAGAGCGCTAGCGCCCAAAGCGCTAGAGCCCTAGCGCCCACATACTGACACGTGGCGCGCTAGCGCCCGAGCGCCCACGTGCTGACACGTGGTGCGCTAGCGCTCAAAGCGCTAGCGCTCTTGCACTGAAAGCGCTGGCGCTGGCCCCACGCATCCTTTGGATGCCTTTTCCCCTTTTATATATATATATATATATATATACATATATATATACATATGTATACATATGTACATACACACACACTTCACGACACTTCACGACACTTCACGACACTAGCCCCCTTGACCCCCAGCCCGCTATCCGGGTAGCGGGACCCCCGTAAAAACTATGCGGGGTCCCCCGATATATCCAAAACCCCTTCAAAACATAACACTACACATTGAGTTCGCATGACCAGTTTAACCCATCAATCAGAGGTTCCCTCGCTCCAAAGACGAGGGGTAATTAACGGCAGCTTAGTCCGCGGTTGCCGGAGATTCGGATCCCCACATCATTAAACCCCGGCCTACCCTAGGCAGGGGGAATCTGTAATGCGCCTGACAAGCGCGCGCGTATTCCTATCTCAATGGGGTGACGAAAAACACCCTACAGATTCTGGCACGCCCGGTGGGACCAATCTCTCCTCCCATATTTCGGGTTAAGCTTTCATGCGAACTCAATTGATATGCATATCAATTGCCTGTACTAAAATCATGTTTTTTTTGTTGTGCAGGTTAACGTTCTCCAATTGCAATCTTCGGACGCAGCAAAGATGTCTCCAAGGATCAGCTCAGCTCTCAGCACGGCTCCCATCTCTTACACAATGAAGATAGACTCCAGGACGGTCCTCCCGGCAAGTCTCGGGCGACAATGGGAGGAGGAGCCGCTACCATTTGGCTCTATCATATTCATGTCTGCTAACTCTGTGCCAGCTCCTCAAGCTCCGGTAACAGACAGACTGGTCTCAAAGGGGAAAAGGACGAATGTCATAGTTGCGAGGGCACCTCAGCCCAAGCACAAGTTCATTTCTGGACGACTCTCCATTGCTCCAGCTGGGGGCAAGGCCATCAACACCAACAAAGCAACAAGGCCTCTCGAGCAAGCTTCGGTGGTGCCCCTGACGACTGCTCAATCGGGTGTCTTCTCTAAGCTCCCCGCTAATCGACTCACGGTGGCTTCCCAGGAAATGGATGCCCGCCAAGCCCTTAAAATTGAGAAGCTAAGACAGAAAAGGCTCGGATATAGAGCCAACAAAAGGGCTAGGGCTCCTGCTAGGCTGAACCTCATGAGGTTTGAAGAACAGGGTCACCCCGCCAAAGATAAGGAAATGGCTGGATATGTGGTCCACACTGTCTACATGGTGGGCACGCGCAGTAAGAGCAAGGATGCGGCCACCACATCTCAAATCTAATCTGGCTTGAATGTGGTTGCCACTTCCTAAGAACAGCCGCCTCCGCTGGGTGATGGAAACCTTCTTTATGAGGATGATAGGAGGAAAGACTCTTCGGTCCATGAGGAGTCGGGTTCGGAAAGCGAAGATGAGCTAATTTTCTGTCCTAAGAACGCAGAGTAGCAACTTCTCCAAGAGCTCCGAAAGCAGCTCAGAAACAAAGACAAGGAGATGGCCAAGATTTACTAAAAAATTGACGACTTGACAAACGTCGTCTTACAGCTCATGGCCCAACTTGCCTCTCAGCAACCCAATCAAGCGCATGGTTCTACTCATGGACCGGGAAACGGTGTCCCGAGACAGCCGACGCCTATTCCATCAAATCCAAAGGTGGGCGGACAGCATGAAGGCCAGTCGCATCCTATCTCGGGAAATGTCTTGGCGGCCGACGACAGCAACCCGCTAACTCAAGATCAAATCATGGATTTGGTTGCCAACAAAGTCAAAACATTGGTAGCCGAAGCCGGAGAGCAAAAAGACACCAGCAGTAGCGGGAGACCGTATCCTGCTCGGTACGATCTTGTGGAGTTTCCCACTAGTTATGTCATCCCAAAATTTGAAAGGTTCGATGGGACGGGAAATGCGAAACGGCACATTGCCCAATTTAAAGCATCATGCGCAAACACTGGGGCCAATGATACGCTCCTTCTCCGTCAGTTTGTTAATAGCCTGACGGATGTTGCTTTCGATTGGTATGCAAGCATACTGTTCCCCTCCGAAGGACGGCGTGACTGGGACGTCTCACCTGACGTTCGGTGCAGATGCTATTTGGTTTTATCCGTCCACCTCTCCGAAGATGCCAAGTTGATTTATGGCACCGTTTATCGAAGGTTTAGACGGATGCGGCCGATGTAGCAGACTTCGTCAGATTCCCCCTCACTTGAGGGGGTTTTGATTGTGGGGACGCTCTTCCCTGCAGGCGCAAGCCCCTGCAGTTAATTACGCTACCGCATCGCGATAACAACTTTCTCCTTCTCCCGCTGGTCACTTCGTGTCGTGGATGTTTGTTTTGTTTGTGGTTGCCCGTGGATTGTATACGGAGACTAATTTATGTTGTCTCCCGTAGGACGTGAATTAGTCCAAATCCGTATTTTCTTAGATTTGGATTTGGTGTTTTGGTTTAAGGATACGTTAGCCCTATTTAAGGCTAAGATCAATTTAAACTTTTGTTAAGGATACGTTAGCCTAATTTCCAGACTAAGATCAACTTAACGGGATCATTTGGATCCGACAAGAGAGCAATTGGCTCTATTGTTTAGTTTAATGATATTGCGGTCGATTTCCAGTTTAGGGACGTGGTGGTCCATTGAATGTATGGCCGTCGGGACCCGTCACCTCTCTGACGACGCTGAAGGATTACAATGACAGATATCAGAGGAGTTCAGAGATGTACCCTTGAACCAAAGTTGATTGGGGGATCTATAGTCCAATTTGGGACTAAAGTCTGTTTGAAGGTTTAAGGATACGTTAGCCATATTTGAGGGTAGGATCAACTTAAACGGGATCGTTTAGATCCAACAAAAGAGCATTTGGGGTCTCTATTGTTCCAGTTTAGGGACATAGTGGTCCATGAGTTTAAGGACTCGTTAGCCATATTTGAGGCTAAGATCAACTTAAACGTTTGTTAAGGATACGTTAGCCTAATTGCCAGACTAAGATCAACTTAACAGGATCGTTTAGATACTACAAGAGAGCATTTGGGATCTATTGTTCCAGTTTAGGGACATAGTGGTCTATGAATGTATGGCCGTCGGACCCGTCACCTCTCTGACGACGTTGAAGGATTACAACGACAGATATCAGAGGAGTTTAGAGATGTACCTTTGAACCAAAGTTGATTGGGGGATCTATAGTCCAATTTGGGACTAAAGTCTGTTTGAAGGTTTAAGAATACGTTAGACATATTTGAGGGATCTATAGTCCAATTTGGGACTAAAGTTGGTAGGATCAACTTAAACGGGATCGTTTAGATCCGACAAAAGAGCATTTGGGGGATCTATTGTTCCAGTTTAGGGACATAGTGGTCCATGAGTTTAAGGACGCGTTAGCCATATTTGAGGCTAAGATCAACTTAAACGTTTGTTAAGGATACGTTAGCCTAATTGCCAGACTAAGATCAACTTAACAGGATCGTTTAGATCCTACAAGAGAGCATTTGGGCTCTATTATTCCAGTTTAGGGACATAGTGGTCCATTGGTTTAAGGACGCTTAAGTCCGTAAGTTTAAGGACGCTTAAGTCCATGAGTTGGTTTAAGGACGCTTAAGTCCATGAGTTGGTTTAAGGACGCTTAAGTCCGTAGCAATGTATGGTTGTCAGGACCCGTCACCTCTCTGACGACGTTGAAGGATTACAACGACGGATGTCAGAGGAGTTCAAAGATGTACCTTTGAACCGGATGTAAATTGATTTAAGAGAGCAGCCGTGCTCAGTCAATTTAATTTGAGGACTTACGGCCAGAATTGGGCTAAGTCCAGTTGAAGATGTTCAACATTTTATATTTGTAGTTGGCCTATTAGGACTTGGCTTGGGCTTTGCCCTTTGTTTAATAATGCATAGCATTAATTTTGGTTTCTGTTGGACTTTTATTTAGGCTTTGCCCCTTTTTAAATGATGCATAACATCTGTTTTGGTCGGCCAGACCTTTGTTTGGGCTCTGTCCTTTTTTTAAAAAAAATAATGCATTGCATTTTATTAGGCCTGTTAGGCCTTTTTTTTAATTGGGCTTGGCCCTCTTTAAGTAATGCAGAGCATTAAAGATCTGACAGTGGCCACGTGGCCTGTCAGGCGCTCTGCGCCAATTAATGAGCGCAAGCGCATGTGGAAGTGACACGTGTCACGCTCTGGTGAGCGCAAGCGCAGTGCGCTGCGCTGTTGCGCTGCTGACACGTGGCGCGCTCTGGTGCAGTGCGCCAATTTAAGAGAGCAGTGCTCTGTTTTGGAAGCGCATAGCGCAGTTTATTCTGGGGCCGACATGTGGAGCTCTCTGGTGGCTTGCGCCAACCCAATAGCGCAACAGTGCAGATTTACAAGTGCAGGGCACTGTTTAATTATTTTGATCAAACTTCGATCAAAGAAAACAAGTTTTTCTTGTTTTCAGAGAACCAGTGGTTCATCAAAAGGCAATGCCTTTATACAGAAGTAAATTACTTCTTCTTTTTATTATTATTATTTTTTATCCAAGATCTTGATCTTGTTCTTAGATCATCGATCTCTTTTAGAAGAAATTCTTCTTCTATTCAAAGGTTTTAACCTTTTCTTTTCTCTGAGCTCTTCTCAAAAATTTTTTAAAGGCGTTATGTGAGTTCTCTCTGTGTTAATGTCAATGTCTTTTAGACTTGGAGTCTAAGGGGCTTTTTATTGTGCCATTTGATTTGTTAAATCAGTTGAAGAGATCTTTCTTTGAGTGATTTAGGGATTTTTCCCCACCGTTGGATCTTTGATCCAAGGGCTCCTGTTTTACAGAAGAGAATCTTATTGTTTAAATAAGATCAGAAAGATCTTTCTGGAATTTTAATTCTGTTTTTAGTGCTGGCACAGTTGGCGCAAGCGCACCTGCGCTGCCACATGTCACGCAGCGTAGAGCGCAGCGCATCTGCGCTGACACGTGTCGCGCAGCGCAGAGCGCCACTTGTCTGGAGCATTGCTTCATTTATTTTTTTATTTTAAATAGAGCCTTGCTCTGATTGGGTGCGCTGCGCTCCTTGCGCTGGCGTGCCTGATTCTGACACGTGGCGCGTTGCGCCTAGCGTAAGAAATCTGAAGCGTTGCTTCTTTAATTTTAACTTTAATTTCAAAGCAGAGTTTTGCTCTGGTTGGGGGGAAACAGAAGCGTTGCTTTATCTCCCACCTTGGAATTTGAACAGAGCTTTGCTCTGATTGGGGGTAAACAAATGGCCCCCCACCGTTGCGCTTATGTGGCCTCAAACGTGAGCGCAGCGGTGGCAGAATTCCAACCGTTGCGGCAACTTTTGGAAGTTGAAGGGGCTCTCAATGCCTATAAATAGGACCTTTGGTCCCTTAGATGATTTTTACCTCTTCATAAGAATTTCTGTTCAGAGCCTTGCTCTCTTGTTCAAGCACTTTTAAGAGTAAAAACTCTAGAAAAAAAATTTTAGGTAAAAATTAATCCGGATTAATTTAAATTAATTTCAAGAGCTTTGCTCTTAATAGATCCCTGATCTAAAGAAGACCCATTTAGGGTTTCATTTAGCAGTGCTTTGCTCTAAAAGGATTTAGAGAGAACTAAAGAGAATTTTATTAGGGTTCCAGTAATAGAGCCTTTACTCTCCAAAAAGATTTTATTTTTTGAATTATATCATTTTTCCAGAGCAAAGCTCTCAATGTTCTCAGGGGATTTTCTTCAAATTCTCCTCATAACTATGATTTTTGACAGGTGTCACTCCTTTCTGCAGAGCATTGCTCTCGAGGAATTTAACTTCCTGTGTCTTTTTTCTCATTGCTAATCTTACAATGATGTTTCCTTCAGGCATTATGGCCGTTCATCTATACAGTTTGCACGAATTCATCACTTACGAGGATATCCGCATACAGGGTCGTCACCAAAACCAAGAGTTCACAGATGCTCAGTGTGCGGAGATTATGGGTCGTCTGAACGCACGCGTTGGTTGGTTGCTGCCTCGCCGTTCTGTTCTCTTAAAAGTCGTGCTGGGGGCAATTTGGAGAGCACTTCCAGGGTTTCACGAGGCCATGCCGCTTAATGTGCTGGATGATGCTGAAGATAAGGTGCATTCAGTGTACCTGTCGGGGCTGATCTCGAAGAAACGGCGAGATAGCCTCATCGGCATTCTGCTTCAAATTTTTCAACAGACAATGATAATTGCTGCTTATCGAAGGATGGGGGTCCTTGCCGAAGATCTTGACACACGTGAGCGCGAGAGGATGCACACGAGAATGATCAGAAAGGCCAGAAAGACTCTGGATGGCCTTACTTTCGAATTCCTTAATCCATGCCCTGGATCTGAGGGTTTGCCATTGTAATCATCTGGATAATGTCTTTGTTTATTTCTTTATGATTGTAAGAACTTTCCGAGTATGAATGACAAATCTTTTTCCTCCTTTTTATTTTCTGCTTTGTTACTGGCTTTAAGTAAGCATAGCCTGTAAGCGATATAGAACATTCTGTCTTAAATATCTTGGGGAATGGCGATGGCTTAGGAAGCAGGTTCAGGTCTGCTACCTAAGGCTTTTCAACTTCATGAGCCGTGAGGGTCGCATAAAGACTTTTCTCCCTACGAATTGAGAGGATCTCATAAGTGTATTTTCTCCTTAGGTGTCGTGAGGACTCCTAAGTGTGTCTTCTCTTGAGAGTCATAAGGATCTCACAAAAGAGTTTTCCCACTTACGAGTCGAGAGGACCCGTAAGCGGTTGTTTCCCTCCTTGTCGAGATTCGACTTTGGAGAGTGTGACCCGTGGATAGTATGCAAGAGACCATTTTGGGCCGACTTGCAGGGTCCCAGTGCTCAGGAAACAGGTTTTTTTTAATCTCCGCTGCCTAAGGCTTTTCCTCACGAGTCGAGACGAATCGAGCACTCCTCGCAAGAATATCCTAACGTCACAGTTAACCTCTGCTCTTTACGACAGGGGTCCGTTAGGGTCTTTGGTACTTAGGGTTTTGGCCGTCGTACCGTCGCGTTGGCTGATATATTCCTCGATATGCAATCTTGCTATTCGAGTAGCCTTGCGATTGTCGTGTCTCTGATCTCTTCGGGGGCTGGACAAGACGTCTTCAAGTAATCTTCCAGGTAGTATTACCGTCGAAAGAGCAAGCGTAGGGATATTCCTTGTTACTTTTTACTTGAGGTTAGGCTCAATTTGGAGAGCCCCGATGAGTCATAACCACTCCGCGTTGGTGTGGGATGATCTCCGATAGTCTTTCAGGCTTTATATGACTTGCCGTTAAGACCCTGAAGCTAGGAATTTAGCCTTTGCTTCATTTGCTGGCATTGCGTCCTCTATATCGAGACGAATGTCGCGATTGTCTCTAGGTTGTTGGTGAACCGTCGAGGTTTGGAACTAGGGACTTTGCTGTGGCTCCGCTGTTTGATTGTCGCGTCTGAATCCTGTTGGGGAAAGAACGCTGGGATGACATCTCGTCTGCTGTATCGAGACGGACGTCGAGGTGGTGACCATTCTGCACTGGTGCAAGATGATCTCCGATTGTCTTTCAGGATTTATATGACTTGCCGTTAAGACCCTGAAGCTAGGAATTTGGCCTTCGCTTCGTTTGCTGGCATTGTGTCCTCTATATCGAGGCGAATGTCGCGATTGTCTCTAGGTTGTTGGTGAACCGTCGAGGTTTGGAACTAGGGACTTTGCCGTGGCTCCGCTGTTTGATTGTCGCGTCTGAATCCTGTTGGAGGAAGAACGCTGGGGTGACATCTCGTCTGCTGTATCGAGACGAACGTCAAGGTGGTGACCACTCCGCACTGGTGCAAGATGATCTCCGATTGTCTTTCAGGCTTTATATGACTTGCCGTTAAGACCCTGAAGCTAGGAATTTGGCCTTCGCTTCATTTGCTGGCATTGCGTCCTCTATATCGAGATGAATGTCGCGGTTGTCTCTAGGTTGTTGATGAACCGTCGAGGTTTGGAACTAGGGACTTTGCCGTGGCTCTGCTGTTTGATTGTCGCGTCTGAATCCTATTGGGGGAAGAACGCTGGGGTGACATCTCGTCTGCTGTATCGAGACGGACGTCGAGGTGGTGACCATTCCGCACTGGTGCAAGATGATCTCCGATTGTCTTTCAGGCTTTATATGACTTGCCGTTAAGACCCTGAAGCTAGGAATTTGGCCTTCGCTTCGTTTTTTTTGTCACGTCCGAGTCCTGTTGGAGGAAGAACGCTGGGGTGACATCTCGTCTACTGTATCGAGACGAACGTCAAGGCGGTGACCATTCCGCGCTGGTGCGAGATGATCTCCGATCGTCTTTCAGGTTTTATATGAGTTACCGTCAAGACTTGGCTCCATTTTCTAATGGAGCATTGGGAGGGAAGATATGTTTCCTTCTTTGTTTGCGCCCCTGGATTGTATACAGGGATTGCTATGATATCGCCCATAGGGCATGAATTTCGTTATATATATTTTTCATTTTATTTCTTTCCGCGATGCTCTATCATTTCAGCTTTATATCGCGAAGGTCGCGATTGCCCAATCATTTCGGCTATTTTTCGCGGTGCCCAATCATTTCGGCTATTTATTTTATTTTCACTCGCTGCTTTTTATTGCGAGTTGCCCAATCATTTCGGCTATTTTGCATGCATACATTTTTACTTGCTGATTTTTATTGCAAGTTGCCCTATCATTTCGGCTATTTCGTATGCATGTATGGCTCGCTGATTTTTTTATCGCGAGTGTGGAATTTGGAATCTGATGCCGATCTCAGCATCAGCATCACTACAACTGGAATATTGCCAGGAGCGAATCATCATTTGCCATGAAAGGGCTTGGAATTTGATACCAGTTTAGGCATCAGCATCGCTATAACTGGGACATTACCAAGAGAGAATCATCATTTGCCTCTGTCGATGTTGAACAAAGGTGGCTTAGCGAACAGGGTTAGGATCCCGTCGACTAAGGCTTTTGCCTTCATGAGCCGTAAGGGTCTCACAAAGGTATTTCTCCCTACAAGTCGTGAGGATCTCGTAGGTGTGTTTTCTCCTTAGGGATTGTGAGGATTCCTAAGTGTATGTTCCCCTGTAAGCCGTAAGGATCTTACAAAAGTATTTTCTCCTTATAAGTCGAGAGGACTTACAAGTGTTATTTGCTGTACGAGCATATCCCTAGTCACGGATGGGACTTTGTTAGGGAAATGTTTATTCGTATCCGTGGATTGTATACAAGGGTCAGTATTGAGCCGCTTGTAGGGCACTATCGAAGGTTGTGGGGGTTTCTTAAGAACAGGTTCTGGTCTCTTTAACTTAAGACTTTCAAATCTTATGAGCCGTGAGGGTCCCATAAGAGAGTTCTCCTTACGAGTCGTGAAGATCTCGCAAGTGTAATTTCTCCTTAGGAATCGTGAGGATCCCTAAGTGTGTTGCTTCCCTGTGAGTCGTAAGGATCTCACACGGGCGGTTTCTCCTTACAAGGTCGAGAGGACCTTGTAAGTGTCTTTTAACGAGGTTGCACCCTTTCGGGTTTTCACAAACACTCGCCGGTAGCCCTGCTGTTTTTACTCACGGAGCCCTTTCGGGTTTTCATCCGTGCCCATTTCGCTTATGGACATACCGTCTTCTCTTTTTTTTCTTATTCTTTTTATTTTTTTTTCTAAAGAGGTCGCACCCTTTCGGGTTTTCACGAACACTCGCCGGTAGCCCTACTGTTTTTACTCACGGAGCCCTTTCGGGTTTTCATCCGTGCCCATTTTGCTTATGGACATACCGGCTCTCTTTTTTTTTTATTCTTTTTATTCTTTTTTCTAACGAGGTCGCGCCCTTTCGGGTTTTCACGAACACTCGCCGGTAGCCCTGCTGTTTTTACTCACGGAGCCCTTTCGGGTTTTCAACCGTGCCCATTTCGCTTATGGACATACCGTTTCTTTCTTTCTTTCTTTTTTATTCTTTTTTTATTCTCTTTTTTTTTATCTCGTCAGCCTGAGGATGCTGCGGTAGTAGTTTAAGGACGTTTCGGTCTTCAGCTAGTTTTAGGACGTAGTGGTCTGTCATTAGTTTAAGGACATTTCGGTCCATGGGGCTTTCCCTATGAATGAGCATGATGCCCCCGGCATATCCATCTTTCTTGGAGCATGTGGTTGTGGCGGGCTCACCTTCCAGTTTTCGGACAACGCAAACTCGCCCTGTTGGTATTGGTCTTCAACCCAGTTTTTGAAGACGTAACAGTTTTCGATCGGATGGCCCAATACTTGGTGGTAAGGGCAGTGATTAGGGTTGTTGACATCATTTAGTTGTAGCTGGTGTTTCGGCTCCGGTAGAGTGATAAGCCCGTCGCGCACTGCTAGTTCAAACAGTCTCCTCGTTTCATCCCGAGAAAATGAGTAAGGACGTTTCAATTTCTCATAGAGGGGTTGCCGCTTGTTGCTTTGGCAAACAACCGGTCTAGGGCCACTCGATTGTTGTTAAGTGTTGGCGATGAGGGCTGTTTTTCCCTTCCCTTTATCTTTTCTGTTCGATCCCTTGTTTGCTGGTCCGAGATTTTTTCCGGGTAGCGTGAGATTGTATGGCTGAATGTTCTCGCAACTCCCCAATTCTTTCATTTTAGAAATGGATTCCTTGAAGAGAGGGTTGAGGGAGACTTCTTCGTCAGAGTCGCTTCCAAAGGTGATAACTTGCGATCCCTTGGTGTCGGCTATGTGACAGTTGTCGATGGCTCTTTTGCCCTCATCTATCATGCTTTTCTGTTTCCGACGAGCCTTGCGCTTCACCTGTTGAACGTGTTGTCGATGGGCAACATATCCCTGCCACCAGTTTTTAAAGGCTATGCACTCCTCGGTAGGGTGTGCAATCCTCTGATGATATAGGCAAAAATTAGGATGTATATCCGCTTCATCAAGACGTATATTGCCAGGGGAATT
Organism: Agapanthus africanus; assembly: GCA_030015575.1. NCBI lineage: Eukaryota > Viridiplantae > Streptophyta > Magnoliopsida > Asparagales > Amaryllidaceae > Agapanthus > Agapanthus africanus. The sequence continues at coordinate 383,586,550 of CM057349.1, read as the reverse complement.
TCCTTTGAAAGAGGGCAACTTCATTCCTATTGCCAGGGCCCTAGCAAATCGTTTTCTTACTTTAAGCTTGCTTTTGCTGGTGATAGGGATGCTTTGCTCCAGTTGGGATGTCTCGACTCTTTCCTCCAGTCGTTGGTGTTTGGCCTTTTCAAATATAACCAGTTCACGCTCTCGATTGGCTTTACTTTCCAGATGAATTTCGTTTAGGAATGCATCAATCATTTTGTCTGATGGTCCCAAAGGTTCTGGTTCGGGACTTGCCCCCGGTTTCTCGGTGCAAGGAGCTTCTTTATCGACTATCGAGTGAGAGATCACATGACAACTTGCCACATAATCCTCAAGTTCATCCGACGAGTCTTTGTCATCATCTTCGTCCTCAAGGACGTGGCTGAGGAACTCTCGGAGTGTGACTGGGGTCGGCACCTTCTGATTATATTCTTCCGGTGCGTCAATACGTCTTTGCAGATCCGTGCGCTTGTCATCAAACCGCGGAGCTTTTTCTATCAAGGAGTAGGATGCTCCCGGCATGTCCACCCTTTTAGGAGTATGAGGCTGTGGCGGGCTCACCTTCCAGTTCTCGGATAGCGCGAAATTGCCCTGTTGGTATTGATCTTCAACCCAGTTTTTGAAGACGAAGAAATCTTTGATTGGATGGCTTACTGCTTGGTGGTAAGGGCAATAATTGGGATTATCGAGATTTCCTGGCTGCAACAGACGTTTTGGACTCGGCAGATTAATGAGTCTGTTGCGCACTGCCAGCTTGAACAGTTTCCTTGTTTTATTCTGAGGAAACGAGTAAGGACGTCCCAGTCTCTCCTCGAGGGATGGGCGTGGACGCACGTTATTTTGGCGAATAACCGGCTTTGAGTTGCTCGGCTGTTGTTGAGTATTGGCGACGACGATCGCTTTACCTTTCCCCTTTTCACTTCGGGAGTCCGGCTTTGGAGGAGATGATCTATAACCCATCTGATCCATTTGAGCTAGCTTGTCAATCAAGGCATGGAAAGTCGTCGGCTTAAAAAACATCATGAACTGGGAGATGGTCACTTGTGGATCAAGAGTGCCCACGAACATGCCTACCGCAGGTGCTTCTTCAATGCGTTGTTCGCACTTCGACCATAAGTTTCGCCACCGTATTGCGTATTGAACCCACGTTTCGCCTGACCTTACCCTGGCATTAATCAACGCGGTGATTGGGGTGTGCTCGCTGGCGCTTGCAAATCTCTGTGTAAATAGCAGCTCTATCTCCGCAAATGTTTTGACAGAGTCGTCAGGTAGCTTCGAATACCATTCGAATGCCGTTTCCGCTAAGCTGCCGACGAATTGGTGAAGTAACAGTTAATCATCGCCTCTAGTGTTGCCGCAAAGAGCCCTGAATTGAGCGACATGCTGATGTGGATTCCCCGTCCCTTTATATACATGGAAGTTAGGGATCGTATATCCCGGCGAGTAACTGATTTGGTCATACCAGCTCGGATATGGTCGTCCAGTTTTAACAACTTGCCCAGCCGCTTCACTCGCCTGATGAGCTCGTATTTACTGAGCTATATAGTCATCCAGTGCGGCCTTGGAAATGGTTTCTTTCTTGGCTGCTGAAAGAGCTGGAGGAGGATTAGATGTCTCCTCTCTATCGTCTTCAACAATGATTGGAGGGACATCAGCTGGAGGGTCCGGCTGTAACATCATCCCTACCATATCTTGGAAGAGGAGCGCCATTTGTTTTATGTTAGCCGCTTGCTCTGCGGCTTCTTTGTCCTTCTTTTTGAGGACTCTGTGTAAGAAGTCAGCGTCCGTTTCTTGTTCATGACGCTGCTCTGATGATGCCTCCGAGCTTTCTTTTGGCCCGGTAAGTGTGGCCATCACAGTCATCATTTCCTGAAGCTTCTGTTGTTGCTCCTGGGCTTTTGTCACGGATCGAGTGAGCGGTCGGTGACCCGTCGAAGCACGGCTTTCCTCCTTTCCGGAAGCCATATAAACAGTGTGTACCAACATGCCCCCAGACTTGGGGCGTTTAGATTCAGTGGTCTTGCGATTCGCCAAAGACACAGGGATCTTCTCCGACCTCCTTCTTTTTTGAGCGGTCGAAGTTGATGGGGCCGTTGTAGTGGGTACCCAAGTGGCTGTCGCTTTTTGTGGCTTGACAGAGTAGTCCTTCTCCTGCCGAACCTTCATCTTTTTCTGTCGGAGGAGATAGTCTTGATCCACTACGGAGTCCTGGACTTGATGCCAGACCTTGTAAATTTTAGAGGATAGCCGTTGAGGGGGCTGCTCCAGCTTCACCTTTGGGGCATTATCCACAGGTGTAAGGGATCTTTTCAATACGGCAGTTGGCGAGTTTTTGCGCACCCTTCTTAACGGTTCAAAGCTATTCCCGGTCGGAACAGCAACATTGATTTCCACCATCGGAGCTGGCAGAGTTATCCCAGAGGGGGAGTTACCCCCAGCCTTCCTTACCCGGCGCCAGTGATGACGGCGAGCATGTCGAGCGGACAGAGTTGGTTCAGTGATGGGGATGGCTTTGTCTTGCCCCCTGTCTAGATGAAGCGCTGCTGGTGCCAGTCTCTTGAAGACTGACGTCTTTTGAGTAGCGGTATCCAATCTGTCAAAGACAGACCTTCGAGCAGGAACGGGAGCCGGAATAGTCAGTCTTGTGAAGACCGACCCTTTGGCAGGAGAAGCCGCCTTGACGACTTCAGGAGCAAGGATGGCTATCCTCTTCGGAACAAACTTTTCTGGTATTGCAGGCTTCTTCATGGGCCCACATGAGTTTTGGCCCAGTTTGCTGAAAGCTGAGGCACTGGGCTTGGGCGACCCGTTGAGAGGGGCCGCGATAGTTGTAAGCCGATCGAAGACCGACTTCTTCGGAGTTTCTTGCGATGGTAATAGGGCATTGAAGCTCATTGGTGGGATCATGGTCCCCGAAGAATAGCCCAATGGTGTCCTGAGTCACCTGTTCCACCGGCATAGCAAAGATAGAGGCCGCTTGGGGCCCATAAGTCACTCCTCAAGCAAGGACGGAGCGAGTGTTGCAGTTGCAGGTAGTGCAGTTTGAAGCCATTGATCTTCTGTTTTCTGCACGGAGCAAGACACCAAATCTTAGTACCTCGAATCCACAGGCAACCACAGCAAACCACGATTCGTTCGCGAACACGACACACGAAGTTTGGAGTGGAAAGAGGAAGAGGTCCCACCGGACGTGCCAGAATCTGTTCCCCTCCGAAGGACGGCGTGACTGGGACGTCTCGCCTGACGTTCGGAGCAGATGCTATTTGGTTTTATCCGTCCACCTCTCCGAAGATGCCAAGTTGATTTATGGCACCGTTTATCGAAGGTTTAGACGGATGTGGCCGATGTAGCAGACTTCGTCAGATTCCCCCTCACTTGAGGGGTTTTTGATTGTGGGGACGTTCTTCCCTGCAGGCGCAAGCCACTGCAGTTAATTACGCTACCACATCGCTGGTAACAACTTTCTCCTTCTCCCGCTAGTCACTTCGTGTCGTGGGTGTTTGTTTTATTTTTGGTTGCCCGTGGATTGTATACGGAGACTAATTTATGTTGTCGCCCGTAGGACGTGGATTAGTCCAAATCCGTATTTTCTTAGATTTGGGTTTGGTGTTTTGGTTTAAGGATACGTTAGTCCTATTTAAGGCTAAGATCAATTTAAACTTTTGTTAAGGATACGTTAGCCTAATCTCCAGACTAAGATCAACTTAACGGGATCATTTGGTTCCGAAAAGATAGCAATTGGCTCTATTGTTTAGTTTAATGACATTGCGGTCGATTTCCAGTTTAGGGACATGGTGGTCCATTAAATGTATGGCCGTCGGGATCCGTCACCTCTCTGACGACGTTGAAGGATTACAATGACAGATTTCAGAGGAGTTCAGAGATGTACCCTTGAACCAAAGTTGATTGGGGGATCTATAGTCCAATTTGGGACTAAAGTCTGTTTGAAGGTTTAAGGATACGTTAGCCATATTTGAGGCTAGGATCAACTTAAACGGGATCGTTTAGATCCGACAAAAGAGCATTTGGGGGCTCTATTGTTCCAGTTTAGGGACATAGTGGTCTATGAGTTTAAGGACGCGTTAGCCATATTTGAGGCTAAGATCAACTTAAACGTTTGTTAAGGATACGTTAGCCTAATTGCCAGACTAAGATCAACTTAACAGGATCGTTTAGATCCTACAAGAGAGCATTTGGGCTCTATTGTTCCAGTTTAGGGACATAGTGGTCCATTGGTTTAAGGACGCTTAAGTCCGTGAGTTTAAGGACGCTTAAGTCCATGAGTTGGTTTAAGGACGCTTAAGTCCGTGAGTTGGTTTAAGGACGCTTAAGTCCGTAGCAATGTATGGTTGTCAGGACCCGTCACCTCTCTGACGACGTTGAAGGATTACAATGACGGATGTCAGAGGAGTTCAGAGATGTACCCTTAAGCCGGATGTAAATTGATTTAAGGGAGCAGCCGTGCTCAGTCAATTTAATTTGAGGACTTACGGCCAGAATTAGGCTAAGTCCGGTTGAAGATGTTCAACATTTTATATTTGTAGTTGGCCTATTAGGCCTTGGCTTGGGATTTACCCTTTGTTTATTAATGTATAGCATTAATCTTGGTCTCTGTTGGACTTTTATTTAGGCTTTGCCCCTTTTTAAATGATGCACAGCATCTGTTTTGGTCCGACAGACCTTTATTTGGGCTCTGTCCTTTTTTTAAAAACATAATGCGTTGAATTTTATTAGGCCTGTTAGGCCTTTTTTTTAATTGGGCTTGGCCCTCTTTAAGTAATGCAGAGCATTAAAGATCTGACAGTGGCCATGTGGCCTGTCAGGCACTCTGCGCCAATTAATGAGCGCAAGCGCATGTGGAGGTGACACGTGTCACGCTCTGGTGAGCGCAGGCGCAGTGCGCTGCGCTGTTGCGCTGCTGACACGTGGCGTGCTCTGGTGCAGTGCGCCAATTTAAGAGAGCAGTGCTCTGTTTTGGAAGCGCATAGCGCAGTTTGTTCTGGGGCCGACAAGTGGCGCTCTCTGGTGGCTTGCGCCAACCCAAGAGCGCAACAATGCAGATTTACAAGTGCAGGGCACTGTTTAATTATTTTGATCAAACTTCGATCAAAGAAAACAAGTTTTTCTTGTTTTCAGAGAACCAGTGGTTCATCAAAAGGCAATGCCTTTATACAGAAGTAAATTACTTCTTCTTTTTATTATTATTATTATTATTATTATTATTATTTTATCCAAGATCTTGATCTTGTTCTTAGATCATCGATCTCTTTTAGAAGAAATTCTTCTTCTATTAAAAGGTTTTTACCTTTTCTTTTCTCTGAGCTCTTCTCAAAAATTTTTTAGAGGAGTTCTGTGAGTTCTCTCTATGTTAATGTCATTGTCTTTTAAACTTGGAGTCTAGGGGGCTTTTTATAGTGCTATTTGATTTGTTAAATCAGTTGAAGAGTTCTTTCTCTGAGTGATTTAGGGATTTTTCCCACCGTTGGATCTTTGATCCAAGGGCTCCTGTTTTATAGAAGAGAATCTTATTGTTTAAATAAGATCAGAAAGATCTTTCTGGAATTTTAATTCTATTTTTAGTGTTGGCACAGTTGGCGCAAGCGCACCTGCGCTTGACACGTGTCGCGCAGCGCAGAGCGCAGCGCAACTGCGCTGCCACGTGTCGCGCAGCGCAGAGCGCAACTTGTCTGAAGCATTGCTTCCTTTATTTTTTTATTTTAAATAGCGCTTTGCTCTGATTGGGTGCGCTGCGCTCCTTACGCTGGTGTGCCTGATTTTGACACGTGGCGCGTTGCGCCCGGCGCAAGGAATATGAATCGTTGCTTCTTTAATTTTAACTTTAATTTCAAAGCAGAGTTTTGCTCTGATTAGGGGGAAACAGAAGCGTTGCTTCATCTCCCACCTTGGAATTTGAACAGAGCTTTGCTCTGATTTGGGGTAAACACATACCAGATGACTCGATCACGACGTTTCGCTCAAATGGAATCCATGTTCAAGCAAAGGTTCATGAGTGTCAGCGATAAAATCACCATTGCCGACCTCATAAGGACATAGCCAAAGAACAATGAAAGCAACATGGATTTTATAGTCCGATGGCGAAATCTCTCTGTCAAATGCGAACCGCCGTTGGAGCAAGACCAATCCGTCAGTCTTCTTATAGAAAATCTGAAGGACTTGATGAAACCTTTCCTGTGCACCGCAGGCCTTAAAACATTCCAAGAGCTGACCAAAAAGGTCCAAACGTTGGAACGCTCAAAGCCTGAGTCTGCTCAGGATCTTCAGTTCACAAACAGACCGAAACCTGGGAGGGACGACAACCGAAAAGGCGGAAGTTCGAACAGCACCGATTCTCTAAATAAGTAGAGAGAGGGTGGAGCAAAAACTAACAAATCTCGAGAGCCAACTTTGGAGGAAAGAAGAAATAAGGTCTACTCATTCCGAAGGGACAAGGTCCACAAAATTTTTAAAGATGCTCTGAAGAATGGCCTGCGGCTACTAGAACCAAAAAGGCTAAGTGAAGCGAACTTGACTGATCATCCTAACTTTTGCCCATACCACCGAGTGCTGGGACACACTATTAAAGACTATTACATCTTCAAGGATTGGGTCGAGAAACAATACAAGGCGGGAGAAATATCATTGTCCCCTGGCGTGCTAACAGACAATCAAGCTGCGACCGCCAATTTCATACAAACGGGGACCGAAGTCCTTCAGGGACCTGATCCTCTCAGACATCTTCCTTTCTCTAAAAAGAGCGGACCAAGGCAACAAGCTAAGGGCCAAGCGAGCAACATTGCCAATGAAGAAGCAATAGACGGGTACACAACCCATACGGTCTATATGATGGAGCTCAGGGGAACAAGTCCTCCTACGCCTTATAACCATGATGATGACGCGGTTGTTGCCGTCCAATATCGGCCCGATCCAAATGATGAAGAGCCCGCTCAGGCCATTGAGCCAAAGGAACTCGTGGTTCATGCTGAGTCAAGTTCAGGCGGTAGGGATGACCCCGTTGTCATACCCGGAACTATAGAACAAGCATTATTCCAATGGCTTCAAAGGCAACTTCAGGACAGGGATGAAAAGATGGCCAAGGTCCATTCTAAAGTCGACGAGCTGGCAAATGTCGTGGAGGACCTCATGACCCAAGTCGCCCGATTGCAATTACAGCAAAATCCAATTTTTGTTCGTGAGCTGGGGATGATATCCGGAAGCAGCCGACCGATGCTCCCTCCAGCCCGAGAGCGGAACACCTTTGTGAAAAACGGACGCGATCAGCCACCAGTCCCTCCGATACGTACACTAAACGTGGTAAGCAGACATTTGGCGAACCAAAGACTTATCGTCCTCGGGGTCCGGCATCGGTAAGGGCACCTACTTCAATAGAGAGAAAGAAGAAAGTATACTCCTTCAGGAGGGATAAAGTACGCGAAATATTCATGGACGCCTTGAATAACGGTCTTCAACTGCCTATTTCAAAGAGGCCACACGAGATGAACATGACCGGCAATCCCATATACTGCCCATATCATAGAATGGTGAGTCATACCATTGAAGACTGCTATGTTTTTAAAGATTGGGTGGAGAACCAATACAAACTCGGGAAAGCCTCACAGTCGTCAGATGTACCGACAGGCCACAGAGCTACGGTCATCAACATAGCCCCGCCAAGATCAAAGTTCGAGGAGCTGGGATAAGCGAACAACTGACCACCACGTCGTTAAACTGCGAACAACTGACCACCACGTCGTTAAACTGGGAACAATCGACCACCATGTCGTTAAACTGGGAACAGTCGACCTCTAAGTCGTTAAACTGGGAATGTAAAAAAATATATATATATATGTAAATAAACAAAAAAAATGTGTAAATAAAAGAAAAATAAAAGCCGAAATGATGGGGCAACCGCGAATAAAAAAGCCGAAATGATAGGGCAATCGCGACCTTCGCGATAAGAAAAGCTGAAATGATAGAGCAATCGCGGTAAAAAAAAGGCGAATGATGAGTCGCTCCTGGTATCATATGCCAGTGCAGCGATGTAGACGCCAACAAAAATTCAAATTTCCAAAATTCTCCCAGCCCTACGGTCAGTCCCCAAATTGACTGCCGTATACAATCCACGGGCTCAAATAATTCTTGTCATACCCATGCCCCACCACAATCACCAGTTACGCGGCTGGTCTCCGCCTTTGGAATTATGCTCCATTGAGAGGATCCACTCATGTGTCCTCACGATACATGAGGAGAACAAACCTTTTTGTGGGATCCTTACGACTCACAAAGGAAAAACACACTTAGGAGTCCTCACGACTCCTAAGGAGAAAATACACCTGCGGGATCCTTACGACTCGTAGGGAGAAAATGCTTTTATGGGACCCTCACGGCCCATAAAATTGAAAAGCCTTAAGCGATAAGGATCTAAACCTGTCTCCTAAGCCATCGCTCCCCCAATCCCCAAGTGGCAAATGATGAGTCGCTCCTGGTACCATATTCCAGTGCAGCGATGCAGACGCCAACCAAATTCCAAATCCCAAAATGGCGAATGATGAGTCGCTCCTGGTACCATATTCCAGTATAGCGATGAAGACGCCAACCAAATCTCAAATCCAACGGCGAATGATGAGTCGCTCCTGGTACCATATTCCAGTGCAGCAATGCAGACGCCAACAAAGTCCCGAAATGTTTCTGGCCCTACGGTCTGGATCATACATCCTGCAAAACTGTATACAATCCATGGGCGTAAAACAATCCTAATTCCTACCGGTGAGACTACTTTTAAAGTCCCACTGGCGCAAAAAAAAAGGTATGTCCACAAGCAAACGGGCACCGATGAAAACCCGAAAGGGCTCCGTGAGTAAAAACAGCAGGACTGCCGGCGAGTTTGTGAAACCCGAAAGGGCGCAAACTCGTGAAAAGGAGATGAAATGCACTCGCAAAGTCCTCTCGACTTTGAGAGGAGAAAATTCCCGCGTGAGATCTTTACGACTCACAAAGGAGCAACACACTTAGGAGTCCCCACGACCCCTAAGGAGAAATACACCTACGAGATCCTTTCGACTCGAAGGGAGAAAATGCTTTTATGGGACCCTTACGGCCCATAAAATTGAAAAGCCTTAGGTGATAGGGATCTAAACCTACCTCCTAAGCCATCAATTCCTAAATCCTCTCGGGCAAATGATGAGTTGCTCCTGGTATTATTCCAGTGCAGCAGTGCAGATGCCAGACCGAACCAAAAAAAAAAAACAATCCCCAAATCCTCTCAAAGACAGATGATGATTCGCTCCTGGTACCATATTCCAGTATAGCGATGCTGATGTCAACTCAAATCAAACAAATCAAACCAACCAATTCCAACATCGACTTCTGCGTCAAACAACAGACACTCCGTAACGGGGAAACATCAAGCAGACACTCCGTGCCGGGGACACGTCAACCAGCGACACTCTGCATCGGGGAAACGTCCAACACAGACACTCCGCATCAGGAAACGTCTAACAACAGACACTCCGTAACGGGGAAATGTCAAGTAGACACTCCACCTCGGGGACACGTCGACCAGCGACACTCCGTACCGGGGAAACGTCCAACAACAGACACTCAGTAACGGGGAAACGTCAAGTAGACACTCCGCATCAGGGACACGTTGACCAGCGACACTCCGTACCAGGGGAAACGTCCAACAACAGACACTCCGTAACGGGAAAACGTCAAGCATACACTCCGTGCCGGGGACACGTCGACCAGCGACACTCCGTCTCGGGGAAACGTCTAACACAGACACTCCGTACCGAGGAAACGTCACCTACAGGCACTCCGCACCAGGGAAACGTCACCTACAGACACTCCGTCTCGGGAAACGTCCAACACCGACACTCCGTACCGGGGAAACATCACAAACAGACACTCCGTCTCGGGGATACGTCAACCAGCCGATACTCCGCCTCGGGGAAACGTCAAGCAGACACTCCGCCTCGGGGACACGTCGACCAGCGACACTCCGTACCGGGGAAACGTCCAACAACAGACACTCCGTAACGGGGAAACGTCAAGCAGACACTCCGTGCCGGGGACACGTCGACCAGCGACATTCCGTCTCGGGGAAACGTCCAACACAGACACTCCGTACCGGGGAAACGTCACCTACAGACACTCCGCACCAGGGAAACGTCACCTACAGACACTCCGTCCTGGGGAAACGTCCAACACCGACACTCCGTACCGGGGAAACGTCACAAACAGACACTCCGTCTCGGGGATACGTCAACCAGCCGATACTCCGCCTCGGGGAAACATCAAGCAGACACTCCGTGCCGGAGGCACATCGACTACAGACACTCCGTCTCGGGGATACGTCAGCCAGCAGACACTCCGTCTCGGGGACACGTCAACCAACCGATACTCCACCTCGGGGAAACGTCAAGCAGACACTCCGTGCCGGGGGCTCATCGACAACAGACACTCCGTCTCGGGGACACGTCAGCCAGCAGACACTCCGTCTTGGGGACACGTCAACCAGCCGACACTCCGCCTCAGGGGAACGTCAAGCAGACACTCCGTGCCGGGGACACGTCAACCAACAGGCACTCCGCCTCGGGGAAACGTCGACCAGCGACACTCCGTGCCAGGGGCACGTCTACCAAATCACTCCGGGCCAGGGAAACATCTACCATGGACACTCCGTCTCGGACACGTGTCAAGCATCGACTGTCCATGTCGTAAAAAGGGCAGTGGGGACCAAAGCAAGTCGCCTCCACGTGAAAGAAGATCCATCAATTTCATGCACACGACCCACATATGCTGTGTGCATTTATTGATGGGGGGCAATTTGTTGGGGTAAAAATTTACACCCCGGTTGACCAAGTTAAAATCAAAGTTAACCCCAAGCCAGGTGGGCCGAACCCCAGGTCAAGTAGGCCAATGCCCGGAGCGAGCCCAACCATGAAGCGGTCGGCCTCCTCCATGCTAAAATATAAATCATGTAATAAATAATTTTTTATGTAATTTTTTATGCATGAATGTATGCAAAATGGGCATAAAGCCAAATCTTTGTGAAGCCCATGGCTTATATGCAAAAAGAAATGGCACATGAGCCATGGGATAAGCAAAATGCCATTTTGTGAAGCCCAAGGGGCTATGTGTAAAGTGTATAGCCTATAAAGGCAAAGATAATGAAAATATCTCACAACTTTTTCTCTCTCCAAAGAAAAATCTAGATATGTGATCTTCTCCTTCCTCAAGGTTCTAAACCTTCCTCTCTCTTTTTTAATTAAATCAAGAGTTTACTCTTCCTTTTCCAAAACTAAATAGTTTCTCACCACAAAACCCATAAAGGGGAACTCAGATCTGCCATCAGATCTCAGAAAGGAGAGATTTTTAGAATCTCATATTTCTTGATCTTCAAGATCCGGCCAACAAAGGAAGAAGAAGGAGACCCATCTCCAGAAACCCTACTTTGGGGAAGAACTAGGGTTCAAGGGGAGAAGCCCTTCATCAGCTTCAAAACATCTTAGGAGTTTAAACTCCTTATATATATATTATATATATATATATATATATATATATATATATATATATATATATATATATACACACAGAATAATAAGTGCTCCTTTCTGGGAGTATAGCTCCCATTGCAGGGACCAAGTACCTTTTCCTGCTCGAGAGCCCACGTGCTGACACGTGGTGCGCTAGCGCTCTTGCGCCCAGAGCGCTAGCGCTCGAGCGCCCACATGCTGACACGTGGCACGCTAGCGCCCAAAGCGCTAGCGCTCGAACGCCTATGTGTTGACACGTGGCACGCTAGCGCTCAGTGCGCTAGCACTCTTGCGCTCAGAGCGCTTACGCCCAAAGCGCTAGCGCCCGAGCGCCTACGTGCTGACACGTGGCGCACTAGCGCTCTTGCGCTCAGAGCGCTAGCGCCCAAAGTGTAGCGTCCTAGCGCCCACGTACTGACACGTGACGCGCTAGCGCCCGAGCGCCCACATGCTGACACGTGGCGCACTAGCGCCCGAGCGCCCACGTTCTGATACGTGGTGCGCTAGCGCTCTTGCGCTCAAAGCGCTGGCGCTGGTCCCACGCATCTTTTGGATGCCTTTTCCCTTTTTTTATATATATATACATATATATATACATATGTATACATATATATATACATATGTATACATATGTACACACACACATACTTCACGACACTGTCCCTGTTAGAAAAAAATTTCTAACGGGGTGCTGCCCCGCACCCCGCAAGGGGGCTGCTAGCCCTCTTGACCCCCAGCCTGCTATCCGGGTAGCGGGACCCCGTAAAAACTCTGCGGGGCCCCCCGATATATCCAAAACCACTTCAAAACACAACACTGCACATTGAGTTCGCATGACCAGTTTAACCCGTCAATCGGAGGTTCCCTCGCTCCAAAGGCGAGGGGTAATTAACGACAGCTTAGTCCGCGGCTGCCAGAGATTCGGATCCCCACAATCATTAAACCCCGGCCTACCCTAGGCAGGGGGAATCTGTAATGCGCCTGACAAGGGCGCGCGTATTCCCATCTCAATAGGGTGACGAAAAACACCCTACACCCTATCACGGCTCAAAGGAGTCATGCAAACAGGTTTTAGTTGGGTACAGTCCTGAGCCACATAGAGGTAGTGAGCGGATCATCAGGGATTCATCTCTTCCGATATTGGGGGTTGATGTCGCGCGGTACACGGGTGGCCATCACCAGAAATCCTTGGCCAAGGTAGTCAAGAATTACTGATTTGGATCAGTAGTTTCTCAGTTGGTGATGGGCTTCATATCAACACGAAATATCACGTTATTAGAGGTTTAACTTTATCCACCCTATAGACTCGATATGCGATATTCTTAGACGAACAGACGGGACGGTACGGAGATTGTCACGGACAGACTCGGTAGGGGTTCAGATGAGTTTGCTCGTCGGCCTTCCTTTCACTCAATACCTGGGTAGCCGTTATGTACTGCTAGTGCCGCTGACGTGCTTGTGGTTAAACCCACTGCCAGCGTATTGACGAGTCTTTAGAGTCCTACACAGAGGGTTTCTTTGGTTCTGGCGAAATGATATAGTAGCTGTATTGGATATGTGCAGGGTTCCGGTCAATTGATTGTACTATATATCCGGACATTCGATCGGACAGTTGATAATACTAGCCGGCTCGGGTTTGAGCCGGATTATTAAATCAGGTATTGATTTAATAATTTACGTATATGTACTTCGATATGTATATTCTAGTATTATATTCTTTGTGTTATTCTTTCTCTTCGGGTATTTGCATTTCGGTACGAATACAGATATGTATATACAGTATAATGTAATTCGTATTTATACGGATAATATTCTAGAAGGTGGACATCTCATTTTGATTTTACCCATTTATTATAAATGGGAAATGAGGTGGATAAAGGAGAGAGGGAAGTATGGTGAGAACCATGCTTGCATAGTGTTGCATAAATGAATTGTTAATTCATTTGTGCAAACTATTCAAGTATGGACGGTATTTTAAAATGAAAGAAAATGTTTTACAAAACCTTTCTAGATTTTTCTCTCACATGGGAGAGGGTTCATTCTCAGTTGAGTTTTTGTGCTCACCATTAACTTCACTCCCTCTCTAGTTTTCATGAGTTCCTCTACCTTCATCCTCAATCTCCTCTCTACAATCTCATGGGTTAAGAATCAAGAGAGGAGGTAAGATAGATAAACACTTGGATTACTTCACTACATCCTAGGCACTCTAGATTAGCAATCTAGAGTCTCTAATTGCTTCACTTGATCATTGGTGTGGAGCTAGAGCCATGAGCTACATCCCTCGGGTGGATCATCTTCGACGGAGGAAGACCGATGGCCAAGTTCAGTCGAGGACGCCTTAAGAAGTTTATGAAGATGGTACAAGGCCGAAGGACATGGTTCATTCGGTACAACACTTCTATCACAATAGTTTAGCTCTTTGTAGTTAGCTAGTATAGATTTATGGGTCGATCTAGACGGATTCGTTAGCGTCAAAATTTTTAAAACGTTATTTTTGTTCCGCATCGGCTACGGTAGATGGCTAGGGTGCTATCGTAACTCAACATGGTATCAGAGCCATCCCATAAACCATTACTAGCTTGTTTGCACAAGGTTAAAATTTCGATTGACCAATATTTCCGAATCGTTTTTCCATTTTCATATACCCGCTGTCGTTTTTCAAACTTGTTCAAAAAATCATTCAGAGCATCTTAAAAATACGTGCATGCACATTTAGAGAACCACAAGAAATTTGGGCATGTGAGCCAACAAATTGACCGCGGAATCGCTGCGTTTCATGCCTATTGGCAGCGGTTTTGCGGCTCTTTTGTAGCCACTGTGCGCCAAATTTCTTCTGACACTCTTATACATGGAAATATGATTTTTGGAATGTATGGTTTTGGCCCAGATTTGTTTGAGTGCTGGATTGCATTTGGGGCCAGTTTGGAAAAGTTTAGTCGACTGAAATTTTCAGTGTGTGTTTATCAGTGCATGTAATAATATCTGCGATCGTGAATATCATTGAGCGGTACAACCCAACTAGTTGCTTTATTTCAACTAGACGGGTTTGCGAACGTAATATTCAGGTTGATGTTTTGAGTTGTGCTGATATTGTGGTTGAATTGTCATGGTGGATAGCCAGTGGTGCAAGGATAGTTGTACAGTTCAGATTCATTTGTATATTTGTTATTGTGGGGCGAGCATTCGACATGTGGACAGCCGTCTCTGCCAGATTGTATATTCTTTTATTAGGGCTCGACCGGGTTAAGGTCGGTGTCGCCATTGTATATATATTTTTCTTTTCTATACTAGGATTACCCTGCGTTGGAGTGCTCGAAGAGCCGGGTTCTAGAGGGCAATGGGCCTGCATCTCATGGCGTTGAGACGGAGGGGGCCTTACTTTAGAATTGGCGGGCTATTCGCCGCACTTATAGGGGGTATAGGATGATCCACAGTGGAGTGCTCAAGTTACCGGATTCCGTGAAGTGCTGGGCGGCTCATTCACTTTGTTGATTGGGGTTGCCCCACTTCTGGAATTGGCGGGTAATTTGCCGTGCTCGTAGGGGTCCAGGTTTTCATTGCACAAGGTATCTACATGACCGCGAACGTCAGGTCTCATTTGCGGCTCAAATGAAACCCGAGACTCCAAGATTATCCACAATTCTGTGTTGCTTGTTGATGTTCTGTGATGTTGCTTATATCATGCCTGGGACGAATTTTATATATATATATATATATATATTTATATTTATATATGCTAGTAGATGTTGTACATCTTTTGCATCCACGCTAGTCCAGGCCCCACTCTGGCGTTAGTTAAGTAACCTAACGGTGCATGACGGGGCCTCGTGGCGAATACGGATGGCATATACGTACATTGCATTTTTGTTCCTTTTTCTGGTGTGATATGGATAAATTTATGGGACTGCATTAATTCCGATTAATGCAAGGAAAATAAACCTAAAAGATGTTGTTAGGACTAATTTTTAAAAATGACATTACAGACGTTTTCTTTTGTCACGTCCCGCTACCCAGTGTACGGGCAGAGGACGCGACGGGCCCGCTACGCATTTACTCAGAAGTAAACACGCTAAACGTATCTAAACAATATAAAATGAAATATACACAAGAGACATGATGTAAATAAACATCAACTTTATTTATTAAACGTTCTTTTTATAGTACAACTGAAATGAAAATACATGGAATGAAAGCAATGTCTAAACAATGGCATAACAGAAATGAAAATGAAATGTAATGTACAAGTGAATCTAAAACTCCGGGTGTTCAGTAAACTGATCCAAGTCTTCGCTGGTGGGCTCTGTCTCCAGAAGGTCCGAATCACTTGACAACATCCTAAACAAAGAAGAAAGGAATGTCGTCAGCGAACAATCGCTCGGTAAGTCCCAGAAGTAAGAAGAGACAGAATAGACAGAAAGAGAAAGTAACTTTTAAAGTTGTTTTATATTGTTAACGCTGTTGTTTGTAGTTTGGCACAGAAGATGCCAGAGTATACGAGAGGAGTCTCACTATCCTGGAGAATAAGGTGTACGGAGTACAAGGAACCGTTCAGTCACGGTACAACGGCAATGGAGATTCAGATTAGGTGTCTTATGGTTGCAGTCTCATGCCACTTTTAACTCCTTCTGTACCAATCTACCCCTTATAAACCCCGAATGCCTTGATTGTATTGTATTGTCTTGTATTATAAATTGTATAGATGGATGATTTGCCGAAACCATGATATCAGTAATGGAATGGATATAATGGAAGAACATGTAAATTGAATATATCCATGGTTCGGTTCAGTCAATACAGATTGATATAGATTGAATAGATGGATTCATATTGAATCATGTTGTATTGTAGTTTGTACTTGAATCACATTCAAGTCATATTGATTAGGTTGAGACTCAGTCTGAGTCAGACAATTAGAAAAGAAATTAAAGTCCTGAATTAGCTTTTGATGTTATCGGTAACTGCTGCACATGGACGGCAGGATTTGTGTCCTTTTTCAAGACAATTGATAACACCGTTTGTTAGATTTTCTACCTTAAATAGGAAAGCACCCATATCTCCGGCTCCCTGAGCCTCAAGAGACTGGTCCCTCTTAAACCTAAGTTTACTAGGGTTCTTATTGTAATTTAGTATAACTTGAGGGGGTTTTATGTAAAAATAATTTTGGCATAATTTCAAAATACACCTCAAGCATTTAATTATCATCTTTAGAGTTTTCATAGATGTATATTTTATACATGTGAAATTTCTAGTGAGTAAAAAACCTAAATTCATAATGTATGGTATTTACTTGTAATATGGATATTGTTTTGAATTATCATGGTAGTTTCATGTAATATTTGAATTATTTTCTTGAGTTTTTGGAAACATGGAATATTATATATATTTAAAATAAGTATTTTAGTAATAATTATATACACATATTTAATGAAAATAATTCTATTTATTTTCTTGTAAAAATCTCATTTTCTAAAGAAAAATGTATAAAAATTCTATCGAGATCGAATGCTCCTTACGGAGGTCTGCATCTCGCTCTACTAAGCCCAAGGATATGCGATAATCCGCACCATTCCGAACGGGGTTCCCAAAATGGGTTGTAGAGGCGCAATTGCATAGAAATGTTTTAATACATGTTTTAAAGAAAACGGTTTTATAAGTTAAAGGGATTTATTTGTAAAGTCGTATTTCCCGTATTCTATAGTCCCAAAATCAATCGTGCTATGATAGAGATGTGAGTTGTGATAAGGTAGGTCATTACCTCGTGAACTATCTAAAGGTATAGCAAGGTATAAAGGTTTTAATGTCGAAATGAATAGTATGTGGTATTTTTATGTAAAAATGCGATTATTGTCACAAAAATGATTATCTTGATGTGAAACTTGTTTTGTTGAGTTTGTTAATGTTTTTTAAGCAATATGTGAGAATATGAAGTTATCTTAATTAAAAAATATAGTTTTATAAAGAAACCGAATCGGAAGTCGGACTAACTCCGCTTCCGTCGGGTTTTAGAAATGGAACTTTTTAGAGATAAAGATGAGAAGGAGAAATGGGACTTACTGGCTTATAAAGTAGAGGGGAGAAAGAGAAAGAGTGGGGAAGCGCCGGTACATCGTTTCATCACCGGAAACTCCTTGGGTCGTTGCCAGAACTTCGTCGGAGTTTCACCCTTCGTTAACTCCACTTGCACACTATAGGAACTTGGAAATTTCTTGAGAGTTTTGGCAGGGGATTGTGAGTGTGGAGGGGTGAAATAAGGGTGGTATTTATAGGAAAAAATTAGGGTTAAGGTGTTTAAAGAATGCATTGAAATATGCATTAAAATTTGATCAATTGGACATTTTATTGCTCTCTGGAAATAATCAGAGTAAACAAGCAATGTGGGGTTAGTGGGGTAGCTGAAAGGGTGCAGGGGGCAAAGTTTAGGAGCATTTGGGACGGTTCTACCCGACGGCGCCGGTTTTTCTATGGGTTTCGCCGACTAAATTCCGATGGGTGGGCTTGGTTCTTTGGCCATGTGTCCCTGTCGATTGGTCTACCTTCTCGCACATGTTTGATTATTCTGTAACTTACCCAATTACGTGTGTTGCACGTGTAGACTCTTGGGCTTCTAAAAGATTAAAAGAAATTAAACAAAAAGATAAAGTGGCTGATGGGATTTGAACTCTGGTGCTCTGTCTCAGCAGTGCAAGGCTTTACAATGAACTACAAGCTATTTCTTGCTGTTCTAAATCAAAACAAATAGTTAAAGCTTTCACAGGAATTGTAAATACCCCAATTGTACATTAACTTTAAATGTAATTTATGTACACTGAAATTGGAGTTGTTACACCTTTTGTTTTGTACAGCGGTATTCGGTTATGAATATCCAACACCTCAATCGACGAGGTAAGAACCGAGATCCCTTTATAGGGAGTGACCTCTTGGGCAAAAGTTTGCGTCAGTGTAATAACTTCACTATAGTCGATTCTTTTGTTTTGCATCATGGTATTCGGTTAGGAATATCCTGTACCTCATTCGATGAGGAAAGAGCCGAGATCCCTTTACAGGGAGTGACCCCTTTAGCAAAAGTTTACGTTATTATATATTTGTAAAAACTGCTCGGGTTCCTTCAACGATATTAAGTTCATTACGTTAAAGGTTTTTTCACCAAAAACCAGCTGTAGCCTTCCGTCATTTTCTACGAGTAGTACTTAGTATTCATGCTGCGTTTGTTGACCTTGTCAAGGCGTAGTGTACGGTAGCTGAGTGGTGCTTGTTTGTAGCATATGATGCGATTAACTAGAACAGTCACATTGCCTTGTTGATCTTGTCAAGGGCTTATGCGGGTGGGTCTAGGGTAATCAAGATAATGACGGGTTGAACTTGACTAGCGACTTATGATTTGTTGACCTTGTCAAGGTCATAGGTCGTTAGGGGTAAAATCCAGATTGGGAGTTTCAAACATACAAGAAACTTGCTAGGTATGCGCATACCTTCTGGAGTGTGGTGACTTGAGTGGCTTCTATCAAGTTATCATGCGATGATAGTTGGATCCCGATTCCTACTGATGAGTAGGTATCCTCGGGTGATTTTCAGACTATCCCGACTAATTCTCCTTTTAGGGTTTGAAGAAGAATTCGAGGAAACGGTGGGAACCATCCTGATTAGATAAAGTGATTAACTAATCTAAGCTAGGTTAGCGTGTACGCTGAGTGTTTCTTTTCTCTCTCTCTTTGGCAGCGACTATGGCCCGATCTTAAAAACTTATGAACCAAGTTAACCGAAACTTCTTAAAATACTTTGGCTTTTTGGATTGTCATTTAGTCGCATATATCCCTGCCGCTCCTACTTTCCCTTTGCATTTTTCCAGAACACTCCGTATCACTATGAAGATCCATATTGATTGGATATTCCATTGTATAGTTACATACGAACTCGAAGAAACTTGTTTCAGTTCGAGAATGGATTCTGGCTCTGGAGAAATTGAATATGATTATTCGGTTATCTTTTCTCTTTACCTTCTCTCATATTGCGAGGGCTCCTAGTGTTAGGAGAGTACACCTATTGCACTTATTGGATAGTCTTCTTCCAAATCATAGGCAGGTGGCGAAAGGTAGGGAAGGAAGAAAACCAATTAAACCTAAGTTTGGTATACAGAAGGTAATAAGGAAAGACATATAAAGGGATTAGAGTTAGGGCAAAGGAAATTGCGACTACTATCATTCACGACGAAGCCGCGTATACCCCTGCCACTCCTGCTTCCCCTTTGCATTTCTCCGGAACAATTCGTATCACTACGAAGATCCATATTGATTGGATATGCCATCATATAGTTACATACGAACTTGAAGGAAGTTGTTCCAGTTCGATGATGGTTTCCGGTTCAGGAGAAATTGAATAGGATTATTCGGTTATTTTTTCTCTTTACCTTCTCTCAGGTTGCGAGGGCTCCTGGTATTAAGAGAGTACACCCATTACGCTTATTGGATAGTCTTCTTCCAAACCTTAGGCCGGTGCCGAAAGGTAGGGAAGGAAGAAAACCAATTATCCTAAAAATGGTGTACAGAAGATAAGAAGTAAAGACATATAAAGAGATTGGAGTGAGGGCAAGGTAATATACAGTTACTGTCAAGAATCTGGATAGCGGAAGAGGCATTACTAGGAATACCCAGCTACCCTTTCGAAACATTTTCACGTTTCAATTTTACTATGCGGTGTTAATTGAAAACTGTTTTCCCAATTAGATTCTAACTCCAGGGTATGTATTTACTAGATTTGATTTTCACATCTGTATGGCGTTACAGATGCTGAGTGGGAGTAAGATATTGGGAATTGGATGATTAGATCCTCTATTTATCGGAATTCTTTGTAATTGGTGATATTTGAGGAAATCACTTGGGTTTTGCCTGACGACAAATATTTGGTTTTGAATATCCGTCGTTATGCACCAATTTCAAACTGATATATCTGTACGTTTATTTTATAAAGTGAGATATAACTTTTTGAAATTATGTTTATGATATTTACCTACATCAGTTGATGGTTAGGTAAGGTGCATTCAACAATGGTGTAATTCTTCTTAACCATAGCACAATTTTCAACCTACGACGCACAGGGTTTGAGTTATTAAACTCAGTGGACTTATACAGAGTATTGTATATTGTCCGCTGTCCGTTAGGACAAAGTGGTTGGTAATCGTGCTATATTCTGTTTACTCATGACTTCTCTAGTTCTAGACAGGTATTTCGTTGAAATACAAGGTCCAGATTTTGAGATCATATAGGTATAAGAATAAAGTAGAGAACCATATGTTGCAAGTATCAGGATTTTTCAAGGTGATAGATGATGTAGATACTTGTGTTTGGTATTCCGTTGTAAGTAATAGTTTTGAGAACTTGCTTCTCTTTCAGGTTATTCATGCGTGGGTGCATTCCTTGATGAGTAATACTGCTTGGCCTTCTTCCATTTAGTTGATATGCACTGGGAATGGCTGCTTGTATTTTGAATCTGGTTCAAATTAAATTAGTGCCTTTATTTCTATATTGGATATATAGAATGGATTCATATCTTAACGATGTTAAGGTATATGGAGTTGTTCGGCTTATACTTAAAACCAAAATCTGGATAAACTCTAGGCACGTTTTAGTAATGGCAGTTTATGGGTTATCTCGGGCTTTGACGATGGTTAACATTTTACCATATGGAAGATCAATAGTTATATTGTTCTTGACTCGCTACAGTTTTAATAAAATGGATTTTTTTTCAGAAAATATTAGTGGGAGTATGGTAGAACTGAAAATGATTCCAGAACCACTAACGATTACTGAAAATTTAGTAGATCCTAAAGATTCAATTGGATTCGACATTCCATTAGCCACTCCGCAGATTTGGTGGGTAACCTCAGGCACCCGAGAGGTACTTCGATCTCCTCAAAGACGGTGACATGGAGGTTTTTGATTACCGAAACTTACCACTACTGCTTTTCTAGACTATCAGATCTGGCAGGAAGATGAGTATAGCATCGTTCTAAATTAGCTTTAAAAGTGCACGTGTATATGACTCTGCCAGAGAGTTGTTATAGTCAGTGGGAGCAGCGGAAGCATAGTGGGTAAGTAGCTTATGTCTATTTATAGACTAAAGTAGGTATAGCGGAGATAGATCGTTTAGTTTTGATGTGACAATCATAGAGCTTGATTTCATCAGAACAACAGATAGACCTGATAAAAAGTGGTAGGGAGTGATGTCTTGGTTTTTGGATGATATACTCTTTATACGAAGTGATATTCCTATACTACGATCGGTTATACTGTGGTTGTCACAAGGTGTTTCTCCTCATAAGATCTGGATAAAATATCAGGGATTCTGGTAACTAGATCTATGGTTTTAGATCTAAATTTGGGAAGTGTCCTAATTTGGGTACTTGACACTATTTTAAATTGTTTTAGAATGGACGACTCCTGACATGGTGGTGTACCCGCAGGTGATGGAGTCACTCTCTCTAAAGAGATGTCTTCTAGACTGATGAGGAGAGGGATTTACATGATTAGCATAATCACTTGCTTAGGTAATTAAGACAATCATGAGATGTCAAGTACCACACCAGATATTGATTTTGCCCTGGCTGCAATAAGTATATATTAATCCGATCCTGTAGAAACGTTGGGAAGCAGTTATGAACATAAGTGGATGTTCTTGGTATATAGTAACGGCAGCCTTCTTCAGGAAGTAGTTATCATTTCACACTTCCAAAGTGACCTGGTTGACAGAGTGACTGTCAGAGTTATAGTTTTCCCTCTTTTGAGGGGCAGTATGGTCGATAGGTGGTCCAAGTGGATACTGAGGAAGGTATGGCACAGGATACTGACTAAATTCGGTGGAAGATACGGTCTAATAAGTTTGTTGGATTTGGAGTTCATTTGTGCACCGGGTCCCATTAGATATCCAGACAAATTCTAAGACAGGTATTGCTCATTTCGGAAGATAGTTTTTCTCCGCGAAGTTCAGATATAGAGAGATAAAGATAGAAACATTGGAGTGGATCCACCCACTGAAGCTATTTCTCGAACGCAATAGTTTTGCAAACGGGCTTTGCGAGACTAATTAGTAGAGAAGTTGGGTGTTCGGTATCACACCGGTTGTGAGTATGCGACACCGCAATAATTAGCCTTAAGTGCAAGTAGGAGATTGTTGGCTATAGTGCCCTCAAGTCAATTATTGTAATCGCAGACACGCGATTGTGATGATTGAAGGAGGATCTATACAGGTAGAACAATCTTACTCGAAATGATAGTATGCTATTTGGTTTGTCTCTATCATCATGTACATGCTTTATATGGTATTACAGATCACTATTACATGTTGATAGAGCCCATAGGATTCTTGCTTGACTACCAGCATTATGATATCGATCATATACGTGGGAGCTGGGTGGTCTATAAGCACATCCTTAAATGTACATAGTCAAGAGAGTATCGTGACTGGGCATCGATACTCCGGAGTAGACTAGTGTATACTTTTCTAGACCTGATGAGGGGCGGTGGCCGGTCTCATAAGCCATTAGTGTCAGTCAGTCACCTAAGATAGTATACAGGTGCTTATTGGGTTAGGAGTACACTGGACGGACTCGCCGGAAAGATGCTAGTTGGTATTATACCTATTGTCAGATAGCAGTTCTCAGGTGACATGTGTACAGATTAGTCTGTCAACCCAAGATCGTCATTTTCTCGTGTAAGTTCCTACCGTGCTTTGATTAGTACCCTACCACGGTTCAAAAGAGTCGTGCAAACAGATTTTATTTGGGTACAGTCCTGAGCCACATGGAGGTAGTAAGCGGATCGTCAGGGATTCGTCTCTTCCGGTATTGGGAGTTAATGTTGCGCGTTGCACGGGTGGGCATCACCAGAAATTCTTGGCCAAGATAGTCGAGAATTGCTGATTTGGATCAGTAGTTTTTCAATTGGTGATGGGTTTCATACCGACACGAAATATCGCGTTATTAGGGGTCTGACTTTATCCATCCTTCTAGACTCGATATGCGATATTCTTAGACGAACAGATCGAACTGTACGAAGATTGTCATGGACAGGCTCAGTAGGGGTTCGGATGAGTTTGCTCGTCGGCCTTCCTTTCGCTCAATCCCTGGGTAGCCGTTACATACAACTAGTGCTACTGACGTGCTTGTGGTTAAACCCACTGCCAGCGTATTGACGAGTCTTCAGAGTCCCATACAGAGAGTTTCCCTGGTTCTGGCGAAATGATGTAGTAGCCGTATTGGATACGTGCAGGGTTTTGATTGATTGATTGTACTATGTACCCGGACTTTCGATCGGACAGTTGATAATACTAGCCGGCTCGGGTTTGAGTCGGATTATTAAATTAGGTATTGATTTAATAATTTACGTATATGTATTTCGATATGTATATTCTACTATTATATTCTTTGTGTTATTTTATCTCTTCGGGTATTCGTATTTTGGTACGAATACATGTATGTATATATAGTAGAATGTAATTCGTATTTATACGGATAACATTCTATAAGGTGGACACCTCATTTAGATTTTATCCATTTATTATAAATTGGAAATGAGGTGGATAAAGGAGAGAGGGTAGTATGGTGAAACCATGCTTGCATAGTGTTGCACAAATGAATTGTTAATTCATTTGTGCAAACTATTCAAGCATGGGTGGTATTTTAAAATGAAAGAAAATGTTTTACAAAACCTTGCTAGATTTTTTCTCTCACATGGGAGAGGGTTCATTCTCACTTGAGTTTTCTTTGCTCACCATTAGCTTCACTCCCTCTCTAGTTTTCATGAGTTTCTCCACCTTCATCCTCAACCTCCTCTCTACAATCTCATGAGTTGAGAATCAAGAGAGGAGGTGAGATAAATAAACACTTGGATCACTACACTACATCCTAGACACTCTAGATTAGCAACTTAGAGTCCCTAGTTACTTCACTTGATCATTGGTTTGGAGCTAGAGCCATGAGCTACATCCCTCGGATGGATCATCTTTAACGGAGAAAGACCGGTGGCCAAGTTCAGTTGAGGACACCTCAAGGAGTTTATGAAGATGGTAGAAGACCGAAGGACATGGTTCGTTCGGTTTAACACTTTTATCATAATAGTTTAGCTCTTCGTAGTTAGCTAGTATAGGTTTATGGTTCGATCTAGACGGATTCGTTAGCGCCAAATTTTTTAAAGCGTCATTTTTGTTCCGCATTGGCCACGGTAGATGGTCAGGACGCTATCATAACCCAACATCAACAAGTCAAGGCTGAACATCAAAGGGTAGCTGGTTTGTTGCAACCATTTCCGATTTTTCAATGGATGTGGGAACATATAACTATAGATTTTGTGGCTGCTTTACCTTGGAGTCCAAAGGGCAATAATGCAGATTGGGTCATTGTCGATCGATTGATCAAGGCAGCTCATTTTATACCATTTCGAGTTAGTCAGTCGACAGAGGTTTTGGCAGAGCGGTACATGCAAGAGATTGTGAGAGTGCATGGAGTACCCGTAAGCATCGTTTCGGATCGTGATATTCGATTTCTATCATATTTTTTGAGGAGTCTAAAGGAAAGTTTGGGAACTCGCTTGAAATTTAGCATAGCCTATCATCCTCAGACAGATGGCCAGTCTGAAAGAACGATCCAAATTCTTGAAGATATATTGAGACATGCATGTTAGACTTCAAGGGTTTATGGGAGGATCATCTGCATTTAGTGGAGTTTTCATTCAATAACAGTTTTCAGGCGACTATACAGATGGCTCCATTAGAAGCATTATACGGTCATAAGTGTCGCTCGCCTATCTGTTGGGCGATGTTGGAGAAAGAAGATTATTGGGACCGGATCTTATTGTGCAAACGGTGGAGAAAGTTAACGTGATCCGAAATTATATGAAGGTGGCACAAGATCGACAAAAAAGTTGGGTTGATACTGGACGAAGACCTCTGGAATTCGCAGTTGGTAATCTTGTATTCTTAATGATATCACCGACCAGAGGAGTGATCTGATTTGGTAGTCAAGGCAAGCTTAGTTCTCGATTCGTGGGGCCTTTCGATATTATCGAGCGTGTTGGAGACGTAACTTATCGATTGGCTTTACCACCATCCTTAGCGGGTGTTCATGACATGTTTCATGTATCTTAACTCGGCAAGTATGTTCGAAATGAGACGCGCGTCCTAGATCACTCGGAACTGACGGTAAGGGAGGATTTAACATATGAAGAGCAACCAATGACGATTGTGAATCGACGAGAAAAAGTTCTCAAGAATAAAGTTATCCCACTAGTTCTCATTTTATTGGGGAATCGTTCACACAGAGAATCTACTTAGGAACGTGAAGACGAGATTCGACAGAACTTTCCACACCTCTTTTCTTAGATCCGTATTTTCTTGTCTTTTTCTTGTTCTGTAAATTTCGAGGACGAAATTCTTTGTAGTTGGGTATAACATAAACCCTAGTACTGTTATACTATTTTTTTGAGGTATTTCAAATCTTGCAGCAAAATTCTTAACTATTTTTGTTTTAGCTTCTGAATGATGCAATTAGTAGCTGTGGTTATTATCCGACCCGACCCGCATGTTTGAACCCAACATGGTTCGAGATTACATCAAACATTTGCTAGTAAAGTGTATCCATGCAAATCTAGATATATATATACATATATAATATTTTTAGACTCTAAATATCTTTTTATAATACAATATAAAACCAAATAATATATTTTTATCTAGTCTTGCATGTCATAGTATCCCATATCATGTGGTTGTGCCCATATATCATGTTCGTATTCTAAGAGTTAGACAGACATATTATTTGATCGTTTCGTATATTTACGTAGATCCGTATTTAGGGGTATATGTTTTTAATTGCAGGATATTGCATTATGGTTTAAATCCTTACGTATATTTTTCATATTTAAAAACTGGATTTTTAAAGGGATACGGGTAATATTCGGAGTAATATGGTATTATCTGTAAAATCTCACAATATTTATATATAATATATTTTATATAACTAATATATATATATATATAATGTTATATATAAATATAAATAATATATTAATTATTTTAAATAAATAAAATCTCTCTTTCTCTCTCTGTCTTTCTCTCTCCCCCGTCCCCACTCTCTCTATATCCATATATATATATATATATATATATATATATATATAATATATTATAATATAAAATATATTAAAACACCCTCTCTTTCCCCCTCGTTTCTTCTTCTCCCTGCTCTCGCCCGCGAACGATGAACCCTAACCCACGCCCCTCGCAGCCCCTCGTCGTCGTTTGCCCCCATCTCTTCGCCATCACCTTCCTCCCGTCCTCTTCCTCCCTGTTCCCAAGACCTCAACTAAAGAACCCGGACGACCGAACCCACATCTCTCAACCTCTCCCCGTCGCAGCTCCTCGTCGCCGCCGCCCTCTCATCATCGTCGTCACCTCCTTTTCCTCGCCACCATCACCATCTTCTCCACCTCCTTTTCCCGACGACCCTAAGCCCGACCTCCACAGCCGAGAAACCATCACCCCCTCGCCTTCGACTTCGTCGCCGGAACCTGACAACCACCATCACCCCGTCACCTTCCTCCTCGTCTCCCCGGCAATCCCAGACCACCATCACCCTCTTCTCCCTCCTCTGCTAATCCCCGATCACACCAGAACCCATCACCCACCTCGCCGTCACCTCGCCGCCGACCGCCTCATCCCCTCTCCTTGCCCTCGCCAAATCCACAGAACATCAGCAAACCCCGACAGCCACCTTCTCCTCTTCTTCTTCTGTTCTTTTCTTACTTTTCTTTTCTTTTCTTTTTCCGATCGATCACCGGAGTTGCGCACGTCGCCGACGATCCAGACGACTCAGTCACCGTCGTCGTCTAGCCCAGTTACTATGTCACGCAACTGCCCAGCCAGGTCCAGTCTTGCGTGAGTAAGTTTTGCGTCATGACTTTATTTCGACGTCGGAACGTGACATCCGTATCTCGATGTGAGATTCGATCAGGTAAGTTCTAAACTTGCAATATGCTATTTTATTATATCTATATTTATTTGATAAATTATAGTGCATGTGTTTTACTATTCAACAGAAATTACCGATTTACAGTTTTATAGTATCCGTACCGATAATGGGTTATTTAGTTGCATGCCGGACCATCACAATATTATCATACCAACATATTAGTTCAGTATGTTATCTATATTGCAATATACATGGTAATGGACGTATAACGGTTATTATAGATAGATACATATGCATCCTGGTATTAATTGTGTTTACCATATTTCGATATTGATTACAGTTTTATATTGGTATCTATTTTGGTTAATATACATTACATGACATGTCCACGACACACTACCAGACTTGTTACTTGGATTTTATTACTAATGCCAACAATCCTGATTTGTTGTCCTGACGGACGTGACTTGTTGTCTGCATAGATAAGACCTGTACCTGCTTGATCCTGTGTTGGCATTAGTTTTATATCATCAATACCTGACTTGAACACAAAATTTGGGGAAAAGGGGAAATCAAGAATATAACCGAAACGTAACTCAAGAGCATATTATTATTGTTTGCCGTGATTCCGGGCGTGAACGGAATAATCATTGTTTATTGTACCGTGGTCCCGTGGGGAATGAACGTGATATATTGTGCCATGGTCCCGTGGGGGTTTGAACGAGATATATACTGTTGAGTTACGTTGAGAATTATATTAATTGATTTCAAAGATCTGTAAAATAGATAACTTAGAAACACAGACTTTAGGATACATATCACATACATATAGCTCACTGTTTATACCTGTGTTATTTACATTCATATTTAATCATAACATCATATCCTGATTATTACTATTGTTTTGATATTATGACGCACTGACGTCTGGGTTTTGCATGGTCCAGTAACTCTAACATTATCGCAGGCAGATCAGGAGTGCATTAGCAAGCAAACCGAGCAATGAGGAGCCAGCTGTTTAGTTTAGAAATGCTTAGTTTCTTTTATTTTCGTAGTTTTATTTTTATTGATGTGAGCCCATATGGGACGTGATTTAGATATTGTTTTATTGGATTTTGATTCGTTTCTGCTACACCTATTTCTTGATTTTATTTATTGTGGCAGATGGACATGTGTTAGGTATGCAGGGTTACCTAGCGCGACATCAAGGTTTCGGGAGGCATCATCCATACCAAATTTAAAAATTTGCCGTTCTAGCTAACCCTAACCCTAGAATCGTATACTAGAAATCGACGGAATAACATATGCAAACACTTTACATCCTAAGTGAGCAAGGAATATAACCTTTGTAGACCAGTCCTTCACTTCAATAGCTCCGTGTAGTAGTCCCTTCGCTGCGATCAAGAAGTCCCGGACTCTAGAGAGGCTCCGATGAAGAAACGAACATGCTTGCTTCGAAGTCTTCGAGGCCGAAGATGATCTACGTCGAGGAGACACTAACCCAAGCTATCTCTTCACTAATCATGAAATTAGTGAAGCAAATACCCTATACTAAATGGCAAGTAGTAGAGGATGATGAAATAAGAATTTTGCTCACATTAGATTTCATATTCTCACAAGTTTTTATCACAAACTCAAACCCTAGAAAACTCTTTTCTCTTTGAGCTCATGAAGAAGATGAAGAATTATCAAGAGAGAATGAATTATTGTCGAGCTTAAAAATACAACCAAGGGTTAAGCAAGACATGCTTAACCCTTGTAGAGACTTAACCATAAGCTAGGGTTAAAGCTAGGTTAACAAATATCTTAAGGTAGACAAAAATGGTGGACAAAGTCAAAGAAGCTTACAAGCTTCTTGCAAAATATCAACCATGACTAATTCCACAATTTTTGAATTTCCTTAATAATAAACATAAACCCTAATCAAACCCTAGCATGGTTCAAGTCTCATAAACCCTAGTTGCATTTGTAACCTAGCATGATACATTTAACATATATCACATATATATCAATATATCCAAAATGAAAAAAGAAATCATAAGTGAGTTAATACTAGTTAATCTAATGTAATATATCAAATATATAATTATATATTAGATCATCAAATTAACTCTTGATTTAATAATCCGGCTATATCACCTATAACCGACTAATATCATATGAATCAACTTATCGAATCAACACTTGATCCGATAACCCGGCTATATTATATATAACCGACCGATATCTCATATTGCGAGAATAGAATACGGTATCTCATATCGTATCAATCTCGGTCCCGCACATATCACATATGTGCTCCTACTCCGTTTCGCTTGAGCCAGGAAACCCCTGTGTAGGACTCTAAAGACTCGTCAATACGCCGGCGGTAGGTGATGATAATATCAAACACCCACAAGATGCAAGCGGTCTTCTAAACGTAACGGCCACCCGGGTATTGAGAGATCAGAAGATCAACAAGCAAGCCTGCTCATACTCCTGCAAATCCAATCAGTAACACTACCGTACAGTCCGGTCTCTTCATCTCATATGTCACATATCTCATCTAAGGGTGGTAAATGTCAGACCCCAGTAACTCGATAAGTCGTGTCGATATGAGGTTCATAACGGGTCGAGAAACTACTGATAACACTTACCAGTATATTTCTGAAGCAGCCTTGGCCAAGGACTCCTGTAATAACCAATCGAGCATATCGCAACATCAACTCCCAATACCGGGAGAGGCGAAAACCCCTCCTATCGCTCATTGCCTTCATGTGACTCGGAACTGTACCCAAAAGCCACCGTTTTGCACGTTCTCTTGAACTTGGTAAGGTGGAAATCAAAACACGGTGGGAATCACACAAGACTCTATGACGATCTCGGGTCTACAGACTAATCTGTACCAGTGTCACCAGAAAACTGCCATCTGACGTTAGATATAATACTATCTATGAGTTCTCGGCAAGTCCGTTCAGTATACCCAGTCTCCACTGAGCACCCGTATACTGTCTCTGATGTCAAACACCAATGGATATGGGATCATCTATCGCCCATCTACATGGGTCGAGAAACTATACGCTAGTCTACTCTGGTATATCGATACCCTGTCTCGATACACTCTCGATTAGGAACATTTGAAGGATGTACTTAGCGACTACTCTGTCCCCACTAGTATGATCTGCATCATAATCCCGGTAGTCAATTACCCATCCTAAGAGCTTTATCAACATGTAATATAGAGACAATCAGCGTACATGTTAAGATAAAGAGCAACCAGATAGCATAATATCATGTCGAGCAAGAAAGTCCTCCATATATATGTCTAAGCATCCACTACAATATAAATCGTATGTACAGTAATAGCCTCTAGTGCATACATATAACTAACAAGGTAGATTATATTTTTACTGTTCTGGATATCCGATTGACAGCCGTAATGTGACTGTGGAGAGATGATTCCTAACCACAGGTAGCATGATTGGCTCTGTCACGTGCCGTGTTTACGTATTTTGGGAAGTGGGGCGTGACAGGGTTTGTATATCTAGCTTTAATGTGATTTCCTATAATGTAGCATGAAAACAAGTGAAGATTTTCACTTGTCTGGAGACTATGGCGATGCGACAACGGTGAACGATGATGAACGGCACGACACACGCATGGCTATGCACGATACGGAAACACGGCAAGTTTGGTCTCGGCTCGAGCTCGGCGAGGCTTCGGGGCTTGGACTCGGCTAGTAGCTTGGGTATGGGCAGCGAAAGGGGGCCGAAGGCGGAGCATGTGGTTGCGGCTAGGTTGTGTGGAGCTGGTAGGGCGTCGATGGCTGAGAGGAGCTTGGTGTGGTCGTGGGGAGGGATGGTGGAGGTCGGTGGTGATGATGGATGTCGGGGGTGATGATGGATGAGGGCTCGGTTGATGAGGAGAGTGAAGGGAGCTCGACGACGAGAAGCTAGTCGGGGATGGTAGGGGCATTGTTCGGCCAGAAGCGGAGGGATGTCGAGGGGAAGATTCTCGTCAGGGGTGGAGATGAGCGGTGTTGAGGTCGGGTTGCTGTCGTAGATGGAGAGCTTGTCGGAGACAAAGAGGTTGGGGGCAGCGATTCGGGTCTGTGGTTGATGCAACGAGGCGATGGTGGTGAGTGGCAGCCTGGGTATCTTATTCCTTGTGACCCATCTTGTTCTGTTTGCCTGCCTTTTCTTTTCTCAAATATGTGCAACAATAATTCATCTCTACAAACAACCATTTCCTTCAATGCAAGAATGGCAAAGCCTTTCACAATTTTTTACCTAACACACTTGGTTCATAACTTTGGTATGAGAGCGCTACCCTGGCAACCTTGGGCTCATTTTTTCCCTTCAATTCTTTCAACCTTGCATACCAACATCTCTTTCAAATCTAGTTTACCACTGTATCATAATTGAAGAATAACGAGCAACCATTGACACATAAATACTCCTGATTTTCTCCTTGTCATCATCTTACTACGGACCTATGCAATTGTTGAAGATGATCACATCAAGCCGGCTTGTGCAAACTACACCTATAAGAATATGTATCTAGTGAAGCAGAGTATGATCCGATTGGAATATTGAACATGTTTTACACACACTAAATTCAACTCAATTTGTCATCCCATCCACTTCTACATATATGCCTCCTGCGCCTATGTTGTTCGTGTCCCCACAGATTCCCCTCTCCCTGCTGAAGCTTAAGATCATAAAGGACTTTTGTGCAAAACTTATCCCATTCCAGTGCCTTTCTATATGCATGCCCTCTAGAAGTCTTATATTGGACCTTCACTTTCCTGCTCCATTAACTTGGGCCTTGGTGATTTTTTAGCAATGCTAGCCTAATATTAGTTCCATAGGGGTTGAAGTATAATTAGCTACTCGAAGTGGAAAACCTACCTCTCATAAACCCAAGTACTAGATGCTTTTAGTCATACTTAAATTATGCGCGCAGATTAAAACTAACTATTAAATGAACACATTTAATCATAGCATGATAGTATCTATCGACATGATTACGGTTACATTAATTTTTTAAAAATAAAAATAGTTATGTTAAAAATTAAAACAAAACAAAATTATTGTTTATGCAAAGAGGGAAAATGGCTGGTGTAAACTTTTCTTCAAAAATTTACTTAATTTTAGCAATAATTTCCTATCACATACATATAAATGCCCCCTCCCCCCGCCCCACCTCCACCCAAAAAACAAAACAAAACATTCTCCCAAGTAGAGTTAATTACACGTTAATTAAGCGATAAAATATGGGTTTTTGACAAAGCTTAGCTAGTAATTATTTTCACATATTTTTTTAATTATTTATTTATTTATTTATTTATTTATGTATTTTGTTATATATGCACACACATATGTTATGCTAATATAGTTTTAACAACATGTTAATTTAAGTTAAAACTTATTTTTGTAGCCATGACAATTTGACCTCATCTATTTTGTCTCTTAACTATTTTAAGAAACTAAAGGTTTTAAAAAAAAAGAAAAGAAAAGAAAATGATGAATGAGACATGGAGGTGATGGGCATTTAATGAAGAGAGAAGAGATGGGCATGGCTCTCATGAACCATCTAGCCCTTCCTTCATTCCTCTCCTCCTCTCTTCTTTCTCTCCTCTCTTTCTTTTTCCCTTTCACCTCCTCTCTTGGAAAATTTTTTCCACAACAATTAAGCTTTTAATCATTAGAAACCATTATTAAACCTTCACTTAATCATGGTTTAGTCTCTCTTAAGTGTCTTGGAGCTTTGCATGGTTAGGGTTTCCTTGAAGTCTTGGAGCTTTGCATGGTTAGGGTTTCCTTGATGTCTTGGTGAGGTAAGGATCGACACCCTTAAGTATGCTTTAGAAAGCTCTTATGTTAACAAGTTTTTGCTTAATCAAACTCCTAATCTTAACTAGAGTTATGTTTTGTGATATTTAGACTTAAGATAGGTTTTGGGGTTATGAAAGTTCTTAGGTTAGCTATGACCTAATCTAGGTTAGATAGAGAGTTTTGGTAGCTAAACATCCTTATTTAACCACCAAGTTTTCACTAAGCCACCTCAATATTTTAATTTAGTATCAAAACTAGTTTTAGTTAAGATTAGAGTTTCTTTTTAGAATCTGCTATCAACCCAGAGACTTCTGAGAGAAGTTGCTATTACTGGGAGCTAGTCATAGGACCACGAATACACCCTCGAAACCCGAGCCCCTAACTCCAATTTCTGGTCGCCAATTTATTGCTTCTGGCCGTAAATTGCGGCCATCTGGGGAGATCGGGTGTGAAGTTTTTTCGAGTGCTCTCTGGAACTCCAATTGGGCCTCTAATATGTGCAACTTTATCTAATTGTTTGTATATAAAAATCTGTGACCGTTTTACCATATTTTAGACGTTATGTAAGCGTGCGATACGAATTTTTCCGACTCTCGTTTAGATGTTTTGTGTGGTTAGCAGCCCTTAGGGGTAGTCTTAGATGTTATTGCACACGTTTAACAAGCTAAGCTCACACATGATAACTTGTGGGAGTTGGTTCGTTCGTGTAGTGTATGCGTACGTGTCATATCGGAAATTTATTATCCTCTTGTGTTATAGTTTTGTGCGATGCTAGGGTCGATTGCAGAGACTTCGGACGCGGCCAGGAAAGGGAAGGAGGTGGTCGGATAAAAGTAGCTCGAGACCGTTCCGATGAGTAGATTTAACATCTATGGGGAAATCGCCTGGATGGCGTTAAGTATCGATGGCTAGATTCTATTTATAAACCTTATATCATGAGTATATACATTCATAATTTATGCATACGCATTATAATATGCGTCCTATTACTTGCTACGTGGTGACATATCCTTGTTAGGACACTTGCGCAATTACCAGTGGTTCATGTCGCACATGCACTAACTCATATGTACACACACCATTGGTAATTGCCATGCCACGCACACCATACAACTTGCCACAAATAACTACATCGTATTACATTTCATTTGGTAGTTAGACTTTCGTTATTGGACTAGCACGCATCATGTCAATATCATACATACATTGCTATTAGCACCATATTCTCATATCATATTTCGTGAGATTTCGGTTTTCGTGGATTTGGGAAACCGCAAAGAACATTTTAAAAAAACTTGGATTATTTAAAAATGCGTTTTTCCTTTGATATGATATTTGGTGTCCACCATGTGTTTTCTCGGTTCTGAGTGATGGTATACCCGATTCGAGGAGTGAGAAGGCACTGTCTGCGGGTACATGATGGACCCGGTACGGTACCCTCGGGCAAGAAGATCGTATAGAAAGGTGTTGAGCCCGGTAGGGGAACACTACCTACCGGTAATTGTATGGAAACTCGGCGGATATCCGGAGGATACCGACCGGAGTTATATGATCAGATGGATATGATGGCCGATCAGAGTGAAGGCGTCTGAGATATTGAGATTTTAAGTGTTGATGCTTGACACCATTTTTATGATGATTTACCGATGGTACCTCTGTTTCAATGCACATTCAGAACTTATTATGACATGCTCAGTTTCATATAGTTACACCCTGATATTTTACTTTGCTCATTATTTATGCTGCATTCATACCGTTATATATGCCATCATAATCTCAGACTTAGGATTTGTCGCTGCCATGTTCATGCTTGTGATTACCACGCATGATGTTATTTACTACTCACAAGCTGGAAACTTACCCCCGTTGTGCCACAGTGTCTTGTAGGGCCGATCCTCAGTGTAGTCACGGCGGGCCACACTACTTTTGCTACTACTGCTGCTATTGTTACTTTTGGGCATGATATATTTTGTAGATGGGTTGCGAGTATTCATGTGCCTTCTACTTTGTACTCTTTTCATTGTATCCAGTATACTCTATCTACCACATGTATATATTGACTTAGAAACAAGACTGAGAGATTGTATTATATTTGACTCTGGGTATCGTACTTGTGTGAGCTGACTTTTGTGCTATGTTGTGAATATTGTTTGCTTTCTTATTTGCTTATTTTTTCGCCTATGGTATCGTATATCTGCTATGTGTTTGTGTTCCGCCTAGAGACGTGTGATTTCTCCCAAAAAGGGATGCTTTTTATATATATTGCTTATGTATCTGTTTGGATCAGTTTTTATAAAGGAAATGCTGCCGAAATTCTTAGTAACAACTTGAGATTTAAAAAGGTTTGATATAACTCTTCTACTTTTAAAATTGATATTTTGAAACAATGTTTTACCACTCTAATTTATTTCACGGTTTAGATTCTGGATTTCGGCTTACTTGAATTACGTTACGCTTTTAGACGTTACGTGATTTAAGTGCCGACCATGTTCCTGATTTGGGTCGTGACAAAGTGGTATCAGAGCGTTAGGTTTTATCTTTCGGAGTGTAAGATAACCCTTGGTATGATGGAGTAGGTAACTTAAGCAGAGTATCGTAGCGCTGTATGTTCCGCGGCATACTCACGATACGATACTCCGCCTAATTGACCTTAGGACATATATCTTGTGATTCTTTCCTTGATTCCATACATTCTTTTGCTCTGGTTGCTGTGTTCTTACCAAATCCTGTTTCTTGTTCCAGCCATCATGCCGTCAAAGACTACGAGGGCCCAGAGGGCTGCCGCTAGAGATGAGGTCAGGGTGGGCTCGTCCGAGACGAGGGCCGATCAGGGCGGTACGCCTACCCCTCAGGAGCAGATTGATCCACCTTCTCCAGGCCGGATTGCTAGGCTGGAGGCGAGTATTCAGGATTTGCGCCAGATGATTGGATCTTTGGTTGAGGCCAGCCGAGCACAGAGATCAGATGATGTTCCGCCTACTACGGGGGCCGTGATAGTACCTATTGCTCATACGGTTGTACCTGCCGCTATCGAGACTATCGCAGTATCACTATCGGAGTTTATAGACTGAAACCTCCAGTTTTCACTGGCACAGACACAGCAGAGGATCCACGGTCATTCCTCGACAGAATGGTCAGGATTTATCGTTCCCTGAGGTGTTCTAATGCGAGAGCGGTCGAGCTTGCCAGTTTCCGTCTGGAGGGTCTTGCACAAACTTGGTGTGAGTCCGTTGAGAGAGGCCGAGCTGCCAGCCTTCCTCCTATGACATGGGATGAGTTTTTGACAATCTTTCTTGCTCGTTTCTTTCCGCAGAGCGTCAGGGATGCTCGAGCTCGCAGTTTTGAGTCTTTGCGCAAAACTCCTGGTATGACTGTGGCAGAATACGATATCCAGTTCACCCAGCTATCCATATATGCTCCTTATTTGGTGGATACCGAGGAGAAACACATCAAGAGATTCGTGCGAGGTCTTAATACACAGTTGTTCCTCTCTATTGGCACCCAGCACTTTGATACTTATGCAGCGGCGATGGACGCAGCCATGCTAGTGGATGAGCATATTACTGAGACTATGACTGTTCCGGGACCGAAGCGGGTTCGCATGGGTGTATCAGTTTCCGGTCAGATTGGTAGAGGTATGGCAGGAAAAGGCTGCGGCGGATTCTTTCTGGGCCGAGGTGGTGGCAGAGACTTGATACGGGGCCAGTTATTTAGCTTTTACTTACCGAGTCGGCAGCCGTCGCCAGGATGTTTTCGGTGTGGGAGTACGCATCACCGCGTCGGGCATTGTACTATGAGATGCCAAGGCGGGCAGCAGTTCTACAGGTTAGTTTACCCCCTTCACCTTCTCCTTCGCGAGCATTGCCTCCTCCGCCCATCGCTACTCCGCACCAAATAGATGCTCAGAGGGGTCATGGTCGTGGCCGTAGCGGTCCTGTTTAGAGGGGACGAGGTGGCAGAAGCAGAGGACAGCATGATACCGGTAGAGGACAGACCATAGTTTTTGCTTTGACTCCTTAGGATGCTCAGGCATCGAATGCTGTTGTGACAGGTACTCTTTCCGTTTGTTCTTTCGACGCGCGCATATTGTTCGACCCTGGTTCCACGCACTCTTATGTATCCACACACTTCGTACCGAGATTGGGTCAAGATTCATCCTTATTAGATCATCCGCTCGTTCTGCTTACTCCCGTTGGAAGTTTTTCATCGCCTGACATGTGTTTTGATCATGTTCAGTTTGTATTGAGGATAGAGATTCTTCCGTCGATTTGATCCTTCTTGATATGTTAGTCTTCGACGTCCTACTCGGCATGGACTGGTTAGCCACTTACTATGCGTCTGTGAACTGCCGTAAGAAAGCGGTCAGATTTTGTTTTCCGAGAGAGCCAGTTCTTGTTGTGCAGGCGGACCGCAGTGCCTCCCCTCACAGTCTGTATAATAACCCTAAACTTTCTGTACAAATTTTTTCAAAAAAATACAGAAAGGGGTATTTTTGCCTAAGCACAAGTTATAAATTTGTTTTGCTTTTTAATAGCAAGATGGAGCTTGTAGCTCACTGGTAAGACCTTGCACCGCTGAACCAAAGCAATAGAGTTCAAATCCCATCAGCCATATTATTTTTTTTATTAGCTTTTTTTTAAATTTTTAGAAGCCCAAGGGTCTACACGTGCATAACTCGTAAAACCAAAAGTCACATATAAAACAAACTGGCCCAGGAGAATAACCAAACGTCGATGGACACATGGCGTCGAAGACCCGGCCCGACCTGGCCGACTCGGGCCGGCGGCGCCGGTCCGACCGAGTTGGATGCCCGATTTTCTTCACTTTCCCTGCATCTTTTGGTCTGCTTATAACCCCTGTATAGTTTAAAAACCCTGCACACTAACAGAGCTATTGAAAACCTCAATTAATCCAATTTTTAATACAAAATTTAATACAATTTTCTCACACCCTTTCATCTGCCCTAAACCCTAGATTTTCCTATAAATACCACTCCATTTCACACCCCTTCACTCACAAACTCTGTCTAAACTCTCAAGAAAAATCTCTAGAACTTTTGTGTATAAGTGGAGTTAGCGAAGGGCGAAGCTCCGACGAACTTCCGACGACGACCCTAGGAGCTCTCGACGACGAAACGACGCACCAGCACCTCCTACCACTCCCTTTTCCTCTTCCCTAATCTAAAATCCGGTAAGTCCTTCCTCCCCTTCTCTTGTCTACTCTAAAAACTTGTATTTCTAAAACCCGACGGAAGTGGAGTTAATCCGACTTCCGATTCGATTTTCTTTAAAAAGTTACAATTTTCTTAAATACAACAATACCAAACTTGCACATCATAATCATTAAAACAATAAAAAAATATATTGAACAAGTTTCATAGCAAAAGAATTCATATTGAAATTTTTATCGCACTTTTTCAGAAAAATACCATATAGTTTAGTTTTGACATTAAACATCATATTTTCTTGCTATACTTTTAGATAGTTCACGAGATAATGACCCACCTCTTCACAACACTCATGATATTGGGAAACATAGATTTTGGAAATACGGTTTTACACAAAACTACCTCAAACTTATAAAAACCCTTTTCTACAAGATTATGTATTTTAAACAAATCTTTGTAAAGCGCTGCTACAATCCATTTGGGGAACCCATTCGGGATGGTGCGGATTATCGCACATCCTCGGGCTTAGTAGTGCGAGACGCAGACCTCCGCAGGAGCATACGGCCTCGAAAGATTTAAAAATACAAATATCTTTAGAAAATGAGATTTCTAAAAAAAATAATAAATTAAAATTATTATATATATATATATATATATATATATGTATGTATGTATCATCAAAATATCTAATTTTTTATATAATATAAATATTCCAACTTTTCTAAATCAAAATAATAACTTTACATGAAAATACCATATAATTCCACACAAGTTCAATACTTTACAATTAAATACCATATATTATGAAATTAGATTTTATTCACTATAAATGTCACATATATAAAATTTACATCTATGAAAACTCTAAAGACGATAATTAAATAATTGGGGTGTATTTTGAAAATTATACAAAATTATTTTTACATAAATCGCCCTCAAGTTTTATAAATTACAATAAGGACCTTAGTAAACATAGGTTTAAGCGGGACCAATCTCTTGAGCCTTACGGAGCTGGAGATATGGGTCCTTGCCTATTTAAAATAGACAACTTAACAAACGGTGTTATCAATACGGTAATTGTTTTTGAAAAAAGACATAAATCCTACCGTCCATGTGCAGCGGTTACCGATAACATCAAAACCTAATTCAGGACTTCAATTTCTTTTCTGATTGTCTGACTCAGACTGAGTCTCATTATAAATAATCTGACTTAAATATGATTCAAGTATAAACCACAACTCAATATGAATCCATATATTCAATCTGTTCAATCTATACAATCTATATAACTTGACTGAACCGAACCATGGATATATTCCATTTACATGATTATCCAGTACCTCTATTTCCATTTATACGATATCATGGTTTCGGGAAGTCTTCCATTTACAATACAAATCTTCCATTTAAATTTACAAAACAGTATAAATAACACATTTACAATTCAAACAATACAAACAATACAATCAAGACATCGCGGGGTTTACAAGGGGTAGATTGGTACGGAAGATGTTGAAAGTGGCACGAGACTGTAACCATAAGACACCTAACCTGTATTCCATTGCTGTTGTACTGTGGCATGAACGGTTCCTTGTGTTCCTGATACCTTAATCTCCGGGGCAAGTGAGATTCCTTTTGTATACACTGGCCTCTTCTGTACCAAGCTACAAACAACAGCGTTAACACTATATATAACATTATAACAATATAATATAACTTTAAAAGTTACACACTCTCTCTCTGTTTATTCTACTTCTCCCTCATCTTTGGGACTTACCGAGCGATTTGTTCGCTGACGACATTCTCTTTCTTTCTTCTTTGGAATGCCGTCAGGTGTTTCGGACCTTCAGGAGATCGAGCCCACCAGCGAGGACTTGAATCAGCCAGCCTTAGACCCGGAGCTCTAGTTCCTTGTACACATTACATTCTGTATTTTCCATTTCTGTTATACCACTATTTAAGCATTACTTTCATTCCATGTGTTTACTTTTCCATGTACTGTAAAAGAATGTTAATAAATAAAGTTGTTGTTCTTTACATTTGTCTCTT
This sequence comes from Agapanthus africanus, assembly GCA_030015575.1. Taxonomy (NCBI): domain Eukaryota; kingdom Viridiplantae; phylum Streptophyta; class Magnoliopsida; order Asparagales; family Amaryllidaceae; genus Agapanthus; species Agapanthus africanus. The sequence continues at coordinate 383,546,023 of CM057349.1, read as the reverse complement.
GTGTATATTTCTTTTATATTGCTTAGTTACGCTTAGCGTATTTACTTCTGAGTAAATACATAGCGGCCCCGTCGCGTCCTCTGCCTGTATACTGGGAAGCGGTGCGTGACAGGTTTTGTTGGCGGCCCATGCAGGTCAGAACTGTATGGAACCTTACCATGCAATTCAATTCTGCGTGAACAACCTAAGCAATATAACACAAGAACCAGCAACTGAAAACATTCTTTACAATTCATACTCCTTGAATCTTCCTATTTCATATAATTTGAATCTATCCCAACCCAAAATTTTCTTTCAAGGTTATGGATTCCCCAAACAACACCAGCACTAACTTCAACAACACTCCACCTCCCCTACCGATTACACCTGCCGTCCCTGTTCCGATCAATGAGTAGACGGTTCTGCATGAGGCGATCCACAACCTCCTAGAAGGATAGCAGCAGCAGACTGCTCTTTTAATGAACCGTCCCGAGGCAGAAGCACCTGGGGTGAAGCAATTCAGGGCTTTGCACCCCAAACAGTTTGCAGGAAAGGAGAGCCCTTTGGAAGCGGAGGAATGAGCTCAAAGTATCGAAGATGATCTGGCAGCGGCACAAGTGCCAGAGATAGCTTGGGTCCGTGTTGCGAAACTGCAGCTCACAGACAATGCACGGTCTGGTGGACGGCGGAAGAAAGCCGCCTTGATCAACTTATCGAATGGAAGACTTTCCGCGACTGTTCGATGCAAAGTACTTCTCTGAGACTGCCAGGTTCGACATAGAACAACAGTTCATCCATCTGCAACAAGGTTCACTGTGGACCAAATCTGTAGATGAGTATGATACCGAGTTTACCATGCTCAGCAGGTAAGATACGTCTCAATATTCGTTTTCCAAAAAACATATACTACACAGCTAACACAAGACCGTAACAGCTTTGCGGCCCATCTAATACCGACTACTGAGATCAGAGCTAGAAAATTTCAGTAAGGGTTGGACCCGGAAATCCAAGCTGCTCTAGCTACAGGAGATTTCTCAACCCATGATTTGGCTCTGAAAGCTACCCAAAGATATGAGGCAGTGGTGAAGAAGAAGGGCAGACCTCAATCTGCCGGTTTGAAGCGCCCTGCCACTCAAATGGCAAGAAGAGCCTCTTCCAGGCCATTGTTCGAACCCAGGAGATCGGAAGAACCCAATAACCAACCAAGACTAGATTTCTGTTTCCATTGCAAGAGAGATGGACATTTTGTGAAGGATTGTAGGCGCGCAAAAGGCATGTGCCTAGTTTGTGGCGTGTCCAATCATAGAATTGAAACCTGTCCCTATAGATACAACTCAGCACACACACCCACCAACTACCCGCAGTGGCCAGCTATCCAGACTCCTGCAACTCGTCCTGCACTCCCAGCACCACCTCCATGTAGAACTCCTGCACAGCTAAATCGCCAATTCCATCAGGCACCGAGGAACATGCCTCGAGGACAGAGGAATGTGCCTCCAACCAGGAAGAATGTGCCAGGGCGACAGGCTTACACCTTAGCAGCCGTAGAAGCCGAGACAGTTGACTAAGGTAACACTAGTAATTCTCTTTCACGTTCTCAAATCATTGCATCACTTTGTTATTTTTCATACACTACCAATAGTTCTATCACCAAATTTTCCTTGAATCCGTTACACTTTCCTTTTACAAATTTTGAGGACGAAAATTTTTTAAGGAGGGTAGAATGTAACAAGCATAAACTTTCTGTACAAATTTTTTCAAAAAAATACAGAAAGGGATACTTTTGCCTGAGCACAAGTTATAAATGTGTTTTGCTTTTTAATAGCAAGGAGCTTGTAGGTTACTGGTAAGACCTTGCACTGCTGAACTAAAGCAACAGAGTTCAAATTCCATTAGCCATATTTTTTTTTTTATTTGTTTTCTTTTAAATTTTTAGAAGCCCAAGGGTCTACACGTGCATAACTCGTAAAAACCAAAACTCACATATAAAACAAGCTGGCCCAGGAGAATAACCAAACGTCGATGGACACATGGCGTTGAAGACCCGACCCGACTCGGCCGACTCGGGCTGGCGGCGCGGCTGACTCGGCCTGCACCGCCTGTCCGGCCGAGTTGGATCCCCGATTTTCTTCACTTTCCCTGCATCTTTTGGTCTCCTTATAACCCCTGTATAGTTTAAAAACCTTGCACACTAACAGAGCCATTCAAAACCTTAATTAATCCAATTTTTAATACAAAATTTAATACAATTTTCTCACACCCTTTCATCTACCCTAAACCCTAGATTTTCCTATAAATACCACTCCATTTCACATACCCCTCATTCACAAACTCTGTCCAAACTCTCAAGGAAAATCTCTAGAACTTTTGTGTCCAAGTAGAGTTAGCGAAGGGCGAATCTCCGACGAACTTCCGACGGCAACCCTAGGAGCTCCCGGCGACGAAACGACGCACCGGCACCTCCTAACACTCCCTCTTCCTCTTCCCTAATCTAAAATCCAGTAAGTCCCTCCTCCCCTTCTCTTGTCTACTCTAAAAACTTGTATTTCTAAAATCTGACGGAAGCGGAGTTAATCCAACTTCCGATTCGGTTTTCTTTAAAAAGTTTCAATTTTCTTAAATACAACAATACTAAACATGCACATCATGACCATTAAAACATTAGCAAAACATATTGAACAAGTTTCATAGCAAAAGAATTCATATTGAAATTTTTATCGCTCTTTTTCAGAAAAATACCATATAGTTCAGTTTTGACATTAAACATCATATTTCCTTACTATACCTTTAGATACTTCACAACATAATGACCTACCTCTTCACAACACTCATATTTAACATAGCACGATAATATTGGGAAACATAGATTTGGGAAATATGGTTTTACACAAAACTACCTCAAACTTATAAAAACCCTTTTCTACAAGATTATGTATTTTAAACAAATCTTTGCAAAGCGCCGCTACAACCCACTTGGGGAACCCGTTCGGGATGGTGCAGATTATCGCACATTCTCGGGCTTAGTAGTGCGAGACGCAGACCTCCGCAAGGAGCATACGGTCTCGAAAGGTTTAAAAATACAAATATCTTTAGAAAATGATATTTCTAGAAAAAAAAATAAATTAAAATTATTTTATATATATATATATATATATGTATGTATGTATGTATGTATGTATGTATGTATGTATCATCAAAATATCTAATTTTTGATATAATATAAATATTCCAACTTTTCTAAATCAAAAGAATCACTTTACATAAAAATACCATGCAATTCCATACAAGTTCAATACTTTACAATTAAATACCATATATTATGAAATTAGGTTTTATTCACTATAAATGTCACATATATAAAATCTACATCTATGAAAACTCTAAAGACGATAATTAAATACTTGGGGTGTATTTTGAAAATTATACAAAATTATTTTTACATAAAACCCCCTCAAATTTTATAAATTATAATAAGGACCTTAGTAAACATAGGTTTAAGCGGGACCAGTCTTTTGAGCCTCAAGGAGCCGAAGATATGGGTGCTAGCCTATTTAAGGTAGACAACTTAACAAACGGTGTTATCAATACGGTAATCGTCTTTGAAAAAAGACACAAATCCTGCCGTCCATGTGCAGCGGTTACCGATAACATCAAAACCTAATTCAGGACTTCAATTTCTTTTCTAATTGTCTGACTCAGACTGAGTCTCATTATAAATAGTCTGACTTGAATATGATTCAAGTATAAATCACAACTCAATTTGAATCCATATATTCAATCTGTTCAATCTATACAATCTATATAACTTGACTGAACCGAACCATGGATATATTCCATTTACATGATTATCCAGTACCTCTATTTCCATTTATACGATATCATGGTTTCGGTAAGTCTTCCATTTACAATACAAATCTTCTATTTATATTTACAAAACAGTACAAGCAACACATTTACAATTCAAACAATACATAAAATACAATCAAGACATCATAGGGTTTACAAGGGGTAGATTGGTATGGAAGGTGTTAGAAGTGGCACGAGACTGCAACCATAAGACACATAACCTGTATTTCATTGCTGTTGTACCGTGGTATGAACGGTTCCTTGTGTTCCTGATACCTTAGTCTCTGGGGCAAGTGAGACTCCTCTCGTATACACTGGCCTCTACTGTACCAAGCTACAAAAAACAGCGTTAACACTTAATACAACATTATAACAATATAATATAACTTTAAAAGTTACACACACACACACACTCTCTCTGTGTGTGTCTATTCTACTTCTCTCTCATCTTTGGGACTTACCGAGCGATTTGCTCGCTGACGACATTCTCTTTTTTTCTTTGGAATGTCGTAGGTGTTTCCGACCTTAAGGAGATCGAGCCCACCAGCGAGGACTTGGATCAACTAGCCTTTGACCCGGAGCTCTAGTTCTTTGTACACATTACATTCTATATTTTCCATTTCCGTTATGCCACTGTTTAGGCATTGCTTTCATTCTATGTATTTACTTTTCCATGTACTGTAAAAGAATGTTAATAAATAAAGTTGTTGTTCTTTACATTTTTCTCTTGTGTATATTTCTTTTATATTGCTTAGTTACGCTTAGCGTATTTACTTCTGAGTAAATACGTAGCAGCGTCCTCTGCCCGTACACTGGGAAGCGAGGCAGTCTGATTTCTGCACTCTGGGCTAATCGGCTCTTGAGGAAAGAATGTCGGGGATTCTTAGCTTATATTCGTGATACTGGAGCCACAGCGGTCCCGTTGGACCAGATTCCGATTGTGGGAGAGTTCCCCGATGTATTTCCTGATGAGTTATCTGGGTTGCCACTAGAGCGCGATATTGAGTTTTGCATCGACTTGATCTCCGGCATGGGGTCTATTTCTATACCGCCTTATCGGTTGGCCCCGGCGGAGCTTAATGAGTTTAAGGATCAATTGCAAGATTTACTTGACAAGAGACTTATACGACTGAGTGTGTCGTCTTGGGGAGCTCCTGTCCTGTTCGTCAAGAAGGACGACAGTATGAGATTATGTATCTACTATCGTCAGCTGAACCGAGTCACGGTGCGAAATGGATATCCTTTACCTCATATTGATGACTTGTTCGATCAGCTCCAAGGAGCGTGATACTTTTCAAAGATTGATTTGAGGTCACGTTATCATCAGTTGCGGGTCCGAAATGATGACATTCCGAAGACTGCTTTTCGGACATGCTACGGGCATTACGAGTTCTTGGTGATGTCTTTCGGGCTCACCAATGCTCCGGCAGCGTCCATGGATTTTATGAACCGGATCTTCAGGCCGTTCCTCGACCAATTTATTATCGTATTCATAGACGATATTCTGGTCTACTCCAGGAGTCGAGAGGAGCATGAGCAGCACTTGAGGATTACATTGCAGACATTGAAAGAGCACCGACTGTTTGCTAAATTCTCGAAGTATGCTTCTGGCTTGACAGTGTTGACTTGGGTCATGTGGTTATACGAGATGGTATATGAGTGGACCTGAAGAAGATCGAGGCTGTAAAACATTGGCTTAGACCTGTTTCCGTGATAGAGGTTCACAGCTTCTTGGGCTTAGCCAGTTATTACCGTCGTTTCATGCAGGATTTCTCCCATATCACTGCACCGCTGACCGGGCTGACCCGGAAGGGAGTTCCATTTCTTTGGACTGAGGCATATGAGTAGAGTTTTCAGTAGTTGAAGACTCGTTTGACGACTGCACCAATTCTATCTTTGTTTTCAGGCTCAGACGGCTATGTTGTTTATTGTGATGTTTCTTGAGTGGGTCTAGGTTGCGTGTTGATGCAGCACGACAGAGTCATCACTTATATTTCCCGGCAGTTGAAGAAGCACGAGCAGAACTATCCCACTCACGGTTTAGGGATGGCCGCAGTGGTCTTTACGCTCAAGATTTGGAGACATTACTTGTACGACTAGTCATGTCAGATCTTTACGGACCACAAAAACCTGAAGTATATCTTCCAGCAGCGGGATCTGAATTTGAGGCAGCGCCATTGGATGGAGCTTGTAAAGGACTATGATTGTGAAATCTTTTATCATCCGGGCAAGGCGAATGTTATAGCTGATACTTTGAGTCGGAGGCCCAGAGGTAGTTTGTTCTACTTGAGCACAGTTCAGAGACAGTCTTCTACAGATTGGAAGATCTTATGCAATAGTGGAGTACAGATTGAGTTCACTTCCACAGGAGGACAGATTGCTAATGTCCGCGCTCGTCCACTTTTACTTGATCCCATCCGGGAGGCACAGTCCGACGATGCTCGTTTGTCTAAGATTATGGATCAGGTTCGGCAGGGGAGAGATTTAGAGTTTGTGATTGATGGCTAGGGAGTGCTACGGTTTTGGACTTGTCTATGTGTACCAGATTCTGAGGGGCTGAGACGTGAGATGCTAGAGGAGGCACACGAGTCAGTGTACAACGTTCATCCAGGTTCCACCAAGATGTATCGTGATTTGAGAGATGTCTACTAGTGGGAAGGGATGAAGAGAGATATTTCTGATTTTGTTTCTAGATGCCTGACTTGCCAGCAAGTCAAGGCCGAGCACCAGAGACCGACGGGAGAGTTACAGCCTTTGCCCATTCGGGAGTAGAAATGGGAGCAGATCTCTATGGATTTCATTGTGGGTCTACCTAGGTCCAGTCGAGGGTATGACTCTATTTGGGTGATTGTAAACCGGTTGACGAAGGCGACTCATTTCCTTCTAGTGAAGACCACTTTCGGGTTTGCTCAGTATGCTCAGCTATTGATGAGATTGTGCGGTTGTACGGCGTTTAGACATGCATTGTTTCCGACAGAGGCACCTAGTTTACCAGCCGTCTTTGGCAGAAACTTCAGGATGTTTTGGGTACTCGTTTGAGTTTCAGCACTGCTTTTCATCCGAGATCAATGGTTAGTCAGAGCGGATTATACAGACTCTCGAGGATATGCTCCGAGCGTGCGTACTAGATTTTGGTGGTAGTTAGGATCGTTACTTTCCTTTGATAGAGTTCTCCTACAATAATAGTTTTCAGGAGACGATTCAGATGGCACCTTTCGAGGTCTTGTATGGGAGAAAGTGTCGATCGCCAGCCTGTTGGACCGAATTCAGCAAGTGCAGGATTTTGGGACCGCAGTTTGTCCAGGAGACTACAGAAAAGATACAGTTGATCCAGGATAGGATGAAAGTAGCCCAGAGCAGGCAGAAGTCATATGTCAGTCGTCGTCGTCGCAGACTTGAGTTCGCAGTGGGTGATCATGTTTTCTTACGGGTCTCTCCGATGAAAGGTGTGATGAGATTTGGAAGGAAAGGGATGCTTAGTCCCAGATATGTGGGTCCCATCAAGATTCTTGAGAGAATCGGTACCGTTGCCTATCGTTTAGCACTTCCGTCCAGTTTTCCGGATGTACAACCTGTATTTCATGTATCGATACTTCACAAGTGCCTTCATGACCCTTCTTACGCGATTCAGCACCAGACGATCCAGCAGGAGCACGATCTCTCTTTCACCGAACAGCCGGTAGTTATCCTGGACCGGCAGGTGAAGAAATTACGGTCGAAAGCCTTACTGTCGGTGAAGGTTCTATGGCATGGCCCGAACAGCGAAAATGTCACATGGGAAGTTGTTCAGTCGAAAAACAGTGCACTTTTAACATGATAATTTCCTTACTTTTCTTAATCATCTAAAAGTGTTTGTTATAAATATAACACATATTAGAAGTTTATCTGCAAAATACCATTTACCATGTTTTTATATATTATAATAAACATTATGAAGGAAAATGTGCTTAATATTTTGATACGCTTATCATATCAAGTTGTATCTCAAATATAACTAACATTGTTCATTGAAGATTAGCTCAGGTCAGATATCAGGAATCAAGAATCTGCCGTTAAAGTAAAGAAAGTCGAAGAATCAAATACTAGCAGATACTCAGAAGAGATAAGAAGGATCCAGACATCAAATAAATACCCAAATACCAACAGAAGAAGACAATAAAAGTTTGAAGCCAGGAACTCACCATTAAGCCGCGGAACCGCGGCTGAGTCAGGAGGAGTCGCCGTGGATCCACGGACGATTCAAGGAGTCAGGGTTCGGGAATTCTCCGGAATTTTCGACGTAATAAACTTAGTTTGTTAGGGGCTTCTGTTACTGGCTTTGGAGCTATACAAAGGACCGAGGGCTACATCATTTGGGATCCAATTTTTCATCCAATTCAAAAGGCAAAAAGATCAAGAACAACATCAAATCATCATCCTAAATCCAAGATCAAAAGGGGATCTAATATCTAAGATCAAGAATCTTCTATCTTGAGATCCAAGATCAAGAAATCCATCGAGAAATCAATCAAGCGATCAATCAAGCAAGTCTCCTTTACGCGAAGCCAATCACCGTCAACGAGCAAGTGATTCACGACAGGTTCAAGACTCGAGGTGATCAAGGGACGTGAAGATCGACGGAACATTTACTTCTTCGAGGCAGAGATCGAGAATAAATTCTTCTTCCTCTTGTAATCTAAACTCGAAGAAATGTATTGTGAGGTTGAGTAATAAAGGCGATCATTAGTTTTAATTTTGCTTTCTCTTAATTTCCGTATTATGAATTCTTTCTCTATTTCTTCTGTTATTTTCATAATGTGCGAGTAATTCTCTGTTTGATAGAATTTGTAGGATTAAGGTAGATCAATGGGTGAGAAAATTCTATACTCCTTAAGTCTTATGAAGTTTATAACTTTAGCAATAGAATCTTCAACATCCTTATCGGGTGTGACATCAATTTCTTGGTAATCGCGACCACGATTGGAGATAAGATTGACGATCCTTTTATTAAGGGTTAGACAATAATGGAGATCAATGAAAGGACAAGGGTCAATAGAGGAGAAACCCTAGTTTCTTCCAAAGAACCCTAATCCTCATTCATCGCCATCAATCTAATTTTAAATATATCAATAGATAAGAGGAGTAATCTTTATTAGTCATCCATGGCTACTAAATCCTAAATAATCCTACAAGCCTTCTTCATATAAAATTTTCTTGATAATTCAATTAGATCTTGAACCATTTTCTTGATAATTCAATTAGATCTTGAAACTATTTTCTTGATTTTCTTGAAACTATTTTCTTGATTTTCTTGAAACTATTTTCTTGATTTTTTTATTTTCTCTTTTCTATTTCTTTCAACCGATCTAAACTAAGAACTATAAAATTCCACGAATCCTAGAGGAAGACCCGTATTCACCACAGCTAGCTACAAGCGATGCCGTGTTGATTGCGGTTACTAAAACTTCTAAACAAAACTTCTTTTCTTTTCTTTTCTTTTACTCAAATAAATTGAATCAATCAAATGGCGCCGTTGTCGGGGATCCATGCTTAATTTTTTCTTTCTTGTTATTTGGGTCGAAATATTATCATTCCATCAAAATATAAATCAAGAACGCATCTTGTGCTTAACGATTAGTGTGTGAATGTTTTGGAAGGGAATCTGGAATCACTGTAGCAGGGAGATAAAAATTCAGGGCAATTCATCAAGACCATAGGAGTAAGGGTAGCAATTGTAGAAAAAAGAATTTCAAGAACCCTCAGGTTGGCCGCAGAACCGCGGCAAGAAGGCCATTCTCGCGGCGGAACCGCGGTGACTTGGTTGACTTGGGGCTTCAAATCTCTCTAGTATATTTTCTATCTTCTCTCTTCTCTGAAAAAGTCCAATAACAATTTTTCTACAGGATTCTTTGCAAAAATTTGCCGCATAAAAAATTCTTTTTGCGTGTTTTATTTTTGCGTTGTTTTTGCATATTGTAATACGGACAATTAAGGGGCAAAGACCAAATTCAGATTAGGTGGGGATTTCATTACCCTTCCTAAGCCCCATAAATCACAAAACTAGCATCCGCATCACCCTTCATTAATTAAAAAATATCTAGACCAAGACTCTAAGGACTGTCGAACTCAATTAGGACAGAGGAAGGTCATGGGTAATCTACTGCTTATCCGCATTTCTTTTGTGGTGTCTAGGCAAGTATGTCTAAGGTAAGTGGTTACTTAATTAGGCCCGCTATTTCGGAGATTCGTATAGTAGATACCTCCCACTTACCTGGCCACAAGAGGGATAAGAGATAGTAGAGGATTGATCCTACGATTTGTCTTCTGGAAGTTTAGGAGCGGTCTAGTGACTTGACCTAGGTGACCTTAGATCTAGGGTTGATTGTGCATTTTTGTGATTTGTCTAAATCCGACTTTTTCAAAAACAAACTTTTCTTTTTACATAATTTTCACAATTGCTGCCACTTGCGCGAAATCTGCTTAGTGCATGCTCGGCTGGACACGGGATTCTAGTGCCCATCTTATCCGCGTTTCTTCTATCAACTCTGAAGTTGATACTTCTACTTCTTCTTTTTCCTTCCCACCCACAACATCGACCGAGATAGATGGTTATCCATCAAATTTTAATAACACCACTTTGCCACCACCCGCATGTTGGGTTACCTTAACGTCCGAGCCATCGAACGTGGCGGTTTGCGGAACAAAATTTTTCTTACGAGTTTAAAAATGGCGCTAAGTTAACCCAATAAAACCCGCAACTTTCCATAAACCTATCTAGCAAAACTTAAAAGGAGCTAACTACTATGAAGGAATTCTCACCAAACGACCTAAGTCCTTCGGTCTTCTTTCCTCGTCATGTGCTTTAAGTGGCCACCTTGAACTTGTTTAACCTCCATTTCCGGCTCCATCGGTCCCTCGGGATCGAGCTTGTTCTCCGGCCCTCCTTTGTCGTAGATGATCCACCCGAGAGATATGATCCATGGCTCTAGCTCCTAACTAGGTGTCAATAGGAGCAACTAGAGAACTTGGGTTGCTAATCCAAGTTGTCTTGGATGTAGTATGGAGATCTTTGTGTTCTACTATCTTTATCTTGCCTCTTCACTTGTTTCTCAACTCATGAGAGGGCAGTGAAGAGGAAGATGATGAAGATGGAGGAAACTCAAGAGGAGGGATGAGAGTGAAGCAAAAATGGGAGCTCAAGAATAATGAACCATTCATCAGAGAGAAAATCCAACACTATGGTTGTGTATGAATTTTCATAATAAAAAAACTAGCAACCATACTTCAATAGTTGATCCAAATGAATAAATAATTCATTTGTCAACTATTGAAATCATGGCTCTCACCATTCCTCCCTCTCCTCTAATTTCCACCTTATTTCCATTTATCAATAAATGGAAAAGTCCATGATGAGGTGTCCACCTTCTAGAAGGCAATCTGTAATAAAATACAGATTACAGTCTGCTGTATATATATACCTACATTCGGATAAAAACATGAATGCCCAAAGAGATAGAATGACACGAAGAACGTAATACTAGAATATACATATTGAAATACATATATGTAAATTATCAAATCAATACCTGATTTAATAATCCGGCTCAAACCCGAGCCGGCCAGTATTACCAACTGTCCGATCGAAAGTCCGGGTACAAAGTACATCAATCGATCGGAACCCTGCACGTATCCAATACGGCTACTACATCATTTCGCCTGAACCAGGAAAACCCTCTATGTGGGACTCTAAACCCTCTGTGTGGAACTCTAAAGACTCGACAGTACGCCGGCAGTGAGTTACTGGATAAATCCATAACCACAAGCACGTCAGCGGCACTAGCTGTACGTAACGGCTACCCAGGTACCTGTTGAAAAGGAAGGCCGACGAGCAAACTCATCCGGATCCCTACTGAGCCTATATGTGACAATCTTCGTACAGTCCGGTTTCTTCGTTTGAGAGTATCGCATACCAGGTCTGGGGGGTGGTAAACGTCAGACCCTAATAACCTGGTAATTCGTGCTGATGTGGCTCAGGACTAATCAGGGAAACTACTGATCAACATATCAGTAAATCCCAACTGCCTTAGCCAAGGTCTTATGATCCTGACCAATCGAACGCAGTGCGATATCTACTCCCTATACCGGGAGAGACGAATCCACGACAATCGCTCACTGCCTCCATGTGGCTCGGGACTGTACCCAACCAAAACCTATTTGCACGACTCAGTAGAGCCGTAGTAGGGTGTGATCAAAGCACAATGGGAACTCACATGAGACAAATGCCGATCTCAGGTCTAAATACTAACCTGTACTCACGTCACCTGAGAACTTCCACCCGACGATAGGTATAGTACCATTTGGAAGTTCTCGGCGAGTCCGCCCGGTGTACTCACCCCCAGTGAGCACCTGTCTACGATCTTAGGTGCGAAAGACCAATGGTTGTGGGACAATACCATCGCCCCTCGTCGGGGTCTAGAAACGTATACACCAGTCTACTCTGGAATATCGATGCCCAGTCTCGATACTCCCATGACTAGGGGCCATTTAAGGATGTGCGTACCGACTACCCAGCTCCCATAAGTATGATCACCATCATAACACGGGTAGTCTAGAAATGATCCTACGGGATTTATCAACATGTACAGAAGATATGTAATAGCAAGTAAAATATACACATGTTAAGATAAAGACAAACCAGATAGCATACTATCATATCGAGCAAGACTATCCTGTACATATATATATCCAAGCATCCAAATGTATACATATACAATAATGGCCTCTAGGGCATACATATCCAACAATCTCCCACTTGTACTAAAGCCATATATATCGGCGTATCGAGTACTCAACGTCTGATCTAGGGCCAGTTGTTGGGTATCGAATACCCAACATCTCAAAAAGTCTCTCGAACTGTGCTTGAGGAAGGGCCTTGATGAATGGATCCACAGTGTTATCTTTTGTGTCCACTCTCCGTACCTTGATCTCCCGGCGATCTTGTTAGTTATATATATGCCCTAGAGGCCATTATTGTACATATGATGTATATTATAGTGGATGCTTGGACATACATAGGGAGGACTTTGTTGCTCGACATGATAGTATGCTATCTGATTACTCTTTATCTTAACATGTACACTGATTGTCTCTCTGTTACATGTTGATAAAGCCCTTAGGTTGTTTACTTGACTACCTAGATTGTGATGCGGATCATACTAGTGGGACAAAGGTAGTCCTTGAGTACATCCTTTAATGTCCCTAGTCATGGGTGTATCAAGACGGGGCATCGATATATGATTAGAAGGATTTTATAGATCAAAAATATAATTACCGCAATCAAGAACGGCGTCGCTTGGTAGCTAGCCTGTGAATACGGGTCGATCCACAGAGATGTTGTAAATTTCCTAAATGTTCTTACGAGCTAATTCCAAAGGGTGTTGGATCTTTTAATTAAATCTAAAAAACTAAGTTGAGTTATACTAGGATTAGGAAACTAAGATTATCTAGATCTAAGTCTTGCTAGGGTTAGGTCTAGGGTAAGTTGGGAGATTAAAGGTTTCCTCACCGTTTTCAATGCCCTATTTTAGATTTATTAGGTGTTATGGTAATTATCAATAAAAGGGATTAGTACCATCGGGAAGAAACGGTTTTTCTTCCTCTAGGTTCTTGTCCTTCCTTTATCGATCCTTACCCTAACCTCCATAGAAAACACGCGCAACCGGTCCTTTATACTACGGTATCACCGTTACCTCGAGGGGTAAGGTGCCGCAGGGAGCGGTGTGTGCATGTATGCATGGAGTTCTAATTATTATATGTGATGGGGAAAGAAAAGGGTGAGAGATCTCATCTCTCAAACCTTTCCTTAAATCTAACCCTAACAAGCGAGGAGACTACTCGCTCATTAGGGAATTAAAAGACATTCTAATTTAAAAGTAAACTAAGGCAAAGAAATAAAAAGAACTTACTAATTTTTATTGATGGCTCTCTCCAAACATCAACACAGTACAGATCTGAATTTATGAAATGAAAAGAGGCATGAACTAATACAATGAATTGGGTCTCTATTTATAGGACATAGAAAACCCTAGGTTTACAATTGTCGCATGTGTGCTTTTACAAAAATACCCCTAGGAAGACTTTTCAGCGCCGCCTCTACATTATGGTAAAATTTCTCGAACTCCGTGCTCTAGATGGCCGCGGAACCGCGGCCGCAGCATTGGTTGGGCCGTGGTTCCGCGGCCCAATTATAGGCTTGCTTGCTGTAATTTTGTCTGATTCTTTTGGGCTTTCTTGGCTTCCTACTTCTTTAGTACTTTTCTCAAATTGGCTTCTAGGTTTCTTCCAGATCTTCCAGTGAATACTTGTAGTGGACTTTTAACCATTCGCTTTGACATCTTGGATCTTGCGCTGCCTTGTACTTTGTGAACTTTATCTTTTATATAGGCTTGATCAAGATCCTTCTATTAGTTGGTCGTAGTCTCAGTATTGCATCGTCTTTTATCTTTTTCACTGTTTTTGCTCCAAGAACCTGTAACCTGTACTATGTAGCAGACATGGGTCAAAAGCACCTGTTTATTTGTAAAATGCATAAGAATGGAGAATATAATAATGCAATATTATGATATGAACAATATACCAGAGTAGACTAGCGTATACCTTCTCGACCCATGTAGATGGACGATGGATGATCCCATATCCATTGGTGTTTGACATCAGAGATGATATACGGGTGCTCAGTGGAGACTGGGTACACTGGACGGACTTGTCGAGAACTCCTAGATGGTATTATATCTCCCGTCAGATGGCAGTTCTATGGTGACACTGGTACAGGTTAGTCTGTCAACCCGAGATCGTCATAGAGTCTTGTGTGATTCCTACTGTGCTTTGATTTTCACCTTACCACGTTCAAGAGAACGTGCAAAACGGTGGTTTTTGGGTATAGTCCCGAGTCACATGGAGGCAATGAGCGATAAGAGCGGATTTCGTCTCTCCCGGTATTGGGGGTTGATGTTGCGCCGTGCTCGATTGGCTATAACAAGAAAGTCCCTGGCCAGGGCTGTTTATGAGATTTACTGGTAAGTGTTATCAGTAGTTTCTCGACCTGTTATGAGCCTCACATCAGCATGACTTATTAAGCTATTGGGGTCTGACGTTTACCACCCCCAGGCGAGATATGCGACATATCAGACGAAGAGACCGGACTGTACGGTAGTGTTACTGATTGGACTCGCAGGAGTATGAGCAGGCATGCTTGTTGATCTTCTGATTGCTCAATACCCGGGTGGCCATTACGTTTAGCAGACCGCTTGCGGCTTGTGGGTGTTTGATATGATCATCACCTACTGCCGGCGTATTGACGAGTCTTTAGAGTCCTACACAGAGGTTTCCTGGTTCATGCGAAACGGGATAGGAGCACATATATGATATGTGCGGGACAGAGATTAATGTGCGTATGTGATACTGCATTCTATTCTCGCGATGTGTGACATCAGTCGGTTATATGTGATATAGCCGGGTTATCGGATCAAGTGTTGATTCGATAAATTGTTACATTTGATATTAGTCGGTTGTATGTGATATAGCCGGATTATTAAATCAAGTGTTGATTTAATAACTTAATGTATAATTATATACGTGATATATTAATTTACATTAACTAATATTAGCTCACTTAAACATTTCTTTTTCTCACTTATGTACACTTAGTATATATGTGATATATATTAATATACAACTTTTATGTTATGCTAGATGCTATATGTGACATGGGTGTATGAGACTTACACCATGCTTATAATAATGGAATGGTTTTATTTATTTAAAGTTAATCAAAATTAATGGTAATTAGTCACATGCTTGGAAGCTTGGAGAAGCTTGTAGCATCTCTGACTTAGTCCACTAGTTTTGTTTTACTTGTAGATATTTATTAACCTAACCATTATTGTAACCTATGGTTTATTCTCTACATGAGTTATTATATGACACTAACTCACCCATGGTTGTTATTCTCACCTCATGAATTCATTCTCTCATCTTCATTTCTTCATCTTCTTCCTTATGAGAAAAGCTCACTAGCTTTTCTCAAAGTGAGAAAATATTGTGTGAAAAATAAAATTAAAGTGAGCCCATTTCCTACTTCATCATCCTGTGCTACTTTCCATTTAGTATATGGTTGCTTCACTAATTTCACAATTAGTGAAGAGGTAGCATGAGCTTGAGTCTCCTCGACGTAGATCATCTTCGGCTTCGATGACTTCGAGCAAGCTTGTTCATTTCTCCGGGAGAACCCTTTCTAGAGTTCAGGTGTTCATGACTTGCAGCGAAGGGACTACTACACGGAGCATTAGAAGTGAAGGACCGGTCTACAAAGGTTGTATTCCTCATTCACTTAGATGTAAAGTTGTTTACATGTTGTTTCATCGCATTTTCTAGTAAAGATTCTATGGTTAGGGTTAACTAGAATGGCAAATTTTTGAAATTGGCATGGACGATGCCTCCCGAAACCTTGCAGCCGTGCTAGGGAACCCAGTAGATCAATGATCTCCCTGATCAGGTGATACCGCCTCAAGATGTGCCTGAATTTCTGATGGGACCATGGTTCCCTTGCTAAAGCCATAGCTCCATTGTTGTCGCAATACACTGGTATTGGGTTAACAATGGATGGAACCACCTGAAGTTCAGTAATGAACTTCTTAATCCAGACGGCTTCTTTTGCGGCATCGTTGGTAGCAATGTATTCAGCCTCCATCGTCGAGTCTGCGACGGTGTCCTGCTTGGAACTCTTCTAATAGACCACCCTTCCGTTGAGGGTAAACACAAAACCCGAGACAGACTTGCTGTCATCCTTGTCACTCTGGATGCTCGAATCGGTATAAGACTCCACCTGGAGGTCCTCATTACCGAATACCAGGAACAGTTCTTTAGTCCTTCTCAAGTACTTCAGAATGTTCTTAACAGCTGTCCAATGGTTCTCACCTGGGTTGGACTGATACCGGCTCACCACGCTAAGCGCGTAAGCTACATCTAGTCGAATACATAGCATCGCATACATTATAGATCCTACCGCCGAAGCGTAGAGTATAATGCTTATGCGAACCCTTTCCTCGTTGGTCTTGGGAGACATCTCCTTGGAGAGGGTGATTCTGTGCAATGCGGTATGTTACCTCGCTTGGAATCTTCCATATTAAATCTCTTTAGTACGGTCTCTGTGAACCCGGACTGTGAAAGTTCCAGTAATCTCTTGGATCTATTTCTGTAGATCTTAATCCCCAAAATGTATGAGGCATCACCCAGGTCCTTCATGAAGAAGCTTTGTGACAAGAACAGCTTGACCGATTGTAGCATAGGAATGTCATTTCCTATCAAAAGAATGTCGTCCACGTACAAGACTAGGAACATGACAGTTCGGCCTACAATTTTCTTATATATACAAGGCTCATCCTCATTCTTGATGAAATCAAATACCTTGATTGTTTCATCAAAACAGATGTTCCAGCTCCGCGTTGCCTGCTTTAATCCATAAATGGATTAAGCAACTTGCATACCTTCCCGTTGCTCCCACTATCTACGAAACCTTCCAGCTGATCCATATAAACACACTCTTCTAAACTTCCGTTCAGAAAGCCGTTTTTACATCCATCTGCCAGATCTCATAGTCATAGAAGGCAGCAATGGCAAGTAGGATCCGAATAGATTTGAGCATAGTCACTGGGAAAAAGGTTTCGTCATAGTCCACACCTGGTCTTTAATGAAAACCTTTTGCAACAAGTCTAATCTTATAGGTTTCCACCTGCCCATTTACACCAAATTTTTTTTTGTAGATCCATTTGCATCCAACGGGTTTTACCCCAGGTGGAGCAATTTCCAAGGTCATACTTTATTGGTGTATATGGACTCCATTTTGGATCGCATAGCATCCAACCATTTATCAGAGTCCCTACTGATAATGGCCTGTCTGTAACCAGTAGGATCATCTTCTTTCAAGATGCAGTCCTCTCTATCCCCGTCTATGAGAAAACCATAGTATCTCTTGGGCGGATGAGATATCCTACTAGATCTGCGGAGTGGTTGAGGTTCGTCTGGGGTTATTGAATCTAGCGGTTCCACCAAATCATCAGTTACATTTTATGGTTCAAAAGTTTCTTCCAGTTCTACCGTATTCCCACTAGCTTCTTTTGCAAGAAACTCCCTTTCCAAAAAGGTAACGTGGCGAGATACAAACAACTTTTGTTCCTCAGTGTAGTAGAACAGATACCCTTGCGAATGCTTAGGATATCCTACAAACTTACACAAAACTGACCGTGCCTCGAGTTTGTCCAGGTTCTGCTTTTTTACATAAGCTGGACAACCCCATATCTTAATAAAATTAAGGTATGGTCTCTTCCACTCCTACAGTGTATGTGGAGTGGTAGGTGTAGGGTGTTTTTCGTCACCCCATTGAGATGGGAATACGTGCGCGCTTGTCAGACGCATTACAGATTCCTCCTGCGTAGGGTAGGCTGGAGTTTATTGATTGTGGGGATCCGAATCTCCGGCAGTTGCGGACTAAGCTGCCATTAATTACCCCTCGCCTTTGGAGTGAGAGAACCTCCGATTGACGGGTCAAACATGTCATGCGAATTAATGTGCAATGTTGTGTTTTGAAGGGGTTTTGGATATTTTGGGGGCCTCACAAAGTTTTTACGGGGGTCCTGCTACCCGGATAGCAGGTTAGGGGTCAAGGAGGCTAGCAGCCCCCTTGCGGAGTGCGGGACAGCGCCCCATTAGAAATTTTTTCTAACGGGGACAGTGTTGTGGAGTGTGTGTGTATGAAAAAAGGTAGAATAGCGTCCATAGGACGTGTTGGTGCCAGCGCCTCACGTGCCTAGCATGCGGGCGCTGGGTGCTTGGACGCTAGCGCCTCACATGCCCGGCACGTGGGTGCTGGGCACGAGCGCCTCACGTGCCCGGCACGTGGGCGCTGGACGCTAACGCCTCACGAGCTCGGCATATGGGTGCTGGGCGCTTTGGCGCTAGCGCCTCGTCGGTGATAAGAAGGGGTGTTTATCCCCAGAAATAGGAGTTAAACTCCAAAAGAGGATTTTGAGTGGAGTTAAACTCCAAAAGATTTAGATTTGGAGTTAAACTCCTAAAGGATTTGGATTAGGAGTTAAACTCCTTTGAGGATTTGGGTCTTGGAGTTGAACTCCCCAAAAATCTTCAGAGGTTCTTCTCTCTTAAGCCTTGGATCTTCTCTTGAGCCTTGGATCTTTTCCAAAGTGGGTTTTTCGGAGACGGGTCTCCTTCTTCCTTCTCTTTGTTGGCCAGATCTTGGAGGAAAGGGGGGTGAGATCCAAAATATTCCTCTTTTGAGATCTGATGGAAGATCTGAGTTCCTCTTCAAGGGTTTGATGGTGAAAAACTAATTATTTTTATAAAAGGAAGAGTTAAACTCTTGATTTAATTCAAAAAAAGGGGAAGAAGGTTTTAGAATCTTGAGAAAGGAGAAGGAGCACAGACCCAAATTTTTAAGAGAGAGAAAAAAAGTTTTTTTATAGATATTTTCATCATCTTTGCCTTTATAGGCTACACAATTTACATATAGCCCCTTGGGCTTTTCAAAATGGCATTTTGCCCATCCCATGCCTCATGTGCTCATTTCTTTTGCACATGAGCTATGGGTTTTACAAAAATTTGGCTTTATGCCCATTTTTCTTACATTTATTCATAAAATAATAAAAAAAAAATACACCCAAATTATTTATTACAAAATTTTTATTTTGGTATGGGGGAGGCCGGCGGTTTCATGTTCGGGCTCGACCCGGGCATTGGCCTACTTGACCTGGGCTTGGGCCCACTTGGCTTGGGGTTGACTTTGATTTTGACTTGGTCAACTGGGGTGTAAATTTTGGCCCCAACAAATTGCCCCCATCAATAAATGCACACCACATATGTGGGTTGTGTGCATGAAATTGATGGATCTTCTTTCGCGTGGAGGTTGATTTAATTTGGTTCCCGTTTTGACGACGTGGATGTCGTTTCTACCATTTTAGCGACGTGGGCAGTCGATTATGCTCTTTTTGCGATTTGGCGGTCGGTTCTGCCATTTTAGTGACGTAGACGGTCGGTGCTGCCCTTTTTATGACTTGGACGGTCGGTGCTGACCTTTTAGCGACTTGGACGGTTGGTGCTACCCTTTTTGCGACTTGGACGGTCGGTGCTGCCCTTTTTGCGACTTGAACGGTCGGTGCTGCCCTTTTTACGACTTGGACGGTCGGTGCTGCCCTTTTTCCGACTTGGACGGTCGGTGCTGCCCTTTTTGCGACTTGGTGCTGCCCTTTTTGCGACTTGGACGGTCGGTGCTGCCCTTTTAGCGACTTGGACGGTCGGTGCTGCCCTTTTTGCGACTTGGACGGTCGGTGCTTGATTTGATTTGCTCCGCTTCTTGCGATGTCAGGGATTGGATTTGACTCGCTCCGCTTCCTGCGGTGTCAGGATTTGACTTGTTTTCGAGGTGGAGCTTGATTCCGCCAGGGAGGTCGTTGGTTGTCTTGCTGATTTGATATGAATTGGGTTGATATCAGCATCACCACGCTGGAATATGGTACCAGGAGCGAATCATCATTTGCCATGATAGGATTTAGGGATTTTAGTTTTGGTTTGGCATCAGCACCGCTACACTGGAATATGGTACCAGGAGCGAATCATCATTTGCCATGAGGGAATTTCCCTCATTCCCAGTTTAACGACTTGGGGGTCATCTGCTCCCAGTTTAACGACTTAGAGGCCATCTATTCCTAGTTTAAAGACTTAGGCATCTATTGGATTGGAGTTTAGAATTTTAGGGTTAGGGTAGGCATCAGCATTGCTAACACTGAAGCACATATGCCAGGAGAAATTCATCATTTGCCTTTGCCTGTCGGGAAGCGATGGCTTAGGAGACAGGTTTAGGTCCCTATCACCTAAGGCTTTTCAATTTTATGAGCCGTAAGGGTCCCATAAAAGCATTTTCTCCCTACGGGTCGAAAGGATCTCGTAAGTGTACTTTCTCCTTAGGAGTCGTGGGGACTCCCAAGTGTGCTCTTCCTTTGTGAGTCGTACAGATCTCACGAAGGTGTTTTCTTACGTGTGAGGATCCCGTAAGTTTGTTCTCCTCATGTATCGTGAGGACACATGAGTGGGTCTTCCCAAATGGAGCATAATTCTAAGGGTGGAGACCGGCCGCGTAACTGGTGATTGCGGTGGGGTGTGGGTATGATGAGAATTATTTGAGCCCGTGGATTGTATACGGTAGTCAACTTGGGGACCAATCATAGGGCTGGGAGAATTTTGGGAGATTGGATTTTGGTTGGCGTCTGCATCGCTGCAATGGAATATGATATCAGGAGCGACTCATCATTCGCCGTTTGGGGACTTGGAATTTGGATCTTGTTTTACATCAGCATTGTTGCACTGGAATAATGCCAGGAGTAACTCATCATTTGCCTCGGGAGGACTTGGGACTTGGTTTTGGGTCGGTATCAGCACCGCTAGCACTGAAGAAATGCCAGGAGCGACTCATTATTTGCCGTTGGGAAAACTTCAGATTTGGGTTTTTGGCCGGCATCAGCACAGCTAACACTGAAGCGAAATGCCAGGAGTGACTCATCATTTGCTGTTGCCCATTGGGGAGCGATGGCTCAGGAGACAGGTTTAGATCCCTATCACTTAAGGCTTTTCAATTTTATGAGCCGTAAGGGTCTCATAAAAGCACTTTCTCCCTACGAATCGAGAGGATCTCGTAGGTGTATTTTCTCCTAGGAATCGTAGGGATTCCTAAGTGTGTTGCTCCTTTGTGAATCGTAAGGATCTCACGCAGAGATTTCCTCCTCACAAAGTCGAGAGCGCTTTGCGAGTATATTTCATCTCCTCTTTTTTTATGAGTTTGCGTCCTTTCGGGTTTTCACAAACTCACCGGCAGTCCTGCTGTTTTTACTCACGGAGTCCTTTCGGGTTTTCATCCGTGCCCGTTTTGCTTATGGACATACCCTTTTTTTTACATTGGCGAATCTTCATTGCTGGTGGGACTTTAAATGTAGTCTCGCCGGTGGAACTTGGGAGAGATAGGGATCATTTTACGCCCGTGGATTGTATACGGTTTTGCAAGATGTATTATCCAGACCGTAGGGCCTTTGTGCTCAATTCGCCTGCGACTTGGAGCATTCACGCGTAATATTTCTTGAGATATCGGCCATTGATAGGTGGCATAGGCCTTTCTCCCTCGGCATTTATCAGCTGGTAGGATCCTCCATCGAATACTTTCTCGATGACGTATGGTCCTTCCCTGTTAGGCTCGAATTTTCCGTTGGCATGTCGATTGGGGATGATCTGTCTTTTAAGGACTAACACCAATTCACCTTTCTTGAAAGCGCAGAGACGGGTTATCTTGTCATAGGCCCATGACATTTAGGCTCGGTATAGCTCCAGATTTTTCTGCACCGCGAGCCTCTTTTCTTCGAGGGCGTCGAGCTCTTCAAGCCGAAGGAGCATGTTTTCCTCCTCCGTCAACTCGTGCCGAATGGCCATTCTTAAGCTTGGAACTTCGACTTCGAGGGGGAGGACCGTCTCCACTCTGAAGAGCAATGAGTATAGAGTGGACCGAGTTGGAGTACGGTGAGTGGTACGATATGCCTACAACGCCTCGTGAAGTTTGAGATTTCAGTCTCTCTTGTTGGCTGAAGCATTTTTCCTCAGGAGCTTGCATAGAGTTTTATTGAAGGCTTCGGTTAGCCTATTGGCTCTTGGATTATAGATGGAGAAATATCTCTAGTCTATCTTGTGCTGAGTAGCGAATCTTGAGACTTTGAAGCTCTTGAAAGAAGGCCCGTTATCAAAAATGATTCTTTTTGGTGTACCGAAGTGGTATAGAATATTATGCTGGAAGAACGTCAGAATATTTTCTGTCTTGACTTCTTTTAGCGGGACAGGTTCAGCCCATCTGGAGAAATAGTCAGTTGCGGCTAATATAAACCGGTGGCCTCTGGATGAAGGAGGATCAATTGGGCCAACTATGTCGGTTCCCCAGACTTCGAAAGGCTACGACGCCACCGTAGGATGCAACGGATTGGGATGCTTATGAATGAAATCACCGTGAATTTGGCAGAGATGGCATTTTTTTGCATACTCTTCGCAATCCCTTATCATGGTGGGCTAGTAATATCCAAGCCGTTTTATCTGAAGCCGCATTTTAGGGTCGGACTGGTGAGCCCCGTAGACGCCTGAGTGAACTTCTTTCATGAATTTTTGGGTTTCGACCGATGATATGCACTTGAGCCAGAGTTGATCATATGATCTGCGATATAGCGTATTATTTATAAACATGTATCAGAGAGCTCTTTTCTTCAGCTGAATCCTCGCAGATTTTTCTTCGGACAGCTTGTCGTATCGGGGGTACTCTATGAAGGGTTCCCTCCAATCAGGCTCGTATTGAACGATCGAAGCTTCTTCGGTAGGATTGTTCTCTTGTTCTACGCTATCTTCTTCATGCAAAGAGACTGGAGGCAGAATTTGCTGGCTTCTGACTGTGATTAGAATTTCGTCAATATCAGGATCAGCTAGCTCCTTAGCTTGGCGAGCGAGAATGTCGGCTTTTCCGTTCAACGCTCTAGGGACTCTCATTAGTTCAATGTGAGTGAACCATTTCATGAGTTCCACCACTCGGCTTCTATATCGAGCTAACTCGGGTTTGTATATCTTATAGTCGCCGCTTATGTTGGAGATAGTGCCCTCAAAGTCAATTATTGGATCGCAGGTACGTGATTGCAATGATTGAGACATGACCTATACCGACATGACAGTCTTGCTCGAGATGATAGTATGCTATCTGGTTTGTCTATATCATCGTATACATGCTTTAGTTCACTATTGCATGTTGATAGAGCCCATAGGATTCTTGCTTGACTGCCAGCAGTATGATGGCGATCATATACGTGGGAGCTGGGGTCTGTAAGCACATCCTTAATGTGTCCCTAGTCGTGGGAGTTTCGAGACAGGGCATCGATACTCCAGAGTAGACTAGTGTATACAGTCGAGACCCCGACGAGGGGCGGTGGCCGGTCTCACAAGCCATTGGTGTTAGTTGGTTCACCTAAGATATATACAGGTGCTCATTAGGTTATGAGTACACCGAACAGGACTCGCCGGGAACCTGCTAGTTGGATTATACATATCGTCAGATAGCAGTTCCCTGGTGACATGTGTACAGGTTAGTTCATTGACCTGAGGTCGTCATTTGTCTCGTGTGAGTTCCCACTGTGCTTTGATTTCTACCCTACCACGGCTCAAAGGAGTCGTGCAAACAGGTCTTTTTTGGGTACAGTCCCGAGCCACATGGAGGCAAGTGAGTGGATCGGCAGGGGATTCGTCTCTCCCGGTATTGGGGGTGAGATCGCGCTGTGTCTAGGAGAGCCATTACACAAAGCTCTCGGCCGAGGCAGGAGATTTACTGGTAGGTACTCCAGTAGTATCTCAGGGTGTTCTGGGCCACTCTCTGACACGACTTATACTGCTATTGGGGGTCTGACGTTACCAGCCCCTAGGCCGATATACGATACTCATAGACGAATGGACCGGACTGCATGTATATTGTCACTGTTAGGCTCGGTAGGGTTTATGGATGAGTTCGCTCGTCAGTTTCCCTTCCAATCAATACATAGGCAACCGTTACGTACAGCTAGTACCTCTGACGTGCTAGTAGTTATACCCAGTGCCAGTGTGTTGATGAGTCATTAGAGTCCCCCACAGACAGTTTCCCAAGTTCGGGCGAAACGTTGTAGAGGCCGTATGGTTTTATGGCAGGGTTCGGAAAATGCACGTACGTTTACGCACGTGTCATATTCCGGGCAGATAATACTGGTGGGCTTTGGTTTAAGCCGGATCCGAGTATTATACTGTGTAGATATAATATCTTTGTCTCTGTTGCATTTGTATTCGGTCGTAATACAAATGCGGGTATGTTTATACTGTTACAGGGTTATCCTGAAATTCGTTTCAGGATCGCTTTTGGAAGTTGCCAGTTTCCAGTTTTCTATCACCCGTATTTAACATTCGGTTAAATGCGGATTTATCTTTTCGTCACTTGGGTGAGTCATAGGGTGAGTCATGTGTGTGGAAGCATCTAGATGATGACTAGGATGATGAGGTGGCCAGTGACTCATTTGTTGCATTAATTAGATGATGACTAAGGGTTATGGTTCAATGTATGCATTAATGTGATGCAAGGTGTTACATTTGACTCATGCTTTTGATTTAGTGCTTATGGTCACTCTCCCCCTCTCCTACACTCACCCTCCTACTTATAAAGTGGCCGGCCTCTCTCATTTGGGGTTTATGGTTGTTGATTTGAAAAAAGTAAATGAAATTTGCCTCATGAAAATTTCATAAGTTCATTCTCTCATTTACCCGATTCCAAAGGGCAACTTCATTAACCGTTCGTCCATAGCCTTGGAGGTAACGAGACAAAGTGTTCTACTCATTCTCTACATCATCTTGGTCGTCTCTTTTAGCAAACTTGACGACCGAGTTGCCTCGGTTCAGAGGCGGGAGCCCGTTTAAAGATCCGTCGACGTGGTGCCACTTGGACGAGAAGACTGGAGATTCAGGAGATCGGAGCAGCCGCAACAAAGCGTGGGATGATGGTTGAAAACCGAAAGACTCGGGTCATTCGGTATAACATTTCTACCCACTTTGTAGTTTGTTAGTTTAGCTTTAATGGCAGATCCAGGTTATAGTACGCGATAGCGCCAGTTGTAAAAAGTTTTTGTTCCACATTTGGCGTCTGTTAGACGGCCGGGGCGCTACCGTGGACTTACAGTGGTATAAGAGCCTCACCATTAAGCTTTACTAACTTGTGCTAACGCGTTTAAAAGATCGATCGAACGGAATTTCCGAAATCACAATTTTTGCACACAGGTTTCTGTCGATTTTTTAAAGGGCCTAAAAATAATTTTGCATATCACAGAAAAGCGTGCAGGGTTTTTTAAACATACTGGAAAAATTTGGACACGAGATCCCACAAGGCCACCACGTATCTGCGGTCAAATCTAGGGTTTGACCGCGGAACCGCGGCGCTTTAGTGGGAACAGTGCACCAACTTTTTCCAGAGAGCTTCTTTTTGGAAAATGTGGTTTTTGGTATTGTGTTTTTTTTGGGCCCAGATTTTGTTACTGTACAGCAGATGTACGTGGGGCCCAATTCGGGAAATTTAGTCGATCGAAATTTTAAATTTGTTAGTATGCAGTATTTACATTATATTTCTGACCGGGAATGTCATTTGAGCGGTAAACCGCGTCTAATTGCTATAGTTCTTTTAGACGAGTTTGCGAACGTGACATTCGCGTTGATGTTCTGTGTTGTGCTGTGATGTTGCGGATATGTCGTGGTGGACAGCAGTGTGCAATGGTAGTGCAGTTTCAATTTATTTGTATATTTGATATTGCGGGGCGAGCGTCCAACATGTGGACTGCGGTCACTGCCTGTTTGTATAATATTCTTTTTGGGGTACGACCGGGCTGAGATCGATGTACCCGTTGTATATATTTTTATTTCTGTACAAGGTTTACCCCGCGACGGAGTGCACGGATAGCCGGGTTCTGGAGGGCAACAGGTCCGTATCTCATGGCTTTGAGAG
Source organism: Agapanthus africanus (assembly GCA_030015575.1). NCBI lineage: Eukaryota > Viridiplantae > Streptophyta > Magnoliopsida > Asparagales > Amaryllidaceae > Agapanthus > Agapanthus africanus. The sequence continues at coordinate 383,519,574 of CM057349.1, read as the reverse complement.
GCAGAGGGGCCTCACTCTAGAATTGGCAGACTATTCGCCGCACTCGTAGGGGGTACAGGTTGACCCAAGGAGGGGTGCTCATGTTACCGGATTCTGTGAAGTGCCGGGTGGTCCATTCACTATGCTGTAGGGGGCTGCCTCGCTTTAGGTTTTGGCGGGTAACTTGCCGCACCCGTAGGGGTCTAGGTTTCATTGCACAGGCTATCCACACGACCAGGGGAACGTCGGGTTTCAGTAGCGGCTCTGTGAAACCCGGGGATCCCAGATTATCTGTATTGTTCTGTGATACTTATTACTTTTCTGTAATGTTGCATATTATCACGCCTGGAGCGATTATTGTATATTGGTATATATACTATTAGATGTTGTATATGTTTTACACCCGCGCTAGTCCAGCCCCCGCTCCGTCGTTAGTTAAGTAACCTAACGGGTGATGACGGGACCCAGTGACGAATGCGGATGGCATATACGTATATTTTATTTTCGTTCTTTTCTGGTGTGATTGATTGATGGGACTGCGTTGATTCTTATCAATGCAACGATAAAACAAACCTATATTTGATGTTGTTGGAACAAATTTTAAAAGGTGTTATTACAAAGATGTTTACTTTTGTTTTGCATAGCGGTATTCAGTTGGAATATCCTGCACCTCATTCGACGAGGCAAGGGCCGAGATCCCTTCACCGGGAGTGACCCCTTGGGCAGAAGTTTACGTCAGGGTAATAACTTCAATATAATCGATTACAAGTTGCTTTGCATCGCGGTATTCAGTTAGAATATCCTGCACCTCATTCCACGAGGAAAGAGCCGCGATCCCTTCACCGGGAGTGACCTCTTTAGCAAAGGTTTTCGCCACTATATTTTTATAAAAAGCTATCAGGTTCCTTCAACAAGATCAAGTTCATTACGTTAAAGGTTTTTTGCCAAAAACCAGCCGTAGCCCTCCGTCATTTCTTATGGATGGTCAGTAGTATTCAAGCTATGTTTGTTTGGCCAAAGTCAAGGCATAGTGCTTGGTAGCTGCTGGGTATTCATCTGTTGCGTAGATAGATGCGTTGGTTTGGGACAGTCGTATTACCTTGTTGGCCAAAGTCAAGGGTATGTACGGGTAGGTTCAAATTAACCTGGATGATGACGGGTAGAACTTGGCATGTAACTTATGATGGGTTGGCCAAAGTCACGATCATAAGAGCATGGGGCAAAAATCATATCGGGAGTTTCAAACATACAGGAAACTTGCCAGGCATGCGCATACCTTCTGGAGTGTGATAACTTGAGTGGCTTCCATCAAGTTATCATGCGATGATAGTTGGATCCCGATTCTCACTGATGAGTTGGTTTACTCTTCGGATGATCCTAACTAATTCTTCTTTAAGGTTTGGAGGAGAATTTGAGATTACAGTGGAAGGTTTCCTGATTAGATAAAGTGATAACCATTCTGATCTAGGTTAGAGTGCACGCAGAGTGTTTCTTTTCTCTCTCTTTCTTTGGCAGCAACCTTTGACCGACCCTAGACTATGACTCAGTGACCAAGTTGACCGAACCTTCTTAAAATACTGGCTTTTGGATTGTCTTAGTTGCATAAGTCATTGCCACTCCTTCTTTTACCCTTTGTATTTCTTAGAACATCCCGTATTACTACGGATATCCATTTCCATTGGATAGATCCATCGTATGGTTATATACGAACTTGAAGGGACTTCTTCGAGGATGGATCCATGATCAGGAGAAATAGAATTAGTTTATTCAGTTGTCTTTTATTATCACCTTCTCTCAGGTTGCGAGAGCTCCTTAGTTAGGAGAGTACACCTATTACGCTTATTGGATAGTTTTATTCCAAACCATAGGCTGGTGCCGAAAGGTAGGGAATGAAGAAAACCAATTAGCCTGAGTAAGGTGTACAGAAGGTAATAACTAAAAAAAAAATAAAGGGATTAGAAAGAGGGCAAAGTAAATTACGACTGTTATCATTCACGACCAAACCGCGTACTTCATCGCCACTCCTATTTCACCTTTGCTTTTTCCCAGTTCGGGATAAATAGAATAAGTAATTATTCAGTTGTCTTTTATCATCACCTTCTCTCAAGTTAAGAGTAATCCTTGATTCAGGAGGGTACACCTATTATGCTTACTGGATAGTCTTTTTCCAAACCATAGGCCGGTGCCGAACGGTAGGGAAGGAAGAAAACCATTTAGCCTAACGAAGGTGTACAGAAGGTAACGACTAAAGACAAATAAAGGGATTTGGAGAGATGGCAAAGAAATATACGGTTAAAGTCATGAATTGGATTATGGAAGAGGCATTACTAGGAATACCAGAATACCCCTATGAAACATTTTTCAGTGCATTGTTAAAAGAGAACTGATTTCCCGATTAGATACTTACTCCAGGGTATGTATTTACCAGGTATGATTCTCACATCTGTATGGTTTTACAGATGATGAGTGGGAGTAAGTTATTGGGAATTAGGTGATCATCCTCATTATATCGGAATTCATTGTTATTGGTGATATTTGAGGAAATCGTCTGGGTACAATTTTCAACCTACGATGCACAGGTTTTGAGTTATTCAACTCAGCGGACTTATACAGAGTATTGTATGTTGTCCAGTGTCCGTCAGGACAAAGGGGTTGGTCCTCGTATTATGTTCTATTTACGTGTGACTTCTCTAGTTTTTAGACAAGTGTTTCGTAGAAATACAAAGTCTAAGTTTTGAGAAGTTGTGGGTATAAGAATAAAGTAGAGAACCAGGTGTCACAAGTATCGGGATTCTTCAAAGAAATTGAAGATGTAGATTCTTGTGATTGGTATTCAGATGATAGTAATGGTTTTGAGAAACTTGTTTCTCTTTCAGGTTACTCATAATTGGATGCATTCCTAAGTTGAGTAATGCTGATTAGCCTCTCTTCATTAAGTTGATATGCACTGGAGACAGCTGCATGATTTGAATCTGGTTCCAATTAAATAAGTGCCAAAGTTTCTATACTGGATATAGAATGCTTCAGATCTTAACGATGTTAAGGTAAGGGGAGTTGTCCAGCTTATGCTTAAAACCAGACACTGGATAACTCAAGGCACGTTTCTGTAATGGCAGTTTATGGGTTGACCCTGGTTTTAACGAGGGTTGACTTTCTACCATCTGGAAGATCAATAGTGATATTGTTCTTGACTCGCCACAGTTTTATTAAAATGGACTTTTTCAGAAAACAGCAGTAGGAGTACGGTAGAACTGGAAGTGATTCCAGAACCGCAAATGATTACGGAAAAATTTAATAGGACTTATATATTCAATCAGGTTTGACATTCCATTAGCCACTCCGCAGATACGATGGGTAAGCTCAAACACCCGAGAGGTACTCCGGTAGCCTCAAGGACGGTGACAGAGAGGTTCTTGTTTACCCAGACTTAACACTACTGTTGTTCCAGACTATGAGACCCGGCAGGAGGATATGTATAGCGTCATTCTAAACTAGCTTTAGAAGTGCACGTATATATTATTCTGCCAGAGGGTTGTCGTAGTCAGTGGGAGCAGCGGAAGCATAGTGGACAAGATGCTTATGTCTATTTATAGACTTGAGCAAATATAGCGGAGATTAGATCATCTAATTTTTTGATGTGACAGTCATGGGTTTGACTTCATCAGAATAGGGGATGGATCTGTTAAAGAAGTTAGTAGGGTGTGATGTTCTGGTATTTGGATGACATACACAGAGTAGGAAGTAAAATTCCTATACTACGATCGGTTGTACTTTGGTCGTCACACAGATGTTTCTCCAGACAGGATATGGATATAATATCAGACATTCTGGTAATTAGATCTATGGTTTTAGATCTAGATTTGGGTAGTTTCCCAATGTGGGTACTATGACAGTATTCTATTAGTATTTTAGAATAGATGACTCCTGGCATGGTAGTGTACCTGCAGGTGATGGAGGCACCCTCTTTAAAGGTGTCTTACAGACTAAAGGGGAGAGGGATGTGCATGATTGGCAGATCACTTGCTTAGGCAATTGAGTCAATCATGAGATATCAAGTACCACACCAGATGTTGTTTTTGCACTAGATGCAATAAGTTTATATTAATCCAATCCTGAAGAAACATAAGGAAGCAGTTTTAGAACATAAGTGCATGTTCTACGGACTTGATGACGGCAGCCTCCTTCGGGAGACGGTTATCATTCCAGGCTTCCAAGGTGACATGGATGACAGAGTGATTGTCAGAGTTATAGTTTTCCCTCTGACAAGGGACAGTATTATGGACAGGTGGTCCAAGAGAATACTGTGGGAGGCATGGTGCTGGATACTGATTAGGTTCAGTTATCGATACTGTCTAAGAAGTTTGGATTTGGAGTTCATTTATGAACTAGGTCCCATCAGATATCCAGATATATTCTAAGACAGGTATTACTCGATTCGGGAGATGGCTTTCTCCGCGAACTTGAGATTTAGAGAGACATAGAAAGAAACATCAGGGCGGATCCACTCACTGAGGCTATTTCTCGAACACAAGAGTTTTTCAATCTAGCTTTGTGAAACTGATTAGTAGAGGAGTTGGGTGTTCGGTATCACATGGGCTGTGAGTATGCGACATCGCAATAATTAGCCTTAAGTGCAAATGGGAGATTGTTGGAGATAGTGCCCTCAAAGTCAATTATTGGATCGCAGGTACGTGATTGCAATGATTGAGACAGGACCTATATCGATATGACAGTCTTTCTCGAGATAATAGTATGCTATCTGGTTTGTCTTTATCATCGTATACATGCTTTAGTTCACTATTGCATGTTGATAGAGCCCATAGTATTCTTGCTTGACTGCCAGCAGTATGATGGCGATCATATACATGGGAGCTGGGGTCTGTAAGCACATCCTTAAAGTGTCCCTAGTCGTGGTAGTTTCAAGACAGGGCATCGATACTCCAGAGTAGACTAGTGTATACAGTCGAGACCCCGACGAGGGGCGGTAGCCGGTCTCACAAGCCATTGGTGTTAGTTGGTTCACCTAAGATGTATACAGGTGCTCATTGGGTTATGAGTACACCGAACAGGACTCACCGGGAACCTGCTAGTTGGTATTATACATATCGTCAGATAGCAGTCCCCTGGTGACATGTGTACAGGTTAGTTCATCGACCTGAGGTCGTCATTTGTCTCGTGTGAGTTCCTACTGTGCTTTGATTTCTACCCTACCACGGCTCAAAGGAGTCGTGCAAACAGGTCTTTTTTGGGTACAGTCCCGAGCCACATGGAGGCAAGTGAGCGGATCGGCAGGGATTCGTCTCTCCCGGTATTAGGGGTGAGATCGCACTGTGTCTAGGAGAGCCATTACACAAAGCTCTCGGCCGAGGCAGGAGATTTACTGGTAGGTACTCCAGTAGTATCTCAGGGTGTTCTGGGCCACTCTCTGACATGACTTATACTGCTATTGGGGGTCTGACGTTACCAGCCCCTAGGCTGATATGCGATACTCATAGACGAACGGACCGGACTGTATGTATATTGTCACTGTTAGGCTCAGTAGGGTTTATGGATGAGTTCGCTCGTCAGTTTTCCTTCCAATCAATACATAGGCAACCGTTACGTACAGCTAGTACCTCTGACGTGCTAGTGGTTATACTTAGTGCCAGTGTGTTGATGAGTCATTAGAGTCCCCCACAGACAGTTTCCCAAGTTCGGACAAAACGTTGTAGAGGCCGTATGGTTTTATGGCAGGGTTCGGAAAATGCACGTGCGTTTACGCACGTGTCATATTTCGGGCAGATAATACTGGTGGGCTTTGGTTTAAGCCGGATCCGAGTATTATACTGTGTAGATATAATATCTTTGTCTCTTTTGCATTTGTATTCGGTCGTAATACAAATGCAGGTATGTTTATATTGTTACGGGGTTATCCTGAAATTCATTTCAGGATCGCTTTTGGAAGTTGCCAGTTTCCAGTTTTCTATCACCCGCATTTAACATTCGGTTAAATGCAAATTTATCTTTTCGTCACTTGGGTGAGTCATAGGGTGAGTCATGTGTGTGGAAGCATCTAGATGATGACTAGGATGATGAGGTGGCTAGTGACTCATTTGTTGCATTAATTAGATGATGACTAAGGGTTATGGTTCAATGTATGCATTAATGTGATGCAAGGTATTACATTTGACTCATGCTTTTGATTTAGTGCTTATGGTCACTCTCCCCCTCTCCTACACTCACGCTCCTCCTTATAAAGTGGCCGGCCTCTCTCATTTGGGTTTATGGTTGTTGATTTGAGAAAAGTATATGAAATTTGCCTCATGGAAATTTCATAAGTTCATTCTCTCATTTACCCGATTCCAAAAGGCAACTTCATTAACTGTTCGTCCATAGCCTTGGACGTAATGAGACAAAGTGTTCTACTCATTTTCTACATCATCTTGGTCATCTCTTTTAGCAAACTTGACGACCGAGTTGCCTTGGTTCAGAGGCGGGAGCCCGTTTAAAGATCCGTCGACATGGTGCCACCTGGACGAGAAGACTGGAGATTCAGGAGATCGGAGCAACCGCAACAAAGCGTGGGATGATAGTTGAAGACCGAAGGATTTGGATCATTCGGTATAACATTTCTACCCACTTTGTAGTTTGTTAGTTTAGCTTTAATGGCAGATCCGGGTTATAGTACGCGATAGCGTCAGTTGTAAAAAGTTTTTGTTCCGCATTTGGCGTCTGTTAGACGGCCGGGGTGCTACCGTGGACTTACAGCTTACTTGGTTGACTACAAGCTGGGAATCACCGTAGACTCGTAGCCGAACGATTTCTATTTCTATGGCGAGCTCCAGACCGGCTATCAGAGCTTCGTACTCAGCCTCGTTGTTCGTGCGAGGCTCGGTGAGAGCGAAAGAACGTCGTAGGGCTCCCATCGATGGCGTGATGAACACCAATCCTATCCCTTCTTTTATCTGCGGGATGCTTGATTTGCCAGAGCTCTTCATTGATGAGTCTCCATCGAAGTAGAGCTCCCAACATGGCTCATCTTCCTCGAGGTGCAGCACTTGTTCGTCGGGTAACTCGCAATTGAGCGATGACCCTTCTGATACAGGATGAGAAGCAAGGAAGTCTGCAAGAGCTTGCCTTTTTACTGCTTTCTGAGGAGTATAAACTATGTCAAACTCAAGTAGTATGATAGCCCATCTTGATATTCTACCGGCTAGGCTTGCTTTGGTCATTAATTGTTTGAGCGGGTCGACCTTAGAGATCAGCATAACCCGATGAGCGAGCAGATAGTGCCTCAGCTTCTTCACATCGAACATCAGAGCCAGGCATTGCTTTTTGACCGGGGAATAGTTGTGTTCCGCCCCGATTAAGTTCGACTGAGGTAGTAGAGAGCATTCTCTTTTCCTTCCTCGTTGTTCTGGGCAAGGAGTGCACCGAGTGACTCATCTAGCGCGGCAGTAGAGAGAATTAATGGTTTATTTAGAATAGGGGCAGCAAGCACTGGAGGGTGCACCAGGTACCGTTTGATGCTTTCGAACGCTTCTTAACATTCGGCATCCCAGACAAAGGAGCTCCTTTCTTCATGAGCTTTGAGAAGGGCCTACATCTCCCCGATAAATTTGAGATAAACCTTCGTATATAAGCAAGCTTGCCTTGAAAATATCTTAGCTGCGTCAGACTTTTGGAGGGGGCATATCTATGATGGCCTTTATCTTGGATGGGTCAACTTCGATCCCCCGATGTCGGACTATAAAGCCCAGGAATTTTCCCGATGACACGCCAAAAGCGCACTTCAGAGAATTCATCTTCAGATTGTATTCCCTCAGTCTGGTGAGAACGGTCCTAAGATCTTGGATGTCGGCGGCCTTGGCTTTAGTCTTGACGACCAGACCATCAACATAGCATTCGACGACTTTATGGATTAGGTCACTAAAGATATTGGTCATTGCCCTTTGATATGTAACACCTGCGTTCTTCAGTCCGAACAGCATCACTTTGTAGCAGTATATTCCGATCGGGGTTCGAAATGCTGTGTGTTTCTCATCCTCAGGCGACATCTTGATCTGATTATATCCAGACGAGCCATCCATAAAGGTGAACAGCTCGTAATTTGAGGTGTCATCGACCATCATTTCCATGACCGGTAGCGGAAAGTCGTCTTTAGGACATGCCTTGTTGAGGTCCCTGAAATCGACACAAACTCGGATCTGCCCTTTTTTCTTCTTCACTGGGACTATGCATGCGATCCAGTCCGCATATTTCTCTTCCCTGATGAAGCCGGCATCGATGAGTTTCTTGGTTTTCTCGATGACCTTTTCCTCCAGTTCCCTTCTTATTCTTCGAGGAATTTTTTTGACTGGCTTAGCATCAGGAGATATAGCCAGCTTATACACGGCCACTTCAGGGGAAAGACCAGGCATTTCTTTGTACATCCACGTGAAGCAGTCGATGAACTCATGCAGCAGGACGATTATCTGCTCTTTTATTTCCTCTGACAAGAGTGAGCTGATGTAGGTCGGCCTTGGATTATCGGGCGTTCCTAAGTCAATGTCGGTTAGCTCGTTAAAGGTTGCTTGTCCGCCATCTTCGAGTTCTTGAGGAGCTTCTTCTGGCTCGGCTAGCTCGTCATCATCATTTGATCTTTCGCTGGCTTCACCAACATGGATCATGTAGCATGCCTTGGAATCAGGCTGGATGAAACCTATGCCCCGTCTATCTGGAATTCGTCCATCGATGAGTGCTCGGACCTGAGGCGGATGCCATAGCCCTTCATAAAACTTTGCTTCGGACTCCGTTGATATAACCGGCATCCGTACCTTTTGAAATATTGCCGCATCTCGGGCGCATAGTATCTGGGATTGAGGACGGCTCTTATGTATCTATCATAGGGAAGGCACACGACAGACAAATCGTCCGGGTGCACAACAGGATTTGACCCATAAAACAGGATGCCCTTCTGTCCACTTTTCTTTCCGGGAACGTAGAAAGTTTTCAGTTGGTCCACGGTAGAGACTGACAATGCATCGAGCTCTTTGCACATCTGCTCCAGCACCCATATGACAACTAGGGACCCTTCTGTAATTTCGAATGTCTCTCGTAATTTCGCTTGTTGCATGGGGGTCCAATCTGCACAGCTGTTGCAAGGCAGGTCCTCTTCCTCCGACTCTTCAGTGTCGCTGCCAAGATGAGGGCGGACTTTACTGCTAGATAGGCCTTCAGTATCAGATTCATCCCTATCGCTACCGAAATGGGGGCGAGTTTTACGGAAGGATGGTCTTCCAGCGTCGGACTCATCAGTGTCACTACCGAAACGCGGGCGCACTTGGGGGGGTTTTGCTTTTGAAAGTGACAGCCAGCTCAGATTTGCTTTTGAGTTTTGGGGCTGCTCTGTCCTCTGTCAGTTGTGGCTTAGTATTTCGATGGTTCATAAAGTACCGAGAATCCTCATATCGGACTTCATACACACCAAATGGCTGGATGTCTCCAACAATGTGTCTTTCTTCGCCATTTTTAGTATACTTCATGCATTGATGGGGAGTTGATGGAATGATGCCGTAATCGTGGAGCCACGGCTGCACTAAGAGAATTTTGTAAGACATGTCTGTTAGTTGTATGTATGCCCTAGAGGCCAGTATTGTACAGATGATGTATATTATATTGGATGCTTAGACATATATAGAGAGGACTTTCTTGCTCGATATGATAGTATGCTATCTGGTTGTTCTTTATCTTAACATGTGCACTTGTTTTTTTATACTGTCTTATAGTTACATGTTGGTAAAGCCCTTAGGATATGTACTTGACTACCTGGACTATGATGCGGATCATACTAATGGGGACATGGTTGTAACGTCTTGAAAAGTCGTTTTGGTGTTTTCCTGAAAATCGGTGAAAATTCGGTATTTTTCCGAAAACCGTCATTTTTGTTATTTTGCAGTTTAGAACTAATTATACCTAATTTGGATAGGTAATTGCTAGTTTTTAGTAGCAAATGAGTTAATTATGAAATTCTGGTCGTTTAAAATTTTTCCCTAATTTTTCAATTTTTTAATATTATTTTAAGCCGGTAAGAAAATACATTAAATTAGCGATAAATACAAATTTAAATGGGCTAAATTTAAGCTTTAAAATCATTTTAATTAAAATCTAGTTGTAATATAAATTTTTAGTATTTTATTTTGATTTTTAACTAATTTTTATTATAGAAAACGAAATTTATTGAATTTAAGCTAAAACTTGCAATTTTGGACTTGTAGGGGGTCTTTTTGCATAAAAATTTTTGTTCACTCTCTCTCACACACCCTCACACTCCCTAGGCCGGCCCATCACAGCAGGAAATCCCATCTTCTTTTTTTTGGTTTCAATTCTTGTGGTGAAATGTATTGGAGGATTAAAATATATTAATTTGGAGGTGGGTTGTACTTTGATATATGAGGGTTTGACTTGGAAAAAAATTTCCCCAACTCCCCACTCCTCACCCACACCCTCCCCTAACCTCTCCTGGCCGAGACCTGCTCCCCCCCCCCCCATTTCCAATATTTTCCTTCTCTTTTTCTCTCATTTTCTTCAAAAAATTTCATTGAAATTCAATAAAAATCAACAAATCCTTCACTTTTTCAACACAAAACCTTATTCCCTCTCTTCTCAAACCCAAATTGGTTCAAATCTTGGAGAAAGATGGCATCTTGGGAGGTTTTAGCAACTTAGGGATTGATCTTTTGAGGTATAATTTCTAATCAAATGGTTAAATTGTAGTTTAAAGTGTGCTAATTGAACTTTGAAAATTGTTTTAGTGTTAATTTTAGTGTTAATTGCATACTAGTTTTTTTTTAAAAGTTTGTGGTTTGAATTTAATTTAGGGTTTAGATCACCATTAAGAGATTAATTAAGCTATTTTGTTATCTAGTTATTTTGTTAGCTTAATCTAGGAGGTTAACTTGCTAATTGGGCTATAAATTAGTGTTAATTTAAGGTTTTCATATATAGTTTGGATTAAGATTTGCTAGGTTATAAATTCAAGTAATGGTTGTTTATGGAAATTAGGTTTTGAATCATTGCTAATGTGTTGTAGTTATAGTGTTTGTAGATTGCTTGTAGTGTGGTTGGTTGTTCAAGCTTGATAGTAGTCTTTGTAGCAAATCGGCGATGTTGCACCGATTTTTGGAATGTAACTGCTTACTAGTTTTGTTATAAAATTATGTGATGGATTATTTTCGACATCTTGATGATTGTGTTGGCTTATCCTATGACGTTTAGGATGCGTGTGTGCGGATTTTTGAGTAGTCGGGTTTTAGTTTTGCCGGGCGACCAAATCGGCGATTTTTGGCAGTTTTTGCGATTTTCGCGTATGTTCCGCGCACCCTGCGCACGTTGTACCTAGCTAGTGAACATTAGTAGTTTCGTTTGGGTTTTGCGTCGTTCTTGATATGTAACCTTATGTTTGGTATTGATGTAAATTCCAGGTTCGGTCGCAGAGACGTCAGACGCGGCACGAAAGGGGAAAGCGGTGATTGGACACAGCTAGCTAGGGATTCCGGTGAGTAGATGTAACATCTACGGGGGACTATCGTTGGATGGCGCAAGCCGCCCGATAGTTTTAGTAACTTACAAGATTCTTAGTGATGTTAGTAATTAGGGGTGAAATACGTATATGATCATTTGCTGCATCCATGCATTATATTGACATACATATACGAATCCATTTTATAGGACACCTGCACCATTGCCAGGGTTTTTATATGCAGCACGAGCACTATTCATGCTTACACACACACCCTGGTAATTGCCATGCCACCACACTAGATAACCTTTAAATTTAAACCTTTTACTAATTGATACTTAAACTTGTGCTATTGCCTTTAATTCCTTAAAATGAAACCGTAGGTTTGCCATTCATGTGCATGTACTTCATCTTATTAATTGTTCATGCTTAATCTATTAATCACACATCGCAACTTGATTATTGATACCATATGCATTCATTATCATTGATATATGCACTTATGAGGATGTCTTGAGATTTTATGATATTTCTGGATTTCGGGGGAAAGCCGCAAAATTTCTAAACTTATTATATTTTTAAAACATGTAAATTGCGGTTTTCTAGTGATGTAAGTGTTATCCACCATGAGTTTGCTGTGGTTTTTGAGACCCGTTTCGAGAAGTTGGATGAACCGTCTCGGGTACATGGTGGGCCCGGTAGGGTACCCCGGGGCAAGAAGTTCGTGGTGCTGACGATGAGCCTGGCAGGGTACGGATTACCTACCGGTGACTTCATTGGGCACGGCGGATATCCAGAGGATACCGACCGGGGCCGCGAGAGGATGTGATATTGATATTGAGATGGGTCAGCCGGATGGCTGAGGCCAGAGACACTATGACATGGATTTATGAGATTTGAGACGGTTTTTAGGTGTCGTTGCTGGACACAGATTGTTGTCGATTCAATGAGTATTATGCTGGCATTTTAAAAGAGTTTCAAAAACAAAAGGAGATAAAATGTTTCTTATATATATACCTATCGAGACCTCAGATATTCATGTTGCATACATACACCTGCTAGTACACTGATGTTGTATACACACCTGCTAGTGCATCCAGTCATACCTGTATTTTAGATGCTAGGATGCTTGTGTGCATGCATACGATAGCCTTTGTAGACGTTATTTATTACTCACGAGTTGGCAACTCACCCCCGTTGTGCCACAGCCTTTTTCAGGTCCGCTCCGTCAGTACAGTAGCGGCGGGCGCACTTGTTCTTTTGCCTCCTTTGCCTGTACTCGAGGTTTTGCTCCTAGGTGGGTTATATCATTATTTTTGTACCACCTTGTATATTCTTTGTATCTAGTACACTCCATCTACTGTATCTACCAGCATTATTGTATATTGACCTAGAGATGAGACTGTGAAATTTGTAGACTTTTATGCTGTATTTTGGGGTCGAGCTCACTTGAGTCGACATGCTGTTTTTCTTATGCTTCATTATGATTATTTTGCTTGTTGTCATTTTATATTGCGTGGGATTTGTGACCGCCTTGTGGCAAAGAGCTAGCTCCCTCTTGGGGATGCCCTATTTTGTTGGATTCATATATATTTTGTTGTACCCATTTTGGGGGCCAGTATTTACAAAGGAGACTCTGCCGAAATTTTCGGAAAAATTGGTATTGTTTTTAAAAAGGGTTTTACATGACTTATTTGATAAACTCGCTTTCAATTGATTGGGTTTTCTTCACTCTTTTGCTTAATTGGTTTTGTTTTCTGGGCTTTGGCTTACTTATTTTACGGACGTCTTTAGACGTTTCGTAAACTTAAGTGCCAGTCACGTTCCGTACCCTGCGGGTCGTGACAAAGTTGGTATCAGAGCGATAGGTTTTACCTTTTTGAGTGTAGGATGACCCTTGGTAGATGGAGTAAGTGACTTAAGCAGGGTAACATAGCATGCGTATGTCCGCGGGATACTTGCGATACGGTACTCCGCCTAAGTGACTTTAGGGTATACTTGCTTGAAAATTCCTTCTTCAATTCTGTGTATCCTATGATCCTATTGCACTGTTCTTACTATCCGTTTTCCTGTAACAGCCACTATGCCGCCGAAGGCTACGAGGGCACAGAGGGCTGCCGCCAGAGACGAGATTCGAGCTGGCTCGTCCGAGACTAGGACTGAGCAGGGTGGTATGCCTACGCCGCAGGGACAGACCGATCCACCTTCCCCAGGCCGTATGGATAGGCTCGAGACCGGTATGGAGGAGTTGCGACAGATGATGGGAAGCATGCAGGAGCTACGTCAGATGGTAGGATCCCTAGTTGCAGCCAGTCGTATACCGAGGCCGGATGACGTACCTACTACATCACAGACGACCATGATACCTGCTCCTACTACTACCACCGTGGCCATTCCGGTTTCACTACAGGATTTCATGAGGCTGAAACCTCCAATATTCACCGGCACCGAGGCAGCGGAGGACCCACAGACGTTCCTTGACAGTTTAGCCAGGATCTGCCGTTCGCTGAGATGTTCGGATGATCGATGGGTAGAGCTTGCGAGTTTCCGACTAGAGGGTCTCGCGCAGACATGGTGGGAGTCAGTCTTGAGAGGTCGAGCTGCAGGTCTGCCGCCTATGACTTGGGTCGAGTTTACAGCGGTCTTTCTAGCCCGTTTCCTTCCAGAGAGCGTTCGTGACGCCAGAGCTCGTAGCTTCGAGGCCTTAGTCAAGACACCTGGGATGACGGTGTCTGAGTATGACATCCAGTTTACACAATTATCCCGATATGCTCAGTATTTGGTGGATACCGAGGAGAAGATGGTGAAGAGGTTCGTACAGGGACTTGATGCCCAGCTATATCTTGCCATTGGCGCCCAGCACTACGACACTTATTCAGCTGCTATGGATACGGCATTGCGGATGGAGACACGCATATCACAGACTTCGGCCGTTTCTGGGCCGAAGAGGATTCACACCGATGTACCGTCTCAGAGGCAGCGCGCCAGATTCTTTCCGAGAGATAGGCCTGGCAGAGGATTTGGGCGGGGACAGTTATATGGTTCTTATCCCCAGGGGCAGCAGCCGCCGCCAGGGTGTTTTGGGTGCGGGAGTTTGCACCATCTTATCAGAGACTGTCCGGTGAGACGACAGGGAGCAGCGACAGTTCCGCATGTGATCCTGCCACCATCACCACCCCCTCCTCAGAGAGCCCTACTTCCTACCACCGGCGATGCTCCACGCCAGTTAGGTGCACCCAGAGGCCGTGGACGCGGCGGTCCTGTTCAGAGAGGACGAGGAGGCAGAGGCCGAGGTCGAGGTCAGCCCGCTATCGGTGGAGGACAGGCCCGAGTTTTTGCTTTGACACCGCAGGATGCGCAGGCATCCAATGCCGTTGTCACAGGTACCTTGCCAGTTTGTTCTTTCGACGCACGGGTATTATTCGACCCAGGTTCCACACATTCGTACGTCTCTACACACTTTGCACCGATGTTGGGCCGTGATTCGTCGTCGTTAGATCATCCGCTTGTTGTTGTTACTCCGGTAGGCGAGTCGTTTGTCGCTCGTTTTGTATTTCGTTTGTGTTCCGTTCGTATCGGGGAGAGAGATTCATCGGTTGATTTGATTCTCCTCAATATGTTGGACTTTGATGTGCTTCTGGGCATGGACTGGCTGGCCACTTGTTATGCTTCGGTGGACTGCCGTGAGAAGGCAGTCAGATTTAGCTTTCCGGGAGAGCCAGTCCTTGTTATTCGGGGAGACCGCGGTGTCACCCTTCCCAGCTTAATTTCGTCTCTTCGCGCTGGTCAGCTCTTGCGGAAGGGATGTCAGGGATTCTTAGCGTGTATTTGTGATACTCGAGCTGCAGAGGTTCCGTTGGAACGGGTCCCGGTTGTTTGTGAGTTCCCTGATGTTTTCCCTGATGAGCTACCTGGGCTACCGCCTGAGCGCGATGTTGAGTTCTGCATTGATTTGATTCCCGGCTCGGGGCCTATTTCTATACCGCCTTATCGGATGGCCCCGGCAGAGCTTCGAGAGCTGAAGGATCAGTTGCAGGATTTATTAGATAAGGGGCTTATTCGACCGAGTGTTTCTCCGTGGGGTGCTCCGGTCCTGTTTGTCAAGAAGAAGGATGGAAGTTTGCGCTTATGTATCGACTACCGCCAGCTGAACAAAGTTACCGTTTGGAACAGATATCCGTTGCCGCGCATTGATGATTTGTTCGACCAGCTTCAGGGTGCGGGGTATTTTTCGAGGATCGACTTGCGATCAGGATACCATCAGCTGCGAGTTCGACAGGAGGATATACCGAGGACAGCTTTCCGCACGCGCTACGGCCACTACGAGTTTTTGGTGATGTCGTTCGGACTCACCAACGCCCCAGCAGCATTCATGGATTTGATGAACCGTACATTCAGGCCGTATCTTGACTTGTTCATCATCGTGTTTATCGACGATATCTTGGTGTACTCCCGGAGCAGAGAGGAGCACGAGCAGCACTTGCGGATCACGTTACAGACTCTGAGGGAGCACCAGCTGTTCGCGAAGTTCTCCAAGTGTGCATTCTGGCTGGACAGCGTCGGATTCTTGGGTCACGTGGTTACGAGAGACGGCATTTGTGTGGACCCGAAGAAGATTGAGGCTGTTCAGCAGTGGCCCCGACCTACATCGGTTACTGAGATCCGTAGTTTTCTAGGCCTGGCGGGCTACTACAGGCGTTTTGTTCAGGACTTCTCCCGTATAGCTGCACCGTTGACCGGTTTGACCCGGAAGGGAGTTCCTTTCGTCTGGACGGAGGAGTGCGAGCGCAGTTTTCAGCAGCTGTGGACATGTTTGACTACGGCGCCGGTATTATCTTTGCCTTCGGGATCAGGCGGATTTGTTGTCTACTGTGATGCTTCGCGAGTGGGATTAGGATGCGTATTGATGCAGCATGGCCGGGTGATCGCTTATGCTTCTCGGCAGTTGAAGAAGCATGAACAGAACTACCCCACTCATGATTTGGAGATGGCTGCAGTGGTCTTTGCACTGAAGATTTGGCGACATTACCTATACGGCGAGTCGTGTCAGATATTCACCGATCACAAGAGCTTAAAGTACATATTTCAGCAGCGAGACCTGAACCTCAGACAGCATCGTTGGATGGAGTTGGTGAAAGACTACGACTGCGAGATCTTATATCACCCCGGCAAGGCGAATGTGGTGGCGGATGCGTTGAGTAGGAGGCCCGAGGGTAGTCTATCCTTTTTGCGCGCAGTGCAGAGGCAGTCGTCAGCAGATTGGCAGATGTTATGCGACAGCCGAGTTGAGTTCGAGTTCACTCAGACAGGGGGACAGCTCGCGCATGTTCGTGCACGCCCGCAGTTGCTTGACCGTATATATGAGGCACAGCGCAGTGACGACCGTTGCTCAGAGATCATGGCACAGATGGGACAGGGCAGATTTTCCGAGTTCGTGGTTGACGATCAGGGGATTTTACGATATGGATCTAGACTGTGCGTACCAGATGCTGATGGATTGCAGCGCGACATTCTTGAGGAGGCACACCGATCAGTGTATAGTGTCCACCCCGGTCCCACCAAGATGTACCATGATATGAGAGAGACCTACTGGTGGGACGGGATGAAGAGGGACATTGCGGAGTTTGTATCGAGATGCCTGACTTGTCAGCAAGTCAAGGCTGAGCACCAGAGGCCCGCAGGAGAGCTACAGCCGTTACCCATTCCAGAGTGGAAATGGGAGCAGATTTCGATGGATTTCGTTGTGGGTCTACCCAGGACCAGTCGAGGGTACGACTCCATCTGGGTGATCGTGGATAGATTGACGAAAGCGGCTCACTTCCTACCAGTGAAGACCACTTTCAGCTTCGCTCAGTATGCTCAGCTCTATATTGACGAGATCGTGCGACTACATGGCGTACCGACTTGTATCGTGTCAGATCGAGGCACTCAGTTCACCAGCCGACTTTGGCAGAGACTTCAGGAGGCTTTGGGCACTCGTTTGAGCTTCAGCACAGCGTTTCATCCGCAGACCGACGGACAGTCAGAGCGGACCATTCAGACTCTCGAGGACATGCTCAGAGCTGCGTTTTAGACTTTGGTGGTAGCTGGGATCGTCATTTACCTCTAGTGGAGTTCTCCTACAACAACAGCTTCCAGGATACTATTCAGATGGCACCTTTCGAGGCATTGTATGGGAGGAGATGCAGATCGCCCGTCTGTTGGACAGAGCTCAGCGAGAGCAGCATTTTAGGGCCGCAGCTTGTTGAGGAGACAACAGCGAAGATACAGTTGATTCGAGACCGGATGAGGGCAGCTCAGAGCAGACAGAAATCCTATGCAGACAGGCGCCGTCGCAGATTAGAGTTCGCAGTTGGCGACCATGTTTTTCTGAAAGTCTCTCCGATGAAGGGCGTGATGCGTTTTGGGCAAAAAGGGAAGCTTAGCCCTAGATTCGTAGGTCCCTTCGAGATCCTCGGGCGGGTTGGCGCTGTTGCTTATCGTTTGGCTCTTCCTCCCAGCTTTCCCGATGTTCACCCCGTCTTCCATGTTTCGATGCTCCGCAAGTACCTTCACGACCCTTCGCATGCGATTCAGCAACCGACAGTCCAGCTAGAGCGCGACCTTTCTTTTGCAGAGCAGCCGGTGGCCATCCTGGATCGGCAGGTGAAGAAGTTGAGGTCAAAGATTATACCAACCGTCAAGGTCCTTTGGCGTAGCCCGAGCAGCGAGGAGGTTACCTGGGAGACCGAGGGCGAGATGAGGAAGAAATATCCCCATCTCTTTGAAGGTACGCGTAGCTATATTTTTTTAATTCGGGGACCAAATTTTTTTAAGGGGGGAAGATTGTAGCGTCTTGAAAAGTCGTTTTGGTGTTTTCCTAAAAATCGGTGAAAATTCGGTATTTTTCCGAAAACCGTCATTTTTGTTATTTTGCAGTTTAGAACTAATTATACCTAATTTGGATAGGTAATTGCTAGTTTTTAGTAGCAAATGAGTTAATTATGAAATTCTGGTCGTTTAAAATTTTTCCCTAATTTTTCAATTTTTTAATATTATTTTAAGCCGGTAAGAAAATACATTAAATTAGCGATAAATAAAAATTTAAATGGGCTAAATTTAAGCTTTAAAATCATGTTAATTAAAATCTAGTTGTAATATAAATTTTTAGTATTTTATTTTGATTTTTAACTAATTTTTATTATAGAAAACGAAATTTATTGAATTTAAGCTAAAACTTGCAATTTTGGACTTGTAGGGGGTCTTTTTGCATAAAAATTTTTGTTCACTCTCTCTCACACACCCTCACACTCCCTAGGCCGGCCCATCACAGCAGGAAATCCCATCTTCTTTTTTTTGGTTTCAATTCTTGTGGTGAAATGTATTGGAGGATTAAAATATATTAATTTGGAGGTGGGTTGTACTTTGATATATGAGGGTTTGACTTGGAAAAAAATTTCCCCAACTCCCCACTCCTCACCCACACCCTCCCCTTACCTCTCCTGGCCGAGACCTGCTCCCCCCCCCATTTCCATTATTTTCCTTCTCTTTTTCTCTCATTTTCTTCAAAAAATTTCATTGAAATTCAATAAAAATCAACAAATCCTTCACTTTTTCAACACAAAACCTTATTCCCTCTCTTCTCAAACCCAAATTGGTTCAAATCTTGGAGAAAGATGGCATCTTGGGAGGTTTTAGCAACTTAGGGATTGATCTTTTGAGGTATAATTTCTAATCAAATGGTTAAATTGTAGTTTAAAGTGTGCTAATTGAACTTTGAAAATTGTTTTAGTGTTAATTTTAGTGTTAATTGCATACTAGTTTTTTTTAAAAGTTTGTGGTTTGAATTTAATTTAGGGTTTAGATCACCATTAAGAGATTAATTAAGCTATTTTGTTATCTAGTTATTTTGTTAGCTTAATCTAGGAGGTTAACTTGCTAATTGGGCTATAAATTAGTGTTAATTTAAGGTTTTCATATATAGTTTGGATTAAGATTTGCTAGGTTATAAATTCAAGTAATGGTTGTTTATGGAAATTAGGTTTTGAATCATTGCTAATGTGTTGTAGTTATAGTGTTTGTAGATTGCTTGTAGTGTGGTTGGTTGTTCAAGCTTGATAGTAGTCTTTGTAGCAAATCGGCGATGTTGCACCGATTTTTGGAATGTAACTGCTTACTAGTTTTGTTATAAAATTATGTGTTAGATTATTTTCGACATCTTGATGATTGTGTTGGCTTATCCTATGACGTTTAGGATGCGTGTGTGCGGATTTTTGAGTAGTCGGGTTTTAGTTTTGCCGGGCGACCAAATCGGCGATTTTTGGCAGTTTTTGCGATTTTCGCGTATGTTCCGCGCACCCTGCGCACGTTGTACCTAGCTAGTGAACATTAGTAGTTTCGTTTGGGTTTTGCGTCGTTCTTGATATGTAACCTTATATTTGGTATTGATGTAAATTCCAGGTTCGGTCGCGGAAACGTCAGACGCGGCACGAAAGGGGAAAGCGGTGATTGGACACAGCTAGCTAGGGATTCCGGTGAGTAGATGTAACATCTACGGGGGACTATCGTTGGATGGCGCAAGCCGCCCGATAGTTTTAGTAACTTACAAGATTCTTAGTGATGTTAGTAATTAGGGGTGAAATACGTATATGATCATTTGCTGCATCCATGCATTATATTGACATACATATACGAAACCATTTTATAGGACACCTGCACCATTGCCAGGGTTTTTATATGCAGCACGAGCACTATTCATGCTTACACACACACCCTGGTAATTGCCATGCCACCACACTAGATAAACTTTAAATTTAAACCTTTTACTAATTGATACTTAAACTTGTGCTATTGCCTTTAATTCCTTAAAATGAAACCGGAGGATTGCCATTCATGTGCATGTACTTCATCTTATTAATTGTTCATGCTTAATCTATTAATCACACATCGCAACTTGATTATTGATACCATATGCATTCATTATCATTGATATATGCACTTATGAGGATGTCTTGAGATTTTATGATATTTCTGGATTTCGGGGGAAAGCCGCAAAATTTCTAAACT
The DNA here is from genome assembly GCA_030015575.1 of Agapanthus africanus. Classification (NCBI taxonomy): domain Eukaryota; kingdom Viridiplantae; phylum Streptophyta; class Magnoliopsida; order Asparagales; family Amaryllidaceae; genus Agapanthus; species Agapanthus africanus. The sequence continues at coordinate 383,499,071 of CM057349.1, read as the reverse complement.
TATTATATTTTTAAAACATGTAAATTGCGGTTTTCTAGTGATGTAAGTGTCGTCCACCATGAGTTTGCTGTGGTTTTTGAGACCCGTTTCGAGGAGTTGGATGAACCGTCTCGGGTACATGGTGAGCCCGGTAGGGTACCCCGGGGCAAGAAGCTCGTGGTGCTGACGATGAGCCTGGCAGGGGACGGATTACCTACCGGTGACTTCATTGGGCACGGCGGATATCCAGAGGATACCGACCGGGGCCGCGAAAGGATGTGATATTGATATTGAGATGGGTCATCCGGATGGCTGAGGCCAGAGACACTATGACATGGATTTATGAGATTTGAGACGGTTTTTAGGTGTCGTTGCTGGACACAGATTGTTGTCGATTCAATGAGTATTATGCTGGCATTTTAAAAGAGTTTCAAAAACAAAAAGAGATAAAATGTTTCTTATATATATACCTATCGAGACCTCAGATATTCATGTTGCATACATACACCTGCTAGTACACTGATGTTGTATACACACCTGCTAGTGCATCCAGTCATACCTGTATTTTAGATGCTAGGATGCTTGTGTACATGCATACGATAGCCTTTGTAGATGTTATTTATTACTCACGAGTTGGCAACTCACCCCCGTTGTGCCCAGCCTTTTTCAGGTCCGCTCCGTCAGTACAGTAGCGGCGGGCGCACTTGTTCTTTTGCCTCCTTTGCCTGGACTCGAGGTTTTGCTCCTAGGTGGTTTATATCATTATTTTTATACCACCTTGTATATTCTTTGTATCTAGTACACTCCATCTACTGTATCTACCAGCATTATTGTATATTGACCTAGAGATGAGACTGTGAGATTTGTAGACTTTTATGCTGTATTTTGGGGTCGAGCTCACTTGAGTCGACATGCTGTTTTTCTTATGCTTCATTATGATTATTTTGCTTGTTGTCATTTTATATTGCGTGGGATTTGTGACCGCCTTGTGGCAAAGAGCTAGCTCCCGCTTGGGGATGCCCTATTTTGTTGGATTCATATATATTTTGTTGTACCCATTTTGGGGGCCAGTATTTACAAAGGAGACTCTGCCGAAATTTTCGGAAAAATTGGTATTGTTTTTAAAAAGGGTTTTACATGACTTATTTGATAAACTCGCTTTCAATTGATTGGGTTTTCTTCACTCTTTTGCTTAATTGGTTTTGTTTTCTGGGCTTTGGCTTACTTATTTTACGGACGTCTTTAGACGTTTCGTAAACTTAAGTGCCAGTCACGTTCCGTACCCTGCGGGTCGTGACAAAGGTAGTCCATAAGTACATCCTTCAAGGTCCCTAGTCGTGGGTGTATCGAGACGGGGCATCAATACACCAGTGTAGACTAGCGTATACGTTTCTCGACCCATGAGATGGGCGATGGATGATCCCATATCCATTGGTGTTTGACATCAGAGATGGTATACGGGTGCTCAGTGGAGACTGGGTACACTGGACGGACTCGCCGAGAACTCCCAGATGGTATTATACCTCACGTCAGATGGCAGTTCTCAGGTGACACTTGTGCAGGTTAGTCTGTAGATCCGAGATCGTCATAGAGTCTTGTGTGATTCCCACTGTGCTTTGATTTCTACCTTACCACGTCCATGAGGGCGTGCAAAACGGTGGTTTTTGGGTACAGTCTCGAGCCACATGGAGGCAATGAGCGATAGGAGGGGTTTCGTCTCTCCCGGTATTGGGGGTTGATGTTGCACTGTGCTCGATTGGCCGTAACAGGGAAGTCCCTGGCCAGGGCTGATTAGAGATTTACTGGTAAGTGTTACCAGTAGTTTCTCGATCCGTTATGAGCCTCACATCGGCACGACTTATCGGTTATTGGGGTCTGACTTTTACCACCCCTAGACTTGATATGCGACATATCAGACGAGGAGACCGGACTGCATGGGTAGTGTTGCCGGTTAGCTCGACGGAAGTTGTAGCAGGTTCGCTTGTTTTCTTCTGATCGCTCAATACCCGGGTGGCCGTTACGTTTAACTGACCGCTTGCGGCTTGAGGGTGCTTGATATGATCATCACCCACTGCCGGTGTATTGACGAGTCTTAGAGTCCCATAAAGGAGTTACCTAGTCCAGGCGAAACGTTGTGGTGCGCGTATGCGATATGCGCATGGACCCGGTTAAAATGCGCGTATGAGATACCGTATATTAATTGGGCAGCTTGCTTTTGGTTGGGTCGTATGTGATATGGCCGGATTGATAAATCAAGTGTTGATTTATCATTTAACCATTATTTTCTCACTAGAAATCCTTTCTTGTATTTTTTGATGTATGCATTCTTTTATGTTTTATGCACATATGGATGTGCATGCACACATACATACATACATCATTCTTCATGGTTGCATATACATAGAAGATGGTGGCAATATAAGACTCACACCTTGGTTAAATAATATGGATTATTATTTTATTTGTGTTAAAACAAAATAAAAAGGGAAAAAGGATAATTCATGGTTTGTTTCTACACTCTTCCTTAACCTAACCATGCTCACCTACTTCTAACCATGGATTAACCTTCTCTTTGTGTTTTAACTCAAATTAAATAATATCTTAAACATTTAACCATGGTTTGAGATGAGAAGTGATAAATATATATACATATATTTTCATTTTCTTTTTAAGGGTTAATCTTTTCTCTTCTTATTAAAAAAGCCATCATCTTCTTCCTCCTTCTTCCTTTGCTCTCTAGATTTTTCTAGTAAGAAAAATACTCAACAAGATAGGATTTTGAAGTGAGAAAAAGAACCATAACATCATTCTACACAAGTCTTGCCCACTTGTTTAGAGTGTTAGCTTCATTTCGTTCTCTTGATAAAGTGAAGTCGCTAGCTTGGACAAAGCGGACTCCGGGTGGATCATCGTGGACCAAGAGGAGTTCAAACGGACCTTTCCAAACCCGAAGTAGCCGAGGAGTTTAGCATAGGGAGCTACAAAGGTTGTACTCTCAAAACCCTAGCTTTTCTTTCTTGAGTTGATGTGCAATTTTTTTGAAACCCTAATTTTCTAGGAATGATTCTTTGTATGCTTACTTAGCACTATAAAAATCTAATCTTTGTTGCATGTGATGCTTCCAAACCTTTCATAGGGTGCTAGGTAAACCTAACATTGGTATCAGAGCCGACCTAGAACCTTAGGCGACACTTTTACGAAGTAAAAACTCCGATCGATCCAAAATACGACATTTCGGGACCCTCTCTGGACATTTTTCGAAATCTGTTGTTTTTCAGAATTAAAAATACTTTAAAAATACAGCAGGAAAATCTAAGACAAACTGTGAAAAATGAAGCAGTGAACAGTGAATCCTGCCGCGGAACCGCGGCAATAGCTTACTTAGGCCGCGGCTCCGCGGCCGTACAAGTGATTCACTGCCTCGTTTTTACAGGGTTTTTCTCCTACCTGCTTGTGTACTTTTTTGGGTATGTTTAATTTGAATTTAGTACTGAATATTCTGAAGATGGTTTTGGACTCGACAATTCGATCGGAATTTTGATTTCGTGTCTTTTCCGGGTAAATTAGAAAGTATTGAAGTGTTCGAACGAGTATCATTTGCTCACTTTTCACGGGGTTTAAATATTTTGGAGATACGTGCAAGTTTTGTGGTGGACCCTCTAGAAGACAACAAACCTTAACTCGATTATGTGACCGTCTTGAACTGCCCTTTGAACCTTAGGGTTTGGGGCAGTACGGCGTGCCACATGTGAGGCGTTGGCTTAACCCTTCTACGGCTGGACCGCTACTACTGTGTCACACTCTGGGTTTTTGAACTCCGCTCAAGTGTTGAGCTTTAGGGAATTTTGGGTATTTGGTCATTCGTTCGAAAACTTTAATACTGTCTATTTATTAGGAATGTGATACAATATGTGGAATTCATATAGTTAGGCATGAAATACGAAGTATGTGATATTTCGTATTTACGATGTCTAAAGAGAATGTGGATTCCAAATATTGTAGTTTTACACTTTCTTTTCTGTGACCGTAAGTGTAGTATGTCGATATCGCCGGTTTCGTTGCTATACATCAACGACAATTGGGGTATGCATACTTACTTACATTGATGATATATGATATTATGTGTTGCTGAGATATAATGTGCAGGATTGTCGCGATTGAATAGCCGGGGGGGGGGGGTTATATGAGATGAGAGTTTTATTTTTCATTCATGTAAAATTCAAATGTAATGTAATATTCTTTTATTTGGGACACTTCTGGGTTGAGGTTGATGCCACCAGTGTTGTATATTATTTACTTCTCTGCATTAGGATGGACCCAAGGAGGGGGGAGCACAGGTGACAGGGTTCTGGGTTTCAGTGGGAGGCCATCTCGAGGAGTCGAGGCCGGGTCTCCTAAACTCCAGAATTGGTAGGGTCGCTTGCCGCTCTCGTAGGGGTCCAGGGTGTGGGCTTGGCTATTCATCGCGACTGTGGAATCCGTATTTTCTATTGTTCGCTAAATACTAAATACGGACGTCCTAGTATATCCCACATTATATCTATGTTTCTGCTGCGATATCTGTGATGTGATCTTTTGATATGTTGTGATGGATACTGTATATAGTATATATGATATATTATATAAACGTTACTTATGTTTTACACCCGCACTAGCCCTGCCCTGCTCTGTCGTTAGTTACCTAACCTAACGGTGCACGAGGGGACATCGAGGCGAATGCGGATGGCATAAGTGTACGTTGTATTCATCTGTGATGTTTAGGTGACTTAAATGATGGGACTTCATTAATGTGATTAATGAAAGAAAAGAAACCTAAAAGGATGTTGTAGAATCAAATTTTTTAAAAAAGGGGTAGCTACAGTTTTGCTTTGCATAGCGATATATATGATATATCCTGCACCTTATTCGATGAGGAAAGAGCCGAGATCCCTTCACCGGGAGTGACCTCTTTAGCGAAACTTGCAGATGCTACAACACTCGGTTTGCTTTTGATTGCTTTTGGGGTTTTGCTTTGCACAGTGATATATATGATATATCCCGCACCTTATTCGATGAGGAAAGAGCCGAGATCCCTTCACCGGGAGTGACCTCTTTAGCAAAACTAATAAAAGCCTCAAAATCACTCCATTTCAAAATCCACTCGATTCTACAACGATATCAAGTTCATTACGCAATAGGTTTTCAGAAAAACCTGTCGTAGCCCTCCGTCATTTCAGATAAGTTATATATAGTATTCGTGCTACATTTGTTAGCTTTCGTCAAGGTGTAGTGTGCGGTATCTATATGCTGTTTATCTGCTGCATATGATGCGACTGGATTAGGGTAGTCGTACGGCTTTGTTGGCTTTCGTCAAGGGTCGTGCGGGTGGGTTTAATTCAGTCAAGAAATGTACGGGTTGAACTTGACTAGCGGGCTATGGTTTGTTGGCTTTCGTCAAGGTCATAGCACGTTAGGGGCAAAACATTATCGGGAATTTCAAGTGTTGAAATTTGCAATGAGATTGCATACCTTCTATGAGATAGTTGGATCCCGATACCCACTGCGAGTAATTGTTACTCCTGGGAGAGTTTTACACAGGACAATTAGCCGATCAAGTAGGTGTCTAGAAAGGTGTCAACGGGGTTACGCCTCTGGGAAAACGAGGTTTACTTTAATTAGGTCCGTACGAAAGCACGGGGAACCTCCCTCAAAGTACCGACACTGGCCTGGCTGAAAGATCGGTGAAGTTGTAGGGTGTAATTAATCCCGGCTAGTCTTTCCTTTTAGGGTTTGAAGGAAGATTTGATAAAAAAAACAGTGGGAGCCATCCTGATTAGATAAGATTATAACCAATCTGATTTTGCAAGAGCATACGCTAAAGTGTTTTCTTCTCTCTTTCTCCAGGTAGCGACCATGTCATGCCTTAATCAAGATAATAATATGGATGTATTGACCGAACCCCGCATGTTATACTGTGCTGGGGAACGTTGGTTCCGTTCTTTCTTATAAGAGTTATAGGACTGAACAGGACATAGGGGAATACCAGGATTCCAATGCCACCAAAATAAAGAAGTACATGATGATGCATTTTCTTCGGGTGTGTTCGTTACAGAGAACTGTTTCTCCATTTTCCCTACGTCCTGGGTATTAGATACCGGGTCAAGATCCCATATATGTAATCAGTTACATAGGCTTAAGAAAGGTAGAGAACTTGGAGAAGGTGATAAAGACATAAGGGTTGGAAATGGTGCAATTGTTGCAGCTAAAACCGTCGGGGAATATCACCTTGTATTGCCAACTGGTAATACATTGATTCTGAACGAATGCTATTACATGCCGAACCTGATATGCAACATTATATCGGTTTCTTTGTTGAGTAAAGAGGGATATAATTTTTTATTACAGGATAATGTTATGAACATTTTTCTTAACCAAAAGTTGGTTGGATCAGGCACGTTGTGCAATGGCATTTATGTTCTAAATCAATCAACAGTTCTCAGCATAACAAACACATACAAGTGGAAGAGTTCAGAACTGAACGAATCCTTCTTGTAGTATTGTAGACTAGGTCACATCAATGCGACACGACTAGCTAAGTTGCATAAGGATGGATATTTGAAACCGTTCGAATTTTCATCTTATGACACTTGCCAGTCATGTCTCAAAGGCAAGATGACCAAAACTCCGTTTACAGGACACGGAGAAAGAGTTACCGAACTCTTGGGACTGATACATAGTGATGTATGCGGTCCCATGTCTACACATACCAGGGATGGTTCTTCGTACTTCGTTACATTCACTGACGATCTCTCAAGATACGGACATGTGTTCTTGATAAGACACAAGTCTGAAGCTTTTGAGAAATTTAGAGAATATAAACAAGAAGTCGAGAACCAAACCGGAAAAAGTATTAAAATCCTACGATCTGATCGAGGAGGTGAATACTTGAGCAATGAATTCTTGGACTTCCTAAAAGAGAATGGGATTCTCTCTCAGCTGACTCCTCCATATACACTACAGCACAACGGTGTATCGGAACGGAGGAACCGCACCCTATTAGATATGGTGCGCTCTATGATGAGCACAGCTGAGTTACCTATTTCCTTCTGGGGGTATGCGCTAGAGACAGCCATACATCTATTGAATATGGTCCCCACCAAATCTATGCCTACCACTCCATATGAGATATGGAAAGGAAAGAGACCATGTCTTAACTATGTTAAGATATGGGGTTGTCCAGCCTATGTCAAACGACAAAATCCGGACAAACTCGAGGCATGGTCTGTTCTATGCAAATTTATAGGATATCCCAAGAATTCACAAGGGTTTATCTTCTACCACACTGAAGAACAAAGAGTGTTTGTTTCTCGGCATGCCACCTTTTTAGAAAAGGAATTTCTTGCAAAAGAGATTAGTGGTCATGAGGTAGAACTGGAAGAGGTTCCAGCTACAAAAGCTGTAACAGAAGATCTGGTGGAACCAGAAGATTCCGTAGTTCCCGATGAACCCCAGCCACTCCGCAGATCTAGTAGGGTTCCTCACCCACCTGAGAGATACTGCGGTTTTCTCATGGATGGTGGGAGCGAGGATTGCATCATTGAGGATGATGACCCAACTAGCTTTAAACAGGCCATCACGAGTGAGGACTCAGTGAAATGGCTGGATGCAATGCGGTTCGAGATGGAATCCATGTACACCAACAAAGTATGGACTTTGGAAGTTGCTCCTGAAGGGGTAAAACCTATTGGGAGCAAGTGGATCTTCAAGAAAAAACTTGGTGTAGATGGGAAAGTGGAGACTTTCAAAGCTAGACTTGTTGCAAAGGGTTTTCGTCAAAGACCAGGTGTAGACTATGACGAAACCTTTTCTCCAGTGGCTATGCTTAAATCCATCCGGATCATGCTTGCCATCGCTGCATATCATGATTATGAAATCTGGCAAATGGATGTTAAGACCGCCTTTCTAAACGGTGATTTAGAAGAGTGCGTGTACATGACTCAGCCAGAGGGCTTCGTAGATAGTGGGAGCAGCGGAAAGGTGTGCAAGCTGCTTAAATCCATTTATGGATTAAAGCAAGCATCGCGGAGTTGGAACATCTGCTTTGACGTCGTTATCAAAGAGTTTGATTTCGTCAAAAACGTAGATGAACCTTGTATTTACAAGAAAGTGGCAGAGAGTAAGGTTGTCTTCCTCGTATTGTACGTGGACGACATACTCTTGATAGGAAATGACATTCCTATGTTGCAATCGGTCAAGCTCTTCTTATCACAAAGATTCTCAATGAAAGATCTTTGTGATGCCTCCTGCATATTGGGAATTAGGATATATAGAGATAGATCCAAACGGATATTGGGATTGTCCCAATCCAGATACATTGACACCATACTAAAGAGGTTTAGTATGGAAGAATCCAAGCGTGGGAACTTACCCACGATCTCTGGAGTCACTCTCTTCAAAGAGATGTCTCCCAAGACTGATTTTGAGAGAGCTCGCATGCAAGGGATACCCTATGCTTCGGCAGTAGGATCTATCATGTATGCGATGCTATGTACCAGACCCGATGTAGCATACTCACTAAGTGTAGTGAGTAGGTATCAAGCTAATCCTGGAGAGAGTCACTGGACAGCTGTGAAGAGCATTCTCAAGTACTTACGAAGGACTAAAGAGATGCTCTTGGTGTATGGTAATGGAGAACTCCAAGTGGAGTCCTTTACCGATTCCAGCTTCCAGAGTGATAAGGACGACTCTAAGTCGCAGTCGGGATTTGTCTTTACCCTTTACGGAGGGACGGTTAGCTGGAAGAGTTCCAAGCAGGAAACCGTGGCAGATTCGACGATGGAGGCTGAATACATCGCTGCCAACGATGCTGCCAAAGAGGCTGTCTGGATCAAGAAGTTCATTACTGAACTTGGAGTGGTTCCATCCATTGAGAATCCAATACCTTTGTATTGTGATAACAATGGAGCGGTGGCTTTAGCCAAGGAACCCAGGTCCTATCAGCGATCCAGGCATATTCTAAGGCGGTATCACCTGATCCGGGAGATAGTTGATCGCCGGGAGATCGAAGTCAGGAGGGTTGACACGAAGAACAACACAGCGGATCCACTCACGAAGGCCATTCCCCAGATACAGTTTGAGAGACTCTTCGGGATGCTCGGTATGCGATACTACAGCAGCTGGCCCTAGTGCAAGTGGGAGATTGTTAGTTGTATGTATGCCCTAGAGGCCAGTATTGTACAGATGATGTGTATTATATTGAATGCTTGGACATATATAGAGAGGACTTTCTTGCTCGATATAATAGTATGCTATCTGGTTGCTCTTTATCTTAACATGTGCACTTGTCTCTTTATACAGTCTTATAGTTACATGTTGGTAAAGCCCTTAGGATGTGTACTTGACTACCTGGACTATGATGCGGATCATACTAGTGGGGACATGGTAGTCCATAAGTACTCCTTCAAGGTCCCTAGTCGTGGGTGTATCGAGACGGGGCATCGATATACCAGTGTAGACTAGCGTATACGCTTCTCGACCCATGAGATGGGCGATGGATGATCCCATATCCATTGGTGTTTGACATCAGAGATGGTATACGGGTGCTCAGTGGAGACTGGGTATACTGGACGGACTCGCCGAGAACTCCCAGATGGTATTATACCTCACGTCAGATGGCAGTTCTCAGGTGACACTTGTGCAGGTTAGTCTGTAGACCCGAGATCGTCATAGAGTCTTGTGTGATTCCCACTGTGCTTTGATTTCCACCTTACCACGTCCATGAGGGCGTGCAAAACGGTGGTTTTTGGGTACAGTCCCGAGTCACATGGAGGCAATGAGCGATAGGAGGGGTTTCGTCTCTCCCGGTATTGGGGGTTGATGTTGCACTGTGCTCGATTGGCCCTAACAGGGAAGTCCCTGGCCAGGGCTGATTAGAGATTTACTGGTAAGTGTTACCAGTAGTTTCTCGACCCGTTATGAGCCTCACATCGGCACGACTTATCGGTTATTGGGGTCTGACGTTTACCACCCCTAGACTTGATATACGACATATCAGACGAGGAGACCGGACTGCACGGGTAGTGTTGCCGGTTGGCTCGACGGGAGTTGTAGCAGGTTCGCTTGTTTTCTTCTGATCGCTCAATACCCGGGTGGCCATTACGTTTAGCTGACCGCTTGCGGCTTGAGGGTGCTTGATATGATCATCACCCACTGCCGGCGTATTGACGAGTCTTAGAGTCCCACAAAGGAGTTACCTAGTCCAGGCGAAACGTTGTGATGCGCGTATGCGATATGCGCATGGACCCGGTTAAAATGCGCGTATGAGATACCGTATATTAATCGGACGGCTTACTTTTGGTTGGGTCGTATGTGATATGGCCGGATTGATAAATCAAGTGTTGATTTATCATTTAACCATTATTTTCTCACTAGAAATCCTTTCTTGTATTTTTTGATGTATGCATGCATGTATGCATTCTTTTATGTTTCATGCACATATGGATGTGCATGCACACATACATACATACATCATTCTTCATGGTTGCATATACATAGAAGATGGTGGCAATATAAGACTCACACCTTGGTTAAATAATATGGATTATTATTTTATTTGTGTTAAAACAAAATAAAAAGGGAAAAAAGATAATTCATGGTTTGTTTCTACACTCTTCCTTAACCTAACCATGCTCACCTACTTCTAACCATGGATTAACCTTCTCTTTGTGTTTTAACTCAAATTAAATAATATCTTAAACATTTAAGCATGGTTTGAGATGAAAAGTGATAAATATATATATATATATATATATATATATATATATATATTTTCATTTTCTTTTTAAGGGTTAATCTTTTCTCTTCTTATTAAAAAAGCCATCATCTTCTTCCTCCTTCTTCCTTTGCTCTCTAGATTTTTCTAGTAAGCAAAATACTCAACAAGATAGGATTTTGAAGTGAGAAAAAGAACCACAACATCATTCTACACAAGTCTTGCCCACTTGTTTAGAGTGTTAGCTTCATTTCGTTCTCTTGATAAAGTGAAGTCGCTAGCTTAGACAAAGCGGACTCCGGGTGGATCATCGTGGACCAAGAGGAGTTCAAACGGACCTTTTCCAAACCCCAAGTAGCCGAGGAGTCTAGCGTAGGGAGCTACAAAGGTTGTACTCTCAAAACCCTAGCTTTTCTTTCTTGAGTTGATGTGCAATTTTTTTGAAACCCTAATTTTCTAGGAATGATTCTTTGTATGCTTACTTAGCACCAAAAAAATCTAATCTTTGTGACATGTGATGCTTCCAAACCTTTCATAGGGTGCTAGGTAAACCTAACAGTGTCAGCATCGATCACGTATGTCTTAGCTTCGGTCTGCAGATCCCCAAATTTGATTAGCAAAGCTATGGATCCAAGAACTTGCTGGCAATTTTAATTGAAGCCTTGAATGACAATCTTTTCCCTTGACAGGTGTCGGACGTCCCTTGACAGACTCTTCAGAGTTCGCAAGTTCATGATATTCACTGAGGACCCTGGATTAATCAATATACGATTAATCCGGTCTCCGTCGCTGTACCCTGTCACGTAAAGCGGCCGATTATGCTCATCCGTTCCCAGTAGCAAGTCTTCGTCCTTAAACGTGACTGCAGCAGCATGCAGAGCATACTGGGATTCTTTCATATTAATTTCCGCAAAGCGAGACTGATACCGCTCAGGGTTTTGTAGAGCATGGATGAGAACATCTCTAAGTTCCCTAGATAGGACCAAGGCATCGTAGATGCTCAGGAGAGACGGAAGCTTCTGGAGATGAGCCAAGACATTATAGTCCACTGAGGAAGGACTTGAGTTTTCATTAGCCGGTTCTCTGCCATCTTCCTCATTAGTCACATGTTTTTCCTTTCCTTTTAGGGTGTTGCCCTGATTTGGCGGCAGAGCCCTGCCGCTTCTGAGCTGGATTTGGTTGGCCTTTATGGCGGGCTCCTTGTCCTCTTTGGGAAAACTGAGCTCCTCCTCAGAGTCACTGCCAAGATGGATGGCGTAGCAGATCACTATAGGGATCTCTTCATTAGAGTCTGCTTCTAACTCCTCCAGACTCTCAACCGCTTCTACAGGGAAGAACTCCTTCAATTGAATTAGAGTCCTTTCTTTTTGTTCATATTCTACGAGGGAATTGATATATTTTTGAATCGTCGATCTCCCTGCAGACTCCTTTTCGCGTCGAGCTGCACTTTTCTTTTTCTTAAGCTTTTTGGATTTTAAGCCTGATTGAGCCGAATTGGCAGTTAGAATGGTGGGCTTCTTCTGCCCTTCCCATTCTGTTCTGGGCTCTTTTCGAAGTAACTTTAGCATCTTCTTCGTCTTATTAGATATGTATATACTCTACGGATGCTGCGATGAGTCAGTTTCATTTCTCAGGGCAGTGGGTTCAGCTGTCTGCTCCAAGAAGGCTTCAACATCTGTCTGTATAAAGTTGGTGGTTGCAACTTGATTTTTCACCAACACACTCTTGAACAGCTCGATCTCTCCAGCCTTGTACTGCTTCTCGACCCAGTCTTTGAAGATATAGCAATCCTCGATCGCATGGCTCACTACTCGGTGGTACGGGCAATATAGAGCATTGTTGGTCATTTTTGATTCTTGAGGTCTTTTCGACTTTGGCAATTGTAGACCGTTGTTTAAGGCATCTTTAAATATCTTGCGGACCTTGTCCCTTCTGAAAGAGTAAACCTTGTTCTTTTTCTCTTCTAGGGAAAGCCCTTCTCCTCTCAGTAATGGCTTTCGAGGCCGGTTGGTTTTGGAATCGCCTGCCTTTTGCTTGTCTTCATTGTCGGAAACATTGAAGACATTGGTACTGCTGGAATTCCCGCTTCTACGATTGTCGTCCCGCTTGCTTTTCCAAGTCTTGTCTCTCTGAGAGTCCGGGGTAGACTCTTGCTTCGAGCGTTCTAGCATTTGGACTTTCTTGGTCAGCTCCTGAAATGTCTTGAGGCCTGCTGTACACAAGAATAGGACCATCTAATTGCTGAGGTTCCCAACAAGAAGGTTGACGGACTGGTCCTGCTCCAGTGGTGGTTCGCACTTGACCGTGAGGTTGCGCCATCGGGAAATAAAGTCTGTGTTGCTTTCATTTTTCCATGGCTTGGTTCTCATGAGGTCAGCGATGGAGATTTTGTCACTGACGCTCATGAATCTTTGTCGAAACAGAGACTCCATTTGGGCAAAAGTAATAACGGACCCATCTGGTATGCTTGCGTACAAGTCGAAAGCAACACCGGTCAGGCTATTGACAAACTGACGAAGAAGAAGAGCATCATTGCCCCATGTATTTCCGCACGACGCTTTAAAGTGGGCGACGTGCTGGTTTGCATTTCCCGTCCTGTCAAATCTTCCAAACTTAGGAATGACGTAGCCACTCGGGAACTCGATCAGATCGTACTGTGCGGGATATGGCCGCCCACTACTGCCAATTTCTTTCTGAGCTTCGGCTTCGGCTACCAATGTTCTAATCTTGCTAGTGACCAAATCCATTATTCGATCTTGTGTTAGCAGGATAGTGCTATCTGGGGCCAAGGAGTCCCCCAAAGCGAAATGTGGTCGACTTTCGTGCGGCTTGCCCAATCTTGGACCCAAGGGGATAGGCATCTGTTGCTTCGGGTTATCATCACCTGGCTCATGAGTAGAGACTTGTGCTTGATTGGAAGGCGCCCGAGCAATGTTGAGCCGTGAGCTGCATCACAACATTCGTCAGGTCGTCGATCTTGGAGTAAAGCTTGGCCATTTCTTTATATTTGCTCCTGAGCTTTTTTCGAAGCTATTGAAGCAGCTCTTGCTCTGCGGTCCTGCGGTGGAAAGTCGGCTCTTCCTCGCTGTCCGAGCTTGACTCTACATGGACTGAGGGGTCTATCTGCCTATCGGCCTCATCAGGAGGGTTTTCCTCATCCAATGGAGGCGGCTGGTCTTGGGAAGCGGCAACCACATTCAAGACAGATTGGGCTGGGACGTGGTGGCCCCATCCTTGCTTTTGCTGCGCAAGTTGTCATTGGGACGCGCGACCGCCATATAGACCGTATGGATAACATATCCCATTGTCTTTTTATTACCGGCAGCTGATTTCACAGATCGCTGTCGTGGCGCTCCTGTTTCTGTAATGGTCAATCGACTGAAAGTGGCTGGCCTGACCGCGTTCTTGAATAGTGACGGCGCTTCTTTTCTAGGTTTGCCCAGCTGCTTTCACGCGGCACAGAGCGCCTGATAGACACTTGAAGAGATGGTGTCATGCTTTCTCTGATGGGGGTGGGACACGTCTCTTTGTAACATCATTCGGACTGATGTTTTCTTAATTCTGGCGGTCATGGCGTTTTTCTGAACCCACTTCAAAGGTTCGAAAGAATTGCTGACTTTTACGGTCGATTCAGCCGTCGTCGCAGAGTAACCCTATTCTTGGAACCTCACAAGATTCCACATGGCCAAAGTCCTGGCCCTCTTGTTGGCTCGATACCTGAGCCGCTTCTGCCTTAACTTTTCTGTTTTATGCACTGGGCAGAGTTCGGCTCTTCGGGAAGACGCCGTAGACCGATTGACAGAGAGGCCAGAGAAGATGCCCGTTCGCACGATTGTCAAAGGCACCATCTGAGCTTGCTGGAGATGCTTTGTGGCCCCATTGGTGTTGACGGCCTTTCCCCCAGTTGGAATAGTAGAGAGCCGTTCGAATACAGATTTGCATCTGGGGTGGGATGCTTTGGCGACCACAACGTTCGGCCTTCTGCCTCTTGAGGTCGATTTGGCCGCTTGGTTTGCCGTGACCTCCGCCAGATGAGCTCTTCCAGCAGGGTAGATGATAACAGACCAAATTGATGGGGTGGCTCTTCCCATTGCTGGCTGAGACTGGCAGGGAGAACCACGCGGGCATTGATCTTGACCACGTACAAGATCAGGATCGCGTCGGAAGCTGAATTCATCTTAGGAGACATCGTCGTTGAAAGTTGATTGCTGCACAAAAAAATATTATTTTAGTACAAACATCGGCATATATGTTAAATGAGTTCGCATGAACACTTGACCCGAGATATGGGAGGAGAGATTGGTCCTACCGGGCGTGCCAGAATCTGTAGGGTGTTTTTCGTCACCCCATTAAGATGAGAATACGCGCATGCTTGTCAGGCGCATTACAGATTCTCCCTATCTAGGGTAGGCTGGGGTTTATTGATTGTGGGGATTCGAATCTCCGGCAGCCGCGGACTAAGCTTCCGTTAATTACTCCTCGCCTTTGGAGCGAGAGAACCGCCAATTGACGGGCCAAATAGTTCATGTGAACTCAATGTGCAATGTTGTGTTTTTAAGGGGTTTTGGATATATCGGGGGCCTCGCAGAGTTTTTACGGGGGTCCTGCTATCCAGATAGTGGGCTGGGGGTCAAGAGGGCTAGCAGCCTCCTTACGGGATGCGGGGCAGCGCCCTGTTAGAAATTTTTTCTAACGGGGACAGTGTTGTGGAGTGTATGTGTATGGAAAAAAAAGGAAGAATAGCGTCCAGAGGACGCGTTGGTGCCAGCGCCTCACGTGCCTAGCATGCGGGCGCTGGACGCTAGAGCCTCACGTGCCCGACACGTGGACGTTGGGCGCTAGCATCTTATATGCCCGACACGTGGACGCTTGGGCGCCGGTGATAAGAAGGGGTTTTTATCCTCGAAAATCGGAGTTAAACTCCAAAAGAGGATTTTGAGTGGAGTTAAACTCCAAAAGATTTAGATTTGGAGTTAAACTCCTAAAGGATCTGGATTAGGAGTTAAACTCCTTTGAGAATTTGGGTCTTGGAGTTGAACACCCCAAAAATCTTCAGAGGTTCTTCTCTCTTAAGTCTTGGATCTTCTTTTGAGCCTTGGATATTTTCCAATGTAGGATTTTCGGAGATGGGTCTCCTTCTTCCTCCTCTTTGTTGGCCGGATCCTGGAGGAAAAGGGAGGGTGAGATTCAAAATCTCCCCTTTTTGAGATTTGATGGAAGATCCGAGTGCCCCTTCAAGGGTTTGATGATGAAAAACTATTTATTTTTAGAAAAGGAAGAGTTAAACTCTTGATTTAATTCAAAAAAGGGGAAGAAGATTTTAGAACCTTGAGAAAGGAGAAGGAGCACAGACCCTAATTTTTGAGAGAGAGAGAAAAAGTTTTTTTTATAGATATTTTCATTATCTTTGCCTTTATAGGCTACACACTTTACATATAGCCTCTTGGGCTTTTCAAAATGGTATTTTTCCTATCCCGTGCCTCATGTGCTCATTTCTTTTACACATGAGCCATGGGTTTTACAAAAATTTGGCTTTATGCCTATTTTTCTTACATTTATTCATAAAATAAAAAAAAAGAAATACACCAAAATTATTTATTACAAAATTTTTATTTTGGCATGGGGGAGGCCGGCCGCTTCATGTTCGGGCTCGACCCGGGCATTGGCCCACTTGACCTGGGCTTGGGCCCACTTGGCTTGGGGTTGACTTTGATTTTGACTTGGTCAACCGGTGTGTAAATTTTGACCCCAACAGTAGGCACAACTTTGGTAGGAACCTTATTCAATACATATATTGTCGTTTCAAGGGCATATCCCTAGAATGAAAGAGGCAACTTGGTATTACTCATCATGGAGCGAACCATATCCAATATGGTACGGTTCCTCCGCTCCGATACACCGCTGTGCTGTGGTGTATACGGAGGAGTAAGCTGAGAGAAAATTCCATTCTCTTTTAGGTATTCTAGGAATTCCGTGCTTAAGTACTCCCCTCCTCTATCAGATCGGAGGATCTTAATATTCTTGCCAGTCTGGTTCTCTACTTCATTTCTGAATTCTTTGAATTTCTTAAAAGTTTCAGATTTGTGTTTCATAAGATACACATATCCGAACCTAGAGAGATCGTCAGTGAATGTGATGAAGTACGAGAACCCACCCCTTGTATGTATAGATATTGGACCACATACATCACCATGTATGAGTCCCAAGAGCTCTGCTGCTCTTTCTCCGTGTCCAGTGAACGGAGATTTTGTCATTTTTCTCTTGAGACAAGACTGACAAGTTTTATAAGATGAAAATTCGAACGTATTCAAAAGTCCATCTTTATACAACTTACTTAGTCTTTTCTCTCCGATATGACCAAGTCTACAATACCACAAGCAGGATTCGTTCACTTCTGAACTCTTCTTCTTGCGTGTGTTTTGTATACTGAGAACTGTGTTTTGATTAAGAATATAGATACCATTACACAGTTTACCTTCTGCAACCAATACCTGATTAAGGTAAATGTTCATGATATTTCTATCAAGAACAAACTTATATCCATCTTTATCAAGTAAAGAAACTGATATGATATTGCAAACCATGGAAGGTACATAGTAGCAATTGTTCAAAATCATAGAATTTCCATTTGGCAATGCTAGGTGATATCCACTGACGGCAGAAATATCAACTTGTGCTCTGTTCCCTACTCTGAAGGACATATCACCAGGTCCAACCATCCTACTTTTTCTCAGTCCCCGTAATAAATTGCAGATGTGAGATCCTGATCTGGTATCGAGTACTCAGGAGGTAGGACTGACCAAAAAATAGTTCTCTATAATAAGAACACCTGAAGAAGACATAATTCTATGCTTTTTCTTCGATGGGGTCGTCAAGGAATTCATGCAATCCTCTTTTCCCTGCTCACACTTATGACTGTTGTCATAAGTTAGAGTCAAACTGACATTTCCCAGCCCCGAATAAGAATTCGGATCGGTCAAGAGATACATTTTATTATCTTGATTAGGGCATGAATTGGTTGCTACCTGGAGAGAGAGAAAAGAAACACTCAGCTTGCGCTCTTACAAGATTAGATTGGTTATTAGTTTATCTAATCAGGATGGCTCCCACCGTTTCCTCAAATTCTTTTCCAAACCTAAAAAGAAGAATTAGTTGGGATTAATCGCACGTCACAATACTTGCTTAACCTTTCGGCCAGGCTAGTGTCGGTACTTCGAGGGAGGTTTTCCAACGCTTTCGCGAAGTTCCTTAATTATATAATCTCTTTTCCCTGGAGGCGTAGCCCCGTTAACACCATTCTAGACACCTACTTGGTTTATAGCATTGATAGTTAAGTGAAAAAATCTCCCAGGAGTAATCCTACTCATCAGTGGGATCGGAATCCAACTATCATTGCATGATAACCTAGATGGAAGCCACTCTAGTTACCACACTCCAGAAGGTATGCAACACTAGCAAGTTTCCTGTATATTTGAAACTCCCGATATGGTTTTTGCCTATAACGACCTATAATTTTGACTCTAGCCAACAAGTCATAGGCCACTAGTCAAGTTCAACCCGTCATTGTCCTGGATTAACTTGAACCCACCCGTACAAATGCTTGACGCTTGTCAACAAAGCTGTACGACTGTCTCGATTAATCGCATATCCATGCAACAGATAAATAT
The DNA here is from genome assembly GCA_030015575.1 of Agapanthus africanus. NCBI lineage: Eukaryota > Viridiplantae > Streptophyta > Magnoliopsida > Asparagales > Amaryllidaceae > Agapanthus > Agapanthus africanus. Next base: position 383,480,675 of record CM057349.1, on the reverse strand, counting down.
CACTCAGCTACCGTTTACTATGTCTTGACGCTTGCCAACAAAAACAGCATGAATACTAGGTGGTACCCATCTGAAATAACGGATGGCTACGGCTTGGTTTTGGCGAAAAACCCGTTAACGTAATGAACTTGATATCGTTGAAGGAACCTGAGTAGTTTTGAAAAAGAGTGGTTTAGGCTCCACTTTTGAAAACTTGTGGTTTTGAAAAAACCGAGTAATCTACAGTAAAGATTTTGTCTCGAGAGGTCACTCCACGCGAAGGGATCTCGGCTCTTGCCTCTTGGAATGAGGTGTTGGATATTCATGATCGAATACCACTATGCAAAGTGAAAGAATATAGCTATAATTTTTCGAAATTTGTTCCAACAATATCTTTTAAGTTTATTTTCTTGCATTAATAAAAATTAATGCGGTCCCATCAATTTAATCCTATCACACCAGAAAAGAACGAAAATATGATGTACGTATATGCCATCCGCATTCACCACTGGGCCCCGTCATCATCCGTTAGGTTACTTAACTAACGACAGAGCGGGAGCTGGACTAGCGCGGGTGCAAAACATATACAACATCTACTAGTATATATATAAGTATATATAACATTCTTCCCAGGCATGATAATAAGCAACATCACAGAATCTCAGCCAACAATTCAGAAAGGTGGATAATCTTGGAGCCCCGGGTTTCATTTGAGCCGCAAATAAAACCCGACGTTCCCGGTCGTGTGGATAGCCTGTGCAATGGAAAACCTGGACCACTACGAGCGCGGAAAGTTACCCACCAATCCCAGAAGTGAGGCAACCCCCTTCAACAAAGTGAATGGGCCACCCAGCACTTCACGGAATCCGGTAACTTGGGCGCCCCTCCGTGGGTCATCCTATACCCCCTACGAGTGCGACGAATAGCCCACTAATTCTAGAATGAAGCCCCCTCCATCTCAATGCCATGAGATGCGGGCTTGTTGCCTTCTAGGACCCGGCTATTCGTGAACTCCACCGTGGGGTAATCCTTGTATAGAAAATGAAAATAATATGTACAAATAGTGACATCGACCTCAACCCGGTTGTGTCCCAAAAAAAAATATACAACCCGGCAAAGACGGCAATCCACATGTCAGACGCTCGCCTCGCAATATGAATATACAAATGAATCTTAAACTGTACTAAATCATTACACCACTGGCTATCCACTACGACAATCCAACCACAATATCAGCACAATCACAGAACATCAACGTGAATGTCATGTTCGCAAACTCGTCTAAAAGAACATATAGCAAATAGACGGGATATATCGATCAAATGACATTCACGGTCGCAGATGCTAAAATAAGTACAGATAACAAATACGTATTTTAAAATTACGATCGACTAAACTTTTCCAAGTGGGCCCTAAGTTCTAATCCAGTACTGAAACAAATCTCGGCCCAAGAACTAAACATCCCAAAAACCATAATTCCAACAACTAAAGCAACTATAGAAATTTGGAGCAGGGAAGCCAAATTTTGGCCGTGGAACCGCCTCAAACATGCATGTTTGGCGGTGCTTCCATGGTGGAATTGTGGCTTCATGCTCTCAAATTTCTTGAGTTGCTCTTGAAAACCCTGCACGAATTTTTGATGTACAGAAAATGATTTTTCGACCACTTTAAAAATTCGATAGAAACTACAAAATTGGAATTGCGATTTTGAAAATTTCGATCGATCGATATTCTAAACACGTTAAAATCAGCTAGTAAAGGTATTATATGGTGGCTCTGATATCATGTTGGGTTACCTTAACGCCGGAGCCATCGAACGTGGCGGTTTGCGGAACAAAAATTTTCTTACGAGTTTAAAAACGGCGCTAAGTTAACCTAATAAAACCCGGATCTTTCCATAAACCTATCTAGCAAAACTTAAAAGGAGCTAAATACTATGAAGGAATTCTAACCAAACGACCCAAGTCCTTTGGTCTTCTTTCCTCGTCATGTGCTCCAAGTTGCCACCATGAACTTGTTTGACCTCCATTTCCGGCTCCATTAGTCCTCCGGGATCGAGCTTGTTCTCCGGCCCTCCTTTGTCGTAGATGATCCATCCGAGAGATGTGATCCATGGCTCTAGCTCCTAACTAGGTGTCAATAGGAGCAACTAGAGAACTTGGGTTGCTAATCCAAGTTGTCTAGGATGTAGTTTGGAGATCTTTGTGTTCTACTATCTCTATCTTGCCTCTTCACTTGTGTCTCAACTCATGAGAGGGTAGTGAAGAGAAAGATGAAGGTGGAGGAAACTCAAGAGGGGGGAGGAGAGTGAAGAAAAAATGGGAGCTCAAGAATAATGAACCATTCATCAGAGAGAAAATCCAACACTATGGTTTTGTGTATGAATTTTCATAATAAAAAACTAGCAACCATACTTCAATAGTTGATCCAAATGAATAAATAATTCATTTGAAGTCATGGCTCTCACCATTCCTCCCTCTCCTCCAATTTCCACCTCATTTCCATTTATCAATAAATGAAAAAGTCCATGATGAGGTGTCCACCTTCTAGATGGCAATCTGTAATAAAATACGGATTACATTCTGCTGTATATACATACCTGCATTCGGATAAAAACACGAATGCCCAAAAAGATAGAATGGCACGAAGAACGTAATACTAGAATATACATATTGAAATACATATATGTAAATTATCCAATCAATACCTGATTTAATAATCCGGCTCAAACCCGAGCCGGCCAGTATTACCAACTGTCCGATCGAAAGTCCGGGTACAAAGTACATCAATCGATCAAAACCCTACACGTATCCAATACGGCTACTACATCATTTCGTTTGAACCAGGGAAACCCTCTGTATGGGACTCTAAAGACTCGATAGTACGCCGGCAGTGAGTTACTGGATAAATCCATAACCACAAGCATGTCGGCGGCACTAGCTGTACGTAACGGCTACCCGGATACCTGTCGAGAAGGAAGACCGACGATCAAACTCATCCGGATCCCTACTGAGCCTATCTGTGACAATCTTCGTACAGTCTGGTCTCTTCGTCTGAGAGTATCGCATACCGGGTCTAGGGGGTGGTAAACGTCAGACCCTAATAACCTGGTAATTCATGCTGATGTGGCTCAGGACCAATCCGGGAAACTCCTGATCAACATATCAGTAAATCCCAACTGTCTTGGCAAGGTCTTATGGTCCTGACCAATCGAACACAGTGCGATATCTACTCCCTATACCGGGAGAGATGAATCCCCGACAATCGCTCACTGCCTTCATGTGGCTCGGGACTGTACACAACCAAAACCTGTTTGCACGACTCAGTGGAATCGTGGTAAGGTAGTGATCAAAGCATAGTGGGAACTCACACGAGACAAATGCTGATCTCAGGTCTAAAGACTAACCTGTACTCATGTCACCTGAGAACTTCCACCTGACGATAGATATAGTACCATCTAGAAGTTCTCGGCGAGTCCGTCTGGTGTACTCACCCCCAGTGAGCACCTGTATACGATCTTAAGTGCGAAAGACCAATGGTTGTGGGACCATACCATCGCCCCTCGTCGGGGTCTAGAAACGTATACACTAGTCTACTTCGGAATATCGATGCTCAGTCTCGATACTCCCATGACTAAGGACCATTTAAGGATGTGCGTACCGACTACCTAGCTCCCACAACTATGATCGCCATCACAACGTGGGTAGTCTAGCAATGATCCTACGGGCTTTATCAACATGTACAGAAGATATGTAATAGCAAGTAAAACATACACATGTTAAGATAAAGACAAACCAAATAGTATACTATCATATCGAGCAAGACTGTCCTGTACATATATATGTCCAAGCATCCAAATGTATACATATACAATAATGGCCTCTAGGGCATACATATCCAACACCGCAGGTGCGCAGAATCCACCGCACATCTCTCTCCAAGATAGATGCTACCCTATACGTGGTCCCCTTTCTATTTGTCTTTCTATTCCACCAGCCAATTGGGATAATTTTGAAATCAAACTCCACTTTATCAATCTTTTGCCTAAATTTCACGGGCTTGAGTCTGAAGATGCATACGTTTTTATCACCAAATTTGAAAATGTATGTGCTATGATGGGCACTTCATAACTTTCTGTGGATGCTATGCGTTTACGTCTTCTCCCATTTACTTTGTGCGATTTAGCTGAAAAATGGCTTTATAACACAACTGCACACTTTATTTCCAATTGGGATGAATTCGTTATAGCATTCCTTAAGAAATTTTATCCCAATCATAAGACCGCCCGTGTTCGGAACGAAATCAACTAGTTTACCCAGCTTCTAAATGAACCATTTTGGAAATGCTTTGAACGGTTTAAGGATCTGCTTGTCCAATGTTCTCATCACGGAATCCATAGATGGGATCTGTACCAAATTATATATGAGGGCATTACTCCAGCGATAAAGCAGGTGCTTGAAACCCTGTGTCAATGCAATTTCATGTCCAAAGACGATGGTGAAGCCTGGAAATTTCTGGAAGATCTTGCTGAACACACTTTGCAATGGGAAAGCGTTAGACCACCATCATCTAAGGGAGGTATCCATCAGCTTGATGTTTCCATCGCAGTAAAAACCGAAATGGCAGTGATGCAAAAGAAACTCGAAGCTATGGAAAACAAATTTTTATTAGCCTCACTAAACCAGGTGACGCACCTTAAAACCATGTGTGGACGCTATTCCGATCCATCACATCTGACGGAAGAATGTCCTTTAAATTCTCCGTTTCAAGGTCAAGAACGCACTAATTCTGCTTTTCAACAGCGACCTAGAAACGATCCCTATTCTTCCACATATAATCAGGGTTGGAGGAATCACCCTAATTTTTCTTGGAACCAACACCAAACTCAAACTCAAAATACGGTTCCAAACCAAAATAACCATCAAAGGGTTCCTCCACAGCAACAACCACCACCACAGAGTCAAACCCCTTTCAACCACAAACTTTTCAAAATCTGGCCAACAATTCTGAACCTTATAATAATTCCTTCCAAACGGCCGGTACCGAAAACCCCTCTGCACTCGAACGAACCTTGGAAATGTTTATAAAAAATTCCATGCAAATGTCGGCTTATATAAAGTCTTCTACTAAAACATTAACGAAGGACTCCGCCTCCCACGGTGAGAGTATAAAATCGATAGAAGCATAAATTGCACAATTAAATACCGCGATGAGTTCTAGAGAGAAAGGGAAACTTCCATCTTAACCCCTACCGAATCCTAGACACTCACAACATCATAATATGAATGTCATTGCTACGTTGAGATTGGGAAAAGTGCTGAACAACCAAGTCGGTGAACAGGTTGATAATGAGGAATCAATCAATGATATCCCGGCTTCCATTTCTAACCCTATTTCGTCTAATCTACCGTTCCCTGATAAAAAATCAGGAAATACCTCAATGAGGTATCACGTGCTCACACATGACCAAAGGTCACGTGTTGACACGTGATAGTTTTCTATGATCTCCACTTAATAGAATTAAATTCTAAATCAAACAAAAGTGTAAATAAAACGGCTAAGGAAAGACCCCAATGGGGCATCACGTGCTTACACGTAACCAAGGGTCACGTGCTGACACGTGATGGTCCTTTAGCCCAGTTAAAAGACAGAATTAAATTCTGAATGAAAGAGGGTCACGTGACAACATGTGACGGGTCCCTTAGCTCTTTTATTGATAGAATTAAATTCTATTTCAATGATCAAACGTTGGGATCACGTGCCAACACGTGATGGGCTTTAAAAGCCTTATGAGTTAACAGAATTAAATTCTAATTAAGGGAAATCAAAGACCCTAACTGGGAAAGTATTTCTTTAAATATTTCCAAACAAAAAGAATTATGCTCTGTAAAGTGGAGCACCGTTGGATTAAAAATCTAATAGTGATTAAAAATCACCAATTTATGGAAAGATTTTATACAAGGAAATATTTCCCTAAACTTCACCAAAAATAACAAATAGAATATCTTTTGGATTAAAAATCCAATGGTGAATAAAATTCCATGAGTGATCTAAAAAATCATATTAGTTACGAAAAACAAACAAAATCTTTCAATGAAAGATTTACTAAACAAATTGATTCTTTTCCTTCTCCTATAAATAGGAGCTAAGAAGAGAAGAGAGATATTGAATTTAGGGATCTTGAAATTTTCTGAAGGAAAATAGCAGAGAGAAAAGAAAGGAGAATTTAATTCTCAAGAAAAGAAACCCTAGGTGAGAAAAGGGAAAGGGATCAAAGCTTCATAAAACAAAAAAGAGAATTTAATTCTCAATCTAAGAGTTTAACTCTTCTGCAAAAGAACTTAGTTCTTCCTCTGGTTGAAGATCTGCAGAAGCAAATCTCCCCACAGGTTGAGAATTTAATTCTCATCGGAGAGATTCTGCCATGCAGATCCAAAACTTAGAGGGAGAATTGAGTTTAGAGAATTTAATTCTCCCAAATTCACAAGAATTTAATTCCTCCAAGATAAAACTAGGGTTCAACCCAATATGAGAATTTAATTCTCCCAAATTTACAGATATTTAAATCCTTCAAGATAAAACTAGGGTTCAACCATATATGAGAATTTAATTCTCCCAATTTATAGGAATTTAATTCCTTCAAGACAGACAAAACCAGGGTTTAACCCTACTTGAGAATTTAATTCTCTCAAATTCACAGGAATTTAATTCCTCCTAAATGAAATTAGGGTTTCACCCTACATAAGAATTTAATTCTTCCACATGCGTAGGAATTTAATTCTTTTAAAAACTAAATTAGGGTTTAACCCTACAAAGAATTTAATTCTTAAAAATAAAAGAGACTTAAAAGATCTCTATGCATGTAAAGAACTAGATCACGTGTCTCCACGTGACCCCTAAACAGATCCCCCAAAAATGAGAAGAAAAAAGCTTTGAGGCAATGCCTTACGTGCCCCCACGTGACCCTCATAATATAGGGAACAAAAGCAAAGGCAGTAGTGGGAAAGTATTTCTTTAAATCTTTCCAAACAAAAAGAATTATGCTCTGTAAAGTGGAGCACCATTGGATTAAAAATCTAATGGTGATTAAAAATCACCAATTTATGGAAAGATTTTATACAAGGAAAGATTTCCCTAAATTTCACCAAAAATAACAAACGGAATATCTTTTAGATTAAAAATCCAATGGTGAAAAAAATTCCATGAGTGATCTAAAAAATCATATTAGTTACGAAAAACAAACAAAATCTTTCAATGAAAGATTCACTAAACAAATTGATTCTTTTCCTTCTCCTATAAATAGGAGCCAAGAAGAGAAGAGAGATATAGAATTTAGGGATCTTGAAATTTTCTGAAGGAAAATAGCAGAGAGAAAAGAAAGGAGAATTTAATTCTCAAGAAAAGAAACCCTAGGTGAGAAAGGGGAAAGGGATCAAAGCTTCATAAAACAAAAAAGAGAATTTAATTCTCAATCTAAGAGTTTAACTCTTCTGCAAAAGAACTTAGTTCTTCCTCTGGTTGAAGATCTGCAGAAGCAAATCTCCCCGCAGGTTGAGAATTTAATTCTCATCGGGGAGATTCTGCCATGCAGATTTAAAACTTAGAGAGAGAATTGAGTTTAGAGAATGTAATTCTACCAAATTCACAGGAATTTAATTCCTCCAAGATAAAACTAGGGTTTAACCTTATATGAGAATTTAATTCTCCCAAAATTACAGGAATTTAATTCCTCCAAGATAAAACTAGGGTTCAACCCTATATGAGAATTTAATTCTCCCAATTTTTAGGAATTTAATTCCTTCAAGACAGACAAAACCAGGGTTTAACCCTACTTGAGAATTTAATTCTCTCAAATTCACAGAAATTTAATTCCTCCTAAATGAAATTAGGGTTTCACCCTATATAAGAATTTAACTCTTCTACATGGGTAGGAATTTAATTCCTTTAAAAACTAAATTAGGGTTTAACCCTACAAAAAATTTAATTCTTAAAAATAAAAGAGACTTGAAAGATCTCCATGCATGTAAAGAACTAGATCACGTGTCCCCACGTGACCCCTAAATAGATCCCTCAAAAATGAGAAGGAAAAAGCTTTGAGGCAATGCCTCACGTGCCCCCACGTGACCCTCATAATATAGGGAACAAAAGCAAAGGCAGTATTGGCTTTAGGCGCTCTCACGTGTTACCACGTGACCCTTAATAAATGCTTTAATAATCAATGCACAAACATCCATCACGTGTCAACACGTGATGGCCAGAAGATCAAAGGTGTTTAACACTTATTTATAAAACAAAGTAATGGGGAACTGGCCCCATCTTTAGGTGCCTTCACGTGTCCCTACGTGACCCCTTCCTCTCTAGTGTTTAACACTAATTTGAGCATTTTATATCCAGTATTTAACACTGTTGTCCTCAAGTGTTTAACACTACTTTGAGCATTTCATTTTCAGTGTTTAACACTGTTGTCCTCTAGTGTTTAACACTATTTTAAAGCCAATCTTAGCCAAATTGGTTAAGTTTCCAGAGGCAAAAACCTCTCCTTTAACTAAACCTCAAAGTTGAGTAAAACTCAGAACTACAATGTTTAATGCTCAGTCAAAGACAAAAATGTTATCAGAGATCTCAAACTCTTGTTTAGCATTGCTAAATGATGGGGGTGTTGAACCCAGACAAATGTCTAATGGTCCAATAAAGGGCCAATATTTCAAACTTAAATGGACTTAGCCCAAGTTGGCCATAAGTCCTCAATTCAGATTTAACTGAGCCAATGTGCTCATAATCTAATTAATTGATCTTAGTTCCAAATTGAACTACAGATCCCCAATCAAGTTTGGTTCAAGGGTACATCTTTTCACTCCTTTGATATTTGTCGTTGTAATCCTTCAACGTCTTCAGAGAGGTGACAGGTCCCGACAACCACACATTTCATAGACTATGATGTCCTTAAACTTGACTGTGAGGTCTTTAAACTCACGGACTATGATGTCCTTAACCTCGACCGTGATGCCTTTAAACTAACATTGGACTGTGGGGTCCTTAAACTCATAGATTATGATGTCCTTAACCTCGATCGTGATGTCTTTAAACTAACATTAGACTGTGGGGTCTTTAAACTCATGGACTATGATGTCCTTAACCTTGACTGTGAGGTCTTTAAACTCACGGACTATGATGTCCTTAACCTCGACCGTGATGTCTTTAAACTAACATTGGACTGTGGGGTCCTTAAACTCATGGACTATGATGTCCTTAACCTCGACCGTGATGTCTTTAAACTAACATTGGACTGTGGGGTCCTTAAATTCATGGACTATGATGTCCTTAACCTTGACTGTGAGGTCTTTAAACTCATGGACTATGATGTCCTTAACCTCGGCCGTGATGTCTCTAAACTAACATGGGACCGTAATGTCCTTAAACTAACAATGGACCGAGATGTCATTAAACTAACAACGGACCGTAATGTCCTTAAAATAATCGACCGCAATGTTCCTAAACTAAACAATAGAGTCCAAATGCTCTTTTATTGGATCTAAACGATCCCGTTAAGTTGATCTTAGTCTGAAATGAGACTAACATATTCTTAACAAACGTTTAAGTTGATCTTAGTCTCAAATGAGGCAAATGTATTCTTAAACCCAAACCCCCAAACCCAAATCTAAGAAGATACGGATTTGGACTAGTCCACGTCCTACAGGTGACAACATAAATTAGTCTCCGTATACAATCCACGGGCAACCAAACACAGAACAAACACCCACGACACGAAGTGACCATCTGGAGAAGGAGAAAGTTGTTACCACGATGCGGTAGCGTAATTAACTGCAGAGGGTTGTGCCTACAGGGAAGAGCATCCCCACAATCAAAAACCCCTCAAACGAGGGGGAATCTGATGAAGTCTGCTACATCGGCCGCATCCGTTTAAACCATCGATCCATGGTGCCATAAATCAACTTGGCATCTTCGGAGAGGTGGACGGATAGCACCAATTAGAATCTGCCTCGAAATTCAGGCAAGACGGACCTGTGCGGTCGCGTCTCCATGTTTTCGGCGGGGAACAGATTCCGGCACGCCCGGTGGGACCTTTTCCTCTTTCTACTCCACACTTCGTGTGTTGTGTTCGAGAACGAATCGCGGTTTGCTAATGGTTGCCCTTGGGTTCAAGGTACTAAGATTTGGCGTCTTGCTTGGTGCAGAAAGCGAAGGATCAATGGTGTCTACTTGCATGAAGTGTTCCAGCTGCAACTGCAACGCACGTTCCGCCTCATCTGGAGGTATAGCTTATGGGCCCCATGCGGCTTCCCTGTTCACAATGCCGATAGAACAGGTGACGCAGGCCACCACCGGTTTGTTCTTCGGGACCATGCTCCCACCAGTGAACATCAATATCCCGCTGCCGCAAGAAGTGCAAAAGAAGTCGGTCTTTGATCGGCTCACTAATATCATGGCCCCTCTAAACAGGTCGTCCAATGTCAAACCAACAGCGTCAGTCTTCAACAGGCTGAGCCTAAACTCCAATGGGCCTGTCAAGAAGCACGCGATACCTGAAGTGGCCATCCCGAAACGGATAGCCATTCCTGCTCTTGAGGTCACTAAAGAAGCTTCTCCCGTCAAGGGATCGGTCTTTACGAGGCTGGCCACTCTGGCTCCCGTTCTTGCTCAGAGGTCTGTCTTTTAAAGATTGGATACTGCTACTCAGCGGATGTCGGTCTTTAAGAGGCTGGTTCCAGCAGCGCCTCACCAGAACAAGGGGCACGACAAAGCCATCCCCGTAGCTGCACCAACACCATCTGCACGACATGCTCGCCATCGTCACTGGCGCCGAGTGCGGAAGGCTGGGGGCAGCTCCCCATCTGGATTTACTCCGCCAGCCCCAACGGTGGAAGTCAATGATGATGTTCCAACTGGGAACAGCTTCGAGTTGCTGAACAAGATGCGCAGGAACTCTCCTACCGCCGTACTGAAAAGATCTCCTCTATCCGTGGAGAATGTTACAGAAACAAAGCCGGAACAGTCCCCTCAGTGGCTGTCCTCCAAAATCTACAAAGTCTGGCGACAGGTTCAGAACTCAGTAATTGATCAAGATTACCCTCGTCGACAGAACAAGGTGAAGGTTCAACAAGAAAAGAACCATCTTGCCAAGCTACAAAAGGCAACAGCTGTCTGGGTGCCCGCTGTGACGGCCCCCTCAACTTCAACTGCTCAAAAGAGAAGGAGGCCAGAGAAAGCCCCTGTGACTGCGGCAAATCATAAAGGCACTGAGCCCAAACGCCCTAAGTCTGGGGGCATAATGGTGCATACTCTTTATATGGCTTCCGGAAAGGAGGAAAGCCGCACTTCTACGGGTCACCGACTGCTCACCCGATCCGTGACAAAAGCCCAGGAGCAGCAACAGAAGTTTCAGGAAATGCTAACGCAAACGGCCGCACTCACTGGGCCAAAAGAAAGCCCGGATGCGTCATCAGAGCAGCATCATGAACAAGAAACCGACGCTGACTTCCTCCGCAGAGTCCTCGAAAAGAAGGACAGAGAAGCAGCAGAACAAGCGGCTAATATAAAATGAATGGTGCTTCTCTTCCAAAACATGGTCGGGATGATGTTACAGCCAGAACCTCCAGCTTAAGACCCTCCGATCATCATTGAAGACGACAGAGGGGAGACATCAAACCCTCCTCCGGCTCTTTCAGCAGCCAAAGAGAAAACCATTTCCAAGGCCGCTCTGGACGACTACATTGCTCAGCAAATACGAGCTCACCAGGCGAATGAAGCGCCCGGCCAAGTCGTTAAAACTGGGTGACCATATCCAGGCTGGTATGACCAGATAAAGTACCCGCCGGGATATACCATCCCTAAATTTCATGTATATAAAGCGACGGGAAATCCGCACCAGCATGTCACCCAGTTCAGGGCTCTATGTGGTAACACCGGAGGTGATGATAAACTGCTCCTTCGCCAGTTCATCGGCAGCTTGTCAGAGACAACATTCGAATGGTATTCTGAACTTCCAAACGACTCTGTCAAGACATTTGCGGAAATGGAACTGTTGTTTACGCAAAGATTCACGAGCGCTAGCGAGCATACCCCGATTACCGCATTAATTAACGCGAGGGTAAAACCAGGCAAAACTTGGGTACAATACGCAATACGGTCGCAAAATTTATGGTCAAAATGTGAGCAGCGCATCGAGGAAGCGCCGGCGGTGGGCATGTTCGTGGGCACTCTGGACCCTTATGCAACTATCTCCCAATTTATGATGTTCTTCAAGCCGACTACATTCCAAGCCTTGATCGAAAAGCTAGCCCAGATGGACCAGATGGGTCATAGACCGCCTCCTCCGAAACCAGAACCGCGGAACGAAAAGGGTAAAGGGAAGGCGACATTCGTTGCGAATACTCAACAGCAATCTAGTGCCCCAAAACTAACGGATCAACTGGAAGAGAGATGGCGATACTACAATGAGAAAATGAAGCGTCCTTATTCGTTCCCTCAGGACAAAACGAAGAGACTGTTCGAACTGGCGGTGCGTAACAGGCTCATCAATCTGCCGAATCCGAAATGACCGTTGCAAACCGGCGAGACTAATAGTCCCAATTATTTCCCTTACCACCAAACGGTAAGCCATCCAATTGAAGATTGCTTCATCTTTAAGGGATGGATCGAGGACCAATACCAACAAGGCAAGTTTGCGCTGTCTGAGAAGTGGAAAGTAAGCCCACCACAACCGCACACTCCTAAGAAGACAGACACACCGGGGGTATCATGCTCTTTTGTTGAAGAAGCTCCATGGGAGGTCGCTCTTTCAGCCAAAACTAAAAGAATGCTGAACGATCTCCAGACATGCCCGACGATCAGGTGGAAGAATCTGCTGGAACCTAAGATTATCAAGGGAATGCTGAAACCGCGCCCAACTCCAAAAATTGGTGGTGATATCCAAAGCATTCACACCCAGCCGTCAAAGTCTTCGAAGAAGAAGAAGAAAGCCAAGAAGCCCGTGAAGCCTGGTGACAAGCGCACGGACCTAGAAAAATATATCGACGCGCTGGAAGAATATAACCAGAAGGTGCGGACCCCGATCACACTCCAAGAATTTCTTAGTCGTGTCCTTGAAGACGGAGATGATGGAGAAGACTCGTCGGATGAATCTGAGGATTACGTAGCAAGTTGCCATGTGATCTCTCACTCGTCACTAAATGATGAAGAAGCTCCTTACACAGAGAAACTGGGGGTAGATCCTGAGCCGGAACTTCTAAGGCCATCAGACGAAATGATTGATGCATTCCTGGACGAAACTCTTCTTAAAAGCAAAGCTGCTCGAGAGTGTGAGATGGCCATATTTGAAAAGGCCAGACGTCGGCGACTGGACGAAGGAGTTGAAACACTCCCGCCAGATCAAAGTACATCCACCGCGAATAAAAGCAGGTTCAAGATGAGGAAGAGGTTCGCCAAAACCATATCAATGGGAATGAAGCTGCCACCCTCCGAAGGAAACATTCTTGGTGAAGCGCAAATGCATCCTAGCTACTGCTCATATCATCGAATGATTGGACACCCCATTGAAGAGTGCAACGCTTTTAAAAGATGGTGGCAGGGATATGTTGCTCACCGACAAAATTTCAAGCGGATGAAATGCAAAATTCGTCGGGAGTAAAGAAATACGACCGAGAAGCGTAAAAGAACTACCGGCAACTGTCACATGGTCGACGGTGGAGGATCGCAAGTTCTTACCTTCGGGAGCGACTCTGACGAGGAAATGACTCTTGGCCCTCTCTTTAAAGAGCCACCTCGGGAAAAGAGGAAGAACCGAAAACCTGTGAAAATATTCAGCTGCGCAATCGTACGCTGCCCGAAAAGAATCTCGGACCCACGAATAAAAAAGATAAGGGAAAAGAAAAAGTCCCTGAGGATATCGCCCTAGATGACCAAGTCGTAAAAGAGCTGACAGCCAAGGACCCGCCGAAGAAGAGCAAGGTGGACTACAACGTTCTGGCACACTTGAGGAAGCTACCCTCGCAGCTCAGCATTCTTGACGCCCTTATGCTATCCAAAGAGGCGAAAGATTCATTGATCAAGGCGCTACAAGAGCCAGAGCAGTTCCGAGCTTTCCTCGCTGAAGAAAAAATGAAAGACGAGCTGGAAGAAGTACACACAGCCGATATCACTTTCGGCGATGAAGATCTCTTCCTTGGGACGTGCAAACACAACCGTCCCCTATATGTCTCCGGATACTTTCATGACATTAAGATAGGTAAAATCTTGGTCGACAATGGGTCCTCCGTCAATCTCCTTAACGTAAGGGTGCTAAAGGAGATATGCATGAGCATTCAGCACCTCGCTCGTGATAAAATCACCATCTCCGGATTTGACTCCCAGTCATCACGGACGTTTGGGTCCATGATAGTGACGTTACGCTTTGGGCTGCTTGTCACTGATATTAAGTTTCACGTCATTGACGCCAAGACATGCTACAATGTTTTGCTCGGCAGGCCCTGGTTACACGAGTACAACATTATCTCTTCTACACAACATCAGTGTATGAAGTATTTCAAGGATGGTCTCGAGTACACTGTGATGGGGGAGTTAAACCCATTCTCTGTGCATGAAGTCCGAAAGTACGAAGATGCAAAATACTTCTTACCATATTTTGAAGACACAGAAATATGTCACAAACCGAAGAACAAACCTATCACCACTATTCCGGTCTTCGGGAGTGATACCGAGGAAGAAGAAGAGATAGTTTATTCAGGGCTGCCCCAATAAAACAAGCCGGGACCGTCCATCCCTATGTTGATCTTCGGCAGCGACTCGGAAGATGAGGTCAATGCTGTATTCTCTGCTCGACCGTCGATACAAATCTCCGCCGACAAAGATCAAAGTTTGCAAGTTGCTATGATTCCATAAGAGCATTACAAAGAGATCGATGCACTTGAAACTTATAGTGTGCAAGAACTGCAGACATTCTACGTCCCTCCCAAGCAAAAAGGTGAAAAGGCGATCCTATTCTACCGATCCGGGGAAACCAAAGTGGAAAATGAAATTTGGCATGGCGCGGATTCTACACTTGACAGGCTCCAGCCCATCCGTCTGCTTAGATATTACACAGAAGGCTTGAAAAGGCTGTTGAAGCGCCAAGGTGTACCCTTCAAACAGACCACGTGACAAGCTCGGTTCTACAACAGGATTTGGGATGTCCCCAGAACTCAGCGCAAGTTGCCCAACGGGAGAATGGAAACGATTGGGCTTGGATATGTTCAATCCAAAAAACGAGAGCGAGTCCATGGCAGCTACGTCATACATGACTTCGATGAAGAAGGAGACGTTCTATTAAAAGACGCGGATCTTGAACCAAAACATGGCCCCGCTATCAAAATGCCGAGTCTGTCGTTTGAAGAACGGATGGACAAGCTAGTAAGGGAAGCGGGTCAAAAGATCCGGGATGACCATAACCGCGAGATGGCCATTTACGAGAAAGCCAGGACGCAACACCTCCTTCATCAGGCCGCGGAGAATGACAATGATCCTCGTCGCCAGCCCGTCATACAAAAGACCCGGCGCAGAGGCAAAAATAAACCAAAGAACGGAAAAAACGTTTGACAGCAGCCAAGTGAGTCTAAGAAGCCACGCGAGCAAGGGTCGAGCAGCCGGGATCCGTCCCATATAAAGAAGATGGGCCGGGAATATTCTTTTCCCCAAGATAAGACAAAGAAGATATTCAATCTCGTCGTAAAGCATCAGATGATGATACTACCGGAATCCAAGCATCTTGAGCAAGCGAATGAGGTCTCTCACCCAGATTATTGCTCCTACCACCGAGCAATAGGACATCCTCTCGAAGACTGCTTCACCTTCAAGAACTGGGTCGAAGACCAATATCAGCTCGGCAAGTTCGCTCTATCCAGCAGTTGGAGGGTAACTCCGCCGCAGAAGCACGAACCAAAAGCCGCGCATACAGCGAGAGTAGAACTAGATCAACATCGGTCTTGGAAGCGAGCTCGTACCAGTCATATGATAACGCTATCAGAAGAAGAGCCCGAGAATATGGATGACCTCCCCTGGTGTTTCGAAAACAATGATGACGAGGTAATCTCAGAGTTTCCACCGACGCCGAAAGAGCTGGAAGATGGAATACATACTACTGCAGATAACCTCAAGAAAATTGAGTTGGGGATGGTCAGTGACCCGCGGCCAACGTTTGTCAGTGAGCTGTTATATGAAGAAAGGGTGGCTACGCTTAGAGACGTGCTCATGCAACATAAAGATTGCTTCGCATGGAACTATTCCGAGATGCCAGGACTAGATCCAGATATTGTTGTACATAAATTGGCAATATCCCCGGACGTCAAGACGATCAAACAAGCACCGAGGAGAATGAGGCTCGAGCTTGAGATGAGCATCAACGCCGAGGTCAAGAAGCTAATCGACTCCAACTTCATCCAGGAGGTCCAATATCCTGACTGGATCGCCAACATCATCCCAGTGATGAACAAAAATGGGACGGAGCGCATATGTGTGGACTTTCAGGATCTCAACAAAACTTGCCCGAAGGACGACTTCCCAGTACCAGTCACTGAGCTGATGATAGATAACACGTCCACTCATGAAGTTTTCTCCTTCATAGACGACTCATCAGGATATAATCAGATAAAGATGCATCCCAAAGACCAGAAGCATACCGCTTTCCGGACCCCTTTAGGCATATTCTGCTACAAGGTGATGCCCTTCGGTCTAAATAACGCCGGTGCCACCTATCAGAGGGCCATGACGAAGATCTTCAATGACCTCATACATGAAATCGTCGAATGCTATATCGACGACCTCGTAGTAAAAAGCAAATCATACGAGGAACATTCAGAGCATCTGAAGATCGTATTTCGACGCCTTCGGAAATACAACTTGAAGATGAACCCTCTCAAATGCGCGTTCGGAGTTTCCTCGGGCAAGTTCCTGGGATTCGTCGTCCGACACCGAGGCATCGAGATAGATTCGTCAAAGATCAAGGCGATTATGGAAATTCCCCCGCCAAGGACTCTCAAGCAATTGCGGTCTCTCTAAGGGAAGCTCGCGTATATCCGGCGATTTATAGCCAATCTCTCAGGCAAGTACCGTCCTTACAGCTACCTAATGAAGAAGGGAACTCTGTTCATCTGGGATCACAAATGCCAAACCTCACTAGATGATATCAAGTAATACCTGCAGAATCCGCCAGTGCTGGCCGCTCCCATTAAAGGAAAACCTCTCGTTCTATATACAATAGCCCTCGAAGGTTCGCTAGGCGCATTATGGACACAAGAGAATGACCAAGGGAAAGAGAGAGCCCTTTATTATCTGAGTCGAGTTCTCCTGGGGGCAGAAAGCAATTACTCTCCCATTGAAAAACACTGCCTGGCATTGATCTTCGCGATAACGAAGCTCAGACATTATGCTTTGGCACAAGAGGTCCATCTCATATCAAAAGTGGATCCTCTCAAGTATTTGATGTCGAAGGCCATACTAACGGGACGACTCGCTAAATGGGCCTTGCTCTTGATGGAGTTCTCGATAACTTATCAGCCTCTCAAGGCAGTGAAAGGCCAGGCCATCACTGACTTCCTCGCTGAGCATCTGATACCCGCCGATTCTCCCTTGAATTGCAAATTTCCAGACGAACATGTGCTTGACACGATCGACGGGGGTGATACCCGGTGGGAACTTTACTTCGATGGAGCATCTTCCATGAAGAAGCGCGAACAAATCACCCCCATAATCAAATCAGGGGTAGGCCTCATCTTCGTAACTCCACAAGAAGGGATAATGCACTTTGCCTTCTCCTTAACAGAGCCAAGGACAAACAATGAAACCGAGTATGAAGCTTTGATAGAAGGTCTCAAGATCGCCATCAACATGGGAATTGAAAACCTCCTCATATACGGAGACTCTCAACTGGTCGTTAGTCAAGTAAACGGCGACTATCAAACGTGCAAGCCAGAGTTGGTAAAGTACGGCGAGAGAGTACAGCAGCTGCTGACTCAAATTCCTTCCTACACCTTGGAAAGCATACCGCGTGCAAAAAATAGCAAAGCGGATGCATTAGCCAAGCTCTCTAAAGAACTGGCCGATGAGAACCTCGATGACGTAAGGATCGTTGTGCAAAGCCGTCGGGTTCTTGCACCGGCAGAAATACCTCCAGAGTCATCCGAAGAAAAGGGAGCGACCGAGCAAATAACTCTGCAGGTAAAAGACCAGGACAAGGTTGAAGATTGGAGAGAAGTCTTTATAGACTACTTCAAATCCCGTCGAACGCCTGAAGATGCGTCCTCGAAACATCAGCTTATGAAACGAGCTCTGTCTTTCGCTTTCGTCAATGGTACTCTGTATAAAAGGTCATTTGATTCTCTGTGGCTAAGATGCCTGGGACCTGAAGAAGCAAAAAGAGTCGTCCAAGAAACTCACGATGGACTCTGCGGTTCTCACCAAGCCGGCCCGAAGATGAAGCTGAAAATCAAAAGGATGGGCTACTATTGGCCCACGATAATCCAGGACTGCCTCGAGTATGCGAAGCAATGCCACTCGTGCCAGATCCATGGGGACTTTATCCACCAGCATCTGAATCCACTACATCCGACAATGGCTAGCCGGCCGTTCGAAATGCGGGGAACTGACATAATCGGCCCCATCGAACCAGCATCGTCCAGAGGACATCGATTCATTTTGGCGACAACTGATTACTTCTCCAAATGGGCAAAAGCAGTACCGCTGAGGGAAGTGAAGACGGAGAATATCCTCCATTTCTTCAAGACACACGTCATTTATCGGTTTGGAACTCCGAGACGGATCATCTCCGATAATGGCCAGCCTACAGAAGCCATAAGATCAGCAGCTTTGCACAACAGCATAACATAGACTGGAGATACTCTTCAGTCTATAATCCCTGAGCTAACGGTCTAGCTGAGGCTTTCAACAAGACCTTGACGAAGATCGTGAAAAAGACGGTGTCTCGAAATAAGAAGGACTGGCATGAGAGACTGCATAAAGCTCTCTGGGCGTATCGAACTACGTTCAAAACGGCCATGAACACAACGCCATACGCATTGGTATTCGGTACAGAGGCGGTACTCCCCCTCGAGATAGAGCTACCCTCTCTACAAGTGCCAGTTCATTACGAGCTAACGGATGAAGAGAATGCTCACCTTCGGCTTGAGGAGCTCAATGCCTTTGATGAAACCCGGCTCATAGCGCAATAAAATCTGGAGGCTTATAAAGCAAAGATGACGCGTTCATATGAAAGATTGACTAGGCCGAGAACATTCCGCCAAGGTGAACTCGTGCTAGTGGTCAAAAGACCTTTGATCCCCAATCGTGCCAAGCGGGGAAAATTCGAGCCGAATTATGAAGGCCCGTATATCATAGACAAAGTCTACCAAGGTAGAGCCTATCTACTCATGGACATGCATGGTGAAAGACCTTTCCGGCCAATAAACGGTCAATTCCTAAAGAAATACTACGCCTGACGAGTCACGGTCTAGGTCAACGATAGATGACGATGCCTATGTCCGCTCGCTATCTTCCTAAGCCCAAAACTCAGTAGTAACCAACGATGGACCGAAACGTCCTTAAACTAATCATGGACCGAAACGTCCTTAAACTAACCAAGGACCGAGACGTCCTTAAACTAACAATGGACCACTATGTCCTAAAACTGGCTGTTGACCGAGACGTCGATGAACTACTGTGGATTGCAGCATCCCAAGACTGATAAAAAAAGAAAAGAAGAATAAAAAAAAGGTATGTCCATAAGCAAAAAGGGCACAGATGAAAACCCGAAAGGGCTCCGTGAGTAAAAACAGCAGGGCTACCGGCGAATTTTGTAAAAACCCGAAAAGGCGCAATCTCGTTAAAAGACACTTGCAAGGTCCTCTCGACTTTGTAAGGAGAAACCACCTGCGTGAGATCCTTACGACTCACAAGGGAGCAACACACTTAGGAATCCTCACGATCCCTAAGGAGAAAACACACTTACGAGATCCTCACGACTCGTAAGGAGAACCCTCTTATGAGACCCTCACGGCTTATAAGATTCAAAAGTCTTAAGCTACAGGGATCTGACCTGTTCTTAAGCGGCCACCACAACCTCCAATACTGTCCTACAAGCGGCTCAATGCTGGCCCTTGTATACAATCCACGGGCGCGAATAAACATTTCCCTAACAACCCATCCGTGACTAGGGATATGTCTACACGGTGAACACCCCTTGTAAGCCCTCTCGACTTATAAGGAGAAAGCACTCTTGTAAGATCCTTACGACTTATAAGAGATCATGCACCTAGGAATCCTCACGATTCCTAGGGAGAAAATGCACCTACGAGATCCTCAGAACTTGTAGGGAGAAATACCTTTATGAGACCCTTACGGCTCATAAAGTCAAAAGCCTTAGTCGACAGAATCCTAACCCTATCTGCTAAACCACCTTTGTTCGTCATCGACAGAGGCAAATGATGATTCGCTCTTGGCAATATCCCAGTTGTAGCGGTCCTGATGCCGAAATCGATGTCTAATTCTAAGCTTGCAGCAAAAATCCAGCGAGCCACACATGCATACGAAATAGCCGAAATGATGGGGCAACTTGCAAACAAAAATCAGCAAGTAAAAATATATGCATGCAAAATAGCAGAAATGATTGGGCAACTCGCAATAAAAAGCAGCGAGTAAAAATAAACAAATAGTCGAAATGATTGGGCACCGCGAAAAACAGCCGAAATGATTGGGCAATCGCGACCCTCGCGATATAAAAGCTGAAATGATAGAGCACCGTGGAAACAAAAAAAAATGAAATGAAATTTTTTCCCTACAGGTGATATCATGTCAATCCCTGTATACAATCCAGGGGCGCAAACAAAGAAGGAATCACACATTTCCTCCCCAGGCTTCATCAGAAGAAGAAGACAAATCTCAACGGTTCACAGATAGCCTGGAGATCATCTCAACATTGGTCTCATTACAACAGACACAACATCAAGCAAAGCAGAACAGCGGAAACTCCCAGTTCCATGACTCGACGGTGCAAAGATGACCAAGAGTCAAATCTCGACTTCGTAAAATGCGGATGAAGTCAACCCTTCCTGGTTACGTGGAACGCGGATTATGTCAATCCTGATCCCGTGGGAAACATCCAGAGCGGATCCTGGTCCACGCAGAGCACGGCAATGACCCCATGTGAAGCATCCAGAGCGGAGCCTGGTCCTCGTAGAATACGGCAATGACCCCGTGGGAAGTATCCAGAGCAAATTCCTGGTCACGTGGAACGCAACTTATGTCAATCCTGACCCTGTGGGAAACGTCCAGAGCGGATCTTGGTCCTCACAGAACACGGCAATGACCCCATGTGAAGCATCCAGAGCGGAGCCTGGTCCTCGCAGAGCACGACAATGACCCCGTGGGAAGCATCCAGAGCAAAATTCCTGGTCACGTGAAATGCGGCTTATGTCAATCCTGACCCTGTGGGAAACGTCCAGAGTGGATCCTGGTCCTCGCAGAGCACGGCAATGACCCCGTGTGAAACATCCAGAGCAGAACCTGGTCCTCGCAGAACACGGCAATGACCCCGTGGGAAGTATCCAGAGCAAATTCCTGGTCATGTGGAACACGGCTTATGTCAATCCTAACCCCGTGGGAAACGTCCAGAGCGGATCCTGGTCCTCGCAGAGCACGGAAATGACCCCGTGTGAAGTATCCAGAGTGGAGCCTGGTCCTCGCAGAACACGGCAATGACCCCGTGGGAAGCATCCAGAGCAAAATTCTTGGTTACGTGGAATGCAGCTTATGTCAATCCTGACCCCGTAAGAAACGTCCAGAGCGGATCCTGGTCCTTGCAGAGCACGGTAATGACCCCCGTGTGAAGCATCCAGAGCGGAGCCTGGTCCTCGCAGAACATGGCAATGACCCCGTGGGAAGCATCCAGAGCAAAATTCCTGATTACGTGGAACGCGGCTTATGTCAATCCTGACCCCGTGGGAAACGTCCAGAGCGGAGCCTGGTCCTCGCAGAACACAACAATACCCCGTGGGAAGCATCCAGAGCAAATTCCTGGTTACGTGGAACACGGCTCATGTCAATCCTGAGCCCGTGGAAAACGTCCAGAGCAGATCCTGGTCCTCGCAGAGCACGGTAATGACCCCGTGTGAAGCATCCAGAGTGGAGCCTGGCCCTCGCAGAATAGGGCAATGACCCCGTGGGAAGCATCTAGAGCAAAATTCCTGATTACGTAGAACGCAGCTTATGTCAATCCTGACCCCGTGGAAAACGTCCAGAGTGGAGCCTGGTCCTCCCAGAACACGACAATGACCCCGTGGGAAGCGTCCAGAGCAAATTCCTGGTTTCTTGGAATACGGCTCATGTCAATCCTGACCCCGTGGGAAACGTCCAGAGCGGGTCCTGGTCCTCGCAGAGCACGGCAATGACCCTGTGTGAAGCATCCAGAGCGGAGCCTGGTCCTCGCAAAACATGGCAATGACCCCGTGGGAAGCATCCAGAGCAAATTCCTGGCTACGTGGAACGCGGCTTATGTCAATCCTGACCCCATGGGAAACGTTCAGAGCGGATGCTGGTCTTCGCTGAGCATGGCAATGACCCCGTGTGAAGCATCCAGAGCGAAGCCCGGTCCTCGCAGAACACAGCAATGACCCCATGGGAAGCATCCAGAGCAAATTCCTGGCTACGTGGAACGCGGCTTATGTCAATCCTGACCCCGTGGGAAACGTCTAGAGCGGATCCTGGTCCTCGCAGAGCACGGCAATGACCCTGTGTGAAGCATCCAGAGTGGAGCCTGGTTCTCGCAGAACACGGCAATGACCCCGTAGGAAGCATCCAGAGCAAAATTCCTGGTTACGTGGAACACGGCTTATTTCAATCCTGACCCCGTGGGAAACGTCCAGAGCGGAGCCTGGTCCTCGCAGAACACGGCTATGACCCCGTGGGAAGCATCCAGAGCAACTCCTGATTCCGTGAAATGCGGATGATGATAACCTCACCCATCACTTACGGGTCCTCACGGCTCGTAAGGGAGCAAACTCTCTTGTGAGATCCTTACGACTTTCAAGAGAAAACACACTTAGGAATCCTCACGATTCTTAAGGAGAAATTACACCTACGGGATCCTCTTAACCTGTAGGAAGAAAATTCTTTATGAGACCCTCACGGCTCATAAAGTTGAAAAGTCTTAGAAGGCAGATCTTAACCCTGAATCCTAAGCCATCATTGTCCTGCAAAGAAATCTAAATAGACTATCTGCAGAATACGCTTGCTAAAAGGGACACACCATCATGAAGAAAAATATGTCTTTTATTCATGAATCAAAATGAATACAAAGTACAATTCGTGAAAGAACAAAAAGTATACTCTCATTCAGGAGTATGTACAAAGGAAGAATGAAAAAATATATATACAATTCTTCAATTCGGCGGGCGATGTAGTAGATTTGCCAGTTCATCCCTTTTTCGCTGAGCCTCGCCTTCATGATTCAGTACGTCAAAAGACGGGCCTCTGCTTGAGCTTGTTGGGCCTGGTATGAGGCTAGTCGGCCTTCAAGCTCTTTTTCAGTAACCTTATGGGCTTCGACCATTTCACGAGTGAACACGACGGCCTTATCAATGGCTACCACCTCCTTGATAGCCTCTTGAAGCACTCGCCAAAGTTCATATGCTTTAGTGGCCTTGACCGTAAGGTTGGTTTGAAGCTCCCTCGGCGCTTTAGAAGCCAGCTCCCTCTCCGAAAATTTGCGGCCTAGCCTTTTCTCACATGATATCATGTTTGTAGCACACCGCTTAATCAGCCCCTGTAAGCTCACCTTCACGGCCAAACCTCTGAGGGAAGGCGTGTAGATTCAAGAGTGTGCGAGCAAACCTCCATTCGACGACAATACTTACTCTAGAATAAGCACAAATCACCTGACATGGGAATCAACAAGGAAAGCCTCTGATGTATATCCCATCAAGCATGCATTTACAGCTGTATGAGTTTTTAAAAGGAAATGATACCCAAAAAAAAATGCGCATGCAATATAACGATAGAGCTCGCGATTAAAGAAAATTCCCACAAAAAAAATTATAAAGCTCATTTACGCGAGCAAAACGCACGTACGAGTATCCTACAAACATGAAAATTCAACAAGAAGCATGTAACAGCCAATGATAAAAAGAGTACATCGATTTAAACACACTACGCCACTGGGAAAAGATCACCAAACAAAGGATCAATGGCATAAGGGTGAACAAAACAGTATACAAAATTTTCTAACTCCCTCGCCGCCTTCTCCAGCACATCGAAACGACAATTTTCATGAGGAGTGGCTCCCCACCGATTGGCACCATGTTCATCCGCAAAAGCAGACATAATAGCCCGCCGGGCTCTTATCTGGCCCAACAGATGAACCGAGCAATCTTTCAGAGCCTGAGTAATCAGGCAGGCTTCATAAAAACACTCGAGCTTTTCTTCAGCCGCATTAAGCATCGCCAGGGTCATCTCCGCTGGATGAAGAGGGATGTTAGCGAGCACGGCAAGAAGAATCATCCGCAGCCAAATGGATCCTATTGGAAAAGGGGACCCCTTACGGATCAGAAGTTCATACATCACCGCGTCACACTCGGCATCGGTGAGCAAGGGATCCACTAGTCGTGCGGCAAAATGAGGAATCATCTCCTCAATGGGTACCTCCCATAGTTGTCGATGAGCATGGGGGTGGTTGCAAGCCATATCACTTAGTTGTTTTCTCAAGATAAGTCACTCTAAGTTGTAATTGGAGTTCTCTGTGAAGAGAGAAGGAAAACTATGGCTTCAGGTTATAAAGGGGGAGCATTAAATGCTGTGCATGGAAAATATTGCAGGATGGAACCATTTCCAAGGCAAAAAAAGGGGAAAGGCATTGGAAATCAAAGAGGTGGGACTATTTCCAAAGCCCCCTCTCTGCATTCAATGTCTTACACAGAAAAGGTGGCATGGGAAATTAAACAACCCCATCAATGGGGCCTCACGTGCAGAGCACGTGAGCACCAACCGTGACATGCATTGAAAGGTAAAACAATATCGCACGTGAATAACACGTGAGTGGATGCCGATGTGAGATTGAAATCCCTAACAATGCCTCACATGCCAAACATGTGAGCAACAAAAACAATATGACAAAGTTTCATAAGGAATGCATACGAACACCAAAGGGAAAAGAAAGACTTATCATTCATACTTTAAAAGTTTATACAAAAATAAGAGGAAATATTTACAATGGTAAGACATCAAATCTGGGACACGGATTGAGAAATTCAAAAGTAAGGCCGTATAGAATCTTTCTGGCCTTTCTGACCATTCCCGTATGCATCCTCTCGCGATCGCGAGTGTCGAGATCCTCGCCAATGTCTTCCTCCCTTTGAAAAGAGGCGATTATCGTCGTCTGTTAGAAAGTTTGAAGCAGAATCTCAATGAGTTTATCTCGCCGCTTCTTCGAGATCAGGCACGACAGGTATACTGAATACACCTTGTCTTCGGCATCATCCAGCGCATTAAGCGGCATGGCTTCGTGAAACCCAGGAAGCGCTACCCAAATTGCTCCCACTACGATTTTCAAAAGAGCGGAATGGCGAGGAAGCAGTTGACCGACGTGTGCATACAGACGATCCATAATCTCCGCACATTGGGCATCAGTAAACTCTTGGTTCTGACAACAGCCCTGTACGCGAATATCCTCATAGGAGATAAATTCGTTCAAACTATATAGATGAACAGCCATAGTGCCTGAAAAGAGACATCTGTGAAAGATTAGTGATGAGAAAAATCAAACATTGAGATTTAAACAAATCCTTGGAGAGATAAGTTCTGTTAAATGACCAACAAATTCCAAGTTGTGCGATTAAGGGAAAAACCCTTGGTATGGATTTAAAATCCAACGAAAATTTCTGCAAAAGTTCTTCAGCCGTTCAAGATCATTACCTGAGAAAAGAGGAATCTTTCAACAGAGTTAAACTCTGGAAATTTTTGAAACAGAGAACTAAGCTCTGAGAAAAGAGAATTAAATTCTCAAAGGGAAAAAGTTAGCAAGGAAGAAGATGAGCAAAATGGATGCGCTTCTGAAGGGACGATGGCATTTATAGGATGTGATGGGAAACGTTTCATCTCCCCTATTCCCTAAATAGATCCAACGGTCACAAAGGTGACAGCGTTGCACTCACGTGCAGACACGTGAGAACAACACTGTTGGGGCATTTGTTCCCTGATAAAAAATCAGGAAATACCTCAATGAGGTATCATGTGCTCACACGCAATCAGGGGTCACGTGTTGACACGTGATAGTTTCCTATGATCTCCACTTAATAGAATTAAATTCTAAATCAAATATAAGCATAAACAAAACGGCTAAGGAAAGACCCCAATAGGGCATCACATGCCAACACGTGACCAAGGGTCACGTGCTGACACGTGATGGTCCTTTAGCCCAGTTAAAAGACAGAATTAAATTCCGAATGAAAGAGGGTCACGTGACAACACGTGATGGGTCCCTCAGCTCTTTAATTGATAGAATTAAATTCTATTTCAATGGTCAAACGTTGGGATCACATGCCAACACGTGATGGGCTTTAAAAGCCTTATGAGTTAACAGAATTAAATTCTAATTAAGGGAAATCAAAGACCCTAATTGGGACAGTATTTCTTTAAATCTTTCCAAACAAAAAGAATTATGCTATGTAAAGTGGAGTACCGTTGGATTAAAAATCCAATGGTGATTAAAAATCACCAATTTATGGAAAGATTTTATACAAGGAAAGATTTCCCTAAACTTCACCAAAAATAAAAAACAGAATATCTTTTGGATTAAAAATCTAATGGTGAATAAAATTCACTGAGTGATCTAAAAAATCATATTAGTTACGAAAAACAAACAAAATCTTTCAATGAAAAATTCACTAAACAAATTGATTCTTTTCTTTCTCCTATAAAAAGGAGCCAAGAAAAGAAGAGAGATATAGAATTTAGGGATCTTGAAATTTTCTGAAGGAAAATAGCAGAGAGAAAAGAAAGGAAAATTTAATTCTCAAGAAAAGAAACCCTAGGTGAGAAAGGGGAAAGGGATCAAAGCTTCATAAAACAAAAAAGAGAATTTAATTCTCAATCTAAGAGTTTAACTCTTCTGCAAAAGAACTTAGTTCTTCCTCTGGTTGAAGATCTGTAGAAGCAAATCTCCCCACAGGTTGAGAATTTAATTCTCATCGGGGAGATTCTGCCATGCAGATCCAAAACTTAGAGGAAGAATTGAGTTTAGAGAATTTAATTCTCCCAAATTCATAGGAATTTAATTCATCCAAGATAAAACTAGGGTTCAACCCTATATGAGAATTTAATTCTCCCAAATTTACAGGAATTTAAATCCTCCAAGATAAAACTAGGGTTCAACCATATATGAGAATTTAATTCTCCCAATTTATAGAAATTTAATTCCTTCAAGACAGACAAAACCAGGGTTTAACCTTACTTGAGAATTTAATTCTCCCAAATTCACAGGAATTTAATTCCTCCTAAATGAAATTAGGGTTTCACCCTACATAAGAATTTAATTCTTCCACATGCATAGGAATTTAATTCTTTTAAAAACTAAATTAGGGTTTAACCCTATAAAGAATTTAATTCTTAAAAATAAAAGAGACTTAAAAGATCTCCATGCATGTAAAGAAATAGATCACGTGTCCCTACGTGACCCCTAAACAGATCCCCCAAAAATGAGAAGGAAAAAGCTTTGAGGCAATGCCTCACGTGCCCCCACGTGACCCTCATAATATAAGGAACAAAAGCAAAGGCAGTATTGGGTTTGGGCGCTCTCACGTGTTACCACGTGACCCCTAATAAATGCTTTAATAATCAATGCACAAACATCCATCACGTGCCAACACGTGATGGCCAGAAAATCAAAAGTGTTTAACACTTATTTGCAGAACAAAGTAAAGGGGATCTGGCCCCACCTTTGGGTGCCCTCACGTGTCCCCACGTGACCCCTTCCTCTCTAGTGTTTAATACTAATTTGAGCATTTTATTTCCAATGTTTAACACTGTTGTCCTCTAGTGTTTAACACTACTTTGAGCATTTCATTTCCAGTGTTTAACACTGTTGTCCTCTAGTGTTTAACACTATTTTAAAGCCAATCTTAGCCAAATTGGCTAAGATTCCAGAGGAAAAAACCTCTCCTTTAACTAAACCTCAAAGTTGAGTAAAACTCAGAACTACAATGTTTAATGCTCAGTCAAAGACAAAAATGTTATCAGAAACCTCAAACTCTTGTTTAGCATTGCTAAATGATGGGGGGCTGAACCCAGACAAATGTCTAATGGTCCAATAAAGGGCCAATATTTCAAACTTAATTGGACTTAGCCCAAGTTGGACATAAGTCCTCAATTCAGATTTAACTGAGCCAATGTGCTCATAATCTAATTAATTGATCTTAGTTCCAAATTGAACTGCAGATCCCCAATCAACTTTGGTTCAAAGGTACATCTCTTCACTCTTTTGATATTTGTCGTTGTAATCCTTCAACGTCTTCAGAGAGGTAATGGGTCCCGACAACCACACATTTCATAGACTATGATGTCCTTAAACTTGACTGTGAGGTATTTAAACTCACGGACTATGATGTCCTTAACCTCGACCGTGATGTCTTTAAACTAACATTGGACTGTGGAGTCCTTAAACTCATGGACTATGATGTCCTTAACCTCGACCGTGATGTCTTTAAACTAACATTGGACTGTGGGGTCCTTAAACTCATGGACTATGATGTCCTTAACCTTGACTGTGAAGTTTTAAACTCACGGACTATGATGTCCTTAACCTCGACCGTGATGTCTTTAAACTAACATTGGACTGTGGGGTCCTTAAACTCATGGACTATGATGTCCTTAACCTCGACCGTGATGTCTTTAAACTAACATTGGACTATGAGGTTCTTAAACTCATGGACTATGATGTCCTTAACCTTGACTGTGAGGTCTTTAAACTCACGGACTATGATGTCCTTAACCTCGACCGTGATGTCTCTAAACTAACATGGGACCGTAATGTTCTTAAACTAACAATGGACCGAGATGTCTTTAAACTAACAACGAACCGTAATGTCCTTAAACTAATCGACCGCGATGTCCCTAAACTAAACAATAGAGTCCAAATGCTCTTTTGTTGGATCTAAACGATCCCGTTAAGTTGATCTTAGTCTAAAATGAGACTAACATATCCTTGACAAACGTTTAAGTTGATCTTAGTCTCAAATGAGGCTAACGTATCCTTAAACCCAAACCCCCAAACCCAAATCAAAGAAGATACGGATTTGGACTAGTCCACGCCCTACGGGCGACAACATAAATTAGTCTCCATATACAATCCACGGGCAACCAAACACAAAACAAACACCCACGACACAAAGTGACCATCTGGAGAAGGAGAAAGTTGTTACCGCGATACGATAGCATAATTAACTGCAGGGGCTTGCGTCTGCAGGGAAGAGCATCCCCACAATCAAAAGCCCCTCAAACGAGGGGAAATCTGACGAACTCTGCTACATCGGCCGCATCCGTTTAAACCTTCGATACATGGTGCCATAAATCAACTTGGCATCTTCGGAGAGGTGGACGGATAGCACTAATTAGCATCTGCCCCGAAATTCAGGCAAAACGGACCTGCGCGGTCGTGTCTTCGTGTTTTCGGCGGGAAACATTTACCATCTTCTTCCGAGCCTATTCCCCGTTTTCCCCTAGGCTCGAACCCTCCACCCACTTCTTTGAGTCAACCTAACATGATCCAAACTCCAATTCTAGGATCCGTTCCACCCCCTCGATCTTCTCCAATATTGGACCTAACTCTTATTGATAAAGCTCCTTATCCAAATAGGTTAAGGGGAAACAAACCAAGTCCACAAATGGAGTAGATTATGGAAATGTTTAAACATGTTAACATAAATATCCCTTTCTTAGATGCTATACAACAAGTTCTGGCTTATGCGAAAATACTTAAGGACTTGTGCACTAGGAAGACAAAAACTCAAGTGCCGAAAAAGGTATTCATGACGAGTAATGTAAGCATAGCTTTTACCCAACAATTGCCTGAGAAACGTAAGGACCCCAGTTGTCCTACAATATCTATTTCTATTGGGGATAAAAATATCAATCGTGCTCTACTCGACCTTGGTGCTAGTGTTAACTTGCTTCCTTATTCTGTCTATGAGCATTTAGGTATTGGAGAGTTGAAACCTGCCCACTGCACTCTCCAGATGGAAGATCGATCTATCACCCAATCTAGGGGTGAGCTTGAGGATGTGTTGATAAAAGTTGGGGAATTTATATTTCCTGTGGAATTTATTATTCTAGATACACAGCCTGTAGCGAATCTACGAAACCAAATTCCGGTGATTCTCGGTCGCCCCTTCTTAGCCACTTCCAATACTGTCATTAATTATCGAAACGGTTCTATGAACTTAATCTTCGAGAAGATGACAATTGATCTTAACATTTACAACTTAGGAAGTCAACCATTTGAACCTTCTGCTCATCTAATTGATATCTGTTCTATCAACGAGATAGCTCCCGATAGCAGCGAGGTTGCGGAATTTTGCTATAATGATCTCGACGACACTAGTACATCATTGTTTGATCTAGCAAATTATTATAGTGAGGACACTTTTGAAGAGTCCACCCCCGAGTTCGAACCTTTTCACTCATCGCAAAAGTCAGTAGAACTTTCTAAGTCAATAGCCTACGCAAGTTATGAACTTCTTAGGGAGTCCGAGTATCATTCCCTTACCCCATCTTCTATCGTCTCTCCGCCGACATTAGATCTCAAACTACTACCTTCTCATCTTAAATATGCATATTTAGGTGAGAATGAGATTTTTCCCGTGATCATATCCGCTTCTCTAGCGTTAGAGCAAGAGAACGCTCTTTTGATGGCCTTAAGATCAAATCGGCAAGTATTTGGTTGGACAATGGCAGACATCAAAGGGATTAGTCCCTTGATTGTTGAACATCATATACATTTGATGGATGAAACCAAACCAACCCGTGACCTATAAAGACGATTAAATCCCGTCATGAATGAGGCGGTAAAGAAAGAAATCGTCAAGTGCCTAGATTGTGGTATAATTTACCCAATCTCTGATAGCCAATGGGTAAGTCCTATTCATACAGTCCCTAAAAAATCTGGCATCATAGTCATAACTAATGAGTCTAATGAGTTGATCTAAACACACACCCAAACTGGGTGGCATGTATGTATTGATTATAGGAAACTCAATACCGCAACGAGAAAAGATCACTTCCATATACCTTTCATTGACCAGATGTTGGAATGATTAATTGAACATGAATATTATTTTTTCTTGGACGGATACTATGGCTATAACCAGGTCCCCATTGCTGAAAAGGATCAAGATAAAATAATATTTACTTGTCCTTTTGGTACCTTTGCTTATAGACGCATGCCTTTTGGGTTATGCAACGCTCCCGCTATATTTTAGCGGTGTATGATAGGGATATTCTCAGACATGGCCGAGAATTTTCTGGAGATATTTATGGACGATTTCTATATATTTGGGGACTCCTTTGAAGATTGCGTACGTCATCTTGACACGGTTCTTACCCGCTATAAGGATAAGAACTTAATTTTGAATTGGGAAAAATGCCATTTCATGGTCCAAGAAGGTATCGTGCTTGGACATGTCATTTCACGAAAAGGCATTGAGGTAGACAGAGCTAAAATAGATGTCATCCATAACCTTCTTCATCCAAAATGCGTCAAACATATACGATCCTTTCTTGGTTATGTAGGATTTTATAGGAGATTCATTAAGAATTTTAGCAAAATTGCTAGGCCCTTAACTTTTCTCTTGGCCAAGAATAAAATATTTCACTTTGATTCAGATTGCGAGGTTGCTTTTAAATCGCTTAAAAGATCTTTCACTACAGCCCCCGTTCTATCATCTCCTGATTGGAACCAGCCATTCGAGCTTATGTGTGATGCATCAGATTTTGCTATTGGTGCAGTCTTAGGACAGCACATTGATAAGATGCCACATGCAATTTATTATGCAAGTAAGACCTTGAATGATACCCAAATTAATTATACAACTACCGAGAAAGAACTCTTGGCAGTTGTATTTACATTAGAAAAATTCAGGCCTTACTTGATTGGCTCACCAATAGTGGTTTACACTGATCACTCCGTCCTAAAACATCTTTTATCGAAGAAGGATACTAAGGCCAGGTTAATATGTTGGATCCTGTTATTACAAGAATTTGATCTTGTCATACGAGCTGGTTTAAGTCTCGATAATCGATGCACATCCTCCTTGTGCCATCTTTCTTCTTGACTAGAAGAACAGGAGCTCCCCAAGGTGAATTGCTGCTGCGAATCTAACCCTTCTCTAGCAATTCGGTAACCTGCTTCTTTACTTCTTCCAACTCCACTGGTGCCATCGGATAGTACACCTTTGAAATTGGTGCTGCACCAGGAATAAGATCGATCGCGAACTCCACATCTCATTTTGGCGGTATACCCGAGATGTCCTCAAACACGTCCATGAACTCTCGAACTACAGCTGGCGCTTCCTCCTTAGCAACTTCCATCGACAAAAGAATGGCACCTGTCGGCCTAGCCTTAAACTCGACTGGCCCGACAGAACTACTACCTCCAGCAAAAACAAACTCCGGATGTCTGAGAATCTGGAAAATCACTTTCTTTGCCCTACAATCGATGTGAGCGTGGAAAGTGGTGAGAAATCCATTCCCAAGACGACGTCAAATAAGTAGGATACCTGAAACAACTTCATCCAAAGCCAAGATACTGAAGAAGATTAAGCACGGTAAACATGATTCAAGCTGATGATAAAACATGAACTGGTAAGCAATGAAACCGAGAGAAGCAAGGTAATATCATGGCTATAAATCAAGAAAATGAATCAAGACTAGGACTCCAAGTTACTTAAATAGAGTACCGCATTGTAACCATGCTGCAGTTCATAGGTACAATCACATAACTCCGTTCAAGTCGCCCAAATCCTAGTATCAGAATAGAAAGGAACAATAGGAACCAGAAGGTTTCAAGTCGAGATGCAAAGTTGTTTGCATATCATCAAGACAAGGGTCAAGAGAAAGATATGATTCAAGAACCACGATAACCAAGTGGCAGGACATGTTCCTAATTACGGGTATTCCGATTCGTGTATCGGGTCCAATACCCAACTACAAAAAAATCAAACCCGATTAACCTAAATCCTATAGCTCTGATACCAAACAAACCCTGTCACGCCCCGCTTCCCAGAGTGCGCTAAAATCGGCACGTGACAGAGCCAACCATACTACCTGTGGCTAGGAAACATTCCTCCATAGTCACATTACGGCTGTCTATAAGATATCAAGAACAGTAAAAATAAAATAAACTATCTAGTATATGTCCATATGCCAGAATAAACGAGTCAAGAATATAAATGTGCGGAAGCAATAAATCCAATAAGCAAAATATCTGGAAAGTACGTCCCAAATATGGGCTCACATCAGGAATGGAAAGTTAGAAAATAAAACTAAACTAACTCGCTACTAACAGGAACCTCACTGCTCGGTCTGTTGGCTGAAGTACTCCTGATCGGCCTGCGACAAAGATAGAGGATCTGGGCCATGCAAAACCCAGATGTCGGTGCATCATAATATCAAACAATAATACATGAATAGGATACACGAGATATGCATGCATGAGTATAAACGATAACATGAATATAACCAGTAAACATGGATAGAGAACAGTGAAGTATATACGTATAGGTGAAGTGCAGTGGGTAATCTAAACTATACTACTGGGTTATCTATTCTAAAGTCTTCGAAATCAATTAATGTAATCCTCATCGTCTATGCCTCGTTCATGCCCCATGGGACCACGGTAACAGGATTATTCCGTAACGCCCGGAAAAACGGCAAACAATATAAATTCCGTAACGCCCGGAAAAACGGCAAACAATATATTCCGTAACGCCCGGAAAAACAGCAAACAATATAATAGCTCTTTGAGTTACATTCGGTTACATTCTTGATTTTCCCTTACCCCCAAGGTTATGTGTTCAAGTCGGGTATTGCCAATCAATATCTAATGCTAACACAGGATCAAGCAGGTACAGGTTTTGTCTATACAGACAACAATAACGTCCATCAGGACAACATGTCAGGATTGTCGGCATTAGAAACAGGATCAGGTATAAAGTCAAGCAGTGGTGTATCAGGTCATGTCAGGTAGTGCACATGCATCAAACTGATGCCCAACAGTAAAATGTAGCAAGTATCGAATCAGGGTAAAAATACGGATGTACGGTGAAAGCATAGATGCACAAACATCTATCAGGGGTTAATCATCACTATGTAGGATGCACATTATCAAGCATGGGGTACTAATGTAACAATAATATGAATTGATGTGACATAGCACGTAACTAGATATGTAGAATTAATGGTATGAATACACAATAAAATATGGATGCACAATTATCTATCAGGGGTTACAACTACAGCTCCATAACTAAGCAGGATGCACATTATTAAGCATGGGATGCTAATATAACAGTAATATGGATTTATGTGATCTGTGGATGCAGCTACATATCTAATAAATGATATGGATGCATACGGATATCCGAAAACAGTAAAACATTAATATGGATTTAAAATGCCATAAAAATGTGATATTCGTATTCATATAGAAGCAAGATAAGTATTATAGCATGTAGCAAGATAAACCTGCATGCGACTAGATATGTAGATAACGGTATGGATGCATACGGGTATCGAAAAAAGTGAAGAAAACATCACGACCCGAAATGGTACGCGACTGGCACTTGAATCATATGAAGTCTATAGGACCCCATCTAATTCGAGTAAGCCAAGAAATCCCAAAAATCTAAACCATTTAAAGAAAGAAGTGAAGAAAACATGTTTTAAAACAAGGGGTTTTTAAATAAGTAAGCCGAATATGCATTTTTAAAATCTCAAGTCTTTTCTGAAAATTTCGGCAGAGTTTCCTTCGAAAAAACTGGTCCCAAATAGGGTACAACAAGAATAATATATGCATAATGATAAAAGGCATCCCCAAACGGGAGCTAGCTCTTCGTCAATCAACGGTCACAATAATGCAAGCAATATAATATACAACGCCGAAGGGCGAGGATCAAAACTCAAAAGGAAACTCAAAATCATCACGAAAACCATAATACTACAACGCGCGACTCTAAGGTCGAAATAATACACAACTGGTTTTCTAATTCTGAAATAAATATACAAGTCTGGTTGATAGAATTTTACTAGATACAACAATGAAAATAATATACAAGGGTGATCACGATGCGAGTGAACCCACCTACCAAAGCAATCACCCAGAATGGAAGTAGTGTGCCAGAAAGCCGCAAAGAAACATGTATGGCATGACCTGCAAGAAACTGTGGCACAACGGGGGTGAGTTGCCAACTCGTGAGTAGAAAACATCACATAGCAGAAATCGTATGTATGACTCAATCCTAGGTCAAACGATCAGTAATATATATATCCTCAATATGATAAAGTCTGAAGCATGCTAAGGAGGCAAGGGTAAACATCTATACATAAGTGTAATACCAAGTGCTCGTGTCAGTGCCTCAGGTAGAAACGTTTCATAAATATGAGGTATGCTCAATGTAATCAACATGAACCAATGTCAACTATATCATGAAGTCTATAAGTATATGGATATCATCCAACTATGTGATCAATATCTGTATGCATGTGGATCTCGTCCACATGTCAACTAATGACACAAAACATCATGCATGTAAATATCATAAAGCATATGCATGGAAGTATGAAGATATAAATCAATGTTTGTCCCTCGCGACACATCAAAATCATGGAACCTGAGTGTCCAGAATCGACACACGAAAACATCATGAAACCTGTGCCCAGCATCGGCACGTAAATCCTCATATATATATAGGGCTCCGTCAGTCCGGATCGGCCTACGGGCTCTGTCAGACCGGATCGGCCCGTATCATCTCTCAACTCCGGTCGGTATCCTCCGAATATCCGTCGAGCTCAAATACAATCACCGGTAGGTAGTGGTCCCTCTGGCAGGCTCATCGTCATCCACACGAAATCTCTCTCGTCCCGGGGTACTATACCGGGTCCACCATGAACCCGCAGACGGATCATCCGCCTCCTCAAATCGGGTTTCACATGTCACACGTCTCAGAACCGAGAAAATGCTTGGTGGACGCACTGAAATATCATATCAAGAGAAACCGGATTTTTAAAACAGTACATGCTTTCTTTTGAAATAGCCACGGTTCTCAAATCCAGAAATCTCATGAAATCAGCATATCTCAATGCGTATAATCATAAAGCATGATGTATGCGACAGATAAAAGAAATGTAACACTCGATTTCGACATACAAACATCAAGTGATCGAATACAACACAAATCAAAAAAATCCAGAATTCAAAATACGCAAAACGAAACCCCGAATCGAAACAGCAACTCTTGAAAATAGTCCCAGATTTTACCCTATGTCAAATCAGCCAATTTTGCATATGCCAAGGGTCTAGTTTACAGGAGATGGAGCTACAGACCAAACACGAACCCAATTGGACCAGATCTGGCCGCAATTTGCGGCCAGAAAGATTATATTTGAGGCCAAAAGGTGGAGTCAGGGGCTGGGGTCTTGGGGTTAGCTTCCTAGGTGCCTGCACACTCCTCTGTACTTGCTAAATAATTTTCAGAGGCTCCGGGTGATAGCAGATTTCATTTTACACTCACAGAATCCACAATTTTACGATATTGGGTTTTCTAAGTTTGTATTCCGGGGTTCTAGTCTCTGGTTTGGATCTGAATTCTAGCACTAGGGGGTTTGTGTGGCCTCTACTAAGCTCAATTACACATCTCATTTTAAATCACACCCTAAACCCTAACTAGAATTTTCAAAGTTCACCCAAACATCACTTAATCACAACTAAACTTGCAAAGATGATAAAAGAGTTAAATTACAATATTTAAGGTGAAAGAGACTTACCTCATTTAGGACCCAAGAATCCCCTTGAGCATCAAAATGCAAACTTTCTTAGTCCAAAGTGTAGCTTGTGAGCATGTGCATATTTTTTGTGAAGCGGGGGTACTTTGGATGAAGTTTTAAAGCTTGAATGAAGAGGAGAAGAAGAAGAAGAAGAAGAAGAAGAAGAAGAAGAAGAGGGAGAAGGGGAAAGGGAGGGGCCGCTGCTGAATAAGTTTGGAGGGAGTGAGGGAAAGAGAGAGAGAGTCCAAGGTCAAAGCATCATGCCTCCTAACTACCCCCATGCTTATTTGTTTATTATTTTTTTCTTTTCTTTTTCTTTTCTTTTGTTATCTTTTCTATTCTCTTTAAATTCAAACAACCATGCATGAATCATGAAGAAATGCCATGATAAGAAATGTAACAAGTGTAAAAAAAGAGACTTGTGCATGTTTTGCACAAAATAAGGTTAATGCGCGATTAGCGATATTTAATCGCGATTAGCACTAAATAGCGTATAATTAATCATAAAAACTTATAATTTACATAATTCACATAAAACACCCTCTTTTTAGTAATTTCCATAATTTTCCAAATTTTTCCCAATTTATTGGTATTTAATTATACCGCCTTATTAAAATATTCAACAGTTTATTATTTAATTATAAAAATTCCCAAAAATAATATTTTATTTTTTTGAAATGTTACAATCTTCCCCCTTAAAGAAATTCGGTCCCCGAATTTAAATTTAAACCCCTCAATACTAAAATATTTCAGTAAAAAGTCCAAGTCGTCGGGGCTCCGAAATCATCAATACAAAAAAACGTATCATAGCGCATTGCATGCGCATGAATAATGAGCAGATAACTCAAAATCAAAACTCTGTTCAACATCCCGCAATCATCGGAGTCATGGTGAAGACACCAATGTCAAATCCAATACGAAACCCAACGTGATATACATTAAAACTATACATGTGTATATCAAATTTTTATACATATAAATATCTGAAGAAAATGCATGCCAAACCCTTTTAAGTCGCCGTGCGATGCGCATAACACTGCACAGTGGCGGACGTCTATTGTAAGAAAATAACCATATATGTATATATCTTTTATTTAATATGTACGTCCCGCCGTTTTGAAAACAATTTAGAAGGGTTTCCTTGTTTTTAAACGTTTCGTTTCATATCAGATACATAGGTAAATACTGAGACTATAGCACCCTTTTTGGAAATCCTTTCGATAACTATCAATGCATGCAAAATATATCCGGGTACTGTCCTCTGACTAGTCCTGCTCAGTACGAAAACAAGTAGCAAATATCATAAAAACGTACTGCTCCATAAGAAATCAATCCCAAAATGTGCATATGAATGCTAGTGCGTCTGGTGTGCACGGAAATCAATATCCATATATGGGCCATACATGTGCACAGAAACAACATCTAAGTGCAACGGGTGTACACGAAATACCTGTCAGGGGCAACGTGTGTGCCTAACAGCAAAATCAGGTGCATCTGATATGCACGAAAATCTCGATTTAGTGCATCTGTTGTGCGCTAAAATCGCAACTCAAAACATACGCTCAATACACGTGAAAATCCAAATCAGGTGCATCCATCATGCACGAATAAAATCTAAATCATGTGCATCCAACATGCACGAAATCACCAAAATCCAATATCAAGTGCCGGACATGTGCAAAATCCAATCCAAGCGCGCCAAATATGCACAAGAATCCAAATCAAAGGCACAGAGTGCACGAAATCAATATCAATATCAGAATCGAAATCGACGGTATACAATAAAGCTCAATTCAAATCAGGTATACCGCGGTATATAATCTCACAACCATGTGCATCAGCGTGCACAAATTAAATCAAAACACTAAAAGTGCATGAAAACTATACTGAAAGCATAAGTCAAATCACATGCATAACATAGGCATGAAATCAAAATCAACATATCGAATGACGTCAAACCGAGGTCAGGTGCGACTGTGGTGCACAAATACGCACCAATGCACTGCAAGCATATGTGAACTATACCGAGTGCAAATACCAAATCATGTGTGTATCATATGCACAAAATCAACTCAACTGTATAAAGTCCATGAAGTCGTAAACATGTGCAGCCAAGGCACAAAACGATATCAAGTGCAATAACTGTGCACAAATCATAAATCAACACAATGGTGTATAAAGCATATCTCAAGTATAATAACTATGCACAAAATATAAATACCTAGTAGGTGCAACCATAGTGCACGAAAATAAATATCATGAAACTCAGTCATCAAGACTAAATCATGCGAATAGATCGTCCAAAATACCGAAATCCAAGGTGACGGATACGTGATAATCGAATCACCAAATCACAATTCATAAGTACCGTCGTCAATATTTCCTTCTTCAAAATCGAGAAGGTGTCGGTGCATCCAATGCTAGCAGAGCAAGATATCTACTTGCCTCCTGTTCATGGTCTGACGCCTGGTGCTTTTAGGCTGTTGTCTCTCACTGTGCATTGCTAGATATATAGCTCCTTGGCTCAACGGCCCAATATGGAATGATGACGGAAACAGTCCCGCTCTGGCACATCCTCTATAGATCTCTGGCCAACTATCTCGTCGACGGTGCCGAACTCTGGCCTGCTGGGTGTGCGTAATATGACCGATCTTGGGTCCAAATCTTCTCATATAGTATTCCAAAAAGGTCCTGTCGAGGTCTCTCCTAAATCTCATTTCTGCCGAACTGCCCGGAAGTTACCACCCTTACTATATCTGTTTCTTATTCCGGAACGGCTGCATTCTCATCGCGACTCCTGCTAGAAGATATATCAATAATCAATGCCTCTGCATGCATATCACATCTCTGATGTCGGCGGAGTAGAACGTCATCTCGTCGAAATCTCGTGCGAACTCTTTACTCCACTTTTTCTCTCATGTCGACTGCTTCGGACTCATCTCTTCGTAGCTGCATGGACTGTGCTCCGACGGCTATACTCGTATCTGGAGTCTCCCAAGCAGTGCATCCCATCGCATGACATCCGAAAGATGTCAAACCTTCCAATCGATTCGTCAAGGTTCCATAATCCCCCAAGAGCTAAATATCTTGGGTACAGTTTAATAGTACTCCAGTACATACCACAGCACCTGTGGACCAACCGTAGAAGGGCAAACCCAAGCCTCACAAATGGCACCGCTGAGCTGCCGCAAACCCTAAGGTTCAAAGGCGTTCCATAGTCATTACGTCGAGTTAGGGTTTCATTCTTCTAGAGGGTCCATAGCATTACTTGCATTTGTCTCTGAATACTTTATACTTGGAAAATGGGCTCCTGACATTCGATCGTCTCCATCGACTCTCAACGCACCTGCGTGAAGTCGTCTCTAGCTGGAATCAATCTATCTGATGACCTCGCATCGGGGTAAGCAAACGAACCACGTGTCCAAGTCTTTCATCCTCGGGTGACTAGCAACCTTCCATCATATTTCTAAGAATATACTTATGCTGCAGTAGCTCCAACATCTGGACGATATCTCGTCATTCGCAGCAATAACTGGCTCATTTGTTCGCACGCTGAACAGTGCCTCAATCATCAATTAATAGGTGCATCGACGGTCATCACATTCTGGCTGGCCTCTAGCAGTAGCCTGATCCTCTGGTGCTGATCTGCACGTCCGAGAAATCCCGTAAAAGCGATCCATCAAACGCTCATGGCGCGAAAACACAATAAAACGACGCCTCTATGCAATCATATGTCTCTGGAATCACTCCCTGGTCAGTCCTCGTTCATGACGAGCTCGTGCTGACCGCAACTCTAGCCGTAGCTCTCTCTGCCTGTGCAATCGTGGCAGCAAAATCATAACCAATATCGATGAGGATAGATCATAGGAATGAATATAATATTGTGTAAGGAAATGTACATCTTAAGGCTCCTTAAGCGGAATGGCGTATCGTAAGTATGCCGCGGAACATACACACGGTACGTCACTCTCCTTAAGTCACCTACTCCATCAACCAAGGTCAACCTATGCGACGAAAGTTCGGGTGTAATACCCCCTCGACTAAGTCTAAGTTCCGTAAGGTCAAGCCTAAGTTCCGAATATATACAAACGCTCTAGACTCCGCATAGTCAAACTTAGACTCGAACCAAGGTTAACCTAGCACTCTGATACCAACTTTGTCATGACCTAAAATGGTACGCGACTGGCACTTGAATCATATAAAGTCTATAGGACCCCATCTAATTCGAGTAAGCCAAGAAATCCCAGAAATCTAAACCATTTAAAGAAAGAAGTGAAGAAAACATGTTTTAAAACAAGGGATTTTAAATAAGTAAGCCGAATATGCATTTTTAAAATCTCAAGCCTTTTCTGAAAATTTCGACAGAGTTTCCTTTGTAAAAACTGGCCCCAAGCGGGGTACAACAAGAATAATATATGCACAATGATAAAAGGCATACCCAAGCGGGAGCTAGCTCTTCGTCAATCGACAGTCACAACCATGCAAGCAATATAATATACAACGCCGAAGGGCGAGGATCAAAACTCAAAAGGAAACTTAAAATCATCACGAAAACCATAATACTACAACGCACGACTCTAAGGTCGAAATAATACACAACTGGTTTTCTATGTCTGAAATAAATATACAAGTCTGGTTGATGGAATTTTACTAGATACAATAATGAAAATAATATACAAGGGTGGTCATGATATGAGTGAACCCACCTACCAAAGCAATCACCCAGAATGGAAGTAGTGTACCAGAAAGCCGCAAAGAAACCTGTACGGCAAGACTTGCAAGAAACTGTGGCACAACAGGGGTGAGTTGCCAACTCGTGAGTAGAAAACATCACAGAGCAGAAATCGTATATATGACTCAATCCTAGGTCAAACGATCAGTAATATATATATCCTCAATATGATAAAGTCTGAAGCATGCTAAGGAGGCAAGGGTAAACATATATACATAAGTGTAATACCAAGTGCTCGTGCCAGCGCCTCAGGTAGAAACATACCATAAATATGAGGTATACTCAATGTAATCAACATGAACCAATGTCAACTATTTCATGAAGTCTATAAGTATGTGGATATCATCCAACTATGTGATCAATGTCTGTATGCATGTGGATCTCGTCCACGTGTCAACTAATGACACAAAACATCATGCATGT
Organism: Agapanthus africanus; assembly: GCA_030015575.1. NCBI lineage: Eukaryota > Viridiplantae > Streptophyta > Magnoliopsida > Asparagales > Amaryllidaceae > Agapanthus > Agapanthus africanus. The sequence continues at coordinate 383,438,476 of CM057349.1, read as the reverse complement.
AAATATCATAAAGCATATGCATGGAAGTATGAGGATATAAATCAACGTGTGTCCCTCGCGACACATCAAAATCACGGAACCTGAGTGTCCAGTATCGACACTCGAAAACATCATGAAACCTATGCCCAGCATCGGCACGTAAATCCTCATATATATATAGGGCTCCGTCAGTCTGGATCGGCCCACGGGCTCCGTCAGTCCGGATCGGCCCGTATCATCTCTCAACTCTAGCCGGTATCCTCCGGATATCCGCTGAGCTCAAATACAATCATCGGTAGGTAGTGGTCCCTCTGGCAGGCTAATCGTCATCCACACGAAATCTCTCTCTCGCCCCGAGGTACCATACCGGGTCCACCATGAACCCGCAGACGGATCATCCGCCTCCTCGAATCAGGTTTCACATGTCACGGGTCTCAGAACCGAGAAAACGCATGGTGGACGCACTGAAATATCATATCAAGAGAAACCAAGTTTTTAAAACAGTACATGCTTTCTTTTGAAATAGCCACGGTTCTCAAATCCAGAAATCTCATGTAACATTTCAAAAAAATAAAATATTATTTTTGGGGAATTTTTATAATTTAATAATAAAATATTGAATTTTTTAATAAGGCGGTATAATTAAATACCGATGAATGGGGAAAAATTTGGAAAATTATGGAAATTATTTAAAAGAGGGTGTTTTATGTGAATTATGCAAATTTTAAGTTTTTATGATTAATTATATGCTAATTTAGTGCTAATCGCGATTAAAAATCGCTAATCGGATTTTTAGCTTGTTTTGTGCAAAACATACACCGTATCATTTTCACACTTGTTACTTTTTTCATGGCTTTCCTACTTGTTTTATAGCATGGTTGTTGATTTATTAGGAAAAGAAAAGAAAAGGAAAAGAATAGAATATGTAGACATGGGCATGAGAGAGAAAGGTGAGGGATTGTGTTTGACTTGGTCTTGAGCCATCCCCTTTCATCACTTGTTTCCCTCATTTCCTCTCCCCTCCTTTATTACTGCCGCTGCACCCTCCTCTCCCTCTCCACAAAATCCCCCAAAACACCATGGAAATCAACTCGAAACCTCATTCCCACTTCACAAAAAGGATGCACAAGCTCACTAGCTACCCCATGGACCAAGAAAGAGAAGATTTTGAGGACTTTGACCAACTCAAGAAAATTCTTGAGTTGCCAAATGAGGTATTTTCTAAATCATAAGCTTAGTGTTTCCATTACTTTTACCCCCATGTTAGATTAGAACCGATATTGAGTGGGTTGGGTGAACTTTGAAAACTCTAGTTAGGGTTTAGGGAAATGTTGGGTAATGATGTGTAATTGAGCTCAGTAGAGGCCATATAAACCCCCTAGTGCTAGAATTCAGGCCTAAAACAGAGACTAGAACACCGGAATAAGGATTTAGAAAAGCCGATATCGGAAAATTCTGAATTCTGTGGATGTAAAATGGAATCTGCTATTACCCGGAACCTCTAAAAATTATTTTGCAAGGACAGTGATACATGCAGGCACCTAAGAAGCTACCACCAAAACCCCAGCCCCTAGATCCTCTTTCTGGCCACAGATTTAATCTGTATGGCCGCAAATTGCGGCCTGGGTCCCACCAATTTGATTCGTGTTGGTTCTGTAGCTTTAATTCATGTAAATTAGACCCCTGGCATATGCAAAATTGTCTGATTTGACCTAGGGTAGAATCTGGAACCTTTTTCCTAAGTTGTTGTTTTGATTCGGAGTCTCATTTCTTGTATTTTGAATTCTAGATTTGCGTATTTGTGTTTTACCTCGATCACTTGACATTTGTATGACGATATCGAGGGTTGTTTGATGGTTTTGAAAGCGTAGTCTATAGGTTCTAACCTATAGGCCTTAGCGTGTCGTTTTGGTATTCCCAATGTGATTTTAATACGCATTCCGATTATGTTATCTTTATAGGTACCTTCACGAGGGCTTCATACGATGAAGAAGATGAAGGCGACGTCGACACCGACACGCAGGATGCAAGGTGAGTAGATTATATCTACGGGGGAAGTCGGGTGGATGGCATATAGCACCCCCGCAGTTTGAGGTTTAGTATACTATATATACTATATATATATGTTTGATAGCATTAGGTGCGGTATGGATAATTGAGATGAGATTAGGTGTACTATGGATAGAATAGGGTTTAGATGTAAACTAGTATAGTTTCCTAGATACGAATCCTAGAACAGGTTACACCCACACGCATACACATGCTTATTTTTTATACATATACCTAGATGATGAGAATAATGGATGATATTTGGAGATGAGTCGATGATATTGGGCACAGTGCCATGAGATCTGTGATATGATGTGATTCGTATTTGGGATACGACATGAGATTTTAGCGGGCCTTTGGACCTGTGTTTCACACACGCATTTATATTTATACAGATGGTATCGATTTGTACTAGATTTAGATCAGCACCCCAGATCATGAGATATGATGATAAGGATACCAGATAATTGATGAGATGAATGTGATATTGACCCGTACCCAGCTTTTGGGATGTCGTACGATAATTTACCGTACGAGTTTTATATTGATGATAGATCCGCACTCATGACTCGAGGATGTCATATGATATTGTATCGTACGCGGTACCTTTGAGGCGGGATCACCGACTATTATATTTATATATATATATATATATATATATATATATATATATATATATCGACTCAGATTTAGGTGGTTTCCATTACCCCTCCTGATTGACTTGTTAGTTAGAGCTGTAGTTTTGCTAGTAAATGTTAGGCTAGGCCGATATCATACCTATTTCAAAAACTAACGAATCGGGAGTATTTTAAAGACAGGCGAAGGGATTCTATGGATATTTTCAAAAGACGCATCTTTTCTTAAAAACATCGTAGCCCTTAATTTCCTAAAACCCCCGATTTGTCTTCTTTTAAATGGCAAAAACAGTATGACATAGATACATTGATGTAGCTTCTACACTGCTGTGTTTATTATTTATTTGCCGCATATTCTTACTGTTTGCATCGCATGGAATGTTAAATATGTTTATTGTTATATCGAAACCATGTTGTTAGGACACCAGCACCATTATCGATGATGCATATGTTCCACGTACACCTGCTTGCCGGCTCACACACTTCATCGTCGATAATTGCCATGTCACTACACTGTTAGACTGTTGTATTCAGGATATGATTCCTTGCATGGCATACTTGTGTACTTATATATTGTACACTCATACTTGTGCACATACCTGTTGTACACTCATACTTGTGCACTTACATACTGTACACTCATACTTGTACACATACCTATTTGCATATACATAGATGATTCTGGCTTGATTTCAGAGATTTGGGAACCGCAAGATGTATTTTAAAACTGTATTCATTTTAAAAGAGCAGTTTCCCTCAATATGTGCATATTACTATTCCATGTTGCATGATACACTGATATGCTTACATTTCTTTTACATGTCGCATACATCATGCTTTATGATTATACACATTGAGATATATTGTTTCCATGATATTTCTGGATTTGGGAACCGTAGGTATTTTAAAAGAGAGTATGTATTGTTTTAAAAACCCGGTTACCCTTGATATGATATTTCAGTGCGTCCACCATGCGTTTTCTCGGTTCTGAGACGTGTGACATGTGAAACCCGATTCGAGGAGCTAGATGAGGCCGATTGCGGGTACATGGTAGACCCGGTATGGTACCCCGGGGCGAGAATGGATCTGCTGTGTAGCTAGACGGTGAGCCTGACAGAGGGACTACTACCTACCGGTGATAGTATTTGGGCTCGGCCGATATCCGGAGGATACCGACCGAAATCGAGAGATGATATGGGCCGATCCGGATTAACGAAGCCCGTGGGCCGATCCGGACTGACGGAGCCCGATATATGAGGATTTACGTGCCGATGCTGGGCACGGATTTCATGATGTTTCAAGTGTCGATGCTAGACACTCAAGTTCCATGATTTTGATGTGTCGCGAGGGACATACGTTGGTTTATATTCTCATATTTCCATGCATATGCTTTATGATATTTACATGCATGATGTTTTTGTCATTGGGTGACACGTGGATGATATCCACATACTTATAGACTTCATGATATAGTCGACATTGATCATACCTCATATTTATAATATGTCATTACCTGAGGCACTGGCACGAGCACTTGGCACTACACTCATGTATAGATGTTACATTGCCACCTTATCATGTTTCAGACTTATTCACTTGAGGTTTATATTTATATTTGATCGTATTGACCTAGGATGAGTCATACATACGATTTCTACTCTGCGATGTTTTCTACTCACGAGTTGGGAACTCACCCCCGTTGTGCCACAGTTCTTGCAGGTTTTGCCGTACAGGTTCCATTGCGGTTTTCTGGCACATTGCTTCCTTTCTAGGTGATTGCTTGGTAGGTGGCTTCTTTTGCATCAGAACCGCTATTGTATATGTATTATTCAGTTGTATCTAGAAATCCCATCAACCAAACTTGTATATTATTTCAGACTTAGAAAACCAGTTGTGTATTATTTCGACCTTAGAGTCGCGCGTTGTAGTATTATGGTTTTCATGATATTTTTGAGTTTTCCTTTGAGTTTTGATCCTCGCCCTTCAGCGTTGTATATTATACTGCTTGTGTGGTTGTGACCGTCGATTGACGAAGAGCTAGCTCCCGCTTGGGGATGCCTTTTATCATTGTATATATACTATTCATGTTGTACCCCGTTCGGAGCCAGTATTTACAAAGGAAACTCTGCCGAAATTTTCAGAAAAGACATGAGATTTTTAAAATGCATATCCAGCTTATGTTATTTAAAAACCTTGCTTTTAAACTTGTTTTCTTACTTCTTAAAAATTTAGTTTTCTTTATCTACTCTTTAAAATGGTTTTAGATTTCTGGGCTTTTGGCTTACTTGAGTTAGATGAGGTCCTATAGGCTTCATATGATTCAAGTGCCAGTCACGTGCTATTTAGGATCGTGACAAAGTTAGTATGAGAGCGCTAGGTTAACCTTGGTTCGAGTCTAAGTTTGACTATGCGGAGCCTAGAGCGTTTATATATATACGGAACTTAGGCTTAGTCGAGGGGGTATTATACCCAAACTTTCATCGCGTAGGATGACTCTTAGTTGATGGAGTATGTAGCTTGAGTAGAGTGACGTACCGTACGTATGTTCCACGGCATACTTACGATACGCTACTCCGCTTAAGAAACCTTAAGATGTATATTTCCTTGCACAGTATTATATTCATTCCTATGATCTATCCTCATCGATATTGATTATGATTTTGCTGCCACGATTACACGGGCAGAGAGAGCTACGGCTAGAGTTGCGTCAGCTTGAGCTCGTCACGGATGAGGACTGACCAAGGCGTGACTCCAGAGACGTACGATTGCATAGAGAGGCGTCGTTTTATTGTGTTTTCGCGCCATAAGCGTTTGATCGATCGCTTTTACGGGATTTCCCGAATGTGCCGATCGGCACCAGAGGATCAGGCTACTGCTAGAGGCCAGCCATTATGTGATGACCATCGATATATCGCTTATTCATGATGATTGAGGCGCTGTTCAGCATACAGACGAATGAGCCCGTTGTTGCTGCAAATGACGAGATATCGCCCAAATGATTGGAGCTACTGCAGCTTGAGCATATACTCAGAGATATGATGGAAGGTCGCTAGTCATCCAAGGCTGAACGACTAGGATGTGTGGCTCGCTCGCTTACCCCGATGCGAGGTCATCAGATAGATTGATTCCAGCTAGAGACGACTTCACGCAGATTCGTTGAGAGTCGATAGAGACGATCGAATGTCAGGAACCCATTTCCAAGTTTAAAGTATTCGGAAGACAATGCAAGTAATGCTATGGACCCTCTAGAAGAATGAAACCCTAACTCGACGTAATGACCATGGAACGCCTCCGAACCTTAGGGTTTGCGGCAGTTTAGCGGTGCCATTTGTGAGGCCTGGGTTTACCCTTCTACGGTTGGTCCACAGGTGCTGTGGTATATACTGGAATACTATTAAACTGTACTCAAGATGTTGATCTCTTGGGGGACTATGAGGTTTTGACAATCGATCGGATGGTTCGACATCTTTCGGATATCATGTGATGGGACATATTGCTTAGGAGACTCCAGATACGAGTATAGACGTTGCAACGCAGTCCATGCAGCCACAAGAAGACGAGTCCGAATCAGTCGACATTGGAGCAGAGTGAAGTAAAAGTTCGCACGAGATTTCGACGAGATGACGTTCCAATCCTGTAACGTTTTGAAAATCGTTTCGGTGAAATTTCGAAAAAAAACGGTAAAATAAGTGGGTTTTCTGTAAAAAGTCAAAATGCAAATATCTTTATTATAAAATTAAATATACATATTCTAGCTATGTAATTGCTAGTATTTGGTGTTTATTGAGCCACTGGTGAAATTTCAAATTTTCTGAAAAATTTTCTGAAATTAATTATTTTAATATTATTTTAAGCCGTCCCTAATACATTTAATTAGGGAAAATTACAAATTGGAATGAGTTGAAACAAATTTTGTGCATCATAAAACATTAAATAAAATTTTATCATGTGGTTTTTGAAACGAAATCGTTTGCCAAAACGGTTTAGAAAATATCGAAGAAAAAGGCTTTTTTCGGTGAAATTAGTGTTAATGGGAATTAGGGTTTAGCATTTATCTTTTTCCTAACCCACACCCCCACACCTCACCCTCTCTCCTCCCTCCCCATATGGCCGGCCCCACCTTGACAGCCCTCCCTCTCCCTCTCTCTCCAATCACCTCACTTTCTTAAGAAAAGAAAAGAAAATAATAAAAGAAAAATGGTGGACTTTGACTTTCCCTCACTTTCTCCACCTCACTCTCTCTCCTCCTCACCTATCCCCTCCTAATTCTGAACGAGATTTCCCTTCCCCCTCAACAGCAACAGCCCTCCCCAAATTCCCTCCTTTTTCCTTCAAAAAAATCAACAAAAATCACACATAAAGCCCACAAAATCAAAATCTAAATCCTACCCATTTTTACTTGACCATTCTAGTATGGATCTAGGGATCAAAATGGCATTTTGGGAGGCTAGATCTTGAGCTTGATCTCATCATGGGAGGTATAATCTCATGCTTTTGTTAAAATTTGTTATCTAGTTGCTTTAATCTAAGTTAACTAAGTGCTTAATTAGGTTTTTGATGAGTTTAATTGCATGATTAAAGATTTCAAGTTAGGGTTTTGTTGTGGAAATGGGTTGTGATAAATTGTGCATGGTTTTGTGATATGGATTAACATCTTAAATTTTATAGAAAGCTAATTTAGTTGTTAATTCCAAACCATTACTTATAAAATGCCCTAATTAAGTTATTTTGCTAACTAGAGTTTTGGAAAATTATTAAATGCTTTAGATTAAATTATAATTATGGTTTCATGTCATTATAGATAATATATTGAGTGGTTTAATGCCTTTAGTTCATGAAAATCCTAGCTAAATTGTTGTTTGTGCATTTTTGCTATAAATTGTTAAAAATTGGGTATTTTGTAAACTAGAATTTTGGGGTTAATGGAATTTAATGAGATTAAATTGTGGAAATTATTTTTATGACTTATTTAAGATATTTAATAAGTATTATAGCCGCTAGATTTGTTTAAACGTCGGGTTTTGTACTAAAACGGGTAATATTTGCTTGCTAGATTTTCGGAAATATGGCTTTTAAAGTGAGTTTGGGTTTTTTGTGAATTCTAACCTATTCTATATATATGTTTAGTGTTTGTGAATGTGAAAATGGGAGTGTTTGGGTTTTTCACGATGGTTTGACGTTTGTACGCCGACTTCGAGGGTTTTGGGGTTGATTTGTGAAAGCAACCATAGGTTTTGACCTATGTGGGATTCACGTGTCGTTTTGGGTCATGAGTCGGATTTTAATACGACACGGTACGTTATGATATGTAGGTACCCCATGTGGACTTCGAGACGACAAGCAAGCGCGTGGCGACGTCGGCACCGGCTAGCGAGGACCAGGTGAGTAGATTTATATCTACGGGGAGAAGTCGGGAGGATGGCGTATAGCACCCCCGCAGTCCGTAGTGTAGCTTATATATATATATATATATATATATATATGTTTATATAGGTGTTTTATGATACGAGAATGTTTATTCATGTTATGATTATGTGTTCCTGGATTAGCTTTGGGTTAGTTGCGAAACCCTAGAGTAGTTGTTATACCCACATACGCACACACAGACTTGCATACATTACTTTCTTGTGCGCCGATTGGGATGTGTATATATGTATATATGCGTGGGTATGGGACTATGCATATGTACATTCATATACACATGCATGGATAATGAGGATAGTACTTGGGATTTAAGATGAGTCGATGAGATTTGATTTGAGGCCGTGAGATCGGTGATATAGCAGGGTTCGTATTTGAGATACGACATGACGTTGTAACGGGTCTTGACGTAGTGTTTCACACACGTGCATGCATACTTAGGCGGTATCAGTATTGTACTAGAGGTAGATCAGTACCCCGATCATGATGTTTGATAAAGAGGATACCAGGTGAATAGTATGATGAATGCGATTTTGACCCGTACCCAGATTTGGGATGCCGTACGACGGATTTACGTACGAGCTATATTGATGATTGATCCGCACTCTTGACTTGGGATGCCTGCTTATAGATATGGTATCGGATATGATATTATTGAGGCGGGATCACCGACTGTATATATACAGGTATGTATATGTATCGACTCAGATGATAGGCGGTTTCCTTACCTGTAGTTCAGCTTGTTAGTCCAGCCGTATAGTTTAGTGTAGTTGTTAGATTAGATTAGACTCCTACCTATTTCAAAACTAGCGGATCGTGGGTATTTTAAAAGACAGGTCAAGGGATCTACGGATATTTCAAAAGACGTATCCTTTCTTAAAAACCACCGTAGCCCCTATTTTCAAAACCCCGCGATTTATGTTATTTCAAATGGCAACATTGTTTAATATTTAGCTCCCGCTCATTTTGGTTCCTCGCTCCGCATCGCATATTTACATTGTTATTTCATATTGCATTGTTGACATTATGCTGTTAGGACACCAGCACCATTACCGATGATGCGTATGTACCACATACACTTACTCGCCGGCTCACACACATCTTCATCGGTAATTGCCATGTCACGTACACCTTAGAAAATATTATTGCTTAACTTAGCTTGATAGCCAGTAGTTTGACATAATATTAGTGTACATACCTTATATGCCAGCTTAGATATTGTAGTTATTACTTGTCGCTTCATGCATACTGTTATTCATTCTCATGCTTATATTCATGGTTTTACATGCTATTGATGATTCGGATTTCCATGATATTTTCTAGATTTGGAGGAAAACCGCAAAACATATATAAACTGCTTTCTCTCTTTTTAAATAAAAATGCGGTTTTCCCATGATGTATGAGTCGTCCACCATGAGTTTGCTGATAGATTTCGAGACCCGATTCGAGGAGTTGGATGAACCGTTTCGGGTACATGGTGGGCCCGGTGCGGTACCCCGGGGCGAGAAGACCGTGTTGTTGACGTTGAGCCTGGCAGGGGAGCACTATCGACCGGTGATATTACCCGACGCGTCGGATATCCGGAGGATACCGTCGTGGTCTTGAGATGGATGGTAGGGGCCGGTCTGGACTGACGGCGCCCTAAATATTGAGATTGAGACATTGAGATTTCAAGATATTGAGGTACTGAGATTTGATGATGCAAGCCAGTCCGGATAGCCGGAGCCTGAGGTTTCGAGACTTGAGATTTATGTTTTGTGTCGATGCTAGACACTGTTGATGCTGATTTCATTTAAGATACCTCATTTTAAAAATACAAAGGAAATCTCACCAAATTATGAAAACAGTTTCTTCATTTACATGTAATCTGTTTTCATGCATTCATACCTCATTCATGATATATTGCTACCTGAGGCACTGACACGGGCACATGAGATTATACTCGGGTTAGATATTTACCCTAGTCATTGTTATAGACTGCTGGTTTTATTTGAGGATTATATATATTGATCGTATGACCTAGGATTGCGTCATACATGCGATTTCTATTCGTAGATGTTTTTTCTATTCACGAGTTGGCAATTCACCCCCGTTGTGCCCCAGTTTCTTACAGGTTTCACCGTACAGGTTTCTTTACGGCTTTGCGGGTACAGTTTCGTTCGGGTGACTTGCTAGTAGGTGGGTTTATTTGTATCGTACCCATCATTCTACATTGTATATTACTATTCATGTTGTATCCCGTTTGGGAGCCAGTATTTACAAAAGAAACTCTGCCGAAATTTTCAGGAAATACCTGATGTTTTTAAAACCGCATAACTCGGCTTATGCTATTAAAACTACTTGATTTTAAATTGGTTTTCCTTCTCTCTACTACTTTTCTTGGTTTTGGATTTCTGGGTTTTTGGCTTACTTAGATTACGTACGCCTCGAGACATTTCGTAGTTTAAGTGTCGGTCATGTTCCGTACTTTCGGGGCGTGACAACTCCGCTGACATCAGAGATGCGATATGTCTACAGAGGCGTTGGGATGCGACCAGTTTCCGAGAAAATGCTGTGATGAGGACGCAGATGTCCAGAGAGCGAGAAAAGATTATGCCAGAGTACCAGCCTCCGTACAGTTCGGTTTAGGCGAGATTGGAAGAGACCTTGGGCAGGATTCCTTGCAGGACACAGCTGTGATAAGATTTGCACTCAGGATCAGATGTGTAATGTGTATTCAGAGGACCAGAGAAGTGCCAGGACGGAATCGTTCCCGTTAGCACACCTGACAGGGCCGATGAGCCGATAGATCGCGAGATAGGTAATCCACAAGGAAGATAAGGGCCCAGAGACAGAGGAAGACAGACCGTGAGCAGGAGGCAAGTAGATATCTTGCGCTGCTAGCATTGGATGCACCGACACCTTCTCGACTTTGAAGGAGGACATATCGACGACAGTATTTATGATTTGTGATTTTGTGATTCGATTATCACGTATCCGTCACTTTGGATTTTGGTTTGATGTCATTTGATATGTTGATTTTGGTTTCATGCCTATACTATGCATGTGATTCGACTTATGCTTTCAGCATAGTTTTCATGCACTTTTATGCTTAGATTTGATTTGTGCACGCTGATGCACATGGTTGTGAGATTATATACCGCGGTATACCTGATTTTGATTGAGCCGTATTGTATACCGTCGATTTTGATTCTGATATTGATGTTGATTTCTTGCACTCCGTGCATTTGATTTGGACTTTGCGCATGTTCGACGCTTGATATTGGATTTCATAATTTCGTGCATGTTGGATACAAATGAGTTAGATTTTATTAGTGCATGATGGATGTACCTGATTTGGACTTTCGCGCGTGTTGAGCGCATGTTTTGAGATGCGATTTTGGCACACACCAGATGCACTAAATCGAGATTTTCGTGCATGTCTGATACACCTGATTTTGCTGTCAGGCACACACGTTGCCTATGACAGATATTTCGTGCACACCCGTTGCACCTAGAGGTTGCTTCTGTGCACATGTATGGCACATATATGGATTTTGATTTTCGTGCGCACCAGACGCACAGGGTATTCTTATATACATTTTGGGATTGATTCCTTATAGAGCAGTACGTTTTTATGATATTTGCTATATGTTTTCGTACTGAGCAGGACTAGTCAGAGGACAGTACCTGGATATATTTTGCATGCATTGATAGTTATTGAAGGGATTCCAAAAAGAGAGCTATAGTCTTAGTATTTACCTACGTGTCTGATATGACACGACGTGTTTAAAATAAGGAAACCCTTCTAAATTGTTTTTAAAACGGCGGAACGTACATATTAAACAAAAGATATATACATATATGTTTATTTTCGTAAAATAGACGTCCGCCACTGTGCAGCGATACGCGCATAGCACAGCAACATGAAAAGGTTTGGCATGAATTTCCTTCAGTTATTTACATGTATAGATTTGATGTCTACATGTATAATTATGATGTATATCATATCGGTTTTGTTTTGGATTTGACCTTTGTGTCTTTACCATGACTCCGATGATTGCGGGATGCTTGACGGAGTTCTGATTTTGAGTTATCTGCTCATTGTTTTTGCGCATGCATTGCACTATGATGCGTTTATGTATTGATGATTTCGGAGCCCCGACGCCTTAGACTTTCATGGAAATGTTTTAGAATTTGGAGGTTTAAATTTAAATTCGGGGACCAAATTTCTTTAAGGGGGGAAGATTGTAACATTTCAAAAAAATAAAATATTGTTTTTGGGGAATTTTTATAATTTAATAATAAAATATTGAATTTTTTAATAAGGCGGTATAATTAAATACCAATGAATGGGGAAAAATTTGGAAAATTATGGAAATTGTTTAAAAGAGGGTATTTTATGTGAATTATGTAAATTTTAAGTTTTTATGATTAATTATATGCTAATTTAGTGCTAATCGTGATTAAAAATCGCTAATCGGATTTTTAGCATGTTTTGTGCAAAACATGCACCGTATCATTTTCACACTTGTTACTTTTTTCATGGCTTTCCTACATGTTTTATAGCATGGTTGTTGATTTATTAGGAAAAGAAAAGGAAAAGAATAGAATATGTAGGCATGGGCATGAGAGAGAAAGGTGAGGTATTGTGTTTGACTTGGTCTTGAGCCATCCCCCTTCATCACTTGTTTCCCTCATTTCCTCTCCCCTCCTTTGTTGCTGCTGCTGCTGCCGCACCCTCCTCTCCCTCTCCACAAAATCCCCCAAAAAACCATGGAAATCAACTCGAAACCTCATTCCCACTTCACAAAAGGATGCACAAGCTCACTAACTCCCCTATGGACCAAAAAGAGAAGATTTTGAGAACTTTGAGCAACTCAAGAAAATTCTTGAGTTGCCAAATGAGATATTTTCTGAACCATAAGCTTAGTGTTTCCATTAGTTTTACTTCCATGTTAGATTAGAACCGATATTGAGTGGGTTGGGTGAACTTTGAAAACTCTAGTTAGGGTTTAGGGAAATGTTGCGTAGTGATGTGTAATTGAGCTCAGTAGATGCCACATAAACCCCTAGTGCTAGAATTCAGGCCTAAAACAGAGACTAGAACACTGGAATACAGATTTAGAAAAGCCGATATCGGAAAATTGTGAATTCTGTGGATGTAAAATGGAATCTGCTATCACCCGGAACCTCTAAAAATATCGTATTGACCTAGGATGAGTCATACATACGATTTCTACTCTCCGATATTTCTACTCACGAGTTGGCCACTCACCCCCGTTATGCCACAGTTCTTGCAGGTTTTGCCGTACAGGTTCCATTGCGGTTTTCTGGCACATTGATTCCTTTCTGGGTGATTACTTGGTAGGTGGCTTCTTTTGCATCAGAACCACCATTGTATATGTATTATTCAGTTGTATCTAGAAATCCCATCAACCAAACTTGTATATTATTTTAGACTTAGAAAACCAGTTGTGTATTATTTCGACCTTAGAGTCACGCGTTGTAGTATTATGGTTTTCATGATATTTTTGAGTTTTCCTTTGAGTTTTGATCCTCGCCCTTCGGCGTTGTATATTATACTGCTTGCGTGGTTGTGACCGTCAATTGACGAAGAGCTAGCTCCTGCTTGGGGATGCCTTTTATCATTATATATATACTATTCATGTTGTACCCCGTTCGGGGCCAGTATTTACAAAGGAAACTCTGCCGAAATTTTCAGAAAAGACATGAGATTTTTAAAATGCATATTCGGCTTATGTTATTTAAAAACCTTGCTTTTAAACATGTTTTCTTACTTCTTAAAAATTTAGTTTTCTTTATCTACTCTTTAAAATGGTTTTAGATTTCTGGGCTTTTGGTTTACTTGAGTTAGATGAGGTCCTATAGGCTTCATATGATTCAAGTACTATTTCGGATCGTGACATCTCATGAAATCAGCATATTTCAATGCGTATAATCATAAAGCATGATGTATGCGACATATAAAAGAAATGTAAGCATCTGTATATCATGCAACATGGAATAGTAATATACACATATCAAGAGAAAACCGCTCTTTCAAAAGAATTCAGTTTTAAAATATATCTTGCGGTTCCCAAATCTCCAAAATCAAGCTAGAATCATCTATGTATATGTAAATATGTATGTATGCAAGTATGGGTGTACAATAAACACATTTAAACATACGATGCAATGCGAATAGCAAGAATATGCAGAAAATGAATAATAACACAACAGTGAAGAATCTATATCAATATATATATATATGTCATATAGTTTTGCCGTTTGAAATAACACGAATCGCGGTGTTTAGAGGAATAAGGGCTACGGTGTTTTTAGGAAAAGATGCGTCTTTTGAAAATATCCGTAGAATCCCTTGACCTGCCTTTTAAAATACTCACGATTCGTTAGTTTTGAAATAGGTATGACTCGGGTCTAGTCTAACATCTACTAAGTACTACAGGACCAAACGAACAATCTAACCGAAAGGGTAAAGGAAACCACCTAAATCTGTGTCGATATACATATAAATATAATAGTCGGTGATCCCGCTTCAATAGTATCACATACGATACAATATATAATATGATATTCTCAAGTCAAGAGTGCAGATCTATCATCAATATATAGCTCGTACGTAAATCCGTCGTATGGCATCCCAATCAGGGTACGGGTCAAATATCACATTCATCTCATCATTTATCTGGTATCCTTACCATCATATCTCATGAACTGGGATACTGATCTAAGTCTAGTACAAACTGATACCATCTGCATATATATGCGTGTATGAAAACACACGCCTAAAGGCCCGCTAAAACCTCATGTCGTATCTCCTAATACGAACCACATCATATCACCGATCTCGTGGCACCATACCCAAACTCATCGACTCATCTCCAAATATCATCCACTATACTCATCATCCAAGTGTAGGTATACGTGTATATATATACACAGTCCCAGTCAACGCCCTTCCCACTCTGCAGTTAGAAGGCACGCTTACCCACTTCATTCGCAATATCGAAGAAGGGGGAGCTAACGCCGCTGTCTATCGGAACTTCCGTGAGGACTTCACCGATGTCGTCGACAGCTGTGTGTATATATATTTATCCCTATATACACACAAATATAACAGTAAGCATGTGTGTGCGTGTGAGTGTAAACCTATTCTAGGGTTCGCGACTAAGAAACTAAACTAAGTTACTTCTAACTACTCTAAACTAAACCATGAACACAAATCATACCTTGATAATCATCCGCGTAACATAAACACATATATATAACCATATATATATATAAGCTATACTACAAATTGCGGGGGTGCTATATGCCATCCACCCGACTTTCCCCGTAAATATAATCTACTCACCTTGCTCTCGCTTGCCGTTGCCGACGTCGCCACGCGCTTGCTTGTCGTCTCGAAGTCTTTGTAAGGGTACCTACACATCATAACGTATCGTGCCGCATTAAACCCCAATTCCAAACCAAAACGACACGCTAAAAGTCTATAGGTTAGAACCTATGGACTACATTTTCAAAACCACCAAATAACACTCGATTTCGACATACAAACGTCAAGTGATCGAATACAACACAAATCAAAAAAATCCAGAATTCAAAATACGCAAAACGAAACCCCGAATCGAAACAGCAACTCATGAAAATGGTCCCAGATTTTACCTTATGTCAAATCAGCCAATTTTGCATATGCCAAGGGTCTAGTTTACAGGAGATGGAGCTACAGACCAAACACGAACCTAATTGGACCAGGTCTGGACGCAATTTGCGTCCAGAAAGATTATATTTGCGGCCAAAATGTGGAGTCAGGGGCTGGGGTCTTGGGGTTAGCTTCCTAGGTGCCTGCACACTCCTCTGTACTTGCTAAATAATTTTCAGAGGCTCCGGGTGATAGCAGATTTCATTTTACACTCACAGAATCCACAATTTTCCGATATCGGGTTTTCTAAGTTCGTATTCTGGGGTTCTAGTCTCTGGTTTGGATTTGAATTCTTACACTAGGGGGTTTGTGTGTCCTCTACTAAGCTCAATTACACATCTCATTTTAAATCACACCCTAAACCCTAACTAGAATTTTCAAAGTTCACCCAAATATCACTTAATCACAACTAAACTTGCAAGGATGATAAAGGAGTTAAATTACAATACTTAAGGTGAAAGACTTACCTCATTTAGGACCCAAGAATCCCCTAGAGCATCAAAATGCAAGCTTTCTTGGTCCAAAGTGTAGCTTGTGAGCATGTGCATGTTTTTTGTGAAGCGGGGGTGGACTTTGGATGAAGTTTTGAAGCTTGAACGAAGAGAAGAAGAAGAAGAAGAAGAAGAAGAGGGAGAAGGGGAAAGGGAGGGGCTGCTGCTGAATAAGTTTGGAGGGAGTGAGGGAAAGAGAGAGAGTCCAAGGTCAAAGCACCATGCCTCCTAACCATGCCTCCTAACTACCCCCATGCTTATTTGTTTATTCTTTCTTTTCTTTTCTTTTTCTTTTCTTTTGTTATCTTTTCTATTCTCTTTAAATTAAAACAACCATGAATGAATCATGAAGAAATGCCATGATAAGAAATGTAACAAGTGTAAAAAAGGAGACTTGTGCATGTTTTGCACAAAACAAGCTTAATGCGCGTTTAGCGATATTTAATCGCGATTAGCACTAAGTATCGTATAATTAATCATAAAAACTTATAATTTGCATAATTCACATAAAACACTCTCTTTTTAGTAATTTCCATAATTTTCCAAATTTTTCCCAATTTATCGGTATTTAATTATACCGCCTTATTAAAATATTCAATATTTTATTATTTAATTATAAAAATTCTCAAAAATAATATTATTTTTTTTTGAAATGTTACAATGTTAATATAACTATAATATGGATTAATGTGATCTATGGATGCAGCTGCATATCTAATAAATGATATGGATGCATACGGGTATCCGAAAACAGTAAAACATTAATATGGATGTAAAATGCCATCAACATGTAATATTTGTATTCATATAGATGCAAGATAAGTATTATAGCATGTAGCAAGATAAACTTGCATGCGACTAGATATGTAGATAACGGTATGGATGCATACAGGTATCCAAAAAAACTGTAAAATTGTAATATGGATGCACAATGAAATAAACTTGTAATATTTTTATTCATATAGATGCAACATATGTATCATAGCATGTAGCAAGATAAACTTCCCCGAGCGGAACACATGACGGGTGCGTACGACACGTCCGACGTTGGGTAATCGTCGCAACGCACACACGGCACGCGGGATGGGTCCAGGCATGGCAAGAGGGAAACCACGCAGGCAGGGAACGTTCATTGGACTACTCGGATCGTCGGCAGCGGCACGGCACTGGCGGTTGATCACCGGAAAAGAAACAAGATCAAGAAATGAAAGAAGAAAGAAGAAGAAGAAGAAGAAGAAGGAGAAGAAAAGGCCGTGGTCTGAAGGGTGTAGGAGAGAGGAGTAGGAGGAGATGGAGATGATGACGATGGTGTGAGGTCGTCGGGGTTATCGGAGCTCCGGCGATGGGTGTGCAGGTGAGGCCGGTGGGGTTTCTTGGTGGCTTAGGTGAGGGGTGTATGCAGGGTTTGGCTTCGGGATGCAGGGGAGAAAAGGTGGTTGTGGTGTTGGAGACGAGGGTGTTGACGAGGGTGGAGCAGCGGCGAGGTCGGGAAATTGGGTTTCTTAGGTTACGACGGGAGTTTGTAGGGTTCTTAAGTTGAGAAGAGAAAGGAAGTGGAGAGGAGAAGGAGGAGGTGATGATGACGAGGGGTTGAGGAGCGTGATCGAGGGAAGATGAGAGGAGGTGGCTAGGGGGTTAGGGTTCTCGTCGCGGGGTGTGCATGGGTTTAAAAAGAAGAAGAAAAGAAAGAGAAGAAGGGAGGTGACGTTAGTGGAGAGAAGGAGGTGACGGGATCTCACGGAAACAGGAATCGTGAGAGGTGAGAGAGAGAGAGGGAGAGAGAGAGAAAGAGAGAGGGGGGGTATCTGTTAGAATTAGATTTTTTTTTAAAAAATCTTTTAAAGAAAATTTTCTTTGTAAAATTTAAACGTTCAGTTACAAAATATAATATTAAAAAATTTTGATATTTTGGCTAATACAAAAATAGTCCCAAACACGCCCGGGTCAGGTCTAAAAATCCAATTTTAAAATACGGAAAATATACGTGTCAACCAAAACCAAAACAGGATATCCGGGTAACGAAAATATATACCCCCAAGAACGGATGTACCCACGCGTACTTAGCTATCCAAACAAGTCTGTTACACAGAACGGGACACGAACAAGGTGCGTGGAAGCTACGGCAGAGTTAGGGGTATCATGAAGGCCATGCTATATATTTTTAAAATATTTTATTAGACTTTAAATGTTATATTGAAAAAATGAGATGCCAGATATAATGCCAGTATGCAGTATATAAAAAAATATGAAAGTGCACGGATCCACATAACAAGCCGGAATAAAAGATAAACAGGAATCAAGACCGGTTTCCAGCAAGCGGGTCGGGTCGGATGCAAATACAAATGTTAAATACACTATTCACATCCAAAACACAATAAATCAGGAAAATACCATAAATAAAGAAATACTCAAAATAGAACTGGTATAAATGAACTAGGGTGTTACATTATACCCAACTACAAAAGAATTTTGTCCTTGAAATTCCCGGAACAAGAAAAGTCAAACAAACATGAATCTACGAGAATAAGTGTAGAAACTTCTGTCGAATCTCGTCTTCTCATTCCCAAGTCGATTCTCTATGCGAGCGATTCCCCCAAGAAACAAGTACGAGAGGGATAACCTTGTTCTTGAGGACCTTTTCTCTTCGATCAACAATCGACATCGGTCGTTCCTGACAGGTCAAATCCTCCCTTACAGTCAGCTCCGAATGATCTAGCACGTGTGTTTTATCTCGAACATACTTACGGAGTTGAGATACATGAAACACTTCATGAACACTCGCCAAAGATGGTGGTAACGCCAATCGATAAACCACTTCTCCAACACGCTCCATAATCTTGAAAGGCCCCACGAATCGAGGACTAAGCTTGCCTCGACTCCCAAAACGAATCACTCCTCTAGTCGGTGATATCTTCAAGAATACCATATCATCAACAGCGAACTGTAGAGGTCTTCTCGATGTGTCGGCCCAATTCTTCTGCCGATCTTGTGCTGCCTTCATGTGATTCCGGATAGTATTAACCTTCTCTACTATTTGCACAACAAGATCCGGTCCCAACAATCTTCGTTCTCCAACATCGTCCCAACAAACAAGTGAGCGACATTTGCGACCATACAATGCTTCGAATGGAGCCATCTGAATAGTCGACTGAAAGCTGTTATTGTACGAAAACTCCACCAAGTGTAGATGATCCTCCTATGAACCCTTGAAGTCCAACATGCAAGCTCTTAACATATCTTCAAGAGTTTGGATCGTTCTCTCCGACTGGCCATCTGTCTAAGGATGATAAGCGGTACTAAACTTCAATCGCATCCCCAAACTTTCCTGTAAACTCCTCCAGAAGTGCGATAAGAATCGGGTGTCACGATCGGAAACGATGCTCACAGGTACTCCATGCAATCTCACAATCTCCTGCATGTACCGTTCTGCTAACGCTTCTGTTGACTGACCAACTCGAAATGGTATGAAATGAGCTGCCTTAGTCAATCGGTCAACAATTACCCAAACTGAATTGTTGCCCTTTGGACTCCGCGATAAAGCTGTCACGAAATCCATGGTTATATGTTCCTACTTCCATTGAGGAATCGGAAGTAGTTGCAATAAACCAGCTACCCTTTGATATTCAGCCTTGACTTGCTGGCATACCAAGCACTTCGCTACAAAGCGGGCAATCTCCCTTTTCATTCCTTCCCACCAAAAATACTGTCTTAGATCACGGTACATCTTCGTGCTTCCTGGATGTACGGAATATGCGGAACTGTGTGCCTCCTTCATAACTTCTTCGCGAATGTATCCTTTCGGCACACACAAACGGCTACCATATTGCAATGAACCATCTTCATGAATCAACAAGTCCGTTCGAAGTCCTGCTTCAACCTGTTCTCGAAACTTCTGCAATCTTGGATCGTGCGACTGCGCTGCTTTAATATTATCGATCAATGACGACTGTACTTGCAGCTGCATCAACTGTCCCGAAGAATGCGGTGGCACGATCTCCAAGTCGAATCTCCGAAAATCTTCGATAAGCTCCTTCTGTGCAATCAACATCCGAATTGCTGGCAACCGACTAAGCGCATCCGGCACTACATTAACTTTCCCTGGATGGTACTTGAGATCAAGATCATAATCAGCCATCAGCTCCAACCATCTACGCTGTCTCATGTTAAGCTCTTTCTGTGTGAACACGTAATTTAGGCTTTTGTGATCGGTGAATACTTCGACCCTTTCGCCCAATAAGTAGTGTCCCTAAATCTTCAATGCGAAAATCACTGCCGCAGGCTCCAAATCATGAGTTGGGTAATCCTTCTCATGGGTCTTCAACTGTCGTGATGCGTAAGCTATAACTTTTTCATGCTGCATCAGAACACATCCCAAACCTTTACCAGATGCGTCACTGTGAATCACCAATCCTCCGGAACTGTTGGGTACGGTCAAAATAGGAGCGGTTATCAATCTTTGCTTCAACGCCTCAAAAGCTGACGCACAACTCTCCGTCCATACGAACGGTACCTTCTTTCGCGTAAGCTTGGTCAAAGGCTCAGCTAAGCGAGCAAAATTCTCCACGAACCTTCTGTAATATCCGACAAGTCCAAGAAAACTTCTGATCTCTGCTACGTTCTTCGGAATCGGCCAATCTTGAGCTCCTGCAATCTTCTCGGGATCAACGGCGATTCCATCTCTGGATACGACATGCCCCAAAAACTTCACTTCTTCAAGCTAAAACTCGCACTTACTCATCTTTACATATGATCTTTCATGCCTCAATGTCTGCAGTGCGATCCTCAAGTGTTTTGCATGCTCTTCTAGGCTCCTCGAGTAGACCAGAATATCATCGATGAGCACCACTATAAACTGGTCCAAGAACGGTGAAAAGATTCGGTTCATCAAGTCCATAAATATCGTCGGTGCATTCGTGACCCCGAATGGTATCACTAAATACTCATAATGTCCATATCGAGTTCGGAACGCAGTCTTGCAAATATCCTCTGATTTAATTCAAACCTGATGATATCCGGATCGCAAATCCAGCTTCGAGAATACCCTCGTGCCACTAAGCTGCTCGAATAATTCGCCAATGCGAGAGATCGGGTACTTATTTTTAATAGTCACCTGGTTTAAGTCTCGATAATCGATGCACATCCTCCTTGTGCCATCTTTCTTCTTGACTAGAAGAACTGGAGCTCCTCAAGGTGAATTGCTGCTGCGAATCCAACCCTTCTCTAGCAATTCGGTAACTTACTTCTTTACTTCTTCCAACTCCACTGGTGCCATCAGATAGTACGCCTTTGAAATTAGTGCTGCACCAGGAACAAGATCGATCGCGAACTCCACATCTCGTTTTGCCGGTAAACCCGAGATGTCCTCAAACACGTCCATGAACTCTCGAACTACAGCTGGCGCTTCCTCCTTAGCAACTTCCATCAACAAAAGAATGGCGCCTGTCGGCCTAGCCTTAAACTCGACTGGCTCGACAGAACTGCTACCTCCAGCAAAAACAAACTCCGGATGTCCGAGAATATGGAAAATCACTTTCTTTGCCCTACAATCGATGTGAGCGTGGAAAGTGCCGAGAAATCCATTCCCAAGACGACGTCAAACTAGTAGGATACCTGAAATAACTTCATCCGAAGCCAAGATACTGAAGAAGATTGAGCACGGTAAACATGATTCAAGATGGCGATAAAACATGAACTGGTAAGTAATGAAACCGAGAGAAGCAAGGTAATATCATGGCTATAAATCAAGGAAATGAATCAAGATTAGGACTCCAAGTTACATAAATAGAGTACCGCATTGTAGCCATGCTACAGTTCATGGGTACAATCACATAACTCCGTTCAAGTCGCCCAAATCTTAGTATCAGAATAGAAAGGAACAAAAGGAACCAGAAGGTTTCAAGTCGAGATGCAAAGTTGTTTGCATATCATCAAGACAAGGGTCAAGAGAAAGATACACTTCAAGAATCACGATAACCAAGTGGCAGGACATGTTCCTAATTACGGGTATTCCGATTCGTGGATTGGGTCCAATACCCAACTACAAAAGAATCAAACCCGATTAACCTAAATCCTATGGCTCTGATACCAAACAAACCCTGTCACGCCCCGCTTCCCAGAGTGTGCTAAAATCGGCATGTGACAGAGCTAACCATGCTACCTGTGGCTAGGAAACATTCCTCCACAGTCACATTACGGCCGTTTATAATATATCAAGAGCAATAGAAATAAAATAAACTATCTAGTACATGTCCATATGCCAGAATAAACGAGTCAAGAAATATAAATGTGCGGAAGCAATAAATCCAATAAGCAAAACATCTAGAAAGTACGTCCCAAATATGGGCTCACATCAGGAATGGAAAGTACGAAAATAAAACTAAACTAACTCGCTACTAACAGGATCCTCACTGCTCGGTTTGTTGGCTGAAGTACTCCTGATCGGCCTGCGACAAAGATAGAGGATCTGGGCCATGCAAAACCCAGACGTCAGTGCGTCATAATATCAAACAATAATATATGAACAGGATACACGAGATATGCATGCATGAGTATAAACGATAACATGAATATAACCAGTAAACATGGATAGAGAACAGTGAAGTGTATACGTGTAGGTGAAGTGCAATGGGTAATCTAAACTATACTACTGGGTTATCTATTCTAAAGTCTTCGAAATCAATTAATGTAATCTTCATCGTAACCCATCGGTCTATGCCCCGTTCATGCCCCTACGGGACCTCGGTAACAGGATTACTCCGTAACGCCCGGAAAAACGACAAACAATATATATTCCGTAACGCCTGGAAAAACGACAAACAATATATTCCGTAACGACCGAAAAAACAGCAAACAATATATTCCGTAATGCCCGGAAAAACGATAAATAATATAATAGCCCTTTGAGTTACGTTCGGTTACATTCTTGATTTCCCTTTACCCCCAAGGTTATGTGTTCAAGTCGGGTATTGCCAATCAATATCTAATGCCAACACAGGATCAAGCAGGTACAGGTTTTGTCTATACAGACAACAATAACATCCATCAGGACAACATGTCAGGATTGTCGGCATTAGAAACAGGATCAGGTATAAAATCAAGCAGTGGTGTATCAGGTCATGTCAGGTAGTGCACATGCATCAAACGGATGTCCAACAGTAAAATGTAGCAAGTATCGAATCAGGGTAAAAATACGGATGTACGGTGAAAGCATGGATGCACAAACATCTATCAGGGGTTACATCATGACTATGTAGGATGCACATTATCAAGCATGGGGTACTAATGTAACAATAATATGAATTAATGTGATATGGCACGTAACTAGATATGTAGAATGATATGGATACACAATAAAATATGGATGCACAATTATCTATCAGGGGTTACAACTACAGCTCCATAACTAAGCAGGATGCATATTATTAAGCATGGGATGTTAATATAACAGTAATATGGATTAATGTGATCTGTAGAGGCAGCTACATATCTAATAAATGATATGGATGCATACGGGTATCCGAAAACAGTAAAACATTAATATGGATGTAAAATGCCATCAACATGTGATATTTGTATTAATATAGATGCAAGATAAGTATTATAGTATGTAGCAAGATAAACTTGCATGCGACTAGATATGTAGATAACGGTATGGATGCATACGGGTATCGAAAAAAACTGTAAAATTGTAATATGAATGCACAATGAAATAAACTTGTAATATTTTTATTCATATAGATGCAACATATGTATCATAGCATGTAGCAAGATAAACTTGCCTGAGCGGAACATACGACGGGTGCGTACGGCACGTCCGACATCGGGTAATCGTCGCAACGCACACACGGCACGCGGGACGGGTCCAGGCAAGGCAAGAGGGAAACCACGCAGGCAGGGAATGTTCACTGGAATACTCGAATCGTCTGCAGCGGCACGGCTCCGGCGGGTGATCACCGGAAAAGAAACAAGATCAAGAAATGAAAGAAGAAAGAAGAAGGAGAAGAAGAAAAGGCCGTGGTCTGAAGGGTGTAGGAGAGAGGAGTAGGAGGAGATGGAGATGATGACGATGGTGTGAGGTCGTCGGGGTTATCGGAGCTCCGGCGATGGGTGTGCAGGTGAGGCCGATGGGGTTTCTTGGTGGTTTGGGTGAGGGGTATGTGCAGGGTTTGGCTTCGGAATGCAGGGGAGAAGAGGTGGTTGTGGTGTCGGAGACGAGGGTGTTAACGAGGGTGGAGCAGCGACGAGGTCGGGAAGTTGGGTTTCTTAGGGTGCAACGGAAGTTTGTAGGGTTCTTGAGTTGAGAAGAGATAGGAAGTGGAGAAGAGAAGGAGGAGGTGATGATGATGAGGGATTGAGGAGCGGGTCGAGGGAAGATGAGAGGAGGCGTCTAGGGGGTTAGGGTTAGGGTTCTCATCGCGGGGTGTGCATGGGTTTAAAAGGAAGAAGAAAAGAAAGAGAAGAAGGGAGGTGACGTTAGTGGAGAGTGGGAGGTGACGGGATCTCGCGGGAACAGGAATCGCGAGAGGTGAGAGAGAGGGGGAGAGAGAGAGGTATCTGTTAGAATTAGATTTTTTTTTTAAAAATCTTTTAAAGAAAATTTTCTTTGTAAAATTTAAACATTCAGTTACAAAATATAATATTAAAAAATTTTGATATTTTGGATAATACAAAAATAGTCCAAAACACGCCCAGGTCGGGTCTAAAAATCCAGTTTTAAAATATGGAAAATATACGTGTCAACCAAAACCAAATCAGGATATCCGGGTAACGAAAATGTGTACCCCCAAGAACGGATGTACGCACGCGTATGTAGCCATCCAAACAAGTCCGTTTCACAAAACGGGACGCGAACAAGGTGCGCGGATGCTATGGTAGGGTTAGGGGTATCATGCATGCCATGCTATATATTCTTAAAATATTTTATTAGACTTTAAATGTTATATTGAAAAAATGAATACCAAATATATTGCCAGTATGCAGTATATAAAAAAATATGAAAGTGCACGGATCCACATAACAAGCCGGAATAAAAGATAAACAGGAATTAAGACTGGTTTCCAGCAAGCGGGTCGGGTCGGATGCAAATACAAATGTCAAATACACTATTCGCATCCAAAACACAATAAATCAGGAAAATACCATAAATAAAGAAATACTCAAAATAGAACTGGTATAAATGAACTAGGGTGTTACAATAAAAGTGGATGTGAAAATGTAGTAGCCCCATCTTTCACGTATCTCTTCCTCACATACAGTGACCTTGCCAATAAACGACTCTTTCCCCGACGAACAACTCTTGACCGTATCCTGCGAATCTTGGTTCGTGGATATTGTGAATTATCTAGCAACGGGACTTATTCCTAGCGAATGGTCTAAACAAGACAATCATTGATTTCTTTCCCGAGTAAAGCATTTTTACTGGGATGAACCTTATTTGTTTAAGTATGTCCCGACCAAATCATTCGCAGATGTGTCCCTAATGATGAATTCAAGAGTGTATTGTCTTTCTGTTATAATCAGAAATGTGGCGGTCACTTTGGTCTACGTAAAACGGAGGAGAAAGTTTTGCAATGTGGTTTCTACTGGCCTACATTATTTAAAGATGTATATGATCATTGTAAAACTTATCCACGGTGTCAACACACAGGTCGGATTTATCGAAAAAATGAGATGCCACTCCAAACTATTTTGGTTGTGGAAATTTTTGACGTTTGGGGTATAGATTTTATGGGCCCTTTTTCCATCTCTTTTGGGAATTTATATATCTTGTTAATTGTTGATTACGTCTCGAAATGGGTAGAAGCGATACCATGCCGCATGTAGGGTGTTTTTCGTCACCCCATTGAGATGGGAATACGCGCACGCTTCTCAGACGTACTACAGATTCCCCCTGCCTAGGGTAGACCGGAGTTTAATGATTGTGGGGATCCGAATCTCCGGCAGCCGCGGACTAAGCTGCCGTTAATTACCCCTCGCCTTTGGGGCGAGGGAACCTCCGATTAACGGGTTAAACTGGTCATGCGAACTCAATGTGTAGTGTACGTGTGTTTTGTTTTGAAAGGGGGTTTGGATATATCGGGAGCCACGCAGAGTTTTTATGGGGGTCCCGCTACCCGGATAGTGGGCTGGGGATCAAGGGGGCTAGCAGCCCCCTTGCGGGGTGTGGGGCAGCGCCCCGTTTAGAAATTTTTTTTCTAATAGGGACAGTGTCGTGGAGTATGTGTATGTGTACATATGTATACATATGTATATATATACATGTATATATAAACAAAAGGGGGGAAAAGACATCCAAAGGATGCGTGGGGCCAGCGCATTGAGCGCTGTGCGCTTAGGTGCTGTGCGCTTAGGCGCAAGCGCGCCACGTATCGGCACATGGGCGCTTTGTGCATGAGCGTTGTGCGCTCGAGCGCAAGCGCGCCACGTGTCGGCATGTGGGCGCTTTGCGCTCGGGCGCACTGCGCTGGAGCGCAAGCGCGCGCGTCACGTGTCGGCACGTGGGCGCTTTGCGCTCGGGCGCAGTGCGCTGGAGCGCAAGCGCGCGCGCCACGTGTCGGCACGTGGGCGCTTTGCGCTCGTGCGCAGTGCGCTGGAGCGCAAACGCGCCACGTGTCGGCACATAGGTGCTTTGCGCTCGAGTGCTAGCGCGCCGGCGAGGAAAAGAGGGCTTTTAACCCCAGAAACTCCCGGAAGAGAAATTAGTGGAGTTAAACTCCAAAATATATATATATATATGTATATTTTGGTTGAGGAAATGGGTTCTTCTTCTTCCTCCTCTGTTGGCTGGCTCAAGAGACGTGAGATCTAAAAATCTCTTCTTTTTGAGATCTAATGATAGATCCAAGTTCCCATTTGTGGGTTTTGTGGTGAAAAACTAATTTGTTTTATAAAAAGAAGAGTAAAACTCTTGATTTAATTCAAGAGAAAGAGAAAGGTTTTGGAACCTTGAAGAAGAAGAAAAGATCTCAGATCTGGAAATTTTTAGAGAGAGAGAAAAGTTGTTGGGATATTTCATTATTCTTGCCTTTATATGCTACACACTTTACACATACCCCCTTGGGCTTCACAAAATGGCATTTTGCCTATCCCATGGCTCATGTGCCATTTCTTTTTGCACATAAGCCATGGGCTTTACAAAAATTTGGCTTTATGCCTATTTTTCTTACATTTATCCATAAAATAAAATAAAAGAAATACAACAAAATTATTTATTACAAAATTTTTATCTTGGCATGGGGGGGGAGGCCGGCCGCTTCATGTTCTGGCTCGACCCGGGCATGGGCCCACTGGATCTGGGCTTGGGCCCACTTGGCTTGGGGTTGATTTGATTTTGACTTGGTCAACCGGGGTGTAAATTTTTACCCCAACAAATTGCCCCCCATCAATAAATGCACACTACATATGTAGGTCGTGTGCATGAAATTGATGGATCTTCTTTCACGTGGAGGCGACTTGATTTGGTTCCCGCTTTCTGGGAAGCTGGCACTGCTCTTTTTACGACATGGACGGTCGTTGCTTAACATGTCTCCGAGACGGAGTGTCCGTGATAGACGTTTTCTCTGGCCCGGAGTGATCTGGTTCCCGCTTTGTAGGAATCCTGCGCTGCCTTTTCTGCGACCTGGACGGTCGGTGCTGCCCTTTTTGCGACTTGGACGGTCGGTACTGCCCTTTTTGCGACGTGGACGGTCGGTGCTGCCATTTTAGCGACGTGGACGGTCGATGCTGCCCTTTTTGCGACTTGGACGGTCGATACTTCCATTTTAGCGACTTGGACGGTCGGTGCTGCCATTTTAGCGACGTGTACGGTCGATGCTGCCCTTTTTGCGACTTGGACGGTCGATACTGCCATTTTAGCGACTTAGACGGTCGGTTCTGCCCTTTTTGCGACATGGACGGTCGGTGCTGCCATTTTAGCGACGTGGACGGTCGATGCTGCCCTTTTAGCGACGTGGACGGTCGATGCTGCCCTTTTTGCGACTTGGACGGTCGATGTTGCCCTTTTTCCGACTTGGACGGTCGGTTCTGCCCTTTTTGCGACTTGGACGGTCGATGCTGCCCTTTTAGCGACGTGGACGGTCGATGCTGCCCTTTTTGCGACTTGGACGGTCGATGCTTGATTTGACTTGCTCTGCTTCTCGCAGTGTCAGGGGTAGACTTGACTTGCTCCGCTTCTTGCGGTGTCGAGATTGGATTCTGACTTGCTTCGCTTTTTGCGGCGTCGGAGTAAAAGTTGACTTGTTGATTTTGATTTAGATTGACATCAGCATCGCTATACTGGAATATGGTACCAGGAGCGAATCATCATCTGTCATTTTAGAGGATTTTGGGATTTTGGTTTTGTTTGGCATCTGCATTGCTGCACTGGAATAATGCCAGGAGCAACTCATCATTTGCCCCGGGAGGATTTGGGATTTTTTTTTGTTCTTTTTGGGACTTTGAATATGGTCTCACCGGTAGGACATGGGAGAGGTTGGGATTGTTTTACGCCCGTGGATTGTATACGGTTTTGCAGGATATATGATCCAGACCGTAGGGCCGGAAAAATTTCAGGGTTTTGTTGGCATCTGCATCGCTGGACTGGAATGTGGTACCAGGAGCGACTCATCATTCGCCGTTGGGGTATGGGATTTGGAATTTGGTTGGCGTCTGCATCGCTACACTGGAATATGGTACCAGGAGCGACTCATCATTCGCCACTTTGGGGTCGGGGACTTGGAATTTGGATCTTGTTTGGCATCAGCATTGCTGCACTGGAAAAATGCCAGGAGCAACTCATCATTTGCCTTGGGAGGACTTGGGATTTGGGTTTTTGGTCGGCATCAGCACCGCTAACACTGAAGCGAAATGCCAGGAGCGACTCATCATTTGCCGTTGCCCGTTGGGGAAGGATGGCTTAGGAGACAGGTTTAGGTCCCTATCACCTAAGACTTTACAATTTTATGAGCCGTGAGGGTCTCATAAAAGCATTTTCTCCCTACGAGTCGAGAGGATCTCGCAGGTGTATGTTCTCCTTAGGAATCATGAGGATTCCTAAGTGTGTTGCTCCTTTGTGAGTCGTAAGGATCTCACGCAGGGGTTTTCTCCTCAAAAGGTCGAGAGGACTTTGCGAGTGTATTCATCTCTTTTCATGAGTTTGTGCCATTTCGGGTTTTGACAAACTCGCCGGTAGTCCTGCTGTTTTTACTCACGGATCCCTTTCGGGTTTTCATCCGTGCCCGTTTTGCTTGTGGACATACCTTTTTATTTTTCCTCTTTTCTTTCCCTCTTTTCTTTCCCTTTGTTTTTTTCCTTTTTTTTTTTTTTGCCGCTCGTGGGACTTTAAAAATAGTTTCACCAGCAGAATTTGGGAGAGATAGGGGTCATTTATGCCCGTGGATTGTATACGGTTTTGCAAGATGTATGATCCAGACCGTAGGGCTGATGTGCTCGATTCTCTTGCGACTTGGAGCATTTACGTGTAGTATTTCTTGAGATATCGGCCATTGATGGGTGGCATGGGCCTTTCTCCCTCGGCACTTATTAGTTGGTAGGATCCTCCGTCGAACACTTTCTCGATGACATATGGTCCTTTCCAGTTTGGCTCGAATTTTCCCTTAACATGTCGATTGGGGATAATCGATCTTTTGAGGACCAACACCAATTCACCTTTCTTGAAAGCGCGGAGACGGGTTATCTTGTCATAGGCCCGTGACATTTGGGCTCGGTATAGCTCCAGATTTTGCTGTACCGCGAGCCTCTTTTCTTCGAGGGCATCGAGCTCTTCAAGTTGAAGGAGCACGTTTTCCTCCTCCGTCAACTCATGCTGAACGGCCATTCTTAAGCTTGGAACTTCGACTTCGAGGGGGAGGACCGCCTCCACTCCGAAGAGCAATGAGTATAGAGTGGACTGAGTTGGAGTACGGTGTGTGGTACGATATGCCTACAATACCTCGTGAAGCTTGAGATTCCAGTCTCTCTTGTTGGCTGAAGCATTTTTCCTCAGGAGCTTGCATAGAGTCTTATTGAAGGCTTCGGCTAGCCCATTGGCTCTTGGATTATAGATGGAGGAATATTTCCAGTCTATCTTGTGCTGAGTAGAGAACCTTGAGACATTGAAGCTCTTGAAAGAAGGCCCGTTGTCAGAAATGATTCTTCTTGGTGTACCGAAGCGGTATAAAATATTATGCTGGAAGAATGTCAGAATATCTTTTGTCTTGACTTCTTTTAGCGGGACAGCTTCAGCCCATCTGGAGAAGTAATCTGTCGCGGCCAGTATGAACTGATGGCCTTTGGATGACGGAGGATCAATTGGGCCAACAATGTCGGTGCCCCAGACTTCGAAGGGCCACGACGCCACCGTAGGATGCAATGGATTGG
This sequence comes from Agapanthus africanus, assembly GCA_030015575.1. Lineage (NCBI taxonomy): Eukaryota > Viridiplantae > Streptophyta > Magnoliopsida > Asparagales > Amaryllidaceae > Agapanthus > Agapanthus africanus. The sequence goes on along the minus strand of CM057349.1, from coordinate 383,407,841 downwards.
GATGCTTGTGAATAAAATCACCGTGAATTTGGCAGATATAACATTTCTTTGCATGCTCTCCGCAATCCCGTATCATGGTGGGCCAGTAATACCCAAGCCGTTTAATCTGCAGTCGCATCTTGGGGCCAGACTGGTGAGCACCGCAAACGCCTGAGTGAACTTCTTTCATGACTTTTTGGGCTTCGGCCGATGACAGACACCTGAGCCAGAGTTGGTCATATGACCTGCGGTATAATGTGTCATTTACAAACACGTATCGGAGAGCTCTTTTCTTCAGCTGAATCCTCGCGGATTTTTCTTCGGACAGCTTGTCGTATCGGAGGTACTCTATGAAGGGTTCTCTCCAATCGGGCTCGTCTTGGATGATCGAAGCTTCTTCGGCAGGACTGCTCTTCTGTTCCGCGCTTTCCTCTTCTCGTAGAGAGACTGGGGGTAGAATTTGTCGGCTCCTGACTGTGATCAGAATTTCGTCCATGTCAGGATCGGCCAGCTCCTTGGCTAAGCGAGCGAGTACGTCAGCCTTTCCATTCAACGCTCTAGGGACTCTCATTAGTTCAATGTGAGTGAACCGTTTCATGAGTTCCACCACTCGGCCTCTGTACCGAGCTAACTCGGGTTTGTATATTTTATAATCACCGCTTACTTGGTTGACGACGAGCTGGGAGTCACCGTAAACTCGTAGCCGGCGGATTTCCATTTCTATGGCGAGCTCCAAACCAGCTATCAGAGCTTCATACTCAGCCTCATTGTTTGTCCGAGGCTCGGTGAGAGCGAAAGAACGCCGTAGGGTTCCCATTGATGGCGTGGTGAACACCAATCCTATCCCCGCTTTTACCTCCGGGACGCTTGATCTGCCGGAGCTCCTCATTGATGAGGCCCCATCGAAGTAGAGCTCCCAATATGGCTCGTCTTCCTCGAGGTGCAGCACTTGTTCGTCGGGTAACTCACAATTTAGTGGTGACCCCTCTGGTATAGGATGAGCAGCGAGGAAGTCTGCAAGAGCTTGACCTTTTACTGCTTTTTGAGGAGTATATATTATGTCAAACTCAAGTAGCATGACGGCCCATCTTGCCATTCTGCCGGCTAGGCTTGCCCTAGTCATCAAGTGTTTGAGCGGGTCGACCTTGGAGATTAGCATAACCCGGTGAGCCAGCAGATAGTGCCTCAGCTTCTTCACAGCAAATATCAGAGCCAGGCATTGCTTTTCGATTGGGAAATAGTTGTGTTCCGTCCCGACTAGAGTTCGACTGAGGTAGTAGAGGGCATTTTCCTTTCCCTCCTCGTTATTCTGGGCAAGAAGCGCACCGAGTGACTCATCTAGCGCGGCAGTGTAGAGAATCAGCGGTTTATTTGGAATGGGAGCGGCCAGCACTGGAGGGTGCAACAAGTATTGTTTGATGCTTTCGAACGTTGCTTGACACTCGGCATCCCAGATAAAAGGAGCTCCTTTCTTCATGAGCTTTGAGAAGGGCCTACATCTCCCCGATAAATTTGAGATAAACCTCCGTATATAAGCAAGCTTGCCTTGAAAAGATCTTAGCTGCGTCAAACTCTTCGGAGGGGGCATCTCCATGATGGCCTTTATCTTTGATGGGTCAACCTCGATCCCTCGATGTCGGACTATGAAGCCCAGGAATTTTCCCGATGCCACGCCAAAAGTGCATTTCAGAGGATTCATCTTTAGGTCATATTCCCTCAGTCTTGTGAGAACGGTCCTAAGATCTTGGATATGATCGGCCTTGGTTTCAGTCTTAACGACCAGATCATCAACGTAACATTCGACGACTTTATGAATTAGGTCATCGAAGATATTGGTCATTGCCCTTTGATACGTAGCACCTGCGTTCTTCAGTCCGAATGGCATTACCTTGTAGCAATATATTCCGATCGGGGTTCGAAATGCTGTGTGTTTCTCATCCTCAGGCGACATCTTGATCTGATTATATCCAGATGAGCCATCCATAAAGGTGAACAACTCGTAATTTGAGGTGTCATCGACAATCATTTCCATGACCGGTAGCGGGAAGTCGTCCTTTGGACATGCCTTGTTGAGGTCTCTGAAATCGACACAAACTCGGATCTGCCCATTTTTCTTCTTCACTGGGACTATGCATGCGATCCAGTCCGCATATTTCTCTTCCCTGATGAAGCCGGCATCGATGAGTTTCTTGGTTTCCTCGATGACCTTTTCTTCCAACTCCCTTCTCATTCTTCGAGGAGCTTGTTTGACTGGATTAACATCGGGAGATATAGCCAACTTATGTACGGCCACTTCAGGGGAAAGGCCAGGCATTTCTTTGTATGTCCACGCGAAGCAGTCGACAAACTCATGCAGCAGGGTAATTATCTGCGCTTTCATTTCCTCTGACAAGAGCGAGCTGATGTAGGTCGGCCTTAGATTATCGGGCGTTCCTAAGTCAATCTCGGTTAGCTCATCAAAGGTTGCTTGTCCGCCATCTTCGAGCTCTTGAGGAGCTTCTTCTGGCTCAGCTATCTCGTCGTCATCATTTGATCTTTCGCTGGCCTCACCAACATGGATCATGTAGCACGCTTTGGAATCAGGTTGAATGTAGCCTATGCCCCGTCTATCTGGAATTCGTCCATCAATGAGTGCTCGGACCTGGGGCGGATACCATAGCCCTTCGTAAAACTTTGCTTCGGACTCCGTTTGATATAACCGGCATCCGCACTTCTTAAAGTATTCCCGCATCCCGGGCGCATAGTATCTGGGATTGAGGACGGCTCTTATGCCTCTCTCATAGGGAAGGCACACGACAGAAAGATCGTCCGGGTGCACAACGGGGTTTGACCCGTAAAACAGGATGCCTTTCTGTCCATTTTTCCTCCCGGGGACGTAGAAAGTTTTCAGCTGGTCCACGGTGGAGACTGACAACGCATCGAGCTCTTTGCACATCTGCTCCGGCACCCTTGTGACGGCTAGGGACCCTTCTGCAACTTCGAAGGTCTCTCGTAGTTTCGCTTGCTGCAGGGGGGCCAATCTGTACAGCTGTTGCACGGCAGGTCCTCTTCTTCTGACTCTTCAGTGTCACTGCCAAGATGAGGGCGGACTTTGCTGCTAGATGGGCTTTCAGTAACAGATTCGTCTGTATCGCTGCCAAAATGAGGGCGAGTTTTACGGAAGTACGGGCTTCCAGCATCGGACTCATTAGTGTCGCTACCAAAACGGGGGGGAACTTGGGCGTTTTTGCTTTTGAAAGTGATAGCCGGCTCAGATTTGCTTTTGAGTCTTGGGGCCGGTCTATCCTCAGTCAGTTGTGGCTTAGCATTTTGGTAGTTCATAAAGTACCGAGAATCTTCATATCGGACTTCATGCACACCGAACGGCTGGATGTCTCCGTCAATGCGTCTTTCTTCGCCATTTTTAGTATACTTCATGCATTGATGGAGAGTTGACGGAATGATACCGTAATCGTGGAGCCACGGCCGCCCCAAGAGAATCTTATAAGATGTGTCGGCGTCGATCACATATATCTTAGCTTCAGTTTGCAGATCCCCAAATTTGAATGGCAAAGCTATAGACCTCAGAACTTGCTGGCAATTTTGGTTGAAGCCTTGAATGACAATCCTTTCCCTTGACAGGTGTCGGACGTCCATTGACAAACTCTTCAGAGTTCGCAAGTTCATGATGTTCACTGAGGACCCCGGATCAATCAATATGCGATTAATTCGATCTCCGTCGCTGTACCCGGTCACGTAAAGCGGACGATTATGCTCAGTCGTTCCCAGTAGCAAGTCTTCATCCTTAAATGTGACTGCGGCGGCATGAAAAACGTGCTGGGCTTCTTTCATATTAATTTCCGCAAAGTGAGCCTGATACCGCTCGGGGTTTTGTAGAGCGTGAATGAGAACATCTCTAAGCCCCTTAGATAGGACCAAGGCGTCGTAGATGCTCAGGAAAGACGGAAGCTTCCGGAGATGTGCCAAGACATTATAGTCCACCGAGGAAGGACTTATGTTTTCATCAGCCGGTTCTCTGCCATCTTCTTCATTAGCGACTTGTTTTTCCTTCCCTTTTGGGGCGTTGCCCTGATTTGGCGGTAGAGCCCTGCCGCTTCTGAGCTGGATTTGATTGGCCTTTGTGGTGAGCTCCTCGTCCTCTTCGGGAAAACAGAGCTCATCCTCGGAGTCACTGCCAAGATGGATGGCGTAGCAGGTCACTACTGGGATCTCTTCATTGGAGTCTTCTTCTAACTACTCCAGAATTTCAGCCGCTTGTACAGGGAAGAACTCCTTCAATTGAATCAATGTTCTTTCCCTTAGTTCATATTTTTCGAGGGAATCGATATATTTTTGAATGGTCGATCTCCCTGCAGGCTCTTTTTCGCGCCGAGCTACACTTTTCTTCTTCTTGAGCTTCTTGGATTTTGAGCCTGATGGAGTTGCATTGGCAGCTGGACTGGTAGGCTTCTTTTGCCCTTCCCATTCCGTCCTGGGTTCTTTCCGAAGTAGCTTTATCATCTTCTTCGTCTTATTAGATATGTGTGTACTCCACGGAGGCCGCGATGAGTCCATTTCATTTCTCAGGGCAGCAGGTTCAACTGTCTGCTCCCAGAAGGCTTCGACTTCTGTCTGTATAAAGTTGGCAGTTGCAACTTGTTTGTTCACCAACACGCTTTTGGACAGCTCGATCTCTCCAGCCTTGTACTGCTTCTCGACCCAGTCTTTGAAGATATAGCAATCCTCGATCGCATGGCTCACTACTCGGTGGTACGGGCAATAGAGAGGATTGTCGGTCATTTTTGCTTCTTAGGGTCTTTTCGACTCCGGCAATTGTAGGCCGTTGTTCAAGGCATCTTTAAATATCTTGCGGACCTTGTCCCTTCTGAAAGAGTAAACCTTGTTCTTTTTCTCCTCTAGGGAAGGCCCATCTCCTCCCAGCAATGGCTTTCGAGACCGGTTGGTTTTGGATTCGCCCGCCCTTCGCTTTTCTTCACTGTCGGAGGCATTGAAGACATTGGTACTGCTGGAACTCCCGCTTCTACGGTTGTCGTCCAACTTGCTTTTCCAGGTTTTGTCTCTCTGAGAGTCCGGCGGGGACTCTTGCTTCGAGCGTTCCAGCATTTGAACTTTCTTGGTTAGCTCCTGAAATGTCTTGAGGCCCGCTGTACACAAGAATGGGACCATCCAATTGCTGAGGTTCCTAATGAGAAGGCTGACGGACTGGTCCTGCTCCAACGGCGGTTCGCACTTGACCGTGAGATTACGCCATCGGGCGATAAAGTCAGTGTTGCTTTCATTCTTCCCCGGCTTGGTCCTCACAAGGTCGGCAATGGAGATTTTATCACTGACGCTCATGAACCTTTGCCGGAACAGAGACTCCATTTAGGCAAAGGTAATGACGGACCCGTCTGGTATGCTCACGTACCAGTCGAAAGCGACACCGGTCAGGCTGTTGACAAACTGACGAAGAAGGAGCGCGTTATTGCCCCCTGTATTTCCGCACGATGCTTTGAAGTGGGCGACGTGCTGATTTGCATTCCCTGTTCCATCAAATCTTCCGAACTTAGGAATGACGTAGCCGCTTGGGAACTCAATCAGATCGTATTGCGCGGGATATGGCCGCCCACTACTGCCGATTTCCTTCTGAGCTTCAGCTTCAGCCACCAATGTTTTAACCTTGCTGGTGACCAAATCCATTATCCGATCCTGTGTTAGCGGATAGTGCTATCTGAGGCCAAGGCATCCCCAGAAGCGGAGTGTGGCCGGCTTTCATGTGGCTCGACCAGTCTTGGACCCGAAGGAACAGGCATTGGCTGCCTCGGATTTTCATCACCCGGCTGATTAGTAGCGGCTTGTGCTTTATTGGGAGGCGCTCCAGGAATTTGAGCCGTGAGCTGCATTACCACGTTTGTTAAATCATCAATCTTCGAATAGAGCTTGGCCATCTCTTTGTCTTTGCTCCTGAGCTGTTTTCGAAGCTCTTGAAGCAGCTCTTGCTCCGCAGTCCTGGGGCGGAAAGTCGGCTCTTCCTCGCTGTCCGAGCTTGACTCTGCATGGACCGAGGGGTCTTTCTGCCTATCATCCTCATCGAGAGGGTTTTCTTCATCCAGCGGGGGCGGCTGTTCTTGGGCAGCGGCAACTACATTCAGGCTAGATTGGGCTTGGGATGTGGTGGCCCCATCCTTGCTTTTACTGCGAAGGTTGTCGCTGGGACGCCCGCCCGCCATATAGACCGTATGGACGACATATCCAGCCGTCTTTTTATTATCGGCGGCTGATTTCACGGATCGCTGTCTTGGCCCTCCTGTTTCAGTAGCTGGTAGTAGATTGAAGGCGGCTGGCCTAACCAAGTTCTTGAATGGTGCTGGCGCTTCTTCTCTGGGTTTGCCCCACTGCTTTTGTGCGGCACAGAGTGCTTGATAGACTCTTGAAGAGACAGTGGCATTCTTCTTCTGTTGGGGCCGGGACACGTCTCTTTGTGGCACTGTTCGGACCACTGTCTTCTTGATTCTGGCGGTCATGGCATTTTTCTGAACCCACTTCAGAGGCTCGAAAGAATTGCTGATTCTTACATCCGACTCAGCCGTCATCGTCAGGCAACCCTGCACTTGGAACTTCACACGATTCCATTTGGCCGAAGCCTTGGCCCTCTTGTTGGCTCGATACCTGAGCCGCTTCTGCCTTAACTTTTCTGTTCTAAGCACTTGGCAGACTTCGGCTCTTTGGGAAGACGCCGCAGACCGGGCGATGGAGGGCCTTGGAGATACGCTTGATTGTGCATTTGTTAGAGTCATCGCCTGAGCTCGTCCACAACATTTGATGTTGCCCTTCGTACTGGAAGACTTGCCCCCAGCTGGAGCGCCAGAGAGCCGCTCAGACACCGTTTTAAGTTTCATTTGTGGTGCCTTGGCGATCACAACATTCGGCCTCTTGCCCCTTGAGATCGGCTTGGCCGCCAGCTTTGCTAAGATTTCTGCCAGATGAGCGCTTCCGGCAGGGTAGATGATGATGAAGCCAAACTGGCGGGGCGGTTCCTCCCACTGTCGACTGAAGCTTGCGGGAAGAACCACACGAGCGTTGATCTTGACCACGTACGGAATCGGGGTCGCTTTGGAAGCTGAGTTCATCTTGGGAGACATTGTCGTCGAAAGTTGATTGCTGCACGAAAAGAAAACATTATTTCAGTATAGGCAATCGGTATGTATATTGATTGAGTTCGCATGAACGTTTAACCCGGAATATGGGAGGAGAGATCAGTCCCACCGGGCGTGCCAGAATCTGTAGGGTGTTTTTCGTCACCCCATTGAGATGGGAATACACGCACGCTTCTCAGATGTACTACAGATTCCCCCTGCCTAGGGTAGGCCGGAGTTTAATGATTGTGGGGATCCGAATCTCCGGTAGCCGCGGACTAAGCTGTCGTTAATTACCCCTCGCCTTTGGGGCGAGGGAACCTCCGATTAACGGGTTAAACTGGTCATGCGAACTCAATGTGCAGTGTACGTGTGTTTTGTTTTGAAAGGGGGTTTGGATATATCGGGAGCCACGCAGAGTTTTTACGGGGGTCCCGCTACCCGGATAGCGGGCTGGGGGTCAAGGGGGCTAGCAGCCCCCTTGCGGGGTGCGGGGCAGCGCCCCGTTTAGAAATTTTTTTTCTAACAGGGACAGTGTCGTGGAGTATGTGTATGTGTACATATGTATACATATGTATATATATACATGTATATATAAACAAAATGGGGGAAAAGACATCCAAAGGATGCGTGGGGCCAGCGCCTTAAGCGTTGTGCGCTTAGGTGCTGTGCGCTCAGGCGCAAGCGCGCCACGTGTCGGCACGTGGGCGCTTTGCGCGTGGGCGCTTTGCGCATGAGCGCTGGACGCTCGAGCGCAAGCGCGCCACGTGTCGGCACGTGGGCGCTTTGCGCTCGGGCGCAGTGCGCTCGAGCGCAAGCGCGCCACGTGTCGGCACGTGGGCGCTTTGCGCTCGGGCGCAGTGCGCTGGAGCGCAAGCGCACACGCCACGTGTCGGCACGTGGGCGCTTTGCGCTCGGGCGCAGTGCGCTCGAGCGCAAGCACGCCACGTGTCGGCACGTGGGCGCTTTGCGCTCGGGCGTTTTGCGCTCGGGCGCAGTGCGCTCGGGCGCAAGCGCGCGCGCCACGTGGGCGCTTTGCGCTCGGGCACAGTGCGCCGGAGCGCAAGCGCGCGCGCCACGTGTCGGCACGTGGGCGCTTTGCGCTCGTGCACAGTGCGCTGGAGCGCAAACGCGCCACATGTCGGCACGTAGGTGCTTTGCGCTCGAGCGCTAGCGCGCCGGCGAGGAAAAGAGGACTTTTAACCCCAGAAACTCCCGGAAGAGAAATTAGCGGAGTTAAACTCCAAAAATATATATATATATATATATATATATATGTATATTTTGGTTGAGGAAATGGGTTCTTCTTCCTCCTCCTCTGTTGGCTGGCTCAAGAGACGTGAGATCTAAAAATCTCTTCTTTTTGAGATCTAATGATAGATCCAAGTTCCCATTTGTGGGTTTTGTGGTGAAAAACTAATTTGTTTTATAAAAAGAAGAGTAAAACTCTTGATTTAATTCAAGAGAAAGAGAAAGGTTTTGGAACCTTGAAGAAGAAGAAAAGATCTCAGATCTGGAAATTTTTAGAGAGAGAGAAAAGTTGTTGGGATATTTCATTATCCTTGCCTTTATATGCTACACACTTTACACATACCCCCTTGGGCTTCACAAAATGGTAGTTTGCCTATCCCATGGCTCATGTGCCATTTCTTTTTGCACATAAGCCATGGACTTTACAAAAATTTGGCTTTATGCCTATTTTTCTTACATTTATCCATAAAATAAAATAAAATAAATACAACAAAATTATTTATTACAAAATTTTTATCTTGGCATGGGGGAGGCCGGCCGCTTCATGTTCTGGCTCGACCCGGGCATGGGCCCACTGGATCTGGGCTTGGGCCCACTTGGCTTGGGGTTGATTTGATTTTGACTTGGTCAACCGGGATGTAAATTTTTACCCCAACACCGCACTAATGACAACAAGGTTGTTATTAAGTTCCTTAAAGAAAATAAATCCGAACACCCTCGCGCTATAATTAGCGACAACGGGATGCATTTCTGTAATCGGTCTTTCGAGACTTTGATGCGGAAATATTCAATCAACTATAAACTTTCTACACCCTATCATCCCCAAATGAGCGGGCAAGCTGAGATTTCCAATAGGCAGATAAAACAAATTTTGGAGAAGACGGTTTTTAAAATCCGTAATGATTGGTCAACCAAATTGACGGATGCTCTTTGGGCATTTCTGTAACACCTTAGAATGCGATTAGTGTTAATTAAGCGTTACTGCGGGTTTTTAGGGAAAAGTTTACCAAATCGGGTTCCTCACATTCTATAACAATTAATTAATATTTTTTTATTATTTGTTATGACTTGTACACACACATGCATGTTAATGTGAGGGTTTGTTAGTGTTAATTTTGCTATGTGACCATGACACCTTAAGCAATCCATACCATTATCTAATCTTGCCTTAACCTTAAGCCTAGAATTTGTGTGAGAAATATCTAGTTTTGTTTGAGAGAGAGGTGGCAAGTGAGTCATGAAGCATTAATTGTGTGCATTAATGAGATGAGGGGGGAGAGTGAGTGTAAGCTAGAATTCACCCTACACTCAACTCTCATCATTGTTATCTCTCTCACTCTCTCATTCTCTCTCACTCTCAATTATTTGCATTTCCCTTAACACCAAACTGAACCCTCACTACCCCAACACTAAAACCTTACTAAACTTCACAAAAATCCCATTTTAAACACTTCAAATCCTTGATTTAGCCACTATGATGCCTTGGAGCTTGGAAAGATTTGATTTTTGAGCAAGAGTGGTTAGGTAATGACCTCTAACCGATAATTAGGTCTTTATTTTGTTGTTTTGCCTCAAAGTTATGGTTTAGAACACTAAAGGTTTAGTTTTTGTGCAAATATCGTATTTTTAGTGTCAACTTGTGACTTCTGTGATCTGCTGTAGAACCAGGTAATTGTTGGAAAAGTTCCCATCACAGTGATCTAGTGTAGTGAGCTAGAACCCACCATAAAAACCTGAGACCATCTCTCCATAAACGGGCCGCAGATTTATTGGTTCTGGCCGCAAATTGCAGCCAGAGTGGGGGGTGGGGTGTTGAATTTTTTTCGTGGGGTCTCTGGGCTTGTATGTAGTCTCGTGGAACTTGCAACTTTCTCTAATTTTTGGTGTATCAAAATCTGGGATCACTTTGCTATATTCTAGTGTTTTGAGTACGCGTGTTACGTAATCCGACTTGGTTCGTGATCTTGTGTAGCTGCTGCGATTGGGTTGGTTTTGGTGTGTCGCCACGCACGTTAGCCTTTAGACGAACACTTGTAAGTTGGGTTGGAGTTGGTGCGTTGGTCTAACGTAGTGTGTACGTAAAATTGATCGGTTTCTAAGATTTTGCACTTATTATGTTTGTGTTAATAGAATCGCAGGTGGGGGCTTTGAACGCTGTGAAGAAAGAGAAGTAGGTGATTGGATTTACCTAGCCCGCCATTGTCGGTGAGTAGATTAACATCTACGGGGAGATCGCTCGTATAGCGTTATACGTCAGGGCTGGATATGATATTATAGCTGTATGTTTACACGCATATTAGTTGATTGCGCATGAGCTTCATTGCATATCATTACTTGTTGTGCTCGGACTTGTACCCTTTTGTCACTACACTATTATTGACGGTTCATGTTGCACAAGCATTGATTGTATGCCACACACACCGTCGGTAATTGATATGAGATATAGCTGACACCTATACAAACGTGATATTGTATTGGTTAGGGACATTTGAGACAGTGATTCTTATTCCATTGCGTATATAAAATGTAGTATACAGGCTATACCTACTTGCTTACACATATGCCTTGCTTTGCCTACATGTTGTAGCTACACATAAACTGTAACACCTTAGGATGTGATTAATGGATAATTATATTTTAATATATGGTTTTAATAAAAAGTTTACCAAAATGATTTTCAAATAATTTATCAAATTTAATGAATATTTTATTAGAATTTTCCTAGGCTTGCACACATTTGTGCATGTAAACTAGGGTTAAAATAGGGTTAGACCATGATTAGAAACCATGGTGAACTAACCATTTTGTTAAGCCACTTTAGTTTTTATTAAGTGTTTTAGGGTCAATTGTTTTTTTTTAAATGGAAATGATTTGAATTGTAGGGTGTTGACTTAGGGGGAGAGAGGGAGAGAGTGCATCATGGCATGAGCCATGCTTGCATTAAATGAAGAGAGAGAGGGGGGTTGACTACCATGGTTATCATTCTTCTCTTTTGCTAAACTCTTTTCCTCACAACTCTCTCTCACTCTCACTCATACACACACACACCCCAGCAGCAGAAGAGGAAGCAGCAGGAGCTCCAGCAGCAGCAACAAACAACAACAACAACAACAACAAGAGGTAGCAGCAGCTGAAGCAACAGCAACAGCATCAGCTTCAGCAGCATCAGCAACAGCTCCAGCAGCAACAGCAGCACCAAATCTTCATCTTCTCCTCCTTCTCCTGCTTCCTAGGGTCTTTTGGGGTATATTTCTTAAACCCAATTCCTAGCTTGCTAAACTTAGGTGTTAAATAGCTTCGGTTAGTGTTAAATGTGCGTTTTGTGCTAAATATGGTGATTAGTGTGGACTTTTGGTTAAGTGATGTTAGTGATGGTTAGACTAACTTAGTTAAGTATTGTTAGGGCCACTTAAACCTAGTTAAACCCCAGATTTCACTAAAATACCCTAGGTTTCCATTTTGTGCAAAATATCTCCCAAAACGCGATATCGAAATCAAACGAGAAACTCGCATCGCGAACTAACGCGCGTGTGTCCGATACGCTGCAGCGTGTGTATACGCGTCTAAAACTACCCCGACACGTTGCGATACGCTGGAACACAGAACCCACTCACGTATCACACGTGTCGCGCAAACAAAACGTATTAGAAAAACGATATATCGTCCCAGATTTTGACACAGGTGAAAACTTACAAAATTGCACATACCACAGACCCTAAAAATATAGCAGACTCCCACCCACCCATACCCTAACACCTAACTCCCCCATCTGGCCGCAAATTGCGGCCAGAATGAATAAAATTGCGGCCTGGGTTGGGAATCTGGGGTTTATGCTCTGGTGGTGTGATCAAGGTCTATCAAGTAGGCTACAGTTAACTCAGATTTTATCTGAAACCCCCGGGTCTAAAGCAGATCACAGAAAGGCTAACTTTGTCTTAAAAACGTTATATTTTGCACAAAATGGAAACCTAGGGTATTTTAGTGAAATCTGGGGTTTAACTAGGTTGAAGTGGCCCTAACAACACTTAACTAAGTTAGTCTAACCATCACTAACATCACTTAACCAAAAGTCCACACTAATCACCATATTTAGCATAAAAACGCACATTTAACACTAACCGAAGCTATTTAACACCTAAGTTTAGCAAGCTAGGAATTGGGTTTAAGAAATATACCCCAAAAGACCCTAAGAAGCAGGAGAAGGAGGAGAAGAAGAAGATTTGGTGCTGCTGTTGCTGCTGGAGCTGCTGTTGATGCTGCTGGAGCTGTTGCTGATGCTGCTGAAGCTGATGCTGTTGCTGTTGCTGTTGCTTAAGCTGCTGCTGCCTCTTGTTGTTGTTGTTGTTTGTTGCTGTTGCTGGAGCTCCTGCTACGGCCTCTTCTGCTGCTGGTGTGTGTGTGTGTGTGAGAGAGTGAGAGAGAGTTGTGAGGAAAAGAGTTTAGCAAAAGAGAAGAATGATAACCATGCTAGTCAACCCCTCTCTCTCTCTTCATTTAATGCAAGCATGGCTCATGCCATGATGTACTCTCTCCCTCTCTCTCCCCAAGTCAACACCCTACAATTCAAATCATTTCCATTTAGAAAAAAACAATTGACCCCTAAACACTTAATAAAAACCAAAGTGGCTTAACAATGGTTAGTCCACCATGGTTGCTAATCATGGTCTAACCCCATTTTAACCCTAGTTTACATGCACAAATTTGTGCAAGCCTAGGAAAATTCTAATAAAATATTCACTAAATTTGATAAATTATTTGAAAATCGTTTTGGTAAACTTTTTATTAAAACCATATATTAAAATATAATTATCCATTAATCACATCCTAAGGTGTTACAATCTTCCCCCCTTAAAGAAATTCGTCCCCGAATTTAAAATATATGGCTACGCGTACCTTCAAAGAGGTGAGAGAATTTCTTCCGCATCTCGCCCTCGGCCTCCCAAGTGACCTATTCACCATTCGGGCTGCGCCAAAGCACCTTCACTGATGGCAAGACCTTCGTCCTAAGTTTCTTCACCTGCCGGTCCAATATCACGACTGGCCGCTCGATGAACAAAAGATCGCGCTCGAGCTGAACGGTCTGATGCTGAATCATGTGCGAAGGGTCATGTAGGTATCTGCGAAGCATCGACACATGGAATACGGGATGAACATCTGGAAAGTCGGGTGGAAGAGCCAAACGATATGCCACTGCGCCCACACGCTCGAGGATCTCGAAGGGACCTATGAATCTGGGGCTAAGCTTCCCCTTCCGTCCAAACCTCATCACTCCCTTCATTGGAGAGACCCTCAGAAAAACATGATCGCCAACTGCGAACTCTAATCTACGGCGGCGTCTGTCAGCATACGATTTCTGCCTACTCTGAGCTGTCCTCATCCTGTCTCGAATCAGCTGAATCTTCTCGGTCGTCTCTTGTACGATCTGTGGCCCCAAAATACTGCTCTCACTGAGCTCTGTCCAACAGACGGGCGATCTACATCTCCTTCCATACAAGGCCTCGAAAGGTGCCATCTAAATAGTATCCTGGAAACTATTGTTGTAGGAGAACTCCACCAAGGGTAAATGATGATCCCAGCTACCACCAAAATCTAAAACGCACGCTCGGAGCATGTCCTCGAGAGTCTGAATAGTCCGCTCTGACTGGCCGTCGGTCTGCGGATGAAATGCCGTGCTGAAACTCAAGCGGGTGCCCAAAGCCTCCTGAAGCCTCTACCATAGTCGGCTGGTAAACTGGGTACCTCGGTCGGACACGATACACATCGAGACTCCATGCAGTCGTACAATCTCGTCGATGTAAATCTGAGCATACTGAGCAAATCCGAAAGTCGTCTTCACCGGCAGGAAGTGAGCCGCTTTCGTCAAACGATCCACGATCACCCAGATGGAGTCATACCCTCGCCTAGTCCTGGGTAGACCCACAACGAAGTCCATAGAAATCTGCTCCCACTTCCACTCCAGAATGGGTAACGGCTGTAGCTCTCCCGCTGGCTTCTGGTGCTCGGCCTTGACTTGCTGACAAGTCAGGCAACTCGACACGAAGTCTGCGATGTCCTTCTTCATTCCGTCCCATCAGTAAACATCCCTTATATCATGGTACATCTTGGTGGAACCCGGATGAACACTATACACCGATCGATGTGCCTCCTCAAGAATCTCACGCCGCAGTCCCTCAGCATCTGGTACGCACAGTCTAGTCCCAAATCGCAGTATCCCCTGATCATCGATCACGAACTCGGAAAATCTGTCCTGTCCAATCTGTGCCATGATCTCTGAACAACGGTCATCACTGTACTGTGCCTCATGTATACGGTCAAGCAACTGTGGGCGTGCATGAACATGCGCAAGCTGTCCCCCGATCGGCGTGAACTCAAACTGCACTCGGCTGTCGCATAAAAGCTGCCAATCTGCCGACGACTGCCTCTGTACTGTGCTCAAACAAGATAGACTACCCCCGGGCCTCCTGCTCAAAGCATCCGCCACTACGTTCGCCTTACCCGGGTGATACAAGATCTCACAATCGTAGTCCTTCACTAGTTCCATCCAACGGCGCTGTCTAAGATTCAGGTCTCGCTGCTGAAATATATACTTTAAGCTCTTGTGATCAGTGAATATCTGGCATGACTCACCGTATAGGTAATGTCGCCAGATCTTGATTGCAAAGACCACTGCAGCCATCTCCAAATCGTGAGTGGGGTAGTTCTGTTCATGTTTCTTCAACTGCCATGAAGCATACACGATCACCCTGTCATGCTGCATCAATACGCATCCTAACCCCACTCGAAAATGCATCACAATAGACCACAAATCCGCCTGATCCTGAAGGCAATGATAACACCGGCGCCGTAGTCAAACAAGTCCGTAGCTGCTGAAAGCCATGCTCGCACTCCTCCGTCCAATCGAAAGGAACTCCCTTCTGGGTCAACCTGGTCAAAGGTGCGGAAATACGGGAGAAGTCCTGCACAAATCGCCTGTAGTAGCCGGCCAGTCCTAGAAAGCTGCGGATCTCCATAACTGATGCAGGTCTGGGCCAACTCTGAACAGCCTCAATCTTCCTCGGGTCCACACCTATACCGTCTCGTGTAATCACGTGACCCAAGAAGTCTACGCTGTCAAAGCCAGAATGCGCATTTGGAGAATTTTGCGAAAAGCTGGGGCTCCCTCAAAGTCTGCAGTGTAATCCACAGGTGCTGCTCGTGCTCCTCTCTGCTCCAGAAATACACTAAAATATCGTCAATGAATACGATGATGAACAAATCAAGATACGGCCGGAAAATACGGTTAATCAAATCCATAAATGCTGCTGGAGCGTTGGTGAGTCCGAACGACATCACCAAAAACTCATAATGGCCGTAACGCGTGCGGAAAGCTGTCCTCGGAATATCCTCCTGTAGAACCCCCAGCTGATGGTATCCTGATCGCAGGTTGATCCTCGAAAAATATCCTGCCCCCTGAAGCTGGTCGAACAAGTCGTCGATGCGTGGCAAAGGATATCTGTTCCGTACGGTAACCCTGTTCAGCTGGCGGTAGTCGATATACAAACGCAAACTGCCGTCCTTCTTCTTAACAAATAGGACCGGAGCACCCTAAGGAGAAACACTGGGTCGAATAAGTCCCTTATCCAGCAATTCTTGCAACTGACCTTTCAACTCACTAAGCTCCGTCGGGGCCATCCTATAAGACGGTATAGAAATAGGCCCCGTGCCGGGAATCAAATAAATATAGAAAACAATATCCCGCTCGGGCGGTAGCCCAGGAAGCTCATCAGGGAAAACATCAGGAAACTCATGAACAATCGGAACCTGGTCCAACGAAACATCCGTAGCTTTAGTATCGCAAACATAGGCTAGAAATCCCTGACATCCCTTCCTCAATAGCTGTCCAGCGCGAAGAGAAGAAATCAAAATATGAGGGGCGGCACCACGGTCCCCTGCACAACAAAAGCCGACTCGCCGGGAAAACAAAACCTAACAGTCTTCTCGCGGCAGTCCACAGATGCATAGCACGTGGCTAACCAATCCATGACCAAAAGAACGTCGAAGTCCAACATCTCAAGAAGGATCAAGTCGACAGGCAACTCTCTCTCGCCAATACGGACAACACAGGATCGGAACACGTGCCTAGGAACAAACGATTCTCCCACAGGAGTGGTCACAACAAGCGGCTGATCTAGCAAACCGGACTCTCTACCCAAACTCGGCACGAAGTGTGTGGAAACGTACGAGTGCGTGGATCATGGATCAAACAATACGTGTGCATCAACAGAACATACTCATAGGGTACCTGAGACCACCGCATTGGACGCCTGCGCATCCTGATGCATCAACGCGAAAACCCGTGCCTGTCCTCTGCCTGCAACTGGCGGTCCCCTACTAGCAACTGGCTGTACTCTGCCGGCAGCTGGCTGTCCTCTGCTTCAGTCACCTCGTCCTCTATGAGTAGACCCTCCGTGACTACGGGCTCTCTGTGCATGAGTCTGACGCGGAGCAACAGTAGGTACAATAGGAAACGCCCTCTGGGATGGAGAAGGTAGAAGTGTGACATGTGGTACTGCTGCCTCCCTCCGGCGTATCTCGGTACAATCTCTGACGTGGTGACGGGGACTACCACATCCAAAGCATCCATGCGACGACTGCTGACCCTCCTGGGGATAAGAGCTAAACATCTGTCCTCGCCCCGAGTCTCTGCCACCTGTACGACGTCTATCATGGCGTCCCAATAGAAGTCTCCGTGCTGCTGTATCACTACGAACCCTCTTTTTCCCTGGAACTACCGAAGTCTCTACAAGGCGCTCCTCGACTAATAGGGCCGCGTCTACAGCTGCTGCATAAGTCTCGCAGTGCTGTGCGCTGATCGCAAGGAACAGTGGGGTAAGAAAGCCCCGAACAAACCTCTTGACTCACATCTCCTCAGTAGCCACTAGGTATGGGGCATAAACTGATAGCTCGGTGAATAACACATCGTACTCTGACACTGTCATCTCCGGTGTCTGGCGTAAGGACTCGAATCTGCGCGCTCGGGCATCCATGACACTCTGGGGAAGGAAACGGGCTAGAAACACCATCACAAACTCGGTCCAGGTCATAGGAGGAAGACCGGCTACTCTGTCCTTCTCAACCGATTCACACCATTTCTGCGCAAGACCTTCCAGGCGAAAGCTCGCGAACTCTACCCATCTCGCATCTGAGCATCTGAGCGAACGACATATCCGGGCCATCCTATCAATAAAAGAATGTGGGTCCTCGGCTGCATCGGTGCCTGTGAAGACCGGAGGCTCCAGCCTCATGAACTCTAATAGCGATACTGTAATAACCTCCGTAGCTGCAGGGGCAACTGCCTGTACTGTAGGTACCATCGCGGTCCCCGTAATAGGTGGAACTACCTCTGGTCGCTGCGCTCGAAGCGTCTCAACTAGCGATCCTATAATCTGGTGCATCTCCTGCATACCGGCCCTTAGCATAGCGATCTAATCTGTAGTAGGAGGAACAGTCTGCTCTGGTACAACTGGTGTACTACCCGGATCAGTCCTCATCTCGGACGAGTCTACTCGAATCTCGGCTCTCGCAGCCGCTCTCTGCGCCCTCGTAGTCTTTGGCGGCATAATGGCTGAAAAGAAAATAGGATTTGATAAGGATACGGAGATCGAATCACAAGAATATATACAATCATGAAGGAATTTCAATCATTAAGTCCTAAGGTCGCTTAGGCGAAGTACCGTGTCGTGAGTATGCCGCTGAACATATGCACGCTATGCCACTCTGCTTCAGCTGCCTACTCCATCATACTAGGGTCATCCTACACTCCGAAGGTAAAACCTACGCTCTGATACCAACTTTGTCACGACCCAAAATTCGGCCCATGACCGGCACTTAACCACGTAACGTCTACAGGCGTAACGCGACTAAGTAAGCCGAACCCAGAAATCAAAACCATTAAAAGTATTGAGTGTTAAAAACATTTAATAGAAACATTTGTTAAAACGTTTAGAAAATCTTAAGTAATTTAGTAAAATTCTTTAAAGTTCAAGTTATTATCTTAAAAATTTTGGCAGCATTTCCTTTGTAAAAACTAGCCCCGAAATCGGCTACAAGGCAATATATGAGTAAAAGAATATACAATAAAAATAAAGCATCCCAAACGGGAGAATCGCACCCAACGGCGAAAACAATCACCACAAATATAATATACGACGCCGTAGCGAAGAAATGAGCAGTATAAGTGAAAACAAATATCATGAAAGATAACACTGCATAAATAAAGTCGGCTCCCAACGAGCTCGACACCAGAGTACAAATAATATATATCGTCCTCACAACTGGTCTCTAAGTCAATACATGAAAAGTAGATGGAGAGTACTTGATACAACAGTGTACACCACTGGAAAATAAACAGATACCGCACAAAAACTCACCTATCAGCAAAGGGCTCACACGCCAACTGCAATGGTATCTGTATCAAAAGATGCAAGAAAACAGCCTGCCGCGACTACTCCGAGGGGCAACCTGCAAACACTGTGGCACAATGGGGTGAGTTGCCAACTCGTGAATAGTAGATAGCATATAAAGGTAATCGCGAGTATGCACGTACTGCGATACTCTAACCTATACCAACAGATAACATCTATATGATGAGCTGGATGCGTAATAATCATGCAACTAGTGCGATCTAATAACATCTCAATATGATGAGCAGGGTATGCAATAATCGTGCATAGCAAATGCAATCTAACAACATCTATATAGGGTGAGCAGGGTATGTAATAATCGTGCATAGCAAATGCAATCTAACAACATCTATATAGGGTGAGCAGGGTATGCAATAATCGTGCATAGCATGTGTACTCTATCAGGTACAACAGATACAGGATGAGATGTGTAATATTGAATGTTGAGCATGGGGATAAATAACATCTACATGGAATGTCAATGTGGAAAATAATCGGTGTCCATCAATACACCCAAATCCCAGTAAAACTCAGGCGCCGTCATCTTCATCGGCCCTCAAATCCTGTAAATCTCATAGAATCGTGAGTGCCCAACATTGGCACTCGAAATATTATAAAATAGTCGTGTCTAGCATCGACACGCAAATCCTCAAGTATCGGGCTCCGTCCGTCCGGATCGGCCCACGGGCTCCGTCTGAGGAATCGGCCCTCAGCCCCGGCAATACGCGTCGTCCCGTATCCATCTATAGACTCTGGTCGGTATCCTCCGAATAACCGCCAGGTCCAACCAATCACCGGTAGGTAGTAGTCCCTCCGCCGGGCTCACCGTCTAGCAATACGAGTCTTCTTGCCCCGGGGTACCGTACCGGGTCCACCATGTACCCGCAATCGGTGCCTACCGCTTCTCGAATCGGGTATACTCACACAAGCTCTCTGGAACCGAGAAAAATCATGGTGGACGCACTGAAATATCCTATCAAGAGAAACTGGGTTTTTAAAACAGTGCATATTTTCTTAAAATAATACCACGGTTCTCAAATTCAGAAATCCCATAAATCCAAACTCAATGCGTAAATCTATGTAATGTGTCGTATGACACTAAGAGTAAAAAGGGAAAACCGCTCCTTTAAAAATGAATCCAGTTTTGAAAATATCTCATGCGGTCCCTTATTTTCTTGAAATCAAGTCAATATCATCCATGTATGTAACATATATATGTATGTAGGTATGGATGTGCAAAAGGATATATACGCGAATATGAGTGTAGCACTACTATGAAAATACAGTGTGCATGTGTGCAAGTATGAAGATATCATATATGTGTGCACTGGTATAAATATACAGTGTGCATGTGCGCAGGTATGAAGATATCAATATATGTGTGCACTAGTATGAATATACAGTGTGCATGTGCGCAGTATGAAGATATCAATATATGTGTGCACTGGTATAAATATACAGTGTGCATATGCACAGTATGAAGATATCAATATATGTGTGCACTTGTATGAATATACAGTGTGCATGTGCGCAGTATGAACATATCAATATATGTGTGTACTGATATGAATATACAGTGTGTTTGTGCGCAAGTATGAAGATATCAATATATGTGTGTACTGATATGAATATACAGTGTGTTTGTGCGCAAGTATGAAGATATCAATATATGTGAATACGCGACAAGTCATGACAATCATCAATGATGCGGCAATCAAAACGATATGTAATTCGTAGCAATCCTATAGTGTAAGTGTCATGGCAATCACTAACGGTGTGAGTATAACATACAAATAGTACTCGTGCAGCTTTAACCGTTAGTGACAGTGCAGTGTTATATACTACAAATTCTATATGCAACAAGAAGGTATGCTACAATAGTCCATATGAACATCTACGACTAAATATCCTATCACACCCTGACGCTTAACGCCATACGGGCGATTTCCCCGTAGATGTTAAATCTACTCAACTGGTCACGTGCTACACATAGCCGACCACTTGCTTCCCCTTCTTTGCGACGTTATCTTTCATGATATTTGTTTTCACTTATATTGCTCATTTCTTCGCTACGGCGTCGTATATTATATTTGTGGTGATTGTTTCCGCCATTGGGCGTGATTCTCCCATTTGGGATACTTTATTTTTATTGTATATCCTTTTACTCATATATTGTCTTGTACCCGATTTCGGGGCTAGTTTTTACAAAGGAGATGCTGCCAAAATTTTTAAGATAATAACTTGAACTTTAAAGAATTTTACTAAATTACTTAAGATTTTCTAAACGTTTTAACAAATGTTTCTATTAAATGTTTTTAACACTTAATACTTTTAATGGTTTTGATTTCTGGGTTCAGCTTACTTAGTCGCGTTACGCCTGTAGACGTTACGTGGTTAAGTGCCGGTCACGGGCCGAACTTTGGGTCGTGACATATACCTATAGGGTATTACATCATTATTGACAGGTATAAACACATATGAGATATAGCTATATATACATCTTGCATATATACGTACATGTACACCTTTATACCTTGTTGTAGCTACATATACCCCTAAGTGGTATTGTATTGTAATTTGACATGAAGACGTTGAGAATTTAGCTATTGCACTTATGAAATGTATCATACATACCTGCTTATATGTAGATACACATATCTCGCTATAATTACATGTACACTTCATATGATGATGCACTTGATTTCGGAGGAAATGGGAACCGCATGATATATTTTAAAACCAGATTCATTTAAAAGAGCGGTTTTCCCTTAATATACTCATATTGTTGTTTTATGTTGCATATATCAGTTTTTGATGGATTTACACATTAAGATATGGATTTCATGTGATTTCTAGATTTGAGATCCGTGGGGATATTTCAAGAAATGTGCATTTGTATTGAAAACCTGGTTTCTCTTGATATGATATTTCAGTGCGTCCATCATGTGATTTCTCGGTTCTGAGATTGGCATGTATACCCGATTCGAGGACGGGAGGCACCGTCTGCGGGTACATGGTGGACCCGGTATGGTACCCCGGGGCGAGAGGTGATTTTGTGGTGTAAACGATGAGCCTGGCAGAGGGACCAGTACCTACCGGTGATTGTATAGAGCTCGGCGGATATCTGGAGGATACCAACCGGAGTTATGAGATGGATATGGGCCGATTCGTACTGCCGGAGTGTTCATACCATAATATTGCATTATTATATTCCCCATTCTTATTCTTTTTACAAATAAACAGGTGCTTTTGACCTATGTCTGCTATATAGTTGCAGCTTATAGGTTCTCGAAACAAAAACAGTGAAAAGATGAAAAGACGATACAAAAGTGAGACTACGACCAACAAATGGAAGAATCTTGATCAAGCCTACAGTTTGAAGACTAAACGAAGATCAATGGACAAATTCATAAAGCACAAAGGCAGAGCAAGATTCAAGACTTCAACACGAAACAACGGTAAAAGTCCACTACAATTATTCACTGTGGAGATCTGGAAGAGAACCAGAAGACATTCTGAAGAACAAACTGAAGAAAATAGAAGACACCAGCGACCAGACCAAACCCTAGAAATTCCAACTCAAGAAGCCACTATACGGCCGCGGATCTGCGGACAAACATGGGGTTTGGCCGCGGAACCGCGGCCGTGCTATACCCGTGTCGGTGGAAAATCGTGGCGGCTGGCGGTGCGTTGACTGGGTCTTTTTCTTAGGGCGTAAAATTGTAATTGCAGATATGACGCGATTGTAAACCTAGGGTTTCTATGTTCTATAAATAGAAATCCTAAAATCTGTTTTGGGTCATGCCTCTTCTTGTGTCTCATTGTAAATCTCAAATTCAGATCTGTAAATTTCTGTAAAGAATGGAGAGTGCATCAAATTAGAGTAAGTTTTCAATTCTTGCCCTAGTTAATTTTATTATCTGCCCCAGTATAATTTTCTATTCTTGCCCTAGTTTAGATTTCATTAATTGCCCTGGTTAATTAGTATAAATCATGTTTTTCAATTCCCTAATGAGCGAGTAGTCTCCTCGCTTGTTAGGGTTAGATTTGGGGAAGGCTTGAGAGATGAAGATCTCTCACCCCTTTCTTGCCCATCACACGTTTTTATAGGACTCCATGCATACATGCACACACCGCTCCCTACGGCACTCTATCCCACGAAGTAACGGTGATACCGTAGTATAAAGGACCGGTTGAGCGTGTCTTCTATGGAGGTTAAGGTAAGGATTAAGAAAGGAAGGACAAGAACCTAGAGGAAGAAACACTGTTTCTTCCCGATGGTACTAATCCACTTTATTAATAATTACCATAACACCTAATAGATCTTAATATGGGCATAGAAAGCGGTGAGGAATATTGACTTTCCAAACTTAACCTAAACCTAACCCTAGCAAGATTTAGATAAACTTTAGTTTTTAGATTTAATTAATCCGACACCAATCGGACAACTCGTTAGAACGATTAGAGAATACACAAAATCCCTGTGGACCGACCCGTACTCACCGGCTAGCTACCAAGCGACGCCGTTCTTGATTGCGGTTTATAAATATTTTTTATTCATCTTTCGAAAGCGCAAGCACGCTAAATCTATTTCAAATCAAATGGCGTCGTTGCCGGGGATGACGTAGTATTTTCTTTTTGCTATTTCGGGTTAAAATAAAAATTGAAAAATCATAAAAACTGAAAAATTAAAAAATGTATAAAAAAAATTATCATCTTGTTATTTTGTGAAGGGTATTTTCGTGTGAATTTTTGCAGGATCGGCGAACAAGTTCAGATCTGGAAAAATCCAGAGATCAAAACAGAAAACAGCAGATCTGAACAAATAGAGGATAACCACAACAGCGCAACAGAAGAAGTTGGAGGACTGAGTCAACGATCCCACCGCGGAACCACGGTCAAAGGCAGGGGCCGGCGGCGGAACCGTGGCTCTATATTGACGTCAGCACTTGAAAAATCCACTGTAAGTCTTTCTCTCTTCTTCTCTGCAATCCTAATATCTCCTCTGTAAAATTTGCCTACAGGATTCTTTGCGCTAAAAAATCTCTCCCCCTTCCAATAATTGATCTTGTGCAGGATTCTTTGCGCCGCGCTTTAAAAAATTGTTTGCAAGTGTTTGATTGTGTTTACTGCTTTGCATAATTTAATTGGACTTTAAGGGGCTTGAAACCAAATCCAGATTGGGTGGGGATTTCATTACCCTTCCCAGGACCCCAGAAATCACATAAGGCATATTGCATTGACCATCAAGCTAATTAAAAAAAGATTAGACTCAGCCCTAAGGACTTCACGCTCAATAGGACAAAGGACTAGTTGTGGGCATCGACCGTTGATCCTAACCTGACTTTGTGGTGTCTAGGCAAGTGTGTCTAATGCAAGTGGTTACTTAATTAGGTCCACTACTTACGTGGTGGAGAGCCTCCCGCTTACCTGGTACTTATCTGGCCACAATTGGCGGTGAAGAGGCGGTTTGAGGTCCTATTTCTTGCCCTTTGGAACAGTTAGGAGCTGTTTAGCTGACCTAGGTGACCCTAGATTTAGGCTTGATTGTGCATTTGTGATTGATTGAACGTGTGTCTAAGCCTTTTATCGAAAATCTTTTTTGCAAAAAGCTCCACATAAAAAAAACACAAAAAGAAAAAAAGGAAAAATTTTTACAAAAACTTGCAACTTGTCGCTAAGAAATTCGTGCACCCCACATTCTTTTTCTTCTCCTTTCTTACATCATGAGTACCCCACCTCATAAATCTCTTGCCGAACTTTGGTATCCTGAACCAAAGATTGCTTCCTACGCAAATTGTTTTGGTCGAATTACGGACGACCCCTCCATGCCCAAAATTTCTTTGAAAGATCGAATAGAGGCGTCTAGGAGAAACAGTTCGACTCCACAATCCACTTTGTATCAACCATTTCAACCTTCACCACCTTCTTATTTTGATACTCCTTTTTCGGGTCCTGTTGTAACTCCGAAACTTATGTCTATCGCTGAACATATTGAACAATCTCGTAACCGATCTTTCACTCCTTTCAACACTTCCAGTTCTTTGGATCAACGAGTCCATTCACCTTTTTATCTAAATGTTGATCCTACTCCTGTCCAACCATTCAATTCCTATCAGTCCTACCCGACTTTCACACCTTCCATAGACATTGCTTCTACACAATCATTTGGGAGTTTCCAAAATCCAAACAATTTTGAATATTTTACTGAAACCCCTTCACAACCCATGTCTAGTCTAGAACAGTCATTGGAAACTTATATGGTAGTAACAAACCAAATGATGAGGAATGTGGATGCGTCCATGGCCGCCCTTATACAACCTAGTGAACCGGTAGTTAGTTTCCAACTAGCTCCAAAAATTCCAATGTATGATGCGGTAGTTGGACAGAGTGAGATTTGAGTGGTGAGAGTGAGTTCTACACACTTCCAAATCAAACCTACCCATCACCAATTGAATCCCACAACTCCGGTTTTGAATGTCTAACAAGTGTCCCAAATGATTCACCAGTTGAAAATAAAACGTGTAATGAGTTGTGCGACTTTGTAGTGTTTGATTTACCGATTGTGAAGAGCCCTTTTCGAGTGAAACCATCACCAATCCTTTCGACCTCTACACCTCCAATCTAGAACCTGAATTGATAAATATCCATACTTTTGATGAGGTGTCTAAAAAAATTGATTTTCACTTGATTGAGAATATAAATGCCGGGAATATTTTGGATGATGAACCCGTAAATTTAACTGAAATTTTATCTCAAATTCATCATCCCGAGTCATTAAATGTTTCTCCCGAACTTCATATGCGTCTTGATTTTGATGATAATTGCAAGGATGAGATAACTTTTGAGGAGAATTATGAGGATAGTATTGAGGAGAGTATTGAGGATAGTATTGAGGATGAACCATTTTTGTTTGATGTGTCGGATTTTCCAATTCATCCTCCTAAACCTTTAACTGTTATACTTCCTAAATCACCCTCCCTCCTTTCAATCGTTCCGACCACACAAAAGATCACGCAGGAGGACTGTGAGCTTGAAAAATTTCTGTTCAATCACAGCAGTTTAGACGCCACTAGTGCGTTCCTCTTTGAATCTGACACAGTTCTCACTGCCGATAACGATTACGAGTGTTTCACTTTTTCGGACGATTTTGAAGACTCACCGCCCGAGTTTGAGTCCTTTGAATTTTCTGATGAGTTAGTTGAACCATCAGACTCGGTTGCTTACAGTCATTTCGAACCATTGATGGAATCCTTCGAGTTCGAGACAGATTACTTAGGTGAGAATAAGACTATCCCTAAATCACTCCCTTTCGTCCTTCCTATCGTTTCGACCACACAAGAATCCTTCACGCTTCCATTTTCAATAGATGGTTTACCAAGTTCAACGTACCCATGTTTTCTCGCGAATCTTGAGGGATTTGACCCCATTTCTCGACGGGTTGATAAATTAGCACAATCGCTTTTAACACATCGGTCATCACAAATTATGCTAATTTATTCACTCGATTTACACCCTCAAGTTCGTACTATACTTCTTTCTCTCTTCCGCCATTCTTCTCCGAATATACCGAGACCATATTCCATCCTTCTTCCCATACGGTCTCGTGTGTTTCTCAACTCCTTCTTCTACACTCCATTCTTCCACCAACCCTACCATTATAACGATAAAATTTTTGAATGGTTGGTGCTAACCTTTGGTCTAGGTAAGGCCTTGTATAGTTTGATTTTTCTCCTCCCTAACTCTGAACTTTAACGTTTAAAACAGTGGAAACACTGTCTCACTTAAGTTTGGGGGGGACCTTGTTGTATGTATATTATTTTGTTTTTCTTTTAACAATGAAAAAAGAAAAAAAATTTGTAAATAAATAAACAGGGGAGTGCCGACATTTTCAACCCTCTTGGTGTGGCATGACAGTGAGGACACTGTCAAGTTTAAGTTTGGGGGTGTGCTCGGTAGGCTTTCTCCCTTCGCATTCATATGTACATCTTTGCATTGCATACTTATTTTAAAACCCATAAAAATTGAAAAAATTCAAAAAAATTCAAAAAAATTATAAAAATTAAAACATTCAATTTTGGCCATAATTGACTTGAGTTTGACAAATGGGTTGACTAGATAAGAACAACTAGATCTTAGACTTAGTAAATCAAAAAACCCTAAAAATAACCTTTCTTAAAATTTAACGGTAGAATGTATATGTCTTTGTAGTTTATTTAGAAATAGGAAAATTTCGAGTTGACTTCTTGGGCTAAGTTAAAACAAGGGAAAAGTATTGATATCTTTATTAAAGTATAAGTTTGAAAAATAATTCTGAACTTTAAATCTAAATTCTGAAAATATATACCCTACAAATTGCACAAATACGAACCTTGAAACTTAGAATAGTAGAAGAGACCTTGAAATGCTCTTGTCTAAAGTCCTTAGTATGAAGGAAAATAAAACAAAAATACAAGTGTGAATAAAAAAAATGAACACTGGTTTTTGTAATTACTTAAGGCTGCAAAAATAGAAAAAATATTTAGCGAGGGTGCTTCATCACCTAGTGCTTTAGACCAACTGGTTTGGGAGTCACTGCTAAAGCCTTAGGTATTCCAAGACTAGGAATTACGCTTTAATGTGCAAACACATTTTGTAATCAGTTGTTGGTACCTCAAGAAGTATTAACGGTCGCATGAAGGATGTGTGAGCAAATTTCATCTAAAAATTCACCAATTAAGAAATGCTTTGGACGACGGACAAGAGTATGATAGCTTGATTTGAATTTCCAAGTGTAGAGGTGATATATACACACACGTAGGGGTATGTGATTGGGGTTTAGATAAGAGATAGGAATGAAGAATAGGACTTGTATCTTTAGTAGAGATGATAAAAATTCCTAAGTTGAGATAAAACCCTTGAAGGAAAACTTAAAAGATGCTAAAAGCTAAGTAAGTCTACAGAATATATATAATCTTAAGTTAAATGATAAGGAAGCGTGAAAAATATGGGTGGATAATTTATGAGTTGAAGATAATAGAATTTCTTGTTAGAAAACCTAATTGGAGAATAAAAGTCAATGGGCCTAATTGATAGGATTTTGTGGGTAGTATCCGCTGAAAACCCTCAGGAGACAACACTCCTCCTACTAGGGACACCTAGAGGTTTAACAGCTTGTTGCACGAGCTCAGTGCAATCGCGTTTCCCTGCGAAAGTGAGGTTGGGATTTTATTGAGAATAAAACTAGGTTTGCTCGAGAACGAGCAAAAGATAAGTTTGGGGGTATTTGTTCATACCATAATATTGCATTATTATATTCCCCATTATTATTCTTTTTACAAATAAACAGGTGCTTTTGACCCATGTCTGCTACATAGTTGCAGGTTACAGGTTCTCGGAACAAAAACAGTGAAAAGATGAAAAGACGATACAAAAGTAAGACTACGACCAACAAATGGAAGAATCTTGATCAAGCCTACAGTTTGAAGACTAAATGAAGATCAATGGACAAATTCATAAAGCACAAAGGCAAAGCAAGATTCAAGACTTCAACACGAAGCAACGGTAAAAGTCCACTACAATTATTCACTGTGGAGATCTGGAAGAGAACCAGAAGACATTCTGAAAAACAAACTGAAGAAAATAGAGGACACCAGCGACCAGACCAAACCCTAGAAATTCCAACTCAAGAAGCCACTATACGGCCGCGGATCCGCGGCCAAACATGGGGTTTGGCTGCAGAACCGCGACCGTGCTATACCCGTGTCGGTGGAAAATCGTGGCGGCTGGCGGTGCGTTGACTGGGTCTTTTTCTTAGGGGGTAAAATTGTAATTGCAGATATGACGCGATTGTAAACCTAGGGTTTCTATGTTCTATAAATAGAAATCCTAAATTTGTTTTGGGTCATGCCTCTTCTTGTGCCTCATTGTAAATCTCAAATTCAGATCTGTAAATTTCTGTAAAGAATGGAGAATGCATCAAATTAGAGTAAGTTTTCAATTCTTGCCCTAGTTAATTTTATTATCTGCCTCAGTATAATTTTCTATTCTTGCCCTAGTTTAGATTTCATTAATTTCCCTAGTTAATTAGTATAGATCATGTTTTTCAATTCCCTAATGAGCGAGTAGTCTCCTCGCTTGTTAGGGTTAGATTTGGAGAAGGCTTGAGAGATGAAGATCTCTCACCCCTTTCTTGCCCATCACACGTTTTTATAGGACTCCATGCATACATGCACACACCGCTGCCTACGGCACTCTATCCCACGAGATAGCGGTGATACCATAGTATAAAGGACCGGTTGAGCGTGTCTTCTATGGAGGTTAGGGTAAGGATTAAGAAAGGAAGGACAAGAACCTAGAGGAAGAAACACCGTTTCTTCCCGATGGTACTAATCCACTTTATTAATAATTACCATAACACCTAATAGATCTTAATATGGGCATAGAAAGCGGTGAGGAATATTGACTTTCCAAACTTAACCTAAACCTAACCCTAGCAAGATTTAGATAAACTTTAGTTTTTAGATTTAATTAATCCGACACCAATCGGAATTAACTCGTTAGAACGATTAGAGAATACACAAAATCCCTGTGGACCGACCCGTACTCACCGGCTAGCTACCAAGCGACGCCGTTCTTGATTGCGGTTTATAAATATTTTTGATTCATCTTTCGAAAGCGCAAGCACGCTAAATCTATTTCAAATCACGGAGCCGGCGGGCCGATCCGGACAGACGGAGCCCATAGTACGGGGATTTACGTGTCGATGCTGGACACGAGTATTTTATGATGTTTGGTTTCCATGAGATATACGGATATGAGGGCCGGGTTTGGTGACGACGCCTGAGGATTTTGGGATTTGATATGCCAGTGAGGGACACTGGGGTTTTTCCATGCTGATGATTTTGCATGAGGTTTTATTATATCATCCCACACTCAAGATTATTTTGATATGCATTGCTTCATGTAGTTGTAATACCCTGATGATGTACCTTTACATGATTGTTGCATATCCATATTGCCATACTTATGCTATCAGGTTATATGTGATAGATTATCGCTGTTGGTGCATACTTGCGATTACTGTATGATATTATTTTCTATTTACGAGTTGGCAACTCATTCCCGTTGTGCCACAATGTTTTGCAGGACTTACCCTCAGAGTGGTTGCGGCAGGGCGCTTTATTATCTCTACTTTTGCGGATACCGCTACGGTTGGCTGTGAGGCTCTTTGCTTAGGTAGGTTGCGGTTATCCGATGATGTACATTGTATATCTTTTGTATCTAGTACTCTCCATCTACCACTTCATGTATTTGACTTAGAGACGAGTTGTGAGGATCGATGTTGTATTATTTGGTGACTTTGGGTGTCGTGCTCGTGGGAGCCGGCCTTGTTATAAAGTTTTACCTCCTTGTGCTGTTTCATTTATATTTCTTCGCTACGGCGTCATATATATATATATATATATATATATATATATATATGTTGTGGTGGTTGTTCCGCCGTTGGGCGTGATTTTCTCCCGTTTGGGATGCTTTATTTATATTCTATGTTATAGCCGTTTTCGGGGCTAGTTTTTACAAAGGAGGTGCTGCCGAAATTTTTATGAATGTAAACTTAAGTTTAAATTTTTTTACTTGAGATTTTCTGGAGGTTTTTACTATGTTTTCTACACTTATCCCCTTTTGAGGTGGTTTATATTTCTAGGTTTCGGCTTACATAAATTGTGTGCGCCTGTTGACGTCACGTGATTTGGGTGCCGGTCACGTGCCTAAATTGAGTTGTGACAATTTCGTACCGCTTATAAAACTGATCTTGGTATGTCTCCTTACCGCCTAGTATTTGGAAAGGCTTGCCACTTTCCTGTCGAGATCGAACATAAAGCAATGTGGGCTATTAAAGAACTTAACTTCGATTTCAATTAAGCCTGCAACTTTCGGAAGCTGCAATTAAATGAGCTAAGCGAACTCCGCGATGTAGCTTACGATAATGCGGTTATAGTAAAGAGCCGGACTAAAGTATTCCATGATAAAAATATTTTTAGAAAAACTTTTACCCCGGGACAACAAGTCCTTTACGATTCCCGTCTCCATCTTCATACGGGTAAGCTAAGATCTCGTTGGAAAGGACCATTTGTAGTGTGGTATGTATAGCACGGGGTAGTTGAAGTTGAAATTATTAAAAACGGTTATATTTTTAAAGTGAATAGGCATAAATTAAAACCGTATTTTTCCACTGACCCCACGGAGGAGCTTCTGTTTTTACAGGAGCCGTTTTGTAATAACTAAATTTCCTCCACCTCACCTCCATATCTCCATAATATTATCCCATCTTAAGAATGGAGGTGAGTGAAAAAGAACTTAACTGAATATCCATATGATCAAAAATAGTTTGGGGGAGGTTTTCACTTTTCATTTATTTTTGTCCCCGTTAAATAACTTTTCCTCCCAAGTCTACAGGTTTTAAGATTTAAAAAATGACAACAGTGATGACACTGCTGTAAATAGGTTTAGGGGAGGTTTGTGCTTATTTACGCATTACTTTACATTACATTTTGCATAAGCACAAATTTTTTTCTTTGATAATGAAAGATTAGAAAGTGAAAAATTACATTTAAAAGATTGGAAGATTTTGAGAAAAATAAGAAATTTAAATGTTTTCTTAAACGAAACTAGTAATAAGTAATTATGAGCCGTTGTCGTAAGGGTTAGTAAGATGAAGAAAGTCACTAATCTGAGGATAAAATAAGTCTGAAAAATAGTTTATATTCTTGAGGCCAAACATTTGAACGTTGATACCCTACTATATGCACTTACACATGTTTTGAAACTCGGGATGGTAGAGAATACCTTGAAATGCTCTTGTCCAAAAGCCAAAGTACGAAGAAAATATAAATGAAGCAAAAAAGTATAAAATTGTGAAGAAAATGAACACTGGTTTTGTAATCATCAAGGCAGCATAAAAAAATATAGCGAGGGTGCTTTATCACCCAGTGCCTTAGACCAACTGGTTTGAGAGCCACTGCTAAGCCTTTGGTGTTGCAAGACGAGGAAATTGCTAATTACACCTAATAAGTGAGCACATTTAGTAATTGGTCAGTTAGTACCTCAAGAAATATTAACGGTCGCATGAAGAATGTGTGAGCAATTCTATCTAAAATATTCACCGACTAAAAAGTACTAAGGTAGATGGACAAGAGTATGATAGCTTGAATTGAATTCTCCGATTGTAGGGACGTCTTTTACACACACGTAAGGTTATATGATCGGTGTTTGGAAGAAAGGTAGGGAGGAAGACTAAATGCGATGTTTTATTGAGGGATGGTGTGATTTCTAATATTTTTTCATGACCATTAAGATAAGGCTCATGACAACCGAAAAGCTAGTGTAGTTGGAAACTCTTGTTTTCAAGTTCTTTTTTTATAGTTCTTAATCTTTATATGCAACTTTCACCATTTTTATTTTATTATGGGATTTTGTGGATGTAATCCGATGAAAACCCTCAGGAGACAACACTCCTCCTACTAGGGACACCTAGAGGTTTACCGGCTTGTTGCACGTGCTGAGTGTAATCGTGTTGCTTACGAAAGTGTGCTAGTTAGTTTTTCTTTTTTCTTTCTATTTTTCTTCTCCTTCTCTTGAATAAATAGTTTGCTCGGGATGATCAAAGTCAAGTTTGGGAGTATTTGTTCAGTCGAAAAATAGTGCACTTTTAATATGACAATTTCCTTACTTTTCTTAATCATCTAAAGGTGTTTGTTATAAATATAACACATATTAGAAGTTTATCTGCAAAATATCATTTACCATGTGTTTATATATTATAATAAACATTATGAAGGAAAACGTGATTAATATTTTGATACACTTATCATATCAAATTATATCTCAAATATAACTAACATTGTTCATTGAAGATTAGCTCATGTCAGATATCAGGAATCAAGAATCTGCCGTTAAACTAAAGAAAGTCGAAGAATCAAATATTGATAGATGCTCATAAGAGATAAGAAGGATCCAGACATCAAATAAATACCCAAATACCAATAGAAGAAGACAACAGAAGTTTGAAGCCAGGAACTCACTATTAAGCCATGGAACCGCGGCCGAGTCAGGCCGAGTCACCGCGGATCCACGGCGGATTCAAGGAGTCAGGGTTCGGGAATTCTCTGGAATCTTCGGCGTAACAAACTTAGTTTGTTAGGGGCTTCTGTTACTGGCTTTGGGGCTATAAAAAGGACCGAGGGCTACATCATTTGGGATCCAATTTTTCATCCAATTCAAAAGGCAAAAAGATCAAGAACAACATCAAATCATCATCCTAAATCCAAGATCAAAAGAGGATCTAAGATCTAAGATCAAGAATCTTCGATCTTGAGATCCAAGATTAAGAAATCCATCGAGAAATCAATCAAGCAAGTCTCCTTTACGCAAAGCCAATCACCGTCAACGAGCAAGCGATCCATGACAGGTCCAAGACTCGAGGTGATCAAGCGACGTGAAGATCGACGGAACATTTACTTCTTCGAGGTAGAGATCGAGAGCAAATTATTCTTCCTCTTGTAATCTAAACTCGAAGAAATATATTGTGAGGTTGAGTAATAAAAGTAATCCATTAGTTTTAATTTCGCTTTCTTTTAATTTCCGCATTATGAATTCTTTCTCTATTTCTTCTTTTATTTTCATGATGTGCGAGTAATTCTCCGTTTGATAGGATTCATAGGATTAAGGTAGATCAACGGGTGAAAAAATTCTATACTCTTTTTAAGTCTTGTGAAATTTATAAATTTTAGCAAAAGAATCGTCAACATCCTTATCGGGCGTGACATCAATTTCTTGATAATCGCGACCACGATTGGAGATAAGATTGACGATCCTTTTGTTAAGGGCTAGATAATAATGGAGATCAATGAAAGGATAAGGGTCAATAGAGGAGAAACCCTAGTTTCTTCCAAAGAACCCTAATTCTCATTTATCGCTATCAATCTAGTTTTAAATCTATCAATAGATAAGAGGAGTAATCTTTATTAGTCATCCATAGCTACTAAATCCGAAAGAATCCTACAAGCCTTCTTCATATAAAATTTTCTTGATAATTCAATTAGATCTTAAACCATTTTCTTGATAATTCAATTAGATCTTGAAACTATTTTCTTGATTTTCTTGAAACTATCTTTTTGATTTTTTTTTATTTTCTCTTTACTATTTCTTTCAACCGATCTAAAATAAGAACTATAAAATTCAACGAATTCCAAAGGACAGCCCGTATTCACCACAGTTAGCTACAAGCCATGCCGTGTTGATTGCGGTTACTGAAACTTCTAAACAAAACTTCTTTTCTTTTACTCAAAGAAATTGAATCAATCAGAAGTCGAGAGTGAGACGCGGAAGAAATTTCTCCATCTCTTCGAAAATACGCGTAGTTAGATTTTAAATACGGCGACCAAATTTTTGTAAGGGGTGAAAATTGTAACGCCATGAAACGCGAATAGAGTTAATTAACGTTAATTAAGCGATATAACATGGGTTTTTGATAAAGCTTAGTTAGTAATTATTTTCACATATTTTTATTTAATTAATTATTATTTATTTATTTATTTATGTATTTTGTTATATATGCACACACATATGCTATGCTAATCTAGTTTTAACAACATGTTAATTTAAGTTAAAACTTATTTTTGTTGCTATGACAATTTGACCCTATCTATTTTATTTCTTAACTATTTTAAGAAATTAAAGGTTTTTAAAAAAAAAGAAAAGAAAATGATAAAGGAGACATGGAGGTGATGGGCATTTAATGAAAAGAGAAGAAATGGACATGGCTCTCATGAGCCATCTCTTTCTCTCCCCTTCATTCCTCTCCTCCTTCTCCTCTCTTCTTTATCTCCTCTTCTTTTTTTTCCTTTCACCTCATCTCTTGAAAAATTTTCCCCACAAAAATTAAGCTTTTAATCACCACAAACCATCATTAAATCCTCAGTTAATCATGGTTTAGTCTCTCTTAAGAGTCTTGGAGCTTTGCATGGTTAGGGTTTAGTTCAAGTCTTGGTGAGGTAAGGATCAAAACCCCTAAGCATTCTCTATAAAGATCTCGTGTTAACAAGTTTTTGCTTAATCAAACTCCTAATCTTAACTAGAGTTATGTTTTGTGATATTTAGACTTAAGATAGGTTTTTGGGGTTATGAGAGTTCTTAGGTTAGATACGACCTAATCTAGGTTAGATAGAGGGTTTTGATAGCTAAACATCCTTATTTAACCACCAAGTTTTCACTAAACCACCTCAATGTTTTAATTTAGTGTCAAAACTAGTTTTAGTTAAGATTAGGGTTTCTTTTTAGAATCTGTTATCAAACCAGAGACTTCTAAAAGAAGTTGCCATTTCTGGGAGCCAGTCATAGGACCACGAATACACCTTCGAAACCTGAGCCCCTAACTTCAATTTCTGGCCGCCAACTTATTGCTTCTGGCCGCAAATTACGGCCTATCTTGGGAGATCGGGTGTGAAGTTTTGTCGAGTGCTCTCTGGAACTCCAATTAGGCCTCTAATATGTGCAACTTTATCTAATTGTTTGTATATAAAAATTTGGGACTGTTTTACCATATTTTAGATGTTACGTAAGCGTGCGATACGGATTTTTCCGACTCTCATTTAGGTGTTTTGTGTGGTTATCAGCCCTTAGGGGTAGTCTTAAATGTTGTTGCACACATTTAACACGCTAAGCTTATACATGATAACTTGTAGGAGTTGGTTCGTTCGTGTAGTGTATGTGTACGTGTGTAACACCCGAGCCCAATACTACTAATTTCCGTTACCGTTTGAACGTAGTGTGGCACGTATTTCATTTATCTTGCTTGATTGTTACTTATTGTAATTTTACCCCGTCAGTTCATTTCTGCATATAACAATTTATGGTATCTAAAATAAAATTAAAAATATTCATCTTGGCCTGCTTGACATCCCTAACCCTGTTGTAGCGTCCGTGTATCGTGTTCTCGTCCCGTTCAGTGAAACGGGCGAGTTTGAACGGCTACGCGCACGTACGTGTGTCCATTTTGGGGGTATGCTTTTTGATCATAAAATACTTCATTTTAAATTTTGGATCCCGCCTAAAATTCTATTATTTCAATTTCAAATTTTTGGACCCGACCTGGGCGCGATTTGGAAATGTTTTACTTTGCGCCAAAATCCTAAATTTTAATATATTTAAACCATCGATATTTTCTTAACTATATAATTTTACTGTTCACTTAAATCTTTTAAATCTTTAATTTAAGCTTTCCTAACCTCTAAATTCCCCCCCTACGCGTGTCTGCGCTGCCGTGAGTCGCCGCCGGCGACCTCGTCCCCGTAGCCCCGACCCTCGCGCACACCCTTCGGTGAGTTAGCTTCCCTCCTCTTCCCTTCTTTTTCCTTCTCTGTTAAAGACTTTCTTGATCTGCAGTTTTCCCGCCGTCGTCGTAAGCTGGCCGCCGGAGTTTCTTCGACGCCGTCGATCCTCACGACCCCTCTACAGACCACTGTAAGCCTCCTTCTCCTCAGATACTCCTTCCTTCTTCTCTATTTTCTTTTCCCTCCTTGGTTGCATGTCGTGATTGTTTACTATTCATTCCTTGGCCGGAATCCGACGATGCCGACGACGTGACCCGACGTTCCAGCATGGTACCCCGACCCGTGTGGTTCCATTGTTCGTCGTTTGGGTTCATTCCGTGAACCGTGCGCCCGTCGCGAGTTTTCCCCGCCGACGGTTAACGTTCCGTTTTCCCGATTCGCGACCCGTCGAGGCAAGTAACCCTTGCTACATGCTAAACAATATTTACTTATACTTAATGACACCCTAAAACCTGCAATTTAACTTTGGTATTATAATTTTCCATTTTTCGTGTTCAAGATTGTTATATATCATTTATCTTTCAAACTTGTAATCTACCTGTTGCAATTACTGTTTGGAACCTAATAATCACATTTACATGTTTTAATTACACTTTCACTGATAATGTAGCCTATGGCACATTTTCTACCGTTTTACTTCATTCGGACACTCGTATACATTTAACCCGCTTAAACTGTGATTTCATTCGTGGAACCTATATACACATATAGCATTGCATCTATGAAGCCTTAAACTTGTTAACATGATTAAATGGCTATAATTGTCTTACTGCATTCTTATATTATTGAAATCATCTCTGTGACACAATTGATAACTGTATTGCTAATTGAATGAATCTGCCTATTGCTTAATTCGTTGCTTATATCATGTTGTTGATACTCATGCTTGATTATATAATTGATTGTAATTACACCTATGATATCGCTTGCTTCTTGACCTGTCTTGCTACCTACATATTGATTAACCTGACATGGTACCGCATATTGCTTGACTTGACATGATGTACCATGACCTGGCCCGTTATCTGATCTTGTGTCTAATGCCAACAAACCTGACATGTAGTCCTCATGGATCGTTCTTGTTGTCTATCCAGACAAACCTGTTTACCTGATTCTGTGTTGGCATTAGTTTCTTGATTACTGAATACCTGACTTGACTTACACATATAACTTGGGGGTATGGGAAAATCAAAGGTGAAACCTGACTTGTAACTCGACAGTTCACTACCTGTTCTGAGTGTACACATTCCTGTTTTATGCCTAGCGGCATGTCTCGATTTTAGCCGAGAATATTGTGGCCGTGGTCTCGGGTATGTACGGAGTACTATTGAGTGTACACATTCCTGTTTGGTGCCTAACGGCATGTCTCGGCTTCAGCCGAGAATATTGAGGCCGTGGTCCCGGGTATGTACGGGATACTATTGAGTTACATCGATGATTCATCAATTTGGTTTCAAAGACTTTAGAATAGAAAACCGGATAGAACAGTTAGTTTACCCACTACACACTACCCTGTACTGCTCTGATTCATATTATTGTTACTCTTGCTTTATTCATGTTTATATTGCATTGCCTGTTACCCTGTTATTATTTTATTACTTGATGACATGACGCACTGACGTCTGGGTTTTGCATGGCCCAGATTCCGTACCGCAGTTGCAGTCCGAGCAGGAGTACTTCAGCCAGCAGGCTGAGCTGTGAGGTGTCAGTATTAGTTAGTTTTTCTTTCCTGCATTTTATTCCTGATGTGAGGCCGCATTATGGGACATACATTCCAGTTATTTGTATTGGATCTTTCGCTTCCGCATTTTTATTATTCTTGACTCATGATATATTGGATTATGGACATGTTTAGATAGTTTCATTATGTTCTTGATATCTCTACAGCCGTAATGTGACTATGGATGGATGCTTCGTACCTACAGGTAGCATGGTTGGCTATGTCACGTACCCATTTTAGCGTACTCTGGGAAGCGGGGTATGACATGGTTCTTTTGGTATCAGAGCCATAGGTTAGTCGGGTTGATTCTTTTTGTAGTTGGGTATTGTACCCAATACACGAATCAGAATACCCGTGTTTAGGAAATATGTCCTGTCACCTTGCCGTTTTACCATTCTTGAATCACATTCTTCCTGATTATATCTTTTACGATGTGCAAACTTTCTTTGCATATCGACTCGAAAACATGATTCCTTGTTATCTCTAGGACTTAGGCGACTTGGGTAGAGTTAAGTAATTGTGGCTATGATACCGCGGTATAGTTACAATGCGGTACTCTATTTAAGTAACTTGGAGTTCTAGCCTTGATCTATATTTTGAATCTATTATCATGCTAATGTTGGGTGTTTTGATATGGCCGGTAAGAATTTGAAGACGTACCAAGGGCGTGTGGACGAAGCCGCCATGCTTGGAGTGATAAGGGGAATGCTAGAGAATCAAAAGAGACAGACCGAGCTGATCCAGCAGCAAGCGGAATCGTTTCAGGAAGGTTTGCAGATCGTTCAGCAGTATGTGAACGATGTTGGAGCTAAACCAGTTGACCGAGTAGGAACCGTAGCAGATTTCAGGCGTTTTGGTCCGTCTACATTTACTGGTTTGGAAGAGCCGTTGTCAGCAGAGCAGTGGCTAGTTGACACAGAGAACTTGCTTATTGCGGCACAGATTCCAGATGAGAAAAGAGTTGATGTGGTACGCATTCAGTTAGTGGACTACGCCCGAGAATGGTGGCTTATGGAGGAGAACCGTTTGCCCAAGCCGATCAAGTGGGCGGATTTTTCAAAGAGTTTCCTAGAGAAGTTCTTCCCGCGGACTGCACGGGAGGAAATGGAGGAGAGATTCATCGGGTTAAAGCAGAATAGAGCACCCGTAGATGTGCATGCAGCAGAATGGACAAGACTCAGCAGATTCGCTGAACCTTTAGTTGCCAACGATGCAGACATGGCACGGAGGTTCATACGCAGCTTGGACGTGAACATCCAGAGGCAGATTGTCTCCCTGGGTTTGACCACTTTCTCACAAGTACTTGCGGCAGCCCGAGAGCAGCAGAGTTTATCCGGGATGAAGGGGAGTTTGCAGCAGACAGCAGTTGCGGTAAGGAAGCTGTTCTGTCGGGCCAGTCGAGTTTGGGGCTAGGCCGATAAACAATATTCTTGCAGCAATGGAAGTTGATTTAAGTGAAGAGCCGGCTGTTGTTCGTGATTTTATGGACGTGTTTGAAGATATATCGGGTTTACCGCTGAAGCGAGACGTGGAGTTCGCAATTGATCTTATTCCTGGTGCAGCGCCAGTATCCAAAACGTATTATCCAATGGCACCAGTAGAGTTGGAAGAAGTCAAGAAACAAGTTGCTGAATTGCTTGAAAAAGGTTGGATTCGAAGCAGTAACTCGCCTTGGGGAGCTCCAGTTCTTCTAGTAAAGAAGAAGGATGGCACAAGAAGGATGTGCATCGACTATCGAGAATTAAACCGGGTGACTATTAAGAACAAGTACCCTATCCCTTGCTTGGAGAACTTTTTGAGCAGCTTAGTGGCGCGAGGGTATTCTCGAAGCTGGATTTGCGATCCGGATATCATCAGGTCCGAGTGAAAGCATAAGATATTTGCAAGACAGCGTTTCGAACTCGATATGGATATTACGAATACTTAATGATGCCCTTCGGAGTAACAAATGCGCCGGCAATATTCATGGACTTGATGAACCGAATCTTTTCACCGTTCTTGGACCAGTTTATCGTGGTTTTCATTGACGATATTCTGGTTTACTCGAAGAGTTTTGAAGAGCTTGCTGAGCAATTGAAGATCGCACTGCAGACGTTGAGACAGGAGAAGTTGTATGCGAAGATGAGTAAGTACGAGTTTTGGCTGGAGGAAGTAAAGTTTTTAGGGCATGTTGTGTTTGGTGATGGAATTGTCGTCGATCCCGAAAAGATTGCAGCAGTTCGTGATTGGCCAATCCCAAAGAGTGTTGCAGAGATAAGAAGTTTTCTTGGACTCGCCGGATATTACAGAAGATTTGTGGAGAACTTTGCTCGTCTGGCGGAGCCGTTGACCAAGCTTACGCGCAAGGAGGTACCTTTTGTATGGACGGACAAATGTGCGTTAGCTTTTGAGACGTTGAAGCAGAAGTTGATAATCGCCCCTATTCTGACCGTGCCAGACAATTCCGAAGGATTGGTGATTCACAGCGACGCATCTGGGAAAGGACTGGGATGCATTTTGATGCAGCATGGGAAGGTTGTAGCGTACGCGTCGAGATAGTTGAAGACCCATAAGAAGAATTATCCAACTCATGACTTGGAGCTTGCGGCTGTGATTTTCGCTTTGAAGATTTGGAGACACTACCTTTTGGGCGAAAGGAACGAAGTTTTTACTGATCATAAGAGTTTGAAGTATGTGTTCACACAGAAGGAGCTTAATATGAGGCAGCGTAGATGGTTGGAGCTGATGGCTGACTACGATCTTGATCTTAAGTACCATCCGGGGAAGGTTAATGTCGTGCCGGATGCGCTTAGTCGGTTACCAGCAATTCAGGTGTTAACTACGCAGAATGAGCTTGTTGAAGATTTTCGAAAATTTGACTTGGAGGTCGTGCTACCGCATTCTTCGGGACAGTTGATGCAGCTGCAAGTACAGTCATCGTTGATCGAGAATATTAAAGCAGCACAATCGCAGGACCCTAGACTGCAAAAGTTTCAAGGACAGGTTGAAGCCGGACTACGAACAGATTTATTGATCCACGAAAATGGTTCGTTAAGGTATGCTAGCCGTTTGTGTGTACCAAAGGGGGATATTCGTGAAAAGCTTATGAAGGAGGCACACAGTTCAGCTTATTCTGTACATCCAGGAGGCACAAAGATATACCGAGATATTCGACAGCATTTCTGGTGGGAAGGCATGAAACGGGAGATTGCTCGCTTTGTGGCAAAGTGCTTAGTGTGTCAGCAAGTTAAGGCTGAACATCAAAGGGTTGCTGGTTTATTGCAACCACTTCCGATTCCTCAGTGGAAGTGGGAACATATAACCATGGATTCGTGACGGCTTTACCGCGGAGTCCAAAGGGCAACAATGCTGTATGGGTGATTGTTGATCGTTTGACCAAGGCAGCTCACTTCATTCCTTTCCGGGTTGGTCAATTAACAGAGACTTTGGCAGAGCGGTACATGTAAGAGATTGTAAGATTGCATGGAGTACCGGTGAGCATCGTGTCCGATCGGGACACTCGGTTCTTATCGCACTTTTGGCGGAGTTTACAGGAAGGTTTGGGGACTCGATTGAAGTTTAGCACAGCCTATCATCCTCAAACTGATGGTCAGTCGGAGAGAACAATCCAAACTCTTGAAGATATGTTGAGAGTATGCATGTTGGACTTCAAGGGTTCATAGGAGGATCATCTACATTTGGTGGAATTTTCTTACAACAGTTTTTAGGCAACTATCCAGATGGCTCCATTTGAAGCTTTGTATGGTCGTAAATGTCGTTCACCTGTTTGCTGGGATGATGTCGGTGAACGAAGATTATTGGGACCACATTTGGTTGTGCAGACAGTTGAGAAGGTTAACACT
Organism: Agapanthus africanus; assembly: GCA_030015575.1. Lineage (NCBI taxonomy): Eukaryota > Viridiplantae > Streptophyta > Magnoliopsida > Asparagales > Amaryllidaceae > Agapanthus > Agapanthus africanus. The sequence continues at coordinate 383,366,120 of CM057349.1, read as the reverse complement.
ATCAGAAATCATATGAAGGCAGCTCAAGACCGACAGAAAAGTTGGGCAGATACGTCGAGAAGACCTCTAGAGTTCGCCGTGGGTGATTTGGTATTCTTGAAGATATCACCGACTAGAAGGGTGATTCATTTTGGAAGTCGAGGAAAACTCAGTCCTCGATTCGTTGGACCCTTTGAGATCTTGGAGCGTGTTGGTGAGGTAGCGTATCGTTTGGCATTACCGCGGTCCTTGGCGAATGTGCACGATGCGTTTCACGTATCTCAACTCCGTAGGTATGTTCGAGATGAAATGCACGTATTGGATCATTCGGAGCTAACGGTACGAGAAGACTTGACTTTTGAGGAGCGACCGATTGAAATTGTGGATCGAAGGGAAAAGGTTCTTAAGAACAAGGTGATCCCTCTTGTGCTTGTTTCTTGGGGTAATCGCTCGCATGGAGAGTCCACTTGGGAACGAGAAAATGAAATCCGGTAGAAGTTTCCTCACATTTTCTTATAGTTTTCTATCTTTGTATTCTTGGAATTTCGAGGACGAAATTCTTTTTGTAGTTGGGTATAATGTAACACCCGAACCCAATGCTACTAATTTCCGTTACCGTTTGAACGTAGTGTGGCACGTATTTCATTTATCTTGCTTGATTGTTACTTATTGTAATTTTACCCCGTCAGTTCATTTCTGCATATAACAATTTATGGTATCTAAAATAAAATTAAAAATATTCGTCTTGGCCTTCTTGACACCCCTAATCCTGTTGTAGCGTCCGTGCATCGTGTTCTCGTCCCGTTCAGTGAAACGGGCGAGTTTGGACGGCTACGCGTACGTACGGGTGTCCGTTTTGGGGGTATGCTTTTTGATCATAAAACACTTCATTTTAAATTTTGGATCGCGCCTAAAATTTTATTATTTCAATTTCAAATTTTTGGACCCGACCCGGGCGCGATTTGGAAATGTTTTACTTTGCGCCAAAATCCCAAATTTTAATATATTTAAACCATCGATATTTTCTTAACTATATAATTTTACTGTTCGCTTAAATCTTTTAAATCTTTAATTTAAACTTTCCTAACCTCTAAATTCCCCCCTTGCGCGCGTCTGCGCCGCCGTGAGTCGCCGCCGGCGACCTCGTCCCTGTAGCCCCGACCCTCGCGCACACCCCTCGGTGAGTTAGCTTCCCTTCTCTTCCCTTCTTTTTCCTTCTCTGTTAAAGACTTTCTTGATCTGCAGTTTTTCCGCCGTCGTCGTAGGCTGGCCGCCGGAGTTTCTTCGACGCCGTCGATCCTCACGACCCCTCTACAGACCACTGTAAGCCTCCTTCTCCTCAGATCCTCCTTCCTTCTTCTCTATTTTCTTTTCCCTCCTTGGTTGCATGTCGTGATTGTTTACTGTTCATTCCCTGGCCGGAATCCGACGATACCGACGACGTGACCCGACATTCCAACGTGGTACCCCGACCCGTGTGGTTCCATTGTTCGTCGTTTGGGTTCATTCCGTGAACCGTGCGCCCGTCACGAGTTTTCTCCGCCGACGGTTAACGTTCCGTTTTCCCGATTCGCGACCCGTCGAGGCAAGTAACCCTTGCTACATGCTAAACAATATTTACTTATACTTAATGACACCCTAAAACCTGCAATTTAAGTTTGGTATTATAATTTCCCATTTTTCGTGTTCAAGATTGTTATATATCATTTATCTTTCAAACTTGTAACCTACCTGTTGCAATTACTGTTTGGAACCTAATAATCACATTTACATGTTTTAATTACACTTTCACTGATAATGTAGCCTATGGCACATTTTCTACCGTTTTACTTCATTCGGACACTCGTATACATTTAACCTGCTTAAACTGTGATTTCATTCGTAAAACCTATATACACATATAACATTGCATCTATGAAGCCTTAAACTTGTTAACATGATTAAATGGCTATAATTGTCTTACTGCATTCTTATATTGTTGAAATCATCTCTGTGACACAATTGATAACTGTATTGCTAATTGAATGAATCTGCCTATTGCTTAATTCGTTGCTTATATCATGTTGTTGATACTCATGCTTGATTATATAATTGATTGTAATTACACCTATGATATCGCTTGCTTCTTGACCTGTCTTGCTACCTACATATTGATTGACCCGACATGGTACCGCATATTGCTTGACTTGACATGATGTACCATGACCTGACCCGTTATCTGATCTTGTGTCTAATGCCAACAAACCTGACATGTAGTCCTCATGGACCGTTCCTGTTGTCTATCCAGACAAACCTGTTTACCTGATCCTGTGTTGGCATTAGTTTCTTGATTACTGAATACCTGACTTGACTTACACATATAACTTGGAGGTATGGGGAAATCAAAGGTGAAACCTGAGTTGTAACTCGACAGTTCACTACCTGTTCTGAGTGTACATATTCCTGTTTTGTGCCTAGCGGCATGTCTCGGTTTCAGCCGAGAATATTGTGGCCGTGGTCCCGGGTATGTACGGGATACTATTGAGTGTACACATTTCTGTTTGGTGCCTAGCGGCATGTCTCGGCTTCAGCCTAGAATATTGAGGCCGTGGTCCCGGATATGTACGGGATACTATTGAGTTACATCGATGATTCATCAATTTGGTTTCAAAGACTTTAGAATAGAAAACCGGATAGAACAGTTAGTTTACCCACTACACACTACCCTGTACTGCTCTGATTCATATTATTGTTACTCTTTCTTTATTCATGTTTATATTGTATTGCCTGTTACCCTGTTATTATTTTATTACTTGATGACATGACGCGCTGACGTCTGGGTTTTGCATGGCCCAGATTCCGTACCGTTGTTGCAGTCCGAGCAGGAGTACTTCAGCCAGCGGGCTGAGCTATGAGGTGTCAGTATTAGTTAGTTTTTCTTTCCTGCATTTTATTTCTGATGTGAGGCCGCATTATGGGACATACATTCCAGTTATTTGTATTGGATCTTTCGCTTCCGCATTTTTATTATTCTTGACTCATGATATATTGGATTATGGACATGTTTAGATAGTTTCATTGTGTTCTTGATATCTCTACAGCCGTAATGTGACTGTGGATGGATGCTTCGTACCTACAGGTAGCATGATTGGCTATGTTACGTGCCCATTTTAGCGTACTCTGGAAAGCGGGGCGTGACAACGTGTCATATCGGAAATTTATTAGCTTTATGTGTTATGGTTTTGTGTGATGCTAGGGTCGATTGCAGAGACTTCGGACACGGCTAGGAAAGAAAAGGAGGTGGTCGGATTCGAGTAGCTCGAGACCATTCCGATGGTAGATTTAACATCTACGGGAGAGTCGCCTGGATGGCGTTAAGCGCCGATGGCTAGACTTTATTTATAAACCTTATATCATGAGCATATACATTCATAATTTATGCATACGCATTATAATGTGCATCCTATTACTTTCTACGCGGTGACATATCCTTATTAGGACACTTGCAAAATTACCAGTGGTTCATGTCGCATAAGCACTAACTCATATGAACATACACCATTGGTAATTGCCATACCACGCACACCATAGAACTTGCAACGAATAACTATATCGTATTACATTTCATTTGGTAGTAGACTTTCATTATTGTACTAGCACGCATCATGTCAATATCATACATACATTGCTATTAGCACCATATTCTCATATGATATTTCATGAGATTTCGGTTTTCATGGATTCGGGAAACCGCAGAGAACATTTTCAAAAAACTTGGATTATTTTAAAATGCGGTTTTCCCTTGATATGATATTTGGTGTCCACCATGGGTTTTCTCGGTTTTGAGTGATGAGTATACCCGATTCGAGGAGTGAGGAGGTACCGTCTGCGGGTATATGGTGGATCCGGTACGGTACCCCAGGGTAACAAGATTGTATAAAAAGGCGTAAAGCCCGGCAGGGGAACACTACCTACCGCTGATTGTATGGAAACTCGGCAGATATATGGAGGATGCCGACCGGAGTTATATGATCAGATGGATATGAGGGCTGATCAGAGTGACAATGCCTGAGATATTGGGATTTTGAGTGTTGATGCTTGACACCGTTTTTATGATGATTTACCGATGGTACCTCGTTTTTAATCCATATTCAGAACTTATTATGACATGCTCAGTTTCATATAGTTGTTACACCCTGAAGTTATACTTTGCTCATTATTTATGCTGCATCCATATTGTTATATATGCCATCATAATCTCAGACTTAGGATTTGTCGTTGCTACGTTCATGCTTGCGATTACCACGTATGATGTTATTTACTACTCATGAGCTGGAAACTCATCCCCGTTGTGCCACAGTGTCTTGCAGGGCCGATCCTCAGTGTAGTCGCGGCGGGCCACAGTACTTTTACTACTACTGCTACCGTTACTTTTGGGCGTGATATATTTTGTAAATGGGTTGCGAGTATTCATGTGCCTTCTACTTTGTACTCTTTTCATTGTATCTAGTTTACTCTATCTACCACATATATGTATTGACTTAGAAACGAGACTGAGAGATTGTATTATATTTGACTCTAGGTGTCGTGCTCTGTGAGCCGACTTTGGTGCTATGTTGTGAATGTTGTTTCTTTTCTTATTTGCTTATTTCTTCGTCTATAGCATCGTATATCTGCTATGTGTTTGTGTTCCGCCTAGAGGCGTGAGATTGCTCCTAAGTGGGGATGCTTTTATATATATTGCTTATATATCTGTTTGGATCAGTTTTTACAAAGGAAATGCTGTCGAAATTCTTTTCAACAACTTTAGATTTAAAATGGTTTGATATAACTCTTCTATTTTTAAAATTGATATTTTGAAACAATATTTTACCACTTTATTTTATTTTATGGTTTAGATTCTGGGTTTCGGCTTATTTGAATTACGTTACGCCTTTAGACATTGCGTGATTTAAGTGCCGATCACGTTCTTGATTTGGGTCGTGACAATAAATTTGTAGATTCACAGGAACTTTTGGGACACTTCTTCCAGAATGGTAGGATATTTCTTCCAAAATCATAGAACTGTACGAGTAAAAACAGTAACCTTCCACTGTGCATGATTCATTATGACTCCCACTGACTGATTTTGAGTTTATCTGGAAGAGGGCATATTAAATTTTCATATCTAACCTTGTTACTAACCGAGTTAAAGATATCAGGATTTTAATGAAATTGCATGGAACAATTTCTTAGATATAGTTGCTCATATAATTCTTTGTGCGTGCACATTTGCCTTTTGGTTTAAAGAGCTTACACTGCATAACAACTAATATAGTATTTAATAACTGTCGGCCTATATGTTAATGTCGAGCCCTTCTCTTTTTTTCAAGTAGATTTTTCTTGGCAGGAAGTTGACACTACATGAGAGATTTAACTTAAGTTTGACGGCTGGCCATAATTTTTAAAATTATTACTGAACCTCCTTATAAAGAAATTGTGTTTCATAGCCTACCCAATTTTTAAAATACATTGATGATGAGGGAAAAACTTTCTTCTTTTTATTGTAAATAATCTTTCTAACATCTCTTAATTGTGTTCATTAGGTTATTCCTGAAGATGCTGTTCAGGCTCTCTTTGCAGCTTGTAAAACTGGTGAGTTTGATCGAGCAAACAAAGAAGTCAATAATATAATTTCAGAAGGATATCCAGTTTCACAGATGCTCAATCAGGTTTGATCATCTGTCTATATCATTTTTCTTAATTTTTGAAACCCTTAGGTCCATCATCTTGTTGGCTCTCGATTTAGTCCCATACTTTTACCGCAGTTGTTTGAGGTGATAGTTAACGCAGGTGATATTTCGGATGAACAAAAGGCAAGAGTTTGCAAAAAAATGGGTGAAGCAGATCAGGTTTGTTGTTAATCTAACAATTTAGTCCAGTTAACGAGCATGAGTTTGGTGCAACTGAATAAACCTACATGCCTTTTTAAATTTTTGGGATTTTGAATTGGTGATGAAATTACAATGATTATATAGTAAGGACTCAACCATAAGCAAACTCTAACTTCTTTTAAGCTCTGCTAGTGCTCTCTCTGTAATTGCTTCCTTATACCTAAAGCCATTTCTTTATCCTTTATGTCATGTTTGCTTGCGACAATATTGTTTACCTCGATACTTACTGTAGTGTGATTTTCTTTTATTTTGAATTCTTAGTGTCTGATTGATGGTGCGGATGAGTATCTTCAGCTATTGGGTGTCGCCAGCCATACAATGAAAGCTCTCTGTAACATGCCTCAAGAGTTGCAAATTTGACTAATAGCATCTTAACTCAAGCGGGCGATTGCATCTCGTCTTCTGCTAATACTTAATATTTATTCGGGGTGTTGTTGAAATAGAGTCTCAGGGTTTCCCAAATCCTGTAATGATCAAATTTGTAGGATTGAAAGCTGATCGAAAAATGATATCTTATGCTACTTATTTCTTGTTCTTCCATAAGGAATCTGGTGCAAGTAAAATGAGCTGTTTCTACAACCAGGATCTATTGTAACTATTCCTTTGCTTTTTTCTTTTTAAATGCCGTCAAGTCCCCGTTTGAGTGATGTACACATAGATGCTTCCTCTAATGAAGTGCTATATGATATTTTTGCTTCATTAACCATAAGCTTATAAGAGCCTAAAGCTCGTAAGTGTTTGTGATGCTATAAAATGTTTAGTTACCATCAACTCCAGTTGCAGGTCCGAATCTAAATTGTCATTTGCTGTTGCTAGCAACAATGCCCTCAAATAAGTAGAGAGTCGAGAGCTGGAAAGCTGCAGAATGTAAGTTATCTGTAAAACTTTGTCAAATGTTTCATGAAGGTTTGCTTGATATCCGACCCCATAAGATGAGAATTGAAAGGGCTTAGGGATGAGGATTGATGATTAAGCACACAGACAAGGTATTGAACTCTTGATATTTAAACAAGCAGTTCATTATCACACTTCTCATCCTGATATAAAAAATAACCTGCTACTGTGAACTTCGTATTCTTTGATTGGAGGATCTAATCCCGCAGTATGTTTTCTTGTAGATAAATTTAATCCTTCGTCTGCTCTTCTCAAATCGTCGTTGAAGGAGAGTTGAGTTTACGTAGCTGAGAAGCTACCTCTTTGCTTCAGCATATTCTGTTCTGAGGTAATTTCTGAACCTAAGCCTTAACGGCTCCATTATTCAATACAGAGTTCGTGTAATACTGGCAGTCATAGCATCACAATTTCGTCGATGATGTGCTGGCAATTTGCATAAGATAATAAGAGTTCTACACATATAACTGTAGCAATGGATTTGTATTCGTTTGTTTACGTTAAACGAATGGTTAGTCATTTAATTCTTTGATTTTGATACTTCCTGTTATATCGATGATAGAAGACATCGATATATAGCTATGCCATGCCAGTTTAGTTTCTGGAGTTCTAAATTGGAGAGTTGCCATTAATTTGGATTATCGACATTGCAAGATAGCACTAAAACAAAGGAAGTTTCAGCATCCACGAAACTTAAGTTTTAGGAAGGTCTAAATAAATAATATAACTTGATCTTGGATTTTAAGTTTAGTTTACCACTATATTTAAATGAACAATAAAGGAAAAATTCAAGAGCAAAGCAAGATAAAAACTTCCTCACTTGTTCATAACGAACAGATATAAATCACACCAGCAGCCTATCATTTACTTTACAACCTCTAGAAGAGCCATTCAACCACCATCTCCGCTTCCTCCTTCGGCCTCGACTTTCTGAACGACCGGGAAAAAGAGGGCGAATACCGAGCAGAAACAGATCGGTTCGGAGAACGCGAATGGATCGATTCCTTTCGTTTGGACGATTGAATGTTAGGAAAACATCCCTGATGAGAGACTAGCGGAGGAGCCTGGCATTGGAGAATTGTCCTATTCTGTATGCTAGCAGCATAGTAAGGAGGAGGACTGAGCTCTGGTAATGGCTTTTGTGTAGAGTTTCCAAAGCTTCGAGGCTTGGGGATTCCTGGCTTAATCTCCCACTTGAAGGGAATTGATCCTGGTCTCTTGAAGGATTCATCTGACCGCGCCTCTTCCTTATTTTCCATTAATTAGTGTCTCTGTTACCTTCAGTTTACTTTCAGCATCATATATATAGACTTCATTTTCTTGCATGTAATAGGTATCAAGAGGCAGCTGATTGTGGGGTTAATATCGATAATTTCTAGTTTGATTGTCGACTTTAAGAGCCAGAAGATAGATTTTCTTTGATGATTTGTACAAAATTGTGGCCCTTAGTTATAAAATATGAGAGTTGGAGGGTAGGCACAAGTGAATGTGGCACAACACATCCAGCAATTAGTACCATTAATGGAGAGACTGTTAGCCTGAATAAGGATCAACCTCTTGCACGTGCGATGCACGTGTTTATCTGTAAAATCATGACGAGTTTTGGGAAGATTTTTAAAGAATTTTAGTTAAGAAAATAAAGATTTTAAGGACTTGAAACCGAGATTATGAAGGTTTAAAATGATATGAATAGAAATGTTTTTGCCACGTGTCATTTTGAGAATCAAATTTACAATTTCAATTTGAAGTAAAGAAGATTATGTGACTATTGCCGGAGAAATCATTTGAACACAGAATAGTGTATTTTATAATAACAATAGGTTCATGACTACAAATTTATGTTTACAAAGGCAAATCTATAAAATTCATGAGCTTCCATCTCATGCACATGACTAAAAAAATCCTGTACTAAACATCGGTCGGCATCAACTCCGAAACTCCACATGAATTTCTCTCCAATTTATTATAACTTATTGCGACTAATTGCATGCATAGGTTACTGCGGCAGCGGAATATCCGCAAGGTCCTCTCTATAGGGCACAACCTCGGTCTTGTGAGTTCCCTTACCGATCTCGATCAAGTCTGCTGCATCCTCAAAGGTCACGGCCGTGTCTTTTCTAAACGTCAAGTAGAGAACAGAGAGTATGTAGACTGCCATTAGAGGGAATACAATGATGCCAATAAAAACATTGGCAACCTTAGGCAGACTATTATGAATGATCCAATCGACGAAGCCGGTGCTTAGGTAGTAGATGTTAATCCCTATTATGCATGCTCCAAGGACCCAAGAAACTACAATTATCTGCGTTTATCGGAATACATATTGTTCAAGTTGGTCATGTAAAGTCAAAGATATAAATCGATTGAGGCTTCCAATGTTTCAGTTAAACTCACATAGATAGAGTTCTTGTGGGGACCCATTTTTGTTTTGCTGCTGCTGAATTTGAGAAGGGGAATTAGAGCAAATGGCAGCTCAAATGAGAGGATCATCTGCACAATTTAGGTATACACTATAGTTAGAATTGGCCATTCTCGATGATGAGCGAATCTAGACTAAGATTAATAAAGAGATTTGAGATTATATTTTCTAGAATATATACCGATGCTATGATAATTAGTCTTCCAGCTCCAGAAGAGCCACCAATGATCGAGACGACGAGGCTTGGCACGATTGCTATGGACCGAGTCATTAGGTTCCTCAGCCACTTTCTCATTTTGATGTCTATAAATCCCTGCATAAAGGAGTCATGGATTGAATATTAACTATAGAGTTTATAATCTAGCAACGATTTCAAGAAACTCAAAATTTAGTTGCAATTCGTACACAGATTCTTCTCTTAGAAGCGAAAATTACCTGCATGATAAATTGGCCAGCATATGTACCGGTTATAGTGGAGCTCTGGCCGGATGCTAGCAGCGCGATAGCATACACTATTGAACTGGACTTGCCCAAAACATTCTGTGAAAACAAAAGAACAAATTTAAGGTTTTATATAGGGATAGAAGTTTTCAATCTACTAAAATTATTATGGAATAATATTTGAAGGACAGAGAGATATCAACCTGTAGCAAGAAAGACGCTGAGTTGAGGGTGAGATCGCTGCACTGTTCAGAGTTCTCTGCAGACAAATTAGAAGCATGGCAAACGGAACCAGAAACAGATATAACGGCGATGTTGATGAGCAATGCAATGAACAACGCAAACCCACTCTCCAAAAGAAAGTACCGACAAGCGCTCTGATGTAAAACACAACATTTTATCTTCAGAAACGGTTAGATATTATAATAAATTCTTGGAAATTTTGATCCCTATGTACTTATTCGGTTAATCAACTGTTTTCCGACATTTTTCGAGATCTCTTATTAGTAGCCGATTCAAGTTGTTTTGCACCAATTTTTGGTCCCTGACCTCACTTTGATAGCCCTTCTTATGTTTCGTGTTTGTCGTAAACGATAAGTAACGATTAAATAGTATTTTTTCCCTTGCCAACCAACTGGCTAAATAAATTTACGACAAACAATCAACATTGGTAAATATTGAAATAAAAAATTGTCGGTCTTTGTAAATATAGAGTTGAAGTCCATAGTACACCAGAAAACAACTTAAATTTCGATCATGATGTGAGCTTTGCAATTTTATATACTAAGATGTGACCCTTATTCGTATTCATGTGAATATAAAACACAATTTGGGTTTGTTCTATTGATTTGGCTCAACTGAGAATGTGGAATTATCATCTGCATACAGATTCCTATAATTTATAGCCTTTTACATACATTGATTCCTTTAATTGAGTCCGGTCTCTTCCTTGAAAGCACCAAAGCAGAATGCAGGAAAAGGTTGTGCCTGTCACCAAATGAAGCCATACATAAGAAACAAGAATATAGATGAAGATGATTGAATACATATCATATGATGTACTTACGGCATAACGAGGGCACCCACGAGAGCGATGGCATCTCCGGTGGCTCCGTCTCCGGTGAGCTTGGGCACAAATAACCCCTTAATCACCTCGGCTGCCGGGGGTTTTACATAGCTCAGCTCGCCAAAGAAACAAGCAGCCATTACAAACACTAATATAGACACCAAAAGCTCTAGTTTCCTGACCTTCACGAGAATTATACTCGTTATATCGTTTTTCGGTTTAACGGACAAAATGGCAAAAAAATTAGCCAAAATTTCGATTTCTTTTAGTTTCCGAACCTGCACGGACAGATGTATTAAGATACATTTCAGATGTTCAGCTTTGACTTTGTTATTTCGTTTCCAGGTACGCGAACAAGACGGCAGGATCAGCCCGAATGAACTCGACATGATTTGATTTATTTATATCAATCAATTGTGTATTTCAGATCAAGAAATGTTGCCGGTGAGACATATTATAAGGCAGGAGATTTGTATGCAACCGGCGTAGTTGAAATGTCCCAATACAGACAGCTTGTATCCAAATGTTTAACAGTGAGAATTGACAAGAGCAATTGTTTGTTTGTGTCAAAAGTTTATAGAGGCCTTATCTTACGAGTTGTATAAGTTTGGGTAAATGTTAACATTGACTAGTTGCAAAGCTGGCAAACATGTCTTTTTCTTGTTGTTCCATTGATTGTTTGTTTTGAATTTGTAATATTTTTATTACATGTCTCTTACCCTATCGAGTCTTTCACTTCTTCTTCTTCTTCGTAACTAATTAGTTTAACCTTTCGGATAAAGGGATTTCTAACCTGTAGGTTCCTAACCGAATGGTTCTCATGTGTGTTCTGTCAATTGCGATGTAAATTTTTTCGGCTATCTCTTACCCATTTATCATTTTATTACTAAAGTCCGCCTCGATCGGGTAATTGAAATATATTACAAATTAAAAGGTGAGTAGCCTAAGAAGGAACAAAAAGAGAGATTTTTGGTAGTAAACACCAATGATTAAAAGAGAGATAATTAATTACCCCATATTTTTGCAGTCCCAGAAGCAGGAGAGTGCTCAATCCTGTGATGAGCACCCCAGTCCAAACCGGGATGTGAAATAATATGTTGAGAGCGAAAGCTGTTCCTATCACTGCAAATCACCGAGTATAAACAAACACTAACCAATTGTTATATGACATTATATTTGAAAGAAAGAGAAGCAATACCTTCAGGGATATCGGCAGCGATGACCGCGAGCTCGGCAAGCAGCCACAGGCAGTACTTCACATACTTTGGGTACTCAATCTTGCACAGTTCAGCAAGATGCTTCCCTGCATTCAATTTTTTTTTATAATATAATTTTGTTTGGAAATTAATTAATTTATATATATCTTGGGGTTTAGTTATTGAATTAATACCTGTAGTTACACCAAGATTTGCAGCCAGAGATTGGATTATGAGGGCAAAGACCAACCCGATCAAAATGACCCACAACAGCTGCACAAGTTTGATTAATTATAACACAATAAGTTTACTGATGTTATAACATTAAGAAATCAATTACATGTCATGTGTAATGCATTTACCTCATATTTGTGATTAGATCCTGCTTGCAAATCAGTTTCCACTGTTTGATAGTTCCATCATAATTAGTTTGGGATTTATTTTAAGTAAATTAAATTAGATAGGAAAGTTAAGAAAAAATTACAGTTGCCAGGATCAAGATAGGCTAATGACACAAGAAAGCCGGGTCCTACATAGCCCAAGAACTTCTTCCATCCTGGTTGCTGTTGTCCACAAGTTAAATCGTTAGAATATAAAAACAAATCCCGCAATCTCCATCGGTACTTCGAAGTTATGATAAGGTGGAAGAGACCTTGACATGGTATCAAAGCAACCCTCGGTGAACTTTCATGTTCGCAAGCAAATAAACAAAAGACACACAATATAAACTAGCTAGTAATTTGAGGCAAATTATCAATTTTTGTGCTAAAAAATAAGTAGTTATTTACGTTTATTTAGCGAACTTTCATGTTCATTTCCAACAGTAAGTATACACACACATCACTTTTAATGTTCTATAATAGGGGGAAAAATGCCATGCTATATGCTCTGAATCTTGGAAAAAAGTTGAAAACTAAGATTCTTTCCATTTAAGTTAAATTAGTAAATAAATAAACAATTTAATATTTTGCGTGCATATAAGTATGCATGCACGGAAATAAGATGGCGTCAGGACCATCAGCTTAGTGCAATTCTAGTTTTGACGACATTTGTTTTCAAATAGCGATTGAACAAAAGATATCACTCCTGCAACTTTAAGCACAAGGATAATGGTTTGCCTGTTTGATTATAACTTCAGAGTTTTGCTGCAGCAGAGAATTTTACAAGGAGGGAGAGAGAGAGAGAGACCTGGTTCTTCTGAGCATCAAGGCTTTCCTTATTATCTTTATTCTGCGATTCATCTCTCACTGCATTACTCATCTCCATTTCTCTACAACTTAACTATCTCTCTCAAGAACCCCAAAGTTTGAGTGGTACTACAATTCTAAAGCCCCAATGATTTTATAGAGGCCAATGGTAACCGGGCATTAAAATATTAGGCCTTGGTAGAGACTATAATACTAAAATATCAAATGAAGATTAAACAAACAACAATTAAGTTAATTAAATAAATAATTAATTAAATAGAGATTAGAGTGAAGGGCACGGTCAGCAGCCTCAACAGAAGGCACGGTGCATGCTACCAAATGGAGTCTTGCTCCTGTTTCTAGATGCAATGCCAAACTAGAAACGTTAAGAAACGCATGCAATCTCTTAATTTGGAGGTAGGTTAAAGGAATTGGTAGATGACATCGCAGGTTTGCTTTCTTCCATTTTTTAAAAATTAATTTGAGGTGCAGATCTTTCATGTTTTCCGAGAAACAAACCACGCAGCTTGCTAGCATTGCTGGTAATATTCTGATATGAAAGATGTCATCTTATTTCATGATTATGATATTATAGCCATCAACCCTCATCAAAACTTCAGAGTTGTGATGGTGGAAGAGTATTAAGATAAAACAAGCTGTCCAATCCTACCGAGCATGAATTAAAAGCGGATTAATTAATCAAAACAAGAAAATTTCGCTTCGCAAAAGCTCAGGTCTCGGCCTAAAGGAACTTCTACCTGCAGGGGCTTCGAAGTTGTGGCGCAGTGAAAGAGATGTTAAGATAAGTTCTAAGCAACCAGAGCCTTCGATCTGCTGGGAGGTATTAGAATATAAAATACTAGCCATAAACTCTCAATATACATTTGAAGTTTTGATGTCATGGAAAAGACATTTCACATATGAAACCGTGTCTAGAGAGCAGCGAGAGAAATATTTCACATATGAAACCCTACCTAGAGAGCGGAGAGACATTTGTAACTTTGATAGATGGGGAATTACTTCTATCCGGTTGTAAATGGTTTCGATGATATCAAACAAGAAAAAAACATAAAAAATTAAGGAATTGCTCAGATTCCACACGTCACATTTGTGGAATGTGAAATTTGGTTATATGAATATATAAAAATATTATTGTTTGTGGGTTGCAGGTTTTATTATATAACTAGAGGCGGCATTATCTGTGCTGCTTTTAGCTTGCCCCTTGCATCTTTCGGAAAGTGTTGTTTTTCCTGTGATGTCACTAATGAATTATCTTAATTAATTGGTTAGTGATGGAGTTATATACCGTTAGTTGACGGCCACAAGCTAGGAATGACAGATATTTTAGACATTTTGGAAGGTTTGTTTAATTAATCATTATTCATTAAAGACAACTTCTTATGTGTAAAGATGATGGATGATGTGTTTATGTTAGAATATAAAATATATTCTCTCAACTGTTATTTTAACTTCGAAGTTTTGACACAATGGAAAAGACATATGAATATGGTAACAGGACAACCCTTCCACTCCACCATAGCTTAGAAATAATGATAAAAGAGGAGGGACACTACTACAATAAATGGTTTCCCCTACAGATTAATCCGTAGGGCCATCGATTTGCCCCTACGGTGCCTTACGGATTAATTAAAATATACTAAAATACAATCTGTTATTTGTCCTTACGAAGCCGTAAGAGAAGGACCTACGGATTAATCCGTAGGGGCAAAGAAGGGTTAATTATATATAAAAAAAAAAATAAAGCCCAGAAATTTCCTCATCGATCCCAAAATTTCCCAACTCCCCCGGAATTGATCTCTCGCTCGTGCCTCCTCGCCACCACACCCGCGTGCTCCTCCTCGTCACTGGTACACCCATCGTCGACTTCGTCGTCGTCGTTGGCCGCACCACAGAGACCCGCACGCCTCCTCGCCACGACACCTGTGCGCCTCCTGGCCTCCTGTACCTCGTCGAGCTATTTGCCGCTGGCAAAACTACTACTGAGGTGAGTTAATTTGAATTTTGAACTTATAATTATGCTTATTTTTGTGTTATTATTGATTTTAGGGTTAGGGTTACGGTTACTAGTATACGGTCGGGTTAACTAGGGTTAGGGTTAGGGTTCGGTCTAGGGTTTTGGCTAAGGGTTAGGGTTATTTAGGCAGGGTTTGGGTTAGGGTTAAGGTTAGGTTTAGGGTTATGGTTAATTAGGTAGGGTTAGGGTTAGTTTGGGTTAATTAGGTAAAATAGGATTGGTGATGATTAGAGTTAGTGTTAATTAGATTAATTAGAGTTAATTTTGGTTTGGGCTAGAGTTAATTTGGGTTGGGGTTTAGGTGATGATTAGGGTTGGGGTTTGGGTGATGATTAGGGTTGGGTTAATTTGGGTTAGGGTTTGAGCTATGATTAATTAGGTAAAATAGAGTGTATTTGTGTTAGGGTTTTGATTATGGTTAATTTGGAATAATTGGGTTAATTAGGGATAATTTGAGTTAGGGTGTTGATTAGGGTTAATTTGGATTAATTGGGTTAATTTTGGGTTAATTAGGGATAATTTGAGTTAGGGTGATGATTAGGGTTAATTTGGGTTAACTAGGGTTAGGGTTTAGGGTGCACGAGTTCCTTCACAACGATACTCGATGATAATGTAAACGCACAACTTTACCGTAAACGCAATAAAAATTTACCCTAAACAAAAAACCTTCGAACCCTTAATAACGAAACGTAAACGTAAAACCTATTCAAGTTAAATGTTCAACTTAAAACCATTATATGATACTCGATGATAATATGAAACTTTCATATTCTCATCGATACTCATATGTGAAAATCAAAGCGCGACTTAGTCCCCGTCTATCGGTTAACATACGTTCGATATTCGTCGTGACATAGAACTATACGAAGGTTGTTAAATATCGAACGGTATAGATCAGTACTAACAAACGTCGTGTGGTCTATGTGACGAGAAGATTCAATCGTATGATAATCGATAGATTTGTTCAGTGTGGACAAGTTAGGAATGTATAAAGTAAACACTTGCATTCACTTGTGTTTTCATTCATTTCGAGTTATTTCGTCGGTACTCTTCCGCTGGTTCTCCATGTACAAAGATAGATTAGATGTTCATTTTAACGTTGTTTCACAGCATTGAAATGATTATCTATTCTATTACAGTGTACTTGGAGAACAGCGCGGAGTTACCGCCGAAATTTACTCAAAACGGATGAAAGCACAAGCGAATGGGCGTCTGCTCTATACATTCTTAATGGGATAGAAGCCTTAGCCCTGACAGCCGAAACACACACATACAACACGAATACACAACAAACGCACACACAAAGCACATACACACTAACAACCTTATACTTAAGCGAAATCATAAATTGAAACACACATACACAGAATACAACTCATACTTGGGTATCTACAAATCTAACTTTGTTTATCGATAATTTATTCTTTTCAACAACAAACTTGCCGCTACGGACTTTCTTCTTTGTCAGTAACCATCGCGTTCTTAGATTTCTCAATATAAGCACCATAACCTACAATTTATATGTTATACAGTCTAACATGACCCCATGAGTACATCAGAGTTAAGGACTGGATGTACGTAGATTGGCAACAACGCATGCAATCTAAGTTTGTCGCAGGAGTAGCTGTTTTTATTGAATTTGCACGCGTACATAATAAGATCGTGTTAGAGAAGATTCTCTGTTCATGCGATAAATGTGGGAATAAGTTCTGGCAGAAGGTAGAAATCAAAAAGCTTCACATCGTTAAACATGGTTTTACTAGACTTTATACAACCTGGCTATTTCACGGGGAAGGACAAGAAGAAGACGGTAATACGGCAGAAGATGAAGGAGAATACGGTAATGCGGCAGAAGAAGAACACGATAACTTCTTTTCAGGAGAAGAAATAGAGGATATGGTAGAGGCTGCCCTAGGTGATAATATTCCTACCGAAGATGATATTCCTTCCGGCCAAGGACCGCGCGTGGATAAGTATGAAAAGTTTATGAATGATGTTAAAAGACCAATTTATGAGAATGCAAAGTATTCAACCCTATAATGGTTCGTCCAACTTTTCCAGATTAAGTGCCTAAATGGATGGAGCAACAAATCATTCATGATGCTTTTGAAGTTCCTGAAAGATTCCATGCCTCCGGAAAATAACGTGCCTGACAGCTGGTATGAAGCCCAGACGATGATGTCTGATTTGTGAGAAGATTCATGCATGTCCTAAAGATTGCGTGTTGTACCGGAATGAGAATTCAGATTTGAAACAGTGTCCAGCATGCGGAGAGGCCAAATATAAGCCGAAAGAATTTAATAAGAAGACTGATATACCTGTCAAGATAGCACAATACTTTCCCATAACACAAAGGCCGTAGAGGCTATTCAGGTGCAAGAAAACAGCCGAGACAATGATTTGGCATCACCGTGTTGCTCTAAGTGAAGATGGAAAAATGAGTCATCCAAAAGATTCACCGGCATGGAAGGATTTCGATAGAAGGCATGAAATATTCAGTAGTGATCCTCGCAATGTCAGGCTCGGACTCGCTGGTGATGGTTTCTGCTTATTCAACTATATAGTTAGAAGCCACAGCACATGGCCCGTTGTAATGATAGTTTATAATCTATCGTCTTGGTTGGCTATGGATCAATCATACTCTATGATGCCTCTTCTTATTGACGGACCAAACTCACCGGGAAACAATATCGACGTCTATCTCCGACCTCTGATCGATGAGTTAAAATCTGTATTCATTGATAGTATAGAGACTTACGATGTAAACACAGATACAACCTTGACACTGCGTGCGGTTTTAATGTAGACAATTAATGACTTTCCTGCGTATGGAAGGCTATCAGGTTGGTCCATACATGGTCACAAAGCATTTCCTTATTGCCATCAATATACAAAATTGAAATGGTTGAATTTTAGCAGGAAGGTTTGTTATTGCGGCCATCGGCGTTTCCTACCACTAGACCATCCCTACAGGTTAGACGCTGCTCATTTTAATGGTTATCAGGAGCTTCTTGGGATCCAGCCTCATTGTCCGGAGAGGACGTGACTGCTCAGTGGGATGGTTACAATAATGTGACCTTCGGGATAGATCCGGCAAAACAGGTCAAACCACCATACTGGAACAAGTTAAGTATTTTCTACGAGCTTCCGTACTGGTCAACAAATTTAGTGCGTCATTGTCTGGACGTCATGCACATAGAGAAGAGAGTATCCGAGTGGTGGGTTCCTTAGCACCCTCACTAGGTTTCGGAAGGCATCAACCATGCCATTTAAAATTTTTCTAGTGTGCTAAAGAACCCTAACCAAGGATCTAACTAGAGGAATTAGGGTAAACAAGCATGTAATCGAATATTACACTAAGTGAATGAGGAGTACAATCTTTGTAGACCGGTCCTTCACTTCTAAAGCTCCATGTAGTAGTCCCTTCGGTCCAAGTAGTGATCTCCCGGACTCTAGTAAGGGTTCACAAGGCGAAAGGAACAAGCTTGCTTGAAGTCTTCGAGGCCGAAGATGATCTACGTCGAGAAATCTCTAACTCAAGCTACCTCTTCACTAATTGGGAATTAGTGAAGCAAACAACCTAAACTAAATGGTTAATCTAGTGTATGTTAATGTAATATGATTTTTGCTCACTTTAGAATTATTTTTCACACTAATTTTCTTCCCCTCAAGAAAACCTAGAGAGCTTTCCTTAAGATGAAGAAGAAGATGAAGTGGAGAATGGAATGAGTGAGAATAGCAACCATGGGTGAGATAATATCCCATATTAAATCAGGTAGAGACTTAACCATGGCTTAAGATAATGGTTGGGTTAATAAATATCTAGGGTAAGACAAAACTAATGGACTAAGTCAATGGTTCTACAAGTTTCCATTAAGCTTCAAACCATGTGATTATTCCACCTAATTTTGAATTATCTTAAATAAATAAAAAAACTCTTTATTATCTATGGAATAGTGTAAGTCTCATACACCCATATATAATGTATCATCAAGCATGACACAAAAAGAAACACAATTAATATATATCACATATATATTAAATGTAAATGTGAGAAAAAGAAATGCTTAAGTGAGCTAATATTAGTTAATGTAAAATTAATATATCAAATATATAATGATACATTAAATTATTAAATCAACACTTGATTTAATAATCTGGCTATATCACATATAACCGACCAATATCATTTGTATCAACTTATCGAATCAATACTTGATTCGATAACCCGACTATATCACATATAACCGAACGATATCATATATCGCGAGATTAGGATACGGTATCACATACGCGTATTAATCTTAGTTCCGCACATATCACATATGTGCTCCTACTTCGTTTCGCCTGAGCCAGAAAACATCTGTGTAGGACTCTAAAGACTCGTCAATATGCCGGCAGTAGGTGATGATCATATCAGTCACCCACAAGCCGTTAGCGGTACTAGTTGGACGTAACGGCTACCCGGGTATTGAGCGATCAGAAGATGAACAAGCAAGCCTGCTCATACTCCTGTGAATCCAATAAGTAACACTACCGTACAATCCGGTCTCTTCGTCTGATATGTCGCATATCCAGCTTGGGGGTGGTAAACGTCAGATCCCAATAGCCTGATAAGTCATGTCGATGTGAGGCCCATAACGGTTCGAAAAACTACTGATAACACTTATCAGTAAATCTCAGCAACCATGGCCAGGGATTTCCTGTTATGGCCAATCAAGCATAGCGCAATATCAACCCCCAATACCGGGAGAGACGAAATCCCCTCCTATCGCTCATTGCCTCCATATGACTCGGGACTGTACCCAAAAACCACCGTTTTGCACGTTCTCTTGAACGTGGTAAGGTGGAAATCAAAGCACAGTGGGAATCACACAAGACTCTATGACGATCTCGGGTCTATAGACTAATCTGTACTAGTGTCACCAGAGAACTGCTATCTGACGTAAGGTATTATACCATCTAAGAGTTCTCGGCGAGTCCTGTTCAGTGTACCCAGTCTCCACTGAGCACCCGTATACAATCTTTGATGTCAAACACCAATGGATGTGGGATCATCCATCGCCCATCATATGGGTTAAGAAACGTATACGCTAGTCTACTCTGGAATATCGATGCTCCGTTTCGATACTCCCACGACTAGGAACAATTGAAGGATGTACTTACGGACTACCCTGGCCCCACTAGTATGATCTGCATCATAATCCTGGTAGTTAAGTACTCATCCTAAGGGCTTTATCAACATGTAACAGAGAGACAATTATTGTACATGTTAAGATAAAAAGTAACCAGATAGCATACTATCACGTCGAGCAAGAAAGTCCTCCCTATATATGTCCAAGCATCCACTATAATGTACATCATATTTACAATAATAGCCTCTAGGGCATACATACAACTAACAATCTCCCACTTGCACTAGGGCCAGTTGTTGTAGTATCTCAAACCCAATGTCCCATAAAAGTCTTTCTAGGGAAAGGCCTTTGTGAGTGGATCCGCCGTGTTATCCTTCACGCCAACTCTCCTAATCTTGATCCCTTGGAGATCAACCATCTCTCTGATCAGGTGATACTGTCTCAGAATATGTCTGGATCGCTGATGGGACCGGGGTTCCTAAGCCAAAGCCACAACTCTATTGTTGTTACAATAACAGTTATTGGACGCTCAACGGTAGGAACCATGTTCATCTCATTAACAATAAATATCCAGACAGCCACTTTGGCAGTATCGTTGGTAGCGATGTATTCATCCTTTATCGTCTAGTTTGCTACGGTATCTAGCTTGAAACTCTTCCAACATACCGTCCCTCTACTGAGGGTAAAGACAAAGCCTGAGACTGACTTTCAGTTGACCTTATCACTCTGGAAGCTCGAATTGGTAAAGGACTCCCACTGGAGTTCACCGTTACCAAACACCATGAACATTTCTTCAGTACTTCTCAAGTACTTAAGAATGTCCTTCACAGCTGTCCAGTGATTATCCTAAGATCCGATTGATTCCTGATCACTACACCTAGTGAGTTAGCTACATCTGGTCTGGTACATAACATCGCATACATGATAGAGCCTACTACCGAAGCATAGGGTATCCCTTGTATGCGAGCTCTCTCCAAATCAGTCTTGAGAGACTTCTTTTTGGAGAGAGTGATTCCTGAGTAAGTGTGCGAACCACCATGGTTAGAATATTCCATACTAAACCCCTTTAGTTTGGTGTTAATGTACCTGGATTTGGGACACTCCCAATATCCACTTAGATATATCTCTATAGATCTAAATCCTCAAGATGTAGTAGGTATCACCCAGATCTTTCATGGAGAATCCTCGTGATAAGAGGAGCTCGACCGAGTGTAGCATAGGAAACCCATTTCCTATCAAGAGTATATCATCTACGTACAATACGAGGAAGACAGTTTTACTCTCTACAACCTTCTTGTATATACGAGGTTCATCTACATTTTTGATGAAGTCAAACTCTTTGACTGCCACATCAAAACAGATGTTCCATCTCTGCGATGCTTGCTTTAATCCTGATGGACTTAAGCATAGCCACTGGAGAAAAAGGTTTCATCATAATCCATACCTGGTTGTATGACGAGAACCTTTTGCTACAAGTCTAGCTTTGAAAGTCTCAACTTTTCCATTTACACCAAGAATCTTCTCAAGATCCACTTTCTACCGATGGGTTTTACCCCTTTAGGTGCAACATTCAAAGTCATACTTTGTTGGTGTGTTTGGATTCCATCTCAGATCGCATTGCATCCAGCCATTTCACAGAGTCCCCACTCGTGATGGCCTTCCTGAACCTAGTTAGGTCATCATCTACCATGATGCAATCTTTTCTCCCATCGTCACCAAGAAAACCGTAGTATCTCTCAGGTAGACGAGGAACCTTATCAGATTCGCGGAGAGGCTGAGGTTCATTGGAGACTATTGAATCCTTTGGTTCTACTAAATCATTAGTCCTAGTTTGTATAGCTGGAACTCCTTCTAGTTCTACCTCATGACCACTAATGTGTTTTTCAAGAAATTCCTTTTTCTAAAAAGGTGGCATGTTGAGAAACAAAACACCTTTTGTTCCTTGGTTTGGTAGAAGATATTCCCTCGCAAATGTTTGAGATATCCAACAAACTTACAGAACCGGCCTTGTCTCGAGTTTGTCCGGATTTTTCCTTTCAACATAGGCCGGACAACCCCATATCTTAACTCGTTTAAGACATGGTCTCTTCCCATACCATATCGCATATGGAGTGGTAGGCACTGATTTGGTCGGAACCCTATTCAATAGGTATGTAACTTTTCAAGTGCATAACTCCAAAAGGAAACATGCAACTCAGCAGTACTCATCATAGAGCGCACCATATCTAATAGGGTGCGATTCCTCTGCCCCAATACACCGTTGTGCTATGGTGTACATGAAGGAGTAAGCTGAGAGAGAATCCCATTCTCTTTTTAGAAACTCCAGGAACTCCATGCTTAATTATTCCCTTCTCCGATCAGATCGAATGACTTAATACTTTTACCCGTATGGTTCTCAACTTCAAGCTTATATTCCTTGAATTTCTCAAAAGTTTCAGACTTGTGTTTCAACAGGAACATATATCCGAATCTTGAGAGATGGTCAGTGAATATAATGAAGTACGAGGAACCAACCCTGGCATTTGTAGACATAGGTCCATATACATCACTATGCATCAGTCCCAAGAGTTCAGTAACTCTTTCTCCGTTTCCAGTAAACGGAGTATTGGTGATTTTACCTTTGAGATAAGACTGGTAAATATCATAAGATGAAATTCGAACGGATTCAAATATTCATCCTTATGTAACTTAGCTAGTGGTGTCGCATTGATATGACTTAGTCTACAATGCCACAAGAAGGATTCGTTCATTTATGAACTACTCCTCTCATGCGTGTTCTGTATACTTTGAATTGTGGTTTGATTTAGAACGTATATGCTATTACATAACGTGCCTGATCTAATCAACTCTTGATTAAGGAAAATATTCACAACATTATCCTGCAATACAAAATTATATCCTTCTTTAACTTAATAAAGAAACTGATGTACTGTTGTATATCAGGTTCAGCATGTAATAACATTTGTTCAGAATCAATGTATCTACCATTTGGTAATACAAGGTGATATTTGCCAACTGATTTGGCTGCAACAATTGCACCATTCTCTACACTTAGAGACATATCACCGAATCCCAGTTC
The DNA here is from genome assembly GCA_030015575.1 of Agapanthus africanus. Classification (NCBI taxonomy): domain Eukaryota; kingdom Viridiplantae; phylum Streptophyta; class Magnoliopsida; order Asparagales; family Amaryllidaceae; genus Agapanthus; species Agapanthus africanus. Next base: position 383,342,780 of record CM057349.1, on the reverse strand, counting down.
TCTACCTTTCTGTAGCCCATGCAACAGATTACATATGTGGGATCCTGATCCGGTATCTCATACCTTGGACGTAGAGGATACTGAGAAACAGTTCTTGGTAACGAACACACCCGAAGAATATGCATCAACATACTTTTTCCTAGAATGGGTGGCATGGGAATCCTGATATTCCCCTATTTCCTTCTCAGACTTATAACAATTATAAGGTAGAGCGGAACCAACGTTCCCCAGCTCAGCATAATAAGCAGGTTCGGTCAATACATCCATATTATTATCTTGATTAAGGCATGTCACGGTCGCTGCCAGGAGAGAGAGAGAGAAGAAAACACTCTGCATATGCTCTTGCAAGATCAGATTGGTTATTATTTTATCTAATCAGGATGGCTCCCACTGTTTTTATCAAATCTTCCTTCAAACCCTAAAAGGTAAGACTAGCCGGGATTAATTACACCCTACAAGTTCGCCAATCTTTCGGCCAGGCCAGTATCAGTACTTTGAGGGAGGTTCCTCGTGCTTTCGCACGTACCTAATTAAAATAAACCTCGTTTTCCCAAGGGCGTAACCCCGTTAACACCTTTCTAGACACCTATTTGATCGGCTAATTATAATGTGCAAAACTCTCCCAGGAGTAACTCTTACTCGCAGTGGGTATCGGGATCCAACTATCTCATAGAAGGTATGCAATCTCATTGCAAATTTCAACATTTGAAACTCTCGATAATGGTTTTTACCCCTAGTAGCTTATGACCTTAACTATGGTCAACAAATCACAAGCACTAGTCAAGTTCTACCCGTCATTTCGTGATTAATTAGACTCACCCACATGACCCTTAAGTATGGTCAACAAAGTCACATGACTGTCCTAATTAATCGCATCATATGCTGTGTAGGAAGACATCACTTAGCTACCGTACACTGCGCCTTAACTATGGTCAACAAACGCAGCACGAATACTAAGTATTCTACTTCCTAAAATGACGGAGGGCTACGACAGGTTTTTAAGAAAACCTTTTGCGTAATGAACTTGATATCGTTGTAGAATCGAGTGATTTTGAAAAGGAGTGGTTTAATCTCCGCTTTTAAAATCGAGTTTTTCAAAATAAACCGAGTGGGTGTAGCATCTGCTAGTTTCTGTTAAAGAGGTCACTCCCGGTGAAGGGATCTCGGCTCTTTCCTCATCGAATGAGGTGCTGGATATTCTACAAGGAACACCACTATGCAAAGCAAGAATTAGAGCTACCAGTTTTGAAAATTTGATTCCACAACATCTTGGGTTTCTTTCCTTTTCATTAATCTCATTAATGAAGTCCCATCATTTATGCTTCCTAATCATCAAAGATAAAGAAACGAAAATAGAACGTACGCTTATGCCATCTGCATTCGGCACAGTGTCCCGTTATGCACCGTTAGGTTACTTAACTAACGGCATAGCGGGACGGGACTAGCGTGGGTGCAAAACATAAGCAACGTTTATTATATATTATATATATAATAACCACATTCGTCTCAACATATAAAGTGATCACATCACAGAATATCAGCAGCAGAAGTCCACATATGAAATATTGGATATACTAGGAATTCCGTGTTTTAAATTAAGCCAGTAAAAAAACACGGATTCCACGGTCGTGATGAATAGCCAAACCCACATCCCCAGACCCCTATGAGAGCGGAAATCAACCCTACCAATTCTAGAGTTAGGAGACCCGGTCTCGACTCCTCGAGATGGTCTCCCACTGGACCCTAGAACCTGGTTACTTGTGCTCCCCTCCTTGGGTCTATCCTAATGCGGAAAAGTAAATAATATACATCAATGGTGACATCATCCTCAACCCGGAAGTGCCCCAATAAAAGAATATTACATACAAGTTTTTACATGAATGAAAATGAAAAACTCTCATCTCACGCAAAACCCCCAGGCTATTCAAACACGACGATCCAATATAACATATCACAGCAACACATAACATCACATGTCATCAACGTAAGTAAATATACGTATCCCAATTGTTGTTAACATATAGCAACGAAACCGGCGATACACCACATATTACACTTACGGTCGCAGAAAAGAAAGTGAAAACTACAACAATTGGAATCCGCAACCACCTTGACATCATAAACCCGAAATATCACATACTTTGGATTTCATGCCTAACCGAATGAATTCCTTAGACATCGTAAACCCAAAATATCTCATATTCCGAATTTAATGCCTAACAATTATAAACCCCGCATTTTAGTCTCGATATTGAAAACACTTTTCAATAACAAGTCGGGAAATTCAACAAGATTCCCGACAAGTTGATCGAATGCTCGTCGGAAACTTTATTAGACGGCCGCATCCTCGATGTCGTCGACGAAGTGCACTTAGGCGGAACACCGCGGCCGCGATCATCCGGACGGATGCTTTAGGCAACGGGATTCTCCTGAAGTCACTTGGTCAGGGCTATGGGGCATGGCTATCTAGTAATGTTACCCGGTGAGTATCTGCGTACACTACGTGACTGCGACAGAGTTTTGATCCATATCAAAACCCCGTGGCAACCGATCAAATGAGACTAAATTGCTACGTTTATAAAATTCAAATTAGTTTTCACAAAACTAAATATTGTAGATTCTAAATATTGTATCACAATTCACAGATAGTTAGACGATGTTAAACATTTCGATCGAATAAACGAACACCCAAAATTTTCCAGAGAGCTCAACACTTGAGCACAGTTTAAAAAATACCTAGAACATGCCACAGCACCTATGGACCAACTGAAGAAAGGCCGACCCATGCCTCACTCATAGCGCCGCGGAACCGCCGCAAACCTTAAGGTTTTCCCGCGGTTCCGCGGTCAAAGAGTCGAGTTTGGGTATCGTTCTTCTAGAGGGTCCATAGAATTACTTGCATGATTTTTGAATATTTTAAACTTGGAAAAATGCTACTTTTGGAAAATTTTCCAGAGAGGGGTGAAAAATGGGTTTTTGATATCCCTTCGAACTTTTTAACGTCGTCAATATTACCCGAAACGATATTAAAATTACGACTACGAAACACTCCGAATTGCCTTTACAGAAAGATAACATCACATGCAATCTTAGTAAAAACAAACAATACCTGAAACACTAAACCCCGGAGCCTGGAACACCAAATAAAATTGAAGCCCAAACAACTAACTAAAACCGGTGTGGCCGGTTTTTGGACAAGTTTCGCCGGTCCAATTTCGGCGGTTTGGGCTCGTTTTTGTCTGGTGTTCATATTACATCACATGCAATATTCTGCAACTGTTTAAAAAAATTTTAGAGGCTCTGAAAAATTCGACAGAAACTAGGGTTTTGTTTCGACCGTTTCGGAGTTGTTTCGGTTTCATAATTCTACTAACATCGTCTAATACTCTAGCTCGGTTCTGATACCACTACCGGGTTCCTTAGCACCCTCACTAGGTTTCGGAAGGCATCAACCATGCCATTTTAAAATTTTCTAGTATGCTAAAGAACCCTAACCAAGGATCTAACTAGAGGAATTAGGGTAAACAAGCATGTAATCGAACATTACACTAAGTGAATGAGGAATACAACCTTTGTAGACCGGTCCTTCACTTCTAAAGCTCCATATAGTAGCCCCTTCGCTCCAAGTAGTGATCTCCCGGACTCTAGTAAGGGTTCACAAGGTGAAAAGAACAAGCTTGCTTGAAGTCTTCGAGGCCGAAGATGATCTACGTCGAGGAATCTCCAACTCAAGCCACCTCTTCATTAATTGGGAATTAGTGAAGCAAACAACCTAAACTAAATGTCTAATCTAGTGTAGATGATGAAATAGGATTTTTGCTCACTTTAGAATTATTTTTCTCACTAATTTTCTTCACGTCAAGAAAACCTAGAGAGCTTTCCTTGAGATGAAGAAGAAAATGAAGTGGAGAATGGAATGAGTGAGAATAGAAACCATGGGTGAGATAATATCTTTTATTAACTCATGTAGAGACTTAACCATGGCTTAAGATAATGGTTGGGTTAATAAATATCTAGGGTAAGACAAAATTAGTGGACTAAGTCAATGGTTCTACAAGCTTCCACTAAGCTTCAAACCATGTGATTATTCCACCTAATTTTGAATTACCTTAAATAAATAAAAAAAAAAACCTTTATTATCCATGGAATGGTGTAAGTCTTATACACCTATGTATAATGTATCATCAATCATGACACAAAAAGAAACACAATTAATATATATCACACATATATTAAATGTAAATGTGAGAAAAAGAAATGCTTAAGTGAGCTAATATTAGTTAATGTAAAATTAATATATCAAATATATAATGATACATTAAATTATTAAATCAACACTTGATTTAATAATTCGGCTATATCACATAAAACCGACTAATATCATTTGTATCAACTTATCGAATCAACACTTGATTCGATAACCCGGCAATATCACATATAACCGAACGATATCATATATCGCGAGATTAGAATACGGTATCATATACGCGTATTAATCTCGGTCCCGCACATATTACATATGTGCTCCTACTTCGTTTCTCCTGAGCTAGGAAACCTCTGTGTAGGACTCTAAAGACTCGTCAATACACCGGCAGTAGATGATGATCATATCAGTCACCCACAAGCCGTCAGCGGTATTAGCTGGACGTAACGGCTACCCGGGTATTGAGCGATCAGAAGATTAACAAGCAAGCCTGCTCATACTCCTGTGAATCCAATAAGTAACACTACCGTACAGTCCGGTCTCTTCGTCTGATATGTCGCATATCCAGCCTGGGGTTGTTAAACGTCAGACCCCAATAGCCTGATAAGTTATGCCGATGTGAGGCCCATAACGGTTCGAGAAACTACTGATAACACTTACTAGTAAATCTCAGCAACCATGGCCAGGGATTTCCTGTTATGGCCAATCGAGCATAGCGCAACATCAACCCCCAATACCGGGAGAGACGAAATCCCCTCCTATCGCTCATTGCCTCCATATGACTCGGGACTGTACCCAAAAACCACCATTTTGCACGTTCTCTTGAACGTGGTAAGGTGGAAATCAAAGCACAGTGGGAATCACACAAGACTCTATGACGATCTCGGGTCTACAGACTAACATGTACCAGTGTCACCAGAGAACTGCTATCTGACGTAAGGTATAATACCATCTAGGAGTTCTCGGCGAGTCCTGTTCAGTGTACCCAGTCTCCACTGAGCACCCGTATACAATCTTTGATGTCAAACACCAATGGATGTGGGATCATCCATCGCCCATCATATGGGTCAAGAAACGTATACGCTAGTCTATCTGGAATATCGATGCTCCGTTTCGATACTCCCACGACTAGGAACAATTGAAGGATGTACTTACGGACTACCCTGGCCCCACTAGTATGATCTGCATCATAATCCTGGTAGTCAAGTACTCATCCTAAGGGCTTTATCAACATGTAACAAAGAGACAATTATTGTACATGTTAAGATAAAGAGTAACCAGATAGCATACTATCATGTCGAGCAAGAAAGTCCTCCCTATATATGTCCAAGCATCCACTATAATGTACATCATATGTACAATAATGGGCTCTAGGGCATACATATAACTAACACCGAGCACATACTCAACTTGCTTCTTTGTAAAGACGGAAAATCGAAAGACAACCTCCGTGATCGGATGGATCTTCAGGACAGGGAAATTAGAAGTGAATTGCATCCTAAACCGATAGCGGGTAAACCAGGCAAGTTTATACTTCCCAATGCCGCGTATCATATGTCATAATCGGGGAAGAAAAGGTTTCTGCAGATGTTGTATGATTTGAAAGTTCCCACAGGTTTCTCAGGATCATTTAGTAAGAAGATAAAAATTATGAAAGGCAAGATCGATGGGATGAAAAGTCATGATCATCATGTTATTATGGAGCACATTCTCCCATTAGCCCTCAGGACTTCTCTTCCCGAATCGGTTGGTCTAGTAATCAATGACCTTTGTTGTTTTTTTAGAGAATTATGTGCTAAAACCCTGGATGTTGCGGCACTGGAGAATCTAGAAAATTCTATTGCATTGATACTTTGCAAGCTTGAGCGTATTTTCCCACCATCATTCTTCGATATCATAATACACCTGACGGTTCATCTTGCAACCGAGGCTAAATTAGCCGGACCGGTACAATATCGATGGATGTATCCCGTCGAAAGGTATGTGGAATATTTTGTTTCACACAATTTGTAAAATTATTGTTGTCCTATATGCTCGTATTTATTTATTTAACATATTTTTCTTTAGGTACCTCTACACTCTAAAAAAAATATAAGCAATAGAAATCGACCAGAGGGTTTTATCATGCAAGGTTATCTTCTAGATGAAGTAACCACATTTTGTTCCCGCTATCTGGACGAGAACATTGAGACGAATCTTAACCGGTCTCGGAGAATTCAGGACGGGCCATATGGTAAAGCGTCCTATAAGAGAGTAGACACTGTGTTTATCAACAGGATATATCGGTTTATCCTCCTCAATAGCGTATGTCTTGAAGAAAGTAGAGAGTAAGTTTTTTTGATTAATTGTTATATTTATGTCTCTTTGTGTATGAAATGATATAATATTAATGTCATAATTTATTGTTGAGAACAGAATTCATATTAATGAGGCACGTGAGAGGCATCCTGATTGGAATGATGAACGATTGGAAAAATATCATCAGGATAATTTTTGCGATTGGGTTGCAGATCATGTAAGTTGTTCGAATAACATGTTATTGCTACCGGTCTTAATCTAAACTTACATCGTTATGTATTTGTCATAAAATTTGTTTTGTCAGATCCACGATTCGAACTTGTTTGCATAATTAGAGAGAGATTCAAGATGTTTAGCTCAGTTTCCTAGTATGGAGGTTGCATATTATAAAGGATTCAGTGTCCTTAGATACAAATTTGAAGTTAAGGATATAGAAACATTTCGAACCACTCAGAATAATGGGATTACGACGGTAGGATCGGATGGTGTGATTTATTATGGATACTTAAATTTCATACTTGGCATCCAATACCTCGGACGATCAGAACCGTTTTATATATTTCAGTGTACTTGGTACGATACACGAACCGATACGGATAAGTGGAGAAACAATCTCGTGACTTGGAAAGATGAATATGGATTGACTAGTGTGAACACACTTCGATTTTATGGTCAGGACGATCCATTTATCTTTCCGAACCAAGCATTCCAAGTATACTATTCACAGTGCTTGAAGAATCCGGGATGGAGTGTCGTATGCCGTTGTAAACCCAGGGATGTTTATGATGTCCCAGAATTTGAGGATCGTATGGAGAACAGCGACAAGGATGAAGAGGAGAGAAGACTTAGAGTGCTCCGACCGTCTGTTTCAAAAGACGGGTTATCTTCGGCTGATCGTGAAGTTACGTGGGTTAGAAATGATATCGATGATGAAATCCAAGTAGATATGTCTAATGCATCCACGAAACGAAAAAGGTTATCAGTAATGTTATATTATTACTTCACATTTCTACGATCTATACATATATTGCATGCATATATAATGATTGTACTCTTATATAGGTTTGATGACGTCCACCGGAGCAACGAGGGGCGGCAGGAGCACCAGCCGCGGCAGCGGCAGAAGCAGAGTGGTTCTACCACCCAGAGAGCTGCGTAGGGAGCTTCATAGGGCCGGTCTTGCACTCCGATCGGTATCCCCTTCCAATGACTCCTTCCGTGTGGATTTTGCCACACCTTCAGGTATATTGCACGCATATTCATTTTGAATGTAATATTATAGATATACACGCATATTTATTTCAAAATTACTTATATAGTCAATGTTTAATTGTCTAGCTGTTGGTGGTGCGTCCACTTCAGAGGCAGAGGCCACCACCGCACCTGCTGGTATGTTTATATATCTTATAGTGCATGCATATTGATTTAGAATGTTATATCATAAATATACACACATTTTTTTTTCTCTTACTTAGATAATCATTTTTTGATTGTCTACCTGTAAGTGGTGCCTCTACATCTCGGGCAGAGGCCACCACCGGACCTGCGGATATGTTTATATATCCTATATTGCATGCATATTGATTTAGAATGTTATATTATTGATCTACACATTTTTTTGCAATTACTTATATAATCTATTTTTAATTGTCTTATTATAGGTGGTGCGTCCACATCTGGCGCAGAGGCCACTCCTGCCACTTCCTTACCCTTCGCTCTGTAAGTCCATGCTACCTCTCCCGGTACTTACGGGCTTGCGGAATTTGATGAAAAACAATTTTCTAGAGGCGGTAACATGGACTCAAAACAGATCTTTGTTAAACTATCTACCTAACAATCTAACTACGAGTTGTTAACTACTCGGTTATGGTGTTATACCTTTCTTTCTTGAACTCCTTCGTCTTCATCTCTTGATGGTGTACGGATCGGCTTCACCCCGTCGCCTCCTTGCGCCGAAGATTGATCCACCCGAAAGCTTCTACCTTTGGCTCTTCTTCGAACTTTGAAGAAACTAGTTCACTTGGTTTGCTAAACCTTATGAACTAGAGTGAGTAGAGGAGAGTGTGATGGGATTTTCTCTATGGTTCTTGCTTCTCAACACATGAGACAAGTGAACCATAGACAAGAGAGAGAGCAAGAGGAAGAGGGTGAGAGCAAGAGAATGAGAGAGCTCAAAACCAAGAGAGAGAAAGGCGAAGAAAGAATGAGCCTCTCTTTTGTCATACACCCTCTCATAATCCAAAAGCATCATGAGCCATAATGTTAATCAAGTATTATGTGATGGTTCATATCATGTCAAAGGCAATATCATTTCCATGCACTCATTTTGCAAACCACAACAAGCAAGCAAAAGTCTTTGCATGAAAATGACAACCATTATGATGATGATGGTCAACTAGTCCAACCTAGTCAACCGGTCAACAAAGTCAACAAGTCAACAAAGTCAACCCCTCAACAACCATGTCACTATAATACTTAATTAATATTATTGCTAATTATGTTTCATATTCTCATTAGGGTTTAGCAAAAAGTCAATAGTCAACAGTCAACAGTCAACAACCCTAATGAGAATCCTCTGCCTCTGTCTCTCTGTCAACTGTGCATACACACCCGCATCCGCGTTCCGAGGAACACGAATACATACGAGATAAAACCAATCCCAAAACGTACACTAGGATCTGGCTTAAACCAAAGCCCGCTAGTGTTAACTGTCCGGAAACTAAACGTGCACAAGTGCACGGATGTGACCGAACCCTGTCGCAAAACCATGCGACCTGTCGCAAAACCATGCGACCTATACTCTTTTGCCTGAAGGCGAATAGCTTTCTGTGTGGGACTCTAAAGACTCGACACTACGCTGGCAGTGGGTTTAACCACAGACCGCAAGCGGCACTAGCTGTGCGTAACGGTCCCCAGGTAGATGCCGACAAGAAGACCGACGAGGTGAAACCCATCTGAACTCCTACTGAGTCTGAACGTGACAATCTCCATACAGTCCGGTCTGTTTGTCTGATACATCACATGGCGGGCCTAGGGGGCGGTAAACGTCAGTCCCCTAATAGCGGTACAAGTCGTGTCGGAATGAAGCCCAGAACACCCTGAGATAACACTGGAAACCTACCAGTATATCTCGCTTGCCCTGGCCAGGGACTACTCGTGTAATGGCTCTCCTAGACACAGCGCGATGTCAACCCCCAATACCGGGAGAGACGAATCCTGTCTAACTGTCACTGCCTCCAAGTGCTTCGGGACTGCACCCAAAAACTACCTGTTTGCACGACTCCTTTGAGCCGTGGTAGGGTAGTAATCAAAGTACAGTGGGAACACACTCGAGGCGAAGTGACAGTGTCAAGTCAGCGGACTAAGCTGTACTCATGTCACCTGGGAACTGATAACTGACGATAGGTATAATTCCAACCAATCAGTTCCTGACGAGTCCTGTCCAGTGTACTCGTAACCTAACGAGCACCCGCATACTATCTCAAGTACGACGTACTGACGGCTGTGGGACAGACCGTCTCCCGAGCTGGGATAAGAAGCGCATACGCTAGTCTACTCTGGAGTATCGATGCCCTGTCTCGATAGTCCTGCGACTAGGGACCTGCATAAGGATGTACTTATAGATTACCCAGCCCCCACGAGTATGACTGCCATCACAACGCTGGTAATCAAGCAAAGATCCTAAGGGCTCTACTAATATGTATAAGCGATATGCTAAAAGAAACACATGCACATATTAAAGTAGAAACAAACCAAGTAGCATACTACCATTTTGAGCAAGATTGTCAATACAAGGTGAATATCCCCAGCTTCCATTAAGTAATATACATACTAGTATGATACAGTAATGGCCTCTAGGGCATATACACTAACAATCTCCCACTTGCACTAAGGCCATGTACTGGCGTATCGAAGACCTATCATCTCGATCAGCCGCTCGAACCGAGTCTGGGGTAAGGCCTTTGTGAGTGGATCAGCAGTGTTATCTTCCGTATTTACTCTCTTCACCTCGATCTCCCGACGATCAACGATCTCCCTGATCAGGTGGTACCGCCTCAAAATATGCCTGGACTTCTGATGGGACCTGGGTTCCTTCGCTAAAGCTATAGCGCCGTTGTTGTCACAATACAGCGGTATTGGATCAACACTGGTAGAAACCACCTGAAGTTCCGTGAGGAACTTCTTCATCCAGACAGCTTCCTTTGCGGCATCGCAAGCAGCTATGTACTCCGCTTCCATAGTTGAGTCAGCAACGGTTTCCTGCTTGGAACTCTTCCAGCAAACCGCCCCTCCATTGAGGGTAAAGACATAACTCGACATGGACTTGGAGTCATCCTTGTCACTCTGGAAGCTGGAGTCAGCAAAGGCCTCAATCTGGAGGTCTTTTCCGCCATACACCAAGAACATCTCCTTAGTCCTTCTCAGGTACTTGAGAATGTTCTTTACTGCTATCCAGTGTTTCTCCCCTGGGTTCGACTGATACCGGCTTACAACGCTCAATGTGTATGCTACATCTGGTCTGGTACACAACATCGCATACATAATAGAGCCTACCGCAGATGCGTAGGGTATTGATGACATGCGAGCCCTTTCTAAATCAGTCTTGGGAGACATCTCTTTGGAGAGGGTGATTCCGTGACAAGCCGGTAGATTACCGCGCTTGGAATCTTCCATACTGAATCGTTTCAGTATGGTGTCGATGTACCTTGACTGTGAAAGTCCCAACATCCTCTTAGATCTATCACCACAGATCTGGATCCCCAGAATGTAGTTGGCATCGCCCAGGTCCTTCATGGAGAACCTCTGCGACAAGAATCTTTTGACTGACTGTAGCATAGGAATATCATTTCCTATTAGAAGAATGTCATCGACGTACAAGACGAGGAATACGACATTTCTCCCTACAATCTTACTGTAAATGCATGGTTCATCTGGGTTTTTGACAAAGTCGAATTCTTTGACAGTATCATCAAAGTAGATGTTCCAACTCCGCGATGCCTGCTTGAGTCCATAGATGGACTTGAGCAACTTGCACACTTTACCGCTGCTCCCACTCTGAATGAATCCCTCTGGCTGATCCATATAAACGCACACTTCCAAATATCCATTTAGGAAAGCCGTCTTTACGTCCATCTGCCAGATTTCATAATCGTGGAAGGCAGCAATGGCAAGAAGGACCCGAATGGATTTCACATAGCCACTGGAGAAAAGGTTTCGTCATAGTCCAAACCAGGTCTTTGACGAAAGCCCTTTGCAACAAGTCTAGCTTTATAGGTCTCAACCTGTCCATCTACACCAATCTTCCTTTTGAAGATCCACTTGCATCCTACGGGTTTTACCCCGTCTGGAGCAACGTCCAACGTCCATACTTTGTTGGTGTACATGGACTCCATTTCGGTCCGCATTGCATCTAGCCATTTTACCGAGTCACCGCTCTGAATGGCTTGCTGGAAGCTAGTAGGCTCATCATAATCAATAGTGCAATCCTCTCTATCCCCGTCTACGAGAAAACCGTAGTATCTCTCGGGCGGATGAGACTGCCTACTAGTCCTGCGGAGCGGCGCAGGAATGTCCGGTTCTCCTGAAACGTCTGGTTCATCCAAGCTTTCAGTAACAGCTTGTGGTTCTGGAATTTCTTCCAGTTCTATTGCGCTCCCACTTATCTGATTTTCCAAAAATTCAGTTTCCAAGAAGTGGGCATGCGGAGAAACAAAAATTTTTTGTTCTTCTGCGGAATAGAAAAGATACCCCCTGGAGTTCTTTGGGTATCCTACAAACTTACACAGTACTGAGCGTGCCTCGAGCTTGTCCGCATGCTGCTTTTTTACAAAAGCTGGACATCCCCATACCTTAAGATACTTAAGACAAGGTTTCTTCCCACTCCACATCTGATATGGGGTGGTAGACACAGTCTTGGTTGGAGCCTTGTTCAAGAGATATGCAGCTGCTTCTGGTGCATAACCCCAGAAAGATTGCGGTAACTCAGCCTTACTCATCATGGAATGAACCATATCCAATAGGGTTCGGTTCCGTCTTTCAGATACACCGTTGTGTTGTGGTGTGTATGGAGGAGTACGCTGAGAGAGAATTCCATTCTCTTTTAAATAGTCCAGGAACTCGGCACTCAAGTATTCATCACCTCGATCCGATCTTAGAATCTTGATACTTTTGCCGGTTTGTTTTTCAACTTCATTCTTGTATTCCCGAAATTTCCCAAAGGCCTCGGATTTGTGCTTCATTAAGAAGACATGTCCATACCTAGAGAAATCATCTGTGAAATTAATGAAGTATGAATAACCACTTCACGCATGTATAGACATTGGACCACACACATCACTGTGTATGAGTCCCAAGAGCTCGCTCGCTCTTACTCCGTGTCCAGTGAACGGAGTCTTTGTCATCTTTCCCATGAGACAAGATTCATAAGTGGCATAAGACTGATACTCGAACGGATTCAAGTACCCCTCTTTATGTAACTTAGTTAATCGTGTCTCATTAATGTGACCCAGTCTACAATGCCATAAGAAAGCCTGATTAGTTTCCGGAGACTTTCTTTTAAGTGTGTTCTGGACACTGAATATCTGAGCTTGATTTAATACGTATATCCCATTATTTAATGTACCTGACCCAATCAGAACTTGATTTAGGTGGATGTGTACTACATCGCTTACAAAAGTAAATTCATATCCTTCCTTAGAAAGTAAGGATACAGATATGATATTACAAGTCGCACCTGGTACATACAAACAGTTACGCAAAATCAATATCTGCCCAGTTGTCAGTCCAAGATGATATTCCCGTACGGATTCAGCATCCATGCTCATTCCGTTAGCAACCCTGAGAGTCATATCACCTTTCCTGATAACCCTACGGTTTCTCAGAGCCTGTAATGAATTACAGATGTGAGATCCTGATCTGGTATCCAATACCCAGGAAGTAGGGTTAACTGACATACAGTTCTCTATTACAAACACACCCGAAGCCGAAGCCACAACATGTTTCAAATTCTGGCTACTGGCTTTGCAAGCCCTGCAATCCTTCTGCCAATGTTCATTGCCGTTACAATAGGAACGTCCCTCTTTTACTACATCCAGTCCTGAAACTGTTGCCCTTGCTTTTCCTTCTTCTTCCCTGGTTTCCTTCAAAGTATAAGCAGAGGGCAGGGACTGTAGAATTAAGTAAGTACTTGACCCATTCTCCAACGTGGTCTCCTGGTCTGTGAGCTCAAAATAGCTGGTCTCTGTAAGGACGTTGTCCCCTACAGATGACCCGACAGCCAACCTCCCTTGAAGCAATTCGTTCGAGGTCTCATATCTTGCGATACGAGATTGCTCTCCATATAAATCTTTGTTATGGGGGAAGGTAGAAACTGAGTCCATCTTCTCGTGCTGCCTCTGGTTTGCACCATCAACTGAGGCTAACATGAGGCACTTGGCTTTCGCACAATCCTTTTCCGATGTCCTGCGGATGTAAATCTCCGTGACAGGGAAAACTGGACCTGAGACGGCAGGGGTTTGATTAGTTAAGAGGTGTCCCAGCTTGTCATGGGTAATGGACATCTGGACAGACCTTTGCCAATCATAACAGTCAGGTTCAGTCATTTTATTATCTAGATGTAACCTAGGTGTGGTCACTGGGTCGCTGCAATTAAGAGAGAGAGAAGAAAACACTCAGCATGATGCTCTTGCAAGTTTAGATTTATTTTTAATTTGTCTAAACAGGATGGCTCCCACTGTCTCTCGAATCCCTCCTCAAACCAAAAAGGAAGAATTAGTCAGGATCAATCTCACCGTACAATTCTTGCTTAACCGTTCAGCCAGGCTAGTGTCGGTACTTCGAGGGAGGTTTTCCAACGCTTTCGCGAAGTTCCTTAATTAAATAACCTCTTTTCCCTGTGGGCGTATCCCCGCTAACACCTTTCTAGACACCCACTTGGTTTATAACATTGATCGTTAAGTGAGAAATTTCCCGAGGAGTAGCATATACTCACAGTAGGATCGGGATCCAAATATCATTGCGTGACAAAACTGAAGGAATCCTACCAGAATCATCACACTCCAAATGGTATGCAGCGCTAGCAAGTTTCAGTTCTTTTGAAACTCCCGATGTGGATTTTTGCCCCATGCTCTTATGACCTTGACGAAGGTCAACAAATCATAAGTCCCATGTCAAGTTCTACCCATCATTGTCCAGGTTAATTTGAACCCACCCGTATATACCCTTGACGAAGGTCAATAAGGTAATACGACTGTCCCAAACCAACGCATCTATCTATGCTATATATGAACACCCAACAGCTACCAATCATTATGCCTTGACGAAGGTCAACAAACATAGCTTGAATACTATTGAATATTCATAAGAAACGACGGAGGGCTACGAATGGTTTTGGCGAAACTATGAACGTAGTGAACTTAATATAATCGATGGAACGAGATAGCTTTTAAAAGGAGTGGCTCAAGCTCCGCATTTAAAAGTTGGTTTTGAAAAGAAACCGAGTGGTTTTTGAAAGTGTTCCAACGACTTTTACTTGGTTTATTTTTCTTTGCATTAGTTCTTTTGATGCGTATTTTTCTTGCATTAGTTCTTTTAATGCGTCCCATCATTTAATCCTACCATTACAGAAAACAACCAAAATATGACGTACGCTTATGCCATTCGCATTCGCCACGGGGCTTCGTCATTACCCGTTAGGTTACTTAACTAACGACAGAGCGGGTGCTGGGCTAGCGCGGCTGTAAAACATAAGCAACGCCTAAATAATATTATATATAGATATATTGCAATGATAGCCATTTCAGATCACAGATGAACACATTGGATATACTAGGAACCCGCAATTCGTACGAGCCTGTAACGAAAAGCAGATTACACGGTCGCGGTGAATAGCCAACACCCCACCCAAGACCCCTACGGGTGCGGCAAACTACCCGCCAAATATCCGAAGCGGAGCAACCTCCCTCAACGACGTGAGTAGGTCACTCGGCACTTCGAGATACCCGGTAGTTTGTGCACCCCACCATGGGTCTATCCTAGGAGCAAAAACAGTAAAAAGAAATTATACAATGACGGTTACAACCCCGACCCGGTTGTGCGGCCAAAAATAATATTACATCAATTTACATATTACATAAATTGAAAGATAAAAGAAAACTCTCATCTCATAACCCCCGGCTATTCACCCGCGACAATCCAACGAATTCGTATACACATACCGGCAACATTACAGATCACAGATTTGTATAACCCCCACTAATCGACATATAGCGATTAGCAGACGTTCAATACAAATAACACATCACAGATATATACCCGTCAGCTTAAGTCTTTAGAAGTTCGATAAAAATACGGATTTTCAAGCCCCAAAATCTAATTTTTCTCTCTGTTAAATCTGGGCAGAAAACATATATCCTAAAAATCCCAAAACAGACCCAGAAGCACTCTGCAAGAAGATTTTTCCCCGACCGAGTTAACTCGGCCGTGGAACCGCGGCGGGAGCATGCTCCGGCCGCGTTTCCGCGGTGCTTTAACCGATTCGATTGACGAAATTTCTTGGGTGTTTACACAAAAGCCTGAGCCGATTTTTAAGATAAGATTTATCATTTTTTGACAGAAAAAAAATTCGGCAGAAACTTTCATTTTCCGGGTTCGTTTCGCGACTTTTTCTTGGATCGAACTTCTACTTACTTTGCTAACATGTTAGATAGTGTTTAACTAGGCTCTGATACCACTGTAAGTCCATGCTACCTCTCCCGGTACTTACGGGCTTGCGGAATTTGATGAAAAACAATTTTCTAGAGGCGGTAACATGGACTCAAAACGGATCTTTGTTAAACTATCTACCTAACAATCTAACTACGAGTTGTTAACTACTCGGTTAGGGGGTTATACCTTTCTTTCTTGAACTCCTTCGTCTTCATCTCTTGATGGTGTACGGATTGGCTTCACCCTGTCGTCTCCTTGCGCCGAAGATCGATCCACCCGAAAGCTTCTACCTTTGGCTTCTTCTTCGAACTTTGAAGAAACTAGTTCACTTGGTTTGCTAAACCTTGTGAACTAGAGTGGGTAAAGGAGAGTGTGATGGGATTTTCTCTATGGTTCTTGCTTCTCAACACATGAGACAAGTGAACCATAGACAAGAGAGAGAGCAAGAGGAAGAGGGTGAGAGCAAGAGAATGAGGGAGCTCAAAACCAAGAGAGAGAAAGGCAAAGAAAGAATGAGCCTCTCTTTTGTCATACACCCTCTCATAATCCAAAAGCATCATGAGCCATAATGTTAATCAAGTATTATGTGATGGTTCATATCATGTCAAAGGCAATATCATTTCCATGCACTCATTTTGCAAACCACAACAAGCAAGCAAAAGTCTTTGCATGAAAATGACAACCATTGTGATGATGATGGTCAACTAGTCCAACCTAATCAACCGGTCAACAAAGTCAACAAGTCAACAAAGTCAACCCCTCAACAACAATGTCACTATAATACTTAATTAATATTATTGCTAATTATGTTTTATATTCTCATTAGGGTTTAGAAAAAAGTCAATAGTCAACAGTCAACAGTCAACAACCCTAATGAGAATCCTCTGCCTCTGTCTCTCTGTCAACTGTGCATACACACCCGCATCCGCGTTCCGAGGAACACGAATACATATGAGATAAAACCAATCCCAAAACGTACACTAGGATCTGGCTTAAACCAAAGCCCGCTAGTGTTAACTGTCCGGAAACTAAACGTGCACAAGTGCACGGATGTGACCGAACCCTGTCGCAAAACCATGCGACCTGTCGCAAAACCATGCGACCTATACTCTTTTTCCTGAAGGCGAATAGCTTTCTGTGTGGGACTCTAAAGACTCGACACTACGCTGGCAGTGGGTTTAACCACAGACCGCAAGCAGCACTCGCTGTGCGTAACGGTCCCCAGGTAGATGCCGACAAGAAGACTGACGAGGTGAAACCTATCTGAACTCCTACTGAGTCTAAACGTGACAATCTCCATACAGTCCGGTCTGTTTATCTGATACATCGCATGGCGGGCCTAGGGGGCGGTAAACGTCAGTCCCCTAATAGCGGTACAAGTCGTGTCGGAGTGAAGCCCAGAACACCCTGAGATAACACTGGAAACCTACCAGTATATCTCGCTTGCCCTGGCCAGGGACTACTCGTGTAATGGCTCTCCTAGACACAGCGCGATGTCAACCCCCAATACCGGGAGAGACGAATCCTGTCTAACCGTCACTGCCTCCAAGTGCTTCGGGACTGCACCCAAAAACTATCTGTTTGCACGACTCCTTTGAGCCGTGGTAGGGTAGTAATCAAAGTACAGTGGGAACACACTCGAGGCGAAGTGACAGTGTCAAGTCAGCGGACTAAGCTGTACTCATGTCACCTGGGAACTGATAACTGACGATAGGTATAATTCCAACCAATCAGTTCCCGACGAGTCCTGTCCAGTGTACTCGTAACCTAACGAGCACCTGCATACTATCTCAAGTACGACGTACTGACGGCTGTGGGACAGACCGTCTCCCGAGCTGGGATAAGAAGCGCATACGCTAGTCTACTCCGGAGTATCGATGCCTTGTCTCGATAGTCCTGCGACTAGGGACCTGCATAAGGATGTGCTTATAGATTACCCAGCCCCCACGAGTATGACTGCCATTACAACGCTGGTAATCAAGCAAAGATCCTAAGGGCTCTACTAATATGTATAAGCGATATGCTAAAAGAAACACATGCACATATTAAAGTAGAAACAAACCAAGTAGCATACTACCATTTTGAGCAAGATTGTCAATACAAGGTGAATATCCCAAGCTTCCATTAAGTAATATACATACTAGTATGATACAGTAATGGCCTCTAGGGCATATACACTAACACGCTCAGTCTGCAGCTTAGTTTGAATAAATATAAAATATTTATTCATTTTACATATCCTCTAAGAATAAACATGAACTCCATATAATTTTATCGTCAATGATTATTTTCTAATTGGAGGGGACGCGTCCACGTCCGGGTCACCTGCTGTTCCTCACCGGAGGAACTATCGTCTCTCTCGTGCTGCTGCCCGGGCCCATGCTCGTGCTGCTATCGCCGGAGGTATATATCGCACTTCAATTTTCGTTAATTCTTGATTTCTTAATACCACTTTGTCTTAATATTCCTTGTTTTGATATTTCTTGTAGATGCGGGGCAGCCCCATCCCGAGAGGGGGACTCGGTGCTGCCCTTTTTGCGACTTGGACGGTCGGTGCTGCCCTTTTTGCAACTTGGACGGTCGGTGCTGCCCTTTTTACGACTTAGACGGTCGGTGCTGCCCTTTTTGCGACTTGGACGGTCGGTGCTGCCCTTTTTGTGACTTGGACGGTCGATGGCTTGATTTGACTTGCTCCGCTTCTTGCGGTGTCGGGTTTGGATTTGACTTGCTCCGCTTTCTGCGGTGTCGAGGTTGAAGTTGACTTGCTCCGCTTTCTGCGGTGTCGGGATTCGACTTGTTTCCGAGGTGGAGTTTGATTCCGCCAGGGGGTCGTTGGTTGTCTTGCTGACTTGATGTGATTCGGGTTGACATCAGCACCGCTACACTGGAATATGGTACCAGGAGCGAATCATCATTTGCCATGAGGGAATTTCCCTCGTTCCCAGTTTAATGACTTAGGGGTTGTTTGTTCCCAGTTTAACGACTTAGAGGTCATCTGTTCCTAATTTAACGACATAGGGGTCTATTAGGTCGAAAGTTTGTAATTTTGGGATTGGGGTTAGCATCAGCGTTGCTAACACTGAAGCACAGGTGCCAGGAGCAATTCATCATTTGCCTTTACCTGCTGGAGGAACGATGGCTTAGGAGACAGGTTTAGGTCCCTATCACCTAAGGCTTTTTCAATTTTGTGAGACGTAAGGGTCCCATAAAAGCATTTTCTCCCTACGAGTCGAAAGGATCCCGCAGGTGTATTTTCTCCTTAGGAGTCGTGAGGACCCCCAAGTGTGTTTTTCCTTTGTGAGTCGTAAGGATCCCACGAAGGTGTTTTCTTATTAGTCGACAGGATCTCGTAAGTTTTGGTCTTCCCATGTATCATGAGGACACATGAGTGGGTCTTCCTAAATGGAGCATAATTCCGATGGCAGAGACCGACCGCGGAGCTTGTGATTGCCGTGGGGCCTGGGCGTGATGAGAATTATTTGAGCCCATAAATTGTATACGGTAGTCAATTTGGGGACTGGCCGTAGGGCTGGGAGAATTTGGAAGATTTGGATTTTGGTTGGCGTCTGCATCACTGCACTGGAATATGGTACCAGGAGCGACTCATCATTCACCGTTTGGGAAGACTTAGGATTTGGGTTTTGGGTCGGCATCTGCATCGCTGCACTGGAATATGGTACCAGGAGCGACTCATCATTCGCCGTTTGGGAAGACTTAGGATTTGGGTTTTTGGTCGGCATCAACACCGCTAACACTGAAGCGTAACGCCAGGAGCGACTCATCATTTGCCATTTCCCGTTGGGGAGCGATGGCTTAGGAGACAGGTTCAGATCCCTATCACCTAAGGCTTTTCAATTTTATGAGCTGTAAGGGTCTCATAAAAGCATTTTCTCCCTACGAGTCGAGAGGATCTCGCAGATGTATGTTCTCCTTAGGAATCGTGAGGATTCCTAAGTGTGTTGCACCTTTGTGAGTCGTAAGGAACTCACACAGGGATTTTCTCCTCACAAGGTCGAGAGGACATTGCAGGTGTATGTTCTCCTTAGGAATCGTGAGGATTCCTAAGTGTGTTGCTCCTTTGTGAGTCATAAGGATCTCACGCAGGGATTTTCTCCTCATAAGGTCGAGAGGAATTTGTGAGTATATTTTATCTCTTTTCACGAGTTTGCGCCCTTTCGGGTTTTCACAAACTCGCCGGCAGTCTTGCTGTTTTACTTACGGAGCCCTTTCGGGTTTTCATCCATGCCTGTTTTGCTTGTGGACATACCGTTTTTTTCTTCATCGCCAGTGGGACTTTAAAAGCAGTCTCGCCAGTAAGACTTGGAGAGATAGGGGTCGTTTACGCCCGTGGATTGTATACGGTTTTATATGATGTATGACCCAGACCGTAGGGCCGGTGTGCTCAATTCGTCTGCGACTTGGAGCATTTACGCATAGTATTTCTTGAGATATCGTCCATTGATGGGTGGCATGGGCCTTTCTCCCTCGGTATTTATCAGCTGGTAGGACCCTCCATCAAATACTTTCTTGATGACGTACGGTCCTTCCCATTTTGGCTCGAATTTTCCCTTGGCATGTCGATTGGGGATGATCGGTCTTTTGAGGACCAACACCAATTCTTCTTTCTTAAAAGCACGGAGACGGGTCATCTTGTCATAGGCCCGTGATATTTGGGCTCGGTACAGCTCCAGATTTTGCTGTACTGTGAGCCTCTTTTCTTCGAGGGCGTCGAGCTCTTCGAGCCGGAGGAGCACATTTTCCACCGCCGTCAACTCGTGCTGAACGGCCATTCTTAAGCTTGGAATTTCGACTTCGAAGGGAAGGATCTCCTCCACTCCGAAGAGTAATGAGTATGGAGTGGACTGAGTTGGAGTACGGTGCGTGGTACGATATGCCCACAATGCCTCGTGAAGTTTGAGATTCCAGTCTCTCTTGTTGGCTGAAGCATTTTTCCTCAGGAGCTTGCACAGAGTTTTATTGAAGGCTTTGGCTAGCCCATTGGTCCTTGGATTATAGATGGAGGAATATCTCCAGTCTATCTTGTGTTGGGTAGAAAACCTTGAGACTTTGAAGCTCTTGAAAGAAGGCCCGTTGTCAGAAATGATTCTTCTTGGTGTACCGAAGCGGTATAGAATATTATGCCGGAAGAATGTCAGAATATCTTCTGTCTTGACTTCTTTTAGCGGGACAGCTTCGGCCCATCTGGAGAAATAGTCAGTTGCGGCCAATATGAACCGGTGGACTTTGGATGACGGAGGATCAATTGGGCCAAAAATGTCGGTGCCTCAAACTTCGAAAGGACACGACGCCACCGTAGGATGCAACGGATTAGGATGCTTGTGAATGAAATCACCGAGAATTTAGGAGAGATAGCATTTCTTTACATGCTCTTCGCAATCCCTTATCATGGTGGGCCAGCAATATCCAAGCCGTTTGATCTGAAGCCGTATTTTGGGGCCGGATTGGTGAGCTCTGCAGACGCCTGAGTGAACTTCTTTCATGACTTTCTGGGCTTCGTCCGATGACAGACATCTGAGCCAGAGTTGGTCATATGATCTGCGGTATAGCGTATTATTTACAAACACGTATCGAAGAGCTCTCTTCTTCAGTTGAATCCTCGCAGATTTTCCTTCGGGTAGTTTGTCGTATCGGAGGTATCCTATGAAGGGCTCTCTCAAATCGGGCTCGTCTTGAACGATCGAAGCTTCTTCGGCAGGACCGCTCTTCTGTTCCGCACTTTCCTCTTCTCGTAGAGTGACCGGGGGTAGAATTTGCCGGCTTCTGACTGTGATCAGAATTTCATCCATGTCAGGATCAGCCAGCTCCTTGGCTAAGCGAGCAAGCACGTCAGCTTTTCCATTCAACTCCTTAGGAACTCTCATCAGCTCAATATGGGTGAACTGTTTCATAAGCTCCACCACCCAGCTTCTGTACCGAGCTAACTCGGGTTTGTATATCTTATAGTCGCCACTTACTTGGTTGACAACAAGCTGGGAATCACCGTAGACTCGTAGCCGAAGGGTTTTCATTTCCATAGCGAGCTCCAAACCAGCTATCAGAGCCTCGTACTCAGCCTCGTTGTTTGTGCGAGGCTCGGTAAGAGCAAAAGAACGCCGTAGGGTTCCCATCGATGGCGTGATGAACACCAATCCTATCCCTGCTTTTATCTCCGGGACGCTTGATTTACTGGAGGTCCTCATTGATGAGGCTCCATCGAAGTAGAGCTCCCAACATGGCTCATCATCCTCGAGGTGCAGCACTTGTTCGTCGGGTAACTCGCAATTGAGCGGTGACCCTTCTAGTATGGGATAAGCAGTAAGGAAGTCAGTGAGAGCTTTCCCTTTTACTACTTTCTGGGGAGTATAGATTATGTCAAATTCAAGCAGCATGACAACCCATTTCGCCATTCTACCGGCTAGGCTTGCTTTTGTCATCAAGTGTTTGAGCAGGTCGACCTTGGAGATTAGCATAACCCGATGAGCAAGAAGATAGTGCCTCAACTTCTTCACAGCGAATATCAGAGCCAGGCATTGCTTTTCGATCGGGGAATAGTTGTGTTCCGCCATGACTAGAGTTCGACTGAGGTAGTAGAGTGTTAGTGTAATATGCCCTAGAGTCCATTATTGTATAGTACTAGTTTGTATATTACATTTTGGAAGCTTGGGATATATACACGGATTTATGACAGTCTTGCTCGATATAGTAGTATACTACTTGGTTTGTATCTATCTTAATATGTATATATGTTTCTTTTAACGTATCGCTAATACATATTGATAGAGCCCTTAGGATCTTTGCTTGACTACCAGCGTTGTGATGGCAGTCACACTAGTGGGGGCTGGGTAGTCTACAAGCACATCCTTACACAGGTCCCCAGTCGCAGGATTATCGAGACAGGGCATTGATACTCCAGAGTAGACTAGTGTATATGCTTCTCTTCCCAGCATGGGAGATGGTCTGTCCCACAGCCATCAGTACGTCGTACTGGAGATAGTATGCAGGTGCTCATTGGGTTATGAGTTACACTAGACGGACTCGTGGGGAACTGCTAGTTGGTAATATACCTATCGTCAGGTAGCAGTTCCCAGGTGATATGAGTACAGCTTAGTCTGTCAACTTGACACTGCTACTTCGCCTCAAGTGTGTTCCCACTGTCCTTAGATTACTAACCTACCACGGCTCTGCTGAGTCATGTAAACAGGTAGTAGTTGGGTGCAGTCCCGAAGCACTTGGAGGTAGTGGCGGTTAGATAGGATTCGTCTCTCCCGGTATTGGGGGTTGATGTCGCGCTGTGTTCAGAAAGCCATTACACAAAGTCCCTGGCCAGAGCAAGCGAGATTTGCTGGTAGGGATTCCAGTAGTTTCTCAGGGTGTTTTTGGCCGCACTCTGACATGACTTATTTCACTATTAGGGGTCTGACACTTGCTGCCCCCCTAGGACCGATATGCAACACTCTTAGACGAACAGACCGGACTGTACGGAGATTGCCACAGATAGGCTCAGTAGGGGTACGGATGAGTTTCCTCGTCGACCTTCTTTTCGACAGATACCCGGGTAGCCGTTACGTACAGCTAGTGCTACTGACGCGCTTGTGGTTAAACCCACTGCCAGAGTACTGTTGAGTCTTTAGAGTTCCACACAGAGGGTTTCCCGGCTTCGGGCGAAACGTGTAGAGATCGTATGGTTTTACGGCAGGGTTCGATCACATACATGTACTTGTGTGCATATGATGTTCGGGCGGACATTACTAGTGGGCTTTGGTTTAAGCCGGACCCTAGTATATGATTATTGGATTAGTTTCGTCTCATTGTATTCATGTTTCTCGGAATACGGATATGGGTATGTATATACGGATGGGAGGGGAATTCTTGTGATTTGATCAAGTTTGCTTTTGGAGAATGACACCTCAAATTAGGGTTTCTCTTTTATGGTTAATTCTTTAATGAGGTGGAGGAATTAAGAGAGGAAACTATATGGTATTTTAGTGAAATGGATTAGGGTTTTGCTTTGACCATCTTGGACTCTTTTGTGAGTTGTTGACTTAGATATTATTGTGAGATATTTGTGAGATATTTTCATGAGGTTTAAATGCAAAAACCCTAGCCATTTTCTATATTGATTATTCACTAAAAAAACACCAGATACTTTCTTGCTCTCATTTCCTCAAGCTTTTCTCCTTCTCCATTCAAACCCTAACCATTTCATGAGTTGAGAATCATAGGGTTTGTGAGACTACTAGATCCCTCATCACTCTCTACACATCCTAGGCTACTTAGTTTAGCATACCAAGTGACCTAGTTGCCTCAAGATAGAGGTTAAGCTCAAAGTCGGATCTCTCGGGTGGATCTTCAATGATTTGGAGAAAATGACGAGGAGGTGCAATCCATTCTCAGTTCAACGAGCTCACGACTTTGAGAAGGACAACGAGGAGGTGAAGGACAGCGAGAACTTGAGGTATAACACTCACACATAGTAGTTAAACCTCATTGATAGATTGGTAGTTAGGGTTTAGTATCGATCCTAGAGTTTAGTCGATGTTACGAAGCTAGTAAAAAATCATTTTCTGCAAACTCTACCTCCCTGCAAACACGTGGGGTGCGTGGCATCGACTTACATAGAGGGCATTTTCTTTTCCTTCCTCGTTGTTCTGGGCAAGGAGCGCACCGAGTGATTCATCTAGCGCGGCAGTGTAGAGAATCAGCGGTTTATTTGGAATGGGAGCGGCCAGCATTGGAGGGCGCAACAAGTACTGTTTGATGCTTTCGAACGCTTCTTGACATTCGGCATCCCAGACAAAAGGAGCTTCTTTCTTCATGAGCTTTGAGAAGGGCCTACATCTCCCCGATAAATTTGAGATAAACCTTCGTATATAAGCAAGCTTGCCTTGAAAGGATATTAGCTGCGTCAGATTCTTCGGAGGGGACATCTCCATGATGGCCTTTATCTTGGATGGGTCAACTTCGATCCCTCGATGTCGGACTATGAAGCCCAGGAATTTTCCCGATGACACGCAAAAAGCGCACTTCAGAGGATTCATCTTCAGATCGTATTCCCTCAGTCTAGTGAGAACGGTCCTAAGATCTTGGATGTGATCGGCCTTGGTTTTAGTCTTGACGACCAGATCATCAGCATAACATTCGACGACTTTATGGATTAGGTCATCAAAGATATTGGTCATTGCCCTTTAATATGTAGCACCTGCGTTCTTCAGTCCGAACGGCATCACTTTGTAACAGTATATGCCGATCGGGGTTCGAAATGCTGTATGCCTCTCATCCTCAGGCGACATTTTTATCTGATTGTAATCAGACGAACCGTCCATGAAGGTGAATAGCTCGTAATTTGATGTGTCATCGACCATCATTTCCATGACTGGAAGCGGGAAATCATCTTTAGGGCATGCCTTGTTGAGGTCCCTGAAATCAACGCAAATTCTTATATGTCCATTCTTCTTTTTTACTGGGACGATGCATGCAATCCAGTCCGCATATTTCTTTTCTCTGATGAAACCGGCATCGATGAGTTTCTTGGTTTCCTCGATGACCTTTTCTTCCAGCTCCCTTCTCATTCTTCAGGAAGCTTATTTGACAGGCTTGGCATCAGGAGATATAGCCAGCTTATGCACGGCCACTTCAGGGGAGAGGCCAGGCATTTCTTTGTGCGTCCACGCGAAGCAGTCGGCGAACTCATGCAGCAGGGCAATTATCCGCTCCTTCATTTCTTCTGACAGGAGTGAGCTGATGTAGGTCAGCCTTGAATTATCAGGCATTCCCAAATCGATCTCAGTTAGCTCATCGAAGGTTGCTTGTCCGCTATCTTCGAGCTCTTGAGGGGCTTCTTCTGGCTCGGCTAGCTCATCTTCATCATTTGACTCTTCGCTGGCTTCACCAATATGGATCATATAGCATGCTTTGGCATCAGGCTGAATGAAACCTATGCCCCGTCAATCTGGAATTCGTCCATCGATGAGTGCTCGGACCCAAGGCGGATGCCATAGCCTTTCATAAAACTTTGCTTCGGACTCTGTTTGATATAACCGGTATCCGCACCTTTTAAAGTATTCCCGCATCTCGGGCGCATAATATCTAGGATTGAGGACGCCCCTTATGCCTATCTCGTATGGAAGGCATGTCACAGACAAATCGTCCGGGTGCACGACAGGATTTGATCCATAAAACAGGATGCCTTTCTGTCCACTTTTCCTTCCGGGAATGTAGAAAGTTTTAAGCCGGTCCATGGTAGAGACTGACAATGCATCTAGCTCTTTGCACATCTACTCCGGTACCCTTGTGACGTTTAGGGACTCTTCTGTAAATTTGAAGGTCTCACGTAGCTTTGCTTGTTGCGTGGGGGCCCAATCTGCATAGCTGTTGCAAGACGGATCCTCTTCCTCCGACCCTTCAGTGTCGCTGCCGAAATGAGGGCGAATTCTGCTGTCGGATGGGCCTTCAGTATCAGATTCATCCATATCTCTACCGAAACGAGGGTGAGTTTTACGGAAGGACGGACTTCCAGCATCGGACTCATCGGTGTCAATACCGAAATGCGGACGCACTTGGGGGTTTTTGCTTTCGAAAGTGACAACCGACTCAGATTTTCTTTTGAATTTTAGGACCGTTCTGTCTTTGGTCAGCTGTGGCTCAGCACTTTGGAGATTCACAAAGTACCGAGAATCTTCATATCGGACTTCATGCACACCGAACGGCTAGATGTCTCCATCAATGCGTCTTTCTTCTCCGTTTTTGGTGTATTTAATGCACTGATAGAGAGTTGACGGAACGATACCGTAATTATGAAGCCACGGTCGTCCCATAAGAACCTTATAAGACGTGTCAGCGTCGATCACGTATATCTTAGCTTCGGTTTGCAGATCCCCAAATTTGATTGGCAGAGCTATAGACCCCAGAACTTGCAGGCAGCTTTGATTGAAGTCTTGAATGACAATCCTTTCCCTTGACAGGTGTCGGACGTCCATTTACAAACTCTTCAGAGTCCGCAAGTTCATGATGTTCACTGAGGATCTCGGATTAATCAATATGCAATTAATCCGATCTCCATCGCTGTACCTAGTCACGTAAAGCGGCCGGTTATGCTCAGCCGTTCCCAGTAGCAAGTCTTCGTCCTTAAACGTGACTGCGGCGGCATGCAAAGCATACTGGGATTCTTTCATATTAATTTCCGCAAAGCGAGCCTGATACCGCTCAGGGTTTTGTAGAGCGTGAATGAGAACATCTCTAAGCTCCTTAGATAGGACCAAGGCATCGTAGATGCTCAGGAGAGACGGACGCTTCCGGAGATGAGCCAAGACGTTGTAGTCCACTAAGGAAGGACTTGAGTTTTCATTAGCCGGTTCTCTGCCATCTTTCTCATTAGCCGCCTATTTTTCCTTTCCTTTTAGGGCGTTTCCCTGATTTGGCGGTAGAGCCCTGCGTCTTCTGAGTTGGATTTGGTTGGCCTTTGTGGCGAGCTCCTCGTCCTCTTCGGGAAACAGAGCTCCTCTTCAGAGTCGCTGCCAAGATGGATGACGTAGCAGGTCACTATAAGGATCTCTTCATCGGAGTCTTCTTCTAGCTCCTCCAGAATCTTAGCCGCTTCTACAGGGAAGAACTCTTTCAATTGAATTATAGTTCTTTCCTTTTGTTCATAGTCTTCAAGGGAATCGATATATTTTTGAATGGTCAATCTCCCTGCAGACTCTTTTTCGCGTCGAGCTGTACTTTTCTTCTTCTTGAGCTTTTTGGATTTTGAGCCTGATTGAGCCGAATTGACAGCTAGAATGGTGTGCTTCTTCTGCCCTTCCCATTCTGTTTTGGACTCTTTCCGAAGTAGCCTTATCATCTTCTTCGTCTTATTAGATATGTGCATACTCTACGGAGGTTGCGGTGAGTCAGTTTTATTTCTCAGGGCAGCGGGATCAGCTGTCTGCTCCCAGAAGGCTTCAGCTTGTGTATGTATGAAGTTGGTGGTTGCAGCTTGGTTGTTTACCAACACACTCTTAGACAGCTCGATCTCTCCAGTCTTGTACTGCTTTTCGACCCAGTATTTGAAAATATAGCAATCCTCGATCGCGTGGCTTACTACTCTGTGGTACGGGCAATACAGGGGATTGTCGGCCATTTTTGCTTCATGCGGTCTCTTCGACTCCAGCAATTGTAGACCATTGCTCAAAGCATCTTTGAATATCTTGCGGACCTTGTCCCTTCTGAAAGAGTAAACCTTGTTCTTTTTCTTCTCTAGGGAAGGCCCTTCTCCTCCCAGCAATGGATTTCGAGATCGGTTGGTTTTGGAATCGCCTGCCTTTCGCTTGTCTTCATTGTCGGACGTATTGAAGACATTGGTACTGCTGGAATTCCCACTTCTACGGTTGTCATCCTTCTTGCTTTTCCAAGTCTTGTCTCTCTGAGAGTCCGGGGTAGACTCTTGCTTCGAGCGTTCCAGCATTTGGACTTTCTTGGTTAGCTCCTGAAACTTCTTGAGGCCTGCTGTACACAAGAATGGGACCATCCAATTGCTGAGGTTCCCAATGAGAAGGCTGACGGACTGGTCCTGCTCCAGCGGCGGTTCGCACTTGACCGTGAGATTATGCCATCGGGCGATAAAGTCGGTGTTGCTTTCATTCTTCCCCGGCTTGGTCCTCACAAGGTCAGCAATGGAGATTTTATCACTGACACTCATGAACCTTTGTCGAAATAGAGACTCCATTTGGGCAAAAGTAATGACGGACCCGTCTGGTATGCTCGCGTACCAGTCGAAAGCGACATCGGTCAGGCTGTTGACAAACTGACGGAGAAGGAGCGCATCATTGCCCCCTGTATTTCCGCACGATGCTTTAAAGTGGGCAACGTGCTGATTTATGTTTCCTGCCCCGTCGAATCTTCCAAACTTAGGAATGACATAACCACTGGGGAACTCGATCAGATCGTACTGTGCGGGATATGGCCGCCCACTACTACCAATTTCTTTCTGAGCTTCGGCTTCGGCCATCAACTTTTTAACCTTGCTGGTGACCAAATCTATTATCCGATCTTGTGTTAGAGGGATGGTGCTATCTGGGGCCAAGGCGTCCCCAGAAGTGCAATGTGGCCGGCTTTCGTGCGGCTTACCCAATCTTGGACCCAAGGGGACAGGCATCGGTTGCCTCGTGTTGCCATCGCCCGGCTCATGAGTAGAGACATGTGCCTGATTGGAAGGCGCTCGAGCAATTTGAGCCGTGAGCTGCATCACAACATTCGTCAGGTCATCGATTTTGGAGTAAAGCTTGGTCATTTCTTTATCTTTGCTCCTGAGCTGTTTTTTAAGCTCTTGAAGCAGCTCTTGCTCTGTAGTTCTGGGGCGGAAAGTCGGCTCTTCCTCGCTGTCTGAGCTTGACTCTACATGGACTGAGGGGTCTTTCTGCCTGTCATCCTCATCGAGAGGGTTTTCATCATCCAGCGGAGGCGGCCGTTCTTGGGCAACGGCAACCACATTCAAGCCAGATTGGGCTTGGGATGTGGTAGCCCCATCCTTACTTTTGCTGCGCAAGTTGTCGCTGGGACGCGCGCCCACCATATAGACCGTATGGATAACATATCCCACTGTCTTTTTATTACCGGCAGCTGATTTCACGGATCGCTATCGTGGCCCTCCTGTTTCAGTAACGGGCAATCTACTGAAAGCAGCTGGCCTGACCGGGATTTTGAATCGTGCTGGCGCTTCTTTTATGGATTTAACCCACCGTTTTCACGCGGCGTAGAGCGCCTGATAGACCCTTGAGGAGATGGTGTCATGCTTTCTCTTTTGGGGCTAGGACACGTCCCTTTGTGGCATTGTTCGGACCGCTGTCTTCTTGATTCTGGCGGTCATGGCATTTTTCTGAACCCACTTTAGAGCTTTGAAAGAATTGCTGACTTTTACGGTCGACTCATCCATCGTCGCAGGATGACTCGGCTCTTGGAATCTCACAAGATTCCACTTGGCCGGAGTCCTGGCCCTCTTGTTGGCTCGATACCTGAGCCGCATTTGTCTCAGCCTTTCTGTTTTGAGCACTTGGCTGGTTACGGCTTTTCGGGAAGCCGCCGTAGACCGACTGACAGAGAATCCAGAGAATATGCCCGCTTGCTCGATCTTCAAGGGAAACATATGAGCTTGCTGGAGCTGCTTTGTGGCTCTATTGGTGTTGACGGCCTTGGCCCCAGTTGGAACAGTGGAGATCCGTTCGAATACGGATTTGCGTTTGGGGTGGGAAGCTCTGGCGACCACGACGTTCGGCCTCCTGCCCCTTGAGGTCGGTTTGGCCACTTCGTTTGTCCGGACCTCCACCAGATGAGCGCTTCCAGCAGGATAGATGATGACGAAACCAAATTGGCGGGGTGGCTCCTCCCATTGCCGGCTGAGACTGGTAGGGAGAACCACGCTGACATTGATCTTGACTACGTACGAGATCGGGGTCGTGTCGAAAGCTGAATTCCTCTTAGAAGACATCGTCGTTGAAAGTTGATTGCTGGACGAAAAGAAAACTACTTCAGTACAAACATCGGTATATATGTTAAATGAGTTCGCATGAACGCTTAACCCGAGATATGGGAGGAGAGAAAAGTCCCACCAGGCGTGCCAGAATCTGTAGGGTGTTTTTCGTCACCCCATTGAGATGGGAATATGCATGCGCTTGTCAGGCGCATTAAAGATTCCCACTATCTAGGGTAGGCTGGAGTTTATTGATTATGGGGATCCGCATCTCCGGCAGCCGCGGACTAAGCTGCCGTTAATTACCCCTCACCTTTGGAGCGAGAGAACCTCCGATTGACGGGTCAAACAGGTCATGCGAACTCAATGTGCAGTGTTGTGCAGTGTTGTGCTTGGCACGCGGGCGCTGGGAGCCAGCGCCCCACATGCTTAGCACGCGGGCGCTGGGCGTCAGCCGGAAAATGGACTTTGTCCCTACACTGAGAGCTGTGCTCCCGATTTGACTTCTGGAGTTAAACTCCTAAAAGGAGATTAATTTATGGAGTTGGACTCTAACAGATCTTGAATGGAGTTAAACTCCTAGAAATCTTTAGAAATGATCAAAGGGGGCCTCTTTGTTTCTCTCCCCTTTGGCCATGGATCTTCCCAAGATGGGATTTCTGGAGATGGGTTTCTTTCTTCTTCCTCTCGGTTGGCCGGATCTTGGAGAAAGGGGGTGAGATTTAAAAATCTCCCATTTTTGAGATCCAATGGAAGATCTGAGCTCCCCTTTGTGGGTTTTGTGGTGAAAACTATTTATTTTTGGAAAAAGAAGAGTAAAACTCATGATTTAATTCAAAAGGGAAAGAAGGTTTTAGAATCTTGAGGAAGGAGAAGGAGGCACAGACCCTAACTTTTGAGAGAGAAAAAAAGTTGTTGTGATATTTTCATCATCTTTGCCTTTATAGGCTATATACTTTACATATAGCCCCTTGGGCTTTACAAAATGGCATTTTGCCCATCCCATGCCTCATGTGCTCTTTTCTTTTGCACATGAGCCACGGGTTTTACAAAATTTGGTTTTATACCCATTTTTCTTACATTTATTCATAAAATAAAATAAAAGAAATACACCAAAATTATTTATTACAAATTTTTTATTTTGGTATGGGGGAGGCCTGCCGCTTCATGTTCGGGCTCGACCCGGGCATTGGCCCACTTGACCTGGGCTTAGGCCCACTTGGCTTGGGATTGACTTTGATTTTGACTTAGTCAACCGGGGTGTAAATTTTTACCCCAACAAATTGCCTCCATCAATAAATGCACACCACATATGTGGGTTGTGTGCATGAAATTGATGGATCTTCTTTTGCGTGGAGTTTGATTTAATTTGGTTCCCGTTTTGACGACGTGGAGGTCGTTGCTGCCCTTTTTGCGACGTGGATGGTCGGCGCTGCCCTTTTAGCGACGTGGACGGTCATTGCTGCCCTTTTTGCGACGTGGACGGTCGGTGCTGCCCATTTTGTGACGTGGACGGTCGGTGCTGCCCTTTTTGCGACTTGGACGGTCGGTGCTGCCCTTTTTACGACTTGGACGGTCGGTGCTGCCCTTTTTGCGACTTGGACGGTCGGTACTGCCCTTTTAGCGACTTGGACGGTCGGTGCTGCCCTTTTAGAGACTTGGACGGTCGATGCTACCCTTTTAGTGACTTGGACGGTCGATGTTGCACTTTTTGCGACTTGGACGGTCTATGCTACCTGTTCCCCTCTGAAAGACGCGAGACGCAACCGCGCAGGTCCGTCTTGCCTGAATTCGGGACAGATGCTAATTGGTGGTATCCATCCACCTCTCCGAAGATGCCAAGTTGATTTATGGCACCATGTATCGAAGGTTTAAACGGATGCGGCCGATGTAGCAGACTTCGTCAGATTCCCCCTCGTTGAGGGGTTTTTGATTGTGGGGACGCTCTTCCCTGCAGGCGCAAGCTCCTGCAGTTAATTACGCTACCGCATCGCGGTAACCACTTTCTCCTTCTCCAGATGGTCACTTCGTGTCGTGTGTTTGTTTTGTTTTTGGTTTCCCGTGGATTGTAACGGAGACTAATTTATGTTGTCGCCCGTAGGACGTGGATTAGTCCAAATCCGTATCTTCTTAGATTTGGGTTTGGGGGTTGAGTTTAAGGATACATTAGTCTCATTTGAGACTAAGATCAACTTAAACATTTGTTAAGGATACGTTAGTCTAATTTTAGACTAAGATCAACTTAACGGGATCGTTTAGATCCAACAAGAGAGCATTTGGACTCTATTGTTTAGTTTAGGGACATTGCGGTCGATTACCAGTTTAAGGACATGGTGGTCCATTACCAGTTTAAGGACATGGTGGTCCAAGGTTAAGGACATCGTAGTTCGTGGGTTTAAAGGGACCCCACAGTCCGAGGTTAAGGACATCGTAGTCCGTGAGTTTAAAGGGACCCCACAGTCCAGTTTAAAGACGTCATAATCTATGAAATGTGTGGTTGTCGAGACCCGTCACCTTTCTGAAGACGTTGAAGGATTACAACGACAAATATCAGAGGAGTCAAGAGATGTACCCTTGAACCAATTTGAGTTGGTTGAAAGATCTATAGTCCCATTTGGGGCTGAGATCTGTTAAAATATTTATGAGCAGATAGGCTCAATTAATATGAGTTGATGACTTATGGCCAACCTTGGGCTAAGTCCAATCAGGTTAAATTGTTTAACATTTTTATTTTGGGCTGTTGAGCATTTGTTTGGGCTTGGCCCTTTTAACAATGCTGAGCATTGATTTGGATTTTGACAGTATTTCTATCTTTTAGTGCGAGCACTCATAATAGCTCTGAGGCTTATTAAAGAAACAATTTATGTTCTGTCAGCGCAACACGTGGTGCGCTAGGCACTTTGCGCCAGTCAAAGAGCGCAGTGCGCTTCTGCCACGTGGCGCATACGTGAAGGACACGTGTCGCGCTTGGCGCTAGGCGCCAGATGATGGGCGCATTGCACCAGTTTATGAGCGCAGAGCGTTAGTTCATGAGCGCATTGCGCTTTCAGTTTAATGGCGCACACGTGAGTGACACGTGGCGCGCTTAGCGCTGAGCGCCAGCCCATGAGCGCAGTGCGCTATTTCAGAAGCGCAAGGCGCTAGTAGTTAATTGGCGCATACGTGATTGACACGTGGCGCTTTTGGCGCTGAGCGCCAGTCCAGAGAGCGCAGAAGCGCAGTACAAGAGCGCAAAGCGCATCTGATCAATTTTATGATCCAAAGAGAGACTTTGTCTCAAGATCTGAGAACAACCGTTTCAATCTCTTATATTGATGAAAGGCTTTTCCTTTATAGATCTACGATCCTTAAGAGAAGTGAATTATTCTCCCCTTCTTTTATGTTGAGATGTTCATGATCCCAGAAAGACAATTTGTCTTATAGATCTATGATCTGTGAAAGAAGTAAGTACTTCTTTGTTTCATAATGAGATCCTTTGATCTTTTTATAAAAGACCTTGGTCTTTGTAGATCTATGATCTTTTAAGAAGAGAATTCTTCTTTTTAATTATGAGATGATTTCATCTCTTTGTTCATCACCATTCTTTTTACCTTGAAGAAAAAATCTTCTTTTGCTGAGAGCTATGCTTCTCTTCCTGAAATCTCAAAACTTATGGGGGGGGTTCTTCTCTACAAGACTTGAAGTCTTGGGTCCTTTATATAGGGGGGCTGATTTGTTGAATCAGTTAAGGAGATCTTTTCTCCAATTGATTTGGGGAATTTCCCATCGTTGGATCTTTGATCCAAGGGCTTCTGATTTACAGAAGGTAGTCTTCTTGTTATTAATAAAATTGGGAAATCTTTCCAAACAGAATTTATTCTGTATTTTGGTGATTTTTTAATCACCATTGGATCATTGATCCAACGGTGCTCTGATTTACAGAGCACAATTTTGTTATTTGGAAAGATTTTGAGAAATCTTTCTTTAACAGAATTCAATTCTGATTAATTAATGATTTATCATTTATTATTAGATCTTTGATCTAATGGTGGGGAGCTTTTAGTTCCAGTGCTAGCGCACCCGTGCTTTGCACGTGGTGCGCTGCTTAGAGTGCAGCGCACTAAGCGCCAGCGCACCCGTGCTTTGCACGTGGTGCGCCGCTCAGAGCGCAGCGCACACGTGCTTTGCACGTGGTGCGCTGCTCAGAGCCAGCGCACTCGGCGCTAGCGTACACGTGCTTTGCACGTGGTGTGCTGCCTAGGTCGCAGCGCACTGGGCGCTGGATCTGAAGCGTTGCTTCATTTTAAAATTTGAATTTTTGAACAGAGCTTTGCTCTGATTGGGGGAAACAAATGCCCTCCCACAGTTGCGCTCACGTGGCCCACACGTGAGTGCAGCGGTGGCAGAATCTCTGCCGTTGGATCAACTCAGAAGTTGAAACGGCTATTTATGCCTATAAATAGAACCCTTGGCCCTTTAGATTATTCTGTTCATCTTCTTCCTTTGAGAATTTTTATTCAGAGCATAGCTCTTTTCAAGAGTCAAAACTCTGATAAAATCTAGGTAAAGATTAAATCTTTTAAAAGATTATTTAAGAATCTAGGGTTTCACCCATTAATAGAGCCTTGCTCTTTATAGATCTTTGATCTAAAGAAAGCCCTTTTAGGGTTTCATTACCAGAGCTTTGCTTTCTTGAACCCATAGATCTAAGGAGATCTTTCCTGGGGTTTCTTAGCCCATGAATAAACAGAGCTTTGCTCATGAAGAACTCTTAGAGTTTGTTCATAAATTTTAGAATTTATTTCATTAAAACCTTTATTTTAAATGTTCTGATGGTTATTCTATCATTTCTACAGAGCAAGGCTCTTGAGGAATTTTTATTCCTTCATCATTAGGATTTGACAAGTGTCATTCTGTCACAGAGCACTGCTCTCAAGGGGAGATTTACTCCTTAGACCGAGGGATTTCTCATTAAATGTGAATCAATTGAGGATTTCCTTATTCAATGACAGTCTCATCAAATGATGAGACTGTTTTATTAATGATGAACTGTTTGTTAGTTATATGTATGCCCTAGAGGCCATTACTGTACATAGGATGTATATTGTAGTGGATGCTGGGACGTATATAGGGAGGACTTTCTTGCTCGACATGATAGTATGCTATCTGGTTGAACTTTACCTTAACGTGTATACTGATTGTCTCTCTGTTACATGTTGGTAAAGCCCTTAGGATGTGTGCTTGACTACCTGGACTATGATGCAGATCACACTAGTGGGGACATGGTAGTCCATAAGTACATCCTTGAAAGTCCCTAGTCGTGGGTGTATCGAGACGGGGCATCGATATGCCAGAGTAGACTAGCGTGTACCTTCTCGACCCATACAGATGGGCGATGGATGATCCCATATCCATTGGTGTTTGACATCAGAGATGATATACGGGTGCTCAGTAGAGACTGGGTACACTGAACGGACTCGCCGAGAACTCCCAGATGGTATTATACCTCACGTCAGATGGCAGTTCTCTGGTGACACTGGTACAGAGTAGTCTGTTGACCCGAGATCGTCATAGAGTCTTGTGTGGTTCCCACTGTGCTTTGATTTCCATCTTACCACGTCCAAGAGGGCGTGCAAAACGGTGGTTTTTGGGTACAGTCCCGAGTCACATGGAGGCAATGAGCGATAGGAGGGGATTCGTCTCTCCCGGTATAGGGAGTTGATGTTGCGCTGTGTTCGATTGGGTATAACGGGAAATCCCTGGCCAGGGTTGCTGAGATTTACTGGTAAGTGTTACCAGTAGTTTCTCGAATTGTTATAGACCTCATATCGACACGACTTATCGAGCTATTGGGGTCTGACGTTTACCACCCCTAGGCGAGATATGCGACATATCAGACGATCAGACCGGACTGTACGGTAGTGTTACTGGTCGGATTCACTGGAGTGTGAGCGGGCTTGCTCGTCGATCTTCAGATCGCTCAGTACCCGGGTGGCCGTTACGTTTAGCAGACCGCTTGCGGCTTGTGGGTGTTTGATATGATCATTATCTGCTGCCGGCGTATTGACGAGTCTTTAGAGTCCTACACAGAGGTTTCCTGGCTCAAGCGAAACGAAATAGGAGCGCATATGAGATATGTGCGGGACCGAGAATAATACGGTATGTGATACTGTATTCGATTCTCGCGATGTGACATTGATCGGTTATATGCGATATAGCCGGGTTATCGGATCAAGTGTTGATTCGATAAGTTGTTACTGATGATACCAGTCGGTTATGTGCGACATGACCGGATCGTTAAATCAAGTGTTGATTTAATGATTTAATGCATAATTGTATATTTGATATATTACTTTGCATTAACTAGTATCGGTTCACTTTAAAATGGATTTTCTCACTCGGGTGTGCGCATTGCATATGCGATATGATTTTGTGCACTTGCTTGTATCATGTTTGATGATGCATGCCAAACTTGGTTAAGTGTAAAGAATGAACCATGGTAATGAATGGGTTAGGGTTTTGATTTTTATTTATTCATTTATCTTTCTTATTTATTCTTTTTGGTAAAAGGAAAAAGAAAGATAAATGGTGGCATATTTTGGATTTAGTTGAAGTTTCTTGAAACTTTGACTATGTCACTCTTTTCTTGTCTTATGCTTAACCCTAATCATTCATTTTACTATGGTTAGCTCTCTACACTTGACTAAGGTTAAGTTATGATAAGAAATGATTTTCTTTTATATAAAAAATAATCTTATCATAACTTGCTTCTTCTTCTTCCTTTCTTCAAGTGAAGAAACCTTCACTCCATCAATGGTGATTGTTGGAAATGAGTGAGAAATCCAATTCTAAAGTCTACCCACTTCCTATTTCTTCATCCTCTACCTCTTGCCAAGTAGTAGAGTGTGTTTCCTTCACAAGTTTTCAAAGCTAGGTGAAGGTGGAGCTTGATCTATCGATGCCTCGACGTAGATCATCTTCGGCATGGACATCGACGACCTAGCTCGCCATTTCTCCGACGAAGCCGACACTAGAGCCCGGATTCTTTTTGGACAGCGGAGACGACTTCGTTGCGGAGCTATGGAGGTGGAGCACCGGATCTACAAAGGTTGTATTTCCGTCTCTCATAGTTAAGTGTTAACTAGTTAGCTTTTTCGCCTAGTTTTCTAGCAAACGATCCGTAGTCGGGTCTCTCGGCACCTAGTTTTTTTTTGAAATTGGCATGTTCGATGCCTTGTGAGACCTCACTAGAGTGCCTAGGAACCCTACAGTGGTATCAGAGCCTAGATAGAGCCTTAGGCGAAGTCTAGACGGAATTTGAAGTCCGAACGAACCCGAAACCCGTCTCAAAACATGCTCTCTGTCCTTTTTCTAAAAACAGGGCTTTTGTGAATTAAAAATATGCAGAAAAATCAGCAGGCAATTTTAAGAGATACTGTGAAGTTCGACTGTCTAACTCCATCAACCTGCCGCGGATCCGCGGCACGAGCATGGCTCGTGCGGCGGTTCCGCGGCCGTACTGCATCTTTGGTCAGCGAATCTTACACAGTAACTCCTAATAGATAGTGCTGGACTTTCTGGGTATTTTTAATAATTTTTCAAGAGTTGAATTTTTCTGAGTTGTTTTGGGGATTCGGTGTTTCGATCGGAGTATCAAATTTTGTCTGTGTGGCTTTCCAGATAATTTTTAGAATATGTTAAAAAGTTCGACCGGATATAAATACCCAACTTTTCCCCTGTCGGGAAATTTCCAAGTGTTGGATCTTTCCGTAGTTTAACGACGTTCTAAGTAGTGCAAGTAACGCGATGGACCCTCTAGAAGACAACAAACCTTAACTCGATTATGTGACCGTCTTGAACTGCCCTTTGAACCTTCGGGTTTGGGGCAGTACGGCGTGCCACATGTGAGGCGTTGGCTTGACCCTTCTACGGCTGGACCGTTGGTACTGAGGCACGAACTGAATGTTGTTAGACTTATTTCATGTGTTGAGCTGTATCGGGAAAACTTGGGTGTTCGATTGTTCGATCGAAAAGTTTAACATTTTCTATTTATCTGGAATGGGATACAATAATTGGAATTCACAAAAGTTATGAGATAACTGAATGAATGTTGTAAATCTAGCAATTTAGTCTCACTTGATCGGTTGCCACGGAATTTTGATGCGATCAAAAGTCCGTCGCAATCACGTAGCGTACGCGGATACTCGCCGGGTAAACTTAATAGACAGCCTCGCTCCATAGTCCCGACCAAGTGACTGTAGGAGAACCCCGTCGCCGAAAGCATCCCTTCGGGTGCTCGCGGTAGCGGTATTCCGCCTTGGTGCACTTCGTCGACGGTATCAGGGGTGCTGCCGCCTACTAAAGTTTGCGACGAGCATTCGATCAGTTTTTCGGGAATCTTGTTGAATTGCCCAACTTGATATTGAAAAGTGTTTTCGATAATGAGACTAAAATGCGGGGTTTATAATTGTTAGGCATGCGATGTCTAAGTAATTCATTTGGTCAGGCATGCGATGTCTGAGGTGGTTGCGGATTCCAACTGTTGTAGTTTTACATTTTCTGTGACCGTAAGTGTAATATGTGATATCGCCGGTTTCGTTGCTATATGTCAACGACAATTGGGATGCGCATATTTACTTACGTTGATGACATGTGATGTTATGTGTTGCTGGATATGTTATATTGGATCGTCGTGTTTGAATAGCCGGGGTTTTTTATGTGAGATGAGTGTTTTTCATTTTCATTCATGTAAAAACTTGTATGTAATATTCTTTTATTGGGGCACTTCCAGGTTGCGGAAGATGTCACCGTTTGTATATTATTTACCTTTCCGCACTAGGATAGACCCAAGGAGGGGAGCACAAGTAACCGGGTTCTGGAGTCCAGTGGGAGACCAACTCGAGGAGTCGAGTCCGGGTCTCCTAACTCCAGAATTGGTAGGGTTGCTTGCCGCTCTCGTAGGGGTCTGGGGTGTGGGTTTGGCTATTCATCGCGACCGTGGAATCCGTGTTTTATACTGGCTCGTATTGAAAACACGGACGTCCTAGTATATCCAATATTTCATATGATTCTTCTGCTGCGATATCTGTGATGTGATCATGTGATGTTCTGTGATAGATACAGTATATAGTATATATGATATATTATATAGGCGTTACTTATGTTTTACACCCGCGCTAGCCCTGCCCTGCTCTGCTGTTAGTTACTTAACCTAACGGTGCACGAGGGGACATCGAGGCGAATGCGGATGGCATAAGTGTACGTCGTATTTATCTGTGATGTTTAGGTATACTTAAATGATGGGACTTTATTAATGTGATTAATGAAATAAAAGAAATCTAAGATGTTGTAGAATCGAATTTCAAAATAAAACAGGTAGCTACAGTTCTTGCTTTGCACAGCGGTATATACGATATATCCTGCACCTTATTCGATGAGGAAAGGACCGAGATCCCTTCACCGGGAGTGACTCCTTTAGCAATAACTGGCAGATGCTACACACTCGGTTTGTCTTTTGATGGCTTTTAAGAGTTCTGCTTTGCACAGTGATATATATGATATATCCCGCACCTCATTCGACGAGGAAAGGACCGACGATCCCTTCACCGGGAGTGACTCCTTTAGCAAAACTAGAAAAGCCTAAAAAACACTCCATTTCAAAATTCATTCGATCCTACAACGATATCAAGTTTATTACGCAATAGGTTTTCAGAAAACCTGTCGTAGCCCTCCGTCATTTCAGATAAGTCCTAGTTAGTATTCGTGCTACGTTTGTTGACTATATTAAGGCGTAGTGTGCGGTAGCTAATTAGTGCTTATCTGCATAAGCATATGATGTGATTGGATTAGGGTAGTCGTGCGACTTTGTTGACTATGTTAAGGGTCATGCGGGTGGGTTTAATTCAATCGGGAAATGACGGGTTGAACTTGACTAGCACTTATGATTTGTTGACTATGTTAAGGTCATATAGCTGCTAGGGGCAAAATATTATCGGGAATTTCAAGTGTTGAAATTTGCAATGAGATTGCATACCTTCTATGAGATAGTTGGATCCCGATACCCGCTGCGAGTAAGTGTTACTCCTGGGAGAGTTTTATACATTACAATTAGCCGATCAAGTAGGTGTCTAGAAAGGTGTCAACGGGGTTACGCCTCTGGGAAAACGAGGTTTACATTAATTAGATTCGTGCGAAAGCACGGGGGACCTCCCTCAAAGTACCGACACTGGCCTGGCTGAAAGATTGGCGAACTTGTAGTGTGTAATTAATCCCGGCTAGTCTTTCCTTTTAGGGTTTGAAGGAAGATTTGATAAAAAGCAGTGGGAGCCATCCTGATTAGATAAAATAATAACCAATCTATTCTTGACAGAGCGCACGCTGAGTGTTTTCTTCTCTCTCTCTCCAGGTAGCGACCATATCACGCCTTAATCAAGATAATAATACGGAATTTTGACCGAACCCGCTTGTTATACTGAGCTGGGGAACGTTGGTCCCGCCCCAACTTATAATTGTTATAAGACAGAGCAGGAAATTGGGGATTACCAGAATTCCCGTGCCGCCCAAACGAAGAGAGTGCATGCTGATGCATCATCTTCGGGTGTGTTCATTATACAGAACTGTTTCTCTGTATCCTCTACGTCCTGGGTATGTGATACCAGATCAGGATCCCAGATATGTAATCTGTTATATAGGGCTACAGATAGGTAGAGAACTGAGAACGTGTGATAAGTTTCATGAGGCAGAAAACGGGGCAAGTGTTGCAGCCAAGTCTGTTGGTCACTGTCACCCTGTATTACAAATACATTGATTCTGAACGAATGTCATTAGATACCGAACCTGATATACAAAATCATATCAGTCTCTTTAGTAGTAAAGAAATGGTAGAATTTTGTATTGATGGATAATGTTTTGAACATTTCCTATATCAAAAGTTGATCGGTTCAGGCACGTTGTCTAAAAGCATTGATGTTCTAAATCAAACTACAGTTCTTAGTATATGGAACACACACAAGAGGAAGAGTTCAGAAATGAACGGATTCTTCTTGAGGCATTGTAGACTAGGTCATATCGATGC
Source organism: Agapanthus africanus (assembly GCA_030015575.1). Classification (NCBI taxonomy): domain Eukaryota; kingdom Viridiplantae; phylum Streptophyta; class Magnoliopsida; order Asparagales; family Amaryllidaceae; genus Agapanthus; species Agapanthus africanus. The sequence continues at coordinate 383,301,077 of CM057349.1, read as the reverse complement.
GACCCGACTCGCTGAAGTTACATGAAGATGCATATTTAAATCAGTTTGAATTTACATCTTGTGAAACTTGCCAGTCATGTCACAGAGATAAGATGACCACAGCTCTGTTTATTGGAAACAGAGAAAGAGTTAGTGAACTCTTGGGATGATACATGTTGATGTATGTAGGTCCCCTGTCTACACATGCCAAGACCGGTTCTTTGTACTTCATTACATTCTCTGATAATCTCTCGAGATTCAGACCTATGTTCCTGTTGAAACACAAGTCTGAACCTTTTGAGATATTCATAGAATATAAGACAGAAGTAGAGAACCAGAATACGGGTATAAGTATTATATCCTATGATGAGATCAAGGAGGAGAATACTTGAGCACGGAATTCCTGGATTGTTCTAAAGGAGAATGAGATTCTCTCTCAGCATTACTCCTCCGTATACACCCCAGTACGTCGGTGTATCGGGGTGGAGCAGACACACCCTATATGATAAGGTGTGCTCTATGATGAGTACTACTGAGTTACCTTTTTCCTACTGGGAGTTATGCGCTTGAGAAGTTGCATACCTATTGAATACGGCTCGAATCAAATCAGTTGCCTACCACTCCATATGAGATATGGAATGGGAAGAGCCCATATCTTAAGTTAGTTAAGATTTGGGGTTGACCGGCCTATGTCTTAAAGCAAAATCCGGACAAGCTCGAGGCAAGGTCTGTAATGTAGAACTGGAAATGTTCCAGCTATACAAACTACAGCTGATGATTTGATAGAACCAAAGGATTCAGTAAATTCCAACGAACTTCAACCTCTCCACCGATCTAGTAGGGTTCCTCACCCACTTGAGAGATACTTCAGTTTCTCTATGACAGTGGGAGCGAGGATTGCATCATGAGATGATGACCCAACTAGCTTCGAGCTGGCCATCAGGAGTAAGACTCTGTAAGAATGGCTGGATGCTTAGTTCTGAGATGGAATCCTTATACACCAGCAAAGTATGGACTTTAGCTGCTATATCTGAAGGGTTAAATCCCCATCAGGAGCAAGTATATCTTGAGAAGATTACTTGGTGTACATGGAAAAGTTGAGACTTTCAAAGCTAGACTTGTTAAAGGTCTACATCGTTGACCAGGTATGGATGATGATGAAACCTTTTCTAAGTAGCTATGCTTAAGTCCATCCAGATCCTACTTATCACGGCTGCATACCATGACTACGATCTCTGGTGGTTGGGTGTCTTGAATGCTTTTCTAGATGATATTTTGGAAGAGAGCGTCTGTAAGTACACAGCCAGAGGGCTTCGTAAACAGTGGGAGCAGCGGAAACGTGTACAAGATGCTTTATAGGATAAAGCAGGCATCGCGAAGTTGGAACGTCTGTTTTGATGAATTAATCAAAGAGTTTGACATCATCAAAATGGTAGATGAACCTTGTATATACAAAAAGGTAGTAGGGAGTATGGTGGTGATCCTCGTAGAGTACGTGGATGCCATGCTCTTGATAGGGAAGGAGTTTCCTATGCTACGCTCGGTCAATCTCCGCTTATCACAATGATTCTCCATATAGGATCAAAGTGATACCTCCTAAATCCTGGATTTTGGATCTATGAGATAGATCTAAATGGATGTTAGATACTCACTAGTTGTAGTGAGATAGTATCAATTGATCCTGGGGGGAATCACTGGAAGTGTTCCAGGCTGATAAAGACGACTGAATGTCAGTCACAGGCATTGTCTTTACCCTCAGTAAAGGGACGGTATGTTGGAAGAGTTCCAAGCTAGATACCGTGACATACTAGACGATAAAGGATGGATACATCGCTACTTAAGATGCTACCAAAGAGGCAGTCTGGGTGTATATTGGTTCATGAGATGAACTATGTTCCTCCCATTGTGTGACAGTGGAGTTGTGGCTTATGCCAAGGAACGCAGGTCCCATCAGTGATCCAGACATATTCTAAGGCAGTATCACTTGATCACGGAGATGGTTGATCTCCAGGGTGATCGAGGTTTGGAGAGTAGACTCAGAGGACAACACAGCGGATCCACTCACAAAGGCCTGTTCCCAAAGAGAGACTTTTATGGGATGGTTGAGTATGAGATACTACAACCACTGCTATCAGATGGCCCTAGTGCAAGTGAGAGATTGTTAGTTATATGTATGCCCTAGAGGCCATTACTGTACATAGGATGTATATTGTAGTGGATGCTGGGACGTATATAGGGAGGACTTTCTTGCTCGACATGATAGTATGCTATCTGGTTGAACTTTACCTTAACGTGTATACTGATTGTCTCTCTGTTACATGTTGGTAAAGCCCTTAGGATGTGTGCTTGACTACCTGGACTATGATGCGGATCACACTAGTGGGGGCATGGTAGTCCATAAGTACATCCTTGAAAGTCCCTAGTCGTGGGTGTATCGAGACGGGGCATCGATATGCCAGAGTAGACTAGCCTATACCTTCTCGACCCATACAGATGGGCGATGGATGATCCCATATCCATTGGTGTTTGACATCAGAGATGATATACGGGTGCCCAGTAGAGACTGGGTACACTGGACGGACTCGCCGAGAACTCCCAGATGGTATTATACCTCACGTCAGATGGCAGTTCTCTGGTGACACTAGTACAGAGTAGTCTGTTGACCCGAGATCGTCATAGAGTCTTGTGTGGTTCCCACTGTGCTTTGATTTCCATCTTACCACGTCCAAGAGGGCATGCAAAACGGTGGTTTTTGGGTACAGTCCCGAGTCACATGGAGGCAATGAGCGATAGGAGGGGATTCGTCTCTCCCGGTATAGGGAGTTGATGTTGCGCTGTGTTCGATTGGGTATAACGGGAAATCCCTGGCCAGGGTTGCTGAGATTTACTGGTAAGTGTTACCAGTAGTTTCTCGAATTGTTATAGACCTCATATCGACACAACTTATCGAGCTATTGGGGTCTGACGTTTACCACCCCTAGGCGAGATATGCGACATATCAGACGATCAGACCGGACTGTACGGTAGTGTTACTGGTCGGATTCACTGGAGTGTGAGCGGGCTTGCTCGTCGATCTTCAGATCGCTCAATACCCGGGTGGCCGTTACGTTTAGCAGACCGCTTGCGGCTTGTGGGTGTTTGATATGATCATCATCTGCTGCCGGCGTATTGACGAGTCTTTAGAGTCCTACACAGAGGTTTCCTGGCTCAAGCGAAACGAAATAGGAGCGCATATGAGATATGTGCGGGACCGAGAATAATACGGTATGTGATACTGTATTCGATTCTCGCGATGTGACATTGATCGGTTATATGCGATATAGCCGGGTTATCGGATCAAGTGTTGATTCGATAAGTTGTTACTGATGATACCAGTCGGTTATGTGCGACATGACCGGATCGTTAAATCAAGTGTTGATTTAATGATTTAATGCATAATTGTATATTTGATATATTACTTTGCATTAACTAGTATCGGTTCACTTTAAAATGGATTTTCTCACTCGGGTGTGCGCATTGCATATGCGATATGATTTTGTGCACTTGCTTGTATCATGTTTGATGATGCATGCCAAACTTGGTTAAGTGTAAAGAATGAACCATGGTAATGAATGGGTTAGGGTTTTGATTTTTATTTATTCATTTATCTTTCTTATTTATTCTTTTTGGAAAAAGGAAAAAGAAAGATAAATGGTGGCATATTTTGGATTTAGTTGAAGTTTCTTGAAACTTTGACTATGTCACTCTTTTCTTGTCTTATGCTTAACCCTAATCATTCATTTTACTATGGTTAGCTCTCTACACTTGACTAAGGTTAAGTTATGATAAGAAATGATTTTCTTTTATATAAAAAATAATCTTATCATAACTTGCTTCTTCTTCTTCCTTTCTTCAAGTGAAGAAACCTTCACTCCATCAATGGTGATTGTTGGAAATGAGTGAGAAATCCAATTCTAAAGTCTACCCACTTCCTATTTCTTCATCCTCTACCTCTTGCCAAGTAGTAGAGTGTGTTTCCTTCACAAGTTTTCAAAGCTAGGTGAAGGTGGAGCTTGATCTATCGATGCCTCGACGTAGATCATCTTCGGCATGGACATCGACGACCTAGCTCGCCATTTCTCCGACGAAGCCGACACTAGAGCCCGGATTCTTTTTGGACAGCGGAGACGACTTCGTTGCGGAGCTATGGAGGTGGAGCACCGGATCTACAAAGGTTGTATTTCCGTCTCTCATAGTTAAGTGTTAACTAGTTAGCTTTTTCGCCTAGTTTTCTAGCAAACGATCCGTAGTCGGGTCTCTCGGCACCTAGTTTTTTTTTGAAATTGGCATGTTCGATGCCTTGTGAGACCTCACTAGAGTGCCTAGGAACCCTACAGTGGTATCAGAGCCTAGCTAGAGCCTTAGGCGAAGTCTAGACGGAATTTGAAGTCCGAACGAACCCGAAACCCGTCTCAAAACATGCTCTCTGTCCTTTTTCTAAAAACAGGGATTTTTGTGAATTAAAAATATGCAGAAAAATCAGCAGGCAATTTTAAGAGATACTGTGAAGTTCGGCTGTCTAACTCCATCAACCTGCCGCGGATCCGCGGCACGAGCATGGCTCGTGCGGCGGTTCCGCGGCCGTACTGCATCATTGGTCAGCGAATCTTATACAGTAACTCCTAATAGATAGTGCTGGACTTTCTGGGTATTTTTAATAATTTTTCAAGAGTTGAATTTTTCTGAGTTGTTTTGGGGATTCGGTGTTTCGATCGGAGTATCAAATTTTGTCTGTGTGGCTTTCCGGATAATTTTTAGAATATGTTAAAAAGTTCGACCGGATATAAATACCCAATTTTTCCCCTGTCGGGAAATTTCCAAGTGTTGGATCTTTCCGTAGTTTAACGACGTTCTAAGTAGTGCAAGTAACGCGATGGACCCTCTAGAAGACAACAAACCTTAACTCGATTATGTGACCGTCTTGAACTGACCTTTGAACCTTCGGGTTTGGGGCAGTACGGCGTACCACATGTGAGGCGTTGGCTTGACCCTTCTACGGCTGGACTGTTGGTACTGAGGCACGAACTGAATGTTGTTAGACTTATTTCATGTGTTGAGCCGTATCGGGAAAACTTGGGTGTTCGATTGTTCGATCGAAAAGTTTAACATTTTCTATTTATCTGGAATGGGATACAATAATTGGAATTCACAAAAGTTATGCGATAACTGAATGAATGTTGTAAATCTAGCAATTTAGTCTCACTTGATCGGTTGCCACGGAATTTTGATGCGATCAAAAGTCCGTCGCAATCACGTAGCGTACGCGGATACTCGCCGGGTAAACTTAATAGACAGCCTCGCTCCATAGCCCCGACCAAGTGACTGTAGGAGAACCCCGTCGCCGAAAGCATCCCTTCGGGTGCTCACGGTAGCGGTGTTCCGCCTTGGTGCACTTCGTCGACGGTATCAGGGGTGCTGCCGCCTACTAAAGTTTGCGACGAGCATTCGATCAGTTTTTCGGGAATCTTGTTGAATTGCCCAACTTTATATTGAAAAGTGTTTTCGATAATGAGACTAAAATGCGGGGTTTATAATTGTTAGGCATGCGATGTCTAAGTAATTCATTTGGTCAGGCATGCGATGTCTGAGGTGGTTGCGGATTCCAACTGTTGTAGTTTTACATTTTCTGTGACCGTAAGTGTAATATGTGATATCGCCGGTTTCGTTGCTATATGTCAACGACAATTGGGATGCGCATATTTACTTACGTTGATGACATGTGATGTTATGTGTTGCTGGATATGTTATATTGGATCGTCGTGTTTGAATAGCCGGGGGTTTTTATATGAGATGAGTGTTTTTCATTTTCATTCATGTAAAAACTTGTATATAATATTCTTTTATTGGGGCACTTCCAGGTTGCGGAAGATGTCACCGTTTGTATATTATTTACCTTTCCGCACTAGGATAGACCCAAGGAGGGGAGCACAAGTAACCGGGTTCTGGAGTCCAGTGGGAGACCAACTCGAGGAGTCGAGTCCGGGTCTCCTAACTCCAGAATTGGTAGGGTTGCTTGCCGCTCTCGTAGGGGTCTGGGGTGTGGGTTTGGCTATTCATCGCGACCGTGGAATCCGTGTTTTATACTGGCTCGTATTGAAAACACGGACGTCCTAGTATATCCAATATTTCATATGATTCTTCTGCTGCGATATCTGTGATGTGATCATGTGATGTTCTGTGATAGATACAGTATATAGTATATATGATATATTATATAGGCGTTACTTATGTTTTACACCCGCGCTAGCCCTGCCCTGCTCTGCCGTTAGTTACCTAACCTAACGGTGCACGAGGGGACATCGAGGCGAATGCGGATGGCATAAGTGTACGTCGTATTTATCTGTGATGTTTAGGTATACTTAAATGATGGGACTTCATTAATGTGATTAATGAAATAAAAGAAACCTAAGATGTTGTAGAATCGAATTTCAAAATAAAACAGGTAGCTACAGTTCTTGCTTTGCACAGCGGTATATACGATATATCCTGCACCTTATTCGATGAGGAAAGGACCGAGATCCCTTCACCGGGAGTGACTCCTTTAGCAATAACTGGCAGATGCTACACACTCGGTTTGTCTTTTGATTGCTTTTAAGAGTTCTGCTTTGCACAGTGATATATATGATATATCCCGCACCTCATTCGACGAGGAAAGGACCGACGATCCCTTCACCGGGAGTGACTCCTTTAGCAAAACTAGAAAAGCCTCAAAAACACTCCATTTCAAAATTCATTCGATCCTACAACGATATCAAGTTCATTACGCAATAGGTTTTCAGAAAACCTGTCGTAGCCCTCCGTCATTTCAGATAAGTCCTAGTTAGTATTTGTGCTACGTTTGTTGACTATGTTAAGGCGTAGTGTGCGGTAGCTAATTAGTGCTTATCTGCATAAGCATATGATGTGATTGGATTAGGGTAGTCGTGCGACTTTGTTGACTATGTTAAGGGCGTCCCACTTGAGGCTTTCCTGGCAGAACCTGCTGCTACCGAAGAAGGAATGCGAAGCGCGCTGCATCATTTTATGCCCCTGAACACAGGGTCCCACTTTTTCATTAGTTAACCGAGCTGCGTTCCTAAAGCCCTTAATGTGTACGTGGCCTGGTATCAGCATTCAATGGGCACTGTTATCAAGGAAGAGAAGCGACTGTTGCTCGATCGCAAGGGTGCACCCCCTGCCGGTGATCGAAACATCCCTCTGAAGCGACGGACCATTGTCCATCCTCTCTTAAGAGAAGCTGCGGTGATCGAAGTCCCGCATGACAGGCCCGAGCTACCCATACCCCGGGCTCCCGTAGAAACGGTGACTGTGGCATCTCCCGAGTCTGGCGTGGGTTCAGATATCGGGACTCGTCGTCCCAAGGTGCCCGTCAAGCGTAAGCTTGTGTTGGCGGCGACTGGTACTGGCTCGCGGAAGAAGAAGAAGAAGTCGATTCTTGCTGCCGACGTTGTATTTGGTCAGGAACCTCATGCTCCTTATAGTGAGGGTTTGGGTGAATATGGGACCAACGAGGGTCTATTCATAGCGTCGGACGATACCGATTTCGAGGCCGCCATCGCAACTTCCGAGAAACTTGCTAGCCATAGAGCAGGAATGATTATCCTTGTTGAGTCAGGTAATCATCATACGCATCTTTTGCTGTTATATTTTTTATTATCATGCCTTGACTAACACCTCTTCTATAATAGACATCTCTACTGAAGAAGCTCTCGCGGCTTCCCTTAAGACTTTTGAGGAGGAAGAGAGGATTCGCGCTTCGCTGGGCGTTGGTATATTTCGGCTCATTGTGCTTTCATTCGCCTTTCTCATGGGTAATCTGACCCCTTCCTTTTTAATCTTATCGCAGGGACTACCTTGACTCAGGTTATACCCAGTACAGTGCCGATCCCACAGGGTGACGTGGAGATGCTTCCAGGGTCATCTATCGAAGTCCCGGCCTCCTCAGCACCGCCGAAAGAGGCTTTACTTAAACGACCGATGACGGATGTCGTAACGGCTCCAGAGGTGACTATTGGCGCTGATGATAACGTCCCGTTGGCGGAGGTCTTGAGAAGATCCGCTGTTACGGCCCGGGCGGAAAGGAAGAGTATTATGCGCACGGCAAGGGAGCGTAACGCTGCCTTAGCCGTGGGTGCAGGTTCGAGCGCTGCTACCCCCTCCCCTACTCCTTTAGAGGATGCTCCGACCGTGCTATCTACCGCTCACAGACGGGCAGCACGTGCGGCTCGGGAGGCAATCGAAAAGCCGACCCAAGGTAACGTGACATTGGGTTCTTTTGTCAAAGTTATAATTTTCAGGTTCTCATAAATCCTATCCTGCAGGGCCGAGTCTTGCCGAGGAAGTGGTAGGTGACGTGGCGGCAACCACCGAGCTTGAGGTAGCGGCAGGTGAGACAGCCACAATCGCCGAGCTCGAGGTAGCGGTAGGTGAGATGGCTACAATCGCCGAACCCGAGGTAGCCACTCTTTCTCAAGAGTCGGGCACTGCTCCAATCGTCGCTCTTTCCTCTTATGGGTCCTTGCCGTTGCCGGGCGCCGCGAGTATCACGACGATTCTCGTGGAGTCGGGAGATGAGACTATGGGTGGCGAGACTGTTCTGATGGAGGAGGGTGAAGCATTTGCTGCATCCAGTGACGCCCTTATCGCAGTCTCGACCGGCGACTCACAAGGTAGATTTTGGGTCATTACTCTCCCCTTTATTCTGCAATCCCTTTCAATTTCTTTTTGACAGCGTTTCTCTTATTTCTAATGCAGGTGCGATGAGTGTTGGGGTTGTGCCACCCGAGGAAGCATCTCCAGTTGCCGCTTTGACGGTGACCGCTTCTCTACCTTCTCTCATACCATCTCAAATGCTGGAAGGTACGGATTTGTGACCTATCGGTTTCATTGTAGGCAGTATACTTTATGTAATGACATTGTATTATTACATCATTGCAGGAGTCCTTTTTGATCACCTGTATCAGGTGCTGCACCCACATTTCTCCTTCCAGTCAGAGATTGCCTCATCTAGTGGCGCTGGTGAGTACAGCCTTTAGCTAATGTCTTTTCTTTTCTTTTTACGGGTAGCCAAGTCGTTACTAATCCTTCTTTGTTTTGACTGCAGCACTACATATTGAAGGAGGAGATGAAAGAATAGTTGTGCCGCCAGTACTCCCGGCCTTACCATCTACCTCAGCCGGTATAGTAAACTTCATTGTTTATAAACATTCTCTATTTCTCGAATTGTCATTTGACTGTGATTTGTTTTGCAGCGGTGATACCGACTCCAACTCCGTTCGAATCTCGAGTTGTAATGCTAGCAGGCCCCTTTTCTCGACGTGCATCCTCGAAAGGCGCTGCGAATAGTCTGCGCATGTTGAGCGATTACATCGAGGAGCTTGACGCGGGGGCTCCTACATTCGCTGCAGATTTTGCTGTCGAGGTTAATCCTATGCTGGCGACGCTCGTGAACTTTCATAGTGAGGGCGTCGTTGAGTCTTGGGTTAGTCACTGCAGGAAAATTGAGGCTTGTCTGTATGAGCTCGAGGTCGGACGTCCTGCTCCCGAGGTCTTGGCTATGAACTCTCAACGGGCTGCGTGGGTTGAGCAGAGCACTCCCTACTTCCGCCATCTTGAACAAGAAGCGGCCCTAAAGCATAAGGAATGTGAAGAGACTTCAAGCGAATCTGCTCGACTGCATGCTCAGGTTGATGCCATTGCTGTGCAGTTGAAAACCATCTTTGAGGGCCTTCTACGATGTATTTCCGATGGGCTAACGCTGAGGCGGAAGCTCGACCTCATCGAGCAGGATGCACAGAGTCGTGAGGCAGCTCGGCGGGTCATTGATGAGCGACTTTTATCTTACTTGCAGCAACGGGCTCAAGTTAAAACGGAGTTGGCCGTGGCGGCTGACCGTGAATAGGGACTGAGGGCAATGCGAGAGCAATTGATTGGCTTGTTGAAAACGCTTCCCTCCCAATAGTTGTTTTTATATCATTTGCAATTTTTGAATAAAATGTATCCATTTTCCCCTATCCTTTCAAATGATGTAACTGGTACTCAATTGAACTTATAAATAAAAGATACATTTATTTCGTACCATCTTGTGTTATTTCTTGCTTTTTTTTCCTTTTCTGTGTTACCGGCATGTTACCTTAGTAAGCGTAGCCTGTAGATGATAGAGAGCATTCCGTCTTGAATACTTCAAGAAGTAGTGATGGCTTAGGAAGCAGGTTCAGATCTGCTACCTAAGGCTTTTCAACTTTATGAGCCATGAGGGTCTCATAAAGACTTTTCTCCCTACGAGTCGAGAGGATCTCGTCGGTGCATTTTCTTCTTAGGAACCGTGAGGATTCCTAAGTGTGTTTTCTCTTAGGAGTCGTAAGGATCCCACAAGAGAGTTTTCTCCCTTACGAGTCGAGTGGAACCGTAAGTGATTGATGAAGTTGACATTATCCGCATTTCACGGAGTCAAGGGTTGCTCTGGACGCTTCTCACGGGGTCAAGGTTGACGTATTTCCTTGTTCCACGAGACCAGAAGGGGTTGACTTATTTTCGAGGCGGGGTCATGTGGATGACTTATTTCCGCGACGAAGGTCGTTTGCTGACGTGTTTCTGTGATGGGGTCATTTGGATGACGTATTTCCGAGACGGGGTCATTTGGATGACGTATTTCCGAGACGGGGTAATTTGGATGACGTATTTCCACGACGGGGTCATTTGGATGACGTATTTCCGCGACGGGGTCATGTGGATGACGTATTTCCGCGACGGGGTCATGTGGATGACGTATTTCCGAGACGGGGTCATTTGGATGACGTATTTCCACGACGGGGTCATGTGGATGACGTATTTCCGAGACGGGGTCATTTGGATGACGCATTTCCGCGACGGGGTCATTTGGATGACGTATTTTCGCGACGGGGTTTCCGTGACGGGGTCATGTGGATGACGTATTTCCGAGACGGGGTCATTTAGATGACGTATTTCCGCGACGGGGTCATGTGGATGACGTATTTCCGAGACGGGGTCATTTGGATGACGTATTTCCGCGACGGGGTCATTTGGATGACGTATTTTCGCGACGGGGTCATGTGGATGACGTATTTCCGCGACGGGGTCATTGGCTGACGTATTTCCGCAACAGGGTCATTGGCTGACGTATTTCCGCGATGGGGTCATTGGCTGACGTATTTCCAAGGCGGGGTCATTGGCTGACGTATTTCCGCGACGGGGTCATTTGCTGACGTAATTCCGCGACGGGGTCATTGGCTGACGTGTTTCCGCGATGGGGTCATTGGCTGACGTCTTTCCGAGGCGGGGTCATTGGCTAACGTATTTCCGCGACAGGGTCATTTGCTGACGTGTTTCCGCAACGGGATCATTGGATGACGTATTTCCATGACGGGGTCATTGGCTGACGTATTTCCGCGACGGGGTCATTGGCTGACGTATTTCTGCGACGGGGTCATTGGCTGACGTATTTCCGAGGCGGGATAATTGGCTGACGTATTTCCGCGACGGGGTCATTGGCTGACGTATTTCCCCGACGGGGTCATTTGCTGACGTATTTCCGCAACGGGGTCATTGGATGACGTATTTCCGTGACGGGGTCATTGGCTGACGTATTTCCGCAACGGGGTCATTGGCTGACGTATTTCCTGAAAGGTTCCTAGGCACTCTAGTGAGGTCTCATAAGGCATCGAACGTGCCAATTTCAAAAAAAAAATGGTGCCGAGAAACCCTAGACTACAGAATCGTCGGCTAGATGTCTAGGCGAAAAGATAAACTAGTTAACACTTTAACTAAAAGTTAGATGCTACAACCTTTGTAGATCCGGATATCCACTTCCTTAGCTCCACGTAGTCATCCTCTCGCTGTCCTTTTCGAATCCTAGACTCATTCATCGGCTTCATCGGGAAAACGAGCGGAATAGGTCGTCGGCTTCGTGTCAAAGACGATCTACGTCGAGGTTGCGCAAGTTCAAGCTCCAACTTCACCAAGTTGTTAAACTTGTGAAGAAAACACCCAAAACAACTTGGCAAGAGGTAGAGGGTGAAGAAATAGGAGGTGGGTTCACTTTAGAATTGGATTTCACTCACTTTTTCTCAAGTTGCCATTGATGGCATCTAGTTTTCTCTCTTGAAGAAGAAGGAGAAGATGAAGCTAGTTTATGATAAGCGTTATTATAAATTAAAAAAAGAAATCAATACTTATCATAATCTAACCTTAGTTGAGTGTAGAGAATGGACCATGGTTACTTGGATGAGTTAGGGTTAAGCATGAAGACAAGAATGGTCACTAAGGTCAAAGCTTCATGAAGCTTCAACATAAAACAAATAAAGCCACCATTCTTATCTTAATCCATTTCAAATAAATAAATAAATAGATAAATGAATTTGCAAACCTTAATCAACACTTAACCATGGTTTAATTCTTTACACTTAACCATGAAAGCAAGTATCATCAAACATGATACAAACATGTATACAAAAGTATATCACGTATACAACTTGCACATCAAGTGAGAAAATCCATTTAAAGTGAACCTATACTAGCTAATGCAAAGTAATATATCAAATATATAATTACACATTAAATCATTAAATCAACATTTGACTCAATGATCCGGTCATGTCGCACATAACCGACCAGTATTCAATGTATCGATTTATCGAATCAATGATTCGATAACTAGGTCATATCGAATATAACCAATCGAAACATATATCGCGAGAATGAAATGCGGTATCACATACACGCATTATTCTCGGTCCTGCACATATCTCATATGCGCTCCTATTTCGTTTCGCTTGAACCAGGAAACCTCTGTGTAGGACTCTAAAGACTCGTCAATACGCCGGTAGCAGATGATGATCATATCAAGCACCCACAAGCCGCAAGCGGTCTGCTAAACGTAACGGCCATCCGGGTATCGAGCGATCAGAAGATCGACGAGCTAGCCCGCTCACACTCCTGTGAATCCAACCAGTAACACTTACCGTACAGTCCGGTCTATTCGTCTGATATGTCGCATATCAAGTCTAGGGGTGGTATACGTCAGACCCCAATAACCGATAAGTCGTGCCGATGTGAGGCTCATAACGGGTCGAGAAACTACTGGTAACACTTACCAGCAAATCTCTGATCAGCCCTGGCCAGGGACTTCCCTGTTACGGCCAATCGAGCACAGTGCAACATCAACCCCCAATACCGGGAGAGACGAAACCCCTCCTATCGCTCATTGCCTCCATGTGACTCGGGACTGTACCCAAAGATCACCGTTTTGCACGCCCTCATGGACGTGGTAAGGTGGAGATCAAAGCACAGTGGGAATCACACAAGACTCTATGACGATCTCGGGTCTACAGACTAACCTGTACAAGTGTCACCTGAGAACTGCCATCTGACGTGAGGTATAATACCATCTGGGAGTTCTCGGCGAGTCCGTCCAGTGTACCCAGTCTCCACTGAGCACCCGTATACCATCTCTGATGTCAAACACCAATGGATGTGGGATCATCCATCGCTCATCTCATGGGTCGAGAAGCGTATACGCTAGTCTACTCTGGTATATCGATGCCCCGTCTCGATACACCCACGACTAGGGACCTTGAAGGATGTACTTATGGACTACCATGTCCCCACTAGTATGATCTGCATCACAGTCCAGGTAGTCAAGTACATATCCTAAGGGCTTTACCAACATGTAACTATAAGACAGTAAAAAGAGACTAGTGTACATGTTAAGATAAAGAGTAACCAGATAGCATACTATCATATCGAGCAAGAAAGTCATCTCTATATATGTCCAAGCATCCAATATAATATACATCATCTGTACAATACTGGCCTCTATGGCATACATACAACTAACAATCTCCCACTTGCACTAGGGCCAGCTGCTGTAGTATCGCATACCGAGCATCCCGAAGAGTCTCTCAAACTGTATCTGGGGAATGACCTTCGTGAGTAGATCCGCGGTGTTGTTCTTCGTGTCAACCCTCCTGACCTCGATCTCCCGGCGATCAACTATCTCCCGGATCAGGTGATACCGCCTCAGAATATGCCTGGATCGCTGATGGGACCTGGGTTCCTTGGCTAAAGCCACCGCTCCATTGTTATCGCAATACAAAGGTATTGGATGCTTAATGGATGGAACCACACCAAGTTCAGTAATGAACTTCTTGATCCAAACAGATTCTTTAGCAGCATCGTTGGCAGCGATGTATTCAGCCTCCATCGTCGATTCTTCCACGGTTTCCTGCTTGGAACTCTTCCAGCTAACCGCCCCTCCGTAAAGGGTAAAGACAAAGCCCGACTGCGACTTAGAGTCGTCCTTATCACTCTGGAAGCTCGAATCGGTAAAGGACTCCACTTGGAGTTCTCCGTTACCATACACCAAGAGCATCTCTTTAGTCCTTCGCAAGTACTTGAGAATGCTCTTCACAGCTGTCCAGTGATTCTCTCCAGGATCGGCTTGATACCTGCTCACTACACTTAGTGAGTATGCTACATCGGGTCTGGTACATAGCATCGCATACATGATAGAGCCTACTGCCGAAGCATAGGGTATCCCTTGCATGCGAGCTCTCTCCAAATCAGTCTTGGGAGACAACTCTTTGGAGAGAGTGACTCCAGAGATCGTGGGCAAGTTCCCATGCTTGGACTCTTCCATACTAGACCTCTTTAGTATGGTGTCAATGTACCTGGATTGGGACAATCCCAAAATCCTTTTGGATTTATCTCTATAGATCCTGATTCCCAATATGCAGGAGGCATCACCAAGATCTTTCATCGAGAATCTTTGTGATAAGAAGAGCTTGACCGATTGCAGCATAGGAATATCATTTCCTATCAAGAGTATGTCGTCCACGTACAATACGAGGAAGACAACCTTACTCTCTGCCACCTTCTTATAGATACAAGGTTCACCTGGATTTTTGACGTAATCAAACTCTTTGATAACGATGTCAAAGCAGATGTTCCAACTCCGCGATGCTTGCTTTAATCCATAAATGGATTTAAGCAGCTTGCACACCTTCCCGCTGCTCCCACTGTCTACGAAGCCTTCTGGCTGAGTCATGTACACGCACTCTTCTAAATCACCATTTAGAAAGGCGGTCTTAACATCCATTTGCCAGATTTCGTAGTTATGAAAGGCAGCAATGGCAAGCATGATTCGGATGGATTTAAGCATAGCCACTGGAGAAAAGGTTTCGTCATAGTCCACACCTGGTCTTTGACGAAAACCCTTTGCTACAAGTCTAGCTTTGAAAGTCTCCACTTTCCCATCTACACCAAATTTCTTCTTGAAGATCCACTTGCTCCCAATGGGTTTTACCCCTTCAGGAGCAACTTCCAAAGTCCATACTTTGTTGGTGTACATGGATTCCATCTCGGACCGCATAGCATCCAGCCATTTCACTGAGTCCCTACTCGTGATGGCCTGCTCGAAGCTAGTTGGGTCATCATCATCCATGATGCAATCCTCGCTTCCACCATCAATGAGAAAACCGTAGTATCTCTCAGGTGGACGAGAAACCCTACTAGATCGGCGGAGAGGCTGGGGTTCGTCGGGTACTATCGAATCTTCTGGTTCCACTAAATCTTCAGTTATAGTTTGTGTATCTGGAATTTCTTCCAGCTCTACCACTTTGCCACTAATTTCTTTTTCAAGGAATTCCTTTTCTAAAAAGGTGGCATATTGAGAAACAAACACTTTTTGTTCTTCAGCATGGTAGAAAAAATATCCTTGGGAATTCTTAGGATATCCCACAAACTTGCAGAGAACTGACCGTGCCTCGAGTTTGTCTGGATTTTGCCTTTTGACATAGGCCGGACAACCCCATATCTTAACTCGTTTAAAATATGGTCTCTTCCCACTCCATATCTCATATGGTGTGGTAGGTACAGATTTAGATGGAACTTGATTCAATAGGTATGCAGCCGTCTCCAGTACATATCCCCAGAAGGAAATAGGTAACTCAGCTGTGCTCATCATAGAGCGCACCATATCTAATAGGGTGCGTTTCCTCCGTTCAGATACACCGTTGTGCTGTGGTGTATATGGAGGAGTCAGCTGAGAGAGAATCCCATTCTCTTTTAGGAAGTCCAGGAATTCATTGCTCAAGTATTCCCCTCCTCGATCAGATCGTAGGATTTTAATACTTTTTCCGGTTTGGTTCTCAACTTCTTTTTTATATTCCCTAAATTTCTCAAAAGCTTCTGATTTGTGTTTCATCAGGAACACATACCCGAACCTAGAGAGATCGTCAGTGAATGTAATGAAGTATGAAGAACCATCCCTGGCATGTGTAGACATGGGATCGCATACATCATTATGTATAAGTCCCAAGAGTTCGGTAACTCTTTCTCCGTGTCCCGTAAACGGAGTTTTGGTCATCTTGCCTTTGAGACATGACTGGCAAGTGTCATAAGATGAAAATTCGAAAGGTTTCAAATATCCATCCTTATGCAACTTAGCCAGTCGTGTCACATTGATGTGACCCAGTCTACAATGCCACAAGAAGGAATCGTTCAGTTCTGAACTCTTCCTCTTGTGTGTGTTTGTTATGCTCAGAACTGTTGATTGGTTTAGAACATAAATGCCATTGCACAACGTGCCTGATCCAACCAACTTTTGGTTACGGAAAATGTTCATAACATTGTCCTGTAATACAAAATTATATCCCTCTTTACTCAGCAAAGAAACCGATATAATGTTGCATATCAGGTTCGGCATGTAATAGCATTCGTTCAGAACCAATGTATTACCAGTTGGTAATACAAGGTGATATTCCCCGACAGTCTTGGCTGCAACAATTGCACCATTTCCTACTCTTATGTCTTTATCACCTTCTCCAAGTTCTCTACCTTTCCTAAGCCCATGTAACTGATTACATATATGGGATCCTGACCCGGTATCCAATACCCAGGACGTAGAGCAAATGGAGAAACAGTTCTCAGTAACGAACACATCCGAAGAAAATGCATCAACATGTACTATCTTCAATCGGGTGGCATGGGAATCCTGGTATTCCCCTACTTCCTGTTCATTCCTATAACTCTTATAGGAAAGAACGGAACCAACGTTCCCCAGCACAGTATAACATGCGGGTTCGGTCAATACATCCATATTATTATCTTCATTAGGGCATGAAATGGTCGCTACCTGGAGAGAGAGAGAAGAAAACACTTTAGCGTAAGCTCGTGCAAGATCAGATTGGTTATTATCTTATCTAATCAGGATGGCTCCCACTGCTTTTTATCAAATCTTCCTTCAAACCCTAAAAGGAAAGACTAGCCGGGATTAATTACACACTACAGGTTCGCCAATCTTTCAGCCAGGCCAGTGTCGGTACTTTGAGGGAGGTCCCCCGTGCTTTCGCACGAACCTAATTAATGTAAACCTCATTTTCCCAGAGGCGTAACCTCGTTGACACCTTTCTAGACACCTACTTGATCGACTAATTGCAATGTGTAAAACTCTCCCAGGAGTAACTCTTACTCGCAGCGGGTATCGGGATCCAACTATCTCATAGAAGGTATGCAATCTCATTGCAAATTTCAACACTTGAAATTCCCAATAATATTTTGCCCCTAGCAGCTATATGACCTTAACATAGTCAACAAATCATAAGTGCTAGTCAAGTTCAACCCGTCATTTCCCGATTGAATTAAACCCACCCGCACGACCCTTAATGTAGGGTTCCTAGGCACACTAGTGAGGTCTCACAAGGTATCGAACATGCCAATTTCAAAAAATCTAGGTGTCGAGAGACCCGACTACGGATCGTTAGCTAGAAAACTAGGCGAAAAGTAAACTAGTTAACAATTAACTGATGGGAAACGGAAATACAACCTTTGTAGATCCGGTCCTCCACCTCCACGGCTCCGAGATGAGGTCCTCTCCGCTGTCCAAATCGAATCCGGGCTCTAGCGTCGACTTCATCGGAGAATAGGCGAGCTAGGTCGTCGATGTCCATGCCGAAGATGATCTACGTCGAAGCATCGCAAGATCAAGCTCTCACTTCACCAAGTCAAGAAACTTGTGAAGGAAACACACTCTACTACTTGGCAAGAGGTAGAGGATGGAAAAATAGGAAGTGGGTAGACTTTAGAATTGGATTTCTCACTCTAATTCTCACTTTGCCATTGAGAAGACAAGCTTCTTCATGAAGAAGAAGAAGAGCAAGAAGAAGATAAATATTATGATAAGATTTAAAATAAAAGGAAAAATCCATTCTTATCATAATTCTCACCATGGTTAGGTGTAGAGAATTAACTTGAGTTAATAGAAGTGGTTAGGGTTAAGCATGAGACAAAATGGTCAAAGTCTTCATGAAGATTCATGAATGGTCAAAAGAAAGCAACCATTTTCCTCATTATCTTTTCATTTATTCATTTATCAAAAATAAATAGATAATTAAATAAGATAAATGAATAACAAATAATAAACCCTAACCATTCCTTTAACCAAGGTTTAATTCTTTATACTTAACCATTTTTTGCATGCACCATCAAATATGATACAAGCAAGTGCACAAATCATATCGCATATGCAATGCGCACATCTGAGCGAGAAAATCCATTTAAAGTGAACCGATACTAGTTAATGCAAAGTAATATATCAAATATATTATTATACATTAAATCATTAAATCAACACTTGATTTAACGATCCGGTCATATCGCATATAACCGACTAGTATCCAATGTATCGGCTTATCGAATCAACGCTTGAATCGATAACTAGGTTATCTCGCATACAACCATTCGACGCATTGATCGCGAGAATGAAATACGGTATCACATACACGCATTATTCTCGGTCCCGCACATATCTCATATGCGCTCCTATTTCGTTTCGCTTGAGCCAGGAAACCTCTGTGTAGGACTCTAAAGACTCGTCAATACGCCGGCAGCAGGCGATGATCATATCAAACACCCACAAGCCGCAAGCGGTCTGCTAAACGTAACGGCCACCCGGGTATTGAGCGATCTGAAGATCGACGAGCAAGCCCGCTCACACTCCAGTGAATCCGACCAGTAACACTACCGTACAGTCCGGTCTGATCGTCTGATATGTCGCATATCTCGCCTAGGGGTGGTAAACGTCAGACCCCAATAGCTCGATAAGTCGTGTCGATATGAGGTCTATAACTATTCGAGAAACTACTGGTAACACTTACCAATAAATCTCAGCAACCCTGGCCAGGGATTTCCTGTTATAGCCAATCGAACACAGCGCAACATCAACCCCCTATACCGGGAGAGACGAATCCCCTCCTATCGCTCATTGCCTCCATGTGACTCGGGACTGTACCCAAAAACCACCATTTTGCACGCCCTCTTGGACGTGGTAAGATGGAAATCAAAGCACAGTGGGAACCACACAAGACTCTATGACGATCTCGGGTCAACAGACTACTCTGTACCAGTGTCACCAGAGAACTGCCATCTGACGTGAGGTATAATACCATCTGGGAGTTCTCGGCGAGTCCGTCCAGTGTACCCAGTCTCCACTGAGCACCCGTATATCATCTCTGATGTCAAACACCGATGGATATGGGATCATCCATCGCCCATCTGTATGGGTCGAGAAGGTATACGCTAGTCTACTCTGGTATATCGATGCCCCGTCTCGATACACCCACGACTAGGGACTTTGAAGGATGTACTTATGGACTACCATGTCCCCACTAGTATGATCCGCATCATAGTCCAGGTAGTCAAGCACACATCCTAAGGGCTTTACCAACATGTAACAGAGAGACAATCAGTATACACGTTAAGGTAAAGTTCAACCAGATAGCATACTATCATGTCGAGCAAGAAAGTCCTCCCTATATATGTCCCAGCATCCACTACAATATACATCCTATGTACAGTAATGGCCTCTAGGGCAAACATATAACTAACAATCTCCCACTTGCACTAGGGCCATCTGTAGCAGTGGTTGTAGTATCTCATACTCAACCATCCCATAAAAATCTCTCTCTGGGAACAGGCCTTTGTGAGTGGATCCGCTGTGTTGTCCTCTGAGTCTACTCTCCTGACCTCGATCACCCTGGAGATCAACCATCTCCATGATCAGGTGATACTGCCTTAGAATATGTCTGGATCACTGATGGGACCTGCGTTCCTTGGCATAAGCCACAACTCCATTGTCACACAATGGGAGGAACGTAGTTCATCTTATGAACCAATATACACCCAAACAGCCTCTTTGGTAGCATCTTAAGTAGCGATGTATCCTGCCTTTATCGTCTAGTATGTCACGGTATCTAGCTTGGAACTCTTCCAACATACCGTCCCTTTACTGAGGGTAAAGACAATGCCTGTGACTGACATTCAGTCGTCTTTATCACCCTGGAACCCTTCCAGTGATTCTCTTCAGGATCGATTGATACCATCTCACTACTACTAGTGAGAGTCCTAACATCCAATTAGATCTATCTCATAGATCCAAAAACCCAGGATTTAGGAGGTATCACTTTGATCCTATATGGAGAATCATTGTGATAATCGGAGATTGATCGAGCGTAGCATAGGAAACTCCTTCCCTATCAAGAGTATGTCATCCACGTACTCTACGAGGATCACCACCATACTCCCTACTACCTTTTTGTTTATACAAGGTTCATCTACCATTTTGATGATGTCAAATTCTTTGACTAATCCATCAAAACAGATGTTCCAACTCCGCGATGCCTGCTTTAATCCTATAAAACATCTTGCACACGTTTCCGCTGCTCCCACTGTCTACGAAGCCCTCTGGCTGTGTACTTATAGACGCTCTCTTCTAAATCATCATTTAGAAAAGCAGTCAAGACACCCAACCACCAGATATCGCAGTCATGGTATGTAGCCGTGACAAGTAGGATCTGGATGGACTTAAGCATAGCTACTGGAAAAGGTTTCATCATTATCCACGCCTGGTCGATGACGAAAACCTTTAACAATTCTAGCTTTGAAAGTCTCAACTTTTCCATGTACACCAAGTAATCTTCTCAAGATATACTTGCTCCTGATGGGGATTTAACCCTTCAGATATAGCAACTAAAGTCCATACTTTGTTGGTGTATAAGGATTCTATCTCAGATCGATAAACATCCAGCCATTCTCACAGAGTCTTACTCTCGATGGCCTGCTCGAAGCTAGTTGGGTCATCATCTCATGATGCAATCCTCGCTCCCACTGTCATAGAGAAACCGAAGTATCTCTCAGGTGGGTGAGGAACCCTACTAGATCGGCGGAGAGGCTGAGGTTCGTTGGTAACTATTGAATCCTTTGGTTCTTTCAAATCATCAGCTGTAGTTTGTATAGCTGGAACATTTCCAGTTCTACATAACAGATCTTGCCTCGAGCTTGTCCGGATTTTGCTTTTAGACATAGGCCGGTCAACCCCAAATCTTAACTAGCTTAAGACATGGGCTCTTCCCTTTCCATATCACATATGAAGTGGTAGGCCACTGATTTGATTGGAACCCTATTCAATAGGTATGCAGCTTCTCAAGTGCATAACCCCTAAAAAGAAAAAGGTAACTCAGCAGTACTCATCATAGAGCACACCATATCATATAGGGTGTATTTGCTCCGCCCCGATATACCATCGTGCTATGGTGTATACGGAGGAGTAATTCTGAGAGAGAATCTCATTCTCCTTTAGAATAGTTCAAGAATTTCCGTGCTCAAGTATTCTCCTCCTTGATCAAAGGACATAATACTTTTACCCGTATTTTGGTTCTCTACTTCTAACTTATATTCCGTGAATATCTCAAAAGGTTCGGACTTGTGTTTCAACAGGAACATATGTCTGAATCTAAAGAGATCATCAGAGAACGTAATGAAGTATAAAGAACCAGTCTTGGTATGTGTAGACAGGGGACCTACATACATCAACATGTATCATCCCAAGAGTTCACTAACTCTTTCTCTGTTTTTCAGTAAACGGAGCTATGGTCATCTTATCTCTGTGACATGACTGGCAAGTTTCACAAGATGTAAATTCAAACTGATTTAAATATGCATCTAAATATAACTTAGCTAGTCGGGTCGCATTGATATGACCTAGTCTACAATACCTCAAGAAGAATTCGTTCATTTCTGAACTCTTCCTCTTGTGTGTGTTCCGTATACTAAGAACTGTAGTTTGATTTAGAACATCAACGCTTTTAGATAACGTGCCTGAACCGATCAACTTTTGATATGGGAAATGTTCAAAATATTATCCAACAATACAAAATTTTACCGTTTCTTTACTAATAAAGAGACAGATATGATTTTGTATATCAGGTTCGGTATCTAATAACATTCGTTCAGAATCAATGTATTGTAATACAGGGTGACAGTGACCAACAGACTTGGCTGCAACTCTTGCCCCGTTTTCTGCCTCATGAAACTTATCACCCGTTCTCAGTTCTCTACCTTTCTGTAGCCCTATGTAACTGATTACATATCTGGGATCCTGATCTGGTATCACATACCCAGGACGTAGATGATACAGAGAAACAGTTCTTTGTAACGAACACACCCGAAGATGATGTATCAGCATGCACTCTCTTCGTTTGGGCGGCACGGGAAATCTGGTATTCCCCAATTTCCTGCTCTGTCTTATAGCAATTATAAGTTGGAGCGGGACCAACATTCCCCAGCTCAGTATAACAAGCGGGTTCGGTCAATATTCCGTTTTATTATCTTGATTAAGGCGTGATATGGTCGCTACCTGGAGAGAGAGAGAAGAAAACACTCAGCGTGCGCTCTTGCAAGAATAGATTGGTTATTATTTTATCTAATCAGGATGGCTCCCACTGCTTTTTATCAAATCTTCCTTCAAACCCTAAAAGGAAAGACTAGCCGGGATTAATTACACACTACAAGTTCGCCAATCTTTCAGCCAGGCCAGTGTCGGTACTTTGAGGGAGGTCCCCCGTGCTTTCGCACGAACCTAATTAATGTAAACCTCGTTTTCCCAGAGGCGTAACCCCGTTAACACCTTTCTAGACACCTACTTGATCGGCTAATTGTAATGTATAAAACTCTCCCAGGAGTAACACTTACTCGTAGCGGGTATCGGGATCCAACTGTCTCATAGAAGGTATGCAATCTCATTGCAAATCTCAACACTTGAAATTCCCGATAAAATTTTGCCCCCAGCACCCTATGACCTTGACGGAGGTCAACATACCATAGGCTACTAGTCAAGTTCAACCCGTCATTTCTTGATCAAATTAAACCCACCCGCACGACCCTTGACGGAGGTCAACAAGGCCGCACGACTACCCTAACTCAATCTGCATCATATGCATAAACAGATAAATACTAGTTAGCTACCGCACACTACGCCTTGACGGAGGTCAACAAACGTAGCACGAATACTAAATAGGACTTATCTGAAATGACGGAGGGCTACGACAGGTTTTTCTGAAAACCTATTGCGTAATAAACTTGATATCGTTGTAGAATCAAATGATTTTAAAATGGAGTGCTTTTGAGGCTTTTCTAGTTTTTCTAAAGGAGTCACTCCCAGTGAAGGGATCGTCGGTCCTTTCCTCGTCGAATGAGGTGCAGGATATATCATATATATCACCGTGCAAACCAAAAACTCTTAAAAGCTATCAAAAGACAAACCGAGTGTGTAGCATCTGCCAGTTATTGCTAAAGGAGTCACTCCCGGTGAAGGGATCTCGGTCCTTTCCTCATCGAATAAGGTGCAGGATATATCACATATACCTCTGTGCAAAGAAAGAACTGTAGCTACCTGTTTTATTTTGAAATTCGATTCTACA
The DNA here is from genome assembly GCA_030015575.1 of Agapanthus africanus. Taxonomy (NCBI): domain Eukaryota; kingdom Viridiplantae; phylum Streptophyta; class Magnoliopsida; order Asparagales; family Amaryllidaceae; genus Agapanthus; species Agapanthus africanus. The sequence continues at coordinate 383,277,288 of CM057349.1, read as the reverse complement.
ACATCTTAGGTTTCTTTTATTTCATTAATCACATTAATGAAGTCCCATCATTTAAGTACCTAAACATCACAGATAAATACGACGTACACTTATGCCATCCGCATTCGCCTCGATGTCCCCTCGTGCACCGTTAGGTTAGGTAACTAACGGCAGAGCGGGGCAGGGCTAGCGCGGGTGTAAAACATAAGTAACGCCTATATAATATATCATATATACTATATACTGTATCTATCACAGAACATCACATGATCACATCATAGATATCGCAGCAGAAGAAACATATGAAATATTGGATATACTAGGACGTCCGTGTTTTCAATACGAGCCAGTATAAAACACGGATTCCACGGTCGTGATGAATAGCCAAACCCACACCCCTAGACCCCTACGAGAGCGGCAAGCAACCCTACCAATTCTAGAGTTAGGAGACCCGGACTCGACTCCTCGAGTTGGTCTCCCACTGGACTCCAGAACCCGGTTACTTGTGCCCTCCTCCTTGGGTCTATCCTAGTGTAGAAAAGTAAATAATATACAAACGGTGACATCTTCCGCAACCTGGAAGCGCCCCAATAAAAGAATATTACAAACAAGTTTTTACATGAATGAAAATGAAAAACACTCATCTCACATAAAAAAACCCCGGCTATTCAAACACGACGATCCAATATAACATATCCAGCAACACATAACATCACATGTCATCAACGTAAGTAAATATGTGCATCCCAATTGTCGTTGACATATAGCAACGAAACCGGCGATATCACATATTACACTTACGGTCACAGAAAAGAAAGTGTAAAACTACAACAGTTGGAATCCGCAAACTTTTTAGACATCGCATGCCTAACCAAATGAATTCCTTAGACATCGCATGCCTAACAATTATAAACCCCGCATTTTAGTCTCATTATCGAAAACACTTTTCAATATCAAGTCGGGCAATTCAACAAGATTCCCGACAATCTGATCGAATGCTCGTCGCAAACTTCAGTAGGCGGCCGCACCCCCGACGCCGTCGATAAAGTGCACCAAGGCGGAACACCGCTGCCGCGAGCACCCGAACAGATGCTTTCGGCGACGGGGTTCTCCTACAGTCACTTGGTCGGGGCTATGGAGTGAGGCTGTCTATTAAGTTTACCCGGCGAGTATCCGCGTACGCTACGTGATTGCGACGGACTTTTGATCACATCAAAATTCCGTGGCAACCGATCAAGTGAGACTAAACTGCTATGTTTATAACATTCATTCAGTTATCACATAACTACTTGTGAATTCCAATTATTGTATCCCATTCCAGATAAACCGAAAATGTTAAACTTTCCGATCGAACAGTCGAATACCCAAGTTTTCCCGATACAGCTCAATACATGAAATAAGTCTAACAACATTCAGTTCGTGCCTCAGTACCAACGGTCCAGCCGTAGAAGGGTCAAGCCAACGCCTCACATGTGGCACGCCGTACTGCCCCAAACCCGAAGGTTCAAAGGGCAGTTCAAGACGGTCACATAATCGAGTTAAGGTTTGTTGTCTTCTAGAGGGTCCATCGCGTTACTTGCACTACTTAGAACGTCGTTAAACTTCGGAAAAATCCAACACTTGGAAATTTCCCGACAGGGGAAAAATTGGGTATTTATATCCGGTCGAACTTTTTAACATATTCTAAAATTTATCCGGAAAGACACATAGACAGAGTTTGACAATCCGATCGAATAAACGAACTCCCAATACAACCCAAAATACTCAACTCTTTATTTCAGATCAAAAATTTCCAGGAAAACCAGCACTGCAAAATAGGAATTACTGTGCAAAATTGAGTGCCTAATAAGACAAAACGGCCGCGGAACCGCCGCATTAGCATGCTAATGCCGCGGTTCCGCCGCACTTTTGAGGGATCATTAGTTACTTTTTGCACCGTAATTCTTAGAATTTCCTGCTGATTTTTCTGCATATTTTTAATTCTCAAAAATCCACGAAAACAGAAAATGTCCAGAGAGCACTTTCAAGTCGGGGTTTCGGGTCGATCGGACTTCTAACTCCGTCTACGCATCGCCTAAGGCTCTAGCTAGGATCTAGTACCACTGTAGGGTTCCTAGGCACACTAGTGAGGTCTCACAAGGCATCGAACATGCTAATTTCAAAAAATCTAGGTGCCGAGAGACCCGACTACGGATCGTTGGCTAGAAAACTAGGCGAAAAGTAAACTAGTTAACAATTAACTGATGGGAAACGGAAATACAACCTTTGTAGATCCGGTCCTCCACCTCCACGGCTCCGAGATGAGGTCCTCTCCGCTGTCCAAATCGAATCCGGGCTCTAGCGTCGACTTCATCGGAGAATAGGCGAGCTAGGTCGTCGATGTCCATGCCGAAGATGATCTACGTCGAAGCATCGCAAGATCAAGCTCTCACTTCACCAAGTCAAGAAACTTGTGAAGGAAACACACTCTACTACTTGGCAAGAGGTAGAGGATGAAGAAATAGGAAGTGGGTAGACTTTAGAATTGGATTTCTCACTCTAATTCTCACTTTGCCATTGATGAAGACAAGCTTCTTCATGAAGAAGAAGAAGAGCAAGAAGAAGATAAATATTATGATAAGATTTAAAATAAAAGGAAAAATCCATTCTTATCATAATTCTAACCATGGTTAGGTGTAGAGAATTAACTTGAGTTAATAGAAGTGGTTAGGGTTAAGCATAAGACAAAATGGTCAAAGTCTTCATGAAGATTCATGAATGGTCAAAAGAAAGCAACCATTTTCCTCATTATCTTTTCATTTATTCATTTATCAAAAATAAATAGATAATTAAATAAGATAAATGAATAACAAATAATAAACCCTAACCATTCCTTTAACCAAGGTTTAATTCTTTATACTTAACCATTTTTTGCATGCACCATCAAATATGATACAAGCAAGTGCACAAATCATATCGCATATGCAATGCGCACATCTGAGCGAGAAAATCCATTTAAAGTGAACCGATACTAGTTAATGCAAAGTAATATATCAAATATATTATTATGCATTAAATCATTAAATCAACACTTGATTTAACGATCCGGTCATATCGCATATAACCGACTAGTATCCAATGTATCGGCTTATCGAATCAACGCTTGAATCGATAACTAGGTTATATCGCATACAACCATTCGACGCATTGATCGCGAGAATGAAATACGGTATCACATACACGCATTATTCTCGGTCCCGCACATATCTCATATGCGCTCCTATTTCGTTTCGCTTGAGCCAGGAAACCTCTGTGTAGGACTCTAAAGACTCGTCAATACGTCGGCAGCAGGCGATGATCATATCAAACACCCACAAGCCGCAAGCGGTCTGCTAAACGTAACGGCCACCCGGGTATTGAGCGATCTGAAGATCGACGAGCAAGCCTGCTCACACTCTAGTGAATCCGACCAGTAACACTACCGTACAGTCCGGTCTGATCGTCTGATATGTCGCATATCTCGCCTAGGGGTGGTAAACGTCAGACCCCAATAGCTCGATAAGTCGTGTCGATATGAGGTCTATAACTATTCGAGAAACTACTGGTAACACTTACCAATAAATCTCAGCAACCCTGGCCAGGGATTTCCTGTTATAGCCAATCGAACACAGCGCAACATCAACCCCCTATACCGGGAGAGACGAATCCCCTCCTATCGCTCATTGCCTCCATGTGACTCGGGACTGTACCCAAAAACCACCGTTTTGCACGCCCTCTTGGACGTGGTAAGATGGAAATCAAAGCACAGTGGGAACCACACAAGACTCTATGACGATCTCGGGTCAACAGACTACTCTGTACCAAAGTCACCAGAGAACTGCCATCTGACGTGAGGTATAATACCATCTGGGAGTTCTCGGCGAGTCCGTCCAGTGTACCCAGTCTCCACTGAGCACCCGTATATCATCTCTTATGTCAAACACCGATGGATATGGGATCATCCATCACCCATCTGTATGGGTCGAGAAGGTATACGCTAGTCTACTCTGGTATATCGATGCCCCGTCTCGATACACCCACGACTAGGGACTTTGAAGGATGTACTTATGGACTACCATGTCCCCACTAGTATGATCCGCATCATAGTCCAGGTAGTCAAGCACACATCCTAAGGGCTTTACCAACATGTAACAGAGAGACAATCAGTATACACGTTAAGGTAAAGTTCAACCAGATAGCATACTATCATGTCGAGCAAGAAAGTCCTCCCTATATATGTCCCAGCATCCACTACAATATACATCCTATGTACAGTAATGGCCTCTAGGGCATACATATAACTAACACTTAACATAGTCAACAAAATCGCACGACTACCCTAATCCAATCGCATCATATGCTTATACAGATAAGCACTAATTAGCTACCGCACACTACGCCTTAACATAGTCAACAAACGTAGCACGAATACTAACTAGTACTTATCTGAAATGACGGAGGGCTACGTCAGGTTTTTCTGAAAACCTATTGCGTAATGAACTTGATATCGTTGTAGAATCAAATGAAGTTTTAAAATGGAATGATTTTGAGGCTTTTCTAGTTTTGCTAAAGGGGTCACTCCCGGTGAAGGGATCGTCGGCCCTTTCCTCGTCGAATGAGGTGCGGGATATATCATATATATCACTGTGCAAAGCAAAAACTCTTAAAAGCAATCAAAGCCAAACCGAACCGAGTGTGTAGCATCTGCCAGTTATTGCTAAAGGAGTCACTCCCGGTGAAGGGATCTCGGTCCTTTCCTCATCGAATAAGGTGCAGGGTATATCATATATACCGCTATGCAAAGCAAGAACTGTAGCTACCTGTTTTGTTTAAAATCTGATTCCACAACATCTTACGTTTCTTTTCTTTCATTAATCACATTAATGAAGTCCCATCATTTAAATACCTAAACATCACAGATAGATATGACGTACACTTATGCCATCCGCATTCGCCTCGATGTCCCCTCGTGCACCGTTAGGTTAGGTAACTAACGACAGAGCAGGGCAGGGCTAGCACGGGTGTAAAACATAAGTAACGTCTATATAATATATCATATATACTATATACTATATCCATCACAGAACATCTCATGATCACATCACAGATATCGCAGCAGAAGAAACATATGAAACATTGGATATACTAGGACGTCTGTGTTTTCAATACGAGCCAGTATAAAACACGGATTCCACGGTCGTGATGAATAGCCAATCCCACACCCCTAGACCCCTACGAGAGCGGCAAGCAACCCTGCCAATTCTAGGGTTAGGAGACCCGGACTCGACTCCTCGAGTTGGTCTCCCACTGGACCCCAGAACCCGGTTACTTGTGCTCCCCTCCTTGGGTCTATCCTAATGCGGAAAAGTAAATAATATACAAAAGGTGACAACTTCCGCTACCTGGAAGTGCCCCAAATAAAAGAATATTACATACAAGTTTTTACATGAATGAAAATGAAAAACACTCATCTCACATAAAAACCCCCGGCTATTCGAACACGACGATCCAATATAACATATCCAGCAACACATAACATCACATGTCATCAACGTAAGTAAGTATGCATACCTCAATTGTCGTTGACGTATAGCAACGAAACCGGCGATATGAACATACTACACTTACGGTCACAGAAAAGAAAGTGTAAAACTACAACAATTGGAATCCGCAACTTCTTTAGACATCGCATGCCTAATCAAATGAAATACTTAGACATCACATGCCTAACAGATATAAATCCCGCAATTTAGTCTCATTATCGAAAACTCTTTTCAATATCATATGGGACTAAACTGCTAAATTTATAACATTCATTCAGTTATCTCATAGCTGTTTGTGAATTCCAATTATTGTATCACATTCCAGATAAACAGAATATGTTAAACTTTCCGATCGAACAGTCGAATACCCAAGTTTTCCCGATACAGTCCAACACATGAAATAAGTCTAGCAACATTCAGTTCGTGCCTCAGTACCAGCGGTCCAGCCGTAGAAGGGTCAAGCCAACGCTTCACATGTGGCACGCCGTACTGCCCCAAACCCGAAGGTTCAAAGGGCAGTTCAAGACGGTCACATAATCGAGTTAAGGTTTGTTGTCTTCTAGAGGGTCCATCGCGTTACTTGCACTACTTAGAACGTCGTTAAACTACGGAAAAATCCAACACTTGGAAATTTCCTGACAGGGAAAAAATTGGGTATTTATATCCGGTCGAACTTTTTTAACATATTCTAAAAATTATCCGGAAATACACAAAAGACGAAATTTGATAATCCGGTCGAAACACCGAAGCTCTAAAACAGCCCAGAAAATTAAACTCTGGAATAATTATTAAAAAATACTCATAAAGCTCAGCAGCAGAAACTATGAATTACTGTGCATTGGAGGAGGGATGACGTCATCAAGCCGCCGCGGAACCGCCGCCTAAGCCGGCTTAGACCGCGGTTCCGCCGCGCTTATTACTGTTCATTGGATGAAATTTGCATCGTAATTCTTAGAATTCCCTGCTGAATTTTTTAAGCATTTTTAATATTGAAAAATCCCAGAATTTAGAAAAAGTCCAGAGAGCATCTTAAAGTTAGGTTTTCGGGTTCGATCGGGTTTCAAATTGCGTCTAGACTTCGCCTAAGGCTCTAGCTAGGCTCTGATACCAGTGAAAGGTTCCTAGGCACTCTAGTGAGGTCTCACAAGGCATCGAACGTGCCAATTTCAAAAAAAATGGTGCCGAGAAACCCTAGACTATGGAATCGTCGGCTAGATGTCTAGGCGAAAAGATAAACTAGTTAACACTTTAACTAAAAGTTAGATGCTACAACCTTTGTAGATCCGGATATCCACTTCCTTAGCTCCACGTAGTCATCTTCTCGCTGTCCTTTTCGAATCCTAGACTCATTCGTCGGCTTCATCGGGAAAACGAGCGGAATAGGTCGTCGGCTTCGTGTCAAAGACGATCTACGTCGAGGTTGCGCAAGTTCAAGCTCCAACTTCACCAAGTTGTGAAACTTGTGAAGAAAACACCCAAAACAACTTGGCAAGAGGTAGAGGGTGAAGAAATAGGAGGTGGGTTCACTTTAGAATTGGATTTCACTCACTTTTTCTCAAGTTGCCATTGATGGCATCTAGTTTTCTCTCTTGAAGAAGAAGGAGAAGATGAAGCTAGTTTATGATAAGTGTTATTATAAATTAAAAAAAGAAATCAATACTTATCATAATCTAACCTTAGTTGAGTGTAGAGAATGGACCATGGTTTCTTGGATGAGTTAGGGTTAAGCATGAAGACAAGAATGGTCACTAAGGTCAAAGCTTCATGAAGCTTCAACATAAAACAAATAAAGCCACCATTCTTATCTTAATCCATTTCAAATAAATAAATAAATAGATAAATGAATTTGCAAACCCTAATCAACACTTAACCATGGTTTAATTCTTTACACTTAACCATGAAAGCAAGTATCATCAAACATGATACAAACATGTGTACAAAAGTATATCACATATACAACTTGCACATCAAGTGAGAAAATCCATTTAAAGTGAACCTATACTAGCTAATGCAAAGTAATATATCAAATATATAATTACACATTAAATCATTAAATCAACATTTGACTCAATGATCCGGTCATGTCGCACATAACCGACCAGTATTCAATGTATCGATTTATCGAATCAATGATTCGATAACTAGGTCATATCGAATATAACCAATCGAAACATATATCGCGAGAATGAAATGCGGTATCACATACACGCATTATTCTCGGTCCTGTACATATCTCATATGCGCTCCTATTTCGTTTCGCTTGAACCAGGAAATCTCTGTGTAGGACTCTAAAGACTCGTCAATACGCCGGTAGCAGATGATGATCATATCAAGCACCCACAAGCCACAAGCGGTCTGCTAAACGTAACGGCCATCCGGGTATCGAGCGATCAGAAGATCGACGAGCTAGCCCGCTCACACTCCTGTGAATCCAACCAGTAACACTTACCGTACAGTCCGGTCTATTCGTCTGATATGTCGCATATCAAGTCTAGGGGTGGTATACGTCAGACCCCAATAACCGATAAGTCGTGCCGATGTGAGGCTCATAACGGGTCGAGAAACTACTGGTAACACTTACCAGCAAATCTCTGATCAGCCCTGGCCAGGGACTTCCCTGTTACGGCCAATCGAGCACAGCGCAACATCAACCCCCAATACCGGGAGAGACGAAACCCCTCCTATCGCTCATTGCCTCCATGTGACTCGGGACTGTACCCAAAGACCACCGTTTTGCACGCCCTCATGGACGTGGTAAGGTGGAGATCAAAGCACAGTGGGAATCACACAAGACTCTATGACGATCTCGGGTCTACAGACTAACCTGTACAAGTGTCACCTGAGAACTGCCATCTGACGTGAGGTATAATACCATCTGGGAGTTCTCGGCGAGTCCGTCCAGTGTACCCAGTCTCCACTGAGCACCCGTATACCATCTCTGATGTCAAACACCAATGTATGTGGGATCATCCATCGCCCATCTCATGGGTCGAGAAGCGTATACGCTAGTCTACTCTGGTATATCGATGCCCCGTCTCGATACACCCACGACTAGGGACCTTGAAGGATGTACTTATGGACTACCATGTCCCCACTAGTATGATCTGCATCACAGTCCAGGTAGTCAAGTACATATCCTAAGGGCTTTACCAACATGTAACTATAAGACAGTAAAAAGAGACTAGTGTACATGTTAAAATAAAGAGTAACCAGATAGCATACTATCATATCGAGCAAGAAAGTCAGCTCTATATATGTCCAAGCATCCAATATAATATACATCATCTGTACAATACTGGCCTCTAGGGCATACATACAACTAACATTTCCGCGACGGGGTCATTGGCTGACGTATTTCCGTGGCGGGGTCATTTGTTGACGTGTTTCCAAGACGGGGTCATTGGCTGACATGTTTCCGCGACGGGGGCATTTGTTGACGTATTTCCGAAACGGGGTCATTGGATGACGTATTTCCGAGACGGGGTTATTTGTTGACGTATTTCTGAGACGGGGTCATGTGGATGACGTATTTCCGCGATGGGGTCATGTGGATGACGTATTTCTGAGACGGGGTCATTTGGATGACGTATTTCCGAGACGGGGTCATGTGGATGACGTATTTCAGCGACGGGGTCATGTGGATGACGTATTTCCGCGATGGGGTCATGTGGATGACGTATTTCCAAGACGGGGTCATTTGGATGACGTATTTCCGCGACGGGGTCATGTGGATGACGTATTTCCGAGACGGGGTCATTTGGATGACGTATTTCCGAGACGGGGTCATTTGGATGACGTATTTCCGAGACGGGGTCATTTAGATGACGTATTTCCATGACGGGGTCATTTGGATGACGTATTTCCGAGACGGGGTCATTTGGATGACGTATTTCCGAGACGGGGTCATTTGGATGACGTATTTCCGCGACGGGCTCATTTGGATGACGTACTTCCACGACGGGGTCATTTGGATGACGTATTTCCGTGACGGGGTCATATGGATGACGTATTTCCGCGACGGAGGTCATTTGCTGACATTGCGTCTGTTGTAATGAGACGGATATCGAAGTGGTCTCTAGGTTGTTTGTGAACCGTCGAGATTCGGAGTAGGGAGTTTGCCATGACTCCAAGGTTGATTGCAGCGTCTGAATCCTGCTGGAATGAGGAGAAACGTTGTTGATGATCTCTAGGCTGTCTGTGAACCATCGAGATTCGGAGTAGGGACTTTTCCATGACTCCAAGGTTGATTGCAGCGTCTGAATCCTGCTGGAATGAGGAGGAACGCTGTTGATGATCTCTAGGCTGTCTGTGAACCGTCGAGATTTGGAGTAGGGACTTTTCCATGACTCCAAGGTTGATTGCAGCGTCTGAATCCTGCTGGAATGAGGAAGAACGCTGTTGATGATCTCTAGGCTGTCTGTGAACCATCGAGATTTTGCTTCGTTTCGATGAAGCCTGATGGGAAGGTATGGTTCCCTCTTTTTTTATGCCCCTGAATTGTATACAGGGATCGATGTGATTTCACCTGTAGGGCATTTTTTTTCTCCATTTTATATATTTTTCTTTCCGTGATGCTCTATCATTTCAGCTTTTATATCGCGAAAGTCGCGATTGCCCAATCATTTCGGCTATTTTTCGCGGTGCCTAATCATTTTGGCTATTTGTTTTATTTACTCGCTTATTTTTATTGCGAGTTGCACAATCATTTCGGCTATTTGTATGCATACATTTTTACTTGCTGATTTTGTTGCAAGTTGCCCCATCATTTCGGCTATTTCATATGCATTTGTGGCTTGCTGGCTTTTCGCTGCGGGTTTGGGATTTGATACCGATTTAGGCATCAGCATCGCTACAACTGGGATATTGCCAGGAGCGAATCATTATTTGCCTTTGTCGGTTCGAACAAAGGTGGCTTAGTAAACAGGGTTAAGATCCTGTCGACTAAGGCTTTTGACTTCATGAGCCGTAAGGGTCTCATGAAGGTATTTCTCCCTATAAGTCGTGAGGATCTCGTAGGTGCGTTTCTCCTTAAGAATCATGAGGAGTCTTAAGTGTATGGTCCCTTATAAGTCGTAAGGATCTTACAAGAGTGGTTTCTCCTTATAAGCCGAGAGGACTTACAAGTGTCTTTTGCCATATGAGCATATCCCCAGTCTCTGGTGGGACTTTGTTAGGGAAATGTTTATTCGCGCCCGTGGATTGTATACAAGGGTCAATATTGAACCTCTTGTAGGGCAGAATCGGAGATTGTGATGGCTTAAGAACAGGTTCAGATCCTTGTAGCTTAAGGCTTTTGAACCCTATGAGCCGTGAGGGTCTCAAAGGGGAATTCTCCTTACGAGTCGTGAGGATCTCGCAAGTGTAATTTCTCTTTAGGAATCGTGGGGATCCCTAAGTGTCTTGCTCTCTTGTGAGTCATAAGGATCTCACGCAGGTGGTTTCTCCTCACAAGGTCGAGAGGACCCTGCAAGTGTCTTTTAACGAGATTGCGCCCTTTCGGTTTTTCACAAAACTCGCCGGTAGCCCTGCTGTTTTTACTCACGGAGCCCTTTCGGGTTTTCATCCGTTCCCATCTTGCTTATGTACATACCGTTTTCTTTTCTTTTTTTCTTTTTTTTTTGTGTCAGCTTTGTGATGCTGCGGTCCGTAGTAGTTTATAGACGTCTCGGTCAATATCCAGTTTTAGGACGTAGTGGTCCATTGTTAGTTTAAAGACGTTTCGGTCCGTAAGCCGGCTATTACTTGCAGAGTTTGGGCTTAGGAAGATAGCGAGCGGACATAGGCATCGTCATCTATCGTTAACCTAGGCCGTGACTCGTTAAGCGTAGTATTTTTTTAGGAAGCGACCGTTTATTGGCCTGAAAGGTCTTTCACCATGCATGCTGATTGTTAGATTTTCCCGTTGTGTAGTATGAATCAATTCAAAAGGTCCCCTAAAACAACACCATTTGATTGAAACTGTTTCTTGTGTCGGTATTCAGAAAATTTATAAAGAACTTCACAACCAAAAAATATTTTGACCGCAATCAAACTACGGTGTCAATTGTAGTTCCTGAATGAGTGCGGATCGTCCACAGGGATTGCACGATTCATTGTATTGATATGCTTGAATTGAAAAGTTAAGCTAAAATAAACGAAAACATGATTCAAGAGTATTGATTTTCAAGTGTCACTATTCTATTCAAGAATCAAGAAAATGATAAACAATCAAGAATCGGTGTATCGATGATATTTCCAATCAACAGTCAAGAATCTAAAAGAGGCTCGTAGGAATCGATCGGATCTATAGATGTGATGTAATCTCAAGATTTCGTGTTCTTGTCCTTCGAAGGATTGATACTAGATTGATGATAATCGACGAGAGTTGGGGCTTTCTCGTGAAACTAGGGTTTCATCTTATAACCCTTGTTCTTTCGTCGATATCATTCCTTTTCTAGCCTCTACCAAATTCAAGAAACGACCGTAACTCCCCAATTTCGAACGATGTCATTCAAGAAAGTATCGAAACAAAATGGGTCGTCATTTCTTGAATTTGCTAGGGTTTACAAAACTCATAGGACTCAAGAATCGATTAAAGCTATGTTACATCATCATTCTATTGACCGTCTCGACTCCTCGACGAGCGGAGTTTTATTCACACATCACCACATAGAAAAGATTCACGAATTGTAAAGATATCATGATGCAGAATTTAAAGAAAACAAGATAAAAGAATATCACCTTTATTTATCTCAACAATTTTGATTACATTCGCTTCAAGAACTACAAGAGGAAGAATCTAAATCGTTGATCGGGCGTCGCTCGGCTTCATGAGTCGTGGATCGGCTCGGATCGCTTGCTCCGTTGAAGATCGGCTCCGCTCCTAAAGGTTGTAAGGCTTCTTGCTTAATGGGTACTCGGGATCTTGATTTTTAATTGGAATTAGGGTTAGGGTTTCCCACAAGCTCTCTCACTAAACTTGTGGAAGAAGGAGATGAAGAAGGAGAATGGCTAAAAATGAACTAAAATGAATCACACCCTCTCTTGGATGTATGATATCTTTCTTTTTTTTCTCCCTTGAGTCTAGGGTCTTATTTATAGAACTCCCAAACCCTAGGTTTAGGTTTGAAATGGTAGTTCCCTCCAAAAGTTTGTTGAAAGAGTTTGTTAGACTTAGCTTAGGGTTTAAGCTAGGGTTTAGGGGGAAAGTTCTAGAATGATAGGCTAGTTTTAGTGTAGATCAAAGTGTTTGCTGATCTGGTAGAAGTCCCTGGAGTCTTCTGGAAGTTGGAGTGCATTTCTGAACTGTAGCCACTGATGTAGGAGTTTTGGTCTAAAATTGAGGAACTGATTCCCTGGGCCCACCGCGGATCCGCGGCACAAGCCAGCCATTGCCGCGGATCCGCGGCCGTGTTGGAGGCTTGGGCCTTGTACTTTCTTTTGTGGGCTTGTACTGTTATTTAGGGCTTCCTTTGATATGTTGATTTGCAATTTCTCCTTTGTAATGATACCCGATCTGAAATTAGTGAGTTGACGTATCTTTTGAGCGGTGTAATGTTCGAGCGAGCTTTTCCTTTTCCTGCACAGACTTCGAAATACGGGTTGCGATATATAGAAATATTGCGATGCCATGCAATGCAGTCAATTTCCCTAGAAATGCCGGTTTTAAGGTCTAATACATGTAATCTTATAATCTGTGATAGATTTGCTAATATGTGAAATACGGATACCGAACACTTCTATATGAATGCAAATGATGAGGAAATTGCCGGCTAAAATATGCAATATTTTCGACTGATCACATGCCCATGAGTAGATAGGCTCCACCTTGATAGACTTTGTCTATGCTATACAGGCCTTCATAGTTCGGCTCGAATTTCCCCCGCTTGGCACGATTGGGGATCATAGGTCTTTTGACCACTAGCACGAGTTCGTCTTGGCGGAATGTTCTCGGCCTAGTCAATCTCTCATATGAGCGCGTCATCTTCGCTTTATAAGCCTCCAGATTTTGTTGCGCCATAAGCCGAGTTTCGTCAAGGGCATCGAGCTCCTCAAGCCGAAGGTGATCATTCTCTTCGTCTGTTAGCTCATAGTGAACCGCCACTCGTAGAGAAGGTAACTCTATCTCGAAGGGGAGTACCGCTTCTGTGCCGAATACCAATACATACGGCGTTGTATTTGTGGCCGTTTTGAATGTAGTTCGATATGCCCAGAGAGCTTCATGCAGTCTCTCATGCCAGTCCCTCTTATTTCGAGACACCGTCTTTTTCACGATCTTCGTCAAGGTCTTGTTAAAAGCCTCAGCTAGACCGTTAGCTCGAGGATTGTATACCGAAGAGTATTTCCAGTCTATGTTATGCTGTTGTGCGAAGCGGCTGATCTTATGGCTTCTGTAGGCTGGCCCGTTATCGGAGATAATCCGTCGCGGAGTGCCGAACCGATAAATGACGTGTGTTTTGAAGAAATAGAGGATATTCACCGTCTTCACTTCCCTCAGCGGTATTGCTTCTGCCCACTTAGAAAAGTAATCGGTTGTCGCCAATATGAACCGATGTCCTCTAGACGATGCTGGTTCGATGGGGCCGATTATGTCAGTTCCCCATATTTCGAACGGCCATCTAGCCACCGTCGGATGTAGTGGATTTGGATGCTGGTGGATAAAGTCTCCGTGAATCTGGCACGAGTGGCACTGATTCGCGTATTCGAGACAGTCTTGGATCATCGTGGGCTAGTAGTAGCCCATCCTTTTGATCTTCAGTTTCATCTTTGGCCCGACTTGGTGAGAACCGCAGAGTCCGTCGTGAGTTTCTTGGATGACTCTCCTTGCTTCTTTCGGTCCCAGGCATCTCAGCCACAGAGAGTCGAATGACCTCTTATATAGAATATCATTGACGAATGTGAATGACAGAGCTCGTTTCATGAGATGATGTCTTGAGGATGCATCTTCAGGCGTTCGACGGGATTTGAAATAGTCTATAAAGACTTCTCTCCAATCCTTAGCCTTTTCCTGGTCTTTTATTTGTAGGGCCGTTTGCTCGGTCGCTCCTTTTTCTTTGGAAGACTCCGGAGATATTTCTGCCAGTGCAAGAACCCGACGGCTTTGCACAACGATCCTCACGTCATCGAGGTTTTCATCGGCCAATTCTTTAGCGAGCTTGGCTAATGCATCCGATTTGCTATTTTCTGCACGCGGTATGCTTTCCAGGGTGTAGGAGGGAATTTGAGTCAGCAGTTGTTGCACTCTTTCGCCGTACTTCACCAACTCTGGTTTGCACGTTTGATAGTCGCCATTTACTTGACTAACGACCAGCTGGGAGTCTCCGTATATGAGGAGGTTTTCAATTCCCTTGTCGACAGCGATCTCAAGACCTGCTATCAAAGCCTCATACTCGGCTTCATTGTTTGTCCTTGGCTCTGTTAAGGAGAAGGCAAAGTGCATTATCCCTCCTTGTGGAGTCACGAAGATAAGACCTACCCCTGATTTGATTATGGGGGTGCTTTGTTTGCGCTTCTTCATGGAAGATGCTCCATTGAAGTAGAGTTCCCATCGGGTGTCACCCTCTCTTCTCTCACCGTCGATCATGTCAAACGCGTGCTCGTCGGGCAATTCACAGTTCAAAGGAGAATCGGCAGGTATCGGATGTTCAGCGAGGAAGTCGGCGATGGCCTGGCCTTTCACTGCCTTGAGGGGTCGGTATGTTACCGAGAATTCCATCAAGAGTAGGGCCTATTTAGCGAGCCGTCCTGTCAATATAGCCTTTGACATCAAATATTTGAGAGGATCCACCTTTGATATAAGATAGACCTCATGCGCCAATGCGTAGTGTCTGAGCTTCGTTATCGTGAAGATCAACGCCAAGCAGTGTTTTTCAATGGGGGAGTAGTTGCTTTCTGCCCCCAGTAGAACTCGACTCAAGTAATAGAGAGCTCTCTCTTTCTCTTGGTCGTTCTCTTATGCCCACAGCGCGCCTAAAGAACCTTCTAGGGCTGTTGTGTACAAGATGAGAGGCTTTCCCTTGACTGGAGCGGTTAGTACCGGTGGGTTCTGTAGGTATTGCTTGATTTCGTCCAGTGCGCTTTGGCATTTGCGATCCCAGACGAAAGGGGTCACCTTCTTCATCAGGTGACTATAAGGACAACATTTACCGGAGAGGTTGACTATGAATTGCCGGATATACGCGAGCTTTCCTTGGAGAGACCGCATTTGCTTGAGAGTCCTTGGCGGAGGCATTTCCATGATCGCCTTGATCTTTGACGGGTCTATCTCGATGCCTCGGTGTCGGATGAAAAATCCTAGGAACTTGCCCGAGGAAACTCCGAATGCGCATTTGAGAGGGTTCATCTTCAAGTTATATTTCCGAAGGTGCTGAAACACGATCTTCAGATGCTCTAAATGTTCCTCGTATGATTTGCTTTTAACTACGAGGTCGTCGATATAGCATTCGACGATTTCATGTATGAGGTCGTCGAAAATCTTCGTCATGGCCCTCTGATAGGTGGCACCGGCGTTCTTTAGACCGAAGGGCATCACCTTGTAACTGAATATGCCCAAAGGGGTCCAGAAAGCGGTATGCTTCTAGTCTTCGGGATGCATCTTTATCTGATTGTATCCTAATGAGCCGTCCATGAAGGAGAAAACTTCGTGAGTGGATGTATTATCTATCATCAGCTCGGTAATAGGTACTGGAAAGTCGTCCTTTGGGCAAGCTTTGTTGAGATCTCGGAAGTCCACGTATATGCGCACTGTCCCATTTTTCTTCATCACCGGGACAATGTTGGCAATCCAGTCAGGATAATGAACCTCTTGGATAAAGCCGGAGTCGATTGGCTTCTTGACCTCGGCGTTGATGCTCATCTCAAGCTCGAGCCGCATCCTTCTTGGTGCCTGTTTGACTGGCTTGATGTCCGGAGATATCGCCAATTTGTGCACAGCAATCTCTGGATCTAGTCCTGGCATTTCGGAATAGTTCCATGCGAAGCAATCTTTATACTGCATGAGCACGTCTTTGAGCGTAGCCACTTTTTCTTCAACTCGTTAAAACACATAAAAGGAAATTACCCATCTCTGTGGATCGACCCGCACTCACCGGCTAGCTGCAAAGCGACGCCGTTTCTGATTGCGGTAAATACAAGTTTTTGGACACTAATCAACAAGCAGACGGATCTTACTCAAGCCGAGACGAAGAACAGTGCAAGGTCCAAAAAGACGAAAGTGAAACGGTCAAAAGATCCTTACAAGTTTTCACTGAAGATCTGGATAATACTAAGAAGCCCAACAGAGAAAAGAAGTATGAAAAAAGGAAGCCCAAGAAGTCCTGAACCAAGCCCAGAAGTTTAGTAAGCTAAGCTCACCAAAGGCTAACCCTAACAAGCGAGGAGATTACTCACTCATTAGGGGATGAGAAAACATTTTAATTAAAGGAACGGAAACAAAATTACTTACTAATTCGATGGCTCCCTCCAAGCAAGAAGAACAGATCTGAATAAACTCCCAGAAAGTCTGAATTTTATTGATTGAAAAGAGGCATGAGGGTTTTACAATTTTCGATTACAATTTATAAGTAAAACTAGAAAACTAGGGTTACAGACTCTCGCACATGTGAAAATACAGATTTGCCCTCGAAAAATCCCAACACCCGCACCGACTCACCGACACAAGAAGTCGGCGCCGACACGGGCTCTAAGCGGCCGCGGAACCGCGGCATTGGTTGGCTTGGGCCGCGGTTCCGCGGCCCTTTGGTGAGCTTAGCTCACTAAATTTCTGGGCTTGGTTCAGGACTTCTTGGGCTTCCTTTTTTCATACTTCTTTTCTCTGTTGGGCTTCTTAGTATTATCCAGATCTTCAGTGAAAACTTGTAAGGATCTTTTGACCGTTTCACTTTCGTCTTTTTGGACCTTGCACTGTTCTTCGTCTCGGCTTGAGTAAGATCCGTCTGCTTGTTGGTCAAAAGTCCCTTTTCTGTATCAACTTCCGTCTTTTTCACTGTATTTGCTCCAAAAGCCTGTATCCTGTAACATGCAACAAACGTGCATCAAGAGTACCTGTTTATTCATAAAACGGATAAGAATAGGGGAATGAATAATGCAATATTATGGTCTGAACAATCTAGTCCTGGCATTTCGGAATAGTTCCATGCGAAGCAATCTTTATACTGCATGAGCACGTCTTTGAGCGTAGCCACTTTTTCTTCAGACAACAGCTCACTGACGAACGTCGGCCGTGGGTCGCTTGCCGTTCCCAAGTCGATTTTTTTAAGGTCATCTGCAGGAGTATGTATTCCATCTTCCAGCTCTTTTGGCGCCGGTGGCAATTTTGAGATTAACTCATCATCATCGTTTTCGAAGCACCAGGGGAGATCAGTCATATCTTCGCATATTCTTTTTCCTGACACCGTTATCACGTGACAGGTGCGAGATCACTTCCAAGACCGATGTTGATCCGGCTCTGTTCTCGCTACATGTGTGGCTTTTAGTTCATGCTTTTGTGGCGGGGTCACCCTCCAACTGCTAGATAGAGCGAACCTGCCTTACTGATACTGGTCTTCTACCCAGTCTTTGAAGGTGAAGCAATCTTCGAGAGGATGTCCTATTGCTCGGTGATAGGAGCAATAGTCTGGGTGAGAGACCTCGTCTGCTTGCTCGGGGTGCTTGGACTCTGGGAGCGTAATCATCCGATGTTTCACGACGAGGTCGAATATCTTCCTTGTCTTGTCTCGGGGAAAAGAATACGCTCGACCCATCTTCTTTATAAGAGACAAATCCTGGTTGCTCGATTCTACTTCACGTGGCTTCTTGGTCCCGCTTTGTCGCTGTCGAATGCTTTTTCCGTTTTTGGGTTTATTTCTGCCTCTGCGTCGAGTCTTCTTTATGACGGGCTGGCGACGAAGGGTGACGAAGGGCATCGTCACTTTCTGTAGCCTGCTGAAGAAGGCGCTGCGTTCTGGCTTTCTCGTAGAGGGCCATCTCGCGATTATGGTCGTCTCGAACCTTTTGACCCGCTTCTCTTATGAGCTTGTCCATCTGTTGTTCAAACGAAGGGCTTGGCATTTTTGTGACGGGAGCTCGTTTTGGTTCAGGGTTAGCATCTTCCCACAGAGCATCTCCTTCTTCATCGAAGTCATGTATGACGTAGCTGCCATGGACTCGCTCCCGTCCCTTGGATTGAACATATCCAAGTCCGATTGTTTCCATTCTCCCGTTGGGCAGTTTTCGCTGAGTTCCGGGGACATCCCAGATCCTGTTGTAGAACTGAGCTTGTCGAGCAGTCTGCTTAAGGGGTACACCTTGGCGCCTCAACAGTCTTTTTAATCCGTCTGTGTAGTATCTGGGCAAACGGATAGGCTGGAGTCTGTCAAATGTAGAATCCGCACCGTGCCAAATTTCTTTCTCTACTTTGGTTTCCCTGGATCGGTAGAATATGATTGCCTTTTCACCTTTTCGCCTGGGAGGGACATAGAATGTCTGCATCTCTTGCACACTATAAGTTTCAAGCGCATCAAGCTCTTCGTAATGCTCTTGCGGAACCATTGCAACTTGCAAACTTTGATCATTGCCAGTGAAGGCTTGTATTGATGGCCGAGCGGAGAATACAGTATTGACCTCATCTTCCGAGTCGCTGCTGAAGACCAGAATACGGGTGGACGGTCCCGGCTTGTTGCATTGTGGCGGCCCTGAATAAACTATCTCCTCTTCCTCCTCGGTATCGCTCCCGAAGACCGGAATGGTGGTGATAGCTTTTTGCTTGTCCTCCGGTTTGTGACATCTTTCCGTGTCTTCAAAATCTGGCAGGAAGTACTTGGCATCCTCATATTTGCGGACTTCGTTCACGGAAAACGGGTTCAGTTCCCCTGTCACAGTGTACTCGAGACCATCTTTGAAGTACTTCATACACTGATGCTGTATAGAAGGGATAATGTTGTACTCGTGTAGCCAAGGCCGGCCGAGCAAAGCGTTATAGCAGGTCTTGGCGTCAATGACATGAAACTTAATTTCCGTGACAAGCAGCCCAAATCGTAGTGTCAATACTACAGACCCGAGCGTTCGTGATGACTGGGAGTCAAACCCGGAGATAGTGATCTTATCCCGAGCGAGATGTTGAACGCTCATGCAAATTTCCTTCAACACTCTCACATTGAGGAGGTTGACGGAGGACCCATTGTCAACCAGGATTTTGCCGATCTTAATATCATGACAGTATCCAGAGACATAAAGGGGACGGTTATGCTCGCACGTCCCGAGGAGGAAATCTTCATCGCCAAAGGTGATATCGGCTGTGTGCACTTCTGCTAACTCGTCCTTCATCTTTTCTTCGGCGAGGAAAGCTTGGAATTGTTCGGGCTCTTGTAGCGCCTTGATCAAAGAATCTCTCGCCTATTTGGATAGCAGAAGGGCGTCGAGAATGCTGAGCTACGAGGGTATCTTCCTCAAGTGTGCCAGAACGTTGTAATCCACCTTGTTTTTCTTCGGCGGGTCCTTAGCTGTCAGCTCTTTGACGACTTGATCATCGAGGGCGATATCTTCAGGGACTTTTTCTTTCCTTTTATCTTTTCTATTCGATCCACTGTTAGCAAGTCCAAGATTCTTTTCTGGCAGCGTACGATTGCGCAGCTGAATGTTCTCACAGGTCTTCATTTCTTCCGTCTCGGAGGTGGGTTCTTTGAAGAGAGGGCCAAGGGCTATTTCTTCATCAAAATCGCTCCCGAATATGAGAACTTGTGTTCCGCTGGCGTCGACCATGTGACAGCTGCCTGTGGTTTTCATATGCTCATTTGTCGTGCTTCTTTGTTCCCAACGGGTTTTGCGTTTCATCCGCTGAACATGTTGTCGGTGGGCAACATATCCCTGCCACCAGTTTTTAAAGGCCACGCACTCTTCGGTAGGATGTGTAATCCTCTGATGGTACAAGCAGAAGTTAGGATGTGCATCCGCTTGATCAAGATGAATATCTCCGGGAGAATTTCCTTTGAAAGAGGGTACCTTCATTCCCTTTGATAGGGCTCTAGCGAATCGTTTCCTCGTCTTGAACCTGCTTTTATTTGCAGCGGATGTACCTTGATCTGGAGGGAGTGTTTCAACCCTTTCGTCCAGTCGCCGGCGTTTGGCCTTTTCAATTATGGCCATCTCACGCTCTCGATTAGCTTTGCTTTTAAGACGGGTTTCGTTCAGGAATGCATCAATCATTTCGTCTGATGGTCCTAGAAGTTCCGGCTCAGGATCTGCCCCCAGCTTCTCTGCGTAATGAGATTCTTCATCATTTATCGACGAGTGAGAGATCACATGACAGCTTGCCAGATAATCCTCAGACTCATCCGACGAGTCTTCTCCGTTGTCATCATCTCCGTCCTCAAGGACGTGGCTGAGAAATTCTTGGAGTGTGACTGGAGTCCGTGCCTTCTGATTATATTCTTCCAACACGTCAATCTGTTTTTGCAGGTCCGTGCGATTGTCACCATGCTTCACGGGCTTTTTGGTCTTTTTCTTCTTCTTCGAAGATTTTGATGGCTGGGTGTGGGTGTTCTGACTATCACTGCCAATCTTTGGAGTTGGGCATGGCTTCAGCATTCCCTCAATGACTTTGAGTTCCAGTGGATTTTTCCACCTGATCGCCGGGCATGCTTGGAGATCCCTCAACATCCTTTTAGTCTTGGCTGAAAGAACGACCTCCCATGGAGTTTCCTCTACAAAAGAGCATGATGCCCCCGGTGTGTCCACCTTTTTGAGAGTGTGCGGCTGGGGCGGGTTCACCTTCCAGTTTTTGGATAATACGAACTTGCCCTGTTGGTACTGATCTTCTATCCAGCTTTTGAAGATGTAACAATCTTCGATCGAATGACCCAACATTCGGTGATAAGGGCAGTAGTTAGGATTGTTAATGTCGCCTGGTTGCGTTGGGCGTCTTGGCTCCGGCAGAGTGATGAGCCTGTTGCGCGGTGCTAGCTCGAATAACCTCTTCGTCTTGTCCCGAGGGAACGAGTAAGGGCGTCTCATTTTATCTCTAAGAGATCGTGTTCTATCTTTTTGGCGATCAACTGGTCTTGGACCACTGGGCTGCTGTTGAGCATTGGCGACAAAGGTCGCTTTCCCCTTTCCCTTCTCGTTTCGAGGTTCTGTTTTCGAGGAAGATGGTCTATGACCCATCTGGTCCATTTGGGCCGGCCTGTCAATCAAGGCCTGGAAAGTAGTCGGCTTGAAAAACATCATGAACTGGGATATGGTCACCTGCGGATCAAGAGTGCCCAAGAACATACCCACCGCAGGCGCTTCCTCGATGCGCTGCTCACATTTTGACCATAAATTTTGCCACCGTATTGCATATTGCACCCATGTTTCGCCTGGCCTTACCCTGGCGTTAATCAGTGCGGTAATCGGAGTACGCTCGCTAGCGCTTGCGAATCTCTATGTAAACAGCAGCTCCATCTCCGCAAATGTCTTGATAGAGTCATTTGGAAGTTCAGAATACCACTCGAACGCCGTCTCCGACAAGCTGCCAACAAACGAGTGGAGCAGAAGTTTATCATCACCTCCAGTGTTGCCGCACAGGGCTCTGAATTGAGCGACGTGCTGATGTGGATTTCCTGTCCCTTTATATACATGGAATTTAGGGATCGTATATCCCGACGGGTACCTTATTTGATCGTACCAACCCGGATAGGGTCGTCCAGTTTTAACGATCTGCCCAGCCGCTTCATTCACCCGGTGAGCTCGTATTTGCTAAGCAATGTAATCATCCAGAGCGGCCGTGGAGATGGTCTCCTCCTTGGCTGCTGAAAGAGCCGGAGGAGGGTTCGACGTCTCCCCTCTGTCATCTTCAATGATAATCGGGGGGTCTTCAGCTGGAGGTTCCGGCTGTAACATCATCCCGGCCATATCTTGGAACAAAAGAGCCATTCGTTTTATGTTGGCCGGTTGTTCCGCGGCCTCTTTTTCTTTCCTCTCGAGCATTCTTCGGAGGAAATCAGCATCAGTCTCTTGTTCCTGACGTTGCTCCGAGGTCTCCGGATTTTCTTTCGGCCCAGTGAGTGCGGCCATTGCAGCGAAGAAATCGGCAAGGGCTTGCCCTTTTATTGCTTTCTGAGGAGTATAAACTATGTCAAACTCAAGCAGCATGACAACCCATCTTGCCATTCTGCCGGCGAGGCTTACTTTGGTCATTAAGTGTTTGAGCTGGTCGACCTTGGAGATCAGCATAACCCGATAAGCGAGAAGATAGTGCCACAGCTTCATCACAGCGAATATCAGAGCCAGGCATTGCTTTTTGATCGGGGAATAGTTGTGTTATGCCCTGACTAGAGTTCGACTGAGGTAGTAGAGGGCATTTTCTTTTTCCTCCATGTTGTTCTGGACAAGGAGCGCACCGAGTGACTCATCCAGCATGGCAGTATAGAGAATCAACGGTTTATTTGGGATAGGAGCAGCAAGCACTGGAGGGTGTGACAGGTACCGTTTGATACTTTCGAACGCTTCTTGACATTCTGCATCCCAGGCAAAAGGAGCTCCTTTCCTCATGAGTTTTGAAAAGAGCCTACATCTCCCCGATAGGTTCGAGATGAACCTCCGTATGTAAGCGAGCCTGCCTTGAAAGGATCTTAGCCGCGTCAGACTCTTTGGAGGGGGCATCTCCGTGATGGCCTTTATTTTGGATGTTTCAACTTCGATCCCCCGATGTCAGACTATATAGCCTAGGAATTTTCCTGATGACACGCCAAAAGCGCACTTTAGAGGATTCACCTTCAGATCGTATTCCCTCAATCGGGTGAAAACGGTTCTAAGATCTTGGATGTGATCGGCCTTGGCTTTAGTCTTGACAACCAGATCATCAACATAGCATTCAACGACTTTAAGGATTAGGTCATCAAAGATATTGGTCATTGCCCTTTGCTATATAGCACCTGCGTTCTTCAGTCCGAACGGTATCACTTTGTAACAGTATATGCCGATCGGGGTTCGAAATGCTGTATGCTTCTCATCCTTAGGCGACATTTTTATCTGATTGTACCTAGACGAACCGTCCATGAAGGTGAACAGATCGTAATTTGAGGTGTCATCGACCATCATTTCCATGACCGGAAGCGGGAAATCATCTTTAGGGCATGCCTTGTTAAGGTCCCTGAAATCGACACAAACCGGAATCTGCCCATTTTACTTCTTTACTGGGACTATGCATGCGATCCAGTCTGCGTATTTCTCTTCCCGGATGAAGCCAGCATCGATAAGTTTCTTAGTTTCCTCGATGATCTTTTCTTCCAGTTCCTTTCTCATTCTTCGAGGAGCTTGTTTGACTGGTTTGGCATCAGGAGATATAGCCAGCTTATGCACGGCCACTTCAGGGGAGAGGCCAGGCATTTCTTTGTATGTCCACGCGAAGCAGTCAGCGAACTCATGTAGCAGAGTGATTATCCGCTCCTTCATTTTCTCTGACAAGAGTGAGCTGATGTAGGTCGGTCTTGGGTTATCAGGCGTTCCTAAATCGATCTCGGTTAGCTCATCGAAGGTTGCTTGTCCGCTATCTTCGAGATCTTGAGGAGCTTCTTCTGGCTCGGCTATCTCGTCATCATTATTTGACCTTTCGCTGGCTTCACCAACATGGATCATATAGCATGCCTTGGAATTAGGCTGGATGAAACCTATGCCCCGTCTATCTGGAATTCTTCCATCGATGAGTGCTCGGACCTGAGGCGGATGCCATAGCCCTTCATAAAACTTTGCTTCGGACTCCATTTGATATAACCGGCATCCACACCTTTTGAAATATTCCCGCATCTCGGGTGCATAGTATCTGGGATTGAGGACGGCTCTTATGCCTCTCTCATAGGAAAGGCACGCGACAGACAAATCGTCCGGGTGCACAACAGGGTTTGACCCATAAAACAGGATGCCCTTCTGTCCACTTTTCCCCCCGGAACGTAGAAAGTTTTCAGTCGGTCCACGATAGAGACTGGAAATGCATCGAGCTCTTTGCACATCCGCTCCGGCACCCTTGTGATGGCTAGGGACCCTTCTGCAATTTCGAAGGTCTCTCGTAGTTTCGCTTGTTGCATGGGGGTCCAATGTGCACAGCTGTTGCAAGGCAGGTCCTCTTATTCCGACTCTTCAGTGTCGCTGCCAAGATGAGGGCGGACTTTGCTGCTAGATGGGCCTTTAGTATCAGATTCGTCCGTATCGCTACCGAAACGAGGGCGAGTTTATGGAAGGACGGACTTCCAGCGTTGGACTCATCAGTGTCACTACCGAAATGCAGGCGCACTTGGGCGTTTTTGCTTTTGAAAGTGACAGCCGGCTCAGATTTGCTTTTGATTCCTAAGGCCGCTCTGTCCTCAGTCAGTTGTGGCTTAGCATTTTTGTGATTCATAAAGTACCGAGAATCCTCATATTGGACTTCATGCACACCAAACGGCTGGATGTCTCCGTCAATGCGTCTTTCTTCGCCATTTTTAGTATACTTCATGCATTGATGGAGATTTGACGGAATGATGCCGTAATCGTGGAGCCACAGCCTTCCCAAGAGAATTTTATAAGACGTGTCAGCGTCGATCACGTATATCTTAGCTTCGGTCTGCAGATCCCCAAATTTGGTTAGCAGAGCTATGGATCCCAGAACTTGCTGGCAATTTTGATTGAAGCCTTGAATGACAATCCTTTCCCTTGACAGGTGCCGGACGTCCATTGACAAACTCCTCAGAGTTCGCAAGTTCATGATGTTCATTGAGGACCCTAGATCAATCAATATGCGATTAATCCGGTCTCCGTCGCTGTACCCTGTCATGTAAAGCGGCCGATTATGCTCAGCTGTTCCCAGTAGCAAGTCTTCGTCCTTAAACGTGACTGTGGTGGCATGCAGAGCATACTGGGCTTCTTTCATATTGATTTCCGCAAAGCGAGCCTGATACCGCTCGGGGTTTTATAGAGCGTGAATGAGAACATCTCTAAGCTCTTTAGATAGGACCAAGGCATCGTAGAAGCTCAGGAGAGACAGGAAGTTTCGGAGATGAGCCAAGAAATTGTAGTCCACCGAAGAAGGACTCAGATTTTCATGAGCCGGATCTCCACCATCTTCTTCATTAGCGACTTGTTTTTCCTTCCCTTTTAGGGCGTTTCCCTGATTCGGCAGTAGAGCCCTGCCGCTTCTGAGCTGGATTTGGTTGGCCCTTGCGGCGAGCTCCTCGTCCTCTTCGGGAAAATAGAGCTCCTCCTCAGAGTCGCTACTAAGATGGATGGTGTAGCAGGTCACTATAGGGATCTCTTCATTGGAGTCTTTTTCTAACTCCTCCAGAATTTCAGCCGCTTCTACAAGGAGGAACTCCTTCAATTGAATCAGAGTTCTTTCCTTCTGTTCATAGTCTTCGAGAGAATCGATATATTTTTGAATGGTCGATCTCCCTGCAGACACTTTTTCGCGTCGAGCTGCACTTTTCTTCTTCTTGAACTTTTTGGATTTTGAGCCTGATGGAGCCGAATTGGCAGCTGGAATGGTAGGCTTCATCCGCCCTTCCCATTCTGTTCTGGGCTCTTTCCGAAGTAACTTTAGCATCTTCTTCGTCTTATTAGATATGTGCGTACTCCACGGAGGCCGCGGTGAGTCAGTTTCATTTCTCAGGGCAGCGGGTTCAGCTGTCTGCTCCCAGAAGGCTTCAGCTTCTGTCTGTATAAAGTTGGTGGTTGTAACTTGATTGTTCACCAACACACTCTTGGACAGCTCGATCTCTCCAGCCTTGTACTGCTTCTCGACCCAGTCTTTAAAGATATAACAATCCTCGATCGCATGGCTCACTACTCGGTGGTACGGGCAATACAGGGGATTGTCGGTCATTTTTGCTTCTTAAGGTCTTTTCGACTCCGGCAATTGTAGACCGTTGTTCAAGGCATCTTTAAATATCTTGCGGACCTTGTCCCTTCTAAAAGAGTAAACCTTGTTCTTTTTCTCCTATAGGGAAGGCCCTTCTCCTCCCAGCAATGGCTTTCGAAACCGGTTGGTTTTGGAATCGCCTGCCTTTCGCTTGTTTTCATTGTCGGACGCATTGAATACATTGGTACTGTTGGAATTCCCGCTTCTACGGTTGTCGTCCCGCTTGCTTTTCCAAGTCTTGTCTTTCTGAGAGTCCGGGGTAGACTCTTGCTTCGAGCGTTCCAGCATTTGGACTTTCTTGATTAGCCCCTGAAACGTCTTGAGGCCTGTTGTACACAAGAATGGGACCATCCAATTGTTGAGGTTCCCAATGAGAAGGCTGACGGACTGGTCCTACTCCAGCGGCGGTTCGCATTTGACCGTGAGATTACGCCATCGGGCGATAAAGTCGGTGTTGCTTTCATTCTTCCCCGGCTTGGCCCACACAAGGTCAGCAATGGAGATTTTATCACTGACACTCATGAACCTTTGCTGAAACAGAGACTCCATTTGGGCAAAGGTAATGACGGACCCGTCTGGTATACTCGCGTACCAGTCGAAAGCGACACCGGTCAGGCTGTTGACAAACCGACGAAGAAGGAGACTATCATTGCCCCCTGTATTTCCGCACGATGCTTTAAAGTGGGTGACGTGCTGATTTGTATTTCCTGTCCCGTCAAATCTTCCGAACTTAGGAATGACGTAGCTGCTCGAGAACTCGATCAGATCGTACTGTGCGGGGTATGGCCGCCCACTACTGCCAATTTCTTTCTGAGCTTCAGCTTCGGCCACCAATGTTTTAGCCTTGCTGGTGACCAAATCCATTATCCGATCTTGTGTTAGCGGGATAGTGCTATCTGGGGCCAAGGCATCCCCAGAAGCGGAATGTGGCCGGCTTTCATGCGGCTCGACCAATCTTGGACCCAAAGGGGTAGGCATCAGCTGCTTCGGCTTGTCATCACCCGGCTCATGAGTAGAGACTTGTGCTTGATTGGGAGGCGCTCGAGCAATTTGAGCTGTAAGCTGCATCACAATGTTCGTTAGGTCGTCAATTTTCGAATAAAGCTTGGCCATCTTTTTATCTTTGCTCCTGAGCTGTTTTCGAAGCTCTTGCTCTGCGGTCTTGGGGCGAAAAGTCAGCTCTTCATCGCTGTCTGAACTTGACTCTACATGGACTGAGGGGTCTTTCTGCCTATCATCCTCATCGAGAGGGTTTTCATCATCCAGCGGAGGCGGCTCTTCTTGGGAAGCGGCAACCACATTCAAGCCAGATTGGGCTTGGGATGTGGTGGCCCCATCCTTGCTTTTGCTATGAAGGTTGTCACTGGGGCGCGTGCCTGCCATATAGACCGTGTGGACAATATATCCAGCCATCTTTTCATTATTGGCAGCTGATTTTGCGGACCGTTGTCTTGACCCTACTGTTTCGGTAACGGACAGTCGACTGAAGGCAGCTGGCCTGGCCAAATTCTTGAATGGTGCTGACGCTTCTTTTTTGGTTTTGCCCCGCTGTTTTCCCGCGGCACAGAGCGCCTGATAGACACTTGAAGAGACAGTGTCATACTTTCTCTGTCGGGGCTGGGACACGTCTCTTTGTAGCAACGTTCGGACCGCTGTCTTCTTGATTCTGGCGGTCATGGCATTTTTCTGAACCCACTTATTTTTCTGAACCCACTTCAGAGATACGAAGGAATTGCTGATTTTTACGGCCGACTCAGCCATCGTCGCGGAGTAACCCTGCTCTTTGAACCTCACAAGATTCCACACGGCCGAAGTCCTGGCCCTCCTGTTGGCTCGATACCTTAGCCGCTTTTGCCTTAACTTTTCTATTTTAAGCACTTGGCAGATTTCGGCTCTTCGGGAAGACGCCGTAGACCGATTGACAGATAGGCCAGAGAAGATGCCCATTCATGCGATTGTCAAGGGCACCATCTGAGCTTGCTAGAGCTGCTTTGTGGCCCAATTGGTGTTGACGGCCTTTCCCCCAGTTGGAATAGTGGAGAGCCGTTCGAATATAGATTTGCTTTTGGGGTGGGATTCTTTGGCGACTACAACGTTCGGCCTCCTGCCCCTTGAGGTCGGTTTGGCCTCTTGGTTTGCCGTGACCACTGCCAGATGAGCACTTCCAGCAGGGTAGATGATGACGGAACCAAATTGACAGGGTGGCTCCTCCTATTGCCGGCTGAGACTGGCAGGGAGAACCACGCGGGCATTGATCTTGACCACGTACGAGATTGGGGTCGCGTCGGAAGTTGAATTCATCTTAAGAGACATCGTCGTTGAAAGTTGATTGCTGCACGGAAAAAAAACATTATTTCAATACAAACATCAACATATATGTTAAATGAGTTCGCATGAACACTTGACCCGAGATATGGGAGGAGAGAAATGTCCCACCGGGCGTGCCAGAATCTGTAGGGTATTTTTCGTCACCCCATTGAGATGGGAATACACGCGCGCTTGTCAGGCGCATTACAGATTCCCCCTGCCTAAGGTAGGCTGGGGTTTATTGATTGTGGGGATCCGAATCTTCGGCAGCCGCGGACTAAGCTGCCGTTAATTACCCATCGCCTTTGGAGCGAGAGAACCTCCGATTGACGGGTCAAACAGGTCATGCGAACTCAACGTGCAGTGTTGTATTTTGAAGGGGTTTTGGATATATGAGGGGGGAAATGGCGTCCAAAAGACGCGAGAGCGCCAGTGCCTCACGTGCCTAGCACACGGGCGCTGGGCGCTGGCGCCGGGCACCGGGCGCTGGGTGCAGGGCGCCCGTGCCCCACGTGCTTAGCATGCGGGCGCTGGGCATCAGCAGGAAAAGGGACCTTGTCCTTGCTCTGGGAGCTGTGCTCCTGATTTGACTTCTGGAGTTAAACTCCTAAAAAGAGATTAATTTATGGAGTTGGACTCTAATAGATCTTGAATGGAGTTAAACTCCTAAAAATCTTTAGAAATGATCAAAGGGAGCCCCTTTGTTTCTCTCCCCTTTGGCCCTGGATCTTCCCAAGATGGGATTTCTGGAGATGGGTCTCCTTCTTCTTCCTCTCGGTTGGCCGGATCTTGGAGAAAGGGGGTGATATTTAAAAATCTCCCCCTTTTGAGATCCAATGGAAGATCTGACCTCCCCATTATGTGTTTTGTGGTGAAAAACTATTTATTTTTGGAAAAAGAAGAGCAAAACTCTTGATTTAATTCAAAAAGGGAAGAAGGTTTTAGAACCTTGAGGAAGGAGAAGGAGGCACATACCCTAACATTTGAGAGAGAGAAAAAAATTGTTGAGATATTTTCATCATCTTTGCTTTTATAGGCTATACACTTTACATATAGCCCCTTGGGCTTTACAAAATGGCATTTTTCCTATCTCATGCCTCATGTGCTCATTTCTTTTGCACATGAGCCATGGGTTTTTACAAAATTTGGCTTTATGCCCATTTTTCTTACATTTATTCATAAACTAAAATAAAAGAAATACACCAAAATTATTTATTACAAAATTTTTATTTTGGCATGGGGGAGGCCGGCCGCTTCATGTTCAGGCTCGATCCAGGCATTGGCCCACTTGACTAAGGCTTGGGCCCACTTGGCTTGGGGTTGACTTTGATTTTGACTTAGTCAACCGGGATGTAAATTTTTACCCCAACAAATATGTCTGGATCGCTGATGGGACCGGGGTTGCTTGGCCAAAGCCACAGCTTCATTGTTATCACAATACACATGTATTGAATGCTCAATGGATGGAACAACACCAAGTTCAGCTATGAACTTCTTCATCCAGACAGCCTCTTTAGCAGCATCGTTAGCAGCGATGTATTCAGCCTCCATCATCGAGTTTGCTACGGTATCTTGCTTGAAACTCTTCCAACATACCGCCCATCCGTTGACGGTAAAGACAAAACCCGAGACCGACTTACTGTCGTCCTTATCACTCTGGAAGCTCGAATTGATAAAGGAATCCACCTGGAGTTTACCGTTACCATATACCAAGAACATTTCTTTAGTCCTTCTTAAGTACTTAAAAATGTTCTTCACAGCTGTCCAGTGGTTTTCCCAGGATCTGATTGATACCTACTCACTACACCTAGTGAGTAGGCTACATCTGGTCTGGTACATAACATCGCATATATGATAGACCCGACTGTAGAAACATAGGGTATCTCTTGCATCCGAGCCCTTTCCAAATCAGTCCTGGGAGACATCTCTTTAGAGAGAGTGATTTCTGAGCAAACGGGTAAATTACCACACTTAGAATCTTCCATACTAAATCTCTTTAGTATGGTGTCTATGTACCTGGATTGGGACAATCCCAACATCCGTTTAGATCTATCTCTATAGATCTTAATCCCCAGGATGTAGGAGGCATCACCAAGATCTTTCATGGAGAACTTGTGTGATAAGAAGAGCTTGACCGAGTGTAACATAGGAACATCGTTTCCTATTAAGAGTATGTCATCCACGTATAATACGAGGAAGACAACCTTACTCTCTACAACCTTCTTGTATATACAAGGTTCATCTACGTTTTTGATGAAGTCAAATTCTTTGACAGCTTCATCGAAACAGATGTTCCAGCTCCGCGATGCCTGCTTTAATCTGTAGATTGATTTGAGCAGCTTGCACATGCTTCCGCTGCTTCCACTTTCTACGAAGCCCTCTGGTTGTGTCATGTACATGCTCTCTTCTAAATCACCATTTAGAAAAGCGGTCTTGACGTCCATCTGCCAGATTTCGTAGTCATGGTATGAAGCAATGGCAGGTAGGATCCTGATGGACTTAAGCATGGCAACAGGAGAAAAGGTCACATCATAATCGACACCAGGTCGTTGACGAAAACCTTTTGCTACAAGTCTAGCTTTGAAAGTCTCAACTTTTCCATCTACATCAATTTTCTTCTTAAAGATCCACTTGCTTCCAATGGGTTTTACCCCTTCAGGAGCAACTTTCAAAGTCCAAACTTTGTTGGTGTATATGGATTCCATCTCAGATCTCATAGTATCCAGCCATTTCACAGAGTCCCCACTTGTGATGGCCTGATCAAAACTAGTTAGGTCATCATCTTCCATGATGCAATTCTCGCTCCCACCGTCTAAGAGAAAACCGTAGTATCTCTCAGGTGAATAAGAAACCCTACTAGATCTGCGGAGTGGCTGGGGTTCGTTGGGGACTATCGAATCCTCCGGTTCCACCAAATTGTCAGTTACAGTTTGTGTAGCTGGAACTTTTTCCAGTTCTACCTCATTACCACTAATTTCTTTTACAAGAAATTACTTTTCTAAAAAGGTGGCATGTTGAGCAACAAACACCTTTTGTTCCTCACAATGGTAGAAGATATATCCATGTGAATTTTTAGGATATCCCACAAACTTGCAAAGAACAGACCTTGCCTCGAGCTTGTCCGGATTTTGCTTTTTGACATAGGCCGGACAACCCCATATCTTAACTCGTTTAAGATATGGTCTCTTTCTACTCCATATCTTATATGGTGTTGTAGGCACAGATTTTGATGGAACCTGATTCAATAGGTATGCAGTTGTCTCAAGTGTATAACCCTAAAAGGAAATAGGTAACTCAGCAGTACCCATCATAGAGCGCACCATATCTAATAGGGTGCGATTCCTCTGCTCCGATACTCCGCTGTGCTGTGGTGTATATGGAGGAGTAAGCTGAGAGAGAATCTCATTCTCTTTTAAATAGTCACAGAATTCCGTACTCAAGTATTCTCCTCCCCGATCAGATCGAAGGATTTTAATACTTGTACCCATTTGGTTCTCCACTTCGCACTTATATTCCTTGAATTTCTCAAAAGATTCAGATTTGTGTTTCATCAGGAACACATGTCCGTATCTTGAGAGATCATCGGTGAATGTAATAAAGTAGGAGGAACCATTCCTGGCATGCGTAGACATAGGACCGCATACATCACTATGTATTAGTCCTAAGAGTTCAGTAGCTCTTTCTCCGTGTCCATTAAACGGAGTCTTGGTCATCTTTCCTTTGAGACATGACTCGCAAGTTTTATAAGATGTAAATTCGAACTGATTCAAAAATCCATCTTTATGCAACTTAGCTAGTCGTGTCGCATTGATATGACCTAGTCTACAATGCCACAAGAAGGCTTCGTTCATTTCTGAACTTTTCCTCTTGTGTGTGTTCTATAAATTTAGAACTGTAGTTTGATTCAGAACGTATATACCGTTACACAACGTACCAAACCCAATCAACACTTGATGTAGGAAAATGTTCATAACATTATCCTCCATTACAAAATTATATCCTTCTTTATGTAATAAAGAGACTGATATAATAATGCACATCATCTTCGGTACATAATAACAGTCATTTAGAATCATTGTACTACCACTTGGTAATACAAGGTTATATTCGCCAACTGCTTTGGCTGCAACAATTTCACCATTCCCTACTGTTAGAGGCTTATCACCCTTTCCCGGTTTTCTACCTCTCTTTAGCCCATGTAACAAATTACATATGTGGGATCCTGATCCGGTATCCAATACCCAGGACGTAGAGCATACTGAGAAACAGTTCTCGGTAACGAACACACCCGAAGAAGATGCATCATCATGCTCTTTCATCGCTCGGGTGTCGTGGGAATCCTGATATTCTACTATTCCTTGTTCGGACTAATGACAATCATAAGATAGAGCGGAACCAACGTTCCCCAGCTCAGTATAATAAGCGGGTTCGGTTAATACATCCATATTATTATCTTGATTAAGGCGTGTCATTGGTCGCTACCTAGAGAGAGAGAGAAGGAAACGCTTTAGCGTGAGCTCTTATAAGATTAGATTGGTTATTATCTTATCTAATCAGGATGGCTCCCACTGTTTTTTATCAAATCTTCCTTCAAACCCTAAAAGGTAAAATTAGCCGGGATTAATTACACCATACAAGTTCGCCAATCGTTCGGCCAGGCAGGTATTGGTACTCCGAGGGAGTCTCCCCATGCTTTCGCATGGAACTAACTAAATAACCTCGTTTCCGCAGGGGCATAACCCCGTTAACACCTTTCTTAGACACCTACTTGATCGGCTAATTGTAAAGTGCAAAACTCTCTCAGGAGTAACTCCTACTCGCAGTGGGTTCGAGATCCAACTATCATATAGAAGGTATGCAATCTCATTGCAAATTTCAACACTTGAAATTCTCGATATCTGTTTTTACCCCATGTGATTTATGACCTTGACAAGGTCAACAAACCATAAACCGCAACTCAAGTTCAACCCGTTCATTTCGTGATTGAATTAAACCCACCTGCACAACCCTTGGCAAGGCCAACAAGGCCGCATGACTACCCTAATCCAATCGCATCATATGCAGCAGAGAAGCACTAATCAGCTACCGCACACTACGCATTGACAAGGTCAATAAAAGCAGCACAAATACTAAATAGCACTTATCTGAAATGACGGAGGGCTACGTTGGTTTTTAAGAAAACCTTTAGCGTAATGAACTTGATATCGTTGTAGAATCTAGTGATTTTGAAAAGGAGTGGTTTAAGCTCCGCTTTTAAAGTCGAGTAGTTTTCAAAAACAAATCGAATAGCTTTTACTAGCTTTTGCTAAAGAGGTCACTCCCGGTGAAGGGATCTCGGCTCTTTCCTCATCGAATGAGGTGCTGGATATCCATCAAGGAATACAACTATGCAAAGCAAGAACTACAGAAGCTATGATGATAAACTGAGTGGGTTGTAGCATTTTCTAGTTTTGCTAAAGTGGTCACTCCCGGTGAAGGGATCTCGGCTCTTTCCTCATCGAATGAGGTGCTGGATATTCATCAAGGAATACCACTGTGCAAAGCAAAAACTATAGCTACCTTTTTAAAAACTTTTGATTCTACAACATCTTTAGCTTTCTTTTCTTTCCATTAATCTCATTAATGAAGTCCCATCATTTATGTTTTCCTAAACATCACAGAAAAAGAAACGAAAATAGAACGTACGCTTATGCCATCCGCATTCTCCATGGGTCCCTGTCATGCACCGTTAGGTTACTTAACTAACGGCAGAGCGGGGGTTGAACTAGCGCGGGTGCAAAACATAAGCAACGTTTATTATATATATTATATATATAGCATTCGTCTCACGCGGTTATATGATCAATCACAGAACCAAGCAGCAAGTCAACATATGAAATATTGGATATACTAGGAGGTCCGTGTTTTAAATTAAGCCAATAATGAAAAGCACGGATTCCACGGTCGTGATGAATAGCCAAACCCACATCCCTAGACCCCTACGAGAGCGGCAAGCAACCCTGCCAATTATAAAGTTAGGAGACCCGGTCTCGACTCCTCGAGATGGTCTCCCACTGGACTCTAGAACCCGGTTACTTGTGCTCCCCGTCTTGGATCTATCCTAATGCGGAAAAGTAATTAATATACATCAATGGTGACATCATTCTCAACCCGGAAGTGTCCCAATAAAAGAATATTACATACAAATTTTTACATGAATGAAAATTGAAAAACTCTCATCTTACATAAAAAAAAAACCGACTATTCAATCACGACGGTCCAACATAACATATCACAACAACACATAACATCACATGTCATCAACGTAAGTAAATATGCGTATCCCAAATTCCGTTGACATATAGCAACGAGATCAGGGATACACCACATATTACACTTACGGTCGCAGAAAAGAAATGAAAAACTACAATAATTAGAATCCGCATTTTCTTAGACATTATAAACCCGGAATACCTCATATTCCAAATTTCATGCCTAACCTATAAACCTTGCACTTCAGTCTTAATTCGAAAACACTTTTCAATAATTTAGTCGGGCAATTCAACAAAATTCCCAACTACCCGATCGAATACTCGTCGGGAACTTTAGTAGATGGCTGCACCCGCTATGCCGTCGACCAAGTGCACTTAGGAGAAACACCATGGTCGTGAGCACCCTAGTGGATGCTTTTGGCAATGGGGTTCTCCTAAAGTCACTTGGTCGGGGCTATGGGGCGTGGCTACCTAGTAAAGTTATCTGGTGAGTATTCGCGTATGATACGCTATTGCGACGGAGTTTCGATCTGAATCGAAACTTCGTGGCAATTGATCAAAAGAGACTAACAGCTAGATTTACAATCACTAACTAGTTTTCTTAAAACTAATTAAATATGGATTCCAACCATTGCATCATATATCAAACTTAAACCCGAAACGATGTAAAAATACGACTACAAAACACTCCGAATAGCCCCAATAGGAAAGTTAACATCATATGCAAACTGGGCTAATCAAACATAAACATGAAACCTTAAACCCAACACATTAGAACACAAAAAAAATTCGAGCCCAAAATGATATAGTAAAACCGGCGAGGCCGGTCTTTTTGGCTCTGTCGCCGGCCAAAAAGAGGAGTTTGGGTCTCGATTTTCTTTTATGTCCTAGTTACATCATATGTAAGCTTCTGCACTTGTTTAAAAACTTTTCAGAGATCATTTTGAAATCGACAGAAACTTGATGTTTTGGGTTTCGGTTTCGGAGTTGTTCTATTTTCGTAATCTAGCTAACATCGTCTAATCTTCTAACTTTGGCTCTGATACCATGAAAGTGTTTGTTAGCACCACCACTGGGTTTTACTAGCATCAAGCATGCTATTTTAAAAAATTTCGGGATGCTAATTAACACTAAACAAGATCTTAAACTAGATGATTAGGGTTTATGGTTTGATATCATCTAAACTAAAGCAAGTGAAAGAAATTACAATCTAGTAGATCGAGTCCTTCACTTCACAAGCTCCGTGTAGTAGTCCATACGACTCCACTAGGCTCCACTTGAAGTAGGATCGAGCTTCCTTTGCGATCTTTGTGCCAAAGATGATCCACCCGAAGCTCCGCCAATCCAAGCAACCTCTTCACTAAACTCTTTAGTGAAGGAAACACACTACACCAAAGTGCTAATCTAGTGTATGATGGTGAAGTAGGGGTGTTGTTTGCTCACTAGGCTTCTCACATGCTCAAGGTTTCATAACTCATGTGAGGGATTGAGCTTGGAGGAGGAGGTGAAGAAAATGGAGACAGCTGGAGAGCAAGAAGCTCAAGTGAAGAAGAATGAACAAGTGTTCAAGCATCAAGTGAAAAATGAAGTGAAGAATGGCTTATCTCTTTATTCAATAATTGAACCATCCATTTTAAAACTATAATCAAATGGAACCATACTTCAATAGTGAGTCAAGACCAATATAATAATCATCAAAGCCATGCTTCACCCATTCCATAAAAAGTCTCACCATTTTCCACCTTATTTTCTATTTTCTAAAAATAGAAAATCGATGCCATGCTTCATATAATATATATATATATATATATATATATATATATATATATATTATGAAGAAAATAATTAGTGAGCTAAATATTAGTTAATATATAATTATATCAAATATAAATATATATCATATTATTAAATCAACACTTGATTCAATAATCCTGTTATATCTCATATAACCGACTAATATCATTTATCTGTATACCACATTATCAAATCAACACTTGATTCGATAATCCGGTTATATCATATATAATCTGACTGATAACAAATAACCGCCAGACTAGAATACGTATCACATACTCGTATTTAATCAGGCCCCCCGCACATATCAGCATATGTGCTCTACTTCGTTTCGCTTGAACTAGGTGTTAGTGTATATGCCCTAGGGGCCATTATTATATCATACTTGTATGTATATTACTTAATGGAAGCTTGGGATATTCACAGTTGTATATACAGTCTTGCTAAAAATGGTAGTATGCTACTTGGTTTGTATCTACTTTAATATGTGCATATGTTTCTTGTAACATATCACTTATACATATTAGTAGAGCCCATGGGATCTTTGCTTGATTACCAGCGTTGTGATGGCAGTCACACTAGTGGGGGCTGGGTAGTCTATAAGCAACATCCTATACTTGTCCCTAGTCGTAGGATAATCGAGACAGGGCATCGATATTCCGGAGTAGACTAAGTGTGTACGCTTCTCATCCCAGTTGGGGAGATGGTCTGTCCCACAGCCATCAGTACGCCGTACTGGAGATAGTATACAGGTGCTCGTTAGGTTACGAGTACACC
The DNA here is from genome assembly GCA_030015575.1 of Agapanthus africanus. NCBI lineage: Eukaryota > Viridiplantae > Streptophyta > Magnoliopsida > Asparagales > Amaryllidaceae > Agapanthus > Agapanthus africanus. The sequence goes on along the minus strand of CM057349.1, from coordinate 383,239,798 downwards.
GGACAGGACTCGCAGGGGAACTGATTGGTTGGTATTATACCCATCGTCAGTTAACAGTTCCCAGGTGACATGAGTACAGCATAGTCCGCAGACTTGACACTGCTACTTCGCCTCGAGTGTGTCCCACTGTTCTTAGATTGCTACCCTACCACGGCTCAAAGGAGTCGTGCAAACAGGTAGCAGTTGGGTGTAGTCCCGAGCACTTAGAGGCGAGTGGCGGTTAGATAAGATTTGTCTCTCCCGGTATTGGGAGATGATATCACGCTGTGTCAGAAAGCCATTACGCAAAGTCCCTGGCAAGGGCAAGCGAGATATACTGGTAGGTTCCAGTAGCTTCTCAGGGTGTAATGGGCTTCGCTCCGACACGACTTATACAGCTATTAGGGGACTGACGCTTGCCGCCCCCTAGGCTTAATATGCGATAGTCTTAGACGAACAGATCGAACTGTACGAAGATTGTCACATCAGGCTCAGTGGAAGTTCGGATGATTTACCTCATCGGCCTTCTTATCGACATCTACCTGGGGACCGTTACGTACAGCTTGTGCCGCTTGCGGTCTGTGGTTAAACCCACTGCCAGCGTAGTGTCGAGTCTTTAGAGTCCCGCACAGAGAGTTTCCCTGCTCCAGGCGAAACGATATAGAGGTCGTATGGTTTACGACAAGGGTTCGAACGCGTACGTACGTTTACGCACGTACGACGTTCGGACAGTTTTTACTAGCCGTCTTTGGTTTAAGCCAGATTCTAGTATCAGGTTATTGGATTTATACAGTCTAAAGTTTTTCCGTATTTTCACGGATTGTAGGGGCGCTCCCGTAATTTGTCGGGAACCTTCTAGAAGAGTAGTGACTAAGGGGGTAAGGTGGCATTGCATTAAATGAGATTAGTGATTCATTTGTGTGATTCATCCATGTCATTAATGCATCATAAATGCTTAATGACTCATGGAGATGAATCACTCAAATGCATTTATGAAGCATGGTTGATTAATCATTTATATGTTTATTTGATAAATAAATAATGCTTCATAAATAATATGATACATCATTATCTCATTTCATTCTCATGTTCACCTTCTCTCTCCTCAAGCTCATCCTCTCTTGAAACCCTAATCCTCCCCTCTCATGTGTTGAGATCAAGAATTAGATAGACTAATACATCCATAACCTTACTCTATATTCCCTAGATAGCTTAGATTAACAATTTGAGCAATCTAGTTATCTCAAGTTAGAGATCAAGCTTGGACAAAGAGCTCTCGGGTGGATCGTCTTTGACTCGAGGAGGCCGTTGAGGTGCCGATGTTCCAAGGAGCCTACGAGGAGTGGAGGACCTCGATGAAGACCCGAAGGATAAGTAACGTGAGGTATAACTTCGTATCCGAGTAGTTAAACCTCTAGTAGATTGCTAGCAATGGTTTAGAAACGATTCATGCGCTCAAGTCCGTGTTACGAAGCTTTGATAATCGTTTTTCATATATTCCGCCTCCCCGCAAGTTCGTGGGGTGCGTCACATGGTCTTACAGTGGTATCAGAGCCAACTAAACCATTACTAGCTTGTTAGCAACTGATTAGAAGTT